>CM042694.1:540289957-545289957 GCA_023614405.1 Avena insularis
TCTTGAAACCCTCGTGCAAAGTTAACATGGCTCCAACCGCAATGTGGAGCATATCCGGAGTCAATATCGGATCACCAGGTACATGCACTCGGGGCAAGCGATATTGTGTGTATGGTATGACGATGGTGTCCTGACCCCGGATCCTCTTCGGAAGAGGCTGACTTGCACCCTTCTTCTTATTATTATTACCTCTCTTCCTATAGTGCTTCTTCTTCACAACAGTGTCAGCCACGGCCATCTGCTCATCAGCCGCCTTTTGGAGTGTGTTGGGGCTGAAAACCAATCCCGATTTCTCTTGTGGTGGATCGGCGGTCGGAGGCGTCTCTTGAGAAAGACCATGGAAGACCAGGCATTGCATGCATGTATTGGGCCGACTAGCTTGATGGTCGCCGCGAGCTATGAAGGGTTCTTCATCCACAGAAGGCATATACAATCCTTTGGCGGCGCCGGTGTTGATGAAGTCGTCAATGTTGACCAATTCATCATCATCTTCATGGGTGCCATCATGTGGTGGTGGTAGTGGGGGCGATGGCGGTTGCGGCACAATGTCTTTGCCATGTGGCGGTGCACACGCTGCCAAGAGTTGCTGGTGATGGCTGGTGGTGGCGACGACAACGGCTGCTAGCTTCCGAGGTGGTGGTCGGGTGATCGGTCGAGAGATGGCGCCGATGCTCCCCACGCAAGACGAATCTGGGTCTTCGGCCATGTCAAGGGCCAGTTGTAGCATTCTCCAAGGGTCTTGTGTTCGTCGGCTCCCTGAGGTTGAAAGGGGGTCCATGTCATCGCACCCTGGCAACACCCGAGCCAACCTGACCCTCATCACGTCATCATCCATTGGATTGTTGTGCATCGTGCGGCTTGCCGGTTGTATGAGAGTGCCCTTGGCAACATCCTTCAACTCACCACCGACATCTTTAAGCAGGAGTACGCAAGAAGTGTCCTGAGGCAAAACATGTTGTTGGGCATCATGAGATGGTAGCAGTCAGGCATCAAAGGCATAAAGGAGATGAAGTGCACTAACTAATTAGTTACCTTGGTGATGGCGTGGAGCTCGGCTAATGTAGAGACACGGCCGATGCCGGCGGCCGGTCTATCATCACTTGCAATCTCCCGCTCGGGTGCCTCACGAAGCACCACCGCCGTTGGCTGCGCCTTATTGGTATCTTTGGCGGGAGGGGGCATCGGTGTGACCAAAACGAGCGGCTGCGTCCCAACATTGATGGTCGGCGGGGTCACCAGGTCCGGCGACACGGTAACATTGATGCCCGAGATGCTGCCCCTTAAGCTGGGCAGATGTATCGGCCCCTGTCGACCTCCTGCATTCCAAGCAGTAAGCCCCTCGAAAAACTCAGGGGGGATCATCGAGCGGAGCTTCTCTTCCACTAACTTGTCCACCGTTTTCTCGTCCACCGTCTTCTCCTCCAGTATCTGCACCTTCATCTTCAGCTCTTCAACAGCGGCTCTATCCTTAGCCACCAACTGGTTCTTCCTCTCCCTTCTTTTCTTGGCGTCCTCTTTGTAGTACTCCTTGAACTTCATGCTCATACCGAAGCCGGACACACGGCCAGCTGAGGACGGCGGCAACCTCTTGTCCCTCTTCTTGTAAGCATTGGTCGCCCTGTTGAAAACCGTGTCCCGCGGCTCCGTCGAATCCTGGGACGACTCTGTGGCAGTAGCGTTCAGTTCCTCCTCCTACAGAGACAAGGAAAGGTGAACCCATTAAGATTCTTGGCTTCATTATTTTAATTAGAATGCAATAGACTTGAGATCGGCGATAAATTCCTTACCAGATTCTTCTCGAAGTCCTTCACCTCTAGATCGTCGGTGATGAACTCCCCTGTTTCCTTGTCCAGGTAGTAGCGGGCCCGAACAAATTGCCTAAGCTGCAAGTCCGTGATTTTAAGCCAAGGGTTGTCTTTACCAAGGCGTTCAAGCTCGGCGTCCTCCTTGCCCCAAATGGCCTGTTTCCCCTGTAACCGCTGCTTCCAAGGCGGTGGTTACCTATGTTCTGTTCCCGCATACTCCTTCCCCATTTAGTCCATTTTATAGCGCCAGCGGTAGCTATATCTGCCTTGAATATCTTAAACTCCTCTTCGTCGAGCATCGGATTTTCCTTACTATTAACCTCCCAGCTTTCACCTTTATCAATGCTAGTCTTCACCCGGGTTTTCCAGCTGCTCAAGGCGTTGCTCATCTTCGTGAGGGCTAGTTTGTTCACCGGGTTCTTTCTCTCGAGGTTTCTAAACTGCTCTGGGAATCTGTATCGCTTCTGAAGCTTCTTAAGGAGGTTATCAACCAAAGCTGGATTGTCAGCATGTCTGATGTACTTTGTGTTGATCGACATGCTTTCCCGGACGATGCACCCGAGTTGCAGGCCGTACCCTTTAGCAATCGCCTCTAGCGTAATGGGTAGGCCACTTTATGTGACCTTAGTGAACTCATCACAGACGGTGGCGAGCACTGGCACCTTCCGCTCCTTCTGTTCCTTCTTCTTCTTCTTCTTCTTCTTCTTCTTCTTCTGAGAAGCGATCGGGTTGCTGTACCGCCATCCGTGCGCTCGCCGCCATCGGTGCGGGCGCCGCCATCAGTGGTGTCATCCTCTTTGCCGCCGCCTTCACTAGTTCCATCATAGTCATCTTCGTCCCCCTCGTAATCAAGATATCCTCCCTCATTGGCCCCAGTAGATCTGGCGACGGTCGCCTCCTCCTCCGGTGTTGGTGTCATCCTCATCGCCTCCTCCTCCTCATGTTGGGACCCCCGCCAGAATGACTGGTTGGCCTGTCTAGCTTGTTCTTCGACGCTGATCATGTGCTTAGAAGGGCCGGACTTGTTGTTTCCCGACATGTTTGCACTACTCTATTAAAAAGAGGCAAAAAGTTAGCACAAATCTCGGCCGAAAAATTCGGCATGACCTTTGCTAATTTTTTGACCTAGGAATGCCCATTTCTCAACCGAAACGGAAGTGAATCGACACTTCGGGAGAAATGGGCAACTCAAATGAAATCCCTCCAAGACAAAACACCCCATCCCCATATTGATAGTCCCATGCATTGACCCCAGCATCATCATCCATGCAGCCCCATCCATCATTCACGCAACAGTATAACAGATACATGTATAAGAAGAACTTAAAAAACTTAAAAGGGTACAACAAATAATATATAAGTAGTATATATATCAGACATGTGCTTCTACTGAATGAAAACTGAGTAGCAGTTATAGTACACAGAGACACACACAAGCTCTCTTCTTCTTGCACACACAGCAGGCTTGCAGACAGAGAACAGTACAACTGGTGCAGTAAAAAAAGAAGAACATCACAAGTGTCGCAGCAATAATCATCAGGAAATCTAAAAAGAAATGATGGTACACTACAAGTTGTAAGTGGTAACAAAAGGGACAGCTCAAGTAGCACAGAACTCCACTTTAGCAAAGGTACATTAAAAAATGTAGAAGTATTCATTTTATAGCATACCATGAATGAATGAAAGAAGCTAAAAAATAACCTGACACGAGTGCAATAAAAGAATGGACTCTTTATCCGCATAAAGGGAACTATCTAGTTTTACATAGTACTCCCTCCGTCCCAAAATATAAGGCGCCTAAGCTTTAGTCAAAAGTCAACATATTTTAAGTTTGACAAAATTTATACATAAAAATATAAACATTTACAATACCAAATCAATATCAATAGATTCGCCAGAAAGTATAGTTTCTCAAAATGTCCATTTGATATTGTAGATATTCATATTTATTCGTACAAACTTGGTCAAACTTAGAACATGTTGACTTTTGACTAAAGTTTAGGCGCCTTACATTTTGGGACGGAGGGAGTATATACTATGGCACCACTAGGCAGCCTTAGAAAGAATGCCTAAGAAATTCTAAATATAAGTTATCGAAGAATTGAGAAGCCTATCATCCATGGACAAACAATACATGCCAGATTCTGAGGTGGCCATAATACTGTGAAATATATGCTTATTTGAGGATGTTATCCAAAACAATTGTGTTGTTAATGTTTGTAGAAATATATTGCTAAATTTGATATTATAAGATGTCACAACTGGTCGCTTATACTTAACACAATTGGTCCAAATAATCACCAAATCTTGCAGATTCAATATCCAGACTTGAACTAAAACAAAGGGTGGAAAATAAACCAATTTCAAATTTATGTTGAAATCAAAGAGAGTGCAAATTATTTTCTCCTAGATGCACCTCATAATAAAACAAATTCATATGGTGATATCAACATCGCCAGGAGAGTCTACTTATATCATGTTATATGTTTCTGCTGGTTTGAGATGTTAGAAGTGGCGCCACCACCAGGTCCGTCCCACAAACAAAAAAAATATTTTTACATAGTCCTCTGTATCCCAAATAATGCATATGTTCAACCCATATGTTGACATTAACGTGAACTAAAACAAAGGGAAAGGTTAGGAAAAGGGACTTCCCCTGCCAAATGCAGCGGGAAATCATGGCAACACCAACTTCTTTCATCTAATTTGTGTTAGGACATTGACGATATGGTTCTGATCTAGCACCCTTTTCCCTTTCATGCCGATGTTACATGTCCATTCTATAAGCCCTACAAGGTGATTCTTCAAAAAAACCAACGGTCAAAGGAGATACCCCATGTGTCAAATTCAGAAAGGCCTAGCCATGTGAGAAGACTAATTAACAAGCATATCTGGACTACTTCTATGCATCTGTTGCTTTGTTTCTCATCTAAATTAGCAGTATTCACTAAGATTGACACATAAGTAATAAGATTTTTCATTTCAACTTATCAGCTCATGATTAAAACTACCAATAGAAAATCCATTGCTATTTTATCATAGCTACCGGAATTAAAACCTTCATTGTACGCAATGCAAATGGTTGCTTTTATGAGCTACACATGATGCTATCTTTCATGAGACTCGTTCCAGCAATCAACAGTCCGACTTAAGAAAAAACTGGAATTAACACTGTTTTCTATAAATTCAGTGAAATAACTTCAGAAACTAATACCGAGTCCACCTCATAACATTTGATTATTCACTATTAATTAATAAAATTTTGTCAATTTTCCCAAAATTGCAGTGTACTCCCAAGATCAAAACCCCGAACCTGACATGTAAATATCATCAAAAATTCTCAAATCATCTTAGCTTGACCAAGTACACAGAAACAATAGGGGGAATGGTCTCAAATTATCTTAGCTTGACCAACAATAGGGGGAATGAGCATCAGAGGGGGGGTGGGGGGTGGGAGGGACGAACCGTGCTCTGGTGCTATAGCTGCGGTGGTCGACGACGACGAGGGTGGCGGGCTTCGGCGCAACGACTCCTCCTCGGGCTTCTAGGGCTCCGACGCGGCAGTGGCTAGGGATCCGGCAACGAGGGCGGCGGGCTCCGGCGCGGCGACTCCTCCTTCGGCGGCTACTCCTCCACGGGCTGCTAGGGCTCCGGCGTGGCGGTGTCTAGGGCGACACTAGGGTTTGCGACGATAGAGAGAAAGGGGGATCGAGAGAGAATTTTTTCTAAGTGTGGATCGAGAGAGAAAGGGGGATTAGGGGGGGGGAGAGGCCGAACCGTTCTGTGGCTAAGTGTGAAAGTTCTATGGCGCATTCCCACAGAATGCGCCACAGAAGTTGGAAGTTCTATGGCGCATTCTGTGAGAATGCGCCACAGAACCTCTGGACATAGTACAAAAAAAGTGTGGCGTCGTAGTATGACAAGATCCTATGCTTGTCCTAGTGGTCTCGCTCACTTGCTCTCACCTGGGGCAGCCAAGTTCGAATCCTGGCTATCTTACACATTTTTTTCTTTTTTTTAAATATTTTTAGTTACATACATATGCATATTTATTAAAAAAAGCAAGAACATATACATATATGCATATTTTTTCACATATGCATATTTATTTAAAAAAAGCAAGAACATATACATATATGCATATTTATTCAAAAAAAGCAAGAACACATATGCATATTTATTCAAACCCCCCGAATCATATATATATATATATATGTGTGTGTGTGTGTGTGTGTGTGTGTGTGCGTGTGTGTGTGTGTTTGCTTATCACACACAAATGTGAATTTGTACACCCACACGAATATCACATTATATGTTTTAGTCTCTATCTAATACCCGCACTAATATCACATTATACCCACACGAATTAATACACCAAAAAGTCACACAATTGCTAGTGTCTCTTCACACTCTTCTTGCCCTTTTTCGTCGCGGTTGAATACTTTAGCCCGTGCACTTTGAGATTTCTTCTTGTGAATGGACAAACTTTAGTAGGTAGTGTGGTCTTCCTTCTTACTTTAGTAGTAGTAGGCATGTCGAAGTACTTGTTTAAATTCCTCTTCGATCTTCGGGTCACCGTTTTTGTCAAAGTTTTGCTCGTTGGCGGCTCCTTCCATTCTGATGATACTCCTCTTGCCCCTCCTAACTACAACATGGTTGGGCTTTGATGGGCCGGTAATAAAAAAGCATTGACTTGGCTAGCGAGTACCCAAGGCTCATTTTTTGCGGAGGCGTTCTTCGTCGATTTGGCATATGGTATAACCATTGTGGTGAAATACCAGCCTTCTTTTTCCACGTTCTTCGCCCATCTAACACGGAACATCGGTACGATCTCTCCATAGTAGTCGAGCTCCCATATCTCCTCGATCCTTTTGTAGAATATTTCCATCACGGTAGTCTCGTCATCAGCAAAGGATAACATAGTTACTCCTGAGTTTTGATATTCACTATTCCTGTCCTTTTCCTCGGTGTAGAATCTGTAACCATTTATGTCGTATGACTGATAGGTCCTTAGGTTGTGCCCTGGGCCCTGCGACAAGGAGAATATGAGTTTTTGATCTTCCGTAGAAGGCGTCTATGGGGGATTGTCCAGTTGCCTTTTCTTGAACCAACCCGTGAAGCTGGAGTTGTGCTCTCTGGTTACGTCTCCCTTCTTCCTCGGCCGGCCCTGGTTGACGTACTCCTGCTTGATTAAGCTTCTGTGCTCTTCGACCCAAGGGCTAACCACTTCAATGTGTTGTAGCGCGACTCGGTGTGCCCTTTCAAAATCAGTGCGTCGACCATCAATGCTGACATGTAGTGAGCGGCAGCCCTCGCGGTGACCATATCCACCGAGCCTGCCAAGGTGCTTCTTTGTGGGTATTCCAACATCCTCATTCTCGGTGGTTAGATAATTCTAGCATAAGGAGATGCACTCGTAGATCAGAAAGCCCTTGGCTATGCTTCCATCTGGACAAGACCTGTTGCGAACGAATCCTTTGATGACACCATTTAGCCTTTCAAACGACATCATGTTGTGCAGGAATGTCGGCCCGAGCTGGATGATGTCGTCCACGACATGTACAAGCAGATGCACCATGATGTCGAAGAATGCGGGCGGGAAGTAAATATCAAGCTCGCATAGTATCATCACGATCTCTTCATGTAGCCTGTCGAGCTGCTTCACACTGATCGACTTCCTAGATATGACGTCGAAAAAGTTACAGAGGCCAAACAACGTCTCACGGACATGCTCGTCCATTATCCTACGGATCGCAACGGGGATTATCTACGTCATCAGCACGTGACAGTCGTGAGACTTCATACCGCTGAACCTCTTCTTCGCCATGTCTAGATATCTGCTTATCTTCCCCGAGTAACCGTGAGGAACTTTCACTCCTAAGAGGCACCTCAAAAACTACTCGAGCTCCTCCAGACTCAGAGTGAAGCAGGCAGTGTGAAGCACCACCTCATTCTTCTTAACTCTTTTGCGGCGACCTTGAGTCCCTTCCGTCTGATCATCATCATCATCACTATCAGGGTACTAAAGATCTTTCTTGATGCTAAGAAATTTAAGGTCCTTTCTTGCTTTCGACCCATCCTTGGTCCTCTCCGGCATGTTCAGTAGAGTGCCAAGCAGACTCTCGGTAACGTTCTTCGTGATGTGCATTACATCGAGGCTATGGGGAGTGTGAAGGACCTTCCAATACGGTAGGTCCCAGAAAACAAACCTTGCTTTCCATACACCCAGCAACGGCTTTGTCCTCGGTCTTTTTTTCCAGCGTAGGGCAATCTACCCAATTATTCAAAAGCTCCTCGATTTCTTCGCCGCTCCTCAGACGCGGGGCTCTTTCGAGCTCGTCCTTACCATTGAACAGGTCACCACGTTTTCTCCACGGGTGATCCATGTGGAGCCACTTTCGAGTACCTTGGAACACGATTTTCAGAGACCCGGGATCCCTTGGTAGCTGGAGATGCGGTGTCTCATCCATGCACTTGACGCATGCATTGTGTCCGTGGTTCACCTGGGCCGATACATATGCGTAACCAGGATAGTACTGCACAGTCGTGAGCAACACGGCTCTCAGATGGAAATATTCTTTAGTGTAGGCGTCCCACATACGGGCCGGCGTCTCCCACAAGCACGCTAACTCCTCTCTCAATAGCCCGAGATACAGATGCATATCGATACCTGGTTGTTTCGGCCCCTGAATAAGAATGCTCATGTGTACATACCTTTGCTTCGTGCATAGCCACGGGGGGAGGTTGTACGGCCATACAAACACGGGCCAGGTGCTATGCGTGCTACTCTGGTTTCCAAAAGGATTGACTCCATCGGTGCTCATACCCAGCCTGACGTTCCTTGCATCGCCCCCAAACTCTTCAAACTCGATTTCTAATGCATTCCACTGGCTAGCGTCTGAAGGGTGTGTCAGGATCTTGCCCTTCTCTGGATCATCTTCGGGTTTCTCTCTTTCCGCGTGCCATTGCATGAGCTTTGATTACTTAGGATCTATGAAATTATGCTGCAGACGGGGGGTGATAGGAAAGTACCATACCACTTTTCGAGGAACTTTCTTGTTCCCTCTCTTGTACCGTCCTTGGCCACACACCAGACATGTGGTTCTATCCGCGTACTCGTTCCGATAAAGTGCGTAATCATTGATGCATGCGTGGTATTTAATGTGTGGTAGGTCGAGAGGGCACACGATTTTCTTGGCCTCCTCGATACTTGTTCGCAATGTGTTCCCCTTCGGAAGTCGGTCATGCCAGTTTTCCATGTTCGTGTTGAAGCTCACATCGGTCCATTTGTGTTCGGCCTTCATCTCCAAAGCCTTGAGCATTACACTCAAACGTGTATCCTGGGTGTCGTCGGTCATGCCAGTTTTCCATGTTCGTGTTGAAGCTCACATCGGTCCATTTGTGTTCGGCCTTCATCTCCAAAGCCTTGAGCATTACACTCAAACGTGTATCCTCGGGGCGACACCCAGGATACAATAGAGTCATCCCGTCTACCTCCATTTGGGCCAACTTGGCTTTCTCTCTGGCTACAACTTTGTCGTTGCTCGTCTCCTTGAGGAGAAGTTCTTGAATATGAGGGTCCTGCAAGACCGAAGTTAGCAGCGTCTGTGTGTTCGCATCTTCTCCTTCTTCATGATGATCATGCCCGTCGCCATGTACTTCTCCATGTTGATCATGCCCACCAGCATCTCCTTCGTCATGATGATCATGCCCGGTAGACTCTTCGTCTTCTCGCCTGCCCACGTCTTTGTGACCACCATGTCCTGCAGGCGCCTCATTGAGGTCGCGCATGAAACCGCGCCTGAGCAGGTGACCCTCCAATTGTCTAGATTCAGGGTCGATCCAGCGCTGCAGTTTGCATGTTTGACATGGACATCTTATCATGGTCTTGTTGTTCAGAATCATGTCCTCCTTCGCGTCTTTCTTGTACCTAGCAATTCGACCTTCGCTCATCGTGAGGACCATGGTAGCCTGAGCGGTCAAAATAGAGAGTATAGGTGAGAACCACACCATATGAACACACACATGCATGAATGCTAGCCGGAAAAAATTCGGCATGACCTTTCCTAAAATTAGGACATATGGGTAATGCAAAAAATTTCCGAAATGGAAATGAATCAACATTTCGGCAAACATCCATGCAACCACACCGGCCGGGACAACAACAAGCAAGCAACACAAAACTTCCTCCCATTTCAAACATTCATGCACCACACAAGCATCATCTCGCCATGGATCGCACACACACACCGCCCGCGCGACAAGCTTCACCTACATGTTCATGGCCAAGTACTCACCTAGTAGACACAATAATAGCGAGACGAGACCGCATGATGAGAGAGTGTGGACAAATAGATCTACAAGTTGGTGGAGAGGAAATTAGTAAACAAATAGAGATGTTAGATAGAAAAGTAAGGAACTTTTAGATCTATAAGTTGGAGGGAAGCTTCCACTTACCAATCTATGGACTAAAGTAGGTTTAGTTACAAGAAAATGGAGAAACTATGGGCAAAATGGGGTGTGAGGGAGGAGGAAGACGAGTTGGGAGGAGGTAGAAAGGAAGAGATGTGAAATGGGTGGTGGTGGATAGCTAAGGTGGGAGCTTTGTCACCTTTTTAACATGGATCTGTACGCCCTCATCTGTGGCGCATATGGAGGAAATGCGCCACAGAAGCTCAAACTTCTATGGCGCATAAGTCCATATGCGCCACAGAAGTGGGTGAATTAGATTCCGTGTGGTGGGGCTCTCCTCCATGTTATGTGGCGCATGTGAGGATATGCGCCACAGAAGTGAAACATATCTGTGGCGCATATCCGCAAATGCGCCACAGATCGTGGGTGAATTAGATTCCGTGGTGGGGCCCTCCTCCATGTTCTGTGGCGCATAATAAAATATGCGCCACAGAAGAGGCAACTTCTGTGGCGCATATCTCATTATGCGCCACAGAACTTGGATCAACCCACCCTGACTGGCGGGTCCCACCAATCTTCTGTGGCGCATATTGCACAAAATGCGTCACAAAACTTCCAGGTTTCTGTGGCCCATGCTTCCTAGCACGCCACTAACAAGTCTCTACGGCGCATGGATTTACATATGCGCCATAGATTAACTTATCTACCTATAGGCTGTTTCCTAGTAGTGTTCCTTTCAACGGCGACACTTTGAGATACACAAAATCTCCGACATTGAAAGTCATGTCTCTACGTCTCTTGTCGGCATAACTCTTTTGTCCCGATTGGGCGGTCTTGAGGTGCTCACGGACTTTGTGAACTTTCTCTTCGGCTTCTCATAGGATGTCGGGTCCGAAAATCTGACTATCTCCTACTTGCGACCAATTCAAGGGGGTAAGACACTTCCTTCCATAGAAGAATTAAAATGGGGCCATTTGCGAACTGGCTTGATAACTATTGTTGTATGAGAATTCTGCGAATGGCAGACAATCTTCCCATTTTGATCCATACTCTAACACACAAGCTCTCAACATATCTTCTAAGATTTGGTTGACTCTTTCAGTCTGTCCATCGGTCTACGGGTGATAAGTTGTGCTTAAATGTAACTTGGTTCCTAATCCTTCTTGGATTTTCTGCCAAAATCTTGAGGTAAATTGGGTTCCTCGATCCAACACTATGGTCTTGGGGGTTCCATGCAAACTGACGATTCTAGCAATGTACAATTCTACTAGCTTCGAACTCTGGTAGGTTGTCTTGATAGGTATAAAATGGGCTACCTTGGACAGTCTATCAACTATGACCCAAATAGACTCATTTCCCCTACTAGAAGTAGGCAAACCGGTGATAAAGTCCATTCTAACAGAATCCCATTTCCATTCCGGAATCTGCAATGGTTGCAACAGTCCTACGGGTCTCTGATGTTCTGCTTTGACTCTCTGACAGATATCACACTTGGCTAGGTAGCTTCCGATTTCTCTCTTCATCTTGTGCCACCAAAATTGCTCCTTCAAATCCTGATACATCTTTGTTCCTCCGGGGTGGATAGAATAAAGAGTATCATGAGCTTCTTGCATGATAACTTGCTTCAGCTCCAAATCTTCTAGCACACAGATAGGTCCTTTGTACCACAAAACTCCTTCTTCATCTTCTATGAATCCAGGTACCTTTCCTGTACAAATACGATGCTTGATTCCGTCGATACTTGCATTTCCTTACTAGGCTTCCTTGATCTGACTGATCAAGGTGGGTTGAAGTTCAATGCTAGCTAAGAATCCTTTGCTAACTAGCTCTTTTCTAAACTTCTCCAACTCTTCATGCAAACTTGGTTGGGCTTCTTTAATCATGGTGTTTAATCTACACGACAATCTGCTAAGAGCATCCGCTACCACATTGGCTTTGCCGGGGTGATAGTGAATGTCAAGGTCATAATCCTTGATTAGCTCTATCCATCTCCTTTGCCTCATATTCAGATCCTTTTAAGTGAAAATATACTTCAGACTCTTGTGATCCGAATAAATCTCACAGCGGTTACCCATAAGGTAATGATGCCATGTCTTCAAGGCTAAAACTATGGCTGCTAGTTCAAGGTCGTGGGTAGGGTAGTTTTGCTCATGCTACTTCAGTTGTCGGGACAGATATTCTATGACTTTACCTTCTTGCATCAACACATATCCGAGACCAATCTTGGATGCATCACAATACACATCAAAAGGCTTCTTTATATCCGGCATAATCAATATTGGGGCTGAAATCAATCTCTTCTTGAGTTCTTGGAAACTTGCTTCACATTTGTCAGTCCATTCAAACTTCTTGTCTTTCTTCAACAGTTGGGTCATTGGTCTGGCGATGCTTGAAAATCCTTCAACAAACTTGCGGTAATATCCGGCTAATCCGAGGAATGCACGGACTTGGGTTTGAGTGGTTGGGGCTTCCCATTCTTCAACATCTTTGATCTTGGCGAAATCAACAGTGACTCCTCCTGCCGACACAATATGTCCGAGGAACCCTACTTCTTTCAGCTAGAACTCACATTTGCTAAACTTGGCATACAACTGATGCTCTCTCAGGGTTTCAAGGACGATTCTCAGATGTTGCTCATGGTCTTCTTCTGACTTGGAATAGATAAGAATATCGTCGATAAAAACAACGACAAACTTATCCATAAAGTTCATAAAAATCTTATTCATGAGATTCATGAAATAAGTGGGGGCATTGGTTAATCCAAAATACATGACCGTATACTCATACAATCCATATCTGGTGGTAAAGGCAGTCTTTGGAATATCCGTTGCACGAATCTTGAGTTGATGATAACCAGTCCTAAGATCAATCTTAGAAAACACTCTGGCACTAGTCAACTGATCAAACAGATCCTCGATCTTGGGCAGTGGGTACTTGTTCTTGATGGTGACATCATTCAACTTTAGGTAATCGGTACACAAGCGGTTACCTCCATCCTTCTTGTCCACAAATAGAACGGGCGATCTCCATGGCGATGCGCTTGGTTGAATCAAACCTTTCGCCATCATAGCATCAAGTTGCTTCTTCAGCTCCACTAGTTCAGAAGGGTTCATACTATAGGGTCTCTGAGCTATGGTCCAGTTCCAGGAATTAGTTCAATAATGAACTTGATATCCCGATCTGGGGGCATACCGGGCAATTCATCTAGGAATACGTCAGGGTATTCACAGACTACTCTAACTTGGTCTATGGTTGGGAGGGCTAGACTCTTGTTGCACTTGAACTGACGGGGCAAGGTTTCAGAAACATGCTCTACTGATACTCCAGAGCTACTGGTCATGGTTATGGTTTTCTTGGCATAGTCGATCAATCATTTATGTTTCGGCATCCAATCCATTCCTAGTACTACTTCCAAACCTTTGGTTCCAAGTACTATTAGATTGGCATAAAAATCTATCCCATGGATTCTGATAGGTACAGCCTTGCAAATTTTTCTAGCTTTGGTGGTTGAACCTGGTATTTGAACTATCATAATATGCTTCAAATTGGTTGGGTGAATCTTACTAGTGCATGCAAATTCTTCTGTAACAAACGAGTGCGGTGCTCTAGAATCAAACGACGCTCTTGCAAGTACTTAGTTAACAGAAAACATACCCAGCACGACATCTGGCGCTTCCTGAGCTTCTTCAGCATTCATGTGAAACAGATGGCCGTTGCGGTTGAGTGAATTCCGTGGGGCGAATCTTCTTCCGGGTTGAACACGGCACTGCTGCTGAGCTGGGGCATTCACATTGGTGGTGGCTGCAAGCTTCTTGGGACACTCGTTGGAGTAGTGACCCTTGACTCCACATTCAAAGCAAGTAATCTCGGACTTGTCTTTGGCTGCAACAGGCACAACATTTCTTCCAGTCCTTGGGGCAGTGTTGTTGTTATTGTTGTTGCACTTGGGCGGTGCACGTTTGAAGTTATTGGAGTTGTCGGGGTTGTTGTTGTTGTTGCTTCCTCCGGCCTTCATATTTCCTCCGCTATGATTGGGGTAGCTTGGACGAGACATTGGGGGTCTATTGTTCCTTGGGGCATATCCTGCAGACGGGTTGGGCGATACTTATGGGTATTGTGGGACCCAGTTTGATGCATCATTCTGTGCTTGCGGTTGTCATTAGCTTGGTTTATCTTCCCTTCCATATGGATGGCAGAGTCGACGAGCTCTTCGAGATCTTCAAAATGGATGTTGACTAACACCGTCTGCATCTCATCATGCAGTCCATTCAGGAACCTCTCCTTCTTCTTGGCTTCAGTGTTGATCTCATCAGGGGCATATCTTACGAGGGACATAAATTTGTCATGGTACTCAACTACCGTCATACCGCCTTGCTACAGTTCTCGGAACTCATCTCTCATTCTGGTGACTAAACCTTGCGGCACATGGGTGCAGTTAAACTTGATCTTGAAAGCTTCCCACATCATCACTTGACTGTGGTTCATAGTACGGGTGCTATTCCACCAGGTTCTTGCATCTCCTGCCAGATAGTGGGTGGCAAACAGTACTTTCTCGTTTGTGTCAACTCCTGCGACTTCTAGGTTATTCTCCATGGTTTGCAACCAATCATCTGCATCCAACGGGTCTTCAGACTTGCTAAAGATAGGGGGATTGGTATTATGAAAATTCTTAAGATTAGATCCATGATGATCTTGGTTTCCATGGCCTTGATTATTGTGGGACATCTGAGCTATCTGTTGCAGGGTGGCTAGGTTGGCTTGGCGCTCTGCTCTACTAGCTTCACGGTCGGAAACTAGCATCTATAGAATCTGCAACATAGGGTCCTGCGATGAGCTGCTTCCTCCGGGGTTTCCACGAGTCATCTGAAGATTGAGATAGATAAATGGGTAAGAGGGAAAGTTCTAAGGTTCATGGTTTTGTTTTCAAAAGCTTTTAGACTTTGAGTTTGACTCAGGTTTTGCAAACTAACAACTTCTCATTCATTCATTCACTCAAGCACACAATACAAACACACACACCACAACATAAAAGGAAAACAGATGGTTTTAAGAACCATTCTGTAAACTAAGATACAATGGGACTGATACGACTCATCCCTACGGGGGTGATCAGGTGCATCTACTCATCATTAATGAAGTCGGAGTCATCATCATTAGTGTAGAAGTCCATGGCATCATCCACCAGGTAGTCGTTGTCATCACTGAGGTATGAGTGAATATCTCCCTAGATGTCTTCACCTTCTTCCTCTTCTTCTTTTGCTGCTAGCTGAGCTTCTTGTTCCTGGATGGTCTTCTCGAGGTCGACCATCTTCTTGCAAAGACGAGCGATGGTGCGATCCTTCTTCTCCTGTTGCCGGTGAAATGATTGACGATCCTTGACGAGCAGGGCAAAAGTCTGGTCCTTCTTGGCGGCAATGGCAATGTTGTGGTTGGCGTAGGCTCGAGCATTGTCCAATTCCTTCTGTCGATCATACAGCAGGAAGTCAAGGTTCTCCACTTGGTGCTTCATCTCCGGGTGACTTGGCATCTCCAATGGCATTCCCATAGAATCATGCCTTGCATAGTGCGCAAAGCGAGTTCCCTGGATCAAGTTGATGTTTTGTCCGCACAGACGGGAGAGAGCTTCATGCATTGCCCTAGCTAATCCATCTAGCCAGTTGTTCTCTCTCACGGCGAATAGAATCTTCTCAGAAAGGGGTGCTTCCATCTTGCCTCGAAGATCAGCAACTATCATCCATTGTAGATCTCCTCCTGGGAAATCCTTGACTTGAGCTCCAAAGAATTCTGGATGCGGACGCTCAAGATACTCAGACAGTGCATCAAGATCCCTCTCAAAGATCAGTTGGACTCCATTGCCCAACTGGTAGAACTTGCAATACTGTACTTCCATCTATGAGAATGTAGGGTGAGTAAGTTAGTGAGATGATCAAGTGTGTAAAATTTTATGCAGTAATGTAAGAATTTTTGAGGAACATGATTTTTTTTGAAAGATTCAAGGATAAGAGTGGGAATAGGTTTTCATAAATACTCACTTCATTTGTTTTTGAAACTAAGTTTTTGTTTGGATGTCCATTCTAACTAGGGTCTCCTATGGTCAGGATGGCTCTGATACCAACTTGTCAACACCCGGATTTTTAATCCCAGATGCATGTTATGCCATACATCGCAATCCCAGGATTACCATTTTTGCGAGACATAACATATTGGATATCACAGTACATCATCCATTACAAACCATAATAAGGTCTTACACAAATAAAGGATCTCATGATCCAGTCTTAATACAAACAAGCAGCGGAACAATAAGCGTAGCGATGGCTCCATCTTCAGTGTCACAGGTAGTGCTGACGATGGGAGATGATCCTAGTTGTCGTAGCCGTCCTACTGTCCTTCTTCCGGATAGTCCTCCTCATAGTCTGGCCACGGGAATAGCCAGGGACAAAGCCATGAGTACTCTTTAAGTACTCCTAAACTATCACTAACAAGTAAGGTAGTTCTAGTAGGAATGCTAAGCTCTAAGTTTATTTGCAAAAGCTAGATTTATATTAAGATGCGTTCAGAAGTAAAGAAAGCTAATTTAATGTTCTAAAATCACTTTAAGTGGGAACCTAGTTTTCATATTCACAACCCTGTTGTGGTCAAGTCAAAATCATAGTTCACTTCACAAGTCATTTTGAAAACATCTGATGACGGAATAGTATGGCCACTCCAACTATCCATGACCGTGGACGTGGCTATTCGAATAGGTTGACACTCTGCAGAGGTGGTACACTTTCACCACAAAATTCGATATATCCGTCAGGGATAACCCTGAATCATCATACTTAGTATGCGGATAATCAATCATAACCTTTCAATTACACACTCTAGTATAGGCACCTCCCCTATGAGCTTGGCCTCCCTGCCATGGCCATCTGCCATCACGGGCACTGCATAGGTGGACATCATTAAGAGGTAGCCTCAGCTCAAACCTCTTCCGTGAGGGAACCCATACTAATGCATATAAACTTTCGGCTAAGCCTTACCCAATTCAGGTATTGTGGTTGTACGGTAAAATTGGAATGGTATCGCATCCCAACCCAACCATCAGTTTTTGAAAAAGGGCTAAGGCTCATGCCTCAACATTTTCATCATCATAAACCATTTGTGTTTCTCAACACATGTAAAAACATCTCAATAGAATGACTCATCATTCCAAGGTTTTCATAATCATTTTCACCAAGTATTCCCATCTAAGTGATCAAGTTTTATGCTTAGCACTAGCCACTAAGGTTAAGAGTGTTCACTAATGAGGGGTACTAATCTTCAATCTCATGCCATAGAATGACATCTAAGTATAACTAGATAGGCCAAGTTTTATACTCTTTATGCTATCTATACTAAAAGTAAAGGACTTTGGTAAAGTAAAAGAAAGTAAAGCTTGCAAGTAAAACTTGGGATGGGTATAATCAAAAATGGTATAACCAAAGCATGCATAATGCATCTTGCTTAGGTTATCAAGCTTGCAAGTGTTATCTTGCATTGTTAATGATGGCTTGCCTTGGTTGGTGCAGTGATTGAAATTCTCCTCGTCTTCTTCGGGGTAGAACTCCTCCTCCTCATAGACTTGGTCGGTACTATCGTCTATAAAGGAATACGGGGTACACAACCACCAAACAATACTTATCTATGGCTAAATAGCATACTACGGCACACACTTGATGATCTAGTATCATCACAAATATCACATGATTTAAAGAACTAGTTTTATTCATTTTATTTTAGAAAAGTAATTTCTACTCATTAAAATTAATTAAGATTTAATATTCTCCAAATAGAATATGGGATCATGTGGACACCTGTCATCATCACATATTCCAATACATGGGAATGTGATTTAAAGGGTTGGTCTCATTTTATAAAGTTTAAGTTTATTATTTAATAGATTTAAAGTAACTAGAAATGCCCTAATAGCATTCTTTTGGTACTAGTCCAATGTCACTTCATGCAAACCTACATATTTTTGTATATTCAGATAGATATCATGAAATGTGATTTTTGACAGTTGGAATCAACTCAAAAGCTATTATGGTTGATTTTTGAAAAATGTTTGAATGTAGAAAAGTCTCTATCTTGTTATTGCTATATGTGATCTCTAACTCCAATTGATTTAAATCCAACGGGCTTGGATAGATATTTTGATTATCTTTCTAACAAAATTTGAATCATGCATTTTGGTTAAGTGAAACTCTCTGAATTGATTTTTGAACAAGTGGACAGAATAGGATTTCAAATTAAAAAGGAAAATACTAATTTGAATAGGTGAGCTAACGCGGGAAAGGAAATGGGCTGTCCCACATGCTGTCAAGGCTGCCTTGGTATGTTTCAATCCTAGCCTTACGATTAGAACGAGATCTACGGCCGTGGTTCATCGTCTCCGTTGAATAGCTCCGGTGAGAGAAAACCCTAACGCGTCACGGTGGGGGTACGTGGGGGCTCACCAGGGATCCAGCTAGGCGTGGTGATGGGGGCGCTCGAGCTGGTAGACGACGGCGGTTTGAGGCGTGGTCGCGGCGGCTCCTGGGGTGGCTCCAATTGACGTCGCCTCTTCTCCTCTACAACGGCTAACTCCGGCGAAATTCCGGCGGACGGAGGCTCACCTTGCTTCGGGGATAGTGTGGGAGGATCAGTGGTGAGAGGGGAATGAGATGGTGTGCAGAAATGGGGGTGAAGAGGGCCTCCTTTTATAGCTCAACGAAGGGACCGAGCGGCGTGGGCGCGGCTCGTTGGTGGCGACGCTACAGGCAACTAGCGGCACGGCTAGAGGTAGGGGGCGGTGCGCGGTCTCCTGGCGGTCCTCTCTGGCTTAAAGGCGGGGCATGTGGCGGTCGCATTGGGTTGGGAGAGGGCGGTTCTATGCGCGGTAGAAGCGGTGTTCGACACGGCGCATGGTGGCTACGGGTCAAGCGACGACGAACGGGGATGTCTGGGCGGCTGCTGGGGTCATGGCGGAGCAGTGTGCGCAGGGTGAGGTCGAGGCGCGGAGTGTGCGCGCTGGTCGGGCGCGGCGCTCTGGCGCGTGCTCGGCATGGCGAAGACGCTCTGGGCGTGGCTCTGCTGGGGGTGGTCCAGGGCCTGGCTGTGATCGAGGTGTGGACAAGGAGAGGCGGTAGACTACGGCGATCCTCCTAGGCATCCTGGATAGGCGCGGGGTGGTCTGTTGCGGCTTGGACGTGGTCGACTGGCGGTGACCAATTTTGGACAGCGCTCCACTAGTGCAACAGCGAAGGGGGTGGCTCTTTGTGGCTTGGTTAGACTTAGAGGGAATAGAGGAGTGAAGTGGGGACAGAGGAGTGGAGGATTACTGTGCAAAATAGTGGAGTTTGGCAGGTGGTTAATTAGTGTAGCTAAGGTGTTTGTTTAAATGGCCGAAAGAGATTTACATTTGAATTTTTGATTCAAACTTTTTGAGTGATCTTGTATTAAGCTTGAGAGACTAGGTTTGCTTGGGATTGCCAAGGTGAATTCATTTGATGTGTTTTTGAAAAAGTGTGATCTTAACACATCCACTTGATTCAATTTTCAAATGTCCATGAAATATATTTGAAAGATGTTTTTGTAAGTTTGTAAAGTGGGCCTTGATACATATTTACTTGGTCTAGCAAGAGGTGAAAAGAATTAAGAAAGTTTCTGTTTGAAATCTTCTTCTAGGAACACCTAAAGTGACCTAGTGGTTTAAAATGGTCAAAATGACCATTTGGCTTATTTAATCTTATTTGATTTCTTTCTCTTTGGATTTTGTTTGTAAATGGTCTAGATGATGTGGCATTCACCTTTAAACCATTTCACAACATTTAGAACAATTAAGCATGGCATTTTCAGACAATTCTACACTAATGCAAACACACATGCATTCATAACTCATTTTAATAATAAAAGTTTTTTTGTTAACCCTAAATTGGGTGATTTGAATTTTGATAACCTTGATTAAAGTTTTGGGATGTTACAACCTCCACGGCCAGAGCCTCCGAGGCCCGCTTCTTCCTCGCCCTTGATCACAGCCAGGCTAGCTCGTGCCGACCATTTTGTCTGACGATATATAAACAAGTCAACACTATAAAACTTCTTAAAGTAACCACCAAAATCACATCCTGCGCTGCAGACTGCCGATCGTTCTGTGATAGACCAGTTAAGATCCGTTTAATTCAAAGGATTTGTCTAGATTAAATCCTATAGAAAATTTCCTATGACTGTTGTTTGATTTTTAGGATTAATTTTCATAGGACTTTTTCCTAAGGATTCATTTGTACGAGTTTTTATAGGAAATCAAACATCCATTCATACCTCTTTTTCAGATTCCTATGGTGGTATCAAACACACTTTGATGCATATGAATTCCTATAGGATTGGAGTGGGCATGCCGTTGCAATCCTAGATTTTTCCTATTCCTACGATTTTTCTATCTTACGAATCAAACATGCCCTAAAATTGTTTAAAGACTCATGGCCAGAGAAACACATTTTGTACTAGTTCAATTGTGTGCATATTTATTGTTTGGAAACTAATTTTATGTGTGTATAAGCCCGTGGCAATATTTGTAGCCTCAAAATCGTTCCATTGGTTTATGGTTAGAACTTAGATTAGAAAGGGTGGTTACACCCTACCCACTCGGGATGGGGTTTGATGTTTCGTTATTCTGTGTGTGCCTCATTGAAACTGGTTATCTTTTAGCGAGAGACGATCTTTCCATCGATACAGTGGCGGAGCCAGCAAGTTCATTGGGCCTAGGCAAGGGATAAAAGAATCAAAGTTGTCCAGCTTATGCCCGTGAAGAAGTACAACTAAATCTTCATAGCAAGCTGAGACTTCAACACAAATTTTCCCAGCTGAGCTCGGGGCCTCAACAGTGGTAGACATGTGGTGCACATCCACAATTTTGAAGCTCTACGAATCTATAGGCGATGTGTTTGTATGTGTGTGTGCATGTTCGTGTGCTTATGTGCGTAGTGTATGTGTGATAGAGACGGAGCATGCGGTTTTACTCCGAGCTCCTAAATAATATTTATGAATGACCTAAGACATTGGTTGATGAACCAACCGTGACGCGCTCACGTACTTTGATGTAGAGTGTTGGATTTGTTAGTACAAATGATAGAGACTTTATGTTTGTATTGAAGTTGAACCATTCATAAGAGGGTCACATAGGCTAATCTTCGCATAGGCATGTTCGCTAGCTAATTTACTTTATACACACAAATGACTTTTAGAGATCATCTGTTTGTATTGTAATTTATTTTATATGTAGCAACACCGAATACTTTATCCAGAACTAAGTATACATATCAAACACATCATTTCAATAGCAAGTCTACATGTAAGATTCATGACTCACAATTTCTTTGAGATGACTTTTTTCATACGCCTTCCTCCAGTTTCAATTCCTAGAAGGATTTCGAAACAAAAGGCAAATTCCAAGCATCCGTTTTCCAAAACACCTTTTTTATGAAGAAAAGGGCCTCAGCCCGGTTCCCATCACTGAAACCAACGAGTATGTTAAAATGTTATTCACGAACTTGGAGAATTACATGGCGTAAAACTCAGATCGTCTCATAGCTCAACACACAGTCCAGCTCTACACACCTACTCAAAAACTATCAGTTACAGTAGACAACTAAAGCAACTAAAGCAAACGACCTCGGAGGGGGTAGCAGTAGATTAATACATTCCACGCTCAACTTTGAAATGCTCTCCATCTCCCACCAAGATCAGAGCATTAGCCTCCAACATATGCGCCATGTCTGTTGCTGATATCTCTCATCCTTCACCCTCTTGGCGACCCAGGTTGTGAAGCTCCATCTTTGACTGAGCCATATCATTCTTCAATGCCTTCATCCAGGATCCGGCCACAACAGCAAAGTTGGAGCACGAACCAAAGATTCCATCTGTGTCACTACTGTGTTCTGCTTTTCTCTTGATCCTTGTATTAGCAGTATGCTCCATTGAGCAAGGTTGTAAGCAGAGCGTCTCCACACACTCAAAAAACAAGTGTGAGCAGGTTTCGGGTTCGTTAAAATAAGGCATGTTAAATCATCAACCCTTTGTCTTTTAACTAGATTATCTCTAGTGAGAGTTCTATTATGAGAAACCAACCAAAGAAAAAAGTGTATTTTTGGAGGAACTTTAATTTTCCACACTGAATGCACATGAATAGGTAACACTCCCTTAAAGTTGATTACTGCATAAAGAGATTTAACACTATAATTTCCATTAGAATAAAATTTCCAAACCAAGGCATCATCCCCATCATGAAGCTGCAAAGTTTGAGCAATGTGTAGGATTTAATACCACTAGATCATTAATTGTGATCAAAACATCTCCTAAAGGTAACTTTAAGATTTTCCCCATCCCATATATCTGAGATACAACTATCCTTTCCATTAACAATCACGTAAACGTCCTAGAATTGAATAACCAAACCAATGGTCTTCCCAGAATTTGACATTTTTACCATTCCCCACTCTCCATTGGTATCCCATCTTTGCTGCTTTAGCAGCCCACAACACACCTTCCTAGAAAGGTGAGGCACCAACCTTAGAGCAAGAGAACAAATTAGGATCATTAATATCATACTTGTGGTCAACAATCTGCTTCCACAATTTATTATCATCTACATGTATCTCCTAATCCAAGAAGCTAATAAGCATATGTTCATCATAGACAAGTATGGAATCCAAGCCCACCAAACTCCTTTTTCTGAGTAATCAAACTCCAATTAGCCAAGTGGTATTTATGATGCCCCTCATAGTCATCCCATAAACAATGAGCCATTTGGGAGTTAATTAGTGTAATCGCCCACTTAGGGAACTTAATGACATTTAGCGGATATAGAGGAATACTTGCTAACACACACCTAACTAATTCAAGTTTAGCAGCATGGTTTAGCAACTTCCCCTCCATCCAACACCTTTCTTGAGGGTATTGTCCATAATAGGTTACATATCCTATTTTCTAAGCTTACTGTGATGCAAAGGCACCCCTAGAAACTTTAGAGGAAACCCCCTAATCTACAACTTAAAGTTTGTGCAAAATCATGGACTACTTCTTCCTCTACATTAATAGGAATAAGATCACATTTATAAAAATTAATGCATATGACATACATTTGATCAAAATAGGATAAAATCTATTTGAGATTTACAGTAGTAGCTAAATCATTGTTAAGGAAAAGCAAAGTGTCATCAGCATACTGCATACTGATGACACCAACATGAGTCAAGTTTTGCATAAGGCCAATATCTGGCCTGCATGTGCAGCTTTCATTAACATCTTAGTAAAAACATCAGCCATGTAATTAAAGAGCAAAGGGGAAATAGGGTCCCCATGTCTTACTCCACGCCCAGTGACAATGAAATCACTATTAACGTCATTTAACCTAACACCCATAGATCCAAAATCCAGTAAAGATTTAATAATTCTAATCCAATTAATCCACTTGGGGCTAAAGCCTTCAGAGGAGAGCATCTTAATAAGGAATTCTCTATTCACCCTATCATATGCCTTCTCATAATATAATTTAAAAATAAAACCAGATTGTTTATTGTGGGTCACATCATGAATAATTTCATGTGAAGAAACCACACATTCAAGGATGTACCTGCCTTTAATAAAGGCATATTGATGTGGTGAAATGAGAGATTCACTCACAACTCCAAGCCTATTTTAGCACATTTGGAAAAACCTTAAAACTACAATTTGTTAGAGCAATGGGTCTAAATTTTTGTATAGTTACATCATCAGCCTCCTTAGGTATCAAAGTCAATAGAGAAAAGTTGAGCCTATATAAATCTAGATCATCTTTATTCCAATCATTGACTAGAGCAATCAAATCACTTTTAATGAGGTCCTAGAAATGTTGATAGAACAAGAAAGATAGGCCATCGGGCTTAGGAGCTCCCTCAGCATATGAACCAAAGGTAGCTTCTTTAACTTCTTGTTTAGTACAATCAGCATCTAGGAATTTTGATCCTCAGTATCTGTATCTTCTAAATCTCCAAAAAATTCTACTAAATAAATATTAGGTTTGTTCTCATACCCAAACAACTCTTTATAATAAAGAACTGCAAGATCCAACGTACTTTTTGTATCCTCTACAGGCCCAGATGGTCCATCCAGCATATCAATTTGCTTCTTCCTCCTTCTCTGGTTGGGTATAGAGTGGAAAAACTAGTATTACGCTCACCTTCTAAAATATTTCTTCCCCTAGATCTTTGTCTAGCTTTAACTTCCCCCCTCTTCCAAATGTTAGTCAAATTAGATGAAATACTTTTCATCCTTTGTTTAGACACAGGGGAGAGTACTTGGAATTCAGATAAGATATCCAAGATATCAAATTCAACTAACAATTGTTGTTTCATTTTATGTTGGGTAGACTCAGTATTAGCACATCATCCTTTCAAACCCTTCCTCACATTACTAACTTTAAATTGCCACTTTTCAATAGCCTTAGCCAGGTGGCAAGGAGCTGACCAAATTTTAGCAACCATCTGATGAAAACCCTCCACACATATCCACCACTTTTCAAACCTAAATTTTTTAACTGTAGGAACCTTAAGAGCTCTTGTATCAATAATAAGAGGTGTGTGGTCACTCCCCACTCTAGGTTTGGCCTTAACATTGCTTGCAGGGAAGAAAGCATCCCAACAACTAAAGATGAAGACCCTATCCAACAATGCCATAATCAAATTATCTTGATTATTAGCCAAGGGAAATTTTCTACCTACATTCTTAATCTCCATCAGGCTAAATTTATTAATCAAATCATTAAATAAATCATCCCAATGTTGATTAATGTTTCCTGTATTATTTTCACATCTCTCTAATGAGATTCAAATCTCCACCTACTGAGGTAGGCCCTACCCATCTATCAAACACATTATGGATCTCATTGATGAATTGCAACTTGTATTCATCATAAGAGGACCCATACATAGAGATAAACCTCCAAATTATATTGTCCATCTTATTTTTAACAAGGATAGACACAATGAAAGTATGAATGTCCCAGGAAACTACATCAAATAAATCCAAATTGATGCCTACCAAGATGCCACCAACAGTCTCTTTGGCAAGCAACCAATTCCATGTATATTTACCATATGGATCTAATTGCTGCAATTGAAAAGTTGTGAAGTCATTTTTCTTGGACTTAGAGAAACTAATTATATCATGGAATATCTCTCTAATGAGATCATGCACCCTAGAAAGCTTGTCAGGTCTATTCAGACCACTAGGATTCCAAATTAGAGCAACTACCATGAGAAAAATTTAACTTCTTTTTACTATTCTTCCTACATGACACCTCAATCCAAGGGTCCTTGTTCTAATCATCACTATTGTAATTTTCAGAACAAACCTCCTACAATACATAAGTGGATGCATTTGGAACCTGCATATCCTCCACATTAACATCAATGTTACTAGGCAAGAACATATCAGGATGATCAACATGAAAATTAGCTAGTTTACTTGTTTCTACCTTTTTGATGAGATTAATGTTAGATTCAATCTCACCATCAGAAGAACGTAGGTTAATACCTATAGATATATCTTTATCTAGTAGTAGATTGTTATCTAAAGCAACACAAGAATTAGAAGGTCTAGCTTGGCATTACCTTTAGGCACCTCCAAGTTCTTAGTCTTCTTAAATTCTTGAGCCCTTTCAATGGCAGTTTTTCCATCCCTCACAATTCTACTACTCATCCTGGGTGCAATGACAGGGCCTCATTTATTTTGAGCTTTTGGCATAATCATGCCAGGTTCTGACACCATTTGTTCCCTAGTACCCATCACTTCCTGTACCTGGATTTCCTGAACTTCCTCCTCATATTCCACTTCATCAAACTCTTGCAGTAAGTGCAAACAAATGTTTTCCTCAGCCCCCTTGTGCAACATCATTGTTGCTGTTGAGAGAGTAGCACAACTTTTTCCCATAATCTTATCCATCGTCATGTTGGGTCCGCAGCATAGAAAACAAAAAAATTCCTACGGTGTGAACTACACGCCAAGATCTATCTACTAGGTACAAAGCAACGGGTGGACATACATCCAACAAGAACTTACCCTCGTAGACAACGAGTTTTGTTAACGAGTAGGAACTCGTGGTTGATGTAGTCGTACACTTGCCGATCTCAAGATCGTGAGGAAGTCCAGCAGGTCCGGCTCCAGCACGTCCATCAGATCCAGCTCCAGCAGCACCAAGTCCAGCACCGCAAAGCAGCGGTGCATCCGTGATCGCACACACGTCCGGTACGCCAACAACCTCCGTCCCTCGCTCCAGCAAAGCAGCGGAAGCAGCAACTCCTTTCCAGATAAAGCCACCGAGAACATGTATCTCGCTAATCCGAGACCATGGGGGAATAATACTAGAGGAGGAGAGAGATCCTTCACAAGGAGGTGTGTGTGAGAAGTGAGGAGGGGGTGGCCTTTTATAGGAGGAGGGGGTGCCCCTCCTTCATGGCCGGCGCATGGAGGAGGTGACTCTTCACCTCCTCCATTCATGTGGTGGTAACTCCCTCCACATAAATTTGCCCCTTCACATTCTCTTTTAAAGTCTCCACTTTAAATGCATTAAATTTCTCCAAATTTAATGCTCTCTCATTTAATAAAACTCTTTTATTAATTTTATTCAGAATTTTGTTAATTACTTTAATTAATAAACATTCACATAAAACCCCCTGCAACATTTCAATATTACATGCAGAACCAATTTCAGCAATTTCACAAAAGCGTTTGTGTCTATTGAAATAGTTCCAGCTTTCTTAAATCTTTATCTGAAACATATTTTCTCCAAATGGTGTCGGTATCCCTTAAGTGTGTCACCCTACGGTTCATGAATAATGCGACATGATCGAGACCCTCTCCGATCAATAATCAGCAGCGGACACGGAGATCCATCGACTCCTACACATTCAACGATGACTTCTGTGATCGTGAGAACCTTTAACGCTAGTAACTAAATCCCTTTGTCCCGCGATATATTACATGTCCGAGATTCGATCATCGGTATCTCCATACCTAGTTTGATCTCGTTACCGACATGTACTCTTTTCTCGTTCCCGTGATATAACATTCTAGTGATCACATCACTTTCTTGCAAGCTATTTCAATGTGATATCACCGAGAGGGCCCAGAGAATATCTATCCGTCATCTGGATTGACAAATTCCACTCTTGATCGATGAGCCTCAACATAACACCTTCGTAGTACTGAACCCATCTTTATAGTCACCCTGTTACGGTGTGACGTTTCATGTTATCAAGATACTCTTCCGGTGTTAGCAATTAACATGATCTCATGGTCTAAGGATAAATATTACTGCGTATGATGTTATAGCAATATAAACATAATGACTTGATCGTAATGCTATACTTCGGATGAATGTTCATCACATCATTTCACCAATGGTGTGACCTTGTTATTAACAACATCCAATGTCCATGATCAGGAAACCTTGATCATCTTGTTAATCAACAAGCTAGTCTATAAGAGAGGCATGACTAGGAACCCTTTTTGTTTATTAAACACACATGTATTGATGTTTCCGAATCAATACAATTCTAGCATGTAAAATAAACATTTATCATAAACATGGAATAAGATAATAACCACTTTATTATTGCCTCTCGGGCATATTCCCTTCACGTCACACTTTGTTTTCCTTTTTGACTAGCACTAGAGTTATCACCATAGACATTTCTTGCTCCATTCCTACTAGAGTTTGGAGTATTTTTTCTTCTGGCCATCAGTGTCCATCCTCCCAGCACCAGTGTTCTTGTTTTTGTTCAGTTGGTCTTGAAAGTCATCACCTAAATCTTCTTCTCCATTACCCTATTGTTCTTTGTCCTTTCCATCATTACCACCATCATCAACACCATCAACCACTTCCTCATCTTCCACCAAGAAGTTAATGAGGAAAAAACCTTACTCCATTTCAAAAAGCTTATTAGAAGCTATAGTTGCAATATCTCTGACATAAACTTTCACTCTAACATTTCTGTAAAATGCTTTGAAGATCTCATACCGGTCCACATTAACCAGAACCCCAAGAGCAGATGATACCTATGCAATCACCTTCCAGCTACACCATTGTATAGGAATACCTTCTATCTTAACCCACCATTCTTGGAACTCCTCAAAAGGTTCAGCTTCCCCATTCCAGTTCTGAAAAGAGACATTGACTCCTTTCTTTTTTAAGTTGACAGAGGGGTATTCTACAAGGTCCTTGATCTTCCTGGATGGAGGAAACCTCACCAGGAACTTTTTGGCAAAAATTTGCCTAATTTGCCAAAACCATTTTCCAAAATACTTACAGTTTCTTTCAGCTAAACACAATTAGGTTGAATGAACCGAAAGCCTCATTTACAGAAAGAGATTCCCAATCCAAAAAAAATCTACTGTGATCTCCAGAAAAGTTTCTTAATGATTCGGCTGCGCTCTATTTTAGAGGAATATCTCCATCGACAAGAAGCTCTTGGTAAAGTTCATTTGTTTCTGGATGGAAGTTCAATCTAACGTTTTTCACTTCTTCTGCTTTAGAAATTCTGCTAATAAAATAAACGCTAATCACCTCGATTTCAGCCTTTTCACGTATGTCACCTGGAAGCATGTGAGGATTAAAAAACTAACTCGTGCTTTACATCATGGGTTTTGCTGTTGTTGTCAGTACATCATGCTTTTGATTAGTGACCGATCCGACCAGTGTCAGTCAACCAGTAAGATGAGGTGAGTAAAACGTTTTCTCAATAGTTACCCACAACCACTCAAAAAATATATTTTTACCCGCCAAAAAAAAAAACCCTCTGAATATCCACCCATCAAGCAACCGACCCAGTAACTCCCGCCACTCCTTTTCTTTTTCCGCTTTGCACGCAGCACGCACGTCCACATGGACACGTGGCCTGTCTCCCACCCGCCCGGCTCCGTACCCAACCAAAAACCTCCCCGCCGTGGGCCCCGCCTCGCGGACTCAGCCCCGGTGACGCTGCCACGATTACGATCTCATCTTCTCCTGGCTGTCGACCTCCGGGTATTTAAAGCCCTTTCTTCTTCGTTGCTAGCTCCACAATCCGCATCCATTGATTCCCTCTCGCATTGCCACTCGAGTCTCGAGTTCCCGCACCACTACCTGCTAGCTATAGTCTCGCCGTACGTCCCCCTCTCCTCTCCCGATGTCCAGCACCGTGTGCGCCATGTGCGGCGATGTCGGTTTCCCGGACAAGCTCTTCCGCTGCGCCCGCTGCCGCTGCCGCTCCCAGCACTCGTACGTATACAGTCCTCTTCTCTGCTATTAACACATGAGCTTCCTCGTGCGTCCGTGTCAGGAGGAAACTGATGATGCTTGTTCACCGTACGCGCAGATACTGCACGAACTACTACGGCGACGCGGCACCGTCCGAGGCGGGCGCCGGCGTGTGCGACTGGTGCCTCAGCGACGAGGGCGCCGCCGTCAGGAGGAACCCTTCCGCGCCGTCGCCCATGCAGCAGCGCGCCGCGGCAACCGGGATGGGCTGCGGCAAACTCAAGGTGGCCGGCGGCGGCGAGCAAGAGGGCGGCCGGAGAGGCGCCAACAAGACGGCCGTCCGGAGGTACAAGCTCCTCAAGGACGTCCTGTGCTGAATGCTGCTGATGCATGCGTCGCCGTCGCGGTCCTTAGTTTAGTTACTCCTTAGATCCGGGACCTCTCGTCGTCATCATGTGCTATAAGACGGTGCTTAGTTAGGTAGTCGGCCGGTGTACCTAGCTAGTAGCTGGTACTATATCGATCCTTGTGTGCAATTGTCTGCATGTCACAACGAGATCCGCTTCCCGCCGCATGTACTGTATATATGTATGTATGCCGCTGTCTCTCTTCTTAACCAGTCATGAGTTGTTTGCTTGACTCGTCCATGGTTCAGTTTTGACCTTCTGTGTACTGCCAGTATTAGCTAGGCCACAGTAATCAATTCGTCGACATGTCTCGATCACCTCACAGAGAGATGAACCGCGTCATAGTTTAAGACTTCAATCCTTTCCCTTCGTGGCGTTGAACTGTTCCTACTCTCCACTACGTACCACGATGTAGCTAGCTAGCCGAGAAAACACTAGAAGGTGATCACGTTGCATGCTTCGCCGACCCCTCGTCTTTTCCCCTCGGTGGTGCCGATGTATTGGAATCAAATCAGGGGCTCGTACGCAAAGCCTATAAAGTGGCCGACACGCACATGTTAAAGGAAGCCTCAAGACCCCACTTGCAGCTCGGATGGCAGATCTTTGTGGACGCGGGAATCCGCGGAACGCCACTCCCGGTGTCCCGGTCTTTCGTCTTGTCCACGAGGCAACGCAATCTGATCGATGGTGGTATATACAATGATCTTTCGGAAATCTACCAAGTGGTTTGTAAAGATAGTATACATCGGCCTAAGCACACCCAGTAACCGCTTGTTAACGACCTGCTCGATGTAATGACCATGCTTTTATGTACGAGTCATTGTCACCAGTGAGTGAGAAAACAGGGCTTCAGTCCGAACCACCCTGAACCGATCAGTCCCAGTTCCATATGAACCGGGACTAATGTGAGTATTAGTCCCGGTTCGTTAGGTCAGGGTGCCGCACGGGACTGGACCACAGTTAGTCTCAGTTTGTCTGGGACGAACCGGGACTAAAGGGGTTCCGCTTCTGCCGCTAGCCCTTTGGTGGCGATTCGTGCCACGAACCGGGACTAAAGGTCCATGTTCTTGTATATATATTGCACCTCAGCCTTCCATGCTTGTGTGTGAGCTGGTTTGTTTTTTCCTCTCATGCACAATTGATGTATATTGCTTTGTTTTTTCCCTCTATGCACAAGAGGTGCTCGATGAAATGCGTGAGAGCATGATGCCACTTGAGTTCACCCAAAACAAACATGATATGAAGTGCCTGAGCCACACTTAAGTTATCTCCTCTTTCTTTCCTCCTCAATCGAGATTGGCAACTTACTCCTTTCATTTGTCATTGATACAATGCATGTGTCCATGTACAATGGTGGTCATTTCTCTATATCTTCTGTAATGTTTTTTCATAAACTCAAATATATAATGCAGATGAGCCGATAATGGATGTATGGTGACCGACGTAGTGATAAGTTCATTACGGGCCTTTATAATTTCATCGGTGTGGCCGAGTCAAACAATCTAAATGGTTTTATGCGTTGTCCATGTGTTGTATGTCAGAATCAGAAGGATTACTCCTCCTCAAGAATCCTTCACACCCACCTGCTTCGGTCCGGTTTCATGCCCAGCTACAATTGTTGGACCAAGCACATAGAAAGAGGGGTCATGATGAAAGACAATGAAGAAGAAGTGGACGATAACAACTATCCTATGTTTTTTGAATACGGTGATACTATAACGGGTGAAGCTGAAGAGGCACGAGATGAGATCGTTGATGATCTTCACCGGGCCATTGTTGATAGCACAGGGAGAATGCGAAAGTGAAAAATGAGAAGTTGAAGCGCATGTTAGATGATCACAAAAAATTATTGTACCAAAATTGCGAAGATGACAACACAAAGCTCGGTACCACACTGGAATTATTGCAATAGAAGGCAGAGAATGGTTTGTCTGACAAATGATTTGAGAAGCTACTGAAAATAATAAAGAAGAAGCTTCCAAAGGATAACGAATTGTCTGTCAGTACGTACGAAGCAAAGAAGGTTGTATGCCCTCTAGGATTAGAGGTGCAGAAGATACATGCATGCATTAATGACTGCATCGTCTACCGCGGTGAGGAGTACGAGAATAAGAATGAATGTCCGATATGCGGTGCATTGAGGTATAAGATTAGACGAGATGATCCTGGTGATGTTGAGGATAAGCGCCCTAGGAAGAGGGTTCCAGTCAAGGTTATGTGGTATGCTCCTATAATACCACGGTTGAAACATTTGTTCAGGAACAACGAGCATGCCAAGTTATTGCGATGATACAATAAAGACCGTAAGAAAGACAAGATGTTGAGACACCCCGCTGATGGGTTGCAGTGGAGAAAAATCGAGACAGAGTACCCGGGCTTTGCAGATAACGCAAGGAACTTAAGTTTTGGTCTAAGTACAAATGGCATGAATCCTTTCGGGAAGAAGAGCCAAAGTCATAGCACTTGGCCTGTAACTCTATGTATCTATGACCTTCTGAAGCGTAAGTTCATTATGATGACAGTGCTCATCCAATGACCGAAGCAACCTGGCAACAACATTGATGTGTACCTAAGGCTATTAGTTGAAGAACTTTTATAGTTGTGGCACAGACAAGGTGATACGTGTGTGGGATGAGCACAAACTGGAGAATTTGATCTATGAGCGTTGCTTTTCGTAACCATCAATGATTGGCATGATCTAAGTAACCTTTCAGGATAGTAAAGCAAGGGATACAATGCATTCATGCACTATTTAGATGAGATTGAAGCTACATACTTGCATAAAGGTAAGAATGTTGTGTACCTGGGGAGTCGTCGATTTCTTCTGACCAAGCATACCGTAAGAAAGAAAGGCAAGCATTTCAAAGGTGAGGCAGATTACCGGAATAAGCCTGTCCCCCGTACTGGTGATGATGTATTTGGTATGGTCAAGGATCCAGAAGTATTCTTTGGAAAGGATCTTGGCGGTCAATCTATTCCGAATGATGCTATCGGACACGTGCCCATGTAGAAGAAGAAATCTATATTTTGGGAGCTACCCTATTGGGAAGTCCTAGAGGTCCGCTCTTAAATCGACGTGATGCACGTGACAAAGAACCTTTGCGTGAACCTGCTAGGATTCTTGGGCATGTATGAGTGGTCAAAATATACACCGGAAGCACGCCAGGACCAGCAACGTATGAACGGACGAGATGGCCTGCATCCAGAGAAGTATCAAGGTCCTTCCAGCGACACTCTTACCAGAAAAGAGAAGATTATAATAAGTTTGATAAAACTCCGCCCTTCATAGTGAACACTGACCCAAGCATCTTGTTAAATGATGAAGATATTCCATGGTTATGGCCGACGCGATCATAAGCAAGGCATTTTAGGAAACAAGTGACCATATGTATTTTGCATTATGCCTTTGGTGGTTTTTGAGATGCAATCAATATGGGCACACTATCACAAACTATGTCTCGATTCTGGCCATAACATTGTACATTCAGACCCTTTTTGAATATCTTATGCCCGTTTCCAAAATTTCCCATTTCAAACTATGGTCAAACCGGCGGGCATGAAGATAGGGGACGAGCCTCGCTAAAACTTGCATTAGATCTATGAAGAAACATCATATTGTGAGTCTAGAAATGGTTTTTTTTTAAAAATCATGAGCATTAGATCATGTACCTATAGTTCAAACCGGACCTACTTCCTGCCGATTCGGCAGACATTTGTCTTTTTCACTCGAGGTGGACGAAAAGGTTTTAGATACGTCGGTTGGGACATCGCCCATGCAAGGTGTTGGGTTTGCGGTATAGAAAACAAAAAAATTCCTATGATGAGAACTATTATACGCCAAGATCTATCTACTAGATACAAGCAACAGGTGGATATACATCCATAGAGAACATACCCTCGAAGACCGACAAAGTGTATCGAGATGGAACTCGTGGATGATGTAGTCGAACGCTTGCTGATCTCAAGTTCATGTGGAAGTCCTAGCGCCGCAAATCAGCAGTGCATCCGTCCTCGCACACATGTTCAGACCACCGAACAACCTCCACCTCCTCGCTCCAACGATGCAGCGGAAATAGCAACTCCTTCTAGACGAAATGCCACCAGGAACATGTATCTCGCTAATCTGAGACCATAGGGGAATAATTCTAGAGGGGGAGAGAGATCCTTCACGAGGAGGTGTGCTTTGAGAGGGAGGAGAGGGGGGCTGCCCCCTCCCATGGCTGGCGCCCATGGGGGGTTCCCCGACCTCTTCCTCATTCATGTGGTGGAAGCTCCACTAACATCAATTTTGCCTCCACTCAAAATCCCACTCACATGCATTAAATTTCCACCAAATTTAACGCAACTCTCATTTAATAAAAATATTTTATTTATTTTATTCAGAATTTTGTTAATTACTTTAATTAAGAAACATTCACATAAACCCTCTGCAACATTTCAATATCACATGCAGAACCAATTTTAGCAATTTCACCCGAAACAATTTCAGTGTCTATTGAAATAATTCCAGCGCTTTGCAATTCTTTCGTCTAGAACATATTTGCTCCAAATGGTGCTGGTAAACCTGAAGTGTGTCACCCTACGGTTCACAAATAATGCAGACATGATCGAGACCCCTCTCAGATCAATAATCAAAAGCGGGACCTAGAGATCCATACTAACTCCCACACATTCAACGATGACTTCCGTGATCGAGAGAACCTTGAACGATAGTAACTAAATCCCTTTGTCTTGTGATATATTACATGTCCGAGATTCGATCATCAGTATCTCAATACCTAGTTTAATCTCGTTACCGACATGCACTCTTTTCTCATTCCCGTGATATAACATTCTAGTGATCACATCACTTGCTTGCAAGCTATCTTAATGTGATATCACCGAGAGGGCCTAGAGTATATCTATCCATCATCGGGATTGGCAAATTCCACTCTTGATCCATGAGCCTCAACATAACACCTCTGGAGTACCCAAACCCATCTTTATAGTCACCCTGTTACGGTGTGACGTTTGATGTTATAAAAGTATTCTTCCGGTGTTAGCAATCTTGTGAATACTTGTATGCTCATATTTAAGATTGCAGGGATTGTGAAGAAAAGAATTTGACACCAATTCAAACTTGTGAGTTTCTTTATTTTCAGATTTGAATCTCCGCTATTCTTCCTTATTTCCTTGTCACTCGAGGGCGAGCAACATCTAAGCTTGGGGGAGTTGATAGCTGTGAGATTTGACACATTTTTAATGGCTTTTATTGATAGTTTTCTCCCGGATTTGATCGTTTTCTAGCTTTACCTAACATTAATGCTTCGGTAGCAAAGAAAACTTGATTTTTAATGTGTGTTTCAGGTTCTGAATATCAACAGAAGGTTTTTACTAGAGAAACACAATATTCTAGAGAAAACAAGCAAGTCTCTCTTTGGAAGCACTCGAGGGGAACTCACAGAAGCTTTAACGAGCAACTATACTGCGGGAATTTTTTTCAGCCGTATAGTTTCCGCCGTATAGTTGCCGCCACCTTTGTCTTATCAAAAGGGACAACTTCTGTGAAGGGACGGAGGACGAAAACACAACGCATCAGCCGCCATACCATCCATAAGGGAGAAAGAAGAGATCCGGAGAAGAAGGGGAAGCCGTTCTTCATCTCGCTCCACCATCTTCGACCTCCTAGCCAATACACCCCCGTAGCCACTACTTGTACTAGAGAGAGAGAGGGATCTCGACCTTGCAAGACTAGGGTTTGAGATTGTTTCTTACTATCTTGAATTGTGTTGGATATTTTTCTATTATAATTGTGGATCTCCACGGTAATACAAATACGAATTCCCATTATTTGATTATATTGATGATCTGTTCTTCTCTCATGTGTGAGTAATTCCCTTGGGCGTGGGAGATGTAGGGGATTGGTGAGATGTGATGTGCCTTCATATATGTTCCATTAGTTTGTGATTGATTCTAATTACTATATTATGTGTGCTTGACTATCTGTGGGATGCCTAATGCTTGTTGTCCAATTAAGGGCCCAGACAACATGATGCTTTGTTCTACATAGATAAGGACTTGTTCGCTAGTGGACCGGCGACTCCTAGGTGACACGGGGATATCAATTGAAAACTAGTAGACTCGAGGATAACGAGGAACCACTGTGCTTATTGCATTAGTTCGATCCAAGGAGCTTAATCGCTAAGCGACCCGAAGGGTCTTAATCGTCTAGTGTTTGACCATCGTTTTGGTAATAGGCTAGTAGGATTATTGAAGTTGGGATGAAATCTACCAAGAGGAGTTCTGGCTAATTATGGGTTGCTCATCTACACATATATTTATAAGATTATAATGGTTACATTTATCATTCATCCACCGGGCATAGTCACTATCACCATGAACTGAATCTCCTCGCGCCTTCTTTTGCCATCTGCAGGAAACAACAAACAACCAAGTCGTTCTTTACTTTTATGCTTTACATTTCCGAAGTTTACATTTTAGTTCTATTTAAATACATCTCAATTAATCAAAAGCCATTCTTATTCCAACACTTGCAGTCAATTCACTCGAAGACTTGTGACAACTTCGGGTGTGATAGAGACTTCACCCATAAACACTTACCTTTGGGATCCCTATGGGATCGATATCTATACTTCAAAACTAGCTACAATTAATCTGTGTACTTGCAGACATCAAGCTATTTTCTGGTGTTGTTGCTAGGGAGCTAAGCGTTAAGTGTTTGACGTTTGACATTTTAGGTGTTGCTACTAAAAAATATTCTCCCTAGGAGATAAAGGGTCTACACGCTCTGGTAGGACCTATCTACCGGATTATATTGAGCGCGTGCCTGCTCAAAGGCACAAGGAAATTATTGAAAAACTTTTAAGATCAAATAAAGTTGAAGTTCAAAACCTGAGTGATGTTATGGAAATCATGTCTATTTACAGGATAACTCCTATGAAACTTGAGAAAACTCTCAGGGAATGAAGTGCTCCATGTTCTGAATTTCTGAAACAACCAATAGAGTTTCCTAATCCTAGAGTTAGAGCATATTGATTTGATGGTGGAATTATTAAAAATTTGCAGGAGAAAGCTTTCAGTGGAAGGGAAGATGAAGACCGAGGAATACATATTAGAGAGTTTGACGATGTGATAACATCGATTGGACCAAAAGGTTTGCCAAGAGACTTTTCTTGTCTAAAATTATTTTGTTGGTCTCTTAAAGGTAAATCCCTAGTCTGGTTATATTCTCTCCCTCACGATTATATTAAATGTTGGGGAAAATGCATTGTTAAATTCATAAATAGGTCTAATCTTTTTAAAAAGGTAACTAAACTAAGAAAGAATATAGGCAACATTAGTTAGAATGTGGGAGAAAGCTACCCACAAGCCTGGGAAAGATTCTTTGGAATGATCAATAGTATTCCTAATCATGGCTATTCTGAACTAACTATTTGCCATTTATTTTACCATGGTCTTAATACTCAATGTAGAGAGTTGCTTGACTTCTCAGCAGGAGGATCAATAAATACTTTATATATTAAAGAATGTTTGGAATTGATGTCTACTAGGGCTAAGAATGATTCTTTATATAATCCTGATTTTGGCACTAAGCCAGAAAAATGGATACTTCAGATAACTCCTGATCTTATGCCTAAGGTACGCAAAACAATGAAAGAAAAAGGTATACCTTCTGAACTTGTTAAGGAAAACAAAGTAGATTTATTACAAGTTTTAACTGAAGAAGATGAAACTAGAAAAGTTTTTCAAGAATTAAAACATTGACAAGTGAAATCTCATAATAACTTGCATAAGAATTTCCAAAAACACAAAAATATCTTAACGGAACTCACGGAAAATTATGATGAGATTGGTCAAGAAATAAAATTATTTCACAAGTATCTTAGTAGTATTGAAACCCAGTGTGACCAAATAGCATCTGGTTATCAAATTTTTCTTTGCGATCATAAAGATATTCCTATTTCTACTAATGTTGTCACAAGAAGGGGTGCAGTTGTTACAGGAGGACCCTTAGGACCACCGGAATATGAAGCTGAAAAAGAGCGAAAGGAAAAAGCCTTGCTCGAAGCAAGCCAAGAAGATGATACATTGGTGGATCCTCAAGATGAAACTGAAACACAAGATCAAACCAAGGAGGACCAAAATGATGCACATGATGACCATTATGACTCTGATGCAGAGACGGTTGATCGAAGAGAAGATAAAGAAATAATCAAGGAAGATGAAGTTGTTGTAGTAGAAAAGAAGGAAAGCAATAAGCAACAACAAAAGAAAGCAACGAAAGAACCAGCCCCCCACAAAAGGTAAAAGACAAGAGTAAGTCAGGTGAGAAAAAGCTTCCTTATCCAGATCAAAAAAAGAAAGCACTGGATCATGTAATTTATAATTCTTTTATAAAGGCACTTAGTGACCTTCGTCTAGAAATTCCATTTGCGGATGCAATCAAAGTTCCTACTCATACTAAATTCCTCCATGATACTCTTAGTAGAAAGAAAGAAATAACTGAAATTGTTGCCATGGTAACTAGTTATCCTGCTAATGGGAAGCTGCTGCCTAAGTCTGAAGATCCTGGAATACCAACTATTTCATGCTAAATAGGTAAAACTAATATTCACAATGCCTTGTGTGATCTAGGAGTAGGAGTTAGTGTAATGCCACACTCCCTCTATAAAAGTTTAGGATTAGGGGAGTATTCTCCTACTACTATCACTTTACAGATGGCTGACAAGTCCACTAAACAACCCGTTGGTATGATTGAGGATGTTTTACTTAAAATAGATGAGCATGTTATTCCCACTGATTTTATTATTCTTGAAATGCCAGAAGATGAAAAGTTATCTGTAATACTTGGAAGACCTTTCCTTAGTACTGCAGGTGCATCAGTAGATTGTGCTGAAGGAAAGATAATCTTCAAAGTTTATGATGCTGAAATCATCCGGTATTTTCCAAATAAGCTAGAAGCAGGAGAAAGATATATTCCGCCGGAAAAACGAGTTCATGAGGTAAGTGCCTTTGATAAGGGGTAACCCAAGGTAAGAATTCGAGAACAAAAAAAAGGTTGAGTTACTCAACCATTCCTAATAAAAGCTTAATGGGAGTCAACCCATCTCGTCAATAAAATAGATTAGAGAATAAAAGGTTCATCGCATTCCTACCATTTTTTACAGACATTCTTGCGGAAGCACGTCCGTGAAGATGCAACTATCAAAAAGTAGTAGAAACATCGATTGAATGAGTTTAGAATAAGAATAAAAATTAAAGTTCAAGTTTTTCATCTAAAGAAGCTGAAATTTTGCTTTTAATATGTTAATCTTGGTCGACAGTTTCTACTATCGATTTTTTGTCAAAAATAAGGTATTTCGCTAAGTTTTGGGATAAGAAGGTATTCCCAAAGAAATAGAATTTTTTTGATGATTACTGATGGTTTAATGACCAACTATACGGCGGGAATAAAAATTCCGGCCGTATAGTTCCGGTCGTATAGATATCTTTGCCATCAACAAATTTTCTTCAAAGACACAAAGAGTTTAACGACCAACTATACGGGGTAATAAAAATTTCGGCCGTATAGTTCCGGTCGTATAGTTATCGAGGCCTTCATACAAAATTCTCTGAAAGGTACTGAGAGTTTAACGACCAACTGTACGACAGGAATAAAAATTCTGGCCATATATCTACGGTCGTATAGATATCAATGCCTTCGTACAAAATTTATCCCAAAGGTATTGAGAGTTTAACGATCAACTATACGGCGGGAATAAAAATTCCGGCCGTATAGTTCCGGTCATATAGATATCGATGCTAGTTTTAGAAATTTATCTCGAGGGATAGACGGTTTAACGACCAACTATACAGCAGGATCATTTTCGATCCGGCCGTATAGTTGCATCCACATAGCTGTTTTCTGCATAAAGAAACCCCGCCGCTGCAACTATATGAGCGGAGCAACATCACCTGCCCGTATAGTTCCAGCCGTATAGTTTGGTGCGACTACAAAATCGCACCGGGGCGGCTAGGTCTTCCTCCCCTCCTCATTATTTCTCTCATATTCTCTCTCCAAACCTCTCAAAATCCACCTAGAACTCTTGATTCTTCGCGGATTTCGTTCATTTGAGTGGGGAAATCAATAGATCGGTATGTTTCTCTCCCTATCCATGCTTTATTTTTAGATTTCCATGGTTGAAACTCTCACATTGATCTAATGGATGATCTCAAGCTTATTTTGTTTTACCTATTAATTTCTCACGTTAGGATTGAATTTTTCCACGTAGGATTGTTCATATATTATGTAGAAACTATATGCCTAACGTTTTATGGTGAAAATTTTCAGTGCATTACGATGAACAAAATCGGTAACCTCTATCGTTCAAGCAAGTGCCAACGTGTCAGGGCTCGAGCTCGGGATCCCGAGCCTCGCACAGCTCCAAGTTGGACATTGTCTCATCAAGGAGGGTGTTGCCCACACGTTGGTCCAACCACAACTTTCTCACCATGGCAGGGTTGAAGGCGGACTTCGACCTCATGTGCAATAGGGCGGGGTTGGCGGTACTTGGCTTCGCAAGCCATGATACCTACAACGAGCTTACCCATGAGTTCGTTGCCTCCTTCCACAACAACCACATGGAGAAAGGTAATATGTGCATGATAAGCTTCACCATGAACCGACAGCACTATGAGATAAATTTCGAACAATTTTGCAATGCTTTCAGCTTCCCTCATGTTGGGGAGCCTACTGTTACTAACCTCTATAGCGTCACAAGTGCAGAGACTTGGGAGGTTATTTCCGTTAATGGTGGCAGGCAAATTTACCAAAAGAAGGTGTCCACCATTCAGAACCCAACCATCCGCTTCTATGCTTTGTTCCTCACCAACACACTACTAGGAACAGGTGACACCAGTTCCATGGCTAATGCGGGCATGACAATGATCACCAAGGCTCTCTTCCCCACTTCACCGTAAAGCCCCAATCCTGCAGCTCTACTCATCCAGCACTTTCGCCACCAAAGCAATAAGACCAAAGATGATATTCGCATTGGTGGATTGGTAACCCACCTTGACCATGCATTAAATATTATACTACCTGTTATGGGACCTGTTGACGGCTCCAAACTCATGGACGTCAAGTATTTGACTGCTTGTGGCTTCCTTGGTGTCTACCATGCTAACCGGAGGCTCTGAGCATATCAATTCAGTTATCTTGGTGATGCACAGGGTGAGCAGGTTCAGTTGCCCTACCCCCAAGCCTTCTTGATTGTGGAGAAGAACACTTGGATCCTCACCAAGGACCAAGTGATGGAGATCATGGCTGAACTCCAGCCCGATGAAGAGGAAGATGAAGAAGGAGGACAACAGGATGAGGATGAGCAGGAGCAGGAGGAAGAGCAGGGACACAATCCTGCTTGGGAGGGACAGCAATAGTAGCAGCAAGGGGGAGCCTGGTACCCCTGGCCCAACCAGCCACAACTGGGGTACAACTACGTCCCCTATCAGGAATTCCAACAGCTCAACCAGCGTGTTGGGGAGATCGACCATAATCTTCAGGAAGTGAATGAAGATGTGAGTACTTTGACTCACAACTTCAGTCACTTCATGACCCACTTCCTAAACTACTACCAGCAGTATCCGCACATCCTCCAAATGACGGCAACAACTGAGCCTGGCAATAGCCTAAGCTTGGGGGAGGTTTGAAAACCTCCAAACTTTGCATTCATATTTTTATTCCTTCTTTTGATTTATTTTGTTTTCTTCAAATTTGCATGTTTATTTTCAGCTTTGCATGTCTAAACCAAAAATAAAAAAAATTACTTGTAACTTTATTTGCAAGTTCGTTTCTTTGTTTCTCTCGAAGATAACTTAATTTCAGGTGACTTGGTAATAAGGAAATACAGAAGGGGTTCGACTCGAATGCGAGAACGAAGCAAGCAAGAGGAGGTATCACATTCCTTTCATCACCCTCTTTGCAACCTTAAATTGATCCTACAATTATTTACTCGCTTGCACTGGAGTCACTCCCCACTTAACTTGTTATCCTACAAATTTTGTTCCTTTGCTAGTGTCTTCTTTTTAGCTATGAAACATTGAGCAATGAACTTGGTTAAAAATACTTCCCATATTTTTACAACAAGATAAAGCATCTGAAAGATGAATTGAGTCCATCCTTAGCTCAAAGAGTTTGATTTTCGAACTACTCCATCCCATTTGAGCTTAATATAAAAAGACTTGATAGTACCCTTGATTGAAATTGTTTGATTAAATGGATGCTTCAAAGTAGTAGAAATTATGCCACTACGTTTTCTAATAACTGTCGTAAGATATTGCTTTACTCGTGTCATTGCAACTCTATCGTGCTCCATGGAGAACTATTAACTCCGCTAGCCAACGAACAATCTAAATGTAGGAAAGCACTTGATTTTGGCTATTGAGTTATGTAAATGTCTTTAGAAACAATGCTATGACGGGTAAATTTTTTAGTCTCCTCATGGTTTCACGTTCCAAGTGAAGTTGTAGTACTCCTCTGGCCCATTATTGCTCAACATCATGTATTGGCATGGTCACGAGTGCACAACACAACCCCAATTAACATGTTAAAAATAGTGGCATGATTTCTCTATGAAAGAGCTGAAGTTTTTGAAAGACAAAAGAAAGAAAAAGGTGCTTTGAGAGTCTTGAAATTTTGACATGGGAGTAGATGAGTTGTTCTTAAATTAATTGTTTTGATGCCAACTTGAGTACACTTAATTGATTAAACAAACAAGAACAAAAAGTTTTCATCTCTCAATGAAGAGAGACACCAAAATAATTTGTCTCACTCTCCTAGCTAAAACTTTCGACACTTGCTTGGTAATATGATTTATTTGGTAACAAGATATACGTGGTTAGGAAGTGGACTCAGTGAAATCTTGTGAATACTTGTATGATCATATTTAAGATTGTAGGGATTGTGAAGAAAAGAATTTGACACCAATTCAAACTTGTGAGTTCCTTTTTTTTCATATTCAAATCTCTGCTATTCTTCCTTATTTCCTTATAACTTGAGGGTGAGCAACATCTCAGCTTGGGGGGAGTTGATAGCTGTGAGATTCGACATATTTTTAATGGATTTTATTGATAGTTTTCTCCCGGATTTGATTGTTTTCTAGCTTTACCTAATGTTAATGCTTCGGTAGCAAAGAAAACTTGGTTTTTAATGTGTGTTTCAGGTTCTGAATATCAACAGAAGGTTTTTACTAGAGAAACACAATATTCTAGAGAAAACAAGCAAGTCTCTCTTTGGCAGCACTCGAGGGGAACTCACAAAAGCTTTAACGAGCAACTATACGACGGGCATATTTTCCGGCCATATAGTTCCTGCCGTATAGTTGCCGCCACCTCTGTTTATCAAAAGGGACAACTTCCATGAAGTGATGGAGGACGAAAACACAACACATCAGCCACCATACCATCCATAAGGGAGAAAGAAGAGATCCGGAGAAGAATGGGAAGACGTTCTTCATCTCGCTCCACGATCTTCGACCTCATAGCCAATACACCCCCTAGCCACTACCTGTACTAGAGAGAGAGGGATCTCCACCTTGCAAGACTAGGGTTTGAGATTGTTTCTTCCCATCTGGAATTGTGTTGGATATTTTTATATTCTTATTGTGGATCTCCACGGTAATACAAATATGAATTCCCTTTATTTGATTATATTGATGATCCGTTCTTCTCTCATGTGTGAGTAATTCCCTTGGGCATGGGAGATGTAGGGAATTGGTGAGATGTGGTGTGCCTTCATATATTTTCCATTAGTTTGTGACTGATTCTAATTACTATATTATGTATGCTTGGCTATCTGTGGGATGCCTAATGCTTGTTGTCCAATTAAGGGCCCAGACAACATGATGCTTTGTTCTACATAGATAAGATCTTGTTCGCTAGTGGACCAACGACCCCCAGGTGACACGAGGATATCAATGGAAAACTAGTAGACTCGAGGATAACGAGGAACCACTGTGTTTATTGCATTAGTCCGATCCAAGGAGTTTAATCGCTAAGCGACCTGAAGGGTCTTAATCTTCTAGTGTCTGACCATGGTTTTGGTAACAGGCTAATAGGATTATTAAAGTTGGGATGAAATCTACTAAGAGGAGTTCCAGCTAATTATGGGTTGCTCGCCTACACATATATTTATAAGATTATAATGGTTACATTTATCATTCATCCACCTAACACAGTCACTATCACCATGAACTGAATCTCCCCGTGACTTCTTTTGCCATCTGCAGGAAACAACAAACAACCAAGTCGTTCTTTACTTTTATGCTTTATATTTCCGAAGTTTACATTTTAGTTCTATTTAAATATATCTCAATTAATCAAAATCCATTCTTATTCCAACACTTGCAGTCAATTCACTCGAAGACCTGTGACAACTTCGGGTGTGACAGAGACTTCACCCATAAACACTTACCTTTGGGCTTCCTGTGGGATCGATATCTATACTTCGAAACTAGCTACAAACGATCTGTGCACTTGCAGACATCAATCACCATTGGGTCCAATGCACTAGGAACCACACCTAGTTCCGTTATGAACTCCTTCATCCAAACTGCTTCATGCGCCACTTCTGAAGCAGCAACATATTCCGCCTCCATGTTGATCCAGTCACCACAGGTTGTTTGGAACTCCTCCAACTAACTGCTGCTCCGTTCAAGAGAAATACATATCCGGATTGAGACTTAGAGTCATCTAGATCGGTGTTAAAGCTAGCGTCGACATAACACTTAGCGACCAGCTCTTCTTCAGCTCTATATACAAGAAACATATCCTTAGTTCTTCTTAAGTACTTAAGGATATTATTGACCGCTATCCAGTGTTCTGAACCTGGATCAGATTGGTACCTACTAGTCAAACTAATAGAATGTGCCACATCCGGTCTTGTACATAGCATGTCATACATTATAGAGCCTATGGCTGAAGCATAGGGGATCTTATCCATTATCTCTCTTTCTTCCGCCGAAGCCGGACTTTGATTCTTACTCAATATCTTTCCTTGCAACATAGGTAAGAACCCCTTCTTACTTCCGTCCATACTAAACTTCTTCTACCGTAGCCAGAATCCGACATGTACTGATCAACTTCACCCTCTTCACCTCCTAGAACACCCATGAAAAACAATGCATGTATGAAGGTTTCCCATGGAGTTGCCATTGCTTGCAATGGCATGTCCTATCAACCAAACTTACTGGATACCTCCATTGCCTATCGTTACTGTCAGTGTACGTTACCTCAGCTTCCATTCCTATTCTAATGCATTTCATCTTCAATTGTTTTGCCCTATCATGCAAAGCCTTAATCAAAGATGGGAGGATGAGATGGCTAGCATATACTGTTGATGCACTTCTTTGATGCAAATCGATCTTTATCATGATCATCTGCCCAATCTTATCAAATTGTTTCCACAACATAAGCCCTTTCAATGAATTGACCTTTGCATTGAAACTCTCTACAAGGTTAGTTGTTACATAGTCTACCTTACAAATTTCATTGAATTGGCTTCTTGACCACACCATTCCATGATGTGAATCCAAGTACCCCTTCACCACAGGGTTTTTTATACAACACTTCCAAATGATACGGATGCTTCCTCAAGATGCATGTGTATGAAGTTGGCCATAGGTTGTCATTATAAACTTTACCCTTTAATTTCTTTGTAAAATTCTGCACTAAGTGTCGCATAAATTCCCTATGCTCCACTCCGGGGAATACTGCTTCTATAGCTTTCTCCAAACCTTTGCAAGCATCCGTGTGGATAGTAAGTCCTGGTGGATGACCTATAAGGTCGCGCAAATTCTCCAGAAACCAAGTCCAAATTTCCTCTGACTCAATCTCCAAAACTCTAAAAGCAACAGGGAACATCCAATTGTGTCCATCAACCGACGTAGCAGCTACTAGCTGTCCTTTAAATCTACCACGATGAGTTGTTGCATCCACGACCAAATAAGGCCTGCAACCATCCAGAAACCCTTGCCAGCAAGCTTTGAAACAAACAAAAGCCCTTCTAAAGCACTACTTCTCCTTTGTCTTCCCTCTTATTTTGTACTGTGATTTATGCATGTCTATCTGTACAACACTATCTAGATTAGCCATCTCCACTTCAGCTTTGAAGCTGTAAAGTGACTGAAAACTTTCATTCCATGGTACATTGATCCTATCAAGAGCCTTTTCCTTTGCATAGAACATCCTCATGTAAGATACTGTAATATTAAACTTTTGAGAAACTTCTTTTATGAGCGTTGTTGCACCAAGTTATGGGTTTGCTCTCATCCAATCCATGATTGCATCTGCCAACCACCTAGTCTTTCCTAGTTTTGTTTTGTCCTTTGGCTGTCCCCCTTCAGGTGGACAAGAATGTTTGAACCAGTTACTTTTTATCTGAAACATAATGAAAATGTCAAGTACAGTTAACGAACTCTACACAATGATCTAAAATACACAACTGGTTGTAATACCTGAACCAAACTGCTCCTGAGCATAGTGGATGCATGCATCCTCCATCTACACCTCATGTATGGGCACTTCACTGTGAACCTTGCTGGCCCACTCTTAATAACATCATAATCATTATTGGTGTGGATGCAATATGTAGTAAGGGCATTACGACAGTCCTGCATCGTTCATGTCCCACTCAATTACTGGTAAGTCCTCACCATCATACTCGGCTAAAACGAGACTATCATTGTTCTCCTCATTCTCTTCGTCTTCAGTGTCATCAAATCTAGCACCGTGGGCCATTTCCTCTGTGTATTGATCCTCTAGTGCATGTTTACTGAATCTATCTACCAATTCAGGAAACATCAACTCATCCTCATCATCTAGTGGAGGTGCTCCCTCGTTAGGCTCTGCTTCGTCCTCCACATCGGCTGCACGAGTGATTTGGCTTACACTCTCAGTGCGAACAGATGGTACTGCTGTGGACCTACAAGGAGCGCGGGGCGCACACTATTAGCAAAGACAGCAGAGACACATGATGCCCAACCACCCGATGATGCCTGACCACCAAATGATGCTTTAACCCTCTTTCTTGTATGTTCAACTTTAGGTTGCACATGGAGACGAATTCAACCAAAACGTTCGGCATCATTCAAAGAGAAAAGCATTACCAAATCAGCTTCGCTAGTTAGTAGGAGCAAACTTTGCTTGCTAATGTTGAAATAATGCAAATCAACTAAATCTCCATTGCTCTAGGGGATTTTAGAATAGATTTTATCTTTCAAATCTCTAAGAGTTATGGAGGTTGCAACCACCACTGGGAAGTAAAATGCAGAGATATGCTGTTCACAACCTAGAATTATGCTAGTATCTAGTTTAATCGCCAGCCGAAATGCCAGCGCTGGATCAATCCTATTTGAAAAGCAAGGTAGTTAGTTGAGCACCAGCGATTCACGCTCAATTACTTCCTATAATCAGTCCACAAAGGGAAACGATGCTTACCCAGATGGAATCCATGCGTTTGATCCCTCCGATTCCACCCAATTTTCTCCGCGCTCGATGGGAAGGACTGATACACCAGTTGGCGTTGCATACTGTTTTGCGAAAGGGGTAGATCTAGCGGGGGCAGGAGCGGAGCCAAATGTGGAGTAGGCCCGTGGCTAGGGGGAGGGGCGGCTCGGTGGCTGAGGATTACATAAGGTAGGAGGGCACGATGGGAGGGGAGCAGAGGGGCGATGTGGGAGTTGTTCCAGGCTCGGGGGGAAGCGAATGCTTTGGGTGAGAAAGAATGGCCGGTCCGACGTGTCTCCATGCGCCCCCACCCTGCACCACGTATACAAGACCCGTCCCAACGCGGCCCCACCCTTCACCATGTATGCAAGACCTGTCCCAACATGGCCCCACCCGTCAGCATGTAACGATCGAGGCCACGTAACATAAAGCTCAATGCACGACCCGCCCCAACGTGGTCCCATCAGTCAGCATGTAACGATCAAGGCTTTGACCTGACGACATCCCTCCATCCGAGCGCCTATGAGGGTTTTAGAATAGAGGGAGGGGAAAAGTGAGAAAAAGTTAAGCGGCTGGGGAAAAATGAGTACAACTAACGAACTAGGGGCATGGCAATAGAAATTCCTTATTTTTTATCTCAGTTATAGCTTCACACAAAATTGCCAGTTTCAACCTTTTTAACTTGTAGTGTTTGAGCATTAATACCAACGGAAATCCCTCCCGATCTCCCATGAGGAGGTAAGCAAAACCATATAAACTCTCTATCGTCAGCCAAATGATTTATTAGATCTACCCATCTCCAATAATGCAATAAAATCTAATTATTTATAGTCTCTAACCGCCTCATTGATGAATAGATGTTTAGCCGGATCCTTAAATCCCTCGCTATTCCAAGTGATACCTCACAAACCCGCCATTAAGATCTATTAGGTTTAAATCTAACCCGGGTACTTCTTCTTACATTAGTCTTATCATAAGACTTGCGTCTCCTAGTACGAACTACTTACGAAATTGGGGCATCTAGATTCGAGAGTTGTTCACTAAGATGTTCACTAATAGGGATTTGGTCATCTATCAAATCCTCACATAGGTTAGATACATATGCCACTAAAGGATTATGTTCGGTTGTAATAGTGTCCTTGTTATTTTCCAACACAGTTAAATTCCACTTTTATTTCAGTGTCAAGAATCAGTCTAGCGGCTTTGTTTTTTCATTTCAATTATCTCACATCGATACCCCCAAACCATTTTCTCTACATACAACTTCATTCTTAGAAAAGTCGATACAGTAAACTTTTTTAGAAGATTCATACCTTGGCCGGACACATTGTTTCGGTGCTAGGCTAGCAACATTGCTCTCTCCAACTGTGGTACATCTACATCATGTTGAGCCCGAAGGCGGCCACTTGATCTCACTCCAGTAGGTGGCAGCATTCCACTAAAACGAATGATTTCATCTTCAGTTGGTTGCCCAACAGTTCCCAATTTGATCGGCTTGGTACTATTACCCTTGCCCGGGTTCTTTGCTCCTAAAGTTTTTGGCGAGGTGATCATACCCCGGGCCAAAATATCAGCCCGCCTAGTCTTCTGTAATTCATGAAAAACCACATAGGCATCTGCCAATCCAACATCCAATGCCACATCATTATAAACCGCACTAACAAATGGTTCATTCAGCAAAGTCACTGGCGATGGAGAAACAATAAGCGAACTTGAATGGTGTAATAAATTACAACCCATTTTTGATCTCTCCATCTCATTCTTTGAAGCAGACATACTGTATATGATGAGACATGTGATGGTCATGAGGTGTGGGATACAAAATTAGGCAAATCAAAATTATGAAAAAGAACATCATCACGTTTATTCATACCAGGCAAGAGTACAGATGGACTCTGCCGCACGGGAGAGACAAGCTGGTTAGGCATGGTGGTAGGCTGCTGGGGAAGCACCGCGACAGGCTGCCAGGGCTGCACGGCAGGCTGCAAAGGCCCCACGGCAGGTTGCCTCGGAAGTGCGACAGATCGCGAAGACAGGGTCGCATCAGCATTGCACTGTGCTATGTTCTATAGTTTTGGAGGCGCAGACTGTGTATTGCGCTCATCTTCCTCTACCATATAAACCCAAGATTTCCTCTTCCCCTCTCGGATAGGAAACTCGAAAACCCCTATTTTCAGAGAAGCTAGAGACAAGGCATTGAACATTCGATTGTTGATGCCCCAAGTGCACCTCCATCCACAACACCATTAACATTACCAGTAGCATCCCCATTGGCATGGCCATCACCACGATCATCATTCTCGTGAGCATCAACCAACCATACGCACATCCTCAGGAGGAGGCACACTCATCCCTTTGACCTCAAATATGAGTTTATAGAATTTCCCATTAATTCTAAAATCCAACCGTGATGAGATCATAGTAGCATCGAGACAATCAATTCTAAGTCTTAGTACATACGTTCTCCTAGTAAACTCCATGTCAATCTCAGTTGTCTGGCCGAAAAGATTACCAATTGCCCATTGATGAGTGCAAGTGCACATATCATTTGTAGCTAGTTTCGAAATAAAGATATCGATCCCACAGGGAGAAGGAGTCTGAAGTCTAACAACTCTTGAATTAAATACTACAATAGAAATGCTAAATAAAGTTATAAGTGACAAGATAAAATACGAGTATTGCGTAAAAAGGTGTTTTGGGGTTTTTGGTATAAGAGCAACAATAAGTAAAGTAAAACAACTGAACACATAAAATAAGTATCGCGTATGTAAGAGAGATTGGAACTACAATAGGGAAAAAGAATTCTCAGGGAGTAGCAGATACACCACTAGCATTATAAAGAACTAAAATAAAGATTATTATCATGAACATTCTCAACTGTGTATGTGTAGGAGGAACTCCGTATTTGGACAAATAGGCAGCAACCACTGCTTGCATCATCCTCATAACCACAGCAGACAACAATCAACATCAATCGAATTACTGTGCTATTAAGGGATATAATCCCGTAGGACGTATCCCATGGCATGTATAGTGTTCCGTGAGTTTCCTCGGTTCCCAAGTTGATACGTAAGGAGTACCAACAACTTTATAGTCACTGTAAGTGCTAACACACCTCCGTCTAACAACAAATAGTTCCCTCCATTAAGTCCCCATAGGAGGCAAATATTGAGAGGTCGACTTCTCCCAACATCAAGATGAAGACAATCTAACACATGGTCACAATGATGAATATTATAATAAACTTTATCTTATTTCAATGTCATACTAAGGTTTCTCCATCTCCCCAAGAACTAAAGATCTACTCAGACATGGAGGCAATCAACATCATGGAAATAACAATGGAATCTATCATAGATGAATAGTACTTGTATAAATCCACAATGAGTATAGAAATTACAACAAGATCTAGACAAGATGTAGATGGGATGGATGGAGATGGTGGCGATGCAGTGTTTGATGATGAAGATTGATGCCTTAGCCTCCAGGATCTACACAGGGCGAAGATGGATCCCCGGTGGACGAGTTTCCTCTCTAGATGCCTTCCGAAGGTGAGGTTTCGGTGATTTCTGGTTGTTCTGTATGTTGTCTCTCTAATCCAGTTGCACGGGGTGAAACTATTTAAGGAGGCGGTGGCGGCGCCAACTATACGGTGGGAACTATACGTCCGGAAAATTTATTCGTGTCGTATAGTTGGTCGTTAAACCGTCTATATGCCTTGATCGCTTCAGGTTTTCTTCTAGTGTTATTGATATTTCCCAACTAAGCGATTTATGTTGTTTTTGACTCCTTTTCTCTAGTATAACTGCTCCAAGAATTGTGTCCATTGTATCCATCATCTGTCCTGATCCTGGTGAAAACAGACATAAAATGTGCGCGCGAGCTCCGTAAAATACAAGATCCTACATCTATAGTGCAAAATAATAATATAAAACCTAATGCAAATATACAATCATCAACTTCCCCAAGCTTAGACTCTTGCTCGTCCCTAGCAAGTTAGCTTAATGGATATGATCCTCATATTCATGAAGCTGAGTCGGTAAAATAAATGAGGCAGTTGCATCATGTCTTTATCATATATGATACATAGAAATAAGTTCATGAATAGTACCTTACTCGAACCATCCGAATAATATTAGAAGGCTTCCACACCTTGATGATCAACAGTTCACAAAAGATGAATCTCAAAATAATGTAAAAGTATATGGTTCAACCGAATGAGTTAGCGAGGCAGTCCTAAGTGTTTTATGATTTAACATATTCACCCGGGATTCAAAATCTCAAAACATCTCTTTGTCATACTACAATATAGTGGTGTATGACTATTTTATCTTTGCACATTCGTTCTTTTTCTTTTTTTTGTTATATATATGCTCACACTTTTGTTTAAGTGCTGTGCAAAGTATCTAGCCATACATTCCACTTCATGTAGGAATTTAAAGTTTAACGATCTCAATTACCAAATTCCAATTGTATATGAAGCAATCTTTATAGCTTGAATATTCTACCTCGTCTTGTTCTCACTCTAATTTGATAGCACGTTTTATTTTCCTTTGTTCAAGGTTTCTTTTTCAACTTAACTGATTAGATAATTTTTCATCTTTGTAAATCAAACCATGTACTTACAACATGTTGACCAATTATCTTTGTATGTTCCATTAATACCAATGGTGTGGAAGACTCCTATTTCTATCATCAAGTGCAAATAAAATTATACTCAAGCCATTCATATATCCAATAGGACAAACACAAACTCAATATTGCTCCATATATGATAATAAACTCGGAATTTCATAAAAAGGATTGACTATTCCTGAAGGGAATTCTAATGATGCAAACTTTATTTCTAGTTTGAACTAATGCAAAACTAAAATAGTAATGTAAAACTTATAAGATGGATTACAAGGTCTTAAAGATCTCCCCAAGCTTGGAATCAAGCCAGTCGGGATCAAATAATCCCTTTCTATTATTTGATACCATGATTATTGTAGATCATTGTGGCACCATGGCATGTAAAACTACGGTGCGTAGCTTTTTGTTGGTATCCTCCAGAGTGGTGATGCGGCTGTAACACCTGCACAAATCAGATTGCAAAGCGTTCACTTTATCTGGGAGTTTAGTCACCAATGGGAGAAGATCATCATTCTTCTCTATCTCCTTGAGATGGTGATGGACTTCGACGCAACGGAGTAGCTCCTGCTTCTCATATATCTCAAGTGCTCGCACGCGGTCCTTGGTCCTGGGAGCAGCTTATTCTTCCTCATCCATGATTGATGGATCCGGGCAGTAGAAACCGTTCCTCCACTCTTCTTGAGGCTTCACCCTCATACGAGCACCAATAGTAGGCTTCAAGAGTGGCATCATCGCTCCATTGCTAGCACCTGCACCAATATTAGGTAATTCCTTACGGTTGTGCGGCCTGAGGTCCGTGGTGATAAACTTGATACCCAGGGGTTTTCCATGCGGCTTGCCACCTTCTCTCTCTTCTTGAGCTCTCTTCATTGCTACCCAGTTGATCTCCGGTGGATCATAGACATCACGACAGATGTAGATGTCATTCACATCTCCATCGAAATCATTGTTGTAGAAGCTTGGCTCGATGTACTCCTTGTACACGGGCTAAACCTCTCCACCTCCTCATTGTTGTCCTCCATGGACGGGCTTCTAGAGCGATCCCTGGAAGGAGCAATGAGACCCAGGGGTTTTCCACAGCCTAGAACGGGATAGCGCATTGCTAGATTGGTTCCTGGAGATTATGATTGTAGAGAGACACAATGGTAGTATATAAGGGGGGGTAGAGGTTGGTAAAACTCGCGAGAAACACCAAATTCATGCCCAAGAAAAGAATCTTAATGGAATAGGAAAAGAAATCGCGGATTTGGAGGAGTCCTACCGCGTAATGACCAACTATACGGGCGCGACCTATATAGCTTCGGCTGTATAGTTGGTTCCTGGCAGATATTTCCAAATATCTCGAGTCCAGGTCGCTTAATGTACGACTCAGAGCCGACAATACCGTTTTTTTTTCAAATCGGAAAGATGAAAAAGTAAACAAAGATATGTGATAGTTTAACGACCAACTATACGGCCGGAATATTTTCTCCGTTTGTGAAGTTGCGACCGTATAGATATCGATATCGAAAATAAAAAATGTCCGAGAGTTTAACGACTAACTATACGGCCGGAATATTTTCTCTGGTCGTATAGTTGCGACCGTATAGATCTAGACATCGAAATAATTTCGCAAAGAAGATAAAGAGGGTTTAATGACCAACTATACGTCGGGAGATTTCTCTCCGGTCGTATAGTTGCGCCCGTATAGTTGGTAAAAACCTCCTGAAACTTTAGAAAAACACAAGGAATTCAAAGGCAGATATTTTAGGAGTAAAATCTGTGAAAACAAATCACTTATTTTAGTAAGAACACTTACCTTTGAACTTACCATTTACTTATTCGGGGATGACAAGCTCCTCCAACAACAAAGACTTCTTCTCTTTTGGAGGAATTGACCTTAGTTCATTGAATAATTCTCATAAACAAAAATCACTAGGACTAAAGTTCCTCTCAATAAGATTAGTGTTTTGCTGGGCAAATATGGACACTGCATGCAACATCTTTATTTCTTGCCTCTATATAATATGCAACTCAAATTCTTGAAGTAAAAGAATCCAGCAGATCAGTCTTGGCTTATGGTTTTTCCTCTCAAGGAGTTCACGATCCATATGAAATCTTACTTTTGGACCAACTATATAATATCGCAAGAGAAAAATACAGCAAAAAGTTCCCTTTCTTCCTTAGGATAATTCTTTTCAGCACTATTGAGAGTTCTACTAGCATGATGATAATATTAAATCTGCGACCTATGTGTTGTCCTAGAGTTACTCCTAGATCATCATCACTAGCTTCACATATTAAGTCAAAAGTCATATCCCAAATAGGTGGTTTAATGATAGGATCACGGGATAAAGCATTTTTAAGTTTATCAAAGGCTATAAGACATTTATCATCAAAATTAAATCTTACTCCCTTTTGTAGGAGGTTAGTCAAAGGTTTAGATATCCCAGAGAAATTTCTAATGAACCTTCTATAAAAATCCACATGACCAATGAAACTTCTTATACCTTTTATATCCCTAGGTTGTGGCATTCTCTCTATGGCCTCAACCTTAGCTCTATCCACTTCAATTCCCTTACCTGATACCTTATGTCCAAGGACTATACCTTCTTTGACCATAAAATGGCACTTCTCCCAGTTTAGAACAAGATTGATTTCTTCCCATCGCTGCAGAACTCTTTTGAGATTATCCAAGCAACTAGTAAATGAAGTTCCATAGATAGAAAAGTCATCCATGAATACTTCCAATATCAGTTCTATAAAATCCACAAATATAGTAGTCATGCATCTTTGAAAAGTAGCTGGAGCATTACATAAACCAAAAGGCATAAGTTGGTAAGCATGTAAACCATCAGGACTAATGAAAGTTGTTTTAAGTTGGTCATCCGGATGAACAACTATTGAGAAAAACTAGAATATCCGTCCTAGTAACAAAAATGAGTGTGGTTTGCTATCCTTTCTAAAGTTTGATCCATGAACGATAAAGGATAGTGATCTTTCCTAGTTTCTTTATTCAATTTCCTGAAATCTATGCACATCCTATGTCCAACAATAGTTCTTGTAGGTATCAATTCATTGTTTTCATTAGGAACAACTGTAAAACCGCCCTTCTTAGAGACACAATAAACATGACTTACCCATTCACTTTCTTTAACATGATATATAATACCTACGTCCAATAAGCGTATTATTTCTTTTCTTACCACTTCCTTCATTTCTAGCTTTAGTCTTCTATTTGTTGGGTCCGCAACATAGAAAACAAAAAAAATTCCTACGATGAGAACTATACGCCAAGATCTATCTACTAGATACAGAGCAACGGGTGGACATACATCCATGGCGAACTTACCCTCGAACACAACGAGCTTTGTTAACGAGTAGGAACTCGTGGTTGATGTAGTCGTACACTTGCCGATCTCAAGATCGCGAGGAAGTCCGAGCGCCGCAACTCAGCAGCGCATCTTTTCGGACTGCGTTCAAGCCACCGGACAACCTCCACCTCCTCGCTCCAGCGATCCAGCAGAAGCAGCAACTCCTTCCCGACGAAATGCCACCGGGAACATGTATCTCGCTAATCCGAGACCATGGGGGAATAATTCTAGAGGGCCAGAGAGATCCTTCACAAGGAGGTGTGAGGATGAAGGAGGGAATGGGTGGCCTTTCATAGGAGGAGGGGGGTGCCCCCTCTCTCCATGGCCGGCGCATGGGGGGGGGGTGACCCCTCACCTCCCCCATTCATGTGGTGGTAACCCCTCCACATTAAAATGCCTCTTCACATTCCCTTTTAAAGTCTCCACTTTAAATGCATTAAATTTCTCCAAATTTAATGCTCTCTCATTTAATAAAACTCTTTTTATTAAATTTATTCAGAATTTTGTTAATTACTTTAATTAACAAACATTCACATATAGCCCCTTGCAATATTTCAATATCACATGCAGAACCACCTTCTGCAATTTCACCCGAAACAATTTCCGGTTTCTATTGAAACAATTCCTGCGCTTTGCAATTCTTTAAATGAAACATATGTGCTCCAAAATGGTGTCCGGTAACTCTTAAGTGTGCCACCCTACGGTTCGCGAATAATGCAGACATGATCGAGACCCTTCTCCGATCAATAATCAGCAGCGGGACCTGGAGATCTGTACTGACTCCTACACATTCAACAATGACTCCTGTGATCGTGAGAACCTTTAACGCGTGTAACTAAATCCCTTTGTCTCTCGATATATTACATGTTCGAGATTCAATCATCGGTATCTTCATACCTAGTTTGATCTCGTTACCGACATGCACTCTTTTCTTGTTCCCGTGATATAACATTCTAGTGATCACATCACTTGCTTGCAAGCTATCCTAATGTGATATCACCGAGAGGGCCCAGAGTATATCTATCCGTCATCTGGATTGACAAATTCCACTCTTGATCCATGAGCCTCAACATAATACCTTCGTAGTACTGAACCCATCTTTATAGTCACCCTGTTACGGTGTGACGTTTGATGTTATCAAGATACTCTTCCAGTGTTAGCAATTAACATGATCTCATGGTCTAAGGATAAAGATTACTTTGTATGATGTTATAGCAATATAAACATAATGACTTGATCGTAATGCTATACTTCGGATGAATGTTTATCACATCATTTCACAAATGATGTGACCTTGTTATTAACAACATCCAATGTCCATGATCAGGAAACCTTGATCATCTTGTTAATCAACAAGCTAGTCTATAAGAGAGGCATAACTAGGAATCCTTTTTGTTTATTAAACACACATGTATTGATGTTTCCTATCAATACAATTATAGCATGCAAAATAAACATCTATCATATACAAGGAATACATAATAACAACTTATTATTGCCTCTCAGGGCATATTTCCTTCACTATTAAATTCCGCAACTGGTTTAGACCCTTCCTCCATGAATATTCGATGGACGGTTATCATGGTACTAATGCCCTTGAAATCATCCATGGAGTACCCAAAGGCCTTGCGATGCTCCTTAAGTATTTTCATTAGTTCTTCTTCTTCTTCTCCTGAAAGTTTAGCACTAATAATAACAGGAAATTTATCTATATCATCTAAAAATTTGTATTTAAGATTATCTGGTAGAGTCTTCAATTCTGGGGGTGGTAATTCCTCGCCTCGTCTCTTTTCTGGCTCTTCAAAAGCCTCATTAGTTGGAGGCCCTATAATAGGAAGTGAATCAAATTCATCTTCTAGGTCTTCTAGGGACTTGTCCTCCATCACTATTTCTTCATAATTTAAGTCTTCATTTATTTCTTCTTTTTGATCTCTAAAGAAGAGAGCTGCCATTTCCTCAATAGTTTTATCTTTCCCTTCTTCTTATATTTGTGGAGGTTTATCTTTAAATTTGGAAAAGTGGAATTCTTTTTCCGCTTCCCCAAGCTTAAGAGACACAATCTCCTTTTTGAAATCAACATTTGCACCTACATCACTCAAAAAGTTTCTTCCAAATATAATTAGGCATAGAGTGTCAGCTGGCATATCAACAACTACAAAATCTATAGGAAAGTTTTTATTGCCAATTGTGATAGTTGCATCTTCAACTACTCCCATTGGAATTCTAATAGATTTATTGGCTAACATGATTGTCATATCAGTATTTTTCAATTGTATCCGGTTCTACTTCTTCTTTTATTTCTAAATAGAAAGCATAAGATATAACATTAACTTTGGTGCCAAGATCGCATAAACCATAATGCGAGGTTTCCTTAAATATGCAGGGAAGGATAGGCTTACCCACATCTTTTACCTTTGTTTTACCTTCAACCAATATGGAAGTCTCTTTATCAAGTTCAACTATGTTACAATGTGCATACATAGCCATAATTGCTTCCTTGGTTACCTCTTCATCTTTGGTTTCTTCCAGATGTTCCACAACTTCTGGCATACTTTCCTCTTCCATCTTCTCCTGTACTGCTTTGACCTGCTCATATTCAAAAATATGCTTTTGTGCAGTGTTAGGGAAAGGTATCTCATATGTTGGTTCTAGGGAGGCCAGTGTTGCTTTAACTTCTCTTTTCTTCTTAGGTTCAGGAGGTGGATCATACTTGACCAAACCCTCTTTTGGAGCTTTGATGTGTTCTGTAAAAGATTTAACAAGTTGCAACACAAGATCTGAATCCAAATAAAGTTCCTTAGATAATTCTTTAACATGGCCCTTTTTATTATAGTCATGAATACAATCATGATCTATTTCTACAACTCCTTCGCTTCCTAGACCAAAATTCCATAAAACTCTATGATCGCGAATTCTATTAAGTAAAGCCCAAGCTTTAGTTATGGGAAGATCCATAAAAACTCCTTCCACGAAAGAGTCTAGTTTAATTTTATTAGGTTCAATTAAACCACTATAAAAGATATGCAATAAATACCATACAGGCAAATCATGATGAGTACATAGATTAAGTAAATCTTTAAATCTAATATAAGCTCTTACTAGTCCTTCATTAGGACAGTTCCTCCAAGTCATTATAAGACGCCTGATTCCAAAAGATTTTGATAATGGATAATATTTTGCTAGAAACTCACAGGCTAAATTATCCCAAGTTGTAGTGGCTTTTGGGGGTAGAGATCTATACCATGAGAGAGTTGTACTAGTCAAAGTCTGAGTAAAAAGTTTAACCCTTACCTCCTTAGCGATATATCCCGGTAATTGAAAAGTGCCACATATATCTTTGAAACATGCAATATGCTCATATGGATCATGATCTTCTTCATCCCAAGTAAATTGCTTCTTGTGTAAAATACCTAGTAATAGAGGATTTATTTCAAACCCCCGTGTCTTCTCGTTGGAGTTGTCTCTTTAATAAATATCATAGAGCTTCCCAAAGTGGCTAAGTGGGTTGTTACTAGTCATATGCTCAAACTCCATCATGTTGGTGGAAACCTGTAACTCAAATCGAAACTTAGCAAGACAAAAATAAATAAGAAAAAACTAAAAGACCTACATCGCTTAGCTCCCCGGCAACAACGCCAGAAAATAGCTTGATGACTGCAAGTGCACAGATCGTTTGTAGCTAGTTTCGAAATAAAGATATTGATCCCACAGGGAGCAGGAGTCTGAAGTCTAATAACTTTTGAATTAAATACTACAATATAAATGCTAAATAAAGTGCTAAGTGATAAAATAAAATGCGAGTATTGCGTAAAAAGGTGTTTTGGGTTTTTGGTATAAGAGCAACAATAAGTATTTTTTCGAACACAAAAAATAAGTATTGCGTATGTAAGAGAGATTGGAACTGCAATAGGGAAAAAGTGTTCTCAGGGAGTAACGGATACACCACTAGCATTATAAATAACTAAAATAAAGATTATTATCATGAACATTCTCAGCTGTGTATGTGTGGGAGGAACTCTGTATTTAGACAAATAGACTGCAACCACTGCTCATATCATCCTCATAATCACAGCAAACATTAATCAACATCAATCGAATTACTGCACTATTAAGGGACATACTCCCGTAGGACGTATCCCATGGCATGGATAGTGTTTCGTGAGTTTTCTTTGTTCCCAAGTTGATACGTAAGGAGTGCCAATATCTTTATAGTAACTATAAGTGCTAACACACCTCCGTCTACCAATAAGTAGTTCCCTCCATCAAGTCCCCATAAGAGGCAAATATTGAGAGGTCGACTTATCCCAACATCAAGATGAAGACAATCTAACAGATGGTCATAGCGATGAATATCGTAATAAACTTTATCTTATTTCAAGATCATACTAGGGTTGCTCCATCTCCCCAAGAACTAAAGATCTACTCAGACATGGAGGCAATCAACATCATGGAAATAACAATGGAATCTATCATAGATGAATAGTACTTGTATAAATCCACAACGAGTACGGAAATTACAACAAGATCTAGACAAGATGTAGATGGGATGGATGGAGATGGTGGTGATGCAGTGTTTGATGATGAAGATCGAAGCCTGAGCCTCCTGGATCTATGCAGGCTGAATGTGGATCCCCGGTGGACGAGTCCCCCCCTCCAGATGCCTTCCGGAGGTGAGGTTTTGGTGATTTCTGGTTGTTCTATATGTCGTCTCTCTGATCCAGTTGCACATGGTGAAACTATTTGAGGAGGCGGTGGAAGCACCAACTATACAATAGGAACTATACGGCCAGAAAATTTATTCCTGCTGTATAGTTAGTCGTTAAACTGTCTGTACGCCTTGATCGCTTCGGGTTTTCTTCTAGTATTATTGATATTTCCCAAATAAGCGATTTACATTTTTTGACTCCTTTTCTCCCTAGTATAACTGCTCCAAGCATTGTGTCCATTGTATCCATCATCTGTCCTGATCCTGGTGAAAACAGACATAAAATATGCGCGCGAGCGCCGTAAAATCCCAAGGTCCTACATCTATAGTGCAAAATAATAATATAAAACATGATACAAATATGCACTCATCACCCATAGACCCAGGTAATCACCAAGAGCCTTCGAAGGCAGATCATACACCCTCACCCAAAAGCTTTCAATCTTCCAAGCCGATGCAATTGGTTTCTTCCATGATTCAAAGGTCATAGCCATGTTACTATTGGGAATATTATACCTACCGAAATATTGAGCTCTCTCTAGATCAACTTTACTAGGAAAAGTCACCCTAAAAACATTTCTCTCAACTTGTCTCACTTCCCATTGATAGTTCATGTTAGGAACAATCCATCTGAGTTGTGATATAATATCATCCACCATCAAATCCCCATTGGATATTGTAACCCTGCCGAGTCTAGTATTATCTAGTCGAGGATGAACCAAAGTAGACCCAGGGAACTCCCAAAACATAAGTTCCTCATGAGCTGTACCATACAATGACATGGATGGTTTAGGGGAAAATCAGGGGGAAGTTTCTAGTCTCATGATCAGGACTCTGATAATAGAGACACAACTCGGTAGTGCAATTATTCAAACAGTGTCCACTCCTTCCGCACCTAAAGAAATCAACTAACCTTTTCTTTCCTCGTGCTGTTGCTACTAACTAGGGATTGACCACATGTCCAGCTTTGGCGTTTGTAGCCTCATTAGTTTGTAGCTAGACCGGTCTTTGCGGGCCAAAACCTGCCACCGCCATCATCGTGTCTACTGATGAACTCTTTGAACCTGAGGGGGGCAACAACATGTTGCCCCGTGGCAGCATTAGCCGGAGCAGGCTGCCTCACCTGTGTTGCCCCGTTCACCATCGGATCCAGTACCGTATCAATCATAGTTGCCACCACTTGTGGTGAAAGATCTACTATTTGACGCGACAAGGAGGCCACCGTTTCCTTTACCAACTGATTCTGCACCTCAGTCAAAACCGGGCCATTACCCCTATCCCTTGGTGTGTTTTGAGCATGGCGATTCCCTTGATAGCCACCATGGTTCTAGCCATTATACCCATAAGATCTACGACCATTACCTGTGTTGTAACCTTGGTTGGAACCAGCTCTGCCACCATTAGAGTTACCTTGGCCAGCACGAAAAACCCCATCTCCAAACACATTGCCTTGTTACCCTCCATTATCAGTAGCGTCATCCCGCCCAGTCGTTCCACTCGAGCTTCCGTGGAAGAAATTTCCACATCCTCCATTGTTGCCATCCCAGCGACCGTTTCCTTAGCCACCAGTAGTGCTTTGCCCTCTGCCATGGAAAAGAGGCTGCCCTCCGCCTCTATTCGCGATCACCACAAAATTAATGCCACATGTTCCATATTTAGACAGAGGCACAATAGGCGCCGATGCAAAAGGTTTGCTAGAGGAAAACCCTAGAGGAGCACAACGCCCTCCATTAGTACATCATGTCACAACGCGATCAAACAAACGCAATCTAGGGCCTAGTCGACCACGTAATTGGATTTTCATATTAGTATAATGCCTTGGTGATTGGCCCATATGGCCCACCTCAAATTTTTCCGTAGAACTCAAAATTGAAACAGACTTCAAGTTAGGAGAAGATACCCTTGTACATGCAGATGCTGGCGCTGGGGGTGAAGGCGATGGCAGAGCCGGAGGACAAGGTGTAGAACGTCTACTCTGCCACGAAGTCAACATCCTCGCCCTCCTCCAATGAACTGTGATCCATTCCGCAGCATCAAACTTATCAAGAAAGAATATTGAAGGTGAGAGCACTGGTCTCTCCTTCAAGATCTTGATCCGTCCTTCACAACGAACATGCACATCATCTTCCCATACCTGAGAGAACTCATCAACTAGGATTCTAGCCGATTCCCGCTGCTTCATCTTCTTCTTCTATCTTCTCTCAATTGACGCTAGGGAATGCAAAGCAAGATCACAGGCCTCCGATCCCGGTGACCTACACATGTAAGACAAAGAACCAGACATACATGTGACATGATCGACATCCACCGCATCCTCCGATAAAGAAAACCCATCCTCTTCGTTGGATTCCTTCGATATCGCCTATAATCGCCCATGAGAGCTGTTGGGTTTGCAGCATAGAAAACAAAAAAATTCCTATGATGGGAACTATTATACGCTAAGATCTATCTACTAGATACAAGCAACGGGTGGATATACATCCATAGAGAACATACCCTTGAAGATCGACAAAGCATTGTTAACGACACTGGTTTTGTGGTTGATGTAGTCGTACACTTGCTCATCTCAAGATCGTGATGAAGTCCAGTGGATCCCGCAGGTCTAGCACCATCAAGTCTAGCACTGCAAAGCAGCGGTGCATCCGTGATAGCACACACGTCCAGTCCACCGAACAACTTCCGCCTCCTTGCTCCAGCGATGCAACAAAAGCAACAACTCCTTACAAACGAAAATCCATCGAGAACATGTATCTCGCTAATCCAAGACCATGGGGGAATTAATCTAGAGGGGGAGAGAGATCCTTCACGAGGAGGTGTGAGTGAGAAGGAGTGAGAGGGGGCCTTTTATAGGAGGAGGGGGTGCCCCTCCCCATGGCCGGCACCCCATGGGGGTGCCCTTTCACCTCCTTCATTCATGTGGTGGTAACTCCCTCCACATAAATTTGCCCCTTCACATTCTCACTTAAGTCTCCACTTTAAAAGCATTAAGTTTCTCGAAATTTAATGCTATCTCATTTAATAAAACTCTTTTATTAATTCTATTCAGAATTTTGTTAATTACTTTAATTAACAAATATTCACATAAAACCCCCTGCAACATTTCAATATTACATGCAGAACCAATTTCAGCAATTTCACCAGAAATAGTTTCGGTGTCTATTGAAATAATTCTAGCACTTTGTAATTCACTTGTCTCAAACATATTTGCTCCAAATGGTGTTGGTATCCCTTAAGTGTGTCACCCTACGGTTCGCAAATAATGCAGACATGATCGAGACCCCTCTCAGATTAATAATCAGAAGCGGGACCTGGAGATCCATACTAACTCCCACACATTCAACGATGACTTCTATGATCGTGAGAAACATTAACGCTAGTACCTAAATCCCTTTGTCTCATGATATATTACATGTCCGTGATTCGATCATCGATATCTCCATACCTAGTTTGATCTCTTTGTCGACATGCACTCTTTTCTCATTCCCGTGATATAACATTCAAGTGATCTTATCACTTGCTTGCAAGCTAAACAATTTGATATCACCGAGAGGGCCTAGAGTATATCTATCCATCATCGGTATGGAAAAATCCCACTCTTAATCCATGAGAATCTACATAACACCTTCGTAGCACTGAACCCGCCTTTATAATAACCCTTTCACGGTTATACGTTTGATGTTATCAAGATACTCTTCAAGTGTTAGTGGTTGACATGATCTCATGGTCTAAGGACTATGATTACTTGGTATGGTGTTATAGAAATATAAACACAATGACTTTGATTGTAATGTTATACTTCAGATGAATGTTCATCACATCATTCCACTAATGTTGTGACCTCATTATTAACAACATCCAATGTCTATGATCAGGAAACCTTGATCATATTGTTAATGAATGAGCTAGTTTATAAGAGAGGCATAACTAGGAACTTTCCTTTTGTTTATTATACACACATGTATTAACGTTTCCAAATTAATACAATAATAGCATGTAAAATAAACGTTTATCATAAACATGGAATAAGATAATAACAACTTTATTATTGCCTCTCGGGCATATTCCCTTCAGTCTCCCACTTGCACTAGAGTCAATAATCTAGTTTGTAAACTTGCGCATTCAACACTTATGGCTTTCTGGTGTTGTATATACGCGTTTTCTAGTGGTAAACATAATCTCCAGATCTGACACTTTCAGGTCCATGTGTCTTTGCATGTCTTTGCGTCTCTACGCATCACTCATTGTCTAATGAGATGGCATTATATAAATTTGGTCCTTTGGTGAGACCTTTAGTTCATTTGGGTTAAAATATGTTGATATTATTGTCATACAATATATCTTCATAGTATTAGCCCACTTTGAACCACATCTAGTTTGATAACAAACTACTTAACACAAATGCCCTCCTTTGCTGCTAATATGGCAGTAATATACTTAGCCTTTTGTTATAGTATCCGTCACAGTGTTTTAACTTTGGAACTCATCCAAATCCATCATGGAACTTCCTTTCCATTACATTGTGCCACCCATAGTTTAAATTGAGATAAATTTAATGTGTATCTTGTGACAAATTAGTATCAATGTAACTCTTTACAATGACCTATTTGTAACTATTTGTCACCTATACATAACATATTCTAAGTTCTTCCAAAGATCATAAGGATATCCTTTACTATCGTCCAATGATCATCTTATGAGTCATTCTGGTATATGCTCATAAAATTTAGAGCATAGGACATATTTGGATATGTACATATCACGGTATATATTATTGATCAAAATATTCATGTGATTTCACTCATCAAGTGTCAAAACACTTGAATATCGTTCCATTCATCAAGTGTCAATACAATTGAATATTGATTCAACCTTTTCTATGTGGGAAGAACCTTTCTTGTCATTTCCATATTGAACTCGTTCAATATCTCATATATGTACGTTTGGCATAACCATATTAGCGCCTCAATCTATCTATATAGTCATTGATGCCTAATATTCCGGTTTTGCCCAAGTCTTTCATCAAAATCTAATTCTAATGAAATTCTTAACCTGTGTCAATAAAAGATACATCATTTCCAATCAACACCATCTCATCTACATAATGTGTTAGAAATATGTCTCAGCGCTCCCACTTAATTTCTTGCAAATGCAAGCATCTTCATCGTCTCCGATGAAATTAAACTCTTTTAACAGTTTCATCACGGTGAAGATTCCAACTCCTCTATGCTTGCTTCAACCATTGAAGTTTGCATGCCCTTTTTAGCATCCTTTGATTTAACAAAACCCTTCGGACCATGTTATGTACACGTCCTAGGTAACCATTCTATTAGAAGTACATTGTTTTGTTTGTTCAACTACCATATACCGAATTATATGTAGTGGTTGTTACATTAATCCGTCAAGACTAAATATCGCTATGATAGATCAAATCTCGTCATAGTCAACTCCTTGAACATTGTCGTAAACTCGTTTCCGACATGTCGACTATTTCACAGATGTCAAACATCCATGTCTATTTCTTTATAGATCCAAATACGACCGATAGGCTTCATGCCTTTCCGGAGGGTCTTCCAAGTTCAGAAACTTGATTTCTTGTGTATGGATACTATCACGAATTTTATGGCTTCTAGTCAGTTTATGGAGTCAGGTCCCATCATCGCTTCTTTGCATGCAGTTGATTCACCATTGTCAAAACAATAATGACTTCTTTTTCAAATCTTACTATTTGATTCTTACTGACCCACATGGTTCGATAGGAACTCTAATCTCCAAGATCACAACCTTTGTAATCACGGGAGCCATGAGCATTTTAGCCGCCTCCGGGACACTTTCCAGCGCTGCGCTACTTAGCACATGTTTCTTAGGTTCATCAACCTAATAAAAGTTCTATTATACTCCCACTTAACTTTTGTGAAAAATTCATTCTTTAAGAAACTTCACGTTCCAAGTGACAAAATCTTTTGTCTTCGATGTTATAGAGGAATACCAAAAAATTCTTTGGGATAACCTACAAAGACATGATTATCCAACTTTGGTTGTAAACATTTTACTTATGCATAGCATATCAAAATTTAAGAAAAGACAACTCGGGTTTTATCCCAAACCATAACTCATATGGTGTCATTTCAACGGATCACGATGGTGCTCTTTTTAGTGTAAAAGCGGTAGTCTCTAAAGCTTTAATCTTGAAAACAAATAGCATTTTATAAATGACACCTTTGATCTTACCATGTCAAACAAGGTTTGATTTCATCTCTCGAATATGCCATACTCCTATGGTTTATCGGGAAACACAAATCCATGGAACAATTCCTCAAATCTTAGGTGTTTTTCTAAACTTGTAACTCAAATATCTTCCTTTATGATCCAATCATAAACTCTTTTATTTTATAGTTACAATGATTCTCTACTTCATCTTGAAATACTTTGAACAATTTTCAAATGTTTCATACTTCTCCCTTATTAAGTAAATATACATATATCCACTCAAATTTCCGGATAAAGTATATGAAGTTAAAAGATCCACCGCACACGGCTACACATAATGGTCTATGTATATCAACATGTACAATGTCCAATAAGTTAGTCGTTCGTTCCTCTTTGGCCTATGGATGGAGTTTCAATTATCTCGAGGAAAGTCTCACAAGCGTCAATTGATCAATCAAAGACTCCAAAAATCCATCAACATGGAGTTTCTTCATGTTTTGTTTCCAATATAATTTAAACGGCGATGTCACTTCATAAGTGATCTTTCAATCATTTGTCTTGCGACATTTTAGCATTAGTTTTATGGACGTGATTTCTCCAACTAGACTTGTCAAAGTTCATCCATCCTTTATGGAATACGACAATTATTTGAACAACCATTGTACTCATAATACCGGAACTAAATAACAATTATTAAAACAAATCTTGAAGGCTAGGTTTAATGACAACGAGAAACATAATAACACTTTATTTGTTTTCGATGAACATCATCACTTATTCTCTTGCTAGTTACTTAGGCCGTTATAGTTCATGAATTGTGTTGTTCTGTATGACACTTCACACCAACAAATTTGGTATCCAATACCTAAGAACCACATTGTTTAACAAGCAAAGAATACAACCATAACATGTATATCTTCTATATACCTAGGCTGGACACTTCTAGTGTTTTCCTTTTCTGCCAAATATTTTAGAGAGTCTCTTTCAGCATTTCCTTTTCTTTAAAATAATCTATCAACATCAATAGTGGTGTCATACACATGACACATAGTCCAAAGAGTGTATAGTCAAATACTAATACCTTTGGATTTGCACTTTGAAGTGGATCACCATCATCAAATGTTTGGCATTCTTTCGAAAAATCCATTATGTAGTAATCTTTTAGTGTAGTAAACATTTTACCTGCATCTTCTATTCATCCTTATCATGACAACTTTCATGATCAAGCTACTATAGCCTATAAGGAAGAATCGTGAGTATAATGTTAGTTCCCGAAACCTTTTGGGAGATTTGGATGCCCAGCATCTCCATCCTTCACAAATTCTCATACAATATGATAACATGTATTTTGCTAAATTATACTCTACCATATTGCAACCAAAAATTTGTTTTAGATATCACAATATCTTCCACACATTATGGTTTCTAAAACAATTCTTTCAGCTCCTAGATAATCTCGAGATTAAAACAATCTTTTTGAATATCAAGAATCATGGAGGCAAACATGATATTTAGATACTAACACAAGAATTGTTACTCTTGATTCAATAATATTTATTGAATTTCACGGAGTAAGTGAGGTTTTGCTGAAAGTTTGCAATTGTACTTTAAACTTTAGATTGACACTCATAACAATACGATACCAGTTCGTAAAGTAAATATCCAGAATTCTATAGTTCTATTATCTCAATTACAACTAAGTACAAGGTTGTAAACAGATGCCAATGACTACAACAAAATATGCAAATTTACTTCTATTCAGTTTATGATAAAAAATGAGTTCAACTTTAATCATATTACTACATAAACTCCCACTCAAAAACAACATCCCTCGTGTCTTTTTGGTGATTACATGAACCAAATCCACTACACCAAGTCCGGTGTAGCTTCAAAGGCGAGCATTTATATGGGCATCATATCAACTATATGACTCATGCTTAACCTTTTGGTCCGTGTTTCGAGGCCATGTCTGTACATGCTAGGCTCGCCAAGTAAGAACCTTAGTACTCACGTGTGTAAAACTATCTTACACCCATTATGCAAACATGGATTCAAGTACACCCGATCATCACGTGATGTCTTAAAGTGATGAAACATAAAATGGTGCGTACTTAAGGAAAGAACACATTTTATCTTGATATCTAAATGAGGGATCATCTTATAATGCTACTAAAACGCCAAACAAGCAATATAAGATGCAAACATCATATGTGTAAAGTGAAATGATATGGTTCTTGCACTTGATCACTATCATGTGCATCGTGGTATGATCTTTATCATTCCTTTGTTTGCAAGGCTAAGGTCTATGGAACTTACACGTTAGGTGTGTTGTAAGAGTATCTACTATACATCTATTTACAACATTAGCATATCATGACACTAGCCTAGCAACGATCTAAACTAGATGCCTCTAATTTATAAGATTGCATGTTTTATGTGGCGTAGGGCTTTCGAAGAAAGAACCGTTCTTACCTACGAACATAGAACCACAACGATGAAAATAAAATTCTTAGCAACTCGTTGTAAATTAGAAATTGACTATAGTAGGAGAGACAGACACCCACTAGCCACTTATGCAAAACTAGTTGTATGTCAAGCGTGGAATAGGTCTCATGTGCGAGGACATGTAAAGTTAGTCTGGGCCGCTTCATCCCACTATGCCACAAATACCCAAAATACATAGAAGATGCAATAAAATGATCATCAGCGCCCACATACTCATATGTGTTCTACCTGTGCAAAGAATCTATGCATAGATCCGGCTCGAATACCACTGTTGGGTTCGCAACATAGAAAACAAAAAATTCCTACGATGGGAACTATTATACACCAAGATCTATTAACTAGATACAAGCAACGAGTGGATATACATCCATAAATAACATACCCTTTAAGATCGATAAAGCATTGTTAACGAAATTGTTTTCATGGTTGATGTAGTCGTACACTTGCCGATCTCAAGATCGTGATGAAGTCCAGCGGATCCAGCAGGTCCAGCACCGCAAAGCAGCGGTGCATCCGTGATCACACACACATGCGGCCTACCGAACAACCTCTGCCTCCTCGATCCATCGATGCAGCGGAAGTGATACGTCCAAAACGTATCAACTTTCCCGAACACTTTTGCTATTGTTTTTCCTCTAAACTTGTGTGATTTGGATACAACTAACACGGACTAACATTGTTTTCAGCAGAATTACCTTGGTGTCTAGTTTTTGTGCAGAAAATCAACTATCAGGAAAAATGCCGGAAAATATGCCAAAAATCCTATTTCACCAGAAGACTCTCGGATCCAGAAGATGAGACGGAGGAGGGCCACGAGGGCCCACACCACCTGGCCGCGCGGGCCAGGCCAGGTCGCGCCTGGGGGTGGTGTGGCCGCCTCGTTCACCCCCTCAGCCTCCCTCTTCGCCTATAAGTTGCCTCTTGACCTAAAAACCAAGGGGGGTTCGACGTTTTTCCAGAAAGAGTTCCGCTACCCCGCCACCAACAGATTCCACGATTCAGAACCAAAAACTCCATTCTGGCACCCTGCCGGGACGGGGAATTGGAGGAGATCATCACCGTCATCATCACCATCACTTCTCCATCAACCATCCATGATTCCCCCATCCATGAGTGAGTAATCCCCCGCTGTAGGCTATGGGGATGGTAGGGATTGGATGAGATCATTCATGTAATGGCATCAGATTGTTAGGGCATGGTGCCTAGTATGTATTATTAGTGCTTTTTGACTTTGTTGCAACTTGTTATGCTTAATGCTTGTCACTAGGGCCTGAGTGCCATGATTTCAGATCTGAACATGTTATTGATTCATTATGATAGTATTGTTTGTGATCTTACCTTTAAGTTGTATACACATATTGTTGTCCAGAACCAAAGGCCCCGAAGTGACAATAATTGGGATAACCGGAGGGGATGGCTTTGATGTGAGGATCACATGTGTTCACGGAGTGTTAATGCTTTGCTCCGGTGCTCTATTAAAATGAGCACCTTAATTGCCAGTAGTTCCCTTGAGGCCCCGCTGCAAACGGGCTGGCAGGACAAAAGATGTTTTGCAAGTTCTCATGGCGAGCACGGATGACTATATATGGAACACATGCCTATGATTATTTACTACTTGGATGCTTTATCTTATTTATCTGTAAATGCCATATGTTTTGATTGCTATGTAAATTGTCTTGTCCATGCAACGCCCGTCCATCCATCCATATGCCTACCGTGCTTTAATCCTACTGTTTACTGCAATTGTTACTACTGTCTTTACTTTTACTACTGCTATTACTTTGTTATTGCTACTACAAAACTGTTGCTACTGATAAACTGCTGTGAGCAAGATTGTTTCTAGGTGCAGCTGAATTGACAACTCAGTTGTTAAGGCTTATAAATATTCTTTAGCTCCCCTTATGTCGAACCAATAAATTGGGTTTCACTTCCCTCGAAAATACTGCGATACACCCCCTATACTTGTGGGTCATCAGGAAGCAACAACTCCTTCCAGGCGAAAAGCTACCGGGAACATGTATCTCGCTAATCCAAACCATGGGGGAATAAATCTAGAGGGGGAGAGAGATCCTTCATGAGGAGGTGTGAGTGAGAAGGAGTGAGTGGGGGCCTTTCATAGGAGGAGGGGGTGCCCCTCCCCATAGCCAGCGCCCCATGGGGGTTCCCTCTCACCTCCTTCATTCATGTGGTGGTAACTCCCTCCACATAAATTTGCCCCTTCACATTCTAACTTAAGTCTCCACTTTAAATGCATTAAGTTTCTCCAAATTTAATGCTCTCTCATTTAATAAAACTCTTTTATTAATTTTATTCAGAATTTTGTTAATTACTTTAATTAACAAACATTCACATAAAACTCCTTGCAACATTTCAATATTACATGCCGAACCAATTTCAGCAATTTCACCCGAAACAATTTTGATGTCTATTGAAATAATTCCAGAGCTTTGTAATTCACTTGTCTGAAACATATTTGATCCAAATGTGTTGGTATCCGTTAAGTGTGTCACCCTACGGTTCATGAATAATGCAGACATGATCGAGACCCCTTTCAGATCAATAATCAGAAGCGGCACCTGGAGATCCATACTGACTCCCACACATTCAATGATGACTTATGTGATCGTGAGAACCTTTAACGCTAGTAATTAAATCCCTTTGTCTCACGATATATTACATGTCCGAGATTCGATCGTAGATATCTCCATACCTAGTTTGATCTCTTTGTCTACATGCACTCTTTTCTTGTTCCCGTGATATGACATTCTAGTGATCTTATCACTTGCTTGCAAGCTAAACAATGTGATATCACCGAGAGGGCCCATAGTATATCTATCCATCATCGAGATGGAAAAATCCCACTCTTGATCCATGAGCCTCTACATAACACCTTCGTAGCACTGAACCCACCTTTATAATCACCCTTTCACGGTGTGATGTTTGATGTTATCAAGATACTCTTCTAGTGTTAGTGATTGACATGATCTCATGGTCTAAGGACTATGATTACTTCGTATGATGTTATAGAAATATAAACACAATGACTTTGATCGTAATGCTATACTTCGGATGAATGTTCATCACATCACACTAATGTTGTGACCTCATTATTAACAACATCCAATGTCTATGATCAGGAAACCTTGATCATATTAACGTTTCCAAATTAATACAATTATAGCATGTAAAATAAACTTTTATCATAAACATGGAATAAGATAATAACAACTTTTTTATTGCCTCTCAGGTATATTACCTTCAAGAGCACCCCAACAGCTCTCTAGAATTAGAGGTCTTGACAACATCTAACATAGTGCTCTCAGTGCACCAACTATCAATCATAAAAAAGAGTTAGCTGTAGCAATTGCATCATAGATTACACTTGTTGCTATAAACAGCTGCCTCTGGCAGATGCTGGCTACCAATGGCATGGAAGAGCTCCACAGCCCTATTGATGATTGCAAGTACATAGATCGTTTGTAGCTAGTTTCGAAATAAAGATATCGATCCCACAGAGAGCAGGAGTCTGAAGTCTAATAATTCTTGAGATAAATATTTCGATAGAGATGCTAGATAGAGTTCTAAGTAACAAGATAAAATGCGAGTAATGTGTGGAAAGGTGTTTTGGGGTTTTGGGTATAAGAGAAATAATAAAGTAAAGCAAAGTAACTTAATACAAAAAGTAAGTATCGCGTATGTAAAGAAAGATTAGTACTGTAATAGGGAAAAAGTGTTCTCAGGGCGTAGCGGATACACCACTAGTATTGTAAAGATCTAAGATAAAGATTATCATCATGAACATTCTGAACTATGTATGGGTGGGAGGAACTCCGAATGTGGATGAATAGGCAACAACCGGTGCTCACATCATCCTCATAACTACAGCAGTCAACAATCGACATCAATCGAATTACTGTGCTACTAAGGGACGTAATCCCGTAGGACGTATCCCATGGCATGGATAGTGTTCCATGAGTTTCCTTGATTTCCCAAGTTGATACGTAAGGATTGCTAACAACTTTATACTCACTGTAAGTGCTAGCACGCCTCCGTCTACCAACAAGTAGTTGCCTCCATCAAGTCCCCACAAGAGGCAAATATTGAGAGGTCGAATTCTCTCAACATCAAGATGTAGAGAATCTAGACTTTATCTTATTTCAGTCTCATACTAGGGTTTCTCCATCTCCCCAAGAACTAATGATCTACTCATACATGGAGGCAATCAACATCATGGTAATGGTAATGGAAACAAACATAGATGAATAGTACTTGTATAAGTCCACAACGAGTATAGGAATTACAACAAGATCTAGACAAGATGTAGATGGGATGGATGAAGATGGTGGTGATGCAGCAAGGGATGATGAAGATCGATGCCTTAGCCTCACAGATCTGTGCAGGGTGAAGATGGATCCCCAGCGGATGAGTTCCCCCTCCAGATGCCTTCTAGAGGTGAGGTTTCTGCGATTTCTGGGTGTTCTGTATGTCGTCTCCTCGAACCAATTACACGGGGTGAAACTATTTGACGAGGCAGAGGCGATGCTAGCTATACGGGCGGAGAAAATTCTCCCACCATATACTTGGTTGTTATGCTCTCTGCCTCCTTTGTTCGCTTCTGGTTTTCTTCTGGTATTATTAATATTTCCCAAATAATCGATTTACGTTGTTTTTACTCCTTTTCTCCATAGTACAACTGTTTCAATAATTGTATCCATTGGGTCCATCATCTGTCCTGATCCTGGTGAAAACAGACATAAAATATGCGTGCGAATGCCGTAAAATACCAAAATCCTACATATACAATGCAAAATAATAATCTAAAACATGAAGCAAATATGCACTCATCAACTTCCCCAAGCTTAGACTCTTGCTCGTCCCGAGCAAGGTTTTATCTTAATGGATGTGATCCTCATATTTATGAAGCTGAGTCGATAAAATAAATGAGGAAATTGCAGCATGTGTTTATCATGTACGATAAAGGGGAATAAATTCATAAATAGTACCTTACTCGAACCATCTAAATAGTATTGGAAGGCTTCCACACCTTAGTTATCAATAGTTCATAAAAGATGAATCTCAACATCATGTAAAAGAATCTGGTTCAACCGAATGAGTTAGCAAGGTAGTCCCAAGTGTTTTAGGATCAACATATTCACTTGGGATTCAAAATCTCAAAAGTGTCTCTTTGTCATACTACAATATAGTGGCATATGCCTATTTGCTGTTTGCACAATCGCTCTTTTTCTTCTTTTCTTTTTATTTTCTTTTGCATATATGCTCACACTTTTGTTTTAAGTTCTCTGCAAAGGAGCTAGCCATATATTCCACTTCATGTAGGAATTCAAAGTTCAGTGATCTCAATTATCAAATTCCAACTGTATATGAAGCATTCTTATTCTCACTCTATTTAAATAGCACTTCTTTTTTCCTTTGTTTGAGGTTTTATTTTTTTAACTTAGTTGTATAGATAATTTTTTCTTTTTGAATCATATTTATGTGTTCCATTAATACTAAAGGTGTGGAAGACGGGCATGTTCGTCTGCGGTACCAAAGTTCGCAGGCCAGCGCATGGTGGTACCTAAGTTGCCTGAAATTGCCGCGTTTCAAAATGTTGGGCCACCAACTACTGAGAGGGGCCATTTCGAGGCAAACTCATCTCACCCCTGCCAAATTCAAACATTCCATTAAACTGCCCCATGAAGTAGACGGTCGGGACCCTCATGTCGGTCATCTGTCCGTGACGCAAGCGCCAATGCGGCAACCTCTTAGGCAAATCGAGTAACTAAGTGGATTGGATGCGTTGACCAATTTCACAAATCCATTCCCACCTTTCCCCTAGCACCGGCGGCGTCAGAATCCAACCTCCAGGCAGGACGATCCCTTCGGACATTTGACTTCCGGCGCTAAGTTACTGCACCCAGTTGCTGTGCCCAGTCGCTGATCCCGAGCTCTAATGGCGCATGCCATAGCCGCCGTTGTGAGGCTCTAGCCCGCCTCCGTCACCGACGAGCCGAGCAGCTTGGAGGATGGCAGATCCTACTACCAAGGAAGAAGAAGTTCTGGCTACAAGCGGGTGAGCTATCCTTCTCTTTTCTATTTGCACTAATTATAACTGCTAGCTGGCTACTGAACCTAAAATTGTTTGTTAGCCCAACGCTGACAAACATATTTTGTCCACAGTTTTCTATCAAGTGGGATCTCCACGGACCACCCTTACCTGGTTACGGTAGTCCTCTTTAGGTACGACTCTAAGGCCAAGTGGTATGGACACCATTGAATCACGATGGAAGAAACGCCTATGCAGATCTGCACTATATCTGGTATGGTTGCCACTCTGCGTAATCATGATGAATTATGGCCTAAGCAGACTGCAAAGTTCAGCTTCATGGATGAATGTGGCATCATGGTTCCTATAACGTGTGATAGTTAGCTAATTGGGTTGATAAAAAGGTATGCTTCGGCTTGCATGTTTGAGCTGAATTGTGATGTACTAGATGTGGAAGCTGCTGCAACTGGGAGTCACCCTTCTATTGTTGGACAGGGTAGTTGCTCGAACCCAATTAGCTCCTGGTAAGCAAAGGTCTCTTGGGGTTCGCATGTTTGTGCTGAATTGTAATTTTTGTTTTATTTACTCTGTAGATATTGGAAAGTTATGCAACGGTCTTGTTTCTTTCACAGGAAGCGCCGCAAGGTTAGAAACATGACTCCCGGGTCAGTCATTTTGCTGCCCGAAGAAATTAAAAACGAGTGGAAAGATGATGCTGGGCACGATTCTGGTGCCCATTGTCCCGGCGATGCAGAGTATGTGAAGCTAAGAAAATTGGCACTGAGGAAGGGGAAGAAGGCAAGAAATGAAGAAGCCAGTGGACGTAAATGCTTGGTACCCAGGCTGCAGAAGAAGGCTGCTGGCAATGAAGGTGCATAGTAATGTGTTGAACTTGAACCTATATATGTAATTCGGTTAAATTCTGGAGCTCTGTGTGTGGTACTTTGCTGGGCGAAACAATCTACCCATGTTCTCTAAGTAAAATGTACCGCGACTTAGGGTTTGGAAACGCCCGAGTCAATAGTTGAATCCAAAATTGTGATTATGCCACTGCTATCTGAAAACACGCAGCAATGGTTCCACGATTGCTGAGGGGCAGGAGGTCTCCAAATTCGATGGAATGTAAGTGGCACAGAAATAAATTATTTAAGCTGCCACACTGCATGAAGAAGCAACTTATTTCAGATGCTGCACAACGACGTGGCAACATAAACAGCAATGGCAGCCGATAATGCCCAGATAAGGAGGAAATTGGTACCACTTTCTGGCCTAATCTTGAGCCCGTTTATCTCACCGCCTCTCTGCTCCTACATCCCCTGCATCTGGCAAAGCTCCCGGATCTCCAGTAACCGGCTGTACATGCTTCCACTTTATAAATTATGGTTGTGCCATTTGCATGCGGCACAATCCACATAGATTATGTTTAAACAAACCACCAATGTTAGAATATACAAGTAGAAAAAGGATCTTTGGTCCACGATCACGTTCCCAATCCGGGACAGAGATCTAAATCGAGACAGAAATTGATCTAAATCACAAATTCTTCCACAAATTAATCGAGACAGAGATCTAAATCAAGGCATTTCATTAATTCAACCACAAATTCTTCCTAAACAAAGGTGCGATTTCACATCCTACATTAATTCAACCACTAGTCAACAATTTCACTTCCGCTGCCGCTGTCCTCCGAGCCGCCGGCTTCCTCGCCGTCGTCGGACGGAACCTCCATGATTTCCGCATTGTTCGCGAGATGGAGCACCTCTTCACGGCGAGTGGCAGCAATGATGGTGTACTTGGTTCGTCCAGGGACGGATCAGAACCTCTCCCGCCCTTCTCGGTTGTGGAGATCCCGGTGCACCACGTGCTCGTAAATGATGCGGTTGCCAATCTTGGCCTTTCGCTCCTTATTGAACAGCGCCGGCCAGTACGGGTTGGCCGCCGCGTACTGGGGCAGCGCCCTCTTCCATGCGGGCATCTGGCGGTGGCGCACCGCGATTTCGCTCTCCATCTCGGCTCTGCCGGGGACGAGGAGCGGAGCCACTGGCACCCCCGCATAGCTGATGCACCATTCATGGGGCACCGTCGTGGCCGGCGGCACGAGGATGTCGAAGTGCGCGAACATCACCACCTCGTAGAAGTTCAGCGCGGGCATCTCCATGGCGACATGGTGGAGATTGGAGAGGGAGCGAGGGGATGGATGAAAAAGCGATAGCGCGGTGGAGAGATTGGAGAGGGCGAGGGGATGGACGACGAAGCGACGCGTTGTGGCGCCTCCTATTTGTACACGAGGACGACGAAGTGACGGGTGGAATATCCAAGGGGCATTGGTCAGACAAAAGGAAGTAATGTAGGGTTAAGACAGATTAACGGGCGACCAATTTTTTTCCTCCTAGGACTCCGGGGCCAATAGTTCAGACCGCTAGGTCAACAAGTACAACTATTACAACTTAAAAAGGCACGGAGCTTAAGATAAATAGAACTAGTTATCACACATCTCCTTGATCTTCCTAATCTTAGCCCGATGCGCATCTTCCTGCGAGAGCAAGGATCGAATCGTCTTCTCCTTCCTTTTAGCATCTTCCTTGCATAGCTTCAATTGTTTCTCTGCATTTTTCATCATGCACTTGTCAATACTCGTAGTTGTGAACTACCGGACTTTGGCCTGGTGAAGATCATTCCTTGCTTGAGTCAGTTCTTGCTCTGCTTTAGCCTTCAGGGCCAACGCCACGTCCCTCTCCTTCTCGACTTTGCTAACCTTGTCTTGCACCCAGCTGAGATCTCGCTTATGCTTGGTCGTGTCAACTGGTTCCCATAGCTTCATCTCAACACTATCAAGAAGTGAGCTGAATACGGATTCTTTCAACTCAACAGTCATTTCCCATTGTTTGTCCATGGTTTTCTGCATCGATTTGGGCCACTCTGGATCTACCCATTTGACAACACTGCAATTGCCGCCTTGCATCATTGCACGATGTCCTGACACCGTAGAAACCTCCTTCCTATGTTTCGTCCTTCGAACGCTACAAATTTAGCGGGTGCATATCCATGTTTACATAGCAGAGGACTGTCTTCATCCGCTAAACCGTGATAGTCGGAGTCATACATCATCTGGTTGGCCTAACACATCATACGTGCATGAGTAAACAGATTAGATCTAGCTAAAAAAAATAGATAACTGGCCATAGATGATAGAGATAGAGATGAGACGACTCACATCGAAATCACCATCCCTGTTGTCACGACGCGTTTCCTCGATGTCTCCCCTTGAACCCATGGAGAGAGGGGAGGGGGGTGGCTGCCGGAGAGGGGATTGGGATGGAGGCGCCGTCGGCTTGGGACTACGGCAGGATGGGAGTGAAGTGGGGAAAGTGGCTTTGAAGGGAAGGAAGAGAACTACCGGGAGGAAGAGAAGTAATGGGGACGTGACACTGGGATATGTCCCATTGAACTCGTGAGTCGTGACACTCGCAACAGGGGAGCGCCCGGTGTTGCCAGTTTGTCTAGAGAAAGCGTGGCCAATCATGTCGCAGAACAGCCTACTCGTGGATCGCTCTCACGAAGACCATCCCAATCGTCCAAGCGCCCCGATCGAACGGTATGTAACAATCGTCAAGCAGAACAATTGTGTTAGGGCGTGCCTTCTAGAAGACTCGGTGGATCCATTGGGGGTCTAAGGTTAGGGCTCTCCTAAGGTTAGGATCCATATGTGGTTTATGAAAATAACACATATCCAATGACACTGGTGGATCCTTATGTGGTTTGTGAGAAGAACACACATGCAATCACACTGGGTGGATCCATATGTTGTTTATGAGAGGAACACACATGCAATGACACTCGTGATATGTGGTTTGTGAAAAGAACACACATGCAATGACTCTAACTGTGGTTAATGAAAAGAGCAGACATGCAATGACACTGGTTCATCCATGTGTGGTTTGTGAGAAGAACACACATGTAATGACACTGGCCGTGGTTCATGAAAAGAACAGACATGCAATGACACTGGTGGATCCTTGTGTGGTTTGTGAGAAGAATAGACATGCAATGACTCTAGCTGTGGTTCATGAGAAGAACACACATGCAATGACACTGGTGGATCCATGTGTGGTCTCTGAAGAGAACACACATTTCAATGAAACCGGTGGATCCATATGTGGTATGTGAAAAGAATAGTCATGAAATGACTCCATATGTTGTTAGTGAAAAGAACACACATGCAATGAGACTGGTGATATGTATAGTCTCTGAAGAGAACACACATGCAATGACTCTAGTTGTGGTTAATGAGAAGAACACATATGCAATGACACTGGTGTATCCATAGGTGGATTGTGAAAAGAACACACATGCAATGACTCTAGTTGTGGTTCATGAGAAGAACACACATGCAATGACACTGGTGGATCACTGTGTGGTTTATGAGAAGAACAGACATGCAATGACACTGGTGGATCACTGTGTGGTTTATGAGAAGAACAGACATGCAATGACACCGGGTGTGGTTCATGAAAAGAACATACATGCAATGACACTGGTGGATCCATATGTGGTTTGTGAAAAGAACATACATGCAATCACTCTAGCTGTGGTTTGTGAGAATAATAGACATGCAATGACTCTAGCTGTGGTTCATGAGAAGAACACACATGCAATGACACTGGTGGATCCAGGTGTGGTTTGTGAGAAGAACACACATGCAATGACTCTAGATGTGGTTCATGAGAAGAACACACATCCAATGACACTGGTGGATCCATGTGTACACTGTGAGAGGAACACACATGTAATAACACTGGATTTGGTTCATGAGAAGAAAACACATGCAATGACACTGGTGTATACTTATGTGGGTTGTGAGAAGAACAGACATGCAATGACTCTAGCTGTTGTTCATGAGAAGAACACACATGCAATGACACTGGTGGATCCATGTGTGGTTTATGAGAGGAACAAACATGCAATGACACTGAGTGTGGTTCTTGAAAATAACACACATGCAATGACACTAGTGGATCCATATGTGGTTTGTGGAAAGAACACACATGCAATGACACTTGGTGGATCCATGTGTGGTTCATGAGAACAAACACACATGCAATGACACTGGCTGTGGTTCATGAAAAGAACACACATGCAATGATACCGGTGGATCCATGTGTGGTTTGTGAGAAGAACACACATGCAATGACACTATATGTGGTTCATGAAAATAATACACATCCAATGACTCTAGCTATGGTTCATGAGAGGAACACACATGCAATGACACTGGATGTGGTCCAAGAGAAGCAAACACATGCAATGACACTGGTGGATCCATGTGTGGTTTGTGAGAAGAACATACATGAAGTGACTCTAGATGTGATTCATGAGAAGAACACACATGCAATCACACTGGGTGTGGTCTAAGAGAACAAAACACATGCAATGACACTGGTGGATCCATGTGTGGTTTGTGAGAAGAACATACATGCATTGACTCTAGCTGTGGTTCATGAGAGGAACACACATGCAATGACACTGGGTGTGGTCCAAGAGAAGAAAACACATGCAATGACACTGGTGGATCCATGTGTGGTTTGTGAGAAGAACATACATGAAGTGACTCTAGATGTGGTTCATGAGAAGAACACACATGCAATCACACTGGTGTATCCTTATGTTGTTTGTGAGAAGAACACAGATGCAATGACTCTAGCTGTGGTTCATGAAAATAACACACATGCAATGACACTGGTGGATCCATATGTGGTTTGTGGAAAGAACACACATGCAATGAACCTTGGTGGATCCATGTGTGGTTCATTTGAAGAACACACATGGAATGACACTAGTGGATCCATGTGTGCTCTGTGAGAAGAACACACATCCAATGACATTGGGTGTGGTTCATGAAAAGAACACACATCCAATGACACTGTTGGATCCTTATGTGGTTTGTGAAAAGAACACACATGCAATCACACTTGGTGGATCAATGTGTGGTTTATGAGAGGAACACACATGCAATGACACTGGTGGATCCATATGTGGTTTGTGAAAAGAACAGACATGCAATCACTCTATCTGTGGTTCATGAAAAGAGGAGACATGCAATGACACTGGTGGATCCATGTGTGGTTTGTGGGAAGAACACACATGCACTGACACTGGCTGTGGTTCCTGAAAAGGACAGACATGCAATGATACTAGTGGATCCATGTGTGGTTTGTGAGAGGAACATGCATGCAATGACACTGGATGTGGTTCATGAAAAGAACACACATCCAATGACACTGGTGGATCCTTATGTTGTTTGTGAGAAGAACACACATGCAATGACAGTGGTGATATGTGGTTTGTGAAAAGAATACACATGCAATGACTCTAACTGTGGTTAATGAAAAGAGCAGACATGCAATCACACTGGGTGGATCCATGTGTGGTTCATGAGAAGAACACACATGCAATGACACTAGTGATAGGTGGTGTGTGAAAAGAACACACATGCAACGATTCTAACTGTGGTTAATGCAAAGAGCAGACATGCAATGACACTGGTGGATCCATGTGTAGTTTGTGAGAAGAGCACACATGCAATGACAGTGACTGTGGTTCATGAAAAGAACAGACATGCAATGACACTAGTGGATCCTTGTGTGGTTTGTGAGAAGAACAGCCATGCAATGAATCTAGCTGTGGTTCATCAGAAGAACAGACATGCAATGACACTGGTGGATCCATGTGTGGTTTGTGAGAAGAACAAACATGCAATGACTCTAGATGTGGTTCAAGAGAAGAACACACATGCAATGACACTGGTCTATCCATGTGTGGTATGTGAGAAGAACACACATGTAATGACACTAGGTGTGGTTCATGAAAATAACACACATCCAATGACACTGGTGGATCCTTATGTGGTTCATGAAGAGAACACACGTCCTATGACTCTAGTCGTGGTTCATGAGAAGAACACACATGCAATGACACTGGTGGATCCATGTGTGGTTTATGAAAGGAACAAACATGCAATGACACTGGGTGTGGTTCATGAAAAGAAGAGAAATGCAATGACACTGGTGGATCCATATGTGGTTTGTGAAATGAACAGAAATGCAATAACACTGGTTGACTCTAGATGTGGTTCATGAGAAGAACACACATACAATGACACTAGTGGATCCATGTGTACACTGTGAGAGGAACACACATGCTATGGCACTGAGTGTGGTTCATGAGAAGAACACACATGCAATGACACTAGTGTATCATTATGTGGTTTGTGAGAATAACACACATGCAATGACTCTAGCTGTTGTTCATGAGAAGAATACACATGCAATGACACTGGTTGATCCATCTATGGGTTATGAGAGGAACAGACAATCAATGATACTGGGTGTGGTTCATGAAAATAACACACATGCAATGACACTGTTGGATCCGTATGTGGTTTGTGGAAAGAACACACATGCAGTGACACTGGTGGATCCATGTGTGGTTCATGAGAAGAACACACATGCAGTGACACTGGTGGATCCATGTGTACACTGTGAGAGGAACAAACATCCAATGACACTAGGTGTGGTTCATGAGAAGAACACACATCCAATGACAATGGTGGATCCTTATGTGGTTTGTGAGAAGAACAGAGATGCAATCACACTTGGTGGATCCATGTGTCGTTTATGAGAGGAACACACATGCAATGACACTGGTGGATCCATATGTGGTTTGTGAAAAGAACAGACATGCAATCACACTGGTTGACTCTAGATGTGGTTCATGAGAAGAACACACATCCAATGACACTGGTGGATCCATTTGTACACTGTGAGAGGAACACACATGCAATGACACTGGGTGTGGTTCATGTGAACAACACAGATGCAATGACACTGGTGGATCCATATGTGGTTTGTGAACAGATATGCAATCACACTTGTTGACTCTAGATGTGGTTCATGAGAAGAACACACATCCAATGACACTGGTGGATCCATGTGTACACTGTGAGAGGAACACACATGCAATGACACTGGGTGTGGTTCATGAGAAGAACACACATGCAATGACACTGGTGTATCCTTATGTGGTTTGTGAGAATAACGGACATGCAATGACTCTAGCTGTGGTTGATGAGAAGAACACACATGCAATGACACTGGTGGATCCATGTGTGGTTTATGAGAACAGACATGCAATGACACTAGGTGTGGTTCATGAAAAGAACAGACATGCAATGACACTGGTGGATCCATATGTGGTTTGTGAAAAGAACACACATGTAATCACTCTAGCTATGGTTTGTGAGAAGAACAAACATGCAATGACTCTAGCTATGGTTTGTGAGAATAACAGACATGCAATGACTCTAGCTGTGGTTCATGAGAAGAACACACATGCAATGACACTGGTGGATCCAGCTGTGGTTTGTGAGAAGAACACACGTGCAATGACTCTAGATGTGGTTCATGAGAAGAACACATATCCAATGACACTGGTGGATCCATGTGTACACTGTGAGAGGAACACACATGCAATGACACTGGGTGTGGTTCATGAGAAGAACACACATGCAATGACACTGGGTGTGGTTCATGAGAAGAACATACATGCAATCACACTGGTGTATCCTTATGTGGTTTGTGAGAAGAATAGACATGCAATGACACTAGCTGTTGTTCATGAGAAGAACACACATGCAATGACACTGGTGGATCCATGTGTGGTTTATGAGAGGAACAAACATGCAATGACACTGGGTGTGGTTCATGAAAATAACACACATGCAATGACACTGGTGGATCCATATGTGGTTTGTGGAAAGAACACACATGCAATGACACTTGGGATCCATGTGTGGTTCATGAGAAGAACACACATACAATGACACTGGTGGATCCATGTGTACACTGTGAGAGGAACACACATCCAATGACACTGGGTGTGGTTCATGAGAAGAACACACAGCCAATGACAATGTTGGATCCTTATGTGGTTTGTGAGAAGAACAGACATGCAATCACACTTGGTGGATCCATGTGTGGTTTATGAGAGGATCACACATGCAATGACACTGGTGGATCCATATGTGGTTTGTGAAAAGAACAAACATGCAATCACACTGGTTGACTCTAGATGTGGTTCATTAGAAGAACACACATCCAATGACACTGGTGGATCCATGTGTACACTATGAGATGAACACACATGCAATGACACTGGTGTATCCTTATGTGGTCTGTGAGAATAACATACATGCAATGACTCTAACTGTGGTTCATGAGAAGAACACACATGCAATGACACTGGTGGATCCATGTGTGGTTTACGAGAAGAACAGACATGCAATGACACTGGGTATGGTTCATGAAAAGAACAGACATGCAATGACACTGGTGGATCCATATGTCGTTTGTGAAAAGAACAAACATGCAATCACTCTAGCTGTGGTTTGTGAGAATAACATACATGCAATGACTCTAGCTGTAGTTCATGAGAAGAACACACATGCAATGACACTAGTGGATCCATGTGTGGTTTGTGAGAAGAACACACATGCAATGACTCTAGATGTGGTTCATGAGATGAACACACATCCAATGACACTGGTGGATCCATGTGTACACTATGAGAGGAACACACATGTAATGACACTGGGTGTGGTTCATGAGAAGAACACACATGCAATGACACTTGTGTATCCTTATGTGGTTTGTGAGAAGAACAGACATGCAATGACTCTAGCTGTTGTTCATGAGAAGAACACACATGCAATGACACTGGTGGATCCATGTGTGGTTTATGAGAGGAACAGACATGCAATGACACTGGTGGATCTATGTGTGGTCTGTGAGAAGAACACACATCCAATGACACTGTGTGTGGTTCATGAAAAGAACACACATCCAATGACACTGGTGGATGCTTATGTGGTTTGTGAGAAGAACACACATGCAATCACACTGGGTGGATCTATATGTGGTTTATGAGAAGAACACACATGCAATGACACTGGTGATATGTGGTTTGTGAAAAGAACAGACATGCAATGACTCTAACTGTGGTTAATGAAAAGAGCAGACATGCAATGACCATGGTGGATCCATGTGTGGTTTGTGAGAAGAACACACATGTAATGACACTGGCTGTGGTTTATGAAAAGAATATACATGCAATGATACTGATGTATTTCATTGTACAAGACACTCACTTTCGATTTTTATACTACTCAGTTTTGCCCTTGGTTTTTTTGATACTACTTAGTTTTGCCCTTGGTTTTTTGATACTACTCAGTTTTGCCCTTGGTTCCCCCTCTCTCTTTTGTAGAAGCCCAAACATGTGCTCACTCTGTCTGCTACGCCTTGATTGGTTGTCACAGTTGTCATGCGGATCATGCGCACCAACCGTTGATCCTGTGTGATCCAACGATGATCATTGCACACATCGTGCCCTTCACAGTACAGCACGAGACAGCACGGACATCTCCCTCTACTAGAAGGAACACGATGCCGTCCATGGAAAAAGTCGTCAAGTGGTCATGTCATGTTTAATCTAGTCTGCAAAGGCTACTACTTCTACTACAACACATGCAAAGGGAAACGGGGTCATCGAGTGCACTTGATTTTAATAAGACATATCCCATTTTTACGCTGCAATTTATTGCCACTTGATTTTAATAAGACATATCCCATTTTTACGCAGCGCTCTCAATCTCACTTCCAACTGGGCCCTACCGTAAGTAACTTCCATGAGTCAAGGGCCCCCTCGAGTAGATCTAACGTTGCTAGAAATTGGTTCCACACCACTTGCATGCGGTGGAATCGAGGTCTGCCATGAGCGTGTTTTCAATGCAGCTCTAAAGTGGAGATCGTGGCTGTTTCAAAAAAAAGGGAACCCAAAAAAATAGAGGTGGAGATCGTGGTAGCCCCCCGCCCACCACACGTGTCCACTCAAGGACTACGAATGGTCTGGTGTTTATAAACCTGCTCGACCTTCTCTTTCCATGTGCTCGTGTCATTTTCCCCCAGTCTGTCTAGTCCCAAGACCCCAATCTGCACCTACCATGCGCGCCGAAGCTCCCTCGCTTGCACTACCTCCTTCCCTTGGTGCGCCATGAAGCGTACGCATGGAGACGAGCCGGAGGTGAAGCCAGTTGAATGCACAGCAGCAGATGACTCGGTCGTTGCCAAGAAGGCGGAGGAGTCTTCTCCAGGCATGAACGCCGCTCGTCGCCATGCCGTCGAGGGTGCGAGCTCATCTGTCCAACCAGTAGCCATCACCGCCGAGCAGGAGGTGGCCGACAACATTGTGGTGCTAGCGGCAGATCTAGATGTGGGGGGGGGGGGCAGGCGGCAGGCGGAGGCAATGTGGTGCTCTACATCAACGACCCCATCGTCGTACAAGAAATCTTTCGACACAATCGTGGAGAATGACGAGTTCGAGGAGGAGGTCCCTGATGAGGAATCTGAGGTACTACATTGCTAGCTTCTCTAGTCGCAACCGCATATTTCACTGTTCATACATAGGATTTGCTCAATCGTGTATAGATTATTTTGCTCTTGAAGTAGGGTAGTATATATATGGTTCGATCGATCGATTGATGCATCTGCCGTCTAGTCACAAAACCCCAATCCGTCTAGTCACAAAACCCCAATCTGCTCATCTGCCATCTAGTTGAGTTTGCTAGTTGCGTGTTTATTTCGATACACATCATGCCTATAACATTACATTTCTATTCCTTACTGAGCCCAATGATTCAATTTTGCCCCAAAATAGTGCAAGGACATCTGATGGTGTCGTTTTCTTAGGGATGGTTAGTGAACCTGAGGCAGCAATGCACATAAACAATATAGGTTGTGTTGTTGTTATTTTTGTTCTCCGACTCCATCGCTGAAAAAAATGAGGCCCTAATTTTTGTATCATATGGAACCTATATATATAATCTTTGTATTGTTTCTGATCTATGAATGCGTTGTATGATGCATATGTATATTCCTGAGTATTGTTTTGTATGATTACATTTCAATTTCTTATTATGGCCAATGATTCAAATTTGCCCCAAAGAGAGGCAAACACATTGGTGTCAGATTTTTTCAGGGATGAGTGAACGAACCTGGGGCCATGTACAAGATCAATATAAGCTATGCAATTGTTACTTGGTTCGCTTACGCCATCTCTGTAGAAACTTATGAGGCTGCAATCTTTATTCTACATTCATAGAACTATGATATTTGAATTATCTATTCCATGCATTCATAGTGTATAAGAATTACATTTTAGTTTGTCACCGAGGCCGATGATTGAAATTTGCCCCAAAAGAGTTCAAGGGGAGACACGTATGATGGTGTCGTGTTTTAGGGATGGGTTGGTGAACCTGAGGCAGCAATGCACACAAACAATATAGGTTGTGCTGTTGGTACTTTGGTTCTCCAACTCCATCTCTGAAACTAATTATGAGGCCCTTGATTTATTCTCATATGGAACTACATATATGATCCTTGATTTGTTTCTGATCTTTTAATGATTGGTATGGTGAATATGTATATGAATGGTTTTGATCATCAGTATTTTTAACATGTACCTGAAGATTAATCGTTTGGTTTTTTATTTATAATTATAATATTTAGGCTTGTTTTTGTACCGGACTATATATATCCCTGAATATTGTTTTGTACGATAACATTTCAATTTCTTATTGTGTCCAATGATTCAAATTTGCCCCAAAGAGAGACAGACACATTGGTGTCAGATTTTTTCAGGGATGAGTTAGTGAACCTGGGGCGATGTACAACAACATTACAGGTTGTGCAATTGTTACTTGGTTTTTCTACTCCATCCCTGAAGAAACTTATGAGCCCCCTAGATTTATCCTACATTCACTCTGATGCAATTATTTGTCATTGTGTTGAGATGAAATGATATATGAACCGATCAAACTATTGCTGAGATGCTTTATCTTTGATATCCATGAAGGGAATATGCCCGAGAGGCAATAATAAAGTGGTTATTATCTTATTCCATGTTTATGATAAATGTTTATTTTGCATGCTATAATTGTATTGATTGGAAACATCAATACATGTGTGTTTAATAAACAAAAAGGGTTCCTAGTGATCCCTCTCTTATAGACTAGCTTGTTGATTAACAAGATGATCAAGGTTTCCTGATCATAGACATTGGATGTTGTTAATAACAAGGTCACACCATTGGTGGAATGATGTGATGAAAATTCATCCGAAGTATAGCATTACGATCAAAGTAATTATGTTTATATTGCTATAATATCATATGAAGTAATCTTTATCCTTAGACCATGAGATCATGTTAATTGCTAACACCGAAAGAGTATCTTGATAACATCAAACGTCACACCGTAACAGGGTGACTATAAAGGTGGGTTCAGTGCTACGAAGGTGTGATGTTGAGGCTCATGGATCAAGAGTGGGATTTGTCCATCCCGATGATGGATAGATATACTCTGGGCCCTCTTGGTGATATCACATTGAAATAGCTTGCAAGCAAGTGATGTGATCACTAGAATGTTATATCACGGGAACAAGAAAAGAGTGCATGTCGGTAACGAGATCAAACTAGGTATGGAGATACCGATGATCGAATCTCGGACATGTAATATATCGCGAGACAAAGGGATTTAGTTACTAGCGTTAAAGGTTCTCACGATCACAGAAGTCATCGTTGAATGTGTAGGAGTCGATGGATCTCCGTGTCCGCTTCGATTATTGATCTGAGAGGGGTCTCGATCATGTCTGCATTATTCGCGAACCGTAGGGTGACACACTTAAGGGATACCGACACCATTTGGAGCAAATATGTTTCAGATAAAGATTTAAGAAAGCGCTGGAATTATTTCAATAGACACCAAAACTGTTTCGGGTGAAATTGCTGAAATTGGTTCTGCATGTAATATTGAAATGTTGCAGGGGGTTTTATGTGAATGTTTGTTAATTAAAGTAATTAACAAAATTCTGAATAAAAATAATAAAAGAGTTTTATTAAATGAGAGAGCATTAAATTTGGAGAAATTTAATGCATTTAAAGTGGAGACTTTAAAAGAGAATGTGAAGGGGCAAATTTATGTGGAGGGAGTTACCACCATGCGCCGGCCATGAAGGAGGGGCACCCCCCTCCTCCTATAAAAGGCCACCCCCCTCCTCACTTCTCACACGCACCTCCTTGTGAAGGATCTCTCTCCCCCTCTAGTATTATTTCCCCATGGTCTCGGATTAGCGAGATACATGTTCCCGGTGGCTTTATCTGGAATGGAGTTGCTGCTTCCGCTGCTTTGCTAGAGCGAGGGATGGAGGTTGTCGGGGTACCGGACGTGTGTGCGATCACGGATGCACCGCTGCTTTGTGGTGCTGGACTTGGTGATGCTGGAGCTGGATCTGATGGACGGCCGAGCACTGCTGGACTTCATCACGATCTTGAGATCGGCAAGTGTACGACTACATCAACCACGAGTTCCTACTCGTTAACAAAGCTCGTTGTCTACAAGGGTAAGTTCTTGTTGGATGTATGTCCACCCGTTGCGTTGTACCTAGTAGATAGATCTTGGCGTGTAGTTCACATCGTAGGAATTTTTTTGTTTTCTATGCTGTGGACCCAACAATCCACGGATATATTGTCTTACATATACATGTTGTTAATTCTTGAGTTGTAATACAATTCAATCATATGTATGAGTTCTCAGTTATGTTCTTAAAAATCAACAGGAGGATGATGATGAAGTGGACGATAGCAAGGTATCCAGGGACAACAAGAGCCGCTACATGCTGAGGCGGTTATGGTGTGGGCTAATCCGTTTCCACCGTAGGGGGAGACTATTTTACCCATTCTGTGGTAGAGCAATCAACGTGGACCTCGACAGCATGATCCAGCATGCTGTGGGCGTTGACAGAGGCGGAGGCAGAAGCCATAGGACGATTACCTTGGCACGGCACGCAGCCTTCGCCAAATTCCTCCGGGAGTATGTCAGGACTGGCCTATATCCCATCAACTAGGTTGTCGCTGCCTCCTGCTGATATGCCCCTTCCCTGCTAGACGTCTCCGTGTCTCGGCCTCCTGCTGTCGCCCCTGCTTTTATTTTATTTTAGTTAATTATTACCTGTGTGTGGCATGTAAGACAATATATCCGTGGTGTCTCTGGTGAACCTTCTATATTAATCTACTCCTTTATATGGAGTGGCTTAAAATTTCTAGTGTTCAATTATATTACTGATCATGCTCATGCACACTACAAAATATTTCTAGTGCTCGATTATATTATAATTGTTAAGAAATATATCAACAAGTTAAATTGGTCGAAATTTTGTATTGAAGTAACTAAATGATCTCACATCGGCGGTGGACGTTGGCAGAAGCCGAAGGCATCAGCCGAAGACCTTGGAGCGGCACGTAGTCTTCAGCAAATTCCTTGCAGGTTCAACAACGGGTTGCCACCGCCCAGCTCTGAATTTGCTTACAGGTCCAACATGACAGAACTTGAGCTACCACAGAGACCTCAGCAGAGGTGGCAGAATTGGTGCGGGTGCAACCACGGCGACGGCGAGCTCAGATTCTAGAGGAGGAAAACAGAACCGAGCATGGTCGACACGGTGACAGATCTCACCGGGAACTAATTCTCGTCCCCGCACCGTGCCATGGGTGCTTCCATGGTGAGGGCAAGCTCCGACTCAGGATGGGGAGGAGAGTGGGGCTGAACAGGTTTGTCATGTCTCAGCTCTGCGCCATGGCCGCGACCATAGATTGCCATTCTGGAGAAGAAGAAGACGCGTAATGGATGCAGGCGCCAACTCTGCAAGCCTACAGGGAGGAGAGCTGGGCCGAGTAGGTTCTTCCATGTCCCAGCTCCGCTCCATGGTTGCGACGCCCCACAGATTGCTGCTCTGGGGAAGAAAAAGACGCGTAATGGATGCAGGCGCCAACGCTCCAAGCTTAATTGACACCTAAGCGACAGGAGCAACATAACGGCGAGAACTGACAGGGGGCCCAACTTGACGGCCGTTAGCCTGATTTTTTGTATTGAAACGTAAAGTTGAATTCGTGCCGAAAAAGACCCTCTGAGTATTTGGCACACCAACTGTAGTCATCCCGGCTGATTTCAGGGAACTTGGGTACCGCGTTGCTTGGGTACCCTAACTTTCGGGCCGCAAAATGATATTCTCGTGGAAGACTCCTATTGCTATCATGAAGTGCAAGTAAAATCATACTCAAGCCATTCATATATCCATAAAGCAAACACAAACTCAATATTGCTCCATATATAATAATAAACTCGGAATTTCATAAAACGGATCGACTATTCTTGAAGGGAATTCTAATGATGCAAACTTTATTTCTAGTTTGAACTAATGCGAGAATAATAAAACTTATAAGATAGATTACAAGGTCTTAAAGATCTCCCCAAGCTTGGAATCAAGCCAGGCGGGATCAAATAATCCCTTGCTATACCGTGATTATTGTAGATCACTGGGGCGCCATGGCACGTGGTATCTTCTCCTCACGGGCCACCCTGAGATGGAGGGATTGATTGACAGCTTCTAATTCCTCAACATGCAACCTGTAGAAAATATTATTCCTCTCTATCACTTTCACTTGTTCCTTAATGAACTCGTTGTTATCTTGGAGTGTTTGTAGTGCCTTAAGACTCATGGCAAAACCTGCTTCGGTTGTCCGCTTGATATCTTCATCAAGTTTATTAAGATAAAGTCACAGCAATCGAAGGTGTTTGGGTGTCCCTGGCTTCTCCTTGTCCAATTCCTCAATTTTCAGCTCCAGGGCCTTCAAGTCCCTCTTCCGACATCGATGGTCGGCATCAAGGAACTCTAGAGGGATGGTCTCGATCTCCTTGCATTGGTCATGGTTGCTCCCGATCTCCATGGGAGCCTTTTTTCTTGACTTCTATCCCTTGGTTGAGAGCCCTCTCGCAAAATAAGAGGTAGATTGGTTTCTATAGATTGCGTTTAGAGATATAGACAATGGCAGTATATAAGAGGGGTCAGAGGTCGGTAAAAATCGCGAGAAACACCAAATTGTCGTCCAAGAAAAGAATCCAAACGGAATAGAAAAAGACATCACGGATTTGGAAATAACCTGCCACGTAACGACCAACTATACGGGTGCGGCCCGTATAGCTTTGGCCATATAGTTAGTTCTGGGCAGATATTTCCAAATATATCGAGTCCAGGTCGATTAAATCATGACTCGGAACTGACAATAACATTTTTTTAGAAAGATCGAACGAAAAGTGTCTGAGAGTTTAACGACCAACTATACGACCGGAATTTTTGTTCAGGTCTTATAGTTGCGACCGTATAGTTTCAAACACCGAAAATCAGAAGTTCCTGGGAGTTTAACGACCAACTATACGACCGGAATTTTTGCTCCGGTCGTATAGTTGCGACCGTATAGATATCAGCACCAAAAAGCAAAACCATCTGAGAGTTTAACGACCAACTATACAGCCAGATTTTTTGCTTCGGTCGTATAGTTGCGACCGTATAGGCTCAGATATCAAAAATAATTTCACGAAGATGATACAAAGAGTTTAACGACCAACTATATGGCGGGAGCTCCCGCTCCTATCGTATAACTGTGCCCGTATAGTTGGTAAAACCCCTCTAAAACTTGAAAAACACAAGGAATTCGAAAATAGGAATTTCAAGAGAAAAAATTGTGAAAATAAATCACTTATTTGGGTAAGAACACATACCACTTGCTTAATCGGGGATAAAAAGTTCCTCCCACAGCATGGACTCCTTATTTCTTGCAGGAATTGACTTTGGTTCATCAAACAATTCTTGTAAACGGAAATCACCAGGACTAAAGTTCCTCTCAATAAGATTGGTGTCCTCCTGGGCAATCATGAACATTGCATCTAACATCTTTATTTCTTGCCTCTGTATAATCTGCAACTCAAATTCTTGAAGTGAAAGAATCCAGCAGATCAGTCTTGGCTTATGTTCTTTCCTCCCAATGAGTTCTTTTAAGCCATCATGATCCGTATGAACTCTCACCTTTGCATCAACTATATAAAAACGGAATTTATCACAAGAGAAAAATACAACAAACAGTTCCTTTTCTTCCTTACGGTACTTCTTTTGGGCACCATTGAGAGTTCTACTAGCATGATGGATAATATTAAATCTTAGACCAATATGTTGTCCAAGAGTTACTCCTACAACATCATTGTTAGCTTCACATATTAAGTCAAAGGTTGTATCCTTGATAGGTAGTTTTATGGTGGGAGCACGAGTTAAAGCAGTTTTAAGTTTATCAAAAGCTTCAAGACACTTATCATCAAAACTGAATCTCATTCCCTTTTGCAAGAGGTTAGTCAAAGGTTTAGATATCCCTGAAAATTTTCTAATGATCCTTCTGTAAGAACCCACATGACCAAGAAAACTTCTTATGCCTTTAATATCCCTAGGTGGTGGCATTCTCTCTATTGCTTCAACCTTAGCTCTATCCACTTCAATTCCCTTACATGATACTTTATGTCCAAGGACTATACCTTCTTTGACCATAAAGTGGCACTTCTCCAAATTTAGAACAAGATTAGTTTCTTCACAATGCTGCAAAACTTTCTTGAGATTATCCAAGCAACTTGTAAATGAAGTTCCATAGACAAAAAAGTCATCCATAAATACTTCCATTATAAGTTCTATGAAATCAGCAAAAATAGCAGTCATACATCATTGAAAAGTAGTTGGGGCATTAGATAGACCAAAAGGCATACTTCGATAAGCATGTAAACCGTAAGGACTTATGAAAGTTGCTTTAAGTTGGTCATCCGGATGAACAACTATTTGAGAGAACCAGAATATCCGTCCAAGTAACCAAAATGAGTATGGTTTGCTAACCTTTCTAAAGTTTGATCTATGAACAGTAACGGATAGTGATCTGTCCTAGTTTCTTTATTCAATTTCCTGAAATCTATGCACATCATGTGCCCAACAACAGTTCTAGTAGGTATTAGTTCATTGTTTTCATTAGGAACAACAGTAAAACTTCCCTTCTTAGGAACACAATGAATAGGGCTTACCCAATCACTCTCTTTAACAGGATAAATTATACCCGCATCCACTAGGTGTACAATTTATTTTCTTACCACTTATTTCATTTTAGGCTTCAATCTTCTATTAAATTCCACAACTGGTTTAGCACCTTCTTCCATGAATATCCGATGGACAACTATCATGGGACTAATGCCCTTCAAGTAATCCATTGAGTACCCAAAGGCTTGGCAATGCTCCTTAAGTATCTTCATGAGTTCTTCTTCTTTTTCTCCTGAAAGTTTAGCACTAATAATAACAGGAAATTTATTGGTATCATCTAAAAACCTGTATTTGAGATTATCTGGTAGAATGTTTAACTCCGGGGGTGGTAGTTCCTCGTCCCCTCTTTTTTTGGCTCTTCAAAAGCCCCATCAGTTGGAGGCTCCAAAATAGGAAGTGAATCAAATTCATCTTCTAGTTCTTCTAAGTACTTGTCCTCCATAACTATTTCTCCATAATTTGGATCTTCATTTATTTCTTCTTCTCCATTACCAAAGAAAAGAGCTTCCATTTCTTCAATAGTTCTCTCTTCCTCTTCTTCTTGTGCTTGTGGAGGCTTGTCTTTAAATTTGGAAAAATGGAATTTATTTTCTGTTCCCCCAAGCTTAAGAGTCACAATCTCCTTCTTGAATTTAACATAGGCACCTATATCACCCAAAAAGGTTCTTCCAAATATAATAGGGCAAAAAGTGTCAGCTGGCATATCAACAACTACAAAATCGATAGGAAATTTTTTGTTGCCAATTGTGACAGTTCTATTGTCAACTACTCCCATTGGAATTCTAAGATTTTTATTGGCTAACATAATTGTTATATCAGTATTCTCAATTGTGGCCGGTTATATTTCTTCTTTTATTTCTAGGTAGAAATCATAAGATATAACATTAACTTTGGTGCCAAGATCACATAAACCATAATGAGAGATTTCTTTAAATATGCAGGGAAGAATAGGCTTACCCAAATCTTTTACCTTTGTTTTACCTTCAACCAATATGGAAGTCTCTACATCAAGTTCAACTATGTTACGGTGTGAGTACATAGCCATAATTGCTTCCTGGGTTACCTCTTCATCTTTGTTTTCCTTCAGATGTTCCTTGGCTTCCGACACATTTTCCTCTTCACTCTTTTCCTGTACAGCTTTGGCATGTTCATATTAAAAAATATGCTTTTGTGCAGTGTTAGGGAAAGGCACTTCATATGTTGGTTCTACGTAGGCAAGTGTTGCTCTATCTTCTCTTTTCTTCTCTTGTTTAGGTGGTTGATCATACTTGACTAGACCCTCCTTTGGAGCTTTAATATCTTCTATAAAAGCTTTAACAACTTGCAACACAAGATTTGAATCCAGATAAAGTTCTTTAGACAATTCTTTCACATGGACCTTTTTATTATAATCATGAATACAATCATGCTCTATTCTATTTCTACGCCTCCTTCACTTCCTAGACCAAAATTCCATGAAACTCTATGGTCACGAATTCTATTAAGTAAAGCCCAAGCTTTAGGTATAGGAAGATTCATAAAGGCTCCTTCCATGAAAGAGTCTAATTCAATTTTATTAGGTTCAATTAAACCGCCATAAAAGATATGTAGTAAATACCATTCAGGCAAATCGTGATGAGGACAAAGTCGTAATAAATCTTTAAATCTAATATAAGCTCTTACTAGTCCTTCATTAGAACGATTCTTCCAAGTCATTATAAGACGCCTGATTTCAAAAGATTTTGATAATGGATAATATTTTGATATAAATTCACAAGCTAAGTTATCCCAAGTAGTAGTGGCTTCAGGGGGTAGAGATCTATACCATGAGAGAGCCGTACTTGTCAAAGTTTGACTAAAAAGTTTAACCCTTACCTCATCGGGAGTATATCCCATCAATAGAAAAGTGCCACATATATCTTTAAAACATGCAATATGCTCATATGGATCAAGATCTTCTTCATCTCCAGTAAATTGCTTCTTATGTAGAATACTAAGTAGTAGAGGATTTATTTAAACCCCCTTGTCTTCTCATTGGAGTTCTCTCTTTTATAAATATCATAGGGATTCCCAAAGTAGTTGAGTGGGTTAGCACTAGTCATATGCTCGAACTCCATCGTGTTGGTGGAAACCTGTAACTCAAAACAAAATTTAGCAAGACAAAAATAAATAAGCAAAAACTAAAAGTCCTACAACGCTTAGCTCCCCATCAATGGTGCCATAAAATAACTTGATGATTGCAAGTGCACAGATCGTTTGTAGCTAGTTTCGAAATAAATATATCGATCCCACAGGGAGCAGGAGTCTGAAGTCTAATAATTCTTGATATAAATATTGCGATAGAAATGCTAGATAGAGTTCTAAGTAACAAGATAAAATGCGAGTAATGTGTAAAAGGTGTTTTTGGGTTTTGAGTATAAGAGCAATAATAAAGTAAATCAAAGTAACTTAATAGAAAAAGCAAGTATCGCATATGTAAAGAAAGATTGGAACTGTAATAGGGAAAAAATGTTCTCAGGGAGTAGCGGATACACCACTAGTATTGTAAAGATCTAAGATAAAGATTATCATCATGAACATTCTCAACTATGTATGTGTGGGAGGAACTCCGAATGTGGACGAATAGGCATCAACCGCTGCTCACATCATCCTTATAACCACAGTAGTCAGCAATCGACATCAATCGAATTACTGTGCTACTAAGGGACGTAATCCCGTAGAACGTATCTCATGGCATAGATGGTGTTCCGTGAGTTTCCTAGATTTCCCAAGTTGATACGTAAGGATTGCTAACAGCTCATAGTCACTGTAAGTGCTAGCACGCCTTCGTCTACCAACAAGTAGTTCCCTCCATCAAGTCCCCACGAGAGGCAAATATTGAGAGGTCGACTTCTCTCAACATCAAGATGTAGAGAATCTAACACATGGTCACAGCGATGAATATCATAATAGACTTTATCTTATTTCAATCTCATACTAGGGTTTCTCCATCTCCCCAAGAACTAATGATCTACTCAGACATGGAGGCAATCAACATCATGGTAATGGTAATGGAAACAATCATAGATGAATAGTACTTATATAAATCCACAACCAGTATAAGAATTACAACAAGATCTAGACAAGATGTAGTTGGGATGGATGAAGATGGTGGTGATGCAGTAGTGGATGATGAAGATCGATGCCTTAGCCTCCCGGATCTGCTAAGGGTGAAGATGGATCCCCAGCGGATGAGTTCCCCCTCCAGATACCTTCCGGAGGTGAGGTTTCCGCGATTTCTGGGTGTTCTGTATGTCATCTCCTCGAACCAATTGCACGGGGTGAAACTATTTGACGAGGCAGAGGCGGCGCCAACTATACAACCGGAGCTATATGGGCGGAGAAAATTCTCCCGCCGTATAGTTGGTCGTTATGCTCTCTGCCTCCTTTATTCGCTTCTAGTTTTCATCTAGTATTATTAATATTTCCCAAATAAGTGATTTACGTTGTTTTTTATTCCTTTTCTCCATAGTACAACTGCTTCAATAATTGCATCCACTGGGTACATCATCTGTCCTGATCCTGGTGAAAACAGACATAAAATATGCACGCGAACGACGTAAAATACCAAAATCCTACATCTACAATGCAAAATAATAATGTAAAACATGATGCAAATATGTACTCATCACCTGTCTATGCAGAATTTCTTCGAACTTCACCGCACTTACAAATTGTGCCCTCATTTGGTGCATGGATTGCCGACTATCATGCCCAGCGTCAGAGGGATGGCTGCACTTTAAACAACTAAAACATCCAAATACTCTCTTTTCTTGATTCAAATGTATCTAGTGATATATTTGCCAGGCGACAAATCGAAGTTAGTTATTTCTAGATGGAGTGAGTAAAAAAATATGATAGGAGTGTCGTAGGCTCGCCCGCGGTGTCCATATTCAAATGGGAACTCGATCAGATGGAACAGAACAAATAAACCTGAGCCAATAGTGGTCAAACATCTTTAGGATTTTGGAATGCCCATCGCCCTAAACCGGTGGCCGATGTGTACCACGCCTTAACCTTGTCGCTCCTTGACAAAGTGTCCTTTCCGCCCATGAGAAAGGCCAGGTCTGTGTTCCTTCTTCGCCACGAAGTTGGCCTTGAGAAGGTCGATCTTGATGCCATGGTTCTGCAACAGCTGGGTCAACCTTTCATCGGACTTCTTCTCCCTCTTGTTGGCATTAGTCTTCGCATCGGCCATGCACTTGTCGATCGATGCCTGAAGACGTTCGGAAGGCGGACCCATGGCCTTCAGCGCCTTGGCCTTCTTCTAGCTAACCTTTGGACACCCTTTGGCGACAGCTGGGGGTGGCGCGTCGGGGTTGTAGATGGAGTTCTTGGCCTTGGAGAGTGACACGCGAGTGTCCGTCCACTTCTGGGAACGCTCGATTCTGTTGAACACATGGTGGAACTTGAACTCGGTGTTGATGTCATTGTGGTACATGCCGAGAGCCTGGACTAGCTGCACGAATGACGAAGGGTCAGTCGCAAATACGACATGAAGTCAGCGAAGGGAAAACGACAAACTATTTTTATCTTATTGTCCATGTTGGCGCCACTTTCTGGGCAATGCTCGATTTCCTCTAGAATCCCATGCCATTTGCTACATGCTTGTTGCACGACCCCCAAATGGTTCATCATGGCCTTCTCGCCACATTCCATATGGACCTTGTTGAAATATGGATCCATTATCTTACGCTCGTCGAACACAATCATATGCTTCCAATAGTTCCTCGAGTTTTGATTCGCGCCGGTGATTCTATTGAGGCTCACCACCTTCCATGCTTCAGAGAGACACTCGTCTTCAAAGGTGGTCCACTTGTTGCGAGGCTCGAATGATGGTGCTGGCTTCGTCTTACTCTTCCTCTTTCCCTTGATCGTCATCATGGTTTCCTCTTCGGTTTCTCCCTCCTGGTCATAGCTGTCCTGGCTATCAACGAACTCTTGCGAATCAAGGTCGTGCTCGGCGTTGGTGCGGGCTTGCTCTGGTGTGATGAATGTGTTCGCAGCGGATCATCTTGGACATGTAGGATTGGCCCAACATTCCATCGAGCATGCTATCTGTGTCCGTGTTGTCGGGCTGGACAGATGAGCGTACCCCTGGTTGTGGGTGAAGTAAAGGGGACTGCGACGTGACGTCATCGACCTGGCATATGAGGGAGACTTGTCGTACGATGTTTATGTTGATGTTGTAGCCGGGTTGTCCGCGAGGTGCAGGGCAGCTGGGGAAGACCATGTTGGGGTTGAAAATCCGCCCAACTGGTCGCCATCAAACTTGGGGGATGCTGAGAACCTCAGCCTCGATGTTGTTTGGCTCTCTTGGAATAGCGCCGGCAAGCAAGACGAGAAGCTCGCCGAAGATCCGACGCTGGCTTGGCTCCCCCAGGGTACGACATACTTGTTGGAGATATGCCCTAGAGGCAATAATAAATGTAGTTATTATTATATATCTTTGTGTTTATGATAAATGTTTACATTCATGCTATAATAGTATTAACAAGGAAACATTAATACTTGTGTGATTTGTAAACTTAATTTGAAGTCCCTAGTATAGCCTCTTTACTTCACTAGCTTGTTGGTTGATTGATGATTGTGGTTTCCCTATCATGAACATTGAGATGTTATCAACAACAAGATCATATCGTTAGGAGAATGATATGGTGGACATACTCCTATAGATAAGCGTAGCATAAAGATCAAGTCATTTCAATAGTTCAATTGCTATATGCTTTCTGATACATAGTAACCTAATTCCTTCGACCATGAGATCATGCATATCACCTTTACTGGATGGATGCTTTGATGTCATCAAACACCACACCGTAACAGGGTGGCTATAAAGGTGGCATTGAGTGTTCGGAAAGTATTGGTTGAAACACATGGATCAAGAGTGGGATTTGTCCATCCACATGACGGATAGATATTCTCTGGGCCCTCTCGGTGAAATGTCATCCAATTAGCTTGCAAGCATGTGACTTGGTCACAAGGGATCACATATCACGGGAACGAGAAAAGAGTACTTATCAGTAACAAGGATGAACTAGGTATGCAGAGATACCGACGATCATAACCTCGGATAAGTAACATATCGTGAGACAAAGGGAAATTGGTATCGTATGTAAGTGGTTCATTCGATCATAAGTAATCGAGAAATATGTAGCCATATGAATTTCCAGATTCCTCTATTGGTTATTGTTAGAAGTGTCTCGATCATGTCCGCATAATTCACGAACCGTAGGGAGACACACTTAAGGATTCGACGTTGTTTGAGTAGTTATGGTATTATGAGAAAGAGACCGAATGTTGTTCGGAGTCTCGGATGGGATCCGGGATATCACGAGGAGATCCGGAATGGTCCGGAGAATAAGATTCATATAAGGAAAGTCCGTTTGAGTTGGGGAATGGTTAGGTGTTTTCATCGGGAACATTCTAGAAGGTCCCGGAATGTCGCACTCGGAGGGAAGGTACATGAATGTGTCATTACATATTGGAATGATTGCATCATGTACTAGGTGTTCTCGCTGTCCAAAATAAAGGGTTTATTTAAATCCTAAATTGAAAAGTCAAACGGCTAGTTTGAAAGTCAAACGGCAAGTTTTGGAAAGTGGAAAGAGGAGGAGAAGTGGAAACCGAGTTGGGGAGGATTCCTCCTCCCAAGCCGCGCCTCAAGGCCGAGTTGGGGAGGGACTCCACCCTCCCTTGGCCGCCGCCCTCCCACCTATAAAGGGAGGCAGGGCCCTCCTAACACACAAGTTCCAATCCTCTAAACTAAACCCTAGACCTAAACCACGTTTTAGAGATATTTCGGTTTAGAGACTTCTAATAGGTTTAGAGCATTCTAATTGGTGTGTCTAATTAATAGACCACTAATAGCCTCTATCATAAGCTCCACCATACTACTTGGCTTAAGGCGAAGCCTGCGGATTTCCCTCTACTTGGTACCACGCCGTTGTCTTCTGGAATCGCGAGGAGAGTGCTACAACCTCCGCTTTCTTTGGAACAAGGAGAGGAAGGTCTTCGTCAGTACGAACGTGTGACCGATTGCGGAGCGCTGCTGGCGCAGTATTTGGAAGGATCGTCTATGCGATCTTGAGATCGGAAAGAGTACGACTACATCACCAACGAGAATCTGCTCTCGTTAAACACTTTGGAATCTTCGAGGGTGAGTTATTCCATCGACTCGTTGCTACAATCTAGTAGATAGATCTTGGCTTGTTTGTTTGTATGCGATAGAAAATTTTTGTTTTCCATGCTACGAACCCCTACGATGGTATCGAGCCGTGTCTATATGTAGATCATTGACGAGTAGAACACAATGGTCATTGTGGGCGTTGATGCTTTTATTGTAGATTGCTTTTTGTGTACTTTGCATCTTGCGTTATGTTGGGATGAAGCGGCCCGGGCTAACCTTACATGACATCGTTCATGAGACTTGCTCCACGCTGACATGCAACTTCGTATTGCATAAGTGGCTTTATGGGTGCTGTTTCTCCTAGCATAGTAAAGATCCAATTTACAACGGGTGATCAACAATGCTAGTATCAATGTTGTGGTTCTTGTTCGTAAGTTAGAACGACACTTATTGAAAGCCCCAAACCACGTAAAATATGCAAAGAAAGTAGAGGCGTCTAACTTTGTTTTGCAGGGTGTGATGATGTGATATGGCCATGATTGTGATTATATTTGATGTATGCAATGTTCCTTATTGTAAGTTGGCAACCGCGAGCCATATGGTTGTCTTTAATTTCTGTTAAGACCTGCATGTCTATTCAAAATAGTTGTAATAGTTGAAGCTGGTGGAAGACAACCATGAAGAAGCGTCATTGACCTTGATGCTATGCCAGTGATGATGGAGATCATGTTCGTGCTTGAAGATGGAGATCGGAAGCACAAAGAAGAAAGGCCATATCATATCACATATTATGAATTGCATGTGATGTTAATCCTTTATGCATCTTGTATTGCTTAGTAGACGACGGTAGCATTATAAGATGATCCCTCATGCACATAAATTTCAAGTTCTAAAGTGTTCACCCTTAGTATGCACCGTTGCCAAAGCTTGCGCTTGAAGCACGCGTGATGATCGGGTGTCTTTGATTCCGTGGGTGAATACAACGTAAGCAAGCCAGATTTGCTTATGCGGTAGCTAAGGTTTGATCTTGACGAGCCTAGCATGTACAGACATGGCCTCAGGAACACGGATCGCCGAAAGGTAAAGCATGAATCATATAGTAGATATGATGAACATGATGATTGTTCGCCATTAAAACTATATCAACTCTCGTGATGATCGGTGTTGATGTAGTGGATTTGGTTCTTGTGATCACTAAAACAATGTGAGGGATATTGTTTTGAGTGGGAGTTCACATAGTTTAATTTCATTAATTAATTTGAACTCAATTTGTCATAAACTTTGTCTAATGTATTGGAAATTTGTTGTAGATCTATGGCAGCCCATACCATCAATTTTAATGCTTTCCTAGAGAAAGAAAAGTTGAAAATCAATTGAAGCTACTTGGCGGATTGGTTCCGGAATTTGAGGATTGTCCTCACTGGTAATTTGACCTATGTGCTGGATGCACCGCTAGGTGACCCACCTGCAGCTGATGCTACCGATGAAGTAAAGAATGTTTACCTCGCTCGGAAGAATCAGTACTCCATAGTTCAGTGTGCTATCTTGTATGGTTTAGAATCGGAGCTTCAGAAAAGGTTTGAAGAGTCAGATCCATATGATATTGTCGAGGATCTCAAATTAATCTTTGAGACTCATGCGGCAATTGAAAGTTATGAAGCTTAAAAGTTCTTTAACTGCAAGATGGAAGAGGGTAGCTCGTCGGTGAGCATGTGCTTAAGATGTGCTGACGCAAATAAACTTCAAAGTTTGGGTATAGTGATTCCTAATACTTTGGGGGTTTACCGCATCCTCAATCACTACCACCAAGTTACAAGAACTTTGTGATGAACTACAACATGCGAACATGAACAAAGAGTTGCCAGAACTATTTGCTATGTTAAAATCTGCAGAAGTGGAGATCAAGAAAGAGCACCAAGTGTTGATGGTCAATAAGACCACCAAATTCAAGAAAGGCAAGTCTAAGCAGAAGGGACACTTCAAGAAGGGTGGTAAGAAAGTTACCACACGAAGAAGACCAAGGCTGGACCTAAGCCTGAAACTGAGTGCTTTTCGCAAGGGAGAAGGTCCTTTGAGCGGAATTGCCCAAAGTACTTGGCGGATTTGAAGAACGGCAACATCAAGAAGAAAGGTATATCGATATACATGTTATTGATGTGTATCTCACTAGTATTCGTAGTAGTGCACAGGTATTTGATCTTGGTTCGGTTGCTCATATTTGTAACTCGAAGCAGAGCTGCAGAATAAACGGAAGCTAGTGAAGAACGAGGTGACGATGCGCGTAGGAAACGGATCAAAGGTTGATGTGATCGCGGTCGACGCTGCCTCTTCATCTACCATCGGGATTAGTTTTATACTTAAATAATTGTTATTTGGTGCTGCGTTGAGCATGAACATTATATCGGGATCTTGTTTATTGCGAGGCGGTTACTTGTTTAAATCCGAGAATAATGGTTGTTCGATTTATATGAGTAATATGTTTTATGCACATGCACCTTTGATAGATGGTCTATTCATATTGAATCTCGATAGTGGAAATACACATATCAACAACATTGAAGCTAAGCGATTGAAATCAGCGATAACTCGACCTATATGTGGCATGTCGTCTTGGTCACATTGAGTGAAACGTATGAAGAAACTCCATTCGATGGACTTCTTGAATCACTTGATTTTGAATCACTTGAAAGATGCGAGGCATGTCGATGGGTAAAATGACTAAGACTCCATTTTACGGTATGATGGAGCGAGCTACGGACTTATTGGAAATCATACATACCGATGTGTGTGGTCCAATGAGTGTAGCATCGCGCGGTGGTTATCGTTATGTTCTTACCTTCACGGATGACTTGAGTAGATATGGGTATATCTATTTCATGAAACATAAGTCCGAAACTTTCGAGAAGTTTAAGGAGTTTCAAAGTGAGGTAGAGAATCAACGTAACAAGAAGATTAAATTTCTACGTTCTGATCGTGGAGGTGAATATCTAAGTTATGAGTTTGGCGAGCATTTGAAGAAATGCGGAATACTTTCATGATTGACACCGCCGGGAACACCACAGTAAGAATGGTGTGTCGAACGTCGTAATCGAACTCTCTTAGATATGGTTCGTTCTATGATGTCACTTACAGATTTACCGCTATCATTTTGGGGTTATGCATTAGAAACAGCCGCATTCACTTTAAATAGGGCACCGTCTAAATCCGTTGAAATGACACCGTATGAATTATGGTTTGGGAAGAAACCTAAATTGTCGTTCCTTAAAGTTTGGGGATGCGAAGCCTATGTAAAGAAGTTACAGCCGGACAAGCTTGAACCCAAAGCGGAAAAATGCGTCTTCATAGGATACCCGAAGGAAACTATTGGGTATACCTTCTATCATAGATCCGAAGGCAAAATCTTCGTTAAGAATGGATCCTTTCTAGAAGGAATTTCTCTCGAAAGAAGTGACTGGAAGGAAAGTAGAACTCGACGAGGTTGTCGAACCTTCTCTCGAAATTGCAGTAGCGCAACCCGGAAGAAGTTCTGTGGTGCCTGCACCAATAAGAGAGGAAGCTAATGATGGTGATCATGAAACTTGGTTGAGGTTACTCTGAGCCTCGGAGGTCAACGAGAACTCGTACCACTCAGATTGGTATGATTCCGTTATGAATGTCATGTTGGTGGACAACACCGATGACCGAGACATATGAGGAAGCGATGATGAGCCCGATTCCAATAAATGGCAAGAAGCCATGAAATCCGAGATTGGATCCATGTACGAAAACCAAGTATGGACTTTGGTGGACTTACGGATGGCGGAAGGCTGTCGAGAATAAATGGATTTTCAAGAAGAAAGCAGATCTTGATGGTAATGTTATCGTCTATAAAGCTCTACTTATGCAAAAGGGTTTCGACAAATTCAAGGAGTTGACTACGATGAGACTTTCTCACGGTAGCGAAGCTAAAGTCTGTGAGGATTATGTTAGCAATCGCTGCATATTATGATTATGAGATATGGCAGATGGATGTCAAAACAGCATTCCTCAATGGAGACATTGATGAAGAATTGTATATGATGCAACCCAAAGGTTTTGTCGATCCTAAAGATGCTAACAAGGTATGCAAGCTTCAACGGTCCATCTCTGGATTGAAGCAAGCATCCAGTTGGAATCAACGTTTTGATAAGGTAATCAAAAGTTTTGGTTTTATACAAACTTATGGAGAAGCTTGTATTTACAAGAAAGTGAGTGGGAGCTCTGTAGCATTCTTAATACTGTATGTGGATGACATATTGTTGATTGGGAATGATGTAGACCTTCTTAATAGTGTCAAGGAATATTTGAATAATAGTTTTTCAATGAAGGATCTTGGCGAAGCAGCTTACATATTAGGCATAAAGATTTATAGAGATAGATCGAAACGCCAAATATCATTGTCACAAAGTACATATTTGGACAAAGTTCTAAAGAGGTTTGGAATGGAAGATAGCAAGAAAGGGTTCTTGCCCATGTTTATATCGACCTTGAGTAAAACTCAAAGACCGACATCAGAAGAAGATAGAGAAAGGATGAGTAAGACTCCCTATGCCTCAGCCATAGGATCTCTAATGTATGCCATGCTATGTACTAGACCCGACATCGCATAAGCTGTTAGTTTAACTAGCAGATATCAAAGTGATCCAGGAGTGGATCATTGGACAGATCAAAAACATCCTTAAGTACTTGAGAAGAACTAAGGATATGGTTCTTTCTTATGGAGGTGATGAACAGCTCGTTGTTAATGGTTACACCGATGCTAGTTGGAACACCGATCCGGATGATTCTAAATCACAATCTGGATACGTATTTATTTTGAATGGTGCAGCGATTAGCTGGAGGAGTGCAAAGCAAAGCGTTGTGGCGAGATCTTCAACTGAATCGGAATACATGGCTGCTTGGAGGCTTCACAAGAAGCGATATGGATGAAAGAGTTCATTACAGCTGGGTGTGGTTCCAAGTGCGCTGGACCCAATGTCTATCTACTGTGATAACATGGGCGCCATAGCCAATGCGCAAGAACCAAGGTAACACAAGAAGCTGAAGCATATCAAGCTGCGTTTCCACGCTATTCGAGAACATATCCAGGATGGGGATATAAAGATTTGCAAAGTACACACAGATCTGAATGTGGCGGATCCGTTGACTAAACCTCTCCCGAGGGCAAAACATGACCAACACCAAACTGCCATGGGTGTTGGTATATTACCATGTAATCTAGATTAGATGACTCTAGTGCAAGTGGGAGATGTTGGAGATATGCCTAGAGGCAATAATAAATGTAGTTATTATTATATATCTTTGTGTTTATGATAAATGTTTACATTCATGCTATAATAGTATTAACAAGGAAACATTAATACTTGTGTGATTTGTAAACTTAATTTGAAGTCCCTAGTATAGCCTCTTTACTTCACTAGCTTGTTGGTTGATTGATGATTGTGGTTTCCCTATCATGAACATTGAGATGTTATCAACAACAAGATCATATCGTTAGGAGAATGATATGGTGGACATACTCCTATAGATAAGCGTAGCATAAAGATCAAGTCATTTCAATAGTTCAATTGCTATATGCTTTCGATACATAGTAACCTAATTCCTTCGACCATGAGATCATGCATATCACCTTCTTGGATGGATGCTTTGATGTCATCAAACACCACACCGTAAATAGGTGGCTATAAAGGTGGCATTGAGTGTTCGGAAAGTATTGGTTGAAACACATGGATCAAGAGTGGGATTTGTCCATCCACATGACGGATAGATATTCTGGGCCCTCTCGGTGAAATGTCATCCAATTAGCTTGCAAGCATGTGACTTGGTCACAAGGGATCACATATCACGAACGAGAAAAGAGTACTTATCAAGAAGGGATGAACTAGGTATGCGAGATACCGACGATCATAACCTCGGATAAGTAACATATCGTGAGACAAAGGGAAATTGGTATCGTATGTAAGTGGTTCATTCGATCGCAAAGTAATCGTAGAAATATGTGGGAGCCATATGAATTTCCAGATTCCTCTATTGGTTATTGTTCGGAGAAGTGTCTCGATCATGTCCGCATAATTCACGAACCGTAGGGAGACACACTTAAGGATTCGACGTTGTTTGAGTAGTTATGGTATTATGAGAAAGAGACCGAATGTTGTTCGGAGTCTCGGATGGGATCCGGATATCACGAGGAGATCCGGAATGGTCCGAGAATAAGATTCATATAAGGAAAGTCCTGCTTTGAGTTGGGGAATGGTTAGGTGTTTTCATCGGGAACATTCTAGAAGGTCCTGAATGTCCGCACTCGGAGGGGAAGGGTACATGAATGTGTCATTACATATTGGAATGATTGCATCATGTACTAGGTGTTCTCGCTGTCCAAAATAAAGGGTTTATTTAAATCCTAAATTGAAAAGTCAAACGGCTAGTTTGAAAGTCAAACGGCAAGTTTTGGAAAGTGGAAAGAGGAGAAGTGGAACCGAGTTGGGAGGGATTCCTCCTCCCAAGCCGGGCGCCCACCTCAAGGCCGAGTTGGGGAGGGACTCCACTCCTCCCTTGGCAGCCGCCCTCCCACCTATATAAGGAGGGGCAGGGCTGCCACTCCTAGTACACACAAGTTCCTATCCTCTAAACTAAACCCTAGACCTAAACCCCGGTTTAGAGCTATTTCGGTTTAGAGCCTTCTAATTGGTTTAGAGCCTTCTAATTGGTGTGTCTAATTAATAGACCACTAATAGCCTCTCTCATAAGATCCACCATACTCGCACTGGCTTAAGGCGAAGCCCTGCGGGATTTCCCCTCTACTTCCGGTACCACGCCGTTGTGCTGCCGGAATCGCGAGGAGAGTGCTACAACCTCCATGCCTTGGAACAAGGAGAGGAAGGTCTTCGTCGAGTACCGAACGCAGTGACCGATCAAGGAGCGCTGCGAACGTGGCGCTGAAGGATCGCTCACGCGATCTTGAGATCGGAAAGAGTACGACTACATCACCCACGAGAATCTGCTCTCGTTAAACACTTTGGAATCTTCGAGGGTGAGTTATTCCATCGACTCGTTGCTACAATCTAGTAGATAGATCTTGGCTTGTTTGTTTGTATGCGATAGAAAATTTTTGTTTTCCATGCTACGAACCCCTACAATACTACCCGACATGGAGCGGGGATGGCCCATGGCATCTCGAGTAGCCGCCAGGTTGTGCTCGATGTGGAAATTATAGATCCCTAATGTTAGGGTAATAGATGCTTGTATTACCAGAGGGCCAAAGGCCAGAATATGTAGTACATGTACAGGTACAAATATACAGAAAGCCCCCCTAACATATAGGGAAACTACAATATACAAATATATACTCTAACACCCCCCCCCCCCCTCAAACTCATGGTGGATCCACAACACTGAGTTTGGAGAGTAAGAAATCATGCTATGCGCGGGTTTGTGCCTTTGTAAAGAAATCTGCCAACTGCAAGTCTGAAGGCACATAATGAAGCGCAACAACCTGATCCTACACTTGAGCACGTGTATAAAAAGCATCAACACCAATATGCTTGGTCAGCTCATGCTTGACCGGATCACGTGCAATACTGATGGCACCTGTACCGTCTGACAAAAGTGGAGTGGGTGTCATAACAGAGACCCCAAAATCTGCAAGCAACCACCGTAACCAGGTCACCTCAGCAGTCACCGAAGCCATAGCCCGCAGCTCAGCCTCAACACTCAAACGGGAAACCGCTACTTGTTTCTTCGTCTTCCAAGCAACAAGCGAACCACCAAGAAACACACAGTAAGAAGAAAGTGAACGACGATCCGTAGGATCATTTGCCCACGTAGCATCCGAGTAGCACTGGAGCTGGAGAGAGCTGGAACGAGGGAAGAAAAGACGACGAGTAATCGTGCCATGAAGATAACGAAGGACACGGAGGAGATGACTATAGTGAACAGTGGTAGGAGCTAAGACAAACTAACTCAGAATATGAACAGGATAAGAGATATCAGGACGAGTGACAGCAAGATAAACATGACTCCCAACTAGATGGCGATAGCGAGTGGGATCGGGAAGAGGATCACCATCAGTAGGACGAAGCTTAACATTAAGCTCCATAGGAGTCTCAACAATGCGCTCATCCATAAGAGCAGCACGAGCAAGAAGATCCTGAACATACTTTTCCTGAGAGATATAAAAGCCATCAGAAGTGGAGGAAACCTCAATCCCAAGAAAGTAGCAAAGAGGACCAAGATCAGTCATAAGAAACTGATCACGGAGACGAGCCTTGACAAAGGCAATATACTCAGGATCATCACTAGTAATGATCATATCATCAACATAGAGAAGAAGAAGAGTGCGTCCACGAGGAGAAGTGTGAACAAAAAGCGCTGGATCATGAAAACTAGGAGAGAAACCAGCAGCAGTCACCACAGAGGCAAAGCGCTCAAACCAGGCACGAGGGGCCTGTTTCAGGCCATAAAGGGGACGTCGAAGATGACAAACCATCCTATCAGGAATAGAATACCCAGGAGGAGGCTGCATATAAACCTCCTCACTCAACTCGTCATTAAGAAAAGCGTTCTGAACATCAAGTTGGGACACAGACCAGCGTCGAACAGAAGCAACAACAAGAAGAGTACGCACAATGGTCATATGGGACACAGGGGCAAAAGTCTCATCATAGTCACGGTCGTGCTCCTGCTGAAAGCCACGAGCCACAAGACGCGCTTTATAGCGCTCAAGAGATCCATCAGAGCGGGTCTTAATTTTATAGACCCACTTACACGTGATAGGACGAACACTAGAAGGGGGAGAAACAAGATCCCAGGTGCCAGTGCGCTCAAGCGCAGCGATCTCCTCATCCATGGCAAGCTGCCATTCAGGATGACACGCGGCATCCCGATAAGAAGTCAGCTCGAAGACGATAGAGAGACCATACTGACTAGGAGAGTAACGGTCTGGAGCACGACGCTGACGAACAGGCCGTGAAGAGGGAAGCTCATCCGCGGAAGACGACTCATCAGAAGAGGAGGAAGAAGGAACATCAGAGGAAGGGTCCGAAGCCGGAGAACGAGGAGAACTAGGGGAACTAGACGGAGGAGAGGATGGCGCCGAAAACAAAGGAGGCGCATCAGAAGGAGGAGGTGGAGGAGAACAGACAGCGAGAGGTGTATCAGGAAAAAGAAGAAAAGAGAGATCATCCGCCGAGTAAGTACCAGAGGTGGGACGAGGATAGAAAGGACGCGTCTCACCGAACGTGACATCACGAGAGATGCGCATCGGACGACCAACGGGGTCCCAACAACGATAGCCCTTATGCTCATCACTGTAGCCGAGAAAAACACACTCAACAGACTGAGCGGTCAGTTTGGTGCGTTCGCGAGGAGGGAGAAGGACATAGCAAACGCAACCAAATAAACAAAGAGTCGAGTAGTCTGGACAGGTACCAGAGAGACGCTCGAGAGGAATGCCACCCTGAAGAGCAGCAGAAGGCTGGATGTTAATGAGGTAAGTCGACGTAGCAACGGCCTCAGCCTAGAAATACGGCGGAAGAGAGGAAGCAATCATCATAGCACGGGGAGTCTCAAGAATATGATGATGCTTACGCTCGGCGACACCATTTTGAGCATGGGCGCCGGGACACGAGAACTGAGCAAGGGTGCCCTGCTCAGCAAGGACGCCACGCAGGTGCTGGGAGATATACTCTCCTGCAGAATCATCACGAAACACACGAATAGGAGTGGAATACTGAGTACGAACCATGGCCACAAAGTGCTGATAAATAGGAAGCACCTCACTACGAGAGCGCATAAAAAACAACCAGGTGTACCGTGAAAAATCATCAATGAACAAAATATAGTATCGATGGCCCCTTTTGAAGCAAAGGGAGCCGGACCCCAAACATCTGAATGAACTAAATCAAAAGGTCGTTGAGATACAAACACACTAGTAGGATAGGGAAGCTGAATCTGTTTGCCTAACCTACAACCCTGACACGAATGTAAAGACACATCTCCTGAGACAGACCCCAGAAGACCACGACGAACTAATGACGATAAACGGGAGCCACAAAGATGACTGAGCCGATGATGCCACTGCTGAAACGAGCCGGTGACAGAAGCATCAACCGCAGGAGAACTGGCAGAGGAAGTGTCAGCGGAAGGAACGCGAACCCAGTCTAACTCCCATAGCCCCGGAGACTCAAGGCTGCGAGGGCCAGCTCCAACCAGCGCCTGTGTATGACGGTCCTGAACAGCACAAGAATCAGCGTCAAGAATGACACGACAACCAGAATCAGTAAGCTGACTAGCAGAGAAAAGGTTCATCTTAAGACTGGGAACATGAGAAACATCAGGAACAGAGAAAGAGGAAGTAGAGAGGGTGCCTCGACTGGAAACGGGAAGAGAGGTACCATCAGCCGTGATAACACGGATAGGAGAAATAAGAGAGCGAAGAGTAGAAAGAATAGAAGACACAGAAGTCATATGAAAAGAAGCTCCAGAATCCAGATACCACGAGGATGACGTACCTGACTGTGTAGAAGGTGGTGGTCGCGCGGTGCTAGAAGAGCTAGGCACAGAACCAGCAATACCCAACGAGGAAGAGCCTGTAGCAGCGAGCAGACTACGAAGACCACAGATAATATCCTGATCAAACAGTGTAACAGCAGGAGGTCCAGAAGCAACAGCAGAAGATCCTGAAGAACCAGCCTACCGACGAGCATGGTACTGCTGACGTAAGCGGGGATCCCTCGTCCAGCAGCTAGAGATATCATGGCCAGGCTTGCCACAGTGGGCGCAGGGAGGACGAGAACCACGAGGCTGCTGAGGCTGACTCTAACCCTGGGCCGGCGGGGATCCCTCGTCCAGCAGCTAGAGACCGCGACGAAGCCGGCGGCACGGGGGGACCACGAGCAGCAAGAACAGATGGAACCTCAAGAAGACCAGCACCACGAAGACGAGTCTCCTCAGCATGAAGCTTAGCCAGTACCTCATAGAGCGGAACACGACCACGGGCTAGCAGCTGGGCACGACACGGCTCAAACTCCTTGCAGAGCCACGACAAGAACTCAAAGACGCGCTGAAACTCTAGATCCGCGCGCACAATCAGACAGCAGGGACATGTGTTACACACAGCTGTACGAAGAGAGTCAAGCTGATGCCAAATAGCAGCACTCTGAGTATAGAAATCATCAATAGTGGAATCACCCTGCTTAAGATCATGCTCCTGACGAACCACAGACAGATAAAGAGCATCTCCAGACGGCTGATAGCGCTGACGAAGAAAATCCCACTGAGCAGCAGCAGTGGGAAGACCCATGAACTCAGCAGCATACTGAGGCAGAACACTGGAAGTGAGAACAACAGCAGCACGAGCATCCTCATCTATCCAATGAGTGTAGGCAGTCAGATCCAGCCGGTAGGTCGCAACAGCAGTAGAATGCTCCTGGACCTTCCGATCATAATCAACCCGAGCAGTATCATCATCACTCTGGGCTGCATCCTTGACCGCCTGAGTGGCATCGGGGGCAAGGGCAACGGGCGTCGGTGCAATAGGCACCGTAGACGTAACGGGGCGCGGTAGACAGGAGACCTCACCGGAAAGCACACCCCAAAGGCAAAGACCGCGCATGTGGACGCGCATGAAGGCAGCGAAATCAGGATAATTCACGCCATCAAAAATCACCGGGCAGCGAGGAATCGCAACTTAGCCCGACGAGGAAGACATAGCTCTGTCGAATTTTTTTTCTCAGAACAGATCGAGATCAGGAGGAGTCAGATCACATGAACGGAACCGGGGCGGCCGGGCGCAGCAGCGGAGAGCTGGGGCGAACGGCGGCAGATCGGATCCGGGGCGGCCTGGAGGTGGCCGGGGACGAACGCGGCGGCCGGGCGACGCGACGGCAGCGGGGAGCGGAGCGGGGATGCTCCGGGGACGGAGCAGGGCGGGCGGCCGGGGACGGAGCGGCCGGAGATGGAGCACGGCGGCCGGGAGATGGCCGGACGCTGGCATGGCGGCAAGCTTGGCGGATGCCGGGCGGGCGTGGCAAGCGAGGGAAAAAAGACTTACGACTCTGATACATGTTAGGGTAATAGATGCTTGTATTACCAGAGGGCCAAAGGCCAGAATATTTAGTACATGTACATGTGCAAATATACAGAAAGCCCCCTAACGTATGGGGAAACTACAATATACAAATATATACTCTAACACCTAAGATTTGTTGTGTTGATTTGAACCTCTCATGGGGTATATATAGAAGTACACAGGGGAGAGACTTGGAGTACAAGAACATGTAGAGTCCTAGTCTAATCCGTATATGTATACTATTCTAACATTCCCCCCTCAGTCATAGTGGGATAGAAGCAGACTATTGTGACTGTAATTGAAGATCGTCGTCTTCTCCTCCTTGTCATCATCAACCGCGTTTCTGATGGACATGATCATGGCCAGCACCTAGGGAGTGATTGCTTCCCCTTCTGGTGCCTCTCTTCCCTCCCGTAATTACTGCGGGAGTGTCGTGGACGCAAGTGATGACGTGGACGCTATTGACTGGAGTTGTTGCCGATGTGTAGCTGTAGACGTTCTTGTTGTTTTTGATGTTGAGGTAGCCGATCGTGATGTAGCCGTGGTCGAGGTGGTGCGGTCGATGTCGTACTCGTCATATGTTAGGTGACCGCCATTGCCGGAGGCGCAAAAAATTACGCGTTTGTTGTTGTTGTTGTTGTTGTTGTTGTTCTTGTTGATGGAGCTGCGGTTGTGGATGTTTTGCAACTTCTAGAGGTACCGTCGGGGCGTCTCTTGGACGTGGTTACAAGTGAGACCACCGGTTTTGCCAGGACCGGAGGAACCCACCAAGCACACAAGGTTTTGCCAGAACCATATGCGCGGTCGTAGGGTATAATAATTGTGATGCCGGTTTGTTGATGTAGTCGTCGGCGTCGTGAACGCGGACATGCCGTCGTCATGCCTTGCTGTTGTGCCGTCAGAGGGCGTCGGCGTCATAGTTGTATGTCCATTATATGGACGGGTATAGTGGCGACGAAGGCGGTGTGCTGACGAAGATGTTGATAAAGACCACAGTGATGTAGACCTTGACGATGATGTTGTCGACGATGTCACAGCATGCATGACGTAGAGTGTCGCTTGAAGGCGTCCCGTGTGGCGACGATGGTGTCAATGTCGTGCTGAACGTGAGAAGTCGACGAAGTTGTGTCCCACACCAGCCTGGCGTGTGGATGATATTGGTATCGCCTCTCCATGGATGCTCGACGAAGATCTTGTCTTGTAGTCGTATATGTAGTAGTCGTACAGCTTGACGTTGTTCGGCAACTCGATGTAGCTTCGGTGTGACGCAGTGTAGATAGCTCGATGTAGTCGTCCGACTTGGTAAGATCGGTATGTTGATGCAGACAGTGTGTTAGCACACGTGAGGTCGATGGCGTCGGCTTGTTGTCCTCGTGCGTGTTTGTTTTCACGGGCTAGTTCCATGGCGCACGAATGTATGCATGTACTCTTTCTATTTTAAAATATAAGATGTTTTAGCTTTGTGAAAAGAGTGTATCTAGATTTTTTTTAGTGTATAGGTTCATCTAAATTTAGAGTGAATCTACACACTAAAAAAAGTCTAGATACACTTCTTTCATAAAACTAAAACATCTTATATTTTAAAACGAAGGGAGTAATACTCCATCAGTTTCAAAATATAAAAGTTTTAGCTTCTTATATTTTGAAACAGATGGAGTAGTATATACGAGATCTGATGCATACTGCGTCGTCTTGTGCATGTAATTGGTGCGGTGAGTCACATCTGCATGCACGTTGGAGACTTGGAGTGGATGTTGCTTGCTTGCTGCTTGTGGCGCCCGTGTGTGGTCTCGCCGCTCTCCTGTTGGATGCAGTTGCCCGTGTCCTCGCGCTCGCCTCGTGGCCGCGTAAGCATGCCTGCTGTCGCTTGATGCTCCACCGCAGAGCCTGTCGTTGCCGGCCTGGAACCAAAGGTAGACCGACGTCGAGGCTGCTCGCTGTCGCCTGATGCTCCATCGCATAGCCTGTCATTGCCGGCCTGGAACAAAAGGTCGACCGACGTCGAGGATGCTCGCTTGTGCACGTGTCCCGTAGATCGGATCGCCGTACGCATGGCCTTGGAGACGAAGACGCCTCCTGAGAAGAGGTGAGCCGCCGCTATATGGATCTGTTTTGACCGGAATCTGAGGATCGTTAAGAGATTTAGGGAATTTATTTTGGCCAAACTAAACTAGATCTAATCTATGGAATTGGAACTTCGAAATTTATCTAAACTAATCTATGGAACTGATTCGATCTTTGATCGAAATCGGGTGCCACCCCCTAAGAAGAAGAGATTGATCTCCATGGGGGCGGCGCGTGATTCGGAAGTGGTGGAAGGTCTAGGATAGGCGTCGTGAGCCTAACCGCTCGGATACCATGTGGAAATTATAGATTCCTAATATTTGTTGATTGACTGAGAGCGGCGGCGACGCTGTGCCACGCCGGCGCCTCTCCCGCCGCCCCACCCTCGAGCCCTCCCACGCCACTCTCCCCCTCTGCCGCCGTCGAAGGCATCGCCGGCCAAAGGTTGCACGGCGTGGCGGCGGCGGGGCGCCTGCTGGTTACGGTCAGGGATGGGAGGCGGCACCCTCTCCTCCTCTGATCTGTGGTGGCGCGTGGGGATGGCGTCCTGAGTCATGGTGGCGGTGGTTGATCTTGTCCTCCCCTGCATCAGCGATGAAGACAGCAGCGCCAACATGTCATCTGGGCGCCGGGCGGCGGCCCTGGGCTTGGCTGCGGCGGATTCCTCCGCTGGAGGTGGTCGTCCACGTTGGGACCTGGTGTGGAGGATCTCGGGATCTCACACCGATCTCCGGTGGTGAATTTCCAGACGGCGTCAAGTATGGAGGGGACATGGCAGCCGGTGAAAACCAAGCCTTGACTATGATCTTGGCAGACGATGGCGGCGTCAGTCGGTGTCGCTACCTTGTTGGAGGCATCGTCTTCGCTGGTGTCGTCTCTTCAATCGAGTTGTTCCGGGGAAAACCCCAGATCTGGGTCTTCCGGGTCTAATGATGGAGGCGCTTGGCGTCGATTCCCCTCTTGAGGGCATCGTTTTGGAACAGACGTCGGCTGGAGGTCAGGTCACTCCTGCTGCTCTACAGGAAACCCTTATCTGGTTATCCGGATCAGGCAATGGCGGTGCTTTGGTATCGTATACTCTCTTTGGAGCATTGCGTGTGGAGCAGTGCTGGATGGCAGAGGCTGGTGGTGGAGCGGCTTTATCTTGCACGGAGACTCTAGTGGATATGTCAAATCATGTCTAACCGCCAGGTGCTACGCTCAGTAATGCCTAGTGCGGTAGATGCTACGGACGACATATCTTCTGGAGGTCTCTAGCTGCGTCGGGTGGCGAGACTGAGTAGCATGGCGCCGAGAGGTCTCGGGTGGTGATCGCACGTGCTTGTTGATGGACGTGCGCATGGTGGTGGTGCCTTCTGCCATCATTGCAGCGTTGATGGAAGGCCTCGCAAGGTCATTGCGTTGACCTCTCTTGAAGATGGGTTGGCGGAAGACGGCGGCAGCAGAAGATTGAGCGTGCACGATGGTGTGCGCTACGGATCAGCTGGACCGGTTTATGCTCCTGACCCACCGTGGGGTGGTTTCGGGACCTCCGGTATGTTGATGATGCGTTGGTGTGCGGTTAGAGTGTTCTGACATGGCCACCCCTTCATCAAGTTGTTTTAGAGAGGTGGCTTCGATTGATCTTTGTAAGGTTTGGTTGAATAATAAATAAAGCAGGTTGTGTGTATCTTTTTGATGCAGAGGCTGTAGGTAACACCTTCATTTCGGAAAAAAAATGTGTTGACTAGCAGAAAGCCCGTGCGTTGCTACGGTGCCATGTTAAATGAAATGAGCAAACTTTGATACTCCTACAACCTTTGATATGAGCAAACATTAAATGAAATGAGTATTTTTTATTGAGTGGACAACCTTTGATATATTTAGATCTGTACGATCAATAAAATGGCATGAGTCCTTAACGGACTTAGACTTGTATTTTGTTGTACCATGCATAGTGAGAGTAATATAAATTTCAAATGTGTCGATTTAAGTCGTGTAATACTGAAAAACAACACATGACATCAATTTAATGATGTTAGAATAAACCATCAACTGTCAGAACATATTAAGGCCCATTTCATACGTCAAGTCCAGGCAAGATGTATGAAAAAAGTTCCACTACCGTTCCACTACCGTTCCACTACTCAATGCATAAATTCATTCAGTATCACTTGCCCAGTTGCATTGGAATGTATACGTTCCTACGATTGATCTTTATTGAAATAAACCCCTATCCGTAAACTTAACATATTTGGTACCCGATACGACCAAACTTCCCACCCGCCGGAAGAAAACCCGACTCAATGAAATGACAGTTTTAGGCCACAGTAAGCGGGGACAGTACCCGATACGACCAAACTTCCCACCCGTCGGTAGAGTTTTTTTATTATGAGAGGTAGGGGCAATGCACAAAATGACGAATTAAAAAGAGTTTGGCTATTGCTCTACGTGGGTTATATTTCATAGGCTATACTCCATGTGCGTCATTCTCAAATTTCATTAGGCTGTTCTTAACAGTCCGCTGACCTGTAAAATGCCAAACTAATATGTTCTTGGCTATGCTCCATGGCCTCTTTCTAAAATTTCCGCTGGCCTGACCCCGAAAAGACTGAATTAAAATGTTTTAGGCTAAAGATGGGCCGAATGAGCTACTCCACTCTCTCTGATCGAAATTAATGTTCTCAGATTTGGCTAGATTCGGATGTATCTAGCACTAAAACATGACTAGATATGTCAGAATCTAGATAAATATGAGAACATTAATTTGGACCAGAGGGAGTACTAGATTTATTCTCCTGGTTAATAAAAATTGCATTGTGATGTGCTCTGTCGGATTCGAAACAAAGACCTCGGCGAGGGCAGGGGAAAAGCGATAATTCTTTTTGGCAGATATTCATGTCAAAATTCAGTAGTACAGAAAGGTAGAAAAATTATCAACAAATTCGAAGTTAATATTCGGGAGCACTTGACCAATTCAGCAGCATTTCAAAAGTGACCAATGCAGAAATACAGACAATGAAATACAATACTAGTACATTAGTATTAGTTGCACAAATGCTTTAGTAATAGCAATGACAGAACATTTGAGAGATTCAGTAGCTTTCCTGCTTGAAATTCAATAGCAGTACAGAGAGAATTAGTTCTTGTTCCAGCTAAAAAAATCTTGGCCCACGATCAGTTTGACATGTTCTTCGAATAGACTCAATCATTGGAGCAAGCAAAACTGACGATCAAGTCTACTTCTATGTGAGTACCTCCTCGTTACGTCAATGCCTCTGTGTGACCGCCCATAGCAACCCAAAATGCCGAAGACCCATCCAGATAATTGTAACAATGCTAAGTTTCAAAAGAAAAGCAAGACAATCTGATGCACTTCATCTAACCAAGTACCAGTACATCACAGTTCGTTCTACAAAATATTGTACTAACAGTAACGACAGAATATTTGACAGATTCAGTAGCATTTGGAAGATTCAGCAGTATAGAACATATCATAAAAATATCAGATAGATTCCTGGTTCATATTCAGCAGCACTTGATAGAGTCAACACAACATTTCAAAGTGACCGGTTGTGGCAGTACACAGACAGTGACCAAAAGAATTGACAGTTTCAGCAATGCGGACATTGAAATTCAATAGATATAGCAAGGACTGATTCAAAAGGAAAGTGAGACCATATTCTGCACTCGACCGATCAATCTGAACAAAACTTTTGATAGGTTCAGTAGCATTTGAAAGATGTTGCAGTACATAATAAGAAAGAAATATATCGACAAATTCATAGTTCACATTCAGGGTCACTTCGACATATTCAGCAGCATTTCAAAGTGACAGATTCAGTTTGCCCTTTTCTCCGAACACTCGTCATTGGAATAAACAAAACTGACGATCAAGTCTGTTTTTGTGTGCATGCCTCCTTCTCGCATTAATGCCTATGTGTGACCTCCATAGGCAACTCAAAATGCCCAAATCCTTGTCTAGATTATGAGTTTATGACATGACCAAGTTAGAAAAGAAAAGCAAGACCATCTACTGCACTTGATCTAATCTGAGCTATCCTATTACATAGTATTACGATTACTTACGGTAGTTTCCTTCCAATGTCAGGCATTGGCGATGCTCGGGATGAACCATAATTGAGTCTCCGGAGATTTCCATGCAACGTTGGTTGAGAAAGCAATAGCTGCTTCTTCGGTATTTAGAATGAAACAACATATTTCAGAAAACGGCGTATATCCGAGTCCTATTGCATGGTGGGAGGTGTAGACACAGTTGCTTCTCGTCAGATATCCTGGGGCAACATCTGCACCGCCTACTGCAATATTAATCAGATAGTTCAATCTAAGGAAAAGGGAATATGCTCCCAGGTTAGCAATCTCTATCCATGGCTTAGGTGGATACAAGTAAGCAGTTTCCTTTGAGTACACCTTGTAGCCAAACCCAGTAGCATAGGTGCCACAAGTGCGACCGCAACGATCAACACTATGCTCAACAACATGATTCCCATGACCATAATAAGTACTGCCATAAAACTCCTTATCAGTAACGCCCATGGTATGGATAAGAAGAAGGCGAGATTCATCTACAGATATTGCTAAGAACCATAAACCAGGTTCGTGCTCATCGTAATCTATGGCATCAAGGTTGCCCTCCTCGAGATGAGCGAGAGGTGGTGACGGGAGCAAAATAGGACCTTAAAAGAGAAATGACAGCCAAATCAGCCAACACTAGTTTACATCCATTAAAACTGAAGCTAGTGTTTAGAACAGGAATGGATCAAACTTACCAAAAATACAAATGATTCCAGACATAAACACTGCCACTCTTAGTGGCAACAAACACCAGACCCTTCTGGATAAGTGCATCGCTGTATCTGAAATAGCACTGGAACTAGTTCTCAAGAACTATCCATGCATACTCATCGCCATCAAGGGTAGCAATTGAGTAGTCGAAGATAGCGACAAGAGAGAAATATAAATAATCCGACGTAGCTGTGGGAGCTCGGCAAATAGCAATCTTCCGGAGGAGAACAGGGCGATCATTGTGCATGAATGTAAATGGATCATTGGTGGGTAGAAACTCATTTCCTTGTGGGGGAGGAATGCGTTGATGAGTGTACACATTGACAAGCTCCCACTTTCACTCGGACCCAACAGTGGCGATCCAATCTCCATTGGCACCTACCCACTGCTTACCCATACAATTTGGGAACACAACATCGGAGGAGAACCTATCCAGCAACGTCAGCTTGCATGTCGTGCCCTTGCCCTCGAAGTACTCATTGCATTCCAATGGTTTCTTAGTCGGGTCAGAATGAAGAACATAGGGGAGGCCAAACGGCTAAGAAGCATGTAAAGTTGCACTATATTTTGCCGAGTCAAGAAGATGTTTGGACGAACCGGCGGGGCTCGCGGCGGTGATGACGTCGCATCTGGTTATGAGTTCTTCAAGCGGGCCTTCGGTAAAAACATGTTGGAACAGCTCAGAATCATCACTGTCCTTGCTCGGTCCTGCCATCGCAAGGGAGCTGATGGAAGTTGGGACAGTGGCTTGATTTGGTTTTCTGGAAAAGAGGGAAGATCGTTGGCGGCAGGCGGGACAGGGAGAAGAACAAACACTCTCATACAGGATTAGAAAGCGACATTGTGGAGGAGAAGAACGGTGGCGCTTGGCGTAGAAGTGGGGATGGAGCGTATAGGCAAGGTTGAATAAAATTAAAACGGACGCATGTTCCTCTACTCGAGTTCCCTTCAGAATAGTACTACTCTGCTCCTAGTTCCCTCCAAAATAATTATTTCTTGTAAATCAAAGAGGAAGTAGTATGAAGAGTAGGGCCCGATCATCTGCTCTCTCGAGGAGCCGAACCCGGCTATTTTATTTGCTAAATTTTATGGTCCTTTATGCTAAATGCATGGACCTCAGTGTAATTTTACCTTTTTTAGGTCCTTGGTGTAAATGTACCCCCACCATCTGTGTAAAATTCTAATCAAAAAGTGTAAGTGGTGAAATTTGAATAAATTTAAGCTTAGTTGTCAACGAGTATGAAAATTCTTGGATTTTAAGCCGAACGACCAAGGTCAAGGCCATATCAACATCATACTTTATGGTGATGATCCATGTCTAAGAATTAGCATGCCGGTAGATTTGGACATATTTTAAAAACAATCAAAGATGAAGTAGTACGAAGAGTATGGCTCGATCAGCTGCTCTCTCGAGAAGGAGCCATAAACAACTGTTTTCCTTGCTTATTTTTAGGGGGTGCTAAATGTATGGACATCGATGTAATTTTCCCTTTTTGGGGTACTTGACGTAAAATGTACTTCCACACACCGTGTAAAATTCTAACCTAAAAGTGTAAGCTTACTTGTCAATGAGTACGAACATTCTTGGATTTGAGTCGAACGACCAAGGTCAAGGCCATATAAACATCATACTTTATGCCGATGATCCCATATCAGAGAATCTGCATGGAAACAGATTTGGCCATATTATGAAAATAATCGAAGAGTAACTAGTACGAAGAGTTTGGCTCAGATCAACCGATCTCTCGATAAGGAGACGAAATCGAAAGTTTTACTTTGTAGGGTCCTGATACGTCCAAGACATATCTACTTTCCCAAACACTTTTGCTATTGTTTTTCCTCTAAACTTGTGTGATTTGGATACAACTAACACGGACTGACGCTGTTTTCAGCAGAATTACCTTGGTGTCTAGTTTTTGTGCAGAAAATCAACTATCAGGAAAAATCCTAGAAAATATACCAAAAATCCTATTTCACCAGAAGACTCATGGAGCCAGAATACGAGATGGAGTGGGGCTGGGGCCTGGCCACACCACCTGGCCGCGCGGGCCAGGCCTGGTCGCGCCAGGTGGTGGTCTGGCCGTCCTAGGCACCCCCTCGGTCTCCCCCTTCGCCTATAAGTTGCCTTATGACCTAAAAACTCAGGGGGGGGTCAACGTTTTTTCAGAAAGAGTTCCGCTCTGCCGCCACAACCAGATTCCGCGATTCGGACCAAAAACTCCATTCTGGCACCCTGCCGGGACGGGGAATTGGAGGAGATCATCGCCATCATCATCACCATCGCTTCTCCATCGACCATCCATGTTTCCCCCATCTATGAGTGAGTAATCCCCCGCTGTAGGCTATGGGGATGGTAGGGATTGGATGATATCATTCATTGTAATGGCATCATATTGTTAGGGCATGGTGCCTAGTATCTACTATTAGTGCTTTTTGACTTTGTTGCGACTTAGTATGCTTAATGCTTGTCACTAGGGCCCGAGTGCCATGATTTCAGATCTGAACATGTTATTGATTCACTATGATAGTATTGTTTTTGGTCTTACCTGCAAGTTGTATACTCACGTTGTTGTCCGGAACCAAGGGCCCCGATGTGACAAAAATCGGGATAACCGGAGGGAATGACTTTGATGTGAGGATCACATGTGTTCATGGAGTGTTAATGCTTTTCTTCGGTGCTCTATTAAAAGGAGTACCTTAATTGCCAGTAGTTCCCTTGAGGCCCCGCTGCAAACGGGCTGGTAGGACAAAAGATGTAGTGCAAGTTCTCATTGCGAGCACGTATGACTATATATGGAACACATGCCTATGATTATTAGTACTTGGATGCTTTATCTTATTTATCTGCAATTGCCCTATGTTCTGATTGCTATATGAATTGTCTTGTCCATGCAACGCCCGTTCATCCATCCCTATGCCTACCGCGCTTTAATCCTACTGTTTACTGCAATTGTTACTACTGTCTTTACTTTTACTACTGCTATTACTTTACTATTGCTACTACAAAACTGTTGCTACTGATAAACTGCTGTAAGCAAGATTCTTTCCAGGTGCAGCTGAATTGACAACTCAGTTGTTAAGGCTTATAAATATTATTTGGCTCCCCTTGTGTCGAATCAATAAATTGGGTTTCACTTCTCTCGAAAATACTGCGATACACCCCCTATACTTGTGGGTCATCAAGACTATTTTCTGGCGTCGTTGCCGGGGAGCATAGCTTTATTTATTAAGTCCACTTGGCATCATTATTGTTCGCTGCCATCCATCCATCATGGGTAAGTCTCGTGATGGCAAGGTTCCTATTTTACCATCCACTACAAGGAGAGGTACGGTTCTGAACACCTCTGTTGCTCTTGATTCACCATCTATTATGAGTAAGTTCCTTACACCACCACATACACATGCTACACACACTACTACTACTGCTGAATCTGAAACTTCTAATACTTATGATGTTGCTTCTACTATGCTTGATAAGAGTGGTTCATTAGGTCCTTTCCTAGATGCTACGATTGCTAGAACTATAGCTGGAAATACTGAAACTCCTAATGAAGACACTACTACACCTATCAGTTCACCTTAGTCTAGAGAGAGTTATGATATTGAAGACGGTTATATTGAGATGACCGATGAATGTATTAAAGAATGTCAAAACACCCATGATAGGAGTGCTATAAGAAGTCTCCTTGAGAGGCGTACTATAAAACCCAAATTTTCTCCTAATGCTAAGTTTGCTGCATCTCCCATAAACATTAAAGATAAGGATTATGATTTCTCTCTTGATCTATCCTACATACCTATTGTTGAGAAAGAACCTTTTTGTGGGACTAAGAATGAAAGTGTGATAGCACATATGACTAAGCTTTCAACCATGAGTGGCCTGTTTTCTGATGATATTAAGATGCGTACCTACTTTGTTGCTAAAATTTTCCCCTTTTCACTGAAAGGAGAAGCTAAAACTTGGTTTAACAGTTTACCTCCTGGATCTATTGATAGCCCTGATTGCTTGATTAGTATCTTCCTGCAGAAATATTTTCCTCCTAGTGCTAGACATGCTATTTTGCAGGAACTTTTTGATTTTAAACAGGGAGAAAAAGAGATATTTCCTGAATCATGGGCAAGATTTTGTGGTTTGATTCATGCACAGGATAGATGTCCATTACCTAAGAATGAGCTTCTTGATATATTTTATAATGGACTAACTGAAGAATCTAGGACATACCTGGATAGCTGTGATGATTGTGTTTTTAGGAATAGGACTCTCAAGGAAGCTGAGGAATTAATGGCTAAAATAAGCAAGAATTATGAAGATTGGACTCCTCCTGAACTAGCTATACCTGAGACAAGTATACCTAAACCAACTATTCCTGTGCCTATACCAACATCTAAGAACAGGGGAGTTATTAAACTAAATGATGAAGTGATGAAGGAAGCTAAGAAATGTCTTAAGGAGAAGGTAATTAAAGCTGTAGATGTCAAGAATTTACCTCCTATAGAAGAATTATGTAAGCCAATTCCCCATTCACCCACTATTGAGGTACACTCTCTCCAACACTTTGATGAAGGTGATATCCCTTACTCTAAACCTCCTGATCAATGCTTAGAAGAATTCGATATTTTTATTGTTAAGCAAGATAATTTTAATAAAAGGGTGCAAAATCATCTAATGGAAAACTCTAGAGCTATTGTTGAGTTGAAGGATATTGTGGAAAGAACCTCTAATGATGTTAAAATGCTTGTTAAACATTTTAAAATGGTTCAAACTCAAATTGATCAGCTTATTAAGGTACAAAAAGACTTGCTAGTTAATGCTTCTAAAGAAAAACATGCTTATGAAATTAGAACTAGAAGTGGTGCTGCTACCTAGGATCCTCTATATCCTGAGGGGCATCCTAAAAGAATCGAGCAGGATTCTCAACAAGCTGAAAATAGTGGTACTACTCGTAAGAAAAGGAAAAAGAAACATAAAACTATTGTAGAACCCTCTGAACCTGCTAAAGATCCTAATAGTATATCTGTCTCTGATGCTGAAACTGAAAGTGGTAATGAAGAAAATGATGTTCCTGATAAAGAAAAAGTTGAAGAAGAACCTGAAAAGCACACTAAGAATACTAAATACACTAAATAAGATTTTGTTGCTAAGAAACATGGTAGTGAAAGAGATCCTTGGGTCCAAAAACCTATGCCTTTCCCTGATAATAAACACAAGTCAAAGGAAGATGAACACTATAATAAGTTTTGTGAGTGGATGAAACCTTTATTCTTGCAAATTCCTTTGACTGATGCTATTAAATTGCCTCCTTATTCAAAGTATATGAAGGATATCATCTCGAATAAAAGGAAGATCCCTAATGAAGAAATTTCTACTTTGCTTGCTAATTATTCCTTTAATGGTAAGGTTCCAAAGAAACTTGGAGACCCAGGGATTCCAACTATTCCTTGCTCTATTAAAACCAGTTATGTTAGAACTGCTTTGTGTGATTTGGGAGCAGGAGATAGTGTCATGCATTTTTCTCTCTATAAGAGACTTCAACTGGAAAACTAATACCAACTGATATATCTTTGCAAATGGCTGATAAATCTACTACTATTCCTGTTGGTATATGTAAGGACGTACCTGTTCAAGTGGCTCATAATTGCTTGATATTAACTTATTTTGTTGTGCTTGAAATGCCTGAAGATGATAATATGTCTATTATTCTTGGGAGACCTTTTCTTAACACTGCAGGAGCTGTTATTAATTGTAATCAAGGAAAGGTGACTTTTAATGTTAATGACAAGGAGCATATTGTCTATTTCCCCAAGAAGATTGATAGGACTTATGGTTTAAATTCAATTGAACATGTTGAGGCCATTCAAGTTGGAGAAATATATTGTCCCATACCAAGAGAAAAATTTGAAACTATTATGATTGGGACCATTGCTATCAAGGCTGAGGTAACATAATCATTAGTGGAATACAAAGTTTTGTTTCATATAAAATTGTTTTGGTAACAAGACCTGATCAACCTTGTTAACAAAAGGATTTCATTAAGCAAAACAATGTTTTCACCATGATTATCTCCGCTTACTTCTATTCTATCCATTTTACTTTTTACTTTTTTTAGTTTACTTTTCTATTGTTGTTTGCTTCCTTGTTAGAGTGTCTTAGAACTTCTGAAGTTTTAGCCTTGTTTTGTCATTGCATCATTCCAAAAACCTTTTTCTGTCAGAAAATCATTCATCTATACCTGAAAATTGCTCAAAAATAAAGTGTCTCAAAAAATTCCAGAAAATTCATATTAAATTTTTACGTGAAAAAAGGGGTAGAGAAGTGCTTGGAAGGTACCACGGGGCCCACCAGGCAGGCACACCACCTGGTGGAGCGGCCAGCCTAGGGGCGCGCCTGGCCATGGTGTGGGCCACCCCTGGCCCTCCACTCACTCTCTCTCACTTTCCACTTTCTTCTCTCTCCCAAGAAAACACCAGTTCATTGCTCGAAATTGCGTTCTTGCTGTTCTTGCCCTTGATTTTTCGATCTCCTTGCTCAGTCCATCTTTGCTGCTGAAATTTGGAGCATGTGCTCTCCGGTATGTGACTCCTCCGCTTGTCCAAGTAGATTTGTGTTTAGTGGTTTATATCTTGAGTATTTTGCTGCTGTAGGTGATAGGTTATGAGAGCTTGTAAGATTGTTCAATGCTTAGAGATATAGTTTTGATGCATGTTTAGGCCTCTACAAGTCCCTATGAGTAGTGCCCTCCATTATAATCACTTTGCAATCACTTGTTTAATGGATGTTTAAATTTCAGAATAGAAGATGAATGAGCATCAACTCAACCAACATGAACTGAGGGTTCCTGAGGTTATGAAGGTTCACCGAGAGGAGGAAGTTTTTCCTTCCATCTATCCATGCTCTGAATTCATGAGGGTTGCACGAATTTCCCAGGACTTCCATACTTTGGTTACTAATGCAGGATTGGAGCAGCTTCTCGAAGGAGAGCGGGAAAATCCGTAACATTCATCTCCCGTCTATTCGCTACTTTGCTTCCTTTATTGCCAAGTGTGTTCTCGCTAGGAAAACTGCTAATAAATTATCCTTGTATGATCTAGCATTCATCTCAGCTGCTTTAAAACGAGATAGTACTTACAACTTGGGTTCCTTGATAGCTTTCCGTCTTGCTGCTAACCACGAGAAAGGTGGAATTTGTGGAGGCCTTCATTGCCTCTCGTTTATTAGCTCGACATGGTTTAGTGCCTCATCATTTAGACCTACAGTTTCCTATAGAGAGACTTGACCTTAATTCCATGATACAACATAAATTTGTTTCTTCTTGGGCTAATTTGAGTGATTTGTCTTATGAAATAACCTTTCTCAAGGCTGGTTGGAGAAGGAGAAAGTCCAAGCGAGTTGTTCTTTTGCCTACACCTGTTTTGTTTAACCTTGATAACTGGGTAGGATGGTCCCTCACGGAGGAGGAGCTTGACATGTACTTGGGAGAGCTCTCCTAACAGGAGCAGGATACTAGAAGGGAGGTCACAGATGATTCGGTCCAGCCCTCGAATGAGGGGGAGTCTTCATATCAGGAGCCTACCTATGATTGGGGAGCTTCTTCTTCTTCCCAGGGCCTAACTACGATCATTCTTACAATGACCCGCCTGCTTGGAACCCTTACTCATATTTGGATTGATACCCACTTAGGCTAAAACCCTAATCTTGGGGGGAGGTACACCGACATCGCACTCATCTCCATATCATTTTGCATCGGTACTTTGTATATTCATGTTTTGATCTCTTTTCAGTTTTCGTTCTTTCTTTGCTTTTGCTTTCTAAAACACAAAAAGACCAAAAATATTTCTGTTGTTTTTCTTTGTTTGCTTCTTCTTCTTTTTTCCTTGGTTTGCTTTTCCCTTTTTGCTTTGTTTGAACTATTTGAAAACCCAAAAAGATTTTGCTTTGCTTGTTCTTGCTTTTTGGTTCTTTTTTTAAAATCGAAAACACAAAAAATATTTGTTGTTCTTCTTTGGTTTTGTGTAGTTTGTTGCAGGGTTCAGCAGTCCTCAATGGAATTTGGTTTCATGTTATTATTCAATCCACACAAGTGAAGATCAATAATGAGGATTAATGACAACTTGAGGTGTGGTAAGAGGCTGGTAACAAACTCTATTTTTTTTATTTTTGTACATATAGTCATCATTGTGGGCATGCTTAGTCTGTTCATGCAGGGTGTATGTTATTTATGGATGCTTAGTAGTTCTTGCTTTCATATGATTAGTTCCAGCTTGCTAATAGTTTGTAGCATGTCATATGAATGTTTGCTTGCATTACTCTATTCATAACTTGGTATGACACCGTGGTATCCTCCTTTGAATGTTTCACTTGGATTGACTTGGCACATGCTCACGCATGCATATGACTAAAATAATCAGTTAAGCCTCGACGAATTATTTTACCTTGAGGGTCTTGAATCACTTTCATGCTATGATTAGTCCTGTTTTGTTGCAAGCATGATTATGACAGTTATTGCTCTCTCGTTTTTCGCTCCCTTGCTATTGCTAGCCTTCACTTACACTAAGTATGATCTCTACTCGTGTTTCCAATCCCCCAAAAACCAATATTGCCAAGAGTGTCCACCATACCTACCTATTAGTGTCATTTGCTGTTCCGTGCATATTCAATATGCCTTGTTATCTTCCGAATAAAATGTTTGCTTGTTATGAGAAAGTTAGTTAGTAAAGCTCTCACGAACTTGATGGCACACTTTATTTCCTACACTTAATAAACCTGAACCATTGTGACTGTCCATGAAAGTTATATGCTTGCAAATTATAGGCTGGGAATTAGCAGAACCGTGCTGTCACGGGGAACGCTTTCAACACCTGTAAATATATACCCAGTTGATATCATGCTCTTTTGTTTGCGGATGTCGTCGGTGTGAAATAAAAGGGGAGCTTGTAAGTCCATGGAGTTATGTATGTGTGTTAGAGAAACGCCTGGGCCGCCAGTCTAATCCATGCCTAATCATGGTGGAAACCTGCAGCGTAACCATAATGAGTATCTATGAAGCATTCTTCTTATAAAAAAAGAGATAGCTATTGAGAAAATAAAAAAGATTTATGAGAAAATAGGAAAGAGAGAAAAAAGCACCATTTTCCCATGGTAAATAAGAAGATTGCTGAGATACTCATTGTCTGCTTGCCTTGTCATTTTGATATGGGGATTCTTCCGTGTCATCGGGCAAGGGGTACCCCGTTGGCGGTTCTCTATGATACGCACGTATTTACTATGACAAGAACTTACCGGTAACTAAAGTTGAGTAGCATGAGGAGCGGCCCTTGTACTCAAGGGACATGAGATTTCCAGTTTATAGTCTCTCAAGCATATAACTCAGATTGGACCTCACTTTCACCTTAACCATATTAAAGATGCTCATGATAGGGGCAATGAGAGCTCAAAGCTAATGAGTACCATACTTTCAGCATTTGGAAGCCTTTCAAACTATTCAAAACCTTTTTCATTTCCTTGTTGAGTCACCACCTTTTCTATGAGCACTTTCTTGAGAGCATAGTTGTCATTCTTAGTATAATGTGCTTGTCTCAATACTAGATTAATTGTGTTATGACTTTGATGCTTGTATCTTTGATATCTTTACTTCTAGTCTTCACCTGAATTTCAGAGGTGCCTTGGCATTCACAATCAAAGGCAAGCGAGATACCACTTTATCATACCTTGTTATGAGCATTGTAATGTTGCTGATGTTTATGTTTCATGCTACTTATTATTTTTGAGATAGAATCTCTTCATTGCTTGCAATGCCTATTAAGTAAACTTAGTTGCACACTCTTTATTATGAATTGCCTGAGTAGTTGATCATATGCTGAGACTATATACATCATATGAAGCAAATGCGTTCGTGAAAGTTTCTTTTATCACACTCAGTTTTCAACTGAATTGCTTGAGGACAAGCAATAAGCTAAGCTTGGGGGAGTTGATATGTCCAAAACGTATCTACTTTTCCGAACACTTTTGCTATTGTTTTTCCTTTAAACTTGTCTGATTTGGATACAACTAACATAGACTGACACTGTTTTCAGTAGAATTACCTTGGTGCCTAGTTTTTGTGCAAAAAATCAACTATCAGGAAAAATCCTGGAAAATATGCCAAAAATCCTATTTCACCAGAAGACTCACAGAGCTAGAATACGAGACAGATTGGGGCTAGGGCCTGGCCACACCACCTGGCCGCGCGGGCTAGGCCTAGCCGTGCCATGGGGTGGTCTGGTCGCCCCAGGCACCCCCTCGGTCTCCCCCTTCGCCTATAAGTTGCCTTCTGACCTAAAAACTCAGGGGGTTTCGACGTTTTTCCAGAAAGAGTTCCGCTCCGCCGCCACCACCAGATTCCACGATTCGGAACTAGAAACTCCGTTACGCACCTGCCGGACGGGAATTGAGGAGATCATCGCCATCATCATCACCATCGCTTCTCCATCGACCATCCATGTTTCCCCCATCTATGAGTGAGTAATCCCCCGCTGTAGGCTATGGGGATGGTAGGGATTGGATGAGATAGTTCATTGTAATGGCATCAGATTGTTAGGGCATGGTGCCTAGTATCTACTATTAGTCCTTTTTGACTTTGTTGCGACTTGTTATGCTTAATGCTTGTCACTAGGGCCCGAGTGCCATGATTTCAGATCTAAACATGTTATTGATTCATTATGATAGTATTGTTTTTGCTCTTACCTGCAAGTTGTATACACACGTTGTTGTCCGGAACCAAAGGCCCCAAAGTTATAGAAATCGGGATAACCGGAGGGAATGGCTTTGATGTGAGGATCACATGTGTTCATGGAGTGTTAATGCTTTGCTCCGGTGCTCTATTAAAAGGAGTACCTTAATTGCCAGTAGTTCCCTTGAGGCCCCGCTGCAAACGGGCTGGCAGGATAAAAGATGTAGTGCAAGTTCTCATTGCGAGCACGTATGACTATATATTGAACACATGCCTATGATTATTTAGTACTTTGATGCTTTATCTTATTTATCTGCAATTGCCCTATGTTCTGATTGCTATATGAATTGTCTTGTCCATGCAATGCCCGTCCATCCATCCCTATGCCTACCGCGCTTTAATCCTACTATTTACTGCAATTGTTACTACTATCTTTACTTTTACTACTGTTATTACTTTACTATTGCTACTACCAAACTGTTGCTACTGATAAACTGCTATGAGCAAGATTGTTTCCAGGTGCAGCTGAATTGACAACTCAGTTGTTAAGGCTTATAAATATTCTTTGGCTCCCCTTGTGTCGAATCAATAAATTGGGTTTCACTTCCCTCGAAAATACTGCGATACACCCCCTATACTTGTGGGTCATCAGGTCCTTTGTGCTAAATGTATGGACCTCCATCTAATTTTCCCCTTTTTAGGTCCTTGATGTAAAATTTAGTCCCGCCGACCGTGTAAAATTCTAAACTAAAAGTAAGTGGTGAAATTTAAACGAATTTAAGCTTAGTTGTCAAGAAGTATGAACCATGTTCTTGAATTTTCAATACAAACGGCCAAGGTCAAGCCATATCTACATCATACTTTATGCATATGATCCCATATCCAAGAATTTGCATGCCGACAAATTTGGCCATATTTTGAAAACAATCAAAGATGAAGTAGTGTGAAGAGTGTGACACAGTCGGCTGCTCTCTAGAGAAGGAGTTAAACCCGACTATTTTCCTTGCTTAATTTAAGGGTCCTTTGTTCTAAATGTATGGACCTCGGTGTAATTTTCACTTTTTATGACCACTATTGGATTTCAAGCCGAACGACCAAGGTCAAAGCCATATCGACAACATACTTTATGTTGATGATCCCATATAAGAGAATTTGCATGGCGACAAATTGCCCTATTTTGAAAGCAATTAAAGAGGAAGTAGTGTGTAGAGTTTGGCTCAGATCAGCTGATCTCTCGAGAAGGAGCCGAACCAGATTTTTTTCCTTTTAGGGAGATTTATGATAAATGTATGGACCTCAATGTAATTATTGCTTTTTTCGGGTCCCTGGTGTAAAATGTACTTCGACCAACGGTGTAAAAATCTAACCTAAAAGTAAGTGGTGAAATTTAAATGAATTTAAGCTTAGTTGTGAACGAGTATGAACCATTCTAGGATTTCAAGATCAACGACCTAGGTCATGATCCCATATTTAAAAATTTGCACCCTGACAAATTTTGCCATATTTTGAAAACAATCGAAGATGAACTAGTATGAACAGTATGGCTCGATCAGATGCTCTCTCGAGAAGGAGCCGAACCCTACTATTTCCCTTGCTTAATTTTAGGGTCCTTTGTGCTAAATGTATGGACCTCGATGTAATTTTCCCTTTTTAGGTCCTTGATGTAAAATGTACTTCCATGCCCATGTAAAATTCTAACCTAAAAGTGTAAGTGGTGAAATTTCGATGACTTTTTAGCTTACTGGTCAATGGGTATGACCATTATTGGATTTCAAGCCAAATGACCAAGGTCAAGGCCATATATATCAACCATCATACTTTATGTTGATGATCCCATATGAGAGAATTTGCATGGTGACAAATTTGGCCATATTTTAAAAACAATCGAAGAGGAACTAGTATGTAGAGTTTGGCTCAGATCAGCTAATCTCTCGAGAAAGAGCCGAACCAGAATTTTTTCCTTTTAGGGAGTTTTATGATAAATGTATGGACCTCGATGTAATTTTTGCTTTTTTCAGGTACCTGGTGTAAAATGTACTCCAACCAACCATGTAAAAATCTAACCTAAAAGTAAGTGGTGAAATTTAAATGAATTTAAGCTTAGTTGTCAACGAGTATGAACCATTCTGGGATTTCAGGATGAACGACCAAGGTCATGATCCCATATCCAAGAATTTGCATGCCGGCAAATTTGGCCATATTTTGAAAACAATCAAAGATGAAGTAGTATGAAGAGTATGGCTCGATCAGCTACTCTCTCGAGAAGGAGCCGAACCCGACTGTTGTCCTTCCTTTATTTTAGGGTCCTTTATGCTAAATGTATGGACCTCAATGTAATTTTCCCTTTTTAGGTCCTTGATATAAAATGTACTTCCACGCCTGTGTAAAATTCTAACCTAAAAGTGTAAGTGGTCAAATTTTAGGGTCCTTTGTGCTAAATGTATGGACATCGATGTAATTTTCCTTGCTTAATTTAAGGTTCCTTTATGCTAAATGTATGGACCTCGATGTAATTTTCCTTGCTTAATTTAAGGTTCCTTTGTGCTAAATGTATGGACCTCGATGTAATTTCCCCTTTTCAGGTCTAAAAGTATAAGTGGTGAAATTTAGACGATTATTTTAAGCTTACTTGTCAACGAGTATGAGAATTCTTGGATTTCAGTCCGAACGACCAAGGTTATCAAGGACATATCAACATCATACTTTATATGCTGATGATCCCATGTCAGAGAATTTGCATGGCAACAGATCCGACCATGTTTTGAAAACAATCGAAGAGGAAGAAGTATCAAGAGTTTGGCTCGGATCAAATAATCTCTTGAGAAGGAGCCGAACCAGATTTTTTTCTTTTAGGGTCCTTTATGCTAAATGTTTGGACCTCAACATAATTTTTGCTTTTTTGAGGTCCCTGATGTAAAATGTACTTAGATCGACCGTGTAAAGTTCTAACCTAAAAGTGAGTGGTGAAATTTAAACGAATTTAAGCTTAGTTATCAACGAGTATGAACCATTCTTGTATTTCAAGACAAACGACCAAGGTCAAGGCCATATCTACATCATACTTTATGCTGATGATCCCATATTCCAGAATTTGCATATCTACAAATTTGGCCATATTTTGAAAACAATCGAAGATGAAGTAGTATGAAGAGTGTGGCTCGATTAGCTACTCTCTCGAGAAGGAGCCGAACCCTACTGTTGTGCTTGCTTAATATTAGGGTCCTTTGTGCTAAATGTATGGACCTCGATGTAATTTTCCCCCTTTTTAGGTCCTTGTTGTAAAATGTACTCCCATCGACCATGTAAAATTCTAACCTAAAAGTAAGTAGTGAAATGTAAACAAATTTCAGCTTATAGTTGTCAACAAGTATGAACATTCTTTGATTTCAAGCCGAACGACCACAAGGTCGAGGATATATCTCTACATCATACTTTATTGTTATGATCGAGTATCCAAGAAATTGCATGGCGATAGATTTGGCCATATTGTGAACAATCGAAGAGAAAGTAGTATGAAGAGTATGGCTCGATCAACTGCTCTCTCGAGAAGGAGCCGAACCCGATTGTTTTCTTTGCTCAATTTTAGGGTCCTTTGTGCTAAATGTATGGACCTCGATGTAATTTCCCCCTTTTTTAGGTCCTTGATGTAGAATGTACTCCCAACGACCGTGTAAAATGCTAACCTAAAAGTAAGTGATGAAATTTCAATGAATTTAAGCATAGTTGTCAACAAGTATGAAAAAATCTCGGATTTTCAAGCCGAAAGACCATGAGGTCAAGGCCATATCTCTACATCATACTTTATGTTGATGATCCCATATTCAAGAATTTGCATGGCGACAGATTTGGCCATATTTTGAAAACAATCAAAGAGGATGTAGTATGAAGAGTATGGCTCGACCAGCTGCTCTCTCAAGAAGGAGCCGAACCCGACTATTTTCTTTGCTCAATTTTAGGGTCCTTTGTGCTAAATGTATGGACCTCAATGTAATTTTCCCTTTTTAGGTCCTTTATGTAGAATGCACTTTATGCTTATGATCCCATATCCAAGAATTTGCATGCTGACAAATTTGGCCATATTTTGAAAACAATCGAAGATATTAAAAACAAAAAATAAGGAATTTCATTTTTCCAAGTGACAGGAATTTATTTTCTAAAAATCAAGTAAGAAGAATTTATTTATTTTTTCTGTTACAAAATAAAGAGCGAGAAGAGACTATATGAGCACAGAGGAGGCAGCGAGAGAGCTGCGAAGAGGAGGATTTGAAGGCGGTGTGATGTCAGAGCAAAGGTGGGATGGGTTCCTGACACGAGGTACATGGTATAGTGAGTAGAGTAAATTTCAGGACCACGATATGTATGCACGCAAAATAAATTGTGTTTTCTCTCTCCTTCACTCCCTCATCAGGCTAGTCATAGTGGGAGTAACTTGGGTAGTACTACGTAGTAATGTAGTCCTACATGTATTACCAACAGTAAACATTTAGATGACATGGCATGCAATTAAATGATGAAAGAGAGCCTTGTGGTAACTAGCTATGTTAACATCACACATTTCAAGACAAAATGAGTCTATATTGCAATAAACGAGGATTTGCATGATACCACACCTATATTATTTTCCACTATGGAGGTAGTAACTTAGACTAGTAACATATGCATGTTAGTACTAAGTTACTCCACACTATGACCAGCCTCACCACCCCACACCCCGGCCGGCTGATCTCTCCCTCGTCCACAAAGTGGCGCTACGCACGCGCGTCGACCGACAACCTGCCTTGTGTCGGTGGCTCCATGTCTGTGTCTGGCGTGTTCATCAGCTGCGTCGGTGGGAACCATTTTTGTCATTGGCGGTAAAAAGTATTACTACTACAGTACTCCCTCTGTTTGAAAATATAAGATGTTTTAGCTTTGTGAAAGGAGTGTATCTAGACTTCTTTTAGTGTGTAGGTTCATCTAGATTTGGAGTGACTCTACACATTAAAAGGCATCTAGATACACTCCTTTCACAAAGCTAAAACATCTTATATTTTGAAACAGAAGAATCTAATAAATAATTCAAACTTTCCCGGTTTGGAAATTTTCACTTCCTTCACAAACATCTGGGGGGAGGATATTCAAAAGATCGCCATTCGCAGTACTACTAGTACAAGTACGAGTACTACTTAAGTGCTGGACAAGGGATTGGTTGATCCGACCAGCAAAAAAAATGTCCCATCGCATTGGATGCTCACCATTATGATCTAACCAGTCTACCTACTCCTCACTACTCCACCTCCATACCCTAGGAAGGGAAAGCACCAAACACACCCGCAGCAAGATGGTTCAAAAGTGAGGAGAGCTCCTTTTTTATTCTTCCGTGAAGCAAGTAGTACTCCCTCCTTCCCAAATTAGGACGCGTATTACTTCTGGTTAGAGTCAAATTTAATAAACTTTGACTAAATGTATGACATCAACTCAATGTTATTAGAATCATCATGAACTATATTTTCATATTATATGTATTTGTCATTAGAAAAGTCAGTATGTTTTTACATATAGTTGGTCGAACTTTATAAAGATTGACTTTGACCAAACCTAATATGCGTCCAAAATTGGGAAAGAGGAAGCAGTATGAAGAGTATGGCTGAATCAGCTGCTCTCTCGAGCAGTCGTACCCGACCGTTTTCAATTCCTTGTTTGGTTTTAGGGTCCTTTGTGCTAACTGTATGGACCTTGATGTAGTTTTGCCTTTTTTAGGTCCTTGATGTAAAATATAGTCCCACCATCCGTGTAAAATTCTAACCAATAAGTGTAAGTGGTGAAATTTAAATGAATTTAAGCCTACTTCTCAACGGGTATGAACATTCTTGGATTTCAAGCCGAACGACCACATGGTCAAGGCCATATCTCTACATCATACTTTATGCTGATGATCCCATATCCAAGAATTTGCATGGCGACAAATTTGGCCATATTTGTAAAACAGTCAAAGAGGATGTAGTATGAAACGTATGGCTCAATCAGCTTCTCTCTCGAGAAGGAGCCGAACCCGACTATTTTCTTTGCTCAATTTTAGGGTCATTTGTGCTAAATGTATGGACCTGAATGTATTTTCCCCTTTTTTAGGTACTTGATGTAAAATGTACTCCCACCGCCCGTGTGAAATTCTAACCTAAAAGTAAGTGGTGAAATTGAAACAAATTTAAGCAAAATTGTCGACGAGTATGAAAAATTCTTGGATTTCAAGATGAACGACCAAGGTCAATGCCATATCAATGTCATACTTTATGCTGATGACCCCAGATCAGGGAATTTGCATGGCAACAGATTTGTCCATATTATTTTGAAAACAGTCGAAGAGGAAGTAGTATGAAGAGTTTCGCTCAGATCAGCTAATCTCTCGAGAAGGAGCTGAACCAATGCAACAAAAGGTTTTCCTTTTAGGGTCATTTCTACTAAATGTATGGACATGGATGTAATTTCCCCCTTTTTTAGGTCCTTGATGTAAAATATACTCCCATCGACCGTGTAAAATGCTAACCTAAAAGTAAGTGGTGAAATATTAATGAATTTAAGCTTAGTTGTCAACGAGTATGAACTTTCTTAGATTTCAAGCCGAACGACCACAAGGTCAAGGCCATATCTCTACATCATACTTTATGCTGATGATCCCATATTAAAGAATTTGCATGGCGGCAGATTTGGCCATATTTTGAAAAAAATCGAAGAGGGCCGAACCCGACTATTTTCCTAGCTTGATTTTAGGGTCCTTTGTGCTAAATGTATGGACCTCGATGTAATTTACCCCCTTTTAGGTCTAAAAGTGTAAGTGATGAAATTTATAGGATTATTTTAAGCTTACTTGTCAACGAGTATGAACATTCTTGGATTTCAAGCCGAACGACCATGGTCGTCAAGGCCATATCAACATCATACTTTGTGATCATGATCCCATGTTAGAGAATGTGCATGGCAACAGATTTGGTAATGTTATGGAAACAATCAAAGAGGAAGTAGTATTAAGAGTTTGGCTCAGATCAGCTGATCTCTCGAGAAGGAGTCAAACCAGAATTTTTTTCTTTTAGGGTTCTTTATGCTAAATGTATGGACCTCGATGTAATTTTTGCTTTTTTGAGGTTCCTGATGTAAAATGTACTCCGATCGACCGTGTAAAGTTTTAACCTAAAAGTAAGTGGTGAAATTTAATCGAATTTAAGCTTAGTTTTCAACGAGTATGAACCATTCTTCAATTTCAAAACGAACCACCAAGGTCAAGGCCATATCTACATCATACTTTATTGTCATGTTCCCATATTGATACGTTGCAAACGTATCTATAATTTTTTATGTTCCATGCTTGTTTAGTATCTACTTTGCTTTTCTTTGTCAACACTTTGAGGTATTTCTATATATTTTGTGGGACTAACCTATTAACAAGATGCCACAGTGCCAATTGCCTGTTTTCTTCTATTTTTGGTTCCAGAAAAGGCAGAAAAATCAATATTCTCGGAATTGGACGGGACAAAAGCCAATATGCCTATTTTTCCCGGAGCAACAGAGAAAGACAAAGCAGAGACGGAGTAGGGCACCAGGGTGGGCACACCATATGGTGGCGCGAGCTAGCCCTGGCCACGCGACCAGGTGGTGTGGCCCCCTAGCCGCTCACCGACCTTGCCTCTTCGCCTATAAGATGACTCCCGATGCAAAAACCCTAAAGCGTCAAGCCTCTAGCCACGAAAAGTTCTGCAGCGCCGCCGCCACCGAAGGGGAGATTTGGGGGACAGAAAGTCTCTGTTCCGACACCCTGCCGGGACAGGGAAGTGCCCCGGAGCCATCTGCATCAATCTCCACCCCCATCTCCATCGCCATTGCTAATTCCCATGATGAGGAGGGAGTAGTTCTTCCTCGAGGCTAAGAGTTCTACCTGTAGCTATGTGTTCATCTCTATCTCTATGCATGATCATATTGTGATCATGAGCTTTGTAATCAAGTAGATCTACCTTGCTACTCAAGTGCTTTAATAGATCTCTGCTCTCCCCATGTGTGTGAAAGTGACAGAGTACACACCATGGTGGCACTTAGGCTAGAGATTACAAATACTTGTTATGAGTTATATTTGGAGTTGGATGTCTTTATGAAATTGTGGTATTTGTTGGAATCATCTAGTGCTCAAGGTGATAGTGTGGGGTTATCTAGATGGGAAAGGCTTACTTTGAGGTGTGTTGTTATAGCCCTACCATGGATTAGAGTGTCCAACCGGAGAGTAGTTAAGAGTAGTATCATAAAGAGAAGATAGTTATATGAGAGAGTGTTCACTAGTGAAAGTATGATCCCTAGGCCTTGTTTCTAAGCATTGAAACACCGTTTGCAATTGGATCTGTTAGATGTTTGCTTGCTTCCATCTTTATTTCAGTTTGCCTTTAGTCTCTTCCACGCCATCAAGCTATTTTCTTCCATGCCATCTTTATTTTCTAGCACCGTTACCACTCCGGTGTGAGTGCTCGAAGTTATTTCCATTAGATTCTGCAATTTTTTCTTTTTGTTTCTTGTTTTCACTAGTTAGGCTTAATGGAAAACAATAAAAAAATTAGAGAGTTTTTTAGTATTTTTCCTAATATAGAATATGAATTGTTTGAAAAGGAAATTAAAAAACCCATGGAACTTTCTTTGCATGTTAATAGCACTGTTATTAGTATGAATCTTTTGAACACCTTTGTTACTAATGCTATGGAAACGTCTAAGCTTGGGGAAGTTAGTTTTTATGAAAATGATATTTTTAGTTCCCCAGCTGTAAACAAGAAATTTGCTCTAATGATACTTTATCTCCCATATGTGGTAATTCTAATGATACTTGTGATATTTTAAATCCACATACTAAGAGCATCTCTTTTAAAATACCTATAAAAATTGTTGAACGTGTTATGAACAACTGTTATTTGGGAGATGGAATTGTCCATCCTGGTGATCATTTACTCTTTATACACGAATTATGCGAGTTGTTCAAGTGTGCAGGTATTTCAATGAACCAAGTTAAGAGTAAGCTATTCCCTTTCTCACTTCAGGGCAAAGCAAGGGAGTGGTATGAGCTACTAGACGATCCTCATCATTTGGAGTGGAAGGAACTTGAAACCCTATTTTACTCTAAATTTTATCCTCCTCGTGATATTCATAAAGATAGGAATTACATTTATAATTTTCATCCACATGATGGAGAAAGTATTGCCCAAGCATGGGGGAGATTGAAGTCACTAATGCTCAAATATCCCATTCATGAGCTCTCAAGTAATATTGTTATTAATAATTTTTATGCAAGGCTTTCAGGACATTATAAGGACTATCTAGATACTTGTTTAGAGGGATCCTTCACAAGTAAGGAGGTCAAAGCTAAGTGGGATGTTCTTGAAACAATTCAAAGCAATACCAAAGATTGGGATAACAACAAAGGTAAAGGACCAGGTATAAACTATGAGTATGATTGCATTAAGTCTTTCGCTGAAACTGCTGATTTTCAAGAGCTTAGTGCTAAATATGGTCTTGATCCTCAGATTCTTGCTGATTGTTATAGAACCTTTGCTTCTCATATTAATGATCCTAAAGAAAAGTGGGACATGTATCATGAGCCTTATAAAGACACTTGCATGGAAAATGAAATTGTTATTAATGATAGCAATAAACATGCTCAGACCTTTGAAAGTACTATTTGTTATAAGCATGTTAATTTTTGTGGAATACATAGACCTTGTGAGAAGAATCAAATTGAAGAAGAATATTGTATCACCCATAGGAATGAAAAAACTAGAACGTGGTATAGGGCTCTAAATGATCTTGGTAAAAAAGCTTGTTCCCTCTATCCTTTTATTTGTGAACTTTGCTTTGAAGTGGGTCATTTCAATTTTCAATGCTCAGACCATAATAATAGCCCTTCTAATCCAATGAGTACTGCAAGTTTGTATTGCGATGACATGATCACTCCTAATCAGCATGATGAACTTACACTATTTTTGGGGTGTGAAGAATTATCAAGAAAAACTTCTTTGGTAGATATGAGTGCTTTTGATATGAATAGCGTCCTGCATGGTTGTCATCTTTATTGTGTTGATAATTATCTCACAAATACTTACAAACAAAATATTATAGAAGATGATATTTTACCAAAATATGATAGGACTAATATGTGTTTTGATCTTATTAATGAAAAGAAGGAATCCTCCAAAGTTTCTTCTATTGTCTCTAACAATAAACAAGGGTATATGGAGAAGCTTCCTTTCAAGCCTCTCCCTCCTAAAGAGAAGAAGAAAAAGAAGAAGAGGAGGAGTAAAATAAGAGAGGAAATAGTATTTTCCCCTAAGCATCTTGATCCTATTATAGTTTTTGACGAGTCTGAACTCGATGATGTTCCTATGCCAATTACCTATAGTAGTGATCATGATTGGGAAAAGCACACTACTTTTGATATTGAAAATCTCTTCGGTACCAATTCTGAAAATTATGATATTAATAATTGCTATACTATTAGTGCTATCCATGATCCTTCCAATGATGATATGTTTACAAATGAACACACTTTGGAAGATAGCTATTCTATTGCTTATGATGATACCAAACCTCCAATATATGATGATTGCAATAATGAATATGATATTTTCAGTCCACCTACTATTGAGGAGAAAATTAATTATGATTACAATATGCCTCCTATATTTGATGATTATGGTGATGAGAATAATAATGATAGCTATTTTGTTGACTTTGCTCCCACTACAATTAATAAGAATGACTATGTTTATGTGGGGAGTATTAATTATTTTATGCATGTGGCTCATGATAAGAATGTTTCATGTGATTGTTATATTGCTAATTTTATTCATGATGCTACTGAAAGTTATTATGAGAGAGGGAAACATGGTTTTATGTGTCTCAACAATATTAAGTTTCCCCTCTTTATGTTGAAAGTCTTGAAGTTGCACTTATTTTGCTTTACTATGCTTGTTGCTTTGTGCTTTCATGACTTGTTTCTTTAAGATTCCTATGCATAGGAAGTGGGTTAGACTTAAATTTGTTTTGAATTTGCTTCTTGATGGTCGCTTTTACTTCAACTCATATTTCTTATGTGAGCATCTTCTCAAACTATCAAGCCTAACTTAAAGGCATTAAAGAAAAGTACTTATTGGGAGATAACCAAAAACTTTTAGATGAGTCTTGGAAGTTATTACTTCTGTAATAACCGCTCCTTATCCTTTTTATTTGATTTTTTTGCCAAGAGTAACCTCTAATGAGAGAGAAGTAATGATTGGGAAAGTTGCTGTCCCGAAACAGATTTCTGTGCTTCACCGTAAAAAATCGTGTAAAATCTCTGTACGTCCTTTTGAGGCGTGCATTTTTGTGCTTCTGCCCCAGGTTGTTATCTAACTTTATTTACTTCAACACTTTTTGATTTGAGCAACATAAGGTCTTCGAAAAAAATTGTCTTACCTGCTGGTCTGTTTTGACAGATTTCTGCCATTATTTGCATTTGCCTCTTAATCTCTTTCTCTTTGGTCATTTGAACTTTTTAAAGGAAGTGCTAAAGTAGATTTTGTTTTAATGGAAGTTTTATTGGTGTTGAAAGTGAACCCAAAGACTTATTATCTTGAGTACACTAATGTTCCTAATAAAGATTGTGTGAAGTTTTGTATGAAGGAAAAATTTCAGGTGTAAGGGAAGAATGATGTAATGAGATGAAGAATGGACAAAATCTCAAGCTTGGGGATGCAACCCCGTGTCACCCCAAGAAATATTAAAGAGGTGCAAGCGTCAAAGCTTGGGGATGCCCAAGGCATCACCTTCTACATCAATAAAAATCTGTGGTCTTTCTAGACACTTCGTTTTTATTGTTTCATGCATTGTTGTGTTGTTATTTGAGCGTCTTTGTTTTTGTTTTTAGCTTTCGTTTGCTTGGTTTTCTTAGTTTGCTTGAATAAATTGGTTTGACCCCCTCATTCATGCATTAGTTTTCAAATAAGATTGGTTTGGATTGGAAAAGAGTAGGAAAAGTCCATGCTTAAGTGGTAAAAAGGAGCTTGTTTTTTACTATGGCCTATGCTTTTTCATGTCATGCTTGATATTGGTTTGGCTTTATGCTTAGTGATCTTTTTTGTAGCATGACATGTTATAAACAATTGAGATTGCTTAATGTGCCTTTGAAGAATCATGCGTTGTTTTAGCATATTAAAGCATAATATTGTGGTATTCTCCTTTGATGCTTTATTTGGGTTGACTTGGCACATGCTCACACCATGTTATGACTATCCCAAGTCACCATATCCTTTATGATCCTTTAGGTTTCGACTTGTAGTATCACTTTATGCTTTGATAATGATGTTTTGTCGCTCTGCATGATTATGGCCATTATTGCTCTCTTAGTTGGTCGCTCCCAGTTTTTTGCTAGCCTCCGTAACCAAGTATGAGTTCCACTCATGCATCCAATTCCTAAAACCAAGTTATTCCACAAAGTCCACCATACCTACGTATTAGCATTTTCTCTTCCAAGTATATTCATGTTTTTATCTACCTTCCGAATTAAACTTGTTATATGAAAATTAGTGATTAAAGCTCTCACGAACTTGATGGCACACTTTACTTTTCTTGCCCTTAATAAACTTGAACCATTGCGTCCATCTTTGTTGCGTATATGCTTGCGCTTTATAAGTTGAAGTTAGCATAACCATGTATCATGGGGAACACTTTCAACATTGCACTTGTACTTTGTACCCCGTTGATATCATGTTCTTTTGCTTATAGATCCCGGCGGTGTGAAATAAAAGGGCCGCTAGCCTAAGCCATGCCTAATCATGGTGGAAACTTGCAGCATAACCATAATTAGCACTCTATGAAGCATCCTCAATAAAAACCTATGCAAATAGCAAATAAAAAGATCACTGAGATGCTCATTGTCTGCTTGCCTTGTCATTTTGATTATGGGATAGCTCCTGTATCATGTGCAAGGGGTACCCCGTTGGCGGTTCTCTATGATACATTTGTACTTACAATGACAAGAGCTTACTTGTGACTAAAGTTGAGTAGCAAGAGATTCGGTCTTTGTAAGTAAGGGGCATGAGATTTCAGCTTATAACTTGTCAAGCATATCCTCTTAGTTGTGTCACTTTAACCTTAATCACCTAAAGATGCTTATGATAGGGGCAATGAGAGCTGAAAGCTAATTAGTACCATAATTTTGGAAGCCCTTTATGAAACTTGAATCCCTGCTTCCTTCTATGAAGGCCTTTCTTCCACTTTTATATTGAGTCTCCACCTTCTATCTTTATTCACCTATTGAGAGAGCACAGTGGACATTCTTAGTTCTATGTGCATTGTCCCAAGACTTGTCGACTGATGCATAACTTTGATATTGCTTGTCCTTAAACTAATTGTATCTAGTCACCCTTATAAACTTCGAAGGTGTCCTATGCATTTATGTTTGCTACTATATGAGGGACAAGCTGAATGCCACTATGTTATGTTTTCTTTATGTGAAACAAACAAATGTCTTGCAAATCATTGTTATTCATGAATCTTTTGTTTGTGCCTTTTCATGTTGCAACATAGTTGCTATGTCTTATTGCTAGAAATTTATCCTCATGCTATGTTGAAGTACTATGATCCCAGCTATCCATGTTTTACAAACACTTTGATCAAGTTTATGATGGTGCATGTCACCTCAAAAAGTATTCTTTCTTTTTCTCACTTACCCACTCGAGGACGAGCAGGAGTTAAGCTTGGGGATGTTGATACATTGCAAACGTATCTATAATTTTTGATGTTCCATGCTTGTTTAGTATCTACTTTGCTTTGCTTTGTCAACACTTTGAGGTATTTTTATATGTTTTCTAGGACTAACCTATTAACAAGATGCCACAGTGCCAGTTGTCTGTTTTCTTCTGTTTTTTGGTTCCAGAAAAGGCCAAAAATCAATATTCTCGGAATTGGACGGGACAAAAGCCAATATGCCTATTTTTCCCGGAGCAACACGGAAGCACGAAGCAGAGACGGAGTAGGGCACCAGGGTGGGCACACCATATGGTGGCGCGAGCTAGCCCTGGCCACGCGACCAGGTGGTGTGGCCCCCTGGCCGCTCACCGACCTTGCCTCTTCACCTATAAGATGACTCCCGATGCAAAAACCCTAAAGCGTCAAGCCTCCAGCCACGAAAAGTTCCGCAGCGTCGCCGCCACCGAAGGGGAGATACGGAGGACAAAAAGTCTCTGTTCTGGCACCCTGCCGGGACGGGGAAGTGCCCTCGGAGCCATATCCATGAATCTCCACCACCATCTCCATCGCCGTTGCTGATTCCCATGATGAGGAGGGAGTAGTTCTTCCTTGAGGCTAAGGGTTCTACCTGTAGCTATGTGTTCATCTCTCTCTCTATGCATGATCATATTGTGATCATGAGCTTTGTAATCAAGTAGATCTACCTTTCTACTCAAGTGCTTTAATAGATCTCTGCTCTCCCCATGTGTGTGAAAGTGACAGCGTGCACACCATGGTGGCACTTAGGCTAGAGATTACAAATACTTGTTATGAGTTATATTTGGAGTTGGATGTCTTTATGAAATTGTGGTGTTTGTTGGAACCATCTAGTGCTCAAGGTGACAGTGTGGGGTTATATAGCTGGGAAAGGCTTACTTTGAGGTGTGCTGTTTTAGCCCTACCATGGATTAGAGTGTCCAACAGGAGAGTTGTTAAGAGTAGTATCATAAAGAGAAGATATTTATATGAGAGAGTGTTCACTAGTGAAAGTATAATCCCTAGGCCTTGTTTCTAAGCATTGAAACACCATTTGCAATTAGATCTGTTACATGTTTGCTTGCTTCCATCTTTATTTCAGTTTGCCTTTAGTCTCTTCCACGCCATCAAGCTATTTTCTAGCACTGTTACCACTTATAATTATCTATACCACTTGTATTTCACTATCTCTTCGCCGAACTAGTGCACCTATACACCTGACAAGTGTATTGGGTGTGTTGGGGACACAAGAGACTTCTTGTATCTTGATTGCAGGGTTGCTTGAGAGGGGATACCTTTGACCACTTCCTCCCTGAGTTCGATAAACCTTGGGTGATCCACTTAAGGGAAAACTTGCTGCTGTTCTACAAACCTCTGCACTTGGAGGCCCAACATCTGTCTACAAGAATAGAAGTGCATAGACATCACATATCCAAGAATTTGCATGCCAACAAATTTGGCCATATTTTGAAAACAATCGAAGATGAAGTAGTATGAAGAGTATGGCTCGATCAGCTACTCTCGTGAGAAGGAGACGGACCCGACTATTTTCCTTGCTTAATTTTAGGGTCCTTTGTGCTAAATATGTGGACCTCGATGTAATTTTCCCTCTTTTAGGTCCTTGTTGTAAAATGTACTCCCATCGACCATGTAAAATTCTAACCTAAAAGTAAGTGGTGAAATTTAAACGAATTTCAGCTTATAGTTGTCAACAAGTATGGAGATTTTTTGATTTCAAGCCGAACAACCACAAGGTCGAGGCCATATCTCTACATCATACATTATTCTAATGATCGAGTATCCAAGAATTGGCATGGCGATAGATTTGGCCATATTGTGAAAACAATCTAAGAGAAAGTAGTATGAAGAGTATGGCTCGATTAGCTGCTCTCTCGAGAAGGAGTCGAACCCGATTGTTTTCTTTGCTCAATTTTAGGGTCCTTTGTGCGAAATGTATGCACCTCGATGTAATTTCCCCTTTCTAGGTCCTTGATGTAGAATGTACTCCCACCAACCTTGTAAAATGCTAACCTATAAGTAAATGATGAAATTTAAACAAATTTAATCATAGTTGTCAACGGGTATGAAAAAATCTTTGATTTCAAGCCGAACGACCACGAGGTCAAGGCCATATATCTACATCATACTTTATGTTGATGATCCCATATTCAAGAATTTGCATGGCGACAGATTTGGCCATATTTTGAAAACAATCAAAGACGAAGTTATATGAAGAGTATGGCTCGACCAGCTGCTCTCTCGAGAAGGATCCGAACCCGATTGTTTTCTTTGCTCTATTTTGGGGTCCTTTGTGCTAAATGTAAGGACCTCGATGTAATTTTCCCTTTTTAGGTCCTTTATGTAGAATGTACTTTATGCTTATGATACCATATCCAAGAATTTGCATGCCGACAAATTTGGCCATCTTTTGAAAACAATCGAAGACATTAAAAACAAAAAATAATCAATTTCATTTTTCCAAGTGACATGAATTTATTTTCTGAAAAGCAAGTAAGAAGATTTTTCGATCAGCTGCTCTCTCGAGGAGCCGTACCTGACTGTTTTCAATTCCTTGTTTGGTTTTAGGGTCCTTTGTGCTAAATGTATGGACCTTGATGTAATTTTCCCTTTTTTAGGTCCTTGATGTAAAATGTAGTCCCACCATCCATGTAAAATTCTAACTAAACAGTGTAAGTGGTGAAATTTAAACGAATTTAAGCTTACTTGTCAACGAGTATGAACGTTCTTGGATTTCAAGCCGAACGACCAAAGTCAAGGCCATATCAACATCATACTTTATGTTGATGGCCCCATATGAGAGAATTTGCATGGCAACTGATTTGGCCCTATTATGAAAACAATCAAAGAGGAAGTAGTATGAAGAGTTTGGCTCAGATCAGCTGATCTCTCAAGAAGGAGCCAAACCCGGAAGTTTTCCTTTTGCGGTCCTTTGGGCTAAATGTATGGACCTCCATGTAAATTTCCCCTTTTTAGGTCTTTGATGTAAAATATGCTCCCATCGATCGTGTAAAATGCTAACCTAAAAGTAAGTGGTGAAATTTAAACGAATTTAAGCTTAGCTGTCAACGAGTATGAAGTTTCTTGGATTTCAAGCCGAACAAACACAAGGTCAAGGCCATATCTCTACATCATACTTTATGATCCCATATCCAAGAATTTGAATGGCGACAAATTTGGTCATATTTGTAAAACAAGTGAAGAGGAAGTAGTATGAAACCTATGGTTCGACCAGCTGCCCTCTCGAGAAGGAGCCGAACCCGACTACTACTCCCTCTGGCCCAAATTAATTGACTTGCATTTATCAGATTCGAATGCATCTAGCACTAGAACATGTTTATATACATCCGAATCTAGACAAATTCAAGTCAAGTAATTTGAGGGAGTACAATAGAGTAGCAATTCAAACTTTCCGAGTTTCGAAATTTTCACTTCCTTCACAAACATCGGGGGTAAGGATATTCAATAAATCGCCATTCGCAGTACTACTAGTACTACAGGGTACAGAGTAGTAACAAAAGAATTTTTTTTTGACGATAGTACCAAAAGAAAGGACGTCACAAAAGAAACTTCATTCAACCATTAAGGGGCTGTTTGGTTCAGTGGCTATCCAGTGGATAACACAGGATATCCACTTTTTTTTGGTTATCCAGTGTTTGGTTTAGAGGGTGGAGGGGATATAGATAACCACTTTTGGCTCAAAATGGTGGTTGAGCATATCCCACAAAAAGAGCTGGATAAGCTCAACCACTTTTGGATAGCTCCTCCAAAGCGTTTTCTTGTTCGTTCACCCTTCCTCTCGAGAGAAAATAACCATCTTTTTTTGCCTATGGGCTCGACACGAGGGCGGCCATAGCGTAGGCCGTCAAGCAGAGCGGGTGTTCGAATACACAAGCGGGCGTAGGCCGCCGGGCAGTGGGCAGGCAGAGGGGCGCAGGCAAGCAGGTTGACAAGGGGTCGACAGGGGCAAAAGGGTGGCGAGCTACCAGCGGTCGTGGTGCTGCTAGGGAAGTGGTGAGGTGGATGAAGAAGACAAGGTGAAAGAGGAAAATGAAAAAAACAGTTGGGCCAATAGATTTTGACTGGCTATCCCTAACCAATTTTTATCCCACTTTACCAAACAAAAAAGGCTACCCCTAACCAGCTGGTTGGGATATCATCATCCCTAAATGACATCCTCTAAACCAAACAGCCCCTAACAGAACAGCATGAGTTTACATATAAAGGACTCGTTGCTGAACTAGTGCAGGTCCGGCGCCTCCTGGCACCTAGTCCGCGCCGCCAGCGGCAGCTCGTGACATCGACACCAACGCCAGGTCCAGCGACATAGCCGGCTCCTGACTCATCGACACCTCTGGATAAAGTGGTGGCACCTCATGAGCCATCATCGGCACCTACGGATAACACGGCGGCACCACTGGATAAGGCGGTGGTACCTCCTGAGCCATCAGCGGCACCTCCAGAGCCATCGACGGCTCCGGGAGGACACTGTGGATGAAGTTGCCGTTGTTGGGGAACTGGTCCCAGTAGTTGGTGAAAATGTTGGCACTGGTGAACACCACCATCTCGCAGCTATAGTGGAAGGCCTTTCTGTAGAGGAGACATGCGTCCCTGAAGTTGACAAACTTGACCTTCAACATCCTGTCCGGATTATCGTGGAGGCGATACATACGGTACTTGCGGTGACCGTACCCAGCGTCGAGGAAGGCGCACGCCAGCTGCCACTTTGTTCTCCACAGGGAGAAGGCCCAAATGCGCAAGGAATTGTCCTCATGTGCGGCGATGTCGGGGTCTTTGTGCTCGGGTACGATGGGCGGCAGCTGGAAGGTGGCCATGGATGACAGATGAGGATGGAGATGGTTGCTGGAAGCGGGGGATTAGAGATGGATTGGTGCGGGGAAGGGGAGAGGATAAATAGGAAGGAGATGATCCGATATTAATGTGGCAGATTACCGAAGCGAGGGGACAATAAATGTCGCTGCTGAAGCCGATGCGTGTGGAAAATATCGATGATGATGACTAGGGTAAGTGATTGGACGGAATGCTGACTCTGCTTCCCTCACTCGATGGCCCAATCATAATTTTTTGGTTCGTCCAAGGCGACCGCGACCTCCCCCATCTGTGGGCCCTACATAGATGATTGAGTTGATGGGTGAAAACAAATTGATAAAGTGAGCTCTTTCCTACTCCCTCCGGTCCGAGATTTTCTATATCTATATCTATATGTATACCACTATATAGTACACCAGTTTTTGAATTTGAATCGACCCACGCAACTTCTCGCCAATGCACATTTGGAGCAATCCAAGACGTTGGTTTCCCTAAGGTTGTGGTTTTTTGATAATATTGGTGTTTTGTGAAAAAAATCACTAAGGTTGTGGTTTTGTGATAAAATGGCACCAACATGTGGTGCTAAGTGAGAAAATCTTCTCTGGTCCTATTTTTTACTTTATTACTCAATATATCCCGCTTCATTAGAAGTTGATATGAATACCATCGAACTTGTATTCATCAAGGCATTCGAGGAAGCAAGAAGGATCATGTTTGTATTATTAGTACTCAGCTTTTAGTGTCTAGTCGATCTTGTACTACTGCTATATTTTTTTAAATAATACGATTTATTAACAAATTTCACGAATACTACATGAATTTGAGGAATTGCGAATTATTCGTGTATTATTCGTGAAATTTGTTAAACAAATCGTATTATTTTAAAAAATTAGCCATACTGCTGGCAAGGCGAGCAAGGGCTCCTTCCACCGCAAATATTTTGCCTTGTTTTTTTAAAATACTCCTCCACCCAAAATTTTGTCTCGTCGCTGCCTTTCGTGAGAGAAAAGGCTCTTGGATGAAGGAGAACCATCCTCCCTCTCTCCTCCTCCATGCAACATTGGCTGCTATGTCCACTCTTGCATCTATGCCTGGAACTTGTTTAGGTGGTAAGCATCACATCAGTCACCTGTTCCTTCCCATATAAGCTTCTACGCAATGGAGTACAACCGTGCAGGCGCAGCAGTGCAGAGAAGGTTGGGGCCCGTGGTGATCTAGGCCAACTTTCCTTCTGTTTGCCTCGTGCTTCTGCCCAAAAATGAGCTCTGGCTGGATGTTTTCTTTCTCTTCCATATTAGGCTGTTCTTCATAGTGCTAAATAACTTAGGATAGTAAAACTTTGACATGTTACTACAGTACCTTCAAAGTGTACTAGGTGAAAACAAATATACAACATTACGTTTTATAGATGTGGCTCTTTCATATTTTTTTGAGCTTTACCTATTACAGAGCATAATTTTATATCGTGATGACATGTCATACTTTATTATTATGTGGGTCTCACGTGCCAACTTACTAATAAAAGGGTGGTGCACAAATACAAAGAGGACGCTACTCTTGTCCAACTAAACCAGGAATTTGTAAATAATAAGGCCTCAAAATATACAAAAAGGACCCTAGTACAGAAAGGAAAGGTGCAATCAGGTAGAGCTTCATTGATTATCAGTTGTGGTATACAAAAGAAGGGCATGGCTCGAGGCCGGATCAGAGAGTCCTCATTTCCCCCCACCCAAATCGCAATGCTTGGGATGGTCACTCTGAAGATGGAAGCCACCGTTCTCAACTGTTCCTCCAGCTCCCAGCCCCTCAAGCCCCGACGGGTCTACAAGGTCTCTCCATTTCTCCCTCATAATCCATTGATTTTTCTTTTGTCGGTTCGTCCATGCAACTATTTTATTTTTCGAACTTCCATTTCTACAGTGTGTGGATATTCATCTAGTCTGCCACCGTTGCGTCCGCAAGATCACCTCCTGCCAGAAGTGCGAGCACCCTAGCGGCAGATTCACCCACGAGCACACCATGGATGCTGTCCTATCAGCGGCTAGGGTCGAGTGCGCCCACAAAGGCTGCAGTAGTTTGCTACCCTACTACGAACTCCATGAGCATGAAATCATATTCCGGTACGCTCCCAACACTTTCACGGAGACCGGCTGCGACTTTGCCGCCCCGCCGCCAGTGCTCATCTCCTACCTCGAAGCGGTCCACTTGATCCAAGTGCACAAGATCGAGTATGCCACCACCAAAGCTTTCCAGGAGCTGGTACCGCTGCCGAGCGAGGCGTCCTGCCGGCTCATCGTCGTTGGGGAGCAGGACGGCGCCATGTTCGTCCTGACAATTGGCTCAGAGCACGGTCCCCCTCGTGTCTGTGGTCTGTGTTAGGGCCGCGATGGGTGCCATTGTACAGGGTAAGGATGTGGGCGGAATGCCCGCCGCTGCTTTCCTAGACAGGCGGCAGGAGGAGGACCGACACCATGACGGTGGAGCTCAACGCACCGAGCTCCGCTAAGCCGGGCGAGGTCACGTTTGAGGATACATCTTACCTGGCGGCGCCGCCTCATTACCTGGTCAGTCCTACTACGTCGAAGGAGCTGCGTTTCTTATTTTGCGTCGAGTTTTAGTGGTAATGTAAGCTACTGTTAATTGGTTTAATTGCAGAATGATCATTTGCATACCAGGAATGGTGGAGTTTGTAGTACAGTACTCTATCTCCGTCCCAAGAAATAAGGCTCCCTTATTTTTGTATTTTGTTTGACCAAGATTTACTCTAAATATATATAAAGAATGTTGGTACTGTACAAATTTAGCATCATTGGAAAGTTGTTTCAATACGAATTCAACGAAAAAAAAATTACACATATAAGTAAATTTTAGTTGCTCCATTTATTCGTTCAACTCTTAACTTTGGAGTGTGCGTGTGTCGTGGAAATGGCCACGACAGTCGCTGCAGTAGGCAGCGATTGATTGAATCGGGGGCGAGAGCTGACGGCCATCTGCGATGCGAGATGGGGGAGGATGCACATGGGTTTACCCAGGTTCACCCCCCGGAGGGTAAAGACCTACTCCTGCTAGATTAGATTATTGGAGAGCGAGTTACAGGGGTGGCAAGCTCGGCGTCTAAGTAGCGAGTCGCTCGAAGCGTTGCATGATGGAACGTAAGTCCTCAGGATACCCTAGGGAGGTTTATATATGATGCACCTCACTAAGGTTTACAAGTTACAACCGAACAAGATGTGGATTCGGAGGCTTTGACCTAATCCGACTAGGCTTCTGGTACGCTTCTGGGCCTCCAGTCTCTAGTCGTCGGGCCTTCCCCTTAGTCGCATTCCAGTCGCCGTCCTGCAGGCCCACTTGTGAGACCTTTTGGCCCAATCGGAATGTCCTGCTGGGCATACCCCATTTGGCATATCCCCATCAGTGAGAATATCATTTTGCAGCCCGAAAGTTGGGGTGTACAGGCAACGCGGTACCCAAATTCCCTGAAATCAGCCGGGATGACTACAGTTGGTGTGCCAAATACTCAGAGGGTCTTTTTCGGCACGAATTCAACTTTACGTTTCAATACAAAAAATCAGGCTAATGGCAGTCAAGTTGGGCCCCCCTGTCAGTTCTCGCCGTTATGACGCTCCCGTCGCTTAGGCGGGGTGGCTATCACATAGGCTTGCAGTGTTGGCACAGTGGATAGGACAACACCCCCAGCCCACCCCCTGCCTAGTGTATTGACGTGACAAAACAGGGCACATGTATCGGTGTTATAATTATATTTTTTTACTCAGAAGCTGGAACAGCCACTGATGACCCACAAGTATAGGGGGTGTATCGCAGTATTTTCGAGGGAAGTGAAACCCAATTTATTGATTCGACACAAGGGGAGCCAAAGAATATTTATAAGCCTTAACAACTGAGTTGTCAATTCAGCTGCACCTGGAAACAATCTTCCTCATAGTTATTTATCAGTAGCAACAGTTTTGTAGTAGGAATAGCAAAGTAATAGCAGTAGTAAAGCAAAGACAGCAGTAACAATAGCAGTAAACAATGGGATTCGAGTGCGGTAGTCATAGGGATGGACGGACGGGCGTTGCATGGACAAGACAATTCACATAGCAATCAGAATATAGGGCAATTGCAGATAAATAAGATAAAGCATCCAAGTACTAGATAATCCTAGGCATGTGTTCCATATATAGTCATACGTGCTCGCAATGAGAACTTGCACAGCATCTTTTGTCCTGCCAGCCCGTTTGCAGCGGGGCCTCAAGGGAACTACTGGCAATTAAGGTGCTCCTTTTAATAGAGCACTAGAGCAAACCCTTAACACTCCGTGAACACATGTGATCCTACCATCAAAGCCATTCCCTCCGGTTATCCCGATTTCTGTCACTTCGGGGCCATTGGTTCCAGACAACAACGTGTGTATACAACTTGTAGATAAGACCAAAAACAATACTATCATAATGAATCAATAACATGTTCAGATCTGAAATCATGGCACTCGGGCCCTAGTGATAAGCATTAAGCACAACAAGTCGCAACAAAGTCATAAAGCACTAATAAAAGATACTAGGCACCATGCCCTAACAATCTGATGCCATTACATGAAAGATCTCATCTAATCCCTACCATCCCCATAGCCTACAGTGGGGGATTACTCACTCATAGATGGGGGAAACATGGATGGTCGATGGAGAAGCGATGGTGATGATGATGGTGATGATCTCCTCCAATTCCCCGTCCGGCGAGTGCGGAACGGAGTTTCAGTGTTTAAATAGAATCTGGTGGTGGCGGTGGAGCGGAACTCCTTCTGGAAAAACGTCGAACCCCCAGAGTTTTTAGGTCAGAAGGCTTCTTATAGGCGAGGGGGTGCCTGGGGGGCCCACACCATGCCCTGGCGTGGCCAGGCCTAGCCCGTGCCTCAGGGTGGTGTGGCCAGCCCCTGGCTCTTCTCCGTCTTGTATTCTGGCTCCTGGAGTCTTCTGGAAAAATAGGCACTTTGGCTTTTGTCCCGTCCAATTCCGAGAATATTCATTTTCTGACTTTTCTGGAACCAAAAACAACAGAAAACAAGCAGCTGGCACTGTGGCTCTTGTTAATAGGTTAGTCCAAGAAATCATATGAAAAGTACTCCAAAGTGTGGGAAAAACACAAGAAAGTGGATAAAACCAAGCACGGAACATCAAAAATTATAGATAAATTTGCAATGTATCAACATCCCCAAGCTTAACTCCTGCTCGTCCTCGAGTAAGTAAGTGATAAAAAGAAAGAATAATTTTTGAGGTGACATGCACCATCAAAGACTTGATCAAAGTATTTGTAAAACATTCAAAGCTGGGATCATAGTACTTCAATCAAAACATGAAAGACAAAGTTCTAGCAATAAGACAAAGAAACTATGATGCAACATGAAAAGGCACAAACAAAAGATTCATGAATAACAATGATTTGCAAGATGTTTGTTTGTTTCACATAAAAGAAAACATAGCATAATAGTATTCAGCTTGTCCCTCGTAGAGTAGCAAATATAAATGCATAGGACACCTTCAAGGTTCATAAGAGTGACTAGATACAAATAGTTTAAAACAAGCAATATCAAGTTATGCATCAATCAACTAGTCTTGGGACAATGCACATAGAACTAAGAATGGCCACTATGCTATCAAAATAGGTGCATAAAGGTATAAGGTGGAGACTCAATATAATGGTGGAAGAAAGGCCTTCATAGAAGGAAGTAGGGATTCAAGTCTCATAAAGAGCTTCCAAAAATTATGGTACTTATAGATTTCAGCTCTCATTGCCCCTATCATAAGCATCTTGAAGTGATTAAGGTTAAAGTGAAAAAACTATGGTGCACATGCTTGATGAAGTATAAGTCGGAAATCTCATGTCCCTTGTATACGAGGGTTGCTCCTCATGCTACTCAAGTTTAGTCACCTGTAAGTTCTTGTCATCGTAAGTACATGTGTATCATAGAGAACCGCCAACGGGGTACCCCATGCCCGATGATACGGAAGAATACCCATATCAAAATGACAAGGCAAGCAGACAACAAGCATCTCAGCAATCTTCTTATTTACCATGGGAATATGGTGCTTTTCTCTCTCTTTCCTCTTTTCATAATCTCTTTTTTTCTTTTTCTCTTTTTTCTCAATATATGACTCTTTTTTTATAAGAAGAATGCTTCATAGACAGCTCATTATGGTTACGCTGCAGGTTTCCACCATGTCAACATGGATTAGACCAAGCTGTGCGTTTTCTAACACATATACATAACTCCATGGACTTAAAAGCTCCCCTTTCATTTCACACCGACGACATCCATACACAAAAGAGCATGATATCAACTAGGTACAAGTACCAAGTGCAATGTTGAAAGCGTTCCCCATGACAGCATGGTTCTTCTAATTCCCAACAAATAAGTGCAAGCATATACAACATAGATGACACAATGGTTCAAGTTTATTAAGGGCAAGAAAAGTAAAGTGTGCCATCAAGTTCGTGAGAGCTTTAATCACTAGTTTTCTCATAACAAGTTTAATTTGGAAGGTAAACAAAAACATGAATATACTTGGAATAGCATATGCTAGTAGGTAGGTATGGTGGACTCTTTTGGAATAACTTGGTTTAGGGAGTTGGATGCATGAGTGGAACTCATACTTGGTTGTGGAGGCTAGCAAAAGACTGAGAGCGACAAACTAGGAGAGCAATAATGGCCATAATCATGCAGAGCGACAAAACATCATTGATCAAAGCATAAAGAGATACTACAAGTTGAAAAATAAAGGATCATAAAGGCTTATGGTGACTTGAGATAGTCATAACATGGTGTGAGCATGCGCCAAGTCAACCCAAATAAAGCATCAAAGGAGAATACCACTATACTTATGCTTTAATATGCTAAAACAACACACGATTCATCCAAGGCACATTAAGCAATCTCAATTGTTTATAACAAGTCATGCTACAGCAAAAAATTATAAGCATCAAGCCAAAACAATATCAAGCATGGCATGACAAAGCATAGGCCACAGTCAAAAACAAGCTCACTTTACCACTTAAGCATGAACTTTCCTACTCTTTTCCAAACCAAACCAAACCAAACTATTTGAACACCAAAGTATGAAAGAGGAGGTCCAACCAATTTATTCAGCAAACTAAGCAAACCAAGCAAACGAAAAAACAAAACAAAAACGAAAAAGAAGACGCTCCAAGAACAACACAACTATGCATGAAACAATAAAAATGAAGCGTTTGGAAGAAACCTGGGATTTTTATTGATGAAGAGGGGGATGTCTTGGGCATCCCCAAGCTTTGACGCTTGTACTTCTTGGATATTTCTTGGGGTGACACGCGTGGCATCCCAAAGCTTGAGCTTTAGTCCATCCTTCATCTCATTACTCATTCCTTCCATACACCTGAAATTTTTTCCTTCACACAATCTTTATTAGCAACATTAGTGCACTCAAGATAATAAGTCTTAAGGTTCAGTTCTAACACCAAATAAACTTCCATTAGAACACTAGCTACTGTAGAACTTCCCTAAAAAAGCTCAGTTCCCCAAAAGAACTCAAAAAGGAACCAACAAGAAGCAAATGCACAAAATGGCAGAAATCTATCAAAACAGACCAGCAGGTAAATACGAATTTTTTGGAAGAACTTCTGTTGCTCAAATCAAAAAGTATTGAACTAACGCAAGTTAGATAACAACCTGGGGCAGAAGCACAAAAATTCATGCCTCAAAAAGATGTTCAGATATTTTACACGAATTTTTACGGTGAAGCACAGAAATCTGTTTCGGGACAGCAACTTTCCAATCATTACTTCTCTCTCATTAGAGGTTACTCTTGGCACAAAAAGCAAATAAAAAGGATAAGGAGCGGTTATTACAGAGGTAATAACTTCCAAGACTCATCTAAAACTTTTGGGTTATCTCCCAATAAGTACTTTTCTTTAACGCCTTTAAGTTAGGCATAAGCAAAAACTAAAAATGGATAGAATAGAAGTAAGCGGAGATAATCATGGCAAAAACATTGTTTTGTTTAATGAAATCCTTTTGTTAACAAGGTTGATCAGGTCTTGTTACCAAAACAATTTCATATGAGACAAAACTTTGTATTCCACTAATGATTATGTTACCTCAACCTTGATAGTAATGGTCCCAATAATAGTTTCAAATTTTTCTCTTGGTATGGGACAATATATTTCTCCAACTTGAATGCCCTCATCATGTTCAATTGAATTCAAAACCATAAGTCCTATCAATCTTCTTGGGGAAATAGACAGTATGTTCCTTGTCATTAACATTGAAGGTCACCTTCCCTTGATTACAATTAATAACAGATCCTGCAGTATTTAAGAAAAGGTCTCCCAAGAATAATAGGCATATTATCATCTTCAGGCAAGATAGTTTGAGAGGATGCTCACATAAGAAATATGAGTTGAAGTAAAAGAGAGCATCAAGAAGCAAATTCAAAACACATTTAAGTCTAACCCACTTCCTATGCATAGGAATCGTGTATGCAAATAAATTCACAAAGAACAAAGTGACGGGCATATGAAGATAAAACAAGAGTAACTTCATAACTTTCAGCACATAGAGAGGTGTTTCAATACCATGAAAACTTCTACAACCATATTTTCCTCTCTCGTAATAATTTTCAGTAGCCTCATGAATAAACTCAATAATATAACTATCACATAAAGCATGCTTTTCATGATCTACAAGCACTAGAGCTTTATCATAAACATTTTCAAAAGGATCCTCAGGAACATAACATTCATCCTCCTTTAGTAAGCATGGGGGACAATCAAATAATGTAAGGGATAAAGAGTTACTCTCATTAGAAGGTAGGCATGGGTAGCTAATCCATTCTTACTCCTTTTGTTCATCACTCTCCTCCTCTTTTTCATCTAATGAGATTTCAGATTCATCAATTTCTTCTTCCATTGGATCCTGCAAGGCATTAGTCTCTTCCATTTGTGGAAAGCATATATTAATATATTCAAGAATATAGCCATTTTCTTCCTTGTAATTATCAAAGCAAAATTTAAGTATACCATAAACCTCATATTTGTAAGGTGAATCATCAATATTTTCAAGCAAACTAGCAAGTTCAAATGCACCCTTCCAAGCAATAAATTCCTCAATTTGTTCCACATCATAAAAGTCATAATTTCCCTTAACATAAGAAGATATGGTAACATTATCATTGTACTCACATTGAAAAGGGAGGTGTTTGTACCTCCTGCAGCAACAAGATTTATCAAAGCAATAAGTAACATTATAAGTAGAGCACACGTTTCTAGCAATGATATACAATTTATCAATTTGTTCCCATAAGTGTTTCCCTTTTTGCGACAAGCGGTGTTCCATATAATAATATCTTTGAACTTCCGTGAACCCACCTTGCTAAGATTCAGTTTCAAAGAAACCAACCATTGACAACAAGCATGATAAAGCAAGATAATAACAGACCAACGAAAGTAACAACAAGAGTAGGAATTAATTTTTTGTATTTTTGATAAAGAAATAAGCAAACAAGGCAGAAATAAACTTAGCTTGAACAATAGTGATTCCAAGTGGACTTGATAAATAAAGCTATGCTCCCCGGCAACGGTGCTAGAAAATAGTCTTGATGACCCACAAGTATAGGGGGTGTATCGCAGTATTTTCGAGGGAAGTGAAACCCAATTTATTGATTCGACACAAGGGGAGCCAAAGAATATTTATAAGCCTTAACAACTGAGTTGTCAATTCAGCTGCACCTGGAAACAATCTTGCTCACAACAGTTTATCAGTACCAATAATTTTGTAGTAGGAATAGCAAAGTAACAGCAGTAGTAAAGCAAAGACAGCAGTAACAATAGCAGTAAACAATGGGATTTGAGTGCGGTAGGCATAGGGATGGATGGATGGGCGTTGCATGGACAAGACAATTCACATACCAATCAGAACATAGGGCAATTGCAGATAAATAAGATAAAGCATCCAAGTACTAGATAATCCTAGGCATGTGTTCCATATATAGTCATACGTGCTCGCAATGAGAACTTTGCCCAACATCTTTTGTCCTACCAGCCTGTTTGCAGCGGGGCCTCAAGGGAAATACTGGTAATTAAGGTGCTCCTTTTAATAGAGTACCGGAGCAAAGCATTAACACTCCGTGAACACATGTGATCCTCACATCAAAGCCATTCCCTCCGGTTATCCCAATTCTATCACTTCGGGGCCATTGGTTCCGGACAACAACGTGTGTATACAACTTGTAGATAAGACCAAAAACAATACTATCATAATGAATCAATAACATGTTCAGATCTGAAGTCATGGCACTCGGTCCCTAGTGACAAGCATTAAGCACAACAAGTCGCAACAAAGTCATAAAGCACTAATAAAAGATACTAGGCACCATGCCCTAAAAATCTAATGCCATTACATGAACAATCTCATCCAATCCCTACCATCCCCATAGCCTGCAGCGGGGGATTACTCACTCATAGATGGGGGAAACATGGATGGTCGATGGAGAAGCGATGGTGATGATGATGGCGATGATCTCCTCCAATTCCCCGTCCCGGCAGGGTGCCAGAACGGAGTTTCTGGTGCTGTTTCGTGGAATCTGGTGGTGGCGGTGAAGCGGAACACCTTCTGGAAAAACATTGAACCCCTAGATTTTTTAGGTCAGAAGGCTTCTTATAGGAGAAGAGGGATACCGGGGGTGCCTGGGGGGCCCACACCATGCCCTGGCGTGGCCAGGCCTAGCCCGTGCCTGGGGGTGGTGTGGCCAGCCCCTGGCTCTTCTCTCTCAGATCGCTCTGGAGTCTTCTGGAAAAATAGGCACTTTGGCTTTTGTCCTGTCCAATTCCGAGAATATTCATTTTCTGACTTTCCTGGAACCAAAAATAGCAGAAAACAGGTAGCTGGCACTGTGGATCTTGTTAATAGGTTAGTCCAAGAAATCATATGAAAAGTAGTCCAAAGTGTGGACAAAACACAAGTAAGTTGATAAAACCAAGCATGGAACATCAAAAATTATATATACATTTGCAATGTATGAGCCACCACCACGCGTCTCTCCTTGGACTTCTGTCCCCGTCGTTAACCACTACCTTAAAAGCGCATTGACGGTTCCACCGTTCCCCTGCCTCGCAGAAACCACTCTTCTTCTTCCTGTCATCTATCTTCTTCTCGTCTTCTCCTTGCCGCCATGGAAGGTCGTCGCACTCTAGATACAAGCTTCACTACCCATGACAATAAGAAGATAGACGTTGTCTACACCAACGAGGAGGAGACAGTGGTGCGTGTCCTGAGGATGTACGAGGGTTGGCTTGGGATAGACGAGGACAAGTTTGTGGGATTGGACCTCGAGTACACCCCGGAGCACCCATATGAAGGGAGTGAAGTCGTCGTCGTTCAACTGGCCATGCGGAAACACGTCCTCGTCTACCACCTCTCCCGGTTTGTAGATCTTCTCTTTGTAGCTAACCGCTTTTAGGGTTTTCTCCTCTTGTTGTTTATCCACTTGCTCATCTTGCAACTACTGGATTTTATTTAGGACCAAATAAATTAGGGTTTGCCTATGTCTCAATCGACTGAGATTTTCTTTAGTCTCAATCACCTAAGAAAAGTGCAACCATAGTTAAAAGAAATGTGTAACTCGTTTAGTCGACTGAGAAATAGCAAAACCGAATAAATTATGACAAGACAATGTTGAGAGTCTTGATCTTGCATTTACTAAACTTTTCAAAATTATATTCAGATGATGATCTTGCATTGACAAAATATTTGTAGTTACAAATTTTGGTTATGAAAAACTACATACTTTCAGGACTGACGGGAATTGTCCGGCGCTGCGCCAGTTCCTTGTAGAAAAGGGAATTGTTTTCTGCACTGTTGATAAAACAACTGATTTTTCGAAACTTTATCAAGAGGGAATTATAATTCCTACGCACAACTAGATCGATATTCAGAGTCTTGTCAAGATCCTAGGGGGCTCGAGGAAGGATGGAATGGCATCACTCGCAACTAGAATCCTCGATGAGTCGTACGACAAAATGAAGGAAGATTTCCCTATGGATAGGCACGATTACTGGGACGAGTGGCCGTTGTCTGATATAAATATGAAGTATGCAGCCATAGATGCTTACGTGACCTACCAGTTGTACTAGAAGATCCATTTTTTCTACGTTACCTCGTGTTTTGCCCTATTTGCAAGAGGGAAGACGAGCTTAGGGGAGCCCTTTGTAGAAAATGCAGAATAGCTGAGTTTGAAGCTGCATATGCAAAGAAAATGGCTGCATCTGAAGCGGTGAGAGGCTGAAAGAGAGCTTGCGGTGAAGCGAAGCAGGTGACAGAGAGGCTGAAGCAAGACAAGAGAGGCATCATCTTCTAGCGGCAACAATCAGGCCTATGATGCACCGCTAATTGTACCGCAGGACGCTAAAGATAGGGAAGCCAAGTCAGATCCCAGGTGGGACAAAGCATTTCGTGAGCTGTGGAGTACATGGAATGGTCGCAGTTTGTCGCCTAGGAACGATGGAAAGCGCCTCAAGTGGTCTGATGAGAAGTGAATTAAATTTTACTTGTCAGTGTTATGTTTCTGTTTTGTGGAACTCAGTTAGCTTGTCAAGATGTCTAGCACCTCAAGTGATACTAGTAAAATAAATTTAACCCTCGTTATGTTATGTTTATGTATGTGTCTTGTAGCTTGTCAAGATGGTAGCTTGTTAACTGGCAGTTTGAAAGAGTGCCCTTTTCCTCTCTCGCTAAACAAATATGTTTCTTTTTGCCCAAATTGGTAGCAAATCTAGAGAAGATTCTCACTTCGATAATTAGTTCCCTTTTGGACCTCTTTTTGCCTCTGATCAGGTAGCAAATCTAGAGCAACAAATCACACCAGGCAGAATACATTCATTCAGAAAACAAAACAAATGTAGATATAGATGTGCGCAGCTAAATAGGATATAGCGATAGAAAGTAGGTTGCTTAACGAGGTTCGATGCATTCAGCCAGAAATAGGATATAGCTAGAAAGAAGCTGCTTAGCAGCATCCTGCAAGCTACGCAGCGCCTCCGCCTCCTCCCTCTGGCGCTTCCTCCACTTCTTCCTGCCCAGTCCCTTGATCTTGGGGGCCTTGGGCCTGATTGGAGGTTTCGGAGGTGAATGCTGAGAGCCCGGTGTTCAGCGATGTAGGCGTTGATGTTCACGGTCTCACGCTTGCCGCCTTTGTGGATGCCGGTGCCCGCGGCCTGTGCATACTTCAGTAAGGTGTTCAAGTCGGTGCCACTGGCGTGACTCATCAAGTAGTAGGTGATCCCCTTGCGGAAGGGGCAGCTCTAGTCGCTGCGCCCGAGGAAGGCGTCGTACTGGCCGGCCCGCAGCCTCCTCAGCACCTGACGAGCCTTGGTGTGAATGGACTCGTCATCGCTGCAGACGTCGTTGTCGGAAACCTATTGGAAGAAAAGGAAAATTGGGGAGTAGATGATGTAATAAGATCGAGCAATCGAAATGCGAACAAGCGAATCCTAATAAACCAAGATCTAGCATCCAACGATGGGAACGGTAGAAGAACCAGGGGAGGGAAGCAAACCCTAGTTACCTCCGACCATGGGTCATCGCCGATGTATCGTAGGGGTTGATGGGCGATGTACTTATCTAGATCGTAGGTGCCCAAGAAGTGCTTGATCTGCTTGTGACCGGTGGGGGCCTCGACTAGGGCCTGGACAGGGACGGCGGTTGCTTTCAACGCGTCGAGGGGACCGGTGAGGAGACGGGGGCCTCCTCTCCGGTGGCCTCGGAGGCGACGATGGCCGCCTTATCCTCCTCGGCCATCGCCGGCATGGACGAGGTATTCTCGGGAGTTTGCAGATGCTGATGGGACGGTGGAGAGGGTTGCGTGGGGAGAGTGAGCGAGAGTGGGAGTGGGTGTGGAGAGGGCTCTATAGTTAAGGTGGATAGAAGCAAGGCATGTTTCGTTGCACCACCGTGCAACGCGCCGTGTAGTCGACTGCACCGTGCACCGCGACACGCGCACTATACGTCACGTTTTTTCCCGGGCCATGCATGGCAGTTCTGTATTGAGCCGCATGCAAAGGGCGCACACACAATTTCTAGGTACAAAGTTTGACACGGCTCTAAAATTGGCGATAGTTAAAAGTGGTTGTACAGCGAGATTTGTTGGGTTGTGATAGATCGGGTAAAGGGATGTGTTGATGGCTTCGAGTGACTCGATGAAGCCGGAGACGTTAGGTCTCATCGAGCTCAGCTGTTCGTCCTCCGGATAGCGCGTGCAAGCTTCTTACGGTAGGCCCCAGTTGGAAGTGAGATTGAGAGCCGCTGCGTAAAAAATGCGATGTGTCTTATTAAAATCAAGTGGCAATAAATTGCAGCTGTCCATCGACGACCGTGCACTCGATGACGCATGTGTTGTGGCGTAGTAGTAGCAGTAGTAGCCTTTTCAGACTTGATTAAACGTGACATGACCGCTCGATGACTTTTTCCATGGACGACATCGTGTTCCTTCTTGTAGAGGGAGACGTCAAGATGGTAGCTCGTTAACTGGCAGTTTGAAAGAGTACCCTTTTCCTCTCTCGCTAAACAGATATGTTTCATTTTGCCCAAATTGGTAGCAAATCTAGAGAAGATTCTCTCTTTGATAATTCATTCCCTTTTGGACCTCTTTTTGCCTCTGATCAGGTAGCAAATCTAGAGCAGCAAATACAACCAGGCAAAATACATTCATTCAGAAAACAAAACAAATGTAGATATAGTTGTGCGCAGCTAAATAGGATATAGCGATAGAAAGTAGGTTGCTTAACGAGGTTCGATGCATTCAGCAAGAAATAGGATGCAAGCAAAATATAGAAAATCAAAAGAAGCTGATTAGCAGCAGCCGCCGCAGCAGCAGGTACATTCAGGGAGACATCCGACCTGTTCATTCGCCAGTGCCTCCGCCTCCCTCCGGCGCCTCCGCCACTTCTTGCTGCCACTCCCTGAATCTTGGAGGATTGGGCTTGATTGGAGGAATGCGACCCTCTTTGATGGCCAACCGCTGGAGGTTTCGGAGCTGAATGCCGAGAGCCCGGTGTTCAGTGATGTAGGCATTGATTTTCATGATCTCGCGCACGCCGCCTTTGTGGATGCCGGAGCCCGCGGCCTCTGCATGCTTTATTAAGGAGATGAAGTCGGTGCCGCCGGCGAGAGTCACACAGTAGAAGTTGATTCCCTTGCGGAAGGGGTAGCACCAGGGGCCGCCCCTGAAGAAGGCATCGTACTGGCCGGCCCGCAGCCTCCTCAGCACCTAACGAGTCTTAGTGTGTGGAATCGTCATCGCTGCAGACGTCGCTGCCAGAAACCTATTTGAAGAAAAGGAAAATGGGGGAGTAGATGATGTAAGAAGATCGAGCAATTGAAATGCGAACACGCGAATCCTAATAAACCAAGATCTAGCATCCAACGATGGGAACGGTAGAAGAACCAGGGAAGGGGAGCAAACCCTAGTTACCTCCGACCATGGGTCATCGATGTCGGTATCGTAGGGGTTCAGTGGAGCGATGTACTTATCTAGATCGTAGGTGCCCAAGAAGTGCTTGATCTGCTTGTGACCGGTGGGGGCCTCGACTAGGGCCTGGACAGGGACGGCGGTTGCTTTCAACGCGTCGAGGGGACCGGTGAGGAGACGGGGGCCTCCTCTCCGGTGGCCTCGGAGGCGACGATGGCCGCCTTATCCTCCTCGGCCATCGCCGGCATGGACGAGGTATTCTCGGGAGTTTGCAGATGCTGATGGGACGGTGGAGAGGGTTGCGTGGGGAGAGTGAGCGAGAGTGGGAGTGGGTGTGTGGAGAGGGGCTCTATAGTTAAGGTGGATGGAAGCAAGGCACGTTTCGTTGCACCACCGTGCAACGCGCCGTGCAGTCTACTGCACCGTGCACCGCGACACGCGCACGGTACGTCACGTTTTTTCCCGGGCCATGCATGGCAGTTCTGTATTGAGCCGCATGCAAAGGGCGCACACACAATTTCTATGTACAAAGTTTGACACGGCCCTAAAATTGGCGATAGTTAAAAGTGGTTGTACAGCGAGATTTGTTGGGTTGTGATAGATCGGGTAAAGGGATGTGTTGATGGCTTCGAGTGACTCGATGAAGCCGGAGACGTTAGGTCTCATCGAGCTCAGCTGTTCGTCCTCCGGATAGCGCGTGCAAGCTTCTTACGGTAGGCCCCAGTTGGAAGTGAGATTGAGAGCCGCTGCGTAAAAAATGCGATGTGTCTTATTAAAATCAAGTGGCAATAAATTGCAGCTGTCCATCGACGACCGTGCACTCGATGACGCATGTGTTGTGGCGTAGTAGTAGCAGTAGTAGGCTTTTCAGACTTGATTAAACGTGACATGACCGCTCGATGACTTTTTCCATGGACGACATCGTGTTCCTTCTTGTAGAGGGAGACGTCAAGATGGTAGCTCGTTAACTGGCAGTTTGAAAGAGTACCCTTTTCCTCTCTCGCTAAACAGATATGTTTCATTTTGCCCAAATTGGTAGCAAATCTAGAGAAGATTCTCTCTTTGATAATTCATTCCCTGTTGGACCTCTTTTTGCCTCGATCGTAGCAAATCTAGAGCAGCAAATACAACCAGGCAAAATACATTCATTCAGAAAACAAAACAAATGTAGATATAGTTGTGCGCAGCTAAATAGGATATAGCGATAGAAAGTAGGTTGCTTAACGAGGTTCGATGCATTCAGCAAGAAATAGGATGCAAGCAAAATATAGAAAATCAAAAGAAGCTGATTAGCAGCAGCCGCCGCAGCAGCAGGTACATTCAGGGAGACATCCGACCTGTTCATTCGCCAGTGCCTCCGCCTCCCTCCGGCGCCTCCGCCACTTCTTGCTGCCACTCCCTGAATCTTGGAGGGATTGGGCTTGATTGGAGGAATGCGACCCTCTTTGATGGCCAACCGCTGGAGGTTTCGGAGCTGAATGCCGAGAGCCCGGTGTTCAGTGATGTAGGCATTGATTTTCATGATCTCGCGCACGCCGCCTTTGTGGATGCCGGAGCCCGCGGCCTCTGCATGCTTTATTAAGGAGATGAAGTCGGTGCCGCCGGCGAGAGTCACACAGTAGAAGTTGATTCCCTTGCGGAAGGGGTAGCACCAGGGGCCGCCCCTGAAGAAGGCATCGTACTGGCCGGCCCGCAGCCTCCTCAGCACCTAACGAGTCTTAGTGTGTGGAATCGTCATCGCTGCAGACGTCGCTGCCAGAAACCTATTTGAAGAAAAGGAAAATGGGGGAGTAGATGATGTAAGAAGATCGAGCAATTGAAATGCGAACACGCGAATCCTAATAAACCAAGATCTAGCATCCAACGATGGGAACGGTAGAAGAACCAGGGAAGGGGAGCAAACCCTAGTTACCTCCGACCATGGGTCATCGATGTCGGTATCGTAGGGGTTCAGTGGAGCGATGTACTTATCTAGATCGTAGGTGCCCAAGAAGTGCTTGATCTGCTTGTGACCGGTGGGGGCCTCGACTAGGGCCTGGACAGGGACGGCGGTTGCTTTCAACGCGTCGAGGGGACCGGTGAGGAGACGGGGGCCTCCTCTCCGGTGGCCTCGGAGGCGACGATGGCCGCCTTATCCTCCTCGGCCATCGCCGGCATGGACGAGGTATTCTCGGGAGTTTGCAGATGCTGATGGGACGGTGGAGAGGGTTGCGTGGGGAGAGTGAGCGAGAGTGGGAGTGGGTGTGTGGAGAGGGGCTCTATAGTTAAGGTGGATGGAAGCAAGGCATGTTTCATTGCACCACCATGCAACACGCCGTGTAGTCTACTGCACCGTGCACCGCGACACACGCACGGTACGTCACGTTTTTTCCCGGGCCATGCATGGCAGTTCTGTATTGAGCCGCATGCAAAGGGCGCACACACAATTTCTAGGTACAAAGTTTGACACGGCTCTAAAATTGGCGATAGTTAAAAGTGGTTGTACAGCGAGATTTGTTGGGTTGTGATAGATCGGGTAAAGGGATGTGTTGATGGCTTCGAGTGACTCGATGAAGCCGGAGACGTTAGGTCTCATCGAGCTCAGCTGTTCGTCCTCCGGATAGCGCGTGCAAGCTTCTTACGGTAGGCCCCAGTTGGAAGTGAGATTGAGAGCCGCTGCGTAAAAAATGCGATGTGTCTTATTAAAATCAAGTGGCAATAAATTGCAGCTGTCCATCGACGACCGTGCACTCGATGACGCATGTGTTGTGGCGTAGTAGTAGCAGTAGTAGCCTTTTCAGACTTGATTAAACGTGACATGACCGCTCGATGACTTTTTCCATGGACGACATCGTGTTCCTTCTTGTAGAGGGAGACGTCAAGATGGTAGCTCGTTAACTGGCAGTTTGAAAGAGTACCCTTTTCCTCTCTCGCTAAACAGATATGTTTCATTTTGCCCAAATTGGTAGCAAATCTAGAGAAGATTCTCTCTTTGATAATTCATTCCCTTTTGGACCTCTTTTTGCCTCTGATCAGGTAGCAAATCTAGAGCAGCAAATACAACCAGGCAAAATACATTCATTCAGAAAACAAAACAAATGTAGATATAGTTGTGCGCAGCTAAATAGGATATAGCGATAGAAAGTAGGTTGCTTAACGAGGTTCGATGCATTCAGCAAGAAATAGGATGCAAGCAAAATATAGAAAATCAAAAGAAGCTGATTAGCAGCAGCCGCCGCAGCAGCAGGTACATTCAGGGAGACATCCGACCTGTTCATTCGCCAGTGCCTCCGCCTCCCTCCGGCGCCTCCGCCACTTCTTGCTGCCACTCCCTGAATCTTGGAGGGATTGGGCTTGATTGGAGGAATGCGACCCTCTTTGATGGCCAACCGCTGGAGGTTTCGGAGCTGAATGCCGAGAGCCCGGTGTTCAGTGATGTAGGCATTGATTTTCATGATCTCGCGCACGCCGCCTTTGTGGATGCCGGAGCCCGCGGCCTCTGCATGCTTTATTAAGGAGATGAAGTCGGTGCCGCCGGCGAGAGTCACATAGTAGAAGTTGATTCCCTTCATGGAAGGGTAGCACCAGGGCCGAAGAAGGCATCGTCTTGGCCGCAGACCTCCTCAAAGACCTAACGAGTCTTAGTGTGTGGAATCGTCATCGCTGCAGACGTCGCTGCCAGAAACCTATTTGAAGAAAAGGAAAATGGGGGAGTAGATGATGTAAGAAGATCGAGCAATTGAAATGCGAACACGCGAATCCTAATAAACCAAGATCTAGCATCCAACGATGGGAACGGTAGAAGAACCAGGGAAGGGGAGCAAACCCTAGTTACCTCCAACCATGGGTCGTCGATGCCGGTGTCGTAGGGGTTCAGCGGAGCGATGTACTTATCTGGATCGTAGGTGCCCAAGAAGTGCTTGATCTGCTTGTGACCGGCGGGGGCCTCGACTGGGGCCTGGACAGGGACGGCGGCTGCTTTCAACGCGTCGAGGGGGACCAGTGACGAGACGGGGGCCTCCTCGCCGGTGGCCTCAGAGGCGACGATGGCCACCTTTCCTCCTCGGCCATCATTGGCACGGACGGGGTATTCTCGAGAGTTTGCGGATGTTGATGGGACGGTGGAGAGGGTTGCGTGCGGAGAGTGAGCGAGAGTGGGAGTGGGTGTGCAGAGAGGGGCTCTATAGTTAAGGTGGACGGAAGCAAGGCACGTTTCGTTGCACCACCGTGCAACGCGCCACGCAGTCTACTACACCGTGCACCGCGACACGCGCACGGTACGTCACTTTTTTTCCCGGGCCATGCATGGCAGTTCTGTAATGAGCCGCATGCAAAGGGCGTACACACAATTTCTATGTACGAAGTTTGACACGACCCTAAAATTGGCGATAGTTAAAAGTGGTTGTACGACGAGATTTGTGGGGTTGTGATAGATCAGGTAAAGGGATGTGTTGATGGCTGTGAGTGACTCAATGAAGCCGGAGACGTTATGTCTCGTCGAGCTCAGCTGTTCGGCCTCCAGATAGCGCGTGCAAGCTTCTGACAGTGGGCCCCAGTTGGAAGTGAGATTGAGAGCCGCTGTGTAAAAAATGTGATGTGTCTTATTAAAATCAAGTGGCAATAAATTGCAGCTGTCCATCGATGACCGTGCACTCGATGACGCATGTGTTGTGGTGTAGTTGTAGCAGTAGTAGCCTTTTCAGACTTGATTAAACGTGACATGACCGCTCGATGACTTTTTCCATGGACGGCATCGTGTTCCTTCTTGTAGAGGGAGACGTCAAGATGGGGCCTTGTCAAGATGGTAGCTCGTTAACTGGCAGTTTGAAAGAGTACCCTTTTCCTCTCTCGCTAAACAGATATGTTTCATTTTGCCCAAATTGGTAGCAAATCTAGAGAAGATTCTCTCTTCGATAATTTTTTCCCATTTGGACCTATTTTTGCCTCCGATCAGTTAGCAAATCTAGAGCAGCAAATCACACCAGGCAGAATACATTCATTCAGAAAACAAAACAAATGTAGATATAGCTATGCGCAGCTAAATAGGATATAGAGATAGAAAGTAGGTTGCTTAACGAGGTTCGATGCATTCAGCCAGAAATATGATGCAAGCAAAATATAGAAAATCAAAAGAAGCTGCTTAGCAGCAGCAGCCGCCGCATCAGCAGGTACATTCAGGGAGACATCAGACCCGTTCATTCGCCAGCGCCTCCACCTCCCTCTGGCGCCTCCGCCACTTCTTGCTACCCAGTCCCTTGATCTTGAAGGGCTTGGGCCTGATTGGAGGAATGCGACCCTCTTTGATGGCCAACCGCTGGAGGTTTCGGAGGTGAATACCGAGAGCCCGGTGTTTAGTGATGTAGGCGTTGATTTTCACGATCTCGCACGCGCCACCTTTGTTGATGCCGGAGCCCGCGGCCTCTGCATGCTTCACTAAGGAGATGAAGTCGGTGCCGCCGGCGAGAGTCACACAGCAGAAGTTGATTCCCTTGCGGAAGGGGCAGCGCCAGGGGCCACCCCTGAAGAAGGCGTCGTACTGGCTGGCCCGCAGCCTCCTCAACACCTGACGAGTCTTGGTGTGTATGGACTCATCATCGCTGCAGAGGTCGCTACCGGAAACCTATTTGAAGAAAAGGAAAATGGGGGAGTAGATGTTGTAAGAAGATCGAGCAATTGAAATGCGAACACGCGAATCCTAATAAACCAAGATCTAGCATTGAACGATGGGAACGGTAGAAGAACCAAGGGAGGGGAGCAAACCCTAGTTACCCCCGACCATGGGTCGTCGATGCCGGTGTCGTAGGGGTTCAGCGAAGCGATGCACTTATCTGGATCGTAGGTGCCCAAGAAGTGCTTGATCTGCTTGTGATCGGCGGGGGCCTCCTCGCCGGCAGGGGCCTCCTCTTCGGTGGCTCCATCGGTAGCAGGGACGGGGGCTTGGACGGGAATGGCGGCTGCCATCGATGCCTCGACTGGGGCCTTGACAGGGACGACGTCTGCTTTCAACGCATCAAGGGGGACCGGCAAGGAGACAAGGGCCTCCTCGCCGGCGGCCATGGAGGCAACGATGGCCACCTTATCCTCCTCGGCCATCGCCGGCGCAGACGGGGTATTCTCGAGAGTTTGCGGATGTTGGTGGGACAGTGGAGAGGGTTGCGTGGGGACAGTGAGCGAGAGTGAGAGTCGGTGTGCGGAGAGGGGCTCTATAGTTAAGGTTGATGGAAGCAAGGCACGTTTCGTTGCACCACCGTGCAACGCGCCGTGCAGTCTACTTCACCGTGCACCGCGACACACGCACGGTTTTTTCCCGGGCCATGCATGGCAGTTTTGTATTGAGCCACACGCAAAGGGAGCATACATAATTTCTATGTATGAAGTTTGACATGGCCCTAAAATTGGCGATTGAGAGCCGCTGCGTAAAAAATGGGATATGTCTTATTAAAATCAAGTGCCAATAAATTGCAGTTGTCCATCGACGACCGTGCACTCGATGACGCATGCGTTGTGGCGTAGTAGTAGTAGTAGTAGTAGGCTTTTTAGACTTGATTAAACATGACATGACCGCTCGACGACTTTTTCCATGGATGGCGTCGTGTTCCTTCTACTAGAAATCTCGCTGAGGGAGACGTCCGTGTTGTCTCACGCTGTACTGTGAAGGGCACGGCGTGTGCAACGATCATCGTTGGATTGCACAGAATCAACGGTTGGTGCGCACGATCCGCGTGACAACTTTGACAACAAATCAGGGAGTAGCAGACAGGGTGAGCACAGGTTTGGGCTTCTATGAAAGATAGAGAGAGGGGGGCAAAACTGAGTAGTACCACATAAAACCAAGGGCAAAACTAAGTAGTATAAAAATGGAAAGTGAGTGTCTTGTACAATGAAATACATCATGGCATACATCAAATTAAGCCAATATAGATCCACTAGAGTTCATTGGATGTGTGTTCTTCTCATAAACCACATGGACCCACTAGAGTTCATTGCATGTGTGTTCTTCTCATTAACCACACATGGATCCACCAGTGTAATTGCATGTCTGCTCTTTTCATTAACCACAGTTAGAGTCATTGCATGTCTGTTCTTTTCACAAACCACATATCACCGGTATCATTGCATGTGTGTTCTTCCCACAGACCACACATGGATCCACAAGTGTCATTGCATGTGTGTCCTTATCACAAACCACACATGGATCCACCAGTGTCATTGCATGTGTGTTCTTTTCACATACTACATATCTCTAGTGTCATTGCATGTGTGTTCTTCTCACAAACCACGTAAGGATCCACCGGTGTCATTGGATGTGTGTTCCTCTCATAGACAACACATGGATCCACCGGTGTCATTGCATGTCTGCTCTTTTCATGAACCACATCTAGAGTCATTGCATGTGTGTTCTTCCCACAGACCAAACATGGATCCACCAGTGTCATTGCATGTGTGTTCTTCTCACAGACCACATATGGATCCAGCAGTGTCATTGGATGTGTATTCCTCCCACAGACCACACATGGATCCACCGGTGTCATTGCATGTCTGCTATTTTCATGAACCACAGTTAGAGTCATTGCATGTGTGATCCTCTCACAGACCACACATGGATCCACCAGTGTCATTGGATGTGTGTTCTTCTCATGAACCACAGCTAGAGTCATTGAATGTGTGTTCTTTCCATGAACCACAGCTAGAGTCCTTGCATGTGTGTTCTTCTCACAAACCACATAAGGATACACCAGTGTCATTGCATGTGTGTTCTTCTCATGAAACACATCTAGAGTCATCGCATGTGTGTTTTTCTCACAAACCATATCATGAACCACAACCAGTGTCATTGCATGTGTGTTCTTCTCATTAACCACACATGGATCCACGAGTGTCATTGCATGTCTGCTCTTTTCATTAACCACAGTTAGTCATTGCATGTCTGTTCTTTTCACAAACCACATATCACCAGTGTCATTGCATGTGTATTCTTCCCCCATGAACCACACATGGATCCACCAGTGTCATTGCATGTGTGTCCTTCTCACAAACCACACATGGATCCACCAGTGTCATTGCATGTGTGTTCTTTTCACAAACCACATATCACCAGTGTCATTGCATGTGTGTTCTTCTCACAGACCACGTAAGGATCCACCGGTGTCATTGGATGTGTGTTCCTCTCATAGACCACACATGGATCCACCGGTGTCATTGCATGTCTGCTCTTTTCATGAACCACATCTAGAGTCATTGCATGTGTGTTCTTCCCACACACCACACATGGATCCACCAGTGTCATTGCATGTGTGTTCTTCTCACAAACCACATATGGATCCAGCAGTGTCATAGGATGTGTGTTCCTCCCACAGACCACACATGGATCCACCGGTTTTATTGCATGTCTGCACTTTTCATGAACCACAGTTAGAGTCATTGCATGTGTGATCCTCTCACAGACCACACATGGATCCAACAGTGACTTTGGATGTGTGTTCTTCTCATGAACCACAGCTAGAATCATTGGACGTGTGTTCTTTCCATGAACCACATCTAGAGTCCTTGCATGTGTGTTCTTCTCACAAACCACATAAGGATACCCCAGTGTCATTCCATGTGTGTTCTTCTAATGAACCACAGCTAGAGTCATTGGATGTGTGTTCTTCTCACAAACCATATCATGAACCACACCCAGTGTCATTGCATGTGTGTTCTTCTCATTAGCCACACATGGATCCACCAGTGTCATTGCATGTCTGCTCTTTTCATTAACCACAGTTAGAGTCATTGCATGTATGTTCTTTTCACAAACCACAAAAGGATACACCAGTGTCATTCCATGTGTGTTCTTCTCATGAACCACAGCTAGAGTCATTGCATGTGTGTTCTTCTCACAAACCATATCATGAACCACATCCAGTGTCAGTGCATGTGTGTTCTTCTCATTAACCACACATGGATCCACCAGTGTCATTGCATGTCTGCTCTTTTCATTAACCACAGTTAGAGTCATTGCATGTCCGTTCTTTTCACAAACCTCATATCACCAGTGTCATTGCATGTGTGTTCTTCCCCCATGAACCACACATGGATCCACCAGTGTCATTGCATGTGTGTCCTTCTCACAAACCACACATGGATCCACCAGTGTCATTGCATGTGTGTTCTTTTCATAGACCACATATCTCCAGTGTCATTGCATGTGTGTTCTTCTCACAAACCACGTAAGGATCCACCGGTGTCATTGGATGGGTGTTCCTCTCGTAGACCACACATGGATCCACCGGTGTCATTGCATGTCTGCTCTTTTCATGAACCACATCTAGAGTCATTGCATGTGTGTTCTTCCCACAGACCACACATGGATCCACCAGTGTCATTGCATGTGTGTTTTTCTCACAAACCACATATGGATCCATCAGTGCCATTGGATGTGTGTTCCTCCCACAGACCACACAAGGATCCACCGGTGTCATTGCATGTCTGATCTTTTCATGAACCACGATTAGAATCATTGCATGTGTGAACCTCTCACAGACCACACATGGATCCAACAGTGAAATTGGATGTGTGTTCTTATCATGAACCACAGCTAGAGTCATTGGATGTGTGTTGTTTCCATGAACCACAACTATAGTCCTTGCATGTGTGTTCTTCTCACAAACCACATAAGGATACACCAGTGTCATTGCATGTGTGTTCTTCTCATGAACCACAGCTAGAGTCATTGCATGTGTGTTCTTCTCAGGAACCATATCATGAACCACACCTAGTGTCATTGCATGTGAGTTCTTCTCATTAACCACACATGGATCCACCAGTGTCATTGCATGTCTGCTCTTTTCATTAACCACAGTTAGAGTCATTGCATGTATGTTCTTTTCACAGACCACATATATATCACGAGTGTCATTGCATGTGTGTTCTTCCCACAGACCACACATGGATCCACCAGTGTCATTGCATGTGTGTCCTTCTCACAAACCACACATGGATCCACTAGTGTCATTGCATGTCTGTTCTTTTCACAGACCACATATCACCAGTGTCATTGCATGTGTGTTCTCACAAACCACGTAAGGATGCACCGGTGTCATTGGATGTGTGTTCCTCTCATAGACCACACATGGATCCACCGATGTCATTGCATGTCTGCTCTTTTCATGAACCACATCTAGAGTCATTGCATGTGTGTTCTTACCACATACCACACATGGATCCACCAGTGTCATTGCATGTGTGTTCTTCTCACAAACCACATATGGATCCAGCAATGTCATTGGATGTGTGTTCCTCCCACAGACCACACATGGATCCACTGGTGTCATTGCATGTCTGCTCTTTTCATGAACCAATGTTAGAGTCATTGCATGTGTGATCCTCTCACAGACCACAGATCGATCCAACAGTGACATTGGATGTGTGTTCTTCTCATGAACCACAGCTAGAGTCATTGGATGTGTGTTGTTTCCATGAACCATAGCTATAGTCCTTGCATGTGTGTTCTTCTCACAAACCACATAAGGATACACGAGTGTCATTGCATGTGTGTTCTTCTCATGAACCATAGCTAGAGTCATTGCATGTGTGTTCTTCTCATGAACCATATCATGAACCACACCCAGTGTCATTGCATGTGTGTTCTTCTCATTAACCACACATGGATCTACCAGTGTCATTGCATGTCTGCTCTTTTCATTAACCACAGTTAGAGTCATTGCATGTATGTTCTTTTCACGGACCACATATATATCACCAGTGTCATTGCATGTGTGTTCTTCCCACAGACCACACATGGATCCAATAGTGTCATTGCATGTGTGTTCTTCTCACAAACCACATATGGATCCAGCAATGTCATTGGATGTGTGTTCCTCCGACAGACCACACATGGATCCACCGGTGTCATTGCATGTCTGCTCATTTCATGAACCACAGTTAGAGTCATTGCATGTGTGATCCTCTCACAAACCACAGATCCATCCAACAGTGACATTGGATGTGTGTTCTTCTCATGAACCACAGCTAGAGTCATTGGATGTGTGTTGTTTCCATGAACCACAGCTATAGTCCTTGCATGTGTGTTCTTCTCACAAACCACATAAGGACACACCAGTGTCATTGCATGTGTGTTCTTCTCATGAACCACAGCTAGAGTCATTGCAGGTGTGTTCTTCTCATGAAACATATCATGAACCACACCCAGTGTCATTGCATGTGTGTTCTTCTCATTAACCACACATGGATCCACCAGTGTCATTGCATGTCTGCTCTTTTCATTAACCACAGTTAGAGTTATTGCATGTATGTTATTTTCACGGACCACATATATATCACCAGTGTCATTGCATGTGTGTTCTTCCCACAGACCACACATGGATCCACTAGTGTCATTGCATGTGTGTCCTTCTCACAAACCACACATGGATCCACTAGTGTCATTGGATGTGTGTTCTTTTCACAGACCACATATCACCAGTGTCATTGCATGTGTGTTCTTCTCACAAACCACGTAAGGATCCACCGGTGTCATTGGATGTGTGTTCCTCTCATTGACCACACATGGATCCACCGGTGTCATTGCATGTCTGCTCTTTTCATGAACCACATCTAGAGTCATTGCATGAGTGTTCTTCCCACAGACCACACATGGATCCACCAGTGTCATTGCATGTGTGTTCTTCTCATAAACCACATATGGATCCAGAAGTGTCATTGGATGTGTGTTCCTCCCATAGACCACACATGGATCCACCGGTGTCATTGCATGTCTGCTCTCTTTTCATGAACCACAGTTAGAGTCATTGCATGTGTGATCCTCTCACATACCACACATGGATCCACTAGTGTCATTGCATGTGTGTCCTTCTCACAAACCACACATGGATCCACTAGTGTCATTGCATGTGTGTTCTTTTCATAGACCACATATCACCAGTGTCATTGCATGTGTGTTCTTCTCACAAACCACGTAAGGATCCACCGGTGTCATTGGATGTGTGTTCCTCTCATAGACCACACATGGATCCACTGGTGTCATTGCATGTCTGCTCTTTTCATGGACCACATCTAGAGTCATTGCATGTGTGTTCTTCCCACAGACCACACATGGATCCACCAGTGTCATTGCATTGTGTTCTTCTCACAAACCACATATGGATCCAGCAGTGTCATTGGATGTGTGTTCCTCCCACAGACCTCAAATGGATCCACCGGTGTCATTACATGTCTGCTCTCTTTTCATGAACCACAGTTAGAGTCATTGCATGTGTGATCCTCTCACAGACCACACATGGATCCACAGTGACATTGGATGTGTGTTCTTCTCATGAACCACAGCAAGAGTCATTGGATGTGTGTTCTTTCCATGAACCACATCTAGAGTCCTTGCATGTGTGTTCTTCTCACAAACCACATAAGTATACACTAGTGTCATTCCATGTGTGTTCTTCTCATGAACCACAGCTGGAGTCATTGCATGGGTGTTCTTCTCACAAACCATATCATGAACCACACCCAGTGTCATTGCATGTGTGTTCTTCTCATTAACCACACATGGATCCACCAGTGTCATTGCATGTCTGCTCTTTTCATTAACCACGGTTAGAGTCATTGCATGTCCATTTTTTTAACAAACCACATATCACCAGTGTCATTGCGTGTGTGTTCTTCCCCCATGAACCACACATGGATCCACCAGTGTCATTGCATGTGTGTCCTTCTCACAAACCACACATGGATCCACCAGTGTCAATGCATGTGTGTTCTTTTCATAGACCACATATCTCCAGTGACATTGCATGTGTGTTCTTCTCACAAACCACGTAAGGATCCACCGGTGTCATTGGATGTGTGTTCCTCTCATAGACCACACATGGATCCACCGGTGTCATTGCATGTGTGTCCTTCTCACAAACCACACATGGATCCACCAGTGTCATTGCATTTGTGTTCTTTTCACAGACCACATATCACCAGTGTCATTGCATGTGTGTTCTTCTCACAAACCACGTAAGGATCCACCGGTGTCATTGGATGTGTGTTCCTCTCATAGACCACACATGGATCCACCGTGTCATTGCATGTCTGCTCTTTTCGTGAACCACATCTTGAGTCATTGCATGTGTGTTCTTCCCATATACCACACATGGATCCACCAGTGTCATTGCATGTGTGTTCTTCTCACAAACCACATATGAATCCAGCAATGTGATTGGATCTGTGTTCCTCCCACATACCACACATGGATCCACCGGTGTCATTGCATGTCTGCTCTTTTCATGAACCACAGTTAGAGTCATTGCATGTGTGATCCTCTCACAGACCACACATGGATCCAACAGTGACATTGGATGTGTGTTCTTATCATGAACCACAGCTAGAGTCATTCGATGTGTGTCGTTTCCATGAACCACAGCTATAGTCCTTGCATGTGTGTTCTTCTCACAAACCACATAAGGACACACCAGTGTCATTGCATGTGTGTTCTTCTCATGAACCACAGCTAGAGTCATTGCATGTGTGTTCTTCTCATGAACCATATCATGAACCACACCCAGTGTCATTGCATGTGTGTTCTTCTCATTAACCACAAATGGATCCACCAGTGTCATTGCATGTCTGCTCTTTTCATTAACCACAGTTAGAGTCATTGCATGTATGTTCTTTTCACAGACCATATATATATCACCAGTGTCATTGCATGTGTGTTCTTCCCACAGACCACACATGGATCAACCAGTGTCATTGCATGTGTGTCCTTCTCACAAACCACACATGGATCCACTAGTGTCATTGCATGTGTGTTCTTTTCACAGACCACATATCACCAGTGTCATTGCATGTGTGTTCTTCTCACAAACCACGTAAGGATGCACCGGTGTCATTGGATGTGTGTTCCTCTCATAGACCACACATGGATCCACCGGTGTCATTGCATGTCTGCTCTTTTCATGAACCACATCTAGAGTCATTGCATGTGTGTTCTTCCCACAGACCACACATGGATCCACCAGTGTCATTGCATGTGTGTTCTTCTCACAAACCACATATGGATCCAGCAGTGTCATTGGATGTGTGTTCCTCCCACAGACCACACATGGATCCACCGGTGTCATTGCATGTCTGCTCTCTTTTCATGAACCACAGTTAGAGTCATTGCATGTGTGATCCTCTCACAGACCACACATGGATCCATAGTGACATTGGATGTGTGTTCTTCTCATGAACCACAGCTAGAGTCATTGGATGTGTGTTCTTTCCATGAACCACAACTAGAGTCCTTGCATGTGTGTTCTTCTCACAAACCACATAAGTATACACCAGTGTCATTCCATGTGTGTTCTTCTCATGAACCACAGCTAGAGTCATTGCATGTGTGTTCTTCTCACGAACCATATCATGAACCACACCCAGTGTCATTGCATGTGTGTTCTTCTCATTAACCACACATGGATCCACCATTGTCATTGCATGTCTGCTCTTTTCATTAACCATAGTTAGAGTCATTGCATGTCCGTTCTTTTCACAAACCACATATCACCAGTGTCATTGCGTGTGTGTTCTTCCCCCATGAACCACACATGGATCCACCAGTGTCATTGCATGTGTGTCCTTCTCACAAACCACACATGGATCCACCAGTGTCATTGCATGTGTGTTCTTTTCACAGACCACATATCACCAGTGTCATTGCATGTGTGTTCTTCTCATAAACAACGTAAGGATCCATCGGTGCCATTGGATGTGTGTTCCTCTCATAGACCACACATGGATCCACCGGTGTCATTGCATGTCTGCTCTTTTCATGACCAATATCTAGAGTCATTGCATGTGTGTTCTTCCCATAGACCACACATGGATCCACCAGTGTCATTACATGTGTGTTCTTCTCACAAACCACATATGGATCCAGCAATGTCATTGAATGTGTGTTCCTCCCACATACCACACATGGATCCACCGGTGTCATTGCATGTCTGCTCTTTTCATGAACCACGGTTAGAATCATTGCATGTGTGATCCTCTCACAGACCACACATGGATCCAATAGTGACATTGGATGTGTGTTCTTATCATGAACCACAGCTAGAGTCATTGGATGTGTGTTGTTTCCATGAACCACAGCTATAGTCCTTGCATGTGTGTTCTTCTCACAAACCACATAAGGATACACCAGTGTCATTGCATGTGTGTTCTTCTCATGAACCACAGCTAGAGTCATTGCATGTGTGTTCTTCTCATGAACCATATCATGAACCACACCCAGTGTCATTGCATGTGTGTTCTTCTCATTAACCACACATGGATCCACCAGTGTCATTGCATGTCTGCTCTTTTCATTAACCACAGTTAGAGTCATTGCATGTATGTTCTTTTCACAAACCATATATATATATCACCAGTGTCATTGCATGTGTGTTGTTCCCACAGACCACACATGGATCCACCAGTGTCATTGCATGTGTGTCCTTCTCACAAACCACACATGGATCCACTATTGTCATTGCATGTGTGTTCTTTTCACAGACCACATATCACCAGTGTCATTGCATGTGTGTTCTTCTCACAAACCACGTAAGGATGCACCGGTGTCATTGCATGTGTGTTTCTCTCATAGACCACACATGGATCCACCGGTGTCATTGCATGTCTGCTCTTTTCATGAACCACATCTAGAGTCATTGCATGTGTGTTCTTCCCACAGACCACACATGGATCCACCAGTGTCATTGCATGTGTGTTCTTCTCACAAACCACATATGGATCCAGCAGTGTCATTGGATGTGTGTTCCTCCCACAGACCACACATGGATCCACCGGTGTCATTGCATATCTGCTCTCTTTTCATGAACCACTGTTAGAGTCATTGCATGTGTGATCCTCTCACAGACCACACATCGATCCAACAGTGACATTGGATGTGTGTTCTTCTCAGGAACCACAGCTAGAGTCATTGGATGTGTGTTCTTTCCATGAACCACATCTAGAGTCCTTGCATGTGTGTTCTTATCACAAACCACATAAGGATACACCAGTGTCATTCCATGTGTGTTCTTCTCATTAACCACAACTAGAGTCATTGCATGTGTGTTCTTCTCACAAACCATATCATGAACCACACCCAGTGTCATTGCATGTGTGTTCTTCTCATTAACCACACATGGATCCACCAGTGTCATTGCACGTGTGTCCTTCTCAAAAACCACATATCGCTAGTGTCATTGCATGTGTGTTCTTCTCAGAAACCACGTAAGGATCCACCGGTGTCATTGGATGTGTGTTCCTCTCATTGACCACACATGGATCCACCGGTGTCATTGCATGTCTGCTCTTTTCATGAACCACATCTAGAGTCATTGCATGTGTGTTCTTCCCATAGACCACACATGGATCCACCAGTGTCATTGCATGTGTGTTCTTTTCAGAGACAACATATGGATCTAGCAGTTTCATTGGATGTGTGTTCCTCCTACAGACCACACATGGATCCACCGGTGTCATTGCATGTTTGCTCTTTTCATGAACCACAGTTAGAGTCATTGCATGTGTGATCCTATCATAGACCACACATGGATCCACCAGTGTCATTGGATGTGTCTTCTTCTCATGAACCATAGCTAGAGTCATTGGATGTGTGTTCTTTCCATGAACCACAGCTAGAGTCCTTGCATGTGTGTTCTTCTCACAAACCACATAAGGATACACCAGTGTCATTCCATGTGTGTTCTTCTCATGAACCACAACTAGAGTCATTGCATGTGTGTTCTTCTCACAAACCATATCATGAACCACACCCAGTGTCATTGCATGTGTGTTCTTCTTATTAACCACACATGGATCCACCAGTGTCATTGCATGTCTGCTCTTTTCATTAACCATAGTTAGAGTCATTGCATGTCTGTTCCTTTCACACACCACATAGCACAAGTGTCATTGCATGTGTGTTCTTCCCACATACCACACATGGATCCACCAGTGTCATTGCATGTGTGTCCTTCTCACAAACCACACATGGATCCACCAGTTTTATTGCGTGTGTGTTCTTTCCACATACCACATATCACCAGTGTCATTGCATGTGTGTTCTTCTCACAAACCACGTAAGGATGCACAGATGTCATTGGATTTGTGTTCCTCTCATAGACCACACATGGATCCACCGGTGTCATTGCATGTCTGATCTTTTCATGAACCACATCTAGATTCATTGCATGTGTGTTCGTCCCACAGACCACACATGGATCCACCAGTGTCATTGCATGTGTGTTCTTCTCACATACCACATATGGATCCAGAAGTGTCATTGGATGTGTGTTTCTCCCACAGACCACACATGGATCCACCGGTGTCATTCCATGTCTGCTCTTTTCATGAACCACTGTTAGAGTCATTGCATGTGTGGTCCTCTCACAGACCATGCATGGATCCACCAGTGACTTTGGATGTGTGTTCTTCTCATGAACCACAACTAGGGTCATTGGATGTGTGTTCTTTCCATGAACCACAACTTGAGTCCTTGCATGTGTGTTCTTCTCACAAACCACATAAGGATACACCAGTATCATTCCATGTGTGTTCTTCTCATGAACCACTGCTAGAGTCATTGCATGCGTGTTCTTCTCATTAACCACACATGGATCCACTAGTGTCATTGCATGCCTGCTCTTTTCATTAACCACAGTTAGAGTCATTGCATGTATGTTCTTTTCACAAACCACATATATATCACCAGTGACATTGCACGTGTGTTCTTCCCATAGACCACACATGGATCCACCAGTGTCATTGCATGTATGTCCTTCTCACAAACCACACATGGATCCACCAGTTTAATTGCATGTGTGTTCTTTTCACAGACCACATATCACCAGTTTCATTGCATGTGTGTTCTTCTGACAAACCACGTAAGGATCCACCAGTGTCATTGGATGTGTGTTCCTCTCATAGACCACACATAGATCCACCGGTGTCATTGCATGTCTGCTCTTTTCATGAATCACATCTAGAGTCATTGCATGTGTGTTCTTCCCACAGACCACAGATGGATCCACCAGTGTCATTGCATGTGTGTTCTTTTCACAGACCACATATGGATCCAGCAGTGTCATTGGATGTGTGTTCCTCCCACAGACCACACATGGATCCACCCGTGTCATTGCATGTCTACTCTTTTCATGAACCACAGTTAGAGTCATTGCATGTGTCATCCTCTCACAGACCACACATGGATCCACCAGGGACATTGGATGTGTGTTCTTCTCATGAACCACAGCTAGAGTCATTGGATGTGTGTTCTTTCCATGAACCACAGCTAGAGTCCTTACATGCGTGTTCTTCTCACAAACTACATAAGGATACACCAGTGTCATTGCATGTGTGTTCTTCTCATGAACCATAGCTAGAGTCATTGCATGTGTGTTCTTCTCACAAACCATATCATGAACCACACCCAGTGTCATTGCATGTGTGTTCTTCTCATTAACCACACATGGATCCACCAGTGGCTTTGCATGTCTTCTCTTTTCATTAACCACAGTTAGAGTCATTGCATGTATGTTCTTTTCATAGACGACATATCACCAGTGTCATTGCATGTGTGTTCTTCCCACAGTCCACACATGGATCCACCAGTGTCATTGCATGTGTGTCCTTCTCACAAACCACACATGGATCCACCAGCGTCATTGCATGTGTGTTCTTTTCACAGACCACATACCACCAGTGTCATTGCATGTGTGTTCTTCTCACAAACCACGTAAGGATCCACCGGTGTCATTGGATGTGTGTTCCTCTCATTGACCACACATGGATCCACCGGTGTCATTGCATGTCTGCTCTTTTCATGAACCACATCTAGAGTCATTGCATGAGTGTTCTTCCCACAGACCACACATGGATCCACCAGTGTCATTGCATGTGTGTTCTTCTCATAAACCACATATGGATCCAGAAGTGTCATTGGATGTGTGTTCCTCCCATAGACCACACATGGATCTGTCATTGCTCTTTTCATGAACCACAGTTAGAGTCATTGCATGTGTGATCCTCTCACATACCACACATGGATCCACTAGTGTCATTGCATGTCTGTCCTTCTCACAAAGCACACATGGATCCACTAGTGTCATTGCATGTGTGTTCTTTTCATAGACCACATATCACCAGTGTCATTGCATGTGTGTTCTTCTCACAAACCACGTAAGGATCCACCGGTGTCATTGGATGTGTGTTCCTCTCATAGACCACACATGGATCCACTGGTGTCATTGCATGTCTGCTCTTTTCATGGACCACATCTAGATTCATTGCATGTGTGTTCTTCCCACAGACCACACATGGATCCACCAGTGTCATTGCATTGTGTTCTTCTCACAAACCACATATGGATCCAGCAGTGTCATTGGATGTGTGTTCCTCCCACAGACCTCAAATGGATACACCGGTGTCATTACATGTCTGCTCTCTTTTCATGAACCACAGTTAGAGTCATTGCATGTGTGATCCTCTCACAGACCACACATGGATCCACAGTGACATTGGATGTGTGTTCTTCTCATGAACCACAGCAAGAGTCATTGGATGTGTGTTCTTTCCATGAACCACATCTAGAGTCCTTGCATGTGTGTTCTTCTCACAAACCACATAAGTATACACTAGTGTCATTCCATGTGTGTTCTTCTCATGAACCACAGCTGGAGTCATTGCATGGGTGTTCTTCTCACAAACCATATCATGAACCACACCCAGTGTCATTGCATGTGTGTTCTTCTCATTAACCACACATGGATCCACCAATGTCATTGCATGTCTGCTCTTTTCATTAACCACGGTTAGAGTCATTGCATGTCCATTTTTTTAACAAACTACATATCACCAGTGTCATTGCGTGTGTGTTCTTCCCCCATGAACCACACATGGATCCACCAGTGTCATTGCATGTGTGTCCTTCTCACAAACCACACATGGATCCACCAGTGTCAATGCATGTGTGTTCTTTTCATAGACCACATATCTCCAGTGACATTGCATGTGTGTTCTTCTCACAAACCACGTAAGGATCCACCGGTGTCATTGGATGTGTGTTCCTCTCATAGACCACACATGGATCCACCGGTGTCATTGCATGTGTGTCCTTCTCACAAACCACACATGGATCCACCAGTGTCATTGCATTTGTGTTCTTTTCACAGACCACATATCACCAGTGTCATTGCATGTGTGTTCTTCTCACAAACCACGTAAGGATCCACCGGTGTCATTGGATGTGTGTTCCTCTCATAGACCACACATGGATCCACCGTGTGATTGCCTGTCTTCTCATTTCGTGATGCTCATCTTGAGTCATTGCATGTGTGTTCTTCCCATATACCACACATGGATCCACCAGTGTCATTGCATGTGTGTTCTTCTCACAAACCACATATGAATCCAGCAATGTGATTGGATCTGTGTTCCTCCCACATACCACACATGGATCCACCGGTGTCATTGCATGTCTGCTCTTTTCATGAACCACAGCTAGAGTCATTGCATGTGATCCTCTCATGAACCACACATGGATCCACAGTGACATTGGATGTGTGTTCTTATCATGAACCACAGCTAGAGTCATTCGATGTGTTGTTTCCATGAACCACAGCTATAGTCCTTGCATGTGTGTTCTTCTCACAAACCACATAAGGACACACCAGTGTCATTGCATGTGTGTTCTTCTCATGAACCACAGCTAGAGTCATTGCATGTGTGTTCTTCTCATGAACCATATCATGAACCACACCCAGTGTCATTGCATGTGTGTTCTTCTCATTAACCACACATGGATCCACCAGTGTCATTGCATGTCTGCTCTTTTCATTAACCACACATGGATAGAGTCATTGCATGTATGTTCTTTTCACAGACCATATATATCCACCGGTGTCATTGCATGTGTGTTCTTCCCATGCACCACACATGGATCAACCAGATGTCATTGCATGTGTGATCCTCTCACAAACCACACATGGATCCATGATGACATTGGATGTGTGTTCTTCTCAGAACCACAGCTAGAGTCAATGGATGTGTGTTCTTGCCATGAACCACATCTAGAGTCATTGCATGTGTGTTCTTATCACAAACCACATAAGGATACACAGTGTCATTCCATGTGTGTTCTTCTCATTAACCACGTCTAGAGTCATTGCATGTGTGTTCTTCCCACTAACCATATCATGAACCACACCCAGTGTCATTGCATGTGTGTTCTTCTCATTAACCACACATGGATCCACAGGTGTCATTGCATGTGTGTCCTTCTCAAAACCACATATCGCTAGTGTCATTGCATGTGTGTTCTTCGATCCACGGTGTCATTGCATGTGTGTTCCTCTCATTCACCACACATGGATCCACCTGGGTCATTGCATGTCTGCTCTTTTCATGAACCACATCTAGAGTCATTGCATGTGTGTTCTTCCAATAGACCACACAGGGAACCCCCAGTGTCAGTGCATCTGTGTTCCTCTCATAGACCACACATGGATCCACCGGTGTCATTGCATGTTTGCTCTTTTCATGAACCACAGTTAGAGTCATTGCATGTGTGATCCTATCATAGACCACACATGGATCCACCAGTGTCATTGGATGTGTGTTCTTCTCATGAACCATAGCTAGAGTCATTGGATGTGTGTTCTTTACATGAACCACAGCTAGAGTCCTTGCATGTGTGTTCTTCTCACAAACCACATAAGGATACACCAGTGTCATTCCATGTGTGTTCTTCTCATGAACCACAGCTAGAGTCATTGCATGTGTTCTTCTCACAAACCATATCATGAACCACACCCAGTGTCATTGCATGTGTGTTCTTCTTATTAACCACACATGGATCCACCAGTGTCATTGCATGTCTGCTCTTTTCATTAACCATAGTTAGAGTCATTGCATGTCTGTTCCTTTCACACACCACATATCACAAGTGTCATTGCATGTGTGTTCTTCCCACATACCACACATGGATCCACCAGTGTCATTGCATGTGTGTCCTTCTCACAAACCACACATGGATCCACCAGTTTTATTGCGTGTGTGTTCTTTCCACATACCACATATCACCAGTGTCATTGCATGTGTGTTCTTCTCACAAACCACGTAAGGATGCACAGATGTCATTGGATTTGTGTTCCTCTCATAGACCACACATGGATCCACCGGTGTCATTGCATGTCTGATCTTTTCATGAACCACATCTAGATTCATTGCATGTGTGTTCGTCCCACAGACCACACATGGATCCACTAGTGTCATTGCATGTGTGTTCTTATCACATACCACATATGGATCCAGAAGTGTCATTGGATGTGTGTTTCTCCCACAGACCACACATGGATCCACCGGTGTCATTCCATGTCTGCTCTTTTCATGAACCACTGTTAGAGTCATTGCATGTGTGGTCCTCTCACAGACCATGCATGGATCCACCAGTGACTTTGGATGTGTGTTCTTCTCATGAACCACAACTAGGGTCATTGGATGTGTGTTCTTTCCATGAACCACAACTTGAGTCCTTGCATGTGTGTTCTTCTCACAAACCACATAAGGATACACCAGTATCATTCCATGTGTGTTCTTCTCATGAACCACTGCTAGAGTCATTGCATGCGTGTTCTTCTCATTAACCACACATGGATCCACTAGTGTCATTGCATGCCTGCTCTTTTCATTAACCACAGTTAGAGTCATTGCATGTATGTTCTTTTCACAAACCACATATATATCACCAGTGCCATTGCACGTGTGTTCTTCCCACAGACCACACATGGATCCACCAGTGTCATTGCATGTATGTCCTTCTCACAAACCACACATGGATCCACCAGTGTAATTGCATGTGTGTTCTTTTCACAGACCACATATCACCAGTTTCATTGCATGTGTGTTCTTCTGACAAACCACGTAAGGATCCACCAGTGTCATTGGATGTGTGTTCCTCTCATAGACCACACATAGATCCACCGGTGTCATTGCATGTCTGCTCTTTTCATGAATCACATCTAGAGTCATTGCATGTGTGTTCTTCCCACAGACCACAGATGGATCCACCAGTGTCATTGCATGTGTGTTCTTTTCACAGACCACATATGGATCCAGCAGTGTCATTGGATGTGTGTTCCTCCCACAGACCACACATGGATCCACCCGTGTCATTGCATGTCTACTCTTTTCATGAACCACAGTTAGAGTCATTGCATGTGTCATCCTCTCACAGACCACACATGGATCCACCAGGGACATTGGATGTGTGTTCTTCTCATGAACCACAGCTAGAGTCATTGGATGTGTGTTCTTTCCATGAACCACAGCTAGAGTCCTTAGATGCGTGTTCTTCTCACAAACTACATAAGGATACACCAGTGTCATTGCATGTGTGTTCTTCTCATGAACCATAGCTAGAGTCATTGCATGTGTGTTCTTCTCACAAACCATATCATGAACCACACCCAGTGTCATTGCATGTGTGTTCTTCTCATTAACCACACATGGATCCACCAGTAGCTTTGCATGTCTTCTCTTTTCATTAACCACAGTTAGAGTCATTGCATGTATGTTCTTTTCACAAACGACATATCACCAGTGTCATTGCATGTGTGTTCTTCCCACAGTCCACACATGGATCCACCAGTGTCATTGCATGTGTGTCCTTCTCACAAACCACACATGGATCCACCAGCGTCATTGCATGTGTGTTCTTTTCACAGACCACATACCACCAGTGTCATTGCATGTGTGTTCTTCTCACAAACCACGTAAGGATCCACCGGTGTCATTGGATGTGTGTTCCTCTCATAGACCACACATGGATCCACCGGTGTCACTGCATGTCTGCTCTTTTCATGAACCACATCTAGAGTCATTGCATGTGTGTTCTTCCCATAGACCACAGATGGATCCACCAGTGTCATTGCATGTGTGTTCTTTTCATAGACCACATATGGATCCAGCAGTGTCATTGGATGTGTGTTCCTCCCACAGACCACACATGGATCCACCGGTGTCATTGCATGTCTGCTCTTTTCATGAACCATAGTTCGAGTCATTGCATGTGTGATCCTCTCACATACCACACATGGATCCACCAGTGACATTGGATGTGTGTTCTTCTCATGAACCATAGCTAGAGTTATTGGATGTGTGTTCTTTCCATGAACCATAGCTAGAGTCCTTGCATGTGTGTTCTTCTCACAAACCACATAAGGATACACCCGTGGCATTGCATGTGTGTTCTTCTCATGAACCACAGCTAGAGTCATTGCATGTGTGTTCTTTTCACAAACCACATATCACCAGTGTCATTGCATGTGTGTTCTTTCCATGAACCACACATGGATCCACCAGTGTTATTGTATGTGTGTCCTTCTCACAAACCACACATGGATACACAAGTGTCATTGGATGCGTGTTCTTTTCATAAACCACATATGGATCCTAATTAACCTTAGGAGAGCCCTAACCTTAGCATTATACTGAGTCTTCTAGAAGGAATGCCCTAACACAGTTGTTCTGCTTGACGATTGTTACATACCGTTCGATCTGGGCGCTTGGACAATTGGGATGGTTTTCGTGAGATCGATACGTGAGTAGTCTGTTCTGCGGCATTATTGGCCACGCTTGGTCTGGACAAAGTGGCAACACCGGGGGCTCCCCTTTTGCAAGTGTCACGACTCACGAGTTGAGTGGGCCATATCTCAGTGTCACGCCCCCAGTACTTCTCTTACTCCATGTACTTCTCTTCCTTCCCCTCGAAGCCACTTTCCCCACTTCACTCCCATCCTGCCGTAGCCGCAAGCCGACGGCGCCTCCATCCCAATCCCCTCTCCGGCAGCCACCCCCCTCCCCTCTCGCCATGGGTTCAAGGGGAGACGACGAGGAAACGCGTCGTGACGACAGGGACGGTGATTTTGATATGAGTCGTCTCATCTCTATCTCTATCATCTGTGGCCAGTTATCTATTTTTTGAGCCAGATCTACTTCGTTTACTCATGCGCGTATGATGTGTTAGTCCAACCAGACGATGTATGACGCCGACTATCACGGTTTAGCGGATGAAGACAGTCCTCTGGTATGTAAACATGGATATGTGCTCGCTAAATTTGTAGCATTCGAAGGACGAAACGCAGGCAGGAGGTTTCTACGGTGTCAAGGACATCGTGCAATGATGCGAGGCGGAAGTTGCGGTGTTGTCAAATGGGTAGATCCAGAGTGGCCCAAATCAATGCAGAAAACGCTGGACAAACTATGGGAAATGACTGTTGAGTTGAAAGAATCCACATTCAGCTCACTTCTTGACAGTGTTGAGATGAAGCTATGGGAACCAGTTGACACGACCAAGCATAAGCGAGATCTCAGGTGGGTGGAAGACAAGGTTAGCAAAGTCGAGAAGGAGAGGGACACGACGTTGGCCCTGAAGGCTAAAGCAGAGCAAGAACTGACTCAAGCAAGGAAGGATCTTCACCAGGCCAAAGTCCTGCAGTTCACAACTACGAGTATTGACAAGTGCATGAGGAAAAATGCAGACAAACAATTGAAGTTGTGCAAGGAAGATGCTAAAAGGAAGGAGCAGACGATTCGATCCTTGCTCTCGCAGGAAGATGCGCATCGGGCTAAGATTAGGAAGATGAAGGAGATGTGTGATAACTAGTTCTATTTAACTTGAGGTCCGTGCCTTTTTTAAGTTGTAATAGTTGTACTTGTTGACCTAGCGGTCTGAACTATTGGCCCCGGAGTCCTGGGAGTAAAAAATTGGTCGCCCGTTAATCTGTCTTAACCCCTACATTACTTCCTTTTGTCTAACCAATGCCCCTTGGATATTTCGCCCATCGCTTCGTCGTCCTCGTGTACAAATAGGAGGCGCCACAGCGCGTCGCTTCGTCGTCCATCCCCTCGCCCTCCCCAATCTCCACCGTGTCATCGCTTTATCATCCACCCCCTCGCTCCCTCTCCAATCTCCACCGCGTCGCCATGGAGATGCCCTCGCTGAACTTCTACGAGGCAGTGATGTTCGCGCACTTCGACATCCTTGCACCACCGGCCGCGACAGTGCCCCATGGATGGCGCATCAGCTATGCGGGGGTGCCGGTGGCTCCACTCCTTGTCCCCGGCGGAGCCGTGATGGAGAGCGAAATCACGGCGCGCCGCCGCCAGATGTCCGCGTGGAAGAGGGCGCTGTTCAAGAAGGAGCGGAAGGCCAAGATTGGCAACCGCATCGTTTATGGGTGCGTGGTGCACCGGGATCTCCGCATCCGAGAAGGGCGGGAGAGGTTCTGGTCCGTCCTTGGACAGACCAAGTACACAGGCATCGCCGCCGCTCGCCGCGAAGAGATGCTCCGTCTCGCGAACAATGCGAAAATCGTGGAGGTTCCGTCCGACGACGAGGAAGCCGGCGGCTCGGAGGACAGCGGCAGCGGAAGTGAAATTGTTGACTAGTGGTTGAATTAATGTAGGATATGAAATCGCACCTTTGTTTAGAAGAATTTGTGGTTGAATTAATGAAATGCCTCGATTTAGATCTCTGTCTCGATTAATTTGTGGAAGAATTTGTGATTTAGATCAATTTCTGCCTCGATTTAGATCTCTGTCCCAGATTGGGAACGTGACCGTGGACCAAAGACCCCTTTTCTACTAGTGTATTCTGACATTGGTGGTTTGTTTAAACGTAATCTACGTGGATTTGGCCGCATGCAAATGGCACAACCACAATTTATAAAGTGGAAGCACGTACACCCGGTTACTGGAGATCTAGGAGCTTCGCCAGATGCAGGGGATGCAGGAGCAGAGAGGCGGTGAGATAGACGGGCTCAAGATTAGGCCAGAAAGTGGTATCGATTTCCTCCTCATCTGGGCATTATCGGTGAGAACATTGTTGTTTATGTTGCCACGTCGTTGGGCATCATCTGAAATAAGTTGCTTCTTCGTGGAGTGTGGCAACTTAAATAATTTATTTCTGTGTCACTTACATTCCGACGTATTTGGAGACTTCCTGCCCCTCAGCAATCGTGGAACCGGTGGATCCTTGTTTTCAGATAGCAGTGGCACAATCACAATTTTGAATTCAACTACTAACTAGGGCGTTTCCAAACCCTAAGTCGCGGTACATTTTACTCAGAGAACGTGGGTAGATTGTTTCGCCCAGCAACGTGCCACACACCGAGCTCCAGAATTTAATTGAATTAAATATATATAGGTACAAGTTCAACACGTTACTATGCATCTTCATTGCCAGCAGCCTTCTTCCGCAGCCTGGGTGCCAAGCCTTCATGTCCACTGGCTTCTTCATTTCATGTCTTCTTCCTCTTCCTCGGTGCCAATTTTCTTAGCTTCACGTACTCTGCAACGCCGGGACAATGGGCACCAGAATCGTGTCCAGCATCATCTTTCTACTCATTTTTAATTTCTTCGGGTAGCAAAAATGACTGACCCGGCAGTCATGTTTCTAACCTTGCGGCGCTTCCTGTCAAAGAAATAAGACTGTTGCATAACTGCCCAATATCTACAGAGTAAATAAAACAAAAATTACAATTCAGCACAAACATGCGAACCCCAAGCGACCTTTGCTTACCAGGAGGTAATTGGGTTCGAGCAACCACCCTGTCCAAGAATAGAAGGGCGACTCCCAGTTGCAGCAGCTTCCACATCCAGTACATCACATTTCAACTCAAACATGGCAGCCGAAGCATACCTTTTCATCAACCCAATTAGCTGACTGTCACATGTTATAGGAACCATGATGCCACGTTCATCCATGAAGCTGAATTTTGCAGTCTGCTTCGACCATAATTCAACATGATTATGCAGAGCAGCAACCATACCAGATATAGTGCAAATCTGCGCAGGCGCTTCATCCATCGTGAAACAATGGTGTCCATACCACTTGCCCTTAGAGTCATACCTGTAGAGGACTACCGTAACCAGGTAAGGGGGTCCACGCAAATCCCACTTGACAGAAAACTGTGGACAAAATATGTTTGTCAGCGTTGGGCTAACAAACAATTTGAGGTTCAGTAGCCAGCTAGCAGTTATAATTAGTGCGAATAGCAAAGAGAAGGGTTGCTCACCCGCTTGTAGCTAGAACTTCTTCTTCCTTGATAGTAGGATCTGCCATCCTCCGAACTGCTCGACTCGTCGGCAGCAGAGGCAGGCTAGAGCCTCGCAACGGCGGCTACGTCATGCGCCATTGGAGCTCGGGATTAGCGACTAGGCGCAGCAACTTGGCCCCGGAAGTCAAATGTCCGAAGGGATCGTCCTGCCTGGAGGGTGGATTCCGACGCTGCCGGTACTAGGGGAAAGCTGGGAATGGATTTGTGAAATTGGTCAACACATCCAATCCACTTAGCTGCTCGATTTTCCTAAGAGGTTGCCACGTTGGCGCTCGCGTCACGGACAGATGACCGACATGAGGGTCCCGACCGTCTACTCACAGGGCGGTTTAACGGAATGTTTGAATTTGGCAGGAGTGAGATGAGTTTGCCTCGAAATGGCCCCTCTCAGTAGTTGGCAGCCCAACTTTTCGAAATGCGGTAATTTCAGGCAACTTCGGTACCGCCATGCGCTGGCCTGCGAACTTTGGTACCGCAAAAGAACATGCCCCCCATCAGTAGTCCCCGAGGCCATCGTTGAATCAGACGCAGGTGGTCATTTGGAAGTCGGAGTAGGCGAGTCCAATTTGGACACCCAGTCGAATCGGTGATGGACTGCACTGAAACCAAGGAAATTTTCCCCAGGCTCCCAGTCACTTCTCCGGTGAATGTCACGGCTGCCAAGTCACTGCTTCGGCAAGTGGACAGGGCCAGTTGCTAGTGAGTGGAACAGGGAGTTGGACCGTCAACTTGGTCAAACTATCCGTTGGATATTCCAACGGTAACTTCAGCGTAATTACCGCAGGTAATGGCTATCCCGAATCTGGCCGGTAGCCCTCCCCCCTTATAAGGGGAGTGATGAATCAGCCTTGCAGATCCTTCCCTGCATTCTTCATTCTCGCGCATTCATTCTTCCTGTCTTCCTTCGATTCGATCCTTTCACACCGAGCAACTCCATATCCTTCCCAATGGCACCTCCAAAAGGTTCATGGGGAAAATCCAAGTGCACCACGGCCCAGCTCAAGTCCTTCGAGGATGCCGGAGTTCTCCATAAGGGGAACTGGCGGGTTCCCTCTCCCTCCGAGACCGAGCCGAAGCCACGAGCCGGCGAGTTCATTTGCTTCCCCAGCCACCTAGAGAGAGGTTTGGGGTTTCCCACCTCACTCTTCTTCCTACGCTTTGATACATTGCAAATGTATCTATAATTTTTGATGTTCCATGCTTGGTTTTATCTACTTTCTTGTGTTTTGTTCCAACTTTGGAGTACTTTTCATATGATTTCTTGGACTAACCTATTAACAAGAGCCACAGTGCCAGTTGCCTGTTTTCTGTTGTTTTTGGTTCCAGGAAAGTCAGAAAATCAATATTCTCAGAATTGGATGGGACCAAAGCCAAAGTTCCTATTTTACTGGAAGACTCACGGAGCCAGAAGCAGAGACGGAGGAGGGCCAGGGCCTGGCCACACCATATGGTGGCGCAGGCTAGCCCTGGCCACGCCACCAGGTGGTGTGGGCCCCCCGGCACTCCACCGACCTTGCCTCTTCGCCTATAAGAAGCCTCTCGATGCATAAACCCTAAATCATCAACCAGAAATCCATGAAAAGTTTCGCAGTGCCGCCGCCACCGAAGGGGAGATTCGGCGGACAGAAAATCTCTGTTCCGGCACCCTGCCGGGATGGGGAAGTGCCCCTAGAGCCATCTCCATCGATCTCCACCGCCATCTCCATCACCATTCCTGATTCCCATGATGAGGAGGGAGTAGTTCTCTCTCGAGGCTAAGGGTTCTACCGGTAGCTATGTGTTCATCTCTCTCTCTATGCATGATCTTATTAAGATCATGAGCTTGTAATCTATAGATCTACCTTGCTACTCAAGTGCTTTAATAGATCTCTGCTCTCCCTATGTGTATGAAAGTGACAGCGTGCACACCATGGTGGCACTTAGGCTAGAGATTACAAATACTTGTTATGAGTTATATTTGGAGTTGGATGTCTTTATGAAATTGTGGTGTTTATTGGACTCATCTAGTACTCAAGGTGATAGTGTGGGGTTTTCTAGATGGGAAAGGCTTACTTTGAGGTGTGTTGTTATAGCTCTACCATGGATTAGAGTGTCCAACCAGAGAGTAGTTAAGAGTAGTATCATGAAGATAATATATTTATATGAGAGTGTTCACTAGTGAAAGTATGATCCCTAGGCCTTGTTTCTAAGCATTGATACACCGTTTGCAATTAGATCTGTTACATGTTTGCTTGCTTCCATCTTTATTTTAGTTTTCCTTTAGTCTTTTCCATGCCATCAAGTTATTTTCTATCACCGTTACCACTTATAATTATCTATACCACTCGTATTTCACTATCTCTTCGCCGAACTAGTGCACCTATACACCTGACAAGTGTATTGGGTGTGTTGGGGACACAAGAGACTTCTTGTATATTAATTGCAGGGTTGCTTGAGAGGGGATACCTTTGACCACTTCCTCCCTGAGTTCGATAAACCTTGGGTAATCCACTTAAGGGAAAACTTGCTGCTGTTCTACAAACCTCTACACTTGGAGGCCCACCAACTGTCTACAAGAATAGAAGTGCGTAGACATCACGCTTCTGTGCGTATTACGCAATCAAGCCGTCGGATCTTGGTCCGCACAACATCGAGTAGCTGGCGATCTTCGTCGCCTTCTACGAATGCTACCTCGGTTGCAGGCCGTATTTCCCGTTGTGGCTGGAGCTCTTCCACGGCCGCATCGGGCGCGAGGCGTCTGGCGACTTGATGCTGGCGGTTGGCGGTGTCATGTTCCAATTGAAGCCGAAGGCCAACTTTGTCAAGCTCCTACTGCCAAAGAAGGCCGCGAGCGAGTGGAAGAAGAGCTGGTTCTACGTGAAGGAATCCACTCCCTCCAGCGAAGTGGCGCTTCCCAAGTTCGTCGCCCAAAGGAGTGAGCCTTGCCGGCTGGCACCGAAGAAACTCCCCTAAGACCAGAGGATGGCTGTCACGGAGATGATGGACCAGATCCAGAGGTTGAACGACCAAGAGTTGTCTTCGATCAACCTCTACAACTGCTGGCTCGGGTGGCGTCTGGTTCCGCTAGCAGCTCGACCGCATTGGATGTATGAGTATAGCGGCAAACACGATCCCTCCCGGACCAGCAAAGAGTCGTGGGAGACCGAAGATTACAAGGCCGCCCTGAAGAAGATCATCGATGTGGAATTCACAACCGCATCGGTCGGGCTCGCCCGGTATACTACCGTGAAGAACGAAGCCCCCACAGTAAGTTTTTCCTTCCAACAATCTGCAATGTAACTTCGCATCCGCTGCTCGATACTCATTGGTGGTTGTTTTCAGTTGTTCCAGGTGCTGGAGGGTTGGTTCCCTCTGCTTGACGAGGAGGTTCCCCGGGAGCTCGAACAGGCCTCTGAGGGAGATTCCTCTGAAAGCGACGAGGAGGATGAGGAGGTTCCTCCCCCAGCGCATGCGGCTTGCAAGACCCGCATGCAAAAGTAGTGCGAGTTCGAGGCGAGTCGTAGCCTCGATGAACATGAAGGAGGCGACGAGATCGTGCAAGATCACATGTCTTGGCGCACAGCCACACCGGCAAAGCCCGCGCGCAAACCAAAGTCGTCGGCGAAGAAGCTAGCATCACCGTCAAGGTCGGCGGTGGTGTTTGAGTCTGATGACGACTCTAATGATGAGGATGCCCTCGATTCTTCACACAAGATCCCGGAGGATGCGATTCCAATGAAGGGATTGGGGGATGAGGACACCGAGGCGGCGATAGAAGTTCCTCTGGCGGTGATTGCGCCTGAAGCTTTGAGGGTGCCAAGCCAGGAGGAGGCTGAGGCCACGACGTTGAAATTGCCACAACCTTCAAGGGGGGCCGCGTCTTCGGAGCCGGAAATTCCGGCGACCATGGCTTCGTCATCAAGGAAGCCCGCGGTGTCATGGGCTTCAGATGTCTTTGAGAGGGGTCTCACGCGCAAGCTGGGGCCGGAACTATACAAGCCCGCCCACATCAGCACCAGGCTGCGCATTCTTCCAGTCGCCAAGTAAGTATTGACTTCTCCATTCCAAGTCGTGTCTCGTTTTTATGTTGTCACTGTGTTGACTTTGGAGGTTTTGGCAGGTCTAGAGCCGAGAAGATTGGTCGCCCTTCAGTGGCGAAGATTCCGCCGGTCGCCACCACGGGAGAGGGCGACCTCCCCAAGAAGAGGAAATCTACTGAAGATGCGGCGACTGTGGAGGGCGCGAAGAGGCAGAAGGGCGGTGCCGACAATGTCGTGGCGATGGATAGCGCCAAGGAGTTCGATCTCGCTGTAGTCGTCGAAGAAGTGGCGGCGGCGCGGTCGGAGCCAGTAATGGTCGCTCCTGCGACGGAAGCGCCGGCTCCGACGACCAGTGCCCCGGCTAGGGCGTCGACAACATTCCCACGCTTCATGGCGAGGGGGTTTCCTGGCGTGGCGGACAACCAGTCTCCATAGATCCCAGAGATCATTGATGAAGACGTTGGGTCCCATCGTGGGTGCACCTCCTTCATGGTCCCGTCGACTGACGCCGGAGAGCTCCACAAGATGCTTGGCGCCGCCATTCAGGTATGTCCAGTCCCCGAGTTCCTAGCTGCTGAATTTCAGTGGCTAGGTACTGAGTTTCTTCTACTCTCCAGTCCCCGAGTTCCTAGTCGCTGAATTTTCAGCGACTAGGAACTGAATTTCTTCTACTCTCCAGTCCCCGAGTTCCTAGTCGCTGAATTTCAGCGGCTAGGAACTAAATATTGTTTTTGGTAAGTACTAAGTTTTGTTACTTTTGCAGGGTTTACAGAGGGAGTCGACCGATCGACAGGCCGCGAGGGAACGTCTGGAGCGGGATCTGCGCGTGGCGCAGGAAGCAAACCGGCGACTCCAGGAAACTGTTGGTATGTACTTGATTCGTTTTTTTGGTTGTGAACTATTGGTGTGCTAGCGTGTTGATGATTTGTCTCTTTTCTTTTCAGATGGTCTTCTGGCTGCGATTTCCAAGGCCCATGAAGGGTACGTTCCAGTCGCTGAGCTGGACGCGGCGAATGGGCGAATCGCCTCGCTAATCCAGGAGTTGGAGGAGGCAAAAGCGGCCTCAATTTCTTCTGAGGATCGAGCGAAGGCTGCAGTCACTGCGGCTGAAGAGGAGCGCAAGGTCGCAGACTCGATCATCGTGGGGCTGCAGAATGATCATGCCGCCCTGGAGAAGCATGTCACTGAGAACTGCCGCAAGCTTCTTAGTGAGTCTCTGTTTTTTGCTTAACACGTTTGGCGAGTCCCCGAGTGGGGAGATCCATAGTGTCACTGACGTGTGATGTTGCATTTGTGTTAGGGCAAAGCGACCCGATGGTCCAGACCTTCAACGCCTCGCAGTGCGTGACTACCGTGGTGAACGCGGCCACTGCCTCGGCATTGTGCGTCCAAGCAGTCCTTCAAGGGATGTCCCCCACTGAGGTTATCCCTAGGGGACTTATAGAAGTATGGCACTATCTGGAGGAGGTGACTGACGTCGTGAGTGGATGACATGCTCGGCTTTCAGGCGCAGGGCCACCACGGCATTGAGCCTGGGTCTCACCCACTTCCCCGATGATTTCGACCTCGACGACGTCACCAGGGGCTACCCTTCGGCAACTTGCGCGGTGGATATGTCAGAGGTGCTGAAGCTGACTGCCAAGGCCGCCCCTTTTGATGATCGGGTGTTAGCGATGGGGGACCTTCTGCCATACCAGGAGACGGTATTGGCACCAGGAGACCCCGAGCCGGAGCATCGCGACATGAAGTCGGAGCAACCCTTCCGTTCGGTGTTGTCGAAGTCGCTGACGACCTACCCGATGAACCCATGGCAGCCTTTCGTTCGTGTCAAGGGTGGTGGGGATGCTTCTTCGTCAGGTCCTGCAAAATAGATAGTATCGTTGTGCAGTTTGTAATATATGCCAAGTGGCGACTTTTGTAATATGAACAATATTTTGAGTAAGAGGAGTCAATCGACTCGCAATGTGACCGAGATTGTGTGGTGTGTTTTATTTTTGCTTGAGCGAGTCCCTGAGCGCGTCCGCCCTTTAATGGGGTATAACTCGATTGTATACATATGTGTTTTCTTTTATGGTACTTTGTTTGTCCCTTGCGCCTCCTGAAGGGGCGAGTCCCCGAGCGCGAGTGGGTTTGTTTGTAGGCGAGTCCCCGAGCATGGTACTTAGCCGTTTTGGGCGCATGCCTGTTGTAAGTTGCTAGTGCATTGTTTGTAACACGTCTCCTCCCCTGGCTCGGAGAGCCAGTCGCTGGGCGAGTCCAAGGCAGATCTCTTACTTGGTGTGTTCCCGAGCCGCGTGAGGGTTCCATTTTTGCGGAGTCCCCGTGCGTGGTACTTAACCGTTCGAGTCGCTTTGCACGAGGATGGGAACGACAGGTCGTTGTGAGAAGCGTATACCGGTCGTCTTGGCCTGGCGGGCCAGTCGAGCTAGGTGACTCCGATGGTGGATCCTAGTTGGCGTATTCGTGGACGTCCCAAGGCCCGAGTATTTTCGGTGCCCTTGGGCCGCACTACTTAGTTGTGCTAGTCGCTCGACCAAAGGTTGACTTCTGTGGGTAGCGTATTGATAATTGTACGAGTGCGAGTAGCACAAGGATATGGCGAGTAGACACATTTTTGTGAACCGAATGAATTTCATTATATATGTTAGCTGAGTACATGTTTCAGTTCTATGTATAGAACTTTCGGAGGAGGTTTATATTCCATGGCCTCCCAACCTCGAGCTGGCCGTCGCCTCGTATATCGATGAGGTAGTAGGCATCATTGCCGAGGACTCACCCTATGGCGAATGACCCCTCCCATGGGGGGAGAGTTTGTGCATGCCCTTCTTGTCTTGAGCCAGTCATAGGACTAGGTCGCCCTCCTGGAAGGTGCGAGTCCAGACTCGGCGACTGTGGTAGCGGCGGAGTCCTTGCTGGTAGATGGCTGTGCGGGAGCGAGCCAGGTCGCGTGCCTCGTCGATTTGGTCGATGTTGTCTTGGCGGGCGGTCTCGTTCGTCGCCTCGACGTAATTAGCGACTCGAGGTGAGTCGTGCTCCAGGTCTGTTGGCATTACGGCTTCGGTATCGTACACCATGAAGAAGGGTGTGAACCCAGTGGAGCGATTGACGGACGTGTGGATCCCCCATATGACTGAAGGGAGCTCGTTGACCCAGCATCCTGGGGTGCGCTGGAGGGGCACCTGGAGTCATGGCTTGAGCCCATGGAGGACGCTCTGGTTGGCGCGTTCTGCTAGGCCGTTCGACTCCGGGTGGGCGACTGAGGCGAGGTCGAGTCGTATGCCCTGCTCTTCGCAGAATTCTGCCATGGCCCCTTTGGCGAAGTTGGTGCCGTTGTCCGTTATGATGTTGTGCGGGTAGCCGTACCGGCAGATGAGCTCGCATAAGAAGTTAGTGGCCGTCTTGCCTTTGCACTTTTTGATCGGCTTGGCCTCGACCCATTTGGTGAACTTGTCGACCGCGACCAGGAGGTGGGTAAAGCCGAATGGAGCCTTCTTGAATGGGCCTACCATGTCCATGCCCCATACAACGAATGGCCATGTGATAGGGATGGTCTTGAGTGCCGACCCAGGGAGGTGCGTCTGGTTGGCGTACTTCTGGCACCCGACGCATCGTTGGACGATGTTGGTGGCATCGGCGTGCGCGGTTAGCCAGTAGAAGCCGTGCCGCATGGCCTTGGCGACCAGCAACTTGGCGATGCCATGATGGCCGCAGTCGCCGGCGTGAATGTCCTGGAGGATCTTGTAGCCTTCTTCTGGCTATACGCAGTGCTAGAACACGCCAGTCATGTTGCGTTTGTGGAGCTCGCCGTTGATGTTGACGAAGGATTTGCAGCGGCGCATGATCATTCACGCCTCCATCTCGTTGCTTGGGAGGATCTTGTGCTCGAGGAAGGCGACGTATATTACCGTCCAGTCGCTAGGCTCCACAACCATGGCGACTAGGGCCAGCTCTGGTTGTAGTGGTATCCCGATGTCGATCTCCTTCGGTGGCACACCGAAGGTTTGTGGATGATATCGAGGAAGACGCCTGCTGGTTGTAGTGGTATCCCGATGTCGATCTCCTTCGGTGGCAGACCGACCCGATGTGGGAAAGGGCATCTGCCTCCTCATTCTTGCATCTGTCGATCCACTCGACGGAATAGCCATTGAAGTGTCCTCCTAGCTGGTCTACCGCTTGGCGGTACGCGATCATTGTTGGAGAGGCGGCGTCGCATGTTCCGGCGACCTGGCCGGCGACTAGGTCGGAGTCGCCGTAGCACCGTAGGTGGTTGATGTTCATTTCCTTGGCGGCCCGCATGCCTTGTAGGAGGGCCTCGTATTCTGCCATGTTGTTGGTGAAGGGCTAGAAGTTGAGGTGGAGCACGTATCGGAGCTTGTCCCCTTTGGGGGAGGTCAGTATGACCCTGGCCCCTGCACCGTCGGTGTTCTTGGAGCCATCAAAGTGTAGCGACCAGTAGTGGAGATACGGTAGCTTCTCCAGCTGCTGTGCTTCTTCCCAATCTACGAGGAAATCAGCTAGGTATTGTGATTTGATTGCTTTGTGGGGCTCGTATTTAATGTTGTGGATGCCGATTTCGACGGCCCACTTGGTGACTCGCCCAGTCGCCTCGCGATTGCGTATTATGTCCTGCAGTGGTGCGGATGAGACCACCGTGATTGGGTGCTCTTGGAAATAATGGGAGAGTCGCCGCTGAGCTCGGAATACTATGTACACCAGTTTCTGGTACTGCGGGTAGCGCTGTCGTGAATCCGTCAGGACTTCACTGATGTAGTAGACAGGGCGCTGTATAGGGCACTCCTTTCCCTCCTCTGGTCGTTCGACGACCATCACGGCGCTGACGACTCGATTGGAGGCCGCCACATAGACGAGCATGGGCTCTTTGTCAGTTGGAGCGGCAAGTAGTGGAGCCGCGAGTAGCACTTCTTTGAGTGCTTTGAGTGCATCATCCGCCTCCGCGTCCCATTGGAACGTGGGATTCTTGTGCATCAGGCGATAGAGGGGCATGGCCTTCTCGCCTAGTCGGGGTATGAAGCGACTGAGAGCCGCGACTCGCCCGGCCAACTTCTGGACGTCGCGCAGGCACTCGGGTTTTCCGAGTCGCACGATGGTGTTGATCTTGGTGGGGTTGCCTTCGATGCCTCGCTTGGAGACTACGTATCCCAGTAGCTATACGGTGGGGACGCCGAAGGTGCACTTTCCTGGGTTCACCTTGATGTTGTACCTCCGCAGATTTGCGAAGGTTTCGGCCAGGTCGGCGAGTAGGTCGTCCTGGCGGGTGGACTTTACCAGCACGTCGTCGATGTAGACGTGAATGTTGCGGCCAATTTGGCTCGCGAGGCACTCCTGCATGCATCTTTGGTATGTGGCGCCGGTGTTCTTGAGGCTGAACGTCATGGCCGTGTAGCACAAGGTGTCGAATGGCGTGATGAACACCGTATTCTCCTCATCCTTGAGCGCCATTTTGATCTGGTTGTAACCAGAGTATGCATCGAGGAAGCACAGCGACTCCGATCCCGTGGTCGAGTCGATGATTTGATCGATGCGCGGTAGGACGAACTCCTCCTTCGGGCAGGCGCTGTTGAGGTTGGTGTAATCGATACACATTCTCCACGCGTTGTTCTTTTTCAGGACCAGGACTGGGTTCGCCAGCCACTTGGAGTATTTTACTGGCCGGATGAAGCCTGTGGCTTGCAGGCGTTGTACTTCCTCGACGATTGCTCGACAGCGCTCTTCATTGGAAGGGCCACAACGACTGCTTTACTGGTCGCACTTTGGGGTCGGTGTTTAATTTGTGCTTAGCGAGTTCCCTCGGGACACCTGGCATGTCAGATGGTTTCCATGCGAAGATGTCGCGGTTCTCACGGAGGAACTCGATGAGCGCACTTTCCTATGCGAGGCTCATGTGTGCCCTGATGGTGACCGCCTGGCTTGAGTCGCTCGGGACGAGCTCGATGGTGCGGGTGTGCGTGGCCGCCTCGAATGTGGAGTTCACGGCGGTTGGCTTCTTCAGGATGGTGGGGTCGTCCTTGTTGATGTTGCTCGCGTATTTCGCGAGCTCCTCCGCATGGTCGGTCTCCGCGGTGATGACGGCGCCGGCGAGCTCAGCTCCTTTGTCCTCACATTCCACGGCCATATCGGGGTCGCCGTGGATGGTGATGATGCCTCTCGGCCCTGGGAGCTTCATCATGTTGTACGCGTAGTGGAGGGTCGCCATAAATTTGGCAAATGTTTGGCGTCCTAGGACGCAGTGGTAGGGGCTGTGGAAGTTCACCAGCTCGAACTCGATTCGCTTAGTGCGGTAGTTTGCCGGTGTGCCAAAGGTGACCGGTAATGTCACTTTTCCGATCGGGTACGCCTTCCGACCAGGGACGATGCCGTGGAAGGTTGTCGGGATCAGCTAGATTGCCGACTTCGGGAGCTGGAGCCTTTTGAACGTGTCCAGATACATGATGTTGATGGAGATCCCGCCGTCCATCGGTGTCTTGGGCAGCCAATAGTCGGCCACTTTGGGCCTGACCACCAGGGCGACTCGCCCTGGGTACTTGATCTTGGGAGCGTGGTCCTGGCGACTCCAGGTGATGCTCTGCTCGGACCAGTTGAGGAAGCATGGGATGTCGACCTGTGTCACCGCATTGACGGCGACTGCTGATACATTGCAAATGTATCTATAATTTTTGTTGTTCCATGCTTGGTTTTATCCACTTTCTTGTGTTTTGTTCCAACTTTGGAGTACTTTTCATATGATTTCTTGGACTAACCTATTAACAAGAGCCATAGTGCCAGCTGCCTGTTTTCTGCTATTTTTGGTTCCAGGAAAGTCAGAAAATGAATACTCTCGGAATTGGACGGGACAACAGCCAAAGTGCCTATTTTTCTGAAAGTCATCAGATACCAGAATAAGAGACGGAGAGGGGCCAGAGGCCGGCCACACCACCTGGCCGCGTGGCTAGGCTGGGCCCATGCCAGGGGGTGGTGTGGTGGCCCCTGGCACCCCTTCGGCCTCCCCTTCCTACTATAAGATGCCCTCGGGACGAAAAACCTAAGTGCCCGATCAAAAATCCACGAAAGAGTGTGTAGCCGCTGTCATCTCCATCCCTAGATCGGGAGGGATCTGAAGCTCTTCCCGGCACCCTGCCGGAGAGGGGAATTCACCCTGGAGGCCTTCTTCATCACCATGCAAGCCTCCGATGTGATGCGTGAGTAGTTCATCCTTGGACTACGAATCCATGTACTAGCTAGATGGCTGGTTCTCCTCCTTTGTGCTTTCATGTCTAGATCTTGTGAGCTCCGTTCATGTCAAGATCATCTATTTGTAATTCTGCAGTATGTGTTTGCGGGGATCCGATGGATATTGAGATGCTATTTCAGATTGATTATTGATTCTATCATGTCTTTGTTATTTGTGATCTTGCATGCTTTCCGTTGTTAGTAGCTATCTTGGCCAAGTAGATGCTAGCAACTCCAAGAGTTAGTATTTATGCTTGATAGTGGGTTCATGCCTCTAGTAATCTGGGGAAGTGAGACAAATCTCTAAGGTACTAGATGTGTTGTTGCTACTAGGGAGAAAACAACAATCCTTTGTTCATAGAACAATCGTATTGTTTACTTTACACGCAGTTCGTAAAGCAATAATCTGTTGCTTGCAACTTAATCTTGGAGGGGTTGGATGATAACCTGAAGGTGGATTATTAGTCATAGATGCAGTTGGATGGCGGTCTATGTATTATGTTGTAATGCCCAATCGAATCTCAAAGGAGTCAAGATGATTAGTATATGCATGTATTGCTTTCTCGATGTTTGTCAATTGCCCCGTTGTAATTTGTCCACCCAGCATGTTATCTATCTTAAGGAGAGCCCCCTCTAGTGAACTATGGATCCCGGTCCTTTCGTTTACATACAATCTACAAATTGTTTACTTCTGTGTGTTTACTTTCTGCAAACTATTACTTCTTCCCATTCGATACGTTTAATCCTTTGTTTTCCGCAAAACACGGTGAGATTGACAACCTCATCGCAAGTTGGGGACAAAGTTCTGTGGTTGTGTTGTGTAGGTCTCCATGTTGCTACTAGCACCGGTAGTGCGCCCCGCCAAAGCTCAGCTAGCAGCACCTTTGGGGTGTTTCCTTGCTCCTACTGGTTCGATTAAACCTTGGTTTCATAACTAAGGGAAACTTGCTACTGTGCTCATCATACCTTCCTCTTGGGGTTCCCAACGAGCTCTACATCAACCACGCACCAGCACTTTTCTGGGCGCCATACAAAGAGCCATCAAGCATTTTTCTGGCGCCGTTGCCGGGGAGTCAAGGACATCTTCACAAGGGGAGTCCCTCATAACCAATCTCTTTACTTTGTTATTTTTGTTTTGCTTAGTTCCTTTTTGCTTTGTTTGCTTGTTTCTTTTTCAAAAACACAAAAAAATTAGCTTTACAAGTTTGCTTTCTTTATCAAAAACACAAAAAAAATTAGTTCCTACTATAGTTTTTATTTTCACTGGTCTGTTATTGTCTTGTTTTATCATGGTTTCTTTGAAACTAAATCTTATTGGCAAGGTGGGTTCATGGAAGAACAAAAATATTATTATAAGGAACACCGCTTGTCACAAAAAGGGAAACACTTATGGGAACAAATTGATAAATTGTATACCATTGCTATAAATGTGTGCTCTACTTATAATGTTACTTATTGCTTTGATAAATCTTGTTGCTGTAGGAGGTATAAACACCTCCCTTTTCAATGTGAGTATAATGATAATGTTACCATATCTTCTTATGTTAAAGGGAATTATGACTTTTATGATGTGGAACAAATTGAAGAATTTATTGCTTGGAAGGGTGCATTCGAACTAGCTTATTTGCTTGAAAATACTGATGATGCACCTTATAAATATGAGGTTTATGATATACTTCAATTTTGCTTTGATAATTACAAGGAAGAAAATGGCTATATTCTTGAATATCTTAATAGATGCTCTCCACCAATGGAAGAGACTTATGCCTTGCAGGAGCCTATGGAAGAAGAAATTGCTGAATGAAGCTCATTGGATGAAAAATAGGAGGAGAGTGATGATCAAGAGGAGGAAGAATGGGTCTACCCATCCCTACCTTCTAATGAGAGTAACTCTTTACCCCTTACATTATTTGATTGTCCCCCATGCTTACCAAAGGAGGACGAATGTTATGTTCCTGAGGATTCTTTTGAAAATGTTTCTAAAAAAGCTCTAGTTCTTGTAGATCATGAAAAGCATGCTTTATGTGATAGTTATATTGTTGAGTTTATTCACGAGGCTACTGAAAATTATTATGAGAGAGGAAAATATGGTTGTAGAAGTTTTAATGGTACTGAAACACCTCTCTAAGTGCTGAAATTTTTGAAGTTACTTTTGTTTTATCTTCCTATGCCTGTCACTTTGTTCTTTGTGCATTTATTTTGCTTACAAGATTCCTATGTATAGGAAGTGGGTTAGACTTAAATGTGTTTTCAATTTGCTTCTTGATGCTCCCTTTTACTTCAATTCATATTTCTTATGTGAGCATCTTCTCAAACTATCATGCCTAACTTAAAGGCGTTAAAGAAAAGTACTTATTGGGAGATAACCCAAAAGTTTTAGATGAGTCTTGGAAGTTATTACTTCAGTAATAACCTCTCCTTATCCTTTTTATTTGCTTTTTGTGCCAAGAGTAACCTCTAATGAGAGAGAAGTAATGATTGGGAAAGTTGTTGTCCCAAAACAGAATTCTGTGCTTCATCGTAAAAATTTGTGTAAAATCTCTGAAAGTCTTTTTGAGGCGTCGGTTTTTGTTCTTCTGCCCCAGGTTGTTATCTAACTTTCGTTGGTTCAACACTTTTTGATTTGAGAAACAGAAGGTCTTCGAAAAAATTCGTCTTTACCTGCTAGTCTGTTTTGACAGATTTCTGCCATTTTCTGCATTTGCTTCTTGTTGGTTCCTTTTTGAGTTCTTTTGGGGAATTGAGCTTTTTGAGGGAAGTGCTACAGTAGCTAGTGTTCTAATGGAAGTTTATTTGGTGTTAGAACTGAACCTTAAGACCTTTTATCTTGAGTGCACTAATGTTGCTAATAAAGATTGTGTGAAGTTTTGTATGAAGGAAAAATTTCAGGTGTATGGAAGGAATGAGTAATGAGATGAAGGATGGAATAAAGCTTAATCTTGGGGATGCCACGCGTATCACCCCAAGAAATATCCAAGAAGTACAAGCGTCAAAGCTTGGGGATGCCCAAGGCATCCCCCTCTTCATCAATAAAAATCCCAGGTTTCTTCCAAACACTTCATTTTTATTGTTTCATGCACTGTTGTGTTGTTCTTGGAGCGTCTTCTTTTTCATTTTTGTTTTGGTTTTTCGTTTGATTTGTTTTCTTAGTTTGCTGAATAAATTGGTTGGACCCCCTCTTTCATACATTGGTTTGCAAATAGTTTGGTTTGGTTTGGAAAAGAGTAGGAAAGTTCATGCTTATGTGGTAAAAAGAGCTCGATTTTGACTGTGGCCTATGCTTTGTCATGCCATGCTTGATATTGTTTTGGCTTTATGCTTAGTATTCTTTGCTGTAGCATGACTTGTTATAAACAATTGAGATTGCTTAATGTGCCTTGGATGAATCATGCCTTGTTTTAGCATATTAAAGCATAGTATAGTGGTATTCTCCTTTGATGCTTTATTTGGGTTGACTTGGCGCATGCTCACACCATGTTATGACTATCTAAAGTCACCATAGCCTTTATGATCCTTTAGTTTTCAACCTGTAGTATCACTTTTTGCTTTGATCAATGATGTTTTGTCGCTCTGCATGATTATGGCCATTATTGCTCTCTTAGTTTGTCGCTCCTAGTCTTCTGCTAGCCTCCACAACCAAGTATGAGTTCCACTCATGCATCCAACTCCCTAAACCAAGTTATTCCAAAGAGTCCACCATACCTACCTACAAGCTTATGCTATTCCAGGTATATTCATGCTTTTGTTTACCTTCCGAATTAAACTTGTTATGAGAAAACTAGTGATTAAAGCTCTCACGAACTTGATGGCACACTTTACTTTTCTTGCCCTTAATAAACTTGAACCATTGTGTCGTATATGTTGTATATGCTTGCACTTATTTGTTGGGAATTAGCAGAACCATGCTGTCATGGGGAACGCTTTCAACATTGCACTTGGTACTTTGTACCTAGTTGATAGCATGCTCTTTTGTCTATGGATGTCGTCGGTGTGAAATGAAAGGGGAGCTTGTAAGTCCATGGAGTTATGTATATGGGTTAGAGAAACGCCTGGGCCGCTGGTCTAATCCATGCGGACATGGTGGAAACCTGCAGCGTAACCATAATGAGCTGTTTATGAAGCATTCTTCTTATAAAAAAAGAGTCCTATATTGAGAAAAAAGACAAAAGAGAAAAAAAGAGATACTATGAAAAGAGGAAAGAGAGAAAAAAGCACCATATTCCCATGGTAAATAAGAAGATTGCTGAGGTGCTCATTGTCTGCTTGCCTTGTCATTTTGATATGGGGATTCTTCCGTATCATCGGGCAAGGGGTACCCCATTGGCAGTTCTCTATGATACACGTGTACTTACGATGACAAGAACTTACCGGTGACTAAACTTGAGTAGCATGGGGAGCGGCCCTCGTATACAAGGGACATGAGATTTCTGACTTATACTTCGTTAAGCATGTACACCATAGTTTGTTCACTTTAACCTTAATCACTTCAAGATGCTTATGATAGGGGCAATGAGAGCTAAAAGCTATAAGTACCATAATTTTTGGAAGCTCTTTATGAGACTTGAATCCCTACTTCCTTCTATGAAGGCCTTTCTTCGACCATTATATTGAGTCTCCACCTTCTATGTTTATGCACCTACTTTAAGAGCATAGTGGACATTCTTAGTTCTATGTGCATTGTCCCAAGACTAGTTGATTGATGCATACTTTGATATTGCTTATTTTAAACTATTGTATCTAGTCACTCTTATGAACTTTGAAGGTGTCCTATGCATTTATATTTGCTACTCTATTGAGGGACAAGCTGAATACTTTTATGCTATGTTTTCTTTATGTGAAACAAACAAACGTCTTGCAAAGCATTGTTATTCATGAATCTTTTGTTTGTGCCTTTTCATGTTGCATCATAGTTTCTTTGTCTTATTGCTAGAACTTTGTCTTTCATGTTATGATTGAAGTACTATGATCCCAGCTTTGAATGTTTTACAAATACTTTGATCAAGTCTTTGATGGTGCATGTCACCTAAAAATTATTCTTTCTTTTTATCACTTACCTACTCGAGGACGAGCAGGAGTTAAGCTTGGGGATGTTGATACATTTCAAATGTATCTATAATTTTTGATGTTCCATGCTTGGTTTTATCCACTTTCTTGTGTTTTGTTCCAACTTGGGAGTACTTTTCATATGATTTCTCGGACTAACCTATTAACAAGAGCCACGATTACCGGTACTGCATTTTCTGCTGTTTTTGGTTCCAGGAATGTCAGAAAATGAATATTCTCGGAATTGGATGGGACAAAAGCCAAAGTGAATATTTTTCCGGAAGTCATCAGATGCCAGAATACGAGACGGAGAGGGGCCAGAGGCCGGCCACACCACTTCGGCACCGTGCCAGGGGGTGGTGTGGTGGCCCCTGGCACCCCTTCGGCCTCCCCTTCCTACTATAAGATGCCCTCGGGACGAAAAACCTAAGTGCCCGATCAAAAATCCACGAAAGAGTGTGTAGCCGCTGTCATCTCCATCCCTAGATCGGGAGGGATCTGAAGCTCTTCCGGCACCCACGGAGGGGAATTCACCCTGGAGGCCTTCTTCATCACCATGCAAGCCTCCGATGTGATGCGTGAGTAGTTCATCCTTGGACTACGAATCCATGTACTAGCTAGATGGCTGGTTCTCCTCCTTTGTGCTTTCATATTTAGATCTTGTGAGCTCCGTTCATGATCAAGATCATCTATTTGTAATTCTGCATGTTGTGTTTGCGGGGATCCGATGGATATTGAGATGCTATTTCAGATTGATTATAGATTCTATCATGTCTTTGTTATTTGTGATCTTGCATGCTTTTCGTTGTTAGTAGCTATCTTGGCCAAGTAGATGCTAGCAACTCCAAGAGTTAGTATTTATGCTCGATAGTGGGTTCATGCCTCTGGTAATCTGGGGAAGTGACAGAAATCTCTAAGGTACTAGATGTGATGTTGCTACTAGGGAGAAAACAACAATCCTTTGTTCATAGAACAATCGTATTGTTTACTTTACACGCAATTTGTAATGCAATAATCTGTTGCTTGCAACTTAATACTAGAGGGGGTTTGGATGATAACCTAAAGGTGGATTATTAGTCATAGATGCAGTTGGATGGCGGTCTATGTATAATATTGTAATGCACAATCGAATCTCAAAGGAGTCAAGATGAGTAGTATATGCTTGTATGCTTTCTCGATGTTTGTCAATTGCCCCGCTATAATTTGTTCACCCAGCATGTTATCTATCTTAAGGAGAGCCACCACTAGTGAACTATGGACCCCCGGTCCTTTCTTTTACATTCAATCTACAATCAAACTGTTTACTACTTTGTGTTACTTTCTGCAAACTATTACTTTCTTCCATTCGATACGTTTAATCCTTTGTTTTCAGCAAAACCGGTGAGATTGACAACCTCATCGCAAGTTGGGGCAAAGTTCTGTGGTTGTGTTGTGCAGGTCTCCACGTTGCTACTAGCACCGGTAGTGCGCCCTGCCAAGGCTCAGCTAGCAACACCTTTGGGGTGTTTCCTTGCTCCTACTAGATTGATAACCTTGGTTTCGTACTGAGGGAAAACTTGTTGCTGTGCTCATTATACCTTCCTCTTGGGGTTCCCCAACGAGCTCGATATATTTTGGGCCATCAGGCCGGCCACACCACTTCGGCACCGTGCCAGGGGGTGGTGTGGTGGCCCCTGGCACCCCTTCGGCCTCCCCTTCCTACTATAAGATGCCCTCGGGACGAAAAACCTAAGTGCCCGATCAAAAATCCACGAAAGAGTGTAGTCATTGTCATCTCCATCCCTAGATCGGGAGGGATCTGAAGCTCTTCCGGCGCCGAGAGAGGGAATTCACCACGAGGCCTTCTTCATCATCATGCAAGCCTCCGGTGTGATGCGTGAGCAGTTCATCTCTGGACTACGGGTCCATGTAGTAGCTAGATGGCTGGTTCTCCTCCTTTGTGCTTTCATATTTAGATCTTGTGAGCTCCGTTCATGTCAAGATCATCTATTTGTAATTCTGCAGTATGTGTTTGCGGGGATCCGATGGATATTGAGATGCTATTTCAGATTGATTATTGATTCTATCATGTCTTTGTTATTTGTGATCTTGCATGCTTTCCGTTGTTAGTAGCTATCTTGGCCAAGTAGATGCTAGCAACTCCAAGAGTTAGTATTTATGCTTGATAGTGGGTTCATGCCTCTAGTAATCTGGGGAAGTGACACAAATCTCTAAGGTACTAGATGTGTTGTTGCTACTAGGGAGAAAACAACAATCCTTTGTTCATAGAACAATCGTATTGTTTACTTTACACGCAGTTCGTAAAGCAATAATCTGTTGCAACTTAATCTTTGGAGGGTTCGGATGATAACCTGAAGGTGGATTATTAGTCATAGATGCAGTTGGATGGCGGTCTATGTATTATGTTGTAATGCCCAATCGAATCTCAAAGGAGTCAAGATGATTAGTATATGCATGTATTGCATTCTCGATGTTTGTCAATTGCCCCGTTGTAATTTGTCCACCCAGCATGTTATCTATCTTAAGGAGAGCCCCCTCTAGTGAACTATGGATCCCGGTCCTTTCGTTTACATACAATCTACAAATTGTTTACTTCTTTGTGTTTACTTTCTGCAAACTATTACTTCTTCCCATTCGATACGTTTAATCCTTTGTTTTCCGCAAAACACGGTGAGATTGACAACCTCATCGCAAGTTGGGGACAAAGTTCTGTGGTTGTGTTGTGCAGGTCTCCATGTTGCTACTAGCACCGGTAGTGCGCCCTGCCAAAGCTCAGCTAGCAGCACCTTTGGGGTGTTTCCTTGCTCCTACTGGTTCGATTAAACCTTGGTTTCATAACTGAGGGAAACTTGCTACTGTGCTCATCATACCTTCCTCTTGGGGTTCCCAACGAGCTCTGGGCGCCATACACAGAGCCATCAACTGCGCGGGCGAGCACCTTCCTCTCGCGCTTGGTGTCGAGCCTGGTGAAGGTGTGTAGCCAGCCGACGGTGTTTCCAAAGACGTCGGCATTTCCGTTGTCCCGAGGTGGGTTGTTGTTGGGGTCTTCCCTTGCTCCCCTTGCCTTTTCGATCCCTTTGAGAGAGTGGTTGTCCGCGGTGGTGTGGGTGGCGGGTTTCCTGTCCCTGCTATGGTAGACGCAAGGCTGGTTGAGCAGGGCGGCGGGGTCGAATTTTGGCCTCGCCGTGTTGTTGGCGCGGTAGTTTTCGCTATCGCGGTAATCTCCTCCGTCGCGACGGTAGCTTTTGGGGTCGCGTTGGCTGTAACCGGTGTTGGTGACGAAGTCGACTCGCCCGTCCTTGCGGCGCTTGCCGGTGATGCGGGTGTTGCTATAGCGCATGTCGCGTTGTCGCCCGCTTTCGTGGCCGCTGGTGCGACGTCTTCCTCCCGACTCGTCGTCAGAGTCTTGGTTGGGGTCCTCCTCCGCGTAGCGCTTGGCGATCTCGAGGAGGTCGGGGATGTTGTCGAGCGTCCGGTAGACCCACTTGATCTTAGCGACCAGGGGTTCGTACCGGCACGTGTTCTTGAAACAATGTATCACCATGTCCGGGTGGATGCCGGAAGCATTGATCCACAATTCTTGCCATGTTTGAATCCAGTGGCAGGTCTCATGTTGTCCCTGGATGCATCGCTCGAGGTCTTCGATGGTGGTGGTGTGGGTGTAGGAGCCCTCGAAGTGCCTGACGAAGGCATCCTGCATTTCCTCCCAGGAGTCGATGCTGTCAGCGGGGAGGGTGTTTATCCATTGTCGGGTCGCACCCTCCATCATCAGGGGAGGTAGCGAGTGGCGAGCAGGTCGGTGTGGCCAGCGATTTCCATCGCCATGAGGTATGTATCCAACCACACTGTTGGGTCGTACGTTGGATCGTACTTTTCGATCTCTTTGGGCACCTTGAAGTTGGCAGGGGTACTTTTCCCCACTTATCATAGGCCCGAAGCATTGGGGGCCGACTCGGCTGAGCGAGCCCCTGGGTTCAGGGTCACCGCAATTACTAAGGGTGTGCCTCAAATCATTGGGCTGGCATGCCCGCCAGACCTGGTTGTTGACGATGTGCGTGCGTGAGTCGATAGGCTGCCTGTTGGTGGCGACCGTGTTGTTCACCGGTCGCGGTTCGTTGGTGGAGAGTGCGGGGTTGGCGGCCCGTGGCTGGTTCGCCAGTGGTTGCGGTGGTGGGCAGGTCACGGCGTTGGCGTTGGTGGGGTGGCCGCATGAGGCCGCCCTGCTCGCTGAGGAGCGGGAATACATACGACCCCGCAGGTCGACTCCTGCGGCTTGTTGCTCTACGGCCCTGGCGAGTAGGGCCTTGGCGTACTGGATCTGCAGCGTGCCGTCTCCCTGGACGTCGAGGTTGGCGACCGCGGCGTCGGACGCAACGACGTTGTCCATCGGGGTGGAGTAGAGTGGGAGTCCGTTGGCGTCGCGGGCTTGTGGCGAGATGATGATCCGCAGCTGGTCCGGCGGGGGCGCGTGACCAATGGGTGGTGGAGGGGCTCCGGTCGCCGGTGCACCGGGTGGTGGTCGGTTGCATCCACCTGGTGGCGCGTTCTCGCAGTACTCGCGCTCGGCCGCACATGCGGGGTCACTTTTGTCGTTGAAGTTCAGGACGCAGCCCTAGACGTTGGAGTTCAGGCGGGTCCTGACGCGGCGCTGGTGATAGAGCGATAGCTCCCGCGCCGTTTCCCGCTCGAGGCGATATTTCTCGCGCTCGGAAAGCTCATTGCGCTGCGCCTCCGCGAGTCGCAGGCGGGCCTCCTCCACCTCTTTAGCCGTGGCGGTCGGCAGGATCGGTATGGAGAACGGATCTGGCGGGGCGGCCGTGCTGCCCGCCTTGTAGATCGCGTTTAAGCGATTGGATCTAGCGCGGAAGTCTTCGGGCGACTCCGAGCCGGAATCGGAATCGAAGATCCCGAGGATGGAGGATTCCTCAAAATTCTCAGGGTTGGAGACCCGTGTGATGGATTCCTCTCGTGATGCCGTGGTGATAGATCCGTCGACCGAGGCAGGGGTCGCGGAGACGGCGTCATTATTTAGGGCCTCGTTGTTCGTGGCGGCATTGGTCTCGGCCGTGTTGCTGGCCGCCAAGTCGTACTCGCTGATGAGGCTCCTGATGGAGCGGACCTGCTCCTCCGAGAGCAGATCGTGGTGCGGCGGCGATCCGCCAACGATCACCGTCGTTGCTGGGTCGACCTCGTCGGTGAAGCCGACGAAGAGGTTGATGGAGCCGACCGGCATCACCGTGCCATGAGTGACCGGGTGTGACGCCGAGATGTAGCTGCTGGACAGGATCTGTAAGATCCCGCTGGTGGCGATCATGCGGCCGGTGGCGAGCGGCCGATCGATCGGCGAATAGGGTCTCGCCGCAGAACTCAGGCCAATCCTTCTATGCCCCATGGTAGGCGCCACTGTCATGGAAATGGCCACGGCAGTCGCTACAGTAGGCAGCGATTGATTGAATTGGGGGCGAGAGCTAGCGTCCATCTGCGGTGCAAGATGGGGGCGGATGCACATGGGTTTACCCAGGTTCAGCCCCGGGAGGGTAAAGACCTACTCCTGCTAGATTAGATTATTGGAGAGCGAGTTACAGGGGTGGCGAGCTCGACATCTAATTAGCGAGTCGCTCGAAGGGTTGTATGATGTAACGTAAGTCCTCAGGATACCCTAGAGAGGTTTATATATGATGCACCTCGCTAGGGTTTACAAGTTACAACCGAACAAGATATGGATTTGGAGACTTTGACCTAATCCGACTAGGCTTCTGGTATGCTTCTGGGCCTCCAGTCTCCAGTCATCGGGCCTTCCCCTTAGTCGCATTCTAGTCGCCGTCCTGCAGGCCAACTTGTGAGACCTTTTGGCCCAATCGGAACGTCCTGCTGGGTATACCCCATTCGGCATATCCCCATCAGCGTGCGCCTTATTCCTTGAAACAGAGGTACAATATGAGTTCGGTGGATGTACTCTCCTGCGTATTTTTCATGAAGTCTTAACTTGCGATGGGTTGGGTGGTTCAGTGGATGTACACTGCTGAGTAGTAAGCTGAATAGGATTAAGGCTCTCTGTTTAGGAAGGCCAGAGGGATAATTCGCAATACTACCAAGTAGATGAACTCTAATTAGTTTACGCATGCACCACTAGTTTTACATGCTTGAGACGCTAGATAAAAAAGGGGACATGATGAGAGATGAAACAACATGCATTGGGAGATTGAGATAAAATAGAGATATCTAAATTAATGAGTCACGGGAATTAAGACAATAAAGAGGATAGGTCTTATTATAATTTCTAATAGTTTTAAAAAGCTCTCTGGCCTAATAATCCCAAACAGAGGTAGGAGTACTGGTCAACATACATTCGGGAGTACTAGTATATACTACTACTACTACTACTAGTAGTAGGAGTAGTAGTAGTACAATAGTGGAGTACGGTAGTAATAGTACTCCCCTCCGATTCATATTAATTGTTATTAGATTGGATGTACTCGTATCTAGCACTAAAACATATCTAGATACATCCATTTTTGCGACAAGTAAATAGCCATTTTTGGAGTAGTACTAGTTTGGTTGAAAGAAATCATATTTTTTCCACAGTAGGGACGGTGGTTTTTTGCTAGTAGTAGTACTAGTACATAGCAGGTAGTAGTAATATATATGTTTATACTGTACTAACTCAACATACATTCGGGGAATTGGCAAATGTTCATCTTGCGGTTGTGCTGCTACAGTGCTACTAGCATTTTTTAGGTGCCCATTCACCCTCTGTCTTTCAGCAGTACTCCGCCTAAGCAGTATAAATGGAATTACTCAAAGAAAGTCTCTACCACTATAAAATTATAATCTTCCATGGTTGTTGATTGACAAGACAATTCATTGAGGTGGGGTGGGCTGTTGGCATGTACTATGATGCATACTCCTACTATCACTCTACAGTCAAAGTAAAAGAAACAGTTGTGATTCCTTGCATTCATTCTTGCCTCTTCCCCTTGCATGCATGCAGTATATACATGCATTAACTTCTGTGAGTAGTATAGTACAAGTAGGAGTAGTATCAAGCAAGGATATACCGAAACGCAAAGATATACTCGTAGGTCACATGGTGTACCATTCTGAGTCTTCGTCTTCTTCTTTGGTCTGCTTGCCCTTGCCCTTCTTCGTTAGTTCTTTTTTCGGTTGAACATTTCGAGAGTTTCTTGACCCCTCTCGACGTTCACTATCCGCTTGTATACCTCGTAGGTCGAATAGGCATCGAGGCTTGCATACTTGATCTGCTCTTCGGTCAGGGGCATGTTCCCCCACTGCTTGTGGTCCACATCCTCCTTATTCTTCTTCATGACTTTGTAATGGATGTCTATGAGGGCCACCGCGTAGTCAGCCAAAGAATCCTTCTCATTCGTGGAGCCGGCAGGCTTCCACCTCTTCTGGATGTCCATGAAGTTCGTCACTCGTACTAGAGAACGCCTAAGCCTGATACGGTCGTTGCTGATGTCGACGCGTGCAAAGGAAATGTTAGGGTTGGCAAGGAACTCTGCTAGCTTGGAGCATGGCCGGTCGGCCTAGCAGATTTGGTAGACCAGGCAATCCATGCCCACACATAGCTGGACGACAGCAGCCTTCTGCGTCGATGATTTCTGGTTGGTGTACTCGATGTCGAGGCCAACAATCTTGTCGTTCGTTTCCTCCAGGAGCTTTTCGATTTTCTCGATGTAATCGTTCACCACCGATGCTCTGTTGGTATATGCCACCTGTAGTGTGGTGTTGCCAGGGTCCACGAAGTAGTACATCTTGTCCAATGGCGCCGCCATGGACTGTGGTTGGCACCTTCTTTTGTTTTGCAGAGGTCCCGCCGGGTGACAGAAAAGGAATGGGATAGAGAAGAAAGGAATCGCTAGGAAGATCGGGAGATGCATGCATGAGCGGTTTTGGAGACGAAAGGGCATGCAGTCCCCCCCCCCCCCCCCGCCCCGCCCATGTACTCCTATAGAATATAATTTATTTACGGATCAGTTTTACGGATGCGGATTATTTACGGCTATAGGTTGATTTCTAGATTATACAAAAAGTACAACAACCAAACACACGAGATACTTTATGAACGAAGCTGGAAAGTATAATTTTTTTGAGTTTCACCTACTACTATAATTTTATATAAAAATAATATTTCATACTTATATTATCTGATTCTCACGTGCAAGGCACTTACAACTCACTACTTATTTCTTATCTTATCTTACCACTATATCTCTATTATAATGGAGCAGTTTTGAATTGGATCCTTAGCACCAATCCTTACCGTTGGCCTATTAGATCTAATGATTCAGAGCACATGGATTCGTGTTGAATAGTACCTAGAGCAAACTCCACCATTTTCGAGAACCATCATGTCACCACCCCAAAATTTCATAGCATAGTAGGCTGTATTCTCTCTACGACTACAATGGAGCAGTTTTGAGTTGGATCCATAGCACCAATCATGACCGTTGGGCTGTTAGATCCAATGGTTCAGAGGAGCTAGATTCGTGTTGAATAGTACCTAGACGTCTAACATATCACCACTATATAAAATTTTAATAGGTAAAGCATAAAAAATATAAATTTGATCAACATCTTCAAAGTATGGGTGTATATTTGGTTCTTGTACTTTTATATCATTTAGAAGTCAACAATTATTAGCTATCTAAAACTTGAAAATTCTGGTAACATTGTCTAGAGAAACGAGGGAGAAGATTATAGAATGATGGAGAAGTGTGTTTTGAGTTTTGTGCATACCATTCATTGTGATGAAGACTATCAATAAAATCTTCTAGATGCTAGAATGTAAAAAAGATCCAATGGCTGGAAATATTGGGATTCACGAGTCTTGATCCAACGGTCAATATTCAAAATTATCCGTACACATTTCCAGCGTTGGATCAAGACTCTCAATCCCCACATTGCCAGCAGGTAGATCTTCTTTTCCATTTTAGCATCTAAAAAATACTACTCCTTCCGTCCATAAATAACTTACTTGGGGTTGTCTAGATTCGAATGTATCTATACACTAAAATGCGTCTAAATATATTCGAATCTAGACAAATATAACTCAGTTATTTCTGGACGAAGGGAGTACTTTTCATAGTCTTTAGCACAATGTATGCATATTACTACTCCAAGTTACTTACCACTCAGACCAATCTTAGAGCATCTCTAGCATGGAAAAAAATAGTGCGCTATTTCACGCTATGTAGCGTGATATAGCGTATTTAGAGAGTGCACGATGTTTTTTAAAGATTTTGCTTGCTATGGCGCTATTTTTTAATAGCATGCTATATCGCGCTAAAACATCATAGCGTTAGCGCTATTTCAAGTATAGGACGTTATTTTTTTGTTGGCGGGTGTGGAGTAAGCAAACATACAATAAAAATTTGATTGTTAAACTTAAGTGATCGTGTCAAGCCACTGCCTCCTCCTGCATCACCTGGCGTTGTACCTAGATTCAGCCCTGTCGGTTATCCTCTAACTTGGATAGCGCCGGAATCGATTATGCATGTACAAGTATTACTCTAGGCAATTCATTACATGCTGAAATCTATTATATTCATGATATACATGTTATATTTTTAAATTTTTACAAAAAGATGTTTTGTAAAATAGCGTGTTATTAGCACGCTATAACTTTCATATCGTCTGAAGAAAAGCCACGCTAAATTAAATAGCATGCTAGTATGTTTTACCTTGATCTCTAGTAGCTTGTCTAAATTTGGTAGTCTCTTAAGCCTTCCACAACGTGTGAAAAAATGGGTGCCCAAATCACTTTACAAGAGTTAGGCACCGGTGCCCTCCGTTGCCCAATCGATGCCACCAAAACTTTTCAGGGAACCGGAGCACCTAGGTGCTCCGATGCCCCAAACTCTTCACCCAATAGAATAGCTATATATGTGTACTATGCATGTTGTTGAGAGGACCTTCACCAAAGATAGGCCATAGAGTTTGGTCTAGTTAATTTGTTTATCATGTTGTGGGCCAGCTATTTATTTCTGGCCAAAGTGATCACATTGTGAGCTCGGTGCCTCAAATAATTTCCAGACATCGCTTATGAGGTGGAAAATTTTCTATCTATTGGGCATCGACCACGCTGTGGAAGGCCTTAGAGCATCGCTAGTGGCTTGTGTAAATTTGGTAGTCTACATCTTTACTATATAGATAATGGTGTAAAAAGATTCCTTTTTACACGACTTTAGTTTTCACACACAAATAGTCAATATACATAGCAAATCAGTACAACAAATGCTCTAATTTGGCGCGGGAGCGAGCTCGCGAGCGACCAACTTTGCTTTAGACATGGTGACTCGGTTGTCCAAATATGGATAATGAGTAGCCTGTTTGGAGGATGTCTAAATTTTAGATCACCGGATACACAAGCCACCAGAGGTATTTTTTGGTCCATGGTGGTCTATATTTGGCTTAGACTACCGGATACACTAGCAAGTAGAGATCCTCTTAGGCTGGTCATAGTGGGAAACATACTACTCTAGTTCATGTTACTACGTACCTTCATGTGTGTACGTAATTGAGCCGAAGGTAGAGACCTTATTTTTGTAGAAATGGCTCCGAAAATATTCCGTACCTAAAAAGGCTAGGACATTACAATAAACTATTTTTTCTAGTCATTGGACTATAGATACTCCTAGGATAGTATATGATATTATTATTCTATATCTTTTGAACTGTATAGCCAAATTCAAAATCCCAGAGCGGCAAATTCTCGCGCCTCACCTCCACCGAAATATTTCGAGTGGTCACACACCCCAAGTTGTAGCCATACGAAATTCATTTTCTACCCCTGACAATGGCCTATCTACTAATGTCGGGGCGTGGGTATGGTTCATAATCCCCCTCCCCCCGGGGGACGGGGGTCCCCGCAGCTCTGAAGCTGGGTAGTCCACCTTCAACCCACGTCATTTCTCCCCAAAAGCACTCTGAAAAACCCTAACCCCTTTCTCACCTCCGGCTCCTGCACACCGCACCGGCCCATCCTCGCAATGCTTCACCGACCTACACGCCATCCAACCCCCTCTCACCTCTAGCACCCGCACCACTGCACCGTAATCATCTCCACCGCACTTCGCCGCCTACACGCCATCCAACCCCCTATCTCACCTCCAGCTCCTTCACCACCACACCGGAACATCACCACCACACTTCGCCGACCCACACGCCACCCCAAACACCCTATCCCACCTCCAGCTCCTGCACCACTGCACTTTGCCGGCCTATACACCATACCTCCATACCATATACTCCTAACCAGTCTACGGGATTAGCCGACGTCCACCTTACCGAACCCTAGTTCTCCTGACACCCTCTTCCATACAACCGTGTTAGTTTTTCCGACTCCCTAGTCCACAGCACCTGACCTGCTTCACCTACGCCGATGTGTGCTGCATTAGATCTGCTTCACGGACTCAACAGTCCACTACACCAGATCTGCTTCACCAATGCTCTTGTGTAGCACCTCGAATCCATAACCGGTCGTAACAGATATGCTTCACCGACGATGTTGTGCACTACACCAGATCTCCTTCACCAGCCATCTTGTCAAGCAAGCCAGACTCATCAACAACCTCCATAGATCTGCTTCACAGACGCCACCGAGATCTATCTCTTCAGCCCAACTCACCACTACCAGGCACCCTGGACGTCCTTGACGTCACCCGCAAAGATGCCGTGTATGCGTAAACGACGTTGTGGCCTAGGTAAACCAGATATGCTTGTTCGTTCATTTCAATATAGCAGGTATGAGCCTGCGACAGTGAACTACATTTCTATATTGGTGGTAAATTCCTACCTCAATACTGGCTTAATTGATATCCCACTCTCCCTTGATAAATTCGGTGTAGTCTATGTTAAATCTAGGCGTTAAACTACTCCTTCTGTTTCGAGGTATAAGGCGTCCTTGTTATGCGTGTTTTTCTTTGACCAACAATTACTCTTAATATACATAAACAATTTTGGTAGTATAAAACAGACATCATTAGAGTTTATTGGTATTATGCAGTTCATGCCAAATGTTAATTCACTGAACATCTGAAGCTGCCTACCTGTTCAACAAGTTCACAAGTTATGTCATCATAATGTGCACTTGATTTGTCTGTTGCTACAATACTGACTGCATGTAATTTTGGACTTCATTGGTAGTTTTAAGCCATTGAACATGTAGGTTAATATTCCCTGCTCTACAAGTTCAGAATTTATGCTATTTTAATTTCAATCTGGTTGTTCTAAGAAAACACAGTAACTGCCTTCTCTTATGTAATTTATCACAAATTTTATGTCATTGAACTTGTTGGTTTTGCATTCCCTCTGCAAGTTATGCCATTATTATTTGTTTTAATTAAGCTCTGATAGTAGCTACCGCCTATTGTGTACTACTCCCTCCATTTCAAAATATAAGATATTTTAGCTTTGTGATAGGAGTGTATCTAGACACCATTTAGTGAGTAGGTTTACTCCAAACCTACATGAACCTGCACACTAAAAGTGGTCTAGATGATGACTTATACGTTTTGAAACGGAGGGAGTACATCCATTCTGTAAAAGAAGGCCTATACAACTTTAAAGTCAAACAATGATGACTTTTACCAAGCTCATAGAAAAATATATTAAGGGTTAATTTGTGGCATTTGCGTCTATGAAAATATATGCCCCGATGTATCGAATGGCGTTGGTTTGGTATGGTAGATGTTCTTGGTATGTTCTACAAACTTGGTCCAATTTTGCGTCGATTGACTTGCGAAAAATTTATACGCCTTATTTACTTTGGTTTGGATGAAGTATTACATGGCATGTTTTAAGGCACTTAACATGGTTATCTGCATGCCCTGCTCTATAAATTTAAGTTTCTCAATTATAATTTCTATCGCAACAGTATTTACCTTCTATTATGTAGTTCATGGCATTTTAAGTCACTTCACAGATGGGTTAGCATTCCCTGCTCTATAAGTTCACGAGATATACCATGGTGATGTCTATCTTGTTTGTCCAAATGTTAATACAGTAACTGCCTGCTCTGTAGAAGGTGACACTTTTTATGGCACTTCTCATATTTGTTTGCAATCCTATGTCACAAGTTAAATCATTGTAATTTCTCTCTTGTTCGTGCTAAGGAGTCAGAATGCATTCTATTTTGTCACCATGGCAATCTTTATGTCATTTAAATGTTTGTTTATATTCCGCCATTCCCTGCTCTACATGTTCACAAGTGATTATACTATAATGTCTATCTAGTTCTTTGTAAACAGTAATAGCCACTATCTGATATTATTTTCTCTCATAGGGAACACGGAGAATCCTAGAGTGAATCTCCCTTACAATCTTAAATACATGTTGCTTTGTATTGCTGAATGCAAACCTGTTTTATATGAATGAGTGGCCTGAACCTATATGCAGAGGAGCAACAATAAAGTAGATGGATCGTCTATCCAAGTACTCGATGCGGTGGATGTCTTCAAAGAACAAACTGACAACAGGATGTCCTCCAATAGGACTGCACAAAAAGAAATAGTAAGTCTCTTATTTTTACTAAGATGTGCTTAGTGTCATATGCTTGTTTGTACGAGGTACTACATGATTCGGCTAATTATTAGAACAAGGTTGACCTTAACCAAGACTGGACACAAACCAGACGTAAATCCCTCGATTTATAATTCAATGTGCTCACTTGATTTTGGTGATGATCTAATCTTTCTATATTTGACTTGTGTTCATCTATCTATCTATCTATTATGTGGTGGTAATTTAAGTACATTGATACGTTGCAAACGTATCCATAATTTTTGATGTTCCATGCTTGGTTTTTATCCACTTCATATGTTTTGTCCATACTTTAGAGTACTTTTTATACACTTTCTTGGACTAACCTATTAATAAGATGCCTCAGTGCCAGTTTCCTGTTTTCTGCTATTTTTGGTTCCAGGAAAATCAGAAAATGAATATTCTCGGAATTGGACGGGACAAAACCCAAAGTCAGTTTTTCACCGAGGGGGACACGGGGCTAGAATACGAGATGGAGAGGGGCCAGAGGGTCGCCACACCACCTGGCCGTGTGGCCAGGCCTGGCCCATGCCAAGGGGTGGTGTGGTCGCCTAGGGCACCCCCTCGGCCTCCCCTTTCGCCTATAAGATGCCTCCAATACAGAAACCCTAAGTACCCGATCAAAATTCCACGAAACAGTCTGTCGCTGCCGTCATCTCCATCCCTAGATCGAGAGGGATCTGAAGCTCTTCCCGGCACCCTGCCGGAGGGGAGAATTCACCCTGGAGGCCTTCTTCATCACCATGCAAGCCTCCGGTGTGATGCGTGAGTAGTTCATCTTTGGACTACGGGTCCATGTAGTAGCTAGATGGTTGGTTCTACTCCTTTGTGCTACCATGTTTAGATCTTGTGAGCTCCGTTCATGATCAAGATCATCTATTTATAATTCTACATGTTGTGTTTGCGGGGATCCGATGGATATTGAGATGCTATTTCAGATTGATTATTGATTCTACCATGTCTTTGTTATTTGTGATCTTGCATGCTTTCTGTTGTTAGTAGCTATCTTGGCCAAGTAGATGCTAGCAACTCCAAGAGTTAGTATTTATGATCGATAGTGGGTTCATGCCTCTAGTAATCTGGGGAAGTGACAGAAATCTCTAAGGTACTAGATGTGTTGTTGCTACTAGGGAGAAAACAACAATCATTTGTTCATAGAACAATCGTATTGTTTACTTTACACACAATGCGTAATGCAAATATCTGTTGCTTGCAACTTAATACTGGAGGGGGTTCGGATGATAACCTAAAGGTAGATTATTAGTCATAGATGCAGTTGGATTACAGTCTATGTATAATGTTGTAATGCCCAATCAAATCACAGAGGAGTCAAGATGATTAGTATATGCTTGTATGCTTTCTCGATGTTTGTCAATTGCCCCGCTATAATTTGTTCACCCAACATGTTATCTATCTTAAGGAGAACCACCACTAGTTAACTATGGACCCTGGTCCTTTCTTTTATCATTAATCTACAACTGTTTACTTTCTACAAGCTATTACTTTTTTCCACACAATACGTTTAATCCTTTGTTTTCAGCAAAATCGGTGAGATTGACAACCTCACTGTAAGTTGGGGGCAAAGTTCTGTGGTTGTGTTGTGTAGGATTTCAAGTTGGCAACAACACCTTGGAGGTGTTTCCTTGCTCCTACTGGTTCGATAACCTTGGATTCATAACTGAGGGAAAATTTGTTGTTGTGCTCATCATACCTTCCTCTTGGGGCTCCCCAACGAGCTCGATATATTTTGGGCCATCATATATCCACTTTTATGCTAATTTATAGTCTATTATTGTATTTTTCTGCTATAATTAAGAGTTTGTATGCACTCTGGAGGTAGTCACGTTGTCTAGTGTTGGCACCACATGAGTTGGACAATGATTATAACAAGATGACCTTTAACGGTACTGCACAAAGACTGAACATAAATCCCTTGATTTATAATTCAATTTGCTTACTCAATCATGCTGGAGATCTCTTTTTGCTATATTTGACTAATGATCTTTTATCTATATATATATACGTTAACTAGACCATGATTAGGTGGTGGTGATTGAAGTATATCCACCTTTATGCTAATCTATATTCTATTATAATATTAGAGGTCGCCACCATGATTGAGCTTATATGCACTCTGGAGGTAGTAACATAGTCTAGTGTTATACGTATGAGACTAGTATAAATTACTTGGTCTTGGTGGGGAGTAACTTGGACTAGTAAAAATGCATACAATAATAGTTCAAGTTACTCTACCAACACTAAAGGGTGTCTAGATACATTCGTTTCACAAAAGCCATGACATCTTATATTTTGAAACGGAGGGAGTTTTACGTAGACTACTCATAGTGAGATTGTCATAGCTATTATCATCTAATATGATCCTCAGTTACTATATATATGTACTATAACCATGTTAATATGATCTGGAAGTCTATCGTGCACCTGTTGTTTGATTGCTTAATTCATTACCTCAATAGCTACTCTACCTGATGCACATATAGAGTCTATTGCCAATTTAATTCTTTAGTTTCCTCATCATTAAAGCAATGTAATGATTTTCTTAACTAAACGGTCAGAGCACCGCCCTATCAAGGCGAAGCTGCGGGTTTGAGCTCCATCAGTCCCAAACTAGGGATGGCAATTTCTGTGAGAAATACAATGTTTGATTAATAAAAAATAAGGGATTTTCATCTATACATGATAAGATGATCCTGTGATTTTAATATAGCCACCATATGGTTCAATTGGTTATGGTTCCTGTGAATTTTTAGTTGACTTGTGATTGCATTAATGCTATATTCTAACGTGGTTCCTAGACATACATTGTTTAAATACTTCATTGACCTTGCAAGGTGCACAATGTATCATTTGCTTGTTTGTCTACTGGATTTTCTTGCCTGGTTATATGTACAATGATACTGTCAGCAGTTGGAAATACAATAGATGTAGGCATTATAAAGAAGGTTTGTGTTACTTTTTGGATGCATCCAACTATTGTTTTGGCAACAAATGACCCATCTCTTTGTTTCTCTTTTTTTTTATTTACTGGCCCGACGATCAAAATATTTGAATGATCTGGCTACTAAAAAGGAATGGTTGATATCTTGTTTGTCTGAAATGATTCTCGTAGTCTATTTAAGACACTTGGTCTATTGCTTGTTTTTCCAAGGTACTATCATAGTTGCCAGATGATTAAAGCAATACCACTTGTGGTTGGAGGTCACTTTTTTGGCTAGTTCATACTATAGACCATTTTTAAATGCTATTCTTATATTTTAGGTTAATGCTTTATTGTCCCGACCAGTTCTAAGCAGCTGAAGGAATCTCATGCACCTCTTTTTGTTATATTTCTATATTTCTGTTATGCAGTGATATGATTAGTTTATGAGGGAAAAAGTCGAGTTTCTTGATTCCATATATTTATTACCACACTAGTTTAGTTAGTCTGCATGAGACACATATGTTGATGGCTTGATTTGTTATATTAGGACAATGCCAATTTTGAAATTCTTTAACAATAAACATGGTGTTTTTTCGCCTGCTTTGCTGCTCTAACTTACTATGTCTTAGTTTCAGCATGCAAATAACCTGTAGTGTTTTTTCCAGAGTGGCTATGATACTGGAACATGTAGACATCGGTCCAGGACATCAACAGTTCCTATTATTCCAGAAAGAGATATACGAGGCACATCATTGATTATTCCTAGCCAATAATGAATTTGAATTATTTTACATATAAGATGGCTGCCAGTTAGCTGGTACGCGGTGCTGACTTGTTTTGTTTGTTTCAGGCTGCACATGATGCTATGGGGGCAGAAGGGAGGAATCCTACGTTAAGTATTGAGGTCATTTCATAAAACATCAGTGATAGTGATTATTGCTTGCATCGGCCCATAGTTTCAGTTTTTCCTGCAGAAAGAGGTGTTACAGCTGTACTCCAAACAATTTATTTAATTGAACAAGAAACAGAACAAATAGATGGAATAATCACGACTACACGTGAACAGATACAAGAACTGAAAGATCGACAAGATTTGATGAACCGTCTACTTGATAATCTCTTCTGTAGCTGTCATGGTATGCCAGTTGTTACTTGTATGGGGATGTAAGCTCCGTAGTATAAACCCTGTTCCAACACATGTCTCGCGATGTCTCTATAATACTTCATCTTGTTTTTGTTGAAAGTCTGGTCTATAATAAATTTCAAAAATATCTGTTGATGTAATAGGGTGATCCTAGCGCGGTCATTAGCGGGCTGAAATATTAACAGACTATTTAAAACCAGAATTTCGCCAATGTTATACAATACGCAAATATGCTGGCTAGCAGAGGGACCAAATAAACACTATAAGGCCGTAAGTGGTAGGTCAGAATATTGGTGGGCCTCATTAGTGGCCAAGACCCTGAAAACATACAGGGCTGAACAACAACAGGACAGAACAGTAAAGGGTCCGAACTGTAATGGGCCCGAATACTAATATACCCGAACAGTAAAATGTTGAAACAGTAAAAGTCTTGAACAGTAAAAAGCCCGCGCAGTAGAGGGCCCACACAGCAAAACGGATAGAAGAGTAAAAGGCCTAAACAGTAAATAGCCTGAACAGTAAAAGGCCAAAAGAGCAAAAGACATAAACAGTGAATGGCCGGAACAGTAGAAGGCTAGAACAGTAAAATACCAGAACAGTAAATCATCCTAACACTGGCAACCCAGAAATGTAAAATGCCATAATAGTAAATGGGTAGAACAGGAACGAACCCCACGGGCCGTAGGAACAGTAACGGGCTTCCTGCAGGCCTTAACAGTGTCTGACCTTCTCGCGCAGGCCCCTAATGGGCCACATATTATTCTTCCAAAGTGGACCTTCTTTAGGCCGAAACTGTAGCAGGCCTGAAATCGTACGGGCTCTGGATGGATTCATTAATGGGTCACGTCAAACAGTACACGACATGAGAGGAAAGGGTTGTAATCTTATTGGGCTATTCTCGTGGGCCGGCCCACTTAACAATTAGCAGGCCTTGTCTGCGCCAGGCTTCTGCCATGGTTTCTATGACCGTTAACGGTAGTAACCGTCCGTAAAAAGCGGGTGCCATGTGGCATTTTGCATGACGTCAGCAGTCAACGCGGCTAGCGAACAGATCTACGATGGGACAAGTTTTCGTGGCTGAAGGGTGCGATACGCTATAGCCAGAAAAAAACTATGGTAGATTCTTTTGTGACGGGGCTTTTACCACAAAGGGCATCTATAACATCCCAAAACTTTAATCCAAGGTTATTAAGATCCAAATCATCAAAATTAGGGTTAACAAAAACTTTTCCAATTAAAATTATTAAAGCATTCATATGTGTGTGCATTTAAATAGGAGTTGTTTGGAATTTCCATGATTAAGTGATCCATTGCTTGTAAAATTATTTTTAGGTGAAATAAACATCATCTATATCATTCCCAAACAAATCCCAAAGAAAAACAAATCAAAATGAATAAAAGAAGAGAATGGTCATTTGTGCCATTTTAATCAACATGCCTACTTTGGCTATTCCTAATACTCAATTCTTAACAGAACTAAATGTGGATCCTTGCACCCCTTTCTAGTACATGTAATGATGTACCAAGGCCCACTTTGTGATCTGCCAAAAACTTTCAAACACTAATTTTAAACGGCATTTGAAAAATGAATCTAGTTCATATGGGAAGATCACCCTATTTCAAAAACCACTCAAATGAGCTTTATTTTCAAAACCCAAGCAACCACAGATGATCAAGTTTATGACTAACACACCCACCAAAAATCTTTTCAAAATTCAAAACTAAAATTCTTTTGGCCATCTTCACAAACACTTGGCAGGCAGAGATTACACCTAGTAATAGCTCACTGTTTTCTACAGGGTTTTGCCATCCAATTGACCTCAAATCACTCCCTCTGTCTCCACTTGATTTAACCAAGCAATAAACACCCCATCCCCTATCCCCTAGCAGCAGTGCCATGCCACCCCGAGGACATGCCCGCCGGCCAAACCTTGCCAACGTAGCAGCAGACCGCCCCTGTCTCTCTCTCTCTCGCCATGTCTAGGAGCTAAACCAGACTGCACCGCCACCCTCTGTCCCCTCCCCGAACAGAGCCAAGCTATGGACCACTAGCAAAGCGCCGCGCCCAGAGTGTCTGCACCATGCCGAGCACGCGCCAGAGCGCCGCGCTCAACAAGCGTGCACACGCCGCGCCTCGACCATAGCCCATGCTCACCGCATCGCCACGACCCAGGGAACCACCCATACATGCCCGTTCGCCGCCATTTGAACCACAGCCACTGCCTGCCGTGCCAAACGCCGCCTCGGCCGCTCAGAGTGTGAGCACCGCCCGACCGTTTTCCACCGCCCCTAGCACCGCATTTACGCCGTAGAGCACCGCCAGGAGACCGCGCATCGATCACCGCCCGCAACCATGCCGCTAGTAGCCCGTAGCCATGTCGCCACCGTCGCATGGCCACGCCGCGCTGTCCCGTCGTCGAGCCTATAAAAGGAGGCCACCCCCAGCCTCATTCTGCACACCACTCACCTCCCCTCTCGCCATTGATCAGTCCCCACTTCTCCCCGAAGCCGCTCGATCTTGTAATCGCCGGAATTCCACCGGAGTTGGCCGCTTCTAGAGGAGAAGGGCCCCGCTGATTGCGACCACCCCAAGAGCTGCCGCGACCACCCCTGAGTTTGCCGTCGTCCACAAGTTCGTTTGCCCGCCTCTCTGTCCTCGTTGGAGCCCTGGTACGCCCCCTGAGCATCCCCACCGAGCCGCTAGGGTTAAACCTCGCCGGCGACCTATCCGTCGTCGACGACGAGCCCCAGCCGTAGATCCTAGTTCTAATCTAACGGCCCACATCACCCCGTACTGCTTTGCGTGTAAAGAGCCACTGACCGATGGACCCACTGCTGTGCCTCCATGGTGCCCTTGGGCGGCCGTTTTAGCTTTCGTCACGAAGGCCATGGCCGGCCGCTAGCTTTTTTCCCAAGTACACGTTGATGCCATGGGTAGCTAGTAGCTTTTCATAACTCCATTTAATTCAAATTAGGATTTTTCTATTTTAGTTTGAACTTAGTTCTGTCCCCTAGTTTGAAAATCAATTCAGAGAGATTTACAAATCCAAATGGAGTGATTCCAATTTTGTTAGAAAGGTACTGAAAAGATATATCCAACCCCGTTGGATTTAATTCATTTTGAGTTAGAGATCTCTCCTAGTAAAAATAACAAGATAGAAGCTTTTGCACATTCAAACATTTTTATAAAATCAACCATGATAGCTTTTGAGTTGATTCCAACTCTCAAAAATCACATTTCACCATACCTATCTGAATATGTAATAATATTAGGGTTTACATGTAGTGACTTTGGACTAGTACCAAAATAATGCTATATAGGCATTTCTAGTCACTTTAAATCATTAAATAATGAATTTAAACCAAAGTAATTGTGATCCAACCCTTAAATCACATTCCCACATGTTAGAATATGTGGTGATGATATGTGTCCACATGATCCCATATTTTAAGTGGTGAATATTAAATCTTAGTTATTTTTCAATGAGTAGAATTTACTTTTCTTAAATAAAAAGAATGAAACTAGTTAATAAAACCATGTGATGCTTGTGATGATAATAGATCATCAAATGTGTGCCTTAGAGTGCTAATTAGACTAGTTAAGTATTGTTTGGTGATTGTGTACTCCGTATGTATTTATAGACGATAGTACCGACCAAGCTTTCGAGGAGGAGGAGTTCTACCAAGAGGAGGAAGAAAACTTCAACCACTGCACTACCCAATGCAAGCTACTATTGGCAAGCTAACACTTGCAAGTATTATACTAGCAAGCCATCATTAACAATGCAAGCTAACCCTTGCAAGTAGAATGCTTAACAAGCTAGACTTAAACTAGATGATTTGAGCAAAGATGCTTTAGGCATGCTTTGGTTATACCACTTTGACTATTATTTACCCCAAGTGTTATTTTCAAGATTTACTTCCTTTACTTTAGCAAAGTCCCTTACTTGTTTTGAAGGTAGCATAAAAAGTATAAAACTTGACCTATTTAGATAACTTTAGATGTTATTCTATGGCATGAGATTGATCCCATCTTTCCACCTTAGTGAACACTCTTAACTTAGTAGTTTAGAGTAGATAAAAACTTGAGTCATTTTAGATGGGAACACTTGGTGAAAATGAATTATGAAAACCTTGGAATGATGAGTCATTCTATTGAAATGTTTTGACATGTGTTGAGAAACATAAATGGTTTATGATGGTGAAAATGTTGAGGCATGAGCCTTAACCCTTTTACAAAACTGATAGTTGGATTCGGATGCGATACCATTCCAAATTTACCGTACAACCAATACCTGAATTGGGTAAGGCTTAGCCGGAAGTTTATATGCATTAGTATGAGTTCCCCCACGGGAGATGTTTGAGCTGAGGCTACCTCTCAATGTTGTCCACCTATGTAGTGCCCAAGATGACAGATGGTCATGGTTGGGAGGCCATGCTCATAGGAGAGGTGCTTATACTAGGGTGTGTAAAGAAAAGGTTATGTTTGATTATCTGCATACTAAGTATGCTGATTCAGGGTTATCCCTGACAGATGTATCGAATCTTGTGGTAAAAGTGTACCATCTCTGCAGAGTGTCAAACTATTCAAATATCCGCGTCCGCGGTTATGGACAGTTGGAGTGGCCATACTGTTTCGTTGTCAGATGTTTTCAAAATAACTTATGAAAGGAATGATGAATCTTGACTTGATCATAATAGGGTTGTGACTATGACACTAGCTTCCCAACTTAAGTGAGTCTAGAACTTTATTTTATCTTTCTTTGTTTCAGAACTCAGCTTAGGTTTCAAACTTAACCTTATAGTTAAACTTAGAGTTAGCACTTTAATTTAGGAATATACCAATTGTTAGTGATAGTTTACGAGTACTTAAAAAGTACTCATGGCTTTTGTTCCTGGCTATTCTCATGGCTAGACTATGAAGGAGACTACCAAGATGATGGCCATCAGGACGGCTATGATAACTAGGACTATCTGACTTCGTCAGCATTGCCTATGCCCCTGAAGATGGACCCCACCGCTACGCTTATCTTTTATTCCGTTGCTTGTTGTATTAAGACTGGATCATGAGATCTTTATTTGTGTAAGACCTTATGTATGGTTTGTAATGGATGATGTACTGTGATATCCAATCTGTTATGTCTCGCAAAAATGATAATCCTGGGATTGCGATGTATGACATAACAGGCATCTGGAATTAAAAATCCGGGTGTTGACAGCATCCGTCATAGAAGAATTTTTAGCCATGAAAAACGGGCCTTCAACCATGAAAATTGTCCGTTGTTAAAGCCAACTTTTCTTATAGTGTATGTGGGACGCTCTCGCTTGGTCACAGGCCGAGTCTGAGCACGAGGAGTCCGCGCGCCAACGTGCGGCGCACCACCAACTTGCCTGCTTCAACCGCGATGTTATCATCCTCGATGATGATGACTAGGCCGGGGCGAGCAATGCTCCGGCAAGGTGGTTGTACGGTGATCCTAGCAAGGGAAGCAGCCGTGGCCTGCAGGTAGAAAGCCGCCGAGCGACGACGATGATGAAGACTACACCATCTTCTACCGCCGGTGACGAAGACGAAGACTACACCGTCTTCTACCGTAGCTTGGGCAAGAATTAATTAAGTTTAAATTCCTGTTTTAGTTTACATTTCGTCGAACCTTATACAAAACTCGCGTGCCATCTATAAATTTCACCGTATTTTTATGAATTCAGTTCGAATTTGATCCTTTTCGCCGAATTTGGGCTGGGATCACGGCTGGGAATTCGCCAGGCCTAGGCCGAGCACGAGGAGGTCGTGCGCCAACAGTTCTTGCTGGATCGCGCGGCGACGCTGCCGACTTGCCCGCTTCAACCGTGGCATCGACGATGATGATGAGGAGGCGCTATGGCGACCCTGGTCAGGGCGTCGCAAAAAACATTGATTCGTGCCCATTTTATTTTTAGGAAATATATTCCTAGCATGATACTCCCTCTATCCTCAAGTAAGTGTACTTCTAACTTTGTCTTAAGTCATACTTAATAAAAGTTGGCTAACGTAGCAATATTTATAACACTAAATTTATATCCCTAGATCTATTTTCAAATATTTATAACTTTGTCTTAAGTCATACTGAACCCCGTCAGCTTTCCATGTTCTGACCACGCAGCAGTCCACCAGATGAATCTCTCCCAAGATGGTAGGGAGTATTGCCGTAGAGCGGGAGTTGTGTATCTTCCTCTGTATGCGTCTACTTAGCATCCAAGATTGGTGAGGAATTTTGAGTTCCCTACAGTACAGTACCCTTCCGATTCAGAGCTAGGTATGCGCTCTCGATCTGATTTCAATCATGTTTTGAAAAAGATCCGATTTCAATTATATTTGCTCTGCATAGCAGGCAGTTCCGATCCACTTAGTACTTAGGAGTTAGGAGTACTGGCGTCTAATCTAATTTTTCAACACTCGGACTGCTACTTTATTACTACCTATATGAAAGTGCACCGTTTCAGCGCTCCAAAACTTCGTCCAAGTCAGCCCGTGCTACTGTAGAAGCGCAAAACTGGATCTTCTACAATGTTTCGTGCTGGTGCGGTGGTTCGTTTTTCTTTTTTTTTAACCCCGTCTCAGCGTTTTGATTTCGTGTCCGTTTCCTCTTTCCCTGGACCCACTGACCACCGCTTAATCTCTCTCCAGATCCTACACGATGGAAGGCAGAAGAGGCATAGATTCCTAAATCTTCTTCCTCCCCTACTCAAAACGAAGAAAAAAAAAACAAGCGGCGGCTGCTCGTGCCTGATCTAGGGGAACGGCGGCGGCATTGGGACAGGGCAGCGAACAGGGAGCGGCAGCTGCAGCGCGTCCCCGCCCAAAAAAACCACCCCAGCCCCAGGAGCTCCACGTCTCTCCACCGCTTGGATTCAGGAATCAGGATAACCAACCCGTTTCTCCCCAATCCCCATTGCCTCATCTCAAAAGAAAGATCTCCATCGCTGACCATCTAGAAAAACCCATTGCCACCGCTCGCATCTTCTCCACCGGCCGTCAGTGCACCTCCTTCCTCATTCTCCTTCCACATCTATATCTCTTTCATCCGTTCTCCATCCTCATCGGCTGGTGGTGTGCCATGCCATATTGAAGCTGTGCTGCTGCTTGGGAGGAGCAAGAAGTAGAGGCCACGGACTAGCTGGAGATCTGAAGCACCCCGTTGACAATGGTGGCGCTCGCGTGGACATGCCCGTCTCAGACTGCTACAGCAGACAGTGGATGGTCTCACCTCAAGGCGCCCCTTATCCTGATTTTTTCTCCGGTCGAGTTCTTCTCCCCTCCTTGCCCACCCACCCCCTACCCCTCCTGAGGTCTCCCCTTCAGAGCTCCCCGTGGTCGCCGGCCTCCTTTTCCTCCGGCTCATACCTAGGCCGGATTTGAGTGTAGAGGATATGCTCGTGGTCATCGGCGGGGCGGCGACCGTGCCTCGCCCCGTGGTTCCCGCCTACCCCCGGCGTACATGTGCCTCGGCCCCTTCAACGGGGTCCTGCTGTCCGTCCGGACCACTCCGCGGGGCGCCGCCGGCGAGCTCGCACTCATGGAGGGCGCTGTCCGGAGACGTCCGATGCCGGTGTCTGCGTTGACTGGCCTACGGGTAATGCTTTGATCCGCCACTACCCAGCCTCAGGCAATCCTATTGATGAAAGGGTGGCTTCATCTTCTCGGTGAGCAAGATCCAATAAGCTGCCTCTTTCTCATGTCTCCCTCTCCCCTGTGTACGCAGATAAAAAAAAAAGCAATGGCAACGGGGCGTGCAGGAAGGAAAAAAATTGATGTGGAGGTGCACTGTCTTGTGGCCTTCATTATCTGATGGACAGACAGCAGTTTTTTGAGCATGTCGCTGCAGATGTCAAAGCAGGCTGGTTTAGTTCACCTATATTCCTTGACTCAAAATTTTAGTTGCCTCCTGTTCTTTGTTGTCTTCTCTGAGTTGGTTTTTTGGCACTTTCTCTGATCGAGCCTTTCCATGGGTACGGACTCAATGACTGGACATCATTCATTAAGAATTGTTTTTGGTGAACTGAAAGTACTAATTCGTATTTTCCTGTTTAGTTTATTTACTTTCAGTAAGAGACGAACTGTAAAAAAAAGTATTATTGTTGCGTCATATTACTAAGTACTGTGTTTACAACATCACATGTGCTTGATCAACTAATTTGTACTACGAGCAGTGAGTTTTGTTGCTAAGGTACACATGTTAATTGTATCACATGTTTCCTGAAACATGTAAAAGATATTTATTAAGTGATTTTTCATCATCGGAAAATGTAATATTTCACATTGCTCCTATGAAAAACTCCACACATACCGTGCCTTTATTATATTTGCCACTCGCATGCAACACAGGTTATTTGATTTGTAGTTGTCATTCCTAGGTAGTAAGGATGCCCTTACACCATATTCTTGGTTTCATGGATAAGGTCAAAAAGAAAAACTAACGTGTAAATAATATATGTGATGGCTATACAAAACAAGCAGGGGTCCATCATTTGAAATTCCAGGGGTAGTGGCATCATCACCTAATCTGAGATGTTGCAGTGAGCTACAAAGCACGTTGCTGCCCTGGTGAATTTCCAAATTTTCATATGTTGGATTCGATACTACTCTGATGTACCTTTTACAGATTTTCTAGCTTCTGCCTCCATAAATATTAGATGAGTATATATATTTAAGCATGTGATTAAATAAATTAGAATGACTGATCTGTGTCCATCTTGATTTACTGAGTGAGCAAACCATTAAATTTAATGGTTGGATCGTTTTTTTCTCTCTGATATAAGAAATTGATTGTTTCTATTTTTCTGGAACTATGGTTTAGATGTATGCTATTAACAACTAAATTATTTGTCCTATTATGTCCTCACCAGTCCGTGTTTTTTTAGTTCATCAATGACCTGCGGATCCGAGGTGGAGGAGGTGTTATAGCTGATGGCCTGACCATATCTCTTGCTCTATGCGACGTCTACACATGCATTCTACAGATTGGTCTGGTCACTTATGTTCAACTCTGTTTAACATTAGCCTTTGAATGTTTCTATTCAGCATGCAAAATTTGTTTGCTGATTTCAGACCTGGGAAGCGGTGAGTATGTGTGTGCTGGTCTCCTTCCACTCCCTTGGTTGGGTCTGTGTAAGCTGCCTTTCAGCTCTAGCTTGCTGTCATCGAGGAGTGAAACCAGATGACAATGTCGGTCAACAGATTTTGTATCCTCTCCTGAAGGTTCCTATTAACTGTTGCCACAACAGAAGGTGAACACTACTTCATCAGTTGAGTATGAATTCTAAGAATGTTAGATTTCTACTGCCCCATCAAATGAGCCTGGTACATCAAAAGTTAACATGTGAATGTGTTGGTTTCTTTCCTACAGTGTTGATTAAATTTATCCATGGCTGGTTATTTCAGAAGGGTAGGTGCGGAAGTTTCTATCCCTGACTTACTTTTTGGATGGAGTAGAACAGAGATGGCTGGGGTAACAAAACATACATGCACATCGAGGTCAATATTATTGTGTCATTGTTGCCATATAGAGAATATTACTTGCCAGTTTTTTCTTGACCAATAAGAATATTTTTGATTTGGTTTGGTTAGCATGTTGTACATATCTCTCAATTAATTTCTTACATGTTTGCCATTTTTTAGCCTGCTGATGATTCTGAACCGATAATTCTGGAAATTTTGTATTTATCGTTCACATTGGCTAACATTTGACAACTTACGAAAATCATTTGAATGTCGAACCTACCGTGTGAACAACCTGATTAACGCTACGGGCGCGGCGTGTCGCCGCGCTAACTCCCCTAGTAGAATTCTTAATTGGACGCGGCTAGGGAGTCTCCGGGGGGCTCGATAGGGTCAACCAGCACTCGGGTATCGTTTTGGCTTACGCGGAAAAACAAAGCGGGAACCAGGCTCCCTGCTTTTCCCGGTCTTCTTTCTCCACCTCCCGGACCCCCACGACACCCCCACCCGGGATCTTCTTGTTTTGCAAGACACAGGGACCCCCCGTCGCCCTCCCCTCCTCTTCTTTCTCTAGGCACCCTCGTCTCCCCTACCTCGTCTTCTTCCTTCTTCTACCCTCCCCCGTCTTCTTTTCTCCAGATCTCCAAGGATGAAAGCAGGAAAGTAAAAAACTCCCAGATCTCCCAGATCTGAGCTTCCCCACAAAAACCAGGAGAAGGACACTCTTCCAGAAGGTAAAAACCTATCCCTCTCTACATTTACTTCTAGCATCTAGAATCAGATGTTTGATTCATGATAAAAAATTGTGCTTCTAACAAAATTGGATCATGGAAAAAAGTCAAAATCAAACATAGTCCTGTTCTCCAGCAAAAAAGGAGTTACGGCAGAAACAATATGTTTTGATTCAGTACACAAAGAAAAAAGACAACTTTCTGTCATCAGTTTACGCTTTCCGAGTTGATGTCCTGTTCTCCACACACTAGTTCTTGCTTCCACTGAAGAAGGTCGACCTGGGAAGAAAAGACACATGGGAAAAATCATCAGTGTGGATGTAAAAACTGACTAAGTTGTTTACAGAAACTGGCTAACTTGTTAACAGAAACTGACTAAGTTGGTTTTAACAGAAATTGAATATAGCTAAGTTGGTTTTAACCAGAACTGACTAACGTTGATCTGGAAAAGAAAACACATAAAAAACACATGAAATATTGTATCAGTATTTTGATTTCAGCAATATACCTAAGTTGTTAACGGAAACTGACTAAGTTGTTTTTTGTGCATGGGAAATCTTAGTAATTTGGTTTTAGATAAATCAAAAAGTCATGTCCTATTTATCATGTTTTTGTAGGATGTCTAGTTTGGATCTAAATGCCCCCTGTGGAAGATGTCAATGTTAATGTCGTGAAAATGCAGTTTTGTACTCAGCCTCCCACAACAGATGTTGTTGACGAATCTCCAGACCCAGTGGTACATGAGCAAGGTGCAGCAAGTGGTGATTCTTTCGAACATAGTGGCAGGGGGGCGCATTACAATGTCCCACCGCCTGCTGCTGGCAACCATAGCATGGACGCGGATGCTCTTCATACGGAATCTACCACTTTCCCTGACTGGATGAAGCTGGATGAAGGCACTGACTGTATGAACGAGAAAGTTGCATCGAGCCCGCAAGAACCCTTCCTTGGGATGAGGTTTGACTCAGTTTTGATGGCAAGAGAATATTACAATGCTTATGCTCTGAAACTTGGTTTCTCAATCAAGTCTAATACTTCTCAATCAAGTCTAATACTTCGAAGAGGGATAAGAACACAAATACACTTGAGAAACAACAATTTCTGTGCAACAAGTATCGTTGGCCCAAAACAGAAGAAGAAGAAGAGCAAAGAGCTAGAATGACTGTCGTTGAAGATGTCAGCCCTGTTCAACTTGATGGTGACGATGCTGAAGATGGAGAAGGTGGGCCATCGAGATCAAAAAGTAGTAGCAGGCTTGGAGCTAAGCGCAAGAGGGAACTGATATAGCAAACAAAATGTCCACTTAGGATGTTTGTCAAGTTGATTGATAACAAATGGGAGGTCACATATTTTGTTGCCGAGCATAAGCATTCCCTGGTTATGAAGCCATCTCTTTGAAAGTACTTGAGATAGCACATGGGTATCCCCAGTGATGAAAAGGAATTCCTAAGATACCTACATAATTGCAACTTAGAAACAGGTTTGTTTTAGAAAAAACAAGCTCACTCTGAAATCAAGTACATAAAAAACTATTTTAGTTTACTGACATTTTGTGTGTTTGTTTTTCATATGTATAGGGCGCATGATGGAGGTCATGTCTGAATTTTATGGTGAAGATGCTTTTGTCCCATATGGACCAAAGACAATATCAAACATGCGCTCTGGATTCAGGAGTGAAAACAAGAAGTTTGACATTGGTGAAACACTCCAATACTTCAAAGAGTTGCAGCAGAAGGACCCAAATTTCTTTTACAAATTCTCATTTGATTCAGAGAACAGAGTGGAAACTATATTCTGGGTTGACAGTGTTGCAAGGAAAGCTTATGTAGAAGCATACCATGACTGTGTGTCGTTTGACACAACATTCTGTACAAATCGCTTCAACATACCATTTGCTCCATTTATTGGTATAAAGAGGCATGGGCAGTCATTTATGTTAGGTTGTGGTTTCCTTAGAGATGAGAAGGAAGAAAGTTTTAAGTGGCTATTCAAAGAATTCCTTGAAGCGATGCATGGCATGCAGCCAACCAACATTATCACGCATCAGGACTGGGCTATGGGTCGAGCCATTTTAGCCATCTTCCCTGACAGTGTGCACATAAACTGTCGTTGGCACATCATGAAAAAAGCTAATGAGAAGCTGGGTTCATTTCTAGGGCGTCGTCCTGGTCTAGCTAACGAGTTCAGTGAATGCATTGATGAAAGTATGACTATTGAAGAGTTTGAAGCAAGTTGGACTGAACTGGTCATGAAGTGGGGATTGTCTAAGAATGAGACTTTTGCTTGGTTAAAGAAGAATGCTCATACATGGGTTCCATGCTACTTCAGACAGCACTTCTTCCCCTTTCTGCAGTCAACTCAAAGGAGTGAAGGGCTCAATGTAGTTCTAAAGCGCTACATAAACCCCCAGAATTCAATCAAGCACTTTGTGAGACAATATGAGAAAATCTAAGGAAAGATTTTGGGCAAGGAAGAAAACAATGATTATCGGACATATGAGCTTGAGGTGAAGCCATGGTCCCCGTTCCCAATAGAGAAGCATGCGTTGGCTGTTTATACTCGGAACATTTACCTACGGTTCAGGGTAGAATTTGAACTAATTGGCCACTACAACATGCAAAATCCAGGGCTAAACATGTAGTTGTTGGTTCCTAACATTGTTGGATGATATCCTTATGGTTCTAGGAACTACATGGTAAATGCTAATGGTGGACACTTCAACTGTGATTGTTGCAAGATCCAACGCGATGGCATTCTTTGTTGCCATGTGCTAAAGGTGTTTACGCATATAGGTATTGATGCAATACATGATTGTTTCATATTAAAAAGGTGGACCCAGCAAGCAATTGAGGACGCACCGTTTCCTACAGATCCAATACAAGATGATGTGATGCCTGAAGTGTCATGGAAGAAACTACGCTTTGCAAACTTGTCTAGATCATTTGTGCAAATGGCTAAAGTCCTTAGTGAATCAGATCAAGCCGAAGCAATTACTCGTAGACACATTCGGGAGCTGAAAACAGAGTTTGCACAACTGAACAAAGTTCGGAAGAAGAAAATAACAAACAAAAACGTCAACTCTAATGTGTCATAACAAACAGCGAATCCCAATGTGCAACGTGCAACTTCTACGGCTCCTAATGTGCGTCGTGCACCAACATCAAGTCCCCAGCCAGCAGGTCCCCAGCCAGCAAAAAAATCCGAAAAAAGGTTCTACCAGTCAGCATGCTGATTGTGCCAGCAAAAAACGGTTCAAACAATCAGTGCATGTGCCACTGCCACAACCATTTACTAGAGAGAATGTGCCTTTGGCGTCGCCTATTTCATCAGCCCATGGTCATCATTCAGGTACGCACTCAGGTACTATGCATTTGTCAGAACAACACCCATCGTCGAGTGCGCAGACATGCAAAACACCGGTTTTCGCTCCTACATCGACTACAACTCCGTCTGCCCTCGCTGTGCCTCACCAACAAGTACGTGGCAAAGAATTGGCACCTGGGCCCGGAGTACCATCTCTGTAGGAAGAAGGTGGCATGGTTGCGCCAAGAGAACAAGAATTCGTAGTTCTAAATCCTCCCATGTCCAATACTAAAGGTCGAAAGAAAGGGCGAATACCATCTGGTATTGAGTTGCAAGCAAAAATGTACCATGTGCAATAATCCTGGCCATAATTCCACAACGTGTGCTTATAGGTTGGGCCATAAGTATATGATAGATGAGATCCATGTAATGTAAGAAGTGCCAAAAATGTAATATGGATTGCTTTTTTGAGTGTATACCTTATTTTAGTTTGAGGATTGCTTTCCAGTTGGTGGTGTTCTTGGAAGATGAGACCCATGTATGAGTCTGGATTTTCTTAATGTTTGGAACATTTGTAGAATCATACTTGGGGAGCCTCCTTCCATTCCAGTGCACTGCATTGAATAAAGTGCAAGTTCCGCATTCACTGTTGCATTTTTGAACAAAAACAAAGAAAATAAACACAAGTTAGTAAAGTTATTTTTGTAAAATTGAAAAACAACTTGCACTCTAGAATCAATTAAGCTGGTTTGCAACATATTTAAATTGTACGTATAATTGTGGTTAAGTTGGTTTTTAACTTCTTAGATTGCATGCTTTTTTAAATGTTTGAGTTATACGCCTTCATAAGTTGTATCTAACCACGAACATGTTTAAGTTGTATACACGGCTTCACAAGTTGTATTCTAAAGTACATTAATTTGGTTCGGTCAACTTGCTTAAGTTGTCTACAAAAAGTAGAGAAGTTGGTTTTCCCAAATGCTCACCATGCTCATTATTTATAAAGTTGTACTATATGCTCTGGAAATCAACTTAAGATTGTCTTGAAAACAACTTATATACAGTATATCCCATAACTTAAATAAAAATGATGGAACCATGCTGAAATGGATTGGAAAATAGCTTATTTATATTTGTAAGACAACTTAAGCAAAGTAGGCAAAAAAGAAACAGGAGTAGGTAACTTCGGAGAAAAAAAGATATTTAGTTGAAGCATGTTTAAGTTTACTATACTCACTTTGTCGCCTGTTTTGGAGGGTTGATATCTTCAACTCTGAATGTTGTGATCTAGACAGTTGAACTTACATAGTTCTCTTCCTATAAAGTCTTGATGGGAGCGACTATTTCATCAACTTTCGCTTGATTTTTTTGTCTTCGAATGACCTTATGGAATCAAGCACCTCGAATATTTTGTCCCTTATGTTAATGACGAAAAGCGAGTAGTGATTGACAGGGGCTGGAGCGTCTGGTGCCATATTTTTAAGTACAGGCAACAAAATCTGTGTTGTTTCATTTGAAAAAATGGTTTCCAGTCCTTAGAATGCATGGTAGCCTTTCCAAAAGAAGTGGTGTGTGGATAAGTACTTACACTGTCTTTCCTGTCAAGATGGGCATTAGCCTTCCCAAAATGTTTTTTAGCTCTCTTTTGTTGTAATCAAGATCTTTCAAAAGGGACTGCTCAAAAAACGATATTAATGTGAATTAGGGGGGCAAAAAAAGTACATTAAATGCAAATCAAAACTATGCACCTCACTAAAATAGATAGGACGAAGATGAGGAAAACAAAACTAGGGGAAAACACAAAACAAATGCTGGGAAGTTAAAAACCAACTCAAGCAAGTTGCAAACCAACTTAATTGATTCTGGAGTGCAAGTTACCAAGACATATAGTGCAACCTAAAAAATGCGCATGGTGAGAATTTGGGAAACCACCTTGTTTACTTTCGCAAAACAACTTAAGCAAGTTGACTTAACCAAAATTAATGGTTTTTAGAATACAACTTGCGAAGTCGTATATTGTTTACATTTTTGGTCGACTTATGCAAAATTACCTAGCCATAGAACATGCGTGTGGTAAGAGTTTTGGGGAAAACCAAACTTATTTACTTTTGTAAACAAATTAAGCAATTTAACTGAACCGAGTTAGTGGATTTTAGAATACAACTTACAAAGCAGTATAGGGATCTGAAAATTCAAACTTAAAAAAAAGCATGCAAATGGTTTGAATTTTGAAAAAACAACTTGTTCACATTCTGTGGTCAACTTAGGCAAGTTCTAAAAGTAGAAAATTTAACAAAGCAACTTAGTTGATTCTGAAGTACAAATTTACCAAGTTGTGAAGGGATTGTTAAAAAATGCAAAGTAAAGAAAGCATGTTCTTGGTGAGAATTTAAAAACAACTTATTTGCATTATGAACAAAAGCAAAAAATAGAAACGAGAAAAGGATTGTGGAGGTCATTTTACCAAAACCCTTAGAGGCATGACGAGCTTCTTGATCTTCTTCAGTTTGCGTAGCATTATGGATTTGATTCTAAGTTCCATTACAGTGTTCGACACCCACCCTCCTGGCAACATTGAGTTGGCATAGTCCCTTAGCAAAACAAAGAACCTGTTGTACTTGACAATTATTGGTGTCTTGTTAGTGTCTTGCCCCCTCCTAGCTCTTTTACCATGTGCAGTAACCGCGTTGTATATCTCTTTCACATCAGCTAAGCATGTGTGAACCCTTTTGTCAACATACGAGAAGTACGGTGATTTCATGCAAGGTCCCTGCCTGACAATCCTTCTTTCCTGAACTTGTGGCCGGTCTGTTGTTGTGGTACTTCCAGATGCATCAGAGTTGACTGTGGCCCCCTCCCTGCATTTGCTGGTGTATTGAACCCAGTATCAAGATGCTTGCTAACCACGGGACTGGTTCCCTGAACATGCGGACACTCTGTACTTGAAGTGCTGCCAACTGCACCAGAGTTTGATGTTGCCTGGCTCCCTGCCTTTGCTGCTGTGTTCGGGCCAGTATCAGGCTGTTCACTAACTAATGAGCTTGTTTCGTGGATACCTTTCTCCCTTTCTACTTTTTCTATAGCCGATACAGCTTCTCTCCATGTCTGGTCATCACAATCATCAACATAATTGAACCTTTTGTTCTCCAGGTTTACAGGATGTAGTGCTGATTGTGTGAGGTTTGAAGGACTGTTTAGACACTGATACGTTGCAAACGTATGCACAATTTTTTTGTTCCATGCTTGGTTTTATCTACTTTCTTATGTTTTGTCCACACTTTGGAGTACTTTTCATATGATTTCTTGGACTAACCTATTAACGAGAGCCATAGTGCCAGCTGCCTTTTTTCTGCTGTTTTTGGTTCCAGGAAGTCAGAAAATGAATATTCTCGGAATTGGACGGGACAAAAGCCAAAGTCAGTATTTTACCGAGGGACACAAGGAAAGAGTCTATAGCCGCCGTCGTCTTTGTCCCTAGATCGGGAGGGATCTGAAGCTCCTCCCGGCACCCTGCCAGAGAGGGGAATTCACCCTGGAGGCCTTCTTCATCATCATGCAAGCCTCCGGTGTGATGCGTGAGCAGTTCATCTCTGGACTACGGGTCCATGTAGTAGCTAGATGGCTGGTTCTCCTCCTTTGTGCTTTCATATTTAGATCTTGTGAGCTCCGTTCATGATCAAGATCATCTATTTGTAATTCTGCATGTTGTGTTTGCGGGGATCCGATGGATATTGAGATGCTATTTCAGATTGATTATAGATTCTATCATGTCTTTGTTATTTGTGATCTTGCATGCTTTTCGTTGTTAGTAGCTATCTTGGCCAAGTAGATGCTAGCAACTCCAAGAGTTAGTATTTATGCTCGATAGTGGGTTCATGCCTCCGTAACTGGGGAAGTGATGAAATCTCTAAGGTACTAGATGTTATGTTGCTACTAGGGAGAAAACAACAATCCTTTGTTCATAGAACAATCGTATTGTTTACTTTACACGCAATTTGTAATGCAATAATCTGTTGCTTGCAACTTAATACTAGAGGGGGTTTGGATGATAACCTAAAGGTGGATTATTAGTCATAGATGCAGTTGGATGGCGGTCTATGTATAATGTTGTAATGCACAATCGAATCTCAAAGGAGTCAAGATGAGTAGTATATGCTTGTATGCTTTCTCGATGTTTGTCAATTGCCCCGCTGTAATTTGTTCACCCAGCATGTTATCTATCTTAAGGAGAGCCACCACTAGTGAACTATGGACCCCCGGTCCTTTCTTTTACATTCAATCTACAATCAAACTGTTTACTACTTTGTGTTACTTTCTGCAAACTATTACTTTCTTCCATTCGATACGTTTAATCCTTTGTTTTCAGCAAAACCGGTGAGATTGACAACCTCATCGCAAGTTGGGGCAAAGTTCTGTGGTTGTGTTGTGCAGGTCTCCACGTTGCTACTAGCACCGGTAGTGCGCCCTGCCAAGGCTCAGCTAGCAACACCTTTGGGGTGTTTCCTTGCTCCTACTAGATTGATAACCTTGGTTTCGTACTGAGGGAAAACTTGTTGCTGTGCTCATTATACCTTCCTCTTGGGGTTCCCCAACGAGCTCGATATATTTTGGGCCATCAGACACTAGTTTTCGTCCTTCTCTGGTCTGCTAAAACCAAGATCAAAACTTGGTGGATCGCAAGCTTGATCCAACCTATCCTGCCATGATTTCCTTTCTTTTAGTTTTATCTGACTCTGCTTCAGGTGGTGGACAAGTTTCACGCATGGACTCTTGCTTGCTTTGATTGTTGTTGCTGTTGTAGCTTGCTCCTGCATTTTCAGTACCTGCACGTGCTAGTGGTGTAGTTACAGCTGCCCTTAGCCATGTTTTGCCAACTTTAAGAGATAGCAGGTCTCTTGCTGAGTTGTTTTCATTGACTCCGGGTTCATTTGGTGCTCTGTCCCCTGGGTCTGGCAGTTGCTTTCCTATTAGTTGTCTACTTGTGACTTTGATAGTTGGCGATCATGGCTGGTCTGGACGGCCACGTTGAGCACCTATTTTGTGTCTCCTCTTTCCTAGGTGTTGCACATCTCTTAAATACAAGTTTTACAGTTTGAGGCATTCTTCTATCAGCTTGTGTGTTTCTTCATCTCCATCTTGAGTTGTTTGTACCAGGGGCACGCTTGCAGGAGATGGTGTCGTGTTATCTTTGGCCGCCTTCCTCCTTGTTCCTTGAAATAACCATTGCCCCGACAGATGAGCATTGTTGTTGGCACCGGCAGCCACATGGATTTCAGAACCGATGGTCCACTTCCTCAGGTTGCTAGCAGACTCGTCGTGTTTTTTTTGTGTTAGCCTAGCAGATCTTCTGGGTGTCTTGTCCAATTCACCACCCTGGTCTCTGATGACCCACAAGTATAGGGGGTGTACCACAGTATTTTCGATAAGTAAGAGTGTCGAACCCAACGAGGAGCAGAAGGTGCTGGCTAGTGGTATGGATCAGGAATTCTCTGCAAATACTTAGCAAACGGATTTTTAGGGGTCTTCGATAAAGCAAGTAAACAAAGTACGAGTAAATAAAAGATAGTAGGAATAAATGCAGCAAGTGGCCCAATCCTTTATGCAGCAAAGGACAAGCCGGTTGTATTACTTAAGATGACCAAACGTTCTTGAGGACACATGGGAAGACTGTCAAGTGCTTTCGCTTCATATTGTTGTTTAATCTTCTTTAGCTTGCTAAGTGTTGTGTGGGTGAACCTGTGCTAATGTACCGCCCCATCCAAGACTAATACATACTTGTGATTATACCCCTTGCAAACATTCGTAAGTACAAGAAAGTAATTAAGGTAGAAACCTAACCACAACTTTAAACTCTAAGACCCTTACGTCCCTTGTGCAATGGTTTCCTAACGGGGGTTCAGGTTTCTGTCACTCCGGCAACCCCTACGATTAGTAGCCAAATACACAATGCATTCCCCTATGCCCATATAGGTGAAGTGTCATGTAGTCGACATTCACATGACACCACTAGAAGAAGTACACCACAACTTAAATAACAATCTATTGAATCTTTCTCAACGCAACTCCACTACTAACAATAAGACTTCTCCCATGTCCTCAAGAACAAAACGAACTACTCACAAGACATCATATGGATCATGATCAGAGATGGAATAATGATGTATAACAATCTGAACATAAACAATAATTCAATGGTTCACTCAATAGCATCAACTACAAAGAGTAATCAACACCGGGAAAGTTTCCCCTATGAACTATGCAAGATTCAACGCAATTGTTACAGCAATATGGAGATGGTGATGAGGGTGCTGATGGTGATGATGGTGGTGATGATGATGATGATCCCGATGAAGTCCAACTTGATGGTGGTGTTGATGGCGACGATCTCCCCTCTCCGGGAAGGAATTCCCCCGATAGAAATCTGTCTGCCGGAGAGATCTTTCTCTCTCGGTGTTTTCCGCCCCGCAGAGGCGGCGGAATCTTTCTGTGGTCTCTCTCCGAGTCTTAGGGTTTCGGGAGGATGATATACACTAGAGGAGAGAGGCTGGAGTTGACCAGGGTAGCCACACCACCTCCTGGCGCGGCCTAGGGCTGCCCGCGCCATGGGGTGGTGTGGGCCTCCTATGGCCCATCTCCACTCTGTCTTCTGGCTTCCTTAGTCTTCTGGAAAAATAGGATTTTCTGTATATTTTCCCAGATTTTCTGATCTTCGTGAATTTTGCCTCCAAACAACACATTTTCCATCAGAATCCTGACTGTAGTGGTCCATGCTCCAAAAGTCATCCACCATGCAAAAAGAGATGAAATAACATAAGTATCACCTCTCAATACGAAATATATCAATGAATAATAGTGAATTAAGACATAGAATAGTGATTCAAAATGGACGTATCAATTCCCCCCAAGCGAAACTGAGCTCAATAAACATGGCCTCAGGTTTATGGAGTGAAGAGTCGATAAAAGAATACGGACAAGAAGCATCACATTCATCAAATACATAGATCATAATAGAAGACAAATCACTATTATATATCTCAACTTGTAATGAGTAAAGGAAACACAATAAAGATACATAAAGTGAATCAGAATTGGTAATGGCAAACTTAGCTCTTGGTCGAAGAATAGTTGATAATTTGCTGGAGTTCACAAATAGCTGGTTTTTCAATGATAGCTTTCAAAGTAGTAATCATCAGGATAAGAGCAATGTGCAAAGCAAGGAACATAAGAAACATGAGTGAATAAATCATCATATGAATGAATGAAACACAACAACTCAAAATACTTGCTGAGATAGAAGGGAGTAGGTTTACTGACTCAACTACAAAGTAAAAGAAAGGCCCTTCAAAGAGGGATGCAGGGATTGCAAGTCTCATAAAGATCTCCCAAAAATTATGATACTTACTAGCTTTCAGCTCTCATTGCCCCTATCATAGGCATATTTAGGTGATTAAGGTTAAAGTGACACAACTAAGAGGATATGATTGACAAGTTATAAGTTGAAATCTCATGTCGCTTGAATAGGAGGGCCGCTCCTCATGCTACTCAAGTTTAGTCACCGGTAAGTTCTTGTCATCGTAAGCATATGTGTATCATAGAGAACCGCCAACGGGGTACCCCTTGCCCGATGATACGGAAGAATCCCCATATCAAAATGACAATATTATTGGATGCTTGGGGAGATTGAATATACTAATGCTCAAATGTCCCATTCATGAGCTCCCCAACAATATTATTATCAATAACTTTTATGCAAGGCTCCCTCTACATGATAAAGATTTATTGGATGCTTCTTGTGCTGGATCATTCACTCGCATGGAAGAAGAAGCTAAATGGGATCTTCTGGACCGTATTCAAGACAATGCTGAAGCTTGGGAGAATGATAAAGGTAGAAAGTCAGGTATAAATTATGATTATGAATGCATTGAATCTTTTATGGGAACTGATGACTTTCAAAATATTAAAAATGCTTATGGTCTAGACTCTCAAGTTATTGCTTCTTATTTTAAGGCTTTTGCTTCCTATATTGAAGTGCCTAAAAAGAAGTGGGATAAGTATCATGAACCTTATAAAGATATTGCTAAGAGTGTTCCTTCAAGAAATACTGAAGTTTATACTGCTAATCATGTTTTACCTGAACCTTATATTGAGAAAATGCCTTTCCCAGTTAGGATTAAGGAACATTCTATGATAGCTAGTATGGTCAATGAAAGTACAAGAAAAGCTGCTGAACCTGATAAAAAAATGGTTGATGAACCTATAATAGTAAATGTGAAAGACTTTGTCACTAAATATGAAAAAGAGGGACACACTATCCTTTGTAAGGATACCTCTAATATTGTTTCACAAAGTAGTGTTATGAGAGCTAGTATTCCCGTGTTTTCTGTTAGAATAAGTGATCATTGCTATGATGGTCCTTGTGATAGCTATATTGTTAAGTTTATGCATGATACTGAAAGCTACTATGAGAGAGGGAAAAGTGTTCTTATGTATCTCAATAATATCAAGTTTCCTCGTTTTATGCTGAAAGTTTTTATGTTGCACTTCTTTTGCCTTCTTGTGCAAGTAGCCTCTGGTTTCAACAACTTGTTTGTTTACAAAATCCCCTTGCATAGGAAGTGGGTTAGACTTAAATGTGTGTGTGTGTGTGTTTTTGCTTCTTAATGCTCCCTTTCACTTCAATTCATATTCCTGAGTGAGCATCTCCAAAATTATCATGCCCATCTTAATGGCTATAAAGAAAGAGCTTTATGGGAGACAACCCAATTTGTTTTTGCTTTCAGTTTGTTTTTGTTTCTTTGAGTCTTGGAAGTTATTACTTTGGTAATAACCGCTCCTTATCCGTTTTGTTTGGTTTTTGTGTCAATATCAACCTCTAATGAGAGAGAAGTAAGATTTGGGGAAGTTGCTGTCCCGAAACAGATTTTTGTGCTTCACCATAAAAAATCGTGAGAGATCTCTGTATGTCAGATTGAGCTGTAATTGTTTGTGCTTCTGACCCAGGTTGTTATTTAACTTTAGTTAGTTTTGCACTTTTTTATTTGAGCAACATAAGATTTTCGAAAAAATTGATCTTTACCTGCTGGTCTGTTTTCACAGATTTTGCCACTTTTGCATTTGCTTCTTTATTCGATTTCCTTTTTGAATTCTTTTTGGGTTTTCGGAAGGAGTTGCTACAGTAGATTATGTTTTGATGGTTTTAAATTGAAGTTGGACTCAAAAGGTTTTATCACTTCACATATACTAATGTTGCTAATGAGAATTGTGTGAAGTTTTGTGTGAAAGAAATTTCCAGGAAGTGGAGACAATGGTGTAATAAGGAAGAGAAGGGTTTTATGACTCAAGTAATAAGTGTATGAAGATGAAGATATTGATGTTATTCAACCGGTGACTCCGGAAGGATCCACTAAATACCAAATTCAGAGACCTGCAGAGTCTGTTTCCAACTAGGTAACAGTTCTGGTAAGAAAAGTTACGCGAAAATACAATCTAACTATATTTTTGTAGTTTTCAGTCGATAAAGAAAGCTACGAAGCGAAAAAAGGGACGGAAACAGAGCCAGGGTGGCTCACACCACCCTGTGCCGCGGGCCCACTCCTGGCCGCACCACCAGGTTGTGAGTCCACCCCGGACTCCGCCTCCGACTCGTTTTATCCCAGTACCTTCCTTTTGATATGAAACTCCGTAATATATAACCCCCCGGATCCCCCGAGGTCCGTATATCGTGTTTTCGTCGTGTTTTTGTTTCGATCTGTTTCTGTCAACACATACTCTTTGAAATCTTAGAAGCACAAAGGTGTCCGCCAAGGATAAAGGGAAGGAGCCCATGGAGGAAGACCTCCAAGACCCCGGGAAGGAGAAGGAGATCAAGAGTGAAGGTGAAGAGGAGCAAGGCCAACATCCGCACACCGGCACTACCATTGCAAGCATTGGCGTGGTGGCAAACCCAGCCATTGGAGGGAAGCCTCCTCATCACCGTTCAGATCCCTGGTCACTTCCTCCACACACCAAGAATCCCTTCCATACCTTTATCCATAACCATGCAGGAAAAGAAGACTCCAAGAGGGAAGAATGGAAAAGGAACCACAAGAGCTGGGATCCACAAACTAAAATGATTATGAGCCGTATTGAGCAAAACTCGGAGTTGATTCGTACTCTCACCTTCGAGATTGAGGACTTGGGGAAGCTAATCAAAGAGCTCATCGAGAGGATACCACCACCACCGAAGGAGTAATTCGTCATCAGGTTTGGCATCCCTTTGGTTTGTTCCAAGCTTGGGGGAGTGCCGCGGTATCACATCACTATCTTCTATCTCTTTACCTTTTTAGTAGAGTCATATCATAAATAGAGGAGTTATTATGTAGTATGGTTTGCATTATGGAAGTGTCCCCTCTCTCGTTAGATATGTATCCCTTGGTGTGAGTTGCCGTTATGGGATATTAATGAGAAGTTCTATAATTCACTCTTTTGCATAGCTTATATTAGTTTTAAATTCGTGGTTATATGATTGATCTTGTTGTTAGTATTGGTAGCACTTTGGGATCATTGAGTTAATTTAGTTGGTTTTGGCAAGCCTGGCTCGGTCAGTAGCAACACTATTTTTGAGAGTTGATTGAAAAATATAAAAGTACTCTAAAGAAATATAATTTCATCATCTTTTTTCTTGATTTGCTCATAAGTTTAGTATTCTCTAGTTAAGATCTTTTGTGCTTCCAAGGAAGATTGCATGTTTGTCTTTATCACTTGTATGTTTGTTTGCTTCCTTGAACTCTTATACTTGCTACTCAGCCTTGCTAGCCAAAAACCTGTACTAAGAGGGTATTCTTCTCGTGCATCCACCTCCTTTAAAACCAAAACCTTTGCCATTTGTGTCCACCATACCTACCTAGTAGCATTATTGCTATTCCAAGTAAATTCTTGTTTTATCTACCTCCCAAATTAAACTTGTTATGTGAAAATTAGTGATTAAAGCTCTCACGAACTTGATGGCACACTTTACTTTCTTGCACTTAATAAACTTGAACCATTGTGCTCACCTATGTTGCGTATATGCTTGCGCTTTGTAAGTTGTGAGTTAGCAGAACCATGCTGTCATGGGGAACGCTTTCAACATTGCACTGGTACTTTGTACCTAGTTGATATCATGTTCTTTTGTCTATGGATGTCGTGGGTGTGAAATGAAAGAGGAGCTTGTAAGTCCATAGAGTTATGCATGTGTGTTAGAGAAACGCCTGGATCACTGGTCTAATCCATGCTGACATGGTGGAAACCTACAGCGTAACCATAACGAGTATCTATGAAGCATTCTTCTTATAAAAAAAGAGATAGAGATTGAGAAAAAAGAAAAGAAAAAAAAGAGGTTATGAAAAGAGGAAAGAGAGAAAAAAGCACCATATTCCCATGGTAAATAAGAAGATTGCTAAGATGCTTGTTGTCTGCTTGCCTTGTCATTTTGATATGGGGATTCTTCCATATCATCAGGCAAGGGGTACCCTGTTGGCGGTTCTCTATGATACACATATGCTTATGATGACAAGAACTTACCGGTGACTAAACTTGAATAGCATGAGGAGCGGCCCTCGTATTCAAGGGACATGAGATTCTCAACTTGCAACTTGTCAATGCATATGCTCATTTTTGATCACTTTAACCTTAATCACCTAAAGATGCCTATGATAGGGGCAATGAGAGCTGAAAGCTAGTAAGTATCATAATTTTTGGGAGCTCTTTATGAGACTTGTAATCCCTGCATCCCTCTTTGAAGGGCCTTTCTTTTACTTTGTAGTTGAGTCAGTAAACCTACTCCCTTCTATCTCAGCAAGTCTTTTGAGTTGTTGTGTTTCATTCATTCATATGATGATTTATTCATTCATGTTTCTTATGTTCCTTGTTTTGCACATTGCTCTTATCTTGACGTTTACTACTTTGAAAACTATCATTGAAAAGCCAGCTATTTGTGAACTCCAGCAAATTATCAACTATTCTTCGACCAAGAGCTAAGTTTGCCATTACCAATTATGATTCACTTTGTGTATCTTTATTGTGTTTCCTTTACTTATTACAAGTTGAGTTATATAATAGTGAGTTGTCTTCTATTATGATCTATGCTTTGGATGAATGTGATGCTTCTTGTCCATATTCTTTTATCGACTCTTCACTCCATAAACCTGAGGCCATGTTTATTGAGCTCAGTTTCGCTTGAGGACAAGCGAAGTCTAAGCTTGGGGGGAGTTGATACGTCCATTTTGCATCACTATTCTATGTCTTAATTCACTATTATTCATTGATATATTTCGTATTGAGAGGTGATACTTATGTTATTTCATCTGTTTTTGCATGGTTGATGACTTTTTGGAGCATGGACCACTACAGTCAGGATTCTGATGGAAAAGGTGTTGTTTGGAGGCAAAATTTACGAAGATCAGAAAATCCGGGAAAATATACGGAAAATCCTATTTTTCCAGAAGACTAAAGATGCCAGAAGATGGAGTGGAGATGGGCCACAGGGGGCCCACACCACCCCATGGCGCGGGCAGCCCTAGGACGCGCCAGGAGGTGGTGTGGCCACCCTGGCCCACTCCAGCCTCTCTCCTATGGCGTATATCATCTTCCCGAAACCCTAAGACTCGGGGAGCAACCACAGAAAGATTTCGCCACCTCAAGGGCGAAAACACCGAGAGAAAGATCTCCGGCAGATTTTTGCCGAGGGAATTCCTTCCCGGAGAGGGGAGATCATCGCCATCAACACCACCATCAAGCTGGACTTCATCGGGATCATCATCATCATCACCACCATCATCACCATCAGCACCCTCATCACCATCTCCATATTGTTGTAACAATTGTGTTGAATCTTGCATTAGTTCATAGAGGAAACTTTCCCGGTGTTGATTACTCCTTGTAGTTGATGCTATTGAGTGAACCATTGAATTATTGTTTATGTTCAGATTGTTATACATCATTATTCCATCTCTGATCATGATCCATATGATGTCTTGTGAGTAGTTCGTTTTGTTCTTGAGGACATGGGAGAAGTCTTGTTGTTAGTAGTGGAGTTGTGTTGAGAAAGATTCAATAGATTGTTATTTAAGTTGTGGTGTACTTCTTCTAGTGGTGTCATGTGAACGTCGACTACATGACACTTCACCTATATGGGCCTAGGGGAATGCATTGTGTATTTGGCTACTAATCGTAGGGGTTGCCGGAGTGACAGAAACCTAAACCTCTGTTAGGAAACCATTGTACAAGGGACGTAAGGGTCTTAGAGTTTAAAGCTGTGGTTAGGTTTCTACCTTAATTACTTTCTTGTAATTACGGATGTTTGCAAGGGGTATAATCACAAGTATGTATTAGTCTTGGATGGGGCGGTACATTAGCACAGGTTCACCCACACAACACTTAGCAAGCTAAAGAAGATTAATCAACTATATGAAGCGAAAGCACTTGACAGTCTTCCCATGTGTCCTCGAGAACGTTTGGTCATATTAAGTAATACAACCGGCTTGTCCTTTGCTGCATAAAGGATTGGGCCACTTGCTGCATTTATTCCTACTGTCTTTCATTTACTCGTACTTTGTTTACTTGCTTTATCGAAAACCCCTAAAAATCCGTTTGCTAAGTATTTGCAGAGAATTCCTGATCCATACCACTAGCTAGCACCTTCTGCTCCTCGTTGGGTTCGACACTCTAACTTATCAAAAATACTGCGATACAGTGAGCATCTCAGCGATCTTTTTATTTGCTATTTGCATAGGTTTTTATTGAGGATGCTTCATAGAATGCTCACTATAGTTATGCTGCAAGTTTCCACCATGATTAGGAATGGCTTAGGCTAGCGGCCCAGGCGTTTCTCTAACACACATATAAACTCCATGATTTTACAAGTTCCACTTTTATTTCACACCGCCGGGATCCATAAGCAAAAGAACATGATATCAACTAGGTACAAAGTACCAAATGAAGTGTTGAAAGCGGTCCCCATGATTCATGGTTCGGCTAACTTCAACTCATAAAGCGCAAGCATATACGCAACAAAGAAGGACCCAATGGTTCAAGTTTATTAAATGCAAGAAAGTAAAGTGTGCCATCAAGTTCGTGAGCGCTTTAATCACTAATTTTCACATAACAAGTTTAATTTGGGAGGTAGATAAAACAAGAATTTACTTGGAATAGCAATAATGCTAATAGGTAGGTATGGTGGACACAAATGGCAAAAGTTTTGATTTAAAGGAGGTGGATGCACGAGAAGAATACCCTCCCAGTACAGGTTTTTGGCTAGCAAGGCTGGGTAGTAAGTATAAGAGTTGAAGTAAACAACCAAACATACAAGTGATAAACACAAACATGCAATCTTCCTTGGAAGCACGAAAGATCTTAACTAGAGAATACTAGACTTATGAGCAAATCAAGAAAGAAAGATGATGAAATAATTTTTCTTTAGAGTACCTTTATCTTTTTCATGCAACTCTCAAAAAAAAGTGTTGCTACTGACCGAGCCAGGTTTGCCAAAACCAACTAAATTAACTCAATGATCCCAGAGTGCTACCAATACTAACAACAAGATCAATCATATAACCACGAATTGAAAACTAATATAAGCTATGCAAAAGAGTAAATGATAGAACTTCCCATTAATATTCCATAACGGCAACTTACACCAAGGGATACATATCTAACGAGAGAGGGGACACTTCCATAATGCAAACCATCCTACATAATAACTCCTCTATTCAAGATATGACCCTACTAAAAAGGTAAAAAGAGAGAAGATAGTGATGTGATACCGTGGCACTCCCCCAAGCTTGGAACAAACTAAGGGGATGCCAAACCTGATGACGAATTACTCCTTTGGAGGTGGTGGTATCCTCTCATCTTCGTTCGTCTTCCAGGGTAAAGGCTTCCCATCAACAAAGGACATCGTGGTTTCCAACATCCTGAAACTTGAAGTAGCACTTATGAGTTTAAATCTAGCCTCATACTCATAGTTTTGATTTTGAACGTCATAGAACTGTGCTTGCAGTTTGTTCGTTGTTTGGCGGAGTGAGAGGACTTCGTCTTTGAGTTCAGCAGTCTGCTTTTGGTGCTCGGTGATGAGTTCGGAACAAATCTTATGGATGATATCCACTTCGCGCTCCGCCATCTTCTTGTACCTAAAGACTTCTTGTTGCTTCCATCCTGTCCTCCAGACTTTCTTCACCTTTAGGGCCTTGAACCTCTTTAATCCGAACCTCCCCACCTTCGAGCAATAACTCCTTGGGAAGAATCTTCAATTCTCTTCATGTATGAGATTTTACCTGGCAGAAACAGATCGAAACAAAAACAGGACGAAAACACGATATACGGACCTCGGGGGGGGGGGGTATATATTACGAAGTTTCATATCAAAAGGGAGGCATTGGGTGAAAACGGGTCGGAGGCGGCGTCTGCGGTGGCCTGATGGCTCAGTGCATGGTGCCCAGAAAAGTGTTGATGGCTCGTGGTTGATGTAGAGCTCCTTGGGAACCCCAAGAGGAAGGTATGATGAGCACAGCAGCAAGTTTCCCTCATTTATAAAACCAAGGTTTAATCGAACCAGTAGGAGCAAGGAAACACCCCAAAGGTGTTACTAGCTGAGCTTTGGCAGGGCACACAACCGGTGCTAGTAGCAACGTGGAGACCTGCACAACACAACCACAGAACTTTGTCCCCAACTTGCGATGAGGTTGTCAATCTCACCGTGTTTTGCGGAAAACAAAGGATTAAACGTATCGAATGGAAAGAAGTAAAAGTTTGCAGAAAGTAAACACAAAGCAGAAACAGATTGTAGATTGTATGTAAAAGACAAGGACCGGGATCCATAGTTCACTAGAGGTGGCTCTCCTTAGATAGATAACATGCTGGGTGAACAAATTACAGCGGGGCAATTGACAAACACCGAGAAAGCAATACATGCATATACTAATCATCTTGACTCCTTTGAGACTTGATTGGGCCATACAACATAATACATAGACCGCCATCCAACTGCATCTATGACTAATAATCCACCTTCAGGTTATCATCCGAACCCCCTCCAGTATTAAGTTGCAAGCAACAGATTATTGCTTTATGAACTGCGTGTAAGGTAAACAATACAATTGTTCTATGAACAAAGGATCGTTATTTTCTCCCTAGTAGCAACAGCACATCTAGTACCTTAGAGATTTCTATCACTTCCCCAGATTACCAGAGGCATGAACCCACTATCGAGCATAAATACTAACTCTTGGAGTTGCTAGCATCTACTTGGCCAATATAGCTACTAACAACGGAAAGCATGCAAGATCACAAATAACAAAGACATGATAGAATCAATAATCAATCTGAAATAGCATCTCAATATCCATCGGATCCCCGCAAACACAACATGCAGAATTACGAATAGATGATCTTGATCATGAACGGAGCTCACAGGATCTAAACATGAAAGCACAAAGGAGGAGAACCAGCCATCTAGCTACTACATGGATCTGTAGTCCAAGGATGAAATACTCACGCATCACACAGAGGCTTGCATGGTGATGAAGAAGGCCTGTGGTGAATTCTCTCCAGTGGTGCCAAGAAGAGCTTCAGATCCCTCCCGATCTAGGGATGGAGATGACGGCGGCTACAGACTCTTTCGTGGATTTTTGATCGGGTACCTACGGTTTTCGTCCTGAGGGCAACTTATAGGCGGAAGGGGAGGCCGAGGGGGTCGGGTCGGCCACCACCTGGCGCGGCCAAGCTGGCTGGCGGCCAGATGTGTGGCCGCCCCTGCCCTCTCCGTCTCGTATTCGGCACTTGATCCCTTCGGAAAAATAGGCACTTTGGCTTTTGTCCCATCCAATTCGAGAATATTCATTTTCGACTTTCTGGAACCAACAACAGAGAAAAACAGCAAATGACAATCGTGGCTCTTGTTAATAGGTTAGTCCAAGAAATCATATGAAAAGTACTCCAAAGTTGGAACAAAACACAAGAAAGTGGATAAAACCAAGCATGGAACATCAAAAATTATAGATACATTTGCAATGTATCAACATCCCCAAGCTTAACTCCCGCCCCTCGAGTAGGTAAGTGATAAAAGAAATAATTTTTGAGGTGACATGCACCATCAAAGACTTGATCAAAGTATTTGCAAAACATCAAAGCTGGGATCAAAGTACTTCAATCATAACATGAAAGACAAAGTTCTAGCAATAAGCAAAGAAACTATGATGCAACATGAAAAGGCACAAACAAAAGATTCATGAATAACATGCTGTGCAAGACATTTTTTTGTTTCACATAAAGAAAACATAGCATAATAGTATTCAGCTTGTCCCTCAATAAATGCATGGGACACCTTCAAAGTTCATAAGAGTGACTAGATACAATAGTTTCAAACAAGCAATAACAAGTTATGCATCAATCAACTAGTCTTGGGACAATGCACATAGAACTAAGAATGGCCACTATGCTGTCAAAGTAGGTGCTTAAAGGTAGAAGGTGGAGACTCAATATAATGGTGGAAGAAAGGCCTTTTGTAAAAGGAAGTAGGGATTCAAGTCTCATAAAGAGCTTCCAAAAATTATGGTACTTATAGCTTTCAGCTCTCATTGCCCCTATCATAAGCATCTTGAAGGTGATTAAGGTTAAAGTGACACAACTAAGAGGATATGCTTGACTAGTTATAAACCGAAATCTCATGCCCCTTACTTACGAAGACCGATCCTCATGCTACTCAACTTCAGTCACGAGTAAGCTCTTGTCATTGTAAGTATATGTGTATCATTAAGAACCGCCAACGGGGTACCCCTTGCACATGATACGGGAGCTTTCCCATAATCAAAATGACAAGGCAAGCAGATAATGAGCATCTCAGCGATATTTTTATTTGCTATTTGCATAGGTTTTTATTGAGGATGCTTCATAGAGTGCTCATTATGGTGATGCTGCAAGTTTCCACCATGATTAGGCATGGCTTAGGCTAGCGGCCCAGCGCTTTCTAACACACATACAAACTCCATGATCTTACAACTTCCACTTTTATTTCACAATCACGGATCCGTAAGCAAAAGGACATGATATCAACGGGGTACAAAGTACAAGTGCAATGTTGAAAGCATTCCCCATGAAACATGGTTTTGCTAACTTCAACTTATAAAGCGCAAGCATATACGCAACAAAGAAGGACCCAATGGTTCAAGTTTATTAGAGGCAATAAAGTAAAGTGTGCCATCAAGATCGTGAGAGCTTTAATCACTAGTTTTCTCATAACAAGTGGAAGGTAAACAAAAGCATGAATATACTCGGAATAGCATAAGCTAGTAGGTAGGTATGGTGGACTCTTTGGAATAACTTGGTTTAGGGAGTTGGATGCGTGAGTGGAACTCATACTTTGTGGTGGAGGCTAGCAAAAGACTGGGAGCGACAAACTAAGAGAGCAATAATGGCCATAATCATGCAGAGCGACAAAACATCATTGATCAAAGCATAAAGTGATACTACAAGTTGAAAACTAAAGGATCATAAAGGCTATGGTGACTTGAGATAGTCATAACATGGTGTGAGCATGCGCCAAGTCAACCCAAATAAAGCATCAAAGGAGAATACCACTATACTATGCTTTAATATGCTAAAACAACGCATGATTCATCCAAGGCACATTAAGCAATCTCAATTGTTTATAACAAGTCATGCTACAGCAAAGAATAGTAAGCATAAAGCCAAAACAATATCAAGCATGGCATGACAAAGCATAGCCACAGTCAAAAACGAGCTCTTTTTACCACATAAGCATGAACTTTCCTACTCTTTTCCAAACCAAACCAAACCAAACTATTTGCAAACCAATGTATGAAAGAGGGGGTCCAACCAACTTATTCAGAAAACTAAGCAAACCAAGCAAACTAAAAAACAAAATGAAAACGAAAAAGAAGACGCTCCAAGAAAAACACAACTATGCATGAAATAATAAAAATGAAGCGTCTGGAAGAAACCTGGAATTTTTATTGATGAAGAAGGGGATGCCTTGGGCATCCCCAAGATTTGACGCTTGCACTTCTTGGATATTTATGGGGTGACACGCGTGGCATCCCCAAGCTTGAGCTTTAGTCCATCCTTCATCTCATTACTCATTCCTTCCATACACCTGAAAATTTTCCTTCATACAAAACTTCACACGATCTCATTAGCAACATTAGTGCACTTAAGATAAATAAGTCTCAAGGTTTAGTTATAACACCAAATAAACTTCCATTAGAACACTAGCTACTGTAGCACATCCCTCAAAAAGCTCAATTCCCCAAAAGAACTCAAAAAGGAACCCATAAGAAGCAAATGCAGAAAATGGCAGAAATCTGTCAAAACAGACCAGCAGGTATAGACGAATTTTTTCGAAGACCTTCTGTTGCTCAAATCAAAAAGTGTTGAACTAACGAAAGTTAGATAACAACCTGGGGCAGAAGCAGCAAACATTACAGCTCAATCCGACATACAGAACTCTCTCAGGAATTTTTACGGTGAAGCACAGAAATCTGTTTCGGGACAGCAACTTTCCCAATCATTACTTCACTCTCATTAGAGGTTACTCTTGGCACAAAAAGCAAATAAAAAAGATAAGGAGAGGTTATTACAGAGGTAATAACTTCCAATACTCATCTAAAACTCTTGGATTATCTCCCAACAAGTACTTTTCTTTAACGCATTTAAGTTAGGCATAAGAAGCAAAGAAAAAATCAAGTGTTCTCAAATGAAGAAGCATTAAGACCAAATTTTGTTTTCATAGGAGAAGCAAAAGAAATCTTTTCTATATTTTTAGGGAAGTGTTCTATACCTTTCTTGAGTGGGAGTTGATATTTAATGGTGCCTTCTTTCATATCAATGATGGCACCAACAGTTTAAGAAAAGGTCTTCCCAAAGTAATAGGACAAGAAGCATTGTATTCAACATCCAAAACATAGAAATCAACGGGGACATAGGAATCATTAACCATAATAAGAACATCATTAAGACTCCCCATGAGTTTCTTTTTAGCATTATCATCAAATGGGACATTCAAATAGCAATCTTCAAGAGGAGGCAAATCAAGCATATCATAAATCCTTCTAGGCATAATAGAAACACTACTATCAAGATCACACAAAGCTTTGAAATCAAAGTCATTCACTTTCATATTAATGATGGGTTCCCAACCATCTTCTTATTTTATAGGAATAGAAGCTTTATGTTTCATATTTTCTTCTTTAATCTTTATGAGAGCATCAGTAATGTGTTTTGTAAAAGCCATGTTCATAGAACTAGCATTAGGACTTTTAGCAAGCTTTTGTAGGAACTTAATAACTTCAGAGATGTTGCAACCATCAAGATCAAAATCAAATTTATCATCTAAAGTAGTAGAACTATTACTAGCCTCAACACTAGTGGTGGTGATAGTAGAAACACTAATGTTTCTAGCAATTTCATCCTCTCTTTCCCACTTAGCATGTAATTCAGCTAATAGTCTAACATTTTCATCAATTCTTACTTGTATGGCATTAGTAGCTGCAAAGGGATTGTCATTAGTTTCAGGTTTATCAGCCATTTTATTCAAACAAGATTGAGCTTCAGCCAAAGATGCTATATTTCTTTCAGCATTAGAGAGTTTTTCCTCAATAGTTTTATTGAAAGCAGTTTGTTTACTAATAAACTCTTTAAGCATAACTTCAAGTTCAGAGGGAGCACTCTTATTATTGTTGTAAGAATTTCCATAAGCATTACCATTGTTGGGAGGATATGGCTTATAATTGTTGTTACCAAAATTGTTCCTATAAGCATTATTACCATAAGCATTGTTGCCAAAGTTGTTATTTCTTATGAAGTTCACATCAACTTGCTCTTCTTGAGCAACCAAAGAGGCTAAAGGAACATTATTTGGATCAATATGGGCTTTCCCATTAACAAGCATAGACATAATAATATCAATCTTATCACTCAAGGAGGAGGTTTCTTCAACAGAATTTACCTTCTTACCTTGTGGAGCTCTCTCAGTATGCCATTCAGAATAATTAACCATCATATTATCAAATAGTTTTGTTGCAGCACCCAAAGTGATGGTCATAAAGGTACCTCCAGCAGCTGAATCCAATAGGTTCCTTGAAGAATAGTTCAATCCTGCATAAAAAGTTTGGATGATCATCCAAGCAGTCAGTCCATGAGTGGGACAATTCTTTACCAAAGATTTCATTCTTTCCCAAGCTTGAGCAACATGCTCATTAACAAGTTGTTTAAACTTCATTATTTCACTTCTCATGGATATAATCATAGCAGGAGGATAGTATTTTCCAATAAAAGCATCTTTGCACTTAGTCCAAGAATCAATACTATTCCTAGTTAAGGAATTCAACCATTCTTTAGCTTTTCCTCTCAAAGAGAAAGGAAACAATTTCAGTTTAATAATATCACCATCTATATCCCTATGCTTTTGCATCTCACAAAGTTCAACAAAGTTATTTAGATGGGAAGCAGCATCTTCATTACCAATACCAGAAAATTGTTCTCTCATAACAAGATTGAGCAAAGCAGGTTTTATCTCAAAGAAAGTATTTTCAGCCATAGGTGGAGCAATAGGTGTGCTCATAAAATGATTGTTGTTGGTGCTAGTGAAGTCACACAACTTAGTGTTTTCAAGGGTAGTCATTTTTTTGGATTTTCAAATAAGAAAGCAAACAAGTAAAACTAAATTTTTTTGTGTTTTTTGAAGAACAAAACAAGCAAACAAACCGAAAAGAAACTAAGCAAAACAAAAACAACAAAGTAAAGAGATTGGTTATGAGGGACTCCCCTTGTGAAGATGTCCTTGACTCCAAGAACCAGCGCCAGAAAAATGCTTGATGGCTCAAAGGCACGCGCCAGAAAAGTGTTGATGGCTCGTGGTTGATGTAGAGCTTGTTGGGAACCCCAAGAGGAAGGTATGATGAGCACAGCAGCAAGTTTTCCTCAGTTATGAAACCAAGGTTTAATCGAACCAGTAGGAGCAAGGAAACACCCCAAAGGTGTTACTAGCTGAGCTTTGGCAGGGCGCACTACCGGTGCTAGTAGCAACGTGGAGACCTGCACAACACAACCACAGAACTTTGTCCCCAACTTGCGATGAGGTTGTCAATCTCACCGTGTTTTGCGGAAAACAAAGGATTAAACATATCGAATGGAAAGAAGTAAAAGTTTGCAGAAAGTAAACACAAAGCAGAAACATATTGTAGATTGTATGTAAAAGACAAGGACCGGGATCCATAGTTCACTAGAGGTGGCTCTCCTTAGATAGATAACATGCTGGGTGAACAAATTACAGCGGGGCAATTGACAAACACCGAGAAAGCAATACATGCAAATACTAATCATCTTGACTCCTTTGAGACTTGATTGGGAAATACAACATAATACATAGACCGCCATCCAACTGCATCTATGACTAATAATCCACCTTCAGGTTATCATCCGAACCCCCTCCAGTATTAAGTTGCAAGCAACAGATTATTGCTTTACGAACTGCGTGTAAGGTAAACAATACAATCTATGAACAAAGGATCGTTGTTTTCTCCCTAGTAGCAACAGCACATCTAGTACCTTAGAGATTTCTGTCACTTCCCCAGATTACCAGGGGCATGAACCCACTATCGAGCATAAATACTAACTCTTGGAGTTGCTAGCATCTACTTGGCCAAGATAGCTACTAAAAACGGAAAGCATGCAAGATCTCAAATAACAAATACATGATAGAATCAGTAATCAATCTGAAATAGCATCTCAATATCCATCGGATCCCCGCAAACACAACATGTATGGATTACAAATAGATGATCTTGATCATGAACGGAGCTCACAAGATCTAAACACGAAAGCACAAAGGAGGAGAAACCAGCCATCTAGCTACTACATGGATCCGTAGACCAAGGATGAACTACTCACGCATCACACCGGAGGCTTGCATGGTGATGAAGAAGGCCTCTAGGGTGAATATCAATTTTTTCGAAAATCTTCCGAAAACCCAAAAAGAATTCAAAAAGGAAATCGAATAAAGAAACAAATGCAAAAGTGGCAAAATCTGTCAAAACAGACCAGCAGGTAAAGATCAATTTTTTCGAAAATCTTCTGTTGCTCAAATCAAAAAGTGCAAAACTAACTAAAGTTAAATAACAACCTGGGTCAGAAGCACAAACAATTACAGCTCAATCCGACATACAGAGATCTCTCACGATTTTTTACGGTGAAGCACAAAAATCTGTTTCGGGACAGCAACTTCCCCAAATCTTACTTCTCTCTCATTAGAGGTTAATCTTGACACAAAAACCAAACAAAACGGATAAGGAGCGGTTATTACAAAAGTAATAACTTCCAAGACTCAAATAAACAAAAACAAACTGAAAGCAAAAACAAATTGGGTTGTCTCCCATAAAGCTCTTTCTTTATAGCCATTAAGATGGGCATGATAATTTTGGAGATGCTCACTCAGGAATATGAATTGAAGTGAAAGGAAGCATTAAGAAGCAAACACACACACACACACACACATTTAAGTCTAACCCACTTCCTATGCAGGGGGATTTTGTAAACAAACAAGTTGTTGAAACCAGAGGCTACTTGCATAAGAAGGCAAAAGAAGTGCAACATAAAAACTTTCAGCATAAAACGAGGAAACTTGATATTATTGAGATACATTAGAACACTTTCCCTCTCTCATAGTAGCTTTCAGTATCATGCATAAACTGAACAATATAGCTATCACAAGGACCATCATAGCAATGATCACTTATTCTAACAGAAAACACGGGAATACTAGCTCTCATAACACTACTTTGTGAAACAATATTAGAGGTATCCTTACAAAGGATAGTGTGTCCGTCTCTTTCATATTTAGTGACAAAGTCTTTCACATTTACTATTATAGGTTCATCAACCATTTGTTTATCAGGTTCAGCAGCTTTTCTTGTACTTTCATTAACCATACTAGCTATCATAGAATGTTCCTTAATCCTAACTGGGAAAAGCATTTTCTCAATATAAGGTTCAGGTAAAACATGATTAGCAGTATAAACTTCAGTATTTCTTGAAGGAACACTGGCATGGGTATACCCTGCAGGTACTCGAACTTGGTATATACGGTCCAAATACGTATAGGCCCACGGTGTCGCCAAGGCCCCGATAGAAGGACTCGAGTAACCTGCGGACTCTCGATTGCTTGAAGATCAAGAGAAAGCTGAAGATAGAAAGTTTGAAAGGGGAAAACCCTAACTTGTAACCGACTTGACCTGCTACCCGAGACCTAGCCTATCTATATAAGGGCTAGGAGGGGGCGGCGAGGAGGACACACGCAACCCTAGCTTCCACAAACCTTCGCTAGATTGCATCTGCGCACCGTTGTAACTTTCGACTCCCTCAATAATTCCACGAGCAGACAAGCAGGAGTAGGGACCTCTACGAGGCCTAAACCTGGGTAAATCCTTTGTCCCCTGTGTGCTTGTTTGCTAGCCGATAGATGTCTCCAGCGCTCCCTCCTTCTCCAAAACCCAAGTCCATAACAATGGGCATTGATGAGTTAAACCCTCGTCAATTGGCGCCGTCTGTGGGAATTGGGAGTGCTGATGTTGCGGCTTCTTCGGCCCCATCAAACGCGATCTACAACTCTGCAACAGCGGATATTCGCCAGCTTTTCGGCGCCTTCGACTTCACCGTCCACACGCCGTCTACTCGCCCGGCCTTCGAGTCCGTGGGCGACGGAATCAGCCTGGTGATTGGGAGCTTCCGCTTCCAAGTTGGTCAGATGGGCATGCTTCGCATGCCCGGTCAGCCGATAGCACCGGCGATTGCCCCAGCATCATGGTTCCCTCCATCGATCGGCACCCTCAGTGAGCTCAATGCTCCGGTAGCAGTTGGGAACATGGTCAACGACAACAGTCATGACTCCGATCTAAGCGATCTGGCCACTGAAGATGGAACCTACGGTTCCGGATCTGAAAGTTGTGGAAGCAACAGCTTCCCAAATCACTTCATGTGCACCGTCATCAATGCGGGCGACACCTCCGCCAACCGCGGTAACGGTGGCAACACCGGCAATGGCACCGATCCACCCAATCGTGGCAACAGTGGTAACACCGGCAACAGCACCGACCCGCCCAACGCTGGCAACGGCGGTAACGGTGGCAACGGAGGAGCAGTCGAACCTCCTAGCATAATAAACGAGCAAACCGGCGAACGCATCGTGATCAGACTCAATGAGCAAGAGTGGGAACACTGCCGCGAAGCCCTACGAGGTGCACCTCTACCCTTCGGGTCCCCGCAGGAACTACTGATGGGCTACCACTGGCTCCTAAAAGAGGAATTCAAGCACCAAAAACAAGCAATCGCGCAACTTGAGGCGCGTAAAAAGGCGGCAGACGAGTCGAGCCTTCGTCGCGCTGGGCTCTCCTCCTACGGAGGATCCTCCTCAAGAGGCAACGAGCACCTCGCCAGGAAAAGGCAATCGCGGATGGCTCACCTCACTGAACAAGAGCGCATAGACGCCGTGAAAGTCCTCGACTTTGGCTCTATGACAGTCGACACGAGAGGCAACGTGGTTCCCAGGACACCGCAGGCCGCGGTGACAGCGGCCACCATGTACCTCCTCAATAACCAGCCACCAGCTGGAGATCCCCAAATGGCCATGCACCAATCTATGATCGCAGGCCTAGGGCTAATCGAGGCCGCCCTCGACAAAGAACCGGTACCAGACCCAAAAAAAGGTCAAAGCGTTAGCAAAGCGCTACTCCTCGCCCTCATCCAGCAACGACAGTCACGACCTGTCTCGGCGCCGCCGCTCACGGCGACATGATCGCGACTACGATGCACGCGATGAACTCATGCAACACAAGATCGACAAGTCAAGGGCACGACGTGCTCGGTCGACTGACTCGGAAGAAGAAGATGGGGAGCTCTGTGGCGCCAGATGCTTTAGCAGATCCATCAGGCAAAAGCGAATGCCTAAAGGGTTCAAACTCCCATCGGAGAACCCGAAATTTGACGGTCTGCAGGACCCCAAGATCTGGCTGGAGGATCACATCTCCTCCGTCAGGCTACATGGAGGCGCGGAGTAATCGCCATGCAATGCTTGCAGCTACCGCAGGCGCCGCCCGGGCATGGCTCAATAACCTCCCACGCGGATCCATTCGCAGCTGGGATGAGCTGGTCTACAGCTTCGTGCGCAACTTTAAGGGCACGTACAAACGCCCCGCCTCAATTGAAGAACTGAGATGCTGCCAACAAAGATCTGGCGAATCGCTGCGCTGCTCTTACATCCAAAGGTGGTCCATCATCAAGAACTCCGTGGAGAACATCTCGGAAGACCGCGCGATTGATGCATTCAATGGTGGTGTCCGCCGCATGGAACTTAGGGAGGAGCTAGGCTGCTCAAAGCCCCAGACCATCAACCACCTGATGGAGATCGCGAATCGGTGGGCCGATGGAGAAGATTCGGTGAAGAATCGCGTTCACTCTGACGAGGAGGCAGAACTCGAACAAAGACGCGACCGCCGGAGTAAGCGCCGCATGCGCGTCTACGACGATCGCGATGATGTCAACATGGTCGCAGCCGGCTACGCTGATAGACGCGACGATAACCGCAACAACGGATACCACAGTGGCGGATACCGCGACTCCGGGAAAACCACGCAAGTATGGCAACACCGCACTCGCGATGAAGCACCCGCGACCTCCATCGAGGACAAACTGTCCGGTCCATGCACGGTACACTTCTACGTCGACAAGCATGATGGCAAGAGAAAGTCCAGCCACCTCCTCAAGGACTGCCGCGAGTTCCTCAAGCTACATGAGGGATTGGTTCGGATGAACCACAACGCAGTCGAAAGAGGCTACGAAGCCGCTCTAGGCGTCGTGGCACATGGCGCACCACCACCACCACCTGGGCCACCCCCGAACGGAGCTGCACCAGACCAGCACCACGGAGGCGAACCGTACCCACGGGCCACGGGCACCATGATGATCCAAAAGGGTCGCCCCTCCAATAGGGTGCAGAAGGCCATCACTCGCCAAGTCAACTTGGCCACGCACTCGCCACCATCCACCACTGAGTACCTTAGTGGAAGTGATTCGTGCATTACCTTCGATAAACGCGACCACCCGCCTCAAGTACCTCGCCCAGGTCATTGCCCCCTCGCACCCGAGGCGCAAATTGGAGGCTTCGACATGAGTCGTGTCTTCATGGATGGCGGAAGCGGCATCAACCTCATATTCACGAGTACCTTGTGAGCAATGAGGATTCCTCTAACCTGCTTGGAGGCATCGGACACAATGTTCCACGACATCGTCCCAGGGAAAGGCGTATACCCCCTAGGCAAAATCAAGCTCGACGTCATATTCGGCATGCTAAGGAACTTCCGGCGCGAGCGCATCAACTTTGAGGTCGTCGACTGGCCCTCACAATACCACTGCATCCTCGGACACGTCGCGTTCGCTAGGTTCATGGTGGTACCCCACTACGCCTACTTGTAGATGAAAATGCCAGGTCCCAACGGCGTCATCAGGATCAACGGGAGCTTCGAGCGATCTGACAGTTGCGACAGGGAATTCAATAGAATCTCCCAGTCCTTCGGCATGTAGGAGGAGCTCGCGTGATTGAAGGAAACGATAGACAACAGTCTGCCCCCCCTGAGTAGGCCAAGCTCACTTGACCTCTCCTTCGACTCATCTGTACACACAAAGAAGGTGCAGGTCCATCCATCAGATCCCGCTAAAACAACCCTCATCGCCAACAACTTGAGTCCCGCATAGGAACTCGCGCTCGTTGAATTCCTCCGTGAGCACTGGGAAATTTTCGCCTGGTGTCCTACGGACATGCCAGAAGTTCCCAAGGAATTCGCTGAGCACACACTCAACGTCAACCCCGACGCAAGGCCAGTCAAGCAAACAATCAGTGATCGTTCGAGCCACGAGCACAAAATGGAATGGAGATCAACAGACTCCTCGAGGCCAAATTCATACGCGAGATCAAGGAAAGCACTTGGCTCGCCAATACGATGCTGGTACCAAAAAAGGACACGGATATCCTATGGATGTGCGTGGACTTCACTTCTTTAAACAAGCACTGCCCAAAAGATCACTTCCCGCTACCACGGATCGATCAAATCATCGACTCCACCGCTGGATGCAAGCGCCTCTGCTTCCTTGATGCCTACTCAGGCTATAACCAAATTCGAATGAAGGAGGAAGACCAGGAGAAGACCGCTATAACGCCTTCGTGTTCTCACATAACACAATGCCCTTCGGGCTAAAAAACACGGGAGCCACATACCAGTGGTGCATGCAGGCTTGCCTCAAGGAGCAACTAGGTCGCAACATCCAAGTCTATGTCGACGGCATAGTAATCAAAACCAAGGAAGAAGCCTCTCTAATCGACGACTTGCGTGAAACCTTCTCCAATCTCGATCACTACTGGATAAAGCTCAATCCGGACAAATGCGCCTTCGGCGTACCATCTGGGCAGCTGCTCGGGTATCTCATCTCCGCGAGAGGGATTGAGGCAAACCCGAAAAAGATAAAGGCCATACTGGTCATGGAGAAGCCTAAGAACATAAGAGGTGTCCAGCAACTAGCCGGACGAATCGCGGCCCTTAGTCGATTTATCAGTCAAATGGGAGAAAAGGCGTTGCCCTTCTATCAGCTCCTCTGCAAAGCTGACAAATTCGAGTGGACCAATGAAGCGCAAGAAGCATTCGAAGACCTCAAGCGCCTGCTATCCATCTCACCAGTATTGGTGACTCCACGAGAAAGGGAACCACTGCTGCTGTACATCTCCGCTACCAACCAAGTGGTTAGCACAGTGCTCGTCATCGAGCGGGCCAAGGAAAACAAGGTCCATGGCATACAACGCCCGGTATACTACCTCAGCGAGGTCCTCACGCCAACAAAACAGCGGTACCAAGACTACCGAAGGCGACGCGTCTTTATGACCGTCCGGCGACTGCGCCATTACTTCTAGGAACATCCAATCGTAGTAGTCAATGACGCCCCATTGGGACATATCCTCAACAACCCCGACGCCACGGGGCGAGTCACGCTTTGGGTAATCGATCTGTCTCCACGAGACATCACATACGAAAAGCGCGACGCAATCAAGTCGCAAGTTCTCCCCGACTTCCTCATGCATTGCATGGAAAACCAACTCCTGGACAAGCCAGATATGTCCTACCTCTGGCAATGCACTTTGATGGGTCCAAGAGGAAAGATGGAGCAGGAGCAGGTGTCATACTGACATCACCTCAAGGGGACAAGCTAAAATACATCCTACGAATGCAGTTCACAGCCTCAAACAACGAGGCTGAATACGAGGCCCTGTTGCACGGGATGAGGATGGCAAAAGCCTGCGGCGCAAAGAGGCTAATCATATATGGCGACTCCAAGCTGGTCATCAACCAAACAATGCACGAGTGCGACGCACTGAACGACAACATGATCGCATACCGCAACCTCTACGACACACTTGAAGGAGACTTTGATGGTTGCGAGTTGTGACACATAGGTCGCGAAAGCAATGAGGAGGCGGACGCACTCGCCAACATAGGCTCCACCTGCGCACCCATACCACCTGGGGTATTTCTCGAGCGCATATGCGAACGCTCCATCAAGCCAAAGGCCACAGAGAAGAAAACAAGCGCAGCAACGAACTTGGGGGCTACGCCACCCAATGAGCCAATGACACCCGATGACTTGGAGCTCGACACAGGACTCGAGGGACCAATGAGCGTCATGATGATCGAACAATCCTGGACGCAGCCGTACATTACGTACCTCCTCAGCGCCGCAGACGACTGCAGACGCACGACACATCGTGGTCCAAGGCATTCGCCGTTATCAACGGCGAACTGTATAAACGCAGCATCACGGGCGTGTTACAATGATGCGTCTCCCTAGCCGATGGAAGAGCAGTCCTCCTCGACATCCATGAAGGGACCTGCGGGCACCACGCCGGCAGTCGCGCCCTTGTTGCCAAAGCTCTATGAGCTGGATTTTACTGGCCCACGGCCATGCGCGACGCCAAGGATATAGTCCAAAAGTGCAACGCTTGTCAGCGATTCGCGGATAAGCCACACGCACCAAGCGCAGAACTATGGCCCATTCCATTGGCCTGGCCCTTCGCACAATGGGGGCTTTATATGGTGGGCAAGCTCCCAAGGTCCTCGCAAGGAGGCTACGTCTACCTCTTGGTCGCAGTCGACAAGTTCACCAAATGGATCGAGGCCATGCCAGTGACCAAGCAATCAGGGCACAGCGCGGTCAAGTTCTTCGAATCCATTGTCTACCGCTTCGGCGTGCCGCACAACATCATCACTGACAACGGGACCAACTTCACATCCACGGAGTTCCAAGAATTCTGCGGAAACCTGGGGATCAACATCAGTTACACCTCAGTCGTGCATCCACAGACCAACGGTCAGGTGGAAAAAGCAAACGGGCTCGTCTGCAGCGGCATCAAGAAGCGACTCCTTCGGCCACTCGAGCAAGCCGCGAGTTGCTAGCCATATGAGCTCTAGTTCGTACTCTGGAGTCTACGAACAACTCCAAACAGCGCCACGGGCTACACACCATTCTTTATGGTGCACGGAGCAGAAAGATACTACCGCGAAGTGCGATACAAAGGCGCCGCGTAGTCGCCATACAATGAACAAGAGTCATCTCTTGCACTCGAAGACTCCGTCGATCTCCTCGACGAGGTAAGAGAAATCGCCGTAGCAAGATCCACGATCTACCAGCAGAACCTGCGCAACTACCACAGTAGAAGGCTTCACCCCAGATCCTTCGTCGAAGGTGACCTGGTCCTGCGACTGAAGCAGCAGGGGCATCTCAAGCTCGAATCCCCCTGGGAAGGACCATACGTGATTACAGAAGTAATCCTAGGTGGCGCCTATCGCCTTCAAGATTTAGAGACAGGAGTCGCACACTCCAACCCTTGGAACGTCGCACAACTGCAACGCTTCTACCCATAGTTGTTTTTCTTTACTTTTACATCGCAAATAAGGCTATTCAGCCAAGGCTACTTAGCCGCACATTGTACCTCGTACTATTCTTCGAATAAATAAAAGCTAAGTGCCCCAAAACTCTGTGCCCTCCTTTACTTTGTCAATTTTCATACTCGCGGGCTACGCCACCCTATACACATATGTTCTTCGAACAAAAACGCGACATCCTGAGTAGCTGGCACATCAATCGAACCCCTTAACACAAACTCAACCCAGCTGCAATGCACCTGACAGGTTGACAAGGGAACGAGATACAAAGATGGCCAGGCTAACGAAAAGGACTCGCATAAGTGCAACGCACCCCACGCTTATAAAGCTATTTGTACACATTCAACAGTAAATTATCTACAAATATATATGAGCTTTACAACACTAGTACACTTATGTGCAGGATACATATTTGGCTACCCTTGCAACTGAAGAACATTAGTCTGTTCCTCGAAGAAGTCGACGACCTCCTCGGCTGGACGGTCCACCGTCTGATAGTGCGGCACCATGTTCCAGGAAGATCCTGCTGGTGGCACCGGTGGCCCAGAGGCAATGGCGGCGACATCCACGTCAGGCTTGTGCAAACGCACCATGGAGAGGGCAGCCTTGGCACCAGCCACCAACTGCTGCCTCACGCACTCGCGAACCGCGGACATATCTTGAAATTTTGTCAGAAGAGCCAGCAGGCTTGATGGAGTATCATCCAGTGGGAACATCGCCCGATAGATGTTCTTCAAACACGACTGCGACTTCTTCAGAAAGAGCAGCACTCGCGAGGCGCGATCCTGCAGGGTCACCAACGCAGTTGCACGATCATGATCTACCCAGAAGTATCCACTCTCCTGAAGTTACTCCTTGGTGAGATCATGAAGGCGGATGTCAATCCTATCCCTCTCCTCCTGCGGATGGCGTGCGCTAACAACTACATGAAGCAGCATCAACAGCATGAGTACAACGTACCTTTGCGATTAACTACAAAGGAAAGACGAGGATGAGCAAACTAACACTTAAACTGGTCGCCACCTCGCCAAGCGAGATATTGCTTTCATGGCGGCTTTTTCAGCCTTTGACTTCCACACGTCCGTGCTATCGCGGATCACGGGCAACTCACGCTCCAGTTTCTTAACGCGATCACGAAGTCGTGAAAGCAAGGATAGCTCCTCTACCCTGGAGCGTGGTGGTGCCATTGTATCCTCAAGAGATGACGAGTCCGGGGTTCCCCCCATAGGACCAGTTGATGTACCCTACGAAAAATCAAGCCAGAGGCAAATAAGGCGACCAACTCAAAAGTCAAAAGTAACAAATGCATTCAGGATCAGCATAAAGTATCCACAAACACACTCGCCAACAGGCATGTTCTCCAATCAAAAGGGCAATTCATCAACTATTACAAGAAACTAACTATGAAGCAGCTGGCTTCTTCGACTTCGATGACCTCGGGGGCTTCATCAAGTCCGTGGCAGTATCAGATGCCACTGACTTTCCGCCGCCTTCTTCGCACGATTGAGCTCCTCCGAATACTTGGCAACAATATTTATCAAGGAATGGACATATTTGGCATAGGCAGTCGCAAAGGGAGCGAATACTACCTGCTGACCATCCGCGCCAACAGGCATCGTCTTCGACACCGCAGAAGGATCTACTTCGACTCTGTGGGCTTGCACCATGGCAAGCGACATGGTCGCGCGCCACAGGCGGGGAGTTCTTATGCGTGCACACCCCCAGCGAGCGACTCCACCAGCTCTTCCACGTTGTCGACCAGCTCCGCCTTTGGCATCAACTCCTCCCGGAGGCGACTCAGGGTGGCCTTGGCCTTGGACAACGTATTTTGGACAGCGGCGCTATGATCCTCGACCGCAGACACCGCGCCCGCCAGAGCGTCATCGCGACAAAGGGCTTGTGGATCAAAACTCAAGTCGCCATCATCTACACCAAAATACACACATGGATCAAACTTATAATGCCACCGGCACTCCAGATGCAGAGAAGAACATCAATAAAATATCTACCAGTAAAGGTACCTGAGAGGGCCTTGGAGACTGAGAACAGTTGCTCTTCGAACAACTTCTCCCTGGCTGCAAAGGAGGCGCGTAGATCCTCTTCGCACTTCCGAGCATCATCACGAGCCGCGATTGCCTCGTCGCGCCCCTTCACAGCTGCGGCTAGTGTCTTCTCCAACGTGGTGACATCGCGCAGTAAAGCGTTATGCTCAGCTACATGGCAGTCAATAATTGGCTGTCAGTCGATTATACCAAAACAGAGAGAAGACGAAAAGAATAAGTATAGAACACTCACTCTCGACCATGCGGTGGCGCGTCTCCAGCATCGCATGCTGACGACCCATCGCCATCACCTGCTCCGCCACCTGCGCGGCTTCCTTTACAAGGAGCTGTCGCACAAAACAAGGAGTCAGCAGAGGGCAGCAGAAGGCGTTGACTACCACATTAAAAAAGAAGGAAAGATATACTTCCATGGTCCTCCGATGACTCCGAAGAAGTTTGTTGAACCGTCATCCGAGCAACTACTCGATGCTCCCCTACGTGAGGAGAGCTCGAAGAATTGTGACCGGAGTGGGCCGTCGTCGGAGGAGAAGGAGCGCGCTCGACCTCTACCTTGGCCCTTGAAGTCGCGACTCCCGATTCCTTCAAAAACTCGACGTCGCCAGAAGATGACGACGCCTCTTGACTGCAAGACAAAGTCCACATTGAGAAAAGGCAAACTCCAGGGCAAAAACCAACAAGAAGAAAACAGAAAAGAATGAATAACCCAGCAAACTTGCCAGTTAAAGTTGTCAAGATCAAACGTGGCAGCCGTCGATTCTGACGAAGACTCCTTGGGCAATCGCATTTTCTTGCGAGAAGACGGTGCCACAGCCCTCACAGGAATAGCTGGAATTGGCGACTTGCTACCAACGACCGCGCCCTGAGTCGAAGGAGTCGATCGTCGGAGTCCCGCCACGAACGCTATGCAGTATCCGGGCTCTCGGACTCGGGGCTTCCTATTCAACATCAGAAGGGACAGTCGACTCAGACTCGTCCTCTTCCAAAGCTTCACGAGGAATAATCCCCTCGGGGAGAGGAGGCATACAAGGCGACACCACCCACTCCGGCATACAACAATAAAGATCAGCAAACATAACAGGTAAGCAACAGAAAAAGCAATCACGAAAATAAGCTACTGTGTAGCACAACTGTACCTCAGGAGGAGGATTCGAAGCATTGAAAGGAGGAACGACTGGCTCGTTCGGAAGCACATCCTTGAGGGTGTACTTCGTAACCAGTCGCACCCTCTTATCTACCTCACTCGTGGACATGCCATCAGCAGACACGCGAGTGGCATCATCAGCGCCACCCCATTGAAACATGGGGTGGACCCTGGCCTAGAGAGGCTGGGCGCGACGACGCAGCCAAGTCCTGACAAGGGCGTAGCCTTCCTCTTCTGCGCCTATGCGACTCTCGAGGTCGCAGACGTGTTGATATAACACGCCTGTCTCCGCGAGTTCGGAAGGCATGATCACGTTCTTCCAAGAACGCATCTTCTTGCAGGGAGTTGCGGGATTGAAAGGCGCGAGTCCAAAGTGCTCGTCCTTGGCCTTCTGGTCGCGAACATAGAACCATTTGTCCCTCCATCCCTGGATGGACTTGGTAAGCTTGATGTCGAAGTAGGTGGCGGATGGGTCGACATGGATACCGCAACCACCTACGTCGTAAACTAAAGAGCCAGAGGCGGACTGACGCTTCAATTTAAACAGGCGCTTGAAAAGACCAAAGTGTGGCTCGATTCCGAGCTAGCACTCGCAAAGAGTAATGAAACAGGTGATGTGGAGAATTGAATTTGGGGACAGCTGATGGAGCTGGAGCCTGTAGAAGCAAAGAAGACCCCTAAGAAAGGGGTGGAGAGGCAAGGAGAGACCACGAATGATGAATGCAAGAAACATCACTCGAAAACCAGCGGGAGGCACAAGAATGGTCTCACCGCTGGGGGCACGCGCATCGGCGACTGCCGCAGAGATAACTCCATCTTGGCAAAGAAGATGGAGATCCAACGCCTTGATGATAGAGGGGCGCCATGCGCCATTTGTCACGCGGGTGCCCGCGACCTTCTTCTTCCGCTTTGGCAAAGCAGTGCCAATGAGCCACCCTTCTTCTTCATCGCGGCAACGGTGGTCGCGAAATCAGCGACAACACCTCCTTTCTTCTTTCCCATTGCACGACGGTGATGAGAGCGCAGAAAGTAGCTTGGAAACAAACGGAGGTGGTCCAGCGCTGTGGAGAAGACGAAAGCAGAAGAACAGCAGCAATGGCGATGGCAGCAAGGAAGAAAGAGCGCAGATGGAAAATTACCGCCGCAGCACCGCTACTTAACCCCTGGGAGATGCAATCCAACGGCTGACAAAAACCCTATTGGACGCGTGGCACGCATAGCGTTGGACACGTGGAGAAGAGGAAGCGTGAACCGTCCCCCCACTTCTACCATTACGCGTGGAAATCGAGGAGGCACAGTTAAAAATAAGATTACGCACGCCCAGTCAAATCAAAGTTAGAAAGTGGGACCCACCGCTTGTCACGTCCCGTCAATCTCGCTCACGCGGGCAACTAAGGTCATACAAGCGTCAGCACTGATGTCACCAAGGCTACGTAGTGAAAAACTTCGACTATTTTTAGTCCTTGCTGGAGTCTTCGACTCCACCAAGCACTCGGGGGCTACTCCCATAGGGAGCGCTGGCCGCGCACCCTACGACTTTTCTTTTTCTTGTTGCAGGAACATGGAAAATCACAAAAGAAAACCCAACCACTCGAAACATAGTTCGATTATGAACATGGGTTACTCCCATAGGGAGCGCCGAAAATAAATTCGACTGAAACAAGCAGGCAAAAGACGACAGCAGTCGTGAAAGTTTTTAGTCCCTGCCTGAGTCTTGGACTGAAACAAGTAAGCAAAAAGACGACATCAGTCGCAAAAGTTTTTAGTCCCTGCCTAAGTCTTCGACTCAACCAGGCACTCGGGGGCTACTCCCATAGGGAGCGCTGATCGCGCACCCTATGATTATTTGCACGAAAACTGTGTATTGATGACATCCGCACTCGCAACCTTTGGCGACACCGCCTCACAAATTTTCCCTACAAAGAGACTACGTCTCCTGGGACACCCGAATCATCTCCGCGATGATAAAATTCGGATGTCGCGCTTACGGCGTGAAGGTAAGACCTGAATAAGGCCTGGCAACGCATTTAACTGCGCACTACCAGAAACATATCCGTGCCTACAGGCACGATGAACATGCCTTGACGGACGCGTCAAGTGCTCACACCCATATAACTGGAATTCGACTCCTGTAAGACCTCCGCGGCCTGAGTCGAATTACACCAGCACTTTTCCAAATTCGAGTTCGGGGACTTGAATTTGAGTAGATTGCGTTGTTTCACCCTAAGGTGGTTAACTGATACCGATACTTCGGTTATATCAGGCACGTATATCAACAATCCCTATGACATAAATAAAGGCAAATAAAATGTGCTCATTCAGTGCAATGGAAGACTTCAAAAAAGTCTCCAATGAATCTGCGATTCCACTGGACACTCGGGGGCTACTGACATGGGTATACCCTGCAGGTACTCGAACTTGGTATATACGGTCCAAATACGTATAGGCCCACGGTGTCGCCAAGGCCCAGATAGAAGGACTCGAGTAACCTGCGGACTCTCGATTGCTTGAAGATCAAGAGAAAGCTGAAGATAGAAAGTTTGAAAGGGGAAAACCCTAACTTGTAACCGACTCGACCTGCTACCCGAGACCTAGCCTATCTATATAAGGGCTAGGAGGGGTCGGTGAGGAGGACACACGCAACCCTAGCTTCCACAAACCTTCACCAGATTGCATCTGCGCACCGTTGTAACTTTCGACTCCCTCAATAATTCCACGAGCAGACAAGCAGGAGTAGGGACCTCTACGAGGCCTGAACCTGGGTAAATCCTTTGTCCCCTGTGTGCTTGTTTGCTAGCCGATAGATGTCTCCAGCGCTCCCTCCTTCTCCAAAACCCAAGTCCATAACACTCTTAGCAATATCTTTATAAGGTTCATGATACTTATCCCACTTCTTTTTAGGCACTTCAATATAGGAAGCAAAAGCCTTAAAATAAGAAGCAATAGCTTGAGAGTCTAGACCATAAGCATTTTTAATATTTTGAAAGTCATCAGTTCCCATAAAAGATTCAATGCATTCATAATCATAATTTATACCTGACTTTCTACCTTTGTCATTCTCCCAAGCTTTAGCATTGTCTTGAATACGATCCAGAAGGTCCCATTTAGCTTCTTCTTCCATACGAGTGAATGATCCAGCACAAGAAGCATCCAATAAATCTTTATCATGTAGAGGGAGCCTTGCATAAAAGTTGTTGATAATAATATTATTGGGGAGCTCATGAATGGGACATTTGAGCATTAGTAACTTCAGTCTCCCCCAAGCTTGAGCTGTACTCTCTCCATCAAGAGGCCAAAAGTTGTATATTTGATTCCGATCTTTATGAATCTCACTAGGAGTATAAAACTTTGAATAAAAGAGAGGCACTATTTCCTCCCATTCTAGAGCTTGACCATTCTTCAGCAGCTTATACCATTCCTCAGCTCTTCCTTTCAGTGATAATGAGAATAACTTCTTCTTAACTTGATCTATAGTAATACCTGCACACTTGAACAACCCGCATAATTCGTGTATAAAGAGTAAATGATCACCAGGATGGACAGTTCCATCCCCAACATAGTAGTTATCCATAACACGATCAATAATTCTTGTAGGTATTTTGAAAACATCTTTCTCAGCAGGTGGTGGCTTATCTACTACCTTAGCAGTGGTAGTAGCATTACCAAATAAGAAACTCAGCGAATTATCCATAACGAAAATAAAGAAACTAGCAGAAGTAAACAATACTCACAATAGAAGTTTCCTTTACCAGTTCCACTCTCCAATAGCGCTTCACTCCCCGGCAACGGCGCCAGAAAATAGTCTTGATGACCCACAAGTATAAGGGGTGTATCGCAGTATTTTCGATAAGTAAGAGTGTCGAACCCAACGAGGAGAAGAAGGTGCTGGCTAGTGGTATGGATCAGGAATTCTCTGCAAATACTTAGCAAACGGATTTTTAGGGGTCTTCGATAAAGCAAGTAAACAAAGTACGTGTAAATAAAAGACAGTAGGAATAAATGCAGCAAGTGGCCCAATCCTTTATGCAGCAAAGGACAAGCCAATTGTATTACTTAATATGACCAAACGTTCTCGAGGACACATGGGAAGACTGTCAAGTGCTTTCGCTTCATATAGCTGATTAATCTTCTTTAGCTTGCTAAGTGTTGTGTGGGTGAACCTGTGCTAATGTACCGCCCCATCCAAGATTAATACATACTTGTCATTATACCCCTTACAAACATCCGTAAGTACAAGAAAGTAATTAAGGTAGAAACCTAACCACGACTTTAAACTCTAAGACCCTTACGTCCCTTGTGCAATGGTTTCCTAACGGAGGTTCAGGTTTCTGTCACTCCGGCAACCCCTACGATTAGTAGCCAAATACACAATGCATTCCCCTAGGCCCATATAGGTGAAGTGTCATGTAGTCGACGTTCACATGACACCACTAGAAGAAGTACACCACAACTTAAATAACAATCTATTGAATCTTTCTCAACGCAACTCCACTACTAACAACAAGACTTCTCCCATGTCCTCAAGAACAAAACGAACTACTCACAAGACATCATATGGATCATGATCAGAGATGGAATAATGATGTATAACAATCTGAACATAAACAATAATTCAATGGTTCACTCAATAGCATCAACTACAAAGAGTAATCAACACCGGGAAAGTTTCCCCTATGAACTATGCAAGATTCAACGCAATTGTTACAGCAATATGGAGATGGTGATGGTGATGAGGTGATGGTGATGATGGTGATGATGATCCCGATGAAGTCCAGCTTGATGGTGGTGTTGATGGCGACGATCTCCCTCTCCGAAGGAATTCCCCAGAATCATGCCGGAGAGATCTTTCTCTCGGTGTTTTCTGCCTGCAGGCGGCGGAATCTTCTGTGGTCGCCTCTCGAGTCTTAGGGTTTCGGGAGGATGATATCGCCGAGAGAGAGAGGCTGGAGTGGGCCAGGGTGGCCACACCACCTCCTGGCGCGGCCTAGGGCTGCCCGCGCCATGGGGTGGTGTGGGCCCCCTGTGGCCCATCTCCACTCCGTCTTCTGGCTTCCTTAGTCTTCTGAAAAAATAGGATTTTTCGTATATTTTCCCGGATTTTCTGATCTTCGCGAATTTTGCCTCCAAACAGCACATTTTCCATCAGAATCCTGACTGCAGCGGTCCATGCTCCAAAAGTCATCAACCATGCAAAATAGATGAAATAACATAAGTATCACCTCTCAATACGAAATATATCAATGAATAATAGTAAATTAAGACATAGAATAGTGATGCAAAATGGACGTATCAGTCTCCCCCTTGTTCATATTCTCTCTCTAATCCATTGCCATCATTTCTATGCTCATCATCTTCGTTTCCCTTAGTGTTGTCGTCTTCCCCATCGTTGCTGTCTTCAGATTCATCATCTTTCCTATTGTTGTCTTCTGACTCATCATCTTCATCATCCCCATCTTCATCATCAGTTGTGACAGTCTTTTGTCTCTTCCTTCTCCCCTGAGCATGGCTTGAGCTTGCTGCACTTTCCATAGTTCCAATAGCTTCCACAAATGTACCGAGACTGTTTGATATGTCAGTGCATAACTCCCCAATCATAAAAGCATTCTTCCTTTTGTGCTGCCAAAAAAAAGAGAAATCAAAAATCAGCTGTTTGTGTATCTACTTATCAGGATAATCAGATACTAAAAAAAAGAAGCACGAAAAACTTAAGTATTCTGGTAGTGACAGCTTAAGTACTAACAACAAACCAACTTACGCAGTTTATTTTGCTCAACTTAGATATATAACTCAAAAACCAACTCAACCATTTGGTTTTAAAGTACTTAGTTGGTTTTAAGTTTTCAGCAATGTACTTAGCATGTTTTTAAGTTTTCGGCATGTCGCAAAAAAACAACTTAACCATCCTTGAACAAAAAAATCACCTAGGTAGGATTCAAAAAGCATTCAAGAAAACCAACAAGGTAAACATTTAGAACCAATTTAAACATGTCACGGGAAACAAACTTAATCATCTTGAACAAGCAACTTAATAAGATGCAAAAAACATCAGAGGTACAAAACTTAGTAGGATACACCTAGGGAGAGGACCTAGGGAGAGGACCTGATACAACAAAGTACACGAAAAATTGCATAATACAGGGGACATAGACCCATGAGAATAGAATGTAGTACTTCAGCATAAATAATAGAGCACATATGGTTTCACAGCCTAAAAAGTTGCATACATAAGCTAGTTTAGTTCTCTAGAAATATTATAGAACACAACTTAGCATGATGGCGTAAACCAACTTAACTAGTACCAATACCCAACTTAGGCATGATGATAATACAACTAAACCCCCATGTGCATCTTGCTCTAGGAAAAACATAACAAATAAAACTATCTAAATTATAGAAGACAACTTAAGCATGGTGGAAGAACAAATTAACAAGTACCTAATTTGGTTAGTTCAGTTGTCTAGTTAGAACACATCTCTTTCTAACCCCCTAGTTTCCTAGAAATTATGGTAAACCCCTAGAAAAAAGTAGCTGATCCAGCAACTTAGTTGTATCCTAGGTAGAATCAACAAGGATGAAGTTGCATACTGACTTCTTATAAGTGTACACAAAAGAACAAGCAATAAGTAAGATTAGATATTGGAAAAGGTCCTACAACTTAGGTATTACCGTTACTAACTTAGGCATGGCAACAATGCAAACTAAATCTCATAAGAAAAAGGAACAAAAAGAAAACTAGCTTGATTATTGAACACAACTTAGCATGGTGGCATGAACCAACTTAAGTTGTACCAGTACCCAACTTAGGCATGATGACAATACAACTAAAATTCCCAAGTGGGCAACTTGTGCATCTTGCGCCAAGGAAAAAACAGAACAAAGAGAACTAGCTAGACTATGGAACACAACTTAAGCGTGGAGGTAAAACCAACTTATCTAATTACAGTACCCATCTTAGGCATACTGATAATTCCACTTAAGTACAGGATTTAGAACCAAATTGAGCATGTTTTGTTTGCATAAAAAGCATACTTTATTTAGAGACCAAACTTACACACAAAAAATGATCACACGTACTTCCAAAAATACAAAAAACAGGAACCAACTGATTTTAGTTACCATCATAACATGATTATGCTACATTCGTATGTGTAAAAAACATAAGGATCCAACTAAGGTAGTATTTAGAACCAGCTTAATCATGGAGCAAAAAATAACTTAGCCAGCATGAGTAAACAACTAAAAAATAAAATGAAATTCAAGCATTCAGAAAAGCATCAGGAACTACTAAGTATGATTTTGAACCAATTTAAACATGTCGCAAGCAACAAAAACTTAACCATCATGAACAAAAAGAAAGTAAAAAGGTAGGATTCCTGGCATCATGAGCAGCCAGTTCATTTTTATCAACTTATGTATATAACTGAAATCAACTTTGTGGAGGATTAAAACCAACTAAGTACTGTTGAACTCAACTTAGGCATTCTAGGAAACTTGTCATACTTAATACGCGATATATGTGTAATCAAAAAAGCTTCTATAGACGATGCTCAATTTAATTAGGTATGGAACTAACTTAAGCATGTTGATGTAATCGATTTAGTGAGTTCAACATACAAACTTTGTGAAAACTCAGATATCAAAAATTCTAGTGATTTGTTTTACCTCATATGGAAAGCTCCACGACAACTTTGACGATACGAAATGTTCAGTCCTTGTCATCCCCACAAAAAGCCCGTCAGTTATGGTTGCGCCGGCACCTTCTTTTAGCTATATTTTCATGTCATGGAACACAAATGAAAAACTTGTTAGACAGTGCATGGATACACATACGATAAAAGAAATGAAATCAAGGGCAAAAATGAAGAGAAAAAATGCTTACTCTAAGTTTTCCAAACTCTTCATTGCCTTTAGAGTCCTTGTGCGCGACAGCTTGTATAAGTCTATCATTCCATGCTTCAGCCCGGATTGGACAGTTTACTTCAGGTTGCACCTCCTCGTCGACCTCTAGAGAATCGAGGTAAAGGATCTGTGTTGGAGCAAAATGAAAGGAAGGATAGACAGTTAATGACTATATTTATTACAAAAATTGGTTCATGCTAGAAAAAAGAATAAAAAGGTTTGAGCAACTTGCCATGAGGTGATGGAGGTAGCAACACACATACTTTTTCTTTGCTCCCATTTTCTTTACTTGCGTGGAAATTTGATCAATAGCAAACTGGACGAAATTGGTCCTCCGGAATAGGTTGAGATAAACAAGAGACCTGTAGCACCTGGAACTGATGCTAGAAGCGGTTGACGGGCATACAAAGCAGCTTATTACGCCGACAAAATATACACAAAGGAACTTCATATTTGCTGTCCCGCCCATGTTTTTATCATTTTGAACCTGTCGGCCCACTCCGGGGATGAGCCATTCTCTATGTTGTATTCCCTATTGAAGAACTCAATAGCTTCCATCTCCATCTCATAACAGACATGCTACCCCTCATTCAGGATTCCAAACACTCTTGTGTATGAATTTGCATTAACTGGGATTGATCCCCTCCCTAGGATGGCAAGCTCATTCCGTATGGGGTCAAAGCAAGATAGAACCCATGTACTTAGGTCCACTGACATCTCTTTAGCCTGCACCCTAACCATCCCTCCCCATCCCCATTCTTCTATTAGAGTTTTCTGTTCTTTAGACAAAATAATGTCCAACTTAAACAACTTCACGGGCGAAGAACGGTTCCTTCCAAGCTGTAAAAATTTCAAAAAAAGGCGAGGTCAGTATTGATCCTTAATTTTTTTAAAAAAACTGTAGAACAAAAAATAGAGTAAGTCGTGGGAAAAAAGGAGAACATACCACAGTCCATCTTGTACGAGCACACTTCGGCGGCGAAGCCCCAACATATTTATCTCCCCCTATATTATGAGGAACTTTCTGTCTCGACCCTGCCGCATTAGCTTCCGGCAAGCGCAGACGGGCGCGCTTGGTATTATCTTTAGCCATCCGTTCCTAGTAAAAAAATAACTCATCTTAGCCCCCCTATAACATATTCTATATGCAGCTATATATCCAGTATGCAACTTAGGAAAAACATAACTACCAACATAGCGTGATCATGCTGCATTTCGCATGTGTAAAAACATCAGGAACCAACTAAAGTGTAATTTAGAACCAACTTAAACATGCGCAACAAACAACTTAGCCAGCATAAGAAAACATCTATGAAAAATCAAAAGCATCGGGAACGAACTATGTATAATTTAGAACCAATTTAAGCATGTCGCAAAAGGCAAAAAAAACTTAACCATCATGAACAAAACAACTAATTAGGATTCAAAGCATCAGGAACCAACTAGGTAAGATTTATAACCAATTTAAGCATGCTTCAAGGAATAACTTAGCCATCATGAACAAAAGAGACTAAGTAGGATTCAACAACATCAGGAAAAACAAACTAAGTAGCATTTTAGAACCAATTTGAGCATATTTGCTTGTATAAGCATACTGAATTTTGAGACCAAAACTTAACCATAATATGCTGAACTAACAAACTTCAAACCATGGTATGCTGAACCAACAAACTTAAAACATGATTCATGTTGCAAAGTAACTTAGGTGAGAGCATGGAGAAAGACTTAGATAGCCTCGGAGAAAAATGAAAATCAAGCATTCAAACTCCTAAAAACCCTAGGAACCAACTAAAAACATGCTGCAAACAACAACTTTATCTGTCATGATCAATCAAAATTATCTATAAAACATCAGGAACCAATTTCTTAGTATTGTGGAGCCAACTTAAACATATCGCAACAACAAACTTAGGCATGTAAGCTTTGGGAACCAACTAGGAAAGATTTAGAACCAATTTAAGCATGCTGTAAGGGACAACTAAGTAGGATTCAAAAACATCATGAAAAAAACAAGTAAGTCAGATTCAAAAACATCAGGAAAAACAAATCTAAGTAGCTTTTTAGAACCAATTTGAGCATGTTTGCTCGCATAAAGCATACTGAATTTAGAGACCAGAACTTAACCATGCTATACTGACTAACAAAACTTAAACCATGATTCATAGTGGCTTACACTAACAAAATCCATCAGCCGTGCTACCAAGTAAGCATACTAAAAATATAGACACACCTAGGGTGTAGCTGAAAACAGAAAATGGCACTGGAATTTTACAGAGGCAGATATATGTCATAGATTTACAACCTACAATAACGAGCGGAAGAGATTGAACAGGTATGAGATACCTATGTGAATACCACCCATGCAGAAAAATGGGAAGGTGAAAAATAACCTCATCTTCTGAGGGATTTTATCCATGGGAAAACGACCGAGGATGAACAAGCTACAAATGTCAAGATTGGGACCAAGATTTGGAGATTTTGGCAGTACGGTTACCCCGGAGTTGCTAGATGCAGACAATTCCGTATCGAATCGTCGTCTGGTGGAAAATTCGAACTCCGGCCTGAACTCTGGTGGAAAACTCGCCGCACGGGACACCGCACAGCCCGCTTGATGCCACCGCGGGTCGCCAACCTCGTCGTGAAATTCCCTTGACGTAGATCTGGATGGCCGCCCCGTGAAATGGATCTCCGGGAAGCTCCCTTGATGCAGAAGTCGACGCTGCTCTCAACCTCCATCTGATAGCTCGCCGCCCCACTGCGAGGCTCAAGGATGCAGATCCGCCCCGCCGCGAGACTCAAGGATCACCTAACCCCCTGCCGCAGACCGAGCTCTCCGCGAGATCAGGTAATCCGCTCTCATCTCTTCCACCACCGACGCCGTGGAGAAAAATGTGTACATGGACGGGGACGGCGGGAGCGACGGTGCCGACGCGGAAGCTTGCCGCCCTCTACTTCATTCCGCCTACCCCCACAGCGGATCACCCCTACCACCCCACCCCCGGGTCGCGGGATCGAGCTCGCCGCCCTTTGCTTCACTCTGCTCTCCTTCACCGTCGATTCGTGGAGACAAATGGGAGACGAAACAGGGCCAGGCGAAGAGACCCCCGTGGATTTTTAACGAAATGACACATGTGAAAAAAGCCGCTCGCGTGGGAATAGTCCAGACAGGAGGCTCCAGATGACGATCAGATGGTCCACAATCAGAGGCTGGAAAAGACAATCAAGCCTCCAAGCACTTTTTAGCATCCGGGTTCTTAATTTGTGCCCTAGATGGCACTAAAATAAGAAGTTTTTTATCAATCATATTTCTACTTACTCCCTCCGTTTCAAAATAAGTGACTTGAGTTTGTCTAGATTTACATGTACCTATATACTAAAATGTGTCTAGATACATTCTAATCTAAATGTATCTAATCTAAATAAACACATGTCACTTATTTTACGAGCGGAGGGAGTATATACTATTGGATACAATGAAAACCTCGTCGGGAATATGTGTACATACTTAATTTATCTAAAACAGAAGGAGGATGGCGACTGAGGACCTGACGCTCGCTCCCGCCACCGCCTGGTCGGGCTGACGCCCGCTCGCCGGGATCTACACCTCTGCCGCCGGGGGCCTCAACGCTGGAGGACGAAGTCACCGCCCCGGTCCCGCCCTGCCGGTTTCAGTTGGATGGCAACGGCCGATTCCCCCAAAGCTGGGAGGTTGGACGCCATGGCGGCTCCACCATCGCCGATGCGAGGCTCCTGTGGCAGCGACGTGGCGTCACCGGACTCGCCCGCGTACCACCAGCAGCTGACGCCAGTTGCATCCACCTCACCCTCGGACACCTCCGCCAGGAGCCAAGGCGACCTCCGGGGCCAGCTCTGGGCGGACGTGGCTGATGAAGAGGAGGAAGCGGAGGCGGAAGCAGCTGAGCTAGAACTCCAGTGCTCCCTGCCCACCCCGTCGACACTGGCGGACTACTTGCTGGTGGTGCAGACGTCCCACTCCCCTGGTCCTCCCCGCGACGGCGTAGGAAGGACACCGGCCCACCGGCGAGAAGCTCGGCGCTGCCACGTCAGGTATGCTCCAAGATGGAGCGAACTCAGCAACCCCAGGTCCTCCTAGGGGGCTCGGCCTGGATGGGGAAGGCCCCGCACCGATGACGCCATCCCCTGTCCTCAAGGCGGCGGCGCCATGCTCGGAGGGTGCGAGTTCCTCGGCCTGTGTGGGGAACGACCCGCACGCTCGGTTTGGGCTGGCTGTGGGCTGTGGGCCGGCGCTGGGCTCGTGGCCGCTCTGCCCCTAGCGCAGCCAGGATTTCTGAATCCTTACGGGGCTGGAGGTGGACCGTGTGGCCCATAGTCCGACCCAACCCACGACTGCGGAAACCCTAACTGGGTTCATGCGCGCCTAGTCCTGGGTCCATCCGAGCTCCAGGTAACCAAATGCCAGCTCCCCAGCCCCTGCCCTGTTCACCCCACCTCCTCCTGACCCCGCGACCCGTCTGCATCTCCCCCGCCGGCGGCCGCAAACGCGCCACCGGCCGCCGGGATGACCTACGCCGAGGCCGTCTCCCGCAAGCGGCCCCGCAGCCCGGACCCCCGCCGCGTCGCGCCCAGCGTTCCCTGCATCCCCGTGCGCTGCCGACAGGCCTCGACCGAGCTCCGGCGTACCGCCCGCCCGCCTGGCGCTCCCCCCGTCCATGCTCGTCCTGGCACGCCGGTGCTCCTGCCTGTCCTGGCCACGCGCGGTCTCCGCCGCGGGATTCGCGCTGGCCGTAGGGACCTGCGGTTCCCCCACAGGGACGGTTAGGCTCGCGCAGGGAATCCTCCTTTGCAGGCGAATGGGAAGAGGAGGCCTTCATACAGGACCTACTGCACCACAAGCATGGCAGGGAGGCGCCGAACAGGGCCGGGACATGAGACTGGCATCAGGATAGGGGGCTCCTCACCCGCGGTCTCCTCTCCGCGAAGCCGCCCCGGCCATGACGGACCCGGCTAAGAAGAAGAAGAAAGGCAAGACGAAGAGGAAGTCGTCGTCAACCCCGGGAATCTCGGCCTTGCACCTCGGCAATGCCCCACCTCGACGTGCACAGCAGCAGCTGGAGTACCTCGCGCATTCCATTGCCGGGGGCTTCTACTACATCGACATTGGGGGGTGGCCATGACGGTCCGCGAGAACTCGGCCGTGGCCACTATGGTCCAGGATCAGCAACTCCTGGACTCAATGGTGGTCTCGGCATCCCTCATCCAGGATGAGCTAACTCAGATGAGGTCGGGTCACACCTAGGCAGCTAGGGACATCTCCACCTCCTAGTTTGCGGTGACCTTCCCATCAGCTGAGATCCTCAGAATCACGACCTGCAGCTCTACTCTCACGCTCCCCATCAACAAGGTCAAGATATCCATCGCGCCCTTGACAACACACCCCGCGACGACCTCGACCCTTGTCTGCGCTTGGGTTCGGATCACCGGCTTCCCCGAGGACGCGGCAGTCCGAACCCTGCCCATTTTCGAGCTTGTTTCCCAGTCCTTCGGCAAGCTTGAGGAGGTTGATGCGGCATCGTGCGTGAGGATAGGTTCGATCCGTGTGCACGTCTTGTGCCTAGACCCTGCCCTCCTCCCCGGCCCCCTGCCATGCTTCTACTTCGGCCGCGAGGGTAGGATCCTGGTCCTGGAGCTCGAGACGGAGGAGGTCGGCCACACGTCCCCGCCCCGTCACGCTCAACCGCCACCTGCCGGTGGAGGGGCATCGTCGTTAGAGGACACCTCGGACGATGAGGATGCAGGAGGGGAGACCAAATCCTCGTCAGAGTCTCCAGCTGCCCCTCCTCCGGAGGGCTCTCCTCCCCTCGGCCTGACCTCGACCCGCTAGATGGCTTCGACAGCAGGTTCACAGATGATGCTCGACCTCCATATTTCACAATACGGCTCCAACCTTCGCCAGTTTGCCGTCTCCTCTAGGCTCCTGGGGATGGATTTTTCCCCAAGGCGCTCAGCGAGTCCCTACTGGAGGGGCCTTAGAAGTAGTCTGACAGAGACTCCAGGAGTGTGGGGATGGTGGTCACATCACTGTCTTCCCCATGCTCCCCGGGGGTGATGTGCTACTCCTTGTCCCCGGGCTCTACGACGACCTTGCCTAGGGCCTCCCATGCCACACTCCCCTCGACTCTGGCGCTTCGCACTGAGGAGTGATGTCTACGCACGCTTATATTCTTGTAGACAGTGTTGGGCCTCCAAGTGCAGAGGTTTGTAGAACATCAGCAAGTTTCCCTTAAGTGGATCACCCAAGGTTTATCAAACTAAGGGAAGAAGTGGTCAAAGGTATCCCTCTCAAGCAACCCTACAATCAAGATACAAGAAGTCTCTTGTGTCCCAAACATACCCAATACACTTGTCAGGTGTATAGGTGCACTAGTTCGGCGAAGAGATAGTGAAATACAAGTAATATGGATGATTATAAGTGGTAATTGCAATCTGAAATAAGAGTGGCAGCAATCAAACATGTAACAGGATTGATTGTAAATGGTGTTTCAATGCTTAGAAACAAGGCCTAGGGATCATACTTTCACTAGTGGACACTCTCATATAAATATCTTCTCTTCATTATGCTACCCTGAAGTACTCTCTGGTTGGACGATGTAGGGCTTTAACAGCACACCTTAAAGTTCGCATTCCCCATCTAGATAACCCCTCACTATCACCTTGAGTGCTAGATGGTTCCAACAAACACCACAATATCATAGAGACATCCAACTCAAATTATACTCATGATAAGTATTTCTGTAACCTTAGCCAAAGTGCCACACGGTGTGCACATTGTCAACTTCACACACGTGGGGATAAGCAGAGATTAATTAAAGCACTTGACTAGCAGAATAGATCTATTACAAAGCTCATGATAGAGAGAGAGATGAACATATAGCTACCAGTAGAGCCCTTAGACTCGAGAGGGAACTACTCCCTCCTCATCATGGGAGTCAGAAACAACGATGGAGATGGCTCTGGGGGCACTTCCCTGTCCCGACAGGGTGCCGGAACAGAGACTTCTGTCCCACGAATCTCCTCTTCGGTGGCGATGGCGCTGCGGAATTTTTCGTGGAATTTTGATCTTGTTCTCAGGGTTTTCGTCCCAGGGTGAATATATAGGCAAAGGGGCAAGGTCGGTGGAGCTCCAGGGGGCCCACACCCCCTAGTGGTGCGCCTAGGGCTGGCCGTGCCACCATAGGGTGTGGCCGCCTCCTGGCCCCCCTTTGGCTGCTCTTCAGACTCCGTGTTGCGTCGGGTAAAATATTGACTTTGGCTTTTGTCCCGTCCAATTTCGAGAATATTTCCTTACTAGCTTTTCTGAAACCAAAAATAGCAAAAAACATGCAACTGGCCCTGTGGCATCTTGTTAATAGCTTAGTTCCAGAAAATGTATAAAAATACCTCAAAGTGTGAACAAAACATAAGAAATTAATATAAAACAAGCATGGAGCATCAAAAATTATAGATATGTTTATGACGTATCAAGCATCCCCAAGCTTAACTCCTACTCGTCCTCGAGTAGGTAAGTGATAAAAAGAATAATTTTTGAGGTGACATGCACCATCACAATCTTGATCAAGGTATTTGTAAAACATTGATAGCTGGGATCATAGTACTCTAAACATGAGCATGAAAGATAAAGTTATAACAATAAGACATAGCAACTATGTTGTAACATGAAAAGGTACAAACAAAAGATCATAAATAACAATGCATTGAAAGACGTTTCTTTGTTTCACATATAGAAACCATAATAAGAGTGGTATTCAGCTTGTCGCTCATGGTATAGCAAAACATAAATGCATAGGACACCTTCAAAGTTCATAAGGATGACTAGATACAAATAATTTAAAAACAAGCAATATCAAAGTTATGAATCAATCAACAAGTTTTGGGACAATGCACATTAAACTAAGAATGACCACTATGCTCTCTCAATTGGTGCATAAAGATAGAAGATGGAGACTCAACATAAAAGTAAAAAGAAAGGCCCTTCATAGAGGGAAGCAGGGATTTCAAGTTTCATAAAGAGCTTCCAAAAATTATGGTACTTATTAGCTTTCAGCTCTCATTGCCCCTATCATAAGCATCTTGAGGTGATTAAGGTTAAAGTGACACAAATATGAGGATATGCTTGACAAGTTATAAGTTGAAAACCCCATGCCCCTTTCTTACGAGTACCGAACCTCATGCTACTCAACTTTAGTCACAAGTAAGTTCTTGTCATTGTAAGTACATGTGTATCATGGAGAACCTCCAACGGGGTACCCCTTGCCCCATGACATAGGAGCTGTCCTGTCGTGGTATTGCCGATGAGTACGCCATGGAGGAGTCCTCATAGTGCATGTTTAGAGATGTGGGGTAAGGCAGAGAGTTGGCGGGTACGAGGTAACACAGCTTACCCAGGTTCAAGTCCCACAACAGTGGCGGAACTCTACTCCTGCTATAAATCACTATAATGGCAATACGTCGAGTTATAGAGATTGGTTCGCTGTGCGAGGGTGTTATGAATCATTGCCCTAAAGGCTCCCGTAGGCCGGCTTATAAAGGCACCAAGACCTAGGGTTTACAGGGAAAGGTCCTTGCTGGATAAGGTAAAGAGTCCTAGACTAATACGAACTAGTCTTCCCTGTCTTGTACTCCAAGGCTCCGAGTATGTAGGTGACTCCTGTGTAGCCTTCCTTTATCCGGCATGGGCCTCCCTTCAGGATCCGTCTAACTGGGTCGCCCAGCAGGCCATAAGCCTTGCTACCAACTATGGGCCACCCGGGTTAGGCGGATTGGTGGCATGCTATGAGTATACCCATATAGCATACCCCCAACAGTAGCCCCCAGAGGACTTTGAAATCTTGCGCCGTCTTGCTCATTGATCTCCGAATATCCCGTCTAAGTGATGCCGGCAATTCGTCAAGCAATATTTCAAAGGTCTCCCAAAGAACCTTGTAATCCTCTCTGGCTTCACAATGTAGTTAGAAATTCCTTGAGTCTTTGTTTCTAGAGTCGAATAGTCTCCGTCTTTGATGGAATCTTTGGATGTGACCCTTCACTGCCACTATCAGGAGGATGATGTAGGGTACAGCCTACGTTACCTCGAAACTCATAGATACAGATAATTAATCATCAGCTATTTTCACATGTGCGAAATCTGAAATGGCGGAGCGGAAAAAGACGGAGGACGTGGGGAAATTACCACGCATGTTCACTTCCACGTCGGCAACATTCCATCCATCAGATCTCTTTGCACAAATCTTTATGTGAGGCTTATATATTTCCACCGCGGTTAATTTATTTCTCTTTTACCCGCCTTTACTTTCTAGTCTTCGTCTTCCTCTTGCCACGTGACCGTTCGAGCTTTTCTGCGAAAACCCTAGCCAGAGCCCTTCTTCCTCCACCTTCTCTACGTCGTAATGGCCTCCATCAGCTCTGCTCCTTCCACGACGGCGATTCCTGAGGCTACACTTCAGCCATACCAGGGAGTGACCGTCCCGCCGGGAGGGGGTGGTCATTCCCGTCTCCGCCGTGATGGAATCCACCGGCGATGACCAAGAACGAGCGGTGCCCGAAGCCTCCGAAGAAGAAAACGACTCCCATAAGGGGGTGTGGAGAGGCTCTGATCTCTCTGTCGAAGATCTGCCAGAGCTGGTCGCCGAGGGGTATCTCCCTGCGGCGGAGGAGTTAGTCTGGCGGGCGGTGTTGGCCGGCGAGGTGGTCCCTTCTCCCTAACCTGGAGAGAAGTTGTACCTCAAATCTCAGTTGGTACGTGGCGTAAGCCTGCCAGTCTCCGACTTCTTCTTGGATGTCCTCCGGCACTTTCGGGTACTTCCCCACAATCTCTCTCCCAACAACATTTTAGTCCTTAGGAACTTTGTAGCTCTATGCGAAGGATATCTAGGGATCAAGCCTAGATTAGATCTGTTTGTATATTTTTTCACCATCAAGAGAGAGTCTGTAGAGTCCAAGGATGAACTATGGATCTATGAAACCATTAGCTTTAAAATCCGGCCTAGCCGGCTCTTCCCTGACATCGTAGGGCATGAGTCATGCAAGAATTGGAAGCGCACGTACTTTTATGGGCTAGATATCCCTCTGTCTGACTGCCTTGAGACCTACCCTGACTTCATCGATGGAGATGCCACCGAAGTGCCCGCATGGCGGACCCTAGCATACCTTCCCTCCGATGATGAAACCAATCGCGCCGTATGGCAGATCGAATGTCTCGTAGACAGAGGTCTGACGGGATTGGATATGGCCATGTGTTGGTACGTTAGGCGGATCCACCCTCTATAGCATCGCGCCGAGTTGATGTGCAAGTACACTCAAGATAGGAGGGATCCCATGCGGATTTCGCGGGATAACTTCTCTACTGACTCCATCAAGCTCCGTCTTAAGGACATCGTCAAGGTGAAGGACAAGAAGCGGGGCTTCAAGATCACGTACGACATGTTCGATTGCGATACATGCCTAGAGGTAACTTCTCTTTCCTTCGTTGCTCGTTACATGCTCTAAGGTTTTCCAGACTTGAAGTTGTCAATCTAACACTCCTTCGTATCCCATCTGGCAATCTTGGCGGCGGATCAAATGGCCTCCCAAGCCTATGATCCAAAGATGAAGGATATCTAGGTGGTGTCCAACGATGATGCCCCCAAGGATCAACCAGCTCCAGTAGCACGAAAGCACGAAAGCGGAAGAGCTCCACCTCTAACGCTGATGTCGAGGCCAAGAAGAAGAAATCAAAGAGTAGAGTCTCGAAACGTTCCAATGTCGCCCTAGAGGCGTAGAAGAAGAAGAAATCCACCGTTATTCCCCTCACCAAGGCTCCTGCCGTGGAGTAAGTACCTTCATTCTCCGGCTTGTATTTTTCAGCTCATACCTTTTTTCAACTCCTGTACTTATACTTTGTACGTTTCAGGAGGAAAGATGGTGTTAGTTTGAAGCGATCCTCCAGAGATGTTGGAGGGTCAAAAAACATTCATGACATGCTGACCAGGGACATGGCCGCCAAGCCCTCTCCCGCTACTTCTCCCCCTACTCCTGCCACCAAGCCTTCTATTGACCCTATTGGGTCGTCATCCCCCGTCATCCCTAAGATCTCTGCCATGGAGACATATGTCAATCCAATCCTTGATATCTCAGGCTCTATCGAGGCTGATGTTGCTCCTAGTGGCCAGGTGATGCAGGAGAGCACTTCCTCTAAAGTGGCTGAAGCTCCGGCTAAGGATGCCACCAAGAAAGGGAAGGAAGTGGTGGAAGAGGTGGACGTGGAAGCAACGATCGAGGCGAGAGCCTCCGAGCCATCATCTGCCTTGAAGGCGCAAGAGATGGATAGTGCTTCATCCATGCCTCTGGCTTCAACCTCTAAATTGGCTGCGACTCCTCCAACATTGAGCCTGGATGACCTCATCAAGCAGGCCGATGCAATCTATAAGAATGCCCGGACCTTCCATGACTCCTATGCTCATCTGGCCAACAATCTTAGGATCATTGCCATCATAAGTCTTTTGAACTTCACTTATTTTACTTTGTGTAGTATATCCCACTGTAGCCCCTGAGCTCTTAGGTGGATAATCCAATAGTTATTGGCCTGAGTGCTCCAAAGAACTAAGTGTAGAATTTTTCCATGTAGCCCCCGAGCATTTAGTTGAAACTGTATAGTTCCGACTAGATGCTCTAGAGGGACTAACTTGTTTAAAATCATATACTGTAGCCCCCGAGCATTTAGTTGAAACTTGAATAGTTCTGACTAGATGCTCTAGAGAAACTAAGCATGTTAACATCTTGTGCAGAATGAGAATAAACGGAGGATAGCCACCAATGAGAGGTTTGCTACTCTGCGGAAGGAACTGGACCTTGAACAGGGTAAAACCAAATTCCTGAAGGAACAGATCAAAAATAGCCAGAGTCTGTTTCCTACAACAGCTCCTTGCTTTTCTCATTGAATTATTTCTTCCGTCTTTTGATAGCACTTTCTGATTTGCGTCTTATAGAAGCCATTGCCAAGGCCAAGAGCATCTTCAAGGGCCATGAGGCAGCGATGAAGGTGCTACAAGAATCTGCCGACTCCAAAATGCAACGCTTGAAAGACGAGATTGCCCAGCTCAAGGAACAGAACCAAGATGCCAAAGAGCAGAACGCTAGGAACCTTGAGGTGTACAAGACTGTCCAGAAGGAGCAGGATGCATTGGCGGAGTCATGCTGTCAAGCAGAGACAAGCATCTTCGGTAACCTTTCTCCGTCTTGGTCATTTCTGTATTGTAGACGATTCTTTGATTGGTTTGTGCTCATGGTTCTTGTTTCTTTTGCAAACCATAGCCCCTATTGGCTTAGCCAATTTGGGAGAAGGTGCTCCAGACCTCAAGGAACGCATGATTCTTGACGGCAACTTCGTCAGCACCGCCATTTCTCAAGCCAGGGAGATTGCTCAACCTCTGGGTATCAATATCAAGGCGGCAGACTCAGCAGCCAAGTTAGCGGAAATCCTGCACCGGGCCCCCGAGAAAGTCAAGGACTAGAAGGTCTCTTGCATCCGGGTTGGTGCTAGGATGTCGCTATCTTTGGTCAAGGCGCACTACGACAACACCGACATCGACTTGGTGACCTCCGGCTTTCCTAAGCTGGATGAAGAAGAGAGGGGAATCGATAGCGATGCTATTTGGAATTCCTTTGCCAGCTTCGACACCAGGGTTGCTAGGATGGTCAACCCAGATGTCTTTGTGCCTGCCGAGATCCTTGACAAAGACATGGCGTCATCTGAGTCTAGCCCATCTCCCTCTGAGTTTGATGAGCTCTCCCGGCCTGGCTCTCCTGATGATGCCACCACGAAGCCCCCTATAGCAGAGCCATGAAAAAAAATATTTGTATTATATCTCTGCAATGTGTAAGCGGAAAAAACTTATGTTTTGCTAAGGCGGAAAATCTTGTACTCAAGTTTCCCTGCTACTTATCTGCTTCTAGCATGTGTGTATATTTTTTAAGCAAGTGCTGGCTTATCCATTATTCTTGTTCGTATGCTTGACCTTTCGTGAGACGGAAGACTCGTATCACAGAACTATGCTCTCAGGCGATGATGCTTAATAGCACCGTCAAGAACCCAAGAACAAAATCGCCGGCTTTGAGTGCCAAAAAGTCACTACTCCGGAATCCACATAAAAACTTCAGAAAACGAGTAGACCGGAAAACTTAAGCTAACGCCCGTAGGCGGAATTTTCACAAGGGCAAATGCAACCTTGCGCATAAAGGGTTTATATGATCCAAAAATGAACAACTAAAGGAGGTAAAAGACTCAAAGAATATGAGTGAACCAAATGCTTTATTTCATTGCTCATATCAAAAACTTATTACATAATATAAATGTGCTAAGTGTAAAAGGGACGTAGCTGTGCTATGTTCCATGGTCGATCTGTCTCCGGATAATCATCATCGGAGTCACGTTGCTTGCGCTTGTGATTTTTTGGCCTATCTTTCAACTCACGAATATCGACGAGGAAATAGGAACAATTGAGCAATGATTTGCTTATGACAAACGGTCCTTCCCAAGGCGGGGATAGTTTGTGTGATTTCTCCTGCTTGAGTCGAAGTACTAGATCTCCCTCTTTAAACGAGTGATGCTTCACGTGGCGACTATGGTAGCCATGCAGCTTCTGCTGGTAGATGGCAGATCTCTAGCATGCCAGCACGTGCTCTTCTTCAAGTAGGTCCACAGATAGTCATCTGGATTCTTCAACGTCATCCTCCTTGTAGGCGAAAACTCTTGGTGCATCGTGGAGGATGTCGGATGGGAGGACTGCTTCTTCTCCATAAACCATGAAGGAGTTAAGCCGGTGGATCTGTTGGGTGTTGTTCGTAAACTCCACAAGACAAATCGTAGTTCCTCCGCCCAGGCTCCAACTGCTCTACATAGCGGTGCCTTTAAGTGTGGCTTGATTCCGTGCAGAATTAGTCCATTGGCCCTTTCAACTTGCCCATTTGACTATGGATGTGCCACAGATGCTAGGTCAAGGCGGATGCCTTTCTCATTATAGTATTCCTCAACTTCTCCAAGAGATAAATTTCTGCCATTGTCGGTGATGATGGTATGCGGGAGACCAAATCTCACCACTAGATCCCGAACAAATTTTAGGGATGTTGCCCCATCAAGCTTTCTAATGGGTTTAGCTTCAATTAATTTTGTTAACTTATCCACTGCTACTAGGAAGTGTGTGAATCCACAGGGTGTTGTCTGCAAAGGTCCCACCATGTCCAGCCCCCAGACTGCAAACGACCAAGTTATTCGTATTGTTCGCAATGCTTCAGCGAGAACACTTGGTTGTCTTGCATAGAACTAATACCCAAGGCATCTTTGTACCAACTTGTCGGCATCCGCCTTGGCAGTTATCTAGTAGAATCCTTGTCGTAAGGCCTTAGCTACCAACGATCAGGGAGCGGCGGGATTCCCACAATCTCCGAGATGTATTTCTCTAAGGATTTCAATACCTTGCTGCTGGCAGACGCATCGAAGGAAAACTCCTGTGGTACTTCTTTTATATAGCTGGCCGACAATTATGACGTAGCCTTTTGCTCTCCGTACTATTTGTCGGCTCTCGACTTCATCGTCGGGCAAAGTTCCGTCTTGTAGATAATCCATAAACGGTTTTGTCCAAGCCGGAGAGGTCACTGTTATTGTGTTATCAAATGAATCCACTCTATCCGGGTTGTCAGGGTCCGCTCCCTTCACGGATGGAGTCCATAGATGTTCTAGGAAAACACCTGGCGGAATTGGTCGGCGAGCTAATCCAAGCTTTGATAGCAAATTTGCCGCCTCATTCTCCTCCCTTTTGACGTACTTGACCTTGTAGCCGTCGAAGCACTTGGCTATTTCGTCTACTTCATCTCGGTATGCCGCCTTCATAGGGTTTCGCGCGTTCCAGGTGCCAGCTACTTGCTAGGCGACCAAGTCGGAATCTCCACAGCAAACTATGCGCTTGATGCCAATATCTTTGGCTACGCGAAGTCCGTGAATGAGGTCCTCATACTCCACCATGTTATTGGTAGCGTTGAAGTGGATTTGCAGGATGAATTGCAACTTCTCTCCTATTGGTGACTGTAGTAATACACCAGCCCCCAAGCCATTGAGTAACTTTGATCCGTCAAAGTGCATGACCCAATACTCTAGCTCTAGCATAGGAGTGTCTTCTGGTAGTTATGTCCAATCCGCAAGAAAATCCGCCAATGCTTGTGATTTGATAGCGTTGTGTTGCTTGTAGGTGATGTCAAAGGCGGCAAGTTCAGTGCCCCACTTTGCCACTCTCCCTATAGCGTCGCTGTTGTTGATGATGTCGGACAGCGGAGCTTTGCTCACTACTGTGATAGGGTGCTCCTGGAAGTAATGCCTTAACTTACGCGAAGCAAGGAAAATTCCATAAGCTATCTTCTGGTAGTGTGGGTAACACTGCTTGGATTCTGTCAAGACCTCGCTTACATAGTAAACGGGCCGCTGAATTCCATATTCGTGCGTTGGCTCCTTGCACTCCACTATGATGACGATGCTGATTACTCGGTTGGTTTCCGCCATGTAAACTAAGATAGGCTCCCCTGGCACCGGTGCTGCAAGTATAGGTGGGGAGGAGAGTATTCTCTTCAACTCCTGAAGTGTTGCGTCATCCTCGTCCGTCCATGTGAATTTGTCCGCCTTCTTGAGCAACTTGTAGAGTGGCATAGCCTTGTCACCAAGTTGGCTGATGAACCGGCTTACTGATGCAATGCAGCCTGTGAGCCTTTGTATATCCTTCAGGCATGTCGGGTGTTTGATGTCGAGGATGGTCTTGATTTTCCCCGAGTTCACCTCAATTACGTGATGCGAAATGATGAAGCCCAACTATTTGCCGGATGGTACCCCGAAGACGCACTTCTTTGGGTTCAGCATCATGTTGTATTTCTAGAGATTGTCGAAGGTCTCCTGCAAGTCAGCGATAAGATCATTTGATTTCTTTGACATTACTGCGATGTCGTCCATGTAAGCATGTACGTTGCGACCTATTTGGTCGTGTAGGCAACGTTGCATCGTCCCCTGGTACGTAGCACCAGCGTTTTTCAACCAAAAGGGCATCGTGACGTAGCAATACATGCCATAGGGTGTGGTGAACAAAGTGGCCAATTGGTCCGACTTTCGCATCCGGATCTGGTGGTATCCTGAATAGGCATCGAGAAAACACAGAAGTTCCGAGCCAGCCGTCGAGTCAATGACTTGGTCAATGCGAGGCAAAGCAACCGGATCCTTCAGACATGCTTTGTTCAAGCCAGTGTAATCAATGCACATTCTTAATTCATTGGTTCCTGTTTTGGGGACAAGTACATGATTTGCCACCCACCGAGTGTGAATAACTTCTAGGATAAAGCTAGCCTTAAGTAACCTAGCTATTTCTTTGCATATAGCCCTTCGTCTTTCATCACCAAAGCATCATAGAGGTTGCTTCACCGGTTTGGCATTAGGATCAATATTCAAGCTGTGCTCGGCGAGCTCCCTAGGTACACCTTTCATGTTGGCAGGTTGCTAAGCAAAGATGTCCCTATTCTCACGGAGGAACTCGACGAGCGCGCTTTCCTATTTGGGATCGAGGTACGTGCCAATGGCGTTGGAGGAATCACCTTCGACAAGCTCCACCTGCTTGGTCTTGATGGCAGCCTTGAAGGCAGGTTCGGCAGCAGTAATCTGCTTCTTCGAAGCCGGCATCTCCGAGGCATTGACCTGGTTCTAGATCTCTTTGAACTCTTCAACATAGAGGATGGCTTCGGCGAAGGTGGCTTCATTGAGCTCGCACTCCCGTGCCTTGGTGAAGCTTTCGTCAATGATGATGATGCCATTTGGTCCGGGAATCTTGAGCGTGTTATAGACAAAGCATGGCCTTGCGAGGAAGGAGTGGAAGATGTCACGTCCAAAGATGACGTGGTACACGCTCTTGAAAGGCACCACTTCAAAGGTCATGCGTTCTTGGCCGTAATTATTGACATAGCCAAAGAGGTCGGAAGGGTGATGCAAACCAGGGAATTTGCTTATCGTCTAGGGACAACCCCATGGAACACGGTGTTGCTCTTCCTTAGCTGGGTCTCCGTCAAGTTCATCTTGTGCAGTGTATCCAGGTACATGATGTTGATGTTGCTTCCACTGTCCACGGGGCACTTGGTGAATTCCGTGCCGTCAATAAAAGGGTTGATGACCATGGCATACTGGTTCTCTGTTGGGATAAGTTCTGGGTGATCCTTCCTATCCCAAGTAATTGGAACTTCCGACCACCTGACGTATTGGGGAACCGGAGGGAGGGTAGCCATCAGTATCCTCAGGGAGGTTTTCTGGGACCGGACGGTTGGGGTGCCAAGGAAGGTGTGGTAACATGGAGCCTTCTTTTCGAAGGGATTTTTCCCTTTATCCTCTCCCTTGTCGGAAGATTTTGGGTCCATGTCTTTGTCCATATCACTTGATTCCTTGGGCTCGTCCTCCTTCTTCTTCCCTTTGCCTTTTCCGTGGGGTCTATTCTTCCGACTTTGCTTGTAGCCGGACTCAGGGTCCTCCTTGAGATTGTTGACAAACTTGCATTGGCGGTTGGTGTGGGTGGCTTCGCCGTTTGCATCAAGGTGGACGAAACACGACATATCGTAGTACTCTTCGTATGTTTGGGGAACGCGGGGCGCTGAGGGTAGTGTCACTCCTCTGCTGGCCATTGCTAGCCCACTGACCATGTCCATGCTGTCCGCCATTGCCTCTGCCAGTGAACGTTGCGGCGACCATGTCGGCTACTTGCTTTTCTTCGAGCAGACTCTTCCGCTTATTATTGTTGTTCTTCCTAGCCTGGGTAGGGATTGCTATCGCCGGCAACGATCCACACGCGTTGTCGTCAGCAGCGGCGAATTCGCTAACCATGGTGATCATTGCGTTGAGGTTGAGCTCATTGTTGTCTTGCTTACGCTTCAACGTATGCCTGAGCAAGGTTCCCTTTTCTAGACCATCAATGAAGGCGGACATAGCGGTCTGTTCGTGCACCCGTGCGCAGGAATTTTTCATATCCAGCCAGCGAGAGAGGTAGGCACGAGAGGTTTCATCCTTTTCTTGCACACACCATTGTAGGTCTCCGACAGTGCTCGGACATTTGTACGTACCCTCGAAATTCTTGGTGAATGCTTCATGCATGTCCAACCAATTGCTTATTGATTTCTCCGGTAAGTCGTCGATCCATTGTCAGGCGGTGCTGGTCAACATGAGTGGAAGGTACTTGACAGCGACATTAGGGTTTCCCCCTACATTGTGATCGCTTCGCTGTAGTCCTGCAACCACATTGCTGGCCCGGGGGTGCCGTTGTATGGCTTGATAGTCTTGTCTATCCGGAGGCCCTTGGGGTAAGTTCTGGCCCGTATCATTGGTCCAAAACAACGTGGCCCAAGGTATGCGAGCTTCCGAGCTTCTTGGATCTTGTCCAGCCGTGTACGCGCATCGTATGGCTCTGGCTGCTTCCCTTTTCCGTCATAGGGAGGGGAATTGTGGCGTGATCTATGTTATCCATCGTTTCATCCGCCATGATGGCCGCTAGGTGGCGATGGCAGCGGTGGAGGCGATGGGTTAGATCTCTTGCTGTGCCCCTCGTGCGATTCCTCACGCCTGTCGTGGTTACTTGTCGGACGTGGTGGATCCTTGAGGGACCTGCTCCTATGTCCTTCAATGCCGCTGTGCTCTCCAGCATGCCGAGGTTGCTCGCCCTGATCACGTATAACGATGCCGGGCTGGGGCCGCCTTGGAGGTGGCATGCTTATGCGGTGGCGCAGATCTGGTTCCTCATGACGCCGAGATGGTGGTGGAGGTGGCGACCGGCGGGGACGAGCCTTTTCTCCATGGTTGGAGGATATAGGTATGGCATCAGTCCTAGCGCGTGCCTCTCTCCGTCTTTGCTCTGTGGATCCTGTGTGGGATCCCTCGTCACGGAGAGATTTTGGCCTTCTGCGGCTGTTCAGGGTTGATTGGCAAATCTCCGGGTTGGACTCAAGCCTCTGCGAGGTAGCCTTTTCCCGTTGCTTGCATGCCTTAGCGACAAGGTCGTACACCTGAGCAACTGCTTCTGGTGACCTGTCCTGCTCTAGGACGGTTTTGGCAATGGCAATGTTGAGGGCGGGAGTTGGCATGACTTGCCTCCCCTCTGAATCAATGTAAGGGGTGGCTTTTGTCGTCTTAGACCCGTTATATCCCAACCTTCGCCAAACACCGGGATCATCGACGACGTGAGCTGGTACCTTCTTTGTCTTTTGCTTTAACGGCAATTGCTTGTATTCGGCCTCCATATCTCTTGCCACCTTGATGGATTGTTGCACCTTAGCCATGTCTTCGTCCAGCTTAGCGCCCTACTCCGCGATGCACTTGGCCTCCGCCAAGATTTCCGCACGCTTCTCATCAAGCTCCGTAACACTTCGGATATGGGAAATGGTGATTGGCTCAACAAGAAGTGCGTCGTAGATTGTTTTGTCGGCAGGACTGGCCAGTGGGTTGCCAGCTGCAGACGTTGACGGTGGCATTGGCAGCTGATTTGATTGTTGGGCCGTACTAGGGGCCGTGGTGAGTTTCTGCGCTAGTAGCGGGTGGATAACCGGAGGAGGCATAGCTTTGGCTGGAGCCGGAGGCTCGGCGGCTTTCTTAGCTACTGCTGCTCTAGTGACCGCTGGCGTGGGCGGAGCTCTCTCACGTTCTTATTCCTGTCCGTCTTCTTCCATCACGCTCCCAATGGCGACTAGCACCTGATGGGAAGTGTTGGTCTTCTCGGCGCGTTCCTCCTTCTCGATCTCCTGGTCGATCTCTCTCATAACAGCGTCATATTCCTCCGAGTTAGGGTCCAAGCCACCGCTGTCCATATTGATGTCGGCGTATAGTGCGTCAAGGACGGAGTCGGAGTTGGCTTCGGTGTTGGCGATGGTAGATGTGGAGGGTGATGGAGGCGGGCTGTTGTTGTTGTTGTTGTTGTTGTTTCCTCCTCTGGCTACGACGGCGAGTGCCGTCATGGCTTCTTCATTGGCATCCGCATATTCATTGACGATGGCAACCATCTCACCAAGGGTGAGAGGGACTGCGGCCTGCCGCCTTCGGAGGGTATGCCGGAGGAGTGTTCCAGAGCCCTTCCACGAACTGGTATACGAGCTCGTCGGCACGGTCGCCCTCTAGGGTTTCCCTCACCCTCTTCCATCTTGCAAGGTATTCGCGAGGAGGCTCTCCATCCCTTTGAACACATCTGGCTAGATCGAAGATGGTGACAACGCCGACAAAGTGTGACCTGCACATCTCTAACGCTCGGGGAAGCCAAGCGGATTTGCAGGGTCCTTCCACCTTTATATGCTGCACAGGGGCGGTTTGGGTGGGCCTTGAAATTCCTAGATTTGAGCCACCATACTACAAGGAGAGGTATGGCCCAGATTCTTCCGCGAATGTATCCTGTTCATAGGCGATCTGTGCAGGGCTTGACAAATTTCCGACTTCCTGGGAGCTAGGACCCGAGTCAGTTTCGCCGATGAAGATGTGGATGTCTCCGAAGGGGATGACGGAGCAGCGCGTGGGGTTCGTATTCTCCGGCACCTAGAACTCATCTGGAGGGACGATCGGGACGTTGCCGGACAAGAGAACGTGACCGATGGCTACGGTATCGCTGATTCCCGTGAAGAGATTGGACCTTGCCCGGTGTAGAGCTCGAAGCGCCTCTTGCCCCATGGTGGGCGCCAACTGTCGTGGTATTGCCGACGAGTATGCCATGGAGGGGTCCTCACAATGCATGTTTAGAGACGTGGGTTAAGGCCGAGAGTTGGCGGGTACGAGTTAACACATCTTACCCAGATTCAAGTCCCAAAACGGTGGTAGAACTCTACTCCTGCTATAAATCACTATAATGACAATACGCCGAGTTATAGAGATTGGTTCACTGTGCGAGGGTGTTATGAATCATTTCCCTAAAGGCTCCCGCAGGCCGGCTTATAAAGGTGCCAAGACCTAGAGTTTTTAGGGAAAGGTCCTTGTCGGACAAGGTAAAGAGTCCTAGACTAATACGAACTAGTCTAACGTGTGTTGTACTCCAAGGCTCCGAATATGTCGGTGACTCTTGCGTAGCCTTCCTTTATCCGGCATGGGCCTCTCTTCAGGATCGGTCTAACTGGGCCGCCCAGCAGTCCATAGGCCTTGCTACCAACTATGGGCCACCCGGGTTAGGCGGATTGGTGACATGCTATGAGGATACCCATATAGCATATCCCCAACAAATCCCATATCAAAATGACAAGGCAACATACAATGAGCATCTCAGCGATCTTTTTATTTACTATTTGCATAGGTTTTTATTGAGGATGCTTCACAGAATGCTCACTATGGTTATGCTACAAGTTTCCACCATGATTATGTTGGGGATCGGCGCGGAAAATAAAATTTCCCTATGATGAAACCCCAGAAACTGCCTAGGATCTATCTATGTAGTAATGTGGTAACGGCCGGAGCGTAGAGAATACATACCCTTGTAGTATGTACGTGGTTAACGTTCTGCGGGGAACGTGGTTGATGTAGTCGTTCTCGAAGCCGACCTCAAGGTCGCAAAGCTCCTCGCAGGTCACCCCTTGCTCCTTCTTGATCTTCATCATCTTCATCGTGCAACAGCTCCGGCTCACGACATTCTAGCGCCCCAAGTGTTGCGCCTCGTGTCTTCGTACACATCCGGTGCACGATGAGACCTCCGACTCCCCGATCCCGCCGGGAGTGCGGAAGTTGATATCTGGCTAGGAATCCCTGCAGCGCAACGGCATACTGCAGGTGTGCCTCGATCGCACAGCCCAGACTTGGGGCCATGGTCACGAGGTATAGAGAGACAGGAGGGAGAAAGTCAACCAAAGGACTTCTCTAATTGTGTATTTGGTGTGTTTAATCCCACCCATGGGCACCCCTTTATATAGGGTAAGGGGGTGTACCTTTCTCAAAGGCTAAGCCATGTGGGACTAATACTAAAGGAAAAAGTCAGCAGAAATTCGGACTGCCAAATGGGCTGTTTCTACTCAGCCCAATAGGCAAACAGAAAATAAACAGCAAAAAGAAAAAGGGGAGCAGCAAGGGCTGGCCGGGTGGGCCCTGGCCGCGGCCCACCCCGCGCTCAGCCTCACCCCGCGAGGCGGCGGCCTGCTGGAGCCAGCAACCCCGGGTGGGCCTGCCCAGCGCCGGCGGCCTGGCAACCTAGCCCGGGTGGGCCGGCGGCCCCGCAGCCTAGCTCGTGCCACACCGCCCTGTGGCGCCCGCGCCCTGTCCGGGTGGGCCCGTAATCAGCCTCCCGTGTGGCGGTTAATAAAAACCGCCCACGTGGGTTGTTTCTTTTCTTTTTATTTATTCTCAGCTTTTATTCTAGACTATTTCCCTCTGAGATTTAGCCTAATATAAAGTTGTCTTTATAAATCTTAATCTAAATATTATTTATAATATATTAGTTCACAATTAACATATAATAAATATATATTTAAATTCCCATTTATCCGAAAACACTTTTCAGGGCTTTTCCTTTATTTTTTCTCCGAACAACTTCGGATCTCTCCGTGGAACGATTCCGGCTTTCTCTCTATCTCTACTATGATTCCGTCTTACGAATGATCGCTCTCATCGTACCCTTAAGTGTATCCTCTCACGGCTCGGGAATGCTCTAGACATGATCTGTATCAATGATCAACAGAGGGACCAGGGATATCCATGTGACCCCTATGCATTCCTGATGACAATGTCGTTTGAACCGTCTAAATGTAGCATCCTCTTCCTTTTGTTTCTCGATACAACTTGTCCGAGATCCGATCACTGGTATCCCATACCTTGTTCAATCTCGTTCTCACCAAGTTATGTTTTCTTGTTACCGTGATATTACATCCCCGTGACCTAGTCACATGTTGCAACATTTATAGATGTAATCTCACCAAGTCGGCCGTATGTATCTTCACCCGTCATGTGGGTGAACAAATCTCGGTCTTGCAGTCACATGTCATCTACTGTTCCTTCGGAATACCGAACATACACCTTTATCGTCACCGCATTACCAGATGACGTTTGATGCAGTCAAAGCATCCTAGGGAAACAGTGAGTAATATGAGCTCACGGTCTAAGGAGAAGGAGTCTAGGTATAGCTGTTGCAACAATGAACTATATGACTTGATCGTGTTGTAATCCTTCGAGGAATGTCCAACCACATCATTCTCCAATGACATGATCTCGTTGTCAATCGGCATAAATACCCATGATCTTGAAACCCAGATCATCTTCGTGACCAACGAACTAGTATGAACAGAGGCTACTAGGGACTTGGTTGTTTCATACCACACCTGTACCAATGTTTCTACTTGGCACAGTTCTAGCACAATATGAAACTATTATAAACTAATTGAAATATGACAATAAAAACCTATTTATTATTTGCCTCTAGGGCATATTTCCTTCAGTCTCCCACTTGCACTAGAGTACAAATAATCCAGCTTGCATTTTACTCGTATAAACCATATACCATATGCGTTTACAGATCATGCATGCTCATGGGAAACGTCATGTCCATGTTCTGTTTTACCAGATCATTATGTCTTTTGCAAATCTTTAATGTCTTCCTAATTTTGACATTCACTCCATTATCTTATAATGGGTCGAAGTATTTATTTGGAAACAAAGTGAGACTTTTGTTTCTAGTGTTTATGATGACGGTCGTTTTTCACTGTTGTCATCTAAACTTCGAAACACACTTTGCTATCCTTTGTGTATATACTATAGTCATGGCAGCAGAACGAGGCCGGATTTCAGGAGCTTACAGTGACGTTAAATCAACCTCGAGGGCTTTCTCATGGGCACTGGGCCCTGGGACACATCATTCTATGTTAAAAGCGAATTAGCCCCGCCATAACATTATACATCACATCAGATGTAGCCTTTATACTTCTATATCTATGTAGATCCTAGTGCATTAAATGCATCTATGCCACTTACATTGCTTCTTGCTACTTAAGTACAAACTCAATTCTGGTTTAGTGATCAACTCAGGAATCACTTAAAGACATGCTCTTACAGTTAAGACTTTGTCCTACCAACCAGAACTTCGGGTCACTTTTTGTCGAGTATATAACATGGTTATATGGAAGATCCTATGACTGAGGCATAGGAGATGCAACGCATCTGTTTCTTTCAACCATAGTTGCAGTACTCAATGCTTCATACAGTAAGAACTACTTTCTTACCTTGTTCCATTCTGAGCTATTTCAGAATCTTTCTTAGGACATTCTGAAGATCTTTTAGAATCAAGTCCAGGAAGCATTCGACATTCAGTGTTTATTAAACTCACCAATCTATCTTGATAGATCTTATTGTTTAATAACTTCAACTTCATCCTAACTTAAATACTATTAACACCAATTCCATCATTCACATATGTCATCCACATATCACAGAATGATTTCACACTCCCACTCAAATATGACATTCATGTTTGAGATCCAGGGATTTCACTTAGCTCCCACTCAAAATATGTCAGCTACATATTATGAATTAGCCAAGCTGATTTGCTCCCACTCAAATCTAGGTCCTCTCAATAATCTTGGACATTCCAAAATTCTTTGATCATCATCAAATTGAGAATTCCACTAACGAGATTTCAATGACTATTCATTTCTCGTACTTAGGTCCATCACGCTTGTTTGTATTTCATAGGTATGTCTTGTTCAAAACATGACAACTGAATCACAATATTTCCATAAACTTGTAGAAAATATAGTTGAATCCTACTTTCTTTAGTAAAAGTATTCACTGAAACTTTATGATCATTATCATTGATTTCTCCTCTATTTGTAGAGTTTGGTTTCATGAAACAAATTCCACTGCGCCACTCAACAATTCGGAGGCAAGATCAAATACCTTGTTTTGATCTTTTACTTTCTTCCACTTGTATCTTCATCAAGACACGTTAACTTTGGACAACAACTGGTTTGCCCCTTTGTGGAAGATGCATTCATAGTTTCCTAAGAATGCTCTACAAAGACTTGTTTATTCGCCACGATTTCGACTTATCGAAATCTCTAGAAACTCGAACGTGCCATAACACTTATGGTCTTGTTTCCATGAATCTTTAGATGTTCCTTTGTATTTCAAATGAGTGTTTGCTTATTTTGATCTTTAACTCTAAACGACTACTATAACCCTGACAAGAGATAATATGTATCTAATACAAAATGATTATAATGCTTAGACACTTCAACATAGTTTGAATTCGTCCAATTATCATAATTTGTGAAACATCTTTCACAAGTTCCTTTTATGCTAAACTTAACTTAAATACCTTAGTCATGTCGATCAAATCGAAGAGACTTGTTAATTCAGTTAATTCAATATCCCATTTAGTTATGAACTCATTTGAACAATTCAAATCATTTCAAACTTCATGTTTTGTTAAGTAAATACGCTTATTCACTTAAGTCCACAATTAACTAATGATTTCCACTACTTGTTGAAAATACGATACATCAGTATGTATAAGATTCAACATTTCTTCACATATCACCGTTTTACCAGAATGTGGAGTTTTAGTCATTCTGCCAAAGAGGCATGGTTTTGCAAAGTCTCTAGATTAAGCATCTAGGACCCTGATCTTTCATAAAGAACATGCAATAACCAAAATGACTTAAACTGTAGTGTTATTTCATTATTATACTTTGGATATCTTTTAGCATTCTAATCCTTTATAAATGTTTCAACTATTATCATTAACATAGTGATAAGAATAACTTGTTTATAATCATAATGTGACCATAAGGTATTGTTCATAAGAATAGTACAAACTAGCTTGTAACTTATTCATATGAACAATCGTCTCGCCAAAAGCAAGACACACAAACAAGGATTATAAATTTATATTCAAATCCACTAATCTAAATGATATATTTTGAGGAAAGAGGTGATGTCGGCCATCAACCGATTTGCTTGCCGCCATCAAGTCACGTTGCCTCAAAACCAGCAATTCTCAAGCAGATCCTCATGTTTTCATAAAACGGGACAAGTATCATATACTTCGCAAACTGCAACGAGTTTTGCAAGAACCACATTTATAATTTGTATATCTTATATATACCTTTTAATTAATGACCTCCATTTGCAATCAAGCCCTTCCAAGAGTTCTCAACTCTAATGCAAGATCGCCAAGTGTTTTTCCAAACATTCTGGAGTCATCGAATTATCTCCTAATGGTTATTGTATCAAGAAGAGAAGATCACCTTGACGAGGATATCCCTTAGGCATGGGTATTAATCTATAAAGTTAGACCCTTTTGTTAAGTTCCAAATTAAGCAATATATTCCCATGGTCGCAAAGGACCTCAATGGGATAGGCTAAGATCTACTAGGATATTTGCAAATAGATATCTAGACTAAGTTTATAATAAGAGATCAATTTATAATTGGTCTCCACTAAAACAGTCATCCCCTGGACGATTTTAGTGATCGCATGATCCCTATCCTCTACACCTCCCCCGATTGTCACGGCCATCAGTGCATTATCAAAGGTAGACATTCAATAATGCCAATCACATCATCCATGTGACTCATGCTCGATCTTTCGATCTCTTGTGTTCCGAGGCCACGCTTCTCTAGCGTGCTAGGCTCGCCAAATCTAACTTGTGTGTATTCGTTGTGCAACATGGCTTACACCCACTGTATGCGAACGTAGATATGTTTGACACCCAGGCCTGTAACCCTGGATCGCCTCATACCGAAGAACTTTCTTGGTGGTGCACACACAAGGGGAACACGGAACATTGGAATTATATAGGGATTATCTTATTTGCTACCGTTGAGTATCTAAATACTAGCACACAATAAGATGTAAAAACTGGTATCAAAATCATATGTATAATATGATATGATATGGTCTTCTTGCGCCTTGATCTCCATCGAGCGCTCCGGCATGATCTCCATCGTGCCCTTGGTTTGACGCCAAGTCTACGACGTCTCCACCAGGTCATTCATCGGAACGATGACTATCACTATACTACTTAGTAAAATAAAAGTAAACTACTTTACCTTCGTATCGACCAATGCCATATCATAATCACATGCCCCCTGCAAAATAATGTTAGACGCCTCTACTTTATCTATTGCAAGTTTTACATGGTTGTTAGGGCTTTCGCACTAGAACCGTTTCTAAACTACGAACTTTCTAACCACAACATGGATCTGACAGTTGTCTCTATTACACCCTTTTCGGGGCCCTCTGTTGTAAATGCTATATCAACTATTGAATGAGAGACAGACACCCGCTAGCCACTTATACGGTACAAGCCGTATGTTGAGCGTGGAACCAGTCTCGTGTACGAATACGCGTAAGGTCGGTCCGGGCCGCTTCATCAAACAATACCGCGATATAAACAAGTACACGTTAGAGGGTAACAACTAAGGGATCAATGCCCGCATAATACTTGTGCGTACTGGCCGTACAACACTCCTACACATAGATCGACTCTGATACCACTGTTGGAGATCGACGCGGAAAACAAAAATTTCCCTACGATGAAACCCCAGAAACTGCCTAGGATCTATCTATGTAGTAATGCGGTAACAGCCGGAGCGTAGAGAATACATACCCTTGTAGTCTGTACGCGGTTAACGTTCCGCGGGGAACGTGGTTAATGTAGTCATACTCGAAGCCGATCTCAAGGTCGCGAAGCTCCTCGCAGGTCACCCCTTGCTCCTTCTTGATCTTCATCATCTTCATCGTGCAATAGCTCCGGCTCATGACATTCTAGCGCCCCAAGTGTTGCGCCTCGTGTCTTCGTACACATCCGGTGCACGATGAGACCTCCGGATCCCCGATCCCGCCGGTAGTGCGGAAGTTGATATCCGGCTAGGAATCCCTGCGGTATAGAACGTCTTGCAGTGTGCCTCGATCGCCTGACCTGGACTTGGGGCCATGGTCACGAGGTATAAAGAGACAGGAGGGAGAAAGTCAACCAAAGGACTTCTCTAATTGTGTATTTGGTGTGTTTAATCCCACCCATGGGCACCCCTTTATATAGGCTAAGGGGGTGTACCTTTCTCAAAGGCTAAGCCATGTGGGACTAATACTAAAGGAAAAAGTCAGCAGAAATTCGGACTGCCAAATGGGCTGTTTCTACTCAGCCCAATAGGCAAACAGAAAATAAACAGCAAAAAGAAAAAGGGGAGCAACAGGGGCTGGCCGGGTGGGCCTTGGCTGCGGCCCACCCCGCGCTCAGCCTCACCCTGCGAGGCGGTGGCCTGCTGGAGCCAGCAACCCCGGGTGGGCCTGCCCAGCACCGGCGGCCTGGCAACCCAGCCCGGGTGGGCCGGCGGCCCTGCGGCCCAACTCGTTCCACACCGCCCTGTGGCGCCCACGCCCCGTCTGGGTGGGCCGGCCTGCCCCGGCGGCCCAGCTCCCTGGTGCCCGCGTGGGCCAGGTCGAGCAGGCCCCGGTGGCGGCTAGTAGCTATGGACCGCCTCCCGTGTGGCGGTTAATAAAATCCGCCCACGTGGGCTGTTTCTTTTCTTTTTCTCTTTATTTATTCTGCAGCTTTTATTCTAGACTATTTCCCTCCGGGATTTAGCCTAATATAAAAGTTGCCTTTATAAATCTTAATCTAAATATTATTTATAATATATTAATTCACAATTAACATATAATAAATATATATTTAAATTCCCATTTATCTGAAAACACTTTTCGAGGCTTTTCCTTTATTCTTTGTCCGAACAACTTCGGATCTCTCCGCGGAACGATTCCGGCTTTCTCTCTTTCTCTACTATGATTCCGTCTTACGAATGATCGCTCTCATCGTACCCTTAAGTGTATCCTCTCACGGCTTGGGAATGCTCTAGACATGATCTGTATCAATGATCAACAGAGGGGCCAGGGATATCCATGTGACCCCTATGCATTCCTGATGACAATGTCGCTTGAACCGTCTAATGTAGCATCCTCTTCCTTTTGTTTCTCGATACAACTTGTCCGAGATCTGATCACTAGTATCCCATACCTTGTTCAATCTCGTTCTCAACAAGTTATGTTTTCTTGTTACCGTGATATTACATCCCCGTGACCTAGTCACATGTTGCAACATTTATAGATGTAATCTCACCAAGTCGGCTGTATGTATCTTTACCCGTCATGTGGGTGAACAAATCCCGCTCTTGCAGTCACATGTCATCTACTGTTCCTTCGGAATACCCAACATACACCTTTATAGTCACCGCATTACCAGATGACGTTTGATGCAATCAAAGCATCCTAGGGAAACAGTGAGTAATATGAGCTCACGGTCTAAGGAGAAGGAGTCTAGGTATAGCCATTGCAACAATGAACTATATGACTTGATCGTGTTGCAATCCTTCGAGGAATGTCCAACCACATCATTCTCCAATGACATGATCTCGTTGTCAGTCGACATAAATGCCCATGATCTTGAAACCCAGATCATCTTCGGCACCAATGAACTAGTATGAACATAGGCTAATAGGGACTTGGTTGTTTCATACCACACCTGTACCAGTGTTTCTACTTGGCACAGTTCTAGCACAATATGAAACTATTATAAACTAATTGAGATATGACAATAAAGACCTATTTATTATTTGCCTCTAGGGCATATCTCCTTCAGATTAGGCATGGCTTAGGCTTGCCATCCAGGCGTTTCTCTAACACACATACAAACTCCATGAGATTACAAGCTCCCCTTTTATTTCACACCACCGGGATCCATAAACAAAAGAACATGATATCAACTGAATAATAAGTGCAATGTTGAAAGCGTTCCCCATGGTACTGCTAATTCACAACTTATAAAGTGCAAGCATATAAGTAGCATAGATGGACACAATGGTTCAAGTTTATTAAGTGCAAGAAAGTAAAGTGTGCCATCAAGTTTGTGAGAGATTTAATCACTAATTTTCACATAACAAGTTTAATTCGGAAGGTACATAAAACATGAATATACTTGGAATGGTGTAACACACCATGCATAGGAATTTATAGTGGACTCTTTGGAATAACTTGGTTTTCTTGGGGGTTGGATGCATGAGTGGAACTCACACTTGGTACATGTGGAGGCTAGCAAAAGACTAGGAGCGACCAACTAAGAGAGCAATAATGGCCATAATCATGCAAAGCGACAAAACATTATTAATTAAAGCATAAAGTGATATTATAAGTCAAAAACTAAATGATCATAGAGGCTAAGGTGACTGGTTCATAGTCTTAACATGGTGTAAGCATGTGCCAAGTCAACCCAAATAAAGCATCAAAGGAAAATACCACAATATTATGCTTTTGTATGCTAAAACAACACATGATTCTTTCAAGGCACATTAAGCAATCTCAATTGTTTGAAACAAGTCATGATACAACAATAATCACCTAAGCATATGGTCAAAGCAACATCTAGCATGATATGATAAAGTCTAATTCATAGTGAAAACAAGCTTCCTTTTGTACCACTATAAGCATGAAACTTCCTACTCTTTTCCAACACCAATCGACTTATTTGAAACAATTCTCAAAGATAATAATCAATAAAGACCAGAGAACATGTCTCACCCATCTACAAAGAAGAACTAAACAGTTCTAAGCCAAAGAATAAGAAAACTAAAGCGAAACGCAGTGCTAGCAAAGGAGAACACTCACAGAACAATAACAGTGAAAACTAGAGTGTTCTACGCAATGAATAACGAGGTGTGTCTCTATCCAAAAGAAGTGTGTTGGGATCCAACCAACTTATTGCGGCAAAGAAAGTAAAAGAACACTAAAACAAAGACACTCCAAGAACAACACATAGTGCATCAGGTAATAAAAATAAAGTGTCTTGAAAGAAGACCCGAGATTATTGATGAAGAAGGGGATGCCTTGGGCATCCCCAAGCTTTGACGCTTGTACCTCTTGAATATTTCTTGGGATGAAATGGGTGGCATCCCCAATCTTGAGCTTTTGTCCATACTTCATCTCATCACAATATTCTTCCCTACACTTGAAAATTCCTTCATACAAAACTTTACACAATCTTCATTAGCAACATTAGTGTATTCAAAATAATAATCCTTTGGGTTCTGTTTCAACTCAAGTAAATCATCCATTAAAACATAAGCTACTGTAGCAATTTATTTCAAAAGCTCGAGTGATCCAAGAGAACTCAAAAAGAAACCGATTAAGAGGCAAATCCAAATAATGGCAGAAATCTGTCAAAATAGACCAGCAGGTAAAGACCTATTTTTTCGAACATCTTCTATTACTCAAATCGAAAAGTGCAAAACTAACAAAAGTTGGGTAATAACCTGGGGCATAAGCATAAAACTTACAACTCAATCTGACGTACTGAGATTTTTCACGATTGTTTAGAGTGACGCACAAAAATCTGTTTTAGGACAGCAACTTCCCCATATCTTACTTCCCTCTCATTAGAGGTTATTCTTGGCACAAAAACCGAACAAAAAGGATAAAGAGAGGTTATTACAGAGGCAATAACTTCCAAGACTCAACAAAACAAAAAAATAAACTGAAAGTAAAAATATAATGGGTTGTCTCCCAAAAGCTCTTTCTTTATTGCCATTAAGATAGGCATGATAATTTTGATGATGCTCACATAATAAATATGAATTGAAGTAAAAGAGAAAATCAAGAAGAAAATATGGAACAAATTTAAGTCTAACCCACTTCCTATGAAAAATAATCTTGTAAAGAAACAAGTCATGAAAGCACAAAGCAACAAGCATAGGAAAGCAAAACAAGTGCAACTTCAAAATTTTCAACATAAAGAGGGGAAACTTAATATTGTTGAGATACATAAAACCATGTTTCCTTCTCTCATAATAACTTTCAGTAGCATCATGAATAAAATTAACAATAAAAATATCACATAAAACATTCTTATCATGAGCCACATGCATAAAATAATTATTACTCTCCCTATAAGCATAGTCATTCTTATTAATCGTAGTGGGAGCAAATTCAACAAAATAGCTATCATTATTATTCTCATCACCATAGTCGTCAAATATAGGAGGCATATTGTAATCATGATGAATTTTCTCCTCAATAGTAGGTGGACTGAAAATATCATATTCATCATTGTAATCATCATATATTGGAGGTATAGTATCATCAAAGTAAATTTTCTCCTCCGTGCTTGGGGGAATAAAAATATCATGCTCATCAAAATCAGCTTCCCCAAGCTTAGACTTTTCCATAGCATTAGCAATAATGGTGTTCAAAGAATTCATACTAATAACATTGCTATTAGCATGCAAATAAAGTTCCATAGGTTTTTTAATTTTCTCTTCAAACACTTCATGTCCTAACTCAAGATAAATACTACAAAGCTCTCTAATTTTTTGTTGTTTTCTATTAAGCCTAACTAGTGAAAATAAAAACAAGAAACAAAAAGATATAATTGCAGAATCTAAAGGAAATAACTCCGAGCACTCACACACCAGCAACAGTACTAGAAGATAGCTTAGTAGCCAGAGGATGTGAGTACCTTTTACCTTACCTCCCCAGCAACAACGCCAGAAAATAGCTTGATGTCTACGCACGCTTCTATTCTTGTATACAGTGTTGGCCCTCCAAGTGCAGAGGTTTGTAGAACAGCAGCACGTTTCCCTTAAGTGGATCACCCAAGGTTTATCGAACTCAGGGAGGAAGTGGTTAAAGGTATCCCTCTCAAGCAACCCTGCAATCAAGATACAAGAAGTCTCTTGTGTCCCCAACACACCCAATACACTTGTCAGGTGTATAGGTGCACTAGTTTGGCGAAGAGATAGTGAAATACAAGTAATATGGATGATTATAAGTGGTAATTGCAATATGAAATAAGAATGGTAGCAAGCAAACATGTAACAGGACTGATTGTAAACGGTGTTTCAATGCTTAGAAACAAGGCCTAGGGATCATACTTTCACTAGTGGACACTCTCATATAAATATCTTCTCTTCATTATAGTACCCTGAACTAATCTCCGGTTGGACGATGTAGGGCTATAACAGCACACCTTAAAGTTCGCATTCCCCATCTAGATAACCCCTCACTGTCACCTTGAGTGCTAGATGGTTCCAACAAACACCACAATCTCATAGAGATATCCAACTCAAATTATACTCATGATAAGTATTTCCGTAACCTTAGCCAAAGTGCCACATGGTGTGCATATTGTCAACTTCACACACGTGGGGATAAGCAGAGATTAATTAAAGCACTTGAGAAGCAGAATAGATCTATTACAAAGCTCATGATCTCAATAAGATCACGCATAGACAGAGAGAGATGAACACATAGCTACCGGTAGAGCCCTTAGCCTCGAGAGAGAACTACTCCCTCCTTATCATGGAAGTCAGCAACAGCCATGGAGATGGCGGTGGAGTTGATGGAGATGGCTCCGGGGGAACTTCCCCATCCCGGCAGGGTGCCGGAACAGAGACTTTTGTCCCCCGAATCTCCTCTTCGGTGGTGGCAGCGCTACAGAACTTTTCGTGGAATTCTGATGTTGTTCTTAGGATTTTCGTCCCGGGGTGAATATATAGGCGAAGGGGCAAGGTTGGTGGAGCTCCAGGGGGCTCACACCCCTGGTGGCGCACCTAGGGCTGGCCGCGCCACCATAGGGTGTGGCCGCCTCCTGGCCCCCCTTCGGCTGCCCTTCGGACTCCGAGTTGCATTAGGTAAAATATTTAATTTGGCTTTTGTCCCGCCCAATTCCAAGAATATTTCCTTACTAGGTTTTATGAAACCAAAAACAACAGAAAACATGCAACTGGCACTGTGGCATCTTGTTAATAGGTTAGTTCCAGAAAATATATAAAAATACCTCAAAGTGTGAACAAAACATATGAAAGTTGATATAAAACAAGCAAGGAGCCAGCAGCGGTCGTCCCCTCCACCCCCGCAGCTTGGCCTAGAGTGAGGCAGTCCCGTTTCCCTCGCCCCGTGCCTCCCCCGTCACGGCACAACACTCGCCTAGCTAAGGCCAGGGAGGGGAGCTCAGGACTGGAGCCCACTGTACCTCAGCTGGCTGCATAGCGCACCGCAGCCCACAACCCTGACCCAGGTACTCCTCAGAAAGCCCTCTCCCAATCCCCTACTGCCCCCGTTCCCCCTCTTCTGGCTCCAGGTTCTCGGTTCTTGGTGATTAGGTGATTAAGCACCTCACGCAAGTGGCAGCTGACAGTGGTGTCGTCTTTCGCGATGAGCGGGGGCCGAGACTCGAGTAGATTGAGGCGATTAGAGCTAAGGAGATTTATGAGGGTTCCCTCGCTGCAGCCCGGGCCCGCCTAGCTAGGGAGCGGGAGGAACCCTCGACATCACCTGGTTCCGGGACACTCACTCCTGGGACGAGGTCCGATGGTTCTCCTCAGCAGCCCCCACGACCGCCCCACAGGTGGCCCCCGTAGTCCCGGGGTCGCAGGGGCGACCGCCGTGCCGAGTTCCAGGCCCCCAGCGGCGAGCAAGACCTCACATGTCCCCCATAAGGGGACCGAACCTACAAATGTTATCCAATGAATTGTCCAGCGATAAGATCATTCATTTGGAGCATTAGGGGTTTTGAGCATGACGGTCGAAGACGCCAAATAAAGGAATACATGCGATAAGAAGATGTGGATATTGTGGGCTTTCAGGAGATGATTAAACAAGACTTCCACTTCTCTAATCTCCAAGGCTTGTCTAGGCACAAGTTCGCTTGGAATTGGCTCCCGACGTTAGGACCCTCGGGGGGTATCCTCCTAGGTGCTAAAGAGGATACCTTCGAGATGGAGGATATGGACTGTGAGGAATTCTTTGTGAGCATGTCCCTCACCCATAGACGATCTAACCTTCGGTGGGAGGTTATTATTGTGTATGTCCCCGTGGATCATAGCCGGTCCCTAGCCTTCCTTGAAGAACTGAAGGCCAAAGTTCAGTGATGCACCATTTCGGTTGTCGTGGCGGGCAACCTGATATGCTCCCCAGATGACAAGAGCTCCCGCAACGTTGACATCCTGCGCATGCGGATATTTAATGATTGCAGCGCTGACCTCGCCCTTAGAGAGATCACGCGAGTGGGAGCTTGATTCACCTAGACGAATAACAGAGCGGACTCGGTCAGGAGTGTCCTCGACAGAGTGTTTGTCTCAGTTTAATGGTAGGTGGCCTTCCCCCTTTGCTCCCTCCGTGCCATCACCAGGGTAGGCTCGGACCACGTTCCTCTCCTGCTATTGGCAGGGGGAGCTCCCCGCCACGGCTGAATCGCTTCCACTTCGAAAATTTCTGGCTCCACCAGCCAGGGTTTGTGGAAGCATTCCAAGCCAAATGGACGACAATGGTGGCAAATCTCCCCAGGCGATTCAATGCGGTGGACGTCTGGCATCATTGCGCCAAAATAGCTCGCCAATATGAGAGGTTGGGGGGCTAATTTGGGCACAACGATCAGGCTCCAGAAAGGAGCTCTGCTAGAGGAGATCCAGGCACTTGACCTCAGGGCAGACTCGGTGGGTCCCTTAGCGGATGAATGGACCCACTGTTATGCACTTGAGACCTCACTAGTTGAAATCTATAAAGGAGAGGAGTTGTTCTTGTGTCAGCATAGTCGCCCGAACTGGCTCCTCCAGGGTGATGCAAATACGACCTATTTCCATGCGGTAGCCAATGGGCGACATAGGAAATGCTCCATCCCATGCCTCTGGGATAATGAGCACCTCATTTGAGGAGGCAGGTGCGCTTTCATCCCATATATACTTGTTCTACAAGGAGCTCTTCTCAACAGGACTGCGCACCGAGGTCGCGTTGGCTGACGACTTCTAGCCACTTAGGGCCAGGGTCATTGTCGATGAGAATGTGGAATTAACCCTCCCATTCCTGCCAGAAGAGGTAGAGCGGGTGGTGAAGGCCATGAAGGACAACTCCACCCTGGGCCCTGATGGCCTCCCGGTGGCATTCTTCCAAACTTTCTGGAAGGAGCTCTAGGCGGTCATTATGCCGATGTTCCAGGAGTTTTACACTGGGACCCTCGTGATTCCACCCGAATCTTCGCGTGATTACCCTGGTCCCTAAAGTGACAGGGGCCTCGTACATTCACCAATACAGGCTCATAATGGTCCTGAATGTCATTCAACGGCTCTTCGTGAAAGTCTGCGCCTCTCGCCTTGCTCCTGTTATGGAGCGCCTCACCCAGCAGTATCAGTTTGCCTTTCTCAAAGGAAGATTCATACACGATGGGGTCCTCGCCCTCCATGAGATTATCCACGAGGTCAAGTTGAGAAAGTTGAAAGGCGTCTTCTTGAAGCTAGACTTCCCGAAGGCCTACGACCTCCTGGACTGGCGGTTCCTGCTTCAGGTTCTCATTAGACGAGGATTTGACGACCACCTGATTACCTCGATAATGCAGTTTGTTATGACAGGAAGCAACACGATCAACATCAATGGCTGGGTTGGGACCTACTTCCACCCCTCTTGCGGTGTTAGACAGGGGGATCCCATATCCCCTTACTCTTCAACGTGGTGGTGGATTCCCTTGCGGAGATGCTTGAAAAGGGCAAGAGTGCTGGTCACATCTCCGGGGTGGTAGGACACCTTATTCCAGGGGGAGGGCTCACCCACCTACAATACACGGATGACACAATGATCATGATTGAAGGATCTACTCTGTACATCGCAAACCTCAAGTTCATTCTCCTATGCTTCCAAGAAATGTCAGGGCTACGGATTAACTTTGACAAGAGCAAGATTATTGCTCTTGGATACTCACATGAGGATCAGCAGAGGATAGCTGACAAATTTAATTGTCGGCTTATCTCTTTCCCCATCACTTATCTGGGATACCGATCCGCGATACTAGGATCCTTATCAGGGACCTGGAACCGCTTGTGGGCAGAGTTCGCTCGAGGTCCGAACCTTGGTGTGGTAGGTTCACATCTAAAGGTAGCAAGACTGTCCTGATTGACTCCTACTTGTCCAGCTTACCCATGTATATGACGGGTCTATACCTCATCCAGGAGGGAGTGCATGGGGCCTTTGACAAGGACCTCTCACGCTTCTTCTGGCAGGACCCCAAGGGACACGAGAAATATCACATGGTCAAGTGGGCTGATATTTGCGCCTCCAAAGAGTTTGGGGGCATAGGTATTCTCACATCTCGCCAATTCAACAAGGCCCTGATGCTGAGATGGGTCTGGCGGATGGCGGATCTTGCGTGATGACGGAGGCCTCTGGCTCAAGCTTATCAAGGCCAAGTACCTGCGGCGTCGACCTCTGCTGGATTGCGACCGCCGAGATGGCTCCCAGTTCTGGCACTCCGTCCAGGAAATTAAGAATGAGATTTGGGTAGGGGCGTCTTTCTCCATTGGAAATGGGAAAGGGACCATGTTTTGGCTAGACGTCTGGCTAAGGGAACGCCCTTTACATGAGATATACCCGAGCCTCTTCGCCATTTGTTCCGATCCATCGCTGCGGGTCTCCGCCGCGGTCATAGGAGGGATGTGGAACATCTCGTTCCGTCGTACCTTCGGCCCGGTGGAAACTGAAGCGTGGAGGGAGCTTAGGCGTCCTTGCCAGATATGTTGACAGATGAACCCGACAAGGTGGCTTGGATACTAACTCCATCAAGGTCCTTCTTGGTTGCTCGGCCTACCGGGCCCTCTTCAGGAGGGAGAGCCTACCATGGACCAAACCTCTCTGGAAGGCCCCTCTCCCCCTCAGGACTAAGATATTTGTCTGGCAGTTGTTGCGTGATCGGCTCGCCTCGGGGGTGGAGGTGGCCAAGCGGCATGGGCCGGGGGACGAGTTGTGTCCATTTGTGTGGGATCCCTGAAATGGGCGCCCACATAATGTTCGCCTGTCCTACAACTCCGTTTTTATGGAACTTCACTAGAGATGCGTTGGGCCCGGATTGGCGGGCCCATGATCTCGGCGAGTTCCTAGATACCTAGGCAAACCATGCAGGAAAGGGCCACCGTCTTTTCTGGCTAGTGTTTGCCGTGATGTCCTGGTCCCTATGGAACATTCGTAATAAGATGGTTACTGAGAAGATTCTACCTCGGCGTGGTTCTGACTCGGTTTTCAAATTCCCGGCATCCTTACAGCTCTAGTACCCGCTCTGTAAACAACTGGACAAGGCGAGGCTGTACGAGATTCTTCGGCGTCTCCTGGAGGCGGCACGGCGGCTCCCTCCATAGTCCGACATAGCTTGTTCTTTTTTTCGATGTTCTCTCGCTTGGCGAGGTGGTCTTTTTTGCTCGTTGGGTCGTCTTGTGCTGTGGCCCATCAAGTCTTATGTTGTCGTGCCGAACCTTGTAACTCTTTGTGGATGGTTGCTTTATTTATAAAGCTGGGCGAAAGACTGATTCGAGATATTAATTTATTTCATTAGTGGGATTGCTATTCTATTCAATCTGTATCGCTTAGATGTGAATGGAATTAATTTGCAAACAATGTAGTGTCTAACTTGGTGTGTCTGAAGGTTGTAAAGATTTCTGAACATGCTCTCCTGTCTTTCACGTTCTGCAGCCCTCTATCTGAGATCAGTTTAGAGATGGTGATGCAGCCGAACGGTTTAGGGTCATTGACCTGTGGTCTTTGGTGGAGAAGCTGTGCTGTGGCTCAAATGTAGAGATGCCTGTCTCGAGCTCCATTGTTGAGGCAGAGTAGAATGCCCAAGGATGGCTGACCGCCGCCGTCCGTGAGGCTGACATACTGATGGAGCACTTATTCACTTCATAGTTCATAGAAACCGTTCGAGTTTGTCGTCAGTTGCTCCTGCACCCACTAAGAAAACGGGTAACTCAGTCATTGATCCATGTTTCTGGATAACTTTTACGTATATAAATTTATATGTAATATCAGTCGCAGGGTTTAGCGTCATGGACCTGTGGTCTTTGGTGGAGAAGGTGTGATGTGGCTCAAATGTATAGATGCCTTTCTCGAGCTTCTACTGTTGCGGGCATTGCATAGATGAAACACACTTAAAAATGCACAAGCTTATTTTTTGTACTTAGTGTTGTTGTCTTCTTCAATTGATAGGCATGGCTTGGCCCAACGGTGATCATGGTGGACTGCTTGCTGTTACTACTATCCACCCTCACACGAATACCAGCTCACTGGCAGAAGTCCTGAAGCAACAGATAAATGTAGGCATCACAGATTATTTTTTCTTGCGCATGTCTTGACCCCCTCTCCGAATTTACTGACAGCCGCATGTCACTGCAGTTGCTGCGCACATGTACTGTAGACAACTTGGCAATCCTACTATACTCTGCAGGTGTGTATTTCTTCCACATGTTCATCTAAATGTTCAATGGCATACATTACCTGGAATTTGGCCTCCTATAGTGGCATCAGAAAGGTCATGTAGCATTCGATATTTCAGAACTTTCATCCAGCTATGAGGTGTAAGGTAAGGGATTCAGTTAATTTTTGTAATGTGTTATGACCAGGGCTATCTGGAAAGACATCATTAACTATTTTTAGTATGCTCTTGATAGTAACTTATTACAAGTAACTGGAAAATGCAATGCTGAATATTGTTTACTTGCTCGGCTATGACCAGTTTCTGAGACAACAAATGCTGATATTTCTCTTAAGAGGATATGGGAGCATAAAACTTATGCGTCATGGGATCTTGATGTGTATCAAGCAAATAAAGCTGTTGTAACAGGTCCCAGAATTGACAAAAATGGAGTAATTCATTCGTTTCGTGTAGAATTTGATGAGATAGTCATCAAAGTTCATGTAGGCTTAAAGATTGTATAATTTGGAGCTTCAGACAAGTTCATTAGCTGGATCTGCTATGAGAAAGGAGGTTTTTTCTAATGTTCTGCTGAAGGATACTATTAATATAGTGGTTACACTGTTATTCAGTTCAAGTAGGGCACTTCAGTGGTGATTCCCTGTTTCTACTTCACATGGCTCTATGCTGGCAAACAAGTTTAATTGTTCTGTGATATGATGGTTCTCTTCAGATTTAACTTGGAATTCTATGTAACTTATCACCATGATATTCGTAAGTTGTAGTTACTCAAAACATCAACTTCTTATCTATGCTTTTTCCCTCTCCTTATTTATGGCCTAATGATTTATGATATGCCTCACTATTATGTATCCTACATACATTTGTAGGATTGGATTTCGAGAATATCAACAAAAAAAGCACCAACATAAAGCATCTTCTATAAAATTTGTCTATGCTATGCACATATGCCATCTACTTATAGAAGAGAGTCCAACATTAATGCTAGCATGCACTCAGTACTACATTACATTATGTATTTGATCTGATATTTTGGTATGCACACTTTACAACTTAACTGATAAGATTTTATATATGGAAAATTTACTCAGAGTAATAAATTTGAATGTTGTGTTTGTATTCTCAATATCTTCATCGGCATTGCACTCGGATCAAATTATAAAATTACTTTTACGCCCTATTGTCTTTTGAGGTTGTTAAAAATATTGTTGACAACTAACAATGATGCTCCAGATATTTTCTTACCATTAAATTATTTTGATTTCTGCGAATGCATATCTTACGTGTTTTTCTGGTGGTTTATCTTTTTTTTGAAACGGAGTAGAGACACAGACGCTCACAAAAACATACATGAACTCACCCCCTATGAACGCCACCTTACTTTCATGAGAACCTCCAAAAGACCGATCCGGAGGTATTGAAATTGCCGAAGTCACCACATGAGTCTTGCTGTTAACGGGAACATCGCCCCCCCCCCCCCCCCACACACACAAAAGAATATTCCGCTTTTATGACACCAAAGCTTCAAACCCAAGGTATATCTTTTCTGTAACCTCTTTTTGCCCTTTTTTGCCATACTAGAAGCATAGAAAAAAGCTGTTGCGGGTAGTATCATCATAATTCACATGGAGTCATTTTTCCTCTTTTCTTCTAACTAATTTAATTGTTACTCATCACTCTATATCCCGTGATTTGTTTTTACAAAATTCTTTAATCTTGAACTGGAAAAATACTGCTGAATCTATCTCTCCAATGAGGGATAAATAATAACCTCTTGCTAAATACAGAATGATTTTTCAGCAGTTCACCCGTCTCATATACATTTGTCTTTGTATTCAGGCTCCTATCTCGTCGGTACTAGAAACAAATACGGAGTATATATCTTGCCACCTTGGAAGCTCCGAGCATTTTTCTGCTTCATAATAAATCTGCACCCACCCAAGTCTTCATCCAATTGCTTACATTACCAACTTACATTTTGTAGCTTGATGAATACGCTCAGAAGTGTGACAAAGTTGGAAGTTATTATATTTTGTACAATCACATTCCCTGTACATACAAAATTAGGGTTTCAAACTAAAATCTACAGATTTTCAAGACGATTTTCTAACCTCTTTTACTCCTCTCCACTAATGTACATATTGTTACATTAGCATGAATAAACTATGATATTCACACGTCAAGTTCCTACAATTATTCAGCACGGGTTGGTGACTAGTAAATGATAATAGCATAAAAGAAAAATTGAGTGGATTTACATATCAAAAATTAAACACAACAAAGAATGCTCAAAGTGACTCTCTACGAGATAGACACTAAATAGTGAGTCCGGCAAACTTCCATCGCTATTGTCAGCGAAGCAAACTTGACACAGTGGTATATCCTCTACAAGAAAATATAGCTATTTTATCTAACACCGTATACTCTACAAGAAAATATATCTTATCTAACACCATATCATCTCTACTATATGATCAATGTAGTCATTTTATCTCTACGAGAATAATCAATCTAAACTAGCTATAATCAACTATACATATCATCTCTATTATATGAATCAACTCCACATATGAATCAACTATACATGTGTATGTTATTCCAAAAAAATCCTAGGGGATCGGAGACTCACCCTCGGCGTAGCGGATGGAGGGTGAGGGGGCGAGGCAGGATGGACAACGGTGGCGGCGGCGTGGCATCGAGGACGGAGACACGGTGATAACGGCGGATGGAGACACGACGGTGCGGAAGCGGGCGGCGACGGTGAGTGGAGGGGAGGAGAGGGTGGGGGATAATTTAAGTGGAGGGAGGGGAGGAAAGCGGACGTGGGCGATGCGACACGGAGTGGCCGGGGGAAGTGAGACAGACTAGAGGCACATATTGACTGTGTGAAGTGGATGAGGCTAGCGGCCAGGTCGGATGGCTTGGTATAAAAAATAGTTGTGGCGTTCACGCGAAGCAAATGCTGTCAGTAGAATCACGGCTCGTGGCGTTTACCATTCTTGAACGTCACCACTACGTTTGTCCCAGCTGCATCTGTTGGACCACTTACTGGTGGTGTTTCTGTACTCCGGAACGCTACCACTAGGTTATAGTGATGGCCTTCATGGTTTTTTGAACGCCATTAATATTTACACGACACTAGCAAAATAACTGATACAATGGTTTTTCTACTGGTGCATTAACGATGCATAGTTAGTTACAGTATAGCTCTTCTCTCACCTTCCACTTTCTCCCTCACCACTCGCGACGTGTCTCATTACCAGGTAATAATTAAAATCGAGAGCATGCATCTTTTGCTCGAATTTTCATCCATGTGTATACGAGTTCTATAGTGCTAAGGATGGTCATATCTAATACGATCCATCTTTTTCGACATATCAAACAATGATTTTACTGCCAATTAGCGATGATTCAGTTGCTAGGTAGCTTTAAAATATGCAAAACGGTGACGATAGCTTGCATAATGAATCTATACTTCAATTTTATGTCACATAAAATACACTGCTATAGAGTAATTGTCGTACAAATTTTTTGTCTTTAGGGAGACCACACGATGTATTTTGAGACCAAGGGAGTAATACACTCATTTATTCATTCGCCAAAAAAAATACACTCATTTATTGCTTTAAAATTGTATTCCAGCATATCTTTCAATTATTGGAATTAATTGTAGTACTACCTAAATTCGTCCTGGCAAAGGAGATGTAGCCGTATCAATCTTCTGCACAGACAAAGATTTAGTTTGGTATATAAATTTATGTGCACGTCTGTTTTTTTTGCGAGGCCTATGCCTACATAGCTTGCATAATGAATTGCGAATTTATCTCGTCTAGTAATTCGTTCTTTATTAAATATATTCCTATATCTTTTCATTGATTAAAAGATATGTCCTGGGTTTACATCTAATATATTCGTCCAAGGAAGAGGATGCCTGCACATCAATCTTCTATTTAAGTTTGTATGAAACACAACATTTCTGATGGGTCTGGAATTGTTCCTTATTGTAATTTGTCGATTTGTAGGCAACCTCTCTATTCCAAATTCGTTGGAGTCATAGTCACGCATCCAAAATGACACGAGAAGTGAGCTTTTTTTGTTCTTGTGCTCTTTGTTGTTTCTTTCAATCATGTGGTGGCAAGTTCGGCCACATCAAGCAACTATGAGCATTCGAGGAGATTATTAGATCACATCCAAGTGTCATCCTTTTGACCTCCCACCCCCCTCGTGTCGCCCCCTCTTGACGACCGAGGGGGCCAATCCCTAACCCCGCCACCACCTCCTCCCCCTCCATCCTTCTCCCTCCTCGTCGCCCCTGGAGGTCCGCCGGCCTAAGTGCGCGGCGCCGGTGATGGGGGCGGCGGGGATCTGGCCTCCCGGCCCCAGTGCGGCGGTAGGGAGGAGAACGCCGATGATTGACGGGGCCCCGTCGCCATCGACGTCTTCGCGGCTCCGGTCGGCGGTGGCTTCGTGGGTTCTTGGATCTAGAGGCGGCGGCCTCTACCGGCGCGGAGCGGGTGGCGATCTGGTGGAGGAGGTGCCGGCGATGGGATTCCATTGGAAGACCTAGATCGGCTCTCTATCCCAATTGCCTGCTCGGTCCGTTCTCCGGGAACTGGCCGGCGGTATGGGGATCGCTGCGTCGAATCTAATAAAGGAGGTGGTCCTTTGGTTTCTTTCGCACGAAGACGAAGATCTGCTTGTTGTCTGCCCTCGTTGATCTGATCTGGAGAGGCGGGTTCCGGAAGGCTCCGCCGGCGAACTCCCATGGGCGTATCATGCCTGGAGATTGCTGGATCGAAAGATATTCGGTCGTGCGCACCTTGTTATTCTGGCCGTTTGGTTTCAGCGGGAGCGTTGCGAAGCTCTGTTGTTTGTTTCCACCAAGTGCCATTCTTTGAGCCATGGTGAAGTCAGATACGGAGAATGTCAGGAAAGCGGAAATATGAGGGTAGCGATGGTGATTTTAGTTCTTGTGGCGATGGAGAACTGGCTGCGTGATCTGGGACTCGTTGCAGTGGCTGCTGGTGCGGGAAGACAACACAGGGGGAGTTCCCAGTCTTACCTTGCAGGGTGAAAATCCAAGGTCTGGCCTTAACTGGTTGTGCCTGACAATGATCTTGTTGAAGGCATTGTTTTGTAAGCGAGAACTTTCTCCAGGGTGAAAACCTATGATCTTTGATCGGGCAATGACGGCGCTTGGGCATTGTTTCCTTCTTGAAGGCGTTGTTATTGGAGTGGAGGACTACCGGTGTTGTTCGGATGGTGTCAGTGTTACTGCTTTAAGGATTAGTTCTCTGTAGCGGGACTTTTTCTTTTTTGTAATTCTTTTTTCTTTTTTCTGGGCTGTGTGCATCCGTAGTGCCGCTAGGGCATGCGTTGTTGCAGAGGCTGGGTGTAATTGGTATCCCTGTGATATTAATATATACTCTTTTCCAAAAAAAAAGTGTCATCCTTTAATAGCAGTTCCAAGGTCACACGTACAGGTTCAAAGCTGAGAGCATCTTCTAACCAAGGAGTGGATCTAATAGGACATGTAAGTTTTAAATGCTCGTGTTATTATGTTTTTAACGATTTTATCCATTGAGAGTATATCATGCCCATAATTCTAGGTTTGAAATTATATCTCATACATTCCACCAAGGCATACTAAGATTTTTGCTATTCAAAGGATCATTAGATATGCATAAGGGAAGTTATGTATTTCCTTAAATCTATTTTACGTTTGGTTTATTGCCTTAAACAAAACTTCATCATGACAAATTCTAGTGATGTTTTCTATTAAGAAATTCACTGATTTTTTTGGTGGCCAACTATCATGCTTTTTCCTCGATAGGATCCACATCAGGCAATTAGGATCGCCCCTTCATCTCTTAATGCAGTAAGGCCATCATGATACGACCACTCCAACCTCCTCAACATGAGCTCTTTCTCCTCCTCTCCAACCCCTGCTCCTTGAGAGTCGCGCGTGCAGGTCAGGCAGAACCAAGCCTCCTCCGCGGTGGTGCGTCCGAGATGGCGAAGGGGAGGTGACGGTGTAGTTTGTAGTTGTAGTCTAGGGTTTAGTTTGTCCCCTAGGACTTGTAAGACACTATGTTGTTGTTGTCTAGGGTGCTCGGGCTGCGGGTGAGCTACAGCTCCGGGATGCTCTACCTTACTCTGCTTCTGGGGCTTCCATGCTGGAAGCCAGAGGTGGTGATTGAGGCAGCGCGAAGATCCTATCCAGTAAAGCTCGTGGGCAGAGCTTTGAATAGAGTGGATCATGCTGTCCTTCTTATTTCTTGTGGTCGTGGTGATGAACATGACGAAGGCAAGGGCATCATTCTTCGTCAATCTGGAGCTCTGTGGGGTGTCGGCATGCGGGTGGTGCTGCACACACTGGAAGTTGCGTTCTCGAGTTCCCAGCTGCTCTGCAGAGCAACGTCGCTATCCATGGTAGATGGATCCACTCTGAGCTTGGGTAAGATGGAGCCCGAGCATGCTCTTCCTCCAGGCCTAAGTGCCAATGCGTGGATCTTACTCGACCTTGGAAAGGGATCCGGGGCCGGCGTCTCCCCAAGTGGCATGTTCCTTGGCGGCGGCGCAGGCTCCCAAGCCTTGAGGTCTCGCAACAGTTGCGGTGGAGAAGACCAGGGGCTCGATTGCACTTTCGTTATTTTTTCCAAGGTCTTTTTTGTAGAAGTGGTAGCCTTATGTTGTATTCCCCTATCTCTCAAGGTCTTTGATATAAGTTTGTACCCATAGTTTAATCAATGAAGCTTCCAGGGCCTTCGGGCCCCTACCCATGCAAAAAAAACCTCCTCAACTACCTTGTCTTCTCGCCCTCATAGTGTCAATGAGCCAGCTCCAACCAGTCGTTCGATCTCCCCATTTTTCCCATGTTCCTACCAAATCATCCATCGTTATCACTGCAATCCATAACAATCATATTGTTATTAGAGCAGCATTACCTTCGCTCAGTCCACCAACTCCAATGTGAACTCCCCTTCTCACTTGTAGTGAACCCAACCATATCTCTGCACAAGCAATCATATAAATGACTTGCCCGGTGGTGCTACGCCACCACCTTGTCATAACCAGGGGCGGGCCCAGCTTGTATCAAGGGTATTCAGCTATCCAAAAGTTTTGCCAAAACTTTTAAATTATATGGTAGAGTCATGTATTTTAGTATGCTTATATAAAAAACTGATTGAAATTCTACTACAAGTATGCATAGGAGTAGTTGGTTAGGTCAAATGCTTACAAGCCAATTGATCACAAGATCAAGTCCTACTCCCCACATCATTTTTTGTTGTTTTTTTCTTCATATTTTTACTATGAATACCCATTGTGAAATTCATGAGCCCGCCAGTTGCATAGTCTTAGGAAGAGTTTGACCAAGCATGGTAGTGTTTCCATGAATGTGGAGCGAGTCTGGCCTGATGACGTACTTTTTGTTTATGAGGCCTGATAGGTGTTTTGTAAGTCTCTCATTATTATACTACTAATAACTAACTTAACCTATCTCTATTCTAAGGTAATTAAGACTACTTATATATAAGGCACTTTTTGGATGGAGTGTAAGTTTCGTGTGCTCCCTGGTATTTTGCTCGAACATATAGTTAATATCCTGCCACACAAAATCTACACTTAACCCAAGCAACCCCTACGGGATTCAAGCCTAGATAGACCTTAAAAGTCAATTGTTGTTCATATGTGTATTTATTATCTGAGGACATATGTCAACTAAAATTTGACATTGTCTATTACAGTATTGTGGATATCGATCAAGTGAAGCCGCGTGTGCTGGCAACTGACAGTCGTGTCGTCTTTCGCGATGAGCGGGGGCCGAGACTCGAGTAGATTGAGGCGATTAGTGAAGGGGTTCCGCGTATAAAAACAATAAAAATTTACACTACGCCCCTGAATCCCTAAAGCTGTCAGGACCTATCTATTAGTAATACAGTAACTGGAGGGGCTTTTCGCGAACTTACCCTCGAAGACCGAAAAGCGTTGTCAACGCTGAGGAGAGCGTGGTTGATGTAGACGAGCCGAAGCCTGACCTCAAGGTCGTGATGAAGTCCTTGCGCTCCTTCTGGCTCCAACGACTTGAGTGCCTCAAGTGCGACACCTCGCGGGGAGTTACACACGTCCGGTGCCTAACGATGACTCCCGCGTCCCCGATCCAGCATCAGTTGCGGAAGTAGAGCTCCCGGATCCGAATCCCGCAGCGCGACGGCGCTCTGCGGTGAAGATGTCTCTCGCTCGCGCAGTCCAGACTTGGGACCACGGTCACGAGAGAGAGAGAAAATATCAATTGGAGATCCTCCCAAAAGTGGGGAGACCTTTATTGATTATTGGTGTATTTTCTAGGCCAAATACCCCACTTTATATAGGGGGAGGAGAGGTACTACCTCCCCTAAAGTCCCGGGGTGGGACTAAAGGAGAAGAGGGGGTGGGGAGGTGGCCGCCGGCCACCTAGTGGGCCCCGCGCGGGGGTGCTAGGCCCAGCCGGCCTCCCCCTTGCCCCTTCTCCCTCTCTCCTTTCCACTAATGGGCCCTCTCCCTCTAGAATTGGCCCATTAAGCCTTTTTTGACCTTTAATTGATTTTCTCTTTATTAAATAATTATGAATAAATGATTAAATCAATATTTAACATTCGTTCACATATTATTCAACCTCCGTGACTATGGAACACCTTCCACCTCCACTCCGGACATCCCCCGGACTTACCGAAACCCTTCTGGTTTTCTCCCTTCTCTTCTTCGGTGATTCTACCGATCCTATAAACACTCTCTAAGCATCATCAAGCCCTTAAGCGTGATACCCCACGGTTCGGGAACACTCCAGACATGGTCGAGGCACTCCCGCACCAATGATCGACAGAGGGACCTGGATGGCCATGTGACCCCTGTGCGTTCCACGAAGATCTTTCGTCGTTTGAACCAGGACAGTCGTGTCTTATTCCCTTTTTCACTCGATACTTGCATTGCCTGAGATCTGATCAATGATATCACCATGTCGTGTTCAATCTCGTTACTGAACAATGCTACTTAACTCGTTCCGACAAGTGATATCCTCGTGATCTAATCACACGCTGCGCAACTATTGGATATAACCTCTCTGAGTGAGCCCTTGAGTATCTTCCCGTCACATGGACGGACAAATCCCACTCTTGACATATATTGCCTCTACGGTTTCCTCCGAATACCTAAACACTGTTGGGTCCGCAGCATAGAAAACAAAAAATTTCCAACGATGAGAACTATACGCCAGGATCTATCTACTAGATACAGATCAACGGGTGGACATACATCCATGGAGAACTTACCCTCGAAGACAACGAGCTTTGTTAACGAGTAGGAACTCGTGGTTGATGTAGTCGTACACTTGCCGATCTCAAGATCGTGAGGAAGTCCGAGCGCCGCAACTCAGCAGCGCATCCGCACTCGCACACACGTTCAAGCCACCGGACAACCTCCACCTCCTCGCTCTAGCGATCCAGCGGAATCAGCAACTCCTTCGAGACGAAATGCCACCGGGAACATGTATCTCGCTAATCCGAGACCATGGGGGAATAATTCTAGAGGGGGAGAGAGATCCTTCACAAGGAGGTGTATGGATGAAGGAGAGAATGGGTGGCCTTTTATAGGAGGAGGGGGGCCTCTCTCCATGGCCGGCGCATGGGGGGTGACCCCTCACCTCCCCCATTCATGTGGTGGTAACCCATCCACATTAAAATGCCTCTTCACATTTCCTTTTAAAGTCTCCACTTTAAATGCATTAAATTTCTCCAAATTTAATGCTCTCTCATTTAATAAAACTCTTTTTATTAAATTTATTCAGAATTTTGTTAATTACTTTAATTAACAAACATTCACATATAGCCCCTTGCAATATTTCAATATCACATGCAGAACCACCTTCTGCAATTTCACCTGAAACAATTTCCGGTTTCTATTGAAACAATTCCTGCGCTTTGCAATTCTTTCGTCTGAAACATATGTGCTCCAAAATGGTGTCCGGTAACTCTTAAGTGTGCCACCCTACGGTTCGCGAATAATGCAGACATGATCGAGACCCTTCTCCGATAAATAATCAGTAGCGGGACCTGGAGATCCGTACTGACTCCTACACATTCAACAATGACTCCTGTGATCGTGCGAACCTTTAACGCTTGTAACTAAATCCCTTTGTCTCTCGATATATTACATGTCCGAGATTCGATCATCGGTATCTCCATACCTAGTTTGATCTCGTTACCGACATGCACTCTTTTCTCGTTCCAGTGATATAACATTTTAGTGATCACATCACTTGCTTGCAAGCTATCCTAATGTGATATCACCGAGAGGGCCCAGAGTATATCTATCCGTCATCTGGATTGACAAATTCCACTCTTGATCCATGAGCCTCAACATAACACCTTCGTAGTACTGAACCCATCTTTATAGTCACCCTGTTACGTTGTGACGTTTGATGTAATCAAGATACTCTTCCGGTGTTAGCAATTAACATGATCTCATGGTCTAAGGATAAAGATTACTTCGTATGATGTTATAGCAATATAAACATAATGACTTGATCGTAATGCTATACTTTGGATGAATGTTCATCACATCATTTCACAAATGTTGTGACCTTGTTATTAACAACATCCAATGTCCATGATCAGGAAACCTTGATCATCTTGTTAATCAACAAGCTAGTCTATAAGAGAGGCATAACTAGGAACCCTTTTTGTTTATTAAACACACATGTATTGATGTTTCCTATCAATACAATTATAGCATGCAAAATAAACATCTATCATATACAAGGAATACATAATAACAACTTTATTATTGCCTCTCAGGGCATATTTCCTTCAGTCTCCCACTTGCACTAGAGACAATAATCTAGTTTATATAGTGATAAATCTAACACCCATGGAGTTCTGGTGTTGATCATGTTTTGCCCTAGGGAGTACTTTAGTCAACGGATCTGCTACATTCAGGTCCGTGTGCACTTTACAAATCTTTATATCTCCATCCTTGACATGCTCGCGGATGGAGTGAAACCGGCGCTTAATATGCTTAGAATTCTTGTGAGACCTTGGTTCCTTGGCGTTGGCTATGACTCCATTATTGTCACAATAGATCACCATTGGGTCCAACGCACTAGGAACGACACCTAGTTCCGTTATGAACTCCTTCATCCAAACCGCTTCCTGCGCTGCTTCTGAAGCAGCAACATATTCCGCCTCCGTCATTGATCCAGCCACCATAGGTTGTTTGGAGCTCCTCCAACTAACTGCTGCTCCATTCAAGAGAAATACGTATCCGGATTGAGACTTAGAGTCATCCGGATCAGTGTCAAAGCTAGCATCAACATAACACTTAGCGACTAGCTCTTCTTCACCTCCGTATACAAGAAACATATCCTTAGTTCTTCTCAAGTACTTAAGGATATTCTTGACCGCTATCCAGTGTTCCGAACCTGAATCAGATTGGTACCTACTAGTCAAACTAATAGCATGTGCCACATCCGGTCTTGTACATAGCATGGCATACATTATAGAGCCTATGGCTGAGGCATAGGTGATATTATACATTATATCTCTTTCTTCCGTGGCGGACTTTGAGTCTTACTCAATGTCTTGCCTTGCAACATAGGTAAGTACCCCTTCTTACTTCCGTCCATATTAAACTTCTTTAATATCTTATCAAGGTATGTACTCTGCGATAGCCCAATTAGGCGTCTTGATCTATCTCTATAGATTTTAATGCCTAATATATATGAAGCTTCACCAAGGTCCTTCATCGAAAATTTCTTTAGATAACTTTTAACATTGTTTAAAAGATCTATATCATTTCCAATCAATAATATGTCATCCACATATAATATCAGAAATGCCACATTGCTCCCACTCACTTTCTTGTAAATACAAGCCTCTCCATAAGTTTGGACAAATCCAAACTCTTTGATCACCTCATCAAAGCAGAGATTCCAACTCCGGGATGCTTGCTTCAGTCTAGATGGATCGCTGAAGTTTGCACACCTTATCAGCATCCTTAGGATCGACAAAACCCTTAGGTTGTATCATATACAAATCTTCTTCAATATTACAATTGAGGAACACAGTTTTGACATCCATCTGCCATATTTCATAATCGAAATATGCAGCAATTGCTAACATAATCCTAACCGACTTAAGCATCGCTACGGGAGAGAATGTCTCATCGTAGTCAACTCCTTGAATTTGTCGAAACCCCTTTGCGACAAGTCGAGCCTTATGGATGGTTACATTACCATCAGCATCAGTTTTTATTTTAAAAATCCATTTATTCTCAACGGCCTTTCGATCGTGAGGTAAGTCCACCAAGGTCCAAACCTGGTTTTCGTACATGGATTCCATCTCGGATTTCATGGCTTCTAGCCATTTGTTGGAATCAGGGCTCATCATCGCTTCTTCTTACGTCGCAGGGTCATCTATTTCATCAGTCATGAAATTCATAACAGGATTGCCGTACAGTTTGGGAGCTGCACGTGTCCTGCTTGACCTGCGAGGTTCAGTAGTGTCCTCTTTCGGAGTTTCATGATCAATATCATTAGCTCTCTCTTCATTAGGTGAAGTCAACTCCGAAACAACTTCTGGAGCTGCGCTACCCGCCATTTCATGAAGAGAAGGTTCAATAACCTCTTCGAGTTCTACCTTCCGACTACTCACACCTTTCGCGAGAAACTCCTTCTCAAGAAAGGATCCATTCTTGGCAACAAAGACCTTGCCCTCGGATCTGTGATAGAAGGTATACCCAATCGTTTCCTTAGGGTATCCAATGAAGACGCATTTTTCCGTTTTGGGTTCGAGTTCATCCGGTTGAAGTTTCTTCACATAAACATCGCATCCCCACACTTTAAGAAATGACAGCTTAGGTTTGTTTCCAAACCATAATTCATACGGTGTCTTTTCAACAAATTTAGATGGTGCCCTATTTAAAGTGAATGCAGCGGTTTCCAGTGCATAACCCCAAAATAGCGATGGCAAGTCATCATAGATCGAACCATATCCAATAAAGTACGATTACGACGTTCTGACACACCATTACATTGTGGTGTTCCGGTAGGCGTGAGTTGTAAAACTATTCCACAGTCTTTCGTATGTGTGCTAAACTCGTAACTAAGATACTCTCCTTCATGGTCGGACCGCAGAAATTTGATCTTTCTGTTATGATGATTTTCCACTTCATTCTGAAATTCTTTGAACCTTTCAAAGGTTTCAGACTTATGTTTCATCAAATAGATATACCCGTATCTACTCAAATCATCCGTGAAAGTAACAAAATAACGATATCCACCTCGCGCCGACACACTCATTGGTCCATACACATCAGTATGTATGATTTCCAATAAATCTGTCGCCCGTTCCATTGAACCGGAAAACAGCGTTCTAGTCATCTTGCCCATAAGGCATGGCTCACATGTATCAAATGATTCAAAATCAAGTGATTCCAAAAGTCCATCAGAATGGTGTTTCTTCATGCGTTTAACGCCAATATGACCTAGAGCGATTGCCACATATATGTAGATATATCATTATCAAGTTTAATCCTTTTAGCATCAACATTATGAATATGCGTAATACTACTATCGAGATCCAATAGAAATAAATCATTCAACATAGGTGCATGACCATAAAGGATATTATTCATATAAATCGAACAACCATTGTTTTCAGACTTAAACGAATAACCACTTTGCATCAAACACGATCTGGATACAATGTTCATGCTCAGTGCAGGCACCAAATAACAATTATTCAGGTTTATAACTAATCCCGACGGCATATGGAGAGGCAGCGTTCCGACGACGATCACATCAACTCTTGATCCATTGCCGACCCGCATCGTGACCTCATCCCTTGCTAGTTGTCGCTTGTTCCGCAGCCCACGAACGAGTTACATATATTAGCAACCGATCTCGTATCAAATACCCAGGTGCTACTGCGAGTACTAGTCAAGTACACATCAATAACATGTATATCACATATACCTTTGTTTGCCTTGGCGGCCTTCTTGTCCGCCAAATACTTGGGGATTAAACTTCAATGGCGATCCCTTGCAATAGTAGCACTTTCGATTGTCGGACTTAGGGCCAGCTTGGGGTTTCTTTTCAGGTGACAGCAGATTTGCCGCCCTTCTTTCCTTCCTTGCCTTTCTTGTCCTTCTTGAAACCGGTGGTCTTATTGATCATCAACACTTGATGTTCTTTCCTAATCTCCACTTCGGTCTTAAGCATTGTGAAGCTCGGAAAGACTTCTTCATGCCACGCATATTATAGTTCATCACGAAGCTCTTGTAGCTAGGTGGCGAGATTGGAGAACACGATGTATGCCTAAGTCAATGGGAATCGTTATTCCCAAGGACACAAGCTTATCGGGCGGACATTTTGATGCGTGCTCACTAACGAGCTGTTGTCTTTCATCATGCAGCTAAAGAACTTTTCAGAAGCATTATAACTCTCTACGGCGGCATGGGTATCGAAAATCATTTTCAATTCTCCCATGGTATCAAAGGCATTGCCATTTTCAAAAGCGTTTGAAGTTCGGCTCTAGCCCATATAGTATGCCGTAATGAACTAAGTTGTGGTCCTCTGACGAGTTACATAGGCGTTCTTTTCCTCGTCAGGAGCATCAGAAGCTGGTGGGGGGCCTAGCGACGCCTCTAGCACATATTGCTTTTGTGCAGCAGTGAGGAGAATCCTCAAATTCATAGCCTAGTTGGTGAAGTTGCTACCATTCGCAGCAAGCTTCTCTTTCTCCATGAACACATTGAAATTAAAAGCAGGTGGTGCCATCTACAACAGAATTTGTAAAATATATTTAGACTAAGTTTATGATAGATTGAGTTCAACTAATCCAAATTACTAATGAACTCCCACTCAAAAACGACATCCCTCGTGTCCTTTTGGTGATTACATGAACCAAATCCACTACACCAAGTCCGATCATCACGTGAGTCGGTGTAGCTTCAAAGGCGAGCATCTATATGGGCATCATATCAACTATATGACTCATGCTTAACCTTTCGGTCCGTGTTCGAGGCCATGTCGTACATGCTAGGCTCGTCAAGTAAGAACCTTAGTATTTGCGTGTGTAAAACTGTCTTACACCGTTGTGAAAGCGTGAGTCGAGAACACCCGATCATCACGTGATGCCTCAAAACACGATCCACAAAACGATGCATACTTAAGGAAGAACACATTTTATCTTGATATCTAAATGAGGGATCATGTTATAATGCTACCAAAAGCGCCAAACTAGCAATATAAGATGCTAATGTGTGAAGTGAGGTGATATGGTCCATGCATTTGATCTCTATCATTTGCATCGTGGTATGATCTCTATCATTCCTTTGTGTGTAAGGCCAAGGTATATGGAACTTATTTAAGTGAGTTGTAAGAGTATCTATCATACATCTACTTACAACAATACCATATCAATACACTAGCTCAGCAACGATCTAAACTAGACGCCTCTAATTTATCAATTGCAAGTTTTACGTGGCTTAGGGCTTTCGGAGATAGAACCGTTCTTACCTACGAACATGAACCACAACGAGGATAACCAAGTTATTAGCAATTCGTTGTAAATCAGATATTGACTATAGTAGGAGAGACAGACACCCACTAGCCACTTATGCAAAACTAGTTGCATGTCAGTCGTGGAACCGGTCTCATATACGATGACATGTAAGGTTGGTCCGGGCCGCTTCATCCCACTATGCCACCAATATCCAAAGTACATAGAAGATGCAATAACATGATCATCATCACCCACATATAAACATATGTGTACTACCCGTGCAAAGCACCTACGCATAGATCAGGCTCTGAAACCACTATTAGGTCCGCATCATAGAAAACAAAAAAATTCCTACGATGAGAACTATACGCCAAGATCTATCTACTAGATACAGAGCAACGGGTGGACATACATCCATGGAGAACTTACCCTCAAAAACAACGAGCTTTGTTAACGATTAGGAACTCGTGGTTGATGTAGTCGTACACTTGCTGATCTCAAGATCGTGAGGAAGTCCGAGCGTGCAACTCAGCAGCGCATCCGCACTCGCACACACGTTCAAGCCACCGGACAACCTCCACCTCCTCGCTCTAGCGATCCAGCAGAAGCAGCAACTCCTTCCAGACGAAATGCCACCGGGAACATGTATCTCGCTAATCCGAGACCATGCGGGAATAATTCTAGAGGGGGAGAGAGATCCTTCACAAGGAGGTGTGTGGATGAAGGAGGGAATGGGTGGCCTTTTATAGGAGGAGGGGGGCCCTCTCTCCATGGCCGGCGCATGGGGGGTGACCCCTCACCTTCCCTATTCATGTGGTGGTAACCCCTCCACATTAAAATGCCTCTTCACATTCCCTTTTAAAGTCTCCACTTTAAATGCATTAAATTTCTCCAAATTTAATGCTCTCTCATTTAATAAAATTCTTTTTATTAAATTTATTCAGAATTTTGTTAATTACTTTAATTAACAAACATTCACATATAGCCCCTTGCAATATTTCAATATCACATGCAGAACCACCTTCTGCAATTTCACCCGAAACAATTTCCAGTTTCTATTGAAACAATTCCTGTGCTTTGCAATTCTTTCGTCTGAAACATATGTGCTCCAAAATGGTGTCCGGCAACTCTTAAGTGTGCCAACCTATGGTTCACGAATAATGCAGACATGATCGAGACCCTTCTCCGATCAATAATCAGCAGCGGGACCTGGAGATCCGTACTGACTCCTACACATTCAACAATGACTCCTGTGATCGTGAGAACCTTTAACGCTTGTAACTAAATCCCTTTGTCTCTCGATATATTACATGTCCGAGATTCGATCATCGGTATCTCCATACCTAGTTTGATCTCGTTACCGACATGCACTCTTTTCTCGTTCCCGTGATATAACATTCTAGTGATCACATCACTTGCTTGCAAGCTATCCTAATGTGATATCACCGAGAGGGCCCAGAGTATATCTATCCGTCATCTGGATTGACAAATTCCACTCTTGATCCATGAGCCTCAACATAACACCTTCGTAGTACTGAACCCATCTTTATAGTCACCCTATTACGGTGTGACGTTTGATGTTATCAAGATACTCTTCCGGTGTTAGCAATTAACATGATCTCATGGTCTAAGGATAAAGATTACTTCGTATGATGTTATAGCAATATAAACATAATGACTTGATCGTAATGCTATACTTCGGATGAATGTTCATCACATCATTTCACAAATGCTGTGACCTTGTTATTAACAACATCCAATGTCCATGATCAGGAAACCTTGATCATCTTGTTAATCAACAAGCTAGTCTATAAGAGAGGCATAACTAGGAACCCTTTTTGTTTATTAAACACACATGTATTGATGTTTCCTATCAATACAATTATAGCATGCAAAATAAACATCTATCATATATAAGGAATACATAATAACAACTTTATTATTGCCTCTCAGGGCATATTTCCTTCAAACACATCTTTATAACCACCATTTTTGCCAGATGGCGTTTGATGATATCTAAGAACTCTCGGGAGACAGTGATTGATATAGCCTCACGGTCTAAGGAATAGTCTACGAGGATCCATTTCTAATCATCGTAACTTGAACTTCGTGACATGATCAGGTCACGATGTTTATGTTGGGTATTGGTTCATGATCTCATTCTCAGAATGAGATGACCTCATTTCTAACTGGCATAAATGCCACATGATCAGGAAACATGATCATATGTTGACCAATGAACCAGTGACTAGAGTTTCACTGGGAACCCCTGGTTGTTTGTATATCACACGTGTACTGATGTTTCCACTCAATACAGTTATAGCATGATATAAAACTTAATCATAAACTATATGAAATATGATAATAGTCCTTACTACTATTTGTCTCTAGGGCATATTTCTAACAATCAGAGCTAAGGAGATTTATGTGGGTTCCCTCGCTGCAGCTCGGGCCCGCCTAGCTAGGGAGCAAGAGGAACCCTCGACATCACCTGGTTCCGGGACACTCGCTCCTGGGACGAGGTCCGATTGTTCTCCTCAGCAGCCCCCCACGGCCGCCCCACAGGTGCCCCCCGTAGTCCGGGGGTCGGAGGGGAGACCGACGTGGCCGAGCTCCAAGCCCCCAGCGGCGAGCAAGACCTCACATGTCCCCCATAAGGGGACCAAACCTACAAATGTTATCCAATGAATTGTCCAGCGATAAGATCATTCATTTGGAGCATTAGGGGTTTTGGGCAGGACGGTCGGAGACGCCAAATAAAGGAATACATGCGATAAGAAGATGTGGATATTGTGGGCTTTTAGGAGATGATTAAACAATACTTCCACTTCTCTGAGCTCCAAGTCTTGTCTAGGCACAAGTTCGCTTGGAATTGGCTCCCGGCGTTAGGACCCTCGGGGGGGGGGGGGGGAGTATCCTCCTAGGTGCTAAGGAGGATACCTTCGAGATGGAGGATATGGACTGTGGAGAATTCTTTGTGAGCATGTCCCTCACCCATAGACGATCTAACCTTCGGTGGGAGGTTATTATTGTCTATGGCCCCGTGGATCATAGCCGGTCCCTAGCCTTCCTTGAAGAACTGAAGGCCAAAGTTCAGCGATGCACCATTTCGGTTGTCGTGGCGGGCAACCTGATACTCTCCCCAGATGACAAGAGCTCCCGCAATGTTGATATCCCGCGCATGTGGATATTTAATGATTGCAGCGTCACTACTAGGAAAACGCACATCTGTGGCGCACCTACTTTCCCCTTCTGTGGCGCACTAGGGGTGCGCCACGACTTCTGCGCTACGGCTAAGAAGTGCCCGTAGCGCACTGCCAGGTGCGCTACAGGTATCTCGAGTTAGTAGTTGCGCACAACACAGTGCGCTACCACTGTTTTTCCTGTGGCGCATGATAAGTGCGTTACTAGTATCTAGTTAGTAGTAGCACACTGGCTGGTGCGCCACTACGGTTATTTCTGTGGCGCATGACGTAGTGCGCTACTACTACCTGACCAGGTGCGCCACCAACGTGGTGCGCCACTAACCACGTACATGTGCGCCACGGCTTAGCTTTTAAAAAAACAAAAAAAATACTCAATACAGATGATATTCAATACAGATTATATACAATACAGCTGATATACACAAATATACAGTACAGAAATGAATACACAGATGTAAAATACAGAAATAAATACACAGACAAGATAGAAACAAATACATATAGATAAGTCACATACATAAATACACAGTATAAGTTATATTATTTCGATCAAGTTACAAAGTAGCTAGTGATGACATGAATACATGTCTCAACCAAGTTAGAGATCGCGGAAGCTCGCCTAGACATCTAAAGTAGGAACATGCATGACAGATAACCAAGGACGATAACCATCACCGCGACGGAGGTATAGGTCTTCATCCGGTTCCTCGTCCTAACTCCCGCTAGATAGCGCGCGTATCTAGCTTCCGCCTCCGCCATAGTATTGTACCCTTTGTAGCTATTGCCGCTGAAACGGTGCACCTGTCTCCGGCAGTCTTCCCAATCATCATAGACTCCAGGAACCCATCCCTTGTACACGACGTACCACGTCATCTAAAAGTTGGCAATAATAATTAAATGATGGTGAAAAAACAAGTAAAAGTCGCATATAAAGATATACTTATCAAATAAGGTAACAAAGTAAGCAAAAAATACCAAGTAGTAGCATGTACATGTCGACACACACAAGTACACGTGGGGATAAAGAACTACAACTAGACCAACACATCAAGACTTCTGGCTCGGCTCAGGGAACGGGAGGACGCCTTGTTTCGTCATGAACGCCCTATAGTCACCCTGCATCTTTAGGCGATCTACTACGTCACGGTTATTCGGGGGATTGCCTCCGTAGAAGACCCCCCTGAAGTCATGACATCACGGCTGATGATTGCCCCAAACTGTTGCTGGATGCGATACATCTCTTATCTAATATCTGAATCATTGATCTAGGCCTTGACTTTGGCCCACCGTTTGAGATGATCTGGCAGCGTAGAATTCTGTTGCTCTAGTAGAAACGCCCTCATGTGATGGAGTGCATAGTAGGCTTCCTTACATTGCCTGCTTCACGCAGGGAATTCTGTCACATGGGTGAGCGTGCACTGCCAAACTTGAGCTTCTTCTACGAAGGTGGCGCCTTCCGCTGAGGCATAGCGGTGAGAGCATCATCGAACTTCCTTGATCTTGTCGTAGTTTTTCTTCTTTCTTGACTCACGATTGAAATCGTGGCTTGCGAATGTTTCGGCGACAAGCAGATGAGTGTGTAGTGTTGATCTCTATGCAAAACAATTCAAACGGAATGTGTTGGAAAAAGAATGATGAAAATCTAATAAAGCATGTTATGGCGGCGAGTGAATAATGACTTACTCGGGAAAGAAAGGCACGAGAATGTATTCCTTTGTCTTGTTCGCCACCAAGATGCATTGGAGGTATGAGGCCACGAATCGCCGTTCAATGGCGCTTCCCAAGCAGCCATCACACATGTAGTAGGGGTCCACTATAGCGATGCCCGGGGTGTTCTCTCTAATGATCTGAATGGCCAGGCTGAGAGAAAACATGCATACCATGGTATAGTGCAGCGGATACAGGTGGAACATATTGAAGATGTCGTCAAACCGCAGGAAGAACAGATCCGCGGGGACATTATCAACGAAGCCCAAGCCTCGTGGCACCTTAACCACGAATACCGGGTGCGAGGGATCTTTCTCCGCAAGAAGGCGTCTCTCTATCGTCATGCACACTCCTCATTTCTGAAGTGGCGAGCCTGAGCAATTTCTTAGTTAGCACGGGCTCACCCGCCACATGCATCCTCCACATAATACCCTTTGGTCTTGGTGGCCTGTCCTGAAACCTGATTGGATTCGCAGTTGACGCCACCGACTGGCTCGAGCTGCGAGATTTTCTTTTCCTGGTCTTCTTGCCTTTTGGGAAGTGGGTAGGCACCGCAATCTGAGCATCGATCGCCCTATGTAGTGTGTCATGGCTTAGAACAAAGGGCCGGTTGGATGTATCCGCTGGCTCGGTGAAGGTGAAAGCTAGAGGCATCTCCTGAGAACCAAAGAGACGTTTGTTGCAAGTGGCTTTCTCTGCGGGGCCACCAGCTGGGTCTTCATTTAGGTCGCCGGGGAAAAGATTAGTGTTGATGAAATCATCGAAGTAATCTTTGTCATCCTCGTTCGGATCCCGCGCCATGGTCATGTCAATATGACCAGCCGAACAATCGCGTGGAGGTGACGGTGTGGGGGTCTTGCCATGGCTTGGCGCTAGCACGACAGGCAGTGTTGTTGTCTGTGGGGTGATGGCCCCGGCCGTCCCCAAACGAATCATGCTCTTTGGCCATAGCAGGAATAAGTCGAAGCAACTTCTGAGGATAGCCGGCTCTTCTTCATCCGCTCCTGGGGGTTGAATGGGAGGTTCTAGGTCATCGCAGCCCCTTAGCACCCGGATAATTTTAACCCTATGCATGCTATCTGGCATCGGCTTTGAGTGGAATGTGCGGTGCAAGGGTTGAATGATGGTACCCTTGGCAACATCCCTCAACTCATTGTTCATGAAGCTTAAGAGAGTGCATGGAACATCCGTCTGCGAACAACATGTATGGCATTAAAAAGATGCCATAAGAGTAATAAATGACAAGGTGGTAAAGTATTTGGTTTACTGTGATGGCATCGAGCTCGGCTAAGGTCGAGGCACCGCATACGACGACGGGCGTGCAAGAGACGGAGGGGCTGCTTGATGGCACGGTGCCGGCCGCCGATGTATTCTCCCTATCGCTTGCATTAAGCTTCGGCGTCACGGTGATGGCAGGGGGAGTCACCAATGCTTCCGGCGCCGCCGTGCTATTGGGCGGAGTCACCAATGCTTCCGGCGCTGCCATGCTAGCGGGCGGAGTCACGAACACATAATTCACCGGGATCGCTGGCGCCGCATTGTTTGAGTGGCTACTGACCATGCTTGGAATCGGGCACGGCCCTTGTCGACCACCCGCACTCCAGTTCGCTATTGACTCTACCAAGGTAAGCAGGATGGAGGTGAGGGTGATTGCCAGGTTGTCTTGGACGATCTACGGGATCCGCGCCACTTGTTCCTTAAGTTCCTGAACCTCACGGTTTTCCTCGTCGCTCCTTCCCTCCACACGCGTCCTCGGGGGTGGACCAAAATGATCCACCCAATTCTTAGCCCCGAAGCCGGCCAGATGGCCAGCCGACGATGGCTTCTTTGTAACCGGCGTGATTTTCTTGGCCCGGTTCATCGCCCTGTTAAAAGGGTTATCCCACCGGGTGGCCGCCGTCGACCCGTGGGATGAGGAACCATGGGATCCCTGACTAGCAATTTCCTCGTCCTGCAGAAGAAGTAACGTGAACTGTTTAGAAATTCGACTTGATCGATTATAATGTAATCGACTTGATCCGCGGTAATTAAATTACTTACCACAAGAACCTCGAAGTCCTTCACCTTAGTTTCCGCGGTGAGTTCTTTGGTTTTGGGGTCCACATGGTAACGAGCCCTGATGAAGTTTCGAAGCTGCTTATTTTCGAATTTCGAAAAGGGGTTAGGTATCCCCTTAGCTCTATACTCGTCGTCCTCCTTATCCCATTTGGGCTCCGCAACTCTGTAACCACCAGATCCAAGATGGTGGTGACCTATATGAATCAGTATAAAGTGTCTTAAAAATAATAGATTAGCACAGCTACTATACAACAATTATACTGATGCAATGACTAAACCCTGAACCCTGAACCATAGCATCATCACACTACAACACAGATCAACCACCATCGACCACCATAGCATCAGCACACTACAACACATCGACCACCATAGCATCAGCACACTACAACACATATCAACTATTGCACTGTCTGAATGACTGAACCCTGAACACTATCACTGAATCAAGCTAGGGTTCATGTGCTCGAAGCTATTCACTAGGTAAAACACTGTCCAATATCAGATTTGTGTTCTAGGTCATGCGCTCGGAGGAGGAAACCCTAATTAGGGTTGAAATTTTCAGAATCTATCACTGAATCAAGCTAGGGTTCATGTGCTCGGAGGAGGAAACCCTAGAGAGGGGAGAGAGGGAGAGAGGGGAGAGGGGACGCTCACCTCAAAGATGACAACGACAAAGAGCATGCGGATGATGACGAAGAGCACGGATGGAGCTCCTCCACGGACGCGCGGCGGCCTCCTCTCCTCCTCCACGGACGCGGCGGCCTCCTCTCCTCCTCCTCGGCAGGCAGCGGGCGAGCGGCGGAGGCGGCAGATCGAGTGGGGGAGGATAGATGGGAGATGGGATATGACCGTGCGCAGCACAGACGACTTGCCACGACACTTAGCCGTAGCGCACCCTTACCTAGTGCGCTACGGGTAACCATAGCGCACTAGGTAAGGGCGCGCTATGGCTAAGTGTCCTGTCAAGTCAAACAAAAGGCAGCCGCTCCGTTAGTTGAGACTAGCGCTTGCATATCCTACTGGTTCCTCCCTAGCTATGTACGCTCACTAAACCTGGAGCACCCAGGTTTGAACCCTGGTGCCCCCATTTTTTGTTTTTATTTTAAAACTATTTTAAAATGTTAAAAAAAATCCCAAAAATTATGTAAACTATATAAAATATATGTTATATGTTTTATATGACAAAAATGATACATATATATCATCAAAAGTGGTACAAATGTGATTCAAAGTAGAAAGAAATTAAATAATAATGTGTCCATTAATAATATGCCATCCATATGCATCAATACAATCTTTTTTGAGCTAGCGTTTTACAATCTTTTTTCCCTTCTTTGTCGCGGTTGAATAATTTAGCCCTGGCACTTTTATGTTTCTTCGCTCGAACGGGCTACCTTTTTTGGGTAAGGTTGTCATTTTTCTTCTTGTGATGTATGTTTCTTCATCGTAGTCGTCGTCATCTTCATTCTTCGGATCACCGTACTGGTCGAAGTCTTGCTCGTTGGCGACTCCATCTATTCTGATGATGTTTCTTTTTCCTCTCCTCACGACAACACGGCTAGGCTTTGTCGGGTCAATAATAAAAAAACATTGGTCCACTTTGCTAGCCAGTACCCATGGTTCATTTTTCGCGGCGACGTGCACACCGGCGGCCTTGGATTTGGCTGCTTCGGGTATTAACATGGTTGTGAAATACTGGTCTTCTCTTTCGACACTCTTGGCCCATCTGACACGAAACATCGACACCTTTTCTCCATAGTAGTCGAGCTCCCAGATCTTCTCGATCCTTCCGTAAAATCTTTCCTTCATGTTGTCATCGGTGTAGAATTCCGATACTACGCCTGAGTTCTGATAGTCACACTTGTTGTTCTTTTCCTCCGTGTAGAATGTGTAGCCGTTGATATCATACGCTGATAGGTCATCAGGTTGTGCATGGGTCCCCGCGACAAGGTGAATATGATGTTTTCCTCTACAGAATGCGATTGCGGGGGATTATCTAGGAGCGTCTGCCTAAACCAATACGTAAAATCCGAGTTGTGCTCTTTGATTATTTCTCCCTGCGTCCTCTGTATGCCTCGGTCACTATACTTCTTCTCGATTGACCTTTTGTGCTTTTGTACCCAAGGATTGACCAATTCTAAATGTTGTAGCACGACTAGGTTTGCTCTATCAAAGTCTGCGCGTCGACAATCGTAGTTTGCATGCAGTACGCGACGACCCTCTCGGTGACCCGATCCATCGAGCTTGCCAAGGTGCCTATTGACGAGAAGACCGACAGGGTTCTCGATGCCTAGATAATTCATGCAGAAAGAGATGCACTCTTCGGCCAGAAAGCCCTTGGCTATGCTTCCATCTAGACGGGACCTGTTGTGAACGTATCCTTTGATGTGTCCGTTCATCCTTTCGAACAACATCATGCTGCGGAGGAACATTGGCCCGAGTTGGATGATATCCTCCACGACATGGACCGGCAGATGCACCATAATGTCGAAGAATGCAGGCGGGAAGTAGATATAGAGCTCACATAGTATCACCACGATCTCCTCTTGTAGCCTCCCGAGCTGTTTCACGCCAATTGACTTTCAAGAGGCGACGTCGAAAAACTTGCAGAGCCCAAACAATGTTTTTCGGACATGCTCGTCCATTATACCTCGTAGTGCAACCGGAAGTATCTGTGTCATTAGCACGACACAGTCGTGAGACTTCATCCCACTAAACCTCTGCTTAGCCTCATCTAGGTACCTGCTTATCTTGTCAGCATAGCCGTAAGGAAATTTGACTCCTAGAAGGCACTTGAAAAACTGTTTGATCTCATCCTGGATTAGTGTGAAGCATGAAGGGGGGCAGTAATATTCGTTCTTCTTGACCTTTTTACCCTTTCGAGGACCTTGTGTCGCCTCCGACTGATGATCATTGTCATCTTCCTGATCATCAGGAGTAGGGCGTCCTCCGTGAAGATCCTTCCGGATGCCCATGAATATCAAGTCGTTCCTTGCTTTAGGACCATCTTTCGTCCTATCTGGCATGTTGATTAGGGTGGCGACTAGACTCTCGCACACGTTCTTCGTGATATGCATGATGTCAAGGCTATGAGGCGTGCGGAGAAACTTCCAGTATGGCAACTCCCGGAAAACAGACCTTGTTTTCCATACCTTCATCAACGGCTTGTCTTGCTGCCTCTTTCGCTTCTTTCCCGGTTTAGGACACTCTTTCCAGTTTTTCAGCAATTCATCCACTTCTTCACTGCTCCTCCGCTCTGGGATTCCTCGGGTCTCGTATTTTCTATTGAACAGATCTCCATGTTTTCTCCATGCATCATTCTTTCCAAGCCACCTTCGGTGCCCCATGAACACGGTTTTCAAAGACCCTGGATCTTTCTCTAGTTGGAGATAGGTCGTGTTATCCATGCACCTAACACATGCGTAGAATCCTTGGATAACCTGCCCCGAGAAATATCCGCAACCTGGATAGTATTGCACCATAGTGACCAACGCAGCTCTCATAGTGAAATAATTTTGTGCGACAGCGTCATACGTATTGGCTCCGGATTCCCATAACATGGCTAGCTCCTCCTTCAACAGCCCAAGATATAGATTGATGTCGGTACCAAGTTGTTTTGGCCCTTGAATTAGCATACTCATTTGTATGTACTTCTTTTTCATGCATAACCAGGGAGGGAGGTTGTACATCCATACAAATACGGGCCAAGTGTTGTGCGTGCTGCTCTGGCTACCAAACGGATTGAGTCCATCGGTGCTTGCACCTAGCCTGCTGTTTCTCGAATCTCCCCCGAATTCTGGGAATTCGAGGTCTAATGCTTTCCACTGGCTACCATCTGAAGGGTGCGTCAGTAGCTCGTCCTTTTCAGGGTCATCGTCATCTGCTGGCTTCTTTCTTTCCGCATGCCAGCACATGAGATTTGCTTCCTTAGGGTCTGCGAAATAGCGCTGTAGACGAGGAGTGATAGGAAAGTACCATACCACTTTTCGAGGAGCTTTCTTCCCTTTCTTGTATCGACTAACTCCGCACACTGAGAATGTGGTTTTCTCCGTGTCCTCGTCCCGATAAATGATGCAATCGTTGATGCAGACGTGGTATCTAATGTGCGGTAGATCAAGAGGACACACGATTTTCTTGGCGTCCTCGATACTAGTTGGACACGTGTTCCCCTCCGGGAGACGATCGTGCCAGAATGCCATCATATCGTCGAAGCTTGCGTCGGTCCATTTGTGTTTTGCCTTCATCTCCATAGCCTTGAGCGTTACATTCAACCGGGTATCATCGGGCTTGCATCCTTCATACAATGGAGTAACCACGTCTTTCTCAAGTTGCGCAAGCTTGGCTTTCTCTCTAGCGGCAGCCCTGGTGTTACTCATTTTCTTGAGAAGTAGTTCTTGAACATAAGGGTCCCGCACCCAGCCTGACGTTGTTCCATCGTCTGCTCCGGCATCTAGATCATCATCATCCTGGTCTGCTTCCGCACCTTCACGATCTCCAGGAGACTCTTCTTCATCTCGCCCGTCCTTGTCGTGATCATGATCATGTTGCCCGCCTTCCTCATTTTCCGCCGCCCCATTTACGGCCTCATCGTCTTCGTCATCACTTATCCACCGAGTGTAGCCATCCATGAAACCATGGCGGAGCAAGTGCGCCTGCAGATTTCCGGAATCTGGGTCAATCAACCAATTGAGTTTGCATCTTCTGCACGAACATCTTATCTCCGTCATGTTATTTTGTATCATGTCGTCCGTCGCGCATTTCAAAAATCTAGCCACAATGCCTTTGCTCATTATGCGGACCATGGTTGCCTGCGCGGTGTACAAGGTAGAATTAGAAGTTTATTACAACCACAGAACCAATGCATGCATGCAATGGTCGATGGAAAATTTCGGCATGACCTATCCTAAAATTAGGACCTTTGCGAAATGCCAAAGTCTTGCCAAAATGGAAATAAATCAACATTTTGGCAAAACAATGCCAATATATGAGAGAGCATACAATGCATGCTCTCCAAACACATGAGAGCATCGATCCTCTCCATAGATATGTGACCATATCATCCATACACATAAACACATCCTCTTACATAGACAACTTACCAAGATGAGAGACCGAGAAGATCTCGAAGGAGAGGTAAGAGACCGAGAGGATGGTGGCCGAAAGGAGAGCTTTCCTCTATTATGTATGTAGCATTCAAGGTAAGTTTTACATGCTACAAATGGTGAAAGAGTGGAGAAATTGAGGTGGAAGGAGGAGGGGGCGAGATCCAAGGAGGAAGAAGGAGGGGAAAGTGAAGTGTGAAATGGTGAGATCTAGTCAAATGTGCAAAGGTGTATCTGCCAAAAAGTAGTAGCAGAACGCACATCCGTGGCGCACATGGTGGGGTGCGCCACAGGAGTAAAGAACATCCGTGGCGCACATACCGGCAAAGGCGCCACGCACGTGTTTTCCCAGCCATACAAAGACGGGTGGCCCGATCTTGCCTGTAGCGCATGGAGGCCATGTGCGCCATGACTACCGGCCACACCTGTAGCGAACTTCACAGGGGTGCGCTACGGCTATGTGGTCTACGGCCGATTGTGGCCTGGCCCACACACGACCATGGCGCACCAACCGCATGTGCGCCACTATTATGGTAGATAGCCGTAGGGCACCTGTGGCCAGTGCGCCATGCCTATTTTAGCCGTGGGGCACCACTAGCACGTGCGCCACGGATGTGCAGATTACCTATAGCCATTTTTCTGGTAGTGCGTTGACCTCGCCCTTAGAGAGATCACGCGAGTGGGAGCTCGATTCACCTGGACGAATAACAGAGCGGACTCGGTCAGGAGTGTCCTCGACAGAGTGTTTGTCTCAGTTTAATGGTAGGTGGCCTTCCCCCTTTGCTCCCTACGTGCCATCACCAGGGTAGGCTCGGACCACGTTCCTCTCTTGCTATTAGCAAGGGGAGCTCCCTGCCACGGCTGAACCGCTTCCACTTCGAAAATTTCTGGCTCCACCAGCCAGGGTTGTGGAAGAAGTCCAAGCCAAATGGACGACAACGGTGGCAACTCTCCCCGGGCGATTCAATGCGGTGGACGTCTGGCATCATTGCGCCAAAATAGCTCACCAATATGAGAGGCTGGGGGGCTAATTTGGGAACAACGATCAGGCTCCAGAAAGGAGCTCTGCTAGAGGAGATCCAAGCACTTGACCTCGGGGCAGACTCGGTGGGTCTCTTAGCGGATGAATGGACCCACTGTTATGCACTTGAGACCTCACTAGTTGAAATCTATAAAGGAGAGGAGCTGTTCTTGCGTCAGCATAGTCGCCAGAACTGGCTCCTCCAGGGTGATGCAAATACGACCTATTTCCATGCGGTAGCCAATGGGCGACGTAGGAAATGCTACATACCCTACCTCTGGGATAATGAGCACCTCATTTGAGGAGGCCGGTGCACGTTCATACCATATATACTCGTTCTACAAGGAGCTCTTCTCAACAGGACCCTGCACCAAGGTCGCGTTGGCTGACGACTTCTGGCCACTTAGGGCCAGGGTCATTGTCGATGAGAATGTGGAATTAACCCTCCCATTCCTGCCAGAAGAGGTAGAGCGTGCGGTGAAGGCCATGAAGGACAACTCCGCCCTGGGCCCTGATGGCCTCCTAGTGGCGTTCTTCCAAACTTTCTAGAAGGAGCTCCAGGCGGTCATTATGCCGATGTTCCAGGAGTTTTACACTGGGACCCTCGTGATTCCACCTGAATCTTGGCATGATTACCCTGGTCCCTAAAGTGACAGGGGCCTCGTACATTTGCCAATACATGCCCATAATGGTCCTGAATGTCATTCAACGGCTCTTCGCGAAAGTCTGCGCCTCTCGTCTTGCTCCTGTTATGGAGCGCCTCACCCAGCAGTATCAGTTTTCCTTTCTCAAAGGAAGATTCATACACGATGGGGTCCTCGCCCTCCATGAGATTATCCACGAGGTCAAGTTGAGAAAGTTGAAAGGCGTCTTCTTGAAGCTAGACTTCCCGAAGGCCTACGACTGCCTGGACTGGCAGTTCCTGCGTCAGGTCCTCATTAGACGAGGATTTGATGATCGCCTGATTACCTCGATAATGCAGTTTGTTATGACAGGAAGCAACACGATCAACATCAATGGCTGGGTTGGGCCCTACTTCCACCCCTCTTGCGGTGTTAGACAGGGGGATCCCAAATCCCCTTACTCTTCAACGCGGCGGTGGATGCCCTTGCGGAGATGCTTGAAAAGGGCAAGAGTGCTGGTCACATCTCCGGGGTGGTAGGACACCTTATTCCAGGGGGAGGGCTCACCCACCTATAGTACACAGACGGCACGATGATCATGATTTAAGGATCTACTCTGGACATCGCAAACCTCAAGTTCATTCTCCTATGCTTCCAAGAAATTTCAGGGCTACGGATTAACTTTGACAAGAGCAAGATTATTGCTCTTGGATACTCACATGAGGATCAGTAGAGGATAGCTGACAAATTTAATTGTCGGCTTATCTCTTTCCCCATCACTTATATGGGATGCCGATCCACGATACCAGGATCCTTATCAGGGACCTGGAACCGCTTGTGGGCAGAGTTCGCTCGAGGTCCGAACCTTGGTGTGGTAGGTTCACATCTAAAGGTAGCAAGACTGTCCTGATTGACTCCTACTTGTCCAGCTTACCCATGTATATGATGGGTCTATACCTCATCCAGGAGGGAGTGCATGGGGCCTTTGACAAGGACCTCTCACGCTTCTTCTGGCAGGACCCCAAGGGACACGAGAAATATCACATGGTCAAGTGGACTGATATTTGCGCCCCCAAAGAGTTTGGGGGCATAGGTATTCTCACATCTCGCCAACTCAACAAGGCCCTGATGCTGAGATGGGTCTGGCGGATCTTGCGTGATGACGGAGGCCTCTGGCTCAAGCTTATCAAGGCCAAGTACCTGCGGCGTCGACCTCTGCTGGATTGCGACCGCCGAGATGGCTCCCAGTTCTGGCACTCCGTCCAGGAAATTAAGAATGAGATTCGGCTAGGGGCGTCTTTCTCCATTGGAAATGGGAAAGGGACCATGTTTTGGCTAGACGTCTGGCTAAGGGAACGCCCTTTACATGAGATATACCCGAGCCTCTTTGCCATTTGTTCCGAGCCATCGCTGTGGGTCTCCGCCGCGGTCATAGGAGGGATGTGGAACATCTCGTTCCGTCGTACCTTCGGCCCGGTGGAAACTGAAGCGTGGAGGGAGCTTAGGGCGGCCTTGCCGGATATGTTGACAGATGAACCCAACAAGGTGGCTTGGAGACTAACTCCATCAAGGTCCTTCTTGGTTGCTCGGCCTACCGGGCCCTCTTCAGGAGGGAGAGCCTACCATGGACCAAACCTCTCTGGAAGGCCCCTCTCCCCCTCAGGACTAAGATATTTGTCTGGCAGTTGTTGCGTGATCGGCTCGCCTCGGGGGTGGAGGTGGCCAAGCGGCATGGGCCGGGGGACGAGTTGTGTCCATTTGTGTGGGATCCCTGAATTGGGCGCCCACATAATGTTCGCCTGTCCTACAACTCCGTTTTTATGGAACTTCACTAGAGATGCGTTGGGCCCGGATTGACGGGCCCATGATCTCGGCGAGTTCCTAGATACCCAGGCAAACCATGCAGGAAAGGGCCACCGCCTTTTCTGGCTAGTGTTTGCCGCGATGTCCTGGTCCCTATGGAACATTCGTAATAAGATGGTTACTGAGAAGATTCTACCTCGGCGTGGTTCTGACTCGGTTTTCAAATTCCTGGCATCCTTGCAGCTCTGGTACCCGCTCTGTAAACAACGGGACAAGGCGAGGCTGTACGAGATTCTTCGGCGTCTCCTGGAGGCGGCACGGCGGCTCCCTCCATAGTCCGACATAGCTTGTTCTTTTTTTCCGATGTTCTCTCGCTTGGCGAGGTGGTCTTTTTTGCTCGTTGGGTCGTCTTGTGCTGTGGCCCATCAAGTCTTATGTTGTCGTGCCGAACCTTGTAACTCTTTGTGGATGGTTGCTTTATTTATAAAGCTGGGCGAAAGCCTGATTCGAGATATTAATTTATTTCATTAGTGGGATTGCTATTCTATTCAATCTGTATCGCTTAGATGTGAATGGAATTAATTTGCAAACAATGTAGTGTCTAACTTGGTGTGTCTGAAGGTTGTAAAGATTTCTGAACATGCTCTCCTGTCTTTCACGTTCTGCAGCCCTCTATCTGAGATCAGTTTAGAGATGGTGATGCAGCCGAACGGTTTAGGGTCATTGACCTGTGGTCTTTGGTGGAGAAGCTGTGCTGTGGCTCAAATGTAGAGATGCCTGTCTCGAGCTCCATTGTTGAGGCAGAGTAGAATGCCCAAGGATGGCTGACCGCCGCCGTCCGTGAGGCTGACATACTGATGGATCACTTATTCACTTCATAGTTCATAGAAACCGTTCGAGTTTGTCGTCAGTTGCTCCTGCACCCACTAAGAAAACGGGTAACTCAGTCATTGATCCATGTTTCTGGATAACTTTTACGTATATAAATTTATATGTAATATCAGTCGCAGGGTTTAGCGTCATGTACCTGTGGTCTTTGGTGGAGAAGGTGTGATGTGGCTCAAATGTATAGATGCCTTTCTCGAGCTTCTACTGTTGCGGGCATTGCATAGATGAAACACACTTAAAAATGCACAAGCTTATTTTTTGTACTTAGTGTTGTTGTCTTCTTCAATTGATAGGCATGGCTTGGCCCAACGGTGATCATGGTGGACTGCTTGCTGTTACTACTATCCACCCTCACACGAATACCAGCTCACTGGCAGAAGTCCTGAAGCAACAGATAAATGTAGGCATCACAGATTATTTTTTCTTGCGCATGTCTTGACCCCCTCTCCGAATTTACTGACAGCCGCATGCCACTGCAGTTGCTGCGCACATGTACTGTAGACAACTTGGCAATCCTACTATACTCTGCAGGTGTGTATTTCTTCCACATGTTCATCTAAATGTTCAATGGCATACATTACCTGGAATTTGGCCTCCTATAGTGGCATCAGAAAGGTCATGTAGCATTCGATATTTCAGAACTTTCATCCAGCTATGAGGTGTAAGGTAAGGGATTCAGTTAATTTTTGTAATGTGTTATGACTAGGGCTATCTGGAAAGACATCATTAACTATTTTTAGTATGCTCTTGATAGTAACTTATTACAAGTAACTGGAAAATGCAATGCTGAATATTGTTTACTTGCTCGGCTATGACCAGTTTCTGAGACAACAAATGCTGATATTTCTCTTAAGAGGATATGGGAGCATAAAACTTATGCGTCATGGGATCTTGATGTGTATCAAGCAAATAAAGCTGTTGTAACAGGTCCCAGAATTGACAAAAATGGAGTAATTCATTCGTTTCGTGTAGAATTTGATGAGATAGTCATCAAAGTTCATGTAGGCTTAAAGATTGTATAATTTGGAGCTTCAGACAAGTTCATTAGCTGGATCTGCTATGAGAAAGGAGGTTTTTTCTAATGTTCTGCTGAAGGATACTATTAATATAGTGGTTACACTGTTATTCAGTTCAAGTAGGGCACTTCAGTGGTGATTCCCTGTTTCTACTTCACATGGCTCTATGCTGGCAAACAAGTTTAATTGTTCTGTGATATGATGGTTCTCTTCAGATTTAACTTGGAATTCTATGTAACTTATCACCATGATATTCCTAAGTTGTAGTTACTCAAAACATCAACTTCTTATCTATGCTTTTTCCCTCTCCTTATTTATGGCCTAATGATTTATGATATGCCTCACTATTATGTATCCTACATACATTTGTAGGATTGGATTTCGAGAATATCAACAAAAAAAGCACCAACATAAAGCATCTTCTATAAATTTTGTCTATGCTATGCACATATGCCATCTACTTATAGAAGAGAGTCCAACATTGATGCTAGCATGCACTCAGTACTACATTACATTATGTATTTGATCTGATATTTTGGTATGCACACTTTACAACTTAACTGATAAGATTTTATATATGGAAAATTTACTCAGAGTAATAAATTTGAATGTTGTGTTTGTATTCTCAATATCTTCACCGGCATTGCACTCAGATCAAATTATAAAATTACTTTTACGCCCTATTGTCTTTTGAGGTTGTTAAAAATATTGTTGACAACTAACAATGATGCTCCAGATATTTTCTTACCACTAAATAATTTTGATTTCTGCGAATGCATATCTTACGTGTTTTTCTGGTGGTTTATCTTTTTTTTGAAACGGAGTAGAGACACAGACGCTCACAAAAACATACATGAACTCACCCCCTATGAACGCCACCTTACTTTCATGAGAACCTCCAAAAGACCGATCCGGAGGTATTGAAATTGCCGAAGTCAACCCCCCCCCCTCCCCCCCCCCCCACACAAAAGAATATTCCGCTTTTATGAGATACCAAAGCTTCAAACCCGAGGTATATCTTTTCTGTAACCTCTTTTTGCCCTTTTTCTGCCATACTAGAAGCATAGAAAAAACTGTTGCGGGTAGTATCATCACAATCATCATAATTCACATGGAGTCATTTTCCCTCTTTTCTTCTAACTAATTTAATTGTTACTCATCACTCTATATCCCGTGATTTGTTTTTACAAAATATCTTTAATCTTGAACTGGAAAAATACTGCTGAATCTATCTCTCCAATGAGGGATAAATAATAACCTCTTGCTAAATACAGAATGATTTTTCAGCAGTTCACTCGTCTCATATACATTTGTCTTTGTATTCAGGCTCCTATCTCGGTACTAGAAACAAATACGGAGTATATATCTTGCCACCTTGGAAGCTCCGAGCATTTTTCTGCTTCATAATAAATCTGCACCCACCCAAGTCTTCATCCAATTGCTTACATTACCAACTTACATTTTGTAGCTTGATGAATACGCTCAGGATTGTGACAAAGTTGCAAGTTATTATATTGATTACAATCACATTCCCTGTACATACAAAATTAGGGTTTCAAACTAAAATCTACAGATTTTCAAGACGATTTTCTAACCTCTTTTGCCCCTCTCCACTAATGTACATATTGTTACATTAACATGAATAAACTATGATATTCACACGTCAAGTTCCTACAATTATTCAGCACGGGTTGGTGACTAGTAAATGATAATAGCATAAAAGAAAAATTGAGTGGATTTACATATAAAAAATTAAACACAACAAAGAATGCTCAAAGTGACTCTCTATGAGATAGACACTAAATAGTGAGTCCGGCAAACTTCCATCGCTATTGTTAGCGAAGCAAACTTGACACAATGACATATCCTCTACAAGAAAATATAGCTATTTTATCTAACACCGTATACTCTACAAGAAAATATATCTTATCTAACACCATATCATCTCTACTATATGATCAATGTAGTCATTTTATCTCTACGAGAATAATCAATCTAAACTAGCTATAATCAACTATACATATCATCTCTATTATATGAATCAACTCCACATATGAATCAACTATACATGTGTATGTTATTCCAAAAAAATCCTAGGGGATCGGAGACTCACCGTCGGCGTAGCAGATGGAGGGTGAGGGAGCGAGGCAGGATGGACAACGGTGGCGGCGGCGTGGCATCGCGGACGGAGACACGGTGATAACGGCGGATGGAGACACGACAGTGCAGAAGCGGGCGGCGACGGTGAGTGTAGGGGAGGAGAGGGTGGGGGATAATTTAAGTGGAGGGAGGGGAGGAAAGCGGACGTGGGCGATGCGACGCGGAGTGGCCAGGGGCAGTGAGACAGACTAGAGGCACATATTGACTGCGTGAAGTGGATGAGGCTAGCGGCCAGGTCGGATGACTTGGTATAAAAAATAGTTGTGGCGTTCACGCGAAGCAAATGCTGTCAGTAGAATCACGGCTCGTGGCGTTTACCATTCTTGAACGCCACCACTACGTTTGTCCCAGCTGCATCTGTTGGACCACTTACTGATGGTGTTTCTGTACTCCGAAACGCTACCACTAGGTTATAGTGGTGGCGTTCACGGTTTTTTGAACGCCATTAATATTGACACGACACTAGCAAAATAACTGATACAATGGTTTTTCTACTGGTGCATTAACGATGCATAGTTAGTTACAGTATAGCTCTTCTCTCACCTTCCACTTTTTCCCTCACCACCCGCGACGTGTCTCATTACCAGGTGATAATTAAAATCGAGAGCATGCATCTTTTGCTCGAATTTTCATCCATGTGTATACGAGTTCTATAGTGCTAAGGATGGTCATATCTAATACGACCCATCTTTTTCGACATATCAAACAATGATTTTACTGCCAATTAGCGATGATTCAGTTGCTAGGTAGCTTTAAAATATGCAAAACGGTGACGATAGCTTGCATAATTAATCTATACTTCAATTTTATGTCACATAAAATACACTGCTATAGAGTAATTGTCGTACAAATTTTTTGTCTTTAGGGAGACCACACGATGTATTTTGAGACCAAGGGAGTAATACACTCATTTATTCATTCGCCAAAAAAAATACACTCATTTATTGCTTTAAAATTGTATTCCAGCATATCTTTCAATTATGGGAATTAATTGTAGTACTACCTAAATTCGTCCTGGCAAAGGAGATGTAGCCGTATCAATCTTCTGCACAGACAAAGATTTAGTTTGGCATATAAATTTATGTGCACGTGTCTGTTTTTTTTGCGAGGCCTATGCCTACATAGCTTGCATAATGAATTGCAAATTTATCTCGTATAGTAATTCGTTCTTTATTAAATATATTCCTATATCTTTTCATTGATTAAACGATATGTCCTGGGTTTACATCTAATATATTCGTCCAAGGAAGAGGATGCCTGCACATCAATCTTCTATTTAAGTTTGTATGAAACACAACATTTCTGATGGGTCTGGAATTGTTCCTTATTGTAATTTGTTGATTTGTAGGCAACCTCTCTATTCCAAATTCGTTGGAGTCATAGTCACGCATCCAAAATGACACGAGAAGTGAGCTTTTTTGTTCTTGTGCTCTTTGTTGTTTCTTTCAATCATGTGGTGGCAAGTTCGGCCACATCAAGCAACTATGAGCATTCGAGGAGATTATTAGATCACATCCAAGTGTCATCCTTTAATAGCAGTTTCAAGGTCACACGTACAGGTTCAAAGCTGAGAGCATCTTCTAACCAAGGAGTGGATCTAATAGGACATGTAAGTTTTAAATGCTCGTGTTATTATGTTTTTAACGATTTTATCCATTGAGAGTATATCATGTCCATAATTCTAGGTTTGAAATTATATCTCATACATTCCACCAAGGCATACTAAGATTTTTGCTATTCAAAGGATCATTAGATATGCATAAGAGAAGTTATGTATTTCCTTAAATCTATTTTACGTTTGGTTTATTGCCTTCAACAAAACTTCATCATGACAAATTCTAGTGATGTTTTCTATTAAGAAATTCACTGATTTTTTTGGTGGCCAACTATCATGCTTTTTCCTCGATAGGATCCACATCAGGCAATTAGGATCGCCCCTTCATCTCTTAATGCAGTAAGGCCATCATGATACGACCACTCCAACCTCCTGAACATGAGCTCTTTCTCCTCCTCTCCAACCCCTGCTCCTTGAGAGTCGCGCGTGCAGGTCTGAGCCGAACCCAAGCCTCCTCCGCCGGTGTGGTCGTCCGGAGATGGCGAAGGGGAGGTGACGGTGTAGTTTGTAGTTGTAGTCTAGGGTTTAGTTTGTCCCCTAGGCCTTGTAAGACACTATGTTGTTGTTGTCTAGGGTGCTCGGGCTGCGGGTGAGCTACAGCTCCGGGATGCTCTACCTTACTCTGCTTCTGGGGCTTCCATGCTGGAAGCCGGAGGTGGTGATTGAGGCAGCGCGAAGATCCTATCCAGTAAAGCTCGTGGGCAGAGCTTTGAATAGAGTGGATCATGATGTCCTTCTTATTCCTTGTGGTCGTGGTGATGAACATGACGAAGGAAAGGGCATCATTCTTCGTCAATCTGGAGCTCTGTGGGGTGTCGGCATGCGGGTGGTGCTGCACACACTGGAAGTTGCGTTTCTCAGAGTTCCCAAGCGACTGCTGCAGAGCAACGTCGCTATCCATGGCAGATGGATCCACTCTGAGCTTGGGTAAGATGGAGCCCGAGCATGCTCTTCCTCCAGGCCGAAGTGCCAATGCGTGGATCTTACTCGACCTTGGAAAGGGATCCGGGGCCGGCGTCTCCCCAAGTGGCATGTTCCTTGGCGGCGGCGCAGGCTCCCAAGCCTTGAGGTCTCGCAACAGTTGCGGTGGAGAAGACCAGGGGCTCGATTGCATTTTCGTTATTTTTTCCAAGGTCTTTTTTGTAGAAGTGATAGCCTTATCTTTTATTCCCCTATCTCTCAGGGTCTTTGATATAAGTTTGTACCCATAGTTTAATCAATGAAGCTTCCAGGGCCTTCGGGCCCCTACCCATGCAAAAAACCCTCCTTAACTACCTTGCCTTCTCGTTGCCCTCATAGTGTCAATGAGCCAGCTCTAACCAGTCGTTCGATCTCCCCACTTTTCCCATGTTCCTACCAAATCATCCATCGTTATCACTGCAATCCATAACAATCATATTGTTATTAGAGCAGCATTACCTTCGCTCAGTCCACCAACTCCAATGTGAACTCCCCTTCTCGCTTGTAGTGAACCCAACCATATCTCTGCACAAGCAATCATATAAATGACTTTCCCGGTGGTGCTACGCCACCACCTTGTCATAACCAGGGGCGGGCCCAGCTTGTATCAAGGGTATTCAGCTACCCAAAACTTTTGCCAAAACTTTTAAATTATATGGTAGAGTCCTGTATTTTAGTATGCTTATATAAAAAACTCATTGAAATTTTACTACAAGTATGCATAGCAGTAGTTGGTTAGGTCAAATGCTTACAAGCCAATTGATCACAAGATCAAGTCCTACTCCCCACATCATTTTTTGTTGTTTTTTCCTTCATATTTTTACTATGAATACCCATTGTGAAATTCATGAGCCCGCCAGTTGCATAGTCTTAGGAAGAGTTTGACCAAGCATGGTAGTGTTTCCATGAATGTGGAGCGGGCCTGGCCTGATGACGTACTCTTTGTTTATGAGGCCTGATAGGTGTTTTCTAAGTCTCTCATTATTATACTACTAATAACTAACTTAACCTATCTCTATTTTAAGGTAATTAAGACTACTTATATATAAGGCACTTTTTGGATGGAGTGTAAGTTTCGTGTGCTCCCTGGTATTTTGCTCGAACGTATAGTTAATATCCTGCCACACAAAATCTACACTTAACCCAAGCAGCCCCTATGGGATTCAAGCCTAGATAGACCTTAAAAGTCAATTGTTGTTTATATGTGTATTTATTATCTGAGGACATATGTCAACTAAAATTTGACATTGTCTATTACAGTATTGTGGATATCGATCAAGTGAAGCCGTGTATGCTGGCGCTATAGCAACTATTGGTGTCTATGCTTTTCCAAATTTAAGGAAAGGTGAATTAATTGCTGCCCAGATCTGGGTAGCTGACAACAATAAGAAAAATCAAGTAATAGCTGGATGGGAGGTAATTTTGTCTCTATTTTAAATGTTTATGAGCAATTCCACGTGCTAACAATCTTGGAAAACATATGGCAGATGAGTTTGATAATTTTATGTATGTGAAATTTTGAAGAAATGTCACGCATAAAGGAAAAGGGCCCTAGAATTGTGCTTTGAAGTGTTATTATGATAAAAATGAGTAAAATTTAATTGGACTACATGAATGCATGTATGTATTCCCTTAGCTCTTGTGTTTCTTCGTAAGAACATTTTCAAAAGTTTATTCTGAACACTTAACAATTTTCGTCAAACCATACTATTACTCTGCTAATAAAACAATTATTGAATTTATGCACAAACTAGTTCACCAAAGTCCAAACTGATGGAGAAAGAGAGGGTAATATATTTTGAACTCCTTTTCACGTCAAGTCTAGATGGACCCTAGAAGTTGAATCGATAAAAGACCACAACTAAATTATAAATAGTTTGTCGGTCGGATTTTTAACTTTACACCTTTTGGCACCGAGACCACATTAAATTTGTGCATCAATCAGCTCTTCCAAAAGTCCAAACTGATGGAGAATAGTAGCAAGCAACATATTTCGGTAGTAATATCATGAGCACCAACATGATGGTGAACCCCTGAACGACTAAAGGGAACAACTAAATGGGTTGATTGGCGTGCGAACACCCAAAGATAATAGATATCAAGTTATCAACATAAAAACGACATTATCCCTTGTCTTATGGACACGACATATGGTTCACCAAGGTGCGTGCACAGCTTCTAATATGATAGTCTGGCAGCGACGAGAGTGATAGACATCTTCTGCGAACTATGTGATGCAAGCTTTGACCTGTGAGACTCGCTAGGCATTACTTGATACTTACATGGTTATTTCTTACTTAACCACGTAGAAAATAAGCATTGCCTCGGTTCATGTATGTGTGCTAGGCATAAAACTACCACTTTACATGTCAAATTTCCCAAATGGTACCAGTCGACCTCCAAATCACGTAAAACTACCACATCGGAATCAAATTTTCGTAAAATACACTGATCCACGTTTGATTGCGAATTTACGCTAAACCTGACAGTGGGACCCACTTTTAAGTGTCAAAGTTGCTGAGGTGGAGTCGGACCTACCTGTCGGCCCTACTAAAATTAATTAAAATATAAAAAGGAAGGGGAAAAGTGGAATAACGTTGACCCATCCAATCCATACTCTGCCGGCTCACCCCGCCGCCGTACTCCGGCGAGCTCCGTGTCGCCACCCCTCCTCCCTCGTGGAGCTTGCGTCCGCCACCGGCATGCCCCGCTAGAGGTTGGCTCGTCCCCGCATCGAGCTCCCCTTGCTCACGGAGCTCGCGGCCGCTGCTGAGCGTCATGGCCGAGCTCGCGACGTGACGGGGCAGTCCGGGGCAACGGGGCACTACCGTGACTACTCCCGCGCCGATGAGGGAGGAGCTCGGCTAGCTCACCCCGCCGCCGTACTCCGGCGAGCTCCCTGTCGCCGCCCCCTCCCTCGCGGAGCTCGCGCCCACCATTGGAATGCCCTGCTGGAGGTCTGCTCCTTCCCGCACCGAGCTCCCCTTGCTCACGGAGCTCGCGGCCGCTACCGAGCGCCATGACCGAGCTCGCGACGGGGCATGCCGGGGCGGCGTCGGTAGTGGACTAGGTAGGCAGGGACGACGAAGGGGCGACGGGGCACTACCGCGGCTACCCGCGTGCCGACAAGGGAGGAGCTCGTCCGCGAGGGGCGCGACGACGATGGCGAGCAGGCAGCGGCGGCGGCGAACAGGGCTGGCGATAGGACAGGTGGTCAACGGGAAGAGAGAGGAAAATAGATTTTTTTATTTTTCTAATGTTTTTGGATTTTTTAATTGTGCTGATATTTGGGGCCTGGTCCACATCAGCAAATAGTCCCTGACAAGCGGGGCTCACCTATCAGATTCGTTGTCAATTCACGATCAACCCATGATTGGTGCATTTTGCGAAAATTTGGTTCCGATGTGGTAGTTTTATACGATTTGGAGGTCGACTGGTATCATTTGGGAAATTTAACATGTAAAGTGGTAGTTTTATGCTAAATCGTGCTAGGAAGAAGCTTCGTAGGTATGGTGGCATCAAGTTGGGGTGCTAACTGCCATGAATGCTTGACCATCACCTAACCGTTGGCATTTGTGTCTGAATGGGAAGGAGAGAAATAATCCGATTCTATTAATCTGCTAGGGGAAACTTAGGGATAGATTTTGTCGGGACGACCCAAACCCCGAGGCGACGGAGCACCACCCCAGGGTGGCAGTGGCTTGGCACAAGCTGGGCGGCGGCGTGTTGTTGGTGCTGTGGGGCGGCGCAGCGCGGCGGGTTGCAGCGGGCGACGCTGGCTGCGCTCTGCCCATATTTGGGCCCTGCGGGCCTCACCTGGTTGGGTAGGCGGGTCTGCCCTACGGGTGACACGCTCTTCAGTTGGTGGTGGTGTATCTCGTGCAGGGAGCAACGACGACGGCGAACGACCTGTTGCAATGCGGCAACGAGCTTTACGGGCCCGATCTAGGCCCGGTCGAACCCACTTAGGACTGGTGTCCCTCTGCGGAGGCTTTACGGGCTCACTGAGCCCGATCAGACCTAACGGGGATTGGTGTGCCCTGTGGCTGCGTCCGGTCGACTACCACCAAGGCGGTGGAGGTAGTTCCCTCCCACGTGGTCGCGTTACGGTTGTCCCTGGTCCAAGCTACTCCTCGCCTCCATCTGACAGACCTCGTGACGGCAGCTTCGGTGAGACGGCGATGGCGGCTTCGTGATCATAGTGGCACATGTTGGTGGGCGGTGAGTCTGATGTGGCCGAGGCCTCGCCCTCGTGGGGCTCCTTTGCTTCGGATCATCCGGGTGTGTGGATTGGGTTTCTCGGGAGAAATCCTTGTCGACTTGCCCAACAACGACGCGGTGCTGCCTTCGGTGGCACCTTTTCTTCCTGGAGGGCGTCGTGGCTACCATCCGTCCATTTCCCTCAGTGTGCCGTGAAAACCCTAGGACTAGTGCGCTGGTCTGGGCAGCAGCGTTCGCATCCTTCTTGAAGGTGTTGCTTGGTACTTGATGACTCGGAGTTAGGAATGTGGTGGTACTTCTTCAGAGGGCGCAGCGGTTGCGGGTTACCTTAGCTTAGTCGATCCGCCTTTGTCTCTATTTTCTTTTTTCTTTTTTTTTCTTTTGGGTGTGTGTTTGCTACTGCCCTAGCATTTCTTTTGGTTCGATACTCTCGTTGGTTGTATTGGGTGTTTGCTATATTAATATAGCGGGACGAAAGCCTATTTCGAGGAGCTAGGGGAAACTATTCTGTTCCTTGAGTTAGCAAGATGCATGCATGGCTTGAGCAAAGGGTCCAGATGGCAACCATCTTTTATTCTTTTGCCTTTGCACGATTTTTTGTCTACTACTATGCAATATGCATTGTGTTTGTTAGTCACATTTGTTCTTAGTCCCTAATCTCAAGATCTCACGGTCTAATCAATAGTGATGATGTGGATTATCATGGTGATTTCCAAGGAGTATGCAACTAGGCTAACATACATTTTCCTAATAGGTCCATCCTGAACGATATGGTGATAGCAAAACACATTTCTACACATACTGGATGGTAAGATTTGATCAACTAATACAAAGTTTTTTTTTCTGTAAAGGACCATGTTTAATTAATATATTCTTGACATGTGTTCTTGATCTGGACCGAAGAGTGATAGGAAGGATGGGTGTTCTAACTTGCGCTGTGCTGGCTTTGTACCTGTAAACTTAGCTACAATTACACCTGGAGATACATTGGAGCCATCTAGTGGACAAACCAGCATTACATTGAAGATATTTAAGGTATGATTTCAAAAGCGGTAACCTTTTTGTAAGGAAACAAGGTAACTTAGCAGACAACTAAAGATAATCTTAGCAGTTCCTTTCACCTGAAAGACGTACAAACAATGTTGAAAAAAATAGGAATCGGCACTCTCTATTCCTTAGTCACCTAAGATTTTGACTTTAATCGATTATGTTTGTTGTACAACTTTAAACTCTAATACTCCATCCGTCCTGAAAAGGATCAGCGGCATCCTTTTCAGGATGGAGGGAGTAATAGTTTGTGTTATCTCACTGACTGGTGGTTTTGCTCTGTCGGGCCACCACGTTTCGATCCTAGCTCGTTGAGCTACTACCATCATTAGAAAACATCATGTATTGGTGGGGAAATGTACTCACTAAGACTAGTCACAATGGGGAGTTTCATATAGTAGTATCATGTATATGATACTAGTATATGCTACCATCTCCACAATGCATAGTATTATGTAATAGTATCATAGTTTTAGTATATTTATTGTTTTGTAGAATCTCAATGTAAAATTGTGTACAAGATTCATTGAGAATAGTTTTTCTAGTTCTACGTGCTATGATACCGTATCTACCTATGATACCAACACAACCTCTTTTATCATTAATTAGCATGTCACGTCATAATTTTGCCAACATGGCATGCATGATACTAGGTATGATACCCTTATTGGGGCTAGTCTAAGGCTTAAGAGCAATGGATTCTTCACACTTCACGGCATCATTGGAGTTAAAAGGACTCGCTCCACCTATGGTTTTATGTTCCTCTTTCCACTAACATGTGCACTTTACACACACGTAGACCTTATTTTGAAAAAACTGCCTACACATATCCAGGTTAAAATCAGCACATGCACATTTTTTCATAGTATAATTCTAATAATAAGGAAACAAGCCCACTAAGCTGCTACCACAAACCAAAAATGCGGTACTAATAAACCCGTTCACGGTTTGGTCTAACGCTGGCTAAACCACCAGCCCAGCCAGCATAGAACTACATCAACACCTCGCACTTACGCACACAAATAAGAACCAAAAAGACTTGATCCTTAGTTGAAAGCGGCACTTTCGCTCCAAGATTGGTCTTCCCATTATGGGAAGAAGAGGTTCGGAGCTTTGTGAACAAAATAATGGTAATACCTGAACGGTACATCACCAGGGACGGAGCTGCCCTTGAGAGAATTGGGATCGGCTGACGCCAATGAAAAGTGGAAAATTCCTCACTAATTAGTACTAATTTATGTTTATTTGTAGAGAATGGCCTCAACATAATAGATAAAAGTATAGAGATGATAACGTTGGCATTTTATCTAGCTCCGTCGTCCCTGCGTCAACGCAATCTGATGGGACATTGAGCTTTTGGAGCTCAATTCCCAATGCCTTAGCTTTTTGGCGTTGAAACCTGCTAGCTACGTGACACACAACTTATACTGTGTATCAGAAGTTCCCGCCTCGACTAATCAGTCACTATCCATGTGCTAGGTTAAGCGGTTCGCCCATGTGTGCTACTCCCTCCTTCCACAAAAGACTGTACTTTCAATTTTTATAGTCAAATTATTTTAGATTTTGACCGAGTTTACACAAAAATATATAATATTTATGAAACTAAATAGCCATATGATGAAAATATATTCCATCATGCTATGTTGTAACATCAGTGGATCCTTTTGGTTTCATATACTTCTATGGGTAAGGTTTTATGTGAGCAATAAAGAATAAGAATGAACGTTGAGCTTTTTGGACAAGGTATAGAAGGAGATCTTACCGTAGGCTATTTCCGTGCAGTCTGTATACCTATGAACATAATTCTCATGGTTCACTTTGAAATCATCCTAGGAAAGACAAGTGTTTATGGTTTGTATGGTTTTAGATGTGCTTTATTTCCGATTTTACATATAGTTTTTAAAGATCGACTTCAAGATGAAGTTAAAATATCATTATTTTCACCTTTTATAAGATCTTTTGTAATGAATGGCATCAAAATTGCTACTGCAGAGTCAAGAAGATGGACACTGGTGGCTGCATTTTGGACATGATATCAATAGTCTTAACCCAGTGGGGTATTGGCCAAAAACTCTTCTAGTTAACATGCAAGACCATGCAGGTAGTATAGTATGGGGAGGAACTACCGGGTCGTACAATGAGCAAATTAGTCCACCAATGGGGAGTGGGCAGTGGCCAGGAAGCAATTCAGCGGCATCTTTTCAAAATGTACAGTATGTCGACGTCAGTGGTCAGGGTTACGACCCCCCTGGGGACAGTCTTCATGCTATTGAGACCCATAGAAAATGCTATCAAACAGGTGTATTTAGGCTTGAAGTTCAGGGCAACATGTTCTACTATGGGGGCCCAGGTGGCTGTACTACTTAGCTTCATTGTCCTAACTCTATTCTACCTTGTATTTCAAAAGTAATCAGATGAAATAAATTGTTTTTGTTCAGTATAATGTTTTTTATGCTCTATTTTAATTCATGTGCACCATTATATAGGACGCCTATATCTTAATCGCCCGAGATTTCGAAATCGCATTCAATTCAAAACTATGGTTTCACTGAAAAGGATGTAAGTATAGCTGGTTTGGTGGTGGCCAATTGAGGTTCATGGACAAATGGTGGGTTGGAACCCCAAATCTCACATATCTTTATCTTCACTATTTACTAGTTAAATGGTCGTGTGTTCTCACGGTCCCCTCAAGATAGTTTCTTGTCGCCCATGTAAACATAATACGTATGGAAATTACATGTATAGAAATAGATAGCCACATAATGTTCCAATAAGATTCTACTTTGATCAAAATATAACTTGATAAAATCTGTATGTTGAAATCGCGAGCACGGAAAACAACCGTCCATTCATAAGGCGCGTGTGTGTTGTTATGGAGCATTATACATATAGAAAAAGGAGACTACTCCCCCGGGGGATCGAACGAAACGATCCCTGGATCGTTGCGAGCGACGCGGACGCAGTAGGGTCCACCCAGGAGCGTTCCTCTCCCCTAGTCTTCTTCCTTGCTGCAGCAACGCGGCCGCCATTTTTTCCCTCCCGTCCCTGTATCTTCCGCTGCAGCCGCGCCGTCGCCCGCCCGCCCCTGCAACTCCGACCGCCGCGCCACCACCTGTCCCTACAGATCCGGCTGCCGCGCCGCCACCCGCCCCTCAGCTCCGGCCACCACGCTGCCACACAAGCACGCCCGTGCTGCCCATGGATGCAGTGAGCGCCGCTGCCTCTGAATCATCCCGCCGCGACCCCGAGGTCTCCCGCCGCCGCAGCCTAGGCTCCCATCGCTGCCAACTCCTCTAGGGACCTAAGCCCGCCGCACGTGCTCCAGCCGAGGCAGTCGACAATGATTGTCTCCCCACCGCTTCCCATGGCACCGTCCATCTCGGTGGTCTTGCTACCGTTGTTTGCTACTGATGTCTACGCACGCTTCTATTCTTGTAGACAGTGTTGGGCCTCCAAGTGCAGAGGTTTGTAGAACAACAACAAGTTTCCCTTAAGTGGATCACCCAAGGTTTATCGAACTCAGGGGGGAAGTGGTCAAAGGTATCCCTCTCAAGCAACCCTGCAATCAAGATACAAGAAGTCTCTTGTGTCCCCAACACATCCAATACACTTGTCAGATATATAGGTGCACTAGTTTAGCGAAGAGATAGTGAAATACAAGTAATATGGATGATTCTAAGTGGTAATTGCAATCTGAAATAAGAGTGGCAGCAAGCAAACATGTAAGAGGATTGATTGTAAACGGTGTTTCAATGCTTAGAAACAAGGCCTAGGGATCATACTTTCGCTAGTGGACACTCTCATATAAATATCTTCTCTTCATTATCTTACCCTAAACTACTCCCCGGTTGGACGATGTAGGGCTATAATAGCACACCTTAAAGTTCGCATTCCCCATCTAGATAACCCCTCACTATCACCTTGAGCGCTAGATGGTTCCAACAAACACCACAATCTCATAGAGACATCCAACTCAAATTATACTCATGATAAGTATTTCTGTAACCTTAGCCTAAGTGCCACACGGTGTGCACACTGTCAACTTCACACACACGTGAGGATAAGCAGAGATTAATTAAAGCACTTGAGTAGCAGAATAGATCTACTTATTTAACTAGATTACAAAGCTCATGATCTCAATAAGATCACGCATAGAGAGAGAGAGAGATGAACACATAGCTATCGGTAGAGCCCTTAGCCTCGAGAGAGAACTACTCCCTCCTCATCATGGGAGTCAGCAACGGCGATGGAGATGGCGGTGGATTCGATGGAGATGGCTCCAGGGGCACTTCCCTGTCCCGACAGGGTGCCGGAACAGAGACTTCTGTCCCTCGAATCTCCTCTTCGGTGGCGGCGGCGGTGCGCAACTTTTCGTGGAATTCTGATCTGGTCTTTAGGGTTTTCATCTTGGGGGAATATATAGGCGAAGAGGCGATGCTAGAGGTGGGCTAGGGTGGCTACACCACCTGGTGGCGCGGCCAGGGGGCCCGCGCCAGGGGGTGGTGTGGGCCCCTGTGGCCCATCTCCACTCCTCCTTCTGGCCTCCTTTGTCTTCTGGAAAAATAGGAATTTCGGCTTTTGTTTTATCCAATTCCGAGAATATTTCTTTACTAGCTTTTTTGAAACCAAAAACAGCAGAAAACAAGCAACTGGCACTATGGCATCTCAATAGGTTAGTTCCAGAAAATGTATAAAACTACCTCAAAGTGTAAACAAAACATAAGACAGTTGATACAAAACAAGCATGGAGCATCAAAAATTATAGATACGTTTATGACGTATCAGCTACCTACCGCGACAATCGTTGCTACCTGCGGTATACGGTGCTGCTACCTGTTGGCGAGCGGTCCTGCTACACATGGAGACCGAACCTACTACATACAACTTCTGGTGTGCTACCTGCGGCGAGCGGTGCTGCTATGATGGCACGTTTTTTTGATACAAACTTTCTCGTTTTTGCTAAACTAGTACAAGTGTTTGCTACGACATCTCTGGCAAAGTCTCCGGAAAATCGTTTTTTTGCTAAAGATGCTGAACTTTTTTTGCTACATATGGTTTCTAGTTCTGCTACAATAGCGTAAAATTTTGCTACAATGTCTCCGGCGAGGTCTCCCGGTGAAGGTCTCCGGCAAAGTCGGTTTTGCTACATTAGAACAAACCTTTTGCTACAAAGTGTCCAGCGAGGTCTCCGGCAAGACCTGTCTTTTTATTTTGTCTCGTGAGCGAACTTTTTTTAACTACATGTAGCAAAAGCGGGACAATTTCTAGCAAAAACAAGGCTTAATGTACTAAAAGTGGGTTTTAGACTTTTTTAAGGACACGTGCCGGCACGGGGACCCAGGGGATATGGGGTATTTATACCCCGGGGACGTGTAGTAGTCCCCATACATATATCACAATATTGATTTGTAGACATTCTATTTATTTTTTAACAAATCTATAGTAGTGATTCTTCCTCAAATCTCATAATTTCCATTTTTTCATGTCAAGGTTTATTTGATATAGTGTTTTCTAGGTTAAATAAAAAAATTAGCAAGGGGGTAGAATACATATTTTATATTCCAAAAGGTTCAAGTGGCTTCACATCATTGGAAATTAGAAACAAAACTATATATGTTTCATTAAGTCACCATTACGAGATGACACTGGCCAACAAACTATACACCAAAACTCCCAAGCAAGAATCATATGTTGTGGAAGACTTAAGCTTAAATGATAAAATATAAAAAATAATCATTTTATGTTTGTCTCATAGCCTTTGAGAATCTATACATATCCTATAGCTTCAAATTGCAAAGAGGGGATTACTCGTCACCCCCGTCATCTACTATCCAAACGAATACATAAAAATACCCACGTATCCGGCACTTTTTGGACGGCACAAGACAAGTGAAAGGACAAATGACGTCGCCTAGAGGGGGGTGAATAGGCTTTTAAAAATATTACAGTTTAGACTCTAATAAATATAAAATAAACTAATGTTTAATGTATAGAGCATAAAACCTAAACCCACTAGGTTCAACTAAGTGCACCAACAACCTATACTAAGCAAGACAAGCAGCAAGGTGATAGCAAGATATAATACTTCAAGCACGGTGGCTATCACAATGAAAATTACACAAGTAAAGGGCTCGGTTGAGAGATAACTAATGGACGTGGAGACGATGATTTTTATCCTGAAGTTCACTTCCAAAGAAGCTACGTCTCTATTGGAGAGGTGTGATGGCGCAATGCTCTCCGAACGCCACAAATGACTCACCTTGAGGTGTGGTGGCTTGATTCTCACCCAACACCACACAAACCCTAGATGCGAAGGCACGCAACTCACCGACACCCCAAAAGGCCCACCATATTCTCCTGAGTGCACACCACAAAGGCGAGCACTCGATCCACTATGGGACACTTGAGGACGGTCACCGAACCTGTACAAGGCTTGGGACAATCTCCACAACTCAATTGGAGGGTGTAACATCCCAAAACTTTAATCCAAGCTTATCAAGATCAAATCATCCAAAAATGGGGTTAATAAAAACTTTTTCAAATTTAAAATGAAAGCATTCATATATGTGTGCATTTAAAATAGGAGTTGTTTTGAATTGCCATGATTGTGTGATCCAATGCTTGTAAAATGTTTCTTAGGTGATTTAAACATCATCTACATCATTCCCAAACCTTTCCTAAAGAAAATCAAATAAAAAAGAATTAAAAAGGAGGAATGGTCATTTTGACCATTTTAATCCACTACACTACTTTGGCTATTCCTAGTACTCAAAACTTAACAGAAACAATTCTTGATCCTTGCACCCCTTGCTAGTACACATAATGAGGTACCAAGGCCCACCTTTTGATCTGCTAAAAACATTATGTTAACTATTTTAAATGATAGTTTAAAATTGAATCTAATGCATATGCATAGATCACCCCTATTTCAAAAACCATCTCTTTGAGCTCCACTTTCAAAACCCTTGCAACTAGAGACTACCTATCACTAGTGGAGATCACTCAAAAATTTTGAAACCAAAATTCAAAACTTTCTTTCATGCAGTCATTTAATCAAACACTTGGCATGCATAATCTCTACTCTAATCCTAGCTCACTGTTTACTATAGGGTTTTGCCCCCAAATGATCTTCATTTATCTCCTCTGTCCCCTCTTGATCTAACCAAACCCCTAACACCCCTCTCCCTTGTCCCTAGTCCCCATGCCATGCCATGCCTCGCCAGCCAACCCTTGCCTCGCTGCAGCAGACCATTCCCTCTTCCCTCGCCATGTCTAGGAGGTAGCCAGGAGCTCACCGCCACCCCCTGTCCCTTGCCCGAGCCAAGAGCAGCAGTGGACCACCGAGCACAAACCGCGCCCAGTGCCACCGCACCATGCCAGTGCTGCCCCCAGAGCGCGCTCGGTCCCTGCTCGCACAGACCGCCCCTTGGCAGCAGCCCGCGCCCGCCGCTCCGCCTTGACCTGGAGAACACCCCAGACACCCCCGCTGGCCGCCCAACGCCTCACAGCCACCGCTCGCCGTGGACACCGCCGCCTCTGCCTCTCAGAGCGCCACCTCGCCCAGACCGCGTGCCACCGCCCCTACGCTCGCATTCAAGTTCTAGAGCACCGCCAGGGAACCACACATCGATCGCCACCCGCAGCCATGCCTCTACCCAGCCGTAGCCATGTCGCCACCGTCGACTGCCCATCCCACTCGGTCTCACCGTCGGGCCTATAAAAGGAGCCCTCCCCAGCCTCTTCTCTCCACACCACTCCACTCCCCTCACCTCTATGAACCTCACGCACCTCTAGCCGGAGAAAAGGGAGCAGCAGCTCGCCGGAATTGGAGCCGGAGCAGACGCCTCTGGAGGAGAAGGGCGCCGCTGATTGCGACCACCCCAAGCTCCGCCATAACCGTGCCTCGCCTCGCCGTCGTCTTCCAGTTTGTTTGCCTCGCCACGACCTCTGGAGCCTGGTATGTCCTCAGCAGACCCCTACCGAGCCGCTAGGGTTCGAGCTCGTTAACTGTCGTCGTCGACGACCCTCACCGTAGATTTCCTTCTAATCCTACCCCACAGCTGCATCGCTTTTGCATTTTAAGTGCCGCTGACAAGTGGGACCTCCCTGTCAGCTGAGCCCCGCGCCGTGGAGCGCCACTGGGCCGGCCCATTTCTTTTCCCGCGCTAGCACACCCATTCAAATCTGGATTTTTCTTTTTAGTTAAATCTAGTTTATGTCCACTATTTCAAAATTCAATTCAGAGAGTTTTAGAAATCCAAATTGCATGAAACTAATTTTGTCTGAAAGGTATTAAGATGATCTATCCAAGACCATTGGATTTAATTCAATTAGAGTTATATATATCTCCTAATAAAAATAACAAAACAGAAGCATTTGCAACTTGCAACATATTTATAAAATCAACAAAGTGAGCTTTTGAGTTGATTCCAACTCTCAAAAATCACATTTCATCATATCTATATAAATATGTAATAATATTAAGGTTTACATGCAGTGACTTTGGACTAGTACCAAAATAATGCTATATAGGCATTTCTAGTCACTTTAAATCATTAAATAATAAACTTAAACTAAAGTAATATTGATCCAACCTTTAAATCTCATTCCCACAGGTTAGAATATGTGGTGAGGACATGTGTCCACATGATCCCATATTTTGGTGGTGAATATTAAATTTTAGTTAATATTTCAATGAGTAGAATTTACTTTTCTAAATTAAAAAGGTTGAAACTATTGAATTAAACTTGTGATGCTAATAGATCATAAATTGTGTGTTTTAGAATGCTACTTAGCCTAGTTAAGTATTGTTTGGTGATTGTGCACTCCCTATGTATTTATAGATGCTAGTACCGACCAAGCTTTCGAGGAGGAGGAGTTCTACCAAGAAGAAGAAGACGAAGAAAACTTCAACCACTGCACCAACCAAGGCAAGCCACCATTAACAGTGCAAGCTACCCTTAGCAAGCTAGCACTATCCAAGATAACCCTTGCAAGTTAGTACTTGTAAGTGTAGTACTTAGCAAACTAGAATCAAACTAGATGGTTTAGCAAAGATGCCTTAAGCATGCTTTGATCACACCCCTTTGACTATTAGTACGCCAAGTCTTAGTTACAAGTTTTACCCCTCTTAGGTTATACAAAGTTCTTTACTTGTTTTGAAGGTATCATAAAAAGTATAAAACTTGACCTATTTATAACCCTTTAGATGTCATTCTATGGCATGAGATTGAACCCATCTTTTCCACCTTAGTGAACACTCTTAACTGAGTAGTTTAGAGTAGATCAACAACTTGAGTCACTTTAGATGGGAACACTTGGTGAAAATGAATTATGAAAACCTTGGAATGATGAGTCATTCTATTGAGATGTTTTGACATGTGTTGAGAAACACAAATGGTTGAGGATGATGAAAATATTGAGGCATGAGCCTTAACCCTTTTATAAAACTGATGGTTGGATTCGGATGCGATACCATTCCAAATTTACCGTACAACCACACTACCTGAATTGGGTAAGGCTTAGCTGGAAATTTATATGCATTAGTATTAGTTCCCTCACGGGAGAGGTTTGAGCTGAGGCTACCTCTCATGATGTCCACCTATGCAGTGCCCAAGATGACTGATGGTCATGGTTGGGAGGCCATGCTCATAGGAGAGGTGCTTGTACTAGGGTGTGTAAAGGGAAGGTTATGTTTGATTATCTGCATACTAAGTATGATGATTCAGGGTTATCCCTGACAGATGTATTGAATCTTGTGGTGAAAGTGTACCACCTCTACAGAGTGTCAAACTATTCGAATAGCCGCGTCCGCGGTTATGGACAGTTGGAATGGCCATACTGTTTGTTGTCAGATGTTTTCTAAATAACTTGAAATGAATGATGAACTTTGACTTGACCACAACAGGGTTGTGTTTATGATAATAGCTTCCCAGCTTAAGTGATTCTAGAACTTTATTTTATCTTTCTTTGCTTCTAAACTCAGCTTAGGTTTCAAACTTAACTTTAGAGTTAAATTTAGATTTAGCACTTTAACTTAGAACTATAGTACCTGTTAATAGTAGTTTGCGAGTACTTAAAGAGTACTCATGGCTTTTGTCCCTGGCTATTCTCATGGCCAGACTATGAAGGAGACTATCAGGAGGATGGTCATCAGGACGGCTATAATAACTAGGACTATCTGCCTTCGTGAGCATTGCCCGTGCCCCTGAAGATGGACCCCATCGCTACGCTTATCTTTTATTTCCGCTGCTTGTTGTATTAAAGACTGGATCATGAGATCCTTATTTGTGTAAGACCTTATGTATGGTTTGTAATAGATGATGTACTGTGATATCCAATCCATTATGTCTCGCAAAAATGGTAATCCTGGGATTGCGAGGTAGGGCATAACGGGCATCTGGGATTAAAAATCCGGGTATTGACAGAGGGCTCCCAAGAAACACCATAAAGGTCATAAGCTTGAGGAATCTCCACAACAATTGGAGGCTCCAAGAATAATGCCACAAAAGTCCACAAGCTTGAGGAATCTCCACAACTAAATTGGAGGCCCCAAGAACTCACCACAACTTCATACAACCGTCTAGGGTTCCAAGAAACCAAGAGTAAAGGAAATATGCCCTGAGAGGCAATAATAAAGTTTTTATTATGTATTCCTTGTATATGATAGATGTTTACTTTACATGCTATAATTGTATTGATAGGAAACATCAATACATGTGTGTTTAATAAACAAAAAGGGTTCCTAGTCATGCCTCTCTTATAGACTAGCTTGTTAATTAACAAGATGATCAAGGTTTCCTGATCATGGACATTGGATGTTGTTAATAACAAGGTCACATCATTGGTGGAATGATGTGATGAACATTCATCCGAAGTATAGCATTACGATCAAGTCATTGTGTTTATATTGCTATAACATCATACGAAGTAATCTTTATCCTTAGACCATGAGATCATGTTAATTGCTAACACCGGAAGAGTATCTTGATAACATCAAACGTCACACCGTAACAGGGTGACTATAAAGATGGGTTCAGTGCTACGAAGGTGTTATGTTGAGTCTCATGGATCAAGAGTGGAATTTGTCAATCCAGATGACGGATAGATATACTCTGGGCCCTCTCGGTGATATCACATTAGGATAGCTTGCAAGCAAGTGATGTGATCACTAGAATGTTATATCACGGGAACGAGAAAAGAGTGCATGTCGGTACGAGATCAAACTAGGTATGGAGATACCAATGATCGAATCTCAGACATGTAATATATCGAGAGACAAAGGGATTTAGTTACAAGCGGTAAAGTTTCTCACGATCACAGGAGTCATCGTTGAATGTGTAGGAGTCAGTACGGATCTCCAGGTCCCGCTGCTGATTATTGATCAGAGAAGGGTCTCGATCATGTCTGCATTATTCACGAACCGTAGGGTGGCACACTTAAGAGTTACCGGACACCATTTTGGAGCACATATGTTTCAGACGAAAGAATTGCAAAGCGCATGAATTGTTTCAATAGAAACCGGAAATTGTTTCGGGTGAAATTGCAGAAAGTGGTTCTGCATGTGATATTGAAATATTGCAAGGGGCTATATGTGAATGTTTGTTAATTAAAGTAATTAACAAAATTCTGAATAAATTTAATAAAAGAGTTTTATTAAGTGAGAGAGCATTAAATTTGGAGAAACTTAATGCATTTGAAGTGGAGACTTTAAAAGGGAATGTGAAGAGGCATTTTAATATGGAGGAGTTACCACCACATGAATGGGGGAGGTGAGGGGTCACCCCCCATGCGCCGGCCATGGAGAGAGGGGGCACCCCCCTCCTCCTATAAAAGGCCACCCATTCCCTCCTTCATCCTCACACCTCCTTGTGAAGGATCTCTCTCCCCCTCTAGAATTATTCCCCCATGGTCTCGGATTAGCGAGATACATGTTCCCGGTGGCATTTCGTCTGGAAGGAGTTGCTGCTTCTGCTGGATCGCTGGAGTGAGGAGGTGGAGGTTGTCCGGTGGCTTGAACGTGTGTGCGAGTGCGAATGCGCTGCTGATTTGCGGTGCTCGGACTTCCTCACGATCTTGAGATCGGCAAGTGTACGACTACATCAACCACGAGTTCCTACTCGTTAACAAACGTTGTCTTCGAGGGTAAGTTCTCTATGGATGTATATCCACCCGTTTGCTTTGTATCTAGTAGATAGATCTTGGCGTGTAGTTCACACCGTAGGAAATTTTTTGTTTTCTATGCTGCGGACCCAACAAAGAGTAACAAGCCCAAGAGGTTTAACTCGCCGAATCTCCAAGGAAAACTAAAACCTATGCACCAAATCCAAGAGGCAAGTCCATCACTCTCAAATTCCACCAAAGATATAAAATCTATTGGGGAAATAAGAGAGAAAAAACACAAGAGGAGAACACAAAACTCTCCAAGATCTCGATTCCAAGGATTCCTTTATAAAAAAGAAATTTGGTTTGGTGGGGTTGTAGATGTAGATTTCCTCTCTCAAATCTCTCAAAAAGATGTAAAAATCATAGAAGGGCGAGGGAGAGGACAAGCTCTTCAAGGTCAAAAATGGAGGAGCAGTGGAGGAGCCCCTTTTAAAGGGCTCTCATATCTGACCGTTTGGGTCAAATCGTGACCCTAGCCGGTACTACCGGTGGGTGGGAGGAACTACCGCTAGCACCCATCCAACGGTCAAAACACAGTGACACAAAAGCTAGAAAAACAATCATGGCCAGAAGTTCCACCGGTGCATCCGTACTTCCAGCGGTGACGGTACTACCGCCTATACTTCCGACCAAAGTTCCGCCAAATAGTACACACCAAATAGAGAGGTCATTGAAATGAAATCGGGATGAGAAGAAGTTATCCCGATACATCACCCGGTACTACCGCAAACATGCCCTAGCGTTACTACCGGTGGCACGCCGGAACTTCCGCCCATGGAAACTTCAGAACCAAATCTGCAAAAACTTTCGCATCCGAACTCCAAACGAGATGAAACCAATTTTGTTGGAAAGATAACGATGTGTAGAATCCAACAAAATATTGGGTATCACCAAGGGATAAAATACTATGAATATATATTTGATATATCTCCTAAGGTGGGGAGCTAGAAAAGCCGCAATATCAAAAACGCAATAATATATTCAAAGGAAATCCATTTTTTATGAACTAGAGCTTGTTGTGGAGATAACCACAAGCTCTAGATCCTCACATGGACAAGATCCAAATAAAAACCAATAAATATGATGCTATATATGCAAAGGTTTGAGCTCCCCGAAGAAATCGAACGAGCTACTCACTCGAGAGCCCTTCTTGATAGTATGACTATCTATTCTAAACCTGGTCTTCCAAAAACTACAAGAGACTAGTAAAATAGAAAACCTATCAAGATCATACCTTTGCTTTGAGCATTCCACTTGAGCTTGATGTAGACGATCTTGTCTCCTTCGAGATGTAACACCTCTCTTGATTGCTCTTGCTCGCCCTTTGCTTGATGCATACTTATGAATTGCTCCTCCGTACTCCATGGGAAAACCTCTTCTTTGAACTTGTCTTCATCACTCCATGATCACTGAGGATGGCAAGGTTCAAGCATGAGATCTTCTAGAGATGGTGCATCTTGAACTTGCACTTAATTTCTTGATGATGTCTTAAAGATAGCCATAAGAAACTCCATCTTCTTCTTCAAGACATACTTGATCTTGCTCTTCTTATTCTACATGATTCTAATAGGCACAAATCCCTTGGATATTTCTTATTTTTCAACCTTGAAATCTACACATGGCCCAAGCGATGCCAATGGACAAAACCCCATAGAGATTGTCATTAATTATCAAAACCACACATAGGGGCACACATGTACTTTCACAAAGGTACTAGCAAAAAATATATCTGGCATGGATGAACATTCTTAGCACTTATTTTAGGATGACAAACAGGTATATGCTGTGTTATACGTTATAGGTATATATTTGGGTTGTGGTAGGTGGCTAGGAAGGCCAACTAATTTTAGTGTCATAGTAGATAGACGAAGGCATATCTTAGTGCGGCATTCATTGCACGTCATGTTTATAGTGTGTCCCATGATGGTGACGGGTCAAGCACCTCATGTTGATTGGTTAGCCTCGTCTTATTGACTAGTGTGACCCACCACCACTGAGCCATTTGTTTCCATATTATTATCTTGATTGTATGTCTCCCACATCACTATACTTACCTTTTCACCAACCTCTTCTGACAGCTCTCACTACCGCACTACTGCAACAGAGAATACTCTAGAGACAGTAGACGACTGCGACACCAAGGTGCAGAATCCTCGAGGTGTTGGGCACAGAGGCGACAGTGAGATGCTGGATCATGGACGAGTTGCAAGGGACGTTACCAAAGTACACTGTTATGTATATTGGGTTTTCTTTTCTCTCATCTTTGAAAACCTAATTTGGGTTTTTTCTCGATAAGGGTATTTTGCCAAAGAAGATCGATTTGGAAGTAGATGGGTTGATCCGCATTGTCAAATCAAACTCTGATCTACATTGCAAGTGTGTCCTACAATCGCGTTGCCTCATCACATATGAAGGCATGAATACCGGCCACAAGTTTCTCGAGTGTCACCATCAACAGCAGAAATGCGACTTCATGTTGTAAGTTGATAAAGTGCACGCATCAAAATTGCAACGTGTGTTGGAGGCCTTGTGGAACGACATTTTTTATGGCTTGTAGGAACTCTCCGACTTCGACTACAAGGAAATCTTGAAGAAAATGAATAGGAAATTTGAAGAAGAGGTTGATCCTACGATAAGCAAGATTAAGACGACGTGTGACGCTATGTCCGATGCATTGGAGCAGCTTGTGGAAACTCTAGATCACCTCACATACGAGTAAGAGGTTTTTATATGAGGCAGCAATATGTAAAATACATATGTGTATTTCACTAAAATGTTTGTTAATTCATTCCTTGTTAAATTTTTCATAAATTTGGTATACTAATTCTAATTTAGTTCACAAGCCTACTCTCCTTCGCATGCTTATAGGTGTGGCCTGCCAGCAAACGAGCACTATATGCCCTAGAAGTAACCACAACCAATAATGTTGTGGCACGCATACTCAAGGCCCTTAAAAGCCCCAATCCCCATTCCCCAACCCCTATATAATACAACAAACCCTTGCCCCACTCCCAAGTCCCCACTTCCCAGCCACAACATTCATAAATGTCCACCGCAAGCCATAGATCTCGACCCCAAATCCCCGCCCAGTTGATATGGCTTGAACGTTGGAGACGCACCGAAGTTCTCCATTGGCGTTCTCGAACTGCAGGTTAGGCTTCATCCTAGATAAGTTGGCATTTTGTTTCAGTCTTCTTTCTCTTTAACCATGGACCTATCGCTTTCAAATGTTGCGCGGTCGTCAGCGCCATGTAGATCCTCAAGCAGAAGATGGCGGTCAGGTCAACGACAAGGACGCCAACACCGTGAAGATCCATCGCGGGGAAGATGGTCGTCATGTCAACTGTGAGGTCATGAGCGACGTGCATAATGAAGTGATGCTCAAAGGCCTCACCACCATCATAAAATCCAGTAACCAAAATTAGTGCAATTAGGTTAGGTGGTTATGCTAGTTGAATGAGAGGGGATCAAAGCCCTCTTTCAATGATTGCACTTTTCTAATCTTTCTGATTTAAATCGAACCATTAGAAGAGTGGAATGATGATCAAAGTGTACAAAATGTTCTTGTAAATTATGACCAATACCAAATGATTTTTAGGTCTTATAATAATATAGAGTTTTATATCTTAACAAAATCGATATCGCAATCTGGTTATATATGGGAAAAAGATTTATCTGCTAGGCGTATGAATCACGTAAAAGTATTGTATTGCACCTTACCATTACACGAAATTAAAATTGCACCCTCTTTTACAATCTAACGAGACATCTATGTCCGGTGCCACAGAATAGATCGTATGGAGGATCTGATGTGTAGCAAGAAAAAAGTTCCGCGCATTGAGTTTTCCTAATGCGGTTATTCTCGGTGGCTTTTTTTTTGCCACTAAGCGTGAGTACGGCCATTAGCCGTGTGCCTCGACATTTATAAATGTCAGGACCCGAGTGTGATATTGTAGTGAAAGCCATATTCGTGCCACCATGTTTATGATAAAGTACTCAATTAAACCTGTGAACCCCTGTAAATTTTTAAGTATAAGAAACATATTTTACATTACTTTACTTGCCATTTTTATTTTGTACAATTCTTTATTCTGAAAATACAAAAATATCTATCGCTATTACATTTACGGCTTTATTTACTTTACAATTGTTTTCATACACTTACACATTTTTTTTGCGAAATTCCACCGATCTATTAATAATCATCAACAACAGTAAAAAGAGGCCTAAAAGTAATAAAAATTACAAGTACACAATTGGTTGCTTGAAAACCACCACGGCAGAGTTAAGGACAAAAGACATTTATCTTAGTTTTGTAGGTCGTTATAAGAGGATAAGAAGAGGGTTCTACTATTTCTCCGAGAGTTCGATATTAACCCCAAGTCATCCTTGTGGAGAAACCCGCTTGCTACAACACTCCCTACTTGTAGCATGACCGAATTGGTGTGTAGTAGTTTGTTGCCATCACCCTTATCCCACCACCCTTTCTATTTCCGGGAGCAATGCTAAAAAGAGAGTATCTATTTGCTAGTCAGTTTTCGGTGACTTTATGAGACCCGTGAGAGTAATAACTTGGATGATGAACTCATTAATAAATGAGGTTGTGTGCATCAATTGATGTAGAAATAAACATGGTGGCACAGGTTTATGACACCATTTTAAAAGACAAACAAGACTAAAACATATTTTACATTACTTCATGGTGGCACAGGTTCTTCTGTCATACTAGATTCTCTGCATCTGATACATCATATGGATGAACCAGCACTGACAGCTAAGCATGGCTAAGCAAGACACAAATATAAGCTCTAGAAGTGCACACAAGCCAAACCTAGTTATGCTAGGAGCAGTGGATCAGGTAATATAAGCTCAAGGGAGTAATGCAACAGATTGGATACTCTATCTATCGATAAAGACCACAGTAGAATCGTATGTATCATGGCAAGAATGAAATACTTTCAAAAGCATAGGATTCTTTTATGTGTGGGGCTATGCTTGCCTTTGCCTGTTGATACCTAGAAAGAAGATCTTCGGATATCTTGTACTTGACTTGATTATAGTTGGTCAAGTATTGTTCATCAATCTTCGATGGTGTTGATCTCGGTCTTCGATCTCGGAGTCGGTATCGTATTCTACCGGGAAAAACCAAACACCGGAAAAAAAGAGAAACAGTCAACACATGGCATCGATGCAATGCTCAAGCAAGGATGGTGATACGCAAAGTTAAATAGTACTTAAATGAAACCCTAGGGCATGCTTGGCAATTTAAGCAGGATCCGAGGGTTCAAACCCTAATACAGGAGAGACTTCGGAATCACCTGCGGGGGTTCATTTAGTTCTCTAATTAAACTTGCAATTAAAGTTGTTGAACAATGCATAATTTTGAGTCTCTTGTAAAGATTAATGCATTTAGTTCTGAACATTTTGATATATTATACACATTTTTCTGACTTATACACATTTTGATACATTATACACATTTTTCTGAAGATTAATTACTTATTGAATTTACAAGATTAAAACCTTTTTCTGAAATTATTAAAAAAATAAAAACATTTACTACGTCATTATGACGTCAGCACATGCATAAACAGTTTTGCAAAGCAGCTGGGTCTAGCCACGGTGACTGATTTGTGGGGCTAGGGCCACGTAAGCAGCCACCGTGGCAAAGCTTGTATGCTGCCACGCCATGGCCGCCACGATGCCACGCGAGCGCCACGTCGGGGACACCTCGACGCCACCTGGGCTCGCCGGAGACACCTCGGACAGGCACCAGGGACGACAGAGGAGGGGGATCTGGGGCACGCTACTTGACCCGTTCGAACTAGCACGACGAGGCGAACGCAAAGACGGCGGCGACGCTATCTAATGGTTGCCGGAGCTGCGGTTCCGGCAAGGTCTGGTAGTGGCCGACGACGGCGCGCGATGCTACAGCAAAGCAAAGCGAGCGGGAGGGAGTAGTAGGGTCCAGGAGGACCACCAGCTCACCGCGGTTCTGACGGAGGCGACGACGATGAGCAGGGTGACAGGAATCAATGGAGAAGGAGGTGGTCGGCAGCGGGGAAGGAGCTTCCGATTGGAGCGCCTAGGAGCCTCTCGGCTTACAAGCTTGGCGGGGAAGAACGAGAAGACAACGGTGGTCCTAGTTGTGGCCTCAGCGGAGCCTGGGGCAGCCGGAGACGGTGGGGACTGGCGATTGCCGGCGAGCTAGGGTTCGGCCAGAAGAGGATCTACAGAGGGAGGGTGAGAGAGCAGGCGAGAGGAACTGGAGAGGATTTCCATGGCACTGGGCTCTTATCCTGGTCCGGGTCGGCGACGGGGCGGGCATCTTGGTGCCAGGAAGATTGACGATGCGAGCAATGACAGCGAGCAGCTTCCGTCAGCGTCCTTCTGGCTAGAGGAAGAAGAAAAGAGAAAGAAGGAACGAAGGGGGTATGTGGGCCGGGCTTCTGCTGGGTTGTGGCTTGCTCCGGGCTGCTGCACACCGTGGCAGATAGAGGGGATAAGGAGAGATGGGCTGGCTGGGCTGCGCGGCCTGGAGGCTCTGGCTTTTTATTTTTTTAGCAAAACCTTTTTGTTATTTCTGTTTTCTTTTATCCCTTTTGTAAACCATTTTCAAATCTGTTTTGAACCATTTCCAAAATACCAGAACATTTGTAAATATTAAAAACATTATGGGGCCCTCTCAGTCTATTTGGGCTTCATGCATTTTGATAATTTTCAAAATACAAAAACTATTTGGAAGGCTTTCAAAGAGAGGGAAGAATTAGGGTTTTAGGGTTTTGCTTTATTTTATTTTCATGCATTTTGAGGGATGATGCTCATGAATGCACAATCAAAGCCCTAATTAATATTAACTAAAGCCGGGGTGTTACACCGCCGCACTTTGGGTGGCCCTTCGCCAACTCTTTCAAAACAACGTCGACGCCTACGTCAACACTCTTCTCACCGAGCTCCGCAACACCGTGCAAGGAGACTCTCAAGTGGGTTTCTACTGCCAGCGCCTCAAGTCCATCGCCGACGAGCTTCGCGAGCTCAGGTACCCCATCGACGATCGGTAACTCATCAGCATCCTCCTTGTCGGGCTCAGCGAATGCTTCAAAAAATAGGCGTCCTTCACCCTCCTGATGCGGCCGGCCCCCTCCTTTGCTGAGGTATGCTCCATGCTTCAGTGGGATAACCGTGCCGTCACCAACAAGGAGTCGTGCCCCCAGGTCTTCATCTCTACTCCGTGTCCAGCGACCACTACACCTGTCGTGCCGCTCATGCCACCGATACAACCTCCCTCTAGATGGCGCCCAAGCCCGAACTACCGTGAAAAAAATCCCATCTACTAGCCGCCACGGCCACCATTAGCATCGGATCCCCTCCCAACACTGCCCCGCCTCCTACGCCTTCAACTTGGCATCCCTCGCATGATCCCTGGATAGGGCTTGTCCAGGCTTGGCCGATGCCCTCGACTGCTCCTTCTCTGATCGACGCTCCTCTCGCCTACTCCGGCTCCTGGATGCCGGGTATGCACCCTCACACGAGGTCTCCTGGGCACCTTCCCATCGACACAGGCCTACCACGCTGCCCCGACGACCTTCAGGTATGGTACTCTTTCTCCAGCATCCTACACCATTGACATCACCAGCCTCTACGACTTGTAGCACCAGTTGCCCTCTACACGCCCTGCCTACTCCATCAACTGCTCCGCCACTTCTACCTTCCCTGACCCCTCATTGGGACCAAGCCGCATTTTTGTAGGCCATGAACAACTTTGCTACTTAGGGAACCTCATGTATGGATTGGATTTTCAATTCTGGTGCTTTTAGTCACATGTATAATTTGAGTAATATGATGTCATCTTGCACCTCCTGCTGGGTTCGTAGCATAGAAAACAAAAAATTCCTACATGGGAACTAATAAGCGCCAAGATCTATTAGATACAAGCAACGGGTGGATCGATATACATCCATAGAGAACATACCCTTGAATACCGACAAAGTGTAACAAAGTTGAACTCATGGATGATGTAGTCGAACGCTTGCCGATCTCAAGATCGAGAAGAAGTCTAGCACTGCAACTCAGCAGCGCATCCGTGATCTCACACACATTCAGGCCACCGAACAACCTCCACCTCCTCGCTCCAGCGATGTAGTGGAAGTAGCAACTCCTTCCAGATGAAAAGACACTGGGAACATGTATCTCGCTAATCCGATACCATGGGGCATAATTCTAGAAGGGTAGAGAGATCCTTCATGGGGAGGTGTGTGTGAGAAGGAGGGAGAGGGGGGCCTTTTATAGGAGAGGGGGTATCCCCTCCCATGGTCGGCGACCATGGAGGAGCCCCTCCACCTCCTCTCATTCATGTGGGTGGAAGCTCCACTCAAAATTCCACTCACATGCATTAAATTCCGACCAAATTTAATGCAACTCTCATTTAATAAAACTCTTTTATTTATTTTATTCAGAATTTTGTTAATTACTTTAATTAACAAACACTCACATAAAACCCCCTGCAGTATTTCAATATCACATATAGAACCAATTTAAGCAATTTCACCCGAAACAATTTCGGTGTCCATTGAAATAATTCTAGTGCTTTATCAATCTTTTCTTTGAACACATTTGCTCAAAATGGTGTCGGTATCCCTTAAGTGTGTTACCCTACGGTTCACGAATAATGCAGACATGATCGAGACCCCTCTCAGGTCAATAATCAGAAGCAGGACCTAGAGATCCATACTAACTCCCACACATTCAACAATGACTTCTATGATCGTGAGAACCTTTAATGCTAGTAACTCAATCCCTTTGTCTCATGATATATTACATGTCCGAGATTCGATCATCGGTATCTCCCTTCCTAGTTTGATCTTGTTACCAACATGCACTATTTTCTCGTTCCCGTGATATAACATTCTAGTGATCACATCACTTGCTTGCAAGCTAACTATTGTGATATCACCGAGAGCGCCCAGAGTATATCTATCTATCAACGTGATGGACAAATTCCACTCTTGATCCATGAGCCTCAACATAACACCTTCGGAGTATCTGAACCCACCTTTATAGTCACCTTGTTACGGTGTGACATTTGATGTTATCAAGTTACTCTTCCAGTGTTAGCAATTAAGATGATCTCATGGTCTAAGGATTAAGATTACTTCGTATGATGTTATAGCAATATAAACATAATGACTTTGATCGTAATGCTATACTTCAGATGAATGTTCATCACATTATTCCACCAATGTTGTGACCTTGTTATTAACAACATCCAATGTCCATGATTAGGAAACCTTGATCATCTTGTTAATCAACGAGCTAGTTTATAAGAGAGGCATAACTAGGAACCCTTTATTCTCTTATTAAACACACATGTATTAACGTTTCTAATTAATACAATTATAGCATGCAAAATAAACATCTATCATATACTTGGAATACGATAATAACAACTTTATTATTGACTCTCGAGCATATTCCCTTCAGTCTCCCACTTGCACTAGATACAATAATCTAGTTACATAGTGATAAATCTAACAACCATGGAGTTCTGGTGTTGATCATGTTTTGCCCTAGGGAGAACTTTAGTCAACGGAGCTGCTACATTTAGGTCCATGTGTACTTTACAAATCTTTATATCTCCATCTTTGACATGCTCGCGGATGGAGTGAAAATGGCGCTTAGTATGCTTGGAATTCTTGTGTGACCTTGGTTCCTTGGCGTTGGCTATGGCTCCATTGTTGTCACAACAGATCACCATTGGGTCCAATGCACTAGGAACCACACCTAGTTCCATTATGAACTCCTTCATCCAAACCACTTCCTACGCCGCTTCTGAAGCAGCAACATATTCCGCCTCCGTTGTTGATCCCGCTACCACAGGTTGTTTGGAGCTCCTCCAACTAACTGCTGCTTCCGTTCAAGAGAAATACGTATCCGATTTGCGACTTATAGTCATCTGGATCGGTGTCAAAGCTAGCATCGACATAACACTTAGCAATCAACTCGTCTTCACTTCCATATACGAGAAACATATCCTTAGTTCTTCTTAAGTACTTAAGGATATTCTTGACCGCTACTAGTGTTCCGAACCTGGATTAGATTGGTACCTACTAGTCAAACTAATAGCATGTGCCACATTCGGTCTTGTACATAGCATGGCGTACATTATAGAGCTTATGGCTGAAGCATAGGGGATCTTATCCATTATCTCTCTTTCTTCCGCCGTAACCGGACTTTGAGTCTTACTCAATGTCTTTCCTTGCGACATAGGTAAGAACCCCTTCTTGCTTCCGTCCATATTAAACTACTTTAATATCTTATCAAGGTATGTACTTTGCGATATCCCAATTAGGCGCCTTGATCTATCTCTATAGATCTTAATGTCTAATATATATGCTGCTGCACCAAGGTCCATTGAAAATTTTCTGTTTAGATAACTTTTAACACTGTTTAAAAGATCTATATTATTTCCAATCAATAATTTGTCATCCACATATAATATCAGAAATGCCACATTGGGTGCTCCCTCTCACTTTCTTGTAAATACAAGCCTCTCCATAAGTTTGGACAAATCCAAACTCTTTGATCACCTCATAAAAGCGGAGATTCCAACTTCGGGATGCTTGCGTCAGTCCATATATGGATCACTGAAGCTTGCATACCTTATCAGCATCCTTAGGATCGACAAAACCCTTAGGTTGTATCATATACAACTCTTCTTCAATATTACCATTGAGGAACGCAGTTGAAATAACATTTCACGATCTCTAGTGTTTTGTGTGTTAGATAACAATACCATGGAGTACCTCATGTGTGTTAAGTGCTGCAGGAAAGAAAACATGATGTTGGGGGGCCGGATAATCCGCCCTATCAAGGGCTAGATAATCCGTCCTATCCCTATTGATCAGAATTGGTCGCGTGTGAGCTTCTGTCTAGGGGCGGATTTCCCCCCGGATAATCCGTGGCTGGGGCAGATTTTCCCCAGCCGAAAAATCTAGCCTACTCTTGGGCCAGATAATCTTCCCCTAGGAGAAGTTGCCAAGGGAGGATCGGTGTGACCTTCTGTCTGGGGGCAGAGTTTTCCCTGGACGGATAATCCGTCCTTTCTCTTGGGCCAGATAATCCGCCCCCCCCCCCGGGAGAAGCTGCCACGGGTGCCTCCAAGTGACCTTCTATCTGGGGGCGGATTTCCCCCCAGATAATCCAAGTCTCGGGCGGAGTTTTCCCCAGGCCGGATAATCCAACCCTCACTTAGGCCGGATAATCTGGCCCCAGACTACTCCAACGGCTCTTTTTGGTTAGGGGTATAAAATCCCCAATCACCCCTTGATACGTCCATTTTGCATCACTATTCTATATCATAATTCACTGTTATTCATTGATATATTTCATATTAAGAGATGATACTTATGTTATTTCATCTGTTTTTGCATGGTTGATGACTTTTGGAGCATGGACCGCTGCAGTCAGGATTTTGATGGAAAAGGTGCTGTTTGGAGGCAAAATTCACAAAGATCAGAAAATCCGGGAAAATATATGAAAAATCCTATTTTTCCAGAAGATGAAGGCTGCCACAAGAGGGAGTGGATATGGGCCATATGGGTCCACACCACCCCCTGGCGCGGGCCACCCTAGGCCGCACCACCAGGTGGTGTGGCTGCCCTGGCCCACCTCTGGCTCTCCCCTCTGGCGTATATATTCCTCCCGAAACCCTAAGACTCGGGGACCAACCACATAAAAATTCCGCCGCCTCTGCAGGGTGGAAAACACCGAGAGAGAAAGATCTCTCTGGCAAATAGATTTCTGCCGGAGGAATTCCTTCCCAGAGAGGGGAGATCATCGCCATCAACACCACCATCAAGCTGGACTTCATCGGGATCATCATCATCATCATCACCACCCTCATCACCATCAGCACCCTCATCACCATCTCCATATTGCTGTAACAATTGGGTTGAATCTTGCATAGTTCTTAGGGGAAACTTTCCCGATGTTGATTACTCTTTGTAGTTGATGCTATTGAGTGGAACCATTGAATTATTGTTTATGTTAAGATTGTTATACATCATTATTCCATCTCTGATCATGATCCATATGATGTCTTGTGAGTAGTTTAGTTTGTTCTTGAGGACATGGGAGAAGTCATGTTGTTAGTAGTGGAGTTGTGTTGAGAAAGATTCAATAGTTTGATATTTAAGTTGTGGTGTACTTCTTCTAGTGGTGTCATGTGAACGTCGACTACATGACACTTCACCTATATGGGCCTAGGGGATTGCATTGTGTATTTGGCTACTAATCGTAGGGGTTGCCGGAGTGACAGAAACCTGAACCCCCATTAGGAAACCATTGCACAAGGGACGTAAGGGTCTTTGAGTTTAAAACTGTGGTTAGGTTTCTACCTTAATTACTTTCTTGTAATTATGGATGTTTGCAAGGGGTATAATCACAAGTGTGTATTGGTCCTAGGAAGGTCGGTACATTAGCACAGGTTCACCCACACAACACTTAGCAAGCTAAAGAAGATTAATCAACTATATGAAGCGAAAGCACTTGACAGTATTCCCATGTGTCCTCGAGAACGTTTGGTCATCTTAAGTAATACAACCAGCTTGTCCTTTGCTAAATAAAGGATTGGGCCACTTGCTGCATTTATTCCTACTGTCTTTTATTTACTCGTACTTTATTTACTTGCTTTATCAAAAACCCCTAAAAATCCGTTTGCTAAGTATTTGCAGAGAATTCCTGGTTCATACCACTAGCCAGCACCTTCTGCTCCTTGTTGGGTTCGACACTCTTACTTATCGAAAATACTGCGATACACCCCCTATACTTGTGGGTCATCAAGACTACTTTCTGGTGCCGTTGCTGGGGAGTGAAGCGCTATTGGAGAGTGGAACTGGTAAAGGAAACTTCTACTATGAGTATTGTTTACTTCTGTTAGTTGCTTTATTTTTGTTATGAATAATTCGCTGAGTTTCTTATTTGGTAATGCTACTACCACTGCTAAGGTGGTAGATGAACCACCACCTGCTAAGAATGATGCTTTTAAAATACCTACAAGAATTATTGATCTTGTTATGGATAACTACTATGTTGGGGATGGAACTGTACATCCCGGTGATCATTTGCTCTTTATACACGAATTATGCGGGTTGTTCAAGTGTGCAGGTATTACTACAGATCAAGTTAAGAAGAAGTTATTCTCATTGTCACTGAAAGGAAGAGCTGAGGAATGGTATAAGCTGCTGAAGAATGGTCAAACTCTTGAATGGGAGGAAATAGTACCTCTCTTTTATTCAAAGTTTTATCCTCCTAGTGAGATTCATAAAGATCAGAATCAAATATACAACTTTTGGCCTCTTGATGGAGATAGTACAACTCAAGCTTGGGGGAGATTGAAGTTACTAATGCTCAAATGTCCCATTCATGAGCTCCCGAACAATATTATTATCAATAACTTTTATGCAAGGCTCCCTCTACATGACAAGGATTTATTGGATGCTTCTTGTGCTGGATCATTCACTCGCATGGAAGAAGAAGCTAAATGGGATCTTCTGGGCCATATTCAAGATAATGTTGAAGCTTGGGTGAATGAAAAGGTAGAAAGTCAGGTATAAATTATGATTATGAATGCATTGAATCTTTTATGGGAACTGATGACTTTCAAAATATTAAAAATGCTTATGGTCTAGACTCTCAAGCTATTGCTTCTTATTTTAAGGATTTTGCTTCCTATATTGAAGTGCCTAAAAAGAAGTGGAATAAGTATCATGAAAGATGTTGCTAAGAGTGTTCCTGACCCTTACTAAGAGTGTCTAAAAAGATGTTGCTAAGAGTGTTCCTGCAAGAAATACTGAAGTTTATGGTGCTAATCATGTTTTACCTGAACCTTACATTGAGAAAATGCCTTTCCCATTTAAGATAAAGGAACATTCTATGATAGCTAGTATGGTTAATGAAAGTACACATAAAGCTGTTGAACCTGATAATCAAATGGTTGATGAACCCATAATAGCAAATGTGAAAGACTTTGTTACTAAATATGAAGAAGAGGGACGCACTATCCTTTGTAAGGATACCTCTAATACTGTCTCACAAAGTAGTGTTATGAGAGCTAGTATTCCTGTGTTTTCTGTTAGAATTAGTGACCATTGTTATGATGGTCCTTGTGATAGTTATATTGTTAAGTTTATGCTTGATACTGAAAGTTACTATGATAAAGGGAAAAGTGTTCTTATGCATCTCAATAATATCAAGTTTCCTCGTTTTATGCTGAATTTTTTTATGTTGCACTTGTTTTGCCTTCCTATGCTAGTAGCCTCTGGTTTCAACAACTTGTTTGTTTACAAGATTCCCTTTCATAGGAAGTGGGTTAGACTTAAATGTGTGTATTTTTGCTTCTTAATTCTCCCTTTCACTTAAATTCACCTTCCTATGTGAGCATCTTCAATATTATCATGCCCATCTTAATGGCTATAAAGAATGAGCTTTTTGGGAGACAACCCAATTTGTTTTTGCTTTCAGTTTGTTTGTGTTTCTTTGAGTCTTGGAAGTTATTACTTCGGTAATAACCTCTCCTTATCCGTTTTGTTTGGTTTTTGTGTCAAGATCAACCTCTAATGAGAGAGAAGTAAGATCTGGGGAAGTTGCTGTCCCGAAATAGATTATTGTGCTTCACCATAAAAATTTGTGAGAGATATCTGTATGTCGGATTGAGCTGTAATTTTTTGTGCTTCTGACCCAGGTTGTTATTTAATTTTCATTAGTTTTGCACTTTTTTATTTGAGCAACAGAAGATTTTCGAAAAAAAAATATCTTTACCTGCTGGTCTGTTTTGACAGATTTTGCCACTCTTGCATTTGCTTCTTTATTCGATTTCGTTTTTGAATTCTTTTGGGGTTTTCGAAAGGAGTTTCTACAGTAGATTATGTTTTGATGGTTTTCAGCTGAAGTTGGGTTAAAAAGGTTTTATCACTTCGCTTATACTAACATTGCTAATGAGAATTGCGTGAAGTTTTGTGTGAAAAAAATTCCAGGTAGTGGAGAAAATGGTGTAATCAGGAAGTGAAAGGTTTTATGACTCAAGTATTAAGTGTATGAATATGAAGATATTGATGTTATTCAAGTGGTGACTCCGGAAGAATCTACTAGATAGCAAATTCAGAGACCTGCAGAGTCCGTTTTCAAATAGGTAACAGTTCTGGTAAGAAAAGTTCCGCGAAAATAATATTCAATTATATTTTTGTAGTTTTTAGTCAATAAGGAAAGCTACAAAGTGAAAAAGGGAAGGAAACGGAGCCAGGGTGGCTCACACCACCCTGTGGCACGGGCCCACCCCTGGCCACGCCACTAGGTGGTGTGGCCACTCCGGACTCCGTCTCTGACCCATTTTCTCCCAGTACCTTCCTTTTGTTGTGAAACTTCGTAATATATAATCCCCCGGATCTCCCAAGGTTTGTATATCGTGTTTTCGTCGTGTTTTTGTTTCGATCTGTTTCAGCCAGGAGCTATCTTTGAAAGCTTTGAAGCACAATGGTGTCTGCCAAGGATAAAGGAAAGGAGCCTATGGAGGAAGATCTCCAAGACCCCAAGCAGGGGCTGGTACCTTTAGTCACTTGCCCTACATCAACGGAAGCCCTATGAGTCACTAAGGAGTTCTGCGATAAGTACCGAGACTTGAGGAGGAAGGTGGACATGCTTCAATGGGATAATAATAGGCTTCGCAAGATGCTGGAGGATTTCCTCACGTCAACTAAGAAAATATTACCATCACCACCGAAGGAGTAATTCGTCATCAGGTTTGGCATCCCCTTGGTTTGTTCCAAGCTTGGAGGAGTGCCACGATATCACATCACTATCTTCTATCTTTTTACCTTTTTAATAGAGTCATATCATGAATAGAGAAGTTATTGTGTAGGATGGTTTGCATTATGGAAGTGTCCCCTCTCTCGTTAGATATGTATCCCTTGGTGTGAGTTACCGTTATGGATTATTAATGAGAACTTCTATCATTTACTCTTTTGCATAGCTTACATTAGTTTTCAATTCGTGGTTATATGATTGATCTTGTTGTTAGTATTGGTATCACTTTGGATCATTGAGTTAATTTAGTTGGTTTTGGCAAACCTGGCTCGGTCAGTAGCAACACTATTTTTCAGAGTTGAATAAAAATATAAAAGTACTCTAAAGAAAAATAATTTCATCATCTTTCTTTCTTGATTTGCTCATAAGTTTAGTATTCTATACTTAAGATCTTTTATGCTTCCAAGGAAGATTGCATGTTTGTTTTGATCACTTGTATGTTTGTTTGTTTCCTTCAACTCTTATACTTGCTACCCAGACTTGCTAGCCAAAAACCTGTACTGAGAGGGAATTCTTCTCGTGCATCCAATCCTTAAACCAAACCCATGCCATTTGTGTCCACCGTACCTACCTATTAGCATTATTGCTATTCCAAGTAAATTCTTGTTTTTATCTACCTTCCAAATTAAACTTGTTATGTGAAAATTAGTGATTAAAGCTCTCACGAACTTGATGGCATACTTTACTTTCTTGCATCTAATAAACTTGAACCGTTGTGCCCATCTATGTTGCATATATGCTTGCGCTTTGTAAGTTGTGGATTAGCAGAACCATGCTGTCATGGGGAACGCTTTCAACATTGCACTGGTACTTTGTACCTAGTTGATATCATGTTCTTTTGTCTATGGATGTCGTCGGTGTGAAATGAAAGGGGAGCTTGTAAGTCCATGGATTTATGTATATGTGTTAGAGAAACGCCTGGGCCGCTGGTCTAATCCATGCTGACATGGTGGAAACCTGCAGCGTAACCATAATGAGCATCTATGAAGCATTCTTCTTATAAAAAAAGAGAGAGCCCTATATTGAGAAAAAGATAAAAAGAAAAGATAAAAAAAGAGATTATGAAAAGAGGAAAGAGAGAAAAAAGCACCATATTCCCATGGTAAAAAAGAAGATTGCTGAGATGTTTGTTGTCTTCTTGCCTTGTCATTTTGATATGGGGATTCTTCCATATCATCGGGCAAGGGGTACCCTGTTGGCGGTTCTCTATGATACACTTGTGCTTACAATGACAAGAACTTACCGGTGACTAAACTTGAATAGCATGAGGGAGCGGCCCTCGTATTCAAGGGACATGAGATTCTCAATTTACAACTTGTCAATGCATATGCTCATATTTGATCACTTTAACCTTAATCACCTAAAGATGCCTATGATAGGGGCAATGAGAGTTGAAAGCTAATAAGTATCATAATTTTTGGGAGCTCTTTATGAAACTTGCAATCCCTGCTTCCCTCTGCGAAAGGGCCTTTCTTTTACTTTTTAGTTGAGTCAGTAAACCTATTCCTTTCTTTCTTAGCAAGTATTTTGAGTTGTTTTGTTTCATTCATTCATATGATGATTTATTCAATCATGTTTCTTATGTTCCTTGTTTTTCACATTGCTCTTATCTTGGTGATTACTACTTTGAAAGCTATCATTGAAAAACCAGTTATTTGTGAACTCCAACAATTTATCAACTATTCTTCGACCAAGAGCTAAGTTTGTCGTTACCAATTATGATTTACTTTATGTATCCTTATTAAGTTTCCTTTACTTATTGCAAGTAAGTTATATAATAGTGAGTTGTCTTCTATTATGATCTATGTATTGATGAATGTGATTCTACTTGTCCGTATTCTTTTTATCGACTCTTCACTCCATAAACCTGAGGCCATGTTTATTGAGCTCAGTTTCGCTTGGGGACAAGCGAAGTCTAAGCTTGGGGGGAGTTGATACGTCCATTTTGCATCACTATTCTATATCATAATTCACTGTTATTCATTGATATATTTCATATTAAGAGATGATACTTATGTTATTTCATCTGTTTTTGCATGGTTGATGACTTTTGGAGCATGGACCGCTGCGGTCAGGATTCTGATGGAAAAGGTGCTTTTGGAGGCAAAATTTGCGAAGATCAGAAAATCCGGGAAAATATATGGAAAATCCTATTTTTCTAGAATACAAAGGCTGCCAGAAGAGGGAGTGGAGATGGGCCACAGGGGGCCCACACCACCCCTGGTGCGGGCCACCCTAGGTCGCGCCACCAGGTGGTGTGGCCGCCCTGGCCCACCTCTGGCTCTCCCCTCTAGCGTATATATGCCTCCCGAAACCCTAAGACTCGGGGAGCGACCACAGAAAGATTGCGCCGCCTCTGTGGGGTGGAAAACACCGAGAGAGAAAGATCTGTCCGGCAGACAGATTTCTGCCGGGGGAATTCCTTCTCGGAGAGGGGAGATCGTCGCCATCAACACCACCATCAAGCTAGACTTCATCGGGATCATCATCATCATCACCAGCCTCATCACCATCAGCACCCTCATCACCATCTCCATATTGCTGTAACAATTGGGTTGAATCTTGCATAGTTCTTAGGGGAAACTTTCCCGGTGTTGATTACTCTTTGTAGTTGATGCTATTGAGTGGAACCATTGAATTATTGTTTATGTTCAGATTTTATACATCATTATTCCATATCTGATCATGATCCATATGATGTCTTGTGAGTAGTTCGTTTTGTTCTTGAGGACATGAGAGAAGTCATGTTGTTAGTAGTGGAGTTGTGTTGAGAAAGATTCAATAGTTTGATATTTAAGTCGTGGTGTACTTCTTCTAGTGCTGTCATGTGAATGTCGACTACATGACACTTCACCTATATGGGCCTAGGGGATTGCATTGTGTATTTGGCTACTAATCGTAGGGGTTGCCGGAGTGACAGAAACCTGAACCCCTGTTAGGAAACCATTGCACAAGGGACGTAAGGGTCTTAGAGTTTAAAGCTGTGGTTAGGTTTCTACCTTAATTACTTTCTTGTACTTACGGATGTTTGCAAGGGGTATAATCACAAGTGTGTATTAGTCCTAGGAAGGTCGGTACATTAGCACAGGTTCACCCACACAACACTTAGCAAGCTAAAGAAGATTAATCAACTATATGAAGCGAAAGCACTTGACAGTATTCCCGTGTGTCCTCGAGAACGTTTGGTAATCTTAAGTAATACAACCGGCTTGTACTTTGCCGAATAAAGGATTGGGCCACTTGCTGCATTTATTCCTACTGTATTTTATTTACTCGTACTTTATTTACTTGCTTTATCAAAAACCCCTAAAAATCCGTTCGCTAAGTATTTGTAGAGAATTCCTGATCCATACCACTAGCCAGCACCTTGGTCTCCTCGTTGGGTTCGACACTCTTACTTATCGAAAATACTGCGATACACCCCCTATACTTGTGGGTCATCACCCCTCCTGTCAGATCTCGTGATTCATTCAAAAAAGTTCTGATCAGTTGCAAAAGCTCTCATTCAAGATCTCCCACTTCAACCACCCAAAGGCTTCGATCTTTGGGGGAATTGAAGGAGGAGACTTCATTCACCGACATCACGAATCAAGTGCTTCACCTCCACTCCATTCACTTGGAGATCTCTGGATCTAGTATTCTTGTTAATATCTAGATCTAGTATTTCGATATTGATAACATTTGTTCTTGTGGAAGCTTGTTGTCATTACAGGAGACTCCAATTCGGTTGTGGAGTTGTGCCCTGCTAGTTGTATAAAGGCATCAGTTCCCGCCTTGAAGGGTACCAATAGTGGAAAGGTGGATCAGGCCTTTGGTGGCGAGATCCATCGGAGAACAGGTGAGGCCTATTGTGGCGTGGTGGTCTTAGTACCGCCCACCCCTCCAACGCAGATGTACTTCCCTTAACAAGTAAGGAACTGTGGTAAAACAAATCCCGTGTCTCTTTGTGCTCCACTATGGTTTCCTCATTCCTTACTCTTACCCGCCTTTTCTTGCTAGTAGTTAGGTTTGCATATAGGGAAATTCTACGTAGTTGCATATCTAGAGAATTTACCTTCTGTGTCAAGCCTAAAATTGAAAAAGTATTAAAATTTGAAGTAGCACCTATTTGCCCCCCCTCTAATTGCCCATACGATTCATTTCAATTGGCATCAGAGCCTCGGCTCTTTATTCGGGCTTAACCATCTAAGAGAAGTATGGGTACTAAGGAGAATGGGAGTGAGGCTGTGGATAAGGTCACAATGGATGACCTCAAGACGTTGGAAACAATCTTGTTGAAATCCTTTGAGACCAAAATGGAAGAGATGTAGCAAATGATTGCTCGTCTCACCTCATCTACATCCCCACCTCCATCTTCCTCTGATGCCACCACTCCTCTATCTATGGATAAGGCTCATGTCGACTCTAAGGAAGATGAGGTGGTGGGTGAGAAAAATAATGGCTCCGCTTCCAAGAAAGGAAGTGGTAAGTAAGATTATAGTGAGGTCTCTCACTTATATTCTCCCAACCCACCTATCCCTCATCCTCATATAAACAATAGGGGTGATCCACCCAAGCTTACTGCATCTTCATTTAATCAATGACAATTCTTAATGAAATCTCATGTGTGCAGTTCATCGATTGAGCTTTGGAGGATCATTGAAGATGGCCTTCATATTGGAGACCCCACTAACTTGACTAGAAGAGAAGTTGTGGATAGTCAACTAAATGCAATGGCTCTTCACATGATTCAGCTCGGAGTGGGTCCCAAGGACATGCCACATATTGAGCACTTTAACACCGCCAAAGAAGCTTGGAATGCTCTCACCAACCTGTTCATCGGAAATGAAAGCATGAGAAGAAATAGGTATGATGCTCTTAGCAGTGAAGCCGAAGGATTTTACATGTTGTATGGTGAGGACCATGAAGACATGTATAGAAGGCTCAACAGCATTGCAACAACATTTAGAAAGCATGGAGCCACTCACATTGATGATGCGTGGATCAAAAGGAAATATGTGAGTGCCCTCATGCCATTTGAGCCAACAGACTTGAAGAGTTTACAAGGTAGACACAACTACCACCAAATGACTTCCAATGAAGTCATGCAAGAAATGGCGGACTTCAAAGTTGCCGCTAAGAATGCCGAAGATGCTCATGCTCTAGCAATTGGGATGCAAAAGGGAGTTAATGTTTCTCTAAAGTCCAATGTTGTTGAACAAGATGAGGATGATAGAGGGTACGATGTTGTCTCCATGGGTTGTCCCGAGGAGGTCAAGTGTGCTCATGGTGAGTACATGGCCTTCTACGCATTAACTTTTGGAAGGACCCAACTAAGGCTAAATCTGAACTTGAGCGCAAGAATGGGTCAAGTGGGCGAAAGGAGAATGGCCCAAAACTGAGAACTTGCTACAATTGTGGGGACCGGTTGCACTTTGTGGCTGAGTGTCCTTATCAAAGTAGAGAAGACAATGGGAGCAGGCTCATCCTCAAAGAAAAGTCTAAGGCACCTCGAAACAAACCATTTATCAAGAAGAATGGCCCTTACAAGAAGCAACCTAAGATTGTCTTGGTGGCACAAGAGGAATATTCTTCTGCAAGTGAAGATGAAGAGGATGAAGATAGCTCTCGGGAGGTGGCTGCTATAGCCACCACATCGAGCCCCACATATCTCTTCGATTCTCCAAACGAAAGTGTCATGAACAACAACATCACTTGCCTTATGGCAAGAGGGTCCGAGGTATCATCTTCCATTTCCTCATTTCCTAAGACTACTATGAATGTTGATATGGATGATCATACACGTATTAAGATAAAATAAGAGGTTATTGCTTTGGAGAATTTTTTTACTAACTTGCAAGGTGAGAACAAACTTCATGTTGATGCTCTTATGAGTCAACTTGCTCACTTCGAAGAACTCCTCGAAGAGAAGGGGAGAATTGAAAGAGAAGATGCTTTGGAGATAACCTCTTTGAAGAATGCTCTAGAGGAAGAAGAGGAAACTTGAGTCTGATTACAGGAGAAACTTGAGTCAATTGAAGAGTCCCATGAAGAAGTTGTTGCCCAGCTCATAAAGGAACGTGACAATGCTCTTGCTAAGGTAAAGAAACTAAAGAAAGATAAGGTTAACTTTGGGGCTGCTCATGCTAGACTCTCAGAGAAGTTAGAGAAACTTGATATTACCTACAAGGCATTAGAGAGTGATCTCTCTACTCTAAATGAGTCTTGTGATCAGATCCAAACTCAATTGGACAATTATGATATGCCTAGAACCTCCACACCATTGTGTGGACATGAAGATATTATTGAAGAAAGTGCAAGATTGAAAGAAGAACTTGTAAATGGGTCTCAACCTAAAGGTAAAGAAGTCCTAGATGAGATTCTTAGCAAGCAAAGGACAAAAAATGGAAAAGAAGGTTTTGGTTATGTTTCCAAGACAAACAAGAAGAAGAATAATAAGAAGAATAAGAGTAAAACTGCTCAAACAAAGACAAGCACCACAACTAATGACAAGACTAACTATGTTGGTTTTGCAGGGGCTAATAATCCGAATTATGAATTATTTTGTGATTATTATGGTGATGTCTATGCTAGCTATGTTGGTCCATTTGATAGTTACATTTCTTGGTCTATTTGGGTTCCCAAGACCCTTGTCACTAACATGAGAGTACCCATTGAAAAATGGGTACCTAAAACCAAGAAGTAACTTTCTTGCAGGGCTATGCTTCTGGTGGGTCAAAATGGGTGCTCGATAGAGGATGCACTAGTCATATGACCGGAAGCAAGGAGATCATCTCGGAGATGCGGCCAAATCATGATTACATAACCGTCTCCTATGGTGACAAGTCAACATCTGAGGTATTGGGTCTTGGCAAGGTTGTGGTTGCTCACGATATCTCTCTTGTGGACGTCATGCTTGTTGAGACCCTCGGTTACAATTTACTTTCTATTCGTGCCCTTGGTAAGATTGGCTTCGCTATTTTTATTGTTGGTGATTTGGTGGTACTCTTGTGGAGCAAGTCTCGAAAGGTCGCTTTTGTTGGATATGTCGAAAATGACTTGTATGTGGTGGACTTTTGGGGGAAAACCTCTATAGGTCCGATGTGTCTTTTCGGAAAGGCCAACGCGGGCTGGTGATGTCCCAAGATATCTCGAGCTCGTTGGGGAACCCCAAGAGGAAGGTATGATGAGCACAGCAGCAAGTTTCCCTCAGTTATGAAACCAAGGTTATCAAACCAGTAGGAGCAAGGAAACACCTCCAAGGTGTTGTTGCCAACTTGGAATCCTGCACAACACAACCACAGAACTTTGCCCCCAACTTACAGTGAGGTTGTCAATCTCACTGGTTTTGCTGAAAACAAAGGATTAAACATATTGTGTGGAAGAAAGTAAAAGCTTGCAGAAAGTAAACAGAAAGGAGTAAACAGTTGTAGATTGATGGTAAAAGAAAGGACCAGAGTCCATAGTTCACTAGTGGTGGTTCTCCGTAAGATAGATGACATGTTGGGTGAACAAATTACAGTGGGGCAATTGACAAACATCGAGAAAGCATACATGCATATACTAATCATCTTGACTCCTATGAGATTTGATTGGGCATTACAACATTATACATAGACCGTAATCCAACTGCATCTATGACTAATAATCCACCTTCAGGTTATCAATCCGAACCCCCTCTAGTATTAAGTTGCAAGCAACAGGTAATTGCATTACGCATTGCGTGTAAAGTAAACAATATGATTGTTCTATGAACAAAGGATTGTTGCTTTTTCCCTAGTAGCAACAACACATCTAGTACCTTAGAGATTTCTGTCACTTCCCTAGATTACTAGAGGCATGAACTCACTATCGAGCATAAATACTCCCTCTTGGAGTTGCTAGCATCTACTCGGCCAAGATATCTACTAACAACGGAGAGCATGCAAGATCACAAATAACAAAGACATGATAGAATCAATAATCATTCTAAAATAGCATCTCAATATCCATCGGATCCCCGCAAACACAACATGTATGATTACAAATAGCCACTATGCTCTCTCAATAGGTGCATAAAGATAGAAGATGGAGACTCAACATAAAAGTAGAAGAAAGGCCTTCATAGAAGGAAGTCGGGATTCAAGTTTCATAAAGAGTTTCCAAAAATTATGGTACTTATTAGCTTTCAGATCTCATTGCCCCTATCATAAGCATCTTGAAGTGATTAAGGTTAAAGTGAACAAACTACGGAGTATATGCTTGACAAAGTATAAGTTGGAAATCTCACGTCCCTTGAATACGAGGGCCGCTCCTCATGCTACTCAAGTTTAGTTACCGGTAAGTCCTTGTCATAGTAAGTACATGTGTATCATAGAGAACCGGCAACGGGGTACCCCTTGCCCGATGATACGAAAGAATCCCCATATCAAAATGACAAGGCAAGCAGACAACAAGCATCTCAGCAATCTTCTTATTTACCATGGGAAAATGGTGCTTTTTTCTCTCTTTCCTCTTTTCTCATATCTTTTTTTTATTTTTCTCTTTTTCTCAATATCTATCTATTTTTTTATAAGAAGAATGCTTCATAGACAGCTCATTATGGTTACGCTGCAGGTTTCCACCATGATTAGGCATGGATTAGACCGGCGGCCCAGGCGTTTCTCTAACGCACATACATAACTCCATGGACTTACAAGTTCCCCTTTCATTTCACACCGACGACATCCATAGACAAAAGAGCATGATATCAACTAGGTACAAAGTACAAGTGCAATGTTGAAAGCGTTCCCCATGACAGCAGGGTTCTGCTAATCCCCAACATATAAGTGCAAGCATATACAACATAGACAACACAATGGTTCAAGTTTATTAAGGACAAGTAAAGTAAAGTGTGTCATCAAGTTCGTGAGAGCTTTAATCACTAGTTTTCTCATAACAAGTTTAATTCGGAAGGTAGATAAAAACATGAATATACTTGGAATAGCAAATGCTAATAGGTAGGTATGGTGGACTCTTTGAAAGAACTTGGTTTTATTTGGAGTTGGATGCATTAGTGGAACTCATACTTGGTTATGGAGGCTAGCAAAAGACTGGGAGCGACCAACTAAGAGAGCAATAATGGCCATAATCATGCAAAGCGACAAAACATCATTAATTAAAGCATAAAGTGATATTACAAGTCGAAAACTAAAGGATCAGAAAGCCTACGGTCACTTGGGATAGTCATAACATGGTGTGAGCATGCGCCAAGTCAACCCAAATAAAGCATCAAAGGAGAATACCACAATACTATGCTTTAATATGTTAAAACAACGCATGATTCTTCCAAGGCACATTAAGCAATCTCAATTGTTTATAACATGTCATGCTATAGAAAAGATAACTAAGCATAAAGCCAAAACAATAGCAAGCATAACATGACAAAGCATGGGCCACAGTCAAAAACAAGCTCTCTTTACCACTTAAGCATGAACTTTCCTACTCTTTTCCAATCAAAGCCAAACTATTTGAAAACTAATGTATGAAAGAGGGGGTACAACCAATTTATTCTAGCAAACTAAGAAAACCAAGCAAACGAAAACAAAGATGCTCCAAGAACGACACAACTGTGCATGAAACAATAAAAATGAAGTGTTTGGAAGAAACCTGAGATTTTTATTGATGAAGGGTATGCCTTGGGCATCCCCAAGATTTGACGCTTGTACTTCTTGGATATTTCTTGGGGTGACACGCGTGGCATCCCCAAGCTTGAGCTTTAGTCCATTCTTCATCTCAGTACATCATTCTCTCCATACACCTGAAATTTTTTCTTCATACAAAACTTCACACAATCTTTATTAGCAACATTAGTGCACTCAAATTAATAAGTCTTTGGGTTCAGTTTCAACTCCAATACAACTTCCATTAAAACACTACTGAAGCACTTCCCTTGAAAAGCTCAATTCCCCAAAGAGAACCCAAAAAGGAACCAACAAGAAGCAAATGCAAATAATGGCAGAAATCTATCAAAACAGACCAACAGGTAAAAACCAATTTTTTTGAAGACCTTCTGTTGCTCAAATCGAAAAGTGTTGAACTAAAGAAAGTTAGATAACAACCTGGGGCAGGAGTACAAAATTTCACGCCTCAAAAAGACATACAGAGATTTTACACGAAATTTTGTGGTGAAGCACAAAAATCTATTTCGGGACAACAACTTTCCCAAGCATTACTTATCTCTCATTAGAGGTTACTCTTGGCACAAAAAGCAAATAAAAAGGATAAGGAGAGGTTATTACTGAAGTAATAACTTCAAGACTCATCTAAAACTTTTGGGTTATTTCCCAATAAGTACTTTGCTTTAACTCCTTTAAGTTAGACATAAGAAGCAAGAAAAAGAATCAAGTGTTCTCAAATGAAGAAGCATTAAAACCAAATTTCTTGCCCTTACCTCTCTTACTTTTATTCTTGACCTTGGGGAACATATGATTGTTTGGTGGAGAAGCAAAGTGCATGGTGCCCTTTTCCACATCTATTATTGCTCCAAGGAGTTTCAATAGGGATCTTCCAAGTGTGATTTGTCCTTTTCCTACACATTCAATAACAAGATAATCAGTAGAAACCATTTTCCCTATGATATTTGTAAACACTCTTTCAGCTATTCCAATTGGTGATATTGTGGCATTATTAGCAAGAAATATTTCTTCTCCTCCTTCAGAAAGTCCCCAAAGATTCAAAGATTCATAGATATCTTTAGGCCTAAGACAGAATTCAGACATGATATCACAACGACCATGAAAAGTTTCATTATTTATAATAACCTTTACTGTAGGAAGCCACTTTGAGGGTTCAAAATTTATTGGAACATAGTCATGATGCTCTCTAAGTGTATTATAGCAATCTTTTAATCTAGCAGTGCTGGTCTCAAGAGTGTTCAATCTAGCAAATATGTTTATAAAGGAAGAATCAGATTTGCTAGGAAAGTTATAAGTAAAGACCAATTTCTTTATGGCATTAAAAGCATCATCCTCATTGAATTGGAGGAAATCTCCTCCTACTACAGCATCCAAATCATATCTATAACAAAGAGCAATACCAAGGTTAAAACTGCTAAGGAACAAGCTTTGAGTCATTTTAGGTTCAGTTTTTTCATGTAAATCAGAGATTCTAGACCAAGCTTCTTTGAAACTCTCTTAAATTCATTGTCTAAATGTGAAAATCATTTCCTCAGGTGACATAGTGATTGGAGTAATGCTATACATAATGGCAACTTAAGGTAGGAACTAATAATAATTTTTTTGTATTTTTAATAAAGAAAGCAAACTAGTACAACTATTTTTATGTGTTTTTGATAAAGAAACAAGCAAACAAAGCAAAAATAAACTAAGAAAAATAAATAAAACAAAGTAAAGAGATTGGTTATGAGGGACTCCCCTTGTGAAGATGTCCTTGACTCCCCGGCAACGGTGCCAGAAAAGAGCTTGATGGCCCAAGATATCTCTAACTCGTTGGGGAACCCCAAGAGAAAGGTATCATGAGCACAGCAACAAGTTTCCCTCAGTTATGAAACCAAGGTTATCGAATTAGTAGGATCAAGGAAACACCTCCAAGGTGTTGTTGCCAACTTGGAATCCTGCACAACACAACCACAGAACCTTGCCCCCAACTTACAGTGAGGTTGTGAATCTCAACGGTTTTGCTGAAAACAAAGGATTAAACGTATTGTGTGGAAGAAAGTAAAAGCTTGCAGAAAGTAAACAGAAAGCAGTAAACAGTTGTAGATTGATGGTAAAAGAAAGGACCGGGGTCCATAGTTCACTAGTGGTGGTTCTCCTTAAGATAGATGACATGTTGGGTGAACAAATTACAGCGGGGCATTTGACAAACATCGAGAAAGCATACATGCATATACTAATCACCTTGACTCCTATGAGATATGATTGGGCATTACAACATTATACATAGACAGCAATCCAACTGCATCTATGACTAATAATCCACCTTGATGTTATCAATCCGAACCCCCTCTAGTATTAAGTTGCAAGCAACAGATAATTGCATTATGCATTGTGTGTAAAGTAAACAATACGATTGTTCTATGAACAAAGGATTGTTGTTTTCTCCCTAGTAGCAACATCACATCTAGTACCTTAGAGATTTATGTCACTTCCCCAGATTACTAGAGGCATGAACCCACTATCAAGCATAAATACTCCCTCTTGGAGTTGCTAGCATCTACTCGGCCAAGATATCTACTAACAACAGAGAGCATGCAAGATCAAAAATAACAAAGACATGATAGAATCAATAATCAATCTAAAATAGCATCTCAATATCCATCGGATCCCCGCAAACACAACATGTATGATTAAAAATAGATGATCTTGATCATGAACGGAGCTCACAAGATCTAGACATGGTAGCACAAAGGAGAACAACCAACCATCTAGCTACTACATGGACTCACTCTTATATCTCCTTCGTATCTGGTCTAAATATCGTTGATTCAAGGAGCTTGTCTTGATTACCCATGTACTCACTCTTATATCTCCTCCGTATCTGGTCTAGGTGTGGGCATGGGTATAGAGGGAGTGTGGTCCTAATTAATTGGGCTAACCCTCCTCCTATAATGCCGAAAGCAAGTAAAATCATTTCTCTTAATATCATTTTGTGATATGTGAGCTTTTTGATGAGTATTGGTCATGAACCCAAGATATATCTTCGTGGTGTCATACCATGCACTCCAACAAGGTGGCCTCGGCCACCGCCCTCTTCCGTGAGAAGAGTTGGTTCTATGTGGTTTTTTTGGTTGTTATTGCTCATCTCTTGTTCTTATTGAAATCACACTCAATTTTGGCTTTTAGTTGATTTGATTCTTGCAATCTTGAGTTTGTAGTACCATCTGAGTTTGGTTGTCTAATCCCAAGCCTCTCTATATCCCTAAGCCATCTCTTCTAGCACACAAGTCCATTGTTCATCTTGTGGGGGTTTTGTTTGGGGATGCACGGGCCTAAATCTATGTGTAACAAAAATTTAGAAATCAGGCAGGATAATCCGGCCCAAGTGGTGGCCAGATAATCCGGCCCTGGCGGGTTCAGTCTTATAAGGGCTGGGCATCGGGGGAGGGCTCACACAGAGCAGTTCTTCTCCCCCAACCCCTCTCTCTCTCCCAAGACGCCGCCCACTACCCCAACCCTCCCCGGAGCCCTTCCAGCCACTGGATTCTCCGGGCCTTCCCCGGATCTTCTTCCCCACGGCTCCGGGTACCTTCTCCTCCGTGTTCTTCCTTCAATGAGTGAGGGTAACTCCCTCTCTCCCATCTTTTGTGTTGATGTGTTACTTGTTGGTGGAACATGGACTAGGAGGCTCCTTGTGGTTGTTATTTTGCGTAGAAATCATAGTCTAGCAATTCCTCTACCCGATCTATGTTATTGCACTTAATCTTGGCAGTATCTGAAAAATTCTGCCAGGGCCGGATTATTCGCCCCTAGCCAGGCCGGATAATCCAGCCTGACAGATTCATCTCTGCTTCAGATTTCTGTGGATTTTTGCATGATGTATGTGTGGGCTGTGGATTGTTTGTCTACTATTTCTACTTTCTCTCCGTGACTTGTGTGTGTTCTTATCCCCATGCTATCCGTCTTATTCGTTTCACAGGTGGTTCCAGTGCTCCCAAAACCTATAGGCGTCGTCCCCGTGGCCTCTACTTCCGGGACGATGGTGAAGGTGGTCTCGTGGACGAAGTTGAACTGAGAAGGAGGAACAAAGAGGCTGGCCGTATGGATGAATAGAAAAAGTGGGTCAAGAGCAGGAAGGGCGTGTCCAAGGAAAAGGGAAAGGCACCAAAGATCAACTATAAGAAAATATATGCTCTCAATTACTCTTCCATTCGCCATCGTGATCTGTTTGCGGAATCTACGCAAGATACTGAGCTTGGTGACTCCCGCTTTTGGTGTGCTGACCAAAAGTCTATTTATGAAGATGTCTATGCTTTGCTGAAGATTCGCCCTATGCATCCGATGATCATTGCTAAGGCTATGGAGAAGCCTCAACTTGCTGATGCTATGGAGGTGACTGAGCGGATGGGGCTGCACCATCTTATGGCCCTTCAGTGTTCCTATGACTCTGAGGTGGTGAAGCAATTCTTCTTCACTTTGGTCATTTGTGGCGATGAGTAACGCACCATGAAGTGGATGACCCGTGACATTCCAATGCAAACTGATTTCTGAACCTTTGCTGAGGTGCTTGGATATCCCTTCCACAACAGGGACCGCACTAGTGGCTATTGCATCATTACTCAACTCAACCCCAACAAATATGTTGTTATCTCTCCTTGCACGGTTGACAATGGTATTGTGGTCTCTCACCTCTTTTTTCTAGCTTGGTGGGCATTTTCCGTGACTCTATCACACCAAGTGGGGGAAACAATGATAGTATTCGTGGTCACTTGGTTCGGCTACTTGCCTTTTCTCATGAGGTTGCCTCCTGTGAAGATGAATCTGTTGACTACAAGCTGGATGTGATGGATTTCATCTATCATGAGTTGACTGATGCAATGTTCAATAGGCTCTCCATCCCGTATGCGCCTTATATTATGATACTGATCAAGCACTTGCTTCCCACTGGAGAGTTTCACATTTTTGTTGTGCATAAGGCCAAGAAGATATACAATAAGGCGAGAAAGATATCTCATCCATCTTCTGCTTCTGAGGGCTTCATGAGGGATGCCCGTAGGCCCCCAGTGCCTCCTATTGCTCGTGAGGTGAAGCGGCTGAATTGGTTCCAGCGGAACATTTTGTGTATGGGGGTGAACACTCGCAAGTGGTAGTATGCGACGTATAAGCAGCGCCACGAGATGGCCCATACTCAGTAGCTCATTCTCCACCATGTGTCCAGAGCGACCAGCGCTCCTCCTGCTCCTACCGCTCCCACACCATATGCTCAGTGGAATTCTTCATCTGGACTCAACTATGGAGAGCTTGAGCGTCACCTGTTTCCTACCCCGGCCACTGCTGATGAGGAAGGAGAAGACACCGAGGAGTATGATGATGGATACGAGGACGGGGACGAGGAAGACGATGAGGACTCCGAGTGATCATCTGGGACGCTAGCATCGCTCTTTTTTCTTTTTGGCGTTTCGATGCCAAAGGGGGAGAAGTAGTTCTATTAGGTCTTCGTGGATTTGTATGGGTAGGGCGCAAGCATTTGCACTTTATCATTTCGATCTTTTTCTCGCTTGTGCCCATTTAGCGTTAAACTCTTATTTGTGATTGTTTTGTATAAGACTTTGTTAATGTGTGGCTCTGAAATTATCTCGTGGATTATTTCCTCGGGATTATGGATCTATCATATTGGTTATCTATCTCTCGTGGAAGGCATTTATAATGGTTATCACATTGACTATTCTTATACTATATTGAGGACACATCTCTCACGGTGGTATGATATTTCTCTGAGCTAGCTCACCATTTATGTATCAATTCCGTTCCAATGAAATAGACTTGTACCTACTAGCTCACCATTTATGTATCAATTCCGTTCCAATGAAATAGACTTGTACCTACTTGTGTGTATTTGTATTCAAACTAGTATAGTGGCCCGCGCTCACGCGCGGACAATATATTTAAATTATCTTAAAATATGTATTATTTATGTTGTTAATGACATGTAGGAATATGTAATATATTTTCCCTTTGAAACATAGTAGCTATTTTATTTCGTAAAATATGAGCATAAATTATTATTTTTTACTCCCACGCAAGATTTGAACCAAGCACCTAGTATTTCTCTCTAAACCAAATATTTTTAATTTTATTTTTTGCATTGTGTTATATTCATTTCACAATTTTTTAAGTCTGATTGGCTACATACAGTTCCATATATATATTTCGGTTCGGTTCACCTGTAAATCTTTTCATCTCTCCAGCGGCTACCTACAGGACATTGCGTGAAAAACACATATTGAGCTGTATAGCATTATATTTAGATATACATTAATGAGTAAGTCTAGACAATCATGCTAGTACGTAGAGAATAAAAATTAAAATTATACTCCCTTCGTCCAGAAATAAGTAACTTGTACTATTTGTCTAGATTCACATGTATGTATGTAGATGCGTTTTAGTGTGTTGGTACATCCGAATTTAGACAAATCCAAGTCACTTATGGACGGAGGGAGTAGAAAAATTTAATGACCGCTTACTTTGTGCTCACAAGTCCTAATGTGTTAATCTTTTGAGAGGAAGCCAGAATTTTTTACACTAATATTTAAGGTTTTTATTATATAAATATAAATGTTAATAATTATTTCTCTCATTTAGCAGTAATACAATACATATAAAATTATGGACTGACTCGATTGAAAAGTATAATGGTGACCTAGAAAGTTGACTAAAATGTAGGTTTTCAAAATAAAATAATGAATATCAGAGAATTGTCTTACGATAAATACTACCCAATATACCTAAAATAAAATATTTTGAGGCATATATGAGTTTCTGTAACATGGACTTGAGGACAGGGCGAGTCTTAGAAATACGTCAGATGGAAAATTTACAAGGAACAACTATGTAAAACATATTCTTGGAGACAAATGGCTCTTTATGAAATTAAATATATATCTCAACATGCTCATGATACATCTCGTGTCTTTTAATATCACAAAAAATGTGTACAAAAAGACACACCATACACTGTCAAGGTAACTAATTGAATGGTTATGCAGTAAATATATGCCTGCTTGCAGGATGATGCCACGATTATTATCCAATGCCAGATGATACACCTTTATTTTGGAGAACACCAAGTAATATAAACCTATCTAGAAAGACACATGTGATTACGATTGTACCTCTTATTTGGTCCTTGTAGTTATCCATGTTTGGACGTTTTTGGCTCAATGTCAAACTCCAAAACATGAACAGAAGGAAACAAATTTTATAATTCACACTTATATTCTGAAAAATAGAAGTTGGCGACAAAATAAAGCAAAGAAGAATAAACATAAACATTATCCATATATGTGGTTAATTGGTAATCTTAATTCTTTTATTCCATGGTTGTTCCATGGACTATATAGCTACTCTAATGAATCTCACGCCCACAGTAGTGTTTGGCGAACAAAAACCTAGCCTAGCAACATTGAAGTTTTAACCTCTGTGAGTGTCTACCCATTTCAATAAAGTTAGGCTAGCTAGAACTAAGAGAAGTATGTCTCACCCATAATTATAAATTCCAGTTTTTTCTCCTAACTATGTAAGATAAAAACCATAATAAAGTTACCTATAGTATTAGACCCAAGTACCTTTTACACAAAAATGCAGCATAACTCAAAAGCTATCCCAGGAGACATCATACACACAAGTATTTTGCTTTTATTTTCTTATGTGAATTGAATTAAATTTTCTCTATAGCCATCCTATAAACATTCATTTTGTTTATCTATCCAGGGACTCAAATTAAGCTGAAAAATAATATATAATTTTCATTAACATGTAGAATTTATCTAATTTCCATGAACATATAAATTTCATCTAATTTGCAAGAATCTTCTCTTAACAAACTTGATAAAGCATATAATATAAAAATTACAAATTTGCTTCACATACGCAAGTATGATTCTCATATGACAAACGGATGTGCTTGCAATTCCTATCTTCCTGCCCTGCTGCTTCCTAGGCCATCCAGCTCCTGCTATTATCTTGGCACATCGGTCCATTCTTTCTGCAAATGAAACAAATGGTAAATCAATTATCTCGATATTTCTCAATAGGCAACCAAAACTAAGTTGTGGGCTAGCGGCCATGACGGCAGTGATGACCGAAAGAACAAATTACGGCACAAAAACTTGTTTCTTGGGCTTGGATTTCAGGTGAACTTAATCGAGCAGGCTGGAGTCAAACAATCACCTTTGAGAGGCAATGTGTCACGTCGGATCATACTAGCATTGAACACAAATTATCTTACGTATAGCAGGACTTCAATTTTCTGGGTCAGAGCAAATTTCTGAAAAGTATACATTGGGCCTAATTTAGGATAAATCTAACTACACGAAGAGGGTGCAACGATGGTAATAATTTTTCTAGAAAGAAATTAAGAATTTGTTAGGAAACAAAATTCATTTTGTAAATTAATTTTTGAACGTTCAATAGGAGTAGCAATTTGTTGTAACAATAATTTTTTAAGCAGCCAAAAGGTTGAAAACTTACATAATTGAGTGTGTATCAAATGGTCTATCTCGTTGTCTCTTCTTTCTCACAGCCATAAGAATCAGTTGATCCATGGTACTGTAGCATCTTGTTGTCTCTTTTATATCTGATAAAATAAATTGAATTCCTGATATTGTAGCGCACTAATTCCATTGAGCGAACTGCAGCAGCTTGCTGCTGTTCAATTCAGCGCACATATCCTGCAGAGATAAACACATGTACGTAGAAAAAATTTGGTCACCGAGGCTATAGCACCTGATCATTAGGGAAGATGGTAAGCCAAACCATGATTTATGCTTGGGTACCTGTGTAGCTACATCTCCATTGAATGCATGGACTTACCTTCTGAGCGTAGCTATGGTATTTTCGCATACATGGATACTACCGATCTAGATTCTGTAGACATCGCCTGTCACGGAAGGACCACAGATGTTCACGTTGGCTTGGGGCAAAAGCGATCTGTGGCCGTGAAGAACAACCGATGTATGGCGCATCTGTCATTCTCCTTCCTCCGTTGATCCCTTACGTGCGGCAAAACAGGATGCCATAAGGAAAGCGCACCTCGGCAGCCGAGAGATGGCGTCTGATGTGATAGCTGAGAGGTTTTTTTGACCTAGGAAAAAAGTTACGGTGAGGGATCACATTATTTCTGTTGTAATGGCAACAATGGGTAATTTATCTAAAGTTTAATCTAATGGCTGTAGATTAATCCATCCAAGAAATAAATGGTCAGATGTTTCTGATTATTGTGGGATTTTCTAGCGATTTCTCTAATTTCTGGTTAACTATCACGTACTTTTAATATATAATAGATAGATGCAAACTTTTACTATGCACACATTGAGGGGTAGTCTTTTTCATTCGCTAAATGATGTTGTTTTTAGAGCTATCTTGCAAATCCTAGTATTGTCATCTAACACCAAAAATGGGGAGATTGAAAAAACATTTCATGATCTCTAGTGTTTTGTGTGTTAGATAACATATCATGGAGTACCTCATGTGTGTTAAGTGCTGCAGGTAAGAAAACATGTTGTTGGGGAGCCGGATAATCCGCCCCCATCAAGGGCCGGATAATCCGGTATGTCCCTCTTGATCAGAATTGGTCGCGTGTGAGCTTCTGTCTGGGAGCGGATAATCTGCCCCCAGGAGAAGTTGCCAAGGGAGGATCAACCTTCTATCTGGGAGCGGATTATCCCCCAGACAATCCGTGGCTGGGGGCGGAGTTTTCCCCGGCCGGATAATCCGACCTTTCTCTTGGGCTGGATAATCCGCCCCCACCCCTGGGTGAAGCTGCCAAGGGTGGCTCCGCGTGACCTTCTGTCCGGGGGCGGATTTCCCCTCAGATAATCTGAGTCTGGGGCGGAGTTTTCCCCAGATCGAATAATTCGGCCCTCACTTAGGCCAGATAATCCGGCCCTAGACTACTCCAACGGCTCTGTTTGGACAGGGGGTATAAAAGCCCCAATCACCCCTCCTGTCAGATCTCTTCATTCATTCGAAAAAGTTCTGATCAGTTGCAAAAGCTCTCATTCAAGATCTCCCACTTCAACCACCCGAAGGCTTCGATCTTTGGGGGAATTGAAGGAGGAGACTTCATTCACCGACATCACAAATCAAGCGCTTCACCTCCACTCCATTCGCTTGTTGATCTCTCGATCTAGTATTCTTGTTAATATCTAGATCTAGTGTTTCGATATTGATAACATTTGTTTTTGTGGCAGCTTGTTGTCATTACGGGAGCCTCCAATTCGGTTGTGGATTTGTGACCCGCTAATTGTGTAAAGGCATCGGTTCCCGCCTCGAAGGGTTCCAATAGTGGAAAGGTGGACCAGGCCTTTGGTGGCGAGATCCATCGAAGAACAGGGTGAGGCCTATTGTGGAGTGGTGGTCTTAGTACCGCCCACCCCTCCAACGCAGATGTACTTCCTAACAAGGAAGGAACTGCGGTAAAACAAATCATGTGTCTTCGTGTGCTCCACTACGGTTTCTTGTTCCTTACTCTTACCCGCCTTCACTCGCTAGTAGTTAGGTTTGCATATAGGGAAATTCTATGTAGTTGCATATCTAGAGAATTTATCTTTTGTGTCAAGCCTAAAATTGAAAAAGTATTAAAATTTGAAGTAGCACCTATTCACCCCTCTCTAGGTGTTCATACGATCCATTTCAGCAGTTGCATCGAAACCGACTTCAGCATCACTACGGGAGAGAATGTTTCATCGTAGTCAACTCCTTAAATTTGTCGAAACCGCTTTGTGATAAGTCAAGCTTTATAGATGGTCACATTACCGTCAACATCATTTTTTCTTTTGAAAATCCATTTATTCTCAACGGCCTTTCGGTTGTGAGGTAAGTCCACCAAGGTCCAAACATGGTTTTCGTACATGGATTCCATCTCGGATTTCATGGCTTCTAGCCATTTGTTGGAATCTGGGCTCATCATCGCTTCTTCATATGTCACAGGGTCATCTATTTCATCAACCATGAAATTTATAACAGGATTTCCGTACAGTTCAGGAGTTGCACGTGTCCTGCTTGACCTGCGAGGTTCGGTAGTGTCCTCTTTCGGAGTTTCATGATCATTATCATTAGTTCCTTCTTCATTTGGTGAAGTCAACTCCGAAACAACTTCTGGTGTTGCGCCACTCGCCATTTCATGAAGAGAAGGTTCAATAACCTCTTCGAGTTCTACCTTTAGACTACTCACACCTTTCGCAAAAACTCTTTCTCTAGAAAGGATCCATTCTTGGCAACGAAAACCTTGCCCTCGGATCTGTGATAGAAGGAAGACCCAATTGTTTCTTTAGAATATCATATGAAGATGTATTTTCCGCTTTGGGTTCGAGTTTATCAGGCTAAAGTTTTTTCACATAAACATCGCATCCCCAAACTTTAAGAAATGACAGTTTAGGTTTTTTTCCAAACCACAATTCATACGGTGTTGTTTCAACAAATTTAGATGGTGCCCGATTTAAAGTGAATGCAGCGGTTTCTAGTGCATAACCCCAAAATGATAGTGGCAAGTCAGTCAGAGACATCATAGATCAAACTATATCCAATAAAGTACGATTAAGACGTTCCAACACACCATTACACTATGGTGTTCCGGTAGGCGTGAATTGTGAAACTATTCCACAATTTTTCCTATGTGTGCTAAACTCGTAACTAAGATACTCACCTCCATGGTAGGACCGCAGAAATTTAATCTTTCTATTACAATGATTTTCCACTTTACTCTGAAATTCCTTGAACTTGTCAAAGGTTTCAGACTTGTGTTTCATCAAATAGATATACCCGTACCTACTCAAATCATCCGTGAAAGTAATAAAATAACGATATCCACCTCACGCCGACTCACTCATTGGACCACATACATCGGCATGTATGATTTCCAATAAATTTGTCTCTCGTTCCATTGAACCGGAAAACGGTGTTCTAGTCATCTTGCCCATAAGGCATGGCTCACATGTATCAAATGATTCAAAATCAAGTGATTCCAAAAGTCCATAAGAATGGAGTTTCTTTATGCGTTTAATGCCAATATTACCTAGACGGCAGTGCCACATATATGCAGATATATTATTATCAAGTTTAATCCTTTTAGCATCAACATTATGAATATGCGTAACACTATTATCGAGATCCAACAGAAATAAAACATCCATCACAGGTGCATGACCATAAAAGATATCATTCATATAAATCGAACAACCATTGTTTTCGGATTTAAATGAATAACCACTTCGCATCAAACATGATCCGGATACAATATTCATGCTCAATGTAGGCACCAAATAACAATTTTTTAGATTTATCACTAATCCCGACGGTAGGTGGAGAGGTAGAATTCCGAAGGCGATCACATCAACTCTTGATCCATTGCCGACATGCATCTTGACCTCACCCCTTGCTAGCGGTCGCTTGTTCCGCAACCCTTGATTCGAGTTACATAAATTAGTAACTGATCCAGTATCAAATACCCAGATGCTACTGCGAGTACTAGTCAAGTAAACATCAAAAACATGTATATCACATATACCTTCGTTTGCCTTGTCGACCATCTTGTCTACCAAATACTTGGGGCAGTTGCTCTTCCAATGGCTAGTCCCCTTAAAATAATAGCACTCGGTATCAGATTTAGGGCTAGCTCGGGATTTCGTTTCAAGCACGACAATAGATTTGCCGCCCTTCTTTCCCTTCTATTTACCCTTCTTGTCTTTCTTGATACTAGTGGTCTTATTGATCATCAACGCTTGATCTTCTTTCTTGATCTCCACTTCTGCAGTCTTAAGAATTGACAAAAGCTCGGGGAGATACTTCTTCGTGCCCTGCATATTATAGTTCATCATGAAGCTCCTATAGCTGGATGGCAGAGATTGGAGAATACGATATATGCCTAAGTCAATGGGAATCATTATTCCCAAGGACACAAGCTTATTGATGTACCAAGACATTCTGAGTACGTGCTCACTAACGGAGTTGTTCTCTTCCATCATGCAGCTAAAGAACTTTTCAGAAGCATTATAACTCTCTACGGCAGCATGGGCATCAAAAATAATTTTCAATTCACCCATGGTATCAAGTCATTGCCATTTTCGAAACGCTTTCGAAGTTCTGGCTCTAGCCCATATAGTATGCCACAATGAACTAAGTTGTGGTCCTCCTGACGAGTCAAATAGACATTCTTTTCCTCGTTAGGGACATCAGGAGCTGGTGGGGGGCCTAGCGGCACTTCTAGCACATATTGCTTTTGTGCAGTAGTGAGGAGAATCCTAAAATTCACGGCCCAGTTGGTAAAGTTGCTACCATTTGCCGCAAGTTTCTATTTCTCCACAAACACATTGAGATTAAAATCAGCGGAAAAGCAATTCCGCCCACGTATAGACGTCTCCATCTTATCACACACCTTCCATTTCCCTTAGATTTTCCAAGATTGGTGCTGATATATTTGCATAAACGTACAGAAACCTAATTTGGTTTGCATCAAGAAATCCCTTCGACTTTGCAAAAGGCACCTCTTACTTTTCTTGTTCTCCACTCAGTGTTACATTTTTATGCACCATGCATTCTTGATCAAACACATTATTCCTTACCAAACCATTTTTTCACCGTATGTAGATGATATCTAGGAAACCATACATTGTAGGAAACTATTAATTCTGATCTGGACCATTTATTTCGGCCAGAATTTATCAAATAAATCACAACATTTAGAAAACAAATGTCACAACCATTATTAATCAACAGATATCACAAAAATGGCATATATTTCAACGCTTTTGTTGTTGTGTTCTTAAACAAATCAAGATATAAAGAAAAGAAAGAGAAATATAACTAATTAGAAAAGAAAGAGAAATAAAACTAATTCGGATCTAGAGCATAGGACGCAGAAAAACAGGATCTAGGATAGGTTCATAGAAAATTCGTGCCATGAACAAAATTTGGATTCTTAAGACAATAAATCCAAGAACAAGAAAGAGAAGAGAGATCCAAATCTAGATGTGTGCCCCTTGTCATCTTTGACAAAACAGAGAGAGAAGTATGGAGAAAATGAGGATGGCAACAAGATTTTCCCCCGTCGTCCTTCTCCCCGGCAGGGAGTATGGGTCGAGTGGGCCGGCATCATGACGCGGACAACTGCAGAGGAGAAGAGCATGGTTGGATCCCAGGTGTAGCTCCGAGAACCAGGACACGGCTCGTCGCCGGACGGAGGCAATCAACCTTGTTGTCGACCCGGAATGGAGACGTCATCCTCGTGTTGGAGAGAAGAAAATGGGGATGAGAAGAGAACCTGAGAGACTATAGGATAAGATAAGCATGCGCATGTTGAAAGTGTACAGGTACATCTTACCTGCTATATGGGTGAGAAGATAGACATGTCCAGGTTGAAAACGTAAATAACACTAGCACGAATCTTAGAACTACCCAGGTCGTCAGGTTAGACAGAGATGTCCATCACTGTGTGGAATCGCCGCGTTCTTAAAAGCATGTGGTGCCATCTACAACAGAATTTGTAAAGTTTATTTAGACTAAGTTTATGATAGGTTGAATTCAACTAATCCAAATTACAAATAAACTCCCACTCAAAAACAACATCTCTCGTGTCTTTTTGGTGATTACATGAACCAAATCCACTACACCAAGTCCGATCATCACGTGAGTCGGTGTAACTTCAAAGGCGAGCATCTATATGAGCATCATATCAACTAGTGACTCATGTTTAACCTTTTGGTCCGTATTCCAATGCCATGTCTGTACATGCTAGGCTCGCCAAGTAGGAACCTTAGTATCCGCGTGTGTAAAACAGTCTTACACTCGTTATACGAATGTGGATTCAAGTACACCCGATCATGACGTGATGTCTTGAAGCGACGAAACATAAAACGGTGCGTACTTAAGGAAGAACACATTTTTATATTTATATCTAAATGAGGGATCATCTTATAATGCAAAACACCAAACAAGCAATATAAGATAGAAACATCATATGTGTAAAGTGAAATGATATGGTTCTTGCACTTGATCACTATCATGTGCATCGTGGTATAATCTTTATCATTCCTTTATGTGTAAGGCCAAGGTCAATGGAACTTACACGATGGGCATGCTATAATTTCCACGAGTATCAATTATACTTCAAATTATAACATTACCATATCATGACACTAGCCCAGCAATGATCTAAACTAGACGCTTCTAATTTATCAATTGCAAGTTTTTACGTGGCTGAGGGATTTCGAAGATAGAACCATTCTTACCTACGAACATGGAACCACAACGATGATAACCAAATTATTAGCAACTCGCTATAAATCAGATATTGACTATAGTAGGAGAGACAGACATCCGCTAGCTACTTAGGCAAAACTAGTTGCATGTCAACGTGGAACATGTCTCATGTGCGAGGACATGTAAAGTTAGTCCGGGCCGCTTCATCCCACTATGACACCAATATTCAAAATACATATAAGATGCAATAACATGATCATCGCTGCCCACATACTCTTATGTGTTCTACCCATGCAAAGTATCTATGCATAGATCAGGCTCTGATACCATTGTTGGGTTCGCAGCATAGAAAATAAAAAATTCCTATGATGGGAACTACTAAGCACCAAGATCTATCTACTAGATACAAGCAACGGATGGATATACATCCATGGAGAACATACCCTTGAAGACCGACAATGTGTAACGAGGTTGAACTCGTGGATGATGTAGTCGAACACTTGCCGATCTCAGGATCGAGAAGAAGTCCAATGTCGCAACTCAGCAGCACATCCGTGATCACACCCACGTTGAGGCCACCGAACAACCTCCACCTCCTCACTCCAGCGATAAAGCGGAAGCAGCAACTCCTTCTAGATAAAAAGCCACCGGGACCATGTATCTCGCTAATCCGAGACCATGCGGGAGAGAGATCCTTCACGGGGAGGTGTGTGAGAAGGAGGGAGAGGGGGGTCTTCTATAGGGGAGGGGACATCCCCTCCCATGGCCGGCGTCCATGGAGGAGATCCTCCACCTCCTCTCATTCATGTGGGTGGAAGCTCCACTCACATAAACATGCCTCCACTCAAAATTCCACTAACATGCATTAAATTTCCACCAAATTTAATGCAACTCTCATTTAATAAAACTCTTTTATTTACTTTATTCAAAATTTGGTTAATTACTTTAATTAACAAATATTCACATAAACTCCCCTGCAATATTTCAATATCACATGCAGAACGAATTTTAGCAATTTCACCCGAAACAATTTCGGTGTCCATTGAAATAATTCCAGCGCTTTGTCAATCTTTTCTCTGGAACACATTTGCTCCAAATGTTGTCAGTATCCCTTAAGTGTGTCACTCTACAATAATGTAGATATGATCGAGACCCCTCTCAGATCAATAATCAAAAGCGGGACCTGGAGATCCATATTGACTCCCACACATTCAACGATGACTTCTGTGATTGTGAGAACCTTCAATGCTAGTAACTCAATCACTTTGTCTCACAATATATTACATGTCCGAGATTCGATCATCGGTATCTCCATACCTATTTTGATCTCTTTACCAACATGCACTATTTTCTCGTTCCCATGATATAACATTCTAGTGATCACATCACTTGCTTGCAAGCTAACTAATGTGATATCACCGAGGGGGCACAGAGTATATCTATCCATCATCTGGATGGAAAAATTCCACTCTTGATCCGTGAGCCTCAACATAACACCTTCGGAGTATCTGAACCCACCTTTATAGTCACCCTGTTAGGGTGTGACTTTTGATGTTATCAAGTTACTCTTCAAGTGTTAGCAATTAACATAATCTCATGATCTAAGGATTAAGATTACTTCTTATGATGTTATAGCAATATAAACATAATGACTTTGATCGTAATGCTATACTTCGGATGAATGTTCATCACATCATTCCACCAATGTCGTGACCTCGTTATTAACAACATCCAATGTCCATGATCAGGAAACCTTGATCATCTTGTTAATCAACAAGCTAGTTTATAAGAGAGATATATAATTAGGAACCCTTTATTTGTTTGTTAAACACACATGTATTAATGTTTCCAATTAATACAATTATTGCATGCAATATAAACATCTATCATATACTTGGAATATGATAATAACAACTTTATTATTGCCTCTCGGGCGTATTCCCTTCACCTCCTCTCCCTTTTCTTCTATCACTATTGGTAATGGCTCCACCATCCCCATCTACAGTATTGGTCACACCGAATTCCGCTCTACTACTAAATCTATTTTACTTCGTGATGCTCTTGTCGCTCCTACTCTTATGAAAAATTCATTTTTTGTGCGCAAATTAACTTCTGATAATCTTGTCTCTGACGAATTTGACCCTTTTGGCTTGTCTGTGAAAGATCTTCAAACCAAGGCGGAGATCACATGCTTCAATAGTTCCGATGATCTCTATTCTCTCCATGGATCCCCTGCTGCTAGTCCACCTTCTTTCATGGTGGCCTCTGTCCACCTTTGGCACCAGCGTCTCGGCCACCCCAACGCCTCCATCACGTCATCTCTATTTAGTGAATTTTCTCTTCCATGTAATAATGATCATCATGATCCTTCGATGTGTGAGTTGTGTCAACAAGGAAAACATGTGCGCCTTCCCATTAGTTCATCTAGTTTGTCTAGCACTTTTCCTTTTGAATTGTTACATTGTGATCTATGGACATCACCTCATATTAGTGTCTCCGGTTTTCAATACTATCTTATTATTTTGGATGATTTTACTCACTTTATTTGGAATTTTTCCCTTCGCAACAAATCTGATGTTCATACTATTTTCTAAAGTTCCAACGATATGTCTCCACACACTTCCTTCTTCCTATTCGTTTCATTCAATGTGACAATGGCCGAAAATTTGACAATTTCCGAAATAGAAATTTCTTTTTACAACATGGCATCCTACTTTGCTTCTCCTGTCCATATACCTCCCCTCAAAATGGCAACGCGGAACACTCTCTTCGTACCCTCAATGACATTGTCCGCACCCTCCTCATACACTCATCCATGCCACCAAAATTCTGGGCAGAATCCCTGTGCACAGCCACCTATCTTCTCAACATTCGTCCTTCCAGCGCTCATCCCAACTCTACACCATATTTCTCTCTTTTTCTAAGTCACCGAAACTACCCCGAGTTACGTATTTTCGGCTGCCTTTGTTTCCCTAACATCTACGCCACCTCTGCAAACAAATTAGCCCCCCACATCCATCCCCTGTGTTTTTCTCGGTTACTCCAATGAGCACAAGGGGTATCACTGCCTATATCTCACCTTCGGTCGCATACATATCTCCCATCACGTTACCTTTGTTGAAAACGTTTTTCCATTTGCCTCCCGATGACCTACCCCTGACTCCACAACGACCGCCCCAACTCCTTCCTACTCGTGCACCCTAAATCCACTCCTCTATACTCACGTTACCACCTCCAATGCTCCAGCCCAAAATCAAGTCACAGCAGACCTCACAAAGAAGCCTGTCGCGGCACAAGAAACTCACCAAACTCCTGCCGCGGCAGACTTCCCTGCCGCGACAACCCATCTTGTTGAGCCCTCTGCCGCGACAGAGAATCAGGCCCCAAACTTGCGGCAGCCTACTCTGTCACATCCGACTCCACCGTGCCCGATCCATCCGCTACGCCGGGCATCGCTTCCACACACCTTCCCCGACATGATGTTCCCACTGCTGCTCCAACCAATGACCACGTCATGCGTACCCGCGCAAAATCAGGTTTTCATCTTCAAGACAAACAACGTCTTAGCCTTCTCGCTACCTCTATAGTCTCTCCAATTCGAAATTCCTATAACGCTGCGCTTCTTGATCCTCGGTGTGTTGCCGCCATGAAAGATGAGTTCTAAGATATCCTTCAAAACCACACCCGGCAACTCGTTCCTCGTTCACACGGTGCAAATGTTTTCTCTGACAAGTGGGTATTTCGCCAAAAAATTCATTCAGATGGGTCTCTTGCACGTTACAAAGCTAGGTGGGTTTGTCGCGGCTATTCTCAACAACATGGCATAGACTACGATGAAACTTTCTCCCTAGTTGTTAAACCCAGTACTATTTGCACGGTTCTTGGCATTGCTATTTCGTCCTCTTGGCTTATTCATCAAATAGATGTTAAAAATGCCTTCCTTCATGGTAGCCTAAACAAAACAATGTATTGTTAGCAACCTCTAGGTTTCGAAGATCCCTCCTCACCTAATCATGTTTGTCTTCTCCAAAAATCTCTCTATGGACTCAAACAAGTCTTCTCCAAAAATCTCTAATTTCATCCAAACTAGTGGTTTTGTTTCTTCTTTTTCCAACTCCTCCTTATTTGTATTTCACCAAAACTCTCAAACTTATTTTTTACTTCTCTATGTTGATGATATTGTTCTCAAACCTCTTCCTAGCAATTTTTTGATCATATTATTTCTTTACTAAATAGTGAGTTCTCCATGACAGATCTTGGTCATCTTCATCATGTTATAGGTATTTCTATCACACGTGATTCCAGTGGATTATTTCTTTCCCAACGCCAATATATTCTTGATCTTGTTTCTCGGGCAAGCATGCAAGACTGCCAGCCCTCTCGCACACTGTTCATACTGCATCTAAGCTCACCTCTGATGGTGAGCCTTTTTGGGATCCTAACCTATATCGCAACCTTATAGGTGCTCTTTAGTATCTCACTCTCACACACCCTGAACTCTCTTATGTTGTTCAACAAGCCTGTCTTTGCATGCAGGATCCTCATGTTCCACATCACAACCATGTCAAACGTATTCTTCGATATCTTAAAGGTACTCTAGACCATGGTCTCCACATAAATTCTTCATCTCCTACTTCTTCGACAACGTATTACGATGTCGACTAGGCAGGTTGTCTAGATACTCGTAGATACACGTCCATATACTGTGTTTTTCTTGGTAACAATTTGGTTTCATGGCCTTCAAAATGATAGGTTACAGTCTCCAGGTCTTCTGCAGAGGCTGAGTATCGGGCAGTTGCACATACCGTTGCTGAAATGGTTTGGCTTCGCTAGTTGCTCTCGGAGTTGCATCGCCCCATTCATCAGGCTACCATCATTTACTGCGACAATATTTCAGCTATTTACATGTCCAGCAATCCAGTGCAGCGTCGTCGGACCAACCACATCGAAATTGACATTCACTTTGTTCGAGAGAATGTTGCTTTGGGCCAAGTTTGTGTTCTTCATGTTCTAACGAGTGCACAGTTCGCATATATCTCCATTCTTATAGGGTTTTATATTTTCATGCTCTCGGTTCGTTAGTTGTACTCGGTTTTTCCCAGCCGCTTAGTTTTTTCTCACTTTTTCTCTCCCTCTATTATGAAATCCACACAGGCGCTCGGATGGGGGGATGCCTTCAGGTTAAAGGCTTGACCGTTATATGCTGACTGGTGGGACCGTGTTGGAGCGGGTCGTGCATTGAGCAGTATGTTACGTCGCCTCAACCGTTACATGCTGACAAGTGGGGCTAGGCTACATAGCGGACTAGCCATCCATCTCTCGTTGATTATGGGGGACGTGGTGTGGGACCATGTGGGGCACGTTTGGTGGGTACGTGCGCCCAATCGCCTAAATTGAAAGTTTTGTTTTTTGTTATTTTTATGATAGGCCTTTTTAAGAGCAACTTTCCCATCTCTCTCGCTAACAGTTGTGTTTTTTGCCTAAAAGATAGCAAATCTAGAGCAACTTCTCTCTTTATTCATTGTTCCTTTTGGCCCTCATTTTCCCCAATATGGTAGCAAATCTAGAGCAACAAATCTAACCAGCACCATAAATAAATTCAGTAAATAGAGAAGATGTAGATAAAGCAGCTAATATAGGTTATATAGTACGATATTTAATGAGGTTCGACAATTAGGCTACTCAGCAGCAGCAACGGACAAGTTCAACACAAACAACACAAAAGAAGCTGCTTTACAATAGCAGCAGCACAAGGATCAGTGGCCCCTCATGGACTCCGCCTCCTCCCTCTGGCGCCTCCTCCACTTCTTGCTGCCCAGTTCCTTGACCTTGGGAGCCTTGGGCTTGATCAGGGGCATGCGACCCTCCTCGATAGCCACCTTCTAGAGGTTGCGGAGGTGAAGGCCGAGCGCCTGGTGCTTGGCTCTGAAGCCGTGGATGTTCACGGACTCTCCATAGGTCCTCACGTCCTCGGCATGCTTCATGAGCAAGTTGAAGTCCGTGGCGCGGAGCCTCCTGGTGGGGCAGAAGGGGCACATGTAGACGTCGTTGGCGAAGAAGTTGTTGTACTGGCCGAACTTCAGTCTCCTCAGCACATGACGAGTCTTGGTGTCCTTGGACTCGTCGTCGCTATGGACGTCGATGCTATCCTCCTGTTGGAAAAAATAGTACAGTGTAATAAGGACATGATTGAGATACTTTGATTATTGGGATTGATTATTTGCATAAATTAACCGATTGAGACCTCTTGATTATTCTCCAAATCTCAAACCAAATCGAATACTGATCCCAACTCTGAACATGGGGGTTCAAATACGAATAGGGGGATTCATCGAAATACGAGATCTAACACAAGAGGATTAGCTACTATAAAAATACGAACAGCCAAACCCTAATAGCATACGATCTAGCATCGAACGATGGGAAGAGGGGAAGAACAAGGGAAGGGGAGAAAACCCTGGTTACCTCTGACCATGGGTCGGCGATGCTGGTGTCGTAGGGGTTCCCTGGCCTTATGTAATCAACCTCCTCGTAGGGGTCCCAGCCGAGCGGGATATACCCGAGACCGGCGGGGGCCTCCTCGCCGACGGCTATGGTGGATGCGGGGACGGGGACGGCGGCTGCCTTCGATGCCCGGACGGGGGCCTGTACGGGGACAGGGGCCTCCTCGCCGGTGGCCTTGGAGGCGCCGATGGCCACCGTGCCGTTCTTCTCCATCGGCGGCGTGGTTAGGGTTTTCTTGGGGGGTTGTAGAAGGTGATGGGATAGTGGAGACGGTTGAGTGCGCGAGTGAGTGGTGAGTAAGAGTGAGGAGGCCTCTATTAAAGGAGAAGGGAAGCGACGTTTCGTTGCACCACCGTGCACCGCCTAATGATGTTTATGCACTTCTATTCTTGTAGACAGTTGTAGGGCCTCCAAGTGCAGAGGTTTGTAGAACAACAACAAGTTTCCCTTAAGTGGATTACCCAAGGTTTATCGAACTCAGGGAGGAAGTGGTCAAACGTATCCCTCTCAAGCAACCCTATAATCAAGATACAAGAAGTTTCTTGTGTCCCCAACACACCCAATACACTTGTCAGGTGTATAGCTGCACTAGTTCAGCGAAGAGATAGTGAAATACAAGTGGTATAGATAATTATAAGTGGTAACAATGCTAGAAAAGAACTTGACGGATAGGAAGAGACTAAAGGCAATCTTAAATAGAGATGGAAGCAAGCAAACATGTAACAGATCTAGTTGCAAACGGTGTTTCAATGCTTAGAAACAAGGCCTAGGGATCATACTTTCACTAGTTAACACTCTCATATAAATATCTTCTCTTTATGATGCTACCCTAAACTACTAACCGGTTGGACGATGTTGGGCTATAACAATACACCTTAAAGTTTGCACTCCCCATCTAGATAACCCCTCACTATCACCTTGAGCGCTAGATGGTTCCAACAAACACCACAATCTCATAGAGACATCCAACTCAAATTATACTCATAATCACAATATGATCTATTAAAGCACTTGAGTAGAAAGGCAGATCTACTTGATTACAAAGCTCATAATCACAATATGATCATGCATAGAGAGAGATGAACACATAGCTACCGGTAGAACCCTTAGCCTCGAGAGAGAACTACTCCCTCCTCATCATGGGAATCAGCAATGGCGATGGAGATGGCGATGGAGTCGATGGAGATGGCGATGGAGTCGATGGAGATGGTTCCGGGGGAACTTCCCCATCCCTGCAAGGTGCCGAAACAGAGAACTTCTATCCCCCGAATCTCCCATTCGGTGGTGGTGGCGCTGCGGAACTTTTCGTGGCTGGAGGCTGGATTATTTAGGGTTTTCTCATCGGGAGGCTTCTTATAGGCGAACAGGCGAGGTGAGGAGGCAGCCAGGGGGCCCACACCCCTGGTGGCACCACCACGGCTGGCCCGCGCCACCATAGGGTGTGCCTACCCTGGTGCCCTACCCCGTCTCTGCTTTGTATTTCCGTGTTGCTCCGGGAAAATAGGCATATTGGCTTTTGTACCATCCAATTCTGAGAATATTCATTTTTAGCTTTTCTAAAACCAAAAACAGCAGAAAACAGGCAACTGGCACTGTGGCATCTTGTCAATAGGTTAGTTCTAGAAAGTGTATAAAAATACCCCAAAGTGTAGACAAAGCATAGGACAAATGATATAAAACAAGCATGGAGCATCAAAAATTATAGATACGTTTGCAATGTATCAACATCCCCAAGCTTAACTCCTACTCGTCCTCGAGTAGGTAAGTGAAAAAAATAATAATTTTTGAGGTGACATGCACCATTTGATCAAGGTATTTATAAGATTGATAGCTGAGATCATAGTACTTTAACATAGCATGAAAGATATAGTTCTAACAATAAGACATAGCAACTATGTTATAACATGAAAAGGTACAAACAAAAGATTCATGAATAACAATACTTTGAAAGACATTTGTTTGTTTTACATATAGAAAACATAATGAGAATGGTATTCAGCTTGTCCCTCATATTGTAGCAAAACATAAATGCATAGGACACCTTCAAAGTTCATTAGGGTGACTAGATACAAATAGTTTAAGAACAAGCAATATCAAAGTTATGAATCAATCAACAAGTCTCATAAATATTCTTAGTTATCAATCAACTAAGAATGGCCACTATGCTCTCTCAATAGGTGCATAAAGGTAGAAGATGGAGACTCAACATAAAAGTAAAAGAAAGACCTTCATAGAAAGAAGCAGGGATTCAAGTCTCATAAAGAGCTTCCAAAAATTATGGTACTTATTAGCTTTCAGCTCTCATTGCCCCTATCATAAGCATCTTGAAGTGATTAAGGTTAAAGTGAACAAACTATGGAGTATATGCTTGACAAAGTATAAGTTGACAATCTCATATCCCTTGAATACGAGGGCCGCTCCTCATGCTACTCAAGTTTATTTACCGGTAAGTTCTTGTCATAGTAAGTACATATGTATCATAGAGAACCGTCAACGGGGTACCCCTTCACATGATACATGAGCTATGCCATAATCAAAATGACAAGGCAAGCAGACAATGAGCATCTCAGCAATCTTCTTATTTACCATGGGAAAATGGTGCTTTTTTCTCTCTTTCCTCTTTTCTCATCTTTTTTTTTATTTTTTCAATATCTATCTCTTTTTTTATAAGAAGAATGCTTCATAGATTGCTCACTATGCTGATGCTGCAAGTTTCCACCATGATTAGGCATGTCTTAGGCTAGCAGCCCAGGCGTTTCTCTAAGACACATACATAACTCCATGGACTTACAAGCTCCCCTTTCATTTCACACCGACAACGGCGCCAGAAAAATACTTTGATGGCTCGTGATTGATGAGCTCGTTGGGGAACCCCAAGAGGAAGGTATGATGAGCACATAAGTAAGTTTCCCTCAGTTATGGAACCAAGGTTATCGAACCAGTAGGAGCAAGGAAACACCCCAAAGGTGTTGCTAGCTTGTCGTATGCACTACCGGTGCTAGTAGCAACGTGGAGACCTGCACAACACAACCACAGAACTTTGTCCCCAACTTGCGATGAGGTTGTCAATCTCACCGGTTTTGCTGAAAACAAAGGATTAAACGTATCGAATGGAAGGAAGTGATAGTTTTCATAAAGTAAACACAAAGCAGTAAACAGTTTGTAGATTGTATGTAAAAGAAAGGACCGGGGTCCATAGTTCACTAGAGGTGGCTCTCCTTAAGATAGATAACATGCCGGGTGAACAAATTACAGGGGGCAATTGACAAACATCGAGAAAGCATACAAGCATATACTAATCATCTTGAATCCTTTGAGATTTGATTGGGCATTACAACATTATACATAGACCGCCATCCAACTGCATCTATGACTAATAATCCACCTTTAGGTTATCATCCAACCCTCCAAGATAAGTTGCAAGCAATAGATTATTGCTTTACGAATAATTGCGGTAAAGTAAACAATATGATTGTTCTATGAACAAAGGATTGTTGTTTTCTCCTAGTAGCAACAAAGACATCTAGTACCTTAGAGATTTCGGTCACTTCCCAGCATTACGAGGCATGAACCCACTATCGAGCATAAATACTAACTCTTGGAGTTGCTAGCATCTACTTGGCCAAGATAGCTACTAACAACGGAAAGCATGCAAGATCATAAATAACAAAGACATGATAGAATCAATAATCAATCTGAAATAGCATCTCAATATCCATTGGATCCCCGCAAACACAACATGCAGAATTACAAATAGATGATCTTGATCATGAACGGAGCTCACAAGATCTAGATATGAAAGCACAAAGGAGGAGAACTAGCCATCTAGCTACTACATGGACCCGTAGTCCAGAGATGAACTACTCACGCATCACACCGGAGGCTTGCATGGTGATGAAGAAGGCCTCGGTGAATTCTCTCCGTGGTGCCGGGAAGAGCTTCAGATCCCTCCCGATCTAGGGATGGAGATGACGGCAGCTATAGACTCTTTCATGGATTTTTGATCGAGTACTTAGGGTTTTGGTCCCGAAGGAAATATATAGGCGGAAGGAGAGGCCGAGGGGGTGCTGGGGTCGGCCAGACCACCCCCTGGCGCGGGCCAGGCCTAGCCACGTGGACAGGTGGTGTGGCCGGGCCCCAGCCCTTCTCTGTCTCGTATTCTGGCTCCAGATGCCTTCCGGTAAAATAGCGACTTTGGCTTTTGTCCCGTCCAATTCCGAGAATATTCATTTTCTGACTTTCCTGGAACCAAAAATAGCAGAAAATAGGCAGCTGGCACTATGGCTCTTTGTTAATAGGTTAGTCCAAGAAATCATATGAAAAGTACTCCAAAGTGTGGACAAAACACAAGAAAGTAGATAAAACCAAGCATGGAACATCAAAAATTATAGATACATTTGCAATGTATCAACATCCCCAAGCTTAACTCCTGATCGTCCTTGAGTAGGTAAGTGATAAAAAGAAAGAATAATTTTTGAGGTGACATGCACCATCATAAACTTGATCAAAGTACTTGTAAAACATTCAAAGCTGGGATCATAGTACTTCAATCATAACATGAAAGACAAGGTTCTATCAATAAGGCAAAGAAACAATGTTGCAACATGAAAAGGCATAAACAAAAGATTTATAAATAATAATGGTTTGCAAGACGTTTGTTTGTTTCACATAAAGAAAACATAGCATAATGGTATTCAGCTTGTCCCTCATAGAGTAGCAAACATAAATGCATAGGACACCTTCAAAGTTCATAAGAGTGACTAGATACAAATAGTTTAAAACAAGCAATATCAAGGTATGCATCAATCAACAAGTCTTGGGACAATGCACATAGAACTAAGAATGGCCACTATGCTCTCAAAGTAGGTGCATAAAGATAGAAGGTGGAGACTCAATATAATGGTGGAAGAAAGGCCTTCATAGAAGGAAGTAGGGATTCAAGTCTCATAAAGAGCTTCCAAAAATTATGGTACTTATAGCTTTTAGCTCTCGTTGCCCCTATCATAAGCATCTTGAAGTGATTAAGGTTAAAGTGAACAAACTATGGTGTACATGCTTGACGAAGTATAAGTTAGAAATATCATGTCCCTTGAATACAAGGGTCGCTCCTCATGCTACTCAAGTTTAGTCACCGGTAAGTTCTTGTCATCGTAAGTACATGTGTATCATAGAGAACCGGCAACGGGGTACCCCTTGCCCGATGATACGGAAGAATCCCCATATCAAAATGATAAGGCAAGTAGATAACGAGCATCTCAGCAATCTTCTTATTTACAAGGGGAATATGGTGCTTTTTTCTCTCTTTCCTCTTTTCATAATCTCTTTTTTTTCTTTTTCTCTTTTTTCTCAATATAGGACTCTTTTTTTATAAGAAGAATGCTTCATAGACAGCTCATTATGGTTACGCTGCAGGTTTCCACCATGTCAGCATGGATTAGACCAGCGACCATGCTTTCTCTAACACATATACATAACTCCATGGACTTACAAGCTCCCCTTTCATTTCACACCGACGACATCCATAGACAAAAGAGCATGATATCAACTAGGTACAAAGTACCCGTGCAATGTTGAAAGCGTTCCCCATGACAGCATGGTTCTGCTAATCCCCAACAAATAAGTGCAAGCATATACAACATAGATGACACAATGGTTCAAGTTTATTAAGGGCAAGAAAAGTAAAGTGTGCCATCAAGTTCGTGAGAGCTTTAATCACTAGTTTTCTCATAACAAGTTTAATTCAGAAGGTAAACAAAAACATGAATATACTTGGAATAGCATATGCTAAAAGGTAGGTATGGTGGAATCTTTGGAATAACTTGGTTTAGGGAGTTGGATGCATGAGTGGAACTCATACTTGGTTGCGGAGGCTATCAAAAGACTGGGAGCGACAAACTAAGAGAGCAATAATGGCCATAATCATGCAGAGCGACAAAACATCATTGATCAAAGCATAAAGTGATACTACAAGTTGAAAAATAAAGGATCATAAAGGCTATGGTAACTTTGAGATAGTCATAACATGGTGTGAGCATGCGCCAAGTCAACCCAAATAAAGCATCACAGGAGAATACCACTATACTATGCTTTAATATGCTAAAACAACGCATGATTCATCCAAGGCACATTAAGAAATATCAATTGTTTATAACAAGTCATGCTACAGCAAAGAATACTAAGCATAAAGCCAAAACAATATCAAGCATGGCATGACAAAGCATAGGCCACAGTCAAAAACAAGCTCTCTTTACCACTTAAGCATGAACTTTCCTACTCTTTTCCAAACCAAACCAAACTATTTGAAAACCAATGTATGAATGAGGGGGTCCAACCAATTTATTCAGCAAACTAAGCAAACAAAGCAAATGAAAAACCAAAATGAAAACGAAAAAGAAGACGCTCCAAGAACAACACAACTGTGCATGAAACAATAAAAATGAAGCATTTGGAAGAAACCTGGGATTTTTATTGATGAAGAAGGGGATACCTTGGGCATCCCCAAGCTTTGACGCTTGTACTTATTGGATATTTATTGGGTTGAAACGCGTGGCATCCCCAAGCTTGAACTTTAGTCCATCCTTCATCTCATTACTCATTCCTTCCATACACCTGAAATTTTTAATTCATACAAAACTTCACACAATCTTTATTAGCAACATTAGTGCACTCAAGATAATAAGTCTTAGGTTAAGTTCTAACACCAATAAACTTCCATTAAAACACAATCTACTATAGCACTTCCCTCAAAAAGCTCAATTCCCCCAAAGAACTAAAAAAGGAACCAACAAGAAGCAAATGCAGAAAATGGCAGAAATCTGTCAAAACAGACCAGCAGGTAAAGACGAATTTTGTCGAAGACCTTATGTTGCTCAAATCAAAAAGTGTTGAACTAACCAAAGTTAGATAACAACCTGGGGCAGAAGCACAAAAATTCATGCCTCAAAAATACGTTCATAGATTTTACACGAATTTTTATGGTGAAGCACAAAAATCTGTTTCGGGACAACAACTTTCCCAATCATTACTTCTCTCTCATTAGAGGTTACTCTTAGCACAGAAAGCAAATAAAAAGGATAAGGAGCGGTTATTAATGAAGTAATAACTTCGAAGACTCGTCTAAAACTTTTGGGTTATCTCCCAATAAGTACTTTTCTTTAATGCCTTTAAGTTAGGCATAAGAAGCAAGAAAAAGAATAAAGTGTTCTCAAATGAAGAAGCATTAAGATTAATACCGGAAATATATTCAACAAGGCAAGGTATATCATCCAAATAAGTTCTAGAGGATCCTCTCTCAAGACTAGGAGCGACCAACTAAGAGAGCAATAATGGCCATAATCATGCAAAGTGACAAAACATTATTAATTAAAGCATAAAGTGATATTACAAGTCGAAAACTAAATGATCATAGAGGCTATGGTGAATTGGTATAGTCTTAACATGGTGTGAGCATGCGCCAAGTCAACCCAAATAAATCATTTAAAGGACAATGCCACAATATTATGCTTTTAATATGCAAAAACAACGCATGATTCTTTCAAGGCACATTAAGTAATCTCAATTGTTTATAACATGTCATGCTACAGCAATAATCACTAATCATAAAGCGAAACCAATATCAAGCATGGTATGATAAAGCCTAAGTCATAGTAAAAAACAAGCTCCTTTTGTACCACTTATAAGCATGAAACTTCCTACTCTTTTCCAATCCAAATCGACTTATTTGAAAGAACTCACAAAGCTAATAATAAATAAAGATTAGTGATCTTGTCTCACAAATCCAAAAAGAAGAACTAAAAAGTTCTAAGCTGAAAGAACAAGAAAACTAAGGCTAAACACAGTGCTAGCAAAAAAGAACACTCACAAAACAATAAGAATGAAAACTAGAGTGTTCTAAACAATGAAAGCAGAGTGTGTCTCTCTCCAAAAGAAGTGCTGGGATCCAACCAACTTATTGAAGCAAACTAAGCAAACTAAGAAAAAGAAAATAAATATGCTCCAAGAACAACACAACTGTGCATGAAACAATAAAAATGAAGTGTTTGGAAGAAACTTGAGATTTTTATTGATGAAGAAGGGGATGTTTTGGGCATCCCCAAGCTTTGATTCTTGTACCTCTTGAATATTTCTTGGGGTGGCATCCCCAAGCTTGAGCTTTTGTCCATTCTTCATCTCATTATATCATTCTTTCCCTACACCTGAAAATTTCCTTCATACAAAACTTCACACAATCTTCATTAGCAACATTAGTGCATTCAAAAGATAATAAACCTTTAGGGTTTAGTTTTAAAACATAAAAAATTTCATTAAAAACACAAGATACTATAGAAATTCCCTCAAAAAGCTCAATTCACCAAAAAGAACCCAAAAAGAAATCAATAAAGAGGCAAATGCAAATAACGGCAGAAATCTGTCAAAACAGACCAGCAGGTGAAAACCGATTTTTGTGAAGACCTTATGTTGCTCAAATCAAAAAGTGTTGAACTAACGAAAGTTATCTAACAACCTGGGGGATTTATTCATAAAATTACAGCTCAATCTGACATACGGAGATTTTTCACAAATGTTTACAGTGAAGCACAAAAATCTGTTTCAGGACAGCACTTCCCCGAGCGTTATTTCTCTCTCATTAGAGGTTATTCTTGGCGCAAAAACCAAACAAAAAGGATAAGGAGAGGTTATTACAGAAGGGATAACTTCCAAGACTCAACAAAACAAAAATAAACTAAAGTAAAAATATAATGGGTTGTCTCCCAAAAGCTCTTTCTTTATAGCCATTAAGATAGGCATGATAGTTTTGATGATGCTCACATAAGAATATGAATTGAAGTAAAAGAGAGCATCAAGAAGCAAATATATAACAAATTTAAGTCTAACCCACTTCTTATGAAAAATAATCTTGTAAAGAAACGAGTCATGAAAGCACAAATCAACAAGCATAGGAAAGCAAAACAAGTGCAACTTCAAAAAATTTAACATAAAGAGGGGAAACTTAATATTGTTAAGATACATTAAACCACAATTCCCTCTCTCATAATAACTTTTAGTAGCATCATGAATAAAATTAACAATATAACTATCGCATAAAACATTCTTATCATGAGCCACATGCATAAAATGATTATTACTCTCCACATAAGCATAGTCATTCTTATTAATTGTGGTGGGAGAAAATTCAACAAAATAGCTATCATTATTATTCTCATCACCATAATCATCAAATATAGGAGGCATATTGTAATCATTAATTTTCTCCTCAATAGTAGGTGGACTGAAAATATTATATTCATCATTATAATCATCATATATTGGAGGTTTGGTATCATCATAAGCAATAGAATAGCTATCTTCCAAAGCTGGGTAACTAAAAAGATCATTTTCATAAAAACTAGCTTCCCCAAGCTTAGACTTTTCCATAGCATTAGCAATAATGGTGTCCAAAGAATTCATACTAATAACATTGCTATTAGCATGCAAATAAAGTTCCATAGATTTTTTAATTTTCTCTTCAAACACTTCATGTCCTAACTCAAGATAAATAATATAAAGCTCTCTAATTTTTTTTGTTGTTTTCCATTAAGCCTAACTAGTGAAAACAAGAAACAAAAGGTCAAAATTGCAGAATCTAAAGGAAAAAACTTCGAGCACTCACACCGAAGGATGTGAGTACCTTTTACCTTACCTCCCTGGCAACGGCGCCAGAAAAATAGCTTGATGTCTACGCACTTCTATTCTTGTAGACAGTTGTTGGGCCTCCAAGTGTAGAGGTTTGTAGAACAGCAGCACGTTTCCCTTAAGTGGATTACCCAAGGTTTATCGAACTTAGGGAGGAAGTGGTCAAAGGTATCCCTCTCAAGCAACCCTGCAATCAAGATACAAGAAGTCTGTTATGTCCCCAACACACCCAATACACTTGTCAGGTGTATAGGTGCACTAGTTCAGTGAAGAGATAGTGAAATACAAGTGAGATAGATAATTATAAGTGGTAATGGTGCCAGAAAAGAACTTGACGGGTAGGAAGAGACTAAAGGCAATCTGAAATAAAGATGGAAGCAAGCAAACATGTAACAGATCTAGTTGCAAACGGTGTTTCAATGCTTAGAAACAAGGCCTAGGGATCACACTTTGACTAGTGGACACTCTCATATAAATATCTTCTCTTTATGATGCTACCCTGAACTACTCTCCAGTTGGACGATGTAGGGCTATAACAGCACACCTTAAAGTTTGCATTCCCCATCTAGATAACCCCTCACTATCACCTTGAGGCTAGATGGTTCCACCAAACACCACAATCTCATAGAGACATCCAACTCAAATTATACTCATAACAAGTATTTGTAATCTCTAGCCTAAGTGCCACCATGGTGTGAACGCTATCACTTTCACACACGTGGGAAGAGCCAGAGATCTATTAAAGCACTTGAGTAGCAAGGTAGATCTACTTGATTACAAAGATCATGATCACAATATGATCATGCATAGAGAGAGAGATGAACACATAGCTACCGTTAGAACCCTTAGCCTCGAGAGAGAACTACTCCCTCCTCATCATGGGAATCAGCAATGGTGATGGAGATGGCGATGTAGTCGATGGAGATGGTTTCGGGGGCACTTCCCCATCCCGGCAGGGTGCCGGAACAGAGACTTTTTGTCTCTCGAATCTCCCCTTCGGTGGTAGCAGTGTTGCGGAACTTTTTGTGGCTGGAGGTTGGATTATTTAGGGTTTTCTTATCGGGAGGCTCCTTATAGGCGAAGAGGCGAGGCGAGGAGGCAGACAGGGGGCCCACACCCCCTGGTGGCGCCACCAGGGCTGGCCCGCACCACCATATGGTGTGCCCACCCTGGTTCCCTACTCCGTCTCTGCTTTGTGTTTCCATGTTGCTCTGGGAAAAATAGGCATATGGACTTTTATCCCGTCCAATTTCGAAAATATTCATTTTTTAGCTTTTCTGAAACAAAAAACAGTAGAAAACAGGCAACTGACACTATGACATCTTGTCAATAGGTTAGTTGCAGAAAGTGCATAAAAATACCTCAAAGTGTAGACAAAGCATAGGACAAATGATATAAAACAAGCATGGATCATAAAAAATTATAGATACGTTCGCAACGTATCACCTAACCGCGTATGCTACTGTACCGTGCACGGCCACACGTGTCCGCTATCGCCCCGTGCACCGCACACGCGTACTGTTAGTCACATTTTTCCCTCGTGTCTAACCCTGGCGACTTAGTTGTGCTCAGTTTTTCCCTCGAGGGTAACACTGGTAGTTTGGTTGTATTCACTTTTGCCCTCTAGTACTAACACTACCATGTGCAATATAATCAGTTTTATCCTCTGGTGGCTTGTCAACAGAGAGTCAACGAATAGATTTTACCTAGCTAATTGAGTCATTTTATGCACAACAAATTCAAAAAGAGCAAAACAAAGTGGCATTTACCCAAGGAGTCTTATTATGTGACCTGCCACCGTAATAAATGTATATAAATCAATTTTTAACCTAAATCACCACTTCTCAAATCACCTACTATCTATGAAGGTTCATGGATTTCTACTCAAGCCTCTTCCTAAAACATCCCTTCCCAAAACATAGTTTGTCTGAATTATGCAATAATTGTCAAACTAGTGTATATTTGAATTGCAAATAGTTTGATGTATGCCAAGATGTATTTTATTGTATAAAAGACACATTTTCATTTTTAATTATTTTTATATTTTCTATTTGAATCCCTTTGTCAGTATTGCCCTTGGTTTTTAAGTTCTACACAGTTTTGGCCTTGGTTGTTAAGTTCTACTCAGTTTTCCCCTCTCTTAATATTAATCTCTCGCACTTGTGCTCATCTACGCTGCTACACTTTGATTGGTTGAGACAGTTGTCACGCGGATCGTGCCCACCAACCATTGATTCTCTGTGATCTAGCGGACAGGATAACCCCTATATCTGTCGGGAGGCACTCCTCTATCCATGCAAAATAACAAGTTTGCCACTGGTACTTTAACTCTATAAACAAATGAACTTGAATATAACTTGAAGGGAACGTGTTCAAAGGTGTATAATTTATGCATTACATTCCACTCTATGAAAATGATAATCTCTCAAGATTTTCTTAGCACAATAATATCACGTATTAATTGCGAGTTCAAATGTGTATAATTTTTGTATATGCAAGTTCAAACATTACATTCCACGCTACGAAAATGTGGGAAGAAAATGATAATCTCTCAAAATTTTGCTAGCACATTATTATCTCATCATTAAGTGTGATTTAACAGTGTTCAAAGGTTTAAAATTTTTATATACACAAATTTATGCATTATATTTCACTCCATGGAAATGATAAATGATCAGTATTTTATTAGCACAACATTATCATGATCTAAGTATGATTTCAAAGAGTCCAAAGGTGTATAACTTTCGTATATGCCAGTTTATGCATTACATTCCACTTTATGAAAATGATAATCTCTCAAGATTTTGTTAGCACAACATTATCACGTATTAAGTGCGATTTCAAAGATTTCAAAGGTGTATAATTTTCGTATATACAAATTTATGCATTACATTCCACTCTATGAAAATAATAATCTCTCAAGATTTTCTTAGCACAACATTATCATGTATTAAGTGCGATTTTAAAGTGTTCAAAGGTATATAAACTTCGTATATGCAAGTTTATGCATTACATTCCACTCTATGAAAATGGGGGGAAAATAATAATCTCTGAAAATTTTATTAGCACATCATTATCACGTATTAAGTGCGATTTAAAAGTGTTCAAAGGTTTATAATTTTCACATATGCAAGTTTGTGCATTACATTCCACTCTATGAAAATGACAATACCTCAAGATTTTATTAGCACGATATTATCACGTATTAAGTGCAATTTCAAAGAGTTCAAAGGTGTATAATTTTCGTAGACGCAAGTTTATGTATTATATTTCACTCCACGGAAATAATAAATGATCAGGATTTTATAAGCACAACATTATTATATCCTAATTGCGATTTAAAAGAGTTAAAAGATGTACAATTTTCATATATGCATTACATTTCACTATATGAAAAAGAAGATAGACAAAGGACGCGGACGTGGGGCTAGCTCGGGGTCCTATCTTGCAACGCCAATCTGGGTAAGCTGTAGGTCTGACGCTCACGTGGATAAGTTGTGGGTCCGGCGCTCACGTGGATAAGCTATGGGTGCGATGCTGATCTGGATAAGTTGAGAGAGGTGTCCACTACGGGAACCGACTAAACACGGCCCCACTTGTCAGCATATAACGGCAAGGCTATACTATGGGACCCGATAGAATGCGGCCCTACTCATCAGCACGTAACGGCGAGGGTCCACTACGGGAACCGATTGAACACGGCCCTATTTGTCAGCACGTAACGGCAAGGCTGACAGACGGCGATTTTCAGACCATCTGAGAGTTTGGTATAAGGAGATGGGCAAAAATAAGGAAAAACTAAGCGACTGGAGAAAACTGAGTACAACTAACGAACCGAGGGTATGAAAATAGAAATCCCATTCTTATAATACAACACTACAGGAAAGATTCGAGGCGCCGATGACCAGCTACCATCGACACAACACCATATTGCCGTCGGCACAGGCTATGCCGATGGTGGCCGTCGGCGTAGCTATTTGTCAGTGTGGCCTCTAACCGCCGGTGCAGAGGACCCCTTGGCATACGCCGACACAGGCAGCCTGTGAGTAGCACGAGCCCGCCATTATGTCGCCTGCCACGCCGAGAGAGCTAGGCAAGATAGCCTAAAATAAATTTTGTTTAAACAAAAATATTCAATTTTTTTAATCTTTGAATTGTTTAACTCATTAATCTCTCGCTTTAAACATTTTTAACACTAATTATACTTAATCATTGATTAAATTGCAGTCTTAGTCCAACTTCCTGGTCAGTCACACATCCTCACTACTCCACCCCTAGCACACTTAACTTCTTTGTTCCTTCAGAATCTGTTTCCACAAAGCAATTTATACATTATTGTTAATACTATGATATCAATCCTATTAACTCTTATATCATCATGTCACATGTTTGTATTTTTGAAATTAGAAACAATTATTTAAGTAAACAACAATGAATAAGTAAAAATATTATTGAATTCAAATAAAAATATAATGATTTTAGTTTTTTGTATTTTTCTATTTAATATGGAATAATTAATATATTTAAATCTATAAATCGGAATTCGACAAATAATATGTCTAAATTGATTAAAAATGAGAGGAATATAAATATGATATCAATATCAACTTATCACAAATTATGTTGTGATTCTTACTATAATTTCATTTATCCGTTTAAAACGGCACGCATAAAGATTCTTAGCTCGGGACTGAGACTTGCTAAACTTGAAGTGGATCTCTGATGAAACATCATATTGTGAACCTAAAAATGATTTTTGCAAAAAATCATGAGCATCTGATTATGTACCTCTAGTTTATATCTGACCCACTTCCTATCAATTCGACATGAATTTGTCTTTTTCACCAGGGATAGATGAAAAGGTTTGAGATCTCCTTGTTAGGAAATTGTCCATGTAAGGCAATCTAGTATTTTTTTAAATGTGGTGGTAGCATTTTGAATTAGCCATTTGGTGGTTGCTTCATAAAACCACCCGTTTTTTGCACTCAGAAAATGGAAAATGGTTTTTTGGTGCGACGAAAAGGAAAACTTCCTCCTGAAACATTGTTCATCATCCCATGATGCACATGTATGCATAATATGGACACATTATCACAAACTATACCTTCATTCTACCCATAACATTGGTCATTTGACCCAAAAGCCAGAAAACCTCGAACGAGATAGGTCATTTTGTGAAGGTTTTTTTTTTGAGACATAATCAATATACCAAGTTTGATATTTTTCCTTGTAACTAAGTCACATAATATGACACCACGTGAATGTTTCACATTGTTTGGATCGTTTTTAAATTTCTTATGGCTATTTTAAACTATCGTCAAACTTTGTCGAATGGCGGGCATGAAAATTCTTACCTCGGGGATGAGACTGGCTAAACATGAAGTGGATCTCTGATGAAATAGCATATTGTGAACCAAAAAATGATTTTGTAAAAATCATGAGCATCTGATCATGTACCTGTAGTTCATATCGGACCCACTTCCTACCGATTCGACAGAAATTTGTCTTTTCACCAGGGATAGGCGAAAAGGTTTGAGATCCCCTTGTTAGGACATTGTCCATGTAAGGTGGTCTAATATTTTTGAAAAATATGGTGGTATAATTTTGAATTAGTCATTTGGTGGTTGCTTCACAAAACCGTCCGTTTTTTGCACTCAGAAAATAGAAAATGGTTTTTTGGTGCAATGAAAAGGAAAACTTCCTCTTAAAATATTGTTCGCCATCCCATGATGCACAAGTATGCACAATATGTACATATTATCACAAACTATGTCTTCATTCTAGCCATAACATTGGCCATTTGATCCGAAAGCCAGAAAACCTCAAACGAGATATGTCATTTTGTGAAGGTTTTTTTGAGACATAATCAATATACCAAGTTTGATATTTTTCCTTCTAACTATGTCATATAATATGACACCAAGCGAAGATTTCGCATTGTTTGTATCGTTTTTGAATTTCTTATGTCCGTTTTAAACTATCCTCAAACTTTGTCGAACGGCGGGCATGAAGATTCTTAGCTCGGGGCTGAGACTCGCTAAACTTGAAGTGAATGTTTAATGAAACAGCATATTTTGAACCTAAAAATGATTTTTATAAAAAATCATGAGCATCCGGTCATGTACCTGTAGTTCATACCTGACCCAGTTCCTACCGATTCGGCAAGAATTTGTCTTTTTCACCAGAGATAGACGGAAAGGTTTGAGATCCCCTTGTTAGGACATTGTCCATGTAAGGTGGTCTAGTATTTTTGAAAAATATGGTGGTAGTATTTTAAATTAGCCATTTGGTGGTTGTTTCACAAAACTGCCCGTTTTTTACACTCGGAAAATGGAAAATGGCTTTTTGGTGCGACGAAAAAAAAACTTCCTCCTGAAACATTGTTCGTCATCCCATAATGCACATATATGCACAATATGGACACATTATCAGAAACTATTCCTTCATTCTAGCCATAACATTAGTCATTGGACCCGAAAGCCAGAAAACCTCAAACGAGATAGGTCATTTTGTGAAGGTTTATTTGAGACATAATTAATATACCAAGTTTGATATTTTTATTTTCTAACTATTTCACATAATATGACACCACGCAAAGGTTTCGCATTGTTTGGATCATTTTTGAATTTCGTATGCCTGTTTTAAACTATCGTCAAACTTTGTCGAACGGCGGGCATGAAGATTCTTAGCTCGGGGCTGAGACTCGCTAAACTTGAAGTGGATCTCTGATGAAACAACATATTGTGAATCTAAAAATGATTTTTGTAAAAAATCATAAGCATCCGATCATGTACCTGTAGTTCATATCTGACCCACATCTTACCGATTCAGCAGGAATTTGTCTTTTTCACTAGGGATAGACGGAAATGTTTAAGATCCCTTTATTAGGACATTGTCCATGTAAGGTGGTCTAGTATTTTTGAAAAATATGGTGGTAGCATTTTGAATTAGCCATTTGGTGGTTGCTTCATAAAACCGCTCGTTTTTTGCACTCGAAAAATAGAAAATAGCTTTTTGATGCGGCGAAAAGGAAAACTTCCCCCTAAAACATTGTTCGCCATCCCATGATGCACATGTATGCATAATATGGACACATTATCACAAACTATGCCTTTATTCTAGCCATAACATTGGTCATTTGACCCGAAAGTCAGAAAACCTCAAACAAGATAGGTCATTTTGTGAAGGGTTTTTTTGAGACATAATCAATATACCAAGTTTGATATTTTTCCTTCTAACTATGTCACATAATATGACATCACGCGAAGGTTTCAGATTGTTTGGATCGTTTTTAAATTTCTTATGACTGTTTTAAACTATATATAATGTTTTATGTTTCACTTACTTTTTATTTACAAATGTGTAATATTTGAGTGTAGATAGAAAGATCTTATTTTCTGCAAATTTTGATATATTATTTGCATATTTCTGAATTAGAATGATTTAGTTATGATTTTTCAAAAATTAACGAGATAAAAGGAAAAATTGCTATGGCTAAAATTAAATGGAAAAAAATATGGAGACCTATGCCGACGGCCTAGCCGTCGGCACAGACCAACCAATTTCTCTCAAAGAGCTACGCTGACGGCCAGGCCGTCGGCACAGCCTGGCTACCTAACGTCGTTTTGATCGCCTTGTCCGAACTAGGGGTACGCCGAGAGCGGTACGTACGCCGAGGGCCACCGTCGGCACAACCCTCTCTGCTACGCCGACGGCCGCGCTACCTCGAGTGCTACCCTCGGCACCTTCATCTAAGCCGACGGTCGTCCCTACGCCGACGGCCGGGGTGGGCGACTGGTCGGGGGAGGCCGCTACGCCGATGGCCCCGACATTTGGCCATCGACGTAGCTGGCCGGCCGTCGGCGCCTCGAATCTTTCCTGTAGTGCAAGTTGATGGCGCTAGGGTTTACGCCGAGTCGGTTTGTGACTCGGGCCTATATATACTTGTTGTAATCTCCAAAAATAATACACGTAAGTTTTACTATATTTAAAAAAAAAAAATCATTCGGGCCTGCTAAGAAGAAGAAGAATATTGATAGGTTAAGGTTCTTTCGATGTGGCATTCTCGGTTACTATGTCAATGATTGTGCACCGATCTTATGTGATTTTTGCCTGTCTGCTGGGCATGCTTCAGATGCGTGTCCTCTTCTACTTGCTCTTAAACTGGTGATACAGAAGTATGGGATAGCTAGATGTATGGGATAGCTGATGAAGAGCTAATGTTTTTTGAGTTACCCATCAATGGAACATTCTGTCACGAGGACGGAAAGTCCACGTGTGGGTAAGGTGACAGTAAAGGAGGGTGTGATGTCTATTGCTCAGATCGTAGCTCAGCTCAAATGTCTAGTACTATATGAAAAAAATCAATGGGATGTGCGCCAATTGCAGGACAATATTTTCAAAACTCATTTCCAACTAAGATGGAATTGGAACGTATAAAACGTGTTGTTACCTATCATGTTCCAAATAGCACCTGCGAGGTTACCTTGGAGGATTGGACTATGAAATTTGAACCTCTTTATACGTTGCGTGAAGTGGGTGTTAGTTTCGGATATTGTTAAAGATTTTTTAGGACATCTTTTGACCCTAAGGGATCTTGGCACCGTCTTTGGCTAAACTATGAAGGTAAACATGGCTTAAACAAGGAAAAATAAAGTCCAGCATATTTTGATTGGATCCGCAATGTGAGATCCTGACACATGACTTAATAGAATCGATAGGATACTCATACCAACAAGTTACAACTTTTTTCCGGAAGCTCATCCAAAAAACTTTTTTCCAGAAGCTCATCCAGAACAGAGGTTAAGCGTGCTTGGCCTAGAGCAATCTGAGGATGACGATCGACCGGAAAGTTGTTTCTAGATGCGCACAAGTGAGTACAAAGCGTATAGAAAAAACAAGTGTTGTTCTGTGAGACCAGTCTGGAGAACCTAGTAAGCTGCCAGGAGTTGTTGGGGATATACTTTCTGGGTATCCTCATAGTCCTCACTAACCAGGGTGGCCCACTTCGGATTAGAGCTTTGCTTAACGGGCGGCCCAGTTAGGGAGAAGAAACAGAGTCCAGTCCGGCTACGGGAAGGCCCAGAACACTTACCGACTTAGGCCCATAGTGTTACTTGTAGTTCACGATGTACTCTGTAACCGACTCTTAGTCTAGCCAGATAGATCTCTCCTGTAAACCCTAGGCCGGATATCTATATAAGCCGTCCTAGGGAGAGCCTTTAGGGCACCCTCAATAGTCTACAATCTCAACTCGCACAGACGAACCCTTATAACCCATATTCCGGCTCTGCCGTATTACTGGATTGCTAGCAGGAGTAGGATCCGTCCAAAGCCGGCGGATTCGAACCTGGTAAACTTGTGTGCTCACCGTCCCTAACACCGGACATGCATCTCACACTCTTCTTCAGACGCCTCGAGGACCCCCTCATGGCGTACTTTTCATCAATCCGGCGACAGTTGGCGCCCACCATGGGCTGACGTCTCACACCCCTCTCTTCCGCAAAAGGTCGTCATGCCCGGAAGTCAAAAGTTGGTCTCTGATTCCGACCAGTGTCGCACAGATCTGGCGTGGGCTGACGTAAGACCCCAGCGCGTTTTGGAGCAGCATCACCGTTCTAATCGCTGGGAGGACAATCACTCAAGAACCGGATCTTCGGGACAACACCACAGAGCTTCCCATAACTAGCGTAACGTTAACCCAGTTGCGGAGCAAGAGGCAATTGCTGCACTAAATCCGAGGAACCCGCCCCGGCGAGAGTCGAAAGACCGCAGGGACGATGATAAGGAGAAACGTCGGGAAGAGGACCGATAAAGAATGCCACCTCCTAGACATGCAAGCCGTCCGGATGACGGACGAAGGAACGACGGATACCGTGCTCAGACAAGCCGGCAGGGGGGTTGTCACAATGAAGACCCTCCCCGGAACCGGAATAATAACGTTCCGGATGGAGGCCGGCGATTAGCCAGAAATAACCCAGCTGCTCCACCCTCTCCGCCAAGTAGCCATCACAACAGCCCCCAGGGAGGCAATGGAGGGCGTCGTGGTGGAGGATGTGGTGGCAGAAGCCGAAGTCCGGCTCCAAGGCACCGCAGCCACAACCGACACTCGGGACGATCTCTATCCCCGAATGACGCAAGGCACAGGATCAACTCCAACATAGAGGCGCAGCGCTACGAAAATGATGATATCTACGTGGGCCCAAAGGGATTCGGACCAAGCATCAGAGCTACAAGATTCCTGGAAGGATTTGCTATCTCACGACATATCCAAGCCTACGACGGCATTGCTCGGTCAGATACCTGGTTACAGGATTTCTTCCAAGCTTTTTGCATTGCCAAAGGCGGAAACAGCCTGGTCGCAACCCGATATCTCCCACTCATGTTGTGGAAGACGGCAAGATCATCGCTCAATGAACTTCCGGAGAACACCATCCACAACTGGTATGACATGCAAAGTGCGTTCTTTCGGAATTTCGAAGGCACATACCGGAGGCCCTGTACGGTCGGAGACCTACAGCGTTGCACCCAGAAAGCCAGAGAAACTTGCCGGGATTACCTCGGATGATGGATCAACACCAAGAACTCTTGTGAAGGAGTAAATGATCAAACTGCGATTGAAGCTTTCATTGCAGGTCTCCCAATTGGTTTGCTACGTCATCGCTTGAAGTGCGACAGTCACTGATTTGGGAGAGATGATAGAAACAGCGAGCAAGTATGCAGATGCTGACGACGACACAGAGGGATTACTCAACACCCTAGCTGTGCCACAGTCGGCAAAACAACCAAAGCAACAAGCTCAGAAGCGCAAAAATACCTTGGAAGAGAAACCTAACGCGGAAACAGAAGTGGTTACTGCTACTTTCGGGTCTGGAGGACGAGGAGGACGCGGTGGAGGACACGGGCGTGGCCGTGGGACTTCGAGAGTTCAAGGTAGAGGAGACCAGCAACCAGGCAAAACCTACACTTGGGCCGACATTGCCAATAACCCATGTGTGCATCACCTAGACGCCAATGGGGGCTCGTCCCACATAAACACCGAGTGTCATTTCAATGACGACATAAAAAGAGATGATACCGCTGGCTACAGAGCTAAGCGGAAGAAGGGAAAGAAGAATCCCAAAAAGGATAAATAGACCAACGAAGATTCTGACATGGAGAAAGCCGATGCTTCAAATCCCAAGCCGGAAGGGAAGAAAAATTTTCCAACCAAAAAAGACAGTTATGTCACCTTCCTCGGATCTCAACCAGCAAAGGTCAAGAAAGCAGTTCTACATGAGCTCAATGCAACAGTTCCGGCTGTCCCCCAATTCCTGGACTGGTCGAAAGTGGCAATCACATTTGACCGCGCTGATCATCCACCTAAGCTACACTGGCGAGGAAAATACGCCTTAATCTGCAATCCACTTATTGACGGTTATGGTTTCTCCAAGACTCTCATGAACGGTGGCAGCAGTATCAATATTCTGTATGTCGAAACGCTACGCCGGATTAGGATCTCAGAGACCCAGCTGAACCATAGCTCTATGATCTTTCACGGAGTTGTCCCAGGAAGACAAGCTAATTCCCTGGGAGAAATCACTTTGGATGTTACCTTTGGAACTCCAAAGAACTATCGGACGGAGGCACTTTCCTTCAAAGTGGTCCCGTTCAAGAGCACGTACCATGCTAATATTCGGACGTCCGGCTTACTAGGCTTGGCTCGTCCGTGTTACATTTACAATATGATAAAAATTCCAGGTCCCAACGGCGTAATCACCATCAGGGGAGACCCAAAGAAAGCGCGAGAGTGCGAGGATGGAAATGCCGCCTTTGATGAAGACGTGTTGCACGCCCAGGAGTACCAGGAGATCAAGAAGAGCATAGATCCGTCCGAGATGCCCGCAACGAAGAAGGAGGTGACAAAGCCGAATCCGGAGTTCAAGGCATCAGAAGAGACGAAGAAGACGCCGTTGAAGGATGATGACCCCTCCAAGGTGACCCAGATAGGCGTAGACCTAGATAGCGCATAGGAAAGCGCGCTCGTCAAGTTCCTCAAAGCAAATCAAGATATCTTTGCATGGCAGCCATCTGACCTGACCGGAGTGCCTAGGAAACTTGCCGAGCACTCTTTAAATGTAAACCCGAACGCTAAACCCGTCAAACAGTCCTTATGACGTTTCGGTGAAGAAAAGCGTAAGGCAATAGCTAAGGAACTAGCACGACTCGAGTTAGCTGGATTCATAGAAGAGGTCATCCACACTGAGTGGTCGGCCAATCCTGTAATGGTCCCTAAAAAGGACACCACTGATTTAAGGATGTGTGTTGATTATACTGTCTTGAACAAGGCTTGTCCAAAAGATCTGTTCGCTCTGCCTAGGATTGATCAAGTTATCGATTCTACGGCAGGCTCGGAACTCCTCCGTTTTCTCGATGCATATTCCGGTTATCACTAAATCCGGATGAAGGAATCTGACAAAGTCAAAACTTCATTCATAACCCCTTTCGGAACCTTCTATTTTGTTACGATGCCTTTTGGGCTAAAGAACGTAGGAGCTACCTACCAGCGCACGATGCAGCGTTGCCTCCACGACCAACTCGGACGCAATGTACATGCATACTTGGATGATATTGCGGTGATATCCAAAAATAAGGAAACACTGATTTCCGACTTGGAGGAAACGTTCGCCAATCTACGAAAATACAACATCATGCTTAATCCGAAGAAATGCTTCTTTGGAATTCCAGCCGGAAAATTGTTAGGTTTAATCGTGTCTCAAAGAGGCATAGAGGTGAACCGAGACAAAATCAAGGCTATACTCAATATTTCTAGGCCAACTCACCTGAAGGACGTACAAAGACTAGCTGGTTGCATCGCTACAGTTAGTCGGTTTTTAAGTCGGCTCGGTGAAAGAGCCGCACCATTATACAAACTCTTGAAAAAGACCATGGATTTTGTGTGGACCGATGAAGCTGAAGCTGCACTACAAGACCTGAAGAAAGTACTCTCATCTGCTCCTATCCATGCTGCACTGGAACCACAGGAACCGATGTTGCTTTATCTTGCTGCGACAAACAAAGTCGTTAGTATCGTCATGGTCGTGGAGAGACCGGAGGAAAATCAGGAACACTTGGTGCAGCATCCGACTTACTTTGTCAGCGAGGTCCTAACAGTATCAAAACAGCGGTATCCGCACTATCAAAAGCTGGCTTACGGTGTTTTCCTAGCATCTCGTAAGCTACGACACTATTTTCAGGAGCATCCAATTACCGTGGTGAGCACAACTCTCATGAGGGATATAATCAACAACAGTGACGCCACAGGACGCGTCGCCAAATGGGGCATAGAGCTCTTAGCTTTTGATATTGAGTATAAACCCCGGATAGCAATCAAATCCCAAATCCTTGCTGACTTTGTTGCTGATTGGACAGAGACGAAGGAGAATATGACCCTCCCTGAGTTGGAATATTGGACCCTATACTTTGATGGGTCTAAGGCTCGCAGGGGCTCGGGGGCTGGCGTAGTGCTCAAATCACCCCAAGGAGATAAACTTCTATATGTGTTGCAGATCCACTTCACAGCGACAAACAATATTGCCGAGTATGAAGCACTGCTACATGAAATCCGGATTGCTAAGGATATCGGCATCCAACATTTGATGTGTTATGGATATTCGGATCATGTTGCTCAGCAAGTATCGGATATTTGTAATGCAAATAAACACATGGTAGCATATAAAGCTGTCGTGGATGATTTATCCAAATCGTTCGAAGGGTTTGAGGTTCAACACATCCCTTGAGCAGAAAACGAGGAAGCAGATGCACTATCTCGGATAGGCTCTGCACGGAAAGAGGTCCCGGATGGCACTTTTTTAGAGCACCTCAAAGTTCCCTCAATAAAGGGAGTGGATGAGGAATATCCGACCAAATTCGACTCAACTCTAATAGCAGTTCTGGCTGTAATTCCCAGCTGGACCCAACCCTACCTTGATTATCTGGTAGATGGCAAATTACCCGAAGACGAGGTTCTAAGCCGGCAGATCGTCCGACGAGCGAAAGCCTATACTATAGTTAAAGGTGAGCTCTATAAGCGGAGTGTTTCTGGGGTTTTTCAGCACTGCGTATCTCCGGAAGAAGGAGTGGAAATCTTAATGGAAATCCACGAAGGCGAGTGTGGTCACCACGCTGCAGCCAAATCTTTTGTGGCAAAAGCTTTCAGACACGGTTTTTCTGGCTTACAGCTCAGGCAGATGCCGAACGGCTAGTCAAAACATGCAAAGGCTGCCAAAAGTACGCCAAACAAGCTCATGTTCCATCCGATCAGTTGCGAACAATACCTATAACATGGCCTTTTGCGGTCTGGGGGCTTGATATGGTAGGACCGTTTAGACGGGCTCCAAGTGGATTTACTCACCTCTTAGTGATGGTGGATAAATTCACCAAATGGATTGAGGCTAAACCCGTGACTAGTTGTGATGGAGCAACATCCAAAAGGTTTGTCGAGGATGTTATAATCCGGTATGGTTATCCGCATAGTATTATCACGAACAACGGGAGTAATTTCTCTATGGGGGAATTGGCCGAATTCTGTAATGAACAAAATATCCGGCTTGACATTGCGTCAGTCGCACATCCACAAGCTAACGGACAAGTCGAAAGGGCAAATGGTTTAATCCTACAGGGCCTAAAACCGAGACTCGAAGCACAACTACGACGTGCTGCGGGGGCTTGGGCAGAGAAATTACCCTCTATAATATGGAGTTTACGAACAACTCTGAACAGGTCAACCGAATACACACCTTTCTTCTTGGTCTATGGCGCAGAAGCAGTTCTTCCTAGTGATTTGATTCATACTTCTCCTAGAGTGGCCGCGTATATCGATGAGGATGCCGATATTTCTCGACAAAATGATCTCTACTTAGTCGAAGAAGTTCGCGTCGTTGCTGAAATGAGATCAACAGCCTATCAATAGAAGTTACGCAAGTATCACAGCTAGAGAGTCAGAAACAGGTCTTTCAATAAATGTGATTTGGTTCTCCGACTTGTGCAACAAAGAAAGCACAAACTTTCTCTAGTATGGGAAGGGCCCTTTTTAGTTAGTCGAGTATTGCACAATGGTTCATACTACTTAACTGACATGAGGCCAGTCAAAAAAATACCTTCTACTAAGAAGAGAAAGAGAGCTGGAGGCAGTACAAATCTAGATGAGTTAGACAAACCATGGAATATTGCTCAGCTACGTCCCTTTTATTCTTAGTTTATCCTTCTTTGTAATCATACATATGTACATGTTCTATGAGAAATAAAAGTTTTGGTTGCCTCAAGTTTTTTCTGAGAAGTTTTTACCATCTTATTTCCGAATGATCATGTCATAATCGAAAATCCCAGAATACTTGAAAGTACTTTATGCTCATGTTTGTTTTGGTTTAGATTTCCGATTCTAAAAATGCTACCTTCGGATATAACTCGAAAGTTTCTAGTCTATACTTTGATTATTTGTCTGATTACCAGATGCGGGTATTTTCCGAGTAGTGAATTGTTGGTACTGGAAGCCGACTTTGTTTCCGAGTTTAAACTGGTTTAGCAATTGAGCTCCGTTGCTCGGCAAAGTTTCCGTGCAGAAGGTTTAGCCGGCTCGTGAAAGGGACGAGGCGGAAAGCCAGATAAACGATAAGTATAGATGAAAAATTATAAGTGCTTATGTAAACATTTCAGGCACACAAAAATTTAAAGCCAAAAGTGCTGAATAGATTAATAGCTTAGCACTAGCAAAATTATAGTACTACATATTTACACACCCATAATGTTTCTCGGAATAATACAATTGTTTCTAGTAATCTATGGTGCAGGAGAAGAGGTAGGCGCTGCCGGCTCGCTGGATGCATCGGCCTTGGTTTGATAACGATCCGAGATGTTCAGATCCGATACGGTCTGTTCATCGTTGAAAAGTTCAGCTATTTCTTCCGGAGGCGGGGGCGGTGTATCCACGCGAGTGAAGAAGGGAGTGTCGTAGCTGGTTAAGTCAGCCACGCGACATCCATATCTGGCGCAAGAGTCCATAATGGCATTGATATCTTGCTCCTGGCCATCTCCATCCACCTTGCAGTACCCTCTGGTCACTTGCCACATCTCCATGTTTCCATGGTGGCTCATGACCATGGTGAGAGCCTTCTGCGCCACGGATCGCGCGTAGGACATGTTCCAGTCCCGGACGAGCTACGGCATCTCCTGCGCCTTGCCTCGCACCTGAAAGTCTGACATGCCGTGCATGTCCGGAACCCTGAGAGCTTTGTCAATATCCTTGATGGATTGGCGGAAGTCATGAAGTAAATCACCGACTTGCGTAAGTCGGTGGGTGTGAGGCTCGGTGGAAGCAGAGTCCGTCAAGTTAAGAGGACCTATATATATAACACAAAATGGTTAAGAAAAAAATCTGACATCGAAAGAGTCGAAGAATATAGACAAGTCAAAAAGATGGAAATATACCGAAGATGACGTCGTCAACTTTGGTCTTCTCTTCTCGAAGACTCTAGAGTTTAGCCCGGAGCGCCTCGGAAAGGTCCTTCTCTCTGCATAGCTTGATATTGAGATCCAAAATTCTCTGATCTTGAGCCGCAATCTTACGATCACGCTCATCAGTAGCCAAGGAGGAGGATTCAAGAACTTGAGTGATGCTCTTCTCATGATCTGCCTTGAGCTTATCCAGCTCTTAGCGAAGTTCTTTGTTCTCCACCACCAAGGTTTTGAGGTTCTCGGCCTCTTCAATCATAGTGCAGGACTGTTTTACCAGTGCTGTAAGTCAAAAGGAAAAACAGTTCAATAAAAATATTCGACTATGAAAACACAAGACAAGGTTTGAGTCTCGGAATGTTTACCTTCGGCCTCATCCTTGCAGACCTTCAGCTCGGCATTTTCAAGTCGAAGATCTCTTATCTCTCTCCGCTTTTTGCAGATTTTCTTCAACAAATCCTGGTTATATGAATTAACTTCGTAAGTCGAATACCCGTAGTCGAAGTTCATCAAGACTCGGGCTAATATTTTTACTAATATCAGCACGAGCCTTGGGGGCTACACTAGTTCATTCTTTGGCATCCTAAGGAAGCATAAACTCGGATTGTATATCCTACTTCATGCTTGGGGGCTAGAGGATATGATATAAAGTACAATAAAGAAAATCATGAGTTGGAATTCCGACTTACATGATGTTCATGTGTGAGCTTGCTCAGACACATGTTCACCTCGGTGGTAACCTTCTCGCCGAGGGTGAGTGGAATAACCGGAGGTGGTGGAAGCACACCAGCTCTAAGTCCCTCGTCGTGAAGACGGACTTGTTCAAGAAGGTTGGAGTATTTGATGTCCTCCGCCTCTTGTGCTTCTTCTTAGGCAGAGAGATTTCGGCTCTCTAGGCATTGCCGGGCCAGAAGCTGGATTTCTTCTACAGATTTCCAAGACAGGCCAAATATGGCAAGTCCCGGATTGCTAAGGAGGTTTTCGGCAAAGGTCTCTGCCGAGGGATCATTACCCGAAGAGGGTTCACCCTTATCTAAACCTGAGCCACCCGTGGTGGCGTCAGTTTGCGATTCAAGGATCGCTGGCCCTATTGAAGGAGCCGAAGCTTCTGCGACAACCGGCGACGGAGTAATCACTAGCGTTGCAGAGGGTTGTGGGGTAGGAGTCGGAGGAGCCACGAGAGGAGAAGCTATAGTCAGCTTCATCTACCACAAGGTCTTCGAAGATGTTCCCTTCCCCTTACCCTTGATGAGCTTCTTAGCCCTGAGAATGTTATAGAACAAAAAACATTACATCTCGAAATCAAAATTCGAGTAAGGTACAAAGGCGGAAGTTGTGTTGAAAGTTACCTCTTCACGACTGGCACCTCCTTTGTGCCGATGGCCACTGTTGGAGCTTTATGCTTCCTAGGCACAACGTCCGGCAGTGGGACCAGTTCCACCTCCTGAGAAAACTCTGGAGGATATCCCTCTAGTGAAGCGAATTCCAACTCGAGGAGGTCGGCAAGCTAAAAAGAAAGAAGATATCTCAGTATTGCGAAATAACTTAAAGGGTGAAACACATAAAAAGGTTTATTATTGAAGCTTACCGGAACTACAGGGTCTTCCGATGTATGCATATCCAAAGACAAGTCCGGAATCTTTCTTTCAATCCGCTCCTTGATCAGCCATTTGATCTGGCTTATGTAATCATGTGGCTTTAAAGCCTTAGGACTGATGCGGAGGGAATCATTCTTTGACGCCATGATGGAGTGCATCATACGGTCGCCGTGGTATTGGAGAGGCTGAATCCGGCGTGCGACCCAGCATTGGACCAGGTTGAATCCTTTCAAGCCCTTGTGTTTTATCAGATATTCGATCCGCCTCTTAGCGAGGATCAGATCGTCACTGAGAGCCGGAGGGGCCTCGTCCCAGGACGGTTGGGCCGTGGCGGCTCCGTCGATGAAAGCCGGAAAAGCAGTAGCTTTGCCGGGAGCAGGAATATCCCTATGATAAAAGAAAGTGGCCGGCCATTGTTTGACCGACTCACTGGCAGAAATGCGAGGATAACTATGCTTGCATCTAACAGAAAGGCTAATAGTGCCGGTAATGTAAGAGTTTCTACGAACATGGAAGTAGAAACAAAACAAAGTGAGACTCTGCCTAATGCCGAGATACCCCTCGCACAAAGCTGCGTAAGAACTCATCTCTAAGAGGGAGTTCGGGGGAAGATGGTGGAGTTGAACACCGTTATGATCAATCACCTCGGAAAAGAATTCCGAGGGAGGGAAAGACAAACCTCTGTCGAGGTGGGTGCCGAAGTGGACCCGCTCGCCGGCGCACGGGTGGGGGATGGTTTCGCTGAAACCGCTCCGCTAGTCACCGGCGCGGAGGAGACCTTCATTCTCCACGCCTTGGAGTTTCTCGTCATCGAGGAGGCACAGGATCCAGACTCCCCGGTTGCTCTCCTTCTTTGCCGCAGCCGTCACCGCCGCCGCCGCCAAGCCAGAAGAGGAAGAGGAAGCCATTTTGCCGGTGCGCCGGTGACCTTGGATGGGCGGCGCTAGGAAATCTGGGAGGTAGGAGAGATCTGTATGCTGGGGAGATGTGGAGGAGAAAGAACGACAAAGGGAACAGGTGAAGAGGGGAGAAGGAAAATCCTCACCCCTTATAACCACCTACCTGCGCCAAGATTCGTGCAAACGGCACTGTGTAAATGCCACGCATCATGGAAGGAACTGGGAAGGATCCACATGATGATTACGTCGCCTTGATCTCCACGTACGCATTGAAACGACGCCTCGGTTCCGCGAACGGTGGACCCACCAACGTTCGTGCTGATAGGATGTTTGTCAGATGACGTGACTTGACCATGACGAGTGTCAGATGATGTCAGAGACCAAGTTCCGGCTTAGTTTGAAAATCAAGATGGAAAGTCTGAGTAACATGTTGATAGGTTCGACTTATTTTTAAGACCCAGATCGTATTTTTTGTGAAGTTTCAGGAACCCTTCAAGATTCTGCAAGCCGAAGATCAAGCTAGACAATGATGAATCTGACTTTGGATCTTGGAGACTTTTGGGGGCTGCTGTTGGGGATATACTTTCCGGGTATCCTCATAGTCCTCACTGACCAGGGTGGCCCACTTCGGGTTAGAGATTTGCTTCACGGGAAGCCCAATCAGGGAGAAGAAACAGAGTCCAGTCCAGCTACGGGAAGGCCCAGAAGACTTACCGACTTAGGCCCATAGTGTTACTTGTAGTTCACGATGTACTCTGTAACCGACTCTCAGACATAGCCGGATAGATCTCTCCTGTAAACCCTAGGCCGGATATCTATATAAGCTATCCTAGGGAGAGCCTTTAGGGCACCCTCAATAGTCTACAATCTCAACTTGCATAGGCGAACCCTTGTAACCCATATTCCGGCTCTGCCGTATTACTGGATTGCTAGCAGGAGTAGGATCCGTCCAAAGCCGGCGAATTCGAACCTAGGTAAACTTGTGTGCTCACCATCCTGGAACACCGTACGTCTCACACCCCTCTCTTCCGCACGCCTCGAGGACCCCCTCATGGCGTACTTGTCATCAATCCGACGACATGAGTGACACTCCCGGGGCCTATGGACGGGATGGGACGGGATGTTACAAGTGGTATCATAGACAATCCTCGCAATTACATGGGCATGTGCAGGTGAATGGCGGGACATGTGGAGCATGGTGCATGTGGGCCAGAGTGGACACGACATGGCACATGTGCCGGCACATGACCCATAGACGTGTGCCAAGAGGGAACTTTCCTCGCTTGTTCTTGATCGATGATGACATCGATTTTCTAAGGGTGGGTGTATGTGAGATCCTTGTGCATGGATTAATAGGATTGATAGGATACTCATACTAACAAGGAAGCTTATCCAAAAAGAATCTCCAGGTTAAGACCTGGAGCAATTTGAGGATGAGTGACATACTAGAAAGTTGTTCCCTGGTGCGCACGAGTGAGCACAAAGTGCGTAGAAAAAGGCAAACGTTGGTTTTAGAGCCAGTCTAGAGATCCTAATAAGCTGCCAAGAGTGACCCCCGAGACCTGGTGGATGGGGTGTTGCGTGAAAGTTATAAAAGAATCCCCAAAAAGTCTGATGTGCTCATCAAAAATGGTTTTTACAAACTCTGGTTTCAGCCAGAAGAGCTTTTGTTACGAACCGAAGGTGGTGATGCTTTGATAACTGATGCAAATGATGATGACCATAGAGAGGATAATATCCTCAAAATAATTTAACTTTTACTGAGATGATCATAACTCAGAGATGTTTGTGGACAAGCACAAACAGGCTTCTACAGAGCCGATGGAAAGAGCTAGAGCCATTCTCCCCCTACAGGCTCTCACGCGTCTATAGTAGCCTTCCGAGCCGCTTCTCTCTCCCGAGTCCTCTGCCAACTCGAATCTGGCGGTGTCGCCGCTTGGAGGAGAGGAGGTTGGAGGGCTCGGCTTATACAAGGTTGTTTTAGGAGTTTTCGTCTTGGCCGTATGCCCGTAGGAGGCCTTTTGCCTATTGACATGGGTATACCCTACAGGTACTTGAGCTTGGTATATACAGCCTGAATACAGCAGAAGCCCACGGTGTTGCCAAGGCCCAAATGGAGAACTCGAGTAACCTACGGACTCTCGATTGCTTGCAGAACAAGAAGAAGCTAAAGATAGAAAGTTTAAAGGGGAAAACCCTAACCTGTAACCGACTCGACCTGCTACCCGAGACCTAGCCTATCTATATAAAGGCTAGGAGGGGGCGGCGAGGAAGACACACGCAACCCTAGTTTCCACAACCCTCGCCAGATTGCATATGCGCACCATTGTAATCTTCGATTCTTCCGTTAATTCCACGAGAAGACAAGCAGGAGTAGGGACCTCTACGAGGCATGAACCTGGGTAAATCTTCGAGTCCTCCTGTGTGCTTGTTTTCTAGCCGATTGATGCTTCCAGCGCTCTCTCCTTCTCCAAAACCCAAGTCCATAACAATGGGCATTGATGAGTTAAACCCTCGTCAATTGGCGCCGTCTGTGGGAATTGGGAGTGCTGATGTTGCGGCTTCTTCGGCCCCATCAACTGTGATCTACATCTCCGCAACATCAGAGATTCACCAGCTCTTCGGCGCGTTCGACTTCACCGTCCACACGCCAGCCACTCGCCCGGCTTTCGAGTCCATGGGTGATGGTATCAGCCTGGCGATCAAGAGCTTCCGCTTCCAAGTTGGTCAAATGGGCACGCTTCGCATGCCTGACCAGCTGACAACACCATCGATTGCTCCAACATCATGGTTCCCTCCGCCGATCGGCACCCTCAGTGAGCTCAATGCCTCGACAACAGTCGAGAATACGGCCAGCGACAGCAGTCGGAAATCCGATCTGGGCGATCTAGCAACCGAAGATGGATCCTACGGTTCCGGATCTGAAAGTTGCGGGACCAGCAGCTTCCCCAACCACTTCATGTGCGCCGTCATCAACGCGGGCGACTCCTCTTCTAATCGTGACAACAGGGGCAATGGTGGCAATGGAACCGACCCGCCAAACAGTGGCATACCTAATGGCGGACCACACAACGGTGGCCCCACTAACGGCGCCCCCGTTAACAACGGAGGGGCAGTCGAACCTCCAACTATGGTGAATGAGCAGACTGGTGAGCGCGTCGTGATCAGGCTCAACGATCTCGAGTGGGCCCGCTGCCAAGAAGCCCTACGAGGCAACCCTCTGCCCTTCGACTCCCTGCAAGAACTGCTGATGGGCTACCATTGGCTCCTGAAGGAAGAATACAAATGCCAACTGCATACAATCGTGCAACTCGAGGCACGTAAAAACGCGGCAGACGAGTCGAGCCTTCGGAGAGCTGGGCTCTCCTTCCACGGAGGATCCTCCTCCAAGTGCAACGAATACATCACTAACAAGAGGCAATCTCGACTGCCCCACCTCACCAAACAAGAATGTGTAGAAGCCGCAAAGGTCCTCGACTTCGGCTCCATGACGGTGGATACGCGTGGCAATGTGCTTCCAAAAACCCCGCAAGCTGCGGTAACGGCGGCCACCATGTACCTCCTCAACAACCAGCCGCCAGCTAGAGATCCTCGAGCTGCCATGCACCGATCTATGATCACATGCTTGGGGCTAATCGAGGCTTCTGTCGACAAGGAGCCGACACCAGAGCCGAAGAAAATCAAGGCTCTAGCAAAACGCTATTCCTGGCCCTCATCCAGCGACAATAGTCACGATCTATCTCGACGCCGCCGCTCACGGCGACACGACCACGACTACGACGCGTGTGATGACATCACGCAGCACAAAATTGACAAGTCAATGGCACGACGTGCCCGATCGACTGACTCAGAAGACGAAGACATGGAGCTCTGCTGCGCCATATGCTGCAGCAGGGTCATCAGGCAAAAGCGAATGCCCAAGGGGTTCAAGCTCCCGTCGGAGAACCCAAAGTTTGACGGCCTGCAGGACCCGAAAATCTGGTTGGAGGACCACATCTCCTCCGTCAGGCTCCACGGTGGGAGTCGAAGCACGGCCATGCAATGCCTGCAGCTACAGCTACAGGGCGCCGCCCGAGCATGGATCAACAACCTCCCACGTGGATCCATTCGCAACTGGGAAGAGCTGGTCTACAGCTTTGTGCGTAACTTCAAGGGCACCTACAAAAGGCTCGCATCAATCGAAGAGCTCAGATGCTGCCAGCAAAGGTCGGGCGAATCACTACGCTCATACATCCAGAGGTGGTCCATCATCAAGAACTCCGCGGAAAACATCTCGGAGGACCAGGCAATTGGCGCATTCAATGGTGGCGTCCGTCGCATAGAGCTCGAGGAGGAGCTGGGCCACTCGAAGCCCAAAACCATTGACCACCTGATGGAAATCGTGAATCGGTGGGTAGATGGAGAAGATTCGGTGAAAAATCGTGTTCACTCCGATGACAAGGCAGAACTTGAGCGTAGACGTGATCGCCGAAGCAAACATTGAATGCGCATCTACGATGACCGCGACGACATCAACATGGTCGCAGCCGGCTACGCCGATAGACGCGACGACAACCGCAACAGCGGCTACCGTAGTGGTGGACACCGCGACTCCGGGAAAACCATGCAGGTATGGCAGCACCGCACTCGTGATGAGTCACCCACCACATCCATTGAAGACAAGCTGTCCGGGCCATGCACTATGCACTTCTACATCGACAAGCATGACGGCAAAAAGAAATCCAACCACCTCCTCAAGGACTGCCGTGAATTCCTCAAAATTCACGAGGGTCTGGCCCGGATGAATCGCGACGCGATCAACAGGGGCTACGGAGCCGCCCTAGGCGCTGTGGCACATGGAGCTCCTCTACCACTACCCGGACCACCACCAAACGCAGTTGCGCCTGACCAGCATCACGGAGGCGAGCCGTACCCACGAGCCATGGGCACCATGATGATCCAAAAGGGCCGCCCCTCAAATCGGGTGCAAAAGGCCATCACTCGCCAAGTCAATTTGGCGACAAACTCACCACCATCCACCACTGAGTACCTTAGTGGAAGCGACTCCTGCATCACCTTCGACAAGCGCGACCATCCGCACCAAGTACCTCGTCCAGGCCATTGTCCCCTTGTACTCGAGGCACAAATTGGAGGCTTCGACATGAGCCGCGTCTTCATGGACGGCGGAAGTGGCATTAACCTTATGTTCGTGAATACCTTGCGAGCAATGAGGATCCCTCTGACCTGCCTAGAGGCCTCGGACACAACATTCCACGGCATCGTCCCAGGCAAGGGCATATACCCCCTTGGCAAAATCAACCTCAACGTCATCGTCGGCACGCCAAAAAACTTTCGACGCGAATGCATCGACTAGACCTCACAGTACCACTGCATCCTCGGACGTGTCGCGTTCGCCAGGTTCATGGCAGTGCCATACTACGCCTATCTGCAGATGAAAATGCCAGGCCCCAACAGCGTCATCACAATCAACAGGAGCTTCGAGAGGTCCAACAGTTGTGATAGGGAATTCAACAGAATTTCCCAGTCCTTCGGCATGCAGGAAGAACTCGCAAGATTGAAGGAGTCGACAGACAACAGTCTGCCTCCCCTAAGCTGACCAAGTTCACCCGACCTGTCCATCGACTCATCGGTGCACACGAAGAAAGTTCAGGTCCACCCATCGGATCCTGCCAAGACAGCCCTCATCGCCAACAACTTGAGTCCCGCATAGGAACTCACACTCGTCGAATTCCTCCGTGAGCACTGGGAAATCTTTGCCTGGTGTCCAGTGGACATGCCAGGAGTTCCCAGGGAATTCGCCGAGCACGCACTCAATGTCAACCCAGACACAAGGCCAGTCAAACAAACAATTCGGCGATTGTCTGAGCCAAGAGCAAAAGCAGTCAGAATGGAGATCAACAGACTCCTCGACGCTAAATTCATACGCGAGATCAAGGAAAGCACTTGGCTCGCCAACACAGTGCTAGTACCAAAAAAGGACACGGATATCCTACGGATGTGCGTGGATTTTATCCCCCTGAATAAGCATTGGGAATGTTCGTTTGTGGTACCAAACTTGGTGGGTGAGCGCACCGCGGTACCCGAGTTGCCATCAATCGCGCGGAGGGGCCATAGTAGATTCGCCAATTGTCCAGAAGGGCCAAATGGGGGTGAATACAAATCTAACGGCCAAACAGTCGTTTGAACCAGACGAAAAATGGTTGAACTCAAATACCGTCGTTAGGTCAACTCTTCTTGGCCCGCCATGTTAGTATTCCCCGTTATCTTTTGCGGTCGTGGACTAGCTTACCCCTGCGTGGACCAGATCCCTGAGTGGACGAGATCTATTTCTTTGCTCTGCTCTGGTCTTCTCCCCTGCTCCCCTCCCCATAATATTTGCTCACCTCCGGCTGCTCGTCTCAGATCGGAGCTTGCACTTGCTCTAATTTGCGTCTCCGCCATGTCCGGTCAACCTCCCACGCCTCTAATCGAAGCTCACAACCGTCGTCGTTGCATCGCCCGCCGTATCGGAGCTTTGCGTCCCCAGACTAATATCTCGCCTCTGGCTAGTCCTTCTCGCACGGCGGAGCGCGTCCCGTCGGGCGAACCAGGCCGGTGACCGGCCTCGGGAAGTTGAGTGATGCCGTGCACCCTAGGCATGGTAGCCCTGGCACAATAGTTTGACGACCACGCTCTCATGGCCATCGTGCTGGGCGTCGATCCCGCCGTGTCACCGGCAGAGTTGATGTCGGCTTTCAGGTCTCGTTTTGGGATCAGACGACATGAGGTCAACATTTAGGTATGCGTGCCGCCATTTGATTTTTTCGTCCAATTCGAGCACAGCTCAGACACCGAGCGCGTTTTGCATTCTTCCCGTTCTTTCAAGTGCTGTGGGGAGAAAATGAGCTTCATGCGTTGGCATCGCGCCTGTGGGTGGGACGATCGCTTGGGGCAGCTTCGTTTCTTCTCCAAACTCGGTTTTGACGGCCTCCCATTGGATGCTTGGGAGTCGGAGGCCCTCAAGCAGGTCGTCAGTAGCCTTGGCGACGATCTGGTGGAAATCGTGCCACCGAGCGACAGATGGGTCATCGAGGTAAAGGCATGGCTGAAAGATCCGGACGCCGTTCCTAAGATGTACGAGGTGCAGATTCCAAGCAGGGCAGGGCGACAGCTTTGCTGGAAGCACCCGGTCATCATCCACCTGGAGGAGGTTCTAGACTCGGTACATGGAATTCAGGGCCCCGAAGAGGCTGCCAGAAAGCGCCCTCATCGCCTGTAGTGTTGGCCTGGAAGGATCGATGGCACAGGACCACCACCGTTTCGTGACGTGGCACACAGTTTCGGTGGGGGGGGGCTAGGCTTGGACGAGCTGGTGGTTCTGATTTCCCTCGAGTGAAGACAGAGCTCTAGTGAATTGTCGTGGTATGTGTGGCTAATGAATTTGTAGTATGGAGAGCATAGCAGGAAGTTAGCATCGACTAAAAATGTGTAATAGTTTGAATCGATGTAGTACGTGTGTGTAATAGTTTGAAGTAGTATGTGTGCATAATAGTTTGAATCGATGTAGTATGTGTGGGTAATGAATTTGATGTAGTGTGTGTGTAATAGTTTGAATCGATGTAGTTGAACACCGTGCTTTATAATTTCTGTGAATAACCAAGGACAACCTCATGAAAAGAGGATGGTATGGCAATGAGCAATGTCAATTCTGTGAATGCCAGGAAAATATAGTCCATCTCCTCTTCAAGTACTCCCTCCGTTTCAAAATATAAGATGTTTTAGCTTTGTGAATGGAGCGTATCTAGACATCTTTTAGTGATGGTGCTTTCTAAACCTAGATGAACCTACATACTAAAAGGGGACTAGATACACTTCATTCACAAAGATAAAACATCTTATATTTTGAAACGGAGGGAGTACAAGGTAGCTACATTTGTAACACGTTGAACTGCAGGACCATTTTGCAGACAACACAAGACAAAGGAAAAAATGGTTTACAACACAGACAGCAGACGCAAAATCTGTAGTCTGGGATAAAAAGATGTCGATAAGCTGGACCGGATTGAACCACGACTAGTAATTGAAGAAAATAGGTACTTGATAGTATTTGCTTACAACAGTAGTACTTCCATACAAAAGGGTCTTATACCTGCACAAAAGTGGGCTAAACTTCCTACTAGTTTATAGAACAATTTGTCAGCATTTCATCTACAAAAACCATTCTTCAGTCTGAACTTAACTATTCTACACTGAAGAAACTACAGATCTCCACCAAAAACGTTGGCTGGCCAATTGCCTTGAGAGGACATAAGTTCTTTGATCATTTAAACCAAACTGATCTATTGCCTTCCTGTCAAACTACAAGAAATCTGCATCGTTCATGCACGAGCGATTTGTGTGCGCTAGTCCCCGTTCAGTTGGACCATCCGCGCCGCCGCAACGATTTCTTCGAAACTGAAATTCGACATCTCCTTCTCGGGATCGTAGGTCCGTGCGAACTCGAACATGAATTCCGGGGCTGAGCTGATGCTCGCCGCCGGCTCCGGCTGTCGAACAATCTAGCATGCTGAGTGTAGACGCTTGGTCGCCGCCATGGTACGGCCTTCGATGGTGCGTAGGATGGAGCGTCTTTGCCGCAGACGGTGTGCTCCTAGCCTACCCCACTGAGGTAAGGTAGTCCGCGCCGAAGCGTGGACGCGAGAGTTCCTAGACCTTGGCGCTTCTCTGTTCGAGGGTGTGTACCCTCGGCGGCGGCGTGCTCTCATGAACGATTTGATACGTACCTTGTTCCCACTGCCTAGAGCATGCTGTAATGCCTCCGCGAGATTTCTCCACATCGCTCTCTTGGCCCTTCTTGCCGCCATGGCTGATTCGGCACATTCGGGGAAATCATCCGCCTGGCAGGGCAATGGGAGACCAGCCTTGAAGTAGAGCTTCATAGCCTGCCTTAGAGGGGCTAAATACCCCAGTTTTGGCGGCTGTCGTGGCGGCGGCGACGGCGGCTTAGGCGGGGCCATGTTACCCTAGTTGGTGCGGCACGGAGGAGCTATGCAAGGTGAACTGTGGTTAGTCGGAGAAGGGGAGTGAAAGACTGATAGTAGGTTTGGACTACGGGCACGCGTGAAAATAACCATTTCCCATTTCCTTAAAGGGTAATAATTCGATACTCATTGCATTAACAGCTCAATCTTTATTTCCCTTCTCAGCATAAGAGTGTGAACGTATTAAAAAGATCGGTCGTGGCTATCCACCTCATCGGGCAATGTACCAGGACAGGTAGGATACGGGACCGAGTTTCATTTTAGAAATATTGACGATTGTGCCCTTATGTTTATACGATATTATTTATATGCCACCATGTACCGTCGAGTGTAGCAACACCATCAGAAATAGCGGATAACGACGTGGCGTGTTTTATTTTTTTAAAGGGCGTCAGAAACAGGGGATGCCGACTTGGCATGTTTCCTGACTGGCGGGCCCGCCCCCTCCACCTTCGATGACGCGCATCCTAGGTTCGAGGGGTGGTGCCGCCCACCAACACATTATTGTGGAATTTTCCATGTGGGACCTGAATTCCGGCGCTGAACTGATGCCCATGTCGAACACAGAGAATTCTAAAAGAAGCTACTAAAAATAAATACTTTGAATTCTGGAAGTACTAAATTTAAATACATTACAATTTTGTCTGAAAGGTAATACGCATACTGTTCATCGAAATAATATAAATACAGTACAAATTTCTACTTCGAAAAATAGACCTGAATGCTAGCAAATAACCTAGGATGAATATATGATTCATTCTCCCCTATATATTTCATCATCATCGGCTCCCGCGTGCTGCAACACATGTTCAGAGAACTCTTTCCGTCTGCAGTGTGCTGCCAGTATCTCGTCCAGAGGGTAAGGCCTCAGTGTATGTTCCAGACTTAAGCCATACATTACAATTGTTGGTTCCTCTTCCTAGGCTTGAACCTCATGATCGTACAGTCTAATGTAATTCCTGTAGTATATGCAACCGGGTTTGACTGTGGGGTGTAACCTGGTGTCAATGGAGATAGAACGATTATAACCAACAAAGAGGGCACGACTTCCAATGTTGCTGACGGCCTCGAGAGAGCGGTTCTTCGTGTCCACCCAGTACAACACCGGTTGCCCTTTGGCGAAATCCCCGTTCAACACAATAAGCAGATCACCATCTGACTCCACAAGGTAAAAATTGTAGGTTCCGCGTACCTCTTCAAAGACTGGGGCCGAAATTATTTTGGCCATCGTGATAAAGGTTTCAAGGCTGCTCTAACTGGATATTGGTCGACAAGATGTCTCCATTCTCAAGTAATGCATATACTTCCCCTTGGAATGCCGTCATGCAGACAAGAAGCGTATCAGGAGGTGGCAAATACAATCCTTCTCCAAATGATCCATTGATTTGCCCGTTGGGGTGCTCTCATCGGCCCATGCAATATGATCTAGATAATCAGTGCAAACGAACACCATCGTCGGGGACTCCGTCACGACGACAGATTGCAGAAGATCAGATGGTATGTGTGCTTGAAAGTCAGTGTTAGACTTATGAGTGATTGGGTTCACAAGCCGAATCTGGTACAGCTTCACCCTCTGAGCAAGCACAATGACGCCACGAGAAACACCAACGAAGTAGAATCTTTTGGAAGAAGAGGGCATCAGTTAGCACTAAGATGTTTACAATGGAAAATACCAATAAATATCGGATGTGAATGTGAACCTGCGATGGACGTCCATTAGATTTGTCCTGAAGCAACGACCAGTGGCGAGGTTGAGGAAGGTGAAGTCGCCAACGTCTGGAAGTGTGTTATCTATCATGATCCAGTTGTTGAGATGGAATTCGGGCACCTTTAAAGTGCGGCGCCAATCGGTGCAGACTTCCCGACAAGCAGCATAGGTGTCGACGTACTCCGCTTTCTCCAGCAAATAGTTGGCGATCTTGCGAAGTGGGTCGGCCGGGAGATCGGCCCAGTTCCTCTTCATCTGGCTACTGGCCATGGCTTACGTGCGGGAATGTTTTGATCGAGGAAGAAAGAAGAACTACCACTATGAGGAGAAGAAGAAGAAGAGGATAACAGACGAGGGAGACGAAGCGGAACTGCCACTGCGAGGAGACGATGAGACGGGGGAGAAGAAGCACAACTACCAATTCAAGTTTGGATCAAAAGGATTTTTTCGGAACTAGCGCGTGAACCAGCCATGCACTGCATGCATGTTTTGATCAAATAGACTGACATGTGGGACCTGCTAAAAATTCCGTGAAGTGCTCCCCGTGCATAGTGCGCTGACAGGTGGCATGTTTTCTGACAGGCGGGCCCGCCTCCTCCACCTACGACGGTGCGCGTCCCAGGTTCGAGGGCTGGTGCCGCCCACCAACACATTATTGTGCAATATTCCATGCTTTGTCGCAACCAGCTCTGCTCCACTCCTCTCCTCTGCTCCTGCCGCCGCCACTCCGCTCAGTCGTGCACCGCTCTCGTCGTCCCCTTGGGCTGTCGTCCTCCTGCCCTCCCTCCCTGCCATCCCCTCACATCCCCTCCCTTCCCCTTCCCCTCCCTGTCCTGTCTCCTTGCCGCCGCCCAGGCGCGTCTAGAAACAAAAACCGAGAGTCGGCCATTAGGGTAGGGGCCCAACGACGCTGGTGATCCGGATCCCACTCGAAGATGGATCCTGCGAGGCTTGAGAGCACGGATATGGGTCCTGCGCGGCTGGAGAGCACGGAATCTCCTTCAAGTCTAGAGAGCACAGAGGACAATGAAATAGGAGGAGAGGTAGCGGGGTGTAGAGCTTTGGAGGTATGGAGCCCGGAGAAGGTGACGTGCGTCCACATTGAAAGGTAAGAACTGTGATTCCTTATCTGCATACCCCAATTAGCGTTTCTAGTCCCGTGGTGATGGCAAGGATATGTGTTGGTAACCGCAGGATGTCTGTACAGCTTGTCCTTGAGCATGATGCTTTGTCAAGCGAGCATGAAGGCACTGAAACGTGTGGCGGTGCGGATGATGATGAGAAATCATATCCAGACGTGGCTGATGACCCTGATAGGATGGAGAGTAGGGAGTATTTGGTTGATTCGAACTTTGAGCCTGACTATGGGACTGATGAGGAAGAGGAATATGAAAATGTGGAAATGGGATGTAGATACGACGACGAAGACGTGGACAGGCCGATGATACACTTTGACAGGGACAATCCTACAATTGATGAGGGGACTGTCTTTGATAATGTGGAGGACTTCAGATATGCAGTTGCAACCTATGCAATTAGAGTTGGGTTCGAATTTATCATTGAAAAGAGCGACCAAAAGAGATTTATGGTGCACTGTAGGGAAAGTAATGTGTGTAAATGGAGATTACATGCATCTCCAATGCGGGGTGGACACCCATTTCAGGTTGCAATAGCTACATTTAGTTTCAGCCTTTCTCATATTTATTCTGCTGATAACTAGCTCTGAATTATTTGGATTCTTATCGAATGCAGATCAAAGTAAACACGAAGGAACACAACTGCCCTAATACTTCTTTAAGTGGTAAAATTAGACCGGCGACTACCAAGTGGATTGTTGCTACTGTACTTGACTGGGTGAGGCAGGATCATAACATTGGACCAGCTGAACTCAGAGCAAAGATTAGCAAAAAGTTTAACATTCTGATTCCTTATCATAGAGTCTTTGATGGGAAGGAGATGGCTCTAGACTTCATTCAAGGCAAGTGGAATGAAAATTTTCATATGTTGTATAGTTTCAAAGCTCAGGTAGAGAAAACATCACCTGGTAGTGTTGTTGACATCAATTACGAGGTTGTGAAAGGGAGAGAAAAGGTCTCGAGGGGGTCAGGTAAGCAAGCAGATAAGATATGCTTCAGGAGATGTTTTATCTGCCTGAAGGCATGCTGGAAGGGGTTCCTAGACGGCTGCAGGCCATACTTGGCAATAGGCGCAACTTCTTTAACAGGGAAGTTCAGGGGACATGTTGCTTCTGCTTGTGCTTTGGACGCGCATAATTGGCTTCTACCCGTATCTTATGCTGTTCTTGAGGGTGAATCAAATGAAAGCTGGACATGGTTCATGCAGAGACTACGGGAAGTAATTGGTCACCCTGAAGGCTTGGTGATACACACCGATGCATCCGAGGGTCTTGAGAATGCTGTTGATACTGTGTTTCCTGGGGTTGAGCATAGGGAATGCATGCGACACCTCGCTACTAACTTCACGAAGAAGTTCGAAGGAAAGATCTTTGAAGAGGACTTGTGGCGATCAGCATACACATACATCCCAAGCATGCATGTTACTTACTTGCAGAACATGTATGTAGTGCCAAAGGTGAAAAAATACCTTGAGGAACATCACACCAAGCTATGGGCCAGAAGCAAGTTTGGTGAGTTAAGCAAGGTGGATTTTGTATGCAATAATTTGGCAGAGAGTTTCAATGATAAGATTTCGGGCATGAAGACACTTGGAATTGTTATTTTGTTGGATGCAATAAGACAGTGCATAATGGTGAAGATAGATTTAAGGAAAAGAATTTGTGCAAGAAAATTTTTAGGCCATAAAATAGTTCCATAGGTGGTTATGTTACTGAATGCAAGAACCAGGGCAATGAGAACGATAAAGATGAGGGTGGTCAGAAGTTCTAGAACATTGGCTAAGGTTTATGCAGAATACAAGCATGGAAGTGAACGGAGGTACACTATAGACATTGGAAACACGACTTGTTCATGCAGGCAGTGGTAGATTACTGGTCTGCCATGTCACCATGCAATTTACTTCATCTTAAAGCTTAGAGGTAACAGAGCTAAAATAGAGAACTATGTCGACAACTATTTCTCCGTGGACAAGTTTGCTGCAACTTATGCAGAAAACGAACCACATATGGCTGATGAAAATGATTAGGAGATTGTCGATCTAGGGTTCAAACTTCAACCACCAGTTCTTAGGAGGCCACCTGGGAGGCCTAGAAAGCTAGGGATCGAAGCCTCCACTGATAAAGGTCCAAGGCTTGGTGCTAGGAAAAGGAAATGCGGATGTTGTGGCGGATTCGGCCATATCAAGAGGTTGTGCAAAAACCCAGTTACACATGCTATTGTCCCTGTTCACACCCCGGTGGCAGAAAATGAGGCTTCTCAGCCAGAACTGGCGGAAGAGCAGCGCGAAGACGGTGATGAGCACTCGGAGGAAAACATACATAAGGAGCCAATTTATGAATAAGTGGAGGTGCCGGCGAGAAAAGGGTGTGAAAAGAAACAAAAGGTAAGCGGAACGGGGAGGAAAGGATAAATAATGGAGGTGTATTAGAATATGAAGAAGTTGTAGGGGTGATTGAGGATGTCCTTGAGGATCTTTCGACTAACTGCAGGAGAAATAATAAATCCCTGCCAATTTCATCTTTGTACGATTCTCCGGATGAAAGGTAAGCTTAAAAATTGTTTTATTTGCCATTTTATCATTTTTTATCCTCATCAACTGATGCTTAATGCAGCGTGGGCTAGCAGACTAATAAGAGGAGCAGAAAGATGCGGGCACAGTAACGTCCTATGTTGAATTATATCATTGAAACTAAACTAGTCGTGTCGTCTTTATTTATATTTGGCACGTGCAACGTGTCTGTGATGGGGTCATGTGGACCAGATTACATTTTTTTAAAATATTATTACATTAATTTTTTACCTGCGTTTGGACGCGGCTAGTAGTTCCCATCTCCCTTGCATTCCCATCTCCTCTAGAGCACTCCAGAATTATGGATGTGCCATCAAGTAGCAGAGTCAGCGTATTGTCCCATCAGGTGTGAACGTAATCACTTTGTTTGTTCAGAATTTGACGACTTTTGATTAGTTTGAAAGACAGAGAAACCTAAAACATGTATCTAGACATGTTTTGGGTATAGACACATTTATTAAATATCTAAAAAAAGCTAAGCCAATTATATCTGGACAGGAGTAGTAAACTATTACAGCACGCTTCATCCCTTCTCCTCAGGCGCACTCCAAATTACGGCTGTGCCATCAAGTGCTAGGAGTAGAGTCAGCGTATTGTCCCATCAGATATGCCAGGGAACGCGCGAACTTTATTTTCAGGATCGGACGAGTTTCGATCGACTAGTTTCAAAGACAAAGACAACTAAAACATGGCCAACATATATAGATTATGACGATAATCAACCATGACTCAGGTGACCCAGATCCAAAGAGCGCATTAAGATACCGTACATAGATTTAATGTATGCTTAAGTGGAACTAATCAACTATGACGCTCCCGCAGTCTCCATCATTGATGGCGTTGTCCGCGTCGCCGCCAGCCTCCTCCATGTCGGAATCGATGCCGACGTTCCCGGCAGCGTTCCTCCTCCTCATGGATTCTTCACGGCGCGCTGCATCGATAATGGTGGAGGTCGTACGTGTGCCTTGCCGTAAGCGCTGCCTCCCTTCGAGGTTGCGCAGATCCGGGTGGATCTCCCGCTGGTGGGTTCCGCACAGCTCAATCAACACAGCCCGCTCCTTCTTGAATAGCTTTCGTCAACTGACACGCCAGAGTACAGCGCCATTCCATTTCTTCCGCCCGAATTTGGCGGTGGTGCTCCTCGATCTGCCTCGCCAACGCGTTGTCGCGCAAGAGCGGCGCGACAAGAACCCTGGCGTAGCTGAGCTCGAAGCCGGCCAGAAGCCTCGCTAACGGTGGCGCGTGTATGTCGTAGTGGGCGAACATCTGAGCCTCGTGCAAGCTGAGTTTGGGCCTCTCCCTCTCCATGGCGATGAAGGAACACGATCTGATTTTTGGCCGCGAGGTTTAGGGGATAAGGGCAAGGACGTAGGACCAGCGTAGTTGCCACGGCCAATCAGTTCACAGAAAAGACTTCTCACGGATCGCCCTCACGAAGTACATCACTATCGTCCACGCACCCCGATCCAACGGCGCCTAACAATCGGGGATCGGGTCTTCTAGAAGCCCAGATCAGTTGCTGGTTAGTTCTGCGTCCCGATTGTTTGTGGCCAACGGCGGTAGTTGAAAATAATACACATTTCAATGACACTGGTGGATCCATGTGTGGTCTCTAAAGAGAACACACATCCAATGACTCTGGTTTTTGTTAGTAAAAGGAACACACATGCAATGACACTGGTGGATCCATATGTGGTATGCGAAAAGAACACGCATGCAATGACTCTAGTTGTTGTTAGTGGAAAGAACACACATGCAATGACACTGGTGGATACATGTGTGATCTCTAAAGAGAACACACATTTCAATGACACTGGTGGATACATAGATGGTATGTGAAAAAACACACATGCAAAATGACTCTGGTTGTTGTTACTAAAAAGAACACACATGTAATGACTCTGGTGGATCCATGTGAAAAGAACGCACATGCAATGACACTGGTGGATCCATAGATGGTATGTGAAAAGAACACACATTTCAATGACTCTGGTTGTTGTTACTAAAAAGAACACACATGGAATGACACTGGTGGATCCATGTGTGGATTGTGAAAAGAACAAACATGCAATGACACTGGTGGATCCATAGGTGGTATGTGAAAAGAACACACATGCAAAATGACTCTAGTTGTTGTTACTAAAAAGAACACACATGCAATGACACTAGTGGATCCATGTGTGGTCTCTGTCGAAAACAAACATTTCAATGACACTGGTGGATCCATATGTCATATGTGAAAAGATCACACATGCAATGACTCTGGTTGTTGTTAGTGAAAAGAACACACATGCAATCACACTGGTGGAACCATAGGTGGTATGTGAAAAGAACAAACATGCAAAATGACTCTGGTTGTTGTTACTAAAAAGAACACACATGCAATGACACTGGTGGATCCATAGGTGGATTATGAAATGAACACACATGCAATGACACAGGTGGATCCATATGTGGTATGTGAAAAGAACACACATGCAATGACTCTGGTTGTTGTTAGTGAAAAGAACACACATGCAATGACACTGGTGGATCCATGGGTGGATTGTGAAAAGAGCACACATGCAATGACACTGGTGGATCCATATGCGGTATGTGAAAAGAACACACATGCAATGACTCTGGTTGTTGTTAGTGAAAAGAACACACATGCAATGACACTGGTGGATCCATGTGTGGTCTCTGAAGAGAGCACACATTTCAATGACTCCCGTTGTTGTTAGTGAAAATAACACACACCCATTGACACCGAAGGATCCATGGGTGGATTGTGAAAAGAACATACATGCAATGACACTGGTGGATCCATATGTGGATTGTGAAAAAAGCACACATGCAATGACTATGGTTATTGTTAGTGAAAAGAACCAACATGCAATGACACTGCTGAATCCATAGGTGGTATGTGAAAAGAACACACATTTCAATGACTCTGGTTGTTGTTACTAAAAAGAACACACATGCAAAGACACTGGTGGATCCATGTGTGGTCTCTGAAGAGAGCACACATTTCAATGACTCTGGTGGATCCATATGTGGTATGTGAAAAGAACACACATGCAATGACTCTGGTTGTTGTTAGTGAAAAGAGCACACATGCAATGACACTGGTGGATCCATATGTGGTATCTAAAAAGAACACACATGCAATAACACTGGTTGTTGTTACTAAGAAGAACACACATGCAATGACACTGGTGGATCCATAGGTGGTATGTGAGAAGAACAACCATGAAATGACTCTGGTGGATCCATAGGTGGTATGTGAGAAGAACACGCACGCAATGACACTGGTTGTTGTTACTAAAAAGAACATACATGCAATGACACCGGTGGATCCATGGGTGGATTGTGAAAAGAACATACATGCAATGACACTGGTGGATCCATATGTGGATTGTGAAAAGAGCACACATGCAATGACTCTGGTTGTTGTTAGTGAAGAGAACACACATGCAATGACACTGGTGGATCCATAGGTGGTATGTGAAAAGAACACACATTTCAATGACTCAGATGTTACTAAAAAGAACACACATGCAATGACACTGGTGGATCCATGTGTGGTCTCTGAAGAGAGCACACATTTCAATGACTCTGGTTGTTGTTAGTAAAAAGAACACACATGCAATGACTCCAGTTGTTGTTCGTGAAAATAACACACATCCAATGACACCGGTGGATCCATGGGTGGTATCTGAAAAGAACACACATGCAATGACTCTGGTGGATCCATATGTGGTATGTGAAAAGAACACACATGCAATGACTCTGGTTGTTTTTAGTGATAAGAGCACACATGCAATGACACTGGTGGATCCATGTGTGGTATGTGAGAAGAACACACATGCAATGACACTGGTTTTTGTTACTAAAAAGAACACACATGCAATGACACTAGTGGATCCATGTGTGGATTGTGAAGAGAACACACATACAATGACACTAGTGGATCCATAGGTGGTATGTGAGAAGAACGGCCATGAAATGACTCTGGTGGATCCATAGGTGGTATGTGAGAAGAACACACATGCAATGACTCCAGTTGTTGTTAGTGAAAATAACAAACATGCAATGACACCGGTGGATCCATGGGTGGATTGTGAAAAGAACATACATGCAATGACACTGGTGCATCCATATGTGGATTGTGAAAAGAGCACACATACAATGACTCTGGTTGTTGTTAGTGAAAAGAACACACATGCAATGACACTGGTGGATCCATGTGTTGTCTCTGAAGAGAACACACATGCAATGACACTGGTTGTTGTTACTAAAAAGAACACACATTTAATGACACTGGTGGATCCATGTGTTGATTGTGAAGAGAACACACATGCAATGACACTGGTGGATCCATAGGTGGTATGTGAGAAGAACAACCATGAAATGACTCTGGTGGATCCATAGGTGGTATGTGAGAAGAACAACCATGCAATGACTCCGGTTGTTGTTAGTAAAAAGAACACACATGCAATGACTCCAGTTGTTGTTAGTGAAAAGAGCACACATGCAATGACTCTAGTTGTTGTTAGTGAAAAGAACATAGATGCAATGACACCGGTGGATCCATGTATGGTCTCTGTAGAGAACACACATTTCAATGACACTGGTGGATCCATATGTGGTATGTGAAAATAACATACATGCAATGACTCTAGTTGTTGTTACTAAAAAGAACATACATACAATGACACTTATTGATCCATAGGTGGATTATGAAAAGAACACACATGCAATGACACTGGTGAATCCATAGGTGGTATGTGAGAAGAACAGACATGCAAAATGACTCTAGTTGTTGTTACTAAAAAGAACACACATGCAATGACACTGGTGGATCCATGGGTGGATTGTGAAAGGAGCACACATGCAATGACACTGGTGGATCCATATGTGCTTTGTGAAAAGAACACACATGCAATGACTCTGGTTGTTGTTAGCGAAAAGAACACACATGCAATGACACTGGTGGATCCATGTGTGGTCTCTGAAGAGAGCACACATTTCAATGACTCTAGTTGTTGTTAGTAAAAAGAACACACATGCAATGACTCCATTTGTTGTTAGTGAAAAGAGCACACATGCAATGAATCTAGTTATTGTTAGTGAAAAGAACACACATTCAATGACACTAGTTGTTGTTACTAAAAAGAACACACATGCAATGACACCGGTGGATCCATGGGTGGATTGTGAAAATAACATACATGCAATGACACTGGTGGATCCATATGTGGATTGTGAAAAGAGCACACATGCAATGACTCTTGTTGTTGTTAGTGAAAAGAACACACATGCAGTGACACTGGTGGATCCATAGGTGGTATGTGAAAAGAACACACTTTTCAATGACTCTGGTTGTTACTAAAAAGAACACACATGCAATGACACTGGTGGATCCATGTGTGGTCTCTATAGATAACACACATGCAATAACTCTGGTAGATCCATATGTGGTATGTGAAAAGAACACACATGCAATGACTCTAGTTGTTGTTAGTGAAAAGAGCACACATGCACTGACACTGGTGGATCCATGTGTGCTATGTGAAAAGAACACACATGCAATGACACTGGTTGTCGTTACTAAAAAGAACACATGCAATGACACTGGTGGATCCATGTGTGGATTGTCAAGAGAACACACATGCAATGTCACTGGTGGATCCATAGGTGGTATGTGAGAAGAACACACATGAAATGACTCCAGTTGTTGTTAGTGAAAATTACACACATGCAATGAAACCGGTGGATCCATGGGTGGATTGTGAAAAGAACATACATGCAATGACACTGGTGGATCCATATGTGGATTGTGAAAAGAGCACACATGCAATGACTCTGGTTGTTGTTAGTGAAAAGAACACACATGCAATGACACTGGTGGATCCATAGGTGGTATGTCAAAAGAACACACATTTCAATGACTCTGGTTGTTGTTACTAAAAAGAACACACATGCAATGACACTGGTGGATCCATGTGTGGTCTCTGAAGAGAGCACACATTTCAATGACTCTGGTTGTTGTTAGTAAAAAGAACACACATGCAATGACTCCAGTTGTTGTTCGTGAAAATAACACACATCCAATGACACCGGTGGATCCATAGGTGGATTGTGAAAACAACATAAATGCAATGACACTGGTGGATCCATATTTGGATTGTGAAAAGAGCACACATGCAATGACTCTGGTTGTTGTTAGTGAAAAGAACACACATGGAATGAAACTGGTGGATCCATAGGTGGTATGTGAAAAGAACACACATTTAAATGACTTTGGTTGTTACTAAAAAGAACACACATGCAATGACACTAGTGGATCCATGTGTGGTCTCTCTAGAGAACACACATGCAATGACACTGGTGGATCCATATGTGGTGTATGAAAAAACACACATGCAATGACTCTGGTTGTTGTTAGTGAAAAGAACACACATGCGACGACACTGGTGGATCCATGTGTGGTCTCTAAAGAGAACACACATGCAATGACACTGGTTGTTGTTACTAAAAAGAACACACATGCAATGACACTGGTGGATCCATGTGTGGATTGTCAAGAGAACACACATGCAATGACACTGCTGGATCCATAGGTGGTATGTGAGAAGAACAGCCATGAAATGACTCTGGTGGATCCATAGGTGGTATGTGAGAAGAACAGCCATGCAATGACTCCGGTTGTTGTTAGTAAAAAGAACACACATGCAATGACTCAAGTTGTTGTTAGTGAAAAGAGCACACGTGCAATGACTCCAGTTGTTGTTAGTGAAAAGAACATACATTTAATGACACCGATGGATCCATGTGTGGTCTCTATAGAGAACACACATTTCAATGACACTGGTGGATCCATATGTGGTATGTGAAAAGAACATACATGCAATGACTCTGGATGTTGTTACTAAAAAGAACATACATGCAATGACACTGGTGGATCCATAGGTGGATTATGAAAAGAACACACATGCAATGACACTGGTGGATCCATAGGTGGTATGTGAGAAGAACAGACATGCAAAATGAGTCTGGTTGTTGTTACTAAAAAGAACACACATGCAATGACAGTGGTGGATCCATGGGTGGATTGTGAAAAGAGGACACATGCAATGACACTGGTGGATCCATATGTGGTATGTGAAAAGAACACACATGCAATGACTCTAGTTGTCGTTAGTGAAAAGAACACACGTGCAATGACTCTGGTTGTTGTTAGTGAAAAGAACACACATGCAATGACACTGGTGGATCCATATGTGGTATGTGAAAAGAACACACATGCAATGACTCTGGTTGTTGTTAGTGAAAAGAACACACATACAATGACACTGGTGGATCCATGTGTGGTCTCTGAAGAGAGCACACATTTCAATGACTCTGGTTGTTGTTAGAAAAAAGAACACACATGCAATGACTCCAGTTGTTGTTAGTGAAAATAACACACATGCAATGACACTGGTGGATCCATGTGTGGATTGTCAAGAGAACACACATGCAATGTCACTGGTGGATCCATAGGTGGTATGTGAGAAGAACAACCATGAAATGAATCTGGTGGATCCATAGGTGGTATGTGAGAAGAACACACATGCAATGACTCCAGTTGTTGTTAGTGAAAATTACACACATGCAATGAAACCGGTGGATCCATGGGTGGATTGTGAAAAGAACATACATGCAATGACACTGGTGGATCCATATGTGGATTGTGAAAAGAGCACACATGCAATGACTCTGGTTGTTGTTAGTGAAAAGAACACACATGCAATGACACTGGTGGATCCATAGGTGGTATGTCAAAAGAACACACATTTCAATGACTCTGGTTGTTGTTACTAAAAAGAACACACATGCAATGACACTGGTGGATCCATGTGTGGTCTCTGAAGAGAGCACACATTTCAATGACTCTGGTTGTTGTTAGTAAAAAGAACACACATGCAATGACTCCAGTTGTTGTTCGTGAAAATAACACACATCCAATGACACCGGTGGATCCATGGGTGGATTGTGAAAACAACATACATGCAATGACACTGGTGGATCCATATTTGGATTGTGAAAAGAGCACACATGCAATGACTCTGGTTGTTGTTAGTGAAAAGAACACACATGCAATGAAACTGGTGGATCCATAGGTGGTATGTGAAAAGAACACACATTTAAATGACTTTGGTTGTTACTAAAAAGAACACACATGCAATGACACTAGTGGATCCATGTGTGGTCTCTCTAGAGAACACACATGCAATGACACTGGTGGATCCATATGTGGTGTGTGAAAAGAACACACATGCAATGACTCTGGTTGTTGTTAGTGAAAAGAACACACATGCAATGACACTGGTGGATCCATGTGTGGTCTCTAAAGAGAACACACATGCAATGACACTGGTTGTTGTTACTAAAAATAACACACATGCAATGACACTATTGGATCCATGTGTGGATTGTCAAGAGAACACACATGCAATGACACTACTAGATCCATAGGTGGTATGTGAGAAGAACAACCATGAAATTACTCTGGTAGATCCATAGGTGGTATGTGAGAAGAACAGCCATGCAATGACTCTGGTTGTTGTTAGTAAAAAGAACACACATGCAATGACTCAAGTTGTTGTTAGTGAAAAGAGCACACGTGCAATGACTCCAGTTGTTGTTAGTGAAAAGAACATACATTTAATGACACCGATGGATCCATGTGTGGTCTCTGTAGAGAACACACATTTCAATGACACTGGTGGATCCATATGTGGTATGTGAAAAGAACATACATGCAATGACTCTGGTTGTTGTTACTAAAAAGAACATACATGCAATGACACTGGTGGATCCATAGGTGGATTATGAAAAGAACACACATGCAATGACACTGGTGGATCCATAGGTGGTATGTGAGAAGAACAGACATGCAAAATGAGTCTGGTTGTTGTTACTAAAAAGGACACACATGCAATGACAGTGGTGGATCCATGGGCGGATTGTGAAAAGAGCACACATGCAATGACACTGGTGGATCCATATGTGGTATGTGAAAAGAACACACATGAAATGACTCTAGTTGTTGTTATTGTAAAGAACACACATGCAATGACTCTGGTTGTTGTTAGTGAAAAGAACAGACATGCAATGACACTGGTGGATCCATGTGTGGTCTCTGAAGAGAGCACACATTTCAATGACTCTGGTTGTTGTTTGTAAAAAGAACACACATGCAATGACTCCAGTTGTTGTTAGTGAAAAGAGCACACATGCAATGAATCCAGTTATTGTTAGTGAAAAGAACATACATGCAATGACACCGATGGATCCATGTGTGGTCTCTGTCGAGAACACACTTTTCAATGACACTGGTGCATCCATATGTGGTATGTGAAAAGAACACACATGCAATGACTCTGGTTGTTGTTACTAAAAAGAACACACATGCAATGACACTGGTGGATCCATGGGTGGATTGTGAAAAGAGCACACATGCAATGAAACTTGTGGATCCATATGTGGTATGTGAAAAGAACACACATGCAATGACTCTGGTTGTTGTTAGTGAAAAGAACACACATGCAATGACACTGGTGGATCCATGTGTGGTCTCTGAAGAGAGCACACATTTCAATGACTCCAGTTGTTGTTAGTGAAAACAACACACATGCAATGACACCGGTGGATCCATGGGTGGATTGTGAAAATAACATACATGCAATGACACTGGTGGATCCATATGTGGATTTTGAAAAGAGCACACATGCAATGACTCTGGTTGTTGTTAGTGAAAAGAACACACATGCAATGACACTGGTGGATCCATAGGTGGTATGTGAAAAGAACACACATTTCAATGACTCTGGTTGTTGTTACTAAAAAGAACACACATGCAATGACACTGGTGGATCCATGTGTGGTCTCTGAAGAGAGCACACATTTCAATGAATCTGGTGGATCCATATGTGGTATGTGAAAAGAACACACATGCAATGACTCTAGTTGTTGTTAGTGAAAAGAGCACACATGCAATGACACTGGTGGATCCATATGTGGTATGTGAAAAGAATAGCCATGAAATGACTCTAGTGGATCCATAGGTGGTATGTCAGAAGAACACACATGCAATGACACTGGTTGTTGTTACTAAAAATAACACACATGAAATGACACTGGTGGCTCCATAGGTGGTATGTGAGAAGAAAACACTTGCAAAATGACTCTGGTTGTTGTTACTAAAAAGAACACACATGCAATGACACTAGTGGATCCATGGGTGGATTGTGAAAAGAGCACACATGCAATGACACTGGTGGATCCATATGTGGTATGTGAAAAGAACACACATGCAATGACTCTGGTTGTTGTTAGTGAAAAGAACACACATGCAGTGACACTGGTGGATCCATAGGTGGTATGTGAAAAGAACACACATTTCAATGACTCTGGTTGTTACTAAAAAGAACACACATGCAATGACACTGGTGGATCCATGTGTGGTCTCTATAGATAACACACATGCAATGACTCTGGTGGATCCATATGTGGTATGTGAAAAGAACACACATGCAATGACCCTGGTTGTTGTTAGTGAAAAGAGCACACATGCAATGACACTGGTGGATCCATGTGTGCTGTGTGAAAAGAACACACATGCAATGACACTGGTTGTTGTTACTAATAAGAACACACATGCAATGACACTGGTGGATCCATGTGTGCATTGTGAAGAAAACACACATGCAATGACACTGGTGGATCCATAGGTGGTGTGTGAGAAGAACAACCATGAAATTAATCTGGTGGATCCATAGGTGGTATGTGAGAAGAACACACATGCAATGACTCCAGTTGTTGTTGGTGAAAATTACACACATGCAATGACACCGGTGGATCCATGGGTGGATTGTGAAAAGAACATACATGCAATGACACTGGTGGATCCATATTTGGATTATGAAAAGAGCACACATGCAATGACTCTGGTTGTTGTTAGTGAAAAGAACACACATGCAATGAAACTGGTGGATCCATAGGTGGTATGTGAAAAGAACACACATTTCAATGACTCTGGTTGTTACTAAAAGGAACACACATGCAATGACACTACTGGATCCATGTGTGGTCTCTCTAGAGAACACACATGCAATGACACTGGTGGATCCATATGTGGTGTGTGAAAAGAACACACATGCAATGACTCTGGTTGTTGTTAGTGAAAAGAACACACATGCAATGACTCTAGTTGTTGTTAGTGAAAAGAACACACATGCAATGACACTGGTGGATCCATGTGTGGTCTCTGAAGAGAGCACACATTTCAATGACTCTGGTTGTTGTTAGTAAAAAGAACACACATGCAATGACTCCAGTTGTTGTTAGTGAAAAGAGCACACATGCAATGAATCCAGTTATTGTTAGTGAAAAGAACATACATGCAATGACACCGGTGGATCCATGTGTGGTCTCTGTAGAGAACACACTTTTCAATGACACTGGTGGATCCATATGTGGTATGTGAAAAGAACACACATGCAATGACTCTGGTTGTTGTTACTAAAAAGAACACACATGCAATGACACTGGTGGATCCATGGGTGGATTGTGGAAAGAGCACACATGCAATGACACTTGTGGATCCATATGTGGTATGTGAAAAGAACACACATGCAATGACTCTGGTTGTTGTTAGTGAAAAGAACACACATGCAATGACAGTGGTGGATCCATGTGTGGTCTCTGAAGAGAGCACACATTTCAATGACTCCAGTAGTTGTTAGTGAAAACAACACACATGCAATGACACCAGTGGATTCATGGGTGGATGCTGAAAAGAACATACATGCAATGACACTGGTGGATCGATATGTGGATTTTGAAAACAACACACATGCAATGACTCCGTTTGTTGTTAGTGAAAAGAACACACATGCAATGACACTGGTGGATCCATAGGTGGTATGTGAAAAGAACACACATTTCAATGACTCTGGTTGTTGTTACTAAAAAGAACACACATGCAATGACACTGGTGGATCCATGTGTGGTCTCTGAAGAGAGCACACATTTCAATGAATCTGGTGGATCCATATGTGGTATGTGAAAAGAACACACATGCAATGACTCTAGTTGTTGTTAGTGAAAAGAGCACACATGCAATGACACTGGTGGATCCATATGTGGTATGTGAAAAGAACAGCCATGAAATGACTCTAGTGGATCCATAGGTGGTATGTGAGAAGAATACACATGCAATGACACTGGTTGTTGTTACTAAAAAGAACACACATGCAATGACACTGGTGGATCCATAGGTGGTATGTGAGAAGAAAACACTTACAAAATGACTCTGGATGTTGTTACTAAAAAGAACATACATGCAATGACACTAGTGGATCCATGGGTGGATTGTGAAAAGAGCACACATGCAATGACACTGGTGGATCCATATGTGCTATGTGAAAAGAACACACATGCAATGACTCTGGTTGTGGTTAGTAAAAAGAACACACATGCAATGACACTGGTGGATCCATGTGTGGTCTCTGAAGAGAGCACACATTTCAATGACTCTGGTTGTTGTTAGTAAAAAGAACACACATGCAATGACTCCAGTTATTGTTACTGAAAAGAGCACACATGCAATGACTCCAGTTGTTGTTAGTGAAAAGAACATACATGCAATGACATCGGTGGATCCACGTGTGGTCTCTATAGAGAACACACACTTCAATGACACTGGTGGATCCATATGTGGTATGTGAAAAGAACACACATGCGATGACGCTGGTTGTTGTTACTAAAAAGAACACACATGCAATGACACTTGTGGATCCATGGGTGGATTATGAAATGAACACACATGCAATGACACTGGTGGATCCACATGTGGTATGTGAGAAGAACACACATTTCAATGACTCTGGTTGTTGTTACTAAAAAGAACACACATGCAATGACACCGGTCGATCCATTGGTGGATTGTGAAAAGAGCACACATGCAATGACACTGGTGGATCCATATGTGGTATGTGAAAAGAACACACATGCTATGACACTGGTGGATCCAAGTCTGGTCTCTAAAGAGAACACACATTTCAATGACTCTGGTTGTTGTTACTAAAAAGAACACACATGCACTGACACTGGTGGATCCATAGGTGGATTGTGAAAAGAACACACATGTAAAATGACTCTGGTTGTTGTTACTAAAAAGAACACACATGCGCTGACACTGGTGGATCCATAGGTGGATTGTGAAATGAACACACATGCAATGACACTGGTCGATCCATAGGTGGTATGTGAAAAGAACACACATTTCACTGACTCTGGTTGTTGTTACTAAAAAGAAAACACATGCAATGACACTGGTGGATCCATGTGTGGTCTCTGAGGAGAGCACACATTTCAATGACTCTGGTTGTTGTTAGTAAAAAGAACACACATGCAATGACTCCAGTTGTTGTTAGTGAAAAGAGCACACATGCAATGAATCCAGTTATTGTTAGTGAATAGAACATACATGCAATGACATCGGTGGATCCATGTGTGGTCTCTGTAGAGAACACACTTTTCAATGACACTGGTGGATCCATATGTGGTATGTGAAAAGAACACACATGCAATGACCCTGGTTGTTGTTACTAAAAATAACACACATGCAATGACACTGGTGGATCCATGGGTGGATTGTGAAAAGAGCACACATGCAATGACACTGGTGGATCCATATGTGGTATGTGAAAAGAACACACATGCAATGACTCTGGTTGTTGTTAGTGAAAAGAACACACATGCAATGACACTGGTGGATCCATGTGTGGTCTCTGAAGAGAGCACACATTTCAATGACTCCAGTTGTTGTTAGTGAAAACAAAACACATGCAATGACACCAGTGGATTCATGGGTGGATGCTGAAAAGAACATACATGCAATGACACTGGTGGATCCATATGTGGATTTTGAAAACAGCACACATGCAATGACTCCGTTTGTTGTTAGTGAAAAGAACACACATGCAATGACACTGGTGGATCCATATGTGGTATGTGAAAAGAACACACATGCGATGACGCTGGTTGTTGTTACTAAAAAGAACACACATGCAATGACACTTGTGGATCCATGGGTGGATTATGAAATGAACACACATGCAATGACACTTGTGGATCCACATGTGGTATGTGAGAAGAACACACATTTAAATGACTCTGGTTGTTGTTACTAAAAAGAACACACATGCAATGACACCGGTTGATCCATTGGTGGATTGTGAAAAGAGCACACATGCAATGACACTGGTGGATCCATATGTGGTATGTGAAAAGAACACACATGCTATGACACTGGTGGATCCATGTCTGGTCTCTAAAGAGAACACACATTTCAATGACTCTGGTTGTTGTTACTAAAAAGAACACGCATGCACTGACACTGGTGGATCCATAGGTGGATTGTGAAAAGAACACACATGCAAAATGACTCTGGTTGTTGTTACTAAAAAGAACACACATGCACTTACACTGGTGGATCCATAGGTGGATTGTGAAATGAACACACATGCAATGACACTGGTCGATCCATAGGTGGTATGTGAAAAGAACACACATTTCACTGACTCTGGTTGTTGTTACTAAAAAGGACACACATGCAATGACACTGGTGGATCCATGTGTGGTCTCTGAAGAGAGCACACATTTCAATGACTCTGGTTGTTGTTAGTAAAAAGAACACACATGCAATGACTCCAGTTGTTGTTAGTGAAAATAACACACATGCAATGACACCGGTGGATCCATGGGTGGATTGTGAAAAGAACATACATGCAATGACACTGGTGGATCCATGTTTGGATTGTGAAAAGAGCACACATGCCATGACTCTGGTTGTTGTTGGTGAAAAGAACACACATGCAATGAAACTGGTGGATCCATAGGTGGTATGTGAAAAGAACACACATTTCAATGACTCTTGTTGTTACTAAAAAGAACACACATGCAATGACACTGGTGGATCCATATGTGGTATGTGAAAAGAACACACATGCAATGACTCTGGATGTTGTGAGTGAAAAGAACACGCAGGCAATGACACTGGTGGATCCATGTGTGGTCTCTGAAGAGAACACACATGCAATGACACTGGTTGTTGTTACTAAAATGAACAGACATGCAATGACACTGGTGGATCCATGTGTGGATTGTGAAGAGAACACACATGCAATGACACTGGTGGATCCATAGGTGGTATGTGAGAAAATAGCCATGAAATGACTCTGGTGGATCCATACGTGGTATGTGAGAAGAACAACCATGCAATGACTCCAGTTGTTGTTAGTAAAAAGAACACACATACAATGACTACAGTTGTTGTTAGTAAAAAGAGCACACATGCAATGACTCAAGTTGTTGTTAGTGAAAAGAACATACATTCAATGACACCGGTGGATCCATGTGTCGTCTCTGTAGAGAACACACATTTCAATGACACTGGTGGATCCATATGTGGTATGTGAAAAGAACATAGATGCAATGACTCTGGTTGTTGTTACTAAAAAGAACATACATGCAATGACACTGGTGGATCCATAGGTGGATTATGAAAAGAACACACATGCAATGACACTAGTGGATCCATATGTGGTATGTGAGAAGAACAGACATGCAAAATGACTCTGGTTGTTGTTACTAAAAAGAACACACATGCAATGACACTGGTGGATCCATGGGTGGATTGTGAAAAGAGCACACATGCAAACTGGTGGATCCATATGTAGTATGTGAAAAGAACACACATGCAATGACTCTGGTTGTTGTTAGTGAAAAGAACACACATGCAATGACACTGGTGGATCCATGAGTGGTCTCTGAAGAGAGCACACATTTCAATGACTCTAGTTGTTGTTAGTAAAAAGAACACACATGCAATGACTCCAGTTGTTGTTAGTGAAAAGAGCACACATGGTGGATCCATGGGTGGATTGTGAAAAGAGCACACATGCAATGACACTGGTGGATCCATATGTGGTATCTGAAAGAACACACATGCAATGACTCTGGTTGTTGTTAGTGAAAAGAACACACATGCAATGACACTGGTGGATCCATGTGTGGTCTCTGAAGAGAGCGCACATTTCAATGACTCCAGTTGTTGTTAGTGAAAATAACACACATGCAATGACACCGGTGGATTCATGGGTGGATTGTGAAAAGAACATACATGCAATGACACTGGTGGATCCATATGTGGTATGTGAAAAGAACACACATGCGATGACGCTGGTTGTTGTTACTAAAAACAACACACATGCAATGACACTTGTGGATCCATGGGTGGATTATGAAATGAACACACATGCAATGACACTGGTGGATCCACATGTGGTATGTGAGAAGAACACACATTTCAATGACTCTGGTTGTTGTTACTAAAAAGAACACACATGCAATGACACCGGTCGATCCATTGGTGGATTGTGAAAAGAGCACACATGCAATGACACTGGTGGATCCATATGTGGTATGTGAAAAGAACACACATGCTATGACACTGGTGGATCCATGTCTGGTCTCTAAAGAGAACACACATTTCAATGACTCTGGTTGTTGTTACTAAAAAGAACACACATGCACTGACACTGGTGGATCCATAGGTGGATTGTGAAAAGAACACACATGCAAAATGACTCTGGTTGTTGTTACTAAAAAGAACACACATGCACTGACACTGGTGGATCCATAGGTGTATTGTGAAATGAACACACATGAAATGACACTGGTCGATCCATAGGTGGTATGTGAAAAGAACACACATTTCACTGACTCTGGTTGTTGTTACTAAAAAGAACACACATGCAATGACACTGGTGGATCCATGTGTGGTCTCTAAAGAGAGCACACATTTCAATGACTCTGGTTGTTGTTAGTAAAAAGAACACACATGCAATGACTCCAGTTGTTGTTAGTGAAAAGAGCACACATGCAATGAATCCAGTTATTGTTAGTGAAAAGAACATACATGCAATGACACCGGTGGATCCATGTGTGGTCTTATTAGAGAACACACATTTCAATGACACTGGTGGATCCATATGTGGTATGTGAAGAGAACTCACATGCAAAATGACTCTGGTTGTTGTTAGTGAAAAGAACACACATGCAATGAAATTGGTGGATCCATATGTGGTATGTGAAAAGAACACACATGCAATGACACTGGTTGTTACTAAAAAGAACACACATGCAATGACACTGGTGGATCCATGTGTGGATTGTGAAGAGAACACACATGCAATGACACTGGTGGATCCATAGGTGGTATGTGAGAACAATAGCCATGAAATGAATCTGGTCGATCCATAGGTGGTATGTGAGAAGAACACACATGCAATGACACTAGATGTTGTTACTAAAAAGAACACACATGCAATGACACCAGTGGATCCATGGGTGGATTGTGAAAAGAACATACATGCAATGACACTGGTGGATCCAAATGTGGATTGTGAAAAGAGCACACATGCAATGACTCTGGTTGTTGTTAGTGAAAAGAACACACATGAAATGACACTGGTGGATCCATAGGTGGTATGTGAAAAGAACACACATTTCAATGACTCTGGATGTTACTAAAAAGAACACACATGCAATGACACCGGTGGATCCATATGTGGTCACTGTAGAGAACACACATTTCAATGACACTGGTGGATCCATATGTGGTATGTGAAAAGAACACACAAGCAAGATGACTCTGGTTGTTGTTAGTGAAAAGAACACACATGCAATGAAATTGGTGGATCCATAGGTGGATTATGAAATGAACACACATGCAATGACACTGGTGGATCCATAGGTGGTATGTGAGAAGAATACACATTTCAATGACTCTGGTTGTCGTTACTAAAAAGAACACACATGCAATGACACTGGTGGATCCATGGGTGGATTATGAAAAGAGCACACATGCAATGACACTGGTGGATCCATATGTGGTATGTGAAAAGAACACACATGCAATGACTCTGGTTGTTGTTAGTGAAAAGAACACACATACAATGACACTCGTGGATCCATGTGTGGTCTCCGAAGAGAGCACACATTTCAATGACTCTGGTTGTTGTTAGGAAAAAGAACGCACATGCAATGACTCCAGTTGTTGTTAGTGAAAATAACACACATACAATGACACCGGTGGATCCATGGGTGGATTGTGAAAAGAACATACATGCAATGACACTGGTGGATCCATATGTGGATTGTGAAAAGAGCACACATGCAATGACTCTGGTTATTGTTAGTGAAAAGAACACACATGCAATGACACTGGTGGATCCATAGGTGGTATGTGAAAAGAACACACATTTCAATGACTCTAGTTGTTCTAAAAAGAACACACATGCAATGACACTGGTGGATCCATGTGTGGTCTATGTAGAGAACACACATGCAATGACACTGGTGGATCCATATGTGGTATGTGAAAAGAACACACATGCAATGACTCTAGTTGTTGTTAGTGAAAAGAGCACACATGCAATGACACTGGTGGATCCATATGTGGTATGTGAAAAGAACACACATTTCACTAACTCTGGTTGTTGTTACTAAAAAGAACACACATGCAATGACACTGGTGGATCCATGTGTGGTCTCTGAGGAGACCACACATTTCAATGACTCTCGTTGTTGTTAGTAAAAAGAACACACATGCAATGACTCCAGTTGTTGTTAGTGAAAAGAGCACACATGCAATGAATCCAGTTATTGTTAGTGAATAGAACATACATGCAATGACATCGGTGGATCCATGTGTGGTCTCTGTAGAGAACACACTTTTCAATGACACTGGTGGATCCATATGTGGTATGTGAAAAGAACACACATGCAATGACTCTGGTTGTTGTTACTAAAAATAACACACATGCAATGACACTGGTGGATCCATGGGTGGATTGTGAAAAGAGCACACATGCAATGACACTGGTGGATCCATATGTGGTATGTGAAAAGAACACACATGCAATGACTCTGGTTGTTGTTAGTGAAAAGAACACACATGCAATGACACTGGTGGATCCATGTGTGGTCTTTGAAGAGAGCACACATTTCAATGACTCCAGTTGTTGTTAGTGAAAACAAAACACATGCAATGACACCAGTGGATTCATGGGTGGATGCTGAAAAGAACATACATGCAATGACACTGGTGGATCCATATGTGGATTTTGAAAACAGCACACATGCAATGACTCTGTTTGTTGTTAGTTAAAAGAACACACATGCAATGACACTGGTGGATCCATAGGTGGTATGTGAAAAGAACACACATTTCAATGACTCTGGTTGTTGTTACTAATAAGAACACACATGCAATGACACTGGTGGATCCATGTGTGGTCTCTGAAGAGAGCACACATTTCAATGAATCTAGTGGATCCATATGTGGTATGTGAAAAGAACACACATGCAATGACTCTAGTTGTTGTTAGTGAAAAGAGCACACATGCAATGACACTAGTGGATCCATATGTGGTATGTGAAAAGAACAGCCATGAAATGACTCTAGTGGATCCATAGGTGGTTTGTGAGAAGAACACACATGCAATGACACTGGTTGTTGTTACTAAAAAGAACACACATGCAATGACAATGGTGGATCCATAGGTGGTAATGAGAAGAAAACACTTGCAAAATGACTCTGGTTGTTAATAAAAAGAACACACATGCAATGACACTAGTGGATCCATGGGTGGATTATGAAAAGAGCACACATGCAATGACACTGGTGGATCCATATGTGCTATGTGAAAAGAACACACATGCAATGACTCTGGTTGTGGTTAGTAAAAAGAACACACATGCAATGACACTGGTGGATCCATGTGTGGTCTCTGAAGAGAGCACACATTTCAATGACTCTGGTTGTTGTTAGTAAAAAGAACACACATGCAATGACTCCAGTTATTGTTAGTGAAAAGAGCACACATGCAATGACTCCAGTTGTTGTTAGTGAAAAGAACATACATGCAATGACACCGGTGGATCCACGTGTGATCTCTGTAGAGAACACACATTTCAATGACACTGGTGGATCCATATGTGGTATGTGAAAAGAACACACATGCGATGACGCTGGTTGTTGTTACTAAAAAGAACACACATGCAATGACACTTGTGGATCCATTGGTGGATTATGAAAAGAGCACACATGCAATGACACTGGTGGATCCATATGTGGTATGTGAAAAGAACACACATGCTATGACACTGGTGGATCCATGTCTGGTCTCTAAAGAGAACACACATTTCAATGACTCTGGTTGTTGTTACTAAAAAGAACACACATGCACTGACACTGGTGGATCCATAGGTGGATTGTGAAAAGAACACACATGGAAAATGACTCTGGTTGTTGTTACTAAAAAGAACACACATGCACTGACACTGGTGGATCCATAGGTGGATTGTGAAATGAACACACATGCAATGACACTGGTCGATCCATAGGTGGTATGTGAAAAGAACACACATTTCACTGACTCTGGTTGTTGTTACTAAAAAGAACACACATGCAATGACACTAGTGGATCCATGTGTGGTCTCTAAAGAGAGCACACATTTCAATGACTCTGGTTGTTGTTAGTAAAAAGAACACACATGCAATGACTCCAGTTGTTGTTAGTGAAAATAACACACATGCAATGACACCGGTGGATCCATGGGTGGATTGTGAAAAGAACATACATGCAATGACACTGGTGGATCCATGTTTGGATTGTGAAAAGAGCACACATGCAATGACTCTGGTTGTTGTTGGTGAAAAGAACACACATGCAATGAAACTGGTGGATCCATAGGTGGTATGTGAAAAGAACACACATTTCAATGACTCTTGTTGTTACTAAAAAGAACACACGTGCAATGACACTGGTGGATCCATATGTGGTATGTGAAAAGAACACACATGCAATGACTCTGGATGTTGTTAGTGAAAAGAACACACATGCAATGACACTGGTGGATCCATGTGTGGTCTCTGAAGAGAACACACATGCAATGACACTGGTTGTTGTTACTAAAATGAACAGACATGCAATGACACTGGTGGATCCATGTGTGGATTGTGAAGAGAACACACATGCAATGACACTGGTGGATCCATAGGTGGTATGTGAGAAAATAGCCATGAAATGACTCTGGTGGATCCATAGGTGGTATGTGAGAAGAACAACCATGCAATGACTCCAGTTGTTGTTAGTAAAAAGAACACACATACAATGACTACAGTTGTTGTTAGTAAAAAGATCACACATGCAATGACTCAAGTTGTTGTTAGTGAAAAGAACATACATTCAATGACACCGGTGGATCCATGTGTCGTCTCTGTAGAGAACACACATTTCAATGACACTGGTGGATCCATATGTGGTATGTGAAAAGAACATAGATGCAATGACTCTGGTTGTTGTTACTAAAAAGAACATACATGCAATGACACTGGTGGATCCATAGGTGGATTATGAAAAGAACACACATGCAATGACACTAGTGGATCCATATGTGGTATGTGAGAAGAACAGACATGCAAAATGACTCTGGTTGTTGTTACTAAAAAGAACACACATGCAATGACACTGGTGGATCCATGGGTGGATTGTGAAAAGAGCACACATGCAAACTGGTGGATCCATATGTAGTATGTGAAAAGAACACACATGCAATGACTCTGGTTGTTGTTAGTGAAAAGAACACACATGCAATGACACTGGTGGATCCATGTGTGGTCTCTGAAGAGAGCACACATTTCAATGACTCTAGTTGTTGTTAGTAAAAAGAACACACATGCAATGACTCCAGTTGTTGTTAGTGAAAAGAGCACACATGGTGGATCCATGGGTGGATTGTGAAAAGAGCACACATGCAATGACACTGGTGGATCCATATGTGGTATGCGAAAAGAACACACATGCAATGACTCTGGTTGTTGTTAGTGAAAAGAACACACATGCAATGACACTGGTGGATCCATGTGTGGTCTCTGAAGAGAGCGCACATTTCAATGACTCCAGTTGTTGTTAGTGAAAATAACACACATGCAATGACACCGGTGGATTCATGGGTGGATTGTGAAAAGAACATACATGCAATGACACTGGTGGATCCATATGTGGATTGTGAAAAGAGCACACACGCAATGACTCTGGTTGTTGTTAGTGAAAAGAACACACATGCAATGACACTGGTGGATCCATAGGTGGTATGTGAAAAGAACACACATGCAAAATGACTCTGGTTGTTGTTACTAAAAAGAACACACATGCAATGACACTGGTGGATCCATGGGTGGATTGTGAAAAGAGCACAGATGCAATGACCCTGGTGGATCCATATGTGGTATGTGAAAAGAACACACATGCAATGACTCTGGTTGTTGTTAGTGAAAAGAACACACATTTCAATGACACTACTGGATCCATGGGTGGATTGTGAAAAGAGCACACATGCAATGACACTGGTGGATCCATATGTGCTATGTGAAAAGAACACACATGCAATGACTCTTGTTGTGGTTAGTAAAGAGAACACACATGCAATGACACTGGTGGATCCATGTGTGGTCTCTGAAGAGAGCACACATTTCAATGACTCTGGTTGTTGTTAGTAAAAATAACACACATGCAATGACTCCAGTTATTGTTAGTGAAAAGAGCACACATGCAATGACTCCAGTTGTTGTTAGTGAAAAGAACATACATGCAATGACACCGGTGGATCCACGTGTGGTATCTGTAGAGAACACACATTTCAATGACACTGGTGGATCCATATGTGGTATGTGAAAAGAACACACATGCGATGACGCTGGTTGTTGTTACTAAAAAGAACACACATGCAATGACACTTGTGGATCCATGGGTGGATTATGAAATGAACACACATGCAATGACACTGGTGGATCCACATGTGGTATGTGAGAAGAACACACATTTCAATGACTCTGGTTGTTGTTACTAAAAAGAACACACATGCAATGACACCGGTTGATCCATTGGTGGATTGTGAAAAGAGCACACATGCAATGACACTGGTGGATCCATATGTGGTATGTGAAAAGAACACACATGCACTGACACTGGTGGATCCATAGGTGGATTGTGAAAAGAACACACATGCAAAATGACTCTGGTTGTTGTTACTAAAAAGAACACACATGCACTAACACTGGTGGATCCATAGGTGGATTGTGAAATGAACACACATGCAATGACACTGGTCGATCCATAGGTGGTATGTGAAAAGAACACACATTTCACTGACTCTGGTTGTTGTTACTAAAAAGAACACACATGCAATGACACTGGTGGATCCATGTGTGGTCTCTGAAGAGAGCACACATTTCAATGACTCTGGTTGTTGTTAGTAAAAAGAACACACATGCAATGACTCCAGTTGTTGTTAGTGAAAATAACACACATGCAATGACACCGGTGGATCCATGGGTGGATTGTGAAAAGAACATACATGCAATGACACTGGTGGATCCATGTTTGGATTGTGAAAAGAGCACACATGCAATGACTCTGGTTGTTGTTGGTGAAAAGAACACACATGCAATGAAACTGGTGGATCCATAGGTGGTATGTGAAAAGAACACACATTTCAATGACTCTTGTTGTTACTAAAAAGAACACACATGCAATGACACTGGTGGATCCATATGTGGTATGTGAAAAGAACACACATGCAATGACTCTGGATGTTGTTAGTGAAAAGAACACGCATGCAATGACACTGGTGGATCCATGTGTGGTCTCTAAAGAGAACACACATGCAATGACACTGGTTGTTGTTACTAAAATGAACAGACATGCAATGACACTGGTGGATCCATGTGTGGATTGTGAAGAGAACACACATGCAATGACACTGGTGGATCCATATGTGGATTGTGAAAAGAGCACACACGCAATGACTCTGGTTGTTGTTAGTGAAAAGAACACACATGCAATGACACTGGTGGATCCATAGGTGGTATGTGAAAAGAACACACATGCAAAATGACTCTGGTTGTTGTTACTAAAAAGAACACACATGCAATGACACTGGTGGATCCATGGGTGGATTGTGAAAAGAGCACAGATGCAATGACCCTGGTGGATCCATATGTGGTATGTGAAAAGAACACACATGCAATGACTCTGGTTGTTGTTAGTGAAAAGAACACACATTTCAATGACACTGGTGGATCCATGTGTGGTATGTGAAAAGAACACACATGCGATGACTCTGGTTGTTGTTACTAAAAAGAAACCCACATGCAATGACACTGGTGGATCCATGGGTGGATTATGAAATGAGCACAAATGCAATGACACTGGTGGATCCACACGTGGTATGTGAGAAGAACACACATTTCAATGACTCTGGTTGTTGTTACTAAAAAGATCACACATGAAATGACACCGGTGGATCCATGGGTGGATTGTGAAAAGATCACACATGCAATGACACTGGTGGATCCATATGTGGTATGTGAAAAGAACACACACGCAATGACACTGGTGGATCCATGTGTGGTCTCTAAAGAGAACACACATTTCAATGACTCTGGTTGTTGTTACTAAAAAGAACACACATGCACTGACACTGGTGGATCCATAGGTGGATTGTGAAAAGAACACACATGCAAAATGACTCTAGTTATTTTTACTAAAAAGAACACACATGCACTGACACTGGTGGATCCATAGGTGGATTGTGAAATGAACACACATGCAATGACACTAGTGGATCCATAGGTGGTGTGTGAGAAGAACACACATTTGAATGACTCTGGTTGTTGTTAGTGAAAGAACACATATGCAATGACACTGGTGGATACATGTGTGGCTTGTGAAGAGAACACACATGCAATGACACTGGTGTATCCATAGGTGGTATGTGAGAAGAACAGCCATGAAATGACTCTGGTTGTTGTTAGTAAAAAGAACACACATGCAATGACTCCAGTTGTTGTTAGTGAAAAGAGCACACATGCAATGACTCCAGTTGTTGTTAGTGAAAAGAACATACATGCAATGACACCGGTGGATCCATGTGTGGTCTTATTAGAGAACACACATTTCAATGACACTGGTGGATCCATATGTGGTATGTGAAGAGAACTCACATGCAAAATGACTCTGGTTGTTGTTAGTGAAAAGAACACACATGCAATGAAATTGGTGGATCCATATGTGGTATGTGAAAAGAACACACATGCAATGACACTGGTTGTTGTTACTAAAAAGAACACACATGCAATGACACTGGTGGATCCATGTGTGGATTGTGAAGAGAACACACATGCAATGACACTGGTGGATCCATAGGTGGTATGTGAGAACAACAGCCATGAAATGAATCTGGTCGATCCATAGGTGGTATGTGAGAAGAACACACATGCAATGACACTAGATGTTGTTACTAAAAAGAACACACATGCAATGACACTAGTGGATCCATGGGTGGATTGTGAAAAGAACATACATGCAATGACACTGGTGGATCCAAATGTGGATTGTGAAAAGAGCACACATGCAATGACTCTGGTTGTTGTTATTGAAAAGAACACACATGAAATGACACTGGTGGATCCATAGGTGGTATGTGAAAAGAACACACATTTCAATGACTCTGGATGTTACTAAAAAGAACACACATGCAATGACACCGGTGGATCCATATGTGGTCACTGTAGAGACCACACATTTCAATGACACTGGTGGATCCATATGTTGTATGTGAAAAGAACACACAAGCAAGATGACTCTGGTTGTTGTTAGTGAAAAGAACACACATGCAATGAAATTGGTGGATCCATAGGTGGATTATGAAATGAACACACATGCAATGACACTGGTGGATCCATAGGTGGTATGTGAGAAGAATACACATTTCAATGACTCTGGTTGTCGTTACTAAAAAGAACACACATGCAATGACACTGGTGGATCCATGGGTGGATTGTGAAAAGAGAACACATGCAATGACACTGGTGGATCCATATGTGGTATGTGAAAAGAACACACATGCAATGACTCTGGTTGTTGTTAGTGAAAAGAACACACATACAATGACACTCGTGGATCCAGGTGTGGTCTCCGAAGAGAGCACACATTTCAATGACTCTGGTTGTTGTTAGGAAAAAGAACGCACATGCAATGACTCCAGTTGTTGTTAGTGAAAATAACACACATGCAATGACACCGGTGGATCCATGGGTGGATTGTGAAAAGAACATACATGCAATGACACTGGTGGATCCATATGTGGATTGTGAAAAGAGCACACATGCAATGACTCTGGTTGTTGTTAGTGAAAAGAACACACATGCAATGACACTGGTGGATCCATAGGTGGTATGTGAAAAGAACACACATTTCAATGACTCTAGTTGTTCTAAAAAGAACACACATGCAATGACACTGGTGGATCCATGTGTGGTCTATGTAGAGAACACACATGCAATGACACTGGTGGATCCATATGTGGTATGTGAAAAGAACACACATGCAATGACTCTAGTTGTTGTTAGTGAAAAGAGCACACATGCAATGACACTGGTGGATCCATATGTGGTATGTGAAAAGAACACACATGCAATGATACTGGTTGTTGTTACTAAAAAGAACACACATGCAATGACACTGGTGGATCCATGTGTGGATTGTGAAGAGAACACACATGCAATGACACTGGTGGATCCATAGGTGGTATGTGAGAAGAACAGCCATGAAATGACTCTGGTGGATCCATAGGTGGTATGTGAGAAGAACACACATGCAATGGCACTAGTTGTTGTTACTAAAAAGAACACACATGCAATGACCGGTGGATCCATGGGTGGATTGTGAAAAGAACATACATGCAATGACACTGGTGGATCCATATGTGGATTGTGAAAAGAGCACACATGCAATGACTCTGGTTGTTGTTAGTGAAAAGAACCAACATGCAATGACACTGGTGGATCCATAGGTGGTATGTGAAAAGAACACACATTTCGATGACTCTGGTTGTTACTAAAAAGAACACACATGCAATGACACTGGTGGATCCATGTGTGGTCTCTATAGAAACATACATGCAATGACACTGGTGGATCCATATGTGGTATGTGAAAAGAACACACATGCAATGACTCTGGTTGTTGTTAGTGAAAAGAGCACATATGCAATGACACTGGTGGATCCATATGTGGTATGTTAAAAGAACACACATGCAATGACACTGGTTGTTGTTACTAAAAAGAACACACATGCAATGACACTGGTGGATCCATGTGTGGATTGTGAAGAGAACACACATGCAATGACACTGCGGATCCATAGGTGGTATGTGAGAAGAACAGCCATGAAATGAATATGCAGGATCCATAGGTGGTATGCGAGAAGAACACACATGCAATGACACTGGATATTGTTACTAAAAAGAACACAGATGCAATGACACCAGTGGATCCATGGGTGGATTGTGAAAAGAACATACATGCAATGACATTGGTGGATCCATTTGTGGATTGTGAAAAGACCACACATGCAATGACTCTGGTTGTTGTTAGTGAAAAGAACACACATGCAATGACACTGGTGGATCCATAGGTGGTATGTGAAAAGAACACACATTTCAATGACTCTGGATGTTACCAAAAAGAACACACATGCAATGACACCGGTGGATCCATGTGTGGTCTCTGTAGAGAACACACATTTCAATGACACTGGTGGATCCATATGTGGTATGTGAAAAGAACACACAAGCAAGATGACTCTGGTTGTTGTTAGTGAAAAGAACACACATGCAATGAAATTGGTATATCCATAGGTGGATTATGAAATGAACACACATGCAATGACACTGGTGGATCCATAGGTGGTATGTGAGAAGAACACACATTTCAATGACTCTGGTTGTCGTTACTAAAAAGAACACACATGCAATGACACTGGTGGATCCATAGGTGGATTGTGAAAAGAGCACACATGCAATGATACTGGTGGATCCATATGTGGTATGTGAAAAGAACACACATGCAATGACTCTGGTTGTTGTTAGTGAAAAGAACACACATACAATGACACTGGTGGATCCATGTGTTTTCTCTGAAGAGAGCACACATTTCAATGACTCTGGTTGTTGTTAGGAAAAAGAACACACATGCAATGACTCCAGTTGTTGTTAGTGAAAATAACACACAGGCAATGACACCGGTGGATCCATGGGTGGATTGTGAAAAGAACATACATGCAATGACACTGGTGGATCCATATGTGGATTGTGAAAAGAGCACACATGTAATGACTCTGGTTGTTGTTAGTGAAAAGAACACACATGCAATGACACTGGCGGATCCATAGGTGGTATGTGAAAAGAACACACATTTCAATGACTCTGGTTGTTACTAAAAAGAACACACATGCAATGACACTGGTGGATCCATGTGTGGTCTCTGTAGAGAACACACATGCAATGACACTGGTGGATCCATATGTGGTATGTGAAAAGAACACACATGCAATGACTCTGGTTGTTGTTAGTGAAAAGAGCACACATGCAATGACACTGGTGGATCCATATGTGGTATGTGAAAAGAACACACATGCAATGACACTGGTTGTTGTTACTAAAAATAACACACATGCAATGACACTGGATGATCCATGTGTGGATTGTGAAGAGAACACACATGCAATGACACTGGTGGATCCATAGGTGGTATGTGAGAAGAACAGCCATGAAATGAATATGCAAGATCCATAGGTGGTATGTGAGAAGAACACACATGCAATGACACTGGATATTGTTACTAAAAAGAACACAGATGCAATGACACCAGTGGATCCATGGGTGGATTGTGAAAAGAACATACATGCAATGACACTCGTGGATCCATATGTGGATTGTGAAAAGAGCACACATGCAATGACTCTGGTTGTTGTTAGTGAAAAGAACACGCATGCAATGACACTGGTGGATCCATAGGTGGTATGTGAAAAGAACACACATTTCAATGACTCTGGATGTTACTAAAAAGAACACACATGCAATGACACCGGTGGATCCATGTGTGGTCTCTATAGAGAACACACATTTCAATGACACTGGTGGATCCATATGTGGTATGTGAAAAGAACACACAAGCAAGATGACTCTGGTTGTTGTTAGTGAAAAGAACACACATACAATGAAATTGGTGGATCCATAGGTGGATTATGAAATGAACACACTTGCAATGACACTGGTGGATCCATAGGTGGTATGTGAGAAGAACACACATTTCAATGACTCTGGTTGTCGTTACTAAAAAGAACACACATGCAATGACACTGGTGGATCCATGGGTGGATTGTGAAAAGAGAACACATGCAATGATACTGGTGGATCCATATGTGGTATGTGAAAAGAACACACATGCAATGACTCTGGTTGTTGTTAGTGAAAAGAACACACATACAATGACACTGGTGGATCCATGTGTGGTCTCCGAAGAGAGCACACATTTCAATGACTCTGGTTGTTGTTAGGAAAAAGAACACACATGCAATGACTCCAGTTGTTGTTAGTGAAAATAACAAACATGCAATGACACCGGTGGATCCATGGGTGGATTGTGAAAAGAACATACATGCAATGACACTGGTGGATCCATATGTGGATTGTGAAAAGAGCACACATGCAATGACTCTGGTTGTTATTAGTGAAAAGAACACACATGCAATGACACTGGTGGATCCATAGGTGGTATGTGAAAAGAACACACATTTCAATGACTCTGGTTGTTACTAAAAAGAACACACATGCAATGACACTGGTGGATCCATGTGTGGTCTATGTAGAGAACACACATGCAATGACACTGGTGGATCCATATGTGGTATGTGAAAAGAACACACATGCAATGACTCTGGTTGTTGTTAGTGAAAAGAGCACACATGCAATGACACTGGTGGATCCATAGGTGGTATGTGAGAAGAACACACATGCAATGACACTAGTTGTTGTTACTAAAAAGAACACACATGCAATGACACCGGTGGATCCATAGGTGGATTGTGAAAAGAACATACATGCAATGACACTGGTGGATCCATATGTGGATTGTGAAAAGATCACACATGCAATGACTTTCGTTGTTGTTAGTGAAAATAACACACATGCAATGACACTGGTGGATCCATAGGTGGTATGTGAAAAGAACACACATTTCAATGACTCTGGATGTTACTAAAAATATCACACATGCAATGACACCGGTGGATCCATGTGTGGTCTCTGTAGAGAACACACATTTCAATGACACTGGTGGATCCATATGTGGTATGTGAAAAGAACACACAAGCAAGATGACTCTGGTTGTTGTTAGTGAAAAGAACACACATGCAATGAAATTGGTATATCCATAGGTGGATTATGAAATGAACACACATGCAATGACACTGGTGGATCCATAGGTGGTATGTGAGAAGAACACACATTTCAATGACTCTGGTTGACGTTACTAAAAAGAACACACATGCAATGACACTGGTGGATCCATGGGTGGATTATGAAAAGAGCACACATGCAATGACTCTGGTTGTTGTTAGTGAAAAGAACACACATACAATGACACTGGTGGATTCATGTGTTTTCTCTGAAGAGAGCACACATTTCAATGACTCTGGTTGTTGTTAGGAAAAAGAACACACATGCAATGACTCCAGTTGTTGTTAGTGAAAATAACACACATGCAATGACACTGGTGGATCCATGGGTGGATTGTGAAAAGAACATACATGCAATGACACTGGTGGATCCATATGTGGATTGTGAAAAGAGCACACATGCAATGACTCTGGTTGTTATTAGTGAAAAGAACACACATGCAATGACACTGGTGGATCCATAGGTGGTATGTGAAAAGAACACACATTTCAATGACTCTGGTTGTTACTAAAAAAACACACATGCAATGACACTGGTGGATCCATGTGTGGTCTCTGTAGAGAACACACATGCAATGACACTGGTGGATCCATATGTGGTATGTGAAAAGAACACACATGCAATGACTCTGGTTGTTGTTAGTGAAAAGAGCACACATGCAATGACACTGGTGGATCCATATGTGGTATGTGAAAAGAACACACATGCAATGACACTGGTTGTTGTTACTAAAAAGAACACACATGCAATGACACTGGATGATCCATGTGTGGATTGTGAAGAGAACACACATGCAATGACACTGGTGGATCCATAGGTGGTATGTGAGAAGAACAACCATGAAATGAATCTGGTGGATCCATAGGTGGTATGTGAGAAGAACACACATGCAATGACACTAGTTGTTGTTACTAAAAAGAACACACATGCAATCACACCAGTGGATCCATGGGTGGATTGTGAAAAGAACATACATGCAATGACACTGGTGGATCCATATGTGGATTGTGAAAAGAGCACGCATGCAATGACTCTGGTTGTTGTTAGTGAAAATTACACACATGCAATGACACTGGTGGATCCATAGGTGGTATGTGAGAAGAACACACATGCAATGACACTAGTTGTTGTTACTAAAAAGAACACACATGTAATGACACTGGTGGATCCATGTGTGTTCTATGTAGAGAACACACATGCAATGACACTGGTGGATCCATATGTGGTATGTGAAAAGAACACACATGCAATGACTCTGGTTGTTGTTAGTGAAAAGAACACACATGCAATGACACTGGTGGATCCATATGTGGTATGTGAAAAGAACACACATGCAATGATACTGGTTGTTGTTACTAAAAAGAACACACATGCAATGACATTGGTGGATCCATGTGTGGATTGTGAAGAGAACACACATGCAATGACACTGGTGGATCCATAGGTGGTATGTGAGAAGAACAGCCATGAAATGACTCTCGTGGATCCATAGGTGGTATGTGAGAAGAACACACATGCAATGACACTAGTTGTTGTTACTAAAAAGAACACACATGCAATGACACCGGTTGATCCATGGGTGGATTGTGAAAAGAACATACATGCAATGACACTGGTGGATCCATATGTGGATTGTGAAAAGAGCACACATGCAATGACTCTGGTTGTTGTTAGTGAAAAGAACCAACATGCAATGACACTGGTGGATCCATAGGTGCTATGTGAAAAGAACACACATTTCAATGACTCTGGTTGTTACTAAAAAGAACACACATGCAATGACACTGGTGGACCCATGTGTGGTCTCTATAGAAACATACATGCAATAACACTAGTGGATCCATATGTCGTATGTGAAAAGAAGACACATGGAATGACTCTGGTTGTTGTTAGTGAAAAGAGCACACATGCAATGACACTGGTGGATCCATATGTGGTATGTAAAAAGAACACACATGCAATGACACTGGTTGTTGTTACTAAAAAGAACAGACATGCAATGACATTGGTGGATCCATGTGTGGATTGTGAAGAGAACACACACGCAATGACACTGGTGGATCCATAGGTGGTATGTGGGAAGAACACACATGCAATGACACTAGTTGTTGTTACTAAAAATAACACACATGCAATGACACCGGTGGATCCATAGGTGGATTGTGAAAAGAACATACATGCAATGACACTGGTCGATCCATATGTGGATTGTGAAAAGATCACACATGCAATGACTTTCGTTGTTGTTAGTGAAAAGAACACACATGCAATGACACTGGTGGATCCATAGGTGGTATGTGAAAAGAACACACATTTCAATGACTCTGGATGTTACTAAAAATATCACACATGCAATGACACCGGTGGATCCATGTGTGGTCTCTGTAGAGAACACACATTTCAATGACACTGGTGGATCCATATGTGGTATGTGAAAAGAACACACAAGCAAGATGACTCTGGTTGTTGTTAGTGAAAAGAACACACATGCAATGAAATTGGTATATCCATAGGTGGATTATGAAATGAACACACATGCAATGACACTGGTGGATCCATAGGTGGTATGTGAGAAGAACACACATTTCAATGACTCTGGTTGTCGTTACTAAAAAGAACACACATGCAATGACACTGGTGGATCCATGGGTGGATTGTGAAAAGAGCACACATGCAATGACTCTGGTTGTTGTTAGTGAAAAGAACACACATACAATGACACTGGTGGATCCATGTGTTTTCTCTGAAGAGAGCACACATTTCAATGACTCTGGTTGTTGTTAGGAAAAAGAACACACATGCAATGACTCCAGTTGTTGTTAGTGAAAATAACACACATGCAATGACACTGGTGGATCCATGGGTGGATTGTGAAAAGAACATACATGCAATGACACTGGTGGATCCATATGTGGATTGTGAAAAGAGCACACATGCAATGACTCTGGTTGTTATTAGTGAAAAGAACACACATGCAATGACACTGGTGGATCCATAGGTGGTATGTGAAAAGAACACACATTTCAATGACTCTGGTTGTTACTAAAAAGAACACACATGCAATGACACTGGTGGATCCATGTGTGGTCTTTGTAGAGAACACACATGCAATGACACTGGTGGATCCATATGTGGTATGTGAAAAGAACACACATGCAATGACTCTGGTTGTTGTTAGTGAAAAGAGCACACATGCAATGACACTGGTGGATCCATATGTGGTATGTGAAAAGAACACACATGCAATGACACTGGATGATCCATGTGTGGATTGTGAAGAGAACACACATGCAATGACACTGGTGGATCCATAGGTGGTATGTGAGAAGAGCAACCATGAAATGAATCTGGTGGATCCATAGGTGGTATGTGAGAAGAACACACATGCAATGACACTAGTTGTTGTTACTAAAAAGAACACACATGCAATCACACCAGTGGATCCATGGGTGGATTGTGAAAATAACATACATGCAATGACACTGGTGGATCCATATGTGGATTGTGAAAAGAGCACACATGCAATGACTCTGGTTGTTGTTAGTGATAATTACACACATGCAATGACACTGGTGGATCCATAGGTGGTATGTGAGAAGAACACACATGCAATGACACTAGTTGTTGTTACTAAAAAGAACACACATGCAATGACACTGGTGGATCCATGTGTGTTCTATGTAGAGAACACACATGCAATGACACTGGTGGATCCATATGTGGTATGTGAAAAGAACACACATGCAATGACTCTGGTTGTTGTTAGTGAAAAGAGCACACATGCAATGACACTGGTGGATCCATATGTGGTATGTGAAAAGAACACACATGCAATGATACTGGTTGTTGTTACTAAAAAGAACACATATGCAATGACATTGGTGGATCCATGTGTGGATTGTGAAGAGAACACACATGCAATGACACTGGTGGATCCATTGGTGGTATGTGAGAAGAACAGCCATGAAATGACTCTCGTGGATCCATAGGTTGTATGTGAGAAGAACACACATGCAATGACACTAGTTGTTGTTACTAAAAAGAACACACATGCAATGACACCGGTGGATCCATGGGTGTATTGTGAAAAGAACATACATGCAATGACACTGGTGGATCCATATGTGGATTGTGAAAAGAGCACACATGCAATGACTCTGGTTTTTGTTAGTGAAAAGAACCAACATGCAATGACACTGGTGGATCCATAGGTGGTATGTGAAAAGAACACACATTTCAATGACTCTGGTTGTTACTAAAAAGAACACACATGCAATGACACTGGTGGATCCATGTGTGGTCTCTGTAGAGAACACACATGCAATGACACTAGTGGATCCATATGTGGTATGTGAAAAGAACACACATGCAATGACTCTGGTTGTTGTTAGTGAAAAGAGCACACATGCAATGACACTGGTGGATCCATATGTGGTATGTAAAAAGAACACACATGCAATGACACTGGTTGTTGTTACTAAAAAGAACACACATGCAATGACATTGGTGGATCCATGTGTGGATTGTGAAGAGAACACACATGCAATGACACTGGTGGATCCATAGGTGGTATGTGAGAAGAACACACATGCAATGACACTAGTTGTTGTTACTAAAAAGAACACACATGCAATGACACCGGTGGATCCATAGGTGGATTGTGAAAAGAACATACATGCAATGACACTGGTGGATCCATATGTGGATTGTGAAAAGATCACACATGCAATGACTTTCGTTGTTGTTAGTGAAAAGAACACACATGCAATGACACTGGTGGATCCATAGGTGGTATGTGAAAAGAACACACATTTCAATGACTCTGGATGTTACTAAAAATATCACACATGCAATGACACCGGTGGATCCATGTGTGGTCTCTGTAGAGAACACACATTTCAATGACACTGGTGGATCCATATGTGGTATGTGAAAAGAACACACAAGCAAGATGACTCTGGTTGTTGTTAGTGAAAAGAACACACGTGCAATGAAATTGGTGGATCCATAGGTGGATTATAAAATGAACACACATGCAATGACACTGGTGGATCCATAGGTGGTATGTGAGAAGAACACACATTTCAATGACTCTGGTTGTTGTTACTAAAAAGAACACACATGCAATGACACTAGTGGATCCATGGGTGGATTGTGAAAAGAGCACACATGCAATAACACCGGTGGATCCATGGGTGGATTGTGAAAAGAACATACATACAATGACACTGGTGGATCCATATGTGGATTGTGAAAAGAGCACACATGCAATGACTCTGATTGTGGTTAGTGAAAAGAACACACATTCAATCACTCTGGTGGATCCATAGGTGGTATGTGAAAAGAACACACATTTCAATGACTCTGGTTGTTACTAAAAAGAACACACATGCAATGACATCAGGATCCATGTGTGGTCTCTGTAGAGAACACACATGCAATGACACTGGTGGATCCATATGTGGTAGGTGAAAAGAACACACATGCAATGACTCTGGTTGTTGTTAGTGAAAAGAGCACACATGCAATGACACTGGTGGATCCATATGTGGTATGTGAAAAGAACACACATGCAATGACACTGGTTGTTGTTACTAAAAAGAACACACATGCAATGACACTGGTTGTTGTTACTAAAAAGAACACACATGCAATGACACTGGTGGATCCATGTGTGGATTGTGAAGAGAACACACATGCAATGATACTGGTGGATCCATAGGTGGTATGTGAGAAGAACAGCCATGAAATGAATCTGGTGGATCCATTGGAGGTATGTGAGAAGAACACACATGCAATGACACTGGATGTTGTTACTAAAAAGAACATAGATGCAATGACACCAGTGGATCCATGGGTGGATTGTGAAAAGAACATACATGCAATGACACTGGTGGATCCATGTGTGGTTTCTGTAGAGAACACACATGCAATGACACTGGTGGATCCATATGTGGTATGTGAAAAGAACACACATGCAATGACTCTGGTTGTTGTTAGTGAAAAGGGCACACATGCAATGACACTGGTGGATCCATATGTGGTATGTGAAAAGAACACACATGCAATGATACTGGTTGTTGTTACTAAAAAGAACACATATGCAATGACAGTGGTGGATCCATGTGTGGATTTTCAAGAGAACACACATGCAATGACACTGGTGGATCCATAGGTGGTATGTGAGAAGAACAGCCATGAAATGACTCTGGTGGATCCATAGGTGGTAGGTGAGAAGAACACACATTTCAATGACTCTGGTTGTTGTTACTAAAAAGAACACACATGCAATGACACTAGTGGATCCATGGGTTGATTGTGAAAAGAGCACACATGCAATGACACCGGTGGATCCATGGGTGGATTGTGAAAAGAACATACATACAATGACACTGGTGTATCCATATGTGGATTGTGAAAAGAGCACACATGCAATGACTCTGATTGTGGTTAGTGAAAAGAACACACATGCAATCACTCTGGTGGATCCATAGGTGGTATGTGAAAAGAACACACATTTCAATGACTCTGGTTGTTACTAAAAAGAACACACATGCAATGACACTGGTGGATCCATGTGTGGTCTCTGTAGAGAACACACATGCAATGACACTGGTGGATCCATATGTGGTAGGTGAAAAGAACACACATGCAATGACTCTGGTTGTTGTTAGTGAAAAGAGCACACATGCAATGACACTGGTGGATCCATATGTGGTATGTGAAAAGAACACACATGCAATGACACTGGTTGTTGTTACTAAAAAGAACACACATGCAATGACACTGGTTGTTGTTACTAAAAAGAACACACATGCAATGACACTGGTGGATCCATGTGTGGATTGTGAAGAGAACACACATGCAATGATACTGGTGGATCCATAGGTGGTATGTGAGAAGAACAGCCATGAAATGAATCTGGTGGATCCATTGGAGGTATGTGAGAAGAACACACATGCAATGACACTGGATGTTGTTACTAAAAAGAACATAGATGCAATGACACCAGTGGATCCATGGGTGGATTGTGAAAAGAACATACATGCAATGACACTGGTGGATCCATGTGTGGTTTCTGTAGAGAACACACATGCAATGACACTGGTGGATCCATATGTGGTATGTGAAAAGAACACACATGCAATGACTCTGGTTGTTGTTAGTGAAAAGGGCACACATGCAATGACACTGGTGGATCCATATGTGGTATGTGAAAAGAACACACATGCAATGATACTGGTTGTTGTTACTAAAAAGAACACATATGCAATGACAGTGGTGGATCCATGTGTGGATTTTCAAGAGAACACACATGCAATGACACTGGTGGATCCATAGGTGGTATGTGAGAAGAACAGCCATGAAATGACTCTGGTGGATCCATAGGTGGTAGGTGAGAAGAACACACATGCAATGACACCAGTTGTTGTTACTAAAAAGAACACACATGCAATGACACCGGTGGATCCATGGGTGGATTGTGAAAAGAACATACATGCAATGACACTGGTGGATCCATATGTGGATTGTGAAAAGAGCACACATGCAATCACTCTGGTTGTTGTTAGTGAAAAGAACCAACATGCAATGACACTGGTGGATCCATAGGTGGTAAGTGAAAAGAACACACATTTCAATGACTCTGGTTGTTACTAAAAAGAACACACATGCAATGACACTGGTGGATCCATGTGTGGTCTCTATAGAAACATACATGCAATGACACTGGTGGATCCATATGTGGTATGTGAAAAGAACACACATGCAATGACTCTGGTTGTTGTTAGTGAAAACAGCACACATGCAATGACACTGGTGGATCCATATGTGGTATGTGAAAAGAACACACATGCAATGACACTGGTTGTTGTTACTAAAAAGAACACACATGCAATGACACTGGTGGATCCATGTGTGGATTGTGAAGAGAACACACATGCAATGACATTGGTGGATCCATATGTGGTATGTTAAAGGAACACACATGCAATGACTCTGGTTGTTGTTACTAAAAATAACATACATGCAATGACACTGGTGGATCCATAGGTGGATTATGAAATGAACACACATGCAATGACACTGGTGGATCCATAGGTGGTATGTGAGAAGAACACACATTTCAATGACCCTGGTTGTTGTTACTAAAAAGAACACACAAGCAATGACACTGGTGGATCCATGGGTGGATTGTGAAAAGAGCACACATGCAATGCACTGGTAGATCCATATGTGGTATGTGAAAAGAACACACATGCAATGACTCTTGTTGTTGTTAGTGAAAAGAACACACATGCAATGGCACTGGTGGATCCATAGGTGGTATGTGAAAAGAACACACATGCAAAAATGACTCTGGTTGTTGTTACTAAACAGAACACATATGCAATGACACTGGTGGATCCATGTGTGGTCTCTTTAGAGAACACGCATTTCCATGACACTGGTGGATCCATATGTGGTATGTGAAAAGAACACACATGCAATGACTCTGGTTGTTGTTAGTGAAAAGAACACACATGCAATGACACTGGTGGATCCATAGGTGGATTGTGAAAAGAACACACATGCAAAATGACTCTAGTTATTGTTACTAAAAATAACACACATGCACTGACACTGGTGGGTCCATAGGTGGATTATGAAATGAACACACATGCAATGACACTGGTGGATCCATAGGTGGTATGTGTGAAGAACACACATTTCAATGACTCCAGTTGTTATTAGTGAAAAGAACACACATGCAATGACACTGGTGGATCCATGTGTGGTCTCTGAAGAGAACACACATGCAATGACACTGGTGGATCCATAGGTGGATTATGAAATGAACACACATGCAATGATACTGGTGGATCCATAGGTGGTATGTGAGAAGAACACACATTTCAATGACTCTGGTTGTTGTTAGTAAAAAGAACACACATGCAATGACACTGGTGGATCCATAGGTGGTATGTGAAAAGAACAAACATGAAATGACTCTGGTTGTTGTTAGTAAAAAGAACACACATGCAATGACACTGCTGGATCCATAGGTGGATTGTGAAAAGAGCACAAATGCAATGACATTTGAATGGTACTGGTGGATCCATAGGCGGATGGTGAAAAGAGATTTTCGCTCTCTCTCTGTCACAAATCTCACAAAAGCCCAAACGTGTGGAGATCCCAAACATGTGCTCACTCTGGGTGCTATGCCCTGATTGGCTGATATAGATGTCACGCGGATCGTCTCCACCAACCGTTGATCCCATGTGATCCAATGGGCAGGATAACCCCTCCCTTCTCCACTTTTTTTATGCATGGTCAATCCGTACCACCTCTCTATCCGTGCCACCGATACTAAACCCCCATAAACAAGTGAAAATCCATCTATCTAACTAAAATAAATAAAATAAATGATCATATTTCGAAGAAGCCATCGTCTTTGTCGAACGGTTCGTCCTCGTCTTCGTCAACGCCATGGTCCCCGCCATCGCCGCTGCCCTCCTCTGACGACTCGACACCGCCCCTTCCTCGAATAAGCGCGCTATCTCCTCGTTGGAGTCCTCTTCCTCCTCCTCTTTGTAGTCCCACGGGTCCACGTCACTCTCCTCCGCTTCTGCCTCCAACTGATCGATGAACGCCTCCTCATTGGCCGAGTCGGACTCGTCCAAATAGCTATCTCCTCTCTTCTTCCTGGTCTTCTTCTCGTTCCTCTTCTTGTCCGTACTCGCCGGTGCAACACGCGTCCCCGTCCTGGCTGCTACTTTGCGCTCGTCTGACGCTGCAGGTACCTCACGCTCCTCCTGCGTGGCCGATACGAGCTTCGACGTCGCGGTGTCCTCGAGTGCCGATGTCGACGGATCCTGGCGCGGTCGGACATGACGTGCTGCCTCAGCAGGCGACTCGCGAGCGCGGACGATGCAACGAAGAGCCGAGGACGCAGGGCGGTTAGTGGATGGCTTGGACCTGCCATTGCCACGGCGAGGGGGCATCGTGCTCGAGGTAGTTGCTCCGAATGGTCAATGGCGGGTACACAGAGTGGGGTGCCAATCTGATCAAGGACGAGCAATGGTTTCGTGTGTCGTGTCCACGAATGCATTTGTCGATTATCAAAAAAAAAGAAAAGAAAGAAGTAATATCTCGCGTACTGAACATAATTTGATCACAACAAAAGTGCCACAACGTATTCTAGACTCGTAAATATCCCGTGCGTTCCTGTCACATGGAGTTCAACGGAGTTGGACGTGCCGACGTGATCGTGCAACAGTTGCGCGCGTCATTGCCCCATCAACACGTGACACACGCACGCGGGATGTGCACGCCGATTCCCGTGACGACCACCCGACTTGCACTCCCCTTATTATATACTAGATTTTGGGCGGCGCCGAAGACCATTGAAGTGTCCATCACAATAAAGACAGGTCCCATCAATTCCCTACCCCTGCCTCCCTGGCTTCTTTGAGAACGTAGACCGTACATGGTGGTCTTGTATAATATTACTAGTACTACTAGACCACGGCTTGTACTCTTACTATTCTCCCTCACTAATAATCACTATCTCCTTCCTCCTGCCGCCGCCACACTCACCCTGCAAGCCATGGCTCCACTGAGGAGGGGGAGAGGCCGGTCGACGATCCTCGCGGAGAAAAGGGAGAGAAATCGCCGCGAGGCACTTCTTGCCCTACCAGCCGCTCAAGCCCACCCTCTCATCGAGGCCCAATCTCCCCCGACAATGGCGCCGAATGTTCTAGCAGGCGAGGGCTCCTCCCGGTACGGTCTCCTTATTCTACTTCTTCTCCATCTCCCTCTCCATCATGATCTTAATCAGCTTCTTCTTGTTTTTCTTCTTCTGGCTCTTCCTCTTCTACGTATTACAGGTCGGCCGTGGAGCCCGAATCCACCATGACGGAGGCGTTGCAGGACCCGTTCGGCCCTGTTCCATGTCTCAGCGAGGTAGCAAATCTCCACGCTGTTATTTCTCCGAGTTATGATGTGGATTTCTTAGATGTTGTCCTTGTATTGGTTTTCTTCTTCTTTTACGAGTTGTATTTGTTTTCATGAATATGACTGGATCTCTTGGTCTTTCCTTATCTGTTCATAGATTCACTATGGATTTTTGTGATTAGGATTAGTTTATCGTGGTCATGAATAGATCTCCAGTCCATTTTTAACACCGCGCCAATAGATTCAACAGGGATTTTTTGATCTGTATTAGTATTCACAGGACCTGGAGTGTAATTGTAGAATTCCTATTTCAATTAACATGAACGATGCAGTGATCGAAGGCCGAGTACCGTGAGAAGGTGGCGCGATCGGTTCAAGATTGCCAACATGAGCTTGCGCTCCCTAACCCAAGCTAATGAGAGCCTACGCAAGCAATTATCTGTGCAGAAGGAGATCTCACTAGATTTTGCACGTGACGTCGTTAGGCTGCAGAAAGTGCTCGACCGTAACTTGATCAGGCAAGAACAGGCCATCAAGATAATCAACAAGCTCATGGAGGAGAATAAGAATCTCATGGAAAGGTGCATTCTCCTGCAGGACGAAGTCAGCGAGGCACTCAGAGGACGCGTCGAGGAAACCAAGGCTACCATCCGAGCCCACCATGACAGGAACCGTTGCCTAGATCCAGTCAAGGAGATGAAGGCGGACATGAGCAGAGGGATCACCATACTCGAGGGTGTTCGGAAAGAGAACGAGGAGCTAAGGGCATGTCTGGAGGCGTATCGAAGCAATGCCCAAGTCTGATTCCCATTAGCGGGGACACGAATACCAGTTCGTCCTCCTCTCCTTTTGTAATGTTTAGGGTTCAGGGAGCAATGCCCATGTCTGCTTCCCATTATAGGGTGCAATAAGAATCCTAGGGCAACTCATTATCTATCTGGACATGTGTTGGTGTTCATGTTCATGAATGGACACCATGTTCTCTTTCCATATGTATTTGGACATGGGTTTCTGCATTATGAGTTTTCCACTCTCCCACTACTATTTGGTGATATTGGGAAACCCACAACACACTAAACTACTGATAAATCTTATTTGTCTCTAAAATTGAAATTATGACAGTGCCACTAGTCGATTCATAAAATGTTGATTAGTCCTAGATTGCTTCTTCCTTGAAATTATGACAGTGCCACTAGTCGATTTAGTTAATTATGGAAACTAACCGGCTTGTCCTGGTGAACTAAACAAACCATACTATGTATTTTTGTTGCAGGGAAAGAGGCGAAAGATCGACCAGGACCTGGTGACCTGGCTAAATGACAAGATAGCAATCCAAAGGGAGAAGCGGAATTCCCAGAAACTAGCCTTTGACCAACAGCGCGCTGAATTCACGGTCCTTTCTGACAAGTGCCAGAAACTAAAGGAGTTAAACGCTGACTGGGCGATGCTACACAGTGAAGGTCGTGCCTCAGCTAGGAAGCAGACGGAGATCATGAAAGGGATCTTGAAGGAAAATCGTATGGCTACGGACAAAATTCTCCAATCCGTGACGGAGCGCTAGAACCTACAGCTGAAGCACGACATAGTACTAAAGGAGCTGGCCAGTCTTAGGGAGGAAAAGCAGGCTCGGGCCGAACACAACATATGTCTATTTAGTACTGAACTGCCTGGTTTATCTTCTTCAGTGGTGATTTTGTAAGCGTGAACTTAACTCTATGCATGATATGTGTGTTCGTCTAAAATTAGTTTGCTCGAGGATTGAGTTTGGCTTAGTTCGGAAAGCGCAACTGCAAGTCTTACAATTAACTAGTTTCAGGCATTGGTACAACATAAATTATTCATCTCGAATTTCCTTTATCCTCTATAGTATGTCCTTGTTCACCTTCGTGCGCCTTCTTCAGTTCCTTCAATGAGATCCATGAAAGTACTCTAGCTTCTTCTTGTCTTCCTGGCTGATCCCTCTCCTTTTACGCATTATGAATCAGCAACATGTGACTATCTGAAGCTTCTTTGCAGTTCCAACAACCAAGCTCCCATTGATTCCGTCGATTAGCTTTGTTGCAAATTCTCGATTTCTTGTTCCAGCTCCTTATTTCGTCCGACAGACTTGTAATTTTTTCAGCCGCATCGCTTACATCAGTAAATCTCCCTGACCTTTCCAACTCATACATCTCCCATAACTGTGCCAAACATTTCTTAAGTGCATCTGGCCACTCAAGATCCACCCACTCTACTGCTTTACACACCGGGCCAACCTAAAAACACACACACTATAGTGTTATGAACATGCACGATACATTTTACTTCATGTCACAGTTGCACATAACGTAAATAAACCTGATTTGTACAGCCCAAAAACCTTCTCCCAATGTTACTGCCTTCGAATGCAACATATCTCCTCAGTTTTAGCCCATGGTCACATGGCACTTCTCCATCGAGATCTAGGCCCTCCCATTCGGAGTCGTAGATCGTCCTTGGTACCTATAGGTAAACGCAAAGCTGAAATCAAACACGATTACATGCACATATGGAGCTCAGATCGATAGATTTACCATTGCCTAACCCTATCCCAAGAAAACAGAGGAACTCACATCGTGGAAGGAATACTCGATGTCGGAGAGAAGGCTGTCGCTGCTCGACTGGTCGTCCTCGCCGTTCAAGGACAGCATGGCGAATGCGACGGCGACGGCGACAACGTCGGCGAGAGAGAGAGAGAGAGCAGCCCTTCTACCGCTGCAATGATGACTAAATTGGCATGTTACAATAGTTTAATGGATACCATGCCCTTTCCCTGGATTACTGTCTCCTGCCTGATATGGATTCTCTTCACACATTCTCATTTCAAATATTAAACCTACACTCCCTCCATCCCAATTTCATTGCCTAACAAAAACATACCAGTATATTACATCATCCAAAGAAACAAAATCATGTCAACTACAAGGTACTTATGCATCACTTCTTCAGTCATGGTTTCACAAAACATTACATTATAATCTCCCAACAAACATAACCACAACATGGTTTCACAAAACATCACATTACAATCTCTCAACAAACGTAATCACAGAAACAAGTATATTACATCAACTCAAGAAACAAAATCATGTCGACTACAAGGTACTTACACATCACTTGTCCTGTCATGGTTTCGCAAAACATTACATTACAGTCTCTCAACAAATAAAATAACAGAAACAAGTACAGTACATCATCTCAAGAAACATAATCATGTCAACTACAATGTATTTATGCATCACTAGTCCAGTCATGGTTTCACAAAACATTACATTACAATGTCCCAACAAACATAATAACTGAAACAAGTACGGTACGTCATCTTAAGAAACATAATCATGTCAACTACAATGTACTTATGTCTTATTACAACAACGATGGTTTCAGTGAGTGACATGTCCAAAAATCTCAACAGCTCGCACAACATTATATCCAATCTCTCAACAAACATAATCACAAAAGCACGCTCTAAATGCAACAGCAGTCAATATTACAAATACAGGCAGGGGAACCCCGCGATCCATATGACAAGCCTATGGTAGCAGCTCTCATCATATCTCATCAACGTCGACCACCTCATTCTGTTCAGCCACTACAGGGGCATCTACATCCACTATAACCTGTTCAACAACATCAGAAATGGTACCAAGGAAGAACACCTTCCTGGTTCGCTTCTTTCGCCGCATAATCTGCATAAGATCTTCAGTATCCAAAACATCTATGAATTGCTGCTTCTTATGATGCCACCACCGGATTTTTGCCATCTTCTTAGGGCCAATACAGATTTCCTTACCGATCATCTCTCTCATTTCATCAAGAGTTATGTTTTTGGAATCGACAGTGATCTCCACAGTACATGACGAAACTGGCTTATTAACTCCCTCATCAAGTTTTGCCATGTATGAATCCACCTCTATGAGTATACTGAACTTATCTAGATCAACATCTATTGGTCTATATTCTCTAGGAGCAGAAGCTCTGGCAGCAAGATCTCCAGCATCTGCATACATATCATCAATCATCGCTTCAACTTTCACCTTACGATCAGCTGCACAACACTCCCAAACCATCTGAAGCTCATGGGAGTGCTCAATTTGCTGATAGGTATCATTCATGTTGCGCCACACCAATTTTGTCCTCTGTCTAGAACCCCAGGGAATTCTAGCGGCAAGCATATCTACCGGTGCGAAAGCACAACCTCTTTGCAATTCACAAGCAGATGCACATCTTGCCCGAACACAACCCTCTCGCAACCAAAATCAAGCTTTGCAGTGTACTGCCGAACATGAACTGTGAACTCATATAGGTCCCTTGTATCAAAGCTGTGCCTAATTTGATTAAAAAGGGGAACATTTCAGTTCATTCGATTCTATTATGCCGTAACTAATCTACTTGCAAGATAAGGCACAGATAAGAAAAAAATCACCTCTCGCTCTTCTCTCGGGTTTTTTTTTCAAGATCTGAGTGCTGCATCCGCCCACCGGAGCCGAACAATCCGCCGCTGGCCTTGCTTTTCTCTTCAACCCGCTGCTCGTAGGTACCTTGGGAGCAGAATCCTTGCTGGCCTCCTCGCTAACCGGGGCTGAACACCTCGCCGCAGCTACGCGTTGAGCCCCAGACTTGGGTCCCAACGGACCCTTTTCAGTCGGCGACGTAGCTACAACCTTCGCCTTGCAAGACATGCTAGCCGCCATGCCGGATTCATGTCGAGGAGGAGAAAAGGTCCTCCATGGCCGCGGCAGATTTAGGGTTGGGGAAGGGAAGAAAAGGGACCGCCGCCGCCGCCGCAGCAAGATTCAGTGTCAAGAGTTAGGAAAGTAGAGTAATGGATTTGCCCCTACGACACGTGTAGGGTGGCTAAGAAGAGTGACCGACGAAGGAGGGGCACAGCAGGAACTAGTGTAACAGAATATCCTGACTTAACGGGCGCGATTTGAAAATATTGGGTTTGGACATCATTCACTCGAAAGACCCCTCTCAGCAATTGGCGCCCCAAATTTTCGAATCGCGGTGATAAAAATCAACTTGGGTACCCTGTTGCCTGGCCACCCCAACTTTCGGGCCGCAAAATGATATTCTCATAAGCACTGCCCAAAGGATCACTTCCCGCTACCGCGAATCGACCAGATCATCGACTCCACCGCGGGATGTGAGCGCCTCTGCTTCCTTGATGCCTACTCAGGCTACAACCAAATTCAAATGAAGGAGGAGGATCAAGAGAAAACGACGTTTACAACGCCTTTTGGTGTGTTCTGCTACAACACAAAGCCCTTCGGGCTAAAAAACGCAGGAGCAACCTATCAGCGGTGCATGCAGGCTTGCCTCAAGAACCAACTTGGTCGCAACATCCAAGTCTATGTTGACGACATCGTAATCAAGATCAAAGAGGAAGCTTCACTAATCGACAATTTACGTGAAACCTTCGCCAACCTCGACCGCTACCAGATCAAGCTCAATCCGGACAAGTGCACCTTCGGCGTACCATCTGGGCAACTACTTGGGTATCTCATCTCCGCGAGAGGGATCGAGGCGAACCCGAAGAAAATAAAAGCCATACTGGCCATGGAGAAGCCGAAGAACATAAGAGGCGTCCAGCAACTGGCTAGGCGAATCGCGGCGCTCAGTCGATTCATAAGTCGAATGGGCGAAAAGGCACTACCCTTCTACCAACTTCTCCGCAAAGCTGACAAGTTCGAGTGGACCAACGAGGCACAGGAAGCATTCGAAGACCTCAAGCGCCTACTGTCCACCTCGCCAATACTGGTGACCCCACGCGAAAGGGAACCATTTTTGCTATACATCTCCGTCACCAACCAGGTGGTCAGCACGGTGCTCGTGGTAGAACGAGCCGAGGAAAACAAGGTCCATGGGGTACAGCGCCCAGTCTACTACCTCAGTGAGGTACTCACGCCAACAAAGCAGCGGTACCCGCACTACCAGAAGCTGGCATATGGCGTCTTAATGACAGCCCGACGACTGCGGCACTACTTCTAGGAACACCCAATCGTGGTGGTCAACGACGCCCCGCTTGGACATATCCTCAACAATCCTGGCGCCACCGGACGAGTCGTGCTTTGGGGGATCAAATTGTCTCCACGAGACATTACATATGAAAAATGCGATGCAATCAAGTCGCAAGTTCTCCCTGACTTCCTCGTGCACTGGATGGAGAACCAGCTCCCTGAAAAACCAGATATGTCCTACCTCTGGACAATGCACTTCGACGGATCCAAGCGAAAGGATGGAGCTGGCACAGGTGTCATACTGACATCGCCCCAGGGAGACAAGCTGAAATATATTCTGTGAATGCAGTTCACCGCCTCCAACAATGAAGCTGAATACGAGGCCCTGCTACACGGGATGAGGATGGCAAGAGCCTGCGGCGCCAAGAGGCTCATAATATACAGCGACTCCAAGTTGGTCGTCAACTAGACAATGCACGAGTGCGACGCACTGAACGACAATATGATCGCCTACCGCGACCTCTACGACACACTCGAAGGGGACTTCGACGGTTGCGAGCTGCGGCACATAGGCCGTGAAAGCAATGAAGAGGCAGACGCACTCGCCAACATTGGCTCTACCTGCGCCCCCATACCACCTGGGGTATTTCTCGAGTGCATCTGCGAACGCTCCATCAAGCCAAAGGCCACAGAGAAGAAAACAAGCACAACAACGGACTCAGGGGCTGCGCGCCCAATGAGCCAATGGCACTTGACGACCTGGAGCTTGACACAGGACTCGAAGGACCGATGAGTGTCATGATGATCGAGCCATCTTGGACTCAACCGTACATCACATACCTTCTCAGCAAGAGGCTACCGGACAATCCGACTGACGCACGGCACATTGCGCGGCGATCCAAGGCATTCACTGTTATCAACGGTGAACTATACAAGCGCAGCATCACAGGAGTACTCCAACCTAGCAGCAACTACCATAGCAGAAGCCTACGCCCCAGATCATTCGTCGAAGGAGACCTGGTCCTACGACTGAAACAACAAGGGCATCTCAAGCTCGAGTCCCCCTGGGAGGGACCATACGTGATTACAGAAGTAATCCCAGGTGACGCCTATTGCCTTAAAGATTTCGAGACAGGAGTCGCGTACTCCAACCCCTGGAACGTCGCGCAGCTGCGATGCTTCTACCCTTAGTCGTCTTTTATTTTTTACATTGCAAATAAGGCTACTCAGCCAAGGCTACTTAGCCACACATTGTACCTCGTACTATCCTGCGAATAAATAAAGCTAAGTGCCCCAAACTCTGTGTTCTTTTATTTTTGCAAATTATCCACTCGGGGGCTGCGCCACCCTATACACATCTGTTCTACGAACCAACGCGATATCCTGAGTAGCTGATGCACTAATCGAACCCTTGACAAACACCAACCCAGTTGCAACGCACCTGATAGGTTGGCAAGGTGCTGAGATAAACACAAGTCAGGCTAACGAAAAGGAATCGCATAACGCGACGCACTCACAAAAACATACAAGCTAACAAGCTCTTTATATACATCAATGTTAATCAATTATACACAACATATATATATGAACTTTACAACACTGGTGCAACTATGTACAGGATACAAACTAAACTACTGTTGCAACAAAGGAACGTTTGTATGCTCCTCGAAGAAGTCAACGATTTCCTCCGCTAGGCGATCCACCGCCTGGTAGTGAGGAACCATGTTCCAGGTCGAACCTGCTGGCGGCGCTGGCGGTCCAGCAGCAACCGCTGCAACATCCACATCAGGCCTATGCACTCGCACCAGCGACAGAGCAGCCTTGGCACCAGCCACTAGCTGTTGCCGTACACACTCGCGGACTGCACTTAAGTCTTCAAATTTGGCAAGAAGGGCCAGCAGGCTCGATGGAACGACGTCCAACGGGAACATCGTCTGATAAATATTCCTCAAGCACGATTGTGACTTCTTCAGAAAGTGAAGCACTCGCGAAGCACGATCCTGTAGGGTCGCAAGCGCGATTGCACGATCATGATCCACCTAGAAGTACCCACTCGCCTGAAGTTGCTCTTGGGTCAGATCATTCATGCGGATGGCAATCCTGTCCTTCTCATCTTGCGGATGGCGTGCACTGACAACTATACCAAGAAAAGGCAAAAGTATGAGGACAACGAACTACTGCGAGTGGCTACAAGAAAATATAAGGAAGAAGAAAGCTAACACTTGAATTGGTCGCCCAGCTGCGTCACCTCCCCTAGCAGATATTGCTCTCGGGTGATGGACTTCTCCGCCCTCGACTTCCATACATCCGCGTTACCACGGAGCACGGGCAGTTCGTGCTCCAACTGCTTCACGCGGTCACGGAGTCGCGAGAGCAGAGACAGCTCATCCACCCTTGAGCGCTACTGCGCCAAAGTATCATCAGTGGATGGCATATTCCGAGGTTCACTCGAAGGACCACTCAATGTTCCCTATCACAAGCCAAGCAAGAGATAATAAGAATACTAAGGCGATGCATGGACAAAAGACTCGAGTGCATTCAAGCATAATAAAGTATCAACAAATACATTCGACAAAGGCATGTTCTAGACAAAAGAGACAAGCTATTAACTATTAAAGACATGACTACTGAGGAGCAACTGGCTTCTTCGACTTAGACTTCGGTTTTGGGGGCCTCATCGAGTCTGTGGTAGTATCAGATGCCATAGACTTTCCGCCGGCCCCTGACGCCGTAGCCTTCGCCGCCTTCTTGGCTCGCTGCAGTTCCTCAGAGTACTTTGCAACTGTGTTGATTAGCTGCAGCCCGTACTTGCCATAGGTAGTTGCGAAAGGAGCAAAGACTACCTGTTGGCCATCCGCGCTGACATGCATTGCCTTGGAGACCGTAGCAGGATCAACCTCGACTCCATGGGCTTGAACCATCACGAGTGACATCGAAGCGCCAGCCGCACGGAGTGAGTTCTTGAAGCCTGCAGGAATGCCTCCAGCAAGGGACTCCACCAGATCATCTACATTTTCGATTAACTCAGCTTTGGGCGCCAGCTCCTCATGGAGGCGACTGAGCATGCCCTTGGCCTTGATGAGCATCCCCTGAATGGAAGCACTGCGATCTTCGACTGCCGAGATGGCACCTGCCAAGGCATCATCACGACGGAGTGCCTGGGCGTCGAAGCTCAGTCCGCTGGCATCTACACAAGAATCAAGCATTGGCACAAAAGTCAGCACAACAACAAATTCGAAAGAAGGGACACGACGAAAATCTAGACGAGGGAATACCTGAAAGAGCCTTGGCAATCGAGAAAAGCTATTCTTCAAACAACTTCTCCCTAGCTATGATGGAGGCGTGCAAATCCTCTTTGCGTTTCCGCGATTTGTCATGTGCTGTGACTGCCTCATCACGACTCTTCACCGCCGCAGCGAGCGCCTTTTCAAGGGAAGCGACATTGCTAAGGAGTGCATTATGCTCAGCTGTGAAACAAACAAAGATAGACCGTCAGTCGAGTATATCACAAGGATGAAGAAGAAGAAGCAAAAAACACTCACTTTCAACCACGCGATGGCGATTGTCCAGCATTGCATGCTAGCAACCCATCGCAAGCACCTGCTCCGCCAAGCGAGCAGCTTCCTTCACAATAAGCTACGACAGAAGAAACATCAAAGGATCAGCAGATAGTATGTATGATACATTCGACTGCAAAAATCAGAAGAAGCAACATTACACATACGTGATCCTCCAGTGACTCCGAAGTTGATTGAGGCACAGTCGTCCGGACAACCATCTGATGCTCCACATCGTGTGGAGAACTCGATGAATTGTGCCCGGAGTGGGCCGCCAATGGAGGAGAAGGAGTCCGCTCAGCCACTTTCTTGGCCTTGGAGGTCGCGACTCCAGATTCTTTTAAAAATTGGACGTCGCCAGAAGATGACGACGCTGGCCAACTGCAGAACAAAACCAACATCAAAAAAATGCAACTCCAAAGAAGAACCAAAGAAAAGACTCGTATACTTACCAATCAAACTTGTCAAAATCGAAGGTTTGGCCCTCCGACTCCGACGACGACTCCTTCGGTAGCCGCATCTTCTTGCGGGAAGACGGTGCCATAGCACTCACAGGAACGGCAGGTATCGGCGATTCTGCACCAATAGCTACGCCTTCCAGAGTCGAAGAAGATGACGCATCCGAATCCTTGCTGCACGAACGCTTGCGAATGTCTGGACTGCTAGACTCGAGGGCTTCCTCCTCCACATCAGATGGGACAGTCGACTCCGACTCGACTCTTCTAAAGCCTCACGAGGAATAACCCCCTCAAGAAGAGGGGGCATACAGGGAGACACCTTCCAATCCTACATACAGTCAACAAGCCAGCATTGGTCAAGGAAAAAGAAGCATTCGACAAACAAAGCTACTTCGTAGCACAACCATACCTCAGGAGGAGGATTAGCAGTATCGAATGGAGGTACGACTGGTTCACTAGGGAGCACATCCTTAGTGGTGTACTTGGTGAGCAGTCGCACCCTCTTATCTACTTCACCCGCGGAAATGCCATCGGCATATACGCGAGTGACATCGTCCGCGCCAGCCCACTAGAACATAGGATGGACTCTGCCTGTAGGGGCTGGACGTGATGGCGCAACCACGTGCGAATAAGGGCGCAGCCTCCCTCTTCTTTACCCATGTGACTCTCGAGGTCACAGACGCGCTCGTACAACACATCTGTCTCCGCGGACTCGCCGGACATCACCACGTTCTTCCAGGAGCGCCTCCTCTTGCACAGTGTTGCGGGATCGAAAGGCGCGAGTCCGAAGTGGTCTCCGTCGGCCTTCTGGTCGCGGATGTAGAACCACTTGTTCCTCCACCCTTGGATGGACGCCATGAGTTTGATGTCAAAATAAGTGATGGAGGACTCGACGTGGATACCGCAGCCCCCTACATCATAGACTAGGGAGCCAGACGCCGACTGGCGCTTCAGTTTAAAGAGACGTTTGAAGAGACCAAAGTGTGGCTCGATTCCGAGCCAGCACTCGCAAAGTGTAATGTAGCAAGCTACATGGAGGATGGAGTTGGGGGACAGCTGGTGCAGCTGGAGCCCATAGAAACAAAGAAGGCCCCTGAAGAAAGGATGCAGGGGCAGCGAGAGACCATGGATGATGAACTCTAGGAACATCACCCGGAAACCGGCAGGAGGGCAAGGGGTTACCTCACCACCTAGGACTCACGAGTCAGCGACCGTGGGAGACAGAACTCCGTCTTGGCGCAGGAGACGGAGCTCAGATGACTTGATAATGGATGCGCACCACGCGCCATTGGTGACGCGAGTGCCCTCACCCTTCTTCTTCCCGGCGACGGTGGTGCTGGTGCCCGCAACGACGAATCCGCCCTTCTTCTTGGCAGCGATAGTGGCGGCGGTGGATTCAGCCGCGACACCTCCTTTCTTCTTCCCCATCTTGTGGTGGCGATGTGACCGAAGGAAGTAGCTAGGGAATACGCGGAGCTGGTCCAGTGCCGCGAGGAAGATGAACTCTAGGAAGCAGAGGAGCAGCAGCAATGGCGACGGAGGCAAAGGCAGAGAAAAGAGCAGATGGGAAAAATTACCGTCGCAGCACTGCTACTTAACCCCCTGGAAGATGTAATCCAACGGCCAGGAAAAACCCTATCAAATGTGTGGCGCCCATCGTGATCGACACTTGGAGGACCCGAAGCGCGAACCATCCCCCACTACCCCCATTACGCGCGGAAATCGAGGAGGTGCAGTTAAAACAAAGATTATGCACACCCGGTCAAGTCAGGGTAAGAAAATGGGACCCACCGGTCATCACGTCCTGTCAAACCCGCTCACGAGGGCAACTGAGATCATCACATCGTCAGCACTGATGCCATCCAAAATTGAGCAGCAGAAGACTTCGACTACTTTAGTCCTTACTCGAGTCTTCGACTCCACCAAGCACTCGGGGGCTACTCCCATAGGGAGCGCTGATCGTGCACCCTACGATTTTTCCTTTTTTCTTCTGCAGGAATATGGACATTCAAAAGCATACCTAATCACTCGAATCCGGAATTCGACTATGGACATGGGTTACTCCCATAGGGAGCGCCAGAAATAAATTCGACTGAAACAAGCAAACAAAAGACGACAGCAGTCACAAAAGTTCTTTAGTCCCTGCCTGAGTCTTCGACTCAACCAGGCACTCGGGGGCTACTCCCATAGGGAGCGCTGGTCGCGCACCCTATGATTATTTGTACGTCGTACTGTGTGTTGATAACATCCACAATCGAAGTTTATGGCGACACCGCCTCATGATTTTTCCCTACAAAGAGACTACATCTCCTAGGTCACCTGAATCATCTCCGCGATGGCAAAATTCAGATGTCGCGCTTGTAGTGTGAAGATAAGACCTAAATAAGGCCTGGCAACGCATTCGCTGCGCACTACCAGAAATGTATCCGTGCCTACAAGTACGATGAACATGCCTTGACGGACGCATCGAGTGATCACACCCATATACTGGAATTTGACTCCTATAAGACCTCCGCGGCTTGAGTCGAATTACACCAGCACTTTTCTGAATTCGAGTCTAGGGACTCGAGTTCGAGTAGATTGCGTTGTTTTATCCTAAGGTAGTTAACTGATACCGATACATCGGTTAAATCAGGCACGCACATCAACAATCCCTATGACACAAATAGAGCAGTCAAAAAAATACTCAGTCATACACTCGAAAGGCTTCATAAAGTCTCCAGTTGAATCTGCGATTCCACTGGACACTCGGGGGCTACTGACATGGGTATACCCTACAGGTACTCGAGCTTGGTATATACGGCCTAAATACAGCGGAAGCCCACGGCGTTGCCAAGGCCCAAATGGAGAACTCGAGTAACCTACAGACTCTCGATTGCTTGCAGAACAAGAAGAAGCTAAAGATAGAAAGTTTAAAGGGGAAAACCCTAACCTGTAACCGAATCGACCTGCTACCCGAGACCTAGCCTATCTATATAAAGGCTAGGAGGGGGCGGCGAGGAAGACACACGCAACCCTAGTTTCCACAACCCTCGCCAGATTGCATCTGCGCACCATTGTAATCTTCGATTCTTCCGTTAATTCCACGATCTGTGGAGGAGTGATGGTGTTTGTGGGCTTCCTCTGGCCGGCCTCGGTGGCGAGGGGAGGATGTAGGCCACCACGAAAAGATCTTCTTCAGGCCTTCGACGCAGCAACCTTTCGATCCGACCTCGTGTTGTTTATCCTCCTCTGGCCGGTCATGGAGGCGAGGGGAGTGGATGTGCCAGCCTGCTTGGCGTCAGATCTGGAGGTTGCGGGTGTGGTGATGCTGGTGCTGCGTTTGATTGGAGCGTTTTCTCGATGACATCCTCGATGTCAACCACCAAAGCTAAAGGGCAGCCGCTCCTCGTTTCTAGGAGATCTCTATCGACAGCGAATTGTCGGTGGCCTGATGCCATCCAGCTGTCGATTCTCATGGCTGTGGGGTAGCCACTCCCACCCAAGCCAATTCAGAATAGGTGTTGGGTTTTCTTCCTCCAGGCTAGGATGTTGAATCGGAGGTCCTCTGGCTCCAAGGCGGTTTGCTCCCGCAGTTCCATTCCAAGTGGCATAGTCCCCGGTGGTGGAATTGTTGGCCGTCTTCGGATGCGTGCAAGCGGTGGAGAAGGAGCAAGACGAAGACTTGTACTCGAATGCTTTTTCTTTTTTAGGTTCAGGGTCGTGTGTGCAATTTACAAGGACCAATTTGTAGTTCTCTATTCTCCTATGGTCCTTCTTGTAAATTGTAATCCACCGAGAATGTGTTAATGTAGCATCAGGGTCTTTCCATATCCCTCTTACCGTTCCAAAAAAAAGAGCCGATGGAAAGAAATGTGAAGGATGGATCTGACGAAGTCAGGCAACATAGGGTCTCACACATTCTCACAGTCCTTTCAAGTTTGGATCTTTTGGTTCAGTATCATGGCTTAGTGGTTCAAGTTATGCTGGTGTTTTGATTGGATTTTTTGACAGATCAGACCACCTAGCTGGTGCAAATCTCAAAAAAGACCACCCACCGAAAGTTCTGTAAAAAAGAACCACTAGTTCATGGTGGCATGTCTTGGCTGACGACACTTGGAGCATGTCGTCGTTGCCAGTGGCAGCACGTGCCTGCCGCTGTTTCCATAAGAGGCATGTCGCCTCGCCATCGAGGCTCACAGTAGTTAACGGATCTGGTGGGCCATGCCGCCGCCGATAAAGGCGGCAGGCTGACCTAACGCTTGCCGCCACAGCCCAAGGAGTCATGTAGGCATGTATCAACGAACACTAGCTTTACCATACTACATTAATCTCCATGCATGCATCAGGGTACCAACACTAGCTTTACCACAATGCATTAATCTGCACGTATACATTCGAGCTGCAACACTAGCTTTACCACATTGCATTAATCTGCATATATACCTCGGAGCGGTGCCTACATGCCACCTTGGGCTATGGCCGCAAGCGCCAGCTAAGCCCGTCGCCTCTATTGGCAGCGGCATGGCCCACCAGCGCCGTTAACGGCTGTGAGCCTCGATGGTGAGGCTACGTACCGACTGTGGCAATGACGGCAGACACGTGCCGCTACTAGTAACAATAGCATCCTCCACGTGTCTACACGAACCGGTGGTCCTTTTTGACAAAACTTTCGGTATGTGGTATTTTTTTGATATTTGCACTGTACTGGTGGTCTGGTCTGTCAAATATTCTTTTGATTAAATGTGGGATTGAACATGCACTTTCTTGAAATCGAGAACTCTCTCTCGAATCAGGCTTTCGTCCCGCTTTATAAATAAAGTAACCATCCACATCAAGTTGCAAGGTTCCAAAAGACGAAACAAAAACTGTTGGGGCCACAACACAACATGACCCAAAGTAAGCCAAAGAGACACTCGCCAAGCGAGACGACACCGGAAAAAGAAGAGCTACGCTGGACTATGGGGGGAGTTGTCGTGCTGCCACTAGGCGACGCCAAAGAATTTTGTCCAGCCACGCCTTGTGCCACTGTCTATAGAGCGGGTACCAGAGCTGCAAGTATTCCAGAAATTTAAACACGGAGTCAGAAGCACAGAGACAGGATATTCTCTATAACCATCTTATTGCGAATGTTCCACAGTGACTAGGACATCGAGACAAACACTAGCCAGAATAGGCAGCGGCCCTTTCTTGCACGGTTTGCCTGGGTTTCTAGGAATTCCCCGAGATCATAGACTCGCCAGTATGGACCCAATGCATCTCTAGTAAAGTTCCACAGAAACCGAGCTGCGAGACATGTGAACATTATGTGAGTGCCTGTTTCGGGGATCCCACATAATGGACACAACCCATCCTCCGGCCCATGTCTTTTAGTCACTTCGACCCTGGAAGGTAGCCGATCACGTAGTAGCTGCCAAACAAAGATCTTTGTCTTGAGGGGAGGGGCGCCTTCCAAAGAGGTTTAGTCCATGGAAGGCTTGGTCCTCCGAAGAGGGCCCGGTACGCCGAGCAAACCGTGAAGGACCCAGATGGGGTTAGCCTCCACACAACACTATCATGCTCGTTTTTATGGCAGGATCCCAAGGGACATCAAAAATACCACATGGTCATTATGCTCCCAAAGAGTTTGCGGGCATAGGTATTCTAGCCTCACGCCAATTCAGTAAGGACCTGATGCTGAAATGGGTTTGGCGTATCTTGCTCGATGATGGAGGCCTCTGGCTCAAGCTAATCAAGGCCAAATACCTGCGAGGACGGCCCCTCCTGGATTGCGACTGTTGGGACAACTCCCAGTTCTGGCATTCCATCCAGAAGATCAAGCACGAGATTTGGTTAGGGGTTACCCTCTCCATAGGGAATGGAGAAGATACCATGTTTTGGCTATATTCATAGTTGAGGGAACGCCCCCTTCAGGAGGTCTACCCGGGCCTATTCGCTAGCTGCTCTGAGCCATCACTTCGGGTTGCCACCGCGGTCCAAGAGGGAACATGGAACATCTCATTCCGTCGAACCTTTGTCCCGGTGGAAATTGAAGCATGGAAGGAGCTTAGGGCGGCTTTACTTGAAACGAGGACAGGGAGGAGGTGGAGGGTACAGTGAACGCTGCACTTTCGCCTCAAACGTATCCCCTCTGGACATACTGAAGGGCAACACAAGCTGGGATACGCTTTCTTATGTGGACCGTAACATGTAGCATTCGTGCATTTCTTCAAACCACATAGATCAGTGCTAATATGACAAATGAGAATGCCATACATGCTTACCATGGAACTGCTCTCGTCCATCGCGTCGCTCCCTCTCAGGGACCCGAGGGGACCATAGCCCGTTGCGCGCCACTAGCGTTGCCCTCTCCTGGATCACCTTGTCGCCGCTATCGCTAACTTCATCACGGTGGAAGCGGCCCCCATATCCAAAGGGGTCGGGATATCTGTGGTGGACGTGTGCTTGCGCAACGCGGCGGCACATGTCCATCCGGTGTCGGCGAGCGCCACGGGCTGGCTCACGATGGTGGCAGGAGTTGAGGCGGTAGGGCCAATGCCTCAACCTGTGGGCGTGGCTATGGCTGCGGAGGCCATGCAAGCCCATTTGGGCTCGAGGAGGGCCGTGGCGCACGGCTGCAGTTCGGTTGCCGGTGCGCTCAGCAGCCGTCGGAGGAGGCCTTCGTGGATGGCAGCGTGGGGGTGCCCTTAATAAAGCCTCTCTCCCGGTGACCCAAATATGTTCTACCGTCGTCGAAATGTTCGCTATATTCCAGCAACAATAGATTGTATCGTGAGGCGGGGAATCCCGACATGGCCACGGTAATCCTACTGATGAAGGTTTCTGTCTCCAATCAAGGAGTCTCCATGAACCCTCGCGAGATACTGCGGCTAGGGCAAGTGCACTGCTATTCACCCTAGAGGCGTGCATGCGTCCTTGAAACCGTACGCGTCGGAAGCACGACATGGCTTGACGATTCATGTTTCCTTGGCTCGTGGCGATCTCCATCCACCTTGGGTTAGGCTTGGCATCTTCATTGCCGATATTATCAAGGTGTTGAGGGTTAGATCATGATTGTTATTTTTGAAGAAGACCGGATAGACTTTGAAGTTTCTATCTCGCATGCTCGTGTTCAGTCGAGAAGATCTCAGGGAGTAGTTGTAGTGGAGCATGAGAAGTATGTGTGTCGCGTGATCGGCCTCTTGCACCAGCATTCTCGACAAGTGGTGGATGACACCGGCGGATTTTTTTCTTGGCGGTGCTCTTGAGCTCCGTGTCTCAATTTCCAGGGTGAAAATGCTAGGTCTTGCTTTCAATGGTTACACCTGACAATAGTGCCTCGTTAGTCATTTTCTCGTTGAAGACATTGTATGGAGATTGGACATTCTCAGGATGAAAACTCAGAATCTGATAATTGGTTAGGCTGGATGACGACCGTAATCTTCTTGAAGGAGTCGTTTTGGAGAAGCTTTTTGAGAGTCAAGGTGTCGTCACCACTAGTGGAGCATTTGCGGCTATGAGTCTCTGATCACTTCGGCGGGTCTTTGTTTTATGTTTTCCTTCTTTTTTGTTTTTTGCTATGTGCATCCTTGATGTATAAAATTACTCTAGTCATTATGTTGTTGCAGAGGTTGGGTTATTTGATACTACCTCTTAATATTAATATATTCATTTTATCAAAAAATACATGAGTACCACGAGCAACTTGTGATGGAAAGACAGCCAATCGGCCAGGTCCAGATCGAGTGGCACTCATGTGCCCAACTCTCCGCAAATGCACACAGGGTTCCCCAATCATTTGCTCAAAACGATAAGGTAAAGAACAAAAGGTGCCTTGTTCAACAGCAGCATGCCACGGAGGAAATGTTTGGCACCGAAATGATCAAGAGAGCAGGACAAACAGACACCACACCAAATCCCTGCAAGTTAGTGGAGATGAGCGTCTGATCTAAGGCTCTAAGCCAATAAAGTGCTAACCACTGCACCGCCAAAGTGTTTGTTTAGTAAGTCAGCAAACTGGCCGTCGTCGCAGAACGGCAGAATAGTACTATGGAAAATTGCTGAAGATTCTTGCAGTTTTGTTACAAGTCTATTGGTCTGTGTTTGGATGACATGCGCATGGCTTGCATGACAGGACCACAAGACCATATTACATCTCTGGCCAGACTTTTTTTTTTTTGAGAATGGCCAGACTTTGACTTGCAGTAACTAATACTGCATAAGAGGAAATATAGATGTCAAGTTACGGAAAGCTTGACCAAATTTTTAAAAACTATGATATTATATATATACATGTGAAAATATATATTTCATGATGTATCAAACGGTATGGATTTTATATATTAAATATAGATATATCCGAATCTAGATAAATTCAAGTCAACTAATATGGGTCCGAGGGAGTAATATTTTTTCTGAAGACTTGATCAAACTTTACATAGTTTGACTTTTGAAAAATATATAAGCCTTAACCTTTGGGAAGGAGGTAGTATAGTTCTATATATGCCGTCGAAGCCACCCTTGCTTCGAGAAATTCATTTCTAGTTTTGACCACCATCACGTAACAGTATTTGCGATGATATATGAAACTAAGAATCCAATTTAAAACCCCAATTTTCTCACGAAGGAGAGGTACCCGCAAATACTATTAAATGGTTACAGGATAAAATAAACAAATGCATTTAAGTCGTAATCATCACTGCAATTTTCAGTTGCTGTACCTGATGCAAACTGATAGAACTGACATTGCTTGGCTCGCCGACTCTGGAGAATGAAGAGTTCTCATTTGGTTCCTGTCACCATCGCTTAGCCAAACTATGTAAAATGTTCCCTTTTTTAATACAGTACTAATTTTTTTTGTGTGTATAATCGTGTTGTACCTAGTAAACATTGGTTTTCTGAACTAAGAATGATTCTTCCTGTTCTCCTGTTAAATGATATGGACAGCTTCCAACATTATCTGGAACAGACTGGCTGGATAAAAGTTAACTGATGACAATCTATGCTGCTTCTCCCCTGTTTGCTGGACCGTATACACTGTCCGCGGCTCTTGTAATGCGTGTTTAAGTAGTTGCAACAGTCAGGCAGAAAATGCTAAACATTTTGAAAATTTGCATGCTTGAATACTTCCCTTCTTTTCTGAGTAGGCAAAACATTTGCCTAATCTGTTGATATATCGGAAGCAGTTGCCAGTTGTACACAAAAGAACAGCGTGGCAGAGGGCCCAAGTAATACATTTTCCACCAGAAAGTAAGTGCATCTCCAACAGGCAACAAACCCCTATAAATGGCTCTCAAAAAGATTTTGGGCGAGTAGACAGAATTTGTGATGGTTGAGAGCTAGCTTTTTGAACTATATACAGTATACAAATTACACAATAGGAGTTCACGTATTTTCAGAACTCGAAAAAAAAATAGTACTTCACCTCTTTTCAAGAGAAAGTTTGGTATTTAAAGTTAACATGTTTAGATAAATTTTGGAGCTCAAACAACATTGTCAATGGATTTTAATTAGGATTGTTGCAAACGGGGCAAGCGGCTCCTTTGGACAAGGAGTTCCCTACTCAAAGGGAAAACAGCGGAACATTGACAACATGCGGCAAAGTTCATTGTCCTAGCCCCAAAACACTATTCATGCAACTCTCTTCATGAATACAGTTATAGATCAATCAAACCTTATATCTGCCCTTAAAAAGAAAGATGATCTGAAATTTTATGAAAGATACTTATAAGAGTTTAAACAAAATTTGAGAGTGCTGAATAACTTCACTTGGGTCATGAGAAACATCAAGAGAGACAACAAGGACATACAGCACATCGAACACGCCAAGAGATTTAAATGCCCACCTTAACCAAATATTAGTTAATCACAAGATGAGCTAAAATACTCTCTAAAAAGTTTCATAATAGCAACAAAACATTTGATCAAACCAAAGTGCGGTTGGGCGGTCTAGTAGTACCAATCATAGACAAGCTAGTCCTTTAAACTAAACTCTTTGTGGTAATCATCCACGCCGCCCAAAAATACTCTAGTCCGCAATTGGAGCTTAACAATAAGTTGTTAGCACGACTTCGTGTGTATAAAAGGGCACTAATCTGAAGGGACTATCATCATCAGTGTAAGCTAAAAGCCCTCTTTGAAGTGTGTAGCTAGACACATTATCCAGTGTAGCAAATTAAAAGAAGAGAGTGAAAGCAGGATGGTGAAACTCGCATTCGGAAGCCTCGGCGACTCCTTCAGCGCGACGTCCATCAAGGCCTATGTGTCGGAGTTCATCGCCACCCTCCTCTTTGTGTTCGCCGGCGTCGGGTCAGCCATTGCCTACGGTGAGTCGCAGCAATTGTTAACCGTGCGTACACTCTCTTTTCAGTTATCCATCAGTGATCAGTATGAAACTGACAAATTGGCTTGTGTACGTACGTAGGCAAACTGACCAGCGATGGCGCTCTGGACCCGGCTGGCCTCGTGGCCATCGCGATCGCCCACGCCTTCGCCCTCTTCGTCGGCGTCGCGGTCGCCGCGAACATCTCCGGTGGGCACCTGAACCCCGCCGTAACTTTCGGCCTTGCCGTGGGCGGCAACATCACCATCCTGACCGGGATCTTCTACTGGGTCGCCCAGCTGCTCGGCTCCACCGCCGCCTGCTTCCTCCTCAAATTCGTTACCCACGGAAAGGTCCGTATTACTTGGACACACCATCAGTGTACGGCACGTACCTAGACTTACAGATGAATGGGTTCTAAACGCAGGCCATCCCGACGCACGCCGTCGCGGCGGGCATGAACGAGTTCGAGGGCGTGGTGATGGAGATCATCATCACCTTCGCGCTGGTGTACACGGTGTACGCCACGGCGGCGGACCCGAAGAAGGGGTCCCTCGGCACCATCGCGCCCATCGCCATCGGCTTCATCGTCGGCGCAAACATCCTCGCCGCCGGGCCCTTCAGCGGCGGCTCCATGAACCCCGCCCGCTCCTTCGGCCCGGCCGTCGCCGCCGGAAACTTCGCTGGCAACTGGGTCTACTGGGTCGGCCCACTCATCGGAGGCGGCCTCGCCGGGTTCGTCTACGGAGACGTGTTCATCGCGTCCTACCAGCCAGTTGCCGACCACGAGTACGCCTAAATCGCATAGGTCGAATTGTCGAACGCTCCCGCTACCCGTTCCGGATATGCATCGTTAAGTTGCTTGCTTGTGTAAGAATGGTGTGTCACAGTCACGGCACATGTGTTTACCTTTTCATTCAATCCATGAAAAATGTTACGGTATGTTGTCCTTGTTTGGGAGAAACAAAAAGATGTTCCACGGAAGAACCTACAAAACATATGGTTACCTAAATATGGGTCGGAACATGACTAGAGATGGTCTAAGAGCCCACGAAACATATGGCTACTTAAATATGTGGCAATTTCCAATGCATATAAAATAGAAAAAAATTCACATTCAAAGATCAATCTCGACATACAAACTGGTTCTGAAAACACATATCAAGGAATTTTATGATTTCTATATGGTGCATGCTCCAGAAAACTACATTCAATCTATACTATTGTAGTGCTTCTGGCAGAGTCGGTACTCCCTCGTGTTCACAATTATTTTGCAATCTAGATTTAATATTTTTTGTAAAATTTGACCAACTATTTAGGAAAATATGTCAACACCCACAATGTAAAATCTACATTATTGTGGATATATTTTTCTTTATTTTTGGTCAAACTTGACATTTGAATTTAACTAATTCCAAAACACGAATTTAATAAAAACGGCGGTTAACATTGTGCATAGCACGTGCCATGTAACCAGTGCAACATGTCACTACAGGACATAGTTCTCAACTTACATGCCGACAATTACATGGGTACATGACTCAGCATGATAGGCGAATTCAACAGCCCAACATGCGTAAAAATTTGACGCGCAAAATTCTTGGTGAAAGAGAATATCGAAGACTACTGGATGCACAGAGTTCAATACAATGTTAGGTTAGAAGAAAAATCTATGATGAAGTGTAATTAAATATTATATAAAATAGTAAACACATATATGTTACGTTAGAATATCTAAGACCATTGGATGCATTTGGAAGGTTTATCTCTTCCAACCCCACTTGCTAGAAGGTTCGTGGTTGCCACCGAAGTTGTTGGTGCACTCTGTGTGTTGTAGCCATAGAGGCACCCCCCCCCCCCCTCCTTCACTCATAGGAAAATCCAAGCTTTCCCTGCATCTGGCACTAACTGCAATATTATAACTCTCTTATAGTGTACTACATTACATGAAATGTAGTTCATAATTTACCCTTCGCTCTTTTTAGATTTTGGTTTAACACCACGCGCTGGTACCTTCCCACTCCAGTGGAGGAGCTTTGTTATGGCCAAGGGGGAGGGGGGCAATGGCCCCCTACCTCGGATTTTTTTTAAAATTATTCTTAATTTTTATATTAAAATTTCAAATATTACTCAAAGTATAAGCTTGATTGATGTTCTTAGCCTCCTCAAAAATCCCTATCAAGCTCTGCCACTATGCTCTAGGCTTCGATTTCTTAACCTCTACAACGACAGCTTCTATCATCTAACGGGAGATTGACATATCATCCAACAAACTAAATGGTAGAATAGAAAAAGATTTTAGAACACTTATCAAATTGACCCATCCTCAAGTATACTTCAACGAGTTCAGAGGAGCCATCCCTACAATGGAAGACTGTCTTATCTCGTGAACTACCGGCACGCATAGGCAACTGCTCTCATTGGTATTCATTATGCTCAACAACAATAAATTCTTTGGCGAGTTCCCGGTGAATGTATGAATGTTTTGGTGCTTGTCAAAGTGATAATATCGAAAAGCAACTTCACTGGTGCTATGCCTACGTGATATCTTCGAATATTTGTCAAATTGAGATGCAACCATTTCTCTGGCACCATCCTAAAGCCAGCGACTAGGATGCAATTGTTGAAGGTGTAGAGTAACCGGCTCGGGCGAGTTATGGGCTAAGACAAGTAAGTTCTAGAAACTTAGCGAGCTCTCAATATTTGGTAACAAATCTGAAGGGAGTTCACTCATCAGCGTAAGCTAAAAGCACCTTTGAAGTGTGCAGCTAGACACATTATCCAGTGTAGCAAATCAAAGTAAGAGAGTGAAAGCAAGATGGTGAAGCTCACAATCGGAAGCCTCGGCGACTCCTTCAGCGCAACGTTCATCAAGGCCTATGTGTCAGAGTTCGTCGCCACCCTCCTCTTTGTGTTCGCCGGCGTTGGGTCCACCATTGCCTACGGTGAGTTGGAGCAATTGTTACACTCTCTATCCAATTATCCATCAGTATGAACTATCAAACTGCCTTGTGTACGTACGTAGGCAAACTGACCAGTGATGGCTCTCTGGACCCGGCTGGCCTCGTGGCCATCGCGATCGCCCACGCCTTCGCCCTCTTAAATTCGGCGTCATGATGCGCCCAACATCTCCAGCCTTTTGAACCCCGCCGTGACTTTCGGCCTTGCCGTCGGCGACCACATCACCATCCTCACCGGGATCTTCTACTGGGTCGCCCAGCTGCTCGGCTCCACCGCCGCCTGCTTCCTCCTCAAATTCGTTTTTTTCAAAATGGGGGATAAACACCCCGGTCTCTACATCAATAGATGCACACAACCTGCTTTATTACTGACTTTGTCTATCTCGTTATTACAAAATCACGGGTCACTTAAAGTCCATGTGTATTAACCACATAAAAATGACAAACAAATATATATTAAACATTATCCAATCTACTAATATGCCGCCAAGAAGGCCGGTTGTAGATATCCCGAGCAACCATCAGGAGTCGGCTGCCACCAGTAGCTTTGGTTCAGAGATGGCAGCAACTAAGTTCCTTCGTTTTATAAGAGATGTAGTGCTCATATGGGTGATTTTGAATCCAGTGTCCATTTCATTAAAAATATCCCTGTGGAAGTCAGATGTAGGTGGTTCCTATATTTTATGTCATGCCTTATTTAGTCAAATGGTCCCCAGTGGATGGAACTACTTTGCTCGTGGGCTGTTGCACAAGAGGTCCAAAATCTTCTGTGTGGTCAGGAACGTCAACTGTTTGGGGCCTGAAGGCATACTTGCTTTACAATTTGGTGATAAGGTTTGATTTGCTTAATTTAAAGATAACAGTTTGCTTGATTTTACTGTCAGTTTCCAATTCCCTAAATCAGTTGTCTTTCTCCTTAATTTGACTGGTGTTGTAGTCCGGTGTGGGTACCATGAAGAAAATGACTCGCTTATACTTGATATCTGGGTGACCTTTCTGAACATTATGCCTTCTCATTACTGGACAACCTGCAGATGGTTTTAATGTAGAGAACCACAATAACATCAATTATGGCATGCTACATACATACCAACAGGCAACAGCCTATGGAGGTACTTACTTAATGATTTCTTCACTTGTGAGATGCATTATTATTTTCAACAGTTTATGATTATTGTACAGTTTAAAGCAATAGGAAGACCTGCCCTTACCCTATTTCTTTGTAGGCATTGTTTGTCTCATGTTGTTATGTTATATACTACTGTTTCAAATATTTGCTCAATATCTTAGGAAGATCTATAGCACAATTTTCATCAGTTGAGGAAACCAGGAGTTAGTTATTGCAATATTTGACTGTCTACTCCCTCTTCAATCCTGTGAAAGAAACACATAGTTGTATTAAGTTATTGGGTTATGCATGGTTATTTGTCATTTATTTTTCTTAGAGTTGATGCTTCATTAGTTACTGCAGTGATATGTATGGATAACTGCAGTGTCATGACTTCTAAATGTTGCTTAGAGATGATTGGCCTTTTACTACATTGATATGATGCATTGCATGTGCCAGTACATCCAGTTTTTAAACTTTTCCAGATTTTCTGCCTAATTCATGGTGAGTTTGTAACTTAATGTTCTGTGTCACAGCCTAGTCCTAATGGTATGTTGGATGACCAGGAACAGAATTTGGCCATTATAACTGCAAATTGGGAGAAAGGCACCTAGTTATTTTCCATTTTGGAGATTGCCATCAAAGAGGAACATGAGGTTTATTCTACCTTTTTGTGATCAAGTACATTACCCAGATATTTCATACAGGTTGCAGCTGCTCATTCATGCTAATTAGTCGCTGAACTAAATATTGACCAATTCTCTGTAAGTGCTGCTAGGTTATGTCTCATTGGTGCAGACTACTTGAAATTTCCTCAAACATTTGCCCGCCCTCGAGCCATTCAGGTCTGTTACCGAAACTTTCTACCTTGGCGCAAGTTAACCTTGAAACTTGCGTCTGTTGTATATTGAATAAGAGGCCTTTGATCCATAACATGTTCTAAACAATCTTTATATGGATTCATAGACAGGGTCTTGAATAGTCCATCCCTTGATTTTTTTCCTACTGTTTACTACTCTACACTAACATATTTGAAATGCAACTACACGCCCGCACGATGAGCACAGTGTCTGCGCCAATTCCGAGTTAATTGGATAAAACTACCACAATTGAGACAGTCAGGACGAGTCAGTACCACTCTCGGTAATTTTGACACGTCAGTACCAACATTGGGACGAGAAAACTCTGATCGTGCAAATTCGAGGTTGATAACGTCTCTAACGACGCTGGTCCACGTTCGGCGCTGACGTGGACAAACGGCCATTTTCCCCGCCGTTTAGGAGCCGGTTTGTTTTTGCAAAAAACACCTCTATATATTATGTCTTTTAATCTTATGTCTTATTTTTATTTTTATTTTATAAATAGAGCAGATTATTTTTTATTTTCTTTGCTTCTAATTTTTTTCTTTTCTTTTCCTTATCCACGCCTGCATGCGCGTGATGCAATTCTTCGCTAGCTTCCTCACCTGCACGCGTGTGAGGCACTCCAGCGAGCTCCGGCCGGCGCTCGCCGCCCCTGCCTTTGCAGCTTGCCGCTAAGCGCTCGCCGGTCGCCGCCCCTCACAGCTCTTCACCGCTGCTCGCCGCCCCGCCTCTGTAGCTCGCCGCTCCGCACGTGAGCAGGCCGCCACGCTCGCGGCCCCGCGCGCGCTGCTCGCCGGCCGCCGCTCGACGCCCCGTGCCCGCAGCTCGCCGCCCGGCCGCAGCTCATCTGATCGCGTTTTCGACAAGGTCTTCTCGCCGAGAGCCGATAACAGCCGGCCAGCTCGCGGGCCTGGCGTGCTGCTGCTCACGCGTGTAGCGGCGAGCGCGTGAGCCCGCAGCTTGTAGCGGCGAGCGCGGCGCCAGCGAGCTGCGGGCTCACGCGTCGCACGCACGCGCAGCTGGCTAAGCTAGCACACACGCACGTGCAGCTGCAGCTGGGCGGGTAGCGCGCGAGCCTGCGACTGCGTGGGACCGGCGAGCAGCGGCGGGCGGTGAGCTGCAAGGTCACACGCGTGGCGGCCGCGGACTCACGCGCGTTGCCCGCGAGCAGCGGCGGCCGGTGAGCTGCGAGCTCACCCGCGTGGCGTCCGGCGAGCTGCAGCGCACGCACTTACGCGCAGCTAGCTGCTAAGCAGGCAGCACTGCGTGCACGCACGCGCAGCTAGCTAGCTGAGCGAGCAGCTGCAGTTGGGCGGTGAGCGGCTGCCTGCAGCCGGTCCGCGAGTGCGCGGCGCGGCGAGTGGCTGCTCACGTGCGCGGGGCTACTCATTCTCACGCACGGCCGTTTGGCCAGCGTCAGCGCCGAACGTGTGCCAGCGTCGTCAGAAAGGTTGTTAACCGCGAATCAGTGCGGCCAGAACGTGAGCAACAGTTTTCACACCTTTTGCAGGTAGTGTTGCGTGCCTGACCAAGGTCTTTTCTGACTTCCGCTTGAGATCACGGAAATTTGTTGGTTGAATGGACCAATTTTCTGTTATAACCATGACTTTTCCATTAAAAAATAGTGTGTTCTACTTCCATGCTGAATTTTTATCAAGCATGTTCCATTTTGTGCATAAGTGGCAGGTTGATTTAATTCCATATGGAGTTAGACTCTACTCGACGATGCTAGTCAGGTTGATGATGCCCTGAAGCTTCCTTCAGTAACTATGGAGTAATATTTTTGACCTGGTGCTGCCTGCGTGTTGTTTTTTTTTTCATAGAAGAAGCTCCTTGTGAATTTTGCAAGCTGTGTACTGTATGTATTATTGTCTTAGAGGTTGTATGTAACAAGTTGAATGAACCAGCGTCTGGTGATTTTAGTTAGCTGGTACCTTAAGATCCATGCATATAACCAATTGGTGTGCTATAAATTTCTTGCTCACTGAATACGGGAAGTACCATCTGATGAATGGACCCTGTATGCAAATGACTCTGAATCTTTCAGACTTGATAGGTGAACCCTGACCTGAAATTTAAACCCAATCTACATCCAGTTTCTTCGCGCATTTTCCATCATATTCCCCGTGGTTGAATGGTGCGGCACATCTGCTAGCTTGATCCTGTGAGAACTCTGCCTTTATGAGCTTTCATGATGTAATCCCGAGTTCATCTGGCAAACTCTATGTTCTGATGTTCAGTTATAAATAAAGAGCCGCACTTTTCTCTCAAAAAAAAATAAAGTTAACAAGAGTCACACATGAATCTTTCAGACATGGTGATGATAGGTTTCCTATTTTTTTTTTGTGAAGGGTTTTTTCTTTCTATTGAGAGAAGCTGAAACGTGTTTCTGCGTGAAGGCCCACTGCAATCACACGTTGGGCTCGAGGAATTCCTTCGTGGGTTTTCTTTTACGGTGCGTGCTCTGTTCGACAAGACCAGATCACAGCCATCCCTTCTCCAGAGTCTCCCTCGAACAGACCGGCGGCGATCGTTCCCCTCGTCGCCGGCGCAGCAACGCTGACGCTTGCGCCATGCTCCGGCGCCGCAGCTGCATCCTCTCCCACCACCTCTCTTCTTCCTCGGCCTCTCCCATCCCATTCCCTTTCCACCGCTTCCTCTCTGTCGCCGCGTCCGCCGTTTCCCCAAAACCTAGCTTCGATGTGAAGGAGTACCTCGTCGCCACCTGCGGCCTCACGCGAGCTCAGGCCCTCAAGGCCTCCGCGAAGATCTCCCACGTCAAGTCCCCCAGCAACCCCGACACCGTCCTGGCCTACCTCGCCGGCCTCGGTCTGTCCAGCGCCGATGTCGGCGCCCTCGTGGCCAAGGACCCGCGGTTCCTCTGCACCAGCGTGGACAAAACTCTGACACCTAACCTCGTCGAGCTCACCGGCCTCGGCCTCTCACATTCTCAGATCACGTGCCTCCTTTTGCTCGCCCCTGACTGCTTCCGCGGTAAACCCATCGTCTCCAGCCTACCGTACTGTCTGTCGCTCTTGGGCTCCTACGAGAACCTCCTCCGGGTGATCAAGCACAACTCAGGTATCCTCAACAGCAGCCTCGAGAAGGTGGTCAAGCCCAATGTCGCGCTCCTGCAGGAGTGCGGACTAGGCGATTGCGATATTGCCAAGCTGTGCATCGCTAAGCCGAGGATGCTGGCGACCAACCTGGAGCGTCTCCAGGAGATGGTGGCGTGTGCCGAAGGTCTTGGTGTGCCCCGTGGGTCTGTGATGTTTAGGCACGCCCTGTGCGCTGTTGCGTCCCTCAGCAATGAGAAGATCACAGCCCAAGTGGACAACTTGAAGAACACATTCAGGTGGTCGGATGCTGAGGTCCGCATTGCTGTTTCTAAGCTTCCATTAATTCTGTCGAGATCTAAGGACATTCTGCAGAGGAGGTCAGAATTCCTTATCTCTGAGGTGGGTTTGGAACCGACATACATTGCTTATCGGCCGGCAATGCTCTCTTATAGCTTGGAGGGCCGGCTCAGACCACGCTACTATGTTCTCAAGTTTCTTAAGGAAAATGGATTGCTAGATCATGGCCGCGACTACCATACTGCAGTCGCCTGCACCGAGAAGGTATTTGTGGAGAAGTTCATATGCCCTCACAAGGAAGCTGCACCGCACCTTGCTGAAGACTATGAAGCTGCTTGCAGAGGGGAAGTGCCGACTAGATTCAGATTTGCATGAACCAAGAATATGTATGTTGGTAACTGTATGCTACAAAAAACTATTCACTCTGCTTAGTAAGCTGGTAACTCTTGTTTCGGTGTTCATTGCCTGAATGAATGTTGGTTGTGTGCTATAGTATGTCTTTTATGTGTTCATTTGGTGTTTGTTGGTCCTAGATAAAACTGATAATCTTATTTGTGAGTCCTGGTATGTCATTACATCATTTAGCAGAAAAAGAAAGATGATATATGAACCAAGAATATGTATGTTGGTAACTGTATGCTACAAAAAACTATTCACTTTGCTTAGTAAGCTGGTAACTCTTGTTTCGGTGTTCATTGCCTGAATGAACGTTGGTTGTCTGCTATAGTATGTCTTTTATGTGTTCATTTGGTGTTTGTTGGTCCTAGATAAAACTGATAATCTTATTTGTGAGTCCTGGTATGTCATTACATCATTTAGCAGAAAAAGAAAGATGATATACTACAGTTCATGTACAGGGCCTACTATCTCCTCCAAATACTATGGCGTAAGTACTAAGCCTCCTCTGATTTGTGCAATTCTATCGTGAGAACATGTTGCAAAACTTCGCTGCCTAGTTCACATTTTTTTTGTGCAATTATATTTTGCTTCCCTGGTCTGTAGGCTTGGGAAATCATGTTTTCATTTAGGCATGAATGTGCTTCACAACTCAATACTTCTGTTTGTTAGCTTGCAAGATGACAACAATATTACATCTTACTGCTTGTTTTCTCTGCAAAAATCCGGTGTCTTAATGATAATGCTTGAGAGCTTTAGTAGTTGTCCATTTATTCAATAGATAATCATAAGTTTGAGCTATTAAGAGTTGATTTGGGAGTCCTACTTCAAGAGATATATTGTCGGCATAGTTGAATTATCATTTGCATTTCCCTGTCACAGACCAGTGTGATTGTCTTGCATGATCATCCTCCCTGCTATACATGAATGTTTGCGTCTCCAACAAAATTGTTCTTATTTGTAATTTTGAGATTAAAGAAATGAAAATCTCTCCAAATAGAATTGGAACATTAAGAGTTTATTATGTACTGCAACAAGTACTCATGATTTCAGAAGGTATACAGCAACACCCTGGCAATAGCACAAAAGGGGCATAACCTTCAAGTTTGAACATGATTTAGAGCGATTGGTTACTGCTAATTGGAATATCTGCTGACCGATGCCCTCATGTTAGTGGAGGCACTTCGTTCACCAGTATAAATTGTTGAAACCAATGCTAGTGTATCAAGTTTTATTTTTTGCCAAACAGTTCTCCATTGCTACACATGTTCTTGCCGTTTAGACTAACACCTCATAGTTTCAGTAGACTTGAATGTTGTATACCTTTTCTTATTTCGGAACTGAATTATATTTTTCTTTACCTTTTTTTACATGAAACTCATATCTACCGAACATTTCAACTCTCAGGTTTGGCCGTTCGACAACTAAAATGCTACTTTCTCCTAATAGTCAGCGTGCCCTGTCTCTGATGTATTTTGCAGAGGTGTTGGCACCCCAAAATATATGATTTACTCATGGATGGTAAGGACACACATCTAATTGTTCTTTTCTGCAGTATCAACTGCATTTGTCCATGCTTATTTAACATCTTGTTATAAACCTTCTGCAACTTGTTTCAGGACTGGTAAATCTGGAAATCCAGTTTTCCTGGTATGTAACAGTTGAGGACCTTCAATCCATCCATCCCCGGCGTTGGCTCGCTGACAAACTGGAGCTATGAATGAAATATATTGATTAAGCTATAGGAGAAGCCTCCTATAGACAGCAAGGCAAAAACATCCTCGGGGGGCCGTGCTGATCCAGGTTACAGTTCTCTCCATCGATCCACCAAACATTGCTTGCAAAATGGCTAGCCTGGTTTTGGTTTCTATCTACTGACACTAACTGAAACCTAGGAACAAGCTCCAACAACCTTTTTTATTTCTTGCAGCACGGATGTGCAACTAACTTGTGATCTATCCTCATCTGGTGAGTTCATCATGCGAACTGCTTCAGGGGAAGCGACACACTGACGAGCAGACCATTAATTCCCATGCTTTCTCAATGCCTTCACACGGCGCAGCAATCTTGGCTTCCAGCAGCGGATCGGAGAGGCGCATGCATGATGGTAGATAGCAGAAAAGATTACTTGGCCCCACTCATCTAACACCTGAACTTGCATGATAGGATCCGTCAGTGTTGAGTACTACTTGAGTTTACCCCCAATCTACATCAGGTTTGGACCACTGGATTGTTTTTGCAGCACCTTCTTCTACCTTCCCTGCTTTCTTCTAGCGGTAATGTACTGTACGTAATTTGTATAATATGCCGGTTGCTTGCCCTTAACATCATCAGCACTCGAACTGTACTTGGTTGATCAGGTACTTGGCCTGTGTGAACCTGCTGACGACAGAGGCAGCTCCAGCTGGCAGGTGGACTTCAGCCTGTGCTCTCGATCGCCGGCGACCGGCCGCTATGTACACCTCCGTCTTCCCTGGCCTGATGGGTTCGTCGTGAACAGCAGAATTGTCGGTGTCCAGCGGGACATCGGTGCCAAGCTTGGCGCGCATGGCATGGCCCAATTGTGGTTGTGCACAGCTACGGCGAGGGACATGTCGTACGTGGGTCGTGCCGTTGAGGGACGCGTCTTCTACCACACTTATTTTACGAAAGATCATGTTTGCCTTAGATAAATCCCTAGATATAGTTTTACGGTTTATTAAATCGCTATAAAAGAGCATTATAAAAATACTTTGAGAATAATAAGGACACGGTAGAATACTTCCGCACATGTTTATTACATTTGGACATATTTCTTTTTTTGGAAATTAAATCAAGTGTTCAAAAATATTCAGAAGATCCAATTGGGTGCAAATAAAATGCGACATAAATATTCTAGATTTCTATAAAAGTTCTCAAAGCAAGGTTTATACTCTGGATAGTCATATTATTACACCTCTTACATAACGGTTTAAACATAGTTAGGAACAAAACAAGTCACCAAGACAATTTAATTTCTTCAGAGAATGCAATAAATCCACAGAGGAATTCAAACATATTGCTTTTGTTAATATTCCAAAATGAAGTTTGTTTAGAGAATTCAACAAAGCCAAGGGAATTTTTTTTTGTTGGGATCATCACCTTGCTCAACCAAGTCCTGGAGTTCCTCCCTGTTTTGTGTTCCCACAGCATCTCTTGCTTAAGAAATCTTGGATGTAGGCAACTTTGTACTCTATAAACTCTGTATTTTAATCAGAGCTGAAAGTTAACAACAGTAATCTAACAACACATTTAACTTTGTTTTTTTATGTCCAACAACGTCATATTTTATTTCTAATGTGGGCCCTTTGCAGCGTCGTCATAGAGTGACAAGGCTTCAAGGCCCACAAGTTGGGCTCCTGAGAAACTCTTCCTGGGCCTCCTTTTATGCTGCGTCGCTGTCCTGTGAAAACGAGGAGAGAGTATTCAGTGTCGCACGAGTCTCGCACCAACAGCCGCCGGCGGTCGTCCCCTCGCCGCCGGCGCCGCCACGCCATCGCCTTCACCATGCTCCGCCTCCGGAACTGCGTCCTCACACATATCCTCTTTTCTCCCGCCACCTATCCCTCCAAGTACCCCGTCTCCTGTTTCCACCGCCTCCTCTCCGCCGCCGCGCCCGTCGCTGCCGTTTCCCCAGGCCCCCGATTCGCGGCCGAGGAGTACCTCGTCGACACCTGCGGCCTCACCCGACAACAGGCCCTCAAGGCCTCCACGAAGATCTCCCACCTCAAGCCCCCCTCCAAGGCTGGCACCGTCCTCGCCTTCCTCGCCGACCTCGGGCTCTCAGGCGCCGAAGTCGCCGCCCTGGTCGCGAAGGACCCGGTTCCTCTCCGCTGGCGTGGAGAGAACCCTGGCCCCCGTCTTCGTTGGGCTCACCGGTCTCGGTCTATCGCATTCTGAGGTTTCCCGCCTCGCCTCGCACTACCCAAGCCAATTCCGATGTAAGACCATCGTCTCCAATCTGCAGTACTACCTGCCCCTCTTTGGCTCCTTCGACAACTTCTTCCGAGCGTTGAAGTTCAACACTATTCTCCTCGCATACAAGCTCGAGAGGTTTGTGAAGCCCAATGTCGCGGTCCTCCGGGAGTGCGGGCTAAGTGATTGTGATATTGCCAAACTGGGCGTAGCTGTGCCGAGGATGCTCACCAACAACCTGGAGCGTATCAGGGAGATTGTGGCTTGCGCTGAAGGTTTAGGTGTGCCCCGTGGCTCTCCGATGTTCAGGCACGCCCTGCACGCTGTTGCATTTGACAGTGAGGACACAATCACTGCCAAACTAGAGTACTTGAAGAAGACCTTTAGGTGGTCCGATGCTGAGGTGGGCATTGCCGTGTCTAGGGGTCCGCAAGTACTGACGAAGTCCAAGGACATGCTGCAGGGGAGGTCTGATTTCCTGATATCTGAGGTGGGGCTGGAACCCGCATACATTGCTCATCGTCCGGCAATAATCTCTTATAGCTTGGAGGGCCGGCTCAGACCTCGGTATTATGTGCTGGAGTTTCTTAAGAAGAAGGGATTGATAGAGCAGGAGCGGAGCTATTATTCAGTAGTCATGGTGACTGAAAAGGTATTTGTGGAGAAGTACATATGCCCTCACGAGGAAGCTGCGCCGCACCTTGCTGAAGACTATGTGTCCGCTTGCAAAGGGGAAGTGCTGGCTAATTTCATATTTCCGTGAACAAATAATGGGCTATGGAAGCTGGTAATCGGTGACTGGCACAACAAAGTTTTCACTCTGAGTAGTAAGCTAGCAATTCCTGTTTCGGTGTTCTTTTCCTAACTGGATGTTGGTTGTCTTCTATAGCATGTATGTTATGTGTTGATTTGGGTGTTGCTAATCCCATGTGAAACTGATAATATGATTATGTCCATTACATCATTGTGTCATATTAATATACATGTTGGAAGGAAGAAAGTGTGAGATCAGGCAATTCTTTGCTGCATTGAAAATACCTTTTCAGTTAGATGGTGGTTTACTGCAAGAATTTTGTGTTTTGCTAGCACATCATAAAATTTTTATTTCCCATTTGTCCCTACAATTGATAGAAGTGGGGTAGCTGTCCCTGTCAATATTAAGAAATCGTTGGGGAAACATGGCCTAGAACCTAGAGATATATTCACCATATATGAAAAGTTTCATAGTTCTATTTAACAGGCTGCCAAGTAGCAATCATTACATGCCAGATTGCCTGTGTTTGGTATAGTTTGGTATTGACCATTGAGGAAGCAGATCCTGCATATGACACCTTAGAGTGCTTCGGATTAAATGTCATTTTAATCATCTGCTAGTAACCCAAATTTGTTGTGTGCAAGATTTCCACCCTGTTCACCAAACAAAGTGTCCAATAACCATTTCACAATTATGTTTGTAGCAAATCTTCCAGCGCAAATTCTGCGGCTCGATGGGCATGTAGAACATCTACATTATTGGATACCCATCAGTATTCGCCTGCATGAACTTTTAAATTTCTGTGTTAAGAACTAGATGTTTTAACGGCGGGTCTTGCAAGCTACTTTTTTTTTTAATTGATGCATACTAGGTTCTTCATCATATCCATCTGTGGCTCACGTTTTTTATTTGATAATTGAGATAAACCTTGGAGAGTTCTGTGCATCTACAACTGCGGCCTCCACTTGCCTCATTGTAGTATTAATTATTTGCCTAGCAACATTGCTGCAGGTTCAGTGGCATGGATAAACATCTGGCTATTAATGGGAGAAACAAAACTATGATGCTCTGGCGTGAAGCAGCTTCAGGAACAGGTACTTGTGACCTGACAGAAGAGTATCTCCTTATGAATTTTGCAAGCCTGGCAAACTGAGCAAATAGCTACTCCTTCCGTTTCAAATACTATAAGATGTTTTAGCTTTTGTGAAGCGAATGTATCTAGACGCCTTTTGGTGTGTAGGTTCGGAGTGAATCTACACATAGAAGGTGTCTAGGTACATTCATTTCACAAAAGCTAAAACATCTTATATTTTGAAACGGAGGGAGTAGTTTGAGTAGTTGAGTAAATTGGTACACGGAGCTTCGTGCTCCCTCTTTCTCAGGACATCTTGGAGTGCTTGGGAGAAGAAAAGAACATAAGAAAGCACTGTGACATTGGCAACTACAACTGCATCCCTTCTCAGCAGATCAAAAATTCAGAACACAGTACCGCATAGCTACAAGAAATTCGAACCAAATTATTGAACTTCAGACACATTTCAGCACTTTCACTGTTGCCCATCCAATTATCAAGCACCGGGCTCCAGAAATACTGCTCCGCTCATCTAGTGGCAGAAATAATGAATTCATCATCAAACAGTCAGTTTGAAGCTCTGCTGCTGGACTAGTTTTGCTTCAGTAATAGGAATTTATTCAGAGACAGGAGTTCCTTATTGTCCTAGTTAGATAACGTAATATGTGTTGATGCCGCCCGCTGAAGCTATAAATAAAACCAGCAGAAGCATCAAGATCTTTAATTAATTTGTACATTGAGCTGCATTTGGATCATCACTCTTTTTTTGGAAGAGACGAGTCTCAGATCTTCACCTTATGTACGCAATTCAACCGTAATTTTGTACTTTGAATCTTGAAGTAGTTTAGTTTTCTACTTTGAATCTTTCAGCACCTTTTTTTAGGGCAGAATCTTTCAGCACCTGAAACTCTGAAAGTTATTAACCATGAAACTCTCCAAGTTACCCACTTAACACCAGGTAAATACTACACATCTTAGTCCGATGGCAATCAAATCATCGGACCAATTCGCTGCTGTTAATCTATGTTACATCCCCACGGCCTGATTTTCTCCCCAAATATCTCGCCCCCAACGTGTCGGAGCTGCTCTCCCCAGCGTGCCGCCGTCATTGCCCTGCCGCTAACCCGACAAGGCAGTGTGTCCATGGTTTGTCTTCCCCTGCCGATCTGACGAGAGACGAGCAGTGCGTTGTGCCGATCTCACCATCGTGCGGACCTCCCATCCAACGCCGCTCATGGGGCTGCGTTGCTACTGCTCCTAGTCGACTGGGCACCTGTCAGGACCCGATGGTCACCGACGGCGCCGGAGAAAGGGGAGGAGGGGAGAGCTCCGGGTGGCTCGGTTCTACAGCTAGGTAAGGTAAATTGCAGTAGTGGAGAAATATTTTTATTGTTGATAGTCGCGTGCCACCCAGCCTCCCTCTCCTGCCCTTTATATCGAAGAGCAGGATCACGCTTACAATTAGTATTTGGCTTGTTACAGAGCCGAAGTCTGAACTAATAGCTATTACACTGAACCGGACTAAGCTATGACAGGGAGGAAACAACAGGCAACAGGGTAGGGTCCTGACAGTGCTCCCCCCTTAAGACAAGACTTCAGGGCTTGAATGATGGGAAGGTTGCTTGTATGAATGCCGCATCCTCCCAGGTAGCCTCGTCCGGTGTCATACCGTCCCACTGAATGAGCCATTGTGGAACCGTGATGTCGTAATCTCCTGCACTGCGTGGTACTTGACGTCGTTGGAGAATAAACACAGGATTGGTTTTGAGTTTACCTTCAGCTGTGAGTAGGGGTAGGTGAGGGTTTGGCACTGCTGCTGGACCCAGATGCTTCTTGAGTTGATTCACGTGGAATACATTGTGCAGTGTTGTGCCTTCTGGAAGTTGTAGCTTGTAAGCACGTTTGCCAATAATCTGAGTGATTTTAAATGGACCATACCATTTAGAAGCTAGCTTCAAGGGGTTTCCTCTGCCAAGAGCATGCTCCCTATGAGGTTGCATTTTGAGATAGACCATGTCTCCCAGTATGAATGTCCTTTCTGTCCTCTTATTGTCAGCGAATTTTTTCATTTTGTTCTGCGCCTTAGCCAGGTTTTGTTGCAACACTGAAACCATGTTTTCAGTTTCTGACACTGACACTGGTGCTTCAGGAGTAGATGCAGTTGTAGCAGGCAAGGAAGTGAGGAAGGGTGGAGGATATTCATACAGTGCCTGGAAGGGAGACATTTTGATTGATGAATGATAACTGCTATTGTACCACCATTCAGCAGAAGATAACCAATCGATCCATTTTTTGGGTTCAGCGAAAGCCATGCATCTCAGATACTGCTCCAAGCATTGGTTTACCCTTTCAGTTTGGCCGTCTGATTCCGGGTGGTAAGCAGTTGTGTAGTTTAAAGAAATATTCATGGAGTGGAATATTTCTTTCCAGAGCTTGCTTGTGAATATGGTGTCCCTATCACTTGTGATCACAGCAGGAGGTCCATGTAGTTTGACAATATTGGTAATGAAGAGCAGCTACCTTTTGTACAGTATATGGATGTGCCAGCGGGAGGAAATGTGCATATTTGGTAAGTCTATCAACCACAACCAAGATGACATTTTTACCTTTGGACGTTGGAAGGCCTTCAATAAAATCCATGCTTATTTCACTCCATTTTGCTTGAGGAATAGGTAGAGGTTCCAGCAGCCCAGGATAAGGCAATTTTTCTGTCTTGGATATTTGACAGACAGGACACTGTGCGATTCTGGAGTCTATATATTGTTTGAGTTTGGGCCAGTGGAAAAGCTGCTTGATTCTGTGGTATGTTACTCTTGCTCCAGAATGACCTCCCATTGCAGAGTTATGGAAGGTATGAAATATCTTGTCTTTCAATTCTGAAACTGGACCAATATATATCCTGCCCTTGTACCGCAGCAAACCAGCTTGTATTGTAAAATTTTTGTTGCTGTCTTTGTCCAGAGTTAGCTCTTGAAGGAGCTTGGTACAAGTATCATCCCCAATATATGACTTTGCTATTTCTTCAGTCCATGTTGGTATTGCTATGGACAGAGTAGAGCAAGCTATTAATTCCTGACAGTCTGTTGTGTCAGCAGGTTGATATTTCCTTGATAAAGCATCAGCTGCTGTGTTATCAGTACCTTTCTTGTACTGAATGGAGAAGTCGAATTCGAGGAGTTTAAGCATAAGCTTATGTTGTATACCTTCCAATAGCTTCTGACTGGCCAAGTACTTCAGGCTGCTTTGATCAGTTTTTATTATTAGCTTGTTTCCTAAGAAATAGTGCCTCCATTTTTTGATTGCTTCCAATATAGCCATGGCTTCCTTTTCATACACTGATTTGGCATTTGTGTTTGGTCCCAAGCATTTGCTGAAATAAGCCAGTGGTTTGGAATTTTGCATTAGTACTGCTCCCAGGCCTGTGGTGCAAGCATCAGTTTCAATTGTGAATGGTAGTGAGAAATCTGGTAATGCCAAGAGAGGAGGTTGGGACATGACTCTTTTGAGGGTCTGGAAAGCATGTTGTTGTGCTTCACCCCACTGGAATGAGTTCTTCTTTAGGGCACTGTATAGAGGTTGGCATATGAGAGCATAGTGTGGTATGAACCTTCTATAGTACCCTGTTAAGCCCAGAAATCCTCTGAGTTTCTTTAGGGAAGCAGGTACTTCCCAGGTTACAATATCTACAATTTTGGAAGGGTCAGTTTGCACTCCTTGCCCTGAAATTATATGCCCCAGATATTCGACTTGCTGCCGTCCAAATCTACACTTAGCTAGCTTTGCTTTGAGTGCATGGTTTCTGAGTGTGGTGAGTACTTGTTCCAGGTGTTTCACATGTTCCTTTTGCGACTTGCTGTAGACCAGGATGTCATCAAAAAAGACTAGGACAAACTTCCTCAAGTATGGGGCAAAGATGGTGTTCATGAGCTCCTGGAATGTAGCTGGGGCGTTACATAGGCCAAATGGCATGACTAGGTACTCATAATGGCCCATGTGAGTTGAGAATGCAGTCTTGGGAATGTCCTGGTCACTCATTCTGATTTGATGGTAACCTGATCTGAGATCAAATTTACTGAATACCGTTGACCCTTGCAGTTCATCCAAGAGGTCTTCAATGACAGGTATAGGAAACTTGTTTTTTATTGTCATGTCATTCAGCCCTCGGAAATCCACGCATAGTCTCCAGGATTTGTCCTTTTTTCTCACAAGGATGGCAGGGGAGGAAAAAGGGCTTTTGCTAGGCCTTATTTCTGAATTTTTAAGCATTTCCTTAATTAGGAGCTCCACTGAATTCTTTTGACTGTGTGACATTCTGTAAGGTCTGATGTTGCATGGTTTTGACCCTGGTTTCAGTGGTATATTGTGATCACAAGCTCTCTTGGGGGGGAGACCATTAGGAGCTTGGAATATGTCCTGGAATTGGTGCAGTAAGTTGCTGAATTCATCAGCTAGAGGGGGGTGTGGTTCTTCTGGTTGTGACTCAGATTGATCATCAGTAGGTAACAATAAGTAGCCTTCAGCCCCTTGTTCAATGAGTTTACTGCATTGCTCTGAAGAAATGAGCAGCTTGTCCTTAGGAATCAAGTGATCTGAAAAGGTATGGAGCTCCCCATTTACTCCTAATGTGAGAGATCTTCCAATAAAGTCAAATGTCACAGGATTGTGGCATTTGAACCAATTGACACCAAGGATTACATCAGAACCTTGTAGGTTCAGTATTCTGAAATCTGTGCTGAATTTTTTGCCATGAATAGTGAAGGGGCATTCAAGAGCAACATATTCAGAAGATATAATACCACCACCAGCCACTTTTACCTTTCTCCTTTTAGTGGCAGTTAACTTGATCTCATTTTTTATAGCAAATGCATGATCCATAAACGTATTGGTACTTCCAGTGTCAGCCAAGGCAATGGCACGTGAGCCTTGAATGTTGAGAAGGAGTGAAATTGTTGATTCACTGGGAGATCCATTATATGCAGCTGCTGAAATGTTCATCAACTGTTCTGGATTAGCCATGGGTCCCTGGTGTACCCCATCATCAGGTGCTACATCCTGAGGTTCTTCTCTTGGAAATTGGTCTTCCTGTTCTTGCTCATTATCAGAGTGGCCTTGCATTTCTATGTTATTTAGGGCTCTCTGCATGGTTTGACATCGATGTCCAATAGTCCAATTCTCAGGGCAGTACCCGCATTTTCTAGGAGCCTTGTTTTTAATGTCTCTGGGAGCAGCTTGAACAAGAGCTGGCCTGTTGGGATGAATTGGTATGTGTCTAGTTGTCGAGGAGGGTGCAGTCTAGGTTTTGCTAGAGGAAAGGTAGGCCTTCTCATATTGCCTAGCAAACCAATAAGCTGATAGCAAGGTTTCAGGTTTTTGACATTGGACAGTGTGTTTAATGCCTTCCTTGAGTCCACTAATGAATCTGTCCACAAAAAAATCTTGTGGAAGGTAGCTTCTTTCTCTCTTCATTTGTGTCATCCATGCTTCATAAGCGTCAATGTATGCATTAACTGAAGAAGTTTGCTTGAGCTGTTGAAGTTGGTCCATAGGATCACTTGTGACTGCGTCAGGAAATCTCTGCAGCAGAATTTGGCCTAGGTCAGCCCAAGATGTGTTATTGGCATTCAGACCAGCACTATTTAGCCAGGTTTTGGCTTGTCCTCTTATGTGAGCGATGCCCCATTTAACTCTGCCGTCCACAGGAATATTAACCAAGTTGAACAAGTCCTCACACTCAAGTAGCCAAGCCCTGTGATTTTCACCATGAAATAAGGGTAGTTCTACATGAGGTGTTCTGAATTGTGGCTCATGCCACTGATGACAGTGCTGTCCCCCTGAATTATTGCCCAGATTCTGCTGCGAAGGAGTGTGTTGCTGATGTTGTGAATGTCCACGGTTGTGCTGCATATCAGGTTGACATTGCTGTTGAACATTGTTGGTATTCGTTGGCTGTTGACTATAAGCAGTGGAACATTCAGTCTGCTGAGGACGGTAAGGTTGCATCTGGTTGATAGTTTGGGGTTGGTACTGATGGTGTTGCTGGTTATAGTAGTGGTTGGGTTGGTGGCATTGGTGTTGAGAGAATGTTGCTTGAGTATGGTTTGGTTGGAAGGGAGGGTGGTATTGGTGCTGGTAGGCGGGGTTTTGGTTCGAGAAGGTTTGCTGAAATGTGTTTTGGGTTTGTCTGTTGGTGTATTGTGGGGAGTTGGCTTGATAAAGGTTTGGGTTTGAAGCAGGGTTTGTGTATTGAACAAAGTTTTCAGTTTGGCTGGCCAGGGAGCCTTGCTGGTGGGTGGCCATGAGCACTGCAGATTCAGTGTATATTGGTTGGTATTGTTGTCCTTGGTGATTCGGTTGGGAGTATGATGGGTAATCTGGATGAGGCATCTTGTCTGTAGTAAGTTGGCCAAATTTAGGTGGGAAAGGCATGGGCATTGGTGTGGATTTGGGTGTGTTTGTCTCAGGGATAGGTGAGAGGGAGTGTTGTGGCAAGGGAGGTGGGGTTGAAAAATTCGAGCTTTTGGACATGGTGTGAGGGATTTCTGCCGATCCCGAATTATCTGATACCAACAGTCGAGAGAAACTTGCAGACATGGTGGACATCAAGTTGGACATACGAGCCATCTCACCTTGTAGGGATTGAATCGCTGCTGTGGATTCAGCTTGCTGTTGTTGGAGGGCAGCAGCCGCATCCACTTGATGTCGATCCAGACGGCTTGCGATGTGGCGGAGTTCTCGAGGTAGATTTTTCTGGCGCTGCTCCACGTCCTGCTCATCATCGGTGGAGAGCGGTGAAGACCTGGCCGCTGTCGACGCCTCGGTGCGCAGGCGGTCGCGCTCGCGTGATGAGGAGCGAGATCGGTTTCCGGCCGGCATGGTTGCTGGAGGGATTTTACTTCCGGATCGAGATGACCGGTAACCTCAGGGGAGAGGCGGCGGAAGAAGGGGGTTGGAGGTGGGGAAGGTCCGAGAATCAGACGTCTCTGATACCACCTTGTCAGGACCCGATGGTCACCGACGGCGCCGGAGAAAGGGGAGGAGGGGAGAGCTCTGGGTGGCTCGGTTCTACAGCTAGGTAAGGTAAATTGCAGTAGTGGAGAAATATTTTTATTGTTGATAGTCGCGTGCCACCCAGCCTCCCTCTCCTGCCCTTTATATCGAAGAGCAGGATCACGCTTACAATTAGTATTTGGCTTGTTACAGAGCCGAAGTCTGAACTAATAGCTATTACACTGAACCGGACTAAGCTATGACAGGGAGGAAACAACAGGCAACAGGGTAGGGTCCTGACAGCACCGCCCTTTCTGCTCAAGGCTGCCGTTTAATTCCTCCCAAACTCATGGGTTGCTGCTCTTATAGAACGTCATGATGCTTGCTGCTATGAGGACAGTCTAGCAATTTGTTTGGGAACGCTTGTAACTTCCTTAGAACAGATATATTGCTTCACCTTTTTGTACACCAAGCTTCCTAGTGACTGCAGTTGGCAGGTTTGATTTTCTGGGGCACGGAATAACAGATTTAATATGCTTCTGTTTTAACTCCAATAAATATTCCCTAATATTACTTGTGTGCTTCATTGTTTATACATCCATAACACTATTGACACAGCTGTTCTTTACGCAAACATATCAATGCTTCGGTACTGGTTTGGTCATGATTCAACGATCATAAAACCACGCTTCCAGTTTCTTAGAACCAATTAAGAGCTACAGTGTTACATGTCATATGCTTCAAATTTACATACAATACATTTTATCACATGCATATATGTGCTTTCGTTCCTTGCACAAATGTAAAATTAATAAATTTACGAGACATATTTTATTTGCATTTGAAGCTAACTCTAATAACCAAGGAAACAAGTTCTGCTCCCTAAGGAATAATTGACTTTTGATAGGGCTACAGATGAATACCTTGTTGAAAATCACTCTAATTGGTTTAACAATTGGTAGGGTCTCTCATTTTGCTTCTTTTTGTGCTACATGACACAAAGGCAAGGCGGGAAAATCTATAGGAGTAATATTCAGGAGAACAACATCCTTTGGTTTCTAAATATATGAATGAATACCCAGGTCCAGTCAAATATTCTAACACTATGCCACCATGTTAAGAAATCAAACTTTCAGTAAGGAGAAAATGAGCTCACTATCTACTTGCACTGCAGACAATTTATATAGGAAAACCTCTTAACTTTTTCCTACTATCCAGCCTTACAGTTTCTTCTGAATTTTCATTGTTGAAAAAAGAGTCAATATATAGGATAGAGTAATAACAAAAACACCATCATCGATAGGAACAACAGATGCAACGAGAATTTCAAGTTAAAATGGTTTAGAAGAAACTACTGTCACCTGAATTCAATTGGATGACCTGCACTTTTAAAGTCCGAGCCGACCATAATTTTACACATTCTGTATTATTGTTAGTTATCCCTTTTCCACTCGAGTCCAGATTCCATGAGCTGACCTGCCTATTACCTATCTATTACTATCGTCTATCATTAGCTGCTGTTTCAAAATCAATGATGCAATTGTTAAATTATTCCTACTACTTTTACTTCTTTTTTTTGCTAGCCTAGCAGAAAAGAAGTAAATAAGTAGAACAAATGAGATGAGAAAAGGCAACCTAGTAGTAGTAGCAACACCATGGATTTTCTGTAGTTGGATGTTTACAGGCTTGGGTTGCAATTTAGACTTAACAGATTTATCCATGTATTACTTACAAAAAGAAAAATCCATGCTAAGTCAAGAAATAAAATCCATGTTCGTTTATCTTTACAGATATCAACAGCAAGATGTTCACCCATGTCAGTGAACCTGCACCAATGTTGCTCAGCACGGATATAATACTACAATGAGGCAAGTGGAAGCCGCAGTTGTAGATGCACAGAGCTCTCCAAGGTTTATCTCAGGTATCATAAAAAAATGTGAGCCAGAAATGGATATGATAAAGAACCAAGTGTACAAACAGTAAGAAAAATAGCTACAAGACCCACTATTAAATCTAGTTCCTAACACTTAAATTCAAAAGTTTATGCGGACAAATATAGATGGGTATCAAAACATGTACATGTTCTCAATACCCATTGAGCCGCAGAATTTGTGCTAGAAGATTTGCTACAAACACAGTTGCAAAATGATAGTTGGGCACTTTAATTGGTTAACATGGTGGAAAATTTTGCACACTGCAAATTTGGGTTACTCGTAGATGATTAAAATGACAGCTCATTTAAAAACCAGTGTTCACAAATCGGTCGATTCAGCAAGTAATCGGACGATAAATTGCTACTCGGTGAGTGACCGATTCACCGAAAGTTAACATATGTAAACAAAGTTATTGCAAGAAGAACAGAGATTTTCAGCTTAGAAAACAGATATATCAGGTCGATGGCAGTAATCAACATAGTGTGATCGTCAACAAATACAGACTTCTTCCCCGCAAAAAAAGAAGAACAAAGTTTCATCCAGAGAATTTTTTTGACACTTCATATCATCTGCCAAAATGAGAACCTTCTATCAAGGAAAGATATAGTGATGTTTGCACTGAGAACTGCAATGGCCCTTTGAGAACATAAAAAAATAGTGTGCAGATATACTACCCAATGATACTTGAAAGCATTTGCAGAATTCCCTGATCTGTAATCTCACTCTCTTAGTTCCAATACGTGTTTCAATAGGACATGAGGATGGACAAGATAGCAGTGTCACCAGCTGTGATGCTTTCTTTTCTACTAAATGATGTAATGAACATACCAGGAATCACAGGTCAGTTTAACTATATCATCCTGGATAACCAACAGTTTTGTTGTGCCATAAGCAGTTCACAAATTTCATACCCATCCTAGGGTCATGTAAGTTTGAATCTAGTTGGCAATTCCCCTCTGCAGGCTGCTGCATAGGCTTCAGCGAGGTATGGTGCAGCTTCCTTGTGAGGGCATATGAACTTATCCAAAAATGCCTTTTCGCTGAACATCAATGTACTATAGTAATCTCGGTCACACTTGAGCAATCCATTTTCCTTAAGAAACTTCAGAATGTAGAACCGGGGCCTGAGCCGACCCTCCAGGCTAAGACCAAGCATTGATGACCGATGAGCAATGTACACCGGTTCCAACCCCACCTCAGAGATAAGAAACTGCGATTTGCTCTGCAGCGTGTCCTTAGACCTCGCCAGCACCATTGGAGCCTTACAAACAGCAATGCGCACCTCAGCATCCGACCACCTGAACGTGTTCTTCATGCACTCCATTTTGACAGCAATCGTCTCCTCACTGAGACAAGCCACAGCATGCAGCATTTGCCTGAACATCCCAGAGCCCCGTGGTACACCAAGACCTTCGGCACACGCCACCATCGCCTGGATGCGCTCCGGGCTGGCGCTTAGCAGCTCTGGCGCAGAGAGGCACAGCTTGGAAATATCGCAATCACCTAGCCCGCACTTGCGCAGAAACGCCACATTGGGCTTGACCACCTTCTCGAGGCTGCATCCGAGAATCCTGGGGCTCTTCCTGAGAAACCGGACGCCGCTCTCGATGGAGCCAAAGAGCGACATGTAGTACTGTAGATTGGGGACGACGGACCTACAGCGGGAGATGGTGCGGCCGAGCGAGACGAGGCGCGCGATCTCAGTATGCGAGAGACCGTGACCGCTGAGCCCGGAGACGATGGGGGACATGGTTTTCTCCACGTCGACGCAGAGTGACTTGGGGTCCTTGACGACGGCGGCAGCGATGTTGGCGCCGGAGAGGCCGAGGCCGGCAAGGAAGGTGAGGACGGCGTCGGGTTTCGTGGGGGACTTGAGGTGGGAGAGCTTGGCAGAGGCCTTGAGGGCCTGGGCTGGCGTTAGGCCGCAGGTGCCGACGAGGTAGTCGTCCACGGCGAAGCTAGGGTTTGGTGGAATCCTGGGGGCGGCGGCGGCGGAGAGGAGGCGGTGGACCGAGGAGCCGGAGAGGTGGCGGGAGAAGAGATGAGGTGGGCGAGGATGGAGCTTCGGAGGCGGAGCATGGCGCAGGCGAGGGTGTGCCGGCGCCGGCAGCGAGAGGAAGCAGGGTCGGTCGCTGGCTGCTGGTGCGAAGCTCGTGAGGACTGGTGGTCTCCGGTCTCACAGCGCACCAAAAGCCCAGCTCGTGAGCACCATGGGCCTCGAAACGCTCAAAAAAGGCCCGTACAAAAATAGCGACTGTTGTACTCCCACCGTCCGGATTCGCCTAGATTTACGTGTATCTAGATACATCCGAACCTAGACAAACTTACATCACTTATTTTGGAACGGAGGGAGTAGCTTTTTTTCGACTCTTAAAAGAAAAAAGTGGAACAGTTAACTTGTACTCCCTCCGGAAGAGGACTACCGATAGAGAGCAGTGAAGGCAATGTCGATGCCGATGCCGCCGGTGGCGCCGCTCACATGCCGAAATTGCGGTAGAAGCATGTGTAGTTGGCGTCGTGGGTGCCGTCGTCGTCGCTGGGCGGCTACGGTACACGTGAGCTGCCCTGGCAGGGGTCACCGCAGCGCCACGGCTGAGACGAGGGCGCGCCCTCATCGTCGTCGTCGAGGACGATAAGTGGCGCGCCCTGGTAGGCGCGCTGGCGAGCGGCGTGAAGCTCGGCCTGACGCTCGGCCCTTCTCCTGCAGGAGTCGAACTCCTGCCGCCTCCTCCTGCTCCTAGTCCGCCTTGGACTAGGCGTAAGCATCGGGCGCCTGCATGAACAGGACGTCGTTGATCGAGTTCTCCATCGCCATCTTCATAATAAAGGCGTCCTCGGCGATGGCTCGGCCTCCGCTTCAGCAGGCGAAGAAGCGGCATGCGAGTGGCCTCGCCGGTTGCGCGTGGCGACAGTGATGCTTGAGCCGACGGCGTGAGCGAGTGGTGGTGGAGGCGAGCGAGCTGAGGCTCCATCCTCTGGCGACGATTCGCGCTGGACGACGGCGTTCCGTGGAAGGCGGCGAACGAGGGGGGAAGCAGAGCCTCGGGCGGTTGGCCGCGGCGATATGCTCTAGGACCACCGCGAGCGTCCGTCTCGATGCGCTCCACCACCGACAGCGTGCCGCCGTGTTGTGGCGCTTCGGCGGCTTGCCGGGAGGGCCCTCGTGGGTGGCGAGCTCCCGGTTCTGGCGCTCGGCGAAGAATTGCTCCCAGTAAACTAGGTTACCGGCATCTTTGGCAAGCTCCAGATCCTCCATCGCCGCGATGGTAGCCTGGATTTCCACCACCATCTCGTCATCTTGGGGAACCGGCGGCACCGGCACGCCGCCGGCGCTGAGCTTCTAGGTGGGCGGGCACCGAAAGTCGGGCGGTGCCATGTAGCCGGCGTCGTGCAGCATCCGCGCCTCCCACGTCTGGAGGGAACGCCAGCTGAAGCCGTTTGCCGCCGCGGTGTCGCCGGGTACCTCTCCGCCATTGCTGTCGCCGTTTCTTCTTTTTCGCCGGAGGTGGAGTTCGTGGTTGGGGGAATGGTGAGGCTTGAGAGTGTGCCCTGTGGACCGGTGAGGGCGCCGACTTTTATAGCCGAAAGGGGCGGCGAAGGAAGGAGGGGTGTAGCAGCATGGGCGGGAAAACGCGACATGGCGGGAAGGCGGGCCGGTGGTGGCGTGCCATTAAGGTGACGCGTGGTCGACAAGACAGACAGTCATTGCCCGGCGGTCCGTCACGGGAGCCGAGCCAACGGGATGAGGGTGACTCGGCTTTCTATCGCTGACAGGACGGGGCCACATGCTGAGCTGTTTTTTCACCGATTCCGCTGCGTCCGGCGTTCCCAGACGGTTCCCAACGCCCTGGGTTCGGCCTGGGAACACCGATGAAAGTTGGACCAAATCCGGACTAATTCGACATCCTGGAAATGCGACTGGCCATTTTTCGCTGTCCGGATTAAAATTTTCATCCTAGGAAAGGCCTCCTGGAACCACGAGTGGAGATGCTCTTAGGTCATCAACACTGGCATCATGCAGATATAAAGTGGAAGGTGCTTATGACTTACTACTGTATTTACAAAATTGTCAACGGAGTTGTGAGCATCTATATAGACAGTGCTAATATGGAATAAAATTAGCTACATACATGGTACGGATGAAATGGTAATAATGCCATTACTTTAAGGTTACCTTAGTAAGCACCATACCATACGAGCATCAATTTGCCTTCCCAGTACAAATACCAGGGCCTTCGAAATATCTGTTACGTAGTGCTACATGTAGGCCGTTTTAAAAAATGCTACTCCCTCCGTTTTAAAATATAATATGTTTTAGTTTTGTGAAGCTAATGTATCTAGACCATTTTTATAGTAGAGGTTCGGGATGGTTTGAAGTGAACCTACATACCAAAAGGGATCTATTACATTCACTTTATAAAGCTAAAACATGTTATATTTTGAAACGGAGGGAATACTAGACAACTACTGCACCATTCAATTTTGAGATCAGATGTCCCTGGATAAAGTATCAGCCAGTAGGCCAACCAAAAATACAATAGAAAATTAAACGAAAAAATTGATACAAACAACTAGAATGACCTGCTTTCACCACAGTTGATATTTGAACAGAGTTAGAACGGAGAATTTCAGCTTAGAACGAAGAACTCTAGCAAGCAACCAACATACTAGATCAAAACTGCATCATTGGCAGTGATCAGCACATTGTGATCATCGACAAAATACAAACTTGTACCCAACAAAAAAAAGCCCAAGATTTTCATCCAGATAAATTTTCTGGGACTTTATATCATCTGCCAAAATGATTAAACCTTCTTTCATGGTAAGATACTGAGGTGCATTGAAAACTGCAATGGTTATTTGAACACATAAAGATATAGTGTGTAAATGTACTACTCACTGACACTTGAAAGCATTTGCACAATGCCCTGAGCTGGGATGTCGCTCTCTTAGTTCCGGATGTCGCTCTCGTAGTTCTAATATGTTCTCCCTCCGTTTTAAAATATAAGATATTTTAGCTTTATAAAGAGAGTATATCTAGACCCTTTTAGTATGTAGGTTCACCCACACACTAAAAGTGGCCTAGATACACTCTCTTTATATATGACATGAGGATGGAGTAGAACAAGTAAAACATCTTATATTTTGAAACGGAGGGAGTAGTCAATATGACATGAGGATGGGACAGTAATGTAATGCTTTCTTCTCTACTGAATGATGTAATGAACATACAAGGAATCACAAATCATTTTATCAATTCATCCTCGATTACCAACCCCCAATCAACACGTAATTACTCCCTCCGTTTTAAAATATAAGATGTTTTAGCTTTGTGAACCGAATGTATCTAGACCACTTTTAGTGTATAGGTTCATTACGAATATACACGCTAAAAGGATCTAGATACATTCGTTTCACAAAAACTAAAACATCTTATATTTTAAAACGGAGAGAGTACTAACTAATACATATGATAGCCAGACATCGCACTTATAGGCCAAGAACACCAAATCAGGAATTGTCAGCCTAATACATAGAGTGAAAATTTTGTTGTTCCATAAGCAATTACCAATTTTCATACCTGTTCTTGGTTCATGTAAATTTGAATCTAGTTGGCATTTCCCCTCTGCAGGCTGCTATATTTTTTGTTTTTATTACTTAAAGTAATGGTTACACCCGGTCTATGCATAACTAGGATGCACACAGCCGATCAATCCACACGATTAGAGAACAAAGTAAGAAGACCAACATTACAAATAACACTATCAAAATAAACGGTCTCGACTATGGAAGATCAATCCGCAGTTCACGCGGCCATCCATGTCGGGAGAAAATATCCCTCGTCGTGTCCTCCAATCGTGTACACCCCTCCGCAAACGAGTCGCAGAACTCCATACATTGGAGAGTAGTCCATGACTGGAGAATAGTCGTGGCCCGATAGATAATCTGCAGAGAATCAGACACCATGTTATTAAAATATTGTCATTTCTATATAGCCATAGCGATCAAATATTGGCAAGAGCTCCCACCCTAAACATAGTCCTATATTTATCCTCTGTCCCATACAACCAGTTACCAAATATATTGGCTATTGAACTTGGGTTGCTAAACCAGAGGCTATTTGGATGATTGACCATATATAGCGAGCAAATTTACAATGGAAGAATAAATGTCGGATCGTCTCATCATGATGACAAAAAACACATTGTTTACTTCCATGTCAATTCCTCTTTACAAGATTATCTTTTGTGAAAATTACTCCCTTACGGAGATACCATACGAATATCTTCGTCTTTAGGGGTATTTTCATCTTTCAAATTTTACTATTATCATCGACTGGAATATCAGGTCGAATCAAAGCTTTATATATTGAGTCAACTAAAAATTTACCACTCTCTAATAATTTCCATTTGAACTCGTCCACACCCTCTGACAGCTGTATTGTGGATAATTGTAACATTTCAAAACTTTAATCCAAGTTATCAAGATCCAAATCACCCAATTTAGGGTTAACAAAAACTTTTTATTATTATTAAAACAATTAAGCATACATATGTGTGTTGCATTAATATGGAATTGTTTGAAATTGCCATGTTTGTTTGTTCTAATGGTTGTAAAATGATTCAAAGATGAATTCCACATCATCTAGATCATTTCCAAGCAAAATCCAAAGAAAAGAAATCAAATAAGATTAATAAAGGCAAATGGTCACTTTTGCCATTTTAATCCACTAGGTCACTTTAGGTATTCCTAGAACTCAAATTCCAACAGAAACATTTCTAACTCTTTGCACCCCTTGCTAGTACAAGTAAAGATCTACCAAGACCAACTTTGTGATCCTACAAAAACATTTGAACTCTAAATTTAAATGACATTTGAAAATGGAATCAAGTATATGTACCTAGATCCCACTTTTTCAAAAACCATTCAAATGAGTTCAACTTGACAATCCGAAGCAACCACAGATGCTCAAGCATGTGACCAACAACTCCACCAAAAATAATTTAAAAATTCAAATAAAAGTTGCATGCGACCATTTTGTCAAATAGTTGGCATGCAAATAAAATCTGTCTAACAAACATTATTGTTGATCAATGCTTTGTTGAGAAATTTGGCTCAATATTGTCCCCTCTACTCTCCTTTGTCTCCCTAGCTCTAACCAAGCCAGCACGTACCTACCCTATAGCCCCCAACAGCAGTGTCGCGCCACCTCGACGCCATGATCGTCGGCCGACCATGCCCACGTCGCAGGAGCACGTCCCGCCCTCTTCCGCCGCTCCAGGGAGGTAGGCGTGGTAGCACCGCCGCCCACGGTGCCTTCCCCAAGCCTTGCCAGCCCCTGGACCACCTCACATCGCTCGTGCCCACCGCCTCTGCGCCGTGCCCAGCTCACGCCACAGCACCGTCCCCGACAGGCTCACACAAGCCACGCCTTGACCTCAGCTCGCGTGCGCCGCTCCGCCTTAACCCCATCACCCTGCCAGACACGTCCTTTCCCCGACGCGCGACCAGCAATCGTCGTGAACCACGTCGAGCACCGCCTCTGCCGCGTAGAGCGCCAGCCTTTCCCGACCACATGCCACCGCCCCTAGCGTCTCCTTTACGTCGTAACTGACCGCCAGGAGGCAAGCCACCGTCCGCCTACACCGCCCATGCCTCTAGCGCCCTGTATCGTCGTCACCGACAAGCTCACCATCGCCCTCATGGTCTCCTTGTCGAGCCTATATAAGGAGCCCTCCCCAGCACCATTTCCTCACACCACTCAACTCCCCTCTCCCTCAGAACCACCTCACCCCATCGCCGGAGCCGCTCGAGCAGCCGTTCGCTAGATTTGCGCCGGAATTCACCGCAGCAGAGGAGGAAGAGCCCCGTCGATTTCGTCCACCCCAGGAGCCGCCGTGACCACGCCTTAGTCTGCCGTCGTCTCCTCGTTCGATCGCCCTCATCGCCACACTATCTAGAGCCCTGGTAATCCCCCATTGCACCCCCACCGAGCCGCTAGGGTTCCGTCTCACCGGCGACCTGTTCGTCATCGATGATGAACCAGGACCGTCGATCGTAGTTCTAATCGCACGACCCACATCGCCTCGTACCGCTTCGCGTTAAAGAGCCTCTGACATGTGGACCCCCTGTCAGCTGTCCTATGCGCCATGGAGTGTAACTGGGCTGGCCCACTTTCTTTCCCGCGCTGGCCCTAGAATTCAAATATATATTTTCCTATTTAAACTTAATCTAGATTCTTTCCACTAGTTTGAAAATCAATTCAGAGAGTTCTTCTTAACCAAATTGAATGATTCAATTTGTTTTCGAAAGATAATTAGAATCTCTATCGAAGCCCATTGGATTTAAATCAATTAGAGTTATAGATCACGTATAGCGAAAATAACAAGACAAAGACTTTTCTACATTCAAACATTTTTCAAAAATCAACCATAATAGCTTTTGAGTTGTTTCCACCTCTCAAAAATCACATTTGAATATACCTATCCGAATATGTAATAATATTTAGGTTTGCATGCAGTGACTTTGGACTAGTACCAAAATAATGCTATATAGGCATTTCTAGTCACTTTAAGTCATTTAAAACATTAATCTTAAACTTATTAAAATATGATCTAACATTTAAATCACATTCCATGCATTAGAATATGTGGTGATGACATGTGTCCACATGATCCCATATTTTAATTGGAGAATATTAAATCTTAATTGTTTTTCAATGAGTAGAAATTACTTTTCTCAAATAAAATAAAGGAAATTAGTTCCTTAAATCTTGTGATGTATGTGATGATACTAGATCATCAAATGTGTTCCTTAGTGTACTAAATAGACTAGTTAAGTATTGTTTGGTGATTGTGTATTCCATATGTATTTATAGACGATAGTACCGACCAAGTCTACGAAGAGGAGGAATTCTACCCCGAGGAAGAAGAGGAGAATTTCAACCACTACACCAACCAAGGCAAGCCATCATTAACAATGCAAGCTAACCCTTGCAAGCTTGATAACCTAAGCAAAAATGCCTTAAGCATGCTTTGGTTATACCCTTTTTGACTTATACCTACCCCAAGTTTTACTTACAAGCTTTACTTTCTTTTACTTTACCAAAGTCCTTTACTTTGTTGATAGATAGCATAAAGAGTATAAAACTTGACCTATCTAGTTAGACTTAGATGTCATTCTATGGCATGAGATTGACATTAGCATCCCACATTAGTGAACACTCTTAACTTAGTGATTAGAGCTAAACCAAAAACTTGATCACTTTAGAAGGGAATACTTGGTGAAAATGATTATGAAAACCTTGGAATGATGAGTCATTCTATTGAGATATTTTGACATGTGTTGAGAAACACAACTGGTTTATGATGATGAAAATGTTGAGGCATGAGCCTTGGCCCTTTTATAAAAACTGATGGTTGGGTTCGGATGCGATACCATTCCAATTTTACCGTACAACCACAATACCTGAATTGGGTAAGGCTTAGCCGAAAGTTTATATGCATTAGTATGAGTTCCCTCACGGGAGAGGTTTGAGCTGAGGCTACCTCTCGATGTTGTCCACCTATGCAGTGCCTAGGATGGCAGATGGCCATGGCTGGGAGGCCAAGCTCATAGGAGAGGTGCTTATACTAGAGTGTGTAAAGGAAATGTTGTGTTTGATTATCTGCATACTAAGTATGATGATTCAGGGTTATCCCTGACAGATGTATCGAATTTTGTGGTGAAAGTGTACCACCTCTGCAGAGTGTCAAACTATTCGAATAGCCGCATCCGCGGTTATGGACGATTAGGGCCATACTGTTCCGTTGTCAGATGTTTTCAAAATGACTTATGAAATGAATTGTGACATGACTTGACCACAACAGAGTTATGACTATGACAACTAAGTTCCCACTTAGGTGATTTTAGAACTTTATTTTATCTTTCTTTGTTTCTGAACTCAGCTTAGGTTTCAAAGTTAACTTTACAAATAAACTTAGAGTTAGCATTTCCTACTAGAACTACCTTACTTGTTAGTAATAGTTTGCGAGTACTTAAAGAGTACTCATGGCTTTGTCCCTGGCTATTCTCGTGGCCAGACTATGAGGAGGACTATCCGGAAGAAGGACAGCAGGACAGCTATGACAACTAGGATCATCTCCTATCATCAGCATTGCCTGTGACACTAAAGATGGAGCCCACCGCTACGCTATTTATTCCGCTACTTGTTTGCATTAAGACTGGATCATGAGATCCTTTATTTGTGTAAGACCTTATTATGGTTTGTAATGGATGATGTACTATGATATCCAATCTGTTATGTCTCGCAAAAATGCTAATCCTGGGATTGCAATGTATGGCATAACAGACATCTGGGATTAAAAACCCGGTTGTTGACAAGTTGGTATCAGAGCCAACCTGACCATAGGAGACCCTAGTTAGAATGGACGTCCGAACAAAAACTTAGTTTCAAAAACAAAGAAGTGAGTATTTATGAAAAACTATTTCCACTCTTATCCTTCGGATTCTTTCTCTCAAAAAAATAAATGTCCTAAAAAATTCTTACATTATTACATAAAATTTGGCACCCTTGATCACTTCACTAACTTACTCATCCTAAATTCTTATAGATGGAAGTTCAGTACTACAAGTTCTACCAGTTGGGCAATGGAAGCTGTTGGAGGGATACCCCCGGGTAGGGTCACACCAGGGTATAATGGCCGAGTTAGCCGAGGTACGACAAGGTCAAAGCAAATGCTGGCCGAGTCACCTCAAGGCAGGCGGAATCACGGAGTAACCCGGACCTGAGGATGTCCGCCTAACTGAGTCTCGACCGAGTTATGTCGTATGCCGGCAGGATTTATGTAACTTGTATGCAAGTACCGGTGTGGCCGGATCAATTAGGCACGATCCGGGTTATATCAAGCTTGCAAAAGAAGGAAGGTATCTCGCTGGTCAAAAGGTGACCAGCGTGCAAAGCGAATGACAGCCAGGACCACCGAGGCGTGGCCGACAAGGGTGACGATGCCTGTGTCGGATGACACGGGCACCATAGAGGCTCAAGTAGCCTCTGCATGGATGACGCTGGGCAAAAGTGACCCGGTCGGCTTACTATTTTGGGAGGAGGATATGCCTCCACGTATGCCCTAATTGGAGACCTAGCCACCCCTATATAAGGAGGCTAGGGCATCTGTAGAAGGGGTTGGTCTTTGACTGGTTGATCTCTAGTTGGTTGAGTTTTACTAGTATGTTCCTGAGGGCTAGCTAGAGGTGAGAGTAAGAGAGTTCCTTCTTCCTCCTCTCCCCAATACAGCTCAAGGAGCACTTGTAAGCATTGGAAGTGAATCGAATACAAACATCTGTGTGTGGAATCACCACACTATCCCTCCCTGGATTCCTTTAGTGCATCTTGTCCCCACCTTTAGCCTATCCATGGCATTTGCCGTGACACCACCACGATAGTTGGCGCCCACCGTGGGGCTAGCGGCGCTAGCAGGAGTGAAGATCCGGACGGGAAACCTCATCGGCACCGGCAAACGCATCGTCTCCGGGCTTGTTTAGCGCTTTGGAGCGTTGGACTTTGTCAGCGACAATGCTGGCTGCTTTGGCAAGCGACCTCTCCCGCGCAACGGCCTCTTCGTCAAGCTCGGCGTGCACAAGATCTACGTCGCTGTCGATGTGTCATGCGTTCACCCGTGGCACATCGTCGAGGGAGGCGAGCCACCCCTTAGCACGGTTCACGGGGCGCGTATCACTCGCTCCCCTGACCGCGCCGAGGTGATGATGACCGCGCTGGTGCTGGCGCGAGCAAGGATCCGGCGCCATATCCCGAGGTAACACCCAAGGCACCAAGGAAAATTAGAGGTCCTCCACTAGAGAGGCCAGAGAATGTGCTGCAGCAGGCGATAGATAGCCTAGAGAGCCCCATAGCACCTGCAGTAGATCCGGCTCAGGCACATGCCGAGTTAGAGGAAACTAGGCAGAAAATACTAGAGGGTGCGAAAAAGATAGCCGTGGCTCAGCAGTCATTGAACATGACACTGCGTGAGTACGCAAGAGGGTGATACAAGAGTTGAGGAGTCAGAGAACTTTCTGTCCGCGGGGCTGCCGAAGTACAGTACCCCGACAAAGAACCTCAGAGCAGCGGATGCAGTTGCATCCGAGTTAGAGGGTTTGACGGGTGAGGCCCGGCAAAGACAGCAGGAAAGAGTCAATGAGTTAGTTCGGATCGCGAACAGACAAAATGAAGAGTTGCTCAGGGCAAACCCGGCAAGGGCTGGGGCATCCAAAGTTGTTCATTCAGCTGTAGGTAACCCGAAGAAATCAGCTGGAGCAGCATCATCCCCTCATGGAGACCCAAGAAGAGAGGAGGTGGTAACTTCGGCAAGGAGAAACAAACAGATAGTCCCATATGACCCGGCAAGGGCAGGGAAAGGAAAGCAGTGCAGGCAACTGATGATCGATGAAGTGGCAGCCGAGGTGAGGCTGGGCGAGGTAACCGCGACCAAGGCAATGCCGGTCAAGGAAATGCTGTAAACGGCAATGCCGGACAGCAAACTCGGCGGGAGCAGGGCAACCGCATCAGCGGAATATACCACGGCAAGAGCAAAGTGCCGGCCGAGGTATGCAACAGAAAGGCGCTCCACGAGAGCAAGACAGATATAATGATGGTGATTCGGAAATGGTAAACGCAGGATACTCAAGGCCGGACTATCACGTGATAGGGTCAAGATTGGGAAGCAGGGACTTGATGCCTGACGATGCCAGGTTAAAACTGGATCGGCTTTATAGGTCAGAGCAAATTGAATGTCAGGGTCCTCTGGGTCTGGCGTGTTTTGGGCCCCGGATCATGAAGGAGCCTCCGGTATCAAACTTTCAGTTACCTAGAGGCACGAAAACATATGACGGCAGCACAAAGCCGGATGATTGGTTGATCAACTACGCTACGACGGTGAAAATTGCTACAAGCAACTTGAGATGGGCTGTGAGATATGTACCATAGATGCTAGAGGGGCCAGCAAGGGTATGGCTAAACAATTTGCCACCCGGAAGTATCAACTGTTGGATTGATTTTGAGGAAATGTTTGTCAGCAACTTCTTGAGCACGTATCAGAGGCCGAATAGGCCACAAACCTTAGCGATGTGCAAACAGCGACCGAATGAAACAGACAGGGAGTTCTTGACCCGCTGGTGCACCGTGAGAAACTCATGTGAGGGTGTGATCGAGTCACAAGCGATAGCTTGGTTTGCACAAGGGTGTAGATATGCAAGAATGCTGTGGCAAAGGCTACAAAGGGATATGCCAACTACACTGGCAGAGATGATCCGGATTGCAGATTCATATGCCTTGGGTGATCCGACTCAACCTAGGCTTGTGTCCAACGAGTCAAATGAGGAGTACTACCAGCGAGATGGAGCCGGATCATCCAGGAGGAATGATTATCGGGGTAAGAGAAGAGATGATAGACCAGATTACAGGTACAGTTTGCAACAAGTTGCTGCTGTAAATCAGGATCAACCCGGAGCAGGGAGTAATCAACATCAGAAAACTGGAGGGCAACAATGGACTCCAAGAAATGATGGCAAGAAAACTTGGGCCTTGTAAGAAAAGCAGTGGCAAGAAAAGAAGGAGCGTCTGAGGTATACCTATGAGGCAATGCTGGATCAACCGTGTAAATTTCACACGCCGAATCCGTGTAACCCGGCGGGTCACACGACTCAGCAATGTGAGTGGATGAGGAAGATAGAACAAAGTGGTTCGGGGAATGCTCAGGCACCTCGGAATGATCAACCTCGGCAGGAGTTAGCCCGGCAGCAATTGCTCTCCGGAGCGAACACGCAACAGTTAATGTTGCCTCCCCCTCCGCCGAGGTATGAAAACCATGAAAGAAGGGATGCAGTGCATCAGGTGGAAAATCAACATCAGCCAGATCAAAGATATCCGGGAAAGGAGGAGAGAAATGAATACAGAGAGCATCACCAGAGTTACTGTGTGTTTACCACAGAAGAAACAGATAGAAAGACCTTGCAACGCTGAGACATGGAAGTGAACGCAGTTATGCCGGCAGTGACGAGGTATATGCCTTGGTCGGATCAGGAAATTACTTGGAATATCAAGGATCATCCCAAGCTTATGCTGAGTCCTGGTTCATACGCATTGGTGCTAGACCCAATGTTCATCGGCCCCAATATCAATGTGAGATTCTCCAAGGTGCTGATTAACAATGGCAGCAGCATCAATATTATGTATGTGGATACAATGTGCAAGTTGGGTATCTCGGAGAACATGCTCCAAGCTACCAGAATAACTTTCCATGGTATTGTGCCAGGCATTTCCTGTGAACCCATTGGCAAGGTCCGGGTTGACGTATTGTTCGGCACGCGAGATAACTGCCGAACCGAAAATTTGGAGTTTGAAGTTGTGAACCTAGAAAGTGCGTATCACGCGTTACTCTGCAGGACAGCACTGAACAAGTTCATGGCAAGTTGTCACATCAGTTACTTGAAGATGAAGTTGCCTGGGACAAATGGAGTAATTACCATAGCTGGAGATTTCCGACGTTCCATTGAGTGTGCGTTAACCGGGTCTAACCTAGCCGAGTCACTCGTGATTGCGCAAGAGAAAAGAAAGATACAGGAAGTGGCGGCACTGGCTCAGTCCGCGCAACAGTATATGCTGGCGCTGAGTAACTCGCATGGAAGTGTCTCATTTCAAGCAATGAAGGATACGAAGAAAGTGCCTATTGATGATCTGTTCCCAGAGCGCATCGTAACAATTGGTGCCGTGTTAAATGACAAATAGGAAAGCGAGCTCGTCAACTTCCTCCGTGAGAATTGGGATATTTTTTCTTGGTCCACATAGGACTTGCAAGGTGTTCCGAGGGAGTTGGTCGAGCACTCTTTGAATGTGAGACCCGGAGCAAAGCCGGTGAAGCAACCTCTCCGCCTCTTTGCCGAAGATAGGAGAAAAGTCATTGGGGATGAGATAGCTCGGCTCCTCGTAGCCGGGTTTATCATGGAAGTGCTTTACCCGGATTGGCTACCTAATCCGGTGCTTGTGGAAAAGAAGAAAGATTATCCGGATGTGGCAGTGGTTTGGCGTATGTGTATCGATTACATGAACCTGAATAAGGCGTGTCCAAAAGATCCATTTCCATTGCCAAGGATAGATCAGGTCATAGATTCTACTGCTGGGTGTGAACTGTTGTCATTCATAGATGCATATTCTGGTTTCCACCAGATACCACTGAATCCGAATGATCAAATAAAGACTGCATTTATCACCCCGTATGGGGCTTATTGCTATCGCACCATGCCTTTTGGTTTACGTAATGCAGGGGCAACGTACCAAAGATGTATGCAAAAATGTTTACACGATCAAATTGGTGGAAATGTGCAAGTATATGTGGATGATGTGGTTATAAAAACCAAGGAAAGCAAAACGCTCCTTGAAGATATCAGGCAGACATTCGCAAACCTAAGGAGATTCCGGATGAAGCTTAACCCGGAGAAATGTACCTTCGGTGTCCCGGCTGGAAAATTACTCGGATTTCTTGTCTCCAGCCAAGGTATCGAAGTTAACCCGACGAAAATCCGAGCCATAGAGCGAATGGAACTGCCGAAGTGTCTTAACGATGTCCATAAGTTCACTGGGTGCCTGGCATCTTTAAGTCGGTTTGTATGTCGGATGGGAGAAAAGGCATTGCCTCTCTATCAACTAATGAAAAAAGCGGACAAGTTCGTATGGATGCCGTAGGCCAATTAAGCCTTCATCCAATTAAACAAAATGTTAGCCACTGCACCAGTGTTAGCCTCTCCACTATCAAAAGAGCCAATGTTGCTCTATATAGCCGCAACCAACTGAGTTGTAAGTGAAGTGGTGGTGGTAGAGCGCGAAGAAGAGGGTAAGTCAGTGCAAAGGCCAGCCTATTACCTAAGCGAGGTATTATCCGCATCGAAGCAAAATTATCCTCACTATCAGAAAATGGCATATGGTGTGTACATGTCAGCAAAGAAGCTAAAGCACTATTTTGAAGAACACCCAATCAAGGTGATATGTGAAGCCCCCATATCTAAGATAATGAGTAACAAAGATGCAAGTGGCCGAATCGCAAAATGGGCAATTGAGCTAGCCCCTTATGCTCCGCAATACGACAGGAGAGATGCGATCAAGTCTCAGGCTGTGGCCGACTTTTTCATAGATTGGGCCGAGATGCAATACGAACCACCGTTACCAGATCCGAACTACTGGAGAATGCACTTTGACGGATCAAAGACGAAAACCGGATTAGGCGCCGGAGTTGTACTTACCTCGCCAAAGAACGACCAGCTGAAGTATGTGCTGCAAGTCCATTTCGCCGCGTCAAACAATGTCGCTGAGTATGAAGCACTTGTGCATGGGCTCAAAGAGGCAAAAGAAATTGGGATACGTCGGATCTAATGCTTTGGCGACTCGGATTTGGTAGTTTAGCAAGTCTCGAGGAAATGGGATGCTCTTGATCCAAACATGGCATTGTACAGATTCCATGTGCAAAAGATATCTGGGTATTTTGAGGGATGCGAGTTTACCATGTACCCCGGCTGGAAAACGAGCCTGCCGATGTATTGTCGAAGCTCGAATCAACCCGACAAGCAATTCCACCGGGTTTAGCACTGGAACACCTCAGAAAACCATCTATCAGGCCGTCCCCAAGAACCGACTCAATCTACATCCCGGCAGATCCGGAGTCAGGAGCTGTGCCCATGGACATTGACGTGGGAAGTGGTTCAGGAAACCCGGGACTGCTTCGCAGAACCCGGGGACTGCGCAGCAAGATCTGGCCGAGGTTATGCCGGTGGAGCAAATGGAAATAGATGAGGAGTTATTTCCAGTGCGAGCTATACCAGCTTGGGCGTTGCCCATATTTCAATTCCTAAAGGATGGAACTTTGCCCAGTGAAGAGGTGCTTTCTAGGCAAATTCAGAGGCGCGCAAAGGCGTACACAATCATCAATGCCGAACTATACAAGAGAAGTGTCACAAATGTACTACAACGATGTGTTGACCCAGAAGAAGGGCTTGACATCCTCCGGGAATACATCAAGGGAATGTGGGCATCACGCCTCATCCAGAGCATTAGTGGCAAAAGCTTTCCGACATGGGTTCTACTGGCCAAGTGCCTTGGAATAAGCAGAGGATCTAGTAAGAAAATGCAATGGCTATCAGAGGTATGCTACCAAGACACACATGCCAATGTCGGAGCTCAAGACCATACCAATCACCTGGCCATTTGCCGTATGGTGTTTGGATATGGTTGGTCCGTTCAAACCAGCAAGGGGAAACATGACCCATATCTTGGTTATGGTGGACAAGTTTACGAAGTGGATTGAAGTAAGGCCAATAAGAAAATCTGATGGAGCTATGGCCGTAACATTCCTCAAAGATATCATCTTGAGATACGGCTATCCTCACAGTATCATAATGGATAATGGCACAAACTTTGCTGAAGGAGCATTTGCACGATTCTGCCGAGATAAGAAGATCCGGCTGGATGTCGCCTCGGTAGCCCACCCCGCATCGAACGGACAAGTGGAAAGATCCAACGGATTAGTATTATCCAGGATTAAACCCCGGCTCATTGAGCCGCTGCAAAGATCAGCGGGATGCTAGATAGAAGAACTACCAGCGGTACTGTGGAGTTTAAGAACAATTCTGAATCAATCAACAGGCTATACGCCATTCTTTCTGGTATATGGGGCAGAAGCTATATTACCAGCCGACATAGAGCATGATTCGCCCAGAGTCACCCAATACACAAAAGCCGAAGTGCGCGAAGCCCGGCAAAATGATGTTGATCTGCTGGAAGAAGCGAGAGAATTGGCATTGTCCAGATCCGCCATATATCAGCAAAATCTCCAATGCTATCATAGCCGGAAAGTTAAACCCCAAGTCTTTCGGGAAGGTGATCTGGTGCTCCGGTTGGTACAACATACTGCTGGCATGCATAAGCTATCCCCCCCATGGGAAGGGCCATTCATTGTGAGCAAAGCATTACACAATGACTCGTATTATCTCATTGATGCAAAACCATAGGAGAAGAACAAGGCGGATAGGTCTGGCGAGGAGTCTAAGCGTCCGTGTAATGTAGCTCTACTTCGTCCGTTCTACACTTAGCAAAGAAGTGTGTGTATCCGAGTCTTCTCATGTGTCGGTATGTATGTCGGCAATGAGTCTATCAATGAAATCTTGGCACCTCGAGCAGTAACTCGGGGACTGCCTTAGTGGTATTTATTGTTTTCTGTATTTGTTATATGTCGGCTGGCGTAAGTTGCTTCTACCTAAGCCGGATTAGTAGTGTGTGAGCACCAAAAACTCAACTCTTCGATTTGCTGCTGTCCAACAAGATTTGGCTTCATGGCAAGCAAGAGAACAAGTTTGGAATTGCGTAGCACACGAAAAACGACTAAGGGAAAGGAATTTAATCGAGCCGACATTTGTTATTCGGACTAACTTTATGTTTACCTAGTTTTTACTATGCTGAATTATTTTGAGCTAGTCCTAAAGTTTCCAAGTATTGTTAAGTCAATTTTTGAAACTCGGACTCGTAAGTCATAAAACCGAACCAAGGTAGACACGAGCCGAGCCAAGAAATTGGAGAAACAAGAAAACGAAACTCGGGGACTGCGCCCAAGTTAGTCCGGCACAAACAACTTAGTAGCAAAAAATAACTAGTGTGCTTAATACATTTTGCACCCGGCATACCGGGGATCTGATAAACTGCAAAGTGTTTCTAATCAAGGAGCAGGAGGAGGAGGTAACTTGGCGCCAGCAGGTGCAGCTCCGGCCTCGGCTTCAGCTTCGTCTTCATCCTCTTCGACATCCGAGGCTTCGTCCTCTTCTTCCTCACTCGAACCATCTTCGACATATTCGTCGTCGACAGCGCCAAGGAAACTTGGTCCCTCATTCCATAAATGGATGGGGGCATATTGAATGAGGCTATGGGCGCAAGCCTTGCGCCGAGCAATCCAATCCAGGTCAGTGGACCACCTTGATCCGGTGCGCATGTGCTCGAGAAGCTTCAGGTTTATCTTTTCATACCATGTGAGCACATAGTGGAGGACGATTTCAGCTCCGGCCCGTCCAGCGGATTCCCTCCAAAGATCAAGCTGGGTCTCGCACTCCATTAGCCTGGCAATAAGAGCAGTGGCTCCCTCCGGAGTATCTTCTTTAGGCCAAAAGGCATTAAAGATCTCGATTTCCATATCTAGGATATCCTTGCCATAATTCTTCACAATCTCAACGCGAGAAGATAAGCTGACCAGCAGGTCCTCCATGTCATAGGGAATAATCTCTGCGCCAGGACCAACTGGGGTACCCCTCTTCTGGCGGAATTTGGCAACAGTAGTGGCTGCAATGGCATCACCCTCTGGAAATTTGTCTGAAAACGAGACAAGTGAATTAAGTAAAAGGAAGTAGACCCAGAAAGATCAATGTCGATTGAAGGAAAAGAACTTACGAGAAATATGGCTGTGGATCCGGGTCAGCTCCTTGGTGTAGTTGTCGCGCCTCTCCTGGAGTTGCACAAGTTCAGCATTCGCGACTCAAGCGTAGTGTCAGCCTCTTTTAGCAGTTCTTGGTCCTTGGCAATTTGGAGGTTTAGACGCTCTTGCTCTTCGGTGAAACCTTGGCCAGCTTTATCCATCTCGGATTTGTGGAGCGCCTTGAGTTTCTTCATCTCTACCTTAAGTTTGGCAATTTCATCATCCTTGATCCGGAGAAGGGCGAGCTCATCGTCCTTCTTCTTGAGTTCGGCCTGATGCTGCCCTGCTTGTTCGAGAAAATGCAGCATCATATCAGGCACGGGCACACTATCTTCAAGAGATGCTGAAATAGTTTATTGACCCGGCAAAGCCGAGGTATGAATATTTAACGAGCTAAGAAGAAAAGGAGATAGAGCGTAGAGGAAGGTCAAGCAAAAATGACTTACCCTTTATTTGGTCCAAAATTTTCCTCATAAGGATGTTCTCAGCCTCCACTCCGGCTGCCCAATCCGAATAACATATTAGTTCAGTGGAAAAAGACAAAGAGAAACGGGAAAAATGCCAAGGAGGAAACTTACCCCTTTTCTCGTATTTGGCGAGAAGAGTAGTATGTTTGGAGCGCAGTAGCTTATGTGTGTCCAAAAGACGCTGAAACTCAGTGCTCCGGCGATTGGTAGTCACCTGAAAAGAATACAAAAGGATAGCTTAGTCTTGTGCATATTCGAAGTGTACAGAATCCGGGCCAAGTGGAACTTAACCCGACTCTAGGTATGTGCATATTCGAAGTGTGCAAGATCCAGGCCAAGTGGAACTTAACCCGGCTCTAGGTGTGTGCATATTCGAAGTGTACAAAATCTGGGCCAAGTGGAACTTAACCTGGCTCTAGGTGTGTGCATATTCGAAGTGTACAAAATCCGGGCCAAGTGGAACTTAACCTGGCTCTAGGTGTGTGCATATTCGAAGTGTGCAAGATTCGGGCCAAGTGGAACTTAACCCGGCTCTAGGTGTGTGCATATTCGAAGTGTGCAAGATCCGGGCCAAGTGGAACTTAACCCGGCTCTAGGTGTGTGCATATTCGAAGTGTACAAAATCCGAGCCAAGTGGAACTTAACCCGGCTCTAGGTGTGTGCATATTCGAAGTGTACAAAATCCGGGCCAAGTGGAACTTAACCTGGCTCTAGGTGTGTGCATATTTGAAGTTGCTAAGGAGCTACGCTAATTCTCTAAGGAGCATCTGGCCGAGTAACAAGTTACTCCCCTGGAGGCTCGGGGACTAATGGTTATATGACTAAGTACTAGTGCATGTTAAAGAAAAAGCAAGGTAGCATACCTCCATCATCCGACCCGCGAAGTTGATAGCCTTGGCGACGGTGTTCATCTGTGCAGCAAACTCGACAGGCCCGAATTTCTCCAGGAGATCGTCATTATGGATGAACTCTGCCTTGTTCCAGTTGTTAACGAACTCGATCAAGGTCGGAGGATAGCGTTCTCCGCTAAGCATATGGGGCGCGACCAAACCCTTGGCATGGGCCTCCCTCCTCTTGACTTGTGCAACAGGGGGGCTGGTGTGCAAAACGAGTTGCGCATCAGCTGACCCGACAGAGGTGTCTTTCTTTGGAGGGGTCTTCTTCGGAAGCATGGACGCGAGTGTACGCTGTCCAGCCTCGATTGATGCTGCCCTGGCGGCGTTAGAAGCCTTTTTGCCTTTGGGCTGCTGCTAAGAAGTGGAGGTTTGTGCTACGGATTTGCCCTTGGGCACAACCTTGGTGCTAGTTGTGTCTTCTCGCTGAGCCTTGGAAGACTCGGACGAGGCAGAGGGCTTGGCGCTGTTGCTGATGTTTGTGCTGCTGCTGCTGCTGGTGTTGGCGCTGGTGCTGATTTTTGTCTTAAGGGGTCTTGTTGGCATCTGGATGATGTTAGTTCTTGAGCCGGGCGGAAGTGGGAGCAACCGCTGCCTCGGCAGAGTCATTTCCCCCTGCTCCGAGGTTGCCCTCCTCTGGACGAGGTGGGCTAGAACCCGAAGCAGCTATTGAACCCTCCTGAATGGGGCTCAGCGGGCGAGAATCGTCGCCATGAGAGGGAGAAGGGCTATGTCGGAGCGGCGAGGCGATGCCAGATCCGCTCTGAGGAACCTCCACCACGGCCCTGCCGAATCAAATGATGAATGATAAGAAACTATAACAAAGGAAGAACAAATGAGTAGCAAAACATGAAGCAGAAAATTGGATAAGGAAGAAATGACTTACTCATCAGAGGTCAAAGGCTCCTTGGGCTTGCGAGCTCTCCGAGTTATGGCCTTGGTCGTAGGCTTGGTGGCAGCTTTGTCTGCAGACTTCTTTCGTCTCTTCGCTGGCTTGGAAGGTTCGGAAGAAGAAGCAGATGCAGCTCCCCTTTTCTTTGGTGCAACCGGGACAGGCTCGCCCGTAGCAAGGGGAGGATCTTCATGGATCTGCCCACCGGGGTTAGCTGATGCCGGAAAGGCGTAAGAAAGGGGGACAACGTCAAATGCTTCCATCACCTCAACATCGGAATCATCTTCATCCTTAGGCTAATCTCTAATGGAAGAGAGTTTACCGGTATGTCGCTTGGTCGCATCGGGGAACGGAAGGAACATCTCCTGATCCGGCTCCTCCTCGTCCGGGACATCTCCATCCGGTGCCCACTTGAGGAAGGCTCGGTGCCATCCTCAAGAGTTTGCTGAAGAAACATCTAATGGAGAAAATGCGAAGGTATCAAACATACAATAAATTCCGACTAAGACTTAACTCGGAAAAAGATCGGAGCACGAGATTTACCGCAGGAGGAAGCCTATCTCGGCAGAAGTGTTCGATCCCCCACTCCCAATCAGCGGTGAATTTCTTGTTGGTGGTGAAGAGGGCCTTGACCCGACGGAATATCTCGGTATTTCTCAACTCAAATGAGGAGGTCCGGTTGGGGTCAAGGCGCCAACTCATGTGGCAAAGATTATGGGTGCGTTTCTGGAGAGGGGAGATCCGGTTGCGGACGAATGTGATCATTGCGTCCTCATTGTGCAGTCCCAGATCCTTCAGCTCCTGGAACCTTTTGTTGACTTGGTTCGCCAGGACGGTGGGTTTCTTGGGGATCTGATCCCAGAGATCCGGATTAGGAGGACCCGGAACGTAGGGGCGCAGCCAGATCAGGTCTTCAGTTGTGCCATTTCTGACATAAAAGAAGGTTCGGGCCCAGCCCTTGCAAGAGTCCAGCCCCGTGACTCGGGAAAGACGGACTATTTCTGAGGAGAGATGGAAGCAGCACCAAATTGTGTAAGTTGTTTGTCCTCCAGGTCAAGCTCTCTATTCGGAATCACATTCCGGCGGAGACCAAAAAACAGGATCTAGAGCTCCTTAGTGGGCCACAATCCGGAGTAGCCCTCTACGGTGGAAGCAAAAGCAGAAAGGGAAGTAATGGCATTTGCTGGAAGGTGGTGCAGTTGAAGCTCGTAGGTGTTGAGCCAGTCGTGGAAAAAGTTGCTGACGGGGAGCCCAAACCCACGCTGGAAGTGGGAGAGAAACACCACAAACTCATCCGGGTTTGGTGAGGGAGCAAGTTCCTCGGCGGCGAGACGATCCACCACACCCTCCGGGATGCGACGCGTGCGATACAACTAGTCCAGGTCGTCTTGGCATAGCCAGGACCTAACCTAGGTGCCGCGCTCGGCGTTCTCCGCATCCTCCTCCATCTCCTGCTCCGCGACGGCGAGTTCTTCCTCTGTCATCTCTAGGTCGCTGTCCTCACTGGCCCTATCGGCGGTGGGGGCAGTGGCCTAGACTGACGCGGACCCGTGGCGGTGGAGATGCGCGGGAGTGGCGGCAACGCTGGTGGTGCAACTAAGCAAGTCAGTGCGGCTGGCAAGCTTGGAGGAAGAAGAAGAAGAAGAAGAGGCAGAGGGGCGCGAGAATGGGGAAAAGTCCCAAGGGGCACGTCCCTCCCCTATTTAACCACGCACAAGAGGGGTAGTGGGATCGTGCTGTGCGGAAGAGCCACACGGTGTGGCCGTGTATAATCCGGATCAACCAATCAGAAACGAGCCACAGGATGGGCCACAGGGCGCAGGAGATCCCACGACGCGACGTGGTGACACAGTTAACGAAGCGACAGACACGATGTGACATGTGCAATAGTAACACCTGACATTAACTGCAGCAGTAACTAGCGCAGGCCCTTAAAATGAGGCAAAGTAATGATTACCCTCCACGTGGGGAAGCGTATGAGAGAAGGAAGAATAACCCGGATAACTGTGGGATAACCCGGCCAGCGAGTGAAAACTCGGAATGTGCCGAGGGAAAATATAGTCAATGAAATCCGGGATATGATGTAACTCAGAAAAGGGAGCAAAAGGCTCGGTGAAATTGAACCTGTTGTGGCCTTAGCGGCTAAGGCAGCTAAGACCGCACCAGCTTCGAGGACTAATGTTGGGGGATACCCCCGGGTAGGGTCACACCGGGGTATAATGGCCGAGTTAGCCGAGGTACGGCAAGGTCAAAGCCAATGCTGGCCGAGTCACCTCAAGGCAGGCCGAATCACGGAGTAACCCGGACCTGAGGATGTCCGCCTAACTGAGTCCTGGCCGAGTTATGTCGTATGCCGGCAGGATTTATGTAACTTGTATGCAGGTACCGGTGTGGCTGGATCAACTAGGCATGATCCGGGTTATATCAAGCTTGCAAGAGAAGGAAGGTATCTCGCTGGTCAAAAGGTGACCACTGTACGCAAAGCGTGAGCGAAGCGGACAGAGGCCAGGACCACCGAGGCGTGGCCGACAAGGGTGACGATGCCTGTGTCGGATGAAGCGGGCGTCGCAGAGGTCCACGTAGCCTCTACATGGATGACGCTGGGCAAAAGTGACCCGGTCGGTTTACTATTTTGGGAGGAGGCATATTCCCTGGAATATGCCTCCACGTATGCCCTAATTGGATACCTAGCCACCCCTATATAAGGAGGGCTAGGGCATCTGTAGAAGGGGTTGGTCTTTGACTGGTTGATCTCTAGTTGGTTGAGTTTTACTAGTATGTTCCTGAGGGCTAGCTAGTGGTGAGAGTAAGAGAGTTCCTTCTTCCTCCTCTCCCCAATACAGCTCAAGGAGCACTTGTAAGCATTGGAAGTGAATCGAATACAAACATCTGTGTGTGGAATCACCACACTATCCCTCCCTGGATTCCTCTAGTGCATATTATCCCCACCTTTAGCCTATCCATGGCATCTGCCGTGACACCACCATGACAGTTGGCGCCCACCGTGGGGCTAGCGGCGCTAGCAGGAGTGAAGATCCGGACGGGAAACCTCATCGGCACCGGCGAACGCATCGTCTCCGGGCTTGTTCAGCGCTTTGGAGCGCTAGACTTTGTCAGCGACAATGTTGGCTGCTTCGGCAAGCGACCTCTCCCGCGCAACAGCCTCTTCGTCAAGCTCGGCATGCACAAGATCTACGTCACTATCAATGTGTCGTGCATTCACCCGCGACACGTCATCGAGGGAGGCGAGCCACCCCTTAGCACGGTTCACGGGGCGCGTATCACTCGCTCCCCTGACCGCGTCGAGGTGATGATGACCGCGCCTGGCGCTGGCACGATCAAGGATCCGACACCAGATCCCGAGGTAACACCCAAGGCACCAAGGAAAAGTAGAGGTCCTCCACTAGAGAGGCCAGAGAACGTGCTACAGCAGGCGATAGATAGCCTAGATAACCCCATAGCACCTGCAGTAGATCCGGCTCAGGCACAGGCCGAGTTAGAGGAAACTAGGCAGAAAATACTAGAGGGTGCGAAAAAGATAGCCGTGGCTCAGCAGTCATTGAACATGACACTATGTGAGTACACAAGAGCGAATAAAGTAGATGCTGTAAAAGTAAAGGGGATAAACCTCATCAGTGAAATGAACAAAGAGGGTGATACTAGAGTTAAGGAGTCAGAGAACTTTCATCATGAGGCTGCCAAAGTCTGATACCCGGCAAAGAACCTCAGAGCAGCGGATGCAGCTGCATCCGAGTTAGAGGGTTTGACGGGTGAGGCCTGACAAAGACAGCAGGAAAGAGTCAATGAGTTAGTTCAGATCGCGAACAGACAAAATGAAGAGTTGCTCAGGGCAAACCCGGCAAGGGCTGGGGCATCCAAAGTTGTTCATTCAGCTGTAGGTAACTCGGAGAAATCAGCTGGAGCAGCATCATCCCCTCATGGAGACCCAAGAAGAGAGGAGGTGGAAACTTCAGCAAGGAGAAACAAACAGATAGTCCCATATGACCCGGCAAGGGCAGGGAAAGGAAAGCAGTGCAAGCAAATGATGATCGACGAAGTGTCAGCCGAGGTGAGGCTGGCCGAGGTAACTGCGACCAAGGTAATGTCGGTCAAGGAAATGCTGTAAACGGCAATGCCGGACATCGCAACTCGGCTGGAGCAGGGCAACCGCAGCAGCGGAATATACCATGGCAAGAGCAAAGTGCCGGCCGAGGTATGCAACAGAAAGGCGCTCCACGAGAGCAAGACAGATATAATGATGGTTATTCGGAAATGGTGAACGTAGGATACCCAAGGCCGGACTATCACGTGATAGGGTCAAGATTGGGAAGCAGGGACTTGATGCCTGACGATGCCAGGTTAAAACTGGATCGGCTTTATAGGTCGGAGCAAATTGAATGTCAAGGTCTTCCGGGTCCGGCGTGTTTTGGGCCCCGGATCATGAAGGAGCCTTCGGTACCAAACTTTCAGTTACCCAGAGGCACGAAAACATATGACGGCAGCACAAAGCCGGAGGATTGGTTGATAAACTACACTACGGCGGTGAAAATTGCTACAAGCAACTTGAGATGGGCTGTGAGATATGTACCATAGATGCTGGAGGGGCCAGCAAGGGTATGGCTAAACAATTTTCCACCTGGAAGTATCAACTGTTGGATTGATTTTTGAGGAAATGTTTGTCAGCAACTTCTCGAGCACGTATCAGAGGCCGAATAGGCCACAAACCTTAGCGATGTGCAAACATCGACCATCTTCGCAAGAAGGTGCAAACACCAGACTTTCTTACTGCTAGTCAAGGATCGTCAATCACTTCGTCGTCAACACGCAAAGAAGGATCGCACCATCGACTGTCTTCGCAAGAAGGTGGCCGACCTCGAGAAGACCATCAAGGAGTAAGAAGCCCAGCTTGCAGCCAAAGAAGAAGAGGAAGAAGGTGAAGACATCTAGGGGGATATTCACACGTACCTCAGAAATGATGATGACTATCTGGAGGATGATGCCATGGACTTCTACATCGACGATGATGACTCATACTTCATCGATGATGAGTAGATGCACTAGAGCACTATGGTAAGAATGAGATGTATCGGTCCCATTGTATCTTAGCTCACAGAATGGTTCTTAAAACCATCTGTATTCCTTTCATGTTGTGGTGTGTGTGTTTGTATTGTGTGCTTTGATTGAATGAATGAAAATAAGTTAGTTTGCAAAACCTGAGTGAAACTCAAAGTTTTAGCTTTGAAAATCCAAAACCATAAACCTTAGAACTTTCCCTCTTACCCCATTATCTATCTCAATCTTCAGATGACTCGTGGAAACCAAGGAGGGAGCAGCTCATCGCAGGACCCAATGCTGCAAATTCTGCAGACGCTAATTGCAGACCGTGAAGCTAGTAGGGCAGAGCGCCAAGCAAATCTAACCACCTGCAACAGATCGCCCAGATGGCCCACAATAATCAAGGCCATGGAAATCAGGATCATCATGGATCCAAACTAAAAAACTTCTAGAATACCAATCCCCCAATCTTTATGAAGTCTGAGGACCCGCAGGATGCCGATGACTGGTTACAGACCATGGAGAATAACCTAGAAGTCGCTGGAGTGGATGCCAACGAGAAAGTTCTATTTGCCACCCACTATCTGGCAGGAGATGCAAGAGCATGGTGGAACAACACCCGTAACATGAACCATGGTCAAGTGATGACGTGGGAAGCCTTCAAAGTCAAGTTCAGCCACACCCATGTGCCGCAGGGTTTAGTCACCAGAATGAGATATGAATTCAGAGAGCTAAAGCAAGGTAGGATGATTGTAGTGGAGTAATAATGGGTTCGTAGCATGGAAAACAAAAAATTTCTACCGCAAGAACGAACAAAACCTAGATCTAATCTAGATAAAAGCCAAGATCTAATCTATTGGACATGTGCTACGAGATAGATCTGTACTAACCCTTGTAGATCCGAAAGCCTTGTGCGAGATCGGATCTCGTGGTTGATGTAGACGATCAATTGCCGATCTCAAGATCGAGTAGACGATCCTTCTGGCGCGTTAAGTGCTTCATGATCGGTCCACGTCTTGGTCGATGCACCTTCCTCTCCCGTTCAGTGACGTGAGGTAGTAGATCTCTCCACGGAATCCCGAAGCACACGGCGTGGTGGTGGTGGTGGAGTAGAGAATTCCGAGGCTTCGCCTAAGCTGAGCGAAGGAGGAGGAAGAGGTGGCTAGGGCAAGAGAGTGGAGGGGCAGGGGTGGCGCCCACCCTCTATATATAGAGAGAGGGTGCGGCCTAGGGTTCCCACCCCTAGGCCCACCTCCTAGGGCAAGCACAAGGGAGAGGGGAGGAGTTTCCTTCCCAAGTCTCCTTTTCCTTTCTTGGTTTTCAAGTAAAGTCCACGGAACCTTCTGGAACTTTCCGGAACATTCCGAAACCTTCTAGAACCCCCATATAAACACTCCGGAACATTTCCGAACCTAGAAAACGATCTCCATTATATGAATCTCATTCTCCGGACAATTCCGGATCTCCTCGTGATGTCCCAGATCTAGTCCGAGACTCCGAACAACATTCGGTCTCCAATGCACATTCCATATCTACCTAAACAGCATCGAACCTTAAGTGTGTCACCCTACGGTTCGTGAATATGCAAACATGATGGAGACACCTCTCCGATCAATAACCATCAGCGGGATCTGGAGATCCATAACGGCTCCCACATACTCAACGATGACTTCGTGATCGATAGAACCATTAACATACGAAACCAATTCCCTTTGTCACGCGATATTCTACTTATCCGAGGTTTGATCGTCGGTATCTCCATACCTAGTTCTACCTCGTTACTGATAAGTACTCTTTACTCGTTCCATGTTATGTCATCCCTTGTGACCTAGTCACATGCTTGCAAGCTAACTAGATGACATTCCACCGAGAGGGCCCAGAGCATATCTATCCGTCATATGGATGGACAAATCCCAATCTTGGTCCATGCGCTTCAACACATACTTTCAGAATACCCAATGACACCTTTATAACCACCCAGTTATGAAGCGGTGTTTGATGTCATCAAAGCACCCATTCGGTAATGGTGATTAACATAACCTCATGGTCGAAGGATTAGGTTACTATGCATTTGAAAGCTTGTAGCAATACGAACTAAATGACTTGATCTTATGCTACACTTACTATGTGTGTGTGTGTCCATCACATCATTCTCCTAATGATATGACCTTGTTATTAATGACATCCAATGTCCATGATCAGGAAACCATGATCATCTATTAATCAACAAGCTAGTTCAACAAGAGGCTTACTAGGGACACTTTTATGTTTACAAAACACACAAGTATTAGTGTTTCCTAATAATACAATTATAGCATGGGATGTAAACATTCATCATAAACACAAAGATATAATAATAACCACTTTTATTATTGCCTCTTGGGCATATCTCCAACAAGTACCGTGACAGATTCTTGTCCCTACCCATGTATTCACCAGATGAGATCAACACTAAAGCTAAGAAGAAGGAGAGATTCCTGAACGGACTGCATGATGAGATGCAAACGGTACTAGTCAACATCCGTTTTGAGGATCTCGAAGAGCTAGTCGACTCTGCCATTCAGATGGAAGGAAAGATCAACCAAGCGAATGACAATCACAAATGCCGGATGATGCACCAAGCTGGATCCAACAGTCACTAGAAGTATCACCCCAACTCGTTTGCCGGATATGCCCCGCGGAACAATAGATCCCCAATGTCTCGCCCAAGCTACCCCAACCGTAGCGGAGGAAATATGAAGACCAGAGGGAACCACAACAACAACAACCCTGGTAACTCCAACCGCGCACCACCTAAGTCCAACAACAACAACACTGCCCCGAGGACTGGAAGCAATGATGTACCTGTTGCAGCCAAAGACAAGTCCCAGATTACTTGTTTTGAGTGTGGAGCTAAGGGTCACTACTCCAATGAGTGTCCCAAGAAGATTGCAACCACCACCAATGTGAATGCCCCAGCTCAGCAGCAACGCCGTGTTCAACCCAGAAGAAGATTCGCCCCAAGGAACCCTCACAACTGCAACGGCCGTCTCTTCCACATGAACGCCGAAGAAGCCCAGGAAGCGCCTGATGTCGTGTTGGGTATGTTTTCTGTCAACTCAGTATTAGCAAGAGTGTTGTTTGATTCTAGAGCATCGCACTCGTTTGTTACCGAAGAATTTTCATGCACTAGTAAGATTCACCCAACCAACTTGAAGCATGTTATGATAGTTCAAATACCGGGTTCAACCACAAAAGATAGAAAATTTTGCAAGGCTATACCTATCAGAATCCATGGGATAGATTTTTATGCCAATCTAATAGTACTTGGAACCAAAGGTTTGGAAGTAGTACTAGGAATGGATTGGATGTCGAAGCATAAAGGATTAATAGGCTGTGCCAAGAAAGCCATCACCATGACCAGTAGCTCTGGAGTATCAGTAGAGCATATATCTGAAACCTTACCCCGTCAGTTCAAGTGCAATAAGAGTCTAGCCCTACCCACCATAGACCAAGTCAGAGTAGTCTGTGAATACCCCGATGTATTCCCAGATGAATTGCCTGGTATGCCCCCAGATCGGGATATTGAGTTCATTATCGAACTAATCCCTGGCACCAGACCCATAGCTCAGAGACCCTATAGCATGAACCCAACAGAGTTAGTGGAGCTGAAGAAGCAACTTGATGCTATGATGGCAAAAGGCTTGATTCAACCAAGCGCATCACCATGGAGATCGCTCGTGTTGTTAGTCGACAATAAAGATGGAGGCAACCGTTTGTGCACAGATTACCGGAAGCTGAATGACGTCACCATCAAGAACAAGTACCCTTTGCCCAAGATAAAGGATCTGTTTGATCAGTTGACTGGTGCTAGCGTGTTCTCTAAGATTGATCTTAGGACTGGTTATCACCAACTTAAGATTCGTGCAACGAATATCCCAAAGACCGCCTTTACCACCAGATATGGATTATATGAGTATAAGGTCATGTCTTTTGGATTAACCAATGCCCCTCTTATTTCATGAATCTCATGAATAAGATCTTTATGAACTTTCTGGATAAGTTTGTCGTGGTGTTTATCAACGATATCCTTATCTACTCCAAGTCAGAAGAAGACCATGAGCAACATCTGAGAATCATTCTTGAAACCCTTAGAGAGCATCAGTTGTATGCCAAGTTTAGGAAATGTGAGTTTTGGCTGAAAGAAGTAGGATTCCTCGGACATATTGTGTCTGCAGGAGGAGTCGCTGTTGATCCCGCCAAGATCAAAGATGTTGAAGAATGGGAAGCCCCAACCACTCAAACCCAAGTCCGTGCATTTCTCGGATTAGCGAGATATTACTGCAAGTTCGTAGAAGGATTTTTGAGCATCGCAAGACGAATGACCCAACTGTTGAAGAAGGATAAGAAGTTTGAATGGACCGACAAATGTGAATCAAGTTTCCAAGATCTCAAGAAGAGATTGATTTCAGCCCCAATATTGATCATGCCAGATATCAAGAAGCTGTTTGATGTGTATTGTGATGCATCCAAGATTGGTCTCGGATGTGTGTTGATGCAAGAAGGCAAAGTCATAACATATTTGTCAAGACAACTGAAGCAGCATGAGAAAAACTACCCCACCCATGATCTTGAACTAGCAGCCATAGTTTTGGCATTGAAGACATGGCGTCATTACCTCATGGGTAACTGCTGTGAGATTTACTCAGATCACAAGATTTTGAAGTATATTTTCACTCAGAAGGAGCTGAATATGAGGCAAAGGAGATGGATAGAGTTAATCAAGGATTATGACCTTGACATTCACTATCACCCCGGCAAAGCCAATGTGGTAGCGGATGCTCTTAGCAGATTGTCGTGTAGATTAAACACTATGATCAAGGAGAAGCAACCAAGTTTGCACGAGGAGTTGGAGCAGTTTAGAACCGATCTAGTTAGAAAAGGATTCTTAGCTAGCATTGAACTTCAACCCACTTTGATTAGCCAGATCAAGGAAGCCCAGAAGGGAAATGCAAGTATCGACGGAATCAAGTGTCGTATTGGTACAGGAAAGGTACCTAGATTCACCGAAGACGAAGAAGGAGTACAGTGGTACAAAGGACGTATCTGTGTGCCAGCAGATTCGGAGTTGAAGCAAGTTATCATGCAAGAAGCTCATGATACTCTTTATTCTATCCACCCCGGAGGAATGAAGATGTATCAGGATTTGAAGGAGCAATTTTGGTGGCACAATATGAAGAGAGAAATCGGAAGCTACATCGCCAAGTGTGATATCTGCCAGAGAGTCAAGGCGGAACATCAGAGGCCTGCATGACTATTGGAACCATTGCAGATTCCGGAATGGAAATGGGATTCCGTCGGAATGGACTTTATCACCGGTTTGCCTACTTCTAGTAGGGGAAATGACTCTATCTGGGTCATCGTTCATAGACTATCCAAGGTAGCCCATTTCATACCTGTCAAGACAACCTACCAGAGTTCGAAGCTAGCAGAGTTGTACATTGCTAGAATTGTTAGTTTGCATGGAACCCCCAAGACCATAGTATCAGATCGAGGAACCCAATTTACCTCGAGATTTTGGCAGAAAGTCCAAAAAGGATTAGGAACCAAGTTGAATTTCAGCACATCTTATCACCCGCAAACCGATGGACAGACTGAAAGAGTCAACCAAATCTTAGAAGATATGTTGAGCACCTGTGTGCTAGAGTATAGATCAAAATGGGAAGATTGTCTGCCTTTCGCAGAATTCTCCTACAACAACAGTTATCAAGCTAGTTTGCAAATGGCCCCATTTGAGTTCTTATATGGAAGAAAGTGTCGTGCCCCTTTGAATTGGTCGCAAGTAGGAGAGAGTCAGATTTTCGGACCCGACATCCTACGGGAAGCCGAAGAGAAGGTTCACAAAGTCCGTGATCACCTCAAGGCCGCCCAATCCAGACAGAAGAGTTATGCTGACAAGAGAAGGAGAGACCTGACTTTCAATGTCGGAGATTTTGTATATCTCAAGGTTTCGTCATTGAAGGGAACGCAATGTTTTAGTCTGAAAGGAAAGTTAGCCCCCAGATATATCGGACCCTTCAAGATTCTGAATCGTCGAGGAGAAGTATAGTATCAACTAGAACTGCCTAAGGAGATGTCTGCCATCCACAATGTGTTCCATATCTCGTTACTTCGCAAATGCTTAGAAGTGCCAGAGAAGACCAAAGTTTTCAAGAACATCGATCACCGACCGTGGATATCAACAAGGATCTGACGTATCGTGAAGTGCCCATCTGTATCTTGGAGGAAGCTTACAGAACCACTAGGACCCGCAGTATCAAGTTTCTCAAGATTCAATGGAGCAACCATACCAAAGAAGAAGCCACTTGGGAGCGAGAAGATTACATTAGGACTGAGTTTCTAGATCTCTTTAGTTCCTAGTTTTCTTTCTTAAATCTCGGGACAAGATTTTGTTTAAGGGGGGAAGGTTTGTAACATCCCAAAACTTTAATCCAAGTTATCAAGATCCAAATCACCCAATTTAGGGTTAACAAAAACTTTTTATTATTATTAAAACAATTAAGCATGCATATGTGTGTTGCATTAATATGGAATTGTTTGAAGTTGCCATGTTTGTTTGTTCTAATGGTTGTAAAATGATTCAAAGATGAATTCCACATCATCTAGATCATTCCCAAGCAAAGTCCAAAGAAAAGAAATCAAATAAGATTAATAAAGGCAAATGGTCACTTTTGCCATTTTAATCCACTAGGTCACTTTAGGTGTTCCTAGAACTCAAATTCCAACAGAAACATTTCTAACTCTTTGCACCCCTTGCTAGTACAAGTAAAGATCTACCAAGGCCCACTTTGTGATCCTACAAAAACATTTGAACTCTAAATTTAAATGACATTTGAAAATGGAATCAAGTGTATGTACCTAGATCCCACTTTCAAAAACCATTCAAATGAGTTAACTTGACAATCCCAAGCAACCACAGATGCTCAAGCATGTGACCAACAACTCCACCAAAAATCATTTAAAAATTCAAATAAAAGTTTCATGCGGCCATTTTGTCGAACAGTTGGCATGCAAATAAAATCTGCCTAACAAACACTATTGTTGATCAATGCTTTGTTGAGCAATTTGGCTCAATCTTGTCCCCTCTACTCTCCTTTGTCTCCCCTAGCTCTAACCAAGCCAGCACATACCTACCCTATAGCTCCCAGCAGCAGTGCCGCGCCACCCCGATGCCATGATTGCCAGCCAACCATGCCCACGTCGCAGGGGCATGCCCCGCCCTCTTCCGCCGCTCCAGGGAGGTAGGCGTGGTAGCACCACCGCCCACAGTCCCTTCCCCAAGCTTTGCTAGCCCCTGGACCACCTCACATCGCTCGCGCCCACCGCCTCTGCGCCGTGCCTAGCTCACGCTAGAGCACCATCCCCGACAGGCCCGCACAAGCCGCACCTTGACCTCACCTCGCGTGCGCCGCTCCACCTTAACCCTAGCACCCCGCCAGACATGCCCTTTCCCTGCCGCGTGACCAGCAATCACCGTGAACCGCGTCGAGCACCGCCTCTGCCGCAGAGCGCCAGCCTTTCCCAACCGCATGCCACCACCCCTAGCGTCGCCTTTACACCATAGCTAACCGCCAGGAGGCAAGCCACCGTCTGCCTACACCTCCCATGCCTCTAGCGCCCTGTATCATCGTCACCGACGAGCTCACCGTCGCCCTCTTGGTCTCATCGTCGAGCCTATATAAGGAGCCCTCACCAGCACCATTTCCTCACACCACTCAACTCCCCTCTCCCTCAGAACCACCTCACCCCATCACCGACCGAGCGCCGAGCTGTCGCCGAATTGCATGAGTTCGCCGCAACAGAGGAGGAAGAGCCCCGTCGATTTCGTCCAACCCAGGAGCCGCCGCGACCACGCCTGAGTCCGCCATTGTCTCCTTGTTCGATCGACCCTATCGCCACACTAGATGGAGCCCTGGTATGCCCCCATTGCACCCCCACCGAGCCGCTAGGGTTCCGTCTCATCGGCGACCTGTTCGTCGTCGATGATGAACTAGGATCGTCGATCGTAGTTCTAATTGCACGGCCCACATCGCCCCGTACCGCTTTGCGTCAAAAGAGCCGCTGACATGTGGACCCCCTGTTAGCTGTCCTATGTGCCGCGGAGTGTAAATGGGCCGGCCCACTTTCTTTCCTGCGCTGGCCCTAGAATTCAAATATAGATTTTCCTATTTAAACTTAATCTTGATTCTGTCCACTAGTTTGAAAATTAATTCAGAGAGTTCTACTTAACCAAATTGAATGATTCAAATTTTGTTAGAAAGATAATTAAAATCTCTATCCAAGCCCGTTGGATTTAAATCAATTAGAGTTATAGATCACATATAGCAAAAATAACAAGACAGAGGCTTTTCTGCATTCAAACATTTTTCAAAAATCAACCATAATAGCTTTTGAGTTGTTTCCACCTCTCAAAAATCACATTTGAATATACCTATCTGAATATGTAATAATATTTAGGTTTGCATGTAGTGACTTTGAACTAGTACCAAAATAATGCTATATAGGCATTTCTAGTCACTTTAAATCATTTAAAACATTAATCTTAAACTTATTCAAATATGATCCAACATTTAAATCACATTCCCATGCATTAGAATATGTGGTGATGACATGTGTCCACATGATCCCATATTTTAATTGGAGAATATTAAATCTTAATTATTTTTCAATGAGTAGAAATTACTTTTCTCAAATAAAATAACGGAAACTAGTTCCTTAAATCTTGTGATGTATGTGATGATACTAGATCATCAAATGTGTGCCTTAGTGTACTAAATAGACTAGTTAAGTATTGTTTGGTGATTTTGTATTCCATATGTATTTATAGACGATAGTACCGACCAAGTCTACGAAGAGGAGGAATTCTACCCCGAGGAAGAAGAGGAGAATTTCAACCACTGCACCAACCAAGGCAAGCCATCATTAACAATGCAAGATAACCCTTGCAAGCTTGATAACCTAAGCAAAATGCCTTAAGCATGCTTTGGTTATACCCATTTTGACTTATACCTACCCCAAGTTTTACTTACAAGCTTTACTTTCTTTTACTTTACCGAAGTCCTTTACTTTGTTGATAGATAACATAAAGAGTATAAAACATGACCTATCTAGTTAGACTTAGATGTCATTCTATGGCATGATATTGGCATTAGCATCCCACATTAGTGAACACTCTTAACTTAGTGATTAGAGCTAAACCAAAACCTTGATCACTTTAGATGGGAATACTTGGTGAAAATGATTATGAAAACCTTGGAATGATGAGTCATTCTATTGAGATGTTTTGACATGTGTTGAGAAACACAACTGGTTTATGATGATGAAAATGTTGCGGCATGAGCCTTGGCCCTTTTATAAAAACTGATGGTTGGGTTCGGATGCGATACCATTCCAATTTTACCGTACAACCACAATACCTGAATTGGGTAAGGCTTAGCCGGAAGTTTATACGCATTAGTATGAGTTCCCTCGTGGGAGAGGTTTGAGCTGAGGCTACCTCTCAATGTTGTCCACCTATGCAGTGCCCAGGATGGCAGATGGCCATGGCTGGGAGGCCAAGCTCATAGGAGAGGTGCTTATACTAGAGTGTGTAAAGGAAAGGTTGTGTTTGATTATCTGCATACTAAGTATGATGATTCAGGGTTATCCTTGACAGATGTATCGAATTTTGTGGTGAAAGTGTACCACCTCTGCAGAGTGTCAAACTATTCGAATAGCCGCGTCTGCGATTATGGACAGTTGGAGTGGCCATACTGTTCTGTTGTCAGATGTTTTCAAAATGACTTATGAAATGAATTATGACATGACTTGACCACAACAGAGTTATGACAACTGAGTTCCCACTTAGGTGATTTTAGAACTTTATTTTATCTTTCTTTGTTTCTGAACTCAGCTTAGGTTTCAAACTTAACTTTACAAATAAACTTAGAGTTAGCATTTCCTACTAGAACTACCTTACTTGTTAGTAATAGTTTGCGAGTACTTAAAGAGTACTCATGGCTTTGTCCCTGGCTATTCTCATGGCCAGACTATGAGGAGGACTATCCGGAAGAAGGACAGCAGGACGACTACGACAACTAGGATCATCTCCCATCGTCAGCATTGCCTATGACACTGAAGATGGAGCCTACCGCTACGCTATTTATTCTGCTACTTGTTTGTATTAAGACTGGATCATGAGATCCTTTATTTGTGTAAGACCTTATTATGGTTTGTAATGGATGATGTATTGTGATATCCAATCTGTTATGTCTCGCAAAAATGGTAATCCTGGGATTGCGATGTATGGCATAACAGGCATCTGGGATTAAAAATCTGGGTGTTGACAATAATCGTAGTAAAAGATTGTTCCAAGATACCAGTTGAGGGCATATGAGACTTCTCCTGAAAGACACATTAGGGGGATTAGATTCCATTACTATGGAAAGTGTATCCTCTTTATGCCTAACAATTGAATATAGAGCGTGATATTGTTCGTGAAGAGAAGTTTGGTCAAGCCACCTATCTTCCCAGAATCTAATCTATGATCCATCCTTAATATTGAAAACACCAAAACAGAATAAATACTTTTTGGACGCCATTAGTCCCACCCAAAAGTGTGAATCACCAGTGAAAGGGCATTTCATGCCTTAATGATGTTTTGGTGTTTGTTGTCAACACAAGTGTGTTTTTACCATGTGCTAAGTATCTTGCAGGTCTTATCTGTTAAAAAGGCACTAGACGGTGTTCTATCTTGCAATGGAGAAGAGTTCAAAAATAATCCAGAAAAGGCTGCCTATTTTGCAAGTTGGGGTCAGAATCTTCCCTGGATTCGGAGACTTCGGGGTCCATCACCGGAGACTCTGGTGTGCCTGGCCGGAGACTCCGGCCTAGTCTCCAGGCCTACCTTCGCCCCCAGGAAAACTCTTTGTGCCACCCTGAAATGTGGCTCAGAGTCGAGATCCCCCCGGAGAATTCGGTGCAGGTGTTCGGAGACCCCGGGCAAGTCTCTCGGGTTCCCCGAAGAGCATTTAGCACACCCCCGGAGTCTAGACCGGAGTCTTGTGCTCCCCCTGGAGACTTTGGGGTTAGTGACTACAACAGCTCTATTTGGGGGGCTATAAATACCCCCTTCTTCCCCAAGTTCAAGTTGCAGCTTCTACTCTCTCTCACCCATTGTTGCTGAGCTCCAAACTCCTAGTTCTCCCCCTAGCCACTAGAACTTGATGCCCCTTGGGGAATCAAGGGAGGATACCTAGACCTAGTTTTCCACCAAGGGGATTTGTGTTTCCCCTCCATTTTTGTAAGAAGTTGTTGCTCTAGGGTTTGAGGAAACCCTAACTTGAAAAAGTCGCCCTCCATAGCTCATCCTCATGTGTAATAGCTTCGGGGTCATCTTGGGATCCTCCAATTTAGTTGTGGAGAAGTGCCCCAAGGTTTTGTACATGGTTTTGGTCACCGCCTTCAAGGCCACCGTATAGTGGATAATGTGTTTGCCATGAGGCGGGTGCGCGGGAGAATAGGGTGAGGCCTTTTGTTGTGCTGGTGGTCTTAGTACCGCCCACCCCTCCAACATGAGACGTACTTTCCCTCAAAAGGAAGAAACTTTGGGAAAACATCTCTGTGTCTACTCCCGATGATTTCTATCCTTTACTCTTTATTTATTGTTGTTGCATGCTTGCTTGTCATATAGGTTATCTCACCTAGTTGCATATCTAGAGAACTTTTTTTGTGTCAAGCCTTAATTTGAAAAAGAAAATAAAAAATTGAGTAACGCCTATTCACCCTCCCCTCTAGTCGCTTATACCGATCTTTCAATTGGTATTAGAGCAAGGTGCTCTTCTTTGGCTTAACCGCCTAAGATACGTATGCGGGACTGGAGTAAGGGGAGTTAAACCACTCCCGATGACTCTCCCATCTCTAGGAAAGATCTTGTAGAACCTATAGATACGGTCCGGCAAGAGATGAGAGCCATGTTTGAGTTATATCTTGGTAAAAAGGAAGTTGTTGTTGCCGATACCATTGATAACCAATCAAGTGGTACCAAACCGACAGAAGATCCCATCAAGGACACCAGTGAGGGTTGCAACAAGGACTAAGTAAACCCCTTGGGAAATGTGCCACCACCACCTAGCTATAATGCCACTCCCATTCCTACACCTCATATTAAACATCGTGGTTCACTTCCTAAGATTTATGAATCTAATTTTGCCAATTGGCAATATCTTATGCGCTCTCACTTTAAAAGTTCAAGTGTTCATCTTTGGAAGGTTGTAGAGCATGGATTTTACCCGCTCAATCCCTACAACATGACGCCCACGGAGGAGATAAACAATCAATTCAATGCCTCCGCCATGGACATTCTCCAAGATGCCTTGACTCATGAGCAAATGACTCACATTCGCTCCTACGAGACCGCCAAGGACGCTTGGATTTCTCTTGAACGAGTTTATCTTGGCAACAAGAGCATTCAAAGCTCCAAGTTCGAGGAAATGCACTATGAAGACGATGCCTTTGTTGGGAAGAAAGATGAGACTCCCAAAGAGCTCTATCGAAGGGTCACGGCCCTTTCAATTAGAATGATTTATCATGTGAGTAAGGATGTGGATGACAAGTGGGTCAAGCGCAAGTTCATGCAAGCCATCCTACCCTTCCGAAGATACATGGTTAATAATATTCGCTCAAGGGCAGACTTCTATGCCATGATGTCAAATGAAGTGTTGAGTGAGTTTGTGTCTCTTGGAAACATCAACAAGACCGCCGATGATGCTCTTGCTCGTGCCTCGAGAATGGACTCTCCCAATGTTGCTTTGAAGGTCAAGGCTCAACTATATGATTTAGATGATGACTTGGAAGTCGTAGATGGTGACCCCGAAGACATCAAGTGTGCCTTGCATGAGCACTTGGCTCTAGCCTCAAGGACCTTTTGGAAAAACCAAGGAAAGGGTAATTCCTCAAGGAACAACTCTCCGAGACCCAAGTTGATAACATGCTACAATTGTCAAGAAACAAGCCACTTTGTTGCCGAATGCCCATATGAGAAGATAGAAGATCATGGAGGAAGACTTGTATAACTTCTTCAAGATGATGAAGATCAAGGGGGATTGTGGGTGTGGCCACCATTGCTACAATTCCTACCACTTCCGCTACCTCAACCGTCTCCACAACCTCTTCCACAACGACTTCACCAACAACTCTCTACGATTCTTCCAATGAGAATAAGCTTGTTACCAAGCCCACTTGCCTCATGGCTAAAGCTTCCGTGGTAAATCCTCAACCCACACCTCCTTCTATTGATGCACCTTCATATGATGATGCTATGAGTCTCAAGATTAAGAAAGAAATTATGGAGTCCACTAGCTTCTTGACTAACTTGCAAGGTGATGTCAAGATTTATGTTGAGTCCCTCATGAGCCAACTAGGTGAAGCACATTATATCATCGATGAAAAAGATGATACCATCTCGAAGATGTTCAGCATGCTCGTGAGGCTGCCATGGAGATAACCGCTTTGTCAAATGCTCTTGAGGAAGAGAAAGTAAAAGAGTTATTCTTGAGGAGACTAATATTTCTTGTGAAGAATCCTTTAACTTGAACGTCTCCAAACTTGTTAAAGAATGTGACCATGCTCTTGCCTTGAGTAAAGTGCTTAAAGATGAAAAGCTCGAGTTTGGGGTTGGTCACGCTAGACTAAATAAATAGTTTGAGAAACTCAAGAAGGGCCATGAGGCCCTATTGAGAAAACTCGCTACTCTCTCAAAGTCACATGAACAACTTCAAACTCAAGTGACTAAACAAATTTCAATCATGTCAACTTGTGTTGCTTCATGTGTAACTAACCCTTGTTGTGAGCATGGAGATCTTGTTGAGGAGAACAATAGGTTGAAGGCTGCGATTGAGAAAGGCCTTACGTGCATACAAGGTGAGAAAAGTATAAATGCCCTTTTGAGCAATCAAAGGGACAATGTGACCAAGGCAGGACTTGGATTTGCACCCAAGTCCAAGAAGAAGAACAAGGGCAAGAACAAGAAGAAGAATGTGCCTACTCCCCCTTCCAAAGTTGTTACATTTGTGAAGGAGGGGGAGAAGGCAAAAGAGAAGGATTCATGTGTCATCAAGGATGGTGATTAACCATCCCACAATGACTTTTCGGGAAAATACAATCCTTCCTATGTCCTTATGAAATCATATGGTGGTCACATCTATGCTAGATATGTAGGAACCTCTTATGGTGATGATTACCATTGGGCCATTTGGGTTCCTAAGATACTTGTGACTAACAAAAGAGGACCCATTCAACAATGGGTACCCAAGACCAGGCATTGATTTTTTGTAGGACTATGCTTCTGGTGGGAGAAAATGGGTAGTTGATAGTGGTGCCACTAGTCATATGACCGGAAACAAAGAGATGCTCGATGAGACACAAACAAATACTTCCAACATGTGTGTTACTTATGGAGATGGATCCACCTCTAAGGTATTGGATTTGGTTAAGGTAGTGGTCACACCGGATATTTCCATTGTGGACATTATGCTTGTCAAAACCCTTTCATATAATTTATTTTCCGTTTATCAACTTATACTCATGGGTTTCGTAGCCTACTTTGACCCCAAGGTTGTGGTTCTCATGTGGAGCAATACTCTCTATAGACTTTGTTAGGCATGTCGAGAACGGTTTGTATGTGGTAGATTTTGATAAGAAACCCACACCTACCATGGCTTGCCTAATGTCTAAAGGTGACGTGGGATGGCTTTGGCATCACCGTCTTTCCCACGTCAACATTAGGTCTTTGCAAATTCTCCACACGGGAGGCCACATCCTTGGAATACAAGACAATGTTCGTTTTGTCAAAGATCGTGTGTGTAGGGCTAGTATTGAAGGAAAGCTCCATGAGATGGCCCATCCCCCCACAACAACCATATATTTTGATGGGCTCTTGGAGGTTCTTCACATGGACCTCTTTGGTCCTCCATCCTTTAATAGCCTTGGGGAAAGAAGTATTGCTTGGTTATTGTGGATGACTACTCAAGATACACTTGGGTATATTTCTTCAAGAGGAAGAGTGAGACTCAACAAACCGTCATTTACTTTGCCAATGAAGTTCAACGTTAAATAATAAGAAGATCTTGGCCATTAGAAGTGACAACGGTACTGAGTGCAAGAACTACACCTTAGATGAGTTCCTTAGTGAAGGCATCTAAATTAGAGTCTCGTGCTATTGAAGGTATCTTTGTTGGTTATGCCTTGGATTCTCATGCTTATAGAGTGCATAACAAGTCCACCAGGCAAGTTATAATCTCTTGTTAACATGAGGTTCGATGAGCATCAAGGCTCCCAAGTGGGGCAATTTTATCTTGGTGATGTAGGTGATGAAATTCCTCATCAAGCCATAAGAAGAATAGGTGTAGGATTTTTTTGCCCCGTTGAGGAACCCCTTGTGGTGGAAGGAGGACAATGCTCTACTCATGTGGAGCCCTCACCTACTCAAGATCTTCATCAACCCCATAACCAACAAGATACTCTGGTTGAAGAGATTGTTCATGATCAAGCTCAAGCTCAAGTGAATGATGGGTGTGTATCACCCCATATGAACCAAGGTTAAGCTCATGAAGATGGACAAAGTCAAAATATCGAGCAAGCTCAAGAAGAGGAGTAAGCTTAATTTCAAGGTCAAGATGAGGATCAAAATAGTGCTAATGACCAAGTAGCTTCTCAAGAATCCATTGAGGAAGCTCAAGCTCGTCGTGAAGCAAGAAGGATCGTCAAGCTCGTCCAAGAAGGGCTTACCCTTGAAAATGTTGTTGTTGATCTTGAAAGGGCACTACTTGTAACCAAGTGGCTAACTTTGTTGGCCACAATAGTTTCATTTCTTTTGTAGAGCCCCAAAAGGTGTATGAAGCTCTTGAAGACCTGGACTGGCTTGATGCCATGCATGAAGAGCTTCACAACTTCAAGCGAAAAAGTGTGGTCATTGGTGGAGAGACCTAAGGAGTTCCATAATGTCATTGGGACAAAGTGGATCTTAAAGAACAAGCAAGATGCAAATGGGATGGTCATTCCCAACAAGGCAAGATTGGTAGCTCAAGGATTCTCCCAAGTCGAGGGTATCGACTACGATGAAACTTTCGCCCCCGTTGCCCATCTTGAATCCATTCTTATCTTGCTTGCATATGAATATCATCATAACTTCAAGTTGCAACAAATGGATGTTAAAAGTGCATTTCCTAATGGTCCCCTTAATGAGTTGGTGTATGTCAAGCAACCTCCGAGTTTTGAGGATCCCAATTTTTCAAACCACGTCTACAAACTTGATAAGGCACTCTATGGACTTAAACAAGCTCCACGTGCATGGTATGAGCACCTTAGAAAGTTGTTAGTAGACCGTGGTTTCAAAGTTGGGCTAATCGACCCCACTCTTTTTACTAAGAAAGTTGGAGGAAACTTATTCATATGTCAAATTACATTGATGATATTATCTTTGGTTCTCCTAATAAAGCTTTCAATGATGTTTTTGCTAAGCTAATGACCTATGAGTTTGAAATGTTTATGATGGGCGAATTACAATTCTTTCTTGGATTTTAAGGGAAGCAATTGTATGGAGGTATCTTCATTAATCAAGACAAATACATTCAAGATATGCTTAAGAGATTCAAGTTGACGGATTTAAATGGGGCCAAGACTCCCATGCCTCTCAAATGTGATCTCACACTATTGATACTAAGGGTAAAGATGTGGATCAAAAGGTATACCATTCTATGATTGGTTCTTTACTCTATCTTTGTGCATCTAGACCAGATATCATGTTGAGTGTGGGTATTTGTGCACTGTTTTAAGCCGCACCAAAAGAAAGCCACCTTGTGGCGGTCAAGCAAATCTTTCGATATTTAGTTGATACCCCAAACTTTGGCTTATGGTATCCCAAGGGCTCAAGCTTTGTACTTCATGGATTCACGGTCTCGGATTGGGCGGGAGACAAAGTTGGAAGGAAATCAACCTCCGGGGCTTGCCAATTCCTTGGTAGGTCCTTGGTGTGTTGGTTATCTAATAAGCAAGATTGTGTCTCCTTGTCATCCGCCGAGGCCGAGTATATTGCGGCCGCTAATTGTCGGGGGGATGACCTTCGGATACCCCAACTAGACAAGAACTATGGCAGTCGGATCACGCCCGGCTGGCTAAGCGCAGACGGACAGGAGCAAGTCAAGATGGCTACCTCGCGGTAGCCGGAACAGCGAGAAGCAGCCGGCTACAACATCGTAGCCGGAACCAATCAAATGCAGGCGACGCGGCAAGACGGTGCCTGATGCATACGACGACAAGACTGTCAACTACTCAGCCATACCGAAGACTTTGCGGGGTGACGCGGGAACAGTGGCCCGATGTTGACGACAGGCTCGCACGGCGTTCACTGTGCCCACGATGACCATACCGCATGTACTCTGATGGGACATAGTTGTATCGGATACTGTAGATGACCAGCCGGCTGGGACCCGCCTGTGGGGCCCGCCAGCCGGACTAGCCAGTGAGACCGTTGCCTCTCTGCCTATATAAGGAGAGGCAAGGTCTCAGTAGAAAGGGTTGGTCTCAGTGCATTTAAGACAGTAGCTAGCAGATACAGCTCAAGGAGCACCTTTGTAGCTCGTATACCACCCATAGTCAGATCGGTAGGAGTAGGAGTTTTACCTCATCACGAGGGCTCCGAACCTGGGTAGTTCCTGTGTCCAGCTACACTTGATTATATCTGATCCTGCCTGTGGACATCGTCTATAGCTTCCCTGCTAGTCTCCACACCTCTATTTAACCTGTTTAGGTACTGCCGTTCCCAATACAACGACAGTTGGCGCCCACCGTGGGGCTACATGGCTTCGACCGGAGTCACGTTCTGCATAGGACCCCGCACTTCAGCCGGTGAGCGCGTAGCCTCTGGCCTGGTTCTTACGATCGGCACGGTCGACTGCATCATCGACAACGCCTCCTGCTTCGTCGGAACCTTGTTTCCAGCGAACAGTTCGATTCTTCTTTTCGGCGACCTCCTCGTCTACGTCGCCACCATGCCGGAGCATTTCCCTAGGGAAATCGTCTCCGTCACGGAGCCGCTGCACCTCGGCAGCGGTGCCCCCGTCGTCCCTCGCAGTGTCGAGGTGATGATGGTCGGCTCCAGCTCGCATCCCTGCCAACCTCGGGAGAGGGGCGCAGACGAGGTCGAAACCTCCGCTCCTCCACCGTCCAGGAACCCGGTAGAGTAGGCCATTGACCGGCTCCTCATGCCGGTTAACCTCGGGGACAACCCCGAGGAAGCAGAAGCTAACTTCGCCATGGAAAGGCAGCTTCTCCTGTAGGAGGCCATAGAGCTGGCTGTGACCCAGAAGCAGATCGAGATCACTCGGCATGAGTATGACCGCGCCACGCCACATCCGGCTACCAAGCGAAGCCGACGCAGACACGACGAATCTGGCCTTGGCGAGCGAAGCGGCAGGATGGAAATGGACGGCGAGCCGGATCCGCCACCCGCCTTCATCCGGCCCACCTACAGCACACCCATCAAGAATCTACGCGTGACACGGGCCCTGGCAAACGAACTACCCAACCTGGAGGGCGAGGAGCGCAACCGGCAGCACGCCCGGGTGCAGGAGGTCCTCCAGATTGCGGACGAGCAGGCAGACGCCAACCGGCAGATGCAGGAGGATCCCAGCTGCTCCAAAGGGAGTAAGCCGCCTGCCAACAGCAAAGGCGCACCGCGCGAGACCCAGCAGGCGTCCTCTCCTCTGGCTAAATCTCGTAGCAAGCGCCACAGCTCTGGCAACAAGGGGCAGTCGCGCCAGGAGCAAACGGTGAACAACAACCCACCGCCTCCCCCTCCGCCAACCGGTGCGCTAAAACCTGTCAGCTCCCGTCTCTCCGGCTGGGTAGGAGTGCCCAACCCGGATCGTCCGGATGCCCGTGACCGCATCAAGCTCCTCGCTCAAGCGCGCGTTACGGAAGAGGAAGACTCCACTGGACCGGTTTGTTTCAGACCCTGCACCCGGAACAAACCGTTTCCGGATAAGTTCACCTTACCCAGAGACACCCCCAAGTATGACAGCAGCATGAAGCCGGAAGATTGGCTGACTGACTACGCCACGGCAGTCGGCATCGCCCATGGGAACAAGCGCATAGCCGTGCGCTACATCCCCCTCATGCTAACAGGGTCCACGAGGACATGGCTCAACAGCCTCGCACCCAACAACATCAACGCCTGGCCAGACTTTGAGAAGGTGTTTGTCCGCAACTTCAACGGCACGTACAAGCGTCCGGGCCGCCCGCGCGACCTGGCCTTGTGCGTTCAGGGCGACCACAAGACAGATCGCGAGTACCTCGCCAGGTGGACGGAGCTGTGCAACACCTGCAAAGGGATCCTGGAGAGCCAGGCCATAGGTTTCTTCGTCGAGAGGTGCCGAGAAGGCACTATGCTTCGTCACCGGCTACTGTGTGACGAGCCAAAAACCATGGCGGAGCTCATGACGGTTGCGGACCAGTACGCCATGGTGGATGCCGCCATGAAGAAACCCCTCCGAGCAAGTGCTGACGGGCGTCCGACTCCCACGGAGCCGGCTCGCGACCGTACGAGCAATCTGGCTGGAGAAGCCGGATCCTCTAGGTGCCACGGCAATGACAACCGGTTCCATGGGGACCGCCAAGACGGACAGCAGAAACCCCGCTACCACGCGCGACATGTCAATGCTGTGGAGGGCGCGCCCGACGCGCCGGCTAACGATACAAGAAGGCAGAAGCCACGACTCACCTTCGACCAGATGTTCAACGGCCCGTGCAAGTGGTATAGCGGTCCGTTCAAGCCGGCTACGCACACCACCCGAAACTGCAGCTGGACCCGCCAGCTAAAGGACCAAGGCAGCTAGCAATGTCTTCCCCCGCCCCCTCCTGGTGGACCACCACCACCAGCTAGGGAGCCGGAATGATGGCAACAGCGGCAATGGTGGCAACAACAATGGCTACCCACAGCCGCACGCCGCCTACCACATCTTCGAGATGGAGCTGGACGACAAGCACAGCCGCAGGCGACGCTCCAAGGAGGTCAACGCCATCATCTCTCTGGTCCCCCAGTACCTGAACTGGTCGGAAACCCCCATCACCTGGAGCCAGGAAGACCAGCCTGAGCAGCTTCCGACTCCTAGGCGCTACGCCATGGTGCTCGACCCTCTCATCGTCTCCAATGAGCGCACCTGCCGCTTCTCGCACATCCTCATCGACGGAGGCAGCAGCCTCAACCTCCTCTACCAGTCTTCGCTGGAGAAGCTGGGCGTTCGCGAATGCGACCTACGCCTGACTACCACAACATTGCATGGCGTTCTGCCAGGACCGGCTTGCGCCCCGCTGGGTAAAATCTAGCTGGACATTATCTTCGGGACCAAAGAGAATTTCCGCCATGAGCCGGTTTGGTTTGAAGTGGTAAACCTGACAAGCTCCTACCATGCTCTCCTTGGACGCCCCGCCATCGCCAAGTTCATGGCCGTCACCCACTACGCGTATCTCAAGACGAAGATGCCAGGACCAAACGGCGTGATCACCGTCGCCAGCTATTTCAGGCGGTCGATGGAGTGCGTCTCAGCTGGCTCCAAGCTAGCAGAGGCCCTCATCATAGCCGAAGAAAAGCGCGTGGTCATGCGCAACGTGGCCATGGCCCAGCAAGACATACCGGCTAGCAGCAAGCCGGCTGGAGAAGGAGCTTTCCAGCCGGCAAAGGAGATGAAGAGGATCCTGCTCGACCCCTCTGACCCGACCAAGTTCGTCACCATTAGTGCCAACTTGGACAGCAAATAGGAAGGTGCGCTTGTCGACTTCCTCCGTGAGAATCGAGACATCTTTGCATGGTCACCCAAGGACATGCCAGGTGTACCGAGGGAGTTCATCGAGCACTCACTTCATGTACGGCCGGATGCCAAGCCGGTCAAGCACCCTCTGCGCCGGTTCACAGAGGAGAGGAGGAAGATTATTGGTGACGAGATCACCCGGCTCCTTGTAGCCGGGTTCATCATGGAAGTATACCACCCGGACTAGCTAGCAAACCTAGTCCTAGTGTTGAAGAAGAACAAGACTTGGCGCATGTGTATCAACTACATCAGCCTAAACAAGGCATGCCCGAAAGAGCCATTCGCCTTGCCCCGTATAGATCAAGTTATCGATTCCACGACAGGCTGCGATTTGTTGCCTTTCTTGGATTGTTACTCCGGTTACAATCAGATTCGGCTACACCTGGCTGACCAGATAAAAACATCGTTCATCACCTCGTACGGGGATTTTTGCTATGTAACCATGCCTTTCAGTCTGAAGAATGCAGACGCTACCTATCAGCGCTACATGCAGAAGTGCTTGCACTCGCAGATCGGCCGAAACGTGCATGCCTATGTGGACGATGTGGTCATCAAGAACAAGGAGAAGCGCACCCTCCTCGAGGACCTGGGGGAAACATTCTGCAACCTCCGGCAGTATCAGATGAAGCTGAACCCGAAGAAATGCGTCTTCGGAGTCCCATCCGGTCAGCTACTCGGTTTCCTCATCTCGCAACAAGGGATCAAAGCGAATCTAGAAAAGATTATGGCCATCGAGAGGATGCAGCCGCCCAGGAGCCTGCTCGGAGTCCAGAAGTTCACCAGATGCCTAGCCTCCCTCAGCCGTTTCGTCAACCGGTTGGGGGAGAAGGCACTCCCGTTGTACCAGTTGATGAAGAAGACGGACAAGTTCTCCTGGACCTCGCAGGCCGACGCCGCCTTTCACGACCTCAAGTGCATGCTATCCACAACGCCGGTTCTAGCCACACCGGCTAGCAAGGAGACGATGTTGCTCTACATAGCAGCCATCAGCCGAGTCGTCAACGTCGTCCTGGTGGTGGAGCGTCCTGAGGAAGGCAAGGCTCAGCCGGTTCAGCGACCCGTCTACTACCTCAGTGAGGTTCTCTCCCTCTCCAAGCAGAACTACCCCCACTACCAGAAGATGTGTTATGGTGTGTACCTGGCATGCAAGAAGCTCAAGCACTACTTCTAGGAGCATCCAATCAAATTCATGTGCATCGCACCCCTCTCGGAAATCATTGGCAACAAGGATGCCACCTGCCGAGTCGCCAAGTGGGCCATCAAGCTCGCCGCCTACTCCATCCAGTACGAGCCCTGGCTCACGATCAAGTCGCAGGCACTGGCGGACTTCCTCGTCGACTGGGCCGAGACCTAATACCTCCCACCGATTTCGGATTCGGACCACTGGAGGATGCACTTCAATGGGTCGAAGATGCTCGGGGGATTGGGAGCTGGCATCGTGCTCACCTCGCCCACAGGAGACCGGCTGGTGTATGTCCTGCAGATCCACTTCAAGGCCTCCAACAACGTAGCCGAATACGAGGCACTGGCGCACGGCCTCTGGCTAGCCAGAGAGATTGGTGTCAACCGGATCCTTTGCTTCGGCGATTCGGATCTGGTGGTGCGGCACGTATCCGGAGAGTAGGACGCCCGTGATGCAAACATGGCTCTCTATCGGTTCCACATACAGAAGCTCAGCGCTTGCTTCGACGGATGTGAATTCCATCATGTCCCTCGCGTCAACAACGAGGCAGCCGATTGGCTCGCATGATTCGGATCCATCAGGCAGGCGATCCCACATGGGATCTCCTTGGAGCACCTACGCAAGCCCTCCATCAACTTGTCCCCTGAGTCGGATTCCATCATCTGGCAGGAGTGCCCGCTGATGCGGCGGGGCGAGCAGCCGGCAGAACCTCCAAAGAAGAAGGCCTGCACCAACTCCGGCAAATCAGTACCCTCTGGCTCGCAAGACCCGGGGGCTGCCGACTCATCAAGTGACTCGGGGACTGCCGTCCCGAGTACCTCATTCAGACGACCCCCCGATGACCATCAACCGGAGAGCGGAAGCATCCTCACCATCCAGGAGATACCATCCTGGGCACATCCCTTCATGGACTACATCGCCAACAGGGAACTTACGGATGACGAGGTGGAGGCCAGGCAAATCTGGTGCCGCGCGCACACGTACACCATCATCAACAAAGAACTGTACAAGCGCAGTGTATCCGACATCTTCCAAAGGTGTGTCGACATGGACACAGGGTACCGGCTGCTCATGGACATCCACCAGGGCGAGTGCGGGCATCATGCTTCGTCAAGGGCGATAGTAACCAAGGCGTTCCGCCACGGCTGCTATTGGCCCACTACCCTCTAGGACGCCGAACAGCTAGTCCATGCGTGCAATGGATGCCAACGCTTCGGGCAGCTCAGGCACATGCCGACTTTGGTGCTCAAGACCATACCGATCACCTGGCCCTTTGCTGTTTGGGGCCTCGACATGGTCGGCCCCTTCAAGCGGGCGCGCACGGGCATGACCCATCTGCTGGTGGCGGTGGACAAATTTACAAAATGGATTAAGGCCAAGCCCATCCGGAAGCTGGACGGGGCGACAATCGTCACCTTCTTCACCGACATCATCAACCGGTTTGGCTACCCCAACAGCATCATCATGAACAACGACACGAACTTCGCCAAGGGGGCCTTCGTCCGGTTCTGCAGCAACAAGGGCATCCAGCTGGACCTTGCTTCCGTCGTGCACCCGCAGTCCAACGGGCAAGTCAAAAGGGCAAACGGCCTAGTGCTAGCCGGCATCAAGCCACGCCTCATCGAGCCCTTGGAGCGGTCACCCGGATGCTGGATCGAGGAGCTTCCGGCTGTGCTGTGGAGCCTCCGCACCATGCCGAATAGATCAACCAGTTACACCCCGTTCTTCTTGGTCTACCGCTCGGAAGCCATCCTCTCCACGAACATCGAATTCGACTCTCCGTGCAAGCTCCTCTTTGATGAAAAGGCCAACCAAGAGGCGCGGGAAGATGGTGTGGACCTCCTCGAGGAGGCCCGCGAGCTGGCATTGTCCAGATCAGCCTTGTACCAGCAACACCTACCCCACTACCATTCTAGCCGGATCCGCCCTGTCGCATTCCGCGAGGGCGACCTGGTCCTCCGGCTGGTGCAAGACACGAAGGGCACGCACAAGCTATTGCCGCCATGGGAAGGTCCCTTCATCATCAGTCGGGCGCTTCCCAACGACTCCTACTACCTCATCGACGTGCAGCAGGCGCGCAAGAACAAGATGGACAAGTCGGATGAGGAGACAGAGCGCCCCTAGAACGCGGCCTTGCTCCGCCCGTTTTACACCTAGTCACCGGACAATGTATGTATCCCGCAAACCCTATGAATGAAAATGGGGACTCTTGCGAGATGCTCGGGGGCTCCTTGCTAGAAATTTGTGCGTATCTATTTTCTGGTTCAGTTTTTTTTGGCTCCGGCAACCCCTACCCGGGGGCTCGCTGGCTGGCCCGACCTGCTAAATCAACAAACCGACTAAGTAGTGTGCGACGATGTCAGAGGCCCACCCTTCGTCTTAGCTACAGACCGCAACCCGGCTGTCCGGCTAGCAAGAGCAAAAGCCCGAGGGATCCCACATGAAAAACAGGGAGGAGATGTAATAGATCGGGCATCCCGGGCTCGCAACTAGCCTGAGACGATCCGGCTACTAAGCCGTTAGTACCGTGCGCAATGTACTGTCAGCTCCCTTTGATTCTGGCTGCAGACCGCAACCCGGCTGCCCGGCAAGGACGCAGCAAAAATAACAGAGCACACGGGAAAATGACTAAGTGTCCAGAGAAGCGCAAGCTGGTTTTCAAAAAACAAATCCGCCTTCCGGCTAAAGTTTAGCAGACTAACCTATTAACGGGTGAGAATGTATGTATGCGAGTATATTTTTGTACGACTATTTCCAGTCGGAATTCAGGAAGAAAAGAAGAAGATTCGAAGTCCTTGCCTTCATCAAGCGCTCCGAATCTCGGGGGCTACACCCACTGGGTACGCTCGCGCGCCCCCAGTGGAATCTTATAGTTCCCGACCGGCTAAGGGCATTTAGCCGGATATTTGGATCCCAGGTGAGGGCAAGGGCAGGAAGAGAAGAAAGAAGAAGATTCGAAGCACCTGGCTACGCCAGCTACTCCGAATCTCGGGGGCTACACCCAGTGGGTGCGTTGGCGCCCCCCACTGGAATGGAAGTTCCCCCGGCTGCAAGTGTCTAGCCAGCGAAAGCAACCGACTAAGAGGTGTCTAGTCGGACAAAACTAAGGACTTGAGGAAAGAGAAGAAGATTCGAAGTGCCTGGCTATGCCAGCCACTCCGAATCTCGGGGGCTACACCCAGCGGGTGTGCTGGCATGCCCCCACTGGAATTGCAGTTCCTCCGACTAAAGGCGTTCAGCCGGATAAATTCAATCGGTGAAATATTTAAAGAGCATACAAGAAACACGAGTTGGAAGAAAGCCAAAATAACTTAGACCAATATAAAAAGGGAGATGAAGCTGCCATAAGTTCACCCGGCGCCAGAAGCAACCGGCAAAAACAACAAAGTTTCGAACAAGACAAGGTAAACAAATACACCTATCATCCCGGGGTCATAACTAAGCGGAGGGGCCCTTGCCGTGCAGAGGATCCTGGCCAGTGGCAGTCTCGAGAGGAGGAGGCACATTGACAGATCCGGTTCCGCCATCACCGCCAGTCGGCTGCGTCGAGGCTTCCGCATCCGGAGTGTCGGTGGACTCCGAGTCGGTGAGGATCTCGTCGACATCCGCGTAGTCGGCGATCTTGATGGCGGAGGCCTGAAGCTCCGGATGGGCCTGGCGGATGGTGGCAAGGTTGGCGCCGGCACGGAAGCCCTCGTCGATCTTCTCGACACGGGCGTCCTTGTACCAGGAGAGCATGAGGGCCAAGGCCATGTCATCCCCAGCTCGTGCCGCCAAGTCCCGTAGCCAGTCGACGGTAGCCGGCACCTCCGCCACCTTGGCAGCCAGCTGCGCCATCGTCTACAGAATCGGAGCGTCCGGCCACAAGAAGGAGAAGATAGCCTGTGCCGCCTGAGGAAGCTTGGAGGCCTCCTCGCCAAGAACGACGACCAGCTCCTAGGCCGTCGGCTGCTCTCTCGGCCAGTTCTCCTGTATCCGGTTGTAGGCCAGCAAGTCTACGCTGGGATAAAAGGCTGTCAAAAAAAGGGAACGTCGGATCCGGCTACCGGATCTGGAAGGACAAGGGGAGTCGGAAGGGAAACTTACCCTTTGCCGTGTTCCTAACCTGCATCAGTTCATCCACCAGGGCCTTCTCCCGAGTCGTCAGCCGCCTAACTTCCTTCTCTTGGTCCTTGTTCAGGGCCTCGAGAAGGTTGAAGGTGTCGGCCCAACTGGCAAGGGTGGCATCGCGCTCCTTGACGGTGGCCTCTAGAGCGTCCACCTTGGCGTGCCGGTCCTTATTCTGCAGCCGGAGTGTAGAATTGGACTTGCTCAGCCGGTCGTTCGCCTTCTTCCGGCGATCGATTTCCCGCTGAGCGCACACAAGGATGGCTGCGAAAAACTGACTATTAGCAAAAAAAGGGGAGGAGGGAAAGACCAAGGTATCCGGCTGAGAAAACTTACTCTATGAAGTCCCGTTGGTAGGAGCGAGCTTCTGCTCTAGGGTCCGGTTACCACCGGCTGCAGCCTCGAGCAGCCGGATCTCCTTCACCGCCAGCTCAAGGGTGGCGGCAAGATTCGTCAGCGAGGTGGCCGAGGAGGCGTCGTCGTTGATGGTGTTGGCATCCAACGATTCCTTCGCCGCGACCACTGTTGTCTTCCACTCCTCCCCCGGCTCATCATCGGAGTTGTCGTTGGCGATGACCACAAGCTCCTTGCTGGTGGCGGCCCTCCGTGCCCCTGCAGGGGAACCACCGCCACTATGTGAGGTGGTCACAGCCGTTTCCGGCTGCACCACCGTGGTCGGCGGAGCGTCCCTTGCTCCAACTGTGGCAGCCAGATCAGCTCAGGTGGTGGCAGAGGAGGCGCCCTGGAGGAAGGAGCACGAGCAGAGGCAGAGACGGGCGACACGGTGTCTGGCACGCGGGGTGGCGAGCCAGTCGGCTCCCGCTCCAGGATTGCGGCGCCAAAGGACAAAAACGTGCTAAGCAAGCAGAAGGGCAAAAGGCAAATAAGCTAACGATAGATAAGAAGCGGACAGAGAGCATGAAAAAGTAGAATGCTCAGAAAAAGAAGCAAGACTTACCCCTGCACCACAGGGGGCGGCCCTTCTTCCGACCAAGGCGGCTCGGTGGGAGAGCGCTGGTCCGGCTCCTCTTGGGCGCCGGATCCTCCACGGGGGGCCGGCTGGCCCCACCCCCTCCTCCACCGGATCGGCTGGAGCCTCCCGCACCGGCAGCAGACCGGCTGGAGCCGCTCCCACTAGTGCCGGACCGGCTAGAGTCGCCATACGTGGCGCAGCGACGAGATGGCTTGGGACCCGGCGTGGCCTCCTCCTCCTCGCCGACCTCCGCATGAGGATCGGCGGTCGGCTCGTCGTTCCGGCTAGGGAAGACACCGCCGTCCCTATCAGACTCCTCGCCAGACCGACGAGCACGTGGCTTGGGCAAGTCGGGCGTGAAGTTCTAGAGGGGGGTCTCGCCCTCCTCCCGAAGGATGTAGGAGAACATCTGCCAAAAGAGAAAAAAGCAAGCATATTAGTCGGATGACAAGGCGAGAAAAGCAAGAGGAAATCCGGATGGCAAAACTTACCCGGGGCGCGCGGTTGTCGTGGCTGTAAGGGGCCAGCCCGAACTTCCATCCTTCCGGCAGCCGCTCCTTCGTGATGGTCCACACCCACTCCTTCAGGTTGTGGTAGCGGGGATCACAGTGGGACAGCCGAGTCAGATCCAGCCTGCTGGAGTAGTAGCTCATTTTGTGTGCTCATTGCTGCAGTGGCATCATCAGCCTGGACATCCAGCTGAGAGTGATGTCCAGACAGGTTAGACCGGCAGTGAAGAGAGACTGCATACACTGCAGCATCGCATCTGACTCTGCCTTCTCGCCGTAGATCTTCAGATCCCACTGCAGCCGGCTGGACTCCACGTCCTGGAACGCCGGTAAGTTGATCTGGTCCTCGACGGTGAGGTTGCTGACGTAGAAGTACGACTGTTGCCACAGCCGTACCATGTCGTGCAACCAGAATTTGGGCTAGCCGGTCTGCGTGCGGGAGTAGATGGAGGCACCGCCGCACGCGACTAGCAGCCCCTTGGTGAATTGAACCTGTGGCCGGACTCGGAAGAGCCGGCAGAAGAGCCCGAGATCCGGCTGGATCCCGAGGTAGCTTTCGCAAAAGCCTACGAAGTGCGCCAACGTCCCGATGGCGTTGGCGCCCAGGTGGTGGAGTCGGAGGTCGAAGAAGGCGAGGAAGGTGAGGAAGAACGGGTGCACCGGCATCGCGAAGCCGCGGGCCAGATGCGAGAGGAAGACGACCCGCTCCCCCTCCGCCGGGTGTGGTGACTCCTCCCCCACCGGCGCGAGCCGCACCTCTACCTCCTCCTCCGGTGGCAAGACGCGGGTCGCCTGATACTTCTAGATGTGCTCCTCCGTAACAGAGGAGCCGCACCACGCTCCACGCTCGGCCACCATTGCCGGTTCGCTGGGAGGTGCTACGACGGAAGAGTGACAGTGGCCCGTACCGCCAACGACGTTAAACGGGCGGCGCGGCGGACTACAGTGACGGTGGCGAGCGTGGCACAGCGAAGAAGGCAGGAGCGCAGGAGAAGACAATGGAAGCAGTGAGTGCAAGGACAAACCGCTCCCCCGGGCATCCCTTTAAAGACCCGGAAGCGGAACCATCCGCGGTGCCACGTGGCGGCCACCCAGGCGTTCCCCGCTCTCCACACTGGGCAGGATCCTTTGCGCAGGAGGAGGACGCGCAGACAATCCCGGAGCAGAAACCGAAGAGGCAGGCGGCGATTCCCGAGGCGACGTGCGGCGACGCGTTACGCCCGCCACGAGTGATGATGGCGTGCGGCGTGGCGCGTCAAGGCCGACGCCACGTAGTGCAACCGCCAAACCTAGCTGGCCAGAAAATTCGAAACGATGAGGAGCGCGTGCAGATTTCGCCTAAGGGCGAAATCCACACGCGCTCGGGGGCTAGTGTCGGGGGGATGACCTCCGGATACCCCAACCAGACAAGAACTATGGCAGTCGGATCACGCCCGGCTGGCTAAGCACAGCCGGACAGGAGCAAGTCAAGCCGGCTACCTCGTGGTAGCCGGAACGGCGAGAAGCAGCTGACTACAGCAGCGTAGCCGGAACCAATCAAGAGGACAGGGCAACGTGCAGCACAGTTTGTGGTATGCCCTGGTATGACGACAAGACTAGCAACTACTCGGCCATACCGAAGACTTTGTAGGGTGACGCGTGAACAGTGGCCCGATGTTGACGACAGGCTCGCACGACGTTCACTGTGCCCACGACGACCATACCGCATGTACTCTAATGGAACATAGTTGTACCGGATACTATAGATGACCAATGGCTAGGACCGCTGTGGGGGGCCACCGGATTAGCGATGAGACCGTTGCCTCTCTCCTATATAAGGAGAGGCAAGGTCTTAGTAGAAAGGGTTGGTCTCAGTGCATTTAAGATAGTAGCTAGCAAGTATAGCTCAAGGAGCACCTTTGTAGCTCGTATACCACTCATAGTCAGATCGGCAGGTGTAGGAGTTTTACCTCATCACGAGGGTCCGAACCTGGGTACTTCCTGTGTCTAGCTACACTTGATCATATCTGATCCCGCCTACGGACGCCGTCGATAGCTTCCCTGCTAGTCCCCACACCTCTATTTAACCTGTTTAGGTACTGCCATTCCCAATACAACGACACTAATTGTTATGCATAATTGTTGTGGATGAGGCAAACTTTAAAGGATTATGGTGTCACATGTGACAAAGTACCTATTCTTTGTGATAATGAAAGTGCAATCAAGATTGCCTACAACCCGATGCAACACACAAGAACAAAGCATATTGATATTCGTCATCACTTCATCCGGGAGCATGTGAATAATGGAGATATTGACCTCGCTTATGTTAGCACCGAGAAGAATCTTGCGGATTTATTCACCAAGCCCTTGATAAGAATATATTCCGGGAGTTAAGGCATGATCTAAATATCATAGATTCGAGCAATGTGGCTTGATACCATGCACCCTTACTCATGCATTCATATGTTATCATATCTAGATGTAGGCATGGATATAGGGGAGTGTAGTCCTAATTGGTTGGGCTATCCTGATGACTGCAACTGCACAGATCATTTGTAGCTAGTTTCGAAATAAAGATATTGATCCCACATGGAGCAGTAGACAAAAGACTAAAATGCTTTTAACTAAAACTAAACAAAGTACTTAAGAAATAAATTTAAGATGCAAGAATAGTAGAGTTGTTTTTGGGGTTTTGGTTGAACGAGGCAATTTAAAGTAAAGTAAAGCTTAATGCAGAAAGTAAGAATCACGTGTGTAAAAGAACTTTGGAACTGCAATAGGGAAAAGGCTTTCTCAGGGAGTGGTGGATACACCACTAGCAATTTAGACTAAGCAATCAAGATTATTATAATGAATATTCTCATGATATGTATCTATGTGGGAGGAGCTCCATATATGGACAAATAGGCAGCAAGTTCTAGATGGATGAGATGGAAACAATTGTAAATGAATAGTTCTTGTATAAATCCATAATGAGTATGGAAATTACAACAAGATCTAGATGGATGAGATGGAATGGATGGAGATGGTGATGGTGCAGCGGTTGATGAAGATGGAGATTGATGCCTTGGCCTCCCAGATCTGCATAGGGTGAAGATGGATCCCTTGGGCAAGTTCCCCCTCCAGATGCCTTCCGGAGGTGAGGTTTTTGCAATTTCTGGTTGTTATGTCTGTCGTCTCTCTGATCCAGTTGCATGGGGTAAACTATTTGACGAGGCAGTGGCGGTGCCATCTATATGACCAGAACTATACGACCGGAAAAAGTATTCCGGTCGTATAGTTGGTCGTTGAACCGTTTGTAAGCCTTGATCGCTTTGGGTTTTCTTCTGGTATTATTGATATTTCCCAAATAAACGATTTACATTGTTTTTGACTCCTTTTCTCCCCAATACAACTGCTTCAAGGATTGTGTCCATTGGATCCATCATATGTCCTGATCCTAGTGAAAACAGACATAAAACATGCATGCGAACACCGTAAAATACCAAGATCCTACATCTACAATCCAAAATAATAATATTCTACATGATGCAAATATGCACTCATCAACTTCCCCAAGCTTAGACTCTTACACGTCTCGAGCAAGTTTAGCTTAATGTATGTGATCCCCATATTCATGAAGCTGAGTCGATAAAATAAATGAGGCAGTTGCAGCATCTTTTTACATATATGATACATAGGAATAAGTTCATGAATAGTACCTTACTCGAACCATCCGAATAATATTAGAAGGCTTCCACACCTTAGTGATCAATAGTTCACAAAAGATGAATCTCAACATGATGTAAAAGTATTTGGTTCGACCGAATGAGTCAGCGAGGTAGTCCCAAGTGTTTTAGGTTTAACATATTCACCTGGGATTCAAAATCTCAAAACGCCTCTTTGTCATACCAGAATATAGTGGTGTATGCCTATTTTCTCTTTGCACATTCGCTCTTTTTCTTCTTCTTCTTTTTCTCTTTTCTTTATATATGCTCACACTTTTGTTTAAGTGTTGTGCAAAGGAGCTAGCCATACATCCCACTTTATGTAGAAATTCAAAGTTTAACGATCTCAATTATCAAATTCCAATTATATATGAAGCATCTTTATGACTTGAAGATTCTACCACGACTTGTCCTCACTCTATTTTGATAGCACTTTCAATTTTCCTTTGTTCAAGGTTTATTTTCTCAATTTGACTTATCAGTTTATTTTTACTTTTGTAATCAAACCATGAACTTACAACATATTGATTAAATTATCTTTATATGTCCCATTAATACCAATGGTGTGGAAGACTACTATTCTTATCATCAAGTGCAAGTAAAATTATACTCAAGCCATTCATATATCTAATAAGATAAGCACAAACTCAATAATGCTCCATATATAATAATAAACTCGGAATTTCACAAATGGGATCGACTATTCCTTAAGGAAACTCGAATGATGCAAACTTATTTCTAAATTCGAACTAATGCAAAACTAAAATAATAATATAAAACTTATAAGATAGATTATAAGGGCTTAAAGATCTCCCTGAGCTTGGAATCAAGCTAGGCAGGATCAAATAACTCCTTGTTGGTACCTATTCCTCCTCCTGGGTAGGAAGAACATTGCCCTCTTGTTTTATGTCGCCATCTTTGACTATGCTTGCAAAGCAGATGCTGAGCTCGGCTATGTCGTATTGAAGCTTCATCATTCTCTTCTTGAGGAATTTCTTCTCATCTATCAACTCAAAATAGTTTTGATTAAGAAACCAACTCTACCATCGATGTCATCGACCTTTTTCTCAAGGTCTTTGCTCATCATCCAGTAGGAGTCAATCCCTTCTCCAATTGTTTCAACACATGCCTTCGAAGCTCTTTCTAACTCATAGATCTTATCATGAATCTCATCTTGTCGCACCTTCTTAGGTTTAAGAGGTGATGGACCAAGAGGAGGTTTATAATATGATCCTATGCTGTGACGATAGGGATTAGGGAGATACTCATCCTTGTTCTTTCCCCGCTCAGCTTGCCTCATCATCTCCATCCATTGTGGGAACATGTCCTCCCAGTTTGAGAGAGGCTTGATCTCCAGGCTGGATGGTGATGGTGATCTTTGAGGTTCTACTTCTTCTATCCTCTTCACGGGCTTCTCTTCCTTCTTCTTCAAGATCTTGTTGACATGGAAGGGCCACATGGCTTCGCTCCATGGATGTTGTTAGGGGGCTTGTATAGGGATGGAGGATTTTTCGAGGCTATAGGCTGTGGCTCAGCGAAAACTTAATGAAAAAGGTTAGATGTGATCAGCTTTAAAATGACAGGTTAAAAACCCTAGCCACCTTTCATAACGAGCAACTATACGAGCGCTGCCCGTATAGGTCCCGCCATATAGTTGCAAACCGACCATAGAGTTTCTTCTACGGTGGAACCAACTATATGGCTAGAACTATATGGGCAGGAATTTTTATTCCCGCCGTATAGTTGGTCGTTAAACTCTCTGTATTCCGAATATTTTTTTGGAGATGGGTCGATATCTATATAACCACAACTATATAGGCAGGATTTTTATTCCTGCCGTATAGTTGGTCGTTAAACTATCAGTACCTAGAAAAGAAATTTTGTCAAAGGCATCGATATCTATACGACGACAACTATGCGGGTGCAATTTTTATTTCTGATGTATAGTTGGTCATTAAACTATCAGTAACTTCCATAGATGGAAGAGGTGATGTCGAAACAACTATACGACCGCAGCTATACGACAAAATTTTTATTCTGGTCGTATAGTTGGTCGTTAAACCCTCTGTGTCCACCAAAAAATTCTGCTTCTCTAGGGATTCCTTATTACTCTGAAACTTAACGAAATATCAAGTTTTGACAGGAAAATGACAACTTAAAATTTCAACCAATATTGGCGTTATCAATCTTCCTCTTTCTTTGCTTAGAGTTTCAAAATGTTCCTCATTTAACACAAGCTCATAATTTTTTTAAAACTTACTCAATCCTTTACCTTGCATGGGTTGCCTCCCATGAAGCGCTCTTTTATGGTCAATAGCTTGACCGTAGTGTTGCTTATTTCATCCAGAGTCCATTTTTCTTGAAGTTGCCATCCTTTGCATATTTTTGCTCAATCAACTCTTCCAGGGTGATCACTTGTATGGTGACTGCACTTATATCTTCTTTTACTCGATAATGCTTCAAGCGTTGTGCATTTACCACCCATGAAAGAGAGGCTGTTTTTCCCTTGAGCTTCACTGCTCCCGATAAATAAGCTTCTTCAACTATATAGGGACCTTCCCAATTCGATCTGAGCTTCCCTAGGAACAACTTAAGACGAGAATTATAGAGCAACACTTTGTCTCCATTTTTAAAGGTCTTATTTTCTATTTTTCTATCATGCCATCTTTTCACCTTCTCTTTAAACAATCTAGCATTTTCATAAGCCTCACTTCTAAACTCATCTAAAGCATGAATATCTAATAAACTTTTTTCTCCTGCTGCTTTAAGATCATAGTTTAGGTTCTTGATTGCCCAGAAAGCTTTGTGTTCTAATTCTAAAGGTAAATGGCATGCGTTACCGTATACCATCTTATAAGGTGTCATACCCATTGGATTTTTATATGCAGTATGGTATGCCCATAGAGTGTCATTTAACTTGTATGACCAATCTTTTCTTGATTTGTCCACCGTCTTCTCGAGTATGGTCTTTAATTCTCTGTTGGAGAGTTCCACTTGACCGCTCGTTTGAGGATGATATGGTGAAGCAATGCGGTGAGTTACTCCATATTTGCTGAGGATTTTCCTAAAAGTTCCTTTCATAAATGAGAACCACCATCAGTAATTAAGAACCTAGGAACTCTAAACCTGGGGAATATAACATCCTTGATCATTTTTATCGAGGCGGCTGCATCTGGATGGCTTGTTGGAATAGCTTCAACCCATTTAGTAACATAATCAACAACAACAAGAATATGAGTATAACCATTTGATTCTATAAAAGGTCCCATGTAATCCATTCCCCATACATCAAAGGGTTTGATTATAAGACTATAATTCATGGCCATTTCTTGTCTCCTACCTATATTACCTTTTCTTTGGCAAGCATCGTAGTGTTCTACATACCTGTGTGCATCCTTAAGCAAGGTGGGCCAATAGAATCCAGATTGAAGTACCTTTGTTGCACTCTGCTAGCATGCATGATGTCCTCCATATGGGTTATCGTGACAAGCTTGCAAAATTGCATTGATTTCATGGTTAGGAACACACTTCCGAATCATTCCACCATGTCCATGAAGATATAGATACAGATCATCCCAAAAGTAATATTTAAGATCATTAAAGAATTTCATCCTTTGATTTCTGGTCATACCAGGAGGTATACATTTTACTGCGAGATAGTTAGCATAATCTGCATACCAATGATCAGCGATTTCAACATTTGCTAAATACTCTCTTAGAAATGACTCATTTATAGGTACGGGGTCGGTAATTATTCCCTCCATCCTAGAGAGATGATCTGCTACTGGATTATCCTTACCCCTCCTATCTACTATTTGTAAATCATATTCTTGTAGTAATAGAACCCACCTAATCACCTGGGGCTTCGCATCCTTTTTTCACAAGGAGGTGATGCAAAGCTTGGTGATTCGTATGAACTATCACCTTAGAATTTATGATGTAAGATCTAAATTTGTCCCAAGAAAAAATTATAGCTAGGAACTCTTGTTCTGTAGTAGCATAATTTTCTGAATCTTATTAAGAGGTCTACTAGTGTAATAAATAACATTTAAATTCTTTCTGTCTCGCTGTCCTAACACAGCCCCTAAAGCATAGTCGCTAGCATCACACATAATTTCAAAAGGTTCATCCAATTTTGGAGATTGCATGATGGGTGTTGAAACTAACTTGTATTTAAGGCTCTCAAAAGCTGCAATGCAGTTATGGTCTAAATAGAATGGAGTTTCTTTCTCAAGAAGGTTGGTGAGAGGCATAGTCACTTTAGCAAAATCTTTTATAAACACTTATAAAAACCTGCATGTCACAGAAACATTTTTAAGTTTCTTATGTCCTAAGGTATTGGAAGATTTTCTATAGCACTTATATTAGTTTTATCTATTTCTATCCCTTTCTCTGAAACCTTATGCTCAAAACTTTACCTTCTCTTTCCATGAAACGACATTATTCCCAATTCAAAACCAAATTTGATTGCCTACATATCTGCAAAACTTTGGTTAAATTGTAGAGGCAATTATCAAAAGTTGTTCCACAAACAACAAAATCATTTGTTAGAACTTCCATAGTCTTCTCAACAAAATCATCAAAGATTCTTAAAACACATCCTTGAAAAGTTATTGTTGCGTTACATAAGCCAAACAGAATTAATCTATTGGCATATGTGCTATAAGGACAAGTGAAAGTTGATTTCTCTTGATCTTCCGGTTGTATGGAAATTTGAGAATATCTAGAATAACCATCAAGAAAATAGAAATAAGAATTATTACTTAGTCTTTCTAAAATTTTATCCATAAACGGTATAGGTTCATGATGTTTATGTGTCTCATGGTTTAGCTTCCTAAAATCAATGCACATACGATATCCAACAATAGGTCTTACAGGAACTAGCTCACCATTCTCATTCATAGCAGCATCAAGACGACCTTGTCTTGGTTTGCAATGAGCTGGGCTAACCAACTTACTGTCAGAAATAGGATATATTATGCCTACATCTAATAAGCGTACAACCTCTTTTCTTACTACTTTTTTCATTTTCGGATTAAGCCTTCTTTGTGTATCAACTACGAATTCAACATCATCAAGCATAGTAATCTTATGGGTTACAATAGATGGATCTATTCCTTTAATATCACTTAAAGTATATCCAAAGGCTTCACTATGCTTAACCAAGACTGAAATGAGTTTATTTGTTTCATCTTCTGATAGATTTTTGCTAATAATAACAGGACATTTATTTTCATTATCAAAAAACTCATACCTCATATTGTCTGGAAGTTGTTTCAACTCAATTGGCGGAGGCTCTTCATCTCCTTTTCTTACCAGCTCTTCGTAGTCATGTGGGTTTTGTGATTCCGGAACTGAATCAATATAATCATCCATGTCTTCTCTCTCCTCATCATCCGGTGCTTCCTCCCAATTAATTAGGCTCCTCTCTAATTCATCTTGTGAGGTACTGAAATGAATTGCTGCCAGCTCGGCAATTGTTTTCTCTTCCTTGATGTCTTCCACTTCATATGGCCTCTTCTTTAGTTTGGCAAAGTGGAATGTCATTTCCTCTTCTCCAAACATCAATGAAATAGTCTCCTTATTATCAACTCGAGATTTGGTTATGGAAACAAAAGGCCTACCTAAAAGAATAGGACAAAAAGAATCTCAAGGCATGTCAACAATATGAAAATCAAGGAGGTACATGAGTGATCCAATAAAGACATAGATGTTTTTGATAACCCCTTCTGATTTTATATTAGTTCTATTAAACAATTTAATAGTAGTATCTTTTGGTTCCACATCTGGATTATTTAAATTATAGCGAAGTTCTTCATAAAGTGATGAAGGCATAATATTTATAGTGGAGATCGGTTCACAAATTCTGTATAAGAAAGTTTCTCCACAATATATAGGAGTCATAGGTTTAGAAGTTTCATTACCTCATACCTTACCTTCGATGAATTCTGAGGTTTCAAAGTCTAGCATAACCACTTCATTATCCACCGTTCGTGCTTCCATAAGATCCTTCAATATGACATTATTTATATTGGTAGCTTCAGGGTTCTTTTCTGGTTTCTTTAGTCTTCTTTTTCTTTGTTCTTCCTCTTTTTTCTTTTTATTGATATTCTCTCAAATTGGTGTAGAGGAGAACTCTTCCATTAGTGCTCTTGCGTGCTTCTTTTCTTCGAGGGGTTTATGGGGTTCCCATCCTGTATGTACCTGTAAATGCCCTACATAATTCTCAATAATTTTCTTTACCGAGTAAGAATCAATACCAAGGGTTTTAATCATTGCACAAGTCCCTTCATCTGCAAGGAAATCATGAACACAAGCATATTCAGAAAAACTATTTGTAATGTTCTCCTCATTTTTAAGATTTTCCGTTGCCTCCCTCATTCTCATTATTAATTTCCAAGCTTCATCATAGGTATAAGATAGAAAACTACCATTAGAAGTGGTGTCTAAATTCATTCTTTTTTCATTATTAAGCCCTCCATAGAAAGTATGAGTGATTAACCAATCAGGAAAATGATGATGGGGGCAATTATCTACATAGCTCTTGTACCTTAGATATCCCTCATACAAACCCTCATCAGGATTATTTTTGAAACTGATAATAATACCTCTCATCCTGTGAGCTTTGCTTTTTGAGTAATATTTTGATAGGAACTTGGTTGTCGGTTCCGTCCAAGTCCTTTGTGCTTCTGCACAAAAATATCTATACCAGTCGCAAACATTATTAGAGAGAGTTTGTCTAAACAACTAGATTTTAACCATATCAAGATCACAATCGTCGAATATAAAGGAACTGAGAGTGTCTTCAAAGAATTGTAAGTGTCCAGATGGACTCTCTTCATTGGTTCCTATAAATTTCTTAGAGTGCAGTAGTTCAAATAATAAAGGGTGGATCTCAATTCCATCTGGATTTATGCTTTAATTGACACTTATACAAGCGTCCATGGGTGAACCCATTTTCCTTACTGCCTTAAGCTGGATTAAATGCCGAATGTTGTCCATTGTTGCGGTCCTGCAACTTAAATTAAAAATTAGTACAATGAAAGTAAATAACTAAAAGTAAAGTGACTTATAGCGCTAAGCTCCCTGGCAACGGCGCCAGAAAATAGCTTGATGACTGCAAGTGCACATATCATTTGTAGCTAGTTTCAAAATAAAGATATCGATCCCATAGGGAGCAGTAGGCAAAAGACTAAAATGCTTTTAACTAAAACTAAACGAAGTACTTAAGGAATAAATTTAAGATGCGAGAATAGTAGAGTTGTTTTTGGGTTTTTGGTTGAACGAGGCAATTTAAAGTAAAGTAAAACTTAATGCAGAAAGTAAGAATCGCATGTGTAAAAGAACTTTGGAACTGCAATAGGGAAAAAGGCGTTCTCAGGGAGTGGTGGATACACCACTAGAAATTTAGACTAAGCAACCAAGATTATCATAACGGATATTCTCATGATATGTATGTATGTGGGAGGAGCTCCATATATGGACAAATAGGCAGCAACCACTACTCACATCATCCTTCATAACCATAGCTGAGAGATAAACGACATCAATCATATTATCCCACTATTAAGGGATTTCTCCCGTGGCATGGACATGGCTTTATGAGTTCTTCTTGATTCCCGAAGTTAGTACGTAAAGAATGACAACAACTTTATAGTCACAGTAAGTGCCATCATCCCTCCGTCTACCAACAAGTAATCCCCTTCATCGAGTCCCAGTAGGAGGCAAATATTAAGGAGGCGCACAACTCCCAACATCAAGATAAAGACAATTAACACATACACATAATGATGTATAACATAATAATCTCTATCTCATCTCAATCATATGCTAGGGTTTCTCCATCTCCCCAAGAACTAGAGATCTACTTAGACATGGAGGCAATCAACATCATGGCAATGGTAATGGAAATAATTGGAAATGAATAGTTCTTGTATAAATCCACAACTAGTACGGAAATTACAACAAGATCTAGATGGATGAGATGGAATGGATGGAGATGGTGATGATGCAGTGGTTGATGAAGATGGAGATCGATGCCTTCGCCTCCTAGATGTGCGTATGGCGAAGATGGATCCCTTAGGCAAGTTCCCCCTCCAGATGCCTTCCGTAGGTGAGGTTTTTACGATTTCTGGTTATTCTGTCTATCGTCTCTCCGATCCAGTTACACGGGGTGAAACTATTTGAGGAGGCGGTGGCGGCGCCAACTATACGACCGGAACTATACAGCCAGAAAAAGTATTCCGGTCGTATAGTTGGTCGTTGAACCGTTTGTAAGCCTTGATCGCTTCGGGTTTTCTTCTGGTATTATTAATATTTCCCAAATAAACGATTTAGGTTGTTTTTTTGACTCCTTTTCTCCCCAATACAACTACTCCAAGGATTGTGTCCATTGGATCCATCATCTGTCCTGATCCTGGTGAAAACAGACATAAAACATGCACGCGAATGCCGTAAAATACCAAGATCCTACATCTACAATGCAAAATAATAATATAGAACATGATGCAAATATGCACTCATTAGGGTCCTACTTTGAACATTGTGTTAGAGAACTTTTTACCTGTGTTCTTCATGGCAACACTGGTATGTTCTCTTGTAGTATTGCATTGTTATTAGTAGACCGACAGTGCATTATTCCGTATTGGGGAATAACATCTACTGTGTTGGTACGTTGCACTGTTTTTGCAACACATATGCATTGCATTCCTATGCTGCATAGAACTGTTGTGCGCACGTTGCAAGATAAGGTGCGCCTCCAGTGCACTACACCTGCCGTGCAAACTAGTATGCACTGCCTTTGAAAGATGTACCAACTGCTATGCATACAAATATGCACTGCCTTTGAAATTCGTATGCACTGCGTTTGTGTTCGTCGTAAGTATGGTGTGCGCACAGTGCAAATAAGGTGTGCTTCCAGTGCACTCAGAGTGCAATGCGCTGAACTTGCCATGCAAACCAGTATGCACTACCTTCGCAAGTCGTATGCACTGTTTTTATGCATTGCATCTGAGAGTGCAATGCACTGCACCTGTGAAAGGACATAGATGTTGCCTATAGGGGGTGAATAGTCGATTTAAAACTTTTACGAGATGGGCTTAACAAAGGCGGAATAAAACTAGCGTTTACTTTGTCAAGCATAAAACCTATATATACTTTGATTCACCTATGTGCAGCAACAACTTATGCTAAGCAATACAAGCAACTATGTGATAGGAAGATATAGAATTCAATCACAAAGGCTATCACAAAGTAAGGTGCATAAGTAAAAGCTCAGGTATAGAGATAACCGAGACACGTAGAGACGACAATGTTTTACCGAGTTCCTCCCAATGGAGTACGTCTCGTTTGGAGAGGGGGTGGTTTCAAACCACCAACGCCACAAAAGGCCTCCCTTGTTCTCCTGTGAATCTCACCCCAATGGGATCGATCCACACTTCCACTATCGGTGCACTTATCTATGGCAATCCGGAACCTCTCACAAGATTGGGGCACTTCTCCACAACTCAATTGGAGGCTCCCAACTAACAATCTTGGGAAAGCTCCACAACTTAATTGGAGGCCCCAAGTAATCCACAAAACTGCAATACAACCAAACCGTCTAGGGTTCCAAGAACCCAAGAGTAAAAAACTTCTCACCTTTCACCCAATCGAATCTTCACCGAGAACTCAAACCGATGCACCAAATGCAATGGAAAGAACACAAGAAGTCCTCAAGTCCTTCTCTCCCAAATTCCACCAAAGCTACAAAAGCTTATGAGGGAATAAGAGAGGTAGAACAATGGAGGAAATCCATAAAAGACTCCAAGATCTAGATCCCAAGATGTTCCCTTCGCTTAGAGGAGAGATTGATTGGTGGGATTGTAGATCTAGATCTCCTCTTTCAAATCCCTCAAGAATATGCAAGAATCATAGGAGGGGTTGAGGGATAGCAAGCTCAAGAAGGTCAACAATGGAGGGGAAAACATACAAGAAAGGTTATCCAACCGTTGGGGAAAAAGGGCACCTTATATAGGTCCTCCAAAATCCAATCATTGGAGCTCTCGAGCGCGCGGGCTAGACATTCCGGCCAGTTTCCGGCTGGTTTCCGATATGGCATACAGAATGGCAACCATACGACTGAAAACTGAGATTTCTGCGTGATACCTGAGTGTCCGGCGTTTTCACCCCGGACATTCCGGCCAAGGCAAAACTGACAGAAACAGCAATACGGAAACAACCATAACTTTTGCATCCGGACTCCGATGTTGATGATCTTGGGCTTGTTTTAAAGAGGTAAACAAACTCTACAAGATCATGCAGTGAACCATCATAGTACAGAAAGGGAGGATAGAACCAAATGATGAAAGGTTTGACCTCTCTCAAAAAGACGAACCCGTAAAACCTCTAATCATCAAAAACGCAATAGAGAATGCATATGAAATCCATTTTCGATGAACTTGGGCTTGTCATGAAGATTAACACAAGCTCTAAATCCTCTCATGGATAAGAAAAAAATAATGGAAGGTTTTACCAATCTCTAAAAAACAAACCGGTAAAACCTCCAATATCGAAAATGCAATAGAGAATGCATATGAAATCCGTTTTTGATGAACTAGAGCTTATTATGAATATTACCACAATCTCTAGAACCTCACATGGATAAGATCCAAATAACAACCAAGAAATATGATGCCAAGTATGCAAAAGTTTGAGCTCTCTCCGAAGGATATGATCAAGTTACTCACTCGAGAGCCCCTCTTGATAGAACGACTATCTATCCTGTAAACCGGTCCCCCCAACTAACACCATGAGACCGGTAAGAAAGAAACCCTATCAAGAACATACCTTTTACTTGAGCATATTCCACTTGAGCTTGACGATAGTGATCTTGTACACCTCTCTTGATTGCACTAGCTTGGTGAATACTTGCAAATTGATCTCCCATACTCCACTATGGTAGAGCTTCTCTCTTGGGAATATCATCTTCCCATATCCATGATAACCATAGGATGGAAAGCTTCAAGCAAATGATCTCTTCGAGATGGCTCATCTCATCTTGAACTTGCACTTCATTTTTTCTTTCATCATCATGTTGGTGTCTTGAAGGTACACAAGAGATATCACTCCACCTTATTCTTCAAGACGCACTTGCCATAGGCACAACTCTCACATGAGCGATCTTTGGATTACTCCTTGAACACCTTGGTCATCACTTGATCTTCTTCACTTTCTTCTTCTCCCAATCTTGAAGCCAACATATGGTTCAGGCATTGCCTATGGACAAATCCTACAAGTAAAACTCAATGCAAACATAAGTCCATAAAGACTGTCATTAATTACCAAAACCACACATGGGGCACACATGCACTTTCAACCTGAAAGTACAATATACTGAACCTGAGAGTGCAATGCACTGCACCTGCCATGCAAACTAGTTTGCACTGCTTTCGCAAGATGTATGCACTACTTTTATGCAATGCACTTGAGAGTTGTTGGCATCCTCAGTAAACTGCATTGTTGATACACGTGCACTGGTTTACCAAGCATTAAGCGTGTTGCACTGCCCTAATATCGTGTTTTGTACTGCTGTTTTGTGACTTTGCTGCCATGTTTTCGCAAGAGGTGTGCACGGTGTTCCTGTGCTTTGTAAATCTGGTGGTTGCTCTGTTTTGCATATTATTTTTCATTTTCTCTTTTTTGGTACTTAGTATGCAAGAGGTGTGCACTGCGTTTCAGTATGTAATTTTTAGAAATTGTAACTTTCGCAATTATTTGATATACTAAACGTAAGTATTTACGATAACAACTTGAAATCAGAAAACAACATGTCTGTTACAAAGTAGAAATTGCCAACTGATGCACATTTACATTGCGGTATCTTCTGCCTGACACTAATGAGGTGTAATATGTTCTTGAAATCCGGTTTGATGAATTGATGTAGATGTTTCACATGGTTCGCCTAATCGTTTAATGTTACTTCAACTTTTTGTATCTTTGTGACTGGACCCAACTCTCTTAGATCTTGTGGTAGGTTCTCCAATGCTTTGTTAGATCTATGGAACAACATTGTGTATAGCTGTTCATCTCTGATAATGGAGCTTGTGTCCTGCCAAGGATTGCAAAGTCCTATTAGTTTTCAATGATTTGTAATCAAGTTTAAAAAAAGTATGTATCTAATTATTCCTTACATTAGACGTCTTTCCTTTTGCTATAACTTCGCCATTGTATCTCTAGAGTTAATATAGTGTCCACAGTCCACATACGTCTTCATGTTGCTTTTTTGTTCTTCTGTAGCATGCATTTTTGAATGATGATCTCCATTTTGGCAATGTGACATCTTTGTAAATACAATCTAGTACTTGTTCGAACCTACTTAGCTGAATACTGAAACATTACATTCACATTGTTAAAAAAGAGAGGTAGTAAGTTGTCATATGTTTCTTTTGCAGCAAACAACATTCTGATTTTAATAACAATATTCTTGCTATGTCTTATTACCATGGTTTCTCCTATTTTACTATGGTAATCACACATCGTTGTACTATCCTTGTACGCGAAGGAGTAAAGGATCTCAACTTTTGGATTATGAGCACATCATTTTGGACATAAACTGAAAAATGTGTATTGCAATGAACCGGTAATAATATATGTGTATGGAAGTAGATATAATTCACAAGTTAGTTTTGAACATTTCCTAAGTTTTATTTATGCGAGGGATCTTAATACTGAAAATAAGTATCAATGTTTGGAAATAACTCACCATGTATGCCTTTGTAAGGTTGTCGGTTCCTATGAGGTAATCAAGGGTGTGAGCAATGTCTTCAGGTATAAAGTCTTTGTTTTTATCCGTAAAATCTAATATTATTGTTGCCTGTGTGGGTAGGATTACCCTTTTATCTTCCTGGAAAAGATATTTGAACTCATTGTTACTTTTCCATGTGTGGATGACGGCATCTATAAATTCATTGTATATCCATCCATTTTATTTAAAGTTATGTGATAACTCGCGTCCAGTATATGTCAAAGTAAATCCTTTTGATTGATTGCACGCAGTTTTCTTGATAAAAAGTTTCCTGTTGCAAGACATAAAATATGATTAATTTTGCATGACCTTTAGTTTTGATTCTACAAATATGATCAGGGATACATAAATGATATGTTGTTGTACTTAGTTAAGCATTATACTTACTATCCGTACTCTGGTTTTGATGCATCGTTGATTAGTTTTTGCCGAACTTTCCTTGCCTTCTCTATTTCTTCAAAGACAGGTGGAACGAAAACAAGTCTTTCTGCTAGTTTTTTATTTTGTTCTTCCATCAAAATTTTGCACCTTCTTGGTTTTATTATATATCTTTTTCTTAAGATCTCTTTCTCTGAAGTTTCTTTTAGCTGTATCATTGGTTTCTTTGACATTCTGTCTCCTTTCTCCTAAATTCCAAGCAATATTTGTTTCTTCAAGTCTTGGAAATCTATTCTTGTGAAAAGCTCTTGATATTCTGATTGTCCTGTAGGTGCTGAAAATTGTAAATACTTATGTCTGCTATTGTCAAAGTAATGTCAGGAATATTGTATTTTTTGTCTGCTTCTGGTCAACCTATTCCAGTGCATAGGTATTTAAAGTTGATTCATTTTATCATGTGTGTGATAATAACAGTACTATAAAACAACATATTGTAGGATGATCAATTCCTCGAATTTTGTTTAGAAGAATACCTAACATTCTATCATCTAATACTTCGATTTTTATATCGAAGATGTCTGATGTTAGCATCCTCATGAGAAGTAGTTCCTTGTAATTTGGAATATCTTTTTTGCTGAATTCCAGCACTTGATCTCTTGTGCTGTTCTCGATCATATAGAGCATGAAGAATCCACAGTTAGAGCTGCATAATGTTTTAGCTTTTGTCAGTCGGTTAAAACATTAAAATTTTAATTAGTTCAGCGTAAGACCAGATTTCATGTTAAGTATAAACAATAAATGTTATCATGTAGAGGCATGTGTTCGTATACTACATTGAAATCATCCAGTATTTGTGTATTTGTTTCTGCTATTCCGAAACCTTCACTCCATAATCTCTTTATTTTTATGATCAACCATGTGCATATTTTTTCAAGATCAAGATCCCATGGTTCTCTTAATGAATCGCAAATTCTGAATTTCTTCTCCAAAGTATCTATTATCAATTTGAACCGGTGTCCTATTGTACTTGTACTTGTACTTTCCTTAGGAGGTTCTTCAAGAAAAGGAAATTCGATCTGCATGAGCAATTACAAAATATTTGTTAAAATATAGTCTTGTTCCGAAATTGAATATTCGAATCTCTTGATATTCTGATTGTCCTGTAGGTGCTGAAAATTGTAAATACTTATGTCTGCTATTGTCAAAGTAATGTCAGGAATATTGTAGTTTTTGTCTGCTTCTGGTCAACCTATTCCAGTGCATAGGTATTTAAAGTTGATTCATTTTATCATGTGTGTGATAATAACAGTACTATAAAACAACATATTGTAGGATGATCAATTCCTCGAATTTTGTTTAGAAGAATACCTAACATTTTATCATCTAATACTTCGATTTTTATATCGAAGATGTCTGATGTTAGCATCCTCATGAGAAGTAGTTCCTTGTAATTTGGAATATCTTTTTTGCTGAATTCCAGCACTTGATCTCTTGTGCTGTTCTCGATCATATAGAGCATGAAGAATCCACAATTAGAGCTGCATAATGTTTTAGTTTTTGTCAGTCGGTTAAAACATTAAAATTTTAATTAGTTCAGCGTAAGACCAGATTTCATGTTAAGTATAAACAATAAATGTTATCATGTAGAGGCATGTGTTCGTATACTACATTGAAATCATCCAGTATTTGTGTATTTGTTTCTGCTATTCCGAAACCTTCACTCCATAATCTCTTTATTTTTATGATCAACCATGTGCATATTTTTTCAAGATCAAGATCCCATGGTTCTCTTAATGAATCGCAAATTCTGAATTTCTTCTCCAAAGTATCTATTATCAATTTGAACCGGTGTCCTATTGTACTTGTACTTTCCTTAGGAGGTTCTTCAAGAAAAGGAAATTCGATCTGCATGAGCAATTACAAAATATTTGTTAAAATATAGTCTTGTTCCGAAATTGAATATTCGAATATGTACCTGCACTATGTTGTTGTGCTCTTATTGAAATATATACTTGAAAGAACATTATTGTTTCACTTACTAGTTCGTATTTGTTTAGGCGGTCTGGTGCGTCTGATTTAAATAGCTTTTCTACCCAACACACACTTCTTTTTTCATCTTCGACATCATGAACAATGATAAGTTTTTGCTGCAAAATAACCGTTAGTAAGTGTACTCTCAGATTATAAGTTTTGTAGAAGAACCATTAAGTGAATTAAAAATTATGTCAAACTAAGTCTTTACTTCTATATTACTTATAGTTGCTCTATATGGAATAATTTTCTTCTTTGACTTGGAGTTTCTAAGTTCTTCTTCAAGATAAGTTAACGCTATTTCAGCAACTGAATCCCCTAGCTGCCCTTCCTTTCTAAAAGCACTTGAGACGTAATACAATGGTGCTTCTACATCATTTCCACTGTGCTTCAAAATAATGTGACATCTGCACATCGAAGGAATTCTTATTAGAACACAGTATGATTCTTTATCATATGTGAATTACAAAATAATAGTTGTTCGAATCATCTCGCTTGAGAACTACTTTTTCTTTGTTTTTCAACACTTTGTCTGTAAATTTGCATATCAGGTTATACAAATTTGTCCATTCATATTGTATTTTCCTGCTGGACTTATTTTCTTGGTCTCCACTATCTGCATCTGAAAAAAATACTAGTTAGTATGCAGTAATGATGAGCAAGAAATTCAGTGCAATGAATAATGGTAGGCAGTGCATCGGAAAATAGTTAGATGTCAGTCTATTTAAGGTATATAAGGCAGTGCATTCGTGCAGCAGTCATGCTGGACCGGTGACGCATTTTGGTTTAATTGGTAGTGCAAATGGTAGACTAGCAAGTATGTACTATGGTAACCAAATTTGTTCATACTTATTTGTTCATTGTTTTACACCCATATTTATTTATATTTGAAGGAAACCCTATGTTGCAAGTGCATTGTCACTTATTTCACACCAGTAACATGACATATTTAGAAAAGAATCAAATAGTTTAATAAACTATATCGATAAAATTAAATTGTATCTATGGCACATGACCTTTTGGTGTCAGATTGGTACTGCCTGTTTGAAATTCTTCTATTGTGCATGCAACATCACTATCTTTTTCTTTATTGTACTCTTCCATTTTTTCTTATTTCTGATTTTCCTCTTGATTATCCTACTTTTGCCTATCTGCGGTGACAGAGCATCCTATGTTTGTTTCTGCTGCTTCTTCATGAGAGGCAGATAGGTTGTTTCTATGTTCTCCAGCATCATGCTGCAAATGGAAAATGGAATTGCATATTGCTTTTTAGTTCATATATTATTAATCTTCTAATGGTCCTCAGAAATATCAATTTGTTTCATAGCAGAATAATTTATTTAATTCAAGATAAATGAGCATCTATCTTCAAATCTTGGTCTTCTTTCATTGGTGAAGTTGCGTGCTTCTTCGTTTTCGCTGCAGATTCTGCTTTGGTGTTGTCTTCATCATTTGTCGGTGCATTCTACATAGAAGACAACATTGTGAAATTTACAACAATCATCCTTATTGTTTCATGGAAGTTGTAATAAAAATATATCATACCTTGACAGGTTGAATCCTTGTGGCTTCTTTCTGTTTTGATACATCAACATTGTTAGAGTTGTTGTTATCTAATTATTTTCTGCCAACGAACATGATGCATGAACGTCCTTCCTATGAGCGTATCATTTTGCTGTTAATCTAACTGGTCTTTCATTCTTCGAATCCATATACATCTTGACCTCAACCATTGTTTCCAAGATGGAATCTCCTCCTTTCTTCATCCATTGTTTATATCTACTGTTGAGGGCTTTTTTTGGTGTCATCTTCTAAATTTTGGTACATGTCGGCCGGAGTCTGTGTAATCTATTTTACGAGATTTGTTGCTTGCTGCATCTTCTCTAAATATGGCATCAGACGTTTGGTGGAATTTGTTTGGACAAAGGTCTCTTCAGTTGGCAGTTTTGAGTTGTCACTAGCAACAACTATTGCATACTTGTTCTTCTTGTTCGCCTGGTCATTATCCTCCATAGCAATCAAGGTACTGTTTTTCTTCTCATGAAATTCTTTTTTGTTGTGCATCAGCTCAGAGCTAGTCTTAACCTGTTAAAGATGAGCAGGACAATTTAGATGTTTTAATGGTGACCCTTCTTTATGATGGGCATGAAATTAACTATGCAATATGAAAAAAAAATAGTACATGTACTTACATTTATTAGTTCTCTGAATTCTTTAGGGTTATCTTTCTGCCTGTCCATGATCATGATGGCGTGCAATACTTTATCATTGAGAGCATTCAGCCTTGATGTTTCAATCGTGTTGATAGAATGCTCACACCTTTTAGTGTCTAGGTAGACAATTAAAGGCAGTATTGCGCAACTCTCAGCTCCGTTGTTATTTTTCACATTGCCCTTTTTCTTATCTTGAATTCTCTTCTTGTTCTCTGCAACAAAATTATGAACTCCTCTGTTTAGTTCATCCACTACTACGCGGCAGATATCCATATTCCACAGATTCTTGTAGTCTACTTCGTGTACCATCCCTACCTCTCAGACGATTCTTGCGTGTAGAGTGGGGCAGACAACACACTTGAAAATCACGAGAAATATGCACTGCATTGTGAAAGGTTTTGTGCCACCTTTCTTTATTTGATGATACAAATCTTTGAGATTACGTGAGTTTTATCTCCTATTCCAAGTTGTTTCTTCAGCCATTGTAGGGCTTCTGTCTTACCATCCTTCGATGGTAATGGAGCTACGAGAGGGCTGTCGCGGAATCTGAATACAAATTTAACAACACCTGGGGTGTTTTCAATGTCTATGCCTGCTCCAAGTTTCATTTTCATTATAACTCTATGAATTCTCTTGTATAACCACATAATCATTTTCCATGAGATGTTTGAAGTTACTTTGTATTCAAACAGGAATCCCCATCCAACATCTATTAGCTCGTTTCTCTCATCATAGTCAAGAACTTCTGTTAAGAACTCTTTGAGAAACTTGAGTGAACATCTTACTGTGTAGTTTGAGCCTGTGTCCTTGCGGAGCTTTTTTCCAGCAATTCTCATGTTTTTGGGATTTGTCTTTTTTGTCTTGTCCTAGCGTTTTCGTTTTCTACCAGTTGTCTACAATTTAGATGTTTTGTTGTTAGTTCATGCTACGTAATTTCGAAATTGAATGCTTTCTGAGAAACACTTTCTTGTTTAGATTCACTAACCTGTATATTCAGCTCTCTTCCATCATCTTCTGTATCTATTCAAAATCATCATGGTCTTGTTCATCGGATTCTTTTTCTTCTGAATCAATCTTGTAGTCTTCATCAATGTCACATCTTCTCCCACCTTCATCCGTGATATTCTCATGTTCTTGTGGATGTCCTTTCTGTTCCTCTGATATACGAGTTGATCTCCTCTTTTTTCCTTGAGGGTTATCTTGCTCTTGTGAAATTATTGCTTTCTGCCGCTTGATTCTTCTGGTACTGCCATGTGAATGTATTGTGGTACTGCTCCCTAGAAGCTGAACACACAGTGGGATTGGCTCATCCTCTAGTATGTTTTGTTCATTTAGCTCATTGTCCATATTTTCGTCTGAAGTTGTTGCAAGAGCTAGTCTTTTCTTAACTATATGCTCTTTCTTTTTCCTTTTTTCTGCTTTCTTCCTCTCTAACTTTGCTGCCTCTTTTGCAAGTTGATTATCTACCTGCCATTCTTGTGTTGGTGTTTCTGAGCAGTCCACACTTTGTGATGTTGTTACTGTTAGCTGACTGGTGTGGACCTAGCTGCTGTTTTTGTCATATGTTTTAGATAGATTAGTGTTGGCTGATGACCCACAAGTATAGGGGCATCGTCCTTGACTGGTGGATCAATCGATGAGTTGATTTGCTCTTTCTATGTGTTCTCAATGGAAGTTGTGTTGTCCTGATGTGGCCTAGTATTGCCTTCATCTAGTATGGACTTGTTGGTAGTAGTATGATCACCATCAATGTTCTACCAAAAAAATGCTAATCTGATGTTAATGTTTTATGTAGTTTAATCGGGATACAAATTTGTTTGCAGAGTAGTCTGTACCTTTTCATGACTAGCATTGTAGTTTGGTTCCATCGTACATATAGAAAACATATAGTTAAGTATAATACTAGGACATATTTTATGGCTGCCTAATCTTGGTATTCTAGCGACCCGTATTTAACTTGGAGGCATTTTTAACATTGATACGTTTGGATCATTATTATTCCTTACTGTATGAAGAAAAAACAGTAATAACATGAACTTCGAGTTTCTTTGACAGCACTACCTTTAGTCAGCAAGGACTTTGTTTCGTCAACACCGGTATTATCCAGTATCTGATGTAAGAAAGATGTATTAAATACATGCTATTTTATATTTATGTTATTGAGGTATGTTGTAGATTGCTCAATACCTTTGTAGGGATGTGATACTTTGCAAATGTATCTATAATTTTTGATGTTCCATGCTTGGTTTTATCTACTTTCTTGTGTTTTGTCCACCGTTTGGAGTACTTTTCATATGATTTCTTGGACTAACCTATTAACAAGAGCCACAGTGCCAGTTGCCTGTTTTCTGCTATTTTTGGTTCCAGGAAGTCAGAAAATAAATATTCTCGAAATTGGACGGGAGAAAAGACAAAGTCAGTATTTTACCGAGGGACACACAGAGCCAGAATACGAGACGGAGAAGGGCCAGAGGGCGGCCACACCACCTGGCCACGCGGCCAGGCTTGGCCCGCGCCAGGGGTGGTGTGGCCAGCCCAGGAACCCCCTCGGCCTCTCCTTCCGCCTATATATTGCATTTGATACGGAAACCCTAAGGGCCCGATCAAAATTCCACAAAAGAGTCTGTAGGCGCCGTCATCTCCATCCCTAGATCGGGAGGGATCTAAAGCTCTTCCTGGCACCCTGCCAGAGAGGGGAATTCCCCCTGGAGGCCTTCTTCATCATCATGCAAGCCTCCGATGTGATGCGTGAGTAGTTCATCTCTGGACTACGGGTCCATGTAGTAGCTAGATGGCTGGTTCTCCTTCTTTGTGTTATCATGTTTAGATCTTGTGAGCTCCGTTCATGATCAAGATCATCTATTTGTAATTCTGCATGTTGTGTTTGCGGGGATCCGATGTTTATTGAGATGCTATTTTAGATTGATTATTGATTCTATCATGTCTTTGTTATTTGTGATCTTGCATGCTTTTTGTTGTTAGTAGCTATCTTGGCCAAGTAGATGCTAGCAACTCCAAGAGTTAGTATTTATGCTCGATAGTGGGTTCATGCCTCTCGTAATCTGGGGAAGTGACAGAAATCTCTAAGGTACTAGATGTGTTGTTGCTACTAGGGAGAAAACAACAATCCTTTGTTCATAGAACAATCGTATTGTTTACTTTACATGCAATTCGTAATGCAATTATCCGTTGCTTGCAACTTAATACTGGAGGGGGTTCGGATGATAACCTGAAGGTGGATTATTAGTCATAGATGCAGTTGGATGGCGGTCTATGTATAAAGTTGTAATGCCCAATCAAGTATCAAAGGAGTCAAGATGATTAGTATATGCTTGTATGCTTTCTCGATGTTTGTCAATTGCCCCGCTATAATTTGTTCACCCAACATGTTATCTATCTTAAGGAGAGCCACCTCTAGTGAACTATGGACCCCGGTCCTTTCTTTTACATTCAATCTACAAACTGTTTACTGCTTTGTGTTTACTTTCTGCAAACTATTACTTCCTTCCATTCGATACATTTAATCCTTTTGTTTTCAGCAAAACCAGTGAGATTGACAACCTCATCGCAAGTTGGGGGCAAAGTTCTGCGGTTGTGTTGTGCAGGTCTCCACGTTGCTGCTGGCACCGGTAGTGCGCCGTGCCAACGTTCAGCTAGCAACACCTTTGGGGTGTTTCCTTGATCCTACTGGATTGATAACCTTGGTTTCGTACTGAGGGAAAACTTGTTGTTGTGCTCATCATACCTTCCTCTTGGGGTTCCCCAACGAGCTCGATATATTTTGGGCCATCAAGCTCTTTTTCTGGTGCCGTTGCCGGGGAGTCAAGGACATATTCACAAGGGGAGTCCCTCATAACCAAACTCTTTACTTTGTTATTTTTGTTTTTCTTAGTTTACTTTTGCTTTGTTTGCTTGTTTCTTTATCAAAAACACACAAAAAATAGTCTTACAAGTTTGCTTTCTTTATTAAAAATACAAAAAAATGACTACCCTTGAAAACACTAAGTTGTGTGACTTCACTAGCACCAACAACAATGATTTCATGAGCACACCTATTGCTCCACATGTTCCCGAAGCTACTTTCTTTGAGAATAAACCTGCTTTACTCAATCTTGTTATGAGAGAACAATTTTCTGGTATTAGTAATGAAGATGTTGCTGCCCATCTAAATAACTTTGTTGAACTTTGTGAGATGCAAAAGCATAAGGATATAGATGGAGATATTATTAAGCTTAAATTGTTTCCTTTATCTTTGAGAGGAAAAGCTAAAGAGTGGTTGAATTCCTTAACTAGGAATAGTATTGATTCTTGGACTAAATGCAAAGATGCTTTCATTGGAAAATACTATCCTCCTGCTAAGATTATATCTATGAGAAGTGAAATAATGAAGTTTAAACAATCTGATAATGAACATGTTGCTCAAGCTTGGGAAAGAATGAAATCTTTGTTAAAGAATTGTCCCACTCATGGACTGACTGCTTGGATGATCATCCAAACTTTTTATGCAGGATTGAACTATTTTTCAAGGAACCTATTGGATTTTGCTGCTGGAGGTACCTTTATGACCATTACTTTGGGTGCTGCAACAAAGCTTCTGGATAATATGATGGTTAACTATTCTGAATGGCATACTGAGAGAGCTCCACAAGGTAAGAAGGTAAATTTTGTTGAAGAAATCTCCTTCTTGAGTGATAAGATTGATATTATTATGTCTATGCTTGTTAATGGAAAAGCCCATATTGATCCAAATAATGTTCCCTTAGCCTCTTTGGTTGCTCAAGAAGAGCAAGTTGATGTGAACTTTATAATAAATAACAATTTTAGCAACAATGCCTATGTCCCCGTTGATTTCTATGTTTTGGATGTTGAATGCAATGCTACTTGTCCTATTACTTTGGGAAGACCTTTTCTTAGAACTGTTGGTGCCATTATTGATATGAAAGAAGGCACCATTAAATATCAACTCCCACTCAAGAAAGGTATAGAACACTTCCCTAAGAAGAGAGACAAGATTTCTTTTGCCTCTCCTATGAAAACAAAATTTGCTTTTAATGCTTCTTCATTTGAGAACACTTGATTCTTTTTCTTGCTTCTTATGCCTAACTTAAAGGAGTTAAAGAAAAGTACTTATTGGGAGATAACCCAAAAGTTTTAGATGAGTCTTGGAAGTTATTACTTCTGTAATAACCGCTCCTTATCCTTTTTATTTGCTTTTTGTGCCAAGAGTAACCTCCAATGAGAGAGAAGTAATGATTGGGAAAGTTGCTGTCCCGAAACAGATTTCTGTGATTCACTGTAAAAATTCGTGTAAAATCTCTGTACGTCCTTTTGAGGCGTGAATTTTTGTGCTTCTTCCCCAGGTTACTATCTAACTTTCGTTATTTTAACACTTTTTGATTTGAGCAACATAAGGTCTTCGAAAAAATTCGTCTTTACCTGCTGGTCTGTTTTGACAGATTTCTGCCATTTTCTGCATTTGCTTCTTGTTGGTTCCTTTTTGAGTTCTTTTGGGGAATTGAGCTTTTTGAGGGAAGTGCTACAGTAGCTAGTGTTTTAATGAAAGTTTTATTGGTGTTATAACTGAACCTAAAGACTTATTATCTTGAGTGCACTAATGTTGCTAATATAGATTGTGTGAAGTTTTGTATGAAGGAAAAAATTCAGGTGTATGGAAGAAATGAGTAATGAGACGAAGGATGGACTAAAGCTCAAGCTTGGGGATGCCACTCGTGTCACCCCAAGAAATATTCAAGAGGTACAAGCGTCAAATCTTGGGGATGCCCAAGGCGTTCCCTTCTTCATCAATAAAAATCCCAGGTTCTTTCCAAACGCTTCATTTTTATTATTTCATGCACAGTTGTGTTGTTCTTGGAGCGTCTTCTTTTTCGTTTTTGTTTTTGGTTTTCGTTTGCTTTGTTTGCTTATTTTTATGAATAAATTGGTTGGACCCCATCTTTCATACATTGGTTTTCAAATAGTTTGGTTTGGTTTGGAAAAGAGTAGGAAGGTTCATGCTTAAGTGGTAAAGAGAGCTTGTTTTTGACTGTGGCCTATGCTTTGTCATGCCATGCTTGATATTGTTTTGGCTTTATGCTTAGTATTCTTTGCTGTATCATGACTTGTTTTAAACAATTGAGATTGCTTAATGTGCCTTGGATGAATCATGCGTTGTTTTAGCATATTAAAGCATAGTGTAGTGGTATTCTCCTTTGATGCTTTATTTGGGTTGACTTGGCGCATGCTCACACCATGTTATGACTATCCCAAGTCACCATAGCCTTTATGATCCTTTAGTTTTCAACTTGTAGTATCACTTTATGCTTTGGTCAAAGATGTTTGTTCGCTCTGCATGATTATGGCCATTATTGCTCTCTTAGTTTGTTGCTCCCAGTCTTTTGCTAGCCTCCACAACCAAGCATGAGTTCCACTCATGCATCAAACTCCCTAAACCAAGTTATTCCAAAGAGTACACCATACCTACCTATTAGCTTATGCTATTCCAAGTATATTCATGCTTTTGTTTACCTTCCAAATTAAACTTGTTATGAGAAAACTAGTGATTAAAGCTCTTACGAACTTGATGGCACACTTTACTTTTTTGCATTTAGTAAACTTGAACCATTGGGTCCTTCTTTGTTGCGTATATGCTTGCGCTTTATAAGTTGAAATTAGCAGAACCATGTATCATGGGGAACGCTTTCAACATTGCACTTGTACTTTGTACCCCGTTGATATCATGTTCTTTTGCTTATGGATCCCGGCGGTGTGAAATAAAAGTGGAACTTGTAAGATCATGGAGTTTGTATGTGTGTTAGAGAAACGCCTGGGCCACTAGCCTAAGCCATGCCTAATCATGGTGGAAACTTGCAGCATCACCATAATGAGCATCCTATGAAGCATCATCAATAAAAACCTATGCAAATAGCAAATAAAAAGATCGCTAAGATGCTCATTGTCTGCTTGCCTTGTCATTTTGATTATGGGATAGCTCCTGTATCATGTGCAAGGGGTACCCCGTTGGTGGTTCTTTATGATACACATGTACTTACAATGACAAGATCTTACTCGTGACTAGAGTTGAGTAGCATGAGGTTCGGTCTTCATAAGTAAGGGGCATGAGATTTTAGTTTATAACTTGTCAAGCATATCCTCTTAGTTGTGTCACTTTAACCTTAATCACCTTCAAGATGCTTAGGATAGGGGCAATGAGAGCTGAAAGCTATAAGTACCATAATTTTTGGAAGCTCTTTATGAGACTTGAATCCCTACTTCCTTCTATGAAGGCCTTTCTTTTACTTTTATGTTGAGTCCCCACCTTCTATCTTTATGCACCTACTTTGAGAGCATAGTGGTAATTCTTAGTTCTATGTGCATTGTCCCAATACTAGTTGATTGATGCATACTTTGATATTGCTTGTTTTAAACTATTTGTATCTAGTCACTCTTATGAACTTTGAAGGTGTCCTATGCATTTATGTTTTGCTACTCTATGAGGGACAAGCTGAATGCTACTATGCTATGTTTTCTTTATGTGAAACAAACAAACGTCTTGCAAAGCATTGTTATTCATGAATTTTTTTTGTTTGTGCATTTTCATGTTGCAACATAGTTTATTTGTCTTATTGCTACAACTTTGTGTTTCATGTTATGATTGAAGTACTATGATCCCAGCTTCGAATGTTTTACAAATACTTTGATCAAGTTTATGATGGTGCATGTCACCTAAAAAATTATTCTTTCTTTTTATCACTTACCTACTCGAGGATGAGCAGGAGTTAAGCTTGGGGATGTTGATACATTGCAAATGTATCTATATTTTTTGATGTTCCATGCTTGGTTTTATCTACTTTCTTGTGTTTTGTCCACCCTTTGGAGTACTTTTCATATGATTTCTTGGACTAACTTATTAACAAGAGCCACAGTGCCAGCTGCCTGTTTTCTGCTGTTTTTGGTTCTAGGAAGTCAGAAAATGAATATTCTCGGAATTGGACGGGACAAAAACAAAGTCAGTATTTTACCGAGGGACACACGAAGCCAGAATACGAGACGGAGAAGGGCCAGAGGGCGGCCACACCACCTGGCCGCATGGCCAAGCTTGGCCCGCGCCAGGGGGTGGTGTGGCCAGCCCAGGCACCCCCTCGGCCTCTCCTTCCTCCTATATATTGCCTCTGATACAGAAACCCTAAGGACCCGATCAAAATTCCACAAAAGAGTCTATAGACGCCGTCATCTCCATCCCTAGATCGGGAGGGATCTGAAGCTCTTCCCGGCACCACTGGAGAGGGAATTCACCACAGGCCTTCTTCATCATCATGCAAGCCTCCGGTGTGATGCGTGAGTAGTTCATATCTAGACTACGGGTCCATGTAGTAGCTAGATGGCTGGTTCTCCTCCTTTGTGCTATCATGTTTAGATCTTGTGAGCTCCGTTCATGATCAAGATCATCTATTTGTAATTCTACATGTTGTGTTTGCGGGGATCCGATGGATATTGAGATGCTATTTCAGATTGATTATTGATTCTATCATGTCTTTGTTATTTGTGATCTTGCATGCTTTCCATTGTTAGTAGCTATCTTGGATTACTCACTCATAGATGGGGGAAACATGGATGGTCGATGGAGAAGCGATGGTGATGATGATGGCGATGATCTCCTCCAATTCCGTCCCGTAGGTGCGAATGGAGTTTGGTCTGTTTCGTGAATCTGGTGGTGGCGGTGAGCGGAACTCCTTCTGGAAAACGTCAACCCCAAAGTTTTTAGGTCAGAAGGCTCCTTATAGGCGAAGAGAGAGACCTAGGGGGTGCCTGGGGGCCCACACCACCCCCTGGCGCGGCCTGGCCTGGCCCGCGCCAACAGGTGGTGTGGCCACCCCAGGGCTCTTCTCCGTCTCGTATTCTGGCTCCTGGAGTCTTCAGGTGAAATAGGATTTTTGGCATATTTTCCGGGATTTTTCCTGATAGTTGATTTTCTGCACAAAAATTAGACACCAAGGCAATTCTGCTGAAAACAGCGTCAGTTCGCATTAGTTGCATCCAAATCACACAAGTATAGAGGAGAAACAATAGCAAAAGTGTTCGGGAAAGTAGATATGTTTTGGACGTATCATTTATATCCTCCTCTGTAGCTGATGCACAACCTATCATGCAGAATTGGTTTGCCTAAACCAAAGAGATCCCTGATGAATTTGATCCTCTTGTACAACTCGTATGTGACATATCCATCTCTCGCTGAGTACTACAGATTCTCTGCCCGCATTGGCTTCCACTCCCATTTATCATGCATTTTTGAGGCTCAGGCTGCTGTCTTCATCTTAGTGTATGAGCTATCAATTAGAGTTGCTGCAAGACTGGACATGCCATCCCTGTGATTATCACGTGGGATTGATTTGAATATATCTTGTATGTCCATGTGGTACTTGTCAGGGATGAAAAACTTCTCTTTCATCGTCATCTTTGTGTCAATTCTCTTGTCCATGCTAACGAACGTTATCTGTCTTTCCTTGAGAAATGACGTAGACCTTGGCATTCCTTCGTGCTCCTAGCATAGTGATACACTAGGACGTGCTCCCTTATGGAGAGTCGTATGACGATGATGGTTTGTTCATGGTCGGAAGGAGTGTATTCGAGGTTGAGTCCTACATATTTGCTAGTATCATCCTGTCAAACAAAATGTGATTATTACTAGGAGAATCCGCTGAACCGAAATCGATATGGATACGGTTTAGAACCTGCATGATTGATTCGTATGATCTGAACGTTGTAGGAGTAGGTTAAATTTAGGATTGCGATGCCATGACCATTCTAATCCTATAGGAATTCATATTAATAATATTTTGTTTTATTCGACCATAGGAATAACAAGGGATTCTAATCTGAAAAAAGATATATCATTTAGATGTTTTATTCGTATGAAAAGTAGTACTCCCTCCGTCCCAAAATAGGTTATTTGGATTTGTCTAAATTCGCATGCACCTAGACACATTTTAGTGCTTAGATACGTACAGATTTAGACAAGTCCAAGTCACTTATTTTAGGACGGAGGGAGTAGAAATTACTTGTTAGGAAAACTATTGCAAATGACTTTGGGAAACGATTCTGGAAATCAAACAAATGTAATAGCAATACTTACTATATGTTGTAATCCTACAGAATTCATATGCAGGTCCTTTGGGAATTAAACAGACAGTTAGTTGGATCAGTACAAACCTCATCAAGCCAACCCTCGTACATGGCTAGGATTTCATCGACCATGGAGTCCTCATTGGTGTACACCACCGTAAGAACCATCGTTCCATGAGCAGGATGTCTTCGTGGTCTGAAGTCTGTCGTCCGTCATGGCTAGAACGAAAACATCTGGGAACAGGTCAATAATCTTTGTTTTTTTGCTACGCTAGGTAGCAAGAATCAAACTCGTAAGAATGATTAAATGATGGAATAGACAATAATATATAATTCAACGCACGAGAAGACACCTTGGTTTGGCAGATTCACCGCTGCAAATGATGAACCGCTGCGCTCTTACTTCTGTTGTCCCTGCACTCCCTGCAACTCCCTCCTTTTCCGGTTCCACAACTACTCTTGTCCTTATAACGAACCAATCATGGACATCGTAGTCATAGTTCAAAAATAGGCCCATGTAAGGATTGACCATTCTAGATTTGAAAACTTCGCAAATATAACAATTCTTCTGCAATACAAGAAAGGCCCATGGATACGTTTCACAGGCCCATTCGATTTCGCAGCAAAACACTGCCTCTTACAAAGATTATGCACTGCTTTATTCTATAAGATCCGGATTTATATTAATTCAGTCAATGCACTACCTTGGAAGTTTGTTATGCACTATCCCTATTTCTTTTCTTGTGATGCAATGGACATGTTGTAGCCGACGCACTACGCGTGTAGTGCGAGACGCACTACTCGCCTAGTGGTTAAAACAGTGTCGAATGCACTACTTAAGTAGATACTGATGCACTGCTCATGTTGCAAGGGTGATCCGCGCGAGTGAATGTGATGCAGGACTCCGATCCGCTGAGGTACTCAGGGATTGCAGGCGGAGTTGCCACGACCAGGTTGATTTGTCGGGTGATTTTCTTCTGCACCCTGTTGGTGGGGCGTCCCTTCTGGATCATGTTTAGCGCTCCCTTTGGTGGGGGGTATGCGACTCCGACGTTGTTTTGCTGGTTGCGTTGGTTGATTTGGGCCTCAATAGGCGGTGGAGGAGCTCCGTGTGCTATTTCACCTGGCGCAGGTGCGTTTCCGAACGCAGGAATTGGAGCTTGTTGTCTCATCTGCATCATGCCTTCGCTGAGTTTCTGGAACTCGCGCAGTCCTTGAGCATGTGGCTAGCTTTCTTTTTGCCATCTTGTTTGTCGATGTAGAAGTGGATGGTGCATGGACCCGAAAGTTTGTCGAATGCTGAGGGTCCGTTGTCGCGGTCGCGGCGTTGCCATGACTGCGTTGGTCGTCCGTTGTCGCGGAAGTTTCCGCTGCGGTATCCTCCGCCGCTTGCGCTGTTGTCGTTACGGCGGTGAGCCAGCTGCGACCATGTTGGGTCCGTCGCGTCCTCGTGAGGGCGCGATCTCCTCTTGCGGCGTTCGCGTCTTCGGCCGTAGTCGTCCTCTTCATCTGATTGCGCCCGCTGGATGCAATCTTCGCCGTCTGCCCAACTGTTGGCGATTTCCATGAGGTGGTCGAGTGTCTTGGGCTTTATACGCCCAAGTTCCTCCTTGAAGTCTGGGCGCTTGACGCCATCCCGGAAGGCATCGATGGCCCTTTCTTCGGAGATGTGTGTTGCGGAGTTCTTGGTTGTAGACTAGCGTAGTATGTACGAGCGAATAGATTCACCCGTTCTCTGAGTGCAGGCTCGCAACTCTTCGATTGAGGCGGGCCTCTTGCTGGTGACTTTGAAATTTTGGATGAAGCTATAAGCGAGCTCCTCCCAGCTTCGGATGGATCCTGATGACAGGCTGCTAAGCCAGACCAGCGCTACCGTCACCGCAGCTGAAGGCATTGCATGGCGGTTTCTTTGTTGCCTCCGTGAAGCTTGACGGATGACAGATGGTCACTGAGCCAGGACTTTGGATCTTGCGTGCCGTTGAACTTCGGAGTATCCGAAGGAAGCTTGAAGTTGCGTGGCATCTGTGTTCGCCGGACGGATCTGCTGAAGCATCAAGCCCCGCAGAGTTCTCCTTCGTCTTCATCCATCTCAGATTCAGACGAGCATGCGCGTTTGGCGCGTGCTTTGTCGATCTTGCGCTGTGTAAGTTTGTCTCTGGCGTCGTAGTCGCGTTTATGGCGGTGCGAGCTCTTCTTCCTTCGAGGTAGATCGTGTTCCTCTTCATCTTCGGATGAAGGAGTGGGTCGCCTGGCCGGAGCTTTCTTCGGCTCCATAGGAGCGTCTTCGTGGAGCGCAGCCGATTAGTCCTAGTCCGTGAGTGCGACCTATGCATGGCCCTTTTCGGGTCCCTCCGAGGTGGGTGAGCCGCGAGATACGCAGTGGCTGCCATGATCGCAGCTTGTGGCGTCTTCGGAGTGATGTTGCCGTCAGCGTCCATATCCATGAACGATGTGTGGAGAGTTCGGGTCACGTCGCGCCGCTCCTTTGGGTCCATGTTTTCCACCCGAGAGTGGTGCTTGTTTCCCTGGTTTCCGTTTGTGCTAGAGCTGGGTCTCATGGCGGAGAGCGCAGCTCGTCGGGCACTAGACTCAGAGGCTGCTTTCTTGCGTTTGTCGAGTGTCTCCTGCATCTTGACTTGCTTCTTGTGCTCCTCGATGAGGAGGTAGTGGTATGCCATGAGTAGATCACGTGAGGAGTCCAGAGGTAGGACTATTTCGCCTGCGACGGTGCGGCGTGCTTCGACCCATCCTTCTTTGCTAAGTTGGATGGGGTGGCCCCTGTTTTCCCCGTTTTCACCGTTTCCGTCCTGCGGGTTGGGGTTGGGCGGCGGGTTAGGCGTTTCCTCGTCGGTTTGGATGATTGCGGCGCATAGATAGCGCCTGCAGATTGGTTGGCTGCTGCCGCAGCTTTCGGATCCGGAACCGTAGGTCCCTTCGTCCGAAGGTGGATCGCACAGATCAGAGTTGCAGCAGCTGCTGCTGTAGAAATCATCTGTTGATGGTGACGTGCGTAGCACGGGGTGTGGAGCCCACGAAGCGGGCCTGATTGACGACACGGGCACCCGCTCAGGGAGGCGGAGAGTGCCAGTTTGTCCCACTTGGAAGCAGAAGCTCCCGAACAGAATTTCGGGTCCGTCGCCTACGGGCTCGAAATCCTTCATGGTATCCGGCGAGTGGGCGGTGAAGTCGAAAGCGCCGAAGAGGAGGTGATTCTCCGTCGCCGCGGAGTTGTAGATCGATCGGGTCGAATCGCCACGACCGCACAATCAGCAGCCCCAATTCCCACAGACGGCGCCAATTGGCGAGGTTTAATCTCGTCAATGCCCATTGTTATGGACTTGGGTTTTGGAGAAGATGGGGATGCTGGGAATCGCAGTTAATGGACAAGCAACTGTGGGACACAAGATTTACCCAGTTCAGGCCCCGAGGGAAAAACCCTACTCCTGCTTATGCGCTCTTTGATTACGGAACCGAAGGTTCTGAGGTGCCTGATTCGATCTGGCGTGGATGATTTAGGTCTATCGTGGGATTCCTCCTCGCTGGACCCTCCTAGCCTTTATATATGGGGAGGCTAGGTCTCAGGTATCGATACGAGTAGGTTACAAGTTGTATTCAAACTCTAGTCTTGCTCTCCAAGGATCCGAAGGCGTCATGGGCCTTGGCCACCCGAAAATCTTCATGGGCCAGCGTATGTCTGCTATGGGCCTTCCTTGGGCTGGACCAGGTATGCTGAAGTCACGTACCCGTAGGGTATAACCATGTCACATGTAGATACTGGTGCACTGCCCTCATGATGTCTAGTAGACTGGCCGCATAATGCTTGGTCCATGTGCATGTCGTCACTGATATACTGTGTTGTGTTCCCGAAGCATTGCGCTTGTAGTGCTAGATGCACGACCCGCCTAGTGGGTGACATATTGTCGAAAGCACTACTCATGTAAATACAGGTGCACTGCACATGTATATACTGATGCACTACCCGCCAAGTGGCTGACACTGTCAAATGCACTGGTTAGGTAGATACTGGTGCACTGCCCTCGTAGTGTTTGGTGCACTGGCCGTATGATGCATGTCCACTATGTATGCAGTTCCTGATGCATTGCGTGTGTCCTGCCTGATGCACTGCTCACGTAGTGTCTAATGCACTGCTCACGTAGTGCGTCGGCCACAACATGGCCACTGCATCACTACTCGCCTAGTATTTAAAACGGTGTCGAATGCACTGCTTAGGTTGATATTGATGCACTGCTCATGTGGATGCTGGTGCACTGCCCCCATGGTGTCTGGTTGAGTGGCCGCATAATGCCGGTCCATTGTGCATGTCGTTAATGATGTACCGTGTATGTTCTACCTGATGCACTGCTCACATAATGTTTGATGTAGTGGCCATGTTGTGCCCGAAGCACTGTGCGTCTAGTGCTAGATGAACTGCCTATCTAGTGGTTGACATATTGTCGAAAGCACTGCTCATGTAAATACAGATGCACTACTCTTGTATATACTGATGCACTCCGCGCCTAGTGGCTGACATAATGGTGAATGCACTCATTAGGTACATACTGATGCATTGTTCATGCAGATACTAATCCACTGCCCTCATAGTGTCTGGTGTCGAATGCACTGTTGTAGGATGGCGCTTACTTCACCGGACACCGGGGTAAGCAGTGGTTGGCTCGGTTGGGGAGCGTCGGCACAAAAGTACGGCTTTGAAATAGATTCAGGGAAATTCATGTTCCATCCAAATTAGGAGATATTTTACATGATTTTGGATGAAATATATGGAAATATAAACCAAAAACTAATATAAATCAAAATCCCCTAGTCCTCGTCGTCACTGGAGATGTGGATGACGCATGATGGTACCTTCTCGTCATCATCCGCAACAGGCAATGGTGCCGCATGAGCTACCGCTGCAGCGCGCTGATTCCTCCTCGCCGCTGCCGCCTGGCGTATCTGGTTGGTCATTTCCAGCACGACGACGCGGTTGGCTTCAAGAACGGCGGCTCTTTCCACCGCATAAGCAGTGGCGCTCTCGCGCTGCAGGGAGACGAGGAATGATGTCTGCTCCTTGCGGTTTTGGGCATCCTCCTGCCTCTTCTTCTCTGTCTCAAATGATTTGACGATGGCTTCTTGATCTCGTGGGTTCGGCGGCAGCATGAGGTCGTAGGAGTGGTCACTGTTGCCTGAGTAAGATTCGTACCCGTCGAGGTTCATGTCGCTAGGATCCTGCTCCGCGGCGCCTACGTTTTCCTTCGCTAGGACCACCTCCTGCGACACGACCTTATCCACCTCATGTTCGTCGTCGGAGCTAGGCGGCGTTGGCACCAGGATGCAAGCACCCGGAGGGAACCTGGCCCAACAGGTAGGCAGGCGTCGAGGCATTCTCACAACGGTGATAGGTAGGTGAGTTCTAATGGTTATCACCTGTAGGGAGGCTGTTGAGAAGTTTGAAGATGATTTGGCAGTATTTAAACGTCGGAGACAAGGAGGCGAGATGTTTTTGGCATTGATGGCTAGCTGTGAAGCTCACACCAAAGCTCTCTGCCCGACGCAGTATCGAGAAGACAACTCACTGCCTTGTATTTACTAACGGCGACCAACCGCTTTGACATCATGCTAGGTCGCTGCCAACGCTGGTCCACATGGCGCTCACGTAGTTTTTCCGACGCGCCCAAAAGGATCCAGATGCCACTGTGACTTTGTTGGCGCGTCGGTTGTGCTATTGCACCGATACGATGATCTACATCTTAGTTTTCCCAGATGCACTGCCTGATATTTTAAGTATGCACTATGTTCTTACTCTCGAATACAACTTTACTTGACTTTGTAATATTGCATACATGTTGTGTAGTTTTATTATAATTTTTAGGAAACCCGTTTTTCCTGCATTAAATAGATTCTATTTTTTTCTGCAGTAGCCATTGACGAATCTATTTCTATTTTGTTCGGTGGATCTCATTTGAATATTCGATTTTATTTCTAATGGAGTACATCCTGATGAGTTTATGAAATGTGTTTTTCTTGTAAGATCTGTATGTATCCGTATATTTCATAGTTGTATGCTATGCTATTGTAAGGTAGACATGTTGTCTTGCGCATTTTTTGTAAAAAAATAAACAGTTCACTCTTATTGTTTTTTGTTTTGTGACAAATAACATATCATAATGCTTTTAGATATTTAGCTGCAAAGATCTAGCTTATGTTCAAGACCACGCTCAGAATATACAGGTGAACCACAAATATACATTTAAATGTTGTATTTACACACTTTATAAGATAAGGATAAAAACCAGCAGAGTTTTTACACAAAATAGACAAGGTTTCAACCAAATTAAATTACATTGCTTTGCAAATATAACACACTACATTATAGCCACATTGGTATATGTGGTGATCAACTTAAACAATAATGAGTTTCGGTACTAAATGAACACAATGATAGTATATCGTATCTAGACTATTACAGTCTTTACCTAATTCAGTCTTCCTCCTCGTCGTCTCTATTCGCCCACCATGCGTCGTTCTTCTCCCACCTATCGACATCTAATCCTGGATACATCCTGTATAACCCCTCCTCTCACATGTTCTCGCTATCATCTGATGTACTTGCCTGTTTCTGATGTTTGGTAGATTTAAATCTTTGGCCTCCTTTGCACCCGATGCAAAACCTATCATTGAGAATTGGTCTCTCTAACCCAATGCAATACTTGCTGAATGTGATTTTCTTGTACAAATCGTATTTGACATGTCCATACTTTGCTGAGTACTGCAGAATCTCCATCGGCATTGGATTACAATCCCATTAGTCGTGCATTTCTGAGGCACGGGCTGCTGTGTTCATATCAGTGTATGAGCTATCAATTAGTACTGCTGCAAGACTATCCATGACATCCTTGTCATTATCACCTTGGATTCTCTCTAATATATCCTGTATGTCTACGTGGTACTCATCAGGGATGAAAAACTTCTCTCTCATCATCATCTTTGAGTCGTTCCTTTTGTCAACACTAACGACGGTAATTTCTTTTTCCTTGAGAAAATTACGAATCCCCTGGCATTTCTTCATGCTCCTAGCACACTAATACACTAGTACATGCTCCTTCATGGCTAGTTGTATGATACCTATGGTTTGTTGATTTCCGTGAGAAGTGTATCCGAGGTCTACTCCTATGTACCTGCTCTTATCATCCTGTCAAATAAAATATGGTTACTAGTAGCAGAATCTGGTGATACGAAAGCGAGAAGGATACAGTTAGGAGCTTGCATGTTTTATTCTACGTTAGGAAAAACATAAGAGTAAGGCAAATGTAGGATTGCATTGCAATACCCCAAACTAATTCTGCAAGAATTCATATTAGAAATATTTTGTTTGATTCATCCATAGGAAAACCAATGATTTTGATCTGATTTTTTTTTCTGTTGGTGTTTGATTCATATGAAAACTAGTTCAAAGGACTTGTTAGGAAAACTAATGCAAATGATTATGTGAAACGGTTCTGGAAATCAAAGAACTATAATAGAAATACTTCCTATATGTTCTAATCATATAGAATTTGTATGCAGATCCTTTGAATCAAATAGACAGTTAGTTGGATCAATACAAACCTCGTTAAGCCAACCCTCGTACATGGCTAGGATTTCGTCGACCGTGGAGTCCTCGTTGGTGTACACCACCGTAAGAACCGTTGTTCCATGGGTAGGAATTTGATGAGTCTCTGTGGTCTGTTTGTACTGATCTAACTAACTGTCTGTTTGATTCAAAGGATCTGCATACGAATTCTATATGATTATAACATATAGGAAGTATTGCTATTATAGTTGTTTGATTTCCAGAACCGTTTCACATAATCATTTGCGCTAGTTTTCCTAACAAGTCCTTTCAACTAGTTTTCATACGAATCAAACACCAACAGAAAAAAATTCAGATCAAAATCATTAGTTTTCCTATGGACGAATCAAACAAAATATTTTTAATATGAATTCTATCAGAATTAGAGTGGGGTATTGCAATATAATCCAACATTTTCCTTACTCTTATGTTTTTCCTAATGTAGAATAAAACATGCAAGCTCCTAACTATATCCTTGTCACTTTCGTATCACCAGATTCTGCTACTAGTAACCATATTTTATTTGACAAGATGATAAGAGAAGATACATAGGAGTAGACTCGGATACACTTCTCACGGAAATCAACAAACCATAACTATCATACAACTAGCCATGAGGGAGCATGTACTACTGTATCAGTACGCTAGGGGCACGAAGAAATGCCAAGGGCTTCGTAATTTTCTCAAGGAAAAGAGATCACCTTCGTTAGCGTTGACAAAAGGAACGACATGAAGATGATGATGAGAGAGAAGTTTTTCATCCCTGACGAGTACCACGTAGACCTACAAGATATATTAAAGAGAATCCAAGGTGATAATGATAGGGATGGCATGGATAGTAGCAGTACTACACAACATGTATGCAATATTACAAAGTCAAGTAAAATTGTATTCGAGAGTAAGAACACAGTGCATACTTAGAATATCAGGCAATGCATCTACGAAAACTAAGATGTAGATCATCGTATAGGTGCAATAGCACAACCGACGCGCCAACAATGTCACAACAACATTTAGATCCTTTTGGGCGCGTCGGAAAAACTAAGAGAGCGCCATGTGGAACAGCGCTAGCAGTGACCTAGCACACTGTCAAAGCGGTTGGTCGCCGTTAGTAAATACGAGGCGGTGAGTTGTCTTCTCGATACTACGTCGGGTAGAGAGCTTTGGTGTGAGCTTCACAGGTAGCCATCAATGCTGAAAACATCTCGCCTCCTTGTCTCCGGCGTTTAAATACTGCCGAATCCTCTTCAAACTTCTCCACGGCCTCCCTACAGGTGATAACCATTAAAACTCACGTACCTATCACCACCGTGAGAATCCCTCGCCGCCTGCCCACCTGTTGGGCTAGGTTCCCTCTGGGTGCTCGCATCCTAGTGCCAACGTCGCCTAGCTCTGACGATGAACAGGAGGAGGATAAGGTCGCATCGCAGGTGGCGGTCCCGACATAGGAAAACATAGACGCTGCGGAGCAGGAGCCTAGCGACATGAACGTCGACGGGTATGACTCTTACTCAGGCGACAGCGACAACTCCTACGACCTAATGCTGCCGCCGAATCCACGGGATCAAGAAGCCATCGTCGACTCGTTCGAGACAGAGAAGAGGCGGAAGGATGCCTAGAACCGCGAGGAGCAGACATTGTTTCTTGACTCCCTTTAGCGCGAGATCGCCACTGCTTATGCGGTGGAAAGAGCCACAGTTATTGAAGCCAACTGCGTTGCCGTGCTGGAAATGACCAACCGGATGCGCTAGGCGGCAGCAGTGAGGAGGAACCAGCGCGCTACAGCGGTAGCTCCTGTGACTCCAACGCCAGCAGCAGACAATGACGAGGCGGGACCATCATGCGTCATCCACATCTCCAGCGACGACGAGGACTAGGGATTTATATTTATATTAGTTTTTGGTTTATATTTCCATAGATTTCATCCAAAATCATGTAAAAATATCTCCTAATGAGGATGGAACATGAATTTCCCTGAATCTATTTCAAAGCCGTACTTTCGTGCCGGTGCTCCCCAACCGATCCAACCGTTGCTTACCCCGGTGTCTAGTGGAGTAAGGGCCGTCCTGCAGCAGTGCATTTGACACCAGACACTACGAGGGCAGCGGATCAGTATCTACATGAATAGTGCATCAGTATGTACCTAAGCAGTGCATTCGACACCATGTCAGCCACTAGGCGCGCAGTGCATCAGTATATACATGAGTAGTGCATCTGTATTTACATGAGCAGTGCTTTGGACAATATGTCAACCACTAGGCGGACAGTTCATGTAGCACTACACACGCAATGCTTCGAGAACAACATGGCCACTGCATCAGACACTACGTGAGCAATGCATCAGGTAGAACATACACAGTACATCAGTAACGACATGCACAGTGGACCAAACATTATGCGGCCAGTCAACGAGACACCATGATGGTAGTGCACCAGTATCTACATGAGCAATGCACTACTATCTACCTAAGCAGTGTATTTGACACGGTTTTAACCACTAGGCGAGCAGTGATGCAGTGGCCATGTTGTGGCCGACGCACTGTGTGAGTAGTGCATCAGGCAGGATGCACGCAGTGCATCAGGAACAACATACATAGTGGACAGGCATTGTTGGGAATATACTTTTCGGGTATCCTCACAGTTTCTCACTGACTAGGGTGGCCTACTTTGGGTTAGAGCTTTGCTTCACGGGCGGTCCAGTCAGGGAGAAGAGACGGAGTCCAATCCGGCTACGGGAAGGCCCATAAGACTTACCGACATAGGTCCATAGTGTTACTTGTAGTTCAAGATGTACTCTGTAACCGACTCTTAGTCGTAGCCGGATAGATCTCTTCTGTAATCCTAGGCTGGATATCTATATAAGCCGTCCTAGGGAGAGCCTTTAGGGCACCCTCAATAGTCTACAATCTCAAATCGCACAGGTGAACCCTTGTAACCCATATTCCGGCTCCGTAGACATCGATTGCTAGTGAGTAGGATCCGTCCAAAGCCGGCAGATTCGAACCTGGGTAAACTTGTGTGCTCACCGTCCCAGAACACCATACGTATCACACCCCTCTCTTCCACACGCCTCGAGGACCCCCTCATGGTGTACATGTTATCAATCCGACGACAGTTGACGCCCACCATGGGGCAAGTAAGCTTCGGATCTGCGTTCCAAGCGGAATCTGCAAGAATCAGAATCGGCGAGACCATCACCGTCAGTCGCATCCTCTACGCCAGCGACGTCCCTCTCATTGTTCTCGACGAGACTTGGATTCCGGCTAGGGAGGCTGTGACTGCCTACACCATCATTTCTTTTGGCGAGATCGATGTTTACATCGGTTTCGCTGAACCTGTCCCACCCACCACAGCGGTGACGATAGAGGCAGAAGAAATTTCTGGGTCCCCTTTGTCCGCGGAGGTGGCAGAGTTCCGGATCTCAGGAAACCCTAATCCCACCCAGCCCGCACCAGTTGCAGAGATAGTGGAGAAATCCGAGCCTAAAGCAGACCTAGCGGTCCAAGTCAAATCTGGAGTGGATCTCCTTGGAGAGACCGAATCCCAGACCGACCCACCTGCTGAGGTCGAAATCCAGGAGGAGCACAACAACAACGACGGTTCCGGCTCTGACGATGCTGGGACAGACAGGCCTTTCCTGAGGTACACACTGCGACGTATGATGATGTAGAACTCAGGCGTAGATGAAATCCTCGAGACCATCAAACGTTTCGACGAAGCCTACTATGAAGACCGCAACTATCTCAGGAGGGACACATCACACTTTGTCGGATATGTGGGATCCAGATCTGGCACTGCCGATGCTGGAGACAACACTGACTCTGCTGGAAGCAATCAGAACAAACGCCGATGTACCCGCATCCTCGGATGAGTCGATGACGTCGGCAGATTTCTGAAAGTTCTCCATGGAATATGATGAGGAGCTTAACTCCACGACTGCAGTAGAAGGAGAAGACATGGACGAAGGATCCGGAGAAAACTCTCCCAAAGCACAGGATAACATGGAAATCAGAGAAAATCCCGAGAACCAAATGGCCGAAAGTATCGATCAGAGCTTGACTCCGGGAAACGGGCCCAAAGCCGTCTTTGCTACCGGCGTTATCAAGAAGGCAAAGAACAAGAACAAGAAGAACAAGACCTCGGTGAAAGATCCTCTAGCAGAAGAGGTGATCGCCGAGGAATACGAGGAAGATTTGGATGGAGCGCTTATCCCAGACGAGCCCAAAAAAGAAGAATCGGTGGATGGACACGTGATCACTGAAGGTGCGCGTAAGCTCATCGATGCTACGTTAAGCACACCTATTCCTACAGCTGCATAACTTACTGCTGAAGAGTTGGACGAAAGGGCCCACCCCCTACAAGCGCGTCGCCAAGTACTTCTCGATGAAGCTAAAAACATTGTGGAGGAAAAGAAACGCATGGCATCTGTAGAAAAATACAACTCCAGGCAACATCAGAAGACCAGGAAACGTCATACTAATGACAACCAATTCCTGCAGATCCACAAGTCCTCTTTGGAGGAGAAATGGAGATGCCTCGGAAAGACAGCAAAGGGGATTGGGTGTATCCAACACCAGTACAGAACACCGTTGCGGCCCGAGAAATCCTATCGGCTAATCCAGGCCCGGAGCAGATCCGGTTGGGCATCAAATTACTCAACAAGGGACTGGAGCAGCAAAAGGTCACCATGTCCGGAAGTCAAAAGCTGGTCTCCAATTCCGACCAATGTCGCACAGATCCGGCATGGGCTGATGTAAGACTCCAACGCGTTCCAGAGTAGCACCACCATTCCGACCATCGGGAAGATAATTACTCAAGAACCGGATCTTCGGGATAACACCACAAAACTGCCCGCGACTGGCGTAACGTTAACCCAGTTGCGGAGAAAGAAGCAATTGCTGCACTGAATCCGATGAACCCGCCCTGGCGAGAGTCGAAAGACTGCAGGGACGATGATAAGGAGAAACGTCGGGAGGAGGACCGGCAAAGAATGCCACCTCCTAGACACGCAAGCCATTCGGATGACGGGCGAAGGAACGACGGACACCGTGCCGAGACAAGCTAGCAGGAGGCTCGTCACAATGAAGACCCTCCCCAGAACCGGAATAATGACGCTCCGGAGGGAGGCCAGCGATCAGCCGGAAATAACCCAGCTGCTCCACCCTCTCCGCCAAGTAGCCATCACAACGGCTCCCAAGGAGGCCAAGGAGGGCGTCGTGGTGGAGGAGGTGGTGGCAGAAGCCGGAGTCTGGCTCCAAGGCACCACAGCCACAGCCGTCATTCGGGACGATCTTTATCACTGACGAGGGTTTAACTCATCAATGCCCATTGTTAGGGACTTAGGTTCGAGGAATTGAGGAGCGTTGGAAATATCGGTACGGCTAGCAAACAAGAACACAGGGACACAAGGTTTACCCAGGTTCAGGCCTCGTAGAGGACCCTACTCCTGCTTGTCTGCTCTTGATTGATGAATGATCTGAAGGATTACAATGTCGCCGATGGCGGTGTATGCGCAGATTGGATCTGGCGTATGAGAGATCGTAGATCTATCTATTGAGGGAGTCGCGATGTCTAGATCTATTGTGGCGTAGCGTGGCGATTGAGAGGTTATGTCGTGTCCTCCACGTTGGACCCTCCTAGCCTTTATATATGGGGAGGCTAGGTCTCAGGTACCAATACGAGTTGGTTACAAGTTAGATTAGAACTCTAGTATTGAGATTTCCTTGTCTTGTGCGTTTGGGAGTCTGTGTCCATATGGGCTTCATACCACTCGAATCGTCAAAGCATCATGGACCTTGGCAATTCGTCGAGTGGGCCTTCCATCGAGCTGCACCAGGTATGCTGTAGTTGAGTGCCTATTGGGCATAACCATGTCAGTAGCCCCCGAGTGTCCATGTGAATCGTAGATTCGGATGGAGACTCAGAAGTTTTGATCTTGCATTAGGATGTCGGAGTCGATAATTGTGTCAAGTGCAAAGCACTCACCCGGAAGTTCATCTAGTCTGTCGAAATTCACAATAGTTCATAGGGATGTCGGTAAACATGTCTGGTGCGCTCGATGGATCGGGACCAGTTAATTGCTCTAGGGCAAAAACAACGCTACCTACTCAAACTCGAGTCCCCGATTCGAATTTGGAAATTGCTGGCGTAATTCGACTCATGCCGCGGAGGTCTTATAGAGTTCGAATCCCAGTGTATAAGTGTGAGCACTCGACGCGTCCGTCAAGGCATATTCATCGTACCTGCAGGCACGGATATATCACTGGTAGTGCGTAGCAGATGCGTTGCCAGGCCTTATTCAGGTCTTATCTTCACGTTGTAAGCGCAGCATCCGAATTTTTTGTCATCGCGGAGATGATTCGGGTGGCCCAGGAGACGTAATCTCTTTGTAGGGAAAATATGAGGCGGAGTCGCCATAGCATTCGAGTGTGGATGTTATCGACACACAGTATGATGTACGAGGAAGAAAATAATCATAGGGTACGCGGCCAGCGCTTCCTATGGGAGTAGCCCCCGAGTGCCTGGTTGAGTCGAAGACTCAAGCAGGGACTAAATAACTTTTGCGACTATTGTCGTCTTTTGTTGCTTGTTTCAGTCGAAGATTCTAGCAGGGACTAAATAACTTTTGCGACTGTTGTCGTCTTTTGTTGCTTGTTTCAGTCGAATATGCTTTCAGCGCTCCCTATGGGAGTAACCCGAAGTCTACAATCGAATCGCTGATTCGAGTGAAGGGTTTTCATGATGCTTGGATATCTTCACAAATTTCTTCGGGTACGCGGACAACGCTCCCTATGGGAGTAGCCCTCGAGTCCTTGATCGAATCGTGGATTCGAGTGAGGATTCAGAGCGTGTCACTCGAGGATCTTGTATATGCGCGACCAGCGCTCCAGTTTGGAGTAGCCCCCGAGTGTCTGGCAGAGTCGTAGACTCGGGCAGAGACTTGAGTCTTGTATCTTGCAATGGTAGACGAAAATCATGCGAGGATAATCCACTGACTTCTGTCGGGTGCGTCGCTAGCACCGCTTCTTTGTAGCATCAAGCGATGTAACCATCTGAGGAGGAACTCGACTCAGATCTTGAGTGTATGGCATAGCCAGCTGTTTTTCGACTCCTGTTGGAGGATCCGATAGAATAGCTCAATGCAGTCGACATCTTTGTATGCTGCATAAAATGCAAAGAATTGTAAAGTATCTATATCTTGTAAAGAATATTTGCCTGTCGGCTTGTTAAGTAAAATTCGGGTGCCAATCGAGTCGACACTTTTGCACTGTATGCTAGGCCTTTTCGTTAGCCTGATTACCCTTAGTCTCAGTACCTTGCCGAGGCACTCGGAGTTCAAGGATTCGACAATCAGGCAGAATCAGCTACTCAGGCTGTCGCGTATGAGGTGCTCGAGTGCGTGTAATCGATGGCACATTAGGTTACTCGAAGTGGGTGCAGCCCCCAAGTGTTTCAAGTGCGATTAAAGTAAGAAAGAAATCAACTTTAAGTATAGAACTTAGCTTTATTAGTAGTTGCCGTGATGAATGAGTCGCAAGATTGTAGCGGCTCGCGGTCGTGGGAGTCAAGGGAACCCTCGAGTCACCGGAGCTGAAGATCGCAGCGGGTCTCCGGAGTCGAAGACCGCACCGGGTGCCCGATGCCGAAGGCGGTAATGGGCCTCGTGGCGAAGTCGATGACCGCGGCGCATCGCCGCAGCCGAAGACCATAGCAGGTCGCATGATGGAGTCGAAGACTCAATAGGTCGGCGGAGTCGAAGTACGTGACGGGTCGCCATAGAGGAGGGAGCCCCTGAGTCGAATATCGTAGCAAATCACTAGAGTCGAAGACTAGAGTTGATGTGGCAGCTAGTCACGCGGCGGACGTAGTCGACGCGGCAAATCGGAGTCGCGTGATGATAACGAATTGCCGTATATGAAGACTATAACGGGCCACAGCAGTCGAAGACCGTATCAGGTCACCTCACCCGAAGACCGCAGCTGAAGACCGCAACGAGTCGCGTGATGGAGTCGAAGACTCAGTAGATGGGCGGAGTCGGAGACCGTAGTGAGTCACCGTAGCCGAAGGCGGTACATGCCTCGCGGTGGAGTTGATGGAGCCCCCGAGTGTAGATTCGATGTTGTCGATGTAGTCGAGGCGACGGTCGAGAGCCGATGCGGCGGACCGGAGTCGACGCGGCAGTGGGTCGCCGATGCTGATGGCGGTAGCGAGTTGCCCCAACCGAAGATTGTAGTGGGTGGTTGATGCCGAGGGAGCCCCCGAGTCACTGGAGCCGAAGCAGCAGCGGGTCGCCGCAGTCAAAGACCGTATCGGCGGGTCGTCGGAGTCGAAAACTCAGCGGGCCACCACAACCAAAGACCATAGTGAGTCCCCGGAGCCGAGGGAGCCCCGAGTCGCCGAAGCTGAAGACCGCAGAGGGATGCATGGCAGGCGCAGCCCCCAGGTGTAACCGATGCAGCGGACGGAGTCGATGCGGAGGCTGGAGTCGACGCGGTGGACGTGTGGTCCAGGTTGATAGAGTCGCATGGCGGACGTGTTGATGCAGCCCCTAGTATAGCCGATGGTTCGCAGGAGTTGACGCGGCAGTCTAATCGTTTTGGCGGACGTAGTCGATGAGCCGGTCGCAGGTAAGTTGATTAGATGTCCTGACACCGACACTTGTCGTTCTGCATACAACATTTTGTGACTTAGAATTCCTCGAATAATTCAATGCATGCACTGCATCGTACATGCATCTTTGCAGCGCTCCGTTGCCTCTTTTATCGAAATACACTAGGGCAGCCTCGGGACTTAAAATAGGAACATGTCTCGCTGCAGCCGTGTGGCGTAAAGAACAACAGCTTCTTAACTTGGCTTTTCTTCAAGGTATTTAATCCCGTGTGCTCTCCGGTAAGACCAGTCGTACAACGACCAGCTGAGCTTGGTTTGAATTAATACGCGATGAAAGGGCATAGCACGGACATGAGCTAGTATCTTGAGTAATAATAAAACTCTTTCATTGCTGAATAGTAATTCTCCGGGTCTCTTCGTGGCTTCATGTGAACCGGCAATTAATTCCTTCGGTTTGGTACGCTTTTGTCTTTAGAATTTGGCAATCTGAATCAGCTAGCTGTACATCGTGGTAACACCGATTTGGTGGACGGAAGTAGTACTACCAGACTACATGTGGTATCCGGCCGCCGGTGCACGATTAATTGGAACCGAATCGGTATGATGCCGTGCCTCAGCTTCCGAATTTGCTTCTTTTCTCCACATAGGTACACGGCGTACACGAAGATTGCATGGACCGCGAGACCGGTCGTGACGGGGACTGATTCGATTGCCACAGAATCGGCAGTGGCGAAAATCGAGTGTGTTGACGTAGACAGCCGGCCAGGTGCGATCTACGTGCAGTCGCCGCTTCCATCATTTGTATGTGTCTAAGCTGCACGATGAAGAAGATCGAGGTGGATCTGACTCCGGCGAATCGTAGATCGCGAGTGATGGAGCCGTCGAGATCGCAACATCAGCGCTCTCGTTTTCCACAGACGGCGCCAATTGACGAGGGTTTAACTCATCAATGCCCATTGTTATGGACTTAGGTTCGAGGAATTGAGGAGTCCTGGAAATCTCGGTACGGCTAGCAAACAAGCACACATGGACGTAAGGTTTACCCAGGTTCAGGCCTCGTAGAGGACCCTACTCCTGCTTGTCTGCTCTTGATTGATGAATGATCCGAAGGATTACAATATCGCCGATGGCGGTGTATGCGTAGATTGGATCTGGCGTATGAGAGATCGTAGATCTATCTATTGAGGGAGTCACGATGTCTAGATCTATTGTGGCGTAGCGTGGCGATTGAGAGGTTATGTCGTGTCCTCCTCGTTGGACCCTCCTAGCCTTTATATATGGGGAGGCTAGGTCTCAGGTACCAATACGAGTTGGTTACAAGTTAGATTAGAACTCTAGTATTGAGCTTTCCTTGTCTTGTGCGTTTGGGAGTCTGTGTCCATATGGGCTTCATACCACTCGAATCGTCAAAGCGTCATGGACCTTGGCAATTCGTCGAGTGGGCCTTCCATCGAGCTACACCAGGTATGCTGTAGTTGAGTGCCTATTGGGCATACCCATGTCAATCACCGAACGACGCAAGGCACGGGATCAACTCCAATATAGAGGCGCGATGCTATGAAAACAATGACATATACGTGGGCCCAAAGTGCTTCGGACCACGTATAAGAGCTACAAGATTCCCGGAAGGATTTTCTATCTCAAGACATATCCAAGCCTACGACGGCATAGCTCGGCCAGATACTTGGCTACAGGATTTCTTCCAAGCTTGCTGCATCGCCAAAGGCCAAAATAGCCTGGTCGCAACCCGATATCTCCCACTTATGTTGCGAAAGACGGCACGATCATGGCTCAGTGAACTTCCGGAGAACACCATCCACAACTGGTATGACATGCAAAGTGCATTCTTTCGGAATTTTGAAGGCACATACCGGAGGCCCTGTATGGTCGGAGACCTACAGCGTTGCACCCAGAAAGCCGAAGAAACTTGTCGGCATTACCTCGAACGATGGACTGACACCAAGAACTCATGTGAAGGAGTAAATGACCAAACTGCGATTGAAGCTTTCATTGCAGGTCTCCCAATTGGTTTACTGCATCATCGCTTGAAGTGTGACAAAGTCACTGATTTGGGAGAGATGATAGGAACAACGAGCAAGTATGCAGATGCGGACGATGACGCAGAGGGATTACTCAATGCCCTGTTTGTGCCACAGTCGGCAAAACAACCAAAGTAACAAGCTCAGAAGCACAAGAATACCTCGAAAGAAAAACCCAACGCGGAAACGGCAGTGGTTACTACTACTTTCGGGTCTGGAGGACAAGGAGGACGTGGCGGAGGCCACGGACGCGGTCATGGGACTTCGAGAGTTCAAGGTAGAGGAGGCCAGCAACCAGGCAAAACCTACTCTTGGGCCGACATTGCCAATAACCCATGTGTGCATCACTTAGACGCCAATGGGGGCTCGTCCCACACCAACGCCGAGTGTCGTTTCAACAACGACATCAAGAGAGATGATACCGCTGGCTACAAAGCTAAGCGGAAGAAGGGAAAGAAGAATCTCGAAAAGGATAAAGAGACCAAGGGAGATTCCGACATGGAGGAAGCTGATGCTTCAAATCGCAAGCCGGAAGGGAAGAAAAAAAATTCGACCAAGAAAGACACTTATGCCACCTTCCTCGGATCTCAACCAGCAAAGGTCAAAAAGGTAGTGCTACATGAGCTCAATGCAACAGTTTCGGCTGTCCCCCAATTCTTGGACTGGTCGGAAGTGGCAATCACATTTGACCGCGCTGATCATCCACCTAAGCTACACAGGCGAGGAAAATATGCCTTAATCGTCAATCCACTTATTGATGGTTATGGTTTCTCCAAGACTCTCATGGACGGTGGCAGTAGTATTAATATTATGTATGTCGAAACGCTACGCCGGATGAAGATCTCGGAGACCCAGCTGAATCACAGCTCTGTGTTTTTTCATGGAGTTGTCCCAGGAAGACAAGCTAATTCCCTGGGAGAAATCACTTTGGACGTTACCTTCGGAACTCCAAAGAACTATCGGACGGAGGCACTTTCCTTCAAAGTGGTCCCGTTCAAGAGCGTGTACCACGCTATATTCGGACGTCCGGCTTACTGGGCTTTTATGGCTCATCCATGTTACATTTACAATATGATGAAAATTCCAGGTCCCAATGGCGTGATCACCATTAGGGGAGACCCGAAGAAAGCGCGAGAGTGCGAGGATGGAAATGCCGCCTTTGCTGAAGCCGTGCTGCACGCCCAGGAGTACCAGGAGATCAAGAAGAGCATAGATCTGTCTGAGATGCCCGCAACGAAGAAGGAGGTTACAAAGCCGAATCCGGAGTTCAAGGCATCAGAAGAGATGAAGAAGACGCCGTTGAAGGATGATGACCCGTCCAAGGTGACCCAGATAGGCGTAGGCCTATATAGCGCATAGGAAAGCGCACTCGTCAAGTTCCTCAAAGCAAATCAAGATATCTTCGCATGGCAGCCATCTGACATGACCGGAGTACCTAGGGAACTTGCCGAGCACTCTTTAAATGTAAACCCGAACACTAAACCTATCAAACAGTCCTTATGATGTTTTGGCGATGAAAAGCGTAAGGCAATAGCTAAGGAACTAGCACGGCTCGAGTTAGCCGGATTCATAGAAGAGGTCATCCACACTGAGTGGTCGGCCAATCCTGTAATGGTCCCTAAAAAGGACACCACTGATTTAAGGATGTGTGTTGATTATACTTCCTTGAACAAGGCTTGTCCAAAAGATCCATTCACTCTGCCTAGGATTGATCAAGTTATCGATTCTACGGCAGGCTCGGAACTCCTCTGTTTTCTCGACGCATATTCCGGTTATCACCAAATCCGGATGAAGGAATCTGACAAAGTCAAAACTTCATTCATAACCCCCTTCAGAACCTTCTGTTTTGTTACAATGCCTATTGGGCTGAAGAACGCAGGAGCTACGTACCAACGCACAATGCAACATTGCCTCCACGATCAAATCAGACGCAACGTACATGCATATGTGGATGATATCGTGGTAATGTCCAAAAAGAAGGAAACACTGATTTCCGACTTGGAGGAAACGTTTGCCAATCTACGAAAATACAACATCATGCTTAATCTGAAGAAATGCTTCTTTGGAATTCCAGCCAGAAAACTGTTAGGTTTCATCGTATCTCAAGGAGGCATAGAGGTGAACCGAGACAAAATCAAGGTTATACTCAATATTTCTAGGCCAACCCGCCTGAAGGACGTACAGAGACTAACTGGTTGCATCGCTGCAGTCAATCGGTTTGTAAGCCGGCTCGGTGAAAGAGCCGCACCATTATACAAACTCCTGAAAAAGACTAAGGATTTTGTGTGGACCGACGAAGCTGAAGCTGCATTACAAGACCTGAAGAAAGTACTCTCATCTGCTCCTATCCTTGCTGCACCGGAACCACATGAACCGATGTTGCTTTATCTTGCTGCGACAAACAAAGTCGTCAGTATCGTCATGGTAGTGGAGAGACCGGAGGAAAATCAGGAACACTTGGTGCAGCGTCCGACTTATTTTGTTAGCGAGGTCCTAACAGAGTCAAAACAGAGGTATCCGCACTATCAAAAGCTGGCTTACGGTGTTTTCCTAGCATCTCGTAAGCTACGATACTATTTCCAGGAGCATACAATTACCGTGGTGAGCACAACTCCCATGAGAGATATAATCAACAATAGTGACGCCACAAGACGCGTTGCCAAATAGGGCATAGAGCTCTCAGCTTTCGATATTGCGTACAAACCTCGGACAACAATTAAATCCCAAATCCTTGCCGACTTTATTGCTGATTCGACAGAAACGAAGGAGAATATGACCCTCCCTGATTCAGAATATTGGACCCTATATTTTGATGGGTCTAAGGCTCGCGGGGGCTCGGGGGCTGGAGTGGTGCTCAAATCACCCCAAGGAGATAAACTTCTATACGTGTTGCAGATCCACTTCATAGCGACAAATAATATTGCCGAGTATGAAGCACTACTGCATCGAATCCGATCGCTAAGGATATCGGCATCTGACGTTTGATGTGTTACGGAGATTCGGATCTTGTGGCTCAGCAAGTGTCGGATATTTGTAATGCAAATAAACACATGGCAGCATATAAAGCTGTCGTGGATGATTTATCTAAATCGTTCGAAGGGTTTGAGGTTCAACACATCCCTCGAGCAGAAAATGAGGAAGCAGATGCCTTATCTCGGATAGGCTCTACTCGGAAAGAGGTCCCGGATGGCACGTTTTTAGAGCACCTCAAAGTTCCCTCAATAAAGGGAGTGGACGAGGAATATCCGACCAAATCCGACTCACCTTTGATAGCAGTTCTGGCTGTAATTCCCAGCTGGACTCAACCCTACCTTGACTATTTGGTAGATGGCAAATTACCCGAAGACGTGGTTCTGAGCCGACAGATTATCCGACGAGCAAAAGCTTATACTATAGTTAGTGGTGAGCTCTATAAGCGGAGTGTATCTGGGGTATTTCAGTGCTACGTATCTCCGGAAGAAGGTGTGGAAATCCTAAAAGAAATCCACGAAGGCGAGTGTGGTCACCACGCTGCAGCCAAATCTTTAGTGGCAAAAGCTTTCAGACACAGTTTTTTCTGGCTTACAGCCAAGGCAGATGCCGAACGGCTGGTCAAGACGTGCAAGGGCTGCCAAAAGTACGCTAAACAAGATCATGTTCAGGCTGATCATTTGCGAACAATACCTATAACATGGCCTTTTGCGGTCTGGGGGCTTGATATGGTAGGACCGTTTAAACAGGCTCCAAGTGGATTTACTCACCTTTTAGTGATGGTGGATAAATTCACCAAATGGATTGAGGCTAAACCTGTCACTAGTTGTGATGGAGCAACAGCCAAAAGATTTGTCGAGGATGTTATAATCTGGTATGCTTATCCGCACAGTATTATCACGGACAACGGGAGTAATTTTTCTATGGGAGAATTGGTCAAATTCTGCAATGAACAAAATATCCTACTTGACATTGCGTCAGTCGCACATCCACAAGCTAATGGACAAGTTGAAAGAGCAAATGGTTTAATCCTACAAGGCCTAAAACCGATACTCGAAGCACCACTATGACGTGATGCGGGGGCTTGGGCAGAGGAATTACCCTCTTTAATATGGAGTTTACGAACAACTCCGAACAGGTCAACCGGATACACACCTTTCTTCTTGGTCTATGGCGCAGAAGCAGTTCTTCCTAGTGATTTGATTCACACTTCTCCTAGAGTGGCCGCGTATATCGTAGAGGATGCCGAGGTTTCTCGACAAAATGATCTCGACTTAGTCGAAGAAGTTCGCGTCGTTGCTGAAATGAGATCAACAGCCTATCAGCAGAAGTTACGCAAGTATCATAGCCAGAGAGTCAGAAACAGATCTTTCAATAAAGGCGATTTGGTTCTCCGGCTTGTGCAACAAAGAGTGCACAAACTTTCCCTGGTATGGGAAGGGCCCTTCCTGGTTAGTCGAGTATTACACAATGGTTCATACTACCTAACGGATATGCGGCCAGTCAAAGAAAGACCTGCTACTAAGAAGAGAAAGAGAGCTGGAGGCAGTACAAATCCAGATGAGTTAGACAGACCGTGGAATATTGCTCAGCTACGTCCCTTTTATTCTTAGTTTATCCTTCTTTGTAATCATATATGTGTACATGTTCTGTGAGAAATAAAAGTTTTGGTTGCCTCAAGTTTTTTCTGAGAAGTTTTTACCATCTTATTTCCAAATGATCATGTCACAAAGTCGAAAATCCCAGAATACTTGAAAGTACTTTATGCTCATGTTTGTTGTGGTTTAGATTTCCGATTCTAAAAATGCTACCTTCGGGTATAACTCTAAAGTTTCTAGTCTATACTTTGGTTATTTGTCTGATTGCCGGATGCGGGTATTTTCCGAGTAGTGAATTGTTGGTACTGGAAGCCGGCTTTGTTTCCAAGTTTAAACTGGTTTAGCAATTGAGCTCCGTTGCTCGGCAAAGTTTCCGTGCTAAAGGTTTACCCGGCTCACGAAAGGGACGAGGCGGAAAGCCAGATAAACGATAAGTTTAGACAAAAAAGTACAAAGTGCTTATGTAAACATTTTAGGCACACAAAAAATTTAAAGCCAAAAGTGCTGAATAGATAAAAGCTTAGCACTAGCAAAAGTATAGTACTGCATATTTACAGACTCATAATGTTTCTCAGAATAATACATTTGTTTCTAGTAATCTATGATGCAGGTGGATAGGAAGGAGCTGCCGGCTCGCTGGATACATCGCCTTGATACTGTTCTGAGATGTCCACATCCGAAATGGTGTGGTCATCGTCGGAAACTTTGGCTGCTTCTTTGGGAGGCGGAGGCGGCGTGTCCACGCGGGTGAAGAAGGGAGTGCCGTAGCTGGTTAAATCAGCTACATGACACCCATATCCGGCACAGGAGTCCATGATGGCCTTGATGTCTTGCTCCTGTCCGTCTTCGTCCACCTTGCAGTACCCTCTGGTCACTTGCCAGATTTCCATGTTTCCATGGTGGCTCATGACCATGGTGAGAGCGTTTTGCGCTACGGTTTGCGCGTAGTACATGTTCCAGTCCCGGACAAGCTGCGGCATCTCCTTTGCCTTGTCCCGCACGTGAAAGTCGGACATGCTATGCATGTCCGAAACCTTAAGATCTTCGCCAATATCCTCAATGGATTGGCGGAAGTCATGAAGCAAATCACCGACTTGGGTAAGCCGGTGGGTGCGGGGCTCAGTAGAGGAGGAGTCCATCAAGTTCAGAGGACCTATACATATAACACAAAATGGTTAAGTAAATCCGACGTCAAAAGAGTCGAAGAATGTAGACAAGTCAAAAAGATGGAAAACATACCGAAGATGACGTCATCAACTTCAGTCTTCTCTTCCCGAAGACTCCAGAGTTCAGCCCGGAGCGCCTTGGAAAGATCCTTCTCTCTGCAAAGCTCATTGTTGAGATCTAAGATTTTCTGATCTTGAGCCGCAATCTTATGATCACGTTCATCAGTGGCCATGGAGGTGGATTCGAGAATTTGAGCGATGCTCTTCTCATGATCTTCCTTGATCTTATCCAGCTCTTGGCGAAGTTCTTTATTCTCCACCACCAGGGTTTTGAGGTTCTCGGCCTCTTCAATCATAGCATAGGACTGCTTTACCAGTGCTGTAAGACAAAAGAACAATAGTTTAGCAAAAATATTCGACTATGAAAATACAGGACAAGGCTTGAGTCTCGGAATGTTTACCTTCGGCCTCATCCTTGGAAACCTTCAGCTCAGCATTTTCAAGTCCAAGAGCCTTGATCTCTCTCTGCTTGTTGCAGATATTCTTCAACAAATCCTGGTTATATGAATTAACTTTCTGTAAGTCAGAATACCCAGAGTCAGAAGTCTACTGAAGACTCGGGCTAATATTGTTACTAATATCAGCACGAGCCTTGGGGGCTACACTAGTTCGTTCTTTGGCATCCTAAGGAAGCATAAACCCAGATTGTATATCCTACTTCATGCTTGGGGGCTAGAGGATATGATATAAAGTACAATAAAGAAAAACGTGAGTTGGAATTCCGACTTACATGATGTTCATGTGTGAGCTTGCTCAGGCACATGTTCACCTCGGTGGTAACCTTCTCGGTGAGGGTGAGTGGAATAACCGGAGGTGGTGGAAGCACACCAGCTCTTAGTCCCTCGTCGTGAAGGCGGACTTGTTCAAGAAGGTCGGAGTACTTAATGTCCTCCGTTTCTTGTGCTACTTCTTCGGCAGAGAGATTACGGCTCTCTAGGCATTGTCGGGCCAGCCGCTGGATCTCCTCCGTGGATTTCTGAGACAAGACAAATTTGGCAAGCCCCGGATTGTTAAGGAGGTTTTCGGCGAAGGTCTCTGCCGAGGGATCATTACCCGAAGAGGGTTCACCCTTATCTAAACCTGAACCACCCATGGTGGCGTCAGTCTGCGACTCAAGGGTCGCTGGCGCCATTGAAGGAGCTGGATCTTCTGCGACAACCGGCGATGGATTAATAACCGGCGTTGTAGAAGGTTGGGGGCAGGAGTCGGAGGAGTCGCGGAAGGAGAAGCCATAGTCAGCTCCGTCTGCCACAAGGGCTTTGAAGAAGTTCCCTTCCCCTTGCCCTTGATGAGCTTCTTAGCTCTGGGAACATAAAATAATGGAAAACATTACATCTCGGAAGAAATTACGAGTAAAGTACAAAGTCGGAAGTTGTGTTGAAAGTTACCTCTTCACAACTGGCAACTCCTTTGTGCCGACAGCAACTGTCGGAGCTTTGCGCTTCCTGGGCACAATGTTTGGTAGTGGGACCAGTTCCTCCTCCTGAGAAAACTCCAGAGGATACCCCTCGATAGGAGCCAGCTCCGACTCGAGGAGGTCGTCAAGCTGAAAAGAAGAAAATATCTCAGCATTGTGAAATAACTTAAAAAGTGAAACACATAAAACGGTTTATTTCTAAAGCTTACTGGAACTACAGGGTCTTCCGCTGTGTGCATGTCCAGAGACACATCCGGAATCTTTCTCTCAATCCGCTCCTTAATCAGCCATTTAATCTAGCTTATGTAGTCCTGTGATTTAGGGCCTTGGGACTGATGCGGAGGGAGTCTTGTTTTGATGCCGTGATGAAATGCATCAGTCGGTCGCCGTGGTGCTAGAGAGGCTGGATCCGGCGTGCCACCCAGCACACTGGACCAGGTCGGATCCTCTCAAGCCCTTGTGCTTCATCAGGTATTCTATCCGCCTCTTGGCGAGGATTAGATCGTCACTGAGAGCCGGAGGAGCCTCGTCCCAAGATGGAAGGGTCGTGGCAGCTTTGTCGATAAAATCCGGCAAAGCAGTAGCTTTGCCGGGAGCAGGAACATCCTTATGATAAAAGAAGGTGGTCGGCCACTGTTTGAGCGACTCACTAGCTAGAATACGAGGATAAACACGCTCGCGTCTAACTGAAAGGCTAATAGTGCCGGTAATATAAGGATTAGCGATAGTGATAGAGTTTCTACGGACATGAAAGTAAAACCGGAACAGAGTGAGACTCGGCCTAATGCCTAGGTATCCCTCACACAACGTTCCGTAAGAGCTCATCTCTAATATGGAGTTGGGAGGAAGATGGTGAAGTTGAACGCCATAGTGATCAATCACCTCGGAAAAAAATTCCGAGGGAGGGAAAGACAAACCTCTGTCGAGGTGGGTGCCGAAGTGTACCCGCTCGTCGGCGTGCGGGTTGGGGATGGTTTCGCTGAAACCGTTCCGCCTGTCGCCGGCACGGAGGAGTCCTTCATTCTCCACGCCGTGGAGCTTTTCATCGTCGATGAGACACGAGATCCAAACCCCACGGTTGATCTCTTTCTCCGTTGGCACCGCCGCCGTCGCCGCCGCTGTGAAAGCAGCCAAACCGGACGATGAAGAGGAAGCCATTTCTCCGGTGCGTCGGTGACCTTGGATGGGCGGCGCTGGGAATCTGGGAGGCAGAAGAGCTCTATGCACAAGGGAGAAGTGGAGGAGAAGGAACGGCAAGGGAATAGGTGAAGATGAGGAAAAGAAATCCTCACCCCTTATAACCACCTAACCGCACCAAGATTCGTGCAAACGGCACTGTGTAAATGCCACGCGTCGTGGAAGGAACAGGGAAGGTCCCACGCGATGATTATGTCGCCTCGATCTCCGCGTACGCATTGAAACAGCGCCTCGGTTCTGCGAACAGCGGACCCACCAACGGTCGTGCTGACAGGATGTTTGTCAGATGACGTGACTTGACCGTGACCGGTGTCAGATGACGTCAGAGACCAAGTTCTGGCTTAGTTTGAATATCAAGCTAGAAAATCCGAGTAACGTATTGATAGGTCCGACTTATTTTTAAAACCCGGATCGTATTTTTTGTTTTGAAGTTTCAGAAACCCTTCAAGATTCTGCAAGCCGAAGATCAAGCTAGATGATGATAAATCCGACTTTGGATCTTGGAGACTTTTGGGGGCTGCTGTTGGGGATATACTTTCTAGGTATCCTCATAGTTCCTCACTGACCAGGGTGGCCTACTTCGGGTTAGAGCTTTGCTTCATGGTTGGCCCAGTCAGGAAGAAGAGACGGAGTCCAATCCGGCTACGGGAAGGCCCGTAAGACTTACCGACATAGGCTCATAGTGTTACTTGTAGTTCAAGATGTACTCTGTAACCGACTCTTAGTCGTAGCCGGATAGATCTCTCCTATAAACCCTAGGCCGGATATCTATATAAGCCATCCTAGGGAGAGCCTTTAGGGCACCCTCAATAGTCTACAATCTCAACTCGCACAGGCGAACCCTTGTAACCCATATTCTGGCTCTGCCAGACATCGGATTGCTAGCAGGAGTAGGATCCATCCAAAGCCGGCGGATTCGAACCTGGGTAAACTTGTGTGCTCACCGTCCCGGAACACCGTACGTCTTACACCCCTCTCTTCCACACGCCTCGAGGACCCCCTCATGGCGTACTTGCCATCAATCTAACGACAGGCATCATACGGCCAGTGCACCAGACACTATGAGGGCAGTGCACCACTATCTACATGAGCAGTGCATCAGTATCTACCTAACTAGTGCATTCGACAACGTCAACCACTTGACGGACAGTGCATCAGTATATACATGAGCAGTGTACCTGCATTTACATGAGCAGTGTTTTCGACAATATGTCAGCCACTAGGCGGGTAGTTCATCTAGCACTACAAGCACGGTTCTTCAAGAACACAACACAGTACATCAGTAACGACATGCACAGTGGACTATGCATTATGCAGCTAGTCCACCAGACACCACGAGGGCAGTGCATCAGTATCTACATGAGAAGTGCAGTATCTACTTAAGCAGTGCATTCGACACCGTTTTAACCACTAGGCGAGCAATGCATCTAGCACTATGTGCGTAGTGCGTCGGCCACAACATGGCCACTGCATCACAAAAAAGAAATAGGGACATTGCATAACAAACTTTCAAGGTAGTGCACGGACTGAATTAATATAAATCCAGATTTTACAAAATAAAGCAGTGCATAATCTTCGTAGAGGCAATGTTTTGCTGTGAAATCCAATGTGCCCGTGAAACATATCCATTGGCCTTGCTTGTATTGCAGAAGCATTGTTATGTTTACAAAGTTTTCAAATCTGGTATGGTCAATTCTTACGTGGGCCTATTTTTGAACTATGACTACGATGTCCATGATCGGTTTGTTATAAGGATAAGAGTAATCGTGGAACCGGAAAAGGAGGGAGTTGCAAGGAGTGCAAAGACAACAGAAGTAAGAGTGCAGCGGTTCATCAGTTGCAGCAGCGAATCAGCCAAACCAAGGTGTCTTCTCATGCGCTGAATTATCTATTTTTTTTCTATTCGATCATTTAATCGTTCTTACGAGTTTGATTCTTGCTGCCTAGCATAGCAAAAAACAAAGATTACCGTCCTGTTCCTAGATGTTTTCGTTCCAGCCATGACGGGCGGCGGGTTTCAGACCACGGAGACACATCAAATTCCTGCTCATGGAACAACAGTTCTTACGGTGATGTACACCAATGAGGACTCCACGGTCGACGGAATCGTAGCCATGTACGAGGGTTGGCTTGACGAGGTTTATACCAATCCAACTAACTGTCTATTTGATTCAAAGAACCTGCATACGAATTCTGTAGGATTAAAACATATAGGAAGTATTGCTATTACGGTTATTTGATTTCCGGTTATTTGATTTCCAAAATCGTTTCCCAAAGTCATTTGCAATATTTTTGCTAACAAGTAATTTATACTCCCTCCGTCCTAAATTAAGTGACTTGGACTTGTCTAAATCTACATATCTAAGCACTAGAATGTGTCTAGGTGCATGCGAATGTAGACAAATCCAAATAACTTATTTTGGGACAGAGGAAGTACTATTTTTCATACGAATAAAACATCAAAAGGATACATCTTTTTTTCAGATCAGAATCCCTTGTTATTCCTATGGTCGAATAAAACAAAATATTATTAATATGAATTCCTATAGGATTAGAATGGGCATGACATTGTCATCCTACATTTTAACCTACTCCTACAATGTTCAGATCATACGAATCGATCATGCAGGTTCTAAACCGTATCCATATCGATTTCGGTTCAGCAGATTCTCCTAGTAATAATCACATTTTGTTTGACAGGATGATACTAACAAATACGTAGGACTCAACCTCGAATACACTCCTTCTGGCCATGAACAAACCATCGCCGTCATACATCTCGCCATAAGGGAGAATGTCCTAGTGTATCACTATGCTAGGAGCACGAAGGAATGTCAAGGTCTACGTCATTTTCTCAAGGAAAGATATATAACATTCGTTAGCGTGGACAAGAGAAACGACACAAAGATGATGATTAAAGAGAAGTTTTTCATCCCTGACGAGTACCACATGGACATACATGATATATTAAAATCAATCCCACGTGATAATTACAGGGATGACATATACAGTATTGCAATAGCTCTAATTGATAGATCAAACACTAAGATGAAAACAGCAGCATGAGCCTCAATAAAGCATGACAAATGGGAGTGAAAGCCAATGTCGGCGGAGAATCTGTAGTACTCAGCCAGAGATGGATATGTCACATACGAGCTGTACAAGAGGATCAAATTCATCAGGGATCTCTTTGGTTTAGGAAAATCAATTCTCAATGATAGGTTGTGCATCAGCTGCAGAGGAGGATATAAACCTTACAAAAGTCGCAAGCAGGCGGGTCCGTCAGAGCATAGCAAAAACAAGTGGAAGTAGGAGCAATACAGGATGAATCCAGCAGAAGATGTCAACAGGTATGAGAAGAACGAAGGAGACAAGGTGTAAGAGTGAATTTAGAAAACACTATCACAGTCTGGCTACGATCTTATAGCATTGTCTTCATTTAAGTTGATAACCACAAATTACATGTGGATTTGATTTAGTGTTCTATATTTGAAGAAAATATTCATTTTTAACCTGGTTGAAACATTGTTTACTGTGAGTAAAATTATGTTGGTTACTATCATTGTCATATAAAGTGTATAATTATAGCATATGAATGTGTAGTTATATTTTTAATATGTACATCCTGAATGTCTTATCGTACATAAGCATTGTATAAACGAAAACATGTCACCACACCAAGATACGTACTGATCTTATTGAATTATGCAGTGCATACACCCATCCTTAGACAGTACATCAAAAAAAAAAATCAAAAATTCAGTTCAGATCGACTTCAAAAAATTAAAGTAGATTAGTCAATGGCTCCTACAACACAATTTAGAATGTATAACGCGCAGAAAGAATCTAGTTTGCTCAATTTTTAGATAGAACTACAGAACCTGTATGCATTAGAAAGACAAGCAAAACATGCACTCAAGACTAAGAAGTCAGTGCACCAGTTAACTCTCGGGCAGTGCAATATTGAAAACTAGTAAAAAGCAAACGCAGTTCCTCGTACATATCTAGGACAGATAAGTCAGGACCAGTCCACGTGTCATACTCTAGCATAGTTTGAGCAGTGCATGCTATCTGAAAAAGGCAAAGCATCTAAAGCTAGCACCGCATACAAAGTTCTGTGTTCCATCTCGTCTCCAACATAGGAAAAGGTAACTGTCGTGGAAACAGAGGACTCATTTTGCTATAGTACTCGCGGTCTGCTAGTAGCAACAACACCGCATAAACAACCGCCCACCGCCGGCATCCGCAAAAGACCCACATCCCCTACCCCAAACCCCACCCCACCTCCATCCCCCTACCGCCCCCTCACAACTCCACATCTCATCCCCCCCCCACCAGAAACCTCGATGGTTGCAAAAGAAAATAGCATGCAGATTCACCCCCCCCCCAAACAGTTAAAAGAAGACCGATTTGTCCAACATCGCCGGAGAGGGTGGAACCTTTCCGGCAACCTCGACATGGTAGATAGATTCCCGAAATAAGTTATCTGGCAAGGGGTGAACGCGGCAGACAGCACCTGCTTCCTCGTGCACACGGAAACAAGTAAGCGGAGTCACCCACAACACAAGGTACCTCAAATCCATATGATTCAAAATCATATCATAGGTGTTTAATCAAAGGTGCTTAGCAATTGATTAAGAGAAGGAAAATTTTATAATCAATACTAATTAACTTCACATCCTATCTATTCAGGTCATTCATTGTGGTTCATTATCTGTAAACAATGTATATGTAATTAACAGTCCATAATGCATACACGAATTTGTTTTTCAAAAATTCTTATACAACAAATAAGAAAACATAATTCGACAATAGAAAGGATAGACATGGATACAAAAACATCCAATGAGTGCGAAAAACAAAAAGGATCCAAACACTGCCTACAAAAGTACTAAGTTTCTGCCAAATTTATCACGATTTGCCTTATGGTAAACTATTAGTTTATTGTTAGGTGAAATGGAGGCCAACAAAAGTCCCAGCCCTACAAAGGTATAGAGTAATGTACAACATACCTCAATAACATAAATATAAAATAGCATGTATTTAATACACCTTTCTTACAGAAGATACTTCATAATACCGGTGCTGACGAAACAAAATCCTTGTTGACTGAAGGTAGTGCTGTCAGAGAAACTCACAGTTCATATTATTACTGTTTTTTCTTCATACAGTAAGGAATAATAATGCTCCAAACGTGTCAATGTTAAAAATGCCTCCAAGTTAAACACATGTCGCTAGAATACCAAGATTAGGCAGCCATAAAATATGTCCTAGTCTTATACTTAACTACATGTTTTCTATAGGTACGATGGAGCCAAACTACAATGCTAGTCATGAAAAGGTACAGACTACTCTACAAAAAAAATTGTATCCCGATTAAACTACATCAAACATTAACATCAGATTAACATATATTGTTTATTTGTAGGACATTGATGGTGATCATACTACTACCAACAAGTCCATACTAGCTGAAGGCAATACTTGGCCACATCAGGACAACACAACTTCCATTGAGAACACAGAGAAAGAGCAAATCAACTCATCGATAGATCCACCAGTCAAGGATGATGCCAATAATACGTCTATTTTGCATCACTATTCTATATCATAATTTACTGTTATTCATTGATATATTTAATATTAAGAGATGATACTTATGTTATTTCATCTGTTTTTGCATGGTTGATGACTTTTGGAGAATGGACCACTGTAGTCAGGATTCTGATGGAAAAGGGGCTGTTTGGAGGCGCAATTCACGAAGATCAGAAAATCCGGGAAAATATATGGAAAATCCTATTTTTCTAGAAGACAAAGATTGCTAGAAGGGAAAGTGGAGATGGGCCATTGGGGGCCCACACCACCCCCTGGCGCGGGCCACCCCAGGTCGCGCCACCAGGTGGTGTGGCCATCCTGGCCCACTCCAGGCTCTCCCCTTTGGCGTATATTATCCCCACGAAACCCTAAGACTCGGGGAGTGATAACAGAAAGATTCCGCCGCCTCTGCGGGTTGGAACACACCGAGAGAGAAAGATCTCTCCAGTAGACATAATTCTGCCGGGGGAATTCCTTCCCGGAGAGGGGAGATCGTCGCCATCAACACCACCATCAAGCTGGACTTCATCGGGATCATCATCACCACCACCATCATCTTCACCAGCACCATCATCACCACCATCATATCGTTGTAACAATTGGGTTGAATCTTGCATAGTTCTTAGGGGAAACTTTCCCAGTGTTGATTACTCCTTGTAGTTGATGCTATTGAGTGGAACCATTGAATTATTGTTATGTTCAGATTGTTATATATCATTATTTCATCTCTGATCTTGATCCATATGATGTCTTGTGAGTAGTTCGTTTAGTTCTTGAGGACATGGAAGAAGTCATGTTGTTAGTAGTGGAATTGTGTTGAGAAAGATTCAATGGTTTGTTCATTAAGTTGTGGTGTACTTCTTCTAGTGGTGTCATGTGAACGTTGACTACATGACACTTCACCTATATGGGCCTAGGGGAATGCATTGTGTATTTGGCTACTAATCGTAGGGGTTACCGGAGTGACAGAAACCTGAACCCCTGTTAGGAAACCTTTGCACAAGGGATGACAGGGTCTTAGAGTTTAAAGTTGTGGTTAGATGTCTATCTTAATTACTTTCTTGTACTTTCGGATGCTTGCAAGGGGTATAATCATAAGTATGTATTAGTCCTAGGAAGGTCGGTACATTAGCACAGGTTCACCCACACAACACTTAGCAAGCTAAAGAAGATTAACCAACTATATGAAGCGAAAGCACTTGACGATATTCCCATGTGTCCTCGAGAACGTTTGGTCATCTTAAGTAATACAACCGGCTTGTCCTTTGCTAAAGAAAGGATTGGACCACTTGCTGCATTTATTCTATTGTCTTTTATTTACTCGTACTTTATTTACTTGCATTATCAAAAAACCCTAAAAATCCGTTTGGTAAGTATTTGCAGAGAATTCCTGATCCATACTTCTCATCAACACCTTCTGCTCCTCGTTGGGTTCGACACTCTTACTTATCGAAAATACTGTGATAGACCCCCTATACTTGTGGGTCATCAAGACTATTTTCTAGCATCGTTGCCAGGGAGTGAAGCGCTATTTCTGTTAGTTACTTTATTTTCAATATGGATAATTCGCTGAGTTTCTTATTTCGTAATGCTACTACCACTGCTATGGTAGTAGATGAACCACCACCTGCTGAGAATGATACTTTTAAAATACCTACAAGAATTATTGATCGTGTTATGGATAACTACTATGTTGGGGATGGAATTGTCCATCCCGGTGATCATTTGCTTTTTATACACGAATTATGCGGGTTGTTCAAGTGTGCAGGTATTACAACAGATCAAGTCAAGAAGAAGTTATTCTCATTATCACTGAAAGGAAGAGCTGAAGAATGGTATAAGCTGCTGAAGAATGGTCAAGCTCTTGAATGGGAGGAAATAGTGCTTCTCTTTTATTCTAAATTTTATCCTCCTAGTGAGATTCATAAAGATTGGAATCAAATATATAACTTTTGGCCTCTTGATGGAGAGAGTACAGCTCAAGCTTGGGGGAGATTGAAGTTACTAATGCTCAAATGTCCCATTCATGAGCTCCCCAACAATATTATTATCAATAACTTTTACGCAAGACATTCTCTTCATGATAAGGATCTATTGGATGCTTCTTGTGCTGGATCATTTACACGCATGGAAGAAGGAGCTAAATGGGATCTTTTAGACCGTATTCAAGACAATGCTGAAGCATGGGAGAATGATAAAGGAAGAAAGTCAGGTATAAATTATGGTTATGAATGCATTGAATCTTTTATGGGAACTGATGACTTTCAAAATATTAAAAATGCTTATGGTCTAGACTCTCAAGCTATTGCAACTTATTTTAAGGCTTTTGCTTCCTATATTGAAGTTCCTAAAAATAAGTGGAATAAGTATCATGAACCTTATAAAGATATTGTTAACAATGTTCCTGCTAAAAATACTGAAGTTTATACTACTAATCATGTTTTACCCGAACCTTATATTGAGAAAATGCCTTTCCCAGTTAAGATAAAGGAACATTCTATGATAGCTAGTATGGTTAATGAAAGTACAAATAAAGCTATTGAACCTGATGACCAAGTAGCTATTGAACCTATGATAGCACATGTGAAAGACTTTGTCACTAAATATGTAGGAGATGGACACACTATCCTTTGTAAGGGTACTTCAAGTATTGTTTCACAAAGTAGTATAAGAACTAGTATTCATGTGTTTTCTATTAGAATAAGTGATCATTGCTACGATGGTCCTTGTGATAGTTATATTGTTAAGTTTATGCATGATACTAAAAGCTATTATGAGATAGGGAAAAGTGTTCTCGTGCATCTAAATAATATTAAGTTTCCTCACTTTATGCTAAAAATCTTTATGTTGCACTTGTTTTGCCTTGCTATGCTAGTAGCCTTTGGTTTCAACAATTTATTTGCTTACAAAATTCCCTTGCATAGGAAGTGGGCTAGACTTAAACCTGTGTATTTTTGCTTCTTGATGCTCTCTTTTTCTTCAATTCTTATTTTTATGTGAGCTTCATTAAAATTATCATGCCCATCTTAATGGCTATAAAGAAAGATCTTTTTGCGAGACAACCCAATATATTTGTGCTTTCAGTTTGTTTTCGTTTATTTGAGTCTTGGAAGCTATTACTTCGGTAATAACCTCTCCTTTTCGTTTTGTTTGGTTTTTATGTCAAGATCAACCTCTAATGAGAGAGAAGTAATATTTGGGGAAGTTGCTGTCCCGAAACAGATTTTTGTGCTTCACCGTAAAAATTCATGAGAGATCTCTGTACTTCGGATTGATCTGTAATTTTTTGTGCTTCTGCCCCATATTGTTATTTAACTTTTGTTAGTTTTGCAATTTTTGATTTGAGCAACAGAAGATTTTCGAAAAAATTGATCTTTTCTTGCTGGTCTATTTTGACAGATTTTGACCACTCTTACATTTGCCTCTTAAATCGATTTCCTTTTTGAATTCTTTTGGGCTTTCAGAAGGAGTTGTTTAAGTAGCTTATGTTTTGATGGATTTCAGTTGAATTGAACTTAAAAGGTTTATTACCTCGCTTATACTAATGTTGCTAATGAGAATTGTGTGAAGTTTTGTGTGGAAGAAATTTCCAGGTTAGTGGAGAAAATAGTGTAATAAGAAAGTGAAAGGTTTCATGACTCAAGGAATATGTGTATGAAGATGAAGATATTGATGCTATTCAAGTGGTAACTCCAGAAAAATTCATTAGAGACCAAGTTCAGAGACCTAGAGAGTCCGTTTTCGAATAGGTAATAGTTCTAGTAAGAAAAGTTATTTTTGCAGTTTTTATCCAACAAGGAAAGCAACAAAGTGAAAGAGGGACGGAAATGGAGCCTGGGTGGCTCACATCACCGTGTGGCGTGGGCCCACCCCAGGCCGCGCCACCAGGTGGTGTGGCTGCCCTGGAGTCCGTCTCCAACCCGTTTTCTCACAGTACCTGCCTTTATTGTAAAACTTCGTAATATATAATCCCCTGGATCCCCTGAGGTTCGTATATTGTGTTCTCGTCATGTTTTCATTTTGATCTGTTTCTGGCAGGAAGAATCTCAGTTTTGGAGCCACAATGTCCTCCTCTAGATCAGCCAAGGAAGATTCCTCCACGGACATCATCAACCCGTACATGCGTGAGTTGAAGATTCATCCCAAGGAGTTGTTGCTCGAAGATGGGAAGATACAGATGAAAAAGGTTCAAGGCCCTAAAGGTGAAGGAAGTCTGGAGGACAGGATGGAAGCATTGGAGTAAGAGGTCTTTAGGTACAAGAAGATGGCGGAACGCGAAGTGGATATCATCCATAAGATTTGTTCCGAACTCATCGCCGAGCACCAAAAGGAGGCCGCTGTGTTTAAAGATGAAATTCTCTCACTCCACCGAACAACCAACCAACTGCAAGCACATCTCTACGACGTTCAAAATCAAAACTGTGAGTATGAGGTTAGGTTTAAACGCATAAGTGTTGCTGCTAGTTTCAGGATGATGGAGACCAGGATGTCTTTTGTTGATGGGGAGCCTTTACCTTGGAAGTCGGACAATGATGAGAGAACACCACCACCACCAAAGGAGTAATTCGTCATCAGGTTTTGGCATCCCCTTGGTTTGCTCCAAGTTTGGGGGAGTGTCGCGGTATCACATCACTATCATCTATCTTTTTACCTTTTTAGTAGAGGCATATCATGAATAGAGAAGTTATCATGTAGGATGGTTTGCATTGTGGAAGTGTCCCCTCTCTCATTAGATATGTATCCCTTGGTGTGATTTGCCGTTATGGAATATTAATGAGAAGTTCTATCATTTACTCTTTTGCATATCTTATATTAGTTTTCAATTGCTATTATATGATTGATCTTGTTGTTAGTATTGGTATCACTTTGGTATCATTGAGTTAATTTAGTTGGTTTTGGCAAACCTGGCTTGGTTAGTAGCAACACTATTTTTGAGAGTTGAATGAAAAAGATAAAAAGTATTCTAAAGAAATATAATTTCTTTATCTTTCTTTCTTGATTTGCTCATAAGCTTAGTATTCTCTGGTTAAGATCTTTTGTGCTTCCAAGGAAGATTGCATGTTTGGTTTTATCACCTGTATGTTTGTTTGTTTCCTTCAACTCTTATACTTGCTACCCAGCCTTTCTAGCCAAAAACCTGTACTGAGAGGGAATTCTTCTCGTGCATCCAATCCTTAAACCAAAACATATGCCATTTGTGTCCACCATACCTACCTATTAGCATTATTGCTATTCCAAGTAAATTCATGTTTTTATCTACCTTCCAAATTAAACTTGTTATGTGAAAATTAGTGATTAAGGCTCTCACAAACTTGATGGCACACTTTAATTTTCTTGAACTTAATAAACTTGAACCATTGTGCCCATCTATGTTGCGTATATGCTTGCACTTTATAAGTTGAAGTTAGCCGAACCATGTATCATGGGGAACACTTTCAACATTTCACTTGTACATTGTACCCCGTTGATGTGATCCTGGCAGTGTGAAATAAAAGGGGAACTTGTGGATCCTGGCAGTGTGAAATAAAAGGGGAACTTGTAAGATCATGGAGTTTGTATATGTGTTAGAGAAACGCCTAGGCCGCTAGCCTAAACCATGCCTAATCATGGTGGAAACTTGCAGCATAACCATGATGAGCATTCTATGAAGCATCCTCAATAAAAACCGATGCAAATAGCAAATAAAAAGATTCCTGAGGTGCTCATTGTCTGCTTGCCTTGTCATTTTGATTATGGGAAAGCTCCTGTATCATGTGCAAGGGGTACCCCGTTGGCGGTTCTCTATGATACATATGTACTTACAATGACAAGAGCTTACTTGTGAATGAAGTTGAGTAGCATGAGGTTCAGTCTTCGTAAGTAAGGGGCATGAGATTTCAACTTATAACTTGTCAAGCATATCCTCATATTTGTTCACTTTAACCTTAATCACCTAAAGATGCTTATGATAGGGGCAATGAGAGATGAAAGCTAATAAGTACCATAATTTTTGGAAGCTCTTTATGAAACTTGAGATCCCTGCTTCCCTCTACGAAGGGCCTATCTTTTACTTTTTAGTTGAGTCAGTAAACCTATTCCCTTCTATCTCAGCAAGTATTTTGACTTTTTGTGTTTCATTCATTCATATGATGATTTATTCAATCATGTTTCTTATGTTCCTTGTTTTGCACTTTGCTCTTATCTTAGTGTTTATTACTTTGAAAGCTATCATTCAAAAACCATTATGTTTGAACCCCTGCAAATTGTCAACTATTCTTCGACCAAGAGCTAAGTTTTCCATTACCAATTGTGATTTACTTTATGTATCTTTATTGTGTTTCCTTTACCTATTGCAAGTTAAGTTATATAATGGTGAGTTGTCTGCTATTATGATCTATGTATTGATGAATGTGATGCTTCTTGTCAGTATTCTTTTATTGACTCTTCATTCTATAAACCTGAGGTCATGTTTATTGAGCTCAGTTTCGCTTGGGGACAAGCAAAGTCTAAGCTTGGGGGAGTTGATACGTCCATTTTGCATCACTATTCTATACATAATTTACTATTATTCATTGATATATTTCATATTAAGAGATGATACTTATGTTATTTCATATGTTTTTGCATGGTTGATGACTTTTGGAGCATGGACCGCTGCAGTCAGGATTCTGATGGAAAAGGGGTTGTTTGGAGGCGAAATTCACGAAGATCGGAAAATCCGGGAAAATATACGGAAAATCCTATTTTTTCCAGAAGACGAAGATTGCCAGAAGGGGAAGTGGAGATGGGCCACAGGGGGCCCACACCACCCCCTGGCGCGGGCCACCCCAGGCCGCGCCACCAGGTGGTGTGGCCACCCTGGCCCACTCTAGGCTCTCCCCTTTGGCGTATATTATCCCCACAAAACCCTAAGACTCGGGGATCAACCACAGAAAGATTCCGCCTCAAGGCGGAAAACACCTTGAGAGAAAAGATCTCTCCAGAGTAATTCTGCCGGGGGAATTCCTTCCCGGAGAGGGGAGATCATCGCCATCAACACCACCATCAAGCTGGACTTCATTGGGATCATCATCATCATCACCACCACCATCATCTTCACCAGCACCATCATCACCACCATCATATCGCTGTAACAATTGGGTTGAATCTTGCATAGTTCATAGGGGAAACTTTCCCGGTGTTGATTACTCCTTGTAGTTGATGCTATTGAGTGGAACCATTGAATTATTGTTATGTTCAGATTGTTATATATCATTATTTCATCTCTGATCTTGATCCATATGATGTCTTGTGAGTAGTTCGTTTATTTCTTGAGGACATGGGAGAAGTCATGTTGTTAGTAGTGGAATTGTGTTGAGAAAGATTCAATGGTTTGTTAATTAAGTTGTGGTGTACTTCTTCTAGTGGTGTCATGTGAACATCGACTAGATGACACTTCACCTATATGGGCCTAGGAGAATGCATTGTGTATTTGGCTACTAATCATACGGGTTGCCAGAGTGATAGAAACCTAAACCCCCGTTAGGAAACCTTTGCACAAGGGATGTCAGGGTCTTAGAGTTTAAAGCTGTGGTTAGATGTCTATCTTAATTACTTTCTTGTACTTGCGGATGCTTGCAAGGGGTATAATCACAAGTATGTATTAGTCCTAGGAAGGTCGGTACATTAGCACAGGTTCACCCACACAACACTTAGCAAGCTAAAGAAGATTAATCAACTATATGAAGCGAAAGCACTTGACAATATTCCCATGTGTCCTCGAGAGCGTTTGGTCATCTTAAGTAATACAATCGGCTTGTCCTTTGCTAAAGAAAGGATTAGGACACTTACTGCATTTATTCTTATTGTCTTTTATTTACTCATACTTTATTTACTTGCATTATCAAAAAACCCTAAAAATCTATTTGCTAAGTATTTGCAGAGAATTCCTGATCCATACCACTCATCAACACCTTCTGCTCCTAGTTGGGTTCGACACTCTTACTTATCGAAAATACTGCGATACACCCCCTATACTTGTGGGTCATCAGCCAACACTAATCTATCTGAAACAGATGACCAGAACAGCAACCAGGTCCACACCAGTCAGCTAACAGCAACAACATCACGAAGTGTGGACTGCTCAGAAACACCAACACAAGAATGACAGGTATATAATCAACTCGTAGAAGAGGCAGCAAAGATAGAGAGGAAGAAAGCAGAAAAAGGAAAAAAACTGGATAAAGTTAAGAAAGGACTTGATCTTGCAACAATTTCAGACGAACATATGGACAATGAGCTAAATGAACAAACATACTGGAGGATGAGCCAATCCCACTGCGTTTTCAGCTTCTAGGGAGCAGTGCCACAATACATTCACATGGTAGTACCGGAAGAATCAAGCATCGGAAAGCGATAATTTCACAAGAGCAAGATAACCCTCAAGGACCATTAGAAGATTAATAATATATGAACTAAAAAGTAATATACAGTTCCATTTGCCATTTGCAGCATGCTGCTAGAGAAGATAGAAACAACATATCTGCCTCTAATTAAGAAGCAGCGGCAGAAACAAACATAGGATGCTTTATCACCGCAGACAAGAAAAAGCATGATAATCAAGAGGAAAATTAGAAAGAAGAAAAACTGGAAGAGTACAATAAAGAAAAAGATAGTGATGTTGCATGCACGGTAGAATAATTTCAAACAGCGGTACCAATCTGACACCAGAATGTCATGTGCCATAGATACAATTTAATTTTATCGATATAGTTTATTAAACTATTTGATTCTTTTGTAAATATGTCATGCTACTGGTGTGAAATAAGTGACGATGCACTTGCAACATGGGGTTTGCTTCAGATATAAATAAATATGGGTGCAATCTAATGAACAAATAAGTATGACCGAATTTGGTTACCACAGTACATACTTGCCAGTCTACCATTTGCACTACCAATTAAACCAAAACGCCACACCAGTCCAGCACGACTGTTGCACGAATGCACTACCTTATATACCTTAAATAGACTGACATCTAACTACATTTCTGATGCACTGTCTACCATTATTCATTGCACTGAATTTCTTGCTCATCATTACTGCACACTAACTATTTTTTTCGGATGCAGATAGTGAAGACCAAGAAAACAAGCCCAGCAGGCAAATACAATATGAATGGACAAATTTTTTATAACTTGATATGCAAATTTACAGATAAAGTATTGACAATAAAAGAAAAAGTACTTCTCAAGTGAGATGATTCAAACAACTATTATTTTTTAATTCACATATGATACAAAATCATACTATGTTCTAATAAGAATTCCTTCGCTATGCAGATGCCGCATTCTTTTGAAGCACAATGAAAATAATGCAGAAGCACCATTGTATTACGTCTCAAGTGCTTTCAGAATGGAAGAACGGCTAGGGGATTCAGTTGCTGAAATAGCGTTAACTTATCTTGAAAAAAAACTTAGAAAATCCAAGTCAAAGAAGAAAATTATTCCATACAGAGCAACTGTAACTAATATAGAAGTAAAAACTCAGTCCGACATAATGTTTAATATACTTAATGGTTTTCTACAAAACTTATAATCTGAGAGTACACTTACTAACGGTTGTTTTGCAGCAAAAACTTATCATTGTTTGTGATGTCGAAGATGAAAAAATAAGTATGTGTTGGATAGAAAAGCTATTTAAATCACACGCAAGAGACCGCCTAGACAAATACAAACTACTAAGTGAAACAATAATGTTCTTTCAAGTATATATTTCAATAATAGCACAACAACATAGTGCAGGTACAAATTTGAATATTCAATTTTGGAACAAGACTAAGACTACGTTTTAACAAATATTTTGTAATTGCTCATGCAGATCGAATTTCCTTTTCTCAAAGAACCTCCTAACGAAAGTACAAGTACAATAGGACACTGGTTAAAATTGATAATAGATACTTTGGAGAAGAAATTCAGAATTTATGATTCATTGAGAGGACCAGGGGATCTTGATCTTGAAAAAATATGCACATGGTTGATCAGAAAAATAAAGAGATTATGGAGCGAAGGTTTCGGAACAGCAGAAACAAATACATAAACACTGGATGATTTCGATGTAGTATACGAACACATGCCTCTACAGGATAACATGTATTGTTTATACTTAACATGAAATCTGGTCTTACGTTAAACTATTTAAATTTTTATGTTTTTAACCGACTGACAAAAAAACCAAAACCAAAACGTTATGCAGCTCTAACTATGGATTCTTCATGCTCTATATGACCGAGAACATCATAAGATATCAAGTGATGGAATTCAATAAAAAAGATATTCCAAATTATAAGAAACTACTTCTCATGAGGATGCCAACATCAAACATCTTCGATACAAAAAATTGAATTATTAGATGATAGAATGTTAGGTATTCTTCTACACAAAATTCGAGGAATTGATCATCCTACAATATGTTGTTTTATAGTAATGTTATTATCACACACATGATAAAATGAATCAACTTTAAATACCTATGTATTGAAATAGATTGACCAGAAGCAGTTGTATGACAAAAAATACAATATACCTGACATTACTTTGATAATAGCAGACCTAAGTATTTACAATTTTGTAGCACCTACATGCTAATCAGAATATCAAGAGCTTTTCATAAGAATAGATTTCCAGGACTTGAAGAAACAGATATTGCTTGGAATTCAGGAGAAAGGAGACAACATGTCAAAGAAGCCAATGATACAACTGAAAGAAACTTTGGAGAAAGAGATCTTAAGAAAAAGATATACAAGAAAACCAAGAAGGTGCAAAATTTCGATGGAAGAACAAAAGAACAAAAAAACAGAACAAAGACCTGTTTTCGTTCCATCTGTCTTTGAAGAAACAGAGAAGGCAAGGAAAGTCTGGCAAGAAATAATCAAGGATGCATCAAAACCAGAGTACGGAGAGTAAGTATAATTCTTAAATAAGTACAACAACATATCATTTATGTATCCCTGGTCATATTTGTAGCATCAAAACTATAGGTCATGCAAAATTAATCATATTTTATGTCTTGCAACAGGAAAGTTTTTATCAAGACAACTGTGTGCAATCAATTAAGAGAATTTACTCTGACATAATGCATGCGAGTTAGCACACAACTTCAAAGAAAATGGATAGATAGACAATGAATTTATAGATGTCGTCATCTACACATGGAAAAGTAATGATGAATTCAAATATCTTTTTCAGGAAGGTAAAAGGATAATCCTATCCACACAGGCAACAACAATACTAGATTTTACGGACAAAAACAAAGACTTCGTACCTGAAGACATTGCTCACACCCTTGATTACCTCATAGGAACCGACAACCTTACAAAGGCAGACAAAGTGAGTTATTTCCAAACATTGATACTTATTTTCAATATTAAGATCCCTTGCATAAATAAAACTTAGGAAATGTTTAAAACTAACTTGAGAATTATATCTACTTCCATACACATATATTATTACCAGTTCATTGCAAGAAATAGTTTCCAGTTTATGTCCTAAATGGATGTGCTCAGAATCCAAAAGTTGAGATCCTTGACTCCTTCGCGTACAAGGACGGTACAACGATGCGTGATTACCTACATTGCTTCCACGTTAAGACATAGTAAGAATATTTTTATTAAAATCAGAATGTTGTTTGTTGCAAAAGAAACATATAAAAACTTACTACCTCTCTTTTTTAACAATGTGAATGTAATGTTTCAATATTCAGCTAAGCAGGTTCGAACAAGTACTAGACTGCATTTACAAAGATATCACGTTGTCAACATGGAGTTCATCATTCAAAAATGTACGCAACATAAGAACAAAAAAGTAACATGAAGACGCATGTGGACTGTGGACACTATATTACCTCCAGAGATACAATGACGAAGTTATAGCAAAAGGAAATACATCTAATGTAAGAAATAATTAGATACATACTTTAAAAAAATGATTACAAATCGTTGAAAACTAACATGACTTTGCAATCCTTGGCAGGACACAAGCTCCATTAGCAGAGATGAACAACTATACACAATATTGTTCCACAGATCTAACAAAGCATTGGAGAACTTACCATAAGATCTGAGAGAGTTGGCTCCAGTCACATGGATACAAAAAGTTGAAGTAACATTAAGCGATTAGGCGAACCATTTGAAACAACTACATCAATTCATCAAACGGGATTTTAAGGACATATTACACCTCATTAGTGTCAGGCACAAGATACTACAATGTAAATGTGCAGCAGATGCCAATCGCTACTTTGTAACAGACATGTTGTTTTCTAATTTCAAGTTGTTAACGTAAATACTTACGTTTAGTATATCAAATGATTGCGAAAGTCACGATTTCTGAAAATTACATACTGGAACGCAGTGTACACCTCTTGCATACTAAGTACTGAAAAAGAGAAAACGAAAAATAATATGCAAAATATGGCAACCACTAGATTTACAAAGCACATAAATGCAGTGCACACCTCTTGCAAAAACATGGGAGCAAAGTCACAACACATCAGTACAAAACACGGTATTAGGACAGTGCAACACGCTTAATGCTTGGTAAACGAGTGCACGCGTATCAACAATACAGTTTACCGAGGATGCCAACAACTCTCAAGTGCATTGTATAAAAGTAGTGCATACGTCTTGCGAAAGCAGTGCAAACTAGTTTGCATGCAGATACAGTGCATTACACTCTCAAGTTCAGTACATTACACTCTCAGATGCAATGCATTGCACTCTCAGATGCAATGCATAAACTCAGTGCATACGACTTGTGAAGGCAGTGCATACTGGTTTGCATGGCACGTTCAGCGCATTGCACTCTGAGTGCACTGTAGGCGTACCTTATTTGCACCGTGCGCATACCAGACTTACGACGAACACAAACGTAGTGCATACGAATTTTAAAGGCAATGCATACTTGTGTGCATGGCAGTTGGTACATCTTTCAAATGCAGTGCATACTGGTTTGCACGGCAGATACAGTGCACTAGAGGCACACATTATATGGCAGCGTGCGCACAACAATTTATGTAGCATAGGAACGCAGTGCGTATATGTTGCAAAAACAGTGCAACGTATAGTATATATTATTCCCAAATACAGAATAATGCACTGCCGGTCTACTAATAACAACGCAATAGCACAAGAGAACATCCTAGTGTTGTCGTGAAGAACACAGGTAAAAAGTTCTATAAACATAATGTTCAAAATAGGACCTCTCCCATTATACCCTAAAAAATCTCCATAGCCCGTAAAGAGAAATTAAAAAAAAAATTAAACGGAAAAAACAGAAAAGTAGATACTAAGTACCAAAAAGAGAAAATGAACCCGTAAGCAGTCAACCGAGCTAGTAATGCACCGAAAGAAGCAGTTCATATGACGCGCAAAAGAGAGAAAAAACGCCTGCAAACAAAAAACCCGTGCGGTGTCCCATGACGTAAGAAACCGTCACAGTAACCACCACACACCCAAGCGCGCTAGCAGAGGTACACGTGTCGCACAAACAAGACATGCCCGATTTTCGGGATGCACCATAATCATCCACGTGCTAGCAGGAGCAGTGAGGCAGAGCTTACTCCCGCGCGCCCCATTTTTCTAGCCTTTTTGGTTGAATATGGTCAATGTGAAAATTATTATGGACGTTGATAAGGTTGACCCAAGAGTTATCCTCAAGCTCTTCTTTTAACCATGCAATCATAATAGTGATCTAACACAAGACGATCATCATGTGGGTAAGACAACCAGACTTTGGCAAATGAGTAAGGTGGGGAAACCAGTCTTTCCTTTTTCACTGCAAATTATGCATGTGTGATATGTTAGACTTGTTTGGAGAGTTGTACACTTTACTTTTAATATTACTCCACGTGTGAGTGTAACTAATTTGTTTGGAAACTAGCTAAATGAAGTAGATATAAACACAAAAGCTCGAATCAGGGTCGAGGTTTGTGCTCTAGTTTGGAATTGTTGAAATGGTGTCATTTTTAACGGAGTAGCAACTCCAAAAAAAAATTACAGGTTGTGCGCAGGACGTCTTCTATGATACACATGTGGTCTTACCACCTGCTTGTGAAACGGTGTGGGCCACTGGATATTAGGTGTAACCAATTGATGGCAGTTGTACGGGCTATTTACAACCATGATGGCTGGTTACATGATAGACGACTTCATGATGCGTAGAGCTTTTTTTTTCTTCCTTTTTAGGTGGCCACCCTAAGTGATCCATGAGACGTAAACTTTCGTATTTTGATGTTTTGAAACGCTGCAACAAAACTTAGACTGAGTGCATCGTTTCGACGTGGAGGCCAGGGATGCTCCCATTTCGGGAAAAAACTCGGCTGAGATATTTTTTTAGTCTGAGTCGATTCAGAAATTGTTATGACAGTCTCGACATAGACAAACCCTTTTGTAAAGTTTCCTACCTGGTAGTAGATCGAACGGGCCTTCTTTCCAACCTTTCAAATTTAAATCAACCCGGGGAATTGTCATAATGTCATGCCAATGGCATTTGCTACCATGATAAGACTCGTGGCATCAGCATCACAGATTTTTGACACTTATAGCAAGTTAGTCCAGTGATGAAATAGTGTCTAGGAGAAACTAGCAATACTCATATTTAGGAGAAGGTGAGATTCAACACACCACCTCTTGTGCTAGCGAGAAGACCCCGAGTATTTCTCGGCAAGCAAGTGTTAGACAATTGGATGTTTACCTAGCCACCGATGCTCTGACTCCTGTCCGTTTATTCCGACCAAGTTCCCCCCGCACGTGAGATTCATCGATCACCGACCGCTTGGCCAGCCCAGATACAGAAACGAATAAATTAGCAAAGAATGTAATACTGGCTGGCCGACGATTCCGAGGTGTCCTTTCGTTCGTTCAACATTTTATACACCACGAAATGTAGCCAAATCCCGACGAGCTTGTCTCCTGCACGCCCTCCCATCTGTGCAGCGTACTGGGACGGTCATGGCCACTCTGCAATCGCAAGCGACGCTGAGACAGTGCTACGTGTCGCCTGATCCGACTCCGCCACGCGACAGGGGCGGCAGCTCCGCCCCAAACCCAAGTCTTGGTGTGTCCTGCCGCCCACACAGCCTCGTTCCCGTGCTTCGTGTCGCCTCCGTTCGCCCGGATCCATAAGTAGCCGGCGAGGCACGTAGCAGTGTAGTACCGATCACCGGCCGAAGGCAGCAAAGAACACTGCAGTCTGCAATAGCCAACACACGGTTACAGAGTGTGAGGATGGAAGGGTACTTGTTGGGGAGGACCAAGAGGAGGGACCACCTGCTGCTCATGGACAGCGCCGGCGCTCCGGCGGCTGTGCAGACGCCGCAGACGCCCGTGGAGCCCATGGAGTTCCTGTCGCGGTCGTGGAGCGTGTCCGCGTCCGACATATCCAAGGTGCTGGCCGTCGGCGGCGTCGGCGTGGCCGGGAGGCGGAGCTCCAACTTCGTCGTCGATCGCCTCTCCGGAATGCTCATGCCGGAGACGATCGCGCTCGCCGCCGCTTCCGGCACTAACCTGAGCCCCAAGAAGCGCGTAAGATTTCAAGGGAACCTGAAATGCAGTGAGAGTTTTTGTAATTTGTTAAGCTGACCAGAGCACAATTTGTACGTGCAGACTAGCAGGAGCAGGAGCGCGATCTGCGCGCACCACCGCACGATCGGCAGGTGGTTCCACCACAGGGATGGGAGCAGCAGGGTGGACAAGGCCCGTGCCGAGCGGGCGCGGATGCATGCCGCGGTATCCGTGGCCAGCGTGGCCGCCGCGGTCGCTGCCCTCGCCGCGGGAGCAGCGAGCCCTGAGGAGGACACAGAGGACGCCAAGATGGACGCCGCTCTGGCATCCGCCACGCAGCTTCTGGCCTCGCACTGCATCGAGTTTGCCGAGCTCGCCGGAGCCGATCACGACCAGGTGGCCTGCGCCGTCGAGGGCGCCGTCGAAGTTCGGAGCCCCGGCGATCTCATGACCCTCACCGCTGCCGCTGCCACAGGTGAGCAAACGCGCATACTCCGTCCCTGCAGTATGTACGTCTAATAATGGCATTGTTTGTTACGCGTGCCGAAGTGTGACATTGCTAAACTGTGGCAGCTCTCAGAGGAGCCACGGCGCTGAGGCTGAGAGAGCAGCGGGAGGCGAGGAGCAAAGCGGCGGTGGCGCCCTGCGAGAAGGCCGGCAGCTTCCGCGCGGACATATGGTGCAAGGAAGGGACGCTCCTCAAGCGCAGCCGGAAAGGCGGTCTGCGCTGGAAACGAGTGTCCGTGTACATCAACAAGAGGTCGCAGGTGATCGTGAAGCTCAAGAGCAAGCACATCGGCGGCGCCTTCTCCAAGAAGAAGAGGAGCGTCGTGTACGGCGTCCACGACGACACGCCGGCGTGGCCGGGGCACGGGTCCGTCGGCATGCCGGACTCTGGTACGGCGGCGTCAGAGAAGCGCCGCTTTGGGCTGAGGACGGCGCAGGGCCTGGTCGAGTTCGAGTGCGAGAGCAGGATGCACATGCAGGAGTGGGTGGAGTCGGTGAAGAATCTGCTCCGTCAGGCGGCCGGCGGGACTGCCCAGCTCGAGCACTCCTTCCAGTCGCTCAGGCTTAGCGCCTCATAAAGTCTGAAGTTGGTTTCTATGCCTGTTGCAGCTTTGCGTGTAGTTGTTTCCTCGGCAGCCCCGTTTGTTTTAGTACAGGGAGCGCCTTAGACCGAGGTGTCCAAGTTGAAGAATAAAATGTGCAGACCTGTATGAGAACCATGTAAATGTAAGGTCTGTGCAGCAGCAATCCGTAGATAGATTTCCATGTTAAGATGTTTCTTTTTTTTTTCTTTTTTTGCGGGAAATGTTAAGATGTTTCTTAGCCGTACCATGTTCACATGTCGATGTAGAAAATGTTAAGATGCTGATGTAACAGTTGAAATTTCAGATTTTCGACAGTTGTGGCACATTTGGCGGTAGTAGGCTCGGGACTTGAGGCAGAGTGTTACTCTACACCACCGTGGGATTGAAGACAAGAATTTTTTATGAAGTTCGGAAGAAGTATTTTAGCAAAGTATTTTAACAAAGGGATACGGGTAGAATACAAGTGCAAATTAAAAAAATTACCACGTACTGATGCAGTTATGAATCACGGGATTACCACTAGACGTGCAATTTAGAACTCGGTGAAGCACGCCGAGCAGTATAGATGATCAACTTCCTCGTCCTCGCCGCCTCGTCCAACGAACAGTTCCTCTTGTGTGACTCGTCCAAGTGGTACAGATCAGCACCTCCAATGTATCCACATGTGCAGAGTGGAAGCGTCGCACGACGAACTGCTAGGTCTGCAGGTGCGACTGAGACGTGAGAGGTTTGATGGCTGGGTAGAGTGATTCACCCTAATCAGCTCGCCCCACCATCTCGTATATAGGACATGATGAGTTTCTTCATCAGAGGCCTAGTAGTACTTATAAGTCTAGTCTAATTTAGCTTTCAGCCATTTAAGTGTGTGATCTCATAGGTTCACGCGCGTATAGACATTGAAAGGGCATGTATGCTCTCATGAGTGATTTTGGTAATTAATGACAACCCCTGTGAACTAATGTTCAAATTAAGTTTTACTTATAGGTTTGTCCATTGGCATGCTTGGACCATGTGTTGATCTCAAGGTTGAAAGAAGAAGAAGAAGATCGAGAGTGTCTTGAAGAATAAGATGAAGTTTCTCATGTGCATCTTCAAGACATCATCCTTATGGGGATAGAATAAATGAAGTGCAAGCTCAAGATACGCCGTGTCTAGTAGATCTCATGCTTGAAGCTTGCCATCCTCGGTGATCATGGTTTGATGAATACAAGTCTTCCTATGGTGTATGGGGGAGCATTTCGTAAGTCTTCATCAAGCAAAGCGCGGTCAAGTGCAATCAAGAAAGGTGTTCCATCTTGAAGGAGACAAGATCGATTACATCAAGCTCAAGTGGAATGATCAAGGTAAATGTATGATCATGATATGTTTTCTATTTTATTGGTCTCTTATAGTGTTGGGAGACCAGGTTTAGGATAGATAGCCGTACTATCAAGAGGGGTTGTAGAGTGAGTGACTCGATCGCATATTTCGGAGAGAGCTCAAACCTTTGCATTATTGCATCATCTTTCTTGGTTGTTATTTGAATCTTGTCCATGTGAGGATCTAGAGCTTGTTGTTATCACCATAACAAGCTCTAGTTCATCAAAAACAGATTTCCCTGATATATCTTATTGCGTTTTTTGATCTTGCAGGCTTTCCGGCTCCACACCTTGGGAGATATCTCACATATATTCATGGTATTTTCTCCCATGGTGATACCCAATATTTCAACAAAATTTGGATTTTACACGTCATTATCTTTCCATCCAGCTCCACACCTTTTTTTGGATTTTACACGTCATTATCTTTCCAACAAAATTTGTTTCATCTCGTTTGGAGTTCGGATGCAAAAGTTATGACAGTTTTGGTTCTGGAGGTTTTTCCTGATCGGTAGTTCCGACGAGCCACCTGTAGTACCGCTAGGGAATTTTTCCGCCGGTAGTACCAGGGGAAGTATCGGGCCCACTTCCGCTCATCCTGTGTGCGGTTCAGTAGCCTCTATATTTTTGGAGTCCTATTTGATTAAACTTTGATTGGAAGTTTGGGCGGTAGTACCGTCCCATGCGGTAGTACCGGTGAGTCGGCGGTAGTTCCGGCCAGGATCGTTCTTCTCTCTTTTGCGTCACTGTGGTTTTACCGTTGGCCGGGTAACAGCGGTAATACCGCCCGCCTAGTACCGGCCAGGGTTGTAAATGGCCCAACGGCCATATCTGGGATCCCTTTAAAAAGGGCCCCTCTTCCCCTTTGGAGGACTAGCTCTTTTCTTGGTTTTTGGCTTTCTCTCTCTCCTCCATTGTTGACTTTGAAGAGCTTGACCTCTCCCCTTCCCCATCCTATGATTCTTGCATCTTTTTGAGGGTTTTGAGAGAGGATATCTAGATCTACAACCCCACCAAACCAAATCCCTTCTTTGTGAAGAAATCCTTGGGATCTAGATCTTAGAGAGTTTTGTGTTCTCCTCTTGTGTTCTTTCTCTCTTATTCCCCCTATTGCTTTTGTAGCTTTGGTGGAATTTGAGAGTGAAGGACTGACTCTTGCATTTGGTGCATATGTTTGAGTTCTCCTCGGAGATTCGGCGAGTTCAAGCTCTTGGGCTTGTTACTCTTGGGTTCTTGGAACCCTACACGGTTGCGTGGAGTTGTGGTGAGTTCTTGAGGCCTCCAATTGAGTTGTGGATGAAAGATCGGTATAAGCGACTAGAGGGGTGAATAGGCGCTACTCAATTTTTAGCTTCTTTTCAAATTAAGGCTTAACACAAAGTAAGTTCTCTAGATGTGCAACTAGGTGAGAGAACCTATATGATAAGCAAGCAAGCAACAACAAGTAGAGTAAAGAATAGAAATAACCGAGAGTAGACACGAATATGTTTTCCCGAAGTTCCTTCCTTTTGAGGGGTGGGTGGTACTAAGACCACCAGCGCCAGATAAGGCCTCACCCTATTCTCCCAAGAACCCGCATCACGGCAAACACCCTATCCACTATGCGGTGACCTTGAGGGTGGTGACCGAAACCTTTACAAACTTGTTGAGTAGACCTCCACCACACTTGGAGTCTCCCAACACGATCCCGAATCTTTACAACCAATGCCTGAGCTTCGAGACCGACCTCTAGGGTTCAAAGAACCCAAGAGTAACAAGATCCATAAAGGAAAACAAGGGGGTCAACTTTTCTTTGGTGAAACCCTATATCTAGACCTCTTCCACCAAATCCTAAAGAATCAAGTAGATTGGAGCACTAGGGGAGGAGATCTAGAGAAATTACAGCTCAAGAAACAATGGAGGAGAGAGATAAAAAGGCAAGCTTCTCATTGGAGAAGAAAGACCCTTTTATACCCTAGGGAGAGAATCTGCCCATTGCTGGCTGACCAGACCGGTACTACCAGAACCAGAAGCGATAGTACCGGAAATAGCCGGTACTACCGGACTGATACTGGACGCGGTATCGGGCGAGGAAACAAGGAGGTGGCAATGCCTCAGTCTCCTCCGGTAGGCATAGTTGCAACAACCGGTAGTACCGTAAGTAGGAGTGGTACTACCGGACAAGGCGGTAGTGCTGAGCAGAGGTACCGGACCAGGTAGAGGATGAGCCCATGCTCACAAGTGCGTTCATGCCTGTCCGGTACCGCCAAACGATATTACCAGTGGTGAGCGGTAGTACCATATGGAATTTACGGTACTATCGGATGCCACAGACAGAGTAGGTTGCATTAACGAGGGCAGTAAAATTTCTAGTCTCAACCATTGAGGGAAAGCTGGATCGTCTATAAATCGGAGTTGATTCCACCCAAACTTTCCGATGCGGACCCCCTCTTGATAGTACAGTTTTTCCTATGACTCAATAAAAGATCTAGGAAAAACTGAGTCTTGCTATTGACCTTCTTGAGAGAAACCGAATGCTTTGCAAACATAGTTGGCCTGAGAAACACTTAGCAAACGATTAGTCCGACACATGTGTTATCATCAAACATCAAAACCACTTAGGGAAGGAAATGCCCTTTTAATCTCCCCCTTTTTGGTGTTTCATGACAATAGACACATTTGCATAATAAATATTATGATAGGGCACAAGGCTTGAAAATAGAGATGGACTCCCCCTAGATGTGTGCAATATCATGCATATACTAGGATCAACACTCCCCCTCAATTTTCCAAGCCAACCAAGGGTGCAAGGAAAAGAAAACTATGACTTGAAACTCATACCTTTGCACAACATCATGTGATGGGAAATAAGCAGGCAACAATTATATAGCATCATCACATAAGATGTATCCACATAACCACATAGTCTTCACTTACATAGATCACACATAGTTCACACATAGGTAACACATAGAGTTCACAAATAATAATAAGAGGCGAAAAAAAGTTCACAAGCAACCAAAGATCAAATAAAGAACGAGCTTGTGACTTTCCCATGCAAATCCCCACATAGCCTATATTGCAACTTCTCCCCCTTTGGCATCAATACACCAAAAAATGACAAGAGAAAGACTAACGTCCCAAGGATCACTCCTCATCATCATCACCAACATGGAAGCCCGGAGCACGGAAGGAGGAGGAGGCATCATCGTCATCCCAGTTGCTATGCTTGGAGATCCATTGCTCTTTAGGGGTGATGTTGTTCTCTGAGCCCTCGGAGACGGTCAAACCTTGAGATTACATCAACTCTTTATGACGAGAGCAAGCCTTCTTGGCATAGACATGAGCTTCATACATGCGCTTTTGATTGTCGGTTTGAAGGCAGAAAATTTTCTTGACCTTGGTTTCAAACCTCTTGGCCCATTAGGGTGGAGCATCCGGGTGATGAGTCACGACAAAATCATGCCCACCATGACCACTCCCTTCTTTGTCGGAACCTTCTTCAACCACATTACCTTCCTCATCAACTTATTGGCCAGCCACGTTGCGAGGTTTGGAATGCTTCTTGATCAATAGTTGCTTGGACTTGTGAGGAACAAGTTGGTGGTTGTGGAGGTCATTGTCAATGAATGTGCACTTGTGGATGATAAGAGCCATAACATAGGGAGCAAAAGGGGGCACCCTTCTAGTGTGCGTGGCAATGACCATCTCATTCCAAATGAAGTCCATCACATTAAGTAGGGTGCCCGATTCACGGTTGACATAGGAGTTGAATATGAGGTCAACCATATAGCCATGCATCTCATCATGGTTGCCGCCCGAGGAGCAATAGTCTCACGAAAGATGCAGTTCAAAATGTCATAGGTGGGTAAAAGATCCTTGATCTTGCCACAAACACCTCGGCCTCGAATATAGAGAGGCGCAAGAACATCCTTCTTCTTGGGCCTACCAATAGAGTGACAGTGAAATCCATAAGGGTTGTCCAAGCCACGATCCTCATACCCAAGAATGTTCCCAAACTCGGACAAAGTTGCTTCCTTGATAACGCCCTGAGTCATCCATGTCATTTTCCTTGATTGAGAAGTGCCAAAGTGCACGGTGGCATAGAACCAAGCCACAAGTTGGGGGTCAAAGTCTTGTTTGAACTCCATGAGAGGAAGCAAACCAATGTTGGTGCAAATCTTCTTGGCCTCCACAAAGTATTCAAGATTCATGTTCACGTGAGCCATATCAATCCACTTCTGAGGCACAAACAACTTGTAATTGTGCAAAAGAGCCTCTTTGTACACCCTTTCCTAGAAATCGGTTAAGAAAAAGCTATCTTCACAGTCACGGTCACGAGCACGAAGGTAAGGGTTCTCTTTCCTCAAGATAGCGAAATCATCCTCAGAGAGATCAGATAGAAGCTTTGGCCCTACTAGTCTAGAACTCACACTCTTGGAGCGCCTAATGGGAGGGGGAGGTGGAGGAGGAGTACGACCACGACCAGAGGACCGCTTGGTAGCCTCTCCCCGACCACCCCGAGTGGACTTGAGCTTCATATGATTGCTAGGTTGTGGCATAACCTCTTATTCAAACTCAGAGTCTTCCTCGATCTCATGACTACCCTTGGACCGTTTTCGTGCACCCAAGCCACCTACACCTGTGAAAGCAGTAGGGACAAAAGCATGGGGATGATGGAACAGGATCCCGAAACAAGGAGACACAGGAAATCTCAAGATTTAGAAAAATTGGGTTCAGTTGGGTCCAGTAATACCGGATCACGCAACCGGTAATACCGGAAAAAATTCCGGTACTACCAGAGATGCGGGATAGTGCATAGATCCGGTAGGGAGGGACCTCAAACTGAGCACAAATTCACCAAAAATAGCGATTCCCAGGTACAGGAGGTGGGTAATGGCGAGATATGTGAGGAAAAACCATCTAGAGGCAATATTGACCACGAATTTAAACAAGATATAGATTCAAGGTAACAAAGAGGATACGGGAGGGAGAATAGTTGTACCAGATTCCATGCCGGCGGAATTGAAGGAGAGAGTGTACAGAGGCAGGATCTGAGATGAATCCGGCGGAGAGGGATGGAGGTGCAACTCCGGGCGGTGAGTTTGCTCCTGGCGATGGCGGTGTTAGGTGGGGGAACGGAGGAAGTGAGGCACTAAAGGGTGCCTCCCTGCGCGATCCCCACTTAACTAGATACCACGGTCCAGTAGTATAGGACACCGGTAGTACCAAAGGGTACCATAGTACAGTCGGACCTGGGGCAGTTTCTAAGATTGCTCCTGGGAACTGGACCGGTCCGGTAGTACCGCAAATACTCCGGTAGTACCGGTGAGGCCTGAAGCAAAAACGACTAGAAAAACATGGAGAGAGGATGGGATCTTGTGCGAAAAGGAGATGGCTAATCAATTTTGGGAGAAAAAATGGCTTAGGATAAGATGTTCAAACTGGTGGGGGGGGGACAAAGCACTCGAATAATTTTGAGAATCAGCAAGAGAGCCAAATGGGAGTGCATGTCCCCAAAATCCAAACATATCCAAAAAGAATGACAAACACGAGGAAGGATCAACCTCTCGTGAGAGAGAGGGTCGGTGGCCGAGGCCACCATGTTTGAGTATACTTGGCTTGGCACCACGAAGATATATCTTGGGCCCATTACCAAAACTCGTCATTGAAGCTCATATCACAAAATGATACTAAGAGTATGCTTTTCTTACTTTGGGCATAATGGGGGAGGGATAGCCAAATCAATTAGGACCGCACTCCCCCTATGTCCATGCCTACATATAGATAGGATAACATATGAAAGAATGGGTGTGGGTTCATGGTCTCAAGCCACATTGCTCGAATCGATGATATTTAGCTCATGCCTTAACTCTCGGAATCTCTTCTCATCAAGGGGCTTGGTGAATGTCGTGGTATTGCCGATGAGTATGCCATGGAGGGGTCCTCATAGTGCGTGTTTAGAGACATGGGGTAAGGCGGATAGTTGGCGGGTATGAGGTAACACATCTTACCCAGGTTCAAGTCCCATAATGGTGGCAGAACTCTACTCCTTCTATAAATCACTATAATGGCAATACGCCGAGTTACAGAGATCGGTTCGCTGTGCGAGGTGTTGTACGTTGGATATCCCAATCGTATGAGTCGTGCCCTAAAGGCTCCCACAGGTCCGGTTTATAAAGGCACTAGAACCTAGGGTTACATGGAAACGACCTTGCCGGACAAGGTAAAGACTCCTACACTAATACTAACTAGTCTTCGTGTCTTGTACTCCAAGGCTCCAAGTATGCCGGTGACTCCTGCGTAGCCTTCCTTTATCTGGCATATGCCTCCCTTATGGATCCATCTAACTGGGCCACCCAGCAGGCCATAGGCCATGCTACCAACTATGGGACACCCAGGTTAGCCGGATTAGAGACGTGCTATGGTGATACCCATTTAGCATATCCCCAATAGTAGCCCCCGAAGGACTTTGAGATCTTGCGTCGTATTGCTCATTGATCTTGAATGCCCCGTCTATGTGATGCTGGCAATCCATCAAGCAATATCATGAAGGTCTCCCAAAGAACCCTGTAATCCTCTCTGTCTTTGCAATGTAGTCGAAGATTCCTTCAGTCTTTCATTTCCAGAGCCAGATAACTTCCGCCTTCGATGGAATCTTCAGACATGACCTCTCCACTGCAACTATCAAGAGGATGACATAGGGTACATCCTACGCTACCTCGAAACTCATAGAAGGCAGGGAGTTAATCATTAGCTGTTTTTACGCGTGCGAAATCCGAAATGGTAAAGCGGCAAAGACGGAGGACGTGGTGAAATTACCGCGCACATTCATCTCCACGTCGGCAGCGCTCCGTTCGTTAGATCCCTTTACACAAATCTTGACGCTGGGTCTATATATTTTAACTGTGGCCAGGTTATTTTCTTTTACTCGCATTCTCACCTGCATCTTCATCTTCCTCCAGCTGCACGCCCGTTCGAGCTCCTCGACGAAAAAACCCTAACCAGAGCCTTCCCCTTTCTCCATCCTCTTCTACTCAGATAATGGCTTCCAGCAGCTCTGCTCCTTCGATGGCGGCGACTCCCGAGGCTTCCCCGAAGCCATCTCAAGGAGTGACTGTCCCACCAGAGGGGTCTTCGTCCCTGTATCAGCCGTGGTGGAAACCACCGGCGGTGACCCAAAACAGGCGGCGCCAGAAGATGCTGAAGAAGATAGCGACTCCCACAAGGTAGTGTGGAGGGGATCTGACCTCTCCGCCGAATATTTGCAAGAACTCATCACTGAAGGGTATCTTCGCGCGGCGGAGGGTTTGGTCTGACGGCCAGTGTCGGCTGGCGAGGTGACTCCTTCTCCCCAAGCCGGAGAGAAGGTGTACCTCAAATCTCAGCTGGTACGTGGCGTAAGCCTGCCAGTCTCTGACTTCTTCCTGGATGTTCTCAACTACTTTCGGGTACTTCCCCACAACCTCTCTACCAATAGCATCCTTGTACTTAGCAAATTTGTAGCTTTGTGTGAGGGATATCTAGGAATCAAGCCTAGATTAGATCTGTTTGTCTATTTTTTTACCGTCAAGAGAGAGTCCGTAGAGTCCAAGGATGAACTGCGGATCTGCGAAACCATTAGCTTTAAGATCCAACCTAGCCGGTGCTTCCCCGAAATTGTGGGCTGTGAGTCTTGCAAAAACTGGCAACTTACATATTTTTACGGCCCAGACATTCCTCTGCCCAACCGTTTAGAGACATATCCCGACTTTGTCGATGGAGCCGCCGCCGAAGCACCCACCTGGAGGTCCCATGCCTTCCTCCCTTCCGACGAAGAAGCCAACCGCGCCATAAGGCGGATCGAATGACTCATAGATGGAGGTCTGACTGGCCTAGACCTAGCCATGTGCTGGTTCACTAGGTGGATCCAACCTCTGTAGCACCGCGCCGAGTTGATGTGCAAGTACTCCAAGAACCAGAAGGATCCTGTGCCCATCTCGCAGGATAACTTCTCCAATGACTCCATCAAGCTCCGTCTAAAGGACATTGTCAAGGTGAAGGACAGGAAGTGTGGCTTAAAAATCACCTTCGACATGTTCGAATGCGGCAAGTGCCTAGAGGTAGCTTATGTTTCCTTTGTTGCTCGTTATATACTCTAAGGTGTTTCCATCTTGGAGCCATCATACTAACACTCAGTTTGTCCTATAGCTGGCGACCTTGGCGGTGGATCAGATGGCCTCCCAGGTCTATGATCCCAAGTTGAAGGATATCCAAGTGGTGTTCGAAGACGACGCTTCCAAGGATCATCCGGCTCCGTCAACACGAAAACGGAAGAGCTACACCTCTGACGTTGCTACCGAGGGCAAGAAGAAGAAGATGGAGAGTGGAGTGTCCAAGAAATCCACTGCTTCCTTGGAGGCAGAGAAGAAGAAGAAATCCACAAGCATCCCCTTAGCTAAGGCGACTGCTGTGGTGTAAGTTCCTTCATTCTCCGACTTTAGGTTTCATTGCACCCATTCAATTCTTGTACTTATACTGAGTATGTTTCAGGAAGAAATCTGGTGTTGGTTTGAGGCGATCCTCCAAAGATGTTGGAGGGTCTAAAAATATCCGTGATATGCTGACCAAGGATGTAGCAGCCAAGTCTTCTCCCGCTACTGCTCCCCCTACTCCTACCGCCAAGCCCGTAATAGGCCCCACTAGACCTTCACCCCCCATCATTCCTGAGACCTCCATGATGGAGACAAATATTAATCCACCAACTGATGTCTCAGGTTCAGCCGATATGGACATTGCTCCTAGTGGCCAGGCAACGCAGGAGAGTACCTCCTCTAGAATGGCTGAAGCTCCGGCTAAGGATGCCATCGAGAAAGGGAAGCAAGTAGTGGAGGGAGTGGAGGCGGAGGCAACTGTAGCAACAGACGAGGCGAGAGCCTCCGAGCCATCAACTGCCATTATCACGCAGCAGACGACTAGGGCGTCATCCATCCCTTCGGCTTCAACAAATCCTCTGGCTACGACTCCTCCGACATTGTGCCTAGATGATCTAATTCTTCAAGCAAATGCTATTTATAACAATGCTTGGACCTTCCATGATTCATATGCTCATCTGGCCAACAATCTGAGGGTTATTGCCATTGTAAGTTTATGAACTTCACTTCGTTTACTTTATAGTGTATTCCACTATAGCCTCGAGCTTTTAAGCGAAAAACCATTGTCTTTTGGCCTAAGTGCTCCAGAGAACTAATCGTAGAACTTGTCCATGTATCCCTCGAGTTTCTAGTTTAGAATGATAATTTCGACTAGACACTCTAAGAGAGAACACTAGTTGATTAAAATCTGATATTGTAGCCCCTGAGCATTTAGTTGAAACTGGATAGTTTCGACTAGATGATCTAGAGTAACTAAGCATGTTATCTTCTTTGCAGAATGAGAATAAATGGAGAATAGCCGCCAATGGAAGGTTTGCTAACTTGCGGAAGGATATGGAACTTGAACAGGGTAAAACAACCTTCCTGAAGCAACAGATCAAAAATAGCTAGAGTTTGTTTTCTTTTGACAGCTTGCTACTTTCCTCATGGTTCCATTTCTGCCAACTTCTCATAATGCTTTCCATTTTTCGTCTTACAGAGGCCATTGCCAAAGCCAAGAGCATCATTGAGCAATCCAAGCATATTCAGGAGCTCGATGATGAAAATACAATTTTGAAGAAAGACCCGGCTGAAGCTGTCAAGGGCCATGAGGAGGCGATGAAGGCTATGCAAGAGTCTGATGATGCTGAGATGCGGTGCCTGAAGAACGAGATTGCACATCTCAAGGAACAGAACCAAGCTGCCAAAGAGTAGAATGAGAGGAACCTTGAGATGTACAAACATCAAGGTGGAGACATGCAAGCAAGAGGAGACCAGCATCTTTGGTAACTTTCCTCTAACTTTGTCAATTCTGTAAGATGGGTAGTTGTATTACTTATACTCATGAACTTTTGTCTCTGATGAAAACACAACCCCCATTGGTTTAACCAACATGGGTGAAGGTGCTCTGGATCCAAAAGAATGCATGATTCTTGCCAGCAACTTCATCAACACCGCCATCACGCAAGCCAAGGAGATTGCCAAGAACTTGGATATCACCATCAAGGCATCCAACTCTTCGGCCAAGTACTCGGAAATCTTGCGCCGAGCCCCTGAGAAAATCAAGGACTGGAAAGCCTCTTGTGTCTAGACTGGTGCTAGGATGACCTTGTCCTTGGTCAAAGCACATTATGACAACACCGACATGGACCTGGTGACCTCTGGTATGCCAAAGCACGACGAGGAAGGGAATTTGATTGATAGAGATGCTATATGGGATTCTCTCGCCGGCTACGACACCAAGGTTGCCAAGCTTACCAAGGTGGATGTCTTTGTGCCTGCCGAGGTGATGGATGATGACCTGCCTTATGCGGAGTCTAGCCCTTCGGCTTCTAAATTTGATGATCTGTCCAGGCCTGGCTCTCCGGCTTCTGAAGATGTAACAAAGTCCCCTGCAGTAGAGCCATGAAAAACACTTATGTATTAAATGTATCTCTGCAAAATATATGCAGAAAAAACTGATGTATTCTGTAAGGCAGAAGAACTTCAACTCAAGTTTCCTACTACTTATCTATTTCCAGCATGTTTATATTTTTTAAGCAAGTGATGGCTTATCCATTATTCTAGTTCGTATGCTTGACCTTTCGTGAGATGGAAGACTCAATGCACATAACTATGCTCTTATGCGATGATGCTTAATAGCACCGTCAAGAGTCTAAGAGAAAAATAATGGCTTTGATTGCCGAAAAGTCACTACTCCGGAATCCATATAAAAACTTCAGAAAACGTGTAGACCAGAAAACTTAAGCTAACGCCCGTAGGCAGAATTTTCACAAGTGCAAATGCAAACTTGCGCATAAAGGGTTTATATGATCCAAAAATGAATAACTAAAGGAGGTAAAAGACTCGGAAATCATGAGTGAACCAAATGCTTTATTTCATTGATCATACAAGAAACTTATTACATAATATAAACTGTGCTAAGTGTAAAAGGGATGTAGTTGTGTTATGTTCCATGGCTGATCTGTCTCCGAGTAATCATCATCGGAGTCACGTTGCTTGCGCTTGCGAGTTTTTGGCCTATCTTTCAACTCATGAATGTTAACGAGGTAATAGGAACCATTGAGCAATGCTTTGCTTATGACGAACGGTCCTTCCCAGGGAGGGGAGAGTTTGTGTGATTTTTCTTGCTTGAGTCTAAGCACTAGATCCCCTTCTTTAAACGAGTGATGCTTAACACGGCGACTATGGTATCCATGTAGCTTCTACTGGTAGATGGAAGATCTCTAACATGCCAGCACATGCTCTTCCTCGAGTAGGTCCATAGATAGGCGTCTGGATTCCTCAGCTTCATCCTCCGTGTAGGCAGCGACTCTAGGTGCATCGTGAAGGATGTCAGATGGAAGGACAACTTCTGCTCCATAAACCATGAATAAAGGAGTCAAGCCAGTGGATCTATTGGGTGTTGTTCATAAACTCCACAATACAGATGGTAATTCCTTTGCCCAAGCTCCAGCTGCTCTATGTAGCGGTGCTTCTAAGCGTGGCTTGATTCCGTATATATTTAGTCCATTGGCCCATTCAACTTGCCCATTTGACTATGGATGTGCCACAGATTCTAGGTCAAGGCAGATGCCTTTTTCATGACAATACACCTCAACTTATTCAAGAGGCAAATTTCTGTCGTTGTCGGTGATGATGTTGTGTGAGAGACCAAATCTCACCACTAGATCCCGGACAAATTTTAGGGTGTTGCCCCATCAAGCTTTCAAATGGGTTTAGCTTCAATCCATTTGTGAACTTTTAAACTTCGAATAGCAGGTGAGTGAATCCGCATGGTGCTGTTTGCAAAGGTCCTACCATGTCAAGCCCCCAAACTGCAAACGACCAAGTGATTGGTATTGTTCACAATTCTTCTGCTGGAACATTGGGTTGTCTTGCATAAAACTGGCACCCAAGACATGTTTGTACCAACTTGTCGGCGTCCTCCTTAGCAGTATTCCAGTAGAACCCTTGTCGGAAGGCCTTGGCCACCAACGATCAGGGAGCGGCATGATTCCTGCAATCTTCGAGATGTATTTCTCTAAGGATTTTAATACCTTATTGCCGAGAGACGCATCGAAGGAAAAACCCTATGGTACTTCTTTTATATAGTTGTCCGTCAATGATGGTGTAGCCTTTTGCTCTGCGTACTATCTATCGGCTTTTGACTTCTCGGTGGGCAAACTTCCGTCTTGTATATAATCCATGAACGGTTTCGTCCAAGCCGGATAGATCACTATTACTGCATTAACAAATGAGTCCACTCTATCCGGGTTGTCGGGGTCCGCTTCTTTCACGTATGGGGTCCGTTAATGCTCTAGGAAAACACCTGGCGGAATTGGTCGATGAGCTAATCCAAGCTTTGACAGCAGATCTGCCAATGCCTGTGATTTGATAGCATCGCATCTCTTGTAGGTGATTTCAAAGGCTACAAGTTCAATGCCCCACTTTGCCACTCTCCCTATAGCGTCGCTGTTATTGATGATTTCGAACAGTGGAGCTTTGCTCATCACTGTGATAGGGTGCTCCTGGAAATAATGCCTTAGCTTTCGTGAAGCAAGGAAAACTCCATAAGCTATCTTCTGGTAGTGCGGGTAATGCTGCTTGGATTCCGTCAAGACCTCGCTTACGTAGTAAACTGGTCGCTGAACTATGTATTCGTGCGTTGGTTCCTTGCGCTCCACCATGATGATGATGCTGATGACTCGGTTGGTTGCCACCATGTAAACTAACATAGGCTCCCTTGATACCGGTGCTGCAAGTATCGGTGGGGAGGAGAGTATTCTCTTCAACTCCTGAAGTGCTGCATCAGCCTCGTCCATCCATATGAATTTTCCACCTTCTTGAGCAACCTATAGAGCAGCATAGCCTTCTCTCCAAGTCGGCCGAGGAACCGGCTTAGTGCTGCTACACAACCTGTGAGCCTCTGTATGTCCTTCAAGCACGTCAGGCGTTTGATATCAAGGATGGCCTTCATCTTCTCCGGGTTGACTTCAATTCTATGATGCGAAATGATGAAGCCTAACAATTTGCCAGATGGCACCCCGAAGACGCACTTCTTGGGGTTAAGCATCATGTTGTACTTCCGAAGATTATCAAAGGTTTCCTACAAGTCGGTGATTAGGTCGTTTGATTTTTTGGACATCACCACGATATCGTCCATGTAAGCATGTACGTTGCAACCTATTTGGTCATGTAGGCAGCGCTGCATCGTCCGCTGGTACGTAGCACCAGCGTTTTCAACCCAAAGGGCATCATGACATAGCAGTACGTGCCATATGGTGTGGTGAACAAAGTGGCCAGTGGTATCCTAAGTAAGCATCGAGAAAACACAAAAGTTCCAAGCCAGCCGTCGAGTCAATGACTTGGTCAATGCGAGGCAAAGCAAATGGATCCTTCAGACATGCTTTGTTCAAGCTAGTGTAATCAACGCACATTCTTAATTCTTTGGTTCCCTTTTTGGGGACAAGTACAGGATTTGCCACCCATCGGGTGTGAATAACTTATCGGATAAAGCTATCCTTAAGTAACCTAGCTATGTCTTTGCCTATAGCCCTTCATCTTTCATCACCAAAGCATCATAGAGGTTATTTCACCGGTTTAGCATTAGGATCAATATTCAAGCTGTGCTTGGAAAGTTCCCTAGGTACACCTTTCATGTCGACAGGTTGCCCGGCAAAGATGTCCCTATTCTCATGGAGGAACTCGACGAGCGCGCTTTCCTATTTGGGATCCAAGTCCGTGCCAATGGTGGTGGTCTTGGAGGAATCTCCTTCAACAAGCTCCACCTGCTTGGTCTTAATGGCGACATTGAATGCGGGTTCGGCAGCAGTGATCTGCCTCTTTGAAGCTGGCATTTCTGAGGCATCGGCCTGGTTCTGGATCTCCTTGAACTCTTCGTCATAGAGGACTGCTTTGGCGAAGGCGTCTTCACTGAGCTTGAAATCCCTTGCCTTGGTGAAGCTTTCGTCAATGGTGATGATGCCGTTTGGTCCGGGTATCTTGAGCTTGTTGTAGACAAAGCATGGCCTTGCAAGGAAGGAGTGGAAGATGTCGCGGCCGAAGATGATGTGGTACACGCTCTTGAAGGGCACCACTTCAAAGGTCATGTGTTCTTGGTGATAATCGTTAACGTCGCCAAAAGCGACCGGAAGGGTGATGCACCCTAGGGAATTTGCTTGTTGGCTAGGGACAACGCCATGGAACACGGTGTTGCTCTTCCTTAGCTAGGTTTCCGTCAAGTTCATCTTGTGCAGTGTATCTAGGTACATGATGTTGATGCTGCTTCCACTATCCACAAGGCACTTGGTGAACTCTTTGCCGTCAATCAAAGGGTTGATGACCATGGCATACTTGTTCTCTGTTGGGATAAGATTTGGATGATCCTTCCTATCCCAAGTGATTGGAACTTCTGACCACCTGGCGTACTAGGGAACTGGAGGGATGGTAGCCATCAGTATCCTCAGTGAGGTTTTCTGGCCTAGACGGTGGGGGCACCAAGGAAATTATGATAACATGGAGCCTTCTTCTTGAAGGGGTTCTTGCCCTTGCCATCGCCCTTGTCGGTGGACTTGGGTTCCACGTCTTCATCCATGTCACTTGATTCCTTGGATTCCTTCTCCTTCTTCTTCCCTTTGCCCTTTCCTCGGGGTATGTTCTTCCGACTTAGCTTGTAGCCATACTCAGGGTCTTCCTTGAGGTTGTTGACAAACTTGCATTGGCGGTTGGTGTGGGTGGCTTTGCCATTCGCGTCAAGGTGGACAAAACACGGCATATCACGGTACTCTTCGTATGTTTGGGGCGCGGGGCGCTGAGGATGTAGCATCACTCCTTTGCTGACCCTGGCTAGTTCCCCGGCCACGACCATGCTGTCCGCCTCCGCCTCTGCTAGCAAACATTGTGGCGACCATGTCGGCTGTTTGCTTCTCTTTAGGTGGAGTTTTCCTCTTGTCGCTATTATTTTTTCTGGCTTGGGTAGGGATTGCTAGCCGGCAACAATCTGTGCGTATCCTCATCAGCAGCGGCGAATTCGCTAGCCATTGCGATCATTGTGTTGAGGTAGAGCTCATTTTTTTCTTTCTTGCGCTTCAACGTATGCCAGAGCAAAGTTCCCATCTCCAAACCGTCAATGAAGGCGGCCATAACAGTTTGTTGATGCACCCCTGTGTAGGAATTTTTCATATCCACCCAACGAGAGAGGTAGGCACAAGAGGTCTCGTCCTTTTCCTGTACGCACCACTGTAGGTCTCCGACAATGTAGGGACGTTTGTACGTACCCTCGAAGTTCTTGGTGAACGCTTCATGAATGTCCAACCAATTGCAGATTGATTTCTCCGGCAAGTCATCAATCCATTGGCGGGCGGTGTCGGTGAGCATAAGTGGGAGGTACTTGACAGCGACATTAGGGTTTCCCCCTGCGATGTGATTCGCTTCACTGTAGTCTTGCAACCATGTAGCTGGCCTGGCAGTGCCATCATAGGGCTTGATGGTCTTGTCAATTCGGAGACCTCTAGGGTAAGTTGTGGCCCTTATTACAGGTCTAAAACAACATGGTCCTAGGTATGGGAGCTCCTGCGCTTCTTGGATCTTGTCCATCCGTGAATGTGCATCATACGGCTCTGGTTGCTTCCCCTTCCCGCCATGGGAAGGATAATTGTGGTGCGATCCATGGGACCCACCATGTCCTCTGCCATGGTGGCTACTTGGTGGCGATGGTGGTGGTGGCGGTGGTGGGTTAGCCTTCTTGCTACTTCCTCCATGAGACTCCTCACGCTTGTCGCGGTTGCTTTCTGGACGTGGTGCTTCCTTGTTGGATCTGCTCCTGTGTCCGTCATTACCGCTGCACTCTCCGGCATGCCGAGGTTGCTCACCCTGGTCGCGTATAACATTACCGGCCTGGGGATGCCTAGGAGGTGGCATGCTTGTTCGGTGGCGCGGCTGTGGTTCCTCATGACGTCGGGATGGTGGGGGTGGCAGTGATCAATGAGGGTAAGCCTTTTCTCCCTTGTCAGAAGAAATAGGTATGGCATCAGCCCTGTTGTGCACATCCCTCCATCTTTGCTCCATGGAGCCTGTGTGGGATCCTTCGTCATGGGGAGATCTTGGCCTTTGGTGGTTGTTTGAGGTTGACTAGCAGACCTCCGGGTTGGACTCAAGCCTCTAGGAGGTAGCCTTTTCCTATTGCTTGCAAGCCTTGGCTACAAGGTCATAGACCTGAGCCACCGCTTCTGGCGACATATATGTCATGTTCAAGGAGGGTCTTGGAGATGACCATGTTGAGGGCGGGCGTTGGCATTACTTGCTTCCCCTCTGAATCAATGTATGGGGTCGCTTTCGCTGGTTTGGACGCGTCCTATCCCAACCTATGTCGAACGCCGGTATCTTTGTCGACCTGAACTAGTACCTTCTTAGCCTTGTGCTTCTTTAGCAACTACTTGTATTCAGCCTCCATAGCTCTTGACGCTTTGATGGATTGTTGCGCCTTGGCCATGTCCTTATCCAGCTGGGCGCCCTGTTCTGCAATACATTTGGCCTCCGTGAGGATTTCTGCGCACTTCTCGTCTAACTCCGTAACGCTCTGTATATGGATGACGGTGATAGGCTTGACGAGGAGTGGGCCATATATTGCCTTGTCAACGGGAGTAGCCAATGGGTTGCCAGCTGTAGACGTTGACAGTGGTGGTGGCTGATTTGATTGCTTGGTAGTACCAAGGCCTATGGTGAGTTCTTGCACCTGCTGCGGTGGTATGACCGGAGGGGGCATGGCCTTGGCCAGAGCCAGAGGCTCGATAGCCTTCTTTGCTGCTACCGCTCTGGTTAGCGTAGGTGTGGGCGGAGCTCTCTCATGTTCTGGTTCCCTGCTGATCTTCCTCTATCACGTTCCCAATGGCGACTAGCACCTGACGGGAAGTGCTAGATTTCTTGGCGTGCTCTGAGTTAGCGTCTGAGCCACCACCATCCATATTGATGTCGGTGTATAGTGCGTCAAGGACGGAGTCAGAGTTGGCTTCGGTGTTGTTGATGGCAGAGGTAGAGGGTGATGGTGGCGGGCCGTTGTTGTTGCTTCCTCCGGCCTCAGGACTAGGCATGGCCTGGGTGTTTTCCTCGATGTCCGCATATTCTTTGAGGATTGAGACCATCTCACCGAGGGTGAGCAATCCGGCATCTTGCCGCCTCCTAAGTGTATGCCGGAGGAGTGTTTCGGGCGTGAGCCCTTCCACAAAGTGGTACACAAGTTCGTCGGCATGGTCCCCCTCTAGGGTTTCCCTCACCCTCATCCATCTGGCAAGGTATTCACGGGGAGGTTCTCCATCCCTCTGAATGCATCTGGCCAGATCGAAGATGGTGACGACGCCGACAAAGTGTGACCTCTGTGTCTCTAATGTTCGAGGAAGCTGAGTGGATCCACGGGGTCCTTCCACAATTATATCCTGCATAGGGGCAGTTTGGGTGGGCCTTGAATTTTCCTGATCTGAGCCTCCATACTCTAGGGAGAGGTACGACCCAGATCCTTCCGCGTACGTATCTTGCCTGTAGGCAGTCCGTGCGGGTCCTGACGAGTTTTTGACTTCCTGGGAGCTAGGACTCGATTCAGTTTCGCTGATGAAGATGTGGATGTCCCCGAAGGGGATGATGGAGAAGCGCGTAGGGTTCGTCTTTGCCGGCACCCAGAATCCATCTAGAGGGATGATCAGGACGTTGCCAGAGAAGATAACGCGTCCGATGGCTGTGGTGTCACCGATTCCCGCGAAGAGCTTGGACCTCGCCCGGTGTAGAGCTCTAAGAGCCTCTTACCCCACGGTGGGTGCCAACTGTCGTGGTATTGCTGATGAGTACGCCATGGAGGGGTCCTCACAATGCGTGTTTAGAGACGTGGGGTAAGGTAGAGAGTTGGTGGGTACGAGGTAACACAGCTTACTCAGGTTCAAGTCCCACAATGGTGGCGGAACTCTACTCCTGCTATAAATCACTATAATGGCAATACGCTGAGTTACAGAGATCGATTCACTATGCGAGGTGTTGTATGTTGGATATCCCAATCGTATGAGTCGTGCCCTAAAGGCTCCCACAGGTCCTGTTTATAAAGGCACCAGAACCTAGGGTTACAGGGAAAGGACCTTGCCGGACAAGGTAAAGACTCCTACACTAATACTAACTAGTCTTCGTGTCTTGTACTCCAAGGGCTCCGAGTATGTCGGTGACTCCTGCGTAGCCTTCCTTTATCCGGCATAGGCCTCCCTTCTGGATCCATCTAACTAGGCCGCCCAGCAGGCCATAGGCCATGCTACCAACTATGGGCCCCCCTGGTTAGCCGGATTAGAGACGTGCTATGGTGATACCCATTTAGCATATCCCCAACAGTGAACAAATCTGCTAGATTCTTCTCGGTGCTTACATATGATAGGTCAATATCTCCATTGTTCACATTCTCCCAGAGGAAGTGATGTTGGATATCAATCTGCTTCGTTCTTGTGTGTTGCACCGAGTTGTAGGCAATCTTGATTGTACTTTCATTATCACAAAGAAGAGGCACTTTGTCACAAGTGACACCATAATCCTTTAAATTTTGCCTCATCCATAACAATTGAGCATAACAACTAGCGGCCGCAATATACTCGGCCTCAGCGGAAGACAAGGAGACACAATTTTATTTCTTTGATGACCAACCCACCAAGGACCTACCAAGGAATTGGCAAGCCCCGAAGGTTGACTTCCTTCCAACTTTGTCTCTCGCCCAATCTGAGTCCGTGAACCCATGAAGCACAAAGCTTGAGACCTTGGGATACCATAAGCCAAAGTTTAGGGTATCAACTAAATATCGAAAGATTCGCTTGACCGCCACAAGGTGGCTTTCCTTTGGGGCGGTTTGAAACTGTGCACAAATACCCACACTCAACATGATATCCGGTCTATATGCACAAAGATAGAGCAAAGAACCAATCATAGATCGATATACCTTTTGATCCACATCTTTACCCTTAGTGACATGGGTATTATTACTCGGATGCTCATTATTCGCTACCCTACATTGGGTAAAAGGCCTACGGCCCATAGAGATTCCAGATAAAAGCCCAAGGAAGCAACTGATAGAAACTTCTTATTGTATCAGGAAACAAATCATGAACCTACATTATGTTGGTATTGTAATCACACGTGTATGAAACCTATCCGCATACAGCTTTGAGACCCGCCCTATTATATATAGGGCGGGAGAAGCCCAAGCAAGGGTACCGAAATCTAGTAGACAACTTGTCATAGAGTGTTTCCCCAATATTCAGGCGACTTTGTCTTCATTGTTCTCCCTGACATCCGACGAAATCCCCAGCGTTCTCTTTTCCGTGAAACCCCAAGTCCATAATCATGGGCATTGCCGAGGTTACCCCTCGTCAATTGGCACCGTTTGTGGGAAACTTGAACGGTGGAAACACAGATTCGGCAGAACGCTCCCCACCAAGCATCAACCCGACAAAAGCAGATCCACACCCTCCCACCCTTGTAGTAGTACCTGCCGATTTCAACGGTGGATCCGATCTAATCATCGGAAGCATCCACTTCAAAGGAGACAACATGCAGGAATCACACCCTTCGCCCCGACGATCGTAACTGGCTTGTGGAAAAGACACGCCAGAATAAAGACCAGCATCGCTTGTTGGACCCCCCACAGACATCACAACTCAGATCGAAGCAGGAAAAGAAGGTGGTCAACCAATCCCACCACACGGAGAAAACCCAACACACTCAGAACCCGAAGAAAGCAGTGAGAACGTCGACTTTGAAGAAAGGATGGTGAACATTTATCCAGAACTGCGATCTCGGAGTACTACCAACGCACCCGCAAAAGCAAAAGGCGACACCCTCAGGACACATATAACACGCCACCAAGTGTACATGATCAACGGAGATACCTCAACGCCACACGACGAAAACAGTAATCCCATCATAAACACTGATGATATTTTATCAGATGACCATGCAGGAAACCACGACAACGAAGGAGAACACAACAACTAAGGAGAACATGGAAACGGAGGATAAACAATAGATAATCGCATAGTTCGAGGAGGAGGTGGAGAACCACGCATAGAAGAGAGACCAGGACTTCGGCTACCAGCGTCGGCATGGCAAAAAGCAAGGGAGGAAATTTCAGGAGAAGTCCCAATGATGGCAGACGCTTCACGTGAAGATCTACTGGCATACCAATATTTGCTCCACCACAAGAAGAGAGATCTACTTCGAATGCAAAGACAGCTCGATGAAAGAAAAAGGCTAGCCGATGAATCGAGTTTACGACGGGCCCAATTAAGCTCTACACGTGGGTCAAGGAGTGTGTCATACATTGCAAATATATCTATAATTTTTGATGTTCCATGCTTGGTTTTATCCACTTTCTTGTGTTTTGTCCACACTTTGGAGTACTTTTCATATGATTTCTTGGACTAACCTATTAACAAGAGCCACAGTGCCAGCTGCCTGTTTTCTGCTGTTTTTGGTTCCAGGAAAGTCAGAAAATGAATATTCTCGGAATTAGACGGGACAAAAGCCAAAGTGCCTATTTTTCTGAAAGTCATCAGATGCTAGAGTACGAGACGGAGAGGGGCCAGGGGGCTACCACACCACCTGGCTGCGTGGCCCACCCTGGCCCGCGCCAGGGGGTGGTCTGGCCAGCCCTGGCACCCCCTCGGCCTCCCTTTTCGCCTATAAGTGCCCATTTTCTTGTTGGTTCCTTTTTGAGTTCTTTTGGGGAATTGAGCTTTTTGAGGGAAGTGCTTCAGTAGCTAGTGTTCTAATGGAAGTTTATTTGGTGTTAGAACTGAACCTTAAGACTTATTTATCTTGAGTGCACTAACGTTTCTAATAAAGATTGTGTGAAGTTTTGTATGAAGGAAAAATTTCAGGTGTATGGAAGGAATGAGTAATGAGATGAAGGATGGACTAAAGCTCAAGCTTGGGGATGCCACGCGTGTCACCCCAAGAAATATCCAAGAAGTACAAGCGTCAAAGCTTGGGGATGCCCAAGGCATCCCCTTCTTCATCAATAAAAATTCCAAGTTTCTTCCAAGCGCTTCATTTTTATTGTTTCATGCACAACTGTGTTGTTTTTGGAGCGTCTTCTTTTTCGATTTTGTTTTCGTTTTCGTTTTGGTTTTTCGTTTGCTTTTGTTTTCTTAGTTTTCTGCATAAATTGGTTGGAACCCCTCTTTCATACATTGGTTTGCAAATAGTTTGGTTTGGTTTGGAAAATAGTAGGAAAGTTCATGCTTATGTGGTAAAAAGAGCTCGTTTTTGACTATGGCCTATGCTTTGTCATGCCATGCTTGATATTGTTTTGGCTTTATGCTTAGTATTCTTTGCGGTAGCATGACTTGTTATAAACAATTTAGATTTCTTAATGTGCCTTGGATGAATCATTCGTTGTTTTAGCATATTAAAGCATAATATAGTGGTATTCTCCTTTGATGCTTGATTTGGGTTGACTTGGCGCATGCTCACACCATCTTATGACTATCTCAAGTCACCATAATCCTTTATGATCCTTTAGTTTTCAACTTGTAGTATCACTTTATTGCTTTGATCAATGATGTTTTGTCGCTCTGCATGATTATGGCCATTATTGCTCTCTTAGTTTGTTGCTCCCAGTCTTTTGCTAGCCTCCACAACGAAGTATGAGTCCTACTCATGCATCCAACTCCCTAAACCAAGTTATTCCAAAGAGTCCACCATACCTACCTACTAGCTTATGCTATTACAAGTATATTCATGCTTTTGTTTACCTTCCAAATTAAACTTGTTATGAGAAAACTAGTGATTAAAGCTCTCACGAACTTGATGGCACACTTTACTTTTTTGCATCTAATAAACTTGAACCATTGGGTCCTTCTTTGTTGCGTATATGCTTGCGCTTTATAAGTTGAAATTAGTAGAACCATGTTTCATGGGGAACGCTTTCAACATTGCACTTGTACTTTGTACCCCGTTGATATCATGTTCTTTTGCTTACGGATCCGTGATTGTGAAATAAAAGTGGAACTTGTAAGATCATGGAGTTTGTATGTGTGTTAGAGAAACGCCTGGGCCGTTAGCCTAAGCCATGCCTAATCATGGTGGAAACTTGCAGCATCACCATAATTAGCACTCTATGAAGCATCCTCAATAAAAACCTATGCAAATAGCAAATAAAAAGATCGCTGAGATGCTCATTGTCTGCTTGCCTTGTCATTTTGATTATGGGAAAGCTCTTGTATCATGTGCAAGGGGTACCCCGTTGGCGGTTCTTTATGATACATATGTACTTACAATGACAAGAGCTTACTTGTGACTAAAGTTGAGTAGCATGAGGTTCGATCTTCGTAAGTAAGGGGCATGAGATTTCGGTTTATAACTTGTCAATCATATCCTCTTAGTTGTGTCACTTTAACCTTAATCACCTTCAAGATGCTTATGATAGGGGCAATGAGAGCTGAAAGCTATAAGTATCATAATTTTTGGAAGCTCTTTATGAGACTTGAATCCCTACTTCCTTTTATAAAGGCCTTTCTTCCACCATTATATTGAGTCTCCACCTTCTACCTTTATGCACCTACTTTGAGAGCATAGTGGCCATTCTTAGTTCTATGTGAATGTCCCAAGACTAGTTGATTGATGCATAACTTGATATTGCTTGTTTTAAACTATTTGTATCTAATAACTCTTATGAACTTTGAAGGTGTCCTATGCATTTATATTTGCTACTCTATTGAGGGACAAGCGGAATACTATTATGCTATGTTTTCTTTATGTGAAACAAACAAACGTCTTACAAAGCATTGTTATTCATGAATCTTTTGTTTATGCATTTTCATGTTGCAACATAGTTTCTTTGTCTTATTGCTAGAACTTTTTCTTTCATGTTATGATTGAAGCACTATGATCCCAGCTTTGAATGTTTTACAAATACTTTGAACAAGTCTTTGATGGTGCATATGATTTCTTGGACTAACCTATTAACAAGAGCCACAGTGCCAGCTGCCTGTTTTCTGCTGTTTTTGGTTCTAGGAAAGTTAGAAAATGAATATTCTCGGAATTGGACCGGACAAAAGACAAAGTGCCTATTTTTCCGGAAGTCATCAGATGCCAGAGTACGAGACGGAGAGGGGCCAGGGGGCCACCACACCACCTAGCCGCACGGCCCAGCCTGGCCTGCGCCAGGGGGTGGTCTGGCCAGCCCTGGCACCCCCTCGGCCTCCCCTTTCGCCAGGGACGAAAACCCTAAGTACCCGATCAAAAATCCATGAAAGAGTATGTAGCCGCCGTCATCTCCATCCCTAGATCGGGAGGGATCTGAAGCTCTTCCCGGCACCCTGCCGGAGAGGGGAATTCACCCTGGAGGCCTTCTTCACCACCATGCAAGCCTCCGGTGTGATGCGTGAGTAGTTCATCCTTGGACTACGGATCCATGTAGTAGCTAGATGGCTGGTTCTCCTCCTTTGTGCTTTCATGTCTAGATCTTGTGAGCTCCGTTCATGATCAAGATCATCTATTTGTAATTCTGCATGTTGTGTTTGCGGGGATCCGATGGATATTGAGATGCTATTTCAGATTGATTATTGATTCTATCATGTCTTTGTTATTTGTGATCTTGCATGTTTTACGTTGTTAGTAGCTATCTTGGCCAAGTAGATGCTAGCAACTCCAAGAGTTAGTATTTATGCTCGATAGTGGGTTCATGCCTCTGGTAATCTGGGGAAGTGACAGAAATCTCTAAGGTACTATATGTGCTGTTGCTACTAGGGAGAAAACAACAATCCTTTGTTTATTGAACAATCGCATTGTTTACATTACACGCAATTTGTAAAGCAATAATCTGTTGCTTGCAACTTAATACTGGAGGGGGTTCGGATGATAACCTGAAGGTGGATTATTAGTCATAGATGCAGTTGGATGGCGGTCTATGTATAATGTTGTAATGCCCAATCAAGTCTCAAAGGAGTCAAGATGATTAGTATATGCATGTATTGCTTTCTCGATGTTTGTCAATTGCCCCGCTGTAATTTGTTCACCCATCATGTTATCTATCTTAAGGAGAGCCACCTCTAGTGAACTATGGATCCCGGTCCTTTTTCTTTACATACAATCTATAAACTGTTTCTGCTTTGTGTTTACTTTCTGCAAACTTTAACTTCTTTCCATTCGATACGTTTAATCCTTTGTTTTCAGCAAAACACGGTGAGATTGACAACCTCATCGCAAGTTGGGGACAAAGTTCTGTGGTTGTGTTGTGCGTGTCTCCACGTTGCTACTAGCACCGGTAGTGCGCCCTGCTAAGGCTCAGCTAGCAACACTATCGTTGTATTGGGAACGGTAGTACCTGAGGAGGTTAGATAGAGGTGTGGGGACTAGCAGGGAAGCTATCGATGGCGTCTGCAGGCGGCATTGGATACAAGCGAGCGTAGCGGGACGCAAGAAGTACCCAGGTTTGGGGCCCTCGTGGTGAGGTAAAGCCCCTACTCCTGCCTGATCTGACTATGTGGAATACACGAGCTACAAGTCCTCCTCGAGCTGTATTCTCTAGCTGCTGCCTTAAATGCACTGAGACCAACCCTTTCTACTAAGGCCCTGCCCCTCCTTATATAGAAAGAGAGGCAAGGGTCTCACTGGCTAGTCCGACTGGCGGGCCCTACAGGCGGGTCCCAGCCGACTAGTCATCTACAGTACCCGGTATGGTATGTCACATCGGTGTATGAGCGGTATGGCTGTCGTAGGCACAGTGGACGTCGTGCGAGCCCGTCTTCACAAAGCCCTTTGCCGCCCGACGCATTAAATCTTGTCTTCGGTATGGGCGGGTGGTTGCCCGTCTCGTCATCGTACAGGACGTACCGTGCACTGATACACATGTTGTCCTGTCTCTCTGATTGGATACGGCTACGTCGCCGTATCCGGCTGCCTCTTCGTGGTCCGGCTACTAGGTGGTAGCCGGTCCATCCTACCGTGTCCGGCTGCATCTGGTCAGCCGGAAGAGATCCGACTGTCCTGTTTCTTATTGGGGTAGGGTACCCGAGGATCATCCCCCTGACACTAGCCCCCGAGCGCGTGTGGATTCCGCCCTCGCGTGAAATGTGCGCGCGCTCCCTCTTGCTTTTCGAATTTTGATCCGGCTAAGCCTGGCGGTTGCGCTACCCGTGACGTCAGTGCTGACGCCGGCCACGCGCGCATGCGCCATCATTGCTCTGCGGCGGGCAGCGTAACGTCCCGTCGCACGTCGCCTCAGGGAACTGCTGTCCGGCGCTTCGGTTCTCGCTCTAGGATCTTCTGCGCATCCCATCCCGGCACACGGGATCTAGGCGGCGGTTGGGATGTGGGTTGCCCGGATGCGCCCCATGTGGCCCTGCCGACGGTTGCCCTTCCGATCCTTTAAAGGGATGCCGCGGGGGAGGCAGTTCTTTTCCTCCGCTCCCCCGCTGCAATCTTCCTCTCTCGCGCGTGCTCTTGCTCCTGCGCTCTTGCCTTCTGCACCACCCGCTAGCCGTCGTCGACGCTACAGGCCACTGTCACTCCTCCGTTGCCGCTCCTCTCCCTCAGCCGGAAATGGCCGCTGACCGCGGGGCCTGGTGCGGCTCCTCCGTCACCGAGGACCAGATCACGAAGTATCACGCGACCCGCGTCCTCCTACCGGCGGAGGAGGTGGCGGTGCGGTTGGCCCCGGTGGGGGAAGTGTCGCCGCATCCGGCGGAGGGGGAGCACGTCATCTTCCTCTCGCACCTGGCGCGCGGGTTTGCGCTGCCGCTGCACCCCTTCTTTCTGACGTTTCTGGCCTTCTTCGACCTCCGCCTCCACCACCTCGGCACCAACGCCATCGGAACGCTGGCGCACTTCATGGCGTTCTACGAGAGTTACCTCGGGATCCAGCCGGATCTCGGGCTCCTCTGCCGGCTCTTCCGAGTTCGGCCGCAGGTGCAATACATGAAGGGCCCGCTAGTCGTCTGCGGCGGCGCCTCCATATACTCCCGCACCCAATCCGGCTACCCGAAATTCTTGCTCCAGGACACGGTACGGCTGTGGCAGCAGTCATACTTTTATGTCAAGAACGTCACCAACGTCGACCGGATAAACCTGCCGGCCTTCCAAGACGTCGAGTCCAGCCGACAGCACTGGGACCTGAAGATCTACGGCGACAAGGCGGAGACAGATGCGATGCTGGCATGCATGCGCTCCCTTGTCACCTGCCATCTATCCGGTCGGGACATCACTCTTAGCTGGATGTCCCGGCTGATGATGCCGCTGCATCAGCGGGCGCACAAGATGTGCTTCTACTCCGGCCGGCTGGACCCGACCCGGCTGTCGCGCCGTGATCCCCGCTACCACAACTTGAAGGAGTGGTTGTGGACGATCAGCAAGGAGCGGCTGCCGGAGAACTGGAAGTTCGGCCTGGAGCCCTACAACCGGGAGAACCGCGCACCCTGGGTAAGTTCTCGTAGCCGGAAATTTTGCTTATTCTCCCTGTGTTATCTTCTTGTTCTGTCTGGTTGACCTCTTGCGTTCGTCAGATGTTCGCCTGCATCCTTCGCGAGGAGGGCGAGGCTCCCCTCGAGGTATTCGTGCCGAACTTGCCCGAGCCGCGCGCTCGGCGATCCAGCGAGGAATCGGATGGGGACGGCGACGCCTTCCCCAGCCGGAACGACGAGCCGGCCGCCGACCCGCACGCGGAGGTGCACGAGGAGGAGGAGGCCGGGCCGATCGTGGAGCCGGTGACGCGCTCTGCGGCGGACGGCGAAGCGGGTGGGAGCGGCTCCAGCCGTTCCGGCTCCCGCCGGCCTGCGGCGGAGGAGCCGGCTCTGAAGAGGAGCCGGACCGGTGCCCTACCGCCAAGACGTCTTGGCCGGAAGAAAGGGCCGCCTCTGGTCGTGCCGGGGTACGTTTTTCTCCCCCATCCCTCGGTGGTTTCTGCCCGTTTACCTTCTTTCTTGCTTTTCTGACTTCAGCTTGTTTTGCTCTTGCCTTTTCCTCTTTCCCTTTAGCACGCTGGTTTCCTTCGGCGCCGCGAGCCCGGCTCGGACTCCAGCCGGGTCGCCGCCTCGCGTCCCGACTGATCCAACCGACGCCTCTCCTTCCTCTAAGGCACAACCTCCCTCTCCTCCTCAAGATGGACCGGCTGCCCCCTCCCAGCCAGAGGGTCCCCATCCGGAAGCGGATCACTCCCAGCCGGAGGGTTCCTCCGTGGGCGCGCGGGAGGGCTGCTGGCAAGGAGCTCGTCGTTGTTGGCGACGACAACTCTGACGAGGAGCTCGGGGAGGAGTGGCGGACAGCGGTGCTCGCGGCGAAGGAGTCCTTGGCCGTCAATGCCGTGGATGACGATGCCTCCTCTGCTGCTTCGCTGTTGGATCTTGCCGCCACGCTCGAGCTGGCGGTGAAGGAGATCCGGCTGCTTGAGGCCACAGCCGGTGGGAACCGGACCCTGGAGCAGAAGCTTGCTGCTGCCAACAGGACCTCCCAGAGTAAGTTCGCTTTGTCCGTCTGGCTCTCTCTCCTTTTTTGTAATAGTCGGCTTCGTTGCAGCTGTCCTCGTGTGCGCCCAGCGCAAGATTGATCGCTTGAAGAAAGTGAACGACCGGCTGACCAGGTCCAACTCCACACTGCGCTTGCAGAACAAGGACTAGCACGCACGAGTAGACGGCTTGGAGGCCACCGTCAAGGAGCACGACGCCTCGCTCGCTAGCCGGGCCGAAGCCTTCTCCCTTCTCGAGGCCCAGAACAAGGACCAAGAGAAAGAGATAAAACGGCTAGCAGTCAAGGAGAAAGCGCTGGTGGAGGAGCTGATGCAAGTTGGCCACACTGCCAAAGGTGAGCTCTTTCTTCCGTCTTCTTTTCTTTCCGGATCCGGTAGACGGATTTGACTCCTCTTTTCTGATAGCCTTTTACCCCGGCATAGACCTGCTGGCCTACAACTGGCTGTAGGAGAACTGGCCGGGAGCGCAGCCGACGGCTCAGGAGCTCGTCGTCCTCCTTGGCGAGGAGGCTGCGAAGCTCCGTCAGGCGGCACGGGACGTCTTCTCCTTCATGTGGCCAGAGATTCCGGTCCCGGAGACGATGGCGCAGCTGGCGGCGAAGGTGGGGGAGGTACCGGCTGCGATGGACCGGCTGCGGGATCTGACGGCGCGGGGTGGAGCAGAGATGGCTCTGGTGCTGATGCTTTCCTGGTATAAGGATGCTCGCGTCGAGAAGATCGACGGGGGCTTCCGTGCCGGAGCTGATCTTGCCGCCATCCGCCAAACCCATCCGGAGCTTCGCAGGTCTGCCATCAAGATCGCCGACTACGTGGATCCAGACGAGGTGCTCACCGACTCGGAGTCCCCCGACACTCCGAATGTGGAGTCCCCGGTGCCGCCGCCTGCTAGCGTCAGAGCCGGAACGAGCACTGCGGCTCCGCCCCCAGAAACCTGCCAAGAACCCCCCGGCAAAGGTCTGCCCGTTTTAGCTGTCGCCCCGGGATGCCGGGTGTATTTGTCTTGTCTTAGATTATCGTGAAACTTGTATGTCTGTACCGGCTATCTTTGATGCCGGGTAACACTTGGGAGCTTCGTCTCCCTTTTGCTTGTTAATATTGAATTCTTGAGTCTTCCTTAACTTGTGTCTTGAATTTTCTTTTGATATCTTTGCCGGCTCACTTCGCCCGGCTAACCTAGTCCGGCTACACACTTTTAGCCGGACGAACTACCTCAGTGAGGCGCGCCAGCCTGCTGAGTGTTCCGAGATTCGGAGTAGCTGGCGTAGCCAGGTGCTTCGAATCTTCCTTGTTCTTCCTCACTCTTCTAACTTTACCCGACTGGCCTCGTCCTAGTCGGCTGCTCTCGTCGGCTGGACGCCTTCAGCCGGGGGAACTAACATTCCAGTGGGGGCACGCGAGCGCACCCACTGGGTGTAGCCCCCGAGATTCGGAGTAGCTGGCGTAGCCAGGTGCTTTGAATCTTTCTTGTCTTTTCTTGCTCTTTTCGACGCCTCGAACTTGCTATCCGGCTGAACGCCTTCAGCCGGACCGAAGAGCTTGATTACACCGGGGGCGCCACCAGTGGGTGTGCCTCGAGATTGGGAGTAGTGGCGTAGCCAAGTGCTTGAATATTTCTTGTCTTTTCTTGCTCCATGCCCTTGCCCACAGGCCTCACGGACGGGGCTAGCGCCCTTAGTCGGTAGTAGGAACGAGAAATAAGATTCCAGGAGGCGGCTCCCCTGTGGGGTGTAACCCAGATTCAGAGTGCTTGATGAAGGCAAGGGCTTCGAATCTTCTTTCCTTCTCCTCAATTCTGACTCGGAGTAGTCGGACAAGAACGCACATATGCATACACATACATCTTCACAGGTTAATAGGTTATTCTGTCAAATCATAGCCGGAAAACGGCTTATTTTTTCAAAAACTGGCTTGCTCCTTTCTAGACACTTAGTCGCCTTCTCGTGTGTTCTGCTGTTTTCGCTGCGTCCTTGCCGGGCAGCCGGGTTGCGGTCTGTAACCGGAATCGAAGGGAGCTGACAGTACATTACGCACGGTACTAGCGGCTTAGCAGCTGGATTGGTTTGAGCTAGTTGCGGGGCCGGGACGCCCGATCTGCCACGCCTCCTCCCTGTTTTTCGTGTGGGATGCCTCGGGCTTTTGCTCTTGCTAGCCGGACAGCCAGGTTGCGGTCTGTAGCTGAGACGAAGAGTGGGCCTCTGACATCATCGCACACTACTCAGCCGGTTTGTTGGCTTAACAGGCCAGGCCAGCCGGCGAGCCCCCGGGTAGGGGTTGCCGGAGGTGGAAAATTTGAATCGGAGAACAGGTACGCACATATTTCTAGAAGGAGCCCCCGCGATTCTCGTGGGAGTTCGCATTTTCATTCCTGAGGTTTTTGGGATACATACACTGTCTGGCGACTAGGTGTAAAACGGGCGCAGCAGGGCTGCGTTCCAAGGGCGTTCGGTCTCCTCGTCCGATTTGTCCATCTTGTTCTTGCACGGCTGCTGTGCGTCGATGAGGTAGTAGGAGTCGTTGGGCAGCGCTCGGCTGATGATGAAGGGGCCCTCCCAGGGTGGTGATAGCTTGTGCATGCCCTTCGTGTCTTGCACCAGCCGGAGAACCAGGTCACCCTCGCGGAATGCGACTGGGCGAATCCGGCTGGAATGGTACCGGCGTAGTCGCTGCTGGTACAGGGCAGATCTGGACAGGGCTAGCTCGCGGGCCTCCTCCAGGAGATCCACCCCGTCCTCCCATGCCTCCTTGTTGGCCTGCTCGTCGTGGAGGAGCTTGCGGGGGGAGTCGAATTCGATGTCGGCGGAGAGGACGGCTTCCGATCCGTAGACCAGGAAGAATGGCGTGTAGCCGGTTGACCTATTCGGTGTGGTGCGGAGGCTCCACAGCACAGCCGGAAGTTCTTCGATCCAGCATCCGGGTGACCGTTCCAACGGCTCGATGAGACGCGGTTTGATGCCGGCTAGCACCAAGCCGTTTGCTCGTTCGACTTGCCCATTGGACTGCGGATGTGCAACGGAGGCGAGGTCTAGCCGGATGCCCTTGTTGCTGCAGAACCGGGCGAAGGCCCCCTTGGCGAAGTTCGTGCCGTTGTCGGTGATGATGCTATTGGGGTAGCCAAAGCGGTTGATGATGTCGGTGAAGAAGGTAATAACCATCGCCCCATCCAGCTTCCAGATAGGCTTGGCCTTGATCCACTTTGTGAACTTGTCCACCGCTACCAGCAGGTGGGTTATTCCCGCGCGAGCTCGCTTGAAGGGCCCGACCATGTCGAGGCCCCAAACCGCGAAGGGCCAGGTGATCGGTATGGTCTTGAGCACCAAGATTGGCATGTGCCTAAGCTGCCCGAAGCGTTGGCACCCATTGCACGCGTGGACCAGCTGCTCGGCATCCTCGAGGGCGGTGGGCCAATAGAAGCCATGGCGAAACACCTTGGTGACTATCGCCCTTGATGAAGCGTGGTGCCCACACTCGCCCTGGTGGATGTCCTTGAGTAGCCGGTAGCCTGTGTCTACATCGACACATCTTTGGAAGATACCGGATACACTGCGCTTGTATAGCTCGCCGTTTATGATGGTGTATGTATGCGCGCGGCGTCGGATTTGTCTGGCCTCCACCTCGTTGTCCGGGAGTTCGCTGTTGGCGATGTAGTTCATGAAGGGCTGTGCCCAGGATGGCACTTCCCGGATGACGAGGACGCTCCTATCCTCCGGCTGATGGGTGTCGGTGGACCGTCCGGGTGGGATATCCAGGACGGCAGTCCCCGAGCCACTGGGCGAGTCGGCAACCCCCGGGTCCTGCGAGCCGGAGGGCACCACCTGGCCGAAGTTGGCGCGAGTTTTCTTCTTTGGCGGTTCTGCCGGCTCCGCTTCCGCTGCCCGACCGCCGGAACGCTTCCCGCCCAGACGATGGAATCTGATTCCGGTGACGGGTTGATGGATGGCTTGCACAGGTGCTCCAGGGAGACCCCTGGTGGGATGGCCTGCCTGGTGGACCCTATCTTGGAGAGCGCGTCGGCTGCCTCGTTGTTGGTGCGGGGGACGTGATGAAATTCGCACCCGTCAAAGGAGGAGCTGAGCTTCTTGATGTGGAACCGGTAGAGGGCCATGTTGGCGTCTCTAGCATCCCATTCCCCGGATACCTGTTGCACCACCAAGTCCGAATCGCCGAAACACAGGATCCGGTTGACACCGATCTCCTTGGCCAGCCGGAGCCCGTGCGCCAGTGCCTCGTATTCGGCTATGTTGTTGGAGGCCTTGAAGTGGATCTGCAATACGTACTCCAGCCGGTCTCCCTTGGGCGAGGTGAGCACGATGCCGGCTCCCAATCCCCCGAGCATCTTCGACCTGTCGAAGTGCATCCGCCAGTGGTGTGAATCCGACACCGGTGGGAGATACTGGGTCTCGGCCCAGTCGACGAGGAAGTCCGCCAACGCCTGTGACTTGATCGTGAGCCGGGGATCGTACTGGATGGAGTAGGCGGCGAGCTCGATGGCCCATTTGATGACTCGGCCGATGGCGTCCTTGTTGCCGATGATTTCCAAAAGGGGTGCGGTGCACACGACCTTGATTGGATGCTCCTGGAAGTAGTGCTTGAGCTTCTTGCATGCCAGGTACACGCCGTAGCACATCTTTTGGTAGTGGGGGTAGTTCTTCTTGGAGAGGGAGAGAACCTCGCTGAGGTAGTAGACGGGTCTCTGAACCGGCTGAGCCTTGCCTTCCTCGGGGCGCTCCCCACCAGGACGACGCTGACGACCCGGCTGGTGGCTGCTATATAGAGCAACATCGGCTCCTTGCTAGCCGGCGTGGCTAGAACCAGCGCTATGGACATCATGCGCTTGAGGTCGTGAAACGCGGTGTCGGCTTGCGAAGTCCAGGAGAACTTGTCCGTCTTTTTCATCAGCTGGTACAACGGAAGTGCGTTCTCCCCGGTGACCGGCTTGGTGAGGAAGCGGGCATCCGGTGAACTTCTGGACTCCGAGCAGGTTCTTGGGCGGCTGCATCCTCTTGATGGCCGCGATCTTCTCCGGATTTGCCTCGATGCCTCGTTGAGATACGAGGAAACCGATTAGCTGGCCCGGATGGTACTCCGAAGATGCACTTTTCCGGGTTCAGCTTCATCTGGTACTGGCGGAGGATGCCGAATGTCTCTCTCAGATCTTCGAGGAGGGTGCACTTCTCCTTGGTTTTGATGACTACGTCATCAATGTAAGCATGCACGTTTCGGCCTATCTGCGAGTGCAAACATTTCTGAATGCATCGTTGATAGGTGGCGCATGCATTCTTTAGGCCGAAGGGCATGGTTACATAGCAGAAAGCCCCATAGGGGGTGATAAATGATGTCTTAATCTGATCAGCCAGGTTTAGCCGGATCTGATTGTACCCGGAATAACAATCTAGAAAAGACAACAAATCACAGCCGGCCGTGGAATCGATGACTTGATCGATACGGGGCAAGGCGAAGGGGTATTTCGGGCACGCCTTGTTCAGGCTGGTGTAGTCGATACACATGCGCTAGGTCTTGTTCTTCTTCAACACCAAGATTGGGTTCGCCAGCCAGTCTGGATGGTATACTTCCATGATGAACCCGGCTGCGAGGAGCCAGGTGATCTCGTCACCGATTATCTTTCTCTTCTCTTCTGCGAACCGGCGCAGAGGTTGCTTGACCGGCTTGGCATCCGGACGCACATGAAGTGAGTGCTCGGCGAACTCCCTCGGCACACCCGACATGTCTTTGGGAGACCATGCGAAGATGTCCCGATTCTCACGGAGGAAGTCGACGAGCACGCCTTCCTATTTGCTGTCTAAGCCGACACCAATGGTGACGAACTTAGTCGGGTCGGAGGGGTCGAGCAGGATCCTCTTCGTTTCCTTTGCCGGTTGGAAGGCTCCTTCTCTAGCCGGTTTCCTGCTAGCCGGGATGTCCTGCTGGGCCATGGCCACCTTGCGCATGATCACGCGCTTTTCTTCGGCTATGATGAGGGCCTCTGCTAGTTTGGAACCGGCTGAGGCGCACTCCATCGATCGCCTGAAGCAGCCGGCGACGGTGATCATGCCGTGGGGTCCTGGCATCTTCGTCTTGAGGTATGCGTAGTGGGGGATGGCCATGAACTTGGCGAGGGCGGGGCGCCCGAGGAGAGCATGGTAGGAGATCGTCAAATTTACCACCTCGAACCAGATTGGTTCGCGGCGGAAGTTCTCCTCGGTCCCGAAGATGACGTACAGCTGGATTTTTCCAGCGAGCCTTGAGCTGGCCCAGCGATCGCCGTGGAACGTCGTGGTAGTCGGGCGCAGGTCGCTTTCGCGAATGCCCAGCTTCTCCAGCGAGGACTGGTAGAGGAGGTTGAGGCTACTGCCTCCGTCGATGAGGACGCGCGAGAATCGGCAGGTGCGCGTGTTGGAGACGATGAGGGGGTCGAGTACCATGGCGTAGCCCCCGGGAGTCGGCAGATGCTCAGGCTGATCTGCCCGGCTCTAGGTGATGGGGGTTTCCGACCAGTTTAAGTACTGGGGGACCGGAGAGACGATGGCGTTGACCTCCTTGGAGCGTCACCAGCGGCTGTGCTTGTCGTCCTGCTCCGTCTCGAAGATGTGGTAAGCGGTGTGCGGCTGGGGGTAGCCGTTGTTGTTGTTTCCGCTGTTGCCGCCGTTACCATCATTACCGGCTCCCCTAGCCGGTGGTGGGGGTCCACCCGGTGGGGGAGGCGGGAGACGAGGCTGGTTGCCCTGGTCCTTTAGCTGGCGAGTCCAGCTGCAGTTCCGGGTGGTGTGCGTAGCCGGTTTGAAGGGACCGCTATGCCACTTGCACGGGCCGTCAATCATCTGGTCGAAGGTGAGCCGGGGCTTCTGCCTTCTTGTGTCATTAGCCGGTGCATCGGGCGCACCCTCTACAGCATTGACCTGCCGCGCGTGGTAGCGAGGCTTCTGTTGCCTGTCCTGGCGGTCCCCGTGGAACCAGTTGTCATTGCCGTGGCATCTGGAGGATCCGGCTTCACCAGCCGGATTGCTCGGACGGTCGCGAGCCGGCTCCGTGGGAGTCGGACGGCCTTTCGCATTTACTCGGAGGGGCTTCTTCATGGCGGCATCCGCCATGGCGTACTGGTCCGCAACCGTCATGAGCTCCGCCATGGTCTTCGGCTCGTCACACAGTAGCCGGTGGCGAAGCATGGTGCCCTCTCGGCATCCTTTGATGAAGAAACCGATGGCTTGGCTCTCCAGGATACCCTCGCAAGTGTTGCGGAGCTCCGTCCACTTGGCGAGGTACTCGCGGTCGGTCTCGTGGTCGCCTTGGACGCACAAGGCCAGGTCACGCGGGCGCTTGTACGTGCCGTTGAAGTTGCGGACGAACACCTTCTCGAAATCAGGCCAGGCGTTGATGCTGTTGGGCGCGAGGCTATTGAGCCAGGTCCTTGCCGACCCGGTTAGCATGAGAGGGACGTGCGCGCGGCTGCGCTTATTCCGTGGGTGATGCCGCTGCTGTGGCGTGGTCGGTCGACCACTCTTCCGCTTCATGCTCTTTGTCGTGCCAGGGGTGTCCACAGGCGTTGAATTTATCCGAGCGGCTCGTTCGAATGCGGGTCGAAACAAACTGGTCTGGTAGAATCTTCCTCCTCTGTGACGCGCGCTTGAGCAAGCAGCTCGATGCGGTCGTGGGCATCCGGACAATCCGGGTTGGGTGCACCCACCCGGCCCGAGAGGCGGGAACCGGCTGGTCTGGGCACTCCAGCTAGTGGTGGGGGAGGTGGCGGGTTGCTGTTCACCGTCTGCTCCTGGCGTGGCTGGCCCCGGTTGCCGGAGCCATGACGCCTGCTCGTCCAAGACGCGGAGGAGCTCCTGGACGCAAGCGTGCTGGCGGGCTCGCTCCTCGCCCTCCAGGCTGGGTAGTTCTTCTGGTGCGGCTCGTGCCGCGCGCAGGTTCTTGATGGGTGTGCTGTAGGTGGGCCGTGTGGGGGCAGGCGCGGGATCCGATTCTCCGTCCTTCTCCATCCTGCCGCCTAGCTCACCGCCCCGACGTCGTACCTGGCCGCGCCGGCTCGGCTCCATGGTAGCCGGAGTGAGGCCGTGCGCGCGGTCATACTCGCGCCTAGTGATCTCCAGCTGCTTGCGGGCTGCTGCCAGTTCCATAGCCTCCTGGAGGAGGATCTGTCTTTCCATGGTGAAGTTGGCCTCCGCCTCCTCCGGGTTGTCCCCGAGGTTAACCGGCATCAGGAGCCGATCAATGGCATCCTCGACCGGGTTCCGAGGCTGCGGGGGAGCGGAAGTTCCGACCTCGTCCGCGCCTCGCTCCCGCGGCTGGCGGGGCTGCGAGCTGGATCCGGCCATCATGACCTCTATGCCGCGAGGTGCGGTGGAGGCGCTGCCGCCTGAGCATGGCGACCCCGCGACAGAGACGATTTCCCTAGGGAAACACTCCAGGACGGTGGCGATGCAGATGGGGAGGTCGCCGAATAGCAGAATGGTGTCGTTCGCCGGGAAGGAAGTTTCGGCGAAGCAGGAGGCGTTGTCGATGACGCAGTCAAACTTGCCGAGCGTGAGCACCAAGCCGGAGGCCACGCGCTCACCGGCTTAAGTGCGGGGTCCCGTGCGGAATGTGACTCCCGTCGAAACCATTGCCCCACGGTGGGCACCAACTGTCGTTGTATTGGGAACGGCAGTACCTAAGGAGGTTAGATAGAGGTGTGGGGACTAGCAGGGAAGCTATCGACGGGGTCCGCAGGCGGGATTGGATACAAGCGAGCGTAGCGGGACGCAAGAAGTACCCAGGTTCGGGGTCCTCGTGGTGAGGTAAAGCCCCTACTCCTGCCTGATCTGACTATGTGGATTACACGAGCTACAAGTGCTCCTCGAGCTGTATTCTCTAGCTGCTGCCTTAAATGCACTGAGACCAACCCTTTCTACTGAGGCCCTGCCCCTCCTTATATAGGAAGAGAGGCAAGGGTCTCACTGGCTAGTCCGACTGGCGGGCCCTACAGGCGGGTCCCACCTGACTAGTCATCTACAGTACCCGGTATGGTATGTTACATCGGTGTATGAGCGGTATGGCTGTCGTAGGCACAGTGGACGCCGTGCGAGCCCGTCGTCAGCATGGGCCACTGTTCCCGCGTCAGCCACGCAAAGTCTTCGGTATGGGCGGGTGGTTGCCCGTCTCGTCATCGTCTGCTCTCTGATTGGATCCGGCTACGTCGCCGTATCCGGCTGCCTCTTCGTGGTCCGGCTACTGGGTGGTAGCCGGTCCATCCTATCCTGTCTGGCTGCATCTGGTCAGCCAGAAGAGATCTGACTGTCCTGTTTCTTATTGAGGTGGGGTACCCGGGGATCATCCCCCTGACAAACACCTTTGGGGTGTTTCCTTGCTCCTACTGGTTCGATTAAACCTTGGTTTCATAACTGAGGGAAACTTGTTGTTGTGCTCATCATACCTTCCTCTTAGTGTTCCCAACGAGCTCTACATCAACACCGCACCAGCACTTTTCTGGCGCCATACACTGAGCCATCAGTGTGACAAGAGCAGCACCACCAAGAAGAGCGACATCTCGATTATAGAATATCCCTGAACCAGGCCGAAGTGGAATCATCCGAGACCTCGACTTATCATTCATGTCGATCGATCAAGCAGGAAACATCAAGGCGAAAACAACTCAAGCAGCCATTGTGGCCGCACAAACATACCTGATCACCACTCAACCCGCAGCCGACGATCCGCGCGTGGCCCTCCATCGCTCCGCTCTGATGAACCTCGGCATGGTAGGAACCTCACTTGCGGAAGCAGAACAAGGACTCACACAAAGGAGCCCACGCCGTCAAAATATTCCTCGACAAGCAGGGCACACCCGGCGATCGCAATCACCACACCAGGCGCACCTCGCAGGATTCGAGCCACGAAGCAACACAAGGAACGACAACACCCAGCATAGGAGCAGTGGATCCAGAGACGAAAACCGCACCCAACGATATCAAGATGGAGATGACGAAGACGACCATGAATTTTGCGGGGCCAGTTGTTTCATGCATAGGATTCGAAAAGCCTCAGTACCAAAAGATTTTAAACTTCCACATGATCGACACAAATACGATGGGCTCCAGGAACCCGAAGCTTGGCTAGCAGATTATCTAGCCACCCTCAAACTGCAGGCCAGATCCACGACTACGGCGATGCAAAGTCTACAATTACACCTAACCGGCGCTGCAAGGTCATGGTTACGGCAGTTACCCAAAGGTTCAATTAGTAGGTGGAACGATTTGGAAGATAAGTTCATCCGACATTTTCATTCCACATTCAAGTGACCAGCATCCTTGGAACAATTGCGAGCGTGCAAACAAAAATCTGGAGAGTTAATAAGAGCGTTCATACGGAGATGGAATATTATCAAAAACTCGGCTGAATCCATAGCAGACAAAAGGGCCATTGACGCCTTCAACGATGGCCTACGTCACCAGAATTCATAGAAGAGTTGGGTAGGATGAAACCAAAGACAATATCACAGTTGATGGAAATAGCAAACCGCTAGGCTGATGGAGAAGATGCGCTACATAATAAACGCGCACGGTCACCTGAGGAAGACAGGGATAAATGCGGCAATGACAGAAGACGAAGGAACAACGATGGGAACGCAGGACCAAGTTACGTCGCAGCAGGTTTTTCGGGTGAAGGTAATAATAGAAGCAACGACAATAACGGTGGATACCACCAAAATAGAGACGATGTCGGAGGAAGCCAATCCGCACAGCGATATCAGCCATGAGCACGAGACCCACCTATGTCCGCGATGCAAATGTTGGAAGGACCCTGTAATATGCATTTTTACGTCGACTCAGCAGGCAGGCGACAATCCATTCATCTGATGAAAGACTGCCGGGCATTCTTGAAGATGCAGGAGTTATGCAATGCAAAGGCAGCTGAAGCAGCAAACCGAGGGTACACATCCACGCCTGGTGCACTAGCTATCGGTGCACCACCACCAGTTGCACCACCACAAAATTCAAACGATCAAAACAACGAATACCCCAGATCAAAAGGAACAATGTGGATGATTCAGAAAGGGCGTCCACCCAACAGAATTCAGAAGCTCATCACAAGACAAATAAATATGGCAGAAGCATCAACATCAGCCACACCCGAGTATCTCCATTGGTCAGAGCAAGAAATTAAATTTAGCAAAGCAGATCACCCACTCCGGGTCCCATGACCAGGGCATTTAGCCCTGATAGTAGAAGCACAAATTGGCGGATTCGACATGAGCAAGGTCTTCATGGATGCAGTGAGTAGTATAAATTTGATCTACGCAAAAACGTTGTGGACAATAGGCTACCCTCTGGATAATCTCGCTCTAACAGAAACCTCTTTCCACGGAATAGTACCAGGTAAAGCCAAAATTCCTTTAGGCAAAGTTTTCCTTGATGTTGTTTTTGGGTCCAAATCAAATTTCAGGCAAGAAAAACTCGAATTCAAAGTTATGGATTGGCCATCACAATACCATGCAATCCTAGGACGACTAGCCTTTGCACATTTCATGGCAGTACCACATTACGCGTATTTAGTAATGAAAATGCCAGCACCAAAGGGAATTATCACGGTGCAAGGAAGCTTCACACGGGCGGATAGCTGTGGTCGAGAGTTCAACAAAATTTCTGAATCTTTCAGGATGGCAATAGAGTTCGAGCAACTCAAAAGTTCGGCAAACGAACAACCTCTAGAGGTAGCACGTGTCAATCCTGATCAGGCTTTTGACACGACAAAAGACACAAAAGAAGTACATATCCACCTGTTGACCCGACGAAAACAACATTTGCGGCTTCCAACCTTGATCCCGCATAGGAAAGCACGCTCATCGAGTTCCTCTGTGAGCACTAGAAGATTTTCGCATGGCTACCTTATGACATGCCGGGAATCCCCAGGGAACTCGCTGAGCATGCACTAAATTTAGATCCAAAGGCAAAGCCAGTAAAACAACTGCTTTGATGCTTCACAGAACCAAAACGCAAGGCCATTCGAAAGGAGCTCCATCGCCTAACCGATGCCAATTTTATCAAAGAATTGAAAAAATCAGAGTGGCTTGCAAACCCAGTATGTGTTCCGAAGAAAAACACTATGGAACTTCGGATGTGTATTGACTTTACTGCACTGAACAAACATTGCCCAAAAGATCACTTCCCATTGCCGCGAATCGACCAAATCATCGATGAAACTGCGAGATGCGAATGTCTTTCTTTTTTGGATGCTTATTCGGGATAACACCAGATCGGGATGAAGGAGGAAGACCAGGAGAAAACGGCGTTTATCATGCCTTACGGTGTTTTCTGCTACACAACAATGTCGTTTGGCCTCAAGAACGCCGGAGCAACATACCAGTGGATGATGCAGAAGTGCCTCGGAAGCCAAATAGGTACGAACGTGCATGTATATATTGATGATGTCATAGTTACCACAGGTCAAGGATCGGCGCTGATCAAGGACTTAGAAGAAACATTGACAGGTTTAGCATCAAATTAAACCCAAAGAAGTGTTCCTTTGGAGTTCTGGCAGGACAACTCCTCGGATATTTGGTATCAGCCAGAGGGATCATGGCTAACCCCAAAAAAATACAAGCTATCCTCACAATGAAGAAGCCATCAAATCTGCGTGGTGTACAACAATTCGCAGGACGAGTGGCGGCGCTGAGTCGTTTTATTGCAAGATTAGGAGAAAAGACGCTGCCATTCTACGCCCTCATGAGAAAATAAGAAAATTCGAGTGGACGGAAGAAGCTCATCACACTTTTGAAGATCTTAAAAGGACACTTTCGACATCCCCTATCGTCGTGTCGCCAAAAGAAAAGGAACCTTTACTCCTTTATATGGCTGCAACACATCAGGTGGTCAGCACAGTCCTGGTCGTAGAACGACCCGAAGAAGGAAAGACACACGGTGTGCAGAGGCCAGTATACTTCCTGAGTGAGGTTTTATCGCCATCTAAACAAAGGTACCCACACTATCAGAAACTAGCATACGGAGTATTTATGACAACGCGAAAACTACGTCACTATTTTTCGGAGCACCCAATCGTAGTGGTCAATGAGGCACCTTTGTCAAGCATCCATCCAGAAGAAACTGGGCGTGTTTCTCTATGGGGCATCAAATTATCCCCTCGAGATATCACTTATGAGAAGCGCAAAGAAATTAAGTCACAAAGTCTGCCAGAACTCATCACAGAGTGGACGGAATTGCAACGTGCGGGTCCACCAGACCTTTCTAGCACATGGACAATGTACTTTGATGGATCAAAAAGAACAGAGGGAGCAGGAGCAGGAGTTGTACTAATATCACCTCAAGGAGACAAAATGCGATATCTTCTTCGGATGAGCTTTACAAATGCATCCAATAACGAAGCAGAATATGAGGCCCTATTGCATGGCATGCGAATGGCCAAAGCCTGCGGTGTAACTCGCATCAAAATCTTCGGAGATTCCAACCTTGTGGCACATCAGGCAATGGACAAATGTGACACTATCAGCGAAAATATGGTCGCTTATCGCGACTTATATGGCATCATGGAGGCTCAAATATGATGGGTGTGAAGTATCACATATAGGAAGAGCAAGCAATGACGAAGCCGACAATCCAGCAAACATCGGATCATTGTGTTTACCAATACCAACAGGAGTTTTTGGGAGGAGATAGTGGAGCAATCAATTAAGGCGAAAAGAGTCTCGGAAGTCATAGCACCAAAGACAGGGAAAAAGAAGCATCCGCAAAAAGAGTCGGGGGCTACTTCAGAAACCAAGAAAATAGAAGAGGCCATTGAAGAAAAAGAACAAGAAATCAAAGAGGTCATGCTAATTGAACCAACTTGTATGCAGCCGTATATAGCATATATGGTTAAGGGAGAACTACCAGAGGATGTGGTAGAAGCTCGGCGAATCACCCGACGATCGAAGGCTTTCAGGATAATTAAAGGAGAACTATACAAAAGAAGTATTTCGGGTGTGTTGCAATGTTGCAGAACACCCGAAGAAGGAAAAATTGTACTGAAAGATATACATGAAGGTGTCTGTGGTCACCATGCTAGTAGCCGAGCAATTGCTGCAAAAGCATTCAGGGCAAGATTTTATTGGCTCACTGCAGTACAAGATGCAAAAGACATTGTCAGAACATGTGAAGCATGCCAACAATTCACAACAAAGCCTAGAGATTCTAGATAAAAGGCCTATGGCCCATAGAGATTCTAGATAAAAGGCCTACGGCCCATAGAGATTCCAGATAAAAGGCCTACGGCCCATAGAGATTCCAGATAAAAGCCCAAGGAAGCAACCGACAGAAACTTCTTATTGTATTAGGAAAGAAATCATGAACCGACATTATGTTGGTATTGTAATCACGTATGTATGAAACCTATCCGCATACAACTTTGAGACCCGCCCTATTATATATAGGGCGGGAGAAGCCCAAGCGAGGGTACCGAAATCTAGTAGACAACTTGTAATAGAGTGTTTTCCCCAATATTCAGGCGACTTTGTCTTCATTTTTCTCCCTGACATCCGACGAAATCCCCAGCGTTCACTTTTCCATGAAATCCCAAGTCCATCATCATGGGCATTGCCAAGGTTACCCCTCGTCACTTAGTATCGAGAGTGAGATCACACTCGAGAGGCATGGGAGTCTTGGCTCCATTTAAATCCATCAACTTGAACCTCTTGAGCATATCTTGAATGTATTTGGCTTGATTAATAAAGATACCTCCAATCAATTGCTTCACTTCAAACCCAAGGAAGAATTTCAATTCGCCCATCATAGACATTTCAAACTCATTGGTCATTATCTTAGCAAAGACATCATTGAAAGCTTTGTTAGGATAACAAAAGATAATATCATCAACATAAATTTGGAAAATGAACAAGTTTCCTCCAACTCTCTTTGTAAAAAGAGTGGGTCGATTAACCCAACTTCAAAACCACGGTCTACCAACAACTTTCTAAGGTAATCATACCATGCACGTGGAGCTTGTTTAAGTCCATAAAGTGCCTTATAAAGTATGTAGACGTGGTTTGGAAACTTGCGATCCTCAAAACGCGGACGTTGCTTGACATACACCAACTCATTTAAGGGACCATTAAGAAAAGCACTCTTAACATCCATTTGTTGTAACTTAAAGTTATGATGAGATGCATATGAAAGCAAGATACAAATGGATTCAATACGAGCAATGGGGGCGAAAGTTTCATTGTAGTCGATATCCTCGACTTGGGAGAAGCCTTGAGCTACCAATCTCGCCTTGTTGCGAATGACCATTCCATTTGCATCTTGCTTGTTCTTGAAGATCCACTTTGTCCCAATGACATTATGGCACTCCTTGGGTCTCTCCACCAATTACCACACTTTGTTGTGTTCGAAGTTGTGAAGCTCTTCATGCATGGCATTGCTGACTCATGTACTAACGAGCTCGTTGGGGAACCCCAAGAGGAAGGTATGATGATCACAGCAGTAAGTTTCCTCAGTTATGAAACCAAGGTTATCAATCCAGTAGGAGCAAGGAAACACCTCAAAGGTGTTGCTAGCTGGTCTTTGGCAGGGCGCACTACCGGTGCCAGCAGCAACGTGGAATACTGCACAACACAACCACAAAACTCTGTCCCCAACTTACGATGAGGTTGTCAATGTCACCGGTTTTGCTGAAAGCAAAGGATTAAACGTATCGAGTGGAAGAAAGTAATAGTTTGTAGAAAGTAAACACAAAGCAGTAAACAGTTGATTGTAGATTCATGGTAAAAGAAAGGACCGGGGTCCATAGTTCACTAGTGGTGGCTCTCCTTAAGATAGATGACATGTTGGGTGAACAAATTACAACGGGGCAATTGACAAACATCGAGAAAGCATACAAGCATATACTACTCATCTTGACTCCTTTGAGACTTGATTGGGCATTACAACATTATACATAGACCGTAATCCAACTGCATCTATGACTTATAATCCACCTTCAGGTTATCATGTGAACCCCCTCCAGTATTAAGTTGCAAGCAACGGATAATTGCATTACGCGTTGCATGTAAAGTAAACAATACGATTGTTCTATGAACAAAGGATTTTTGTTTTCTCCCTCGTAGCAACAACACATCTAGTACCTTAGAGATTTTTGTCACTTCCCCAGATTACTAGAGGCATGAACCCACTATCGAGCATAAATACTAACTCTTGGAGTTGCTAGCATCTACTTGGCCAAGATAGCTACTAACAACGGAAAGCATGCAAGATCACAAATAACAAAGATATGATAGAATCAATAATCAATCTAAAATAGCATCTCAATATCCATCGGATCCCCGCAAACACAACCTGTAGGATTACAAATAGATGATCTTGATCATGAACGGAGCTCACAAGATCTAAACATGATAGCACAAAGGAGGAGAACCAGCCATCTAGCTACTACATGGACCCGTAGTCCAGAGATGAACTACTCACGCATCACACCAGAGGCTTGCATGGTGATGAAGAAGGCCTCCAGGTTGAATTATCCCCTTTGGCAGGGTGTGCCGGGAAGAGCTTCAGATCCCTCCCGATCTTGGGATGGAGATGACGGTGGCTATAGACTCTTTCGTGGAATTTTGATCGGGTCCTTAGGGTTTCTGTATCGGAGGCAACATATAGGTGAAAGGAGAGGCCGAGGGGGTGCCTAGGGCGGCCAGACCACCCCCTGGCGCGGGCCAAGCCTGGCCGCGCGGCCAGGTGGTGTGCCGGGCCCCAGCCCCTCTCCGTCTCTTATTCTGGCTCCTGGTGTCCCTCAGTGAAAAACTGACTTTGGCTTTTGTCCCATCCAATTCCGAGAATATTCATTTTCTGACTTTCCTGGAACCAAAAACAGCAGAAAACAGGCAGCTAGCACTGTGGCTCTTGTTAATAGGTTAGTCCAAGAAATAATATGAAAAGTACTCCAAAGTGTGGACAAAACATGAGAAAGTAGATAAAACCAAGCATGGAACATGAAAAATTATGGATATGTTAGCAACGTATCAACATCCCCAAGCTTAACTCATGCTCGTCCTCGAGTAGGTAAGTGATAAAAAGAAAGAATAATTTTTGAGGTGACATGCACCATCATAAACTTGATCAAAGTATTTGTAAAACATTGATAGCTGGGATCATAGTACTTCAATCATAACATGAAAGACAAAGTTCTAACAATAAGGCAAAACAACTATGTTGCAACATAAAAAGGCATAAAGAAAAGATTCATGAATAATAATGCTTTGCAAGACGTTTGTTTGTTTCACATAAAGAAAACATAGCATAGTGGCATTCAGCTTGTCCCTCATAGAGTAACAAACATAAATGCATAGGACACCTTCAAAGTTCATGGGAGTGACTAGATGCAAATAGTTTAAAACAAGAAATATCAAAGTTATGCATCAATCAACAAGTCTTGGGACAATGCACATAGAACTAAGAATGGCCACTATGCTCTCAAAGTAGGTGCATAAAGATAGAAGGTGGAGACTCAACATAAAAAGTAAAAGAAGGAGCCTTCATAGAAGGAAGTAGGGATTCAAGTCTCATAAAGAGCTTCCAAAAATTATGGTACTTATTATCTTTCAGCTCTCATTGCCCCTATCATAAGCATCTTGAAGGTGATTAAGGTTAAAGTGACGCAACTAAGAGGATATGCTTGACAAGTTATAAGCCGAAATCTCATGCCCCTTACTTACGAAGACCGAACCTCATGCTACTAAACTTTAGTCACAAGTAAGCTCTTATCATTGTAAGTACATATGTATCATAGAGAACCGCCAACAGGGTACCCCTTGCACATGATACAGGAGCTATCCCATAATCAAAATGACAAGGCAAGCAGACAATGAGCATCTCAGCGATCTTTTTATTTGCTATTTTCATAGGTTTTTATTGAGGATGCTTCATAGAGTGCTCATTATGGTTATGCTTCAAGTTTCCACCATGAGTAGGCATGGCTTAGGCTAACAGCCCAGGCATTTCTCTGACACAAATACAAACTCCATGATCTTACAAGTTCCCCTTTTATTTCACATCGTCGGGATCCATAAGAAAAAGAACATGATATCAACGGGGTACAAAGTACAAGTGCAATGTTGAAAGCGTTCCCCATGATACATGGTTCAGCTAACTTCAACTTATAAAGCGCAAGCATATACGCAACAAAGATGGATGCAATGGTTCAAGTTTGTTAAGTGCAAAAAAGTAAAGTGTGTCATCAAGTTCATGAGAACTTTAATCACTAGTTTTCTCATAACAAGTTTAATTCAGAAGGTAGACAAAAACATGAATATACTTTGAATAGAATATGCTAATAGGTAGGTATGATGGACTCTTTGGAATAACTTGGTTTTAGGAGTTGGATGCATGAGTGGAACTCACACTTGGTTGTGGAGGCTAGCAAAAGACTGGGAGCGACCAACTAAGGGAGCAATAATGGCCATAATGTCGTCGGATTGATGACAAGTACGCCATGAGGGGGTCCTCGAGGCGTGCGGAAGAGAGGGGTGTTAGACGTACGGTTTTCTGGGACGGTGAGCACACAAGTTTACCCAGGTTCGAATCCGCCGGCTTTGGACGGATCCTACTCCTGCTAGCAATCCAGTAATACGGCAGAGCCTGAATATGGGTTACAAGGGTTTCGCATGTGCGAGTTGAGATTGTAGACTATTGAGGTGTGCCCTAAAGGCTCTCCCTAGGATGGCTTATATAGATATCCGGCCTAGGGTTTATAGGAGAGATAAATACGGCTACGACTGAGAGTCGGTTACAGAGTACATCCTGAACTACAAGTAACATTATGGGCCTAAGTCGGTAAGTCTTCTGGGCCTTCCCGTAGCTGGATTGGACTCCGTCTTTCTCCCTAACTAGGCCGCCCGCGAAGCAATGCTCTAACCTGAAGTGGGCCACCCTGGTTAGTGAGGAACTGTGAGGATACCCTGAAAGTATATCCCCAACAGCAGCCCCCGGAGGCCTCCAAGATCCAAAGTCGGATTTATCATCGTCTAGCTTGACCTTCGGCTTGCAGAATCTTGAAGGGTTCCTGAAACTTCACAACAAAAAATACGATCCGGGTCTTAAAAATAAGTCGTACCTATCAATAGGTTACTCGGATTTTCCAGCTCGATTTTAAACTAAGCCGGAACTTGGTCTCTAACGCCACCTGACACAAGCATGGTCAAGTCACGTCATCTGACAGGCGTTCCGTCAGCACGACCGTTTGATGGGCCCGCGGTTCGTGGAACCGAGGCACTGTTTCAATGCGTGCGTGGAGATCGAGGTGACACAATCATCGCGTGGGTCCTTCCCAGTTCTTTCCACGATGCGTGGCGGTTGCACTGTAGCATTTGCACGAATCTTGGCACAAGTAGGTGGATATAAGGGGTTTGGATTTCTCCTTCTCCTTTCCACCAGTCCCTTGCTGTTTCCTTCCTTCCCAATCCTCTTGTGCGCACAGAGCCTCCTCGTCCTTCCCCCCACAGAAACTCCCAGCGCCGCCCCTTTCAAGTCATTTTCTCACCGGAGAAATGGCTTCATCTTCTTCCTCTGGTTTGGCGGCAGCGGCGGCGGCGGCAATGACGGAAGCAGCAGCAGAGAAGGAGAGCTTCCGGGGAATCTGGATCCCCTACGCCCTCAACGAGGAGGGCCTTAGGAACATGGAGAAGGAGGGGCTTCTCGCTGCCGACGACTGGCGGAGCGGCTTCGGGGAAACCGTCCCCAACCCGCGCGACGGCAAGCGGGTCCACTTCGGCACCCATCTTGACCGAGGTCTGTCTTTTCCTCCCTCGGAGTTCTTCTCCGAGGTGATAGATCATTTCGGAGTTCAACTCCACAATCTTCCTCCCAACTCTCTCTTAGAGATGAGTGCATATGCTTCGCTTTGCGAGGGCTTTATCGGCATTAGGCCGAGTTTGACTCTCTTCCGGTACTATTTCCATGTCCGGAGGAATTCCATTACTGCCGGTGTTCCTTACATCACCGGCACTATCAGCTTTTCACTTAAACGGGACCGGGCTTATCCCAAGATTCTAGCTAGTGATTCGGTCAAACAATGGCCGGCAACTTTTTTCTATCATAGGGATATTCCGGCTCCCGACAAAGCTACTGCTTTGCCGGTTTTTGTTGACGGAGCTGCCACGGCCCAGCCTTCCTAGGACGAGGCTGCTCCAGCTCTTTCCGACGATCTGATCCTTGCTAAGAGGCGGATCGAATATTTGATTAAGCACAATGGTCTGAAGGGATCCGACTTGGTCCAGTGTTGGGTCTCACGTCAGATCCAGCCACTTCAGTACCACAGAACCCGACTGATGCACTCCATCACGTCGTCTCCAATCGACTCCCTCCGCATCATCTCCAAAGCCCACACCACTCAAGGCTACATAAGCCAAATCAAGTGGCTGATCAAGGAGCGGATCGAGAGGAGAATTCCGGAGGTTTCTCTGGAGATGCACACGGCGGAAAACCCCGTGGTGCCGGTAAGCTTCCATCATCACACCTTTTATGTGTTTCAATTTTCGAGTTATACTACAATACTGATATGTTTTCTTCTTTTCAGCTTGCTGACATCCCTGAGTCGGAACTTGCTCCGCTCGAAGGATACCCTCCGGAGTTCTCTCAGGAGGTAGAAGTGGTCCCATTGCCGGACCTTGCGCTCAAGAAGCGCAAAGCTCCGACAGTGGCCGTTGGCACAAAGGAGGTGCCTGTCGTGAAGAGGTAACTTTCAGTCACAACTTTCTGCCTTTGTACTTTAATCAAATTTCTTTCCGAGATGTAATGTTTCCGACTTCACTACATTCTCAGAGCAAAACCGCTCATCAAGGCCAGGGGGAAGGGATTTCTTCGAAGCCTCTACGGCAGACGAAGCTTACCATAGCTTCCCCTGCCGTGGCTCCTCCGACTCCTGCCCCTCATCCTTCTGCAACGCTGGTTATCTCGCCGGACGCTGCAGAAGATCCGGCTCCTTCAACGGGGCCTGCGAACCTTGGATCGCAAACTGACGTCACCACGGGTGCGTCAGATCTAGATAAGGGTGAACCCTCTTTGGGTAATGATCCCTCGGCAGAAACCTTCGCCGAAAACCTCATGAGCAATCCGGGACTTGCCAAGTTTGGCTTGACCCAGAAATCTGCCGAAGAAATCCAGCGACTCGTCAGGCAAGTCCTGGAGAAAAGCCATCTTTCTGCCGAAGAAGAAGCGCAGGAAGCAGAGGACGTCAAGTTCTCTGATCTTCTTGCTCAAGTCCGCCTTCACGACGAGAGGATTAGGACTAGCGAGCTTCCAACAGCCCCAGTAATCCCTCTTACTCTCGCTGAAAAGGTGGCTGCTGAAGTGAACACGGGTTTGGATAAACTCACCCGCGAGCAATATGTAAGTCGGAATTCCAACTCTTGTTTTTTCTATTATGTTATATCATATCCTCTAGCCCCCAAGCATGAAGTAGGATAAACAATCCGGGTTTATGCTTTATTTAGGATGCCAAAGAACGAACTAGTGTAGCCCCCAAGGTTCGTGCTGATATTTTATCAAAAAATATTAGCCCGAGTCTTAAGTAGCTTTCTGACTTTGGGTATTCTGACTTACATAAAGTATGTTCTTATAACCAGGAGTTATTGACCAATGCCTGCGATAAGCGGAGAGAGATCAAAGCTCTCCGGCTTAAAAATGTTGAGCTTAAAGTCTCCAAGGATGAAGCCGAAGGTAAACATTCCGAGACTCAAACCTTGTCTTTGTTATTTTCAATGTCGAATTTTTCTGAACTTTTGTTCTTTTTGACTTATAGCGCTGGTGAAACAATCCGTCGCCATGATTGAAGAGGCCGAGAACCTCAAGACCCTGGTGGTGGAAAACAAAGGACTTTGCCAAGAGTTGGATAAGCTTAAGGCGGATCATGAAAGGAGCATAGCTCAAGTCCTTGAATCCTCCTCCATGGTCACTAATGAGCGTGATCGCAAGATCGCTGCTCAAGATAAAATAATCTCGGATCTCAAAAATGAGCTTGGCAGAGAGAAGGATATGTCCCAGGCGCTCCGGGCTAAACTCCAGAGTCTCCGGGAGGAGAAGACCAAGATTGACGATGTCATTTTGGTAATGCTCCATCTTCGACTTGTCTCTTTCTTCGACTTTTATCAATGTCAGATTTTTCTTAACTTGTTTTGTGTATAGGTCCTCTGAAGTTGACGGACTCTTCCTCCTCCGAGCCCCACACCCACCGGATTACCCAAGTCGGTGACCAGCTTCATGACTTCCGCCAGTCCCTTGAGGACGTCGTCAAAGCTCTCAAGATTCCAGACATGCCAAGCATGTCGGATTTTCAGGTGCGGGACAAGGCCAAGGAGATGCCGCAGCTTGTTCGGGACTGGAACATGTCCTACGCGTGGACTGCTGCGCAGAACGCTCTCACCATGGTCATGAGCCACCATGGAAACATGGAGATATGGCAAGTGACCAGAGGGTACTGCAAGGTAGATGAAGACGGCCAGGAGCAGGACCTTCAAGCCATCATGCACTCCTACGCCGGATACGGGTGTCACGTGGCTGATCTGACCAGCTACGAGATCCCCTTCTTCACCCGTGTGGATACTCCGCCTCCTCCTGCAGAAGAAACCGAAGAAGTTTCCGACGATGAACGCACCATCTCGGATGCGGACATCTCGGAACAATATCAAGGCGGAGTGACCAACGAGCCGGAAGATCCTTCATCTCCTCCTGCATCGTAGACCAGAAACTTATGTATTATTCCGGAAAAAACATGATGCGTTTGTAAATATGTAATACTTTAACTTTTGCTAGTGCTAAGCTTTTGATCTATTCAACACTTTTCGGCTTTGAGATTTTTTTGTGTGCCTGAAATGTTTTACATAAGCACTTGTATTTTTTCGTCTCTACTTATCGTTTATCTGGCTTTCCGCCTCGTCCCTTTCGTGAGCCGGCTAAACCTTCCGTCGAAAACTTTGCCGAGCAACGGAGCTCAATTGCTAAACCAGTTTAAACTCGGAAATAAAGCCGGCCTCCAGTACCAAAAATTCACTACTCGGAAAATGCCCGCATCCAGCAATCAGACAAATAACCAAAGTAAAGACTACAAACTTTAGAGTTATACCCAAGGGTAGCAGTTTTAGAATCGGAAATCTAAACCAGAACGAACATGAGCATAAAGTACTTTCAAGCATTCTGGGATTTTCGACTATGACATGATCATTCGGAAATAAGATGGTTTAAGAACTTCTCAAAAAAACTTGAGGTAACCAAAACTTTTATTTCTCACAGAACATGTACATATGTATGATTACAAAGAAGGATAAATTAAGAATAAAAGGGACGTAGCTGAGCAATATTCCACGGTCTGTCCAACTCATCCGGATTTGTACTGCCTCCAGCTCTCTTTCTCTTCTTAGTAGCAGGTCTTTCTTTGACTGGCCTCATGTCAGTTAAGTAGTACGATTCATTGTGCAATACTCGACTAACTAAAAAGGGCCCTTCCCATACTGGGGAAAGTTTGTGCTTTCTTTGTTGCACAAGTCGGAGAACCAAGTCACCTTTATTGAAGGATCTATTTCGGACTCTCTGACTATGATACTTGCGTAACTTCTGTTGATAGGCTGTAGATCTCATTTCAGCAACGACGCGAACTTCTTCGACTAAGTCGAGATCATTTTGTCGAGAAATCTCGGCATCCTCTTTGATATACGCGGCCACTCTAGGAGAAGTATGAATTAAATCACTAGGGAGAACTGCTTCTGCACCATAGACCAAGAAAAAAGGCGTGTATCCTGTTGACCTGTTTGGAGTTGTTCGTAAACTCCAAATTATAGAGGGTAGTTCCTCTGCCCAAGCCCCCGCAGCACGTCGTAGTGGTGCTTCGAGTCTCGGTTTTAGCCCTTGTAGGATTAAACCATTTGCTCTTTCGACTTGTCCCTTAGCCTGTGGATGTGCGACTGACGCAATGTCAAGCCGGATATTTTGCTCGTTGCAGAATTCAGCCAATTCTCCCATAGAAAAGTTACTCCCATTGTCCGTGATAATGCTGTGCGGATAACCATACCGGATTATAACATCCTCGACAAATCTTTTGGCTATTGCTCCATCACAACTAGTGACAGGTTTAGCCTCAATCCATTTTGTGAATTTATCCACCATCACTAAGAGGTGAGTAAATCCACTTGGAGCTCGTTTAAATGGTCCTACCATGTCAAGCCCCCAGACCACAAAGGGCCACGTTATAGGTATTGTCCGTAGCTGATCAGCCGGAACATGAGCTTGCTTGGCGTACTTTTGGCAGCCTTTACACGTCTTGACTAATCGTTCGGCATCTGCCTGAGCTGTAAGCCAGAAAAATCCGTGTTGAAAAGCTTTTGCCACTAAAGATTTGACTGCAGCGTGGTGACCACACTCGCCTTCGTGGATTTCCCTTAAGATTTCCACTCCTTCTTCCGGAGATACACAGCGCTAAAAAACCCCAGAAACACTCCGCTTATGGAGCTCACCTTTAACAATAGTATAGGCTTTTGCTCGTCGGATAATCTGCCGGCTCAGCACCTCGTCTTCGGGTAATTTGCCATCTACCAAATAATCGAGGTAGGGTTGAGTCCAGCTGGGAATTACAGCCAGAACTGCTATCAAGGGTGAGTCAGATTTGGTCGGATATTCCTCATCTACTCCCTTTATTGAGGGAACTTTGAGGTGCTCTAGAAAAGCGCCATCCGGGACCTCTTTCCGCTCAGAACCTATCCGAGATAGTGCATCTGCTTCCTCATTTTCTGCTCGAGGGATGTGTTGGACTTCAAACCCTTCGAACAATTTAGATAGATCATCCACGACAGCTTTATATGCTGCCATGTGTTTATTTGCATTACAAATATCCAACACTTGCTGAGCAACAAGATCCGAATCCCCGTAACAAATCAAACGTTGGATGCCAATATCCTTAGCAATCCAGATTCCATGCAGCAGTGCTTCATACTCGGCAATATTGTTTGTTGCTGTGAAGTGGATCTGCAACACGTATAAAAGTTTATCTCCTTGGGGTGATTTGAGCACCACGCCAGCCCCCGAGCCCCCTTGAGCCTTAGACCCGTCGAAAAAGAGGGTCCAATATTCCGACTCAGGGAGTATCATAGTCTCCTTCTTCTCTGTCCAATCAGCGACAAAGTCAGCAAGGATCTGGGATTTGATTACTGTCCGAGGTTTATACTCAATATCAAAAGTTGAAAGCTCTATGCCCCATTTGGCGACGCGTCCTGTGGCATCGCTGTTGTTGATTATATCTCTCATGGGAGCTTTGCTCACCACGGTAATTGGATGCTCCTGAAAATAGTGTTGTAACTTACGAGATGCTAGAAAAACACCGTAAGCCAACTTTTGATAGTGCGGATATCGCTGTTTTGATTCTGTCAGGACCTCGCTGACAAAGTAAGTCGGACGCTGCATCAGGTATTCCTGATTTTCTTCTGGTCTCTCCACCACCATGATGATACTAACGACCTTATTTGTCGCAGAAATATAAAGCAACATCGGTTCCTAAGGTTCCGGCGCTGCAAGGATAGGAGCAGATGAGAGTACTTTCTTCAGGTCTTGTAGTGCAGCTTCAGCTTCGTCAGTCCAAACGAAATCTTTGGTCTTTTTCAGGAGTTTGTATAATGGTGCAGGTCTTTCACCAAGCCGGCTTACAAATCGACTGACCGCAGCGATGCAGCCAGTTAATCTTTGTACATCCTTCAGGCGAGTTGGCCTGGAAATATTGAGTATAGCCTTGATTTTGTCTCGGTTCACCTCTATGCCTCTTTGAGACACGATGAAACCTAACAATTTTCCAGCTGGTATTCCAAAGAAGCATTTCTTCGGGTTAAGCATGATGTTGTATTTTCGTAGATTGGCGAGCGTTTCCTCCAAGTCGGGAATTAGTGTTTCCTTCTTTTTGGACATCATCGTGATATCATCCACGTATGCATGTACATTGCGTCCGAGTTGGTCATGGAGGCAACGTTGCATCGTGCGCTGGTACGTAGCTCCTGCGTTCTTCAGCCCAAAGGGCATCGTAACAAAACAGAAGGTTTCGAAAGTGGTTATGAATGAAATTTTGACTTTGTCAGATTCGTTTATCCGGATTTGGTGATAACCGGAATATGCGTCGAGAAAATAGAGGAGTTCCAAGCCTACCGTAGAATCGATAACTTGATCAATTCTAGGCAGAGCGAACAGATCTTTTGGACAAGCCTTGTTCAAGGCAGCATAATCAACACACATCCTTAAATCAGTGGTGTCCTTTTTAGGGACCATTACAGGATTGGCCGACCACTCAGTGTGGATGACCTCTTCTATGAATCCGGCTAACTCGAACCGTGCTAGTTCCTTAGCTATTGCCTTACGCTTTTCGTCGCCAAACCGTCATAAGGACTGTTTGACGGGTTTAGCATTCGGCAAGTTCCATAGGTACTCCGGTCATGTCAGATGGCTGCCATGCGAACATATCTTGATTTGCTTGGAGGAACTTGACGAGCGCGCTTTCCTATGCGCTATCTAGGCCTACGCCTATCTGGGTCACCTTGGAGGGGTCATCATCCTTCAACGACGCTTTCTTCGTCTCTTCTAACGCCTTGAACTCCGGATTTGGCTTGGTCACCTCCTTCTTCATTGCGGGCATCTCAGACGGATGTATGCTCTTCTTGATCTCCTGGTACTCCTGGGCGTGCAGCACGGCTTCGGCAAAGGCGGCATTTTCATCCTCGCACTCTCGCGCTTTCTTCGGGTCTCTGATGACCCACAAGTATAGGGGGTGTATCGAAGTATTTTCGATAAGTAAGAGTGTTGAACCCAACGAGGAGCAGAAGGTGCTGGCTAGTGGTATGGATCAGGAATTCTATGCAAATACTTAGCAAACGGATTTTTAGGGGTTTTCGATAAAGCAAGTAAACAAAGTACGAGTAAACAAAAGACAGTAGGAATAAATGCAGCAAGTGGCCCAATCCTTTATGCAGCAAAGGACAAGCCGGTTGTATTTCTATAGATGACCAAACGTTCTCGAGGACACATGTGAAGACTGTCAAGTGCTTTCGCTTCATATAGTTGATTAATCTTCTTTAGCTTGCTAAGTGTTGTGTGGGTGAACCTGTGCTAATGTACCGCCCCATCCAAGACTAAATACATACTTGTGATTAAACCCCCTTGCAAACATCCGTAAGTACAAGAAAGTAATTAAGGTAGAAACCTAACCACAGCTTTAAACTCTAAGACCCTTACGTCCCTTGTGCAATGGTTTCCTAACGGGGGTTCAGGTTTTACACACTCCGGCAACCCCTACGATTAGTAGCCAAATACACAATGCATTCCCCTAGGCCCATATAGGTGAAGTGTCATGTAGTCGACGTTCACATGACACCACTAGAAGAAGTACACCACAACTTAAATAAAAATCTATTGAATCTTTCTCAACACAACTCCACTACTAACAACAAGACTTCTCCCATGTCCTCAAGAACAAAACGAACTACTCACAAGACATCATATGGATCATGATCAGAGATGGAATAATGATGTATAACAATCTGAACATAAACAATAATTCAATGGTTCACTCAATAGCATCAACTACAAAGAGTAATCAACACCGGGAAAGTTTCCCCTATGAACTATAGCAAGATTCAACGCAATTGTTACAGCAATATGGAGATGGTGATGAGGGTGCTGATGGTGATGATGATGGTGGTGATGATGATGATGATCCCGATGAAGTCCAGCTTGATGGTGGTGTTGATGGCGACGATCTCCCCTCTCCGGGAAGGAATTCCCTGCGTAAATCATCTCACGGAGAGATCTTTCTATCTCGGTGTTTTCTGCCCCGCAGAGGTGGCGGAATCTTTATATGGTCGCTCCCCGAGTCTTAGGGTTTCGGGAGGTTGATATACGCCAGATGAGAGGGGCTGGAGTGGGCCAGGGTGGCCACCCCACTCCCTGGCGCGGCCTAGGCCTGCCCGCGCCATGGGGTGGTGTGGGCCCCCTGTGGCCCACCTCTACTCCATCTTCTGGCATCCTTAGTCTTCTGGAATAATAGGATTTTCCGTATATTTTCCCGGATTTTCTGATCTTCGCGAATTTTGCCTCCAATCGCACATTTTCCATCAGAATCCTGACTACAGCGGTCCATGCTCCAAAAGTCATCAACCATGCAAAAATAGATGAAATAACATAAGTATCACCTCTCAATACGAAATATATCAATGAATAATAGTGAATTAAGACATAGAATAGTGATGCAAAATGGACGTATCAACTCCGCCCAAGCTTAGACTTCGCTTGTCCCAAGCAAAATTGAGCTCAATAAACATGACCTCAAGTTTATGGAGTGAAGAGTCGATAAAAGAATACGGACAAGAAGCATCACATTCATCAAATACATAGATCATAATATAAGAAAACTCACTATTATATAACTCAACTTGCAATGAGTAAAGGAAACACAATAAAGATACATAAAGTGAATCATAATTGGTAATGGCAAACTTAGCTCTTGGTCGAAGAATAGTTGATAATTTGTTGGAGTTCCCAAATAGCTAGTTTTTTCAATGATAGCTTTCAAAGTAGTAAACATCAGGATACGAGCAATGTACAAAACAAGGAACATAAGAAACATGATTGAATAAATCATCATATGAATGAATGAAACACATCAACTCAAAATACTTGCTGAGATAGAGGGGAATAGGTTTACTGACTCAACTTCAAGGTAAAAGAAAGGCCCTTCGCAGAGGGAAGCAGGGATTGCAAGTCTCATAAAGAGCTCCCAAAAATTATGATACTTGCTAGCTTTCAGCTCTCATTGCCGCTATCATAGGCATCTTTAGGTGATTAAGGTTAAAGTGACACAACTAAGAGGATATGCTTGACAAGTTATAAGTTGAAATCTCATGCCCCTTACTTATGAGTACCGATCCTCATGCTACTCAACTTCAGTCACGAGCAAGCTCTTGTCATTGTAAATACATGTGTATCATTGAGAACCACCAACGGGGTACCCCTTGCACATGATACAGGAGCTATCCCATAGTCAAAATGACAAGGCAAGCAGACAGTGAGCATCTCAGCGATCTTTTTATTTGCTATTTGCATAGGTTTTTATTGAGGATGCTTCATAGAATGCTCACTATAGTTATGCTGCAAGTTTTCACCTTGATTAGGCATGGCTTAGGCTAGCGGCCCAGGCGTTTCTCTATCACACATATAAACTCCATGATCCTACAAGTTCCACTTTTATTTCACACCGCCGGGATCCATAAGCAAAAGAACATGATATCAACTAGGTACAAGTCCCAATGAAGTGTTGAAAGCGGTCCCCATGATACATGGTTCGGCTAACTTCAACTCATAAAGCGCAAGCATATACGCAACAAAGAAGGACCCAATGGTTCAAGTTTATTAAATGCAAGAAAGTAAAGTGTGCCATCAAGTTCGTGAGAGCTTTAATCACTAATTTTCACATAACAGGTTTAATTTGGAAGGTAGACAAAACAGGAATTTACTTGGAATAGCAATAATGCTACTAGGTAGGTATGGTGGACGCAAATGGCAAAGGTTTTGGTTTAAAGGAGGTGGATGCACGAGAATAATTCCCTCTCAGTACAGGTTTTTGGCTAGCAAGGCTGGGTAGCAAGTACAAGAGTTGAAGGAAACAAACAAACATACAAGTGATAAAGACAAACATACAATCTTCCTTGGAAGCACAAAATATCTTAACTAGAGAATACTAAACTTATGAGCAAATCAAGAAAGAAAGATGATGAAATTATTTTTCTTTAGAGTACTTGTATCTTTTTCTTTCAACTCTCAAAAAGGTGTTGCTACTAACCGAGCCAGATTTGCCAAAACCAACTAAATTAACTCAATGATCCCAAAGTGCTACCAATACTAACAACAAGATCAATCATATAACCACGAATTGAGAACTAACATAAGCTAAGCAAAAGAGTAAATGATAGAACTTCTCATTAATATTCCATAACGTAAACTCACACCAAGGGATACATATCTAACAAGAGAGTGGACACTTCCATAATGCAAACCATACTACAAAATAACTCCTCTATTCATGAAATGACTCTACTAATAAGGTAAAAAGAAAGAAGATAGTGATATGATACCGCGGCACTCCCCCAAGCTTGGAACAAACCAAGGGGATGCCAAACCTGATGACGAATTACTCCTTAGGTGGTGGTGGTATCCTCTCGATGAGCTCCTTGATCAGTTTCCTCAAGTCCTCAATCTCAAAGGTGAGATTACGAATCAGCTGTGAGTTTTGCTCAATGCGGCTCATGATCATGTCGTGTTGAGAATTCCAGCTCTTACTATTCTTTCCCCACTCTTCCTCCTTGAAGTCTTCTTTTCCTGCATAGCTAGAACGAGGCAAATCCCATTTGGTGGGTAATTTCTCCTTGGGCATATTCTGGTATTGATGCTCATGGATAAGGGTATGGAAAGGATTCCCTTCCCTTTATCCTTCGTGTACACCATTGTGCTTCTAAGCTCTCAAAGAGTATGTCCTGACAGAAACAGATCGAAACAAAAACACGATGAAAACACGATATACGAACCTCGGGAGATCCGGGGGGTTATATATTACGAAGTTTCATATCAAAAGGAAGGTACTGGGAGAAAACGGGTCGGAGAAAGAGTCCTGCGTGGCCTCACCACCTGGTGGCGCGGCCAGGGGTGGGCCCGCGCCATAGGGTGGTGTGAGCCACCCTGGCTCCATTTCCATCCCTTTTTCTCTTCGTAGCTTTCCTTATTGACTGAAAACTGCAAAAATATAGTTGGATTGTATTTTCGCGGAACTTTTGTTACCAGAACCGTTACCTAGTTGGAAATGGACTCTGCAGGTCTCTGAATTTGGTATTTAGTGGATCCTTCCAGAGTCATCACTTGAGTCATCAATATCTTCATCTTCATACACTTATTACTTGAGTCGTAAAACCCTTCTCTTCCTTATTACACCATTATCTCCGCTTCCTAGAAATTTCTTTCACACAAAACTTCACACAGTTCTCATTAGCAACATTAATATAAGTGAAGTGATAAAACCTTTTGAGTCCAACTTCAACTTAAAACCATCAAAACAAAAGCTACTGTAGCAACTCCTTCTAAAAACCCAAAAAGAATTCAAAAAGGAAATCGAATAAAGAAGCAAATGCAAGATTGGCAAAATCTGTCAAAACAGACCAGCAGGTAAAGATCAATTTTTTTGAACATCTTCTGTTGCTCAAATCAAAAAGTGCAAAACTAACACAAGTTAAATAACAACCTGGGGCATAAGCACAAACAATTACAGCTCAATCCGACATACAGAGATCTCTCACGAATTTTTACAGTGAAGCACAAAAATCTGTTTCGGGACAGCAACTTCCCCAAACCTTACTTCTCTCTCATTAGAGGTTGATCTTGACACAAAAACCAAACAAAACGGATAAGGAGCGGTTATTACCAAAGTAATAACTTCCAAGACTCAAAGAAACAAAAACAAACTGAAAGCAAAAACAAATTGGGTTGTCTCCCATAAAGCTCTTTCTTTATAGCCATTAAGATGGGCATGATAATTTTGAAGAAGCTCTCATAGGGATATGAATTCAAGTGAAGGAGAGAATTAAGAAGCAAAAACACACACATTTAAGTCTAACTCACTTCCTATTCAAGGGAATTTTGTAAACAAACAATTTATTGAAACCAAAGGCAACTCGCATAAGAAGGCAAAAGAAGCGCAATATAAAAACTTTCAGCATAAAACGAGGAAACTTGATATTATTGAGATACATAAGAACACTTTTACCTCTCTCATAGTAACTTTCAGTATAATGCATAAACTTAACAATATAGCTATCACAAGGACTTTCATAGCAATGATCACTTATTCTAACAGAAAACACAGGGATACTAGCTCTCATAACACTACTTTGCGAAACAATATTAGAGGTATCCTTACAAAGGATAGTGTGTCCCTCTTTTTCATACTTAGTGACAAAGTCTTTCACATTTGCTACTATAGGTTCATCAACCATTTGTTTATCAGGTTCAACAACTTTACTAGTACTTTCATTAACCATACTAGCTATCATAGAATGTTCCTTCACCTTAACTGGAAAAGGCATTTTCTCAATATAAGGTTCAGGTACAACATGATTAGCAGTATAAACTTCAGTATTTCTTGAAGGAACACTCTAAAGCAATATCTTTATAAGGCTCATGATACTTATTCCACTTCTTTTTAGGCACTTCAATGTAGGAAGCAAAAGCCTTAAAATAAGAAGCAATAGCTTGAGAGTCTAGACCATAAGCATTTTTAATATTTTGAAAGCCATCAGTTCCCATAAAAGATTCAATGCATTCATAATCATAACCTATACCTGACTTTCTACCTTTGTCATTCTCCCAAGCTTCAGCATTGTCTTGAATACAGTCTAGAAGGTCCCATTTAACTTCTTCTTCCATGCGAGTGAATGATCCAGCACAAGAAGCATCCAATAAATCTTTGTCATGTAGAGGAAGCCTTGCATAAAAGTTGTTGATAATAATATTGTTGGGGAGCTCATGAATGGGACATTTGAGCATTAGTAACTTCAATCTCCCCCAAGCTTGAGCTGTACTCTCTCCATCAAGAGGCCAAAAGTTTTATATTTGATTCTGATCTTTATGAATCTCACTAGGAGGATAAAACTTTGAATAAAAGAGAAGCACTATTTCCTCCATTCCAGAGCATGACCATTCTTCAGCAGCTTATACCATTCCTCAGCTCTTCCTTTCAGTGATAATGAGAATAACTTCTTCTTAACTTGATCTGTAGTAAGACCTGCACACTTGAACAACCCGCATAATTCGTGTATAAAGAGTAAATGATCACCGGGATGGACAGTTCCATCCCCAACATAGTAGTTATCCATAACACGATCAATAATTCTTATAGGTATTTTGAAAACATCTTTCTCAGCAGGTGGTGGCTTATCTACTACCTTAGTAGTGGTAGTAGCATTACCAAATAAGAAACTCAGCAAATTATCCATAACAAAAATAAATCAACTAGCAGAAGTAAACAATACTCACAGTAGAAGTTTCCTTTACCAGTTCCACTCTCCAATAGTGCTTCACTCCCCGGCAACGGCGCCAGAAAATAGTCTTGATGACCCACAAGTATAGGGGGTGTATCGCAGTATTTTCGATAAGTAAGAGTGTCGAACCCAATGAGGAGCAGAAGGTGCTGGCTAGTGGTATGGATCAGGAATTCTCTGCAAATACTTAGCAAACGGATTTTTAGGGGTTTTCAATAAAGCAAGTAAACAAAGTACGAGTAAACAAAAGACAGTAGGAATAAATGCAGCAAGTGGCCCAATCCTTTATGCAGCAAAGGACAAGCCGGTTGTATTTCTATAGATGACCAAACGTTCTCGAGGACACATGGGAAGACTGCAAGTGCTTTCGCTTCATATAGTCGATTAATCTTCTTTAGCTTGCTAAGTGTTGTGTGGGTGAACCTGTGCTAATGTACCGCCCCATCCAAGACTAAATACATACTTGTGATTAAACCCCCTTGCAAACATCCGTAAGTACAAGAAAGTAATTAAGGTAGAAACCTAACCACAGCTTTAAACTCTAAGACCCTTACGTCCCTTGTGCAATGGTTTCCTAACGGGGGTTCAGGTTTACATCACTCCGCAACCCCTACGATTAGTAGCCAAATACACAATGCATTCCCCTAGGCCCATATAGGTGAAGTGTCATGTAGTCGACGTTCACATGACACCACTAGAAGAAGTACACCACAACTTAAATAACAATCTATTGAATCTTTCTCAACACAACTCCACTACTAACAACAAGATTTCTCCCATGTCCTCAAGAACAAAACGAACTACTCACAAGAAATCATATGGATCATGATCAGAGATGGAGTAATGATGTATAACAATCTGAACATAAACAATAATTCAATGGTTTAGTCAATAGCATCAACTACAAAGAGTAATCAACACCGGGAAAGTTTCCCCTATGAACTATAGCAAGATTCAACGCAATTGTTACAGCAATATGGAGATGGTGATGAGGGTGCTGATGGTGATGATGATAGTGGTGATGATGATGATGATCCCGATGAAGTCCAGCTTGATGATGGTGTTGATGGCGACGATCTCCCCTCTTCGGGAAGGAATTCCCCGTGAAATCATCTGCCGGAGAGATCTTTCTCTCTCGGTGTTTTCCGCCCCGCAGAGGCGGCAGAATCATTCTATGGTCGCTCCCCGAGTCTTAGGGTTTCGGGAGGTTGATATACGCCAGAGGAGAGGGGCTAGAGTGGGCCAGGGTGGCCACCCCACTCCCTGGCACAGCCTAGGCCTGCCCGCGCCATGGGGTGGTATGGGCCCCCTGTGGCCCACCTCTACTCCATCTTCTAGCATCCTTAGTCTTCTGGAAAAATAGGATTTTCCATATATTTTCCCGGATTTTCTGATCTTCGCGAATTTTACCTCCAAACAGCACCTTTTCCATCGAATCCACATTGCGGCGGTCCATGCTCCAAAAGTCATCAACCATGCAAAAATAGATGAAATAACATAAGTATCACCTCTCAATACGAAATATATCAATGAATAATAGTGAATTAAGACATAGAATTGTGATGCAAAATGGACCTATCAACTCCCCCCAAGCTTAGACTTCGCTTGTCCCCAAGCAAAACTGAGCTCAATAAACATGACCTCAAGTTTATGGAGTGAAGAGTCGATAAAAGAATGCGGACAAGAAGCATCACATTCATCAAATACATAGATCATAATAGAAGACAACTCACTATTATAGTCTCTTTGTCTTTTTTGGGATTTTTGTTTCCCTTCTTCCGCTTATCTTTGTAGCCCGCGGTGTCATCTCTTTTGATGTCGTCATTGAAACGACATTCAGCGTTGGTGTGGGACGAGCCCCCATTGGCGTCTAGGTGATGCACACATGGGTTATTGGAAATGTCGGCCCAAGAGTAGGTTTTGCCTGGTTGCTGTTCTCCTCTACCTTGGAGCCTTGAAGTCCCACGGCCATGCCCGCAGCCTCCGCCACGTCATCCTCGTCCTCCAGACCCGGAAATAGTAGTAACCACCGCTGTTTCCGCGTTGGGCTTTTCCTCCGAGGTGTTCTTACGTTTCTGAGCCTGTTGCTTTGTTTTTGCCGACTGAGGTATAGCTAGGATGTTGAGTAATCCCTCTGCATCATCGTCAGCATCTGCATATTTGCTCGCTATTTCTATCATCTCTCCCAAATCAGTGACCTTGTCACACTTCAAACGATGACGCAGTAGACCAATTGGGAGACCTGCAATGAAAGCTTCAATCGCAGTTTGATCATTTAATCCTTCACAGGAGTTCTTGGTGTCGATCCATCGTCTGAGGTAGTCCCGTCAAGTTTCTCTGGCTTTCTGGCTGCAACGCTGTAGGTCTCCGACCGAACAGGGCCTCCGATATGTGCCTTCGAAATTACGAAAGAACGCACTTTGCATGTCATACCAGTTATGCATGGTGTTCTCCGGAAGTTCATTGAGCTATGATCGCGCCGTCTTCCGCAACATAAGTGGGAGATATCAGGTTGCAACCAAGCTGTTTCCGCCTTTGGCGATGCATCAAGCTTGGAAGAAGTCCTGTAGCCAGGTATCTGGCCGAGCAATGCCATCGTAGGCTTGGATATGTCTTGAGATAGAAAATCCTTCCGGGAATTTTGTAGCTCTGATGCGTGGTCCGAAGCACTTTGGGCCCACATAGAAATCATCGTTGTCATAGCGCCGAGCCTCTATGTTGGAATTAATCCTGTGCCTTGCGTCGTTCGGGGATAGAGATCGTCCCGAATGTCGGCTATGGCTGCGGTGTCGTGGAGCCGGACTTCGGCTTCTGCCACCACCTCCTCCGCCATGTCGTCCTCCTTGCCCTCCATGGGAGCCGTTGTGATGACTGTGTGGTGGAGAGGGTGGAGCATCTTGACTACGACGAGCCCCCTGCTGGCTTGTACCAGCATGGTTTCTGTCGTTTCTTCGTCCGTCGTTCCCACCATGGTGAGGCTCAGCCGGACGGCTTGTTTGTTTAGGAGGTGGCATCTTTTGATGATCCTCCTCCCGTCGTTTCTCTTTATCTTCTCCCCTTCTATCGTTAGATTCTCGTCGGGGAGGGTTCGTCGGATTCAGGGCGGCAATGGCGTCTTTCTCGGCCACTGGGGTGATGTTGCTCCAGTTAAGCGAAGTTTTGTGATGCTGTCCTGAAGATCCGGTTCTTGAATAGTTGTCTTCCCAGCGTTCGGGGTGATGATACTGCGCCCGGACGTAATGGGATCTTACGCCAGCCCATGCCGGATCTGTGCGACATTGGTCAGAATCTGAGACCAGTTTTTGACTTCCGGACAGGGCGACCTTTTCCTGCTCCAGTCCCTTGTTGAGTAGTTTGATACCCAAGCGGATCTCCTCCGGTCCTGGATTAGCCGATAGAATTTCTCGGGCTGCCACGGTATTCTATACTGGTGTTGGGTATACCCAATCTCCGTTGCTATCTTTTCGTGGCTTCCCCATCTCATCTCCAAAAAGAACGGCACGGACACGTGGGAATTGGTTGTCATCTATGTGACGCTTCCGTGTCTTCTGATGCAAACGAGACATGTATTCCTTGTTTGACATGCGTTTCTTCTCCACCTCAATGTTTTTGGCTTCATCGAGGAGTTGTTGATGGCGCGCTTCTAGGGCCTGCGCCCTTTTGTCCAGCTCATCCGCAGTAAGTTCTGCGGCTGTAGGGATATGTGTAGTTAATGCGGCATCGATGAGCTTACGCGCACCCTCGGTGATCACGTGTCCATCCACTGATGCTTCTTTTTTCGACTCGTCTTGGATAAGTGCTCCATCCGAGTCTTCTTCGTATTCCTCGGCAATCACCTCCTCTGTCAGAGGGTCTTTTGCCAGGGTCTTGTTTTTCTTGTTCTTCTTCTTTTCCTTCTTGGCTACACCGGTAGCAAAGACGGCTTTGGGTCCGTTCCCCGGAGTCAAGCTCTGATCGGTACTTTCGGATATCTGGACTTCGGGATTATCTCCGATGTCCATGTCATCCTGCGCTTTGGGAGAGTGTTCCCCGGATCCTTCATCCATGGCTTCTCCTTCTTCTGCAGCTTTGGAGTTGTACTCCTCCTCATATTCCATAGAGAACTTTCGGAAATCTGCTGACGTCATCGATTCATTCGAGGATGCGGGTACGTCGGCGTTTGTTCCAATTACCTCCAGCACCGAGTCGGTGTTTTCTCCAGCATCGGCAGAGCCGGATCCAGATCCCACGTAGCCGACAAAGTGCGACGCGTGCTTCCTGAGGTACCTGCGGCTTTCACGATCAGCCATGTCAAAACTTTTGATGGTCTCGAGAATTGCATCTGCGCTTTCGCCTTGCAGTATCATACGTCGTAATGTGTACCTTAGGAAAGGTCTGTCTGTCCTAGCATCATCAAAGCCGGAATTAGTGTCACTGGTGTGCTCCTCCTGGATTTCGACTTCCGTCAGTGGGTCGATCTAGGATCTGGCTCCTCCAGGGAGATCCACTCCAGATTCGACGTGGACCGCTAGGTCTTCTTCAGGCTCGGATTTCTCCACTATCTCCGCAACTGGTGCGGGCTGGGTGGGATTAGGGTTTTCTGAGATCCGGAACTCTGCCGCCTCCACGGACAAAGGGGACCCAGAAGATTCTTCTGCCTCTATCATCACTACTGGGGTGGGTTGGGCAGGTTCAGTGAAACCGATGTAAACATCGATCTCGCCAAAAGACATGATTGTGTAGGCCGTCACGGCCTCCCTAGCCAGAATCCAAGTCTCGTCGAGAACGATGAGAGGGACGTCGCTGGCGTAGAGGATGCGACCGACGGCGATGGTCTCACCGATTCCAATTCTTGTAGATTCCGCTCAGAACGCAGATCTGAAGCTCACTTGCCCCACAGTGGGCGCCAACTGTCGTCGGATTGATGACAAGTACGCCATGAGGGCCTCACGAGACGGTGAGCACACAAGTTTACCCAGGCTCGAATCCGCCGGCTTTGGACGGATCCTACTCCTGCTAGCAATCGATGTCTGGCGAGCTGAATATGGGTTACAAGGGTTTACTTTGTCTGAGTTGAGATTGTAGACTATTGAGGTGTGCCTAAAGGCTCTCCCTAGGACGGCTTATATAGATATCCGGCCTAGGGTTTCTGAGAGATCAATCCGCCACGATCGAGAGTCGATTCTGAGTACATCTTGAACTACAAGTAACATTATGGGCCTAAGTCGGTAAGTCTTATGGGCCTTCCCGTAGCCGGATTGGACTCCGTCTTTCTCCCTGACTAGGCCGCCTGTGAAGCAATGCTCTAACCCGAAGTGGGCCACCCTGGTCAGTGAGGAACTGTGAGGATACCCGGAAAGTATATCCCCAACACATAATCATGCAGAGTGACAAAACATCATTGATCAAAGCATAAAGTGATACTACAAGTTGAAAACTAAAGGATCATAAAGGCTTATAGTGACTTGCGAAAGTCATAACATGGTGTGAGCATGCGCCAAGTCAACCCAAATAAAGCATCAAAGGAGAATACCACAATACTATGCTTTAATATGCTAAAACAACGCATGATTCTTCAAAGGCACATTAAGTAATCTCAATTGTTTATAACATGCCATGCTACAACAAAGAATACTAAGCCAAAAGCCAAAACAATATCAAGCATGGCATGACAAAGCATGGGCCACAGTCAAAAACAAGCTCTCTTTACCACTTAAGCATGAACTTTCCTACTCTTTTCCAAACCAATCCAAACTATTTGAAAACCAATGCATGAAAGAGGGGGTCCAACCAATTTATTCAGAAAACTAAGCAAACCAAGCAAATGAAAACTAAAACGAAAAACAAAAAAGAAGACGCTCCAAGAACAACACAATTGTGCATGAAACAATAAAAATGAAGTGTTTGGAAGAAACCTGGGATTTTTATTGATGAAGAAGGGGATGCCTTGGGCATCCCCAAGCTTTGACGCTTGTACTTCTTGGATATTTCTTGGGGTGACATGCGTGGAATCCTCAAGATTGAGCTTTAGTCCATCCTTCATCTCATTACTCATTCCTTCCATACACCTGAAATTTTTCCTTCATACAAAACTTCACACAATCCTTATTAGCAACATTAGTGCACTCAAGATAATAGGTCTTTAGGTTCAGTTCCAACACCACTAAAACTTCCATTAAAACACAATCTACTGTAGCACTTCCCTCAATAAGCTCAATTCCCCAAAAGAACTCAAAAAGGAACCAACAAGAAGCAAATGCAAATAAAGGCAGAAATCTGTCAAAACAGACTAGCACAAAAAGACAAATTTTTTCTAAGACCTTATGTTGCTCAAATCAAAAAGTGTTGAACTAACGAAAGTTAGATAACAACCTGGGGAAGAAGCACAAAAATTGAAGCCTCAAAAGGACATACAGAGATTTTACAAGAATGTTTACGGTGAAGCACAGAAATCTGTTTTGGGACAACAACTTTCCCAATCATTACTTCTCTCTCATTAGAGGTTACTCTTGGCACAAAAAGCAAATAAAAAGGATAAGGAGCGGTTATTACTGAAGTAATAACTTCCAAGACTCATCTAAAACTTTTGGGTTATCTCCCAATAAGTACTTTTCTTTAACGCCTTTAAGTTCGGCATGATAGTTTGAGAAGATGCTCACATTGGAAATATGAATTGAAGTAAAAGAGAGCATCAAGAAGCAAATTCAAAACACATTTAAGTCTAACCCACTTCCTATGCATAGGAATCTTGTATGCAAATAAATTCACAAAGAACAAAGTGACAGGCATAGGAAGATAAAAGAAGAGTAACTTCAAAACTTTCAGCACATAGAGAGGTGTTTCAGTACCATGAAAACTTCTACAACCATATTTTCCTCTCTCATAATAATTTTCAGTAGCCTCATGAATAAACTCAACAATATAACTATCACATAAAGGATGCTTTTCATGATCTACAAGCACTAGATCTTTATTATAAACATTTTCAAAAGAATCCTCAGGAACATAACATTCATCCTCCTTTAGTAACCATGGGGGACAATCAAATATTGTAAGGGGTAAAGAGTTACTCTCATTAGAAGGTAGGAATGGGTAGATCAATTCTTCCTCCTCTTAATCATCACTCTCCTCCTCTTTTTCATCCAATGAGCTTCCAGTTTCAGCAATTTCTTCTTCCATAGGCTCCTGCAAGGCATTAGTCTCTTTCGCTGGTGGAGAGCATCTATTAAGATATTCAAGAATATAGCCATTTTCTTCCTTATAATTATCAAAGCAAAATTGAAGTATATCATAAACCTCATATTTATAAGGTGCATCATTAGTATTTTCAAGGAAACTAGCAAGTTCAAATGCACCCTTCCAAGCAATAAATTCTTCAATTTGTTCCACATCATAAAAGTCATAATTTCCTTTAACATAAGAAGATATGGTAACATTATCATTATACTCACATTGAAAAGGGAGGTGTTTATACCTCCTACAGCAACAAGATTTATCAACGCAATAAGTAACATTATAAGTAGAGGACACGTTTCTAGCAATGGTATTCAATTTATCAATTTGTTCCCATAAGACTTTCCCTTTTTGTGACAAGCGGTGTTCCTTATAATAATATTTTTGTTCTTCCGTGAACCCACCTTGCCAATTAGATTCAGTTTCAAAGAAACCAACCATTGATAGTAAGCATGATAAAGCAAGACAATATCAGACCAATGAAAATACCAACTACAGTAGGAACTAATTTTTTGTGTGTTTTTGATAAGGAAACAAGCAAACAAAGCAAAAATAAAGTAACCAAAACAAAAATAACAAAGTAAAGAAATTGGTTATGAGGGACTCCCCTTGTGAAGATGTCCTTGACTCCCCGGCAACAGCGCCAGAAAATCACTTGCTGGCTCGTGTACTAACGAGCTCATTGACGAACCCCAAGAGGAAGGTATGGTGAGCACAACAGTAAGTTTCCCTCAGTTATGAAACCAAGGTTATCAATCCAGTAGGAGCAAGGAAACACCTCAAAGGTGTTGCTAGATGGTCTTTGGCAGGGCGCACTACCGGTGCCAGCAGCAACATGGAAACCTACACAACACAACCACAGAACTCTGTCCCCAACTTACGATGAGGTTGTCAATCTCACCGGTTTTGCTGAAAACAAAGGATTAAACGTATCGAGTGGAAGAAAGTAATAGTTTGCAGAAAGTAAACACAAAGCAGTAAATAGTTGATTGTAAATTGATGGTAAAAGAAAGGACCAGGGTCCATAGTTCACTAGTGGTGGCTCTCCTTAAGATAGATGACATGTTGGGTGAACAAATTACAGCGGGGCAATTGACAAACATCGAGAAAGCATACAAGCATATACTACTCATCTTGACTCCTTTGAGACTTGATTGGGCATTACAACATTATACATAGACCGTAATCCAACTGCATCTATGACTAATAATCCACCTTCAGGTTATCATCCGAACCCCCTCCAGTATTAAGTTGCAAGAAACGGATAATTGCATTACGCATTGCGTGTAAAGTAAACAATACGATTGTTCTATGAACAAAGGATTGTTGTTTTGTCCCTAGTAGCAACAACACATCTAGTACCTTAGAGATTTCTATCACTTCCCCAGATTACTAGAGGCATGAACCCACTATCAAGCATAAATACTAACTCTTGGAGTTGCTAGCATCTACTTGGCCAAGATAGCTACTAACAACGGAAAGCATGCAAGATCACAAATAACAAAGACATGATAGAATCAATAATAAATCTGAAATAGCATCTCAATATCCGGATCCCCACAAACACAACATGTAGGATTACAAATAGATGATCTTGATCATGAATGGAGCTCACAAGATCTAAACATGATAGCACAAAGGAGGATAACCACCCATCTAGCTACTACATGGACCCGTAGTCTAGAGATGAACTACTCACGCATCACATCGGAGGCTTGCATGGTGATGAAGAAGGCCTCCAAGGTGAATTCTCCCCTCCGGCAGGGTGCCGGGAAGAGCTTCGGATCCCTCCCAATCTAGGGATGGAGATGACGACGGCTACAGACTCTTTCGTGGAATTTTGATCGGGTCCTTAGGGTTTATGTATCGGAGGCAATATATAGGCGAAAGGAGAGGCCGAGGGGGTGCCTGGGGCGGCTAGACCACCCCCTGGCGTGGGCCAAGCCTGGCCACGTGGCCGGGCCCCAGCCCCTCTCTGTCTCGTATTCTGGCTCGTGGTGTCCCTCGGTGAAAAACTAACTTTGGCTTTTGTCCCGTCCAATTCCGAGAATATTCATTTTCTGACTTTCCTGGAACCAAAAACAACGACAAGCAGGCGCAACCTTGTGGCTCTTGTTAATAGGTTAGTCCAAGAAATCATATGAAAAGTACTCCAAAGTGTGGATAAAACATAAGAAAGTAGATAAAACCAAGCATGGAACATCAAAAATTATGGATATGTTAGCAACTTATCAGGCCTCCAGGTCCTCAAGAGCTTCATACACCTTTTGGGCCTCTACACAAGAAATGAAACTATTGTGGCCAACAAAGTTAGCCACTTGGTTACGAGTAGTAATGTCCCTTTCAAGATCACCAACTACATTTTCAAGAGTAAGTCCTTCTCGGATGCGCTTGGCAATCTTCCTTGCTTTGCGACGAGCATGAGCTTCCTCAATGGATTATTGGGAAGCTACTTGGTCATCACCACTATTTTGATCCTCGTCTTGACCTTGAAATTGAGCTTGATCCTCTCCTTGAGTTTGCTCGACATTTTTACCTTGTCCATCTTCATGACTTGACATTGGTCCATAAGGGGTGATGCACACCCATCGTTCACTTGAGCTTGACCTTGGTCATGAACTATTTCTTCATTTATGGTATCTTGTTGGCCATTGGGTTGAAGTAGATCTTGAGTAGGTGAGGGCTCCACTTGAGTAGAGCATTGTCCTTCTCCTTCCACCACAAGGGGTCCCTCAATGGGGCAGAAAAATCCCACACCCATTGTTCTTATGGCTTGAGGAGAAATTCCATAACCTACATCACCAACATCAATTTTCCCCATTTGGGAGCCATGATGCTCATCGAACCTCACATTAGAGGATACTATAACTTGCCCGGTGGACTTGTTATAGATCCTATAAGCGTGAGAATCTGATGCATAGCCAACAAAGATACCTTCAATAGCTCGAGGCTCGAATTTAGATAACCGGTTACCTTTCTTGAGAATATAGCACTTACACCCAAACACTCGAAGATAGTGGATACTTGGCTTCTTGCCGGTGAGGATCTCATATGGAGTCATATCCAAGTGCTTGCGAAGATAAACCTAGTTGGCAATATGATAAACGGTAGAGATATCTTTGGCCCAAAAGTTATATGGGGACTTGAACTCCACAATCATGGTTCTTTCCATATCCATAAGAGTATGGTTCTTCCTTTCCGCCACATCATTTTGTTGAGGGGTATAAGGAGTGGAATATTGATGCTTGATTCCCTCATCACCAAGAAACTCATCTAAGGTGTAGTTCTTGAAATTGATACCATTTTCACTTCTAATGGCCAAGATCTTCTTGTTATGTTGATGTTGCACCTCATTGGCAAAGGTGATGACGGTTTGTTGAGTCTCACTCTTCTTCTTGAAGAAAATACCCATGTGTATCTTGAGTAGTCATCCATAATAACCAAACAATACTTCTTCCCCCCAAGGATATCGAAGGATGGAGGACTAAAGAGATTCATGTGAAGCATCTCCAAGATCCCATCGAAATAGATGGTTGTAGTGGGGGATGAGCCGTCTCATGGAGCTTCCCTTCAATACATGCCCTACACACACGATATTTAACAAAGCGCACATTATATTTTAGTCCAAGGATGTGGCCTCCCATGTGAAGACTTTGCAAAGACCACATGTTGACGTGGGTAAGACGGTGATGCCAAAGCCATCCCACATCACCTTTAGCCATTAGGCAAGCCACGGTAGGTGTGGGATTCTTATCGAAATCTACCACATACAAACTGTTGTCGGCATACCCAACAAGGCTATAGAGAGAGTCTTGCTCCACATGAGAACCACAACCTTAGGGGTAAATTAGGAAACAAATCCCATAAACGTGAGTTGATGAACGAAAAGTGATGGGGATATGCCGAATGGGGTATGCCTAGCAGGACGTTCCGATTGGGCCAAAAGGTCTCACGAGTGGGCCTGCAGGACAGCGACTGGAATGCGACTAAGGGGAAGGCCCGACGACTAGACACTGGAGGCCCAGAAGCGTACCAGAAGCCTAGTCGGATTAGGTCAAAGCCTCTGAATCCATATCTTGTTCGGTTGTAACTTGTAAACCCTAGCGAGGTGCCTCATATATAAACCTCCCTAGGGTATCATGAGGACTTACGTTCCATCATACACCCCTTCAAGCGAATCGCTGCTTAGACGCCGAGCTCGCCACCCCTGTAACTCGCTCTCCAATAATCTAATCTAGCAGGAGTAGGTCTTTACTCTCCGGGGGGCCGAACCTGGGTAAACCCATGTGCATCCGCCCCCATCTCGCACTGCAGATGGCTGCCAGCTCTCGCCCCCGATTCAATCAATCGTTGTCTACTGCAGCGACTGCCGTGACCATTTCCACGACAGTGGCACCCACCGTGGGGCATAGCAGGACTGGCCTGAGTTCTGCGGCGAGACCCTATTCGCCGATCGATCGGCCGCTCGCTGCCGGCCACATGATCACCATCGGCAGGATCTTACAGATCCTGCCTAGCAGCTACATCCCGGCATCGCTCCCAGTCACCCACGGTGCGGTGATGCCGGTCGGCTTCACCGGCGCGGTCGACCCAGTGGTGACGGTGATCGTTGGCGGATCGCCGCCGCACCATGATCTGCTCTAGGAGGAGCAGGTCCGCTCCATCAGGAGCCTCGTCACCGAGTACGACTCGGCCACCAGCAACACGGCCGAGACCAACGTCGCCACGAACGACGAGGCCCTAAACAACTACACCGACTCCGCGACCCCTGCCTCAGTCGACGGATCTATCACCGCGGCATCATGAGAGGACTCCATCACGCGAGTCTCCAACCCGGAGGATTTCGAGGACTCCTCCATCCTCGGGATCTTTGACTCCTATTTCGGCTTGGAGTCGCCCGAAGACTTCCGCACTAGATCCAATCGCTTTAACGCGATCTACATGGCGGGCAGCACGGCCGCCCCGCCAGATCCGTTCTCCACATCGATCCCGCCGACTGCCACGGCCACAAAGGTGGAGGAGGCCCGCCTGTGACTCGCGGAGGCGCAGCGCAATGAGCTCACTGAGCGCGAGAAATATCACCTCGAGCGGGAAACGGCGCAGGAGCTATCGCTCTATCACCAGCGCCGCATCAGGACCCACCTGAACTCCAACATCCAGGGCCGCGTCTTGAACTTCAACAACGAAAGCGACCCCGCACGTGCGGCCGAGCGCGAGTACTGCGAGAACGCGCCACCAGGTGGAAGCAACCGACCACCACCCGGCGCGCCGGTGACCGGAGCCCCTCCACCACCCATTGGCCGTGCGCCCCCGCCGGACCAGCCGCAGATCATCATCTCGCCACAATCCCGCGACGCCAACGGACTCCCACTCTACTCCACCCCGATGGACAACGTCGTCGCGGCTGACACCACGGTCGCCAACCTCGACGTCCAGGGAGATGGCGCGCTGCAGATCTAGTAAGATAAGGCCCTACTCGCCAGGGCCGTCGAGCAACAAGCCGTGGGAGTCGACCCGCGGGGTCAGATGTATTCCTGCTCCTCCGCAAGCAGGGCGGCCTCAAGCGGCCAACCCACCATCGCCAACGGCGTGACCTGCCCACCACCGTAGCCACTGGCGAACTAGCCGCAGGCCGCCAACCCCGCACTCTCCACCAACGAACCGCGACCGGTGAACAACACGGTCGCCGCCAACGGGCAGCCCATCGACACCCGCACGCACATCGTCAACAACCAGGCCTAGTGGGCGTGCCAGCCCAACGACTTGAGGCACACCCTCAGTAATCGTGGTGACCCCGAACCGAGGGTCTCGCTCAGTCGAGTTGGCCCCCAATGCTTTGGGCCTATGATCAGAGGGGAAAAGTACCCCGCCAACTTCAAGGCGCCCAAAGAGATCGAAAAGTACGATCCAACGTATGACCCAGCAGTGTGGCTGGAGACATACCTCATGGCGATGGGAATCGCCGGCCACACCGACCTGCTTGCCGCTCGCTACCTCCCCTGATGATGGAGGGCACGACCCGACAATGGATCAACACCCTCCCCGCTGACAGCATCGACTCCTGGGAGGAAATGCGGGATGCCTTCGTCAGGCACTTCGAGGGCTCCTACACCCGCGCCACCATGATTGAAGACCTGGAGCGGTGCATCCAGGGACAACGCGAGTCGACCCGCCACTGGATTTAAAGGTGGCAAGAACTATGGAGCAACGCCTCCGGCATCTACCCGAACACGGCGATACATTGCTTCAAGAACGCGTGCCGGTACGAACCACTGGTCGCTAAGATCAATCAGGTCTACCAGACGCTCGACAACATCCTCGACCTCCTCGAAATAGCCAAGCGCTACACGGAGGAGGACCCCAACCAAGACTCCGACGACGAGTCGGTAGGAAGACGCCGAACCAGCGGCCACGGCAGCGGGCGACAGCGCGACATGTGCTATAGCAACACCCGCATCACCGGCAAGCGCCGCATGGATGGGCGAGTCGACTTTGTCACCAACACCATCTACGGCCAACGCGACCCCAAGAGCTACCGCCGCGATGGAGGAAATTACCACGATAGCGGAAACTACCGCGCCAACAACACGACGAGGCCGAAATTCGACCCCGCCGCCCTGCTCAACCAGCCCTACGTCTACCACAGCAGGGAGAGGAAACCTGCCACCCACACCACCACGGACTGCCACTCTCTCAAAGAGATCGAAAAGGCAAGGCGAGCAAGCGAGGACCCCAACAACAACCCACCTCAGGACAACAGAAACGCTGGTGGCTTCGGCAACACCGTCGGCTCGCTACACACCTTCACCGGCCTTGGCACCAAATGCGAGAGTAAGGTGCTCGCCCGCGCAGTCGCCGTCAATGCGGTGACACAAGTCGACATCCCACGCTTCCTCAACTAGTTCGAACAGAGCATCACCTGGAGTCGCCAGGACCACGCTCCCAAGATCGAGTACCCAGGGCGAGTCGCTCTGGTAGTCAGGCCCAAAGTGGTCGACTATTGGCTGCCCAAGACACTGATGGACGGCGGGAGCTCCATCAACATCATGTATCTGGACACGTTCAAAAGGCTCCAGCTCCTGGAATCGGCAATCCAGCCGACCCTCACAACCTTCCATGGCATCGTCCCTGGTCGGAAGGCGTACCCGATTGGAAAAGTGACATTACCGGTCACCTTTGGCACTCCAGCAAACTACCGCACCGAGCGAATCGAGTTAGAGCTGGTGAACTTCCACAGCCCCTACCACTGCATCCTGGGATGCTAAACGTTTGCCAAATTTATGGAGACCCCCCACTACGCATACAACATGATCAAGCTCCCAGGGCCGAGCGGCATCATCACCGCCCACGGCGACCCTGATATGGTCGTGGAATGCAAGGACAAAGGTGTTGAGCTCGCCGACGCCGCCATCACCGCGGAGACTGACCACACGGAGGAGCTCACGAAATACGCGGGAAACATCAACAAGGACGACCCCACCATACTGAAGAAGCCAACCGCCGCGAACTCCACGTTCGAGGCAACCACGCATACCCGCACCGTGGAGCTCGTCCCGGGCGACTCCAGCCAGACGGTCACCATTGGGGCGCATATGAGCCCCGCATAGGAAAGCGCACTCATTGAGTTCCTCCGTGAGAACCGCGACATCTTCGCATGGAAACCTTCCGACATGCCAGGTGTCCCGAGGGAACTGGCTGAGCACAAACTACATGCCGACCCCAAAGTGTGACCGGTAAAGTAGTCGATGTGGCCCTTCAATGAAGAGCACCGCCGAGCAATCGCTGAAGAAGTGCAACGCTTGTTGGCCGCAGGCTTCATTCGGCCAATAAAACACTCCAAGTGGCTGGCGAACCTAGTCTTGGTCCTGAAAAAAAAACACATGGAGAATGTGTATCGACTACACCAACCTCAACAGCGCCTGCCCGAAGGAGGAGTTCGTCCTACCACGCATCGATCAGATCATCGACTCGACCGCAGGATCGGAGTCGATGTGCTTCCTCGATGCTTACTCCGGTTACAACCATATCAAAATGGCGGTCGAGGATGAGGAGAAGACGGCGTTCATCACGCCATTCGGCGCCTTCTGCTACACGGCCATGACGTTCGGCCTCAAGAATGCCGACGCCACATACCAAAGGTGCATGCAGGAGTGCCTCGTGAGCCAAATTGGCTGCAACATTCATGTCTACATCGATGACGTGGTGGTAAAAATCCACCTGCCAGGACGACCTGCTCGCCGAGCTAGCCAAAACCTTCGCAAATCTGTGGAGGTACAACATCAAGCTGAACCCAGGAAAGTGCACCTTCGGCGTCCCCATCGCATAGCTACTGGGATACATAGTCTCCAAGCGAGGCATCAAAGCCAACCCCACCAAGATCGACACCATCGCACGACTCAGAAAACCCGAGTGCATGCGCAACGTCCAGAAGTTGGCCGAGCGAGTCACGGCTCTTAGTCGCTTCATCCCCCGACTAGGCGAGAAGGCCATGCCTCTCAATCGCCTGATGCGCAAGAACCCCACGTTCCAATGGGACGCGGAGGCGGACGATGCACTCAAAGCACTCAGAGAAGTGCTACTCGTGGCTCCACTACTTGCCGCCCCAATCGACAAAGAGCCAATGCTCGTCTACATGGCGGCCTCCAATCGAGTCGTCAGCACCGTGATGGTCGTCGAACGGCCAGAGGAGGGCAAGGAGCGCCCCATACAGCACCCCATCTACTACATCAGCGAAGTCCCGACTGACTCACGACAACGCTACCCGCAGTACCAGAAACTGGTGTACGCGGTATTCCGAGCTCAGCAGCGACTCCCCCATTATTTCCAAGAGCACCCAATCACGGTGGTCTCATCCACACCGCTGCAGGACATAATACGCAATCGCGAGGCGACTGGGCGAGTCGCCAAGTGGGCCATCGAAATCGGTGTCCACAACATCAAATACGAGCCCCGCAAAGCAATCAAGTCACAAGCCCTAGCTGAGTTCCTCGCAGATTGGGAATAAGCGTAGCAGCCGGAGAAGCTACCATATCTCCACTAGTGGTCGCTACACTTCGACGGCTCGAAGAACATCGACGGCGCAGGGGCCGGGGTCATACTGACCTCCCCCAAAGGGGACAAGCTCCAATACGTCCTCCACCTCAACTTCAAGCCCTGCACCACCAACATGGCAGAATACGAGGCCCTCCTCCACGGCATGCTGGCCACCAAGGAAATGAACATCAACCGCCTATGGTGCTACGTCGAATCCGACCTAGTCGTCGGCCAGGTCGCCGGAACATGCGACGTCGTCTCTCCAACAATGATCGCGTACCGCCAAGTGGTAGACCAGCTGGGAGGACACTTCGACGGCTATTCCGTCGAGTGGATCGACAGACGCAAGAATGAGGAGGCAGACGCCCTTTCCCGCATTGGGTCGGCCCGACAAATCCACCAGCAGGCGTCTTCCTCGACATCATCCACAAACCTTCGGTCTGCCCACCGAAGGAGATCGACGTCGGGATACCACTGCAACCAGAGCCGACCCTAGTCGCCATGGTTGCGGAGCCCAGCGACTGGACGGCACCATACATCGCCTTCCTCGAGCACAAGATCCTCCCAAGCAACGAGACGGAGGCGCGAATGATTGTGCACCGCTGCAAATCATTCGTCATCATCAACGGCGAGCTCCACAAACGCAGCATGACTGGCGTGTTCCAGCGTTGCGTACAACCATAAGAAGGCCGCAAGATCCTCCAGGACATTCACGCCGGCGATTGCGGCCATCACGCCGGCGCTAAGTCGCTGGTCGCCAAGGCCATGCGGCACGGCTTCTACTGGTTCACCGCGCACGCCGACGCTACCAACATCGTCCAATGATGTGTCGGTGCTAGAAGTACGCCAACCAGATGCACCTCCTTGGTTCGGCACTCAAGACGATCCCCATCACATGGCCATTCGCTGTATGGGGCATGGACATGGTAGGCCCGTTCAAGAAGGCCCCATCCGGCTTCACCCACCTCCTGGTCGCGGTCGACAAGTTCACCAAATGGGTCAAGGCCAAGCCGATCAAAACGTGCGATGACAAGACGGCCATCAAGTTCTTACGCGAGCTCATCTACCGGTATGGCTACCTGCACAGCATCATAACGGACAACGGCACCAACTTCGCCAAAGGGGTCATGGCGGAATTCTACGAAGAGCACGACATACGACTCGACCTCGCCTCAGTCATGTAGCATCCCATCTGTCTAACATATGTAATGCTACATGGTCTAATAATAAAATGCTACTTCCTACATATAATTGTTGCATCATAATTATATCATGCTCATGTCATCATGCCTCCTTGCATTTGAGCATCATATAAAACCCTTCTTCATTTGGTTCTTATCTCATATGCAATATTAATTGTATTTGCCTCTTGATAAAATGTATTTGCTTCTTGATGAATTGCGTATGCCCAAGTTGAGTTGAGGGCATCTCTTTTATTCTTAACTTTCTTCTAACATGGTAACATCAACCCTTGATCTAATTCTATTTTTATCTACATGTGGGGTCATCTTTTCTCTATTTGAATCTTAAATCAAGCCCATGTGTTTTCTCCTCTCATCCATCTTATACACCTCCATGGGTTGCAATAAATGTTTTGCATGGCCCATGCAAGGTATTCCATACCACCATGATCTACTTCCTCTTTTAATGGTTTTGATATCTTTTATGCTAATGATCTTCCTTTTGAAATCTTGTGTGTGGCTCTTATTCAAACTTTGAAACAAGTTAGAGTAATTGGCCTTGAAAATTATAGTTGTTTTTACAACTAATAGTGGTGCAATTATTCATGCATGTATGGGCTATGCACACATGCTCCCTCTCATTCTTTATCCCTCTTTTTTTGATCCTTCTTGGTTTTGTTTGTATTTAATCCAAAATTTTGAAAAGAATAAAAGGACCTAGCTTCTATCTGCTAACCAGACCTGAAGCCACCCAGCCCGACCGAGTCCTAGCCTAGCGTCGCGACGCCCTGGCCGCCTCTCCCTGACGCAGCCGGGGGCTTGCAAGCCGCAGCAACAGAGGCACGCCATCCCGCTCTCGCGCGCCTACTCCCTAGCTACGACCCGATCAGAACCAGTGCCGCCCTGTTCCTCTTCCTCGTGGCATCACGTGCTCCTGCACCCTCGTGCCAACCTCGTGACTTTGTTGCCCTCTCTCTCCAATAAATCCTAGCAGCAGCCGTACGCTCTCCACCCACCTAACCCCGACCGGGATCTAGAGGAGACCCCCTTCTTCCTCCCCAGCAGCACCAAGCCTGGCCATGGCCGCTTCGGGCACCACCTAAAACCCTAGCCTGGGCTAGTTCCATCTGGCGTTGACAAGACGGAGAAGAGGAGCGTGGGAGTTGGGGAAGACTGCTGGGAGCTCCGTCGCCGCTGTGTACACGGAGGAGGAGCAGCCACCCCGCCGGAGCCACCTCGCTGCCGCCGTGTCCGAACCCTCTGCGAGCCTCGTCTATCAACCGTCGCCTGGACCTCAAGCCCGCCTCCTACAACGACAAACCCCAGTGAGCCCTCCATCCCGTTCCAGCTCTCCTTCTTCTTCCTTAGTCTCTGTCGCCATTGACCTGCGCCCCCGAGCCGCTCGCTCGCTGACGTGCCATGCTGCTCTACCTCCCGTGTGCGTGTGCACGACAACCAGGAACAGCAGCAGACAGTAGTTGCACCGCGGCACTTGATTCGTCCTCTGTTCAGCAGATGATCCTGATCGCTGTAGTCCCCCTTCACCGGAGATCCCTGAACAAAAAGCGTAGCCCAGCTTCCCCTCTCATGAACGCAACAATCCATAGTCAAATCCATCAACTAACGCGCTAGGAATCTTCTCGCAAAGTCTCCAGAAGAACCTCGTTTAAACTGCATCTCGTCTGTCAGTCGCAGTCACCGTTTTCGTCTCTGAATCTCGTCGATTTCCAGCGCACACAGTCTCCCGACGAAGAAACTTTGTACACGAACATTGTAGAGCTAAGTGAGATATACATTTTTTGTTTTTACATCATCTCCAAAATATCGCTAGTTTTGTCGCCATCTTCCTCCAAACTTAGGCTTGAGCTAGCCGTTTTCGCGAGTTGTCTTCCGCCTGGGCATCTTTACAAAAAGGCACCGCGCGTTTTGTAGACTCAACCCGCAGTCCCCGGATCCGCCACGTGTCCGACCCCGGCTGGCGCGCCCGCGCAGTGGCCCCGCGATACGTTGGCCCACCCGTCCGTCTCTGCGGCTGGGTGAACCCGCGGTGAGAAAAGCCCCGCGTAGAGCCGCTGCCCCACCTTGTGCTGAGTCAGCGACGGCCCCACCCGTCAGCGTCTCGGGCTAATTTCTCCTGAGTACAAAAAGTCTCTGTGATCTTTTCTAAATAATAAAAATAATCCAGAAATTGCAAATATGATTTTAAATCCAGAAATTAATAACTTTTAATTAATAAATCCAAATAATACAAATGATATATGTTTTTGAATCAGAAAAATGTGAGGAATTCAAATCTGCCATCAAAATTAATGTTTAACTATTTTAAATTTTCAAAATTGTTTAATTGCAACAAAAATGCCTTTTCTTAATTAATTAATAACTTTAATTCTATAACTCCAAATTTGACAAATAATATGTCTAAATCGATCAGCGCGACGAGCCCGTTCTAACTACGCATTCCTTGATATGAATTATAGCATGCATCATATAAATATTAAATGGACAGCAAGTGTTATGGGAGCAAAACATGACTAAAAACTTAAAAAATGCTTTATTCTTGTACCCCACATCTCATCCACGCCATGCTATGTTATGCCATGTAATTTGTGCATCATTCATCATGGCATGCTTGTTTGCTTGTCGCATTTTATTCATATGATTGTGCACTTTATTTATGTTGGCCCTTGTTTGTTTGGTTCTTCTTTCGAATAAACGTCGAGCAGGGAAATTATCAGGAATCCCAGGAGTACTACCCAGATCCATCCTTCGCTTCAACTGAGCTGCCAGGAAAGCACTACCACATGCTTGCATACATATAGTACCTATTGCTTCTATCTTATTCTTGCATCATTGAGTCGCGATTGCATTAAATTGAATCCCAAGTATTGCATGGCCTTTACATTTAAACCCCACCGAAGCTTGTTCCTCCATCCTATGAGCCATTACTACAGGAGTTGTTTGAGCCATGCGAGTCGTAGAACAGCATGTGTAGGGTATGTGAGAGTCTGATGGATAACGAGGTACCTAAACAACTTAACCTGAGTAGTATGGGACAACTAATGAAAGAGGCACCGGTGGGCAATATCTGTTATTTGGTTTTTCATGCTCACTTGTGTCCCGTAGGACCCTGAGTACTTGATTCCTGTTCCTTGACTATTCGCACTATCCACATCCGGGAGGCCTTATGGACCCTCCTGAGCCAGAGCTTGATTCATTTCTATTTCTTGGGACCACAAACTAGTTTGGGGTTTTATTTACTATCCTGTACTTATGTCATGCTTTACTGCTTTATTTAAGATTGTGCGTGGAGCACCTGTACTATTTTGGATGCGGAGTGTTTTCCCGGTATCGATAAGCCCAGTCACATTTTCGGGTTCCCAGTCGTTTACAGCCATTGACGCAAACCTTGGGTCCGTCTCAGAGTCGGCCAACTTCGTTGCGGGTAGCTTAATGGGGTGGCCCCTTAAAATATTTTATGAATCCTGTGATCTCTTTGCCATGAATGCCTCGTTGGGTTTTGAGTTGGTTTTTCCGAGGTTGATCGAGTGTGTGTTGCTATTTGTGCACCCCTGCAGGGTAAATCTTTCTGAAAGCCGTGTCCGCGGTTATGGACGACTTGGAGCACAGTTTCTCGATCATAGACAAGCATAACTAAAGTACCGCTTTTAATTTGACTAAATATCTGACTAGTAATTAGTGCAATACTCATGGAATGGTTAATAAAACTGCCAACAGATGGGTTGTTCGTCTCGCTGGTGTTTAGAAGGAGGATGGATTTGTTACTTTATACTGTTATAACTGTTGTTTCTAATTAACGGACATCCGCCTATCATTGGTTAGGCGGATGGTTAGCGAGTATCTATAGACTTGTTAGATATTATCTTTTGCTGCAATTGCGTCACCCCAGGTATATGTCCCCTTTAGAGGCATAAATACTTGCTGAGTACCCCTAGGGTCTCACATGATAAATTGTTTGATTCAGATGAACATGTGTATTCGCAAGATGGATACTGGGTAGAGGAGACAGATGATGTTGGCAACGATCACTCGGTGTAGAGATTCTGGGGATGGAGATCCGTGAGATCTGTGGGCGGAATGTGCTTAGTTATGTGGCATCTTATGCCGATTTGCTTCTTATCTGTACTCGGATCTTGTTTCCCGCTTCCGCTTGATACTTTGTTGATTGATGTATGAGGAGCTATCCTACACTATTATCTCTATCTAGGATATTTGGATCTTGCCGTATGGCGTTGCAATATTTCTATTTCTTTTAGATGGTATGGCTCTGAGAACTGTTGTAAGGTAGCTTGCATACATACTCACGTGTGTATGTATTTGATCTCTTCGCCTATTGACTACGCCGCTCGCTCTTGTCCCGATGTTCTTGGAAGTGGTTAGGGCGGCCGACGGGCCTACACGTGGGTGGCCCTGGGCCCCCGCTGCACTTCCTTAACCACTTTTGGTTCATCCAGGCTTGAACTTAGAGCGTAGGGTCCGAGGTAGTTACAAGTCGCCCACTCGGAGTCGAATGCCCAAGAAGAACGCGCCAACCAGAGCGTCCTCCACGGGCTCAAGCCACGGCTCCAGGTGCCCCTCGAGCGCACCCCAGGATGCTGGGTCGAAGAGCTCCCTTCTGTCATATGGGGGATCCGCACGTCCATCAATCGCTCCACCGGGTTCACACCCTTCTTCATGGTGTATGGCACCGAAGCCGTAATGCCAACGGACCTGGAGCACGACTCACCTCGAGTCTCCAATTACGTTGAGGTGACAAATGAGACCGCCCGCCAAGACAATATCAACCAAATCGACGAGGCACGCGACATGGCTCGCTCCCGCACAACCATCTACTAGCAGGAACTCCGCCGCTACCATAGCCGCCGAGTCCGGACTCGCACCTTCCAGGTGGGCGACCTAGTCCTACGACTGGCTCAAGACAAGAAGGGCATGCACAAGCTCCCCCCCCCATGGGTAGGGCCATTCGCCATAGGGCGAGTCCTCGGCAATAATGCCTACTACCTCATCGACATACGAGGCGATGGCCAGCTCGAGGTTGGGAGGCCATGGAATGTAAACCTCCTCCGAAAGTTCTATACATAGAACTAAAACATGTACTTAGCTGACATATATAATAAAATTCATTCGGTTCACAAAATTGTGTCTTCTCGCCATATCCTTGTGCCACCCGCACTCGTACAATTAGCAATACGCTACCCATGGAAGTCAACCTTTGGTCGAGCGACTGGCATGGCTAAGTAGTGCGACCCAAGGACACCGAAAATACTCGGGCCTTAGTATGTCCACGAATACGCCAACCCAGAGCCACCATCGGAGTCGCCTAGCTCGACTGGCCCACCAGGCCAAGACGACCGGTATACGCTTCTCACAGCGACATGTCCTTCCCATCCTCGCGCAAAGCGACTCGAACGGTTAAGTACCACGCACGGGGACTCCACAAAAATGGAACCCTCACGCGGCTCGGGAACACACCAAGTAAGTGAGCTGCCTTGGACTCGCCCAATGACTGGCTCTCCGAGCAAGGGGAGGAGACGCGTTACAAACAACGCACTAGCAACTTGCAACAGGCACGCGCCCAAAATGGCTAAGTACTACGCTCGGGGACTCGCCTACAAACAAACCCACTCGCGCTCGGGGACTCGCCCCTTCAGGAGACGCAAGGGATAAACAACGCACCATAAAAGAAAACACATATGTATACAATCGAGTTATACCCCATTAAAAGGGCGAACACGCTCAGGGTCTCGCTCAAACAAAAATAAACACACGACACAATCACGGCTGCATTGCGAGTCGATTGACTCCTCTTACTCAAAATATTGTTTATATTACAAAAGTCGCCACCTGGCATATGTTACAAACTTCCCAACGATACTATCTATTTCGCAGGCCCTAACGAAGAAGCATCCCCACCACCCTTGACACGAACGAAAGGTTGCCATGGGTTCGTCGGGTAGGTGATGTCTACGCACTTCTATTCTTGTAGACAGTTGTTGGGCCTCCAAGTGCAGAGGTTTGTAGAACAGCAGCAAGTTTTCTCTTAAGTGGATCACCCAAGGTTTATCGAACTCAGGGAGGAAGTGGTCAAAGGTATTCCCTCTCAAGCAACCCTGCAATCAAGATACAAGAAATCTCTTGTGTCCCCAACACACCCAATACACTTGTCAGGTGTATAGGTGCACTAGTTCGGCAAAGAGATAGTGAAATACAAGTGGTATAGATAATTATAAGTGGTAGCGGTGATAGAATAGCTTGCTGGCGTGTGGTTGACGTGGGAAAAGACTAAAGGCAAACTAAAATAAAGAAGGAAGCAAGCAAGCAAACATGTAATAGATCTAATAGCAAACGGTGTATCAATGCTTAGAAACAAGGCCTAGGGATCATACTTTCACTAGTGAACACTCTCATATAAATATCTTCTCTTCATGATACTACTCTGAACTACTCTCTGGTTGAACACTCTAATCCATGGTAGGGCTATAACAGCACACCTCAAAGTAAGCCTTTGATACATTGCAAATGTATCTATAATTTTTTATGTTCCATGCTTGGTTTTATCCACTTTATTGTGTTTTGTCCACACTTTGGAGTACTTTTCATATGATTTCTTGGACTAACCTATTAACAAGAGCCACAGCATGAAATGTCTGCTTTTTTGCTGTTTTTGGTTCCAGAAAGTCGAAAATGAATATTCTCGAATTGGATGGGACAAAAGCCAAAGTGCCTATTTTTCCGAAGTCATCGATGCCGAATACTGAGGAGAGCCAGGGGCCACCACACCACCTGGCCACGCGGGCTAGGCCTGGCCGCGCCAAGGGGTGGTGTGGCCAGCATAGGCACCCCCTCGGCCTCTCCTTCCGCCTATATATTGCCCTCGGGACAAAAACCCTAAGTACCCGATCAAAAATCCACGAAAGATTCTATAGCCGCCGTCATCTCCATCCCTAGATTGGGAGGGATCTGAAGCTCTTCCCGGCACCCTGCCGGAGAGGGGAATTCACACTGGAGGCCTTCTTCATCATCATGCAAGCCTCCGGTGTGATGCATGAGCAGTTCATCTCTGGACTACGGGTCCATGTAGTAGCTAGATGGTTGGTTCTCCTCCTTTGTGCTTTCATGTCTAGATCTTGTGAGCTCCGTTCATGATCAAGATCATCTATTTGTAATTCTGCATGTTATGTTTGTGGGGATCCGATGGATATTGAGATGCTATTTCAGATTGATTATTGATTCTATCATGTCTTTGTTATTTGTTATCTTGCATGTTTTCCGTTGTTAGTAGCTATCTTGGCCAAGTAGATGCTAGCAACTCCAAGAGTTAGTATTTATGCTCGATAGTGGGTTCATGCCTCCGTAACTGGGAAGTGACAGAAGTCTCTAAGGTACTAGATGTGTTGTTGCTACTAGGGAGAAAACAACAATCCTTTGTTCATAGAACAATCGTATTGTTTACATTACACACAATTCGTAAAGCAATAATCTATTGCTTGCAACTTAATACTGGAGGGGGTTCGAATGATAACCTGAAGGTGGATTATTAGTCATAGATGCAGTTGGATGGCGGTCTATGTATAATGTTGTAATGCCCAATCAAGTTCCAAAGGAGTCAAGATGATTAGTATATGCATGTATTGCTTTCTCGATGTTTGTCAATTGCCCCGCTGTAATTTGTTCACCTAGCATGTTATCTATCTTAAGGAGAGCCACCTCTAGTGAACTATGGACACTGGTCCTTTCTTTTACATACAATCTACAAACTGTTTACTGCTTTGTGTTTACTTTCTGCAAACTATTACTTCCTTCCATTCGATACGTTTAATCCTTTGTTTTCAGCAAAATCGGTGAGATTGACAACCTCATCGCAAGTTGGGGACAGAGTTCTGTGGTTGTGTTGTGCAGGTCTCCACGTTGCTGCTGGCACCGGTAGTGCGCCCTGCCAACATTCAGCTAGCTACACCTTTGGGGTGTTTCCTTGCTCCTACTGGATTGATAACCTTGGTTTCGTACTTAGGGAAAACTTGCTACTATGCTCATCATACCTTCCTCTTAGGGTTCCCCAACGAGCTCGATATAATTTGGGCCATCAAGCATATTTTCTGGCGCCATTGCCGGGGAGTCAAGGACATCTTCAAAAGGGGAGTCCCTCATAACCAATCTCTTTACTTTGTTATTTTTGTTTTGCTTAGTTTCTTTTTGCTTTGCTTGCTTGTTTCTTTATCAAAAACACACAAAAAATTAGTTTTACAAGTTTGCTTTCTTTATTGAAAACACAAAAAAACTTATTAGTTCCTATCTTAAGTTGCCACTATGTATAGCCTTGCTCCAATCACTATGTCAGCCGAGGAAATGATTTTCACTTTTAAACAAGGAATTGAGGAGAGCTTCAAGGAAGCTTGGTCTAGAATCTCTGATCTACATGAGAAAACGGAGCCTAAAATGACTCAAAGCTTGTTCCTTAGCAGTTTTTACCTTGGAATTGCTCTTTGCTATAGATATGCTTTAGATGCTGTTGTGGGAGGAGATTTCCTCCAATGTAATGAGGATGATGCTATTAATGCTATAAATAAATTGATCCTCACTTACAACTTGCCTAGCCAAACTGATATTTCTTTCGCAAGAATATTTGCTAGATTGAACACTCTTGAGACTAGCATTACTAGCTTAAAAGATTGCTATAATACGCTTAGGGAGCATCACAATTATGTTCCAATAAATTCTGAACCATCAAAGTGGCTCCCTACAGTAAAGATTGAGATAAACACTGAAACTTTTCAAGCCCGTTGTGATATCATGTCTGAATTTTGTCTTATGCCCAAAGATATTTATGAATCTTTGAATCTTTGGGGGCTTACAGAAGGAGGAAAAGAAATATCTCTTGCTAATAATGCTACCATATTACCTATTTGAATAGCTGAAGGAGTGTTTACAAAGATCCTTGGGAAAATGATTTCTACTGATTATCTTGTTATTGAATGTGCAGGAAAAGGACAAATTACACTTGGAAGGTCCCTATTAGAACTCCTTGGAGCAATAATAGATGTGGGGAAGGGGACCATGCACCTTTCCTCTCCACCAAACAATCATATTTTCCCCAAGGTTAAGAATAGAAGTAAGAGAGGTAAGGGCAAGAAATTTGGTCTTAATGCTTCTTCATTTGAGAACACTTGATTCTTTTTCTTGCTTCTTATGCCTAACTTAAAGGCGTTAAAGAAAAGTACTTATTGGGAGATAACCCAAAAGTTTTAGATGAGTCTTGGAAGTTATTACTTCAGTAATAACCGCTCCTTATCCTTTTTATTTGCTTTTTGTGCCAAGAGTGACCTCTAATGAGAGAGAAGTAATGATTGGGAAAGTTGTTGTCTCGAAACAGATTTCTGTGCTTCACCGTAAAAATTTGTGTAAAATATCTGAACATCTTTTTGAGGTGTGCATTTTTGTGCTTCTGCCCCAGGTTGTTATCTAACTTTCGTTAGTTCAGCACTTTTTGATTTGAGCAACAGAAGGTCTTCGAAACAATTCGTCTTTACCTGCTGGTCTATTTTGACAGATTTCTGCATTTGCTTCTTGTTGGTTCCTCTTTGAGTTCTTTTGGGGAATTGAGCTTTTTGAGGGAAGTGCTTCAATATCTAGTGTTCTAATGGAAGTTTATTTGGTGTTATAACTGAACCTTAAGACCTATTATCTTGAGTGCACTAATGTTGCTAATAAAGATTGTGTGAAGTTTTGTATGAGGAAAAAGTTTCAGGTGTATGGAAGGAATGAGTAATAAGATGAAGGATGGACTAAAGATCAAGCTTGGGGATTCCATGCGTGTCACACCAAGAAATATCCAAGAAGTACAAGCGTCAAAGCTTGGGGATGCCCAAGGCATCCCCCTCTTCATCAATAAAAATCCCAGGTTTCTTCCAAACGCTTCATTTTTATTGTTTCATGCACAGTTGTGTTGTTGTTGGAGCGTCTTATTTTTCATTTTCGTTTGCTTTAGTTTTCTTAGTTTGCTGAATAAATTGGTTGGACCCCCTCTTTCATACATTGGTTTTCAAATAGTTTGGTTTGGATTGGAAAAGACTAGGAAAGTTCATGCTTATGTGGTAAAAAGAGCTTGTTTTTGACTGTGGCCTATGCTTTGTCATGCCATGCTTGATATTGTTTTGGCTTTATGCTTAGTATTATTTTCTATAGCATGACTTGTTATAAATAATTGAGATTGCTTAATGTGCCTTTGATGAATCATGCGTTGTTTTAGCATATTAAAGCATAGTATAGTGGTATTCTCCTTTGATGCTTTATTTGGGTTGACTTGGCACATGCTCACACCATGTTATGACTATCTCAAGTCACCATTGCCTTTATGATCCTTTAGTTTTCAACTTGTAGTATCACTTTATGCTTTGATCAATGATGTTTTGTCGCTTTGCATGATTATGGCCATTATTGCTCTCTTAGTTTGTCGCTCCCAGTCTTTTGCTAGCCTCCACAACCAAGTATGAGTTCCACTCATGCATCCAACTCCCTAAACCAAGTTATTCCAAAGAGTCCACCATACCTACCTACTAGTTTATGCTAGTCCAAGTATATTCATGCTTTTGTTTACCTTCCAAATTAAACTTGTTATGAGAAAACTAGTGATTAAAGCTCTCACGAACTTGATGACACACTTTACTTTTCTTGCCCTTAATAAACTTGAACCATTGGGTCCTTCTTTGTTGCGTATATGCTTGCGCTTTATAAGTTGAAATTAGCAGAACCATGTATCATGGGGAACGCTTTCAACATTGCACTTGTACTTTGTACCCCGTTGATATCATGTTCTTTTGCTTATGGATCCCGGCGGTGTGAAATAAAAGTGGAACTTGTAATATCATGGAGTTTGTATGTGTGTTAGAGAAACGCCTGGGCCTCTAGCCTAATCCATGCCTAATTATGGTGGAAACTTGTAGCATAACCATAATGAGCACTCTATGAAGCATCCTCAATAAAAACCTATGCAAATAGCAAATAAAAAGATCGCTGAGATGCTCATTGTCTGCTTGCCTTGTCATTTTGATTATGGGATAGCTCATGTATCATGTGCAGGGGGTACCTTGTTGGCGGTTCTTTATGATACATATGTACTTACAATGACAAGAGCTTACTCGTGACTAAAGTTGAGTAGCATGAGGTTCGGTCTTCGTAAGTAAGGGGCATGAGATTTCGGTTTATAACTTGTCAAGCATATCCTCTTAGTTGTGTCACTTTAACCTTAATCACCTTCAAGATGCTTATGATAGGGGAAATGAGAGCTGAAAAGCTATAAGTACCATAATTTTTGGAAGCTCTTTATGAGACTTGAATCCCTACTTCCTTCTATGAAGGCCTCTCTTCCACCATTATATATTGAGTCTCCACCTTCTACCTTTATGCACTTACTTTGAGAGCATAGTGGCCATTCTTAGTCTATGTGCATTCTCCCAAGACTAGTTGATTGATACATAACTTGATATTGCTTTTTTGAACTATTTGTATCTAGTCACTCTTATGAACTTTGAAGGTGTCCTATGCATTTATATTTGCTACTCTATGAGGGACAAGCTGAATACTATTATGCTATGTTTTCTTTATGTGAAACAAACAAACGTCTTGCAAAGCATTGTTATTTATGAATCTTTTGTTTGTGCCTTTTCATGTTGCATCATAGTCTCTTTGTCATATTGCTAGAACTTTGTCTTTCATGTTATGATTGAAGTACTATGATCCCAGCTTTGAATGTTCTACAAATACTTTGATCAAGTCTTTGATGGTGCATGTCACCTCAAAAATTATTCTTTCTTTTTATCACTTACCTACTCGAGGACGAGCAGGAGTTAATCTTGGGGATGTTGATACATTGCAAATGTATCTATAATTTTTGATGTTCCATGCTTGATTTTATCCACTTTCTTGTGTTTTGTCCACACTTTGGAGTACTTTTCATATGATTTCTTGGACTAACCTATTAACAAGAGCCACAGTGCCAACTGCTTGTTTTCTGCTGTTTTTGGTTCCAGGAAAGTCAGAAAATGAATATTCTCAGAATTGGACGGGACAAAAGCCAAAGTGCCTATTTTTTCGGAAGTCATCAGATGCCAGAATACGAGACGGAGAGGAACCAGGGGGCCAACACACCACCTGGCTGTGCGGGCCAGGCCTGGCCGCGCCACGGGGTGGTGTGGCCAGCCCAGGCACCCCTCGGCCTCCCCTTCCGCCTATATATTGCCCTCGGGACGAAAACCCTAAGTACCTGATCAAAAATCCACGAAAGAGTCTGTAGCCGCCATCATCTCCATCCCTAGATCGGGAGGGATCTGAAGCTCTTCCCGGCACCATGCCGGAGAGGGAAATTCATCCTAGAGGCCTTCTTCATCATCATGCAAGCCTCCGGTGTGATGCGTGAGTAGTTCATCTCTAGACTACGGGTCCATGTAGTAGCTAGATGGCTGGTTCTCCTCCTTTGTGCTTTCATGTCTAGATCTTGTGAGCTCCGTTCATGATCAAGATCATCTATTTGTAATTCTGCATGTTGTGTTTGCGGGGATCCGATGGATATTGAGATGCTATTTCAGATTCATTATCGATTCTATCATGTCTTTGTTATTTGTGATCTTGCATGCTTTTCGTTGTTAGTAGCTATCTTGGCCAAGTAGATGCTAGCAACTCCAAGAGTTAGTATTTATGCTCGATAGTGGGTTCATGCCTCCGTAACTGGGAAGTGATGAAATCTCTAAGGTACTAGATGTGTTGTTGCTACTAGGGAGAAAACAACAATCATTTGTTCATAGAACAATCGTATTGTTTACATTACACGCAATTCGTAAAGCAATAATCTGTTGCTTGCAACTTAATACTGGAGGGGTTTCGGATGATAACCTAAAGGTGGAGTCATAGATGTAGTTGGATGGCGGTCTATGTATAATGTTGTAATGCCCAATCAAGTTCCAAAGGAGTCAAGATGATTAGGATATGCATGTATTGCTTTCTCGATGTTTGTCAATTGCCCCGCTGTAATTTGTTCACCCAGCATGTTATCTATCTTAAGGAGAGCCACCTCTAGTGAACTATGGACCCCGGTCCTTTCTTTTACATACAATCTACAAACTGTTTACTTCTTTGTGTTTACTTTCTGCAAACTATTACTTCCTTCCATTCGATACGTTTAATCCTTTGTTTTCAGCAAAACCGGTGAGATTGACAACCTCATCGCAAGTTGGGGACAGAGTTATGTGGTTGTGTTGTGCAGGTCTCCACGTTGCTGCTGGCACCGGTAGTGCGCCCTACCAACGTTCAGCTAGATACACCTTTGGGGTGTTTCCTTGCTCCTACTGGATTGATAACCTTGGTTTCGTACTGAGGGAAAACTTGCTGCTGTGCTCATCATACCTTCCTCTTGGGGTTCCCCAACGAGCTCGATATAATTTGGGCCATCAGCCTTTCCCATCTAGATAACTCCACACTATCACCTTGAGCACTAGATGGTTCAAACAAACACTATAATTTCATAAACACATCCAACTCCAAATATAACTCATAACAAGTATTTGTAATCTCTAACCTAAGTGCCACCATGGTGTGCACACTGTCAACTTCACACAAATGGGGAGAGTAGAGATCTATTAAAGCACTTGAGTAGCAAGGTAGATCTACTTGATTACAAAGCTCATGATCACAATATGATCACGCATAGAGAGAGAGAGAGATGAACACATAGCTACCGATAGAACCCTTAGCCTCGAGAGAGACCTACTCCCTCATCATCATGGGAATCAGCAATGGTGATGGAAATGGTGGTGGAGATCGATGGAGATGGTTCCGAGGGCACTTACCTATCCTGACAGGGTGCCGGAACAGAGACTTTCTGTCCCCCGAATCTCCCCTTCGGTGGCGGCAGCACTGCGGAACTTTTCGTGGCTAGAGGCTTGACGATTTAGGGTTTCTGTATCGGGAGGAATATATAGGCGAAGGGGAAAGGTCGGTGGCCGGCCAGGGGGCCCACGCCATGCCCTGGCGCGGCCTAGGGTTGCCCGCGCCAAGGGGGGTGTGGCCAGGCCCTGGCCCTCCTCCGTCTCGTATTCTGGCTCCATGAGTCTTCCGGTAAAATAGGCACTTTCGCTTTTGTCCTGTCCAATTCCGAGAATATTCATTTTCTGACTTTCCTGGAACCAAAAACAGCAGAAAACACGCAACTGGCACTGTGGCATCCCCTCGGTCTCCCTCTTTGCCTATAAGAAGCCTTCAAACCTAAAAACTTCGAGGGGGGTTCGACGTTTTTCTAGAGGGAGTTCCGCTTCGCCGCCACCACCAGATTCCATGAAACAACACCAGAAACTCCGTTCCGCACTCACGGACGGGAATTGGAGGAGATCATCGCCATCATCATCACCATCGCTTCTCCATCGACCATCCATGTTTCCCCCATCTATGAGTGAGTAATCCCTCGGTGTAGGCTATGGGGATGGTAGGGATTGGATGAGATCGTTCATGTAATGGCATCAGATTGTTAGGGCATGGTGCCTAGTATCTTTTATTAGTGCTTTATGACTTTGTTGCGACTTGTTGTGCTTAATGCTTGTCACTAGGGCCCGAGTGCCATGATTTCAGATCTGAACATGTTATTGATTCATTATGATAGTATTGTTCTTGGTCTTATCTGCAAGTGTATACACATGTTGTTGTCCGGAACCTATGGCCCCGGCGATGTAAATCGGGATAACCGGAAGGGAATGGCTTTGATGTGAGGATCACATGTGTTCATGGAGTGTTAATGCTTTGCTCTAGTGCTCTATTAAAAGGAGGACCTTAATTGCCAGTAGTTCCCTAGAGGCCCCGCTGCAAATGGGCTAGCAGGACAAAAGATGTTGTGCAAGTTCTCATTGCGAGCACGTATGACTATATATGGAACACATGCCTAGGATTGTCTAGTACTTGGATGCTTTATCTTATTTATCTACAATTGCCCTATGTTCTGATTGCTATGTGAATTGTCTTGTCCATGCAACGCTCGTCCATCCATCCCTATGCCTACCACACTCGAATCCCACTGTTACTGCTTTTGTTACTACTGTCTTTGCTTTACTACTGCTGTTACTTTACTATTCCTACTACAAAACTGTTGCTACCGATAAACTGCTGTGAGCAAGATTGTTTCTAGGTGCACCTGAATTGACAACTCAGTTGTTAAGGCTTATAAATATTCTTTGGCTCCCCTTGTGTCGATCAATAAATTGGGTTTCACTTCCCTCGAAAATACTGCGATACACCCCCTATACTTGTGGGTCATCAAGACTATTTTCACTGCTGTCGGAGCATAGCTTTATTTATCAAGTCCACTTGGATTCACTATTGTTCAAGCTAAGTTTATTTTCTCCTTGTTTGCTTGTTTCTTTATCAAAAATACAAAAAAAGTAGTTCCTACTCTAGTTGTTATTTTCGTTGGTCTGTTATTGTCTTTCTTTATCATGCTTGTTGTCAATGGTTGGTTTCTTTGAAACTGAAGCTTATTGGCAAGGTGGGTTCACGGAAGGTCAAAAATATTATTATAAGGAACACCCCTTGTCACAAAAAGGGAAACACTTATGGGAACAAATTGATAAATTGTATACCTTTGCTAGAAATGTGTGCTCTACTTATAATGTTACTTATTGCTTTGACAAATCTTGTTGCTGCAGGAGGTACAAACACCTCCCTTTTCAATGTGAGTATAATAATAATGTTACCATATCTTCCTATGCTAAAGGAATTTATTTTTATGATGCGGAACAAATTGAAGAATTTATTGCTTGGAAGGGTGCTTTTGAACTTGCTAGTTTGCTTGAAAATATTGATGATTCACCTTATAAGCATGAGGTTTATGGTATACTTAAATTTTGCTTTGATAATTACAAGGATGAAAATAGCTATATCCTTGAATATTTTAATAGATGCTTTCCACAAATGGAAGAGACTAATGCCTTGCAGGACCCTATGGAAGAGACTAATGCCTTGCAGGCTCCTATGGAAGAAGAAATTGATGAACCTGAAATCTCATTAGATGAAAAAGAGGAGGAGAGTGATGAACAAAAGGAGGAAGAATGGATTAGCTACCCATTCCTACCTTCTAATGATAGTAAATCTTTATCCCTTACATTATTTGATTGTCCTCCATGCTTACTAAAGAAGGATGAATGTTATGTTCCTGGGGATTCTTTTGAAGATGTATATAATAAAGCTCTAGTGCTTGTAGATCATGAAGAGCATGCTTTACGTGATAGTTATATTGTTGAGTTTATTCATGAGGCTACTGAAAATTATTATGAGAGAGGAAAATATGGTTGTAGAAGTTTTCATGGTATTGAAACACCTCTCTATGTGTTGAAAGTTTTGAAGTTACTCTTGTTTTATCTTCCTGTGCTTGTCACTTTGTTCTTTGTGAATTTATTTGCATACAAGATTCCTATGCATAGGAAGTGGGTTAGACTTAAATATGTTTTGGATTTTCTTCTTGATGCTCTCTTTTACTTCAACTCATATTTCTTATGAGAGCATCCTCTCAAATTTTTTATGCCTGAAGATGATATTATGTCTATTATTCTTGGGAGACCTTTTCTTAAATACTGCAAGAGCTGCTATTAATTATAATCAAGGGAAGGTGACCTTCAATGTTAATGACAAGGAACATATTGTCTATTTCCCCAAGAATATTGAAAGGACTTATGGCTTGAATTCAATTGAACATGTTGAGGGCATTCAAGTTGGAGAAATATATTGTCCCATACCAAGAGAAAAATTTGAAACTATTATGATTGGGACCATTGCTATCAAGGTTGAGGTAACATAATCATTAGTGGAATACAAAGTTTTGTCTCATATGAATTTTTTTTGGTAACAAGACCTGATCAACCTTGTTAACAAAAGGATTTCATTGAACAAAACTATGTTTTCACCATGATTATCTCCGCTTACTTCTATTCTATCCATTTTTGTTTTTGCTTATGCCTAACTTAAAGGCGTTAAAGAAAAGTACTTATTGGGAGATAACCCAAAAGTTTTAGATGAGTATTGGAAGTTATTACTTCATTAATAACCGCTTCTTATCCTTTTTATTTGCTTTTTGTGCCAAGAGTAACCTCTAATGAGAGAGAAGTAATGATTGGGAAAGTTGCTGTCCCGAAACAGATTTTTTGTGCTTCATCGTAAAGATTCGTGAGAGAGCTCTGTATGTCGGATTGAGCTGTAATTTTTTGTGCTTCTGCCCCAGGTTGTTATCTAACTTTAGTTAGTTCAACACTTTTTGATTTGAGTAACAGACGGTCTTTGAAAAAAATCGTCTTTACCAGCTGGTCTGTTTTGACAGATTTCTGCCATTTTCTGCATTTGCTTCTTGTTGGTTCCTTTTTGAGTTCTTTTGGGGAATTGAGATTTTTGAGGGAAGTGCTACAGTAGCTAGTTTTCTAATGGAAGTTTATTTGGTGTTAGAACTGAACCTTAAGACTTATTTATCTTGAGTGCACTAATGTTGCTAATAAAGATTGTGTGAAGTTTTGTATGAAGGAAAAATTTCAGGTGTATGGAAGGAATGAGTAATGAGATGAAGAATGGACTAAAGCTCAAGCTTGGGGATGCCACGCGTGTCACCCCAAGAAATATCCAAGAAGTACAAGCGTCAAAGCTTGGGGATGCCCAAGGCATCCCCTTCTTCATCAATAAAAATCCCAGGTTTCTTCCAAACACTTCATTTTTAGTGTTTCATGCACAGTTGTGTTGTTCTTGGAGCGTCTTCTTTTTTGTTTTCGTTTTGGTTTTTTGTTTTCTTTGGTTTGCTTAAGTTGCTGAATAAATTGGTTGGACCTCCTCTTTCATGCATTGGTTTTCAAATAGTTTGGTTTGGTTTGGAAAAGAGTAGGAAAGTTCATGCTTAAGTGGTAAAGAGAGCTTGTTTTTGACTGTGGCATATGCTTTGTCATGCCATGCTTGATATTATTTTGGCTTTATGCTTAGTATTATTTGCTGTAGCATGACTTGTTATAAACAATTGAGATTGCTTAATGTGCCTTGGATGAATCATGCGTTGTTTTAGCATATTAAAGCATAGTATAGTGGTATTCTCCTTTGATGCTTTATTTGGGTTGACTTGGCACATGCTCACACCATGTTATGACTATCCCAAGTCACCATAAGCCTTTATGATCCTTTAGTTTTCAACTTGTAGTATCACTTTATGCTTTGATTAATGATGTTTTTTGCTCTGCATGATTATGGCCATTATTGCTCTCTCGTTTGTCGCTCCCTTACTATTGCTAGCCTTCACTTCCACTGAGTGTTTTACTCATGTTTCCAACTCCCTTAAACCAAATATTGCCAAAGTGTCCCCCATACCTAACTATTAGCATCATTTGCTACTTCCGTGCATATTCAATATGCCTTGTTTTCTTCCGAATAAAATGTTTGCTTGTTATGAGAAAGTTAGTTAGTAAAGCTCTCACGAACTTGATGGCACACTTTATTTCCTGCACTTAATAAACCTGAACCATTGTGAACTCTCCATGAAAGTTATATGCTTGCTAATTATAGGCTGGGGATGAGCAGAACCGTGCTGTCATGGGGAACGCTTTCAACACTTGTAAATATATACCTAGTTGATACCTTGCTCTTTTGTTTGCGGATGTCGTCGGTGTGAAAAAAAAGGGGAGCTTGTAAGTCCATGGAGTTATGTATGTGTGTTAGAGAAATGCCTGGGCCGCTGGTCTAATCCATGCTGACATGGTGGAAACCTGTAGCGTAACCATAATGATATCTATGAAGCAATCTTCTTAGAAAAAAAGAGAGAGAGATAGCTATTGAGAAAAAGAAAAAAAGAGATTTATGAAAAGAGGAAAGAGAGAGAAAAGCACCATTTTCCCATGGTAAATAAGAAGATTGCTGAGATACTCATTGTTTGCTTGCCTTGTCATTTTGATATGGGGATTCTTTCGTATCATCGGGCAAGGGGTACCCCGTTGGTGGTTCTCAATGATACACACATACTTACGATGACAAGAACTTATCGGTAACTAAAGTTGAGTAGCATGAGGAGCGGCCCTCGTACTCAAGGGACTTGGGATTTTCAGTTTATAGTCTGTCAAGCATATAACTTAGATTGGACCTCACTTTCACCTTAATCACCATAAAGATGCTTATGATAGGGGCAATGAGAGCTCAAAGCTAATGAGTACCATACTTTCAGCATTTGGAAGCCTTTCAAACTTTTCAAAACGTTTTCATTTCCTTGTTGAGTCTCCACACATTCTTTGAGCACCTTCTTGAGAGCATAGTGGCCATTCTTAGTTCTATGTGCATTGTCCCAAGACTTGTTGATTGATGCATACCTTGATATTGCTTGTTTTAAACTATTTGTATCTAGTCACTCTTGTAAACCTTGAAGGTGTCCTATGCATTTATGTTTGCTACTCTATGAGGGACAAGCTGAATGCCACTATGCTATGTTTTATTTATGTGAAATAGACAAACGTCTTGCAAGGCATTGTTATTCATGAATCTTTTGTTTGTGCCTTTTCATGTTGCATCATAGTTTCTTCGCTTATTGCTAGAACTTTGTCTTTCATGTTATGATTGAAGTACTATGATCCCAGCTTTGAATGTTTTACAAATATTTTGATGAAGTCTTTGATGGTGCATGTCACCTCAAAAATTATTCTTTCTTTTTATCACTTACCTACTCGAGGACGAGTAGGAGTTAAGCTTGGGGATGTTGATACATTGCAAATGTATCTATAATTTTTGATGTTCCATGCTTGGTTTTATCCACTTTCTTGTGTTTTGTCCACACTTTGGAGTACTTTTCATATGATTTCTTGGACTAACCTATTAACAAGAGCCACAAAGTGCCTGCCTGCTTTTCTACTGTTTTTGGTTCCAGGAAAGTCAGAAAATGAATATTCTCGGAATTGGACGGGACAAAAGCCAAAGTGCCTATTTTTCCAGAAGACTCATGGAGCCAGAATACGAGACGGAGGAGGGCCAGGGGCTGGCCACACCACCCCTAGGCGCGGGCTGGGCCTGGCCGCGCCAGGGCATGGTGTGGGCCCCCCAGGCACCCCCTCGGTCTCCCTCTTCGCCTATAAGAAGCCTTCAAACCTAAAAACTTCGAGGGGGGTTCGACGTTTTTCTAGAGGGAGTTCCGCTTCGCCGCCACCACCAGATTCCATGAAACAACACCAGAAACTCCGTTCTGGCACCCTGCCGGGACGGGGAATTGGAGGAGATCATCGCCATCATCATCACCATCGCTTCTCCATCGACCATCCATGTTTCCCCCATCTATGAGTGAGTAATCCCCCGGTGTAGGCTATGGGGATGGTAGGGATTGGATGAGATCGTTCATGTAATGGCATCAGATTGTTAGGGCATGGTGCCTAGTATCTTTTATTAGTGCTTTATGACTTTGTTGCGACTTGTTGTGCTTAATGCTTGTCACTAGGGTCCGAGTGCCATGATTTCACATCTAAACATGTTATTGATTCATTATGATAGTATTGTTCTTGGTCTTATCTGCAAGTGTATACACATGTTGTTGTCCGGAACCTATGGCCCAAGTGATGTAAATCGATAACCTAAGGGAATGGCTTTGATGTGAGGATCACATGTGTTCACGGAGTGTTAATGCTTTCCTCCGGTGCTCTATTAAAAGGAGCACCTTAATTGCCAGTAGTTCCCTAGAGGCCCCGCTGCAAACATGATGGCAGGACAAAAGATGTTGTGCAAGTTCTCATTGCGAGCACGTATGACTATATATGGAACACATGCCTAGGATTGTCTAGTACTTGGATGCTTTATCTTATTTATCTGCAATTGTCCTATGTTCTGATTGCTATGTGAATTGTCTTGTCCATGCAATGCCCGTCCATCCATCCCTATGCCTACCGCACTCGAATCCCACTGTTACTGCTTTTGTTACTACTGTCTTTTCTTTACTACTGATGTTACTTTACTATTCCTACGACAAAACTGTTGCTACTGATAAACTGCTGTGAGCAAGATTGTTTCCAGGTGCAGCTGAATTGACAACTCAGTTGTTAAGGCTTATAAATATTCTTTGGCTCCCCTTGTGTCGAATCAATAAATTGGGTTTCACTTCCCTCGAAAATACTACGATACACCCCCCTATACTTGTGGGTCATGAAGAAGGAAGTAGGGATTCAAGTTTCATAAAGAGCTTCCAAAAATTATGGTACTTATTAGCTTTCAGCTCTCATTGCCCCTATCATAAGAATCTTGAAGTGATTAAGGTTAAAGTGAACAAACTATGGAGTATATGCTTGACAAAGTATAAGTTGGAAATCTCATGTCCCTTGAATACGAGGGCCGCTCCTCATGCTACTCAAGTTTAGTCACCGGTAAGTTCTTGCCATCATAAGTACATGTGTATCATAGAGAACCGCCAACTGGGTACCCCTTGCCCGATGATACGGAAGAATCCCCATATCAAAATGATAAGGCAAGCAGACAACGAGCATCTCAGTAATCTTCTTATTTACCATGGGAATATGGTGCTTTTTTCTCTCTTTCCTCTTTTCATAATCTCTTTTTTTCTTTTTCTCTTTTTTCTCAATATAGGACTCTTTTTTATAAGAAGAATGCTTCATAGACAACTCATTATGGTTACGCTGCAGGTTTCCACCATGACAGCATGGATTAGACCAATGCCCAGCGTTTCTCTAACACATATACATAACTCCATGGACTTACAAACTCCCCTTTCATTTCACACCGACGACATCCATAGACAAAAGAGCATGATATCAACTAGGTACAAAGTACAAGTGCAATGTTGAAAGCGTTCCCCATGACAGCATGGTTCTGCTAATCCCCAACAAATAAGTGCAAGCATATACAACATAGACAACACAATGGTTCAAGTTTATTAAGGGCAAGAAAAGTAAAGTGTGCCATCATGTTCGTGAGAGCTTTAATCACTAGTTTTCTCATAACAAGTTTAATTCAGAAGGTAGATAAAAACATGAATATACTTGGAATAGCATATGCTAATAGGTAGGTATGGTGGACTCTTTGGAATAACTTGGTTTTAGGAGTTAGATGCATGAGTGGAACTCATACTTGGTTATGGAGGCTAGCAAAAGACTGGGAGCGACCAACTAAGAGAGCAATAATGGCCATAATCACGCAGAGCGACAAAACATCATTAATCAAAGCATAAAGTGATACTACAAGTTGAAAACTAAAGGATCATAAAGGCTATGGTGACTTGGGATAGTCATAACATGGTGTGACCATGTGCCAAGTCAACCCAAATAAAGCATCAAAGGAGAATACCACAATACTATGCTTTAATATGCTAAAACAACGCATAATTCATCCAAGGCACATTAAGCAATCTCAATTGTTTATAACAAGTCATGCTACAGCAAAGAATACTAAGCATAAATCCAAAACAATATCGAGCATGGCATGACAAAGCATAGGCCACAGTCAAAAACAAGCTCTCTTTACCACTTAAGCATGAACTTTCCTACCCTTTTCCAATCCAAACCAAACTATTTGAAAACCAATGTATGAAAGAGGGGGTCCAACCAATTTATTCAGCAAACTAAGCAAATCAAGCAAACGAACAACCAAAACGAAAACGAAAAATAAGACGCTCCAAGAACAACACAACTGTGCATGAAACAATAAAAATGAAGCGTTTGGAAGAAACCTGGGATTTTTATTGATAAAGAGGGGATGCCTTGGGCATCCCCAAGCTTTGACGCTTGTACTTCTTGGATATTTCTTGGGGTGACACGCGTGGCATCCCCAAGCTTGAGCTTTAGTCCATTCTTCATCTCATTACTCATTCCTTCCATACACCTGAAATTTTTCCTTCATACAAAACTTCACACAATCTTTATTAGCAACATTAGTGCACTCAAGATAATAAGTCTTTAGGTTCAGTTCCAACACCAATAAAACTTCCATTAAAACACAAGCTACTGTAGCACTTTCCTCAAAAATCTCAATTCCCTGAAAGAACTCAAAAAGGAACCAACAAGAATCAAATGCAAATAATGGCAGAAATCTGTCAAAACAGACCAGCAGGTAAAGACGATTTTTTTCAAAGACCTTCTGTTTCTCAAATCAAAAAGTGTTGAACTAACGAAAGTTAGATAACAGCCTGGGGAAGAAGCACAAAAATTCACGCCTCAAAAGGACGTACAAAGATTTTACACATTTTTTTACGGTGAAGCACAGAAATCTGTTTCGGGACAGCAACTTTCCCAATCATTACTTCTCTCTCATTAGAGGTTACTCTTGGCACAAAAAGCAAATAAAAAGGATAAGGAGCGATTATTACTGAAGTAATAACTTCCAAGACTCATCTAAAACTTTTGGGTTATCTCCCAATAAGTACTTTTCTTTAATGCCTTTAAGTTAGGCATGATAGTTTGAGAAGATGCTCACATAAGAAATATGAATTGAAGTAAAAGAGAGCATCAAGAAGCAAATTCAAAACACATTTAAGTCTAACCCACTTCCCATGCATAGGAATCTTGTAAAGAAACAAGTCATGAAAGCACAAAGCAACAAGCATAAGAAAGCAAAACAAGTGCAACTTCAAAAAATTTAACATAAAGAGGGGAAACTTAATATTGTTGAGACACATAAAACCATGTTTCCCTCTCTAATAATAACTTTCAGTAGCATCATGAATAAAATTAACAATATAACAATCACATAAAACATTCTTATCATGAGCTACATGCATAAAAGAATTAATACTCTCCACATAAGCATAGTTATTCTTTTTAATTGTAGTGGGAGCAAATTCAACAAAATAGCTATCATTATTATTCTCATCACCATAATCATCAAATATAGGAGGCATATTGTAGTCATAATTAATTTCCTCCTCAATAGTAGGTGGACTGAAAATATCATATTCATCATTGTAATCATCATATATGGGAGGTATAGTATCATCAAAGTAAATTTTCTCCTCCATCCTTGGGGGACTAAAAATATCATACTCATCAAAACTAGCTTCCCCAAGCTTAGACTTTTCCATAGCATTAGGAATTATGGTTTCCAAAGAATTCATACTAACAACATTGCTATTAGCATGCAAATAAAGTTCCGTAGGTTTTTTAATTTTCTCTTCAAACACTTCATGTCCTAACTCAAGATAAATACTATAAAGCTCTCTAATTTTGTTGTTGTTTTCCATTAAGCCTAACTAGTGAAAACAAGAAACAAAAAGACAAAATTGCAGAATCTAAAGGAAATAACTTCGAGCACTCACACCAGAGGATGTGAGTACCTTTTACCTTACCTCCCCGGCAACGGCGCCAGAAAATAGCTTGATGTTTGTGCACTTCTATTCTTGTAGACAGTTGTTGGGCCTCCAAGTGCAGAGGTTTGTAGAACAGCAGCAAGTTTTCCCTTAAGTAGATCACCCAAGGTTTATCGAACTCAGGGAGGAAGTGGTCAAAGGTATTCCCTCTCAAGCAACCCTGCAATCAAGATACAAGAAGTCTCTTGTGTCCCCAACACACCCAATACACATGTCAGGTGAATAGGTGCACTAGTTCAGCGAAGAGATAGTGAAATACAAGTGGTGTAGATAACTATAAGTGGTAACGGTGATAGAAAATAGCTTGCTGGCGTGTGGTTGACGTGGGAAAAGACTAAAGGCAAACTAAAATAAAGAAGGAAGCAAGCAAATATGTAATAGATCTAATAGCAAATGGTGTATCAATGCTTAGAAACAAGGCCTAGGGATCATACTTTCACTAGTGAACACTCTCATATAAATAGCTTCTCTTCATGATACTACTCTGAACTACTCTCCGGTTGGACACTCTAATCCATGGTAGGGCTATAACAGCACACCTCAAAGTAAGCCTTTCCCATCTAGATAACCCCACACTGTCACCTTGAGCACTAGATGGTTCAAACAAACACCACAATTTCATAAACACATCCAACTCCAAATATAACTCATAACAAGTATTTGTAATCTCTAGCCTAAGTGCCTGTAACACCCCGTCCACTCCTGGGCCCGGGGGGTGTCACTCCTAGCAGCTTAATAGGATATCTAGACTGGCCCCACAGACCAACACTAGTCTTTTCTGCGCACTTTGTCCTCACTCGTGTGCACCCGGTTACCCATTTCCCGGTCGGTCACCCATCCTAGAATTGCTCTAGGCCAAGCACACTTAACCTTAGAGTTCTTTTCGAATGAGCTTCCGGAAAAGAAGTTGCAACTTGTTGATATGGGTATCCTATCAATCCTATTAAGCCATGTGCCTGGATCTCACATACACCCACCCTTTAGAAGATCGATGCCCTCATCGATCAAGCACACCCTAGGAACGTTCCCTCTTGGCACGCGTCTGTGCGTCCAGTGCCAGCACATGTGCCATGCCGTGTCCACTCCGGGCCACACGCGCCATGCTCCACATGTCCCGCCACCGACCCGCACACTCGTAATCGCAAGGGTCGGCTCGATACCACTTGTAACACCCGTCCACTCCACGGGCCCGGGGTGTCACTCTGGCACTTAATAGGATATCTAGACTGGCCCCACAGACCAACACTAGTCTTTTCTGCGCACTTTGTCCTCACTCGTGTGCACCCGGTTACCCATTTCCCGGTCGGTCACCCATCCTAGAATTGCTCTAGGCCAAGCACACTTAACCTTAGAGTTCTTTTCGAATGAGCTTCCGGAAAAGAAGTTCCAACTTGTTGATATGGGTATCCTATCAATCCTATTAAGCCATGTGCCTGGATCTCACAGTGCCACCATGGTGTGCACACTGTCAACTTCACACACATGGGGAGATCAGAGATCTATTAAAGCACTTGAGTAGCAAGGTAGATCTACTTGATTACAAAGCTCATGATCACAATATGATCACGCATAGATAGAGAGATGAACACATAGCTACCGGTAGAACCCTTAGCCTCGAGAGAGAACTACTCCCTCCTCATCATGGGAATCAGCAATGGTGATGGAGATGGTGGTGGAGATCGATGGAGATGGTTCCGGGGGCACTTCCCTATCCCGGCAGGGTGCCAGAACAGAGACTTTCTGTCCCCCGAATCTCCCCTTCGGTGGCAGCGGCGCTACGGAACTTTTTGTTGGAGGCTTGACGATTTAGGGTTTCTGTATCGGGAGGAATATATAGGCGAAGGGGAAAGGTCGGTGGCCGGCCAGGGGCCCCACACCATGCCCTGGTGCGGCCTAGGGTTGCCCGCTCCAAGGGGCTGTGGCCAGGCCCTGATCCTCCTCCGTCTCGTATTCTGGCTCCGTGAGTCTTCCGGTAAAATAGGCACTTTGGCTTTTGTCCCGTCCAATTCCAAGAATATTCATTTTCTGACTTTCCTGGAACCAAAAACAGTAGAAAACAGGCAACTGGCACTGTGGCATCTTGTTAATAGGTTAGTCCAAGAAATCATATGAAAAGTACTCCAAAGTGTGGACAAAACATAAGAAAGTAGATAAAACCAAGCATGGAACATCAAAAATTATAGATACATTTGCAATGTATCAGTAGGTCGTCAGTGACTTCGACAACACCGACCGGAAGGGTTGCTCCGACTTCATGCCGTGATGCTCCGGCTCGGGGTCACCAAGCGCCAATACCGTCTCCTGGTATGGCAGAAGGTCCGCCATCTCCAACACTCGATCAGCAAAAGGGGCAGCCTTGGCAGTCAACTTCAGCACCTCTAACATCTCCACCATACCAGTCGCTAAAGGATAGCCGCTGGTGACGTCGTCGAGGTTGAAATCGTCGGGGAAGTGGGCGAGACCCAGGCTTAATGCCATGGTGGCCCCGCGCCTGAAAGCCGAGCGCGCCATCCACTCCATGACGTTGGGCACCTCCTCCAAATAACGCCACACTTCTGTAAGTCCCCTAGGAATAACCTCGGTGGGGGACATCCCTTGAAGGACCGCTTGGACGCACAACGCCGAGGCAGTGGCCGCGTTCACCACGGCAGTCATGCACTGCGAGGCGTTGAAGGTCTGAACCACCGGGTCACTTTGCCCTATAACAGCTGCAACATCAGACGTCAGTGACACTACAGACCTCCCCACTCGGGGACTCACCAAACATGTTAATCAAAGAACAGAGACTCACCAAGAAGCTTGCGGCAGTGCTCGGTGGCGTGCTTCTCCAGGGCGGCATGATCGTTCTACAGCCCCAGAATGATCGAGTCCACGGCCTTGCGCTCATGTTCAGCCGCAGCGACTGCAGCCTTCGCTTGATCCTCAGAAGAAATTGAGGCACCTTCGCCTCCTCCAACTCCTATATTAGCGAGGCGATTCACCTAGTCACCGCGTCCAGCTCGGCGACTGGGACATATCCTTCACGAGCCTTGGAAATCGCAGCCGGAAGACCATCTGAAAAGAAGAGGGACAAATCGTCAACACGCCAGCACACCAAAAGTTCACAGTCGAAAAACGAATCAAGTACTTACCAACAGTCTCCTGGAGCCGCCAGTTTGCTTCCTGGACCACGCGCAGATCCCGCTCCAGATGCTCCTTCGCAGCCTGTCGATCTGTCGACTCCCTCTGCAAACCCTGCAAGAGTAACAAAACTTAGTACTTACCAAACACAATATTCAGTTCCTAGCCGCTGAAATTCAGCGACTAGGAACTCGGGGACTGGAGAGTAGAAGAAATTCAGTCCCCAGACGCTGAAATTTAGCGACTAGGGACTCGGGGACTGGAGAGTAGAAACAACTCAGTGCCTAGCCGCTGAAATTCAGCAGCTAGACACTCGGGGACTGGACGTACTTGAATGGCGGCGCCAAGCATCTTGTGAAGCTCTTCGCATTAGTCGACGGGACCATGAAGGAGTTGCACCCACGACGAGACCCGACGTCTTCATCAACGATCTCCGGGCTCTATGGAGACTGGTTATCCGCCACACCTGGAAACCTCCTCGTCATGAAGTGTGGGAACATTGCTGACGCTCTAGCCGGGGCACTGGTCGCTGGAGCCGGCGCTTCCGTCGTAGGAGCGACCGTGACTGGCTTCGACCGCGCCACCGCCACCTCTTCGACGATCGCAGCGAGATCACACTCCTTGGCGCTATCCATCGCCACGACATCGTCGGCACGGCCCTTCTGCCTCTTCGCGCCATCCACGGTCGCCATGTCTTCAGCAGGTTTCTTCTTCTTGGGGAGGTCGCCCTCTCTCGTGGTGGCGACCGGCGGGATCTTCGCCACTGAAGGGCGACTAATCTTCTTGGCCCTAGACCTGCCAAACCTCCAAAGTCAATACAGAGACAGAATAAAAACGGAACACAACTTGGAATGGAAAAGTCGAAACTTACTTGGCGACTGGGAGAACGCGCAGCCCGGTGCTGATGTGGGCGGGCTTGTATAACTCCGGCCCTAGCTTGCGCGTGAGACCCCTCTCAAAGACATCTGAAGCCCATGACACCGCGGGCTTCCTTGATGACGAAGCCACGGTCGCCGGAATGTCCGGCTCTAAAGACGCGGTCGCTCTTGAGGGTTGCGGCGATTTCGATGCCGCGGCCTCAGCCACCTCCTGGCTTGGCACCCTCGAAGCCGTTGGCGTAATCACCGCCAGAGGAACTTATACCGCCGCCTCGGTGTCCTCATCCCCCAATACCTTCATTGGAATCGCACCCTCCGGGATCTTGTGCGAAGAATCGGGGGCATCATCGTCATCGGAGTCGTCATCAGACTCAAACACCACCGCCGACCATGGCGGTGATGCTGGATTCTTTGCTGGCGACTTTGGTTTGCGCGCGGGCTTCGCTGGCGTGGCTGTGCACCGAGATGTGTGCTCTTGCACGATCTCGTCGCCCCCTTCATGTTCATTGAGGCTGCGACTCGCCTCTAACTCGCGCTGCTTCTGCATGCGAGTCTTGCGATCCGTAGGCGCTGGGGGAGGAACCTCCTCCTCCTCCTCGTCGCTTCCGGAGGAATCTCCCTCGGAGGCCTCTTCGAGCTCCTGGGGAACCTCTTCGTCAAGCGGAGGGAGCCAACCCTCCAGTACCTGGAACAACTAAGAACAACCACCAATGAGTATCGAACGACGCGACTGCGAGTTACATTGCAGAGATTGCGACTAGAAGGAAAAACTTATTGTGTGGGCTTCGTTCTTCACGGGAGTATACGGGGCAAGCCCGATCGATACGGTTGTGAATTCCGCATCGGTGATCTTCTTCAGGGCAGCCTTGTAATCTTCAGCCTCCCACGACTCTTTGTTGGTCCGGGAGGGATCGTGTTTCCCGCTATACTCATACATCCAATACGGCCGAGCCGCTAGCGGAACTAGATGCCGCCCGAGCCAGCAGTTGTAGAGGTTGATCGAAGACAACCTCTGGTCCTTCAACCTCTGGATCTGGTCCATCATCTCCATGACGGCCATCCTCTGGTCTTCAGGGAGTTTCTTCGGTGCCAGCCGGCGAGGCTCACTCCTTTTGCCGACGAACTCGGGAAGCGCCACTTCGCCGGAGGGAGTGGATTCCTTCACGTAGAACCAGCTCTTCTTCCACTCGCTCGTGGCCTTCTTCAGCAGTAGGAGCTTGACAAAGTTGGCCTTCAGCTTCAGTTGGAACGTGACGCTGCCGGACACCAGCATCAAGCCGTCGGACGCCTCGCGCCTGATGCGGTCGTGGAAGAGCTCCAGCCACAGCGAGAAATACAGCCTGTAGCCGAGGTAGCATTCGCAGAAGGCAACGAAGATCGCTAGCTGCTCGATGTTGTGCGGACTAAGATCCGACGGCTTGATTGCGTAATACGCACATAAGCGCCGGAAGAAGAGTGAGGTGGGAAAACCCCTCTCTAGGTGGATGAGGAAGCAGATGAACTCGCCGGCTCGTGGCTTCGGCTCGGTCACAGAGGAAGAAGGAACCCGCCAGTTCCCCTTGCGGAGAACTCCGACATCCTCGAAGGATTTGAGCTGGGCTGTGGTGCACTTGGATTTCCCCCATGAACATTTTGGAGGTGCCATTGGGAAGGATGTGGAGTCGCTCGGTGTGAAAGGATCGAATCGAAGGAAGACAGGAAAAATGAATGCGCGAGAATGAAGAATGCATGGAAGGATCCGCGAGGCTGATTTGTCACTCCCCTTATAGGGGGGCTACCCGCCAGATTCGGGATAGCTGTTACCTGCAGTAATTACGCCGAAGTTACCGTTGGAATATCCAATGGATAGTTTGACCAAGTTGACAGTCCAACTCCTCCGTTCCACTCGCTGGCAACTGGCCCTGTCCACTCGCCGAAGCAGTGACTTGACAGCCGTGACATTCACCAGAGAAGTGACTAGGAGCCTGGGGAAAATTTCCCTGGTTTCAGTGGAGTCCATCGCTGATTCGACTGGGCGTCCAAATTGGACTCGCCTACTCCGACCGCCAAATGACCACCTGCGTATGATTCAACGATGGCCTCAGGGACTACTGATAGGGATATGCCGAATGGGGTATGCCCAGCAAGACGTTCCGATTGGGCCAAAAGGTCTCACGAGTGGGCCTGCAGGACGGTGACTAGAATGCGACTAAGGGGAAGGCCCGACGACTGGAGACTGGAGGCCCAGAAGCGTACCAGAATCCTAGTCGGATTAGGTCAAAGCCTCCGAATCCATATCTTGTTCGGTTGTAACTTGTAAACCCTAGCGAGGTGCCTCATATATAAACCTCCCTAGGGTATCCTGAGGACTTAAAGCGACTCGCTGCTTAGACGTCGAGCTCGCCACCCCTGTAACTCTCTCTCCAATAATCTAATCTAGCAGGAGTAGGTCTTTACCCTCCGGGGGCCGAACTTGGGCAAACCCATGTGCATCCGTCCCCATCTCACACCGCAGATGGCCGCCAGCTCTCGCCCCCGATTCAATCAATCGCTGCCTACTGCAGCGACTGCCGTGGACATTTCCACGACAAAAAGTAAATTGTATGAAAGGGTTTTGACAAGCATAATGTCCATAATGGATATATCTGGTATGACCACTACCTTACCCAAATCCAATACCTTACAGTTTGATCCATCTCCATAAGTGACACACATGTTGGAAGTATTAGGTCTAGTCTCATCAAGCATCTCCCTGCTTCCGGTCATATGACTCATGGAACCACTATCAACCACCCATTTTCTTCCACTGGAAGCATAGTCCTACAAGAAATCAAAGCTTATTTTTAGGTACTCATTGCTGAATGGGTCCTCTTTTGTTGGTCACAGGTATATTAGGAACCCAAATGGCCCAATGGTAATCATCACCATAAGAGGTGCCTACGTATTTAGCATAGACATGACCATCATAAGATTTCATAAGAACATAGGATGGGTTATATTTTCCTACAAAATCATTATGATAGGGTTCATCACCACTCTTAGTTCCACTTGGTTCCTTCTCTTTAGCCTTCTCCCCTCCTTCACAAAGGTAATCATTTTGGAAGGTGGAGTGGGCACGTTCTTCTTCTTCTTGCCCTTGATTTTCTTCTTTGACTTGGATGCAAATATAGGTCCTTCCCTATCCACATTGCCTATTTGATTACTCAAGAGATCATTTAGGATTTTCTCACCTTGAATGCTGAGACAAGGCCTTTATCAATTTTAGCTTTCAACCTCTTATTTTCCTCGAGAAGATCTTCATGCTCAGAACAAAGGTTAGTAGAACATGAAGCAATACTAGTTGACAAGGTTGAAACATCATTTGTCACTTGAGTTTGAAGTTGTTCATGTGACTTTGAAAGAATGGAGAATTTGCTCAACAAGGTCTCATGTTACTTCTTGAGTTTCTCAAAGCCTTCATTTAGTCTATCATGACCAACCCCAAACTCGAGATTTTCCTTTTTAAGAACATTAGTTAAAGCAAGAGCATGGTCACGTTCTTTAACAAGTTTAGAGATATTCAAGTTGAAAGATTCTTCATAGGCACTATATGTTTCCTCAATAGTAACTCTTTTAATTTTCTCTTCCTCAAGAGCATCGGTCAAGGCGGTCTCCATCGCACCCTCACGTGCATGCCCAAACATCTCCAAGATGGAATCATCCCTCTCGTCGATGATATAACGTGCTTCACCTAGTTGGATCATAAGAGCCTCAACACACACCTTGGCTTCTCCTTCTAAGTTATCCAAGCAACTATTGGATTTCACTATCCTTTATATTTAAACTCATACCATCATCATACGAGGATGTATTAATTGGAGAAGGGATAGTGGTAGGAGTATTTACCATGGTGGCTTTAGCCATGAGACATGTAGAATTGGTGATGCTCTTGTTCTCATTGGGAGAGTCGAAAAGAAATGTCGGTGAGGAGGTTGAGGAAGTAGTGGCCATTAGACATGTAGGCTTGGTGATGCGCTTGTTCTCATTGGGAGAGTTGAAGAGGGATGTCGGTGAAGTGGTTGTGGTAATAGTAGCAAAAGTGGTGGCAATGGAGGCTGCACCCACAATCTCTCCATCATCTTCATCACCACTATCATTCTCATTGTTCTCTTTGTATTATTCACGGTCCACCAACACATATTTTTGTGGCTCCTTCTTGTTGGGGTAGTTATTGTTTCCAAAGTTCTTGTTTTGGACTTTCTTGACGAAGTTCTTGTTTGGAGTTGGCTTGAACTTGGATTTCAATATAAGCCTTCCTCCATGGTATTCTCTCTTCTCATATGGGCACTCAGCAATGAAGTGGTTTGTTTCTCCATAATTGTAACATGATATCAACCTGGGTCTTGAGATAGTTGTGGTAGTCTTTGATGGATTGCCCTTCCCTTGGTTCTTCCAAAAACTTCTTGAGACTAAGGCCAATTGCTCATGTAAGGCACACTTGATGTCTTCGTCATCACCTTCTATCATTCCCATTGAGTCAACTTCTTCTTCATAAAGGTGAGCCTTGGCCTTCAAAGCAATTTGGAGAATCCATTCTCCGAGCGCGAGCAAGAGCATCACCGGCGGTCTTGTTCATGATTCCAAGAGCCATAAACTCATTTAACACTTCATTGTAGGTCATGTGAAGTCCGTCCTTGAGAGAATATTGTTGGCCATTTCTCTATGGAAGGGCAAGATGGCTTGCATGAACTTGCGCTTGATCCACTTATCCTCCACATCCATACTACCATGGTCAATCATCCTAATCAAAAGGGTTGTGACTCTTCGATAGAGGTCTTCGGGAGTCTCATATTCCTTTCCAACAAAGGCATCGGCTTCATAATGCATTTCTTCAAACTTGGAGTTTTGAATGCTTTCATTGCCAAGATAGACTCATTGAAGAGCATTCCAAGCTTCCTTTGCGGTTTCATAAGAGTGAATGTCAGTCATTTTCTCATGAGTCAACACATCTTGGAGAATAGCCATGGAGGTAGCATTGAGTTGATTGTTCATTTCCTCGGTGGGTGTCATGTTGTAGGGGTCACGTGGAAAGAAGCCAAACTCCACAACCTTCCAAAGAAGAACACTAGAACTTTTAAAGTTAGAGCGTGTTAGATATTGCCAATCGGAAAAATTAGATTCATCAAGATTAGGTGGTGGACCACGATGATTTATATGAGGTTTGGGGATGGGAGCGGTATTGTAGCAAGGCGGTGGTGGAATGTTTCCCAAAGGCTTAGCTTTATCCTTGTTTCTACCGTCACCGGTGTAGGGATCCTTGAGGGGATCTTCCACCGGTTTGGGACCACTTGATTGATTATCAATGGCATCGGCAACAACAATTTCCTTCTTACCAAGATATAGCTCAAACATGGCCCTCATCTCTTGATGGACTGTATCGATCGATTCGTCAAGCTCTCTCTTAGAGATGGGTGATTCTTTGGGAGTGGCTTCACTCCCCTTTGAGTCGCTCATACTTCTCTTAGGCGGTTAAGCCAAATAAGAGCACCTCGCTCTGGTACCAATTGAAAGATCGGTATAAGCAATTAGAGGGGGTGAATAGGCGCTACTCAACTTTTAGCTTCTTTTCAAATTAAGGCTTAACACAAAGTAAGTTCTCTAGATGTGCAACTAGGTGAGAGAACCTATATGACAAGCAAGCAACAACAAGTAAATAGTAAAGGATAGAAATAACCGAGAGTAGACATGGAGATGTTTTCCCAGAGTTCCTTCCTTTTGAGGGGAAGTACATCTCCGTTGGAGGGTTGGGTAGTACTAAGACCACCAGCGCCACACAAGGTCTCACCCTATTCTCCCAAGCACCCGCCTCACGGCAAGCACCCGATCCATTATGCGGTGACCTTGAAGGCGGTGACCGAAACCTTTACAAACTTGTTGAGTAGACCTCCACCACACTTGGAGTCTCCCAACATGATCCCGAAGCTTTACAACCAATTCTCAAGCTTCGAGACCGACCTCTTCCGTCTAGGGTTCAAAGAACCCAAGAGTAACAGGATCCACAAAGGAAAACAAGGGGGAATCAACTTTTCTTTGGTGAAACCCTAGATCTAGACCTCCTCCACCAAATCCCAAAGAATCAAGTAGATTGGAGCACTAGGGGAGGAGATCTAGGGAAATTACAGCTCAAGAACAATGGAGGAGAGAGATAAAAAAGGCAAGCTTCTCATTGGAGAAGAAAGACACTTTTATACCCTAGGGAGAGAATCTGCATGTTGCTGGCTGACCAGACCGGTACTACTGGAACCAGAAGCGGTAGTACCAAAAACAACTGGTACTGCCGTACTGATACCAGACGCGGTACCGGGCAAGGAAACGAGGAGGTGGCAACGCCTCAGTATCCTCTGGTAGGCACAATTGCAACAACCAGTAGTACCGCTGAGTGGTAGTACCGGAAGTAGCAGCCAGTACTACGGACAAAGCCGATCTTGCCCGGTACGGACGAGCAGAGGATGAGCCCACGCTCACAAATGCATTTAGGCATGTCCGGTACCACCAGGCGGTACTACCGGTGGTGAGCGGTAGTACCGTATGGAATTTCCGATACTACCAGATGCCACAGACAGAGAAGGTTGCAACAACAAGGGCAAAACAATTCTAGTCTCAACCATTGAGGGAAAGCTGGATGGGCTATAAAACGGAGTTGATTCCACCCATACTTTCCGATACGGACCCCCATTTGATAGTACGGTTTTTCCTACGACTCAAATAAAAGATCTAGGAAAAACTGAGTCTTGCTATTGACCGTCTTGAGGGAAACCGAATGCCTTGCAAACATAGTTGGCCTGAGAAACACTTAGCAAACGATTAGTCTGACACGTGTGTTATCATCAAACATCAGGGAAGGAAATGCCCTTTCAGTGGAGATTCCTCAAGCTTGTGGCCTATTGTGGCATTGTTCTTGGGGGCTCCAATTGTTGTGGAGATTACTCATGCTTGTTGCCTTTGTGGTGTTTCTTGGGAGCCCTCCAATTGAGTTGTGGATATTTCCCCAAGCCTTTTTCGGGTTCGACAACCGCCCTCAAGTGTCCCATAGTGGATCATGAGTAGGCATTTGTGGTGAGCTCACGGGAGAATAGGGTGAGCCTTTTGTGGCGTTGGTGAGTTTCGTGCCTTTGCACCTTGGGGTGAGGCCTTGTGTGGCGTTAGGTGAGCATCGGGCCACCACACCTCAAGGTGAGCCATTTGTGGCATTCGGAGTACATTGCGCCATCACACCTCTCCAACGGAGACATAGATTCTTTGAAAGTGAACTTTGGGATAAAAATCATCGTCTCCGCGTCCATCGGTTATCTCTCTACCGAGCCCTTTACTTATGCAATTTACATTGTGATAGCCATCATGCTTGAAGTATTTTATCTTGCTATTACCCTGTTGCTTGTCTTGCTTAGCATAGGTTGTTGGTGCACTTAGTTGGACCTAGTGGTTTTAGGTTTTGTGTTACATAAATTAAATGTTAGTTTTATTTCGCATATATTAGAGCCCAAACTGTAATTATTTTAAAATCCTATTCACCCCTCTAGGCGAGCGACATCTATTGTCCTTTCAGACATGATGTGGGTACTTCTACTCGGCTAATAATCGGTAGTTGTGACACTCTCGAGATCAGGGTTAGACAAATCTCATACCTTAGTCTGACATAAGCCTAGCCTTCACGTTCATTGCTCTGCCAAGTTTACGATTAGGTTAAGGTTCTCTATGATCTTCACATTCATTCTCAAGTTGTCCGTAAACCACGGGCACGGATTTTTTCGAAAATATTAAAACCCTGCAGGGTTTACAACTTTACCCACACATATCTACCTGACTATTAATGCCACATGATTATCCCTCTTCTTTGGAAGGCCGAGAGTGGGTGGTTGACCATGACCTTTATTTACCTTGCTTTCGCCGAGACCATGAGTCACGCCCTAAGGAGGGTTCCGCCGTAACAGGTCAAATCCCAAAGCCGATCCCTAAAGATGTGAGGCAAGGTTGGTTTACCAGGGATCTCTCCCACCCAAGCAACCTTGTGCACGCTTTCCTACCTATTATGATGCACCTCCTACACCGCCTTTCTAGAACAACCAAAGTGCATATGTTGAATGGAACGCCCGAACTATGTGACTTATGGAATCTACTAGGCAAGTTAGTTATTTGAGGGGTTTTGCTGGCCCCGTGTAGCTATACGCTCGTCTTGGTTCTGAAGTCAAGAACTCGGGTCCTAGTGGTGGTGAGCACGGGTCTACAAAAATCACATCCCATCATGGCCTCCCATACAAGCCTTAGCATGTTTAACCTATCCACTGATCTCATCTCATCAACATATCATGCCCTCCTATCATACTAGATTCATTGCTTCTAATACATCATTAGGATGAACCATCACTAATAGCTAAGCATGGCTAAGCAGGACATAGATATAATCTCTAGCAGTGCACATAAGCCAAACCTAGTTATGCTAGGAGTAGTGGATCAGGTAATATAGGCTTCAAAAGGAGTAATACAAACGATAGGATACTCTATCTATCGACAAAATAACATAGTAGAATCATATGCATCATGGCAAACCCTAATTACCATTTAACTAAAACTGGGGTGTTATGATAGCAACCTCTAGCAAGATGTGTCAACTCCTAAACGCGCATAAAGATCATATCGGATGAACCATCACAATGTTATGACCATGCCGGGAAAGGGCAAATTCTGCTGCTCTGGGAAAGGGCAAATTCTGCTGCTCTGAGGCCGCCGGAGAAGGGATCGAAACCATCGTCACCACCAACTCCTCCTTACCATAGGGGAGTCTCTCCATCACCATATCCATCACTCACAACATCAACACCATCTCCATCTCAAGATCAACATCACCCCCTCATAGTTTGTGGTAGACTGAACCCTAGAATATTGTTTAAGTGTTGTGTGCGTTCTTCTGCTTGGTAACTTGTCATTATTTTATGGTAAAGTTACAATTTCATATTGTATTATAATCCACATGCCATTGATATATGCCATGTTTCACCGTTGTGAGTAGTTCCTCATGTTCCCGAGGGCATATGATGAATTGGCTATGATTTCCATATAGTATGCAACGAGTATTTGGTCAAGTTTTAATTTTTTATGTGATTATATGATGGTAATATGCAAACATTGACTGCATATTACTTCATCTTTATGGGATCATAGGGATGAACCTTAGTGTAATAAAGAGAGTAGGGAATGACGGAATGACAAAAGCCCTATCCTGAGACTTTGAGTTGCATTAGAAAGGTTCTTGATCAGGGACCTTAGAATTTTAAGCAATGGTTGGACTTTTATACCTTAATGAATCCTTTGTTTGCACATGAAAATGGCCTTACGACCAAATATTAGGGGTGCACTTGCACATGTATATGGTTGCATCTATTTTAGTCACTGTCCAATGAGAATAAAACTTGACAAAATGCTTATCATGCTATTTTAGAAAACTTCATGCTAAGTAAATCCATGCCGCCCTCAAGAACGTTTATCACAAATAAGTACACACACTTGAGATGTCCTCTTTCTGCATAGATGATTGGGCTTTCTCTGAAAAAGAGCATTTACATTCTTGTAATTTACTTAACAACAATTTACTTTTCTGCAAACCATAAATCCAAAAATACAAAACTCTTGCATCTTTTATTGTTTTACTTGTTAAACTTGCTAATCAATGCCTTCATCTCCTCGTGGGTTTGATAACTTTTTCTATATTGAAAGCTACTACAATAGATCTTATGCACTTGGGAGACATCAAGATACTTTCCTGGTGTCGTTGTCGGGGAGCGTAGCGCTATTGGTAAGTTGATTTGGTAAGGAAATTTGAAAGTTGTTTTTACCATTTACTGTTGTTACAATGACTACTAAAATTATAAGAGCTTCTCTTTTGAGTTAGGTTCACTCTATTAAAAAGAAAATCCGGATAAACCTCCAGAGCCAGAGAGGGAGTATCAAATTCATACAGGTGTTGTTAAAGATGTTATGAAACAAGCTTTTTGAGTAGATGAAAGTAAAGCTGCTTTGAACCATTTACAAATGATTGAAGAGATATGCTCTTGAATTTGTGAAGAAGAAGTGATTTTTTATTATATTTATCTCTCTCTAGGCACGCTCACATATTGTTTAAATATCTAAATAAAGAACACCATCTTAATTGGGAATTTATATAGAAGTCTTTCTATCTCAAATATTATTCTCCTATGAAGACTTATAGTGATCATTGTCATATTCATAATTTTCAGCCTCGCGTTGGAGAAAGTATCATTCAAGTTTGAGGGAGACTTATTTTCTCTTAAAAGTATGATGTTATATGAACATAGCTAGTTACCATATCCATCTCTCTTCTTATTTAATGTCATGTCATATCACCAAAATGACTAGTTTGTATTGCATTTAGTTGTATGTTATTAGCTTAGTTACTCCCATCATGACTAGTCTTATAGACGGGGATGATTTTACATAAAATCTACGGACGGAATGGACACAATTGGTTGGTGGAATTTTTACAGTAGTGCTACATCTAAGGACATTTTTTCACGGATTCAGTTACAGAGGATGTGGAGATCAGCTAGAGAGGTCATGGGACAAAAATCACGGAGGGCCGAAGAATTTCCCCCAATCAGTTTTCGCCACGTCTGTCCATAAGATTCTTCTTATGTAACCTCAATTCCGTAAGTCCGGCATTTTCAGAATTTCTATCCCTTGCTTAAAAAATAGAAACAATTTGTATTTTCATCCTTTACCTTTTATGCTAGCGTAAATGATTTCCGTAAAATCTGTGTAGCATTACTCTTTTTCAGGGACTGAGACTAGTTCTGTCAGGAGCTAATAACACATTTAGTCCCACAACTTTTTTAAATTAGTCTCATAACTTGTATATGGGGAAACCGCAGTCCCACAATTTGTACCGGAAGAGCAAATAGGTTCCAAATCAATCTAGAGCGGACATGTGGCATTGTAATTTTTGCAAAAGGACCTGGACATATTCTTAATCTGTCACATGTGACTAAGTACCGACCTGCGTGCAGGGTCCACTTGTCAATTTGGAACGAAATAACTAAAATCTGTTGCACATGCGGAGACTCTAGCACATGACCTGCAGGTGCTACAGGAAAGTGCGCGCCAGTGCAAAACAAACCGCTATGTGATATAAGTCAAAAAACGTCCTTAATATATAGGGAACGACGTGTATGCTGGAAGTAACAAGTACAATAAAATTAATAACTCGCGGTCAAGTAAAATAAAAGCAATCCGTGGGTTATCATAGTGTCAGAAGGAAGCAACTAGTGTCACCCTCCAATCCAAATTAATTGGTGCCAGATAAGTTCGTATCTAGACAAATCCGAATCAATTAGTTTGGGTACTAAATAGCATTATCAATATATGTTTTTATAGGAAATAAAATAGCTACAAAATTCAATTGTTAGGACATCATCCGATTTTCTTTGCATGTTCCACCCATGCCAAATTGGCAATATCAGCTAATGGTAAAAAAAGACAACAATAATTAATATCAACATCTAGTTTTTCACTACAGAGACATAATATGATCTATATTCACAACATCACGCAAAGAAGTCAATTATTAATTTATTACATTACAAAATAAATAATATGATTTAACATGGTCCATAGACTTTCATCTTGAATTAGTGAGAATCTTGACGTAAAATTAAATTACCAAGATTTTACAACTTCAATAGACTAGATCTTCCCAGCATAACTCAACACTCTGCAATGCCATGATCACAAGTCATCACTTAGAACACAAATTTAAAGAGCTGAAAGCAAAAAAAATTAGGTAACCACGCATAGCTTAGCACGGTGGATGGCTTTACTCTTATATTATACTGCCGTTCTTTTAGATATCACATAGCTGCGCCTGTTGTAGTGGCCCCCACGTGGTTGGAGCACCTTCAGGTCCAGTGCTTGAGTCCCCACAGTTTTTACTTATTTTAGTTATTTCGTCCCAAACTGATAGGTGGGGCCTCACACGCAGATCGGTATTTAGGTCAAATAATGATAAATTAAGAATACGCCAGAGTCTTTTTGTAAAAATCACAATGCCACATGTCGGGTCCAAGTTGATTTGGGACCTATTTGCTCTTTCGGAACAAGTTGTGGGACCACGGTTTCACCATTGCAAGTTGTGAGACTAATTTGTACATCTTAAACAAGTCGTGGGACTAACTATGCTATTAGCTCTTGTGTCATCCATAGCTTGAAATGGTCTGTTCGCTTCAGCTGCTACTTACTCTCGGGTCTCGGCTATACCAGCGCTGGCCGCTGGTCTTTTAGCTTGGTGTAGCAAACTTCTCTTCGGACCCAACAGAACACAGTCGTCACGTCGTTAACGTACTCGTTCACCAGCTGGTGAACACAATCATGATTGCTTCGACGCGTGCATGTCTTTGCTTGTTCACCAGCTGCTAGATCATGCACGGTTGCACGCGATGTACGTACGAAGTCGGCCGCCATGCGCCGTCCCCGCATTTTGCTTCTCTCCGTACCTCCTGGATCCCGATGGCCCGCCCGTTCACGTATACCTGGGTTGGGTACGTACCGGCACACACACGTACGCTAGCCAGCTTCGTGCATGACACAGCGGCGTTCACGCGCGGCTAATTTACCTCGACGGGCACGGTGCGTAATGGCGTGAAGACACGAGACACGCGCGCACACACGTGGTCCATCTTTTGCACGCGCTCGCCGGTTTGAAAGTTTCGCGGCGGGGCGCTGCCGTCTTTGGATCGGCAGCCAAGCCGAAGCCGGCGCACGCACGCAGGCAGAGTAGCGTGTCCGGATTCTGAAAGCAATGGCGTGTCGCCATATACGTGGGGTCCGACGGTCTATGTTCGGGGGCGCCATGGCCCATGTCAAGCGGGTAATCCCGTACTTACGTGGATAGGATGATGCCGTCGTCTCTGCATGACGGGGAGAGCGGTGACGTGGATGAACCGTGTCACGCAGCGCCGAAGCAACGTCCGACAAAACGAGCGGGTGGGAAACAGTTGGTCCACGTCGGAATATACATGGACTGCTTGTATGCTGGCACGGGCTGCGCTTACAAGTGCGTGTGCATCCATTTTTTTTTTCAAAAAAAATCCTTCTGTTGGTATCAAAAGGACATTTGCAGAGAGAAAACCTTTGGTGGATATATGTATCAGAGTGCAAATTTTGGTTGACAAAATATGTACGTACATTGGCGAGCTGAACAAAATTACACAATTCGCTGCAAGTTACACAATTCGTATCATGGCCTATCATGTACTCCCTCCATTCAGAAATATAAGATGTTTTAGCTTTTAATTGAATATATCTAGACGTTTTAGTGAATCTATACACTAAAAAGCGTCTAGATACATCTATTTCACAAAACTAAATTATATTTCTAAACGGAGGGAGTACTGAATAATTCTCCAAATTCTTTTACAGCTCGAAATTATTAACATTTCATCTTAAAATTTACCATGACATTTTGTAGCACGTTCTATAAACATCCTATCCATACATGTAATATTTGTACTAGCATGAAGAATAAAAAAACAAAGAAACACGAGGACAGAAAATTAAAGCAACCAATGAGCACGCCGAGTACCACACGAAACCAGGAGACGGTCGAGGTGCTGCGAGTTGGGTGACCCCAAGCAATACTCCACCCCTCCCTCCCGGTATGAAAACCACAACGAACGGATTTCGCAACCAACTTCCTCGTCAAACAACTCCTTCGGTAGGAGGAGTATTATTATTCCCACACACGGCCACGAAGCAGTGAGAAAAAGCATTAGCAGCAGCAGCAGCAGAGAGGATTGGATAGGGAAGCCCTCATCATCCTCACCGTCACCACCGCCGATACGCCCCCGCGATGCGGAACCCGCCCGGCCGGCACCTCCTGCGCGTCGCCAGCCGCGCAGTGCGATCCTCGTCGGTGCTCGGCGGCGGGGGAGCCTCCACCTCCCCCTCGTCCCCCGTCTCCGCATCCTCCGGCGGCCGCCCGCGCACCCGCGGCGGCGGAAGCGGCATGCTCCTGCGCGCCACCTCGCCGCCCCCGCCCTCCGCCGTCGCGGCCGCCGCGTGTTGGGAGTCCCGCACGCTGCGCCGGGACGGGGAGGACGACTGGGAGGAGGTCGTCGAGGGGCCGGCCTCGGCCGAGGCCGCGGCCGCCGAGGCGGATGTGGACGACGACTACAGGGTCGTCTTCTGGTCCCCGCCCACAGGGGACGAGGTCCGCGCCGCCTTCTCCAGCATCCAGGAGTAAGATTCGTTTGATCGCCTGCCTCGCTTAGATTGGGATTTGTCATTTGTTCTTCTGTTAGCGATTGGTCTGGAGAGTCAACCTTGCTCGGATGCTCCTATGGATTGGATTAGATTCAAAACGTAGTATTGGAATTCAGTATGCTGTTATAGTTAGCTCCTCTTGTCGTTATTTTGTCGTGTGCTGTTATTTGGTAGTATATTGGTTTATTTGCCATGATTGGGTGGACCCCAGGGGTGAGTATCGTGTACTTCATTCATATCCACGGATAGAAGCCATGAGTCAATCACGAACCCATGATTTGGTTATAATGGTAAATAGGCTTCTTAATAATATAGTGGCATATGCAGACGTGCCTGGTAATCTTATTATGGATAGGATGTCTGGGTCCGCACGTATCGAGGGCATCATATCAGGGCTAGCTGAAGCTACTGAATTAATAAAAACTGGAACAATAGAAACAACTCGATGTTTGCTCAACTCTTTGTACACTTTGTTTTCTTTCTGCTTGCCCAAATGCTCCCGAGAACCAGCTTTCATGTGCCAGCAGATGGTGCTTATAGCTTTATAAATAAGAAATGACCAAACTCTCTACTTTTGATGATTGTTTTCTTTTGTTGTTTTCTGCTAGCATTTGTGACACCGAGTTAATCTTTGCGTACTCATTTCTGAAGCGTAAAAGGAGCAATTTTTGGATCGAGGTGGGATCAGTTTGTTGCTCTTTGCCCCATCTAACCAATTTACTGTTTGCATTCAGGGTATTTGAGAATTCTTTTGGGGTGGATTCAGATGAAACCGAGAAGCAAATAGCATTGTTGTCCACCTCAGGCTATTCTTCATCAAGCAATTCATCAGGATCAGATGACTGGGTTGAACCTGCTGCATATGTTCTCAACTCAACTGCTCTTCTGACCAGGGAACACAGGACTGTCTTGGATGCCTTCCGGCTATTGCAAAGAGACCCTAATGTTCAGGTGAATGAGGCCTAACCTATTTTCATGTGCTCCAACACTGTCTGTTACTAGATTGTAGCATTATCAGTTACACCATGTTATTTTGTACGTGCTTTCAAGCTTTGATACCCTGTTAAATTTTTGAGCAGTTTTTCTCTACCTTGCCGTGTTAACCCTGTTCTCAATGCAGAAAATGGTTATGTCCTTGTCATCTGATAGGACTGTATGGGATGCTGTAATGAATAACGAGGCAGTGCAAGAATTCAGGAGATCTTTCCAGAATGGTATGTTTCACAAAATTTTGCATGCTCAGCTTTGTCTAGCATAAGTCATACTAGCATTTGCATTTTTCTGTTCCTTAACTGGGGAGGGTCATTTATTGTCGAAAAGAATAATCAGGGAGATGTGATGTGATGTGATGTGATGACCATGTTTATCATTGTTGTGCAAATCTTTACATTCTTTTTCTGTTCCGGATATGTCTGCATTATCTTACTGCAATCTATCATCTTTCAGGCAAAGACATTGATAGAAAGGGAAACTCCAGTGGCCCTGCTGGAGTGCTTAAGTGGATCCTGGGAAACACCCGGGCAAAAATAATAGAATTCTTCGACAATATAGTGAAGATTGTCAGCATGCTCTTCCTCCCACAAAGCGACGAAGATAAGCCCGATCTGTACAGCGATGCAGTGAAGGTGTCCTTCATGCTCTCGGTGTTTGTCTTCATCGTGGTGGCCGTTGCTCGTACCAAGTGAGCACAACAACCTGTCGACTTTACATTTCCATGTTTTCATGGCCTCTTAGTTATGGCGCAAGGAGCACATCTAGTGAGTGTAGTTTTAGTCCGGATTGATCACGGACTTGGTTTGGCAGACCAAGAGTTTTACATTGCCGGTGTGGTAATTAGTCTGAATATTTAAGCTTGCATGCAGCGTGCTTATATCGTTCGTTTCTTGGTGCTTTTGCATACAGTGATGAGCCGTGGGATTTCAAAGTTTGGTGATTCAAGATTTCTGCAGGCCCTGTGTGAATATATTTTGTAGGACATCCCAGGCCTAGATTTATATTCACACGAAACTAATACATTGATTGTTACCTACTGGGCTGTAATCGTTTGAGCATGTAGACTAGACTGTTGTAAGGAATTGTTTGTTAGTTTTGAGTCTGTTTTTCCCTGATGTAGCTTAAAATCGAGGGGGATCCACCGTGTAAGGCTTTCCAAGAAGTATTGCGTTCGTCGGGTGCGCCGCCGCGTGTAGAGCTTCAGCAGCGCCAGCAAGATTGACGGACGTCAAATCTAGCATTCACAAAGCTGTACCAGCCAAATCACATTACTAGCCTCAAACGATAGAGTGCTCAAAATAAAGTTCACATAGCACTCATGTAATATTTTCCCACGAAATTGTATATATATATATATTCTGTGTAAAGTTACAATCTTCAACATATGTTCTTACTATCTAGTATTCGAATACCACACGTGAAGGATGCAAAACCCATCCAATCCAGTAATGAACAGATCAAAACTAAACTAAAAAAAATAAGGGAAGAACCAACATAGGGCAGCCGCCAAAAGGTTCAGCCGGTGACCATAGTGCCGGTACCCTCGTCGGTGAGGATTTCCAGCAGGAGCGAGTGCGGGACGCGGCCGTCGATGATGCTCGCTGTGCGCACGCCCTGCGCCAGCGCGCGCACGCAGCATTCCACCTTGGGTATCATCCCCCCACCCACCTTCCCCTCGGCTACCATCCGCCGCACCCCGGCGATGTCAATCTCCTTCACCAGGGTCCCGGGGTCATCCCGGTCCGCGAGTATGCCGGACACGTCGGTGACCAGCAGCAGCTTCTCGGCACCAATAGCGGCGGCGATCTCGCCGGCCGCGGTGTCGGCGTTGATGTTGTATGCCTGCCCGGTCTCGTCGGCGGCGACGGTGGCGATGACTGGGATGTAGCCGGAGGCGATGATGGGGTGGAGCACGGAGGGGTCGACGCGCGCCACCTCGCCGACGAAGCCGAGCTCCGCGGTGTCGAGGGAGGGGCGCGCGGTGAGGAGGCGTGCGTCCTTGCCGCAGAGGCCGACGGCTCGTGGCGCCGGCGAGACAGACGAGGGAGACGAGATGCTTGTTGACCTTGCCGGCGAGCACCGTCTCCACGATCTCCATGGTGGGCGCGTCGGTGACGCGGAGGCCGTTACGAAACTGCGGCTTGACGCCGGCGCGCTCCAGCTCTGAGTTGATCTCTGGGCCGCCGCCGTGCACGAGCACGAGGCGCAGGCCGACGCAGGAGAGGAGGACCAGGTCGCGGATCACCGACGCCTGCAGCTCGGGCGACTTCATCGCCGCGCCGCCGTACTTGACCACCACCGTCTTGCCCTTGAACCGCTGGATGAAGGGGAGAGCCTCCGACAGGACGTCCACGCGGTTCAGCGCCGCGGCCTTGCGCGCTGGCGCCAGGGAGAAGGAGGCCGACACGCGGAGGCGGCGGGGCCGATACGAGGTGGCGAAGGGCGTGGTGTGGCCAGCGTTGGGAGGGATACGGAGGGGAGGACGAGGGAGGGGTGGGGCTTGGTGAGGAGCATTGCTGCGGATTGCGGTGGACGGCCGTGCGTTGGGCAGGAGGACAGCGCGCGGGAGAGGTTGGTGCTCGGCGCAGGGCGTGCAGGTTGCAGCGCAGCGGAGGACAGGATAGTTGTATATAGATGGAACGGCGGCGGAGTAGGTTGGCGGCTGCGGGACTGGTGCGCTTTGCCGATCCCAAGCTTAGAGCAACTCTGACAATCCCATGTAACCCGGGCCGGTCCTGAGATTTTGGGGGCCCGGGCCGAAACTAGAACTTCGGCCCCTAATACAAATGTAAAAGATATTATGATATTTAAACATCATTCAAAAACAGTATGGATATCAAATAACTTATATTTATTGTTTATATTTTTCTTCTAACATATCAGGATGCAATATTATGATGATGGATCATTAATATATTGATTACCACTTTGATTGTGTCTCGATTAGTGTGGCTGCTTGAGTGAAGACGATGGGATGTCTTCAACTCTTGTTTAGGTAACAACCGATCTAGGGTTGATTGTTCCGCCTTCAAAATTCAGTTAAGTCAGTATTCACAAAAAAATGAAAATGATATTTTGAAATTTCAAACAATACAATATTTTTGTGTGGCTACGTACACATGTTCTCTATATGTGCAAGGTTTCATTCGAAACAGTTATATTTTAGGAGACACAAAATGTTAAATTTTTGTTCTAAAAAGAAAAAATAAACTTGTTTTTTATCCCCATATTTATGATTTTACTATATGCCACGGGTGATTACATATTTTGATGAAACATGTGCCGTTCATACTAGATGTGAGTTATGTACTTATTTTTGATTTTTTTTCAAGACTTGAAATGTCGTTTTCTCTTTTTAAAAAGAAAAACAGCTCACTAGAACTATGAGCTAGTTTTTTTTGAGGGTTAGAACTAGGAGCTAGTTACAAGGAGATTTCAAGTCGACGGTGGTTTTCCCGCAAAGAGAAAAAAAAAATCGAAGATCGTGTGTACTGGCTTCTCTAGATTATTTTGTCTTGTTTGCCTTGTCTAGGCCCACCGACTCACTTAACCAAAAGAGAGAAGGCCTAGATATCAAAAGAAAAAGGCCCTACGTTCCAGCCCACTAAGAAGCAGCCGGCGACTCTGCTTAGCTTCGTCTCTCTCAACTGTACGAAAGAAAACGCTCCGACCTGCTCTAATGGCGCCGACATGCATATACCATGCCTAGATAGCTAGGCCCTTGGATCCGGGGGCCCAGGGCGGACGCCCCTCCTGCCCTCCCCAAGGGCCGGCCCTGCATGTAACTCAAACCGTAAAAACGCAATGAACTTGCGTTTTTAAGTTTGAAACTTGCCCGTGCGTTCCTAAGTTCCAAACTTGTCCGGACAGAATAGAAATCTTAAACAAAAACTGAACTTATTTAAAATTAAGCAGACGATGCCTTCGCTGCAAAATTCAGACGATGAGCTGGTCATACATAGATCATTTTCGAGGTCTCTGTACAACTGATCATACACAAAAAAAACATCTGTCGCTAACTCTAATCCTAAATAGAACCAAAAATCAGCCTGGATCTCTCACCGGAGCCTGCTGGTTGCGGCGGCGCGGTACTCACTACTCGTTAGAGTCGAGGATGATGACCTCCCCCTCGACGAGCTTGACCTTGACGCGGCGCATCGCCGCCTCCTGCTCCCTCTCCTGCAGCGCCGCTACCGATTGGATGGTTGCGCGCGTCTCCTCTGTCTCGCGCTTGGCCGCCTCCACAGCCGACGTCTTGAGCATGATGCTCGTGGCGGCCTCCATCTCGTTGTCGTTGTCAACGAAGTCAGCAGGGACCACGACGTAGCCATCGCGGTCCCTCTCCTCCTTCGTGGTGTCCGCCTCCGTCCACGGATCCTCCTCCTCCTGGACTAGTGGCGGGGTGAGTGCCCTCCGCGCTCCGCTCGAGCTCCTGCGTCGACGTCCTCAAAGTTCGACCATTGAAGCGACAACGGCGACATCTCGTTGTGGTTGAGCCACTTCTTTGCCGCCCGCTTCCTCGCCCTAAGCGACGCAATGCGCCTCTTCCGCTCGAGCTCCTCAGCGGTGGGGGTGTCGCGGCCACGCGAGGGTGCGGCCAACCTGCCGGCCCCAACTTCGGTGGACGACCTCCTTGGCATCTCCGCTGGGCTGATTGGGTGGATATGGGCGGAGGAAGGCGGATTTATCGTTAGAGTGAGGCATATCCCCCCAACACACGCAGTAGATATAGTGGTTCTCATGGGCTGATTTTCGGTGAACCGTAAAGTTTTTACGAGCCCAAAAACAAGGTCCTTTTACAGTTTTGGGCTTTTTAGAATATCTGTTAGAAATGTTCTTAGTTCGTCTCCAGTAGATCGACTCATTCCACCGTCGTTTGTCCGAACTATCCATATCGGAGAGGGGACAAGACCCAGCTAGGCGGCCCAAATGAACCGAGCATTTGTGACGGGTCAGCCACAATCCATTTCAACCCAAATTTGGCTGGCTTTGCATCGGCACAGACAGTGAAAATTTGAGCACCGCACCCTCCTGTCCTCTTCTTTTCATCCCCTGGCCCGCCAGCCAATGGCTTAGACAACCAATTGCCCCAAATCGACATCCATCCCTTGTGCACCGGAACTCTCCGGCGATGCGACCACACACCTATTTTATTTTCTTGCCATCTCCATACCTTCTATGTCGATGTTGGTCGCCATCCCCTGCATGTAGGCCTCTTGTCGGTGCAGGCATCAATTTGCGCTACCCGAAGAGCTCAGGCAGCATAGTCGTCGAGTCGTGCCTTCGTACTTGTCGCCACCGTCCCCTCAGACCACGATGTTGCCGAGTTTCTTGTGCTGCTCTGGCTCACTTTCGGGCGCCAACAATGACATGATCATTTTGCTGAACGTATGCTCCCATTTGTGGATGCACCGCAGCGTCTAGGACATGTTAGTCCAATTACAGAAGGCAACACTCTAGTGCCTCACTATATGATTAATGGCCATCCATACTGATGAGGTCATAGGGACATGGTTGGCCGAGACAACCAGAAAGCGGCCCACTTGGAACCATGGTGGACAACCACGAAGACTCGGGCCCCAGGCGGGGGCCCGAATGCCATTGCCTTGGCGCCTAAGCTAGGACGTAACACTGAACAGATTCTTGGGATATCAAGTTACTCCGGCAAGATCGGATAATGTTAGGTTTTTGTATAGGCATAGCTACTTGTAAAATGATCTCGACATTCTATAACCCTAGTCCCCACTTTGAATATAAGGGTGAGGGAGGCCGAGTAGAAGGAGATCGACAGATCTCATTGTACATCAGAAGACACAATAGCTAGGGCATGAGAGGTCAGATCAATCTCTGCTTCCACCATCCATCATAGGTTAGATCAATCTTTACCTCGAGATAACCTAAGCATACTACGATAATCACATACACTCACCAACAGGAGTAAGGTTTGTACCAGACATTTGATGAGTGCAGTTTTGTAGCACTTATAAGCATAGCTTTTGTACAATCATTCACTCATCTCGTGCTCCATATAGCCATTACCACTTCTTATATGCATGATTACAAGTTCTTGTCATTTTCATATGGGTGTTACACATCTATTAGTTTTTATTAGGATTTGATTATGTTTCCTTGTCTTTGACGTGTGTGTAGGTGTTATGGGTGATCGTGAATAAATTATGGCAAAAGGAGCAAAGGGAGGACAATATAGAAGGGCCACAGGCACCAGACTTAGCCATAAGAGGGGTAGAAAAAGTGGAATTTTCCATCAAATCTAAATGAAGATCCAAGGCCATGGTGTTGTATCTCTCGTCCATATGAATCCAACAAGATGAAGAACACCCAAATCGAAGTTTATATGAAGAAATAGCAGTCACAATACGATAGAAGTCGCACACTTCAATGACCAGTGGTACAGGCGCGTGTGCTCATAAGGCCCGCCTGTACCACGGGGTTCTGGGCGACAGAAACCATCAGAACCGACGTGTTTCTTCACGACATTCGCTCCCATTTGTTCCCAGACACTCCTTAGGTCATAAGGAACATAGGAGGGGATCTTGGGGGTCCTCCTAGGCCTATATAACAGAGGGAAGAGTCAAGGGACAAGGCATCCATCCTCCATACCTCCACGCTGGAGCCCTGCTGCTGTCGTTGTCTCCATAGCTTCTGCCTCTCCTCCACTTCGATCTCCATCACCACCACCACACAAGAGGATAAGGGACTTGGATCTTGAAGGCCTCCACATCGATCTACATCGTCATCATCATCAACACCATCTCCATCACCGATCCCTCTGTTTACTTGGTTGTAGTTCCAATTCCCATCATGGATTTTGTTGGAAATATGCCCTAGAGACAAATAATAATATGGATTATTATCATATTTCACAATTTTATAATTAAGTTTTATATCATGCTATAACTGTATTGAAAGGAAACGTCAATACACGTGTGATATATAAACAATCAGAAGTTCCCGGTGAATCTCTAGTCACTGGTTCATTGGTCAACGAATGATCAAGGTTTCCTGATCATGTGGCATTTATGCCAGTTGACAATAGAGTCACCTCATTGAGAGAATGAGATGATGAACATACCCAATCTAAGCATCATAACACGATCATGTCACAAAGTTCAGGCTACGGTGATTAGGAAACATAGTGTCTTGTTCCTCAGACCGTGACCATATTAATCACTGTCACCCGAGAATGCCTTGATAGCATTAAACGTTACTCGGTGAAACAATGACCATAAAGGTGTGTTTAGGTACTTCAAAGGGGCATGTAGAGGCCTATGTGTCAAGAGCGGTATTTGTTCATCCACGTGACAAAGAAATACTTGAGGACCCACTCGGAGAAGTTATATCCATAATGATGTGCAGCGTGTGACTAGGTCACGGAGATGTCACTTGTCGGAACAAGTTAAGTAGCATTTGTCGGTAACGAGATTGAACATGGAATGGTGATGTCGTTAATCAGATCTCAAATAATGCAAGTATCACAGAGGCAAAAGGAATAGGATATAGTGTTCATGGTTCAACGACAAAGTTTTCGTGGAATGCACACGGGTCATCATGGGCATACAGGTCCCGCTGATGATCATTGGTCCGAGAGGGATCTCAACCATGTCTGGAGTGTTCCCGAACCATGGAGTATCACGCTTAATGCGATGACCCAACATACCACTGCATGATATAGTACACTATAGTCGTTGACGTAACACCAATGAAACACTGTTCACTAGTATTACATCCCTCAGAGTGGTACAACAGAAACAGAACAGATCCAAATTATGACTAAAGGTTACAGCCCGACTCTTTACAAAGATCTAGAGAACACTCTAGGTTAAGAAGAAAAACGGAAACTTCTTACAGACAAGAAGCAAAAATAATAACTCAGAACTAACTGGCTAATAAGATTAGCATCTAAACTATAAGGCTTGCGATTGGTACTAATGCAATGCTCTACAGAAGTAGGTTTTATGGCTAGAGTATCTACTCCTATCTAATCGGAGACTTCGCCTTCACTTCAACTGATGTATATGTTGACTCCATTAACTTCATTGAAGAACTTGAGCTACCGATGATGGTTTCTTGAGCAAAAATTGATGTTGACGTTGTCTTCAATAGCTTAGAGTCTAGCAAGGGTTAAGAAGGTATGGTTGAGTACGAGCATACTAGTTCACTAAAAAGAAGTGTATGATGCACTATCACTACAGCCACAGACCAAAGGTCGTAGGCAATGGAGGTTTTCGTAAACATTTCTTCAAAGGTTGCTTTTATTCTGAAAACTATGTCCGACAGCCTTCACAGGTTGACCAGAACCTTCGTGGGGTTCCTTTCCTACCGCGTTCATAGCTCCTTCCCGGAACAGGGAGTAACATGTCATAGTTCTTACACTCTTCAGAGGTGCGTTGCTTTACCCATGAGAGACCTTAGCTTTGTTGCACAACCAAGTCATGAGCTTGTCCATACTTCCTTGGTATGGGGCCTAGTCTAAGATCCAAGCCAATCACTGCCCCTTCGCGACCCCGCATGTCCCCTTGGTGTACGCCATGCCCATATCTTGAATTACGGCAATGGTTAGTACAGACCGTCAGATGCCAGAACTATCATGGGACGTTGAGGGTTCCCACCCATATGCTGCATATCGTCTACGAATTACCAATAAATGCATGCTACGAGGATAACAACCACGACCTGGCCATCCGGATGCATGCGAGAGGAAGAAGATACAGCTGACTTCTCTGTCCCATTCCAAATCTCAGGGTTAACGCGTAATATACGGCGCTAGAATCACTGGCGACATTGGTTGTTAAGTCCTAGACATTATGTTCCTTTACCATTGGAATTGTAATCAGTAGATTATTACCTATTGGTAAATATTCCATAATCATATTATTATGAAAATAGTGTTTTCTGACCTTTTTGAAATGTAGGTGATGACAACATTTGAGTTACAAGCATTTGATAGAAAATAATCAAAGGACATGAGTAAGTTGTGAACTTGCCTTTTAACTGCATGGTAGTGAAGTCGAATACTTCCACTTAACCCTGAGCTCCAGTTTCTACAGAAAACCATTATTGCCCGGTAAGGACGATATTGAAAGAAGCAATATGCAATGCATAGTAATGTCATGCAATGATTTATTTTCTTTCTTCTTTGCGTGTTTTACCCGTCTTGTAAAGGTTTTAAGTTTCTTTTAATTAATAAAAGAAAAGCATTATTAAGAAATCATTAGATTCATATTATTTTGATCTTTAGCATTTTTATAATAATTAGTATTATTCTAAGAGTTTAAAAATGAATTTATTTAATTTTTAACTCTTTTAAATGTTTAACTAAAATTCCTTTAAAAAAATAAGACTTTATTTCTATTTTACCTAATTTATTTTTCAAAAATACAACTAGTATTTCTCTATGATAGTACTTTTTTTAGAATCTTAAAAATGAATTTTATTCAATTTTAAATGTTTTGTATATTTTTATAAAAATCCAAAAGGAATAGATATAATTTTAATAATAAATTTATATTCAATTACTAAAATTTACTATCTATTATTTTTATTGGATAGAGGATATTTTTGTGATTTCAAAAATATATTATTTGTATTTTTAGGATTTTTATTTATTTTTCTAGAGTCTAATTTATCTCAGGGGTATATTTGTAATTAAGTATTTTATAAAAGTTCTTCCTTTAAAACACGGGCCTGACCCACTAGGCTGGACCAGCCCGACCTGACCCACTAGGGCTAGATAAAAGCCCCTGGGTAGTACTAGGTTGTCTAGACCCGACCCAGTACCCTCCTCCCACTCGCTATCTCTTCTCTCCCTCCTCTCTCGCGCGACGCCCTTTCTGGCCGCTCGATGTCGCTGTCGCGGTTGATTCCGGCCACCCCAGGCCACCATGGATATTGCCGTGGTGCAAGACGACGCGGATGATGCCGCTGCTCGACTGTCAGTGCCAAGGATCATTGCGGCTCGTCAGACCGACCTCACCTCGTGGCTAGGGTTAGGGTTACGCCGTGCTCTAGCGCTCCCTTGCTGATGTTATGGTGCTCGTGGCGCCGCTCTTCTATGGTCGCCACCGCCATGTGCAGGCGCGGGTTGCAGCGCCCCCCTCGGGTGCTCCCCGTGCCGCCATCTCTCTGCCATCGGCCTCTTCTCTCCTTCCTCTTCAAATAAATTTACGAGGACCTCGAGTGATTTCTTCTACTTCTCTCTCTGTGCTCTCTCTTCCCTCTGATCCATGCTATGTGACTATTGTAACGAATTCCCTATTTAGGGTTCATTCCTAATTTCTAGGGTTTATTTCCCCATGTAGTGATGTTTAGTCGGCTCCTTGGTTAATCCTGCCTATACAAATCCTTTGATGGTGTCCTACGGTTGGTGTATTGCTTATCATTGTTGATTATGATATGTTACTCGGCTCTCTGTCAGATGACCATTCCGTTGTGTATGTTTTATTAGTTTGTTCTCTGTCAGAGAACACTCTGCTAATCATGCTTGTATTGCTTTGTTCTTTGTCTTAAGCTGATCGGTAAAAGCATGATTAGATTACTTTGGATGTTCAAATGGTTGTGTCTATGGATTTACTCCTAAGGAGTTAAGTTGACTGCTCTTTGTACTGATGCTTGGTTAATTGTTTCCCTGTGAAATACTGCTATGTTTAGTCTCATGATTTAATCGTGTTACTGTGTAAATCAAATGCTAATACTAGTCCCTACTCTGTGATTAATAAAAAGATGATTTATAAAAATATGATTCCTATATACTTATAGGAAAGTGATTATATTTAGTGGTTTCAGTACTATATGACCTAGTGGTAGTCAGTGTTGATCTCTACTGTCTTTTCTAAAAGAAAATGCCTGGTTATGATTCCTAAATCATTTAGGAAGATGATTGTCATTGTTGAAAAGATCTACTTGAGCTTGTACTCAAGCAGACTTGATCTTGCTTGGTACAGAGGTGCTACCCTTCTGGGAATGTGCCCTGTATCAGCAGCTATGATGTAAATCTATCTAGTTAAAACTAGATTATAGGTCAATGATGCTGGTTTGAGACCTTGTCTATGCAAGAACTCTTGCATAAACTGGCTATTGATTATCTGCTGCCTAATTTGTGTACTTATCATATGCTTGCAAGAAAATGGATATGCAAGATAGAAAAATGATTAGATCAAGATGTTGGGATATACTCTTGTAGCCTTGTATTGATGTTGCCTTTTTCTGTTGGCTTATGGTAGCCCTAGATGTGTTGTGGCTTCCTCTTGGCCTAGTCTTACTTCTCCTGATGATGTTGTTCTTTTGTGGCCTTACTGTCCACCTAGAACACCCCCCTCTTCAAGTCACCATCTTGGCTGGTGATCTCCTGGGTTTTCTGTGGTGGAAAGTAATTTGATCTAGTGATTTGATGTCAAGATCCGGTGCTGTTCTGGCTGTGTTGGTGACAAACTATGGTTGTGCTCTCTTGCAAAATGAATTGCAAAACTAGCTTTGCTCTATACGACTGTGCTTTTAAACTGCTCCCATTTCTCTCAGCTGCTAACACCTCAATTGCATACATTTAGGTGTGTAAGCTGCTTCACTATTTGTTTTGGCTGTGGATGAGATCAAGTAACTATTTTAAACTTTTACCATCCTTTTACTATTACCTATGTTGGTGAAACTTGCCCCTTCAGCCTGTGATGTTGTTCTGAGGCTTTATTGTTTAAAAGAACAGATTCTACACATAATGGTTTTTGTCCCTTCTTTAATTTAACTTGCTCAATGAGGATTGAGAAACAGTGCACTTCACTGTTTGAAACTGAGAGCAATTAACACTAACCCACTCTTTGTTTTATTTCTATTCCACTTTTATTTGCAGGTACAAGACCAAGTGACCAGAAGAATAGTTTAGGATTAGTTTAGGCCTTTTCCTTCATTTATCTTTTGTAATACACATTTCTACTCCTTGTAAATATCAATGTAATATATATTCTTTATTTAATAAAGCCTTTTATTTCTTTGAAATATCTCTGTAATGTCCTTACTTCAAATAGAGTTGTATTATTTAATACTTATGGAATAAAGGGGAGAATTAAATAATGCTATTTAAGTTGTATTAATATATTGTTATTAATTTCCTTTAATGTTTTATAACAATGATATATATTCAAACAATAATAATAACTAATTCTTTTTTGGAAATTAGATAAATGCTAATTACCTCTAATGTTCTAACCTCATTCATTTGTTTCAAATTTTAACTATGAAACCCACTTTATTTACTTAAAACATTATAATCCCTAAGGATTAAAGGTTAAAGATTGATTTCTATCTAAGTACTTATAGTTGATATCCCAACCAGAGTGGAATATTATATAGCCTCATACTGTGGTATCGACTAAAGATTCCTCCAGAATACTCTTACTCAACAAATCTCTAAGTTTGGGACCTGGTTAAGGAAATTCACTTTCCTAAATATACTCTATATATCTCTCTTACCTTACTCACGAAGATCATATCTTCCTGAATAAATCAATTATCTGACTCCACCATATCCATCATCATATGATGACATGGTCTTGCCACTTCAACATTACTCCTTCATTCTTCTCCTAGTATATATGACTTCCATGTCTAAACTACCCTTGATTAACCCATCAATGCAGCTACTTGTAACCCCATCCATTAATTCCTTTAAATCCATCTTGCAACTGCCACACAAGGGTTGCAAGACTACAATCCTTACTACACATAACAAAGGATAGCAATCCTTTGGAATAGGTATGGTACTACTCCCTTAATACAAGTTTATTCTTGTATTAGCTTGGTTAAACTACTATGCCTCTCACTACTCCATACAACTCATACCATACACTTCATCATACTCTAGCTTGACTTCTAATTATCAAGCTAGATGATTCAACTTACTAGGTCTTTAACTAATTTGGTATACTCACAACTCTTCTTTAACAGCTGGTCATCTATAATCAAATGACTTGAGAATAATGACCACCATCCTTTGATCATACAAAGCTCAGGCTTCTGATTGTCTGATCAAGATCTATATTCAACTAAGTAGCAAGCTTGAACTAATCCCTCTATAGGAGTTATCTTGCTTAAAAAACTGACTTTTGGTTTTTTCCTGTTTGGCTTAACAAGGATATTACTTGATACTCTAACACTACTAGCTTTCTTATAACTTCTCAAGTATTATTTAATTCTTAGGTTTAAATACTTCTTATAGTTAACCCATGAGTGAGTTAACTCCTCCAACATCCAATGATTTGATCACCACTAAGGATCCCATTCTATTGATGATGGCACACTCTACCACAACTAGTTCCTTCTCCCTATTGATTTACTTAAGATTTTTGGAAGGTCAATATAACAAGTCAAAGCTAGGAGTCAATAAGTTCTAGGTTAGGAATTGATCACTTAACATTGATGATCAATTGACACCAGGCCTTAACTACTTAGGAATGTCATATGGTAATATGACAACAAGGCATGTAATAAATGGTCTTGGCTTGACTTCTATTTTCTATCTATTCTATAAGAGTTAATGTTTAAGAACTTACCACGATGCTCATGGTGAGAATAACTATGGCAAGCAAGTGTTTCAAAATTTAGTTATGAGTTTCTTTTACTTAAGTTAAATACTTAACTTGGTATTCAGGGTTTGTTGTATTTAATACATTGATATTATCTTTAGAATATTAAATATTCATCATTAAGTTATTGGCATGGAATACCATGTCCTGATCTCTTAGAAGATCTAGTACTCCTTAATGAGTAGGGTGTTGTGACTTAGCTGTATTACATTTGATCTTCCCTTAGATCAAATTATATTACCAAAAGATAAGATTTTAGCAAAGTCCATATTGAAACTTATCGCAATCAACTTGATGATCTACTTGACTTCCACCAAGTTAAGAGAAGCTTCAATCGCTGTGACAAGTTTTATTTAAAAGCGCGAAAATTATTCGGATTTTCTATGCATGAATGCAATGCACACACCTCATCTCAGCTTATTTCCAAGCTCTAATGCTGGGATGTTACACTTAAGGTCTTAATGATGCTCAAAGATCATTTTGGTATCGTCGGAATCACCGAAGAATAGAAAGAGAGAAAACCGAAAGGGTTCCAGGAAAGTTTGGAGGATGTACGAAGTGGGATGGAAGGAGTTCCATAGCCACGGGAGTTGAATAATATGTGAGTAAATGTTAAATATTGATTTAATCATTTATTCATAATTATTTAAATAAAAGAAAAGGAATTAAAATGGTTAAATACCTAATTGGGCCAAAATCCCTAGGGGAAAAGTCCCATGAGGGAAAATACCAAAAGGGGGAAAGGGAGGAGGGGCCCCATGGGCCCCATGGACCTGCCAGCGGGGCCCATCAGGGCCTTGGCCGGCTGGCCACCCCCTCCCCCTCTCATGTCCCTTGTTTAGTTCCACATGGCTTAGATAATGAGCTATGGGGTCCTTTTTCCCCTATATATTGAGAGGTAATTGGAGGAAATATATACACCAATAAATAAATAAAAGGTTCCCTCTATTTGGGGAGAACTCTAGTTATTTATCTCTCTCTCCCATGACCGCGGTCCCAAGTCTGGTCTAGGGATGAAAGTGGAGCAGAAAGTTTTCGACTTTTCCGCAGAAAAACAGAAACGGAATGAAAATATGCAAACAGAAACGGAATTTTGCAAAACAGAAACGAAAATGGAACTTTTTTGGTGAAAACGGAAACAAAAATGGAACATCGTTTTCCTGCGGAACAGAAGCGGAAACAGAATTTCCATTTCCGTCTATTATGGATTTTCCATTTTAGGGTTGATGCATATGGCCAAATCAAACTAACCCATTACTTGACCTTGTCAAGCTAAACTTGCAAAGTTGCTCACGCCAGAACCGATGACCATGTAAATCCATTATGCATTTGAGGAGGATTTCAAAATTTTATCCTTTTCTTATTTCCTTGTAAACCTAGCACTGTGCTATAAGGCATGATTTTGTTTGTTCTCTTGAATGCTTGAGATTTGTTGCATGATACTAGAGTTCTCTTGGTTCCGGATAAAATCTGCATGGTTCCGCATCTGCACCGTATTTGGTTTGTATCTATTTCCAACAATATCTGCTTCTATTTTTGTTTCCGGGTTTCTGTATTCGTTTCCGCTTCCGCAAAAAATATGAAAACAAATGCGGCACCACTCAGTTCCGTCTGTTTCTGCTCTGTTTTCATCCCTAGTCTGGTCTGCACGAACAAGAGAATTCTTCACCTTAGAGCGCCATCGTGCTACGGGATTCGGATCCAGACAGTCTACTTATGCGATCTCTGCTGGACCAGAGGAGCGGTAGTCATCGTCAGGCACCGGACGTGTGTAACTCCCCTCGAGGTGCTGCACTTGTGTCACTAGGAGTTGTTGGAGCCGCAGGACCCATTGGACTTCAACACGACCCCGAGGTCGGCATCGGTACGACTACATCAACCACGTTCTCCTGAACGTTGACAAGGCTTTTCGTTCTTCAACTCGTAAGTTTATGAAAATCCCCTCCCGTTACTACATTACTAATAGATAGGTCCTGGCATTATGGTTCTTAGCGCAGGAAAATTTTATTGTTTTCAGGCGCGAACCCCTATAGTGGTATCAGAGCTAGGTCTATGTGTAGTATTGCTAGTACGGGTAGAACACATGAGTTATAGCGTGTGGGTGTTGCTCTTATAGTTTTTACCCTCCCACGTGTACTTGTGCATACTACATTAACGCTTGATGAAGCAGCCCCCAACTGACTTTACGCGTTAATTCGCGATACTGGTCCATGCTTGACATACGGCTTGTACCATATAAGTGTCTTTAGGGGGTGTTTGTCTCTCTCTCATTAATTGGTACGCCATTTGCAATTGAGGGCCCCGAAAGGGGTATAGTATAGACAAATATTTGATCAACATTGTGGTTGAAGTTCGTAGGTAAGAATGGTTCTTGAGCGAAATCCCTAACAACCACGTAAAACATGGAAAGATAAAGTAAGAGCATCTAACTTTGTTTTGCAGGGGCGTTGTGATGTGATATGGTCATTGTCAAGGTAAAGTAGTTAATTTTTTGTTCTAAGTAGTAGTAGTGGTCATCATGATGGTGGACTACAAGACCGGAGGCGCCGGTACCCTGGTGCCCATGGCACCGGAACCCTGGCGCTAAACCCGGAAGCGTAGGATGGAGATCACAGCGCGAAGGACCATATCGCATCACATTTACATATGATGTTTATTGTTTGTGCCTCTTGTTATGTGCTAGTATTAGATACTCGATGGTAGCCTAAATAAGATGATCCCTAAAACATAATACCAACAAAAGTGTTCTCTCTTAGGGTGCACCACCAACAAAGTTCTCCGTTATGAGGCACGCTGTGACGATCAGGTGTCAGACATATCTGCTTTCGCATACGGTGGATGTAAGCCATGTTGCATAGCTAACACACGTAAGGTTAAGTTGCCGAGCCTAGCATGTACATACATGGCCTCGGAACACGGGATGATCGAAATATCAAGACGAGTCGCATGAATGATGTGATCGACATTTCGGCATCCACCTTTGCAACTATTTCATCGGCCGTGACGATCGGGGGCGGTGTAGTGAATAGGGATCGTGTAATCACTAAAACTATTTTGGGGATGGTAGTTTTAGTGGATTTCTTGTTTAACTCACACAATTATAAACTTAGTCTAAAATCTTTTTGCAATTGTAAGTGTAGAAATGGCTCGCCGTGAACCTTCTTTTGAGATTGTTGAGTGGGTAGTTGCTAAAAAGATCAAATGAGATGGGTCAAACTTCCCTGAGTGGCTTGTGCATCGGAATGACCTTCTTAGTAAGAACAACATGGTCGACTACATACGCCTCACAATGAATTTGGATTAGCTAGATCACTATGAGACCCCACGATAGCGGGAACACCGCTATTATCATCAAGAGATGTCCACTTATATTCAAGTGATAATGCGCTAAAGGATGGTGAACGAACTACATCCGCTCATGGGTGATCTTGACCAATATGCGATGGTGGATCAGCTGAGAGCGGAGTTCGAAAGCCAAGTGTGTATGTGGAAGATGAGCCTAGACAATCACTTGGAGCAGATTTTCTTTCCATCAACATGGAGGAAACACTTGCCTGGACAGTCACTTGAAGCGCATGCATGATGTGATGGGGTTCGTTGCATAGAAAACAAAAAATTTCCTATGGTTGCAACTGCCAAGATCGAATCTAAGCGATACTTGTAACAGTTTCAGAAGGACTCACCCTTAAAGATCATAAGCGGGATAACATTCCTGCAAACAAACATGGCTGGTGTAGAGTGTACATGACCGTCCTCAACGACACGATGACTATATGCGCCACAAAGGGGCAGCGCCTCCGTAATCGGTCACACATACGGTATGTCGATGACTTTCGTCCCTCGCTCCAGCTTGGTAGCGGAAGTAGGGGATCCTCGAGAACTCCACCAGCACTACGACATGGTGGTGATGGTGGTGGAGAAGATCTTGAACAGGGCTTCACCTAAGCATTGTTCTCGTGGCAATGGACAAGGCTAGAAAGGAGAGGAAGCTGCCAACCAAATGGCATATGAGAGGAATGGAATGGTGTGTGTGAGGAGAGGAGCTTCACCCCTCCTTATATAGGAGTGGGGGGCAACACCCAAGGGGTGGCCGGTGCCCCATGAGGTGCCCCCACCTCTCCTCTCTTGATTCCTAGTGGAGTCTCCACTCACACATAATCAAAGGTCACTTCCTCCCATTAATTCTCCACTAAAAAATCAAAGGTCTTTCCATTAAAGCACTTTAATTCACTTGTTTTAATGCAACTCAAATTAATGAAAACTTCATTTAATGAATACTTTATTTAATGAACATGTTAATATTTAACTCCCTTTGTCCCGGTTTACAGGACCCAATTTGTTTTGCATCGCGACCAAGGCAACCTTGTATTGGACTAGAAAATCTCTACCGAACCTCCAATCGGCTGCACTCTTGATTTAATAGGGATACTAACAAACTCCTCATGCAAAACGGGATAGACCCAACGCACACGCATTCATAGGTTGCTTTGATTTTTTGCATGCACAAGGTTGTTTCCGGTTGGCTTAAAAAAAGAGAAAGGAAGGTGGAGAGTAATTAGAGAGGGTATTACTACTCCTAATTAAATGCATGCAAGCCTTAGAGGGTAGGTATTATGGGACAAATTGTTTTCTAGATTAGGCCCCGTAAACTGGGACGGAGGGAGTATCCCCTTGCAATATTCCGATACACCAAAACTATTCTAGGAGATTTATCAGAACAATTCCTGCGTTGTCCAGTATGTTCTCCGGTGTTTCCTATCCACTCAAATGCATAGACTACCCTTAAGTGTGTATCCCTATGGGTTCGTGAATTATGAGGACATGATGGAGACTCTCTCTGATCAATAATCATTAGCGGGACCTAGAGATCCATAATGACTCCCACTAATTCAAATGATGAACTAGTGATCGCGTGAACCTTTTTCATAGTAACCGATTCCTTTTGTTTCGCGTTATTTTACTTGTCTGATATCCGATCATTTGGTATCATCTATACATAGTTCGATCTCGTTACCGACAAGTAGTCTTTTCTTGTTCCCGTGATATAACATTCTTAGTGATCTTATTACTTACTTGCCAACTATGTTAATGTGATATCATAGAGAGGGTCCTAAGTATATCTCTCCATCATCAGGATGGACAAATCCCACTCTTTATCCACGAGCCTCAACTAAGACTTTCCAAGTACCCGATGACATCTTTATAATTACCATATTATGTTGTGATGTTTGATGGAATCAAAGTACTCTTCCAGGGTTAGTGATTGACGTGATCGCATGGTCTAAGGATTATAGTTACTTAGATTGACGTTATAGCAATGTAAACATAATGGCATGATCATGTTACTATACTTTGGGAGAATGTATATCACATCATTCCACCAATGTTGTGACCTCGTTATTAACAACATCCAATGTCATGATCATGAAACCTTGATCATCTATTAATCAATAAGCTAGTGTAATGAGAGGCAGTACTAGGAACCTTTTCTTTGTTTATTAAACACACATGTACTAATGTTTCCGGTTAACACAATTATAGCATGAGAAATAAACATTTATCATAAACATGGAATAAGATAATAACCATTTTATTATTGCATCTTGGGGATATTGTTTTCAGTCTCCCACTTGCACTGGAGTCAATAATCTAGTTGAAAAACTTGCACATTCAACACCTATGGCATTTTGGTGTTGTATATACACGTTTTCTAGTGGTAAACCTAATCTAAAGATCTGACACTTTTAGGTCTGTGTATTTGCATGTCTTTGCGTCTCTATGCATCACTCATTCTATAATGAGATGGCATTGTATAAATTTGGTCCTTTGGTGAGACTTTAGTTCCTTGAGGTTTAAAACATGTTGATGCTATTGTCGTACAATAGATCTTCATTGTATTATTCCGCTTAGAACTACACCTAGCTTTATTAACAAACTTTTTAACACAAATGCCTTTCCTATGCTGCTATTAGGGTAGTCTTATACTTAGCCTTTTGTTGTAGTATCTGTCACAATACTTAACCTTTTGGAACTCATCAAAATCTTTTGTGGAACTTTATTTCATCAAAAATTTCCACCTTAGCCCATAGCCTAAATTGAGATAAACTTAATTGCATTTTGTGACAAAACTAGTACCAATGTAACAACTTACAATGAAGTATATGTTTAGTGCCAATGTAACACTTTACAATGAACTATTTGTCACTTCTACATATAGAATATATTCTTAGTTCTTCCAAAGATCATAAGAATATCCTTACTATCGTCCAATGATCATCTTATGAGTCACCCTGGTATATGCTCATAACATTTAGATCATAGGACATATCTGGATACGTGCATATCATGGTATGATTGATTAAGATTTCATGTGATTTCACTTACCAAGTGTCAAAACACTTGAATCTCGTTTATCAAGATATTCATGTGATTTTACTCACCAAGTGTCAAAACACTTGAATCTTGATTCACTCACCAAGTATCAATACACTTGAATCTTGATTCAATATTTCCCATGTAGCAAGAACCTTTCTCGTCGTTTCCATATTGAACTCATTCAATATTTCATATATGTACATATGGCATAACCATATTAGTGTCTCAATATATCCAAATAGACTTTCATGCCAAATATTCTTGTTTTGCCCAAAACTTTCATTTAAATCTAATTTTTAATAAAATCCTTAACTTGTGTCAATAAAAGGTACATCATTTCCAATGAACAATATGTCTTATACACAATGTATTAGAAATATGTCTCAGTGCTCCACTTAATTTTTTTTAAATGCGAGCATCTTCATTGTATCTGGTGAAATTAAATATTTTCATCACGGTGAAGATTCCAACTCTGCTATGCTTACTTCAGCCATTGAAGTTTGCATGTCTTTTTAGCATCCTTTGATTTAACAAAACCCTTTGGACTGAGTCATGTACACGTCCTTGGCAACCATTCTATTATAAGAACGTTGTTTTGTTTGTTCAACTAGCATATATAACAATTGACATCTGTAGTGGTTGCTACACTAATCCGTCTAGACTAAATATCGCTACGTAAGATCGAATCTTGTCATATCCAACTCCTTGAACATTGGCGTAAACTCTTTACCGACATGTCGACTATCTCATAGATGTAAAACATCCATGTCTGTTTCTTTTTAGATCCAACTATGACTGATAGGCTTTATGCCTTTCAGATGGTATTCCAAGTTTAATAGCTTGGTTTCTCGTGTATCATAGCTTCAAGCCATTTGATGGAGTCAGGGCCTATCATAACTTATTTGCATGTAGTTGGTTCATTATTGTCAAACAATAATGATTTAATCTCAAATCTTAGTATTGGATTGTTTACTCAACCTACGCGGTTCAATAGGAACTTAGATCTCTATGACCACAACCTTTAAGGCAAGGGAGCCATGAGCATTTTGGGTGCCTCCGGGACATTTTTCGGCCCTGCGCAACTTAACACATATAGCTAAGGTTCAATAACCTTAACAAAGTTCTATTGTCCTCCCACTTAACTTTTGTGAAAAATTCCTTCTCAAGAAAATTTACGTTCTAAGTGATAAATACTTTTGCCTTCGGTGTTATGGAGGAACACCCAACGGTTATTTGGGATAACCTACAAAGACGTGCTCATCCGGTTTTGGTTGTAAACATTTTACTTATGCCTAGCATACCAAAATTTAAGAAAAGACAATTTGGGTTTTATCCCAATCCATAACTCATATGTTGTTATTTCAATGGATCATGATGGAGCTCTTTTCAATGTAAAAGCGATAGTCACTAAAGCTTAATCTTCCAAAAATATAATGGCAATTTTATAAATAACACCGTTGATCCTACCATGTCAAATAAGGTTTGATTACATCTCTCGAATACTCCATATTTCTATGGTTTATCGGGAAACATAAATCCATGGAACGATTCCTTAAATCTTAGGAGGTTTTGCTAAACTTGTAACTCAAATATTTTCCTTTATGATCCAATCATAAATTCTTTATTTTCTTATTACAATGATTTTCCACTTTATCTTGAAATCATTTGAACATTTTCAAACGTTTCATACTTCTCCCTGATTAAGTAAATATACATATATTCACTCAAATCTTTAGTTAAATCATATGAAGTTTGAACGATCCACCACATACGGCTACACATAATGGACTGTATGCATCAATATGCTCAATGTTTAATAAGTTAGTCGTTCGTTCCTCTTTGGCCTATGAACGAAATTTAAATCATTTTTAGGAAATTTTCATAAGCGTCAATTGATTCAAAAAAATCAAAAGGACTCCAAAATTCCATCAGCATGGAGTTTCTTCATGTTTTCTTTCCAATATGATTTAAACTGCAGTTTTACTCATAAGTGATCTTCTAATCATTCGTTTTACGACATTTTACCATCAATGTTTATGGATGTGATTTATCCAACTAGATTTGTAAGAGTTTATTCATCTTCAATGGAATACGGTAATTATTTGAACAACCATCCTTCTCATAATATCGGAACAAAAGAACAGTTATTAAAATACAAAACTTGAAGGGAAGCTTTAATGCCAATGAGAAACACAATAACACTTTATTTGTTTTTGATAAACATCATCACATATTCTCTTTCTACTTACTTAGGCCATTGCAGTTCATGAATTGTGTTTCTATGTGTGACATTTCACACCAACCAATTCAGTATCCAAGATTTTCTGTGTATATCATTTATATACCTAAACTGGACATTTCTAGTCTTCTCTTTTCTGCCAAATATTTCCAAGATTCTCTTTCAGCATTTCCTTTTCCTTTTTAAAAGAAGCTATCAACATCAATAGTGGTGCCATACATATGACACATAGTTCAAAGCATGTATAGTCAAATACTAATACCTTTGTACTTGCACTTTGAAGTGGATCACCATCATCAAATGTTTGGCGTTCTTTCAAATTTCATTCCTTTTAGTAATCTTTTTAATGTAGTAAACATTTTACCTACATATTCGATCCATCCTTATCATGACAACTTTCATGATAAAGCTACTATAGCTCATAAGTACAAATCGCGAATATAATGTTAATTCCCAAAACCTTTTTGGTGATCAGGACACCTAGCGTCTCCAACCATTGCAAATTCTCATACAATACGAGAATATGTATGTTATTATATTCTATCATATTACAACCAAGCATTGTTTAGGATATCACAATATCTTCTACACATGATGGTTTCTAAAACAAATTTCATCTCCTAGATAACGTTGATATTAAAACAATTTTTCAATATCAAGAATCATGGAGGCAGGCATGATACTTAGATACTAACGCTGGAATTTGTTACTCTTGATTCAATACTATTTATTGAATTTCACAGAGTAAGTGAGGTTTGCGGAAAGTTTGCAATAATACTTTAAACTTTAGATTTACACTCATAAAACAATACGATACCAGTTCGTAAAGTAAAATTCCAGAATTCTATAGTTCTATTATCTCAATTATAGCTAAATATAAGGTAGTAAACGAATGCCAGTGACTACAACGAACTATGCATATTCACTTTGATTTAGTTTATGATAAACTGAGTTCAAATTAATCCAAATTACTAAATGAAATCCCACTCAAAACAACATCCCTCGAGCCATTTTGGTGATTACACGAACCAAATTCACTACACCACATCCGACCATCACATGAGGTGGTGCAGCTCCAAGGGCGAGCATCATATGGACATCATATCATTCATATGACTTGTGCTTTACCTTTTGATTCATGTTCCGAGACCATGTCTGTACATGCTAGGCTCGTCAAGTAAGAACCTTAGTTCTCACATGTGTAAAAATACCTTACACCCGTTGTATGTGAACGTAGAGTCTATCACACCCGATCATCACGCGGTGCTTCAAAATGATGAACTTTCTTAATGGTGCATACTAAGGAAGAACATATTATTATCTTGATACTTAGTGAGAGGGATCACCTTATAATGCTACCAGCAAGATCAAAATAAGACATAAGCATAAATAAGATGTGAACAAACATCATATGCAAAAGTGATATGATATGGTTCTTGCACTTGATCATTATCTTGTGAATCATGGTATGATCTCTATCATTCCATTTATGTAATGCCAAGGTCTATGGAGCTCCCACTTACTTTGTTATAATTTCCGAGAGTATCCTACTATAGTAAAATTATAACATTTACCATATCATGTCACATGCCCAGCAAAACTAAAACTAGATGCTTCTAATTTATATTTTAAATATTTTACATGGCTTTTGGGCTTTCAACAATAGAATCGATCTTACCTATGAACATGGAACCACAACGATGATAATCAAATTATTAGCAACCCGTTGTAAATCAGATATCAACTATAGTGGGAGAGACAGACACCCGCTAGCCACTTATGCAAAACTAGTTGCATGTCAAGCGTGGAATAGGTATCATGTGCGAGGACATGTAAAGTTAGGCCGGGCCGCTTCATCCCACTATGCTGCTAATATCCAAAATACATGAAGGATGAAATAACATGATCATTAACACCCACATATTCATATGTGTTCTGACCGGACAAAGAATCTACGCATAGACATAGCTCTGATACCACTAATGTGGTTTGTTGCATAGAAAACAAAAAAATCATACGGTTGCAACTGCCAAGATCGAATCTAGCCGATACTTGTAACGGTTTCGCAAGGACTCACCCTTGAAGACCGTAAGAGGGATAACATTCCCGCAAACAAACATGGATGGTGTAGAGTGTACACGACCGTCCTCAAGGACGCGATGACTACATGCGCCACAAAGGGGTAATGCCTCCATAATCGGTCACACATACGGTGTGCCGATGACTTCCGTCCCTCACACCAGCTTGGCAACAGAAGTAGGGGATCCTCGGGAACTCTGCCAACAATACGACATTGTGGTGATGGTGGTGGAGAAGATATTGAACAGGGCTTCGCCTAAGCACCGTGCTCGTGGCAATGGACAAGGCTAGAAAGGGGAGAAACATGCCAACCAAAGGGCATATGAGAAGGATGGAATGGTGTGTGTGAGGAGAGTAGAATCACCCCTCCTTATATAGGAGTCGGGGGCAGAACCGAAGGGTGCCCCCACCTCTCCCCTCTTGATTCCTAGTGGAGTCTCCACTCACATATAATCAAAGGTCACTTCCTCCCATTAATTCTCCACTCAAAAATCAAAGGTCTTTCCATTAAAGCACTTTAATTCACCTGGTTTCATGCAACTCAATTTAATGAACACTTCATGTAACGAGTACTTCATTTAATCAATATGTTAACATTTTATCCGCTTGCAATATTCCGATACACACAGACTATTCCAGCAGATTTACCAGAACAATTCCTGCACTGTCCAGTATTTTCTCTAGTGTTCCCTATCCACTCAAATGCATCGACTACCCTTAAGTGTGTCTCCCTATGGGCTCAAGAATTATGTGGACATTATCGAGACTCTCTCTGATTAATAATCATTAGCGGGACCTGGAGATCCATAATGACTACCACTAATTCAAACGATGAACTGGTGATCGCGTGAACCTTTTTCGTAGGAACAAATTCCTTTCGTCTCGCAATATTTTACTTGTTCAAGATCTAATCATTTGGTATCATCTATACCTAGTTCGATCTTATTACCAACAAGTACTCTTTTCTCGTTCCCGTGATATAACATTCTTAGTGATCTTATCACTTGCTTGCAAGCTATGTTAATGTGATATCACCGAGAGGGCCCTAAGTATATCTCTACATCATCAGGATGGAAATATCCCACTCTTGATCCACGAGCCTCAACTAAGACTTTCCAAGTACCAACAAAATCTTTATAATTACCATATTATGTTGTGATGTTTGATGGAATCAAAGTACTCTTCCAGAGTTGGTGATTGACGTGATCTCATGGTCTAAGGATTAGAGTTATTTCGAATGATGTTATAGCAATGTAAACATAATGGCATGATCGTGTTACTATACTTTGGGAGAATGCTCATCCATCATTCCACCAATGTTGTGACCTCATTATTAATAACATCCAATGTCATGATCAGGAAACCTTGATCATTTGTTAATCAACAAGCTAGTATAATGAGAGACATTACTAGGAACCTTTTCCTTGTTTATCAAACACACACGTATTAACGTTTCCGGTTAACACAATTATAGAATGAGAAATAAACATTTATCACAAAACATGGAATACGGTAATAACCATTTTATTATTGCATCTCGGGCATATTCCTTTCATGATGCACACATGAGGCTGGTTTACTTCATGGACTACTGGATGACCGATGCTTTTGCGATAGGCATGTTGCTATGTTTGTTGCCTCCCAGCTACCAAGGGCATGCCAGGACTTGCATCATGAGAGGTGATGGGGAAATGCAGAATTTACACGAGTTCATAACACATTTCAGGAATGTGAAAGTTGAACCCATTGCCGGACAGGTCATCGATGACGAAGGTATATATATGATATATAGTTTTATAAATGTTATAATCTTGCAAACACTTGTTGCAGTATTGAAGTATCTGATACTTGTTCTGTTTTGTGAAAACAGATCCTTCTACATGAGAGCTGCTTGCTAGAGAGGAGGTGCATTACGTGTTGATGGCGAGCATGATGATGATGACCGCTGACACTCTTCCTCGACATTTATGAACTTTATTAGTGTGTCTTGCACCTCGCGAGATGGTTATTCATATGAGATTGTAACAAAACGGTTGTTCTACTTCTATGAATGATTTCTATTCGTGTTCATATGTTTCTCAATTATGTGTGAATTTATTCGTGTTGCAAAACTAATTGATAATGCATGAACATTTGTAAAATATTGAAATGCCTTGGAAATACCCAACTTTGAATGAAACCATTGTTTGAAATTCAAGAGTTATGTTGATAGTATGTGAAGATTGTAGATATTTGATCTCTAGTCACATAAAAATCATGTCCACATTCGCCAAGATAACTAAAACACCGTTTATTGTATGAATACAAAGTGTTTGATGAATTGTTGAAAGAAAATACACATTTGATGTACCGTATTTCAACGTAGTGGTGATTATCATTTTGTAATTGTTGATTTTAGTAAAAAAGAAGTTTACCGAATGAAACATGAGCGTGAAACTACTTGATATGATCAAAGAATTTCAGCATCAAAGGGTATTGAAGATGAAAGAGAATCAAATTACTATGATTTAATCAATAGTAATAAAATTCAACGTTACAAGATTGGCATAAGAACTTGTGAAATGCGATGCATTTTGATAAGTTTAAGTGCAAAGCATCACAATGTGATATTTGATATTTAATTGGTGAATAGGTGGTGCAAGATAAAAAGCGTGGTAGTGGTAGTGTAAATATCATTAGCTGGAAATAGCAAACACTCGTTTAGAACGAAGTGAACCATCTGAAATTCATGCGATCGACTCCATATATTGTATGGATTATCGTGGAAACTTTGGAGTTATTTGATGTCACCAAAACAACAGCGAACAAATATTTGCACTATATTCATTGAATACAAAGTCCATAGCTAAAACCAAAAGAAAGGCAAAACTAGTGTTGCTAATAGTTTGGTATGTCTTTGAGAAAGTATGTTCTCGACAATCAAGTTAATGGAAGAAAGTGAAAGCACGATGAAGGTTCATAACCCTGCATCAGAGTGTCGAGAAGCGCAATGGAATGTGTTCCAGAACGCATCTCTTCACATAAACGAAATGATCGATGATAATGATCATTGTGTTTTCCCCACTAGTGCTTTTACTAAATAAAGTAGGATTCACAAATATGCTCTACACCATGTGTGGAGACATTTATGAATCACTTGTCATGTTATCGGAACATGACATACCTGTGAACTACAAAGTAAGTGATGGTAAACTAAAATTACGAGAAATCCCTCAAGAAAGTTTCACTTAAGATTTAAAAGTAAAACATTATTGAATCTTGTCAAGTAAAGGGGTTACTTGATTTTTCTGAAGGACCACAAGGTCATAATGGAAAAGGTGAAAGACAAAGCACGGTTTGCCGTGAATAATGTATTGGGCGAACCCAAATGAATTTGATTCATAAGTGCTGATGTGTAGTGTTTTTTCATGAAAAATAAACTCCCAACTTGATAATTGATCAAGGAATTTTGAAGTTGTTCAAAATATTGAGAAGATGTGCAATTTTCATAAATTTGAGTGGGGGCTAGAGAATTTTCCTAAATTAATATGTGAATGACATATTTTTGAGTGGGAGCAATATAAGTTTCAAACTCAAACATGTAGGTGACATATTATGAGTGGGATCTTGACGTAAGTTCTTATGTGTAAATGACACATTAAGAATGAGAGCATAAGTACTAATAAATATTGATTTATGAGGGTAAAATTGAAAAAGAATATAATACGATATTATGTTGGAATGTATTCCTAAAAGAGATTCTGAAGTAGTTTTGAAATAGGAATTGATTCAGGAATGGTCCTTGATCATTCGAATTAGGAAAGGCATTGAGTGCAACACCAATGGTTGAAAGAAAGAAAAAGGATGATTGTCATCCACTATGTGTTGACATAGGTTCTGTCTTAGAAACCATGATGATAACTCAACATAATGTGATCCAAGAAGAAAAGTTCGAAAGTGATTAAGTGTGAATCACTGAACATTGAGCTAAGTTTGTCCATAGTGTCTAATGAGAACTGTAGAAATGTTTTCAAATCCATGAAGGATGACATACCTTAAAGCATAAATTGTTATGCTATAAGGGCATATGTTAACCTTAAAAGATTGGAAATCTCTGCATTGAGAATACGGACTTAAGTCAAAGAGGAAGCATGGTAAACATCGAAAAATGCACATGGTGCACTAGTGTTTTGATATCTACATTTAAAATAAAAGTATAAGGATAGTACCTGATATCATTTATAACATTGTGGCTAGATAAGTTCGTCTTATCATAGAGAGTGTGTCCCAAGGCACAGTGCCCAGGAGAAAGTTCGCATTGACTGATCTAACGTCACTGCTAGCTCCTGGAACCGACCTTACTCTGTTGCCATAACTACTATACATACACAAGATGTTATCATAAGATGATAAAGTATTAATGTCAATTAAGGTGACATTAGTAAGTTGTAAAGGATATGGGACTATAAAGTCTAGACCCTAGACTCAACCTCTTCCATGAGCAAGCATGATCAGAAGTGCCAGGTTATATGGTGCCGATGATTGGTAAACAAATGCAGCTAGTTTATTTGTATTCTAGCGCAAGTGGGAGACTGTTGGAAATATGCCCTAGAGACAAATAATAATATGTATTATTATCATATTTCACAAAGTTTATAATTAAGTTTTATATCATGCTATAACTATATTGAAAGGAAACGTCAATGCACGTGTGATATATAAACAACCAGGAGTTCTCGGTGAATCTCTAGTCACTAGTTCATTAGTTAACGGAAGATCAAGGTTTCTTGATCATGTGGCATTTATGCCAATTGACAATGAAGTCACCATGTTGAGAGAATGAGATGTTGAACATACCGAATCAAAGCATCGTAAGACGATCATGTCACAAAGTTCAAGTTGCGATGATTAGGAAACGTAGTGTCTTGTTCCTCAGACAGTGAGACCATATTAATCACTGTCACTCGAGAATGCCTTGATAGCATCAAACGTCACTCGGTGATCATAAAGGTAAGTTCAGGTACTTCAAAGGGGCATGTAGAGTCCTATGTGTCAAGAGCAGGATTTGTCCATCCATGTGACTGAGAGATACTTAAGGGCCCACCTGGAGAAGTTATATCCATAATGTTGTGCAGCGTGTGACTAGGTCACGGGGATGTCACTTGTTGGAACCAGTTAAGTAGCATTTGTCTGTAACGAGATTGAACACGACATGGTGATGTTGTTTATCATATATCGGACAATTCAAGTATCGCAGAGGCAAAAGGAATAGGATATAGCATTCATGGTTCAACGACAAAGTTTTTGTGGAATGCACAGGGGTCATCACGGCCATCCAGGTCCCGCTGATGAGCATTAGTCCAAGAGGGATCTCGACCATGTTTGGAGTGTTCCCGGACCATGGGGTATGTCAACACCCGGATTTTTAAGTCCAGATGCCTATTATGCTGTACATCGCAATCCCAGGATTACCATTTTTGCGAGACATAACAGAATTGGTACCACAGTACATCATCCATTACAAACCATAATAGAGGTCTTACAAATAAAGGATCTCATGATCCAGTCTTAATACAATCAAAGCAGCAGAAAGTAAACGTAGCAGGCTCTGTCTTCATGGTCACAGGCAATGCTCACGATGGGAGATGATCCTAGTTGTCATAGACCTCCTGCTGTCCATCTTCCGGGTAATCCTCCTCATAGTCTGGCCATCAGAATAGCTAGGGACAAAGCCATGAGTACTCTTTAAGTACTCGCAAACTAACACTAGCATGAGTAAGGTAAAATTTGTAGGAGCCTTACGCTCTAGTTTTCTTTGCAAAAAGCCAGGTTTATTTCATAAGGACTCAAGAGTAAAGACCTAAGTTTAGTTCTCTAAATTACTTAAGTGGGAAACTAGTTTTCAGGTCCACAACTCTGTTGTGGTCAAGTCAAAGTCATCTTTCAGGTCACCAATCAGTTCGAAAACATCTGACAACGGAATAGTATGGCCACTCCAACTATCCATAACCGTGGACGTAGCTATTCGAATAGTTTGACACTCTACAGAGGTGGTACACTTTCACCACAAAATTCGATACATCCGTCAGGGATAACCTGGAATCATCATACTTGGTATGCGGATAATCAATCCTAACCTTTCAATTACACACCCTAGTATAGACACCTCCCCTATGGGTTTGGCCTCCCAGCCATGTCCATCTGCCATCCTAGGCACTGCATAGGTGGACATTCATCACGAGGTAGCCTCAGCTCAACCTCTTCCACAAGGGAACCCATACTAAGACATATAAACTTCCAGTCAAGCCCTACCCAACTTAGGTAATGTGGTTGTACGGTAAAATTGGAATGGTATCGCATCCAAACCCAACCATCAATTTTTGTCAAAGTCAAGGCTCATGCCTCATTCAGTTTCATCATCAAACCATTGTGTTCGATAACACATGTCAAAACATTTCAATAGAATGAAGTATCATTCCAAGGTTTTCCTAATCATTTTCACCAAGTATTCCCATCTAAAGTAATCAAGTTTTAGCTTAGCACTAGCCACTAATGTTGAGGGTATCAATATTAGGGGTACTAATCATGTATAAGTATCCAGGACTGGTTCTATATTCTTGATGGTATCCATCCTACTTTTCCACTAATCACAATTCATTACTAGATAAGAAACTTCGGTAAAAGGAAAAGTAAAGCTGGTAAGTAAAAACTAGGATTTGTATAATCAAAGTTGCATAACCAAGCATGCCTAGTGCATCTGTATTGGGGGCTTGCATAAATAGCATGCATAGTTCTAGCTTGCCTTGCTGGTTGTAGTCGTTGAAGTTTTCTTCCTCTTCCTCGAAGTACTCCTCCTCGTTGTGGCCCGTGTCAGTACTAGCGTCTATAAATACACATGAGGTACACAATCACCAAACAACACTTCACTACTTCTATTTAGCACACAAAGGCTCACACCAGATGATCTAGTATCATCTCAATCATCATATGGGATATTGATATTTTCTTATTCATCTTATTTGGGAAAAATAATTTCTACTCATTGGAAACACTTAAGAATTTAATATTCTGCAATTAAAATAGTGGATCATGTTGACACATGTCATCACCACATATTCCAATACTTGGGAATGTGATTTAAAATGGTGGTCATGCATTACAAGATTTAATATTACTATTTAATAATAATAAGGTGACTAGAAATGCCTATATATCCATCTTTTAATACTAAACCATGTTTCATATCTGTAGAACCAAATCTTTTTACCTATTCATGTAGAGCATGGCCAATGTGATTTTTGAGAGTTGTAATCAACTCAAAAGCATTTATAGTTTATTTTATAAAAATGTTTGAAGTGGCAAAAGTCTCTATCTTGTTATTTTTAGTATAGGTGATCTATAGTTCCAATTTGTTTGAATCCAACGAGAGTGAATAGATATTTTCAATACCTTTCTAACAAAATTGGAATCATGCATTTTGGATTAGTACATCTCTTTGAATTGAATTTTGAATCTACTGATAGAATAGGGTTTTAAACTAAATAGCAAAATTCCATTTGAACTGCTGGGCTTTGTGCGGGAAAAGAAATGGGCCGGCCCAACTGCATAGCGCGGGTGCAGCGGGCTGCTGACAGAACGGTCCCATGTGTCAGCGGCTCATCTAAACCTAAACGGTATCTATCAATCTCAACCTTAGGATTAGAACAAAATCTACGGCTAAGGTTCATCGTTTGCGACGAACAGCTCCGGCGAGATTCTAAACCTAATGCGACGGTGGGGGTCACTGGGGACTCACCAGGGATCCAGCTAGGGTCACCGATGGGGCCGAACGAGCTGGTCGACGACGGCGGTTCAAGGACTGGTTGCGGCGGCTCCTAGGGTGGCTCCAATCGATGGCTCCTTTCCTTCACTACAGCGGCGGACTCCAGCCAAATTCCGGCATCGTGGTGCTCGCCTTGCTCCAGGGAAATGTCAGTGAGATTCCTGGGTGAGTGGGGAGTGAGATGGTGTGCCGAATGAGGTCTGGGGTGGCCTCTATTTATACACCGGTGTTGGAGGCAGGGCGACATGGTCAGGCTTCACCGGCAACGCTGCTACAAGTCGCGCTAAGCATGGCGGAGGGCATGGGTCAATGCGGGGAACGGTGGCGATCGTCACACGCGTGACGGCAGGGCAAGGGGCGGTCTCAGTCAGTCAGGCAACGTCGGCGCTGTGTTCAGGTACACAGGTGTTCGTCACTAAGTACGATGGTCACAGGGTGCACAACGGTGAACCATCATGTCTGGGAGGTCACTGGTGCCACAGCGACTGCGGGTACGAGCGGAGAGAGCGAGGCGCGGCATGTGTGCGCGAGGCGACTGCGGCGCTCCATCGAGCTCTCGGCATGGCGGGGTGTTAAATGGGCATGGCGATTCCAACGTCTCCACTGCTCGCCGAGGGTCAAGGGGTGAACAGAGGGTGGCGGTGAGGTCACGGATAACAGCTAGGCATTGTGGGAGAGGGCGGCGTGACGCGAGGCGACCTGTCCATGGTCGACCAGCATGACCTCCCTCGGGTACGTCATGGCACTAGTGCAATGACGACGGTGAGCTTCTGCACTGCACAGCCAGGTACTGGGATGATCGTGGGTGAGCAAGTGAGATTGATTGCAGTACCAAGATGAGCACAAGTTTGATTTCAAACAGTATATAGTGGTTGAGTTTGTACTCTGTCTGCCAGATGTTCGACCAAATGGCCGCATGAATTCAACTTTCAAATTTTTGAATGATTTTTGGTGAGTGTGATGGTCACATACTTGATAGTCTATGGTTGCTGGGAATTGTCAAGTGGTGTTGATTTGAGTGGTTTTTGAAAAGTGGTGATCTATGCACCTACACTTGATTCAATTTTGAATTACCTCTTAAATAGATTTGAAAATAGTTTCTGTGACTTTGTAAGGTTTGCTTGGGTTCACTTTTACTTAGTCTAGCAAGGGGTGAAAAGAATTGGGATTGTTTCTGTTAGACATCTTTTACTATAGATGCCCAAACTGGGCTAGTGGTTAATTTTTGCAAAATGAACATATGCTCATATGATCCATATTTGACTTTCTTTTCATTTGATTTTTCTTAGAAATGATCTAGATGATCTGGTAATCCTTTTTAAACTAATACTTATCATTAGTAGCACTCAAACATGGAAATTTCAAGCATTCATGCATTAATGGAAATCACACATGCATTCATATTAAGTTTAACAATAATTTTTTTGTTAACCCTAAACTTGGGTGATTAGATCTTGATAGGTTTGTTTAATATTTTTGAGATGTTACAAACCTTCCCTCCTTAAATAGAATCTCATCCCGAGATTCAAGAAAAACTAGGAACTAAAGAGATTGGGAAACTCAGTCCTAATATAATCTTCTTGTTCCCAGGTGGCTTCTTCGGTATGGTTACTCCACTAGATCTTGAGAAACTTGATACTTCTGGTTCAGGTGGTTCTGAATGCTTCTTCCAAAATACGGATGGGTACTTCACGATAAGTTAAATCCTTGTTGATATCTATTGCTCGGTGATCGATGTTCTTGAAAACTTCGGTCTTCTCCAGAACTTCTAGGCATTTGCGAAGTAACGAGATATGGAACACATTATGCACGACTGACATCTCCTCGGGCAGTTCCAGTTGATAGGATACTTCTCCTCGGCAATTCAAAATCTTGAACGGTCCAATATATCTGGGGGTTAGCTTCCCTTTCAGTTGAAAACGCTGCATTCCTTTCAAGGGTGATACTTTGAGATACACAAAATCTCTGATATTGAAGGTCAGGTCTCGACGTCTTTTGTTCGCATAACTCTTTTGTCTGGATTGGGCGGTGTTGAGGTGTTCACGGAATTTGTGAACCTTCTCTTCAGCTTCTCGTAGAATGTCGGGTCCGAAGATCTGACTCTCTCCTACTTGCGACCAATTCAACGGGGTACGACACTTTCTTCCATATAAGAACTCAAATGGGGCCATTTGCAAACTGGCTTGATAACTATTGTTGTATGAGAATTCCACGAAAGGAAAACAATCTTCCCATTTAGATTCATATTCTTACACACACGCACTCATCATATCTTCTAAGATTTGGTTGACTCTTTCAGTTTGTCCGTCGGTTTGTAGGTGATAAGCTGTGCTGAAATTCAGTTTGGTTCCTAATCCTTCTTGGACTTCCAAAATCTCGAGGTAACTGGGTTCCTCTATCCGACACTATGGTCTTGGGGCTTCCATGCAGACTGACTATTCTAGCGATATACAACTCCGCTAGCTTCGAACTTTGGTAGGTAGTCTTGACTGGTATGAAATGGGCTACCTTGGACAGTCTATCTACTATGACCCAAATAGAGTCATTTCCCCTACTAGATGTAGGCAAACCGGTGATGAAATCCATTCTGACAGAATCCCATTTCCATTCTAGAATCTGCAATGGTTGCAAAAGTCCCGCGGGTCGCTGATATTCCGCTTTGACTATCTAACAGATATCACACTTGGCTATGTAGCTTCCGACTTCTCTCTTCATTTTGTGCCACCAGAATTGCTCCTTCAAATCCTGATACATCTTCGTTCCTCCCAGGTTGATAGAATAAAGGGTATCATGGGCTTCCTGCATAATGACTTGTTTCAACTCCGAATCTGCTGGAACACAGATACGTCCTTTGTACCATATAACTCCTTCTTCATCTTCGATGAATCCGGGTACCTTCCCTGTTCCGATACGACGCTTGATTCCATCGATACTGGCATTTCCTTTCTAGGCCTCTTTTATCTGACTAATAAAAGTGGGTTGAAGTTCAATACTGGCTAGAAATCTCGCTAACTAGCTCCACTCTGAAATTCTCCATCTCCTCATGAAGACTTGGCTGGGCTGCCTTAATCATGGTGTTTAATCTACATGGTAGTCTACTAAGAGCATCCGCTACCACATTGGCTTTGCCGGGGTGATAGTGAATGTCAAGTTTATAATCCTTGATTAACTCTATCCATCTCCTGTGCCTCATATTCAACTCCTTCTAGGTGATAATATACTTCAGACTCTTGTGATCCGAATAAATCTCACAGCGGTTACCCATAAGGTAATGATGCCATGTCTTTAAAGCTAAAACTACGACTGCTAGTTCGAGGTCATGGGTAGGATAGTTCTGTTCATGTTGCTTCAGTTGTCTAGACAGATAAGATAAGACTTTGCCTTCTTGCATCAGCACACATCCAAGACCAACCTTGGATGCGTCACAATACACATCAAAAGGCTTCTTGATATCGGGCATGATCAAAATTGGGGCTGAAATCAACCTCTTCTTAAGATCTTGAAAACTTGCTTCACATTTGTCAGTCCATTCAAACTTCTTATCTTTCTTTAGCAACTAAGTCATCGGCCTTGCGATGCTCGAAAATCCTTCAACGAACTTGAAGTAATATCCGGCTAATCCAAGAAATGCGCGAACTTCTGTTTGGGTGGTTGGGGCTTTCCATTCTTCAACATCCTTAATCTTGGTGGGATCGATAGCAACTCCTCCTGCCGACAAGATATGGCCTAGGAATCCTACTTCCTTTAACCAGAACTCACATTTGCTAAACTTAGCATACAACTGATGCTCCCTAAGAATTTCAAGGATGGTTCTTAGGTGTTGCTCATGGTCTTCTTCCGACTTGGAGTAGATCAGAATGTCATCGATAAAAACAATGACAAACTTATCCAAGAAGTTCATAAAAATCTTATTCATGAGGTTCATGAAATAAGCGGGGGCATTGGTTAATCCAAAAGACATGACATTATACTCATACAATCCATATCTGGTGGTGAAGGCAGTCTTTGGGATATCCGTCGCACGGATTTTAAATTGATGATAACCAGTTCTAAGATCAATCTTAGAAAACACTCTGGCACTAGTCAGTTGATCAAACAAATCTTCTATCTTCGACAGTGGGTACTTGTTCTTGATGGTGACGTCATTCAACTTCCGATAATCCGTACACAAACGGTTGGCACCATACTTCTTATCAACAAACAAAATAGGTGATCTCCATGGTGATGCACTTGGTTGTATTGAACCTTTTCCCAGCATATCATCAAGTTGCTTCTTTAGCTCCACTAATTCCGATGGGTTCATACTATATGGGCTCTAAGCTATGGGTCCGGTCCCAGGAATTATTTCAATGAAAAACTCGATATCCCGATCTGGGGGCATACTGAGCAATTCATCTGGGAACACATCGAGGTATTCACAGACTACTCTGACTTGGTCAATGGTGGTTTTGACTAGACTCTTGTTGCACTTGAATTGACGGGGTAGCGTCTCAGATACATGCTCTACTGATACTCCGGTGCTACTGGTCATGGTTATGGCTTTCTTGGCACAGTCGATTAATCCTTGATGCTTTGACATCTAATCCATCCCTAGCGCTACTTCCAAACCTTTGGTTCCCAGTACTATTATATTGGCATAAAAATCTATCCCATGTGTTCTGATAGGTACGGCCTTGCTAATTTTTCTAGCTTTGGTAGTTGAACCTGGTATTTGAACTATCATAACATGCTTCAGATTTGTTGGTTGAATCTTACTAATGCATGCAAATTCTTCTATAACAAACGAGTGCGATGCTCCAGAATCAAACAACACTCTTGCTAGAACTGAGTTAACAGAAAACATACCCAACACGACATCTGGCGCTTCCTAGGCTTCCTCAGCATTCATGTGGAACAGACGGCCATTACGATTGTGCGGGTTTCCTAGGGCAAATGTCTTTCCAGGCTGGACACAGTGTTGCTGTTGGGCAGGTGCATTCACATTGGTTGTTGCGGCAAGATTCTTGGGGCACTCGTTGGAGTAGTGACCCGTGACTCCGCATTCAAAGCAAGTGATCATTGACTTGTATTTCCCTGCGACCGGCACAACATTGCTTCTAGTCCTTGGGGCAGTATTGTTGTTGTGTTGGACTTTGGTGGTGCACAGTTGAAGTTATTGGGGTTGTCGGGGTTGTGGTTATGATGGCCTCCGGGCCTCGGGTTTCCTCCGCCACGGTTGGGGTAGTTCGGACGGGTCATAGGGGGTCTGTTGTTTCTTGGGGCATATCCTGTAGACAGGTTGGGGCGTTACTTCAGGGTATGGTGGGGTCCTGGTTGGTGCATCATACGACGCTTGCGGTTCTCACTGGCTTGGTTGATCTTTCCTTCCATCTGGATAGCAGAATCCACTAAAGCTTGAAGGTCATCAAATGGAATGTTCACTAGCACTGTCTGCATCTCATCATGCAGACCATTCAGGAATCTCTCCTTCTTCCCCGCTTCAGTGTCAATCTCGTCAGGGGCATACCTAGCTAGTGACAGAAATTTTTCAGGTACTCAACCACAGTCATCCTGCCTTGCTTCAACTCTCTGAACTCATCCCTCATCCTCTTGATCTGACCCGGGGGCACATGGGTCCTACTGAACTTGAGCTTGAATTCTTCCCAAGTCATCATCTGACCTCCGTTCATCGTACAAGTACTATTCCACCATGATCTGGCGTATCCGGATAGATAGTGGGTGGCAAACAACACCTTCTCATTAGCATCAACTCCTGCAACTTCTAGATTGTTTTCCATGGTTTGCAGCCAATCATCAGCATCTAAGGGTTCTTCTGACTTGCTAAACATAGGAGGATTTGTATTCTAGAAGTTCTTGAGTTTGGATCCATGGTGATCTTGGTTTCCATGGCCTTGATTATTGTGGGCCATCTGGGCTATCTGTTGAAGAGTGGCTAAGTTGGCTTGACGTTCAGCTCTACTAGCTTCACGGTTAGAAACTAACATCTGCAGAATCTGAAGCATTGGGTCCTAAGATGAACTGCTTCCTCGGGGGTTACCGTGAGTCATCTAAAGATTGAGATAGATAATGAGACAAGAGGGAAATTTCTAGGGTTCATTGGATTGTTTCAAAAAGCTTTAAACTTTGAGACTGACTCAGGTTTGAAAACTAACAACTTCTTCTCATTCATTCATTTCAAGCACACAATACAAACACACACCACAACTATAAAATAGATGGTCTTAAGTACCATTCTGACAAGCTATGATACAATGAGACCGGGTACAACTCACACCTACGATAGTGCTCAAGTGCGACTACTCATCATCGGGGGTGTCAGGCTCCTCATCATCAATAAAGTCAGCATCATCATCATCACTATTGTCCTCCATGGCGGCGTCCTCCAGATAGTCATTGTCATCACTGAGGTAAGAGTGGATATCCCCATGGATATCTTCCCCTTCCTCCTCCTTCTCCTCCAGCTAGATCAACTGGTCATGGATAGTCTCCTCCAAGGTGTCTATCTTCTGACGAAGACGGGCGATGATGCGATCCTTTTTATCGCACTAGCGATGAAGAGACTTGTGCTCCCTAGCAAGCATGGCGAGGGTTTGCTTCCTTTTAGCGGCTTCAACATGGTTCTGGTTGGCGTAAGCACGGGCATTGTCCAATTCCTTCTGGGTCTCATGCAACATGAAGACCATGTGGTCCACGTGATGCTTCAACTCTGGATGTGCCGGCATGGCCAAAGGCTATCCCGTAGAGTCGCGTCTTGCATAGTGGGCAAAACGGGTGTCGGTGATCTGGTTGCTGTTTTGTGCATACTGACGTGCAAGAGCTTCTTGCATTGCCCTGGCTAATCCGTCTATCCAGTTGTTCTCCCTTACGATGAACTGAATCTTATTAGAAAGAGGTGGCTCCATTTTTCCTCTCAGATCAGCAAAAATCAGCCATTATAGTTCCCCTCCGGATTGGTCGTTGAGTGGTGCTCCGAAGAACTCCGGGTGCGGGCGTCCAAGATACTCCGAGAGCTGGTCCAAATCCCTCTCAAAGATAAGCTGCCCTCCGTTGCCCAACTGGTAAAACTTGCTATATTTGACCTCCATCTATAAGCAATTAAGATGAGTAAGTTAGTGGGGTGATCAAGTGTGTCAAATTTTATGTAGAATGGTAAGAAATTTGAGGAACATGTGAACTCCTTTTGGAAAGAGTCTCAAGGATAAGAGCGAGAATAGGTTTTTGTAAATACTCACTTCTTTCGGTTTTGAAACTAGATTTTTCAGGCGTCCATTCTAACTAAGATCTCCTATGGTCAAGATGGCTCTGATACCAACTTGTCAACACCCAGATTTTTAAGTCTAGGTGCTAGTTATGCCGTACATCACAATCCCATGATTACCATTTTTGCGAGACATAACAGAATTGGTACCACAGTACATCATCCATTACAAACCATAATAGAGGTCTTACAAATAATGGATCTCATGATCCATTCTTAATACAATCAAAGCAGTGGAAAGTAAACATAGTAGGCTCCGTCTTCATGGTCACAGGCAATGCTGACAATGGGAGATGATCCTAGTTGTCATAGACCTCCTCTTGTCCATCTTCCGGGTAATCCTCCTCATAGTCTGGCCATGGGAATAGCCAGGGACAAAGCCATGAGTACTCTTTAAGTACTCGCAAACTAACACTAGCATGAGTAAGGTAAAAGTTGTAGGAACCTTAAGCTCTAGTTTTGTTTGCAAAAAGCCAGGTTTATTTCATAAGGACTCAAGAGTAAAGACCTTAGTTTAGTTCTCTAAATTACTTAAGTGAGAAACTAGTTTTTAGGTCCACAACTCTGTTGTGGTCAAGTCAAAGTAATCTTTCAAGTCACCAATCATTTTGGAAACATCTGACAACGGAACAGTATGGCCACTCCAACTGTCCATAACCGCAGACACGGCTATTCGAATAGTTTGACACTTTGCAGAGGTGGTACACTTTCACCACAAAATTCGATACAACCGTTATGGATAACCCTGAGTCATCATACTTGGTATGCGGATAATCAATCCTAACCTTTCAATTACACACCCTAGTATAAGCACCTCCCCTATGAGTTTGGCCTCCCAGCCATGGCCATCTTCCATCCTGGGCACTGCATAGGTGGACATTCAGCACGAGGTAGCCTCAGCTCAACCTCTTCCGCAAGGGAACCCATACTAAGACATATAAACTTCTAGTCAAGCCCTACCCAACTCAGGTAATGTGGTTGTACGGTAAAATTGGAATGGTATCGCATCCAAACCCAACCATCAGTTTTTGTCGAAGTCAAGGCTCATGCCTCATTCAGTTTCATCATCAAACCATTGTGTTCCATAACACATGTCAAAACATTTCAATAGAATGAATATCATTCCAAGGTTTTCATAATCATTTTAACCAAGTATTCCCATCTAAAGTAATCAAGTTTTAGCTTAGCACTAGCCACTAATGTTGAGGGTATCACTATTAGGGGTACTAATGAATTATAAGTATCTAGGACTAGTTCTATATTCTTGATGGTATCCATCCTACTTTTCCACTAATCACAATTCATTACTAGATAAGAAACTTCGGTAAAAGGAAAAGTAAAGCTGGTAAGTAAAAACTAGGATTGGTACAATCAAAGTTGCATAACCAAGCATGCCTAGTGCATCTATATAGGGGGCTTGCATAAATAGCATGCATAGTTCTAGCTTTCCTTGCTGGTTGCAGTCATTGAAGTTTTCTTCCTCTTCCTCGAAGTACTCCTCCTCGTTGTAGCTTGTGTCGGTACTAGCGTCTATAAATACACACGAGGTACACAATCACCAAACAGCACTTCAATACTTCTATTTAGCACACAAAGGCTCACACCAGATGATCTAGTATCATTTCAATCATCATATGGGATATTGACACTTTCTTATTCATCTTATTTGGGAAAACTAATTTCTACTCATTGAAAATACTTAAGATTTAATATTTTCAAATTAAAATAGTGGATCATGTTGACACATGTCATCACCACATATTCCAATACTTGGGAATGTGATTTAAAATGGTGGTCATGCATTACAAGATTTAATATTACTATTTAATAATATTAAGGTGACTAGAAATGCCTATATATCCTTCTTTTAATACTAAACCATGTTTCATATCTGTAGAACCAAATCTTTTTACCTATTCATGTAGAGCATGGCCAATGTGATTTTTGAGAGTTGGAATCAACTCAAAATCATTTATAGTTTATGTTATAAAAAAGTTTGAAGTGGCAAAAGTCTCTGTCTTGTTATTTTTTAGTATAGGTGATCTATAGTTTCAATTTGTTTGAATCCAACAGGAGTGAATAGATATTTTCAATACCTTTCTAACAAAATTGGAATCATGCATTTTGGACCAGTACATCTCTTTGAATTGAATTTTGAATCTACTGACAGAATAGGGTTTTAAACTAAATAGTAAAATTCCATTTGAACTGCTGGGCTCTGTGCGGGAAAAGAAATGGTCCGGCCCAACTGCACAGCGCGGGCGCAGCGGGCTGCTGACAGAACGGTCCCACGCATCAGTGGCTCATCTAAACCGAAACGGTATCTATCAATCTCAGCCTTAGGATTAGAATGAAATCTACGGTTGAGGTTCATCGTCTACGACGAACAGCTCCGGCGAGATTCTAAACCTAACGCGACGGTGGGGGTCATTGGGGACTCACCGGGGCACCATCTAGGGTCGGTAATGGGGGCAAATGAGCCGGTCATCGATGGCGGTTCGAGGGGTGGTCGCGACGGCTCCTGTGGTGGCTCCAATCGATGGCTCCTTTCCTTCACTGCAGCGGCGGACTCTGGCCAAATTCCGGTGTCATGATGCTCGTCTTGCTCCGGGGAAAGGTCAGTGAGGTTGCTGGGTGAGTGGGGAGTGAGATTGTGTGCCGAATGAGGTCTGGGTGGCCTCTATTTATACACCAACGTTGGAGGCAGGGCGGCATGGTCAGGCTTCACCGGCGACGCTGCTACAGGTCATGCTAAGCATGGAGGAGGGCATAGGTCGATGCGGGGGACTACGTCGATCGTCGCGCGCGTGATGGCAGGGCAAGGGGCGGTCTCAGTCAGTCGAGTGATGTTGGCGCTCTGTTCAGGTATGCAGGTGTTCGTCACTAAGTACGGTGGTCATGGGGTGCGTGACGGTGAACCATCGTGTCTGGGAGGTAACCTGTGCCACTGCGACTGCGGGTACAAGCGGAGAGAGCGAGGCGCGGCGTGTGTGCGCGAGGTGACTGTGGCGCTCCATCGTGCTTTCGGCATGGCGGGGTGTTAAATGGGCGCGGTGATTCTAGCGTCTCCACTGCTCGCCGAGGGTCAAGGGGTGGACAGAGGGTGGCGGTGAGGTCACGGCTAGCAGCTAGGCATCATGGGAGAGGGCGGCGTGGCGCGAGGCAACCTGTCCATGGTCAACCAGCATGACCTCCCTCAGGTACGGCATGGCACTGGTGCAATGATGACAGTGAGCTTCTCCACTGCACGGCCAGGTACTGGGATGATCGTGGTGAGCAAGTGAGATTGATTGCAGTACCAAGATGAGCACAAGTTTGATTTCGAACAGTATATAGTGGTTAAGTTTGTACTCTGTCTGCTAGGTGTTCGACCAAATGGCCACATGAATTGAACTTTCAAATTTTTGAATGATTTTTGGTGAGTGTGATGTTCACATACTTGATAGTCTATGGTTTCTGGGAATTGTCAAGTGGTGTTGATTTGAGTGGTTTTTGAAAAGTGGTGATCTATGCACCTACACTTGATTCAAATTTGAATTGCCTCTTAAATAGATTTGAAAATAGTTTCTGCGACTTTGTAAGGTTTGCTTGGGTTCACTTTTACTTGGTATAGAAATGGGTGAAAAGAATTGGGATTGTTTCTGTTAGACATCTTTTACTATAGATGCCCAAAGTGGGCTAGTGGTTAATTTTTGCCAAAATGACCATATGCTCATATGATCCATATTTGACTTTCTTTTCATTTGATTTTTCTTAGAAATGATCTAGATGATGTGGTAATCCTTTTTAAACTAATCCTTATCATTGGTAGCACTCAAACATGGCAATTTCAAGCATTCATGCATTAATGGAAATCACACATGCATTCATATTAAGTTTAATAATAAAAGTTTTTGTTAACCCTAAACTTGGGTGATTAGATCTTGATAAGCTTGTTTAATATTTTTGAGATGTTACAGGGTATCACTCTTAAGGGCTTGATGATGCTTAGAGATCATTTTGGTATCATCGAAATCACCGAAGAATAGAAAGAGAGAAAACCGAAAGGGTTTCGGGAAAGTCTGGAGGATGTCCGGAGTGGGATGGAAGGAGTTCCATAGCCACGGGAGTTGAATAATATGTTAGTAAATGTTAAATATTGATTTAATCATTGATACATAATTATTTAAATAAAATAAAAGAAATTAAAATGATTAAATACCTAATTGGGCCAAAATCCTTAGGGGAAACGGCCCATGAGGGAAAAGACCAAAAGGGGGAAAGGGAGGAGGGGCTGCATGGGCCCCATGCACCCGCCAGCGGGGCCCATGAGACTACAACATGAACCCCCATGTAGCAATGCATAGTTCGCAACGCTTTAAGAATGCGTTGCAAAATATTTTCATAGCTACGCATATTTGTGTTGGCAGGTCCATCCGTTGCTGGATACAGTAACACTAACGGATACAATGTGTTGAAGTTTATGCGCTGCAAAGCTGTAACTAATCTCACTTGGATAATTTTCGCATAGCCAAGAACAAAATAATGTCTAGAAAACCTGAAATAATAATGATAAATAAAAGCACTATGTTTTTCCTAACAAACTATGATAACTTGTGCGATTTGTTCCTGCCGAGAGGAAATGCCGCCACCTTCCGCCAATGCCAAGTGATATCACTCATTTCTATTTTTATAGTGAACTAGTCTTTTTGCCTCAGTTAAAATATAGTGAACTATTCTTTGATCAAACCATGTGAACATTATTTCGCTTTTTAATTCATAGATAGATAATTTTTTGTCTATAAGGTTGCAAAAAATTGGAAGAAAAAATGCATGTTCCGTCCATTTTATTTCAGCTGATTTACATGAAAAATAATTAGGAGATCAAAACTCGAAAGCTTCCCACCATTTTTTTTTACTCGGTTGTTCCCTCTCCCACTCGTTTCCTCCCTCCACTTTTTTATTTCCCTCAAATTCAATGTACTACGTTAATTTGATTTCCCTGATTTTTTTTAATTTCTATAAACCGACCAAATTTGGTTAGGCATGGTTTAGTGACCCCACCCCCACCCACGAGAGGAAGTATTCTGTGAATTGGGTTATTGGAAAGGCAATAATAAAAAAAATAAGTTAAGGTAACTGCTTATCAAAATCTCTGGATCTCACGTGAAAAAAAAGTCAGATCTCGCCCACGTCTATCTTATTAATAACAACCAACAAGTCGTGGGTTTGATCTGTTCTCCAACAACACCCCACGACCCCTCGGCTGGTGGCTACTGGCGGCAGGCGATTATCGACCACTCTCTTCGATTGCAGGTCAGTGCCTCCTCTCCCTCGGCGCTCATCCCGCTTGCGACCTCCATCTCGTCTGATCCATCCGGCCACCGCGTTTGCGAGCCTCTGATTTATTTTCCAACAACGCACTCTTCTCCTCGGCATTCTCGCTGTCGCCCCTCGGCCTCCTCATTTTTCTTGCCGCCCTCGTCGGCGCAATCTTTGGCCGCGGCACCTGCTCACGTCCATCGCCGCCCCCGGGTTGTGTCGACTGTCGACTCGACTCCACCAGCATCCCAAACGTGCTGGGCTTCTTCACCACCACGGCCGGCCAGGGAGGCGGGTGTACGGACATGACGGGGGTCAATCACTTCCTCGCCTTGGCCTACGGCATCCCCATGTGAAAGACCACCATGTAATCTCTTTCCACCAGTAAGTTGTTGCTCAGGATCATATTAAATACTGGTATATATAGAGCCAATACTCAATTCTAAGCTAGTAAATGCTAGTTTGATTTACTTTACACTTGAGAACACTGATTTTACTTAATGCTTTTGTTTTCCTCCTGCAGCAGATATGACATGGAGTACACTGCGTGTTGTTCAATGCAGTTTTGAATACATACACGAGGACCATATACTCTCTGTTTCCAAAGGTGCCCTCTATACTACTTAACTATATACTTGCACATTTTCTGTTAGAAGTTGTCTCCACGGATCCAACATAGTTTATGCCTTTCTGAAACATACAACCTGTGTTCCTACTACTTCTACTATATTCATTCATGATGTTGTGCACTTTTTGCTCTCAAGACATGCAAATCGTTTGAGAAAATATGCATATATGATGAACCGTCCATTCGAAATAAGTACTACATTGAGCAAAATGTAGTTAGGTGAATTGCTAGAGGGATTCCAATGTGTATTTCATGCAGTTCCATTAAGGAAAATTATGTGTCTATACAATCTCCCTTGTAAAGTAATAAATTGTTGTTTGCCCTTTCGGACCAAGAAACAGACATAAAAACAAGCTTCAACGGTTTAAAGATTCCTCTTCCAGAGTATGTCTTGCTTTCTTGCTTCTTGAACTTGAGGATGATGCTTGCCAGAACATTAAGATCCCATCCCAAAAGAGGTAGTGTGAGAAATCTTCCTAATGTATAATTTTTAAATCTTTCCGTTCTTTATTTTGGTTTTATTAAAATTTAATTTTTTTTAATGTATGAAGTTTTGCAGGTTTGTAGTTGCTAGCATTCAAAATTGTTTCTCCTCTACTTTTTACTATGTAACAGGTTGAAACTAGAGTATTCTGTAAGAGCATGGAAAACCCAAACAACAATGATATTCTTGCCACAATCCTAAGTAGTGACCTAGAATACAAAGTTGAGGGTCTTAAACATGGAAATGAATTCTGCACAGTGCAGAGTGATGCTACATTAGTAGAATTCTAATATTTTCATATGACGACTGTATAGTGTCAAAATTATTGCTCATGTAGGAAGAATAATTATCGCATGACCTTCAAACTTTGTATGTTGCAGCTATTTGATATTGTACGACCTTATTAACCTAATATTTTGTCTCTCTCATTATACTATACTGATCTCAATTTTGGTTGTTGTTGTAGATTACCAAAATAACAGAAGATACGTGGCTGAGATGGTGATACCAAGTTGGAAAGTAGTGATATTGTCATTTTACATTATATTTTAGTATGTCAATTTGGCATATAAAGATTTTGTATTCCTTGGATATTGTTCCTCCATTTTGAATATAAACATCTTGTATTCCTTGGATATTGTTTGTTGTAATGCTACATAGTTGATTTAATACATCAAGTATTTTTGATTACTATATTGTGTTTCATGTGTATATCAGCCTTTTACAAAACATCTGATGTTGGCATTATGTAAACTAACATTATTTGCTGGAGCTATCGAGCAACTCTTTTGAGCGCCATAATGACCTATTTTGTCGATTTCAAAACTCATTCATGCAGATTAACCACCAACGCATATGTGGTGTTGTTAGGCTCTATCTATATATGTTGCTATGTTACAACGCTTCTTCATGTGTATTACCAACGCAAAGGTATACGTTGTTCTAAACCCTTGCAACGCCACAAACGGCAATGCAAAATAGATCCGTTGGTGTTGACGTTACCAACACTTATATGGACATCTAGCAACACATCAATGCATTGCTGAAGGGGGGTTCCTGTTGCCTTGGCCGGCCGGCCACCCCCTCCTCCTCTCCTCTCCCTTGTTTAGTCCCACATGGCTTAGATAATAACTATGGGGTCCTTTTTCCCCTATATATTAAGAGGTAATTGGAGGAAATGAATACACCAATAAATAAAAAAGGTTCCCTCTATTTGGGGTGACCTCCAGTTATTTCTCTCTCTCTCCCGTGACCGCGGTTCCAAGTCTGGACTGCGCGAACAGGAGACTTCTTCACTTCGGAGCATCGTCGCGTTGTAGGATTCGGATCCATAAGGTCTACTTCCGCGATCTCTGCTGGATCGGAGCAGCAGGAGTCATCGTCAGGCACCAGGCATGTGTAACTCCTCTCGAGGTGCTACACTTGTGGCACTAGGAGTTGTTGGAGCTGAAGGAGTCGTTTGACTTCAACACGACCCCGAGGTCAGCGTCAGTACGACTACATCAACAATGTTTTCCTGAATGTTGACAAGGCTTTTCGGTCTTCAACTAGTAAGTTCGCGAAAAGACCCTCCTGTTACTGCATTACTGATAGATAGATCCTGGCATTAGGGTTCTTGGCGTAGGAAAAATTTATTGTTTTTAGGCGCGAACCCCTACAGATATGCACTTGTATACATTCATATTTTCATACTCCATTCATATTACCATGTGAAGTTTATTGCCTTCATATGTGAGTAGTTCCCTTTGTTCTTGAGGAGATATGGTGAAACCCTAGCATTATTATGACTTGAAATAAATATGGTTTATAACTGTTGGGTTCACAGTATAGAAAAAAATTCCTACAATATGAACTACTAAGCACCAAGATCTATCTACCTAGATACAATCAACGGGTGGATATACATCCATAGAGAACATACCCATGAAGAGCGACAAAGCTTTGTTAAAGAAATCTCATTTCGTGGATGATGCAGTCATTCACTTGCCAATCTCAAGATCGTGATGAAGTCTAGCAAGTCCAATAGGTTTAGCACTAGCAAGTCCAGCAAGTCCAACATCAGCAAGTCCAGCACCGTAAAGCAGCGGTGCATCCGTTATCATACACATGTCCGGTACCCCGATAACCTCCATGTCCTCTCTCTAGCGATGTAGCGGAAGCAGCAACTCCTTTCAGACAAAGCAACCGGGAACATGTATCTCGCTAATCCAAGATCATGGGGAATAATTCTAGAGGGGAAGAGAGATCCTTCATGAGGAGGTGTGAGAGTGGAGAAGGAGGTGCTCCTTTTATAGGAGAGGGGCATCTAACATGCCATGCCAGCGGCCAAGGTGGGTTCCCCCACCTCTCCCTCATTCATGTGGGTGGAGCTCCCACTCACATAAACACACCTCCACTCACATGCATTAAATTTTCACCAAATTTAATGCAATATCTCATTAAATAAAGCTATTATATTTATTTTATTCAGAATTTTGTTAATTACTTTAATTAACAAACATTCACATAAAACCCCCTGCAACATTTCAATATCACACGCAAAACCAGTTTCTGCAATTTCACCCAAAACAAATCTGGTTTCCAGCGCTTTCATAATCTTTCTCTGAAACATATTTGCTCCAAATGGTGTCGATATCCCTTAAGTGTGTCACCCTATGGTTCGCGAATAATGCAAACATGATCGAGACCCCTCTCCGATCAATAATCAGCAGCAGGACCTGGAGATCCATACTGACTCCCACACATTCAACAATGACTCTAGTGATCGTGTGAACCTTTAACATCATAACTAAATGCCTCTGTCTCGTGATATATTACATGTCCGAGATTCAATCATCGGTATCCCCATACCTAGTTTATCTCGTTATCGACATGTACTCTTTTCTCGTTCCCGTGATATAACATTCTAGTGATCTTTTCACTTGCTTGCAAGCTACATCCATGTGATATCACCAAGAGGGCCCAGAGTATATGTCTCCGTCATCGGGATGGAGGAATCCCACTCTTGATCCATGAGCCTCTACATAACACCTTTGGAGTATCTGAACCCACATTTATTGTCACCTTGTTATGGTGTGAAGTTTGATGTTATCAAGTTACTCTTCTGGTGTTAGTGATTGACATGATCTAATGGTCTAAGGACTAAAGTTACTTTGTATGTTGTCATAACAATTTTAACACAATGACTTTGATCATATTGCTATTCCTTGGACGAATGTTCATCACACCATTCAACCAATGTTGTGACCTTGTTATTAACAACATCCAATGTCCATGATCAGGAAACCTTGATCATCTTGTTAATCAATGAGGTAGTTTATATGAGAGGCATAACTAGGAACATTTTACTTGTTTATTAAACACACATGTATTAAATTTTCCAATTAATACAATTATAGCACGCAAAATAAACATTTATCATAAACAGGAAATAAGATAATAGCCACTTTATTATTGCCTCTCGGGCATATTTCCTTTAGTCTCCCACTTGCACTAGAGTCAATAATCTAGTTTGAAAAACTTGCGCATTCAACACCTATGGCTTTTTGGTGTTATATATACGTGTTTGCTAGTGGTAAACATAATATCCGGATCTGATACTTTCAGGTATGTGTGTATTTGCATATCTTTGCGTCTCTACGCATCACTCATTCTCAAATGAGATGGCATTGTATAAATTTAGTCCTTTGGTGAGACCTTTAGTTCCTTTGGGTTAAAATATGTTGACAACAAACTACTTAACACAAATGCCCTCTTTTGATGCTACTATAGCAGTCATGTACTTAGCCTTTTTTTGTAGTATCCATCACAATGTATTATCTTTGGAACTGATCCAAATACATCATGGAACCTCCTTTCCATTACATTGTGCCACCCATAGTTTAAATTGAGATAAATTTAATTTGTATATTGTGAAAAAACTAGTATCAATGTAACAGTTTACAATGAACTATTTGTAACTTTTTGTCATCTGTACATAAATATATTCTTAGTTCTTCCAAAGATCATAAGAATATTCTTACTATCGTCCAATGATCATCTTATGAGTCATCCTCATATATGCTCATAACATTTAGAGCATAGGACATATTTGGATATGTACATATCATGGTATACATTATTGATCAAAATATTCATGTGATTTCACTCATCAAGTGTCAAAAACACTCGAATCTTGTTTCACTCACCAAGTGTCAATACACTTGAATTTTGATTCAATCCTTTCCATGCGTCAAGAACCTTTCATGTCGTTTCCATATTGAGATCATTAAATATCTCATATATATACGTCTGGGAAAACCATATTAGCGCATCAATCTATCCATATAGACATTGATGCCTAATATTCTGGTTTTGCCCAAGTCTTTCATCGAAATCCAATTTTAGTGAAATTCTTTACCCGTGTCAATAAAATATACATCATTTCCAATCAACAATATGTCATCTACATAATGTATTATAAATATGTCTCAGCGCTCCCACTTAATTTCTTGCAAATGCAAGCATCTTCATCATCTCTGATGAAATTAAACTCTTTTAACATTTTCATCATGGTGAAGATTCCAACTCTGCTATGCTCACTTCAACCATTGAAGTTTGCATGACCTTTTAGTATCCTTTGAATCAACAAAACCCTTCAGACCGTGTCATGTACATATCCTAGGTAACCATTCTATTAGCAGAACTTTGTTTTGTTTGTTCAAATACCATATACCAAATTATATGTAGTGGTTGCTACATTAATTCATCAAGACTAAATATCGCTACGAAAGATCAAATCTTATCATAGTCAACTCTTTGAACATTGTCACAAACTCTTTTTCGACATGTAGACTATTTCATATATGTCAAACATCCATGTCTATTTCTTTATAGATCCAAATATGACCGATATGCTTCATGCCTTTCTGGAGGGTCTTCCAAGTTCAAAAAACTTGATTTATCCTGTATGGAAACTATCACGGATTTTATGACTTCTAGTCATTTTATGGAGTCAAGGCCCATCATCGCTTCTTTGCATGCAGTCAGTTCATCATTATCAAAACAATAAAGACTTGTTTATCAAATCTCAATATTTGATTCTTACCCGACCCATACGGTTCAATAGGAACTCTAATCTCCGAGATCACAACCTTTGTAGTCACGTGAGCCATGAGCATTTTAGCTGCCTTCGGGACACTTTCTGGTGCTGCGCTACTTAGCACATATATCTAAGGTTCAATAACCTTATCAAAGTTCTATTGTCCCCCCACATAACTTTTCGTGAAAAATCCCTTCTCAACGAATTTGACATTCTAAGCGACAAACTATTTTGTATTTGGTTTTATGGAGGAATACCCAACTATTACATTGGGATAACCTACAAAGAAGTGCATATCCGACTTTGATTGTAAACATTATACTTATGCCTAGCATACCAAAATTTTAGAAAATAAAACTCGGGTTTTATCCCGAACCATAACTCATATGGTGTCATTTCAATGGATCACGATGGTGCTCTTTTTAGTGTAAAAGTGACAATCTCTAAAGCTTTAATCATTAAAATATAATGGCGGTTTTATAAATGACGCCTTTGATTTTACCATGTCAAACAAGGTTCGATTCCATCTCTCGAATACTCCATACTCCTATGGTTTATCGAGAAATGCAAATCCATGGAATGATTCTCGAAATCTCGAATTCTAAAATCATAAATTCTTTATTTTCTCGTTACAATGATTTTCCACTTCATCTTGAAAACCTTTGAACATTTTTCAAATGGTTCATACTTCTCCCTTATTAAGTAAATATACACATATATTCACTAAAATTCCTAGAGAGAGTATATGAAGTTGAAAGATCCATCGCACATGGCTACACATAATGGACTATATACATCTGAAGGGGATCCACAACAAAAAACAAAAATTTCCTACGTTGGAACGCCCTAAACTGCCTAGGATCTATCTATGTAGTAATGCGGTAACGGCTGAGCGTAGAGAATACATACCCTTATAGACCGTACGCGATTAACGTTTTGAGGGGAACGTGGTTGATGTAGTCATACTCGTAGCTGACCTCAAGGTCGCGAACCTCCTCACAGGTCACCCCTTGCTCCTTCTTCATCGTGCAGTAGCTCCGGCTCACAGCATTTAAGCGCCCCAAGTGTTGCGCCTCGTGTCTTCGTATACATCCGTTGTACGATGAGACCTCCATCTCTCCGATCCCGCCGGAAGTGCGGAAGTTGATATCCGGCTAGGAATCCCTGTAGCGCAACAACATGTTGCAGGTGTGACTCGTTCGCACAACCCATACTTGGGGCCATGGTCACAAGGTATAGAGAGAGAGGGAAGGAGAAAGTCAACCAAAGGACTTCTCCAAATATTGGTGTGTCATCCCACCCATGGGCACCCCTTTATATAGGCGAAGGGGGTGTGCCCTCCCCATTAGGTTAGCCATGTGAGACTATTAGTAAAGGAAAAAGGGGCAGGAAATTCGTCCCAGCTGCCTGGGCCACAAGGGCCCAGCACAGCAGCCCGCACAGGCCAACAATAGGCCAGCCTAGGGCAGAGCCAGCCGGGTGGGCTGACCCGCCCACCGTAGCCCAGTGGTGAGGCATGCATAGGGCGAAGGCTAGCACCAGCCCGGGTTGGCTGCCCGGCCCAGTCTGGCGCCTGGGCTCACATGAGCCCCACATGAGCTGGTCGAGCTGGGCGGTGCCATGGTGGCTGGCCCATACGGCGACCTTTATCCTTTCGCCGCCCATGAAAGCACCAAACAAGGCGTCGTGGCGGCTGGCTATTATTATCATAATGAGGTGAACTAGTTTTTCCTTTTTCCTTTTCTTTTTCTGCAGCTTTTCTTCTAGGCTATTTCCCTTCGGGAATTTGGTCTAATATGAAAGTTTCTTTTATAAATCTTAATTTAAATATTATTTAGAATATATTAATTCATAATTAACATATAATATATATATTTAAATTCCCATTTATCCAAAAACATGTTTCCGATCTTTTTCTTTATTCCTTCTCCGAACAACTTTGGATCTCTCTGCGGAACAATTCCGGCTTTCTCTTTTTCTACTATGATTCCGTCTTACGAATGATCGCTCTCATCGTACCCTTAAGTGTATCCCCTCATGGCTCAGGAATGCTCTAGACATGATCTATATCAATGATCAACAGAGGACCAGGGATGCCCATGTGACCCCTATGCATTCCTGATGACAATGTAATTTAAATCGGTAAATGTAGCATCCAATTTCCTTTTGTTTCTCGATACAACTTGTCCGAGATCCGATCATTGGTATGTCATACCTTGTGCAATCTCGTTAACAACATGTTCTATTTTACTTGTTACCGTGATATTACATTCCCGTGACCAAGTCACATGTTGCAACATTTATGGATGTAATCACCAAGCCGGCCATATGTATCTTTACCCGTCATGTGGGTGAACAAATCCCGGTCTTGCAGTCACATGTCATCTACTGTTCCTTTGGAATACCCAACATACACCATTATTTCCACCGTATTACCAGATGGCGTCTAATGCAGTCAAAGCAGCCCCGGGAAACAGTGAGTAATATGAGTTCACAGTCTAAGGAAAAGGAGTCTAGATTTAGCTGTTGCAACAATGAACTAAATGACTTGATCGTGTCGCAATCCTTCGAGGAATGTCCAATCACATCATTCTCCAATGATATGCCCTTGTTGTCAGTTGGCATAAATGCCCATGATCTTGAAACCCAGATCATCCTCATGACCAATGAACTAGTATGAATAGAGGCTACTAGGGACTTGGTTGTTTCATACCACACCTGTACCAATGTTTCTACTTGGTAGAGTTATAGCACATTATGAAACTATTATAAACTAACTGAGATATGGCAATAAAAACCTATTTATTATTTGCCTCTAGGGCATATATCCTTCAGTCTCCCACTTGCACTAGAGTACAAATAATCTAGCTCGCATTTTACTTATCATAAACCATATAACATATGCATTTATAGATCATGCATACTCATGGGAAACGTCATGTCCATTTCTGTTTTACCAGATCATTATGTCTTTTGTAAATCGTTAATGTCTTCCTAATTTTGACATTCACACCATTATCGTATAATGGGTGGAAGTATTCGTTTGGAAACAAAGTGAGACTTTGTTTCTAGTGTTTATAATGACGGTCGTTTACACTGTTGTCATCTAAACTTCGAAACACACTTTGCAATCCTTTTTGTATATATGGTAGTTATGGCAGCAGAACGAGGCTAGTTTCCAGGAGCCTACAGTGACTTTAGATTAACCTCGAGGGCTTTCTCATGGGAACTGTGCCCTAGGACACATCATTCTACGTTAAAAGCGAACTAGCCCCGTCATAACAATATACATCACATCAGATGGAGCCTTTATACTTCTATATCTATGTAGATCCCAGTGCATGAAATGCAACTATGCCACTTACTTTGCTTCTTGCCATTTAAGTACAAACTTAATTCTGGTTCAATGATCAGGAATCACTTCAAGGCATGTTCTTACAGTTAAGAGCTAGTCCTTCCAACCAGAACCTCGAGTCACATTACGTCAAGTATTCAATATGGTTGTATGGAAGAACCTATGACTAAGGCATAGGAGATGCAACACATCTCTTTCTTTCTTTCAACCATAGTTGCAATACTAACTCATTGCTTCATATAGTAAGAGCTTCTTCCTTACCTTGTTTCATTCTGAGCTTCTTTAGAATCTTGTCTTAGGACATTTTGAACATCTTTCAGGATCAAGTCCAGGAAGCATTTGACATTTGATTTTTTATTAAACTTACCGATCTATATCGATAGATCTCATTGTTTAATAACTTCAACTTCATCCTTATTTACCTATTTGAATGTTATTAACACCAATCACATCATTCATATATGTCATCCACATATCCTAGAATGATTTCATGCTCCCACTCAAATATTGTATCCATATTTGAGATCCAGGGATTTCACTTAGCTCCCACTCAAAATATGTCAACTACATATTATGATTTAGCTAAGATGATTTGCTCCCACTCAAATCCAGGTCCTCTTGATAATCTTGGACATTCCAAAATTCTTTGATCACCATCAAATGAAGAATTCCACTACGAGATTTCAATGACCATTCATTTCTCGTACTTAGGTCCATCACGCTTCTTTGTATTTTGTAGGTATGTCTTGATCAAAACATGACGAGAGAATCAATGATATAATTCCACAGTCTTTCAGAATATATTGTTGAATCCTACTTACTTTAGTAAAATTATTCGCTGAAACTTTATGATCATTATCATTGGTTTCTCCTCTATATGTAGAGTTTGGATTCAAGGAACAAATTCCGCTGTGCCACTCAACAATTTAGAGGTAAGGTCAAATACCTTGTTTTGAACTTTTACTTTATTCCACCTGTATCTTCATCAAGACACGTCATCTTTGGACAACAGTAGGTTTGCCCCTTTGTGAAAGATCCATTCATAGCTTCCTAAGAATGCTCTACAAAGACTTGTTTATTCGCCACGATTTTGATTTATAGAAATCTCCTGAAACTCGAACATGCCATAACTCTTATGGTGTTGTTTCCACGAATATTTAGATGTTCCTATATATTTTAAATGAGTGTTTGCTTATTTAGATCTCTAACTCTAAATGATAACTATAACCCCGATAAGAGATAATATGTATCTAATACAAAATGATTATGATGTTCAAACATTTCAACAAAGTTTGAATTTATCCAATTATCATAATTTGTGAAACATCTTTCATAAGTCCCTTTTATGCTAGACTTAACTTGAATACTTTAGTCATGTCGATCAAATCGAAGAGAGTTGTTAATTCAATATCCCATTTTGTTGTGAACTCATTTGAACAATTCAGATCGTTTCAAACTTCATGTTTCATTAAATAAATATGCTTATTCACTTAAGTCCACAATTAACTAATGATTTTTACTATTTGTTGAAAATACGATACATCACTATGTATAAGATTCAACATTTCTTCGCATATCACCGTTTTACCAGAATGCGGAGTTTTAGTCATTCTGCCCAAGGAGGCATGGTTTTGCAAAGTCTCTAGATTAAGCATCTAGGAGCCCGATCTTCATTTACAATGAAGAACATGCAATAACCAAAATGACTTAAACTATAGTGTTATTTCATTAATAAACTTTGGATATCTTTTAGCATTCTAATCCTTTATAAATGCTTAAACTATTTGTAATGCCCCAAATTTTGATGCTAATTTTTAGTGCCTATTTAAGAAAATATCTAGGTCCTTGAGGATATTTAAATCTAATTTGAAAATAGAAAATTAGATAAAATAAAATGAAAGGAAGAAAAGAAGAACAAAATACTAGTACTTGAGCTCACGATCTGATGATTTTCTAATGACTGTAGCTGAATCTTATTCCTTCGTGTAGTGTTGTTTTTACTTAGAGGACAGGTCATTTTATCACTTTAATAATGTGAAGAAAGTTTTACTGAACTGGACTGGACATCTTGTAGCTAAGACGTTTCGTACAGCCCATTAACTCTGGTCAATTAGTTTGGTCAAGGGAGTCCGTCGTCACACCGGTGCCCTAACCTTATCTAGCACGAGCACCCCAGTCCTCCGCTGTCGCCACCGCCGGGTCGTTGCGGGCGCTGCGAGGCCGTGAGATCGAGGCTGTGATTCTACCCTCCATGGCCGTCTCTAGCAAGTCGTCCACCTCTGCTGATTTTTGACCTGCGACATTGTCGCCGTATCGCTGGGCGCATCCGTCTCCATCGAGGACTCTGCAGCCGCTCCGCTGCTAGTGCGACCTCCTAGATGATCCGAGCCAGGAGCTCGCCCCTGCAGCTGCCGTGTCTCATGGGGGTTCAACACCATCAATCTTCCGTCCTTTTGAAGAGGTATTCCTGGCCATTTGTTTTGTGTTAGTTCGATGCATTTTGGTCAATCTTCCAGTTGGGATGCGTTTGTAGCAAGCGACTCGCTGGATGTAGTAACAATGTAGTAGCTTGCTATTCTTGACCAAGCCCAATTTTATCCTAGCAGGAATCAATCAGAAGTATATTAGTATCTTGATGTGGGTCAAGTGATTTATTGTTTAACTAGAAGAGTTGTGGTAAGAACGAATGTAGTGCTGTGTAAAGTTTTTCGGACACCATGATACAATCTGTATCACAGCCGTGTAGTACCAGTTGAGTGTAGTACCAGATGAGTAGGTGTTCTTGTTGAGCTGCTTACGGGAGGAATGCCAATTTTACATGTACTTATGCTGATGTTGGCGCTGGTAGTTTTAGTTAAATGAAATTAGGCTTCTACTAGTTTGGTGTTAACCAGCAGCTGTCTATAACATGTAGTTTGTTTAGTTTTACTGTTTGAGGTATTTAAAATTTATGGAGTGTTTGGTGAATATAAGCATGCGGGACAGCGCACGAATTCTTGATCATAGGAGTGATTCTATGTTTGCTTGTATGCTTAGGTAATAATGTTGTGTATTGAGTGTGACATATGTTTCAACCACAGGTGTTGATATTTCTGGTTCAGAGTCCTACAATTCACCTCTTGTGCTCCGCGGTTGAGGCAAGTGCATATCGGAATAATACTTTGCATGATTCCCTTCGCTTGACTTTTATTTTCTAGCACTTGTTTTTGTTTTGTGCTATTATTTATTGGTTTTATGTGTGGAGATGAAAAGGATACAAGAGAGGATATAGTTTAGTGAATGATACAGGTGCACTTGCATTCTTGCATGGAATCTTGATAAAACATAGTGTTGTGTTCTACTGAGGTAGACACCTTGAGACCGTCGATGTTGGGACGAGTCCCACATTGTCGGCAATCTCCAAAAGTTGGAGTGGGTGGATGCCGACGGGTGTCCACTCGAGCGATACCGGTATACGCAACAAAAAAGAGAAAGCAAAAGGCATGTAGGCATAAAGAGCATTCATTGCACCATGACGTGTGTTATAGGATAATTGTCGGTGTTGTGTTTTATGCAATGCTTATTATTTCTTTATGTACTTGTTGAGTATTTTTACTCACCCTTGTGGATTCTATGTTTTAGGTACCACCGAGGACGACATGCATGGGACTAGGAATAGCACCTCTACATTATAAACACACTACTTTCACATATTACAATACTTTAGTTATAGAGTAGTTCACCACATTCAAGATTTATCTTGATTTATTGTTTACCATAAGGTTTGGTTCATATTTTGTGGCTACTGAGTTGGATGTTATGGGACATCTTGGAAACATGATTTCTTTTACCTAGTATCATTGAAATGTGTAGTCTTGTGTCTCTGATAAAATTGGTGGTGTTTTATTATCTTGGCGTTGTGGATGTTCCCTTAAGAGAGGAGACTCTGCCGAAATTTATAGTTTTGTACCAATATGAGGAGTGTTTAAAGTATGTGTAGCACTGCCAGATAGGGCTGTTATCTGGGGTGTTACAGTTGGTATTAGAGCCTAGGCTTTAGGTCTCTAGAGTTTTAATAGTAAATAGGATAATTTGCCAAGATGTCTAATAAGTAAAACTTTGTCTTTATTTAGCCTAGCAACTTAGAACCTTATTTAAAATTCTAATAACTTAAAACTTGACACACTGGTGCACGATAGGATGGGTTTGGATCATGCATTACATTGTTCCGCTATATTTTATGGTGTATATCTTTTATCCATATATGTTGTGTGTATGGGCTGACAGTTGTCCTAAGAGGCTTAGATTACTTATTGCAGTTACCTTTGCTCCCCCATGGTGGGTAGTTGGAGAGAGAGAGGGAGAGGGATTCTTAATGGTTGACGAATTCAACATTGGAAGGGAGTATTTGACCTTTTATGCTAGTTCAATAATTATGTGAATACCGTAATGGAAGTATTGGATTGATAGATTTGGATATTTATGTTGCTTCATTTTGGTCATGAGGAGATAGTTGAGCAGTTTGGTTTTGGCGTAGAAGTTGATTTTAATATAATGGTAGCATAGGAGATTAAAGTTTGGTTTGCCTACAGTTCCTTGAAGTTCTTACATATGTGTGAGGTTAACCCAATGGAATTTTAGTGTGTAGTTTGCTAATCTGGTAGGTGTTGTAGTTGAGTAGATAAAATGTTATGTAGAATTGTATGGATCCAAATCTAAATGAGAATCTCTTTTCTCTATCCATGTCCCCGAGTATTCTTGAAAGATCGGTAGGATAGAATTTTGTGGTGTGTGTGCAAGAAAGTTAGATGGGAGTCGACCTCAAACCTTGGTTCGTGTCCATGAAATTTGTTTGCGATGCAAGTGAGAATGACCGAGTGTTAGCATTGCGGGATTCTCTATTTCACTTATAGAGTTAATAGTTTGGGTGCGGAATGGATTGGCCCCCATACCAATTACCCTCATTATTCATTCTTGTATGTTGGGGTGGTCAATCATTGTGTGCATTTTTGTTTGCTTGTTTAGTTGAGAAATGGTGTTTTGTAGCCTAAAACATATAATGGTATGATGTTCCAGATGTAATAGAGGCAACAACTACCAAGCGTAGGAGAGGATAAACCTTCGATGTTTTTACCTTACCTGAATCCGCCCTTATTAACTACCATGAGAGTTTTAAATAGGTTATGTGGTGTGTTGAAAAATGTTGAGCATTCATTGTTCATGTTGCATACGCAAGGATTTTATGTTTTACCAAGGACAAGGACATTTGTTCATGACTTAGATACCATACTTGTTTCCAAGTTCTTCGAGAAAGGGATGTGGAGTTTTTTGTTGATCTTATTCCTGGCACTCATCCTACCTCTGTCTCTATATCGATTGTCATGATCATTTCAAGAAGAATGGAAAAGTTGTTGGACGATTGTATTCTAAGGGTTTGGTTCAACATTTTGTCCCGCCTTAGTGAGTGCCCATTATGTTTACAACCAAGACGGATGGATGTCAGCGAAAAGAGTATGGGTTACAATGATCTTAAAGTCGTAGCCATCAGGAGATATATATGTTTCTTCGCATCAAGGACTTGTTTGATCGGATGATTGTAGGTAACGTGTTGGAAGAGGGACATCTAGCTTAGCTATAATCATTTGCGTGTGTGGGAACATGATACTGAAAAGATCGCCTTCTCTACCAGGTTTGGGCATTATGATTATAGAGTTGTCTCCTAGCCAATGCCCTTGCCATCTTTATGAGAGCAATGAACAATATGCTACATATGATTCCTGACAACTTTGTGGCAATATTGGTTGGTGATATCCTGATATACTGAATGACAAGAAGAGCATGAAGTGACATTTGATGCTTATGCTTGAGACTTCGAGAAAGAACGAATTTTATGTAAAGTTAAACAAAGATTGGCTTTTGGAGGTTGTTCTTTTAGGTCATGATGGAAATGTTATTGCTTAATTTTCTAGGCCATTGAAAATGCACGAGTCCTATTCATGCTATAGATCTTACACTTGTGGTTTTTGCACTCGAGTTTTGGATGTGTTATCTTTATGGGAATCTTATGGTGTTTTTACTCATCGTAAGAGTATCAGTAGCCAAATTGAGGCATAGGCAGTGGCTTGTTTTGATATGACAAAATTTATCCTTTAATCAACCATTCTAGACAGAGAGAGAGAGGTGCAACATGATGATGGACTGTACACCAATTACGAGAGCCTATTTTAGAAGGTAGGACTAGAAAGTCTAGTATAGACAAACCAGGAATGTGTTTGTACTGTTCTTTGTGTGCCACGGTAGTCTCAGGTGGAGTAGGACATATTGAGGGAGGCACATCAAACACCATACGACGTTGACGTTCATCTAGCAGGAGAGTTAAAGATGTTTCAGGACCTTATTTTTTCTTGATTGGTGGAAAACAATGGAACTTGAGGTGGCCAAGCATGTGCCCCCTTCTAGGGGTTTTTGTTGAGTAAAGTCATATCATAAGAGGCTAGCATGACAGGCTAGCATGATTGTTGCAATCCTTTGGTGGTTCTAGTATGGTGACTAGATAACACTGCAATCAATTTTATTATTGTCCTACTTCATAAGCGAAGAAGGAAGGATGCAATTTGGATGGTTGTGGATCACCTTAGCGAAGTTTCTAATTTTATATTATTCCTATTCCTACCACCTACTTTGGAAATGACTTGGTACATGTCAGATGGTATGGTTGCATGGGGTTCTAAACCATCGCTTATAGGGATGTCGAGTTTGTATCAAAGTCCTTGGAGAGCTTGTAGAGTGCCTTGTTACACAATTGAGCCCTATTATGGTGTTTCATCCTCGGACATATTGCCACGTCAGAGTGTACAAACCAAACTTTAGAATCTATGTTGAGGTGTGGTGTCCTATCTTGGCAAGGGAGTTAGGAGGATCACTTATCACTTGTTTAGTTTTCTTATAATGACAACTATCATGCTAGTATATGGATGTCACCTTACCAAACTTTGTATGGAAGAAAGCTTTGATCCCCACTTTGTCAGAACATAGTGGGTTAGAAGGCAGTACTTAGACCATACCGGGTTCAATGAACTACTTAGATGGGAGTTGACATTTGGCAACACTTGTTGGCTGCACAAAGCATACCGAAGAGCTTCATTGACTCTAAGAGGTTGAATGTCAATTTCTAGTAGACATAGAAGAACTTTTATGGGTAGAATTTCTTTTATGGTGTCACATACTAAAGGTGTTATATGGTTTAACATCAAAGGGAAGTCTATTCCATGGTATTTTGGACCTTTGATGATAATGGCTTGAGTCACAAAGATAGCCAGTGCCTCGGCTTTTCGAGTCAACAAAACGTGTGCATAATGTGTTTTCCATGTCGTGGGAGCATTTCCATGATTTAGAACGACAAATGATGATGGAGCCAGTTATGATTGAATAAGATTTAATTTCTAGGTTCCCGTCCTCTGAAGATATTGGAAGAGTCGTAGAGTGATAAGGCGTATGATGCTAAAGTTTGTGAAGCTTCTTTGATCGCAACAAAACAAGCGTGAGGGACATGTGAGCTTGAATCCGACATGCGTGGGAAATATCTAAAATTATTCATGGTTGGTATGTGAAGCATGATATTACACATATATTATGTGTTGCGGTGTGAGTAGTAAAATAAGGAAGAATTCGGGGTCGAATTCTGTTTAAGCCGGTAAGAGTCTAATGTCCCAAATTTTGATGCTAATTTTTAATGCCTATTTAAGAAAATATGTAGGTCCTTGAGGATATTTAAATCTGATTTGAAAATAGAAAGTTAGAGAAAATAAAATGAAAGGAAGAAAAGAAGAACAAAATACTAGTACTTGAGCTCACGATCTGATGATTTTCTCATGACTGTAGCTGAATCTTGTTCCTTCATGTAGTGTTGTTTTTGCTTAGAGGACGGGTCATTTTATCACTTTAATAACGTGAAGAAAGTTTTACCGAACTAGACTGGACATCTTGTAGCTAAGACGTTTCGTACATCCCATTAACTCTGGTCAATTAGTTTGGTCGAGGGAGTCCGTCGTCACACCGGTGCCCTAACCTTATCCAGCACGAGCACCCCAGTCCTCCGCTGCCGCCACCGCTGGGTCGTTGCGGGCACTGCGAGGCCGTGAGATTGAGGCTATGATGCTGCCCTCCATGGCCGTCTCTAGCAAGTCATCCGCCGCTGCCGATTTTTGACCTGCGACATTGTCGCCGTATCGCTAGGCACATCCATCTCCATCGAGGACTCTACAGCCGCTCCGCCGCCAGTGCGACCTCCTAGATGATCCGAGCCAGGAGCTCGCCCCTGCAGCTGCCGTGTCTCATGGGGGTTCAACACCATCAATCTTCCATCCTTTTGAAGAGGTATTCCTGGCCATCTGTTTTGCGTTAGTTCGATGCATTTTGGTCAATCTTTCAGTTGGGATGCGTTTGTAGCAAGCGACTCGCTGGATGTAGTAACAGTGTAGTAGCTTGCTATTCTTGACCAAGCCCAATTTTATCCTAGGCAGGAATCAATCGGAAGTATATTAGTACCTTGATGTGGGTCAAGTGATTTATTGTTTAGCTAGAAGAATTGTGGTAAGAACGAATGTAGTGCTGTGTAAAGCTTTTCGGACACCATGATACAATCTGTATCACAGCCGTGTAGTACCAGTTGAGTGTAGTACCAGATGAGTAGGTGTTCTTGTTGAGCTTCTTACGGGAGGAATGCCAATTTTAAACGTACTTATGCTGATGTTGGCGCTGGTAGTTTCAGTTAAATGAAATTAGGCTTCTACTAGTTTGGTGTTAACCAGTAGTTGTCTATAACATTTAGTTTGTTCAGTTTTACTGTTTGAGGTATTTAAAATTTATGGAGTCTTTGGTGAATATAAGCATGCGGGACAGCGCACAAATTCTTGATCATGGGAGTGATTCTATATTTGCTTGTATGCTTAGGTAATAATGTTGTGTATTGAGTGTGACATATGTTTCAACCACATGTGTTGATATTTCTGGTTCAGAGTCCTACAATTCACCTCTTGTGCTCCGCGGTTGAGGCAAGTGCATATCGGAATAATACTTTGCATGATTCCCTTCGCTTGACTTTTATTTTCTAGCACTTGTTTTTGTTTTGTCCTATTATTTATTGGTTTTATGTGTGGAGATGAAAAGGATACAAGAAAGGATATAGTTTAGTGAATGATACAGTTGCACTTGCATTCTTGCATGGAATCTTAAAGATAAAACACAGTGTTGTGTTCTACTGAGGTAGACACCTTGAGACCGTCGATGTTGGGACGAGTCCCACATAGTCGGCAATCTCCACAAGTTGGAGTGGATGGATGCCGACGGGTGTCCACTCGAGCGATACCAGTATACGCAACAGAAAAGAGAAAGCAAAAATCATGTAGGCATACAAAGCATTCATTGCACCATGACGTGTGTTATAGGATAATTGTCGGTGTTGTGTTTTATGCAATGCTTATTATTTTTTTAATGTACTTATTGAGTATTTTTACTCACCCTTGTGGATTTTATGTTTTAGGTACCACCGAGGACGACATGCATGGGACTGGGAGTAGCACATCTACATTATAAACACCCTACTTTCACACATTACAATACTTAAGTTATAGAGTAGTTCACGACATTCAAGATTTATCTTGATTTATTGTTTACCATAAGGTTTGGTTCATATTTTGTGGCTACTGAGTTGGACGTTGTGGGACATCTTGGAAACATGATTTCTTTTACCTAGTATCCTTGAAATGTGTAGTCTTGTGTCTCTGATAAAATTGGTGGTGTTTTATTATCTTGTCGTTGTGGATGTTCCCTTAAGAGAGGAGACTCTACCGAAATTTATAGTTTTGTACCAATATGAGGAGTGTTTAAAGTATGTGTAGCACTGCCAAATAGGGTTGATATCTGGGGTGTTACACTATTATCATTAACATAATGATGAGAATCATTCATTTATAATCGTAATGTGACCATAACGGTATTGTTCATAAGAATAGTACAAATGTCTTGTATCTCGTTCATATGAATAATCGTCTCGCTAAAAGCAAGACACACAAACAAGGATTACAAATTTATATTCAAGTCCACTAATCCAAATGATAAACTTTGAGGACAGAGGTGATGTCGGCCATCAACTGTTTTTCTTGCCGTCATCAAGTCACGTTGCCTCAAAACCAGCAATTCTCAAGCAGATCCTCCTCTTTTCACAAAGGAGGACAAGTATCAAATACTTTGCAAACTGCAACGAGTTTTTGCAAGAACCACATTTATAATTTTGTATATGTAACATATACCTTTTCATCCATGACCTCCATTGCAATCAAGCCCTTCTAAGAGTTCTCAACTCTAATGCAAGATTGCTAAGTGTTTCTCCAAATATTCCCCTTTCATCCATGATGGAGGAAAACCCATCCAACGGCTCATACCTTATGTGCCATATCTTGCAGAATACAAAATGTAGCCCAACTCTCCATCGTATAGAGAATGGCTTATTGGATGATTCATGGAGAAAACACAAACATTATGGACCCACCGAATTATCTCCTAATGGTTATTGTATCAAGAAAAGAAGATCACCTTTTACGAGGATATCCCTCAGGCGTGGGTATTAATCTATGAAGTTGGACCCTTTTGCTAAGTTTCACATCAAGCAAGAATTTCCCATGGTCGCAAAGGACCTCAATGGGATAGGCCATGATCTACTAAGATATTTGCAAATAGACATCTAGACTAAGTTCATAATAAGAGTTCAATTTATAATTGATCTCCATTAAAATTGTCATCTCCTGGACGATTTTAGTGATCACATGATCCCAATCCTATGCACCTCCCCTGATCATCACAAACATCAGTGCAGCCACAAAGGTAGACATTCCCTAATGTCAATCACATAATCCATGTGACTCATGCTCGATCTTTTGATCTCTTGTGTTCTGAGGCCATGTCTGTACATGCTAGGCTCGCCAAATATAAATTGTGTGTATTCGCTGTGCAACATGGCTTACACCCACTGTATGCGAACATAGATATGTCTGACACCCGATCATCACGGAGTGCCTCGTAATGAAGAACTTTCTTGGTGGTGCACACACAAGGGGAACATGATCATTGGAACTAAATAGGGATTATCTTATTTGCTAACGTTGAGTATCTAATACTCGCACACAGTAAGATGTAAAAACATGTATCAACATCATATGTATATTGTGATATGATATGGTCCTTCTTCTTGCGCCTTGATCTCCACCGAGCGGTCCGACATGATCTCCATCTTGCCCTTGGTTTGACGCCAAGTCCACGACGCCACCACTAGGTCGTTCATCGGAACGATGACTATTACTATACTACTTAGTAACAGAAAAGTAAACTACTTTACCTTCGTAACGACCAATACCATATCAAATCACATGCCCCTCCTACAAAATAAAGTCAGACTCCTCTACTTTATCTATTGCAAGTTTTACGTGATTGTTAGGGCTTTCGTAATAGAACTGTTTCTAAACTACGAACTTCCCAACCACAACATGGATCCAACAATTGTCTCTACTACACCCCTTTTGGGACCCTCCGTTGTAAATGATATATCAACTATTGAATGAGAGACAGACACCCGCTAGCCACTTATACGGTACAAGCCATATGTTGAGTGTGGAACCAGTCTCGTGTACGAATACACGTAAGGTCGGTCCGAGCCGCTTCATCAAACAATACCGTGATATGAACAAGTACACGTTATAGGGTAACAACTAAGGGATCAATGCCTGCATAATACTTATGCGTACCGACCGTACAACACTCCTACGCGTATATTGGCTCTGATACCACTGAAGGGGATCCGCAGCAGAAAACAAAAATTTCCTACGTCAGAACGCCCTAAACTGCCTAGGATCTATCTATGTAGTAATACGGTAACGGCCGAGCATAGAGAATACATAGCCTTGTAGAGTACGCGATTAACGTTTCGAGGGGAACGTGGTTGATGTAGTCGTACTCGTAGCCGACCTCAAGGTCGTGAAGCTCCTCGCGGGTCACCCCTTGCTCCTTCTTCATCGTACAGCAGCTCCGGCTCACGACATTTAAGCGTCCCAAGTGTTGCGGCTCGTGTCTTCATACACATCCGGTGTATGATAAGATGTCCGTCTCCCTGATCCCACTGGGAGTGCGGAAGTTGATATCCGGTTAGGAATCCCTCCCTGTAGCGCAACGGCGTGCTGCAGGTGTGCCTCGTTCACACAGCCCAGACTTGGGGCCATGGTCACAAGGTATAGAGAGAGAGGGAAGGAGAAAGTCAACCAAAGGACTTCTCCAAATATTGGTGTGTCATCTCACCCATGGGCACCACTTTATATAGGCGAAGGGGGTGTTCCCTCCTTATTAGGTTAGCCATGTGGGACTATTAGTAAAGGAAAAAGGGGCAAGAAATTCGTCCCAGCCGGCTGGGCCACAAGGGCCCAGCACAGCAACCCGCACAGGCCAACAACAGGCCAACCTAGGGCAGTGCCAGCCGGGTGGGCCGACCCACCAACCGCTGCCCAGCGGCGAGGCGTGCACAGGGCGAAGGCCAGCACCAGCCCGAGTGGGCTGGCTCCATCCGCGCGGCCTAGCGGCGTAGCCCACCAGGCGGCTCCCCGCGAGCCCCACATGGGCCGGGTCGAGCTAGCCTAGTTTCCGCGCAGGTGGCTTTATCCACCCCTTCCCCGCATCCCATCCCGCCCACGCCGCCCGTAATTATTATCTTAGACTATCTAATGCGTGGGAACTAGTTTTTCCTTTTCCTTCGGGGGCCAGGCTGCCACCAGGCGCCCCGGTGCACTGGCCTTCATCCCCTTCACCCTTCCTGAGCATCCCAGCTACAGCGTGGCAGTCGGCGCGGGCTATATATCGCTGCTGCCCACGTGGGTGAACTAGTTTTTCCTTTTTCCTTTTCTTTTTCTGCAACTTTTCTTCTAGGCTATTTCCCTCTAGGAATTTGGCCTAATATGAAAGTTTCTTTTATAAATCTTAATTTAACTATTATTTAGAATATATTAATTCATAATTAACATATAATATATATTTAAATTCCCATTTATCCGAAAACACTTTTCCAATCTTTTCCTTTAATCCTTCTCCGAATAACTTCGGATCTCTCTACGGAACAATTCCGGCTTTCTGTTTTTCTATTGTGATTCCGTCTTACGAATGATCGCTCTCATTGTACCCTTAAGTGTATCCCCTCACGGCTCGGAAATGCTCTAGACATGATCTATATCAATGATCAACAGAGGGACCAGGGATGCCCATGTGACCCCTATGCATTCCTGATGACAATGTCGTTTGAACCGGTAAATGTAGCATCCAATTTCCTTTTGTTTCTCGATACAACTTGTCCGAGATACGATCATTGGTATCACATACCTTGTTCAATATCATTAACAACAAGTTCTGTTTTACTTGTTACCATGATATTACATCTCCGTGACCAAGTCACATGTTGTAACATTTATGGATGTAATCTCACCAAGCCGGCCGTATGTATCTTTACCCGTCATGTGGGTGAACAAAAATCCCGGTCTTGCAGTCACATGTCATCTACTTTTCCTTTAGAATACCCAACATACAATATTATTGCCACCGTATTACCAGATGACGTCTAATGCAGTCAAAGCAGCCTCGGGAAACAGTGAGTAATATGAGCTCACGGTATAAGGAAAAGGAGTCTAGATTTAGTTGTTGCAACAATGAACTAAATGACTTGATCATGTCGCAATCCTTCACGGAATGTCCAATCACATCATTCTCCAATCATATGACCTCGTTGTCAATTGGCATAAATGCCCATGATCTTGAAACGCAGATCATCCTCATGACCAACGAACTAGTATGAATAGAGGCTACTAGGGACTTGTGTGTTTCATACCACACCTATACCAATGTTTCTACTTGGTAGAGTTATAGCACAATATGAAACTATTATAAACTAATTGAGATATGACAATAAAAACCTATTTATTATTTGCCTCTAGGGCATATCTCCTTCAACATCAACATGTAAAATTTCCAATAATTTAATCATCCGTTCCTCTTTGGCCTGTGAACGGAGTTTCAATTATCTTCAGGAAAGTATCACAAGCGTCAATTGATCAAAATCAAAGACTGTAAAAATCCATCAGCATGGATTTTCTTCATGTTTTCTTTCCAATATAATTTAAACGACAATGTCACTTCATAAGTGATCTTTCAATCATTTGTATTGCGACATTTTAGCATTAGTTTTTATGGACATGATTTATCCAACTAGACTTGTAAAAGTTCATCCATCTTCTATGGAGTACGGTAATTATTTGAACAACAATTGTCCTCATAATACCGGCACAAAATAACAATTATTAAAACAAATCTTGAAGGCAATCTTTGATGTCAACGAGAAACACAATAACACTTTATTTGTTTTCGATGAACATCATCACATATTCTCTTGCTAGTTACTTAGGCCATTATAGTTCATGAATTGTGTTGTTCTGTATGACATTTCACACCAACCAATTTGGTATCCAATACCCAAGAACCACATTGTTCAACAAGCAAATAATACAGCCATAACATGTATATCATCCATATACCTAATCTGGACATTTCCAGTCTTTTCTTTTCTGCCAAATATTTTATAGATTCTCTTTCAGCATTTCCTTTTCCTTTAAAATAATCTATCAACATCAATAGTGGCATCATACACATGACACATAGTCCAAAGCATGTATAGTCAAATACTAATACCTTTGAATTGCACTTTGAAGTGGATCACCATCATCAAATGTTTGGCATTCTTTCAAAACTCATTCTTTAGTAATCTATTAGTGTAGTAAACATTTTACATACATATTATATTCATCCTTATCATGGAAACTATCATGATCAAGCTATTATAGCCTATAAGGAATAATCACGAGTATAATGTCTATTCCCAAAACCTTTTTGGGAGATTAGGACACCTAGCGTCTCCAACCTTCACAAATTCTCATACAATATGAGAACATGTATTTTACTAAACAACTCTATCATATTGCAACCATAAACATTGTTTCAGATATCACAATATCTTCCACACATGATGGTTTCCGAAATAATTCTTTCAGCTCCTGGATAACCTCAATATTAAAACAACTTTTGAATATCAAGAATCATGGATGCACATGATACTTTAGATACTAACACTGGAATTGTTACTCTTGATTTAATACTACTTATTAAACTTCATGGAGTAAATGGAGTTTGCTGAAAGTTTGTAATAGGATTTCTATACTTTAGATTCACACTCAAAATAATACGATACCAGTTCGTAAAGTAAATATCTAGAAATCTATAGTTCTATTATCTCAATTATAACTAAGCATAAGGTAGTAAACGGATACCAATGACTGCAAAAAATTATGCAAATTCACTTTGATTTAGTTTATGATAAATTGAGTTCGACTAATCCAAATTAGAAATGAACTTCCACTCAAAACCAACATCCCTCGAGTTGTTTTGGTGATTATATTAACCAAATCCACTACACCAAGTCTGATCATCATGTGAGTTGGTGCAGCTTCAAAGGCGAGCATCTATATAGTCATCATATCAACCATATGACTCATGATTTACCTTTCGGTTCGTGTTCCGAGGCCATGTATGTACATGCTAGGCTCGCCAAGTAAGAACCTTAGTATTCACGTGTGTAAAACTGTCTCACACCCGTTGTATGTGAACCTAGAGTCTATCACACCCGATCATCACGTGGTGTTTCGAAACGAGAAACTATCTTAACGGTGCATACTAAGGAAGAACACATTCTTATCTTGATATTTTAAAAGGGATCATCTTATAATGCTACTAAAGCGCCAAACAAGCAATATAAGATGCAAACAAACATCATATGCAAAAAGTGATACGATATGGTTCTTGCACTTGATCACTATCATGTGCATTGTGGTATGATCTTTATCATTCCTATATGTGTAAGTCCAAGGTCTATGGAACTTACATTTCGGTATGTCATAATTTCCAAGAGTATCAATCCATACTACAAATTATAACATTACCATATCATGACACTTGCCCAGCAACAATCTAAACTAGACGCCTCTAATTTATCAATTGCAAGTTTTACGTGGCTTAGGGCTTTCGAAGATAGAACCATTCATACCTACGAACATGGAATCACAACGATGATAATTAGCAACTCGTTGTAAATCAGATATTGACTATAGTAGGAAAGACAGACACCTTCTAGCGACTTTTGCAAAACTAGTTGCATGTCAAGCGTGGAACAGGTCTCATGTGCGAGGACATGTAAAGTTAGTCCGGACCTCTTCATCCCACTATGCCACCAATATCCAAAATACATAGAAGATGCAATACCATGATCATCAATGCCCACATACTTATATGTGTTCTACCCGTCCAAAGCATCTACGCACAGATCAGGCTCTCATACCACTGTTGGGTTTATAGCATATAAAACAAAAAAGTTCCTACGGTGTGAACTACTAAGCACCAAGATCTATCTACCTAGATACAATCAACGGATGGATATACATCCATAGAGAACATACCCTTCACGAGCGACAAAGATTTGTTAATGAAATCTGATTTCATGGATGATGTAGTCGTTCACTTGCCGATCTCAAGATCATGATGAAGTCCAGCAAGTCCAGCAGGTCCAACATCAACACTGACTCCACGATCAATAATCGGTAGCGAGGCCTGGAGATCTGTACTGACTCCCACACATTCAACGATGACTCTAGTGATCGTGTGAACCTTTAACATCATAACTAAATCCCTTTGTCTCGCGATATATTACATGTCTGAGATTTGATCATCGGTATCCCCATAGCTAGTTTGATCTCATTACCGACATGTACTCTTTTCTCATTCCCGTGATATGACATTCTAGTGATCTTATCACTTGCTTGCAAGCTACATCAATGTGATATCACCGAGAGGTACCATAGTATATCTCTCCGTCATCGGGATGGACAAATCCCACTCTTGATCCATGCGCCTCTACATAACACCTTCAGAGTATCTGAACCCACCTTTATTATCACCCTGTTATGGTGTGATGTTTGATGTTATCAATTTACTCTTCCGGTGTTAGTGATTGACATGATCTCATGGTCTAAGGACTAAAGTTACTTCGTATGTTGTCATAGCAATTTTAACACAATGACTTTGATCGTATTGCTATTCTTTAGATGAATGTTCATCACACCATTAAACCAATGTTGTGACCTCATTATTAACAACATCCAATGTCCATGATCAGGAAACCTTGATCATCTTGTTAATCAACGAGCTATTTTATATGAGAGGCATAACTAGGAACCCTTTATTTGTTTATTAAACACACATGTATTAACATTTCCAAGTAATACAATTATAGCATGCAAAATAAACATTTATCATAAACATGAAATAAGATAATAACCACTTTATTATTGACTCTCGGACATATTCCCTTCAATAATTTTGTTTATGAATATGTATTAGTTTGCTTCCTTTATGTTGTGTGAATGTCGACCACACAACATTTTCCTACGGGACAAGGGAGCAAACTACCTGAAAGTGCATGTGTGCCCCCATGTGTGGTTTTGGTAATTAATGATGATCTCTATGGACTAATATTTGAATTGAGTTTCGGTTGTAGGATTTGTCCATTGGCATTGTTTGGGCCATGTGTTGGTTTCAAGGTTGAAAGATGAAGAAATGAATAACAAGAATAAATGTCCGAGGGCTTTGGGCCTATTGGAATCTTGTTGAAAAAGGAACAAGTTTGGAGGTTGATCAAGACAAGTGCAAAGAGTTGATTCAATATGGATCAACACTCAAGAATAAATGAAGAAGTGCAAGCTCAAGGTGCGCCATCTCTAGAATATCTCATGCTTAAAGCTTGCCATCCTAGGTGATCATGGAATGATGAATAAAAGTTCAAAGAAGAGGTTTCTCCATGGAGTATGGGGAGAAATTCACAATTCTTCATCAGGCGCACGAGCAAATGCAATCAAGAAAGGCGTTCCATCTTGAGAAGAACAAGACCGTCTACATCAAGCTCAAGTGGAATGCTCAAGTCAAAGGTATGATTTTGATAGGTTTTCTCTTTTTCCGGTCTAATGTTGTTAGTTTGGAGACCGGGTTTAGGATAGATAGCCGTATTAACTTTTGCCATTGAAAGTAAGCAACTTATTGATGAGCATGATGACACTATTGAAAAAATGATATGTCTTGAGCGTGAGTATGCTAATGATATTACAAATCTAAATGAAGCTCTTGAACATGAACAAACCACCAAGGAATCTCTTGAGGAGACCTTTTCTCTAGAGCTATCTAGAGTGAAGGAATCTCATGATAGAGATCTTGAGGTGGCAAGTGATCTCAAAATTAAAAATGATGTGCTTCAAGTTGCTTATGCTAAACTCTAAGGATTTTGAGAACCTCAACAATGGCTCTAGGGTGATCAAGGGTGATCTCATCAAACTCACAGAGTCACATGAGCAACTTAAAGGTTCATACTCTAAAGAGCTTTCCAAGTTGCCCTCACCTCTTGCAATTAATAATGATGCTTGTGCTACTAACCATACTTCTTGTGAAGCATCTATTTTGAAGGAGAATGTTGATCTAAAAGCTCAACTTGCTTTGATAACTAGCAACTATGGGGAATTAGAAGAAAGTCATGTTAAGATCTCAAGCTCACATGATGATATTGTAGTCTCCCATGGTAGGCTAAAGTTAGCTCGTGAGGCCACTATGTCAAAGGTAACATCTTGTGAGCCTCATGTGGTCATTAGCACTACTTCTACTCAAAATGTCATATTTCCATGTGTTAGTCCTTGTGATTCGATCATCATCTCATAACCATGCTATATCTTATGATGAATTGCATCCCTTGCCTTGTTGCTCTAACAATGAAGCATATACTTCCTCTAGTATTATTGTTGATAATAACCATGTAGAGGAAATCAAAGAGCTCAAGGCCCAAGTCACTTCTTTGAAGAATGACTTGAAGAAGTGTCATGAAGGGAAGACCACACTCAAGAATATCTTAAGTGTGCAAAGACTCCGAAATGACAAGAGTGAGCTTGGATTCAACTCCAACATCAAGAAAAATCCCACTAACAAGTGGAAGCACAAGAGCGACAAGAAGAAGGGCCAAGAACAAGTGAAGAATCTGGCCAACATTATGTGCTTCAAGTGCAAGGAAGAAGGGAATCTTGTGAGATCTTACCCATTGAATAAGAAACCTCTTAGTGAGAAGAAACAAGGGAAGCAGCCTCAAGCTCAAGATGAGCCTCTTCCCAAGAAGTCTCAAGCTCTTCCTCAAGTGGTGGAATCTCCCAAGAAGAAACATAGCAAGAGAAGAACTTGCTACATATGTCATGAGAAGGGGCACCTCTATTCCTCATAAACCACAGGTAACTCCTTGTACAAACCTATCTTGATCAATGATGCTTATTCACTTCATAAGGATGAGGTGGCAAATGTATTTGACAAAAATGTTGGTGCCTGTTGGGGGTGTAACCCCAGGTACCCCAGAGTTGGTGTATCAAGTGACTCACTAGAACATTGAGTGATTCAATTGAAGATGTGAAATATAAGTTGAATAAAGAAAGGAGGATAAAAATGGATTTGGGCCGACTTAGTGAAAATTCGTCCTAAGAGAGAATTCTCTCAGACCAAATCTGAACCGTATGGGCCGAATTGTATGAACCTGCTCCGAATTAAGGAGTAATCCGTCCATCTGGGGCATCCATCTCCTCCCGGGGTGGGCCGGCCAAAGTCAATTCGGCCCACCACGGGCCATCTCCATCGCCAACACCTGACCAAACTCCCATCAACACCACCTCGCGAATCTCCCACTACCCACCGCATCGCCAGCGCCTCGACGCTCCCCCGCCTTTTCACGTCGCCTCCTCATGTCGCCTAGGTGGGCCGACAAGGAGCCATCACGGCACATCGCGGGACTCCCTCCATGTCGCCCGAAACCAGCCAGGGTAACCCGGGTGGGCAAACACGGCGGCCCACCCCGGGATAGCTTCCACTATCGCTCCGCTCCCTCGTCCCGCCAACGCTTCCCTCGGGTGGGCCTAATCCAGCCCACCACGAGGACTGCCGCTCCGCTCCCTCGCCTCGCCAGCATTTCCCCGGGTGGCCGACTTAGCAAGCATCTCGGCCCACCTCGGGTCACCTTCTCAAAAACCATCTACCTGGGCCGAATTGACTCAGTTCTCGGCTGGGTGAGAAATAATGTAGCTAGGGCACTATTCACCACCCCCTGGGCCCCATTTCACGCCCGTGCCGAGTTATTTCCACCTAGGGCTGAATTTAACTTCACTCGGTCAAATTACTTCATCCTAGATACCAGTTCGTTCATATTTGGGTGCTCCCTTGACCTCTACATTGACGTGCCTCCAAGTCAAGTCAAGCCTACGTCAAGTGCCAGTCCTGGGACTCCCCTGTCTCAGACTGGCACCATTCATCCAAGATGCTAAGGAATATGCTGGGCATCTTGGGAGATGCTAGGGAATATGCTGGGCATCTCCTCATATGCTAAGGAATATGCCAAAGGGATAAGACCGATGGCTCACTAAAGGACAAGATGACTGGGCAAGGACCCACGAGACAGCTCATAGGAGTACTTGTGATGACATACCATGTCCCCTAGGTTCCCCTTTATAAGGAGCACCAGGGGTATCGTTGCACAGGAGGCCCCCGAAGGGCTCCTCTCCCTCTGCTCACTAGGAGCATGGTTTCTTGTTCCTCTGCTCTCTCCATTAGAGGCATAAGAGTACAACTCTAGGAGCACCATTGTAGCCACAAGCATGGCAAGATATATGAGATTAGATGCAGGAGTAGAGGTGTTATCTCACTACGAGAGCCTCAAACCTGGGTATACCGTGTCTCTCTGAGTTCTTCTGTATGAGGTCTTCACTTCATCAACCCTCCCCGGATTCCTCCAGTGCCCATTGACCCCAACTTTAGCCTATACTAGGCATATGCCGTGACACCACCACGACATTTGGCGCTAACCGTGGGGCTGATCAGAGGCGTTGGTTGGGTTTCCATTTGGACGGGAACATCTTCATCAAGCTCTGCTTCACCATCGATCGAAAGCCTCTACATCCTCTCCCTCAACATACAGAGAGCAGGAGTTGGCATACAAGCCTCCCTGGTTGAGGTCACTCAACCTCAACCTCTTCACCAATAGTACCGTAAGTATTAGCTGACTCAACAAGAGTGACTCAACTAGCATAACTCAACCTTCTTACCAAGGATACTGTGAGTAGAAAGTAACTCAACCAACAAGCACATGAGATAACCCTGAATGTCACGTGGGGGTTATCGCCTTCAATCACTTAGTTGTTCACCCCGGGAAAGAGATAACTCAACCCGGGGACTAGCCAACGTATCTTTTGAGTCGCCTAAAGATAGAAAAAGTATCTCAGGGACTCGGTGTCTCCGTGCATAGAACAATAACTCAGAATAGACTTAAGATATGACATGATCTCATATGTATCCACTGCTTTATGTCTTTAGGCTACATTTGATGATAAGACAACTCACCAAGTCAATGCAACTCATTGTAGCTCGGATTTAACTCACCTCGCCTAGTTACCTTGTAACTAGGATTGTATTTTAGCTTGCCTAGTTACCTTGTAACTAGGATTTGACTCAGTCTGCCTGGTTACCTGGTAACTCATATTTAACTTGGATTGGTGTTTACTTCATCTTGTCAGGTTATCCTTAACTCAGATTGGTGTCTGCTCTAGCTTGCCTAGTTACATGGTAACTCGGTTTTTACCTCAGCTTGCCAAGTTACATGGTAACTCGGTTTTTACTTCAGCTTGCCTAGTTACATGGTAAATTGGTTTTTACTTCAGCATGCCTAGTTACATGGTAACTCGGTTTTTACTTCAGCTTGCCTAGTTACATGGTAACTCGGTTTTTAATTCAACATGCCTAGTTGCATGGTAACTCGGTTTTTACTTCATCTTGCCTAGTTGCATGCTAACTCGGTTTTTTACTTCAGCCTGCCTAGTTACATGGTAACTCGGATTTACTTCAGCTTTCCTAGTTACATGGTAACTCGGTTTTTAATTTAGCTTTCCTGTTGCATGGTAACTCGGATTTATTTTAGCTTGCCAAGTTACTTGGTAACTCGGATTTAACTCAGCTTACCAGGTTATCTTATACCTCAAATCAGTTTGTTCCATATCTTGGATGGCAATGTGCCAGTATATCAATAACTCATCATATTCAATCTCAGATCTATATCTCGGATCCATATCTATGGAAGTATGCCACAATATCATAAAGTCAGATCATAACTCAAAATCATATCTCGGATCAATATCTTGGATCCAAATCTATGGCACTTTGTCGGTATATCGTAAGGCCATAGCATATCTCAGCAATAATAACCCGGATTCTGAGTCAAGTAACTCAAACTTCCATATGTAACTCGGATATAAGACTTATGTCGGATTCGAGTCAAGTAACTCAACTTTTAGTCATGTAACTCGGATTTTGAGTCAAGTAACTCAAACTTCCATCATGTAACTCAGATTTTGAGTCAAGTAACTTAGATCTGAGACTTATGTCAGATTTGAGTCATGTAACTCAGCAAATCAGGCAAGAAGCCACAAACTTACCCAAAATGGTTAAGTCTAGAGCCAAATTAGGCCAGAAGCCATGAACTTACCCAAAAGGGTTGAGGCCAGAAGCCAAAAGACTTACCCAAAAGGGTTAAGGCCACAGCCAAATTAGGCCAGAAGCCACGAACTTACACAAAAGGGTTAAGGCTAGAGCCAAATCAGGCCAGAAGCCAAAAGACTTACCCAAAAGGGTTAAGGACAGAGCCAAATCAGGCCAGAAGCCAAAAGACTTACCCAAAAGGGTTAAGGCCAGAGCCAAATCAGGCCAGAAGCCAAAAGACTTACCCAAAAGGGTTAAGGCCACAGTCAAATCAGGCCAGAAGCCAAAAGACTTACCCAGAAGGGTTAAGACCAGAGCCGATAAGGCCAGAAGTCAAAAACTTATCCAAATGGGTTAAGACCAGAGCCAAATTGGGCCAGAAGTCAAAAAACTTACCCAAAAGGGTTAAGACCAGAGCCGAATCGGGCCAGAAGTCAAAAAACTAACCCAAAAGGGTTAAGGCCAGAGCCAAATCAGGCCAGAAGCCACAAACTTGCCCAAAAGCATTAAGGCTAGAGCCAAATCAGGCTAGAAGCCACAAACTTACATCAAATGGGTTAAGACTAGAGCCGAATAAGGCCAGAAGTCAAAAACTTACCCAAATGGGTTAAGACCAGAGTAATAACCGCTCCTGGCCAGAAGTCAAAAACTTACCCAAAGTTTTAGATGAGTCTTGGAAGTTATTACTTCAGTAATAACCGCTCCTTATCCTTTTTATTTGCTTTTTGTGCCAAGAGTAACCTCTAATGAGAGAGAAGTAATGATTGGGAAAGTTGCTATCCCGAAACAGATTTCTGTGCTTCACCATAAATATTCGTGTAAAATCTCTGTATGTCCTTTTGAGGCTTGAATTTTTGTGCTTCTGCCCCAGGTTGTTATCTAACTTTCGTTAGTTTAACACTTTTTGATTTGAGCAACAGAAGGTCTTCGAAAAAATTCGTTTTTACCTGCTGGTCTGTTTTGACAGATTTCTGCCATTTTCTGTATTTGCTTCTTGTTGGTTCTTTTTTGAGTTCTTTTAGGGAATTGAGATCTTTATGGGAAGTGCTACAGTAGCTGGTGTTCTAATGGAAGTTTTATTGGTGTTAGAACTGAACCTAAAGACTTATTATCTTGAGTGCACTAATGTTGCTAATAAAGATTGTGTGAAGTTTTGTATGAAGGAAAAATTTCAGGTGTATGGAAGGAATGAGTAATGAGATGAAGGATGGACTAAAGCTCAAGCTTGGGGATGCCACGCGTCTCACCCCAAGAAATATCCAAGAAGTACAAGCGTCGAAGCTTGGGGATGCCCAAGGCATCCCCCTCTTCATCAATAAAAATTCCAGGTTTCTTCCAAACGCTTCATTTTTATTGTTTCATGCACAGTTGTGTTGTTCTTGGAGCGTCTTCTTCTTTGTTTTCGTTTTGGTTTTTCATTTACTTGGTTTTCTGAATAAATTGGTTGGAACCCCTCTTTCATACATTGATTTTCAAATAGTTTGGTTTGGATTGGAAAAGAGTAGGAAAGTTCATGCTTAAGTGGTAAAGAGAGCTTGTTTTTGACTATGGCCTATGCTTTGTCATGCCATGCTTGATATTGTTTTGGATTTATGCTTAGTATTCTTTGCTATAGCATGACTTGTTATGAATAATTGAGATTGCTTAATGTGACTTGTTATGAATAATTGAGATTGCTCAATTGAGATTGCTATAGCATTCTTTAGTTTTCAACTTGTAATATCACTTTATGCTTTGATCAATGATGTTTTGTCGCTCTGCATGATTATGGCCATTATTGCTCTCTTAGTTTGTCGCTCCCAGTCTTTTGCGAGCCTCCACAACCAAGTATGAGTTCCACTCATGCATCCAACTCCTAAAACCAAGTTATTCCGAAGAGTCCACCATACCTACCTACTAGCATATGCTATTCCAAGTATATTCATGTTTTTGTCTACCTTCCAAATTAAACTTGTGATGAGAAAACTAGTGATTAAAGCTCTCACGAACTTGATGGCACACTTTACTTTTTTGCATTTAATAAACTTGAACCATTGCGTCCATCTTGGTTGTGTATATGCTTGCGCTTTATAAGTTAAAGTTAGTAGAACCATGTATCATGGGGAACGTTTTCAACATTGCACTTGTACTTTGTACCCCGTTGATATCATGTTCTTTTGCTTATGGATCCCGGTGGTGTGAAATAAAAGGGGAACTTGTAAGATCATGGAGTTTGTATTTGTGTTAGAGAAATGCCTGGGACGCTAGCCTAAGCCATGCCTAATCATGGTGGAAACTTGCAACATAACCATAATGAGCACTCTATGAAGCATCCTCAAAAAAACCTATGCAAATAGCAAATAAAAAGATCGCTGAGATGCTCATTGTCTGCTTGCCTTGTCATTTTGATTATGGGATAGCTCCTGTATCATGTGCAAGGGGTACCCCGTTGGTGGTTCTCTATGATACATATGTACTTACAATGACAAGAGCTTACTTGTGACTAAAGTTGAGTAGCATGAGGTTCGGTCTTTGTAAGTAAGGGAGATGAGATTTTGGTTTATAACCTATCAAGCATATCCTCTTAGTTATGTCACTTTAACCTTAATCACCTTCAAGATGCTTATGATAGGGGAAATGAGAGCTAATATGTACCATAATTTTTGGAAGCTCTTTATGAGACTTGAATCCCAATTTCCTTCTATGAAGGCCTTTCTTTTACTTTTATATTGAGTCTCCACCTTCTATCTTTATGCACCTACTTTGAGAGCATAGTGGCCATTCTTAGTTCTATGTGCATTGTCCCAAGACTTATTGATTGATGCATACCTTGATATTGCTTGTTTTAAACTATTTGTATCTAGTCACTCTTATAAACTTTGAAGGTGTCCTATGCATTTATGTTTGCTACTCTATGAGGGACAAGCTGAACGCCACTATGCTATGTTTTCTTTATGTGAAACAAACAAACGTCTTGCAAAGCATTGTTATTCATTAATCTTTTGTTTGTGCCTTTTCATGTTGCAACATAGTTTATTTATCTTATTGCTAGAACTTTATCTTTCATGTTATGATTGAAGTACTATGATCCCAGCTTTGAATGTTTTACAAATACTTTGATCAATTTTATGATGGTGCATGTCACCTCAAAAATTATTCTTTCTTTTTAACACTTACCTACTCAAGGACGAGCAAGAGTTAAGCTTGGGGATGTTGATACGTTGCAAACGTATCCATAATTTTTGATGTTCCATGCTTGGTTTTATCTACTTTCTTGTGTTTTGTCCACACTTTGGAGTAATTTTCATATGATTTCTTGAACTAACCTATTAACAAGAGTGTTATGCTTGCTCTGCTGCCGGTGTGATTGCCGACGAGAGACACAGTGCTCGCCTGAATTTACGGAACAGAGATAGAAAGTAGAGAGAGATAGCAGATAGAGTTTGGTTCTATTCCATAAGTTAGACTTGTCCTCTTTCGGTACAGACAACAGCTTATAAGCCACACACACAACTCGCGTGCACCACAAGTATACTTTCTCCTATGTGGGGCCTCTCGTACAGCTAAGGCGGCACACTGTCGACGTGCGTGACATTGCCCCTCGGAGAAGCACTTGCTTGCCCCCAAGCAAGGACACCTGGGAAATGCACCTTGAGGACCTCCCAGTCTTCCCATGTGGCAGCATCAACTGGTATTCCAGTCCATTTGATCAAGGCTTGTGGAACAGCGGCGTTTCCTTTCTTCACCAGTCGACGGTCCAGTACCATTTCACGTTCAGTATCTTCAGAGTCAAGTGAAGGCAACTTGGGCAGTGTAGCAAACAGGAGTGTAATTTGGGCGATACTCCTTTATCTATGAAACATGAAATACATTGTGGATTTGGCTATCAGGAGGTAGCTCTAACCTGTAGGCAACTTTACCAATCTTGTCCAGTATTGCAAATGGCCCAAAATATTTGAATGCCAGCTTGGGGTACTGTCTGTTAACCACTGATGTTTGTGCATAGGGCTGTAGCTTCAGTAGCACCTTCTCCCTGATGTGGAATTCCCTTTCTACTCTGTGTTTGTCAGCGTTAACCTTCATGCGAGATTGAGCTGCCTCCAAATTCTTTTTTAGTAGAGCAATTTGAGTTGCTCGTTCTATCAAAACACTAGAAACCGGGGACTCTGGATCCACGGGTACATCTGCAAGAGCTCCAAAGTCTGGTTCATGCCCATATAACGCCTTGAAAGGAGAACAGCCAATTGAGGTGTGAAAAGAGGAGTTATACCAAAATTCAGCTAGAGGAATGCAACGTCGCCATTGTCAAGGAGAATCCTGAATAGTGCAACGCAGAAACATCTCAAGGCATTGGTTTACGTGCTCGGTTTGCCCATCAGTTTGTGGGTGGTATGCTGTAGTATACTGCAGCTTTGTGCCCAAATTGAGGAAGAGCAGTTTCCAGAATTTGCTGGTAAATATTCGATCTCGGTCAGAGGTAATTGAGCGTGGCATACCATGTAGCTTGACAATCAAGTCCACGAAACTGCGAGCCACCGAAGGTGCTGTATAAGGATGACGCAGAGGAATGAAGTGTGCATACTTTGTGAAGCGGTCGACAACCACCATGATAACATTGTACCCTTCAGACAGCGGCAGACCCTCGAAAAAATCCATAGTAATGTCACGCCAAGCTCCTGTTGGAATGGGCAGTGGGTCAAGCAATCCGCCAGGTGCAGTGTTGCTGTGTTTTGCATGTTGGCAAATGTCACACTGACGGATGAACTCGGTGACCTAGGTCTTCAGTCCATGCCAAGCAAACAAGCGCTTGAGACGATGGTATGTAGCTTGTACGCCAGAGTGGCCACCCACCGCACTGGAGTGAAAAGCTGTAATCAGTTTGGTTTGGAGTGCAGAGTTGGCGCCAATCCATACTCTGCCTCTGAAACGAGTGACACCCTGGTGTAGATCATACCCATGCTCATCAGGGCTTGCCAGTGCCAGTTCTGTCAACCGTCGTTGAGCATCCGGATCAGTGACGTATGAATTAATCACCTCCTGTAGCCATAGGGGTTGGATTTCAGAGCAACCTTGAATCGCCATCAAGTGGCCGACACAGGAGAGGGCATCAGCAGCTTGGTTGTCTGCCCCTTTGAGATATGATATCTTGAATTGGAGCCCCATCAGACGTGCCATAGCCTTGTGCTAGAGTGGTGATTGCAAATTCTGCTCATCCAAGTAACATAGACTATGATGATCTGTCAGAATGAGAAATTCCCCACGCTGGAGGTATGGACGCCAGCACTCCACTGCCATCAATAGGGCCAGAAACTCTTTCTCATAAATGGAAAGAGAGAGATGGTTCCTGCTCAGCGCCTTGCTTAGGAACACTATTGGATGTTGCTCCTGCATGAGTACCGCGCCAATCCCCAAGTCACAAGCGTCGGTTTCCACCACAAATTCTTTATGGAAGTCTGGTAAGCGAAGAACTGGTGTGGTCATCATGGCATCTTTCAGACCTTGGAAGGCCTCTGTTGCTTTCTCATCCCACTCAAATCCTTTCTTCTTCAACATATTTGTCAGTGGTTTGGCAATGATTCCATAATTGCGCACGAATTTGCGATAATAGCCTGTCAGTCCTAAGAATCCTCGTAGTTCTGTGACTGTTTCTGGCTGGGGCCACAATGCCATGGCTTGTGTTTTACTGGGATCCGTTGCCACGCCATCTGCTGATATTATATGTCCAAGATATTCCAGTCTGTCACAAGAAAATGAACATTTACTTCGCTTGACAAATAGATTTTGCTGGCGAAGCAACTCAAGCACTTCCTTCAAATGATTCACATGTGTTTCCATCGAGGTGCTGTAGACCAGGATGTCGTCCATGAAGCCTTGCACCGAGCGTCATAAGCACGGGCTCAGGACATCATTCATGATGCACTGGAAGGTAGCCGGCGCATTACAGAGACCGAAAGGCATCACCTTGAACTAATAGTGTCCCTGGTGGGTCTTGAATGCGGTCTTTGCTTCATCTTCCGCGAGCATGCGAATTTGGTGATACCCAGCACGCAAATCCAGCTTAGAAAATACACAGGCCCCTGCCAGTTCATCGAGCAATTCATCGATGATTGGCATTGGAAAAACATTTTTCACTGTCAGCTCATTCAGACGCTGATAATCAACACAAAATCACCAGGATCCGTCCTTTTTCTGCACCAACAATACCAGTGATGCGAATGGAGACATGCTGGGCACAATCAGTCCAGCCTTGAGCATTGCCCAAACCTGTTTCTCGATTTCATCTTTGTGCTCAGGAGAATAGCGGTATGGTCTAACATTGAATGGCATTGCATCAGGTTTTAAGGGAATGGCGTGATCATACGGCCGTGCAGGAGGTAACGCCCCAGGTTCGGCGAACACATCCTGAAAATTGTCCAGCAGTTCCTGAATAGGAGCAGACATAACTTCCGAGACATGTTCAGTTTCGGGATACAGAACTGCCATCGCCCAAATGTCATTGCTCTTGGACCATTTAACCAGTTGTTCCACTGGTAGTTCACGGACAGTAGTGTCTTCAATAGATTGAACCCCATGCAACCACACACGCTTGCCTGCATTTGTCACTTTAATTTTCTTTAGATCCCAATCTCCCTTGATAGGGCCATGCCGCTTGAGCCAATCAACTCCCAGGATTGCGTCATACGCGCCAATGTCTAGCACTCGCATAGGAGTGTGGAAAGTCTCACCTTGGATCCACCAGCAGAAATCAGGCACAATCTTATCGCACCAAAGATACTGATTGTTTGGTAACTTCACCGACACAGCTGTAGTGCTTTGGACAGGACAGTGTATTCTATTCACATGTTCAGAATTTAGAAAACTACCACTGCTGCCAGAATCAATGAGAATCAGCAATACTTGGTTCCCAACAAGTGCACGCAAGTGAATTGTGTCAAAAGTGTCAAGGCCAGCTATAGCATTCAACGACAAACTCAGCTGCTGTGCTTCAGCCAAATCATGTAATTCCATCAGGCGTAACACCTCGTCAGAAAGTTGTTCAGGTGTGTCTTGAGTTTCAGTTTCTTCAGTTCTCAGCGCATTTAGCTCTGGTCCTTGCTTTTTTGCACACTGGTGGGAAGGGTCGTACTTGTCTCCACACTTGAAGCATAGCCTGTTGGCACGGCGATAATCTCTCAATTGTCGGTCCTTCCAGAATTCACTGGTTCCCAGCTTGAGCGCAGGTTTGATGGCATCATACCTTGGGGCTTGTTGTTCAGCACGAGCCTGTGGAAATTGGCGGTGTGCCCATGGTTTAGCCTCGGCCAAAATCTCCTGCTGGACCAAGGCGAGAAGGATAGCACGCTCAACCGTCTCCGGAACCTGCGCCTCCACCGCTCCCTGTATATCACATTTTAGGCCCCGGACAAATTGGGACACAAAAAATTGTTCATCATAGTGAGGATTTTGAATGGATATCTGGTAGGAAAGCTGCTCAAATTGTAACTGGTATTCATCCACTGTGCCATGTTGCTTGAGCGAGAGCAACTGTTTCATGAATTTTTGGTGGTCATCAGCCCCGAATTTCTCCTCAATAACAATCATTAGCGCTGTCCATGTTGATACCTCATGACGCAGACGGTAAGCTTTCAACCAAAGGGCCGCATTACCATCCATATGCAGAGTGCACGAAATAAACCATAGAGAGGGGTGAACATTGAACAAACGGAAATAATCCAGGCACTTGTCCTTCCATATGCGTGGCTGATCTCCATCAAATCTAGGAAATGACATCTTGAGTTGATGTTTAGAGGTTTGCTCACCACCAAAAAATTGTCTACCGCGGCCAGCGCCACCATGTCCACCGCCGCCAGTGCCACCATGTCCACCTCCACCCGCTCCTCCAGTACCACCGCCTCCTACGCCACCCAAAATCCCCCTCCTCCTTGCACCGACAGCCCATCTCCTGTACCGTGCGGAGAGCCACCAGCAGGAGTCGCTGAGGACGCACCAGCCATGTTGCCGGTCCAAGTCACATGGGCGGGACGCAGGGTACCTTTGCCGGTGACAACGTAGTCCTCCGGATCAGCACCATCTTCTTCCGGAGACGGCGGATGGACGCGGAGATTCTCCATGGCTTGCGTGCCCGCGCCGAGACGGTTCTCAAGCGCCGCGAACTGGTGCGCCGCGTCGGTGTGCAGCTTGGCACCGTCCTGCACTGCCGAGGCGATGAGGCCAAGCTGCGCTACCAATTGCTGTTGGGTAGTGTCCATAACCGCAACGGCCGTGTAGCAGGTCAAGGCTGGACCTAAGCTCGTTGAGGGAGGCCTCTGTGGTCGCCGCAGCTTCCCCCATGGCGTCTAGAACCAATTTCATCTGCGGAGACGGCTTGGAAGGCGCCGTGGTGATTCCTCGCTGAATCTGAACCAACCAACTCCCGGAATTATAGATCGGGTGTAGATCGAAATCCAACCCCCAAATCTCAATCCGTTTGCTGGAATTTTACAGCTCGAGATTTCGCGAATTGGGAACTCACTCACGAACCTAGCCCCGCGGATCGAATCCGAATCTGATACCAATTGTTACGCTTGCTCTGCTGCCGGTGTGATTGCCGACGAGAGACACAATGCTCGCCTGAATTTACGGAACAGAGATAGAAAGCAGAGAGAGAGAGAGAGAGAGCAGATAGAGTTTGGTTCTATTCCATAATTCAGACTTGTCCTCTTCCGTTACAGACAACAGCTTATAAGGCGCTGGACACACCAGCCACACACGACTGGCTCACAGGCCACACACACAACTTGCGTGCACCACAAGTATACTTTCTCCTATGTGGGGCCTCTCGTACAGCTAAGGCGGCACACTGTCGACGTGCGTGACAAAGAGCCACAGTGCCAGCTACCTGTTTTCTGCTGTTTTTGGTTCCAGGAAAGTCATAAAATGAATATTTTCGAAATTGGACGGGACAAAAGCAAAAGTCAGTTTTTCACCGTGGGAAACCTGGAGCCAGAATACGAGACGGAGAGGCGCTGGGGCCCGGCCACACCACCTGGCCGCGCGGCCAGGGGGTGGTCTGGCCGCCCTAGGCACCCTCCTCGGCCTCTCCTTCCGCCTATATATTGCCTCTGATACGGAAACCCTAAGGACCCGATCAAAATTCCATGAAAGTGTCTGTAGCCGCCGTCATCTCCATCCCTAGATCGGGAGGGATCTGAAGCTCTTCCCGACACCCTGCTGGAGAGGGGAATTCACCCTAGAGGCCTTCTTCATCATCATGCAAGCCTCCGGTGTGATGCATGAGTAGTTCATCTCTGGACTACGGATCCATGTAGTAGCTAGATGGCTGGTTCTACTCCTTTGTGCTATCATGTTTAGATCTTGTGAGCTCCGTTCATGATCAAGATCATCTATTTGTAATTCTGCATGTTGTGTTGCCGGGGATCCGATGGATATTGAGATGCTATTTCAGATTGATTATTGATTCTATCATGTCTTTGTTATTTGTGATCTTGCATGCTTTCCGTTGTTAGTAGCTATCTTAGCCAAGTAGATGCTAGCAACTCCAAGAGTTAGTATTTATGCTCGATAGTGGGTTCATGCCTCTGGTAATCTGGGGAAGTGACAAAAATCTCTAAGGTACTAGATGTGTTGTTGCTACTAGGGAGAAAACAACAATCCTTTGTTCATAGAACAATCGTATTGTTTACTTTACACGCAATTCGTAATGCAATTATCCGTTGCTTGCAACTTAATACTGGAGGGGGTTCGGATGATAACCTGAAGGTGGATTATTAGTCATAGATGCAGTTGGATGGTGGTCTATGTATAATGTTGTAATGCCCAATCGAATCTCAAAGGAGTCAAGATGAGTAGTATATGCTTGTATGCCTTCTCGATGTTTGTCAATTGCCCCGCTGTAATTTGTTCACCCAACATGTCAACTATCTTAAGGAGAGCCACCTCTAGTGAACTATGGGCCACGATCCTTTCTTTTACCATCAATCTACAATTGTTTACTGTTTTGTGTTTACTTTCTGCAAACTATTACTTTCTTCCACTCGATATGTTTAATCCTTTGTTTTCAGCAAAACCGGTGAGATTGACAACCTCATCGCAAGTTGGGGACAGAGTTCTGTGGTTGTGTTGTGCAGGTCTCCACGTTGTCACTTGGCACCGGTAGTGCGCCCTGCCAAAGTTCAGCTAGCTACACCTTTGGGGTGTTTCCTTGCTCCTACTGGATTGATAACCTTGGTTTCATAACTGAGGGAAACTTACTGTTGTGCTCATCATACCTTCCTATTGGGGTTCCCCAACGAGCTCGTTAGTACACGAGTCAGCAAGTATTTTTCTGGCGCCGTTGCCGGGGAGTCAAGGACATCTTCACAAGGGGAGTCCCTCATAACCAATCTCTTTACTTTGTTATTCTTGTTTTGCTTAGTTTCTTTTTGCTTTGTTTGCTTGTTTCTTTATCAAAAACACAAAAAAATTAGTTTTACAAGTTTGCTTTCTTTATTAAAACACAAAAAAAATTAAGTCTTTCTTTAGTTGTTACCCATTCCTTAGCACACCATGTTGATCCCTAAATTCACATTGAAAGACGTTTCAATAGGTAGTGGTTTTATAATTGGGAAAGATAATATTGAAGAATTTTTTAATCATGTTAGTAAGCATGAGGATATTGAGGATAGATCCCTTGCAGAACTTGCTCCAAACTATGAAATTGCTGCAATTTCTTTAGTTCACATGTTGGAAGCTAGGTTTGTTAACCTTAACCCCTTAATGCAAGTAATGTTTCTTAAACTTAAAGAAATTGAGGACCCTGAAAAGAGGGATTTTATTCTAGAAACTGTGCTTAAGGAATTCTATGATGTTGCCACTAGGATCCCCTTTATAAGGAGCACTAGGGGTATCGTTGCACGGGAGGCCCCCGAAGGGCTCCTCTCCCTCTACTCACTAGGAGCATGATTTCTTCTTCCTCTGCTCTCTCCATTAGAGGCATAAGAGTACAGCTCTAGGAGCACCATTGTAGCCACAAGCATGGCAATATATATGAGATTAGCTGCAGGAGTAGAGGTGTTATATCACTACGAGAGCCTCAAACCTGGATATATCGTGTCTCTCTGAGTTCTTTCATATGAGGTCTTCACTTCATCATCCCTCCCCGGATTTCTCCAGTGTCCATCGGCCCCAACTTTAGCCTATATTAGGCATATCCCGTGACACCACCATGACAGTGCCCAAGGTGGTGTCAAGAAAAGAACTATTTGGGTTATCAAGCCTATTGTGACTAACTTCTTAGGACTCAACTTGGTTGGGGACAAACAAGCTAACACTTGATCAACATGTGTTATTGGATGGCATTGGAGACTTATCTACATCATGAACAATTTTAAGATCTTCACATATTACATTCTATCAAAGTCAAGTCATATGGATTATCTTGCCTCTATCTTATATCCAATGTTTCTGCTTGCGGTAACATGTGCTTAACTCATTTATATTGAAAGTTAATTGCTTCCTTGTGCATGTATTTATTTTATACCTTGCATTTGTATATATATATGATGTGCTTACCCTTACTTATATTAAGCTATCAAGTATATTTGTGTATGTTGTTTGGCACATCATGTATTTATGTTTGTGTGTTTGAGCCTTTATTCAATTGAATTGGTATCCTATTTGGATCTTGTGAGATATTAGTGGACTATACCATTTTGGACGAGTGTAATTCTTGGGTATTCCATAATCCTAAAATGTGTGTATATGAGGAATGCCACTTATTACTGATATTACAAGATTATCTAGTCTCTTTGTGGTATGTCATTCTCATGATAAATTCAAGTTATATAATATCCATTAATTATTTCTATTTGGATCGTTTTGCCTCTTGTTGAGTTTCATGGTTCATCATATTATGGGAGAGTCATATACTTTGTGCATATTACAAACCTAGAAAATATGGACATTTGAGGTAGTGCCGCTTAGAATTGATATTGAAAATTATCTAACTCCTATGTGACACATTTTGCTCAACCAAGTTAAAATTTGCCTTGATTCTTCTATTGCTCATTGTTTGAATATTGTTTGTGAAATTTTATATTAGTATGTGTTTCTCAGGATGGTAACGGGCCAGGTCGACCCATCAGGTCCCTGGGCCGACCCAGGAAAACGAGGCCGTTGGGCCAGCTGGGTCTGCCTCATACGAAAAATGGGTCAGTAAGGCCGACTCCGAGTTACCCAACGGGTCAGTCAGGTCGACCCAGCTATGTGTTTTAAAATCAACCAGTAAAAGTTAATTAGCTTCTTATGATCATTTCTACTGCACATGCGCGTGCACACGCACGCGCGCACACACACATATATATATTTACCTATATAGGAAGCTCATATGAGACACCATGGTACCTGGCACTATACTTGTATTTCTTCGAATTCGTACATATCTAAAAGCGTATGTAACCAAATTTCACATATATAAGATATGCATACCTAAGGTATATGTATACGAGGTATATATATATCTAAGGTAAACGAGACCGTTGGGCCAGCTGGGTCGGCCTCATACTAAAAACAGGTCAGTAAGGCCGATCCTGAGTTACCCAACGGGTCAATCGGGGTGTTTTGAAATCAACCACTAAAAGTTATTTAGCTTCTTATGATCATTTCTATTACACACCCGCGTGCGCGCACACACACATATATATACCTATATAGGAAGCTCATATGGAACACCATGTTACCCGGGCACTATACTTGTATTTCTTCGAATTCGTACATATCTTGGAGCGTATGTAACCAAATTTCATATACATAAGATATGCATATCTAAGATATACGTATACGATATATATATATATATATATATATATATATATATATATATATTAAGGTGTATGTACCAAAGTTGCATATATACACACATATGCAGGGTACGTACATTTTAGATATGCAATACATGAAGGTATATGTAAGCTAGTATGGATATTTTAGATATGTTTATTTTAGGTATGTGTAACTTACGTATATATATCTTTAGGTATGTACAGATCATGGCAAAAAGTTCATGTATCACGTATGGTGTCTGGTCATCATGGTGTCCCTGTTAATTTACCGACGAGAGTGGCTATCTAAATAGTAAAGTAAAGGACAGTGATCGAAATAAAAGTATCAAGAACCTTCTCTATTTGATTTAATAAGAGGGAATTAGCCTCCTTCTCCATCCAATGGATATTCTTGACAAAGGGTATTATTTATATCATAATCTACATGTAGCGGATATAGTTTAGTGGTAAAAACATGATTAGGTCTATTAATAACGGAATTTGAAATGAGATACTTAAAGGCATCCTATATATATACATACATAGCTCAGCTATTCAAGACCCGGCAGGAACCCTCCTGTTTTCTTTCACGCGAACATCAGGTATCCCTTGTTAACTTCCACGCAACACGAGTTAACTTCGTTTTCTTTCGAAGTTAACTTCTAGTCTGTTGCCTAATAATAAATGTTAACTTCCGTCTATGAAAGTTAAGTTCCGCAAACTTCTTAACTCCTCTCGTATGTACAAGTTAACTCTCACTTTCTATGTTAGTTAACTTCTTGACAGAAGTTTTTAACTATATTTCATGTTTTCGTAGATTGTATATTGCCTGTAGTTTTTAAACCAGTTATCGAACATGTAATATACCGTTGAAAAGGTATAGAAATTTCGCATGTTTTTCGTAAATAAATATTTTCCAAATTTAGTACAATTTTAAAATAATTTCAAATATACTAAATAGGTAGGGTTCATGGGCGCTTGAGGTGGAAGGGAGCGGGTGGTGGAGGGATGGGGAAGAAGGTGGTTAGGTGGCGGTTCCTATATAAACTTATATAAAAATCTCTTAAGGGAGGTTCTTGAATAGTCATGTCCTATATATAGGGCCGCACTATTCTGAAACCGGTGTTCAGAATAATATTTTGAGCACAGGCCGACCCTATAAGGGGCGCATCGCCCGCCCGACCCACCTGCACCTGCCCATCCCCACCTCCTCCCGACCCACCTCCTTCCCCGACGCCGGTAGCCGCGCCGCCGGCCCGTGTCGCCCCGCCTTCCCCGCGTTGTGCCGCCTTTCCCGCTCCGCTGGCCCACGTCTCCCCGCCTTCCCCGCCTCCTCCCGACCCACCTCCTTCCCTGATACCAATATCCACATTGTCGGCCTGCTCCGCCCCTCCTTCCCCGCGCCGCCGCCCCACGCCGCCCCGTCTTCCCTGCCTCCTCCCGGCCCACCTCCTTCCCTGACACCGGCAGCCGTGTCGCCAGCCCGCACCATGACACCTTCCCCGCGCCGCCCCGCCTTCCCCGCCTCCTCCCGACCCACCTCCTTCCCCGATGCCAGCAGCCGTGCCGCTGGCCTGTGCCGCTCCGCCTTCCCCGTGCCGCCCCGCCTTCCCCGCCTCCTCCTGACCCACCTTCTTCCCCCATGCTGGCTACGCGCCTCCCACTCCGAGGAGTTCGCCACCAAGGGGCACTTTCAAGGCGACTCCACCACCGCCTTCGTCAGGCTCATCTACTATGTCGCGCCCATTGCCTCCGCCAGGCAATTCAATATTAGGTGGAAGGAAGTTCAAACTTAGCCGGCAGGCAGTTCAAGCTTAGGCGGTAGGCAGTTCGAGGGCAGTTCAAGCTTAGGCGGAGGAGAGTTCAAGCTTATGCGGAAGGCAGTATAAGCTTAGGCGGAGGAAAAGCTCGAGCTTAGGAGGAGGACAGTTCAAGCTTAGGCGGAAGGCGGTTCAAAGCTTAGGCGAAGGACAGTTCGAGCTTAGGCGGAGGACAGTTCAAGTTTAGGCGGTAGGCAGTTCAAGCTTAGGCGACAGGCAGTTCGAGGGCAGTTCGCAAGGAAATATGTCCTGAGAGGCAATAATAAAGTTGTTATTATGTATTCCTTATATATGATAGATGTTTATTTTACATGCTAGAATTGTATTGATCGGAAACATCAATACATGTGTGTTTAATAAACAAAAAGGGTTCCTAGTTATGCCTCTCTTATAGACTAGCTTGTTGATTAACAAGATGATCAAGGTTTCCTGATCATGGGCATTGGATGTTGTTAATAACAAGGTCACACCATTGGTGGAATGATGTGATGAACATTCATCCGAAGTATAGCATTACGATCAAGTCATTATGTTTATATTGCTATAACATCATACGAAGTAATCTTTATCCTTAGACCATGAGATCATGTTAATTGCTAACACCTGAAGAGTATCTTGATAACATGAAACGTCACACCGTAACAGGGTGACTATAAAGATAGGTTCAGTGCTACAAAGGTGTTATGTTGAGGCTCATGGATCAGGAGTGGAATTTGTCAATCCCGATGACGGATAGATATACTCTGGGCCCTCTTGGTGATATCACATTGAGATAGCTTGCAAGCAAGTGATGTGATCACTAGAATGTTATATCACGGGAACATGAAAAGAGTGCATGTCGGTAACGACATCAAACTAGGTATTTGGATACCGATGATCGAATCTCGGACATGTATTATATCATGAGACAAAGGGATTAAATTACAAGCGTTAAAGGTTCTCACGATCACAGAAGTCATCGTTGAATATGGAGGAGTCGGTATGGAAATCCAGGTCCCGCTTCTGACTATTGATCTGAGAGGAGTCTCAATCATGTCTGCATTATTCGCGAAACATAGGGTGACACACTTAAGAGTTACCGGACACCATTTTGGAGCACATATGTTTCGGACGAAAGAATTGCAAAGCGCGGGAATTGTTTCGATAGAAACCATAAATTGTTTCGGGTGAAATTGCAGGAAGTGGTTCTGCATGTGATATTGAAATATTGCAAGGGGTTATATGTGAATGTTTGTTAATTAAATAATTAAAAAAATTCTTAATAAATTTAATAAAAGAGTTTTATTAAATGAGAGAGCATTAAACTTGGAGAATTTTAATGCATTTAAAGTGGGGACTTTAAAAGGGAATGTGAAGAGGCATTTTAATGTGGAGGGGTTACCATCACATGAATGGGGGAGGTGAGGGGTCACCCCATGCGCTGACCATGGAGAGGGCACCCCTCCTCCTATAAAAACCCTCCTCCTCCTTCTTCCACACCTCCTTGTGAAGGATCTCTCTCCCCTCTAGAATTATTCCCCATGGTCTCAGATTAGCGAGATACATGTTCCGGTGGCATTTAAATGCGGAAGGAGTTCTTGCTTCATTGGATCGCTGGAGCAAGGAGGTGGAGGTTGTCCGGTGGCTTGAACGTGTGTGCGAGTACGGATACGCTGCTGACTTGCGGCGCTCGGACTTCCTCAAGATCTTGAGATCGGCAAGTGTACGACTACATCAACCACGAGTTCCTACTCGTTAACAAAACTCGTTGTCTTTGAGGGTAAGTTCTCGTTGGATGTATGTCCACCCGTTCTTTGTACCTAGTAGATAGATCTTGGCATGTAGTTCTCATCGTAGGAAATTTTTTGTTTTCCATGCTGCAGACCTAATAGTGGTATCAGAGCCTGATCTATGCGTAGGTGCTTTGCACGGGTAGTACACATATGTTTATATGTGGGCGATGATGATCATGTTATTGCATCTTCTATGTATTATGGATATTGGTGGCATAGTGGGATGAAGCGGCCCGGACCAACCTTACATGTCATCGTACATGAGACCGGTTCCACGACTTACATGCAACTTGTTTTGCATAAGTGGCTGGCGGGTGTCTGTCTCTCCTACTATAGTCAATATCTAATTTACAACGAGTTGCTAATAACTTGGTTATCCTCGTTGTGGTTCATGTTCATAGGTGAGAACAGTTCTATCTCTGAAAGCTCTAAGCCACGTAAAACTTGCAATTGATAAATTAGAGGCGTCTAGTTTAGATCGTTGCTGGGCTAGTGTATTGATATGGTATTGTTGTAAGTAGATGTATGATAGATACTCTTACAACACATTCAACGTGTAAGTTCCATAGACCTTGGCCTTACACACAAAGGAATGATAGAGATCATACCACGATACAAATGATAGAGATCAAATGCATGGACCATATCATATCACTTTACACATTAGATGTTAGCATCTTATACTGCTAGTTTGGCGCTTTTGGTAGCATTGTAAGATGATCCCTCATTTAGATATCAAGATAAAATGTGTTCTTCCTTGTGTATGCACCGTTCTATGGATCGTGTTTCGAGACATCACGTGATGATCGGGTGTACTCGACTCTACGCTTTCATACAACGGGTGTAAGACAGTTTTACACACGCGAGTACTAAGGTTCTTACTTGGCGAGCCTAGCATGTACAGACATGGCCTCGGAACACGGACCGAAATTTTAAGCATGAGTCATATGGTTGATATGATGCCCATATAGATGCTCGCCTTTGAAGCTACACCGACTCACGTGATGATCGGACTTGGTGTAGTGGATTTGGTTCATGTAATCACCAAAAGAACACGAGGGATGTCGTTTTTGAGTGGGAGTTCATTAGTAATTTGGATTAGTTGAACTCAATCTATCATAAATTTAGTCTAAATAAACTTTACAAATTCTGTTGTAGATGGCATCACCAACTTTTAATTTCAATGTGTTCATGGAGAAAGAGAAACTTGCTGCGAATGGTAGCAACTTCACCAACTGGGCTATGAATTTGAGGATTCTCCTCACTGCTGCACAAAAGCAATATATGCTAGATGCGCCACTAGGCCCCCCACCAGCTCGTGATGCCCCTGACGAGGAAAAGAATGTCTATGTGACTCATCAGGAGGACCACAACTTAGTTTATTGCGGCATACTGTATGGGCTAGAGCCAGAACTTCGAAAGCGTTTCGAAAATGGCAATGCCTTTGATACCATGGGAGAATTGAAAATGATTTTTGATACCCATGCTATCGTAGAGAGTTATAATGCTACTGAAAAGTTCTTTAGCTGCATGATGGAGGAGAACAACTCCGTTAGTGAGCATGTACTCAAAATTTCTGGGTACACCGATAAGCTTGTGTCCTTGGGAATAACGATTCCCATTGACTTGGGCATACATCGTGTTCTCCAATCTCTGCCACCTAGCTACAAGAGCTTCGTGATGAACTATAATATGCAGGGCATGAAGAAGACTTTTCCCGAGCTTCTGTCAATGCTTAAGACTGCAGAAGTGGAGATTAGGAAAGAACATCAAGTGTTGATGATCAATAGGACCACCGGTTTCAAGAAGGACAAGAAAGGCAAGCACAAGGGAAAGAAGGGTGGCAAATCTGTTGCTGCGCCTGAAAAGAAACCCCGAGATGGCCCTAAGTCTGATACCGAGTGCTACTATTGCAAGGGGACTAGCCATTGGAAGCGCAACTGCCCCATGTATTTGGCGGACAAGAAGTCCGGCAAGGCAAACAAAGGTATATATAATATACATGTTATTGATGTGTACTTGACTAGTACTCGCAGTAGCACCTGGGTATTTGATACAGGATCGGTTGCTAATATATGTAACTCGATTCAGGGGCTGCGGAACAAGCGACAACTAGCAAGGGATGAGGTCACAATGCGGGTCGGCAACGGATCAAGAGTTGATGTGATCGCCGTCGGAACACTACCTCTCCATATGCCATCGGGATTAGTTATAAACCTGAATAATTGTTATTTGGTGCCTGCACTTAGCATGAACATTGTATCCGGATCGTGTTTGATGCAAAGTGGTTATTCGTTTAAATCTGAAAACAATGGTTGTTCGATTTATATGGATAATATCTTTTATGGTCATGCACCTGTGTTGAATGGTTTATTTCTGATGGATATCGATAGTAATATTACGCACATTCATAATGTTAATGCTAAAAAGATTAAACTTGATGATGATATATCTACATATATGTGGCACTGCCGTCTAGGTCATATTGGCGCATGAAGAAACTCCATTTTGATGGACTTTTGGAATCACTTGATTTTGAATCATTTGATACATGTGAGCCATGCCTTATGGGCAAGATGACTAGAACACCGTTTTCCGGTTCAATGGAACGGGCGACAGATTTATAGGAAATCATACATACTGATGTGTGTGGACCAATGAGTGTGTCGGCGCAATGTGGATATCGTTATTTTGTTACTTTCACGGATGATTTGAGTAGATACGGGTATATCTATTTGATGAAACACAAGTCTGAAACTTTTGAAAAGTTTAAGGAATTTCAGAATGAAGTGGAAAATCATCGTAATAGAAAGATCAAATTTCTACGGTCTGACCGTGGAGGAGAGTATCTAAGTTATGAGTTTAGCACACACATGAAAGAGTGTGGAATAGTTTCACAACTCACGCCTGCCGGAACACCACAACGTAATGGTGTGTCGGAACATCGTAATGATACCTTATTGGATATGGTTCGATCTATGATGACTCTGACTGACTTGCCACTGTCATTTTGGGGTTATGCACTAGAAACAGCTGCATTCACTTTAAATCGGGCACCATCTAAATCCGTTGAAATGACACCGTATGAATTATGGTTTGGAAACAAACCTAAGCTGTCATTTCTTAAAGTTTGGGGATGCGATGTTTATGTGAAGAAACTTCAGCCGGATAAACTCGAACCCAAAGTGGAAAAATGCGTCTTCATAGGATACCCTAAGGAAACGATTGGGTATACCTTCTATCACAGATTCGAGGGCAAGGTTTTTGTTGCCAAGAATGGATCCTTTCTTGAGAAGGAGTTTCTCGCGAAAGGTGTGAGTAGTCGGAAGGTAGAACTCGAAGAGGTTGTTGAACCTTCTCTTCATGAAATGGCGAGTAGCGCAGCACCGGAAGTTGTTTCGGAGTTGACTTCACCTAATGAAGAGAGAGCTAATGATATTGATCATGAAACTCCAAAAGAGGACACTACCGAACCTCGCAGGTCAAGCAGGACACGTGCAGCTCCTGAACTATACGGCAATCCTATTGTAAATTTCATGGTTGATGAAATGGATGAACCTGCGACGTATGAAGAAGCGATGATGAGCCCGAATTCCAACAAATGGCTAGAAGCCATGAAATCCGAAATGGAATCCATGTACGAGAACCAAGTTTGGACCTTGGTGGACTTACCTCATGATCGAAAGGCCGTTGAGAATAAATGGATTTTCAAAAGAAAAACTGATGCTGATGGTAATGTGACCATCTATAAGGCTCGACTTGTCGCAAAGGGGTTTCGACAAATTCAAGGAGTTGACTACGATGAGACATTCTCTCCCGTAGCGATGCTTAAGTCGGTTAGGATTATGTTAGCAATTGCTGCATATTTCGATTATGAAATATGGCAGATGGATGTCAAAACTGCGTTCCTCAATGGTAATATTGAAGAAGAGTTGTATATGATACAACCTAAGGGTTTTGTCGATCCTAAGGATGCTAATAAGGTATGCAAACTTCAGCGATCCATCTATGGACTGAAGCAAGCATCCCGGAGTTGGAATCTCCGCTTTGATGAGGTGATCAAAGAGTTTGGATTTGTCCAAACTTATGGAGAGGTTTGTATTTACAAGAAAGTGAGTGGGAGCAATGTGGCATTTCTGATATTATATGTGGATGACATATTATTGATTGGAAATGATATAGATCTTTTAAACAGTGTTAAAAGTTATCTAAACAGCAAATTTTCGATGAAAGACCTTGGTGAAGTGTCATATATATTAGGCATTAAAATCTATAGAGATAGATCAAGGCGCCTAATTGGGCTATCGCAGAGTACATACCTTGATAAGATATTAAAGAAGTTTAATATGGACAGAAGTAAGAAGGGGTTCTTACCTATGTTGCAAGGCAAGACATTGAGTAAGACTCAAAGTCCGGCTACGACGGAAGAAAGAGAGATGATGGATAAGATCCCCTATGCCTCGGTCATAGGCTCTATTATGTATGCCATGCTACGTACAAGACCGGATGTGGCACATGCTATTAGTTTGACTAGTAGGTACCAATCTGATCCAGGTTCGGAACACTGGATAGCGGTCAAGAACATCCTCAAGTACTTGAGAAGAACTAGGGATATGTTTCTTATATAGGGAGGTGAAGAAGAGCTAGTCGCTAAGTGTTATGTTGATGCTAGCTTTGACACCGATCCGGATGACTCTAAGTCTCAATCCAGATACGTATTTCTCTTGAACGGAGCATCAGTTAGTTGGAGGAGATCCAAACAACCTGTGGTGGCTGGATCAACGACGGAGGCGGAATATTTTGCTGCTTCAGAAGCGGCGCAGGAAGCGGTTTGGATGAAAGAGTTCGTTACGGAACTAGGTGTAGTTCCTAGTGCATTGGAACCAATGGTGATCTATTGTGACAACAATGGAGCCATAGCCAACGCAAAGGAACCGAGGTCTCACAAGAATTCCAAGCATATTAAGCGCCGGTTTCACTCCATCTGCGAGCATGTCAAGGATGGAGATATAAAGATTTGTAAAGTACACACGGACCTAAATGTAGCAGATCCATTGACTAAAGCTCTCCCTAGGGCAAAACATGATCAACACCAAAACTCCATGGGTGTTAGATTTATCACTATGTGAACTAGATTGTTGTCTCTAGTGCAAGTGGGAGACTGAAGGAAATATAAAGTTGTTATTATGTATTCCTTATATATGATACATGTTTTTACATGCTAAATATTATTGTTCGGGCTTGTCAATACATATGTGTATTTAATAAACAAAAAAGGTCTGGTGCCTCTACTCTCTTATAAGCTAGCTTGTTGACAAGAAAGATGATCAAGGTTCATCATGGATGGACATTGGATGTTGTTCAAAAGTCCACACACCATGGTGGAATATGATGATGAACATTCATCAAAGTATAGCATTACGATCAAGTAAGTTAAATTACAAGCGCGTTAAGTTCTCCACGATCACCGAAGTTCTCTCGACTATTTCTTCATTTCTGCATTGACTAAGTGACATATAAGGATTAAACATAAGATTTACCGGACACCACATTGGAGGACATATGTTTTGAAGGACAAAAAAATTGCAAAGCGCGAAGACTAACGATAGAAACCCCGAATGTGTTTGGTGAAATTGCAAAAGTTAAAAAGAGTTTTGTAAAAAGAGCATTAAAAACAGAGAATTTTAATTTTTAAAGTGGGGACTCTAACTCTAAATGGAATGAGAAGCATTTTAATGTGGAGGGGTTACCACCACATGAATGGGGAAGGTGAGGTCACCCCATGCCCATGGAGAGGAGGGCACCTCCTCCTATAAAACCCTCCTCCTCCTTCTTCCACACACCTCCTTGTGAAGGATCTCTCTCCCCCTCTAGAATTATTCCCCCATGGTCTCGGATTAGCGAGATACATGTTCTCGGATTAGCGAGATACATGTTCCCGGTAGAATTATTCCCCCACTCGATCTCAAGATCATGAGGAAGTCCGAGAGCCACAACTCAGCAGCACATCCGTACTCGCACACACGTTCAAGCCACCGGACAACCTCCACCTCCTCGCTCCAGTGATCCAGCGGAAGCAGCAACTCCTTCTAGACAAAATGCCACCGGGAACATGTATCTCGCTAATTCGAGACCATGGGGGAATAATTCTAGAGGGGGAGAGAGATCCTTCACGAGGAAGTGTGAGGAAGAAGGAGGGAGAGGGTGACCTTTTATAGGAGGAGGGGGGTGCCCCTCTCTCCATGGCCGGCGCATGGGGGGTGACTCCTCACCTCCCCCATTCATGTGGTGCTAACCCCTCCACATTAAAATGCCTCTTCACATTCCCTTTTAAAGTCCCCACTTTAAATGCATTAAAATTCTCCAAGTTTAATGCTCTCTCATTTAATAAAACTCTTTTATTAAATTTATTCAGAATTTAATTAACAAACATTCACATATAACCCCTTGCAATATTTCAATATCACATGCAGAACCACTTTCTGCAATTTCACCCGAAAAAATTTCCGGTTTCTATCGAAACAATTCCTGCGCTTTGTAATTCTTTCGTCTGAAACATATGTGCTCCAAAATGGTGTCCGGTAACTCTTAAGTGTGTCACCCTATGGTTCACGAATAATGCAGACATGATTGAGACTCCTCTCAGATCAATAATCAGAAGTGGGACCTGGAGATCCATACTGACTCCTGCATATTCAATGATGACTTCTGTGATCGTGAGAACCTTTAACGCTAGTAACTAAATCCCTTTGTCTCACGATATATTACATGTCCGAGATTCCATCATTGTTATCTCCATACCTAGTTTGATCTCGTTGCCGACATGCACTCTTTTCTTGTTCCCGTGATATAACATTCTAGTGATCACATCACTTGCTTGCAAGCTATCTCAATGTGATATCACCGAGAGGGCCGAGAGTATATCTATCCGTCATCGGGATTGACAAATTCCACTCTTGATCCATGAGCCTCAACATAACACCTTCGTAGCACTGAACCCATCTTTATAGTCACCCTGTTACGGTGTGACGTTTGATGTTATCAAGATACTCTTCCGGTGTTAGCAATTAACATGATCTCATGGTCTAAGGATAAATATTACTTCATATGATGTTATAGCAATATAAACATAATAACTTTGATTGTAATGCTATACTTCGGATGAATGTTCATCACATCATTCCACCAATGTTGTGACCTTGTTATTAACAACATCCAATGTTCATGATCAGGAAACCTTGATCATCTTGTTAATCAACAAGCTAGTCTATAAGAGAGGCATAACTAGGAACCCTTTTTGTTTATTAAACACACATGTATTGACATTTCCGATCAATACAATTATAGCATGCAAAATAAACATTTATCATAAACATGGAATAAGATAATAACCACTTTATTATTGCCTCTCGGGCATATTCCCTTCAGTCTCCCACTCGCACTAGAGTCAATAATCTAGTTTGAAAAACTTCGCGTATTGAATGCCTATGGCTTTCTGGTGTTGCATATACGCGATTGCTAGTGGTTAACATAATTTCCGGATCTGACAGTTTCAGGTCCGTGTGTATTTGCATGTCTTTGCGTCTCTACGCATCACTCATTCTCAAATGAGATGGCATTGTATAAATTTGGTCCTTTGGTGAGACCTTTAGTTCATCCAGGTTAAAATATGTTGATATTATTGTCACACAATATATCTTCATAGTATTAGCCCACTTTGAGCCACACCTAGTTTGATAACAAACTACTTAACGCAAATACCCTCCTTTGTTGCTACTATAGCAGTTATATACTTAGCCTTTTGTTGTAGTATCCGTCACAATGTCTCAACTTTGGAACTCATCCAAATCCATCATGGAACATCCTTTCCGTTACATTGTGCCACCCATAGTCTATATAAATTTAATTTGTATCTTGTGACAAAAATAGTATCAATGTAACACTTTACAATGAACTACCTTTAACTATTTGTCACTTATACATGATATATTCTTAGTTCTTCCAAAGCTCATAAGAATATCTTTACTATCGTCCAATGATCATCTTATGAATCATTCTGGTATGTGATCATAACATTTAGAGCATAGGACATTTTGGATATATACATATCATGGTATAAAAAAATTCATGTGATTTTACTCACCAAGTGTTGAAACACTTGAATCTTGATACAATTCTTTCCATGCAGCAATAACCTTTCTTGTTGTTTCTATATTGAACCCTTTCAATATCTCATATATGTATGTCTGGCACAACCATATTAGCGTCTTAATCTATCCATATAGATATTGATGCCAAATATTCTGGGTTTGCCCAAGTCTTTCATCGAAATCTTATTTTAATGAAATTCTTAACTTGTGTCAATACAAGATACATCATTTCCAATCAACAATATGTCCTCTACATAATGTATTAGAAATATGTCTCAGCGCTCCCACGTAATTTCTTGCAAATGCAAGCATCTTCATCATCTCCGATGAATTTAAACTCTTTTAACAGTTTCATCATGGTGAAGATTCCAACTCCGCTATGCTTACTTCAACTATTGAAGTTTGCATGCCCTTTTAGCACCCTTTCAATTAACAAAACCCTTCGGACCATATCATGTACACGTCCTAGGTAACCGTTATATTAGAAGAACCTTGTTTTGTTTATTCAACTACCATATACCAAATTATATGTAGTGGTTGCTACATTAATCCGTCAAGACTATATATCGCTATGAAAGATCGAATCTTGTCATAGTCAACTACTTGAACATTGCCGTAAACTTCTTTCCGACATGTCTACTATTTCATAGATATTAAACATCCATGTCTATTTCTTTATAGATCCAAACACGACCGATAGGCTTCACGCCTTTCCGGAGGGTCTTCCAAGTTCAGAAACTTGATTTCTCGTGTATGGATACTATCACGGATTCTATGACTTCTAGTCATTTTATGGAGTCAGGGCCCATCATCGCTTCTTTGCATGTAGTCGGTTCATCATTGTCAAAACAATAACGACTTGCTTATCAAATCACACTATTTGATTCTTACAGATCCATACAGTTCAATAGGAACTCTAATCTCCGAGATCACACCCTTTGTAATCACGGGAGCCATGAGCATTGTGGCTGCCACCGGGACACTTTCCAGCACTGCGCTACTTAGCACATATAGCTAAGGTTCAACAACCTTATCAAAGTTCTATTGTCCTCCCACTTAACTTTTCACGAAAAAATTCCTTCTCAAGAAACTTGACGTTCCAAGTAACAAACTCTTTTGTTCTCGATGTTATGGAGAAATTCCCAACAGATTCTTTGGGATAACCTACAAATACGTGCTTATCCAACTTTGGTTGTAAACATTTTACTTATGCATAGCATACCAAATTTTAAGAAAATACAATTCGGGTTTTATCCCAAACCATAACTTATATGGTGTCATTTCAACGGATCACGATGGTGCTCTTTTCAGTGTAAAAGCGGTAGTCTCTAAAGCTTCAATCCTTAAAACATAATGGCAGTTTTATAAATGACACCTTTGATCTTACCATGTCAAACATGGTTTGATTTCATCTCTCGAATATGCCATACTCATATGGTTTATCGGGAAACACAAATCATGGAACAATTCCTCAAATCTTAGGTGTTTTGCTAAACCTGTAACTCAAATATCTTCCTTTATGATCAAATCATAAACTCTTTATTTTCTTGTTACAATGACTTTCCGCTTCATCTTGAAAGTCTTTGAACAATTTTTCAAATGTTTCATACTTCTTCCTTATTCACTTAAATTTCTAGAGAAAGCATATGAAGCAAAAGGATCCATCACATATGGCTACACATAATGGACTATATACATCAACATGCATAATATCCAATAAGTTAGTAATCCGTTCCTCTTTGGCCTATGGACGGAGTTTCAATTATCTCGAGGAAAGTTTCACCAGCGTCAATTGATCAAAATCAAAAGACTCCAAAATTCCATAAACATGGAGTTTCTTCATGTTTTCTTTCCAATATAATTTAAACAGTGAGTTACTTCATAAGTGATCTTTCAATCATTTGTCTTGCGACATTTTATCAATAGTGTTTATGGATGTGATTTCTCCCACTAGACTTGTAAAAGTTCATCCATCCTTTATGGAATACGGTAATTATTTTAACAACCATTATTCTCATAATACCGGAACAAAATAAAATTATTAAAACAAATCTTGAAGGCTAGGTTTGACGACAACGAAAAACACAATAACACTTTATTTGTTTTCGATGAACATCATCACTTATTCTCTTTCTAGTTACTTAGGCCATTGCAGTTCATGAATTGCGTTGTCCTATATGACACTTCATACCAACCAATTCGGTATCCAATACTGGTATCCAATACCTCAGAACCACATTGTTTAACAAGCAAGGAATACAACCATAACATGTATATCTTCTATATACCTAAGTTGGACATCTCCAACCTTTTCTTTTCTGCCAAATATTTTATAGATTCTCTTTCAACAATTCCTTTTCCTTTTAAAAGAATCTATCAACATCAATAGTGGTGTCATTCACATGACACATAGTACAAAGCGTATATAGTCAAATACTAATACCTTTGGACTTGCACTTTGAAGTGTATCTCCATCATCAAATGTTTGGCATTCTTTCAAAAATCCATTCTTTAGTAATATTTTAGTGTAGTAAACATTTTACTTACATCTTCTATTCATCCTTATCATGACAACTTTCATGATCAAGCTACTATAGCCTGTAAGGAAGAATCGCGAGTATAATGTTAGTTCCCAAAAACCTTTTTGGGAGATCCGGATGCCTAGCATCTCCATCCTTCACAAATTCTCATACAATATGAGAACATGTATTTTGCTAAATTATACTCTATCATAATGCAACCAAAAACATTTTTTCAGATATCACAATATCTTTCACACATGATGGTTTCTGAAACAATTCTTTTAGCTCCTATATAATCTTGATATTAAAACAACTTTTGAATATCCATAATCATGGAGGCAAACATGATACTTTAGATACTAACGTTGGAATTCTTACTCTTGATTTAATACTACTTATTAAACTTCATGGAGTAAATAGAGTTTGCTGAAAGTTTGCAATAGGACTTATAAACTTTAAATTGACATTCAAAACAATACGATCCCAGTTCGTAAAGTAAATATCCAGAATTCTATAGTTCTATTATCTCAATTAAAACTAAGCATAAGGTAGTGAACAAATGCCAATGACTACAACAAATTATGCAAATTCACTTCGATTTAGTTTATGACAAATTTAGTTCTACTAATCCAAATTAGAAATAAACTCCCACTCAAAAACGACATCCCTCATGCCTTTTTGGTGATTACATGAACCAAATCCACTACACCAAGTCCGATCATCACGTGAGTTGATGTAGCTTCAAAGGCGAGCATCTATATGGGCATCATATCAACTATATGACTCATGCTTAACCTTTTGGTCCGTGTTCCGAGGCCATGTCTGTACATGCTAGGCTCGCCAAGTAAGAACCTTAGTACTCACGTGTGTAAAACTGTCTTACACCCGTTGTATGAAAGCGTAGAGTCGAGTACACCCGATCATCACATGATGTCTCGAAACACGATCCATAGAACGGTGCATACTCAAGGAAGAACACATTTTATCTTGATATCTAAATGAGGGATCATCTTACAATGCTACCAAAAGCGCCAAAATAGCCGTATAAGATGCTAACATCTAATGTGTAAAGTGAGATGATATGGTCCATGCATTTGATCTCTATCATTTGCATCGTGGTATGATCTCCATCATTGCTTTGTGTGTAAGGCCAAGGTCTATGGAACTTACACGTTGAATGTGTTGTAAGAGTATCTATCATACATCTACTTACAACAATACCATATCAATACACTAGCCCAGCAACGATCTAAACTAGACGTCTCTAATTTATCAATTGCAAGTTTTACGTGGCTTAGGGCTTTCGGAGATAGAACCATTCTCACCTACGAACATGAACCACAACAGGGATAACCAAGTTATTAGCAACTCGTTGTAAATCAGATATTGACTATAGTAGGAGAGACAGACACCCGCCAGCCACTTATGCAAAACAAGTTGCATGTCAGCCGTGGAACCGGTCTCATGTACGATGACATGTAAGGTTGGTCCGGGCCGCTTCATCCCACTATGCCACCAATATCCAAAATACATAGAAGATGCAATAACATGATCATCATCGCCCACATATAAACATATGTGTACTACCCGTTCAAAGCACCTACGCATAGATCAGGCTCTGATACCACTGTTGGGTCCACAACCTAGAAAACAAAAAAATTCCTACGATGAGAACTACACGCCAAGATCTATCTACTAGGTACAAAGCAACGGGTGGACATACATCCAACGAGAACTTACCCTCGAAGACAACGAGTTTTGTTAACGAGTAGGAACTCGTGGTTGATGTAGTCGTACACTTGCCGATCTCAAGATCGTGAGGAAGTCCGAGCGCCGTGATGCGCTCGACTTTTGATGTAGAGCTCGTTGGGAACCCCAAGAGGAAGGTATGATGATCACAGCAGTAAGTTTTCCCTCAGATATGAAACCAAGGTTTAATCGAACCAGTAGGAGCAAGGAAACACCCCAAAGGTGTTACTAGCTGAGCTTTGGTAGTGCGCACTACCGGTGCTAGTAGCAATGTGGAGACCTGCACAACACAACCACAAAACTTTGTCCCCAACTTGCGATGAGGTTGTCAATCTCACCGTGTTTTGCAGAAAACAAAGGATTAAACGTATCGAATAGAAATAAGTAATAGTTTGCATAAAGTAAACACAAAGCAGAAACAGTTTATAGATTGTATGTAAAGAAAAAGGACCGGGATCCATAGTTCACTAGAGGTGGCTCTCCTTAAGATAGATAACATGCTGGGTGAACAAATTACAGTGGGGCAATTGACAAACACCGAGAAAGCAATACATGCATATACTAATCATCTTGACTCCTTTGAGACTTGATTGGGCATTACAACATAATGCATAGACCGCCATCCAACTGCATCTATGACTAATAATCCACCTTTTGGTTATCATCCGAACCCCTCCAAAGATTAAGTTGCGACAGCAATGATTATTGCTTTATGAATCATGTAAAGTAAACAATACGATTGTTCTATGAACAAAGGATTGTTGCTTTCTCCTAGTAGCAACAACACATCTAGTACCTTAGAGATTTCTGTCACTTCCCAGTTACGGAGGCATGAACCCACTATCGAGCATAAATACTAACTCTTGGTGTTGCTAGCATCTACTTGGCCAAGATAGCTACTAACAACGGAAAGCATGTAAGATCTCAAATAACAAAGACATGATAGAATCAATAATCAATCTGAAATAGCATCTCAATATCCATCGGATCCCATAAACACAACATGTATGAATTACAAATAGATGATCTTGATCATGAACGGAGCTCACAAGATCTAAACATGAAAGCACAAAGGAGGAGAACCAGCCATCTAGCTACTACATGGATCCGTAGTCCAAGGATGAACTACTCACGCATCACACCGGAGGCTTGCATAGTAATGAAGAAGGCCTCCAGGGTGAATTCCCCTCTCCGGCAGGGTGCCGGGAAGAGCTTCAGATCCCTCCCGATCTACGGATGGAGATGACGGCGGCTACAGACTTTTTCATGGATTTTTGATCGGGTACTTAGGGTTTTCATCTCGAGGGCAATATATAGGCGGAAGGAGAGGCCGAGGGGGTGCCGGGAGCGGCCACACCACCCCCTGGCGCGGGCCAGGCCTGGCCGCACGGCCAGGTGGTGTGGTGGCTCCCTGGCCCTTCTCCGTCTCGTATTCTAGCACTTGATCCCTTCCGAAAAAAGGCACTTTGGCTTTTGTCCCGTCCAATTCCGAGAATATTCTTGTTAATAGGTTAGTCCAAGAAATCATATGAAAAGTACTCCAAAGTTGGAACAAAACACAAGAAAGTGGATAAAATCAAGCATGGAACATCAAAAATTATAGATACATTTGCAATGTATCAACATCCCCAAGCTTAACTCCTGCTCGTCCTCGAGTAGGTAAGTGATAAAAAGAAAGAATAATTTTTTAGGTGACATGCACCATCAAAGACTTGATCAAAGTATTTGCAAAACATTCAAAGCTAGGATCATAGTACTTCAATCATAACATGAAAGACAAAGTTCTAGCAATAAGCAAAGAAACTATGATGCAACATGAAAAGGCACAAACAAAAGATTCATGAATAACAATGCTTTGCAAGACGTTTGTTTGTTTCACATAAAGAAAACATAGCATAATAGTATTCAGCTTGTCCTTCAATAGAGTAGCAAATATAAATGCATAGGACACCTTCAAAGTTCATAAGAGTAACTAGATACAATAGTTTAAAACAAGCAAAAACAAGTTATGCATCAATCAACTAGTCTTGGGACAATGCACATAGAACTAAGAATGGCCACTATGCTCTCAAAGTAAGTGCATAAAGATAGAAGGTGGAGACTCAATATAATGGTGGAAGAAAGGCCTTTTGTAAAAGGAAGTAGGGATTCAAGTCTCATAAAGAGCTTCCAAAAATTATGGTACTTATAGCTTTCAGCTCTCATTGCCCCTATCATAAGCATCTTGAAGTGATTAAGGTTAAAGTGAACAAACTATGGTGTACATGCTTGACGAAGTATAAGTCGGAAATCTCATGTCCCTTGTATACGAGGGCCGCTCCTCATGCTACTCAAGTTTAGTCACCGGTAATTTCTTGTCATTGTAAGTACATGTGTATCATAGAGAACCGCCAACGGGGTACCCCTTGCCCGATGATACGGAAGAATCCCCATATCAAAATGACAAGGCAAGCAGACAACGATCATCTCAGCATTCTTCTTATTTACCATGGGAATATGGTGCTTTTTTCTCTCTTTCCTCTTTTCATAGTATCTCTTTTTTTATTTTCTCTTTTTTCTCAATATAGGACTCTTTTTTTATAAGAAGAATGCTTCATAGACAGCTCATTATGGTTACGCTGTAGGTTTCCACCATGTCAGCATGGATTAGACCAGCGGCCCAGGCGTTTCTCTAACACATATACATAACTCCATGGACTTACAAGCTCCCCTTTCATTTCACACCGACGACATCCATATACAAAAGAGCATGATATCAACTAGGTACAAGTACCAAGTGCAATGTTGAAAGCTTTCCCCATGAAAGCATGGTTCTGCTAATTCCCAACAAATAAGTGCAAGCATATACAACATAGACGACACAATGGTTCAAGTTTATTAAGGGCAAGTAAAGTAAACTGTGCCTTCAAGTTCGTGAGAGCTTTAATAACTAGTTTTCTCATAACAAGTGGAAGGTAAACAAAAGCATGAATATACTTGGAATAGCATAAGCTAGTAGGTAAGTATGGTGGACTCTTTGGAATAACTTGGTTTAGGGAGTTGGATGCATGAGTAGAACTCATACTTGGTGGTGGAGGCTAGCAAAAGACTGGGAGCGACAAACTAAGAGAGCAATAATGGCCATAATCATGCAGAGCGACAAAACATCATTGATCAAAGCATAAAGTGATACTACAAGTTGAAAACTAAAGGATCATAAAGGCTATGGTGAATTGAGATAGTCATAACATGGTGTGAGCATGTGCCAAGTCAACCCAAATAAAGCATCAAAGGAGAATACCACTATACTATGCTTTAATATGCTAAAACAACGCATGATTCATCGAAGGCACATTAAGCAATCTCAATTGTTTGTAACAAGTCATGCTACAACAAATAATACTAAGCATAAAGTCAAACCAATATCAAGCATGGCATGACAAAGCATAGCCACAGTCAAAAACAAGCTCATTTTACCACATAAGCATGAACTTTCCTACTCTTTTCCAAACCAAACCAAACTAATTGCAAACCAATGTATGAAAGAGGGGGTATAACTGATTTATTCAGAAAACTAAGCAAACCAAAGAAACGAAAACCAAAATGAAAACGAGAAAGAATACGCTCCAAGAAAAACACAATTGTGCATGAAACAATAAAAATGAAGCGTTTGGAAGAAACCTAGGATTTTTATTGATGAAGAATGGGATGCCTTGGGCATCCCCAAGCTTTGACGCTTGTACTTCTTGGATGTTTCTTGGGGTGACATGCGTGGCATCCCCAAGCTTGAGCTTTAGTCCATCCTTCATCTCATTACTCATTCCTTCCATACACCTGAAATTTTTCCTTCATACAAAACTTCACACAATCTCATTAGCAACATTAGTGCACTTAAGATAAATAAGTCTCAAGGTTCAGTTCTAACACCAAATAAACTTCCATTAGAATACTAGATACTGTAGCACTTCCCTCAAAAAGCTCAATTCCCCAAAAGAACTCAAGAAGGAACCAACAAGAAGCAAATGCAGAAAATGGCAGAAATCTGTCAAAACAGACCAGCAGGTAAAGACGAATTTTTTCGAAGACCTTCTGTTGCTCAAATCAAAAAGTGTTGAACTAAATAAAGTTATATAACAACCTGGGGCATAAGCACAAACAATTACAGCTCAATCTGACATACAGAGCTCTCTCAGGAATTTTTACGGTGAAGCACAAAAATCTGTTTCGGGATAACAACTTTCCCAATCATTACTTCACTCTCATTAGAGGTTACTCTTGGCACAAAAAGCAAATAAAAAGGATAAGGAGAGGTTATTACAGAGGTAATAACTTCCAAGAATCATCTAAAACTTTTGGGTTATCTCCCAATAAGTAATTTTCTTTAACGCCTTTAAGTTAGGCATAAGAAGCAAAGAAAGAATCAAGTGTTCTCAAATGAAGAAGCATTAAAACCAAATTTTGTTTTCATAGGAGAAGCAAAAGAAATCTTTTCTCTCTTTTTAGGGAAGTGTTCTATACCTTTATTGAGTGGGAGTTGATATTTAATGGTGCCTTCTTTCATATCAATGATGGCACCAACTGTTCTAAGAAAAGATCTTCCCAAAGTAATAGGACAAGAAGAATTGTATTCAACATCCAAAACATAGAAATCAACGGGGACATAGGAATCGTTAACCATAATAAGAACATCATTAAGACTCCCCATGAGTTTCTTTTTAGCATTATCATCAAGTGGGACATTCAAATAGCAATCTTCAAGAGGAGGCAAATCAAGCATATCATAAATCCTTCTAGGCATAATAGAAACAATGCTATCAAGATCACACAAAGCTTTGAAATCAAAGTGATTCACTTTCATATTAATGATGGGTTCCCAACCATCCTCTTGTTTTATAGGAATAGAAGATTTATGTTTCATCTTTTCTTCTTTAATCTTTATGAGAGCATCAGTAATGTGTTTTGTAAAGGCCATGTTCATAGCACTAGCATTAGGACTTTTAGCAAGCTTTTGTAGGAACTTAATAACTTCAGAGATGTTGCAACCATCAAGATCAAAATCAAATTTATCATCTAAAGTAGTAGAACTATTACTAGCCTCAACACTAGTGGTGGTGATAGTAGAAACACTAATGTTTCTAGCAATTTCATCTTCTCTTTCCCACTTAGCATGTAATTCAGCTAATAGTCTAACATTTTTTATCAATTCTTACTTGTATAGCATTAGTAGCTGCAAAGGGATTCTCATTAGTTTCAGGTTTAGCATCCATTTTATTAATCAATGAAGATTGAGCTTGAGACAAAGATGATATATTTCTTTCATCATTAGAGAGTTTCAATTGTAAACTAGGAATTTCCCTATTTAGACTCTCAAGTTGATGGCTAATGTTCTTCAAAATGATAGATTGTTCCTCCATAGTTTTAGTAAATAGTTTATTTTGCTCATATTGCATTTGCATGAAGTTTTTAGTGGCTCTTTCAACTTCTAAAATTCTTCCTTCACTAGGTAATTTAGGTTTACCATTATAGCCATACATATTATTAGGAGGATATGGCTTATAATTGTTGTTACCAAAATTGTTCCTATAAGCATTATTACCATAAGCATTGTTGCCAAAGTTGTTATTTCTTATGAAGTTCACATCAACTTGCTCTTCTTGAACAACCAAAGAGGCTAGAGGAACATTATTTGGATCAATATGGGCTTTCCCATTAACAATCATAGACATAATAATATCAATCTTATCACTCAAGGAGGAGGTTTCCTCAACAGAATTCACCTTCTTACCTTGTGGAGCTCTCTCAGTATGCCATTCAGAATAATTAACCATCATATTGTCCAAAAGTTTTGTTGCAGCACCCAAAGTGACGGTCATAAAGGTACCTCCAGCAGCTGAATCCAATAGGTTCCTTGAAGAATAGTTCAATCCTGCATAAAAAGTTTGGATGATCATCCAAGCAGTCAGTCCATGAGTGGGACAATTCTTTACCAAAGATTTCAGTCTTTCCCAAGCTTGAGCAACATGCTCATTATCAAGTTGTTTAAACTTCATTATTTCACTTCTCATGGATATAATCTTAGCAGGAGGATAGTATTTTCCAATAAAAGCATCTTTGCACTTAGTCCAAGAATCAATACTATTCCTAGTTAAGGAATTCAACCATTCTTTAGCTTTTCCTCTCAAAGAGAAAGGAAATAATTTCAGTTTAATAATATCACCATCTATATCCCTATGCTTTTGCATCTCACAAAGTTCAACAAAGTTATTTAGATGGGAAGCAGCATCTTCATTACCAATACCAGAAAATTGTTCTCTCATAACAAGATTGATCAAAGCAGGTTTTATCTCAAAGAAAGTATTTTCAGCCACAGGTGGAGCAATAGGTGTGCTCATAAAATCATTGTTGTTGGTGCTAGTGAAGTCACACAACTTAGTGTTTTCAAGAGTAGTCATTTTTTTGGGTTTTCAAATAAGAAAGCAAACAAGTAAAACTAATTTTTTGTGTTTTTGAAGAACAAAACAAGCAAACAAAGCAAAAAGAAACTAAGCAAAACAAAAACAACAAAGTAAAGAGATTGGTTATGAGGGACTCCCCTTGTGAAGATGTCCTTGACTCCCCGGCAACGGCGCCAGAAAATGTTCTTTTGATGGTGCGTGGTTGACGTGGGAGTTTCTTCTTCGTTCCCTGGCAACGGCACCAGAAAATGTCTTGATGCGCTCGACTTTCGACGTAGAGCTCGTTGGGAACCCCAAGAGGAAGGTATGATGAGCACAGCAGTAAGTTTTCCCTTAGTTATGAAACCAAGGTTTAATCGAACCAGTAGGAGCAAGGAAACACCCCAAAGGTGTTGCTAGCTGAGCTTTGGCAGGGCGCACTACCGGTGCTAGTAGCAACGTGGAGACCTGCACAACACAACCACAGAACTTTGTCCCCAACTTGCGATGAGGTTGTCAATCTCACCGTGTTTTGTGGAAAACAAAGGATTAAACGTATCGAATGGAAAGAAGTAATAGTTTGCAGAAAGTAAACACGAAGCAGAAACAGTTTATAGATTGTATGTAAAGAAAAAGGACCAGGATCCATAGTTCACTAGAGGTGGCTCTCCTTAAGATAGATAACATGCTAGGTGAACAAATTACAGTGGGGCAATTGACAAACACCGAGAAAGCAATACATGCATATACTAATCATCTTGACTCCTCTGAGAATTGATTGGGCATTACAACATAATACATAGACCGCCATCCAACTGCATCTATGACTAATAATCCACCTTCAGGTTATCATCCGAACCCCCTCCAGTATTAAGTTGCAAGCAACAGATTATTGCTTTACGAACTACGTGTAAAGTAAACAAAAATACGATTGTTCTATGAACAAAGGATTGTTGTTTTCTCCCTAGTAGCAACAACACATCTAGTACCTTAGAGATTTCTGTCACTTCCCCAGATTACCAGAGGCATGAACCCACTATCGAGCATAAATACTAACTCTTGGAGTTACTAGCATCTACTTGTCCAAGATAACTACTAACAACGGAAAGCATGCAAGATCTCAAATAACAAAGACATGATAGAATCAATAATCAATCTAAAATAGAATCTCAATATCCATCGGATCCCCGCAAACACAACATGTATGAATTACAAATAGATGATCTTGATCATGAACGGAGCGCACAAGATCTAAACATGAAAGCACAAAGGAGGAGAACCAGCCATCTAGCTACTACATGGATTCGTAGTACAAGGATGAACTACTCACGCATCACATCGAAGTCTTGCATGGTGATGAAGAAGGCCTCTAGGGTGAATTCCCTCCCGGTGGTGCCGGAAGAGCTTCAGATCCCTCCCGATCTAGGGATGGAGATGACAGCGGCTATAGACTTTTTCGTGGATTTTTGATCGGGTACTTAGGGTTTTCGTCCCGAGGGCAATATATAGGCGGAAGGAGAGGCCGAGGGGGTGCCGGGAGCGGCCACACCACCCCCTGGCGCGGGCCAGGCCTGGTCGTGCGGCCAGGTGGTGTGGTGGCTCCCTGGCCCTTCTCCGTCTCGTATTCTGGCACTTGATCCCTTCCGAAAAAATAGGCACTTTGGTTTTCCTGACTTTCCTGGAACCAAAAACAGCAGAAAATAGGTAGCTGGCACTGTGGCTCTTGTTAATAGGTTAGTCCAAGAAATTATATGAAAAGTACTCCAAAGTTGGAACAAAACACAAGAAAGTGGATAAAACCAAGCATGGAACATCAAAAATTATAGATACATTTGCAATGTATCACGCCGCAACTCAGCAGCGCATCCGTACTCGCACACACGTTCAAGCCATCGGACAACCTCCACCTCCTCGCTCCAGCGATCCAGCGGAAGAAACAACTCCTTCCAGACATAATGCCACCGGGAACATGTATCTCTCTAATCCGAGACCATGGGGGAATAATTCTAGAGGGGGAGAGAGATCCTTCACGAGGAGGTGTGAGGAAGAAGGAGGGAGAGGGTGGCCTTTTATAGGAGGAGGGAGTGCCCCTCTCTCCATGGCCGGCGCATGGGGGTAACTCCTCACCTCCCCCATTCATGTGGTGGTAACCCCTCCACATTAAAATGCCTCTTCACATTCCCTTTTAAAGTCCCCACTTTAAATGCATTAAAATTCTCCAAGTTTAATGCTCTCTCATTTAATAAAACTCTTTTATTAAGTTTATTCAGAATTTTGTTAATTACTTTAATTAACAAACATTCACATATAACCCCTTGCAATATTTCAATATCACATGCAGAACCACTTTCTGCAATTTCACCCAAAACAATTTCTGGTTTCTATCGAAACAATTCCTCCGCTTTGCAATTCTTTCGTCTGAAACATATGTGCTCCAAAATGGTGTCCGGTAACTCTTAAGTGTGTCACCCTATGGTTCGCGAATAATGCAGACATGATTGAGACTCCTCTCAGATCAATAATCAGAAGCGGGACCTGGAGATCCATACTGACTCCTGCATATTCCACGATGACTTCTGTGATCGTGAGAACCTTTAACGCTAGTAACTAAATCCCTTTGTCTCGCGATATATTACATGTCCGAGATTCGATCATTGGTATCTCCATACCTAGTTTGATCTCGTTGTCGACATGCACTCTTTTCTCGTTCCCGTGATATAACATTCTAGTGATCACATCACTTGCTTGCAAGCTATCTCAATGTGATATCACCGAGAGGGCCCAGAATATATCTATCCGTCATCGGGATTGACAAATTCCACTCTTGATCCATGAGCCTCAACATAACACCTTCGTAGAACTGGACCCATCTTTAAAGTCACCCTGTTACGGTGTGACGTTTGATGTTATCAAGATACTCTTCCGGTGTTAGCAATTAACATGATCTCATGGTCTAAGGAAAAAGATTACTTCGTATGATGTTATAGCAATATAAACATATTGAATTTGATCGTCATGCTATACTTCGGATGAATGTTCATCACATCATTCCACCAATGTTGTGACCTTGTTATTAACAACATCCAATGTCCATGATCAGGAAACCTTGATCATCTTGTTAATCAACAAGCTAGTCTATAAGAGAGGCATAACTAGGAACCCTTTTTGTTGATTAAATACACATGTATTGACATTTCCGATCAATACAATTATAGCATGCAAAATAAACATTTATCACAAACATGGAATAAGATAATAACCACTTTATTATTGCCTCTCGGGCATATTCCCTTCACCTTCTCCATAGCTAATGGATTAGGAATGAGATCAAGGTGTCATTATGTCATCTTGTCACAAGGTCCTCCTAAGTTGAGTTTCCTTAGTCTCCAGGTCTTGAGTATATTTCTTCTCTTCCTTGAAGTCCTTCCAAGTGTTGTGCAGTCTATGCCTAAGTATTTCTCCAAGTTCTTCAATATCCCTCCATGCAGCACTTCTCGTAGAGTGAGGTTCCAAGTTGGTGAATATCCAAAGTCCCATTGTATTGTCGTTGTCTTCCTTGATATACTTATTGAAGATATCTAAATGAATCAAGATAGTTCCACGAGAACAAAAGCTAATATAACCTAGTAAAACCATAATAGATAAGTTTCTAATCCTAAGATCTTTCTGATTTCTCTCTCATCTTATTTTCTACAAAACTTGAACTTCTCTTCCTTCTTGAAATCCTTGTATGATCCTTGAACTTCTCATCCATTGATCTTGACTTTTCTTCTTGATCCTAGAATGCCCTGTCCTTCCCATTGAGTTAGGCGTGTAGCTCATCATTTCCTAAGTAGTTGAGTGCTCCTATTATCAACAAGATCCTATATAAAATTTCTAAGTCCTAGAACTACTGAAGAGAAAATCTTCCTTCTGAAACTTCACTTGACTTCCTTTTGTGATGGAGATAGGTAGATCTAGCATGTTGAGGATGTCGAGAAGTCCAAATCCAAAGTAGGTGGTCTTGAAGTCCTCATTGATCCTAAAGCGAAAGTCCTTTGAGGTGTTGAGACTTAAGTCCTTAGCCATGCTGAAGATGAAGTCCTTGATGCAAAAGCCAAAGTCCTTATCTATTTTGAAGCTGAAGTCCTTTGTGATGTTGAAGTCCTTGGTGATGTTGAAGCTAAAATCCTTAGTGATGCTGAAGATGAACTCCTTAGTGATGATGAAGTTGAAGGTCCTTTGAGATGAAGTTGGAAGTCCTTTGCGGTGATGATGTTGAAGTCCTTTGTCATCAAGTTGAAAAAGGGAGAGACACAGAAACAAAACAGAATACTAAGGAGAGAGTTTACAAGATTGTTTGTAAATAATTTCGAGTAAATTCAACTCCTATTTTTCTAAAGGGGTTATCCAAATCCTAGGGTTATGAACCTACAGGCAACACAGTGCTCTGATACCATCTGTCATGACCCAAACGCGGTAAGGTTCGAAGCCCTGTGTTTATAGTGCTAGTCCCTGGATCGAATAGCTAGCACCCACAATTTAAGATGTAATATCAAGAAACAAGGTCGTATTACATCGCATATCCAGGAATAAAAATAGTTCATTACAACTTACATAGCTCATATGGCTATCTTATTACAAAGCAGTAGATATAACTATAAAGCATGGAGTCATTCATCTTCATGTGCCATAGGCAAACATGTTGGGTGCAGACTCGTAATCCCTTACTCATCAAACTTTACTATCATCAAATAATCCTGCAACATGATAAGTTACAGCCACAAGGGTCAATACATTTTGAATTGTATTGGCAAGTGTCACTAGTATGTGGATATAAAGTGGAACCTATTACTACATGCATATCTAGCTAGGTAGAGTTTTGGCTAGTTTGCAGCAACAAAGTAGTTTGCAACACTTATTATCAAGTAAGTTACACTGGATACCCTCCAGGTAATATTTCCAATCACAACATAGTGGTACCACTGATAGAAATCAGTGAACCTAGGTTCCATTGATAGAAATCAATGAACCAACAACCCTTGTTCACCCATCAAGTTTTACTTTGAGAAATTGGAATGTCGAGATCTTCCATAGCTTCAAGCCTTAGTTGCTCAGAGTTGTCCGTAACCGGGGACACGGCTAAGTACTTAGAATTTGAGCTTCTGCAGAAGTTGTACACTTTACCCACAAGACACAATCTCGTCTTGATGCCACCAGTGGCCGCTGGATTAGCACACACCAAGATGGAGTACCGGCAGATCGAGAATGTGACAAAGTCTTTCCATAGAAGTCATCCAATACATAATGCTAGCACGTCTACCAGGCACCAATGCAAGGATATACTTCCAATACATAATTCAAGTTAATCTGAAGAGGTACCAATGCAAGGGTCTTCCACTATGTAATTGACTAAGCCAGAGCCCATTTGGCATGTGGCTGTACACGAAAGCCACTGTACGAGAAACATGTTCAATCTCTAAGTCCCTGGGTGGTATTCTTCTAGTGCACACACGAAAGAGATAGCCATAGATATGGTTCCCTTCGTTGCCACCTTATTCACAACAGAGTATCCACATTCCATATAGGTGATTCATTGAGTACTTGTTTTATTATATAAAACATATATTTTCCAACACTTCATATAATCATACCATGATATTCCACCCCGAATCTATTGTAGGGCTAAGCATTTCTAATCTTACGATGTTTCACCTACCAAGTAGAAACTACCATTCCCTATTCTACATAGGAGATATAACATAGCATAATAATAGTCTATCATGCATATACTACAAAAATCCACTAAGTATAATGAAAACAGTAGGACTTGAAGATAGTGCCACTTGCCTTGATAGTAGAATATTTAGGTACTCTTCTTGATCTTTCAAAGATTACATTCGTCAAAGTCTACAACAATATAATCAAACAAAAAAGCACACTCTCAAAACTAGCATCACCAAACAACACATGAATACAACGAAATACATGCAAGCATACAACAAGATATTTTATTGAACAAGTTTTTACAGCAAGGTTCTGAACACTACAAACACCTAATAGTCCTTTTATATAATTGAAATTCCAATTGGAACCATTTTAGTGCAATTTGGTTATTTAAAGTATTTTTCTTTTACTAGGATAAGGCTTATTCAATGTGATATTTGCTACTGCCATAAAATTATAAGTTTAATTTTTTTGTGTTTATGTTTATGGTCAGAGGGTTCAATACACAACCATTTGCAAAAGGTTTCACTCAAAAATAATTTTTACAACATGTTTTATAGCCAAAATACCCCACAAAATGGTTCTGTATAAAACGTGATTTTAACCATCACAAAAGTACCAAATTGTTGTTCTACTGTGTTCTACTCATTTTTATGAATCCATAGACATATTATTTGCTAAATTTGGACAAACAGAACTAAAGATATGATTTTTACAAGTTCCTATGTTCATATGTCCTAAAAATCCGAAAATAGAAAAAGATAAGACAAGTGGCAGATTTCTATTGGCATGTACCCTTCGGTAAGTGATCTATTGATAGCACTTAGATGAAGATCAAACGTACCAGGTTAGCTCACCTGAAAGATCGTCGGAATAGTGGGCACGAGCTTGGCGTTGCCGTTCTCGTCGCTAGGAACGTATACGGAGTTGAAGAAGACGTGGACGGCGTAGAGGACGTCGAGGCGGTTCTTGGAGACGTGATGAATAGCTCGTTCCCTCTCCAGTTTTGTCGGAAATCCACGGCTGGAGTGACGTACGATGTCGGGCGACACGGTCAACTGTAACAAGAAGGTGAACCATGATGTCCTGGTGGTAGGCAACGATGAGTAGAGTATTTTAGTTCAAGGAATTGATAAGATTCTCACTGTGGACGACAAGATCTGACGATGAACTCGAATTTGGGGCTTAAGTTGGCATTGTTGGTATGTGATCTACAGAGCTCCTCTAGAGAAAGTCTGAGAACGAAAATGATGGAGGAAAAAGAGAAGAAGATGATGCTTTCTTCGGTTTTTGCTAGGGTGCTCTATGGAGGGAGATTAGGATACGTATGCCGACGGGTGGCATTCAGAGCACCGGTTTTATATGAGAGATTAAAGCACTAAAGTGAGAAACTAATGGTCTGAATAGAACCTCCACTTGATTATAAACGTTTTTCGTTTTGAAGTCGAAAAGAAACGATCATTGGAATTGATGGGGGAAGGAGAGAAAAGAGTAGAGCCATGAAATGGTTACTTTGTGTACATGTACGTGAAGGAGGATGAAGAGGAGCGAGGAGAGCTCAACTCGGTCCGGCTTGTCCAGATGGGCCAAGAAAAAGGAAGAGGTCCAAAAGAAAATAACATGAAGGGAAAAAATATAGAGGAAGGATAGCTGGGTGGGTTAGGCTGCTCTCAGGTGGCCGGTTGGGTCGGCTTTTTTTTATTCGTTTTTCTTTTTCTTTTTCTATTTTCTTCAATAACTTTTGATTTAAAGCTTTAAATGAATTCATTCAAATTTCCAAAAATTTGTAAAATCAACAAGATCATTTTAGGATATTATATATTTTATTTATTATCCAATTAAAACAATATCATTTATAAATCTTTACTTTGGCCTATATGGTTTTTCTTTACTTAATTACTTTCCTTCATATCTTTTTATCTATGGCTCGAAATAGTGTGAAATCAATTCCTGTGGTTTTGTAATTTTTTTATTTACCATTATAGATTATTTAGGTATTATGTTGCCAAATTTTTATATGGAACATAGCTGAAGTCTTGTATTGAACTTGATGGTGATTTCTCTTATTAGTGTTTAGGTTTCGGATTTATCATTTTTCTTCAGGGGTTGACAAAATACATGTCATGGATGATTGTATTTTATCTTTGGATAATTTGTTTGTCGCTTCCTCATTCAATATTCTTTTTGTTTAAGTAAGGTTCCAATAGAGGAACAAAAAGTTTCTTTTTCCCCTAAATTTCATCCTTTATTTTCTTTGTTTGTTTGATTTTTTTCACATTTCAAAATTTGGAAATTTTTGGGATGTGACAATATATATATTATATGATTTTATAAGCGCGTGTCTACCTACGTCCGTGGTAGGACTCGTTGGATATGGTGAGCAAAACGGTCCACCAATCTTGATGTAGCGACCAGAGAGCATAAATCGAGCGCCGGTGCCTGGTGTTTCCGTCTCACACCGTCATCTCCTTCCCGCGCATGTAAGAGCTAAAAGCACACCGGCCTGTTGTTACTATACGAGTTCACCATCATTTTTGTTATGTGGCATGTGTTTCTGTGGTTGATTGCTTTTTTGGAATCCCTATGATAACCAAACTATGGGTGCTACAACGCGTGGTTGTTTGTTGTGGACACATAGTTCGTGTGGCATTTGCTATGTTATTGCTTTTTGTGTATCCACGCGAACACATTTATGGTGTGGTAGAAAGAGCCGTCTCGGTGTGGTTTCGGCTGGTGTTTTTTTTTTTTGCAGCTTTGCCGAAAAGCAATCGACCACCTCGCTCGACCACGACCACGACGATGTGACTGAAATTATTTGGCGGGATAATGCGCGTCATTTTCACCAAGAATCCTTACCGCTTGATTCTCCCACCAAGAATCCATATGCTAGCAAAAAAGTAACTTGTCATGGAACTTGCTTGTGGATAAAAATATTTATGACGTTTACTTTGGATGATCTCTTTAGGAATAACTTGCGAACTAGTTTGTGGCTGTGCAAACCGTATGATCACGTGTATGGCAAGTCTATTTTGTGTAGTCACACATGACATGTTGTTTTGTATTAGGAAATTTGCATGTATATATGTATGTATGTATGTATGTATGTAGCTCCAGCCGCAAATCGCACAAGATCGTTCCATCTAGCTAGGTTTGTATACATTAGCTCCGCTACATCATATCGTATGGATATGTGTGACTTTTGCTGTTTTGTATGCAAATTTAGCCCTCAGCTAGCTAGCTTCATATGCAAATATAGCTAGCATCGCACATGTATACATCCGCTGACTATCTAGTTTTAGTTGCTCTGTCAATATGTATTCTCTCTGTTCAAAAATATAAGGCATTTTAGATTTGTGAAACAAATGTATCTAGATGTCTTTTAGTGTATAGATTCACTCCAAATCTATACACAAAAGTCGTACATATACATTCATTTCAGCAAGCTAAAACGTCTTATATTTCTAGATGGAGGAAGTATGTTAAAAATGCTGCAAGTGTAAACATACTAGAAATAAGTAGAATGAATGAAATTTGGGTCGACCCAAAATGCCCATTGGGGCGGCAAGGCCATTGCTTCTCTTGGAATGGGTCGACCTGTGGCCCCTCGAATTGGCCTCGAGGCTAGCAGGGCCACGTCCAAGGCCAGAGCCGGATCGGCCCATTCCTATTCTGATGTGTTTCCTCATATTTGGACCTGTATATCCTTCATGAAAACCATTTGTTTCAACTTACTCTAATCATTAATGATTGTGTAATTATTTGGAGCTATCAAGCATCTATATCTAAGCATCGAACTTAATTCTTATATTTTGCCATATGCTTATGTTGTGAATATGATATTAGATTTCCTTGCAAGCTACCTAGGTAAAAAGGTAGGTAGAGGACAATCCCTAGATTCAAGATGCAAAATCAAGGAAGAGAAAACAAAAAAGGAAAGACAAGTCAAGAAAAAGGACAGCTGAAGTCGGTGTCGGTCGTTAGTACGAGCAAGATCTTCCCGTACCGTGTGCCCGTAACGGCTGTTACCGACCTCTTTAGAGATGGTAAGAGGGTTTTTTTAGATATAAAATAGAGACGGAATGAAAGTTTATAGAGTTTAACGACCTACTATCCGGTGGGAGGTGACCGTACGACCCGGTCATATCGATTCATAGAAAATCAATCAAAAAATCTGGAAGAGTTACTGAGCGTTTAACGACATGCGGTACGGACGCGTCCGATTGTACGGTACGCCCTTACCGGGTGGGAAAATAGCTCAATAGAACAGTAAGTGTCTAAGTCATCATACCATCGCTTAATGGATTCCTCGACCGTCATTAAAAATGTCAGTTCCACCATGTTTACCTCTCCAACTCCGTAGTGCTTTAAGCGTTGCCCGTTGACAATCCAAGATGAAGAATGGACATTGCTTTTACATTTCACCGCTCCTGAAGGATATGCTTCGTCCACTTCATACGGATCTTCCCACTAGGATCTCAATTTTCCTGCAAAGATCTTTAGCCGAAAATTGTAGAGCAAAACTTTATCTCTAGATTTAAATTTTTTATATTCTATCTTTCTATCATGCCATTCTTTTTTCTTTAAATATTTTGGCATTTTCATAGGATTCATTTCTAAGTTCATCTAAGGCATGAATGTCCAAGAGGCGTTTCTCTCCTGCGGTTTTAAAATCAAATTTCAGAGTTTTAATAGCCCAGTAGGCCTCATGCTCTAATTCTAAAGGAAGATGGCAAGATTTACCACAGACCATCTTATATGGCGTCATTTCCATAGGATTTTTGTATGTCATGCGGTATGCCCATAAAGTGTCATTCAACCTCATAGTCCAATCCTTTCTTAACTTCCGCACCGTCTTTTGAAGGATAACTTTGAACTCTCGGTTCTAAAGTTCAACTTGCCCACTTGTTTGTGGGTGGTAAGGTGAGGCTACTCGATGCTCGACTCCATATTTATGAAGAATCTTTCTAAAAGTGCCTTCCATAAAATGAGTTCCACCATCGGTAATTAAAAATCGAGGAACTCCAAATGTGGGAAAAATAATATCCTTGATCATCTTGATAGAAGTAGTTGCATATGCATGAGAGGTGGGTATAGTCGACCCATTTAGTAACATAATCAACAGAAACAAGAATATGAGTATAATCATGAGAGGTAGTAAAAGGACCCATGAAATCCATTCCCAAAACATCAAATGGTTCCATTATAAGGTTATAATTCACGGACATTTCTTGTCTTTTCCCTATGTTACTCATATGCTGGCAAGCATCGCAGTCCTTAACATAACAACGAGCAGCTTTAAATAAGGTTGGCCAATAGAATCCTGATTGTAAAACTTTAGCAGATGTACGATCACCAACATGGTGCCCCCCATAAGGGCTATCATGGCAGGCTTTTAAGATGGCGCTCATTTCGTGATCGGGTATACACTTCCTAATCATCCCATCAAGTTTGTGCCTATATAAATAAGGATCATCCTAAAAGTAATATTTCAAATAATTGAAGAATTTCTTCCTATGATTATAATTCATTTCCTTTGGTAGAAACACACTAATACGTGGTAAACGTATCTATAATTTTTGATGTTCAATGCTTGTTTAGTATCTACTTTCTTATGTTTTGTTCACACTTTGAGGTATTTTTATACATTTTCTGGAACTAACCTATTAACAAGATACCACAGTGCCGGTTGCCTATTTTCTGCTGTTTTTGGTTTCAGAAAAGCTAGTAAAGAAATATTCTCGGAATTGGACGGGACAAAAGCCAAAGTCAATATTTACCCGAAGCAACACGGAGTCCGGAGGAGAGACGAAGAGGCGCACCAGGGTGGATACACCTGGTGGCGGCGCGGCCTGGGAGGGGGCACCACTAGGGGTGTGGGCCCCCTGGTGCTCCACTGACCTTGCCCCTTCGCCTATAAAAGCCTCCCAGGCTGACAACCCTAAGGACCCGATCAAAAATCCATGAAAGAGTCGGTAGCCGCCACCATCTCCATCCCTAGATCAGGGGGATCCGAAGCTCTTCCCGGCACCCTGCCGGAGGGGACAGATCATCCTGGAGGCCTTCTTCATCACCATGCAAGCCTCCGGTGTGATGCGTGAGTAGTTCTCCCTTAGACTACGGGTCCATGTAGTAGCTAGATGGTTGGTTCTCCTCCTTTGTGCTATCATGTTTAGATCTTGTGAGCTCCATTCATGATCAAGATCATCTATTTGTAATTTTACATGTTGCGTTTGCGGGGATCTGATGGATATTGAGATGCTATTTCAGATTGATTATTGATTCTATCATATCTATGTTATTTGTGATCTTGCATGCTCTCCGTCGTTAGTAGCTATCTTGGCCAAGTAGATGCTAGCAACTCCAAGAGGGACTATTTATGCTCGATAGTGGGTTCATGCCTCTAGTAATCTGGGGAAGTGACAGAAATCTCTAAGGTTGTAGATGTGTTGTTGCTACTAGGGAGAAAACAACAATCCTTTATCCATGGGGTAATCGTATTGTTTACTTTACACGCTTTGCTTAATGCAATTATTTGTTGCTTGCAACTTAATACTGGAAGGGGTTCGGATGATAACCTGAAGGTGGATTATTAGTCATAGATGTAGTTGGATTACGGTCTATGTATAATGTTGTAATGCCCAATCAAATCTCATAGGAATTAATATGTCTAGTATATGCATTGTTATGATTTCTCAAATCTGTTAATTGCCCTGCTATAATTTGTTCACCTAGCATGTTATCTATCTTAAGGAGAAACACCTCTAGTGAACTATGGACCCCAGTCCATGCTTTTATCATTCATATACCATCTACTGTTTACCGTTTACTATTTACTTTCTGCAAGCAATTACTATCTTCCACACTATACGTTTAATCCTTTGTGTTCAGCAAAACCGGTGAGATTGACAACCTCACTGTAATGTTGGGGCAAAGTTATGTGGTTGTGTTGTGCAGGATTTCAAGTTGCTAGCAACACCTTGTAGTTGTTTCCTTGCTCCTACTGGTTCGATAACCTTGGTTTCATAACTGAGGGAAAACTTACTGTTGTGCTCATCATACCTTCCTCTTGGGGTTCCCAACGAGCTCGAATATATTTTTAGCTATCACACACCCACAAGAAAATTAGCATAATCTGCAAACCAAGGGTCATGCGATTCTACTGTGGTTAGATATTCACTAGGCATAGATTCATTAATGGGTATGGGATATTCTAGTATGCCTTCCATGCGTGATAGATGATCAACAATAGGGTTATCTTTACCTCTTCTATCAACTATTTGCAAGTCATACTCTTATAATAATAGGACCCACTTAATCAAATGAGGCTTTGCATCTTTCTTGGCTAAGAGATGTCTTAAAGCCTGATGATCGGTATGCACTATTACTTCGGAGTTTATAATGTAGTGTCTAAACTTATCACAAGTAAAAATAACAACTAGAAATTCTTTTTTTGGTTGTTGCATAATTCTTCTGATCATCATTAAAGACTCGACTAGCATACTGAATAATATTTAGGTTTAGGCCTTCTATTTGTTCAAGAGTAGCCCCAATATCATAGTCACTAGCGTCGCACATAATTTCGAACGGTTCATCCCATTTTGGTGGTTGGATAATAGGTGCGGAAACTAGAGCCTTTTTTAATTGTTCAAAAGAGGCGACACAACTTTTGTCAAAAGCAAAAGGAATATCTTTATTTAATAGGTAAGTCAAAGGTGCACCTAGTTTGGCAAAATCCTTAATAAAACATCGATAAAAACCCGCTTGCCCTAGAAAATTCTTCACTCCTTTTATAACTTGTGGTTTTCTTAATCTCTCTAAGGCAACAATGCTAGAATCATCAACTTCAATAACTTTTTCATAAAATTTGTGCCTAAAAACTATACCTTCTCTTACCATGAACCGGCAACGCTCCCAGTTGAGGACTAGCTTAGTTTGTTTGCAACGTTGCAATACTCTAGTAAGGTTATAGAGACATTGTTCAAAAGCAGTTTCATAAACAACGAAGTCATCCATAAGAACTTCCGTAGAGTTTTCAACAAAACTATCAAACATCTTTAAGACACGTTCTTGAAAAGTTGCAGCTGCATTGTATAGACCAGAAGGCATAAATCTATAAGCATAAGTCTCATACGGGCAAGTAAAGGTTGTCTTCTCTTGGCCTTAGGGTTGGATAGCAATCTGAGAGTATCCCGAATATCCATCAAGAAAACAAAAATAGGAGTTACTAGTTATTCTTTCTAAAATACGATCCATAAAAGGTATTGAGTTATGATTCTTCACTGTCTCCCTGTTTAACTTTCTGAAGTCTATACACATTTTATACCCTCTATTATTCTGGTAGGAATTAGTTCATCCTTATCATTATTGATTATGGTTACACATCCCTCTCTAGGTATGCAATGAGTTGGACTCACCCATTTACTATCATAAATTGGGTAGATAATATAAGTGTCTAACATGCGTATAATTCCTTTTCTCACTACTTATTTCATTCTAGCCTCTTTTGAGTGTCAACAAAAGGTTTAGCATCCGCAATCATAGGTATTTTATGAGTGACTATGGAGGGATCTATCCTTTTATATCATTGAGAGTATATCCAAAGACTTCAAGTTGTTCAATAAGTACTTCCAGTAATTTCCTATTTTCTTCAGGGGAAAGTTTATCATCAATGATAATGGGACACTTAGCTTCCTTGTCTAGAAATTCATACTTGAGCCCTGTAAGAAGGGGTTTTAATACCAGATGAGGTGGATCCTCATCTACCTTTCTCTCTAATTCTTCAAAATCATTTTTAATAAGATTCTCTACTTCAAGTGTGGTATCAAGGATATTTTCTATATCCTTTTTTGTGAAATCATTTGGGATTGATTCATTGTTTAACAGGCTTCTTTCCAATTCAGTTTGCGGGGTGCCAAAATAAATTGCTGACTCAATAGTCTTTTCCTCCTTTAGCTCGATCTTCTCTTCATACGGTCGCTTCTTGAATTGGTCACACTTTACCTTTAGATCTTCTTCTCCAAACTGTAAGGACACAACTTCTTTCTTGTTATTAATATCGATGTTCATAGAATTGTAAAAAGGACTCCCAAATATGATAGGACAAAATAAATCTAATTTCATATCAATAATATGAATGTCAATGGGGTAAACAAAGGTTCCTATAGAGATACAAGCATTGTGATGAATTGCATGAGATTGCTACAAGGTTCTATCTGAAAGCATGATGGTGACATTAATAGGTTCAAGTTCTGGTTCATCAATATAATATCGTAATCCCTCGTAGATAGAGTAAGGCATAATGTTTATAGAAGAACTTAGATCACAAAGTCCTACATAAGTAGATTCACCTAAATGAAAAGGGATTTTATGTTTATCCTTATACTTACCATTAGGCTTACCTTAAATTATATTAGACGATTCTCTACTTACCGCCATTACTTCATTTTCAATAACTTCGGGCTCTAACATGTCTTTCACTATGCCGATATTTGTCTTGATAGTCCCTAGATCTCTGGTTAGTATCCCTATCCTTCTTGTACCTTCATTTTTATTCCTTTTCCTTTTTGTTAGGATAGTTTCATATTCAACTAGCTGCATGTTCTCCATTCGTGAAAACGGTCCTTGGGATCAGTCTTAGGGGGATTTTCGTCACAAGGTTGCTTGTAATGTTCCCACTCCTTTGGGATATGCAAATGCTCAACATAGGTTTTAACAATTTGAACAATCATACGAGGATCAAGGTTCAAGTTTCCAAGTAATTTCTCTACTTTACCATATGCTAGAAATTTTCTTAAACAATCATATTCTATAGTATTCGTTGCTTCATTAAGTTGAATTCCATTATGGGCTTCTTCCATCCTATGAACCGTATCTAGCAAATTCCAAGCTCTTTCAACGCTAAATTCAGTAAATGACCCATTAGAAAGAGAGTCTAATTCATTTCTATTATTGGTGCTTAGACCTGCATAGAAGGTGTGAACTACCAACCAAGGTGGGAAATTCTGGTGGGGGCAACGGTCAAGAAGCCCCCTAAACCTTTGAGTACCCTTCATAGAGGCTTTCCTTAGGGCCTCCTTTGAAATTGGTGATCATGCGTCTAGATCCAAGGGTTTTCATCCTAGGGAAGAAATCAATTAAGAATGAAGAGGATAGCCTCTCTTAGGAGTTAGTAATTTTTGTAGGACATTGAATGTCCCAATAATGGGCTTCATCAATAAGAGTTTGGCTAAAGAGAGTAGATTTAACCTCATTCTAAGTAAATATATTAAGACAAAAAGTCCCACAAGTTTCTTCAAAAAACCCTACATGCTCATACAGATCCTCCATATCGTCCCCTACAAAATGTTTAGCATGCAGAAGATCAAGAAGCATGGGGTTAATATCATACCCATCAGGGTTATTAGATTTTGAGTAAGCGTCCATGGGTGGTCCAAAATTCTTTATGGCTTTGAGCTAAATAATATGTCGGTACGCGCCCATGGTGTTTAGCTGAAACTAGTAAACAACTTTAGTAGAACAATTACTAAAATTAGCAACTAAAAACAAAGGCCAAAAGCGCTTAGCTCCCCGGCAACGACACCATAAAATATCTTGATGACCGCAAAAGCATAGATCAATTGTATCTAGTTTCGAAATAAGAGTATCGAACCCATAAAAGCTATTTGGTTAAGATCTTTATGCCCCTCGTCACTATCTACCAAAGGATACTTGTAAGCTGCCTTTGATTTCAAGTAAAGGGTGTTTGAAAGGTTTTCTGTTTGTGTGCAAGAAAGTAATAAAAGCAAGTAAAGTAAACAAGTAATGAAAGCATTGGGAAACGGTGTTGGAACTCAATAAGGCTAAAATGTTCCGAGGGATGTAGGATACACCACTAGCATATGACAATTATTCACGATTAGGATAATCTATTTCTTTCATCGTGACATGTGTGGAGAGAGCTCAAAATGTTCACTACAAGACTCATGAGCAGTCGCTTCATCTCTAAATAACCACTGTGATGTCTGTGAGCAATCACTCCGACAGACCACCACAATTAAGGGTTTCCCCATGGATATCATAATAAACTTAGTGAATTCTCTTAATTCCCCCTTGGACCATGTAGGTTATAAGCTAATGCTTGTATTCACAAAGTAACACTGGACATACTCCCATACAAGTCCCAAAGGTATCTCCCTCTCTTTAGTCCCGAGGGCAAATGCTATGTGGTCAACTTCATATACCATCTAAAGAGAGATCTAACAGAATATCATAGATCAATGGATCCTGGACCAAAGTAATAGATCATCTTTATTTCATTTCATAATAATGCTAGGGTTTCTCCATCTCCCCAAGAACAAAGGAAACTACTGACACATGGAAGTAATCAACAACATCATCATATTCATATGGATGGATAAAAGTGTAAAGTTAAATCTAGCGCAAACCATAATTTTATTTGGAATTACAACAAAATCTTATGTATGGAAGAGAGGAATGGTAATGGAGGTTGATGATGAAGGGGATGATGTGATGTCCTCCGATGATCTCAAGCCCGTCTTTGCATGGTGACAGTATTTGATGAGGCGGACACTCTGATAGGTGGTACAGGCGGACGGTACAGGCAAGCTCCGCCCATACCACAGGTCATTAAACCCTTTGTAGCCTTTCTTTACGTCCTCTATTCTCCTAGGTACGTGAAAAATATTTAAATAACATTTATCACTTAGAAATATCATATTACTACATAACATGACAATCCCAATTGATATATTCATAAAAGATTTAATAATTTAGGATCATGTTGGAATAAGGACAAAAGGTACGCGTGAGCGCAGTAAAATACCAAAAATCCTACTCTACTTGTGCAAAAACATAAGATAAATATGCTTCAAAAATGGACTCATCAGGGGGCTTGGGAGCCGGCATCGTCATCTGCTCTCCCAAGGGATACCGGCCGGACTACGTGCTACAAATCCACTTCAAGGCATCCAACAACATCGCCGAGTACGAAGCGCTCATGCATGGCCTCCGGCTGGTGAAGGAAATCGGCACTCACCGGATCCTTTGTTTCGGGGATTCAAATCTAGTGGTGCAACAAGTGATGGGTTCGTAGCATGGAAAACAAAAAAATTCTACCGCAAGAACGAACAAAACCCAGATCTAATCTAGATAAAAGCCAAGATCTAATCTATTAGACATGTGCAACGAAATAGATCTGTACTAACCCTTGTAGTTTCGAAAGCCTTGTTCGAGATCGGATCTCGTGGTTGATGTAGTCGATCACTTGCCGATCTCAAGATCGAGTAGACGATCCTTCCGGCGCTGCGTTCCGGCAGCGCTTCCACAGTCGGTCACATGTGCGGAGTCGAAGCAGACCTTCCTCTCCCCGTTCCAGCGAGCAGCGGAGGTAGTAGATCCCTCCACGGAATCCCAGCAGCATGACGCCGTGGTGGTGGTGGAGTAGAGAATTCTGCAGGGCTTCACCTAAGCCAGAGCAGATGGAAGGAGGAGGAGAGAGGCGGCTAGGGTTTGGAGTGGGAAGGGGCAAGGGGGGTGGCGCCTCCACCCCTCTATATATAGAGGGAGGGGTGCGGCCTAGGGTTCCCACCCCTAGGCCCACCCCTTAGGGCCGGCGCACCAAGGAGGCTTGGGGGAAGAGTCCTCCCCCCCCAAGTTTCCTTTACTTACCCTTTAAGTTTTCCCTTATCTTATCTTGGTTTTCAAATAAACTCCAAAATATCTTCTAGAACCTTTCGGAACATTCCGAAACTTTCTAGAATCCCCATACAAACACTCCGGAACATTTCCTAACTTAGAAAATGATCCCCATTATATGAATCTTATTCCCCAGACAATTTCGGATCTCCTCGTGATGTTCCGGATCCAATTCGAGACTCCGAACAACATTCGGTCTCCAACTCACATTCAATATCTACTTAAAACAACTTCGAACCTTAAGTGTGTCACCCTACGGTTCGTGAATATGTAGACATGATGGAGACACCTCTCCGATCAATAACCATCAGCGGGATCTGGAGATCCATAACGGCTCCCACATACTCAACGATGACTTCGTGATCGATAGAACCATTAACATACGACACCAATTCCCTTTGTCACGCGATACTCTACTTATCTGAGGTTTGTTCGTCGGTATCTCCATACCTAGTTCTACCTGCATTCGATAAGTACTCTTTACTCGTTCCATGTTGTGTCATCCCCTATGACCTAGTCACATGCTTGCAAGCTAACTAGATGACATTCCACCGAGAGGGCCCAGAGCATATCTATCCGTCATAAGGATGGACAAATCCCAATCTTGGTCCATGCGCTTCAACACATACTTTCAGAATACCCAATGACACCTTTATAACCACCCAGTTACGAAACGGTGTTTGATGTCATCAAAGTACCCATCCGGTGATGGTGATTAACATAACCTCATGGTCGAAGGATTAGGTTACTATGCATTTAAAAGCTTGTAGCAATACAAACTTAATGACTTGATCTTATGCTACGCTTACTATGGGTGTGTGTGTCCATCACATCATTCTCCTAATGATATAACCTTGTTATTAATGACATCCAATGTCCATGATCAGGAAACCATGATCATCAATTAATCAACAAGCTAGTTCAACAAGAGGCTTACTAGGGACTCTTTTATGTTTACAAAACACACATGTATTAGTGTTTCCTTATAATACAATTATAGCATGGGATGCAAACATTCATCATAAACACAAAGATATAATAATAACCACTTTTATTATTGCCTCTTGGGCATATCTCCAACAGTCTCCCACTTGCACTAGAGTCAATAATCTAGATTACATGGTAATATACCTAACACCCATGGCGTTCTGGTGTTGGTCATGCTTTGCTCTAGGGAGAGGTTTAGTCAACGGATCTGCCACATTCAGATCAGTGTGTACTTTGAAAATCTTTATGTCACCATCTCGGACATACTCGCGAATAGCATGGAAACGTAGCTTGATGTGCTTCAGCTTGCTATGTGACCTTGGCTCCTGTGCATTAGCTATGGCACCTGTGTTGTCACAGTAGATGGCCATCGGGTCCAACGCACTAGGAACCACTCCAAGTTCAGTAATGAACTCCTTCATCCATATGGCTTCTTGTGCAGCCTCCGAAGAAGCTATGTATTTCGATTCAGTTGAAGATTTCACCACAACGCTTTGCTTGGCACTCCTCCAGCTCACTGCAGCACCATTCAAAATAAATACGTATCCAGACTATGACTTCGAGTCATCTGGATCGGTGTTCCAACTAGCATCAGTGTAACTGTTTACAACAAGCTGTTCATCACCTCCATAAGAAAGAACCATATCCTTAGTCCTATTTAGGTACTTTAGGATATTCTTGACCGCTGTCCAGTGCTCCATTCCAGGATCACTTTGATATCTGCTAGTCAAACTAACAGCATGTGCTATATCTGGTCTTGTACATAGCATGGCATACATGATAGAACCTATGGCCGAGGCATAGGGAATATTATTCATCTTCTCTCTATCTTCTGTCGTAGCTGGACTTTGAGTCTTACTCAAGGTCTTACCTGACAACATGGGCACGAACCCTTTCTTGCTCTCTTCCATTCTAAACTTCTTTAGAACTTTGTCCAAGTATGTACTTTGTGAAAGCGCTATTAGGCGTCTTGATCTATCTCTATAAATCTTGATGCCTAGAATATATTCTGCTTCGCCAAGATCCTTCATTGAAAAACTATTATTCAAATAGGCTTTGACACTATTAAGAAGTTATATATCATTCCCAATCAACAATATGTCATCTACATATAATACTAGGAATGCTACAGAGCTCCCACTCACTTTCTTGTAAATACAAGCTTCTCCATAAGTTTGTATAAATCAAGTTTTTGATTACTTTATCAAAACATTGATTCCAACCCGGGATGCTTGCTTCAGTCCATAAATGGAGCGCTGAAGTTTGCATACCTTGTCAGCATCTTTAGGATCGACAAAACCCTTGGGTTGTACCATATACAACTCTTCCTCAATGTCACCATTAAGGAACGCCGTTTTGACATCCATCTGCCAAATCTCATAATCGAAATATGCAGCTATTGCTAACAAAATCCTCACAGACTTTAGCTTCACTACTGGTGAGAATGTCTCATCATAGTCAACTCCTTGAATTTGTCGGAACCCTTTCGCGACAAGTAGAGCTTTATAGACGGTAACATTACCATCATCATCTGTTTTTCTTTTAAAAATCCATTTGTTCTCGACAGCCTTACAGCCATCCGGTAAGTCCACCAAAGTCCATACTTGGTTTTCGTACATGGATCCCATTTCGGATTTCATGTCTTCTCGCCATTTGTCGGAATCTGGGCTCACCATAGCTTCTTCATATGTCGCAGGGTCATCAGTGTTGTCCACCAACATGACGTTCAAGGCAGAGTCATACCAACTAGGAGTGGTACGAGCCCTCGTTGACCTGCGAGGTTCAGCAGCAACTTTGTTCGAAGTTTCATGATCACCATCATGAGCTTCCTCTCCAATTTGTGCAGGCGGCACAAAAACATCTTCTGGTGCTGCGCTACTCTCAACTCCGAGAGAAGGTTCAATAACCTCGTCGAGTTCTACTTTCCTTCCAGTCAATTCCTTCGAGAGAAACTCCTTCTCAAGAAAGGATCCATTCTTGGCAACAAAAACTTTGCCTTTGGATCTATGATAGAAGGTATACCCAATTGTTTCTTTAGGGTATCCTATGAAGACGCATTTCTCCGCTTTGGGTTCAAGCTTATTAGGTTGTAACTTCTTTACATACGCTTCGCAACCCCAAACTTTAAGGAATGACAACTTAGGTTTCTTTCCAAACCACAATTCGTACGGTGTCGTTTCAACGGATTTAGATGGTGCCCTATTTAAAGTGAATGCGGCTGTCTCTAATGCATAGCCCCAAAATGATAGCGGTAAATCTGTAAGAGACATCATAGACCGAACCATATCTAAGAGAGTTCGATTATGCTCGGACACACCATTACTGTGGTGTTCCGGCGGTGTCAATCGCGAAAGTATTCCACATTTCTTTAAATGCATGCCAAACTCATAACTTAGATATTCACCTCCGGGTCGTAACACGTAAACTTAATCTTCTTGTTACGATGATTTTCCACTTCACTTTGAAATTCCTTAAACTTCTCGAAAGTTTTGGACTTATGTTTCATAAAGTAGACATACCCATATCTACTTAAGTCATCCGTGAAAGTGAGAACATAACGATATCCACCACGCGATGCTACACTCATTGGACCGCACACATCGGTATGTATTATTTCCAATAAGTTCAGAGCTCGCTCCATTATTCCAGAGAATGGAGTCTTAGTCATTTTTCCCATTAGACATGCTTCGCATCTTTCAAGTGATTCAAAATCAAGTGATTCAAGAAGTCCATTAGAATGGAGTTTCTTCATACGCTTCACTCCAATGTGACCAAGACGACAGTGCCACATGTATGTAGAATTATCATTCAATTTTGTTCGTTTAGCATCTATGTTGTGAACATGTGTATCACTACTATCGAGATTCAGTAAGAATAAACCATTCATCTCAGGTGCATTACCATAAAAGATATTACTCATATAAATCTAACAACCTTTATTCTCGGACTTAAAAGAGTAACCATCTCGCAATAAACAAGATCCAGATATAATGTTCATGCTTAACGCAGGCACCAAATAACAGTTATTTAAATTTAAAACTAATCCGATGGTAGATGTAGAGGGAGCGTACGATGACATCACATCAACCTTGGAGCCATTTCCAACGCGCATCGTCACCTCGTCTCTCGCCAGTCTTCGTTTATTCCGCAGCTCCTATTTCGAGTTACAATATGAGCAACCGAACCAGTATCAAATACCCAGGCACTACTACGATTACTAGTAAGATACACATCAATAACATGTATATCGAATATACCTTTCTTCTTGATGTTGCCATTATTTAGATCCGCCAGGTACTTGGGGCAGTTACGCTTACAGTGACCAGCACCCTTGCAGTAGAAGCATTCAGTTTCAGGCTTAGGACCAGCCTTGGGCTTCTTAGCAGGTGCGGCAGCTTTCTTGCCGTCCTTCTTGAAGTTGCCCTTGTTCTTAGGCTTGCCCTGTTTCTTGAAATTGGTGGTCTTATTGACCATCAACACTTGGTGCTCCTTCTTGATCTCCACTTCAGCAGTTTTCAGCATGGACGATAGTTCAGGCAACGTCTTGTTCATGCAGTGCATATTGTAGTTCATCACAAAGTTCTTATAACTTGGTGGCAGTGATTGGAGGACACGGTGAATCCCTAACTCATTAGGAATCGTTATCCCAAACTCTTGGAGCTTGTTTGCGTTCCCAGACATGGTGAGCACATGCTCGCTAACGGAGCTACCCACTTCCATCTTACAGTTAAAGAACTTTTCGGAGGCCTCATAGCTCTCCACGGCCGCGTGAGTCTCAAAAATGAGCTTGAGCTCCTTAATGATCTCGAACGGGTCGTGGTGCTCAAAGCGCTCAAGCTCCGCTTCTAAACCGCATGTGATGGCACACTGAATCGTGGAGTAATGATTTTTCCGAGTGGCGTAAACATTCTTTACGCCATCGGTGGCATCTTCGCAGTGGGTCACCTAGCGTGCTTGAGCACATAGGTCAACTGACCAGCCCTGAGGACAATCTTCAGTCCACGGAGCCAGTCCATGAAGTTGCTTCCATTGTTCTTTAGCTTTTCTTTCTCTAGGAACGCATTGAAATTGATGGAGAGGTTCGCCATAATCTACAACAAATTTGCAAGTAGTTTAGACTAAGTTTATGATAAATTGAGTTCAATTTTAATTCTTAAATTAACTAGGTGAACTCCCACTCAAAACAACATCCCTCACATTGTCTTAGTGATTACACGAACCAAGTCCACTACACCAAGTCCGATCTTCACGAGAGAAGATGTAGTTTCATCGGCGAACAATCTTCATGTTCATCATATCATTTATATGACTCATGCTCTAACTTTCGGTATTCCGTGTTCCGAGACCATGTATGTACATGCTAGGCTCGTCAAGATTAACCTTAGTTTCCGCATGTGCAAATCTGGCTTGCACCCGTTGTACGCACACGTCGAATCTATCACATCCGATCATCACGAGATGCTTCAAACGATTTAGTCTTAGCAATGGTGCCAACTAAGGACGAACACTTTATTACTTGATATTTAGTGAGAGGATCATCTTATAATGCTACCGTCGCGATCTAAGCAATACAAGATGCATAAAGGATTAACATCACAGCAATTCATAATTAGTGTGATATGATATGGCCCTTTCTTCTTATGCCTTTGATCTCCATCTCCAAAGCAGACATGATCTCCATCATCACCAAAGATTAAGGCCAAGGTCGGGCGCTTCATGGTTGTCCATCATCACTAGCAACTATTACAACTACTTGGAATAAAGCTATTACAAGATGAATAGACACGCAGGTCTTAACAGAATTAAAGACAACCATTAGGCTCTTGCCGGTTGCCATATTACAACAAGGATCATTGCATACATCAAATATAATCACAATCACATGATGGCCATATCACATCACAAAACCCCTGCTAAAACAAGTTAGACGCCTCTAATTTTCTTTGCATGTTTTACGTGGTTTGGGGCTTTCGAATAAGAACGGATCTTACCTACGAAACTGAACCACAACGTTGATACAAGTGCTATCAAGTGCAAAGTGTAGGTTGGATCTATACTATGGTGGGAGAGACAGACACCAGCAAAGCCACTTGTGCAAAGCAAGTTACACGTCAAGCGTGGAGCAAGTCTCATGTGTGATGACATGTAAGGTTAGCCCGAGCCGCTTCATCCCACCATACTGCAAGATGCAAAGTACACAAAGCAAAAGACGGCACGAGCACCAACGCCCACAAAACCATTGTGTTCTACTCATGCAACAGATCTACGCATAGACAAGGTTCGTAGCATGGAAAACAAAAAAATTCTACCGCAAGAACGAACAAAACCCAGATCTAATCTAGATAAAAGCCAAGATCTAATCTATTAGACATGTGCAACGAAATAGATCTGTACTAACCCTTGTAGTTTCGAAAGCCTTGTTCGAGATCGGATCTCGTGGTTGATGTAGTCGATCACTTGCCGATCTCAAGATCGAGTAGACGATCCTTCCGGCGCGCTGCTCCAGCGCTTCCGCAATCGGTCACACGCATGAGTCGAAGGCACCTTCCTCTCCCTGTTCTAGCGAGCAGCGGAGGTATTAGATCCCTCCATAGAATCCCAGCAGCACGACGGCGTGGTGGTGGTGGTGGAGTAGAGAATTCTGCAGGGCTTCGCCTAAGCCAGAGCAGATGGAAGGAGGAGGAGAGAGGCGGCTAGGGTTTGGAGTGGGAAGGGGCAACCGGGGTGGCGCCTCCACCCCTCTATATATAGAGGGTGGGGTGCGGCCTAGGGTTCCCACCCCTAGGCCCACCCCTTTGGGCCGGCGCACCAAGGAGGCTTGGGGGAAGAGTCCTTCCCCCCCCCCCCCCCAAGTTTCCTTTACTTACCCTTTAAGTTTTCCCTTATCTTATCTTGGTTTTCAAATAAACTCCAAAATATCTTCTAGAACCTTTCGGAACATTCCGAAACTTTCTAGAATCCCCATATTAAACACTCCTAACATTTCCTAACTTAGAAAATGATCCCATTATATGAATCTTATTCTGGACAATTCCGGATCTCGTGATATCCCGGATCCAATCCGAGACTCCGAACAACATTCGGTCTCCAACTCACATTCAATATCTACTTAAAACAACTTCGAACCTTAAGTGTGTCACCCTACGGTTCGTGAATATGTAGACATGATGGAGACACCTCTCCGATCAATAACCATCAGCAGGATCTGGAGATCCATAACGGCTCCCACATACTCAACGATGACTTCGTGATCGATAGAACCATTAACATACGACACCAATTCCCTTTGTCGCGCGATACTCTACTTATCCGAGGTTTGTTCGTCGGTATCTCTGTACCTAGTTCTACCTCACATCGATAAGTACTTTTACTGCTCCATGTTGTGTCATCCCCTATGACCTAGTCACATGCTTGCAAGCTAACTAGATGACATTCCACCGAGAGGGCCCAGAGCATATCTATCCGTCATAAGGATGGACAAATCCCAATCTTGGTCCATGCGCTTCAACACATACTTTTAGAATACCCAATGACACCTTTATAACCACCCAGTTACGAAACGGTGTTTGATGTCATCAAAGTACCCATCCAGTGATGGTGATTAACATATCCTCATGGTCGAAGGATTAGGTTACTATGCATTTAAAAGCTTGTAGCAATACGAACTTAATGACTTGATCTTATGCTACGCTTACTATGGGTGTGTGTGTGTCCATCACATCATTCTCCTAATGATATAACCTTGTTATTAATGACATCCAATGTCCATGATCGGGAAACCATGATCATCAATTAATCAACAAGCTAGTTCAACAAGAGGCTTACTAGGGACTCTTTTATGTTTACAAAACACACATGTATTAGTGTTTCCTTATAATACAATTATAGCATGGGATGCAAACATTCATCATAAACACAAAGATATAATAATAACCACTTTTATTATTTCCTCTTGGGCATATCTCCAACAACAAGTTGTGGGTGACTGGGACGCCAAGGATGCAAACATGGCCCTATACCCTTTCTTCATCCATCAGATGTGCACTTGTTTCGAGGAGTGTGAATTCCACTATATCCATTGCGCTAACAACAAAGTCACCGACGCGCTCACGTGAGTTGGCTCCATAAGACAAGCCATTTCACCCGACGTTTCCTTGGAGAACCTGCATAATCCCTCCATCATTCCATCTCCCAAGTCCGAGTCCATCATCCTGGAAGCGGACCCGGGGGCTGCCGGCTCCAAGGACCTAGATGCAGCTAAGTAGAAAATCCTGGGGGCTGCCGGATCGAAGGACCTGCCACCCCTAGCCGTCTCTAGTTGCCTAGGGATGCCAACTCGACCCTTCCACCCGGTCGACCACCTGATGATCCCCAATCGGCTAAAGAAGGAGAGGTGAAGTGATCATCTAGGCCGAATTCACCATCCAGGAGATACCGGCATGGTCCCAACCCTTCATCGACTTCATCGCCAGAGGCAAACTCCCGGATGAAGAAGTTACAGCAAGGCAAATCGTGCGGTAGGCACGTGCATACACCATCATCAACAACGAGTTGTATAGGCACAACGTAGGCGACATATATCAGCGCTGCATGGACCAAGAGGAGGGCATCCAACTCCTCATTCATATCCACCAGGGAGAATCCGACCACCATGCTTCATCAAGAGCCATAGTTTCCACGTCATTTTTTCATGGCTTCTACTGTCCATCTGCACTAGAATACACCGAGCAGCTGGTACGAACGTGCAATGGTTTCCAGTGTTTCAGCTAGCAGAAGCACACGCTCACTATACCTATAAAGACAATCCCAATCACCTGGCCATTTGCCATCTGGGGGCTCAACATGGTCAGCCCCTTCAAGACCGCGCGATCCGGCATGACACATCTCCTCATGGTGGTGGACAAGTTCACCAAGTGGATCGAGGCAAAACCATCAGGAAGCTAGACGGTCTCACGACCATTAAATTCTTCAAGGACATCATCATGTGATATGGTTACCCCCAAGAGCATCATCACCGATAATGGCATGGATTTATCTAGGGGGGCTTGATGTCTACGCACTTCTATTCTTGTAGACAGTTGTTGGGCCTCCAAGTGCAGAGGTTTGTAGAACAGCAGCAAGTTTTCCCTTAAGTGGATTACCCAAGGTTTATCGAACTCATGGAGGAAGTGGTCAAAGGTATCCCCACTCAAGCAACCCTGCAATCAAGATACAAGAAGTCTCTTGTGTCCCCAACACACTCAATACACTTGTCAGGTGTATAGGTGCACTAGTTCGGCGAAGAGATAGTGAAATACAAGTGGAATGGATAATTATAAGTGGTAACGGTGATAGAAAATAGCTTGATGGCGTGGAAGAGACTAAAGGCAAACTGAAATAAAGATGGAAGCAAGCAAACATGTAACAGATCTAATAGCAAACGATGTTTTAGTGCTTAGAAACAAGGCCTAGGGATCATACTTTCACTAGTGAACACTCTCATATAAATATATCATCTTCATGATACTACGCTGAACTACTCTCCGGTTGAACACTCTAATCGATGGTAGGGCTATAATAGCACACCTCAAAGTAAGCCTTTCCCATCTAGAAAACCCCACACTGTCACCTTGAGTACTAGATGAGTCCAACAAACACCACAATTTCATAAAGACATCCAACTCCAAATATAACTCATAACAAGTATTTGTAATCTCTAGCCTAAGTGCCACCATGGTGTGCACGCTGTCACTTTCACACACATGGGGAGAGCAGAGATCTATTAAAGCACTTGAGTAGCAAGGTAGATCTACTTGATTACAAAGCTCATGATCACAACATGATCATGCATAGAGAGAGATGAACACATAGCTACCGGTAGAACCCTTAGCCTCGAGAGAGAACTACTCCCTCCTCATCATGGGAATCAGCAACGGTGGTGGAGATGGTGGTGGAGATCGATGGAGATGGCTCTGGGGGCACTTCCCCGTCCCGGCGGGGTGCCGAAACAGAGACTTTCTGTCCCCTGAATCTCCCCTTCGGTGGCGGCGGCGCTGCGGAACTTTTCGTGGCTAGAGGGTTGATGATTTAGGGTTTTCGCATCGGGAGGGTTCTTATAGGCGAAGAGGCAAGCTCGGTGGGCAGCCAGGGGGCCCACACCACCTGGTGGCGTGGCCAGGGCTAGCCCGCGCCACCACATGGTGTGGCCGCTCTGTGGCCCCTCTCCGTCTCGTCTTCTAGCTCTGTGAGTCTTCCGGTAAAATATCAACTTTGGCTTTTGTCCCGTCCAATTCCGAGAATATTCATTTTCTGACTTTCTAGAACCAAAAACAGCAGAAAACATGCAACTGGCACTGTGGCATCTTGTTAATAGGTTAGTCCCAGAAAGTGTATAAAAAGTACTCCAAAGTGTGGACAAAGCATAAGAAAGTAGATAAAACCAAGCATGGAACATCAAAAATTATAGATACATTTGCAATGTATCAGGGCTCCGTGGGATTCTGCCGGGACAAGGGCATCCGACTGGACCTGGTATCCATCGCCCACTCTTAGTCCAATGGGCAATGTGAAAGACCAAATAGTTTAGTTCTAGCCAGCATCAAGCCCTGGCTGGTGGAACCACTGATGAGATCACCCAGCTACTAGATATAAGAGTTGATGGCTGTGCTGTGGAGCTTACGCACCATGCCCAACCGGTCAACTGCCTACACTCCATTCTTTCTTGTTTATGGGGCAGAAACAATCTTGTCGGCTCACATCGAGATCGACTCGCCCTAGAAGCTATTATACATGGAGAAAGAAGCCAAAGAAGCTCGAGAGGATAGCGTCGACCTCCTTGAGGAGGCACGCGAGCCGGCCCTGTCCAGATCAGTCGTCTACCAGCAAAGCCTCCATCGCTACCATGCCATCCGGATCTTCCCCGTCTTGTTCCGAGAAGGCGATCTAGTGCTCTGGCTGATCGAAAGCACAAAGGGGATGTACAAGCTGTCCTCCCCTTGGGAGGGGCCATTCATCATCATCCGGGCATTGCACAACAACTCCTACTACCTCATCAACGCCCAGCAGCCGGCCAAGAATAATATAGATTGTTTAGATGAGGAGATGGAGCGTCCCTAGAGCGCGAGCATGTTGCGCCCGTTTTACACTTGAGCGGGAAGTGTATGTACCCCCACCCATTTTGTGCTATGAATGAAAACCTGCATAACCCTGAAATGTATGTACCCCCACACCACGACAGAGGGGGCCTCCGCTATGATGTCGACGTGTGTCCTCCCCCACTTCCATCCAACGGCTAGAAAGAATCAGGAGACGTGGATAGCCTAAGGCCAAAACATTTGTAGCTCTTATTTACTTTGATGACCACCATGTAGGGGTCCATGTATGAAAACAATAAAATTTTACCCTACGCTCCTGAACCCCTGATGCTGTCAGGACCTATCTATTAGTAATGCAGTAACGAGAGGGGCTTTTCACGAACTTACCCTTGAAGACCGAAAAGCGTTTTCAACGCTCAGGAGAGCGTGGTTGATGTAGACGAGCCGAAGCTGACCTCAAGGTCATGATGAAGTCCTTGCACTCCTTTGGCTCCAACGACTTCTAGTGCCTCAAATGTGACACCTCGCAGGGAGTTACATGCATCCAGTGCCTGGTGATAACTCCCGCTTCCCTGACCCAGCAGCAGTTAGAGCTCCTGGATCCAAATCCCACAGCATGACGGCGCTCCACGATGAAGATGTCTCTCATTCGTGTAGTTCGAACTTGGGACCATGGTCACGAGAGAGAGAGAGAGAGAGAGAGAGAGAGAGAGAGAGAGAGAGAATCAACTAGAAGGTCTCCCCCAAAGAGAGGGAACCTTTATTGATTATTCTGTGTATTTATTTAGCCAAAATACCTGTCTTTATATAGGGGGGAGGTACTCCCTCCCTCAAAGTCCCGGGGTGGGACTAATCAAGGGAGGAGGTGGGGAGGCACGTCGGCCAGGACCCACTTGGCCCTCACATGGGGAGAAGCCCACATGTGGCCGGCAACCCTCCTAGGTCCCTCCTAGGGTGGTGCCCCCCTTCTTGGGCCTTTTCCCCTCCGGGATTTGGCCCATTAGGTGAGTTGCCCCATTAAATCATATTTAAATATTAAATAAATATAAATACATGTATAATTCAATAATTAACATACATTTACATATTCTTTAATTCCTCGTTGATGTGGAAACCATTCCCTCTCATTCCGGACAACTTCCGTACTTACTAAAACCCTTCCGGTTTTCTCTGTTTCTATTCTTCGGTGATTCTACCGATCCTATAAACACTCTCTAAGCATCACCAAGCCCTTAAGCGTGATACCCCATGGTTCAAGAACACTCCAGACATGGTCAAGACACTCTCGGACTAATAATTGATAGAGGGACCTAGATGGTCATGTGGCCCCTGGGCATTCCACGAAATCTTTCGTCATTTGAACCGCGACTGTCGTGTCTTATTCCTTTTGTCTCTCGCTACATGCATTGCCTGAGATCTGATCAATGACATCACCATGTCAGGTTCAATCTTGTTACCGACAAATGATACCTGACTCGTTCCGACAAGTGATATCCCTATGATCAAATCACATGCTGCGCAGCTATTGGATATAACTTCTCCGAGTGGGCCCTCGAGTATCTTTTTGTCACACAGATGGACAAATCCCACTCTTGACGTATAATGCCTCTACTGTTCCTCTGAATACCTGAACACACCTTTATGATCATTGTTTTACCAAGTGTCGTTTGATGCTATCAAAGTATCCTCGGGAGACAGTGATTGATATAGCCTCACGGTCTAAGGAATAGTCTACTAGGTCTATTCTAATCATCATAACTTGAACTTCGTGACATGATCAGATCATGATGTTTAGGTTGGGTATTAGTTCATAATCTCATTCTCAGAATGAGATGACTCCATTTCCAACTGGCATAAATGCCACATGATTAGGAAACCCTGATCATTTGTTGACCAATGAACTAGTGACTAGAGTTTCACCGGGAACCTCTGGTTGTTTATATATCACACGTGTATTGACGTTTCCTTTTAATATAGTTATAGCATGATATAAAACTTAATCATAAACTTTATGAAATATGATAATAATCCTTATTACTATTTGTCTCTAGGGAATATTTCCAACAGTCTCCCACTTGCACTAGAGTACAAATAAACTAGTTGCATTTGTTCTTAATCATTGGCACCATATATTCCGGTACCTTGAACATGTTTGCTCATGGAAGAGGTTGAGTCTTGGGCCTATACTTTACACTCCCAAATCTTTTGCAACTTACTAATGTCACCTTGATTGACATTAATACTTTATCATCACATGATAACATCTTTGTGTATGCATCATAGCTATGTCAGCAGAACAAGGCCGGTTTCCAGGAGCCTACAGTGACTTTAGGTCAACCTCATGGGCTTTCTCATGGGCACTGTGCCCCAGGACACATCATTCTATGTTAAAGACGAACTAGTCCTGCCATAACAGTATACATCACTTTAGATGGTACCCTTATCTTCTATTAAAGACGAACTAGTCCCGCCATAACAGTATACATCACTTTCGATTGTACCCTTATCTTCTATTTTGAGCATATGACTAGTGATAACCCACTCAGCCACTTTGGGAAGCCCTATGATATTTATAAAAGATACAACTCCAAGGAGAATACAAGGGGATTTGAAATAAATCCTCTATTACTTGGTATTCTACACAAGAAGCAATTTACTAGAGATGAAGAAGATCTTGATCCATATGAGCACATTGCATGCTTCAAAGATATATGTGGCACTTTTAAATTGACGGGATATACTGCTAATGAGGTAAGGGTTAAACTTTTTAGTCAGACTTTGACTAGTACATCTCTCTCATGGTATATATCTCTACCCCTAGAAGCCACCACTACTTGGGATAATTTAGCCTTTGAGTTTCTAGCAAAATATTACCCATTATCAAAATCTTTTGGAATCGGGCGTCTTATAATGACTTGGAGGAACCGTCCTAATGAAGGACTTGTAAGAGCTTATATCAGATTTAAAGACTTATTTAATATATGTCCTCATCATGATTTGCCTGAATGGTATTTATTGCATATCTTTTATGGTGGTTTAATTGAACCTAATAAAATCGAACTAGATTCTTTCGCGGAAGGAGCCTTTATGAATCTTCCTATATCTAAAGCTTGGGCTTTACTTAATAGAATTCGCGATCATAGAGTTTCATGGAATTTTGGTCTAGGAAGCGAAGGAGGCGTAGAAATAGATCATGATTCTATTCATGACTATAATAAAAAGGGCCATGTTAAAGAATTATCTAAGGAACTTTATTTGGATTCAGATCTTGTGTTGCAAGTTGTTAAAGCTTTTACAGAACACATCAAAGCTCCAAAAGAGGGGTTGGTCAAGTATGATCCGCCACCTGAACCTGTGAAGAAAAGATAAGTTAAAGCAACACTGGCCTCCCTAGAACCAACATATGAGATACCTTTCCCTAACACTGCACATAAGCATATTTTTGAATATGAATAGGTCAAAGCAGTACAGGAGAAGAAGGAAGAGGAAAGTATGCCAGAAGTCGTGGAACATCTGGAAGAAACCAAAGATGAAGAGGTAACTAAGGAAGAAATTATGGCTATGTATGCACATTGTAACATAGTTGAACTTAATAAAGAGACTTCTGTATTGGTTGAAGGTAAAACAAAGGTAAAATATGTGGGTAAGCCTATTCTTACCTGCATATTTAAGGAAACCTCGCATTAAGGTTTATGCGATCTTGGCACCAAAGTTAATGTTATATCTTATGATTTCTATTTAGATATAAAAGAAGAAATAGAAGAGGCTACAATTGAAAATATTGATATGACAATTATGTTAGCCAATAAAACTCTTAGAATTCCAATGGGAGTAGTTGAAGATGCAAATGTCACAATTGGCAACAAAAACTTTCCTATCGATTTTGTAGTTGTTGATATGCCAGCTGACACTCTTTGCCCAATTATATTTGGAAGAAACTTTTTGAGTGATGTAGGTGCCAAAGTTGATTTCAAAAAGGAGATTGTGTCTCTTAAGCTCGGGGAAGCAGAAAAAGAATTCCACTTTTCCAAATTTAAAGATAGACCTCCACAAATACAAGCAGAACATAAAGATAAAACTATTGAGAAAATGGCAGCTCACTTCTTTAGTGATCAAAAAGAAGAAACAAATGAAGACTTACATTATGAAGAAATAGTTATGGAGGACAAGTCCCTAGAAGAACTAGAAAATGAATTCGATTCACTTCCCATTATAGGGCCTTCAACTAATGGGGCTTTTGAAGAGCCAGAAAAGAGAGGGGATGAGGAAATACCACCCCTAGAATTGAAGAGTCTACCAGATAATCTTAAATACAGATTTTTAGATGATACAGATAGATTTCCTATTATTATTAGTGCTAAACTTTCAAGAGAAGAAGAATAACTCATGAAAATACTTAAGGAGTATCGCAAGGCATTTGGGTACTCAATGGATGATTTGAAGGGCATTAGTCCCATGATAACCGTCCATCAAATATTCATGGAAGAAGGTGCTAAACCAGTTGCGGAATTTAATAGAAGACTGAAGCCTGAAATGACGGAAGTGGTAAGAAAAGAAATTGTACGCCTACTGGACGCAGTTATAATCTATCCTATAAAAGAAAGTGAATGGGTAAGTCCTATTCATTGTGTCCCTAAGAAGGGAGGTTTTACCGTTGTTCCTAATGAAAACAATGAATTGATACCTACTAGAACTATTGTTGGGTATAGGATGTGCATAGACTTCAGAAAATTGAATAAAGAAACTAGAAAAGATCACTACCCTTTACCGCTCATAGATCAAACTTTAGAGAGGTTGGCGAACCACACTCATTTTTGCTACTTGGACAGATACTCTGGTTTTTCTCAAATAGTTGTTCATCTTGATGACCAACTTAAAACAACTATTATCAGTCATTATGGTTTACATGCTTACCGACATCTACCTTTTGGTTTATGTAATGCTCCAGCTACTTTTCAAAGATGCATGACTGCTATTTTTGCAAATTTTATAGAACTGATAATTGAAGTATTTATGGATGACTTTTCTGTCTATGGGCCTCCATTTACTAGTTGCTTAGATAATCTCAAAAGAGTTTTGCATCATTGTGAAGAAACCAATCTTGTTCTAAACTAGGAGAAGTGCCATTTTATGGTCAAAGAAGGTATAGTCATTGGACATAAGGTATTAGGTAAGGGAATTGAAGTGGATAGAGCTAAGTTTGAGGCCATAGAGAGAAAGCCACAACCTAGGGATATTAAAGGTATAACAAGTTTCCTTGGTCATGTGGGTTTTTATAGAAGGTTCATTAGAAATTTCTCTGGAATATCTAAACCTTTGACTAACCTCCTGCAAAAGGGAGTAGGATTTAATTTTGATGATAAATGTCTTATAGCCTTTGATAAACTTGAAAATGCTTTATCTCATGTTCCTATCATTAAACCACCTATCTGGGATATGACTTTTGACTTAATATGTGAAGCTAGTGATGATGCTATAGGAGTAACTCTAGGACAACACATAGGTGGCAGATTTAATATTATACATCATGCTAGTAGAACTCTTAAGAGTGCTCAAAAGAATTATCCTAAGGAAGAAAGACAACTTTTTGCTATATTTTCTCTTGCGATAAATTTTGTTCTTATATAGTTGATGCAAAAGTAAGAGTTCATACGGATCGTGATGGTTTAAAAGAGCTCCTTGAGAGGAAAAACCATAAGCCAAGACTGATCTGTTGGATTCTTTTACTTCAAGAATTTGAGTTGCAGATTATGCAGAGGCAATAAATAAACAGATGTTGGATGAAGTGTCCATATTTTCCCAGCAAGACACCAATCTTATTGAGAGGAACTTTAGTCCTGGTGATTTTTGCTTACGAGAATTATTCAATGAACTAAGGTCAATTCCTCCAAAAGAGAAGAAGTCTTTGTTGTTGGAGGAGCTTGTCATCTCTGAATAAGTAAATAGTAAGTTCAAGGTAAGTGTTCTTACTCAAATAAGTGATTTTTTTTCATAGATTTTACTTCTGAAATTTTCACCTTTGAATTCCTCGTATTTTTCTGAAGTTCTGGAGGTTTTTACCAACTATACGGGTGTAACTATACGATCAGAGAAAAATCTCCCACCATATAGTTGGTTGTTAAACCCTTTGTATCTTCTTCGTGAAATTGTTTTCGATGTCTGGACCTATACGGGTGCAACTATATGACTGGAGATAAAATTCCAGCTGTATAGTTGGTCGTTGAACTCTCAGACACTTTGATTTTTGATGTATGTATCTATACGGTCACAACTATATGACCGGAGATAAAATTCCGGCCATATAGTTGGTCGTTAAACTCTCGAACATTTCGTTTACTTTTTCGTTTTTCCTCGATAAAAAACCATTATTTTCGGTTCCGAGTCGTAACTTAACCAACCTGGACTCGAGACATTTGGAAATATCTGCCCGGAACCAATTATACGGCTGGAGCTATACGGGCCACACCCGTATAGTTGGTCGTTACGCGGCAGGACTCCTCCAAATCCATGATTTCTTTCCCTGTTTTGTTAAGATTCTTTCCTTGGGTGAGAATTTGGTGTTTCTCGCGAATTTTACCGACCTTTGACCCCCTTATATACTGCCATTGTCTCTGTCTCTAATCATAATCACCAAGAAACAATCTAGCCATGCGCTATCCATCCCAAGCCGTGGGAAACCCCTGGGTCTCATTGCTCCTTCCAGGGACCGCTCTAGCAGCCCATCCATGGAGGACGATGACGAGGAGGTGGAGAGGTTTAGCCCGGGGTACAAGGAGTACGTCGTGCCAAGCTTCTACAACAATGATTCTGATGAAGATGTGGTTGATGTCTACATGCATCGTGATGTCTATGATCTCCCGGAGATAAACTGGGCGGCAATGAAGAGATCTCAAGAAGAGAGAGAAGGTCACAAGCCGCATGGAAAAGGGCGCGTGGAGACGGTCGAGTTCATCGCCACGGACCCCAGGCCGCACAAGCATAAGGAATTACCTAATATTGGTGAAGGTGCTAGGAAGGGAGCAAAGGCGCCACTCTTGAAGCCAACCATTGGTGCTCGTATGAGGGTGAAGCCTCAAGAAGAGTGGAGGACCAAGGATCATGTCCGAGCACTGGAGATATATCAGAAGTAGGAGCTACTCCATCGCGTCGAAGTTCGCCATCGTCTCAAGGAGATAGAGAACAAGGATGATCTTCTCCCATTAGTGACTAAGCTCGCAGATAAAGTGGACACTCTGCAATCTGATTTGCGTAGGTGCTACAGCCGCATCACCGCTTTGGAGGATACCAATAAGAAGCTACGCATCGTGGTGTTCATGCCATGGCACCACAGTGATCTACAATAATCACGGTATCAAATAATTGAAAGGGATTATTTGATCCCGCCTGGCTTGATTCCAAGCTTGGGGAGATCTTTAAGACCTTGTAACCTATCTTATAAGTTTTACATTACTATTTTAGTCTTGCAGTAGTTCAAACTAGAAATAAAGTTTGCATCATTAGAATTTTCTTTAGGAATAGTCGATCCCTTTTATGAAATTCCGAGTTTATTATCATATATGAAGAAATATTGAGTTTGTGTTTGTTCTATTGGACATATGAATGGCTTGAGTATAACTTTACTTGCACTTGATGATAGCAATAGGAGTCTTCCACACCATTGGTATTAATGGAACATACAAAGATAATTTGGTCAATATGTTTTAAGTACATGGTTTGATTTACAAAGACAGAAAAATTATCTAATCAGTTAAGTTGAAAAAAAACCTTGAACAAAGGAAAAAGTGCTATCAAATTAGAGTGAGAGCAAGACGAGGTAGAATATTCAAGCTACAAAGATTGCTTCATATACAATTGGAATTCGGTAATTGAGATCATTAAACATTGAATTCCTACATGAAGTGGAATGTATGGCTATCTCCTTTGCACATCACTTAAACAAAAGTGTGAGCATATACACAAAAGAAAAGAAAAGAAAGAATAAAAGGAGCGAATGTGCAAAGAGCAAATAAGCATACACCACTATATTGTAGTATGACAAAGAGACGCTTTGAGATTTTAAATCCCAAGTGAATATGTTAATCCTAAAACACTTGGGACTACCTCGCTAACTTGTTTGGTTGAATTGAATACTTTTACATCATATTGAGAGTGACCTTTTGTGAGCTGTTAAATGCTTAGGTGTGGAAGCCTGCTAATATTATTCGAATGGTTCGAGTAAAGGTACTATTCATGAACTTATTCCTATATGTCATATATGATAAACACATGTTGCAACTGCCTGATTTATTTTATCAACTCAGCTTCATTAATATGAGGATCACATCCATTAAGCTAAAACTTGCTCGGGACGAGCAAGAGTCTAAGCTTGGGGAAGTTGATGAGTGCATATTTGCATCATGTTTTATATTATTATTTTGCATTATAGATGTAGGATGTTGGTGTTTTACGGCGCTCTCACGCACATTTTATGTATATTTTCACCAGGATCAGGACAGATGATGGATACAATGGACACAATTCTTGGAGCAGTTGTACTGAGGAGAAAAGGGGTCAAAAACAATGTAAATCTCTTATTTGGGAAATACCAATAATACCAGAAGAAAACCCGAAGCGATCAAGGCAAACAGACGGTTTAACGACCAACTATACAGCGGGAATAAATTTTCTAGCCGTATAGTTCCCGCCGTATAGTTGGCGCCACCACAGCATCCTCAAATAGTTTCACCTCGTGCAACTAGATCGGAGGGACGACATACAGAACAAACATAAATCGCCGAAACCTCACCTCGGGAAGGCATCTGGAGGGGGAACTCGTCCATCAGGGATCCATCTTCGCCCTACGCAGATCCGTGAGGCTAAGGCATCGATCTTCATCATCAACCGTAGCATCAGCACCATCTCCATCCATCCCATCTACATTTTGTCTAGATATTTTTATAATTTCCATACTCGTTGTGGATTTATACAAGTACTATTCATCTATGATAGATTCCATTGTTATTGCCATGATGTTGATTGCCTCCATGTCTGAGTAGATCTTTAGTTCTTGGGGAGTTGAAGAAACCCTAGTATGAGATTGAAATAAGATAAAGTTTATTATGATATTTATCGTTGTGACCATGTGTTAGATTGTCTTCATCTTGATGTTGGGAGAAGTCGACCTCTCAATATTTGCCTCTTGTGGGGACTTGATGGAGGGAACAACTTGTTGGTAGACGAAGGTGTGTTAGCACTTATAGTGACTATAAAGTTGTTGGCACTCCTTGCGTATCAACTTGGGAACCGAGGATACTCACAGAACACTATCCATGCCATGGGATGCATCCTACAAGATTACGTCCCTTAATAGCGCAATAATTCGATTCATGTCAATTGCTGACTGATGTGGTTATGAGGATGATGTGGGCAGTGGTTGCTGCCTATTTGTCCAAATATGGAGTTCCTCCCACACATACATAGTTGAGAACGTTCATGATAATAATCTTTACCTTAGTTCTTTATAATGCTAGTGGTATATCCACTACTCCCTGAGAACGCCTTTTCCCTATTGCAGGTCCAATCCCTTACATATGCGATACTTACTTTCTGTGTTAGGTTGTTTTACTTTACGTATTGTTGCTCTTACGCCAAAATCACCTTTTTACACAATACTCGCATTTTTTGTTGTCACTTAGAACTTTATTTAGCATTTCTATTATAGTATTTATTTTAAGAGTTATTAGACTTCAGACTCCTGCTCCCTATGGGATTTATATCTTTATTTCGAAACTAGCTACAAACGATATGTGCACTTGCAGTCATCATGCACCCTGTGCAACTTTCGATGTTTTGTTCACCTCTCTTCCTACATGACTTTAGTCGGTATTATTGATACAGGAGTTTCCAACATATTCCCTTATAACATAACCCTTTATGCTTTAAGATATGCCATCCTTTATGGATTTGGAATTATATCTAAACACAGCGGACAAACTTAGATCAACGTTTTGTGATTCGTGTTCAATCACTTTTCAAACGTTCCTTCTTGGATCATATATTATGTTAAGTTGTCATCATGGTTTTCCAAGACAGAACCTATGTCTTCAACATAGTGGATGATGATCATCGTTTTCTTTCTTTCAACCATCGATGTTTAACTTAATGCTATTCCTAATTTGAATTAACCAAGGACTAGTCCTGAATCAATTCCTATTCCAAAACTCTTTTCAGAATCCCTTTTAGGAATACTACATAATATCGTAATATACTTACTATCAACTTATATTCCCTATAAATCATTATTTATTGGTATTTTTGCTTTCATTCTTAATGTGTTGTATACACACTTAAGAATCAATCCTTAAGCTCCCACTCAAAAACATGTTCTCAACATATTTGAGTTCTAGACTTATATTGCTCCCACTCAAAAATATGTCATTCACATATTGTTTCAGGAAGACTTTCATAGCTCCCACTCAATTTCATGCAAATTTCATATCCACTCATTATTTTGAACAACTTCAAGATCCTTTGATAAATTATCAAACTGAGAGATTTACTATGAGATACTAGTACCTTACTAGTTTTAAATCCACAAGACTTTTAGCACACTTGAATCAAATTCATCTGAATTTGTCCAATACATTATTCATGACAAATTGTGCCTTTGTCATTCACCTTTTCCTTCATGACTTTGTAGTCGTTTGGAAAATTCAAGTAACTCCTTTACTTGTTAAGTTTTAGCAATAAATTGCTTTCTAATCTGAAGTGAATTTTATCTTTAGGATTTCTCATAACTTTAGTTTACCATTATTTCCTTAGTAGTTCGTAGGTATGTCATATTCTGGTAATCATGACAAATGATTCACAAATGTCTCCATATGGCATATGGGGTACATTTTGAATCCTACTTCATGTAGTGAAAACACCAGTGGGGGAAAACACAATGATCGTTATCATTGATTCTTTCCTTTGTGAAGAGAATCATTCAGGAATGCTTTCCGTTGCGCTTCTCAACACTCTGCTGCAGGGTTTTGAATCCTCATCGTGTTTTCCACTATCTTCCAAAAGGTCCTTATTCAAGAACACAAACTTTCTCAAAAAGCACCAAAATTTAAGCAACACTAATTTTGCCTTTCTTTTGGTTCTAGCCATGGGTTTGGTATTCACTTTCCAATGGATACTCTACAAGGACTTATTCGCTATTGTTTTGGTTATATCGAATAACCCCAAAACTTCCACGAAGATCCATACAAGATATGGCGTCGATCTCACGAATTCAAATGGTTCACTATATATTCTAATTGAGTGCTAACTATTTCTAACTAATGGTCTTTACATCTACACTAAAACGATTTATTTGGCGCCATCTATTTACCCCCTTTGATATCTAATATCACATTGTGATGCTTTGCATTTTGACACTTCAAACGCATTGCATTACACAATTTTATTTATGCCATTCTTATAAGGTCGAATTTCATTACTATTGATCAAATCGTAGTAATTAGATTCTCTTTTATCTTTAATACCCTTGGAGGATGAAATACTTTGATCATATAAAATAGTTTCATACTCATGTTTCCTTTGGTAAACTTCTTTACACAATTCAAACAATCATATAACGATAATTACTATTTTGTTGAAATAAAATACATCGAATATGTAGTTTCTTTTAACCATTCACAAAACACTTTGTATTCGGAAATACATGGTGTTTAAGTTATTTCTGCCAAACTTAGGCATGATTCACATGTGACAAGAAATCAAATGACTTTCACATAGTATCAACATAACTTTGAATTTTGAACAATGGTTTCATTCAAAATGAATATATCATTAAGTTGGGTAATTTTAAAGGCACTTTAAATATTTTTACAAATGTTCATGTATTATCAATTAGTTTCAAAACCAGGACAATTCACACATAATCGAACAAGATATGAATGAAAATAGAAATCATTCATAAAAGTGGAACAACTGTTTGTTACAAACTTATATGAATAACCGTCTCACGAAATGTGAGACACACTAAAGAAGTTCACAATCTTTTGATTACAATATCTATCGAAAACCGATAAGCTAAGTGATACATGTCGAGGGAGAGTGTTGATGGCAACACGGAATGTCACCTCCTCTCCAGCAAGCACCTCTCATGCAGAAGGACCTGTTTTCAGCACAACAGAACAAGTATCAAATATACTTAACACTGAATATGTGTTTGCAAGATTATAACATTTATAAAATTGTATATCAAATATATACCTTTGTCATCGATGACCTCACCTGCAATGGGTTCAACCTTCACATTCCTGAGATGTGATATGAACCTGTGGAAATCCTATGTTTCCGTATCGCCTCTCATGATGCAAATTCTGGCATGTGCTTGGTAGCTTGGTGGCAGCGATCACAGCACAGCACCATTTGCAAAAGAGCTCATCATCCAGCTATCCAGGAAGTATGCGGGCCTCATGTACGCATCATGCATGCGCTCCAAGTGGTCTTTAAGTGAAGAGTTCTCTTACATCTTAATGGAGAGGAAATCTCCCATAAGCTCATGCTCCCATATGCGTGCTTGTTCTACGAAATATGTCCTAAGTTGTACCATTACTGTATGAGGGTCAACATTACCCACGACTGGCCATAGCTCATCCACCATCCTGAAACGCATCGTCACTGGAATGAAGGTGGACATGTCACGACGGTAATAGCGGTCTTCCCGCTGCTCTAGGGTCTCTAAGATACTGCGCTGCTCCAAATCCATCTCGTTGAGTATATAGTCGACCACGTCATTCTCGCTAAGGAGAACATGGAGATGTGCAACCCACATAGAGAAGTTTGATTCGTCTAGCCTGAACTTCTATCCATCTAACCAATCGTCAACAGAGAAGGTAGCATCAGGGAGAACCATTTTCTACATTTATAATTGCTAAAAGGAATTTAGACTAAGTTTATAATTAAATGAGTTAATATAATAACTCCACTAAAAAAACCTATCCCCTGAAGGGTTCTAGTGATTACATGACCCCTTTTCCCCACATCTCCCCGATCGTCACGGCCATCAATGTGGGTGCTAGGGTGGACGCCTAAACGTCGGTCACATCATTCATGTGACTTGTGCTCGATCTTTCGACCATCCGTGTTTCGAGGCCATGTCTACACATGCTAGGATCGCCAACTCAACCTTAGTATATTTGTTGTGCAACATGGCTTACACCCACTTTACGCGAACACAGATATGTCTAACACCCGATCATCACGGCGCTGCCTCATACCGAAGAACTTTCTTGGTGGTGCACACTAAGGGAGAACACAATCATTGGTATTTTAATAGGGATCGTATTATTAGGCTATCGTCAAGTATCTAATACTAGCACACAATAAGATATACAAACAATAACATTGAATGTAAATGCGATGTGATATGTTCCTTCACGTCGTGATCTCCATCCGGCGTCACCGGATTCCGGCGCCGTAGGCACTAGGGTACCAGTGCCTCCGGCGTGGTAGTCCATAATCACCATGACTATATACTACTACTTCGTAACATAAGGTAATTGATAAAATAGCAACGTACACACGTTTTGGCATATTTTCCATTTATATACACTTGTATAAAGGTCATTATATCGATATAATCTTACACATATTACAGAGTTGCACTTCTTTTCGACAGATCAGTGCGAAAAGGCACTTCAAACATTCTACAATATAAATCGTGGGATTCAAGCAAAGAAGAAGGAATAGCATCGGGTACCATCTTGCATCACAAGATATGAAGTGCAGGGGTAAAAGTGCAAAAGAGGAGAGCGTCACTCGACCGGGGTAGTATTAGAAGCACACGAACCAATAGAGAGGACAAGAAAGCATAATTCACGGAAGAGAGAAGGAAGAAGAGAAAAAAGAAGAAGAGTGGAATGATGATGTGTTGCGGTGAGAGGCGAATCGGGATCTCGATCTGAGTCCATGCCCACTCCTTTGACCTCACATCGGCTGACTCCATCGACTCAAGGGAGAACACGGCATCCTGGTGTTGAACGTGGCTACAACGAGTAGTGAGAATCGTACTCTCCCTTCATCCCCTGATCTACTTATGTCCCTTGTTGATTTGTATGCATACTCAAGGTGTTGAGGGTCGTCACTGAAATCCATGAACTCGTATTGTTACTCTTGCTTGATCTACTGCATAAACTTTGTTCTGAGCGTGTCCATGAGCATAAGAAATTCAGTACTCTGCCTTAACCTTCAATAATCCTCTTTGTAATTTATCTTCGGTTGTTGGCTGATGCACTCGACGATCGACGTAGAGCTTGTTGGGAACCCCAAGAGGAAGGTATGATGAGCACAGCAGCAAGTTTTCCCTCAGTTATGAGACCAAGGTTTAATCGAACCAGTAGGAGCAAGGAAACACCCCAAAGGTGTTACTAGCTGAGCTTTGGCAGGGCACACTACCGGTGCTAGTAGCAACGTGGAGACCTGCACAACACAACCACAGAACTTTGTCCCCAACTTGCGATGAGGTTGTGAATCTCACCATGTTTTGCGGAAAACAAAGGATTAAACGTATCGAATGGAAAGAAGTAAAAGTTTGCAGAAAGTAAACACAAAGCAGTAAACAGTTGTAGATTGTATGTAAAGAAAATTGACCGGGATCCATAGTTCACTAGAGGTGGCTCTCCTTAGATAGATAACATGCTGGGTGAACAAATTACAGCGGGGCAATTGACAAACACCGAGAAAGCAATACATGCGTATACTAATCATCTTGACTCCTTTGAGACTTGATTGGGCATTACAGCATAATACATAGACCGCCATCCAACTGCATCTATGACTAATAATCCACCTTCAGGTTATCATCCGAACCCCCTCCAGTATTAAGTTGCAAGCAATAGATTATTTCTTTACGAACTACGTGTAAAGTAAAAAAATACAATTGTTCTATGATAAAAGCATAAAGTGATACTACAAGTTGAAAACTAAAGGATCATAAAGGCTATAGTGACTTGTGATAGTCATAACATGGTGTGAGCATGTGCCAAGTCAACCCAAATAAAGCATCAAAGGAGAATACCACTATATTATGCTTTAATATGCTAAAACAACGCATGATTCATCCAAGGCACATTAAGCAATCTCAATTGTTTATAACAAGTCATGCTACAGCAAAGAATACTAAGCATAAAGCCAAAACAATATCAAGCATGGCATGACAAAGCATATGCCACAGTCAAAAACGAGCTCTTTTTACCACATAAGCATGAACTTTCCTACTCTTTTCCAAACCAAACCAAACTATTTGCAAACAAATGTATGAAAGAGGGGGTCCAACCAACTTATTAATAAAACTAAGCAAACGAAAGCAAACTAAAAACAAAAACGAAAAAGAAGACGCTCCAAGAAAAACGCAATTGTGCATGAAACAATAAAAATGAAGCGTTTGGAAGAAACCTGGAATTTTTATTAATGAAGAAGGGGATGCCTTGGGCATCCCCAAGCTTTGACGCTTGTACTTCTTGGATATTTCTTGGGGTGACACGCGTGGCATCCCCAAGCTTGAGCTTTAGTCCATCCTTCATCTCATTACTCATTTCTTCCATACACCTGAAAATTTTCCTTCATACAAAACTTCACACAATCTCATTAGCAACATTAGTGCACTTAAGATAAATAAGTCTCAAGGTTCTGTTCTAACACCAAATAAACTTCCATTAGAACACTAGCTACTGTAGCACTTCCCTCAAAAATCTCAATTCGCCAAAGGAACTCAAGAAGCAACTAACAAGAAGCAAATGCAGAAAATGGCAGAAATCTGTCAAAACAGACCAGAAGGTAAAGACGAATTTTTTCGAAGACCTTATGTTGCTCAAATCAAAATGTGTTGAACTAACGAAAGTTAGATAACAACCTGGGGCAGAAGAACAAACAATTACAGCTAAATCCGACATACAGAGCTCTCTCAGGAATTTTTACGGTGAAGCACAAAAATCTGTTTCGGGACAGCAACTTTCCCAATCATTACTTCACTCTCATTAGAGGTTACTCTTGGCACAAAAAGCAAATAAAAAGGATAAGGAGAGGTTATTACTGAAGTAATAACTTCCAAGACTCATATAAAACTCTTGGGTTATCTCCCAACAAGTACTTTTCTTTAACACCTTTAAGTTAGGCATAAGAAGCAAAGAAAGAATCAAGTGTTCTCAAATGAAGAAGCATTAAGACCAAATTTTGTTTTCATAGGAGAAGCAAAAGAAATCTTTTATCTCTTTTTAGGGAAGTGTTATATACCTTTCTTGAGTGGGAGTTGATATTTAATGGTGCCTTCTTTCATATCAATGATGGCACCAACAGTTCTAAGAAAAGGTCTTCCCAAAGTAATAGGACAAGAAGCATTGTATTCAACATCCAAAACATAGAAATCAACGGGGACATAGGAATCATTAACCATAATAAGAACATCATTAAGACTCCCCATGAGTTTCTTTTTAGCATTAGCATCAAGTGGGACATTCAAATAACAATCTTCAAGAGGAGGCAAATCAAGCATATCATAAATCCTTCTAGGCATAATAGAAACACTACTATCAAGATCACACAAAGCTTTGAAATCAAAGTCATTCACTTTCATATTAATGATGGATTCCCAACCATCTTATTGCTTTATAGGAATAGAAGCTTTATGTTTCATCTTTTCTTCTTTAATCTTTATGAGAGCATCAGTAATGTGTTTTGTAAAAGCCATGTTCATAGCACTAGCATTTGGAATTTTAGCAAGCTTTTGTAGGAACTTAATAACTTCAGAGATATTGCAACCATCAAGATCAAAATCAACTTTATCATCTAAAGTAGTAGAACTATTACTAGCCTCAACACTAGTTGTGGTGATAGTAGATACACTAATGTTTCTAGCAATTTCATCTTCTCTTTCCCACTTAGCATGTAATTCAGCTAATAGTCTAACATTTTCATCAATTCTTACTTGTGTGGCATTAGTAGCTGCAAAGGGATTGTCATTAGTTTCAGGTTTAGCAGCCATTTTATTCAAAGAAGTTTGAGCTTCAGCCAAAGATGCTATATTTCTTTCAGCATTAGAGAGTTTTTCCTCAATAGTTTTATTGAAAGTAGTTTGTTTACTAATAAACTCTTTAAGCATAACTTCAAGTTCAGAGGGAGCACTCTTATTATTGTTGTAAGAATTTCCATAAGCATTACCATTCTTGGGAGGATATGGCTTATAATTGTTGTTGCCAAAATTGTTCCTATAAGCGTTATTACCATAAGCATTGTTCCCAAAGTTGTTATTTCTTATGAAGTTCACATCAACTTGCTCTTCTTGAGCAACCAAAGAGGCTAAAGGAACATTATTTGCATCAATATGGGCTTTCCCATTAACGAGCATAGACATAATAATATCAATCTTATCACTCAAGGAGGAGGTTTCTTCAATAGAATTTACCTTCTTACCTTGTGGGGCTCTCTCAGTATGCCATTCAGAATAATTAATCATCATATTATCCAATAGTTTTGTTGCAGCACACAAAGTGATGGTCATAAAGGTACCTCTAGCAGCTGAATCCAATAGGTTCCTTGAAGAATAGTTCAATCCTGCATAAAAAGTTTGGATGATCATCCAAGCAGTCAGTCCATGAGTGGGACAATTCTTTAATAAAGATTTCATTCTTTCCCAAGCTTGAGCAACATGCTCATTATCAAGTTGTTTAAACTTCATTATTTCACTTCTCATGGATATAATCTTAGCAGGAGGATAGTATTTTCCAATAAAAGCATCTTTGCACTTAGTCCAAGAATCAATACTATTCCTAGTTATGGAATTCAACCATTCTTTAGCTTTTCCTCTCAAAGAGAAAGGAAACAATTTCAGCTTAATAATATCACCATCTATATCCCTATGCTTTTGCATCTCACAAAGTTCAACAAAGTTATTTAGATGGGAAGCAGCATCTTCATTACCAATACCAGAAAATTGTTCTCTCATAACAAGATTGAGCAAAGCAGGTTTTATCTCAAAGAAAGTATTTTCAGCCACAGGTGGAGCAATAGGTGTGCTCATAAAATCATTGTTGTTGGTGCTAGTGAAGTCACACAACTTAGTGTTTTCAAGAGTAGTCATTTTTTTGGGGGGTTTCAAATAAGAAAGCAAACAAGTAAAACTAATTTTTTGTATTTTTTGAAGAACAAAACAAGCAAACAAACCAAAAAGAAAACTAAGCAAAACAAAAACAACAAAGTAAAGAGATTGGTTATGAGGGACTCCCCTTGTGAAGATATCCTTGACTCCCCGGCAACGGCGCCAGAAAATAGCTTGATGCACTCGACGATCGACGTAGAGCTCATTGGGAACCCCAAGAGGAAGGTATGATGAGCACAGCAGCAAGTTTTCCCTCGGTTATGAGACCAAGGTTTAATCGAACCAGTAGGAGCAAGGAAACACCCCAAAGGTGTTACTAGCTGAGCTTTGGCAGGGCGCACTATCGGTGCTAGTAGCAACGTGGAGACCTGCACAACACAACCACAGAACTTTGTCCCCAACTTGCGATGAGGTTGTCAATCTCACCGTGTTTTGCGGAAAACAAAGGATTAAACGTATCGAATGGAAAGAAGTAAAAGTTTGCAGAAAGTAAACACAAAGCAGTAAATAGTTGTAGATTATATGTAAAGAAAAAGGACCGGGATCCATAGTTCACTAGACGTGGCTCTCCTTAGATAGATAACATGCTGGGTGAACAAATTACAGCGGGGCAATTGACAAATACCGAGAAAGAAATACATGTGTATACTAATCATCTTGACTCCTTTGAGACTTGATTGGGCATTACAACATAATACATAGACCGCCATCCAACTGCATCTATGACTAATAATCCACCTTCAGGTTATCATCCGAACCCCCTCCGGTATTAAGTTGCAAGCAACAGATTATTGCTTTACGAACTACGTGTAAAGTAAACAATACAATTGTTCTATGAACAAAGGATCGTTGTTTTCTCCCTAGTAGCAACAGCACATCTAGTACCTTAGAGATTTCTGTCACTTCCCCAGATTACGAGACGCATGAACCCACTATCGAGCATAAATACTAAGTCTTGGAGTTACTAGCATCTACTTGGCCAAGATAGCTACTAACAACGGAAAGCATGCAAGATCTCAAATAACAAAGACATGATAGAATCAATAATCAATCTGAAATAGCATCTCAATATCCATCGGATCCCCGCAAACACAACATGTATGAATTACAAATAGATGATCTTGATCATGAACGGAGCTCACAAGATCTAAACATGAAAGCACAAAGGAGGAGAAACCAGCCATCAAGCTACTACATGGATCCATAGTCCAAGGATTAACTACTCACCCATCACACCGGAGGCTTGCATGGTGATGAAGAAGGCCTCCAGGGTGAATTCCCCTCTCCGGCAGGGTGCCGGGAAGAGCTTCAGATCCCTCCCGATCTAGGTATGGAGATGACGGCGGCTACAGACTCTTTCATGGATTTTTCATCGGGTACCTAGGTTTTTCATCCCGAGGGCAACTTATAGGCGGAAGGAGAGGCCGAGGGGGTGCCTGGAGCAGCCACACCACCCCCTGGCGCGGGCCAGCCTGGCAAGGTGGCTGTGGTGTGGTGGCTCCTGCCCTTCTCCGTCTCGTATTCGCACTTGATCCCTTCCGGAAAAATAGGCACTTTGGCTTTTGTCCCGTCCAATTCGAGAATATTCATTTTCGACTTTCCGGAACCAAAAACAGAAAAGCAACCGCAATTGTGGCTCTTGTTAATAGGTTAGTCCAAGAAATCATATGAAAAGTACTCCAAAGTTGGAACAAAACACAAGAAAGTGGATAAAACCAAGCATGGAACATCAAAAATTATAGATACATTTGCAATGTATGATTGGCTAAGGGAGATTTGTTGTACTTGGGAAATCTAATTGTATTGGGCTACTTCTTCCTTTACCTTGTAGTTTCTGCAATAGTGAATCAAATTCAACCTGAGGCTTAATTAGCAGTTCACATCACCCTCTGATTAGTTTCAGCTATAACTCAACTGTTTGTTCTGTATTAAATCCCTGTGGAAAGAACGATATGGAAGCTATATTATGCCTTCATCAATTTGGCGTTGTTGTCGGGATTTAATATAGAATTAAACTCGAGAACTGTAGACTGAATCGTGCTCCCTCACAATAGATTGTGTACTAGTTTGTTGTTTCTTATTGCTTCGGGTTATGAGGACACTAACTATCTCACAGGTTTAGATGTGGTGTGATTGTAGAGTGCCTACGCATGATCAGATTGCAGGAGTTGGTGAACAAGTGGCAGTGAAGATCTACTTCTAGCTGATTTCGATACAGAGATTGAAAGGACCCTTCTCAAAATAAGAAGAGATTTGAAGCAGAGAGAAGATGAAAGTATTGACAAGATGGGTGAACCAAAATCACTGAGGGAGTTGTGGATACCAAATGACCAGACTCACATTTCAGAACTGAAGCCACCAGTGATCCAAGCTAATAATTTTGAGCTCAAGCCTGCACTGATCACTATGGTGCAGCATAATGCATTTGGAGGTTCACATGTGGAGGATCCCCATGAACATATCAGAAACTTCTTGGAGTACTGCAATACACTAAAGTGCAATGGGGTACCATATGATGTGATAAGAATTCAATTGTTCCCCTTTTCTCTGAAGAATGGAGCAAAACAGTGGTTGCACTCATTGCCATTTCATCTGAAGGACACTTGGGAACATCTACTATAGGATTTCTTTGAGAAATATTTCCCTCCAATCAGAGCAGCTGATCTTAGAGATAAGATCACAAGGTTTTCTCAGTTTGATGGTGAAAGTCTCTATGATGCATGGCAGATATATTAGGGTTTGATTAGGATGTGCCCAAACCATGGTCAAGAGAAATGGCCGATAATGCAAACCTTCTATAAAGGACTGACCACACAAACCATATCTTACGTTGATTCAGCAGCTTGATGAGGAATAATGAATAAGATACTGGATGAAGCATTTGAGCTCATTGAGAGTATGGCATGTCATAATTTCTCATGGACAAATGAGAGAGCAAACCATTCCTAGCCGGGGATGTACAACATGAGTCCAAGTAATTCTGTGGCAGCACAGGTGGAAATCCTGAATAAGCAGATGGCTAGCATTCTTGCAAGCAACAAGCACCCAGTACATGAACAGGTAAATTACTGCAACAATCCCATGTGTGAATTTTGTGGAAACCCAGGCCATACAGCAGCTGAGTGCAAAGTACTTTCTATTGATAACTCTCAAATTTCAGAAGTAAGCTAGGGACAAAACAGTCCATATTCACAGACCTACAATCCCAATTGGAAAAATCACCCTAATTTGTCCTATAAGGGAAGTGCTGCTGGAAACAACTGGCAACCATCAAGCACTGTAAATTCGAGATCTCAGCTAGGTGATGACTCTAGACCAACAAATGCTACCAGCAGTTCACAAACAGTGGACAGTGAAGCTATTAAAGAGAGACAAGAAATGAAGGAGCAGATGAACAAAATGAGTTCAGATATTATCAATCTGACAAATATGGTTAAAACAAGTCAAGAAATATTTCAACCCCTCCTTGCTTCACAAACCAATCAGAGTCCAGTTACACGTTTGCCTTCACAACCTAAAACCAATCCAAAATAATGGGGTGCCATAACTGCAAGTAATGCAATAACAACAAGGTCAGGGAGAACTATAGTGGATAATGTAACTCAGCCTATCTATGTAGCACCTCCTAGAAGGATGGAAGCAACTGTAACCCCAGTTCAAGTGCCTGCAACAGAAAAGATAAACTCAAAATGCAAGGAGCATGACAAGGAAATGGAAATTCAGAAAGAACCTGAAAAAGAAGAGTCACAGCAAGTCAGAGTACCCTTCCATGTAAGGCTTGAAAAGCCAAAGGAGGATAAATAGTTTGCTAAATTTCTTGAAGCAATGAAAGATGTGCAGATAACTATACCAATTCTAGATGCAGTAATGCATGTACCTTTATATGCAAAATTCTTTAAAGAATTGATTACCAAGAAAAGAAGTCTAGAAAGTGCAGAGGTGGTGACTCTAACCAAAGACTGCAGTGCAATTATTAAAACTCTGATGCCATTGAAGCTGGATGATCTAGGAAGCTTCTATGTTCCTTGTGTCATTGGGGATAAGAAATTTAAAGCATTATGTGACCTAGGATCAAGTGTTAGTGTACTTCCTTATTCAGTATGCAAGGCCATGCTCTTAGGTTCCCTAGAGAAGACTAATATGACACTGCAGCTGGCTGACAAAACATTCAGAGAACCAAATGGTATATTACTGGATGTACCAGTGATACTTGATAAGTTCTCATATCTAGTAGATTGTGTTGTCTTGGAAATGGAAGACAACGGTGAGTCTGTGATTTTAGGCCATCCATTTTTAGCTACTGCATGAGCACTAATCGATGTTCAAGGTGCAAATCTTACTCTAAGACTTGGATCTGAGAAAGTTACATTCAACATAAGCAATGCCATTGGTCTACCAAAATTAAGTGAAATACATGAAACAGTCAATTCAGTTGCACACTATGTCAAAGAAATATATGCTCCTAGTATTCCTCTTACTTTGAGCACTAATGAATTGGAAAGGCAGCAGAAGAATCTTGAGTAGTGCCACTATGTTGTATATCAAATTACAGACGATAGAGAAAGGGAAAGTGTAACTGAAAAATAAGAGAAAGCAGACAAAGATGAGCTAAAGACATTGCCATCTCATTTGAAATATGCTTATATTGGCAAAGGTCAACAATTCCCTGTCATAATCAACAGCAGATTGGATGAACAACATGAAGAAGAACTGATCATACCACTAAGAAAATATAAATTGGTGATTGGTTATTCCATTTTGGACATGAAAGGCATAAGCTCAGAGGTCTGTATGCATAGAATTCATCTAGAGAAAAACGGTTTACCTACTAGAGAACATCAAAGAAGATTGAACCCTCACCTACAGGAAGTAGTCAAGAAAGAAATTCTAAAATTGTTGACTGCTAACATCATCTACCCAATTTCTGACAGTGAATGGGTTAGCCCAATACATATGGTACCTAAGAAAGGTGGAATTACTGTGGAAAAGAATGAGAATGGGGAAGAAGTACCAACAAGACAAGTGACTGGATGGAGAATGACAACTAACTTTAGAAAGTTGAATAATGCAACTAGGAAGGATCATTTTCCTCTTCCTTTCATTGACCAGATGTTAGAAAGATTAACTGGGCACAAATATTTCTTCTACTTAGATGGATAATCAGGATTTCTGCAAATTCCCATTCATCCATAGGATCAAGATAAAACCACTTTTACATGCCCCTATGGTACAATTACCTATAGAAGGCTACCATTTGGATTGTGTAATGCACCTGGCACATTTCAAAGATGTGTAATGTCCATATTCTCTTATTATATTGAAAAGATCATGGAAGTATTTATGGATGATTTTATAGTCTATGGCTCAAATTTCTCTGACTGTATGGTAAACCTTGAATCAGTGTTGAAAAGATGCCTAGAACATAGTCTTGTACTTAATTGGGAGAAGTGCCATTTTCTAGTACAAGAAGGCATAGTGCTAGGGCATCTAATTTCAGAAACAGACATTGAGGTTGATAAGGCGAAAGTTGAAGTTATTGCAAGACTACCCCCACCAATAAATGCCAAAGGAGTCAGAAGTTTCCTTGGGCATGCAGGGTTCTACAGAAGATTCCTTGAAGATTTTTCTCACATAACAAAGTCTTTAACCAGGTTGCTGATACGTCCATTTTGCATCACTTTTCTATATCATAATTTACTATTATTCATTGATATATTTCATATTAAGATATGATACTTATGTTATTTCATCTATTTTTGCATGGTTGATGACTTTTGGAGCATGGACCGCTGTAGTCAGGATTCTGATGGAAAATGTGCTGTTTGGAGGCAAAATTCACGAAGATCAGAAAATCCGGGAAAATACATGGAAAATCCTATTTTTCCAGAAGACGAAGGAAGCCAGAAGGGGAGGCTAAGATGGGCCACAGGGGCCCCACACCACCCCTGGTGCCGGCCAGCCTAGGCCGTGCCACCAGGTGGTGTGGCCGCCATGGTCTACCCCTGGCTCTCCCCTCTGGCGTATATTATCCTCCCGAAACCCTAAGACTCGGGGAGCGACCACAGAAAGATTCTACCGTCTCTACGGGGCGGAAAACACCGAGAGAGAGAAAGATCTCTTCGACAGACAGATTTCTACCGGGGGAATTCCTTCCTAGAGAGGGGAGATCATCACCATCAACACCACCATCAAGCTGGACTTCATCGGGATCATCATCATCACCACCACCACCATCATCATCATCAGCACCTTCATCACCATCTCCATACCGATGTAACAATTGGGTTGAATCTTGCATAGTTCTTAGGGGAAACTTTCCCGGTGTTGATTACTCTTTGTAGTTGATGCTATTGAGTGGAACCGTTGAATTATTGTTTATGTTCAGATTGTTATACATCATTATTCCATCTCTGGTCATGATCCATATGATGTCTTGTGAGTAGTTCATTTTGTTCTTGAGGACATGGGAGAAGTCATGTTGTTAGTAGTGGAATTGTGTTGAGAAAAATTCAATGGTTTGATATTTAAGTTGTGGTGTACTTCTTCTAGTGGTGTCATGTGAACGTCGACTACATGACACTTCACCTATATGGGCCTAGGGGAATGCATTGTGTATTTGGCTACTAATCGTAGGGGTTGCCGGAGTGACAGAAACCTGAACCCCCATTAGGAAACTATTGCACAAGGGACATCAGGGTCTTAGAGTTTAAAGTTGTGGTTAGGTTTATACCTTAATTACTTTCTTGTACTTACAGATGTTTGCAAGGGGTATAATCACAAGTATGTATTAGTCCTAGGAATGTCGGTACATTAGACCAGGTTCACCCACACAACACTTAGCAAGCTAAAGAAGATTAATCAACTATATGAAGCGAAAGCACTTGACAGAATTCCCGTGTGTCCTCGAGAACGTTTGGTCATCTTAAGTAATACAACCGGCTTGTCCTTTGCTGAATAAAGGATTGGGCCACTTGCTGCATTTATTCCTATTGTCTTTTATTTACTCGCACTTTATTTACTTGCATTATCAAAAACCCTAAAAATCCGTTTGCTAAGTATTTGCAGAGAATTCCTGATCCATACCACTAGCCATTTTCTCGCTCCTCGTTGGGTTCGACACTCTTACTTATCGAAAATACTACAATACACCCCCTATACTTGTGGGTCATCAAGACTATTTTCCGGCGCCGTTGCCGGGGAGTGAAGCGCTATTGTAGAGTGGAACTGGTAAAGGAAACCTCTACTGTGAGTATTGTTTACTTCTGTTAGTTGCTTTATTTTCAATATGGATAATTCGCTGAGTTTCTTATTTTGTAATGCTACTACCACTACTAAGGTAGTAGATGAACCACCACCTGCTGAGAATGATACTTTTAAAATACCTACAAGAATTATTGATCGTGTTATGGATACTACTATGTTGGGGATGGAACTGTCCATCCCGGTGATCATTTGCTCTTTATACACGAATTATTCGGGTTGTTCAAGTGTGCAAGTATTACTATAGATCAAGTCAAGAAGAAGTTATTCTCATTATCGCTGAAAGGAAGAGCTGAAGAATGGTATAAGCTGCTGAAGAATGGTCAAGCTCTGGAATGGGAGGAAATAGTGCCTCTCTTTTATTCAAAGTTTTATCCTCCTAGTGAGATTCATAAAGATCGGAATCAAATATACAACTTTTGGCCTCTTGATGGAGAGAGTACAGCTCAAGCTTGGGGGAGATTGAAGTTACTAATGCTCAAATGTCCCATTCATGAGCTCCCCAACAATATTATTATCAATAATTTTTATGCAAGGCTTTCTCTTCATGATAAGGATTTATTGGATGCCTCTTGTGCTGGATCATTCACACGCATGGAAGAAGAAGTCAAATGGGATCTTCTAGACCGTATTCAAGATAATGCTGAAGCATGGGAGAATGACAAAGGAAGAAAGTCAAGTATAAATTATGATTATGAATGCATTGAATCTTTTATGAGAACTGACGATTTTCAAAATATTAAAAACGCTTACGGTCTTGATTCTCAAGCTATTGCAACTTATTTTAAGGCTTTTGCTTCCTACATTGAAGTGCCTAAAAAGAAGTGGAATAAGTATCATGAACCTTATAAAGATATTGCTAAGAGTGTTCCTGCAAGAAATACTAAAGTTTATACTGCTAATCATGTTTTACCTGAACCTTACATTGAGAAACTCCCTTTCCCAGTTAAGATAAAGGAACATTCTATGGTAGCTAGTATGGTTAATGAAAGTACAAATAAAGTTGTTGAACCTGGTAAACAAATGCATGATGAACCTATAATAGCAAATGTGAAAGACTTTGTCACTAAGTATGTAGAAGTGGGACACACTATCCTTGGTAAGGATACCTCTAATATTGTTTCACAAAGTAGTATTATAAGAACTAGTATTCCTTTGTTTTCTGTTAGGATAAGTGATCATTGTTACGATGGCCCTTGTGATAGTTATATTTTTAAGTTTATGCATGATACTGAAAGTTCTATGAGAGAGGGAAAAGTGTTCTTATGTATCTCGATAATATCAAGTTTCCTCGTTTTATGCTGAAAGTTTTTATGCTGCACTTCTTTTGCCTTCCTATGCTAGTGGTTTCTAGTTTCAACAACTTGTTTGTTTACAAAATTCCCTTGCATAGGAAGTGGGTTAGACTTAAATGTGTGTATTTTTGCTTCTTAATGCTCTCTTTCACTTCAATTCTTATTCCTAAGTGAACATCATCAAAATTATCATGCCCATCTTAATGGCTATAAAGAAAGAGCTTTTTGGGACACAACCCAGTTTATTCTTGCTTTCAGTTTGTTTTTGTTTCTTTGAGTCTTGGAAGTTATTACTTAGGTAATAACCGCTCCTTATCCTTTTTATTTGATTTTTGTGTCAAGTTCAACCTCTAATGAGAGAGAAGTAATATTTGGGGAAGTTGCTTTCCCGAAACAGATTTTTGTGCTTCACTGTAAAAATTCGTGAGAGATATCTATATGTCGGATTGAGCTGTAATTTTTTGTGCTTCTGACCCAGGTTGTTATTTAACTTTGGTTAGTTTTGCACTTTTTGATTTGAGCAACAGAAGATTTTCGAAAAAATTGATTTTTACCTGCTGGTCTGTTTTGACAAATTTTGCCACTCTTGCATTTGCTTCTTTATTCGATTTCCTTTTTGAATTCTTTTTGGGTTTTCGGAGGGAGTTGCTGCAGTAGCTTATGATTTGGTGGATTTCAGTTGAAATTGGACTCAAAAGGTTTTATCACTTCACTTATACTAATGTTGCTAATGAGAACTGTGTGAAGTTTTGTGTGAAAGAAATTTCCAGGTTAGTGGAGATAATGGTGTAATAACTAAGTGAAAGGTTTCATGACTCAAGCAATAAGTGTATGAAGATGGAGATATTGATGTTGTTAAAGTGATGAAATGTAAGGTTGGTCCAGGCCGCTTCATCCCACTATGACACCAATACCCACAGTACATAGAAGATGCAATAACATGATCATCATCGCCCACATATAAACATATGTGTACTACCCGTGCAAAGCACCTACGCATAGATCAGGCTCTGATACCACTGTTGGATCCACAGCATAGAAAACAAAAATTTTCCTATGGTGTCAACTACACGCCAAGATCTATCTACTAGGTACAGAGCAACGGGGTGGACATACATCCATAGAGAACTTACCCTCGAAGACAACGAGCTTTGTTAACGAGTAGGAACTCGTGGTTGATGTAGCCGTACACTTGTCGATCTCAAGATCGTGAGGAAGTCCGAGCGCCGCAACTCAGCAGCGCATCCGTACTCGCACACACGTTCAAGCCACCGAACAACCTCCACCTCCTCGCTCCAGCGATCCAGCGGAAGCAGCAACTCCTTCCGCATTTAAATGCCACCGGGAACATGTATCTCGCTAATCCGAGACCATGGGGAATAATTCTAGAGGGGGAGAGAGATCCTTCACAAGGAGGTGTAAGGATGAAGGAGGGAATGGGTGGCCTTTTATAGGAGGAGGGGGGTGACCTTCGTAGCACTGAACCCATCTTTATAGTCACCCTGTTACGGTGTGACATTTGATGTTATCAAGATACTCTTCCGGTATTAGCAATTAACATGATCTCATGGTCTAAGGATAAAGATTACTTCGTATGATGTTATAGCAATATAAACACAATGACTTGATCGTAATGCTATACTTCGGATGAATGTTCATCACATCATTCCAACAATGGTATGACCTTGTTATTAACAACATCCAATGTCCATGATCAGGAAACCTTGATCATCCTGTTAATCAACAAGCTAGTCTATAAGAGAGGCATGACTAGGAACCCTTTTTGTTTATTAAACACGCATGTATTGATGTTTCCTATCAATACAATTATAGCATGCAAAATAAACATCTATCATATACAAGGAATACATAATAACAACTTTATTATTGCCTCTCAGGGCATATTTCCTTCAGTCTCCCACTTGCACTAGAGACAATAATCTAGTTCACATAGTGATAAATCTAACACCCATGGAGTTCTGGTGTTGATCATGTTTTACCCTAGGGAGTACTTTAGTCAACGGATCTGCTACATTCAGGTCCATGTGCACTTTACAAATCTTTATATCTCCATCCTTGACATGCTCGCGGATGGAGTGAAACCGGCGCTTAATATGCTTGGAATTCTTGTGAGACCTTGGTTCCTTTGTGTTGGCTATGGCTCCATTGTTGTCACAATAGATCACCATCGGGTCCAACGCACTGGGAACCACACCCGGCCCGTTATGAACTCCTTCATCCAAACCGCTTCTGCCGCTTCAAGCAAGAACATATTCCGCCTCTGTTGTTGATCCAGCCACCACAGGTTGTTTGGAGCTCCTCCAACTAACTGCTGCTCCGTTCAAGAGAAATATGTATCTGGATTGAGACTTAGAGTCATCCGGATCAGTGTCAAAGCTAGCATTGACATAACACTTAGCGACTAGCTCTTCTTCACCTTCGTATATAAGAAACATATCCTTAGTTCTTCTCAAGTACTTAAGGATATTCTTGACCGCTATCCAAAGGTTCAACTGGATCAGATTGGTACCTACTAGTCAAACTAATAGCATGTGCCACATCCGGTCTTGTACATAGCATGGCATACATTATAGAGCCTATGGCTGAGGCATAGGGGATCTTATCCATTATCTCTCTTTCTTCTGCCATAGCCGGACTTTGAGTCTTACTCAATGTCTTGCCTTGCAACATAGGTAAGAACCCCTTCTTACTTCCGTCCATATTAAACTTCTTTAATAACTTATCAAGGTATGTACTCTGCGATAGCCCAATTAGGCGTCTTGATCTATCTCTATAGATTTTAATGCCTAATATATATGAAGCTTCACCAAGGTCTTTCATCGAAAATTTGTTGTTTAGATAACTTTTAACACTGTTTAAAAGATCTAAATCATTTCCAATCAATAATATGTCATCCACATATAATATCAGAAATGCCACATTGCTCCCACTCACTTTCTTGTAAATACAAGCCTCTCCATAAGTTTGGACAAATCCAAACTCTTTGATCACCTCATCAAAGCGGAGATTCCAACTTCGTGATGCTTGCTTCAGTCCATAGATGGATCGCTAAAGTTTGCACACCTTATTAGCATCCTTAGGATCGACAAAACCCTTAGGTTGTATCATATACAACTCTTCTTCAATCTTACCAATGAGGAACGCAGTTTTGACATCCATCTGCCATATTTCATAATCGAAATATGCAGCAATTGCTAACATAATCCTAACCGACTTAAGCATCGCTACGGGAGAGAATGTCTCATCGTAGTCAACTCCTTGAATTTGTCGAAACCCCTTTGCGACAAGTCGAGCCTTATAGATGGTCACATTACCATCAGTATCAGTTTTCCTTTTGAAAATCCATTTATTCTCAACGGCCTTTCGGTCGTGAGGTAAGTCCACCAAGTTCCAAACTTGGTTCTCGTACATGGATTCCATCTCGGATTTCATGGCTTCTAGCCATTTGTTGGAATCTGGGCTCATCATCGCTTCTTCATATGTCGCAGGGTCATCCATTTCATCAATCATGAAATTCATAACAGGATTGTCAAATGCAGTTTAGGAGCTGACGTGTCTGCTTGACTGCGAGGTTCGGTAGTGTCCTCTTTCGGAGTTTCATGATCAATATCATTAGCTCTCTCTTCATTAGGTGAAGTCAACTCCGAAACAACTTCTGGAGCTGCGCTACTCGCCATTTCATGAAGAGAAGGTTCAATAACCTCTTCGAGTTCTACCTTCCGACTACTCACACCTTTTGCGAGAAACTCCTTCTCAAGAAAGGATCCATTCTTGGCAACAAAGACCTTGCCCTCGGATCTATGATAGAAGGTATACCCAATCGTTTCCTTAGGGTATCCTATGAAGACGCATTTTTCCGCTTTGGGTTCAAGTTTATTCGGTTGAAGTTTCTTCACATAAACATCGCATCCCCAAACTTTAAGAAATGACAGCTTAGGTTTGTTTCCAAACCATAATTCATACGGTGTCTTTTCAACGGATTTAGATGGTGCCCTATTTAAAGTGAATGCAGTTGTTTCTAGTGCATAACCCCAAAATGACAGTGGCAAGTCAGTCAGAGACAACATAGATCGAACCATATCCAATAAAGTATGATTACGACATTCTGACACACCATTACGTTGTGGTGTTCCGGCAGGCGTGAGTTGTGAAACTATTCCACAGTCTTTCATATGTGTGCTAAACTCGTAACTAAGATACTCTCCTCCACGGTCGGACCGCAAAAATTTGATATTTCTGTTACAATGATTTTCCACTTCATTCTGAAATTCTTTGAACTTTTCAAAAGTTTCAGACTTGTGTTTCATCAAATAGATATACCCATATCTACTCAAATTATCTGTGAAAGTAACAAAATAACGATATCCACCTTGCGCCGACACACTCATTGGTCCACACACATCAGTATGTATGATTTCCAATAGATCTGTCGCTCGTTCCATTGAACCGGAAAACGGCGTTCTAGTCATCTTGCCCATAAGGCATGGCTCACATGTATCAAATGATTCAAAATCAAGTGATTCCAAAAGTCCATCAGAATGGAGTTTCTTCATGCGTTTAACGACAATATGACCTAGCAGCGATTGCCACATATATGTAGATATATCATTATCAAGTTTAATCCTTTTAGCATCAACATTATGAATATGCGTAATACTGCTATCGAGATCCAACAGAAATAAACCATTCAACATAGGTGCATGACCATAAAAGATATTATTCATATAAATCGAACAACCATTGTTTTCAGACTTAAATGAATAACCACTTTGCATAAAACACGATCCGGATACAATGTTCATGCTCAGTGCAGGCACCAAATATCAATTATTTAGGTTTATAACTAATCCCGATGGCATATGGAGAGGCAGCGTTCCGACGGCGATCACATCAACTCTTGATCCATTGCCGACCCGTATCGAGACCTCATCCCTTGCTAGTTGTCGCTTGTCCCGTAGTCCCTGAACCGAGTTACATATATTAGCAATCGATCCGGTATCAAATACCCGGTGCTCTGCGAGTACTAGTCAAGTACACATCAATAACATGTATTTACATATACCTTTGTTTGCCTTGCCGGACTTCTTGTCCGCCAAATACTTGGGGCGATTATGCCCAATGGCGATCCTTGCAATAGTAGCACTCGATTATCGGACTTAGGGCCAGCTCGGGGTTTTTTTCAGCGTGGCAACAGACTTGCCACCCTTCTTTCCCTTGTGCTTGCCTTTCTTGTCCTTCTTGAAACCGGTGGTCCTATTGATCATCAACACTTGATGTTCTTTCCTAATGTTCACTGCGGTCTTAAGCATTGTGAAGCTCAGGAAGAGACTTCTTCATGCCCTGCATATTATAGTTCATCACGAAGCTCTTGTAGCTAGGTGGCAGAGATTGGAGAACATGATGTATGCCTAAGTCAATGGGAATCGTTATTCCCAAGGACATAAGCTTATCGGCGTACCCAGACATTTTGAGTACGTGCTCACTAACGGAGCTGTTTTCCTCCATCATGCAGCTAAAGAACTTTTCTGTAGCATTATAACTCTCTACGGCAGCATGGGTATCGAAAATCATTTTCAATTCTCCCATGGTATCAAAGGCATTGCCATTTTCGAAACGCTTTCGAAGTTCTGGCTCTAGCCCATACAGTATGCCACAATGAACTAAGTTGTGGTCCTCCTGACGAGTTATATAGACGTTCTTTTCCTCGTCAGGGGCATCAGGAGCTGGTGGGGGCCTAGCAAAGTAGCATCTAGCACATATTGCTTTTGTGCGTGATGAGGAGAATCCTCAAATTCATAGCCCAGTTGGTGAAGTTGCTACCATTCGCAGCAAGTTTCTCTTTCTCCATGAACACATTGAAATTAAAAGCAGGTGGTGCCATGTACAACAAAATTTGTAAAGTATATTTAGACTAAGTTTATGATAGATTGAGTTCAACTAATCCAAATTACTAATGAACTCCCACTCAAAAATGACATCCCTCGTGTCCTTTTGGTGATTACATGAACCAAATCCACTACACCAAGTCCGATCATCACGTGAGTCGGTGTAGCTTCAAAGGTGAGCATCTATATGGGCATCATATCAACTATATGACTCATGCTTAACCTTTAGGTCCGTGTTCCGAGGCCATGTCTGTACATGCTAGGCTCGTTAAGTAAGAACCTTAGTATTTGCGTGTGTAAAACTGTCTTACACCCGTTGTATGAAAGCATAGAGTTGAGAACACCCGATCATCACGTGATGCCTCAAAACACGATCCACAAAACGGTGCATACTTAAGGAAGAATACATTTTATCTTGATATCTAAATGAGGGATCATCTTATAATGCTACCAAACGCGCCAAACTAGCAATATAAGATGCTAACATCTAATGTGTGAAGTGAGGTGATATGGTCCATGCATTTGATCTCTATCATTTGCATCGTGGTATGATCTCTATCATTCCTTTGTGTGTAAGGCCAAGGTCTATGGAATTTACAAGTTAAGTGAGTTGTAAGAGTATCTATCATACATCTACTTACAACAATACCATATCAAAACACCAGCCCAGCAACGATCTAAACTAGACGCCTCTAATTTATCAATTGCAAGTTTTATGTGGCTTAGGGCTTTCGAAGATAGAACCTGTCTAACCTATGAACATGAACCACAACGAGGATAACCAAGTTATTAGCAACTCGTTGTAAATCAGATATTGACTATAGTAGGGGAGACAGACACCCGCCAGCCACTTATGCAAAACAAGTTGCATGTCAGTCGTGGAACCGGTCTCATGTACGATGACATGTAAGGTTGGTCCGGGCCGCTTCATCCCACTATGCCACCAATACCCAAAGTACATAGAAGATGCAATAACATGATCATCATCGCCCACATATAAACATATGTGTACTACCCATGCAAAGCACCTACGCATAGATCAGGCTCTGATACCACTGTTGGGTCCGCAGCATAGAAAACAAAAAAAAATCCTGCGGTGTGAACTACAGGCCAAGATCTATCTACTAGGTATAGAGCAACGGGGTGGACATACATCCATAGAGAACTTACCCTCGAAGACAACGAGCTTTGTTAACGTGTAGGAACTCGTGGTTGATGTAGTCGTACACTTGCCGATCTCAAGATCGTGAGGAAGTCCGAGCGCCGCAACTCAGCAGCGCATCCGTACTCGCACACACGTTCAAGCCATCGGACAACACCTCCTCGCTTCAGCGATCCAGCGGAAGCAGCAACTCCTTCCAGACGAAATGCCACCGGGAACATGTATCTCGCTAATCCGAGACCATGGGGGAATAATTCTAGAGGGGGAGAGAGATCCTTCACAAGGAGGAGTAAGGATGAAGGAGGGAATGGGTGGCCTTTTATAGGAGGAGGGGGGTGCCCCCTCTCTCCATGGCCGGCGCATGGGGGGGTGACCCCTCACCTCCCCCATTCATGTGGTGGTAACTCCTCCACATTAAAATGCCTCTTCACATTCCCTTTTAAAGTCTCCACTTTAAATGCATTAAGTTTCTCCAAATTTAATGCTCTCTCATTTAAAAAACTCTTTTATTAAATTTATTCAGAATTTTGTTAATTACTTTAATTAACAAACATTTACATATAGCCCCTTGCAATATTTCAATATCACATGCAGAACCACCTTCTGCAATTTCACCCGAAACAATTTCCGGTTTCTATTGAAATAATTCCTGCGCTTTGCAATTCTTTCGTCTGAAACATATGTGCTCCAAAATGGTGTCCGGTAACTCTTAAGTGTGCCACCCTACGGTTCACGAATAATGCAGACATGATCGAGACCCTTCTCCGATCAATAATCAGCAGCGGGACCTGGAGATCCGTACTGACTCCTACACATTCAACGATGACTCCTGTGATCGTGAGAACCTTTAACGCTTATAACTAAATCCCTTTGTCTCTCGATATATTACATGTCCGAGATTCTATCATCGGTATCTCCATACCTAGTTTGATCTCGTTACCGACATGCACTCTTTTCTCGTTCCCGTGATATAACATTCTAGTGATCACATCACTTGCTTGCAAGCTATCCTAATGTGATATCACCGAGAGGGCCTAGAGTATATCTATCCGTCATCTGGATTGACAAATTCCACTCTTGATCCATGAGCCTCAACATAACACCTTCGTAATCGAACCCATCTTTATAGTCACCACATTACGGTGTGACGTTTGATGTTATCAAGATACTCTTCCGGTGTTAGCAATTAACATGATCTCATGGTCTAAGGATAAAGATTACTTCGTATGATGTTATAGCAATATAAACACAATGACTTGATCATAATGCTATACTTCGGATGAATGTTCATCACATCATTCCACCAATGGTGTGACCATGTTATTAACAAACTCCAATGTCCATGATCAGGAAACCTTGATCATCCTGTTAATCAACAAGCTAGTCTATAAGAGAGGCATGACTAGGAACCCTTTTTGTTTATTAAACACACATGTATTGATGTTTCCTATCAATACAATTATAGCATGCAAAATAAACATCTATCATATACAAGGAATACATAATAACAACTTTATTATTGCCTCTCAGGGCATATTTCCTTCAATATGTGTGTTAGAGAAACGCTTGGGTCGCTAGCCTAAGCCATGCCTAATCATGGTGGAAACTTGCAGCATAACCATAATGAGCACTCTATGAAGCATCCTCAATAAAAACCTATGCAAATAGCAAATAAAAGGATCACTGAGATGCTCATTGTCTGCTTGCCTTGTCATTTTGATTATGGGATAACTCATGTATCATGTGCAAGGGGTACCCCGTTGGCGGTTCTTTATGATACATATGTATTTACAATGACAAGAGCTTACTTGCGACTGAAGTTGAGTAGCATGAGGTTCGGTACTCGTAAGTAAGGGGCATGATATTTCAACTTATAACTTGTCAAGCATATCCTCTTAGTTGTGTCACTTTAACCTTAATCACCTAAAGATGCCTATGATAGGGGCAATGAGAGCTGAAAGCTAGTAAGTACCATAATTTTTGGAAGCTCTTTATGAAACGTGAAATCCCTGCTTCCCTCTATGAAGGGCCTTTCTTTTACCTTTTAGTTGAGTCAGTAAACCTATTCCCTTCTACCTCAGCAAGCATTTTGAGTTGTTGTGTTTCATTCATATGTTGATTTATTCAATCATGTTTCTTATGTTCCTTGTTTTGGACATTGCTCTTATCTTGGTGTCTACTACTTTGAAAGCTATCATTGAAAATCAGTTATTTGTGAACTCCTGCAAATTGCCAACTATTCTTCGACCAAGAGCTAAGTTTTCCATTAGCAATTATGATTTACTTTATGTATCTTTATTGTGTTTCCTTTACTTACTGCAAGTTAAGTTATATAATAGTGAGTTGTCTTCTATTATGACTTACTATTGATGAATGTGATGCTTCTTGTCCGTATTCTTTTATCGACTCTTCACTCCATAAACCTGAGGTCATGTTTATTGAGTTCAGTTTCGCTTGGGGACAAGCAAAGTCTAAGCTTGGGGGGAGTTGATACGTCCATTTTGCATCACTTTTCTATATCATAATTTACTGTTATTCATTGATATATTTCATATTAAGAGATGATACTTATGTTATTTCATCTATTTTTACATGGTTGATGACTTCTGGAGCATGGACCACTGTAGTCAAGATTCGGATGGAAAAGGTGATGTTTGGAGGCAAAATTCGCGAAGATCAGAAAATCCAGGAAAATACATGGAAAATCCTATTTTTTCAGAAGATGAAGGAAGTCAGAAGGGGAGGTTGAGATGGGCCATAGGGGGCCCACACCACCCCTGGCGCGGGCCAGCCTAGGCCGTGCCACGAGGTGGTGTGGCCGCCCTAGTCCACCCCTGGCTCTCCCCTCTGGCGTATATTATCCTCCCAAAACCCTAAGACTCGGGGAGCGACCACAGAAATATTCCGCCGCCTCTGCGGGGTAGAAAACACAGAGAGAGAAAGATCTCTCCGGCAGACAGATTTCTGCCGGGAGAATTCCTTCCCAGAGAGGGGAGATCGTCGCCATCAACACCACCATCAAGCTAGACTTCATCGGGATCATCATCATCACCACCATCATCATCATCAGCACCTTCATCACCATATCCATACCGCTATAACAATTGGGTTGAATCTTGCATAGTTCTTAGGGGAAACTTTCCTGGTGTTGATTACTCTTTGTAGTTGATGCTATTGAGTGGAACCGTTGAATTATTGTTTATGTTCAGATATTTATACATCATTATTCCATCTCTGGTCATGATCCATATGATGTCTTGTGAGTAGTTCGTTTTGTTCTTGAGGACATGGGAGAAGTCATGTTATTAGTAGTGGAATTGTGTTGAGAAAGATTCAATGGTTTGATATTTAAGTTGTGGTGTACTTCTTCTAGTGGTGTCATGTGAATGTTGACTACATGACACTTCACCTATATGGGCCTAGGGGAATGCATTGTGTATTTGGATACTAATCGTAGGGGTTGCCGGAGTGACAGAAACCTAAAACCCCGGTAGGAAACCATTGCACAAGGGACGTGAGGGTCTTAGAGTTTAAAGCTGTGGTTAGGTTTCTACCTTAATTACTTTCTTGTACTTACGGATGTTTGCAAGGGGTATAATCACAAGTATGTATTAGTCCTAGGAAGGTCGGTACATTAGCATAGGTTCACCCACACAACACTTAGCAAGCTAAAGAAGATTAATAAACTATATGAAGCGAAAGCACTTGACAGAATTCCCGTGTGTCCTCGAGAACGTTTGGTCATCTTAAGTAATACAACCGGCTTGTCCTTTGCTGAATAAAGGATTGGGCCACTTGCTGCATTTATTCCTATTGTCTTTTATTTACTCGCACTTTATTTACTTGCATTATCAAAAACCCCTAAAAATCCGTTTGCTAAGTATTTGCAGAGAATTCCTGATCCATACCACTAGCTAGCACCTTCTGCTCCTCGTTGGGTTCGACACTCTTACTTATCGAAAATACTGCGATACACCCCCTATATGTGTGGGTCATCAGTTGCTTGGCAATGATGTACCATTTAAATTTGACAAAGATTGCACTGATGCTTTCAATGCTCTTAAAGAAGCTTTAACCATAACCCCTATTGTCCAGCCACCAGATTGGTGCAAACGCTTTGAACTGATGTGCGATGCAAGTGACTATGCAGTTGGAGCAGTTCTTGGGCAGAGAGACAATAAAGCATTACATGTTGTGTATTATGCCAACAGAACTCTGGATAGTGCTCAGTCTAACTATACAACTATAGAAAAGGAACTTTTGGCTATGGTGTTTGCATTTGACAAGTTTAGGCAGTACCTGGTGAGATCCAAGTGTGTGGTACATAATGATCATGTAGCTATCAGATATCTACTCACAAAGAAAGAAGCCAAGCCTAGACTAATCAGATGGGTGCTTCTTCTGCAAGAATTTGATGTTGAAATCAAGGACAGAAAAGGGGTAGAAAATCCTGTGGCTGATCATTTATGAAGAATTGAGGATAAAAAGGAGATATCAGTTAATGATGCATTGCCTGGTGAGCAATTGATGGGAATCAGTACCAATGTCCCTTGGTATGCTGATCTAGTGAATTACATTGTGGGAAGTGTTATCCCACCAGAATATCCTTACCAACAAAAGAAGAAGTTACTATATGATGTAAAGGCCTACTATTGGGATGAGCCATATTTGTACAAGCAGTGTGCAGATGGTATCATCATAAGATGTCTGCCAGTAGAAGAGACCAACTCTGTAATGTACCACTATCACGCTGGTCCTTATGGAGGACATGCAAGCATAGCTAAAACACAAGCAAAAGTAGTACAAGCATGATTCTACTGGCCAAGCATGTTTAATGATGTTTTCAATTTTGTCAAGAGTTGTGATGCTTGTTAGAGAATAGGAAAAATGAGTAGGAGGCATGAGATGCCTCAAGTTGGCATTCTAGAAGTTGAGTTGTTTGATGTATGGGGAATTGACTACATGGGCCCATTACCCTCCTCAAATGGATTCAAGCACATATTAGTAGTTGTTGAGTATGTGTCCAAGTGGGTTGAAGTTGTGCCGACAGCTAATGCAGATGCTAAGTCAGTATGAAAGCTCTTTAAGCAAGTGATCTTCCCAAGATTTGGAGTGCCCAGGGTGGTAATAAGTGATGGAGGAATGCATTTCAACAATGCTCAGTTAGAAAACCTATTAACAAAATATGGAGTAAAAAGCCATAGAGTAACTACCCCTTATCACCCACAAGCAAATGGAAAGGTAGAGTTATCCAAGAGGGAAATTAAGCAGATTTTAGACAAGGTTGTGTCAAAATCAAGAACTGATTGGTCATCAAAATTGTCAGATTCATTATGGACATACAGAACAACATATAAAATACCTATTGGCATGTCTCCATTTAGGCTAGTCTATGGGAAAGCCTGTCACCTTCCTGTAGAGCTTGAGCATAGAGCAGGCTAGGCAATCAGAAAGCTGAACATGGACATTAATGAATCAGGAAAGCACAGAAAATTGCACTTGTGTGAGTTAGAAGAAATTTGAAATGATGCATATGAAAGCTCAAGAATTTATAAAGAGAAAAAGAAAAACATTCATGACAGGCACATCCTGAGAAGGGAGTTCAAGGTTGGAGAACAAGTACTTGTCTATGACTCAAGGTTTCATCTGTTCCCTGGCAAGTTTAAATCTAGGTGGTATGGGCCTTGCAAGATAAAACGAGTCTTCACCAATGGAGCAGTGGAAGTCCAGAACAAAACCGGTGGAAAGTTTGTGATAAATGGACAGAGACTGAAACATTACATTACAGGAGATGGGATTCCAGCAGATGAAGAAAGTGAGGAGTCACAAGAAGTGGACGGTGCAAATCCTCATGGCAACCCAATCTAATGCAAAAAGGAGTTGAGCTAATGACTATAAACAAGCGCTGCTCAGGAGGCAACCTGAGGATAAATTAATAGGTTTGTTAGAAATCTTACTTTATGTTACATTTTCCTCTTTTCATCTTAAGGTTCAAATAAAAGCACACAAGCACAGCAAAAGTAAAACAGGACATCAGAAGCAGGGAAGGGGATACAAGGGAGAAGAATATCTTAATGGCACCAGGTGCACATGTTTCAATTTTTGATCCTGAACATTTGTTATACCTACATTCATGCATATGTTATGCTTGCTTATATTTCACATCTGTTCTTTGGGAATAACTAATTAAAAGGAAATTTTGGATTAGCATGCCAGGCCCAAATCAAGGTTATATAATTATCTGGTGAATAATATGCCTATAATGTAAGCAGTGCTATGCTCAGCAACATGAATCACTATATCTGTCAAATGCAAAATCTTTTGAAATATTTGGAATAACTATGTTGGAAATAGTCTTGTGACTCATAGTTTTAGATTAACATCAATTATCTCTGAACTCATCTAGTCATGTGATCTCTAGATTGGATGCCTAGACTGTCGGGAAGTGATGATAGTAGGCTAGTTGTTCTCAAGCTAATAATAACCAGATTCTGAACCAAGTTGGACCCATGTGATCTCTGGATTGGATGTCTGATCTTGGCTAATAATGATAACATGTTTCCTTTCACTAACTTGTAGTCTGATAAAATGATCTTACTAGCATTCATGTGCTCAGCTGAGTGTGGTGATCTTGGGATTAGACACTTGGTCTGGGAGAGGAAACTAATCTTTGCTAATACCCTTGTGCTCAGCTGAGTGTGGTGATCCTTGGATTGGACACTTAGTCTGAGAGGTGGGGACTAACAAATCCTTTTATTTAATCTTTTTTCGGCCAATTGAGCATAGACTCTGTTAAAAGTCTGATTGGAAATCCATCAGCAATGAAAGCAACGAAATGGCCTATTTATGTGAATAACTGACAAACAGCAACAAAATGAAGAAGGGAATGATGACTACAAGTGCACAGATCGTTTGTAGCTAGTTTCGAAATAAAGATATCGATCCCACAAGGAGAAGTAGGCGAAAGACTAAAATGCTTTTAACTACAACTAAACGAAGTACTTAAGAAATAACTTTAAGATGCAAGAAAAGTAGAGTTGTTTTTGGGTTTTTGGTTGAACGAGGTAATTTAAAGTAAAGCAAAACTTAATACAGAAAGTAAAAATCGCGTGTGTAATAGAACTTTGGAACTGCAATAGGGAAAAATGCATTCTCGGGGAGTAGTCGATACACTTTTAGCAATTTATACTAAGTAATCAAGATTATTATAACAAATATTCTCATAATATGTATGTATGTGGGAGGAGCTCCATATATGGATAAATAGGCAGCAACCGCTGCTCACATCATCCTTCGTAACCACAGCTGACGAATAAACGACATCAATCGTATTATCCCGCTATTAAGGGATTTCTCCCGTGGCATGGACATGGCTTAATGAGTTCTCCTTGATTCCCCAAGTTAGCACGTAAGGAATGACAACAGCTTTATAGTCACAGTAAGCGCTATCATCCCTCCGTCTACCAACAAGTAACCCCCTTCATTGAGTCCCCATAGGAGGCAAATATTAAGGAGGTGCACAACTCCCAACATCAAGATGAAGACAATTAACACATACACATAATTATGTATAACATAATAATCTCTATCTCATCTCAATCATATGCTAGGGTTTCTCCATCTCCCCAAGAACTAGAGATCTACTTAGACATGGAGGCAATCAACATCATGGCAATGGTAATAGAAACAACCATAGATGAATAGTACTTGTATAAATCCACAACGAGTAGGGGAATTACAACAATATATAGACAAGATGTAGATGGGATGGATGGAGATGGTGGTGATGCAGCGGTGGATGATGAAGATCGATGCCTTAGCCTCCCGGATCTGCGCAGGTTGAAGATGGATCCCCGGTGGACGAGTTCCCCTCCAGATGCCTTCCGGAGGTGAGGTTTCAGCGATTTCTGGGTGTTCTGTATGTCTCTCTCTCTGATCCAATTGCACGTGGGTGAAACTATTTGAGGAGGCGATGGAAGCGCCAACTATACGACCGGAACTATATGGCCGGAAAATTTATTCTGGTCGTATAGTTGGTCATTAAACCGTCTGTCTCCTTTGATCGCTTCGGGTTTTCTTCTGGTATTATTAATATTTCCCAAATAAGTGATTTACGTTGTTTTTGACTCCTTTTCTCCTCAGTACAACTGCTCCAAGAATTGTGTCCATTGGATCCATTATCTGTCCTGATCCTGGTGAAAACAGACATAAAATGTGCACGCGAGCACCATAAAATACCAAGATCCTACATCTACAATACAAAATAATAATGTAAAACATGATGCAAATATGCACTCATCAACTTCCCCAAGCTTAGACTCTTGCTCGTCCCGAGCAAGTTTTAGCTTAATGGATGTGATCCTCATATTCATGAAGCTGAGTCGATAAAATAAATGAGGCAGTTGCAACATGTGTTTATCATATACAATACATAGGAATAAGTTCATGAATAGTACCTTACTCGAACCATCTGAATAGTATTAGTAGGCTTCCACACCTTGGTGATCAATAGTTCATAAAATATGAATCTCAACATAATGTAAAAGTATCTGGTTCAATCGAATTAGTTAGTGAGGTAGTCTCAAGTGTTTTAGGATCAACGTATTCACTTGGGATTCAAAATCTCAAAAGTGTCTCTTTGTCATACTACAATATAATGGTATATGCATATTTGCTCTTTGCATACTCTCTCTTTTTCTTCTTTCTTTTCTTCTCTTTTGTGTATATGCTCACACTTTTGTTTAAGTGTTGTGCAAAGGAGCTAGCCATACATTCCACTTCATGTAGTAATTCAAAGCTTAACAATCTCAATTATCAAATTCCAATTGTATATGAAGCATTCTTATGACTTTAAGATTCTACCTCGACTTGTTCTCACTCTATTTTGATAGCACCTTCATTTTCCTTTGTTCAAGGTTTTATTTTTCAACTTAACTACATAGATAGTTTTTCTTTGTAAATCAAACCGTAGACTTACCATATATTGACCAAATTATCTTTATATGTTCTATTAATACCAATGGTGTGGAAGACTCCTATTGCTATCATCAAGTGCACGTAAAATTATACTCAAGCCATTCATATATCCAATAAGATAAGCACAAACTCAGTATTGCTCCATAATAATAATAAACTCATAATTTCATAAAAAGGGATCGACTATTCCTGAAGGGAACTCTAATGATGCAAACTTTATTTCTAGTTTGAACTAATGCAAAACAAAATAGTGATATAAAACTTATAAGATAGATTACAAGATCTTTAAAGATCTCCCCAAGCTTGGAATCAAGCCAGGCGGGATCAAATAACTCCTTGTTGGTACCTATTCCTCCTCCTAGGTAGAAAGAGTGTTGCCCTCTTCTTTTATGTTGCCATCTTTAACTATGCTTGCAAAGCAGATGCTGAGCTCGGCCATGTCGTATTGAAGCTTCAACATTTTCTTCTTGAGGAATTTCTTCTCATCTGTCAACTCAAAGATAGTTTTAATCAAGAAACCAACTCTAGCATCGATGTCATCGACCTTTTTCTCAAGGTCTTTGCTCATCATCCAGTAGGAGTCAATCCCTTCTCCAATTGTTTCAACGCATGCCTTCGAAGCCTTTTCCAACTCATAGATCTTATCATGAATCTCATCTTGTCGCACCTTCTTAGGTTTAAGAGGTGATGGACCAAGAGCAGGTTTATAATAGGATCCTATGTTGTAACGATAAGGATTAGGGAGATACTCATCCTTGTTCTTTCCCCGCTCAGCTTGCCTCATCATCTCCATCCTTTGCGAGAACATGTCCTCCCAATTTGGGAGAGGCTTGATCTCCGGGCTAGATGATGACGATGATGAAGGGGATCCGTAGCAGAAAACAAAAAAATTCCTACGTTGGAACCCCAAAATTGCCTAGGATCTATCTATGTAGTAATGCGGTAATGGCCAATCCGTATAGAATACATACCCTTGTAGACCATACACGGTTAACGTTCCGCGGGGAACGTGGTTGAAGTAGTCGTACTCGTAGCCGACCTCAAGGTCGTGAAGCTCCTCGCAGGTCACCCCTTTCTCTTTCTTCATTGTGCAGCAGCTCCGGCTCACGACATTTAAGCGCCCCAAGTGTTGTGCCTCGTGTCTTCGTACACATCTGGTGCACGATGAGACCTCCGGCTCCCCGATCCCGCCGGGAGTGTGGAAGTTGATATCCGGCTAGGAATCCCCGCAGTGCAACGGCGTACTGTAGGTGTGCCTCGATCGCACAGCCCAGACTTGGGGCCATGGTCACAAGGACTAGAGAGAGAGGGGAGGAGGAAGTCAACCAAAGGAATTTTCCAAATATTGGGTGTGTTTATTCCCACCTATGGGCACCCCTTTATATAGGGGGAGGGGGTGTGCCCTCCCCTTTGGGTTTCCCATGTGGGACTAATCAAGGGAGAGGGGAAGGCGCATCAGCCTCATGGGCCAGCCGGCCAGGGGAGGGCCCCACCCCGCGCACAGCCCTAGGCTGGCCGGGTGGGCCCCCTTGAGGCACCTGGGCCTTGGCCCTTTGGCCCTTGGCCCTTCCCTCCTTCGGTTTTCCCTCATGGGCCTTTATTCACTAGGAAGTTTGGCCCATTAGTAGAATAACCCTTCAAATTAGATTTTGATATTAGATTTTAATATTAATTACATTAATTAATATGTAATTACATATTACAAAATCCATCTTGACCCGAAACACCTTTCGGTTCCCTTTCGATTTCCTCCGAAAGACTTCGAATCTTTCCCGGAATGATTCTGGTCCTTTATTCTTTCTCTACCGTGATTCCGTATTACGAATGATCGCTCTCATCATACCCTTAATTGTATCCTCTCATGGCTCGGGAATGCTCTAGACATGATCTGTATCAATGATCAACAAAGGGACCAGGGATATCCATGTGACCCCTATGCATTCCTGATGATAATATCGTTTGAACCGCTAAATGTAGCATCCAATTCCTTTTATTTCTCGATACGACTTGTCCGAGATCCGATCATTGGTATCCCATAGCTTGTTCAATCTCGTTCACAACAAGTTCTGTTTTCTTGTTACCGTGATATTACATCCCCGTGACTGAGTCACATGTTGCAACATTTATGGATGTAATCTCACCAAGCCGGCCGTATGTATCTTTACTCGTCATGTGGGTCAACAAATCCCGGTCTTGCAGTCACATGTCATCTACTGTTCCTTCGGAATACCCAACGTACACCTTTATAACCACTGTATTACCAAGTGGCACTTGATGCAGTCTAAGAAGCCTCGAGAAACAGTGAGTAATATGAGCTCATGGTCTAAGGAAAAGGAGTCTAGGTATAGCTGTTGCAACAATTAACTATATGACTCGATCGTGTTGCAATCCTTCGAGGAATGTCCAATCACATCATTCTCCAATGATATGATCCCGTTGTCAATCGGCATAAATGCCCATGATCTTGAAACCCAGATCATCCTAATGACCAACGAACTAGTATGAATAGAGGCTACTAGGGACTTTGTTGTTTCATACCACACCTGTACCAATGTTTCTACTTGGCACAGTTATAGCACAATATGAAACTATTATAAACTAATTGAGATATGACAATAAAAACCTATTTATTATTTGCCTCTAGGGCATATCTCCTTCAGTCTCCCACTTGCACTAGAGTACAAATAATCCAGCTCGCATTTTACTCATATAAACCATATACCATATGCGTTTATAGATCATGCATGCTCATGAGAAACGTCATGTCCATGTTCTATTTTACCAGATCATTATGTCTTTTGCAAATCATTAATGTCTTCCTAACTTTGATATTCACACCATTATCTTATAATGGGTCGAAGTATTTGTTTGGCGACAAAGTGAGACTTTGTTTCTAGTGTTTATAATGACGGTCGTTTTCACTGTTGTCATCTAAACTTCGAAACACACTTTGCTATCCTTTGTGTATATACTGTAGTCATGGCAGAAGAACGAGGCCGGATTCCAGGAGCTTACAGTGACTTTAGATCAACATCGAGGGCTTTCTCATGGGCACTGGGCCCTGGGACACATCATTCTATGTTAAATGCGAACTAGCCCTGCCATAACATTATACATCACATCAGATGAAGCCTTTATACTTCTATATCTATGTAGATCCTAGTGCATGAAATGCAACTATGCCACTTACATTGCTTTTTGCTATTTAAGTACAAACTTAATTCTGGTTCAGCGATCAACTCAAGAATCACTTAAGGACATGCTCTTACAGTTAAGACTTTGTCCTATCAACCAGAACTTCGGGTCACATTACGTCGAGTATACAACATGGTTATATGAAAGAACCTATGACTGAGGCATAGGAGATGCAACGCATCTCTTTCTTTCAACCATAGTTGCAATACTAACTCAATGCTTCATATAGTAAGAACTTCTTTCTTATCCTGTTCCATTCTGAGATTCTTCAAAATCTTGTCTTAGGACATTCTGAACATCTTTCAGAATCAAGTCCAGGAATCATTCGACATTCAGTGTTTATTAAACTCACCAATCTATCTCGATAGACCTTATTGTTTAATAACTTCAACTCATCCTTATTAATCTAACTTAAATATTATTGACACTAATCCCATCATTCACATATGTCGTCCACATATCCCAGAATGATTTCACGCTCCCACTCAAATATGACATTCATGTTTGAGATCCAGGGAATTCACTTAGCTCCCACTCAAATATGACATTCATGTTTGAGATCCAGGGATTTCACTTAGCTCCCACTCAAAATATGTCAGCTACATATTATGAATTAGCCAAGCTGATTTGCTCCCACTCAAATCCAGGTCCTCTCAATAATCTTGGACATTCCAAAATTCTTTGACCATCATCAATTTGAGAATTCCAATTACGAGACTTCAATATCCATATATATCTAGTGTAAATCCAAAAGACTTAAGCATCACTATTGTTGTATTCAACTCCTTGAATTTGTCCAAACTTGTGACAAATCGAGCTTTTTGTCATTCATTAAGTTTCATTTCCTTCTTATGACTTTGCAGTCATTCAGAAATATCAAGTAAACTTCTTTACTTTAATAAGATCAAGTAACATGTTACTTTGCAATCTTAAATTTAACTTAATATAGGATTTTATGACTCCTAGTCATTTCTTGCACTCAGGTCCATCACGCTTGTTTGTAATTCGTAGGTATGTCTTGTTCAAAACATGACAAGTGAATCAATAATATATTTCCACATACATGTAGAATATATAGTTGAATCCTACTTTCTTTAGTAAAAGTATTCACTAAAACTTTATGATCATTATCATTGGTTTCTCCCCTATTTGCAGAGTTTGGATTCACGAAAAAAAATTCGCTGCGCCACTCAACAATTCGGAGGTAAGATCAAATACCTTGTTTTGATCTTTTACTTTCTTCCACTTGTATCTTCATCAAGACACGTCAATTTTGGACAATAGAAGGTTTGCCCTTTTGTGGAAGATGCATTCATAGCTTTCTAAGAATGCTCTACAAAGACTTGTTTATTCGCCACGATTTCGACTTATCGAAATCTCCAGAAACTCGAACTTGCCATAACACTTATGGTGTTGTTTCCACGAATCTTTTAGATGTTCCTTTGTATTTCAAATGAGTGTTTGCTTATTTTAATCTTTAACTCAAAATGACTACTATAACCCCGATAAGAGATAATATTATACCATATGCATCTAATACATAATGATTATGATGTTTAGACATTTCAACATAGTTTGAATTCGTCCAATTATCATAATTTCTGAAACATCTTTCACAAGTTCCTTTTATGCTAAACGTAACTTGCATACTTTAGTCTTGTCGATCAAATCGAGGAGACTTGTTAATTTAATGTCCTCTTTGTTGTGAACTCATTTGAAAAATTCAAATCGTTTCAAACTTATGTTTCATTAAGTAAATACACTTATTCACTTAAGTCCACAATTAACTAATGATTTCCACTACTTGTTGAAAATACGATACATCACTATGTATAAGATTCAACATTTCTTTGCATATCACCATTTTACCAGAATGCGGAGTTTTAGTCATTCTGCCCAAGAGGCATGGTTTTGCAAAGTCTCTAGATTAAGCATCTAGGACCTGGATCTTCATAAAGAACATGCAATAACCAAAATGACTTAAACTATAGTGTCATTTCATTATTAAACTTTGGATATCTTTTAGCATTCTAATCCTTTTATAAATGTTTAAACCATTATAATTAACATAGTGATGAGAATAACTTGTTTGTAATCATAATGTGACCATAATGGTATTGTTCATAAGAATAGTACAAACTGGCTTGTAACTTGTTCATATGAATAATCGTCTCGCCAAAAGCAAGACACACAAACAGGTATTACAAATTTATATTCAAGTCCACTAATCCAAATGATAAACTTTGAGGGAAGAGGTGATGTCGGCCATCAACTGTTTTGCTTGCCATCATCAAGTCACGTTGCCTTAAAACAACAATTCTCAAGCAGATCCTCCTGTTTTCACAAAACGGGACAAGTATCAAATACTTTGCAAACTGCAACGAGTTTTGGAAGAACCACATTTATAATTTGTATATCTTACATATACCTTTTCATCCATGACCTCCATTGCAATCAAGCCCTTCCAAGAGTTCTCAACTCTAATGCAAGATCGCTAAGTGTTTTTCCAAACATTCTCTTTTCATCCACGATGGAGGAAAACCCATCCAATGGCTCATACTCTATGTGCCTTATTCTATAGAGTACAAAATGTAGCCCAACTCTCCGTCGAATGGAGAGTGGCTTATTGGATGATTATGGATAAAACACAAACATTCCAAAGTCATCGAATTATCTCCTAATGGTTATTGTATCAAGAAGAGAAGATCACCTTTTACGAGGATATCCCTCAGGCGTGGGTATTAATCTATGAAGTTGGACCCTTTTGATAAGTTCCAAATTAAGCAATATATTCCCATGGTCGCAAAGGACCTCAATGGGATAGGCTAAGATCTACTAAGATATTTGCAAATAGACATCTAGACTAAGTTTATAATAAGAGATCAATTTATAATTGGTCTCCACTAAAATTGTCATCCCATGGACGATTTTAGTGATCACGTGATCCCTATCCTCTGCACCTCCCCCGATCGTCACAGCCATCAGTGCATTATCAAAGGTAGACATTCACTAATGCCAATCACATCATCCATGTGACTCATGCTCGATCTTTCGATCTCTTGTGTTCCGAGGCCATGTCTGCACATGCTAGGCTCGCCAAATCTAACTTGTGTATATTCTCTATGCAACATGGCTTACACCCACTGTATGTGAACATAGATATGTCTGACCCCTACTCACCACAGGGCGCCTCATAACGAAGAACTTTCTTGGTGGTGCACACACAAGGGGAACACGGAACATTGGAATTAAATAAGGATTATCTTATTTGCTACCGTTGAGAATCTAAATACTAGCACACAATAAGATGTAAAATAGGTATCAACATCATATGTATAATGTGATATGATATGGTCCTTCTTGCGCCTTGATCTCCATCGAGCGCTCCGGCATGATCTCCATCTTGCCCTTGGTTTGATGCCAAGTCCACGATGCCTCAACCAGGTCGTCCATCAGAACGATGACTACTACTATACTACTTAGTAACAGAAAAGTAAACTACTTTACCTTCACAACGAACAATGCCATATCATAATCACATGCCCCTGCAAAATAAAGTTAGACGCCTCTACTTTATCTATTACAAGTTTTACATGGTTGTTAGGGCTGTCGCAATAGAACCGTTTCTAAACTACGAACTTTCCAACCACAACATGGATCCTGACAGTTGTCTCTATTACACCCCTTTCGGGGCCTCCGTTGTAAATGCTATATCAACTATCGAATGAGAGACAAACACCCGCTAGCCACTTATATGGTACAAGTCGTATGTTGAGCGTGGAACCAGTCTCGCGTACGAATACGCGTAAGGTCGGTCCGGGCCGTTTCATCAAACAATACCGCGATATAAAAAAGTACACGTTAGAGGGTACCAACTAAGGGATCAATGCCCGCACAATACTTGTGCGTACTGGCCGTACAGCACTTCTATGCATAGATCGGCTTTGATACCACTTAAGGGGATCCGTAGTAGAAAACAAAAAAATTCCTACGTTGGAACCCCAAAACTGCCTAGGATCTATCTATATAGTAATGCGGTAATGGCCAATGCGTATAGAATACATACCCTTGTAGACCGTACGTGGTTAACATTCAGCGGGGAACGTGGTTGAAGTAGTCGTACTTGTAGCCGACCTCAAGGTCGTGAAGCTCCTCGCAGGTCACCCCTTGCTCCTTCTTCATCGTGCAGCAGCTGTGGCTCACGAAATTTAAGCGCCCCAAGTGTTGCGCCTCGTGTCTTCGTACACATCCGGTGCATGATGAGACCTCTGGCTCCCCGATCCCGCCGGGAGTGTGGAAGTTGATATCCGGCTAGGAATCCTACAAGAAGCACAGCGACTACAGGTGTGCCTCGATCGCACAGCCCAGACTTGGGGCCATGGTCACAAGGACTAGAGAGAGAGGGAAGGAGGAAGTCAACCAAAGGACTTCTCCAAATATTGGTTGTGTTTATTCCCACCTATGGGAACCCCTTTATATAGGGGGAGGGGGTGTGCCTTCCCCTTTGGGTTTCCCATGTGGGACTAATCAAGGGAGAGGGGGGAGGCGCATGGGCCTCATGGGCCAGCCGGATAGGGGTGGGCCCCACCCCGCGCATAGCCCTAGGCTGGCCGGGTGGGCCCCCTTGAGGCGCCTGGGCCTTGGCCCTTTGGCCCTTGGCCCTTCCCTCCTTCGGTTTTCCCTCATGGGCCTTTATTCACTAGGAAGTTTGGCCCATTAGTAGAATAACCCTTCAAATTAGATTTTGATATTAGATTTTAATATTAATTACATTAATTAATATGTAAATACATATTACAAAATCCATCTTGACCTGAAACACCTTTCGGTTCCCTTTCGATTTCCTCTAAAAGACTTCGAATCTTTCCCGGAATGATTCTGGTCCTTTATTCTTTCTCTACTGTGATTCCGTCTTACGAATGATCGCTCTCATCGTACCCTTAAGTGTATCCTCTCATGGCTCGAGAATGCTCTAGACATGATCTGTACCAATGATCAACACAGGGACCAGGGATATCCATGTGACCCCTATGCATTCCTGATGACAATGTCGTTTGAACCGCTAAATGTAGCATCCAATTCCTTTTGTTTCTCGATACGACTTGTCCGAGATCCAATCATTGGTATCCTGTACCTTGTTCAATCTCGTTCACAACAAGTTCTATTTTCTTGTTATCGTGATATTACATCCCCGTGACCGAGTCACATGTTGCAACATTTATGGATGTAATCTCACCAAGCCGGCCGTATGTATCTTTACCCGTCATGTGGGTGAACAAATCCCGGTCTTGCAGTCACATGTCATCTATTGTTCCTTCGGAATACCCAACGTACACCTTTATAACCACTGTATTACCAAGTGGCGCTTGATGCAGTCTAAGCAGCCTCGGGAAACAGTGACTAATATGAGCTCACGGTCTAAGGAAAAGGAGTCTAGGTATAGCTATTACAACAATGAACTATATGACTTGATCGTGTTGCAGTCCTTCGAGGAATGTCCAATCACATCATTCTCCAATGATATGATCCCGTTGTCAATCGGCATAAATGCCCATGATCTTGAAACCCAGATCATCCTCATGACCAACGAACTAGTATGAATAGAGGCTACTAGGGACTTTGTTGTTTCATACCACACCTGTACCAATGTTTCTACTTGGCACAGTTATAGCACAATATGAAACTATTATAAAGTAATTGAGATATGACAATAAAAACCTATTTATTATTTGCCTCTAGGGCATATCTCCTTCAGATGATCCTTTAGGTTCTACTTCTTCAATCCTCTTCATGGGCTGATCTTCTTTCTTCTTCCATATCTTGTTGACATGGAAGGGCTGCATGGCTTCGCTGTACGGATGTTGTTAGAGGGGCTTCTATAGGGATGGCGAGGATTTTTCGAGGCTGGAGGCTGTAGCTCTGTGAAAACTTAATGAAAAAGGTTAGATGCGATCGGCTTTAAAAGGAGAGGTCAAAAACCCTAGCCGCCTGATACGTTGCAAACGTATCCATAATTTTTGATGTTCCATGCTTGGTTTTTATATTTTCTGTTATGTTTTGTCCATAATTCGGAGTACTTTTTATACACTTTCTTGGATTAACCTATTAACAAGATGCCATAGTACCAGCTGCCTGTTTTCTGCTGTTTTTGGTTCCAGGAAAGTCAGAAAATGAATATTCTCGGAATTGGACGGGACAAAAGCCAAAGTCAGTTTTTCACCGAGGGGGACACGGAGCCAGAATACGAGACTGAGAGGGGCCAGAGGGCCACCACACCACCTAGCCAGGCCTAGCCCGCGCCAGGGGGTGGTGTGGCCGCCTAGGGCACCCCCTCGGCCTCCCCTTTCGCCTATAAGATGCCACCGATACAGAAACCCTAAGTACCCGATCAAAATTCCACGAAAGTGTCTGTTGCCACCGTCATCTCCATCCCTAGAACGGGAGGGATCTGAAGCTCTTCCCGGCATCCTGTAGGAGGGGAGAATTCACCCTAGAGGCCTTCTTCATCACCATGCAAGCCTCCAGTGTGATGCGTGAGTAGTTCATCCTTGGACTACGGGTCCATGTAGTAGCTAGATGGTTGGTTCTTCTCTTTTGTGCTACCATGTTTAGATCTTGTGAGCTCCGTTCATGATCAAGATCGTCTATTTGTAATCCTACATGTTGTGTTTGTGGGGATCCGATGAATATTGAGATGCTATTTCAGATTGATTATTGATTCTATCATGTCTTTGTTATTTGTGATCTTGCATGCTCTCCGTTGTTAGTAGATATCTTGGCCGAGTAGATGCTAGCAACTCCAAGAGGGAGTATTTATGCTCGATAGTGGGTTCATGCCTCTAGTAATCTGGGGAAGTGACAGAAATCTCTAAGGTACTAGATGTGATGTTGCTACTAGGGAGAAAACAGCAATCCTTTGTTCATAGAACAATCGTATTGTTTACTTTACACGCAATGCGTAATTCAATTATCTGTTGCTTGCAACTTAATACTGGAGAGGGTTCGGATGATAACCTAAAGGTGGATTATTAGGCATAGATGCAGTTGGATTATGGTCTATGTATAATGTTGTAATGCCCAATCAAATCTCATAGGAGTCAAGATGATTAGTATATGCATATTTTCTTTCTCGATGTTTGTCAATTGCCCCGCTGTAATTTGTTCACCCAACATGTCATCTATCTTAAGGAGAACCACCACTAGTGAACTATGGACCCCGGTCCTTTCTTTTACCATCAATCTACAACTGTTTACCGCTTTCTGTTAACTTTCTGCAAGCTTTTATTTTCTTCCACACAATACGTTAAATCCTTTCTTTTCAGCAAAACCAGTGAGATTGACAACCTCACTCTAAGTTGGGGGCAAAGTTCTGTGGTTGTTTTGTGCAGGATCCCAAGTTGGCAACAACACCTTGGAGGTGTTTCCTTGCTCCTACTGGTTCGATAACCTTGGTTTCATAACTGAGGGAAAACTTGTTGTTGTGCTCATCATACCTTCCTCTTGGGGTTCCCCAACGAGCTCGATATATTTTGGGCCATCAATTGGGATTGCTTAATGTGCCTTTGAAGAATCATGCGTTGTTTTAGCATATTAAAGCATAGTATTGTGGTATTCTCCTTTGATGCTTTATTTGGGTTGACTTGGCGCATTCTCACACCATGTTATGACTATCCCAAGTCACCATAAGCCTTTATGATCCTTTAGTTGTCGACTTGTAATATCACTTTATGCTTTGATTAATGATGTTTTGTCGCTCTGCATGATTATGGCCATTATTGCTCTCTTAGTTGGTCGCTCCCAGTCTTTTGCTAGCCTCCATAACCAAGTATGAGTTCCACTCATGCATCCAATTCCAAATAAAACCAAGTTGTTCCAAAGAGTCCACCATACCTACCTATTAGCATTTGCTATTCCAAGTATATTCATGTTTTTATCTACCTTTCGAATTAAACTTGTTATGTGAAAAACTAGTGATTAAAGCTCTCACGAACTTGATGGCACACTTTACTTTTTTGCATTTAATAATCTTGAACCATAGCATCCATCTTTGTTGCGTATATTCTTGCGCTTTATAAGTTGAAGTTAGCAGAACCATGTATCATGGGGAATGCTTGATATCATGATTCTTTTGCTTATGGATCCCGGCGGTGTGAAATAAAAGGGGAACTTGTAAGATCATGGAGTGTGTATGTGTGTTAGAGAAACGCTTGGGCCGCTAGCCTAAGACATGCCTAATCATGGTGGAAACTTTCAGCGTAACCATAATGAGCACTCTATGAAGCATCCTCAATAAAAACCTATGCAGATAGCAAATAAAAAGATCGCTGAGATGCTCATTGTCTGCTTGCCTTGTCATTTTGATTATGGGATAGCTCCTATATCATGTGCAACGGGTACCCCGTTGGCGGTTCTCTATGATACATATGTACTTACAATGACAAGAGCTTACTTGTGACTGAAGTTGAGTAGCATGAGGTTCGGTACTCGTAAGTAAGGGGCGTGAGATTTCAACTTATAACTTGTCAAGCATATCCTCTTAGTTGTGTCACTTTAACCTTAATCACCTAAAGATGCTTATGATAGGGGCAATGAGAGCTGAAAGCTAATAAGTACCATAATTTTTGGAAGCTCTTTATGAAACTTGAATCCCTGCTTCCTTCTATGAAGGCCTTTCTTTTACTTTTATGTTGAGTCTCCGCCTTCTATCTTCATTCACCTATTTTGGGAGCATAGTGGCCATTCTTAGTTCTATGTGCATTGTCCAAGACTTGTTGATTAATGCATAACTTTGATATTGCTTGTTCTTAAACTATTTGTATCTAGTCATCCGTATGAACTTTGAAGGTGTCCTATGCATTTATGTTTGCTACTCTATGAGGGACAAGCTGAATGCCACTATGCTATCTTTTCTTTATGTGAAGCAAACAAACGTCTTGCAAAGCATTGTTATTCATGAATCTTTTGTTTGTGCCTTTTCATGTTACAACATAGTTGGTATGTCTTATTGTTAGAACTTTATCTTTCATGCTATGTTGAAGTACTATGATCCCAGCTATCAATGTTACAAATACTTTGATCAAGTTTATGATGGTGCATGTCACCTCAAAAATTATTCTTTCTTTTTATCACTTACCTACTTGAGGACGAGTAGGAGTTAAGCTTGGGGATGTTGATATGTTGCTTACGTATCCATAATTTTTGATGTTCCATGCTTGGTTTTTATCTACTTTCTTATGTTTTGTCCACACTTTGGAGTACTTTTTATACACTTTCTTGGACTAGCCTATTAATAAGATGCCACAGTGCTAGCTGCCTGTTTTCTGCTGTTTTTGGTTCCAGGAAAGTCAGAAAATAAATATTCTTAGAATTGGACGGGACAAAAGCCAAAGTCAGTTTTTCACCGAGGGGGACACGGAGCCAGAATACGAGACGGAGAGGGGCCAGAGGGCCGCCACACCACCTAGCCACACGGCCAGGCCTGGCCCGTGCCAGGGGTGGTGTGGCCTCCTAGGGCACCCCCTCGGCCTCCCCTTTTGCCTATAAGATGCCTCCGAAACAGAAACCCTAAGTACCCGATCAAAATTCCACGAAAGAGTATGTAGCCGCTGTCATCTCCATCCCTAGATCGGGACGGATCCAAGCTCTTCTGCACCTCACGGAGGGGAGAATTCACCCTGGAGGCCTTCTTCATCACCATGCAAGCCTCCAGTGTGATGCGTGAGTAGTTCATCCTTGGACTACGGGTCCATGTAGTAGCTAGATGGTTGGTTCTTCTCCTTTGTGCTACCATGTTCAGATCTTGTGAGCTTCGTTCATGATCAAGATCATCTATTTGTAATCCTACATGTTGTGTTTGCGGGGATCCGATGGATATTGAGATGCTATTTCAGATCGATTATTGATTCTATCATGTCTTTGTTATTTGTGATCTTGCATGCTCTCCGTTGTTAGTAGATATCTTGGCCGAGTAGATGCTAGCAACTCCAAGAGGGAGTATTTATGCTCGATAGTAGGTTCATGCCTCTAGTAATCTGGGGAAGTGACAGAAATCTCTAAGGTACTATATGTGATGTTGCTACTAGGGAGAAAACAGCAATCCTTTGTTCATAGAACAATCGTATTGTTTACTTTACACGCAATGTGTAATGCTATTATCTGTTGCTTGCAACTTAATACTGGAGGGGGTTGGGATGATAACCTGAAGGTGGATTATTAGTCATAGATGCAGTTGGATTACGGTCTATGTATAATGTTGTAATGCCCAATCAAATCTCATAGGAGTCAAGATGATTAGTATATGCATGTTTGCTTTCTTGATGTTTGTAAATTGCCCTGTTGTAATTTGTTCACCCAACATGTCATGTATCTTAAGGAGAACCACCACTAGTGAACTATGGACCCCGGTCCTTTCTTTTTCCATCAATCTACAACTGTTTACCACTTTCTGTTTACTTTTTGTAAGCTTTTACTTTCTTCCACACAATACGTTTAATCCTTTGTTTTCAGCAAAACCGGTGAGATTGACAACCTCACTGTAAGTTGGGGCAAAGTTTTGTGGTTGTGTTGTGCAGGATTCCAAGTTGGCAACAACACCTTGGAGGTGTTTCCTTGCTCCTACTAGTTCGATAACCTTGGTTTCATAACTGAGGGAAAACTTGTTGTTGTGCTCATCATACCTTCCTCTTGGGGTTCCCCAATGAGCTCGATATATTTTGGGCCATCACCGCCTTTCATAACGAGCAACTATACCGGCACGTCTCGTATAGATCCCCTTGTATAGTTATGAACCAACTATAGATTACATCTACGATGGAACCAACTATACGACCAGAACTATACGAGCGGGAATTTTTACTCCCGCCGTATAGTTGGTCGTTAAACACTCTGGACTCTGAATAGTGTTTTTGGAGATTGGTCGATAACTATATGACCGCAACTATACAGGCGGAATTTTGAATTCCGGCCATATAGTTGGTCGTTAAACTCTTAGTACTCAGAAAATAGTTTTGTCAAAGGCATCGATATCTATACGACGGTAGCTATACGGGTGGAATTTTCAATTCCATCCGTATCAGTACCCTTCGTGGATGGAAGGGGTGATGTCGAAACAACTATACGACCGCAGCTATACAGCTGGAATTTTTATTCCCGCCGTATAGTTGGTTATTAAACCTTCTGTGTCCACCAAAAAAAATCTGCTTCTCCAAGGATTCTTTATTAATCTGGAATCAAACCTTTACTTCGCATGGGTTGTCTCCCATGAAGCGCTCTTTTATGGTCAATAGCTTGACCGTAGTGTTCCTCATTCCGTCTCGAGTCCATTCTTCTTGTAGTTTCTATTCCTTGTATATCTTTGCTTAATCACTCCTTCTGGGTGATTACTTCTTTGGTGACTGCACTTATATCTTATTTTACTCGATAATGCTTCAAGAGAATATATGGGCCTGATGGATAAGCTTCTTTAACTGTAAACCAAGTTATTCCAAAGAGTCCACCATACCTACCTACTATCTTATGCTATTCCAAGTATATTCATGCTTTTGTTACCTTCCAAATTAAACTTGTTATGAAAAAACTAGTGATTAAAGCTCTCATGAACTTGATGCCACACTTTATTTTTCTTGCCCTTAATAAACTTGAACCATTGTGTCATCTATGTTTTATATGCTTGCACTTATTTGTTGGGGATTAGCAGAACCATGCTTTTATGGGGAACGCTTTCAACAATGCACTTGGTACTTGTACCTAGTTGATATCATGCTCTTTTGTATATGGATGTCGTCAGTGTGAAATGAAAGGGGAGCTTGTAAGTCTATGGAGTTATGTATATGTGTTAGAGAAACGCCTGGGCCGCTGGTCTAATCCATGCTGACATGGTGGAAACTTGCAGCATAACCATAATGAGCTGTCTATGAAGCATTCTTCTTATAAAAAAAGAGTCCTATATTGAGAAAAAAGAGAAAAATAAAAATAAGATTATGAAAAGAGGAAAGAGAGAAAAAGCACCATATTCCCATGGTAAATAAGAAGATTGCTGAGAGACGCTCATTGTCTGCTTGCCTTGTCATTTTGATATGGGGATTCTTCCGTATCATCGGGCAAGGGGTACCCCATTGGCGGTTCTCTATGATACACATGTACTTATGATGACAAGAACTTACCGGTGACTAAACTTGAGTAGCATGAGGAGCGGCCCTCGTATCCAAGGGACATGAGATTTCTAACTTATACTTCGTCAAGCATGTACACCATAGTTTGTTCACTTTAACCTTAATCACTTCAAGATGCTTATGATAGGGGCAATGAGAGCTGAAAGCTATAAGTACCATTATTTTTGGAAGATCTTTATGAGAATTGAATCCCTACTTCCTTTTATGAAGGCCTTTCTTCCACCATTATATTGAGTCTCCACCTTCTATCTTTATGCACCTACTTTGAGAGCATAGTGGCCATTCTTAGTTCTATGTGCATTGTCCCAAGACTAGTTGATTGATGCATAACTTGATATTGCTTGTTTTAAACTATTTGTATCTAGTCACTCTTATGAACTTTCAAGGTGTCCTATGCATTTATATTTGCTACTCTATGAGGGACAAGCTGAATACTATTATGCTATGTTTTCTTTATGTGAAACAAACAAACGTCTTGCAAAGCATTGTTATTCATGAATCTTTTGTTTGTGCCTTTTTCATGTTGCATCATAGTTTCTTTGTCTTATTGCTAGAACTTTGTCTTTCATGTTATGATTGAAGTACTATGATCCCAGCTTTGAATGTTTTACAAATACTTTGATCAGGTCTTTGATGGTGCATGTCACCTCAAAAATTATTCTTTCTTTTTATCACTTACCTACTCGAGGACGAAGGGAGTTAAGCTTGGGATGTTGATACATTGCAAATGTATCTATAATTTTTGATGTTCCATGCTTGGTTTTATCCACTTTCTTGTGTTTTGCCCACACTTTGGAGTACTTTTCATATGATTTCTTGGACTAACCTATTAACAAGAGCCACAGTGTCATTTGCACATTTTCTGCTTGTTTTTGGTTCCGGAAAGCGGAAAATGAATATTCTCGAATTGACGGACAAAAGCCAAAGTGCCTATTTTTCGAAGTCATCAGATGCGAATACGAGATGAAGAAGGGATGGGGCGGCCACACCACACCGGCACAGGCCAGCCAGCGCCAGGGGGTGGTCTGGCCGACCCCAGCACTCCCTCGGCCTCTCCTTCTGCCTATAAGATGCCCTCGGGACGAAAACCCTAATGACCCGATCAAAAATCCTCGAAAGAGTCTTTAGCCGCCATCATCTCCATCCCTAGATCAGAGGATCGAAGCTCTTCCGGCACCGCCGGAGAGGGGAATTCACCCTGGAGACCTTCTTCATCACCATGCAAGCCTCCAGTGTGATGCGTGAGTAGTTCATCCTTGGACTACGGATCCATGTAGTAGCTAGATGGCCGGTTCTCCTCCTTTGTGCTTTCGTGCCTAGATCTTGTGAGCTCCGTTCATGATCAAGATCATCTATTTGTAATTATGCATGTTGTGTTTGCGGGGATCTGATGGATATTGAGATGCTATTTCAGATTGATTATTGATTCTATCATGTCTTTGTTATTTGTGATCTTGCATGCTTTCCGTTGTTAGTAGCTATCTTGGCCAAGTAGATGCTAGCAACTCCAAGAGTTAGTATTTATGCTCGATAGTGGGTTCATGCCTCTGGTAATCTAGGGAAGTGACAGAAATCTCTATGGTACTAGATGTGATGTTGCTACTAGGGAGAAAACAACAATCCTTTGTTCATAGAACAATCGTATTGTTTACATTACACGCAATTCGTAAAGCAATAATATGTTGCTTGCAACTTAATACTAGAGGGGGTTCGGATGATAACCTGAAGGTGGATTATTAGTCATAGATGCAGTTGGATGGCGGGCTATGTATAATGTTGTAATGCCCAATCAAGTCTCAAAGGAGTCAAAATGATTAGTATATGCATGTATTGCTTTCTCGATGTTTGTCAATTGCCCCGCTGTAATTTGTTCACCCAGCATGTTATCTATCTAAGGAGAGCCACCTCTAGTGAACTATGGATCCCAGTCCTTTTCTTTTACATACAATCTATAAACTGTTTACTGCTTTGTGTTTACTTTCTGCAAACTATTACTTCTTTCCATTTGATACGTTTAATCCTTTGTTTTCAGCAAAACACGGTGAGATTGACAACCTCATCGCAAGTTGGGGACAGAGTTATGTGGTTGTGTTGTGCAGGTCTCCACGTTGCTACTAGCACCGGTAGTGCGCCCTGCCAAGGCTCAGCTAGCAACACCTTTGGGGTGTTTCCTTGCTCCTACTGGTTCGATTAAACCTTGGTTTCGTAACTGAGGGAAACTTGCTGTTGTGCTCATCATACCTTCCTCTTGGGGTTCCCAACGAGCTCTACATAAACACCGAGCCATCAATGCCCTCCATACGGACTGTCATGACAAGCTTTTAATATTGCATTCATTTCATGGTTAGGAACACACTTCCGAATCATTCCGTCTGGTCCATGACGATATAGATACGGATCATCCCAAAAGTAATATTTAAGATCATTAAAGAATTTCATCCTTTGATTTCTTGACATACCAGGAGGTATAAATTTTGTTGCGAGATAATTAGCATAATCCACATACCACGGGTCAACAATTTCAATGTTTGCTAAATATTCTCCCATAAATGATTCATTTATAGGTACGGGGTTAGTAATTATTCCCTCCATCCTAGAGAGATGATCCGCTACCGGATTATCTTTACCCCTCCTATCTATTATTTGCAAATCGTATTCTTGTAGTAATAAAACCCACATAAAAAACCTGGGCTTAGCATCCTTTTTCACAAGGAGGTGACACAAAGCTTGGTGATTCGTATGAATTATTACCTTAGACTTAATGATGTAGGAACTAAATTTGTCGCAAGCAAAAATTATAGCTAGGAACTCTTTTTCTATAGTGGCGTAATGTTTCTGAATCTTATTAAGAGGTGTACTAGCGTAATAACAACCTCCAATAGAAAAATATTGGAAAGGAAAAATACTTCTAACATGAATCTGTTCCATGCAATAGTCAAGAATTCTTGACGGATTCAAATTCTTTTGGTCTCCCTGTCCTAACACAGCCCCTAAAGCATAGTCACTAGCACCACGCATGATTTCGAAAGATTCATCCCATTTTGGAGATTGCATGATAGGTGCTGAGACTAGTTTATTCTTAAGGTCTTCAAAAGCTGCAATGCAGTCATGATCTAGGTAGAATGGAGTTTCTTTACAAGAAGGCTGGTGAGAGGCATAGCTATTTTAGCAAAATCTTTTATAAAACACTTATAAAAACCTGCATGTCCCTGAAACATTTTTAAGTTTTTTATGTCCTAAGGTATTGGAAGATTTTATATAGCATTTATATTAGTTTTATCTATTTCTATTCCCTTCTCTGAAACCTTATGCCCAAAAACTTTACCTTCTCTTTCCATGAAACGGCATTGTTCCCAATTCAAAACCAAATTTGATTGCCTGCATCTCTACAAGATTCTGGTTAGATTGTAGAGGCAATTATCAAAGGTTGTTCCACAAACAACAAAATCATTTGTTAGAACTTCCATAGTCTTCTCAACAAAATCATCAAAGATGTTTAGAACACATTCTTGAAAAGTTGTTGTTGTGTTACATAAGCCAAATGGAATTAATCTATAAGCATATGTGCCATAAGGGCAAGTGAAAGTTGTTTCCTCTTGATCTTCCGGTTGTATGGCAATTTGAGAATATCCAGAGTAACCATCAAGAAAACAGAAATAAGAATTATTACTAAGTCTCTCTAAAATTTTATCCATGAATGGTATAGGTTTATGATTTTTCTATGTCTCGCGGTTTAGCTTCCTAAAATCAATGCACATGTGGTATCCTACAACATGCCTTACGTGAACTAGCTCACTATCCTCATTCATAGCAGCATCAAGACCACCTTGTCTTGGTATGCAATGAGCTGGGCTAACCCACTTACTGTCAGAAATAGGATATAGTATGCCAACATCTAATAAGCGTATAACCTCTTTTCTTACTACTTCCTTCATTTTCGGATTAAGCCTTCTTTGTGTATCCACTAAAGGTTCAGCATCATCAAGCATGGTAATCTTATGTGTTATGATAGATGGATCTATTCCGTTAATATCACTTAGAGTATATCCAAAGGCTTCACGATGCTTAACCAAGACCAAAATGAGTTTATTTGTTTCATTCTCTGATAAATTTTTGCTAATAATAACAGGACATTTATTTTCATTATCTAAAAACTCATACCTCATATCATCTATAAGTTGTTTCAATTCAATTGGTGGAGGTTCTTCATCTCCTTTTCTTACCCGTTCTTCATAGTCATGTGGATTTTGTGCTTCCGGAACTGAATCAAGGTAATCATCCATGTCTTCTCTCTCCTCATCATCTGGTGTTTCCTCCCAATTAATTAGGCTCCTCTCTAATTCATCTTGTGGAGTACTGAAATGAATTGCGGCTAGCTCGGCAATTGTTTTCTCTTCCTTGATATCTTCTACTTCATATGGACTCTTCTTTAGTTTGGCGAAGTGGAATATCATTTCCTCTTCTCCAAACATCAGTGAAATAGTCTCCTTCTTATTATCAACTCGAGCTTTGGTTATGGAAACAAAAGGCCTTCCTAGAAGAATGGGACAAAAAGAATCTCGAGGCATATCAACAATCTGAAAATCAAGGGGGTACATGAGTGATCCAATAAAGACATATATATTTCTGATTGCACCTTCCGGTTTTATATTGTTCCTATTAGATAATTTAATAGTAGTGTCTACCGGTTCCACATCCGGATTATTTAAATTGTAGCGAAGTTCCTCATAAAGTGATGAAGGTATAATATTTATAGTGGAATTCGGCTCACAAATTCCATATAAGAAAGTTTCTCCACAATATATAGGAGTCGTCGGTTTAGAATTTTCGTTACATCGTACCTTACCTTCGATGAACTCTGAGGTTTCAAGGTCTAGCATAACCACTTCATCGTCCACTATTCGTGCTTCCATAAGATCTTTTAATATAACATTATTTATATTGGTGGTTTAGGGGTTCTTTTTTGGTTTCTTTGGTCTCTTCTTTATTTGTTCTTCCTCCTTTTGCCTTTTCTTGATAATCTCTTGAATAGGTACTAAGGAGAATTCTTCCATTAGCGCTCTTGCATGCTTCTTTTCTTCAAGGGGTTTACGTGGTTCCCATTCTGTTGGTACCTGCAAATGTCCTACATAATTCTCAATAATTTTCTTTACTAAATAAGAGTCAATATCGAGGGTTTTAACCATTGCACCAGTCCTTTCATCTGTGAGGAAATCATTAATGCATCATATTCAGAAAAACTATTTGTAATGTTTTCCTTATCTTTAAGATTTTCTGTTGCTTCCCTCATTTTTATTATTAGATTCCAAGCTTCATCATAAGTATAAGACAGAAAACTGCCATTAGAAGCAGTGTCTAGATTCATTCTATTTTCAATATTTAGCCCTCCATAAAAAGTATGAGTGATTAACCAATCAGGCAAACAATGATGGGGGCAATTATCTAGGTAGCTTTTGTACCTTAGATATCCTTCATATAAGCCCTCACCAGGATTATTTTTGAAACTGATAACAATACCTCTCATCCTGTGAGCTTTGCTTTCTGAGTAATATTTTGATAGGAAACTGGTTGTCAATTCCTTCCAAGTCCTCGGTGCTTCTGCACAAAAAGATCTGTACCAGTCGCAAACATTATTAGAGAGAGTTTGTCTAAACAACTAGGGTTTAACCATATTAAGATTACAGTCATCGAATATAAAGGAACTGAGAACGTCTTCAAACAATTGCAAGTGTCCATATGGACTCTCTTCATTGGTTCCTGCAAATTTCTTAGAGTGCACTAGTTCAAATAATAAAGGGTGGATCTCAATTCCATCCGGATTTATGCTTTTATTGACAGCTATAAAAGTGTCCATGGGCGAACCCATTTTCCTTACTACCTCAAGCTGGTTTAAATGTTGAGTGTTGTCCATTGTTGCGGTCCTGGAACTTAAGTAAAAATTAGTACAACGAAAGTAAATAACTAAAACTAAAGTGACTTATAGCGCTAAGCTCCCCAGCAACAACGCTAGAAAATAGCTTGATAACTGCAAGTTCATAGATCGTTTGTAGCTAGTTTTAAAATAAAAATATCGATCCCAAAGGGAGCAGTAGGATAAAGATTAAAATGATTTTAACTACAACTAAACGAAGTACTTAAGAAATAACTTTAAGATGCATGAAAAGTAGAGTTGTTTTAGATTTTTGCTTGAACGAGGTAATTTAGAGTAAAGCAAAACTTAATGCAGAAAGTAAAAATCGCGTGTGTAATAGAACTTTGGAACTGCAATAGGGAAAAAGGTGTTCTCAGGGAGTAGTGGATACACCGCTAGCAATTTAGACTAAGCAATCAAGATTATTATAACAAATATTCTCATAATATGTTTGTATGAGGGAGGATCTCCATATATGGACAAATAGGCAGCAACCGCTGCTCACATCATCCTTCATAACCACAGCTGACGAATAAAGAACATCAATCGTATTATCCCGCTATTAAGGGATTTCTCCCGTGGCATGTACATGGCTTAATGAGTTCTCCTTGATTCCCCAAGTTAGCACGTAAGGAATGACAACAGCTTTATAGACACAGTAAGCGCTATCATCCCTCCGTCTACCAACAAGTAATCCCCTTCATCGAGTCCCCATAGGAGGCAAATATTAAGGAGATGCACAACTCCCAATATCAAGATGAAGACAATTAACATGTACACATAATGGTGTATAACATAATAATCTCTATCTCATCTCAATCATATGTTAGGGTTTCTCCATCTCCCCAAGAACTAGAGATCTACTCAGACATGGAGGCAATCAACATCATGGCAATGGTAATGGAAACAATCATAGATGAATAGTACTTGTATAAATCCACAACGAGTAGGGGAATTACAACAAGATGTAGATGGGATGGATGGAGATGGTGGTGATGCATCGGTGGATGATGAAGATCGATGCCTTAGCCTCCCGGATCTGCGCAGGTTGAAGATGGATCCCCAGTGGACGAGTTCCCCTCCATATGCCTTCCGGGGGTGAGGTTTCAGCGATTTCTGGGTGTTCTGTATGTCGTCTCTCTGATCTAATTGCACGGGGTGAAACTATTTGAGGAGGCGATGGCAGCGCCAACTATACGACCAGAACTATACGGCCGGAAAATTTATTATGGTCGTATAGTTGGTCGTTAAACCGTCTATCTCCTTTGATCGCTTCGGGTTTTCTTCTGGTATTATTAATATTTTCCAAATAAGCGATTTATGTTGTTTTTGACTCCTTTTCTCCTTAGTACAACTGCTCCAAGAATTGTGTCCATTGGATCCACCATCTGTCCTGATCCTGGTGAAAACAGACATAAAATATGCGCGGGAGCGCCATAACATACCAAGATCCTACATCTACCATGCAAAATAATAATGTAAAACATGATGCAAATATGCACTCATCAACTTTCCCAAGCTTAGACTCTTGGTGTTGAGGGTCATCAACGATGATGTGCTGCGGTGAGAGGCGAATCAGGATCTCGATCTGAGTCCATGCCCACTCCTTCGACCTTGCACCGGCTCACTCTGTCGACTCAAGGGCGAACACGGCATCCTGGTGTTGAACGTGGCTACAGCGAGTAGTGAGAATCATACTCTCCCTTCATCCCTTGATCTACTTCTATCCCTTGTTGATTTGTATGCATACTCAAGGTGTTGAGGGTCATCAGTGAAATCCATGAAATCGTATTGTTACTCTTCCTTGATCTACTGCATAAACTCTATTCTGAGCGTGGCCGTGAGGATAAGAATTTTAGTACTCTGCCTTAACCTTCAGTAATCCTCTTTGTAATTTCTCTTCGATTGTTGGCTGAGGGAGATTTGTTGTACTTGGGAAATCTGATTGTATTGGGGTACTTCTTCCTTTACCTTGCAGTTTCTGCAATAGTGATTCGAATTCAACCTGAGGCTTAATTAGCAGTTCTCATCACCCTCTGATTAGTTTCAACTATAACTCAACTGTTTGTTCTGTATTTAAATCCCTGTGGAACGAACGATATGGAAGCTATATTATGCCTTCATCAGTAATTACTTTACCTTTGCCACAACCATATCACAGAGCAACGCCCCTGCAAAACAAAGTTAGACGCATCTACTTTATCTTAGCATGTTTTACGTGGCTGAATGGGCTTTCGCACAAGAACAGTTCTTACCTACCAACTTTCACCACAACGCTGATCAAGTAATTGTCTATACTACACCCCTTTCGGGGCCCTCCGTTGCAAAAATGGCATACCAACTAATGTGAGACAGACAGACAACCCCCAAAGCCACTTTATACGGTATAAGCCGTATGTCAAGCATGGACCAGTCTCGCGAATGAACGCGTAAAGTCGGTTGGGGGCGCTTTATTAAGCATTGCTGCGGTATAAACAAGTACACGTGGGAGAGTAACAACTAAAAGATCAACGCCCACACGCTACATCTCGTGTGTTCTACCCGTACTAGCAAAACTACGCATAGATCTAGCTCTGATACCACTATAGGGGTTCGCGTATGAAACCAATAAAATTTTACCCTACGCCCCTGAACCCCTGATGCTGCCAGGACCTATCTATTAGTAATACAGTAATGGGAGGGGCTTTTCGCGAACTTACCCTTGAAGACCGAAAAGCGTTGTCAACGCTCAGGAGAGCGTGGTTGATGTAGATGAGCCGAAGATGACCTCAAGTTCGTGATGAAGTCCTTGCGCTCCTTTGGCTCCAACGACTTCTAGTGCCTCAAATGTGACACCACGCGGGGATTTATATGCATCCGGTGCCTGGCGATGACTCCCTCTTCCCCGATCCAGTAGCAGTTGTGGAAGTAGAGCTCTTGGATCCGAATCCCACAGTGCGATGGCGCTCCGCGGTGAAGATGTCTCTCGTTCGCGTAGTCCGAACTTGGGATCACAGTCACGGGAGAGAGAGAGAATAAAATAGAAGGCATCCCCCAAAGAGAGGGAATCTTCATTGATTATTCTGTGTATTTATTTAGCCAAAATACCTCTCTTTATATAGGGGGAGGGGGAGGTACTCCCTCCCTCAAAGTCCCGGGGTGGTACTAATAAAGGGATGAGGCGCGCCGGCCAGGCCCCACATGGGCCCCACGTGGGGAGTAGCCCACATGTGGCCGGTGTCCCTCCTAGGCCCCTCCTAGGGCGGTGCCCCCCTTCTTTGGGCCTTTTCCCCTCCGGGATTTGGCCCATTAGGTGGGTTGCCCCATTAAATCATATTTAAATATTAAATAAATATAAATACATGTATAATTCAATAATTAACATATATTTACATATTATTTAATTCCCCGTTGGTGTGGAAACCATTCCCTCTCATTCTGGACAACTTCCGGACTTACCGAAACCCTTCCGATTTTCTCTTTTTCTATTCTTCGGTCATTCTACCGATCATGTAAACACTCTTTAAGCATCACCAAGTCCTTAAGTGTGATACCCTACGGTTCGGGAACACTCCGAACATGGACGGGACACTCCCGGACCAATGATCAATAGATGGACCTGGATGGCCATGTGACCCCTATGCATTCCACGAAATCTTTCGTCATTTGAACCGTGACTGTCGTGTCTTATTCCTTTTGTCTCTTGATACTTGCACTGCCCGAGATCTGATCAATGAAATCACCATGTCAGGTTGAATCTCGTTACCGATAAATGCTACTTGACTCATTCTGACAAGTGATATCCCTGTGATCAAATCACATGTTGCATAGCTATTGGATATAACTTCTTCGAGTGGGCCCTCAAGTATCTTTCTGTCACGCGGATGGACAAATCTCGCTCTTGACATATAATGCCTCTACTGTTCCTATGAATACCTGAACACACCTTTATGGTCACTATTTTACTAAGTGACGTTTGATGCTATCAAAGTATCCTCGGGAGATAGTGATTGATATAGCATCACGGTCTAAGGAATAGTCTACTAGGTCTATTCTAATCATCGTAACTTGAACTTCGTGACATGATCGGGTCACGATGTTTAGGTTCGGTATTAGTTCATCATCTCATTCTCAGAAACTCGCATAAATGCCACATGATCAGGAAACCTTGATCATTTGTTGACCAATGAACCAGTGACTAGAGTTTCACCGGGAACCCCTGGTTGTTTATATATCACATGTGTATTGAAGTTTCCTTTCAATACAGTTATAGCATGATATAAAACTTAATCATAAACTTTATAAAATATGATAATAATCCTTATTACTATTTTTCTCTAGGGCATATTTCCAACACACCAATACTCTTGGTGGAGAGGGAAGGTAAGGGTAAACTAGTCTATACTAGAGAAAGGTCTAAAAAACCAAGTGGGAAGTAAAAATAAGAGTAACTTTGTCTTCTTTGGTCCATGCACTTGGCATATAAAGTTAGCTTGACTTTGGTCCATGAGGATGACACTGATGGACTGAGTGGGTTGCCATTTGTTCTCTTATGCTTTTTAATTTTCTTATTTTCTTTTCTAGTATACTTTGGACTTCTATTTTATGCTGGCACGTGTGCGCCTTCATATCTCTGTTATTCCAGAGGTCACAACGCCACATGGAAAACCTCCTAGGGGTGATCCGATTTTATACAATAGAACAAGTGTCTTAAAAAATAGATTTTGTAGTAGAAGAGTGACTATGAAATAGGCAAACACATAGATTAAAAGTTCACAACATATTCTACCAATAAAACTATTATAAGTGACATTTAGAAACAATCCTCACAACAATGCCAAAAATGCATCTACGGTGTGAGAAAAGCAACTCCTTACAAGTTACAAAACACTCACAGTAATTGCAACACAATATTTGTTGTGTAACTGAATAAGAAACATAGCCTCCTCTTCATGTGTGTCCAAACAACATAAGAAACTTTGAGTGTCGACACTTGAGTCATCATCTTCAACGTTTCCGACTTGACAAATAAAAAGTCTACTGATAGTCCCGTCAGAGATGGATCGAGAACCTCAGCCCCTTCCACCCCGAACACGCCTTCCCTGATCCTAGTCAAGCACAAATAACCACATTTTTAGCACGTAAAACTATCGTTTTGAGCTCTAACCTTGGCCATTCATGATACAAATTTTGAGAGCTCAGCCATGTAGGGTAAATAAAAAGAAGTGTTGTGCAAAAAAGGTGAATGAGATGAGTAGGAAAGGTGAAGAGTGAGCTATTGTGGTGGGGATGAATGAGGATGTCATGAAGTCATTGAGAAAGAGAGGGGACAGAGGACCTATGTGGGAAGAGCCTAGACAGATAAGGAGCATGAGATATAGGTGGGGAGGAGAAGTTAAGTGGTGGTTAGAGTGGAAGAAGACCTAACTGATGTCATTCAGTTAGTTAGTGTCATTTCCCTACCATTTATAGTGTACCTCGATTTGCTTGAGCTTGGATTTTAAAGTTTTAAAGGATGTTGTATCATTCTAGAGAATATATAATCAAGCTTATTTTCTTATGAGCCACATTTCTGTGATGTAGTGGCAACCCATTCATCTAACTACGCATAAATTTGCATCTTTGCTGGTTAAAAATAACATGCATAGTTGGATCGACGCCTTATTTTCTCTCTCCAAAAGTTCAACCCATATCATGGTTATCAACCATGTTACTCCCTTCGTTCATAATTATAAGTTGTTTTATCTTTTTTCCTGAACACACGTATCTAGACGCGTTTCAGTGTGTAGATTCACTTATTTTGGTTCATATATAGCTCATATTAAAATATTTAAACACACCTTATGATTGTGAATGGAGGGAGTACATACATTAGCTGTGTTTATCAAAGAGTTGTCATGTACTCATGCATTGGTTGTGACCCACAACGATAGAAACCCGTGCATTGAATGTGACGATAACCCGTGCATTGGATGTGACACTATAAATTTACTTTCAAAGCATACAACTGATGATATAAGTATTACAAAGATTACCCGTTAGTTCTAGAATTATCCCATATTGGAAGGGGTTAAAAAAGTAATTTTTTGGCACTTGAAACTAAACTATAATGAAAAATAGCTATTTGGCACTTGTTTGACATCATAGCTTAGTTTGTATGTGCTTTTCATAATTGCCTTGTTCTTATAGTTGGATGGTTTCACTTGAACCATAAATACGTACATATATAGCCCTACTATGCATTATATACCCGGGTTTTTGGAGAGAGGGTGATAATTCTCCAAAATCTAAAACATATTGAATATTTGAAGGCGATACACCTATGAATACTAAATATAATTAAAATCAAAATTACATAATTATTTATGATAAACTATATTGACGACACTCATTGAGTCCATGTGATTTATGTATGTGCGTGCGAGAGGACTGCGGAAGTGGGAGGGGAATCTTGCGCCCAGACCCATGGTGAGCTTGTCTCTTGGGAGAGGGGGCCTCCGTTGTGATGTCGACGCGTGTCCTCCTCCTCTTCCATCCAATGGCCAGAAAGACTCAGGAGATGTGGATAGTTAAATTGGCAGAAATATTTATAGCACTTATTTACTTTGATGACCACCAATCAGCGTTGGTCATGGGTAGCCCGGCCCGAAAAAAGCCCAACAGGCCGAGCTCGGGCCTGATAAAATCGGATAGGGAGAAGCCTGACCCACGGCCCGACGGCCCGAACAAATATGTGCACCACATACTAGGCTCGAGCTCAGTTTTTAGGCCCGACAGCCGGGCCGGGCTAGGCTCGGGCCTGACCCAGCCTGAGCCCGGCCCAACCCGGAACATGCCCATGTATACCACCAATACTCTTGGTGGAGAGGGAAGGTAAGATAAACTAGTCTATACTAGAGAAAGGTCTAAAAAACTCAAGTGGGAGGTAAAAGTAAGAGTAACTTCGTATTCTATGATCCATGCACTTGGCATACGAAGGTAGTTTGACTTTGGTCCACGAGTATGACACTGATGTACTTAGTTGGTTGCCATTTCTTCTCTTGGGCTTGTTAATTTTCTTATTTTCTTTTCTAGTATATTTTGGACTTTTATTTTATGCTGGCACGTGTGCGTCTTGATATCTCCTTTATTCCAAAGGTCATGACGCCACATGGAAAACGTCCTAGGGGTGATTCGATTTTATACAATAGAACAAGTGTCTTAAAAATAGATTTTGTAGTAGAAGAGTGACTATGAAATAGGCAAACACATAGATTAAAAGTTCACAACATATTCTACCGAGAAAACCATTATAAGTGACATTTAGAAACAATCCTCACAACAACGCCAAAATGCATATAGGATGTGAGAAAAGAAACTCCATACAAGTTACAACACACTCATAGTAATTGCAACACAATATTTTTTGTGTAACCGATAAGAAACATAGCCTCCTCTTCTTGCGTGTCCAAAGAGCATAAGACATTTTGAGTGTCGACACTTGAGTCATCATCTTCAACATTTCAGACTTGATAAAGAAAAAGTCTACCAATAGTCCCGTTAGAGATGGATCGAGAACCTCAGACCCTTCCACCCCGAACATGCCTTCCCCGATCCTAGTCATGCACAAATAACCACATCTTTTAACATGTAAAACTACCGTTTTGAGCTCTGACCTTGGCCATTCATGATACAAATTTCGAGAGCTCAACCATGTAGGGTAAAGAAAAATAAGTGTTGTGAAAAAAAGGTGAATGAGATGAGTAGGAAAGGTGAAGAGTGAGCTATTGTGATGGGGATGAACGAGGATGTGATGAAGTCATTGAGGAAGAGAGGGGCAGAGGACCTATGTGGGAAGAGCGTAGACAAATAAGGAGCATGAGATACAGGCAGGGAGGAGTCGAGTGGTGGTTAGAGTGGAAGAAGACCTAACTGATGTCATTTGGCTAGGTCATTTTCCTACCATTCATAGTGTACTTCGATCATTTGCTTGATCTTGGATTTTCAAATTTTAAAGGATGTTATATCATTCTAGAGAATATATTATCAAGCTTATTTTCTTATGAGCCACATTTATGTGATATAGTGTCAACCCATTCATCTAACTACGCGTAAATTTGCATATTTGCTGATTAAAAATAACATACATAGTTGAATCGATGCATCATTTTCTCTCTCCAAAAGTTCAACCCATATCATGGTTATCAACCATGTTACTCCCTTTGTCCATAATTATAATTTGTTCTAACTTTTTTTTTCCTGAAAACATGTATCTAGACGCGTTTCAGCGTGTAGATTCACTCATTTTGGTTTGTTTATAGCCTATATTAAAATATTTAAACACACCTTAGAATTGTGAATGGAGGGAGTACATACATTAGCCGTGTTTATCAAAGAGTTATCACATACTCGTGTATTGGTTGTGACATAGAAACCAGTGCATTGAATGTGACGATAAACCCGTGCATTGGACGTGATGCCATGAATTTACTTTCAAGGCATACAACTAATTATACTAGATTTAGGGGTGCGTCTTGGCACACGATCCGTTTATTTTGAACCAATTTAGCGATTATAGGTGAGCGAAAAGTAATATGTTTTTTTATTTTTTACCAAACGGATGGCCAGAGCGATTATGGCTCAAATTTGATAGACGAATTCAAATGAGGTTATGGCGATATAATCAAATTTTGTTGCTACTCCTTAGTATTTATCATACAAATTGACAATAAATAGTATTTATCCTATAGGCAGAGCAAATATCCTACAAATTCTACCGCTACTCCTTAGTTTTTATCCTACCGGCACACCAAATGCCACACTTAATTGACTATCTACTCTTTACTAAAATCTGCACATAATATTCTCTGAACATAAAAAGGATTGCGGTAGTCTTCTAGATTTCACATAGTTTTGGTTTAGGTTTTCTTCTTTCTATGTCCATTCGTCTGAGCTGTCAGAGATGGCTGCCTACGCCTAGAAACATTTTTCATAGAACCTGGTTCAATTCAACAAAGGGGCCTGCATATACACTGGACGCAATTATAAATATAAGCTAGTTTCAATTAAGAAAAGGAGGGGGCCACGAGAATAGGCTTAAGGTAGCATGCGGTGTGTGTGGAGGGGGTTTTACCACCTCGATTGTTTGCAATCCGGGTCGGTAAATCTTGTAATTCAATTTATTCTCTTCTATAAAAATATGGTATGTCCTTGGTATGCTCTAAATAAAAACTTGGCAGTTGATGGAGAGGGTTCGTGAACCAAGCTGATGTGACAGTTAATCTAACCATTAAAAATAAGCAGACCGGGTACAAATAACTGTGAGGAATGTACATAGCATGCGAGTAATTACCTCAGCTGAAGCTGTGTTAGATGATGTCGGTGGTTTCTTAGGATCATCAATCAGAGCTGAAGCAAGCTGATGTGACATTTAAGCAAATAGTAAAAAATAAGGTTGAATATAGACAAATGATGAGCAAAATCATGCAAGTATTTACCTATACTGATCCAACCCGAGGAGGCTAATCTTGTAACAAAGCCCTTTGAACGTCTCGATGGCTATAAAAACTGACCGATGATAGCTACCAGGTCACATGATTTAGAAGTGCGTCTTGACACACGATCCCATGGAATTTGCACCAACATTTTGTAAAACGGCAATAAAAATTAGGCAGGAAAATAAAGTGATGGATATCTGCTTCGCCATATATGTGTTAGTTTATAAAAAAGGGAAGTGATGGATATCTGCTTGTCCATAGGGGCGGAATTGTGAAGCAATTTAGCTTTTGACCATAGAGCCATAGGTTTATTCATTGCACAATTCACCATCAATTGAACAGTTATACCACACGATCAGTTTAAACTATACCCCATTGAATCATAAAAATGCAAACTAAAAGAGAAAAAAATAGATTAGATATTCCATGATCAAACTTCTATAACCTGTAAGTACGAGGTAGCCCATACACCAACTTGATAATCAGTTTCCAACTGCAAAAAGTGAAGGAAATATGCCTTGAGAGGCAATAATAAAGTTGTTATTATGTATTTCTTATATATGATAGATGTTTATTTTACATGCTAGAATTGTATTGATCGGAAACATCAATACATGTGTGTTTAATAAACAAAAAGGGTTCCTAGTTATGCCTCTCTTATAGACTAGCTTGTTGATTAACAAGATGATCAAGGTTTCCTGATCATGGACATTGGATGTTGTTAATAACAAGGTCACACCATTGGTGGAATGATGTGATGAATATTCATCCGAAGTATAGCATTACGATCAAGTCATTATGTTTATATTGCTATAACATCATACGAAGTAATCTTTATCCTTAGATCATGAGATCATGTTAATTGCTAACACCTGAAGAGTATCTTGATAACATCAAACGTCACCTTTGTGTGGTGACTATAAAGATGGGTTCAGTGCTACGAAGGTGTTATGTTGAGGCTCATGGATCAAGAGTGGAATTTGTCAATCCCGATGACAGATAGATATACTCTGGGCCCTCTCGGTGATATCACATTGAGATAGCTTGCAAGCAAGTGATGTGATCACTAGAATGTTATATCACGGGAACGAGAAAAGAGTGCATGTCGGTAACGAGATCAAACTAGGTATTTGGATACCGATGATCGAATCTCGGACATGTATTATATCATGAGACAAAGGGATTAAACTACAAGCGTTAAAGGTTCTCACGATCACAGAAGTCATCGTTGAATATGCAGGAGTCAGTATGGATCTCCAGGTCCCGCTTCTGACTATTGATCTGAGAGGAGTCTCAATCATGTCTGCATTATTCGAGAACCGTAGGGTGACACACTTAAGAGTTACCGGACACCATTTTGGATCACATATGTTTCAGACGAAAGAATTGCAAAGCGCAGGAATTGTTTCGATAGAAACCGGAAATTGTTTCGGATGAAATTGCAGAAAGTGGTTCTGCATGTGATATTGAAATATTGCAAGGGGTTATATGTGAATGTTTGTTAATTATAGTAATTAACAAAATTCTGAATAAATTTAATAAAAGAGTTTTATTAAATGAGAGAGCATTAAACTTTGAGAATTTTAATGCATTTAAAGTGGGAACTTTAAAAGGGAATGTGAAGAGGCATTTTAATGTGGAGGGGTTACCACCACATGAATGGGGGAGGTGAGGGGTCAACCCCCACCCCCCCCCATGCGCCGGCCATGGAGAGGAGGGGTACCCCCTCCTCCTATAAAAGGCCCTCCTCCTCCTTCTTCCTCACACCTCTTTGTGAAGGATCTCTCTCCCCCTCTAGAATTATTCCCCCATGGTCTCGGATTAGCGAGATACATGTTCCCGGTGGCATTTCGTCTGGAAGGAGTTGATGCTTCCGCTGGATCGCTGGAGCGAGGAGGTGGAGGTTGTCTGGTGGCTTGAACGTGTGTGCGAGTACGGATGCGCTGCTGAGTTGTGGCGCTCGGACTTCCTCATGATCTTGAGATCGGCAAGTGTATGACTACATCAACCACGAGTTCCTACTCGTTAACAAAACTCGTTGTCTTCGAGGGTAAGTTCTCGTTGGATGTATGTCCACCCGTTGCTTTGTACCTAGTAGATAGATCTTGGCGTGTAGTTCTCATCGTAGGAATTTTTTTGTTTTCTATGTTGCGGACCCAACAGTGGTATCAGAGCCTGATCTATGCATAGGTGCTTTGCACGGGTAGTACACATATGTTTATATGTGGGTGATGATGATCATGTTATTGCATCCTCTATGTATTTTGGATATTGGGGGCATAGTGGGATGAAGCGGCCCGGACCAACCTTACATGTCATCGTACATGAGACCGGTTCCACGACTGACATGCAACTTGTTTTGCATAAGTGGTCAAGGGTGTCTGTCTCTCCTACTATAGTCAATGTCTGATTTACAACGAGTTGCTAATAACTTGGTTATCCTCGTTGTGGTTCATGTTTGTAGGTGAGAACGGTTCTATCTCCGAAAGCCCTAAGCCACGTAAAACTTGCAATTGATAAATTAGAGGCGTCTAGTTTAGATCGTTGCTGGGCTAGTGTATTGATATGGTATTGTTGTAAGTAGATGTATGATAGATACTCTTACAACACATTCAACGTGTAAGTTCCATAGACCTTGGCCTTACACACAAAGGAATGATAGAGATCATACCACGATGCAAATGATAGAGATCAAATGCATGGACCATATCATCTCACTTTACACATTAGATGTTAGCATCTTATACTGCTAGTTTGGCGCTTTTGGTAGCATTGTAAGATGATCCCTCATTTAGATATCAAGATAAAATGTGTTCTTCCTTGAGTATGCACCGTTCTATGGGATCGTGTTTCGAGACATCACGTGATGATCGGGTGTACTCGACTCTACACTTTCATACAACGGGTGTAAGATGGTTTTACACACGCGAGTACTAAGGTTCTTACTTGGCGAGTCTAGCATGTACAGACATGGCCTCGGAACATAGACCGAAAGGTTAAGCATGAGTCATATAGTTGATATGATGCCCATATAAATGCTCGCCTTTGAAGCTACACTGACTCACGTGATGATCGGACTTGGTGTAGTGGATTTGGTTCATGTAATCACCAAAAGGACACGAGGGATGTCGTTTTTGAGTGGGAGTTCATTAGTAATTTGGATTGGTTGAACTCAATCTATCATAAATTTAGTATAAATGAACTTTACAAATTCTGTTGTAGATGGCACCACTTGCTTTTAATTTCAATATGTTCATGGAGAAAGAGAAACTTGTTGCGAATGGTAGCAACTTCACCAGCTGGGCTATGAATTTGAGGATTCTCCTCACTGCTGCACAAAAGCAATATGTGCTAGATGCGCCACTAGGCCCCCCACCAGCTCCTGATGCCCCTGACGAGGAAAAAAATGTCTATGTGACTCGTCAGGAGGACCACAAGTTAGTTCATTGTGGCATACTGTATGGGCTAGAGCCAGAACTTCGAAAGTGTTTCGAAAATGGCAATGCCTTTGATACCATGGGAGAATTGAAAATGATTTTCGATACCCATGCTGCCGTAGAGAGTTATAATGCTACTGAAAAGTTCTTTAGTTGCATGATGGAGGATGTCTAGGTACGCCGATAAGCTTGTGTCCTTGGGAATAACGATTCCCATTGACTTGGGCATACATCGTGTTCTCCAATCTCTGCCACCTAGCTACAAGAGCTTCGTGATGAACTATAATATGTAGGGAATGAAGAAGACTCTTCCCGATCTTCTGTCAATGCTTAAGACTGCAGAAGTGGAGATTAGGAAAGAACATCAAGTGTTGATGATCAATAGGACCACTGGTTTCAAGAAGGACAAGAAAGGCAAGCACAAGGGAAAGAAGGGTGGAAAATCTGTTGCCGCGCCTGAAAAGAAACCCCGAGCTGGTCCTAAGTCCGATACTGAGTGCTACTATTGCAAGGGGACTAGCCATTGGAAGCGCAACTGCCCCAAGTATTTGGCGGACAAGAAGTCCGGCAAGGCAAACAAAGGTATATATGATATACATGTTATTGATGTGTACTTGACTAATACTCGCAGTAGCACCTGGGTATTTGATACGGGATCGGTTGCTAATATATGTAACTCGATTCAGGGGCTGCGAAATAAGCGACAACTAGCAAGGGATGAGGTCACAATGCGGGTCGGCATTGGATCAAGAGTTTATGTGATCTCCGTCGGAACGCTGCCTCTCCATATGCCGTCAGGATTAGTTATAAACCTGAATAATTGTTATTTGGTGCCTGCACTAAGCATGAACATTGTATCCGGATCGTGTTTGATGCAAAGTGGTTATTCGTTTAAGTCTGAAAACAATGGTTGTTCGATTTATATGAATAATATATTTTATGGTCATGCACCTGTGTTGAATGGTTTATTTCTGTTGGATCTCGATAGTAGTATTACGCATATTCATAATGTTGATGCTAAAAGGATTAAACTTGATAATGATATATCTACATATATGTGGCACTGCCGTGTAGGTCATATTGGCGCTAAACGCATGAAGAAACTCCATTCTGATGGACTTTTGGAATCACTTGATTTTGAATCATTTGATACATGTGAGCCATGCCTTATGGGCAAGATGACTAGAACGCCGTTTTCCGGTTCAATGGAACGGGCGACAGATTTATTGGAAATCATACATAGTGATGTGTGGACCAATGAGTGTGTCGGCGCGAGGTGGATATCATTATTTTGTTACTTTCACGGATGATTTGAGTAGATACGGGTATATCTATTTGATGAAACATAAGTATGAAACCTTTGGAAAGTTCAAAGAATTTCAGAATGAAGTGGAAAATCATCGTAACAAAAAGATCAAATTTCTGCGGTCCAACCGTGGAGGAGAGTATCTTAGTTATGAGTTTAGCACACATATGAAAGACTGTGGAATAGTTTCACAACTCACGCCTGCCGGAACACCACAACGTAATGGTGTGTCAGAACGTCGTAATTGTACTTTATTGGATATGGTTCGATCTATGATCTCTCTAACTGACTTGCCACTGTCATTTTGGGGTTATGCACTGGAAATCGCTGCATTCACTTTAAATAGGGCACCATCTAAATCTGTTGAAAAGACACCGTATGAATTATGGTTTGGAAACAAACCTAAGCTGTCATTTCTTAAAGTTTGGGGATGCGATGTTTATGTGAAGAAACTTCAACCGGATAAACTTGAACCCAAAGCGGAAAAATGCGTCTTCATAGGATACCCTAAGGAAACGATTGGGTATACCTTCTATCACAGATCCGAGGGCAAGGTCTTTGTTGCCAAGAATGGATCCTTTCTTGAGAAGGAGTTTCTCGCGAAAGGTATGAGTAGTCGGAAGGTAGAACTCGAAGAGGTTATTGAACCTTCTCTTCATGGAATGGCGAGTAGCACAGCACCGGAAGTTGTTTCGTAGTTGACTTCACCTAATGAAGAGAGATCTAATGATATTGATCATGAAACTCCGAAAGAGGACGCTATCGAACCTCGCAGGTCAAGCAGGACACGTGCAGCTCCTGAACTGCACGGCAATCCTGTTATGAATTTCATGATTGATAAAATAGATAACCCTGCGACGTATGAAGAAGCGATGATGAGCCCTGATTACAACAAATGGCTAGAAGCCATGAAATCCGAGATGGAATCCATGTACGAAAACCAAGTTTGGACCTTGGTGGACTTACCTCACGATCGAAAGGCCGTTGAGAATAAATGGATTTTCAAAAGAAAAATTGATGCTGATGGTAATGTAACCATCTATAAGGCTCGACTTGTCGCAAAGGGGTTTCGACAAATTCAAGGAGTTGACTACGATGAGACATTCTCTCCCGTAGCGATGCTTAAGTCGGTTAGGATTATGTTAGCAATTGTTGCATATTTCGATTATGAAATATGGCAGATGGATGTCAAAACTACGTTCTTAAATGGTAATATTGAAGAAGAGTTGTATATGATACAACCTAAGGGTTTTGTCGATCCTAAGGATGCTGATAAGGTGTGCAAACTTCAGCGATCCATCTATGGACTAAAGCAAGCATCCCGAAGTTGGAATCTCCGCTTTGATGAGGTGATCAAAGAGTTTGGATTTGTCCAAACTTATGGAGAGGCTTGTATTTACAAGAAAGTGAGTGGGAGCAATGTGGCATTTCTGATATTATATGTGGATGACATATTATTGATTGGAAATGATATAGATCTTTTAAACAGTGTTAAAAGTTATCTAAACAGCAAATTTTCAATAAAGGACCTTGGCGAAGCTTCATATATATTAGGCATTAAAATCTATAGAGATAGATCAAGACGCCTAATTGGGCTATCGCAGAGTACATACCTTGATAAGATATTAAAGAAGTTTAATATGGACGGAAGTAAGAAGGAGTACTTACCTATGTTGCAAGGCAAGACATTGAGTAAGACTCAAAGTCCGGCTACGGCGGAAGAAAGAGAGATAATGGATAAGATCCCCTATGCCTCAGCCATAGGCTCTATAATGTATGCCATGCTATGTACAAGACCGGATGTGGCACATGCTATTAGTTTGACTAGTAGGTACCAATCTGATCCGTGTTGAACATCGGATAGCGGTCAAGAATATCCTTAAGTACTTGAGAAGAACTAAGGATATGTTTCTTGTATCTGAAGGTGAAGAAGAGCTAGTCGCTAAGTGTTATGTCGATGCTAGCTTTGACACCGATCCGATGACTCTAAGTCTCAATGGATACGTATTTCTCTTGAACGGAGCAAGATTAGTTGGAGGAGCTCCAAACAACCTGTGGTGGCGGATCAACGACGGAGGCGGAATATGTTGTCGCTTGAAAGCGCAGAAGCGGTTTGGATGAAGGAGTTCATAACGGAACTAGGTGTGGTTCCTAGTGCGTTGGACCCAATGGTGATCTATTGTGACAATAATGGAGCCATAGCCAACGCCAAGGAACCAAGGTCTCACAAGAATTCCAAGCATATTAAGCGCCGGTTTCACTCCATCCGCGAGCATGTCAAGGATGGAGATATAAAGATTTGTAAAGTGCACACGAACCTGAATGTAGCAAATCCGTTGACTAAAGCTCTCCCTAGGTCAAAACATGATCAACACCAGAAATCCATGGGTGTTAGATTTATCACTATGTAAACTAGATTATTGTCTCTAGTGCAAGTGGGAGACTGAAGGAAATATGCCCTGAGAGGCAATAATAAAGTTGTTATTATGTATTCCTTATATATGATAGATGTTTATTTTGCATGCTATAATTGTATTGATAGGAAACATCAATACATGTGTGTTTAATAAACAAAAAGGTAGTTATGCCTCTCTTATAGACTAGCTTGTTGATTAACAAGATGATCAAGGTTTCCTGATCATGGACATTGGATGTTGTTAATAACAAGGTCACACCATTGGTGGAATGATGTGATGAACATTCATCCGAAGTATAGCATTACGATCAAGTCATTATGTTTATATTGCTATAACATCATACGAAGTAATCTTTATCCTTAGACCATGAGATCATGTTAATTGCTAACACCTAAAGAGTATCTTGATAACATCAAACGTCACACCGTAACAGGGTGACTATAAAGATGGGTTCGATTACTCTGAAGGTGTTATGTTGAGGCTCATGGATCAAGAGTGGAATTTGTCAATCCCGATGACGGATAGATATACTCTGGGCCCTCTCGGTGATATCACATTGAGATAGCTTGCAAGCAAGTGATGTGATCACTAGAATGTTATATCACGGGAACGAGAAAAGAGTGCATGTCGGTAATGAGATCAAACTAGGTATTTGGATACCGATGATCGAATCTCGGACATGTATTATATTATGAGACAAAGTGATTAAATTACAAGCGTTAAAGGTTCTCACGATCACAGAAGTCATCATTGAATATGCAGGAGTCAGTATGGATCTCCAGGTCCCGCTTCTGACTATTGATCTGAGAGGAGTCTCAATCATGTCTGCATTATTCGCGAACCGTAGGGTGACACACTTAAGAGATACCGCACACCATTTTGGAGCACATATGTTTCAGACGAAAGAATTGCAAAGCGCAGGAATTGTTTTGATAGAAACCGGAAATTGTTTCGGGTGAAATTGCAGAAAGTGGTTCTGCATGTGATATTGAAATATTGCAAGGGGTTATATGTGAATGTTTGTTAATTAAAGTAATTAAAAAAATTCTGAATAAATTTAATAAAAGAGTTTTATTAAATGAGAGAGCATTAAACTTGGAGAATTTTAATGCATTTAAAGTGGGGACTTTAAAAGGGAATGTGAAGAGGCATTTTAATGTGGAGGGGTTACCACCACATGAATGGGGGAGGTGAGGGGTCACCCCCCATGCGCCGGCCATGGAGAGGAGGAGCACCCCTCCTCCTCCTATAAAAGGCCCTCCTCCTCCTCCTTCTTCCTCACACCTCCTTGTGAAGGATCTCTCTCCCCCTCTAGAATTATTCCCCCATGACCTCGGATTAGCGAGATACATGTTTCCGGTGGCATTTCGTCTGGAAGGAGTTGTTTCTTCCGCTGGATCGCTGGAGTGAGGAGGTGGAGGTTGTCTGGTGGCTTGAACGTGTGTGCGAGTACGGATGCGCTGCTGAGTTGCGGTGCTCGGACTTCCTCACGATCTTGAGATCGGCAAGTGTACGACTACATCAACCACGAGTTCCTACTCATTAACAAAACTCATTGTCTTTGAAGGTAAGTTCTCGTTAGATGTATGTCCACCCGTTGCTTTGTACCTAGTAGATAGATCTTGGCGTGTAGTTCTCATCGTAGGAAATTTTTTGTTTTCTATGCTACGGACCCAACAAAAAGAGGATAAACCTCTAGCATCGTCGATTGAAGCGCTCTATACATGAGATCTTTTCTAATTTATTTATCTTTACATAATGTACACTAAATTAGTGAACTGGACAGGACTAGGCAAGAACGCAAGAATCTAAAATACTTCTCCCTACCAATGCTTGGGATCCCATATGTCGGCCTCTTCCAAACCGCCATCGCCAAACCCGCAAGCCAACTCGGTCAAATTGTTATACCTGGCTGCAACAAAGATGTGAGCGACAATGAGGAGGTAGTGGAGGTTTATAGGTCAATTAAATTGCGATATAAGAGTTAAGAAAAGGATTTGAAAAACAGGGCTTTGTTACTGCACGTAACAGAATGCTAAGTGGTCCACTGGGCTAACCTATGAAGATGGCCACATGTAGCGCCTTTTGATGCAACTGCAGATGGCAATCTAGCATTTTATCGAACAAGTGAAAGGAACCTGCATTAGGTAAGTTTGCATCAAACAACATCCTAGAAAGTTGTCAAAAAATCCAGCAGTAGATGACCCAACTTCTTCGAAATGGAGTAGATGACCCAATGGATGAACAATTACCTTCAATTTTTTCAGATCAAAGAAGCTTACAACCAGACTTTAGACATGACCTTATCACAGATTAGCAAGAAGTGTCCTAGCCGAGTACAGGCTGGACCAACCCAAAGCATTGTAGGCATACTTGTGGTTCCACGCATTGTTAGCTTCTACTTGAGCACACAATAGGCATGATTATGTAAAGACACAAAGAGATGTAGATGTGGAATTATCAAGCTCACTTAAGATGCCGAATTATCAAATTCAGTTATGTGACCCTCTTAGCACCATCTTTATTCTTCAACCTCATACATTAACTTTCCCAGTTGTGGTTGCACTACTCAAGCTTGATATGTATGAACTAAAGCAAATAAGTAAAAATCATGAGAGCACCCGAACCTCATTCTAATTATATGTCTTCTTCAATAGTAGCATGATATTTATCAACCTAGATATCTCTTCATTATATTTCATCAAGTTTGTTGTCTTCTTTGACATTCAACATTCTAGTCATTTCATATCCTTTGTCAACGTAGTTACATATTTATTGTTCTTCAGCAACTATGCCTTATCTGGAGAATAGAATCACCTCTCATAGAACATATTACTTCAAACAAGCGTAGTTAGAGGTCTCTAATCTCCCTTCCATGCATAGATTAACTACTACTACAAAGAAAGATTGAGAGGCGATTTGCTCCCTGCACGGGTGCGTATGCACCCCCTATAAAACAAAGATTAAACCGTATAAACCCATTTTGACTTGTTTTCCTAGTAAAACATGGAATTTTGGTCTACAAAACAGGTTTCGGAATTTTATTTTGAATTTTTTGGGACAAGTCAACTCAAGTCAATGATCTTCGTTGACTTTTTGCAAGGTAAGTTGATTTTGACCCAAAAATCTCAAACAAAAATTTGAAAACTGGCGGGTGTTCGAAATTGAGTGTTCTAGTAGGAAAACAAGACATGATAGGCTTATACGGCTTGGAATATCATTTTCTAGGAGTGCGTAGGCCCCCAGGTACCAGACAATTTTGGAACAAAGCTTTACGTGCATTAATTACTAAAGGAAGCATTCATATTTTGAAATTTGAAAGGTCGAGGAAATAAGAGGCAAGCACTGTCTTTCTCATGGTCGGCCATATCAATTGATCCTATTTATTTTCCATCCCTAAAAACAATGCTAATTTAGAAACAGCAGTGCTGGTCACTCATCTCCAGATCATGATGTAGGTATGGTCATACAAAAGAAACAGAGTGAAAGGGTAGCTATATATTTATCGTGGCAACATGGGTAATCTATGGTCTTGGGACATTGAGATAATAGAGATTGTTGTAACGATAAGATGAGAAAAGAAATCAATGTGTAGTGTGTGTTTTCCTGATGAGTGATTTTCTATCATACAAACCAATTCTTCAGAACATCGCATAAATCTCAAGAATGGATTTCCTATCATAGAATTCAGTATTGATTATGGTCGCCAAAACCATGTTTGACCATGACGATGTTTACATGTGAAGAGAGAGATGAGAATGGTCACCTGATTCCAATGATAATCTTTTAGAAGGCCCCAATTAGTTGACCTTGATAATGATAATGGGTTTTTTGAGACCAAATAAAGTCTTGGACATTAAGCTATTGGTTTCATCCTTCTACCTGGTTGCATGTAGACAATAATGACCAGTAAGATCAACTATTTGTTATACTTAAGTGGAGACAGTGAGACAGCTACACCTAAACCAAATAAATAATACCAACATGTAAGCAAACCTTTTAAAGGAGCAGAAAGAAAAAATAAGTAGCTAATTACACCTTATAATCTTACACAGCATCGCGTGATTTAGTCATAGCTCACCTCTAAAAAATAATCAGGAAGGCCAGCAATATGTTGCACCGAAGTGAAGCCAGTGGGAAAGCTGCACCAAAATAAAGGATGGCAGCTTGTAATCAAACTAATTGGAGGAGCACATAGGAAATAGATATATCTTCCCACTTTCTACATTACTAGAACCTAATCATATTTTGTGCGATCAAATTAATAGAAAACTGAAAGATCATATGTAGGTGGTTAGTTTGGTAAAATTAGACCACACTACAAAGAGAAGCAAATTCAATTAGCATGAGACTTTACCTTATTGTAGTGCAAATTCTGTAGTGTTGATATATTGATCCAATCAGTACAAATCTGTTTTCATGCGATGACTAAAGTGAACTCAAGAGGTCCGGATCTTCGACCAGACCATCAGAATACGCAAAGTACTTTACACAAAAGCGCCTTCTCATAAACTGAAAGTTTAGAAATTTTAAACTTCCTTGCATGGTTTCAAGAACACGGAAAGGAGAAGTGTAAGTAAAAAATTCAACCAAACCAAACATATTCATATCATGATTCAGAAAAGAAACAAACCTTGATGAATTTAGAGATTGCTTGCCAGTCCGTAATAGTAAAAATAAGAAACTTGAAGCTCCTAACTGAAGAACTTGGCCACTATTGCCTAGTTATCAGTAGCTATAAACACCTTTGGGTCTACATGGATCTAAAAAACTCAATTTATATACAAAACTAAAAGGAAGAATTAACTACTTAAGAACAGTACCTCTAAATCCTTTATTCATAATCTGGCATACAACATGAAAAAATAGAACGATTACATTGGATACAAAATTGGGATTAATTTCTCTCTTGTTAGTCCAGTATCCATTCTTAACATAGCACGATCAATTGAGAATTATTGTGTGAGAAGTGTAGCACTTTTGTTTCTTCACAAATGCAAAAAAGACAAAAGTTTTGTCTCTAGGTCTAGGCTCACCTCCGGCTACGGCTAGCATCATGTTCACCGGTAGTGGCCCTAGCACTAGAGTTGTTGCCCCTGGGTGTTGTGCCGGCAGCTGTAGATGATGGTACGATGCAAATGAAAATTGGGATACACTTGAGAATGCCTAGCTAATAATTCATTCCTGCCCAAACACAAACAGAGAGAAAGAATACTCTTCATCCCTAAATATGCATAACCATCATCTATTCCATATACAAAAGTTCTAGTCTCTGCCAGCATAACCTTGACAATAAGAGGGTAGAATGATGGAAAATAATAAAAGTTAGGCATCGGATATGATTGATGATTGTAGTATTTTCCCTTCTGCCGGCTAATAAGATTTTCTTGTTCAATAAATACCGAGGAAGAACATGTGAGAATTGCAAAACTAACCTTAATTATTTGAATTTTCTGTAGTAGAAAGTTATTTGTGTCACTCGAAACATTGCAATTATCCAATTGTGTGCTTGGAGTATCTGAGACCTGCATCAGATTTCAGAGAAGAGTATTGCTTGGACATATAATTCTAAGTGGAAAATCTCCACCTATTTAAACCATATTTTTTAACATCACAGTTGTGGGCGATGGGCACATGAAAACTGATCTGTATGGAATAAAATGGCGAAGGGCGATGGATCTAGAGATGCACCATGGTTAGCAGTTGCTGCTTCCCAGCAAGAAAATTCAACTATATTCGATATTCACATGATTCCTTCAACGTGTCACTTCCCTGCACATGCTCCTCATCGCAACCATCTATGGCGGCTTTGGGCGCTCTCGCGCAGCACAACGGCGACATGTTCACTGCTACTGAAATAGATAGAAGTATGGATCATAAGCACATGAATTTTTACATAATAATAATCTTTACTATTAGATAACTAAAGCATTATATTAATGTAATAAGATGGGCATATGCAATTAGGACCCAAATATAAAACTGAAGGTTGCTTTCATTTCTTCCAAAATTGGTTCGGATATCAGATGCTATCGGAACTTACATGACCAAAGAACTAATCTGCCTCCTCGCTATAGCACCACCATTTTTCAGCAGCAACATGGTAGAAAAAATAAATAGTAAGTTAGTATCAAATCTACATAGGCACAACATTCTTCCAATTCTTATTCACTATCTATTGTTCAGTAACCATGGGTTACATGTTCAGTAAAAAAATGTAGGAATACAGAGTACCATTGCAGCAGTTTAGAAAAAAGAGGATGGATGCCTTCCTGTGCACATATATCAAAAATATTTCCTAGATGAAAAAGGTTTATAGTACAGTTGACGTGGCAAAATTCAGTTTCTCTCCATTGGTCAGGCAAATACACGTTTCTTTACTCAAGCATTCTTGTGCTTCATGCCTAGCTTAACCAAACAAAAATAACAACACGATATGTTTCTCATTGAAATTGGATATAAATATGAAACATAAGCACATACGAAATCTCTCTACTTAACAAAACTGTAAATAACTAGATGGAGCATAAATATTAAAACCATTAATTTGAGCTAGATTTTTTTATCAAACACTTGCATAAGTAAAAAGGGACCTGTACAAACCAAGAAGAGATCAACATTTGAAAGAAAGAGAGAGAGGAGAAGAAACTATTTGTCCCTGAAAAAAGAAGAGGCAGAGGAGGGCTAGCCCCCACGCTGTTGGCGGGCATCTTCAATAGAGAAGAAGAAGTGGAGGAGGCCATGTACTTGGGTTGCTGGTGTCTTCCTTCCGGTCGAACCGGAGCCAAGCACCGTTTCTCACCTGTTGACTACGGCGGCATCACGAGCTCGGCGACAAGGTGTAGGAGGATGTCGGTGGGGGCTAAACCCCGCATCGGTCTGCACCTTCCCCGCTTGCTCCCCTAGGTCGAGCTCTACCTTCCCAGCCATGGCGCCCTGCTGCCCTTTTGCCTCTCTTTGTTCGAGCCCTGGAGAGCGAGGCCGACTGCAGCGGGGAATGGAGGGGCTAGGGATTGAGGAGGCAGAGAACAGGGCGGGGACGAAGGATTTGGTGCTAGTGGAGGGAGGCGTAGCTATGGTGGCTGGAGGACGGAAACATGTGAGGCAATCAGGCAGAGGAGTCTAGGGTTTAGGCTATCCCTTTTATACCCACGGTGAAAACCAGTGGACTGCTAAGATTCGTTAGAGGCAAGATCGATCGGTCCGTAAAATCAGATTTTTGTGAAGGCCCGGTGAGGGGTACCAATTACATCTTTAGATAAGTATTAGAAAAATTACCTGTTAGATCTAATAGAATTATCCCATATTGAAAAGGGTTAAAACAGTAATCTTTTGGCACTTAAAACTAAATTATAACGAAAAATGGCTATTTTCAACATGAAGGTATGTTTGGTTCACGTCTATTCATCTTTGACTTGTTCTTATAGTTGGATGGTTTCACTTGAACCATAAATACGTACATATGTAACCCTACCGTGTATTATATACCCGGGTTTTTGGAGAGAGGGTGACAATTCTCCACCATCTAAAACATATTGTAAATTTGAAGGCGATACACCTATGAATACTAAATGTAATTTAAAGTAAAAATACATTATTATTTATGGTAAACTATAGCTACGACACTCATAGAGTCCATGTGATTTATGTATTTAAACAAAGTTAATTTCTATCTTGCATGGTGACGAGGGTTTAACTCATCAATGCCCATTGTTATGAACTTGGGTTTTGGAGAAGGAGGGAGCGCTGGAGGCATCAGTCGGCTAGCAAACAAGCACACAGGGACGCAAAGTTTACCCAGATTCAGGCATCGTAGAGGTCCCTACTCCTGCTTGTCTGCTCTTAGAATTAACGAAGGAATCAAAGATTACAGGGGCGCGCAAATGCAATCTGGCGAGAGTTGTGGAAATTAGGGTTGCGTGTGTCCTCCTCGTCGCCCCCTTCTAATCTTTATATAGATAGGCTAGGTCTCGGGTAGCAGGTCGAGTCGGTTACAGATTAGGGTTTTCCCTTTGAACTTTCTATCTTAAGCTTCTTCTTATCTCGCAAGCAACCGAGAGTCCGTGGGCCACTCGAATTCTATATTGGGCATTGGCAACGCCGTGGGCTTATGCTGTATCCAGGCCGTATATACCAAACTCGAGTACCTATAGGGTATACCCATGTCAGTAGCCCCCGAGTGGCCAGTGGAATCGCAGATTCGACTGTGGACTTTATGAAGCATTTCGAGTGCATGATTGAGTATTTTTCAAATGTTCAGTTCATGTCATAGGGATTGTTGATATGCATGCCTGATTTAGCTGATGTATCAGTATCAGTTAACTGCCTTAGGGCAAAACAACACAATCTACTCAAACTCGAGTCCCCGGACTTGAATTCGGAAAAGTGTTGGCGTAATTCGACTCAGGCCACGGAGGTCTTACAGGAGTCGAAGTCCAGTGTATGGGTGTGAGCACTCGACGCGTCCGTCAAGGCATGTTCATCGTACCTGCAGGCACGGATATGTTTCTGGTAGTACGCAGCAGATGCGTTGCCAGGCCTTATTCAGGTCTTATCTTCACGATGTAAGCGCGGCATCCGAGTTTTTGTCATCGCGGAGATGATTCGGGTAACCCAGGAGACGCAGTCTCTTTGCAGGGATAGTATGAGGCGGAATCGCCATAGCATTCGAGTGTGGATGTTATCAACACACAATATGATATACAAATAATCATAGGGTGCACGACTAGCGCTCCCTATGGGAGTAGCCCCCGAGTGCCTGGTTGAGTGATACATTGCAAATGTATCTATAATTTTTGATGTTCCATGCTTGGTTTTATCTACTTTCTTGTGTTTTGTCCACACTTTGGAGTACTTTTCATATGATTTCTTGGACTAACTTATTAACAAGAGCCACAGTGCCAGTTGCCTGTTTTCTGCTGTTTTTGGTTCCAAAAAGTCAGAAAATGAATATTCTCGTAATTGGACCGGACAAAAGCCAAAGTTGTTATTTTCCCGAAAGACTCACGGAGCCAGAAGGAGAGTCGGAGAGGGGCCACAGGGTGGCCACACCACCCTAGGCACGGGTCCCCCTTGGCCGCGCCAGGGCATGGTGTGGGCCCCCTGGCCGGCCACCGACCTTGCCTCTTTCGCCTATATATCTCCCCCGAGGCAAAAACCCTAGATCGTCAATCAGAAATCCACGAAAAGTTCCACAGCGCCATCGCCACTGAAGGGGAGATTCAGGGGATAGAAAGTCTCTGTTCCAGCACCCTGTCGGGACGGGGAAGTGCCCCCGGAGCCATCTCCATCGATCTCCACCGCCATCTTCATCGTAGTTGTTGATTCCCATGATGAGGAGGGAGTAGTTATATATCGAGGCTAAGGGTTCTACCTATAGCTATGTGTTCATATCTCTCTCTATGCATGATCATATTGTGATCATGAGCTTTGTAATCAAGTAGATCTACCTTGCTACTCAAGTGCTTTAATAGATCTCTGCTCTCCCCATGTGTGTGAAAGTGACAGCGTGCACACCATGGTGGCACTTAGGCTAGAGATTACAAATACTTGTTATGAGTTATATTTGGAGTTGGATGTCTTTATGAAATTGTGGTGTTTGTTGGAACCATCTAGTGCTCAAGGTGACAGTGTGGGGTTATCTAGATGGGAAAGGGTTACTTTGAGGTGTGATGTTATAGCCCTACCATCGATTAGAGTGTTCGATCGGAGAGTAGTTAAGAGTAGTATCATAAAGAGAAGATATTTATATCAGAGTGTTCACTAGTAAAAGTATGATCCCTAGGCCTTGTTTCTTAGCATTGAAACACCGTTTGCTATTAGATCTGTTACATGTTTGCTTGCTTCCTTCTTTATTTTAGTTTGCCTTTAGTCTTTTCCCACGTCAACCACGCGCCAGCAAGCTATTTTCTGGCGCCGTTACCACTTATAATTATCCATACCACTTGTATTTCACTATCTCTTCGCCGAACTAGTGCACCTATACACCTGACAAGTGTATTGGGTGTATTGGGGACACAAGAGACTTCTTGTATCTTGATTGCAGGGTTGCTTGAGAGGGGATACCTTTGACCACTTCCTCCCTGAGTTCGATAAACCTTGGGTGATTCACTTAAGGGAAAACTTGCTGTTGTTCTACAAACCTCTGCACTTGGAGGCCCAACAACTGTCTACAAAAATAGAAGTGCGTAGACATCAAGCTATTTTTTGGCGTTGTTGCTGGGGAGGTAAGGTAAAAGGTATTCACATCCTCCGGTGTGACTGCTCGAAGTTATTTCCTTTAGATTCTGCAATTTAGTCTTTTTGTTTCTTGTTTTCACTAGTTAGGCTTAATGGAAAACAACAAAAAAACATAGAGCTTTTTAGTATTTTTCCTACTGTAGAACATGAAGTGTTTGAAGAGAAAATTAAAATACCTATGGAACTTTATTTGCATGCTAGTATCAATGTTGTTAGTATGAATTCTTTGGACACCATTATTGCTAATGCTACGGAAAAGTCTAAGCTTGGGGAAGCTGGTTTTGATGAAAATGATCTTTTTAGTCCCCCAAGCATGGAGGAGAAAGTTTACTTTGATGATACTATACCTCCGATATATGATGATTACAATGATGAATATGATATTTTCAGTCCACCTACTATTAAGGAGAAAATTAATTATGATTACGATATACCTCCTATATTTGATGATTATGGTGATGAGAATAATAATGATAGCTATTTTGTTGAATTTGCTCCCACTACAATTAATAAGAATAACTATGCTTATGTGGAGAGTAATAATGATTATATGCATGTGTCTCATGATAAGAATATTTCATATGATAGTTATATTGTTAATTTTATTCATGATGCTACTGAAAGTTATTATGAGAGAGGGAAACATGGTTTTATGCATCTCAATAATATTAAGTTTCCCCTCTTTATGTTGAAAGTCTTGAAGTTGCACTTGTTTTGCTTTACTATGCTTGTTGCTTTGTGCTTTCATGACTTGTTTCTTTACAAGATTCCTATGAATAGGGAGTGGGTTAGACTTAAATGTGTTTTGAATTTGCTTCTTGATGCTCTCTTTTACTTCAATTCATATTTCCTATGTGAGCATCTTCTCAAACTATCATGCCTAACTTAAAGGCATTAAAGAAAAGTACTTATTGGGAGATAACCCAAAAGTTTTAGATGAGTCTTGGAAGTTATTACTTCAGTAATAACTGCTCTTTATCCTTTTTATTTGCTTTTTGTGCTAAGAGTAACCTCTAATGAGAGAGAAGTAATGGTTGGGAAAGTTGCTGTCCCGAAACACATTTCTGTGCTTCACCGTAAAAATTCGTGTAAAATCTCTGAATGTCCTTTTGAGGCGTGAATTTTTGTGCTTCTGCCCAAGGTTGTTATCTAACTTTCGTTAGTTCAACACTTTTTGATTTGAGCAACAGAAGGTCTTCGAAATTTTTTGTCTTTACCTGCTAGTCTGTTTTGACAGATTTCTGCCATTTTCTGCATTTGCTTCTTGTTGGTTCCTTTTTGAGTTCTTTTGGGGAATTGAGCTTTTTGAGGGAAGTTCTACAGTAGCTAGTGTTTTAATGGAAGTTTTATTGGTGTTGGAACTGAACCTAAAGACTTATTATCTTCAGTGCACTAATGTTGCTAATAAAGATTGTGTGAAATTTTGTATGAAGGAAAAATTTCAGGTATATGGAAGGAATGAGTAATGAGATGAAGAATAGACTAAAGCTCAAGCTTGGGGATTCCACCCATGTCACCCCAAGAAATATCCAAGAAGTACAAGCGTCAAAGCTTGGGGATGCCCAAGGCATCCCCTTCTTCATCAATAAAAATTCCAGGTTTCTTCCAAACGCTTCATTTTTATTGTTTCATGCACAGTTGTGTTGTTCTTGGAGCGTATTCTTTTTCGTTTTCATTTTGGTTTTTCGTTTGCTTGGTTTTCTTAGTTTTCTGAATAAATTGGTTGGACCCCCTCTTTCATACATTGGTTTTCAAATAGCTTGGTTTGGATTGGAAAAGAGTAGGAAAGTTCATGCTTAAGTGGTAAAGAGAGCTTGTTTTTTACTGTGGCCTATGCTTTGTCATGCCATGCTTGATATTGTTTTGTATTTATGCTTAGTGATCTTTGTTGTAGCATGACATGTTATAAATAATTGAGATTGCTTAATGTGCCTTGGGAGAATCATGTGTTGTTTTAGCATATTAAAGCATAGTATTGTGGTATTCTCCTTTGATGCTTTATTTGGGTTGACTTGGCACATGCTCACACCATGTTATGACTATCCCAAGTCACCATAGCCTTTATGATCCTTTAGTTTTCAACTTGTAGTATCACTTTATGCTTTGATCAATGATGTTTTGTCGCTCTACATGATTATGGCCATTATTGCTCTCTTAGTTTGTCGCTCCCAGTCTTTTGCTAGCCTCCGTAACCAAGTATGAGTTCCACTCATGCATCCAAGTCCTTAAACCAAGTTATTCCAAAGAGTCCACCATACCTACCTATTAGCTTATGCTATTCCAAGTATATTCATGTTTTTGTTTACCTTCCAAATTAAACTTGTTATGAGAAAACTAGTGATTAAAACTCTCACAAACTTGATGGCACACTTTACTTTTCTTGCCCTTAATAAACTTGAACCATTGTGTCGTCTATGTTGTATATGCTTGCACTTATTTGTTGGGGATTAGCAGAACCATGCTGTCATGGGGAACGCTTTCAACATTGCACTGGTACTTTGTACCTAGTTGATATCATGCTCTTTTGTATATGGATGTCGTCGGTGTGAAATGAAAGAGGAGCTTGTAAGTCCATGAAGTTATGTGTATGTGTTAGAGAAGCACTGGTCATTGGTTCAATCCATGCTGACATGGTGGAAACCTGCAGCGTAACCATAATGAGTTGGCTATGAAGCATTCTTCTTATAAAAAAAGAGTCCTATATTGAGAAAAAAGAGAAAAAGAAAAAAAAGATTATGAAAAGAGGAAAGAGAGAAAAAAAAAGCACCATATTCCCATAAATAAGAAGATTGCTGAGATGCTTGTTGTTTGCTTGCCTTATCATTTTGATATGGGGATTCTTCCGTATCATCGGGCAAGGGGTACCCTGTTGGCATTTATCTATGATACACATGTACTTACGATGACAAGAACTTACCGGTGACTAAACTTGAGTAGCATGAGGAGCGTCCCTCGTATTCAAGGGACATGAGATTTCTAACTTATACTTCGTCAAGCATGTACACCATAGTTTGTTCACTTTAACCTTAATCACTTCAAGATGCTTATGATAGGGGCAATGAGAGCTGAAAGCTAAAAAGTACCATAATTTTTGGAAGCTCTTTATGAGACTTGAATCCCTACTTCCTTCTATGAAGGCCTTTCTTTTACTTTTATGTTGAGTCTCCACCTTCTATCTTTATGCACCTACTTTGAGAGCATAGTGGCCATTCTTAGTTCTATGTGCATTGTCCCAAGACTTGTTGATTGATGCATAGCTTTGATATTGCTTGTTTTAAACTATTTGTATCTAGTCACTCTTATGAACTTTGAAGGTGTCCTATGCATTTATGTTTGCTACTCTATGAGGGACAAGCTGAATGTCACTATGCTATGTTTTCTTTATGTGAAACAAACGAACGTCTTGCAAAGCATTGTTATTCATGAATCTTTTGTTTGTGCCTTTTCATGTTGCAACATAGTTTCTTTGTCTTATTGCTAGAACCTTGTCTTTCACGTTATGATTGAAGTACTATGATCCCAGCTTTGAATGTTTTACAAATACTTTGATCAAGTTTATGATGGTGCATGTCACCTCAAAAATTATTCTTTCTTTTTATCACTTACCTACTCGAGGACGAGCAGGAGTTAAGCTTGGGGATGTTGATACATTGCAAATGTATCTATAATTTTTGATGTTACATGCTTGGTTTTATCTACTTTCTTGTGTTTTGTCCACACTTTGGAGTACTTTTCATATGATTTCTTGGACTAACCTATTAACAAGAGCCACAGTGTCAGTTGCATGTTTTCTGCCGTTTTTGGTTCTAGAAAGTCAGAAAATGAATATTCTCGGAATTGGACCAGACAAAAGCCAAAGTTGTTATTTTCCCGGAAGACTCACGGAGCTAGAAGGAGAGTCGGAGAGGGGCCACAGGGTGGCCACACCACCCCTAGGCACGAGTCCCCCTTGGCCGCGCCAGGGCATGGTGTGGGCCCCCTGGCCGGCCACCGACCTTGCCTCTTTCGCTTATATATCTCCCCGAGGCAAAAACCCTAGATCGTCGATCAGAAATCTATGAAAAGTTCTGCAGCACCGCCGCCACCGAAGGGGAGATTCGGGGGACAGAAAGTCTCTGTTCTGGCACCCTGCTGATACATTGCAAATGTATCTATAATTTTTGATGTTCCATGCTTGGTTTTATCCACTTTCTTGTGTTTTGTTCCAACTTTGGAGTACTTTTCATATGATTTCTTGGACTAACATATTAACAAGAGCCATAGTGCCAGCTGCCTGTTTTCTGCTATTTTTGGTTCCAGGAAAGTCAGAAAATGAATATTCTCAGAATTGGACGGGACAAAAGCCAAAGTGCCTATTTTTCGGAAGGGATCAAGTGCCAGAATACGAGACGGAGAGGGGCCAGGGGCCGGCCACACCACCTGGCCGCGCGGCCAGGCCTGGCCCGCGCCAGGGGTGGTGTGGTGGCTCCTGGCACCCCCTCGGCCTCTCCTTCCACCTATATATTGCCCTCGGGACGAAAACCCTAAGTACCAGATCAAAAATCCACGAAAGAGTCTATAGCCGCCGTCATCTCCATCCCTAGATCAGGAGGGATCTGAAGCTCTTCGGCACCCGGGAGGGAATTCACCACAGAGGCCTTCTTCATCACCATGCAAGCCTCCGGTGTGATGCGTGAGTAGTTCATCCTTGGACTATGGATCCATGTAGTAGCTAGATGGCTGGTTTCTCCTCCTTTGTGCTTTCATGTTTAGATCTTGTGAGCTCCGTTCATGATCAAGATTATCTATTTGTAATTCATACATGTTGTGTTTGCGGGGATCCGATGGATATTGAGATGCTATTTCAGATTGATTATTGATTCTATCATGTCTTTGTTATTTGAGATCTTGCATGCTTTCCATTCTTAGTAGCTATCTTGGCCAAGTATATGCTAGCAACTCCAAGAGTTAGTATTTATGCTCGATAGTGGGTTCATGCCTCTGGTAATCTGGGGAAGTGACAAAAATCTCTAAGGTACTAGATGTCTTGTTACTAGGGAGAAAAACAATCCTTTGTTCATAGAACAATCGTATTGTTTACTTTACACGCAGTTCGTAAAGCAATAATTTGTTGCTTGCAACTTAATACTGGAGGGGGTTCGGATGATAACCTGAAGGTGGATTATTAGTCATAGATGCAGTTGGATGGCGGTCTATGTATTATGTTGTAATACCCAATCAAGTCCCAAAGGAGTCAAGATGATTAGTATATGCATGTATTGCTTTCTCGGTATTTGTCAATTACCCCGCTGTAATTTGTTCACCCAGCATGTTATCTATCTAAGGAGAGCCACCTCTAGTGAACTATGGATCCCGGTCCTTGTCTTTTACATACAATCTATAAATTGTTTCTGCTTTGTGTTTACTTTCTGCAAACTTTTACTTCTTTCCATTCGATACGTTTAATCCTTTGTTTTCCGCAAAACACGGTGAGATTGACAACCTCATCGTAAGTTGGGGACAAAGTTCTGTGGTTGTGTTGTGCAGGTCTCCACGTTGCTACTAGCACTGGTAGTGCGCCCTGCCAAAGCTCAGCTAGTCATACCTTTGGGGTGTTTCCTTGCTCCTACTGGTTCGATTAAACCTTGGTTTCATAACTGAGGGAAACTTGCTGTTGTGCTCATCATACCTTCCTCTTGGGGTTCCCACGAGCTCTACATCAACCACGAGCCATCAACACTTTTCTGGGCATCGTGCATTGAGCCATCACCTGCCAGGACGGGGAAGTTCCCCCGGAGCCATCTCCATCGATCTCCACCGCCATCTCCATCGCCGTTGCTGATTCCCATGATGAGGAGGGAGTAGTTCTCTCTCGAGGCTAAGGGTTCTACCGGTAGCTATGTGTTCATCTCTCTCTCTATGCATGATCATATTGTGATCATGAGCTTTGTAATCAAGTAGATCTACCTTGCTACTCAAGTGCTTTAATAGATCTCTGCTCTCCCCATGTGTGTGAAAGTGACAGCGTGCACACCATGGTAGCACTTAGGCTAGAGATTACAAATACTTGTTATGAGTTATATTTGGAGTTGGATGTCTTTATGAAATTGTGGTGTTTGTTGGAACCATCTAGTGCTCAAGGTGATAGTGTGGGGTTATCTAGATGGGAAAGGCTTACTTTGAGGTGTGATGTTATAGCCCTACCATCGATTAGAGTGTTCAACCAGAGAGTACTTAAGAGTAGTACCATAAAGAGAAGATATTTATATGAGAGTGTTCACTAGTGAAAGTATGATCCCTAGGCCTTGTTTCTTGGCATTGAAACACTGTTTGCTATTAGATCTGTTACATGTTTGCTTGCTTCCTTCTTTATTTCAGTTTGCCTTTAGTCTTTTCCCACGTCAACCACACGCCAGCAAGCTATTTTCTGCCACCGTTACCACTTATAATTATCCATACCACTTGTATTTCACTATCTCTTCGCCGAACTAGTGCACCTATTCACCTGAAAAGTGTATTGGGTGTGTTGGGGACACAAGAGACTTCTTGTATCTTGATTGCAGGGTTGCTTGAGAGGGGATACCTTTGACCACTTCCTCCCTGAGTTCGATAAACCTTGGGTGATCCACTTAAGGGAAAACTTGCTGCTGTTCTACAAACCTCTGCAATTGGAGGCCCAACAACTGTCTACAAGAATAGAAGTGCGTAGACATCATTGAGTCGAAGACTTAGGCAGGGACTAAAGAACGTTTGTGACTGTTGTCATCTTTTGTTGCTTGTTTCAGTTGAATTTGCTTTCGGCGCTCCCTATGGGAGTAACCCATGATCCACAATCGAATCGTAGATTCGAGTGGTGGGTATGCTTTTAATGTTCATATTCCTGCATAAAAAAGAATCGTAGGGTGCGCGACCAGCGCTCCCTATGGGAGTAGCCCCCGAGTGCTTGGTGGAGTCGAAGACTCAAGCAAGGACTTAAAGTAGTCGAAATCTTCTGATGCTCATCTTCATGACATCAGTGCTGACGATGTGATGACCTTAGTTCCCTGCGTGAGCGGCTTTGACGGGACGTGACAAGCGTTGGGTCCCACTTTCTGACTTCGATTTGACCGGGCGTGTGTAATCATCTATTTTAACTGCGTATCCTCGATTTCCACGCGTAATGGAGATAGTGGGGGACGGTTCGTGTTTTGGCTTCTCCACGTGTTGATAGCGATGTGCGCCATGCGTCCATTAGGGTTTCTGCTGGCCGTTGGATGGCATCCGCAAGGGGGTTAAGTAGCAGCGTAGCTGCGGTAATTTTCCCATCTGCCCTTTCTCTGCTTGTGCTTCCATTGCCATTGCCGCTGCTCCCTGCTTCCTAGCGCACGTCCTCTTCGTGGCACTGGACCAACTCCGTGTCTTTCCGAGCTACTTCCTCTGCTCGCACCGCCGTCGCAAGATGGGCAAGAAGAAGGGAGGTGTCGCCGATGAGTCCGCCTCCGCCATTGCCGCCACCAAGAAGAAGGGCGGCTCCGCCACTATGGGCACCAGCGCCGCCGGCGCTGCGAAGAAGAAGGGCGTGGGTACCTGCGTCACCAATGGTGCATGGCGCGCATCCATCATCAAGTCCTCCGAGCTTCATCTCCTGCGTCAACATGGAATTCTGCCGCCTATGGAGGATGAGTCGCGAGTGCCAGGTGGTGAGGTAATTCCTTGTCCTCCTGCTGGTTTCCGGGTGATGTTCCTTGCGTTCATCATCCGCAGTCTTTCTCTGCCCCTGCATCCTTTCTTTAGGGGCCTCCTTTGCTTCTACGGGCTCCAGCTGCATTAGCTGTCCCCAAATTCTATTCTCCACATTGCCTGCTACATTACTCTTTGCGAGTGTTGGCTCGGAGTCGAGCCACACTTTGGCCTCTTTAAGAGGATTTTTAAGCTGAAGCGCCAGTTGAAAGAACATTTCATGTTTTCCTATGTTTTGCGTGTTAGATAACAATACTGTCGAGATTATTCATGTGTGCTAAGTGTGCAGGAAACCTTGAGGGGGGCCGGATTATCCGCCCCACCAAGGGCCGGATAATCCGGCCTACCTCATTGCTCAAAGACTGCTAAGGCGTGTCACCTAGAGAGGGGGCAGATTATCGCCCGGAAAATCCAGACTGGGGGCGGTTTTTCTTCCCCAGCCGGATAATCCGGCTGTCGCATGGGCCGGAAAATCCGGCCCCCAGTTTTTGAGCAAAGCAAGCCAAGGCGCGTCGCTCGGAGTCCGGTCGGATTTTCTTCCGGAAAATCCGAACTGGGGCGGTTTTTCCTCCCCAGGCCAGATAATCTGGCCTTCACATGGGCCCAGATAATCTGGCCCCCAGAAGATGATCAAGTGCAAGCTCTGCGCGACACTCAGAGAGGGGGCGGACTTTCTACCGGATATTCTGAGTGTGGGGCGGAGTTTTCCCCAGGCCGGATAATCCGGCCCTCACTTTGGCCGGATAATCCGGCCCCCAAAGTCTCCAACGGCTGGTTTTGGAAGGGGGTATAAGTACCCCTTCTTCCCCAACGTTCAGAACTCTTGATTCATTCAAAATTGTCCAGACATTGTGCAAGAGCTCCCATTCTCGATCTCCCACTTCAACCACCCGAAGGCTTCGATCTTTGGGGGAATTGAAGGAGGAGAGAATCATCGTCGTCATCATGAATCAAGCGCATCAACTCCTCTCCATTCATTTGGGGAAATCCCCGATCTAGTATTCTTGTCAATATCTAGATATTGTTTGTTGTATTTGATAACTTTGTTCTTGTGGCAGCTTGTTGTCATTTCGGGAGCCTCCAAGTTGATTGTGGAGTTGTGCCCCGCTAGTTGTGTAAAGGCGCTGGTACCCGCCTCGAAGGGTCCCTATAGTGGAAAGGTGGATCGGGCCTTTGGTGGCGGGATTCATCGGAGAACAGGGTGAGGCCTATTGTGGCGTGGTGGTCTTAGTACCGCCCACCCCTCCAACGTAGACGTACTTCCCTTAACAAGGAAGGAACTGCGGTCAAACAAATCCTATGTCTCCGCGTGCTTTACTACGGTTTACCCGTTCCTCTTCCACTCGCTCTTTACTCGCTAGTAGATAGGTTTGCATAGGAAATTCCACCCAATAGTTTATCTAGAGAATTTACCCTTTATGCTAAGCCTAAAATTGAAAAAGCATTAAAATTTGAAGTAGCACCTATTCACCCCCCCCCTCTAGGTGCCCATACGGTCCATTTCACTAGTCAGCATCTGGTTCTGTAGTCTATGACGTAGGAGGCTGCGGAATCCATGTCGACTCCTCTACCACTTATTTTGATATCAAACTCATGGCATCCGTCCAAGGGTGGATGAAATGGATCGTATGGGCACCTAGAGGGGGTGAATAGGTGCTACTTCAAATTTTAATGCTTTTTCAATTTTAGGCTTAACACAAAAGGTAAATTCTCTAGATGACTATTTAGAAGAATTTCCCTATATGCAAACCTATCTACTAGCGAGTAAGAGGCAGTGGAAAGAGGAACAGTGAACCATAGTGAAGCACGCGGAGACATTTGTTTTATCATGTTCCTTCCTTGTTAAGGAAGTACATCTGTGTTGGAGGGGTGAACCTTTTTTACACAACTAGCGCACAACTCCCACAACCAAATTGAGGCTCTCAATGAACAACAAGCCGCCACAAGAACAAGTTATCAATAACAAAATACAAGATCTAGATATTAGTAAGAATACTAGATCGGGATTTCAAATGAATGGAGAGGAGTGATGTGCTTGATTCGTGATGGCGATGAAGATAGTCTCCTCCTTCAATTCCCCAAAGATCGCTTCTTTGTGGTTGAAGTGGGAGATCTAGAGAGAGCTCTTGCAAAGGGTCCGACAATTTTCGAATGAATCAAGAGATTTGCCAAGGGGAAGAAGGGTTTTTATATCCCTTCCCAACCGAGCCGTTGGAGCCTTGAGGCGGATTATCCAGCAAGTGAGGCGGATTATCGATCCGGGAAAACTCCCCAAACTCAGATTATCCGGCAGATAAACCGCCCCCACTCAGAGCGATGCGCCGAGCTTGCCCTTGATCGCCTCCTGTGCGAAGGCCAGATTATCCGGCCAAGGGAGGAAAAACCGCCCATGTTCGGATTTTCCGGGAGAAAAACTGAACGCACTCCGAGCGTCGCGCCTTAGCTGCCTTTGATCGATTTCTAGGGGCCTGATTATCCGGCCCCATGCGAAGGCCGGATTATCCGGCCTGGGGAGGAAAAACCACCCCCAGTTCGGATTTTCCAAGAGAAAATCCGAACCCACTCCGAGCGTCGCGCCTTGGCTGCCTTTGATCGATGAATTAGGCCGGATTATCCGGCCCTTGGTGGGGCGGATAATCTGGCCCCCCAAAACACCAAAACAATCCCTGCACACTTAGCGCATATGAGAAAACTCCACGGTATTGTTATCTAACACTCAAAACACAGGGAACCATGAAATGTTCTTTCAATCTCCCCCTTTTTGGTGTTAGATGACAATACTAGGATTTGAAGGAAAGTTCTGAAGGCAACAAGATTTAATGAAAGACAAAGACTCCCCCTCAATGTGTGCATACAAACAATTGCAGTTGATTATAAATACACACAAGAGGGTAAAGTCTAAATCATTGGAACAAATGTGAAAATCTCATACCATCGGTAGGGAGATAGAAGCATCCTCAATACATTATAAGAATATCCAATGATAGCCATAGAGCGCGCCTCCCTCGATATAGATATCCAATAGCCATAAGAATATCCAATAAGATAGATGACTCCATATGAATAATCCACAAAACCACAGACACAAAGTTTCATACAAACCACAAGTTAAAGTTCAATGTTAAATGGGCACAAGCGACAAATCGACGAATATGAAAAGTGCAAATGCTTGTGCCCGACCCATGCAAATCCCCGAAGACCTAATAGAACTACTTCTCCCTCTTTGGCATCGAGACGCCAAAAAGGAAGAAGAGCGATGCTAGCACCCCAAGGTATCACTCGTAGTCCTCATCCTCGTCCTCATCCTTGTTCCCATCCTCGTCCTCATCCTCAAAGGACGCCACCTCATGAGAGAAGGCCAGAAGCTGAACCAAGTGACCACCCCCGACCCCTGACCTTAAGGATGAAATCCGCCAGGGCTGGATTATCCGGCCTAAACTCTGAACTTTTGTTACACACAGAGTCAGGCCCGCGTGTCCCCAAACAACACCCCCACAAGATGTACAAGGGACTTGTGTGCAAGAATAGATGGCTTAGGGGTAGGGAAAGGCTTAGGATTAAGAGAGCCAAACTGAGATGGTACTACACACTCAAAATTGCAAGAATCAAAGTAACTAAAAGCCAAAAGTGAGTGTGATCCCCATAAAAACATGAGAGGAGCTAAAAACAATCAAGGAAGATCCAAATAAATCCAACTCTTCTCAAGGAAGAGAGCGGTGGCCGAAGCCACCTTGCTGGAGTGTATGGTATGACACCGCGAAGATGTATCTTGGGTTCATAACCAATACTCATCAGTAAGCTCACATATCACAAAATGATATTAAGAGAAATGATTTGACTTGCTTTCGGCATTATGGGGGGAGGGTTAGCCCAATCAATTAGGACCACACTCCCCCTATATCCATGCCCACATCTAGACCAAATAAGATTTAGATGTACGAGTGAGTGCATGGTTAATCAAGACAAGCTCCTTGAATCAACGATATTTAGCTCATTCCTCCAGAAGCAAAACCTTGCTTCATCAAGTGGCTTCGTGAAAATATCAGCAAGTTGGTTCTTCGTGCTCACAAAAGATAGATCAATATCACCTCGAGCAACATGGTCCCGAATAAAATGATTCCGAATCTCAATATGCTTTGTCCTTGTGTGTTGTACCAGATTGTATGCAATTTTGATTGCACTTTTATTATCGCATAAAAGAGGCACTTTGTCATAGTTGACACCGTATTCCTTTAAAGTTTGCCTCATCCATAATAACTGAGTGCAGGCGCTAGCAGCAGCAACATATTCAACTTCAGCGATGGAGAGAGAAATACAATTCTGCTTTTTAGATGACCAACAAACTAGAGATCTTCCCAAAAACTGATAAGCTCTAGAAGTTGATTTCCGATCATCCTTATCACCAGCCCAATCTGACTTAGTATAACCACATAGAGAGAAATTGGAGCCCTTGGGATACCATATACCAAAGTTAGGGGAATGAACTAAATATCGGAAGATCCTCTTGACCGCCACTAAGTGGCTTTCTTTAGGAGCTGCTTCATACCTTGCACACACCCACACACTCAACACAATATCGGGTCTAGATGTGCAGAGGTAAAGAAGAGAGCCGATCATGGACCGGTATACCTTTTGGTCCACATCTTTACTGTGGGGGTTAAGTTCAAGGTGACATTTTGTTTGCATCGGAGTGGCAACACCGTTAAGATCCGTCATCTTGAATCTCTTGAGCATGTCTTAGATGTATTTAGCTTGATTGATGAAGGTTACTTCTCTAAGTTTCTTGATCTCGAATCCAAGAAAGAACCGTAACTCCCCCATCATAGACCTCTCAAACCTGTCAGTCATAAGCTTTGAAAATTCATCATTAAAAGCTTTATTAGAAGAACCAAAGATGATGTCGTGTACATATAGTTGGCATACGAAGAGCTCCCCCTTATCCTTGAAGGGAATATGCCCGAGAGGCAATAATAAATTGATTATTATCTTATTCCATGTTTATGATAAATGTTTATTTTCCATGCTATAAGTGTATTGATCGGAAACATCAATACATGTGTGTTTAATAAACAAAAAGGGTTCCTAGTTATGCCTCTCTTATAGACTAGCTCGTTGATTAACAAGATGATCAAGGTTTCCTGATCATGGACATTGGATGTTGTTAATAACGAGGTCACAACATTGGTGGAATGATGTGATGAACATTCATCCGAAGTATAGCATTACGATCAAGTCATTATGTTTATATTGCTATAACATCATACGAAGTAATCTTTATCCTTAGACCATGAGATCATGTTAATTGCTAACACCGGAAGAGTATCTTGATAACATCAAACGTCACCTTTAATGTGGTGACTATAAAGATGGGTTCAGTGCTACGAAGGTGTTATGTTGAGGCTCATGGATCAAGAGTGGAATTTGTCAATCCTGATGATGGATAGATATACTCTGGGCCCTCTCGGTGATATCACATTAAGATAGCTTGCAAGCAAGTGATGTGATCACTAGAATGTTATATCACGGGAACAAGAAAAGAGTGCATGTCGGCAACGATATCAAACTAGGTATGGAGATACCGATGATTGAATCTTGGACATGTAATATATCACGAGACAAAGGGATTTAGTTACAAGCGTTAAAGGTTGTCACGATCATAGAAGTCATCGTTGAATATGCAGGAGTCGGTATGGATCTCCAGGTCCCGCTTCTGATTATTAATCTGAGAGGAGTCTCAATCATGTCTACATTATTCACGAATCGTAGGGTGACACACTTAAGAGTTACTAGACACCATTTTGGAGCACATATGTTTCAGACGAAAGAATTGCAAAGCGCAGGAATTGTTTTGATAGAAACCGGAAATTGTTTCGGGTGAAATTGCAGAAAGTGGTTCTGCATGTGATATTGAAATATTGCAAGGGGTTATATGTGAATGTTTGTTAATTATAGTAATTAACAAAATTCTGAATAAATTTAATAAAAGAGTTTTATTAAATGAGAGAGCATTAAACTTGGAGAATTTTAATGCATTTAAAGTAGGGACTTTAAAGGGCAATGTGAAGAGGCATTTTAATGTGGAGGGGTTACCACCACATGAATGGGGGAGGTGAGGAGTCACCCCCCATGCGCCGGCCATGAAGGAGGGGCACCCCCCTCCTCCTATAAAAGGACACCCTCTTCCTCCTTCTTCCTCACACCTCCTTGTGAAGGATCTCTCTCCCCCTCTAGAACTATTCCCCCATGGTCTCCGATTAACGAGATACATGTTCCCGGTGGCATTTCGTCTGGAAGGAGTTGCTGCTTCCGCTGGATCGCTGGAGCGAGGAGGTGGAGGTTGTCTGGTGGCTTGAACGTGTGTGCGAGTACGGATGCGCTGCTGAGTTGCGGTGCTCGGACTTCCTCACGATCTTGAGATCGGCAAGTGTACGACTACATCAACCACGAGTTCCTACTCGTTAAAAAAAATCATTGTCTTCGAGGGTAAGTGATGACCCACAAGTATAGGGGGTGTATCGCAGTATTTTCGAGGGAAGTGAAACCCAATTTATTGATTCGACACAAGGGGAGCCAAAGAATATTTATAAGCCTTAACAACTGAGTTGTCAATTCAGCTGCACCTGGAAACAATCTTGCTCACACCAGTTTATCAAGAGTAACAGCTTTTGTAGTAGGAATAGTAAAGTAACAGATAGTAAAGCAAAGAGTAGTAACAAAAGAAATATGATGGGATTCGAGTGCGGTAGGCATAGGGATGGATGGACGGGCGTTGCATGGACAAGATAATTCACATAGCAATCAGAACATAGGGCAATTGCAGATAAATAAGATAAAGCATCCAAGTACTAGACAATCCTAGGCATGTGTTCCATATATAGTCATACGTGCTCGCAATGAGAACTTGCACAACATCTTTTGTCCTGCCAGCCCGTTTGAAGCGGGCCCTCTAGGGAACTACTGGCAATTAAGGTGCTCCTTTTAATAGAGAACCGGAGCAAAGCATTAACACTCCGTGAACACATGTGATCCTCACATCAAAGCCTTTCCCTTCCGGTTATCCCGATTTCTGTCACTTCGGGACCATAGGTTCCGGACAACGACGTGTGTATACAACTTGCAGATAAGACCCAAAACAATACTATCATAATGAATCAATAACATGATCAGATCTGAAATCATGGCACTCGGGCCCTAGTGACAAGCATTAAGCACAACAAGTCGCAACAAAGTCATAAAGCACTAATAAAAGATAATAGGCACCATGCCCTAACAATCTGATGCCATTACATGAACGATCTCATCCAATCCCTACCATCCCCATAGCCTACAGCAGGGGATTACTCACTCATAGATGGGGGAAAACATGGATGCTCGATGGAGAAGCGATGGTGATGATGATGGTGATGATCTCCTCCAATTCCCCGTCCCGCTAGGGTGCCAGAACGGAGTTTCTGGTGCTGTTTCGTGGAATCTGGTGGTGGCGGCGGAGCGGAACTCCTTCTAGAAAACGTCAAACCCCCCAGAGTTTTTAGGTCAGAAGGCTTCTTATAGGCGAAGAGGGAGACCGAGGAGGTGCCTGGGGCCACCACACCATGCCCTAGCACGACCAGGCCTAGCTCGCGCCTGGGGGGTGTGGCTAGCCCCTGGCCCTCCTCCGTCTCGTATTCTGGCTCCTAGAGTCTTCTGGAAAAATAGGCACTTTGGCTTTTGTCCCGTCCAATTCCGAGAATATTCATTTTCTGACTTTCCTGGAACCAAAACAATGAGAAGCAGGCAGGCACTGTGGCTCTTGTTAATAGGTTAGTCCAAGAAATCATATGAAAAGTACTCCAAAGTGTGGACAAAACACAAGAAAGTGGATAAAACCAAGCATGGAGCATCAAAAATTATAGATACATTTGCAATGTATCAGTAAGTTCTCGTTGGATGTATGTCCACCCGTTGCTTTGTACCTAGTAGATAGATCTTAGCGTGTAGTTCTCATCGTAGGAATTTTTTTGTTTTCTATGCTGCGGACCCAACAGTGGTATTAGAGCCTGATCTATGCGTAGGTGCTTTGCACGGGTAGTACACATATGTTTATATGTGGGCGATGATGATCATGTTATTGCATCTTCTATGTATTTTGGATATTCGTGGCATAGTGGGATGAAGCGGCCCGGACCAACCTTACATGTCATCGTACATGAGACCGGTTCCACGGCTGACATGCAACTTGTTTTGCATAAGTGGCTGGCGGGTGTCTGTCTGTCCTACTATAGTCAATATCTGATTTACAACGAGTTGCTAATAACTTGGTTATCCTCGTTGTGGTTCATGTTTGTAGGTAAGAACGGTTCTATCTCCGAAAGCCCTAAGCCACGTAAAACTTGCAATTGATAAATTAGAGGCGTCTAGTTTAGATCTTGCTGGGCTAGTGTCATGATATGGTAATGTTGTAAGTAGATGTATGATAGATACTCTTACAACACACCTAATGTGTAAGTTCCATAGACCTTGGCCTTACACACAAAGGAATGATAGAGATCATACCCTGATGCATATGATAGAGATCAAATGCATGGACCATATCATCTCACTTTACACATTAGATGTTTGCATCTTATATTGCTAGTTTGGTGTTTTAGTAGCATTTTAGGATGATCCCTCATTTAGATATCAAGATAAAAATGTGTTCTTCCTTAAGTATGCACCGTTCTATGGATCGTGTTTTGAGACATCACGTGATAATCGGATGTACTCGACTCTACGCTTTCATACAACGGGTGTAAGACAGTTTTACACACGCGAGTACAAAGGTTCTTACTTGGCGAGCCTAGCATGTACAGACATGGCCTCGGAACACGGACCGAAAGGTTAAGCATGAGTCATATAGTTGATATGATGCCCATATTGATGCTCGCCTTTGAAGCTACACCGACTCACGTGATGATCGGACTTGGTGTAGTGGATTTGGTTCATGTAATCACCAAAAAGGCACGAGGGATGTCGTTTTTGAGTTGGAGTTCATTTCTAATTTGGATTAGTCAAACTCAATTTGTCATAAACTAAATCAAAGTGAATTTGCATAATTTGTTGTAGTCATTGGCGTCTGTTCACTACCTTATGCTTAGTTTTAATTGAGATAATAGAACTATATAATTCTGGATATTTACTTTACGAACTGGTATCATATTGTTTTGAATGTCAATTTAAAGTTTATAAGTCCTATTGCAAACTTTCAGCAAACTCTATTTACTCCATAAAGTTTAATAAGTAGTATTAAATCAAGAGTAAGAATTCCAATGTTAGTATCTAAAGTATCATGTTTGCCTCCATGATTATTGATATTCAAAAGTTGTTTTAATATCAAGATTATATAGGAGCTGGAAATTGTTTCAGAAACCATCATGTGTGAAAGATATTGTGATATCTGAAACAATGTTTTTGGTTGCATTATGATAGAGTATAATTTAGCAAAATACATGTTCTCATATTGTATGAGAATTTGTGAAGGATGGAGATGCTAGGCATCAAGATCTCCCAAAATGGTTTTTGGGAACTAAAATTATACTCGTCATTCTTCCTTATAGGCTATAGTAGCTTGATCATGAAAGTTCCCATGATAAGGATGAATAGAAGATGTAAGTAAAATGTTTACTACACTAATAGATTACTAAAGAATGGATTTTTGAAAGAATACCAAACATTTGATGATGGTGATCCACTTCAAAGTGCAAGTCCTAAGGTATTAGTATTTGACTATATACGCTTTGTACTATGTGTCATGTGAATGACACCACTATTGATGTTGATAGATTCTTTTCAAAGGAAAAGGAATTGCTGAAAGAGAATCTATAAAATATTTGGCAGAAAAGAAAACGTTGGAGATGTCCAACTTAGGTATATAGAAGATATACATGTTATGGCTGTATTCCTTGCTTGTTAAACAATGTGGTTCTGAGGTATTGGATACCGGTATTGAATACCGAATTGGTTGGTATGAAGTGTCATACAGGACAACGCAATTCATGAACTACAATGGCCTAAGTAACTAGCAAGAGAATAAGTGATGATGTTCATCGAAAACAAATAAAGTGTTATTGTGTTTTTCGTTGTCGTCAAACCTAGCCTTCAAGATTTTTTTTAATAATTGTTATTTTGTTCCGGTATTACGAGAACAATGGTTGTTCAAATAATTACCGTATTCCATGAAGGATGGATGAACTTTTACAAGTCTGGTGGGAGAAATCACATCCATAAACACTATTGCTAAAATGTCGCAAGACAAATGATTGAAAGATCACGTATGAAGTGACATCATCGTTTAAATTATATTGGAAAGAAAACATGAAGAAACTCCATGTTGATGGATTTTTGGAGTCTTTGATTTTGATCAACTGACGCTTGTGAGACTTTCCTCGAGATAATTGAAACTCCGCTCATAGGCCAGAGAGGAACGGATGACTAGCTTATTGGAAATTGTGCATGCTGATGTGCATAGTCCATTATGTGTATCCATATGCGATGGATCTTTTTGATTCATATGCTTTCTCCGAAAATTTGAGTGAATATATCTATACATTTACTTAATAAGGAAGAAGTATGAAACATTTGAAAATTGTTCAAAGACTTTCAAGATGAAATGGAAAATCATTGTAACAAGAAAATAAAGAGTTTATGATTCGATCATAAACGAAGATATTTGAGTTACATGTTTAGCAAAACACTTAAGATTTGAGGAATTGTTCCATGATTTGTGTTTCTCGATAAACCATAGGAGTATGGCATATTCGAGAGATGAAATCAAACCATGTTTGACATGGTAAGATCAAAGGTGTCATTTATAAAACTGCCATTATGTTTTAAGGATTAAAGCTTTAGAGACTATCGCTTTTACACTGAAAAGAGCACCATCGTGATCCGTTGAAATGACACCATATAAGTTATGGTTTGGGATAAAACCCGAATTGTCTTTTCTTAAATTTTGGTATGCTATGCATAAGTAAAATGTTTACAACCAAAGTCGGATAAACACGTCTTTGTAGGTTATCCCAAAGAATTTATTGGGAATTGTTGGGTCCGCAGCATAGAAAACAAAAAATTTCCTACGATGAGAACTATACGCCAAGATCTATCTACTAGATACAGAGCAACGGGTGGGCATACATCCATGGAGAACTTACCCTCGAAGACAACGAGTTTTGTTAACGAGTAGGAACTCGTGGTTGATGTAGTCGTACGCTTGCCGATCTCAAGATCGTATGGAAGTCCGAGCGCCGCAAATCAGCAGCGCATCCGTCCTCGCACACACGTTCAAGCCACCGGACAACCTCCACCTCCTCGCTCCAGTGAATCAGCGGAAGCAGCAACTCCTTCCAGACGCAAGGCCACCGGGAACATGTATCTTGCTAATCCGAGACCATGGGGGAATATCTAGAGGGGGAGAGAGATCCTTCACGAGGAGGTGTAGTTTGTGAGAGGGGAGAGGGGGGCTTTATATAGGAGAGAGGGATACCCCTCCCCTCCCATAGCCGGCTCATGAAGGGGGACTCCTCCCCTCCTTCATTCATGTGGTGAACCTCCACTCACATAAACATGGCCTCCACCCAAAATCCCACTCACATGTATTTAATTTCCACCAAATTAAATGCAACTCTCAATTAATAAAACGCTTTTATTTATTTTATTCAGAATTTTGTTAATTACTTTAATTAACAAACATTCACATAAAACCCCTTGCAACATTTCAATATCACATGCAGAACCACTTTCTGCAATTTCACCCGAAACAATTCCGGTTTCTATGGAAACAATTCCTGTTTCTATCAAAACATTTCCTGTGCTTTGCAAACCTTTTTTTTGGAACATATGTGCTCCTAAATGGTGTCCGGCAACCCTTAAGTGTGTCACCCTACGGTTCGCGAATAATGCAGACATGATTGAGACTCCTCTCAGATCAATAATCAGAAGCGGGACCTGGAGATCCATACTGACTCCTGCATATTCAACGATGACTTCTGTGATCGTGAGAACCTTTAACGTCAGCAATTTAATCCCTTTGTATCATGATATAATACATGTCCGAGATTCGATCATCGGTATCCAAATACCTAGTTTGATCTCGTTACCGACATGCACTCTTTTCTTGTTCCCGTGATATAACATTCTAGTGATCACATCACTTGCTTGCAAGCTATCTTGATGTGATATCACCGAGAGGGCCCAGAGTATATCTATCCGTCATCGGGATTGACAAATTCCCACTCTTGATCCATGAGCCTCAACATAACACCTTCATAGCACTGAACCCACCTTTATGGTCACCCTGTTACAGTGTGATGTTTGATGTTATCAAGATACTCTTCCGGTGTGAGCAATTAACATGATCTCATGGTCTAAGGACTAAGACTACTTTGTATGATGTTATAGCAATATAAACATAATGACTTGATCGTAATGCTATACTTCGGATGAATGTTCATCACATCATTTCACAAATGCTATGACCTTGTTATTAACAACATCCAATGTCCATGATCAGGAAACCTTGATCGTCTTGTTAATCAACAAGCTAGTCTATAAGAGAGGCATAACTAGGAACCCTTTTGTTTATTAAACACACGTGTATTGATGTTTCCTATCAATACAATTATAGCATGCAAAATAAACATCTATCATATACAAGGAATACATAATAACAACTTTATTATTGCCTCTCAGGGCATATTTCCTTCAGTCTCCCACTTGCACTAGAGACAATAATCTAGTTTACATAGTGATAAATCTAACACCCATGGATTTCTGGTGTTGATCATGTTTTGCCCTAGGGAGTACTTTAGTCAACGGATCTGCTACATTCAGGTCCGTGTGCACTTTACAAATCTTTATATCTCCATCCTTGACATGCTCATCGGATGGAGTGAAACCGCGCTAATATGCTTGGAATTCTTGTGAGACCTTGGTTCCTTGGCGTTGGCTATGGCTCCATTATTGTCACAATAGATCACCATTGGGTCCAACGACTAGGAACCACACCTAGTTCCGTTATGAACTCCTTCATCCAAACCGCTTCCTGCGCCGCTTCAAGCGAAGAACATATTCCGCCTCGCTGTTGATCCAGCCACCACAGTTGTTTGGAGCTCCTCCAACTAATCGCTCCGCTCAAGAGAAATACGATCCGTATTGAGACTTAGAGTCATCCGGATGGTCAAAGCTAGCATCGACATAACACTTAGCGACTAGCTCTTCTTCACCTTCAGATACAAGAAACATATCCTTAGTTCTTCTCAAGTACTTAAGGATATTCTTGACCGCTATCCAAAGGTTCAACCTGGATCAGATTGGTACCTACTAGTCAAACTAATAGCATGTGCCACATCCGGTCTTGTACATAGCATGGCATACATTATAGAGCCTATGGCTGAGGCATAGGGGATCTTATCCATTATCTCTTTCTTCCCAGTGGCGGACTTTGAGTCTTACTCAATGTCTTGCCTTGCAACATAGGTAAGTACTCCTTCTTACTTCCGTCCATATTAAACTTCTTTAATATCTTATCAAGGTATGTACTCTGCGATAGCCCAATTAGGCGTCTTGATCTATCTCTATAGATTTTAATGCCTAATATATATGAAGCTTCACCAAGGTCCTTTATTGAAAATTTGCTGTTTAGATAACTTTTAACACTGTTTAAAAGATCTATATCATTTCCAATCAATAATATGTCATCCACATATAATATCAGAAATGCCACATTGCTCCCACTCACTTTCTTGTAAATACAAGCCTCTCCATAAGTTTGGACAAATCCAAACTCTTTGATCACCTCATCAAAGCGGAGATTCCAACTTCGGGATGCTTGCTTTAGTCCATAGATGGATCGCTGAAGTTTGCACACCTTATCAGCATCCTTAGGATCGACAAAACCCTTAGGTTGTATCATATACAACTCTTCTTCAATATTACCATTTAAGAACGTAGTTTTGACATCCATCTGCCATATTTCATAATCGAAATATGCAGCAATTGCTAACATAATCCTAACCGACTTAAGCATCGCTACGGGAGAGAATGTCTCATCGTAGTCAACTCCTTGAATTTGTCGAAACCCCTTTGCGACAAGTCGAGCCTTATAGATGGTTACATTACCATCAGCATCAATTTTTCTTTTGAAAATCCATTTATTCTCAACGGCCTTTCGATTGTGAGGTAAGTCCACCAAGGTCCAAACCTGGTTTTCGTACATGGATTCCATCTCGGATTTCATGGCTTCTAGCCACTTGTTGTAATCAGGGCTCATCATCGCTTCTTCATACGTCGCAGGGTCATCTATTTCATCAATCATGAAATTCATAACAGGATTGCCGTGCAGTTCAGGAGCTGCACGTGTCCTGCTTGACCTGCGAGGTTCGGTAGCGTCCTCTTTCGGAGTTTCATGATCAATATCATTAGCTCTCTCTTCATTAGGTGAAGTCAACTACGAAACAACTTCCGGTGCTGTGCTACTCGCCATTCCATGAAGAGAAGGTTGAATAACCTCTTCGAGTTCTAGATTCCGACTACTCACACCTTTCGCGAGAAACTCCTTCTCAAGAAAGGATCCATTCTTGGCAACAAAGACCTTGCCCTCGGATCTGTGATAGAAGGTATACCCAATCGTTTCCTTAGGGTATCCTATGAAGACGCATTTTTCCGCTTTGGGTTCAAGTTTATCCGGTTGAAGTTTCTTCACATAAACATCGCATCCCCAAACTTTAAGAAATGACAGCTTAGGTTTGTTTCCAAACCATAATTCATACGGTGTCTTTTCAACAGATTTAGATGGTGCCCTATTTAAAGTGAATGCAGCGATTTCCAGTACATAACCCCAAAATGACAGTGGCAAGTCAGTTAGAGAGATCATAGATCGAACCATATCCAATAAAGTACGATTACGACGTTCTGACACACCATTACGTTGTGGTGTTCCGGCAGGCGTGAGTTGTGAAACTATTCCACAGTCTTTCATATGTGTGCTAAACTCATAACTAAGATACTCTCCTCCACGGTTGGACCGCAGAAATTTGATCTTTTTGTTACGATGATTTTCCACTTCATTCTGAAATTCTTTGAACTTTTCAAAGGTTTCAGACTTATGTTTCATCAAATAGATATACCCGTATCTACTCAAATCATCCGTGAAAGTAACAAAATAATGATATCCACCTCGCGCCGACACACTCATTGGTCCACACACATCACTATGTATGATTTCCAATAAATCAGCCTGCTCCATTGAACCGAAAGCGGCGTTCTAGTCATCTTGCCCATAAGTCATGGCTCACATGTATCAAATGAATCAAAATCAAGTGATTCCAAAAGTCCAACAGAATGGAGTTTCTTCATGAGTTTAGCGCCAATATGACCTACGGCAAGGCCACATATATGTAGATATATCATTATCAAGTTTAATCCTTTTAGCATCAACATTATGAATATGCGTAATACTACTATCGAGATCCAACAGAAATAAACCATTCAACACAGGTGCATGACCATAAAATATATTATTCATATAAATCGAACAACCATTGTTTTTAGACTTAAACGAATAACCACTTTGCATCAAACACGATCCGGATACAATGTTCATGCTTAGTGCAGGCACCAAATAACAATTATTCAGGTTTATAACTAATCCTGACGGCATATGGAGAGGCAGCGTTCCGACGGCGATCGCATCAACTCTTGATCCATTGCCGACCCGCATCGTGACCTCATCCCTTGCTAGTTGTCGCTTGTTCGCGGCCCTTAACCGAAGTTACATATATTAGCAATCGATCCCGTATCAAATACCCAAAAGCTCTGCGAGTACTAGTCAAGTACACATCAATAACATGTATATCACATATACCTTTGTTTGCCTTGGCCTTCTTGTCCGCCAAATACTTGGGGCGCTTATGCCCAATGGCGATCCCCTTGCAATAGTAGCACTCGATGTCGGACTTAGGGCCAGCTCGGGGTTTTTTTCAGTGCGACAACAGATTTGCCGCCTTCTTCTTCCCTTCGCTTACCTTTCTTGTCCTTCTTGAAACCGGTGGTCTTATTGATCATCAACACTTGATGTTCTTTCCTAATCTCCACTTCTAGTCTTAAGCATTGTGAAGCTCGAAGAGACTTCTTCATGCCCTGCATATTATTATTCATCATGAAGCTCTTGTAGCTAGGTGGAAGAGATTGGAGAACACGATGTATGCCTAAGTCAATGGGAATCGTTATTCCCAAGGACACAAGCTTATCGGCGTACCCAGACATTTTGAGTACGTGCTCACTAACAGAGCTGTTCTCTTCCATCATGCAGCTAAAGAACTTTTTAGAAGCATTATAACTCTCTACGGCAGCATGGGTATCGAAAATTATTTTCAATTCTCCCATGGTATCAAAGGCATTGCCATTTTCGAAACGTTTTCGAAGTTCTGGCTCTAGCCCATACAGTATGCCGCAATGAACTAAGTTGTGGTCCTTCTGACGAGTTATATAGACGTTCTTTTCCTCGTCAGGGGCATCAGGAGCTGGTGGGGGGCCTAGCGGCGCCTCTAGCACATATTGCTTTTGTGCAGCAGTGAGGAGAATCCTCAAATTCATAGCCTAGTTGGTGAAGTTGCTACCATTCGTAGCAAGCTTCTCTTTCTCCATGAACACATTGAAATTAAAAGCAGGTGGTGCCATCTACAACAGAATTTGTAAAATATATTTAGACTAAGTTTATGATAGATTAAGTTCAACTAATCCAAATTACTAATGAACTCCCACTCAAAAACGACATCCCTCGTGTCCTTTTGGTGATTACATGAACCAAATCCACTACACCAAGTCCGATCATCACGTGAGTCGGTGTAGCTTCAAAGGCGAGCATCTATATGGGCATCATATAAACTATATGACTCATGCTTAACCTTTCGGTCCGTGTTCCGAGCCCATGTCTGTACATGCTAGGCTCGTCAAGTAAGAACCTTAGTATTCGCGTGTGTAAAACTGTCTTACACCCGTTGTATGAAAGCGTAGAGTCGAGAACACCCGATCATCATGTGATGCCTCAAAACACGATCCACAAAACGGTGCATACTTAAGGAAGAACACATTTTATCTTGATATCTAAATGAGGGATCATCTTATAATGCTACCAAAAGCGCCAAACTAGCAATATAAGATGCTAACATCTAATGTGTGAAGTGAGGTGATATGGTCCATGCATTTGATCTCTATCATTTGCATCGTGGTATGATCTCTATCATTCCTTTGTGTGTAAGGCCATGGTCTATGGAACTTACACGTTAAGTGAGTTGTAAGACTATCTATCATACATCTACTTACAACAATACCATATCAAGACACTAGCCCAGCAACGATCTAAACTAGACGCCTCTAATTTATCAATTGCAAGTTTTACGTGGCTTAGGGCTTTCGGAGATAGAACCGGTCTTACCTACGAACATGAACCACAACGAGGATAACCAAGTTATTAGCAACTCGTTGTAAATCAGATATTTACTATAGTAGGAGATGGACACCGCTAGCCACTTATGCAAAACTAGTTGCATGTCCCGTGGAACCGGTCTCATGTATGATGACATGTAAGGTTGGTCCGCCGCTTCATCCCACTATGCCACCAATATCCAAAGTACATAGAAGATGCAATAACATGATCATCATCGCCACATATAAACATATGTACTACCTGCAAAGCACCCACGCATAGATCAGGCTCGATACCATTGTTGGGTCCGCAGCATAGAAAACAAAAAATTCCTACGATGAGAACTATACGCCAAGATCTATCTACTAGATACAGAGCAACGGGTGGACATACATCCATGGAGAACTTACCCTCGAAGACAACGAGTTTTGTTAACGAGTAGGAACTCGTGGTTGATGTAGTCGTACGCTTGTCGATCTCAAGATCTTGTGGAAGTCCGAGCGCCGCAAATCAGCAGCACATCCGTCCTCGCACACACGTTCAAGCCACCGGACAACCTCCACCTCCTCGCTCTAGTAAATCAGCAGAAGCAACAACTCCTTCTAGACGCAAGGCCACCGGGAACATGTATCTCGCTAATCCGAGACCATGGGGGAATATCTAGAGGGGGAGAGAGATCCTTCATGAGGAGGTGTAGTTTGTGAGAGGGGAGAGGGGGGATTTATATAGGAGGGAGGGAGACCCCTCCCCTCCCATAGCCGGCGCATGAGGGGGGGGACTCCTCCCCTCCTTCATTCATGTGGTGAACCTCCACTCACATAAACATGGCCTCCACCCAAAATCCCACTCACATGTATTTAATTTCCACCAAATTAAATGCAACTCTCAATTAATAAAACTCTTTTACTTATTTTATTCAGAATTTTGTTAATTACTTTAATTAACAATCATTCACATAAAACCCCTTGCAACATTTCAATATCACATGCAAAACCACTTTCTGCAATTTCACCCGAAACAATTCTGGTTTCTATCGAAACAATTCCTGTTTCTATCGAAACATTTCCTGCGCTTTGCAAACCTTTTTTCTGGAACATATGTGCTGCTAAATGGTGTCCGGCAACCCTTAAGTGTGTCACCCTACGGTTCGCAAATAATGCAGACATGATTGAGACTCCTCTCAGATCAATAATCAGAAGCGGGACCTGGAGATCCATACTGACTCCTGCATATTCAATGATGACTTCTATGATCGTGAGAACCTTTAACGTCATCAATTTAATCCCTTTGTCTCATGATATAATACATGTCCAAGATTTGATCATCGGTATCCAAATACCTAGTTTGATCTCGTTACCAACATGCACTCTTTTCTCGTTCCCGTGATATAACATTCTAGTGATCACATCACTTGCTTGCAAGCTATCTTAATGTGATATCACCGAGAGGGCCCAGAGTATATCTATCCGTCATCGGGATTGACAAATTCCACTCTTGATCCATGAGCCTCAACATAACACCTTCATAGCACTGAACCCACCTTTATGGTCACCCTGTTACGGTGTGACGTTTGATGTTATCAAGATACTCTTCCGGTGTTAGCAATTAACATGATCTCATGGTCTAAGGACTAAGACTACTTTGTATGATGTTATAGCAATATAAACATAATGACTTGATCGTAATGCTATACTTCGTATGAATGTTCATCACATCATTTCACAAATGCTGTGACCTTGTTATTAACAACATCCAATGTCCATGATCAGGAAACCTTGATCATCTTGTTAATCAACAAGCTAGTCTATAAGAGAGGCATAACTAGGAAACCTTTTGTTTATTAAACACACATGTATTGATGTTTCCTATCAATACAATTATAGCATGAAAAATAAACATCTATCATATACAAGGAATACATAATAACAACTTTATTATTGCCTCTCAGGGCATATTTCCTTCAGGAATTTTTCCATAACACCGAGGACAAAAGAGTTTGTTACTTGGAACGTCAAGTTTCTTGAGAAGGAATTTTTCGCGAAAAGTTAAGTGGGAGGACAATAGAACTTTGATAAGGTTGTTGAACCTTAGCTATATGTGCTAAGTAGCGCAGCACCGGAAAGTGTCCCGGTGGCGGCCACAATGCTCATGGCTCACGTGATTACAAAGGGTGTGATCTCGGAGATTAGAGTTCCTATTGAACCGTGTGGGTCGGTAAGAATCAAATAGTGTGATTTGATAAGCAAGTCGTTATTGTTTTGACAATGATGAACCGACTACATGCAAAGAAGCGATGATGGGCCCTGACTCCATAAAATGACTAGAAGTCATAGAATCCGTGATAGTATCCATACACGAGAAATCAAGTTTCTGAACTTGGAAGACCCTCCGGAAAGGCGTGAAGCCTATCGGTCGTGTTTGGATCTATAAAAAAATAAGACATGGATGTTTAACATCTATGAAATAGTCGACATGTCGGAAAGAAGTTTACGACAATGTTCAAGGAGTTGACTATGACAAGATTTGATCTTTCATAGCGATATATAGTCTTGACGGATTAATGTAGCAACCACTACATATAATTTGGTATATGGTAGTTGAATAAACAAAACAAGGTTCTTTTAATAGAACGCTTACCTAGGAGGTGTACATGACATAGTCCGAAGGGTTTTGTTAATTCAAAGGGTGCTAAAAGGGCATGCAAACTTCAATAGTTGAAGTGAGCATAGCGGAGTTGGAATCTTCACCATGATGAAACTGTTAAAAGAGTTTAAATTCATCGGAGATGATGAAGATGCTTGCATTTGCAAGAAATTAAGTGGGAGCGCTGAGACATATTTCTAATACATTATGTAGAGGACATATTGTTGATTGGAAATGATGTATCTTGTATTGACACAAGTTAAGAATTTCATTAAAATAAGATTTCAATGAAAGACTTGGGCAAAACCGGAATATTAGGCATCAATATCTATATGGATAGATTGAGGCGCTAATATGGTTGTGCCAGACATACATATATGAGATATTGAAAGGGTTCAATATGGAAACAACAAGAAAGGTTCTTGCTGCATGGAAAGGATTGTATCAAGATTCAAGTGTTTCAACACTTGGTGAGTAAAATCACATGAAGATTTTGATCGATTATACCATGATATGTATATATCCAGAATGTCCTATGCTCTAAATGTTATGAGCACATACCAGAATGATTCATAAGATGATCATTGGACAATAGTAAATATATTCTTATGAGCTTTGGAAGAACTAAGAATATATCATGTATAAGTGACAAATAGTTAAAGGTAGTTCATTGTAAAGTGTTACATTGATACTAGTTTTGTCACAAGATACATATTAAATTTATCTCAATTTAGACTTTGGGTGGCACAATGTAATGGAAAGGATGTTCCATGATGGATTTGGATGAGTTCCAAAGTTGAGACATTGTGACGGATACTACAACAAAACGCTAAGTATATAAATGCTATAGTAACAGCAAAGGAGGGCATTTGTGTTAAGTAGTTTGTTATCAAACTAGGTGTGGTTCAAAGTGGGCTAATACTATGAAGATATATTGTGTGACAAATAATATCAACATATTTTAACCGGAACGAACTAAAGGTCTCACGAAAGGACCAAATTTATACAATGCCATCTCATTTGAGAATGAGTGATGCGTAGAGACGCAAAGACATGCAAATACATACTAACCTAAAACTGTTAGATTCGGAGATTATGTTAACCACTAGCAATAGCGTATATGCAACACCAGAAAGCCATAGGTGTTCAATACGCAAAGTTTTTCAAACTAGATTATTGACTCTAGTGCAAGTGGGAGACTGAAGGGAATATGCCCGAGAGGCAATAATAAAGTGGTTATTATCTTATTCCATGTTTATGATAAATGTTTATTTTGCATGCTATAATTGTATTGATCGGAAACATCAATACATGTGTGTTTAATAAACAAAAAGGGTTCCTAGTTATGCCTCTCTTATAGACTAGCTCGTTGATTAACAAGATGATCAAGGTTTCCTGATCATGGACATTGGATGTTGTTAATAACGAGGTCACAACATTGGTGGAATGATGTGATGAACATTCATCCGAAGTATAGCATTACGATCAAGTCATTATGTTTATATTGCTATAACATCATATGAAGTAATCTTTATCCTTAGACCATGAGATCATGTTAATTGCTAACACCGGAAGAGTATCTTGATAAAATCAAACGTCACACCGTAACAGGGTGACTATAAAGATGGGTTCAGTGCTACGAAGGTATTATGTTGAGGCTCATGGATCAAGAGTGGAATTTGTCAATACCGATGATGGATAGATATACTCTGGGCCCTCTTGGTGATATCACATTAAGATAGCTTGCAAGCAAGTGATGTGATCACTAGAATGTTATATCACGGGAACGAGAAAAGAGTGCATGTCGGCAACGAGATCAAACTAGGTATGGAGATACCGATGATCGAATCTCGGACATGTAATATATCACGAGACAAAGGGATTTAGTTACAAGCGTTAAAGGTTCTCACGATCACAGAAGTCATCGTTGAATATGCAGAGTCAAGATGGATCTCCGTGTCCCGCTCGATTATTGATCTGAGAGGAGTCTCAATCATGTCTGCATTATTCACGAACCGTAGGGTGACACACTTAAGAGTTACCGAACACCATTTTGGAGCACATATGTTTTAGACGAAAGAATTGCAAAGCACAGGAATTGTTTCGATAGAAACCGGAAATTGTTTCAGGTGAAATTGCAGAAAGTGGTTCTGCATGTGATATTGAAATATTGCAAGGGGTTATTTGTGAATGTTTGTTAATTAAAGTAATTAACAAAATTCTGAATAAATTTAATAAAAGAGTTTTATTAAATGAGAGAGCATTAAACTTGGAGAATTTTAATGCATTTAAAGTAGGGACTTTAAAGGGCAATGTGAAGAGGCATTTTAATGTGGAGGGGTTACCACCACATGAATGGGGAGGTGAGGAGTCACCCCCCCATGTGCCGGCCATGAAGGAGGGGCACCCCCCCTCCTCCTATAAAAGGCCACCGTCTTCCTCATTCTTCCTCAAACCTCCTTGTGAAGGATCTCTCTCCCCCTCTAGAATTATTCCCCCATGGTCTCGGATTAGCGAGATACATGTTCCCGGTGGTATTTTGCGGAAGGAGTTCTTGCTCACTGGATCGCTGGAGCGAGGAGGTGGAGGTTGTCCGGTGGCTTGAACTTGTGTGCAGTATGCGGATGCACTTGAGTTGCGCCGGACTTCCTCACGATCTTGAGATCGGCAAGTGTACGACTACATCAACCACGAGTTCCTACTCGTTAACAAAACTCGTTGTCTTCGAGGGTAAGTTCTCGTTGGATGTATGTCCACCCGTTGCTTTGTACCTAGTAGATAGATCTTGGCGTGTAGTTCTCATCGTAGGATTTTTTTGTTTTCTATGTTGCGGACCCAACAATCATTCTTAGTAAAAAGAGTGGGATCGATTTGCCCAACTTCGAAGCCACGGTCTAACAAAAGCTCTTTAAGGTGCTGATACCACGCACGTGGGGGCTTGTTTAAGGCCATAAAGTGCCTTATCGAGTTTGTAGACATGGTTCGGGAAGTTAGGATCCTCAAATCCCGGGGGCTGCTTTACATATACCAGCTCATGTAGAGGACCATTAAGAAAAGCACTCTTAACGTCCATTTGCTGCAATTTAAAATTATTATGGGCTGCATAAGCAAGAAGGATACGGATGGACTCCAGACGAGCCACAGGAGCATAGGTCTCGCCGAAGTCAATGCCCTCAACTTGGGAATAGCCTTGTGCCACTAGTCTCGCCTTGTTCCTTAAAACAATGCCATTCTCATCTTGCTTGTTTTTAAATATCCATTTAGTGCCGATAACATTGTGGCAATCCTTGGGCTTCTCCACTAGTTTCCAGACCTTGTTGAGCTCAAAGTTACAACTCTTCATGCATAGCAACAACCTAGTCCGGATCTTCAAGAGCTTCAAACACCTTCTTAGGTTCCGCCATAGAGATATGAGCTTGATGCTCACCAAAACTTGCCAATTCCCTTCTTGTGGAAACCCTTCATCGAAGATCACCTACAACTTTGTCAAGAGTATGACCCCTTAACTCAAGGTTCCGATCAGCACAAGCCTTGCGATGAAGTTCAATAAGCTTGTTGTATCTTGGTGGAATAGTTTCATCACTTGAGTCTTTGTTGGAATCATTTGCTTAACCTTGATTAGAAGTCTGATTATCAGTAGTAGGAGATGACGAAGTATGCCCTTGAGGTGAGTCAGCAACCGTAACAGGAGGCTGCTAATCATCAGGAGTTTCAGGGCCGGATAATCCGGCTGAGGGTGAGGCCGGATAATCCGGCCTGGGAGAACTTGATGCAATTTCATCGGGTTGCCTGGAACTTGCTTGAATTGGCGAGGGGCCGGAAAATCCGGCCTAGAGCTTACAACAGTTTCTTCGATAGGATGCACGGTTTGGTCGTTAGGGGAGTGGTGGCCGGATAATCCGGCCTGGGACATCCAGGAGCATGTTGACCTTCAACAATTGGTGGAGTTGGTGTAGAAGTTACTCCCATGGTTGGAGCATGTTGAGTATGTGTAGATGAGGGCTCTTCATGAGTAGAGAATTGTCCTTCCCGACCCGCCACAAGGGGTTCCTCAATGGGGCGGAAAAATCCCACGCCCATTGTTCTTATGGCATCTTGGGGTATTTCAACATCTGCATCACAAACATCAACTTGCCCCGCACGGGAGCCGTCATTTTCCTCGAACACCACACTACAAGATTCTACAAAAGTTCCGGGGAGCTTATTGCAGACTTTATAAGTGTGGGATTCGGCACCATAACCAACAAAAATACCTTCTAAAGCCTTAGACTCAAATTTAGATAAACGAACTCCCTTGATGAGAAAGAAACACTTACACCCAAATACCCGAAAGTATGAGATTTTTGGCTTGTTACCGGTAAGTATTTCATACAGAGTCTTGTCCAAGATTTTACGGAGGTATAACCGGTTGGATGAATGACAAGCGGTAGAGATTGCTTCAGCCCAGAAGTTATATGGAGACTTGAATTCGGATAACATAGACCTTGTCATATCCATTAGAGTCCGGTTCTTCCTCTCGGCAACACCATTTTGTTGAGGGGTGTATGCAGCGGAATATTGATGTCTTATCCCCTCTTCACTTAGGAACTCATTTAAGGTGTAGTTCTTGAACTCGGAGCCGTTATCACTTCTTATTGCCAGAATAGGGATGTTGTGTTGACGTTGAACCTCGTTGGCAAAGTCGATGACCGTTTGTTGAGTCTCGCTCTTCAACTTGAAGAAATAGACCCAAGTGTATCTTGAGTAATCATCAATGATCACAAGACAGTACTTCTTCCCACTGAGGCTTGCATGAGATGGAGGTCCAAAGAGGTCCACATGAAGGAGCTCTAAGATCCTTTTTGACGAAATAATAGTCTTCCTTCGATGCGGAGAGTCATGCGTTTTCCCTTCAACACAAGCCCTGCAAACACGATCTTTGGCAAAGGAGACATTTTCTTTTAGTCCAAGGATGTGGCCACCCTTGTGGAGACTTTGCAAAGTTCTCATATTGACGTGGGCTAGTCGGCGATGCCATAACCAACCCACGTCAGCCTTTCTGAAAAGACACATCGGGCCTGTAGTGGTTTTCCCCGAAAAGTCCACCACGTACAGGTCATTTTTGACATATCCCACGAAAGCGACTTTTAGAGACTTGCTCCACAAGAGTAGCACCAAATCAGCATCAATAAAAACTGCAAAGCCCATCTTACCAAGGGCGCGAACTGAAAGTAAATTGTAACCGAGGATCTCAACAAGCATGACGTCCACGAGAGAGATATCGTGAGCCACCACAACTTTGCCAAGACCCAATACCTCAGATTTAGACTTGTCACCATAGGAGACGGTTATATATCATGATTTGGCCGCATCTCCGTGATGATCTCCTTGCTTCCGGTCATGTGACTCGTGCATCCGCTATCGAGTACCCATTTAGACCCACCGGAAGCATAGCCCTACAAGAAAGTTACTTCTTGGTTTTAGGTACCCATTTTTCAATGGGTCCTCTCATGTTAGTGACAAGGGTCTTGGGGACCCAAATATACCAAGGAATGTAACAATCATAAGGACCTACATAACTAGCATAAACATCACCATAATGATCGCAATATAACTCAAAGTTAGGATTGTTAGCCCCTGCAAAACCATCATAATTAGACTTGTCATTGGTGGTGGTGCTAGTCTTTGGTTGAGCAGTCTTGCTCTTCTTCTTGTTCTTCTTGTTCTTTGTCTTGTAAATATAACCAAGACCCTCTTTTCCATTGTTTGTTCTTTGCTTGCTAAGTATCTCATCTATAACGTCTTTACCTTTGTGTTGCGATCCTTCTGCAAGTTCTTCTTTTTCATAAGATGATGTGGAGGTGTTGGGCACATCATACTTCCTGAATTGAGTTTGGAGTTGGTCATGAGACTCATTTAGAGTAGAGTGTTCACTCTCCAATGCCTCGTGAGCAATGTCAAGTTTCTCAAACTTCTCCGAGAGTCTGGCATGAGCAGCCCCAAATTCAATCTTTTCCTTCTTTAGTTTCTTTACCTTGGCAAGAGCGTTGTCACGTTCTTTGATGAGATGAGCCACAACTTCTTCATGTGACTCCTCAATGGATTCGAGTCTCTCTTCCAAAGATACTTGAGCTTCCTCTTCTTCTTCCAAGGCATTCTTCAAAGATGCTATCTCCAAGGCGTCTTCTCTTTCAATTCTGCCCTTTTCTTGAAGGAGATCTTCGGCTTGGGCAAGTTGACTCATAAGAGCATCAAAATGAAGTTTGTGCTCACCTTGCAAGTTAGTGAAAAAGTTGTCCAAAGCAATAACTTCTTATTTCATTTTAAGACTAGTATGATCATCCATATCCATATTTATGTTAGTCTTAGGGAATGAAGAACTAGAAGTTGATACCTCGGACCGTCTTGCCATAAGACAAGTGACGTTGTTATTGATGAAGTTTTTGTTTGGCAAGTCGAAGAGAGATGATGGATTCGATGTGGTAGCTATAGCAGCCACCTCGCGAGAACTGTCTTCATCCTCTTCATCTTCACTTGCAGAGGAGTATTCTTCTTGTGCCACCACGACAATCTTGGGTTGCTTCTTGTAAGGGCCATTCTTTTTGATAAATGGCTTCTTCTTAGGTGCCTTGGATTTTTCTTTAAGGATGAGCCTGCCACCATATTCTTATCTATTTTGATATGGACACTCAGCCACAAAGTGCAGCCTATCTCCACAATTGTAGTATGTTCTCAGTTTTGGGCCACTTTCTCTTCTTCCACTTGACCCATTCTTATGCTCGAGTTCTGACTTGGCCTTGGCTGGATCCTTCCAAAAGTTCCTTGCGTAAAACGCCATGTACTCACCATGAGCACGTTTGACTTCATCGGGGCAGTCCATGGATGCACCCTCGAAATCTCTTTCGTCCTCATCTTGCTCAACAACATTAGCCTTTAGAGTAACATTGACCCCTTTTTGCATTCCAATGGCATAGGCACGGGCATCTTCCGTGTTCTTTGCAGCAACCTTGAATGATGCCATTTCTTGCATGACTTCATTGGACGTCATTTGATCGTAGTTGTGTCTACCTTGCAAGCTCTTCAAGTCCGTTGGCTCAAAAGGCATTAGAGCACTCACATATTTCCTTTTTATCCAAGCATCATCAATGTGAGTGGCTCCATGCTTTCTAAATGTTGTTGCGATGCCCTTGAGTCTTCTATACATGTCTTCATGGTTTTCACCATCCAACATGTAGAATCCTTCAGCTTCATTACTAAGGGCATCATACCTATTCCTTCTCATGCTTTCATTTCCAATAAAGAGATCGGTGAGAGCATCCCAAGCTTCTCTAGCTGTGTTGAGATGTTCAATGTGGGGCATGTCCTTGGGACCCACTCCGAGCTGTATCATGTGGAGAGCCGTAGCATTCAATTGGCTATCCACAACTTCTCTTCTTATCAGGTTGGTGTGATATCCAATATGAAGACCCTCTTCGATAATCCTACAAAGTTCAATAGAAGAGCTGCAAACATGAGACTTCATTAAGAATTACCATTGATTAAATGAAGATGCAGTAAGCTTGGGTGGATCACCCCTATTGTTTATATGAGGATGAGGGATAGGTGGGTCGAGGGAATATAAGTGATGAACCTCACTATATTCCTCCTTACCATTTCCCTTCTTGGAGGTGGAACCATTATGTTTTTCACCTATCACTTCATCTTCCTTGGATCCAGTGTTAGCCTTATCCTTGGATGAGGGAGTGGTGGCCTCAGAGGAGGATGGAGATGGGGCTACGGATGATGTGAGGCGAGCAATCATTTGATGCATCTCCTCCATCTTGGTCTCAAAGGATTTCAACAAGGTTGTTTCCAATGTCTTGAGGTCATCCATTATGACCTTATCCACAGCCTCATTCTCATTCTCCTTGGTACCCATACTTCTCTTAGGCGGTTAAGCCCGAATAAAGAGCCGGGGCTCTAATACCAATTGAAATGGATGGTATGGGCACCTAGAGGGGGTGAATAGGTGCTACTTCAAATTTTAATGCTTTTTCAATTTTAGGCTTAACACAAAAGGTAAATTCTCTAGATAACTATTTAGAAGAATTTCCCTATATGCAAACCTATCTACTAGCAAGTAAGAGGCGAGTGGAAAGAGGAACGACTGAACCATAGTGAAGCACGCGGAGACACAGGATTTTTTTTACCATAGTTCCTTCCTTGTTAAGGGAAGTACATCTACGTTGGAGGGGTGGGCGGTACTAAGACCACCACGCCACAATAGGCCTCACCCTATTCTCCGATGGATCCCACCACCAAAGGCCTGATCCACCTTTCCACTATAGGAACCCTTTGAGGCGGGTACCGACGCCTTTACTAATGACAACAAGCTGCCACAAGAACAAGTTATCAATAACAAAATACAAGATCTAGATATTAGTAATAATACTAGATCGGGGATTTCTCCAAATTAATGGAGAGGAGTTGATGCGCTTGATTCGTGATGGCAACGAAGATAGTCTCCTCCTTCAATTCCCCCAAAGATCGAAGCCTTCAGGTGGTTGAAGTGGGAGATCTAGAGAGAGAGCTCTTGCAAAGGGTCTGACAATTTTCGAATGAATCAAGAAGTTTTGCCCGAAGGGGAAGAAGGGGTTTTTATACCCCCTTCCCCAACTGAGCCGTTGGAGCCTTTGGGGCGGATTATCCGGCCCAAGTGAGGGACGGATTATCCGGTATGGGGAAAAACTCCGCCCCAAACTCGGATTATCCGGCAGATAAACCGCCCCCACTCAGAGCGACGCGTCGAGCCTGCCCTTGACCGCCTCCTGGTCCGGCCCCATGCGAAGGCCGGATTATCCGGCCAAGGGAGGAAAAACCTCCCCTGTTCAGATTTTCTGGGAGAAAATCCGACCGCACTCTGAGCATCGTGCCTTAGCTGCCTTTGATTGATTTCTGGGGGCCGGATTATCCGGGCCCATGCGAAGGCCAGATTATCCGGCCTGGGGAGGAAAAACCGCCCCATTTCGGATTTTCCGGGAGAAAATCCGAACCCACTCCGAGCGTCGCGCCTTGGCTGCCTTTGAGCAATGAGTTAGGCCAGATTATCCGGCCCTTGGTGCGGCGGATAATCCTCCCCCCAAAACACAAGAACAATCCCTGCACACTTAGCGCACATGAGAAAACTCCACGGTATTATTATCTAACACTCAAAAAACAGGGAACCATGAAATGTTCTTTCAGTGGAGAGGCAAGTGGTTCTACATCCGCGACCAGAAGGCCGACGGAGAGCACTAAGGACTCGTGCCCTTTGATCCCACGACGCCGTGCAAGAGCAGGCTTTCTTGGAAGAACGTAGTGATGCTTGGCGAGTCCGAGGAGACGAAAGTGTTGTACAAGCGCGTCTGTGACCTCGAGAGATGCATGGGTAAAGAAGAGGGAGGCGCCGCCCTCATTTGCACATGGTTGCGCCGTCGTGTCCAGCCTCTGCAGGCCAGAGTCCACCCCATGTTCCAATGGGCTGGTGCGGACGATGCCACTCGCGTATCTGCCGATGGCATTTCCGAGGGTGAAGTAGATAAGAGGTTGCGACTGGTGACAAAGTATACTGCCAAAGAGGTTCTCCCAGGCGAACTAGTCGTGCCTCCCTTCGACGCCTCTAACCCTCCTCCTTAGGTAGAATTGTACTATGAAGTAGATTTCGTTCTCGATTGCCTTGAAGTTCTTGATGTATAATGAATTGTTTTCTGAATGCAGGATTGGAAGGTGTCTCCCAATTTGCTCCCTCTTCCTGAGGGGGTTATACCTCGCGAAGTGGATGCAGAGGACGAGTCGGAATCGACCGTCCCACTTGAAGAGGAGGAGGGAGCCCTCGAGTCTAGTGATCCGGACACTCGCAAGCGTTCTCGCAGCAAGGACTCAGATGCTTCGTCTCCGTCGACTCCAGAAGGCCCATCTGTTGGTGCAGAGGAGCCGATTCCCGCCATTCCTGTGTGGTTCATGGCTCCTCCTGCCCGGAAGAAGCTTCGACTGCCAAAGGAATCGTCGGAGTCGGAGGATCAGTCCTTCGATCTTGATAGATTTGACTAGTAAGTTCTGTGTTCGTGACCTCGTTTTGGTTTCTTCTTTGAGTTGCCATTTTTCCTGAAGCTTTTACTTGATTTGTGTTTCAGTCAAGCGGCAACGTCGTCTTCTGACGATGTCGAAGGAGTCCGGAGTCGCGAACTCCAAGTCCAAGAAGGTGGCTCCGTAGTCTCCTTCTCCTCCATTGGCGGCCCACTCCGGGCATAATTCATCGAGTTCCCCGCATGCTGGGGAACATCAGATGGTCACTCGGATGACTGTGCAACAACCTTCTTCGGAGTCTATGGAGGATCATGTAGGTATCTTGTAGTTGGCAGTCGAATTTATTCTTGGCACTGCTTTACTTGAACTTTTATTGTCTCCTGATGCAGCTCATCGTGAAGGAACCTGCCCGCCTGGCGGAGCAAGTCCTTAACATGGGCCGACAACATGCGCGACTGGACAATCCCCAGCGCATTGTCAAAAGTAAGTCTTGACTTCGTCTTTGTCTTTGCGAATATTATTGATTCGAGTTGGTGACATTCCCTGCATGTTGCAGCTGAGCATAATGAATTACTTCGCCATGCTGCTGCACTTGAGAAGACGCTGGCCGCGGCGACAAAGAATCGCGACGAGGCGGTCGCAGCTTTGGAGGAGTCGCGAAAACGAGAGGAGGATCTCCATGCCTCTACCGCTGAGAGGGAGAAGTTGTTCGAGGAGCAACTTTTCTCGATTGCCAAGTCCCTCTCAGGTCTTTTTTTTCATCTAGATATGCCTTGCTTTTTCGTTGCTTTGACGTGTACTTGTTATACTAACACTTTTATGTATGCAGATGCCAGCGACTTGAGCTTTGATGCCCAATCTCTACGCCATTCGGATGGCTTGGCTGGTGCCGTCGCCGCAGTTGAAGACAGCAGCGTATCTCTCCAGGAGACGCTAGGGAAGGCCAAGGATATGCTTAGTCGCATCTGTGAGGACTTAACTCCCAAGGCCGGACTGATCGACAACCTCGGCGACTTGGTGGAGTCCCTGGCTGGAGGAATTCCTACTGACTTCAAGAACTCGCAGCGCTCCGTCGGCGCCACCATGGCACTCGCAATGGTGCAGGCCCATGGTGTGGAGATGGATCCTACCACTATCTCGGAGGCGATGCTTGTCGACGCTGGAGGCCACCAGGTAGTGTTTGCTCCCTTTGCTGGTAAATGCAAAAATTATGGTCCCTAGATTATCGAGACAATCGCCAAGTACTCCGAGGAGCGGCGTCAAGCGAAGGCTGCGAATGCTGCGGCGTCTAGGGGTACTACCGGCAAGTCCGTGGCGTCGGAAACTACCACGGATGTGATGAAGCCCCCGAGGCCGAAGTCGAAGTTGAAGAAGCACATTGCTCCTTAGTTTTTATATGTAATAGCTCTAGTGTTTGACCTTTTGTGTCTGTGAAACAATGCTTTTGTGGGGGTACCCCAATCAAGACTTTGATATGTTTGAATGCATCCAAGCCTTTCGTCAATGTATCCTTGGCCTCTTATTTTGCTTTTGTTTGGTTCCTGATAGGGTACCTCGAGTGTTCCTTCGAGTGATCCTCATGATCCATCACCCACTGATGAGACCTTGGCGCAGCCACGTTCAAGGGTGGATGAGTTATCCCTGCTTTCGCGACTGCGTGATCGCGTTAAGCAGTTGGAACGTGAGTTGCCCATCCTTCGTGGTAACGTGGATGTATGGAAGTCGAGGGCTGATGGCCCAAAATATATCGAGCTCGTTGGGGAACCCCAAGAGGAAGGTATGATGAGCACAACAGCAAGTTTTCCCTCAGTATGAAACCAAGGTTTAATCAAACCAGTAGGAGCAAGGAAACACCCCAAAGGTGTTGCTAGCTGAGCGCACTACCAAAGGCTACAAAGCAATGTGGAGACCTGCACAACACAACCACAGAACTTTGTCCCCAACTTACGATGAGGTTGTCAATCTCACCGGTTTTGCTGAAAACAAAGGATTAAACGTATCGAGTAGAAGAAAGTAATAGTTTGCAGAAAGTAAACACAAAGCAGTAAACAGTTGATTGTAGATTGATGATAAAAGAAAGGACCGGGGTCCATAGTTCACTAGAGGTGGATCTCCTTAAGATAGATAACATGCTGGGTGAACAAATTACAGCGGGGCAATTGACAAACATTGGGAAAGCATACAAGCATATACTAATCATCTTGACTCCTTTGAGATTCGATTGGGCATTACAACATTATACATAGACCACCATCCAACTACATCTATGACTAATAATCCAACTTTAGGTTATCATCCGAACCGCCTCCAGTATTAAGTTGCAAGCAACGGATAATTGCATTACGAATTGCGTGTAAAGTAAACAATACGATTGTTATATGAACAAAGGATTGTTGTTTTATCCCTAGTAGCAATAGCACATCTAGTATCTTAGAGATTTCTATCACTTCCCCAGATTACCAGAGGCATGAACCCACTATCGAGCATAAATACTAACTCTTGGAGTTGCTAGCATCTACTTGGCCAAGATAGCTACTAACAACGGAAAGCATGCAATATCACAAATAACAAAGACATGATAAAATCAATAATCAATCTAAAATAGCATCTCAATATCCATCGGATCCCCGCAAACACAACATGCAGAATTACAAATAGATGATCTTGATCATGAACGGAGCTCACAAGATCTAAACATGAAAGCACAAAGGAGGAGAACCAGCCATCTAGCTACTACATGGAATCGTAGTCCAGAGATGAACTACTCACGCATCACACTGGAGGCTTGCATGATGATGAAGAAGGCCTGTGGTGAATTCCCTCCCATAGGTGCCGGAAGAGCAGATCCCTCCCGATCTAGGGATGGAGATGACGCGGCTACAAAACTCTTTCGTGGATTTTGATCGCACTTAGGGTTTCGGGACGAGGCAATATATAGTGAAGGAGAGGCCGGGGTGCCTGGCGACCAGAGCACCCCTAGCGCTGCTGCCCGGCCAGCGGCCAGGTAGTGTGGCCGGGCCCTAGCCCCTCTCCGTCTCGTATTCTGGCTCTAGGTGTCCCTCGGTGAAAAACTGACTTTGGCTTTTATCCCGTCCAATTCCAAGAATATTCATTTTTTGACTTTCCTGGAACCAAAAACAGCAAAAAACAGGCAGCTGGCACTATGGCTCTTGTTAATAGGTTAGTCCAATAAATCATATGAAAAGTACTCCAAAGTGTGGACAAAACATAAGAAAGTAGATAAAACCAAGCATGGAACATCAAAAATTATGGATACGTTAGCAACGTATCAACATCCCCAAGCTTAACTACTGCTCGTCCTCGAGTAGTAAGTGATAAAAAGAAAGAATAATTTTTGAGGTGGCATGCACCATCATAAACTTGATCGAAGTATTTGTAAAACATTCAAAGCTGGGATCATAGTACTTCAATCATAACATGAAAGACAAAGTTCTAGCAATAAGACAAAGAACTATGTTGCAACATGAAAAGGCACAAACAAAAGATTCATGAATAACAATGTTGTGCAAGACGTTTGTTTGTTTCACATAAAGAAAACATAGCATAGTGGCATTCAGCTTGTCCCTCATAGAGTAGCAAACATAAATGCATAGGACACCTTCAAAGTTCGTAAGAGTGACTAGATACAAATAGTTTAAAACAAGCAATATCAAAGCTATGCACCAATCAACAAGTCTTGGGACAATGCACATAGAACTAAGAATGGCCACTATGCTCCCAAAGTAGGTGCATTAAGGTAGAAGGTGGGGACTCAACATAAAAGTAAAAGAAGGGCCTTCATAGAAGGAAGTAGGGATTCAAGTCTCATAAAGAGCTTCCGAAAATTATGGTACTTAATAGCTTTCAGCTCTCATTGCCCCTATCATAAGCATCTTGAAGGTGATTAAGGTTAAAGTGACACAACTAAGAGGATATGCTTGACAAGTTATAAATTGAAATCTCATGCCCCTTACTTACGAAGACCGAACCTCATGCTACTCAACTTTAGTCACAAGTAAGCTCTTGTCATTGTAAGTACATATGTATCATAAAGAACCGCCAACGGGTACCCCTTGCACATGATACAGGAGCTATCCCATAATAAAAATGACAAGGCAAGCAGACAATGAGCATCTCAGCGATCTTTTTATTTGCTATTTGCATAGGTTTTTATTGAGGATGCTTCATAGAGTGCTCATTATGGTGATGCTGCAAGTTTCCACCATGATTAGGCATGGCTTAGGCTAGCGGCCCAGGCATTTCTCTAACACACATACAAACTCCATGATCTTACAAGTTCCACTTTTATTTCACACCGTCAGGATCCATAAGTAAAAGAACATGATATCAACGGGGTACAAAGTACAGGTGCAATGTTGAAAGCGTTCCCCATGATACATGGTTCTGCTAACTTCAACTTATAAAGCACAAGCATATAGGTAACAAAGATGGACGCAATTGTTCAAGTTTATTAAGGGCAATAAAAGTAAAGTGTGCCATCAAGTTCGTGAGAGCTTTAATCACTAGTTTTCTCATAACAAGTTTAATTCAGAAGGTAGATAAAAACATGAATATATTTGGAATAGCATATGCTAATAGGTATGTATGGTGGACTCTTTGGAATAACTTGGTTTAAGGAGTTGGATGCATGAGTGGAACTCATACTTGGTTGTGGAGGCTAGCAAAAGACTAGGAGCGATAAACTAAGAGAGCAATAATAGCCATAATCATGTAGAGCGACAGAACACCGTTGATCAAAGCATAAAGTGATACCACAAGTTGAAAACTAAAGGATCATAAAGGCTATGGTGACTTGGGATAGTCATAACATGGTGTGAGCATGTGCCAAGTCAACCCAAATAAAGCATCAAGGGAGAATACCACAATACTATGCTTTAATATGCTAAAACAACGCATGATCCTTCCAAGGCACATTAAGAAATCTCAATTGTTTATAACAAGTCATGCTATAGCAAAGAATACTAAGCATAAAGCCAAAACAATATCAAGCATGGCATGACAAAGCATAGGCCACAGTAAAAAACAAGCTCTCTTTACCACTTAAGCATGAACTTTCCTACTCTTTTCCAATCCAAACCAAACTATTTGAAAGCCAATGTATGAAAGAGGGGGTCCAACCAATTTATTCAGCAAACTAAGAAAACAAAGCAAACGAAATACCAAAACGAAAACGAAAAAAGAAGATGCTCCAAGAACAACATAACTGTGCATGAAACAATAAAAATGAAGCGTTTGGAAGGAACCTGTGATTTTTATTGATAAAGAGGGGGATGCCTTGGGCATCCCCAAGCTTTGACGCTTGTACTTCTTTGATATTTCTTGGGGTGACACGCGTGGCATCCCCAAGCTTGAGATTTAGTCCATCCTTCATCTCATTACTCATTCCTTCCATACACCTAAAATTTTTCCTTCATACAAAACTTCACACAATCTTTATTAGCAACATTAGTGCATTCAAGATAATAGGTCTCTAGGTTCAGTTACAACACTAATAAAACTTCCATTAAAACACTAGCTACTGTAGAACTTCCCTCAAAAAGCTCAATTCCCCAAAAAGACCTCAAAAAGGAACGAACAAGAAGCAAATGCAGAAAATGGCAGAAATCTGTCAAAACAGACCAGCAGGTAAAGACGAATTTTTTCGAAGACCTTCTGTTGCTCAAATCAAAAAGTGTTGAACTAACGAAAGTTAGATAACAACCTGGGGTAGAAGCACAAAAGTTAACGCCTCAAAAGGACGTACAGAGATTTTACACGAATTTTTACGATGAAGCACATAAATCTGTTTCGGGACAACAACTTTCCCAATCATTACTTCTCTCTTATTAGAGGTTACTCTTGGCAAAAAAAGCAAATAAAAAGGATAATGAGCGGTTATTATGAAAGTAATAACTTCCAAGACTCATCTAAAACTTTTGGATTATCTCCCAATAAGTACCTTTCTTTAACGCCTTTAAGTTAGGCATAAGAAGCAATAAAAAGGATCAAGTGTTCTCAAATGAAGAAGCATTAAGAGAAAATTTTGTTTTCATAGGAGAGGCAAAAGAAATCTTCACTCTCTTCTTAGGGAAATGTTCTATACCTTTCTTGAGTGGGATTTGATATTTAATGGTCCCTTCTTTCATATCAATAATGGCACCAACAGTTCTAAGAAAAGGTCTTCCCAAAGTAATAGGACAAGAAGCATTGCATTCAACATCCAAAACATAGAAATCAACGGGGACATATGCATTGTTAACCATAATAATGACATCATTAATACTCCCCATGAGTTTCTTTTTAGCATTATCATCAAGTGGGACATTCAGATAACAATCTTCAAGTGGAGGCAAATCAAGCATATCATAAATCCTTCTAGGCATAATAGAAACACTACTATCAAGATCACATAAAGCTTTGAAATCAAAATCATTCGCTTTCATATTAATGATGGGTTCCTAACCATCTTCTTGTTTTATAGGAATAGAAGCTTTATGTTTCATCTTTTCTTCTTTAATCTTTATGAGAGCATCAGTAATGTGTTTTGTAAAGGCCATGTTCATAGCACTGGCATTAGGACTTTTAGCAAGCTTTTGTAGGAACTTAATAACTTCAGAGATATTGCAAGTATCAAGATCAAAAATCATAATTATCATCTAAAGTAGTAGAGCTATTACTAGCCTCAACACTAGTGGTAGTGATAGTAGAAACACTAATGTTTCTAGCAATTTCATCTTCTCTTTCCCACTTAGCATGCAATTCAGCTAATAGTCTAACATTTTCACGAATTATTACTTGTATGGCATTAGTAGCTACAAAGGGATTGTCAATAGTTTCAGGTTTAGCAGCCATTTTATTCAAAGAAGATTGAGCTTCAGCCAGTGATGCTATATTTCTTTCAGCATTAGAGAGTTTTTCCTCAATGGTTTTATTGAAAGCAGTTTGTTTACTAATAAAGTCTTTAAGCATAACTTCAAGTTCAGAGGGTGCACTCCTATTATTGTTGTAGGAATTTCCATAAGAACTACCATTGTTGGGAGGATATGGCTTATAATTATTGTTACCAAAATTGTTCTTGTAGGCATTGTTGCTAAAATTGTTATTTCTTATGAAGTTCACGTCAACTTGCTCTTCTTGAGCAACCAAAGAGGCCAAGGGAACATTATTTGGATCAATATGGGCTTTCCCATTAACAAGCATAGACATAATAACATCAATTTTATCACTCAAGGAGGAGGTTTCCTCAACAGAATTTACCTTCTTACCTTGTGGAGCTCTCTCAGTATGCCATTCAGAATAGTTAACCATCATATTATCCAGAAGCTTTGTTGCAGCACCCAAAGTAATGGCCATAAAGGTACTCCAGCAGCAGAATCCAATAGATTTATTGAAGAGTAGTTCAATCCTGCATAAAAGGTTTGGATAATCATCCAACCAGTCAATCCATGAGTGGGACAATTCTTTACCAAAGATTTCATTCTTTCCCAAGCTTGAGCAACATGTTCATTATCAGATTGTTTAAACTTCATTATTTCACTTCTCATAGATATAATCTTAGCAGGAGGATAGTATTTTCCAATAAAAGCATCTTTGCAATTAGTCCAAGAATCAATACTATTCCTAGTTAGGGAATTCAACCATTCTTTAGCTTTTCCTCTCAAAGAGAAAGGAAACAATTTAAGCTTAATAATATCTCCATCTATATCCCTATGCTTTTGCATCTCACAAAATTCAACAAAGTTATTTAGATGGGCAGCAGCATCTTCATTACCAATACCAGAAAATTGTTCTCTCATAATAAGATTGAGTAAAGCAGGTTTTATCTCAAAGAAAGTAGCTTTAGGAACAGGTGGAGCAATAGGTGTTCTCATAAAATCATTGTTGTTGGTGCTAGTGAAGTCACACACCTTAGTATTTTCAAGAGTAGTCATTTTTTGTGTTTTTGATAAACAAAGCAAACTTGTAAAACTAATTTTGTGTGTGTTTTTGATAAAGAAACAAGCAAACAAAGCAAAAGTAAACTAAACAAAACAAAAACGACAAAGTAAAGAGATTGGTTATGAGGGACTCCCCTTGTGAAGATGTCCTTGACTCTAACAACGCGCCCGGAAAAATAGCTTGATGGCCCAAAATATATCGAGCTTGTTGGGGAACCCCAAGAGGAAGGCATGATGAGCACAGCAGCAAGTTTTCCCTCAGTATGAAACCAAGGTTTAATTGAACCAGTAGGAGCAAGGAAACACCCCAAAGGTGTTGCTAGCTGAATGTTGGCAGGGCGCACTACCGGTGCTAGCAACAACGTGGAGACCTGCACAACACAACCACAGAACTTTGTCCCCAACTTACGATGAGGTTGTCAATCTCACCGGTTTTACTGAAAACAAAGGATTAAACGTATTGAGTGGAAGAAAGTAATAGTTTGCAGAAAGTAAACACAAAGCAATAAACAGTTGATTGTAGATTGATGATAAAAGAAAGGACCGGGGTCCATAGTTCACTAGAGGTGGATCTCCTTAAGATAGATAACATGCTGGGTGAACAAATTACAGCGGGGCAATTGACAAACATCGAGAAAGCATACAAGCATATACTAATCATCTTGACTCCTTTGAGATTCGATTGGGCATTACAACATTATACATAGACCGCCATCCAACTACATCTATGACTAATAATCCACCTTCAGGTTATCATCCGAACCGCCTCCAGTATTAAGTTGCAAGCAACGGATTATTGCATTACGAATTGCGTGTAAAGTAAACAATACGATTGTTCTATGAACAAAGGATTGTTGTTTTCTCCCTAGTAGCAACAGCACATCTAGTATCTTAGAGATTTCTATCACTTCCCCAGATTACCAGAGGCATGAACCCACTATCGAGCATAAATACTAACTCTTGGAGTTGCTAGCATCTACTTGGCCAAGATAGCTACTAACAACGGAAAGCATGCAAGATCACAAATAACAAAGACATGATAGAATCAATAATCAATCTAAAATAGCATCTCAATATCTATCGGATCCCCGCAAACACAACATGCAGAATTACAAATAGATGATCTTGATCATGAACGGAGCTCACAAGATCTAAACATGAAAGCACAAAGGAGGAGAACCAGCCATATAGCTACTACATGGACTCGTAGTCCAGAGATGAACTACTCACGCATCACACTGGAGGCTTGCATGATGATGAAGAAGGCCTCCAAGGTGAATTTCTCCTCAGGTGCCGGGAAGAGCTTCAGATCCCTCCCGATCTAGGGATGGAGATGACAGCGGCTACAGACTCTTTCATGGAATTTTGATCGGGTACTTAGGGTTCCGTATCAGAGGCAATATATAGGAGGAAGGAGAGGCCGAGGGGGTGCCTGGGGCGGCCAGAGCACCCCCTGGCGCGGGCCAGGCCTGGCCGCGTGGCCAGGTGGTGTGGCCGGGCCCTAGCCCCTCTCCGTCTCGTATTCTGGCTCTAGGTGTCCCTCGGTGAAAAACTGACTTTGGCTTTTGTCCCGTCCAATTCCAAGAATATTCATTTTCTGACTTTCCTGGAACCAAAACAAAAAACAGTGTGGCATCGTGGCTCTTGTTAATAGGTTAGTCCAAGAAATCATATGAAAAGTACTCCAAAGTATGGACAAAACATAAAAAAGTAGATAAAACCAAGCATGGAACGTCAAAAATTATGGATACGTTAGCAACGTATCAAGGGCGGAGAAGGCTACCGCCCGCGAGCAATATCTATTGGAGGAGGTGACGCAGCTGGTCGATCAGTTCAAGTGTTAGCTTTCTGTCCTCTTATCTTTTCTTTTAGTCAATCGTGGCAGTTCCTTGTCTTCATATTTTGCCCTTCTTTTTTTGCTTGGTGTAGTTGTCAGTTCTCATCATCCGCAGGATTAGAAAGAGAGAATCACCATTCGAATGAATGACCTGACCCAGGAGCAGCTTCAGGCGAGTGGGTATTTTTGGTTGGACCATGATCGTGCGATCGCACTTACAAACCTTCAGGATCGTGCTTCTCGAGTACTCCACTTTCTGAGGAAGGCACAATTGTGCCTGAGAAATATCTATCAGACGATGTTTCCTCTAGACGTTGTCCCTTCGAGCCTGTTGGCTCTCCTGGCTAAGTTCCAGGATTTGAGTGCGATTCACGAGTGCGTCCGGCAGCAGTTAGTGGCTGGTGCCAAGGCTGCTCTGTCACTGGTGCGACTGCATAGGCCTGATGTAGACGTTGCGACTGTTGCTGCTGGACCGCCGACCCCGCCGGAAGGTTCGTCCTGGAACATGGTTCCACATTACCAAGCGGTGGATCGTCCAGCAGAAGAAATTGTCGACTTCTTTGAGGAACAAACAAACGTTCTTCTATTGCAGCAGTAGTTTAACATGTATCGTGCACATAAGTGTACTAGTGTTGTAAAGTTCGTACGGATATACTGGATGTAATTAATTTCTATTGATATGTAAAGAGCTTGTTAACTTATATGTTTTGCGAGTGTATTTGCACTCTGCAGTTCCTTTTTGTTAGCCTGACTTATTTTATCTTAGCACCTTGCCAACCTGTCAGGTGCGTTGCAACTGGATTGGTGTTTTATCAAGGGTTCGATTGATATTGTGTCAGCTACTCGGGATACTGCGACTTGTTCGTAGAACGAAGATGTAAAGGGTGGCGTAGCCTCTGAGTAGTAAGATGGCCAGAAAAATGAGGAAAAACACAGAGTTTCAGGACACTTAGCTTTATTTATTCGCAGAATAGTACGAGGTATAATGTGTGGCTAAGTAGCCTGGCTGAATAGCCTTATTTGTAATGTAAGAAAAATGACTAGGGGTAGAAGCGCCGCAGCTGCGCGACGTTCCAAGGGTTGGAGTATGTGACTCCTGTCTCGAAATCTTTAAGGCGATAGGCGCCACCTGGAATTACTTTTGTAATCACGTATGGTCCCTCCCAAGGGGACTCGAGCTTGAGGTGCCCTTGCTGCTTCAGTCGCAGGACCAGGTCTCCTTCGACGAAGGATCTGGGGCATAGCCTTCTGCTGTGATAGTTGCGCAGGTTCTGCTGGTAGATTGTCGATCTTTCTGCTGCGATGTCCCGCGCCTCGTCAAGGAGATCGACGGAGTCTGTTGGCCTTTTCGACTTGATCGTTGGTCTGTGGATGAGCTACGGAGTCATAGCTTATGTTGATTCCCAGGTTCTCGCAGAAACCCTGGAACTCCTTACAGGTGAAGTTCGTTCTATTGTCCATGATGATGCTGTGTGGCACTCCAAAGCGATAGACAATAGACTCGAAGAACTTGACGGCACTGGCTCCTCACTGGTTTGTCACCGGCATGGCCTCTATCCACTTGGTGAATTTGTCAATTGCGACCAGGAGGTAGACGTATGAGGGGACAGTGGCCTGGACGAGGGACTTGGCGCGGGTGGTCACGCCGGTCGAAGATGATGCAGGAGTCGCTTCCACTGAGGTACTCAGTGGTGGAAGGTGGAGAGTTGACCGCCAAGCTGACTTGGCGAGTGATGGCCTTCTGCACTCGATTTGAGGGACGCCCCTTTTGGATCATCCCCATGTTGCCCACGGGTCGTGGGTATGGTTCGCTACCGTGATTCTGGACCGGTGCGGCCGTGGGTGGTGGTATTCCAGGTGGTGGTGGAGGAGCTCCATGTTCCACGGCGCCTGGGGCGACTCCATAGCCCCTGTTGACTACGTCGTGATTCATCCGAGCCAAACCATCATGGAGCTTGAGAAACTCGCGGCAGTCCTTGAGAAGGTGGCTAGATTTTTTCTTGCCGTCGTGCTTGTCGATGTAGAAGTGCACGTTGCATGGCTCGGACAGTTTGTCCTCGATGGTTGTTGCGGGTGCCTCTTCACGAGTGCGGCGCTGCCACACCTGCATGGTTTTCCTAGAGTCACGGTATCCACCGCTGCGATAGCCGCTGTTGCGGTTGTTGTCGCGTTTGTCGGCGTAGCCGGCTGCGACCATGTTGACGTCGTCGCGCACTCGCCGCTTGCCTCGACGGTCGTGTCTGCGCCCAAGGTCTTCATCGTCATCGGAGTAGGTGCGATTTTTTACCGAATCCTCTCGTCGGCCCACCGATTTGCAATTTCCATCAGGTGGTCGATTGTCTTGGGCTTCGAGCGGCCCAGCTCCTCCCTGAGCTCTATGCGGCGAACACCGCCGTTGAATGGGTCGATTGCGTGGTCCTTCGAGATGTTTTCTGTGGAGTTCTTTATGATGGACCACCTCTAGATGTACGAGCGTAGCGATTCGCCCGACCTTTGCTAGCAGCTCCTCAGCTCTTCGATTGATGCGGGCCTTTTATAAGTGCCCTTGAAGTTGCATACAAAGCTATAGACCAGTTCTTTCCAGCTGCGAATGGATCCGCGTGGGAGATTGTTGAGCCATGCACGGGCGGCGCCCTGCAGCTGTAGCTGCAGGCATTCCATGGTCGTGCTTCGACTCCCGCCATGTAGCCTGACGGAGGAGATGTGGTCCTCCAACTAGATCTTTGGGTCTTGTAGGCCATCGGACTTTGGGTTCTCTGACGGGAGTTTGAACCCTTTAGGCATTCGTCACCGATGGCCCTTTGAAGCATCTGGCGCCGCAGAGTTCAGTCTCGTCCTCTTCGGAGTCAGTCGAATGAGCGCGTCTTACCCTTGATTTATCGATTTTGTGCTGCGTGAGGTCATCGCGCGCATTGTAGTCGCGATCATGCCGCCGTGAGCGGCGACGCCGAGACAGATCGTGACTGTCATCGCTGGATGAGGGTGAGGAATAGCGTTTTTGCCAGAGCTTTGCCCTTCTTTGGCTCCGGTGTTGGCTCTTTATCGAGGGCGGCCTCGACTAGTCCCAAGCTCGTGATCGTAGATCGGTGCATGGCGGCTCGTGGATCTCCAGCTGGTGGCTAGTTGTTGAGGAGGTACATGGTGGCCGCTGTTACCGCGACTTGCGGTGTCTTTGGGACCATGTTGCCCCGCGTGTCGACTGTCATAGAGCTGAAGTCGAGGACTTTTGCAGCTTCTATGCGTTCTTGCTCGGTGAGATGAGCCATCCGAGATCGCCTTTTGTTGGCCACATACTCATTGCCTTTGGAAGAGGATCCTCCGTGGGAGGAGAGCCCAACTCGTCGAAGACTCGACTCATCCGCCGCCTTTTTACGCGCCTCGAGTTGCGCGATTGCATGTAGCTGGCGTCTGTACTCCTCCTTTAGTAGCCAATGGTAGCCCATCAGCATGTCCTGCAGCGTGCCGGGGGCGGAGGATTTCCTCGCAGAGCTTCTCGGCAACGGGCCCACTCGTTGTCGTTAAGTTTAATCACGACACGTTCGCCAGTGTGTTCGTTCACCATGGTTGGTGGTTCGACTGCCCCTCCATTGTTGACGGACGCGCCATTGCCACCGTTGGTGGGGCCGCAGTTGGGTGGTCCGCCATTAGGTATGCCACCGTTGGGCGGATCGGTGCCAGATCCGTTGCCACCGTTTTCGCGATTGGCGGTGGTGTCACCAGCGTTGATGACGACGCACATGAAGTGGTTGGGGAAGTTGTTGCTTCCGCAACTTTCGGATCCGGAGCCGTAGACTCCATCTTCCGTCGCTAGGTCACCTAGACCGGATCCGCTCGCCGTTGTCGTCTGTCCGTGCTCCCACCGGGCCGAGGTGTTGAGCTTCGAGAGGTGCCGACAGGCGGAACCACGATCTTTGGAGAAATCGCGGGTGCCGTTGGCTGGTCAGGCATGCGAAGCATGCCCATCTGACCAACCTGGAAGCGGAAGCTCCCAATTGCCAGATTGATTCCATCGCCCACGGACTCGAAAGCGGGGCGAGTGGTCGGCATATGGACGGTGAAGTCGAACACGCCGAAGAGCTGGTGAATCTCCGCTGTTGTGGAGTTGTAGATCGCGGTTGATGGGGCCGAAGAAGCCGCGACATCAGCACTCCCAATTTCCACAGACGGCGCCAATTGACGAGGGTTTAACTCATCAATGCCATTGTTATGGATTTAGGTTTTGGAGAAGGAGGGAGCGCTGGAGGCATCAATCGGCTAGCAAACAAGCACACAGGGACGCAAAGTTTACACAGGTTCAGGCCTTGTAGAGGTCCCTGCTCCTGCTTGACTGCTCTTGGAATTAACGAAGGAATCGAAGATTACAGGGGCGCGCAGATGCAATCTGGCGAGAGTTGTGGAAACTAGGGTTACGTGTGTCCTCCTCGCCGCCCCCTCCTAACCTCTATATAGATAGGACAGGTCTCGGGTAGCAGGTCGAGTCGGTTACAGATTAGGGTTTTCCCTTTGAACTTTCTACCTTAAGCTTCTTCTTATCTCGCAAGCAACCGAGAGTCCGTGGGCCACTCGAATTCTGTATTGGCCCTTGGCAACGCCGTGGGCTTCTGCTGTATCCAGGCCGTATATACCAAACTCGAGTACCTGTAGGGTATACCCATGTCACATGGAGTTTGTGTTTGTTATCATGTATGGTATGTTGTGATGATGAGAGAATATATAAATGTATGCAAAATAAGAAAGTAATCTTACATTTAGTAAAGCTAGTACCTCGATCTGCTAACACCTGTGACGATGGATCTGTGGATGGACATTTTTACTTGATTATTCAGAGCTACATTATCACCATATTTTTAATTCTACCTCAACCCGGTTGCATTTAATATAGTTTGCTATAAACAACCCATCTTAAAGAGTTTGTATCTTTTCATACCTCCAATGCTAAGGACATGAGGGCAAGCTCGTTTTGTACCCCCAACACTAAGGACACGAGGGTAACCTCAAGTAGAAGCGATGATGTAGAATCTCCGACTATCCCATGTTTTTGAATAGATGCTTCATGTAATGAAAACATACATCTAATTTAACTTAATCATGCAATGACTCGTACCACTTGTAACCAGATTCCGTCAACCTTGTTCTTCCGCCCTTACTATAATATGCGTAGTACCAAGATATACACGTCGACCATGTCTCACTAAATATATCATGCAACCACATACATCATTTCTGGAACCCTAGTCCCCTTGAATGCGAAAACACAATAAGAAGCTTGACGAACGAGTAATAATTGTAGAAGATAATGTTAGTACTCGACATGGATGCATAATTTCACTAACCCAATGCAGGTTCACTGCACAACTTTCTCCATATCTCCTCTATCTATATAGACACTTCACACATTACTCTTTATCATCAATCTTATCACCAACGCTAACCAAAATGCTCCACATGATTGCTTCCACACAAGCCCTTTAACACCAAACCACGACATAGCTCGTGTGAAAATGACTAACTATTCAAGTTAAGTAGTACGATTTGTGCTGTTAATACCATAAAAATATAATTTTGTCCTCTCACAAATCTCTAAACCAACCCCTATAACTTTTCTATTCTCTTACAGTATGGGTGCTTCCATGTAGGTCATGTTTGTCATTTTTTTTAATTAGCTTAGCTGTAAAAAAATATAGAAGTACCGAACCGGTACGTATGAGAGAAGAGAAGGAGCTCTCCAGGAGGCGGCGACAAATCCATCTAGGGTTCCTTCCTTCCGTCGGCGACGTCACCGGTCTGTCCCATCTCCGGCGACCTTAGGGCCTTCGAGGCGTGGCGGATCACAACCTCTCGCCGGCCGGAGGTTTCAGTGTTTTGTTTAGACTATCTTCAGTGTCTTTTTCAGGATGTTGAGGCGGCAGCTATGTCCTGAGGTCAGAATAAGCTCCTTCCTGCCCCATCCTCGCTCTGGTGGCGCGTCTAGCATCAGTGGAGGGTGCGTGAAGTCATGTGTCTGACGGATTCTTTGGGATCCAGTCTTTTTCGTATGTATTTTGGGGTCAGTCTCTTCCGATCTATGTTGTTCATCTTCGACGATGGTTGTTGCTCTGGTGCCGCTGGTCCTTTAGCACAACGACTTCCCGTCCGTCTACTATAACGAGCTCTACTACGACAAGCTTTGTCCGGCTCCGGTGATGGAGGGGCGAGGACGACGACGCGCTTTCGGCTCGTGCCAGTGTTTGTAGTCGTCGCTAGGTGGTCCAATGACATATTTATAATTTTTATTATTTTTAGGACTCTTTATACTTCTGTTGATGATTATTAATAGATCGGTAAAATTTCGCGAAAAAAAAACTCACGTGTAAAAAGAAAAAACCCGGGAAAATCCTCCGGGAGGAAAATACAGTAGCACATTGTCTAGGTAACCATGGTAGAACCCGGGGGTAGTACTCCTTGGTACGGCACGCCCAGAGTGTGTTTCGTGACTAGTGTTAGCGGATTCTACCCAAATACGAACATGACAGAATTTGGGTCGTGTAACATCTTACCCAAATAATTAGGGTTTATGTGATAATTTTTCAGATTTTTTTCTGGATAAAATCTTCAGAAGCTGAGGTCCTATGTGACTAGTGCCCTAAATATTGCGCTTTCTTGTCATTCACTCGAAAAGAAAATTATCCAGAGCCAAACTCCACTCCTCTTTCCCGTGCCTTTCTTTCCTCTCCTTTCTGTGTCCTGACCTCCTTCCAAAGATCGGAGCCGCCTTGTTCGTCGTCTCCACCACCGCCGCTCTACAGCTACCGCCGTGACGTACCTTAGCATCACCGCCGACGCCTCAATCCCGTCCACCCCGACCCCGCCCCCGCCCCCGCCCCCCTCCCCCGACACAGACCCCCGCCTTCACCTCCGTCTCACGCGCGTAGCCGCCGTCGCCGTCCCCGTTTTGCCTCGCCGGGACATCGGGTTCCTGCTGTCTCCACCCTATCCGAGTTTTTGGCCACTGGGTTTTGAGGGATGAAGTTGTTTTCATCCAGCGATTAGTGAGATCCCACTAACCTTCACAATTTCTGGGTGTGCCTGTGCACACCCGGCACACCATCTAGATCCGCCCCTCACCTATGGGGAGCACTGGTGATCCTGATCGAAAGCGGCGGCTCTCCGGTTCCTTTGCGCAGGGCGTGGATGCGGTATCTCCTGCCAAGCGCCCAGCGCTTCTGCCTTGCTCGGACGACAAGAAGGTATACCCCTCATTCGATGTCTATAAGTAGCTTGCTCTTGTTAAGGTGGGCTACTGCGTGAAGACTCGTTGCTTCAATTGCAGCTCAGGCCAACAACCTTGCTAGGGTTGTTCATGAATCGATTGGAGCTTCTCAAATCTCAGTAGCAGTCATTTTACCTTGCAAAATGGACCATTTTACCTAGGGCTACATGTTTGATTGTGTCTCAGGTAGCTCTGCTCAACGACGTAATCTATAAGAGCTTCTCAAAACTCAATAGTAGTTATTTTACCGTGCAAAAGAAGTCATTGTACCTAGGGTTACATGTCTGGTTAAGCTGGTTTTGGCAATCCAGGTGCACGTCGCATACACGGTCTACTATAACGGTTGGCATCCCATTCTTATTCAGCCGTAATTTTACCTCATTGCAGAGTTTAGTGCACAACTCTTGCCTTTATAGGTAGACCTAAAATGCCTCGCTGAATTATTCACGACATTTGAAGCCGCTAGGTAGTTCACTATTGTTCACAACAATAAGGTAATACCCCTCACTTGAAGGCTAAGTAATTCACACCCGCTTTCTATAGGCTAGTGTGTAAAGCCTTTTTTGCTTGAATTTTATTTGGACCATGTATCAGGTTGCTCAGGTAAGCGACATTTCTAGGTCAAGTTGTAACAGGAGTTATTTTACTTTGGGCTGTACATGTCTGTTTTTTCCAGATTGGCCAGCCTGCTTGCTTGCAGGGATTACCTTGGAACCTTGCATTTACAGCGTACTAATATATGCACGAACGTTGGCAAAACTGCACTTTTCAGTCGTAACTTTACCTTACTTCAAATTGAACTGTACAGCTTTACATGTTGCCTCTTTAGATAGATCTAAAAGGTCATGTTGATTGCTGAAGTTGTTCAAGACATGGTTAGTGTTAGGTAGGAAAAGCTGTGTTGCTATGAAAACAAATCTCGTATGCATTTAGCGAGCTAATTAAGGATATGATAACCTGTATTTTACAAACTAATTGGATATAAATTGCTGCTTGAATTCTGTTTGGTATACGTCATGCACGGTGTTCAGACTACTGCATAGATGTACAAAACAGACATATTGATCATTAATGCACTTTTATGATTTGCCATACTGCCCTCTTCTGCACACTATTGTTCTTGCACTGTCTGCTCTCCATTACATCAGTATTGTCAAGCTGTGCTCATAAACTGTATTTCCTTGTATGTAAACAAAGAAATCCATGCAGCTTTATGGATCTCATCTTGAATGCTTCTTTTTGTTCCTTTTCTACACCGTAATTTTCTTTAATTCCTTTTTCTACGGAGTATTAACTAATAACTTTAACACTTTGTTCTACTTGGCAGCTTGATTTTGCTGTACTCAAATATAGAAACCAGAAGCTTTCGGAACAACTAGAAGTACATAAATTTGAATACCAAACCCTCAAGGGTAAATTTGATGATCTGAAACAGAGACAGAGGACTCATCACGAGACCCTAGATCTGGTTAATAAGTCTTGGGACCATGTAAGTTAAAATCCAACCTTGTTCTTTGTTACTGCAATAGACCATTTGTCTTCCTTCTTCCTCACCATAAATGTACACTTGAACAGCTTGTGAGAGATTTGAAGGCTATTTCTGTTTGCAAAAGTGGACCTCAAATTTCTTCTTGCGGTACAGGTCCTAGCAACGTTCCTTCGGGTATGTTTTTGAACTTACCTCAGTTGATAATTATTTTCTTCCTCATTTATAACGGAAGCAGTGTATTGTGTCTTCTTCACTCTTGTTGTGATGTGCAAGCAAGGTTTCTTGCGAGGTTTGGAACTTGCACTTCATTGTATTTCATCTATGCTTAGGTTTTGAAATATTATAACCATAGTTGTTGTGTCAAAGATTACAAGCTTTAAATCTAACTGCCTATTCAGATGGTACATGCATCCCAGAAGACAAGGACTTCCTTAGCAGACTCATTGAGACAGGTGCCACAGAAAGCTCAGGTTGCAATTTGGAAAATCATATACACTCGTCAACTACTGATGTGCTGCAGAACGTCTTGTTATCATCAAATAATTCATGGCATGCAAATAAGTTCCCATTGGACCTCTTTGCTGCATTACCTGAAAATGGTTTGTTCCGAGTTCACACTTCCTTGGTAATTATTTATTATTACTTGTAGCTAAAGGAATGGCAAATATCGTACCCCTTTTCTAACATTTTCCTTATTTTGCTTCTTCACTGCAGAGTGTAATAGGGAACTGCAAACTACTGCTACTGAGCTATCCCTAGAGCTTAATGATGCCATACAGTCTTTTAGTGATCTCCACTTGAAGCACAGGCAGTTGACAGAGAGGCACCACAATCAGAGATATTTAAATGCTCGAAGCAAAGCTGAACAGAAACGCCTTAAAGGTATCTTTCTTAAACACAAGACACTCTACAAATATGGATATGACCCTGATACATCTGGCGGATTGTTAGTGTAGTATTATAAATTATCCTGATACACCTTCAGTACTTAACAATACTCTTATGATATGCATCATGCCACTTAAATTGCATCGAATGTGTCTCATCACGCTTTTTCTCCCAAATCCACCAATACCTAGCCACGTATTCTAGCTAAGTCCCTTCTCACCACCGTCCCCCCTCTGTCACTACCACCACAACCTCCATCCCTCATCTGCTGCTTCTCTGACGTAGCTGCCACCACTTCGTACCTCTGGCCAGAATCAACAATATGGAGGTCAGGAGAGGGTTTTGAATAGAGATGAGAGGGGTCGAGAGAGGATAGATAATAGACATGAGAAAGTATGGGAGAGATCAGGAGGACTGCTGAGAGCTCAGTGCTGAGTTGGGACAAGAGAGGCGACTGGAAAACTGATCAGGATATGTGAAGATGCGGTGGGTGGTAGCAGGGGTGCCCTCACAAGAAGCATGCTTTATGCTGGACTGGGCCTGGATGAGCTTTACTGGGTTTGGTAGGGAGCTTTTTTCTCTTCCATTACTTTTATTTCTTTCCTTCTCCATCCGTACTTCTGCACAATATATCAGTGATCGTGGTTTCTGAGGATTATTAGATCACTTTAATCTTTGCTACTAGCTAAATACCCGTGCGTTGCAACAGGACAAATCGTGTGTTAAGCATTCTTTTCTACATGTTGCAGTAAACACATGTCCTATCATTTCATCCTCGGTTTTCTTTCTTCAATGTATTGTTGATGCCTCCCCACTACATTTGCAACCATCTCATCTCATTTGGAACACTAGAATTAGGTGTTGAAGAAGATAGAGGACAGCTCCTCACCGCAATATGGACAAGTAAGATAGGAACTCTATCACTATTACCACCACATTATGTATTGTCGACAGTCATGACAAACATCCATCTACGATCTCATTATGGTGAAGCTCTAGCAACTGAGAGAAAGAAGCAAAATAAGATGTTAAGTGTGATAATGCACAAGGTGCACGAGGATATTCCTCCTCCCTCCCTGTCTGTCTGCTTCTATCAGAATTTTAACTTTTAAGTGATAGATATAAACTGTATGATCACCACACAATGGCCCTTCGTATTGAATAGACGTGGGGAATTATTTACACATTGTTTGCATATGTCTGTCTATGATGCTATGTGCAACTAATGTTAAGGATCATCATATTAACTTCACTGAGATGTTTGTTAACTTCTCAAGAGGAGCTGGCAAGTGCTGTTGCTGAGTTGGAAGAAAGTAACCACAAATTGGCAGTCCTCAAAGCACAGGGAGACAATACACATGGAACTCCAATCTTCTTTCCAACTTTAGGAAATAAAAACATGCCCAAGGACAATTTCAGAGACAAACAAAAGGAATTGCAGGATCTAGAGGCCTGTCATAAGGAGTTTACGGTAATATTGAACACCTGGGTTTCTGAACTTCCAAGGCATTGCATATGTTTGCTCTAAACCTAATTTTGTTGCTTATTCTATTATTTGGCTCAGGATCTGACCTCACAACGTTTGGTGGAAATTAAGAGACTTCACGAAGAGAGAATTGAAATTTTGAACAAGTTAGCTACTTTTCAGGTTTGCATGCTGCTCGTTTAGTTGCCATACCATGTGAAGTACTAAGCTTCTACATTTCTTTAGTGTGGTTCCCAAGGTTGACATGCTACTTTCCACCCGTGCTCTACTGCATCTTTTTTTCGATAGTGGTTGCTTTTCTACCTTGTACCAACACCAACGGAAGTAATTCTAGACTATTTAAACCTCCAAAGGGTGTCGTACAGATGTATCATGCAAAAATAGATGCCTTTTCATGAAATTATGGTTTTAGAATTCCATCCTCTTTCACTAAACAGTGTCTAGCCAAAGCAACCCGTAAGTATTTTGGAGTGATTAAAGTAACATGGCCCAATCTATTGGCTTTAATTTTAGTGGTGATGAGGTTAACTGAAATCCCAGATACTAGACAATCTTGAGGAAAGGAGGATATGTTTCATAAAAGATCTTGTATGCCTTACTTTTGCAATCTATGAACAGAACACTTTAACGGATTTGAAGTCCATCTCTTCTTCAAAAGCTTTCCAAGTTCTGAAGGATCAACTCGAAAAGTCGCAAGCAGAGTTGGACCATTACCGTACACTATTAGAGAAATTACAGGTAATTAATGCTCAATATATATTGACTTGGCAAGTACCATACAGGCTAGAACCTCAGCTTCTACTTGCCTTTTTTCAGGTTGGTAAGGATAAATTGATATGGCAAGAAAGGGAAATTAATGGTAAAGTTGATCTAGCTGCAATTCCTCACAGGGTTTCTGTGAATTGTGAGTCGAGCATTGCAGTTTTAGAACAAAATCTGCGGAAAGTAGTTGATGAAAAGAATATGCTTGCGGTGAAACTCGAAGAAACTTTGAGAGAACCTGGTATGATGCTTCCTATTTGATTTCGTTAATAAAATTCTCTTCTGGCCATGCCAAAATATAATTAAGTAAAAGCTTTCTGCAGGCCGGAACCAAATAATATCAGAATTTAAAGCGCTGGTGTCATCACTGCCAAGAGAAATGGGCACTATGCAAAATGAACTATCAAAGTACAAGGATGATGCTTCAGAATTGCATTCTTTGCGAGCCGAACTTCATTCCCTTTCTGATATTCTGACAAGAAAGGTAAGTTTCTTGATACAAGCTTGTTGAAGAAGTTCATAGGTATTTTTTAACTAATATGATTAAGTTTAAGTTATTCATTTTGTGCGTTACAGGAGCATGCTATCAATGAATCATTATGTAGATCAACTCGTGCTGGATCTGAAATAAGGGATTTACAATCCAGGGTACTGATATGGAAGTTTGCTGATTTAACTAAAAATGTTCTGGATTCCATTGTCTTCACCATATCAGAAAAAATGGCTTGTTTTAGCTAGTTTTCTCAGATTCTTATTCTTTCATGAATTCTGAAGCTATTGATTTCGCATGTTGTGCAGGTTCGTGAACTAAGGCAAACGAATTGCGAGTTGAAGCTCTTTGTGGAAATGTATAAGCGTGAATCTACTGATTCAAGGTGGTTTTATTATAGCAGAAACCTTTCGTGTATCTATTTCTATGATTTATCATGTTCAATTCTTCTTGTTCTCCTATTTAGTTTACAGATCAAATCATCTGAATAACCTCTACCGAGCCTTCTAACCAGTGTTCACTATCATTTCACTAGTCTCACTACTACACGCTTCCACCATTCTGATGGGCATACCTTATTGTTTTGTGACAGAGATATGCTGGAGTCCAAAGATAGAGAATATTGTGAATGGGCTCATGTCCAGAGCCTTAAATCTTCTCTAGATGAGAGTAGGCTAGAACAGCGTGTTAAGGCAGCCAATGAAGCTGAAGCGTTGTCTCAGCAGAGACTAGCAAGTGGTGAAGCTGAGATTGCTGAATTAAGGGGGAAGATGGACAGTGCCAGAAGGTACTTTTTATTTATAGTTTGTCCGATTTCTCTACTGGATTGGAAAGTTCATCTCTACACTTTGATGCGATATATGCCATTACATCTGTTTTTGTAAGCAGAAGTCAGGCACATTATCTATTTTTAGTTTTTTACTGGCAAAGAGGTGCTAACTGGTGAAATTTCTGTGCGCTACAGGGATATTGGTAGTTTATCTGAATTGCTGAAATCAAAACACGAGGAAGGTGAATCTTACTTGTCAGAGATCGAGGTCTGTATCATCTCTACATATTTGTACAACGCAGAACATCAATAATACATACTACAAATACTTACTTTCGACATTTTAGAGTATTGGACAAGCATATGAAGATATACAAACACAAAATCAACAATTGCTACAGCAAATTATTGAGAGAGATGATCACAATACAAAGGTAATTCTATGGACTCATCTGTTGTTGTTTGTTCATGTTGATGTATCCTTTTCTTAGCTTAGTTTAACCTGATTTCCCACTTATCTTCACAATGACTCAAGAGTGTGGTTTCACTTAAAGCCCGGTATTGAGTTCAGTGCCCGTTACCCGCCTACATGCCAATAATATTAATGTCGAACTAAAAGTTTAGATTGGTACCAGGATTTTATCCGTTTTTTCATGTTAGTCGGTGTGGAACTCACCAGAGCATTTTAAGTGATTTCTGGCGTCAGATTAACAAAAAATGTAGAGCATCATGTTCATGTTTTTCTTTTGAGAACATGGAGGCTTGACCCCCGTTTCATTTATTGATACCAGTTGTCCAGTTCAACATAGAAACACAGTTACAGATGTATCTTCTGGTTGACGCAGCAGGTGTACTATCGCCCAGTACATTGCAGGCTTCCAAGGCACATAACAACATAGCAGTTTCAAGCTCCCTTGTGCCACCATCAACAGGCATGAGGGTATTGGACTATTGGCGCCATTAAGGCTGGATTCTGTAGGCATACACTACTGTTTACTAGCTGATTTGTTTTCTTACCATGGCTAAAACAATCACTATCCCAGCACGCCAAGTCATTGTTTTTGGCTTGACCTGCTCCATGCCCTTCACCCTGATTGGTATCATGTTGTGTTGGGTGTGTACGCAGTCCCCTTAGCTCCTCTACCATGCTTGATCGAGCTGTTTTATGACCCATATTGTGCTCCACACCTCCACTACTGCGGGATAGAAATATTTTGTGAAGTTACTTTGATTGCTGTAGCCCCTCCCCACCCCCTTGATCTCCTCTCCCAAACACTGAGCTGAACACGGGTCGTTGTCTCTTTTGCTTTCCGTTTTCATGCCAGCTCATGATGTTCGTTCGGTATACTTCCTCGGTAAAAGAAGGTTTGGTACTTTACTAAATACGTTTTTTCGGTAAAAACACTTTAGTATTTTGGTAAATATGGTATTGATCACAACTAGGTTAACCAAAGTTGATGAGGATTTTAAAGCAACACAACGACATTTAACATGTACATGTCTCAAAAACCATAGTATTTTTAGTACGCAGCATTGCATAGCTTAATGGCTGGCTCCATATGGCTGCATGCTGGCCTTCTTTTCTGACAGGTTAGGCTGAGAATGTGACACAGACAAAAAAGGACTTCATTGCAAGCTCTCTGGCCTGGCCCACTAACTCCTTTGCTTTCACTAGTTCATGACTCATGGGCCTGAATTAGTACGCTGCACACCTCTCACTGCTCTACTGCGACCACTGTATTATGGTGGCAGCACGCAGGTTTAGTAGTGAAGTACCACCTTGCTACTTCCCTGGTGAAGGGTAGAGGCGAGATGCATATAAGAATGCACCTGGGTGGCACTGGATTGGACAGTGCATGTGACAGTCTCAGGTAGATATGGTGTGTGCAGCGAAAATTTAAAAGAAAATAAAATGTTTTGCTTCGGAAGTACAAGTAATGGAATTTGTCGGTATTTAGTGAAAAACTGAATTTAAAATGGTTCAAAATTCTCATACCGTACCAATAAACTTAACTTTTCTGTTTGGTCTGGTGTCGTTTTCTGGTTCATTTGTTGGTTCGGTATAGATATGCTCAGCCCTAATGTCAGCCAAGTCGATAGTGTGCATGGTAGAATTAGTGTGGCACTGTTCCACTTTGCTTTGAGAACCAGGAGCAATACGATAAATATCTTGTGTTATCAACTTCTCATCTATGCCCTGGGGCCATTCATACATCTTTAACCAAAGACATCGGGATCGCTACTACTCTAGTTGATGACCTTGCCATGAAGTGCCCTTCTTCTCTTCACTCTGCTCCTCAACGTCTGAACATTGAGGACATTGCATCCCTCCCCATCTATATTGGCAGCCCTTCTTTGCACTATGTATCTACCTGCCGCTTTGACCGTGCCATTGTGCTGAGCCGAGCACCATTCATGAATCCAGTGCCGAGGAGATGGTGCCTGTGCTTCTTGTTGGTTCGAGGGTCTGGGATGACAGAGGAGGTGGTGTTCTCTTCCTGAGGCATTGATGACAGCATTACCGTGCATGGAGGTGGATATTGAGGAAACTGACTCAGAGTGCTTTTCTTTGGCCCGTAAGGCGAGGTGAGCGCTGGCGGCAGGCGAGAAGCTGTAACTACAGTCGTCCATGTAACTACGGTCCTACTCCAGATTTGAGGTTAGATTGAGGATTGGGGAGGAGGCGACCTGATTGAAGGGGTGTGTGTGGGTGGGTGGGGGGAAGTTGTATAAATCAGGTTAGTTTAACTGCACAGGAAATATGAAGTACAGTCATTCTAGAGTCATGATTATCTTTATTTTCTAGATATGGATGTGTAATATTCTTTTTGAAAAGTGACTTATATTTCACAATCTTATGTTTACCTGTTACTGCAGATCTTTATGGAAGGTGTTAAAGCGAAACAGGCGCAGGACACTTTGCATTTAGAGGTATGCAACTTGAGCAGGAATTTACGGCAGGCAAAGAGCTTGATGGATCTCTACAAAGAGAAAATTGCTCAGTTGGATGAGAAGGTAAAATGGGAACACATAACATAGGGAATAACATGTTTTGTGGGAGTGCTGAACACATGCTTTTCCTTTATCCATTTGCAGTTAAAAGTTTGGTCAGAGCAGGTAGGGAGACTTTCAGAGGATGGACGGCGACATTCTGTTTCTTCGGGCAATGCTCAAAGAAAGCTGTTGGATGTACAGGGAGAAGCTCAACTATTGAGGCAGTCAATGGATCAAGTACAAGGCAAGGTTGCAAGCAGTCGATTGGAAGTTGCTGAGCTGCTTGTAGAATTAGAGAAGGATAGGTAATTGCTTGCAGAGATTTATTTTTCCACGCTCCATGTGACATCCAGATTTCTCCACGGCACCAGTTAAAATGATGGTTTTACAGGTTTAGTAAGAGGAGAATTGAGGATGACCTGGAACTGATGTCAAGGAAAGCCAGTTCTCTTAGAGCAAAGACAGAGGCATCATCAGTGCTGGACAAGGTTCAGCAGGAGGTGAATGAGTACAGGGGAATATTGAAATGTGGTGTCTGTCGTGACCGACAGAAAGAGGTGAATGGTGTTTTCCTTCATTTCCTGCAACGTCCATCGCCATGTACTCCGTATCATATATCTGACAAGTTATTCTCCCTGTGTCGTTTAGGTTGTGATTACCAAGTGCTACCATCTTTTCTGCAATGACTGTATACAGAAGTTGCTCAGAAATCGTCAGCGAAGATGTCCTTCCTGTGGATTATGCTTCGGGGTTAATGACGTGAAGTCGATTTATATATGATGCTGCAGTGGCAGCTGTCGTGGGGCATCTAGGACAAGTGACTTAATGCTGCTTGTTTGGTGGTATGTGATCCTCTTCAGTCGGAAATGTAGCTTAACATACCGAATTTCTGCAAGGAGGCACATGCCCAAGAGGCTTATACTATGCCAGCGTGGCTTCCTGCTCCTCTGTAAAGTGTGGAGTTTTCTTGTTGGAATAGCTGGTAGTCTTAGCTTGCATATACATTCTATAACTTTATTTGACAGATCCAAGGAAGAGGAGTTAGTGGTTCCCCAAAACATACCATAGATTGTACTATATATAGTTTGTAGATCCTTTGTTGTACTAGCTTACAATAAGCATGTAGGTTTTGGCTGGCCGTCTCAGCTTGTATTTTGTACATTTTCGGTGGTTTTTGTTGATAGTGAAATCCAGTTAGTAGCAGAATTGGCAAGCATGCATTTGTGTTTTTATTGTCACATGTTTAGGTTGTGGAGATTTGGTCCACATGGACACTAGTGAATTTTTTTTATAAAAAAAGTTGAAAATTATAGTTCTGAGTTCCAAAATAAATCTGAAAAAAATCCCAATGTAGCCAATGATGTATGACTAGTTTCAGATCTCCAAATTTTATCAGATTTTGTTGTGTATCCCACAATATAAAGATTTTTAGGTTGTGATATTGCATGCTTTAGATACAACATTGACCATGTCTAGAATTTATTTTCATATATTTTCAAACTTGCAAATCTGATTTTTGAATTTTTTAAATGAAGAGAGCACGGACCAAAAACACTTTCTGCATGCATAGATTGGCATGATTTTAAGTTGCATTACAACTGAACTAAAAAAATTGGCATCACAACTCTATACATCTACGTACTGGACTTACTACACCTACGGACTGAACATGGCCTGGTGCGGTTGGATATGTATTGAGGTTGGTTGTTTTTCCAGCGAATCAAGCCCATTCCGTAAACTATTTGTCCGTAAGTATAGCATTACACCGTGGGCTGTGCCCTCATCATGCTCTGATCGTGTTTGGAGGGAGGGGGAGAGAGACCACGCTGAGGGGGAGAGAGCATCCTGCTGGCCAGCAGCCACGTTCCTCTATCGCTATCTGATCACCAGAAGAGCTTGCCGACCGTTTTCGACCCGGGCCATCACCGCAAGTGTTCCCCTCCAATATCCATCACCGCTGCAGCCCGCGCGTGTTGCTGGAGTTGTGCGGAATCATCCCGCCAACAGCCGCTACGAGTGCTGGACGCATGCGAGACGCTCGGGTGCGTCGCTAACCCGTACCCACAACCCACAACCTGCTCTTCCTTTTGCCTGACCACATTTGATTTGAGGTGTGTTGGCCGGCCAATTCTAGTTTATCTGGCTCTGTACGGGCGTTGGCATGGCCATTGACGACGGTATGCTTGTACAAATGGGCATCAGTCGTAGGGCAATCGAGTTCTTCTACAAGAATGCCATCGAATCATTGTCGGAAGAGGAGTCCGGCAGTGAGACCGAACTTTTGCTTGCTGCTGCACTCATGGTGCACGACGAGTGCCTGCTACCGCCGTGTAGGGATGGCTCGTCGAAGAAGCGCCTGCCCAACATACGACCGATAATCTGGCCACCGCGCCTTTACATGGACTACTTCCACCCAATCGCTCCAGTCTTTAAAGAGAAGGCATTCCTTCGCCGATATAGGATGTCCATGAAGCTGTTCCTGGAGATTCCCAATGGTGTGAGGGACTATGATGACTACTTCGAGGCCAAGTTCGATTGCACCGGTAATTTTGGCTTCTCCTCTTACCAAAAATGTTCCCCGGCGTTCGGCAGCTTGCATAGAGAGTAATAGGTGCTCTCATCGATGACTACACGCGCATGGGCGAGTCCACATGCCATGAGACCATGCACCCGATTTTGCAGCGCATTATTGCGGTATTTAGCGAAGTTTATCTAAGAGGGCCAAACACCAAAGACACTGCCCGTCTTTTGTTCATCATCGAGAGTAGGGGGTTTTCTGGGATGCTTGGCAACATCGATTGCATGCATCGGCAGTGGGACAACTATCTTTTTGATTGGCAAGGGCATGCCAGGAGGTGCATGGTAGTACTGGAGGCCGTTGCATCACACGATCTATGGATCTATCACTCCTTTTTTTTGGCATGGCAGGATCGAACAATGATATAAATGTGCTCCGACGCTCTCCGGCGTTTGCTAGGCTTGCAGAAGGCAATGCTCCTCGGATTTCCTATGTAATCAATGGCAATCCTTTTGATATGAGTTGTTATCTAGCTGATTACATCTATCCCTCCTGGTCCGCCTTTGTGAAGGCTATTAGGAACCCTGCAAATGAGAAATATAAGAGGTTTGCGAAAAAGCAAGAATCGACTAGAAAGGATTTGGAGCAGACATTTGATGTGCTTCAGTCAAGGTGGGCTATTGTTCTAGCGCGGACATGATGGGTTGCGCATGTGCATCCTGGCTAGATAGATCGGATCACGCCCAAAATGCGTCCGTGGTCCGATCCATCCGGACCGAGACGGTTTAGATCGTGGGTGGTATACCACCCGCTGAAGATGCCCTGGAGGAAGACGCTCCTGGCAAGAGTACATGGACGTCTTTATGTGGGAACAGGTTGGTAGAGATTGCAGGAGCATCAACCTTTCTCCCTGTCTCCTTTTTGGCATCCTGGTACGCTGCTAAGTTATGACGATGATGGTCGCATTGATTGCAAGATTGAGATATGCTCTAGCACGGTCTCAGGGGGACGCCACTCTGTTTTAGGTCCGCATGCTCGTTCTTTAGTGGCTTGTTCGACGGTGCCATGAAAGGCTACGCCACTTGGAACGTGTGAGACCAACTCATTTGTGTTCTGACCCACAAGCAGAAGCCAAGCTCTGCAGCTAAGATGTGCACTGGCAGCTAAGGCCTTTCACAATGGATGGCTTTTAGCGGTGTATCCTAGGCATTGTGCCTATGTGACACTATGTTAATAAGAAAAGAGAGTGAGGTTGTATCTTAACTAAAAAACACCTCTTGCACGAAGCCATAGGCAAAAAACCATGGTTAGGCCAATCAAATGCATGCATATCTAAATCATTAAATGTAGAGACACCACTTAAGAAACAATGCATTAGAGAAATTGTATCTTAACCATTTATTTTTCCTAGGATGACGTGCTAAGGTACACCCCATTGTGAAAGGCCTAAGATGTTTGAGCCTTGAGCTACGACGCCCCACCCTGCTACTCCCCGTACACGTGGCATTCGTCGTCCACTGATTATACCTTTAGCCGGAACAGTCACCGGCTCAGCTGCGGCCGGGGATTGAGTAAAAAGTTAGACTGGCCAAAGTCTAACAGGATGGATCTGGGAGTGAAAAACCCGTACCTGCATACCCGTAGATCTGCTCTAAGCCTTAATCCTATCTCTAATGATCCTATGCTTAACCACACGTCCCACGCAGCCATGCACACACACAACACACATCACATGCACGCGATGGAATATGGAGTCCTGGAGACAACACACGCATGCACGCATCTATTTCCACTAACTCCATCCCAATATTCTATTTTTTCTTCTCGCATGCGCCAGCGTCGCTCCCGTCTCACGTGTTGGCGGTTACCCGTTGGGACCCCAAACCCGACCGTGTCACGGGTCATGTAAAAAATGAGGCCGGACTAATTAGACGGGACGGGTATGTGGGTGGTGGACCCGGCCCCGAACCCGACCGTGTCACGGGTCATGTAAAAAATGAGGCCGGACTAATTAGACGGGACGGGTATGTGGGTGGTGGACCCGGTCCCGAACCCGGCGGGTGCCATCCCTAACTGGAGGCTGTTGCATCACATGATCTACGGATGTTGTACTCATTTTTTGCATGACATGATCAAACAATGATATAAATGTGCTCTAACGCTCTCCGGGGTTTGCTAGGCTTTCATATGTAATCAATGACAATCCTTTTGATATGGGTTATTATCTAGCTGATTACATCTATCTCTCATGGTCCAACTTTATGAAGACCTGCAGATGAAAATTATAATAGGTTTGCAAAGAGCAAGAGACAGTTAGAAAGGATGTAGAACAGATATTTAGTGTGTTTCGGTTAAGGTGGGTTATTTTTTAGCGCGGACACTATAGGTCGCGTCTGGGCGTCCTGGATAGACGCGTATGGGTCGCGTCTGGGCGTCTGGGCGTCCTGGCAGCTACTAAGATGCTTGAGCCTTGAGCTGAGCTCCTCCCGGCTCACAGTTGAGCTACGACGCCCCACCCTGCCACTCCCCGTACATGCGGCATTCGTCGTCCACTGATTTTACCTTTAGCCGGAACAGTCGCCGGCTCAGCCGCAGCCGGGCCGGGATGACCACCCGTCGTTCCCTTTCTAGAGCGTAGATTTATGTAGGTTTGACGCGAACCTATAAAACTAAAAAAGATTTAGATAGACTCGTTTTACAAAGATAAAACACTTAATATTTTGAAAGGAGGGAGTACTAGGGTTAGGGTAGGGGTAATCTATCGTAATCCGCTGCACAGCACGCGCGCAGTCTGTGCAAACAGTTCGTATAACCGATCGCGGCCGTGCACGTAGAGAGCATCTATCCACGTCCACGGTAGGTAAACCATGCGAATCGTACGTGAAGAAACCCGTCTCACTCTCTTCTATTCCTACCCCCGACGTCGCGGCGGATATCTCGGTATCGTCTGACCGAGAGTTGTTGTATCGCGTGGGCACGGAGAGGGGGTACGTACGTCGGCAATCGCGTCGCGCTGTTGCTTTCGTGATGAATGCGCGCGCTACCGCTACCGCCACAATTATTCGCCGAGCCGCCGCCGGGGTGCTCATCTTTAATTCGTACCTTGGGAATCTACGAGCTGTATTACTACGGCTTTTTTTTTTCGAAATTTCGCAGATTCCATTAATAATCATCAACAGCAGTAAAAAGAGGACTAAAAGTAATAAAAATTACAAATAGATCATTGGACCACTAACGGCGATTTAAACACTAGCCATTGGCGCTTCGCCTCTCCATCACTGGAGCAGAAAGCTTGTTGTAGTAGACATTGAAAGTTGTCGTGCTAAGTTAAAGTGCTAAAATAAAGGACCAACAGCAGACAAAGAACCATCGTCAATGATAACAACTATAGATCGGAAGAAACTGATCTGAAAACACACGAACAAACACGAAAATGGACCGAATCCCAGGAGATCCGCCGGACAAACGACTCCACGCGTACTCCGTCAGCGCTAGAAGCGCCCCGGAGCGAGGATAGAGCGAGAAGGACTGTATTCTAATTCCAAAACGTAGCCGTCGCCTCAACATCTCGAAAAAGACACTGAAAAATAGACTAAACAAGAAAACAAAACCTCCCGCTGGCGAGAGGTCGTGGTCCGCCACACCTCCAAGACCCTAGGGCCACCGGAGATGAAGCGGACCGACGACGTCACCGGCGAGAGAGACGGAACCCTAGATGAGTTTTGGATGCTCTTGGGGAGAGCCTCCGGCGGCGGCTTTCTAGCTACTTTAATACTACTGCTTATGACAGGCTACAATTCTGAATATTTTTTGTGTTACGACGTGCTTAACCAGTGGCGTCAGCTGCCCTCTAGGGTACACACACTCCGGCAGCTGTAAGAAGAGCTAGCTTTGGCAGGTACTACTCCCTTGGTTCAAATTACATCGCGTTCTGGGTTTAGTCAAAGTTAAATTTTACAAAATTTGATCGAGAATATAAGAAAAAATATGAGCATCTATTATTTTTGGTGCATATAAAATAAAAATATAGATTATAAAAATTCTAATACAATAGATTATATATTTTTCGTGTGATATTTTTTTTTAAATAGATGATCAAAGTTTGTAAATTTTGACTTTAACTAAACTAGGATGCTAGGTAATTGTGAACTGAGGGAGTACCGTGACAACGAATGTGCCCAACAAGATAAATCGCCATCGCTACTTCCGTGCTCCTGCCTGCCGAGGGACCAAGCGCAATGGGGACGCTTCTGGCTTTTGAGATGGTCCTCCGTGCATGGTCAGTCTCGCCGCCACTGTGGTGCTACTGTACGTTCGTACACCGTGAATGTTGACGCCAAGCATGCATGTTCTCTCCAGTTCGTAATATTTATTCGTGGTTTTAGTTCAACGGAGGGAGTAGCTGCCACGTTAATCAGGAAAGTCTACCGTGTAACCCCATGGATCGATGGGCCTGCTTCCAAGCAAATCTGGTACTTCCTCTGATTCATAATAAGAATCGTTGAACGACACTTATCATGGATTGGAGATCGGAGGGAGGAGTATATCTTTTTACAAGTAATGATGACCAGTCGAGAGGGGCTGTTTCTAGCTAGAGCTCTTTTTTTTATGTGAGCACGAGCTCCAGGTAGCCCACCATGTTTCAAACAAATTCAAAAGTATTCCTGGATGTAGTCAATGTTACATTCTACAGGTGTGATTTTTTCTAATGCAAAATACAGTGTATTCCGAGCTCAGCAAAAATGACAAATCAAGATTTTGTTCGTCGGTAAACAATGGGTGAACAGTGCATCCAAGTGGTGACTTTGTCTTTTTTGTGAGGCCAAAATACAATGTATTTCATTTTGCAAATTTGCACACCGGTAGAGTACTACATTGACTACATCCAGATTTTTTTTTTTGGATTTTTTTAAAACTTTGAAATCAAAGCGTCGAAATTTCGTAAAAAACTGTAGCAAAGGGCTACCCGTTGCTCGTGAAGTTCTGGGATTAGATCTTATTTTCATAAATCAAACAATCTCACACAAGTCATGTAAGCTCAAATATATTTTGCAGGTTTCTCATCGTGATTAGCTTGGGATGAGGTGCATATATACGAGTATTTCCGGGTACTGTACACAATCCCAAAATTTTACGCACGCACACAACACCGCACGGTCCCGTGCAAGTGGAACTTCCGCTTTCTCTCGCCTCTCCTCCTCACGGAACATGCGACGTCTCCCTCTCCCTCCAGATCTCAGCCAGTGAGAGCGCCGGTTTCCTCCCCCTGCTTGCCGCTCCGGCGGTAGGAGTGAGGGGAACCTCGTTTCTCCGCCTTGTAGTTAGGGTTAGGGTATGTCTGCTGTAGGGCGTCGTTAGGGTGGTGGGAGCAGGGTCCGGGCAATAAATCTATCTCAATTCTACTCTCACACCGGCGACGACCTTCATGGCGGTGCCTTGGAGTTGATGGCAAGGTGTGCTGGTCCTTCTTTCAGATCGACAACTTGCTCTTCTCGTCGTTCTTCAGATCTGGCGAGATCAGTTTCTCGGTGTGTCGCTGGCGTTCGTCGTTATCCACGAAGACGCTGGTGGTCGGGGCGAGGTGGTTTCTCTGGAGCGTGGATGTTGGTCCGAAGGTGGTGGATCCGTCGTTCCTCTCTGACTTTGTCGATGAGAGGCAGCGGATCTTCGTTCAAGAGAGCACGAGGACGTCCCCCGGTCGACGTGGCATAGCGACATGTGTCTTGTTGCGTGCAACATGCTTGTTCATCGACTCACCAAGCCTCGTTGGCGATTGTGCTTTTTTGGATCTTGCAATGTTGAAGGTTCGACGTCTATTCCGACGTGCGTCTCAGCGGCGCTAGAGTTGGGCGGCGGCCGTTGGTTTCGATGTTTGCGGAAAACCCTAGGGATCGTTTTGTATTTCTCGGTCTCTTAGGATTTTATTTGCATAGTTTTCAGGATAATCATTTTATCTCGGTCTGTCTTTTAGTGTCCACATGTGTTGCTCCGCGTAACTTGATTTTCAATTAATGAAACATGTGATTGCTCTAAACAAAAATCCCATTTTGTTTTCGGTGGACACTATGTTAGACGTTTAGTTTAGGATTTCTAGTCTAACTAAAGTCGGTCATGATTGTATTGTGTTTGTTGTAATCTCCTCCTATTATATAAACGGGAAGCCATGCCTCAATAGCGTTGTGCAAATCCACCCATCGATTCATTGTCTTACATGGTATCAGACGACCACGTCGATCTCGCCTAAATACTTCCGCTCGCTCGTCGCTTCGTTCCGCGCTCGACTTCTGTCCTGCCAGTTCCGCGACTTTGCTCGACGCTGCCGATCGGGATGACTTCCGCGGGCACCTCGAGCTCCTCTCTCGGCGCCCAGTTCAACTCCACGCTTGGCGCCCTCTCCGACGCGACGCTTTCCGCGCTCGCCAACTCGACGACCACCTTGACAGCACTCGCGAACTTCGGCTCCCTCTCTGGAACCGATCTGGGCACCTTCAGCGCCCTTGCCACGCGCCCCATGGGAAGCCTCCTCTCAGGCTTCTCCGTCCTCGTCCGTCGCGCCGATCGCCGCCACCGGGCCGTACAACTTCGGTCACCTGCTCTCGGTCAAGCTTGGGCAGGAGAACTACCTCTTCTGGCGCGCGCAGTTTCTTCCTCAACTCCGAAGCCACTACCTGATGGGCTTCGTCGATGGATCATACCCCTGCCCACCTGAGCGTATCAACGCTTTCACAGATGGTGGTCGCGTGGTGACGATCCCCAATCCGGAGCACCGTGCCTGGGTTCAACAAGACCAGGCCATCCTGTCCGCCATCGTCTCCTCCGTGACTCCGGTGGTGTCCGGACTCATCCTCTTCGCTGCTACAGCCGAGGAGGCGTGTACGACTCTTAGTGCTAGCTTCAGCTCGCAATCACACGCTCGCGCCAATCAGATCAAGATGCATCTCCAGAAGCTCGAGAAGCTTGACAAGCCCGCCTCGGCCTTCTTCAATCAAGCCAAGTCGCTCGCGGATACCCTGGAAGCAATTGGGCAGCCGCTTAGTCCCGAGGAATTCTCCTCCTACATACTCAATGGCCTTGATGCCGAATATGACTCCCTGGTTGAGGCCGTCCATGGTCGAGAGACCACAATCTCGGCCCGTGAGCTTTACTCGCGTCTTCTCTTCACCGAACAACGTGTGGAAGCGCGGCGCTCCAACAATTCTTTTCATGATGCTTCGGCCAATGCTGTCTACAGGGGTGGTGGCCGGGGTTCTAACTATCGTTCGCCATAGAACGGGGGCGGGAACTCTGGCTATCGACCGCCGCAGAACGGCGGAAATCCTTCTCGCTCGGCCAATACTGGAGCACCGCCATCAGCCTACAACAATTCCGGTGGACGCTCTGGTGGCAACAACTCCAATGGAGGGGGACAACGACACAACGGCGACAACCGTCCTATGTGTCAGCTTTGCAACATGGTTGGTCACATCGCCTCCAAGTGCTTCAAGCGTTTTCAGCAAGACTTTCTTGGTCATGGCAACGATGGTTCTCAGACCGAGCGTCAAATCTCCATGGCCAACACGAATCGTCCTCAGGTCAATACCGTGAACACTAGCTGGTACATGGACTCTGGTGCAACTGAGCACATCACCAACAACCTCGACAACCTCTCCATGAAGGAACCTTACACTGGCCATGATCAAGTCCACACCGCCAATGGTGCAGGTATGCGTATCTCTTATACTAGTCAATCATTTATCCCTACTCGTTCTTCTCGCCCACTTGTTCTTAAAAATGTCCTTCACGTTCCACAAGTCACTCGTAATCTCTTGTCTGCTAAAAAGCTTACTCGTGATAATAATGTTTTTGTTGAGCTTCATCCTTATGATGTTTTTGTGAAAGACCGAGATTCGAACGAAATTCTTCTTAGTGGCCGGAGTCAAGAAGAACTCTACCCCATTGGCGCACCCCCCAAACAAGTCTTCACTAGTGTTCATGTGTCGTCGGCCGAGTGGCATTGTCGTCTTGGCCATCCAGCCTCTCCCATCGTTCAACATGTGCTACATCGTCATGCACTTCCTTTAGAGTCTAGCAATAAAATTACTCATGTTTGTGATGTCTGTCAATAGGACAAGAGTCATCAGCTACCGTTTTCTTTGTCTACTCGTGTAATAAAGAATCCTCTTGAGATTATATATTCCGATGTTTGGGGTCCCGTCCAAACGTCTGTTAGTGATCACAATTATTATGTTAGTTTTCTCGATGCTTATAGTCGTTTTACATGGCTCTATCTTATTAAACGCAAGTCTGATGTCTTTGATGTTTTTCTTGCTTTTCAAACGCATGTTGACGTCTTCTTGGTCATAAAATTCTTCATGTTCAGTCCGATTGGGGTGGAGAATACCGCAATCTCAATACTTTCTTCGATAAACTTGGGATTGTTCATCGAGTTGCTTGTCCTCACACTCATCAACAAAACGGTGCGGCCGAAAGGAAGCACCGTCACATTGTTGAAACCGGTCTCACGCTTCTTTCTCATGCATCTGTCCCTTTTCGTTTTTCGAGTGATGCTTTCGTGACAGCCTGTTTTCTTATTAATAGGCTCCCTACTCGTGTTCTCAATATGAAATATCCCTTAGAAAAATTATTTCATGATACACCGGATTATACCTTTTTAAAGGTTTTTGGTTGTGCGTGTTGGCCACATCTTCGTCCTTATAACAAACATAAACTAGAATTCCGTTCCAAACAGTGTGTTTTCCTAGGTTATTGTTCTCTTCACAAGGGCTACAAATGTCTTCATGTTAGTTCTAATCGTGTATATATTTCTCGTGGCGTTGTTTTTGACGAGGCAACTTTTCCTTTCTCTCAATCATCGTCCGTTTCGGCGCATACGTCTTCACCTTCCCTTCCCGTTTCAATTGACCAGTTTGAAGATACTGCATATGCACCTCTGTTATTGCCTAACCATGGTGCAGGTGTTGGACGTGGCGCACGTCTTGAGCTCTTGGATGACCCGCCGTTGGCTGCGGACGTTGATCATGTTCATGTTGATCGTGCTGCCATGCAAAGCCATGCATGGGACACGCCTGACTTGTCTGCTGGGGCTTCATCGGCTGCTGCTGGTTACTCGTCGCCCGCGGCCTGCTCCGGTCTCTCGCCGCCTGCGTCACCTGGGCCGCTCTCGCCTGGGCCGCACTCGCCAGGTTCTATGGCCTCGTCTACGTCACCCGACTCGGCTGCTGCCGATTCAATTGGGCCGGCCACTTCTTCTGCTGGGCCGTCCCACGCCTCTGTGACGGATGAGGACCGGTCATCGCCAGCTTCATCGACAAATCCCACTACTGCTGTCGATTCTTCGTTGCATGTGCCGACACGCGTTGTCACCCGCAGTAGGACTGGTGTTTTTCAGCCCAAGCACCGTACAGATGGTACAATTGCCTGGCTTGCTGCTTGCAAGTCTCACGGTCTCTCTGATGCTGTTGTTGAGCCTGCAAATTATCAAGATGCTCTCAGTATACCCTGTTGGCGTGCCGCCATGGAACAAGAATATCAGGCTCTTCTTCAGAACGACACCTAGCGTCTTGTTCCTCCTCGACCCGGTCTGAATGTCATTGATTCCAAGTGGGTTTTCAAGATCAAGCGTCGATCCGATGGTTCTATTGAATGATACAAAGCTCGTCTCGTGGCGAAAGGGTTCAAGCAGCGTTACGGTTTGGACTACGAGGATACTTTCAGTCATGTCGTGAAGCCTACTACTATTCGCTTATTGCTCTCCCTAGCTGTGACCAATGGATGGTACCTCCGCCAGCTTGATGTTCAGAATGCCTTTCTACATGGTATTTTGGAGGAAGAAGTGTTTATGTGTCAGCCACCGAGATTCACTGATTCAGCTCATCCTCAGCATTTGTGTCACTTGGTCAAGGCGTTGTATGGGCTTAAGCAGGCCCCACGGGCATGGCATGCTCGTCTTGGTTCCGCTCTTCGATCACATGGCTTCATTCCATCAACGGCTGATACTTCTCTCTTCATGCTTCGACGACCTGAAGTTACTATGTATCTTCTTGTTTACGTCGATGACATTATTCTGGTGAGCTCCTCTATGACTGCTGCTGATCGTCTTGTTCTAGGCCTCCGTTCTGAATTTGCTGTCAAAGATTTGGGGCCCTTGCACTTCTTTCTTGGTTTGGAGGTTACTCCTATTGCACGTGGTCTAGCTCTTACTCAGAAGAAGTATGCTCTAGATCTTCTTCGTCGTGCTGGTATGCTCAAGTGTCAACCGGTGCATACACCTATGGTCAACACTGATAAGCTCAGTAACACGAATGGTGATCTCTTGTGTGCCGAGGATTCCACCACTTATCGTAGTATTGTTGGTGGGTTACAGTATCTACTCATCACTCGGCCTGATCTCTCATTTACGGTCAACAAGGTTTGTCAGTTCCTTCATGCTCCACGCAGTACACATTGGTCTGCGGTCAAGCGTATCTTGCGTTATGTTCAGTTGACTGTCTCTCATGGATTGCATCTTCAAGCTGATTCATCCAGTCTACTCTCTGCATTTTCTGATGCTGATTGGGCTGGAAACTCAGATGATCGGCGATCCACGGGCGGTTTTGCCATATTTTATGGTCCTAATCTGATCGCCTGGAGTGCTCGTAAACAGGCCACTGTCTCTCGTTCGAGCACGGAATCAGAGTATAAAACACTTGCTAATGCAACTGCCGAGTTGATTTGGGTACAGTCACTTCTTCAGGAGCTAGGAGTTTCTCACGGTCGCCCACCTGTATTGTGGTGTGATAATATTGGTGCTACGTTCCTTTCATCCAATCCTGTTTTCCATGCTAGGACAAAACATATTGAAGTGGATTATCACTTTGTACGGAAACGAGTCGCACAAAAGTTGCTACATATCAAGTTCATCTCCTCCAGAGATCAGATTGCTGACATCTTCACCAAGCCACCGCCGTTACCTCAGTTTGATGCATGTAGGCGCAATCTTAACATGATAGATACCGTTAAGATTGAGAGAGGGTGTTAGACGTATCAGTTTAAGATTCCTAGTCTAACTAAAGTCGGTCATACTTGTATTGTGTTTATTGTAATCTCCTCCTATTATATAAACGGGAAACCACGCCCCGATAGCGTTGTGCAAATCTACCCATCGATTCATTGTCTTACACACCACCACCATATATACGAATTAGATTCCTCTTCGGATGCGGTCGATCGCACACGGTGGACTGGATTCCCTTCGTTTTGGATGTGATCTGTAGCAATTTGCGCGCGAGGGAGAGCGGGACAGAGAAGGAGTACGTGCTGCGCGCGCTCGTGGTGGACACGCGAGATCAGGCAGCTGCGGCACAGAATTTCCATGGGCCACCCGAGGTGGGTGATGACGCAGAATGCGCACATAAAGGGCACGGGGGGCTTTGGCGTTTGGCACGGGAATATAGCTAGCGAAAACGATGGCGTTGGCTGTGCATGTGGCTGGCTCCTCCCCTGGCTAGCGTAATGGTGACGTGTTCCGTGACTGTGTCTGTGTGCAATAGGAGCCTGCTGCTAGAGTAAATTCCTTGCTCCCATAGTCCCATGGGACGAAACAGCTAGCGGAGTTCTTTCGTTTTTTATTTTTGGCTCCCGTCGCTGGTCATAATAGGGAGTAACGGAGTTAGTGTCATGCGTATGACACTAGTCTAAATTACCACATTTATAGTGCATAGTAACTAATAGATAGTGTACTCCCTTCATCTGTAAATAATTTTCTAGCTTTTGCTTAAGTCAAACTTAATAAAATGTGACCAACTTTGTAGATAAATATAGCAACATATATTACATCAAATTGATATATTATAAAACTAAATTTGAAAACAGATCTAATGGTTTCAGTTTAATCTAATAAATATTGTCACGTTTTTCTAAAAAGTTAGTCACAAAGTTTGATTTAGGACAAGGCTAGAAGTACACTTATTTGCGAACGGAGGGAGTAGGTGACTATATTAATTAGCTTATAGACACATTTTGTCTAGAAAAATGTGATATTATGGTAACATGGCTAGTTACCATAAAACTCTCTTTCTTCAATTAATGTTATGCCATGTCATCCAAATGCTTATGCGGCATTGCATGTGATGCTATGTTATGACTAGCCTAATACGTGTATTGCGTGACCATTTTGTTTGACTATACTCCGCACCCCGATTCTCCGAAGGGTACATGTGTACTTTTGTGTATATTAGACTAGCCTCAATGGAAGTATCATAGGTACTTCATGCATGCCATATTGTCAAAATTCTGACGTGACATGCTAATTACTTCAACAAAAATACATCGAGCAATAGACCATGTTCAGTACCATAAGAATCTGATATGTTACATAATCAAGATAAAAAACTAATGATATCAAAACAAGCTAACTTATGAAGATCACATGCTAACTTTGTTCGACTGCGTCAAAATCGATGCTTGCAACTAATTGGATTACAGAGCTTCACGGGAAGGCACAACTTTGTATTCAACACTTATAAGTGGCTGGATTATTAAATGATTAGTTTAGTCAATATAGACATCCAGATTACATATATACTAATTCTATGCTGATATATTCCAAATTATTCACTGGTTCAATAAAATTTAAAAGAGAAGGTATGGCTGGAAGTTGCCACGGATCTTTACATAAAAGCAAGATCTAATATGTAATCAAATTTGTTAATTTGTATACATCAAAATAAAAAATAGAAGTTATGACATTTCTTTTGGACCCACTTAGTCGATGAAACCTGCTTGTTCACTAATTATAGAGCATGCTCCAACTCAAGGTACTTAAATTTTTGTTAACTCGTGTAGAAATTATAGAACATGTATCAATTTATACAAACATCTCATGTATTCTCGAGATACGTTAATATATTTAAAAGAAAATTTAGTTGCAGAGCCAAAGAGGGGCCAAATCAGCTTGTTCTGTTTTGTTTCGGAAATACATACATGTTAATTACTGAAGTGACATGAAACGCGACCGTTTCTTGGAAGGTGCGACCATTTCTCGCCTGTTAGCGCTCCATACTTTCCGTTCAGCGATTCTTCCGTTTGGTTACTGTAAATTCTTGGTTTTGGCCAATCGCTCTGCACTGCGTCATCACATGCCTCACGAGCCTTCTCTTTTTCAATTTCTTTTTTCCGCCATCTGTCCCTGATTTTTTCAGTCAAAGCGGTGAGGATGATGCGACATCTTCATGTAGTCCTGCATAGGAGCGTCTCTATCCGCGCCGCCCACTCTCTCTCACCCCCATTGTCCCACACGCTCACCTCATCCTTATCTTCCTCACCACCGGCAAAGCATGGCGGCAGACGGGTGCGCGAGGTCGGGGGCGATATTGAATCGGTACTGGATAGGTTCGAGGCGGGGAAGCAGAGGCGGACAACACTGGATGCAGGAGCTAGACGGGAGGCAGTGGCCTTGTGAGTTGATGGGGCATATGGAGTGGAGGTGAGAGGGAGAGCTCGGGAGCGGAGGTGCCTTCTCCTTTTTAATTCTTTTTTTCCGCCATCCATCCTTGAGTTTTGACATCATAGTAATGATGAAAGAGATTGTGTTGGTATCATAGGTAGATACAGTATCATAGTACGTAGAACTAGAAAAACTAATCTCAAATAAATTTTGTATACAATTTTTCATTTAGATTCTACAAAACAACAAATATACTACGAATATGATACTACATAATATTATGCATTATGGAGATGATATCATATACTAGTATCATGTACATGTTCTTCTTTTGGGCATGATTAGGAGGACGTCTACGTGCCCACGACACAAAATTTCAAAACAAGGTGCGTATAGGGGTGTGTCTGTCTATGTAGGTGTGTACCTTAATATCAATGTCACGCAGCTTCATTTCTGCCTATCGATCGGTTGTCTAGCTAGCTTCATGATGACATGTACTCTTACCCAAGTATCCAATCTGCGCGCGCATCTAAGGCGTGCGTCGTCCCCCTCTTTTTTCTTTGCTCGCTCACGGAAGTTTCAGCCCTATCTGTTGCTCCCCGTCGCCTTGTTCACCCACACAATCATAAGGGAATAATCAATCTAATCTCTGCGGTGCCTTTGATCCACGTCATTATGCACGATCCTTTATTCACCTTGTCTCTATGTAAGTGTAGGTGTCCCATCGAAACTGGACTTTAATGGTGGTGGGTAGGCCATTCTTTTCATATAGTAGAGTGGTACACTCGTCCAGGTCTATACTGTTGTTGTACTACATAATGCTGTTCTCCATCAGAGAATGTGCTAGCTGCTAGTACAATGTCGACTAGATTCGGCGGAAGAACCGACGGTGGAAAAGACGCAATTTACCGTACCTTTAGGCTTTGGGACGTCGGTGTCCAGTCTCTGTTACACTATTTATTTGGAAAAAAGACAGATACTATCGTGCATGCATGTAATGAAACCGGTCATTTTACCCAGAGCGCATGCACGAACGTGCCTTTCGTCGACCTAACTACCGCTGTGTGCAATCACGAGGATGATCGTTAGCTGCTGGGCACGTTTGGGTGTGTGTGGACGAGTGCGACTGCACTGTACGTATGCGGTGCGTACTTGCATTGGATACCCGATACGGGCCGAGTCTGGCGTATTGCGCACCGTGTCCACCCCCTACGTCCTTGTCCTACTAGTTTTTTCTAAGGGCACACCGTGAAAAGCAAACACCGGTTTCATAGAAAAAAGGCCAAGATAGCTTGTACAATGAGAAGAAGTAACACGATACAAACACGACGCAACACAGTTTACAACACAACCACACTAACCAAACAACAAGGACTCTTCTTGCACCATCTCTACGGATGGCGGGGGAGATGCACCGAGGTCTCGAGACCGCGTCACGAACGAAGGAGGAAACTCCGAGAGAACGACTCTGCCAAGGATGACACGACCAATGCACCGCCCACCCCTAAGCGCCTAAGAGTTGGCGAGTGAGCAGCTGGACCGGACCAACCGGGAGACGACGACTGAGAAGCACCGCCAACGAAGTATATTGCGTCCCTGATGCCCATGCTCAGGGCGGCCGCCAACCTGGACTCTATCGTGCCACTCCGGGGTCTCCACGAGCGACCTAGACAATGCCTCCAAGGAGGGGAAGCCACCGTGGTGCTGCCATCGTCGATCCGCAACCGAATCAAGGGTTTCCCTACGCCGAGTCAGGGGCAGACCAGGCGGTGCCATACATGCATCACCGTCATCAGCTACAAGTAGGGTTTTTTGCCCCGGCACATCCGCCAATCTCGAAAACCATCGGAAAAGGGCCAACTTGAGCCACCCTTGCCTACACCACAGATGAGAGGAGAGCTGAACCTCGATGTTAGTGAAGGGGATGCGCCGACCACCGTTCCACCTTCACCATCACACGGACTGTACGGTGGAGGTCCAGACTGTCATCGCGGCCTGGCCGGTCGCCAACACCGCCACAGTGCCAGAAGGACACCGTTGTCAAGCGCCTCCACGCCCCTCGCTACCATGGACTCAACCCCAGAGGCCCGCCCAAGCCCCAGAGGCCCGCATGCAAGATCTCAAATAACAAAGACATGATAGAATCAATAATCAATCTGAAATAGCATCTCAATATCCATCGGATCCCCGCAAACACAACATGTATGGATTACAAATAGATGATCTTGATCATGAACGGAGCTCACAAGATCTAAACATGAAAGCACAAAGGAGGAGAAACCAGCCATCTAGCTACTACATGGATCCGTAGTCCAAGGATGAACTACTCACGCATCACACCGGAGGCTTGCATGGTGATGAAGAAGGCCTCGGTGAATTCCCTCTCCGGCGGTGCCGAAGAGCTTCAGACCCCCAATCTAGGGATGAGACGACGTGACTGAGACTCTTTCGTGGATTTTTGATCGGGTACCTAGGGTTTTCGTCCCGAGGGCAACTTATAGGCGGAAGGAGAGGCCGAGGGGGTGCTGGGGGCGGCCAGACCACCCCCTGGCGCGGGCCAGGCCTGGCCGCGTGGCCAGGTGGTGTGGCCGGCCCCCAGCCCTTCTCCGTCTCGTATTCTGGCACTTGATCCCTTCCGGAAAAATAGGCACTTTGGCTTTTGTCCCGTCCAATTCCGAGAATATTCATTTTCTGACTTTTCTAGAACCAAAAACAACAGAAACAGTAGCCGGGCACTGTGGCTCTTGTTAATAGGTTAGTCCAAGAAATCATAATAAAAGTACTCCAAAGTTGGAACAAAACACAAGAAAGTGGATAAAACTAAGCATGGAACATCAAAAATTATAGATACATTTGCAATGTATCAACATCCCCAAGCTTAACTCCTGCTCGTCCTCGAGTAGGTAAGTGATAAAAAGAAAGAATTTTTGAGGTTACATGCACCATCAAAGACTTGATCAAAGTATTCGCAAAACATTCAAAGCTGGGATCATAGTACTTCAATCATAACATGAAAGACAAAGTTCTAGCAATAAGCAAAGAAACTAAGATGCAACATGAAAAGGCACAAACAAAAGATTCATGAATAACATGCTTTGCAAGACTTTTGTTTGTTTCACATAAAGAAAACATAGCATAAAAGTATTCAGCTTGTCCCTCAATAAAGTAGTAAATATAAATGCATAGGACACCTTCAAAGTTCATAAGAGTGACTAGATACAATAGTTTCAAACAAGCAATAACAAGTTATGCATCAATCAACTAGTCTTGGGACAATGCACATAGAACTAAGAATGGACACTATGCTCTCAAAGTAGTGCATAAAGATAGAAGGTGGAGACTCAATATAATGGTGGAAGAAAGGCCTTTTGTAAAAGGAAGTAGGGATTCAAGTCTCATAAAGAGCTTCAAAAAATTATGGTACTTATAGCTTTCAGCTCTCATTGCCCCTATCATAAGCATCTTGAAGGTGATTAAGGTTAAAGTGACACAACTAAGAGGATATGCTTGACAAGTTATAAACCGAAATCTCATGCCCCTTACTTACGAAGACCAATCCTCATGCTACTCAACTTCAGTCACGAGTAAGCTCTTGTCATTGTAAGTATATGTGTATCATTAAGAACCGCCAACGGGGTACCCCTTGCACATGATATGGGAGTTTTCCCATAATCAAAATGACAAGGCAAGCAGACAATGAGCATCTCAGCGATCTTTTTATTTGCTATTTGCATAGGTTTTTATTGAGGATGCTTCATAGAATGCTCATTATGGTGATGCTGCAAGTTTCCACCATGATTAGGCATGGCTTAGGCTAGCGGCCCAGGCGTTTCTCTAACACACATACAAACTCCATGATCTTACAAGTTCCACATTTATTTCACACACGGATCCGTAAGCAAAAGAACATAATATCAACGGGGTACAAAGTACAAGTGCAATGTTGAAAGCGTTCCCCATGAAACATGGTTCTTCTAATTTCAACTTATAAAGCACAAGCATATATGCAACAAAGAACGACCCAATGGTTCAAGTTTATTAGAGACAATAAAGTAAAGTGTGCCGTCAAGTTCATGAGAGCTTTAATCACTAGTTTTCTCATAACAAGTGAAAGGTAGACAAAAGCATGAATATACTTGGAATAGCATAAGCTAGTAGGTAGATATGGTGGACTCTTTGGAAAAACTTAGTTTAGGGAGTTGGATGCATGATTGGAACTCATACTTGGTTGTGGAGGCTAGCAAAAGACTGGGAGCGACAAACTAAGAGAGCAATAATGGCCATAATCATGCAGAGCGACAAAACATCATTGATCAAAGCATAAAGTGATACTACAAGTTGAAAACTAAAGGATCATAAAGGCTATGGTGACTTGATATAGTCATAACATGGTGTGAGCATGTGCCAAGTCAACCCAAATAAAGCGTCAAAGGAGAATACCACTATACTATGCTTTAATATGCTAAAACAACGCATGATTCATCCAAGGCACATTAAGCAATCTCAATTGTTTATAACAAGTCATGATACAGCAAAGAATACTAAGCATAAAGCCAAAAAAATATCAAGCATGGCATGACAAAGCATAGCCACAGTCAAGAACGAGCTCTTTTTACCACATACGTATGAACTTTCCTACTCTTTTCCAAACTAAACCAAACTATTTGCAAACCAAAGTATGAAAGAGGGGGTCCAACCAACTTATTCAGAAAACTAAACAAACCAAGCAAACTAAAAACGAAAACGAAAATGAAAAAGAAAGACGCTCCAAGAAAAACATAACTGTGCATGGAACAATAAAAATGAAGCGTTTGGAAGAAAACCTGGAATTTTTATTGATGAAGAAGGGGATGCCTTGGGCATCCCCAAGCTTTGACGCTTGCACTTCTTGGATATTTCTTGGGGTGACACGCGTGGCATCCCCAAGCTTGAGCTTTAGTCCATCCTTCATCTCATTACTCATTCCTTCCATACATGTGAAAATTTTCCTTCATACAAAACTTCACACAATCTCATTAGCAATATTAGTGCACTTAAGATAAATAAGTCTCAAGGTTCAGTTCTAACACCAAATAAACTTCCATTAGAACACTAGCTACTGGAGCACTTCCCTCAAAAAGCTCAATTCCCCAAAAGCACTCAAGAAGGAACTAACAAGAAGCAAATGCAGAAAATGGCAGAAATCTGTCAAAACAGACCAGCAGGTAAAGACGAATTTTTTCGAAGACCTTCTGTTGCTCAAATCAAAAAGTGCTGAACTAACTAAAGTTAGATAACAACCTGGGGTAGAAGAACAAAAAATTACAGCTCATTCCGACGTACAGAACTCTCTCAGAAATTTTTACGGTGAAGCACAGAAATCTGTTTCGGAACAGCAACTTTCCCAATCATTACTTCACTCTTATTAGAGGTTACTCTTGGCATAAAAAGCAAATAAAAAGGATAAGGAGAGGTTATTACAGAGTTAATAACTTCCAAGACTCAATTAAAACTCTTGGGTTATCTCCCAACAAGTACTTTTCTTTAACGCCTTTAAGTTAGGCATAAGAACCAAAGAAAGAATCAAGTGTTCTCGAATGAAGAAGCATTAAGACCAAATTTTGTTTTCATAGGAGAAGCAAAAGAAATATTTTCTCTATTTTTAGGGAAGTGTTCTATACCTTTCTTGAGTGGGAGTTGATATTTAATGGTGCCTTCTTTCATATCAATGATGGCACCAACAGTTCTAAGAAAAGGTCTTCCCAAAGTAATAGGACAAGAAGCATTGTATTCAACATCCAAGACATAGAAATCAACGGGGACATAGGAATCATTAACCATGATAAGAACATCATTAAGACTCCCCATGAGTTTCTTTTTAGCATTAGCATCAAGTGGGACATTCAAATAACAATCTTCAAGAGGAGGCAAATCAAGCATATCATAAATCCTTCTAGGCATAATAGAGACACTACTATCAAGATCACACAAAGCTTTGAAATCGAAGTCATTCACTTTCATATTAATGATGGGTTCCCAACCATCTTATTGTTTTATAGGAATAGAAGATTTATGTTTCATCTTTTCTTCCTTAATCTTTATCAGAGCATCAGTAATGTGTTTTGTAAAGGCCATGTTCATAGCACTAGAATTAAGACTTTTAGCAAGCTTTTGTAGGAACCTAATAACTTCAGAGATGTTGCAACCATCAAGATAAAAATCAACTTTATCATCTAAAGTAGTAGAACTATTACTATCCTCAACACTAGTGGTGGTAATAGTAGAAACACTAATGTTTCTAGCAATTTCATCTTCTCTTTCCCACTTAGCATGTAATTCAGCTAATAGTCTAACATTTTCATCAATTCTTACTTGTATGGCATTGGTAGCTGCAAAGAGATTCTCATTAGTTTCAGGTTTAGCAGCCAATTTATTAATCAATGAAGATTGAGCTTCAGACAAAGATGATATATTTCTTTCGGCATTAGAGAGTTTCAATTGTAAACTAGGAATTTCTCTATTTAGACTCTCAAGTTGATGGCTAATGTTCTTCAAAATGATAGATTGCTCCTCCATTGTTTTAGTAAATGGTCTATTTTGCTCATATTGCATTTGCATAAAGTTTTTAGTGGCTCTCTCAACTTCCAAAATTCTACCTTCACTAGGTAATTCAGATTTACCATTGTTGGGAGGATATGGCTTATAATTGTTGTTACCAATTTTTTTCCTATAAGCATTATTACCATAGGCATTGTTGCCAAAGTTGTTATTTCTTATGAAGTTCACATCAACTTTCTCTTCTTGAACAACCAAAGAGGCTAAAGGAACATTATTTGGATCAATATGGGCTTTCCCATTAACAAGCATATACATAATAATATCAATCTTATCACTCAAGGAGGAGGTTTCCTCAACAGAATTTACCTTCTTACCTTGTGGAGCTCTCTCAGTATGCCATTCAGAATAATTAACCATCATATTGTCCAAAAGTTTTGTTGCAGCACCCAAAGTGATGGTCATAAAGGTACCTCCAGCAGCTGAATCCAATAGGTTGCTTGAAGAATAGTTCAATCCTGCATAAAAAGTTTGGATGATCATCCAAGCAGTCAGTCCATGAGTGGGACAATACTTAACCAAAGATTTCATTCTTTCCCAAGCTTGAGCAACATGCTCATTATCAAGTTGTTTAAACTTCATTATTTCACTTCTCATGGATATAATCTTAGCAGGAGGATAGTATTTTCCAATAAAAGCATCTTTGCACTTAGTCCAAGAATCAATACTATTCCTAGTTAAGGAATTCAACCACTCTTTAGCTTTTCCTCTCAAAGAGAAAGGAAACAATTTCAGCTTAATAATATCACCATCTATATCCCTATGCTATTGCATCTCACAAAGTTCAACAAAGTTATTTAGATGGGAAGCAGCATCTTCATTACCAATACCAGAAAATTGCTCTCTCATAGCAAGATCGAGCAAAGTAGGTTTTATCTCAAAGAAAGTATTTTCAGCCATAGGTGGAGCAATAGGTGTGCTCATAAAATCATTGTTGTTGGTGCTAGTGAAGTCACACAACTTGGTGTTTTCAAGAGTAGTCATTTGTTTGGATTTTCAAATAAGAAAGCAAAACAAGTAAAACTATTTTTTTTTGGATTTTTGAAGAACAAAACAAGCAACCAAAGCAAAAAGGAAACTAAGCAAAACAAAAACAACAAAGTAAAGAGATTGGTTATGAGGGACTCCCCTTGTGAAGATGTCCTTGACTCCCGACAGCGGCGCGGAAAAATGCTTGATGGCTCAATGCACGACGCCCAGAAAATTGCTTGATGGCAGTGTTGATGTAGAGCTCGTTGGGAACCCCAAGAGGAAGGTATGATGAGCACAGCAGCAAGTTTCCCTCAGTTATGAAACCAAGGTTTAATCGAACCAGTAGGAGCAAGGAAACACCTCAAAGGTGTTACTAGCTGAGCTTTGGCAGGCGCACTGCTACCGGTAGTAGCAACGTGGAGACCTGCACAACACAACCACAGAACTTTGTCCCCAACTTGCGATGAGGTTGTCAATCTCATCGTGTTTTGCGGAAAACAAAGGATTAAACGTATCGAATGGAAAGAAGTAAAAGTTTGCAGAAAGTAAACACAAAGCAGAAACAATTTATAGATTGTATGTAAAGAAAAGGACCAGGATCCATAGTTCACTAGAGGTGGCTCTCCTTAAGATAGATAACATGCTGGGTGAACAAATTACAGCGGGGCAATTGACAAACACCGAGAAAGCAATACATGCATATACTAATCATCTTGACTCCTCTGAGACTTGATTGGGCATTACAGCATAATACATAGACCGCCATCCAACTGCATCTATGACTAATATCCACCTTCAGGTTATCGTCCGAAGCCCCTCCAGTATTAAGTTGCAAGCAACAAATTATTGCTTTACAAACTGTGTGTAAAGTAAACAATACAATTGTTCTATGAACAAAGGATTGTTGTTTTCTCCCTAGTAGCAACATCACATCTAGTACCTTAGAGATTTCTGTCACTTCCCCAGATTACCAGAGGCATGAACCCACTATCGAGCATAAATACTAACTCTTGGAGTTGCTAGCATCTACTTGGCCAAGATAGCTACTAACAACAGAAAGCATGCAAGATCTCAAATAACAAAGACATGATAGAATCAATAATCAATCTGAAATAGCATCTCAATATCCATCGGATCCCCGCAAAGACAACATGTATGTATTACAAATAGATGATCTTGATCATGAACGGGGCTCACAAGATCTAAACATGAAAGCACAAAGGAGGAGAAACCAGCCATCTAGCTACTACATGGATCCGTAGTCCAAGGATGAACTACTCACGCATCACACCGGAGGCTTGCATGGTGATGAAGAAGGCCTGTGGTGAATTCCCTCTCCAGGTGCCGGGAAGAGCTTCAGATCCCCCTGATCTAGGGACAGAGACAACGGCGGCTACAGACTCTTTCGTGGATTTTTGATCGGGTACCTAGGGTTTTTGTCCCGAGGGTAACTTATAGGCGGAAGGAGAGGCCGAGGGGGTGCTAGGGGCGGCCAGACCACCCCCTGGCGCGGGCCAGGCCTGGCCGCGCGGCCAGGTGGTGTGGCCACCCCCAGCCCTTCTCCGTCTCGTATTCTGGCACTTGATCCCTTCCGGAAAAATAGGCACTTTGGCTTTTGTCCCGTCCAATTCCGAGAATATTCATTTTCTGACTTTTCTGGAACCAAAACAATAGAAAACAGGCAGCTGGCACTATGGCTCTTGTTAATAGGTTAGTCCAAGAAATCATAATAAAAGTACTCCAAAGTTGGAACAAAACACAAGAAAGTGGATAAAACTAAGCATGGAACATCAAAAATTATAGATACATTTGCAATGTATCAAGACACTGTTGCGAGAGAGGCTCGTCGTGATTTTTGTACTCAATAGGTTGCAAATCAACCAACACTAGTAGAACCAGGGCTTCCGTTTCAGAGCTGCCCATCGATCAGTCCCGATTGTGTTATGAACCAGGACTAATGTGAGCATTAGTACCGGTTCGAATGGCCAGGATGCCGCACGGGCCAGGGCCACAATCGGTCCCATTCGAGTGTGACGCCGAACCGAGACTAAAGGGGTTTCATGTCTGCCTCAACCGGGACTAAAGGTCCATGTTTATGTATATATACCCCTAGCCCCACATGCTTGTGTGTGAGCTGGTTTGTTTTTCCCCTCTCATGCACAAGTGGTGTATGTTGTTTTGTTTTCCTCCTCTATGCACAATAGGTACTCGATGAAATGTGTGAGAGCATGATGCCACTTGAGTTCACACAAAATAAACATGATATGAAGTGCCCGAGCCACACTTAAATTTTCTCCTCTTTCTTTCCTCCTTGATCGAGGTTAGCAACTTTATCCTTTCATCTATCATTGATACAATGCATGTGTCGATGTACAGTGGTAATTTCTCTAGATATTCTGTAATGATTTTTGATAAACTTAATTATATAATGAAGATGATCCGACAATGGATGTATGGTGACCGATGCACTGCCGAGTTTATTACGGGCCTGCATAATTTTATCGGTGTGGCTAAGATAAATAGTGTGAATGGTTTTATGTGTTTTCCATGTGTTGCCTGTCAGAATAAAAAGGATTACTCTTCCTCAAGAACCTTCACACCTGCTTTGGTCCAGTTTCATGCCCAACTATAATTGTTGGACCAAGCACGGAGAAAGAGGGGTTGTGATGGAAGCTAATGAAGAAGAAGAGGATGATGACAACTATCCTATGTTCCCTGAATATGGTGATACTCCAACGGGGGAAGCTGAAGATGAAGAGACACCAGATGAGCTCATTGATGATCTTCACCGGGCCATTGTTGATGCACAGAGAGAATGCGAAAGTGAAAAATGATAAGTTGAAGTTGAAGCGCATGTTAGACGATCACAAAAAATGTTGTACCCAAATTGCAAAGATGGCAACACAAAACTCGATACCATACTGGAATTGCTGTAATGGAAGATAGAGAATGATTTATTTGACAAGGGAATTGAGAAACTACTGAAAATAACGAAGAAGAAGCTTCCAAATGATAACGAATTTCCTGCCAGTATGTACGAAGCAAAGAAGGTTGTGTGCTCTCTAGGATTAGAGGTGCAGAAGATACATACATGCTTTAATGACTGGATCCTCTACCGTGGTGAGGGGTACGCGAATAAGAATGAATACCCGGTATACAGTGCATTGTGGTATACGATCAGACAAGATGACCATGGTGATGTTGAGGACGAGCGTCCTAGGAAGAGGGTTCCTGCCAAGGTTATGTGGTATGCTCATATAATACCACAGTTGAAACGTTTGTTCAGAAACAAAGAGCATACCAAGTTGTTGCGATGGCACAAAGAAGACCACAGGAAAGACTCGATGTTGAGACACCCTGCTGAATGGTTGTAGTGGAGAAAAATCGAGAGAGAGTACCCGGGCTTTGTTGATGACGCAAGGAACTTAAGGTTTGGTCTAAGTACAAATGGCATGAATCCTTTTGGGAGAAGAGCTGCAGCCATAGTACCTGGCCCGTAACTCTATATATCTATAACCTTGTGCATGAAGCGGAAGTTCATTATGATGCTAGTGCTCATCCAAGGACTGAAGCAACCCGACAACGACATTGATGTGTATCTAAGGCCATTAGTTGAAAAACTTTTACAGTTTTTTTGACCCCGAACTATGAGGCAAACATACCCATAGTAAAACTTAATAAAAACATCAAATGTCATCTATACAAAATTTATATACAAAAGAGAATAACCTACCTATTAATTATGGGTGTTAAGGGAGGTTAGCTAGCCAAGCAGAAAAATCATTGATAAACTTGGCCTTAATTATATGCTTAAAAACTTTTACAGTTGTGGCATGGACAATGTGTACGTGTGTGAGATGAGCACAAACAAGAGGAATTTGACCTACAAGCGTTGCTTTTCATAACAATCAATGATTGTCTTGCTCCTAGTAACCTTTCAGGATAGAGAAATAAGGGATACAATGCATGCACACATTGTTTAGATGAGACTGAAGGTACATTATTTGCATAAATGTAAGAAGGTTGTGTACCTGGGAAATCATTGATTTCTTTCGACCAAGCATCTCGTAAGAAAGAAAGGCAATCATTTCAAAGGTGAGGCAGATCACCGGAATAAGCCTGTCGACCATACTGGTGATGATGTGTTTGGTATGGTCAAGGATCTAAAAGTAGTCTTTGGAAAGGGTCCTGGCGATCAATATGTTCTGAATGACGCTACTGGACACACGCCCATGTGGAAGAAATCTATATTTTGGGAGTTACCCTATTGGGAAGTCTTAGAGGTCCGCTCTGCAATCAACATGATGCACGTGACGAAGAATCTTTGCATGAACCTGCTAGAATTTTTGGGCGTGTATGGGAAGTCAAAAGATACACTAGAAGCATGACAGGACCAACAACATATGAACGAACGAGATGGCCTTCATCCAGAGAAGTATCAAGATCCTTCCAGCTACACTCTTACCAAAAAAGAGAAGGGAATCTTTTTTGAATGCCAGAGCAGTATCAAGGTTCCGTCTGGCTTATCTCGAATATAAAGGGAATAATAAATATGGCAGAGAAAAATTCTAGAACCTAAAGTCTCATGAATGCCACGTGATTATGGCGGAATAGCTTCTAGTTGCATTGAGGAGGCTTCTACCGAAAAATGTTCGAGTACCCATTGTGAAGCTATGTGCATTCCTCAATGCAATTTCTCATAAGGTAATCAATTCTGAAAGTCTACCAAGGTTACATAATGATGTGGTCCAATGTCTTGTTAAATTTGAGTTGGTGCTCCCACCATCCTTCTTCAATATTATGACGCATCTCCTGGTTCACCTAGTCGAAGATATTGCCATTCTTGGTCATGTATTTTTACACAATATGTTCCCCTTTGAGAGGTTCATGGGAGTCTTAAAGAAATATGTTCATAACCGTGCTAGGCCAGAAGTAAGCATCTCTGAGGGCTATGAAACAGAGGAGGTCATTGAGTTCTGTGTTGACTTTATTCCTGACCTTAAGCCGATTGGTGTTCCTCAATCGCGGCACAAGAGGAGATTGAGTGGAAAAGGCACGTTAGGAAATAAAGCAATAATAAGTAGAGACGAGCATTCTTTCACTCAAGCACACTACACAGTTCTACAAAGTTCCACCTTGGTGGGTGCGTATATCATTGAACACAAGAATATTCTATGCTCCTAATACCCGGGGCAGTCTGACGACTCGATTACACGTGCACACATGGCGACTTTTGGCGGTTGGTTGCAAATACATCTCATGAATAACTCCACTGTTGGAGATCAGATGTACTTGTTGGCTAGGACACCATCTTCGACTGTATTGACTTTCCAAGGGTACGAGATAAATGTGAATATATTTTATATGATCGCCCAAGATAAAAAGAGCACCAACCAAAACAGTGATATCCGCATTGATGCAACAAACAACAATGGGCAAAAGGACACATATTATGATTAAGTAGATGAGATATGGGAACTTGACTATGGAGCTTCTTTTAATGTCCCTTTGTTTCGGTGCAAATGGGTCAAGCTGACAAGAGGCAGGGTTTAGGTAGACAAGAAGTACAGAATGACAACACTAGATCTCAACAATCTTGTGTACATATACGAACCATTCGTCCTAGCCAATGATGTGGCTCATGTTTTCTATGTGAAGGACATGTCTACCAAACCGAAAAAATAAAAAAATAAGCAAATGAATATATCATACGATGAGCCAAAACCCACATAGTTCTTTCAGAGAAAAGAAACATCATGGGAGCGGAGGACAAGATAGACATGTGAGAAGATTCTAATAAGTTTGATGAAATTCCTCCCTTCATAGTAACACTGATACAAACATCCTATTAAATGATGAAGACACTCTATGGTTACGGCCGACGCGATCATAAGCAAGGGATATACGCGAAGAAGATTCATGGCCTCCAAGGCATTTTAGGAAACAAGTGACTATATGTATTTTGAATGACGCCTTTGGTGGTTTTTGAGATACAATCAATATAACAAGTTTAGTATTTTTTCTTGCAACTATATATGTCACATAATACGACACCACGCGAAGGTTTTACATTGTTTGGACCGTTTTTGAATTTCTTATGTGTGTTTCAAACTATGGTCGAAATGGCGGGCATGAAGATTCTTACCTAGGGGATGAGCCTCGCTAAACTTGCATTGGATCTCTGAAGAAACATCATACTATGAGTCTAAAAATGATTTTTTTTTCAAAAAATCATGAGCATTAGATCATGTACCTATAGTTCAAACCGGACCCACTTCCTATCGATTCGGCAAACATTTGTCTTTTTAACCAGGGGTGAACGGAAAAGTTTGAGATACCCCGTTTGGGACATTGTCCATATAAGGTGGTCTAGTATTTTTGAAAAATGGGGTGGTAGCATTTTGAATTATGCCTCTGGTGGTTACTTCACAAAACGCCCCATTTTTGGCACTCATAAAATGGAAAATGTATTTTTCGTGCGACGAAAATGAAAACTTCCTCCTACAACATTGTTCGCCATCCCAAGATGCACATGCGTGTACAATATGGGCACACTATCACAAACTATGCCATGATTCTGGCCATAACATTGGTCATTTGGCCCGAAAGCCATGAAACCTCGAACATGAGAGATAATTTTGAGAAGGACTTTTTGAGATGCAATCAATATATGGAGTTTGGTATTTTTACTAGCAAATATGTCACAAAATATGACACCACGTGAAGAATTTACATTGTTCGGATAGTTTTTGAATTTCTTATGCTCGTTTCAAACTATGGTCAAAACAACGGGCATGAAGATTCTTACCTAGGGGACGAGCCTCACTAAAATTGTGTTGGATCTTTGATGACTGCAAGTGCACATATCATTTGTTGCTAGTTTTGAAATAAAGATATCGATCCCACAGGGAGGAGGAGTCTGAAGTCTAATAACTCTTTGAACTAAATACTGAAATGGTAATACTAAATAATGTTCTAAGTAACAAGATAAAATGCGAGTTTTGTGTAAAAGATATTTTTGGGTTTTCAAATAAGAGAACAATAAGTAAACTAAAGCTGTAAGTAAACAAGAGCATGCAAGTATGATTACGAAAGTCTGTAAGATGATGGAAAGAGTTCTCAGAGAGTAGTGGATCCATGCTAGTAATTAGAAAGAGTGATCAAAATTATTATAATGAATAAGACCATTTATGATATGTGTGGGAGGAGCTCCATATATGGACAAATAGGCAGCAACCACTGCATACATCATCCGTCATAATCACATTAGATAGTAATCGACATCAATCAAATTACTGCGCTATTAAGGGACTTTACCCCATAGGATGTATCACATGGCATGGACAATGTTCCGTGAGTTTTCCTCGGTTCCCAAGTTGATATGTAAGGAATGACAACAACTTTATAGTCACCGTAAGTGCTATCATCCCTACGTCTACCAACAATTAGTTCCCTCCATCTAGTCCTCAGTGAGGCAAATATTGAGTGGCGCGCTTCACCCAACATCAAGATGAAGGAAATCTAACACAGACACATAATGAACAATATCACATAATAATCTTTATCTCAATTCAATCTCATACTAGGGTTTCTCCATCTCCCCAAGAACAAAGGAAACTACTCACACATGAAGGCAATCAACATCATGGATAGAATATGGATGAAGTATGATGATACAATTGAAGACACGTGCAAATCCAAGATTCAATCTAGAATTACAACAAGTAACCAAAGGGGATCGGTGATGGAGACATTGTTGATGAAGATGACGATGTAGATCGATGTGGAGGCCTTAAAGATCCTAGTCCCTTTTCCTCTTGTGTGATGGTGATGGTGTAGATCTGATTGGAGGCGGCTATGGCGGTGGAACGGCGGCATGGCTCCGCCGTTGTGGAGGATATGGCTTGGTGGCTCTCTCTTGGGTCATCCCTCCTTTATATAGGCCTTGGGGGTGCCCTAGGATTCCCCCAATACCGTCATATGACTTAGGGAAGGTTCTAGAGCTCCTTTGGGAAAAAAATCCCATTGTTTGCAACCTTTTTACCAACTATACAACCAAACTATATGGCGGGAACTTTTAGTTCCAGCCATATAGTTGGTCGTTGAACTTGCAGATCCTTTAGTATTTTGGTCGCCATTTCTTCATATGAACTCCATTTTGGGTGTTATTGGGCTTGTTGAGTTTGTATCATAGAGGGCTACAACCCAATTGTATTGGATATTTATTTTGAGAAGTTGGAAAAATTCACTTTTCCAACCTCTCAAATGGCTAAGTCTGGTCCCTGCAGCTCCTCCATACTATGCTCTCTTTGTTCCTTTTTTATCCATAATCTTTACCAACACCTACACACATATCATAGAAAAGTAAAGTGATAAAATTCTACCTAAACTACTAAATGTGCAAAGCTCATATGAAAGTAAATGAGAACTAGAAGTCATGCATATAAGGCATAGCTATAGCTGGAAGAAACATGATATGAGAGATGAATGTCACATTTTATATGGCTAAAAGAGGTGGTATTTCACAGCCATCAACTTCTCCAAGCTAGACCTTGCTCGTCCTCGAGCAGGAAGGGTTGATAATAAATTAATGGTTGTGAAATAGCTTATCATTGGAAATCAATGCCTTGCATCTTTATTTCTTCTACATGCTTGAAGAGAGAAAACATGTATTCATACAAGGCAGCACAAGCTCGATTTGCTCGTTTTCTTCGCTTGCTTCGATCTGTGTTGTGGCGTCCATGGAGGATCCGATGGATGATGTTGGTACCGCCATAGGCGTAGATTTTTCCACTGACGGTTCTGATGTGATCAGGGCTGAAGGGTGCGATTCTTTTGGGTCTTCAACTTGGAAGTGGAAGCTTCTGATGATTAGATCAGATCCGCTGTTGAAATCAGCGGGTACCAATACAGGGGTGGGCAGGTGTGGATCTGCTTTTGTCGGGTTGATGCTTGGTGGTGAGCGTTCTGCCGAATCCATGGTTCCAGTGTTCAAGTTTCCCACAGACGGCGCCAATTGACGAGGGGTATCCTCGGTAATGTCCATGGTAAATGACTAAGGGTTTCGCGGAAAAGAGAATGCTAGGGATTCCATCGGATGTCAGGGAAACAATGGAGTCAAAGTCGCCTGAATATTGGGAAATCGCACTATTACAAGTTGCCTAGGAGTTTTTCGGTACCCTCGCTTGGGCTTCTCCCGTCCTATATATAATAGGCCGGGTCTCAAAGCTATATGCGGATAGGTTTTGTATACGCGTAATTACAATACCAACACAATGTCAGTTCATAGTCTCTTTCCTAATACAATCAAAGTCTTTGTTAGTTGCTTCCTTGGGCCATCATCTGAAGTCTTCATGGGACGGAAGCCTTTTACCCAATATCGGGTAGTAAATCATAAGCATCCGAGTAATCATACCTATGTCAATAACCAAGAGTCAAACTCTCATTCTAGCTAAATTTGCAGGTAAAGCTGAGCCCAATCCTGTTGAAGACCTCAAGATGATAATAATCCAAAGGGAGGAGCCTGAAGAACTTGATTATAGTAATTCTCCTTCACCAAATTACACCATAGAAGATCTTGTAAAAAGGATCAATATCAAGATTCCGGTAAGTGAACGAAATGAGGAAGCTATGTACCAACACTTCGTTAATCAGGTAGCAATAAAGGTACATGAGCTTGAGGAAGAATATAAGAAAATTGCTGAAAAATTACCTGTGAAGCTTGATGATATATTTGAGTCCACTATTAAGATTAAAATTGGGACCAATGAGATAGCTGCACTTTGTGTTATAGGTGCAAGCGTCTCAACAATTCCAAAAAGTCTTTTTAATAAGTTTAATCTTGGCTCTTTTGAAATCACCAAGTTAAAATTGCATCTAGCAGATTCTACCTACAAACAAACTGTAGGAATTATGGAGAATACTTTAGTATACATTAAAGGTTGTCCTGCTCTTATTGATTTTGTTATTGTTGATATGCCTGAAGATGCTACTGCTCCTATTATATTAGGCCGTCCATTTTTAAGAACTATTAAGGCTTTGATTAATCTCCATGAAGGGAATGTGAAGCTTCAATTGCCTTCGCGGGATCCTTTTGTTATTCATTTTCCCAGGAAGAAGAAAGCCAAGCATGATGAAAAGGAGGCCATCACTTTGAAGGCCAACTATTTTGGAGTGGGTGTTCCACTCATCTAGTCTAAGTGAGCAACATTAAGGTCAAGCTATTGACCATAAAAGAGCGCATCATGGGAGCCAACCCATGTGAAATAAAGGTTTGAGTTAAGTTTTTAAGTTTAAGTTTATGTTTAATAAAGAGTGCTAAAAAACTCCAGTTTAGGAGAAGAAGTTCGGTAGTACTAAAAATCCTGCTTAATACATGCTGATGTTGGTGAAAATATTTACTGTCATTTTTCTGTCAAAAACAAGGTGTTTCGCTAAGTTTCACGATAATAAAGAATTCTCGAAGAAATAGAATTTTTTTATGTTTACAGAAGGTTTAACGACCAACTATACGGCGGGAATAAAAATTCCGGTCATATAGATATTTTTTGCCATCGACAATTTTTCTTTCATAAGTACTGACGGTTTAACGACCAACTATACGACAGGAATAAAAATTCTGGCCGTATAGTTCCAGTCATATAGATATCGATGCTTTTGTACAATTTCTTTTCCAGGTACATAGGGTTTGACGACCAACTATATGGCGGGAACAAATTGTTCCGGCCGTATAGTTCTGTCTGTATAGCTGCACCGCTAGGTGGAAACCCTTAAATGATGATTATTGTATCCTCTCTTGCCTTAGTCCAAGGACTTCTCAGGTACCCAAGACCCCGAGGATTGAGCTAGGTATAGGGAGTATGAGTAATGACTAATCTACAGGTTGGGAACCCCAGTGACAGAAGGGGTAGTACGACTGTATGTGAGGGATTTACTTGGGATTAACGGTGACATCACTATGCATATCATTAGTTTCTCTTTCTTATATGGATGAGACTAGTAGGTTATTGCTATAAGTGGTTGCGGAGGCAATAGCAATTATGGATGCACTGCCGACATATAATTTTTCTTGCTCTAACAATTACATGCATACTTTATTATTATCTTTTATTCCCATTAGATGTTTTGCATAGCTACAGGTGAAACCGAAATCCCTAGGCCCTCTCTCTCCATCATCGACAACAACAAAAGACAACAAACACTTGGTCCGGTAAAAACACAAAAGGAATTCTAAAACTCCCGAAGGTCTGTTAAAGTAACTTCACTATGCTTTCTGCTTCCCGAGGATTCGATAAACCTAGGTATACTAGGGAAAGAGCTATACTACATCCGTAATCCAGATCAAAGGTATCACCAGTCTTTTCTCCATTATTATTTCAATAGATAGGAGCCAGAGAATTATTTATTCTTACCTCCAAAAGAGGTTTGGAGCACTTGCTATTATAGCCTGGTCGAAGTCTCACCCGCTTACGGTGCATCGGAGTCATGTAGATAAATGTGTTATTGCTCACAAATGATGATTGATGCGCCATGTGTGGTGAGCATACCTCCCTAGATAGCTTCAACAAAAGGATTAGGTATTTACATATAAATTCAAACCCTTTACCTTTAATAGCATCATCGGGATACAATTCATAGTACTCTTCTTGGGCTACACTATCCAGAGGGAACACTTCATAATACTCATCGTTAGCAGCAGGGAAAAATTCAAAAGTGTCTCTATTCTCTAGTCATCATCCTTGCTATCAAGTTCATCAGTTCTAGAGTTATCAATCCATTCACAAAAAGAAGCATCATCAACAAATATTTCATCAAAGATGTGCTCTCCCGAAACCTGCTCATTAATACTACAATGATTTATCTCCAGTTCATAATTATTAGTGTTCTCCAAATGAGTATCTAGGCATAAAGCCTCCGCAGATAAATTATCTTCAGTTTCAACACAATAAGAATCATTACTAGAGACTAAGGCATCATAAACAAACTTATTATTAGTAGAATGATGTTTGTGTTCAACCTCACCTTTTTGGTGTTCCTCCTCGTTATCCAGTGGTTCCTGCAAAATGTTAGTTTCGGGAACTATTGTTTTACATAGCTCCTTACTCTTTATCACAAGTGCATTCCCACTAAAATGTTCTTGACAATAATTGACAATATAATCCATAATATTATGATACCTTGCTAAATCTTCATTATCGCTACTTTTCATAATAATACCAATTTTCCTAAGCAGCTCATGAGACCATTCATAAACTATGTATTCCAATAGTTTTACATTATTACCGTTTTTGTGAGTATTGGTTGATAAAAATTCTTTGAAGAGAGGAATGCATTCATAATCATAAAGCTTGTTAGGCTTACCATTATGTTGCCTCATCCCTTCGAATAAATTTGACAAATTACCAGAACAGTAATCCACTTGCTCCCACATGTCCATTAGTTGCATATCCTCAAGGATTAGTGGTTCTTCTTCGTGTTCATCCTCTTCTTGGGAAGTAACTTCATCCTCCTCCAATGGGATTTGTTGTTCCTCTTCGTGTTCATCCTCTTCTTGGGAAGGAACTTCGTCCTTCTCCAATGAGATTTCCTGCAAACAAGTAAGTTTGCCCGCTACGGGTTTTCTCCATGCCTTACTCCTCATAATAAGTGTATTCTCACTAAAATGTTCATGAGAATACCAAGAAATATGTTGCAGGATTTCATAAGCTATTTTTATGAGAACATTATCTTCACTATTAATACGTGATATGACATGTGTTATCAACTCATGGGCACCTTCAAAGATAATATACTCTAATACTTCAATAGTAACATCACCATTATTATAAGACACTGAAGATTGATTAAAGGTATGAGAGCATTGAAAATGAAAGTAGTGCCCAAGTTTCATACATTGAGGATATATTATTGGATCGTCTATCGTATCTGAAGAAATTAACTTTTTAGCATATTCCACTATTTGGGAATACATTTCTCTTACTGTCATATTGCTCACTTGTTCTTCAAAATAATCATCCTCCTCTTCCAATGAGGATTCCTGTCCCATGTTAATAGCAGCACAATATTCATAGAAAGATTCATCTTTTAGTCCCTCACCAAAGTCCCCAAAATCACTGTCTAGGCACGAATCCTCCTCAGAACAATCATCATAAGTTTGGGACTTATAGAAATCATTACTAGATAATGAGATATCGTTTGCATGCATATTATTTGTGTGTGGAAAGTTATTTTCAGAAGTAGGAGATTCAAGTGGTTGATCAAGTTGCTCCTCTTTATTTTTACTAAGATAATTTGTGAGTAGCTCAGCGATAGTCTTACCTTCGGGCTTGCCTTCCACTAGTTGAGAGGGTGCAAAATCAAGTGCCACCTCTTTATTAACAACATGTTATGGTGGTTTAGGTGGAGGCTCTTTGAGTGGAGTTCCCTCCACATTATCTTTTGGAGCACCCTGCAAAAGGTTAGATTCTTCCATGGCAGCTTTAATCCACCCAACAATAAATTCATTATCATGGAAGTTATCTTGGCAATAGCAGAATATATGGTGAACTTATTTATAGATCATATTGAGTGGTTTACTTTCTACCTGTATATCTCTTAAAGGAAATAACAACTCTTTGCAAAGCACAAATTGTAATGTGTCCTCCCCAGCAAGGCATTTAAACTCATCTCTATTATAGTCTGCTAGTTCAGTATCAAAATTATACTTACATTGATAATTGCGGTGATCTGGAGATTCGTGACAATCACGACATAATTGATAAGAGGCACATAGTATGGATGAATACTTGTCCACCCAAGTCAACCATTCTTTTAATATGCCTTGCCTCTTATGAATATCTCCCAAAGTCCTTCCCTTTGACTCCTCCATTATAGATTTCATCTGTTGGAAGGTAGTTATCTCGAAAGACATGATCAGTAACAAATATTTTTATGGGTTTTTGGTTTGTAAACAAAAGCAAAAATACAAATGCAGCAAATAAAGAAAGCTTAAAACAAAATCTAGCAAAACAAAAATAAATAAACAAAAGCTAAAAGACCTACATCGCTTAGCTCTCTAGCAACAGCGCTAGAAAATAGCTTGATGACTGGAAGTGCACTTATCGTTTATAGCTAGTTTCGAAATAAAGATATCGATCCCACAGGGAGCAGGAGTTTGAAGTCTAATAACTCTTTGAACTAAATACTAAAATAGTAATGCTAAATAATGTTCTAAGTAACAAGATAAAATGTGAATTTTGTGTAAAAGATATTTTTGGGTTTTCAAATAAGAGAACAATAAGTAAACTAAATCTATACGTAAACAAGAGCATGCGAGTACGATTACGAAAGTCTACAAGATGATGGAAAGAGTTCTCAGGGAGTTGTGGATCCACCGTTAGTAATTAGAAAGAGTGATCAAAATTATTATAATAAATAAGATCATTTATGATATGTGTGGGAGGAGCTCCATATATGGACGAATAGGCAGCAACCACTGGACACATTATTCGTCATAACTACAACAGACATCAATCGAATTACTGCGCTATTAAGGGACTTTACCCCGTAGGATGTATCCCATGGCATGGACAATGTTACGTGAGTTTTCCTCGGTTCCCAAATTGATACGTAAGGAATGACAACAGCTTTATATTCACCGTAAGTGCTATCATCCCTCCGTCTACCAATAAGTAGTTCCCTCCATCTAGTCCTCAGTGAGGCAAATATTGAGTGGCGCGCTTCACCCAACATCAAGATGAAGGAAATCTAACACAGACATATAATGAACAATATCACATAATAATCTTTATCTCAATTCAATCTCAACTAGGGTTTATACATCTCCCCAAGAACAAAGGAAACTACTTACACATGAAGGCAATCAACATCATGGATAGAATATGGATGCATTATGATGATACAATTGAATACAAGTACAAATCCAAGATTCAATCTAGAATTACAACAAGTAACCATAGGGGATCGGTGATGGAGATGTTGTTGATGAAGATGATGATGTAGATCGATGTGGAGGCCTTCAAGATCCTAGTCCCTTCTCCTCTTATGTGAGGGTGATGGTGTAGATCTGGTTGGAGGCGGCTATGGTGGTGGCACGGCGGCAGGGCTCTGCCATGGTGGAGGATATGGCTTTGTGGCTCTCTCTTGGGTCCTCCCTCCTTTATATAGGCCTTGGGGCTGCCCTAGGGTTCCCCCAATACTGTTATATGACATAGGGAAGGTTCTGGAGCTTCTATGGGACGAAATCCCATTGGTTGCAACATTTTTACCAACTATACGGTGGGAACTTTTAGTTCGGTCGTATAGTTGGTCGTTGAACTTACAGATCCTTTAGTATTTTGATCGCCATTTCTTCATACGAACTCCATTTTGGATGTTCTTGGGCTCGTTGAGTTCGTATCATCGAGGGCTACAACCCAATGGTCTTGGATATTTATTTTGAGAAGTTGAAAAAAAACACTTTTCCAACCTCTCAAATGGCTAAGCCTGGTCCCTACAGCTCCTCCATACTATGCTCTCTTTGTTCCTTTTTATCCATAATCTTTACCAACACCTACACACATATCATAGAAAAGGAAAGTGATAAAATTATACCTAAACTACTAAATGTGCAAAGCTCATATGAAAGTAAATGAGTGTCGTGGAAATGGCCACGGCAGTCGCTGCAGTAGGCATCGATTGATTGAATCGGGTAGAGTCAAGGCCATCTGCAGGCAGATGATGGGGGCAGATGCACATGGATTTATCCAGGTTCGCCCCCCGGAGGGTAAAGACCTACTCCTGCTAGATTGGATTAGTAGAGGGCGAGTTACAACGGCGGCGAGCTCGGCGTCTAAGCAGCGAGTCGCTTGAAGGGGTGTATGATGGAATGTAAGTTCTCAGGATAGCCTAGGGAGGTTTATATATGAGGCACCTCGCTAGGGTTTACAATTTACAACCGAACAAGATATAGATTCAGAGGCTTTGACCTAATCCGACTAGGCTTTGAGTACGCTTCTGGGCCTCTAGTCTCCAGTCGCCGGGCCTTCTCCTTGGTCGCATTCTAGTCGTCGTCCTGCAGGTCAACTCACGAGGCCTTTGGCCCAATTAGAACGTCCTGCTGGGCATACCCCATTTGGCATATCCCCATCAGTAGTCCCCGAGGCCATCCTTGATTTAGATGCAGGTGGTCATTTGGCAGCTGGAGTAGGCGAGTCCAATTTGGATGCCCAGTCGAATCGGCGGTGGACTCCACCAAGACCAAGGAAATTTCCCCAAGTCCTCAGTCGCTGCTTCGGCAAACATCATCTCTGTCCAGTCACTGTTTTGGCGAGTGGATATGGGCCAGTTGCAAATGAGTCGAATGGAGGAGTTGGACCATCAATTTGGTCAAATTATCCGCTGGATATTCCAACGGTAACTTCGGCGTAATTACCGCGGGTAACGGCTACCCCGAGTTTGGCGGGTATCACTTTCTTATAAGGGGAGTAACAGATCAATTATGCAGATCCTTTCCTGCATTCTTCACTCTCGCGCATCCATTTCTCCTGTCTTCCTCAATTCACACCTCTCCAGACCAAGCGACTCCACTTCCCTTCTCGATGGCTCCTCCGAAGGGCTCGTGGGGAAGTCGAAGTGCACCGCGGTGCAACTCAGGTGCTTCGAGGACGTCGGGGTCATCCGCAAGGGGAATTGGAGGATCCCTGCGTCTTCCGAGATCGAGCCCAGGCCACGCGTCGGTGAATTCATCTGCTTTCCAAGCCATTTGGAAAGGGGCTTGGGATTTCCCACTTCGCTGTTCTTCCGACGATTCTGCGCGTACTACGCGATTAAGCCGTCAGATCTCGGCCCGCACAGCATCAAGCAGCTGGCGATCTTCGTTGCCTTTTGCGAGTGCTATCTTGGCTGCAGGCAATACTTCCCGTTGTGGTTGGAGCTTTTCCACAGCTGCATCGGACGGGAAGGGTCTAGCGGCCCGATCTTGGTGGCCGGAGGCGTCACCTTCCAGCTGAAGCCGAAGGCCAACTTCATCAAGCTCATGCTGCCGAAGAAGGCCGCGAGCGAGTGGAAGAGGAGCTGGTTCTACGTGACGGAGTCCGCTCCCCCCAGCGAGGTAGCACTGCCGGAGTTCATCGCGGAGCGAAGCGAACCCCGCCGGCTAGCGATGGACCGGCTCCCCGGCGACCAGAGGATGGCTGTCGCGGAGATGATGGACCAGATCCAGAAGTTGAAGGACCAAGGTTTGTCCTCAGTCAACTTGTACAATTGCTGGCTCGGGCGGCGATTGGTCCCATTGGCGGCTCGGCCGCACTGGATGTCCTGCACAACACAACCACAGAACTTTGTCCCCAACTTGCGATGAGGTTGTCAATCTCACCGTGTTTTGCTGAAAACAAAGGATTAAACATATCGAATGGAAAGAAGTAATAGTTTGCAGAAAGTAAACACAAAGCGGTAAACAGTTTATAGATTGTATGTAAAAGACAAGGACCGGGATCCATAGTTCACTAGAGGTGGCTCTCCTTAAGATAGATAACATGATGGGTGAACAAATTACAGCGGAGCAATTGATAAACATCGAGAAAGCAATACATGCATATACTAATCACCTTGACTCCTCTGAGACTTGATTGGGCATTACAACATAATACATAGACCGCCATCCAACTGCATCTATGACTAATATCCACCTTCAGGTTATCGTCCGAACCCCCTCCAGTATTAAGTTGCAAGCAACAGATTATTGCTTTACGAACTGCGTGTAAAGTAAACAATACAATTGTTCTATGAACAAAGGATTGTTGTTTTCTCCCTAGTAGCAATAGCACATCTAGTACCTTAGAGATTTCTGTCACTTCCCCAGATTACCAGAGGCATGAACCCACTATCGAGCATAAATACTAACTCTTGGAGTTGCTAGCATCTACTTGGCCAAGATAGCTACTAACAACGGAAAGCATGCAAGATCACAAATAACAAAGACATGATAGAATCAATAATCAATCTGAAATAGCATCTCAATATCCATCGGATCCCCGCAAACACAACATGCAGAATTACAAATAGATGATCTTGATCATGAACGGAGCTCACAAGATCTAGACATGAAAGCACAAAGGAGGAGAACCAGCCATCTAGCTACTACATGGATCCGTAGTCCAAGGATGAACTACTCATGCGTCACACCGGAGGCTTGCATGGTGATGAAGAAGGCCTCCAGGGTGAATTCCCCTCTTTGGCAAGGTGCCGGGAAGAGCTTCAGATCCCTCCCGATCTAGGGATGGAGATGACGGCGGCTACAAACTCTTTCGTGGATTTTTGATCGGGTACTTAGGGTTTTCGTCCCGAGGGCATCTTATAGGCGAAAGGGGAGGCCGAGGGGGTGCCTGGGCTGGCCACACCACCCCATGGCGCGGGCCAAGCCTGGCCGTGCGGCCAGGTGGTGTGGCCGCCCTCTGGCCCCTCTCCGTCTCGTATTCTAGCATCTCATGACTTCCGGAAAAATAGGCACTTTGGCTTTTGTCCCATCCAATTCCGAGAATATTCATTTTCTGACTTTCCTGGAACCAAAAACAGCAGAAAACAGGCAGCTGGCACTGTGGCTCTTGTTAATAGGTTAGTCCAAGAAATCATATGAAAAGTACTCCAAAGTGTGGACAAAACACAACAAAAGTGGATAAAACCAAGCATGGAACATCAAAAATTATAGATACATTTGCAATGTATCAACATCCCCAAGCTTAACTCCTGCTCGTCCTCGAGTAGGTAAGTGATAAAAAGAAAGAATAATTTTTGGGGTGACATGCACCATCAAAGACCTGATCAAAGTATTTGTAAAACATTCAAAGCTGGGATCATAGTACTTCAATCATAACATGAAAGACAAAGTTCTAGAAATAAGACAAAGAAACTAAGATGCAACATGAAAAGGTATAAACAAAAGATTCATGAATAACAATGCTTTGCAAGACGTTTGTTTGTTTCACATAAAGAAAGCATAGCATAATAGTATTCAGCTTGTCCCTCAATAGAGTAGCAAATATAAATGCATAGGACACCTTCAAAGTTCATAAGAGTGACTAGATACAATAGTTTAAAACAAGCAATAACAAGTTATGCATCAATCAACTAGTCTTGGGACAATGCACATAGAACTAAGAATGGCCACTATGCTCTCAAAGTAGGTGCATAAAGATAAAAGGTGGAGACTCAATATAATGGTGGAAGAAAGGCCTTTTATAAAAGGAAGTAGGGATTCAAGTCTCATAAAGAGCTTCCAAAAATTATGGTACTTATAGCTTTCAGCTCTCATTGCCCCTATCATAAGCATCTTTAAGGTGATTAAGGTTAAAGTGACACAACTAAGAGGATATGCTTGACAAGTTATAAACCAAAATCTCATGCCCCTTACTTACGAAGACCTATGCTCATGCTACTCAACTTCAGTCACGAGTAAGCTCTTGTCATTTTAAGTACATGTGTATCATAAAGAACCACCAACGGGGTACCCCTTGCACATGATACGGGAGCATTCCCATAATCAAAATGACAAGGCAAGCAGACAATGAGCATCTCAGCGATCTTTTTATTTGCTATTTGCATAGGTTTTTATTGAGGATGCTTCATAGAGTGCTCATTATGGTGATGCTACAAGTTTCCACCATGATTAGGCATGGCTTAGGCTAGCGGCCCAGGCGTTTCTCTAACACACATACAAACTCCATGATCTTACAAGTTCCACTTTTATTTCACACCGCCAGGATCCATAAGCAAAAGAACATGATATCAACGGGGTACAAAGTACAACTCCAATGTTGAAAGCGTTCCCCATGAAACATGGTTTTGCTAATTTCAACTTATAAAGCGCAAGCATATACGCAACAAAGAAGGACCCAATGGTTCAAGTTTATTAGATGCAAAAAAGTAAAGTGTGCCATCAAGTTCGTGAGAGCTTTAATCACTAGTTTTCTCATAACAAGTTTAATTTGGAAGGTAAAAAAAAGCATGAATATACTTGGAATAGCATAAGCTAATAGGTAGGTATGGTGGACTCTTTGGAATAACTTGGTTTAGGGAGTTGGATGCATGAGTAGAACTCATACTTGGTTGTGGAGGCTAGCAAAAGACTGGGAGCGATAAACTAAGAGAGCAATAATGGCCATAATCATGCAGAGTGACAAAACATCATGGATCAAAGCATAAAGTGATACTACAAGTTGAAAACTAAAGGATCATAAAGGCTATGGTGACTTGAGATAGTCATAACATGGTGTGAGCATGCGCCAAGTCAACCCAAATAAAGCATCAAAGGAGAATACCACTATACTATGCTTTAATATGCTAAAACAACGCATGATTCATCCAAGGCACATTAAGCAATCTCAATTGTTTATAACAAGTCATGCTACAACAAAGAATACTAAGCATAAAGCCAAAACAATATCAAGCATGGCATGACAGAGCATAGGCCACAGTCAAAAACAAGCTCTTTTTACCACATAAGCATGAACTTTCCTACTCTTTTCCAAACCAAACCAAACTATTTGCAAACCAATGTATGAAATAGGGGGTCCAACCAATTTATTCAGAAAACTAAGCAAACCAAGCAAACAAAAACGAAAAAGAAGACGCTCCAAGAACAACACAACTGTGCCTGAAACAATAAAAATGAAGCGTTTGGAAGAAACCTGGGATTTTTATTGATGAAGAAGGGGAATGCCTTGGGCATCCCCAAGCTTTGACGCTTGTACTTCTTGGATATTTCTTGGGGTGACACGCATGGCATCCCCAAGCTTTAGCTTTAGTCCATCCTTCATCTCATTTCTCATTCCTTCCATACACCTGAAATTTTTCCTTCATACAAAACTTCACACAATCTTTATTAGCAACATTAGTGTACTCAAGATAAAAGGTCTTAAGGTTCAGTTCTAACACCAAATAAACTTCCATTAGAACAATAGCTACTGTAGCACTCCCCTCAAAAAGCTCAATTCCCCAAAAGAACTCAAAAAGGAACCAACAAGAAGCAAATGCAGAAAATGGCAGAAATCTGTCAAAACAGACCAGCAGGTAAAGGCGAATTTTTTCGAAGACCTTCTGTTGCTCAAATCAAAAAGTTTTGTACTAACGAAAGTTAGGTAACAACCTAGGGCAGAAGCACAAAAATTCACGCCTCAAAAAGACGTTCAGAGATTTTTACACGAATGTTTACGGTGAAGCACAGAAATCTGTTTCGGGACAGCAACTTTCCCAATTATTACTTCTCTCTCATTAGAGGTTACTCTTGGCACAAAAAGCAAATAAAAAGGATAAGGAGAGGTTATTACTAAAGTAATAACTTCCAAGACTCATCTAAAACTTTTGGGTTATCTCCCAATAAGTACATTTCTTTAACGCCTTTAAGTTAGGCATAAGAATTTCGATGATGCTCACATAAGAAATATGAATTGAAGTAAAAGAGAGCATCAAGAAGCAAATTCAAAGCACATTTAAGTCTAACCCACTTCCTATGCATAGGAATCTTATACGCAAATAAACTCACAAAGAACAAAGTGATGGGCATAGGAAGATAAAACAAAAGTAACTTCAAAACTTTTAGCACATAGAGAGGTGTTTCAGTACCAGAAAACTTCTACAACCATATTTTCCTCTCTCTTAACAATTTTCAGTAGCCTCATGAATAAACTCAAAAATATAACTATCACATAAAGCATGCTTTTCATGATCTACAAGCACTAGAGCTTTATTATAAACATTTTCAAAAGAATCCTCAGGAACATAACATTCATCCTCCTTTAGTAAGCATGGGGGGCAATCAAATATTGTAAGGGGTAAAGATTTACTCTCATTAGAAGGTAGGAATGGGTAGATCCATTCTTCCTCCTCTTGATCATCATTCTCCTCCTCTTTTTCATCCAATGAGCTTCCAGTTTTAGCAATTTCTTCTCCCATAGGCTCCTGCAAGGCATTAGTCTCTTCCGCTGGTGGAGAGCATCTATTAAGATATTCAAGAATATAGCCATTCTCTTCCTTGTAATTATCAAAGCAAAATTGAAGTATATCATAAACCTCATATTTATAAGGTGCATCATCAGTATTTTCAAGCAAATAAGCTAGTTCGAATGCACCCTTCCAAGCAATAAATTCTTCAATTTGTTCCACATCATAAAAGTCATAATTTCCTTTAACATAAGAAGATATGGTAACATTATCATTATACTCACATTGAAAAGGGAGGTGTTTATACCTCCTACAACAACAACATTTATCAACGCAATAAGTAACATTATAAGTAGAGGACACGTTTCTAGCAATGGTATTCTATTTATCAATTTGTTCCCATAAGTGTTTCCCTTTTTGTGACAAGTGGTGTTCCTTATAATAATATTTTTGTTCTTCCGTGAACCCACCTTGCCAATTAGATTCAGTTTCAAAGAAACCAAACATTGATAGTAAGCATGATAAAGCAAGACAATAACAGACCAACGAAAATACCAACTATAGTAGTAACTAATTTTTCTGTGTTTTTGATAAAGAAACAAGCAAACAAAGCAAAAGTAAACTAAGCAAAACAAAAATAACAAAGTAAAGAGATTGGTTATGAGGGACTCCCCTTGTGAAGACGTCCTTGACTCCCCGACAATGGCACCAGAAAAATGCTTGATGGCTCAATGCACAGCGCCCAGAAAAGTGCTGGTGCGTGGTTGATGTAGAGCTCATTGGGAACCCCAAGAGGAAGGTATGATGAGCACATCAGCAAGTTTCCCTCAGTTATGAAACCAAGGTTTAATCGAACCAGTAGGAGCAAGAAAACACCCCAAATGTGTTGCTAGCTGAGCTATGGCAGGGCGCACTACCGGTGCTAGTAGCAACATGGAGACCTGCACAACACAACCACAGAACTTTGTCCCCAACTTGCGATAAGGTTGTCAATCTCACCGTGTTTTGCTGAAAACAAAGGATTAAATGTATCGAATGGAAAGAAGTAATAGTTTGCAGAAAGTAAACACAAAGCAGTAAACAGTTTATAGATTGTATGTAAAAGACAAGGACCGGGATCCATAGTTCACTAGAGGTGGCTCTCCTTAAGATAGATAACATGATGGGTGAACAAATTACAGCGGAGCAATTGATAAACATCGAGAAAGCAATACATGCATATACTAATCATCTTGACTCCTCTGAGACTTGATTGGGCATTACAACATAATACATAGACCACCATCCAACTGCATCTATGACTAATATCCACCTTCAGGTTATCATCCGAACCCCCTCCAGTATTAAGTTGCAAGCAACAGATTATTGCTTTACGAACTGCGTGTAAAGTAAACAATACAATTGTTCTATGAACAAAGGATTGTTGTTTTCTGCCTAGTAGCAACAGCACATCTAGTACCTTAGAGATTTCTGTCACTTCCCCAGATTACCATAGGCATGAACCCACTATCAAGCATAAATACTAACTCTTGGAGTTGCTAGCATCTACTTGGCCAAGATAGCTACTAACAACGGAAAACATGCAAGATCACAAATAACGAAGACATGATAGAATCAATAATCAATCTGAAATAGCATCTCAATTTCCATCGGATCCCCGCAAACACAACATGCAGAATTACAAATAGATGATCTTGATCATGAATGGAGCTCACAAGATCTGACATGAAAGCACAAAGGAGGAGAACCAGCCATCTAGCTACTACATGGATCCGTAGTCCAAGTATGAACTACTCACGCATCACACCGGAGGCTTGCATGGTGATGAAGAAGGCCTCCGGGGTGAATTCCCCTTTCTGGCAGGGTGCTGGGAAGAGCTTCAGATCCCTCCCGATCTAGGGATGGAGATGACGGCGACTACAGACTCTTTCGTGGATTTTTGATCGGGTACTCAGGGTTTTCGTCCCGTGTAACACCCTCGAATCGGCCCTATGCAAGTTTTAGCCCTTTCCGCCAAACCCGCATAGAAACGATTCAAGGACGCCCACCAGGCACTTTTGTGCGGGTGGAAACGAAGTAATACCATTACACAACAGTCCTCGATGGGACCCACAGAACAGATATATATACAACAACGACTCAACGAGTCAAGAATACAGATATACAATACAAAAATCCAAATCACCTTGAAAATGATAGAGCGTCTGAGTACGGACAAGAGGCAAATGGGCTAAGATCCCTGAAGAATAACCAATGGCATCCATAACCCTGCCCAGGCCAAGCCGGAAGGGTAACCCTGCTAACGATGTCGATCTCAAACCTGCTAAAACAAAAGGGGTACCTACAAAGGGCAAAGGAAAAAGAGGAGCGTCAGTACTGAGGCCAGTACACGACGAGGCTAGAATTCAGCGGCTCTCGCCTACATAGGTATGGTGGACTGAAGCGGCAGCACTGCATGCACTAAACAACCTATAGAGACTCGATTAACTATCGGCTATTAGAGAGAGATAAGAAAGACCTATTCGGTTCCAGCCTGATACTAACACCAAGCATACCCATCCTGGTATTTCCCCCCTCGAGACCAAACGAGGAAGTCGGACCAAGGAACTCACACAGTTGGCAATTTTACTCATTCCGTTATAGTTGCAGCACTTACTAATCAGATATAGATAGCATGAGTCATCCTGAAGCATAAGTAATGGGCAGTTTAATTAACCATTCCGTGGTAGTTGGACCATTTACTAGTCAGATATAATTGTCCTGAGGAATCCCAAAACCCAACAATTGTTGGCACTTTTATCTCATTCCATTGGAGTTGCAATACTTACTAGGCAGGTATAGTATGACACAGATCACCAAAGATCCACCAGTTGTTGGCATTTTATTATCCATTCCATTATAGTGAAGCTGAATTACTAGTCACATATTAAGTCAAATTTATAACACTACTTTAGTTATGCTTGTCTATGATCGAGATATTGTGCTCCAAGTCGTCCATAACCGCGGACACGGCTTTCAGAAAGATTTACCCTGCAGGGGTGCACAAATAGCAACACACACACGATCAACCTCAGAAAAACCAAATCAAAACCCAACGAGGCTTTCACGACAAAGCAATCACAGGATTCATAAAACATTTCAGGGGGCCACCCCACTAAGCTACCCGCAACGAAGTTGGCCGGCTCCGGAACGGACCCAGGGTTTGCGAGAACGGTTGTAAACGACTGGGAACCCGAAAGTGTGACTTGGCTTGTCGATACCGTGAAATCATGCCGCGATCCAAAACAGTACAGGTGCTCCACGCACAATCGTAGATAAAGCAGTAAAGCATGATATAAGTACAGGATAGTAATAAAACCCCAAACTAGTTTGTGGCCCAAGAAATAAGAAATGAATCAAGCTCTGGCTAAGGGGGATTCATAGACTCTCCCGGATGTGGATAGTGCGGATAGTCAAGGAATAGGTATCAAGTACTTGGGGCCTACGGGACACAAATGGGCATGAAAAATCAAATAACATATAATTGCCCATCGGTGCCACTTTCATTAGTTATCACAACAATTTAATAGTTGTAATTAAAGACATGATCATCTCCACCATAAACATCTGCCCGCATTCCAACAACTGTGGTACTCGACAACACGAGATCGCACCTGAGCAAGCAACTACGACTCGCAAGGCCAGCTATCTACCAAACAACAGGTATTAGGAGGTGTCCATGGCAATATAGAGGCTGCACGGGATATAACTGGTGCACAGAAACTAAAGCATCGCGGCACGAATATCAATAGATCATCATGAGGAAATAAAGGCTATAAATGCAAAATAGGTAGAAGGGGGAGAGATGCTCGCCTGGGAAACACTGCCGACGGATCATATCCGGAGAACTTGTCGATACTCGCATCAACTCATCGGCCTAATCCGCGAAGAATCAAACACTAGAAGAAACACCGGATGCAATATTTAATACTACGGCAGAAGATCCGGCATGCTTATGGTATGATGCATGGCATGGCAAAAGTGCAGTGCAATTAGGCAGTATTAAGCGGAACCGGGGTCCCGACATTTAATTAGACGGTTCAAGTTATTTAGAAACCCCGCAAATTAAATGTTGTCTTAACAAGCAAAACATGGCATCGGTTCGCTACACCAATTTAAATGGAGTCCAGAATAAGACAAAGATATCCCGCATATGTACTCCATATTAATTATGCGGTGAATCGGCATATTGCCACCAAACCACAGACAGTTATGCATGCATGAACAATTTAATATGCGACAGTTGATAATGTCATATTATAAAAATAGAGGCTTAGGGTCACACATCTGGGTTCGGAAGATCTTGGTTCCGAGGGTTCGGGGTTCGATAGGGTTCGACGGGGATCGGTTCAATGGGAACATTCTCGGACAATGGAGTAGATCTTGGCGTTCCGGGAAGAAGGACTTGGTTTGGCGTCGGGGGCTCATCGGATTCGCTTAGGTCGGTGTCGATCTTGTCGTCGCGAAGATCTTGTCGGGTCCACGTATCGGGTCGGTCTTGGCATCCGGGGTGAAGTACTTGTCGTTCCCGTGGCGATCTTGGCGTCCGGGTTCTCGGGCATCGGATCCGGGAAGGAGTACATGTCAATGATCTGGTAGGCACCACCGGGTTCGGTCTTCGAGTTTCGGGAGGGAGAGTATGGCGATCTTGGATTGGGCACCGAGGCCTTTGCCCGATTTGTGGATCTGGTCCACATGGAGATCTTGATTGGATACGCAAGATCCCTACGCTACCTCGTCTGTGTACTCCACCAGCAACAACTTGTCAACAGGCCAAGGCACATAATAGAAATGGTAGAACCTGCATGTGCAAAACACATGGACACCGAGTCAAACACGGTACATGCATGGTTCGATGGTGACTGGATGCATGCACACAGAGGAGGAAGGAGACGGGGCGCCGATGCCCAGCAGAGCGGAGGTCTCGAGTGAGCGGGGGGGGGGGAGACCGGCGTCGTCGGACGCAGTCGTGGCCGTAGGTGCTTGGGCACGATGGCTGCCCGCAACGGCGAGTGTGCGAGTACATAGAGAGCCGGAGGAGGACGGCCCACTGGGTCGAGGCCGAGCAGGGGCGCGAGGACGAGGCTCCAGGCCGGCGGTGGAGGAAGCTCGGGCGAGGGGCCGCGACGCTCGCGGGAAGGGCGACGAGCTCGTTGGCGCGGGGCAGGCATCGCGCTGTAGGGACGGGCCGACGGACGACGGTGAGATGGAGGCCGGGAGGTTGATCAGCGGTGCTCGGGCCAATAGAGCTCGGCGCGGAAGCGCCGGAGATGGCACAGGCGGCCGCGGCATACAGGAAGTCGAGGGCGAGGCCGCGGGTGCCGATGAGGATGGGTCCGCGCGGCGGCGGAGGGCGCCTGCGAGAAGGACGGAGAACGCCAGGAGGGCGGCCACAGCAAGGGGGCGGAGAGGCGACCAAGGAGGTTGGTGGCGAGAGCGGCGGCGATGCACGGGGTTGCTGGCGACGGCGAAGTGAGATGCGAGCGGGGTAGGTGAGGGCGAGGGGATCAAGGCCGGGGCGCTGGGTCGCGTGTGGCATGACCGCGTGCGCGTGGGGCCGGGGTAGGGCAGGTGGGGAGTGGGGCTACATGCCCAGGTGGCGGTGGGGAGGCGTGCATGGTGGCGTTGGGGTGTGGGCAGGGGGTGTGGGCTGGTGAGGTGGCGAGACGGGGTTGGTCAGGGTGAGGTGGAGGGGTGCCAGGGTGGCGGCGATGATGGGGAGTGGGCGGGAAAAGGAGGTGGGGATGGGGAAACGTGCAGGGGCGGCAGGGTGGAGTTGAGGTGGGTGGCTGGCGCGGGGTCTGCGCCTGGGGATGGGGCAAGGTCACTGCAGGTGGGATCGGGGCACAGGCGTGACGGTGGGGTGAGGCGTGTAGGAGAGAAAAAGGCGTGGGGCGGGTCTGGTCTGGGTTGGTCCAGCTGGCTGGTTTAGATCTAGGTTAGGTGGGGAAGGGTTTTAGGGTAGATAGGGTTTATTTGGAGGTGGCCGACCGGGCTTTTGGGCCTGGCGGGCTGCCTCCTAAAAACAATTTTAAAATTTTATTTATTTAAAATGGGGCTTTTGCAAACCGTATTTGGACAAACCAAAATATTCCGGAGACCCGGGTTTTAATTTGAAAGAAAAACGGGGCGTTTAGGAAAACAAAACCAGGCTTTGAGAAAATAGTTTTAGACAAAACATATGCACGATTATGACGATGCTCAAATGCAATGTGGCATGATGACATGAGCATGCGGTCATGATGATGCAATGCACAAAAACACAGCGATTATCTAGTAGTGGTTTTTGCGGGGCGCCACATCCCGAGGGCATCTTATAGGCGAAAGGGGAGGCCGAGGGGGTGCCTGGGCGGGCCACACCACCACCTGGCACGGGCCAAGTCTGGCCGCATGGCCAGATGGTGTGGCCGCCCTCTGGCCCCTCTCCGTCTCGTATTCTGGCATCCGATGACTTCCGGAAAAATAGGCACTTTGGCTTTTGTCCCGTCCAATTCCGAGAATATTCATTTTCTGACTTTCCTGGAACCAAAAACAGCAGAAACAGTGTACCGCACTGTGGCTCTTGTTAATAGGTTAGTCCAAGAAATCATATGAAAAGTACTCCAAAGTATGGACAAAACACAAGAAAGTGGATAAAACCAAGCATGGAACATCAAAAATTATAGATACATTTGCAATGTATCAGTAAGTTCTTCTCTCCAAAGTGTGATTCGCAACCGTATCATCTAAAAGTTGTTCGTGCCCATCCTCAACTGTTTCAGGTTTTGGAGGGCCGGTTTCCCCCACTCGACGAGGAGGTTCCCCACGAATTCGAAGAGGGGGCCTCTAGAGAATCTTCTGAAGAGGAAGAGGAGGAGGAGGAGGAGGTGGAGGCTCCTCCCCCAACGCCTGTAGTTCGCAAGACTCGCATGCAGAAGCAACGCGATCTCGAGGCGAGCCGTAGTCTCGACGAACACGAAGAAGGTGACGAAACCTTGCAAGAGCACACTTCTCGGTGAACAGCCACGCCGACAAAACCCTTGCACAAGACAAAGTCGCCAGCAAAGAAAGCGGCGTCACCATCCAGGTCGGCAGTGGTGTTCGAGTCGGACGACGAGTCCGAGGATGACACGGCCGAGACCTCGCGCAGGATCCCAGAGGGCACAGTTCCGATGATGGGCTTGGAGGTTGAAGGCACCGAGGTGGCGGTGGAGGTTCCTCTCGTGTCGATCACACCAGCGGCTTCGACGGCGCCAGAGCAGGAGGCGGCCGAGGCCGCGGCTTCAAAGTCACCACAACCTTCAGGAGCGGCCGCGTCTTCGGAGCCGGAGATTATAGCGACCGCGGCTTTGTCGTCAAGGAAGCCCGCGGTGTCGTGGGCTTCAGATGTATTCGAGAGAGGTCTCACGCGTAAGCTGGGGCCGGAATTAGACAAGCCCACTCACGTCAGCACCGGGTTGCGCGTACTCCTGGTCGCCAAGTAAGCTTCGAATTTTTCCTTCCAAATCGTGTTCCATTTTTGTGTTACCTCTATGCTAATTTTGGAGGCTTGGCAGGTCTAGCGTCAAGAAGATTGGTCACCCTTCGGTGGCAAAGATTCCGCCAGTCGCCCCCACAGGAGAGGGCGATCTCCCCAAGATGCCGCGCCTGCGGAGGGCGCGAAGAAGCGGAGGGGCGGTGCCGACGATGCTGTGGTGATGGATATCACCAAGGAGGGTGATATTTCTACGGGCGTCGAAGAGGTGGCAGTTACCCGATCGAAGCCAGCCACGGGCACTCCGGCGATGGCACCGTCGGCTCCGACGAGCAGTGCCCTGGCTAAGGCGTTAGTGACGTTTCCGCGCTTCATGGCGAGGGGGTTTCCGGGCGTGGCGAACAACCAGTCTCCACAGAGCCCAGAGATCGTTGATGAAGACGTTGGGTCTCGTCGTGGGCGTACTTCCTTCATGGTCCCTTCGACGGACGCCAGAGAGCTTCACAAGATGCTTGGCGCCACCATTCAGGTACGTCCAATCCCCGAGTGTCTAGTTGCCGAGTTTCAGCGGTTAGGCACTAAGTTTCTGCTAGTCTCCAGTCCCTAGTTCCTGGTCGCTGAATTTCTGCGGCTAGGAACTAGATTTCTTCTAGTCGCCAGTCCCCGAGTTCATGGTCGCTGAATTTCAGCGGCTAGGAACTGAATATCTGTTTTTGTAAGTGCTAACTTTTTGTTATTCTTGCAGGGCTTGCAGAGGGAGTCGACAGATCGACAGGCCGCGAAGGAACGTCTAGAACAGGATCTACGCGTGGCGCAGGAGGCAAACCGGCGACTCCAGGACACTGTTGGTGAGTACTTGATAAATTTTCAGTTGCGAGTTGTTGGTGTTCGTAGTGTTGATAGTCACTTTTTCCCTGTTCAGACGGTCTTCCGACTGCGATTGCCAAGGCCCGAGAAGGGTATGTCCCAATTGCCGAGCTAGACTTGGCCAATGGGCGTATCGACTCGCTAGTCAAGGAATTGGAGGAGGCGAAGGCGGCCTCAATTTCTTCTAAGGACAGGGCGAAGGCTGTGGTCGCTGCGACTGAAGAGGAGCGGAAGGCCACTGACTCGGTCATCTTGGGGCTGCGAAGTGATCATGCCGCCCTGGAGAAGCACGTCACCGAGAATTGCTGGAAGCTCCTTGGTGAGTCACTGTTTCTTTTTGCTTAACTTGTACGGTGAGTCCCCGAGTGGGGGAATCCATAGTGTCACTGATGTCTGAAATTGCAGCGGTGATAGGGCAAAGCGACCCGGTGGTGCAGACCTTCAACGCCTCGCAGTGCGTGACTGCCGTGGTGAACACGGCCACTGCCTCGGCATTGTGCGTCCATGCCGTTCTTCAAGGAATGTCCCCCATCGAGGTTATTCCTGGGGGACTAACTGAAGTGTGGCACTATCTAGAGGAGGTACCCAGCGTCGTGGAGTGGATGGCGCGTTCGGCCTTCAGGCGTAGGGCCACCACGGCGTTGAGCCTAGGCCTTGCTCACTTCCCCGATGACTTCGACCTCGATGATGTCACCAGCGGCTACCCTTCGGCGACTGGTACGGTGGAGATGTCAGAAGTACTGAAGCTGACCGCCAAGGCCGCCCCCTTCGCTGATCGGGTGTTGGCGATGGGGGACCTTCTGCCGTACCAAGAAACGGTGGTGGCGCCAGGCGACCCCGAGTTAGAGCATCGTGATCTGAAGTCGGAGCAGCCCTTCCGATCGGCACTGTCAAAGTCGCTGTTGACCTACCCGATGAACCCGTGGCATCCATTTGTTCGTGTCAAGGGTGGTGTGGACGCTTCATCCTCGGGTCCTGCGAAATAGACAGCCGTTTTGGGCGATTTGTAAGATATGCTGAGTGGCAACTGCTTGTACAATGAATAATATTTTGTATGAAGTAAGAGGATTCAATCGACTCGCAATGCACGCTTGATTTTGTTTTGTGTTTAACTTTTGTGTAGGCGAGTCCCCGAGCGTGTCGGCCCTTTAATGGGTATAACTCGTTTGTATACATGTGCATTTGATTTGGTTTTTATTTTTTATTTTTTGTGTTTTTGAAGGGGGCGAGTCCCCGAGCGCGAGTGGGATTGTTTGTAGGCGAGTCCCCGAGCGTGGTACTTAGCCGTTTTGGGCACGTGTCTCTGGCGAGTTGTTGACGCGTTGTTTGTAACATGTCTCCTCCCCTGGCTCGGAGAGCCAGTCGCTAGGCGAGTCCAAGGCAGCTCTCTTACTTGGTGTGTTCCCAAGCCATGTGAGGGTGTCCATTTCGCGGAGTCCCCGTGCGTGGTACTTAACCGTTCAAGTCGCTTTGCACGAGGATGGGAAGGACAGGTCACTGTGAGAAGCGTGTACCGGTCGTCTTGGCCCAGTGGGCTAGTCGAGCTAGGCGACTGTGATGGTGGCTCCGGGTTGGCGTATTCGTGGACAACACAAGGCCCGCATGTTTTCGGTGCCCTTGGTCCGCACTACTTAGCCGTGTCGATCGCTCGACCAAGGGTTGACTTCCATGGGTAGCGTATTGCTGATTATACGAGTGCGAGTGGCACAAGGGTATGGCGAGTAGACACAATTTGTGTGATCCGAATGAATTTCATTATATATCATCTGGGTACAAGTTTGAGTTCTATGTATAGAACTTTCCGAGGAGGTTTACATTCCACGGTCTCCCGACCTCGAGCTGGCCATCACCTCATATGTCAATGAGGTAGTAGGCGTCGTTGCCAAGAACTCGCCCTATGGCGAATGGCCCCTCCCATGGGGGGAAAGCTTGTGCATGCCCTTCTTGTCCTGGGCCAGTCGTAGGACTAGATCATCCTCCTGGAAGGTGCAGGTCCGGACTCGGCGGCTATGGTAGCGGCGGAGCCCCTGCTGGTAGATGGCGGAGCAGGAGCGGGCCAGGTCGCGTGCCTCGTCGATCTGGTCGATGTTGTCTTGGCGGCAATCTCGTTTGTCGCCTCGACGTAGCTGGCGACTCGAGGTGAGTCGTGCTCCAGATCGGTTGGCATTACAGCTTCGGCGTCGTAGACCATGAAGAAGGGTGTGAACCCCGTGGAGCGGTTGGTGGAGGTGCGGATTCCCCATATTACAAAGGGGAGCTCTTCGACCCAGCATCCTGGGGTGCTCTCTAGGGGCACTTGAAGTCGTGGCTTGAGCCTGTGGAGGACGCTTTGGTTGGCGCGTTCTGCTTGGTCGTTCGACTCCGGGTGGGCGACTAAGGCGAGGTCGAGTCGTATGTCGCGCTCTTCGCAGAATTCTGCCATGGCCCCCTTGGCAAAGTTGGTGGCGTTGTCTGTTATGATGCTGTGCGGGTAGCCATACCGGTAGATAAGCTCGCGTAAGAACTTGGTGCCCATCTTGCCATCACACTTTTTGATCGGCTTGTCCTCAACCCATTTGGTGAACTTGTCGACTGCGACCAGGAGGTGGGTGAAGTCGGATGGCGCCTTCTTGAACAGGCCGACCATGTCCATGCCCCATACAGCGAATGGCCATGTGATGGGGATGGTCTTGAGTGCCGAACCAGGGAGGTGCGTCTGGTTGGCATACTTCTGGCATCCGACGCATCGTTGGACGATTTTGGTGACGTCGGCATGCGTTGTGAGCCAGTAGAAACCGTACCGCATGGCCTTGGCGACCAGCGACTTGGCGCCGGCGTGATGGCCACAGTTGCCGGCGTGAATGTCCTGAAGGATCTTGCGGCCTTCTTCTAGTTGTACGCAGCGCTGGAACACGCTAGTCACGCTGCGTTTGTGGAGCTCGTCGTTGATGATAACGAATGATTTGCAGCGGCGCATGATCATTCGTGCCTCCGTCTCGTTGCTTGGGAGGATTTTGTGTTCGAGGAAGGCGACATATGGTGCCGTCCAATCGTTAGGCTCCACGATCATGGCGACTAGGGTCGGCTCGGTTGTAGTGGTATCCCGATGTCGATCTCCTTCGGTGGGAAGACCGAAGGCTTGTGGATGATGTCGAGGAAGACGCCCGCGGGTGGTGTTTGTCGAGCCGACCCGATGCGGGAAAGGGCATCTGCCTCCTCATTCGTGCGTTTGTCGATCCACTCGACTGAATAGCCGTCGAAGTGTCCTCCCAGCTGGTCTACCGCTTGGCGGTATGCTATCATCGTCAGAGAGACGGCATCGCAGGTTCCGGCGACCTGGCCGGCGACTAGGTCGGAGTCGCCGTAGCACCGTAGGCAGTTTATGTTCATCTCCTTAGCAGCCCGCATGCCGTGGAGGACGACCTCGTATTCTGCCATGTTGTTGGTGCAGGGCTTGAAGTTGAGGTGGAGCACGTAGCGAAGCTTGTTTCCCTTTGGGGAGGTCAGGATGACCCTGGCCCCTGCACCGTCGGCATTCTTGGACCCGTCGAAATGGAGCGACCAGTCGTGGAGGTATGGTAGCTTCTCCGGCTGCTGTGCTTCTTCCCAGTATGCGAGGAAGTCAGCCAGGGCTTGCGACTTGATTGCTTTGCGGGGCTCGTATTTGATGGTGTGGACGCCGATTTCGACGGCCCACTTGGTGCCTCGCCCAGTCGCCTCGCGGTTGCGTATTATGTCTTGTAGTGGCACGAAGGAGACGACCGTGATAGGGTGCTCCTGGAAGTAATGTGGGAGTCGCCGTTGAGCTCGGAATACCGCGTATACCAGTTTTTGGTACTGCGGGTAGCGCTGTCTTGAGTCTGTCAGGACTTCGCTGATGTAGTAGTCGGGGCGCTATATGGGGCATTCCTTGCTCTCCTCCAGCCATTCTACGACCATCACGGCGCTGACGACTCGATTGGAGGCTGCCACGTAAACTAGCATGGGCTCTCTGTTGACTAGGGCGGCGAGGAGTGGTGCCGTGAGTAGCACTTCTTTGAGCGCTTTGAGTGCGTCGTCCGCCTCCGCGTCCCATTGGAACATGGGGTTCTTGCGCATTAGGCGGTAGAGGGGCATTGCTTTCTCGCCGAGCCGTGGGATGAAGCGGCTGAGAGCCGCGACTCGCCCGGCCAACTTCTGGACGTCGCATAGGCACTCAGGTTTCCCGAGTCACGTGATGGTGTCGATCTTGGTGGGGTTAGCCTTGATGCCTCGCTTGGAGACCATGTATCCCATGAGCTATCCGGTTGGGATGCCGAAGGTGCATTTTCCTAGGTTTAGCTTGATGTTGTACCTCCGCAGGTTTGCAAAGGTTTCGGCCAGGTCAGCGAGCAAGTCATCCTGGTGGGTGGACTTTACCACCACATCGTCAATGTAGACGTGGATGTTGCGGCCAATTTGGCTCGCAAGACACTCCTGCATGCACCTTTGGTACGTGGCGCCGGCGTTCTTGAGGCCGGACGTCATGGTCGTGTAGCAGAAGGCGCTGAATGGCATGATGAACGCCGTCTTCTCTTCATCCTCGACTGCCATTTTGATCTGGTTGTACCCAGATTACGCGTCGACTTCGATCCCGCGGTCGAGTCGATGATCTGGTCGATGCGTGGTAGGACGAACTCCTCCTTCGGGTAGGCGCTGTTGAGGTTGGTGTAGTCGATACACATTCTCCATGTGTTGTTCTTTTTTAGAACCAGGACTGGGTTTGCTAGCCACTTGGAGTATTTTATTGGCTGAATGAAGTCTACGGCTAACAGGCGCTGCACTTCTTCGGCGATTGCTCGGCGGCGCTCTACATTGAAGGGCCGCAGCGACTACTTTACTGGTCGCACTTTGGGGTCGGTGTTTAGTTTGTGCTCAGCGAGTTCCCTCGGTACACCTGGCATGTCAAAAGGTTTCCATGCGAAGATGTCGCGGTTCTCACAGAGGAACCCGATGAGCGTGCTTTCCTATGCGGGGCTCATGTGCGCTCCAATGGTGACCGTCTGGCTGGAGTCGCCCGGGACGAGCTCGACGATGCGGGTATGCATGGTCGCCTCGAACGTGGAGTTCGCGGCGGTTGGCTTCTTCAGGATGGTGGGGTCGTCCTTGTTGATGTTGCCCGCGTATTTTGCGAGCTCCTCCGTGGTGATGAAGGTGTCAGCGAGCTCAACGCCTTTTTCCTTGCATTCCACGGCCATATCGGGGTCGCCGTGGACGGTGATGATGCCGCTCGATCCTGGGAGCTTCATCATGTTGTATGCGTAATGGGGGGTCGCCATAAATTTGGCGAACGTTTGGCGTCCTAGGACGCAGTGGTAGGGGCTGCAGAAGTTCACCAACTCGAACTCGATCCACTCGGTGTGGTAGTTTGCTAGTGTGCCGAAGGTGACCGACAATGTCACTTTTCCGATCGGGTACACCTTCCGACCAGGGACAATACCGTGGAAGGTTGTCAGGGTCGGCTGGATTGCCAATTCCGGGAGCTGGAGCCTTTTGAACGTGTCCAGATACATGATGTTGATGGATCTCCCGCCGTCCATCAGTGTCTTGGGCAGCCAATAGTCGGCCACTTTGGGCCTGACCACCAGGGCGACTCGCCCTAGGTACTCGATTTTTGGTGCATGGTCCTGGTGACTCCAGGTGATGCTCTGCTCGGACCAGTTGAGGAAGCGTGGGATATCGACCTGTGTCACCGCATTGACGGTGACTGCGCGGGCGAGCACCTTCCTCTCGCGCTTGGTGTCGAGCCCGATGAAGGTGTGTAGTGAGCCGACGGTGTTTCCGTTGTCCCGAGGTGTGTTCTTGTTGGGGTCCTCCCTTGCTCGCCTTGCCTTTTCGATCTCTTTGAGAGAGTGACAGGCTGCAGTGGTGTGGGTGGCGGGTTTCCCCTTCCTATTGTGGTACATGCAGGGCTGGTTGAGCAGGGCAGCAGGGTCGAATTTCGGCCTCGCTGCGTTGTTGGCGCGGTAATTTCCGCTGTCGCGGTAGTTTCCTCCATCGTGGCGGTAGTTCTTGGAGTCGCGTTGGCCGTAGCCGGCATTGGCGACGAAGTCGACTCTCCCATTCGTGTGGCGCTTGTCGGTGATGCGAGTGTTGCTGTAGCGCATGTCGCGATGTCATCCGCTATCGTGGCCGCTGGTGCGGCGTCTTCCTCTCGACTCGTCGTTAGAGTCCTGGTTTGGGTCTTCCTCCGCATAGCGCTTGGCGATCTCGAGGAGGTCGGGGATGTTGTCGAGTGTTCGATAGACCCTCTTGATCTTAGCAACTAGGGGTTCGTACCGGCACACGTTCTTGAAACAATGTATCACCGTGTCCGGGTGGACGCCGGAGGCGTTGAACCACAGTTCCTGCCACCTTTGAATCCAGTGGCGGGTCGACTCGCGTTGGCCCTGGATGCATTGCTCCAGGTCCTCGTTGGTGGTGGCGCGGGTGTAGGAACCCTCGAAGTGCCTGACGAAGGCATCTCGCATTTCCTCCCAGGAGTCGATGCTGTCGGCGGGGAGAGTGTCGATCCATTGCCGGGTCGCGCCCTCCATCATCAGGGGGAGGTAGCGAGCAGCTAGCAAGTTGGTGTGGCCGGCTATTCCCATCACCATGAGGTATGTGTCCAGCCAGACCGCTAGATCGTACGTCGAGTCAAACTTTTCGATCTCCTTGGGTGCCTTGAAGTTGGCAGGATACTTTTCCCCTCGGATAATAGGTTCAAAGCATTGGGGGCCGACTCGGCTGAGCGAGCCCGTGGGTTCGGAGTCGCCACGGTTGCTGAGGGTGTGCCTCAAGTCGTTGGGTTGGCGCGCCCGCCAAGCCTGGTTGTTGACAATGTGCGTGCGGGCGTCGATGGGCTGCCCATTGGCGGCGACCGTGTTGTTCACCCGTTGCAGCTAGTTGGTGGAGAGCGTGGGGTTGGTGGCCCGTGCTGGGTCGCCAGGGGCTGTGGTGGTGGGAAGGTCATGGTGTTGGCGATGGTGGGGTGACCACTTGAGGCCGCCCTGCTTGCCGAGGAGCAGGAATACATCCGCCCCCGCGGGTCGACTCCCGCGGCTTGCTGCTCGACAGCCCTGGCGAATAGGGCCTTGGCGTACTGGATCTGCAGCGCGCCCTCTCCCTGGACGTTGAGGTTGGCGACTGCCGCGTCAGCCGCGACGACATTGTCCATCGGGGTGGAGTAGAGTGGGAGTCCGTTGGCGTCGCGGGGCTATGGCGAAATTATGATTCGCGGCTGGTCCAGCGGGGGTGCGCGACCAATGGGTGGTGGCGGGGCCCCGTCGCCGTTACGCCGGGTGGTGGTCGATTGCTACCGCCTGGTGGTGCGTTCTCGCGGTATTCACGCTCCATCGCATGTGTGGGGTCGCTCTCGTCGTTGAAGTTTGGGACGCGGCCTTGGACGTTGGAGTTCAGGCGGGTCCTGATGCGGCGCTGGTGGTAGAGCGACAACTCCTGCGCTATCGCCCGCTCGAGGCGGAATTTCTCGCGCTCGGCTATCTCCCTGCGTGTCGCATCCTCTAGTCGCTGGCGGGCTTCCTCCACCTCCGTGGTCGTGGTGGTTCGCGGGATCGGTGTGGAGAATGGATCTGGTGGGTCGGCCGTGCTGCCCGCCATGTAGATCGCGTTGAAGCGATTGGATCTGGCGCGGAAGTCCTCGGGCGACTCCGAGCCGGAATCGGAATCGAAGATCCCGAGGATGGAGGAGTCCTCGAAACCCTCAGGGTTGGAGACCCACGTGATGGAGTCTTCCCGTGATGCCGCGGTGATAGATCCGTCGACCGACGCAAGGGTCACGGAGTCGGCATCGTCGTTTAGGGCCGCGTCGTCCGCGGCGGTGTTGGTCTCGGCCGCGTTGCTGGCGGCCGAGTCGTACTTGGTGACGAGGCTCCTGATGGAGCGGACCTGCTCCTCCGAGAGCAAATTGCGGTGCGGCGGAGATCCGCCAATGATCACTGTCGCCGCTGGGTCGACCGCGCCGGTGAAGCCGACGAAGAGGTTGATGGAGCCGATCGGCATTATCGCGCTGTGGGTGATCGGGCATGACGTCGAGACGTAGCTGCTGGGCAGGATCTATAAGATCCCACCGATGGCGATCATGTGGCCGGTGGCGATCGGCCGATCGATCCGCGAGTAGGGTCTCGCCGCAGAACTCAGGCCAGTCCAGCTGGGCCCCACGGTGGGCGCCACTGTCATGGAAATGGACAAGGCAGTCGCTGCAGTAGGCAGCGATTGATTGAATTGGGGGCAAGAGCTGGCGGCCATCTGTGGTGCGAGATGGGGGTGGATGGACATGGATTTATCCAGGTTCGGCCCCCCGGAGAGTAAAGACCTACTCCTGCTAGATTGGATTAGTAGAGGGCGAGTTACAATGGCAGCGAGCTCAGCGTCTAAGCAGCGAGTCACTTGAAGGGGTGTATGATGGAACGTAAGTTCTCAGGATACCTTAGGGAGGTTTATATATGAGACACCTCTCTAGGGTTTACAATTTACAACCGAACAAGATATGGATTCAGAGGCTTTGACCTAATCCGACTGGGCTTTGAGTATGCTTCTGGGCCTCCAGTCTCCAGTCGCCGGGCCTTCTCCTTGGTCGCATTCCAGTCGCCGTCCTACAGGCCCACTCGCGAGGCCTTTGGCCCAATCAGAACGTCCTGCTGGGCATATCCCATTTGTCATATCCCCATCAATGAGAACTAGAAATCATGCATATAAGGCATAGCTATAGCTAGAAGAAACATGATATGAGAGATAAATGACACATTTTATATGGCTAAAAGAGTTGGTATTTCACAGCCATCAATCTCTGAAGAAAAACATCATGCATGTACCTCATGCAATCAACTTTGAGTGAAAATAGGTTGTTTCGAATTAAAACGGCTATAACTTTTGTGTACGGACTCAGAAAAAATGTGTAATATATGAAAAAGTATTTATACAAAAAGTTACATCCGATTTCAACAGCCTAAGGCCGTTTACACAATTGACAAATTTTCAAAATTCCAAAGGGAAATATGAAAGCATGAAGATTTTAGGGTTTGCCATGAAAAAATGAGAAAAATTAATATTTTTTGAATTTCTTTGTTGTTTATTTTACTTTCTAATTATTTTAAAGTTTTTGTATTATTTTGGATTTTTTGTTTTTTTAGTTTTTTGAGGGTTTTTTTAATTTTTTTTGAAAATTATGAGTTTTAAAATTAATAAATTGAATTATGCATAAAGATTATTTGGAATTCATTGTTGCTTATTATTATTACTTAATCATTGTTGCTTATTTTTAAAATTATTTAGAATTCAAAAACTAAAATCATGTGTTAGCAAAGTCTAAGGTTAATAGAATTGATAGTATACTAGTATCAGGAAGTTATCAGCGCAGTCTTGGAGGCTAGTGTGGAAGGAACTCAAAAGTTAAGCGTGCTGAGAGTGGAGCAGTGTGAGGATGGTTGACCGACCGGAAAGTTTGACCATAAGTATACACTTTGACATGAGAATAGGGGTGATTAGAGATTAAACTGTTAAATAATTCAAAAATCTAAAGTTTGAAATTCAAAACATTCCGAAAAAACGAACCTTTTTTCGTAAAAATTAAAAACTTCAACCAGACCCACACCAACCGGGACTAAAGCTCCTCTAGCCCAGCACACTACGCGGAACCACGTGGGTGGCCATTTGTCCCGGTTTATAAATGAACTAGGCCTTTAGTCCTGATTCAGCAGTCCCGGTTGGGCAACCGGGACTAAAGGCCCATTTTCCACCAGTGGGAAGACCCTTCAGTCCCGGTTGGTGGCTCCAACCGGGACTAAAGGCCCTCGGTATAAAACCCACCTTCTCCTCTCCCTCAAATCCCATCTCCATTCTCACGAAGTCCAGACACAGGAGGCGTTGTCGACCCCGAGAGCGACACCAGTAGGCTGCATGTCTCCGTCACGGTCCTCCTCATCTCCATCGTCGTCCGTGCCATCCGCCGTTGCAGTAGGCGCCGACAATGATCTCGAGCCTGCGCCGTAGCTGTCCTCGCACCATGGCCGCCAGCACCACCGACCATCGCCATCCTCGCGCGCGCCCTGGCCGCCACCACCGACCGCCTAGGTGCGCCCCTCTCCCTCCCTTGATCCCTCCCGATCCGATCCAAATTGGTTAGTACATTGTTGAATATTAGCTAGTGTTAGGGATCAATTAGCTAGGGAATTAGGGTTAGGGAATTAGCTAGGGAATTAGGGTTAGGGTTAGGGAATTGTTGAAGTAGTAGTAGTATAGTAGTTGTAGTAGTATAGTAGTGGTAATGGTAGTATTAGTAGTACAAGTCATGTGTAAAAGACATAATTTTAGATGCTATAATATGGTTACTCTTGGACAATTTTAGATGCTATAACATATATTTGGGTCGGGGAGTAATGTCTTTGGGCCGGGTGCGGCAACACGTGCTATATAGGGATCATGGACGGGCGCGGAAACATGTGCCATATAGGGATGATGGACGGGCCCGGCAACTCATGCCATATAGGGACGATGGACGGGCGCAGCAACCATTTCGCACGGTTTTATTAACTCCGTGGAGGCAACCATTTCACATGGTGTCCTTAATTCATTAGCGCTTTGTTGTGTTTATAGCATTGAAATAACTTGCAAGTCTTTGCAGAAACTATGGAGCGCGACGAAAAACAAGAAGAGATATTGCAGGATATGATAGCCGATGAAGATATCACCTCACGGTATCTGAATGACTCCGGTGAGGGAGTGGAGGATCTCGAGCGAAGAGACGACTCTGGTGAGAGAAGAGACGACTCCGGTGAGGAAAGAAACGACTCCGGTGAGCGAAGAGATGGCTCTGGTGTTGGAACCTTGACTACAAAGTCCGGCGAGGTATATAAATTAAGCCGCTGCAGACCAGATGCATTAATTGATTTGTATATATATATTAATGACTCTTTCTTATTTTAGCCCTCCAAATCGAAGCAATCTTATGGAAAGAAACGGGGCCCGATCAAAAAATTGACCCCCGATTCTAGTTTCAAGATCGAATAAGTTGTTGAAGATGGTGCCCCAATTGCTCCCGCGTAGAACGCAAGATTATTTGTAAGTCAATGTGGAGTTATAGTTAGGGACAACATCCTGATCATTGTTGAAGAATGGAATAAGCCAAAGACATATGGAGTTAGTTATGTCGAGGATAGATCAAAAGATATGCTTTGGAATACGCTCATGATAAATTTCACCCTAGATCCAGAAAATAAAGTTATAGAGCCAAAAATCAAGGAGTGGACTCTTAAGAAGATGGCCACACAATTCACCAACCACAAGAAAATATTGTACAAGGAGTATATCCTAGAAAAAAGACTCTGGAGTTAACTGGAGCGAATGAGAAGCTAAGAGATCACTGCGAAGAATTTGTGGAGTACAAGAACTCGGCTGAAGATGTGAAAAGGTCGAAAATAAATAAGGCAAATGCTGCGCGAAAGAAATATCACCATGTTATGGGGACAAGTGGCTACAATGCTGCTAGACCTAAGTGGGAGAAATATGAGAACGACCTGATTAATAAAGAGATCATTCCAGAGACATCGGAGTGGGCCGAACGGGCAAAGTTTTGGTTCTGCGGGCGTGGAGGAAAGTTGAACCCAGAAACAAGGAAGTGTATTTTTACAAACGAACATCTTGCAACACCTTACAAAGCCCTTAAAGATGCAACGAATGATGTGTAGGAGGGGAAGTTCTATCCCGATAGAGAGAGCGACAAGCTGACGCGCACCGTTGGGAATAAAGAACACGAAGGACGAACAAGAGGCACATCAGACTCCCTTCCGTGGAAGCTCGGGTTTCTGGACGACAGGAGGAAATATGCCGATGAAAGCCATCAGAGGAGAAAGGACAAGGAGGCAAACCGGATGTAGTAGATAAAGGAAACATTAAGGAGGCAACATGAGCAAATAAATGCACTTAGCCAGCAAGCTACCGGCCCATCTCAGCGCAGGACGAAGATCCTGCATTTGATGCTACTAGCCCACCATCTTGGCGCAAAATCAGCGTGGCTTCCACGGAGTTCCCGACTGATGATGATGCGCTGACGATGGCTCCTCGCTACCCCATGGATGATACCACGGAGAGGGAAAATTGTGATATGCATGTGAAAGTTGTAAACATATCCATGAAGGTGGCAGTCGGCTTTGCCTTACCTTCTGGACCTAGACCAACTTATGATTGCTCTCCGGTTCTAGATGGCTACACAGTTGTCGGTGTGGATGCAGTTATGAAGGGATTTGAGCACCTGAAGTTTGACTTCCCTATAGGTGAAGCGAATCTGAATGAACTGGTAGAAGCCAAGAAAAGCACCGTTCTATGGCCAAAGGAAAACATCATGCTTCTAAATTGGACGCCAAGGCCACTTACTTCTCAGAGTAGCAATCCAGCTAAATCTTCGCCGCCTCAGCCATCTCCGACGCGTATGCAGACTCCTCCGCATCAACAGACTCCGCCGCCTCAGCCATCTTCAGCGTGTCTGCAGACTCTACCACCTCAGCCATCTCCGGTACGTCTGCAGACTCCACCACGTCAGCAGACTCCACCGCCTCATCCCCTCTTGCATAAGCAGAAGAGCACTGCCACTCCGGCGGCACTACAGACGCGGAGAAATCCTCAGCAGGTACATGGAAGAAAGCCAAACAGGCTCCTGCAAAGTTACCTTACGACCTGACTGCTGAGGAATTCAAAAGGGTAGTGGATAAATATGTGAAACACCAGCTTGCACCGAAACGACCTCTGCCAAAGCAGTATATAGCACCGAGAACAGTGAAACCTTTTCTAGGAATGCTTGAGCGACCAAGGCCAGAAGATCTGGTATCAGACTATGACCGCTCTATTATCAAGTCACATAACGCGAATGTGGAGCGGTCGAGAAGTAGTAGTGTAAGCGGGAAAACAATTCCCTAGCTCGGAGAACAGAAAAACAAATCGTGCCCCCTGCTGAACATGTTTTCCGATGATGATCCGGAGTTTGCACGACTAGTCGCACTAACGGCTAGAGATCTTGGTATGACTATTGCTCAATACTTAGGCAAGGAAGACACACTCATGGCCGAAGTAGCTTACAAATACTAGTACATGAAGCCTCTTGTCAGACCTTAGGAGGTCCCGCATCTACAAACAAAGATGCGAAGATTGCATGCTTGGTATATGCAAGCCTTAGAGGAAGGGAAGATCATGCTCATAGAGGCATTTAGAGATGAGCATTAGTTCCATGGAAACGACGAGATACACATTGACTTTTCCGAATTATTTTAATTATTCAATCAAGACGCTCTCGTCAGTTGCTATTGTCTGTAAGTGATTTATTTCTGTAATTAAGTCTCTAGCTCATCTCGGCCATTTCATGTATAATTATCCTCACTATATTCTTTTCTATGCTATTATGCAGAATGAAGATTCTCGAATGCAAAAGAGGACAATCTATGACCTTGGTTTTATTGACCCAAATACCATTCATGAAGCTAGGATAAAAAATAATACCAAGAAAATAGAGGATTACTTGCTAAGGTTTTTACTAAAACAACAAACCAAAATGTATACTATTTTCTTACAACTTTGAGTGAGTGTTACTGTCTTGTATAAATTCAATTTCGTTTACTCGATGTTAAGTGTAATTGACGAGTTATGCATGCATAGGTTCCACTTTATTCTGCTAATCATTCAAGTTGACCAGGAAAAAGTACTTGTCATGGACTCAACCGTAAAAACCCTGAGATGTGGGCAAACATGATTTATATGCTCCAGAGGTAATTTCAATCATTATCGCACTATATGCTCCAGAGGTAATTTCAATAATTAATAACTCTTTTACTCAATTTCTTTACTGGACAGGGTTTGGAAACGGTTCATCAAGTCTATTAGGGTGAATGGTAAGAGGAGCTGCAATTTCGAAAACTCAATGTAAGTAATTTAGGTCCGCGCATCTTTTTGATTCTTGTTTCAATACCATTACAATGCTTGATTATTATTTTAATTGAACTCTATTCTTGTGAAGTGTTTGATGCAGAAAGCTGGAAATAATTTATATGGATACTACGTTTGCGAGTACATTCGCTAGACGACCTGTGAGCTGGGCAGAATTTTACAACAACTTGCAGTACGTAAACAGTGTGCACAATCTTATTTTATTACCGTCAATTATGTTGAGTTTCATTCATATATATTGATCCCTTTCTTTAAATTAGATCGAACGAATGCGGGACGGTCTCCTATCAAAGGATCGCGCACGAGCAATTCAAGAAAAATTGGCGAGGTTCTTAGTTAAAATGGTCATAGATCCAACCAGAGAATACCATAGAGAATTTATATTTCGATAATAGGGATCGTAAGAGAAATTATATTATATATCTGCATGAACGTGTACTGTATGTAATATGTTCGACCACGTATGAAGAAAGAGGTCACTTCGATCTCTATATTCATGACGATGTTGTGTAATGATTTCTTCATTTATGTATGTCGTAGCGTCGAGTTGTATATATCATCTCTCGGTACATCACTTACGCCAAACCTCTCCCTCCCTCGCGGCAGAAATCCGCTCAAAACTCTGCCACGATATAGTCTGCTGCCGCGGCAGCCGAACCCCCAAACGCTGTCACGACAGAGCTATTTTTGTCCCGGTTCGTAATACGAATCAGGACTAAAAGTTCTCCACTCCGCTCTCTACCGCGGCAAACCGGAACTAAAGGGGAGCCATAGTCTAGATTGTGTAGTCCTGGTTGTGCAATCGGACTAAAGACAGTTATAAACCGGGACTAAATCCCGTATTCCACTAGTGCAAGATGACAGTCATGTCATTTTTCGATCGCACCCATTGATCGGAATGTTTCTGTCTGGGCAGTAGAGTGGAGCGTGTACTCGCTGAACGGCAATCTGTCTGTCTAGCTAGGAACATCTCCATCAGTGCTGCACTGAATTTTAGGCGCGAATATTTCACTCCAGTCGATGTACAGTGCTCGCGTCAGTGTCGAGAGAATGCACGCCTGCCGAGTGCCGACCAGCTGCTGCTGTTTTTTTTCTTAACTGCATGCAGGTTATTTAATTTGATCTGACTACGAGAAGCGTGCAAATTAGGCATCGGGATATTATTTTCGTACGGGAGCTGCGTGGCATTGGCAACCACTTTACTCGATCACGTCGCTGAGATACACGGCGGCGACACAGAAATCTCCATGGCCGTCGCTGCTCTTCCTCCTACAGGCATATGCCCACCTATATTATTAATATAGTAACCGTCATGAGACCGCTGCTGGGACAGACAACACAACGTCCAAACAAAATAACAGAGAAAAAAAGAGAAAACGAAGAAGAAAAGAAGAGAAAACAAAGCCAATAACAGCGGCCCGATGAAAACAAGGGTGACCCGCCACCGCTGCGCCCTCCGGAGAATGTCCACCACTATCCAAGCGCTCCAAAGCATCGCGTACCAAGCAGCACCTCCAAGAAGGAAAGCGATCACACCGACGTTGCTGCCCGAACGGATCCTAGGGTTTTCCTCGATACGTGGCGGGAGGTGAGGAAGAGGTACCCCCGACGCCCTTCAGGAAGGACAGCAACACCCGCAGGCGTTACCACGTCGGTGTCACGATGACAAGGATTTCTCCCAACCCCTCATAAAAACCACACTCCCGGACGCTCTAGATTGCTCCACCACTCTCGCCGCCCAACAGCACGCGCCACCACAGTCTTGCAGCCACCACCGTCATCGCACCATGACCCACGCTGCGAGGCCAGATAGTCCGAAAGGAGAAGACTTCGGCGAGGGTCGACGCTATAGAAGCACGCGGGAGGGAACTACCTCCACCGTCGGAAGACGGTAACCGACCGGATGCAGCAATAAGGGCAAATCAGGCCCTCGCTAGCCTGGCCGAGCCCGAATGGGCCTGTGAAGCCCTGCCGCCACACTGCAGCAAGGGTGCAACTGACAACTCCAAACCTAGCCCTAGTCCCTACTCCTGCAACCACCGGTAGATCTGTCGCCACTACAGATCTCTGCCACCAAGCAGCAGCACCGTCGCCACCGTGCTCACCCGGGCTAGCCGGACCGCCACCGATCCGAGACACACCAATGCAAGCCGCCTCCGCCAGAGGAGCGTAACCCACCTTCCAGGGTCGCCGCCCCGGCATCCACATGCTTGAACCCACATCGACAACCAACAGCACCCCACCGCGATCCAGACCGATGCAACGAAGACACCACCTGAAACTGCTGCTAGAGCCGCCAGATCTAGACCCACTGGCCTAGATCGACTACAACACCGGTGCAAGGGCATGCCGACGTTGACCTCCCTAGGCCCACCTGGCCAGGGCGAGGCCCGCAAGGCCTAGATCGGGGCCCGCCTGGCCCCAAGATCTGGCTACCGCTAGTCCCCGCACATGACTGCTGCTCTGGGAGCCGCTCCGACACGCCTAACGCCGCCTCTGCTGGACGTGCCGTGGCTGGAGCGTCGCCGCCGGCTCGAGCTACCCGCCACCACCACGCCACGCCTCCCTCCACCGCCGCAAAGGAAGCCGGCCGCGGCCAGTGCCGTCCTCGTCCCCCGCCGCTTAGGCCACCAAGCACCAACCCAGGACACGACACTGATACATTGCAAATGTATCTATAATTTTTTATGTTCCATGCTTGGTTTTATCCACTTTCTTGTGTTTTGTCCACACTTTGGAGTACATTTCATATGATTTCTTGGACTAACATATTAACAAGAGCCACAGTGCCAGCTGCCTGTTTTCTGCTGTTTTTGGTTTCAGGAAAGTCCGAAAATAAATATTCTCGGAATTGGACGGGACAAAAGCCAAAGTGCCTATTTTTTCGGAAGTCATCAGATGCCAGAATACGAGACGGAGAAGGGCTGGGGGCCGGCCACACCACCTGGCCACGCGGCCAGGCCTGGCCCGCGCCAGGGGGTGGTATGGCCGACCCCAGCACCCCCTCGGCCTCTCCTTCCGCCTATAAGATGCCCTCGGGATGAAAACCCTAAGTACCCGATCAAAAATCCACGAAAGAGTCTATAGCCGCCGTCATCTCCATCCCTAGATCGGGAGGGATCTGAAGCTCTTCCCGGCACCCTGCCGGAGAGGGGAATTCACCCTGGAGGCCTTCTTCATCACCATGCAAGCCTCCGGTGTGATGCGTGAGTAGTTCATCCTTCTTCAAGGACATCTTCACAAGGGGAGTCCCTCATAACCAATCTCTTTACTTTGTTATTTTTGTTTAGCTTAGTTTCTTTTTGCTTTGTTTGCTTGTTTCTTTATCAAAAACACAAAAAAAATAGTTTTACTGGTTTGCTTTCTTATTTGAAAACACACAAAAATGACTACTCTTGAAAACACTAAGTTGTGTGACTTCACTAGCATCAACAACAATGATTTTATGAGCACACCTATTGCTCCACCTGTGCCTGGAGATACTTTCTTTGAGATAAAACCCGCTTTGCTCAATCTTGTTATGAGAGAACAATTTTATGGCATTGGTAATGAAGATGTTGCTTCCCATCTAAATAACTTTGTTGAACTTTGTGAGATGCAAAAGCATAGGGATGTAGATGGTGATATTATTAAGCTGAAATTGTTTCCTTTCTCTTTGAGAGGAAAAGCTAAAGAATGGTTGAATTCCTTAACTAAGAATAGTATTGATTCTTGGACTAAGTGCAAAGATGCTTTCATTGGAAAATACTATCCTCCTGCTAAGATTATATCTACGAGAAGTGAAATAATGAAGTTTAAACAATCTGATAATGAGCATGTTGCTCAAGCTTGGGAAAGAATGAAATCTTTGGTAAAGAATTATCCCACTCATGGACTGACTGCTTGGATGATCATCCAAACTTTTTATGCAGGATTGAACTATTATTCAAGGAACCCATTGGATTCTGCTACTGGAGGTACATTTATGACCATTACTTTGGGTGCTGCAACAAAACTTCTGGATAATATGATGGTTAACTACTCTGAATGGGATACTGAGAGAGCTCCACAAGGTAAGAAGGTAAATTTTGATGAGGAAACCACCTCCTTGAGTGATAAGATTGATATTATTATGTCTATGCTTGTTAATGGGAAAGCCCATATTAATCCAAATAATGTTCCTTTAGCTTCTTTGGTTGCTCAAGAAGAGCAAGTTGATGTGAACTTCATAAGAAATAACAATTTTGGCAACAATGCTTATGGTAGTAACAATTATAGGCCTTATCCTCCTAATACTTATGGTTATAATGGCAAACCTGGATTACCTAGTGAAGGAAGAATTTTAGAAGTTGAAAGAGCCACTAAAAACTTCATGCAAATGCAATATGAGCAAAATAAACTATTCACTAAAACTATGGAGGAACAATCTACCATTTTGAAGAACATTAGCCATCAACTTGAGAGTCTAAATAGGGAAATTCCTAGTTTACAATTGAAACTCTCTAATACTAAAAGAAATATATCATCTTTGTCTGAAGATCAATCCTCTTTGATCAATAAAATGGCTGCTAAACCTGAAACTAATGATAATCCCTTTGCAGCTACTAATGCCATACAAGTTAGAATTGATGAAAATGTTAGACTATTAACTGAATTACATGCTAAGTGGTAAAGATAAGATGAAATTGCTAGAAATATTAGTGTTTCTACTATTACCACCACTAGTGTTGAGGCTAGTAATAGTTCTACTTCTTTAGATGATAATTTTGATTTTGATCTTGATGGTTGCAATATATCTGAAGTTATTAAGTTCCTACAATAGCTTGCTAAAAGTCCTAATGCTAGTGCTATGAACATGGCCTTTACAAAACACATTACTGATGCTCTCATAAAAATTAAAGAAGAAAAGATGAAACATAAAGCTTCTATTCCTATAAAACAAGAAGATGGTTGGGAACCCATCATTAATATGAAAGTGAATGACTTTGATTTCAAAGCTTTATGTGATCTTGATAGTAGTGTTTCTATTATGCCTAGACGGATTTATGATATGCTTGATTTGCCTCCACTTGAAGATTATTATTTGAATGTCCCACTTGATGATAATGCTAAAAAGAAACTCATGGGGAGTCTTAATGATGTTCTTATTATGGTTAACAATGCCTATGTCCCCGTTTATTTCTATGTTTTGGATGTTGAATGCAATGCTTCTTGTCCTATTACTTTGGGAAGACCTTTTCTTAGAACTATTGGTGCCATTATTGATATGAAAGAAGGCACCATTAAATATCAACTCCCACTCACGAAAGGTATAGAACACTTCCCTAAGAAGAGAGAGAAGATTTCTTTTGCTTCTCCCATGAAAATAAAATTTGGTCTTAATGCTTCTTCATTTGAGAACACTTGATTCTTTTTCTTACTTCTTATGCCTAACTTAAAGGCGTTAAAGAAAAGTACTTATTGGGAGATAATACAAAAGTTTGAGATGAGTCTTGGAAATTACTACTTTAGTAATAACCGCTCCTTATCCTTTTTATTTGCTTTTTGTGCCAAGAGTAACCTCTAATGATAGAGAAGTAAAGATTGGGAAAGTTGCTATCCCGAAACAAATTTCTGTGCTTCACCGTAAAAATTCGTGTACAATATATGAACGTCTTTTTGAGGCGTGAATTTTTGTGATTCTGCCCCAGGTTGTTATATAAGTTTTGTTAGTTCAACAATTTTTGATTTGAGCAACATAAGGTCTCCAAAAAAATTCGTCTTTACCTTCTGGTCTGTTTTGACAGATTTCTGCCATTTTCTGCATTTGCTTCTTATTGGTTCCTTTTTGAGTTCTTTTGGGGAATTGAGCTTTTTGACGGAAGTGCTTCAGTAGCTAATGTTCTAATGGAAGTTTTCTTGGTGTTATAATTGAACCTAAATACCTATTATCTTGAGTGCACTAATGTTGCTAATAAAGATTGTGTGAAGTTTTGTATGAAGGAAAAAATTTAGGTGTATGGAAGGAATGAGTAATGAGATGAAGGATGGACTAAAGCTCAAGCTTGGCGATGCCATGCGTGTCACCCCAAGAAATATCCAAGAATTACAAGCGTCAAAGCTTGGGGATGCCCAAGGCATCCCCTTCTTCATCAATAAAAATCCCAGGTTTCTTCCAAACGCTTCATTTTTATTGTTTCATGCACATTTGTGTTGTTCTTGGAGCGTCTTCTTTTTCGTTTTCGTTTTGGTTTTTCATTTGCTTTGTTTTCTTAGTTTTCTGAATAAATTGGTTGGACCCCCTCTTTCATAAATTGGTTTGCAAATAGTTTGGTTTGGATTGGAAAAGAGTAGGAAAGTTTATGCTTATGTGGTAAAAAGAGCTTGTTTTTGACTGTGGCATATGCTTTGTCATGCCATGCTTGATATTGTTTTGGATTTATGCTTTGTATTCTTTGCTGTAGCATGGCTTGTTATAAACAATTGAGATTGCTTAATGTGCTTTGGATGAATCATGCGTTGTTTTAGCATATTAAAGCATAGTATAGTGGTATTCTCCTTTGATGCTTTATTTGGGTTGACTTGGCACATGCTCACACCATGTTATGACTATCTCAAGTCACCATAGCCTTTATGATCCTTTAGTTTTCAACTTGTAGTATCACTTTATGCTTTGATCAATGATGTTTTGTCGCTCTGCATGATTATGGCCATTATTGCTCTCTTAGTTTGTCGCTCCCAGTCTTTTGCTAGCCTCCACAACCAAGTATGAGTTCCACTCATGCATCCAACTCCTTAAACCAAGTTATTCCAAAGATTCCACCATACCTACCTACTAGCTTATGCTATTCCAAGTATATTCATGCTTTTGTTTACTTCCAAATTAAACTTGTTATGAGAAAACTAGTGATTAAAGCTCTCACGAACTTGATGGCACACTTTACTTTTCTTGCCCTTAATAAACCTGAACCATTGTGTCGTCTATGTTGTATATGCTTGCACTTATTTTTGGGAATTAGCAGAACCATACTGTCATGGGGAACACATTCAACATTGCACTTGGTACTTGTACCTAGTTGATATCATGCTCTTTTGTATATGGATGTCGTCGGTGTGAAATGAAAGGGGAACTTGTAAGTCCATGGAGTTATGTATATGTGTTAGAGAAACGCCTGGGCCGCTGGTCTAATCCATGCTGACATGGTGGAAGCCTGCAGCGTAACCATAATGAGCTGTCTATGAAGCATTCTTCTTATAAAAAAAGGAGTCCTATGTTGAGAAAAAAAAGACTATGAAAAGATGAAAGAGAAAAAAAAGCACCATATTCCCATGGTAAATAAGAAGATTGCTGAGATGCTCGTTGTCCGCTTGCCTTGTCATTTTGATATGGGGATTCTTCCGTATCATCGGGCAAGGGTACCTGCTTATGGTTCTCTATGATACACATGTACTTACGATGATAAGAACTTACCGGTGACTAAACTTGAGTAGCATGAGGAGCGGCCCTCATATACAAGGGACATGAGATTTCTAACTTATACTTCGTCAAGCATGTACACCATAGTTTGTTCACTTTAACCTTAATCACTTCAAGATGCTTATGATAGGGGCAATGAGAGCTGAAAGCTATAAGTACCATAATTTTTGGAAGCTCTTTATGAAACTTGAATCTCTGCTTCCTTTTATAAAGGCCCTTCTTCCACCTTTATATTGAGTCTCCACCTTCTATCTTTATGCACCTACTTTGAGAGCATAGTGGCCATTCTTAGTTCTACGTGCATTGTCCCAAGACTAGTTGATTGATGCATACGTTGATATTGCTTGTTTTAAACTATTTGTATCTAGTCACCCTTATGAACTTTGAAGGTGTCATATGTATTTATATTTGCTACTCTATGAGGGACAAGCTGAATGCTATGATGCTATGTTTTCTTTATGTGAAACAAACAAACGTCTTGCAAAGCATTGTTATTCATGAATCTTTTGTTTATGCCTTTTCATGTTGCATCATAGTTTCTTTGTCTTATTGCTAGAACTTTGTCTTTCATGTTATGAGTGAAGTACTATGATCCCAGCTTTGAATGTTTTACAAATACTTTGATCAAGTCTTTGATGGTGCATGTCACCTTAAAAATTATTCTTTCTTTTTATCACTTACCTACTCGAGGACGAGCAGGAGTTAAGCTTGGGGATGTTGATACATTGCAAATGTATCTATAATTTTTGATGTTCCATGCTTGGTTTTATCCACTTTCTTGTGTTTTGTCCACACTTTGGAGTACTTTTCATATGATTTCTTGGACTAACCTATTAACAAGAGCCACAGTGCCAGCTGCCTGTTTTCTACTGTTTTTGGTTCCAGGAAAGTCAGAAAATGAATATTCTCAAAATTGGATGGGACAAAAGCCAAAGTGTCTATTTTTCCGGAAGTCATCAGATGCCAGAATACGAGACGGAGAAGGGTTGGGGGCCGACCACACCACCTGCCCCGCGCCAGGGGGTGGTCTGGCCGACCCCAGCACCCCCTCGGCCTCTCCTTCCGCCTATAAGATGCCCTCGGGACAAAAACCCTAAGTACCCGATCAAAAATCCATGAAAGAGTCTGTAGCCACCGTCATCTCCATCCCTAGATCGGGAGGGATCTGAAGCTCTTTCCAGCACCCTACCGGAGAGGGGAATTCACCCTGGAGGCCTTCTTCATCACCATGCAAGCCTCCGGTGTGATGCGTGAGTAGTTCATCCTTGGACTACGGATCCATGTAGTAGCTAGATGGCTGGTTCTCCTCCTTTGTGTTTTCATGTCTAGATCTTGTGAGCTCCGTTCATGATCAGGATCATCTATTTGTAATTCTGCATGTTGTGTTTGCGGGGATCCGATGGATATTGAGATGCTATTTCAGATTGATTATTGATTATATCATGTCTTTGTTATTTGTGATCTTGCATGCTTTCTGTTGTTAGTAGCTATCTTGGCCAAGTAGATGCTAGCAACTCCAAGAATTAGTATTTATGCTCGATAGTGGGTTCATGCCTCTAGTAATCTGGGGAAGTGACAAAAATCTCTAAGGTACTAGATGTCCTGTTGCTACTAGGGAGAAAACAACAATCCTTTATTCATAGAACAATCGTATTGGTTACATTACACGCAATTCGTAAAGCAATAATCTGTTGCTTGCAACTTAATACTGGAGGGGGTTAGGATGATAACCTAAAGGTGGATTATTAGTCATAGATGCAGTTGGATGACGGTCTATGTATAATATTGTAATGCCTAATCGAATCTCAAAGGAGTCAAGATGATTAGTATATGCATGTATTGCTTTCTCGATGTTTGTCAATTGTCCCGCTGTAATTTGTTCACCCAGCATGTTATCTATCTTAAGGAGAGCCACCTCTAGTAAACTATAGATCCAGGTCCTTTCTTTTACATTCAATCTATAAACTATTTACTGCTTTGTGTTTACTTTCTGCAAACTATTACTTCCTTTCATTCGATATGTTTAATCCTTTGTTTTCAGCAAAATCGGTGAGATTGACAACCTCATCGCAAGTTGGGGACAGAGTTCTGTGGTTGTGTTGTGCAGGTCTCCACGTTGCTGCTGGCACCGGTAGTGCGCCCTGCCATCGTTCAGCTAGCTACACCTTTGGGGTGTTTCGTTGCTCCTACTGGATTGATAATCTTGGTTTCGTACTGAGGGAAAACTTGTTGATGTGCTCATCATACCTTCCTCTTGGGGTTTCCCAACGAGCTCGATATATTTTGGGCCATCAGGCACTGCCCCGCCGCCCGTCACACCGCCGCAGCAGCACTGCCATGGCGCCTGGCGCCAGCGCCACAATCCGCCCTGGATGGACGACCCCGCGACTGCCCCTCCTCCCACCTGAGGGAGACGACGAGAGCTCCCCGCCACCGCCGGCACCGGCCGGGCTTCGCTCAGGCGCGCCCTCCTGGCGATGGCAAGGGAAGGAGAGGGGGGTTTGGGGAGCGGTGGCGGACAACAAGCTAGGGTTCCCCTGTCGCCTCGCAGGGGCGACGAGGGGAATGGCGCTTCACTGTTTTCCGTCGTCGCTGCTCTTGCAGTCCGTATATATACATGACGATTACGAAGACGATGCCATACTATGGATGTGCGAGTAGTGTGCTAAAATTTCTTATATTTTGGTACACATCGCGAGAACAGCCAGGAGACCAGCGCCGCCGCCAAGAGACCAACGCCCAGGAGAGTAGTGCCCACAACCACCAGCCTATCGCCGTTCGCCTTCCTCCTCCCTCCCTCCCTTCCCCTCTCTCCTGGGTCGCTTCACGCGGGGTGACCCTGGAGGCCCCTCTCCCACCTTACCGAGCCACTGCTTGATCTACTCTCCACTATTACTGTCGGCATCATCGGCGGCGGTGGCATCCACGCCCAGCCTATCAAAGATAGGGGTGAGGCGGGCGTGCTCCGATGAGATCCTAGGCACAAAGCGGGCTGTCACCGGGCGGCACATGTGAAACGCGGGTGGTGGCGCTTCCACGGTGGTGTGTTGACCGGCGACGGGGGCTCCTACTTGCTCTGCAATTCGGCCGGATCAGGTGGACGATCAGCTATGTTCTATTGTCTTCTTCCTCACTGCTAGCCTGGTCGGTGAGGTTCGGAGCTGCAGATCCAACAGGGTGTTTGCGGGTAGTGTGGAGGCTACTAGCTCGGGTTGAATAAAGTTGGCGGTCCGAGGGTTCCAACTCCTGCCAAGATGATGATCTGTCAGATGCCTGCTAGCGTGTCATGTTCCGGAAGGCTCCGCCGGTGAACTTCACTTGGCAATTCACGCCTGGAGATTGCTGGATCGGGTAGGATTCGATTGTGCGCACCCATGTTTTTGTCTAACCGTTCGGTTTTAGAGGGAGCACCGCGAAGCTCTATGACACGCTTTCTCGTCCCATGGTGAAGTCAGATGGCGGAGAATGTCATGAAAGCCGAGATCTGAGGACTAGCAATGGTGATTTAAGTCTTTGTGACGATGAGGATTTGTCTTAGTGATTCGTGAACTAGAGCAGCGGTATCGTAAGTAGGGACGACAACACATGAGAAGTTCAAAGTCTTACCTTTCAGGGTGAAAATCTAAGATATGGCCTTAATTGTTTGTGCATGGTAATGGTCTTGCAGAAGATATTGTTTTTTAAGCGAGGACTTCTTCCAGGATAAAATCCTAAGATCTATGATCGGATGACGATGGGTGTGCACTATTGTCTTCTTGGAGACATCACTGAGCTAGACTTGTAGTCTTGTCTTGGTGGTGTTAGTAGTGTTGCTGCAAGGAATAGATCACTATAGCGGAACTTTTGTTTTATTATTACTTCTATTCTTTTTTGAGCTATGTGCATCACTAAAGCCGCTGGGACAATTTAGTTTTGTAGAGACCGAATGTAATATCTTCGTGATATATCAATGTATTTTTAAAAAGAATACTCCCTTTCGTCTAGAAATAAGTGACTTGATTTGTCCAGATTCGCATGTATCTAAATATGTTTTAGTGTATAGATACATCTGAACTAAATCAATACAAGAGCAAGTCGCTTATTTGTGAACGGAGGGAGGGAGTAGCATTTTGGGTAAGGTGGTTCGCGGATGAGCGTCTGGTGGCGACCGCTTCTAAATGCGCCACCTACGTGGGAGACAAAGTACCCATTCAGGTGGTATAGCGCGAGCTTGACGCAAGTAACGTGGACACGTCAACGACGCCAGGCACCTCCAGCAGTAGTGCAGCTGTACATGGCTAAGTGTGTTTTTCGAGGGGGAAAAAGCACAGTAAAATGCAGACGTATCTTCTTGCTCTCCCTCACAGATGGAACGTGTGGCGAGCGGATATTTTGTTGCATTGCAGCGCCTCGCAGATCGGATTCATTTCAGACGCTGCCGGCCAACGGTAAACCAACGTAGGCGCCCCGTTGGTCCGTACATGCGCACGCAGGCTGCTGGAGCCAGCGGCCCGCCCGCTCTCGCGCCGGTGACCACGCACCTGGTCCGCCCCCGCCTGTGCACGGCGTCAGCGGACTTTTCGCCCCTCGGGCCGATCTGGCCGAGCTGCTTTGATTTGCTTTGCTTGGATTGCGTTGCCTGCTGCCGCCTCCCGCGGCAAGGACAAGGAGGAAGGACCATCTCAAGCAAGCAGACATGCGTCGATCGCCGTACGGCCGGCGGTGGTGCAGGTACACGGCCACAGCAGTACAGCACAGCGCCACAGCGGGCAAACGACATTCAAGCTCACCGACTCCGAGTCCCCGACTCGTCATAAATGGCACGCTACGGGCCGGTCTTCTCACCCGCACTTTTGGCCATTCCGTCCCGTCCCAGCTGGTGCACGCTGCGGATGCGCCCAAGCAGCCCTATACTAGCTACTCCTGCCAGGTTTGGCCGACCACTGCTGCTAGCTGTTGGTGTGTTTAGCCTGTTAAACCTATTTTGATCTTGTGAATGAAATGGAAGTTTGACTAGCTCGTAGCTGCGATGCCCTCCTCGATCACCAGGCAAAACAGCCACCAAACAACACGCTAGTGGCAGTCAAGACTGAAGATACCGTGTGGCTCCATGGCCCCGCCGTCAAGGGCCCCTTCTCTTTTGTGCAGAATCATAGTACCCCTCTGTCGCTCGTGGGCTGTACGATTGCTCGACGGCCCCATCAGGCCCACAACGTACGTGCAACTACGTAGAGCAAGCGTCATCTTTCTTGGACACGTCCAAACACGAGAGTTTATAACATAGAACTACCCGTTTATACTACCTAAATTTACCGTATCATATTATTTATGTTTTCAGGACAGTTTGGTCCGCTCTTTGCAATTCTCGCTAAACTACGTTTGCCAGCGTTTTGACGTGATTTCTGACCACGTGACCCCACCAGTCAGATGACATGGCATGCCCCAGACGGCGCTCGGACACGGCCATAGCCGCTAACACGGTTGTCCATTAACCAGTGCCCACGTCAGTTCTCAATCTTCTTCACTCTTCCTGACGAGGGTTTAACTCATCAATGCCTATTGTTATGGACTTGGGTTTTGAAGAAGGAGGGAGCGCTGGAGACATCTATCGGCTAGCAAACAAGCACACAGGGGACAAAGGCTTTACCCAGGTTTAGGCCTCGTAGAGGTCCCTACTCCTGCTTGTCTGCTCGTGGAATTATTGAGGGAGTCAAAAGTTGCAACGGTACGCAGATGCAATCTGGCGAGGGTTTGTGGAAGCTAAGGTTGCGTGTGTTCTCCTTGCCGCCCCCTTCTAGCCCTTATATAGATAGGCTAGGTCTCGGGTAGCAGGTCGAGTCGGTTACAAGTTAGGGTTCTTCCCTTCAAACTTTCTATCTTTAGCTTTTTCTTGATCTTTAAGCAATCGAGAGTCCGCAGGTTAATCGGGTCCTTCTATCTGGGCCTTGGCGACACCGTGGGCCTATACGTATTTGGGCCGTATATACCAAACTCGAGTACCTGTAGGGTATACCCATGTCAATAGCCCCGAGTGTCCAGTGGAATCGCAGATTCGACTAGGGACTTTTTTGAAGTCTTCGAGTGCCTGAATGAGTATATTTTCGACTGCTTTTATTTATGTCATAGGGATTGTTGATATACGTGCCTGATATAACCGAAGTATCGGTATCAGTTAACCACCTTAGAGTGAAACAACGCAATCTACTCATATTCGAGTCCCCGGACTCGAATCCGAAAAAGTGCTGGTGTAATTCGACTCAGGCCGCGGAGGTCTTACAGGAGTCGAATTCCAGTTATATGGGTGTGAGCACTCGACGCGTCCGTCAAGGCATGTTCATCATACCTGTAGGCACGGATACATTTCTGGTAGTGCGTAGTTAAATGCGTTACCAGGCCTTATTCAGGTCTTACCTTCACGCCGTAAGCGCGGCATCCGAATTTTATCATCGCGGAGACGATTCGGGCGTCCCAGGAGACTTTGTAGGGAAAATTTGTGAGGCGGTGTCGCCAAAAGTTGCGAGTGCGGATGTTATCAACACACAGTTTTTGTGTAAATAATCATAGGGTGCGCGACCAGTGCTCCCTATGAGAGTAGCCCCCGAGTGCCTGGTTGAGTCGAAGACTTAGGAAGGGACTAAAGAACTTTTGCGACTGCTGTCGTATTTTTGCTTATTTGTTTCAGTCGATGACTCAGGCAGGGACTAAATATTTTCGCGACTGCTGTCGGCTTTTGCGTGCTTGTTTCAGTCGAATTTGTTTCCGGCGCTTCCTATGGGAGTAACCCATGTCCATAATCGAACTGTGTTTCGAGTGGTGGGGTTTGCTTTTGTGATTGTCTTCGTGCCTGCAACAAGAAAAGCAAAAGTCGTAGGGTGCGCGGCCAGCGCTACCTATGGGAGTAGCCCCCGAGTGCTTGGTGAAGTCGAAGACTCCAGCAAGGACTAAAAATAGTCGAAGTTTTCCACTGCGTAGCCTTGGTGACGTCAGTGCTGACGTTTGTATGACCTCAGTTGCTCGCGTGAGCAATTTTGACGGGACGTGACGAGCGGTGGGTCCCACTTTCTGACTTTGATTTGACCGGACGTGCGTAATCTTATTTTTAACTGCGCCTCCTCGATTTCCGCGTGTAATGGTAGAAGTGGGGGATGGTTCGCGCTTCCTCTTCTCCACGTGTCAAACGCGATGCGCGCCACACGTCTAATAGGGTTTTTGTCAACCGTTCGATTGCATCTTTCACGAGTTAAATTGCGGCGCTGCGGTGGTAATTTTTCATATGCACTTTTCCGTCCTCGCTGCCATTGCCATTGCTGCTGTTCTTCTGCTTTCCTGCGCTCGTCTCCTCCACAGCACTGGACCACCTCCGTTCGTTTCCAAGTAACTTTCTGCACTCTCATCGCCGCCACGCAATGGCAAAGAAGAAAGGAGGTGCTGCCGCTGATTCTGCGGCCACTGTTGCCACGACAAAGAAGAAGGGTGGCTCCGCTGCTGCGGGCACCAACGCCGCCGCCGACGGGAAAAAGAAGGTCGCGGGCACCCGTGTGACCAATGGCGCATGGCGCCCTTCTATCATCAAGGCGTCGGATCTCCGTCTTCTTCGCCAAGACGGAGTTATTTCTGCAGCAGTCGCCAATTCGCGCGTCCCCAGCGGTGAGACCATTCCTGTGCCTCCCGCTGGTTTTCGAGTGATGTTTCTTTCATTCGTCATTCGTGGCCTTTCTTTGCCTCTCGACCCCTTTCTTAGGGGTCTTCTTTGTTTCTACGGGCTCCAGCTCCATCAGCTGTCCCCAAACTCGATTCTCTACATCACCTGTTTCATTACTCTTTGCGAGTGCTGGCTCTGAATCGAGCCGCACTTTGGCCTTTTCAAGCGCTTGTTTAAATTGAAGCGCCAGTCCGCCTCTGGCTCTTTAGTTTATGACGTAGGTGGTTGCGGTATCCATGTCGACCCATCCGCCACCTACTTCGACATCAAGCTTGCCAAGTCTGTCTAGGGATGGAGGGACAAATGGTTCTATGTTCGCGACCAGAAGGCCAAGGACGAGCATTTTGGACTCGCGCCTTTCGATCCCGCGACCCCCTGCAAGAAAATGCGTTCTTGGAAGAACATGGTCATGCCTGCCGAACTTGCGGAGACAGACGTGTTATATCAACGCGTCTGCAACCTCGAGAGTCGCATAGGCGCAGAAGAGGGAGGCTGCGCCCTTGTCGACTTCTGCGTCGCGCCGCTACCTCTCGAGCGAGTCCATCCCATGTTTCAATGGGGTGGCGCTGATGATGCCACTTGCGTGTCTGCTGATGGCATGTCCGCGAGTGAGGTAGATAAGAGGGTGCGACTGGTCATGAAGTACACCTTCAAGGATGTGCTTCCGAACGAGCCAGTCGTTCCTCCTTTCGATGCTTCGAATCCTCCTCCTGAGGTACGGTTGTGCTACGCAGTAGCTTATTTTCGATGCGTTTTGCTTACCTGTTATGTTTGCTGATCTTCACTGTTTGTATGCAGGATTGGGCGGTGTCGCCTTGTATGCCTCCTCTCCCTGAGGGGGTTATTCCTCGTGAAGCTTTGGAAGAGGACGAGTCTGAGTCGACTATCCCTTCTGATGTGGAAGAGGAAGCCCCCGAGTCCGAGAGCCCGGATAGTCGCAAGTGTTCGCGTAGCGAGGACTCTGACGCGTCGACTCCTTCGACTCCAGGAGGCGCGGCTGTTGGCGCGGAGTCGCCAATTCTAGCCGTTCCTGTGAGGGTTGTGGCGCCGTCTTCTCGCAAGAAGATGCGATTGCCCAAGGAGTCTTCGTCAGAATCGGCGGCTGCCACGTTTGATCTTGACAACTTTAACTGGTAAGTTTGCTGGGTCGTTCATTCTTTTCTGTTTTCTTCTTGTTGGTTTTGCCCTGGAGTTTGCCCTTTTCTCAATGTGGACTTGGTCGTGTAGTCAAGAGGCATCGTCATCTTCTGGCGACGTCGAGTTTTTGAAAGAATCGGGAGTCGCGACTTCAAGGGCCAAGGTAGAGGTCGAGCACGCTCCTTCTCCTCTGGCGGCGACCCACTCCGGGCACAATTCTTCGAGCTCTCCTCACGTAGGGGAGCATCGAGTGGTTGCTCGGATGACGGTTCAGCAAACTTCTTCGGAGTCGCTAGAGGACCATGTAAGTATATCGTTCCTTCTTTTTTAATGTGGTAGTCAACGCCTTCTGCTGCCCTCTTCTAACTCCTTGTTTTGTGTGACAGCTCCTTGTAAAGGAAGCCGCGCGGGTGGCGGAGCAGGTGATGGCGATGGGTCGCCAAAGCATGCACTTTGAGACGCGTCACCGCTGGTCGAAAGTGAGTGCTCTACACTTATTCCTTTTGTCTTCTCTGTTTGGTATAATCGATCGATAGCCAATTATTGATCGCCATGTAGCCGAGCATAACGCTTTCTGCATAACGTCGCCATGTTGGAGAAGACATTAGCGTTGTGAAGGGGCGCGACGAGGCAATCGTGGCTCGTGATGATGCCAAGCGCGAAGAGGATCTCGCGCCTCCTTTGTGGCTGGGAGAAGTTGTTCAAGAGCAATCGTCTCGCCGCCAAGGCCCTCTCAGGTACCTTTACTGGTAGATATTTTATTGATATTCTTCTCTGCATCTAGAGTTTTTGCCGGTGGCACTAGAAGTTTGATCCATGTGTGTATTTTCGGCGTAGATGCTGGCGACTTGAGTTTTGATCCGCAAGCCCTTTGTCGCGATGACGCTCTGGCGGGCGCGGTGTCTGCGGTCGAGGATCGTAGCGCCGCTGTCCAAAATACATTGTCCAAGGCCAAGGTTACCCTTAGTCGCCTCCGGGAGGAGTTGATGCCGAAGGCGGAGCTGGTCGACAATGTGGGAGAGCTGGTGGAGTCGCTCGCCAGGGGTGTGCCTGCCACGTACAAGAACTCCCTCCGCGCGGCTGGCGCGACCATGTCACTTGCCATGGTGCAAGCTCACGGAGTCGAAATAGATCCTTCTATGGTGTCGAAGACGATGCTTGTTGGCGCGGATGGTCAGCAGGTAGTATTTGCTCCCTTTGCGACTGCATGTGCCAAATATGGCCATTCCTTGATAAATACTGTTGCCAAGTATTCGGAGGAGCTCCAGCGTGCTAAGAAGATCGCGAAGGCTGCGGCCTCAGGAGCTGGCGGAAAGTCTGTGGCGTCTGATACTGCCACGGACATGATGAAGCCCCCGAAGCCGTCGAAGTCGAAGAAGCCAGTTGCCCCGTAGTTAATTTTTGTAATAGTTGATGAATTGGACTTTTGATTGGAGAACATGCCTGATGGCGAGTGTGTTTGTAAACACTTATGCGTATCTTGAATGCGTCTGTTCCCCTTGCCTTTGTGTTGATTTGGTCGCCTTATTTGCTTTTGTCTTGACTTGTGGTAGGGCACATCGAGTGGTCCTGTGGGGGGAAACCAGGATTCGCCATCTCTTGACGAGACAGTGGCACCACCGCGCTCCAGGGTAGAGGAGCTATCCTTGCTGTAGCGACTTCGTGATCGTGTGAAGCAGCTGGAGCGTGAGTTGCCCCTGATCCGTGGTATGCAGACGTGTGGAAGTCGAAGGCAGAAAAATCCGCCGCCCGCGAGCAATATCTGCTTGGCGAGGTGACGCGGCTGGGCGACCAGTTTAAGTGTTAGTTTGCTTGTCCTCATCTTTTCCTTTGTAGTTAGTTACAATGGTACGTTGTACTCATGCTGTTGGTGCTGCTTCGTTTAGTTGTTGGCGCACGCCGTCCGCAGGAGGAGAAGGATAGGATTGCCATCCGCCTTCATGATCTCACCCAGGAGCAACTTTAAGAGAGTGGATACTTCTGGGTAGATCATGATCGTGCGACTGCATTGGCGACCCTGCAGGATCGCTGGCCATGAGTGCTGCTCTTCCTGAAGAAGTCGCAGTCGTGTTTGAAGAACATCTATCGGGCGATGTTCCCATTGGATGACACTCCATCAAGCCTGCTGGCTCTCCTGGCCAAATTTCAAGATATGTCCGCGGTTCACGACGTGAGGCAGCAGTTGGTGGCTGGTGCCAAGGCTGCCCTCTCGATGGTGTGATTGCACAGGCCTGACGTGGATGTCGCCGCCATTGCTTCCGGGCCGCCAGTGCCGCCGGCCGGATCTGCTTGGAATATGGTACCACACTATCAGGTGGTGGACCGTCCAGCAGAGGAGATTGTTGACTTCTTCGAGGAACAAACCAATGTTCTTCTGTTGCAGCAATAGCTATATTTGTATCCTGCACATAAGTGTATTTGTGTTGTAAAGTTCATATATATTTGTAGATAATTTATTGTTGAATGTGTACAAATAGCTTTGTCAGCGTCAGGTGCGTTGCACTATGCGATTCCTTTTTGTTAGCCTGGTCATCCCTTTGTCAACTTGCCAGGCGCGTTGCGGCTGGGTTGAGTTTGCGTTAAGGGGTTTGATTGATGTTCCAGCTACTCAGGATATCGCGTTTATTGGTTCGAAGAACAGATGTAGGTAGGGTGGCGTAGTCCCCGAGTATAAAATTGACAAATGTGAAAGAAAACACAGAGTTTTGGGGCACTTAGCTTTTATTTATTTAAAGAGCAGTACGAGGTACAATGTGTGGCTAAGTAGCCTTGGCTGAGTAGCCTTATTTGCGATGTAAAAAGTAAAACGGCTAGGGGTAGAAGCGTCGCAGTTGTGCGACGTTCCAAGGGTTAGAGTATGCGACTCCTGTCTCTAAATCTTGAAGGCGATAGGTGCCACCTGGGATTACTTCTGTAATCACGTATGGTCCTTCCCAGGGGGACTCGAGCTTGAGATGCCCCTGCTGCTTCAGTCGCAGGACCAGGTCACCTTCGACGAAGGATCTGGGGCTTCCTTAATGGTAGTTGCGCAGGTTCTGCTGGTAGATCGTGGATCTTTCTGCGGCGATTTCTCTTGCCTCGTCGAGGAGGTCGACGGAGTCTTCGAGTGCAAGAGATGACTCTTGTTCGCTGTAAGCGACTACGCGCGACGCCTTGTATCGCACTTCGGCGGGTAGTACTGCTTCTGCTCCGTGCACCATAAAGAATGGCGTGTAGCCCGTGGTGCTGTTTGGAGTTGTTCGTAGACTCCAAAGTACGGATTGGAGCTCATCTGGACAGCAACCCACGGCTTGCTCGAGTGGTTGAAGGAGTCGCTTCTTGATGCCGCTACAGACGAGCCCGTTTGCTTTTTCCACCTGACCGTTGGTATGTGGATGCACGACTGAGGCGTAACTGATGTTGATCCCCGGGTTTCCGTAGAATTCTTGGAACTCCTTGGATGTGAAGTTCGTCCTGTTGTCAGTGATGATGCTGTGTGGCATGCCGAAACGGTAGACAATGGATTCGAAGAACTTGACCGCGTCGTGCCCTGATTGCTTGGTCACTGGCATGGCCTCAATCCACTTGGTGAACTTGTCGACTGCGACCAAGAGGTAGACGTAGCCTCCTTGCGAGGACCTTGGGATCTTGCCCACCATGTCAAGCCCCCATTGTGCGAAGGGCCAGGCCAATGGAATGGGCCGTAGTTCCGCGCCTGGTGCGTGTGGTTTGTCCGCGAATCGCTGACAAGCATTGCACTTTTGGACTATGTCCTTAGCATCACGCATGGCCGTGGGCCAGTAAAATCCAGCTCGTAGAGCTTTGGCAACGAGGGCGCGACTGCCGGCGTGGTGCCCGCAGGTCCCTTCATGGATGTCGAGGAGGACTGCTCTTCTATCGGCTAGGGAGACGCATCTTTGTAACACGCCTGTGATGCTCCGTTTATACAGTTCGCCGTTGATAACGACGAATGCCTTGGAGCATCGCGCGATGTGTCGTGCGTCTGTCAGGTCGTCCGGTAGGCGCTTGCTGAGGAGGTACGTAATGTACGGCTGCGTCCAGGATTCTTCGATCATCATGACGCTCATTGGTCCCTCGAGTCCTGTGTCTAACTCCAAGTCATCGAGTGCCATTGGCTCATTGGGTGGCGTAGCCCCCGAGTCCGTTGCTGCGCTTGTTTTCTTCTCTGCAGCCTTTGGCTTGATGGAGCGTTTGCATATGCGCTCGAGAAATACCCCAGGTGGTATGGGGGCGCAGGTGGAGCCTATGTTAGCGAGTGTGTCCGCCTCCTCGTTGTTTTTGCGACCTATGTGTCGCAACTCGCAACCATCGAAGTCTCCTTCGAGTGTGTCGTAGAGGTCGCGGTATGCGATCATGTTGTCGTTCAGTGCGTCGCACTCGTGCATTGTTTGGTTGACGACCAGCTTGGAGTCGCCATATATGATGAGCCTCTTTGCGCCGCAGGCTTTTGCCATCCTCATCCCGTGCAACAGGGTCTCATATTCAGCCTCGTTGTTTGAGGCTGTGAACTGCATTCGCAGGATGTATTTCAGCTTGTCCCCTTGAGGTGATGTTAGTATGACACCTGCTCCTGCTCCATCTTTCCGTTTGGACCCATCAAAGTGCATTGTCCAGAGGTAGGACATATCTGGCTTGTCCGGGAGTTGGTTTTCCATCCAATGCACGAGGAAGTCAGGGAGAACTTGTGACTTGATTGCGTCACACTTTTCGTATGTGATGTCTCGTGGAGACAGTTCGATTCCCCAAAGCGCGACTCGCCCCGTGGCGTCGGGGTTATTGAAGATATGTCCCAATGGGGCGTCGTTGACTACCACGATTGGGTGTTTCGTGGAAGTAATGGCGCAGTCGCCGGGCGGTCATGAAGACGCCATACACCAGCTTCTGGTAGTGTGGGTACCGCTGTTTTGTTGGCGTGAGGACCTCGCTGAGGTAGTATACCGGGCGTTGTACGCCGTGGACCTTGTTTTCCTCGGCCCGCTCGACGACGAGCACTGTGCTAACCACTTGGTTGGTAGCGGAGATGTACAGCAGTAGTGGTTCCCTTTCTCGTGGAGTCACCAATACTGGCGAGGTGGATAGCAGGCGCTTGAGATCTTCGAATGCTTCTTGCGCTTCATTGGTCCACTCGAATTTGTCAGCTTTGCGGAGGAGCTGATAGAAGGCAGTGCCTTTTCTCCCATTCAACTAATAAATCGACTGAGGGCCGCAATTCGTCCGGCTAGTTGCTGGATGCCTCTTATGTTCTTTGGCTTCTCCATGGCCAGTATGGCCTTTATCTTTTTCGGGTTTGCCTCAATCCCTCTCGCAGAGATGAGATACCCGAGCAGCTGCCCAGATGGTACGCCGAAGGCGCATTTGTCCGGATTGAGCTTTATCCGGTAACGATCGAGATTGGCGAAGGTTTCACGCAAGTCATCGATTAGAGAGGTTTCTTTTGGGGTTTTGATTACTATGTCGTCGACATAGACTTGGATGTTACGACCCAGTTGTTCCTTGAGGCAAGCCTGCATGCACCGCTGGTATGTGGCTCCCGCGTTTTTCAGCCCGAAGGGCATTGTGTTGTAGAACACCGAAGGGGCGTTATGTAAACGCGGTCTTCTCCTGGTCTTCCTCCTTCATTCAAATTTGGTTATAGCCTGAGTAGGCATCGAGGAAGCAGAGGCGCTCGCATCCGGCGGTTGAGTCGATGATTTGATCGATCCGTGATAGCGGGAAGTGATCTTTTGGGCAGTGCTTGTTTAAAGAAGTGAAGTCCATGCACATCCGTAGGATATCCGTGTCCTTTTTTGGTACCAGCACCATATTGGCGAGCCAAGTGCTTTCCTTGATCTCGCGTATGAATTTGGCCTCGAAGAGTCTGTTGATCTCCATTCCATCGCAAGGCTGTGGCTCGGCCATCGCCTGATTGTTTGCTTGACTGGCCTTGCGTCAGGGTTGACGTTGAGTGCGTGCTCGGCGAATTCCCTGGGAACTCCTGGCATGTCCGTAGGACACCAGGCAAAAATTTCCCAGTGCTCACGGAGGAATTCGACGAGTGCAAGTTCCTATGCGGGACTCAAGTTGTTGGCGATGAGGGCCGTTTTAGCGGGATCGGATGGATGGACCTGCACCTTCTTTGTGTGCACAGATGAGTCGAAGGAGAGGTCAGGTGATCTTGGCCTACTCAGGGGAGGCAGACTGTTGTCTCCGCTTCTTCAATCGCGAGCTCCTTCGCATGATGTCAAGGACCGGAGATTCTGTTGAATTCCCTATCGCAACTGTCAGATCGCTCGAAGCTCCCGTTGATCGTGATGACACCGTTGGGACCTGGCATTTTCATCTGCAGGGCGTAGTGGGGTACCGCCATGAACCTAGCGAACACGACGCGTCCGAGGATGCAGTGGTATTGTGAGGGCCAGTCGGCAACCTCAAAGTCGATGCGCTCGTGCTGGAAGTTCCTTGGCGTGCCGAATATGACGTCGAGGTTGATTTTGCCCAGGGGGTATACGCCTTTCCCTGGGACGATGCCGTGGAACGTTGTGTCCGATGCCTCCAAGCAGGTTAGAGGGATCCTCATTGCTCGCAAGGTACTCGCGAATATGAGGTTGATGCCGCTTCCGCCATCCATGAAGACGCGACTCATGTCGAAGCCTCCAATTTGCGCCTCGAGTACGAGGGGGCAATGACCTGGGCGAGGTACTTGAGGCGGGTGGTCGCGTTTGTCGAAGGTAATGCACGACTCACTGCCACTGAGGTACTCAGTGGTGGATGGTGGCGAGTGCATGGCCAAGTTAACTTGGCGAGTGATGGCCTTCTACACCCTATTGGAGGGGCGCCCGTTTTGGATCATCATGGTACCCATGGCCCGTGGGTACGGTTCGCCTCCGTGGTGCTGGTCCGGTGCAGCTCCGTTCGGGGGTGGCCCAGGTGGTGGTGGTGGTGCGCCATGTGCCACGGTCCCTGGAGCGGCTCCGTAGCCTCTTTCGACTGCATTGCGGTTCATCCAAACCAATCCCTCGTGTAGCTTGAGGAACTCGCGACAGTCCTTGAGGAGGTGTCTGGACTTTCTCTTGCCATCATGCTTGTCGATGTAGAAGTGTACCGTGCATGGCCCAGACAGTTTGTCCTCGATGGAGGTCGCGGGTGCTTCATCGCGAGTGCGGCGTTGCCACACTTGCGTGGTTTTCCCGGAGTCGCGGTATCCGCCGCGGGTTATCGTCACGTCTATCGGCGTAGCCAACTGCGACCATGTTGACGTCATCGCGATCGTCGTAGACGCACATGCGACGCTTACTCTGGCGGTCGTGTCTTCGTTCGAGTTCTGCCTCCTCGTCAGAGTGAACGCGATTCTTCACCGAATCTTCTCCATCTGCCCACCGATTCGCGATCTCCATCAGGTGGTCGATGGTGTGGGGCTTTGAGCGGCCTAGCTCCTCCCTGAGTTCCATGCGGCGAACACCACCGTTGAATGCATCAATCGTGCGGTCTTCCGACATGTTTTCCACGGAGTTCTTGATGATGGACCACCTTTGGATGTAAGAGCGCAGCGATTCGCTAGATCTTTGCTGGCAGCACCTCAGTTCTTCGATTGAGGCGGGGCGTTTATACGTGCCCTTAAAGTTGCGCACGAAGCTGTAGACTAGCTCATCCCAACTGCGAATGGATCCGCGTGGGAGGTTATTGAGCCATGCCCGGGCGACGCCCTGCAGCTGTAGCTGCAAGCATTGCATGACAGTACTTCGATTGCCCCCATGTAGCCTGACGGAGGAGATGTGATCCTCCAGCCAGATCTTGGGGTCCTGCAGGCCGTTAAATTTTGGGTTCTCCAATGGGAGTTTAAACCCTTTAGGCATTCGCTTTTGCCTGATGGATCTGCTGAAGCATCTGGCGCCGCAGAGCTCCCCATCTTCTTCTTCTGAGTCAGTTGACCGAGCACGTCGTTCCCTTGACTTGTCGATCTTGCGCTGCGTGAGTTCGTCGCGTGCATCATAGTCGCTATCGTGTCGCCATGAGCGGCAGCGACGAGACAGGTTATGACTGTCATCGCTGGACGAGGGCGAGGAGTAGCGCTTTGCTAGTGCTTTGCCCTTTTTTGGGTCTGGTACCGGTTCCTTATCAAGGACGGCCTCGATTAGCCCCAGGCCCGCGATCATAGATTGGTGCATGGCTGTTCGGGGATCTCCAGCTAGTGGCTGGTTATTGAGAAGGTACATGGTGGCTGCTGTCACCACGGCCTGCGGTGTCCTGGGAACCACGTTGCCTCTCGTGTCGACTGTCATAGACCCGAAGTCGAGGACTTTCGCGGCGTCTATGCGCTCTTGTTCGGTGAGGTGAGCCATCCGTGATTGCCTCTTCTTGGCGAGGTGCTCGTTGCCTCTTGAGGAGGATCCTTCGTAGGAGGAGAGCCCAGCGTGACGAAGGCTCGACTCGTCCGCCGCCTTTTTACGCGTCTCAAGTTGCGCGATTGCTTGTTTTTGGCGCTTGAATTCCTCTTTTAGGAGCCAGTGGTAGCCCATCAGCAGTTCCTGGCGGGACCCGAAGGGTAGAGGTGCACCTCGTAGGGCTTCGCGGCAGCGATCCCACTCTTGCTCGTTGAGCCTGATCACGACGCGTTCTCCGGTTTGCTCGTTGATCATGCTAGGAGGTTCGACTGTTGCTCCGTTGCCACCGTTGTCGGCGTTGGGTGGGTCGGTGCCGTTGCCGGCGTTACCACCGTTGCCGCGATTGGGTGGATAGGTGCCGTTGCCGGTGTTGCCACCGTTACCGCGGTTGGCGGAGGTGTCGCCCGCGTTGATGACGGCGCACATGAAGTGATTAGGGAAGCTGTTGCTTCCACAACTTTCAGATCCGGAACCGTAAGTTCCATCTTAAGTGGCAGATCGCTTAGATCGGAGTCGCGACTGCTGTCGCTGACCATGTTCCCAACTGCCACCGGAGCATTGAGCTTGCTGAGGGTGCCGATCGATGGAGGGAACCAAGATGCCGGGGCAATCGCCAGTGCTGTTGGCTGATCAGGCATGCGAAGCGTGCCCATCTATCCAACTTGGAAGCGGAAGCTCCCAATCGCCAAGCTGACTCCGTCGCCCACGGATTCGAAGGACGGGCGAGTAGCCGATGTGTGGACGGTGAAGTCGAAGGCGCCGAAGAGCTGGCGAATCTCCGCTGTTGCGGAGTTGTAGATCGCAGTTGATGGGGCCGAAGAAGCCGCAACATCAGCGCTCCCTGTTCCCACAGACGGCACCAATTGACGAGGGTTTAACTCATCAATGCCCATTGTTATGGACTTGGGTTTTAGAGAAGGAGGGAGCACTGGAGACATCTATCGGCTAGCAAACAAGCACACAGGGGACAAAGGATTTACCCAGGTTCAGGCCTCGTAGAGGTCCCTACTCCTGCTTGTCTGCTCGTGGAATTATTGAGGGAGTCGAAAGTTACAATGGTGCGCAGATGCAATCCGGCGAGGGTTTGTGGAAGCTAGGGTTGCGTGTGTTCTCCTCGCCGCCCCCTCCTATCCCTTATATAGATAGGCTAGGTCTCGGGTAGCAGGTCGAGTCGGTTACAAGTTAGGGTTCTTCCCTTCAAACTTTCTATCTTTAGCTTTTTCTTGATCTTCAAGCAATCGAGAGTCCGCAGGTTACTCGAGTCCTTCTATCTGGGCCTTGGCGACACTGTGGGCCTATATGTATTTGGACCGTATATACCAAGCTCGAGTACCTGTAGGGTATACCCATGTCACCCCCACTTGTCTAGAGCGCAACTGCTCTGTCGTCGCTGTCGTCCCTCCTCCGCCACCATCGTCATCCCTCTGTCGTCGTCGTCCCTCCGCCGCCGCCGTTGCAATGCCCAGTTGGCACGACGGTTCTTCCTCGACTGCCTCTAACCTAGGGCTAAGCTCCAATGTCCCGTCTCCGTCCCAAATGTCGATCTAGGGTTTTGAATTTCCCCTTCTCATCGATTTAGAGCAATTAAACTCATATTCTCATCTATTTAAGTCATTACCGCCCTGCACTTTGTTCCTAGTGCCGTCGATGATCCAACATTTTATGGCATTGTTGTTGGGTGCCCTGAGCTCTGTCGTATGCATAGGAAGGAGCCGCGCAAGTGTGTTGCATTTGAAGGACAGACACTGGTTGCAAATTATACTTATGTCTAGTTGAGAATGTAAGTTATAATTAGCTTTGTTAAATTTTTTTTAATTTCTGGCACTTCTTTGCATGTTTTCATCTGATGTAGTAGTACATATTTATGCTTGTTTTGATTTCTGACTCTGATTGTATTGATCTGATGTCAGTTGTGAATGTCTAATTGATTTGTTGGTCACATTGTACATATTAGAGTATTTGGACCACTGAATTATGTTCACTTGTGTTTGGTGTGGTAGTGTTTGCTTTTACTTGTTTTAATCTCCCTTGCCTGCTGAAATTAAGTTAGAGTATCTAGACCACTGAATTTATAGTATTTAACCCATTGAATTAAATCTGAATTAAGTTAGACTATTTATCCCATTGAATTAAATCTAGATTAAGTTATGAGGAGTAAATATAGCTCTAGATCGTTTCAGCTCAAACTGCTATCCATGTCGTTCCGATTCTTTTCGGCCGTGAGATGAAGGATAAAAATGTCACGCGGCGACATCACAACGAAGCCCTGATATCCCGTGAGACGGGCCCCGCTATGGACCAGGGCGAAAGATTTCAGACCACGGGTTGGTGTTGCATGTGCTGTCGCGTAGTCGGACGATGGGCCGCGCACGATATGAGCCCGCCGCCAGCGTACGTGGTAGGACCGCACTCTGTAAGAAAAGTTCCGGACGCAACACACATGCGCACCCGCCGGGTGGTGGGGGACGCCTAAAGCCGGCGTGTCACTATGAGCCCATGCCAGTTGCGGACTATAGCGTACATGGGGCAACCGAAAGTCGATCTGGCACCGTAGGCCCATACCGGACATTTATTCTCGCGGATGCGGCCCCCACCCATTGCGGACGTGGCGCCGTAAGCCCATGACGGCCGTGGATTCTCGCATACGTAGAGTCTGTCCAGAGACGACATGGCACCATAAAATGACGTGGTGCGTCAGTGTATAATGTAGAGGACGATTTATCTCGCGTTTGGCTACCCGACCTTGCACCGTAGACTGTAGACGTCCACGGGTTATCACGAGTAGATCGTGTTGTGGGTCTCATTTCTGAGACATCGGCCTAAGAAAACTCGAGATGACTGCATGTAATCGTGGGTGAGAGAACTCTGGCTTTGTAGGCTACATATTGTCGCGGTTTTTCGCAAACCCTAAGCGTTATCCCAAGCCGGCCGTGTGAGCAAGACGCATAGACTGTAGCCATCCACGGGTTCTCGCGGCTATGCATTAGGGTGGGTCTCGGTCATGGATAGATGTATCGTGAGAGAGCTTGCGTTGCGACTATAAAAACTACCGTCATTTTTCGTGCTAACCATTCTTTAGCTCTCTCTCTTTTCTTCTTCTTTCTTTTCTTCGCTATCGGCGTGTTTCGGTTCTCTCCAGTGGTTGGTCGCAAGCACCGTTCCGGTGACCATACCTGGAACGGGCACTTGCCGCTTTCCACCGGCGTTAGCCGGGACACGTCTACGATCGGAAACTATCAAAACTCACAGCCGTAGCAACGTCTGTACACTCTTTTTAGTCCTCTCTTTCTCTTCCGGCAGTGTCGTCTTCGCTTGTTTCTTTCATTGAGCTTCGCGCGTCGTCGTGTGATCATACTCCGGATGGACGCAACTGTCGAAGAGTGAGTTTATTTCTAATACCGTTCCCTCTTAAAATGTTGACTGTGACGCTTATGAAAAAAAGTTGACTGCGAATCATATAAAATACATGTTTTCTAAGAATTGTGTGGGATATCCACTGACTGCAAAATATGCAAAAAATGTTTCCACAAGATCGTATAGAATACCTGTTGTCTGTGAATGAAAAAATATGTTACCTATGAATCTATTGTTACGCAAATAACGATGAGTTCAAATCGTATAAGGAGAATCTTAACTCAAAAACATACTAAATATTGATGGGAATCTAAAAAAGATTTAAAAGTTCTATGCGATCCATCCAAAGCATGATGGAAACCGAATGTGATGAAAACGCTGATTCTATAAAGTTTACTACGAATCGTACGATAAATTTGACCTGATTATCTGCGATCGTTGAGTTGGACCAGGACGGTTGCCTATGCAATGCAGAACATTAGAGGATCTGAGACGGGTTTAAAAATAGGTAAACTTTGTTTGCGCTTATACGCGCTACTTCTTCTCTTCGCTATGCAGTGCGGATGCACTGCTTCTTTCTTTACGGGCATTTTCCGTGCAGGATTCGTCTTTCTTCTCCAGTCATTCCGTCCGGCCATATCTCCGACGCCTCCATTTATTCTTTTTATAATTTTTCTTCTTACTTTCTATACCCCCATTCATCGCAAGCAGTTGGATGCGTTGGTTAGTATTCCTCTGCCGTGCCTACGCACGACTTTTTTCTCCGCGTGCGTCTCCCGCTACGCTTTCGTCCTGCTTCTTCCGCGGTCATCTGTTGATGGTTTTGTTGTGACACGGGTGTAGTCCCAGGGTCGCTGATTCTCCTTCTCTACCCCTTCTTTCGCGGTCATCTGTCGATGTTTTTGTTGTGGCGCTGGCGCAGTCCTAGGGTCATTGATCCTCCCTCCTCACTTCCAGGTCAGTTCTTTTACCTTATGATATTGTTGACTTTGACTACGCACTAAAGACTTCAAATTCTCCACCTGAATCTTTGACTTGACATGACACTTGGGGGCTTGTGACATAGGTATACCCCAGAGGTGGTACCTACCTTAGCCTAAGTAGGCTGGCTTGATGAGGAGGCCCACATGAATATATACCAAGATCCATGAAGCCTATAATGGTCCAGCTGATACAAACCTATAAGGACACCGACTCTAAGCGCATAAGACAAGAAAAGTTCAAGATTAGTCTCTACACAAACACCAATTTGTAACCGACTCGGATTAGTACCTTAGATCTGGCCTCTCCATATATAAAGGCTAGGAAGGGCCAACGAGCAGGAGCCCAAATAGACACAATAGCTCTCCACAATCGAAAATCTCGTTTTACACATGCCTGGTATAATTTGCGCCACCATAGCCAATTTGGCGCCATTGTAACCTTTGGTTTCTCCATCAATCAAGAACAGACAAGCAGATGTAGGGTTTTCCCTTCGAGGTCTGAATCTGGGTAAACCTCGTGTCCCCTTGTCTGTTAGCCGACGAATTCTCCAGCGTACATCTCTTCCCCGAAAACCCAAGTCCATAAACCATGGACATTGATGTGATCACCCCACGTCGTTTCCCCCTCCAAATTTTTCACTAGTTTTGTCTATGTTTTGGTGTTTCTATATTTCTGCGTTTTCTTCTCCGAGATCGTCGAGGGGATCTTTTTATAGACTATTTTAGGTCAAGATTTCGGAGGTGGGATGAAAACGGATGGATGCAGAGGCTCGAGGAGGGAATGACCTATGGTGGCGTGGCCCAGGGTGGGCCATGACACCTGGGCTTGTTTGGGCCTCGATCCTCCCCTCTCGTGGTTCGTGTGCTCCAGAATCTTCGCTTCACAAAAAAATACTCCTCGAAAAATCCCTAGGCCATTTAACTTTGTTTAGGTCCCTAAAAGATAAAACTACACAAAATAGGGTTTCCTGTCCTGTAGAGTTGTAAACCAAATAAAGGGGGTCATTGGTAAATCCTCATAAATCAATGTAAAACATAAATATAACATCATATAAGTTGCAAATATGTGGGAACATATATCAATAAACTAACATGTTCACTTATGCATTTTACATGCATCAGTACGAAATTTTTTAGATTTGATAATTTTGTTTTCTATTTTTTTTGAATTTACTATTCATCCGGGAGTATTTACCTCGATAGAAAAAACTCCAAGTTGGCATGTAATTGTGGTATATTTTAGGAACAACACCTTCTAATGTGGATTTCCGCCATACATTCGTTGCTCAACACTACGTGATTTTACTCATATAGTTCTCAAAGTTGCAACCCTTTTACTTTGGACGTACAAAAGACATGCTTAGATGGGACCAAATTACTACATGATATTTTATGCTAGTAGTACATATTTTGCTTTATACTGTGAGTCTGATTTTGTTCTAAAAGATTATAGAGACTTAAAGTGCCACACAAAATTAATGCGTTCCTTCGGTTTTTTAGGTTGTTGTGTTATTCTGCATTAGAGAAACTTTATCTTAATGTGATTTACATGGGGACATATCTTGTATTTTTTTATTTTTAGCATGATATTATTCAATGTTTTTAAATTGTTCTTTGTGCCGGTTAACTTGGCATGCCATATATTTATGCTTTCAATATTAAACGGCCCTGCATCATGTCACATAATTTTGGGTCATGGTTAAGTGGTGTTGATAAGTCTCTTAATTCTGTTGTTTTTTCTAGGAATGTCAATGTTATATTGGTCCATATGGCTTTGTCAAAATGGTTCAGTTTTTTACAATAAGAAAGTTATAGCCTTTTCATAGGTGTTAGTCTTATGTATCAACTAGCCACGACCATGGACAATCCAATGTACACAACACAAAGAGCATATGGAACTTAGTGTGAAGAAGTTGGAGTTGTTTAACTGGATTTTATGTCCCAATTTTGGGTCGCATGCATCTAGAATGACATGTCATATTTGTTAGTTAGGCTTGATGATGGTGTTTTTATGCGCACCATCACACTTTTTTTGGATTATGCTTATTTTGGTTAGATTACAAACTTGTAATAAAATTGGCTATATGCTTCTATCAATGCTAAAGTCAGGGGGTAATGAATGTTCCCTACTTCTACAGAACATGTTCTATTTTTATCTTGTATAATTTGAATATTATAGTACACCGACCAAATAATGAAGATACAATATGGCAATAATGAACACGTGGATAAACATTCATAAAGGTTATGAATGGGTCATAGACGTTTATGCTTGGAATTATTTAGATAGACATTTGGAAATAATCTTACTGTATCCTTCTAGCATGCTCACATGAAAAATAACATAAAAAATAGTGTAAGAGTTTGTATAAACAAATAAAATATTTATTATAATAGAAATGAAATATAGCCTCACACAAATGTGTGGTGACCGAGCTATTTGGGTAAGAACAACCTTTATTCATTGCCATAGAGAGCACGAACAACGTGGTTGATGAACTAGCTAGACATGCCAGATGATCTCTTCATGGGAGGTGGTAAGACGATCCAACGAGTTTCCTAATGCCTAAACCTGTAAATGATATGACCGATTTTTAATAAATGTTGGTTTAACTGTAAAAGTATCACCAATTAATTAAACATGACACTACAAACATAGGTTGTTGCGGTTGACAACCCTTGAACAACTTTTTAAACTCTTTTGCACGCATTGAAATTTAGCAATACAACTTGCTTCCATGGACCAATTGATGCAATGACATGAGAATTTACTTCTTTTCGAGGAAAAAAACATAATTGAGCTTAGGACCCACGATCATGCACCGGTTTATACATTAACTAGCACGGTAATAATACATACATTGAACCATATTCACCCAAAAAAAAAGAGCTCTTAGTAATAGAACACTTGCACTAAACAATGTTGAACTGGGAGCACAAATCAACAGCACGTTCACATTTTCGTATTGAGTAGCAAAGTTGACCATATTCTAACTGGACAAACTCCAGGCAACTCGGCACTTGCCACGATGAATGTGAAGTTATAAAACTATACATACTTCCCGCAAATAGATCAAAAGAAGCTATAAACAACGTACTTCCCGCAAAAAGAGAAGTCACAAACCACGTACACCCCGCGGATTGACAGAGAAGCTATATATAAAAACTACATACTCGAGGGAACACGTTGATAAGGACGGCCGGAGTTAACCCCTAAAACATGGATCCAGTCCAAGCTTGGTTTTCTCCAGAGTGCTAACCGATCGACGTACACTGATCCATCAAAATGAAATACCGAAAGGAAGCAAACTGCCAGCTAGCAGAATAGAGCTTAGGAGTACAAGTCGTACGCCACCCCCATCACGGCATCGCCCATCGCGTCCGTCCGTGCAGGCAGCGGTCTCGTGCATCCACCTCACGCTTTGTACAGCTATATTCCACGACCTCCCTCTCGCAAGCACGCACTGTCCTCCACGAAGGCGTCACAGCAGCACACCAGTGGCAATAACTCGCTTGGCGACGGAGGGGGTGGGAGGCACCGGCTCGGCTCGGGATCTCGCCTTATCCTCCTCGTAGTACGACGACGCCCCCATGGCCAAGACACGCGCGGCCCAACCACTCCGCTGTCCAACCCATTCCCATGCACGGTCGTACGTCAGCGACGGTCGATCGGTGCCAACGGGCTCCCCGACGAAACCACGCGTCCAACCAACGGAAATATTCCACCGCCGAGCCGAGCGGTCCGGCACTCACGCAAGCGGCGCTCGCTCGTCCGGGCCAGAGACGATGGCGACCGATCGCGCGATACAGGCAGCGGCCTCGCAAGCCGCCGCTTTTCACACAGTCGCCCGTCGCCGTCGCCCTCGCCCACCTGGCCCCGTCGCCCTCTCTCGCCAGTCGCCAGTCGTCACCAAGAAACACATGCATGATTACTGCCGGTTCTCTCTGCCGGATCAGTGGAGTGAAAGGAGAGGACTAAAAACCCGGCCGCTCGAATATCGCTGTAATTTAAAAGGAAAGGTCTCTCTTTTAAAGCATTTCGTGTCGCGTTAGTCCAGCAAATCCCGGGTCGATCCATCGCCTTTACCACTAGCAGCATAGTAGCGCTAAAAGAGGAAAAGAAACGCTAGGAGGAAAAAGGAGATGCGCTGTTAATTGCACACAACATATTCTTGCCCCACAATCCAAGCAAAGCAAAAAACACAATAAAGAAAACGAAAGCTACTAAGTTTGTACATAGTCTGATTCCTAAATGTAGCAAAGCGGACGCAGCGCTGGTCTTGGTTTTTGGTTTGCAGATGGTTTCTGCAGGATTTCTGGTCCAATGTGGAAACGAGGACCTATGGGTATACTACTACGCTCAGCGGCGGCCGGGGGAAGCGCCACGGTTTTGGTTGATGGCGCTGGTCTTAGTATTCCCACTGCAGCGGCTCCTCGAGGCGGAACACGCCCGCGCCGGCGCCGGTGAAGGCCGCGTCGTCGTCGTCCCATGAGGAAGCGCACGAGAGCTGGCAGGACGGAGGGCAGTGTCTGAGGTCGAAGAGGAGGTCCGGGAGGTCGAACAGTGCGTCGTCGCTTGTGTCTGGCGGCGGCGGTGAGGCAGAGTCGGCGGCGCTGGCTTCCGGGCCGTCGGGGTTCTTGGCGCCGTCATTGGCAGAGGAGGCTGGGAAGTCGGCGGACGCGGCGAGCGCTGCGGCCGCCTGGACGTCTTTGGGCGCGGCGGTGGCGGGCCGCGGGAGCTCGTGGGCGAGGTCCGGGAAGTTGAGGTGCGCGGTGCGGCCCTTGATGGCGAGCGCGGCCACGTCGTGCGCGCGCGCCGCCATCTCCGCGGTGGCGAAGGTGCCCAGCCAGATGCGCGACTTCTTGCGGGGCTCCCGGATCTCCGACACCCACTTGCCCCAGCTCCGCATGCGCACCCCGCGGTACGTCGGGTGACGCCCGTCGTTGCGCGCCCGCTTCTTCTTGCAGGACGACGCGCTGGTTGCCGTCGGGGACGGCGGCGAGGCCAGGACCTCCGTGGATGACGACTCCGAGCCGGAGGAGCAATCCTCCGTGGCGCCGCCCATGGCTGCCGCTTAGCTGCTGCCTGCGGAATGCTGATACTATGGTGGTGGTGGAGTTGGTTGGGAGAGTGATGAGCGAGAGGAGGGTGAGTGGTGCTGTGTTGAAGTGGGATGCGAGGGAACGAAGTGGGAGTTGGGGGTTTTATGAGCTGCAGGGAGCGACGTGTAAACAAAGCGGGGTATCAAATCGTCCAGGGGCGATGGAATGGAATGGTGCAGGCGTGAGGCGAGTCGCGACCAAAATTGATCACGCCACATTGGGTGAAAATATAGCACTGCCAGTTGTGTTGGGCTGTTGGCCTTTGGGAACTGAATAACCGATGACCATTGTTTTTATGCGAATAAACAAGCGTCTTGATAGTCAGGTTGCAAAATTTGTTTACACCATAAGGCCTGGTTTACTTCTCTTATATTTTTATCCACTAGATAGGTCGGGACCGTGTTTGGTAGTGCGCACAAGTGGGTTCTTCCTCTCTCGTCTAAATTGGAAGTTTTTTTTATCATCAATTGACATTTTTCAGAGCGTATTTTTTCTCTCTCTCGCTAATAGTTATGTTTCTTTTTCCCTATAGCAGCTTCTCTTTTTAATCATTCTTTCCTTTTGACCCTCGTTTGTCTAATCTGGTAGCAAATCTAGAGCAGCAAATCACACCAGAAACATACATACATTTAGAAAACAAAACAAATGCAGATAAGCTGCTCACAACAACTAATATAGGATATAGTAGCGATAGATAGTTGGGTACTTAACAAGGTTCAATACAATCGCGGCTCAACTGCCAACCCACAACATATAAAAGCAAAAGAAGCTACTTTATAGTAGTAGCACACATGTTTAGCGCCTCCTGGCCTTCGCCTCCTTCCTCAGGCGCTTCCTTCACTTCCTGCTTTCCTATCCCTTGATCTTGGGCACCTTGGGCTTGATCGGAGGCATGCGACCTCTGCGATGGCCACCTACTGGAGGTTGCTGAGGTGAATATCGAGCACCTTATGCTTAGCAAAGAAGGCGTGGACGTTCATGATCTCGTCGACATTGGGGTGCAGGAGCTCATGTCCTCGACATGCGTCACGAGGTAGTTGAACTCGGTGGCACCGAGTCACCTTTTGCAGAAGGGGCACTGTAGATGTCACCTGCGAAGTAGGCGTCATACTTGCCAGACTGCAGCCTTCTCGGCACCTGACAAGTCTTGGTGTGCCTGAACTCATCGTCACTGCAGACGTTGCTGCTCTGCACCTATTGGAACAAATAGTAGCGTGCATGATAATAAGTACATGATTGAGATCCCTTGATTATCGGGATTGATTATTTGAATAAATTAACCTATTGAGATTCCATGATTATTCAAACAAAATCAAATACTGATTCTAACTACAGATCGACGCTAGTATTAACTGGGGAATCCCTTAACTACAACTCGAAGCATAAATAAAATAGGATTGAAATGCAAACATGCAGATTCATCGAAACACAAGATCAAACACAAGAGATTAGCTGTTGTAATAAGATCGATCTAGCATCCAACGATTGAAATACGAACATTTGAACCCTAATAATACAAGATCTAGCATCCAACATTGCGAATGGGAGAAGAACAAGGGAAGGGGAGCAAACCTTGGTTACCTCCAACAATGGGTCGACGATACTAGTGTCATAGAGGTTCTCTGGACAGATGTACTCCTCCTTGTAGGGGTCTCAATCAAGCGGGATCTACCCGTGACCGGTGGGGGCCTCCTCGCCGGTGGCTACATCGGAAGTGGGGACGGGGATGGCGGATGCCTTCGATACCTCGACGGGGGCCTGGACAGAGACGGGGGTCTCCTCGCTAGCGGCCTTGGAGGCGATGATGGCCACCACATCCTTCTTATCCATCACCGACGCAGTTGGGATTTTCTTCGGGTTTTTTGAAGGTGATGAGATTGTGGAGACGGTTGCGTGAGTGAGCGAGTGATTGAGTGAGTGAGAGTGGGTAGGCGGAGAGGGATATGGAGAGGGAGATTGAGAGGGGCTCTATAATAGAGGTGAAAGGAAGGGACATTTTGTTGCACCACCGTGCATCTTATACTAACCGCGTACGCTACTGCACCGTACACCGTGACACGCGTCCGTTACTGCACCACGACACGCGTACAATACTTCACGTTTTCCCTCTAATCTAACCCTGGTGCGTTAGGCATACTCATTTATCCCCTCGAGAGTAACAATGGCGCGTTAGTTCTACTCACTTTTATTCTCGGGTACTAACCCTGGTGCATGCAATATACTCAGTTTTACCCACAAGTGGCTGGTCAACACAAAGTCAACGAATGGGATTTAGTTGCTAATTGAGTCATTTTATACACAACTAATTCAAAAAGATCAAAACATAGTGGCACCTACTAATGAAGTCTTCTTATGTGACCTGACACCTAGGAAACCATAAGAAACATAGAGAAATCAAGTTTTACCCTGAACCACCACTTCTCAAACATCTACTGGCTATGAAGGTGCATGGCTTTATACTCAAACCCTTTCCCAAAACATCCTTTCCAAAAATATAGTTTGTCTGAATGAGGTCATGATTGGCACACTCATGTATATTTGAATTGCACATAATTTGATGTAGGCCAAGATGTATTTCATTGTATAAAACACACATTTTCCATTTTTTAAATCTATTTTCTATATGAATCCCTTAGTCTGTTTTGCCCTTGGTTTTTGATACTACTCAGTTTTCCCCTCTCTCTTAGTCACAAACTCTCACAAAAGCCCAAATGTGTGCTCACTTTGGCTGCTACGCCCTGATTGGTCGAGACAGTTGTCACATGGATCGGGCCCACCAACCATTGATCCCTAGTGATCTAACAGGCAAGATAACCTCTCTCTATTTGTGCCACCGATACTTTACCTCCATAAACAAATGAAGGGAATGTTTTCAAAGGTGTATAATTTTTGTATATGCATGAGTGTTCAAGAGTTGTATAATTTTGGTATATGCATGAGACATAAAGATTTTAGTTTAGGGATCCCTTTAGTTTATGCATTTCTTTTCATGCTCTAAAGACAACATTATCATGTCCAAAGTGTAATTTGAGAGTGTTCAAGAGTTGTATAATTTTGGTATATGCATGAGACATAAAGATTTTAGTTTAGGGATCCCTTTAGTTTATGCATTACTTTTCACTCTCTAGAAATGTATAACTCTCAAGGTTTTGTTCGAACAACATTATCATGTCGAAAGTGTAATTTTAGAGTGTTCAAGAGTTATATAATTTTGGTATATGCATGAGACATAAAGATTTTAGTTTAGTGATCCCTTTAGTTTTTGCATTACTTTTCACTCTCTAAAATGGAAAACTCAAGATTTTCTTTGGACAACATTATCATGTTCAAAGTGTAATTTGAAAGTGTTCAAGAGTTGTATAATTCTGGTATATGCATGAGACATAAATATTTTAGTTTAGTGATCCCTTTAGTTTATGCATTACTTTTCACTCTTTGAAAATGGAAAACTCTCAAGATTTTCTTAGGACAACATTATCATGTCCAAAGTGTAATCTGAAAGTGTTCAAGAGTTGTATAATTTTGGTATATGCATGAGACATAAAGATTTTAGTGAATGCATTACTTTTCACCCTCTAAAAATGGTAAACTTTCTTTTACATCAAGAGTTGTATAATGTTTTTAATTTGAAAGTGTTCAAGAGTTGTGTCATTTTCTTATTTCTTATACTTCCATCTCCCTAAATCTTAAAGTTTGAATTTCACCTCATAGATTCACTTCATTGCAACCGAGACACTACCTCGATAAACAAATTGAATTTAGGGATCCCTTGAATTTAAATGTACAACAATATTAAAGTTAAAATTTCACCTCAGAGCAAAGGCTTGAAGTTCATTTTTCCTAGGCACCCAAACTAGCGTTGGGATTCATCAGAACGACTCCTCTGCCGGTCGCATTCTCCACAGCAAGCACCCCCAAGCTCCCAAGTTGCGCCAATTGATTCCTCTAATTTGCCTATCAATGTACACATTGATCTACTTGAAATGCCCGCATTTATCCATGATCTGAAAATGGCAACATGAACCCTAAATCCCAAATTCCGAGGGAATAACATGAAAATAGAGAGAAATCAGAACAATTTGGTACGAACGGGAGGCCGAAGTGAAGCTAGACATCACTCACCGATTGGAGAAGGGGTATCGTGACTGGAGAAGAAGAAGAATGGGGTGCAGGAAAAGAAAGGGGAGGCAATAGCACAGGCATAGGGCTGGCTCGGTCTCCCATCTTGCAATGGTAACCTAGGTAAGTTGTGGGTCCGACACTCACGTTGATAAGCTATGGGTCCCACACTGATCTGGATAAGTGGAGATAGGTGTCCAACTACGGGACCCGACCCAATGCATCCCAACTCGTCAGCATGTAACAGTAAGGCTGACGGATAGAATCTGTGAGAGTCTTAGACAAGAGGTTGGGAAGAAATGAGGAAAAGTTTAGCAGCTGGGCAAAAGTGAGTACAACTAAGGAACCATGGGCACAAAAGTAGAAATCCCTATATATAAAGTGGGGTGAAAGCCTATTTCGAGAGAAAGATAAAAGATATAAGTCAGTGATGTGTCATCATATTGAAGACAAGTACGCAATGAGGGGGTCCTCGAGGCATGGGAAAAGTTGGGGTGTGAGACATACGGTTCTCCCGGATGGTGAGCACACAAGCTTACCTAGGTTCAGATCCAACTACAGTGGACATATCCTACTCCTGCTAGCAATCTAGTATATTGGTAGAACCGGAAGTACAACAGATTACAAGAGAGGTTTTGCCTATGCGAGTTGTGGTTGTAGTGCGTGCCCTAAAGGCTGGTCCCTAGGATGACTTATATAGCCGTCAAGACTATGGTTAAAGGAGAGTCCTATCCTGCTACAATATAGAGTTGGTACAGAGTACATCTTGGACTACAAGTATTCCTATAGGCCTAAGTCGGTAATTATTCTAGGCCTTCCTATAGCCGGATGGGCTTCCATATTCTCTCTCTGTCTGGGTCGCCCGTGGAGCATAGCTCTAACCCGAAGTGGGCCACCCTGGTCAGCGAGTCGTAATGGGTATACCCAGAAAGAATGTCCCCAACGGTAGCCCCAAAAGCCTCCAAGATCCAAAGTCGGATTCCATCATCTAGCTGGATTTTTCTTTGGTTATAGAATCTTGAAGGGTTCCTAAAACTTCAAAACAAAAGTGTAGGATATGAGTCATTAGTGAGTCAAACTTGTTGATATCTCATCATTGCTTCCACGCTCGATTTCAAACTTAGCCGGAATTTGGTAACTGACGTAACCTGGAAACTTTCTAGGTCTTGTCATGTCACTGACAAGCATTCTGTCAGTGTGACCATTGATAGGTCCCGCGTGTTGCATGGAACTAAGGCGCTGTTTCAATGCGAACAGAGAGATCAAGATGACGGAAGCTTCACAAGGAAGTTTCCCCTCCCGTTCCATGATGCATGGCGTTAATTCCACGTCTTAAGCACTAATCTTGGCACAGATGGGCATTATAAGGGGTAAAAATCCTTATTTTCTACACCGTTGCTCCTGTTCTTCCTCCTTCTCAAAGAAACCCTATGCTCCTCGTCTTCCTATTGCTACTAGCGCCGCCCATTCGTGGTCAAGATCCTACAAGATGGCCGATGCATTGAGTTTGGCGGGCGTAGCATCATCGGCAGCAAAAGACAAGAAATATCGCGGGATTTTGATCCCAACTATCATCAACGACGATAATCTCAATATTAATGAGGAATAAGGACCACTCCATGTTGGTGCATGGCAGAGCAGCTTCAACGAGGCCATCCCCGCACCGCACGGCGGTCAATGGGTTCACTTCACAACCCACCTAGATCGTGGCCTCAACCTTCCGCCATCAGAATTCTTTTCTGAGGTAATCTTCTACTACGACGTATAACTTCATAATCTTCCACCAAATTCCATACTAGAGCTTAGTGCCCATGTTTCTCTTTGTGAGGGTTTTCTCGGAATTAAACCGAGTCTTCACTTTTTCTGGTACTACTTTAGTACTCAGAATTTTTTTATCACTTCTGATGTTCCCTACAATACCGGAACCCTTAGCCTAGTCCTTAGGAGAGACCGAGTCTACCCCAAGGTCATAGCTAGTGATTTAGTGAAAATGGCCAGCCACTTTATTTTACCACAAGGATATGTCGGCTCCCGGCAAGCAAGAGAGCTTGCCAGCTTTTGTTGATGGTGCGCTGCTCACCAAGAGTCCTAGGATGCGAAGGCACCGATTTTGACTGAAGACTTGATCCATGCTAAGAGGTGGATTGAGTTCTTGATGAAGAACAAAGACCTGAAGGGGTACGACTTAGTCCATTGTTAGCTATCACGTAGGATCCAAACTCTTCAGTACCACGAGGATCGGCTGATGCATTCAGCCACCCTGGATAAGAAATACAGCTTGAAGGTTAGCCCTACTCCAATCCCGACCAAGGACTACAAGACTCGGATTCAGTGGTTGATCAAGGAGCGGGTTAACCAGAAAGTTCCAGAGGTCTCCACGAGAATGTATACATCGGAGAATCCTCTAACCTCGGTAAGTTCTCTGACTTTTACATGCTGTATTGTATCAGTCTTTTTATTTTATCACATTGCAATGCTGAGATATTTCCAACTTTTAGCTTGCTGACCTCCCCGAGTCGGAGCTTGCTCCCCTCGAGGGTTATCCACCTGAAGATCCGATTCCTCTTTGCGAGGAGGAGGAACTTGAAGAATTGCCAGAAATGCTTACTCATAAGTGCAAGACTCTGGTTATTTTGGCTGGCCCGCAAACGCTACTGATACGTCCAAAACGTATCTACTTTCCCGAACACTTTTGCTATTGTTTCTCCTCTATACTTGTGTGATTTGGATGCAACTAATGCAAACTGACGCTGTTTTCAGCAGAATTGCCTTGGTGTCTACTTTTTGTGCAGAAAATCAACTATCAGGAAAAATCCCGGAAAATATGCCAAAAATCCTATTTCACCGAAGACTCAGGAGCAGAATCGAGACGGAGAAGAGCCTGGGTGGCTGGACCACCACTGGCTGGCCAGGCAGCAGCCGCCAGGGGTGGTGTGGGCCCCAGTGCACCCGCCGCCTCTCTTCGCCTATAAGGAGCCTTCTGACCTAAAAACTTGGGGGGGGGGGTCGACATTTTTCCAGAAGGAGTTCCGCTCCGCCGCCACCACCAGATTCCACGAAACAACACCAGAAACTCCGTTCTGGCACCCTGCCGGGATGGGGATTGGAGGAGATCATCGCCATCATCATCACCATCGCTTCTCCATCGACCATCCATGTTTCCCCCATCTATGAGTTAGTAATACCCCGCTGTAGGCTATGGGGATGGTAGGGATTGGATGAGATTGTTCATGTAATGGCATTAGATTGTTAAGGCATGGTGCCTAGTATCTTTTATTAGTGCTTTATGACTTTGTTGCGACTTGTTGTGCTTAATGCTTGTCACTAGGGCCCGAGTGCCATGATTTCAGATCTGGACGTATTATTGATTCATTATGATAGTATTGTTCTTGGTCTTATCTGCAAGTTGTATACACACGTTGTTGTCCGGAACCTATGGCCCCGAAGTGATAGAAATCGGGATAACCGGAAGGGAAAGGCTTTGATGTGAGGATCACATGTGTTCACGGAGTGTTAATGCTTTGCTCCGGTGCTCTATTAAAAGGAGCGCCTTAATTGCTAGTAGTTCCCTAGAGGCCCCGCTGCAAACGGGCTGGCAGGACAAAAGATGTTGTGCAAGTTCTCATTGCGAACACGTATGACTACATATGGAACACATGCCTAGGATTGTCTAGTACTTGGATGCTTTATCTTATTTATCTGCAATTGCCCTATGTTCTGATTGCTATGTGGATTGTCTTGTCCATGCAACGCCCGTCCATCCATCCCTATGCCTACCACACTCGAATCCCATTGTTTACTACTTTTGTTACTACTGTCTTTGCTTTACTACTGCTGCTGCTTTACTATTCTTACTACAAAACTGTTGCTACTGATAAACTCCTGTAAGCAAGATTGTTTCCAGGTGCAGCTGAATTGATAACTCAGTTGTTAAGGCTGATAAATATTCTTTGGCTCCCCTTGTGTTGAATCAATAAATTGGGTTTCACATCCCTCGAAAATACTGCGATACACCCCCTATACTTGTGGGTCATCAAGACTATTTTCTGGCGCCGTTGCCGGGGAGCATAGCTTTATTTATCAAGTTCACTTGGATTCTCTATTGTTCGCTGCTATCCATCCATCATGGGTAAGTCTCGTGATGGAAAGGTTCCTATTTTACCATCCACTACAAGAAGAGGTACGGTTCTGAACACCTCTGCTGCTCTTGATTCACCATCTGTTATAAGTAAGCTCGTTACACCACCACATACACATGCTACACACATCGCTACTCGCTGAATTTGAAACTTCTGATGCTTATGATGCTGCTTCTACTGTGCTTGATAAGAGTGGTTCATTAGGTCCTTTCCTAGATGCTATGATTGCTAGAACTATAGTTGGAAATACAGAAACTCCTAATGAAGACACTACTACGCCTGTTAGCTCACCTGAGTCTAGCGAGAGTTATGATATTGAAGAAGATTATGTTGAGATGACCGATGAGTTTATTAAAGAATGTAAGAACACCCATGATAGGAGCGCTGCTAAGAGTCTCCTTGAGAGGCGTACTATTAGACCCAAATTATCTCCTGCTGCTAAGTTTGCTGCTTCTCCCATAAACATTATAGATGAAGATTATGATTTCTCTCTCGATTTATCTTACATAGCTATTGTCGAGAAAAAACCTTTTTGTGGGACTAAGAATGAAAGTGCGGTAGCACATATGAATGAACTTTCTACCATGAGTGGCTTGTTTTCTGATGATATTCAGATGCGTACTTACTTTGTTGCTAAGATTTTTCCTTTTTCACTGCAAGGAGAAGCTAAAACTTGGTTTAGTAATTTACCTCCTGGATCTATTGATAGCCCTGAGTGCTTGATTAGTACTTTCCTGCAGAAATATTTTCCTCCCAGTGCTAGACATGCTATTTTGCAGGAACTTTTTGATTTTAAACAGGAGAAAAGAGGTATTGCCAATCTTGGGCAAGGTTTTGTGCTTTGATTCATGCATGTGCCGGAAGTCCATTACCTAAGAATGAGCTTCTTGATATCTTTTATAATGGACTAACCGAAGAATCTAGGACATACCTAGATAGTTGTGCTGATTGTGTTTTCAGGAATAGGACTCCTAAGGAAGCTGAGGAATTAATGGATAAAATAAGCAAGAATTACGAATATTGGACTCCTCCTAAACAAGCTATACCTGAAGTAATTGTACCTGAACCATCTATTCCCGTGCCTATTCCAACATCAAAGAAGAGGGGAGTTATTGAATTAAATGATGAAGTGATGAAGGAAGCTAAGAAATGTCTTAAGGAGAAGGGAATTAAAGCTGCAGATGTCAAGAATTTACCTCCTATAGAAGAATTATGTAAGCCTATTCCCTACTCATCCACTATTGAGGTACACTCTCTCCAACACTTTGATGAAGGTGATATCCCTTACTCTAAACCTCCTGATCAATGCTTAGAAGAATTTGATATCTTTATTGTTAAGCAGGATAACTTTAATAAAAGGGTGCAAAATCATCTAATGGAAAACTCTAGAGCTATTGTTGAGTTGAAAGATATTGTGGAAAGAACCTCTAATGATGTTAAAATGATTGTCAAACACTTTCAAATGGTTCAAACTCAAATAGATCAACTCGTTAAAGTGCAAAATGACTTGTTAGTTAATGCTGCTAAAGAAAAACATGCTTATGAAATTAGAACTAGAAGTGGTGCTACCAGATCCTCTATATCCTGAGGGGCATCCCAAAAGAATTGAGCAGAATTCTCAACAAGCTGAAAATAGTGGTTCTACTCGTAAGAAAAGGAAAAAGAAACATAAAACTATTGTAGAACCCTCTGAACCTGCTATAGATCCTAATAGTATATCTATCTCTGATGCTGAAACTGAAAGTGGTAATGAAGAAAATGAAGTGCCTAATGAAGAAAAAGTTGAAGAAGAACCTGAAAACCACACTAAGACTACTAAATACACTAAAGAAGATTTTATTGCTAAGAAACATGGTAGTGAAAGAGAACCTTGGGTCCAAAAACCTATGCCTTTCCCTGATAAGAAACACAAGTCAAAGGAAGATGAACACAATAATAAGTTTTGTGAGTGGATGAAGCCTTTATTCTTGCAAATTCCTTTGACTGATGCTATTAAATTGCCTCCTTACTCAAAGTATATGAAGGATATTGTCTCGAATAAAAGGAAGATCCCTAATGAAGAAATTTCTACTTTGCTTTCTAATTATTCCTTCAATGGTAAGGTTCCTAAGAAACTTGGAGACCCAGGGATTCCAACTATCCCTTGCTCTATTAAGAACAGTTATGTTAGAACTGCTTTGTGTGATTTGGGAGCTGGAGTTAGTGTTATGCCTTTCTCTCTCTATAAGAGGCTTCAGCTTGAAAAATTGATACCAACTGATATATCTTTGCAAATAGATGATAAATCTACCACTATTCCTGTGGGTATATGTGAGGATGTACCTGTTCAGGTGGCCCACAATTGCTTGATATTAACTGATTTTGTTGTACTTGAAATGCCTGAAGATGATATTATGTCTATTATTCTTGGGAGACCTTTTCTTAATACTGCAGGAGCTGTTATTAATTGTAATCAAGGAAAGGTGACCTTCAATGTTAATGACAAGGAACATACTGTCTATTTCCCCAAGAAAATTGAAAGGACTTATGGTCTGAATTCAATTGAACATGTTGAAGGCATTCAAGTTGGAGAAATATATTGTCCCATACCAAGAGAAAAATTTGAAACTATTATGATTGGGACTATTGCTATCAAGGTTAAGGTAACATAATCATTAGTGGAGTACAAAGTTTTGTCTCATATGCAATTGTTTTGGTAGCAAGACTTGATCAACCTTGCTAACAAAAGGATTCCATTGAACAAAACAATGTTTTAATTATGATTATCTCTGTTTATTTCTATCCTTTGCATTTTAGTTTTTGCTTTCGTTTAGTTTTCTTTGTGTTGTTAGTTGCTTGCATGCTAGAACTTCTTTAGTTATGGCCTTGTTTTGTCCTTGCATCATGTTTCCAAAAGAAAGAAAAAAATCTCTGTCTGTCAGAAAAATCATTCTTCTATGTCTGAAAAAAGCCCAAAAATAAAGTGTCTCGAAAAATTCCAGAAAATTCATATTAAATTTTTACGTGAAAAAGGGGCAGAGGAGTACCTGGTAGGTACCAGGGGGGCCCACCAGGCAGGCACACCATGTGGTGGCGCCATGCCCTGGTGTGGGCCACCCCTGGCCCCCCACTTACTCTCTCACCTGCCACTTTCTTCTCTCTCCCGAGTAAGCTCCAGTTCATAGCTCAAAATCGTGTTCTTTCTGTGCTTGCTCTCGATTTCTTCGATCTCCTTGCTCAGACCATCTTTCTTGCTGAAATTTGGAGCATTTGTTCCTTGGTATGTGACTCCTCCCCTTGTCTAAGTAGATTTGTGTTTAGTGGATTATATGTTGAAGTATTTTGCTGCTGTAGGTGACTGGTTATGAGAGCTTGTAAGCTTGTTTGATGCTTAGAGATATAGTTTTGATGCATGTTTAGGCCTCTTGCAAGTCCCTTTGAGTAGAATCCTTCATTATATTTAATTTGCAATCACTTGTTTGATAGGTGTTTAAATTTCAGAATACCAAGCATGAACAACCATACTTTTGGAGAGATATTTGAGAGTGATGCACCTAGGAGGTAGAGGCCCTCGAGAACAGCCTCTCAAGCTAGGCCATCATACAATGAAGACCTCATTGCAACACGTATTGGCAGTGAAAGGGATGATGGAGATGCTCACCCATCCTCTTTTCCTTGTTTTACTTTCTTGCAAGCTGCAGGTATTCTTGATGATTTCTTGCTACTGATTGAGAGGGTTGGTTTGACCTCTTATATGCAAGATGAGAGTGCACAATACGCTATGCTGACCAAAACTTTTGTTGAGAGCTTCGCGTTTACTAACACACCCTATCAATCTACTGTCACTTTTAAAATCTATGATATGCCCTTCACCATGCCTTTGGAGAGATTTTGCAGTATTGTAGGTGTGCGTATGACAGGGACCGTGAAGAAAATTCAAGGGCGACCCGCTGATTTGTTGGAGCTTTACCGAGGGGTAACCAATGATGATGACCGCGTAGCGTAGCGCGGAAAGATAAGAAATATCCAACTCCCTGCTCTTAGATACTCTCCATACTATCTTGCCACTAGTGTATTGGGTAGGGAGAACACTAGTAATATCTCCAACTATCATTTAGCATTCCTTGCTGCTGCGCTCAACAATGATACTCGGTACAATCTTGGCTCGCTTATTTCTCGCCGCCTAGCTGCTAGGGGGCCTATCTATGGGGGCATCATTGCCTCGCATATAGTCAATGCATTAGGTCTTTTAGTGGATCCCAATGATGCTATGCTAGCACCACAGAGGCTCGACCTTGTTGCCATGAAAACTCATCACTTTGTCACTGCTACCTCTGATTTGAACAATCTAGTATATAGGATGCTTTTCACTGACAGGGATGAAAGGGAGATCCTTCTGCCATAGCCTGCTTTGTTTAGTGTTGAAAGGAGACTGTGGTCGCTCTCCAAGGAGGAGGTGGATGAGAAGCTTCGCTTGTTGGGTTTCCACGAGTAGCACCAGGAGGATGTGCCCTCCTATGATTACTCCGCACAATACGGAGGGGCGTACTCGAGCTCGCACCAGGACGAGGGTACCTCCTCGTCATACCCCGGTGACACTTCATCCTGGCCAGCTTGGGATTGATACCCACTTAGGCCAAAAGCCTAAGCTTGGGGGGAGGTACGCCGACACCGCACTCATCTCCATATCATGTTGTGTCGGTACTTTGTATATTCATGTTTTCGTTCTCTTTTTAGTTTTCGCTCTTCTTTGCTTTTGCTTTCTAAAAACACAAAAAGACCAAAAATATTTTTGTTGTTTCTCTTTGGTTTGCTTCTTATTTTTGCCTTGGTTTGCTTTTCCCTTTTTGCTTTGTTTGAACTATTCGAAAAACCCAAAAAGATTTTGCTTTGCTTGTTTTTCTCTTTTGGTTCTTGTTTAAAAATCGAAAACACCAAAAATATTTGTCGTTCTTCTTTGGTTTTTGCGAGTTTGCTATAGGGTTCGGCAGTTCTCAGTAGATTATTGGTTTCATATTATTATTCAAGCCACAGAAGTGAAGAGCAATAATGAGGATTAATGACAACTTGAGGCGTGGTAAGAGGCTGGTAACGAACTCTATTTGTCTTCATTTTTGTACATATACTCATCATTGTGAGCTTGCTTAGTCCATTCATGTAGAGTGTATGTTTTCTTTGGATGCTTAATAGTTCTTGCTTTCTTATGATTAGCTCCAGATCGCTAATAGTTTGTAGCATGTCTCATGAATGTTTGCTTGCATTACTCTATTCATAAATTGGTATGACACCGTGGTATCCTCCTCTAAATGTTTCATTTGATTGACTTGGCACATGCTCACGCATGCACATGACTGTAATAATCAGTTAAGCCTCGATGAATTATTTTGCCTTGAGGATCTTGAATCACTTTCATGCCATGAGTAGTCCTGTTTTGTTGCAAGCATGATAATGACAACTATTGCTCTCTCGTTTGTCGCTCCCTTATTATTGCTAGCCTTCACTTCCACCGAGTGTTTTTGTTGGGTCCGCAGCATAAAAACAAAAAATTTCCTACGGTGTGAACTACACGCCAAGATCTATCTACTAGGTACAAAGCAACGGGTGGACATACATCCAACGAGAACTTACCCTCGTAGACAACGAGCTTTGTTAACGAGTAGGAACTCGTGGTTGATGTAGTCGTACACTTGCCGATCTCAAGATCGTGATGAAGTCCAGCAGGTCCGGCTCCAGCACGTCCATCAGATCCAGCTCCAACACCACCAAGTCCAGCACCGCAAAGCAGCGGTGCATCCGTGATCGCACACACATCCGGTACCCGACAACCTCCGTCCCTCGCTCCAGCAAAACAGCAGAAACAGCAACTCCTTTCTAGATAAAGCCACCGGGAACATGTATCTCGCTAACCCGAGACCATGGGAGAATAATACTAGAGGGGGAGAGAGATCCTTCACAAGGAGGTGTGTGTGAGAAGTGAGGAGGGGGTGGCCTTTTATAGGAGGAGGGGGGTTCCCCTCCTTCATGGCCGACGCATGGAGGAGGTGACCCTTCACCTCCTCCATTCATGTGGTGGTAACTCCCTCCACATAAATTTTCCCCTTCACATTCTCTTTTAAAGTCTCCACTTTAAATGCATTAAATTTATCCAAATTTAATGCTCTCTCATTTAATAAATACTCTTTTATTAATTTTATTCAGATTTTTTTTAATTACTTTAATTAACAAACATTCACATAAAACCCCCTGCAACATTTCAATATTACATGCAGAACCAATTTCAGCAATTTTACCCGAAACAGTTTTGGTGTCTCTTGAAATAATTCCAGCGCTTTATTAAATCTTTATCTGAAACATATTTGCTCCAAATGGTGTCGGTATCCCTTAAGTGTGTCACCCTACGGTTCGCGAATAATGCAGACATGATCGAGACCCCTCTCCGATCAATAATCAGCGGACCGAGATCCATAATCGACTCCTACACATTCAACGATGACTTCTGTGATCGTGAGAACCTTTAACGCTAGTAACTAAATCCCTTTGTCCCGCGATATATTACATGTCCGAGATTCGATCATCGGTATCTCCATACCTAGTTTGATCTCGCATCGACATGCACTCTTTTCTCGTTCCCGTGATATAACATTCTAGTGATCACATCACTTGCTTGCAAGCTATTTCAATGTGATATCACCGAGAGGGCCCAGAGTATATCTATCCATCATCGGGATGGACAAATCCCACTCTTGATCCATGAGCCTCAACATAACACCTTCGTAGTGAAGGGTTCGTAGCATGGAAAACAAAAAATTTCTACCGCAAGAACGAACAAAACCTAGATCCAATCTAGATAAAAGCCAAGATCTAATCTATTAGACATGTGCAACGAGATAGATCTGTACTAACCCTTGTAGACTGAAAGCTGCCACGAGATCGGATCTCGTGGTTGATGTAGTCGATCACTTGCCGATCTCAAGATCGAGTAGATGATCCTTCCCGCCGCTGCCTGGCAGCGCGCTCCATGATCGGTCACACGCATGGAGTCGGCACCTTCCTCTCTGCTCCAAATGAGCAGCGGAGGTAGTAGATCTCTCCACGGAATCCCAGCAGCACGACGGCGTGGTGGTGGTGGTGGAGTAGAGAATTCTGCAGGGCTTCGCCTAAGCCAGAGCAGAGGGAAGGAGGAGGAGAGAGGCAACTTGAGATCTAGAGAATAGAAGGGGCAAGGGGGTTTGTGCCTCCACCCCTCTATTTAAAGGAGGGAGGCACCATGGGGAGGTGGAGTCCTTGTAGGACTCCCCCCTCCCTTGGCCGACGGATCAAGGAGGTGGGGAGAGTCCTCCCCCACCTAATCCTTGTCTTACCCCACAAGGATTCCTTGATCCTTTCTTGGTTTTCAAGTAAACTCCAAGAAATCTTCTAGAACCTTCCGGAACATTCCGAAACCTTCTAGAATCCCCATACAAATACTCCGGAACATTTCCTAACTTAGAAAATGATCCCCAATATATGAATCTTATTCCCCGGACAATTCCGGATCTCCTCGTGATGTCCCGGATCCAATCCGAGACTCCGAACAACATTCGGTCTCCAACGCACATTCCATATCTACTTAAACAACTTCAACCTTAAGTGTGTCACCCTACGGTTCGTGAACATGTAGACATGATGGAGACACATCTCCGATCAATAACCATTAGCGGATCCGAGATCCATAACAGCTCCCACATACTCAACGATGACTTCGTGATCGATAGAACCATTTAACATACGAAACCAATTCCCTTTGTCACGCGATACTCTACTTATCCGAGGTTTAATCGTCGGTATCTCCATACCTAGTTCTACCTCACATCGATAAGTACTCTTTACTCGTTCCATGATATGTCATCCCTTGTGACCTAGTCACATGCTTGCAAGCTAACTAGATGACATTCCACCGAGAGGGCCCAGAGCATATCTATCCGTCATATGGATGGACAAATCCCAATCTTGGTCCATGCGCTTCAACACATACTTTCAGAATACCCAATGACACCTTTATAACCACCCAGTTACGAAGCGGTGTTTGATGTCATCAAAGTATTCATCCGGTGATGGTGATTAACATAACCTCATGGTCGAAGGATTAGGTTACTATGCATTTGAAAGCTTGTAGAAAAACGAACTTAATGACTTGATCTTATGCTATGCTTACTATGGGTGTGTGTCCATCACATCATTCTCCTAATGATATGATCTTGTTATTAACGACATCCAATGTCCATGATCAGGAAACCATGATCATCCATTAATCAACAAGCTAGCTTAACAAGAGGCTTACTAGGGACTCTTTTATGTTTACAAAACACACAAGTATTAATGTTTTCGGTTAATACAATTACAGCATGGGATGTAAACATTTATCATAAACATAAAGATATAATAATAACCACTTTATTATTGCCTCTTGGGCATATCTCCAACAGTCTCCCACTTGCACTAGAGTCAATAATCTAGTTAAAAACTTGTGCATTCAACACCTATGTCTTTCTGGTGTTGTATAGACACTATTGCTAGTGGTAAACATAATCTTCGGATCTGACACTTCCAGGTCCATGTGTATTTGCATGTCCTTGCGTCTCTACGCATTACTCATTCTCCAATGAGATGGCACTGTATAAATTTGGTCCTTTGGTGAGACCTTTAGTTCCTTGGGATTAAATCATGTTGATACCATTGTCATACAATGTATCTTTATAGTATTATCCCGCTATGAACCACACCTAGTTTGATAACAAACTACTTGATATAAATGCCCTCATTTGCTGCTACAATAGTAGTCATATACTTAGCCTTTTGTTGTAGTATCTGTCACAATGTTTTAACTTTGGTACTCAACCAAATCCGTTATGGAACTTCCTTTCCATTACATTGTGCCACCCATAGTTTAAATTGAGATAAACTTAATTTGTGACAAAACTAGTATCAATGCAACAATTTACAATGAACTATTTGTCACCACTATATAAATAATGTATTCTTAGTTCTTCCAAAGATCATAGGAATATCCCTACTATTGTCCAATGATCATCTTATGAGTCATTCTGGTATATGCTCATAACATTTAGAGCATAGGACATATCTGGATGTGTACATCTCAAAGAATGATGATCAAAATATTCTTGCGATTTCACCAAGTGTCAAAACACTTGAATCTTGATTCAGTCCTTTCCGTGCATCAAGAACCTTTCTTGTTGTTTCCATATTGAACTCATTCAACATCTTATCTATGTACATTTGGCAAAACCATATTAGCGCCTCAATCTATCCATATAGACATTGATGCCTAATTCTTGGGTTATGCCTAAGTCTTTCATCGAAATGAAATTCTTAACCTGTGTCAATAAAAGATACATCATTTCTAATCAACAATATGTCTTTCACATAATGTATTAGAAATATGTCTTAGCGCTCCCACTTAATTTCTTGCAAAAATGCAAACATCTTCATCGTCTCTGATGAAATTAAACCTTTTAACGGTTTCATCACGGTGAAGATTCCAACTCCGCGATGCTCACTTCAACCATTGAAGTTTTGCATACTCTTTTAGCATCCTTTGAATTAACAAAACCATTTGGATCGTGTCATGGACACATCCTAGGTAACCATTCTATTAGAAGAACTTGTTTTGTTTGTTCAACTACCATATACCAAAATATATGTAGTGGTTGCTACATTAATCCGTCCAGACTAAATATCGCTATGAAAGATCAAATCTTATCATAGTCAATTCCTTGAACATTGTCGTAAACTTGCTCCGACATGTCGACTATTTCATAGATGCGAAACATCCATGTCTATTTCTTTATAGATCCATATATGACTGTAAGGTCTTGCACCTTTCTAGAGGGTCTTTCAAATTCAAAGCTTGATTTCTCGTGTATGTAATTATCACGGATTTTATGGCTTCAAGCCACTTAACAAAGTCAGGGCCCATCATTTATTATTTGCATGTAGTCGGTTCATCATTGTCAAACAACAATGATTTAACTCTCAAATCTTGGCATTTGATTACTTACCCGACCTACTTGGTTCAATAGGAACTAAGATCCCCGTGACCACATCCTTTGAGGCACGTGAGCCATGAGCATTGTTGCTGCCTCCGAGACACTTACCGACGCTGCGCAACTCAGCACGTATTAGCCAAGGTTCAACAACCTTGTCAAAGTTCTATTGTCCTCCCACTTAACTTTTCACCAAAAATTCCTTCTCAAGAAACTCGACATTCTAAGTGACAAACACTTTTGTCTTTGGTGTTATGGAGGAATACCCAATGGTTATTCAAAATAACCTACAAATACATGCTCATCCGACTTTGGTTGTAAACATTTTACTTATGCCTAGCATACCAAAAATTTAAGAAAGGACAACCTGGGTTTTATCCCAAACCATGACTTATATGGTGTCATTTCAACGGATCACGACGGAGCTCTTTTCAGTGTAAAAGCGGTAGTCACTAAAGTTTTAATCTTTAAAATATAATGGCAGTTTTATAAATGACACCTTTGATCTTACCATGTCAAACAAGGTTTCATTACATATCTTGAACACTCCATACTCCTATGGTGTTTTGGGAAATGCAAATCCATGGAACGATTCCTCAAATCTTAGGTGGTTTGCTAAACTTGTAACTCAAACATCTTTATGATCCAATCATAAACCTTTTTATTTTCTTGTTACAATAATTTTCCACTTCATCTTGAAAGTCTTTGAACATTTTCAAATGTTTCATACTTCTTCCATATTGAGTAAGTATATACATATACTCACTCAAATCTTCGGAGAAAGCATATGAAGTTGAAATCCATCGCCCACGACTACACATAATGGACTATATACATCAATATGTACAAATTCCAATCAGTTAGTCGTCCGTTCCTCTTTTGGCCTATGAACGGAGTTTTAATTATCTCCAAGAAAGTATCACAGGCGTCATTTGATCAAAATCAAAGACTCCAAAAATCCATCAACATGGAGTTTCTTCATGTATCCCTAATATAATTTAAACGGTGATGTCACTTTGCAAGTGATCTTTCAATCATTTGTCTTGCGACATATTAGCATTAGTTTTATGGTCGTTATTTCTCCAACCAGACTTGTATATCATCCATCTATTATGGAATACGGTAATTATCTGAACAACCTTTTGTCGTCATAATACCTGATCAAAATAACAATTATTGAAACAAATCTTGAAGGCAAGCTTTGATGTTAACGAGCAACACAACAACCCTTTGTTTGTTTTCGATGAACATCATCACATATTCTCTTGCTAGTTACTTAGGCCATTGCAGTTCATGAATTGTGTTGTCCTGTATGACACTTCATACCAACCAATTCGGTATCCAATACCGCAGAACCACATTGTTTAACAACCAAGGTGTTGGGTCCGCAGCATAGAAAACAAAAATTTTCCTACAGTGTGAACTACACGCCAAGATCTATCTACTAGGTACAAAACAAACGGGTGGACATACATCCATAGAGAACTTACCCTCGAAGACAACGAGCTTTGTTAACGAGTAGGAACTCGTGGTTGATGTAGTCGTACACTTGCCGATCTCAAGATCGTGAGGAAGTCCGAGCGCCGCAACTCAGCAGCGCATCCGCACTCGCACACACGTTCAAGCCACTGGACAACCTCCACCTCATCGCTCCAGCGATCCAGTGAAGCAAAGAACTCCTTCAGCATTTAAATGCCACCGGGAACATGTATCTCGCTAATCCGAGACCATGGGGGAATAATTCTAGAGGGGGAGAGAGATCCTTCACAAGGAGGTGTGTGGAAGAAGGTGGGAATGGGTGGCCTTTTATAGGAGGAGGGGGGTGCCCCATATCTCCATGGTCGCAGATGGGGGTGACCTCACCTCCCCCATTCATGTGGTGGTAACTCCTCCACATTAAAATGCCTCTTCACATTCCCTTTTAAAGTCTCCACTTTAAATGCATTAAATTTCTCCAAATTTAATGCTCTCTCATTTAATAAAACCCTTTTATTAAATTTATTCATAATTTTGTTAATTACTTTAATTAACAAACATTCACATATAGCCCCTTGCAATATTTCAATATCACATGCAGAACCACCTTCTGCAATTTCACCCCAAACAATTTCCGGTTTCTATTGAAACAATTCCTGCGCTTTGCAATTCTTTCGTCTGAAACATATGTGCTCCAAAATGGTGTCCGGTAACTCTTAAGTGTTCCACCCTACGGTTCGCGAATAATGCAGACATGATCGATACCCTTCTCCGATCAATAATCAGCAGCGGGACCTGGAGATCCATCGACTCTACACATTCAACGATGACTCGTGATCGTGAGAACCTTTAACGCTTGTAACTATATCCCTTTGTCTCGATATATTACATGTCCGAGATTCGATCATCGGTATCTCCATACCTAGTTTGATCTACCGACATGCACTCTTTTCTTGTTCCCGTGATATAACATTCTAGTGATCACATCACTTGCTTGCAAGCTATCCTAATGTGATATCACCGAGAGGGCCCAGAGTATATCTATCCGTCATCTAGATTGACAAATTCCACTCTTGATCCATGAGCCTCAACATAACATCTTTGTAGCACTGAACCCATCTTTATAGTCACCCTGTTACGGTGTGACGTTTGATGTTATCAAGATACTCTTCTGGTGTTAGCAATTAACATGATCTCATGGTCTAAGGATAAAGATTACTTCGTATGATGTTATAGCAATATAAACACAATGACTTGATCGTAATGCTATACTTCGGATGAATGTTCATCACATCATTCCACCAATGGTGTGACCTTGTTATTAACAACATCCAATGTCCATGATCAGGAAACCTTGATCATCCTGTTAATCAACAAGCTAGTCTATAAGAGAGGCATGGCTAGGAACCCTTTTTGTTTATTAAACACACATGTATTGATGTTTCCTATCAATACAATTATAGCATGCAAAATAAACATATATCATATACAAGGAATACATAATAACAACTCTATTATTGCCTCTCAGGGCATATTTCCTTCAGTCTCCCACTTGCACTAGAGACAATAATCTAGTTCACATAGTGATAAATCTAACACCCATGGAGTTCTAGTGTTGATTATGTTTTGCCCTAGGGAGTACTTTAGTCAATAGATCTGGTACATTCAGGTCCGTGTGCACTTTACAAATCTTTATATCTCCATCCTTGACATGCTCGCGGATGGAGTGAAACCGGCGCTTAATATGCTTGGAATTCTTGTGAGACCTTTGTTCCTTTATGCTATTATGGCTCCATTGTTGTCACAATAGATCACCATCGGGTCCAACGACCGGGAACCACACCCGCCCATAATGAACTCCTTCATCCAAACCGCTTCTCGCCGCTCAAGCGACAACATATTCCACCTCCGTTGTTGATCCAGCCACCACAGGTTGTTTGGAGCTCCTCCAACTAACCGCTGCTCCGTTCAAGAGAAATACGTATCCGGATTGAGACTTAGAGTCATCTGGATCAGTGTCAAAGCTAGCATCAACATAACACTTAGCGACTAGCTCTTCTTCACCTCCGTATATAAGAAACATATCCTTAGTTCTTCTCAAGTACTTAAGGATATTCTTGACCGCTATCCAGTGTTCCGAACCTAGATCAGATTAGTACCTACTAGTCAAACTAATAGCATGTGCCACATCCGGTCTTGTACATAGCATGGCATACATTATAGAGCCTATGGCTGAGGCATAGGGGATCCTATCCATTATCTCTCTTTCTTCAGCCGTAGCCGGACTTTGAGTCTTACTCAATGTCTTGCCTTGCGACATAGGTAAGAATCCCTTCTTACTTCCGTCCATATTAAACTTCTTTAATATCTTATTAAGGTATGTACTCTGCGATAGCCCAATTAGGCGTCTTGATCTATCTCTATAGATTTTAATGCCTAATATATATGAAGCTTCACCAAGGTCCTTCATCAAAAAAATTTGCTGTTTAGATAACTTTTAACACTGTTTAAAAGATCTAAATCATTTCCAATCAATAGTATGTCATCCACATATAATATCAGAAATGCCACATTGCTCCCACTCACTTTCTTGTAAATACAAGCCTCTCCATAAGTTTGGACAAATCCAAACTCTTTGATCACCTCATCAAAGCGGAGATTCCAACTTCGTGATGCTTGCTTCAGTCCATAGATGGATCGCTGAAGTTTGCACACCTTATTAGCATCCTTAGGATCGACAAAACCCTTAGGTTGTATCATATTCAACTCTTCTTCAATATTACCATTGAGGAACGCAGTTTTGACATCCATCTGCCATATTTCATAATTGAAATATGCAGCAATTACTAACATAATCCTAACCGACTTAAGCATCGCTATGGGAGAGAATGTCTCATTGTAGTCAACTCCTTGAATTTGTCGAAACCCCTTTGCGACAAGTCGAGCCTTATAGATGGTCACATTACCATCAGCAACAGTTTTCCTTTTGAAAATCCATTTATTCTCAACGGCCTTTCGGTCGTGAGGTAAGTCCACCAAGGTCCAAACCTGGTTTTCGTACATGGATTCCATCTCGGATTTCATGGCTTCTAGCCATTTGTTGGAATCCGGGCTCATCATCACTTCTTCATACGTCGCAGGGTCATCCATTTCATCAACCATGAAATTCACAACAGGATTGCCGTACAGTTCAGGAGCTGCACGTGTCCTGCTTGACCTGCGAGGTTCGGTAGTGTCCTCTTTCGGAGTTTCATGATCAATATCATTAGCTCTCTCTTCATTAGGTGAAGTCAACTCCGAAACAACTTCCGGTGCTGCGCCACTCGCCATTTCATGAAGAGAAGGTTCAATAACCTCTTCGAGTTCTACCTTCCGGCTACTCACACCTTTCGCGAGAAACTCCTTCTCTAGAAAGGATCCATTCTTGGCAACAAAGACCTTGCCCTCGGATCTGTGATAGAAGGTATACCCAATCGTTTCTTTAGGGTATCCTATGAAGATGCATTTTTCCGCTTTGGGTTCGAGTTTATCCGGTTGAAGTTTCTTCACATAAACATCGCATCCCCAAACCTTAAGAAATGACAGCTTGGGTTTGTTTCCAAACCATAATTCATACGGTGTCTTTTCAACAGATTTAGATGGTTCCCGATTTAAAGTGAATGCAGCTGTTTCCAGTGCATAACCCCAAAATAACAGTGGCAAGTCAGTCAGAGACATCATAGATCGAACCATATCCAATAAAGTACGATTATGATGTTCTGACACACCATTACGTTGTGGTGTTCCGGCAGGCGTGAGTTGTGAAACTATTCCACAGTCTTTCATATGTGTGCTAAACTCGTAACTAAGATACTCTCCTCCACGGTCGGACCGCAGAAATTTGATATTTCTATTATGATGATTTTCCACTTCATTCTGAAATTCTTTGAACTTTTCAAAAGTTTCAGACTTGTGTTTCATCAAATAGATATACCCATATCTACTCAAATCATCCGTGAAAGTAACAAAATAACGATATCCACCTCGCGCCGACACACTCATTGGTCCACACACATCAGTATGTATGATTTCCAATAGATCTGTCACCCATTCCATTGAACCAGAAAACGGCGTTCTAGTCATCTTGCCCATAAGGCATGGCTCACATGTATCAAATGATTCAAAATCAAGTGATTCCAAAAGTCCATCAGAATGGAGCTTCTTCATGCGTTTAATGCTAATATGACCTAGACGGCAGTGCCACATATATGTAGATATATCATTATCAAGTTTAATCCTTTTAGCATCAACATTATGAATATGCGTAATACTGCTATCGAGATCCAACAGAAATAAACCATTCAACATAGGTGCATGACCATAAAAGATATTATTCATATAAATCGAACAACCATTGTTTTCAGACTTAAATGAATAACCACTTTGCATCAAACACGATCCGGATACAATGTTCATGCTCAGTGCAGGCACCAAATAACAATTATTTAGGTTTATAACTAATCCCGATGGCATATGGAGAGGCAGCGTTCCGACGGCGATCACATCAACTCTTGATCCATTGCCAACCCGCATCGTGACCTCATCCCTTGCTAGTTGTCGCTTGTTAGCCCTGAACCGAGTTACATATATTAGCAACCGATCCGTATCAAATACCCAGGTGCTCTGAGTACTAGTCAAGTACACATCAATAACATGTATATCACATATACCTTTGTTTGCCTTGCGGACTTCTTGTCCGCCAAACACTTGGGGCATTCGCCCAATGGCCCCCCTTGCAATAGTAGCACTTTGTCAGACTTAGGGACAGCTCGGGGTTTCTTTTCAGGCGTGGCAACAGACTTGCCACCCTTCTTTCCCTTGTGCTTGCCTTTCTTGTCCTTCTTGAAACCGGTGGTCCTATTGATCATCAACACTTGATGTTCTTTCCTAATCTACACTCAGTCTTAAGCATTGACAGAAGCTCGGGAAGAGACTTCTTCATGCCCTGCATATTATAGTTCATCACGAAGCTCTTGTAGCTAGGTGGCAGATATTGGAGAACACGATGTATGCCTAAGTCAATGGGAATCGTTATTCCCAAGGACACAAGCTTATCGGCGTACCCAGACATTTTGAGTACGTGCTGACTAACGGAGCTGTTTTCCTCCATCATGCAGCTAAAGAACTTTTCTGTAGCATTATAACTCTCTACGGCAGCATGGGTATCAAAAATCATTTTCAATTCTCCCATGGTATCAAAAGCATTGCCATTTTCGAAACGCTTTCGAAGTTCTGGCTCTAGCCCATACATTATGCCGCAATGAACTAAGTTGTGGTCCTCCTGACGAGTTATATAGACGTTCTTTTCCTTGTCAGGGGCATCAGGAGCTGGTGGGGGGCCTAGCGGCGCATCTAGCACATATTGCCGCTGCTGCAGCAGTGAGGAGAATCCTCAAATTCATAGCCCAGTTGGTGAAGTTGCTACCATTCGCAGCAAGTTTCTCTTTCTCCATGAACACATTGAAATTAAAAGCAGGTGGTGCCATCTACAACAGAATTTGTAAAGTATATTTAGACTAAGTTTATGATAGATTGAGTTCAACTAATCCAAATTACTAATAAACTCCCACTCAAAAACGACATCCCTCGTGTCCTTTTGGTGATTACATGAACGAAATCCACTACACCAAGTCCGATCATCATGTGAGTCGGTGTAGCTTCAAAGGCGAGCATCTATATGGGCATCATATCAACTATATGACTCATGCTTAACCTTTCGGTCCGTGTTCCAAGGCTATGTCTGTACATGCTAGGCTCGTCAAGTAAGAACATTAGGTTTTGCGTGTGTAAAACTGTCTTACACCCGTTGTATGAAAGCGTAGAGTTGAAAACACCCGATCATCACGTGATGCCTCAAAACACGATACACAAAACGGTGCATACTTAAGGAAGAACACATTTTATCTTGATATCTAAATGAGGGATCATCTTATAATGCTATCAAACGCCAAACTAGCAAAGATAAGATGCTAACATCTAATGTGTGAAGTGAGATGATATGGTCCATGCATTTGATCTCTATCATTTGCATCGTGGTATGATCTCTATCATTCCTTTGTGTGTAAGGCCAAGGTCTATGGAACTTACACGTTAAGTGAGTTGTAAGAGTATCTATCATACATCTACTTACAACAATACCATATCAAAACACTAGCCCAGCAAAGATCTAAACTAGACGCCTCTAATTTATCAATTGCAAGTTTTACGTGGCTTAGGGCATTCGGAGATAGAACCTGTCTAACCTACGAACATGAACCATAACAAGGATAACCAAGTTATTAGCAACTCGTTGTAAATCAGATATTGACTATAGTAGGAGAGACAGACACCCGCCAGCCACTTATCCAAAACAAGTTGCATGTCAGTCGTGGAACCGGTCTCATGTACGATGACATGTAAGGTTGGTCCGGGCCGCTTCATCCCACTATGCCACCAATATCCAAAGTACATAGAAGATGCAATACCATGATCATCATCGCCCACATATAAACATATGTGTACTACCCGTCCAAAGCACCTACGCATAGATCAGGCTCTGATACCACTGTTGGGTCCGCAGCATAGAAAACAAAAATTTTCCTATGGTGTGAACTACACGCCAAGATCTATCTACTAGGTACAAAACAAACGGGTGGACATACAGCCATAGAGAACTTACCCTCGAAGACAACGAGCTTTGTTAACGAGTAGGAACTCGTGGTTGATGTAGTCGTACACTTGTCGATCTCAAGATCGTGAGGAAGTCCGAGCGCCGCAACTCAGCAGCGCATCCACACTCGCACACACGTTCAAGCCACCGGACAACCTCCACCTCCTCGCTCCAGCGATCCAGTGAAGCAAAGAACTCCTTCCGCATTTAAATGCCACCGGGAACATGTATCTCGCTAATCCGAGACCATGGGGGAATAATTCTAGAGGGGGAGAGAGATCCTTCACAAGGAGGTGTGTGGAAGAAGGAGGGAATGGGTGGCCTTTTATAGGAGGAGGGGTGCCCTCTCTCCATGGTCGCGCATGGGGTGACCCTCACCTCCCCCATTCATGTGGTGGTAACTCCTCCACATTAAAATGCCTCTTCACATTCCCTTTTAAAGTCTCCACTTTAAATGCATTAAGTTTCTCCAAATTTAATGCTCTCTCATTTAATAAAACCCTTTTATTAAATTTATTCAGAATTTTGTTAATTACTTTAATTAACAAACATTCACATATAGCCCCTTGCAATATTTCAATATCACATGCAGAACCACCTTCTGTAATTTCACCCGAAACAATTTCCGGTTTCTATTGAAACAATTCCTGCGCTTTGCAATTCTTTCGTCTAAAACATATGTGCTCCAAAATGGTGTCCGGTAACTCTTAAGTGTGCCACCCTATGGTTCGCGAATAATCCAGACATGATCGAGACCCTTCTCCGATCAATAATCAGCAGCAGGACCTGGAGATCCGTACTGACTCCTACACATTCAACGATGACTCCTGTGATCGTGAGAACCTTTAACGCTTGTAACTAAATCCCTTTGTCTCTCGATATATTACATGTCCGAGATTCGATCATCGGTATCTCCATACCTAGTTTGATCTCGTTACCGACATGCACTCTTTTCTCGTTCCCGTGATATAACATTCTAGTGATCACATCACTTGCTTGCAAGCTATCCTAATGTGATATCACCGAGAGGGCCCAGAGTATATCTATCATCATCTGGATTGACAAATTCCACTCTTGATCCATGAGCCTCAACATAACACCTTTGTAGCACTGAACCCATCTTTATAGTCACCCTGTTACGGTGTGACGTTTGATGTTATGAAGATACTCTTCCGGTGTTAGCAATTAACATGATCTCATGGTCTAAGGATAAAGATTACTTCGTATGATGTTATAGCAATATAAACACAATGACTTGATCGTAATGCTATACTTTGGATGAATGTTCATCACATCATTCCACCAATGGTGTGACCTTGTTATTAACAACATCCAATGTCCATGATCAGGAAACCTTGATCATCCTGTTAATCAACAAGCTAGTCTATAAGAGAGGCATGACTAGGAACCCTTTTTGTTTATTAAACACACATGTATTGATGTTTCCTATCAATACAATTATAGCATGCAAAATAAACATATATCATATACAAGGAATACATAATAACAACTTTATTATTGCCTCTCAGGGCATATTTCCTTCACAAGGAATACATCCATAACATGTATCTTCTATATACCTAAGTTAGATATCTCCAATCTTTTCTTTTCTGCCAAATATTTTATAGATTTTCTTTCAACAATTCCTTTTCTTTTAAAAGAATCTATCAACATCAATAGTGGTGTCATTCACATGACACATAGTACAAAGTGTGTATAGTCAAATACTAATACCTTTGGACTTGCACTTTGAAGTGGATCACCTTCATCAAATGTTTGGCATTCTTTCAAAATTCCATTCTTTAGTAATCTTTTAGTGTAGTAAACATTTTACTTACATCTTCTATTCATCCTTATCATGACAACTTTCATGATCAAGCTGCTATAGATTATAAAGGTGAATTGCGAGTATAATGTTTCTTTTCCAAAACCTTTTGGAGGATTAGGACGACTAGCGTCTCCAACCTTCACAAATTCTCATCAAATATGAGGACATATACTCTATCATGTTGTAACCAACACATTGTTTTAGATATCGCAATACCTTTCACATATGATGGTTTCTGAAACATTGCTTTCAGCTCTTAGATAAACTTGATATTAAAAACAATCTTTTGAGTATCAAGAATCATGGAGGCAAACATGATACATTAGATACTAACACTATAATTGTTACTCTTGATTTAATACTATTTATTAAACTTCACAGAGTAAACGGAGTTTGCTGAAGGTTTGCAGCAGCACTTTTAAACTTTAGATTGACACTCAAAACAATACGATACCAGTTCGTAAAGCAAATATCCAGAATTTCTATAATTCCACTATCTCAACTATAACTAAGCGTAAGGTGGTGAACGAATGCCAATGACTATAACAAAGTATGCAAATTCACTTTGATTGTGTTTATGATAAATTGAGTTTGACTAATCCAAATTACAAATGAACTCCCACTCAAAACAACATCCCTCGAGTTGTTTTAGTGATTACACGAACCAAATCCACTACACCAAGTCCGATCATCACGTGAGATGATGTAGCTTTAAAGGCGAACAATCAACATGTTCATCATATTATCCATATGACTCATTATTTACCTTTCGGTATTCCGTGTTTCGAGACCATGTCTGTACATGCTAGGCTCGTCAAGGTTTAACCTTAGTATCCACATGTGCAAATCTGGCTTGCACCCGTCGTATGCACACGTAGAATCTATCACACCCGATCATCACGAGATGCTTCGAAACGACGAGTCTTAGCAACGGTGCTTACTAAGGACGAACACTTTATTACTTGATATTTAGTGAGAGGGATAATCTTATAATGCTACCTTCGCGATCTAAGCAATACAAGATGCACAAAGGATTAACATCACAGGCAATTCATAATTAGTGTGATATGATATGGCCCTTTCTTCTTATGCCTTTGATCTCCATCTCCAAAGCACGGACATGATCTCCATCATCACCAGCATTGCGTCAAGGTCGAAGCGCTTCATGGTTGTCCATCATCACTAGCAACTATTACAACTACTTGGAATAAAGCTATTACAAGGTGAATAGACACGCAGGTCTTAACAGAATTAAAGACAACCATTAGGCTCCTGCCGGTTGCCATATTACAACAAGGATCATTGCATACATCAAATATAATCACAATCACATGATGGCCATATCACATCAAAAAACCTCTGCAAAAACAAGTTAGATGCCTCTAATTTTCCTTGCATGTTTTACGTGGTTTGGGGCATTCGAATAAGAACGGATCTTACCTATGAAACTGAACCACAACATTGATACAAGTGCTATCAAGTGCAAAGTGTAGATTGGATCTATACTATGATGGGAGAGACAGACACCTGCAAAGCCACTTGTGCAATACGAGTTGCACGTCAACTGTGGAGCAAGTCTCATGTGCGATGACATGTAAGGTTAGCCCGGGCCGCTTCATCCCACCATACCGCAAGATGCAAAGTACACAAAGCAAAAGACGGCATGAGCACATGATGGAGACACATCTCCGATCAATAACCATTAGTGGGATCTGGAGATCCATAACAGCTCCCACATACTCAACGATGACTTCGTGATCGATAGAACCATTTAACATACGAAACTAATTCCCTTTGTCACGCGATACTCTACTTATCCGAGGTTTGATCATCGGTATCTCCATACCTAGTTCTACCTTGTTACTGATAAGTACTCTTTACTCGTTCCATGATATGTCATCCCTTGTGACCTAGTCACATGCTTGCAAGCTAACTAGATGACATTCCACCGAGAGGGCCCAGAGCATATCTATCCGTCATATGGATGGACAAATCCCAATCTTGGTCCATGCGCTTCAACACATACTTTCAGAATATCCAATGACACCTTTATAACCACCCAGTTACGAAGCGGTGTTTGATGTCATCAAAGTATCCATCCGGTGATGGTGATTAACATAACCTCATGGTCGAAGGATTAGGTTACTATGCATTTGAAAGCTTGTAGAAAAACGAACTTAATGACTTGATCTTATGCTATGCTTACTATGGGTGTGTGTCCATCACATCATTCTCCTAATGATATGATCTTGTTATTAACGACATCCAATGTCCATGATCAGGAAACCATGATCATCCATTAATCAACAAGCTAGCTTAACAAGAGGCTTACTAGGGACTCTTTTATGTTTACAAAACACACAAGTATTAATGTTTCCGGTTAATACAATTACAGCATGGGATGTAAACATTTATCATAAACATAAAGATATAATAATAATCACTTTATTATTGCCTCTTGGGCATATCTCCAACACGTAGCACTGAACCCACCTTTATAGTCACCCTGTTACGGTGTGACGTTTGATGTTATCAAGATACTCTTCCGGTGTTAGCAATTAACATGATCTCATGGTCTAAGTATAAAGATTACTTCGTATGATATTATAGCAATATAAACATAATGATTTTGATCGTAATGCTATACTTCGGATGAATGTTCATCACATCATTCCACCAATGGTGTGACCTTGTTATTAACAACATCCAATGTCCATGATCGGGAAACCTTGATCATCTTGTTAATCAACAAGCTAGTCTATAAGAGAGGCATAACTAGGAACCCTTTTTGTTTATTAAACACACATGTATTGATGTTTTCGATCAATACAATTCTAGCATGTAAAATAAACATTTATCATAAACATGGAATAAGATAATAACCACTTTATTATTGCCTCTCGGGCATATTCCCTTCAGTCTCCCACTTGCACTAGAGTCAATAATCTAGTTTGAAAAACTTTGCGTATTGAACACCTATGGCTTTCTGGTGTTGCATATACGCTATTGCTAGTGGTTAACATAATCTCTGGATCCGAGCTTTCAGGTCCATGTGTATTTGCATGTCTCTGCGTCTCACGCATCACTCATTCTCAAATGAGATGGCATTGTATAGATTTGGTCCTTTGGTGAGACCTTTAGTTCGTTCGCTCAAAATATGTTGATATTATTGTCACACAATATATCTTCATAGTATTAGCCCACTTTGAACCACACCTAGTTTGATAACAAACTACTTAACACAAATGCCCTCCTTTGCGCTACTATAGCAGTATATACTTAGCCTTTTGTTGTAGTATCCGTCACAATGTCTCAACTTTGGAACTCATCCAAATCCATCATGGAACATCCTTTCCATTACATTGTGCCACCCATAGTCTAAATTGAGATAAATTTAATTTGTATCTTGTGACAAAACTAGTATCAATGTAACACTTTACAATGAACTACCTTTAACTATTTGTCACTTATACATTATATATTCTTAGTTCTTCCAAAGCTCATAAGAATATCTTCACTATTGTCCAATGATCATCTTATGAATCATTCTGGTATATGCTCATAACATTTAGAGCATAGGACATTCTGGATATATACATATCATGGTATAATCGATCAAAATCTTCATGTGATTTTACTCACCAAGTGTTGAAACACTTGAATTTTGATACAATCCTTTCCATGCAGCAAGAACCTTTCTTGTTGTTTCCATATTGAACCCTTTCAATATATCATATATGTATGTCTGGCACAACCATATTAGCGCCTTAATCTATCAATATAGATATTGATGCCTAATATTCTGGGTTTGCCCAAGTCTTTCATCGAAATCTTATTTTAATGAAATTCTTAACTTGTGTCAATACAAGATACATCATTTCCAATCAACAATATGTCCTCTACATAATGTATTAGAAATATGTCTCAGCGCTCCCACTTAATTTCTTGCAAATGCAAGCATCTTCATCATATCCGATGAATTTAAATTCTTTTAACAGTTTCATCATGGTGAAGATTCCAACTCCGCTATGCTTACTTCAACTATTGAAGTTTACATGCCCTTTCAGCACCCTTTGAATTAACAAAACCCTTTGGACCATGTCATGTACATGTCCTAGGTTACCGTTCTATTAGAAGAACCTTGTTTTGTTTATTCAACTATCATATACCAAATTATATGTAGTGGTTGCTACATTAATCCGCCAAGACTATATATCGCTACGAAAGATCAAATCTTGTCATAGTCAACTCCTTGAACATTGTCGTAAACTTCTTTCCGACATGTCGACTATTTCATAGATGTTAAACATCCATGTCTTATTTCTTTATAGATCCAAACACGACCGATAGGCTTCACGCCTTTCTGGAGGGTCTTCCAAGTTCAGAAACTTGTTTTCTCGTGTATGGATACTATCACGGATTCTATGACTTCTAGTCATTTTATGGAGTCAGGGCCCATCATCGCTTCTTTGCATGTAGTCGGTTCATCATTGTCAAAACAATAACGACTTGCTTATCAAATCTTACTATTTTATTCTTACCGACCCACATGGTTCTATAGGAACTCTAATATCCGAGATCACACCTTTTGTAATCACGAGAGCCATGAGCATTGTGGCCGCCACCGGGACACTTTCCGGCACTGCGCTACTTAGCACATATAGCTAAGGTTCAACAACCTTATCAAAGTTCTATTGTCCTCCCACTTAACTTTTCACGAAAAATTCCTTCTCAAGAAACTTGACGTTCCAAGTAACAAACTCTTTTGTCCTCGGTGTTATAGAGAAATTCCCAACAAATTCTTTGGGATAACCTACAAAGACGTGCTTATCCGACTTTGGTTGTAAACGTTTTACTTATGCATAACATACCAAAATTTAAGAAAAGACAATTCGGGTTTTATCCCAAACCATAACTCATATGGTGTCATTTCAATGGATCACGATGGTGCTCTTTTCGGTGTAAAAGCGGTAGTCTCTAAAGCTTCAATCCTTAAAACATAATGGCAGTTTTATAAATGACACCCTTGATCTTACCATGTCAAACATGGTTTGATTTTATCTCTCGAATATGCCATACTCCTATGGTTTATCGGGAAACACAAATCATGGAACAATTCCTCAAGTCTTAGGTGTTTTTGCTAAACATGTAACTCAAATATCTTCCTTTATGATCGAATCATAAACTCTTTATTTTCTTGTTACAAAGATTTTCCACTTCATCTTGAAAGTCTTTGAACAATTTTCAAATGTTTCATACTTCTTCCTTATTAAGTAAATATACAGATATATTCACTCAAATTTTCGGAGAAAGCATATGAAGCAAAAAGATCCATCGCATATGGCTTCACATAATGGACTATGCACAATTTCCAATAAGCTAGTCATCCGTTCCTCTCTGGCCTATGGACAGAGTTTCAATTATCTCGAGGAAAGTCACACATGCGTCAATTGATCAAAATCAAAGACTCCAAAAATCCATCAACATCGAGTTTCTTCATGTTTTCTTTCAAATATAATTTAAACAGCGATGTCACTTCATAAGTGATCTTTCAATCATTTGTCTTGTGACATTTTAGCAATAGTGTTTATGGATGTGATTTCTCCAACTAGACTTGTAAAAGTTCATCCATCCTTTATGGAATACGGTAATTATTTGAACAGCCATTGTTCTCATGATACCGGAACAAAATAACAATTATTTAAACAAATCTTGAAAGCTTGGTTTGATGATAACGTAAAACACAATAACACTTTATTTGTTTTTGATGAACATCATCACTCATTCTCTTGCTGGTTACTTAGGCCATTGTAGTTCATGAATTGCGTTGTCCTGTATGACACTTCATACCAACCAATTCGGTATCCAATACCTAAGAACCACATTGTTTAACAAGCAAGGAATATAGCCATAACATGTATATCTTCTATATACCTAAGTTGGACATCTCCAACCTTTTATTTTCTGCCAAATATTTTATAGATTCTCTTTCAGCAATTCCTTTTCTTTTAAAAGAATCTATCAACATCAATAGTGGTGTCATCAACATGACACATGGTACAAAGCGTATATAGTCAAATACTAATACCTTTGGACTTGCACTTTGAAGTGGATCACCATCATCAAATGTTTGGCATTCTTTCAAAAATCCATTCTTTAGTAATCTATTAGTGTAGTAAACATTTTACTTACATCTTCTATTCATCCTTATCATGACAACTTTCATGATCAAGCTACTATAGCCTATAAGGAAGAATCGCGAGTATAATATCAGTTCTCAAAACCCTTTTGGTAGATTTGGATGCCTAGCATCTCCATCCTTCACAAATTCTCATACAATATGAGAACATGTATTTTGCTAAATTATACTCTATCATAATGCAACCAAAAACATTGTTTCAGATATCACAATATCTTTCACACATGATGGTTTCTGAAACAATTTTCAGCTCCAATATAATCTTGATATTAAAACAACTTTTTGAATATCAATAATCATGGAGGCAAACATGATACTTTAGATACTAACATTGGAATTCTTACTCTTGATTTAATACTACTTATTAAACTTCATGGAGTAAATAGAGTTTGCTGAAAGTTTGCAATAGGACTTATAAACTTTAAATTGACATTCAAAACAATACGATACCAGTTCGTAAAGTAAATATCCAGAATTCTGTAGTTCTATTATCTCAAATAAAAACTAAGCATAAGGTAGTGAACATATGCGAATGACTACAACAAATTATGCAAATTCACTTTGATTTATTTTATGACAAATTGAGTTTGACTAATCCAAATTAGAAATGAACTCCCACTCAAAAACGACATCCCTCGTGCCTTTTTGGTGATTACATGAACCAAATCCACTACTCCAAGTCCGATCATCACGTGAGTCGGTGTAGCTTCAAAGGCGAGCATCAATATGTTCATCACATCAAATATATGACTCATGCTTAACCTTTCGGTCCGTGTTCCAAGGCCATGTCTGTACATGCTAGGCTTGCCAAGTAAGAACCTTAGTATTCACGTGTGTAAAACTGTCTTACACCCGTTGCATGAAAGCGTAGAGTTGAGAACACCCGATCATCACGTGATGTCTCGAAACACGATCCATAGAACAATGCATACTTAAGGAAGAACACATTTTATCTTGATATTTAAATGAGGGATCATCTTACAATGCTACAGAAAGCGCCAAACTAGCAGTATAAGATGCTAACATCTAATGTGTAAAGTGATATGATATGGTCCATGCATTTGATCTCTATCACTTGCATCGTGGTATGATCTCTATCATTCCTTTGTGTGTAAGGCCAAGGTCTATGGAAATTACATGTTGAGTGTGTTGTAAGAGTATCTATCATACATCTACTTACAACAATACCATATCAATTGCAAGTTTTACGTGGCTTAGGGCTTTCGGAGATAGAACCGTTCTTACCTACGAACATGAACCACAATGAGGATAACTAAGTTATTAGCAACTCGTTGTAAATCAGATATTGACTATAGTAGGAGAGACAGACACCCATGACCACTTATGCAAAACAAGTTGCATGTCAGTCGTGGAACCGGTCTCATGTACGATGACATGTAAGGTTGGTCCGGGCCGCTTCATCCCACTATGCCACCAATATCCAAAATACATAGATGATGCAATAACATGATCATCATCGCCCACATATCAACATATGTGTACTACCCGTGCTAAGCACCTACGCATAGATCAGGCTCTAATACCACTGTTGGGTCCGCAACATAGAAAACAAAAATTTTCCTACGGTGTGAACTACACGCCAAGATCTATCTACTAGGTACAAAGCAACGGGTGGACATACATCCAACGAGAACTTACCCTTGTAGACAACGAGCTTTGTTAACGAGTAGGAACTCGTGGTTGATGTAGTCGTATACTTGCAGATCTCAAGATCGTGATGAAGTCCAGCAGGTCCGGCTCCAGCACGTCCATCAGATCCAGCTCCAGCACCACCAAGTCCAGCACCGCAAAGCAGCGGTGCATCCGTGATCGCACACACGTCCGGTACCCCGACAACCTCCGTCCCTCGCTCCAGCAAAGCAGCGGAAGAAGCAAATCCTTTCCAGATAAAGCCACCGGGAACATGTATCTCGCTAATCCGAGACCATGGGGGAATAATACTAGAGGGGGAGAGAGATCCTTCACCAGGAGGTGTGTGTGAGAAGTGAGGAGGGGGTGGCCTTTTATAGGAGGAGGGGGGGTGCCCCTCCTTCATGGCCGGTGCATGGAGGAGGTGACCCTTCACCTCCTCCATTCATGTGGCGGTAACTCCCTCCACATAAATTTGCCCCTTCACATTCTCTTTTAAAGTCTCCACTTTAAATGCATTAAATTTTGTCCAAATTTAATGCTCTCTCATTTAATAAAAACTCTTTTATTAATTTTATTCAGAATTTTGTTAATTACTTTAATTAACAAACATTCACATAAACCCCCTGCAACATTTCAATATTACATGCAGAACCAATTTCAGCAATTTTACCCGAAACAGTTTCGGTGTCTATTGAAATAATTCCAGCGCTTTCTTAAATCTTTATCTGAAACATATTTGCTCCAAATGGTGTCGGTATCCCTTAAGTGTGTCACCCTACTGTTCGTGAATAATGCAGACATGATCGAGACCCCTCTCCGATCAATAATCAGCAGCGGGACCTAGAGATCCATACTGTCTCCTACACATTCAACGATGACTTCTGTGATCGTGAGAACCTTTAATGCTAGTAACTAAATCCCTTTGTCCCGCGATATATTACATGTCCGAGATTCGATCATCGGTATCTCCATACCTAGTTTGATCTCGTTACCAACATGCACTCTTTTCTCGTTCCCGTGATATAACATTCTAGTGATCACATCACTTGCTTGCAAGCTATTTCAATGTGATATCACCGAGAGGGCCCAGAGTATATCTATCCGTCATCAGGATGGACAAATCCCACTCTTGATCCATGAGCCTCAACATAACACCTTCGTAGCACTGAACCCACCTTTATAGTCACCCTGTTACGGTGTGACGTTTGATGTTATCAAGATACTCTTCCGGTGTTAGCAATTAACATGATCTCATGGTCTAAGGATAAAGATTACTTCGTATGATATTATAGCAATATAAACATAATGACTTTGATCGTAATGCTATACTTCGGATGAATGTTCATCACATCATTCCACCAATGGTGTGACCTTGTTATTAACAACATCCAATGTCCATGATCGGGAAACCTTGATCATCTTGTTAATCAACAAGATAGTCTATAAGAGAGGCATAACTAGGAACCCTTTTTGTTTATTAAACACACATGTATTGATGTTTTTGATCAATACAATTCTAGCATGTAAAATAAACATTTATCATAAACATGGAATAAGATAATAACCACTTTATTATTGCCTCTCGGGCATATTCCCTTCAGTCTCCCACTTGCACTAGAGTCAATAAATCTAGTTTGAAAAACTTTGAGTATTGAACACCTATGGCTTTCTGGTGTTGCATATACGCTATTGCTAGTGGTTAACATAATCTCTGGATCTAACAGTTTCAGGTCCGTGTGTTGAAGTTAGCAAAACCATGTATCATGGGGACCGCTTTCAACGCTTCATTGGTACTTTGTACCTAGTTGATATCATGTTCTTTTGCTTATGGATCCCGGCGGTGTGAAATAAAAGTGGAACTTATAAGATCATGGAGTTTGTATGTATGTTAGAGAAACGCATGGGCCGCTAGCCTAAGCCATGCCTAATCATGGTGGAAACTTGCAGCATAACCATAATGAGCATTCTATGAAGCATCCTCAATAAAAATCTATGCACATAGTAAATAAAAAGATCGCCGAGATGCTCATTGTCTACTTTCCTTGTATTTTGATTATGGGATAGCTCCCGTGTCATGTGCAAGGGGTACCCCGTTGGCGGTTCTCTATGATACGTATATACCTACAATGACAAGAGCTTACTTGTGACTGAAGTTGAGTAGCATGAGGATCGGTCTTCGTAAGTAAGGGGCATGAGACTTCGATTTATAACTTGTCAAGCATATCCTCTTAGTTGTCTCACTTTCACCTTAACCACATTCAAGATGCTTATGATAGGGGCAATGAGAGCTCAAAGCTAACGAGTACCATACTTTTAGCATTTGGAAGCCTTTCAAAATTATTCAAAACCTTTTTCTTCTATTGTTGAGCCTCCATATATTCTTTAAGCACCTTCTTGAGAGCATAGTTGTCATTCTTTGTGTTTGTTCCAATACTTGATTATTTGTGTTATGACTTTGATGCTTGTATCCTTGATATCTTTACTTATAGTCATCACTTGAACTTTAGAGGTGCCTTGACATTCATAATCAAAGGCAAGCGAGATACCACTCTATCATACCTTTCTATGAGCATTGTAATGTTGCTTATGTTTGTGCTTCGTGCTACTTATTATTCTTGAGTTGGAATCTCTTCATAGCTTGCAATGACTATTAAGTAGACTCAGTTGCATACTCTTTATTATGAACTGTCTGAGTAGTTGATCACATTGCTGAGAATATTTACATCATATGAAGCAAATGTGTTTGTGAAAGTTCTTTTATCACACTCAGTTTTCAACTGAATTGCTCGAGGACAAGAAATAAGCTAAGCTTGGGGGGAGTTGATACGTCCAAAACGTATCTACTTTCCCGAACACTTTTGCTATTGTTTCTCCTCTATACTTGTGTGATTTGGATGCAACTAATGCGAACTGACGCTGTTTTCAGCAGAATTGCCTTGGTGTCTACTTTTTGTGCAGAAAATCAACTATCAGGAAAAATCCCGGAAAATATGCCAAAAATCCTATTTCACCCGAAGACTCAGGGCAGGAATACGAGGCGGAGAAGAGCCACAGGGTGGCGGACCACTATGGCGCGGGCCAGGCCAGACCGCGCCAGGGGGTGGTGTGGGCCCCCCAGGCACCCCCTCGGCATCTCTCTTCGCCTATAAGGAGCCTACTGACCTAAAAACTTTGGGGGGTTCGACGTTTTTCCAGAAGGAGTTCCTCTCCGCCGCCACCACCAGATTCCACGAAATAGCACCATAAACTCCGTTCTGGCACCCTGCCGGGACGGGGAATTGGAGGAGATCATCGCCATCATCACCATCGATTCTCCATCGACCATCCATATTTCCCCCATCTATGAGTGAGTAATCCCCCGCTGTAGGCTATGGGGATGGTAGTGATTGGATGCGATTGTTCATGTAATGGCATCAGATTGTTAGGGCATGGTGCCTAGTATCTTTTATTAGTGCTTTATGACTTTGCTGCGACTTGTTGTGCTTAATGCTTGTCACTAGGGCCCGAGTGCCATGATTTCAGATCTGAACGTATTATTGATTCATTATGATAGTATTGTTCTTGGTCTTATCTGCAAGTTGTATACACACGTTGTTGTCCGGAACCTATGGCCCCGGCGATGTAAATCGGGATAACCGGAAGGGAAAGGCTTTGATGTGAGGATCACATGTGTTCACGGAGTGTTAATGCTTTGCTCCGGTGCTCTATTAAAAGGAGCACCTTAATTGCCAGTAGTTCCCTAGAGGCCCCGCTGCAAACGGGCTGGCAGGACAAAAGATGTTGTGCAAGTTCTCATTGCGAGCACATATGACTACATATGGAACACATGCCTAGGATTGTCTAGTACTTGGATGCTTTATATTATTTATCTGCAATTGCCCTATGTTCTGATTGCTATGTGGATTGTCTTGTCCATGCAACGCCCGTCCATCCATCCCTATGCCTATCGCACTCGAATCCCATTGTTTACTGCTTTTGTTACTACTATCTTTGCTTTACTACTACTGTTGCTTTACTATTCCTACTACAAAACTGTTGCTACTGATAAACTGCTGTGAGCAAGATTGTTTCTAGGTGCAGCTGAATTGACAACTCAGTTGTTAAGGCTGATAAATATTCTTTGGCTCCCCTTGTGTCGAATCAATAAATTGGGTTTCACTTCCCTCGAAAATACTGCGATACACCCCCTATACTTGTGGGTCATCAGCTACCAGTCGTCAAAAAGTAAGTTCCACTTTATCATTACTTGTATTGTTATCTTTCTGAGTCATAATGTTTTTATCTTCTTATGGCTCAGAGCTAAACCACTACAAAAAGTAAAAGTGAAATCCAAGAAGACTCAACGCCAATAGAAGTTGAACTTCGTTTCTCCTACTGCTGCTCCTCTGACTCCCAACCCCAACACATCATCAGTGCTGGAGGATATTCCGTCTCCATGCGCTGGAGATGCTAAGGCTCATTCTGAAGAGCGAGTGAACGCCAGTTCACAAACCGATGTCATCATTAGTGACTTAGGAATGGATAAGGGTGAACCCTCTAAGGGTAATGATCCTACAGTTGATACTTTTGCCAAGAATCTTCTAAAGGTTCCTGGTGCTGCCAATCTTGGCTACCAGGAAAAGTGCAGAGGACATTCATAAACTTGCTTTTTCTTGTTTGGAATCTCAGAACATTTCTTCCGAGGAAGGGGCTCCAGAAGTCGAAGACGTCAAACTTGAAGATTTTCTAGAGCAGATTCATGTTCGGGACGAGAGACTAAGGGCTGGTGAAGTTCCACCTCCACCAGTGCAATCCTTAACCCTGGCCGAGAAAGTTTCTGCTGAGGTTAATGCCAACCTTAACAAGCTCCACCGTGAGCACATTGTAAGTCGTTTTTCGACTCTTTCATAGTATTTATATCACATCCTCTAGCCCCCAAGCATGAAGTTGGATGTGAATAGAATCCGGGTTCACGCTTTTATAGGATGCTAAAAAACAAAGTACTGTAGCTCCCAAGGCTTGTGCTAGAAATTTAACTTAGTTAAAAATTACAGCCCGAGTCTTAGTAGACGTCTGACTCTAGTTACTATTCTGACTTACAGAAAATTAATTGTTACAACCAGAAATTCTTGAAAAACATATGCAACAAATGGAGAGCGGTAAAGGCTCTCTGGCTTGAAAATGCTCAATTAAAAGTGGACACTACAAAGCAAGTGAACATACAGAGAAATCCAATGGCCTTGTGGCGTAGGAGGAAATTCCATCAGTGTACTCATATGTAATTTTCAATTGCAGTGTTTAATAAATATATTTGATCACTTTTGCTTTCATAAAATCTTACTGTTTGGTTGCTTTACTGTTTATGTTGTCAATCACGACAAAGTCATACTCCTTTAACCACCTAACTAGCCCACTATGGCCAATGGGCTTTTAAGCAAGTCATGCCCATGATACAAACCCTAGATCTATATAATACAGGGAAAACTAACTCCTATCCATGCGGCCACACTGATGGCTCTGAAATATAGCCATCTAACGTCCACATTTAAACTGGATATTAATCATATTCTTGATGAAATATCTCTCTAAACCCTGCCACAAATGCTAATATTTAGAGGGGTATGCAATCCTTTCTTTTGTATTTTTCCTGCAAAGATAATGTTGTTTAAAGGAGGGAATCACTACATTCAAGTCAAAGGTACGAGATTTCCAACAACTAGAAGAAACTAGGAGCCTTACAACAAAGGCAAACGCTTTAACGACCAACTATACGGCCGGAGCAAAAATTCCGACCGTATAGCTCCGGTCGTATAGTTGGCGCGTCCATCATTAGGTCAAATAGAACAACTTTTGTGTAGGGACCCCTATATAAAGAAGCCTCAGGCGACGGGAAAACGAGAGACGCTCTGCCCCGAAGAAGCCAGACTCCGCCAAAAGCAGCCTCTAGATCTCCAAACCCTTCTCCATCTCCATAGCCATACTACACCACTTGTAATAGTAGATATATTCTCCGATTGGCGATATTATAAGACTATTTCTATCAATCTTATGATTTTTATTACAATGTTTGTGATTGTTGATCTCATATCTATGTGTGAGTAATTCTCCTTGGGCTAAGGTCTTCGGACTAGCCATGTAGCAATTGTGCATGTGAATTATCATAGATGGGTGATGGCTCGTGATTGATGAGCTCGTTGGGGAACCCCAAGAGGAAGGTATGATGAGCACAGAAGTAAGTTTCCCTCAGTTATGAAACCAAGGTTTATCGAACCAGTAGAAGCAAGGAAACACCGCAAAGGTGTTGCTAGCTAAGCCTTGGCAGGGCGCACTACCGGTGCTAGTAGCAACGTGGAGACCTGCACAACACAACCACATAACTTTGTCCCCAACTTGCGATGAGGTTGTCAATCTCACCGGTTTGCTGAAAACAAACGATTAAATGTATCGAATGGAAGGAAGTAATAGTTTGCAGAAAGTAAACACAAAGCAGTAAACAGTTTCCAGATTGTATGTAAAAGAAAGGATCGAGATCCATAGTTCACTAGAGGTGGCTCTCCTTAAGATAGATAACATGCTGGGTGAACAAATTACAGCGGGGCAATTGACAAACATCGAGAAAGCATACATGCATATACTAATCATCTTGACTCCTTTGAGACTTGATTGGGCATTAAAACATTATACATAGACCGCCATCCAACTGCATCTATGACTAATAATCCACCTTCAGGTTATCATCCGAACCCCCTCTAGTATTAAGTTGCAAGCAACAGATTATTGCTTTATGAATTGCGTGTAATGTAAACAATACGATTGTTCTATGAACAAAGGATTGTTGTTTTCTCCCTAGTAGCAACAGCACATCTAGTACCTTAGAGATTTCTGTCACTTCCCCAGATTACCAGAGGCATGAACCCACTATCGAGCATAAATACTAACTCTTGGAGTTGCTACCATCTACTTGGCCAAGATAGCTACTAACAACAAAAAGCATGCAAGATCACAAATAATAAAGACATGATAGAATCAATAATCAATCTGAAATAGCATCTCAATATCCACCGGATCCCCGCAAACACAACATGTAGAATTACAAATAGATGATCTTGATCATGAACGGAGCTCACAAGATCTAGACATGAAATCACAAAGGAGGAGAACCAGCCATCTAGCTACTACATGGACCCATAGTCCAGAGATGAACTACTCACGCATCACACTAGAGGCTTGCATGATGATGAAGAAGGCCTCTAGGGTGAATTCCCCTCTCCGGCAGGGTGCCGGGAAGAGCTTCAGATCCCTCACGATCTAGGGATGGAGATGACGGTGGCTACTGACTCTTTCATGGATTTTTGATCGGGTACTTAGGGTTTTGGTATCGAGGGTAATATATAGGCGGAATGAGAGGCCGAGGGGGTGATGGGGTCGGCCAGACCACCCCCTAGCATGGGCCAGGCTGGCCGCGCGGCCAGGTGGTGTGGCCAGGCCGCAGCCCTTCTCCGTCTCGTATTCTGGCTCCAGATGACTTCCGGTAAAATAGTGACTTTGGCTTTTGTCCCGTCCAATTCCGAGAATATTCATTTTCTGACTTTCCTGGAACCAAAAACAGCAGAAAACAGGCAGCTGGCACTGTGGCTCTTGTTAATAGGTTAGTCCAAGAAATCATATGAAAAGTACTCCAAAGTATGGACAAAACACAAGAAAGTAGATAAAACCAAGCATGGAACATTAAAAATTATAGATACATTTGCAATGTATCAATGGGATCGTGTATTAGTTTGTATGACATGATGATTATAGTATCCTATCTTGCCTCAATCCAAGGGCTTGTCAGGTACCAAGGACCCCGAGGGTTGAGCCAGGTATAGGGAGTATGAGTGATGACTGATCTGCAGGTTGGGAACCCCAAAGGATGTAAGGGTAAATGCGGTGTATGTCAAGGATTTGCTTGGGATTAACGGTGACATCACTATGCATATCATTAGTTCTCTTTCTTCTATGGATGAGACTAGTAGGTTATTGCTATAAGCAGTTTCGTAGGCAATAGCAATTATGGATGCACTACCCACATATAATTTATCTTGCTCTAACAAGTACACGCATACTTTATTTCTATCTTTTATTTCCATCAGATGTTTTGCACAGCTACAGGTGAAACCGAATGCCCTAGGCCCTCTCTCCATCATCGACAACAACAAAAAGACGCAAGTTATTGGTCTGGTAAAAACACAAAAGGAATTCTAAAACTCCCAAAGGTCCGTTAAAGTAACTTCACTACGCATTCGCTTCCCGAGGATTTGATAACCTAGATCTACTAGGGAAAAATAAGCTATACTACATCCGTAATCCGGATCAAAGGTATCAACCCTTTTTCTGGCGCCGTTGCCAGGGAAGCAATAGCTACCCTGGTGAGGTTATTAGGAACCTTGCTAGTTTTAATTCTTGTTTTTAATTTTGTTAGTTTGATTTTAGTGTTTATTTGATAAACCAAAAAAATTATTTAGTCTTTAAATTCTTGCTTTTACTGTTATAATTTTTTATCTAAGAAAACCCAAAAACATAGGAAGTATGGCTGAAAAGAAGCTTGGGGAGTTTGCTACTCCCAATAATGATTATTTGCTTACTCCTATTACTCAGCTAGCAATCGCTGCTGATGACTATGAAATTAAGCCCTATTACTTAAGTTTGGTTCAACGGAATCAATTTGGAGGCTCTGCTGCTGAAGATGCGGGTTTGCACTTGAATACTTTCACTAAAATATGTGATATGATGCGTATAAAAGACATTGACCCTGATGCGGTCAAATTGCGTCTATTTCCTTTCTCTCTAAGAGGGAGAGCTCAAGAATGGTTGCTATCTTTGCCTAAAAATACCATTGCATCATGGGTGGGATGTACTTCTTTATTGATGACTAAATTTTTCCCACCTGCAAAGACTATGCAACTTTGATCTAATATTACTGGCTTTAGACAGGAAGAGCATGAGCCACTAGCGCTTGCATGGGAGAGGATGAAAGAATGCCTAAGAAACTGTCCTAGTCATGGGATGGAAGATTGGTTAATCCTCCATTTATTTTACAATGCTCTTAATCCTGTGTCTAAGTCCATGCTTGATACTGCAGCTGGAGGAACATTTATGGGTAAACATATTACCGAAGCAAAGAAGCTGCTAGACAATATGCAAGACAACCATGCCCAATGGCATGTGGAAAGATCAAACACGAAGAAGGTGAACTCTGTCTCACCACAAGAGAACGAAGATCTCAATGCTAAGTTGGATGAGCTCATACTATCCGTAAAAGGTAAGGAAACTCAGGTAAGAGCCACCCCCGAAACAAATATTGGAGAAATAGACTCCGTAGCTCGTAATGATTATAATCTTGCTTGGAAGAAGAGTTACAATCCTAACTTTCAGAAACATTATGCTAGTCCTGTAGGTAACTCTAATAATAATATGGGAACTAGTAATGGTAGTCTCCAAGAAATGCGTAAGTATTTCATAGACTCGCAAAATGAACACAACAATATTTTAGTTAAAATTACGGAGAACTATGATGCTATACTTGGTAAATTATCTAACCAAGCTGTTAGTTTGAGAAATAATTTGCAGGCCCTTCAAGAAAGAACAAGGATCGTTGAGGCACAACTAAGTAAGATAACCGAGAGTCAAACTCTCATTCTAGCTAAATTTGTAGGTAAAGCTGAGCCCAATCCTGTTGAGGAACTCAAAATGATGAGGATCCAAAGGGAGGAGCCTGAAGAAATTAATTATAGTAATGCTCCTTCACCAAGTTACACCGTTGAAGATCTCGTAAAAAGGATCAACGTCAAGATTCCGGTAAGTGAAGGTAGTGAGAAAGCTATGTACCAACATTTTGTCAATCAAGTAGCAATAAAGGTACGTGAGCTTGAAGAAGAATCCAAGCAAATTGCTGAAAAATTACCTGTTAAACTAGATGACATATTTGAGCGTACTATTAAGATTAAAATTGGAACCAATGAGATAGCCACACTTTGTGATCTAGGTGCAAGCATCTCAACGATTCCAAAGAGTCTTTTTAACAAGTTAGATCTTGGCTCCTTTGAAATTACTGAGTTAAAATTGCATCTAGTAGATTCTACCTACAAACAAGCTGTAGGGATTAAGGAGAACACTTTAGTATACATTAAAGGCTATCCTGCTCTCATTGATTTCGTCATAGTTGACATGCCTGAAGATGCTACTACTCCTATTATATTAGGCTGTCCTTTCTTAAGAACTATTAAGGCTTTGATTAATCTGCATGAAGGGAATGTGAAGCTACAATTGCCTTCGCGGGATCCTTTTGTTATTCATTTCCCTAGGAATAAGAAAGCCAAGAATGATGCAAAGGAGGCCATCACTTTGAAGGCCAATTACTTTGAAGTGGGTGTTCCACTCATCTGGCCCAAGTGAGTATCACCAAGGTCAAGCTATTGACCATAAAAGAGCGCTCCATGGGAGGCAACCCATGTGAAATAAAGGTTTGAGTTAAGTTTTTAGTTTTAGTTTAAATTTATGTTTAATAAAGAGTGCTAGAAAACTCCATTCGAGGAGAAGAAGTCCGGTAGTACTTGAAATTCTGCATTATTCATGCTATTGTTGGTCGACAATATTTACTATCAATTTTCTATCAAAAACAAGGTATATCACTAAGTTATAGGAAAAGAAATAGTTTACAAAGAAACATAATTTTTTTGACGCACATAGAGAGTTTAACAACCAACTATATGTCGGGAATAAAATTTCTGGCCATATAGTTCCGGTCGTATAGATATCTTTGCCATCGAAAATTATTCTGCAATATGTACTGAGAGTTTAACTACCAACTATACGGCGGAAATAAAAATTCCGGCCGTATAGCTCCGGTCGTATAGATATGAATGCTTCTGTACAATTTCTTTTCATATGTACTGAGAGTTTAACGACCAACTATAGGGAGGGAATAAAAATTCCGGCCATATAGTTCTGGTCGTATAGATATCAATGCCTTTGCAAATTTTCTTTCACAAGGATAAACAGTTTAACGACCAACTATATGGCCGGAACATTTTGTGCCGCCCGTATAGCTGCGTCCGTATAGCTGCGCCGCCAGGAGGAAAACCTATTTTTTTTACAAAAGGCCAACTATACGGCCGGAACACGTTGTTCTGACCGTATAGTTTCACCCGTATAGTTGTGTCCGACCAAAATCTCATGGGAAGGTACTCTCAACTCTAAAACTTCAATCTTTTTTTCTTTCTTCTACCTCCAAACTCTCTCACAACCTCAAGAGATCTCCATCTCTACTCAATTTCATTCGATTTCCTCGCACACAAGTGATCTATGGTATGTTTCTCCTCCGATCCTCCAATTACTGATCTATTGTCATTGTCAATCTAGGGTAAGACCTACTATGAACCAATTGCAATGATTTCCTTTCCTAGATTATTATTTTGAGGAGAATTCTTTAGTGTGCTATGATGAGGAATACAATGCACTTACTGTTGTTGGATCAAAAAGTTTTATTTTTGCCTTTCTTCAATGTTTTCGATGATGAACACAAGGAGCCAAACTCTCGCTCGTGCCACCGCTAGCGCTTCTCGGTCTGCCACTCAGGAACGCATGGGGATACGGTTCAAGAATGAGGCCTATCGTGATCACTTCAATAGGATCAAGAACCGCGAAGTGAAGGCCACCAAGTGGGCTTGTCCCATCATATTGAACCAACTCGGTATTGCTGATGACTTCAATTTACTTTGCAATAGAGCTGGCCTGCAAAACTTTATTTACAATGATGTACCTACTTATCACCGCTTAACCATTGAATTTCTTAGTTCATTGCAAAGCACCATTAAACAATGGAAAGGAGAGGATACTATTTCTTTCCATCTGATGAATAACAATTACACTTTAACATTAGATGAATGGTGTGTATGTTTTAATTTGCCAAACAATGATATTCATGCTTTACGCGCATCCTTTACTAGCCTAGAACCTACCCTAAACAATACTATAATGGAATGAGTTTCACTACTAGAATAAACAAGGGGAATATTCAACATCCTGCAATTCGCTATTGGTTCTATGTTATTGATAACACCTTGCAGGCATGTAATGAGTTCACGAGACTCAATGAGGAGGACATACTAGTCCTCGCAAAGGCTGCTTACATCAACTGTAGCTTGTCACTCAACTTGGGCGCCATCCTTGTGCGCTACTTGGAGCACCAAGCCTCCCAAAGCCAAGGACCAATTATAGGGGGAGGCGTCATCACCGTACTTGCCACTGCCCTAGGCCTTGACCTAGGTGAGTTGCAACTCATACTAGGTGATACACGTGTTGGTTTCTCCACCTTGAGAGCCCATGGAATGCTCACTAGGAGAGGTGGTGCTTATTACCTGCATATTGCTGGAGCAGGGCGTATCTACCCCGCTCCTATGCCTAATGGTCTTTTCTCTATCGAGGAACGACATTTGCTATATGATTTGCAGGTTAAGCAACACCAACCCGAGGAAGAGATTCTGGAGGAGGATGAGGACCAAGAGGAGGAGCAAGAAGTTCCTTATCAAGAGGAGCAGCCACAAACCCGGTTCGCCACATACCAAGATTTCCAAGAACTTGGAGGGACTGTGGACAGGATGTATAGCCTCTCTTTGAACCTCCGAGAATCAACAAGTAACCTCTCCACTCAATTCGCGAACTGGAGTAACGACTTTTTCCTGCCACCACAATGATTTGAAGGGCTTGCTAAAGCCTAAGCTTGGGGAAGTTTCCTCATATATCTTTATTTGGCGTTTATTTGCTTTTATTTAGAGGTTTCTTTTTATTTGAGTTTATAAGCACTCGTGTTGGTTTCCCCAACACTTTATCTTTAGTTCTTTTCTATTTTTCTTTCGAAATTTTCTAGCTGAGCTTTGCTGCCAATTTTCTATTCTTTAAAGTTCCTCTCTTAAAAACACAAAAATATTTCTCCATTTTTCCTTATTTTCCCTCTTTCTTTTCTTTCTGCCTCGAGGTCTTCATATATTTGCAGGAGAGTGGTCGACTTCGAGTTTCCAAGAAACAAATAAAAAAGGAAGAGAGAAGTGGAACCAAACATGAGAGGTATGCCTTATGACTCCCCACTTTTGAAGTTTGAGAAACCCATGCTGGTTAGTAGTAAATGTTGAGATATTATATTGGTGGAGTCATTCTTTGTATCGTCATAAGATTTTCATTTACATGGGTATTTAATTGGGTATATTTTGTTCTAGCTCTCGTAATTAACCAAGTATTTCCTAAAAATTGCTAAATAATTGTAATAAGAAAAAGTCTCACAATAGAAGGCTTGGGTGTTGTAGTGTTTAGTCTTGAAGGCTTATTTCTAGAGATACTCAACACCACTGAAAATGTTGATTGACTTGATAGCTCTCTTTGAAAGGATTTGTTCAACTGAATTAATGTTTAGCGGTTTTTGTGAGCATGCGAAAGTTTGACTTGTTAATCGTAAGAATGATATAGCTTTATGCGTGTCAAACTTCATGGGATGCCAACAAATCCGCTGTCCTACGAGCGATCTTCATGGAGGAAACTCCTAGATTTCGGCTATGAGTTGATTAAACACTTATAGCAGTAATGCTATAGTGGGTAAGATTCTTGGCACTCCCGGGTAGCTGTAATCATGATGGAATCACTCCTCTAGCTGTTATGAGAAATCATTATGCAAAAGGAACAAAAACCTTAGTGATGTCACGAGTGTCCATCACAGCCCGATAAACTAAATATTTTTTTGGCATGCTCTCAATTACTTAAAAACTGAAATTCTTGAAGGACAATGAATACAAAAGTAGTGCTTGAAAACTCTTGATTTATTGATGTGGGAGAATTGAGATACTCTAGTGTATATGCTTTTCATGACAACTCTCACACTCTTAATTTACATGATTATACTTTACTATTCAAAGGCAAGCCTATGAGTTGATTACTTGACTTGGAATAAAGTTTACTCATTTGAATCATCCATGTTTACAATAATTTTGCTGCAATATAAGGATGCATGAAACCCGCATGATATGCTTGCAATTACTCTATCTATGCTGAAGTTTTTCAAATTTATAAAGTGGAGGAAACATGAGACTACTAATCATGAGTAAGATCACCATCTCGTTATTTCAGTTTAAATGCCGAGTTCCTTTTTTATTTTGGTTTTCTTGCTCGGGACTATCAAGTTTAAGCTTGGGGAGGTTGATGGCTTTGAAATATAGCCATCTAACATCCACATTTAAACTGGATATTAATCATATTCTTGATGAAATATCTCTCTAAACCTGCCACTAATGCTAATATTTAGAGGGGTATGCAATCTTTTCTTTTGTATTTTTCCTGTGCAGATAATGTCGTTTAAAGGAGTGAATGACTACATTAAAGTCAAAGGTACAAGATTTCCAACAACCAGAAGAAACAAGGAGCCTTACAACGGAGACAGATGCTTTAACGACCAACTATACAACCGGCGGAGCAAAAATTCCGACCATATAGCTCCAGTCATATAGTTGGCACCGCCACCGTTAGGTCAAACAGAACAACTTTCGTGAAGGGACCCCTATATAAAGAAGCCTCAGGCGATAGGAAAACGAGAGGCACTCCACCCCGAAGAAGCCAGACTCCGCCAAAAGCAGCCTCCAGATCTCCAAACCCTTCTCCATCTCCACAGCCATACTCCACCACTTGTAATAGTAGATCTCTTCTCTGATTAGCGATATTGTAAGACTATTGCTATCAATCTTATGATTTTTATTACAATGTTTGTGATTGTTGATCTCATCTCTATGTGTGAGTAATTCTCCGTGGGCTAAGGGCTACGGCCTAGCCATGTAGCAATTGTGCATGTGAATTATCATAGATGTGATCGTGTATTAGTTTGTATGACATGATGATTATAGTATCCTATCTTTCCTCAATCCGAGGACTTGTCAGGTACCCAAGACCCTAAGGGTTGAGCCAGGTATAGGGAGTATGAGTGATGACTGATCTGCAGGTTGGGAACCCTAGTGACAGAAGGGGTAGTATGGCTGTATGTGAGGGATTTGCTTGGGATTAACGGTGACATCACTATGCATATCATTAGTTCTCTGTATTCTATGGATGAGACTAGTAGGTTATTGCTATAAGCGGTTGTAGCGGCAATAACAATTATGGATGCACTGCCCACATATAATTTATCTTGCTCTAACAAGTACATGCATACTTTATTTCTATCTTTTATTTCCATCAGATGTTTTTCATAGCTATAGGTGAAACCGAACGCCCTAGGCCCTCTCTCTCCATCATCAACAACAACAAAAAGACGCAAGCTATTGGTCCGGTAAAAACACAAAAGGAATTCTAAAACTCCCAAAGGTCCGTTAAAGTAACTTCACTATGCATTCGTTTCCCGAGGATTCGATAACCTAGGTCTACTAGGGAAAAAGAAGCTATACTACATACGTAATCCGGATAGAAGGTATCACACACTCCCCTCTCAGCTAAGTGCTAACCCTAGATCTCCCTCCACTCTCTCACTCCACGACTAACACAAGATCCCAGAACTATCTATCTCCATGAAAATACTATAGTGTTTAGTTCAACGTCATGCTGATCCACCACCAGGCAGCGTCCTATGCGCCATGCTGATCCACCGTGTGAAGGTGCTGAAATCTAGCAGCGAGGTCTTCTTCAGGGAAGATAGTGCTTAGGTCATCGAGAAGTAGATGGCACCGTCCAGATCCATTGCCGCGTAGATCCAGCCGCGTCCACATCCAGTGCCGACCAGATGCACCGTCGTCCGTCATCCAGATCCACCAGTTTGTAGAATCTCATGCATAATAGGCAGGAGCTCAATTTTAGATTTTAGTTTTTGCCCTTTTTTAGTATTTCTTTTTTCTTTATTTTATAGGGGCTCAAGATATTTTGTAACAGAAATATATTTTTTAACTTGGTGATTTTCGATTTGTCAAATTGCAAATAATGGATTATTAGCAACCTATAAATCCGCTATTGTTAATATAATTAATTTTCGCTAATGATGGAAGGTGTAACAAGGCAAATAATTCGCGGTCACACGACACTAAATTTCCGCCGTCTTCCATAACGTAATGTGGCGCGTCCTCTCCCACGCCACTGAAGCGCTAGTTCGGTGGATCACATTGTGCTGCGCCAAAAAAATCCACTGCCGTTCGTGAATCCCAGTGCAGTTATCCCTGACGGCTTTTTTTTGCCGTGCCAGCATGAGCACGGCGACTAAGGCTGTGCCTCGGTGTCTATAAGTGCCAACACCCAGGCGCCGTGTTGTAGTGGGAGAAGGACGAAGTGAAATGTAAACATTTCTGGCTCTATGTCCAATGTTTGATTAGTGTGCCGTTTATTTATTCTAGTGTCCTTTTCCATTCCAAGTTTGCTGACCTAGTCCTGCAAACTCGTGGAGGAGGCAGAAAATTTCAAAATATCGGAGGCAGAGAATGCCGGATTATTAGCTGAGCTCAAAAAACTAAAGGCTAACCATGAACATAGTATCCATAATATTCTTGAATCCAGCAACATGGTCATTGAAGAGAGTGACTGAACTATTGCCAGCCAAGACACAGAAATATCAGACTTGAAGGCGGAACTGGATAGGCAGGCTGATACTACTCAAGCACTCTAGGAAGAACTCTAGAGTTTGAGGGAAGAAAGGACCAAAATAGATGAAGCCATCCTTGGTAAGTTTGCTGCCAACACCACATATCTTCGTACTTCAATGTTTTATGACTATATTTTGCCGGTTTTACTAATCTTGCCTTTTCACAGGACCCCTCAACATTCTGGATTCATCCACGTCCGAGTCATGCAATGGCCGATTTGTTGCGGTCAGAGATTTAATCCATGACTTCCACCAAACTCTTGAAGAGGTTGGTGAAGCCATTGATCTCTCCGACTTGCACAGACTATCCTCCTTTGAAATGTGGGACCTAGCGAAGGAATTTCCAAATCTTGTGGAGGACTAGAAGAGGTTGTATGCTCAGACAGCTGCCTTGAATGCCCTTACCATGGTGATGAGTCACCATGGTAATCACCATGGTAGGATGGGAATCTAGCAAGTCATGAAGGGTATTTCGACTATGGATGAAGAAAACAACAAGCAAGACGTCGGAGCCATATGGGAGTCTTGTGCCGGATACGCTTATCGTGTGGACGAGATGACCAACTACGAGAAGCCATTCTTCCAGTCTATCACTATGCCACCAAGCCCCCCAACCAAAGAAACTGAAGCCTCCGACGATGAAGAAAAGACCGAGTCTGATGTCCCCATCTTGGAGAAAAATTAGGGTGACCTGGATGCTGGTGATGGGTTCATAGCATGGAAAACAAAAATTTTCTACCGCAAGAACGAACAAAACCCAGATATAATCTAGATAAAAGCCAAGATCTAATCTATTAGACATGTGCAACGAGATAGATCTGTACTAACCCTTGTAGACCCGAAAGCGTTACGAGATCGGATCTCGTGGTTGATGTAGTCGATCATTTGCCGATCTCAAGATCGAGTAGATGATCCTTCCGGCGCCGCGTTCCGGCAGCTTCCTGATCCAACACACGCGTGAGTCGGCGACCTTCCTCTCCCCGTTCTAGCGAGCAGCAGAGGTAGTAGATCTCTCCATGGAATCCCAGCAGCACGACGGCATGGTGGTGGTGGTGGAGTAGAGAATTCTGCAGGGCTTTGCCTAAGCCTGAGCAGAGGGAAGGAGGAGGATAGAGGCAACTTGAAATCTAGAGAATAGAAGGGGCAAGGGGGCTTGTGCCTCCACCCATCTATTTAAAGGAGGGAGGTGCCATGGGGAGGTGGATTCCTTGTAGGACTCCCGTCTCCCTTGGTCGGCGGATCAAGGAGGTGGGGGGAGAGTCCTACTTCTCCACGAATCCTTGTCTTACCCCACATGGATTCCTTGATCCTTTCTTGGTTTTCAAGTAAACTCCAAGAAATCTTCTAGAACCTTCCGGAACATTCCGAAACCTTCTAGAATCCCCATACAAATACTCCAGAACATTTCCTACCTTAGAAAATGATCCCCATTATATGAATCTTACTCCCCGGACAATTCCGGATCTCCTCGTGATGTCCCGGATCCAATCCGAGACTCCGAACAACATTCGGTCTCCAACGCACATTCCATATCTACTTAAAACAACTTCGAACCTTAACTATGTCACCCTACGGTTCGTGAATATGCAGACATGATGAAGACACCTCTCCGATCAATAACCATCAGCAGGATCTAGAGATCCATAATGGCTCCCACATACTCAACGATGACTTCGTGATCGATAGAACCATTAACATACGAAACCAATTCCCTTTGTCACGCGATATTCTACTTATCCGAGGTTTGATCGTCGGTATCTCCATACCTAGTTCTACCTCACATCGATAAGTACTCTTTACTCGTTCCATGATATGTCATCCCTTGTGACCTAGTCACATGCTTGCAAGCTAACCAGATGACTTTCCACCGAGAGGGCCCAGAGCATATCTATCCGTCATATGGATGGACAAATCCCAATCTTGGTCCATGCGCTTCAACACATACTTTCAGAATACCCAATGACACGTTTATAACCACCCAGTTACGAAGCGGTGTTTGATGTCATCAGAGTATCCATCCGGTGATGGTGATTAACATAACCTCATGGTCAAAAGATTAGGTTACTATGCATTTGAAAGCTTATAGCAATACGAACTTAATGACTTGATCTTATGCTACGCTTACTATGGGTGTGTGTCCATCACATCATTCTCCTAATGATATAATCTTGTTACTAATGACATCCAATGTCCATGATCAGGAAACCATGATCATCTATTAATCAATAAGCTAGTTCAACAAGAGGCTTACTAGGGACTCTTTTATGTTTACAAAACACACAAGTATTAATGTTTCCGATTAATACAATTATAGCATGGGATGTAAACATTTATCATAAACATAAAGATATAATAATAACCATTTTATTATTGCCTCTTGGGCATATCTCCAACGGCTGGCACCAACGAACCGGGAAATCCTCCATCTCCTCCACTTGTAGCATAGAGTCAAAAAAACTATGTATTATTTTGTATCAAGTGGTGTAATATTAAACCAATTATCTGTCTGTGCTGTTTTGTAAGAACTTATGCTTTTACTCTAGCACTTGGTTTTTTTTGCTGTGCTCGAAAATTACTTAAGAACTTTTTTGTTCATAGTTACTATTTAGGGATTTCTATTTTCATTCCCCTGGTTCATTAGTTGTACTCAATTTTCCCCAACCGCTTAGTTTTTCCTCACTTTTGCCCTCCCTCCATTCCGAAACCCTCACATGCGCTCGGGCGGGGGGATGCCATCAGGTCAAAGGCTTGACCATTAGATGCTGACCGGTGGGACCGCGTTGGGGAGGGTCGTGCGTTGAGCGTTACGTTACGTCGCCTCGACCGTTACATGCTAACTGGTGGGACCAGGATACACAGTAAACCAGCCATCCATCTCTCGCCGATTATGGGGGGCAGGTGTGGGACCATGTGCAGCGTGTTTGGTGGTTACGTGTGCCCTATTGTCTAAATTGGAAGTTTTCTTTTTTGTTATTTTTATGATTGGCCTTTTTAAGAGCGCCTTTTCCCCCTCTTTCTCACTAATAGTTGTGTTTTTTTGCCCAAAAAGGTAGCGAATCTAGAGCAGCTTCTCTCTTCATTCATTGTTCCTTTTGCCCTCGTTTTCCCCCAATCTGGTAGCAAATCTAGAGCAGCAAAACTAACCAGCACCATAAATAAATTCAGTAAACAGAGCAGATGTAGATAAAGCATCTAATATAGGTTATATAGTACGGTACTTAACGAGGTTCGACAATTAGGCTGCTCAGTAGTAGCAGCGGACAAATTCCACATAGACACGACAAAAGAAGCTGCTTTACAGTAGCAACAATAGCAGATCAGTGGCCCCTCATGGCCTCTGCCAGGAGGGCCTACGCCTCCTCCATCTGACGCCTCCTCCACTTCTTACTTCCTAGTCCCTTGACCTTGGGCGCCTTGGGCTTGATCGGGGGCATGTGACCCTCCTCGATAGCCACCTTCTGGAGGTTGTGGAGGTGAAGACTGAGCGTCTGGTGCTTGGCTATGAAGCCGTGGACGTTCACGGACTCGCTGCAGGTCCTCACGTCCTCGGCATGTTTCACGAGGGAGTTGAAGTCCATGGCGCGGAGCCTCCTGGTGGGGCAGAAGGGGCACATGTACACGTCGCCGATGAAGAAGTTGTTGTACTAGCCGGACTTCAGCCTCCTTAGGACATGTCGAGTCTTGGTGTCCTTGGACTCGTCGTCGCTACGGACGTCGCTTCTATCCTCCTACAGAGTGCAATAAGGACATGATTGATATACTTTGATTATCGGGATTGATTATTTGCATAAATTAACCGATTGAGATCTCCTGATTATTCCCCAAATCTCAAACCAAATTGAATACTGATCCCAACTACGAACAGGGGATTATCGAAAAGGGGGATTCATCGAAATATGAGATCTAACACAAGATGATTAGCTACTGTAAAAATAAGAACAACCGGTCCCTAATAACATACGATCTAGCATCCAACGATGGGAACGGGGGAAGAATAAGGGAAGGGGAGAAAACCCTGGTTACCTCCGACCATGGGTCAGCGATGCTAGTGTCATAGGGGTTCTCCGGCCTTATGTAAACAACCTCCTCGTAGGGGTCCCAGCCGAGCGGCATCTGCCCGAGACCGGCAGGGGCCTCCTCACCAGCGGCTACGATGTATGCGGGGATTGGGATGGGGGCCTGTACGGGGACGGGGCCCTCCTCGCTGGCGGCCTTGGAGGCCCCGATGGCCACCATGCCGTTCTTCTCCATCACCGGCATGGTTGGGGTTTTCTTGGGGGTTTGCAGAAGGTGATGGGATAGTGGAGACGATTGAGTGATCAAGTAAGTGATGAGAAGTGGGGAGGCCTCTATTAAAGGAGAAGGGAAGCGATGTTTCGTTGCACTACCCTGCACCGTGTAACCGCGTACGCTACTACACCGTGCACAACCACACGTGTTCACCACCACCCCGTGCATCGCACATGCGTACCGTGAGTCGCGTTTTTTCCCTCGTGTCTAACCCTAGCGACTTAGTTGTACTCAGTTTTACCCTCGAGTGTAACACTGGTAGTTTGGTTCTACTCAGTTTTTCCCTCCAGTACTAACACTACCGTGTGAAATATACTCAGTTTTACCCTCTGGTGGCTGGTCAACAGAGAGTCAACGAATAGGTTTTAGCTAGATAATTGAGTCATTTTATGCACAACAAATTCAAAAAGAGCCAAACATAGTGGCATCTACCTAGGGAGTCTTATTATGTGACCTGCCACCATAAGAAATGTATATAAACCAAGTTTTAACCTAAATCACCACTTCTCAAATAACCTACTATCTATGAAGGTTCATGGCTTTCTACTCAAGCCTCTTCCCAAAACATCCCTCCCCAAAACATCCCTCCCCAAAACATAGTTTGTCTGAATGAGGCAATAATTGTCAAACTGGTGTATATTTGAATTGCAAGTAGTTTGATGTATGCCAAGATGTATTTTATTGTATAAAAGACGCATTTTCCATTTTTTAAATCTTTTTCTATTTTCTATTTGAATCCCTTTGTTAGTCTTGCCCTTGGTTTTTAGGTTCTACTCAGTTTTGCCCTTGGTTCTTAAGTTCTACTCAGTTTTCCCGTCTCTTTGTATCCATCTCTCACACTTGTGCTCATCTTCGCTTCTACGCTCTGATTGGTCGAGATAGTTGTCACACGGATCATGCCCACCAACTGTTGATCCTCTGTGATCTAGCGCACAGGATAATGATACATTGCAAATGTATCTATAATTTTTGATGTTCCATGCTTGGTTTTATCCACTTTCTTGTGTTTTGTCCACACCTTGGAGTACTTTTCATATGATTTCTTGGACTAACCTATTAACAAGTGCCACAGTGTCAGCTGCCTGTTTTCTGCTGTTTTTGGTTCCAGGAAAGTCAGAAAATGAATATTCTCGGAATTGGACGGGACAAAAGCCAAAGTCACTATTTTACCGGAAGTCATCTGGAGCCAGAATACGAGACGGAGAAGGGTCGGCTGCTGCCACACCACTGGCCGCTGCCAGGCCCATGCTAGGGGGTGGTCTGGCCGACCCCATCACCCCCTCAACCTCTCCTTCCACCTATAAGATATCCTCGGGACCAAAACCCTAAGTACCCGATCAAAAATCCATGAAAGAGCCTATAGCCGCTGTCATCTCCATCCCTAGATCGGGAGGGATCTGAAGCTCTTCCCGGCACCCTGCCGGAGAGGGGAATTCACCCTGGAGGCCTTCTTCATCACCATGCAAGCCTCCGGTGTGATACGTGAGTAGTTCATCCTTGGACTACGGATCCATGTAGTAGCTAGATGGCTGGTTCTCCTCCTTTGTGCTTTCATGTCTAGATCTTGTGAGCTCCGTTCATGATCAAGATCATCTATTTGTAATTCTGCATGTTGTGTTTACGGGGATCCGATGGATATTGAGATGCTATTTCAGATTGATTATTGATTCTATCATGTCTTTGTTATTTGTGATCTTGCATGCTTTCCATTGTTAGTAGCTATCTTGGCCAGGTAGATGCTAGCAACTCCAAGAGTTAGTATTTATGCTCGATAGTGGGTTTATGCCTCTGGTAATCTAGGGAAGTGACAGAAATCTCTAAGGTACTAAATGTGCTGTTGCTACTAGGGAGAAAACAACAATCCTTTGTTCATAGAACAATCGTATTGTTTACATTACACACAATTTGTAAAGCAATAATCTGTTGCTTGCAACTTAATACTAGAGGGGGTTCGGATGATAACCTGAAGGTGGATTATTAGTCATAGATGCAGTTGGATGGCAGTCTATGTATAATGTTGTAATGACCAATCAAGTTCCAAAGGAGTCAAGATGATTAGTATATGCATGTATTGCTTTCTCGATGCTTGTCAATTGCCTCGCTGTAATTTGTTCACCTAGCATGTTATCTATCTTAAGGAGAGCCACCTCTAGTGAACTATGGATCTCGGTCTTTTCTTTTACATACAAACTATAAACTGTTTACTGCTTTCTGTTTACTTTCTGCAAACTATTATTTCTTTCCATTCGATACGTTTAATCCTTTGTTTTCAGCAAAACACGGTGAGATTGACAACCTCATTGCAAGTTGGGGACAGAGTTCTGTGGTTGTGTTGTCCAGGTCTCCACGTTGCTACTAGCACCGGTAGTGCGCCCTGCCAAGGCTCGACTAGCAACACCTTTGGGGTGTTTCCTTGCTCCTACCGGTTCGATTAAACCTTGGTTTCATAACTAAGGGAAACTTGCTGCTGTGCTCATCATACCTTCCTCTTGGGGTTCCCAACGAGCTCTACATCAACACCGAGCCATCAAGCATTTTTCTGGCGCCGTTGCCGGGGAGTCAAGGACATCTTCACAAGGGGAGTCCCTCATAACCAATCTCTTTACTTTGTTATTTTTGTTTTGCTTAGTTTCTTTTTGCTTTGTTTGCTTGTTTTGTTATCAAAAACACAAAAAAATTAGTTTTACTAGTTTGCTTTATTATTCAAAAACACAAAAAAATGACTACTCTTGAAAACACCAAGTTGTGTGACTTCACTAGCACCAACAACAATGATTTTATGAGCACATCTATTGCTCCACCTGTGCCTGAAGCTACTTTCTTTGAAATAAAACCTGCTTTACTCAATCTTGTTATGAGAGAACAATTTTCTGGTATTGGTAATGAAGATGTTGCTGCCCATCTAAATAACTTTGTTGAACTTTGTGAGATGCAAAAGCATAGGGATATAGATGGCGATATTATTAAGCTTAAATTGTTTCCTTTCTCTTTGAGAGGAAAAGCTAAAGAATTGTTGAATTCCTTAACTAGGAATAGTATTGATTCTTGGACTAATTGCAAATTTTATTGGGAAATACTATCCTCTTGCTAAGATTATATCTATGAGAAGTGAAATAATGAAGTTTAAACAATATGATAATGAACATGTTGCTCAAGCTTGGGAAAGAATGAAATCTTTGGTAAAGAATTGTCCCACTCATGGACTGACTGCTTGGATGATCATCCAAACTTTTTATGCAGGATTGAACTATTCCTCAAGGAACCTATTGGATTCTGCTGCTGGAGGTACCTTTATGACCATTACTTTGGGTGCTGCAACAAAACTTCTGGACAATATGATGGTTAATTATTCTGAATGGCATACTGAGAGAGCTCCACAAGGTAGGAAGGTAAAGGAAACCTCCTCCTTGAGTGATAAGATTGATATTATTATATCTATGCTTGTTAATGGGAAAGCCCATATTGATCCAAATAATGTTCCTTTGGCTTCTTTGGTTGCTCAAGAAGAGCAAGTTGATGTGAACTTTATAAGAAATAACAATTTTGGCAACAATGCTTATGGTAGTAACAATTATAGGCCTTACCCTCCTAATAATACTTATGGTTATAATGGCAAGCCTGGATTATCTAGTGAAGGAAGAATTTTAGAAGTTGAAAGAGCCACTAAGAACTTCATGCAAATGCAATATGAGCAAAATCAACTATTTACTAAAACTATGGAGGAACAATCTACCATTTTGAAGAACATTAGCCATCAACTTGAGAGTCTAAATAGGGAAATTCCTAGTTTATAATTGAAACTTTCTAATGCTGAAAGGAATATATCATCTTTGTCTGAAGCTCAATCTTCATTGATTAATAAAATGGCTACTAAACCTGAAACTAATGATAATCCCTTTGCAGCTACTAATGCCATACAAGTAAGAATTGATGAAAATGTTAGACTATTAGATGAATTACATGCTAAGTGGGAAAGAGAAGATGAAATTGCTAGAAACATTAGTGTTTCTACTATCACCACCACTAGTGTTGAGGCTAGTAATAGTTCTACTACTTTATATGATAAATTTGATTTTGATCTTGATGGTTGCAATATCTCTAAAGTTATTAAGTTCCTACAAAATCTTGCTAAAAGTCCTAATGCTAGTGCTATGAACATGGCCTTTACAAAACACATTACTGATGCTCTCATAAAGATTAAAGAAGAAAAGATGAAACATAAAGCTTCTATTCCTATAAAACAAGAAGATGGTTGGGAACCCATCATTAACATGAAAGTTAATGACTTTGATTTTAAAGCTTTATGTGATCTTGATAGTAGTGTTTCTATTATGCCTAGAAGGATTTATGATATGCTTGATTTGCCTCCACTTGAAGATTGTTATTTGAATGTCCCACTTGATGATAATGCTAAAAAGAAACTCATGGGGAGTCTTAATGATGTTCTTATTATGGTTAACAATGCTTATGTCCCTATTGATTTCTATGTTTTGGATGTTGAATACAATGCTTCTTGTCCTATTACTTTGGGAAGACCTTTTCTTAGAACTGTTGGTGCCATTATTGATATGAAAGAAGGCACCATTAAATATCAACTCCCACTCAAGAAAGGTATAGAACACTTCCCTAAGAAGAGAGAGAATATTTCTTTTGCCTCTCCTATGAAAATAAAATTTGGTCTTAATGCTTCTTCATTCAAGAACACTTGATCCTTTTTCTTGCTTCTTATGCCTAACTTAAAGGCGTTAAACAAAAGTAATTATTGGGAGATAACCCAAAAGTTTTCGATGAGTCTTGGAAGTTATTACTGTTATTACTTCAGTAATAACCGCTCCTTATCCTTTTTATTTGCTTTTTGTGCCAAGAGTAACCTCTAATGAGAGAGAAGTAAGGATTGGGAAAGTTGCTGTCCCGAAACAGATTTCTGTGCTTCACCGTAAAAATTCGTGTAAAATATCTGAACGTCTTTTTGAGGCGTGAATTTTTGTGCTTCTGCCCCAGGTTGTTATCTAACTTTCGTTAGTTCAACACTTTTTGATTTGAGCAACAGAATGTCATCGAAAAAATTCGTCTTTACCTGCTGGTCTGTTTTGACAGATTTCTGCCATTTTCTACATTTGCTTCTTGTTGGTTCCTTTTTGAGTTCTTTGGGGGAACTGAGCTTTTTGAGGGAAGTGCTACAGAAGCTAGTGTTCTAATGGAAGTTTTCTTGGTGTTATAACTGAACCTTAAGACCTATTATCTTGAGTGCACTAATGTTGCTAATAAAGATTGTGGGAAGTTTTGTATGAAGGAAAAATTTCAGGTGTATGGAAGGAATGAGTAATGAGATGAAGGATGGACTAAAGCTCAAGCTTGGGGATGCGATGCGTGTCACCCCAAGAAATATCCAAGAGGTAAAATCGTCAAAACTTGGGGATGCCCAAGGCATCCCCTTCTTCATCAATAAAAATCCCAGGTTTCTTCCAAACGCTTCATTTTTATTGTTTCATGCACAGTTGTGTGTTCTTGGAGCGTCTTCTTTTTCGTTTTTGTTTTGGTTTTTAGTTTGCTTGCTTTGCTTAGTTTTCTGAATAAATTGGTTGGACCCCCTCTTTCATACATTGGTTTGCAAATAGTTTGGTTTGGTTTGGAAAAGAGTAGGAAACTTCATGCTTATGTGGTAAAAAGAGCTCGTTTTTTACTGTGGCCTATGCTTTGTCATGCCATGCTTGATATTGTTTTGGCTTTATGCTTAGTATTCTTTGCTGTAGCATGACTTGTTATAAACAATTGAGATTTCTTAATGTGCCTTGGATGAATCATGCGTTGTTTTAGCATATTAAAGCATAGTATAGTGGTATTCTCCTTTGATGCTTTATTTGGGTTGACTTGGCGCATGCTCACACTATGTTATGACTATCTCAAGTCACCATAGCCTTTATGATCCTTTAGTTTTCAACTTGTAGTATCACTTTATGCTTTGATCAATGATGTTTTGTCGCTCTACATGATTATGGCCATTATTGCTCTCTTAGTTTGTCGCTCCCAGTCTTTTGCTAGCCTGCACAACCAAGTATGAGTTCCACTCATGCATCCAACTCCCTAAACCAAGTTATTCCAAAGAGTCCACCATACCTACCTACTAGCTTATGCTATTCGAAGTATATTCATGCTTTTGTTTACCTTCTGAATTAAACTTGTTATGAGAAACTAGTGATTAAAGCTCTCACGAACTTGATGGCACACTTTACTTTTCTTGCCCTTAATACACTTGAACCATTGTGTCGTCTATGTTGTATATGCTTGCACTTATTTGTTGGGAATTAGCAGAACCATGCTTTCATGGGGAACGCTTTCAACATTGCACTTGGTACTTGTACCTAGTTGATATCATGCTCTTTTGTATATGGATGTCGTCGGTGTGAAATGAAAGGGGAGCTTGTAAGTCCATGGAGTTATGTATATGTGTTAGAGAAACGCCTGGGCCGCTGGTCTAATCCATGCTGACATGGTGGAAACCTGCAGCGTAACCATAATGAGCTGTCTATGAAGCATTCTTCTTATAAATAAAAAGAGTCCTATATTGAGAAAAATGAGAAAAAGAAAAAAAAGATTATGAAAAGAGTAAAGAGAGAAAAAAGCACCATATTCCCATGGTAAATAAGAAGATTGCTGAGATGCTCGTTGTCTGCTTGCCTTGTCATTTTGATATGGGGATTCTTCCGTATCATCGGGCAAGGGGTACCCCGTTGGCGGTTCTCTATGATACACATGTACTTACGATGACAAGAACTTACCGGTGACTAAACTTCAGTAGCATGAGGAGCAGCCCTCGTATCCAAGGGACATGAGATTTCTAACTTATACTTGGTCAAGCATGTACACCATAGTTTGTTCACTTTAACCTTAATCACTTCAAGATAGTTATGATAGGGGCAATGAGAGCTGAAAGCTATAAGTACCATAATTTTTGGAAGCTCTTTATGAGACTTGAATCCCTGCTTCCTTCTATGAAGGTCTTTCTTCCACCATTATGTATTGAGTCTCCACCTTCTACCTTTATGCACCTACTTTGAGAGCATAGTGGCCATTCTTAGTTCTATTTGCATTGTCCCAAGACTAGTTGATTGATGCATAACTTGATATTGCTTGTTTAAACTATTTGTATCTAGTCACTCTTATGAACTTTGAAGGTGTCTTATGCATTTATATTTGCTACTCTATGAGGGACAAGCTGAATACTATTGTGCTATGTTTTCTTTATGTGAAACAAACAAACGTCTTACAAAGCATTGTTATTCATGAATCTTTTGTTTGTGCCTTTTCATGTTACATCATAGTTTCTTTGTCTTATTGCTAGAACCTTGTCTTTCATGTTATGAATGAAGTACTATGATCCTAGCTTTGAATGTTTTACAAATACTTTGATCAAGTCTTTGATGGTGCATGCCACCTTAAAAATTATTCTTTCTTTTTATCACTTACCTACTCGAGGACGAGCAGGAGTTAAGCTTGGGGATGTTGATACATTGCAAATGTATCTATAATTTTGTATGTTCCATGCTTGGTTTTATCCACTTTCTTGTGTTTTGTCCACACTTTGGAGTACTTTTCATATGATTTCTTGGACTAACCTATTAACAAGTGCCACAGTGCCAGCTGCCTGTTTTCTGCTGTTTTTGGTTCCAGGAAAGTCAGAAAATGAATATTCTCGGAATTGGACGGGACAAAAGCCAACGTGCCTATTTTTCCGGAAGCCATGAGATGCCAGAATACGAGCAGAAGAAGGGCAGGGGGCTGGCCACACTGCTTGGCCACGTGGCCAGGCCTGGCCCGTGCCAGGGGGTGGTCTGGCCAACCCCAGCACCCCCTCGGCCTCTCCTTCCGCGTATAATATGCCCTCAGGACCAAAACCCTAAGTACACGATCAAAAATCCACGAAAGAGTCTGTAGCCGCCGTCATATCCATCCCTAGATCGGGAGGGATCTGAAGCTCTTCCCGGCACCCTACCGGAGAGGGGAATTCAACCTGGAGGCCTTCTTCATCACCATGCAAGCCTCCGGTGTGATGCGTGAGTAGTTCATCCTTGGACTACGGATCCATGTAGTAGGTAGATGGCTGGTTCTCTTCCTTTGTGCTTTCATGTCTAGATCTTGTGAGCTCCGTTCATGATCAAGATCATCTATTTGTAATTCTGCATGTTGTGTTTGCGGGGATTCGATGGATATTGAGATGCTATTTCAGATTGATTATTGATTCTATCATGTCTTTGTTATTTGTGATCTTGCATGCTTTCCGTTGTAAGTAGCTATCTTGGCCAAGTAGATGCTAGCAACTCCAACAGTTAGTATTTATGCTCGATAGTGGGTTCATGCCTCTAGTATTCTCGAGAAGTGACAGAAATATCTAAGGTACTAGATGTGCTGTTGCTACTAGGGAGAAAACAACAATCCTTTGTTCATCGAACAATCGTATTATTTACATTACACGCAATTCGTAAAGCAATAATCTGTTGCTTGCAACTTAATACTGGAGGGGGTTCGGATGATAACCTGAAGGTGGATTATTAGTTATAGATGTAGTTGGATGGCAGTCTATGTATAATGTTGTAATGCCCAATCAAGTTCCAAAGGAGTCAAGATGATTAGTATATGCATGTATTGCTTTCTTGATGTTTGTCAATTGCCCCGCTGTAATTTGTTCACCTAGCATGTTATCTATCTTAAGGAGAGCCACCTCTAGTGGACTGTGGATCCCGGTCTTTTCTTTTACATACAATCTATAAACTGTTTGCTGCTTTGTGTTTACTTTCTGCAAACTATTATTTCTTTCCATTCGATACGTTTAATCCTTTGTTTTCAGCAAAATACGGTGAGATTGAAAACCTCATCGCAAGTTGGGGACAGAGTTCTATGGTTGTGTTGTGCAGGTCTCCACGTTGCTACTAGCACCGGTAGTGCGCCCTGCCAAGGCTTAGCTAGCAACACCTTTGGGGTGTTTCCTTTCTCCTACTGGTTCGATTAAACCTTGGTTTCATAACTGAGGGAAACTTGCTGATGTGCTCATCATACCTTCCTCTTGGGGTTCCCAACGAGCTCTACATCAACACCGAGCCATCAGATAACTCCTATATTTGTCGGGTGGGGCACTCCTCTATCCATGCAAAATAACGAGTATGCCACCGGTACTTTACCTCCATAAACAAATGAACTTGAATATAATTTGAAGGAAACGTGTTCGAAGGTGTATAACTTATGCATTATATTTCACTCTATGGAAATTGTAATGTATCAAGATTTTCTTAGCACAAGATTATCATATATTAAGTGCGATTTCAAAGAGTTCAAAGGTGTATAGTTTTTGTATACGCAAGTTTATGCATTATATTTCACTCCATGGAAATGATAAATGATCAGGATTTTCTTAGCACAACATTATCACCACCTAAGTGCGATCTCAAAGAGTTCAAAGGTGTATAATTTTTGTATACGCAAGTTTATGCATTATATTTCACTCCATGGAAATGATAAATGATCAGGATTTTCTTAGCACAACATTATCACGACCTAAGTGCGATTTCAAACAGTTCAAAGGTGTATAATTTTTGTATACGCAAGTTTATGCATTATATTTCACTCCTTGGAAATGATAAATGATCAGGATTTTCTTAGCATAATATTATCACGACCTAACTGCGATTTCAAAGAGTTCAAAGGTGTATAATTTTTGTATACACAAGTTTATGCATTGTATTTCACTCCATGGAAATGGTAATCTCTCAAGATTTTCTTAGCACAACATTATTACGATCCAAGTGCGATTTCAAAGAGTTCAAAGGTGTATAAATTTTTTATACGCAAGTTTATGCATTATATTTCGCTCCATGGAAATGGTAATCTCTCAAGATTTTTTTAGCACAGCATTATCACGTATTTAAGTGCGATTTCAAAGAGTTCAAAGGTGTATAAACTTCGTATACACAAGTTTATGCATTATATTTCACTCCATGGAAATGGTAATCTCTCAAGATTTTCTTAGCACAACATTATCACGTATTAAGTGCGATTTCAAAGAGTTCAAAGGTGTATAAACTTCGTATATGCAAGTTAATTTATTACATTCCACTCTACGAAAATGGGGGAGAAAATAATAATCTCTCAAGGTTTTCTTAGCACGACATTATCACGTATTAAGTGCGATTTCAAAGAGTTCAAAGGTGTATAATTTTTGTATACGCAAGTTTATGCATTATATTTTCACTCCATGGAAATGATAAATGATCAGGATTTTATTAGCACAACACTATCATGTCCTAAGTGCGATTTAAAAGAGTTCAAAGGTGTATAATTTTCGTATAATTTCTGTATATGAATTACATTTCACTATATGAAAATGAAGCAACAGCACGGGCGCGGGCACGGGGCTGGCTCGGGGTCCCATCTTGTAACGCCAACCTAGGTAAGTTGTGGGTCCGGCTCTCACGTGGATAAGCTATGGGTCCGATGCTGATCTGGATAAGTTGAGAGAGGTGTCCACTACGGGAATCGACTGAATGCGACCCCACTTGTCAGCATGTAACGGCAAGGGTACACTACGGGACCCGACAGAACGCGGTCCTACTCATCAGCACGTAACAGCGAGGGTCCACTACGGGACCCGACTGAACGCGGCCCCACTTGTCAGCACGTAACGGCAAGGCTGACGGATGGCGAGTTTCAGACCATGTAAGAGTTTCATCAAGGAGATGGGCAAAAGTAAGGAAAAACTAAGCGGCTGGAGAAAACTGAGTACAACTAACGAACCGAGGGCACGAAAATAGAAATCCCTACTATGTATCTAGCTTTTTACCTCGTCCCTTTTGTGAACCGGTAAACTTTTAGCACGGAAACACTACCGAGCAACAAAGCTCAATTGCTAAACCAGTTTAAACTCAGAATTAGAGCAAGCTTTCAGTACCAACAATTCACTACTCGGAAAATACTCGCGTCTAAGCAATTAGACAAAAACCAAAGTATAAATAGAAAAAAGAGACTTACAACCGAAGGTAGCATTTTTTTATAGAATCAGAAATCTAACTAGAACAAACATGAGCATAAAGTACTTTCAAGTATCCTAGGATTTTCATCTTTAACATGACCATTCAGAAATAAGATAGCACTTTAAACATCTCAAAAACTATCAAGGGAACCAATACTTTATTTCACTTTGAACATGTACATTGATATGATTACAAAGAAAGACAATTTAAGAATAAAAGGGATGTAGCTAAGCAATATTACATGGACGGTCTAATTCATCTAGATATGTACTGCCTCCCGCTCTCTTTCTTTTCCTAGTAGCATGTCTTTCTTTGTCTGGTCTCATGTCTGTTAAATAATATGACTCGTTGTGCATACTCTGCTAACCATAAAGGTTCCTTCCCAAATTGTGAAAGTTTGTGCTTTCTTTGCTGCACTAGTTGGAGAACTAGATCACCCTTTTTAAAAGATTGATTTTTGACTCTCTGACTATGATACTTGCGTAACTTCTGCTGATAGGCTATATATATTTGTTTAGCAGCTACGCAAACTTCCTCGAGTACATCAAAGTCATTTTGTAGAGAAACTTCACCATCTTCTTCGACATATGCAGCGACTCTGGGAGACAGATGGATAAGATCACTCGGAAGTATTGCCTTTGCACCATAGACCAAGAAGAAAGGTGTGTATCTAGTTGACATTTTAGGAGTAGTTCGTTAGCTCCAAATAATAGACGACAATTCATCCGCCCAAGCCCGTGCATCACGATGAAGTGATGCTTCGAGCCTAGGTCGGAGGCCTTATAGAATTAAACCATTTGCCCTTTCAACTTGTCCATTGGCTTATGGATATGCGACTGATGCAATATCAAGTCGGATCCCTTGATCTTCGCAAAACTCGATAAGTTCTCCCATTATAAAGTTGCTCCCATTGTCTGTAATAATACCGCGGATAGCTGAATCGAATTATGACATCCTCGACGAATCTTTTGGTTGTGGCTCCATTGCAACTTGTTACAGGTTTAGCCTTGATCCATTTTGTAAACTTATCTACCATCAATAGGAGGTAAGTAAATCCACTTAGAGCCTGTTTAAATGGTCCTACCATGTCAAGACCCCTGACCGCAAAGGGCCATGCAACTGATCAGCTGGAACATAAGCTTGTTTGGCGTATTTTGGCAACCTCTGTACATCTTGACCAGCCTCTCGACATCAGCCTTGGCTGGAAGTTAGAAAAATCCGTGTCGAAAATCTTTTGCCACTAAAGATTTGGCTGCAACACGATGACCACATTCGCCTTCATGGATTTCCCTTAGGATTTTCACTCCTTCTTCCAGAGAAACACAACACTGAAAACCTCCAGATACACTCCTCTTATACAACTCTCCACTGATTATTGTATAGGATTTTGCTCACCAGATGATCTGACGGCTCAGAACTTTGTCTTCGGGTAACTTTTCATCTACCAAGAAATCAAGGTAGGGTTTTGTCCAGCTGGGAATAACAACCATTAATGCTTTGAGTGGTGAGTCGGATTTGGTCGGGTAGTCCTCATCAACTCATGTGATATAGGGAACTTCGAGGTGCTCCAAAAAAGCAGCATTCGGGACCTTTTTTCCATGTAGAGCCTATCCTTGATAGTGCATCTGCTTCCTTATTTTCTGTTTGGGGAATGTGTTGAACTTTAAAACATTTGAAACAATTTTGGTATTCATCCAAGATAGCTCGTTAGGCTGCCATTTGTTTGTTTGCCCGATAGTGATTGGAAACTTGCTAAGCAACTAAATCCGAGTCCCCATACGTAGCACATGAGTCGGCAAATGCCGATGTATTTAGAGATTCAAATTCCATGTAACAATACTTCATATTTGGCAACATTATTGGTCGCCGTGAAGTGAATCTGTAGTACATAGAACAACGTGTCTCCTTCGGGTGACTTGAACACCACACCAGCCCCCAAGCCCTCGAGCTCTTCCGACCCGTCAAATAGAAGGTCCAATATTCTGACTCTTGGGTGCTAGTATTTTCTGCCATTTGTGTCCAATTAGCAAAAAAGTTGGCAAGGATCTAGGATTTGATTGTTATTCGTGGCTTGTACTAAATGTCAAAAGTTTCTAGCTTAATTGCCCACATAGCAACGCGTCCTGTGGCATCACTGTTGTTGATTATATCCCTCATGGGAGTTGTGCTCACCATGCTAATCTTGTGCTCTTGGAAGTAATGTTGTAGCTTTTTGGCAGCCAAGAACACACCATAGGCTAGTTTTTGATAATGAGGATACTGTTGTTTTGATTCTGTCAAAACTTCACTAAGATAGTAAGTCAGACGCTGCACCAAGTGCTCCTTCTTTTCCTCCTATCATTCCACCACTGCAACGACACTAACGACCTTGTTTGTCACAACAATGTAAAGCATAATAGGTTCGTGAGGTTCCAGGGCTGCAAGGATAGGGGCGGATGAGAGTAATGCTTTCAGGCCTTGCAATGCAGCTTTAGCTTCATCGGGCCAAACAAATTTGCAGTTTTCTTCAAGAGCTTGTATAATGGTGCGCTTCTTTCACCGAGCCGGCTGACGAACCGCTGAATGCTACGATGCAACCAGTGAGCCATTGTATGTCCTTCAGGCGAGTTCACCTGGTTATATTAAGTATAGTATTTTTTTTGTCATGGTTCACCTCTATTCCTCTTTAAGACACGACGAAACCTAACAATTTTCCGGCTGGTATTCCGAAGAAACATTTTTTTGAGTTAAGCATTATGTTGTATTTTCATAGATTCACGAACGCTGGTATCCCAAGTTAGAATTTAAAGTTTCCTTCTTTTTGGACATCACAGCTATGTCATCCATATTGCATGTACATTACGTTCGATTTGGTCATGGAGGCAACGCTGCATAGTACGCTGATACGCAGGTCCTGCATTTTTTAGCGCAAAAGGCATTGTTACATAGAAGAAGGTTCCGAAATGGTGATGAATGAATTCTTTAGTTTGTATGACTCCTTCATACGTATTTGGTGATAACCAGAATATGCGTCGAGAAAACATAGGAGTTTCGAGCCTATCGTTGAGTCGATAACTTGATCGATTCTAGGCAGAGCGAACAGATCTTTGAGACAAGCCTTGTTCAAGGAAGTGTAATCAACACACAACCTTAAATCAGTGGTGTCCTTTGTAGGGTGCATTACAGGATTTTAGCCGACGACTCAGTGTGGATGACTTCATAAATCCGGCTAGTTCTAACCAGGCTAATTCTTTCGCTATATCTTTGTGCTTTTCATCGCTGAAACATTGTAAGGACTATTTGACAAGTCTAGCATTAGGATACACATTAAGAGAGTGCTCGGCAAGTTCCCTAGGTACTCCAATCATGTCAGAAGGTTGCCATGTGAAGATATCTTTATTATCTTTGAGGAACTCGATGAGCGCACTTTCCTATGCACGATCTAAACTTGCGCCTATCTACGTCACATTGGTGGGGTGATCATACTTCAATGGCATTGTCTTTGTCTCTTCCGATGCCTTGAATTCTGGAGTCGGCTTCAGCACCTCCTTCTTTGTAGTAGGCATCTCAGATAGGTTGTTGTTCATCTTGATCTTCGTGTACTCCTTGGCATAAAGTACAGCTTCGGCGAAGGTGACAACTTCGTCCTTGCACTCTCGTGCCTTCTTCGGGTTTCCTCAAACTGAGATAATGCCTTTGGGACCTGGAAGTTTCATCATATTGTAAATGTAGCAAGGGAGAGCCATAAATTGCCAGTAGGCTAGGCTCCCAAAGATAGCGTGTTACGCTCTCTTGAATAACACCACTTCAAAAGACGGTGGTTCAATCTGATAGTTCTTCAGTGTCCCAAAGGTAACATCCAGAGTAATTTCTCCCAGCGAGTTCGCTTGCCTTATGGGGACGTTTCCATGGAAAACCACGCTGCTATGATGCGGTGACCCAGCATACCACTGCATGATGTAGTACACTATAGTCGTTGACATAACACCAATGAAACACCGTTCACTAGTATTACATCCCTCAGAGTGGTACACAGAAACACAGTAGGTCCAACACATGACTATAGATTACAATTCAAGTCTTTACAAAAGATCTAGAGAACACTCTAGGTTAAAGAGAGAGAAAGAACTTCTTACAAAGAAGAACCAGAAATAATAACTCAAAACTATCTGGCTAAAAAAACTAACATCTAAACTATCTGGCTTGCAATTGCTACTAATCCAATGCTCTATAGAAGTAGGTTTTATGGCTAGAGTATCTACTCCTATCTAAGCAAGATATTTTTCTTCACTTCGGTTGATGTATATGTTGATTTCATTGACTTCATTGAAGAACTTGAGTTGTTGAGAATGGTTTCTTGAGCAGAAATTGATGTTGACGTCGTCTTCAACAACTTAGAACCTAGCAAGGGTTAAGAAGGTATGGTTGAGTACGAGCATACTCAGCAAGTTCACTAAAAAGGAGTGTATGATGCACTATCTCTATAGCCACAGACCATAGGTCATAGGCAATGCAGGTTTTCATAAACATTTAACCTGAAAACTATGTTTGACATCCTTCATAGGTTGACTAGAACCTTCATGGGGTTCCTTTCCTGCCACGTTCGTAGCTCCTTCCCGGAACAGGGAGTAACATGTCACAGTTCTTACACTCTGCAGAGGTGCGTTACTTTACCCATGAGAGACCAAATCCTTGTTGCATGATACATTGCAAATGTATCTATAATTTTTGATGTTCCATGCTTGGTTCTATCCACTTTCTTGTGTTTTATCCACTCTTTGGAGTACTTTTCATATGATTTCTTGGACTAACCTATTAACAAGAGCCACAGTGCTAGCTGCCTGTTTTCTGCTATTTTTGGTTCCAGGAAAGTCAGAAAATGAATATTCTCGGAATTGGACGGGACAAAAGCCAAAGTGCCTATTTTTTTGGAAGTCATCAGATGCCAGAATACGAGATGGAGAGAGGCCAGAAGCCGGCCACACCACCTGGCCGCGCGGCCAGGCTGGGCCCGCGCCAGGGGGTGGTGTGGTGGCCCCTGGCACCCCCTCGGCCTCCCCTTCCGACTATAAGATGCCCTTGGGACGTAAACCCTAAGTACCCGATTAAAAATCCACGAAAGAATCTGTAGCCGCCGTCATCTCCATCCCTAGATCGGGAGGGATCTGAAGCTCTTCCCGGCACCCCGCCGGAGAGGGGAATTCACCCTGGAGGCCTTCTTCATCACCATGCAAGCCTCCGGTGTGATGCGTGAGTAGTTCATCCTTGGACTACGGATCCATGTAGTAGCTAGACGGCTGATTCTCCTCCTTTGTGCTTTCATGTCTAGATCTTGTGAGCTCTGTTCATGATCAAGATCATCTATTTGTAATTCTGCATGTTGTGTTTGCGGGGATCCGATGGATATTGAGATGCTATCTCAGATTGATTATTGATTCTATCATGTCTTTGTTATTTGTGATCTTGCATGCTTTCCGTTGTTAGTAGCTATCTTGGCCAAGTAGATGCTAGCAACTCCAAGAGTTAGTATTTATGCTCGATAGTGGGTTCATGCCTTTGGTAACTGGGAAGTGAAAATCTCTAAGGTACTAGATGTGTTGTTGCTACTAGGATAAAACAACAATCCTTTGTTCATAAAACAATCGTATTGTTTACTTTACACGCATAATTAAATAAGCAATAATCTGTTGCTTGCAACTTAATCTTTGGAGGGGTTCGGATGATAACCTTAAGGTGGATTATTAGTCATAGATGCAGTTGGATGGCGGTCTATGTATAATGTTGTAATGCCCAGTCAAGTCTCAAAGGAGTCAAGATGATTAGTATATGCATGTATTGCTTTCTCGATGTTTGTCAATTGCCCCGCTGTAATTTGTTCACCCGGCATGTTATCTATCTTAAGGAGAGCCACCTCTAGTGAACTATGGATCCCGGTCCTTTTCTTTACATACAATCTACAAACTGTTTACTTCTTTGTGTTTACTTTCTGCAAACTTTTTCTTCCTTCCATTCGATATGTTTAATCCTTTGTTTTCAGCGAAACACGGTGAGATTGACAACCTCATCGCAAGTTGGGGACAAAGTTCTGTGGTTGTGTTGTGCAGGTCTCCACGTTGCTACTAGCACCAGTAGTGTGCCCTGCCAAAGCTCAGCTAGTAACACCTTTGGGGTGTTTCGTTGCTCCTACTGGTTCAATTAAACCTTGGTTTCATACTGAGGTAAACTTGCTACTGTGGTCATCATACCTTCCTCTTGGGGTTCCCAACGAGCTCTACATCAACACCGCACCATCACTTTTCTAGGCACCATACACAGAGCCATCAAAAGGTCATATTGAAACTTATCATAGTCAACTTGATGATCTAGTTCAGTTCCACCAAGTCAATAGAAGCTTCAATCACTTTGACAAGTTTTATTTAAAAGCGCGAACATTATCCGGATTTTCTATGCATGAATGCAATGCACACACCTGTGTTCAGCTTATTTCTAAGCTCTAATGCTGGGACGTTACATATGATTCAGCTGGGTTTCCGATGTGAAGTGTTTCGGTGTAGAGGATGTTGATGCTGCTGCCACCATCCATGAGGGTCTTTGAAAACTCATAACCTTCAATAAGTGGATTGACGACTAGAGCGTACTTTCCTTGCCTGCGAGGCTTAGGAAGATGATCGCTTGGTCAAAGGTGATCTCCACTTCCGTGAGTCCACATCCCAAAGTAAATTGGTATAACTTCTCGGTGTTATCTACTTTTGGCGCTACAAGATGAATATGGAACTCTCTATGTCACATTACTGTGCTACTATACTCCATAGTTTTTCAGACGCACAGTAAAGTAGTAGTGTAGTAAGTCTATTTGGTTAAACTGCATGCCACGAGCATTGGTTTATTAAGACAAATCAGGTTGAGACATCCAACTTTCTACTCTAGCTCGATGGCTCAAGACACGATACAACTAGTACTCCTCTAGCCTCTAGCTGTTGCGCAAATCAAAATAAACAATCAAAAGATTGTCTATTTATTATCTGCAGAGTTTTTTGTTTCCTTTGAGGCACTTGCCTAGACTAACAAACACGTCCAAATTACTATGTCTCCATCAGTAACGTGCTATGATGGGGCCATACAACTAGTACTAGACATATAGCTACTCTCGTCACATCTTCCTTCTCCAAGAGGTGGAGTTCCTCTTTTTATTCCTTCTTTGATTGACTCGTTTGATTCAAAGAAATTTCAAAGGATCTGTGAAGGATTTTGTCCCTTAGAAAATAATCCTACATTGGTTTTTTTTGATTGAAAGCATTCTAATCCTTAGGAATTCCTTCAAAGGATACCTTTGTCGTCTATTTTGTAGGAAAATTTCCATCCACTCCAACCTCATGTTAGGATTCCTTTGCTTTTCTTGTGATTCAAACACAAACTTGATACAAATTCATGTAGTTTCCTATTCCTATTTTTCGAGAATCCTGCAAATCAAATTAGCCCTGAGAGATGGACTTCCTCTTTAGTTTCTTTGATTTTTTGTTTGAACATAGGGTCATAGAGTTTCCTCTAAATAAGAGGAGGGAGGAAATTGCTCAAACCTCCAACAATTAGAGTCAACTCCCAATAATCAGGATAGTAGTTGCAAGAAACTATAACAACTTTTGGGTACAAGCTCCGAAATCTAGCATTACAAAATAGACAAGAGGTTATCCCATGTGGACAATTGATAGAAAATTCACAGTGCAATTTGAGCATCTTACATGACCCTTAAACCTTAGTCCATTCTAACTTTTTTTTGGTGGAACAAAACTTGCTGGTACTTCTATTTCTACGAAGAACCTACAAAACATTGTCAAGTCAAACATCTGATTATATTTAATTTTTCTACAAGTCTGTATTATAAGTGAAGATATCTTTGCATATTACTGACTTATGAAATTTTCTACGCATAACCATGGAAATGCAAAGTCGATGTTCTATAGGGTACATCCATTCATATTGTACTGTACCTCTAAGTACTTCCTCATTAAGCACATCAATAGCCAAATGCTCCATCGTATCAAAGAAGGATGGGGAATATATCAGCTTTAAAGCTTGCATAGGATTTCTGCGAAGTCCCTTTAAAGATGTGTTACAACTCTTCTATCTAGAGCTTTACTATAGATTTACCTAAAGAACGTATCAACCCAAATATCAAGCATGTTGTAAATCTACATGGTCATAAGCTTTAACTATTTTTAGGAGAGGTGGACTACAAACAAAAGCCAAGAAGAATGTCTAGTACCTGAATCTAGCAGGCAAAGCATGGGGATCGCTCAGCTGACCGCAGGCCGGTGCGTCTTGAGAAGAACAATGCGACCAATGGTGGCAGGCCAGCACTACTGACAGAAAGCAGTGGAGAAGTTTACGACCTGGTTCTAATCTGGTGCATCTCCAGAAGAACGGTGCAAAATTCAAAAGATACAAGGGCAAGTTGCTTGTTTTAAGGGGCACTTAGGAAAGTTTGGGGTCTCGGCGGAAAGTTTGGGCACACGCAGAGTGTTTTTCCATGGTTGTTAATAATTTTCACAGAAATATCTGTCAATATTTTATCCCTTTTTTCTCCCTAGTTGATGTTTTTTGTTTTGAATTTGGCCGAGCTTAGAACATTGGGATTTTAACTATCGAGCCTGTCGGAGATTGTTCCTGCAAGGGACCTCTCGAAGTAGGATGAAATCGAATACTAGGGGCTGAACAAGATCTCCCCAAAACCTTCTAAATCCTGGTGAGGAAACTGCAGATAAAGCACGACAGAGGGACACAAAGAGTTACCTAGGTTTAGGCCACCATGCGGTGTAAAACCCTACTCCTGCTTCTCTAGATTACTTGCACTACTTACCATGCAGTGTAAAACCCTACTGTGGACTTGGTCCACCAGCGGGTGCAGTGTCTAGATTGTTCTTCTTATCCCCCGCGTTCCTCTAGAAAAATCTAGTGGGGTGGTCCCCACTAGGTGTAGGTCTTGTCGGCCACTCTAGGCTTGAAGAAGAAGAAGGCCCTTGCCTTGGGCGAGGGGAAGTCATGTTGTCCCCGTGTGCCTCCGCTTCCTCCAGGACGATGGCATCGCCTAAGTGTGCTTCGGGTGGTAGCTTCATGAGGTACCTTCCCTCTCGAGGGGCCCTCCCCTAAAGAGTCCTTGGAGAGATTGCTTGATGCTTTTTTCCCTTGAAGAGGTTTGTCTTCTGGAGGGGCCGAAAGTTAGTGGGCTATGGTACCCTGGTGTCCACTGGCCCGACAGTAGCCCTCGGGCGCCTGGGCCACGCACATGCTAGAGGTGCAGGGCCATGGGCCCTAAATAACTTTCAGCCTAGGAAGTTACATGTGGTAGTGTGGGGCCCAAACGCATCATCTCCGCCACAAAAGCCAAACCGCAAGTGAGTGCTATGACGTTGGATCCTAGAACTGCCACCACGTTGAAGTTTCCAAGGGAACTTTGCTTGTTGCCTCGAAAGGCACGTCCTTGTAATTGGGGTTTTCACTCCTTCATTCGTCCACCACCATCTCCTTTGCTTTCGCACTTCCTCATCTCCCTTCATGCAGCTTGATTCATCTTGCTCTTCTACTCTCCTGCCGGTGATAACGTCCAAGAAGGTCAAGTCCATAGCAAAGATCTCGGCCGCACCTGCTGGTCCATGTCCCACTTTGAAGAGCTCCGAAATCATCAACGGGGAAGGCCTCGACAAGCTCCGGAATCTGGTGGCCGGCAAGCACAACGAGTGGGGGCCTACCTGTGTATGGCATGGGGCGACGAAGCCAACCACTCTCCCTTCTTCTGCTTAAACTTTCCCTCTCCACTTCATCTAGGTCGGGCTTGTCTCTCCCTTATCCCTCTTCTTCTTGGCCCTCCTAGAAAATTACTAAATTCTTGCGCTTCATGTGGAGCCTAGCACCATTGCAATCACAACTAACTTTGCTTTCTTCTGCGAGGCTTTTCTTGGGGTTAAACCTTCTATGGCAATGTTTTGGCATTTCTATAATTTGTGGCTCGTCATGCTAGGCCAATTCTTCGGATGCGTCTCCTTCTGCCCCACCAAAGGGATGGAGGCAGTGTACATTCCCGTGCGACAAAGGGAGCCAGCAAGCGACTTCTGCTCCCACTCGGTCTAGATGGATATCCACACGGTGAACCTCCGGTTCATGGTCCCGACAGAGCTGGCGGTGGAGTTCGGCTCATGGGGATGTATCCCATTCCCAAGCATGAATGCACATGTGGTGGCGAGGCCTCTCAGGGATCTCCGCAATAGGGGCTTGACAGGAGGTATCATCTTCAAGGAGTTCATCATGCGTCGCATCTCACCACTCCAAGGTCATCCTTTCGGGATGTGGACCTTATCTAGCCACAGCGACAAGATGAAGCTGCATCTAGAGGCTCTCTCCTCCGACTTTACCGACCTAACACTGAAGATTCACCTCGGCGAGGAGTCAGCGCCCATCCCTCCAGAGATGGTGTTGATGTTGTGTCATCCGTCGGAGGCTCGGAGGGTTGAGATCTTGCTGGATATTCCCTCCTTCAATGAATGGGGCACACTTGGGGTGCTACAGGAGAGGCTAGAAGCAAGCTCCTCTGCAACCACTCGACTGGCCGAGCGTGCTAGAGAGGCCATGGGCTCGAGAAGTGCCACTGCTTGGGACGAAGGGTCCGACACGCCCTCACGAGGATCGGGTAGGGGCGTGCAGGTAATTACACCCCTTGCGAGGGGGTCAGCCATCACTGACATGGTGATGATAGAGGAAGAAGTCACCCCTGATCCCCCTCTTACGAAAAAGGTGACTAGCTCGGGGGAAACATCGAGCGGGAGTAACAAACCGCAGCGTCTAGAGGGTGAGGTGCGGGTTTTGGAGGGCCACCGATGAGTAAGATCTCCTTCAATGCTCCCCGAGCGAGTGCTTGTTCTCTATGCTTACTTGATTCTTGTGGCCTTGCATAGGCCTTCTGGCGGCAAAGAAATCCAAGGTGGAGTCAGACATCTCTGGCCCTATTGAGGGCGAGGTGTTGACCGGAGCATGCTCGGGTGGCGAGGCGTCGGGCGCGGGTGATTTTTTCGAGCCCACCATGATGGCTCAGGAGGTTCCTTCCCCTGAGGTGGAAGCGTGGACCCTCAAGCTTCCATGGTGGCTCCGGAGAACTCACAGGACCCGGTGGAAGTGGAGCGGCTCACGAAGGTTTCCTCTCCCGTGGAGGAGAAGGAAGCGATGGAGCGGCCTGCCATGGATGACTCCACCTGAGTGGAGGAGACGGAGTGGCTCGCGGCGGAGTCCCGCCAGGAACAAGAGCGTCGGACGGCAATGATAGCGAGTGTGGCAAAAGGGAAGTGGGTGGGCACACCCTAAGACCCCTTCAACATCGACCTGTCCAAAGAGCTAGGGCCCAACGTGTAGGATTCTACTACGAGCGCCCTACACTACGCAGCATGTAAGGGGAGTTCTCATTGAGAAGTCGAGGAAGGCTAGGAACCCGAGCGCTCCTGGAGGTTCACTCCTAGACTTCCCCGCTTTCCTAGGCGCTAATGGTGTCCGGGGGCGAAGGTGGCCATCGGAGCTACATCGCCTCAACCATTTAGGCCCTGCACATAGGCTTGGACCGGCTCAGTGTCTCGTTGGCGAGCGATGAGTCCTGGATAGTGGCGGAGCGCAGCCGCCTAGCAGTGGTGGTGCAGAGGCTTCATGAAGACATGGCATACGAGCACATGCACCACACCGCTGCCCTCAGGGAGTTGGAGTAGACCCATGCGGACGTCCTTCGCGAGGCAGAGGAGATCTTGCGTGTCTCTAAGGAGCAGGAGACCAGTGAGGCAGTGAGCAAGGAGTTGGCCTCACAGGAGAGGCTTTGCTGCCCGAGAAGCGGCTCTAGCAGAGCGTGAAGCCGCCGCAAGTGTCCGCGAAGAATCCCTGACTATCCGTGAGCGGGACTTAGCGGCAGACGAAGAAGCGCTACCCAGCTGAGTGGTAGCCGCAGATGGACACGAGGACGCCCTCACCAAGCGAGAGCAGTAGGTAGAGGACCATCACGGTGAGAATTCTCATCTCAGCATCTTGTCCTCTCGCACAGCAGACCTCTCACTCTGAGAAAATGACCTAAGCTTGGAGAGTCCCATCTTGAGCATATGGATATGCAGCTCATGGAGAACCAACAAGATTTCGAGAAGGTCAAGGCCAAGCAGAAGGCTTAGGCCGAGCAATCCAACACTAAGCACACCCAGAAGGATCTGGCGATGCGAGAGTAGATCACGCAGAAGGTGTCGGAGAAGCTCCAGCAAGTTCACTGCAGAGTATGAGGCGAAACTTGATAAGACCTGCAAGGATTACCGAGCGAAGCTTGGCTCGTAGGAGCACCTCCATGACTGGAAGTAGAAATTCTTGAAGACCTAGATGGAGGGTGTCTGCACTGTCCTCAAGCAGGTGGAGCAATCGTGCACGGACCTGGCTTATTAGTTGCAGGTGCGCAGATGTCGAGTCATTGTAGCAGTAGGTGGGCCCTGTGTCTCAACTTGTGGGGGAATCTCTTGACAAGAGGTGACACAAAGTCATGATGAAGCATGAGCGGTGCAAGATGCTTCATCCCCTTGCCAAACAGGCAGTCAAAGTCATCAAGAGACTCGACACAAGAAGCTTGCAAGCTTTTCCTGCCTACCTGAACAACGAACCGACGACATTCCTAAACTTCTTCAAGGAGATCGTGGCAAAGCTAGAGGTGGTGGAAAGTGACTTTACTGCCGTGATCGAAGAAGAATGTCGTAATCTCCGAAGCATTGGGCCACCCGCGTCTTCGCCAAACTCTTCAAGATGAACCCAAATCTGGGCCTCGTGGTGGTGACCAAGCCCTTGGAGAATGGCGAGGCTGCAAAGCTAGCCGATGATATCCAAGATCACGCGAGGGCCTTGGTCACCGTCTATGAGAGGGAGGCTGAAGAATAAGAACACGAGGTCCTGGCCAGAACCTTGGGTGACACCCCACAGAAGTTGAGGATGATGGCTCGGATGATGCCTCCTCCCCCTAATTGTAGCTCTGAGCGAGCCCTTGGTGGCGATGTACTAGTTTTCCTCCTTTGTAATGAGTATGTGACTGTCAAAATCTGCTCCTATAAGGAGGTTAGTGCAACATGAATATGTTTCTCATAAGTGGACTGTATGTATTGTGTGTTTTCGTGCCTAAAGCCCCCAGTCCTTCGCGAGGTATAGGATAGAGGCGAGGAGTAATTGGTTTATACTTTGTCAAGCATATACTCCATAGTTTGTTCACTTTAACCTTAATCACTTCAAGATGCTTATGATAGGGGTAATGAGAGCTAAAAGCTAAAAAGTACCATAATTTTTGGAAGCTCTTTATGAAACTTGAATCCCTACTTCCTTCTATGAAGGCCTTTCTTTTACTTTTTTGTTGAGTCTCCACCTTCTATCTTTATGCACCTACTTTGAGAGCATAGTGGCCATTCTTAGTTCTATGTGCAATGCCCCAAGACTTGTTGATTGATGCATAGCTTTGATATTGCTTGTTTTAAACTATTTGTATCTAGTCACTCTTATGAACTTTGAAGGTGTCCTATGCATTTATGTTTGCTACTCTATGAGGGACAAGCTGAATACTACCATGCTATGTTTTCTTTATGTGAAACAAAAAAACGTCTTGCAAAGCATTGTTATTCATGAATCTTTTGTTTGTGCCTTTTCATGTTGCAACATAGTTGCTTTTTCTTATTATTAGAACTTTATCTTTCATGTTATGATTGAAGTACTATGATCCTAGATATCAATGTTTTACAAATACTTTGATCAAGTTTATGATGGTGCATGTCACCTCGAAAATTATTCTTTCTTTTTATCACTTACCTACTTGAGGACGAGAAGGAGTTAAGCTTGGGGATGTTGATACGTTGCTAACGTATCCATTATTTTTGATGTTCCATGCTTGGTTTTTGTTACTTTCTTATGTTTTGTTCCAACTTTGGAGTACTTTTTATACACTTTCCGGAACTAACCTATTAACAAGATGCCACAGTGCCAGTTGCCTGTTTTCTGCTGTTTTTGGTTCCAGGAAAGTCAGAAAATGAATATTCTCGGAATTGGACGGGACAAAAGCCAAAGTTGATATTTTACCGGAAGACTCACGGAGCCAGAAGACAAGACGGGGAGAGGCCACAGGGTGGCCACACCATATGGTGGCGCGGGCTAGCCCTGGACGCGCCACCAGGTGGTGCGGGCCCCCTGGCCGCCCACCGACCTTACCTCTTCGCCTATAAGATGTCTCCCGATGCAAAACCCTAAATCATCCAGCCTCCAGCCACGAAAAGTTCCGCAGCGCCGCCGCCACCGAAGGGGAGATTCGGGGGATAGAAAGTCTCTGTTCCAGCACCCTGCCGGGACGGGGATGTGCCCCCGGAGCCATCTCCATCGATCTCCACCACCATATCCATCACCATTGCTGATTCCCATGATGAGGAGGGAGTAGTTCTCTCTCGAGGCTAAGGGTTCTACCGATAGCTATGTGTTCATCTCTCTCTATGCATGGTCTTATTGAGATCATGAGCTTGTAATCTATAGATCTACCTTGCTACTCAAGTGCTTTAATAGATCTCTGCTCTCCCCATGTGTGTGAAGTTTACAGTGTGCACACCATGGTGGAACTTAGGCTAGAGATTACAAATACTTGTTATGAGTTATATTTGGATTTGGATGTCTTTATGAAATTGTGGTGTTTGTTTGAACCATCTAGTGCTCAAGGTGATAGTGTGGGGTTATCTAGATGGGGAAAGGCTTACTTTGAGGTGTGCTGTTATAGCCCTACCATGGATTAGAGTGTCCAACCGGAGAGTAGTTAAGAGTAGTATCATAAAGAGAAGATATTTATATGAGAGTGTTCACTAGTGAAAGTATGATCCCTAGGCCTTGTTTCTCAGCATTGAAACACCATTTGCAACTAGATCTGTTACATGTTTACTTGCTTCCATCTTTATTTCAGTTTGCATCTCAAGAATAATAAAATCAGTGGGAATAACATGCTTATCTATTCTAAGTAGAACATCCTCAATCATACCAACAGGTTCTTTAGTGGACTTGTCAGCCATATGTAAAGTGATAGTAGTAGGAGAATACTCCCCAATCCTAACCTTTTATAGAGGGAGTATGGCATTACACTAACTCCTGCTCCTAGATCACACAAGGTGTTGTGAATATCAGTTTTACCTATTGAGCATGAAATAGTTGGTATTTCAGGATCTCTAGAATTAGACAACAACTTCCCATTAGCGGGATAACTGGTTATCATGGTAACAGTTTCAGTTATTTCTTTATTTCTACTAAGAATATCACGGAGGAATTTAGTATAAGTAGGAACTTTGATTGCATCCGCAAACGGAATTTCTAGATGAAGGTCACTAAGTACTTTGTAAAGGAATTATAAATTACCTGATCTGGTGCGTTCTTTTTTCAATCTGGATAAGGAAGCTTTTTCTCACCTGACTTACTCTTGTGTTTTACCTTTTGTGGAGGGTCAAGCTCTTTTGTTGCTTTCTTTTATTGTCGCTTGTTGCTTTGCTTCTTTTCTACTTCAACAACTTCATATTCCTTGCATATCTCTTTTTCTTCTCTTGGATCAACCGTCTCCGCATTAGAGTCATAATGGTCATCCTATGCATCATTTTGGTCCTCCTTTGTTTGATCTTGTGTTTCAGATTCATCCTGAGGATCCACCAATGTATCATCCTCTTGGCTTGCTTCGAGCAAGGATTTTTCCTTTCGCTCTTTTTCAGCTTCATTTTCTGATGGTCCTAAAGGTCCTGTAACAACTCCACCCCTTCTTGTGACAACATTAGTAGAAACATGAATATCTTTATCATCACGAAGAAAAATTTGATAACCCGATGCTATTTGTTCACACTGGGTTTCAATCATACTAAGATACTTGTGAAATAATTTTATTTCTTGGCCAATCTCATCATAATTTTCCATGAGTTCCACCAAAATATTTTTGTGTTTTTGAAAATACTTATGCAAGTTATTATGAGATTTTACTTGTCGATGTTTTAATTCTTGAAAAACTTTTCTAGTTTCATCTTCTTTAGTTAAAACTTGTAATAAATCTACTTTGTTTTCCTTAAAACGTTCAGAAGGTATACCTTTTTCATTCATTGTTTTGCGTACCTCAGTCATAAGATCAGGAGTTATCCGAAGTATCCCTTTTTCTAGCTTAGTGCCAAAATTAGGATTATATAAAGAATCATTCTTATCCCTAGTAGACATCAATTCCAAACATTCCTTAATAGTTAGAGTATTTATAGACCCTCCTGCTGAGAAGTCAAGCAATTCTCTACATTGAGTATTAAGACCGTGGTAAAATAAATGACAAATAGTTGATTCAGAATAGCCATGATTAGGAATACTATTGATCATTCCAAAGAATCTTTCCTAGGCTCGTGGGTAGTTTTCTCCCACATTCTGACTAAAGTTGCCTATATTCTTTCTTAGTTCAGTTACCTTCTTAAAAGTATTAAAACTGTTTATGAATTTAGCAATGCAGTTTTCCCAACATTTAATGTAATGGCGAGGAAGAGAATATATCCAGTCTAGAGCTTTACCTTTAAGAGACCATCAAAATAATTTAAGACGAGAGAAGTCTCTTGGCAAACCTTTTGGTCCAAGCAATGTTATCACATCGTCGAACTCTCTAATATGTCTTCTTGGGTCTTCATCTTCCCTTCCACTTAAAGATTTTTCCTGCAAATTTTTAATAATTCCACCATCAAATCGATATTCTCTAACTCCTTTAGATTCTGCAATGTTATCAAATCGAAGTTATTTACTTTAGATTCTGCAATTTTGTCTTTTTGTTTCTTGTTTTCACTAGTTAGGCTTAATTGAAAACAACAACAAAATTAGAGAGCTTTATAGTATTTATCTTGAGTTAGGACATGAAGTTTTTGAAGAGAAAATTAAAAACCTATGGAACTTTATTTGCATGCTAATAGCAATGTTATCAGTATGAATTCTTTGAACACCATTATTGCTAAAAGTCTAAGCTTGGGGAGGCTGGGTTTGATGAGCATGATATTTTTAGTCCCCCAAGCATGGAGGAGAAAATTTACTTTGATGATACTATGCCTCCAATATATGATCATTGCAATGATGAATATGATATTTTCAGTCCACCTACTATTGAGGAGGAAATTAATTATGATTACAATATGCCTCCTATATTTGATGATTATGGTGATGAGAATAATAATGATAGCTAATTTGTTGAATTTGCTCCCACTACAATTAATAAGAATAACTATGCTTATGTGGAGAGTAATAATAATTATATGCATGTGGCTCATGATAAGAATGTTTTATGTGATAGTTATATTGTTAATTTTATTGACGATGCTACCGAAAGTTATTATGAGAGAGGGAAACATGGTTTTATGTATCTCAATAATATTAAGTTTCCCCTCTTTATATTGAAAGTCTTGAAGTTGCACTTGTTTTGCTTTCCTATGCTTGTTGCTTTGTGCTTTCATGACTTGTTTCTTTACAAGATTCCTATGCATAGGAAGTGTGTTAGACTTAAATGTGCTTTGAATTTGCTTCTTTATGCTCTCTTTTACTTAAATTCATATGTCTTATGTGAGCATCTTCTCAAACTATCATGCCTAACTTAAAGGAGTTAAAGAAAAGTACTTATTGGGAGATAACCCAAAAGTTTTAGATGAGTCTTGGAAGTTATTACTTCAGTAATAACCGCTCCTTATCCTTTTTATTTGCTTTTTTGTGCCAAGAGTAACCTCTAATGATAGAGAAGTAATGATTGGGAAAGTTGCTGTCCTGAAATAGATTTATGTGCTTCACCGTAAAAATTCTTGTAAAATCTCTGTATGTCCTTTTGAGGCGTGAATGTTTGTGCTTCTGCCCCAGGTTGTTATCTAACTTTATTTAGTTCAACACTTTTCGATTTTAGCAACAGAAGGTCTTCAAAAAAATCGTCTTTACCTGCTGGTCTATTTTCCCAGATTTCTGCCATTATTTGCATTTGATTCTTGTTTGTTCCTTTTTGAGTTCTTTTGGGGAATTGAGCTTTTTGAGGGAAGTGCTGCAGTAGTTTGTGTTTTAATGGAAGTTTTATTGGTGTTAGAACTGAATTTAAAGACTTATTATCTTGAGTGCACTAATGTTGCTAATAAAGATTGTGTGAAGTTTTGTATGAAGGAAAATTTCAGGTGTATGGAAGGAATGAGTAATGAGATGAAGGATGGACTAAAGCTCAAGCTTGGGGATGGCACCTCGTGTCACCCCAAGAAATATTCAAGAGGTACAAGCGTCAAAGCTTGGGGATGCCCAAGGCATCCCCTTCTTCATCAATAAAAATCCCAGGTTTCTTCCAAACACTTCATTTTTATTGTTTCATGCACAGTTGTGCTGTTCTTGGAGCGCCTTCTTTTTCGTTTTCGTTTTGGTTTTTAGTTTGCTTTGTTTGCTTAGTTTGCTGAATAAATTGGTTGGACCCCTCTTTCATGCATTGGTTTTCAAATAGTTTGGTTTGGATTGGAAAAAGAGTAGGAAAGTTCATGCTTAACTGGTAAAGAGAGCTTGTTTTTGACTGTGGCCTATGCTTTGTCATGCCATCCTCGATATTGTTTTGGCTTATTGCTCAGTATTCTTTGCTGTAGCATGACTTGTTATAAACAATTGAGATTCCTTAATGTGCCTTGGAAGAATCTTGCGTTGTTTTAGCATATTAAAACATAATATGGTGGTATTCTCCTTTGATGCTTTATTTGGGTTGACTTGGCGCATGCTCACACCATGTTATGACTATCCCAAGTCACCATAGCCTTTATGATCATTTAGTTTTCAACTTGTATTATCACTTTATGCTTTGATCAATGATGTTTTGTCGCTCTACATGATTATGGCCATTATTGATCTCTTAGTTGGTCGCTCCCAGTCTTTTGCTAGCCTCCGTAACCAAGTATGAGTTCCACTCATGTATCCAACTCCTAAAACCAAGTTATTCCAAAGAGTCCACCATACCTACCTATTAGCATTTGCTATTCCATGTATATTCATGTTTTTATCTACCTTCCAAATTAAAATTGTTATGAGAAAACTAGTGATTAAAGCTCTCACAAACTTGATGGCACACCTTACTCTTCTTGCCCTTAATAAACTTGAACCATTATGTCATCTATGTTGTATATGCTTGCACTTATATGTTGGGGATTAGCAGAACCATGCTGTCATGGGGAACACTTTCAACATTGTACTTGTAATTTGTACCTAGTTGATATCATGATCTTTTGTCTATGGATGTTGTCGATGTGAAATGAAAGGGAGCTTGTAAGTCCATGGAGTTATGTATATGTGTTAGAGAAATGCCTGGGTCGCTGTTCTAATCCATGCTATCATGGTGGAAACCTGCAGCATAACCATAATGAGCTGTCTATGAAGCATTCTTCTTATAAAAAAAGAGTCAGATATTCAGAAAAAAGAGAAAAAAAGAAAAAAGAGATATGAGAAAAGAGGAAAGAGAGAAAAAAGCACCATATTCCCATGGTAAATAAGAAGATTGCTGAGATGCTCGTTGTCTGCTTGCCTTGTCATTTTGATATGGGGATTCTTCCGTTTCATCGGGCAAGGGGTACCCCATTGGCGGTTCTCTATGATAGACATGTACTTACGATGACAAGAACTTACCGGCGACTAAACTTGAGTAGCATGATGAGCGGCCCTCGTAGTCAAGGGACATGAGATTTCCGACCTATACATTGTCAAGCATATACTCCATAGTTTGTTCACCTTAACCTTAATCACTTCAAGATGCTTATGATATGGGCAATGAGAGCTGAAAGCTAAAAAGTACCATAATTTTTGGAAGCTCTTTATGAAACTTGAATCCCTACTTCCTTCTATGAAGGCCTTTCTTTTACTTTTTTGTTGAGTCTCCACCTTCTTTCTTTATGCACCTACTTCGAGAGCATAGTGGCCATTCTTAGTTCTATGTGCATTGTCCCAAGACTTGTTGATTGATGCATAGCTTTGATATTGCTCGTTTTAAACTATTTGTATCTAGTCACTCTTATGAACTTTGAAGGTGTCCTATGCATTTATGTTTGCTACTCTATGAGGGACAAGCTGAATACTACTATGCTATGTTTTCTTTATGTGAAACAAACAAACGTCTTGCAAAGCATTGTTATTCATGAATCTTTTGTTTGTGCCTTTTCATGTTGCAACATAGTTGCTTTGCCTTATTGTTAGAACTTTATCTTTCATGTTATGATTGAAGTACTATGATCCCAGCTATGAATGTTTTACAAATACTTTGATCAAGTTTATGATGGTGCATGTCACCTCAAAAATTATTCTTTCTTTTTATCACTTACCTACTCGAGGACGAGAAGGAGTTAAGCTTGGGGATGTTGATACGTTGCTAACGTATCCATTATTTTTGATGTTCCATTATTTATACACTTTCTGGGACTAACCTATTAACAAGATGCCACCGTGCCAGTTTCCTGTTTTCTGCTGTTTTTGGTTCCAGGAAAGTCAGAAAATGAATATTCTCGGAATTGGACGGGACAAAAGCCAAAGTTGATATTTTACCGGAAGACTCACGGAGCCAGAAGACAAGACGGAGAGGGGCCACCAGGTGGCCACACCATATGGTCGCGCGGGCTAGCCCTGGCCGTGCCACCAGGTGGTGTGGTCCCCCTGGTCGCCCAGCGACCTTACCTCTTCGCCTATAAGATGTCTCCCGGTGCAAAAACCCTAAATCATCCAGCCTCCAGCCACGAAAAGTTCCGCAACGCCGCCGCCACCGAAGGGGAGATTCGTGGGACAGAAAGTCTCTGTTCCAGCACCCTGCCGGGATGGGGATGTGCCCCCGGAGCCATCTCCATCGATCTCCACCACCATATCCATCACCATTGCTGATTCCCATGATGAGGAGCGAGTAGTTCTCTCTCGAGGCTAAGGGTTCTACCAGTAGCTATGTGTTCATCTCTCTCTATGCATGATCTTATTGAGATCATGAGCTTGTAATCTATAGATCTACCTTGCTACTCAAGTGCTTTAATAGATCTCTGCTCTCCCCATGTGTGTGAAGTTTACAGTGTGCACACCATGGTGGAACTTAGGCTAGAGATTACAAATACTTGTTATGAGTTATATTTGGAGTTGGATGTCTTTATGAAATTTTGGTGTTTGTTTGAACCATCTAGTGCTCAAGGTGATAGCGTGGGGTTATCTAGATGGGGAAAGGCTTACTTTGAGGTGTGCTGTTATAGCCCTACCATGGATTAGAGTGTCCAACCGGAGAGTAGTTAAGAGTAGTATCATAAAGAGAAGATATTTATATGAGAGTGTTCACTAGTGAAAGTATGATCCCTAGGCCTTGCTTCTAAGCATTGAAACACCATTTGCAACTAGATCTGTTACATGTTTGCTTGCTTCCATCTTTATTTCAGTGTTACTTTAGTCTTTTCCATGCCATCAAGCTATTTTCTAGCACCGTTGTCTTATATCCATACCACTTGTATTTCACTATCTCTTCGCCAAACTAGTGCACCTATACACCTGACAAGTGTATTGGGTGTGTTGGGGACACAAGAGACTTCTTGTATCTTGATTGCAGGGTTGCTTGAGAGGGGATACCTTTGATCACTTCCTCCCTGAGTTCGATAAACCTTGGGTGATCCACTTAAGGGAAAACTTGCTGTTGTTGTACAAACCTCTACACTTGGAGGCCCAACAACTGTCTACAAGAATAGAAGTGCGTAGACATCACTCCCATTAAGTATTTTATTAAGAATGGTTGAGTAACTCAACCTCTTTTCTGTTCTCGAATTCTTACCTTGGGTTGTCCCTTATCAAAGGCACTTACCACATGAACTCGTTTTTCCGGTGGAATATATGTTTTTCCTGCTTATAGCTTCTTTGGAAAATACTGGATGATTTCAGCATCATAAACATTGAACATTATATTTCCTTCAGCACAATCAAATGATGCCCCTGTAGTACTAAGGAAAGGTCTTCCAAGTATTATATATAATTTTTCATCTTCAGGCATCTCAAGAATAATAAAATCAGTGGGAATAACATGCTCATCTATTCTAAGTAGAACATCCTCAATCATACCAACGGGTTCTTTAGTGGACTTGTCAGCCATCTATAAAGTGATAGTAGTAGGAGAATACTCCTCTAATCCTAACCTTTTATAGAGGGAGTATGGCATTACACTAACTCCTGCTCCTAGATCACACAAGGTGTTGTGAATATCAGTTTTAACCATTGAGCATGAAATAGTTGGTATTCCAGGATCTCTAGACTTAGACAACAACTTCCCATTAGCGGGATAACTGGTTATCATGGCAACAGTTTCAATTATTTCTTTCTTTCTACTAAGAATATCATGGAGGAATTTAGTATAAGTAGGAACTCTGATTGCATCCGCAAACGGAATTTCTAGATGAAGGTCACTAAGTACCTTTGTAAAAGAATTATAAATTACCTGATCTGGTGCGTTCTTTTTTCAATCTGGATAAGGAAGCTTTTTCTCACCTGACTTACTCTTGTGTTTTACCTTTTGTGGGGGGTCAACCTCTTTTGTTGCTTTCTTTTATTGTCGCTTATTGCTTTGCTTCTTTTCTACTTCAACAACTTCATATTCCTTGCATATCTATTTTTGTTCTCTTGGATCAACTGTCTCTGCATCAGAGTCATAATGGTCATCCTGTGCATCATTTTGGTCCTCCTTGGTTTGATCTTGTGTTTTAGTTTCATCCCGAGGATCCACAAATGTACCATCTTCTTGGCTTGCTTCGAGGAAGGATTTTTCCTTTCGCTCTTTTTCAGCTTCATTTTCCGGTGGTCCTAAAGGTCCTGTAACAACTCCACCCCTTCTTGTGACAACATTAGTAGAAACATGAATATCTTTATCATCACAAAGAAAAATTTGATAACCAGATGCTATTTGTTCACACTGGGTTTCAATCATACTAAGATACTTGTGAAATAATTTTATTTCTTGGCCAATCTCATCATAATTTTCTGTGAGTTCCACCAAAATATTTTGTGTTTTCGAAAATGCTTATGCAAGTTATTATGAGATTTTACATGTCGATGTTTTAATTCTTGAAAAACTTTTCTAGTTTCATCTTCTTTAGTTAAAACTTGTAATAAATCTACTTTGTTTTCCTTAAAAAGTTTAGAAGGTATACCTTTTTCTTTCATTGTTTTGCGTACCTCAGGCATAAGATCAGGAGTTATCCAAAGTATCCCTTTTTCCAGCTTAGTGCCAAAATTAGGATTATATAAAGAATCATTCTTATCCCTAGTAGACATCAATTCCAAACATTCCTTAATAGTTAGAGTATTTATTGATCCTCCTGCTGAGAAGTCAAGCAATTCTCTACATTGAGTATTAAGACCGTGGTAAAATAAATGATAAATAGTTGATTCAGAATAGCCATAATTAGGAATACTATTGATCATTCCAAAGAATCTTTCCTAGGCTCGTGGGTAGTTTGAATAGCTTGATGTCTGCAAGTGCACAGATCAATTGTAGCTAGTTTTGAAGTATAGATATCGATTCCACATGGAGCCTGATGTCTACGCACTTCTATTCTTGTAGACAGTTGTTGGGCCTCCAAGTGTAGAGGTTTGTAGAACAGCAGCAAGTTTTCCCTTAAGTGGATTACCCAAGGTTTATCGAACTCAGGGAGGAAGCGGTCAAAGGTATCCCCTCTCAAGTAACCCTGCAATCAAGTTACAAGAAGTCTCTTGTGTCCCCAACACACCCAATACACTTGTCAGGTGTATAGGTGCACTAGTTCGGCGAAGAGATAGTGAAATACGAGTGGTATGGATAATTATAAGTGGTAATGGTGATAGAAAATAACTTGATGGCGTGGAAGAGACTAAAGACAAACTGAAATAAAAATGGAAGCAAGCAAACATGTAACAGATCTAGTAGCAAACGGTGTTTCAATGCTTAGAAACAAGGCCTAGGGATCATACTTTCACTAGTGAACACTCTCATATAAATATATCATCTTCATGATACTACGCTGAACTACTCTCCGGTTGGACACTCTAATCAACGGTAGGGCTATAACAGCACATCTCAAAGTAAGCCTTTCCCATCTAGAATACCCCACTCTGTCACCTTGAGCACTAGATGGTTCCAACAAACACCACAATTTCATAAAGACATCCAACTCCAATATAACTCATAACAAGTATTTGTAATCTCTAGCCTAAGTGCCACCATGGTGAGCACGCTGTCACTTTCACACACATGGGGAGAGCAGAGATTCATTAAAGCACTTGAGTAGCAAGGTAAATCTATAGATTACAAGCTCGTGATCTCAATAAGATCATGCATAGAGAGAGAGATGAACACATAGCTACCGGTAGAACCCTTAGCCTCGAGAGAGAACTACTCCCTCCTTATCATGGGAATCAGCAATGGTGATGGAGATGGCGATGGAGACCGATGGAGATGGCTCCGAGGGCACTTCCCCGTCCCGGCAGGGTGCCGGAACAGAGACTTTCTGTCCCCCGAATCTCCCCTTCGGTGGTGGCAGCGCTGCGGAACTTTTGATGGCTGGAGGCAGGACGATTTAGGGATTTGGCCTCGGGAGGCTTCTTATAGGCCAGAGGGCAAGGTCGGTGGGCGGCCAGGGGGCCCACACCACCTGGTGGCGCGGGTAGGGCTAGCCCGTGCCTGGGGGGTGTGGCCAGGCCCTGGCCCTCCTCCGTCTCATATTCTGGCTCCGTGAGTCTTCCGGTAAAATAGGAACTTTGGCTTTTGTCCCGTCCAATTCTGAGAATATTCATTTTTGACTTCTGGAACCAAAAACAGCAGAAAACAGGCAACTGGCACTATGGCATCTTGTTAATAGGTTAGTCCAAGAAATCATATGAAAAGTACTCCAAAGTGTGGATAAAACATACGAAAGTAGATAAAACCAAGCATGGAACATAAAAAATTATAGATACATTTGCAATGTATCAACATCCCTAAGCTTAACTCCTGCTCGTCCTTGAGTAGGTAAGTGATAAAAAGAAAGAATAATTTTTGAGGTGACATGTACCATCATAAACTTGATCAAAGTACTTGCAAAACATTTGAAGCTAGGATCATAGTACTTCAATCATAACATGAAAGACAAAGTTCTAGCAATAAGCAAAGCAACTATGATGCAACATGAAAAGGCACAAACAAAAGAATCATGAATAACATGCTTTGCAAGACGTTTGTTTGTTTCACATAAAGAAAACATAGCATAATAGTATTCATCTTGTCCCTCATAGAGTAGCAAATATAAATGCATCGCACACCTTCAAAGTTCATAAGAGTGACTAGATACAAATAGTTTAAAACAAGCAATATCAAGTTATGCATCAATCAACTAGTCTTGGGACAATGCACATAGAAATAAGAATGGCCACTATGCTCTCAAAGTAGGTGCATAAAGATAGAAGGTGGAGAGTCAATATAATGGTGGAAGAAAGGCCTTTTGTAAAAGGAAGTAGGGATTCAAGTCTCCTAAAGAGCTTCCAAACATTATGGTACTTGTAGTTTTCGGCTCTCATTGCCCCTATCATAAATATCTTGAAGTGATTAAGGTTAAAGTGAACAAACTATGGTGTACATGCTTGACAAAGTATAAGTCAGAAATCTCATGTCCCTTGTATACGAGGGCCACTCCTCATGCTACTCAAGTTTAGTCACCGGTAAGTTCTTGTCATTGTAAGTACATGTGTATCATTGAGAACCGCCAACGGGGTAGCCCTTGCCCGATGATACAGAAGAATCCCCATATCAAAATGACAAGGCAAGCAGACAACGAGCATCTCAGGATTCTTCTTATTTACCATGGGAATATGGTGCTTTTTTTCTCTCTTTCCTCTTTTCATAATCTCTTTTTTTTCTTTTTCTCTTTTTTCTCAATATAGGACTCTTTTTTATAAGAAGAATGCTTCATAGACAGCTCATTATGGTTACGCTGCAGGTTTCCACCATGTCAGCATGGATTAGACCAGCGGCCCAGGCGTTTCTCTAACACATATACATAACTCCATGGACTTACAAGCTCCCCTTTCATTTCACACCGACGACATCCATATACAAAAGAGCATGATATCAACTAGGTACAAGTACCTATGCAATGATGAAAGCGTTCCCCATGACAACATGGTTCTGCTAATCCCCAACAAATAAGTGCAAGCATATACAACATAGACGACACAATGGTTCAAGTTTATTAAGGGCAAGTAAAGTAAAGTGTGCCATCAAGTTCGTGAGAGCTTTAATCACTAGTTTTCTCATAACAAGTTTAATTCGGAAGGTAAACAAAAACATGAATATACTTGGAATAGCATAAGCTAGTAGGTAGGTATGGTGGACTCTTTGGAATAACTTGGTTTAGGGAGTTTGATGCATGAGTGGAACTCATACTTTGTTGTGGAGGCTAGCAAAAGAGTGGGAGCGACAAACTAAGATAGCAATAATGGCCGTAATCATGCAGAGCGACAAAACATCATTGATCAAAGCATAAACTGATACTAAAAGTTGAAAACTAAAGGATCATAAAGGCTATGGTGACTTTGGATAGTCGTAACATGGTGTGAGCATGTGCCAAGTCAACCCAAATAAAGCATCAAAGGAGAATACCACTATACTATGCTTTAATATGCTAAAACAACGCATGATTCATCCAAGGCACATTAAGCAATCTCAATTGTTTATAACAAGTCATGCTACAGCAAAGAATACTAAGCATAAAGCCAAAACAATATCAAGCATGGCATGACAAAGCATAGGCCACAGTCAAAAACGAGCTCTTTTTACCACAAAGTAAGAACTTTCCTACTCTTTTCCAAACCAAACCAAACCACTTGCAAACCAATGTATGAAAGAGGGGGTCCAACCAATTTATTCAGCAAACTAAGCAAACAAAAGCAAATGAAACACCAAAACCAAAATGAAAAAGAAGACGCTCCAAGAGCAACACAACTATGCATGAAACAATAAAAATGAAGCGTTTGGAAGAAACCTGGAATTTTTATTGATGAAGAAGGGGATGCCTTGGGCATCCCCAAGCTTTGACGCTTATACTTCTTGGATATTTCTTGGGGTGACACGCGTGGCATCCCCAAGCTTGAGATTTAGTCTATCCTTCATCTCATTACTCATTCCTTCCATACACCTGAAATTTTTCCTTCATACAAAACTTCACACAATCTTTATTAGCAACATTAGTGCACTCAAGATTATAAGTCTTTAGGTTCAGTTACAACACCAAATAAACTTCCATTATAACACTAGCTACTGTATAACTTCCCTCAAAAAGCTCAATTCCCCAAAAGAACTCAAAAAGGAACCAACAAGAAGCAAATGCAGAAAATGGCAGAAATCTGTCAAAACAGACCAGCAGGTAAAGACGAATTTTTTCGAAGACCTACTGTTTCTCAAATCAAAAAGTGTTGAACTAACAAAAGTTAGATAACAACCTGGGGCAGAATCACAAAAAATTACAGCTCAATCCGACATACAGAGCTCTCTCACGAATATTTACGGTGAAGCACAGAAATCTGTTTCGGGACAGCAACTTTCCCAATCCTTACTTCTCTCTCATTATAGGTTACACTTGGCACAAAAAGCAAATAAAAAGGATAAGGAGCGGTTATTACTGAAGTAATAACTTCCAAGACTCATCTAAAACTCTTGGGTTATCTCCCAACAAGTACTTTTTTTTAACGCCTTTAAGTTAGACATGATAGTTTGAGAAGATGCTCACATAAAAAAATATGAATTCAAGTAAAAGAAAGCATCAAGAAGCAAATTCAAAGCACATTTAAGTCTAACCCACTTCCTATGCAAAATAATCTTGTAAATAAACAAGTCATGAAACCACAAAACAACGAGCATAGGAAAGCAAAACAAGTGCAACTTCAAGACTTTCAACAAAAAGAGGGGAAACTTAATATTGTTGAGACACATAAAACCATGTTTCCCTCTCTCATAATAACTTTCAGTAGCATAATGAATAAAATTAACAATATAACTATCACATAAAGCATTCTTATCATGAGCCACATGCATATAATAATTATTAATCTCCACATAAGCATAGTCATTCTTATTAATTATAGTGGGAGCAAATTCAACAAAATAGCTATCATTAGTATTCTCATCACCATAATCATCAAATATAGGAGGCATATTGTAATCATTAATTTTCTCCTCAATAGTAGGTGGACTGAAAATATGATATTCATCATTGTAATCATCATATATTGGAGGTTTTGTATCATCATAAGCAATAGAATAGCTATCTTCTAAAGCTGGGGAACTAAAAAGATCATTTTCATAAAAACTAGCTTCCCCAAGATTAGACTTTTCCATAGCATTAGTAACAAAGGTGTTCAAAAGATTCATACTAATAACATTGCTATTAGCATGCAAATAAAGTTCCATAGGTTTTTTAATTTTCTCTTCAAACACTTCATGTCCTAACTCAAGATAAATACTATAAAGCTCTCTAATTTTGTTGTTGTTTTCCATTAAGCCTAACTAGTGAAAACAAGAAACAAAAAGACAAAATTGCAGAATTAAAGGAAATAACTTCGAGCACTCACACCGGAGGATGTGAGTACCTTTTACCTTACCTCCCGGGCAACGGCGCCAGAAAATAGGCGTTTGCCGTGGGAGGTTCTTCTTCTTTAATCCTCCGGTGTGAATACGTTTTACCTTACCTCCCCGGCAACGGAGCCAGAAAATAGCTTGATGTCTATGCACTTCTATTCTTGTAGACAGTTGTTGGGCCTCCAAGTGCAGAGGTTTGTAGAACAACAGCAAGTTTTCCCTTAAGTGGATTACTCAAGGTTTATCGAACTCAGGGAGGAAGTGGTCAAAGGTATCCCCTCTCAAGCAACCCTGCAATCAAGATACAAGAAGTCTCTTGTGTCCCCAACACACCCAATACACTTGTCAGGTGTATAGGTGCACTAGTTCGGCGAAGAGATAGTGAAATACGATTGGTATGGATAATTCTAAGTGGTAAAGGTGATAGAAAATAACTTGATGGCGTGGAAGAGACTAAAGGCAAACTAAAATAAAGATGGAAGCAAGCAAACATGTAACCGATCTAGTAGAAAACGGTGTTTCAATGCTTAGAAACAAGGCCTAGGGATCATCTTTCACTAGTGAACACTCTCATATAAATATATCATCTTCATGATACTACGCTGAACTACTCTCCGGTTGGACACTCTAATCAACGGTAGGGCTATAACAGCACACCTCAAAGTAAGCCTTTCCCATCTAGAAAACCCCACACTGTCACCTTGAGCACTAGATGGTTCCAACAAACACCACAATTTCATAAAGACACCCAACTCCAAATATAACTCATAACAAGTATTTGTAATCTCTAGCCTAAGTGCCACCATGGTGAGCACGCTGTCACTTTCACACACATGGGGAGAGCAGAGATTCATTAAAGCACTTGAGTAGCAAGGTAGATCTATAGATTATAAGCTCATGATCTCAATAAGATCATGCATAGAGAGAGAGATGAACACATAGCTACCGGTAGAACCCTTAGCCTCGAGAGAGAACTACTCCCTCCTCATCATGGTAATCAGCAATGGTGATGGAGATGGCGGTGGAGATCGATGGAGATGGCTCTGGGGGCACTTCCTCATCCCGGCAGGGTGCCGGAACAGAGACTTTCTGTCCCCCGAATCTCCCCTTCGGTGGCGGCGGCGCTGCGGAACTTTTCGTGGCTAGAGGCAGGACAATTTAGGGTTTTGGCCTCGGGAGGCTTCTTATAGGCTAGAGGGCAAGGTCGGTGGGTGGCCAGGGGCCCCACACCACCTGGTGGCGCGGGTAGGGCTAGCCCGCGTCTGGGGGGTGTGGCCAGGCCCTGGCCCTCCTCCGTCTCGTATTCTGGCTCCGTGAGTCTTCCGGTAAAATAGGAACTTTGACTTTTGTCCCGTACAATTCTGAGAATATTCATTTTTGACTTCCTGGAACCAAAAACAGTAGAAAATAGGCAACTGGCACTGTGGCATCTTGTTAATAGGTTAGTCCAAGAAATCATATGAAAAGTACTCCAAAGTGTGGAAAAAACATAAGAAAGTAGATAAAACCAAGCATGGAACATCAAAAATTATAGATACATTTGCAATGTATTAGAGCCCAAAGGTAAGTGTTTATGGGTGAAGTCTCTGTCACACCCGAAGTTGTCACAAGTGTTCGGGTGGATTGACTGGAAATGTTGAAATAAGAATGGGGTTTTGATTAAACGAGATGTATTTAAATAGAACTAAAATGTAAACTTCAGAAATATAAAGCATAAAAGTAAAGAACGACTTGGTTGTTTGTTCTTTCCTGCAGATGGCAAAAGAAGGCGCGGGGAGATTCAGTTCATGGTGATAGTGACTTTGCCAGGTGGACGGATGATAAATGTAACAGTTATAATATTATAAATATATGTGTAGGCGAGCAACCCATAATTAGCCGGAACTCCTCTTGGTAGATTTCATCCTAACTTCAATAATCCTACTAGCCTTTTACCAAAACCATGGTCAGACACTAGACTATTAAGACCCTTCAGGTCGCTTGGCAATTAAGCTCCTTGGATCAGACTAATGCTATAAGCATAGTGGTTCCTTGTTATCCTCGAGTCTACTAGTTTTCCATTGATATCCTTGTGTCACCCGAGTGTCGCCGGTCCACTATCAAACAAGATCTTATCTATGTAGAACAAAGCATCATGTTGTCTGGGCCCTTAATTGGACAACAAGCATTAGGCATCCCACAGATAGTCAAGAACACATAATATAGTAATTAGAATCAATCACAAACTAATGGAAAATATATGAAGGCACATCACATCTCACCAATCCCCTACATCTCCCATGCCCAAGGGAATTACTCATACATGACAGAAGAACGGATCATCAATATAATCAAATAAAGGGAATTCGTCTTTATACTACCGTGGAGATCCATAATAAGAATAGAAAAAATTCAACACAATTCAAGATGGGAAGAAACAATCTCAAACCCTAGTCTTGAAAGGTGGAGATCCCTCTATCTCTCAAGTACAAGTAGTGGCTATGTGGGTGTATTGGCTAGGAGGTCGAAGATCGTAGAGCGAGATGAAGAACGTCTTCCCCTTCTTCTCCGGATATCTTCTTTCTCCCTTCTGGATGGTATGGCGGTTGTTGTGTTGTGTTTTTGTCCTCGATCCCTTCATGGAAGTTGTCCCTTTTGACAAGACAGAGGCGGCGACAACTATGCGGCAGGAACTATACGGACGAAAAAATATTCCCGCCATATAGTTGCTTGTTAAAGCTTCTAGATGCTCCCCTCGATTGCTTCCAAAGAGAGACTTGCTTGTTTTATCTAGAATATTGTGTTTCTCTAGTTAAAACCTTCTGTTGACATTCAGAACCTGAAACACTCATTAAAAACCAAGTTTTCTTTGCTACCGAAGTATTAACGTTAGGTAAAGCTAGAAAACAATCAAATCTGGTAGAAAACCATCAATAAAAGCCATAAAAATGTGTTGAATCTCACAACTATCAACTCCCCCGAGCTTAGATGTTGCTCTCCCTCGAGTGATAGGGAAATAAGGAAGAATAGCGGAGATTCGAGACTGAAAATAGAAGAACTTACAAGTTTGAATTGGTGTCAAATTCTTTTCTTCACAATCCCTGCAATCTTAAATATGATCATACAAGTATTCATAAGATTGCACTGAGTCCACTTCCTAACCACGTATATCTTGTTTAGCAAATAAATCATATGCCTAAGCAAGTGTCAAAAGTTTTGCTAGGAAAGCGAGACAAATTCTTTTGGTCTCTTTCTTCATCGAGATATGAAAACTTTTTGTTCTTGTTTGGTTAATCAATTAAGAGTACTAATGTTGGCACCAAAACATTTAATTTTAGAACAACTAATCTACTCCCATGTCAAAATTTCAAGACTCTCAAAGCACCTTTTTCTTTCTTTTGTCTTTCAAAAACTTCGGCTCTTTCATAGAGAAATCATGCCACTATTTTTAACATGTTAATTGGGGCTATGTTGTGCACTCATGACCATGCCAATAAATAATTGTTTGAGCAATAATGGGTAAGAGGAGTACTACAACTTCACTTGGAATGTGAAACCATGAGGAGACTAATTTTTTTACCCGTTGAAGCATTGCTGCTACAGACGTTTACATAACTCAATAGCCGAAATCAAGTGGTTTCCCACATTTAGATCGTTCGTTGGCTAGCAGAGTTAATAGTTCCCCATGGACCATGACAGAGATGTAGTGACACGCATAAAGCAATATCTTATGGTAATTATTAGAAAAAAGTGGCATAATCTCTACTACTTCGAAGCATCCATTTTATCAAACAATTTCATTCAAAGGTACTATCGAGTCTATTTTTATTAAGCTCAAATGGGATGGAGTAGTTCTAAAATCAAATTCTTTGAGCTAAACATGGACTCAAGTCATATTTCAGATGCTTTTTCTTGTTGTAAAAATGAGAATTTTTTAACCAAGTTCATTACTCATTGTTTCAAAGCTAAAAAGGAGACACTAGCGAAGGAATAGGATTTGTAGGATAACAAGCTAAGTGGGGAGTGACTCTAGTGCAAGTGAGTAAATAATTGTAGGATCAATTTAAGGTTGCAAATAGGGTGATGAAAGGAATGTGATACCTCCTCTTGCTTGCTTCATTCTCATATATGAGTCAAACCCCTTCTGTATTTCCATATTGCCAAGTCACCTGAAGTTGAGCAATCTCCTAGAGAAACAAAGAAACAAACTTACAAATAAAGTTATAACTATTTTTTTGTATTTTTGATTTAGGAATGCAAAACGGAAAATAAACATGCAAATATCAAGAAATAAAATAAATCAAAATAAGAAATAAAAACATGAATGCAAAGTTTGGAGGTTTTCAAACCTCCCCCAAGCTTAGGCTATTGCCAGGCTCAGTTGTTGCCGTCATTTGGCGGCTGATGCAGATATTGCTGGTAGTAGTCGGGGAAGTGGGTCATGAAGTGACTGAAGTTGTAATTCAAAGTACTCACATCTTCATTCACTTCATGAAGAGTGTGGTCGATCTCCCCAACACGCTGGTTGAGTTGCTGGAATTCCTGATAGGGGACGTAGTTGTACCCCTACTATGGCTGGTTGGGCCACGGGTCCCAAGCTCCCCCTTGCTGCTGCTGCTGTTGCCCCTCCCAAGAAGGGTTATGTCCCTGTTCTTCCTCCTGCTCCTGCTCCTGCTCCTCCTCATCCTGCTGCCCTCCTTCTTCATCTTCCTATTCATCGGGCTGGAGCTCGTCCATGATCTCGATCACTTGGTCCTTGGTGAGGATACAAGTGTCCTTCTCCATAATCGAGAAGGCTTGGGGGCAGGGAAACTGAACCTGCTCACCCTGTGCATCACCAAGATAACTGAATTGATATGCTCGGAGCCTCCTGTTAGCATGGTAAACACCAAGAAGCCATAAGCAGTCAAATACTTGACGTCCATGAGTTTGGAGCTGTCAACAGGTTGCATAACAGATAGTGTAATATTTAATGCATGGGCAAGGTGGTTACCAATCCACCAATGCGAATATCACCTTTGGTCTTGTTACTTTGGTGGCGAAGGTGCTGTATGAGTAGAGCTACAGGATTGGGGCTTTGCGGTGATGTGGGAAAGAGAGCCTTGGTGATCATTTCCATGTCCACATTAGCCATGGAACCGATGTCACCTCTTCGTAGTAGTGTGTTGGCGAGGAACAAAGCATAGTAGTGGATTGTTGGGTTCTGAATGGTGGACATCTTCTTCTAGTAAAATTGCCTACCACCATTAACAAAAATAACCTCCCAAGTCTCTCCACTTGTGACGCTATAGAGGTTAGTAACAGTAGGATCCCCAACATGAGGGAGATCGAAAGCATTGCAAAATTGTTCGAAACTTATTTCATAGTGCTGTCAGTTCATGGTGAAGCTTATCGTGCACATATTACCTTTCTCCCTGTGGTCGTCGTAGAAGGAGGCAAGGAAATAATGGGTAAGCTCGGCGTAGGTGTCGTGGCTTGCAAAACCAAGTACCGTTAGCCCAGACTTGTTACACATGAGGTCGAAGTCCGCCTTCAACCCCGCCACTATGAGAAAGCTGTGGTCGACCCAACGTGTGGGCAGCACCCTCCTGGATGAGACAATGTCCAACTTGGGATTGCACGAGGGTCAGGACCCCGACATCGAGCCCTCACCCTATTGGCGCTTGCTCGAACGAAAGAGGTTACCGATTTTGTTCATTGTGATGCACTAAAAAATTTCACCATAAAACGTTAGGCATATAGTTTCTACATGATATATGAACGATCCTACATGGAAAAATTCAATCCTAACATGAGAAATTAATAGGAAAAACAAAATAAGCTTGAGTTCATCCACTAGATCAATGTGAGAGTTTCAACCATGGAAATCTGAAAATAAAGCATGGATAGGGAGAGAAACATACCGATCTGTTGATTCCCCCACTCAAACGAAGGAAATCCGCAAAGAATCAAGAGTTCTAGGTGGATTTTGAGAGGTTTGCAGAGAGAATATGAGAGAAATAATGAGGAGTGGAAGACCTAGCCGTCCCGGTGTGATTTTGTGGTCGCACCAAACTATACGGCCGGAACTATACGGGCAGGTGATGTTGTTCTGCCCGTATAGTTGCGGCGGCATCACCAACTAGGGTTTCTTTATGCATAAAACAGCTATACAGACGCAACTATACGGCCAGATCGCAATGATCCCGCCATATAGTTGGTCGTTAAACCGTCTATCCCTCGAGATAAATTTCCAAAACTAGCATCGATATCGATACGATCGGAGCTATATGTCAACACCCGGATTTTTAATCCCAGATGCCTGTTATGCCATACATCGCAATCCCAGGGTTACCATTTTTGCGAGACATAGCAGAATTTGTACCTACCACGGTACATCATCCATTACAAACCAGAATAAAGGTCTTACAAATAAAGGATCTCATGATCCAGTCTTAATACAATCAAAGCAGCGGAAAGTAAACGTAGTAGGCACTCCATCTTCAGGATCACAGGCAATGTTGACGATGGGAGATGATCCTAGTTTTCATAGACCTCCTGCTGTCTATCTTCCTGGTAGTCCTCCTAATAGTCTGGCCATGGGAATAGCCAGGGACAAAGCCATGAGTACTCTTTAAGTACTCGCAAACTATCACTAACAAGTAAGGTAGTTCTAGTAGGAATCTTAAGCTCTAGGCTTATTTGCAAAAAGCCAGGTTTATTTCATAAGGAGTTCAAAAGTAAAGAATCTAATTTAATCACCTAAGTGGGAACCTAGTTTTCATGTCCATATCCCTGTCGTGGTCAAGTCAAACTCATAGTTCAATTCACAAGTCATTTTGAAAACATCTAACGATGGAATAGTATGGCCACTCCAACTGTCCATAACCGCGGATGCGGCTATTCGAATAGTTTGACACTCTACAGAGGTGGTATACTTTCACCACAAAATTCGATACATCCGTCAGGGATAACCCTGAATCATCATACTTAGTATTCGGATAATCAATCCTAACCTTTCAATTACACACTCTAGTATAGGCACCTCCCCTATGGGCACTGCATAGGTGGACATTCACACTCACGAGGTAGCCTCAGCTCAACCTCTTTCCATGAGGGAACCCATAATAAGGCATATAAACTTCCAGTTAAGCCCTACCCAATTCAGGTATTGTGGTTGTACGGTAAAATTGGAATGGTATCGCATCCGAACCCAACCACCAGTTTTTATAAAGGGCCAAGGCTCATGCCTCAACAAGTTTCATCATCAAATCCTTTTTTGTTCATAAGACATGTCAAAACATTTCAATAGAATGAATCATCATTCCAAGGTTTTCATAATCATTTTCACCAAGTATTCCCATCTAAGGTGATCAACTTTTATGCTTAGCACTAGCCACTAAAGTTGAGGGTATTCACTAATGAGGGGTGCTAATCAAGTGTAACTATCCAAATCTAGTTTTATGCCTTTTGATGACATCTAAGTATAACTACTTAGGCCTAGTTTTATACTCTTTATGGTATCTATCCTATTTTTCCAATACTCACAAATTTACTAACTAAAGGTAAAGAACTTTGGTAAAAGTAAAAGAATAAAGCTTGCAAGTAAAACATGGGATTTGTATAATCAAGGTTGCATAACCAAAGCATGCCTAATGCATCTTGCATAGGTTATCAAGTTTGCAAGTGTTAGCTTGCATAGTGCTAGCTTGCCTAGTTATGAAACTTGCAAGTGTTAGCTTGCCTTGAGTAGTGCAGTGGTTGAAGTTCTCTTCTTCTTCTTCTTATTCTTCGTAGTACTCCTCGTCCTCGTATCCCGGGTTGGTACTAGCATCTATAAATGAATACAAGGTACACAATCACCAAACAATACTTAACTACTTCTACTTAGCACACTAAGGCTCACACTAGATGATCTAGCATCATCACAAACATCACATGAAATAAAGACCTAGTCTTATTTATCTTATTTTAGAAAACTAATTTCTACTCATAGAAAAATACTTAAGATTTAATATTCTCCAATTAAAATATGGGATCATGTTAACACATGTCATCACCACATATTCTAATAATTGGGAATGTGATTTAAACTGGTGGTCACATTTTATGAAGATTAAAATTACTATTTAATACAATTAAAGTGACTAGAAATGCCTATATAGCATTCTTTTAGTACTAGTCCAAAATTACTGCATGTAAACCTAAACATTTTTACATATTCAGATAGATTTGTCAAATGTGATTTTTGAGAGTTGGAATCAACTCAAAAGCATTTATGGTTGATTTTTGAAAAATATTTGAAGTTGGAAAATTCTCTGTCTTTTTATTTTTGGTATAGGTGATCTATAATTTCAAATGGTTTGAATCCAACGGGCTTGGATAGATAATTTGAATACCTTTCTAAAAAATTGGAATCATGCAATTTGGTTTAGTGAATCTCTTTGAATTGATTTTTGAATCTACTGACAGAATCTAGTTTTTACAAAAATGGAAAAAGTCTATTTGAATCTACGGGCTCTGCGCGGGAAACTAAATGGGCCGGCCCAACCGCACAGTGCTGGCGCAGCGGGCGGCTGACAGAATGGTCCCACACGTCAGCGACTAAACTAAACCGAAATGGTAAGTTTCAATCTGGGTCGTTCGATTAGACTAGGATCTAACGGCCGTGGTTTGTCGTCTCCGGCGAATAGCTCCAGCAAGGAACGAATCCTAAGATTATGGTGGGGGTATGTGGGGCTCACCAGGGCTCCAGCTAAGGTCGACGATGGGGGCGAACAATGTTGTAGACGATGGCGGATCGAATGGTGGTCGCGGCGGTTCCTGGGGCGGCTCCTAGCTCCGGTTCCTCTTCTCCTCTACAGCGGCGGGCTCCGGTGAAATTCTGGCGATGTGGTGCTTGCCTTGCTCGGAGGAGACGTGTGGGAGGTGTCTGAGAGAGAGGGGAGTGAGATGGTGTGGCAAATGTGGGCTGGGGTGGCCTCTATTTATACACCGGTGAGAGGGACAGAGCGGGATGGCTCGGGCTCGTCGGTGACGTCATTGCAGTGAGCTAGCGGCATGGCTGAGGGTAGGGGTCGACGTGGTGCTTCAGGGCGATTGTCATGCGCGTGGTGGCGCGGCAAGGGGCGGTCGAGAACGGTCGGGAGCGGTCCGTGCTTTGGGAAGAAATGGTGGCGTTCGAGACAGTGCATAGCTTCTACGGTCCATGCGGCGGCGAACGGGCGTGTCTGGGGGGTAACTAGGGTCACGGTGAGTGCGGGCACGCGCGGTGAGGGCGAGGCATGGCGTGTGTGCGCGTGTCGGCTGTGGCGCTCTGGCGTGCTCTCAGCATGGCAGACAGAGAGGTGGGCGAAACGATCACGGCCGGTCCACGGTGTGTCTCTGGTCTAGGGGTGGACAGAGGGTGGCATTGGTGTGGCGCCTGTCTCCTGGGCATCGTGGGAGAGGGCGGTGCGGTCTGTGGCGAGTGGTCCTTGGTCGACCGGCGCGGCGAGCTTCGGGCGGCACTGCACTAGTGCAAACGGCAAAGGGGCGACTTGTCCACTGCGCTGCTAGACACTGGGGGAGATAGGGGGAGAGAAATGGGGCACTAGTGGCGATTGATCACTGCTCAGAATAGTAGAAGTTAGGCAGTGGTTTATCTGGGTCTGCAAGGTGCTCGACCAAATGGCCGCATGAATTTAAGTTTTGAATTTTTGGCTAAAATTTGGTGAGTGTTCTAATTACTTTCTTGATAGTCTAAGGTTGCTTGGGTTTGCCAAGGTGAATTGATTTGAGTGGTTTTTGAAAAAGTGTGATCTATGCATATGAACTTGATTCAATTTTTCAATGTCCTTTAAATAGATTTGGAATTTGTTTCTATTAGTTTGTAAAGTGGGCTTGGGTTCACTTTAATTTGGTCTAGCAAGGGGTGAAAAGAATTGGAAATGTTTCTTTTATAAATCCTTTACTAGAAACACTAAAAGTGGTCTAGTGGATAATTTTGGTCAAAATGACCATTTGCTTATTTGCTTCATATTTGATTTCTTTTTCTTTTGATTTTGTTTGTAAATGGCCTAGATGATGTAGTATTCATCTTTAAACCATTCCTTATCATTTGTAGCAACCAAACATGGCAATTGCACTCATTCATACACTAATGCAATTCACACATACACTCATATTAAATTTAATAATAAAAGTTTTTGTTAACCCTAAACTTAGGTGATTAGAACTTCGTACTCCTCCTCCTCGTATCCCGGGTTGGTACTAGCATCTATAAATGAATACGAGGTACACAATCACCAAACAATACTTAACTACTTCTACTTAGCACACTTAGGCTCACACTAGATGATCTAGCATCATCACAAACATCACATGAAATAAAGACCTAGTCTTATTTATCTTATTTTAGAAAAGTAATTTCTACTCATTGAAAAATACTTAAGATTTAATATTCTCCAATTAAAATATGGGATCATGTTGACACATGTCATCACCACATATTTTAATACATGGGAATGCGATATAAAGTGGTGGTCACATTTTATGAAGATTAAAATTACTATTTAATACAATTAAAGTGACTAGAAATGCCTATATAGCATTCTTTTAGTACTAGTCCAAAATTACTGCATGTAAACCTAAATATTTTTACATATTCAGATAGATTTGTCAAATGTGATTTTTGAGAGTTGGAATCAACTCAAAAGCATTTATGGTTGATTTTTGAAAAATGTTTGAAGTTGGAAAAGTCTTTGTCTTTTTATTTTTGGTATAGGTGATCTAAAATATCAAATGGTTTGAATCCAATGGGATTGGATAGATAATTTGAATACCTTTCTAACAAAATTGGAATCATGAAATTTGGTTTAGTGAATCTCTTTGAATTGATTTTTGAATTTACTAACAGAATCTAGTTTTTACTAAAATGGAAAGAGTCTATTTAAATCTACGGGCTCTGCGCGGGAAACTAAATGGGCCGGCCCAACTGCACAGCGCTGGCGCAGCAGGCTGCTGACAGAACAGTCCCACGCGTTAGCGACTAAACTAAACCGAAACGCTAAGTTTCAATCTGGGTCGTGGGATTAGACTAGGATCTAACGTCCATGGTTCTTCGTCTCCGGCGAATAGCTCCGGCGAGGAACGAACCCTAACACGACGGTGGGGGTACATGGGGGCTCACCAGGGCTCCAGCTAAGGTCGGCGATGGGGCAAACAACGTTGTAAACAACGGCGGTTCGAATGGTGGTCGCTGTGCTTCCTAGGGCGGCTCCTAGCTCCGGTTCCTCTTCTCCTCTGCAGCGGTGGGCCCTGGTGAAATTTCAGCGATGTGGTGCTCACCTTGCTCCGGTGAGAGGTGTGGGAGGTGTCTGAGAGAGAGGGGAGTGAGATGGTGTGGCGAATGAGGGCTAGGGTGGCCTCTATTTATACACCGGCGAGAGGGACAAAGCGGGATGGCTCGGGCTCGTCAGCGACGTTGTTGCAGTGAGCTAACGGCATGGCTGAGGGTAGGGGTCAACGTGGTGCTTCAGGGCGATCGTCATGCGCGTGATGGCGCCGTAAGGGGCAGTCGAGAATGGTCGGGAGCGGTCCGTGCACTGGGTGGAAACGGCGGCGTTCGAGACGGCGCACAGCGTCTACGGTCCACGCGGCGGCGAACGGGCGTGTCTAGGGGGTAACTAGGGTCACAGTGAGTGCGGGCACGCGCGGTGAGGGCGGGGCGCAGCGTGTGTGCGTGTGTCGGCTGCGGCGCTCTGGCGTGCTCTCGGCATGGCAGATAGAGAGGTGGGCGTGGCGATCACGGCCGGTCCATGGTGTGTCTCTGGTCTAGGGGTGGACAGAGGGTGGCGATGGTGTGGCGCCTGTCTCCTGGGAGTCGTGGGAGAGGGCAGCGCGGTTTGTGGCGAGTGGTCGTTGGTCGACCTGCACGGCGAGCTTCGGGCGACACTGCACTGGCGCGAACGGGAAAGGAGGGAGTTGTCCACTGCGCTGCTAGACACTGGGGGAGACAGGCGGAGAGAAATGGGGTACTAGTGGCGATTGATCACTGCTCAGAATAGTAGAAGTTAGGCAGTGGTTTATCTGTGTCTGCAAGGTGCTCGACCAAATGGCCACATGAATTTAATTTTTGAATTTTTGGCTAAAATTTGGTGAGTGTTCTGATTACTTGCTTGATAGTCTAAGGTTGCTTGGGTTTGCTAAGGTGAATTTATTTGAGTGGTTTTTGAAAAATGGTAATCTATGCATATGAACTTGATTCAATTTTTCAATGTCCTTTAAATAGATTTGGAATTTGTTTCTGTTAGTTTGTAAAGTGGGCTTGGGGTCACTTTTACTTGGTCTAGCATGGGCTGACAAGAATTGGAAATGTTTCTGTTAGAAATCCTTTACTAGAAACACTCAAAGTGGTCTAGGGATAATTTTGGTCAAAATGACCATTTGCTTATTTGATTCATATTTGATTACTTTTTCTTTTGATTTTGTTTGTAAATGGCCTAGATGATGTAGTATTCATATTTAGACCATTCCTTATCATTTGTAGCCATCAAACATGGCAATTGCACTCATTCATACACTAATGCAATTCACACATACACTCATATTAAATTTAATAATAAAAGTTTTTGTTAACCCTAAACTTAGGTGATTAGAACTTCATAATCTTGATTAATATTTTTGGGGTGTTACACTAGACGGCCGGAATTTTTATTCCCATCGTATAGTTGGTCGTTAAAATCTCAGTACCTTTGGGATAAAATTCTAAGAGAGGCATCGATATCTATATGACTGAAGCTATATGGCCAGAATTTTTGTTCCCGCCGTATAGTTGGTCATTAAACTCTCAGTACTTTTCAGAACATTTTGTACGAAGGCATCGATATCTATACGACCGAAGCTATAAGGTCGAAATTTGTATTGCCGCCATATAATTGGTCGTTAAATTCTTTGTGTCTTCGAAGAAAATTTGATGATGGCAAAGATATCTATACAACTGGAACTATACGGCCGGAATTTTTATTCCTGTCATATAGTTGGTCGTTAAACCATCAATAGTTATCAAAAAATTTCTATTTCTTTGAGAATACCTTTGACGAGGGTTAAATTCATCAATGCCCATTGTTATGGACTTGGGTTTTGGATAAGAAGGGAGCACTGGAGGCATCAATCGGTTAGCAAACAAGCACACAGAGACGCAAGGTTTACCTAGGTTTAGGCCTCATAGAGGACCCTACTCCTTCTTGTCTACTCTTGGAATTATCGAGGGAGTCGAAAGTTACAGGGGGTGCGGAGATGCAATCTGGCGATGTTGTGGAATCTAGGGTTGTGATCGTGCTCCTAGCCTCCCCCTCCTAGCCTTTATATGGATAGGCTAGGTCTCGGGTAGCAGGTCGAGTCGGTTACAAGTTAGGGTTTGTCCCTTTAAACTTTCTATCTTTGAGCTTGCCGTATGTTGCAAGCAGTCAGAGTCTCCTTCGGTCACCTGAATCTTTGATTGGGCCCTGGTAATGTCGTGTGCTTCTGCCAGACTAGACCATATATACCAAGCTCGGGTACCTGTAAGGTATGACCACGTCAACCTTCTTATCCCAAAACTTAGCGAAATACCTTATTTTTGACAGAAAATTGATAGTAGAAACTATCGACCAACATTAGCGTATTAAGAGCAAAATTTTAGCTTCTGTAGATGGAAAACTCAAACTTTTATTTTTATTATTACTCTATACTCATTCATGTGATGTTTCTACTACTTTTTGACAGCTGCATCTTCACGGGCGCGCTTCCGCAAGAATGTCTGTGAAAAAGTGGTAGGAATGCGATGAACTTATTATTCTCTAATCTATTTTATTGACGAGATGGGTTGACTCCCATTAAGCATTTTATTAAGAATGGTTGAGTAACTCAACCTCTTTTCTATTCTCGAATTCTTACCTTGGGTTGCCCCTTACAAAAGGCACTTACCACATGAACTCATTTTGCCGGTGGAATATATCTTTCTCCTGCTTCTAGCTTCTTTGGAAATACCGGATGATTTCAGCATCATAAACATTGAAGATTATCTTTCCTTCAGCACAATCAGTTGATGCCCCTACAGCAATAAGGAAAGGTCTTCCAAGTATTATAGATAATTTTTCATCTTCAGGCATCTCAAGAATAATAAATTCAGTGGGAATAACATGCTCATCTATTCTAAGTAGAACATCCTCAATCATACCAACGGGTTGTTTAGTGGACTTGTCAGCCATCTGTAAAGTGATAGTAGTAGGAGAATACTCCCCTAATCCTAACCTTTTATAGAGGGAGTATGGCATTACACTAACTCCTGCTCCTAGATCACACAAGGCATTGTGAATATCAGTTTTACCTATTGATCATGAAATGGTTAGTATTCCGGGATCTCCAGACTTAGACAATAACTTCCCATTAGCAAGATAACTGGTTACCATGGCAACAATTTCAGTTATTTTTTTCTTTCTACTAAGAATATCACCGAGGAATTTAGTATGAGTAGGAACTTTGATTGCATCCGCAAATGGAATTTCCAGACGAAGGTCACTAACTGCCTTTGTAAAAGAATTATAAATTACCTGATCTAGTGCTTTCTTTTTCGATCTAGATAAGGAAGCTTTTTCTCACATGACTTACTCTTGTCTTTTACCTTTTGTGGGGGGTGGGGGGGGTAAGGCTCTTTTGTTGCTTTCTTTTGTTGTCGCTTATTGCTTTTCTTCTTTCCTACTGCAACAACTTCATCTTCCTTGCTTATCTCTTTTTCTTCTCTTGGATCAACCGTCTCCGCATCAGAGTCATAATGGTCATACTCTGCATCATTTTGGTCCTCGTTGGTTTGATCTTGTGCTTCAGTTTCATCCCGAGGATCCACCAATGTATCATCTTCTTGGCTTGCTTTGAGCAACGCTTTTTTCCTTTCGCTCTTTTTCAGCTTCATATTCCAGTGGTCCTAAAGGTCCTGTAACAAATGCACCCCGTCTTGTGTCAACATTAGTAGAAACATGAATACCTTTATCATCGCGAAGAAACAATTGATAACTAGATGCTATTTGTTCACACTGGGTTTCAATCATACTAAGATACTTGTGAAATAATTTTATTTCTTGGCCAATCTCATCATAATTTTCCGTGAGTTCTGCCAAAATCTTTTTGTGTTTTTGAAAATGCTTATGCAAGTTATTATGAGATTTTACTTCTAGATGTTTTAATTCTTGAAAAACTTTTCTTGTTTCATCTTCTTCAGTTAAAACTTGTAACAAATCTACTTTGTTTTCCTTAAAACGTTCAGAAGGTATACCTTTTTCTTTCATTGTTTTGCGTACCTCAAGCATAAGATCATGAGTTATCCGAAGTATCCCTTTTCCAGTTTAGTGCCAAAATCAGGATTATATGCAGAATCATTCTTAGACCTAGTAGACATCAATTCCAAACATTTCTTAATAGTTAGAGTATTTATAAACCCTCCTGCTGAGAAGTAAAGCAATTCTCTACATTGAGTATTAAGACCGTGGTAAAATAAATGGCAAATAGTTGATTTAGAATAGCCATTATTAGGAATACTATTGATCATTCCAAAGAATCTTTCCCAGGCTTGTGGGTAGTTTTCTCCCACATTCTCACTAAAGTTGCCTATATTCTTTCTTAGTTCAGTTACCTTTTTAAAAGGTTTAATCGTCTTGATGAATTTAACAATGCAGTTTTCCCAACATTTAATGTAATGGCAAGCGAGAGAATACAACCAGTCTAGAGCTTTACCTTTAAGAGACCATCAAAATAATTTAAGACGAGAGAAGTCTCTTGGCAAACCCTTTTTTGTCCAAGCGATGTTATCACATCATCGAACTCTCTAATATTACTTCCTGGGTCTTCATCTTCCCTTCCACTGAAAGATTTTTCCTGCAAAATTTTAATAATTCCACCATCAAATCGATATTCTCTAACTCTAGGATTAGGGAATTCTATTGGTTGTTTAAGAAATTCCGAACTTGGAGCACTATATTCTCTGAGAGTTTTCTCAGGTTTCATGGGAGTTGTCCTGTAAATAGACATGATTTCCATAATATCACTCAGGTTTTCAAATTCAACTTTATTTGATCTTAAAAGTGTTTCAATAGTCTCTTCACGCCTTTGAGAAGGCACGCGCTCAATATAATGTGGTAGATAGGTCCTACCAGAGCGTGTAGACCCTTTGTCTCCTAGGGAGAACATTTTGTAGTAGCAACACCTGAAATGTCAAAAGTCAAACACTTAGAGCTTAGCTCCCCGGCAACGGCGCTAGAAAATAGCTTGATGTCTGCAAGTGCACATACTGTTTGTAGCTAGTTTCAAAGTATAGATATCGATCTCATAGGGAGCCCAAAGGTAAGTGTTTATGGGTGAAGTCTTTGTCACACCCGAAGTTGTCACAGGTCTTCGAGTGAATTGACCGTAAGTGTTGAAATAAGAATGGAGTTTGATTAAATGAGATGTATTTAAATAGAACTAAAATGTAAACTTTAGAAATATAAAGCATAAAAGTAAAGAATGACTTGGTTGTTTGTTGTTTTCTACAGATGGCAAAAGAAGGCGAGGGGAGATTCAGTTCATGGTAATAGTGACTGTGCCAGGTGGACAAATGATAAACATAACAATTATAATCTTATAAATATTTGTGTAGGCGAGCAAACCATAATTAGCCGAAACTCCTCTTGTAAGATTTCATCCCAACTTCAATAATCCTACTAGCATGTTACCAAAACCATGGTCAGACACTAGACGATTAATACCCTTCAGGTCGCTTAGCGATTAAGCTCCTTGGATCGTACTGATGCAATAAGCACAATGGTTCCTCATTATTCTCGAGTCTACTAGTTTTTCATTGATATCCCCGTGTCACCCAGGGGTTGCCGGTCCACTGGCGAACAAGTTATTATCTATGTAGAAAAAAGCATCATGTTGTCTGGGCCCTTAATTGGACAACAAGCATTAGGCATCCCACAGATAGTCAAGCACACATAATATAGTAATTAGAATCAGTCACAAACTAATGGAAAATATATGAAGGCACAACACATCTCGCCAATCCCCTACATCTCCCACGCCCAAGGGAATTACTCACACAATATAATCAAATAAAGGGAATTCATCTTTATATTACCATGGAGATCCACAATAAGAATAGAAAAATATCCAACACAATTCAAGATGGGATGAAACAATCTAAAACTCTAGTGTTGCAAGGTGGAGATCCCTCTCTCTCTCAAGTACAAGTAGTGGCTATGGGGGTGTATTGGCTAGGAGGTCGAAGATCGTGGAGCGAGATTAAGAATGTCTTCCCCTTCTTCTCCAGATCTCTTCTTTCTCCCTTCTGGATGGTATGGCGTCTGATGTGTTGTGTTTTCGTCCTCGATCCCTTCATGGAAGTTGTCCCTTTTGACAAGATAGAGGCGGCGGCAACTATACGGCGGGAACTATACAGCGAGAAAAATATTACCGTCGTATAGTTGCTCGGTAGAGCTTCTGTATGCTCCCCTCGAGTGCTTCCAAAGAGAGACTTGCTTGTTTTCTTCAGAATATTGTGTTTCTCTAGTTAAAACCTTATGTTGACATTCAGAACCTGAAACACTCATTAAAAACCAAGTTTTATTTGCTATCGAAGTATTAGGATTAGGTAAAGCTAGAAAACCATCAATGAAAGCCATCAAAAATGTGTTGAATCTCACAGCTATCAATTAGTCCCGCGAATCAAACTCTAGTCACTTGGCCTTGTTCTGGTGGGACGAATCTACACATACCATACCCAGCCCCCGTTCGCACGATACATAGTAGAGGTACCATAAACGCATACATCATGAAGATATGCTTACAGAACAAAGTCACTTTATTATCTTGCATGGAGATGTTGACTACAAGCATGTTCAGAGCCATGCGCGGCCTTCCAGCGGGACGCACGCACTTATCGATTTTATATTGTCGATATTTCCTTTTTGGTGTAGCTTTCCTCTTGGATATGTAGGGGCGTCGACAGCCCTTGAGCATGTTAGAGGTGACTCTTTCGGCAACCAGCCCTCGAGCTACAAGGTGCAAGGCTGCGGGGCTGTTTTGCTCCATTTGTAGCGACATGTCTGGTGACGTCTTGGGGTCACCTTTGCTGATGGGAGTAGATGTCTTGGAGTGGTGTCCTGTTCGAATGATGTTGCATATTTCGCGAGACACTTGTTTCCCGTATTTCACGTGGTGACCGCTGATGTAGTAGTCTTGTTGTGGTTGCTGACCTTTAGTGGTTTTGTGCCCGCTTTTCCTTGAGTGGTCACTTCTCCTATTTTCCTACGCTGGGCTTCTTGCTTCGTGAGGCGCGCGACTAGGTGCACCATCGAGGTGTGCTCATCTGCCTCTCCGAGTGCTACCGGAAATATCCTTGCGGATACGTCGGCTGTTGTCTGGGGAAAGGCGACGAGTATTCTTCCCTATTTGACAAGGTTGCGCCCTCCTGTAGCTCCCGAGCCGCTAGCGCCATGCTTTACCTTCTCGGTCATGACTCTTTCTTGAATATATTCTTGCTTTTTCATTGCGGTGATCTTATTGAGGTCTTCATTAGTAGAGTGCATGGCCACGATATCCTTGTAGGCATGTTCCACAGAGCACGTCGCATAACTCTTGTTGCCACACACGATGATGGTGCCACCGTCACCTTGTATATTGATGAGGTTGTAGGCATGTTGTCGCCGCCATGAATTTTGCCAGCGGTGGGTAGCCGAGGATGGAGTTGCAGGGTAGGTCCAGGAGCACCACGTCAAAGTCGATGAGCTTGGTGTGGTAGTTTCTTCATGTCCCGATGTGACGGGGAGTTTATCCTGCCCCAAGGGCATGGTTATTCCTTCAGTCACTCCCGAGAAAGGCCTGGTTGTCAAGAGGCTCTTGTAGGATCCTTGTAACTTCTCGAAAGATTTCACAAAGATGACGTTGAGGCTCGCACCTCCATCGATCAGCGTCTTGGAAACCGTGATGTTGTTGATGGTGGGTGTACACACTAGAGGGATCATGCCCACTATTTTTGTTGACATGGGATGGTGATGGTTGCTGAAGGTTATGGAGAACTGGTACCACTTGAGCTTTGAGCTTTTGGCCACGGGGAGCATGACTGCTACTTCACGGGTGAATCATGTGAATTGGCGATTGGAGCGGGGAGGTTGGGACCCGCCTAAGATGCAAGCTACTTTGGCGGGTCCCTGCAAGCCCCCGACTTCCTCTCCTGGAAGGTTGTTGGTTTCCTTGCCAAGGTTTTGCTGAGCATTGTCATGGCGAGGAACTTGGCGCACATGCCTTCCCATGAGGAAATGGATTCCTCGGCTAGGTCTCTCATCAGCCAATTGTGAGCGTCTCTCTTCAGCGTGTGGGAGAAGCAGTTGGCCAAGACCTTGTCGCGGCCACCCATAGCTCGTATTGCTTCCGTTTAGAATTGCAGGAACTCCACGAGCTCCCCTCTACCACTAAACCTTGGCAACAGAGCCAGCTTGAACCGACGTGTCCACATTATGACGCGCAGCTTTTTCGTGTACACGGGGCAGCCTCCATTGTTGATTGTTGATGAAAGCCTTGTTGGGTAATGAGGTGACAAGCCTTACAACCCCCATGCCCGTTGCTTTGAGCTTTTTACTCGAGTAGTTGCCGCTGGTGGTAGAAGGCATGTGGGGTTGTGCGCAGTTTGAGCCGCTTGCTCGGCTGGTGCTTGAGGGGGTGGCTGAGCCGGGGTCTGCTGTTGTATCGCTTGCGATGTCGACGAGCTCAGTGACGCGCTAAAGCCATGCTTCGTATTCTACTTCGTCAGGCTGGTGGAAAAGTAGTTCTCGTGCCAAGCGCAGTGCCGCTCCTGGTGGAGGATTGCCGATGTCCATGCCTTTGGAGGTGAACATGGTGTGCGGGCAGGTGTTCTGCTCCTCAATGTGGGTGGGTGATGCACTTCATCATTCTCCGCCTGCTTCTAGAGGGTCATCACCGGCACGACCGGCACCACCGTTGGGGTTCTGCTTTGCTAGGGTGGTGGCGAGCTCAGCCCAACAGAGAGCACACTTTCGGTGGTTTGACTTGGCCATGCTTGATGAAGAAGGTCAGAAGATACTCCTCAGCCCCCTACCCGGTGCGCCAAATGTCAAAGATTGTTTCTTCAGGGGACCTCTCGAAGTAGGATGAAATCGAACAGTGGGGGATGAACACGATCTCCCCTAAACCTTCTGAAGCCTAGCAAGGAAACTATAGACAAAACACGACAGAGGGACATAGAGAGTTACCTAGGTTCAGGCCACTATGCAATGTAAAACCCTACTCCTTCTTTCCTAGATTGCTTGCATTGCTTGGCGAGGTTTATAGTAAAAGGGGCTGAGCGTGTGCTCAGATCTAGGTTTTCTGGAGGTGGAAGAAGATCCTTCTCTAGGGTGCCATACTGCCCCTTTTCTCGGCACCCCGGTCCTCTTCCCGCACTTGGGTAGGAAGGGTTTCCACATGGCCATCCAGGCGTGGGCAGGTATGGCACAACTATCACCTACGGTAGACTTGGTCCACCGACGGGTTCGTTTCTGGATTGTTCTTCTTCTCCCGCATGTTCCTCTGGCGCAATCTAGTGGGGTGGTCCCCACAAGGTGCAGGTCTTGGCAGCCACTCCAGGCTTGAAGAATAAGGCCCTTGCCTTGGGCGGGGAGTGGTCTTGTGGACCTCTTGTGCCTCTGCATCCTCCACGGTGACGCCATCGCCTAAGTGTGCTTTGCACGGTAGCTTCACAAGGTATGTTCCCTCTCGAGGGGCCCTCCCCTGAAGAGTCCTTGGAGAGATTGCTTGATGCCTTTTTCCATTCAAGAGGTTTGTCTTGTGGAGAGGCCCGGTAGTTGATGGGTTGTGGTACCCTGGTGTCAACCAGGCGATAGAGCCCATGAAATTAGGTCACCTGTTCCCATTGTATCCCAAAACCTTCTAATTTGGCATTTTCTGGGTCATTCGGTCGCCAAACACAACCCAATTAGTTTAGGTGAGAGCCCATGGAAAATAGCCTATCAACCCCTACTTGGCCATTTTTTAATTCGGTCTCTTTAGGCATTATCCCCCGCCCCTAAAAAAATCGCATATCCATGTTTTTAAGTAGAAATTAGTACTACATTATGTATAGCATTTTTAATTGAGCTGCCTGCAATCACACCTAGTACATGTACAAGCAATTTTTGAAGGAGACAAATACATAAGTTATATACATTTTTACTATACATTTTTTAACGTTTTATAAAAGCATAACATTATTCTTGCGTAGTGGCAAGGCATGCAATTTACCTATGCCGAAGTCTCGAGTTTGAAGTTCGAATCCTAGGCTTATATATATTTTTATATATGCTATGTAGATTACCATTTTATTTGTAGCAATTTTTCTATACTGAGAGGCTAACATCACCCACCCACCTACTTACAGCTATCTCCCATCAACCTTAACATTCAATAGATCAAGTTAAACGAGTGTGTTTAAAAAGTATTTGTATAACAATCATGCTTAACAAATTATCCAATATACTTGTACAGAGAGGCTAGCATCAGGGACCTAGCAGCCATACCATATAGGGGTGCAACGAACAACGTTGGCAAGGCCGAAAAACAGACGTGCATCTGGAACCTAGATAAATGGATGCCGCATCGAGCACTATTGCCAAGGTCAAAACAGCAGACTCGACCAAAAAAATCAGTCCAACATACGCACGTTTCTTTGAAAGAGAGTCTGCCATATAGGACCTGGCAACCAGACCTTTAATGGATACTGCATCGAGCAAGGTTTCCAGGGTGTCAAAACAGCAGACGCGACCAAAAAAGAAATCCACAATACACACGCTTTATTTAAATAGAGACTAACATGAGGGACCTAGCAGCATGACCAAACGGCTGATGCATCTAACAACATTATCAAGTTCAAATCAGGGAAGTGCGAGCGAAGAAAAATCCATCATACACGTGTTTCTTCTAATGAGAGGCTGACATGGGGGACCTAGCAACCTAAAAAACAGATGATGCATCGATCAACGTTATCAAGTTCACATTAGGTAGGCATGAGCTAAGGAAAAAATCATCATACACACATGTCTTATAATGAGAGGCTGACATACGGGACCCAGCAGTCTGACTAAATGGAAAATGTGTCAAGCAATGCTATCAAGTCCGGCACGGAAGCGTGAGCGAAGGAAACAATTTATCATACACACGATTCTTCAAATTAGAGGTTGACATGTGGAACCTAGCAGCCTGACTAAACGACATATGGATCGATCAATGTTCTCGAGTTCACATCAGGGAGGCACGACCGAAGGAAATAAATACATCATACACATGTTTCTTCTAATGAGAGATTGACATCTGGGAGCCAACATCCTGACTAAACAACAGATGCATTGAGCATCGCTATCAAGTTTGGAACAGGATAGCGCGAGCAAAGAAAAAATCTATCATACACACGCTTCTATTAATGAGAGGCTGACATGTGGGACCCATCAACCTGACTAAATGGCAGATGCATCAAGCAACGTTATTGAGTTCAAATCAGGGAGGCGCGATCGAAAACTATGGTCCGCTAGAGACACTAACATTCGAGACCCACATGCCTCAAAATATTTCGGTGAGTCAACATCGTGAGAGCAACCGAAAATCTTACTTCTACCACGCATCGGTCGAGTTTCGTCCATGTTTTTAGCGATTTCGTCGTAGTAGAGGACTGCGAAAACGAAAAAATTCTATCGGCCATGGTTGAGCGAACAAAATTGTCGTGAAAGAGGCACCTTCTACGACGACCGACGGACCAAACCATTGTGGATGGAGACATTTCTTGTAGTGTATCCCCATTCAGCCACTATTTTGGCCCAAAACATTCTCAATTTGACCTTCGGGGTCATGGCCACCGATTCCCAGAACATTGGCTTCTCTATGAGGAGTCCAAGAGAAATAGCCTATTTGCCTGCCCAGTTGGGCCAAAATCATCTTAATTTGGCCCTTTGAGCACATTTCCCCCACCCCAAAAAACAACTTCTACCTACCCAAGTTTTGTACACTACATCATGTAGTGAATTTTTATTGAGAATCCATCAATGGCACTATTTTTTCCTTTTGAACTTGATAAGTATTTACTACATGATACATTGCAAACGTATCCATAATTTTTGATGTTCCATGCTTGGTTTTACCTACTTTCTTATCTTTTGTCCACACTTTGGAGCACTTTTCATATGATTTCTTGGACTAACCTATTAACAAGAGCCACAGTGCCAGCTGCATGTTTTCTGCTGTTTTTGGTTCCAGGAAAGTCAGAAAATGAATATTCTTGGAATGGGATGGGACGAAAGCTAAAGTCAGTTTTTCACCGAGGGACACTTGGAGCCAGAATACGAGACGAAGAGGGGCTGGGGCCCGACCACACCACCTGGCCGCGCGGCCAGGCTGGCCTGCCCGTGGGGGTGGTCCGCCGCCCGTGCACCCTCGGCCTCTCCTTCCGCCTATAAGTTGCCTCTGATACGGAAACACTAAGTATCCGATCAAAATTCCATGAAAGAGTCTATAGCCGCCGTCATCTCCATCCCGAGATCGGGAGGGATCTGAAGCTCTTCCCGGCACCCTGTCGGAGAGGGGAATTCACCCTGGAGGCCTTCTTCATCACCATGCAATCCTCCGGTGTGATGTGTGAGTTGTTCATCTCTAGACTACGGGCCATGTAGTAGCTAGATGGCTGGTTCTGCTCCTTTGTGCTATCATGTTTAGATCTTGTGAGCTCCGTTCATGATCAAGATCATCTATTTATAATTCTACATGTTATGTTTATGGGGATCCGATGGATATTGAGATGCTATTTTAGAATGATTATTGATTCTATCATGTATTTGTTATTTGTGATCTTGCATGCTTTCCGTTGTTAGTAGCTATCTTGGCCAAGTAGATGCTAGCAAATCCAAGAGTTAGTATTTATGCTCGATAGTGGGTTCATGTCTCTGGTAATCTAGGGAAGTGACAGAAATCTCTAAGGTACTAGATGTGTTGTTGCTACTAGGGAGAAAACAACAATCCTTTGTTCATAGAACAATCATATTGTTTACTTTACATGCAATTCATAATGCAATTATCCGTTGCTTGCAACTTAATACTGGAGGGGGTTCGGATGATAACCTGAAGGTGGATTATTAGCCATAGATGAAGTTGGATGGCGGTCTATGTATAATGTTGTAATGCCCAATCGAATATCAAAGGAGTCAAGATGATTAGTATATGCTTGTATGCTTTCTCGATGTTTGTCAATTGCCCTGCTGTAATTTGTTCACCCAGCATGTTATCTCTCTTAAGGAGAGCCACCTCTAGTGAACTATGGACCCCGGTCCTTTCTTTTACTTTCAATCTACAATCAACTATTTACTGCTTTGTGTTTACTTTCTGCAAACTATTACTTTCTTCCGTTCGATACGTTTAATCCTTTGTTTTTAGCAAAACCGGTGAGATTGACAACCTCATCGCAAGTTGGGGACATAGTTCTGTGGTTGTGTTGTGCAGGTCTCCATGTTGCTTTCTTGCTAGTTTGATGCCTAACGTTCAGCTAGCAACACCTTTGGGGTGTTTCCTTGCTCCTACTGGTTCGATTAAACCTTGGTTTCATAATTGAGGGAAAACTTGCTGCCGTGCTCATCATACCTTCCTCTTCGGGTTCCCCAACGAGCTCGATATATTTTGGGCCATCAAGCTATTTTTCTAGCGCCGTTGCCGGGGAGTCAAGGACATCTTCACAAGGGGAGTCCCTCATAACCAATCTCTTTACTTTGTTATTTTTGTTTTGCTTGCTTGTTTCTTTATCAAAAACACAAAAAATTTAGTTTTACAAGTTTGCTTTCTTTATCAAAAACACAAAAAAATGACTACTCTTGAAAACACTAAGTTGTGTGACTTTACTAGCACCAACAACAATGATTTTATGAGCACACCTATTGCTCCACCTATTCCTGAAGCTACTTTCTTTGAGATAAAACCTGCTTTACTCAATCTTGTTATGAGAGAACAATTTTCTGGTATTGGTAATGAAGATGCTGCTGCTCACCTAAATAACTTTGTTGAACTTTGTGAGATGCAATGGTAATGCTTATGGAAATTCCTACAACAACAATAGGAGTGCTCCCTCTGAACTTGAAGTTATGCTTAAAGACTTTATTAGTAAACAAACTGCTTTCCTATTGAGGAAAAACTCTCTAATGCTGAAAGAAATATTGCATCACTGGCTGAAGCTCAATCTTCTTTGAATAAAATGGCTGCTAAACCTGAAACTATTGATAACCCCTTTGCTGCTACTAATGCCATACAAGTAAGAATTGATGAAAATGTTAGACTATTAGCTGAATTGCATGCTAAATGGGAAAGAGAAGATGAAATTGCTAGAAACATTAGTGTTTTTACTATCACTACCACTAGTGTTGAGGCTAGTAATGGCTCTACTAATTTAGATGATAATTATGATTTTGATCTTGATGGTTGCAACATCTGTGAAGTTATTAAGTTCCTACAAAAGCTTGCTAAAAGTCCTAATGCTAGTGCTATGAACATAGCCTTTACAAAACACATTACTGATGCTCTCATAAAGATTAAAGAAGAGATGAGACATAAAGCTTCTATTCCTATAAAAGAAGAAGATGGTTGGGAACCCATCATCAATATGAAAGTGAATGATTTTGATTTCAAAGCTTTATGTGATCTTGATAGTAGTGTTTCTATTATGCCTAGAATGATTTATGATATGCTTGATTTGCCACCACTTGAAGATTGTTATTTGAATGTCCCACTTGATGATAATGCTAAAAAGAAACTCATGGGGAGTATTAATGATGTTCTTATTATGGTTAACAATGCGTATGTCCCCGTTGATTTCTATGTTTTGGATGTTGAATGCAATGCTTCTTGTCCTATTACTTTGGGAAGACCTTTTCTTAGAACTATTGGTGGCATTATTGATATGAAAGAAGGCACCATTAAATATCAACTCCCATTCAAGAAAGGTATAGAACACTTCTCTAAGAAGAGAGAGAAGATTTATTTTGCCTCTCCTATGAAAACAAAATTTGCTCTTAATGCTTCTTCATTTGAGAACACTTGATTCTTTTTCTTGCTTCTTATGCCTAACTTAAAGGTGTTAAAGAAAAGTACTTATTGGGAGATAACCCAAATGTTTTAGACGAGTCTTGGAAGTTATTACATCTGTAATAACCGCTCCTTATCCTTTTTATTTGCTTTTTGTGCCAAGAGTAACCTCTAATGAGAGAGAAGTAATGATTGGGAAAGTTGTTGTCCCGAAACAGATTTCTGTACTTCACCTTAAAAATTCATGTAAAACCTCTATACATCCTTTCGAGGCGTGAATTTTTGTGCTTCTACCCCAGGTTTTTATCTAACTTTCGTTAGTTTACACTTTTCGATTTGAGCAACAGAAGGTCTTCTAAAAAATCCGTCTTTACCTGCTGGTCTGTTTTGACACATTTATGCCATTTTCTGCATTTGCTTCTTGTTCGTTCCTTTTTAAGTTCTTTTGGGGAATTGAGATTTTTGAGGGAAGTGCTACAGTATCTTGTGTTTTAATGGAAGTTTTATTGGTGTTGGAACTGAACCTAAAGACTTATTATCTTGAGTGCACTAATGTTGCTAATAAAGATTGTGTGAAGTTTTGTATGAAGGAAAATTTTCAGGTGTATGGAAGGAATGAGTAATGAGATGAAGAATGGACTAAAGCTCAAGCTTGGGGATGCCACGCATGTCACACCAAGAAATATCCAAGAAGTACAAGCGTCAAAGCTTGGGGATGCCCAAGGCATCCCCCTCTTCATCAATAAAAATCCCAGGTTTCTTCCAAACGCTTCATTTTTATTGTTTCATGCATGGTTGTGTTGTTCTTGGAGCGTCTTCTTTTTCGTTTTATTTTTGGTTTTTCGTTTGCTTTGTTTGCTTAGTTTGCTGAATAAATTGGTTGGACCCCCTCTTTCATACATTGGTTTTCAAATATTTGGTTTGGATTGGAAAAGAGTAGGAAAGTTCATGCTTAAGTGGTAAAGAGAGCTTGTTTTTTCCTGTGGCCTGTGCTTTGTCATGCCATGCTTGATATTGTTTTGGCTTTACGCTTAGTATTATTTGCTGTAGCATGACTTGTTATAAACAATTGAGATTGCTTAATGTGCCTTTGAAGAATCATGCGTTGTTTTAGCATATTAAAGCATAGTATTGTGGTATTCTCCTTTGATGCTTTATTTGGGTTGACTTGGCGCATGCTCACACCATTTAATGACTATCCCAAGTCACCATAAGCCTTTATGATCCTTTAGTTTTCAACTTGTAGTATCACTTTATGCTTTGATCAATGATGTTTTGTCGCTCTGCATGATTATGGCCATTATTGCTCTCTTAGTTTGTCGCTCCCAGTCTTTTGCTAGCCTCCAAAATAAAGTATGAGTTCCACTCATGCATCCAACTGCCTAAACCAAGTTATTCCAAAGATTCCACCATACCGACCTACTAGCATATGCTATTCCAAGTATATTCATGTTTTTATCTACCTTCCGAATTAAACTTGTTATGAGAAAACAAGTGATTAAATCTCTCACGAACTTGATGGCACACTTTACTTTTCCTGCCGTTAATAAACTTGAACCATTGTGTCGTTTGTGTTGTATATGCTTGCACTTATTTGTTGGGGATTAGCAGAACCATGTTGTCATGGGGAACGCTTTTAACATTGCACTTGTACTTTGTACCTAGTTGATATCATGCTCTTTTGTCTATGGATGTCGTCGGTGTGAAATGAAAGGGGAGCTTGTAAGTCCATGGAGTTATGTATATGTGTTAGAGAAACGCCTGGGCCGCAGGTCTAATCCATGCTGACATGGTGGAAACCTGCAGCGTAACCATAATGAGCTGTCTATGAAGCATTCTTCTTATAAAAAATGAGTCAGATATTGAGAAAAAAGAGAAAAAAGAAAAAAGAGATATGATGAAAAGAGGAAAGAGAGAAAAAAGCACCATATTCCCATCGTAAATAAGAAGATTACTGAGATGCTCGTTGTCTGCTTGCCTTGTCATTTTGATATGGGCATTCTTCCGTATCATCGGGCAAGGGGTACCCCGTTGGCGGTTCTCTATGATACACATGTACTTATGATGACAAGAACTTACCGGTGACTAAACTTGAGTAGCATGAGGAGCGGCCCTCGTATTCAAGGGACATGAGATTTCCAACTTATAATTCGTCAACCATATACACCATAGTTTGTTCACTTTAATCTTAATCACTTCAAGATGCTTATGATAGGGGCAATGAGAGCTGAAATCTATTAAGTACCATAATTTTTGGAAGCTCTTTATGAAACTTGAATCCCTACTTCCTGTTGGGTCCGCAGCATAGAAAACAAAAAATTTCCTACGGTGTGAACTACACGCCAAGATCTATCTACTAGGTACAAAGCAATGGGTGGACATACATCCAACGAGAACTTACCCTCGTAGACAACGAGCTTTGTTAACGAGTAGGAACTCGTGGTTGATGTAGTCGTACACTTGCCGATCTCAAGATCGTGATGAAGTCCAGCAGGTCCGGCTCCAGCACGTCCATCAGATCCAGCTCCAGCACCACCAAGTCCTGCACCGCAAAGCAGCGGTGCATCCGTGGTCGTAGACAACCTCCATCACTCGCTCCAGCAAAGCAGCGGAAGCAGCAACTCCTTTCCAGATAAAGCCACCGGGAACATGTATCTCGCTAATCCGAGACCATGGGGATAATACTAGAGGGGGAGAGAGATCCTTCACAAGGAGGTGTGTTGTGAGAGGAGGAGAGGGGGCCTTTTATAGGGGAGAGGGGGGCACCCAAGGGCCATGGCGTGACAGCCATGGTGGTGCCCCCACCTCTTCCACATTCATGTGGGTGGAGCTCCCACTCCCATAAAAAGCTTCCACTCAAAATTCCACTCACACATGCATTAAATTTCCACCAAATTTAATGCAAGCTCTCATTAAATAAAACTATTTTATTTATTTTATTCAGAATTTTGTTAATTACATTAATTAACAAACATTCACATAAAACCCCCTGCAACATTTCAATATCACATGCAGAACCAGTTTCAGCAATTTCACCCGAAACAATTTTGGTTTCCATCGAAATGATTCCAGCGCTTTCTTAAAACTTTATCTGAAACATATTTGCTCCAAATGGTGTTGGTATCCCTTAAGTGTGTCACCCTACGGTTCGCGAATAATGTAGACATGATCGAGACCCCTCTCTGATCAATAATCAGCAGCGGGACCTGGAGATCCGTACTGACTCCCACATATTCAACGATGACTCTTGTGATCGTGTGAACCTTTAACGTCGTAACTAAATCCCTTTGTCTCACGAGATATTACATGTTCGAGATTCGATCATTGGCATCCAAATACCTAGTTTGATCTCGTTACCGACATGCACTCTTTTCTCGTTCCCGTGATATAACATTCTAGTGATCACATCACTTGCTTGCAAGCTATTTCAATGTGATATCACCGAGAGGGCCTAGAGTATATCTATCCGTCATAGGGATGGACAAATCCCACTCTTGATCCATGAGCCTCAACATAACACCTTCGTGAATCGAAACCCATCTTTATAGTCACCTGTTACGGTGTGACGTTTGATGTTATCAAGATACTCTTCCGGTGTTAGCAATTAACATGATCTCATGGTCTAAGGACTAAGATTACTTATGATGTTATAGCAATATAAACATAATGACTCGATCGTAATGCTATACTTGGATGAATGTTCATCACATCATTCCACCAATGTTGTGACCTCGTTATTAACAACATCCAATGTCCATGATCAGGAAACCTTGATCATCTTGTTAATCAACGAGCTAGTCTATAAGAGAGGCATGACTAGGAACCTTTTATTTGTTTATTAAACACACATGTATTGACGTTTCCTATCAATACAATTATAGCATGCAAAATAAACATTTATCATAAACAAGGAATAAGATAATAACCACTTTATTATTGCCTCTCGGGCATATTCCCTTCAGTCTCCCACTTGCACTAGAGTCAATAATCTAGTTTGAAAAACTTTGCGTATTGAACACCTATGGCTTTCTGGTGTTGCATATACGCGATTTCTAGTGGTTAACATAATCTCTAGATCTGACAGTTTCAGGTCCGTGTGTATTTGCATGTCTTTGCGTCTCTATGCATCACTCATTCTCAAATGAGATGGCATTGTATAAATTTGGTCCTCTGGTGAGACCTTTAATTCGTTCGGCTCAAAATATGTTGATATTATTGTCACACAATATATCTTCATAGTATTAGCCCACTTTGAACCACACCTAGTTTGATAACAAACTACTTAACACAAATGCCCTCCTTTGCTGCTACTATAGCAGTTATATACTTAGCCTTTTGTTGTAGTATCCGTCACAATATCTCAACTTTGGAACTCATCCAAATCCATCATGGAACATCCTTTCCATTATATTGTGCCACCCATAGTCTAAATTGAGATAAATTTAATTTGTATCTTGTGACAAAACAAGTATCAATGTAACACTTTACAATGAACTACCTTTAAGTATTTGTCACTTATACATGATATATTCTTAGTTCTTCCAAAGCTCATAAGAATATCTTTACTATTGTCCAATGATCATCTTATGAATCATTCTGGTATATGCTCATAACATTTAGAGCATAGGACATTCTGGATATATACATATCATGGTATAATAGATCAGAATGTTCATGTGATTTTACTCACCAAGTGTTGAAACACTTGAATCTGAATACAATTCTTTCCATGCAGCAAGAACCTTTCTTGTTGTTTCCATATTGAACCCTTTCAATATCTCATATTGAACCCTTTCAATATCTTATATATGTATGTCTGGCACAACCATATTAGCGCCTTAATCTATAGATATTGATGCCTAATATTCTGAGTTTTCCCAAGTCTTTCATCGAAATCTTATTTTAATGAAATCCTTAACTTGTGTCAATACAAGATACATCATTTCCAATCAACACTATGTCCTCTACATAATGTATTAGAAATATGTCTCAGCGCTCCCACTTAATTTCTTGCAAGTGCAAGCATCTTCATCATCTCTGATGAAATTAAACTCTTTTAAAAATTTCATCATGGTGAAGATTCCAACTCCGCTATGCTCACTTCAACTATTGAAGCTTGCATGCCCTTTTAGCACCCTTTGAATTAACAAAACCCTTCGGACCGTGTCATGTACACGTCCTAGGTAACCATTCTATTAGAAGAACCTTGTTTTGTTTATTCAACTACCATATACCAAATTATATGTAGTGGTTGCTACATTAATCCGTCAAGACTAAATATCGCTATGAAAGATCAAATCTTGAACATTGCCGTAAACTTCTTTCCGACATGTCGACTATTTCATAGATGTCAAACATCCATGTCTATTTCTTTATAGATCCAAACACAACCGATAGGCTTCACGCCTTTTCGGAGGGTCTTCCAAGTTCAGAAACTTGATTTCTTGTGTATGGATACTATTACGGATTCCATGACTTCTAGTCATTTTATGGAGTCAAGGACCATCATCGCTTCTTTGCATGCAGTCGGTTCATCATTGTCAAAGCAATAACGACTTTTGTTTCAAATATTACTATTTGATTCTTACCGACCCACATGGTTCAATAAGAACTCTAATCTCCAAGATCACACCCTTTGTAATCACGGGAGCCATGAGCATTGTGGCCGCCACAGGGACACTTTCCAGCGCTGCGCTACTCAGCACATATAGCTAAGGTTCAACAACCTTATCAAAGTTCTATTGTCTTCCCACATAACTTTTCACAAAAAATTCCTTCTTAAGAAACTTGACGTTCCAAGTGACAAACTCTTTTGTCCTCGGTGTTATGGAGGAATTCCCAACAAATTATTTTGGATAACCTACAAAGACGTGCTTATCCAACTTTGGTTGTAAACATTTTACTTATGCATAGCATACACAAATTTAAGAAAAGACAATTCAGGTTTTATCCCAAACCATAACTCATATGGTGTCATTTCAACGGATCACGATGGTGCTCTTTTTAGTGTAAAAGCGGTAGTCTCTAAAGCTTTAATCCTTAAAACATAATGGCAGTTTTATAAATGACACCTTTGATCTTACCATGTCAAACAAGGTTTGATTTGATCTCTCGAACATACCATACTCATGTGGTTTATCGTGAAATGCAAATTCATGGAACAATTCCTGAAATCTTAGGTGTTTTGCTAAACCTATAACTCAAATATCTTCCTTTATGATCAAATCATAAACTCTTTTATTTTCTTGTTACAATGATTTTTCACTTCATCTTGAAAGTCTTTGAACAATTTTCAAATGTTTCATACTTCTTCCTTATTAAGTAAATATATAGATATATTCACTCAAATTTCTGGAGAAAGCATATGAAGCTAAGAGATCCATCGCATATGGCTACACATAATGGACTATATACATCAACATGCATAATATCCAATAAATTAGTCATCCGTTCCTCTTTGGCCTATGGACGGAGTTTCAATTATCTCGAGGATAGTTTCACAAGCGTCAATTGATCAAAATCAAAAGACTCCAAAAATCCATCAACATGGAGTTTCTTCATGTTTACTTTCCAATATAATTCAAACAGCGATGTCACTTCATAAGTGATCTTCCAATCATTTGTCTTACGACATTTTAGCAATAATGTTTATGGATGTGATTTCTCCAACTAGATTTGTAAAAGTTCATCCATCCTTTATGGAATACGGTAATTATTTGAACAACCATCGTTCTCGTAATACCGGAACAAAATAACAATTATTAAAACAAATCTTGAAGGCTAGGTTTGACAACAACGAAAACACGATAACACTTTATTTGTTTTTGATGAACATCATAACTTATTCTCTTGCCAGTTACTTAGGCTGTTGCAGCTCATGAATTGTGTTGTTCTGTATGACACTTCACACCAACCAATTCGGTATCCAATACCGGTATCAAATACCTCAGAACCACATTGTTTAACAAGCAAGTAATACAACCATAACATGTATATCTTCTATATACCTAAGTTGGACATCTCCAACCTTTTCTTTTCTGCCAATATTTTATAGATTCTCTTTCAGCAATTCCTTTTCTTTTAAAAGAATCTATCAACATCAATAGTGGTGTCATGAACATGACACATGGTACAAAGCATATATAGTCAAATACTAATACTTTTGGACTTGCACTTTGAAGTGGATCACCATCATCAAATGTTTGGTGTTCTTTCAAAAATCCATTCTTTAGTAATCTATTAGTGTAGTAAACATTTTACTTACATCTTCTATTCATCCTTATCATGACAACTTTCATGATCAAGCTACTATAGCCTATAAGGAAGAATCGCGAGTATAATATCAGTTCCCAAAACCCTTTTGGTAGATTCGGATGCCTAGCATCTCCATCCTTCACAAATTCTCATACAATATGAGAACATGTATTTTGCTAAATTATACTCTATCATAATGCAACCAAAAACATTGTTTCAGATATCACAATATCTTTCACACATGATGGTTTCTGAAACAATTTTCAGCTCCAATATAATCTTGATATTAAAACAACTTTTTGAATATCAATAATCATGGAGGCAAACATGATACTTTAGATACTAACATTGGAATTCTTACTCTTGATTTAATACTACTTATTAAACTTCATGGAGTAAATAGAGTTTGCTGAAAGTTTGCAATAGGACTTATAAACTTTAAATTGACATTCAAAACAATACGATACCAGTTCGTAAAGTAAATATCCAGAATTCTATAGTTCTATTATCTCAATTAAAACTAAGCATAAGGTAGTGAACAGATGAGAATGACTACAACAAATTATGCAAATTCACTTCGATTTAGTTTATGACAAATTGAGTTCGACTAATCCAAATTACAAATGAACTCCCACTCAAAAACGACATCCCTCGTGCCTTTTTGGTGATTACATGAACCAAATCCACTACACCAAGTCCGATCATCACGTGAGTCGTTGTAGCTTCAAAGGCGAGCATCAATATGGTCATCACATCAACTATATGACTCATGCTTACCTTTCGGTCCGTGTTCCAAGGCCATGTCTGTACATGCTAGGCTCGCCAAGTAAGAACCTTAGTATTCGCGTGTGTAAAACTATCTTACACCCGTTGCATGAAAGCGTAGAGTTGAGAACACCCGATCATCACGTGATGTCTCGAAACACGATCCATAGAACGATGCATACTTAAGGAAGAACACATTTTATCTTGATATTTAAATGAGGGATCATCTTACAATGCTACAGAAAGCGCCAAACTAGCAGTATAAGATGCTAACATCTAATGTGTAAAGTGAGATGATATGGTCCATGCATTTGATCTCTATCATTTGCATCGTGGTATGATCTCTATCATTCCTTTGTGTGTAAGGCCAAGGTCTATGGAACTTACACGTTGAATGTGTTGTAAGAGTATCTATCATACATCTACTTACAACAATACCATATCAAGACACTAGCCCAGCAACGATCTAAACTAGACGCCTCTAATTTATCAATTGCATGTTTTACGTGGCTTAGGGCTTTCGGAGATAGAACCGTTCTTACCTACGAACATGAACCACAACGAGGATAACTAAGTTATTAGCAACTTGTAAATCAGATATTGACTATAGTAGGAGAGAGACACCCGCCAGCCACTTATGCAAAACAAGTTGCATGTCAGTCGTGGAACCGGTCTCATGTACGATGACATGTAAGGTTGGTCTGGGCCGCTTTATCCCACTATGCCACCAATATCCAAAATACATGAAAGAAGCAATAACATGATCATCATCGCCCACATATAAACATATGTACTACCCGCAAAGCACCTATGCATAGATCAGGCTCGATACCTTTGTTGGGTCATGACATAGAAAACAAAAATTTCCTACGGTGTGAACTACACGCCAAGATCTATCTACTAGGTACAAAGCAACGGGTGGACATACATCCAACGAGAACTTACCTCAGACAACGAGCTTTGTTAGCAGTAGGAACTCGTGGTTGATGTAGTCGACACTTGCCGATCTCAAGATCGTGATGAAGTCCAGTCCGGCTCCACCACGTCCATCGATCTAGCTCAAGCACCACCAAGTCCAGCACCGCAAAGCAGCGTGCATCCGTGATCGCACACACGTCCGGTACCCGACAACCTCCGTCCCTCGCTCCAGCAAAGCAGTGGGCAGCAACTCCTTTCGAGATAAAGCCCCCGGGAACATGTATCTCGCTAATCCGAGACCATGGGGATAATACTAGAGGGGGAGAGAGATCCTTCACAAGGAGGTGTGTTGTGAGAGGAGGAGAGGGGGCCTTTTATAGGGGAGAGGGGGGCACCCAAGGGCCATGGCGTGGCAGCCATGGTGGTGCCCCCACCTCTTCCACATTCATGTGGGTGGAGCTCCCACTCCCATAAAAAACCTCCACTCAAAATTCCACTCACACATGCATTAAATTTCCACCAAATTTAATGCAAGCTCTCATTAAATAAAACTATTTTATTTATTTTATTCAGAATTTTGTTAATTACATTAATTAACAAACATTCACATAAAACCCCCTGCAACATTTCAATATCACATGCAGAACCAGTTTCAGCAATTTCACCCGAAACAATTTCGGTTTCCATCGAAATGATTCCAGCGCTTTCTTAAAACTCTATCTGAAACATATTTGCTCCAAATGGTGTCCATATCCCTTAAGTGTGTCACCCTACGGTTCGCGAATAATGTAGACATGATCGAGACCCCTCTCTGATCAATAATCAACAGCGGGACCTGGAGATCCGTACTAACTCCCACATATTCAACGATGACTCTTGTGATCGTGTGAACCTTTAAGGTCGTAACTAAATCCCTTTGTCTCGCGATATATTACATGTCCGAGATTCGATCATTGGCATCCAAATACCTAGTTTTATCTCGTTACCGACATGCACTCTTTTCTCGTTCCCGTGATATAACATTCTAGTGATCACATCACTTGCTTGCAAGCTATTTCAATGTGATATCACCGAGAGGGCCCAGAGTATATCTATCCGTCATCGGGATGGACAAATCCCACTCTTGATCCATGAGCCTCAACATAACACCTTCGTAGCACTGAACCCACCTTTATAGTCACCCTGTTACGGTGTGACGTTTGATGTTATCAAGATACTATTCCAGTGTTAGAAATTAACATGATCTCATGGTCTAAGGACTAAGATTACTTCGTATGATGTTATAGCAATATAAACATAATGACTCTGATCGTAATGCTATACTTCGGATGAATGTTCATCACATCATTCCACCAATGTTGTGACCTTGTTATTAACAACATCCAATGTCCATGATCAGGAAACCTTGATCATCTTGTTAATCAAAGAGCTAGTCTATAAGAGAGGCATGACTAGGAACCTTTTATTTGTTTATTAAACACACATGTATTGACGTTTCCTATCAATACAATTATAGCATGCAAAATAAACATTTATTATAAACAAGGAATAAGATAATAACCACTTTATTATTGCCTCTCGGGCATATTCCCTTCACTTCCTTCTATGAAGGCCTTTCTTTTACATTTATGTTGAGTCTCCACCTTCTATCTTTATGAACCTACTTTGAGAGCATAGTGGGCATTCTTAGTTCTATGTGCATTATCCCAAGACTTGTTGATTGATGCATAGCTTTGATATTGCTTGCTTTAAACTATTTGTATCTAGTCACTCTTATGAACTTTGAAGGTGTCCTATGCATTTATGTTTGCTTCTCTATGAGGGACAAGCTGAATGCCACTATGCTATGTTTTCTTTATGTGAAACAAACAAATGTCTTGCAAAGCATTGTTATTCATGAATCTTTTGTTTGTGCCTATTCATGTTGCAACATAGTTGCTTTGTCTTACTGCTAGAACTTTGTCTTTCATGTTATGATTGAAGTACTATGATCCCAGCTTTGAATGATTTACAAATACTTTGATCACTTACCTACTCGAGGACGAGCAGGAGTTAAGCTTGGGGATGTTGATAGGTTGCAAACGTATCCATAAATTTTGATGTTCCATGCTTGGTTTTACCTACTTTCTTATGTTTTGTCCACACTTTGGAGCACTTTTCATATGATTTCTTGGACTAACCTATTGACAAGAACCATAGTGCCAGCTGCCTGTTTTCTGCTATTTTTGGTTCTAGGAAAGTCAGAAAATGAATATTCTCGGAATTGGATGGGACAAAAGCCAAAGTCAGTTTTTCACTGAGGGACACCTGGAGCCAGAATACGAGACGAAGAGGGGCTAGGGCCCGGCTAGACCACCTGGCCGCGTGCCAGGCCTGACCCGCACCTGGGGGTGGTCTGGCCGCCCCATGCACCCTCTCAGCTTCTCCTTCCGCCTATAAGTTGCCTCTAATACGGAAACCCTAAGTATCCGATCAAAATTCCATGAAAGAGTCTATAGCCGCCGTCATCTCCATCTCGAGATCGGGAGGGATCTGAAGCTCTTCCCGGCACCCTGTCGGAGAGGGGAATTCACCCTGGAGGCCTTCTTCATCACCATGCAATCCTCCGGTGTGATGTGTGAGTTGTTCATCTCTAGACTACGGGCCATGTAGTAGCTAGATGGCTGGTTCTCCTCCTTTGTGCTATCATGTTTAGATCTTGTGAGCTCCGTTCATGATCAAGATCATCTATTTATAATTCTACATGTTGTGTTTATGGGGATCCGATGGATATTGAGATGCTATTTTAGATTGATTATTGATTCTATCATGTATTTGTTATTTGTGATCTTGCTTGCTTTCCGTTGTTAGTAGCTATCTTGGCCAAGTAGATGCTAGCAAATCCAAGAGTTAGTATTTATGCTCGATAGTGGGTTCATGTCTCTGGTAATCTAGGGAAGTGACAGAAATCTCTAAGGTACTAGATGTGCTGTTGCTACTAGGGACAAAACAACAATCCTTTTTTCATAGAACAATCGTATTGTTTACTTTACATGCAATTCGTAATGCAATTATCCGTTGCTTGCAACTTAATACTGGAGGGGTTCAGATGATAACTTGAAGGTAGATTATTAGTCATAGATGAAGTTGGATGGCGGTCTATGTATAATGTTGTAATGCCCAATCGAATCTCAAAGGAGTCAAGATGATTATTATATGCTTGTATGATTTCTCGATGTTTGTCAATTGCCCCGCTATAATTTGTTCACCCAACATGTTATCTATCTTAAGGAGAGCCACCTCTAGTGAACTATGGACCCCGGTCCTTTCTATTACTTTCAATCTACAATAAATTGTTTACTGCTTTGTGTTTACTTTCTGCAAACTATTATTTTCTTCCATTCGATACGTTTAATCCTTTGTTTTCAGCAAAACCGGTGAGATTGACAACCTCATGGCAAGTTGGGGATAGAGTTTTGTGGTTGTGTAACATCCCAAAATTTCATCTAAAATCATCATCATTGCACTCTTATCATCATAGCATGTAATTGCATTGCATTTAGAATGTCCTCCAAAATTTTGGTGCAATTTTGAGCCATGAATAAAAAGATATGAATTATTTTGAAAAATAGAATCAAAGAAAATGCTATATTACCTATTAAATCCAAGTAATTACTTTGGATTAAAATATAGGATAAATATGTTCTATAATACCCTAAAAACCTAATTTGAGTTTTTACAAATGTTCACAAATTGGTTTGAATCAATTTGAATCCTTAAATCCAAAGTTGTGGAGAAAACAGAAATAGAAAAAGAAAAAGGGATTAAAAAAGGGGACAGCAGACATCTTCTGGCCTTTTGGCCCAATCCGGCCCAGCAGCCCACCCGGACTCCCTCTCCCCTTCTCTGTCTTTTCTCACCCCCTCGTTTCTACCCCTCCCACTGACAGGTCGACCCCACGCCCACGTCACCTCGTCGTCTTCCCTGCCGATGATGGACCTCTCCCCTTCGGCCGTTCCGAATCGATTTAATCCCGGCAGTTTCTCACGATTAATTGCCCCGGCAATTACTCGTACTTAACCCTCACCCTCTCCTCATCATCTCCCCCAGTCGCCATCCCCGGAGAGCCCCCAGGCTCCCCAAATCCCGAGCTCGATCACCACATACCGACGGCAACTCCGGCGGCAATTCCGGTGAACCCAGGCCGCCAGGCACCTTCCCCTCTGTCCCATATGTTTCGTCATGTCCTAGCGCGTGTTTTAACCCCGGCTATGTGCCTTCTCGTGCTCCAGGTCGACGACACGGACCAAGTGCGGCGAACTCCCTCTGCCGCCACCTCAGTCACCTTCTCCGGTAAAGGTAGGGTTCCTGCCACCCCCTTTTGGTCTTTACTAGGTCGTGCAGACACTTGCGCACCTCGCTGACCTCTTTTCTGGTTGGTTCGAGCCCCAGGTCACGGTCTCCGACACCGGGCCGTGAACTCCACCGTCTGCGCAACTCCGGCGAGGGATCCAGGCCAAGCCCGAGCACCCCCCGCATCGCAGTGACCTCCATCGAGATCGCCATGACCTCCTCAACCTCTGGTACGTGTCCACGGTCTCCCAGCCCTCGTAGAATCGCCAGAACCTCATCGGCCGACGCTCGGCCGCCGCGCGCAGTTGGTCGGCGGCGCCCATATCCGGCCAAGTCGCTAAGGACCATCAGATCTTGTATCTGCGGCTAGGATTAGATCACTAAACGAAAGGGTACGGGCTAATCAGATCCGTCCGTAGTCACTTAAGATCTGACGGCCCCCAGCGGTCGATCCGGCCGAACCGGTACCAGCCAATAGGGTAGCGCCACGTCGCTAGACTATTTCTGTTTAATTAGAAAATAGATAGATTTAGTATTAAACTTAGAAAATCCATAACTTTTGATCCACAAATCAGAAAAATACAAATTTGGTGTCTATGGATTCAGAAAAATAAGACCTTTATTATGGAGGCCTTGTTTCACACTTTTTCCTCTGTAAACTTGGAATTATAGGCAGAACCTTTTTAGGAGTATTTTGCTCACAAAATTGTTCTATAAATTATTTTGGGGTATTTCTTATGTATTTAGATGAGGTATTTTATCCTCTGTACTGTAGACTCTGTAAATTATAGAATTATGTTCATATCATTGCATTTTGCATGCATTCATGTTTTTGTAATGTTTTATTGATTGAAATATTGTTGTTGTATTGTTCTTGTGTAGATTGTGTGGATTGTGAAGTTTGTTGCTGTGAGGATTGTACCTATTCCCCTAGCTACCAAGGAAAGTGATATTTCATCTCATGTCCTATTATTTTTCACTATTGCACTAGTGTTATTTTGTTAGATCTTAGCATGATAGAATTATTCATATGTTACCATACTATGCTATGCTACCCTATAGTGTATATCTTGGTAGTATTCCCTAGTTAAAGACTTTGTATGCTAGAATGCTTAGCTATGCTATTAGAATTCATGGGTGGAATATACACATAAGATAGCATGGAAAGATATTGTTTTTGTTTAACTATGAAAACAACTAATGTTAATGAAACACCTGGGTGGAATGGGGCTTGCTTGGATTATGTTGAGTGGTTACTCAGGGGCCATGTCTATGGTCAGCTGGTGTATCACACTTGTGGATGGCCACCCAGGAACAAAGAGATTGGAGACATTCTTGTCATGAAGCTTCCAGTGCAGCCACATGGCATATGGGCTCTGCCTTGACCGACTAAGTTGCGAGAACTCAGCCAGACGGACAGAGGGTGGTAGTGATGATAGGATGGAGCGTCCGTGGTGGTCTGAGGGATTTCTTCTGAAAAGTCTCGTCTCGATGCATGTCGAGTCTTGTGGGGAAAGTGCACCACCTCTCGAGAGGGTAAAACTAAGTACTTAGCCGTGTCCCCGGTTATGGACATTCCTGAGCCTCAAGACAGTGAAGTAGTTCAATAATCTCCTCATCCAAATTTCTCTAAGTTAAAACTTGTGGGTCAACATGGGTAGAGGTTCAGTGATGTCTATCATTGGTACCTTATAGCTGGAATGAAAAACTTCTTCAAAAACTATAAGTCAAACTAATTTTAGCAAAGCCAGCCATAACCCCACTTAGCCATATATTCATGTAGTTGTTGGATTATACTAAGTATCTATGGTATCACTTACCAATACAATTCCAAATGTATTGACCCTTGTGGCTGTAACTTATTATGTTGCAGGATACTCTAATGATGAGTAGGGTTGCGGGTCTACACTCGACATGCTTGCCTGTGGCACATGAAGACTAAAGACTCTATTATTATTATGCTATGTAATGTGAACCTTAAGTGTCTTAGCCTTGGGCTAAGTGAGCTGTAAGAACCATTATATTCCTGGATATGCGATGTAATAATGAACTTTGTTTCTGTGTACTTCATCTTAAACTGTGGGTGCTAGCATTTTCGATCTAGGGACTAGCACTGCAATCACAGGGATCTTACCTTATTATGGTGAGATCTTACAGATGGTATCAGAGCATTGTGTTGCCTGTAGGTTTGTGACCCTAGAATGGATTAGACTAAGGAAAACCCTTAGGAAAAATAACTCTATATTTCAACTTTACACTTGTCTTTTCATCTCGTAAAGCTTTCCCTAATTATCCTTCTCATCTATTTTTGTAGATGTCCACCATCAATGAATCTGTCAAGAAGGGACCACTGATGACTATGACCCTGGAGTGTGAGACAGAATTTCCCAATGTGCTCAAGAACCTCATGCTCGGCTTGGGGATGAATGGTGAAGCCGTGTACAAGGGATTTCCTGTGATAGATGAAGGACAAGAGTATTGGTGGGTGCAACTCCACTTGTACAAGAACAAGGAAGATGATCCCAAGAGTACGGGATTCTACATGTTCACCAACTCTGAAATGCACCCGTCATTCTTTGACTCTGCAAGGAATGCTGCATGGAAGGCTATTGAGGAACTTGGGGAGAGACTCAAGTATAGAATGCTCAATACTCAGGAGGATCTCAAGGAGGAGAAGCGTCTTGCCCAAGACTCAAAGGCCACTGTGAAATGCCTAAGTAAGGATATCATAGGCCTAGCTTTGGAGCTATGCGACCAAGACAAGCAGATTGCTGCCAAGGATGCCCAGATTGCCACCTTGGTTAAGAAGGAGGGAGATATTAGTTGGACCACCACCCTTGGCGTTTTATCACGTTAGTATTTCGACCATACCAACCTATGTGGTATGGCAAAAATAAGTTATGTCTGGAACCTTGAGTGCTTGAGTTGAATTAATGTATTGCTACTTGGAATGTTTTGTTGGTTGAATTCCCTCTTATTTTGTGACTTGTATTTTCTTTCTCTATTGTGTTACTAATTTTCTCCATACTATGCAAAAGATGCCGAACTTTGTCTACAGCACGGCCGAGGATTTCAAGGGGACTCGCTTTGGGACTCGTATCTTGGAGCTATTCCAAGTGCTCGCTCTTCCAATCCCCACTATTCAGGGACTTCAGCTGAGGAAGTTTTAGAGGAAGGACTTATGGGGATTCAGAGTTACCCAGCCAGGACGTGAGACAGAGCCCCAAACTGGGGAGATTACCTTCAAGGTTCTCCATGATGACATGGAGAGGGGCCTCGACGTCGCTATGCAGGAGCTGTTGGGACGCCTATGTGGACGTCACTCTTCTGAGATCAAGAGCCACTACTTCCACTTCTTTGGGAGGCGCGACGAGGATGGAGAGCCTATTGTGTTGGACAAGGCCACTAAGGAGTCTATCAAGCCCGTGCGTCACTACCTCCAGGACTTAGAGAGCCTTATTAGACACCTTGATACTGATAGGACTAACGTGATGCTTAGCAATGATGAACTATGAGTCCAACTCAAGGAAAAGTACAAGGCCTTCCAGGAACAGGAAAATCGAATTAAGGAAATGGAGAAGAAGTTTGAAGACCAAGATAAGAAATTCAAGAGCCAAGAGAAGAGAGTTCAGGAGAAGAACAAGAAGATTAGAGACTTGGAGACCGAGTTAGAGCTGGAGAACATTGAGCTGGAAGCGGATCACGAGGTGATAGAGAGACTACACACACATAAGAGAGAGTTACAGACGAAGATCGATGCTCTGACTACCAGCTTGGAGGAATACAAGGCAGGATTCGCATCGGCAGGACTTGCTCTAGTAGAGGAGGAAGTCGACATGGAGGAGTAGTGATACTGTTCCATCTACCTATCGTTCTATTATTATTGAGTGCATAGGTCATACCGACTTGTGGGTGACTATGCTAGTATGTTATTTTTTGCAAACTCTGTTTTTGTTGTGATGCTGGAACATGTGCTTGTTTGTCTAATTGTTGTTTTGTTTGGGTTATCTATCATTACTTACCCTTACTAAACCCACAGATGCCTCCCCGACGCAACAACGAGGATAACAATGGCAATGACAATGGAATGCAGCAGATGATGGCTCCACAGACCCAATTGATGCAAATGATGACTCAATTTATGGCGAACCAGAATCAGAACAACAATAATAACAATAACAACCAGAACAATCCACCACCTCTGGATATGCTGACCAGATTTCTAAGGCTGAGACCTGCTAAGTTCTCAGGTACCTCTGACCCCATGGTAGCAAACGATTGGCTACGCTCTGTGAATAAGGACCTAGTTACGGTTGGATGCACGGATGCAGAAAAGGTCAGATTTGCAGCACACTTATTGGAAGGTCATGCAGCTGCTTGGTGGGATAGTTTTCAAATTACCCACCCTATTGAGGAAGTGACTTGGGCAATGTTTGAAGATGGGTTTCGCACCACTCACATCTCTGCAAGAATAATGGGATTGAAGAAAAAGGAGTTTCATAACCTCAAGCAACGCCATCGCAGTATTTCTGAATACATCGAGGAGTTCAATAATTCGTCACGTTATGCACCCGATGACGTTGACACTGATGCAAAGAGGAAGGAGAAGTTCCTAGATGGGTTAAATGATGAAATTTCTATGCAACTATCTGTTGCATATGTTCCAACTTATCAATCTTTATGTGATAAAGCTACCATCCTGGAAAACAAGATGAAGCTAGTGGAGGGTAGAAAGAGGAAGCATCATTTTGATAACTTTGGATCAGGATCTCCTCACAAGCGCCCTCATGGTGAAGGAAGTGGGAGCTCAGGATTCCACAAGAATGGGAATCATAATAACCATCGTAACAACAACCACCACCATGATGGAAACAATCATCGTGGACATAACAAAAGTGGATTCAGGAACAGTCACAATAATCATGGCCATGGGAACCAAAATGGTCAGAACCGTCACAGTCAACCAACGAAGAAAGACATCAGTCAGGTGGAATGTTTCAAGTGTAAAAAGACAGGACACTATGCTAATGAATGCCTAGAAAAGAAGACTGATGGGGCTAAGCAAAACCCATTCCAAAAGGGTCATGTGAATCACATTAATGTGGAGGAAATTCAAGAAGGATCTGATGCCGTGATCGGTAAGTTCAAGGTTAATTCCTTTCCTGCAGTTATCCTTTTTTATACTGGCTCATCGCATTCATTCATTTCAAGAGCATTTGTAATCAAAAACGAACTCTCCACTGAAACTATTGGATGTCCTATAAAGGTAAGTTCTCCGGGTGGAGAAATGATAGTAAATTCAGTGTGCCGACATATCATCCTAGAAATTGGAAAGAACGAGTTCCCGGTTAGTTTAATAATCCTAGAGTCCCAAGGATTAGATGTAATATTAGGGATGGACTGGTTGACCCATTATGAAGGGGTGATTGATTGTGCCAAGCGGACTGTTATGCTCACCACCCTAGAAAAGAAAAGGGTCAGGTTTAAGTCTAACTTTGAACCCAAGGGGAGCAAGGTTAATCATCTTAAGGGGGTTAGCCTAGATGATGTGCCAATAGTGAGGGAATATCCAGATGTGTTCCCTGAGGAATTACCTGGCATGCCACCAGATAGGGACGTGGAGTTTCTGATAGACCTGCTACCAGGAACGGGGCCTATAGCAAAGAGACCTTATAAAATGTCGGTGGACGAGTTAAAAGAACTCAAGAAACAGCTGGGAGAACAGTTGAAAAAGGGATTTATTCAACCAAGCTCGTCGTCTTGGGGAGCACCAGTCTTGTTTGTTGAGAAGAAGGACCGAAGTCAAAGGCTATGCATAGATTATCGTTCACTCAATGAAGTGACCATAAAGAACAAATATCCCCTGCCTGGAATAAATGATCTCTTCGATCAGCTAGAGGGAGCATGTGTTTTCTCAAAAATTGATCTTCGATCAGGATACTTCCAACTAAAGATCAGAGAACATGACATACCCAAGACTGCATTCACCACTAGATACGGGTTGTATGAATATACAGTGATGCCATTTGGATTGACTAATGCACCGGCCTACTTCATGAACATGATGAATAAGGTATTCATGGAATTCCTTGACAAGTTCGTAGTGGTATTCATCGATGATATATTGGTATATTCCAAGAGCAGCAAAGAACATGAAGAACATCTACGCCTGATTCTAGAGAAACTTAGAGAACATAAACTTTATGCCAAGTTCAGCAAATGTGAATTCTGGCTGAATGAAGTGGGATTTCTTGGACACATAGTATCTGGTAATGGTATAGCTGTTGATCCAGCAAAAGTGGCAGCTGTGACAGAATGGGAACCTCCTAAATCAGTTAAAGAAATCCGTAGTTTCCTTGGCCTAGCAGGGTACTATCGAAGGTTCATTGAAAATTTCTCTAAGATTGCAAAGCCCATGACTAATCTGCTGAAGAAGGAGAATAAGTTTAATTGGACAGAAACTTGCGAAACCAGCTTTCAGGAATTGAAAAAGAGGCTAGTTTCAGCACCAGTGTTATGTTTGCCAGATCTTGAGAAAGACTTTCAAGTATACTGTGATGCATCTCACCAAGGATTAGGAGGTGTGTTGATGCAGGAAGGTAGAGTGGTAGCTTATGCATCAAGACAACTCAAAAATCATGAAGTGAACTACCCTACTCATGATCTAGAGTTGGCATCAGTTGTGCATGCACTAAAAACATGGAGACATTATCTTATGGGAAAACGTTGTGAAATGTTCACCGATCACAAGAGTTTGAAATATATTTTTACACAGAAAGAGCTCAACATGAGGCAAAGAAGATGGCTAGAACTTATCAAGGACTATGACTTAAGTTTGCAATACCACCCTGGAAAGGCAAACGTCGTAGCCGATGCATTAAGCCGCAAGGCTCATGTAAATGGCATCAATAAAGGAGAATTGCCGGAGGAGTTATGTGCCCAATTTAGAGAGCTGAGACTTGAAATAGTGCCTGAAGGGTACCTTGCATCCTTGGAAGTGCAACCCACACTAATGGACAGAATTCAAGAAGCCCAAAAGTTGGACAAAGAAATAGAAGAAATCAAAAGTAAGGTTAGTGAAGGCAAGGCAAAAGGATTCCATGTAGATGATCAAGGAATCTTATGGTACGAAAAATGTATCTGTGTTCCGCAGGATCTTGAACTTAAGAAGTTGATCTTACAAGAAGCGCACAAATCACCATATTCAATTCATCCTGGTAATACTAAGATGTATATGGATGTTAAGGAGAGGTTTTGGTGGAACAATTTAAAGAAGGACATAGCAGAGCACATTGCCTTGTGCGTGTGCGATCGTGTAAAGCGGAACATCGAAACCGGCGGATTATTACAACCACTGCCAATACCTGATTGGAAATGGGATAAAATTGGTATGGATTTTATCACCAGACTACCCAGGACTAAATCTGGATACGATTCCATATGGGTTATCGTTGACCGCTTGACAAAAGTGGCCCATTTCATACCAGTGAAAACCACTTATACAAGTGCAAAACTAGCCAAGATTTACATGAATAGAATTGTATGTTTGCATGGGGTACCTAAAAGTATCGTGTCCGATAGAGGAACCCAATTCACTTCGCACTTTTGGTGACAACTTCACGAGTCTTTGGGAACTCGACTGGAGTTTAGCACTGCATTTCATCCACAAACTGATGGACAGACAGAAAGGACCAATCAAATATTAGAGGATATGCTAAGAGCATGTGCGTTAGATTATGGATCCAGTTGGGATGAAAGTCTACCATACGCAGAGTTTTCCTACAATAACAGCTATCAATCAAGTATAGAAATGGCTCCATTTGAATTCCGTTATGGAAGGAAGTGTACTACACCATTGTTGTGGAATGGAGTAGGAGAAAGAAATTTGTTCGGGCCAGACCTAATCCAAGAAGCTGAAGAGAAAGTCAAGATGGTGAGAGATAGGCTAAAGGTAGCTCAATCTCGGCAGAAGAGCTATGCTGATCCAAAATGTAGAGAGGTTACCTATGAGGTTGGTGATAGCGCTTATATCAGGGTATCACCACTTCGTGGTGTGAAGAGATTTGGAATCAAAGAAAAATTAGCACCACGCTATGCAGGACCTTTCAAAATTTTGAGCCGCAAAGGAGAAGTGGCATATGAGATAGAATTACCAGAATCTCTGTCAGCAGTTCATAACGTATTCCATGTCAGTCAGCTGAAGAAGTGTCACCCAGAGATGGAAGAAACTTCGTTGAAAGACACTATACCATTGGAGGAGGTTCAGCTAGATAATGATCTCACTTATGAAGAGAAACCTATTAAGATTCTAAAGACCACAGAAAGAATTACCCGTACCAAGACCATCAAATTCTGCAAAGTGCAGTGGAACCATCACACTGAATCAGAAGCAACATGGGAGCGAGAGGATGAACTTTGGAGAGATCACCCTCACCTATTTGCTAGCCAACCCGAATCTCGAGGGCGAGATTCATCTTAAGGGGGTTAGATTTGTAACATCCCAAAATTTCATCTAAAATCATCATCATTGCACTCTTATCATCATAGCATGTAATTGCATTGCATTTAGAATGTCCTCCAAAAATTTGGTGCAATTTTGAGCCATGAATAAAAAGATATGAATTATTTTGAAAAATAGAATCAAAGAAAATGCTATATTACCTATTAAATCCAAGTAATTACTTTGGATTAAAATATAGGATAAATATGTTCTATAATACCCTAAAAACCTAATTTGAGTTTTTACAAATGTTCACAAATTGGTTTGAATCAATTTGAATTCTTAAATCCAAAGTTGTGGAGAAAACAGAAATAGAAAAAGAAAAAGGGAGAAAAAAAAGGGGACAGCAGACAGCTTCTGGCCTTTTGGCCCAATCCGGCCCAAAGACCCACCCGACTCCTCTCCCTTCTCATCTTTTCTCACCCCCTCGTTTCTACCCCTCCCGCTGACAGGTCGACCCCACGCCCACGTCACCTCGTCGTCTTCCCTGCCGATGATGGACCTCTCCCCTTCGGCTGTTTCGAATCGATTTAATCCCGGCAGTTTCTCGTGATTAATTGCCCCGGTGATTACTCCTACTTAACCCTCACCCTCTCCTCATCATCTCCCCCAGTCGCCACCCCCAGAGAGCCCCTAGGCTCCCCAAATCCCGAGCTCGATCACCACATACCGACGGCAACTCCGGCGGCAATTCCGGTGAACCCAGGCCGCCAGGCACCTTCCCCTCTGTCCCATATGTTTCGTCATGTCTTAGCGCGTGTTTTAACCCCGGCGATGTGCCTTCTCGTGCTCCAGGTCGACGACATGGACCAAGTCCGGCGAACTCCCTCTGCCGCCACCATCAGTCACCTTCTCCGGTAAAGGTAGGGTTCCCGCCACCCCCTTTTGGTCTTTACTAGGTCGTGCAGACACATGTGCACCTCGCTGACCTCTTTTCTGGTTGGTTCAAGCCCCAGGTCACGGTCTCCGACACTGGGCCGTGAACTCCACCATCTGCGCAACTCCGGCGAGGGATCCAGGCCAAGCCCGAGCACCCCCCGCACCGCAGTGACCTCCATCGATATCGCCACGACCTCCTCAACCTCTGGTACGTGTCCACGGTCTCCCAGCCCTCGTAGAATCACCAGAACCTCATCGGCCGACGCTCCGCCGCCGCACGCAGTTGGTCAGCGCCGCCCATCTCCGGCCAAGTCGCTAAGGACCATTAGATCTTGTATTTGCGGCTAGGATTAGATCACTAAACGAAACGGTACGGGCTAATCAGATCCGTCCGTAGTCACTTAAGATCTGACGGCCGCCAGCGGTCGATCCGGCTGAACCGGTACCAGCCAATAGGATAGCGCCACGTCGCCAGACTATTTTTGTTTAATTAGAAAATAGACAGATTTAGTTATTAAACTTAGAAAATCCATAACTTTTGATCCACAAATCAGAAAAATACAAATTTGGTGTCTATGGATTCAGAAAAATAAGACCTTTATTATGGAGGCCTTGTTTCAAACTTTTGCCAATGTAAACTTGGAATTATAGGCAGAACCTTTTTAGGAGTATTTTGCTCACAAAAATTGTTCTATATATTATTTTGGGGTATTTCTTATGTATTTAGATGAGGTATTTTATCCTCTGTACTGTAGACTTTGTAAATTATAGAATTATGTTCATATCATTGCATTTTTCATGCATTCATGTTTTTGTAATGTTTTATTGATTGAAATATTGTTGTTGTATTGTTCTTGTGTAGATTGTGTGGATTGTGAAGTTTGTTGCTGTGAGGATTGTACCTATTCCCCTAGCTACCAAGGCAAGTGATATTTCATCTCATGTCCTATTATTTTTCACTATTGCACTAGTGTTATTTTGTTAGATCTTAGCATGATAGAATTATTCATATGTTACATACTATGCTATGCTACCCTATAGTGTATATCTTGGTAGTATTCCCTAGTTAAAGACTTTGTATGCTAGAATGCTTAGCTATGCTATTAGAATTCGTGGGTGGAATATACACATATGATAGCATGGAAATATATTATTTTTGTTTAACTAAGAAAACAACTAATGTTAATGAAACACCTGGGTGGAATGGGGCTTGCTTGGATTATGTTGAGTGGTTACTCAGGGGCCATGTCTATGGTCAGCTGGTGTATCACACTTGTGGATGGCCACCCAGGAACAAAGAGATTGGAGACATTGTTGTCATGAAGCTTCCAGTGCAGCCACATGGCATATGGGCTCTGCCTTGACCGACTAAGTTGCGAGAACTCAGCCAGACGGACAGAGGGTGGTAGTGATGATAGGATGGAACGCGTCCGTGGTGGTCTGAGGGATTGCTTCTGAAAAGTCTCGTCTCGATGCATGTCGAGTCTTGTGGGGAACGTGCACCACCTCTCGAGAGGGTAAAACTAAGTACTTAGCCGTGTCCCCGGTTATGGACATTCCTGAGCCTCAAGACAGTGAAGTAGTTCAATAATCTCCTCATCCAAATTTCTCTAAGTTAAAACTTGTGGGTCAACATGGGTAGAGGTTCAGTGATGTCTATCATTGGTAACTTATAGCTGGAATGAAAAACTTCTTCAAAAACTATAAGTCAAACTAATTTTAGCAAAGCCATCCATAACCCCACTTAGCCATATATTCATGTAGTTGTTGGATTATACTAAGTATCTATGGTATCACTTGCCAATACAATTCCAAATGTATTGACCCTTGTGGCTGTAACTTATTATGTTGCAGGATACTCTGATGAGTAGGGTTGGTCTACACTGACATGCTTTTGTGGCACATGAAGACTAAAGACTCTATTATTATTATGCTATGTAATGTGAACCTTAAGTGTCTTAGCCTTGGGCTAAGTGAGCTGTAAGAACCATTATATTCCTAGATATGCGATGTAATAATGACCTTTGTTTCTGTGTACTTCATCTTAAACTGTGGGTGCTAGCATTTTCGATCTAGGGACTAGCACTGCAATCACAGGGATCTTACCTTATTATGGTGAGATCTTACAGGTTGTGTTGTGCAGGTCTCCATGTTGCTGCTAGCACCGGTAGTGCGCCCTGCCAACGTTCAGCTAGCAACACCTTTGGGGTGTTTTCTTGGTCCTACTGGTTCGATTAAACCTTGGTTTCATAATTGAGGGAAAACTTGCTGCTGTGCTCATCATACCTTCCTCTTGGGGTTCCCCAACGAGCTCAATATATTTTGGGCCATCACTGCATTTTTGAAAGGAGATAAATATGTAAACTATAGTTTGTATGACTTTCTTACCACTGACTAGCAAATATTGTTCTTGTCCTAGTGGCAAGGCAGCTAGTTTAGATGTGCTAAAAGTCTCAAATTCGAATACTAGGCATGTATATATACTATGTAGATTACATTTCTTGTAGCAATATTTTGTATTATGGGGTTGTCATAGCTGACCAACCTGCATGTAGAGCCCCTCAACCTTAACAAGGTCAAGTTTAACTGGCGGGTTCGAAAATAAAAGTTAGGTAGCCAACACTCATGTGTAACAAATTATACAACATACTTGTACAGAGAGACTACCATCCGGGTCCCATCAGGCAGACCATGCATGGCGACATCGAGAAATGTTGGCAAGGTCAAAATAACCGTAGCGTCGGGAAAAAGTCCAGCAGAAGAGATGTTTCTTGTATAGAGAGGCTAGCATTAGGGACCCAACAGCCAGAGCATAGACGGCTACCGCATCGAGCAATGTACCAAGGTAAAAATGGCCATCATAATCGAAATAAAAAGTCTAACATAGATACATTTGTTTGAACGGAGATGCTGACATCGGGGCCCAGCAGCTAGATCTTAAACGACTAATACATCGAGTAACATTACTAAGGTCAAAGCAAGGAGGCACGAGTGAAAAAATCCATCATACACACGTTTTTATTAAAGAGATGATGTATTGAGGACCTAGCAGCCAGACCCTACACGGCTAATGCATCGAGCAATGTTTTCAAAATCAAAACAACGGACGCGACCAAAAAAATCTATCATACACATGTTTCTTGTACACAAAGGCTGACATCTGGGACCCAGCTGCGAGACTAAATGACTAATACATCTAGCAACGTTATCAAGTTCTAAATAGGAAAGCTTCATTAGAAAAAGGAAGTACATCACACACACGTTTTTTCTAATAAGAGGCTCGCATCAGAGACCCAACAGCCAGACTAAACAGATTCTCCATCAAGAAAACGTTACCAAGTTCATAACAGGGAGGTGCGATCAGAAAAGAAAATTCCAGCATACACATGTTCCGTTTATAGAGAGGCTAACATCTCGGACCTAGTAGACTGACTAAACGGCTGGTCATCGAGCAAAAGTTATCAAGTTCAAAACAGGAGGACACAGTCAGAAAAAGAAATTTCAACATAAACACGTTTATTTATAGAGAGGATGACATCTGGGACCTAGTAGTCTGACTAAACAGCTGATGCATCGAGCAATGTTATCAAGTTCTAAAAATGAAGGTGCGAGCGAAAAAAGTGCATCATTAACATGTTTCTTCTGATGAGAGGCTGACATCGAGGCCCCGACAGCCTGACTAAATGGATGATGCATCGAACAATATTATCAAGTTCAAAACAAGAAGGCATGACCAAAAATGGTCTAATAGAGACTCTAGCTACGCGGCCCTAGGGGATTTAAAAGACTTTGGAGGCATCAACTAGGGTTACAATCGTGTCAGGAACCAAAAATCTAATATCTTACATGACCTAGCCTAGTTTCTTCCACATAGAGAACCGTAGAAACAAAACAAAAAGATGATTTTCATCTACGTCGGGAAAAATAACAAAATCATTCTACCATGTTCGGTGGACCAAACCGTTACAGATGACGACTTTTCTTGTAGTGAGTGATAAATTCTTGATTTATTTTGTGTATAGAGAGATCATTCATTTAGAAGTGATAATCGTGATAATCGATAATAACAAAAAATATGAAAAAAGAAGGTACCACCCAAAATTAAAATTGTGTGGTACCTTTGCAAAACTGTGATCCTTATCAAGTATAATATTTGCTAAACTCAACTGGCACATAAGGTTAAAGTGGTCATCATGAAGAAATAATTAAGAACCTACTCTTCCCATGTCAGTTCGTCTATTCTATATAGTCAGTCATCCATTTGTATTCTAACGTTATCCCCTACATAGTGTTGCAAATATTCTTGGCAACTTATTACATGGAATTAATAACAAGTACATGGTTCTCACTAGTCGAAGCGCTTATCATAATATGATCGCTTTGGCTATTTAGAAATAATATGGGTTTTAATGATAGGATTTGTTCTCCTTTGCAGGTCACTATGATCCGTCCATGGTCGTGTCTACATGTTGTGATCTCGGATCGATAAAGATCCTAAGTCCCTGTGATTAACATGCTAGTCTCTCGATCAATAGCTAGCACTCACAGTCATTGAATTATCATATAAAACACAAGTCATTATTTAATGAATAATCTAGAGTATGCTTTATTATATCTTTACGTAGTTTATAGCTAGCTCAAATAAAACAACGAAAACTTAAAAAAAACTTGAGTGCATCAATACCTCAGGCTTGTTGAGTGAAGACCCGCAAACCCTACGCACCTTTCAATCTTCAGATTCTACACATTAAACGTGCATCCAAACGAGTTGCTCAATACTTTGAATGTATTGACAAATTACACCAAGGAAAAAACTACCATCTCTACTTGCAAGGCTAGGAGAAGGTTTGAGGTTTATTTGCACAAAGCCAATTTTCTTAAGTTAATAAGAAGAGAGGAAAAATCTATATCCTACTTTGCAAACATTTACTTAGAGATATATAAGGTCGTGTGGAACACGAGGATATTACACACCAAGTGTCCAATGCTCAACCTAACAGTTGGATATTACACATCAAGTCCCCAAAATCCCACCCATAAGCGATATTACACACGCCACATGGTTTTATGAAAAACTTGAGTTCGAAAAAGAGAAAGGAAGATCCTTCAGAGGCTCCATCCTTCAGATGCTCAAGTTATTCTTTTCCGTGAACTCAGCTGATCGATTAGATTGAATACTCTCGAAAGTTTGTGCACTTTACCCACAATCCACGATCAAGTCTTTTTACGGACAAGACCATGGTGAAGCCTTCCCTTAGTAGCCCCTCTACTTTCCGGATCCACCCGTGCGAAAGTATCATCCAAATGATGGTACCCATGTGAGGTTTCCCACTAAGGACCAAGCCAAGACATATCCCATATGTATTGTGGTTGCACTTGAAGCTTCTAACTTCTAGAGCATGGCAGACTTCTTTGATTCCTGTGCGGCCGTCCTCCACCAGAATTCTACTCATTGTCCCGACAACCAATCCGCCCAGAAGAAACTTAGTTTTTATTTTGAAGTAGATTTGAGGGAAAATGATTCGCTCAAGATAGCTCTTATACTTAGAAAAAATTTCAGTCTTTCGCCCCCTAGCGATATTTTGCATATATAGCATAGCACATGCAGTACTTAGATAAATTCAGGGATAACCTATTTAGGAAGGGAAAAAATCCTAAGTATAGAACTATCATAGCATACTACAAAAATCATCGCACTTGCAAAATATTTCTTTGTAAATCTACCAAAATAATCCTACACATGCATACTATTATTTTGAGGAGCAAAACATGCATAGTGTTCAAAACTGGAACAACATATGAACAAGATGTGTAACTTTCCTTGATCCGAACAACACTCTGAGCAACAGTACTCCCCAGTACACTCTGAACAATCTAGCGGAAATTGAAACATGGATCTATTTACAAATTGCACAAAAACAATGCCATAATAGTAAAAATACATGCATGCTACATGGTAATATGCAAGGATGAGTTCAAATTTGACCAATAATATTACCGGGGGTTGTATTATGTTAGAGATGTCATTAGTATCGATTTCCCATAGATTTCAATTAATTTGTATTATTAATTAATTAAATATGCTCATAAAGGGGTCTATAATTCTAATATAATATGTGACAGATATATAACCTCTAAGAAAAATATTCCAATGTCAAACAGTATATCTCGAAATTACGAAGCCAACACAAAAAGAATCAACTGAAACAGAGATATAGTTATTTTTATATGAATTTTGCAAGATTGAGAGTTTTCTGTTTTTAAATCTGCTGCGATTAATCTCGTCCGTCGGATCCAGATCTGATGGCTGTGACGTCGCACGAAACCACTGCTTCCCTCCCGGCTCGGACTCAGCTCCCGTTGCGGCTCAGCGCGGATCCAGCCTCGGCGCGGCTCGGCTTTGCGACATGGCAACGCGCTATTCGCTGGTACCCCTTCGATTCAAATCTAATCTACAGCGTCGAATCACAAACGAACGTCTACAAAAGATTGGTTCTTACTTGCGGTGGCGGAAGTGGGATTATGACGGTGGATGGCAGCGACACGGTCAAGTGGTTGATGAGGACGGCGTTCCAGCGGCTTCCCGAGGCAACGACGTGTACGAGGAGGTGTGTCTCCTTCTCGCAGTTCCATTTGTGCTATCGGCATCTACCTTCTCCTCCTTGAACAATGTCAGGCGACAGCTGCTCTTCATGGACTCAGGTGGGGATCCAATGATCAATTGCGGGCGCATGGGCTCTCTCCAAAGGGAAAAAGGTAAGGGGTGACGTGGTAGTGCAAGAGGAACCAGAGGGGGAGGAGAAAAGTATAGAGGGGGCCTTGGAACCTCGTCTTCCGAGCTCAGCGGCGGCGCAACTCCGGCGAGATCGGTTTCGTTTTGGAATTCGACAGGCCGGTGGCAGCTTGCAATTTTATTTAGGGTTTCGATGCGGTGCGCCGTGGAGATTATATAGAAGGGAAAAACTTGGGGTAGGGGTCATGGAGTCAACTCCAATTCGGACGAGAATCATTGATACACGGCGGTGGTGACGCGAGTTCGGTTCTAACTCCACGAGAGAGACGACGGGGTGAGGCCAGGGTGTCGGTGACTGTTAGGGCGCTAGCGGGCTGCACGTACACGTTATGGGCCAGCCCACTCGCATGGCCATGGCATGCACCGCTCACTCTCTTGGTGCAGCGATAGATAGGTTGCGGGCTGCCTCAGCTGGCCCGCTAGGTTGGCCTTTTTTTGTTAGTTTCTTTTTATTATTTCTATTTTAGAAAAACCTTTATATCTTTTATATTTTAAATCCAAATTCAATGAATTTGGTCTCCAAATTTTTGTAAAAATGAGGTGATCATTATAGGATCATACCTCTAAAATCCTATACAACTTTGAAGGTTTGTTTTGCAAAAAACCCTTATGCCACTATAGGATTATTCAGAAAATTACCAAAGTAGGGTTTTGTGAAAAGGGGTTTTGATGCAATTTTCTTGTATGATGCCATGATGCAATGCTATGCATGAATGCCTCTCGTAAAATATGTAATTGCAAAAAATTGGAATGTTACAAACCTACGCCCTTAATAAGAATCTCGTCCTCGAGATTTGGGTTGGCTAGCAAAAAGGTGCGGGTGTTCCGTCTTCAAATTGTCTTCATGTTCCCACATGGCTTCTTTCTTGGAATGGTGATTCCACTGAACCTTGCAAAACCTGGTAGTCTTGGTATGAGTAATCCTCTCATCTATTTCTAGAATCTTGATGGAATTTTCCTCATATATGAGATCATTTTCCAACTGAACCTCTTCTAGCGGAACTGTATCCCTCAACGGTGTTTCAGCCATCTCGAGGTGACACTTCTTTAGTTGTGACACATGGAAAACATCATGAACAACTAGCACTTCCGGTAATTCCAGTTTATAGGCAACCTCCCCTCTACGAGATAGAATCTTATATGGCCCTATAAAGCGAGGTGCCAACTTACCCTTGATTCCACATCTCTTAATTCCACGTAGCGGTGAGACTCGAAGATATGTGCAGTCTCCTACTTCATAAATCACATCTCTACACTTGGAATCATCATAACTCTTTTGCCTGGATTGTGCTACCTTTAGCCTGTCTCGGATCTGCCTTACCTTTTCTTCGGCATCCTTGATCAGCTCAGGTCCGAACAAGCTAGGTTCTCCAATTCCACTCCATAACAATGGAGTTCTACACTTCCTTCCATATAGAACCTCGAATGGGGCCATCTTGATACTAGTTTGGTAACTATTATTGTATGAGGACTCTGCATACGGCAAGTTGTCATCCCAACTGGACCCATAGTCTAAAGCACAAGCTCTCAACATATCTTCTAGGATCTGATTAACTCTTTCTATTTGACCATCTGTTTGCGAGTGGAAAGTAGTACTAAACTCCAGTCAGGTTCCTAGAGATTCATGTAACTGTCGCCAAATTTTTGAAGTGAACTGGGTACCTCTATCAGAAACAATTCCCTTAGGCTTAGGAACACCATGCAAACTTACAGTCCTTGACATATAAATTCTAGCTAGCTTGGCACTTGTATAGGTGGTATTTACAGGGATGAAGTGAGCCACATTAGTGAAATGATCGAATACTACCCAGATAGAATCATACCCAGAACGAGTCCGGGGTAATCCTGTGATAAAGTCCATGCCTACCTTGTCCCACTTTCAATTAGGTGAAGGGAATATGCCCGAGAGGCAATAATAAAGTGGTTATTATCTTATTCCATGTTTATGATAAATGTTTATTTTGCATGCTATAATTGTATTGATCGGAAATGTCAATACATGTGTGTTTAATAAACAAAAAGGGTTCCTAGTTATGCCTCTCTTATAGACTAGCTTGTTGATTAACAAGATGATCAAGGTTTCCTGATCATGGACATCGGATGTTGTTAATAATAAGGTCACAGCATTTGTGAAATGATGTGATGAACATTCATCCGAATTATAGCATTACGATCAAAGTCATTATGTTTATATTGCTATAACATCATAGGAAGTAATCTTTATCCTTAAACCATGAGATCATGTTAATTGCTAACACCGGAAGAGTATCTTGATAACATCAAACGTCACACCGTAACAGGGTGACTATAAAGATGGGTTCAATTACTACGAAGGGTTATGTTGAGGCTCATGGATCAAGAGTGGAATTTGTCAATCCCGATGACGGATAGATATACTCTGGGCCCTCTCGGTGATATCACATTAAGATAGCTTGCAAGCAAGTGATGTGATCACTAGAATGTTATATCACGAGAACGAGAAAAGAGTGCATGTTGGAAACGAAATCAAACTAGGTATGGAGATACCGATGATCGAATCTCGGACATGTAATATATCACGAGACAAAGGGATTTAGTTACTAGCGTTAAAGGTTCTCACGATCACAGAAGTCATCGTTGAATATGCAGGAGTCAGTATGGATCTCCAGGTCCTGCTTCTGATTATTGATCTGAGAGGAGTCTCAATCATGTCTGCACTATTCGCGAACCGTAGGGTGACACACTTAAGAGTTACTGGACACCATTTTAGAGCACATATGTTTCAGACGAAAGAATTGCAAAGTGAAGGAATTATTTCGATAGAAACCGGAAATTGTTTCGGGTGAAATTGCAGAAAGTGGTTCTGCATGTGATATTGAAATATTGCAAGGGGTTATATGTGAATGTTTGTTAATTAAAGTAATTAAAAAAATTCTGAATAAATTTAGTAAAAGAGTTTTATTAAATGAGAGAGCATTAAACTTGGGGAATTTTAATGGATTTAAAGTAGGGACTTTAAAGGGGAATGTGAAGAGGCATTTTAATGTGGAGGGGTTACCACCACATGAATGGGGGAGGTGAGGAGTCACCCCCCATGCGCCGTCCATGAAGAGGAGGGGCACCCCCCCTCCTCCTATAAAAGGCCCCCCTCTTCCTCCCTCTTCCACACACCTCCTCGTGAAGGATCTCTCTCCCACTCTAGAATTATTCCCACATGGTCTCGGATTAGCGAGATACATGTTCCCGGTGGCATTCCGCTGGATCGCTGGAGTGAGGAGGTGGAGGTTGTCCAGTGGCTTGAACGTTTGTGCGAGTATGGATGCGCTGCTGATTTGCTGCGCTTGGACTTCCACTCGATCTTGAGATCAGCAAGTGTACGACTGCATCAACCACGAGTTCCTACTCGTTAACAAAACTCATTGTCTTCGAGGGTAAGTTCTCGATGGATGTATGTACACCCTTTGCTTTGTACCTAGTAGATAGATCTTGGCGTGTAGTTCTCATCGTAGGAAATTTTTGTTTTCTATGTTGCGGACCCAACATTAGGTACATGCAATGGTTGTAGTAGTCCTGCTGGTTTCTGATGTTCTGCCTTGACTCTGTTGCACACATCGCACAGTGATATGTACTCAGCAATTTCTATCTTCAAATTATTCCACCAGAATCTATCCTTCACATCCATGTACATTTTTGTGTTACCAGGATGAATTGAGTACGGAGAATCGTTAGCCTCCTGAAGAGTTAACTTCCTAATATTAGGGGCATTGGCTACGCATAAACGCTTCTCATACCATAGTGTTCCGTGTTCATCCAGATGAAAACCTTTTTCTTTACCCTTGCTCACATTAGCTTTTATTTCCTCTAACTCTTTGTCCTTCTTCTGTGCTTCTCCAATTCTGTCCAGAACATAGGTACTATCTCCATAGATGCTAAGTATCCTTCCGGAACTATATCCAACCTGAGATCCTTGAACTGCTTACACAAATCCTTTGGAAGTTCTCCCGCGGTAAGTTCATTTACATTAACTATACAGCTTAAGGAAACAACTACAACATTGGCCTTCCTAAGATGGTATTGCAGGTCCAGGTCATAGTCCTTGATGAGTTCAAGCCATCTCATTTGCCTCATGTTCAGTTCCTTTTGGGTGAATATGTATTTCAGACTCTAGTGATCCGTGAATACATCACAATGCTTTCCCATGAGGTAATGTCTCCATACCTCGAGTGCATGCACAACCGACGTAGTTCCAAGTCATGCGTGGGATAGTTATTCTCATGGTTATTAAGGTTACGTGAGTCATATGATACTACCTTCCTGTAACACCCCAAAAATATTAACCAAGATTATCAAGTTCAAAGCAACCAAGTTTAGGGTTAACAAAAACTTTTGTTATTAAATCTAAAATGAGTGTATGTGTGAATTGCTTTAGTGTGTGAATGAGTGCAATTGCCATGTTTGATTGCTACAAATGATAAGGAATGGTTTAAAGACGAATACTACATCATCTAGGGCATTTACAAACAAAATCAAAAGAAAATAAAATCAAATATGAATCATATAAGCAAATGGTCATTTTGACCAAAATTATCCACTAGAGCACTTTGAGTGTTCCTAGTAAAAGATTTCTAACAGAAACATTTCCAAATCTTTTCACCCATTGCTAGACCAAGTAAAAGTGAACCCAAGCCCACCTTACAAACTAACAGAAACAAATTCCAAATCTATTTAAAAGACATTGCACAATTGAATCAAGTTCATATGCATAGATCACCATTTTTCAAAAACCACCCAAATCAATTCACCTTGGCAAACCCAAGCAACCATAGAATATCAAGCAAGTACTCACAACACTCACCAAATTTCATCCAAAAATTCAAACTTTGAATTCATGTGGCCATTTGGTTGAGCACCTGGCAGACACCAATAAACACTGCCTAACTTCTACTGTTTTGAGCAGTAATTGATCATGCCTTTGTCCTATCTGCATCCCCCTCACTCACCCTAGTGCCCAACAGCGCAGGAGAGCAACCCCCACTTGTCGGATTGCGCCAGTGCCGCGCCGCCCGAGCTCACCGTGCCGGTCGGAAGGGAACCCAGCGCCACAGCCAGCGCCGCCCTCTCCCACGATGTCCAGGAGACAGGACCAAAACCACCGCCGCCCTCTGTCCATCCCTCGACCAGAGACACGCCATGGACCAGCCGCGTTTGCCGCGCCTACTTATCTGTCTGCCATGCTGAGAGGCGCCAGAGCGCCTCAACCGATACGCGCACACTATACCTGGGCATTTTCTGGGCCAGGCCAGGCTCGGGTCGGGCCTGACAAAGCCCGCCCGTGCAAAATCCAGGCCCGAGCCCGGCCCGACCCGGCTGTCAGGCCTGAAACTGGAGCCCAAGCCCGGCCCGCCATGCACATATTCCTCCGGGCCGTCAGGCCTCGAGCCAGGCCATTCCCTATTTTGCCCATTCCTCTGGCCCGAGCCCGGCCCGTGAGGTTGTCGGGCCTCAATATTGCAGCCCAGGCCTGGCCCACGGGCCTGAAAAGCCCGGCCCGGTGGGCTATTTTCAGGCCGTGTCGGGCTGGGCCGGCCGTGTCGGGCTGGGCCGGCCGGGCCGGGCTGCCCATGCCCAGATCTGGCGCACACACACAGCGCCTCACCCTCTCCACCCGTGCACACACTCACCATGACCCCAGCTACCCCCAGACACGCCCGTTCACTGTCGCGCGAACCGTGGACACTGTGCGCCATCTCGAACGCCGCCGTTTCCGCACAGAGCATGGACCGCTCCCGGCCGTTCTCGATCGCCACTTGCCGCGCCATCACTCGCATGACGATCGCCCTGAAGCACCACATCGACCCCTACCCTCAGCCATGCGAATAGCCCTCTGTATCGACATCGCCGACGAGCCCAAGCCATGCGGCTCTGCCCCTCTCGCCCGTGTATAAATAGAGGCCAACCCAGCCCCAATTCTCCACACCATCTCACTCCCCTCTCTCTCAGAATCCTCCCACACCTCTCCCCGGAGTAAGGAGAGCACCAGCCCATCGGAATTTCACCGGAGCCTGCCGCTGCAGAGGAGAAGAGGAACTGGAGCTAGGAGCCGCCCCAGGAGCCGCCATGACCACCATTCGACTCGTCGTCCACGACAACCTCATTCACCCCCATCGCCGACCTTAGTTGGAGCCCTAGTGAGCCCCCACGTACCCCCACTGTCGCATTAGGGCTCGTTCCTCGCCGGAGCTGTGTGACACAGATGACGAACCACATCCGTTAGATCCTAGTCTAATCGCACGTCCCAGATTGAAACTTACCGTTTCGGTTTAATTGAGTCGCTGATGCATAGGACCCGCCTGTCAGCAGCCCTCTGCGCGCGCCGCGTAGCTGGGCCGGCCCAGTTAGTTTCCCGTGCAGATCCCGTCGATTCAAATAGACTTTTTCCATTTTAGTTAAAACTAGATTGTGTCAGTAGATTCAAAAATCAATTCAAAGAGATTCACTGAACCAAATTGGATGATTCCAATTTTGTTAGAAAGGTATTCAAAATATCTATCCAAGACCGTTGGATTCAAACCATTTGAAATTATAGATCACCTATAGTAAAAATAACAAGGTAGAGACTTTTCCAAGTTCAAATTTTTTTCAAAAATCAACCATAAATGCTTTTGAGTTGATTCCAACTCTCAAAAATCACATTTGAAAAGATCTATCTGAATATGTAAAAATATTTAGGTTTAAACATAGTGACATTGGACTAGTACTAAAAGAATGCTATATAGGCATTTCTAGTCACTTTAGTTTTATTAAATAGTAATATTAAACTTTATAAAATGTGACCACCACTTTAAATCACATTCCCAAGTGTTAGAATATGTGGTGATGACATGTGTCAACATGATCCCATATTTTAATTGGAGAATATTAAACCTTAAGTATTTTCAATGAGTAGAAATTACTTTTCCAAAATAAGATAAATAAGACTAGGTCTTTATTTCATGTGATGATTGTGATGATGCTAGATCATCTAGTGTCAGCCTTTGTGTGCTAAATAGAAGTAGTTAAGTATTGTTTGGTGATTGTGTACCTCGTATTCATTTATAGATGCTAGTACCGACCCGGGATACGAGGAGGAGGAGTACTACAACGATGATGAAGAAGAAGAAGACTTCAACCACTGCACTACTCAAGGCAAGCCATCACTAATTGCAAGTTAGAACTATGCATACTATATATGCAAGCCTAACACTACAAGTTAACTATGCAAGATAACCTATGCAAGATGCATTAGGCATGCTTTGGTTATGCAACTTTGATTATACCAATCCCAAGTTTTACTTGCAAGCTTTATTCTTTTACTTTTACCAAAGTACTTTACCTTTAGTTAGTAAATTGTGAGTATTGGAAAAAAGGATAGATACCATAAAGAGTATAAAACTAGGACTAAGTAGTTATACTTAGATTCCATAAAAAGCATAAAACTAGATTTGGATAGTTACACTTGATTAGCACCCCTTATTAGTGACACCCTCATTGCTAGTTGCTAGTGCTAAACTACTACTGATCACTTAGATGGGAATACTTGGAGAAAATGATTATGAAAACCTTGGAATGATGGTTCATTCTATTCAAATGTTTTGACATGTGTTATGAACACAAAATGATTTGATGATGAAACTTCTTGAGGCATGAGCCTTGGTTTTGATAAAAACTGATGGTTGGGTTCGAATGTGATACCATTCCAATTTTACCGTACAACCACAATACCTGAATTGGGTAGGGCTTTTATACATTGCAAATGGATCTATAATTTTTGATGTTCCATGCTTGGTTTTATCTACTTTCTTATATTTTGTCCACACTTTGGAGTACTTTTCATATGATTTCTTGGACTAACCTATTAACAAGATGCCATAGTGCCAGTTGCCTGTTTTCTGCTGTTTTTGGTTCCAGGAAAGTCAAAAAATGAATATTCTCAGAATTGGACGGAACAAAAGCCAAAGTTCCTATTTTACCGGAAGACTCATGGAGCCAGAATACGAGACAGAGGAGGGCCAGGGCCTAGCCACACCCCCCAGGCGCGGGCTAGCCCTAGCCGTGCCACCAGGTGGTGTGGGCCCCCTGGCCGGCCACCGACCTTGCCTCTCTCGCCTATAAGAGCCTCCCGATGTAGATCCCTAAGTAGTCAATCAGAAATCCACGAAAAGTTCCGCAGCGCCGCTGCCACCAAAGGGGAGATTCGGGGGACAAAGTCTCTACGGCACCTGCCGAGGGCGAGGAAGTTAACGGAGCCATCTCCATCGATCTCCACCACCATCTCCATCACCATTGCTGATTCCCATGATGAGGAGGGAGTAGTTCTTCCTCGAGGCTAAGGGTTCTACCGGTAGCTATGTGTTCATGTCCCTCTCTATGCATGATCTTATTGAGATCATGATCTTGTAATCTATAGATCTACCTTGCTACTCAAGTGCTTTAATAGATCTCTGCTCTCCCCATGTGTGTGAAAGTGACAGCGTGCACACCATGGTGGCACTTAGGCTAGATATTACAAATACTTGTTATGAGTTATATTTGGAGTTGGATGTCTTTATGAAATTGTGGTGTTTGTTGGACTCATCTAGTACTCAAGGTGATAGTGTGGGGTTTCTAGATGGGAAAGGCTTACTTTGAGGTGTGCTGTTATAGCCCTACCATCGATTAGAGTGTCTAACTGGAGAGTTGTTAAGAGTAGTATCATAAAGAGAAGATATTTATATGAGAGTGTTCACTAGTGAAAGTATGATCCCTAGGCCTTGTTTCTTAGCACTGAAACACCATTTGCTACTAGATTTGTTACATGTTTGCTTTCTTCCATCTTTATTTCAGTTTTACTTTAGTATTTTCCAGGCCATCAATCTATTTTCTATCACCGTTACCACTTATAATTATCTATACCACTTGTATTTCACTATGTCTTCGCTGAACTAGTGCACGTATACAACTGACAAGTGTATTGGGTGTGTTGGGGACACAAGAGACTTCTTGTATCTTGATTGCAGGGTTGCTTGAGAGGGGATACCTTTGACCACTTCCTCGCTGAGTTCGATAAACCTTGGGTGATGCACTTAAGGGAAAACTTGCTGCTGTTCTACAAACCTCTGTACTTGGAGGCCCAACAACTATCTACAAGAATAGAAGTGCGTAGACATCAAGCTATTTTCTGGCGCCGTTGCCGGGGAGGTAAGGTAAAAGGTATTCACACCGGAGGATTAAAGAAGAAGAACCTCCCACGGCAAACGCCTATTTTCTGGCGCCGTTGCCGGGGAGGTAAGGTAAAAGGTACTCACATCCTCCGGTGTGAGTGCTCGAAGTTATTTCCTTTAGATTCTGCAATTTTGTATTTTTCTTTCTTGTTTTCACTAGTTAGGCTTAATGGAAAACAACAAAAAAATTAGAGAGATTTATAGTATTTATCTTGAGTTAGGACATGAAGTGTTTGAAGAGAAAATTAAAAAACCTATGGAACTTTATTTGCATGCTAATAGCAATGTTGTTAGTATGAATTCTTTGGACACCATTATTGCTAATGCTATGGAAAAGTCTAAGCTTGGGGAAGCTAGTTTTTATGAAAATTATCTTTTTAGTTCCCCCGCTTTGGAAGATAGCTATTCTATTGCTTATGATGATACCAAACCTCCAAGATATGATGATTACAATGATGAATATGATATTTTAAGTCCACCTACTATTGAGGAGAAAATTAATTATGATTACAATATGCCTCCTATATTTGATGATTATGGTGATGAGATTAATAATGATAGCTATTTTGTTGAATTTTCTCCCACTACAATTAATAAGAATGACTATGTTTATGTGGAGAGTAATAATTCTTTTATGCATGTGGCTCATGATAAGAATGTTTTATGTGATAGTTATATTGTTAATTTTATTCATGATGCTATTGAAAGTTATTATGAGAGAGGGAAACATGGTTTTATGCATCTCAATAATATTAAGATTCCCCTCTTTATGTTGAAAATTTTGAAGTTGCACTTGTTTTGCTTTGCTATGCTTGTTGCTTTGTTCTTTCATGACTTGTTTCTTTACAAGATTCCTATGCATAGGAAGTGGGTTAGACTTAAATGTGCTTTGAATTTGCTTCTTGATGCTCTATTTTACTTCCATTCATATGTCTAATGTGAGCAACTTCTCAAACTATCATGCCTAACTTAAAGGCGTTAAAGAAAAATTACTTATTGGGAGATAACCCAAAAGTTTTAAATCAGTCTTGGAAGTTATTACTTCAGTAATAACCACTCCTTATCCTTTTTATTTGCTTTTTGTGCCAAGAGTAACCTCTAATGAGAGAGAAGTAATGATTGGGAAAGTTGCTGTCCCGAAACAGATTTCTGTGCTTCACCGTAAAAGATCGTGTAAAATCTCTGAACGTATTTTTGAGGCGTGAATTTTTGTGCTTCTGCCCCAGGTTGTTATCTAACTTCCGTTAGTTCAAAACTTTTTGATTTGAGCAACAGAAGGTCTTCTAAAAAATTCGCCTTTACCAGCTGATCTGTTTTGAGAGATTTCTGCCATTTTCTACATTTGCTTCTTGTTGGTTCCTTTTTGAGTTCTTTTGGGGAATTGAGCTTTTTAAGGGAAGTGCTACACTAGCTAGTGTTCTAAAGGAATTTTATTTGGTGTTAGAACTGAACCTTAAGACTTATTTATCTTGAGTGCACTAATGTTGCTAATAAAGATTGTGTGAAGTTTTGTATGAAGGAAAAATTTCAGGTGTATGGAAGGAATGAGTAATGAGATGAAGGATAGACTAAATCTCAAGCTTGGGGATGCCACACGTGTCACCCCAAGAAATATCCAAGAAGTACAAACGTCAAAGCTTGGGGATGCCCAAGGCATCCCCTTCTTCATCAATAAAAATCCCAGGTTTCTTCCAAACGCTTCATTTTTATTGTTTCATGCACAGTTGTGTTGTTCTTGGAGCGTCTTATTTTTCGTTTTCGTTTTGCTTTTTCATTTGCTTTTGTTTGCTTAGTTTTCTGAATAAATTGGTTGGACCCCCTCTTTCATACATTGGTTTGCAAATAGTTTGGTTTGGTTTGGAAAAGAGTAGGAAAGTTCATGCTTATGTGGTAAAAAGAGCTCGTTTTTGACCGTGGCCTATGCTTTGCATGTCATGCTTGATATTGTTTTGGCTTTATGATTAGTATTATTTGCTGTAGCATGACTTGTTATAAACAATTGAGATTGCTTAATGTGCCTTGGATGAATCATGCGTTGTTTTAGCACATTAAAGCATAGTATAGTGGTATTCTCCTTTGATGCTTTATTTGGGTTGACTTGGCGCATGCTCACACCATGTTATGACTATCCCAAGTCACTGTAGCCTTTATGATTCTTTAGTTTTCAACTTGTAGTATCACTTTATGCTTTGCTCAATGATGTTTTGTCGCTCTGCATGATTATGGCCATTATTGCTCTCTTAGTTTGTCGCTCCCAGTCTTTTGCTAGTCTCCACAACCAAGTATGAGTTCCACTCATGCATCCAACTCCCTAAACCAAGTTATTCCAAAGAGTCCACCATACCTACCTATTAGCTTATGCTATTCCAAGTATATTCATGCTTTTGTTTACCTTCCAAATTAAACTTGTTATGAGAAAACTAGTGATTAAAGCTCTCACTAAATTGATGGCACACTTTACTTTTCTTGCCTTTAATAAACTTGAACCATTGTGTCGTCTATGTTGTATATGCTTGCACTTATTTGTTGGGAATTAGCAGAACCATGCTTTCATGGGGAACGCTTTCAACATTGCACTTGGTACTTGTACCTAGTTGATATCATGCTCTTTCGTATATGGATGTCGTCGGTGTGAAATGAAAGGGGAGCTTGTAAGTCCATGGAGTTATGTATATGTGTTAGAGAAATGCTTGGGCCGCTGGTCTAATCCATGCTGACATGGTGGAAACCTGCAGCGTAACCATAATGAGCTGTCTATGAAGCATTCTTCTTATAAAAAAAGAGTCCTATATTGAGAAAAAAGAGAAAAGAGAAAAAAAGAGATATTATGAAAAGAGGAAAGAGAGAAAAAAGCACCATATTCCCATGGTAAATAAGAAGATTGCTGAGATGCTTGTTGTCTGCTTGCCTTGTCATTTTGATATGGGGATTCTTCCGTATCATCGGGCAAGGGGTTCCCCGTTGGCGGTTCTCTATGATACACATGTACTTACGATGACAAGAACTTACCGGTGACTAAACTTGAGTAGCATGAGGAGCGGCCCTCATATTCAAGGGACATGATATTTCTAACTTATACTTTGTTAAGCATGTACACCATAGTTTGTTCACTTTAACCTCAATCACTTCAAGATGCTTATGATAGGGGCAATGAGAGATGAAAGCTATTAAGTACCATGATTTTTGGAAGCTCTTTATGAGACTTGAATCCCTACTTCCTTCTATGAAGGCCTTTCTTCCACCATTATATTGAGTCTCCACCTTCTACCTTTATGCACCTACTATGAGAGCATAGTGGCCATTCTTAGTTCTATGTGCATTGTCCCAAGACTAGTTGATTGATGCATAACTTGATATTGCTTGTTTTAAACTATTTGTATCTAGTCACTCTTATGAACTTTGAAGGTGTCCTATGCATTTATATTTGCTACTCTTTGAGGGACAAGACGAATACTATTATGCTATGTTTTCTTTATGTGAAACAAACAAACGTCTTGCAAAGCATTATTATTCATGAATCTTTTGTTTGTGCCTTTTCATGTTGCATCTTAGTTTCTTTGTCTTATTGCTAGAACCTTGTCTTTCATGTTATGATTGAAGTACTATGATCCCAGCTTTGAATGTTTTACAAGTACTTTGATCAAGTCTTTGATGGTGCATGTCACCTCAAAAATTATTATTTCTTTTTATCACTTACCTACTCGAGGACGAGCAGGAATTAAGCTTGGGGATGTTGATACATTGCCAATGTATCTATAATTTTTGATGTTCCATGCTTGGTTTTATCTACTTTCTTATGGTTTGTCCACACTTTGGAGTACTTTTCATATGATTTCTTGGACTAACCTATTAACAAGATGCCACAGTGCTAGTTGCCTGTTTTCTGCTGTTTTTGGTTCCAGGAAAGTCAGAAAATGAATATTCTCAGAATTGGACGGGACAAAAGCCAAAGTTCATATTTTACCGGAAGACTCACGGAGCCAGAATACGAGACGGAGGAGGTACAGGGCCTAGCCACACCCCCCCAGGCGCGGGCTAGCCCTAGCCGCGCCACCAGGTGGTGTGGGCCTCCTGGCCGGCCACCGACCTTGCCTCTCTCGCCTATAAGAGCCTCCCGATGCAGAAACCCTAAGTAGTCAATCAGAAATCCACGAAAAGTTCTGCAGCGCCGCTACCACCGAAGGGGAGATTCGGGGGATAGAAAGTCTCTGTTTCGGCACCCTGCCGGGACGGGGAAGTGCCCCTGGAGCCATCTCCATCGATCTCCACCACCATCTCCATCACCATTGCTGATTCCCATGATGAGGAGGGAGTAGTTCATCCTCGAGGCTAAGGGTTCTACCAGTAGCTATGTGTTCATCTCTCTCTCTATGCATGATCTTATTGAGATCATGAGCTTGTAATCTATAGATCTACCTTGCTACTCAAGTGCTTTAATAGATCTCTTCTCTCCCCATGTGTGTGAAATTGAAAGTGTGCACACCATGGTGGCACTTAGGCTAGAGATTACAAATACTTGTTATGAGTTATATTTGGAGTTGGATGTCTTTATGAAATTGTGGTGTTTGTTGGACTCATCTAGTACTCAAGGTGACAGTGTGGGGTTTCTAGATGGGAAAGGCTTTCTTTGAGGTGTGCTGTTATAGCCTACCATCGATTAGAGTGTCCAACCGGAGAGTAGTTAGGAGTAGTATCATAAAGAGAAGATATTTATATGAGAGTGTTCACTAGTGAAAGTATGATCCCTAGGCCTTGTTTCTTAGCACTGAAACACCATTTGCTACTAGATCTGTTACATGTTTGCTTGCTTCCATCTTTATTTCAGTTTTACTTTAGTCTTTTCCACGCCATCAATCTATTTTCTATCACCATTACCACTTATAGTTATCTATACCACTTGTATTTCACTATCTCTTCACCGAACTAGTGCACCTATACACCTGACAAGTGTATTGGGTGTGTTGGGGACAAAAGAGACTTCTTGTATCTTGATTCCTGGGTTGCTTGAGAGGGAATACCTTTGACCACTTCCTCCCTGAGTTCGATAAACCTTGGGTGATCCAATTAAGGGAAAACTTGCTGTTGTTCTACAAACCTCTGCACTTGGAGGCCCAACAACTGTCTACAAGAATAGAAGTGCGTAGACATCAGGCTTAACTGGAAGTTTATATGCCTTAGTATGGGTTCCCTCGTGGAAAGAGGTTGAGTTGAGGCTACCTCGTGAATGTGAATGTCCACCTATGCAGTGCCCAGGATGGCAGATGGCCATGGCTGGGAGGCCAAGCTCATAGGGGAGGTGCCTATACTATGGTCTATAATTGAAAGGTTAGGATTGATTATCCGCATACTAAGTATGATGATTCAGTGTTATCCCTAACGGATGTATCAAATTTTATGGTGAAAGTGTAGCACCTCTGTAGAGTGTCAAACTATTTGAATAGCCGCGTCCGTGTTTATGGACAGTTGGAGTGGCCATATTGTTCCGTTGTCAGATGTTGTTTCAAAAAGGACTTGTGAATTGAACTATGACCTTGACTTGAGCTAATGGGTTGTGGACATGAAAACTAGGTTCCCACTTAGGTGATGTAGAAAAATTAAATTATGTCATTTACTTTTGAACTCCTTATGAAATAAACCTGGCTTTTTGCAAATAAACCTAGAGCTTAAGATTCCTACTAGAACTACCTTACTTGTTAGTGATAGTTTGCGGGTACTTAAAGAGTACTCATGGCTTTGTCCCTGGTTATTCCCGTGGCCAGACTATGAGGAGGACTACCAGGAAGATGGACAATAGGAGGTCTATGACAACTAGGATTATCTCCCATCGTCAGCATTGCCTGTGACCCTGAAGATGGAGCCCCTACTACGTTTACTTTCCGCTGCTTTCATTGTATTAAGACTAGATCATGAGATGCTTTATTTGTAAGACCTTTATTATGGTTTGTAATGGATGATGTACTATGGTACCAATCTGTTATGTCTCGCAAAAATGGTAATCCTAGGATTGTGATGTATGGCATAACAGGCATCTGGGATTAAAAATCCGGGTGTTGACAAGTTGGTATCAGAGCCATCCTGACCATAGGACACCCTAGTTAGAATGGACGTCTGAACAAAAAAACTTAGTTTCAAAACAAAAGAAGTGAGTATTTATGAAAACCTATTCCCACTCTTATCCTTGAGATTCTTTCAAAAAAAATCATTTTCCTCAAAAAAAATTCTTACAATCCTACATAAAATTTGACACACTTGATCACCCCACTAACTTTCTCACCCTAAATTCTTATAGATGGAGGTCAAGTATAGAAAATTCTACCAGCTGGGCAACAGAGGCCACCTGATCTTTGAGAGGGATCTAGATGCACTCACAGAGTATCTTGAGCACCCGCACCCGGAGTTCTTTGGGGCACAACTCAACGATCACATGGGAGGAGACCTACAGTGGCTGATAGTTGCAGATCCAAGAGGCAAGATGGAAGCACCCACCTCGGGAAGTCCAATTCAGCTTGAGGGAGAACAACTAGCTAGACGGACTAGCTAGGGCTATGCAAGAAGCTCTTGCCCGTCTGTGCGGGCAAAACATCAACCAGATCATCAGGACCCGCTTTGCTCAGTACGCAAGGCGTGATTTTATGGGAATGCCCTTGGAGATGCCAGGACACTCGGAGCTGAAGCACCAGGTGGATAATCTCGACTTCATGTTGTATGATAGACAGATGGAGTTGGACAATGCCCGTGCCTACGCCAACCACAACCATGCCATTGCAGTCAAGAAGGACCAGACCCTCGCCATCCTCGCCAAGGAGCGCCATTCACTTCATCGTCAACGTGACAAGAAGGATCGCATCATCGATCGTCTTCGCAAGAAGGTGTCCACTCTTGAGAAGACCATCTGTGAACAGGAGATCCAGCTTGAAGCGAAGGAGGAGGAAGGTGGAGAAACTACTAGATAAAGGCTTATGGATAGATTTATTATCAGTGGAGCATTTTTTTGAATATGCTCCACTTATAGTTATCAGTGGCGCATTTAAAAATATGCTCCACTGATATTTTGTCTAACTAATGGCGCACATCGCAAATAATGCGCCACTGATAATGTGGGCCCGGCACCCTGGAGGGTTGTGGACCAAATATCAATGGTGCATATGGACATATGCTCCATTGATATATTCTTATCAATGGCGCATATGCAATATGCGCCATTGATATTCTCCTCACCAATGGCACATCCTTTCCTACATGCGCCATTGATAATTATGTGGGCCCCACTTGGACCCCACCACTCTGAAAAGGTGGCAGGAATATCAATGGCGCATTCAGTATATGCGCCACTAATAATTTGCCTCAGATGGCGCATATAATACGAAATGCGCCACTGATAAGTCTTGGGGCCCACCACCTGAAAAGGTGGCAGACTTATCAATGGAGCATTTAGTGTAATATGCGCCACTGATAACTTTGCTTAGATCTACAAGTTAGCAGCCACCCCCACCCACCACCACCATTCTATTCTTCTCCACCCACCACCCCAAACTAGATCTAGCTCGTCCTCCTCCTCCCCACCACCTCAATTTCTCCATTCTTTTCTCCATTCTTGGTTGTTGAACCTACCTTGCTTCATAGTTTTGTGAGGCGAAGCCTCTCCAATTGTTGTAGATCTACTAAACCAACTAGTTTTCCTCCTCCAACATCCATCTTGTTCTCCAACAACCACACTATCTCGTCGCGGACTTGGCTCGGTAACGATTCTACTAGGTGCGTTCTTGGAGGACATGCATGTGGATGTTTTGTGTGGCGGGTGGACGTCGGTGCGGTGTGTATGTGTGTGCATGCTTATGTTTGTGAAGCCTTATTATTGCGAGAGGGATGATGTTTGCATGAATGTGGTGCCTGAATGTTTGCAGGTGACGAAGAAGAAAGCATGTTGCTTTCTCTGGTGGTGCATGGATGTTTGCCGAAATGTCGATTAATTTCTGTTTCGGCAAATTTTTGCACTATCCATATGTCCCATTTTTAGGAGAGGTCATGCCGAATTTTTCGGCGGCCATGCATGCATGTGTGTGTGTGCATGATGGTGCTGTGGTTCTAAGATACTCTCTCTTTTTGCTCTATACCGTGCAGGAAACCATGGTTAGACACATGAACGAAGGTCGAGCAGCTAGATACAAGAAACACGCGGTGGCCGACATGATTCTGAACAAGAGAACCTACATAAGATGTATGTGTCAAACATGCAATCTCGGGAGCTTGGTTGACCCTGATTCCGGAGACCTGGAGAATCACCTGTTCATGCGTGGTTTCATGCGCGGCTATGATTCTGAAGATGACGAGGACGTCAATGATCCTGAAGACGAGGGCGGGCATGATGATCATCACGAAGGAGATGCTGGCGGCGGACATGATCATGATCATGAAGGAGATGTCGGCAGTGGCAGACATGATGATCAACACGAAGGAGATGATGGAAGTGACGGGCATGATGATCATCACGAAGGAGGTTCCAGTGGAGAAGACGCAGACACACAAACGACGCAGCTAACCTCGGCCTTGTAGGACCCTCATGTTCAGGAACTGCTTCTCAGGGAGACGAGCAACATCAAAGCTGCTGCCAGGGAGAAAGCCAAGCTAGCGCAGATGGAGATAGATGGGAAAACTCCATTGTATCCTGGGTGCCAGCCCGAGGATACCCGCTTGAACGTAACGCTCAAGGCTCTGGAGATGAAGGCAGAAAGCAAATGGACCGATGTAAGCTTCAACAAAAACATGAGATTCTGGCAAGAACGTCTTCCCAAGGGGAACACGTGTCCAACTAGTATCGAGGAGGCCAAGAAAATTGTATGTCCTCTCGACCTACCGTATGTTAAGTACCACGCCTGCATTAATGACTGTGCACTTTATCGGGACGAGTACAAGGATAGAACCACATGTCCGGTGTGTGGCCACGGATGATAAAAGAGAGGGAACAAGAAAGTTCCTCGGAAAGTGGTATGGTACTTTCCTATCACTCCCCGTCTACAGCGGTATTTCGTGGACCCTAAGGAAGCAAAGCTCATGCAATGGCACGCGGAAAGGAAGAAGTCGGCCGAAGATGATCCACATAAGGGCAAGATCCTCACACACTCTTCGGACGCTAGCCAGTGGAACACACTGGACATTGAATTTCCGGACTTCGGGGGCGATCCAAGGAACGTCAGGCTTGGTATGAGCACTGATGGACTCAATCCGTTTGGCAACCAGAGTAGCACACATAGCACCTGGCCCGTGTTTGTATGTCCATACAACCTCCCTCCCTGGCTATGCACCAAGCAGAGATACGTACACATGTGTATTCTGATTCAGGGGCCAAAACAACCAGGTATCGACATGCATCTATATCTCAGGCTGCTGAAAGAAGAGTTAGCCACGTTGTGGGAGACGCCATCCCATATGTGGGACGCATACACAGGAGATATTTCCCTATGAGAGCCGCGCTGCTCACGACGGTGCAGGACTATCCAGGTTACGCATACATGTCTTCCCAGGTGAACCACGGACACAAAGCATGTGTCAAGTGCGTGGATAGGACCCCGCATCTCCAGCTACCAAGGGATCCCGGGTCATCAAAGACCGTGTTCCAACGGACTCGAATGTGGCTTCCAAAGGATCACACGTGGAGAAAGCGTAGAGATATGTTCGATGGAAAAGTCGAGCTTGAAAAATCCCCATGTCCGAGGAGCGGAGAAGTGATCCAAGATATGGTGGACAACTGGGAAGAGTGCCCTTTGCTGGGAAAGAAGCGTCCGAGGATGAAACCGCTACATGGTGTGTGGAAAGCTAGGCCTGTTTTCTGGGACCTGCCATACTGGAAATACCTCCACACGCCCCATAGCCTTGATGTCATGCACATCACGAAGAACGTGTGCGAGAGTCTGCTTGCCACTATCATCAACATGCCGGATAGGACCAAAGATGGGCCGAAAGCAAGGAACGACCTGATGGAACTTGGCATCAAGGAAGAACTTCATGAGCCGCCGCCGCCCGATGATGATGATGATGATGATGAGACGGCGCCTGAAGATACTCAAGGTCGCCGCAAAAGTGTTAAGAGGGGAATTGCAGTGTTTCCGGCTGCCTGCTTCACTCTAAGTGAGCAGGAGCTTGAGCAGTTTTTCAACGGCCTCCTAGGAGTCAAAGTTTCTTACGGTTACTCAGGGAACATTCCGAGATATCTGGACAAAGCGAAGAAGAGGTTCAGCGGGATGAAGTCTCACGACTGTCACATGCTGATGACGCAGATACTTTCCATTGCGATCCGAGGGATAATGGACGAGCACGTCCGTGAGACGCTGTTTGGCCTCTACAGCTTCTTCGACGTCATCTCGAGGAAGTCGATTGGCTTGAAGCAGCTCGACACACTACAAGATGAGATCGTCGTGATACTATGCGAGATCGAGATTTACTTCCCGCCCGCATTCTTAGACATCATGGTCCATCTACTCGTCCATGTTGTGGATGACATCATTCATCTCGGGCCGACATTCCTGCACAACATGATGCCGTTTGAAAGGCTTAACGGTGTTATCAAAGGATTCGTACGCAACAGGTCCCGTCCAGATGGAAGCATTGCCAAGAGCTTTCTGACCTACGAGTGCGTCTCTTTCTGCCAGAATTATCTACACACCGACCCGGATGACAAGGATGACCCTGTTGGTCTGCCCAAAAGGACACACCTCGGCAGGCTCGCTGGATATGGCCACCGCGAGGGCTTTCGCACCATGCATGTCAGCGCGAAGGGTCGACGTGATGACTTTGACAGGGCACACCGAGTCGTGCTACAACACATCGAATTGGTCGATCCTTGGGTGGAAGAGCACAAAAGCTTAATCGAGCAGAAGTTCATTGACCTTGGTCGGCTAAGAAAGAAGGGAGACGTAATAAGAGAGCACAACTCTAGCTTCACGGCTTGGTTCAAGAAGAAGCTTTAAGGCAATCCCCCCGCAGACCCGCAAACGCCTTCTACGGAGGATGAAAAACTAATTTTCGCCTTGTCAAATGGCTTCGGGCACAACATGAGGACATATCAGGCATACGACATCAATGGGTACAGATTCTACACCGAGAAAAGGGACATGAGCAGCGACTATCAGAACTCAAGAGTAACGATGCTATCCTATGCCGATGACGAAGCCAGCGTCAAGGAACAATTTTTTGGAAGGATCGAGGAGATCTGGGAGCTCGACTACGCCGGAGAGAAGGTGTCGATGTTCCATGTCAGATGGGCCAAGAGCGTCCAAAAAGAGGGTCGGTATTTCACCACCATGGTTATACCCGATGCCTCCGCGAAGAACGCCTCCGCAAAAAATGAGCCATGGGTACCCGCGAGCCAAGTTGACCAATGTTTCTTCATCATTGGCCCGTCAAAGCCTACCCGTGTTGTCGTGAGGAGGGGCAAGAGGAGCATCATCGGAATGGACGGACCCGCCAACGAGCAAGACTTAGAAAAGAACAGCGATCCAAAGATCAAAGAGGAATTCGACAAGTACTTCGACAAGCCGACTGCTGCAGGAAAAAGGAAGACCACCCTACCTACTAAAGGTTGTCCGTTCACGAGAAGAAACCTTAACCTTTCCGGGCTAAAGTATTCAACCGCGAGGAAGAAGGGCAATAAGATTGCAAAGAGACGCTAGATTTGTGAAGAATATTGGTGTGTATGGATATTGCCTATGTACTTGTAAATGGATGTCCTTGTTTTAAATAAATTAATAATTGCCTATATACTTGCAAATGGATGTCCTTGTTTTAAATAAATTAATAATTGCCTATGTACTTGCAAATGGATGTCCTTGTTTTAAATAGATTTGTGAATGTTAAACTTAATTACTATTTGTTACAAAATATACTAGATATTAATGACAAGTATTTTGGCTAAGTGCCAAATATTAAAAAAATTGAGAGAGCCAGGAATCAAACATGGCAGATCCAGCAACAATAGATGCAGCACAGCGTCAACAACCACTACAATAGCCTTGTGTTATTGACATAGATCAGGGCATCGTGGTTTTAGGCTAAGTGCCAAATACCAATGGCGCATATCGGGCAATATGCTCCACGGATATTTGACACTTAGCCAAAAACGATCGGCCAAAAATTGTGAGGCAACCAGGAATCGAACCTGGATGCCCTAGCCCAGGTTTTTCCCCATGAGTCGAACCACTGCGGTTAGCCTGTGATATTGTCACATATGAGGGCGTTGCCTTATTTGACTAAGTGTCTCATATCATTTGCGCATATTGAAAAATATGCGCCACGGATGTTTTACACTTAGCCAAAAAACCGATCGGTCTCTCTCCCTTTCTTCTCACTCTCACTGTCTCATATCAATCCCCTTTCTTTTCTCTCACGCGAACCCTAGCACGCCGGAGGAGTCTCCCTGCCGCCACCGGAGCAGTCGTCGCCGGTGAGCCTCCCCAACCTCTCCCTCTCCCCCTCCTCCTTCCCCTCCCTTCCCCTAATATCGACCCCGTCCCCTTGCTAGGAGCGCCACCCCGTCCCCTTGGAGCAACCAGGAGGAGGAGGAGCACCAGGAGCACCGCCGACAAGGAGAAGGGCCGCGCGCTCCACCAACAAGGAGAACGGCCGCGCGAACCCACTAACGAGGAGAAGGGTCGCGTGCGCCACCGATGAGGAGGAGAAGGGCAGCACCGCACGCACCACCAACGAGGAGCACGGTCACCATCGCCAAGAGCTCACCGCGGTCACCGTCGTTGCCTCCCTCGATTGCTCGTCGTCAAGCCACCATCAACGAGCTCCTCTCGGTGAGCCCTCTCTTTCCCCTCTCTCCCTTTGGCAGTAGCTAGTTCTCTGCCTTAGTAATGGGTTCTAGGGTTTCTAGAACATTCTTAGTCCTCGTTGCGTCGAGACGGCTCAATTTTGTTGGGTTGTTGGCTTGGGGGTTAAGGAATTTGGTGATTTCGTCCTGATGCTGGGAATGTGACATGTTTTGGTACTGTATTTTTTTGGCATATCACATTGTGTAATGGATTATCTATAGGTGAATATATTGTTTTGTGATTTACTACAAAAAAATTCATCCAGTTAACTGTCTTTGGCAATTAACTATCTTAGACAGTTAACTAGCACTTGCCACAAGAGGAGCCATATGTGAAGCTCTGTTTTATCCTCTTCTATCACTGGCACTTGGCACACACAAAAAAGTACTAGATTGCTTTGGATAGATAAGTCGTAATGTAGCAACTTGAATTCTTTAACTGAAGGGAAAGTGGCCTCTGATCAATGATTAGTTGTAAAACTGCTGCAAAGTATTATGCCCCTGCACCAAGTCATATGCACCACCTGCCTTGGTTGAAATGGGTTGCATTATTCTTTTCTGACTTTCTTGTTGCTTTGTGAATGCCGTGTTAGTAGAATATACAGTCTCTTGGATTATTTATGTCAAATAGACTTCAGTGTGCAAGCAATAGTAGGCATGGCATGCTGGCGACACTCTTGTGATTTATTTAAGGATTAGTTCCAACTGATACTAGATGATGATAGGATATCCTAATGATCCAAATGATGATGTGACTGCATATCTCACGAACCTTAACTGGGGCCAATATTATGATTTCACATGGATTTTGGTCTTCAGGACTTGATGCATGTAACTGCTAGAATGCTACTAGATGTAACCGTGATTACTATTTGTTCCCAATGCACATATAGGGAATGATCAATGTATGGATCTGCTCGGCATTCAGAACACAATATATTGTATTTATGAGTGAATATATTAGTCAAATCTTCATTCACGGTACTGTACTTAGGCCTAGATTCAGTTAGTTGTGGGTAACTTAACATTACGGTGAATTGACAATCAACAGCTATAATTATGTATCCCCTGGGTTCCACGGTTCATGTCAAACTTTTGTCCGTATACTAGGGTTTTTAGTTTTGTAGTGGCCGGTCCTTTCTCTTCAAATAACCTCCAAGTTTTGGGGGTTTTGTAGTAGCTGTTTTTGTGGGTTCTAATACCTATTTGTTGGAAGCAGAAGAACAACTTATTTGCTTGCTCTTTTTTGTCCATCTTCCTCTGGAATTAATCATTTTGCCAAATCTTGTTTAATGCATTATTCTTTATGTTGTACTACCTCCGTCCCAAGGCTTAAGGCATATAAATTTTTTCAAAAGTCAAACCAACTAAAGTTTGACCAAGTTTTTAGAGAAAAATATTAATATTTACACTATGTAATCCATACCCTTGCATACATCATGAAACATATTTTCACGTGGTATCTATATAATATAATAGTTCTTAATAAATTTTTCTAAAAGTTTGGTCAAACTTTACATGGCTTGACTTTTCAAAATAATTATATGCCTTAAGCCTTGGGATGGAGGGAGTACTCACTTATTATTTCACTTGTTTGTGTGCAGATCAACTTCAGCTTTGGACCAGGTTCAGCTGCTAAAAGTAAGTACATTCTGTTCTTACATGAGTTCTCCCATGTTGTTAGTATTGTTGATGCTTGATAGATAGCACGTCTGGTAATATATGCTTGTGGTACATGTCCTTTTCCTCTATGTTAGTCAGCTGTGAAGAGCGCACCAACATGTCCAGCATCATCAAAGATTCACTTATGCACAAGTTTTAGGAGGTTTTGTAGAGTTCTTTCTAGGTTTAGATGACCCATCTGCTGAAAAACAAGGTCCTTTTCTTGTTTTTGTTCCATCTTTGCTGGGTACATCACTAAGGACTGAGGTTTCCATACAGACAATGCTCCTTTGTCTGCATATTCCTCCACGTTGAACATCTCTTCCTTTTGTGCTTTTTGCTCTGGGTTCTCCGGTTCATGTCACGCTTTTGTGTGTATACTAGGGTTTTTAGTTTTGTAGTGGCCGGTCTTTTCTCTTCAAAAGACAAGTTTTTAGTTTCTTCTTCTTCATTAAGAAAATGAATGCATATTACTTGCTCTCGAATGCCTCTACTGAATATGCATTCCCTTTCACAATCAGAATTTGGAAGTTGCATAAGAAATAACTAGTTAATAGTATCAAGCTACCTGCCCAAAAAGGTGGTAGAGTGCTGGGAAGGTTTTCTTCTTGGCAAGGTCTCCAGAAGCCCCAAGTACAATGATAGAGAGGGTATACCACTGATGATTTTTCTCGAGTTCCAACTACTTGCATGAAAATATAACAATAAATAAGGCCTGAGAAGTTTAAAATTGATCCAAGTGTCAACATAACTTCATATTCATATAGGAAACTATCTGTGATTTTATCTGCAAGCAAAAAATACTATACAATGTTACTGGTTACTTCAGATTCTTTAACTTATGAATCTATATGATTGTATTTTGTATATCTTTTATAGTACATAATACTAAAGAGCACTATATTGGTTACTTTAGATAATATAAAACGGTTTTATCTGTCCCCAACTAATGAGCTCTACTCCATTGCACTATATTACATCGTGGGGGTACAATTTGGTGATGTGTGTTATAGGGGTTTTACTGTGCAGATCTGGGGATATCAATCTGGTATCGTGTAGATCCATATGCTCCAAGTTCTATTTGCTGTTTTTGCTCTTTGTATATGTGTGATTGGATGGTTGTGATCAATTTTGTATGAAAACTGTTGCAGGGAATTCATTTGAGTTTCCCGTTTCTCCTGAAGTGTTGATTCACTTCCGTTTCGGTTGAGAAATGGGTACTCATAGGTCAAAAAAACAGCAAAGGTCATGCTGAATTTTTCGGTCGACTCTAGCTTGTACTAATTACTTTGTTGCATTTTTTCTGCGAAGAGCAAACATGTCGAGCGGAGACAAAGACATCCCGGCTGACCCTTCTCAGCCCATGAGCATTGAAGAACGAGCAAGAAGAGCCAACCTCAAGTTTTGGCGGTTTGGCGATGACTTAAGCGGGTCCGACGAGGAGGCCGAAGCTACAGATCATGATGAAGTTGACGAGGAGGCCCAAGGTACGGACCAAGAAGATGATGAGGAGTCTGAATATGAGGAGGAGGCTAAAGATGGCGACGACGACGGAAGCAGTAAGGGAGACGAGGAGGCCGAAGCAAGTCATGGTGGTGAATGCGTGGACGGTGATGGCGCCTCCCCGCCCGCTAGGAAGAAGAAGAATAAGGCAGAAAGGCAGGAGCAGACGCTGCCGAAACTTGGCACCAACCGCGAAGAGTTCACCCTTGTAAACCAGGTGGCCAACCCTTGGAGCCTGCGAAGCTTGCCGCTGGGTACGTCCTACAACTCGGGTGCATCGTGCGGGAGAGCATGAGCATCAACCAGAAGGACATAAGAAAGAACAAATGATTGCGAGAGCTCCTCATTGGGAAGCTTCACAAATGGTACAAGTTCCCAGATGAGTACGATAACCAAAATCTCAAAGGGAAGAAGGTAAACAAGTTAGCCCTCACGAGGATGAGCACCACCTTGAGCAGCTGGAAAAGCCGAGTGAAGAGGAGGATTAATGAGGGTATAAGTTGGGAGGAGATAAAGAAGGCCGAGCCTATGCTTGGCGAAGATGAATTCATCAAGTTCAAGGCGGACTGCACTTCACCAGAAGGTCAGGAATGGACTGAGTGGGGGAGGAGTATGCGGGAGCTAAACATAGGTAACCAACTTTGCGGAAGCGGTGGTTACCAAGGAAAAAAGGCCGTTTGAGCAAAGGAGGACACCGAGTATGCCCGTGTAGGTAAAGATAACCCGTGGCACAAATTCACGGACGAGCAGGTGATGCAATTTGTCCATGCCTGCTACTATCTCCACCCCGAATTCAAGGAATTTGTTACTGACGACGACGATGTGAGGAAGTTCTAGAAAAAGCTGGTAAGGAATTTATCTCGGAGTAGATCTATTGTTTCTAATTAAGTAATGAAGCCAAATTTCTAAATGGGATCACTTTCCTTCTCTTTAGAGATCCGAAGAAAAGTCGTGTGCGTCAAGTGCGAGCTCGTCCCAGGGGTCGACGGCGGACCCATAGTGGGACACGCCCTTCAACAGGGCGACAAACGTGTTCAAGGGGAGGGCCAAGTCCGCGCCACCAACTTCATTTGGCCGCGTGTCCGACTATGGTATGTACGAAAAGGTTGGCGACTTTAGGAAAGAGGACCCAAAGGCGAAGAAAGAGAGGAAGGCCGCGGCGGCGGCAGGTGAAAAACACGAGGTTGAAGTCCTCCTGGAGCATATACAACAGATGCTGAGGCTGATCGACGAGAATGTGCAAGAGAAGATCCGTGATATGTTTCCTAATGAGTTGTGGGAGGAGATCGCTGCTTGGAATGCGGTAGGTCGACGAGGGCCGCTCGTGGTGCCCAGCCTCTCCGATAGCAACTCGATCTAGCACGTGTCGCCAAACATGGTGACGCCCGAGTCCACCAACGTTGAGATGCACCCGGTCGCTCCGGTGCCCCTCCCGCCGGCGCCAACACCAACGTGCAGCCGGAGGTCGCTCTAGGGACACCTCCCGCCGGTGCCAACACAGAGTCGTAGGTCACACCGATGCCCCCTCCCGCCAAAACTAAGGCGCAACCAATGGTGCTTCGTAAGGCATCTCAGCGGGAGGATGATACCGGTGTCTCGACATTAGCTGAGCTCAACGCCATCTCCAAGATAATGACGCCGGCCAACACATGCATGTTGATAACATTTCATCTCCTTTGCCTTTGATGACTAGCTAGCACCATCTCACGATGCTTGTTCTTCCGCATGACACTCCTTGCACGCTCTTGCATTATGTGGACGACGATCTAAAGGATGTTGGCAAGGGCACAATTATTCAACCAAATAGCCACACGATGCACCACAAGTTGATGGAGGATGACGTGTTCAAGGTCCGGCTGGCTCGGGTCTTGCCGGGGTGCGAAGACATGGACCCTCCAGCCAACCTCGAGGCGCTGATGATCATAAGAACCTTCAAGATTGCTGTGGCTGGGTCTTGACATGGCCAAACACCTAGATTCGGCTTGTGAAGGAACAACAAGTAACTCAGCAGCCACATGTGCCCTTGCCGCGGCGGCCACAACAACCAGTCACCGCCACCACCTCTCGTAACCAGCAATTGTTGGCCGCCACTGCACCGTTGCCTCCACATGTCAAGGCCGCCACTGCGTCGCCGCCTCCACATGGCAAGGCCGCCGCCGCACTGCCGCCGCCACATGGCAAGGCTGCCGCTGCGCCACCACCGCCCAAGGATGCACCTGGGGACAACATTAACGACGATCATGATGATGATGACAACCCAGATAAGTGGATCAACACTGGCGTCACCGACTCTTTGTTTATGCCAAACATGGACGATCCCTACCGCGTTGCCGACGACCCAAATGCTTGTACCAGAACATGCACGCGTCTAGACTTCCATGGTACCCTAGAGGAGACGCCTCTGGATGCTGGTGCCGCTGGTCCTTATAAAGGCACCCAGGGAATCATTTTCAGCCCCACCACACTCCATAAGGCGGTGGATGAGCAGATGGCTTCTAATGTCGAGATGAAGAAGCATCGCAAGGGAACCAAGAAGAATAAGCAGTCTTTGAGCCAGCCGGCTCCAAAGAGGCCCCGGGCTCAGGACGACCCATTAACACAACCCCCTGAGGGCACCTTGACCAGGGTTCACATAGCTGGTCAACCGATTCTGAGTGAGGAGTTGATCAAAAATGCAAGTGGAGCGATGGCTAACCTGCAGCATGGTATTCTATATCTAGAGGAGTGCCTTCTTAAATAAGTAAATCCATCGTACCCTGTTTTCACGGTCAATGTTCCAACGGGCGTGGGCTTCATCGATAATGCCCCCACGGATATATTCTTCATATCGTATGAGGACATCTTCAAGCTTTTCCATGGCAAGCGGATGGACTATAACTTGGTCCGCCTATACGCGCTCCATAGGTCAATGAAGGTCAACAATGAGAAGATCCCTGGCATCGATAGTGGACCCCTACTTCATGCGTGATAGCCAGTTGGTAGATCGGGTGACCCAAGCCAGCGCAAGGAACTACCTCCAAAATTTCATGGTGGACAACAAGAGTGGAAAAGATCTTATTTTGCCTTTCTTTCCCAAGTAATTACACACACTCACTCGTCGTCGTAACTTGTCCTTTCTTAGTTTTCGGTTGCTCTTTTTCCAACATTGTTTTGTTTCAATTGTTTTGCGCAGAGACAAATACTACACATTGATCCTCATTCGCCCGAGTTATTCGCTAGCCACGTACTTGGACTCGGGGAGCGAGCAAAAGAAGAAAGACTACACCAACATAAGGAGTCTTCTAGATGATGCTCTCGAGATATACGCTGAAAATGGAGGCGAATTCAAGAAGGGGGCGGAAAATTTCAGGGATGGCAGACACGTGTTCAAACACGTAATGAAGTTCGCCTGCGTTAAGCAGCCGGATAATAGTGTCAAGGAGGTCTACTACGCCCTCCATCACCTGCGAGCGATCGTCCGGGATGCACACATCATTATGTTGCCATCTAGTCTTCGAGCATGGCCCGAAGATGAGGCAAGAATGGACGATGATGAACTTAAGGATGACTTCTTACGCATCCAGACTCAGATTGCGACCATCATGCAAGAAGATGTCATCACAAGGGGGGCCTTACCCTGCAAAAGAGCGTTCAGTAAGCGCGAGATCGAAGCATGGCTCGTGGCGCAGGGTGACTGTAGGACATGGGCAACGAAAGACGGCTACAAACCGTTCCTGGCGCCATGTAAAACAAAGTCTTCCTGATGTAGTGTTCCTATCTAGCTAGCGCTCAGCCGGTTTGTGTATCTCGTGTGTGTGTGTCATAAACTTTAACTTGCCTTAGCTCGAAACGGTCGTTGTTGGACTTCGTTTACTTATTACCATATGTATGAAACTTAATAGCTTGCCTTAGATCGAAACCTTATTTTTTGTGGACATGCATGTGACGAACCTTCTAATTCTTTCCGTTGCATGATATAGTACTTATATGCCTTGTGTATAGAGATCCGTGCTATGTGGTGTTCAGAGGGAGGGTCCCAGGAGTCTACGACGAGTGGGAGGATTGTCACAAGCAAGTGAACAAGTTCAGTGGCAACAGATACAAAGGGTACCCAACGAGAGAGCAGGAGGAAGCTAGGTGGAGGAACCACCTCCTTAGAGAGCAGAGAGACAGGAACCAGATGAAGACCTTGATGATCGTGCTCCCCGTCTTGCTCATCACCGCCATTGCGGTTGTGCTCTACTCAGTCCTTTAGTAGTTTAGGACTTGGATAATGATGATGATCAACTTGTTGTAATGTGTAATGTATGAGAAGATGAGATCAACTTGTTCTAGACTTGTATAATATTCGAGCACTTGTCACTATGTAGGGTTCTAATTGATGTGATGATGTATAATTCTATTTGTATTAGTATCTCTGTTTTTATACTATTGTGTATCTGTATAAATACCTGTATAAATACATGTATATGTACCTGTATAAATACCTGAGAGCCCTGTATTATGTATACCTATAAGAAACATCAGTGGTGCATCTTTTATTCAGCCAGTGGCGCATCTAGTATCAGTGGCACATTTGGATATATGCTCCACTAGTAAAACATCAATGGCGCATATTGAAGATGCGCCACTAGTTGTCCCATTATCAATGGCGCATATTTGATATGCGCCATTGATACTTAATTATTAGTGGCACAACAGTAGTTGCGCATTCCATATGCGCCATTGATAGCAAAAAATATGCTCCACTGATAAGCAATTCTCCACTAGTGAGATATCCGTGGAGATCTCTACTCTTACCTCAGTGATGATGACGACTACCTGGAGGATGAGGCCATATAGGATCACACTGATGATGATGACGCCGCCTTCATTGATGATGATTAGATGCACTTGAGCACTACCGTAGGAGTGAGTTGTACCCGGTCCCACTGTATCGTAGTTTCACAGAATGGTTCTTAAAACCATTTGTTTTCTATTTGTGTTGTGGTGTGTGTTTGTATTGGGTGCTATGAATGAATGAATGAATGAGAGGAAGTTGTTAGTTTAGAAAACCTGAGTCAAACTCCAAGTTTAAAGCTTTTGAAACAAAACCATGAACCTTAGAGATTTCCCTCTTATCTCACTATCTATCTCAATCTTCAGATGACTCGTGGAAACCTTGGAGGAAGCAGCTCATCTCAGGACCCAATGCTACAGATTCTGCAAATCTTAGTTTCTGACTATGAAGCTAGTAGAGCCGAACGTCAAGCCAACTTAGCCACTCTTCAATAGATAGCTCAAATGGCCCACAATAATCAAGGCCACGGAAACCAGGATAACCATGGATCCAAGCTCAAGAACTTTCAAAACACCAATCCCCCTATATTTAATAAGTCTGAAGAGCCCTTAGATGCTGATGACTGGCTGCAAACCATGGAGAACAACTTAGAGGTTGCAGGAGTTGAGGCCAATGAAAAAGTATTGTTTGCCACCCATTATCTGGCAGGTGATGCAAGAGCCTGGTGGAATAGCACCCGTACCATGAACGGAGGTCAGATGATGACTTGGGATGAGTTCAAAATCAAGTTCAGTTGGACTCATGTGCCCCCATGTCTGATTAAGAGGTTGAGGGATGAGTTCAGATAATTAAAACAAGGAAGGATGACTGTGGTGGAATACCGTGACAAATTCTTATCAGTAGCTAGATATTCCCATGATGAGATTGACATAGATGCAAAGAAGAAAGAGAGATTCCTGAACGGACTACATGATGAGATGCAAACCGTGCTAGTAAACATTCCCTTTGATGATATTGAAGCTTTGGTGGATTCCGCAATTCAGATGGAAGGGAAGATCAACCAAGCCAATGACAACCACAAGCGTCGCATGATGCACCAGCCTGGATCCCACCATACCCAGAAGTATCGCCCCAACCCGTCTACAGGATATGCCCCAAGAAATAACAAACCCCCTATGTCCCGTCCAAACTATCCCAATCGTGGCGGATGAAACTTGAGGTCTAGAGGAAACCACAACAATAACCCTGGCAACTCCAATAACTTCAACCATGCATCGCCCAAGTCCAACAACAACAACATCAACAACACCAATACTGCCCCAAGGACTAGAAGCAATGTTGTGCCTATTGCAGGAAAAGACAAGTCCCTGATTACTTGATTTGAATGCGTAGTCAAGGGTCACTACTCCAACGAGTGCCCCAAGAAGCTTGCAGCAGCCAGCAATGTGAATGCACCGACTCAGCAGCAACGCCATGTTCAGCCAGGAAGGAGATTTGCCCCAGGGAACTCGCTCAACCGCAACGGCCGTTTGTTCCACATGAATCCTGAAGAAGCTCAGGAAGCGCCAGATGTCGTGTTGGGTATGTTTTCTGTTAACTCGGTACTTGCAAGAGTGTTGTTTGATTCTGGAGCATCGCACTCGTTTGTTATAGAAGAATTTGCATGCACTAGTAAGATTCAACCAACAAAATTGAAGCATGTTATGATAGTTTAAATACCTGGTTCAACCACCAAAGCTAGAAAAATTTGCAAGGTTGTACCTATCAGAATCCATGGAATAGATTTTTATGCTAATCTAGTAGTACTTGGAACCAAAGGTTTGGAAGTAGTACTAGGAATGGATTGGATGTTGAAACATAAAGGATTAATCGACTGTGCCAAGAAAGCCATAACTATGACCAGTAGCACTGGAGTATGAGTAGAGCATGTATCTGAGACGTTGCCCCATCAATTCAAATGCAATAAGAGTCTAGCCGAACTAACCCTAGACCAAGTCAGAGTAGTCTGCGAATACCCCGACGTGTTCCCATATGAATTGCCCGATATGACCCCAGATTGGGATATCGAGTTCATCATTGAACTAGTTCCTGGAACTGGACCCATAGCTCAGAGACCTTATAGTATGAACCCATCTGAATTAGTGGAGCTGAAGAAGCAACTTGATGCTATGTTGGAGAAAGGTCTGATTCAACCAAGCGCATCGCCATGGATATCTCCTGTTTTGTTTGTGGATAAGAAAGATGGAGGTAACCGTTTGTGCATGGATTACCGAAAGCTGAATGATGTCACCATCAAGAACAAGTACCCACTGCCGAAGATAGAAGGTCTGTTTGACCAGTTGACTGGTGCCAGAGTGTTTTCTAAGATTGATCTTAGAACTGGTTATCATCAACTCAAGATTCGTGCAACGGATATCCCAAAGACTGCCTTCACCACCAGATATGGATTGTATGAGTACACTGTTGAATGAACATTTCATGGTTCCCTGTGTTTTGAGTGTTAGATAACAATACCGTGGAGTTTTCTCATGTGTGCTAAGTGTGCAGGGAATGATTTTGTGTTTGGGGGGCAGAATATCCGCCCCCATCAAGGGCCGGATAATCCGGCCTAACTCATTTGGCAAAGGCATACATGGCGCGTCACTCTGTCTGGGGACGGATTTTCTCCCAAAAATAAGAATTGGGGCGGATTTTCTTCCCCTGACCGGATAATCCGGCCCACACCTTGGGCCGGATAATCCGACCCCCAGAAGACGATCAAAGGCAGGCAAGGCGCGATGCTCTGCCTGGGTTCGGATTTTCTCCCGTAAAATCTGAACATGGGCGGTTTTTCCTTCCCTGACCGGATAATACGGTCCTCGCAAGGTGCCGGATAATCCGACCCCCAGGAGACGATCAAGGGCGGGCTCAGTGCATCGCTCTGAGTGGGGGCAGATTATTTGCTGGATAATCCGAGTCTTGGGTGGAGTTTCCCCTAGACCGGATAATCTGGCCCTCACTTGGGCCGGATAATCCGGCCCCAAATGGATCCAACGGCTCGGTGGGTGCAGGGGGTATAAAAGCCCCTTCATCCCCTCCATTCAGAACTCTTGATTCATTCGAAAAAGACCAGACCTGTTGCAAGTGCTCTCTCTTTAGATCTCCCACTTCAACCACCTGAAGGCTTCGATCTTTGGTGGAATGTAAGGAGGAGACAATCTACATCGTCATCACGAATCAAGCGCATCAACTCCTCTCCATTCACTTGGAGAAATCCCCGGTCTAGTATTCTCATTAATATCTAGATCTTGTGTTTTGTTATTGATAACTTGTTCTTGTGGCAGCTTATTGTCATTACGGGAGCCTCCAATTTGGTTGTGGAGTTGTTCCCCACTAGTTGTGTAAAGGCGTCGATTCCTGCCTCCAAGAGTTCCTATAGTGTAAAGGTGGATCAAGCCTTCGGTGGTGGGATCCATCGGAGAATAGGGTGAGCCCTATTGTGGCGTGGTGGTCTTAGTACCACCCACCCCTCCAACACAGATGTCCTTCCCTTAACAAGGAAGGAATTGCAGTAAAACAAATCATGTGTCTCCGCGTGCTCCACTACGGTTTACTCGTTCCTCTATCTCACTCGCCTTTACTCGCTAGTAGTTAGGTTTGCATATAGGGAAATTCTTCATAATAGCTTATCTAGAGAATTTGCCTTTTGTGTCAAGCCTAAAATTGAATAAGCATTAAAATTTGAAGTAGCACCTATTCACCCCTCCCCCCTCTAGGTGCCCATACGATCCATTTCAATTGGTATCAGAGCCCCGGCTCTTTATTTGGGCTTAACCGCCTAAGAGAAGTATGGGTACCAAGGAGAATGGGAATGAGGATGTGGACAAGGTCACAATGGATGACCTCAAGATGTTGGAAATAACCTTGTTGAAATCCTTTGAGACCAAGATGGAGGAGATGCAACAAATGATTGCTCGCCTCACATCATCCGTAGCCCCATCTCCATCTTCCTCTGAGGCTACCACTCCATCATCCAAGGATAAGGCTAACACCGGATCTAATGAAGATGAAGTGGTAGGTGAAAAACATAATGGTTCCGCCTCCAAGAAGGGAAGTGGTAAGGAGGACTATAGTGAGGTTCATCACCTATATTCCCTCGACCCACCTATTCCTCATCCTCATATAAACAATAGGGGTGATCCACCCAATCTTACTGCATCTTATTTTAATCAATGGCAATTCTTAATGAAGTTACATGTATGCAGTTTGTCAATTGAACTTTGGAGGATTATCGAAGAGGGTCTTCATATTGGAGAACATACCAACCTGACAAGAAGAGAAGTGGTGGATAGTCAATTGAATGCAACAGCTCTCCACCTGATACAACTCGGAGTGGGTCCCAAGGACATGCCCCACATTGAGCATTTCAACACCGCTAAAGAAGCTTGGGATGCTCTCACCGACCTCTTTATTGGAAATGAAAGCATAAGGAGGAATAGGTATGATGCCCTTAGCAATGAAGCTGGAGGATTCTACATGTTGGATGGTGAAGACCATGAAGATATGTATATAAGACTCAAGGGCATTGCAACAACTTTTAGAAAGCATGGAGCCACTCACATTGATGATGCATGGATAAAAAGGAAATATGTGAGTGATTTAATGCCTTTTGAGCCAACGGACTTGAAGAGCTTGCAAGGTAGACACAACTACCATCAAATGACTTCCAATGAAGTCATGCAAGAAATGACATCATTCAAGGTTGAAGCTAAGAACGCGGAAGATGCCCGTGCTCGAGCCATTGGTATGCAAAAAGGGGTCAATGTTGCTCTAAAGGCAAATGTTATTGAGCAAGATGAGGATGAAAGAGGTTTCGAAGGTGTCTCCATGGGTTGCCCCAAGGATGTCAAGCATGCACATGGTGAGTACATGGCATTCTATGCAAGGAACTTTTGGAAGGATCCAGCCAAGGCCAAGTCGGAACTTGAGCACAAGAATGGGTCAAGTGGAAGAAGAGAGAATGGCCCAAAAATGAGAACATGCTACAATTGTGGAGATAGGCTACACTTTGTGGCTGAGTGTCCATATCAAAATAGAGAAGAAAATGGTGGAAGGCTCATCCTTAAAGAAAAATCCAAGGCACCGCGAAATAAGCCATTTATCAAAAAGAATGACCCTTACAAGAAGCAACCCAAGATTGTCTTGGTGGCACAAGAAGAATATTCCTCTGCAAGTGAAGATGAAGAGGATGATGATAGTACTCGTGAGGTGGCTGCTATAGTCACCACATCTACTCCATCATCAATCTTTGACTCTCCAAACAAAAAAGCCATCAACAACAACGTCACCTGCCTTATGGCGAGAGAGTCTGAGGTATCATCTTCCATTTCTTCATTTCCTAAGACTAACATAAATATGGATATGGATTATCATACTAGTCTTAAGATAAAAGAAGAAGTTATTGCTTTGGACACCTTTTTCACTAACTTGCAAGGTGAGCACAAACTTCATTTTGATGCTCTTATGAGTTAACTTTCCCAATCCGAAGATCTTCTAGAAGAAAAGGGCAGAATTGAAAGAGAAGATGCCTTGGAGATAGCCTCCTTGAAGAATTCCTTGGAAGAATAAGAGGAAGCTCGGGTATCCTTGGAAGAGAGACTCGAGTCTATTGAGGATTCCCATGAAGAGGTTGTTGCTCAGCTCATCAAAGAACGTGACAACGCTCTTGCTAAGGTAAAGAAACTAAAAAAAGGAAAAGATTGAATTTGGGGCTGCTCATGCTAAACTCTTGGAGAAGTTTGAGAAACTTGACATTGCTCACAAGGCTTTGAAGAGTGAACATTCCACTCTAAATGAGTCTCGTGACCAGCTCCAAACTCAATTGGAGAAGTATGATATGCCCAGCACCTCCACACCATCTTGTGGACAAGAAGAACTTGCAAAGGGATCTCAACACAAAGGTAAAGAAGTTCTAGATGAGATACTTAGCAAGCAAAGGACAAACAATGGAAAAGAGGATCTTGGTTATATTCCCAAGACAAAGAACAAGAAGTACAAGAAGAAGAAGAAGAAGAAGAAGAAGAAGAGCAAGACTGCTCAACCAAAGGCTAGCACCACCACTAATGACAAGTCTAATTATGATGGTTTTGCAGGGGCTAACAATCCTAACTATGAGTTATATTGTGAATATTATGGTGATGTTTATGCTAGTTATGTAGGTCCTTATGATTGTTACATTCCTTGGTCTATTTGGGTCCCCAAGACCCTTGTCACTAACATGAGAGGACCCATTGAAAAATAGGTACCTAAAACCAAGAAGTAACTTTCTTGCAGGGCTATGCTTCCGGTGGGTCTATATGGGTACTTGATAGCGGGTGCACAAGTCACATGACCGGAAGCAAGGAGATCATCATGAAGATGCGGCCAAATCATGATCATATAATCGTCTCCTATGGTGACAAGTCAAAATCTAAGGTATTGGGTCTCGACAAAGTTGTGGTTGCTCATGATATCTCTCTCGTGGACGTCATGCTTGTTGAGACCCTTGGTTACAATTTACTTTCAGATCGCACCCTTGGTAAGATGGGCTTTGCAGTTTTTATTCATGCTGATTTGGTGGTACTCTTGTGGAGCAAGTCTCTAAAAGTCACTTTCGTGGGATATGTCGAAAATGACCTGTACGTGGTGGACTTCTCGGGGAAAACCACTACAGGCCCGATGTGTCTTTTCGGAAAGGCTGATGCGGGTTGGTTATGGCATTGCCGACTAGCCCACGTCAATATGAGAACTTTGCAAAGTCTCCACAAGGGTGGCCACATCCTTGGACTAAAACAAAATGTTTCCTTTGCCAAAGATCGTGTTTGCAGGGCTTGTGTTGAAGGGAAAATGCATGACTCTCCTCATTGAAGGAAGACTATTATTTTGTCGAAGAGGATCTTGGAGCTCCTTCATGTGGACCTCTTTGGACCTCCATCACATGCAAGCCTCGGTGGGAAGAAGTACTACCTTGTGATTGTTGATGATTACTCAAGATACACTTGGGTCTATTTCTTCAAGTTGAAGAGCGAGATTCAACAGACGGCCATCGACTTCGCCAACGAGGTTCAACGTCAACACAATGTCCCTATATTGGCAATAAGAAGTGATAATGGCTCCGAGTTCAAGAACTACACCTTAAATGAATTCCTAAGTGAAGAGGGGATAAGACATCAATATTCCGCTGCGTACACCCCTCAACAAAATGGTGTTGCCGAGAGGAAGAACCGGACCCTAATGGATATGGCAAGGTCTATGCTAGCTGAATTCAAGTCTCCATATAACTTCTGGGCTGAAGCAATCTCTACTGCTTGCCATTCATCCAACCGGCTATACCTCCATAAAATCTTGGATAAGACTCCATATGAAATACTTACTAGTAACAAGCCAAACATCTCATACTTCCAGGTATTTGGTTGTAAGTGTTTCTTTCTCATCAAAGGAGTTCGTTTATCTAAATTTGAGTCTAAGGCTTTAGAAGGAATTTTTGTTGGTTATGGTGCAGAATCCCACACTTATAGAGTCTACAATAAGCTCTCCGGAACTGTTGTAGAATCTTGTAGTGTGGTGTTCGAAGAAAATGATGGCTCCCGTGCGGGGCAAGTTGATGTTTGTGATGCAGATGTTGAAATACCCCAAGATGCCATAAGAAGAATGTGCGTGGGATTTTTCTGCCCCATTGAGGAACCCCTTGTGGCAGATCGGGAAGGACAATGCTCTACTCATATAGAGCCCTCATCTACACAGACTCAACATGCTCCAACCATGGGAGAAACTTCTACACCAACTCCACGAAATGCTAAAGGTCAACATGCTCATGAATGCTCCAGGCCGGTTTACCCGGTCGACATCGGATTATCCGGCCATCACTCCACTGACGACCAAATTGATCATCATATCTAAGAAACAGTTGCAAGTCCCAGGCCGGATTTTCCGGCTGACCCCAGATTATCTGGCCACTCGTCAATTCGAGCAAGTTCCAGTCAAGCTTGTGAAGATGCTTTAGGATCTCCCAGGCCAGATTATCCGGCCCTGAAACTCCTAAAGAGTAGCAGCCTCCTGTGACGGCTGTTGATCCACATCAGGGCAAGGTTCATCATCTCCTACTCCTGCTAATCAAGCTACAAATCAAGGCCAAGCTAATGATTCCAACAAAGACTCAAATGATGAAGTTATTCCCCCAAGAGACAACAATCTAACTGAACTTCGTCGCAAAGCTCGTGCCGATAGGAACCTTGAGTTAAGGGGTCACACTCTTGACAAAGTTGTAGGTGATATTCAATGAAGGGTTTCCACAAGAAGGGAGTTGGCAAATTTCGGTGAGCATCAAGCCCACATCTCAATGGTGGAATCCAAGAAAGTGTTTCAATCTCTTGAAGATCTGGACTAGGTTGTTGCTATGCATGAAGAGTTGAATAACTTTGAACGCAACAAGGTTTGGAAATTAGTAGAGATGCCCAAGGATTGCTGCAATGTTATCGACACTAAATGGATATATAAAAACAAGCAAGATGAGAATGGCATTGTTGTGAGGAACAAGGCGAGACTCATGGTACAAGGCTATTCCCAAGTTGAGGGCATTAACTTCGGCGAGACCTATGCGCCTATGGCTCGTCTTGAGTCCATCCGTTTCCTTCTTGCTATGCTGCCCATAACAATTTTAAGTTGCAGCAAATGGACATCAAGAGTGCCTTCCTTAACGGTCCTCTACATGAGTTGGTATATGTAAAGCAACCCCTGGGATTTGAGGATCCTAACTTTCCAAACCATGTCTACAAACTCGATGAGGCACTCTATGGCCTTAAACAAGCCCCACGTGTGTGGTATGAGCACCTTAAAGAGCTCTTGTTAGACCGTGGCTTCGAAGTTGGGCAAATCGATCCCACTCTTTTTACTAAGAAGGTTAAGGGGGAGCTCTTCGTATGCCAACTATATGTACACGACATAATCTTTGGCTCTACTAATAAAGCTTTTAATGATGAATTTTCAAAGCTTATGACTGACAGGTTTGAGATGTCTATGATGGGGGAGTGACGGTACTTTCTTGAATTTGAAATCAAGCAACTTAGAGAAGGAACCTTCATCAATCAAGCAAAATACATCCAAGACATACTCAAGAGATTCAAGATGATGGACCTTAAGGGCGTCGCCACTCCGATGCAAACAAAATGTCACCTTGAACTCAATCCTCACAGTAAAGATGTGGACCAAAAGGTATACCGGTCCATGATCAACTCTCTTCTTTACCTCTGCGCATCTAGACCCGATATTGTGTTGAGTGTGGGGGCGTGTGCAAGGTATCAAGCAGCTCCTAAAGAAAGCCACTTAGTGTCAGTCAAGAGGATCTTCCGATATTTGGTTCATTCCCCTAACTTTGGTCTATGGTATCCCAAGGGCTCCAATTTCTCTCTATGTGGTTATACTGATTCAGATTAGGCTGGTGATAAGGATGATCAAAAACCAACTTCTGGAGCTTGTCAATTCTTGGGAAGGTCTCTAGTCTGTTGGTCTTCTAAAAAGCAGAATTGTATATCTCTCTCCATCGCTGAAGCTGAATATGTTGCTGCTGCTAGTGCCTGCACTCAGTTATTATGGATGAGTCAAACTTTAAAGGAATACGGTGTCAATTGTGACAAAGTGCCTCTTTTATGCGATAATGAAAGTGCAATCAAAATTGCGTACAATCCGGTACAACACACAAGGACGAAGCATATTGAGATTCGGGACCATGTTGCTCGAGGCGATATTGGTCTATCTTTTGTGAGCATGAAGAACCAACTTGCTGATATTTTCACGAAGCCACTTGACGAAGCAAGGTTTTTTTACTTGAGGAATGAGCTAAATATCGTTGATTCAAGGAGCTTGTCTTGATTACCCATGCACTCACTCTTACATCTCAGTCTTATTTGGTCTAGATGTGGGCATGGACATAGGGGGAGTGTGGTCCTAATTGATTGGGCTAACCCTCCCCCCATAATGCCGAAAGCAAGTCAAATCATTTCTCTTAATATCATTTTGTGATATGTGAGCTTACTGATGAGTATTGGTTATGAACCCAAGATATATCTTCGTGGTGTCATACCATACACTCCAACAAGGTAGCGTCGGCCACCACCCTCTTCCATGAGAAGACTTTGATTTTTGTGGATCTTTTTGGTTGTTTTAGCTCATCTCATGTTCTTATGGGAATCACACTCAATTTTGGCTTTTAGTTGATTTGTTTCTTGCAATTTTGAGTGTGTAGTAACATCTCAGTTTGGCTCTCTTAATCCTAAGCTTGAGGATGAGGACGGGGACGAGGACAAGGATGAGGACTACGAGTGATCCCTTGGGGCGTTAGCGTCGCTCTACTTCCTTTTTGGCGTCTCGATGCCAAATGGGAAGAAGTAGTTCTATTAGGTCTCCGAGGATTTGCATGGGTCGGGCACAAGTTCTTGCTCTTTAGCGTTTCATTTTTTCTCTCGCTTGTGCCCTTTTAGCGTCGAACTTTTATGTGTGTTTTGTGCCGTATGAGACTATGTTCGTGTGGCTGTGGACTTATCTTGTGGACTATGCATATGGAGTCATCTATCATATTGGATATTCTTATGGCTATTGGATATCTAGATCGAGGGAGGCTCTCACTATGGCTATCATCTATATCCCTACCGGTGGTATGAGCTTTTCACATATGTTTCAATGAAATAGACTTATACCCTCTTGTGTGTATTTGTAATCAAATGCATTTTTCTGGTATGCACACTTTGAGGGGGAGTCTTATTCATTCATTATTATTTTTGTCTTGAGAATTATCTTGCAAATCCTAGTATTGTAATCTAACACCAAAAAGGGGGAGACTGAAAGAACATTTCATGGTTCCCTATGTTTTGAGTGTTAGATAACAATACTGTGGAGTTTTCTCGTGTGTGCTAATTGTGCAGGGAATGATTTTGTGTTTGAGGGGCCGAATTATCCGCCCCCATCAAGGGCCGGATAATCCGGCCTAACTCATTTGGCAAAGGCAGACATGGCGCATCACTCTGTCTAGGGACGGATTTTCTCCCAACAAATCCGAACAGGGGCGGATTTTCTTCCCCTGACCGGATAATCCGGCCCTCGCCTTGGGCCGGATAATCTGGCCCCTAGAAGACAACCAAAGGAAGGCAAGGCGTGACGCTCTGACTGGGTTCAGATTTTCTCCCAGAAAATCAGAACAGGGGCGGTTTTTCCTTCCCTGGCCACATAATACGGTCCTCACAAGGGGCCGGATATTCCGGCCCCTAGGATACGATCAAGGGCAGGCTCGGCGTGTCGCTCTGAGTGGGGGCGGATTATTTGCCGGATAATCCGAGTCTAGGGTAGAGTTTTCCCCAGACCGGATAATCTGGCCCTCACTTGAGCCGGATAATCCGGCCCCAAATGGCTCCAATGGCTCAGTGGGTGTGATGTCTGCACACTTCTATTCTTGTAGACAATTTTTGGGCCTCCAAGTGTAGAGGTTTGTAGAACAGAAGCAAGTTTCCCTTAAGTGGATCACCCAAGGTTTATCGAACTCAGGGAGGAAGTGGTCAAAGGTATCCCTCTCAAGCAACCCTGCAATCAAGATACAAGAAGTCTCTTGTGTCCCCAACACATCCAATACACTTGTCAGGTGTATAGGTGCACTAGTTTGGTGAAGAGATAGTGAAATACAAGTGGTATGGATAATTATAAGTGGTAACGGTGCCAGAAAATAGCTTTGATGGTGCATGGTTGATGGGTAAGAAGAGACTAAAGGCAATCTGAAATAAAGATGGCAGCAAGCAAACATGTAACAGATCTAGTTGCAAACGGTGTTTCAATGTTGAGAAACAAGGCTTAGGGATCATACTTTCACTAGTGAACACTCTCATAAAAATATCTTCTCTTTATGATACTACTCCTAACTACTCTCCGGTTGGACACTCTAATCGATGGTAGGCTATAACAGCACACCTCAAAGTAAGCCTTTCCCATCTAGAAACCCCACACTGTCACCTTGAGTACTAGATGAGTCCAACAAACACCACAATTTCATAAATACATCCAACTCCAAATATAACTCATAACAAGTATTTGTAATCTCTAGCCTAAGTGCCACCATGGTGTACACACGCTGTCAAAACAGACAAGCAGGTGAAAACCGATTTTTTCGAAGACCTTCTGTTGCTCAAATCAAAAAGTGTTGAACTAACGATATTATCTAACAACCTGGGGGATTTATTCAGATAATTATAGCTCAATCCAACATACAGAGATTTTTCACAAAATTTTACATTGAAGGACAAAAATCTATTTCGGGACAGCACTTCCCCAAATCTTACTTCCCTCTCATTAGAGGTTATTATTGGCACAAAAATCAAATAAAAAAGGATAAGGAGAGGTTATTACAGAAGTAATAACTTCCAAGACTCAAGAAAACTATTGGGTTATCTCCCAAGAAGTATTTTTCTTTAACGCCTTTAAGTTAGGCATGATAGTTTGAGAAGATACTCACATAAGAAATATGAATTGAAGTAAAAGAGAGCATCAAGAAGCAAATTAAAAGCACATTTAAGTCTAACCCACTTCCTATGCATAGTAATCTTATAAAGAAACAAGTCATGAAAGCACAAAGCAACAAGCATAGTAAAGCAAAACAAGTGCAACTTCAAGACTTTCAACATAAAGAGGGGAAACTTAATATTATTGAGATGCATAAAACCATGTTTTCCTCTCTCATAATAACTTTCAGTAGCATCATGAATAAAATTAACAATATAACTCTCACATGAAACATTCTTATCATGAGCCACATGCATAAAAGAATTAATACTCTCCACATAAACATAGTCATTCTTATTAATTATAGTGGGAGCAAATTCAACAAAATAGCTATCATTATTATTCTCATCACCATAATCATCAAATATAGGAGGCATATTGTAATCATAACTAATTTTCTCCTCAATAGTAGGTGGACTGAAAATATCATATTCATCATTGTAATCATCATAAGGTTTGGTATCATCATAAGCAATAGAATAGCTATCTTCCAAAGTTGGGGAACTAAAAAGATCATTTTCATAAAAACTAGCTTCCCCAAGCTTAGAATTTTCCATAGCATTAGCAATAATGGTGTCCAAAGAATTCATACTAACAACATTGCTATTAGCATGCAAATAAAGTTCCATAGGTTTTTTAATTTTCTCTTCAAACACTTCATGTCCTAACTCAAGATAAATACTATAAAGCTCTCTAATTATGTTGTTGTTTTCCATTAAGCCTAACTAGTGAAAACATAAACAAAAAGACAAAATTGCAGAATCTAAAGGAAATAACTTCGAGAACTCACACTGGAGGATGTGAGTACCTTTTACCTTTCCTCCCTGGCAACGGCACCAGAAAATAGCTTGATGTCTACGCACTTCTATTCTTGTAGACAGTTGTTAGGCTTCCAAGTGCAGAGGTTTGTAGAACAGCAGCAAGTTTCCCTTAAGTGGATCACCCAAGGTTTATCGAACTCAGGGAGGAAGTGGTCAAAGGTATCCCTCTCAAGCAACCCTGCAATCAAGATACAAGAAGTCTCCTGCGTCCCCAACACACCCAATACACTTGTCAGGTGTATAGGTGCACTAGTTTGGCGAAGAGATAGTGAAATAAAAATGGGATGGATAATTATAAGTGGTAACGGTGCCAGAAAATAGCTTTGATGGTGTGTGGTTGATGGGTAGGAAGATATTAAAGGCAATCTGAAATAAAGATGGCAGCAAGCAAACATGTAACAGATCTAGTTGCAAACGGTGTTTCAATGTTTAGAAACAAGGCCTAGGGATCATACTTTCAATAGTGAACACTCTCATATAAATATCTTCTATTTATGATACTACTCTTAACTACTCTCCGGTTGGACACTCTAATCCATGGTAGGGCTATAACAGCACACCTCAAAGTTCGCTTTCCCCATCTAGATAACCCCACACTGTCACCTTGAGCTCTAGATGGTTCCAACAAACACCACAATTTCATAGAGACATCCAACTCCAAATATAACTCATAACAAGTATTTGTAATCTCTAGCCTAAGTGCCACCATGGTGTACACGCTGTCACATTCACACACATGGGGAGAGTAGAGATCTATTAAAGCACTTGCGTAGCAAAGTAGATTTATAGATTACAAAGCTCATGATCACAATATGATCATGCATAGAGAGAGAGATGAACACATAGCTACCGGTAGAACCCTTAGCCTCGAGGAAGAACTACTCCCTCATCATCATGGGAATCAGCAACGGCGATGGAGATGGTGATGGAGATCAATGGAGATGGCTCTGGGGGAACTTCCCCGTAGCAGCAGGGTGCCGGAACAGAGACTTTCTGTCCCCCGAATGTCCCCTTCGGTGGCGGCGGTGCTGCAGAACTTTTCGTGGCTGGAGGCTGTTCGATTTAGGGTTTTTGCATCGGAGGCTTCTTATAGGTGAAGGGGAAAGGTCGGTGGCCGGCCAGGGGGACCACACCATGCCCTGGCGCGGCCTAGGGCTTCCCGCACCAAGGGGTGGTGTGGCCGCCTTGTGGCCCCCCTTCATCTCTCCTTCGGACTCCATGTGTTTTCCGGTAAAATATTGACTTTGGCTTTTGTCCCGTCCAATTCCGAGAATATTCATTTTCTGACTTTCTTGGAACCAAAAACAGCACAAAACAGGCAGCTGGCACTGTGGCATCTTGTTAATAGGTTAGTTCCAGAAAATGTGTAAAAGTACTCCAAAGTGTGGACAAAACATAAGATAGTTGATATAAAACAAGCATGGAACATCAAAAATTATAGATACGTTTACGACGTATCATGGTGCAGGGGGTATAAAAGCCCCTTCATCCCCTCCATTCAGAACTCTTGATTCATTTGAAAAAGACCAGGCCTGTTGCAAGTGCTCTCCCTTTAGATCTCCCACTTCAACCACCCGAAGGCTTCGATCTTTGGTGGAATTGAAGGAGGAGACAATCTACATCGTCATCACGAATCAAGCGCATCAACTCCTCTCCATTCACTTGGAGAAATCCCCGATCTAGTATTCTCGTTAATATCTAGATCTTGTGTTTTGTTATTGATAACTTGTTCTTGTGACAGCTTGTTGTCATTACGGGAGCCTCCAATTTGGTTGTGGAGTTGTGCCCCGCTATTTGTGTAAAGGCGCCGGTTCCCGCCTCGAAGGGTTCCTATAGTGGAAAGGTGGATCAGGCCTTTGGTGGCGGGATCCATCAAAGAACAGGGTGATGCCTATTGTGGCGTGGTGGTCTTCGTACCACCCACCCCTCCAACACAGATGTACTTCCCTTAACAAGGAAGGAACTACGGTAAAATAAACCCTGTGTCTCCGCATGCTCCACTATGGTTTACTCGTTCCTCTATCTCACTCGCCTTTACTCGCTAGTAGTTAGGTTTGCATATAGGGAAATTCTTCATAATAGCTTATCTAGAGAATTCACCTTTTGTGTCAAGCCTAAAATTGAATAAGCATTAAAATTTGAAGTAGCACCTATTCACCCCCCCCCCCTCTAGGTGCCCATACGATCCATTTCAACTGTCATGTCTTTTGGATTAACCAATGCCCCCACTTATTTCATGAATCTCATGAATAAGATTTTTATGAACTTCCTGGATAAGTTTGTCATTGTTTTTATTGACAATATTCTAATCTATTCCAAGTCAGAATAAGACCATGAGCTACACCTGAGAACCATCCTTGAAACCCTTAGAGAACATCAGTTGTATGCCAAGTTTAGCAAATGTGAGTTCTGGTTAAAGGAAGTAGGATTCCTAGGACATATCGTATCGGCAGGAGGAATTGCTGTCGATCCCACCAAGATTAAAGATGTTGAAGAATGGAAATCCCCAACCACTCAAACCCAAGTCCGCGCATTTCTCGGATTAGCGGGATATTACTGCAAGTTCGTTGAAGGTTTTTCGAGCATCGCAAGACCAATGACCCAGCTATTGAAGAAAGATCAGAAGTTTGAATGGACAGACAAATGTGAAGCAAGTTTTCAAGAGCTCAAGAAGAGATTGATTTCAGCCCCAATTTTGATTATGCCGGATATCAAGAAGCCTTTTGATGTGTATTGTGATGCATCTAAGATTGGTCTCGGATGTGTGTTGATGCAAGAAGGGAAAGTCATATCATATCTGTCTCGACAACTGAAGCAACATGAGCAAAACTACCCTACCCATGACTTAGAACTAGCAGCCGTAGTTTTAGCCTTGAAGACCTGGCGTAATTACCTTATGGGTAACCGCTGTGAGATTTATTCGGATCACAAGAGTCTGAAGTATATTTTCACCCAGAAGGAGCTGAATATGAGGCAAAGGAGATGGATAGAGTTAATCAAGGATTATGACCTTGACATTCACTATCACCCCGGCAAAGCCAATGTGGTAGCGGATGCTCTTAGCAGACTGCCATGTAGATTAAACACCATGATAAAAGAAGCCCAGCCAAGTTTGCATGAAGAGTTGGAGCAATTTAGAACGGAGCTAGTTAGCAAAGGATTCCTAGCCAGTAATGAACTTCAACCCACTTTGATCAGTCAGATCAAGGAAGCCCAGAAATTAAATGCAAGTATCAATGGAATCAAGCATCGTATCGGTACAGGGAAGGTACCCGGATTCACCGAAGATGAAGAAGGAGTTTTGTGGTACAAAGGACGTATCTGTGTGCCAGCAGATTCGGAGTTGAAGCAAGTCATTATGCAAGAAGCTCATGATACTCTTTATTCTATCCATCCCGAAGGAACAAAGGTGTATCAGGATTTGAAGGAGCAATTTTGGTGGCACAAGATGAAGAGAGAAATTGGAAGCTACATAGCCAAGTGTGATATCTGTCAGAGAGTCAAAGCAGAACATCAGCGACCCGCAGGACTTTTGCAACCATTGCAGATTCCAGAATGGAAATGGGATTCTGTCGAAATGGATTTCATCACCGGTTTGCCTACATCTAGTAGGGGAAAAGACTCTATTTGGGTCATAGTTGATAGACTGTCCAAGGTAGCCCATTGTATATCTGTCAAGACCACCTACCAGGGTTCGAAGCTAGCAGAGCTGTACATTGCTAGAATCGTCAGTTTGCATGGAACCCCTAAGACCATAGTATCGGATCGAGGAACCCAGTTTACCTCAAGCTTTTGGCAGAAAGTCCAAGAAGGATTAGGAACCAAGCTGAACTTCAGTACAGCTTATCATCCGCAAACTGATGGACAAACTGAAAGAGTCAACCAAATCTTAGAAGATATGTTGAGATCTTGTGTGCTAGAATATGGATCAAAATGGGAAGATTGTCTGCCTTTCACAGAATTCTCATACAACAATAGTTATCAAGCCAGTTTGCAAATGGCCCCATTTGAATTTCTGTATGGAAGGAAGTGTCATACCCCTTGAATTGGTCGCAAGTAGGAGAGAGTCAGATCTTCAGACCCGACATCCCACGAGAAGCCGAAGGGAAGGTTCACAAAGTCCATGAACACCTCAAGACCGCCCAATCGTGACAGAAGAGTTATGATGACAAAAGACGTCAAGACCTGACCTTCAATGTCAGAGATTTTATGTATCTCAAAGTATCACCTTTGAAAGGAATGGAGCGTTTTCAACTTAAAGGGCAATTATCCCCAGATATATTAGACCCTTCAAGATTTTGAATCGCCAAGGAGAAGTATCATATCAACTGGAACTGCCAGAGGAGATGTCAGCCATGCATAATGTGTTCCATATCTCGTTACTTTGCAAATGCTTAGAAGTTCCAGAGAAGACCGAAGTGTTCAAGAACATCGATCATCGAGCCATAGATATCAACAACGATCTAATCTATCGTGAAGTACCCATTTGTATTTTGGAAGAAGCTTTCGGAACCACCAGGACCAGGAGTATCAAGTTTCTCAAGATCCAGTGAAGCAATCATACTGAAGAAGAAGCTACGTGGGAGCGAGAAGATTACATTAGGACTGAGTTTCCAAATCTCTTTAGTTCCTAGTTTTTCTTAAAATCTTGGGACGAGATTTTGTTTAAGGAGGGAAGGTTTGTAACACCCCAAAAATATTAACCAAGATTATCAAGTTCAAAGGACCCAAGTTTAGGGTTAACAAAAACATTTGTTATTAAATCTAAAATGAGTGTATGTGTGAATTGCTTTAGTGTGTGAATGAGTGCAATTTCCATGTTTGATTGCTACAAATGATAAGGAATGGTTTAAAGATGAATACTACATCATCTAGGCCATTTAGAAACAAAATCAAAAGAAAAGAAAATCAAATATGAATCATATAAGCAAATGGTCATTTTGACCAAAATTATCCACTAGACCACTTTGCGGATTGCGGCAGTGCCGCGCCGCTCGAGCTAGACCAAGTAAAACTGAACCCAATCCCACCTTACAAACAAATAGAAACAAATTCCATATCTATTTAAAAGACATTGCAAAATTGAATCAAGTTCATATGCATAGATCACCATTTTTCAAAAACCACCCAAATCAATTCACCTTGGCAAACCCAAGCAACCATAGACTATCAAGCAAGTACTCAGAACACTCACCAAATTCATCCAAAAATTCAAACTTTGAATTCATGCGGCCATTTGGTCGAGCACCTGGCAGACACCAATAAACACTGCCTAACTTCTACTGTTTTGAGCAGTAATTGATCACCCCTTTGTCCCCTCTGATGACCCACAAGTATAGGGGTTGTATCACAGTATTTTCGATAAGCAAGAGTGTCGAACCCAACGAGGAGCAGAAGGTGCTGGCTAGTGGTATGGATCAGGAATTCTCTGCAAATACTTAGCAAACGGATTTTTAGGGTTTTTTGATAATGCAAGTAAACGAAGTACGAGTAAATAAAAGACAATAGGAAAAATGCAGCAAGTGTCCCAATCCTTTATGCAGCAAAGGACAAGCCGGTTGTATTACTTAAGATGACCAAACATTCTCGGATACACATGGGAAGACTATTAAGTGCTTTTGCTTCATATAGTTGATTAATCTTCTTTAGCTTGCTAAGTGTTGTGTGGGTGAACCTGTGCTAATGTACCGACCTTCCTAGGACTAATTCATACTTGTGATTATACCCCTTGCAAACATCTGTAAGTACAAGAAAGTAATTAAGGTAGAAACCTAACCACAGCTTTAAACTCTAAGACCCTTATGTCCCTTGTGCAATGGTTTCCTAACGGGGGTTCAGGTTTCTGTCACTCCGGCAACCCCTACGATTAGTAGCCAAATACACAATGCATTCCCCTAGGCCCATATAGGTGAAGTGTCATGTAGTCGACGTTCACATGACACCACTAGAAGAAGTACACCACAACTTAAATATCAAACTATTGAATCTTTGTCAACACAACTCCACTACTAACAACATGACTTCTCCCATGTCCTCAAGAACAAAACGAACTACTCACAAGACATCATATGGATCGTGATCAGAGATGGAATAATGATGTATAACAATCTGAACATAAACAATAATTCAATGGTTCACTCAATAGCATCAACTACAAAGAGTAATCAACACCGGGAAAGTTTCCCCTAAGAACTAATGCAAGATTCAACGCAATTGTTACAGCAATATGGAGATGGTGATGAGGGTGCTGATGATGATGATGGTGGTGATGATGATGACGATGATCCCGATGAAGTCCAGCTTGACGGTGGTGTTGATGGCAACGATCTCCCCTCTCCGGGAAGGAATTCCCCCGGCAGAAATCTGTCTACCAGAGAGATCTTTCTCTCTCGGTGTTTTCCGCCCTGCAGAGGCGACGGAATCTTTCTGTGGTCGCTCCTCGAGTCTTAGGGTTTCGGGAGGAATATGTACGCCAGAGGGGAGAACTAGAGGTGGGCCAGGGTGACCACACCACCTGGTGGCGCGGCCTAGGGCAGCCCGCACCAGGGGGTGGTGTGGGCCCCCTGTGGCCCATCTCCACTCCCTCTTCTGGCATCCTTCGTCTTCTAGAAAAATAGGATTTTCCATATATTTTCCCGAATTTTCTGATCTTCGCGAATTTTGCCTCCAAACAGTAGCTTTTCATCAGAATCCTGACTGCAGCGGTCCATGCTCCAAAAGTCATCAACCATGCAAAAACAGATGAAATAACATAAGTATCATCTCTTAATATGATATATATATCAATGAATAACAGTGAATTATGACATAGAATAGTGATGCAAAATGGACGTATCAACTCCCCCCAAGCTTAGACTTCGCTTGTCCCCAAGCAAAACTGAGCTCAATAAACATGACCTCAGGTTTATGGAGTGAAGAGTCGATAAAAGAATACGGACAAGAAGCATCACATTCATCAATACATAGATCATAATAGAAGACAACTCACTATTATATAACTTACTTGCAATAAGCAAAGGAAACACAATAGAGATACATGAAGTAAATCATAATTGGTAATGGCAAACTTAGCTCTTGGTCGAAGAATAGTTGATAATTTCCTGGAGTTCACAACTAACTGGTTTTTCAATGAAAGCTTTCAAAGTAGTAATCAGCAAGATAAGAGCAAAGTGCAAAACAAGGAACATAAGAAACATGATTGAATAAATCATCATATGAATGAATGAAACACAACAACTCAAAATACTTGCTGAGATAGAAGGGAATAGGTTTATTGACTCAACTAAAAACTAAAAGAAAGGCCCTTCGCAGAGGGAAGCAGGGATTGCAAGTCTCATAAAGAGCTCCCAAAAATTATGATACTTACTAGCTTTCAGCTCTCATTGCCCCTATCATAGGCATCTTTAGGTGATTAAGGTTAAAGTGATCAAATATGAGGATATGCATTGACAAGTTGTAAATTGAGAATCTCATGTCCCTTGAATACGAGGGCCGCTCCTCATGCTACTCAAGTTTAGACACCAGTAAGTTCTTGTCATTGTAAGCATATGTGTATCATAGAGAACCGCCAACGGGGTACCCCTTGCCCGATGATACGGAAGAATCCCCATATCAAAATGACAAGGCAAGCAGACAACAAGCATCTCAGCAATCTTCTTATTTACCATGGGAATATGGTGCTTTTTTCTCTTTTTCCTCTTTTCATAATATCTCTTTTTTTCTTTCTCTTTTTCTCAATCCCTATCTATTTTTTTATAAGAAAAATGCTTCATAGATGCTCGTTATGGTTACGCTGCAGGTTTCCACCATGTCAGCATGGATTAGACCAGCGGCCCAGGCGTTTCTCTAACACACATGCATAACTCCATGGACTTACAAGCTCCCCTTTCATTTCACACCGACGACATCCATAGACAAAAGAACATGATATCAACTAGGTACAAAGTACCCGTGCAATGTTGAAAGCGTTCCCCATGACAGCATGGTTCTGCTAATTCACAACTTACAAAGCGCAAGCATATACGCAACATATATGGGCACAATGGTTCAAGTTTATTAAGTGCAAGAAAGTAAAGTGTGCCATCAAGTTCGTGAGAGCTTTAATCACTAATTTTCACATAACAAGTTTAATTTGGGAGGTAGATAAAACAAGAATTTACTTGGAATAGCAATAATGCTAATAGGTAGGTATGGTGGACACAAATGGCATGGGTTTGGTTTAAAGGAAGTGGATGCACAAGAAGAATTCCCTCTCAGTACAGGTTTTTGGCTAGCAAGGCTGGGTAGCAAGTATAAGAGTTGAAGGAAACAAACAAACATACAAGTGATAAAGACAAACATGCAATCTTCCTTGGAAGCACAAAAGATCTTAACTAGAGAATACTAAACTTATGAGCAAATCAAGAAAGAAAGATGATGAAATTATATTTCTTTAGAGTACTTTTATCTTTTCATTCAACTCTTAAAAATAGTGTTGCTATTGACCGATCCAGGTTTGCCAAAACCAACTAAATTAACTCAATGATCCCAAAGTGATACCAATACTAACAACAAGATCAATCATATAACACGAATTGAAAACTAAAATAAGCTATGCAAAAGAGTAAATGATAGAACTTCTCATTAATATTCCATAACGGCAACTCACACCAAGGGATGCATATCTAACGAGAGAGGGGACACTTCCATAATGCAAACCATCCTACATGATAACTTCTCTTATTCATGATATGACTCTACTAATAAGGTAAAAAGATAGAAGATAGTGATGTGATACCGTGGCACTCCCCCAAGCTTGGAACAAACCAAGGGGATGCCAAACCTGATAACGAATTACCCCTTTGGTGGTGGTGGTAATATTTTCTTAGTTGATGTGAGGAAATCTTCCAACATCTTGTGAAGCCTATTATTCTCCCATTGAAGCATGTCCACCTTCCTCCTCAAGTCTCAGTACTTATCGTAGAACTCCTTAGTGACTCGTAGGGTTTCCGTTGATGCAGGGCAAGTGACTAAAGGTACCCGCCCCTGCTTGGGATCTTGGAGATCTTCCTCCATATGCTCATTTCCTTTATTCTTGGCAGACACCATTGTGCTTCTAAGCTTTCAAAGATAGTTCCTGGCAGAAACAAATCGAAACAAAAACACGACGAAAACACGATATACGAACCTCGGGAGATCCGAGGGGTTATATATTACGAAGTTTCACAACAAAAGGAAGGTACTGGGAGAAAATGAGTCAGAGGCGGAGTCCGGAGTGGCCACACCACCTGGTGGCACGGCCAGGGGTGGGCCCGCGCCACAGGGTGGTGTGAGCCACCCTGGTTCCGTTTCTGTCCCTTTTCGCTTCATAACTTTCCTTATTGGCTAAAAACTGCAAAAATATAGTTGGATAGTATTTTCGTGGAACTTTTCTTACCAGAACTGTTACCTATTTGAAAACGGACTCTGTCGGTCTCTGAATTTGGTATCTAGTAGATTCTTCCAAAGTCACTGCTTGAATAACATCAATATCTTCATCTTCATATACTTATTACTTGAGTCATAAAACCTTTCACTTCCTTATTACACCATTATCTCCACTACCTAGAAATTTCTTTCACACAGTTCTCATTAGCAACATTAGTATAAGTGAAGTGATAAAACCTTTTGAGTTCAACTTCAACTGAAAACCATCAAAACATAAGCTACTGTAGCAACTCCTCCCGAAAACCCAAAAAGAATTCAAAAAGGAAATCGAATAAAGAAGCAAATGCAAGAGTGGCAAAATCTGTCAAAACAGACCAGCAGGTAAAGATCAATTTTTTGGAAAATCTTCTGTTGCTCAAATCAAAAAGTGCAAAACTAACGAAAGTTAAATAACAACCTGGGGCAGAAGCACAAAAAATTACAGCTCAATCCGACATACAGAGATCTCTCATGAATGTTTACGGTGAAGCACAAAAATCTGTTTCGGGACAGCAACTTCCCCAAATCTTACTTCTCTCTCATTAGAAGTTGAGCTTGACACAAAAAACCAAACAAAACGAATAAGGAGAGGTTATTACCAAAGTAATAACTTACAAGACTCAAAGAAACACAAACAAACTGAAAGCAAAAATAAACTGGGTTGTCTTCCAAAAAGCTCTTTCTTTATAGCCATTAAGATGGGCATGATAATTTCGAAGATGCTCATATAGGGATATGAATTGAAGTGAAAGAGAGCATTAAGAAGCAAAAATACACACATTTAAGTCTAACCCACTTCCTATGCAAGGGAATCTTGTAAACAAACAAGTTGTTGAAACCAGAAGCTATTAGCATAGGAAGGCAAAACAAGTGCAACATAAAAACTTTTAGCATAAAACGAGGAAACTTGATATTATTGAGATACATAAGAACACTTTTCCCTCTCTCATAGTAACTTTCAGTATCATGCATAAACTTAACAATATAACTATCACAAGGGCCATCATAACAATGATCACTTATTCTAACAGAAAGCACAGGAATACTAGCTCTCATAAAACTACTTTGTGAAACAATAATAGAGGTATCCTTACAAAGGATAGTGTGTCCCTCTTCTTCATATTTAGCAACAAAGTCTTTCAAATTTTCTATTATAGGTTCATCAACCATTTGATTATCAGGTTCAACAGCTTTATGTGTACTTTCATTAACCATACTAGCTATCATAGAATGTTCCTTTATCCTAACTGGGAAAGGCATTTTCTCAATGTAAGGTTCAGGTAAAACATGGTTAGCAGTATAAACTTCAGTATTTCTTGCAGGAACACCCTTAGCAACATCTTTATAAGGTTCATGATACTTATTCCACTTCTTTTTAGGCACTTCAATGTAAGAAGCAAAAGCCTTAAAATAAGAAGCAATAGCTTGAGAGTCTAGACCATAAGCATTTTTAATGTTTTGAAAGTCATCAGTTCCCATAAAAGATTCAATGCATTCATAATCATAATTTATAACTGACTTTCTACCTTTGTCATTCTCCCATGCTTCAGCATTGTCTTGAATATGGTCCAAAAGATCCCATTTAGCTTCTTCTTCTTCCATGCGAGTGAATGATCCAGCACAAGAAGCATCCAATAAATCCTTATCATGAAGAGGAAGCCTTGCATAAAAGTTATTGATAATAATATTGTTGGGGAGCTCATGAATGGGACATTTGAGCATTAGTAACTTCAGTCTCCCCCAAGCTTGAGCTATACTCTCTCCATCAAGAGGCCAAAAGTTGTATATTTGATTCTGATCTTTATGAATCTCACTAGGAGGATAAAACTTTGAATAAAAGAGAGGTACTATTTCCTCCCATTCCAGAGCTTGACCATTCTTCAGCAGCTTATACCATTCCTCAGCTCTTCCTTTCAGCGATAGTGAGAATAACTTCTTCTTAACTTGATCAGTAGTAATACATGCACCCTTGAACAACCCGCATAATTCGTGTATAAAGAGTAAATGATCACCGGGATGGATAGTTCCATCCCCACCATAGTAGTTATCCATAACACGATCAATAATTCTTGTAGGTATTTTAAAAGCATCATTCTCAGCAGGTGGTGGCTCATCTACTACCTTAGCAGTGGTAGTAGCATTGCCAAATAAGAAACTCAGTGGATTATCCATAACGAAAATAAAGCAACTAACAGAAGTAAACAATACTCAGAATAGAAATTTCCTTTACCAGTTCCACTCTCCAATAGCGCTTCACTCCCCGGCAACGGCGCTAGAAAATAGTCTTGATGACCCACAAGTATAGGGAGTGTATCGCAGTATTTTCGATAAGTAAGAGTGTCGAACCCAACGAGGAGCAGAAGGTGCTGGCTAGTGGTATGGATCAGGAATTCTCTGCAAATACTTAGCAAACGGATTTTTAGGGGTTTTTGATAATGCAAGTAAACTAAGTACGAGTAAATAAAAGACAATAGGAAAAAATGCAGCAAGTGGCCCAATCCTTTATGCAGCAAAGGACAAGCCGGTTGTATTACTTAAGATGACCAAACATTCTCGAGGACACATGGGAAGACTGTCAAGTGCTTTCACTTCATATAGTTGATTAATATTCTTTAGCTTGCTAAGTGTTGTGTGGGTGAACCTGTGCTAATGTACCGACCTTCCTAGGACTAATACATACTTGTGATTATACCCCTTGCAAACATCCGTAAGTACAAGAAAGTAATTAAGGTAGAAACCTAACCACAACTTTAAACTCTAAGACCCTTACGTCCCTTGTGCAATGGTTTCCTAACGCGGGTTCAGGTTTTTGTCACTCCGGCAACCCCTACGATTAGTAGCCAAATACACAATGCATTCCCCTAGGCCCATATAGGTGAAGTGTCATGTAGTCGACGTTCACATGACACCACTAGAAGAAGTACACCACAACTTAAATATCAAACTATTGAATCTTTCTCAACACAACTCCACTACTAACAACATGACTTCTTCCATGTCCTCAAGAACAAAACGAACTACTCACAAGACATCATATGGATCATGATCAGAGATGGAATAATGATGTATAACAATCTGAACATAAACAATAATTCAATGGTTCACTCAATAGCATCAACTACAAAGAGTAATCAACACCGGGAAAGTTTCCCCTAAGAACTAATGCAAGATTCAACGGAATTGTTACAGCAATATGGAGATGGTGATGAGGATGTTGATGATAATGATGGTGGTGATGATGATGATGATCCCGATGAAGTCCAGCTTGATGGTGGTGTTGATGGCAATGATCTCCCCTCTCCGGGAAGGAATTCCCCCGGCAGAAATCTGTTTGCTGGAGAGATCTTTCTCTCTCGGTGTTTTCCGCCCCACAGAGGCGGCGGAATCTTTCTGTGGTCGCTCCCCGAGACTTAGGGTTTCGGGAGGAATATATATGCTAGAGGGGAGAGCCAAAGGTGGGCCAGGGCGGCCACACCACCTGGTGGCGCGGCGTAGGGCAGCCGCGCCAGGGGGTGGTGTGGGCCCCCTGTGGCCCATCTCCACACCCTCATCTGGCATCCTTCGTCTTCTGGAAAATAGGATTTTCCGTATATTTTCCCGGAATTTCTGATCTTCGTGAATTTTGCCTCCAAACAGCACCTTTTCCATCAGAATCCTGACTGCAGCGGTCCATGCTCCAAAAGTCATCAACCATGAAAAAACAGATGAAATAACATAAGTATCATCTATTAATATGAAATATATCAATGAATAACAGTGAATTATGACATAGAATAGTGATGCAAAATGGACGTATCACCCTCTGCATCCCCCTCACTCACCCCACTGCCCAGCAGCGCTGGAGAGCAACCCCCACTTGTCGGATTGCGCCAGTGCTGCGCCGCCCGAGCTCGCCGTGCCGGCCAGAAGGGAACCCAACGCCATAGCCAGTGCCGCCCTCTCCCACGATGTCCAAGAGACATGCACCACACCACCGCCACCCTCTATCCACCCCTCGACCAGAGACACGCCATGGACCAGCCGCGTCCACCGCGCCCACTTCTCTTTCTTCCATGCCGAGAGCGCGCCAGAGTGCCGCAGCCGACACGCGCACACACGCCGTGCCTCTCCCTCTCCGCACATGCACACACTCACCGTGACCCCACCTACCCCCCAGACACACTCATTCGCTGCCGCGCGAACCGTGGACACTGTGCACCGTCCCGAACGCCGTCGTTTCCCCATAGAGCACGGACCGGTCCCGAACGTTCTCGACTACCCCTTGCCGCGCCATCACTCGCATGACAATCTCCCTGAAGCAGCGTGTCGACCCCTACCCTCAGCCATGCTGATAGCGCTCTGTATCGACGTCGCCGACGAGCCCGAGCCATGCCGCTCTGCCCCTCTCGCCCGTGTATAAATAGAGGCCAACCCAGTGCCAATTCTCCACACCATCTCACTCCCCTCTCTCTCAGAAGCCTCCCACACCTCTCCCTGGAGCAAGGCGAGCACTAGCCCGCCGGAATTTCACCAGAGCCCGCTGTTGCAGAGGAGAAGATGAACTGGAGCTAGGAGCCGCCCAGGAGCCGCCGCGACCACCATTCACTCGCCATCCATGAAAACCTCATTTGCCCCCATAGCCGACCTTAGCTGGAGCCCTGGTGAGCCCCCACGTACCCCCACCATCGCGTTAGGGTTCGTTCCTCGTCGGAGCTGTGCGACGGAGACGACGAACCATAGCCGTTAGATCCTAGTCTAATCGCACGGCCCATATTGAAACTTACCGTTTTGGTTTAATTGATTCGCTGACACGTAGGACCCGCCTGTCAGCAGCCCTCTACGCATGTGCCGTGTAGCTGGGTCGGCCAATTAGTTTCCCGCGCAGAGCCCGTCGATTCAAATAGACTTTTTCCATTTTAGTTAAAACTAGATTATGTCAGTAGATTCAAAAATCAATTCAAAGAGATTCACTAAACCAAATTGCATGATTCCAATTTTGTTAGAAAGGTATTCAAAATATCTATCCAAGCCTGTTAGATGCAAACCATTTGAAATTATAGATCACCTATAGTAAAAATAACAAGGCAGAGACTTTTCCAACTTCAAACTTTTTCAAAAATCAACAATAAATGCTTTTGAGTTGATTCCAACTCTCGAAAATCACATTTGACAATATCTATCTGAATATGTAAAAATATTTAGGTTTACATGCAGTGACATTGGACTAGTACTAAAAGAATGCTATATAGGCATTTCTAGTCACTTTAGTTTTATTAAATAGTAATATTAAACTTTATAAAATGTGACCACCACTTTAAATCACATTCCCAAGTGTTAGAATATTTCGTGATGACATGTGTCCACATGATCCCATATTTTAATTGGATAATATTAAATCTTAAGTATTTTCAATGAGTAGAAATTACTTTTCCAAAATAAGATAAATAAGACTAGGTCTTTATTTCATGTGATGATTGTGATGATGTAGAACATATAGTGTGAGCCTTTGTGTGCTAAATAGAAGTAGTTAAGTATTGTTTGGTGATTGTGTACCTCGTATTCATTTATAAACGCTAGTACTGACCCGAGATACGAGGAGGAGGAGTACTACGAAGAAGAAGAAAACTTCAACCACTGCACTACTCAAGGCAAGCCATCACTAATTGCAAGTTAGAACTATGCAAACTATATATGCAAGCCTAACACTACAAGTTAACTATGCAATATAACCTATGCAAGATGCATTAGGCATGCTTTGGTTATGCAACTTTGATTATACCAATCCCAAGTTTTACTTGCAAGCTTTATTCTTTTACTTTTACCAAAGTTCTTTACCTTTACTTAGTAAATTATGACTAATGGAAAAATAGGATAGATACCATAAAGAGTATAAAACTAGGCCTAAGTAGTAATACTTAGATGCCATAAAAAGCATAAAACTAGATTTGGATAGTTACACTTGATTAGCACCCCTTATTAGTGACACCCTCATTGATAGTTGCTAGTGCTAAACTACTACTAATCACTTAGATGGGAATACTTGGAGAAAATGATTATGAAAACCTTGGAATGATGGTTCATTCTATTGAAATGTTTTGACATGTGTTATGAACACAAAATGATTTGATGATGAAACTTCTTGAGGCATGAGCCTTGGTTTTGATAAAAACTGATGGTTGGGTTCGGATGCGATACCATTCCAATTTTACCGTACATTCCAATTTTACCGTACTACCAAGAAGATGGACAATAGGAGGTCTATGACAACTAGGATCATCTCCCATCGTTAGCATTACCTGTGACCCTGAAGATGGAGCCCCTACTACGTTTACTTTCTGCTGCTTTGATTGTATTAAGACTGGATCATGAGATCCTTTATTTGTAAGACCTTTATTATGGTTTGTAATGGATGGTGTACTATGGTACCAATCTGTTATGTCTCGCAAAAATGGTAATCCTGGGATTGCGATGTATGGCATAACAGGCATCTGGGATTAAAAATCCGGGTGTTGACACTTCCCATCTTGCATCAACACACTACCAAGTCCTTGACGAGAAGCATCACAATAGACTTGGAAGTCTTCCTGGATATCAGGCAGACATAGGAATGGTCCTGTTACTAAATGTTTCTTCAGCTCTTGGAAACTGGTTTCACAAGCATCGGTCCAATGGAACTTCTGTTCCTTCTCCAACAATTCAGTCATAGGTTTTGCTATCTTGGAAAAGTTCTCAATGAACCTTCGATATTATCCTGCAAGACCCAGGAAACTCCTAATATCTCCCACATTCTTGGGCGACTCCCATTCTGTCATGGAAGCTACTTTACTAGCGTCCAAGGCAACGTCCTTTCCTGACACTATGTGTCCAAGAAATCCCACTTCACTTAGCCAGAACTCGCATTTGCCGAACTTGGCATATAACTTGTGTTCCATTAACTTTTCCATAATTAGGCACATATGCCTTTCATGTTCCTTCTCATCCTTGGCGTATATAAGTATATCATCAATGAACACAACAATAAACTTATCTAGGTACTCCATGAATACCTTGTTCATCATAGTCATGAAGTATGCTAGGGCATTAGTTAGACCAAAAGACATCACAGTGTACTCATACAAGCCATATCTTGTGGTGAAGGCAGTCTTGCGTACATCCTTTTCCCAAATCTTTAGCTGGAAGTAACCCGATCAAAGATCAATTTTTGAGAACACACTTTCTCCCTTCAGTTGGTCGAATAGGTCATTAATATTGGGTAGAGGATAATTGTTCTTGATTGTCACTTTGTTCAACAAGCGATAGTCCACAACTAGCCTCTTGGTTTTATCCATTTTCTCCATGAATAAGATGGGTGCTCCCCAAGACGACGCACTTGGTTGAATGAATCCTTTGTCCAACTGCTCTCTAAGCTTCTTCTAAAGTTCCTTCAACTCATCGACATCCATCTTGTATGGTGTTTTGTCTATTGGTCCAGTATGATGCATCAAGCCAATGAGGAACTCAATGTCTCGGTCTGGAGGCATCCTTGGTAATTCTTATGGAAAGACATTTGTATACTCTTTTACAACAGGCACCTCCTCTAAGCTAACCCCTTAAGAGAGTTCACCATATTTCCCTTAAGAGCAAAGGCTGACTTAAAGCGGATTCTTTTCTTTTCTGAAGTGGTGAGTGCAATGGTTCTTTTGGCATAGTCTATGACTCCCTCATATTCAGTCATCCAATTTATGCCCAAAATTATGTCTAAACCTTCTGACTCCAAAACAACTAGACTTGTGGGAAAGATGTGTGTCCTAATCCTTAGTTCTAACCCACGGCACCCTGAGTTTGCTACCATCTCCCCTCCAGGAGAGCTTACCCCAATAGGAGTACTTATAGTCTCCGTAGGTATGTTGCCTCTATCCACAAATGCCCTTTATATCAATGAATGTGATGCACCAGTATCAAAAAGAACAACTGCATGGATGGAATTAAGCTTGAACTTACCAATCACGGTGTCCAGTGCTTTGCAAGCATCATCCACGGAGACATGATTCACCATGGCCTTGACGAACGGATTCGGCTTCTTCCCATTTCCAGTTTTCAGCCTCTCAGGACAATCAGTGGCATAGTTCCTAGTATTTCCAAACTTTAAGCATGTCACCTGACTCAATCCTTCCCATTGTTGCCATTTCCATTCCCATTGTAGTGCTTATGACCATTGTGGTCGTGTCCACCATGACGATGACCATTATGGTTGTGGTAATTGTGGTTATGGGGTGGTGGTGATGAAGTGTGTTGCTTATGGTATGGAGCAGAGTTGTGATTGTGTGAGGTGGACATCGTCTTACGGTTCTCTATACTCCTCTGTTTTGATTCAACCACAACTACTCTGTCCAGGAGTTCCTGATAGTTATCAAACTTCAGAGCCACAAGCTAAATGGATATCTCGTCATTAAGTCCCATTAAGAACTCCTCCTGTCTCTTGGCATCAGTGGAAACATCATCAGGTGCATAACGTGCCAACTTGTTGAAAAGGTCCCCATACTCGGAGACAGAGCGATGCTATTGACGCAAGTTACAAAACTCATGTCTCTTTAGTGACAGGACACCAGCAGCCACATGATGAGTACAAAAGGATCCCTTAAACTGGTTCCAGGTGATAGCATCAACATCCGGATGGGTAACTTGGTAGTTATCCCACCATTCAGCAGCAGGTCCTTCAAGTTGGTGTGCGAAAAAACGCACCCTGTCAGCTCCAATAGCTTGGACAGTATCTAACTTCTTGTTGATGGTGTAGAGCCAGTCATCTGCCACAATTGGCTCAGGGATGTGATAGAAGCTTGGAGGATTCAGCCTCAGAAACCGAGTCAAGCGATCTTGTTGAGGCGGGTTGTTGTTGTTGTTCTGCATGTTATGAGTGAGGAGTTGAATCAGCTGGTTCTAGGTGTTCAAAAGTTGTGCAATCTACGGAGGGAGGTCATTGTTCGCACGTCTTGGCAGCATCTGTGGGGGTTGGGCAACAGGTTAATAGATAGATAGAAAGACTAAGGAATAAATTCCTACGCTTATGCAACACACAAGAAACAAAAAAGCACACATAGCACACCATGTTTACATAGATCATCCAAATGTAACTAATCCAACCCTGGTTGGTATATTATTACAAACCGTGAATAATGTTTATAGATAAAATAAAGGTGGCCCAACTAACTATCCTACTCATCCAAAACTTCCACTTCCTCGTCCTTAAACTAGTAACCGTCCTTAAGCAGTGCCGTCTTGTACAAATCTATCTCATTCATCATGGCTTACAGATTCTCTTGAAGGTCCTTCTTCACCTCTTGCAGCTCCTTCATCGTAGCTTCAAGCTTCTCTTGAAGGTCCTTCTTCACCCCTTGTAGCTCCTTTGTCGCAGCTTCGAGCTTCTCTTGAAGTTCCTTATTCTCCTCTTGCAGCTCCTCAATCAGGTTTGACTCCTTAGTCATAGGCACAATCTTCTCTTCCAAGTCCCTCTTGGTAGCGTGCAACTCCTTAATGATGTAGCAAAGGGTCTTGAACTCCACCTTGTTGCTCTTGAGTAGTTCCTTATGTTCCCAAATCTTCTTGTTCTTATCCTGCACTCTCTTCTCTTGGTTAACGAACCTCTTATTTTGGGCTCGGAACTTATCTTCTTGGGACTTGATCACCTCCTCTTGCTCTTGGATCTTCTCGTCCTTCTCCTTGACTAGAGCACATAACTCATCATTCCTTAGGATCTCAAAGCACCTACCCTCCTCAAGATCATTGATATGGCACTCTAAGTCTTGGTATTGGATCCTTCGGCACTTGGAGGTCTCCCTTTCCTCCATGCTTAACTCAATTGGAACTCCTTCTCATCACGCCTTCCAAGGGATTGGGCGTGATGACCATCAAGGTCTTCGAAGTGACGCCCACATAGGCATCCAATGAGCTCTTGCATGCATGAGCTAAGTCCCTTCTCCTTGGATTCACTGATGATGTTGAACACAATGGCCTCCGTCTTGGACTCAGCCTCACTTCACCCTAGTTAGATGATCTTGACTCCCCAGCTTCCCTCTTTGTGGAACTTCCTCAACGGGTTTCCTTAGATTGATGGCATGGGAAACTCCAATGCCATGACGAGGTCGATAAGGCATACCCCAAAGGGCGGGTACTTGATGTCTTCGGCGGTGTCGTAGTGGAAGCTCGTCATCTTTAAGTTGGAAGAATGAAGATTAGATACATAAAATAAGTGATAAATAAAATTAATTACTAGAAGTGCGTAAATAACTTAGAAGAATATAGAAAGTAGAAGCACACAATGTTTAAAGGTGGTTTCCAATCCTAGGGCCACGTCCTACAATCAACTTTATGCTCTGATACCATCTGTTGTCATCTCGGATCGATAAAGATCCTAAGTCACTATGATTAACATGCTAGTCCCTAGATCAATAGCTAGCACTCACAGTCGATGAATATCATGTAAAACACAAGTCATTATTAAACGAATAATCTAGAGTATACTTTATTACATCTTTGCATAGCTTATAGCTAGCTCAAATAAAACAACGGAAACTTAAAAAACTTGAGTCAATATGCCTCAGACTTGTTAAGTGAAGACCCGTGAACTCTACGCATATTTCAATCTTCGAATTCTAAACATGAAATGTGCAGCCAAATAAGTTGGTCAATACTCCGAATGTATTGGCAAATTACATCAAGGAAAAAACTACTATCTCTACCTGCAAGGCTAGGAGAAGGCTTGAGGTTTATTTGCACAAAGCCAATCTTCTTAAGTTAAGAAGAAGAGAGGAAAAAAATCTTTTATCCTACTTTTCAAACATTTACTTAGAGAAATATAGGGTCGAGTGGAACACGAGAATATTATGCACTAAGTGTCCAATACTCAACCTAACACTTGGATATTACACACCAATTCCCCAAAATCCCACCCATGAGTGATATTACACACGCCATGGGGTTTTATGAAAAACTTGAGTTCGAAAAAGAGAGAGGAAGATCCTTCAGAGGCTCCATCCTTCAGATGCTCAAGTTGTTCTTTTTCGTGAACTCGGCTGATCGATCAGATTGAATACTCTCGAGAGTTTGTGTACTTTACCCACAATCCATGATCAAGTCCTTTTACGAACAGGACCATGGCGAAGCCTTCAGTTAGTAGCCCCTCTACCTTCCGGATCCGCCCGTGCCAAAGTATCCTCCAAATGAAGGTACCCAGGTGAGGTTTCCCACTAAGTACTAAGCCAAGACAGAGCCCATATGTATTGTGGGTGCACTTGAAGTTTCTGACTGCTAGAACATGGCGGACTTCTTTGATTCCTGGGCAGTAGTCATCCATCAAAATTCCACTCGTTGTCCCGACAACCAATCCGCCTAGAAGAAAACTTAGTTTTTATTTTGAAGTAGATTTGAGGGGAAAAGGTTCGTTCAAGAGAGCTCTTATACTTAGAATTTTTTCAGTCTTTCGAACCCCCCACTGATATTTTGCATATATAGCATAACACAAGCAGTACGTAGATAAATTCAGGGATAACCTATTTAGGAAGGGGAAAATCCTAAGTATAGAACTATCATGGCATATTACAAAAATCACCGTACTTGCAAAATAATTTTTCGTAAATCTACCATAACAATCCTACACATGCATACTACTATTTTGAAGAGCAAAACATGCATAGTGTTCAAAACTGGGGCAACATATGAACAAGAGGTGTAACTTTCCTTGATCCGAATATCACTCTGAGCAACAGTACTCCTCAGCGCACTCCGAACAATCTAGCGAAAACACAAAAATAGATCTATTTACAAATTGCACAAAAACAATGCCACAATAGTAAAAATACATGCATGCTACATGGTCATATGTACGGATGAGTTCAAATTCTACCAATAATATTACTAGGGGAGTTGTATCGATTTCTCACATATTTCAATTAATTTAGATTATTAATTCATTAAATATGCTCATAAAGGGGTCTATACTTCTAATCCCCTAAGTAGCAGATCTATAACATCTAAGCAAAATATTCCAACGCCAAACAGTAGAACTCAAATTTACGAAGCCAATGCGTCAAGAATCAACTGAAACAGAGCTACGGTTATTTTTATAAGAATTTTGCAAGATTAGAGTTTTCTGTTTTTAAATCTGCTGCGATTAATCTTGTTCATCGAATCCAGATCTGATGGCTGTGACGTCGTGCGGAACCTCAGCTTCACTCCTGGCTCAGACTCGGCTCCAGTTGTGTCTCGGCGCGGCTCGACTTTGTGACGTCGCAGCGCTCTATTCGCCGGTACCCCTTCAATCCAAATATAATCTACGACGTCGAATCGGAAATGAATGGCTGCGAACGATTGTTTCTTACCCTGCGGCGGCGGAAATGTTTTTATCTCCCATGGATGACAGCGTAGTCTTCGGGTTGTCCATCCACGGCGTGAGGCATTCGACGAGATACCCATCTTTTCTTGTTTTATGCCATTTTCTTTGCTTCTTTTGGTGCGTTGTGGCTAACTGGCTATGTGCATCGTAGCTATGCATAGACCAGGTGTAAGCTTCTATGAATTTATCAGCGTGATGCTAACTTTAAGTTTAGTAAACACGGTTTGTCAAAGAAAGAAGTTTCAATAGAATATTTTGATTTTCAATGGGACTTAAGGTTTGAGGTGAAATTTCTCTGGAAAGATGATATTATCGCTAACATATCAGATTTAGCGAAAGACTCTAAACAAATTCCATAAAAAATTAGTCGTCTGCTACGTCAAGTGAATATCTCATCAGATGCTGAATCACAAGAAGTCAGACCCCAGACTAGATAACAGTCGCAAAAACTGATATTCGCGGTGTTCCAGTTAGCACATTAGTCTCAGTGACATGCTTCTGCTACACGATGTCTTATAAAGTTGGGTATCGGTGGATAAAGACTTAAAGAGGCGTGTATTGAAGCTAGGAATCTTTCAAAATCTCATGTCTAGGCCGTTAGAAAGATGCTCCGTAACATTTGACTGTTCAGGACATTATATGAAAGCAAGGCAGAGTACTGGTTGAAGAGTCCAGGAGAGACTCAGAAAGCTCTAGAGATTGGTGCGATAAGCAAGAAGAGTGTCATGGTCCAAGCCAAAACAATCAAGGAAAGGTTCTGGTCAGAATGATCCGTGTGAGCTCTTTTAGCGAGAGGATGGGGTACTCTGCTGAGAGAACGGGCAATCTGTGCGATCCTTTCCAATCCTGCAATTCAAAGGTTGTACAAATCTGCCAAATGCCAAATAGTCAAATACTCAGACCAGTACACCAGGGAATCAAGAAAGGTTACTGGCAGAAGATAGTTATTAGACGTTACATGTATTTTGCTAGTATATGATTCGTTATCTGACTACCACCTTATCTCTACAAGTCATTTTGCCCTCCAAGTTGTATACCTCACATATACTCGTCTCAGAGGTTTACGCCAATCTAACGATGTTTTATGATATCGGCCTTGTCTTGATCCAAACCATAGCCATAAACATGCATTTGTCGTGCCTGAGAGGCTTACAGTACATCTAACATATTACGCCAATTTCGTGAATCTCGCAGTGTTTTACGATATGAGCCTTCTCTTGATCTAAACATTAGCCATAATCACGCATTTGTCGCGCCTCTCCGGGGAGGTCGATTTACATGATCTCCACGCCAGGACACTGTGCACGATTATTCCTGCTATGACAGCAGGTTATGTCAGTCCAATGGTTTGGACTTCGGTTTCTCTCCACCGTTCTTGTGGTGATTGCCTGGAAGAATTCCTGCAAAACATGGTTGGATTAATAGTCCACGGGAGAGAAGAAACTGATCCTGCAAGTCGATCGACATGAGCACCCTCCTCTTGGTATAGATGGCACCTCACACGCCTCTCGATCGGAATGAGTACGGGTCTGGACTGCTGAAGGACCCCCATTAGGTAGAGAGGAAGCCAGGCCTCTCGATCGGAATCAAATGATTCCTGTGCACCGTACGAAATGAACATGTAATTCGTACGCTTGAGCTGGGCAAATCACAGTCGTCGTGCATGTTATTTCCACGGACGCCATAATAGCTCCACGTCCCTTCACATCTACACGTACAGGCGTACGTTGTCCTTCTGTCTTATACTCCGTAGCTTCTGACCAAACAAAACTTCCCCTCCCAATTCCTTTTACAAGTTGCAAAACCAAAACTCCAAAGCATAGGATGAACACAACTCTGAACAACGACGTCCAGGAGGAGAGGAAAGCCCTCGAGAACACATGCATGTAAATGACAGTTGGCGGCTTGGCAGGATCACACTCCAGTGTCAAAGGGTATGAGCAGAGTAGACAAACAAAGCGACACAGTACCCGTGGGCCGTGGCTACCCAATGGTTGGCTGTAGATTTGGACACACCCAAGTTTTTCGACTCAATTTTCTATATTTCCCCCTCTGCTCGACTGTAACGGACACCAAACTGATCGACGATATTCAACTGTAACTCTGTAGGCACAAGGACCAACTTGGTACGTAGCACAATGCCGAGCCAAGCTTTCTAACAAGAGCACTGCTAGTGCTAGCTGATTCTTCTTATCGAAGATGTTGCTGCCTTAACCACCATCCTAGAGCAACAAATAAATAATGATATCAGGCCCTTTTAATTATTTTTATTTTTAGACGTACGTACCTCGGGCCGTTCCAAATGCCTTGAAGCACGCTTTGCCTTTGCTTGATGGCAAGAGAGAGTAGGGCATTGTTGAGTGTTGACAACTCAAAGAATCCATACCAATAATAGCATCATCATCACTGTTGTGCTTGGTGGAGGAAGACGAAGGTTAAATTGCCTACAAAAAGGCTAATCGCAGGGGTTGTTCCTTTTTTACGTACCTAGGCTTCATCTTCCGTGCAACGATCCTGTAGTGAGCATCGGAGAGCAGTGTACAGCTGCTCGCTACAAAAGCTTGATTTCGACAGCCTGCTGTGCTGAGTACCATTTCTTGAGAAGAGGGATTCATTGGTTGGTACAGACGATTTATTACGAGGCTCATGCATGCTCGATTAGCTAATGATTCGAGTCGCCCAAAAGAGGAAGGAATCGGATAGGTAGGAGGCCAAGGCCCCAAAGAGTGGCGATGCTCTGGATAAAAAATGTAGAACTGCCAAGACGCATTGCTTTGACTAATTAATTTTATGGGGACATGACCAACTCGGTGCGCAATTTGTGGTTAAATACGATAACTACTTTAGTTTAGAAGCAACGCAATCTTTCTTTACAAAATCCGCAGAGATACTGTCGTCAAGTAGATCAAACTAACAACCCTCGAAAATAGGTAGTACCAGATTAATTAACAAGTAAGCACGCGTAGTTTCGTCCTCTCCTTGCATTCTGCAAGTCTACCTCTTGTTTTGTCCTGATTCGTTAATGCTTGTTTTTTTCTTATAGTGCATGTTGCATTGAATTTGCGGTAGGGTTTGCTGATCTGCCTCGCGACATGCATGATTAGGGCCAATAGCTATAGTATTCGATCTTGTACTAGTTCCGATCCTTGCACGCATGCGGCTCATGACCACGGATAGTTTAGGGCGCAATGCGCCGCCTGGTGATCCTGAATCCGAAATCATGTTAAGAAAAGGAATTGGAATCGCTTTAGCAACGGTTTGTTATACTACTCATCAAATTAATAGAGCTAGGCAGCGCTGGCTGACGCCCTCCTGCAGGCACTAGTATAATACAGGTCATTGTTCCTCATGCATGAGTGCATGATTAAAGCCAAAAAGGGGAGAAATGAGAGTGTTCGCACTCAGAGCCCAAATAAACTTAACAAGCCCATGTTACTGCATATGCATATGCTGTACAAGTCCATGTTACAAACTACTAGACAGGAACGTATGCGTGAATCATGTCAAGCAGTAAACAACACTGTTAGAGTATGTATATGATAATGCCATGATGCACGATCATGCACATGCAATGGAATCGGCTTAACCAATTGGTAGAGAGATTAGAACCCTGCACATGATCCCCAGACTATTGCGCGACATGAACACGAGGTGAGCTTAGCTGTCCCCCTTTCCGACTATATATTCAATCTTTCTTTCTTTTCTTTTTTGCGAAAGACTGTATGTATATATATTCAATCGTGGTGCAAAGATCGCCATGCCGATATCGGATCCACCTATATATTGGGTTTTGTATACTCGCGTCTTGATCTAGGGGTAGCTTTCTAGATCTATCTGGTAGAGAGAAGAGAATACACGATCGACGATCTTAGCCGTGCATGCTTTGTTGCTGGAATCCAACACACAAGATTGGAGATCTCGAGCTGCATTCGTATATTTGTGCGCGACTCGTGCGTATTTTACATGCAACTGGCCATTACAAGTGGCGACTTTGAAAACCATCGCTATATTTATTTAGCTGGCACTGTCTCGCTCGTCCAACTGACTGCACACCTTCTGCAGCTAGCCGGGCTTGCTTATCCCTCCATAAACTATACCCTGCTGCTAATTAGTCTCATCTGACCTCTGGGTTTTTGCATTATAATAAGAGTTTTTTTGTGGTACCCTTAAATAAATAACAGCCCTTCAATTTTGTGCATCTAACGGTCCTTACCAGTTTATACTAGTGCTAAAAAAGAGACTAGTACAATTTATACTAGTGAGAAAATCAACACTGCACGGTAGATAGGCCGTTGTCGGGCCACGGCCCAAAGTACTTACGGTATCATTGTCTTTGAATAACAGCACAGTAACACCGGTATTTCTAAAAAAAATATAAACAAGATATAGACGGCGACACAGCCGATCATGGAGCTGTGTTTATCGGGTTGGACAGGCGTCCCGTTTTTTCATATATGTACATAGAGTTTGACGTGAGCTTGATTATCGGCAACTTTAATACTACTTATTTTGTTTCAAAATAGATATCGGAGATTTATCTAATTCATATTGCGTACTAAAACGTGTCTAGATACATACAAATACAAATCTAGATAAAACTCCGACATCTATTTAACACAGAGGAAATACGAACGGAGGCTTTCTTTTTTCCCAAGTATATGTACTAATTGATTAGAAAATAGTACTCCTCCATCTTAAATTAGCTGTCTTAGATTTGTCAATACATTATGTTCTACTAGCTAATTACTCGTGTGCTGCAACGAAACAAATCATAAATTTCATAAATTTATTATTTGCCAATCATAAATTTATTATCTACCTCCCCTCTTGCTCTTTCGCTCGTTAGGACCCGTCAATACCATGTCTTGTTCGTCCAGACCCATGGATGAAAAGTACAGAGTATTACTTGTCACAACACACTAACAAAGTTCATTTTACAGAAAATCCCCTACATTTAAATCTTCACAAAATACTTTCGAGATTCAAATTCTTCTCCGCCTGCCAGCAGGCGAGGTCCTCGAGCTGGTCAGGTGCACGCCCGGAGCCATCTCAACCTAGTTCCCTCTCCGCCTCGAGTTGGTCATGTGCGCGACGCCGGCGGTGAAGCCCTCTCCGCCTGCAGCCCTCTGCCTCGAGTTGGTCAGGTGCGCACCTCTGTCCCGGCCAGGTGCGACACCCTCCTTTGCTCCTCTGCCAAGCAGCTCCCTAGCTCGTCGTGCTCCTCTACCCCATCCATAGCCTCCACCTCCATCCGTATGGAACACGCCTGAGCTCCTGCAAACAAGTGTAACATGTTGGCCACCCAACAGCTGCGTTGCCGCCGTGGACAACTGCGGGGTCCCGGGCACGGCGGCGTCGCCTCTCTACGCGCCCCACCCCGCCGCCACTAGCCTCCACAACCTGAAGATAATCCTGATGAACCTCATGCACATGATGAACATGATGGTACTCCATTTCTGTACTCCATAACCCACACAGAGGCCATGTGTAATTCATGCATATACAACAACTGACAGTAAAAATAGCAACCGACTTTTCACAAGTACATTGTGTTATTGACTACAATGAGACCATAAACACAATTGATACTATCTTGTAAAAAATCACAATTCAAATGCTTTACTGAATAGTAAAATGTAGTTGGTACAATCAGGAAGGACCCTTGTGAAAATAAAGAAGGAATAGTGGATTTTAAGTTAGCAAAACAGAGTATCTAGAGATTTCAAGAATTATTCTTGACAGGTTTTGAGCATACAAAGTTATGCAACTGTATAGCTCCTGACAGTTCAAATTCGTTACTCAATGAACAAGCAATCTGTATGAACAAATAGTTTGGATTACTGTTGAACAAGCAATCCGTATGAATAATATAGTTGGAGTATTTCAAATTCAGTCTTAGTTCAAATTCACTATTGTATGATCAAGAACTTTTTCTCTCATCTTCACCGAATGAAGTGTCATACTCAATGAACTTTGCAGCATGCAAATGTTTAGATTTGAGATCAGCCAAACAAACAACATAGATAAATCAAAAAAACCTAAAACAACCTGGGATTAGTATTTTTAGTTCTAAAACAGACGATGTCAGACCTTCTGATAACGCTTAGAAGCTCTGGCATATTTTCTCAATATGAACAAGGCGTAGAGTCCAAATTTGGAGAGTGTTTTGCGCTGCTAATGTGACAGACCAAAGTTAACTGAAGAGAAACACTTAGCCAGCATATTTTTTTCAAGAAAGGCCAGTACAGGATTAGGTGAAAGAGTGCGCATGTTCATTATAAAATCTTACCATATGCCTAGAATTGCGGATCCATCTTAGCACCACCTTTTGCTCTCTTATTTCTGATAAGGGCCACTTGCAGCTCAACTTCCCCTTAACATATGCCTAGAAAGATAAAGGAAATAAATTAGCAACACCAGAAAAAATTGAGAGCAATGTTTGCCTGCAACTGTAGTTAGCAAGCTCGAACAAACTAAATGTCATGCATGCATCCTTGTATGGATTAAATAGCAAGGAGATACTACAAACACATAATAGCAAAAAAAAAAAATCATATCTTACTAGAGTATTTCAGTACATGCTTCTTTATATGCATGGATCTTGACTAGGGAGGAAGAGTATATAGTTATATACACATGACAACTTGCCAAGTTATGGGCATGGTGATCACTAATCAGTTAATTCTTCTTTTTCAAAGTATGCAACCGTGTACAAGGTAGTAGGTCACCCCGATGTACTGTATGATGAGAAGTTGTCCAATTTAGCAAGTAACATATCAATTAAATTGGCTACAATAAAAAAGAGTTTCGTGCTAATTAAGTCCTATCTACTTTGAACCATTCTAGCTCGTCTAAAATTCATCTAGCAATTGAACAATTTCGAATCAACAAATCATATGTCTTGATGGCACATTTAGTCCCTTTGCGACTGAATACCAATTGCATAATTAGTAGAACTGCAGACAAGAAAACCGGGAAAAAAAAATCTGAAACTTATATTGAAATCATAAACATGAGTATGGAAAACGTACTTGATGCGAAAGGAACTGTGTCGAGGGCGTTGTGCGGTTGGCGTCGGCTCAGTCAAGTGGGTGTGGAAGCGGTCATGGAGACGGGTCCGTCGTCAAGGAGATCGGAGCGGGCGTTTGGTGGCGTTGACGGCCGTGGAGGCGACCTCCCATGTGGAGGAGGTGGCTGCGGCATGCATGGAAACTTGGAGAGCGGAGAGAGAGGTGGCAGCGGCGCTAGTGGAGAGGAGGGTGGTGGCGGCGCGAGTGCGGGCAGGCGGCGACGGCGCGCATCCGGGGTAGAAGCGGCGGCACGCGTCTGGGGGAGAAGCGGCGGCGCTCGTCCAGGGCAGAGACGGCGGCGACGCTCTTCCGGGGCAGAGGCGGCGAAGGCGCGTGTCCGCCGGCGGCGGGATGCGTTCGGCGGCGTAGAAGCGGCGGCGCTCGTCCGGGGCAGAGGCGGCGGCGGCGTCGCGCGTCCGGGGGAGTGGCGGCCGCGCCCCACGATCTGTTTTGTTCCAGCCTCGACCCTTCTTTTCGTTTGTCATATTGTTTTTGCACAAAATTACTAGCTGGGCCAATTGGACCAAATCTCTCTTAGCCATCAGATCAGATTATACTAGTCATCTTTGAGGACTAGTAAAAGGTACTGTAAAATTTGTCTATAATTATCGTCTCAGCTGGGAATGCTGCTAGATCATCGAATTTTTGGAATGGCCAGGAGCTTGTATTTTCCTGAAACTGGTGAGCTGGGAACAAGTTGAGTGAGGAAAGGCGAAGACAGAAGGGTGGTAGTTAGGCCGTTCTGGTAATGTATATGTGCGGCAATGGCATGATTGCATCAGTGGGATGGGATACGTACGGCTCTACTGCTCTAAACATTGTTTTCTGTCGCGCGTGGCTGTGGTGACCCATGCACAGAATGTATAGGGTTCCCTGTAAGTAGATCTATATTCTCTTTCTGGTTTTGGTAAATGAATGAAAACGGGGATGTCATTGTCGTGCTGCCGCATTTGATCTAGACCGTTCGAATCGTGATCAGACTAGCTAGTTCTCATTAAAAACAGGATCAGATGGGAGCTAGCTGGTAACACTCCCGGCCCTTCTCTCACGTAGCCATACGATTAGTCTGAAATCTGAAGAGAGATACGAGTAGCTGTTAGCTAGGTCCTCACAATTCACGAAGTCTTGATGATGATGAGTCAGGACCAATCCCACAACTAGTCCATAGCCCATACTACTAGTTACGACACTGCGTACTGCCTTGTGCCCTAGGGTGACCCATGCCTCTTAAGTCCAAACCCTACTCCGATGTAGCATTGCCACCACCTACTCCATTGCTCGCCTAGGGAGCGAGCATCACGTTCGGGAATTGATTTACCTGTGTACGTGGTACCTACGTATTTTTGGCACAACCTCTTTGGCTCCAAATAAGCCCATACATGAAACACCAAATAATGTGCTCGCTTTTGGATGCTATGCCTCTTGATTTGATCTTTGCATGTAATGAATGTTAACGCTGGCTGGTGTTGCACTGGTCGTACTCTTTGCTCATGGCATTTTCTCTAAACGGAGAGAAGTGCATTATAGGTCCTTAAACCATTTTAAGGGCGTCGTCTAGGTCTGAATGATGCAAAACTAATGAGTCATCCAAGCCCCCCATTGCGGTGAAAATAGACAAAACTAACCCTCGCACGAAATAAATTTTAAAAATAAACTAGCGACAAAAGAATTTCACAAAAATAATGTTTTTATGTGACAATTGTCCCGGAGGCGTTAGGCTCAACAGTATAACGCCCTTCTAACAGGCATTCCACTAGGTGCCAGCGTGGCCTGGTGGGTCCCACCTAGCACCCCCCCCCCCCCCCCCACCAACCCCCCTTCCCCACGCACGCGGTAGTGTAACACCCTTAAGAAGGGAGTTACACTCTGAATCAGGGTTAATTGTGTGCGGTTAATTTTTCGTACGATCTCTTTCTCCCACATCAAGAAGGCGCGGTGTTGAACAAAATTTTTAATGAATGGAAATGACACATAGTAGAGAAACATCCATCAGGGTCCAAACTTGAAGTGGACAGCAACAAGTAGTGATATTCTTGTACTCAAACATGAGGGCACTAGCTTTTGGTAGAAGCATTATGTTGGTATTAAAATCTACCTCGTTACGACAAGCTTCCATTGGCACCAAATCTCATCATACTCAACCAACAAGAGCTGCAGAGCTTAATGAAATGTGATACAGAATAAGCCCAAGGTGTCACTCCGACATAGCACATCCTCATAGCTGTTCCCTCGTTGCAGAACTATATTTAACCTTCGTTCAATGCATTATCAACCAATCCTCCAGAAATTTCTTAATGCTGCAAGTACTTGTAAATATAGTCCATCGAAGCAGCTAGTCCAATGCAATATATAACTCATAGCATAGCAGTTTTGATCCTCATGTGGCTGATCCATAGATAGTCTCGCAATTATACCATGAGTAGCCAGACCTAGCGTCTTAGAACCAGCTTCTTTTGAATGGAAATTGAACAATGGCCATGAAAATTGGTTGTAGCAGCTGTCCTTGTTGCTTGATATTAAAGTTCACACTGATCATGTACATGGGTGCTAGCACATCAATGTCGTTCTCGGAGCATAGGGTCACATAGGGAACCAGAACTATGTTCAACGCCATCGAGGGCTATTTTTTTTTAAATAATACGTTTTATTTAATAAATTTCACGAATAATATACGATCTGAGGGATTACGGAATCTAGCGCGGCGGCGTTAATTCAAAAACCGATAGCCCAATTCGTTATTTGAAAAGCTGACCACCCTGTCGGGCGACGTCGGACGGTGTCAGGCCGACCGTCGGCTATTCAAAGGCCGACGAGCCAAGTCGGCTTTCCAAAAGCCGATTCCAGGCAGATTGCTCAGAGCGAGCTCGCACGCAGCCGAGGGAGAGGGAGAAGAAGGCATGCGGGGCAGCGTCGCGCGAGTATTAAAAGGCGGGCCGTCGTTGATTGAAAAGCTGACTGCATCGGTCGTTGATTGAAAAGCCGACGCCGCTGCTGTCGGTCGACAGCCCGGCCAGGTGGGCCCCGGCAGCTCCTGGTCGTTATTTCAAAAGCCGACAGCTCCTGGTCGTTATTTCAAAAGCTGACCGCGCCTACTCGTTTTTTCAAATGACGACGCCGTGTTAGATTCGAGATTACCCAGATTCGTGTACTATTCCGGAAATTAATTTAAAAAATGTACTATTTTAAAAAAATTAGCCCATAGAGGTCCTCGGAGCATAGGGTCACACAGCTTCTTCGGCTCCAAATAGGCCCATACATGAAACACCAAATGTGTGCTCTTTTGGATGCTATGCCTCCTATTTTGAGCTTTGCCTGTAATGGAGTTAGCGATGGCGCCTGGTGTTGCACCAGTCATACTCTTTTCTATGAAAAGCTAAGATCTCATGGCATTTTCTCTAAACGGAGTGAAGTGCATAAATCGACGGTGCGCATGAGGTTGTCATGACCACGGATATCATTCACGAGATTGCCGTACCACACCAATGAAGTGTGCCTCATTGTTGTGCGTGAGTTTGTCATCGGTGATGTTGATATGGGGTGTCCCGATCTTCTCAGCAAGCACTTGTCGATGGTGATGGTGGATGATAGATAACTAGCCTGTAGCTATGAACTCTCCCGCTCGATCCCTGATGCCAATGCAACAGCTCTCAAACCATGTAGGATATTCACAACATCACGCTCTTGCGCACGCAGCCGTGACCACGAACGGTAGTATGCAATCTACTAATTCCCAATGGAACAACAGATCACACTCAATTATAGTTGGTAAATTCGAACACAGGGTAATTTCAGAGGTTCTATGAAAGAAACAACTCCAAAATATTTTAACGTGGTCTAAACCCTAATCTACGACGCCCCCATCTATTTATGGGTCCAAGAGGCGGCGGCCTATGGTGGAACCCGAGTTGGTTCCACCCAACCTGGATACAAACCGGCCACAAGTGGCTCGGCCAAGACTGGCTCTGCCGTGGCAGAGTCCTAGTCGGTTTTCCTGCCGCGGCAGCCTGCCGTGGCAGAGAAACGAGGCTTTTCTCTGCCGCGACAGAGAACTTCCTCCTCTTGTTGATCTTCGTCTTGGACAGCTCCTTGCGCTTCCTCCCTCTTCTCCCTCGCGCATTCCTCATTGATCAACACGCCATGTTCCTTCAGCTCCTCACTCTGTGCTATGCCTTCTTCTCCTATGTACCTGACCATACAATAATTCAAAGACTTAGGTAGTATAAAATTCTCATTAATTAAAACACCAGGTTCATTAAGAAACAAGTTCACCTGTTGTTCTAGTAGCTTGGCACGAGCTCTTGTGATTGGTCCAATCCTTATCTCATTGGATTGATCCTTCTTTGCAATTGGAACAACTTCATTAGCAATTGGGGTAGCTGTAATCGTAGGGATGTCCTCATCATCCCCCCCCCCTTCAAAAGGCGTCGACCTCGACGCTCCAAGGTCTTCTCCATCATATGGTGATAAATCAACAACGTTGAAGCTGTTGCTAACTCCACCAAACTCCTCAATAGGTATATCAACCGAGTAGGCATTATCATTAATCTTGGCTAACACCTTGTAAGGACCAGCACCACGTGGCTTCAATTTTGATTTTCGAAGTAGTGGGAACCTATCCTTGCGTAGATGTACCCAAACCATATCTCCAGGCTCGAACAACACTTCTTTTCGTGTTTGATTCCTTGCAGCAGCAATGTTCTTGCCTTTCTTCTCAATAGCCTCTCGAGTCTTCTCATGTATTTTCTTCACATAATCAGCATGTTTTGATGCCTCCATATCAACTCTCTCATGTAATGGCAGAGGCAACATATCAAGTGGCGTCAATGGCTTGAAACCATACACCACCTCAAAAGGACAAAGCTGAGTAGTTGAATGCACAGCCCTGTTGTAAGCAAATTCAACATGTGGCAAACACTCTTCTCACTCCCGTAGATTCTTTTTAATCATGGTCCTTAGCAGCTGTGACAATGTTCTATTCACCACCTCCGTTTGATCATCTGTTTGGGGATGACATGTAGTACTGAACAGCAACTTTGTTCCTAGCTTCCCCCATAAGGTCTTCCAAAAGTAGCTCATGAACTTCACATCACGGTAAGAAACAATCGTCTTTGGTACTCCATGTAATCTCACGATGTCCCTGAAAAACAAGTTAGCAACATGCGACGTATCGTCGCTTTTGTGGCAGGCAATAAAATGAGCCATCTTAGAGAACCTATCTACTACCACAAATATAGAATCATGACCTCTCTGAGTTTTAGGTAGACCTAGCACAAAATCCATACTAATGTCTTCCCATGGAATAGTAGGTGCAGAGAGAGGTGTATACAAACCGTGAGGCTTCAGCTTAGATTTTGACTTGTGGCATGTAATACATCAGCTCACAAATTTGTAGACATCACGCCTCATCTTGGGCCAATAAAAGTGATCAGCAAGCATGAACAACGTCTTATCACGCCCAAAGTGACCCATCAAACCACCAGCATGTGATTCCTGCACTAAAAACAAACGCAACGACGATTCTGGAATACATAGGTTGTTAGCTCGAAACAAATATCCATCATGTATATGATACTTATCCCATGCGTTTCTAAGAGCACAAAAACGATATGGTTTAGCAAAATCATGGTCAGTTGCATAAAGTGCACAAATAGCTTCTAATCCAGGAATTTTAACATCAAGATTGGTTAATAGCATGTTCTTCCTAGACAGAGCATCAGCAACAACATTCTCTTTTCCCTTCTTATAATTAATGATGTAAGGAAAAGACTCAATGAACTCAACCCATTTAGCTAATCTTCTATGCAAGTTTGATTGAGCTTTCAAGTATTTCAATGCTTCATGATCAGAATGTATGATGAATTCCTTTGGCCACAAATAATGTTGCCAAACCTCAAGTACTCTAACAAGTGCATACAATTCTTTATCATAGATTGAATAATTCAAACGAGCACCAGTCAATTTCTCAGAAAAATAAGCTATAGGACGACCCTCTTGCATCAAAACGCCACATATGCCTATACCACTAGCATCACATTCAACTTCAAATTGCTTCGAAAAATCAGGTAATGCAAGCAATGGTGCAGAAGTAAGCAAACGTTTCAAAGTATCAAAAGCAATGTCTTGGACCGCGCCCCATATAAAAGGAACACCTTTCTTTGTCAAATTATTCAAAGGTGCAGTAATGGTGCTAAAATCTTTCACAAAGCGCCTATAGAACCCAGCGAGACCGTGGAAACTACGCACTTGACTTACATTCATTGGAGTAGGCCAATTCTGAATTGATTCAATTTTAGATTGATCCACCTCTACTCCATGTTTAGAAACAACAAATCCTAGGAATATGACCTTATCTTTTGCAAATGTACACTTCTCAAGATTAGCATATAGTTTATTATCACGTAACACTTGCAAAACTTGTCTAATATGAGTGCAATGTTCAGATTCGGTGTGGTTGTATATGAGTATATCATCAAAGTAAACAACCACGAAACGACCAATAAACTCTCTCAAAACATGATTCATCAAACGCATGAAAGTACTAGGTGCATTAGTAAGACCAAAAGGCATAACTAACCACTCATACAAACCGAATTTAGTTTTGAAAGCAGTTTTCCATTCATCCCCTTCTTTCATCCTAATTTGATGATAACCACTACGCAAGTCAATTTTAGAGAAAACAGCAGCACCACTCAATTCATCTAGCATATCCTCTAAGCGTGGAATAGGATGACAATATCGAATAGTAATGTTATTAATCGCTCTACAATCAACACACATGCGCCATGTACCATCTTTCTTAGGAACTAAAATAACAGGAACAGCACAAGGGCTAAGAGAGACACGCATGTACCCTTTATCCAGCAACGCTTGTACTTGCTTCTGAATTTCCTTAGTTTCTTCGGGATTAGTCCTATAAGGTGCACGGTTGGGAAGTGTGGCGCCAGGAATCAGGTCCACTTGATGTTCTATACCACGCAATGGAGGCAAACCTGTGGGTACGTCTTCTGGAAACACATCCCCAAAGTCCTGCAAAACAGATGAAACACCAAGAGAAATAGGGGTCATGTCGTTAGAAACCAATACCTCGCCCTTATACATGAGCACAAGTGGCATGGCTGTAGGATCCTCACGAAATTCTCTCATATCTTCCTTAGTGGCTAATATCAATAAACCAGGCACTCTCTCACTTTTCGTTATATCACTCAATTTAGGCTCAATTACATCAGGAACAGCTGTCACACAATCTCGCCGAGTGGTAGTATCTTCCTTCAAATTCACTTCTATCTTCTGGCGAGAATCATTCACAATTTCTTGTGGTGTCATTGGCTGCATAGTAATCTTTCTTCCTTTGAATTCCAAGTGATATATATTGGCTCGGCCATTGTGTTGCACATGGCGATCATAGAGCCATGGCCGACCCAATAGGAGGTGAAAAACAGTCATAGGAACCACATCAAAATCAATAGAATCTTTGTATCGCCCTATTTAAAAGTTCACTCGTACCATATGATTTACCTTCATCTCACCATTGTTGCTCAACCATTGTATGTAGTATGGCTTGGGATAAGATAAGTATGTCAAATTTAGTTTGGCACATAATTCCTTACTTGCAAGATTTCTATAGCTACCTCCATCAATAATGACCTTGCAAGCTTTATTTGGTCCAACTAGAGCTTTTGTTTGGAACAAGTTGTAATGCTGGGATTCCTCAACCGGTTGCACACTAAGTACACGTGAAGACACGACGATAGTTGGTGCACGCTCAGCATATGCATCAGCACCATCCTCGCCATCATCAATATCAACATCAGAAGCTTCATCTCCACTTTCTACTTCACCTTGTTCATTAACAAACATAACCTTGTTGTTTGGACAATCCTTCTTGTAGTGACCTCTACCACCACAAGTGTGGCACACCACATCACGAGTACGTGCAGTAGACATGTTGGAACCCGAGCTAGCAGCAGGAGCAGCGGGTTTCCGAGCATTAGAACCAAACGAAGGTGTATTTGCTGGCTTGGCCGATGGTGTAAATGGAACAACAGCTGGTGACGCGGCTGTAAGAGGAATAGGTCTGGCCGAAAATCTGCTGGAGGATGGAAAACGAGTACGTGCCTTCGCCTCTTCTGCCAACTGGGATTCGGCCTCTCTAGCATGATGCAACAACTCATTCATGGTCTCATACTTGTGATGACGAACAATGCTCTTGATTGGTAACTTCAAATTGTTTAGGAATCGCTGCATGGTCATCTCAATGGACTCACGAATTCTAGCACGCTGCATAAGCATCTCCATCTCCATGTAGTACTCATCAACTGTCATTGTTCCTTGCTTCAGTTGCGTCAATTTATCAAAAACTGAACGCAAGTAGTTGGTTGGGACAAAACGAGCTTTCCTGATTTGCTTCATCTCGCGCCAATCCATCACAGGAAGTTCATTGTCCTCCCTCCTATGTTGCACAAGAGCATCCCACCAACACAAAGCATAACCATCAAATTCAGATGCTGCAAGTTTGACCTTCTTATCTTCTGGATAGTCAAATAAGCGCCAGAGTTTCTCAATCTTCAACTCCCATGTGAGGTAGTCTTCAGGATCAATGAAACCATCAAACTTAGGAATTGAGAATTTTGGCTTGCCCAAACCATCATCAGCAGTTTGGTTGGGAACACGTTGAGCACGCCCGAGAGGAGCATACCCACGTCCATGAGCAGGTGCATGGGCAGGAGGAATAGCACGTCCCCTGCCAACATGTGGAGCAGCATCCACAGCGCCACCCTCATCAAAATCATCAAAGGCATCATCATGTTGAGGCTCTTCCCTTCTATGTAAAGCGGCTGTCAAACCCTCAATGGACTGCTGCAAAGCGGTGACATTGACATTGAGCGTAGCCACTTGTGTTTGAATAGTATCAACCGTTCCAACATGGTGATCCAATCTCACATTCATATCCTGGAGATTCTTGTCAATGACATCTATCGTGTGAGTAAACACACGTGTCAAGTGGGACTTCAAAGCCTCATATTCACGCCAATTGACGAGTTCCTCATCCTTCTTTTTCTGCATCACAACATCATCATCACTAGAAGACATGATCAGTAGGTTAGTGCACAAAATGAAAAATCTGTATGGTGGAACTCTCACAGCTCACTCACAACTAATAAGAAAGGAGATCTTACCGTTCCAAAGTGAATAGAGATGCTTCTACCAAACAAAATCAAAAACTGATGCACTGATGTGATGAAGTGAATATCAAAGGTATAGAGGACGATCACAGGGCACACCAGGTATTTATGGTGGAGCTGTAGGTATGGTATCCTAACTACACCGCAAACAAGTCCTAGTGCTGATCGTACAAATACCCAAGAAAACACACACGTGGAGAAAAACGTGGTAATGCAACTATAAAGGGTGTTGCACTACGCTCGAGAGACACTAGCAAAGCTCAAAGTAAACAGGCACAGGATTGCTCAATCTACCGGTGCACAAAGATAACACTAGGCCTCTTGCTCAAATTCTCCTTTTTTTATACAACTTTTTCTTTTTCTTTTGGATAGCTTTTCCTTGATACTTTTCCTTTTGCTATCTTTCTTTTTTTTTGATAGATAACACATGGCCAACTACAAAGTACGGCACCAAAAGTCCTAAGAGCAGCCTGTTGGAGCGGAATCTAGTCTCAATAGGCAAGTTCCTACACCTATGTAGTAGATTGGCTGTGACTAAGGGTTTTGGAAAAGTGCAAATTGGTCACACTTTGTAATTATCGTGTCGTGGCAGAACGGCGGTAGCAAAACTGCCAGAAAACGTGCCGCGGCAGAGTGGTAACTTGGTAACTCAGAAAGTCCTGCCGTGGCGGAGAAAAACGCAGAAAACCTGCCGTGGCAGATTTGATAACCCAGAAAGTCCTGCCGTGGCAGAAAAAGACGCCGAAATCCTGCCGTGGCAGACTCGGTAACCTGGAAAGTATTTTTTTTTAATTCCGACTCAGCCAAGAGTAGAAGACTAGGACTCTTAGAGTAGATCGGATCTGATTGGATGGTGGTAGAAAACAATGGTGGCAAACGACTAAAAACAAAGAGAAGAACAAAACTACGAAGGAACAGATCGAGATCGAAGCTAAAGGATGAACACGACCAGCAACTATTACTCATCTACGATGCAATCTAGTCTATGACAACTCTTTTTGTGGGGCTTTTTCTGGATAGGACTAAAAACACTCTCTAATCTATGGATGGATTGTGGATTGCTTACCGAGGCAACTAGGAAATCTGATACCAAGATGATATGGGGTGGCCCGATCTTCTCAGCAAGCACTTGTCGATAGTGATGGTGGATGATAGATAACTAGCCTGTAGCTATGAACTCTCCCGCTCGATCCCTGATGCCAATGCAACAGCTCTCAAACCTTGTAGGATATTCACAACACCACGCTCTTGCGCACGCAGCCGTGACAACGAACGATAGTATGCAATCTACTAATTCCCAATGGAACAACAGCTCACACTCAATTATAGTTGATAAATTCGAACACAGGGTAATTTCAGAGGTTCTATGAAAGAAACAACTCCAAAATATTTTAACGTGGTCTAAACCCTAATCTACTATGCCCCCATCTATTTATGGGTCCAAGAGGCGGCGGCCTATGGTGAAATCCGAGTTGGTTCCACCCAACCTGGATACAAACCGGCCACAAGTGGCTCGGCCAAGACTGGCTCTGCAGTGGCAGAGTCCTAGTCGGTTTTCCTGCCGTGGCAGAGAAACGAGGCTTTTCTCTGCCACGACAGAGAACTTCCTCCTCTTGTTGATCTTCGTCTTGGACAGCTCCTTGCGCTTCCTCCCTCTTCTCCCTCGCGCATTCCTCATTGATCAACACGCCATGTTTCTTCAGCTCCTCACTCTGTGCTATGCCTTCTTCTCCTAAGTACCTGATCATACAATAATTCAAAGACTTAGGTTGTATAAAATTCTCATTAATTAAAACACCAGGTTCATTAAGAAACAAGTTCACCTGTTGTTCTAGTAGCTTGGCACGAGCTCTTGTGATTGGTCCAATCCTTATCTCATTGGATTGATCCTTCTTTGCAATTGGAACAACTTCATTAGCAATTGGGGTAGGTGTAATTGTAGGAATGTCCTTATCAGATGTAGTCTTCACAACGCATGTGTATTATGCTAGTAGGTCCTTAACCAATGTGTCATCTAGGTCTGAGTGATGTAAAAATAGTGAGTCATCCAAGCACCCCTTGCGCTACGCATGTTGCTTGTTGCCTCACTTTTTTGCACTTTCGGAATCTGGATGACAATTTTCAAAGTTGTCAGATGTACATGACACCCTCGCAATAGTTTAGGGACATACGATCGATGAGCTTCACTCCTAAAAATAGAATGTGCAAGTTGCGTGCATTAGTGATTGCACATTTCGAACCCAAAAAATTGGTTGCAACTATACACGGAGAACTTAATTTCCTATAAAAAAATGTGTACGGGGATATCATGTGTTCCACCAGATTAATCTTGGAAGCACACTGAATTTGATGTCTGAACTTAAGGCGTGATTCTTGCCAACCCACATTATGGCATTTGCCTCCATTCTTTCTCTTATGTTGTCTCGCTGATTCTCCTATCATTTCTCCTCTCCCTCCCATGCCCCCTCCTCAACATCAGATATGTCGATGGTTGAGTCTAGTCGAAGTCTCGATACCCTGAATAGTATTCTCTCTGAGTCTGGAAAAGGGGAGGATTATTACCCATTGGATCACTTGTTAAGTGGTCATCAACTCATCGGTTGTGGCTGAGGTCTATGTACGCCTTCCCTAGGGGGACATGGAGAATTTTTTGTGCGGTAAATTTAGTGGTTTATTGCCCTGAGTATTTCTTCCTTAGCTTCTTTCTCATTTGATTTTGATCATCAACCTGTGTCGAGGGAGGTATTCAACTTCATTTTCGAAAAAATAACCTCTCCCTCCTAGATTTCTAGACTATAATGAGCATACACTTGATTGTTAGTGTCACTGTCTTATTCATCTTCCTCATCCTCCACCTCCTCATCCTCCTCCTTCTCCACTCTATTGTCCTATCTCATCATCATTCTTCCTCACATGTTCCTCCTTCCCGCTATTCTTTTTCTTCCAACCGCAATAGAATGTTTGATTTGTGGATTTGTCGATATAGGAAATACGTCCTACTGTCAGGCTTGAATGTCGTAGTTTTTTTTTTTTTTTTTTTGAGGTAAAAGGAGACACTCTTCAATTCGATTAGAAGAAATCAAAGTCATGTATACAAGAATGGCCCAAGTGATGCCGGAGAAAGAAAGCCGTAGACAAATAAACTAGTACTACAAGGCCCGGCATCCAGGGTCGTCGGCATAAGCCCCACCGGAGATATGCATAGCGAACACCGTATAAGTAAGTCTTACACCTTTGATGATCAGAACTTGGCAAGTTAACAATAAAAAGCACTAGTCGCAATGTAAAGTAAGAGTAACCTGAGCTTTATTGAGTCTTAATTAAGTTTTAACAAGATATGAATCCACAGCTATCTTTGGCCTGGGATTCAACTGCATTTGCACTTGTGCTAGTATAGTATCACGCAAGAAACCGAATCGGCAACACAAGGCATGCAGATCATCATAAACCCAACCTGAATCTGACATGTATGCCTCTTGTTGCCAGCCCGATACCTAGTTGCTACTTCATCGTCACGCGACGGATGATAGTCAGTGCTCCCAGAGGAGCAACGGCGCCGGCTCGAACCGGAAGTCGTCGTGCCAGCACAAATCATGCGTCGACGGAGGTGACGCGAAGCCGAACTCGTGCAGGAAGTCCGGCAGGTCGAAGAGCGCGAGATCGACAGGGTGGTCACCAGGCCCCGGCGATGCCTGCGCCGGTGACGGCGCTTGCTCCCCGGCTTTGTCGTCCATGTCCTGGGCAGATTCCGTGTCTGGTGCGCGGTCCATGTACGCGGCGAGCGCGGCGGCGGCACGCACGTCCTCCGGCGCCGCGGTGGCGGGGCGGGGCAGCTCGTGCGAGGCCTCCGGGAAGTTGAGGTGGGCTTTGCGGCCCTTGATGGCGAGCGCGGCGACGTCGTGCGCGCGGGCGGCCATCTCCGCGGTGTCGAAGGTGCCGAGCCAGATGCGCGACTTCTTGCGGGGCTCGCGGATCTCCGACACCCACTTCCCCCAGGTCCGCATGCGCACGCCGCGGTAGCTCGGGTGCTTCAGGTCCCGCCTCGGCCGCTTCCTGCTGCACGCGGCCCCTACGCCGCCGCTCGACTCGTCGGAAGACGACGTCGCGACTGGTGGGGAGCCAGGGCGGGAGCCGCGGCTGCTGCAAGTGGTGGTGGAAGAATCGGACGCCGGCGACAGCGCTGCCTTCTCTTCCATGGGTACGTCGTGGGTGGTTCTGATTCTCCAAGAAAACTGGGCACGGCTTCACAACCTCGGTCAGTCAGACTGAGTGTATGCTCGCCTGTCACTTGCTAGTTGCTACGACTCGTGGCTTACGTTACGAGCGAGAGAGTTATATATAGTCACAGAAGAAATGAAGTGGGAGATTATTAATTCCGCGAGTCAAAATGGAGAGTACAACGTGTATAATTGTTTTTTCTCTTCCCGAGGAAATGTGTTTGTAATGCAGAACATGATCGATCAGTAGGAAAAGGCTAGATCAAGAGTAGATCACGCGCTTAGGGGGGGTGACCATGTGTTCACAGCGGGCAGAGCGGCAGTCAGACGATCACGTACAATCTCGAAATAGGCTTTCGTCTCGCATATATTAATATAACCAACCACATATACAAGAAGGATAACACCGCTGGGACAAAACAGCACACTCTGAGCCCAAAAGAAACAAAAAAGAAAGAGAAAACAACGCCGAGAAAGGCGGTTCGACGAAAACGGAGATGATGCTCCACCGCTGCGCCCTCCGACGAATTCCCACCACGCAGCTAGCTCCGAAGCACCGTGCACCAAGCAACACCTCCAGAAAGGGAAGCGACGACGACGACGCTGCTGTCCGGATCGATCCTAGGGATAACCCCAGAACACATCCTAGGGTTTCCCCCGGTCCACAACGGGGGATGGGGAAGGGGACTCTCCGACGCCCTTCAATAAGGAAGGTGACACCCGCAGCGCTGGTGCCGAAACAGGGATTTCTCCCGACCCCCCAAAAAACGACACCTCCGGGCCCTCCGAAGCATCCACCAAACTTGCCGCCCACCAGCACGCGCCACCGCGGTTTTGCGATCACCACCGTCATCTCATCGTGGCCCACGTCGCGAGGCCGGCAGAGGCGAGAAGCACGGGACTCGGGCGAGGGCTAGTGGTACAGTGACACCCAGGAGAGGACTACCTCCACCACCTCCATCGTCGGGAGGTGGTAGCCGACCAGGTGTAGCAGCAGGACACACCAGGCCTGCCGGCCCGGCCGAGCCCCAAGAGGGCCCGTGAAGTCCTGCCGCCACATTGCAGCAGGGGCCCCGCCGCCGCCGCCAACCCCTGCCCAGACCCTGCTCGTACATCCACCGAGGAGGCCGCAGACGCGCCAGGCAGGCCCGCCTAGGCCCAGATGAGGCCCATTAGGGCTCAGATCTAGGCAGGTTGGGCTGACACCCGCCGCTCGCCGGCGACCAGCGCTGACACCCGCCGCCTCCTGCAGCCAACGACCACGCCGCCGCAACACCGCCACCCAGCCGCGGGAATCAGGTCGTCGAGACGGACCAACCTCCGCCGAGAAGCACCGGTGGCGTCGGGAGGCCTCGCCCTCCATTCGCCCGCGTGGGAAAAGGACACCCCGCCGTCGCTAGCCCCGCGGGAGAAGCCCGGCGACTTACGCCGGCGGCGACGGCCGGGAGAGGGGGGGAGGGGGCGCGATGGGTGCGGGTGTAAGCGCAATGAACGGGTCTTTTCGCTCTTCTGTCCACGATCACGTACAATCAACACGACAAAACCTGGACTCAAATACGGGAAGGTTGGGTAATACTAGAGTTTTAAAAAATCACCAACTTTTGGGTTTACGATAAAAACCACCACTCCAAGTAACACTGTAACAAATATCTATCACTTTCTTTTAGCCCTCGTCATGGGGTAGTTAAACGTGAAATTGACAGGTGGGTCTCTTGGGCGCTAACTTTGTTTTATTTTTAAAAAATTGCAGAATAAATATCTCCATCCTCTCGCTCCACCGCCACCTAGTCTCTCTCACCGCTAGTCAGGCCTCTTCCGCGGGCTCCCCCAACTAAACGTGTGCACGGGTTGGCTAACTCGTCTAGACTACTAACCCAACCCGCACCGCACTGCTGGTCGGTTTTGCATGGTGTCACCAGTTCCACTGGGTTAAAACCATTGAAACCGTGTCTACCTACCTCCGCGATGTCGTTGATAGTCTGACTAGAGGCATAGGCATTTGTTGCTGTTCATGCAGCCGTCCTTCCTGGAGTTCGTCGCTACGCTTGCCCACCACTACGAGTTCACCATAACCACTAACTGCGGGGCGAGGCTCCTACTCCCAGAGCTCGAGCTTGTGGTGGCCATGTCCACCGGCGTCAACCACGTGGTCCACGACCGTGACCAACATCGGCGCTACGTTTGCGGTCAACTCGGCTGACTACGCCATCAGGCTTGTCTTCTCCGTTCTAGGCTTAACTAGATGCCGCCACCGGCTGCAGAGGTTCGGGCTGGCTCCGGGCCGTCCGGGGAGTATGCCCGACTGCTACGGCCTCGTGGCTATCTGCGACGGCCAGACAAGGAAGGTGGGATATACCACGGCCACAAACACAAATGGATACTCTAGACGCCAACGTGGAAGGGGATTGGCTCTCGATCTAAGCTGGGATCGCAGGGGCGAGGAGTCGGGGGGACATGCATGATTTGGAGGGGCTTTCTGACATTTGCGTGAACACCTGGCAGGTGCTACTACCACCATCATGTGGGCTAGTGCTCACCGGCGCATAGGTGTGCGAGCGGATGAGTTGGAGAGTGTGCATGCAGGACACAGAGTATATGCGCCCTGAACTGGAAAGCTAGCGTGTAGCTAGCTCGTATTCCTTCAGTGCTGCTCATTGTGCCTGTAAAACCATGTAACCTGTAGAAACCTCCTACACCAACCCGCCTTAAATCGTGTTGCATGGCCCGATTTCAGTAAGCCGCCAAAAACTGTTGAAACCGGCTATACACAGGCTTACCCCCAACTGTCCCACCTCCCTTGCTCACTGCTGAGCCCCGCCGACGATCAAGCTCCCATACCTGCTTCACCTCCCTTGCACGCTATCATCCGGAGACTATCGACCATCCCTGCAGTACTCAACGACGAAAAATACTAGGACTTGGTGGTAATTTCTCGTTGCAGCCCTATGGCAGTGCGACTCCCGATGTCAGGGCTTCCTCTCCTCCAGCACGGGAGGGACGCGGGGATTCCGCGCATCTGGATGAGGGTGTTTGATACGTCGTAAACGTATCTATAATTTTTGATGCTCCATGCTTGTTTTATATCAACGTTCTTATGTTTTGTTTACACTTTGAGATATTTTTATACATTTTCTGAAACTAACCTATTAACAAGATGCCGCAGTGTCAGTTGTCTGTTTTCTGCTATTTTTGGTTTTAGAAAAGCTAATAAGGAAATATTCTCGAAATTGGACGAGACAAAAGCCAAAGTCAATATTTTACCAAAAGGAACACGGAGTCCGAAGGGCAGCCGAAGTGGGGCCACGAGGCGGCCACACCATAGGGTGGCGCGGGTACTCCCCCCAGGCGCGCCACTAGGTGGTGTGGGCCCCTCAGGCCTCCACCGACCTTGCCCTTTCGCCTATATATTCCTCCTGAGATGAAAACCCTAGAGACGAGGATCAGCATTCCACGAAAAGTTCCGCAGCACCGCCGCCACCGAAGAGGAGATTTGGGGGACAGAAGTCTTTGTTCCGGCACCCTGACGGGATGGAGAAGTGCCCCCGGAGCCATCTCCATTGACTCCACCGCCATCTCCATCGCCGTTGCTGACTCCCATGATGAGGAGGGAGTAGTTCCCTCTCGAGGCTAAGGGCTCTACCGGTAGCTATATGTTCATCTCTCTCTCTATGCGTGATCTTATTGAGATCATGAGCTTTGTAATCTAGGATCTATTCTGCTACTCAAGTGCTTTAATTAATCTTTGCTTATCCCCATGTGTGTGAAGTTGACAGTGTGCATACTGTGTGGCACTTAGGCTAAGGTTACATAAATACTTATCATGAGTATAATTTGAGTTGGATGTCTCTATGAGATTGTGGTGTTTGTTGGAACCATCTAGCGCTTAAGGTGACAGTGAGGGGTTATCTAGATGGGGAATGCGAACTTTAAGGTGTGCTGTTGTAGCCCTACATCGTCCAACCGGAGAGTAGTTCAGGGTAGCATAATAAAGAGAAGATATTTATATGAGAGTGTTCACTAGTGAAAGTATGACCCTAGGCCTTGTTTCTAAGCATTGAAACACCGTTTCCAATCAGTCATGTTACATGTTTGCTTGCTGCTACTCTTATTTCAGATTGCAATTACCACTTATAATCATTCATATTACATGTATGTCACTATCTCTTCGCCGAACTAGTGCACCTATACACCTGACAAGTGTATTGGGTGTGTTGGGGACACAAGAGACTTCTTATATCTCTATTGCAGGGTTGCTTGAGAGGGATACCTTTAACCACTTCCTTCCTGAGTTCGATAAACCTTGGGTGATCCACTTAAGGGAAACTTGCTGCTGTTCTACAAACCTCTACACTTGGACGCCCAACATTGTCTACAAGAATAGAAGCGTGTGTAGACATCAGTGTCGTCCCATGAGGCGGAACCCAGCGGACGGTGGTGGCGCTCAGCCAGACACCAGGGAACCACGAGCTCCTTCACCCCATCTTGGTCACCAGTGGAGACCCTCATCTCCCCTACCGTGCGCTTGATCAGCGGAGCCCCTCCCATCCATGCCGCGAGCTCGACCAGCGGGAACCTCACTTGTCGCGGGCATGGATGACATCGTCGTGTCCTTCTGATGACTTGCAATCGGTCGACATTGTCCTTCCATTGGGTGGGTGGCTGTAGGTTAGGGATGACAACTCGGGACCGCTTTGTAGGGAGAGGAAAGGGAGGAGAGTGCACTAACAAGTGGGGTCCTCAAAGGTTTATAAAAAGTCCCAAAAAATATTCCATCTTTAACATTTGCTCCCTAGACTATCTACCACATGCTATGTCAACTTGTCCGGTCAAAAACATCACCATTAATGTCCATCCAGTCAAAACCGTCCGCCAGCTACCATGTTGGCTTGACAGAGGAGGCCCACATGCCATAATCACATTTAACTTAGTGGTTAATAGAAAGTGGTAGGTACCTGTCATGTGTCATGGTGTTAATCTAGAGTGGTGATTTTCTGTCACAAACCTTAAAGTTGGTGTTTTTTAAAACATTAATCCTAATTGTGGTGTATTTTTGTAATTTTCTCATTATATGCAGGTAGTGCATCAGCCTCACCATTCTGGAACGAAAAAGTAATGATAAAATAGAAGAACAAAACTAATGAGCATTAATAACACCTAATGAAACCTTGTTTGGATTCATGCTCCTAAAAAAGTACTCACTCGTACAATTTTTGCTGGAATAAACACATCCGTTTGTTATCTCATTCCCTTCATAACCCTTATATTAGTCTTTATCTTCCGGTATAGTTTCGCCCCTTCAAGGACAATGTCGGCTTATCAGGTGTCCGACTCACTATAGCCCTATTACTGTAGTCATCTATGTGTTTGTTCACTTGCATGACTGATATGCCTTAATCATCCCGTAAGGGAATAATAAGGAAGTCCAGTTCCACAATTGAATTGGGGAGAGGACCCGAAGGGGAGCTCGAGCCAGAAGCAGGCAGAGAGTCGAACTCAAAATAGTAACTCGATGCCGAGTCAGCAAGAGGAGCTCAAAAGAGTGACTCGATCCTTGCCTTGTTTGAGACGAATCCTTTTAGGGGGCCTTCACACAAGGTGAAAATCGTCCTCACACACCACAAATCGAACTACCCATATATGTGGATGTGCGATGAAACTCCAATACGCACACGGTTTTCTTCCCCGTGTGCGAAAGGACACATCCTTCGTCGAAACCAACCACTTTCGAAAAGATCATGTTTTGCACACTATTTCTTCCCTCTACCGTGTGCGTTCACGATAGGTTGGAGACTAACATTTTTGGTCGTGTGAGTTTACGTTTGTACGCACATGGTGGGTTTAACCTAGTCGTCTGCTTTTACGAAACATCGTGAACGGTTTTGTATGTTAACGGTGACATGTACCAGCAACCCATGTAGCACCTATTAACCCGTTCTCAACCCATGAACAATATGAGTCCGAAGCTTCTTTCGTAACTCCCAGAATTTCTTCGTAGTGGCTCCGTTCCATGCCTCATTTCATATAGTACTTGCATCACCAGTACAAAAAACATGTGCAGCATTTCATCAAAATAAAGTAGAGAATTTCAATTATTATTTGATTTTATATTTCATACACCATATGTATACATGCATTTCTCATATATTCGACTGCTAGCTATACAAATGAGTATTTCTTGGTTACATCTTTGTCTCCTGGCACACTTTTCAAGACTCTGGCTTGTATGTCTTGTTGAATTTGTAGCTTTGTGTTGAAAAAATGGATAGGAACTTGGAGAAGGTTCCCTATCCACTTATATAGAAACAAAAAATGAATAAATGATACGATGGAAGCAAATATATCAATTACGAGTTATGAGCATAGGTACTTACTCTTTCGATAACACGGGAGGCGAATGCATTGAGAAGGGAGATACTTAACCCTCGTGATCATGCCATGCTATATGAAAGAGGGATCTTTGACCCTCTAGTACCTCACAATAGCCACATTGCAGGACTTTACATCCTAAGCACAAGACAGGAAAACTGGATAAAAAATTATCAAGTAAGAATAAAAACACGTAAAAATAGAATTACATGATGTCAATTCAAATGATTAGTAGACTTACGTATGTGTGTAACATGTGAGGTGGTCATATAATTCACCAAGATGAGTGGAGAAGTAAGACAACTTTCTCCTCTACTAGGCACCAGCAGGGCAAATATTGCCTCCAGAGAGATCGAATGTGTGAGGCTTACCTTCTAAGAAAATATTAAAGATGCACCACATCACACACCTTCTCTCTTGGTAACGTATTTGTTCATTTGTTTTAGCAGTTGCTAAGAACATGATATAAGATCAGTAATAAACTCTTTCTATGCAGTGTCCCTAAAATAATATCCCTATTATATAATGCTACCTAGAGTTAAATATGTGAAACATGTAGAAAAAATAGTAATATAAATAGATTTATACGTCCAACTTAGCTAGATATTAAAAAATAACTAAATATAGCTATTGATAGAATACTACTTCCTAAAAGCAAAACATTTATCATGTGTGAATAAATAGATATAATGAACATATTTGTACATCCGGTTTGAGTAAATATATATTAGATCTTATACAACTAACAGATTAGTACATTTGTCCCAAATAAAATAATAAAGTAGATCTAATTAACACAATAAATATATATTCGATCTCGTCTAATTAACACATTTATCCAACTAACTCACATATAAAATCATGTCACGAAGACACATGAGAGACTGAATATAAGTCACTGTCGAGGGCTAACCTCGACAATGCTCATGGTTATGGACTTAGAGTTTCGTGGAAAGAGAGCACTGGTGATTTCGTCGTCCTATTAGACAAACAAGGGAGTCGATGTCCCGCCTGATTACTAAAGAAGATGATTATAGGGTTGCCTATTTGCTAGATGCAATCTAACTCACGGTGGGTTGTGTCTTACTCACGGTGCCCTTTCCGTCAGCTCCTCCTGGCCTTTATATGAGTGGCTAGGTCTTAGAGTTCTAGAAGGATCAGTTACAGGTTACAAATACAACTCTATTACTATGTCGGTTTAGAAATTTTCCTTGATCAACATGTCTGGTTCTCGGGCTTCGGATGCTTCTAGGACTCTCGGCTTCTTATGGGCTGTATGGACCATGGTTCAGATATGTATCATGTATACCAATTATGGGAACCCACTAAGTCATACCCATGTCAGTCGCATGTATAGAACCAATGCCATAACAATATTCTAACGAATCGAGCATTGCCCTCCTAGTCCCTACTCCTCCCCTCTTCCCCTCTTGTCACTAGCTTGCACCATCAAGAAAAGATCAAGCGGTGTCCACGGAGGTGGGTTTTCCTTTACACGTGTGTGTGGAGGTCTGTGTGGGGCATTCTTTCTAGCGGTAGTGTGATGTGGTGGTGTGGTGGTCTAGGCTCAGTGGATAGCAGCAAGCCTTGACGGTGGAGGTCCTTGGCGGTGGCCTGACTTTGTGCATAATAGGTGGTGGCATCAGGTGGTGGTCTCCATGCATGTCCTAGAGCTAGGCTGATCTTGGTCGGGCAGGCCTTAGGCATGTGCGTGCTTTGCCAGTTGCCTCCAGGTGCTTTCAGGATCTCCCTCCCTAGCTACGGTGTGGTTGGTGTGCTAGATTTGGGTCGTGTGGGCCATGATTTGGTGGCCTCCTGACAACTTCATTTTGGGTATATAGAGTGTGATTTGTGGGCATTAGTGCTCGTCGTACATGTTGCACCCATGCTACCTACTAGCTTGGATTTCGACCACACGGGTCTAGATCCAGCACCGAGCTCCCATGTCTATGTGTTTGGCTTGTTGTGGTGGGATTTGTCATCTCTCAGGTGCGAGATGGATGCCGGATGGTGACCATAGAAGGTGGCTACTCAGATGGCTCTACGACGAGTGATGTTGCAGTGGTGGTGGCATATTTATTTTGTATGTGTATGGTGAAGAGTAGGTGGCAGGGAGTCATGGTGTTTGTGGTGCTTCGTGGTGGCGACGCCTAGATCGCGTTATGGATGTCATGTTTGGTGGTAGCGGGCGGTCCAAAGTTCTGTTGTATGGCATAGAGGATTTTGCTAGTGAAATATTAGTGCTTCGGCACCAACAGTGGCGATGCATGTGGGTGTTGTGACACTTTGGGGCATCATTGTGTTACCTCGTGTGGTGACCTAGCGCTCCACTCCATGTTGTAGAGCGCGAGTCATTGGCATAACACTTACAGAAATCCTCTTTCATAAATATTACACCCTCAGAGTGGTACAGTAGAACCGTTGTCGGTCCAACTAATTACTTATTCCTTATTCATAACACAAGAGCAATACAAGATTCGAAATCCTCCTCGGTCCAGTGAGGATTCACTTTTACCAAGAAATTTAAAAGCGCTATCTTGATGAACAATTGCACTTCTAAGATAAGCGTCATTAGAGCATTGCAACTTTATTGGGTTAGGTCTAGGTTGTGCATCCTGGCTATCCTATGCATGCAGAATTATTTCTCTAATTCTGTGTTATCCTCTTCTATTCCAAATTCTATTCCGTAGTCTACACCTTCAATTGCACCTGAGAGGTTGGGTTCATCATAATAAACCGCCTCCTCGGTGGTATCTTCTGTAACAGTCGTGTCTTCTATCTTCGTGGTACCTAAGCAAGGGATTTAAGAAGTTTAGATTGAGTATGAGTGTATTCATCAAGGTCTATAGTAGTTGTCTGATGATCTATCTAAATCCATGGATAAGAATCCTGAGCCTATACTTAGTTTTCCAAATCAAGTTTTCAGAAGAGGTAAGTTTTAGTCCTTTTTATTAAAAAACTATGTCCGTTAGCCTTCACGTATTGTACAGGATTTCACAGAATCCCTTTCCAGCTGCGTTCACAATCCTTTCTCGGGATAGGGAGTAACATGTCATAGTTCATACACTCTCGAGGGTGGCACTACTTTTTCGACAAACGATCTCAGACTAAGTGCATAAAAGGGTATACCTTCCCATTCAAACTTCCTTGGTTTAAGACTCAGTAAAGATCCAAGCCAATCACTATCCTTCTCCATGACTCCACAGTCCACCCATTGTAATGAGTTTTGGTCGAGTGACCTATGCTCAATTACCATCTCTTCTAATATGCTAAGTCGTTACCCTGAAGCACATGATAGGGACGTCACGGGCTCCCACCCACTGATCCCCTCTCTAGATCTCAGCCCGACTTAGTATACGAGGACATACGAAAGCAAAAAAGATACATCTAACTTATCTGTCCCATTTCAGAACTTGTGGTCAAGCGCGTTTTATACGGTACAAGAATTGCTAACTACGTTAGTTGTTAATCCTATGTGTTTATCCGATGAAATTTAATCTCCATCGTCGTATAGTTTCCCATCTCTTAACCATGATTCCATCGCTCACTACCCTGAGCCGGTAATCCATAATTCATATTTATTATGAAAATAGTGTTTTGATTTTAAATGCATGTGATAAGGTTTTGAAAGTGCTTTCTTAAATATGTCAATGGATATGTAAGCATTCGCTTGCAATGAATATTATAAGTTTGATCTCACAAAGTAATGCAAGATTGAACTTGCCTGTGATTTCCGAATTAAGGAAATTTGAAGGTTCTATAATATTCTGGATCTCTAATTATAAAAATACACATCATTGTCAAGTAAAGACAATGTATAAAATCCAAATACATGCTTATAGTCTAGATAGCTATTTTATTTTTGTTGGTTGTTCCCTTCCCCTAGGTGTCTTAGGTTTTATTTAAAGTATTTCTTAGTTTAGATTTTTATCTTCACTTTAGAATTTTCATATATCTTTTATGGTAAGAATTTGGATAACATTATAATTTTGAATTTTATTTAACACTCAATAGACATGAGTACTCATAGATTCATTTTAATAAAGGATTATTCCATGTTTTTATTGGATTATTAATATTCTTTTGAATTATTATTATTTAGTATTAAGTTTATTAAGGATTTCTTAATATAATATTTTTATAATTCTAGGAAAAAAAGAATTCTCATTCCTTATATTTTTCCAATTTGGAACTATTTTTATTTTCATTATTTTGGATATGCATTTTCCTTTAGGGTTTTAATTTATTATTAATTATTTGCATTTTTCATTCCTTGATAACTATTTTTTTAAATCCACAAAAAAATAATTTTTGGAGTCTACACAATTTTATATATCTAGGAGTATTTTGATTTTGATTTTTGTAAAATTTCTAGGGTTGTTTTTGGTTAATTGAGAATTTATCTAATTGTGAAAATAGCAAAATGCCCTTGGGCCCACCAGTCGGCCCAGTCACTTAAGTGACTGGACCCACTGGGCCGACGCGTGCAGCCCCCTCCCCTCTCTCTCTCTAGGCGATGGCAACTAGTGTCACTGTCGCTCTGCCCTACTGCCTCGGCCTCTCTCGTTGTCACGCTTCTGTCTAAATTAATCCCTGCCTCCACTCTACAATCCTACCGGCTAGATTTGTCTCGCTTCCTCTCTACTAGTCGCTCGCAACCCTAACCCGCTCTATTGTTTCGGTGATGGCGATATGGTGGTTCTCTAGTATGAGTTCGGTGTTCTCCCCGCCATCGAGATGGCTTCCTATGGTGGCTACGCCACCACTCCTGGCTGCTATGCCAGGTGCAAGTCAAGATGCCCTCCTATGGGTACTCCATGTGCTGCTAGTTGTTGTCGTTTCTACCCTTCTTCCTCTTCTCAATCAGTGGTGAGCTGGTCTCCTACTTTTTTAAGGTAAATCCCTCCTCCCTCACTCTCATTTTTCTACAAAAATTTCTACTACTGGGTTACCTGGGGAATTTCCCCCAATTTCTAGGGTTTATGTCTGTTTTCCTATCGTGATATCGATTATAGGTTTCCTGGTAGGTTTTGGGTAGTTCTAGCATGTTCTAGAGTATTCTAGTATGCTAGTTGTTTCTCTGATGCTTGACATGATCAATATTAGGTTATGTTAATGTTGTTTTAGTCTAGGTGTTCCAGTTCTTAAGGTTCAGTGCTCAAGCATGTTCTTATGTTATTGCTTAGATTATGGTGTGGATGCTTTACTAGTTAGTCTTACGTATTTTGTATCGATTCCATTATATAAATGGTTAATACAGTTAAGTTCCTATTTATGATTAAGTAGTTGTTTTATTAAGTGTTGTTGATTATCAAGTTCTTTATTTACTTTTAGTCAAAATCCACAACTCAACTGAGTTGATGGTTCATCATTTGTTCTAACTTAGTGTTTATTTATTATTGCAGATTATCTGACATGTTGTCTTTGATAGTGTCTTCCTCATCCTATAAACTTCCAGTTCTCAGGGGGTGGAGAGGATGATTTATGATTTCATTTCATAATTCTCTTACCAGATGGCATGGTAAAATTTTAAATTATTGTTTGCTAGGTGGGTTACTTAATTATTTGTGTAGTGTTGTTTAGTATGGTTCTTAGGAATACAATATGTTTAGTTTATCTCAATCAATCAATCAGGGTTTAATAGGTCGTGTATAGGGTATAGGTGATTGATTATTGTGTGTGATGCCTCTTAATTGAATGTACATGGATGATAATCCAGTCCCTATGCTTATGCTTGCTTCCTAGCAACAAGATCATGATCATAGATGATCTTTTGGTTCTAAGTATTAGTGCTACTACTAATATCCTACCCTTCCTTTTAATTATTATCCTACCCATCCTAAAAGTTTTTAAGCTAAAACCTTTGTAGATTCCTAAGATTGCTTGATGAAGATCTGTAGTAGCTTCCTTCTTCTTCTTCCTCTGGTTCTTGAAGTGTTCGTAAAGTTCTTCTTCTTCCTTCTTTTCTTCTACTAGCACTCAGATCTCTCTCTAAACTAGCGTATGTGTGTTTTTAGTCTAAGCTAGACTAGTGAGTTGTGAGCTTCGGGGTCTCAGGTGGTCATCTATTTATAGTGTTCCTAAGTGGTTGTGGTGGTGACACCAATATCATGCATTTAGGTGATTCACATGCTTAGGTATGTGTGAAACGTCTCTATTGTTTAACATATTCATAGGTGGCATGTTGCTTTCGGTGGTTAAGCCCATGCTAGATTTAACTAATGTGTGTATGCCAAAATTGGCATATAAGTTTTTTGTTTGTATATGTAGGGGTGAGTATCTACATATGCCTAAATAGGCATGTCGGTTTGTTTTTGTCACGTTCTGATGAGTGCATATTTGCATCATGTTTTATATTATTGCTTTGCATTATAGTGGTAGGATCTTGGTATTTTACGGCGTTCGCGCACACATTTTATGTTTATTTTGACCAGGATCGGGACAGATGATGGGTACAATGGACAAAATTCTTGGAGCAGTTGTATTGGGGACAAAAGGAGTCAAACACAACTTAAATCGCTTATTTGAGAAATATCAATAACACTAGAAGAAAACCCGAAGCGATCGAGGTATCCAGAAGGTTTAACGACCAACTATACGGCGGGAATTAATTTTTCGGCCGTATAGTTCCTGCCATATAGTTGTCGCCACCACCACCTCCTCAAATAGTTTCAGCCCGTGCAACTAGATCGGGGAGACAACATACAGAACACCCAGAAATCGCAGAAAACCTCACCTCCGGAAGGAATTTGGAGGGGGAACTTGCCCAAGGGATCCATCTTCGCCCTATGCAGATCTGGGAGGCTAAGGCATCGATCTTCATCTTCATCAACCGCTGCACCACCATCATCTCCATCCATTCCATCTTCACCCCAAATAGATCTTCTTGTAATTTCCGTACTCGTTGTGGATTTATATAAGAACTATTTATTTAAAATTGTTTCCATTACCATTGCCATGATTTTGATTGTCTCCATGTCTGAGTAGATCTTTAGTTCTTGGGGGGATGGAGAAACCCTAGCATATGATTGAGATAAGATAGAGATTATTATGTTATATATCATTATGTGTATGTGTTAATTGACTTCATCTTGATGTTGGGAGTTGTGCACCTCCTTAATATTTGCCTCTTATGGGGACACGATGAAAGGGATTACTTGTTGGTAGACGGAGGGACGATAGCACTTACTCTGACTATAAAGTTGTTGTCATTCTTTACGTACTAACTTGGAGAAACAAGGAGAACTCATAAATCCATGTTCATGTGATACATTGCAAATGTTTTTGATGTTCCATGCTTGGTTTTATCTACTTTCTTGTGTTTGTCCACAATTTGGAGTACTTTTCATATGATTTCTTGGACTAACCTATTAACAAGAGCCACAGTGCCAGTTGCCTGTTTTCTGTTGATTTTTGGTTCTAGGAAAGTCAGAAAATGAATATTCTCGGAATTGGACGGGACAAAAGCCAAAGTTCCTATTTTACCGGAAGACACTTGGAGCCAGAATACGAGACGGAGAAGGGCTAGAGGGTGGCCACACCACCTGGTGGCACGAGCCAGGCCAGACCGCGCCAGGGGGTGGTGTGGGCCCCTCCGGCACCCCCTCGGTCTCCCCTCTCGCCTATAAGAGCCTCCCGATGCATAAACCCTAAATCATCAAGCCTCCAGCCACGAAAAGTTCCGCAGCGCCGCCGCCACCGAAGGGGAGATTCGGGGGATAGAAAGTCTCTGTTTCGGCACCATGCCGACAGGAAGTGCCCCCGGAGCCATCTCCATCGATCTCCACCACCATCTCCATCACCGTTGCTGATTCCCATGATGAGGAGGGAGTAGTTCTCTCTCGAGGCTAAGGGTTCTACCGGTAGCTATGTATTCATCTCTCTCTCTATGCATGATCTTATTGAGATCATGAGCTTGTAATCTATAGATCCACCTTGCTACTCAAGTGCTTTAATAGATCTCTGCTCTCCCCATGTGTGTGAAAGTGATAGCATGCTCACCATGGTGGCACTTAGGCTAGAGATTACAAATACTTGTTATGAGTTATATTTGGAGTTGGATGTCTTTATAAAATTGTGGTGTTTGTTGGACTCATCTAGTACTCAAGGTGACAGTGTGGGGTTTTCTAGATGGGAAAGACTTACTTTGAGGTGTGCTGTTATAGCCCTACCATCGATTAGAGTGTCCAACCGGAGAGTAGTATCATAAAGAAGAATATATTTATATGAGAGTGTTCACTAGTGAAAGTATGATCCCTAGGCCTTGTTTCTAAGCATTGAAACACCATTTGCTACTAGATCTATTACATGTTTGCTTGCTTCTATCTTTATTTCAGTTTTACTTTAGTCTCTTCCACTCCATCAGGCTATTTTCTATCACCGTTACCACTTATAATTATCTATACCACTTGTATTTCACTATCTCTTCGCTGAAACCTATACACCTGACAAGTGTATTGGGTGTGTTGGGGACACAAGAGACTTCTTGTATCTTGATTGCAGGGTTGCTTGAGAGGGGATACCTTTGACCACTTCCTCCCTGAGTTCGATAAACCTTGGATGGTCCACTTAAGGGAAACATTGATGCTGTTCTACAAACCTCTACACTTGGAGGCCCAACAACTGTCTACAAGAATAGAAGTGCGTAGACATCACCATGCCACGGGAGAAATCCCTTAATAGCGGGATAATACGATTGATGTCGTTTATCTGTAAGCTGTGGTTATGAAGGATGATGTGAGCAGTGGTTGCTGCCTATTTGTCCATATATGGAGCTCCTCCCACATACATACATATCATGAGAATATTTGTTATAATAATCTTGATTGCTTAGTCTAAATTGCTAGCGGTGTATCCACCACTCCCTGAGAACGTCTTTTTCCCTATTGCAGTTCCAAGCTCTTTTACACATGCGATTCTTACTTTCTACATTAAGTTTTACCTTCCTTTAATTGCTTCATTCAATCAAAAAAACAAAAAATAATTCTACTTTTCTTGCATCTCAAAATTATTCCTTAAGTACTTCATTTAGTTTTAGTTAAAATCATTTTAGTCTTTCGCCTACTGCTCCCTGTGGGATCGATATCTTTATTTCGAAACTAGCTACAAACGATCTGTGCACTTCCAGTCATCAAGCTATTTTCTGGCACCGCTGTCGGGGAGCTTAGCACTATAAGTCACTTTACTTTTAGTTATTTACTTTCGTTGTACTAATTTTTAATTTAAGTTGCAGGACAACAACAATGGACAACACTCAGCATTTAATCCAGCTTGAGGCAGTAAGGAAAATGGGTTCGCCCATGGATGCTTTTATAACTGTCAGTAAAAGCATAAATCTAGATGGAATTGAGATCCACCCTTTATTATTTGAACTACTACACTGTAAGAAATTTGCAGGAACCGATGAAGAGAGTCTATATGGACACTTACAATTTTTTGAAGTTGTTCTTGGTTCCTTTAAATTTGACAACTGTAATCTTGATATGGTTAAAACCCAGTTGTTTAGACAAACTCTGTCTAATAATATTTGCGACTAGTATAGATCTTTTTATACAGAAGCACCAAGGACTTGGACGGAATTGACAACCAATTTCCTATCAAAATATTACTCAGAAAGCAAAGCTCACAGGATGAGAGGTATTATTATCAGTTTCAAAAATAGTCCTGATGAGAGTTTGTATGAAGGGTATCTAAGGTACAAAAGCTATCTAGATAATTGCCCCATCATCGTTTGCCTGATTGGTTAATCACTCACACTTTTTATGGAGGGCTTAATAATAAAAATAGAACGAACCTAGACACCGCTTATAATGGTAGTTTTCTATCTTATACCTATGATGAAGCCTGGAAATTAATAATTAAAATGAGGGAGACAAAGGAAAATCTTAAAAATGAGGAGAACGTTACGAATAGTTCTTCTGAATATGCTTGTGTTAACGATTTCCTTGCAGATGAAAGGACTTGTGCAATGATTAAAACTCTTAGTATTGATTCTTACTCAGTAAAGAAAATTATTGAGAATTATGCAGGGCATTTACAGGTACCTACAGAATGGGAACCCCATAAACCCCTTGAAGAAAAGAAGCGTGCAAGATAAAGTGCGCTAATGGAAGAGTTCTCCTCTGCACCTATTCAAGAGAATATCAAGAAAAAGCAAAAAGAGGAAGAACAAATAAAGAGAAGATTAAAGAAACTAGAAAAGAACCCTGAAGTTACCAATATAAATAATGTTATATTGAAGGATCTTATGCACGAACAGTGGATAATGAAATGGTTATGCTAGACTTTGAAACCTCAAAATTCATCGAAGGTAAGGTACGAGGTAACGAAACTTCTAAACATATGACTCCTATATATTATGGAGAAACTTTCTTATACGGAATTTGTGAGCCGATTTCCACTATAAATATTATGCCTTTATCACTTTATGAGGAACTTCGCTACAATTTAAATAATCCAAATGTGGATCTGGTAGACACTACTATTAAATTGTCTAATAGAACTGATATAAAACCGGAAGGTGTTATCAGAAATATCTATGTCTTTATTGGATCACTCATGTTCCCCCTTGATTTTCATATTGTTGATATGCCTCGAGATTCTTTTTGTCCTATTCTTTTAGGCATGCCTTTTGTTTCCATAACCAAAGCTCGAATTGATAATAAGAAGGAGAGTATTTCAATGATGTTTGGAGAAGAGGAAATGACATTCCACTTTGCCAAACTAAAGAAGAGGCCATATGAAGTGGAAGATATCAAGGAAGAGAAAACGATTGCCGAGCTGGCCGCAATTCATTTCAGTACTCCACAAGATGAATTAGAGAGGAGCCTAATTAATTGGGAGGAAGCACTAGATGATGAGGAGAGAGAATACATGCATGATTACGTTGATTCAATTCCGGAAGCACAAAATCCACATGACTATTAAGAACTGGTAAGAAAAGGAGATGAAGAACCTCCGCCAATTGAATTGAAACAACTTCCAGATGATATGAGGTATGAGTTTTTAGATAATGAAAATAAATGTCATGTTATTATTAGTAAAAATCTATCAGAAAATGAAACAAATAAACTCATTTCGGTCTTGATTAAGCATCGTGAAGCCTTTGGATATACTCTAAGTGATATTAAAGGAATAGATACATCTATTGTAACACATAAGATTACCATGCTTGATGATGATGAACTTGTAATTGACACACAAAGAAGGCTTAATCCGAAAATGAAGGAAGTAGTAATAAAAGAGGTTATATGCTTATTAGATGTTAGCATAATATATCATATTTCTGACAGTAAGTGGGTTAGCCTAGCTCATTGCATACCAAGACAAGGGGGTCTTGATGCTGCTATGAATGAGGATGGTGAGCTAGTTCCTGTAAAACCTATTATTGGATATCGCATGTGCATTGATTTTAGGAAACTAAACCGTGAGACACGGGAAAATCATAAACCTATATCATTTATGGATAAAATTTTAGAAAGACTTAGTAATAATTCTTATTTCTGTTTTCTTGATGGTTATTCTGGATATTCTCAAATTGCTATACAACCGGAAGATCAAGAGAAAACAACTTTCACTTGTCCTTATGGCACATATGCTTATAGATTAATTCTGTTTGGCTTATGTAATGCAGCTGTGACTTTTCCAGAATGTGTTTTAAAAATCTTTGATGATCTTGTTGAGAAGACTATGGAAGTTCTAACAAATTATTTCATTATTTGTGGAACAACATTTGATAAATGCCTCTACAATTTAACCAAAGTTTGCAGAGATGCAGGAAATCAAATTTGGTTTTGAATTGGGAACAATGCCGTTTCATGGAAAGAGAAGGTAAAGTTTTTGGGCATAAGGTTTCGGAGAAGGGTATGGAAATAGATAAAACTAATATAGATGCTATAGAAAATCTTCCAATACCTCAGGACATAAAAACTTAAAAATGTTTCTGGGACATACAGGTTTTTATAAGCGTTTTATAAAAGATTTTGCTAAAATATCTATGCCTCTCACCAACCTTGTTGAGAGAGAAACTCCATTCTACTTTGATCATGACTGCATTGCAGCTTTTGAAAACCTTAAAAACAAATTAGTTTCAACACCCATCATGCAATCTCCAAAATGGGATGAACCTTTCGAAATCATGTGTGATGCTAGTGACTATGCTTTAGGGGCTGTGTTAGGACAGCGACACGGAAAAAATTTAAATGTTATTTATTACGCTATTAGAACTCTTAATAAGATTCAGAAAAAATATGCTACTACAGAAAAATAGTTCCTAGCTATAATTTTTGCTTGTGACAAATTTAGATCTTACATCATTAATTCTAAGGTAATAGTTCATATGGATCACCAAGATTTGCTCACCTCCTTGTGAAAAAGGATGTGAAGCCTAGGTTGATTAGATGGGTTTTATTACTGCAAGAATATGATTTCCAAATAGTAGATAGGAGGGGTAAGGATAATCCGGTAGCAGATCATCTCTCTAGGATGGAGGGAATAATTACTAACCCCGTACCTATAAATGAGTCATTTCCAGGAGAATATTTAGCAAATATTGAAATTGCTGATCCTTGGTTTGCGGATTATGCTAACTATCTCGTAGTAGAATTTATACCTCCTGGTATGACAAGAAATCAAAGAAAGAAATTCTTTAATAATCTTAAATATTATTTTTGGGATGATCTGTATCTATATCGTCATGGACCTGACGGAATGATTCGGAAGTGTGTTCCTAACCATGAAATGAATACAATTTTGCAAGCTTGTCATGATAGCCTGTATGGAAGACATCATGCAGCCAAGCGAACTGCAGCAAAGGTACTTCAATCCAGATTCTATTGGCCCACCTTGCTGATACGTTGCAAATGTATCTATAATTTTTGATGTTCCATGCTTGTTTTATATCTACTTTCTTATGTTTTGTCCACAATTTGGAGTATTTTTATACATTTTCTGCAACTAACCTATTAACAAGATGCCACGGTGCCAGTTGCATGTTTTCTGCTGTTTTTGGTTCTAGAAAAACAAGAAAATGAATATACTCGGAATTGGACGGGACAAAATCCAAAGTCAATATTTTACCGGAAGACACATGGAGTCCAAAGGAGAGACGAAGGGGGGCCACAGGGCGACCACACCATCCCTTGGCACGGGCATCCCTAGGTCGCGCCAGAGCATCGTGTGGGACCCCTGGCCGGCCACCGACCTCGCCCCTTCGCCTATATATTCCTCCCGATACAGAAACCCTAAATCGGGGAGCCTCCAGCCATGAAAAGTTCTGCAGCACCGCCGCCACCGAAAGGGAGATTCGGGGGATAGAAAGTCTCTGTTCCGGCACCCTGCCAGGACGGGGAAGTGCCCCCGGAGCCATCTCCATCGATCTCCACCACCATCTCCATTGTCGTTGCTGATTCCCATGATGATGAGGGAGTAGTTCTTCCTCGAGGCTAAGGGTTCTACTAGTAGCTATGCGTTCATCTCTCTCTCTCTCTCTATGCATGATTATATTGTGACCATGAGCTTTGTAATCAAGTAAATCTACCTTGCTACTCAAGTGCTTTAATAGATCTCTGCTCTCCCCATGTGTGTGAAAGTGACAGCGTGCACACCATGGTGGCACTTAGGCTAGAGATTACAATTACTTGTTATGAGTTATATTTGGATTTATATGTTTCTATAAGATTGTGGTGTTTGTTGGAACCATCTAGAGCTCAAGGTGATAGTGTGGGGTTATCTAGATGGGGAAAGCAGACTTTGAGGTGTGCTGCATGGATTAGAGTGTCCAACCGGAGAGTAGTTAAGAGTAGTATCATAAAGAGAAGATATTTATATGAGAGTGTTCACTAGCGAAAGTATGATCCCTAGGCCTTGTTTCTAAGCATTGAAACACCATTTGCAATTAGATCTGTTACATGTTTGCTTTCTTCCATCTTTATTTTAGTTTGCCTTTAGTCTCTTCCACGCCATCAAGCTATTTTCTGGCACCATTGTCTTATATCCATACCGCTTGTATTTCACTATCTCTTCGCCGAACTAGTGCACCTATACACCTGACAAGTGTATTGTGTGTGTTGGGGACACAAGAGACTTCTTGTATCTTGATTGCAGGGTTGCTTGAGAGGGATACCTTTGACCACTTCCTCCCTGAGTTCGATAAACCTTAGGTAATCCAATTAAGGGAAAACTTGCTGCTGTTCTACAAACCTCTACACTTGGAGGCCCAACAACTGTCTACAAGAATAGAAGTGCGTAGACATCAAGCTATTTTCTCATGTGATTCTTTGGGGAGGTAAGGTAAAAGGTACTCACATCCTCTGGTGTGAGTGCTCGAAGTTATTTCCTTTAGATTCTGCAATTATATCTTTTTGTTTCTTGTTTTTATTTTCACTAGTTAGGCTTAATGGAAAACAACAACAAAATTAGAGAGCTTTATTGTATTTACCTTGAGTTAGGACATGAAGTGTTTGAAGAGAAAATTAAAAAACCTATGGAACTTTATTTGCGTGCTAATAGCAATGTTATTAGTATGAATTCTTTGAACACCATTATTGCTAATGCTATGGAAAAGTCTAAGCTTGGGGAAGCTAGTTTTTATAAAAATGATCTTTTTAGTCCCCCAAGCACGGAGGAGAAAATTTACTTTGATGATACTATACCTCCGATATATGATGATTACAATGATGAGTATGATATTTTTAGTCGACCTACTATTGAGGAGAAAATTAATTATTATTACAATATGCCTCCTATATTTGATGATTATGGTGATGAGAATAATAATGATAGCTATTTTGTTGAATTTGCTCCCACTACAATTAATAAGAATAACTATGTTTATGTGGGGAGTATTAATTCTTTTATGCATATGGCTCATGATAAGAATGTTTTATCTGATAGTTATATTGTTAATTTTATTCATGATTCTACTGAAAGTTATTATGAGAGAGGGAAACATGGTTTTATGTGTCTCAACAATATTAAGTTTCCCCTCTTTGTGTTGAAAATTTTGAAGTTGCACTTGTTTTGCTTTACTATGCTTGTTGCTTTGTGCTTTCATGACTTGTTTCTTTACAAGATTCCTATGCATAGGAAGTGGGTTAGACTTAAATGTGCTTTGAATTTGCTTCTTGATGCTCTCTTTTACTTCAATTCATATTTCTTATGTGAGCATCTTCTCAAACTATCATGCCTAACTTAAAGGCGTTAAAGAAAAGTACTTCTTGGGAGATAACCCAATAGTTTTCTTGAGTATTGGAAGTTATTACTTCTGTAATAACCTCTCCTTATCCTTTTTGTTTGATTTTTGTGCCAATAATAACCTCTAATGAGAGGGAAGTAAGATTTGGGAAAGTGTTGTCCCGAAACAGATTTTTGTGCTTCGCTGTAAAAATTCATGAAAAATCTCTGTACATCGGTTTGAGCTGTAACTTTTTGTGCTTCTGCCCCAGGTTGTTATCCAACTTTCGTTAGTTCAACACTTTTCGATTTGAGCAACAGAAGGTCTTCGAAAAAATTGGTTTTTACCTGCTGGTCTGTTTTGACAGATTTCTGCCATTATTTGCATTTGCCTCTTAATCTCTTTCTCTTTGAGTTCCCTTTGATCACTTGAACTTTTAAAAGGAATTGCTACAGTAGCTTGTGTTTTAATGGAAGTTTTACTTGTGTTGAAACTGAACCTAAAGACTTATTATCTTGAGTACACTAATGTTGCTAATGAAGATTGTGTGAAGTTTTGTATGAAGGAAATTTTCAAGTGTAGGGAAGAGTAATGTGATATGATGAAGTATGGAAAAAAGCACAAGCTTGGGGATGCCACCCATGTCACCCCAAGAAATATCCAAGAAGTACAAGCGTCAAAGCTTGGGGATGCCCAAGGCATCCCCTTCTTCATCAATAAAAAACTCAGGTTTCTTCCAAACACTTCATTTCTATTGTTTGATGCACAATTGTGTTGTTCTTGGAGCGTCTTCGTTTTTGTTTTTAGTTTTTATTTTGTTTGGTTTGCTTAAATAAGTTGGTTGGATCCCAACACACTTATTTTGGAGAGAGACGCACCCCATTATTCATTGCCTAGAACACTCTAGTTTTCACTCTTATTGTTCTGTGAATGTTCTCCTTTGCTAGCACTGCGTTTAGCTTTAGTTTTCGATTGGTGTTGGAAAAGAGTAGGAAAGTTCATGCTTAAGTGGTATAAAAGGAGCTTGTTTTTGACTGTGTCCTAGGCTTTATCATGTCATGCTTGATATTGTTTTGACTTTATGCTTAGTGATTATTGCTATAGCATGACTTGTTACAAACAATTGAGATTGCTTAATGTGCCTTGAAAGAATCATGCGTTGTTTTAGCCAATGGTAAGGAAATCGGTAATCGTTAACTGCTCGGTCGGCTTGGGAGTAGAGATTAATCGGAATTCGGACGATTAATTGATTTAATCGGTCGGCTATTAATCGGTCCAACCTACATAAATTAGCACCTAAAACATGTGTTTGTAAGAAATAAATAGTATATGAGACTCTATATGCCCGGCCTACTTATTTATATCTAAGGTCTGATCAGCAACTACGAGGAACTGATCAATGATGACAAGGAATTGGTTTGTGACGGCAGGAATCGAGCTCCTGGAGGTGAGAATCGAGTGGGAGCTTCGCAAAATCTACCTCATTGGGGTAGGCTAGTGGCTGGACGGACGATATGCGTTGAAAATTTTGTAACTTTTTTGACCAAGTGTAGTAGTTAATCGAGGACATACCTAGTAATCAGACTGTCAGAGCTATTAGTCGGGCTAAATGATTAACACAAACGATTAGTGCTAATCGACACGGTTAGGTCCCTAGTAGCGATTAATCGGCCTATTAATCGCTGATTCAGACGATTTTTTGAATAGTGGTTTTAGCATATTGAAGCATAGTATTGTGGTATTCTCCTTTGATGCTTTATTTGAGTTGACTTGGCGCATGCTCACACCATGTTATGACTATCCCAAGTCACCATAACCTCTATGATCCTTTAGTTTTCGACTTGTAATATCACTTTATGCTTTAATTAATGATGTTTTGTCGCTTTGCATGATTATGGCCATTATTGCTCTCTTAGTTGGTCGCTCCCAGTCTTTTGCTAGCCTCCATAACCAAGTGTGAGTTCCACTCATGCATCCAACTCCAAATAAAACCAAGTTATTCCAAATAGTCCACCATACCTACCTATTAGCATTTGCTATTCCAAGTATATTCTTGTTTTTATCTACCTTCCGAATTAAACTTGTTATGAGAAAACTAGTGTTTAAAGATCTCACGAACTTGATGGCACACTTTACTTTTCTTGCCCCTAATAAACTTGAACCATTGTGTCATCTATGTTGTATATGCTTGCACTTATATGTTGGGGATTAGCAGAACCATGCTATCATGGGGAACGCTTTCAACATTGCACTTGTACATTGTACCCAGTTGATATCATGTTCTTTTGTCTATGGATGTCGTCGGTGTGAAATGAAAGGGGAGTTTGTAAGAAAATGGAGTTATGTATGTGTGTTAGAGAAACGCCTGGGCTGCTGGTCTAATCCATGCTTAATCATGGTGGAAACCTGCAACGTAACCATAATGAGAAATCTATGAAGCATTCTTCTTATAAAAAAAGAGATAGAGATTGAAAAAAAGAAAAAAAAAGATGAGAAAATAGGAAAGAGAGAAAAAAGCACCATTTTACCATGGTAAATAAGAAGATGCTGAGATGCTTATTGTCTGCTTGCCTTGTCATTTTGATATGGGGATTCTTCCGTATCATCGGGCAAGGGGTACCCCGTTGGCGGTTCTCTATGATACACATGTACTTACTATGAAAAGAACTTACCGGTAACTAAACTTGAGTAGCATGAGGAGCGGCCCTCGTATTCAAGGGACATGAGATTGCCAACTTATACTTTGTCAAGCATATACTCCATAGTTTGTTCACTTTAACCTTAATCACTTCAAGATGCTTATGATAGGGGAAATGAGAGCTGAAAGCTAATAAGTACCATAATTTTTGGAAGCTCTTTATGAGACTTGAATCCCTGCTTCCTTCTATGAAGGCCTTTCTTTTACTTTTATGTTGAGTCTCCATCTTCTATCTTTATGCACCTACTGAGAGAGCATAGTGGCCATTCTTAGTTTAATGTGCATTGTCCCAAAACTTGTTGATTGATTCATAACTTTGATATTGCTTGTTCTTAAACTATTTGTATCTAGTCACCCTTATGAACTTTGAAGGTGTCCTATGCATTTATGTTTTACTACTCCATGAGGGACAAGCTGAATGCCACTATGCTATGTTTTCTATATGTGAAACAAACAAACGTCTTTAAATGCATTGTTATTCATGATCTTTGTTTGTATCCTTTGATGTTGCATGCATAGTTACTATGTCATATTGTTAGAACTATATCTTTCATGCTATGTTAAAGTACTATGATCTCAGCTATCAATGGTTTATAAATACCTTGATCAAGATTGTGATGGTGCATGTCACCTCAAAAATTATTCTATCTTTTTATCACTTACGTACTCGAGGACGAGCAGGACTTAAGCTTGGGGATGTTGATACGTTACAAATGTATCTACAATTTTTGATGTTCCATGCTTGTTTTATATCTACTTTCTTATGTTTTGTCCACACTTTGGAGTATTTTTATACATTTTCTGGAACTAACCTATTAACAAGATGCCACAGTGCCAGTTGCCTGTTTTCTGCTGTTTTTGGTTCCAGAAAAGCTAGAAAATTAATATACTCGGAATTGGACGGAACAAAATCCAAAGTCAATATTTTACCGGAAGACACATGGAGTCCGAAGGAGAGAAGGAGGGGGGCCACAGGGCGACCACACCACCCCTTGGCGCGGGCAGCCCTAGGCCGCGTCAAGGCATTGTGTGGGCCCCTTGGCCGGCCACCGACCTCACCCCTTCGCCTATATATTCCTCCTGATACAAAAACCCTAAATCAGGGACCTCCAGCCACGAAAAGTTATGCAACGCCGCCGCCACCGAAAGGGAGATTCAGGGGATAGAAAGTCTCTATTCCGGCACCCTACTGGACGGGGAAGTGCCCCCGGAGCCATCTCCATCGATATCCACCACCATCTCCATCATCGTTGCTGATTCCCATGATGATGAGGGAGTAGTTCTTCCTCGAGGCTAAGGGTTCTACCGGTAGCTATGTGTTCATCTCTCTCTCTATGCATGATCATATTGTGATCATGAGCTTTGTAATCAAGTAGATCCACCTTGATACTCAAGTGCTTTAATATATCTCCGCTCTCCCCATGTGTGTGAAAGTGACAGCATGCACACCATGGTGGCACTTAGGCTAGAGATTACAATTACTTGTTATGAGTTATATTTGGAGTTATATGTTTCTACGAAATTGTGGTGTTTGTTGGAACCATCTAGAGCTCAAGGTGACAGTGTGGGATTATCTAGATGGGGAAAGCGGACTTTGAGGTGTGTTGTTATAGCCCTACCATGGATTAGAGTGTCCAACCGGAGAGTAGTTACGAGTAGTATCATAAAGAGAAGATATTTATATGAGAGTGTTCACTAGCGAAAGTATGATCCCTAGGCCTTGTTTCTAAGCATTGAAACACCGTTTGCAATTAGATCTGTTACATGTTTGCTTGCTTCCATCTTTATTTCAGTTTGCCTTTAGTCTCTTCCACGCCATCAAGCTATTTTCTGGCACCATTGTCTTATATCCATACCACTTGTATTTCACTATCTCTTCGCCGAACTAGTGCACCTATACACCTGACAAGTGTATTGGGTGTGTTGGGGACACAAGCGACTTCTTGTATCTTGATTGCAGGGTTGCTTGAGAGGGATACCTGTGACCACTTCCTCCCTGAGTTCGATAAACCTTAGGTAATACACTTAAGGGAAAACTTGTTGCTGTTCTACAAACCTCTACACTTGGAGGCCCAACAACTGTCTACAAGAATAGAAGTGCGTAGACATCACTTGCCCAAGGACGCAAACGGGTATGTAGAACACTGTGATGCTTGCCAAAGAAGGGGTAATATAGGTAGGAGACAAGAGATGGCAATGATTATAGTCTTATAATCGAACCCTTTGATGTATGGGGAATGGATTACATGGGACCTTTTATAGAATCAAATGGTTACACTCATATTATAGTTGTTATCGATTATGTTACTAAATGGGTTGAAGCTATTCCAACAAGCCATGCAGTTGCAGCTGCCTCACTGAAGATGATCAAGGATGTTATATTCCCCCGATTTGGAGTTCCTAGATTTTTAATCACTGGCGGTGGTTCTCGTTTTATGAAAGAAACTTTCTGGAAAATCCTCTGCAAATATGGAGTAACTCATCGCATTACTTCACTATATCATCCTCAAACGAGTGGTCAAGTGGAACTCTCCAATAGAGAATTAAAGACCATACTCAAGAAGACGATGCGCAAATCAAGAAAAGATTGGTCATACAAGTTAAATGACACTCTATGGGCATACCGTACTGCATTTAAAAATCCAATGGGTATGACACCTTATAAGATGTTATATGGTAAGGCTTGCCATTTACATTTAGAATTGGAACACAAAGCTTTTTGGGAGATCAAGAACCTAAACTATGATCTTAAAGCAGCGGGAGAAACATGTTTATTAGATATTCATGCTTTAGATGAGTTTAGAAGTGAGGCTTATGAGAATGCTAGATTGTTTAAAGAAAAAGTGAAAAGATGGCATGATAGAAAAATAGAAAATAAGGCCTTTAAAAGTGGATACAAGGTGTTGCTCTATAATTCTCATCTTAAGTTGTTTCCAGGAAAGCTCAGATCAAAGTGGGAAGGCCCCTATATAGTTGAAGAAGCTTATTCATCGGGAGCAGTGAAGCTCCAGGGAAAAACACCCTCTCCTTCATGGGTGGTAAATGGACAACGGTTGAAGCATTATCGAGCAAAAGAAGATATAAGTGCAGTCACCATACATGTGATCACCCCAGAAGAGGTGATTAAGCAAAGATATACAAGGAATGGCAACTACAAGAAGGATAGAATCGAGACGAAATGAGTAACACTATGGTCAAGCTATTGACCATAAAAGAGCACTTCATGGGAGGCAACCCATGCAAAATAAAGGTTTGAGTAAGTTTTTAAAATTTTAATTAAGTTTTAGTGGAGATTGTGTTAAATAAGGAACATTTAAAGCTCTAGCAAAGAAAAATAAGATTGATAATGCTAAAATCCCGTTCAAGGGATGCTAATATTGGTCGAAAATTTAAGCTGTCATTTTTCTATCAAAACTTGATGTTTCATTAAGTTTCAGATTAATAAAGAATTCTCAGAGAAGCAGGTAATTTTTTGGTGGATCCAGAAGGTCTAACGACCAACTATACGATGGGAATAAAATTCTGGCCGTATAGTTGCAGTCGTATAGTTGTTTCGACATCACCCCTTCCGTTTACAAAAGGTACTGAAAGTTTAATGACCAACTATACGGCATGAATAAAATTTTTGGCCGTATAGTTGTCATCGTATAGATATCAATGCCTTCGTCAAAATTCTTTTCTAGGGTACTGAAAGTTTAACGACCAACTATATGGTAGGAATAAAAATTATGGCCGTATAGTTGCTGTCGTATAGTTATCGACCCATCTCCAAAAAAAATATTCGGAGTATAGAAGGTTTAACAACCAAATATATGACGGGAATAAAAAATTCCCGCCCGTATAATTTCGGCCGTATAGTTGGTTCGACCATAGAAGGCAAATCTATAGTCGGTTCATAACTATACGGCGGGACCTATACGGGTCGCGCACGTATAGTTGCTCGTTATGAACTGCGGCTAGGGTTTTCAACCTCCCCTTTTAAAGTTGATCGCATCTAACCTTTTTCTTTAAGTTTTCGCAAAGCTACAGCCTCCAGCCTCAAAAAAAATCCTCGTCATCCCTATACAAGACCCTTCTAACAATATCCATACAGCAAAGCCATGCAGCCCTTCCATGTCAACAAGATTTGGAGGAAGAAATAAGAAAAGCCCGTGAAGAGGATCGAAGAAGTAGAACCTAAAGGATCATCATCGTCGTCCAGCCCGGAGATCAAGCCTCACCCAAACTGGGAGGACATGTTCCAGCAAAGGATGGAGATGATGAGGCAAGCAGACTAGGGAAAGAGCAAGGATGAGTATCTCCCTAATCCCTATCGTCACAACATAGGATCCTATTATAAACCTCCTCTCGGTTTGTCACCTCTTAAGCCTAAGAAGGTGCGGCAAGATGAGATTCATGATAAGATCTATCAGTTGGAAAAAGCTTCAAAGGCATGTGTTGAAACAATTGGAGAAGGGATTGACTCCTACTGGATGATGAGCAAAGACCTTGAGAAAAAGGTCAATGACATCGACGGTAGAGTTGGTTTCTTGATTAAAACTGTTTTTGAGTTGATAGATGAGAAGAAATTCCTCCAGAAGAAAATTTTGAAGCTTCAATACGACATGGCCGAGCTCAGCATCCGCCTCGCAAGCATAGCTAAAGTTTGCAACACAGGGGAACAAGGCAATACTCTTCCTACCCAGGAGGAGGAATAGGTACCAATAAGGAGTTATTTGATCCTACCTGGCTTGATTCCAAGCTTGGGGAGATCTTTAAGACCTTGTAATCTATATTATAAGTTTTATATTACTATTTTAGTTTTGCATTAGTTCGAGCTTATAAATAAAGTTCGCATCATTTGAATTCCCTTAAGGAATAGTCAATGCCATTTGTGAAATTCCGAGTTTATTATCATATATGGAGCATTATTGAGTTTGTCCTTGTCTTATTGGATATATGAATGGCTTGACTATAATTTTACTTGCACTTGATGATAGCAATAGGAGTCTTCCACACCATTGGTATTAATGGAACATATAAAGATAATTTAAATCGATATGTTGTAAGTTCATGGTTTGATTTAAAAAAGTAAAAATAATCTGATTAGTCAAGTTGAGAAAGAAACCTCGAACAGAGAAAAAATTTAAAAGTTCTATCAAATAGAGTGAGAACAAGTCGAGGTAGAGTCTTCAAGTCATAAACATGCTTCATATACAATTCGAATTTGGTAATTGAGATCGTTAAACTTTGAATTCCTACATGAAGTGGAATGTATGGATAGCTCCTTTGCATAGCACTTAAACAAAAGTGTGAGCATATATATAAAAAAGGTAGAGAAGAAAAAGAGTGAATGTGCAAAGAGCAAATAGGCATATACCACTATATTGTAGTAAGACAAAGAGACCTTCTGAGATTTTGAATCCCAAGTGAATATGTTAATCCTAAAACACTTGGGACTACCTCGCTAACTCAGTCGGTCGAACCGAATACTTTTACATCATGTTGAGATTCATCTTTTGTAAACTGTTGATCACTAAGGTGTGGAAGCCTGCTAATATTATTCAGATGGTTTGAGTAATGTACTATTCATGAACTCATTCCTATGTATCTTATAGGATAAACACATGCTGCAATTGCCTCGTTTATTTTATCGACTTGGCTTCATGAATATGAGGATCACATTCACTAAGCCAGCCTTGCTCGGGACGAGCAAGAGTCTAAGCTTGGGGAAGTTGATGAGTGCATATTTGCATACTGTTTTATATTATTGTTTTGCATTATAGTGGTAGGATCTTGGTATTTTACGGCGTTCACGCGCACATTTTATGTCTATTTTCACCAGGATCAGGACAGATGATGGGTACAATGGACACAACTCTTGGAGCAGTTGTATTGGGGAGAAAAGGAGTCAAAAACATCGTAAATCAATTATTTGGGAAATATCAATAACACCAGAAGAAAACCCGAAGCGATCGAGGCATCCAGAAGATTTAACAACCAACTATACAACGGGAATTAATTTTCCGGCTATATAGTTCTCATGGTATAGTTGGCGACGCCACCGCCTCCTCAAATAGTTTCACCCCATGCAACTGGATCGGGAAGACGACATATAGAACACCCAGAAATCGCCGAAAACCTCAACTCCGGAAGGAATCTGGAGGGGGAACTTTCCCAAGGGACCCATCTTCACCCTACACAGATCTGGGAGGCCAAGGCATCGATCTTCATCTTCATCAACCGCTGCACAAGCATCATCTCCATCCATCCCATCTTCACCCCATGTAGATCTTGTTATAATTTTCGTACTCGTTGTGGATTTATACAAGAACTATTCATTTACAATTGTTTCCATTACCATTGCCATGATGTTGAGTGCCTCCATGTATGAGTAGATCTTTAGTTCTTGGGGAAATGGAGAAACCCTAGCATATGATTGAGATAAGATAGAGATTATTATGTTATACATCATTATGTGTATATGTTAATTGTCTTCACCTTGATGTTGGGAGTTGTGCACCTCCTTAATATTTGCCTCTTATGGGGACATGATGAAGGGGATTACTTGCTGGTAGACGGAGGGATGATAACACTTACAGTGACTATAAATTTGTTTTCATTCTTTACGTACTAACTTGGGGAAACAAGGAGAACTCATAAAGCCATGTCCATGCCACAGGAGAAATCCCTTAATAGCGGGATAATACGATTGATGTCGTTTATCTGTCAGTTGTGGTTATGAAGATGATGTGAGCAGTGGTTACTATCTATTTGTCCATATATGGATCTCCTCCCACATACATACATATCATGAGACTATTTGTCTTGATTGCTTAGTCCAAATTGCTAGCGGTGTATCCACTACTCCCTGAGAATGCATTTTTCCCTATTGCAGTTCCAAGCTATTTTACGCACGCGATTCTTACTTTCTTCATTAAGTTTTACTTTACTTTAATTGCTTCATTCAATCAAAAACCCAAAAATAATTCTACTTTTCTTACATGTCAAAATTATTCCTTAAGTACTTCATTTAGTTTTAGGTAAAAGCATTTTAGTCTTTCGCCTACTGCTTCCTGTGGGATCAATATATTTATTTCGAAACTAGCTACAAACGATCTATTCACTTGAAGTCATCACATTCTAGTTTGGAACATGCCAAGTGTATTATCATATTATTATAAATGATTTTTGTGTGGATTTCATCCATGAATCCTTACAATTCCATATGGATGATTATTCACAGAATCCATTGCTATGAAGTTTGATTGGTTTATCATTTCCATTGATCATGTGTTAAATTCCTACAGTTCTAGGGTTCTTGGTAGATTCTAATGCCTTGTGGATCCCTTTGGTGGTTGATCATGTATTGTGATTTCTATCACTACTACTGTTTAACATGTTCCATTTTCCATGATCTAGGTTCCTAGGATTTACATGTTCTTGGTAGGATTCCTAAACCTGGGGATTTCCCTTGGTTAATATACTTGTTTTATGGTTGTTGTGATTCCTATAGGTTTAGAATTTCCTCTAGTTGTGTTTGGAAATTCTTGGATGGTTTCTATTCCTGGGATTATGTCTCTTCTAGGGATTTTATTAATGTGGTGTGAGATGGTCATGTACTAAGGCATGATCTATTTGAGATCTTGCTTGGTTTATTTGTTTTACTCTGGTTGTATGAGTTGTACTTTGGAGTGGTGAACTGTCAGTGTTCGTCCTCTAGTGTGGGATACTTTTTAATGAATCGAAGGCTTGGGTAACTAGTTTAGTTGGATTGTTTCTATCTTGTTCTGGTGTTTCTCAATTTAGCTTAGTGACTCAAGTTGGATTCTCATTTCTACTAGGTATTGGCTACATGTTCTTGTCTAATGTTCTATTGTGATATAGTTACTATCTACTGCAATGATCTGTTCAGCCAGATTGGGTTTTGGTTCCTATTGTTCACTAATAAATAATTTGGCTATCATTTCTGGGGTTTTATTTGCTTTAGCTCAAGCTACTATAGTTTAGGACTTGTTCAAGGGCAAAAACTACATTTTAATCTTAACAAAGTTCTGTCGTGTGTTTGTGCTATGCAGGTTTGGAACTGCTCAAGTGATATCAAGGATAAGAGGTTTATAAAGGTTGTGTGGTTTAGCAGGATCAAGATAAGAAGAGTAGATGAAGATAGGAAGTAGATAGGTTTTAGGGTTTTTTACCCTATTTGTATCTGAAAGGATATTGATTTCTCTAACTATTTTTGTGTTGATGACGACTCCTATTGTTGTTTAACCGTTTGCCTAAGTTGCAGGTTTTCACTTATGGACAGTTCGGTGTGTGGACTCATCTCTTGAAGACTCATGAATACGGTGCCTCTTATTTAGTCTTTCTCTCGATTTTGTGTTTTAGGAGGTGATGAGTCCAAAATTGAAGCATTTTTACCTTTTGTTTTTGCATAAATAGAGTAGGGATCTGTGTATTTCATCGTGTTTGCACGCACCATTTTGTTCTTGTTTCAACATGATCCCAAATCATTGAGTCCTATATGAACATATCAATTAGAACTGTCATATTGTGCAATTATATGATATTTCTAAGTGATAAAAGTCATTTTATGGATTTACCTTCACACCTGGGACAATACCAAGGGAGGAGTTGCAACCAGTGCCGATACTGACCGATGGTACGGGCGGAGCCCGCCCGTACCGTCCGCCCGTACCAAGTGCCATCGCGACTGCCTCGTCAAATACTTTCCCCTGGCAAAGACGAGAGGAAGATCCAACATTCACGGCCACCAGAAACCATGAGAAACCACATCTAAAAGGGATCTAAAGGAGGAACTTGCCTAGGGAAAAATCCCAGTTGCTTCACGAATCATTGGAGGACAACGTATCATCCCCTTCATCATCGACCTTTGCACCTCCATTACCACCATTACCCCCATCTTTCATCTATTAGTTCTCGTTGTAATTCCGGATTCAATTGTGGTTTGCATTAGATCTACCTCATACATTTATCCATTCATTTGATTATGATGATGTTGTTGATTGCCTCCATGAGTGAGTACCTTCCTTGTTCTTGGGGAGATGGAGAAACCCTAGCACCATTATGAATTCGTAATAAAGATGATCTATTCTTGTGTCCATATGACTTTCCCATCTATGATATAATTATGATTTGTGTTTGATCTCTATTTAGATGGTATGTGTAGTCGGCCATATATCATTTGCCCTCGAGACTAAAAGGAGGAGAAATCCTTTGGACGTGTCTTGGAAGCGTACCTGGAATGGCCCCGTGACAGATTGGTGTTGGGTCCACAGCATAGAAAACAAAAAAATTCCTACGATGAGAACTATACGCCAAGATCTATCTACTAGATACAGACCAACGGGTGGACATACATCCATGGAGAATTTACCCTCGAAGACAACGAGTTTTGTTAACGAGTAGGAACTCGTGGTTGATGTAGTCGTACGCTTGCCGATCTCAAGATCGTGTGCAAGTCCGAGCGCCGCAAATCAGCAGCGCATCCGTCCTGGCACACACGTTCAAGCCACCGGACAATCTCCACCTCCTCGCTCTAGCGAATCAGCGGAAGCAGCAACTCCTTCCAGACGCAAGGCCACCGGGAACATGTATCTCGCTAATCCGAGACCATGGGGGAATATCTAGAGGGGGAGAGAGATCCTTCACGAGGAGGTGTAGTTTGTGAGAGGGGAGAGGGGGCTTTATATAGGAGGGAGGGAGACCCCTCCCCTCCCATACACGGCGCATGAGGGGGGGGGGACTCCTCCCCTCCTTCATTCATGTGGTGAACCTCCACTCACATAAACATGGCCTCCACCCAAAATCCCACTCACATGTATTTAATTTCCACCAAATTAAATGCAACTCTCAATTAATAAAACTCTTTTATTTATTTTATTCAGAATTTTGTTAATTACTTTAATTAACAAACATTCACATAAAACCCCTTGCAACATTTCAATATCACATGCAGAACCACTTTCTGCAATTTCACCCAAAAACGATTCCGGTTTCTATCGAAACATTTCCTGCGCTTTGCAATCCTTTTGTCTGGAACATATGTGCTCCTAAATGGTGTCCGGCAACCCTTAAGTGTGTCACCCTACGGTTGGCGAATAATGCAGACATGATTGAGACTCCTCTCAGATCAATAATCAGAAGCGGGACCTAGATATCCATACTGACTCCTACATATTCAACGATGACTTCTGTGATCGTGAGAACCTTTAACGTCAGCAATTTAATCCCTTTGTCTCATGATATAATACATGTCCAAGATTCGATCATCGGTATCCAAATACCTAGTTTGATCTCGTTACGAGCATGCACTCTTTTCTCGTTCCTGATATAACATTCTAGTGATCACATCACTTGCTTGCAAGCTATCTTAATGTGATATCACCGAGAGGGACCAGAGTATATCTATCCGTCATCGGGATTGACAAATTCCACTCTTGATCCATGAGCCTCAACATAACACCTTCATAGCACTGAACCCACCTTTATGGTCACCCTGTTACGGTGTGACGTTTGATGTTATCAAGATAGTCTTCCGGTGTTAGCAATTAACATGATCTCATGGTCTAAGGACTAAGACTACTTTGTATGATGTTATAGCAATATAAACATAATGACTTGATCGTAATGCTATACTTCGGATGAATGTTCATCACATCATTTCACAAATGTTGTGACCTTGTTATAATGACATCCAATGTCCATGATCAGGAAACCTTGATCATCTTGTTAATCAACAAGCTAGTCTATAAGAGAGGCATAACTAGGAACCCTTTTTGTTTATTAAACACACATGTATTGATGTTTCCTATCAATACAATTATAGCATGCAAAATAAACATCTATCATATACAAGGCATACATAATAACAACTTTATTATTGCCTTTCAGGGCATATTTCCTTCAGTCTCCCACTTGCATTAGAGACAATAATCTAGTTTATATAGTGATAAATCTAACACCCATGGAGTTCTGGTGTTGATCATGTTTTGCCCTAGGGAGTACTTTAGTCAATGGATCTGCTACATTCAGGTCCGTGTGCACTTTACAAATCTTTATATCTCCATCCTTGACATGCTCGCGGATGGAGTGAAACCGGCACTTAATATGCTTGGAATTCTTGTGAGACCTTGGTTCCTTGGCGTTGGCTATGGCTCCATTATTGTCACAATAGATCACCATTACATGCTGACGTGTGGGGCCGTGTTGGAACGGGTCTTCCATACGTGGTGAAGGGTAGGGCCGCATTGGAGACACGTCAGACCAGCCATTCTCGCTCACCCAAATCATTCGCTTTCCCCAAGCCTGGAACAGCTCCCACACCGCCCTCCGCTCCCCCACTATCGTGCCCTCCTACCTTATGTTGTCCTCGGCCGCCGAGACGCACGCTCCCCCTAGACACGAGCCACTCCACCTCTGGCTCCGCTCCCGCCCCCGCTAGATCTACCCCTTTCACGGAACAGTATGCAACACCGGCTGGTGTACCGGTCCTCCCCATCGAGCGCGGAGAAGATTGGGTGGAATCGGAGGGATATAACACATGGATTCCATCTGGGTAAGAATCGTTTCCCTTTTTGAATTGATTATAGGCAGTAATTGAGCGCGAATCGCTAGTGCTCAACTAACTACCTTGCTTTTCGAATAGGATTGATCCAGCATTGGCATTTCGGCTGGCGCTAGATACTAGCGTAATTTGTGGTTGTGAACAGTATCTCTCTGGATTTTACTTCCTAGTGGTGGTTTAAACCTCCATAACTCTCAGAGATTTGAAAGATAAAATCTATTCTAAATTCCCCTGGAGCAATGGCGATTCAGTTGATTTGCAATATTTCAACATTAGTGAGCAAAGATTGCTCTCACTAACTAGCAAAGCTGATCTGGTAATGCTTTTCTCTTTGAATGCTAACGAACGTTTTGGTCAAATTCCTCTCCATGTGCAACCTAAAGTTGAACATATAGGAAAGAGGGTTAAAGCATCATCTGGTGGTCAGACATCATTAGCTGGTCGGACATCATGTGTCTTTGTTGTCTCTGCTAATAGTGTGCACCCCCGCGCTCCTTGTAGGTCCATAGTAGTACCATCTGTTCGTGCTGCGAGTGTAAGCCAAATCGCTCGTCTGGCTGTTGTGGAGGATGAAGTAGAGCCTGACGAGGGAGCACCTGCACTAGATGATGAGGATGAGTTGATGTTTCCTGAATTGGTAGATAGATTCAGTAAACAGGCACTAGAGGATCAATACACAGAGGAAATGGCCCATGGTGCCAGATTTGATGACATTGATGACGAAGAGAACAAGGAGAACAATGAAAGTCTCGTTTTAGCCGAGTACGATGGTGAGGACTTGCCAGTAATTGAGTGGGACAGGAACGATCCTAAGATTTTAGAAGTATTTGAAACGATGCGGGACTACCGTAATGCTCTTACTACATATTGCATACACACCAATAATGATTATGATGTTATTAAAAGTGAGCCACCAAGGTTCACAGTGAAGTTCCCATATAAGAGGTGTAGGTGGAGGATGCATGCATCCACTATGCTCAGGAGCAGTTTGGTTCAAGTATTACAACCAGTTGTGTATTTTAGATCATTGTGTATAGTTTGTTAACTTCACTTGACATTTTCATTATGTTTCAGATAAAAAGTAATTGGTTCGAGTATTCTTGTCCACCTCAAGGGGGACAACCAAAGGACAAAAGAAAACTAGCAAAGACTAGGTGGTTGGCAGATGCAATCATGGATTGGATGAGAGCAAATCCATCACTTGGTGCAACAACGCTCATAAAAGAAGTTTCTCAAAAGTTTAATATTACATTACCTTACATGAGGATGTTCTATGCAAAGGAAATGGCTCTTGATAGGATCAATGGTCCATGGAATGAAAGTTTTCAGTTGCTTTACAACTTCAAAGTTGAAGTGGAGATGGCTAGTCCAGGTAGTGTTGTACAGATAGACATGCATAAAGTTCAGTACAAAATAAGAGGGAAGACAATGGAGAAGGAGTGCTTTAGAAGGGATTTTGTTTGTTTCAAAGCTTGTTGGCAAGGGTTTCTGGATGGTTGCAGGCCTTATTTGGCCATGGGTGCAACAACTCTTCATGGCAGATTTAAAGGACAACTAGTAGCTGCTACTACAGTTGATGGCCACAATTGGATGTTCCCTATTGCTTTGGAGTTTTGGAGATTGAGGCAGAGGAAAGTTGGACTTGGTTTCTGGAGAATTTGCGCGACCTTATAGGTCATCCACCAGGACTTACTATCCACACAGATGCTTGCAAAGGTTTGGAGAACGCTATAGAAGCAGTATTCCCCAGAGTGGATCATAGGAAATGTATGCGACACTTAGTGCAGAATTTTACAAAGAAATTCAAGGGTAAAGTTTATACTGATAACCTATGGCCAGCTTCATACACATGCAGTTTGAAGAAGCATCTGTATCATTTGGAAGTGTTGTATAAACAAAACCTATGTTGAAGGAGTACTTGGATGCACATCATGGAATGGTGTGGTCAAGAAGCCAATTCAATGAAATTTGCAAGGTAGACTATGTAACAAGTAACCTTGCAGAGAGTTTCAATGCAAAGGTCAAGTCATTGAAAGGGATTATGCTATGGCAAATATTTGATAAGATTAGGCAGATGATCATAATAGAGATCGATTTGCGTCAAAGCATTGCATCAACAGTATATGTTGGCCATCTCATCCTCCCATCTTTGATTAAGGCTTTGCATGCCAGAGCAAAACAATTAAAGATGAAATGCATTAGAAGAGGAATGGAGGATGAGTTAATGTACACTGACAGTAAAGATAGGTAATGAAGATATCCAGTGAGTTTGGTTGATAGGACATGCCATTGCAGGAAATGGCAACTCCGTGGGAAACCCTGCATACATGCATTGTTTTTCATGGGTGTTCTAGGAGGTTAAGAGGGTGAAGTTGATCAGTACGTGTCAGAGTATTGTTGGGTCCGCAGCATAGAAAACAAAAAATTTCCTACGGTGTGAACTACACGCCAAGATCTATCTACTAGATACAAAGCAAACGGGTGGACATACATCCATAGAGAACTTACCCTCGAAGACAACGAGCTTTGTTAATGAGTAGGAACTCGTGGTTGATGTAGTCGTACACTTGCCGATCTCAAGATCGTGAGGAAGTCCGAGCGCCGCAACTCAGCAGCGCATCCGCACTCGCACACATGTTTAAGCCACCGGACAACCTCCACCTCCTCGCTCCAGCGATCTAGCGGAAGCAGCAACTCCTTCCAGACGAAATGCCACCGGGAACATGTATCTCGCTAATCCGAGACCATGGGGGAATAATTCTAGAGGGGGAGAGAGATCCTTCACAATGAGGTGTCAGGATGAAGGAGGGAATGGGTGGCCTTTTATAGGAGGAGGGGGGGTGCCCCCTCTCTCCATCGCCGGCGCATGGGGGGGTGACCCCTCACCTCCCCCATTCATGTGGTGGTAACTCCTCCACATTAAAATGCCTCTTCACATTCTCTTTTAAAGTCTCCACTTTAAATGCATTAAGTTTCTCCAAATTTAATGCTCTCTCATTTAATAAAACTCTTTTATTAAATTTATTCAGAATTTTGTTAATTACTTTAATTAACAAACATTCACATATAGCCCCTTGCAATATTTCAATATCACATGCAGAACCACCTTACGCAATTTCACCAAACAATTTCCGGTTTCTATTGAAACAATTCCGCTTTGCAATTCTTTAAATGCGAAACAAATGTGCTCCAAAATGGTGTCCGGTAACTCTTAAGTGTGCCACCCTATGGTTCGCGAATAGTGCGGACATGATCGAGACCCTTCTCCGATCAATAATCAGCAGGACACGGAGATCCGTCTTGACTCCTACACATTCAACGATGACTTACGTGATCGTGAGAACCTTTAACGCTTGTAATTAAATCCCTTTGTCTCGATATATTACATGTCCGAGATTCGATCATCGGTATCTCCATACCTAGTTTGATCTCGTTACCGACATGCACTCTTTTCTTGTTCCCGTGATATAACATTCTAGTGATCATATCACTTGCTTGCAAGCTATCCTAATGTGATATCACCGAGAGGGCCCAGAGTATATCTATCCGTCATCTGGATTGACAAATTCCACTCTTGATCCATGAGCCTCAACATAACACCTTCGTAGCACTGAACCCATCTTTATAGTCACCACATTCGATTGTGACGTTTGATGTTATCAAGATACTCTTCCGGTGTTAGCAATTAACATGATCTCATGGTCTAAGGATAAATATTACTTCGTATGATGTTATAGCAATATAAACACAATGAATTGATCGTAATGCTATACTTCGGATGAATGTTCATCACATCATTCCACCAATGGTGTGACCTTGTTATTAACAACATCCAATCTCCATGATCAGGAAACCTTGATCATCTTGTTAATCAACAAGCTAGTCTATAAGAGAGGCATGACTAGGACCCCTTTTTGTTTATTAAACACAGATGTATTGATGTTTCCTATCAATACAATTATAGCATGTAAAATAAACATCTATCATATACAAGGAATACATAATAACAACTTTATTATTGCCTCTCAGGGCATATTTCCTTCAGTCTCCCACTTGCACTAGAGACAATAATCTAGTTCACATAGTGATAAATCTAACACCCATGGAGTTCTGGTGTTGATCATGTTTTTCCCTAGGGAGTACTTTAGTCAACGGATCTACTACATTCAGGTCCGTGTGCACTTTACAAATCTTTATATCTCCATCCTTGACATGTTCGCGGATGGAGTGAAACCGGCGCTTAATATGCTTGGAATTCTTGTGAGACCTTGGTTCCTTTGCGTTGGCTATGGCTCCATTGTTGTCACAATAGATCACCATCGGGTCCAACGCACTGGGAACCACACCCAGTTCTGTAATGAACTCTTTCATCCAAATCGCTTCTGCGCAACCGAGCGACAACATATTCCGCCTCCGTTGTTGATCTAGCCACCACAGGTTGTTTGGAGCTCCTCCAACTAACTGCTGCTCCGTTCAAGAGAAATATGTATCCGGATTGAGACTTAGAGTCATCCGGATCAGTGTCAAAGCTAGCATCGACATAACACTTAGCGACTAGCTCTTCTTCACCTCCGTATATAAGAAACATATCCTTAGTTCTTCTCAAGTACTTAAGGATATTCTTGACCGCTATCCAGTGTTCCGAACCTGGATCAGATTGGTACCTACTAGTCAGACTAATAGCATGTGCCACATCCGGTCTTGTACATAGCATGGCATACATTATAGAGCCTATGGCTGAGGCATAGGGGACCTTATCCATTATCTCTCTTTCTTCCGCCGTAGCCGGACTTTGAGTCTTACTCAATGTCTTGCCTTGCAACATAGGTAAGAACCCCTTCTTACTTCCGTCCATATTAAACTTCTTTAATATCTTATCAAGGTATGTACTCTGCGATAGCCCAATTAGGCATCTCGATCTATCTCTATAGATTTTAATGCCTAATATATATGAAGCTTCACCAAGGTCCTTCATCGAAAATTTGCTGTTTAGATAACTTTTAACACTGTTTAAAAGATCTAAATCATTTCCAATCAATAATATGTCATCCACATATAATATCAGAAATACCACATTGCTCCCACTCACTTTCTTGTAAATACAAGCCTCTCCATATGTTTGGACAAATCCAAACTCTTTGATCACCTCATCAAAGCGGAGATTCCAACTTCGTGATGCTTGCTTCAGTCCATAGATGGATCGCTGAAGTTTGCACACCTTATTAGCATCCTTAGGATCAACAAAACCCTTAGGTTGTATCATATACAACTCTTCTTCAATCTTACCATTGAGGAACGCAGTTTTGACATCCATCTGCCATATTTCATAATATAGGAGGTTAATCAAAAATATGAAGAACCCATAAGGAAAGGAGACAAGGCTCTTCCTCCTCCAATCCTTAAAACTTTACCAAAGGAACTAAAATATAGGTTTTTGATGAGACCAATAAGTTTCCTATTATTATAAGTGCTAACCTTGCAGAAAAAGAGGAGGAAAATTTAATGAAGGTTCTCCGCATGCATCGAAATGCTCTTGGGTATTCGATGAGTGACTTGAAGGGGATTATTCCTTTGATAGCAACCCATAGAATATTCATGGAAGAAGGAGCTCAGCCGGTCACAGACTTTCAGTGACGTCTTAAACCTCACATGAAAGAGGAGGTGATGACCCACAAGTATAGGGGGTGTATTGCAGTATTTTTGAGGGAAGTGAAACCCAATTTATTGATTCGACACAAGGGGAGACAAAGAATAATTGTAAGCCTTAACAACTGAGTTGTCAATTCAGCTGCACCTGGAAACAATCTTGCTCACAGCAGTTTATCAGTAGCAACAATTTTGTAGTAGGAATAGTAAAGTAGCAGCAGCAGTAAAGCAAAGATAGTAGTAACAATAGCAGTAAACAGTAGGATTCGAGTGCGGTAGGCATAGGGATGGATGGACGGGCGTTGCATGGACAAAACAATTCACATAGCAATCAGAACATAGGGCAATTGTAGATAAATAAGATAAAGCATCCAAGTACTAGATAATCCTAGGCATGTGTTCCATATATAGTCATACGTGCTCGCAATGAGAACTTGCACAACATCTTTTGTCACCGCCGTTTGCGGGGGCCTCAACAGAACTACTGACAATTAAGGTGCTCCTTTTAATAGAGCACCGGAGCAAAGCATTAACACTCCGTGAACACATGTGATCCTCACATCAAAGCCATTCCCTCCGGTTATCCCGATTTCTGTCACTTCAGGGCCATTGGTTCCGGACAACAACGTGTGTATACAACTTGTAGATAAGACCAAAAACAATACTATCATAATGAATCAATAACATGTTCAGATCTGAAATCATGGCGCTCGGGCCCTAGTGACAAGCATTAAGCATAACAAGGTCGCAACAAAGTCATAAAGCACTAATAAAAGATACTAGGCACCATGCCCTAACAATCTGATGCCATTACATGAACTATCTCATCCAATCCCTACCATCCCCATAGCCTATAGTGGGGGATTACTCACTCATAGATGGGGGAAACATGGATGATCGATGGAGAAGCGATGGTGATGATGATGGCGATGATCTCCTCCAATTCCTCGTCCCGGCAGGGTGCCAAAACGGAGTTTCTGGTGCTGTTTCGTGGAATCTGGTGGTGGCGATGGAGCAGAACTCCTTCTGGAAAAACGTCGAACCCCCCGGAGTTTTTAGGTCAGAAGGCTTCTTATAGGCAAAGAGGGAGACCGAGGGGCAGTCTAGGGCGGCCAGACCATGCCCTGGCGCGGCCAGGCCCAGCCCACGCCTGGGTGGGGTATGGCCACTGCCCTCCTCCGCCTCAGATTCAGCTCCATGAGTCTTCCGAAAATAGGCACTTTGGCTTTTGTCCCGTCCAATTCGAGAATATTCATTTCGACTTTCCTAGAACCAAAACAGCAGAAAGCAGGCGGGCCTTTGTGGCTCTTGTTAATAGGTTAGTCCAAGAAATCATATGAAAAGTATTCCAAAATGTGGACAAAACACAAGAAAGTGAATAAAACCAAGCATGGAACATCAAAAATTATAGATACATTTGCAATGTATCAACATCCCCAAGCTTAACTCCTGCTCATCCTCGAGTAGGTAAGTGATAAAAAGAAAGAATAATTTTTGAGGTGACATGCACCATCAAAGACTTGATCAAAGTATTTGTAAAACAAAGCTGGGATCATAGTACTTCAATCATAACATGAAAGACAAAGTTCTAACAATAAGAGATAGCAACTATGTTGTAACATGAAAAGGCACAAACAAAAGTTTCATGAATAACAATGCTTTGCAAGGCGTTTGTTTGTTTTACATAAATAAAACATAGCATAGTAGTAATCAGCTTGTTCCTCATAGAGTAGCAAACATAAATGCATAGGACACCTTCAAAGTTTACAAGAGTAACTAGATACAAATAGTTTAAAACAAGCAATATCAAGGTGTGCATCAATCAACAAGTCTTGGGACAATGCACATAGAACTAAGAATGGCCACTATGCTCTCAAGAAAGTGCTCATAGAATGTGTGGAGACTCAATAAGGAAATGAACAGGTTTTGAAAAGTTTGAAAGGCTTCCAAATGCTGAAAGAATGGTACTCATTAGCATATTATAATCAAGAGTTTTTGAAAGCCATTGAAGTAGTGAGCATGATCAAATAGCTGTACTAAAATAAAAAGAGGAAGATGAGCAAGTAAAAATATAGGCATGCAGTTATTGAAAAAAGAAGAAGAGAGAAGCTATCAAAAGAATCAAACATAGAAGAAAAATAATGATCATGAATCTTCATTACTCCCTCGGATCCATATTAATTGTCGCGGAAATAGATGTATCTAGACATGTTTTAGTGCGATACATCCATTTCAACGACAAGTAATATGGATTGGCGGGAGTACTAAACTTAGTGCCCTATATATCTAAACTCTGTGATTATATGATATGTTGAGTCACTAGCAGCTTCTTATGATTTCATTAATACTAGAAAAGGTGTGGAAGCCTCTAAGTTATGTAATATGTAAGGGTATGGTAATACCCCCGAAGTATCTCTACATCTGATGTTGTATTCCTGTTTCAATTTCTGCCTCATTTATTGTAATGACTCGTGTCTCATGAACATGATGATCTTGTCCATAAGCCACCATCTTGCTCGAGGACGAGCAAGAGCCTAGCTTGGGGGAGTTGGTGAGTCCAAAATTGAAGCATTTTTACCTTTTGTTTTTGCATAAATAGAGTAGGGATCTTTGTATTTCATAGCGTTTGCACGCGCCATTTTGTTCTTTTTTCAACAGGATCCCAAATCATTGAGTCCTATATGAACATATCAATTGGAACTGCCATATTGTGCAATTATATTATATTTCTAAGTGATAAAAGTCATTGTATGGATTTACCTTCGCACCTAGGAGAATACCAAGCGAGGGGAGCAACCAGTACCGATAACGACCAATGGTACGGGCAGAGCCCGCCCGTACCAAGTGCCATCGTGACCGACTCGTAAAATACTTTCCCCTGGCAAAGACGAGAGGGAGATCCGACATTCACAGCCACCAGAAACCATGAAAAAACACATCTGAAATGGATCTGAAGGAGGAACTTGGTTGGGGCAAAATCCCAGCTGCTTCACAGATCATTGGAGGACAACGCATCATCCCCTTCATCATCGACCATTTCACCTCCATTACCACTATTACCCCCATCTTTCATCTATTAGATCTCGCTGTAATTCCAGATTCAATTGTGGTTTGCATTAGATCTACCTCTGTACTTTTATCCATTCATTTAATTATGATGATGTTGTTGATTGCCTCCATGAGTGAGTAGTTCCCTTGTTCTTGGGGATATGGAGAAACCCTAGCACCATTATGAATTCGTAATAAAGATGATCTATTATTGTGTCCATATGACTTGCCCATCTATGATATAATTATGATTTGTGTTTGATCTCTCTCTTTAGATAGTATGTGTAGTCGACCACATATCATTTTCCGTCGAGACTAGAGGGAGGGAGAAATCCTTTCGACGAGTATTGGAAGCGTACCCGGAATGGCCCCGTGATAGATTGGCACCGGCTCGTAACTTACACGGTCAAAGGAGAATTAAATAGGGACTCCCTAAGCTAATTATGATATCCACGGGGAAACCCTTAATTGTGGTGGTTTGTATGGGTGACTGCTCTCAGACATCACATTGGTTATTGAGAGGTGACCTCACTCTTGGCTCAATAAAGTAGCTTCCTACAAGCCTTGTAGTGAACATCTTATTATGGAGCTCTCTCCACACATATCATGACACAAGGAGTATGTTATCTTGATTACATATAACAATAATACTATGCTAGTGGTGTATCCTACATCCCCGAGAACGTTTCATCCCTATTGATTTCAACCATGCTTTCATACAGATTTGCTACTTGTTTTAATTACTTTTCTGCAAACAACCATAAACCTTTCAAACACCCATTACTTGAGATCAAAGGCAGCTTATAAGTATCCTTTGGTAGAGAGTAACGAGGGGCATAAAGACCTTTACCAATAGCTCTCTGTGGGTTCGATATATTTACTTCGAAACTAGCTACAATTGATCTGTGCACTTGCAGTCATTAGGAGGCCGTACTATCAAGAGGGGGTCCACCTAGGAAGGTTGTGGGAAATCATGTTTTCATGCATAGACTATACTTGCATCTCCATAGCCATCCTACTGATCAGCGAGAGAGAGTTCCTATGAGGTTCATGTGATGTTTCTACCCTGGCCGGAAGTACCGGTCATGCACCGGTAGTTCCACCCGTAGCTTGTTGCGGGGCTGGTCTTAGCGGTAGTTCTGACGCCTGTTCCGGTCGCAGTTCTGGTGAAGCTCGGTAACTCTCTGTCCAGAGAGCTCTATTTTCCTGAATTTGCACCTGAAGATGGTCAAGTAGTACCGGTGGGAAGTACCGGTTAATCCTGACCAGAACTTCCTGTTGGCACTACCTGGCCACTTCCTTCGAAACCCGTGTGCGGTACTACCGTCATCCACCGGTAGTTCCGGTTAGGGACCTCGCGACCCAATATTTCTGGCTCTAGTTCTGGTCCAAGTTTCGGTGTCGCCCTGGTCTGGTTCAGAGATACTTCTGCTTGAAGTCCTCTATTGGCCGAATTTGGTGTCAACACCCGGATTTTTAATCCCAGATGCCCGTTATGCCATACCTCGCAATCCCAGGATTACCATTTTTGCGAGACATAGCGGATTGGATATCACAGTACATCATCCATTACAAACCATACATAAGGTCTTACACAAATAAGGATCTCATGATCCAGTCTTTAATACAACAAGCAGCGGAAATAAAAGATAAGCGTAGCGGTGGGGTCCATCTTTAGGGGCACAGCAATCTTGTGACGAAGCGTATAGTCCTAGTTATCATAGCCGTCCTGATGACCATCCTCTTGATAGTCTCCTTCATAGTCTGGCCATGAGAATAGCCAGGGACAAAAGCCATGAGTACTCTTTAAGTACTCGCAAACTACTACTAGCAAGGGCCTATAGTTCTAAGTTAAAATGCTAAATCTAAGTTTAACTCTAAAGTTAAGTTTGAAACCTAAGCTGAGTTCAGAAACAAAGAAAGATAAAGTAAAGTTCTAGAATCACTTAAGTTGGGAACCTATTATCATAAACACAACCCTGTTGTGGTCAAGTCAAGATTCATCATTCATTTCAAGTTATTTAGAAAACATCTGACAACGAAACAGTATGGCCATTCCAACTGTCCATAATCATGACGCGGCTATTCGAATAGTTTGACACTCTGCAGAGGTGGTACACTTTCACCACAAGATTCGATACATCTATTAGGGATAACCCTGAATCATCATACTTAGTATGCAGATAATCAAACATAACCTTCCCTTTACACACCCTAGTATAAGCACCTCTCCTATGAGCATGGCCTCCCAACCATGACCATCAGTCATCTTGGGCACTGCATAGGTGGACATCATGAGAGGTAGCCTCAGCTCAAACCTCTCCCGTGAGGGAACTAATAGTAATGCATATAAATTTCCAGCTAAGCCTTACCCAATTCCGGTAATGTGGTTGTACGGTAAATTTGGAATGGTATCGCATCCGAATCCAACCATCAGTTTTATAAAAGGGTTAAGGCTCATGCCTCATCATTTTCATCATCATAAACCAGTTATGTTTCTCAAAACATGCCAAACATCTCAATAGAATGACTCATCATTCCAAGGTTTTCACAATTCATTTTCACCAATTGTTCCCAACTAAAGTGACTCAAGTTTTTGATCTACTCTAAACTACTAAGTTAAGAGTGTTCACTAAGGTGGAAGGATGGGATCAATCTCATGCCATAGAATGACATCTAAAGGTTTCTAAGTAGGTCAAGTTTTATACTTTTTATGCTACCTTCAAAACAAGTAAAGAACTTTGTATAAACTAAGGGAAGTACAACTTATCAATAAGACTTGAGGTACTAATAGTTAAAGGGGGTGTGATCAAAGGATGCTTAAGGCATCTTTGCTAAACCATCTAGTTTGTTTCTAGTTTGCTAAGCACTAAACTTGCAAGGGTTAAACTTGGGTATTGCTAGCTTGCTAAGGGTAGCTTGCACTGTTAATGGTGGCTTGCCTTGGTTGGTGCAGTGGTTGAAGTTTTCTTTGTCTTCGTCTGGATAGCACTCCTCCTCCTCGTAAGCTTGGTCGGTACTATCTTCTATAAATACACACGGAGTACACAATCACCAAACAATACTTAACTAGGCTAGATAGCATTCTAAGACACACAATTGATGATCTGTTATCATCACAAGCATCACAAGTTTAATTCAATAGTTTCAACCTTTTTAATTTAGAAAAGTAATTTCTACTCATTGAAAAATTAACTAACATTTAATATTCACCACTTAAAACATGGGATCATATGGACACATGTCCTCACCACATATTCTAACATGTGGGAATGAGATTTAAAGGTTGGATCAATATTACTTTGGTTTAAGTTCATTATTTAATGATTTAAAGTGACTAGAAATGCCTATATAGCATTTTTTGGTACTAGTCCAAATTAACTGCATGTAAACCTTAATATTATTAAATATTTGGATAGATATGATGAAATGTGATTTTTGAGAGTTGGAATCAACTCAAAAGCTAACTTGGTTGATTTTATAAAAATGTTGCAAGTTGCAAAAGCTTCTGTTTTGTTATTTTTATTAGGAGAGATCTATAACTCTAATTGAATTAAATCCAACGGACTTGGATAGATCATTTCCATACCTTTCAGACAAAATTAGTTTCATGCAATTTTGATTTCTAAAACTCTCTGAATTGAATTTTAAACTAGTGGATAGAAACTAGATTCAACTAAAAAGAAAAATCTAGATTTGAACGGGTGGGCTAGAGCGGGAAAAGACTTGGGCCGGCCCAGTGGCGCTCCACGGCACGGGGCTCAGCAGACAGGGGGTCCCGCTTGTCAGCGGCACTTAATACAAAACAGTGCAGCTTATGGGCCGAGAGGATTAGAAGAGGAATTCACGATCGAGGGTCGTCACAGATTTAACATGTTGCCGGCGAGCTCGAACCCTAGCGGCTCGGTGGGGGCCTGCTGGGGACGTACCAGGGCTCCAGCGGGGTCGGCGAGGCAGGCAAACGATCTGGAAGACGACGGCGAGGCGAGGCGCGGTTGCGGTGGAGCTTGGGGTGGTCGCAATCAGCGGCGCCCTTCTCCTCCTGCTGCGGCTGCTCCGGCTCCAATTCCGGCGAGATGCTGCTCGCTTGGCTCCGGCGACAGGTGGGTGAGGTTCAGAGAGGTGAGGAGAGTGGAGTGGTGTGGAGAGAAGAGGCTGGGGAGGGCTCCTTTTATAGGCCCGACGGTGAGACCGAGCGGGATGGGCAGGCGACTCCGGCGACAAGGCTACGACGGGGTAGAGGCATGGCTGAGGGTGGCGATCGACGGGCGGTCCCCTCGCGGTGCTCTAGGGATTGAATGCGGCCGTAGGGGCAGTGGCATGCGGTCTGGGCGAGGTGGCGCTCTGAGCGGCAGAGGCGGCGGTGTCCACGGCGAGCGGTGGCTGTGGTGCGTTGGACGGCCAGCGGGGGTGTCTAGGGGGTTCTCCAGGTCATGGCGGAGCAGCGGGCACGGGCTGCGGCCAAGGGGTGGTCTGTCCGAGCGGGGACAGAGCACGCTCTAGGGGCGGCACCGGCATGGTGCGGTGGCACTGGGCGCGTGGTATCCTTGGTGGTCCACTGCAGGGCTGGGCTCGTGCAGGGGACAGGGGGTGGCGGTGAGGTGTAAGCTACCTCCTAGACATGGAGAGAGAGGGGAGATGGTCTGCTGCGGCGGGGCAAGGTTTGGCCGGCGACCATGCCCTCGGGTTAGCATGGCATGGGGGATAGGGACAAGGGACAGGGGTGTTAAGGGCCTGGTTCGACTAGGAGGGGACAGAGGAGATAAATGTAGATCATTTGGGGGCAAAACCCTGTTCAAAACAGTGAGCTAGGATTAGGGTGGAAATTATGCATGCCAAGTGTTTGATGAAATGGCCACATGAGGTTTAGTTTTGAATTTTGGTTTCAAACTTTTTGAGTGATCTCCACTAGTGCTAGATAGTCTCTGGTTGCAAGGGTTTTGAAAGTGGAGCTCAAAAGGACGGGTTTTGAAATAGGGGTGATCTATGCATATGCATTAGATTCAATTTTCAAATGCCAATTAAAATAAGTAAAAGAATGTTTTTAGCAGATCCAAAGGTGGGCCTTGGTACCTCATTATGTGTACTAGCAAGGGGTACAAAGATCAAGAATTGTTTCTGTTAAGAATTGAGTACTAGGAATAGCCAAGGTAGTGTAGTGGATTAAAATGGCCAAAATGACCATTCCTCCTTTTTAATTCTTTTTGATTTGATTTTCTTTAGGAAAAGTTTGGGAATGATGTAGATGATGTTTAAATCACCTAAGAAACATTTTACAAGCATTGGATCACACAATCATGGCAATTCAAAACAACTCCTATGTTAAATGCACACACATATGAATGCTTTTATTTTTAATTTGAAAAAGTTTTGTTAACCCCATTTTTGGTTGATTTAGATCTTGATAAGCTTGGATTGAAGTTTTGGGTTGTTACAAACCTTCCCCCCTTAAACAAAATCTCGTCCCGAGATTTACAAAGAAAACTAGGAACTAAAGGGATCTGGGAACTCTGTCCTAATGTAATCTTCGCGCTCCCAAGTGGCTTCCTCCTCGGTATGGTTGCTCCACTGAATCTTGAGAAACTTGATGCTCCTGGTCCTGGTGGTTCTGTAGGCTTCTTATAAGATACAGATGGGTACTTCCCGATAGGTCTGGTCATTGTTGATTTCCACAGCTCTGTGATCGATGTTCTTGAAAACTTCAGTCTTCTCAGGCACTTCCAAGCATTTGGGAAGTAACGAGATATGGAACACATTGTGGATGGCTGACATCTCTTCAGGCAGTTCTAGCTTATACGATACTTCTCCTCGGCGGTTCAGAATCTTGAAAGGTCCGATATATCTGGGGGCTAACTTTCCCTTCAGACTAAAGCGTTGAGTTCCCTTCAATGGTGAAACTTTGAGGTATACAAAATCTCCGACATTAAAAGTCAGGTCTCTCCTTCTCTTGTCAGCATAACTCTTCTGTCTGGATTGGGCGGTCTTGAGGTGCTCACGGACTTTGTGAACTTCTCGGAGAATGTTGGGTCCAAAGATCTGACTCTCTCCTACTTGCGACCAATTCAAAGGGGTACGACACTTTCTTCCGTATAGGAATTCAAATGGTGCCATCTACAAACTAGCTTGATAACTGTTGTTATATGAGAATTCTGCGAAAGGTAGGCAGTCTTCCCATTTTGATCCGTATTCCAAAACACAAGCTCTAAGCATATACTCCAAGATCTAGTTGACTCTCTCAGTTTGTCCATCTGTTTGCGGGTGATACGCGGTGCTGAAGTTCAACTTGGTTCCTAAACCTTCCTGAACTTTATGCTAAAATCTTGAAGTAAACTGGGTTCCTCGATCTGACACGATGGTCTTGGGGGTTCCATGCATACTAACAATCCTAGCAATATACAGCTCTGCTAGCTTTGCACTATGGTAGGTTATCTTGACAGGTATGAAGTGGGTTACCTTGGACAATCTATCAACGATGACCCAGATTGAGTCATTTCCCCTACTAGAAGTAGGCAAACCGGTGATAAAGTCCATTCCGACGGAATCCCATTTCCATTCCGGAATCTGCAATGGTTGCAACAATCCTGCAGGTCTCTGATGCTCTGCTTTGACTCTTTGACAGATGTCACATTTGGCGATGTAGCTTCCGACCTCTCTCTTCATCTTGTGCCACCAAAATTGCTCTTTCAAATCCTGATACATCTTTGTTCCTCCGGGGTGGATAGAATAAAGAGTATCATGAGCTTCCTTCATGATAATTTCCGTCAGCTCCGAATCTGCTGGCACACAGATACGTCCTTTGTACCACAGTACTCCTTCTTTGTCTTCTGTGAATCCAGGTACCTTTCCTGTACCAATACGATGTTTGATTCCGTCGATACTTTCATTCCCCTTATGGGCTTCCTTGATTTGGCTAATCAACATGGGTTGAAGTTCAATGCTAGCTAGGAATCCTTTGCTAACTAACTCAGTCCTGAACTGCTCCAACTCGTCATACAAACTTGGCTGCTTCTCCTTGATCATGGTGTTAAGCCTACACGGCAATCTGCTAAGAGCATCCGCTACCACATTGGCTTTGCCGGGGTGATAGTGAATGTCAAGGTCATAATCCTTGATTAACTCTATCCATCTTCTTTGCCTCATATTAGTTCTTTTTGAGTGAAGATATACTTCAAGCTCTTGTGATCCGAGTAAATCTCACAGCGATTACCCATCAAATAATGACGCCATGTCTTCAATGCTAGAACCACAGCTGCTAGCTCAAGATCATGGGTAGGATAGTTTTGCTCATGCTGCTTTAGTTGTCGAGACAGATAAGCGATGAGTTTGCCTTCTTGCATCAATACACATCCTAGACCAATCTTGGATGCATCACAATATACATCAAACGGCTTCTTGATGTCTGGCATGATCAAAATTGGGTCGGATATCAATCTCTTCTCCAGCTCTTGGAAACTGGCCTCACATTTGTCTGTCCATTCAAACTTCTTGTCCTTCTTCAACAATTGGGTCATTGGTCGGACTATGCTCGAGAATCCTTCTACGAACTTGCGGTAATATCCCGCTAATCCAAGAAATGAACAGACTTGGGTTTGAGTGGTTGGGGCTTCCCATTCTTCGACATCTTTGATCTTGGTGGGATCAACAGAGACTCCTCCGGCAGACACAACATGTCCTAGGAATCCTACTTCTTTCAGCCAAAACTCACACTTGCTGAACTTGGCATATAACGGATGCTCTCTCAGGGTTTCTAGGATGATTCTCAGATGTTGCTCATGCTCTTCGTCTGACTTGGAGTAGATAAGGATGTCGTCGATAAACACAACTACAAACTTATCTAGGAAATTCATAAAGATCTTATTCATGAGATTCATGAAATAAGCAGGGGCATTGGTTAATCCAAAAGACATAACCGTATACTCGTATAAACCATAGCGAGTAGTAAAGGCGGTCTTTGAAATATCCGTTGCATGAATCTTAAGTTGGTGATAACCCGTCCTAAGATCAATCTTTGAGAATACCTGAGCTCCAGTCAACTGATCAAATAAATCCTCTATCTTTGGCAAGGAGTACTTGTTCTTGATGATGACGTCATTCAACTTTCTGTAATCTGTACACAGATGGTTGCCTCCATCTTTCTTATCGATGAATAACACTAGTGATCTCCATGGCAACGCGCTTGGTTGAATCAAGCATGTTGCTAACATGGCATCCAACTGCTTCTTCAGTTCCACTAACTCTGAGGGGTTCATGCTATAGGGTCTCTGGGCTATAGGTCCGGTTCCGGGGATTAGTTCGATAATGAACTCAATATCCCTATCCGGGGGCATACCTGGCAATTCATCTGGGAATACGTCGGGGTATTCATAGACTACTCTGACTTGGTCTATGGTGGGCAGGGCTACACTCTTGTTGCACTTGAATTGGCGGGGTAAGGTTTCAGAGATATGCTCTATTGTTACTCCAGAACTACTGGTCATGGTGATGGATTTCTTAGCACAGTCTATCAATCCTTTATGCCTTGACATCCAGTCCATACCTAGAACTACTTCCAATCCTTTGGTTCCAAGTACAATTAGGTTGGCATAAAAATCTATCCCATGTATTCTGATAGGTACAGCTTTGCAAATTTTTCTATCTTTTGTAGTTGAACCGGGGATTTGAACTATCATGACATGCTTCAGGTTGGTTGGGTGAATCTTACTAGTGCATACAAATTCTTCGGTGACAAATGAATGCGATGCTCCAGAATCAAACAATACTCTTGCTAAAACTGAGTTGACAGAAAACATACCCAGCACTACATCTGGCGCTTCCTGGGCTTCTTCTGCGCTCATGTGGAAGAGATGGCCGTTGCGGTTGTGAGGGTTCCCTGGGGCAAATCGCCTTCCTGGTTGAACACGACGCTGGTGCTGAGCTGGGGCATTCACAGGGGCATTGGCTGCAGTCTTCTTGGGACACTCATTGGAGTAGTGACCCTTCACTCCACACTCGAAACAAGTGATCTGGGACTTGTCCTTGACTGCGACAGGCACAACATTGCTGCCAGTTCTGGGCACAGTGTTGTTGTTGTTGCTCTTGGGAGGGGCACGGTTGAAATTTTTGGCATTACCGGAGTTGTGATTGTTTCCTCCGGACTTCACATTACATCCGCTACGGTTGGGGAAGCTTGGGCAAGGATTTGGGGGTCGGTTGTTCCTTGGTGCATATCCTGGTGAGGGGTTGGGACGGTACTTCTGGTGACTACTGGATCCAGACTGCTGCATCATACGACGCTTGCGGTTGTCGTTTGCCTAGTTAATCTTCCCTTCCATCTGAATGCCAGAGTCGACTAGTTCTTTGAGATCCTGAAAACGGATGTTGACGAGGACAGTCTACATCTCATCATGCAGTCCGTTCAAGAATTTCTCCTTCTTCTTGGCCTCCGTGTTGATCTCATCCGGTGCATATCTGGCAAGTGACAGGGATCTGTCACAGTACTCCACCACAATCATTCTTCCTTGCTTCAATTCATGGAATTCATCTCTCATCCTGCTGATTTAGACCTTGCGACGGGTGCGGCTGAACTTGACTTTGAATGCTTCCCAGGTCATCACCTGGCCATGGTTCATATTGCGGATGCTATTCCACCAAGCTCTGGCATCTCCCGCCAGATAGTGGGTGGCAAAGAGAACCTTCTCATTTTCATCAACTCCTGCAACTTAAAGGTTGTTTTCCATGGTCTGTAACCAGTCATCAGCATCTAATGGGTTCTCAAATTGGTTGAAGATTGGGGGATTGGTGTTCTAAATTTTTTTGAGTTTGGATCCATGGTGATCCTGATTACCATGTCCTTGGTTGTTGAGAGCCATTTGGGCGATCTGCTGCAATGTTGCTAAGTTGGCTTGACGCTTTGCCCTGCTTGCTTCACGGTCTGCGATGAGATTCTGCAAGATCTGCAGCATTGGGTCCTGCGACGAGATGCTCCCTCCTTGGTTTCCACGAGTCATCTGAAGATTGAGATAGACATAGGGGTAAGAGGGAAATTCAAAGGTTCATGGTTTTGGGTTTTCAAAGCTAAAACTTTGAGTTAGACTCAGGTTTTTCAACTAACTTCATTTTCATTCATGCAAGCAAGCACCCGATACAACACACACCACAACAATCAATGGGGAAAACAGATGGTTTGATGAACCATTCTGCAAGCTACGATACAAGGAGATGATACATCTCATGTTACGAAAGTGCTCTAGTGCATCTACTCATCGTCGATGAAATCGGAGTCCTCATCATCAGTGTAGAAGTCCACAGCATCCTCCTCCAGAAAGTCATCATTGTTGCTGAGGTAAGAATCCATGTCTCCTTGGATGTCTTCACCCTCATCATCTTCTTCCTTGGCGGCAAGCTGAGCTTCCTGCTCCTTGATGGTCTTCTCGAGGTCGGCCACCTTCTTGCGAAGATGGGCGATGGTGCGATCCTTCTTTGCACGCTGGCGACAAAGAGACTGGCGATCTTGGACGAGCAGTGCAAAAGTCTAGGCCTTCTGGTCGGCAATGGCATGGTTCTGGTTGGCTAACTCCCTGGCATTGTCCAGTTCCTGTTGTCTGTCATGAAGCAAGAAGTCAAGGTTCTCCACTTGACGCCTCAATTCTGGGTGACTTGGCATTCCATCGGCATTCCCATGAAGTCACGTCTTGCATAGTGGGCAAAACGGGTTCCTTGGATCTTGTTGACGCTGAGGGCAAATAGACGTGCGAGAGCTTCATGCATTGCCCTGGCTAATCCATCTAGCCAGTTGTTCTCTCTCACGGAGAACTAAATTATTCCGGAAGTTGGTGCTTCGATGCTTCCTCGAAGATCTGCGGTGACTAGCCACTGTAGGTTTCCTCCTAGGGGTCCTGGAAGTTGAGCTCCAAGAAACTCCAGATGTGGGCCCCAAGAACTCCTGAAAGTGAATCCAGATCCTCTCAAGATCGGTGACCTCCGTTTCCCAACTGGTAAAACTTGCTGAACTAAGTCTCCATCTACAAGAATTAAGGATGAGGAAGTTAGTGGAGTGATCAAGTGTGTCAAGTTTTAAGTCATAATGTAAGAATTTTGAGGAACATGAATTTTTGAGGAAGAATGATTTCACAAGGGTAAGAGAGGAAATAGTTTTTCATAAATACTCACTTTGGTTTTGAAGCTAAGTTTTTGGTTTGGACGTCCATTCTAACTAGGGTCTCCTATGGTCAGGATGGCTCCGATACCAACTTGTCAACACCCAGAATTTTAATCCCAGATGCCCGTTATGCCATACCTTGCAATCCCAGGATTACCATTTTTGCAAGACATAACGGATTGGATATCATAGTACATCATCCATTACAAACCATACATAAGGTCATACACAAATAAGGATCTCATGATCCAGTCTTTAATACAACAAGCAGCGGAAATAAAAGATAAGTGTAGCGGTGGGGTCCATCTTCAGGGGCACAGGCAATGCTGACGAAGGCAGATAGTCCTAGTTATCATAGCCGTCCTCATGACCATCCTCTTGATAGTCTCCTTCATAGTCTGGCCATGAGAATAGCCAGGGACAAAAGCCGTGAGTACTCTTTAAGTACTCGCAAACTACTATTAACAGGTACTATAGTTCTAAGTTAAAATGCTAAATCTAAGTTTAACTCTAAAGTTAAGTTTGAAACCTAAGCTGAGTTCAGAAGCAAAGAAAGATAAAGTAAAGTTCTAGAATCACTTAAGTTGGGAACCTATTATCATAAACACAACCCTGTTGTGGTCAAGTCAAGATTCATCATTCATTTCAAGTTATTTAGAAAACATCTGACAACGAAACAGTATGGCCATTCCAACTGTCCATAACCATGGACGTGGCTATTCGAATAGTTTGACACTCTGCAGAGGTGGTGCACTTTCACCACAAGATTCGATACATCTCTCAGGGATAACCCTGAATCATCATACTTAGTATGCAGATAATCAAACATAACCCTCCCTTTACACACCCTAGTATAAGCACCTCTCCTATGAGCATGGCCTCCCAACCATGACCATCAGTCATCTTGGGCACTGCATAGGTGGACATCATGAGAGGTAGCCTCAACCTCTCCCGCGAGGGGACTAATTCTTAATACTCAATCTAAATTTAAGTTCATTATTTAATGATTTAAAGTGACTAGAAATGCCTATATAGCATTATTTTGGTACTAGTCCAAAGTAACTACATGTAAACCTTAATATTATTACATATTTGGATAGATATGATGAAATGTGATTTTTGAGAGTTGGAATCCACTCAAAAGCTAACTTGGTTGATTTTACAAAAATGTTGCAAGTTGCAAAAGCTTCTGTTTTGTTATTTTTATTAGGAGAGATCTATAACTCGAATTGAATTAAATCTAACGGGCTTGGATAGATCATTTCCATACCTTTCAAGCAAAATTAGTTTCATGCAATTTGGATTTCAAAAACTCTCTGAATTGAATTTTCAACTAGTGGACAGAAACTAGATTCAACTAAAAAGAAAAATCCAGATTTGAACGGGTGGGCTAGCGCGGGAAAAGACTAGGGCCGGCCCAGTGGCGCTCCGCGGCGTGGGGCTCAACTGACAGGGGGGTCCCGCTTGTCAGCGGCACTTAATACGCGAAACGGTACGCGCGCAGTGGGCCATAGGATTAGAAGAGGAATCTACGGCTGAGGGTCTGATGACCCACAAGTATAGGGGGTGTATTGCAGTATTTTCGAGGGAAGTGAAACCCAATTTATTGATTCGACACAAGGGGAGCCAAAGAATATTTATCATCCTTAACAACTGAGTTGTCAATTCAGCTGCACCTAGAAACAACCTTGCTCACAGCAGTTTATCAAGAGTATGATTTGGTAGTAGGAATAGCAAAATGCAATGATAGCAAAGCAAAGACAGAGTAACGAAGCAAGAATTGGGATTGTGCGAAAAAGTAGGCATAGGGATGGATGGACGGGCATTGCATGGACAAGACAATTCACATAGCAATCAGAACATAGGGCAATTGCAGATAAATAAGATAAAGCATCCAAGTACTAGAAAATCCTAGGCATGTGTTCCATATATAGTCATACGTGCTCGCAATGAGAACTTGCACAACATATTTTGTCCTGCCAGCCCGTTTGCAGCGGGGCCTCTAGGGAACTACTGGCAATTAAGGTGCTCCTTTTAATAAAGCACCGGAGCAAAGCATTAACACTCCATGAACACACGTGATCCTCACATCAAAGCCTTTCCCTTCTAGCTACCCCGATTTCTGTCACTTCGGGACCATAGGTTCTAGACAACGACGTGTGTAAACAACTTGTAGATAAGACCCAAAACAATACTATCATGATGAATCAATAATAAGTTCAGATCTGAAATCATGGCACTCGGGCCCTAGTGACAAGCATTAAGCACAACAAGATTGCAACAAAGTCATAAAGCACTAATACAGATACCAGGCACTATGCCCTAACAATCTGATTCCATTACATGAACGATCTCATCTAATCCCTACCATCCCCATAGCCTACAGCGGGGGATTACTCACTCGTAGATGGGGGAAACATGGATGGTCGATGGAGAAGCGATGGTGATGATGATGGCGATGATCTCCTCCAATTCCCCGGGTGCCGAAGAGAGTTTCAGTTAACTGTTTCTCGGTGAGGTGAGAACGGAGTTTCCTTTGTTTAAATGGAATCTGGTGGTGGCGAGCGGAACTCCTTCGGAAAAGCCGAACCCCAAGTTTTTAGGTCAAGTCTTCTTATAGGCGAAGGGGGGCGGGAGTGAAGAGGGCCACCACACGGGCTGGCGGCCAGGCCCTAGCGGCTGGGGGTGTGGCCAGCCCCTGGCCCTCCTCCGTCTCGTATTCTAGATCCGTGAGTCTTCTGGAAAAATAGGCACTTTGGCTTTTGTCCCGTCCAATTCCGAGAATATTCATTTTCTGACTTTCCTGGAACCAAAAACAGCAGAAAAGCAGGCACCTTTGTGGCTCTTGTTAATAGGTTAGTCCAAGAAATCATATGGAAAGTACTCCAAAGTTGGAACAAAACACAAGAAAGTAGATAAAAACAAGCATGGAACATCAAAAATTATAGATAGATTTCCAATGTATCAACATCCCCAAGCTTAACTCCTGCTCGTCCTCGAGTAGGTAAGTGATAAAAAGAAAGAATAATTTTTGAGGTGACATGCACCATCAAAGACTTGACCAAAGTATTTGTAAACATTCAAAGCTGGGATCATAGTACTTTAATCATAACATGAGAGACAAAGTTCTAGCAAGAAACAAAGAAACTATGATGCAACATGAAAAGGCACAAACAAAAGATTCATGAATAACAATGCTTTGCAAGACGTTTGTTTGTTTCACATAAAGAAAACATAGCATAATAGTATTCAGCTTGTCCCTCAATAGAGTAGCAAATATAAATGCATAGGACACCTTCAAAGTTCATAAGAGTGACTAGATACAATAGTTTAAAACAAGCAATATCAAGTTATGCATCAATCAACTAGTCTTGGGACAATGCACATAGAACTAAGAATGGCCACTAATATGTCCAAAACGTATCTACTTTCCCGAACACTTTTGCTATTGTTTCTCCTCTATACTTGTGTGATTTGGATGCAACTAATGCGAACTGACGCTGTTTTCAGCAGAATTGCATTGGTGTCTACTTTTTGTGCAGAAAATCAACTATCAGGAAAAATCCCGGAAAATATCCAAAAATCCTATTTTACCCGAAGACTCCAGGAGCCAGAATACGAGACGGAGAAGAGCCCTGGGGTGGCCACACCACCTGTTGGCGCGGGCCAGGCCAGGCCACGCCAGGGGGTGGTGTGGGCCCCAGTGCACCCCTACCTCTCTCTTCGCCTATAAGAAGCCTTGACCTAAAAGCTTGGGGTTCACGCTTTCTAGAAGGAGTTCCGCTCGCCGCCACCACCGATTCCACAAACAGCACCGTAAACTCCGTTCGGCACTCCGGGGACGGGAATTGAGGAGATCATCGCCATCATCATCACCATCGCTTCTCCATCGACCATCCATGTTTCCCCCATCTATGAGTGAGTAATCCCCCGCTGTAGGCTATGGGGATGGTATGGATTGGATGAGATCGTTCATGTAATGGCATCAGATTGTTAGGGCATAGTGCCTAGTATCTCTATTAGTGCTTTATGACTTTGTTGCAACCTTGTTGTGCTTAATGCTTGTCACTAGGGCCCGGGTGCCATGATTTCAGATCTGAACTTATTATTGATTCATCATGATAGTATTGTTTTGGGTCTTATCTACAAGTTGTTTACACACGTCGTTGTCCGGAACCTATGGTCCCGGCGATGTAAATCGGGTAGCCGGAAGGAAAGGCTTTGATGTGAGGATCACGTAGTGTTAATGCTTTCCGGTGCTTTATTAAAAGGAGCACCTTAATTGCCAGTAGTTCCTAGAGGCCGGCAGGACAAAAGATGTTGTGCAAGTTCTCATTACAGCACGTATGACTATATATGGAACACATGCCTAGGATTGTCTAGTACTTGGATGCTTTATCTTATTTATCCGCAATTGCCCTATGTTCTGATTGCTATGTGAATTGTCTTGTCCATCATCCATCCCTATGCCTACCACAATCCCACTAGTTACCGCTTTTGTTACTAATGCCTTTTGTTTTTTTTACTATTCCTACTACAAAGATAAACGTGAGCAAGATTGTTTCAGTGCAGCTGAATTGAAAACTTTGTTAAGGCTGATAAGTATTCTTTGCCCCTTGTGTCGAATCAATAAATTGGGTTTCACTTCTACACCCCTATACTTGTGGGTCATCAAGACTATTTTCTGGCACCGTTGCCGGGGAGCATAGCTTTATTTATCAAGTTCACTTGGATTCTCTATTGTTCTTTGCTATCCATCCATCATGGGTAAGTCTCGTGATGGCAAGGTTCCTATTTTACCATCCACTACAAGAAGAGGTACGGTTCTGAACACCTCTACCGCTCTTGATTCACCGTTAGTTCTGAGTAAGTTCCTTACACCACCACATACACATGCTACACATACTGCTACTACTGCTGAATCTGAAACTTCTGATGCTTATGATGCTGCTTCTACTGTGCTTGATAAGAGTGGTTCATTAGGTCCTTTCCTAGATGCTACGATTGCTAGAACTATAGTTGGAAATACCAAAACTCCTAATGAACACACTGCTACACCTGTTAGCTCACCTGAGTCTAGTGAGAGTTATGATGCTGAAGAAGATTATGTTGAGATGACTGATGAGTTTATTGAAGAATGTAGGAACACCCATGATAGGAGAGCCGCTAAGAATCTCCTTGAGAGGCATACTATCAGACCCAAATTATCTCTTGCTGCTAAGTTTGCTGCTTCTCCCATAAACATTATAGATGAAGATTATGATTTCTCTCTCGATCTATCTTACATAGCTATTGTCGAGAAAGAACCTTTTGGCGGAACTAAAAATGAAAGTGTGGTAGCACATATGAATGAACTTTCTACCATGAGTGGCTTGTTCTATGATGATATTAAAATGCGCACTTACTTTGTTGCTAAGATTTTCCCTTTTTCACTGAAAGGAGAAGCTAAAACTTGGTTTGGTAATTTACCTCCTGGATCTATTGATAGCCCTGAGTGCTTGTTTAATACTTTCCTGCAGAAATATTTTCCTCCTAGTGCTAGACATGCTGTTTTGCAGGAACTTTTTGATTTTAAACAGGGAGAAAAAGAGGTATTGCCCGAATCTTGGGCAAGGTTTTGTGCTTTGATTCATGCACAGGCTAGAAGTCCATTACCTAAGAATGAACTACTTGATATATTTTATAATGGACTAACCGAAGAATCTAGGACCTACCTAGATAGTTGTGTTGATTGTGTTTTCAGGAATAGGACTCCCAAGGAAGCTGAGGAATTAATGGCTAAAATAAGCAAGAATTATGAAGATTGGACTCCTCCTAAACAAGCTATACCTGAAGTAATTGTACCTGAACCATCTATTCCTATGCCTATTCCAACACCAAAGAAGAGGGGAGTTATTGAATTAAATGATGAAGTGATGAAGGAAGCTAAGAAATGTCTTAAGGAGAAGGGAATTAAAGCTGCAGATGTCAAGAATTTACCTCCTATAGAAGAATTATGTAAGCCTATTCCCTACTCACCCACTATTGAGGTACACTCTCTCCAACACTTTGATGAAGGTGATATCCCTTACTTGAAACCTCCTGATCAATGCTTAGAAGAATTTGATATTTTTATTGTTAAGCAAGATAACTTTAATAAAAGGGTGCAAAATCATCTAATGGAAAACACTGGAGCTATTGTTGAGTTGAAAGATATTGTGGAAAGAACCTCTAATGATGTTAAAATGATTGTTAAACACTTTCAAATGGTTCAAACTCAAATAGATCAACTCGTTAAAGTGCAAAACGACTTGCTAGTTAATGCTACTCAAGAAAAACATGCTTATGAAATTAGAACTAGAAGTGGAGCTGCTACCCAGGATCCTCTATATCCTGAGGGGCATCCCAAAAGAATTGAGCAGGATTCTCAACAAGCTAAAAATAGTGGTTCTACTCGTAAGAAAAGGAAAAAGAAACATAAAACTGTTGTAGAACCCTCTGAACCTGCTATAGATCCTAATAGTATATCTATCTTTGATGCTGAAACCGAAAGTGGTAATGAAGAAAATGAAGTGCCTAATGAAGAAAAAGTTGAAGAAGAACCTGAAAACCACACTAAGAATACTAAATACACTAAGGAAGATTTTATTGCTAAGAAACATGGTAGTGAAAGAGAACCTTGGGTCCAAAAACCTATGCCTTTCCCTGATAAGAAACACAAGTCAAAGGAAGATGAACACTATAATAAGTTTTGTGAGTGGATGAAACCTTTATTCTTGCAAATTCCTTTGACTGATGCTATTAAATTGCCTCCTTACTCAAAGTATATGAAGGACATTGTCTCGAATAAAAGGAAGATCCCTAATGAAGAAATCTCTACTTTGCTTGCTAATTATTCCTTCAATGGTAAGGTTCCTAAGAAACTTGGAGACCCAGGGATTCCAACTATCCCTTGCTCTATTAAGAACAGTTATGTTAGAACTGCTTTGTGTGATTTGGGAGCTGGAGTTAGTGTTATGCCTTTCTCTCTCTATAAGAGGCTTCAGCTTGAAAATTTGATACCAACTGATATATCTTTGCAAATGGCTGATAAGTCTACCACTATTCCTGTGGGTATATGTGAGGATGTACCTATTCAGGTGGCTCATAATTGTTTGATATTAACTGATTTTGTTGTGCTTGAAATGCACAAGATGATAATATGTCTATTATTCTTGGGAGACCTTTTCTTAATACTGCAGGAGCTGTTATTAATTGTAATCAAGGAAAGGTGACCTTCAATGTCAATGACAAGGAACATACTGTCTATTTCCCCAAGAAGATTGAAAGGACTTATGGTTTAAATTCAATTGAACATGTTGAGGGCATTCAAGTTGGAGAAATATATTGTCCCATACCAAAAGAAAAATTTGAAACTATTATGATTGGGACCATTGCTATCAAAGTTGAGGTAACATAATCATTAGTGGAATACAAAGTTTTGTCTCATATGCAATTGTTTTGGTAGCAAGACTTGATCAACCTTGCTAACAAAAGGATTCCATTGAACAAAACAATGTTTTCATTATGATTATCTCCGTTTATTTCCATCCTTTGTATTTTAGTTTTTGTTTTTGTTTAGTTTTCTTTGTGTTGTTAGTTTGCTTGCATGGTAGAACTTCTGTAGTTCTAGCCTTGTTTTGTCCTTGCATCATGTTTCCAAAAAGAAAAAAAATCTGTCTGTCAGAAAAATCATTCTTCTATTTCTGAAAATTGCCCAAAAATAAAGTGTCTCGAAAAATTCCAGAAAATTCATATTAAATTTTTACGTGAAAAAAGGGGCAAAGGAGTACCTGGTAGGTACCAGGGGGCCCACCAGGCAGGCACACCACATGGTGGCGCGGCCAGCCCTAGGTGGCGCCATGCCCTGGTGTGGGCCACCCCTGGCCCCCCACTATCTCTCTCTCCTGCCACTTTCTTCTCTCTCCCAAGTAAGCTCTAGTTCATAGCTCAAAATCGCGTTCTTTATGTGCTTGCTCTCGATTTCTTCGATCTCTTTGCTCAGCCCATCTTTCTTGCTGAATTTTGGAGCAATTGTTCCTTGGTATGTGACTCCTCCCCTTGTCCAAGTAGATTTGTGTTTAGTGGATTATACGTTGAGTATTTTACTGCTGTAGGTGACTGGTTATGAGAGCTTGTAAGTTTGTTTGATGCCTAGAGATATAGTTTTGATGCATGTTTAGGCCTCTTGCTAGTCCCTATGAGTAGAATCCTTCATTATATTTACTTTGCAATCACTTGTTTAATAGGTGTTTAAATTTCAGAATAAAAGATGAGTGAACACCACCTAAACCAACATGAGCTTTGGATGCCTGAAGTCATGAAGTTCCACAGGGAGGAGGAAGTTTTTCCCTCCATATATCCATGCCCTGAGTTCATGAGAGCTGTAGGAATTCTACAAGATTTCTACACTTTGGTTTCTAATGCAGGGTTAGAGCATTTCTTGGAAGATGAACCTTGTCAATTTGTGAAGCTAACCATGTCTGTGGTGCAGGATTTCCAATTTAGTCACTCTTTGCCTAACCCCATGGTCTATTACAAAATTTACAATATTGCTGTCAATCTTTCTCTTGATGATTTTTGTGCAGCCATTAAGGTACCTCAATGGGGATCATGTAAGAAGATTAAAGAGAGACCGGAACCACTCATGGATTTATACGCAGAAATTTGTCAAGGGAGTAGCTTCTCAAAGGAGAATGGAAAAATCCGTAACATTCATCTTCCCTCCATTCGCTACTTTGCTTACTTTATTGCCAAGTGTGTTCTTGCTAGGAAAACTGCCAATAAGTTATCTTCGTTTGATCTAGCATTTATCTCTGCTGCTCTTAAACGAGATAGGTCTTACAACTTAGGTGCTTTGATAGCCTTCCGTCTTGCTGCTAACCATGAGAAAGGTGGAATCTGTGGAGGCCTTATTGCTTCTCGTTTACTAGCATTGCATGGTTTAGTGCCTCATCATCTAGACCTTCAGTTTCCCATAGAGAGGCTTGATTTTAATTCCATGGTACAGCATAAATTTATTTCCTCGTGGGCTAGCTTGAGTGAGTTATCTTATGAAATAACCTTTCTCAAAGCTGGTTGGAGAAAGAGCAAGTCCGAGTGTGTTGTTCTTTTGCCTGCACCTGTTTTGTTTAACCTTGATAACAGGGAAGGATGGTCTCTCACTGAGGAGGAGCTTGACACGTACTTGGGAGAGCTCTCCCAACATGAGCAGGACACTAGAAGGGAGGTCACGGATGATTTGGTCCAGCCCTCGAATGAGGGAGAGTCTTCATATCAGCATCCCGCTTATGATTGGGGAGCTTCTTCTTCTTCCCATGGGCCCAGCTACGACCATTCTTACCAAGATCCGCCCGCTTGGAACCCCTATTCGTACATGGATTGATACCCACTTAGGCCAAAAGCCTAAGCTTGGGGGAAGGTACGCCGACACCGCACTCATCTCCATATCATGACGTGTCGGTTCTTTGTATATTCATGCTTTCGTTCTGTTTTTAGTTTTCGTTCTTCTTTGCTTTTGCTTTCTAAAACACAAAAAGACCAAAAATATTTTTGTTGTTTCTCTTTGGTTTGCTTCTTCTTTCTGCTTTGGTTTGCTTGTTCCTTTTTGCTTTGTTTGAACTATTTGAAAAAACCCAAAAAGACTTTGCTTTGCTTGTTTTTCTCATTTGGTTCTTGTTTAAAAATCGAAAACACCAAAAATATTTGTCGTTCTTCTTTGGTTTTTGCGAGTTGGCTACAGGGTTCAGTAGTTCTCAGTGGATTATTGGTTTCATATTATTAATCAAGCCACACAAGTGAAGAGCAATAATGAGGATTAGTGACCACTTGAGGCGTGGTAAGAGGCTGGTAACGAACTCTATTTGTCTTCATTTTTGTACATATACTCATCTTTGTGAGCTTGCTTAGTCCATTCATGTAGGGTGTATGTTATCTTTGAATGCTTAGTCGTTCTTGCTTTCTTGTGATTAGCTCCAGCCCGCTAATAGTTTGTAGCATGTCTCATGAATGTTTGCTTGCATTACTCTATTCATAAATTGGTATGACACGGTGGTATCCTCCTCTGAATGTTTCATTTGATCGACTTGGCACATGCTCACGCATGCACATGACTGTAATAATCAGTTAAGCCTTGACGAATTATTTTGCCTTGAAGATCTTGAATCATTTTCGTGCCATGAGTAGTCCTGTTTTGTTGCAAGCATGATAATGACAGCTATTGCTCTCTCGTTTGTCGCTCCCTTACTATTGCTAGCCTTCACTTCCACTGAGTGTTTTACTCATGTTTCCAACTCCCTAAACCAAATATTTCCAAAGTGTCCACCATACCTACCTATTAGCATCGTTTGCTATCTCCGTGCATATTCAATATGACTTGTTTTCTTCCGAATAAAATGTTTCCTTGTTATGAGAAAGTTAGTTAGTAAAGCTCTCACGAACTTGATGGCACACTTTATTTTCTTGCACTTAATAAACCTGAACCATTGCGTCCTTCTTTGTTGCGCATATGCTTGCGCTTTATGAGTTGAAGTTAGCAGAACCATGTATCATGGGGACCGCTTTCAGCGCTTCATAGGTACTTTGTACTTAGTTGATATCATGTTCTTTTGCTTATGGATCCTAGCGGTGTGAAATAAAAGTGGAACTTGTAAGATCATGGAGTTTGTATGTATGTTAGAGAAACGCCTGGGCCACTAGCCTAAGCCATGCCTAATCATGGTGGAAACTTGCAGCATAACCGTAATGAGCATTCTATGAAGCATCCTCAATAAAAATCTATGCACATAGTAAATAAAAAGATCACTGAGATTGCTCATTGTCTGCTTGCCTTGTCATTTTGATTATGGGATAGCTCCTGTATCATATGCAAGGGGTACCCCGTTGGCGGTTCTCTATGATATGTATGTACTTACAATGACAAGAGCTTACTTGTGACTGAAGTTGAGTAGCATGAGGATCGGTCTTCGTAAGTAAGGGGCATGAGACTTCAATTTATAACTTGTCAAGCATATCCTCTTAGTTGTGTCAATTTCACCTTAACCACATTAAAGATGCTTATGATAGGGGCAATGAGAGCTCAAAGCTAACAAGTACCATACTTTCAGCATTTGGAAGCCTTTCAAAATTATTCAAAACCTTTTTCTTCTACTTGTTGAGTCTCCACATATTCTTTGAGCACCTTCTTGAGAGCATTAGTTGTCATTTTTTTGTGTTTGTTTCATTACTTGATTATTTGTGTTATGACTTTGATGCTTGTATCTTTGATATCTTTACTTCTAGTCATCACTTGAAGTTCAGAGGTGCCTTGACATTCATAATCCAAGGCAAGCGAGATACCACTCTATCATACATTTCTATGAGCATTGTAATGTTGCTTGTGTTTGTGCTTCATGCTACTTATTATTCTTGAGTTGGAATCTCTTCATAGCTTGCAATGACTATTAAGTAGACTCAGTTGCATACTCTTTATTATGAATTGTCTAGGTAGTTGATCACATTGCTGAGAATATTTACATCATATGAAGCAAATGTGTTCGTGAAAGTTATTTTATCGCACTCAGTTTTCAACTAAATTGCTTGAGGACAAGCAATAAGCTAAGCTTGGGGGAGTTGATACGTCCAAAACGTATCTACTTTCCCGAACACTTTTGCTATTGTTTCTCCTCTATACTTGTGTGATTTGGATGCAACTAATGCGGACTGACGATGTTTTCAGCAGAATTGCCTTGGTGTCTACTTTTTGTGCAGAAAATCAACTATCAGGAAAAATCCCGGAAAATATGCTAAAAATTCTATTTTACCCGAAGACTCCAGGAGCCAGAATACGAGACGGAGAAGAGCCATGGGGTGGCCACACCACCTGCTGGCGCGGGTCAGGCCAGGCCGCGCCAGGGGGTGGTGTGGGCCCCCCAGGCACCCCCTCGGCCTCTCTCTTCGCCTATAAGGAGCCTTCTGACCTAAAAACTTCGGGGTTTCGACGTTTTTCCAGAAGGAGTTCCGCTCCGCCGCCACCACCAGATTCCACGAAACAGCACCAGAAACTCCGTTCTGGCACCCTGCTGGGACGGGGAATTGGAGGAGATCATCGCCATCATCATCACCATCGCTTCTCCATCGACCATCCATGTTTCCCCCATCTATGAGTGAGTAATCCCCCGCTGTAGGCTATGCGGATGGTAGGGATTGGATGAGATCGTTCATGTAATGGCATCAGATTGTTAGGGCATAGTGCCTAGTATCTCTATTAGTGCTTTATGACTTTGTTGCAACCTTGTTGTGCTTAATGCTTGTCACTAGGGCCCGAGTGCCATGATTTCAGATCTGAACTTATTATTGATTCATCATGATAGTATTGTTTTGGGTCTTATCTACAAGTTGTTTACACACGTCATTGTCCGGAACCTATGGTCCCAAAGTGACAGAAATCAGGGTAGCCGGAAGGGAAAGGCTTTGATGTGAGGATCACGTGTGTTCACAGAGTGTTAATGCTTTGCTCCGGTGCTTTATTAAAAGGAGCACCTTAATTGCCAGTAGTTCCCTAGAGGCCCCGCTGCAAACGGGCTGGCAGGACAAAATATGTTGTGCAAGTTCTCATTGCGAGCACGTATGACTATATATGGAACACATGCCTAGGATTGTCTAGTACTTGGATGCTTTATCTTATTTATCTGCAATTGCCCTATGTTCTGATTGCTATGTGAATTGTCTTGTCCATGCAACGCCCGTCCATCCATCCCTATGCCTACCGCACTCGAATCCCACTGGTTACTGCTTTTGTTACTACTGTCTTTGTTTTGCTGCTACTGTTACTTTACTATTCCTACTACAAAAATGTTGCTACTGATAAACTGTTGTGAGCAAGATTGTTTCCAGGTGCAGCTGAATTGACAACTCAGTTGTTAAGGCTGATAAGTATTCGTTGGCTCCCCTTGTGTCGAATCAATAAATTGGGTTTCACTTCCCTCGAAAATACTGTGATACACCCCCTATACTTGTGGGTCATCAGCCACTATGCTCTCAAAGTAGTGCATAAAGATAGAAGGTGGAGACTCAATGGTGGAAGAAAGGCTTTTTTGTAAAAGGAAGTAGGGATTCAAGTCTCATAAAGAGCTTCCAAAAATTATGGTACTTATAGCTTTCAGCTCTCATTGCTCCTATCATAAGCATCTTGAAGGTGATTAAGGTTAAAGTGACACAACTAAGAGGATATGCTTGACAAGTTATAAACCGAAATCTCATGCCCCTTACTTACGAAGACCGATCCTCATGCTACTCAAATTCAGTCACAAGTAAGCTCTTGTCATTGTAAGTATATGTGTATCATTAAGAACCGCCAACGGGGTACCCCTTGCACATGATACGGGAGCTTTCCCATAATCAAAATGACAAGGCAAGCAGACAATGAGCATCTCAGCGATCTTTTTATTTGCTATTTGCATAGGTTTTTATTGAGGATGCTTCATAGAGTGCTCATTATGGTGATGCTGCAAGTTTCCACCATGATTAGGCATGGCTTAGGCTAGCGGCCTAGGCATTTCTCTAACACACATACAAACTCCATGATCTTACAAGTTCCACTTTTATTTCAGACCGCCAGGATCCGTAAGCAAAAGAACATGATATCAACGGGGTACAAAGTACAAGTGCAATGTTGAAAGCATTCCCCATGAAACATGGTTCTCAACTTATAAAGCGCAAGCATATACGCAACAAAGAAGGACCCAATGGTTCAAGTTTATTAGGGCAATAAAGTAAAGTGTGCCATCAAGTTCGTGAGAGCTTTAATCACTAGTTTTCTCATAACAAGTGGAAGATAAAAAAGCATGAATATACTTGGAATAGCATAAACTAGTAGGTAGGTATGGTGGAATCTTTGGAAAAACTTGGTTTAGAGAGTTGGATGCATGATTGGAACTCATACTTGGTTGTGGAGGCTAGCAAAAGACTGGGAGCGACAAACTAAGAGAGCAATAATGGCCATAATCATGCAGAGCGACAAAACATCATTGATCAAAGCATAAAGTGATACTACAAGTTGAAAACTAAAGGATCATAAAGGCTTATGGTGACTTGAGATAGTCATAACATGGTGTGAGCATGTGCCAAGTCAACCCAAATAAAGCATCAAAGGAGAATACCACTATACTATGCTTTAATATGCTAAAACAACACATGATTCATCCAAGGCACATTAAGCAATCTCAATTGTTTATAACAAATCATGCTACAGCAAAGAATACTAAGCATAAAGCCAAAACAATATCAAGCATGGCATGACAAAGCAAAGGCCACAGTCAAAAACAAGCTCTCTTTACCACTTAAGCATGAGCTTTCCTACTCTTTTCCAAACCAAACCAAACCAAACCATTTGAACACCAATGTATGAAAGAGGGGTTCCAACCAATTTATTCAGAAAACTAAGCAAACCACGCAAACTAAAAACCAAAATAAAGACGAAAAAGAAGATGCTCCAAGAAAAACACAAATGTGCATGAAACAATAAAAATGAAGCGTTTGGAAGAAACCTGGGATTTTTATTGATGAAGAAGGGGATGCCTTGGGCATCCCCAAGCTTTGACGCTTGTAATTCTTGGATATTTCTTGGGTGACACGTGTGGCATCCCCAAGCTTGAGCTTTAGTCCATCCTTCATCTCATTACTCATTCCTTCCATACACCTGAAATTTTTCCTTCATACAAAACTTCACACAATCTCATTAGCAACATTAGTGCACTTAAGATAAATAAGTCTTAAGGTTCAGTTCTAACACCAATTAAACTTCTGTTAGAACACTAGATACTGTAGCACTTCCCTCAAAAATCTCAATTCCCCAAAAGAACTCAAAAAGGAACCCACAAGAAGCAAATGCAGAAAATGGCAGAAATCTGTCAAAACAGACCAGCAGGTAAAGACGAATTTTTTCGAAGACCTTATGTTGCTCAAATCAAAAAGTGCTGAACTAACGAAAGTTAGATAAGAACCTGGGGCAGAATCACAAGAAATTACAGCTCAATCCGACATACAGAGCTCTCTCAGGAATTTTTACGGTGAAGCACAGAAATCTGTTTCGGGACAGCAACTTTCCCAATCATTACTTCACTCTCATTAGAGGTTACTCTTGGCACAAAAAGCAAATAAAAAGGAGAAGGAGTGGTTATTACGGAGGTAATAACTTCCAAGACTTATCTAAAACTTTTGGGTTATCTCTTAATAAGTACTTTTCTTTAATGCCTTTAAGTTAGGCATAAGCAAAAACTGAAATGGATAGAATAGAAGTAAACAGAGATAATCATAGTAAAACCATTGTTTTGTTCAATGAAATCCTTTTGTTAACAAGGTTGAAAAGGTCTTGTTACCAAAAAAATTCCATATGAGACAAAACTTTGTATTCCACTAATGATTATGTTACCTCAACCTTGATAGCAATGGTCCCAATCATAATAGTTTCCCTCTAGGTATGGGACAATATATTTCTCCAACTTGAATGCTCTCAACATGTTTAATTGGATTCAAACCATAAGTCCTTTCAATCTTCTTGAGGAAATAGACAATGTGTTCCTTGTCATTAACATTGAAGGTCACCTTCCCTTGATTATAATTAATAACAGCTCGTGCAGTATTTAAGAAAAGGTCTCCCAAGAATAATAGACATATTATCATCTTCAGGCATAAAAGTTTGAGAGGATGCTCTCATAAGAAATATGAGTTGAAGTAAAAGAGAGCATCAAGGAGCAAATTCAAAACACATTTAAGTCTAACCCACTTCCTATGCATAGGAATCGTGTAAGCAAATAACAAAGTGACAGGCATAGGAAGATAAAACAAGAGTAACTTCAAAACTTTCAGCACATAGAGAGGTGTTTCAATACCATGAAAAGTTCTACAACCATATTTTACTCTCTCATGATAATTTTCAGTAGCCTCATGAAGAAAATCAACAATATAACTATCACATAAAGCATGCTCTTCATGATCTACAAGCACTAGAGCTTTATTATAAACATTTTCAAGAGAAACCTCGGGAACATAACATTCATTCTCCTTTAGTAAGCAAGGGGGACAATCAAATAATGTAAGGGATAAAGAGTTACTCTCATTAGAAGGTAGGCATGGGTAGCTAATCCATTCTTCCTCCTTTTGTTCATCACTCTCCTCCTCTTTTTCATCTAATGAGATTTCAGGTTCATCAATTTCTTCTTCCATAGGATCCTGCAAGATATTAGTCTCTTCCATTTGTGGAAAGCATCTATTAAAATATTCAAGAATATAGCCATTTTCATCCTTGTAATTATCAAAGCAAAATTTAAGTATACCATACACCTCATATTTGTAAGGTGAATCATCAATATTTTCAAGCAAACTAGCAAGTTCAAAAGCACCCTTCCAAGCAATAAATTCTTCAATTTGTTCCGCATCATCAAAGTCATAAATTCCTTTAGCATAGGAAGATATGGTATCATTATCACTATACTCACATTGAAAAGGGAGGTGTTTATACCTCTTTCTGCAACAAGACTCATCACAGCAATAAGTAACATTATAAGTAGAGCACACATTCCTAGCAATGGTATACAATCTATCAATTTATTCCCATAAGAGTTTCCCTTTTTGTGACAAGCGGTGTTCCTTATAATAATATTTTTGATCTTCCATGAACCCACCTTGCCAATAAGCTTCAGTTTCAAAGAAACCAACCATTGCCAACAAGCATGATAAAGTAAGACAATAACAAAGCAACAAAAATAACAACAAGAGTAGGAACCAATTTTTTTGTATTTTTGATAAAGAAACAAGCAAACAAGGAGAAAGATAAACTTAGCTTGAACAATAGGGATTCCAAGTGAACTTGATAAATAAAGCTATGCTCCCTGGCAACGGCGCCAGAAAATAGTCTTGATGACCCACAAGTATAGGGGGTGTATCGCATTCGAGGGAAGTGAAACCAAATTTATTGATTCGACACAAGGGGAGCCAAAGAATATTTATCAGCCTTAACAACTGAGTTGTCAATTCAGCTGCACCTGGAAACAATCTTGCTCACAGTAGTTTATCAGTAGCAACAGTTTGGTAGTAGGAATAGCAAAGTAATAGCAGTAGCAAAGACAGAGTAATGTAAGCGATAAACAATGGGATTCGAGTGCGGTAGGCATAGGGATGGATGGACGGGCGTTGCATGGACAAGACAATTCACATAGCAATCAGAACATAGGGCAATTGCAGATAAATAAGATAAAGCATCCAAGTACTAGACAATCCTAGGCATGTGTTCCATATATAGTCATACGTGCTCGCAATGAGAACTTGCACAACATCTTTTGTCCTGCCAGCCCGTTTGCAGCGGGGCCTCTAGGGAACTACTGGCAATTAAGGTGCTCCTTTTAATAAAGCACTGGAGCAAAGCATTAACACTCCGTGAACACACGTGATCCTCACATCAAAGCCTTTCCCTTCTGGCTACCCGATTTACATCGCCGGGACCATAGGTTCCGGACAACGGCGTGTAAACAACTTGTAGATAAGACCCAAAACAATACTATCATGATGAATCAATAATAAGTTCAGATCTGAAATCATGGCACTCGGGCCCTAGTGACAAGCATTAAGCACAACAAGGTTGCAACAAAGTCATAAAGCACTAATAGAGATACTAGGCACTATGCCCTAACAATCTGATGCCATTACATGAACGATCTCATCCAATACCTACCATCCCCATAGCCTACAGCGGGGGATTACTCACTCATAGATGGGGGAAACATGGATGGTCGATGGAGAAGCGATGGTGATGATGATGGCAATGATCTCCTCCAATTCCCTGTCCCGGCAGGGTGCCAGAACGGAGTTTCTGGTGCTGTTTCGTGGAATCTGGTGGTGGTGGTGGAGCGGAACTCCTTCTGGAAAAACATCGAACCCCCCGAAGTTTTTAGGTCAGAAGGCTTCTTATATGCAAAGAGGGGAACCGAGGGGGTGCCTGGGGCCACCATACCAGGCCCTGGCGCGGCCAGGCCTAGCCCGCGCCTGGGGGGGTGTGGCCAGCACCTGGCCCTCCTCCGTCTCGTATTCTGGATCCGTGAGTCTTCTGGAAAAATAGGCACTTTGGCTTTTGTCCCGTCCAATTCCGAGAATATTCATTTTCTGACTTTCCTGGAACCAAAAACAGCAGAAAAGCAGGTACTGTGTGGCTCTTGTTAATAGGTTAGTCCAAGAAATCATATGAAAAGTACTCCAAAGTTGGAACAAAACACAAGAAAGTAGATAAAAACAAGCATGGAGCATCAAAAATTATAGATACATTTCCAATGTATCGAATCGTCGTCGGCAAGTAGCCGTGACTTTCGAACCTAGGCTCGGTGGGGTCTGCTGAGGGGATTGTGGGGGCTCAATGGGACGGGTCGGCATGAGGGCAAACGAATGGAAGACGACAATGAGCGAGGTGCGTTGGGAGCTTGGGGTGGTCGCAATCAGCGGCGCCCTTCTCCTCCTGCTGCGGCTGCTCCGGCTCCAATTCCGGCGAGCTGCTGCTCGCTTGGCTCCGGCGAGAGGTGGGTGAGGTTCAGAGAGGTGAGGGGAGTGGAGTGGTGTGGAGAGAAGAGACTGGGGAGGGCTCCTTTTATAGGCCCGACGGTGAGACTGAGCGAGATGGGCAGGCGACTCCGGCGACAAGGCTACAGCGGGGCAGAGGCATGGCTGAGGGTGGCGATCGACGGGCGGTCCCCTGGTGGTGCTCTAGGGATTGAATGCGGCCATAGGGGTGGTGGCATGCGGTCTGGGCCGCAGCGGTGGTTGTGGTGCGTTAGGCGGCCAGTGAGGTGTCTAGGGGTTACAGGTCGTGGCGGAGCTGGGCAGGCTGGGCTGCCAAAGGGTGGTCTATGCGAGCGGGGACAGAGCGCGCTCTGGGGGCGGCACCGGCATGGTGCGGTGGCACTAGGCGCGTGGTATCCTCGGTGGTCCACTGCAGGGCTGGGCTCGGGCAGGGGATAGGGGTGGCAGTGAGGTGTGAGCTACCTCCTAGACATGGAGAGAGAGGGGGAGATGGTCTGCTGCGGCAGGGCAAGGTTTGGCCGGCGACCATGCCCTCGGGTTAGCATGGCATGGGGGCTAGGGACAAGGGAGAGGGGTGTTAAGGGCCTGGTTCGACTAGGAGGGGACAGAGGAGATAAATGTAGATCATTTGGGGGCAAAACCTTGTTCAAAACAGTGAGCTAGGATTAGGGTGGAAATTATGCATGCCAAGTGTTTGATGAAATGGCCGCATGAGGTTTAGTTTTGAATTTTGGTTTCAAACTTTTTGAGTGATCTCCACTAGTGCTAGGTAGTCTTTGGTTGCAAGGGTTTTGAAAGTGGAGCTCAAAAGGATGGGTTTTGAAATAGGGGTGATCTATGCATATGCATTAGATTCAATTTTCAAATGCCAATTAAAATAAGTAAAAGAATGTTTTTAGCAGATCCAAAAGTGGGCCTTGGTACCTCATTATGTGTACTAGCAAGGGGTACAAAGATCAAGAATTGTTTCTGTTAATAATTGAGTACTAGGAATAGCCAAGGTAGTGTAGTGGATTAAAATGGCCAAAATGACCATTCCTCCTTTTTAATTCTTTTTGATTTGATTTTCTTTAGAAAAAGTTTGGGAATGATGTAGATGATGTTTAAATCACCTAAGAAACATTTTACAAGCATTGGATCACACAATCATGGCAATTCAAAAAAACTCCTATTTTAAATGCACACACATATGAATGCTTTTATTTTTAATTTAAAAAAGTTTTTGTTAACCCCATTTTTGGTTGATTTAGATCTTGATAAGCTTGGATTGAAGTTTTGGGATGTTACATTTGGGCTGGACCTTTCGCCGGTAGTACCGGTCAGTAGTCCCGCTCGCATCGAGCCGGAACTTCGGACCGTACCGGGAGACGCTCTAGTCAGCCTCAGAGCCGTTAGAGCGGACTCACCGGAATTACCGGTCACCCACCGGTAGTACTGGTGGTGTCGCGGGGTAGCAACAACTCATTTTGAAGGGGGCCTATTTAAGGCACCCTTCTTCCTCCTCCCCCACTAACTACTCAATATTCTCTCTCCTCCATTAAGCAAGAGCTTCATCTTCCTAGATATCTCTCCCTAGCCACTCAAACCTCTTGATCTTTTGAGGAGTGGGAGATGTGACATAGATCTACACTTCCACCAAAGGAAACATGATTTCCCCCACCCATCATTTGTGGATCTTGTTCTCTTGGGTTCTTGGAACCCTAGACGGTGTAGGGCATCCTCGAAGCTAGGGAAAGTGTTGTGAAGCTTCATGATGTCGTTGAGGGCCTCCAATTGAGTTGTGGAGCCTCCCCGCAACCTTGTTGTAAAGGTTTCGGTTGGCACCTTCAAGGTCACCGGTTAGTGGATTGTGAGGCCACCTTTGTGGTGGAGCTCACCGGAGAAGAAGGTAAGGCCTTTGTGGCACCCGGGTGACCTTGTGTGGCCCCGACACCTCTCCAACATAAATGTAGCTTCCTTGCAAGTGAAATACGGGAATTACATCTCTGTGTCCCCTTGCCAGTTTTCTCGTTCCTCTCCTTTACTACTTTCTTTACCGCTTTGTTTACTTGTTGTATCATTTGGCATATAGGTTGTTCATCTAGTTGCATCTCTAGATAACTTAATTTTGTGAAAAGCTAAAAAAATTAAGGAAAAAGATAAAAATTGGTAGTCTCCTATTCACCCCCCCCCCTAGTCGACCAAAGTTGGACCTTTTAGTATCAAACTTGTAAATCTCAAACATGTATTCATTTGAGTTATGAATAAAGTTCATATTACTTGAGTTTGATAAGATTTTGTTTGTGTGTATTATTTCCTTTATTGTTGTAATACTATCTTGGGAGTTCAAGTTTGATTTATTCAAACCTCAATTTTGAATTCTCAAATAATATGTGTACTATTCCATCTACCTTTTGATAAGAAATATGTGTGGGCTTATAAACATATATTATAAATTTGATAAATCCATTCACACAACTGACTCTCAAACAATTCATATTTGAATTTGAATTCAAATCCTAGGGTTGACTTGAGCCAAACTCAACTCTAGTTCAAATTCTTAGGTGATGACATTCAAAGCCTAAAAAAGTTCAAATTCCCGCTCAATTTCATGTCCTAATATGAAATGCACAAATTCAATATCAGTCCTTAGCCCTTTCCTAATTCTTTGGGTCATTACACCTCCCCCATATTAGAGCTCCGGGTGAAAGACCTTGACAATTCTGTCTCTATGACGGTGGCCCGTGTGGTGTCATTATCCTCTTGGGGGCGTCATCGTGGAGCTACGATTCCTTTTGGTCCGGTCATGTTGGCATTGGAGGACATTGTCAAATCTTCTCTCATTGTACTTCGTCCCTAGCGTGTGGTGTTATCGGCGACCTCCTATCATTTACAGACCTAGTTGTTTCCGGTCTCAGTATTCCTAATAGGATCATCTTATATCGATTCAGCCATATATGGCTTTATTTATAAAGTGGGGGAGGTTGTTTCGGGAAACCCTCCATGATTAGAGGTACTACATGTTCGACATCCTTTAAAGGTACCAAAACTCTCGTGTTTCGAAATTTTTCAACTTTGTGCTTTATCAAAAATCTAACAGTGGACATAATTATATTATGACGGTAATGCAAATACTTCAATGTTTTTGATATGGTATAGTCTAATTTTAATCATCCGAATAAACAATCGCAGCACGACATCGAGATTTGTTGGCAAGGTTGAGGGTGAAAGCATGCCTCCCCAGGACATTGTGGGTGATCTTACCCATAGCACAACCATCCTTCTCATCGTGCAATGTCTAGCTCACCATCGTCTTCTATCCTATTTCGTCTACCTGTGGTGCCTTGATATATTAGGCATGAGTTACGTGTGTTTCACTTGAACACCCAACGACCCACACCTCTAAGTAGGTCGAAATAATGTCTAACTCGTACATATATTGGGCACAATTATAATAAGTTTATTAAATACCACTATAAACTACTCCCTCCGTTCCATAATATAATATATTTTAGCTTTGTGAAGGGAATATATCTACACTTTTTTAGTGTGTAGGTTTATTTAGATTTGGAGTGAACCTACACACTAAAATTGGTCTAGATACACTCTCTTTATAAAGCTAAAGCATCTTATATTATGGAACGGAGGGAGTAGTATTTCTAGCAAAATGCTCTGCTCAAACTTTCTCTATATAGGGTGATAATTAATGATCTGGTTCCAGCGATTGGATCCAGCGGCTACGGCGCCCGTGCGTTCTCATACACTAGATTTAGGGGTGCGCCAGCCCAGTGGATCTCACACGGTTTCTATTGTATATGGCACTAAAAAAATGTGGAAAAAGATAGTGTGTTTATAAATATGCCATTGCAACTCACACAAATATGAGATCTGAGAAGAATAGATGCCAGAGGTGCTGAACAACACAGAGCCAGACCCGAAAAGTGACTCCCACCAAAGCACATAATTGATCTAAAAAGGGGCAGAAACAGTTTTTTTTGCTGAAGCTTGTCTTTTATGGCCTAGCATAAACTCCCGGTAACAAAAAATTAAGAGAACACAGAAGCTAATTTCTTGTTAGCAAGAAGGGCACAAAATATAAGAACATCTTTCTGAGTATGCATGTTAGAGACATTGGCACCATTCTGCCATCTCCACCAGGAATAGCAGCAACGATTTCAGGCGTCATTTACTGAAAATAATATTTGGCTTGCAAGGGCATCACTTCAATTTTTTTACTAAACCAAACTGATGTAAGCACTCAACCAACCAATTCTTCAGTTCTTGTTCACTACAGGAACATAGCGCAGTGGCAGTGCTGGCAAAGTCGGGTGCGAAGGACATCCTAGAGAGGTGAAATTTAATATGTACATCAGGATTTGGTCAGGAGAGAAGTTAATCGAGACACTCTCACGAGCAGCTTAAATGCCTATGCAACACATCAATCTGCAGTCGTTTATGTTAAACGGCAAGCCAAGACAGCTATATGGTTGACAAAAGTGATCCGGAATGGAAAATAGGACAATAACTATCAACTTCAAGTGTAAGTTGTGAACTTCTAACTATGGAGCAGATTTTAACCTCAAATTAATATTAGAACTCCCTTTATATTTCACTTATATCATGTCAGCACGTATATTAAAACGGTTAAACTCCAATAAGGCATAGCCACTCACGGAAACCTGTTCTCATATCCGGACATCAATATACATTGTAACATTATACAGACCGTTCAATTTTAGTGGTACACATACAAGCATGGAGAATAGCGTCATATATATATTATGCAATATTAGTAACCTTGTAGTTTCAGAATAGCGTCATATATATATTATGCAATATTAGTAACCTTGTAGTTTCCCATATATTATCGAGATCGTGAAAGAAAATAGAGAAATACATGATCATGGAAGCAAAGAATATTTATAGACATGAGAACGTAAAGAACACTATAGGCTCTCGGCATTAAACTGATATAGAATTGGAAACCAACGTGAAGTAGTTACTGATATAGAATTGACTGCTCTCAGCATTGGAAACCAACGTGAAGTAGTTACTGATATAGAATTAAACTGAAGCATCATGGATGTAAACTATAACATGGATTTTAGAAATACTGCGTTCTTACTGAATATACATCGATGAAGTTTCCCCTCTACATTTTCTCCGAGAGTCCCTCTCTAGTTTGTCACATCCATGTAGTTCAAATCGTTTCCTTCCAACTGAAGATAAATCATACAGCAAGAGCATCTGCTTTTTTCACAACCTATGCATTTATTCCAATCATATTTCAACCTAAATATCTGATCAAATAACCCAGCTACGTAACAAAAATACTAATTTAGATTTAAGTAGAACTAAGCATGATTCGACTTATATTTTAATAACGCGGAAAAACTAAAAATAGAATCACATTAAAAAGTCTTTTTGAACTTACACCTATATGATGTGAATAAACTGGTGTATGCTGATCCCTTTGCACTCCTCACGGTAGCAGCAACACTTCTGGGCAAGCAGAGAACACATAGCACATAAGAAGGGTCAAAACACATCTCGATTGCACATATGAATTGAATCAAAAAATGAAGGGAATGGACGGGACCCAGTGGGAGAACGATCTGTACATGGAAATGCAAGCCTCGTCGTCACATTGCAGCAGCATGGCCGGAGCACCACGTATCCAAATCAGTAACTGCAGCCGTGCGAGACCAGGGTTGGCTGATGTGCTAACCAGAGGAGGAGGAGGCGTGGGGTAGATGAGGCATAGGTTGGCCGGCTAAAGTGTGAACTGAAAAGGGGTCGGAGGCAGTGGAGCTCCGACGGTCTGTCCTCGCAGCGGTCCGGCGCCTCCCTGGATGCTTCTCCATGTCACCCATTTGTATGGTGCTGCAGCAGCGGTGCGAGCTCGTCGCCTTCATCTTCTCCTCTTACCCCCAACTCCTATTTCTCCATCCCTATCGTCTCGCATGGTGAGGGAACCAAATTTGCATCCAAAAACTTAAGGTTACATGGCTGCAGCTCTAGAGAAGATGAGGCAAGGTAGAAAAGAGATGGTGAAGGAGATCATGTACCTACAAACAATATGGAGATGCCCGGGTGGTTTGTTGTCTGCACGCACAGGGTGAGGAGGCTCCACCTCGATCCTCCTCTGCACCTTATCCTGCTCATTAGTCTTGGCCGCCGCCGACCCCGACGAATCTAAGCCGAGAAATACCGCATGAAGGGGCACAGGGATTGGGGGAGGAGCAAACATGGGAGGAGGAAGGCGGCCAGGGAGCTCCAAAAATCGGAGGAGAAGCCCCTGCTGCATCGCCAAATCGACCGGGACGAGACGAGCGAGTTGGTTGGGAGAGGAGACGCGAATGGGGATCGGGCCCGTGGCGGCTAGGGTTTTCACCCGCGGGACAAATTGACCAGGATGAGAAGAGGGAGCTGGTTGGGGGAGGAGACACGAAGGGGGAATTGGGGATTGGGCTCGTGGCGGAGGGTTTTCACCACGGGATGCGCTTGTGCTTGTTTTGCTTTGCCGGGTATGCGGTTAAAGGATTTTACCATACTTTCTACTCTCAGTTGCTGACAATTGGGCTAGGAAAACAGTAGAACGTAATCGGATGGACAAGATGTGCTGTAACTTTTGTGGCGGGCAAGATCAGACGACCTAAAATCGCAGAATTTTGTAGAAAGCTCTAGGGTGCCCTTCGTTTATTTCTTTAGATGCTGTCACCTGTGTCATCGGTCGTCACTCTCTTGTCAACTCCACGGAACGAATCTCAACCCCTTCATAATCATCTTCTTCAGGCCCAGCTGTTGTAACTAATATGGCAATACTGACGACACAAAGTTTGATTGAATTTGGATGTACTCCCTCCGTTTCAAAATATAAGATGTTTTAGTTTTATGAATAAAGTATATCTAGGCTTTTTTTAGTGTCTAGATTCATCTAGGTTTGGAGTGAACCTAGACACGAAAACCATCTAGATATACTCCTTTCACAAAGCTAAAACATCTTATATTTTAAAATGGAGAGAGTATCTACATACTAAATGGTGTCTAGATACATCCAAGTTTAGACAAACTTGAGACATGCTTTTTAGACGGAGAGAGTACTATTATTTGGCAAATCGGTTACAACTTGCAACTAAGAAACAACTTGTCTGTCCAAGTAGGACCTCCAGAAACTACCTATTGTGCTTCCCGAATCTTCCACGGGAGATCCTGAAAAGATTTGAATCTTGCTTTGTGAACAGGTGGCGTTGCATCACACTGCAGTCGTTCCATTCAATATATACTTACATGATAGCTGTAAAATAGGCGATTAAAGAAACCGATGCAGAATTAAACAAAAAGCTTGTAAATTCAGGGAGAAGTGAGAACACCATGGGAAGACTAAAACAAATACTAGTAGTGCAACTAAAGGAAGGTGTGGCAAGATGCAGCGGTGATCGCTGACTACCGTAGTTGGTTAAAACGCCTCCACGTACACGGACACGTACGGTACGCGTACCTAACGTACGTAGCCCTGCAAGTCATCGTCACCGCTCGATCGGCGAGCCACAGTAGAGTAGAAAACCATATACGGAATATACATACAGCCTGCATGGGGCGCGCGCCTCGTGGTAAGCCCATAAAAAACACCCCGACCGTACGCTATCTCAGCGTAGTTTAGTCCCACTGCACCGAATCAAAAGTAAAAGGTCACATCATTACACCGTAAGCAAGGCTCAAAACTCAAAAGCTTTCACTAATGCAGCTTGCTAGCTGGCGCAGTATGTAGCCCACATGCAGTGCAGTGCAGTGGAGAGCCCTGAGTCCCTGACTGATTAGTTCTAAAGCTCGATCGACGCCAAGATACCCGGCCGGCCGGCCGGGCTCCTCCTGTGTTCCGCGTGAGTAAACTAAGACCGTGGTGAGTTTAGTAATGGATTCTGGGAGATCGCAAGAGGACGGGAACGAAGCGCTTGGGAATATTCGCGGGAGGGGCCGCTCCGTGTACTAGTGTACTGCCATGTGGGGTTACAGTTTGACAGCCATATTATGTGTACTAAGAGCAACTGTAGCAGGTACCCTAAAACTGCCTGCCCGTAAAAGTCCGTCCGGTTTACGGTTTCGGCAAAATCATCAGCTCTAGCTCTTCCGCGACTTCGTCAACTCCGACGAGGCGGAGGGCCTCGCCATGGAGATGCAGTTGCGCCGGTCCCAACGCTCTGTCCCGACGGCACGGAAGCGTGAGGAGAAGGAGACGCTCTCCGCCATCGTCGTCGTGGCAGGGTACGAGGAGGAGCAGGCCATGCGCCGCCGCCACTGAACGCATCGCCGCCTTGACGCAGCCGCGTCCAGAAGCTCCGGTGAGGTCACCCGGAGGTCGATTTTGCCGTTAGGGTTATCGGCCGCGCTCCTCCGTCCCTGTAGCTAGTTTAATTTCTTTTTTTAGCGCTTTTCATGCGCGCAGTGTGTAAATTATTTACCGCAGTACCGGTGCTTTATCGAACTATGCAAACTATGTTTGTCTCTGAATTTTGCCGCGAATGCTAAATTTAAAAGTGCAGTTCCGGTTACAGTTTCTACTCTATGCGAACGAACGGGGAACTGCAAATTTGGTTTTCGGTGCCGTGTACTCGTGTTTTACATGTCTTGTTTTTACGGTACCTGCTGCTAGAGTTGCTCTAACTAGCTCACGGTCGACAAGCTAGCTCCTGTGCCAGGTATAGCTTGGTGGTTAGCACGTCCGTGGCTGAGCCATACTGCTCGACCGTTTCCATTCAAGCGTGGAAAGCTACTCGGTCTGCCACGGTTTACTGATGGACGAACGAACGGAACCAATGCAGCAAAGCGAGTATGCTGTATGCAGCATGACCACCTGAGCGAAGAACCTGAAATTAAGCTCCCTCCCCGATCGATGTCCATATACACAGGTACGTAGTATATAGTGGTTACACGTATGAGATGTATCGATCGACCGGTAGGATCCAGTCCCCATTCGATCGGTCGTAGTCTATACACTATACGGTGTCGCGTCAGCTGGTAGCAGTTGCATAGTATCAATGTGCTTGTCGTTTCTTGCAGCTGCCCCTGTAGCGACGTGCGTGACAGGTTACGTGGCGGGCAACCTTCTTAATCGTACTACTTAATATAATTGAGAATGTGCGCCACGCTTTACATCCTGGGCCCATGTGGCTCGTGCTCTTACATATGGCCTGGAGGCGTAAAGGCGAGTTAAAGAGGAACGATCTCGACATGCACGGCAATATCATAGGGCCGACCCGTCTTAATTGCTCTCTCCGTTCGTTAATGACATTCTACCTTTTTTAAAAAACATATGTTTGTACATATATTTTACTCTCTCCATTATAAAAATAGTATCGTAAATTTATCTAAATTTATATGCATCTAGACACGTTTTAGTATATAGATACATACAAATTTTGAAATAACTGCGATGCCTTTTTCAGAATGTAAGGAGTAGTATATATATAACTCATTTGGAGTGTATCTAATTCACGTTGAAATATCTAAACGTTCGGAGAAAGTAGCATAAAACACATGGAGCTCAGCTCCCATTGGATCAGATACATGGCATTTTTCTACCATGCACGCTAGGCAATGTGCATGTGTCATCCATTGATTTGCTGATTTGAGATTAGTACAATATTGTATATCATGTTTCATGAAAACTAGACGTTTTGGCATAGAGTAAAAATAGGATGAAACGGCGCACGTTACCTAGTGTGCACGATAGAATCTCTTTTCTGATGCATGCATTGCATTGCAGAGCTGCAGCGATGCGCGACATTCCTTCTTTTTGAAATGGTCTTTCACCCTGCTATATTAATATAGCAATTGATACAAGAGTATGACCACTGCTGCATCAAACAGCACGAATCAAACTAAAAAACCCGACGCGACACTCCTCTGTAGAGCCAGCCAGATGCCCCGGACTGCAGCGGCTAGGAAGCTAGGGTGGTCGTCACTCGTCAGTGGTGGCCGATCGATCGACTAGGTCTAGGTGGTTCACGCGTGCACCGGACCGGACTGCAGCTAGCAAAGCAAAGCTAGGGTGGTCGTCAGTCAGGACAATCGGTCGACCAATTTAGTACTAGGTGGTTCGCGCGTGCACCGGACCGGCGGAGAGTCGGAACCACATGGTCCATATGGCGCAAATAATTCGATAGCTGCAGCTTCACACACGGGCTGACCGCTGACAGATCGACCCGGAGTAAACTGACCCAGCCAAGGCCGGCGTACGGCACGTCCCACCTACCGCTACCGTGAACACCACCCCGGCCCGTCCGATCGGTCGACCAGCGCTGGAGCTTCTCCGGATCGCGAGATCGACCCGGCCTGCGGGCCCGGAACCTCCGGCTGGATGCGGACAAAACCCCGGCATCCCGCCAAAACAAATTCCTGACGGGATATTCTGCCGATTCTCCTTGTCACTGTCAGTGTGTGTTGTCACAGGCAGAGATGGCCGGTGGGCTCTCCCTACCACTTCGTAGTGCCATGCCATCCTCGTTCAGAGATGGATGAATAGACCTGCTTGCGTATCGTGGATTAATAAAGAGTCGCTTAAAATCGCAACCTATGTAACAGCAAAAAATATTCGTATAGTACTCCTCCTCCCAGTAGCACCTCCACTCGTTGACAACTCAAGCTAAAATCCTAAGCTAGCGCCGGACGGATACAACTTTCTGTCTGAAAACGGTATTTTTTTCACTCGCATTCCCAGGCCGAGTTCTCAGGTTCAGCCGAATTATGATCAAACTCGGCAAAAATTGGATGAATATACGCGATTTTAATTAAACAGAGGCGGTTTCGTACATAGTAGGCCAACGGATATATACCCGAATTTTGGCTGCATCAAGCTAAAAGAAAAACAAAAAATATATAAAAAAAACTAGCGCGGGGAGATGCCGACACCGACACCGACGCCGATCATATGCCGAAGTTAAGGTAGAACACCGTGTAGTCGGGGTTGGCCTTCATGCCGTCGCCTCGGCGGTATGTGGTGAGCACAAGCTGCTGCGTCGTCGCCGCGACCATACAGCTGGGGACGAAGTGTTACAATACAACTCTTGTTAGGTTTAAGAGTCCTAGTCGGTTTGTTATAGGGCTAGGCCGGTGCACCTAGACCCTCATATATACCTCTTGTAATTGTCATAATATTGTCATCGATTATTATTCTATACAATTCTACATGGTATCAGACTTCCGATCCTAGGATATGGCTCACCCGACCCGCACCCGCCGCCGACTACTTGACGGCCAGCCATCGTCGCCGCCAAGGTCGCCACGGCCACGCCCCCCTCCACCTCTACCTCTACTTTAGCTCTACCTCCACCAATAGCCCCTTCAATCTCCTTCACCGACACCATATCCGATATTAGCCCCTACATACCCGTAATCCTAAACCTCGCTGCTCACAACTACTACCATTGACGTCACCTCTTCGACGTCCACCTCGGGCGGTGTAACCTCCGCTCTCACGTCACCGACGACGCTCGCCCTTACCTCACGATCCGCAATGGGTCAAGGATGATCTCGCCATTATTCAATGGATCTACATGCGAGTCTCCATAGAAATCTTCAATCTCGTACACCGTGATGGTGCCTCCGCCGCTGATCTATGGTCAGCTCTTCCAGGACAACGTCAACGCTCGCACCAACAATCTCCATACCGAGCTTCGGAACACGGTGCAAGGTGATGCACCCATCGACGTCTACTGCCAACGCCTTAAGGCGATCGCGGATGAACTCCGCGAACTCGATGATCCGCTCTATGATCGGCAACTCATCAATGTTCTCCGCGTCGGCCTCAGCGAGCGGTTCGAGAAATAGGCCTTCTTCATCCCTATGATGCATCCGCACCCCTCCTTCGCCGAGGTTCGCTCGATGCTGCAATGGGCCGATCATGCCCAAACCAACAAGGACTCATGTCCTCAGGTCTTCACTGTTGCTCCTCGACCGCCTGCACCACCGCCGCCACCGCCACCTCCTCCAATGGATCCTCCTCAACCATCGGGCTGGTGTCCAAGTCCCAACTACAGGGGTCGAAACCCTAAACCGCCACAGTTTCGTACGGCGACTGCTCCTCCTCCGCCCTCGGCTCTGGCTCCACCGACCGCATCACCGCCGCCGCCTCGGCTGGCGTCCTTCTCCTGATCCGTGGGCCGGGATAGTCTAGGTGTGGCCTATGCCCTGGTCTGCCCCGACACCCTACGGTGCCCCGCCTGCCTACACTGGTGGCTGGCAGCCCAGTGCCCGCCCTCACACCGACGCTCCCGTCCTCGCACCGCGACAACCAACGGCCGCGTACCACGCCGCCCCCGCCTACGCGCCAACAATCTACAACACTGCTCCTTATGCTTCATATGGCGCTACAACCTTACCCTACATGCCGCAGTACAATATGTCGCAGTACAATGATGGTGGCTCTATCTATACGCCGATGCCGGCCCTACTGTCGACGCCGCCACACCCGCCAGCTCCCATGTCTATACCGGCGTCTACTTCGACTCCGAGTTAGGACCAAGCTGCTTTTCTACAAGCCATTAACAACTTTGCTGCATAAGGAAACTCAGGTACGGATTGGATTTTCGATTCTAGTGCTTCTAGTCATATGTCCGCATCAAGTAATTTTTTGTCTTCTTGCACACCATCGCCTTTTCCATCTATTACTCTCGGTGACGGATCATCTATTCCTATTTACTGTATCGGTCAAGCCCAAATCCAATCCCCAATCAAACATTTGCTTCTTCGTGATGTTCATGTAGCTCCTGCACTAATTAAAAATCTGATTTATGTTCGCCAATTCACCAATGACAATCACGTTTCTGTCGAATTTGTCCCCTTTGGTTTGTCTATGAAGGATTACTGGACCAAGGCCGAGATCACTCGGTTCAATAGCTCTGGTGATTTGTATTCCCTCCATGGTGTTTTGGCCGCTGCCCCTCCATCGTCTATGGTGGCCTCTGTTGATCTGTGGCACCAACGTGCTGGCCATCCCAATAATAATGTGTTATCTACTCTTCTTAGTGAATTTTCAATACCTTGTAATAGAGATTCTCATAATTCTTCTATTTGTCAGTCGTGTCAATTAGGCAAACATGTTCGTCTCCCCTTTAGCTCCTCTCTATCCTCTAGTACTTTTTCTTTTGAGTTACTTCATTGTGATCTATGGACGTCACCAACAGAAAGTGTTTCTGGTTTTAAGTATTATCTTGTTATTCTTGATGATTTTACACACTATGTTGGACCTTTCCCTTACGCAACAAATCCGACGTTCACAATATTTTTGGTAATTTTCAGCGCTATGTCTCGGTCCATGTTTTCCTTCCTATAAGATTTATTCAATGCGATAATGGTCGTGAATTTGACAACTTTAAAACCGAAATTTCTTTCTCCAATATGGAATTCTTCTGTGTTTTTTCTCTCTATACCTACCCTCAAAACGGCAAGACCGAGCATTCTCTTCGCACTCTTAATGACATCACTCGCACCCTTCTTATTCAATCTTCTATGCCTCTGAAGTTTTGGGTTGAAGCTCTCCATACGGACACATATCTACTTGACATTCGACCATCTAAAATTAATCCTCAAGCCACACCCTACTTCTCTTTATTTCTTTCTCACCCAAACTACTCCGACGTTCATGTCTTCGGTTGTCTTTGTTTTCCGAACTCCTACTCTACTTCTCCTAACAAACTTTCACCATGTTCTATCCCGTGCGTCTATCTAGGTTTTTCCGACAAACACAAAGGCTATCGTTGCCTAGATCTTGTTAGTGGTCACGTCCATGTGTCTCGTCATGTAACTTTTGCTGAAAATATTTTCCTCTTTTCTGAGCGTCAATCTCTCGATCCTAAAACATCCGTACCATCTACTAGTACCCCTCCTCCAAATAATTTTCCCTTATTTCATTAGCCACCTCCTGCTCCCGCTCTGGCAGCGTAAAAGCCTTCAATTCTCTGTGATGGCCGATCCTCTTTGTAGGGTTCCACGTATGAAAACAATAAATTTTTACCCTACGCTCCTGAACCCCTGATGTTGCCAGGACCTATCTATTAGTAATACAGTAACAGGAGGGGCTTTTCGCGAACTTACCCTTGAAGACCGAAAAGCATTGTCAACGCTCAAGAGAGCGTGGTTGATGTAGATGAGCCGAAGCTGACCTCAAGGTCGTGATGAAGTCCTTGCGCTCCTTTGGCTCCAACAACTTGAGTGCCTCAAGTGCGACACCTCGCGGGGAGTTACACACGTCTGATGCTTGATGATGACTCCCGCTTCCTTGATCCAGCAGAAGTAGAGCTCCTGGATCCGAATCCTGCAGCACGACGGCGCTCCACAGTGAAGATGTCTCTCATTCGTGCAGTCCGAACTTGGGACCATGGTCACGAGAGAGAGAGAGAGAGAGAGAGAGAGAGAGAGAGAGGGAGAGAGAGAGAATATCAATTGGAGGTCTTCCCAAAAGTGAGAAGACCTTTATTGAATATTGTGTGTATTTATCTGGCCAAATACCTCCACTATATATAGGGGAAAAGGAGGTACTACCTCCCTCAAAGTCCCGGGGTGGGACTAAAGGAGAGGAGGGGGAGGGGCAGCCGTCGGCCGGCCCTAGTGGGCCCTGCGTGGCGGGGCTTGGCCCAGACGGCCACCCCCTTGCCCCTTCTCCCTCTCTCCTTTCCCTAGGGCCCTCTCCCCTCCGGGAATTGGCCCATTAAGCCCTTTGACCTTTTAATTGATTTTATCTTTTATTAAATAATTATGAATAAATGATTAAATCAATATTTAACATTCATTCACATATTATTCAACCTCTATGGTTATGGAACACCTTCCACCTCCACTCCGGACATCCTCCGGACTTACCAAAACCCTTCTGGTTTTCTCTCTACTATTCTTCGGCGATTCTTCTGATCCTATAAACACTCTCTAAGCATCATCAAGCCCTTAAGCGTGATACCCCACGGTTCGGGAACACTCCAGACATGGCCGGGACACTCCCGCACCAATGATCGACAGAGGGACCTGGATGGCCATGTGACCCATGTGCGTTCCACGAAGATCTTTCGTCGTTTGAACCGGGACAGTCGTGTATTATTCCCTTTGTCTCTCGATACTTGCATTGCCCAAGATCTGATCAATGACATCACCATGTCGTGTTCAATCTCGTTACCGAACAATGCTACTTGACTCGTTCCGACAAGTGATATCCCTGTGATCAAATCACACGTTGCGTAGCTATTGGATATAACCTCTCCGAGTGGGCCCTTGAGTATCTTTCCGTCACATGGACGGACAAATCCTGCTCTTGACATATATTGCCTCTACGGTTTTCTCCGAGTACCTGAACACACCTTTATAACTACTGTATTACCAAGTGGCGCTTGATGCTATCTAAGCACTCTCGAGAGACAGTGATTGAGTTAGCCTCACGGTCTAAGGAATAGTCTACGAGGATCCATTTCTAATCATCATAACTTGAACTTCGTGACATGATCGGGTCATGATGTTTAGGTTGGGTATTGGTTCATCATCTCATTCCCATAATGAGTTGACTCCATTTCCAACTGGCATAAATGCCACATGATCAGGAAACTTGATCATCTGTTGACCAATGAACCAGTGACTAGAGTTTCACTGGGAACCCCTGGTTGTTTATATATCACACGTGTATTGATGTTTCCACTCAATATAGTTATAGCATGATATAAAACTTAATCATAAACTATTTGAAATATGATAATAGTCCTTACTACTATTTGTCTCTAGGGCATATTTCCAACACCTGTCGCGCCTTCTCCTGCCGCCACCTCTGTCGCGGCTGCCAAAACCGCTGAAAACTCTGCCGCGGCAGACTTCCTGCCGCCGCCGTCTCCACCACCGACTCCGCGTCCGCTTTTTCCGCTGCACCGGGCGCGTGTTCCACATCATCATCCATCCCTCCTCCTCATGCTATTATCGTCCCAGCTCCCACTAATGATCATACCATGCGCACACGTGGCAAATCCGATTTTTGTTTACCCGCTGAAGATCGTCTAAATCTCAATGCATCTCTATCTTCTTCCTATATTCCCAAATCTTACAAATCAGCTCTCCTAGATCCTAATTGGGCCACAGCCATGAAAGATGAATATGATGCCCTCATTCAAAATAATACATGGCAATTAGTTCCTCGTCCATCAAACACTAATATAGTTTCCGGCAAATGGGTTTTTCGACACAAATTTAATTCTGATAGAAGTCTTGCATGTTATAAAGCTCGATGGGTATGCCATGGTTACTCTCAGCGACATGACATCGATTATGATGAGACTTTCTCTCCAGTTGTCAAACCCAGCATTATTCGTACTATTCTTAGCATCGTCGTTTCTTCTTTTTGGCCCATCCATCAACTCGATGTCAAAAACGCTTTTCTCCATGGCTCTCTTCAAGAAACAGTTTATTGTCAACAACCTCTTGGCTTCAAAAATTCCTCTTATCCTAATCATGTTTGTCTTCTTCAAAATCTCTCTATGGTCTAAAACAAGCACCACGGGCTTGGTTTCAACATTTTTCTACTTATGCTCAAACAATTGGCTTTACTCCTTCTCATTCTAACACTTCTCTCTTCACCTTTCATCATAATACCGACACTGCTTGTCTACTTCTCTATGTTGATGATATTATTCTCACAGCTTCCTCACAACACTTTTTAGATCATATTATCTCTCTATTTCACAAAGAATTTTCTATGTCCGATCTAGGTCTTCTTCATCACTTCTTAGGTATTGTTGTCATCCGTGACTCATCTAGTCTTTTCTTATCTCAACGTCAGTACACCCTAGATCTTCTTTTCTCGTGTTGGTATGCTTGATTGTCAACCATCTCGTACTTCTGCTGATACAGGTTCAAAACTTTCTGCCGATGGTTATCCCTTTTCTGATCCTTCTCTTTATCGTAGTCTTCCCGGCACCCTCCAATATCTTACTCTTACTCGTCCTGAAATTTCTTTTTCTGTCCAACAAGCTTGCCTTTACATGCATGATCCTGGTGTTCCTCACTTCAACCATGTCAAACATATTCTTCGGTATCTCAAAGGCACATTAGATTTAGGTCTTCATATAAACAAATCTTCTCCTACCTTGTTGACAGCTTACTCTGATGCAGACTGGGCTGGTTGCCCCGATACTCAACGGTCCACATCCGGATTTTGTGTTTTTCTTAGTAACAATTTGGTTTCTTGGTCTTCAAAAGGCAGGTTACGGTTTCTCGCTCGTCAGCCTAAGTTGAGTATCACGCTATGGCTCATGCGGTTGCTGATACGGTTTGGTTGCGCCAGTTGCTGTCGGAGCTGCATCGCCCTATTGAGCAAGCTACTATTGTTTACTGTGATAATATTTCAGCTCTTTACATGTCAGGGAAATCGGTTCAACACCGTCGTACCAAGCATATAGAGATCGACATTCATTTTTTTCGAGAAAAGGTGGCTCTCAGTCAAGTTCATGTTCTACATCTGCCTACTTCAGCTCAGTTCGCTGATATCTTTACTAAAGGCCTGGCGACTACTCCGTTTCAAGACATTCATTTCAGTCTCAACGTCGTCGAGCCTACCATTGACACTATGGGGGGATGTTAGAATACAACTCCTGTTAGGTTTAAGAGTCCTAGTCAGTTTGTTATAGGGCTAGGCCGGCTAGGCCAGTGCACCTAGACCCTCATATATACCTCTTGTAATTGCCACAATATTGTCATCGGTTATTATTCTGTACAATTCTACACGAAGGGACGATGTCATCCTCCTCGTCGTCGAGGGCGATGAGCGGCGCGCCCTGGTAGGCACGCTGGCAGCGAGACCTGCGGGTTGTCGCACGCTCGGCCTCCTCCTGGTGGCACCGAATTCAGGCGGCCTCCTCCTGCTCCTAGTCGGCTCGGGACCAGGCGAGGGTGTCCGGCTCCAGCATCGGCGGGACGTCCCGCAGAGACTACTCCCTCACCATCCTCATGGCAAAGGCGTCCTCGTCGACGGGGACCGCCCATTCTGACGGCTCCGGCTTCGGCTGGCGCGGGCAAAGACGACCGGTCAGCGGCGACGACGCACAGGGCCCGTTGATGACGATTCCACGTGACCTCGTCCTCGGCGGCTCGCGGACCGGCATCTCAGTCTCCCGCTTCACGGGCCGCAGTGACTCGCCGCTGTGTCGCGGCAACTACCCTGGCGCCAAGCCAGATGATCGCGAGGCAAAGGCGGCGGAGGATGTTAACTCGTGTATTAACGAGCTCGTTGGGGAACCCCAAGAGGAAGGTATGATGAGCACAGCAGTAAGTTTTCCCTCAATTATGAAACCAAGGTTATCAATCCAGTAGGAGCAAGGAAACACCTCCAAGGTGTTGCTAGCTGGACTTTGGCTGGGCGCACTACCGGCGCCAGCAGTAACGTGGAAACCTACACAACACAACCACAGAACTTTGCCCCCAACTTACAGTGAGGTTGTCAATCTCACTGGTTTTGTTGAAAACAAAGGATTAAACGTATTGTGTGGAAGAAAGTAATAGTTTGTAGAAAGTAAACAGAAAACAGTAAACAGTTGTAGATTGATGGTAAAAGAAAGGACCGGGGTCCATAGTTCACTAGTGGTGGCTCTCCTTAAGATAGATGACATGTTGGGTGAACAAATTACAGCGGGGCAATTGACAAACATCGAGAAAGCAATAGATGCATATACTAATCATCTTGACTCCTATGAGATTTGATTGGGCATTACAACATTATACATAAACCGTAATCCAACTACATCTATGACTAATAATCCACCTTCAGGTTATCATCCGAACCCTCTCCAGTATTAAGTTGCAAGCAGTAGATAATTGCATTACGCATTGCGTGTAAAGTAAATAATACGATTGTTCCATGAACAAAGGATTGATGTTTTCTCCCTAGTAGCAACAGCACATCTAGTACCTTAGAGATTTCTGTCACTTCCCCGGATTATTAGAGGCATGAACCTACTATCGAGCATAAATACTAACTCTTGGAGTTGCTAGCATCTACTTGGCCTAGATAGCTACTAACAACTGAAAGCATGCAAGATCACAAATAACAAAGACATGATAGAATCAATAATCAATCTGAAATAGCATCTCAATATCCATCAAATACCCGCAAACACAACATGTAGGATTACAAATAGATGATCTTGATCATGAACGGAGCTCACAAGATCTAAACATGATAGCACAAAGGAGAAGAACCAGCCATCTAGCTACTACATGGACCCGCAGTCTAGAGATAAACTACTCACGCATCACATCGGAGGCTTGCATGGTGATGAAGAAGGCCTCCAAGGTGAATTCTACCCTCCGGCAGGGTGCCGGGAAGAGCTTCAGATCCCTCCCGATCTAGGGATGGAGATGATGGCGGCTACAGACTCTTTCGTGGATTTTTGATCGGGTCCTTAGGGTTTATGTATCGATGGCATCTTATAGGCGAAAGGGGAGGCCGAGGGGGTGCCCGAGGCGGCCACACCACCCCTAGCACGGGCTAGGCTTGGCCACGTGGCCAGGTGGTGTGGCGGCCCCTAGCCCCTCTCTGTCTCGTATTCTGGCTCCGTGTCCCCCTCGGTGAAAAACAGACTTTGCCTTTTGTCCCGTCCAATTCCGAGAATATTCATTTTCTGACTTTCCTGGAACCAAAAACAGCAGAAAACAGGCAGTTGGCACTGTGGCTAGGTTAGTCCAAGAAAGTGTATAGAAAGTACTCCAAAGTATGGACAAAACATAAGAAAGTAGATAAAACCAAGCATGGAACATCAAAAATTATGGATACGTTTGCAACATATCAACATCCCCAAGCTTAATCCTGCTCGTCCTCGAGTAGGTAAGTGATAAAAAGAAAGAATAATTTTTGAGGTGACATGCACCATCATAAACTTGATCAAAGTATTTGTAAAACATTGATAGCTGGGATCATAGTACTTCAACATAACATGAAAGATAAAGTTCTAACAATAAGACAAAGCAACTATGTTGCAACATGAAAAGGCACAAACAAAAGATTCATGAATAATAATGCTTTGCAATACGTTTGTTTGTTTCACATAAAGAAAACATAGCATAGTGGCATTCAGCTTGTCCCTCATAGAGTAGCAAACATAAATGTATAGGACACCTTCAAAGTTCATAAGAGTGACTAGATACAAATAGTTTAAGAACAAGCAATATAAAAATTATGCATCAATCAACAAGTCTTGGGACAATGCACATAGAACTAAGAATGTCCACTATCCTCTCAAAGTAGGTGCATAAAGATAGAAGGTGGAGACTCAACATAAAAGTAAAAGAAAGGCCCTCATAGAAGGAAGTAGAGATTCAAGGTTTATAAAGAGCTTCCAAAAATTATGGTACTTATTATCTTTAAGCTCTCATTTCCCCTATCATAAGCATCTTGAAGTGATTAAGATTAAAGTGAACAAACTATGGGGTATATGCTTGACAAAGTATAAGTTGGAAATCTCATGTCCCTTGAATACGAGGGCCGCTCCTCATGCTACTCAAGTTTAGTTACCGGTAAGTTCTTGTCATAGTAAGTACATGTGTATCATAGAGAACCGCCAACGGGGTACCCCTTGCCCGATGATACGGAAGAATCCCCATATCAAAATGACAAGGCAAGCAGACAACGAGCATCTCAGCAATCTTCTTATTTACCATGGGAAAATGGTGTTTTTCTCTCTTTCCCCTTTTCTCATATCTCTTTTTTTCTTTTTCTCTTTTTCTCAATATCTGGCTCTTTTTTTATAAGAAGAATGCTTCATAGACAACTCATTATTGTTACGATGCAGGTTTCCACCATGATGGAATGGATTAGACCAGTGGCCCAGACGTTTCTCTAACACACATACATAACTCCATGGACTTACAAGGTCCCCTTTCATTTCACACCGACGACATCCATAGATAAAAGAGCATGATATCAACTAGGTACAAAGTACAAGTGCAATGTTGAAAGCATTCCCCATGACAGCATGGTTCTGCTTATCCCCCACATATAAGTGCAAGCATATACAACATAGATGACACAATGGTTCAAGTTTATTAAGGGCAAGAAAAGTAAAGTGTGCCATCAAGTTCGTGAGAGCTTTAATCACTAGTTTTCTCATAACAAGTTTAACTCGAAAGGTAGATAAAAACATGAACATACTTGGAATAGCAAATGCTAATAGGTAGGTATGGTGGACTCTTTGGAATAACTTGGTTTAGGAGTTGGATGCATGAGTGGAACTCATACTTGGTTATGGAGGCTAGCAAAAGACTGGGGGCGACCAACTAAGAGAGCAATAATGGCCATAATCATACAGAGCGACAAAACATCATTAATCAAAGCATAAAGTGATATTACAAGTCGAAAACTAAAGGATCATAAAGGCTATGGTGACTTGGCATAGTCATAACATGGTGTGACCATGTGCCAAGTCAACCCAAATAAAGCATCAAAGGAGAATACCACAATACTATGCTTTAATATGCTAAAACAACGCATGATTCTTTCAAAGGCACATTAAGCAATCTCAGTTGTTTATAACATGTCATGCTACAGCAAAGATCACTAAGCATAAAGCCAAAAAAATATCAATCATGGCATGACAAAGCATAGGCCACAGTCAAAAACAAGCTCCTTTTACCACTTAAGCATGAACTTTTCCTACTCTTTTTGCAATCCAAACCAAACTATTTGAATACCAATGCATGAAAGAGGGGGTCCAACCAATTTATTCAGCAAACTAGGAAAACCAAGCAAACGTAAAACCAAAACGAAAATGAAAAATAAGACGCTCCAAGAAAAACACAATTGTGCATGAAACAATAAAAATGAAGTGTTTGGAAGAAACCTGGGATTTTTATTGATGAAGAAGGGGATGCCTTGGGCATCCCCAAGCTTTGACGCTTGTACCTCTTGGATAATTCTTGGGGTGACACGGGGTGGCATCCCCAATCTTGAGCTTTAGTCCATTCTTAATCTCATTACATCATTCTCTCTATACACCTGAAATTTTTCCTTCATACAAAACTTCACACAATCTTTATTAGCAACATTAGTGCACTCAAGATAATAAGTCTTTAGGTTCAGTTTCAACACCAATAAAACTTCCATTAAAACACAAGCTACTGTAGCACTTCCCTCAAAAAGTGAATACCCCAAAAGAACTCAAAAAGGAACCAACAAGAAGCAAATGCAAATAATGGCAGAAATCTGTCAAAACAGACCAGCAGGTAAAAACCAATTTTTTCGAAGACCTTCTGTTGCTCAAATAAAAAAGTATTGAACTAACGAAAGTTAGATAACAACCTGGGGCAGAAGCACAAAAATTCACGCCTCAAAACGACCTACAGAGATTTTACATGAATTTTTATGGTGAAGCAGAGAAATATTTTTCGGGACAGCAACTTTCCCAATTATTACTTCTCTCTCATTAGAGGTTACTCTTGGCACAAAAAGCAAATAAAAAGGATAAAGAGCGGTTATTATTGAAGTAATAACTCCTAAGACTCATCTAAAACTTTTGGGTTATCTCCCAATAAGTACTTTTCTTTAACGCCTTTAAGTTAGGCATAAGAAGCAAGAAAAAGAATTAAATGTTCTCAAATGAAGAAGCATTAAGAGCAAATTTTGTTTTCATAGGAGAGGCAAAAGAAATCTCTTCTCTCTTCTTAGGGAAGTGTTCTATACCTTTCTTGAGTGGGAGTTGATATTTAATGCTGCCTTCTTTCATATCAATAATGGCACCAACAGTTCTAAGAAAAGGTCTTCCCAAAGTAATAGGACAAGAAGCATTGCATTCAACATCCAAAACATAGAAATCAACAGGGACATAGGCATTGTTAACCATAATAAGAACATCATTAATACTCCCCATGAGTTTCTTTTTAGCATTATCATCAAGTGGGACATTCAAATAACAATCTTCCAATGGTGGCAAATCAAGCATATCATAAATCCTTCTAGGCATAATAGAAATACTACTATCAAGATCACATAAAGCTTTAAAATCAAAATCATTCACTTTCATATTAATGATGGGTTCCCAACCATCTTCTTGTTTTATAGGAATAGAAGATTTATGTTTCATCTTTTCTTCTTTAATCTTTATGAGAGCATCAGTAATGTGTTTTGTAAAGGCCATATTCATAGCACTAGCATTAGGACTTTTAGCAAGCTTTTGTAGGAACTTAATAACTTCAGAGATATTGCAACCATTAAGATCAAAATCATAATTATCATCTAAAGTAGTAGAGCTATTACTAGCCTCAACACTAGTGGTAGTGATAGTAGAAACATTAATGTTTCTAGTAATTTCATCATCTCTTTCCCACTTAGCATGCAATCCAGCTAATAGTCTAACATTTTCATCAATTCTAACTTGTATGGCATTACTAGCAGCAAAGGGATTCTCATTAGTTTCAGGTTTAGCAGCCATTTTATTAATCAAAGAGGATTGTGCTTCAGACAAAGATGATATATTTCTTTCAGCATTAGAGAGTTTCTCCTCAATAGTTTTATTGAAAGCAGTTTGTTTACTAATAAAGTCTTTAAGCATAACTTCAAGTTCAGAGGGAGCACTCCTATTATTGTTGTAGGAATTTCCATAAGAATTACCATAGTTGGGAGGATATGGCCTATAATTGTTGTTACCAAAATTAATCCTGTAGGCATTATTGCTAAAATTGTTATTTCTTATAAAGTTCACATCAACTTCTCTTCTTGAGCAACCAAAGAGGCTAAGGGAACATGATTTGGATCAATATGAGCCTTCCCATTAACAAGCATAGACATAATAACATCAATTTTATCACTCAAGGAGGAGGTTTCCTCAACAAAATTTACCTTCTTACCTTGTGGAACTCTTTCAGTGTGCCATTCAGAATAGTTAACCATCATATTATCCAGAAGCTTTGTTGCAGCACCCAAAGTAATGGTCATAAAGGTACCTCCAGCAGCAGAATCCAATAGATTTCTTGAAGAATAGTTCAATCCTACATAAAAGGTTTGGATAATCATCCAAGCAGTCAGTCCATGAGTGGGACAATTCTTTACCAAAGATTTCATTCTTTCCCAAGCTTGAGCAACATGTTCATTATCAGATTGTTTAAACTTCATTATTTCACTTCTCATAGATATAATCTTAGCAGGAGGATAGTATTTTCCAATGAAAGCATCTTTGCATTTAGTCCAAGAATCAATACTATTCCTAGTTAAGGAATTCAACCATTCTTTAGCTTTTCCTATCAAAGAGAAAGGAAACAATTTAAGCTTAATAATATCCCCATCTATATCCCTATGCTTTTGCATCTCACAAAGTTCAACAAAGTTATTTAGATGAGCAGCAACATCTTCATTACCAATACCAGAAAATTGTTCTCTCATAACAAGATTGAGTAAAGTAGGTTTTATTTCAAAGAAAGTAGCTTCAGGAACAGGTGGAGCAATAGGTGTGCTCATGAAGTCATTGTTGTTGGTGCTAGTGAAGTCACACAACTTAGTGTTTTCAAGCGTAGTCATTTTTTTGTGTTTTTAATAAAGAAAGCAAACTAGTAAAACTATTTTGTGTGTGTTTTTGATAAAGAAACAAGCAAACAAAGCAGAAATAAACTAAGCAAAACAAAAACAACAAAGTAAAGAGATTGGTTATGAGGGACTCCCCTTGTGAAGATGTCCTTGACTATCCGGTAACGGCGCCAGAAAATATACTTGCTGACTCGTGTATTAACGAGCTCGTTGGGGAACCCCAAGAGGATGGTATGATGAGCACAACAGTAAGTTTTCCCTCAATTATGCAACCAAGGTTATCAATCCAGTAGGAACAAGGAAACACCTCCAAGGTGTTGCTAGCTAGACTTTGGCAGGGCACACTACCAGCGCCAGCAGCAACGTGGAAACCTGCACAACACAACCACAGAACTTTGCCCCCAACCTACAATGAGGTTGTCAATCTCACCGGTTTTGCTGAAAACAAAGGATTAAACGTATTGTGTGGAAGAAAGTAATAGTTTGTAGAAAGTAAACAGAAAACAGTAAACAATTGTAGATTGATGGTAAAAGAAAGGACCGGGGGTCCATAATTCACTAGTGGTGGCTCTCCTTAAGATAGAAAGTAAACAGAAAACAGTAAACATGTTGGATGAACAAATTACAGCGGGGCAATTGACAAACATCGAGAAAGCAATACATGCATATACTAATCATCTTGACTCCTTTGAGATTCGATTGGGCATTACAACATTATACATAGACCGTAATCCAACTGCATCTATGACTAATAATCCACCTTTAGATTATCATCCGAACCCCCTCCAGTATTAAGTTGCAAGCAACAGATAATTGCATTACGCATTGCGTGTAAAGTAAACAATACGATTAATCTATGAACAAAGGATTGTTGTTTTCTCCCTAGTAGCAACAACACATCTAGTACCTTAGAGATTACTGTCACTTCCCCAGATTATTAGAGGCATGAAACCACTATCGAGCATAAATACTAACTCTTGGAGTTGCTAGCATCTACTTGGCCTAGATAGCTACTAACAATGGAAAGCATGCAAGATCATAAATAACAAAGACATGATAGAATCAATAATCAATCTGAAATAGCATCTCAATATCCATCGGATCGCCGCAAACACAACATGTAGGATTACAAATAGATGATCTTGTTCATGAACGGAGCTCACAAGATCTAAACATGATAGCACAAAGGAGAAGAACCAGCCATCTAGCTACTACATGGACCCGTAGTCCAGAGATGAACTACTCACGCATCACACTGGAGGCTTGCATGGTGATGAAGAAGGCCCCCAGGTTGAATTCTCCCCTCCGGCAGGGTGCCGGGAAGAGCTTCAGATCCCTCCCGATCTAGGGATGGAGATGACGGCGGCTACAGCCTCTTTCGTGGATTTTTGATCGGGTCCTTAGGGCTTCTGTATCGGAGGCATCTTATAGGCGAAAGGGGAGGCCAAGGAGGTGCCCGAGGCGGCCAGACCACCCCCTGGCGTGGGCAGCTTGCTGCCAGGTGGTGTGGCGCCCCTGTCCCTCTCTGTACGGCTCCGTGTCCCCCTCGGTGAAAAACAGACTTTGGCTTTTGTCCCGTCCAATTCCGAGAATATTCATTTTTTGACTTTCCTAGAACCAAAAACAGCAGAAAACAGGCAGCTGGCATTGTGGATCTTGTTAATAGGTTAGTCCAAGAAAGTGTATAGAAAGTACTCCAAAGTGTGGACAAAACATAAGAAAGTAGATAAAATCAAGCATGGAACATCAAAAATTATGAATACGTTTACAACGTATCAAAGGACGACGAACTAAAGCTACCCATTCTTCTAGGCATCTAGTTCGCGGGAGGTGCGCACCTCGCCCTCGCCGTGGCTAGCACCGAACGAGGGAAGTCTAGCCTTGGGTTATTGCCGGTGTGGATGTGCTCTAGGACGGCGTTGAGCGTTCATCCCGGTGCACTCCACCAGCGACGACGCACCGCCGTGTTGTTGCGCTTTGGCGGCATGTCGGGGGGGCCTTTGTGGGCGGCGAGCTCGGTGTTCCGGCTCTCGATGAAAAAAATCCTAGTAAACCAGATTACCGGGATCTTCAGCGAGCTCCGGATCCGGCATCACCGCGATGGCGGCCTGGATCTCCTCCACCATCTCGTCATCTTAAGGAACCAGCGGCACCGAAATGCCGCGGGCGCTGAGCCTCCAGTTGGACAGGCAGCGAAAGTCGGGCGGCGCCATGTACCCGGTGTCGTGCAGCATCCGGGCCTCCCACGGCTAGAGGGTGCGACGGCCGAAGCCGTTCGCTGTTGCGGGGTCACCGGGGTAGCGCTCCGCCATTGCTTCCACCGAGTGCTGCTTGTTTTCGCCGGAGTTTGGTGTTCGTGGTTGGGGGAGAGGAGAGGCTGAGAGTGTGTGACTGCGAAGCGGCAAGGGCGAGCATTTATAGCCAAACGCGGCGATGAAGGCGGGAGCGGTGTAGCGGTGCGGGCGGGAAAACGCTACACGGCAGGAAGTCGGGCCGGCGGTGGCGCGCCATTAAGGCGGTGCGTGGTCGACGAGACAGGTATTCAATACCCGGTGGTCCGTCGCGGGAGCCGAGGCGAGAAGATGAGGATGACTCGGCTTGAGAGGCTGATAGGGCGGGGCCGCAAGCGGGCGAATTTTTTTCGGCGTTTCCGCTGCGTCTAGCATTCCCAGGCTGTTCTTATCGTCCTGGGTTCGGCCTAGAATCGCCGGATCAAAGTTGGGTCAAATCCGGACGATTTCGACATCATGGGAACGCGACTGAGCTGTTTTTCCCTGTCCGGACCGGACGAAAATTCCGCCCTAGGAACGCCGTCCTGAGAAGCCGAGTGGAGATACTGTGATTTTAGTTTCACTCGTTGAGTTAATTTTGATGTACTCCTAAACATGATTGTTATATTTCTTGCACCTATCCTTTTGTATAAAAACCGAACAACATATTTCGGCGAATGTAAACTAAAGCAAGGGAAAAAACGCTATAGCAAAATAGGTCCAGCATTAAAATACGCTATTAGCGTGCCATACCGTCCGTGGGCTCCTTGCATATGCTATAGCGTGCTATTGGCGCAGAAATGATGAGTTGTTTTTTCCATGAAACTAAGACGCCAACGACATAGTAGTGGAATAATAGCCGGAGGAATCTCAATTGGTAGTACTTGCAATTTAATTTAATATTTTTTTGGAATGGGGAGCTTGGCCCCGGGCTCTGCATCAAGCGATGTACACAACCTTCTTATTACGAAGTTTTAGTATTGCAAATTATTACAATCATGTATCAGGTAAGGTTGAGACAAGTATCAACCAAGAAAAAAATGAAAAGCAACAAGAAGCTATCTATTTTCAAATCTACTAGTATACTGCCATCCAGTAGCCCAGAAAAAGAAGTCCATTTTCAAATCTACTAGTATACCGCCACCCAGTAGCCCGGAAAAAGAAGTCCTGAGCGATCGTGAGTAGCCGGTTGCATCCAATAACCATATGCTCCTGTTGATCCTCAGGGAGAAGGTATGACCATAGGTGAATCCAGTGTGCAACCAGACAAATAACCTGCAAAAAATGGTACCCATTTGGTTGTTATAGATAATGTTATTGCGATTAGTCCATATTGACCAACATAAGGCCGATACACCGGCCTAGGATGGCGTCGCGACCTTTGGCTGGCAAGGCGGCCTTTATAGACACCTATATGGCGGTCTATTCAACCTCCAAGTCGAAGGACTTCCTTGGAGCTTCTCGCCCGAGATCTCGTCTCCCCAACGCCAAGTGGTTCGTCCCCGGCGCTTCGAAGACGACCGGCAATGGAAGCTCCTTCACGGTGGAGGAGGACCAGGACCCGATTTCTTTTTCAAATTTAGTCCTAGGGTCCTTTCTGCAAAATGCAAGGCCTTATCTTTGAACTACTATTCTTGCAAGGTCTGTTTTGCAAGTGCGATTTTAGGTCTTGTTGTAATTTTACTTCCGCCTGTTGTTTGGAATTATTGAATGCAGCACAGGGGCCCTCGTGGCCCTTTTCCCTTTTAAAAAGAACCATTCTAGCTTTATCATGTTTATTTATCCCATTCAGCCAATTATCAAACATATTAGTAATATTCATTGACGTGGTATATTATAAGTAAAAAACATCATTCACAAAATAATTTGTGCAAAAGGGGACATGAGAGAAACAAGTGTTCAAGTCGTCTCCATAGAGTCACAAAAGTAACACTTCTGATACCCATTCCAGTTGCGTTTAGCAAGGTTGTCTTTTGTTAGCAGTACTTTATTATTAGGGAACCATATAAAAATTTTGACCTTCGAGGGAATTTTCAACTTTCATAAATATTTCTGTAAGAATCTAGTAGACCGTTCATAAGGTCTAGATACATAGATTTTACAGTGAATAACCCGGTGTTCTCCAGTTTCTAAACAAATTGGTCTTGGCTTTGGAAGAGTTCGACCGACATAAGTCTCTGGCATAAATACAACCAATCATTCCATTTATTTCCAATTAACAATTGTCTGAAAGCGATATTCAGCGGTGTTTGAGCCAAAACATTTGCCACAAGGACATGGTGAGAGAAAATGTTTAGAAAATGGAGTAGGCTCTTTTGGTTCACATAATTCTTGAAGCACATAATACAATATCTCAGAAATATGATAGAAATATGTGAGCAAAACATTAGGTAATATTAGGATCTTTTGTAGATAAAAGTAATATTAAGAGTGTGTTGTTGTTAGCATCATTTATTTTCTAGAAAAAAGGTTGTGGTGGATTTTATGAGGAGTTCTTGATTCTTTAGGAATGTCTTCGGTTGGAGCAAGGGTTTTAGCGAAAGCTTTGTAGGTTCTTGGACTCTACCGATGACGACGATGCTCACGGATGCCGTTTTCCTTTTTGGAGGCATCGTGTGAAGCCCTCTCCATTGGTTTCTCGAGTCCTTGGATGCTTGCCCTACCTAGTTCTCCCATGGGTGGCGGTGTTGGTGTGGTGGAGGTTCGTTGGTGAAGACAAGTCCGGCGATGCTTCTGAGCAACAGAAGACAACGCTCCTTCACCTAGATCAAGCTTTGTTTGTGTCCCTTACCTTTTGAGGTCTTCTGTTGTTTGTTCTTCTTAGGCATCCCCAGCATGCGTGCGTGCGTTGTAACGTCTAGCCGGTTGATGACTTTGTTAATTCAAAGTCATGCTTATTTTAAGCTTTCCATCTAAAAAAATCCATAGGAATGTTACATGCTCCGATGAATTTTCGTTGAGTGAATTGTTCATAGAAATGCCCTATTAATATATCTAAGAAATGAAACTTCGAAAGAACTTCTAGTGCTACCTCTGAATTGGAGAGGCACCGGCATGTCCCAGTCGCGGGCGGCTAGGTTCATTGCTTTTTTTAACCTAATATGGGTGGACAAAAGGACAATATTGTAGGAAGGATTGCAGTGCATCTCCGATTCTTCGTTGAACAAAAAGGACAATACGGTGATGACGCCGCACGTTTGAGATTTCGAGAACGAAGCAGGTAGACTGTAATTTTTCATTTTCTATATCTCTCTTCTTTCTTTTGAGGGGATGTAATCAAGATTTCACATTCCGGATACAACACACACAGACACACACGCTACCAAACATATGTTCCACGTCGCCGAACGACTTGCGAGATGCCGGCCATAAGCTGATGGCGCGAAGCGAAGCACGAAGGAGTAACTGGGAACGAAATACTACTACGGAGTAGTACATGTCCATGTGTCTCGGTCTTCTGTTGCGACCAACCACCTCCCAGCCACATGGCCCGCGCCCACGTACGCGTCCGAACGGAACGGCTAGGTCCAGCACTGCTCCGCCCACAGGAGCGGATCGTGCAGCGCGGCTTCGCCGCCGTCGTACTCTTCAGCGGCCGGCGCCCACGCAGGCGAGCACCATAGGCCGTCCCTCAGGTCCAGCAGAAGGTCGGGCAGGTCGAACAGCGCGTTCTCCTCGCCGCTGCCGGCCGTGCCGCCGGAGCTCGCAGCCGATGTACTCGACGACGTCTCGGTCTTCTCGGCGACGGAGGAATAGCACTCGCATTGAGCGGCGTCCATGGCGGCCGCACCGGAGCTTGCAGCCGATGTACTCGACGTGTCAGCGAGGGAGGAAGAAGGGTCGTCGCATTGCGCGGCGGCCATGGCTGCCGCGGCCTGGATGTCGGCGGGTGCGGTGGAGGCCGGGCGAGGGAGCGCGTGGGCGAGGTGCGGGAAGTTGAGGTGCGCGGCGCGGCCCTTGATGGCGACGGCGGCCACGTCGTGCGCGCGCGCGGCCATCTCCGCGGTGGGGAAGGTGCCGAGCCAGATGCGCGACTTCTTGCGCGGCTCTCGGATCTCCGACACCCACTTGCCCCAGCTCCGCCGCCGCACGCCGCGGTACGAAGGGTGCCTCCCGGCCGTGCGCTCGTCGTCGTCGGCGGCGACGCCCTCCGTTTCCTGGCTGTCTCCGCCGGGAGCAGGGGAGCTGGTCGCCGTCTGCTTCTTGCGCTTCAGGGTCTTGGGGCGGTTCTTGGAGACGACTTGTGCGCCGTTGATGATAGTTGAATCGGAGGAAGAGGAGGAGGTCGTGGGTGCATGGATCGCATCAGACTCCATGGCGCTCTCTCCTCTCTGTCTCTGTAGCTTATTAGTCTCTCTACAAGTGACAGCCAAGGCTGGGGTGGGAAGGAGTGGTGCGCGCGAGTATAAATAGTGGATTAATTAGTGGAAGCCCTATGCCTTTTCTAGACGACACCACCACCATGCGGGTCTAAAAAAATCCAAAGCTGATGTTGTGGTTACGATCTTGTGAATAAACAAGTCTCTGAATAATTCTGCGATTGTTTAGATATTTGCAGGTTGGTGCGACCTCTAACAAATGGAAGCCTTGCATTGGCACGGCCTTTTATCAAATGGCGACCGTCCAGTATATACGGAAGGAGTACTAATTCAGAACTCTATACAAAGCATACGCAGTCAGGCCAAATGATATTTCTGTTCTTCTTTTCTTCTCGGTGAATGCCCTGCCCTGCCAAAAACGAGTTTCAAGAAGGCAGCAGCAGGCCACGGCTCAACGACTAGCCATTAAGTACTCCCTCTGTTCAGACTTTGATTTTTCTAGATACAATTTGAACTGTATTCAGACAAGTTTTAGTTACACATGCGAATTTAGAAAAATCAAAATCACTTATTTATGATCAGACGGCGCAGAGACTCCGGCAGGCAGGCGCTTACTAGTTCGTGTGCCCAGCCCACTTGTGCTGGACTGGACTGCTGGTACAACTGAAGGATTTCAGGAACAAGGATACGCTAACGGCAATGCCAGCCACACCGTGGACGCAAGACTGAGAAGCGAGGAGCCTGGAAGCATCATGCAGCTGTTTCAACGGTCCTAAAAACCTACTGTATTTCAGAGCAAATTCCATTATTTCGGGGCCATGTGTTCCTTTTTCTTTGCTGAACGAGAGGCGACCATGACTGACGAGTTGGCATTCTGAGGCAGACATGTAAACAGAAATACAGCGAGTTCTTTAGCAGCAATAGGTAGAGCGAGAACTACGACGATTTCAACATCAAACACGAATAGCCCTAGAAAGTAATCATAGCCTCTATGGCAACAGATAGATGAATGTTTGCGTTTACCACAATAAGATTCAGCCAACAAAGTTATCAGCTCAAATTCTAGATTCAGGCATTACGCCAACAAAACGATGAATGATTATGACTAAGAACCTCATAGTCTCAATCTCAATACAGCAAAAATAATAACACCAAGAATCGTAACAGCTACTTCGGGCAGGCAAATTAAAGGAAAAATACTAGTACTGTAATAGAATGTGACAAATGCAGACCCAAAGGCACAGACGCTCTTAACCGAGCACCCTGACGTGCCCCTTACTGCTGGGCACACTGTACCCCCCTGGGTGCACCATCATCCTCATCCTCCTCGTCATATGCTTCTTGACGCCTTTGGTTCTGCCTGCGCCTCATCTCCTCTTCTATGTTCACATCATGCATGGTGGTCTCCTCGCACTGATCCAGCTCCATGGCAGACGATTGGCTTGGTCTGGCTGGCAGAATCTTCTCAAGTGATTTGCACTGGGCAGGGCTCAGTACTCCAGGCTCAGGGAACTGGACGTTGAACTCAACGAAGAGACGGCCTTTCATGAAAGGTCGGCCCTGCTGAGGCATGCCCTCGTCGTTTATGGCCTTGTGTTGACCTATGTACACACACACAAAATTGATCAGTATGTTGGGAACAATAGTATTGACAGGATAGCTGGTCTGAAAGGCAAATATGAATGCACAAGGGACAAGGAAAAAAGGAGAAGATATAAGAGCAAATTGCTGTACCAGGCTTTATAATCTCCCCAGGACAAGATTTAATTAGAAGCTGCCGACCGTCAAGATGAGTCAGAACAAACTGGAAGCCACAGAGAGCCTCAGTAAGAGAGATCGTATGCTCAACAAATAGGTCCTCAGACTTCCGCTTGAACTTGGGGTGTTCCTTAAGTTGCAAGACAAAAACTATGTCTCCTGTCACTGTATCAGGCTGCAAAAGCATGAATTGGCGTCGTTAGAAGAATTCTCCTAGATATCATGTGCTGCAAGTGTCTGAGTGCTTGCACAAATGCACACATATGTTCATTTGAAGCTTGTGTGTGTAAAAGAGACTCACAGCTTCATCAGCTTCACCCTGGAATACAATCTTTTGGCCATGTTGCATTCCTTTCTCCACATGGACCTCCAAAACCTTCTTCTCCTGAGCCACTTTGTTCCCTTTGCAGCTTTGACATCTATCCTTGTCATTTATCATCTCACCTGAATAAAAGTAAATTATGAGACAACTCATGGAACAGATATATACTTGAATGAAGATAGAACGGTACCGTACCTGATCCTCTGCAGTCAGGGCAAACAGTATTCATCTGTTGGATCATGCCAGGTCCTATCTGTCTTGTTATCATCCTCATTCCTGCACCACGGCAACCATGGCAAGTAGCAGTTGCCCCACTCTTGGATCCTTTTCTGAATGTATGACAGGATACAGTGAGATCCATTGCAGGTAATATAGAAATGAAGAAGGGAACAAGAAACCAGATCTTGTGCACAGCTGTACGCCAAGAAAAATAGGAAGTTCCCTTTACAGAGTCAGAACCACATAGAAACAACAACTCTGCATCGATCCTAAGGGGCTAAATCAAACTTTGTACCCTCATGCAAAGGCACAATGCAGCAGTAGAAACCGTGATAGGAAGACCAGAACCTAATAGCCACTTAAGGAGGGGGCAGGAGGGTGTGCCTAGCCACGCCACCTAGAAGTCCGCTTCTGACTGATATGGTCACAAATATTGTAGGCAATGGACATCTGCAATCAACAAGATTATTCTACATGCTTACGACCATATTACTCTAGGACCTTCGATTCCATTAATTAACTAGTTTATTTCTGAGAACAGTCAATTCAATTCCATTAATTACCTAGTCTATTTTTGAGGGAATAGTCATTTCAAAAGTTTATGCAGACATACCCATAAATAACGAGTCACATCTTTACACTTACGCCACCCCTACCAGTACTTAATGTGAACAGAAACTGAGAAGCGAGGGCATTCCATTTGATAGGTGATTAGCTACCCTTTAAAGACCGCACCTTAGAATAGGGAGGCAACTTACAGGCACTAACATCCAAAACAGGACTTGAATGGAAGACACAAACTACACAAAGTCCACCTAATCAAACAAACGACAAACTTCTTTCAGCAACCGCAGCTTGTCAAAAGCATGTTTGGCACTAAGTATATGACGCTAACACCTCTGCATATAAACAGAACAAGGTTCAACCTTGATGCAACGAAAAGGCATACTTGGCAATACAGAAACTACATTACAACATTTTCACTAAATGAACATAGCATACTTGTTAGTCTGTCAATTAAGCTTTTATAATACTGCCAAAAACCACTTCCATGAAAACTGGATCTCTGCTGCCTTAATGTTTCATAAGAATATAAAGGGAGCAAGTTTGAGGTGCTCTAAAGAAGAATTATTTAAGCTGTTATAGCAAAGATGAGTAGACAAACTTCATTATAGGTGTTTCCCATAAAAGTACCGGTCCAAGATATACTCCGAATTTGAACACCATAACAATCATGTCTGCAGGAAAGGCGATTTAAGAACCGAGAGCTTGCAAAAGCTTACCCTTTGCACTTTCCACATAAAACATTACGTGACAAAGATAGTTTTTTGGTAGCACCATTGTACAGGTCTTCCAAAGAAACCTTCATAGTATGCACCACATCTTCGCCACGCTTTTGCCTGCGTCCTCTTGAGCTGCCCCCTTTTATATGCATATAATAAGACCACATTTAAGTACATAAAGATCCAGTTACTTCTCACAAAGTAGAGATGCATTTAATTCAGACAAATAAAGCACAAAGAACTTCATATCATAAATCTTATACCGCCAAAGCCACCACCACCTCCAAATAGCTGTTCAAATATGTCGAAGGGACTATGCATATCAGCACCACCGCCTCCTCCCATTCCTTCTTTGAGTGCATCTTCTCCATATTGGTCATAAATTTCCCTCTTTTCAGGGTCATTAAGAACCTCATAAGCTTGTGCCAATTCTTTAAACTGACCAGGATACAAAAAAATTGTCAGCGACCACCAGTCTAACAAATAGTAAAAGTAGGCACATACAGAAGGTCTGTCACCACACCTTCTCAGGGTCTCCACCCTTATCAGGATGGTTTTTTATAGCAGCTTTACGATAAGCTTTCTTCAACTCGTCCGGGGTTGCTGTCTTGGATACACCAAGAACCTCGTAGTACTTGGTGTTGTTGCTGGCCTTCCTTGGTGGCATGCGCCCAAACATGGCTGATAAAGTGGGCTACCTACGAGACCGTAACTTAAATAAGATCACCAAGTGACAAAGTATTACTCCAGTATGTTAACATCAATATTTTTTCAGAAATAATCTACAGGTAAGACTTGAAACTCTAAACGTCGTTTTGTAAATAATACTAGCACGATGTAAAACGTTTAAGAACTGTAATGATAAAAGGAACATGTTCTATTCCACGAACTACTAGGTGCTGGATCCCCTTCTACAAAATCACGACATATATAAGGATGGATTTTCTGCTTGAACTAGTAATCAAGAAGGTAAACAGGGGGCCGTCAAGTTCGGAGGCATCCTGTTAAACTAATATTCCCAGGCATCAATCAATATACAAAGGTATGTTAAATCAAGTTAAACCACTATATCTAAACCGCTGAGCCACGAATCTAACACCCACACCACAGAAATCCGCCGTCACTCCTCGAATCGACCGGACCAATCAGATCGAGAAGCCAAACAACGCACAGATCGATCAAGAAGATCTTTTTTCTCGAAGAAAACACATCCACGATCTACCCGGGCAACGAGACGGCATGACCACGAAATACTAGAGATCTTGCGGCGGATCCTTACCTCGCCGGCGGCGCCTAGGGTTTGGAAGACTGCGGGGACGAAGGCGAGGAGGTCAAGTTCGAGCCGGACGCGCTGAGGGAGAGAGAGCTGACGACTACGGTTGCTTCGCTTTAATATGGCTCGCCTGCGCTTCCTGCACGAATCTTCGTGGTGTGAATAGACGGACCGTGTCCTGCTACCCAACGGAACGATAGCCACCGGAACCGACTATGGTTTGTGTTACGATCCGTTCGAAAGACTCCTAACACGGTTTTCTCTTCTTCTTTTTTCGAAAAAATACACTCCTGCAACTGAGCTTCATAATTATACTCATTTATTGCTTAAAATAAAGGGCAGCGCTAGGCGTCCTCGGGAATTATCCCCGGATCGTCAGGCTGCCACGTGTCTCCAAAAAATAGGTCCAATCCCGCTTTTGCTACGAAATCACTAATTTTTTGCTACGTATAGCCCCGCTTTGCTACATGTAGCAAAAAAGTTTGGCCCAGAAATATAAAAATAGACTGGACCTCGTTGGAGATCTCGCCGGAGACCTTGGCGACGACCGTTTAGCAAAAAAATTGTGCTAATGTAGCAAAACCCGACCTCACCGGAGACTTTCGCCAGAGTCTCGCCGGAGACTTTCGCCGAAGACCTTGTAGTAAAAACTTTACGCTATTATAGCGAAACCACAAAACTTATGTAGCAAATAAAATTCCCTATTGTAGCAAATCCGACTTTACTGGAGACCTCGTCGGAGATCTCGTAGCAAAACTATATACTATTACAACAAAACGATAAAACTAATGTAGCAAAAAAATTGTAGCAAAAATCCGACCCTCCTCGTAGCACCGATGGAGGTCTCGTACAGTCGCACGTAGCAAACTCAAACGTCCCTTGTAGCACCTCCGTCTGTCGTATGTAGCAAGTCCGGTGACCACTTGTAGCAAAACCTCACCCAGCTCATAGCGAGGGCAAGGAGTAGCACTGCCACCGACGCGGGATAGCACCACCACCAGTGCCAGTAGCACATGTCGCCGCCGGCGCAACCACCGGCGAGGGTAGCGCCACCACCGGCAAGGCAAAGATAGCGTTAATCAGCGAGAGCTCACGCCCATGGTCGCCACTGCAGGGTCCCGACGCGTGACGGCGCTGACGCAGTGGAGGCAACAGTGGAGCACGGCAACACCAAGACGGACGTGGGGCAGGAGGGTGCGGAGGGGGACGAGGATGGGGAGGGGAAGGAGGAGGCGGTAGGAGGGGAGACGAGGAGGTGCGGCGCCACGAGAAATATGGAAGAGAGGGCGAGGCGGGAGCGGCGGGGAGGGTCAGGGGCGGGGCCGGAGCGGGGCGCCGATGGAGGAGGAGGAGCCGAGCTAGGCGGCCTCGAGCTCCTGGCGGCGGGGGCGGTGGGTGGCGACCAGGGAGACGGAGACGGTGAGGATAGCGAGGAAAAGAACGAGCGGTTGGGGAAGGAGATGGCGTGGGCCCTCCCGTACGGGTGTCGCGCGTGCGGAAGCGACCCGAGGGATTGTTTTCTTCGATCCCCGGAGGATCCGTATCGTTTTCCTAAAATAAATTCATTTATTATTTTTCAAGTAATATATCATAGAAAGATTTTCATAGAAGAAGTAATCAAGCGGCTAAACAACGCCTTACGGCTTACGATGCTACTTCGAAGACTAGCAACCACACACTATGACGACAATGCTCAAGGGCCTCGACCAAAGTGAACCATAAAGTTGTGTTCCGAACTATGCGTGTCACCTTCGAAAAATGACCACTTCTTCCGAACTCTCCTCATGGAGATACCTTCCGCCCTTGATTGCGTAAGGAGTTGGCGAGTGTGTGACAAGACTTGGACATACCCAAGAAAAGGTGCCGACTTGGTGACAGTGTATATTGCAACCTCGAAGCTCAACCTTGAGCAGCAACAACAACACCAGAGCAATGCAACATCGAAACCATATGCTTCTCCAAATATTGTCTCCAAAAGCGATGCTTTCAAGGAAAGAGAATCTAGGCTTTCACCCGGAGACACCATCCCGAGTGAGCGAGGGAGGTGTCGACACTCCGGCGGAGACACCCCTAAGAAAGGAAATGATGCTCGCAAGCGTCGTCATCACCGGCACCGACCAAGGTGGGTAGGACTTTCATCCGAAATGTCACTCCCTCCCCATCGGACCTTGGAAGAAAAGACGACCCTCGTCTATTTGTTGCACCACCGGTACAGGACCTTGACGTCGCCGCTAGAGAGGTGTGGTCCATATGCACCAATGCAACCATGGTCGGCACCTCCACACCGCCTAGCGTTGTGCACCCCGCATCACATCCCAATGGACCTGGAGCACAGGTCGTTGCGCCGATGGCAACCTCACCAATAGTACATTGTGTTGTGCCAGCCCATTGTAGTTCTCAACCCCACAAAATTCGCCGTGCCACTGGGAACCTCGGTCGTTGTCGTCAAGCTCGTCGTCGTTCGACACCACTATGGTGCTAGACCGCCTCCAAAGCCCAACACTGCCACGCCCATCAGTAGCCATAGACCGGGCATCGCCAGCCCACCAAGTATAGATCCCACGGTAGGGCCTAGAGCCACTGGCCCCTATCGCCAGAGTGCACTCTCCACCACTATCATTATGCCAAGTCGTTGTTAGAGCTTGCAGCACCGTGCCACTAAGAACACCACGGTGCCGCTAGGGGAAGAGGGGGAGTCGCCGCCAAGAGAGGCCCCATCGTCGGTATTGCCCAGCTTTGACCGGCAATGGCCCTCGATGGCGGCGAGGGAGAGCCTGGGAGAGGGAAGCGGGGGACGAGAGGATCATACTCATTTATTTCTCTTCAGTGAGAAAAAACACTTACACTGTATCGGGAGGGGGTGTTTTGGCTCGCAAGTGCATATAAACCTATTATTAAAAATCCATAGAAAATAAATTTTTAAATGAAAAAAATTGCATGTATGTTAAGACATTCTATGTTTCAACACGAGTTTTCGGGAAATGAACATTTTGTATTTTGTATGCTTTGTCTAAAAGAATAAAAATGACCATAAATAATCATGTTTGAGCATCAAAAAAATTCTATTTTACACTGGACACAAAAATTGTTCTTTTTCCCGAACTTATGGTATCTAATATGTTTTTCTATATTTTTTAATATTTATATATATATGTAAGCCGAATTAAATTTTCGTCTATTTCATGTATATTTTCAGTCCATGCTCTACATGTCATCGACAATATTAATGACATTGAGATATCTTCCATTGTCTACATGCTTTTATTTTATTTTTTGAGTGGGGGACTACATGAAACTAAAAAGGGCGTGATGTTCTGTAATATCCTGTAGATTTTGATACACGAAAATGAATAGAGGATATTTGTGTGCATTGCATCAATGCATAGAAAATCCGGACCAACTAAAATCTTCTTGATAGAACTTGTTAAAGTGATTGAAGTTCCACTTAACCCGATGATTTAGGACTAGTTCATCATGCTAAGTATTCCAACTTTGAAAAAATATTTGGTAAACTTCTATGTTAGAAAGGGTATAAGCAAGATTCGTGAATAAAAGTAAATCAATAAACCCCACGTACTTAAACAACAAGTAAAACTTGATGCTTAACTTATCTTATATAAACCTCATTTAACCCATCCGCTAAACAAATCTTAACATATGAGCACACCCTAAGACAAGATCAAACACATTCTTAACTCACCTTATATTATTCTAGCTTATCTTAAACAAGATTCATTCTACCAACACTTGTGAATGACAAGAGTCATGTGACAAGTGAACCATCCAAGTCCTTAAACCAAACCCTGGCCTATCTAAAACTTGACTTATCCATTCTTAATTATCCAACATTACTCTCTTGATAATCAAGGATGAGATATGTACTTAATATCAAGTCATAAGTATCATCCCATGGATCAAATCTTATTGAGCATACTTGATAAGCAAGCATCCATTCTAAAACCTATATCAAGTTTGACTATTGTCAAGACTACTTTATCACCATCAATTTACTTGGGAGTTGATGATGTCACGTTCCTATTTGACCTAAAGCAAGTTTAAGACAACTAATAGTCATTCCCTTAGAAGCTTGGATAGCTTCTTTAGTGTAACTTCTTTTGCTTTTGTGCTTTTGTTTTTGTTTTTATTGGGTTGATTCTCTCAACCCGACCCATGTATTTATAGCTGGGTGAGACATTGTAGACCTTTTAATCTATATTTATAAAATTATCATGGCCCCTGTATGGTTTTATAGTCAAAGAAAGGATTGATAGAAATAACTTAGAACTTGTGAATTCCTAGCTAGTGCCAAACATAACTGGGAACACTTGTAGCTTCAACTACTATGTAGTTGAAGTAAACCTTGTTGACAATTCATTAGTATTAGGCTAGTGAGAAGCCAATCACAACTAAGCCATTCATACATGTCCTTGTATCCAAGTCATTGGACCAACCATTGACTATTCATTTTAAATCCCATTCTTAACCCATCTTAATATCCAAATCTCTTGGAGAGTATAGTTCCTACTTAATACTGGGGGGAATTAAGTAGATGATTGATACTCCATTTCTAGCTATGGCATATACCTTATATATCATAGTCACTAGCATGGGTGGTACGGTTACTCGGGTGCTTATGATTTGCTACATGACTGTATAAAAGGCTCACGACCCATGAAGATTCAAGATGACGGCCCAAAGAAGCAACCGGTGAAAACCTTAATTGTATTAGAAAAAGAAATATGAACCGACTTTGAGACCTGGCCTATTATATATAGGACGGGAGAAGCCTATGAGGAGGTAACGAAAAAACCCCAAGCAATCTGTAATAGTGTTGTTTCATCAAGTAATCAGGCGACTTCGATTCTCTTGTTTGTCTGACATCCGATGAAATCCCCAGCATTCTCTTAACCCCAAGTCCATCACCATGGACATTGCCGAGGTTACCCCTCGTCAATTGGCGTCGTCTGTGGGAAACCTGAACGCTGGAGTCATGGATTCGGCAGACCCCTTTTATTCGAACAACAAATCAACAAAAGCGGCACCACGCCCACCCACCCTTATTTCAGTACCTGCTGATTTCAACGGTGGATCCGGTCTCATCATCGGAAGTTTCCACTTCCCAGTGGAGGATCTCGAAGAATCCCACCCCTCGGCTCTGATCGCATCAGGACCGTCGGTCGGAAAAACTGCGCCTACGGTAGTAGCTGTGTCATCCGTCGGATCTTCCGCAGAAGTCACGATGCAGATCGAGGCAGCCGAAGAAAACAAGGAAATCACGACAGATCTAGGGGATCTTGATGGTCTCTACAATGATCTCTCCTTTGGGTTAGGCCACCAGTAAACCATGCCACGAGGACCAATCTCGGAAAACGCAGAACCCGAAGAAAGCAGAGAAAACATCGACTTCGGAATTAGAAAAGCCGAGATCTACCTGTTGGAATTATGCCCTAGAGGCAATAATAAAGATGTTATTATTATAATTCTTGTTCATGATAAAGTTTATATTCCATGCTAGAATTGTATTAAGCGGAAACATTAATACTTGTATGGTTTGTGAACAACACCGTGTCCCTAGTACGCCTCTATGGACTAGCTCATTGATCAATGATGGTTAAGGTTTCCTAACCATAGACATGAGTTGTCAATTGATAATGAGATCATATCATTGGGAGAATGATATGGTGGAATGACCAAACTAAGCGAAGCAATTAGATCGTATCATTGTGTTCATCTTTGCGAAGCTTTTCCTATGTCAAATATTGTATTCCTTGGACCATGAGATAATACAACTCCCTGGTATCGGAAGAAAGCTTTGAGGTCATCAAACGTCATCCTATGAGAGGGTGATCATAAAGGTGTCTCTCAGGTAATCGGAAAGTATCTGTTGGGTTGTATGTATCGAGATGGGATTTGTCCCTCCCAAGTCGGAGAGATATACTTCGGGCCCACTCGGTAATCAATATCAACACCGCTTGCAAGCATGTGGTTAAGGAGTTGATCACAAAGTGATATTGGATTACGGAACGAGTAAAGTACTTGCTGTGAACGAGATTGAACTAGGTATGACGATACCGACGATCGAATCTCGGGAAAGTAAAATATCGCGAGACGAAGGGAATATATATATGGGATTGATTGAATCCTGGCATCGTGGTTCATCCGATATGATCATCGATGAATGTGTGGGAGTCAATATGGGTGCCTGCACCCATTGTTGATTATTGATAGAAGATCATGTCTGCATATTCTCGAACCCGCAGGGTCACACACTTAACGTGTCTCGACGCTAGGATAGATTGGATACTTGGTTTATGAATTTTTGTTCGGAGTCTCGGATGGGATCCAGGACATCATGAGAGGTTCCGGAGTGGTCCGGAGAATAAGATTCATATAAGGCAGTGCAGTTTTTGGAGTTCGGAATTGTTCCGTATTAATCGGTATTGTACCGGAAGCTTCTAGAACCTTTCGGAAGGGGACCAACGTGGCCCCACCTTCCGGGAGAGGGCATGGGCCTATGAGGGAGTGTCCTGGCCGCATTGGGCCAGGGGCACAAGGCCCCATAGGGCCCAGCCGATCCTAGATAAGTTTAAACTCGTTTAAACTAGAGATAGGGTTTCTAGATAAGGGATAAGTTTAAATTGTTTAAACTAGAGATAGAGTCCTAGCCCCCACTCCTTCCTCCCTTGGCCGCCGGCCCAAGGCTTGGAGGAGGGGCTAGGGTTGGCCGCCCCTCCCCCTCTATATATAGAGGGCTAGGGTGCCCCCTCCCATCCACACCTTCCTCCAAACCCTAGTTGCCCTGCTGCCCTCCTCTCTCCCTCCCATTTGTTGTGGCGAAGCCTGCCGCAGAAATTCTCCACCATATACACCACGCCGTGTTGTAGATCCAATCCATCTCTCCACCATACTTGCTGGTCCGAGGAAGGAGGAGACGCCGAGGTGTCGCGTGTGCATCTCACGGAGGCACCGCCACTTGTGGTGCTAGATCGGATCAGATCGCGAGGAGGAGAAGCGAGTACGACTACATCACCCACGCTCCGAACGTTCGGCTGCGCGAATCTTCAAGGGTATGAAGATCTAATCCAATCTCTCGTTGTTTGCATCTCCTAGATTAGATCTTGGCTTTCCTTCCGCTCGCTCAGAGAAAATTTTGATTTACTATGCTGCGAAACCCTTCAGTGGTATCAGAGCTAGATCTATGCGTAGATGTGATTCACGAGTAGAACGCAACATGATTGTTGCGGGCGTTGATGTTTTCTGTTGCAAGCCTCTTGTTTGTGTTCTTCTTATGGCGCGGGATAGTGAGATTGAAGCGGTCCAGGCCAACCTTACGCGACGTCGTTCGCGAGACCGGCTCCGCACTTGACGTGTGGCTTGTACCATACATGCGGCTGGTGGATGTCAGTTTCTCTCACTATAGTTGTCATGGGATTAACACCAGAGTTTGGCAACCATAATATCACCATTGTGGCTTTCCGTAGGTAAGAATCGTTCTTAGCATCTACTCCCATGAGCCACGTAAAACATGCAACTGTTGGAGATATGCCCTAGAGGCAATAATAAATGTAGTTATTATTATATATCTTTGTGTTTATGATAAATGTTTATATTCATGCTATAACAGTATTAACAAGGAAACATTAATACTTGTGTGAATTGTAAACTTAAATTGAAGTCCCTAGTATAGCCTCTATACTTCACTAGCTTGTTGGTTGATTGATGATTGTGGTTTCTCTATCATGAACATTGAGATGTTATCAACAACAAGATCATATCGTTAGGAGAATGATATGGTGGACATACTCCTATAGATAAGCGTAGCATAAAGATCAAGTCATTTCAATAGTTCAATTGCTATATGCTTTCTGATACATAGTAACCTAATTCCTTCGACCATGAGATCATGCATATCACCTTTACTGGATGGATGCTTTGATGTCATCAAACACCACACCGTAATGGTGGCTATAAAGGTGGCATTGAGTGTTTGGAAAGTATTGGTTGAAACACATGGATCAAGAGTGGGATTTGTCCATCCACATGACGGATAGATATTCTGGGCCCTCTCGGTGAAATGTCATCCAATTAGCTTGCAAGCATGTGACTTGGTCACAAGGGATCACATATCACGAGCGATAAAAGAGTACTTATCAAAGAACGAGGATGAACTAGGTATGCGTAGATACCGCGATCATAACCTCGGATAAGTAACATATCGTGAGACAAAGGGAAATTGGTATCGTATGTAAGTGGTTCATTCGATCGCAAAGTAATCGTAGAAATATGTGGAGCCATATGAATTTCCAGATTCCTCTATTGGTTATTGTTCGAGAAGTGTCTCGATCATGTCCGCATAATTCACGAACCGTAGGGAGACACTTAAGGATTCGACGTTGTTTGAGTAGTTATGGTATTATGAGAAAGAGACCGAATGTTGTTCGGAGTCTCGGATGGGATCCGGGATATCACGAGGTGATACGGAATGGTCCGGAGAATAAGATTCATATAAGGAAAGTCCCGTTTCGGAGTTGGGGAATGGTTCCGGTGTTTTCATCGGGAACATTCTAGAAGGTCCCGGAATGTCCGGCACTCCGGAGGGGGGAAGGGTACATGAATGTGTCATTACATATTGGAATGATTGCATCATGTACTAGGTGTTCTTGCTGTCCAAAATAAAGGGTTTATTTAAATCCTAAATTGAAAAGTCAAACGGCTAGTTTGAAAGTCAAACGGCAATTTTGGGAAGTGGGAAAAGAGGAGGATTGGTGGAGGCCGAGTTGGAGGAGGGTTCCTCCCCTTGGCCGGCGCACCTCCCAAGGCCGAGTTGGGGAGGAACTCCTCCCCTTGGCCGCCGGCCCTCCCACCTATATAAGGAGGGGCAGGGCTCCCCTCCTTAGACACACAAGTTCCTATCCTCTAAACTAAACCCTAGACCTAAACCCCGGTTTAGAGCTATTTCGGTTTAGAGCCTTCTAATTGATTTAGAGCCTTCTAATTGGTGTGTATAATTACTAGACCACTAATAGCCTCTCTCATAAGCTCCACCATACTCGCACCGGCTTAAGGCGAAGCCTGTGGATTCCCTCTACCTCGGTACCACGCCAGTTGTCGCTGTAATCGCGAGAGAGTACTACAACCTCCATTTTCTTTGGAACAAGGAGAGGAAGGTCTTCGCCGAAAGTACCGACGTGTGACCGATCAAGGAGCGCTGCTGGAACGTGGCGCTGGAAGGATCGTCTACGCGATCTTGAGATCGGAAGAATCGACTACATCACCCACGAGAATCTGCTCTCGTTAAACACTTTGGAATCTTCGAGGGTGAGTTATTCCATCGACTCGTTGCTGCAATCTAGTAGATAGATCTTGGCTTGTTTGTTTGTATGCGATAGAAAATTTTGTTTTCCATGCTACGAACCCCTGATGGTATCGAGCCGTGTCTATATGTAGATCATGCAGACGAGTAGAACACAATGGTCATTGTGGGCGTTGATGCTTTTATTGTAGATTGCTTTTTGTGTACTTTGCATCTTGCGGTATGTTGGGATGAAGCGGCCCGGGCTAACCTTACATGACATCGTTCATGAGACTTGCTCCACGCTTGACATGCAACTCGTTTTGCATAAGTGGCTTTGGTGCTGTTTCTCCTAGCATAGTAAAGATCCAATTTACAACGGGTAATCAACAATGCTAGTATCAATGTTGTGGTTCTTGTTCGTAAGTTAGAACGACACTTATGGAAAGCCCCAAACCACGTAAAATATGCAAAGAAAGTAGAAGCGTCTAACTTTGTTTTGGGGTGTCGATGATGTGATATGGCCATGATTGTGATTATATTTGATGTATGCAATGTTCCTTATTGTAAGTTGGCAACCGGCAGGAGCCATATGGTTGTCTTTAAATTTCTGTTAAGACCTGCGTGTCTATTCAAAATAGTTGTAATAGTTGGAGCTGGTGGACGACAACCATGAAGAAGCGTCATTGACCTTGATGCTATGCCGGTGATGATGGAGATCATATTCGTGCTTGAAGATGGAGATCGGAAGCACAAAGAAGAAAGGCCATATCATATCACATATTATGAATTGCATGTGATGTTAATCCTTTATGCATCTTGTATTGCTTAGTAGACGGTAGCATTATAAGATGATCCCTCATGCACATAAATTTCAAGTTCTAAAGTGTTCACCCTTAGTATGCACCGTTGCCAAAGCTTGCTGCTTCGAAGCACCACGTGATGATCGGGTGTCTTTGATTCCGCGGGTAAATACAACGTAAGCAAGCCAGATTTGCTTATGCGGTAGCTAAGGTTTGATCTTGTGAGCCTAGCATGTACGGACATGGCCTCGTGAACACGGATCGCGAAAGGTAAAGCATGAATCATATAGTAGATATGAGGCACCTGAAGATGGTTCGCCATTGAAACTAGATCAACTCTCGTGATGATCGGTGTTGATGTAGTGGATTTGGTTCGTGTGATCACTAAAACAATGTGAGGGATGTTGTTTTGAGTGGGAGTTCACCTAGTTTAATTTCATTAATTAATTTGAACTCAATTTGTCATAAACTTAGTCTAAACTATTGCAAATATGTTGTAGATCAATGGCAACCCCTACCATCAATTTTAATGCGTTCCTAGAGAAAGAAAAGTTGAAAACAATGGAAGCAACTTCATGGATTGGTTCCAATTTGAGGATTGTCCTCACAGCTGGTAATTTGACCTATGTGCTGGATGCACCGCTAGGTGACCCATCTGCGTGATGCTACCGATGAAGTAAAGAATGTTTACCTCGCTCGGAAGAATCAGTACTCCATAGTTCAGTGTGCTATCTTGTATGGTTTAGAATCGAGCTTGTAAAAGGTTTGAAGAGTCGATCCATATGATATTGTCGAGGATCTCAAATTAATTTTGAGACTCATGCGGCAATTGAAAGTTATGAAGCTTCCGAAAAGTTCTTTAACCGCAAGATGGAAGAGGGCAGCTCGTCGCTGAGCATGTGCTTAAAATGTCCGCACGCTAATAAACTTCAAAGCTTGGGTATAGTGATTCCTAATACTTTGGGGTTTACGCATCCTCCAATCACTACCACCAAGTTACAAGAACTTTGTGATGAACTACAACATGCGTAACATGAACAAAGAGTTGCGAACTATTTGCTATGTTAAAATCTGCGAAGTGGAGATCAAGAAAGAGCACCAAGTGTTGATGGTCAATAAGACCACCAAATTCAAGAAAGGCAAGTCTAAGCGAAGGGACACTTCAAGAAGGGTGGTAAGAAAGTTACCATGCCGACGAAGAAGACCAAGGCTGGACCTAAGCCTGAAACCGAGTGCTTTACCGCAAGGGAGAAGGTCCGAAGCGGAATTGCCCAAAGTACTTGGCGGATTTGAAGAACGGCAACATCAAGAAGAAAGGTATATCTGATATACATGTTATTGATGTGTATCTCACTAGTATTCGTAGTAGTGCTCGGGTATTTGATCTTGGTTCGGTTGCTCATATTTGTAACTCAAACAGAGCTGCAGAATAAACGAAGCTAGTGAAGAACGAGGTGACGATCGCGTAGGAAACGGATCAAAGGTTGATGTGATCGCGTCGGCACGCTACCTCTTCATCTACCATCGGGATTAGTTTTATACTTAAATAATTGTTATTTGGTGCTGCGTTAAGCATGAACATTATATCGTGATCTTGTTTATTGAGACAGTTACTTGTTTAAACCGAGAATAATGGTTGTTCGATTTATATGAGTAATATGTTTTATGCACATGCACCTTTGATAGATGGTCTATTCTTGTTGAATCTCGATAGTAGAAATACACATATTAATAACATTGAAGCTAAACGATTGAAATCAGCGATAACTCGACCTATATGTGGCCGTCGTCTTGGTCACATTGAGTGAAGCGTATGAAGAAACTCCATTCGATGGACTTCTTGAATCACTTGATTTTGAATCACTTGAAAGATGCGAGGCATGTCGATGGGTAAAATGACTAAGACTCCATTTTCGGTATAATGGAGCGAGCTATGACTTATTGGAAATCATACATACCGATGTGTGTGGTCCAATGAGTGTAGCATCGCGATGGTTATCGTTATGTTCTTACCTTCACGGATGACTTGAGTAGATATGGGTATATCTATTTCATGAAACATAAGTCCGAAACTTTCGAGAAGTTTAAGGAGTTTCAAAGTGAGGTAGAGAATCAACGTAACAAGAAGATTAAATTTCTACGTTCGATCGTGGAGGTGAATATCTAAGTTCTGAGTTTGGCGAGCATTTGAAGAAATGTGGAATACTTTCATGATTGACACCGCCGGAACACCACAGCGTAATGGTGTGTCGAACGTCGTAATCGAACTCTCTTAGATATGGTTCGTTCTATGATGTCACTTACAGATTTACCACTAACATTTTGGGGTTATGCATTAGAAACAGCCGAATTCACTTTAAATAGGGCACCGTCTAAATCCGTTGAAACAACACCATATGAATAATGGTTTGGGACGAAACCTAAATTGTCGCTCCTTAAAGTTTGGGGATCTGAAGCCTATGTAAAGAAGTTACAGGACAAGCTTGAACCCAAAGGAAAAATGCGTCTTCATAGGATACCCAAAGGAAACTATTGGGTATACCTTCTATCATAGATCCGAAGGCAAAATCTTCGTTGCCAAGAATGGATCCTTTCTCAAGAAGGAATTTCTCTCGAAAGAAGTGGGGAAGGAAAGTAGAACTTCGACGAGGTTGTCGAACCTTCTATCGAAATTGCAGTAGCGCGCCGGAAGAAGTTCTGTGGTGCACCAATAAGAGAGGAAGCTAATGATGGTGATCATGAAACTTGGTTGAAGTTGCTCTGAGCCTCGGAGGTCAACGAACTCGTACCACTCCATTGGTATGATTCCGTTATGAATGTCATGTTGGTGGACAACACCAATGACCCCGAGACATATGAGGAAGCGATGATGAGCCCAGATTCCAATAAATGGCAAGAAGCCATGAAATCCGAGATTGGATCCATGTACGAAAACCAAGTATGGACTTTGGTGGACTTACCGGATGGTAGGAAGGCTCGAGAACAAATGGATTTTCAAGAAGAAAACAGATCTTGATGGTAATGTTATCGTCTATAAAGCTCGACTTGTGCAAAAGGGTTTCGACAAATTCAAGGAGTTGACTACGATGAGACTTTCTCACCAGTAGCAAAGCTAAAATCTGTGAGGATTATGTTAGCAATCGCTGCATATTATGATTATGAGATATGGCAGATGGATGTCAAAACAACATTCCTCAATGGAGACATTGATGAAGAGTTGTATATGATGCAACCCAAAGGTTTTGTCGATCCTAAAGATGCTAACAAGGTATGCAAGCTTCAACGGTCCATCTATGGATTGAAGCAAGCATCCAGTTGGAATCAACGCTTTGATAAGGTAATCAAAAGTTTTGGTTTTATACAAACTTATGGAGAAGCTTGTGTTTACAAGAAAGTGAGTGGCGCTATAGCATTCTTAATGTATGTGGATGACATATTGTTGATTGGGAATGATGTAGACCTTCTTAATAGTGTCAAGAATATTTGAATAATAGTTTTCAATGAAGGATCTTGGCGAAGCTTACATATTAGGCATAAAGATTTATAGAGATAGATCGAACGCCAAATATCATTGTCACAAAGTACATATTTGGACAAAGTTCTAAAGAGGTTTGGAATGGAAGATAGCAAGAAAGGGTTCTTGCCCATGTTGCTCAATCGACCTTGAGTAAAACTCAAAGTCCGACATCGGCGAAGATAGAGAAAGGATGAGTAAGACTCCTATGCATCAGCCATAGGATCTCTAATGTATGCCATGCTATGTACTAGACCGACATTGCATATGCCGTTAGTTTAACTAGCAGATATCAAAGTGATCCAGAGTGGATCATTGGACGTGATCAAAAACATCCTTAAGTACTTGAGAAGAACGAAGGATATGGTTCTTTCTTATGGAGGTGATGAACAACTCGTTGTTAATGGTTACACCGATGCTAGTTGGAACACCGATCCGGATGATTCTAAATCACAATCTGGATACGTATTTATTTTGAATGGTGCGCAGCTTAGCTGGAGGAGTGCAAAGCAAAGCGTTGTGGCGAGATCTTCAACTGAATCGGAATACATGGTCGCCGGAGGCTTCACAAGAAGCGATATGGATGAAAGAGTTCATTGCGTAGCTGGGTGTGGTTCCTAGTGCTTGGACCCAATGTCTATCTCTTTGATAACATGGGCGCCATAGCCAATGCGCAAGAACCAAGGTCACACAAGAAGCTGAAGCATATCAAGCTGCGTTTCCACGCTATTCGAGAACATATCCAGGATGGGGATATAAAGATTTGCAAAGTACACACAGATCTGAATGTGGCAGATCCGTTGACTAAACCTCTCCCGAGGGCAAAACATGACCAACACCAAACTGCCATGGGTGTTCGGTATATTACCATGTAATCTAGATTAGATGACTCTAGTGCAAGTGGGAGACTGTTGGAGATATGCCCTAGAGGCAATAATAAATGTAGTTATTATTATATATCTTTGTGTTTATGATAAATGTTTATATTCATGCTATAACAGTATTAACAAGGAAACATTAATACTTGTGTGAATTGTAAACTTAAATTGAAGTCCCTAGTATAGCCTCTATACTTCACTAGCTTGTTGGTTGATTGATGATTGTGGTTTCTCTATCATGAACATTGAGATGTTATCAACAACAAGATCATATCGTTAGGAGAATGATATGGTGGACATACTCCTATAGATAAGCGTAGCATAAAGATCAAGTCATTTCAATAGTTCAATTGCTATATGCTTTCGATACATAGTAACCTAATTCCTTCGACCATGAGATCATGCATATCACCTTTCTGGATGGATGCTTTGATGTCATCAAACACCACCGTAACAGGGTGGCTATAAAGGTGGCATTGAGTGTTTGGAAAGTATTGGTTGAAACACATGGATCAAGAGTGGGATTTGTCCATCCACATGACGGATAGATATTCTCTGGGCCCTCTCGGTGAAATGTCATCCAATTAGCTTGCAAGCATGTGACTTGGTCACAAGGGATCACATATCACGGGAACGATAAAAGAGTACTTATCAGTAACGAGGATGAACTAGGTATGCAGAGATACCGACGATCATAACCTCGGATAAGTAACATATCGTGAGACAAAGGGAAATTGGTATCGTATGTAAGTGGTTCATTCGATCAAAGTAATCGTAGAAATATGTGGAGCCATATGAATTTCCAGATTCCTCTATTGGTTATTGTTCGGAAGTGTCTCGATCATGTCCGCATAATTCACGAACCGTGGAGACACATAAGGATTGACGTTGTTTGAGTAGTTATGGTATTATGAGAAAGAGACCGAATGTTGTTCGGAGTCTCGGATGGGATCCGGGATATCACGAGGTGATCCGGAATGGTCCGGAGAATAAGATTCATATAAGGAAAGTCCCGTTTCGGAGTTGGGGAATGGTTCCGGTGTTTTCATCGGGAACATTCTAGAAGGTCCCGGAATGTCCGGCACTCGGAGGGAAGGGTACATGAATGTGTCATTACATATTGGAATGATTGCATCATGTACTAGGTGTTCTTGCTGTCCAAAATAAAGGGTTTATTTAAATCCTAAATTGAAAAGTCAAACGGCTAGTTTGAAAGTCAAACGGCAATTTTGGGAAGTGGGAAAAGAGGAGGATTGGTGGAGGCCGAGTTGGAGGAGGGTTCCTCCCTTGGCAGCGCACCTCCCAAGGCCGAGTTGGGAGGAACTCCTCCCTTGGCCAGCCCTCCCACCTATATAAGGAGGCAGGGCTCCTCCTTAGACACACAAGTTCCTATCCTCTAAACTAAACCCTAGACCTAAACCCGGTTTAGAGCTATTTGGTTTAGAGCCTTCTAATTGATTTAGAGCCTTCTAATTGGTGTGTCTAATTACTAGACCACTAATAGCCTCTCTCATAAGCTCCACCATACTACTACCGCTTAAGGCGAAGCCTGGATTTCCCTCTACCTCCTGCAGGCCACGTTGTCAGCCGAATCGCGAGGAGAGTACTACAACCTCCATTTTCTTTGGAACAAGGAGAGGAAGGTCTTCGTCGAGTACCGAACGTGTGACCGATTGGGGGCCGCTGAACGGGCAATTTGGAAGGATCGCTCACGCGATCTTGAGATCGGAAAGAGTACGACTACATCACCCACGAGAATCTGCTCTCGTTAAACACTTTGGAATCTTCGAGGGTGAGTTATTCCATCGACTCGTTGCTGCAATCTAGTAGATAGATCTTGGCTTGTTTGTTTGTATACGATAGAAAATTTTGTTTTCCATGCTACGAACCCCTACAGCAACAACAAAGTAGAGGCGTCTAACTTGTTTTTGTAGGGAGTGTTTTCTGTGATATGGTATGGCCCAAGATGTGATGTGTATAATGTATGCGATGATCATGTTTTGTAATGTTTCACGACTTGCATGTCAATGAGTACACAACCGGCAGGAGCCATATGGTTGTCTTTATAATTGTGTATGACCTGCGAGTCAACTTCTTATACGCCATGTAATAGCTTTACTTTATCGCTAAGTAGTTAGCAATAGTTGTAGTTGCTATTCGTGGTGGAGGCAATCATGGTGAAGTGATGGAGATCATGCCGGAACGCACAAGATGGAGGTCATTGCGCAAAGATTGGCTATACCATGTCACATAAAGTTATATGCATGTGATGTTTATCCTTTTATGTATCTTATTATGCTTAGATCGCGACGGTAGCATTATAAGATGATTCCTCACTTAAAGATCAAGATAAAACTGTGTTCTCCCCAAGTATGCACTGTTGCGAAAGTTCGTCCTATCCAAGCATCACGTGATGATCGGGTGCTATAGACTCTACGCTCACATACAACGGGTGCAAGCCAGTTTTGCACACGCGGAAATACTTGGGTCTAACTTGACGAGCCTAGCATGTACAGAGATGACCTCGGAACACATGAACCGAAAGGTTAAGCATGAGTCATATGAATGATATGATCGACACTTCGTTGTCCACCATTGAAACCACATCTCTTCTCGTGAAGATCGGATTAGGTGTGGTGAATTTGGATCGTGTTCACTAAACAACTTGAGGGATGTTGAATTTAGTGGGAGTTCATCTAGTAATTTGATTAAGTTGAACTATGTATCATGAACATAGTCTAAATTGTACTTGCAAATACTGTAGATCACATGGCCAAGTCCAACTTCAACTTCAACGTTTTTGCTGAGAAAGAAAAGCTTAGAAACAATGGGTCTAACTTCACCAACTGGTTCCGCAATCTAAGAATCATTACGTTCAGCGGACAAAAGGACTATGTCCTTGAGAAAGCGTTAGGTAACCCCCTGCTACAATAGCGGCTGATGAGAAAGCTATCTATCAGTCGCGCAAAGATGATTATGGTGTGATTAAGAGCACCATGTTGTTTGCTATGGAACCGGAACTTCAAAATCGTTTTGAAAACTATCCCGGGCCCTTTGATATTCTCGAGGAGCTGAAAACCATGTTTCAGACTCAGGCCCGTTATGAGAGATATGAGATCTCTGAGAAGTTCTTTAACTGCAAGATGGAGGAAGGGAGTTCCGTTAGTGAGCACGCCATTAAGATGTCGGGCTACACTCAACGCCTTGAGCAACCGGACTGCAAGATTCCAGAAGAGCTCAAGATTGACAGGTTCTCAATCACTCCCTCCCAGCTACAAAAGTTTTGTAGTGACTCATAATCAGATTGGTTCCATCGACACGATCACCGAGCTCTTCGCAAAGCTGAAGGCTGCGAGGTGGACATCAAGAAGGATAATCATTTGTTGATGGTCAACAAGCCCTCCTTTAAGAAAGGTAAAGTGCAAAGAAGCCCTTCAAGAAGGGCGGCAAGAAGCAATGCCCTCGCGAGAAGAAGCTCAGTGCGGTCCCAAGCCGGAAAGTGCTTCTATTGCAAGGACAAGGGTCCTTTGAAGCGCAATCGTCCAAAGTACTTAGCGGACAAGAAGGCTGGCACCATCAAAGGTATATTTGATATACATGTTATTGATGTTTTCCTTACTAGCCCTCGTTGTAGTGCACGGGTATTTGATACCGGTTCGATTGCTAATATTTGTAACTCAAAGCAGAGCTGCGGAATAGACATGACTGCGAGGATGAGGTGACGATGCGTTGGCAACGGATCAAGAGTTGATGTGATGGCCGTCGACACGCTCTCCTTAGTTTTACCTTGATTAGTTTTAAACCTTAATAAATGTTATTATGTGCCTGCGTTGAGCATGAACATTATTTCTGGATCTTGTTTATTGCAAGACGATTATTCATTTAAATCGGAGAATAATGGTTGTTCTATTTATATGAGTAACATCTTTTATGGTCATGCACCTATTGTGAATGGTTTATTTCTTCTAAATCTCGAAAGGGATGAAACACACATCCATAACATTGAGGCTAAGAGATGCAAAGTAGATAGTGATAATACTACTTATTTGTGGCACTGTCGTCTAGGTCATATTGGTGTAAAGCGCATGAAGAAACTCCATTCTGATGGACTTTTGGAGTCTCTTGATTTTGAATCATTTGACACATGCGAACCATGCCTCATGGGAAAGATGATCAAAACCCCGTTCTCCCAGATGATGGAGCGAAACAACGGACTTGTTGGAAATCATACATACTGATGTATGCGGACCGATGAGTGTTTCGACGCGCGGTGGATATCGCTATTTTCTCACTTTTACCGATGACTTAAGTAGATATGGGTATATCTATTTAATGAAACATAAATCTGAAACGTTTGAAAAGTTCAAAGAATTTCAGAATGAAGTGGAGAACCATCATAACAAAAAGATTAAGTTTCAACGATCCGATCGTGGGGGCGAATATTTGAGTTATGATTTTCTCACGCATCTCAAAGCAAGTGGAATCGTTTCACAACTCACGCCACCCGGAACACCACAGTAGCAATGGTGTGTCGAACGAGCGAATCGAACCCTATTAGATATGGTCCGATCGATGATGTCTCTTACTGATTTGCCGTTATCATTTTGGGGTTATGCATTAGAAACCGCTGCATTCACTTTAAATAGGGCTCCATCTAAATCCGTTGAGACGACACCGTATGAACTGTGGTTTGGTGCTAAACCTAAGTTGTCGTTTCTTAAAGTTTGGGGATCTGAAGCTTATGTCAAGAAGTTGATGCTTGGACAAGCTCTAACCCAAAGCGAAATGCGTCTTCATAGGATACCCTAAGGAAACTATTGGGTATACCTTCTATCACATAACCGAAGGCAAAGTGTTTGTCGCAAAGAACGGTTCCTTTCTTGAGAAGGAGTTTCTCTCGAAAGAAGTGAGTGGGAGGAAAGTAGAGCTAGACGAGGTTATTGAACCTTCTCTTGAATTGGAGAGTAGCGCGGCACCTGAAATTGTTCCAGTGCCACCTGCACCAACAATAGAGGAAGCTAATGACAAGGATCATGAAGCTTGGACGATGTCTGCTCGAACATCGCAGTCGACAAGGTCGTGTGCCCTCTGAGTGGTAATGGCAACCTGTCTTGAGTCTTGTTAATAGAAGGCGGTGAACCTCGAACTATGAGGAAGCGATGATGAGCCCGGACTCGAGAAATGGCTAGAAGCCATGAAATCCGAATTGGGATCCATGGCGAAAACCAAGTATGGACTTTGGTGGACCCTCCTAGCGAGAAAGGCCGTTGAGTGTAAATGGATCTTCAAGAAGAAAGCGGACGGATGGTAATGTTACCGTCTATAAAGCACGGCTTGTTGCGAAAGGTTTTCGACAAGTTCAAGGTGTTGACTACGATGAGACTTTCTCTCCCGTAGCGATGTTTAAGTCCATTCGGATTTTATTAGCAATTGCTGCGTTTCATGATTATGAAATATGGCAAATGGACGTCAAGACTGCTTTCCTCAATGGCAACATTGATGAAGAGTTGTATATGATGCAACCCGAAGGTTTTGTCGATCCTAAGGATGCTAATAAAGTATGCAAACTTCAGCGTTCCATTTATGGACTGAAGCAAGCGTCTCGGAGTTGGAACCTTCATTTTGATCAAGTGATCAAGAGCTTTGGATTTGTTCCAAATTGCTACGAAGCTTGCATCTACAAGAAAGTGAGTGGGAGCTCGGTGACGTTTCTGGTACTATATGTGGATGACATATTGATTATTGGAAATGACATTGACATGCTTAACGATGTGAAGAGTTATTTGAACAAGTGTTTTTCAATGAAAGACCTAGGTGAAGCTGCTTATATATTGGGCATCAAAATCTATAGAGATAGACAAAGACGCCTGATAGCTTTAAGCAGTACATACCTAGACAAAGTTAAAAGGTTCGAATGGATAAGGCATTGAAAGGTTCGATGCCTATGTTGTCGAGTAAGATATTGAGCAAGGCTCGGTGTCCAGCTACGGTAAATGATAGGGAAGCTATGAGCAAAGTGCCTTATGCCTCGGCCATAGGTTCCATCATGTATGCCATCTGTGTACTAGACGGATGTGTCCAATGCTCTTAGTTTGACGAGCAGATATCAAAGTGATCCGAGTGGAACATTTGGACAGCCGTGAAGAACATCCTAAGGTACCTAAATAGGACTAAAGAAATGTTCTTAGTCTATGGGGGTGATGAACAACTCGTCAGAAAAGGTTACGTCGATGCTAGTTTTGACACCGACAAGGATGATGCTAAATCTCGATGGATACGTGTATATTTTGAATGGAGGAGCTGTGAGTTGGAGAAGCTGCAAGCAAAGCGTGGTCGCGGGATCTACTGAGAAGCGGAATACATGGTCTTGCAGAAGCGTCAAGTGAAGGAGTTTGGATCGAAACTTCATCTATGAGCTTGGCGTGGTTCCAAGTGCATTGGACCCATTGGAGATATTGTGTGACAACCGGCGCCATATCACTCGCTAAGGAACCAAGATATCATCCAAAGACCAAGCATATCAACTGCAAGTTTCATATAATCCGAGATTATATAGCAGATGGAGATCGAAGATCAGCAAAGTACATACAGATCTGAATGTCGCAGATCCATTGACTAAACCTCTTCCACGTGTAAAACATGATCAGCACCTCGATTGCCATGGGTGTAAGATTGTTGCCAAATGTAAACTAGATTATTGACTCTAGTGCAAGTGGGAGACTGTTGGAATTATGCCCTAGAGGCAATAATAAAGATGTTATTATTATAATTCTTGTTCATGATAAAGTTTATATTCCATGCTAGAATTGTATTAGCGGAAACATTAATACTTGTGTGGTTTGTGAACAACACCGTGTCCCTAAATGCGCCTCTATGGACTAGCTCATTGATCAATGATGGTTAAGGTTTCCTAACCATAGACATGAGTTGTCAATTGATAATGAGATCATATAATTGGGAGAATGATATGGTGGATGGACCAAACTAAGCGAAGCAATTAGATCGTATCATTGTGTTCATCTTTGAAGCTTTTCCTATGTCAAATATTGTATTCCTTGGACCATGAGATAATACAACTCCACGGTATCGGAAGAAAGCTTTGAGGTCATCAAACGTCATCCTATGAGAGGGTGATCATAAAGGTGTCTCTCGGTAATCGGAAAGTATCATTGGGTTGTATGTATCGAGATGGGATTTGTCCCTCCCAAGTCGGAGATATACTTGGGCCCACTTTCGTGTCGATATCAACACCGCTTGCAAGCATGTGGTTAAGGAGTTGATCACAAAGTGATATTGGATTACGGAACGAGTAAAGTACTTGCTGTGAACGAGATTGAACTAGGTATGACGATACCGACGATCGAATCTCGGGCAGGTAAAATATCGCGAGACGAAGGGAATATATATATGGGATTGATTGAATCCTGGCATCGTGGTTCATCCGATATGATCATCGATGAATGTGTGGGAGTCAATATGGGTGCCCAGACCCCGCTGTTGATTATTGATAGAAGATCATGTCTGCATATTCTCGAACCCGCAGGGTCACACACTTAACGTGTCTCGACGCTAGGATAGATTGGATACTTGGTTTATGAATTTTTGTTCGGAGTCTCGGATGGGATCCAGGACATCATGAGAGGTTCCGGAGTGGTCCGGAGAATAAGATTCATATAAGGCAGTGCAGTTTTTGGAGTTCGGAATTGTTCCGGATTAATCGGTATTGTACCGGAAGCTTCTAGAACCTTCCGGAAGGGGACCAACGTGGCCCCACCTTCCGGGAGGAGGCATGGGCCTATGAGGGAGTGTCCTGGCCGCATTGGGCCAGGGGCACAAGGCCCCATAGGGCCCAGCCGATCCTAGATAAGTTTAAACTCGTTTAAACTAGAGATAGGGTTTCTAGATAAGGGATAAGTTTAAATTGTTTAAACTAGAGATAGAGTCCTAGCCCCCACTCCTTCCTCCCTTGGCCGCCGGCCCAAGGCTTGGAGGAGGGCTGGTTGGCCGCCTCCCCTCTATATATAGAGGGCTGGCGCCTCCCATCCACACCTTCCTCCAAACCCTAGTTGCCCTGCGCCTCCTCTCTCCCTCCCATGTTTGTAGGCGAAGCCTGCGCAGAAATTCTCCACCATATACACCACGCCGTCGTGTTGTAGATCCAATCCATCTCTCCACCATACTTGCTGGTCCGAGGAAGGAGGAGACGTCGAGGTGCTGCACGTGTGCATCTCACGGAGGCACCGCCACTTGTGGTGCTAGATCGGATCGGATCGCGAGGAGGAGAAGCGAGTACGACTACATCACCCACGTTAACGAGCGTTCATTGCTGAATCTTCAAGGGTATGAAGATCTAATCCAATCTCTCTCGTTGTTTGCATCTCCTAGATTAGATCTTGGCTTTCCTTCCGCTTCCGTAGAAAATTTTGATTTACTATCTGCGAAACCCTTCAGTGGTATCGAGCTAGATCTATGCGTAGATGTGATTCACGAGTAGAACGCATAACATGATTGTTGATGTTTTCTGTTGCAAGCCTCTTGTTTGTGTTCTTCTTATGACGCGGGATAGTGAGATTGAAGCGGTCCAGGCCAACCTTACGCGACGTCGTTCGCGAGACCGGCTCCGCACTTAACGTGTGGCTTGTACCATACATGCGGCTGGTGGATGTCAGATTCTCTCACTATAGTTGTCATGGGATTAACACCGGAGTTTGGCAACCATAATATCACCGTTGTGGCTTTCCGTAGGTAAGAATCGTTCTTAGCATCTACTCCCATGAGCCACGTAAAACATGCAACAACAAAGTAGAGGCGTCTAACTTGTTTTTGCAGGGAGTGTTTTCTGTGATATGGTATGGCCCAAGATGTGATGTGTATAATGTATGCGATGATCATGTTTTGTAATGTTTCACGACTTGCATGTCAATGAGTACACAACCGGCAGGAGCCATATGGTTGTCTTTATAATTGTGTATGACCTGCGAGTCAACTTCTTATACGCCATGTAATAGCTTTACTTTATCGCTAAGTAGTTAGCAATAGTTGTAGTTGCTATTCGTGGTGGAGGCAATCATGGTGTAGTGATGGAGATCATGCCGGAACGCACAAGATGGAGATCATTGCGCAAAGATTGGCTATACCATGTCACATAAAGTTATATGCATGTGATGTTTATCCTTTTATGTATCTTATTATGCTTAGATCGCGACGGTAGCATTATAAGATGATTCCTCACTTAAAGATCAAGATAAAACTGTGTTCTCCCCAAGTATGCACCGTTGCGAAAGTTCGTTGTGTCCAAGCATCACGTGATGATCGCGTGCTATAGACTCTACGCTCACATACAACGGGTGCAAGCCAGTTTTGCACACGCGGAAATACTTGGGTCTAACTTGACGAGCCTAGCATGTACAGACATGGCCTCGGAACACATGAACCGAAAGGTTAAGCATGAGTCATATGAATCTTTTGGGATGGCAACCGAGTTTGAGCAGCTAAAAACGTCAGCAACCGCACAACCTCTGGCAATAGCGCATGTCAATCCCAATCAGGCTTTTGACACCACAAAGGATGCAAAGGAAGTACATATACACCCCACCGACCCGAAGAAGACGGCATTTGTGGCCTCCAATCTTGGTCCCGCATAGGAAAGTGCGCTCATCGAGTTCCTTCATGAGCACTGGGAGATCTTCGCATGGCTACCTTATGACATGATGGGAATTCCCAGGGAACTCGCTGAGCAGGCATTGAACTTGGATCCAAAGGCAAAACCAGTAAAACAGCCGCTTCATCATTTAGCAGAGCCGAAACGTAAGGCCATTGGAAAGGAGCTCCATCGCCTCACTGATGCCCAATTCATTAAGGAGTTAAAGAAATCAGAGTGGGTCGCAAACCCAGTATGTGTCCCAAAGAAAAATACAAAAGAGTTGCGGATGTGCATTGACTTAACCGCGTTGAACAAACATTGTCCTAAGGATCACTTCCCACTGCCATGAATCGATCAAATAATGGATGCAACCGCGGGGTGCGAATGTCTTTCCTTCTTGGAAGGGTATTCAGGATACCACCAAATTCAGATGAACGAGAAAGATCAGGATAAAACAACATTTATCATGCCCTATGGCGTATTCTGCTATACAACGACGCCCTTTGGCCTAAAAAACACCAGGGCAACATATCAACGGATGATGCAGAATTTCCTAGGAAACCAAATCAGCACAAATGTACAAGTATATATTGACGATGTTATAGTTACGACAAAGCAAGGGTCTTCACTTATCAAAGATCTCCAAGAAACGTTTGAGAACCTCGACAAATTTTGCATCAAACTTAACCCGACAAAGTTCTCCTTTGGAGTCCCAGTAGGGCAACTCCTCGGATACCTCATATCAGCAAGAGGCATTGAAGCCAACCCCGAGAAAATACAGGCGATTCAGACAATGAAAACACCAATGAATCTTTAGGGCATGCAGCAGCTGGCTGGACGAGTCGCAACACTCAGCCGTTTTATTGCCCGGTTAGGAGAAAAGGCACTACCATTCTATGCCCTCATGAGGAAATCAGATAAATTCGAATGGACAGAAGAAGCTCAGCGCGCCTTTGAAGATCTCAAAAGGACACTTTTGACATCACCCGTCGTCGTGTCTCCGCGTGAGAAGGAGACATTACTTCTTTACATCACCGCCACAAATCAAGTGGTCGGCATGGTTCTGGTCGTGGAACAACCCAGGGAAGGGAAAACCCATGGTGTTCAAGGGACAGTTTATTTCTTGAGCGAGGTCCTCTCGCCATCCAAACAAAGGTACGCGCATTATCAGAAACTAGCATATGGAGTGTTTATGACAGCATGGGAGTTACGGCATTATTTTTCGGAACACCCGATCATAGTGGTCAACGAAGTGCCTTTGTCCAATATCCTCAATAATCCAGAGGCAACTAGACGTGTCTCTCTATGGGGCATTGAGATTTCCCCTTGAGATATCACGTACGAGAAGTGTGAAGCAATTAAATCACAATTTCTACCTGATTTTATTACTGAATGGACTGAATTACAATGCGTGGGTCCACTGGACCTTTCTAGTGCATGGACAATGTACTTTGATGGATCGAAAAGAACGAAAGGAGCAGGGGCAGGCGTCATACTAGTATAACCATAAGGCGATAAAATGCGATATACTTCGGATGAGCTCTACAAACGCGTCTAATAATGAAGCTGAGTACGAGGCCTTGTTGCATGGTATGCGTATGGCTAAAGCTTGCGGTGCAACTCACCTCAAAATATTTGGTGACTCCAATCTTGTAGCGCAACAAGCAATGAACAAGTGTGATGCTATCAGTGACAATATGATTGCCTACCGTGATCTATATAGCATTATGGAGGCTCGATTTGACGGATGTGAGGTATCGCACATAGGAAGAGCAGGCAATGAAGAAGCCGACAATCTAGAAAACATCGGGTACTTATGCCTCCCAGTGCCACCCGAGGTTTTTTGGGAGGAGATAACTGAGCATTCTATCAGGGCCAAGAGAGTTTCTGAGGTCATAGCACCAAAGGAAGGAAAACAAATTCAGCCGCGAAGGGACTCGGGGGGCTCCACCAGCTAGCACAAATACAGAAGAAGTCATTGAAGAAGATCCAAAAGTTGATGAAGTCATGATAATAGAACCTACATGGATGCAGCCATACATAGCATATATGACTCGGAGAGAGCTACCCGAAGATGTAATAGAAGCCCCGCGGATCACTCAAAGATTAAAAGCCTTCAGAATCATCAAAGGAGAGTTGTACAAAAGAAGTATTTCGGGTGTGCTACAACGATGTGTCATGCCTGATGAAGGAAAAATTATACTCAAAGATATACATGAAGGAGTATGCGGCCATCACGCTAGCAGCCGAGCAATCGCAGCCAAAGCATTCAGGGCAGGATTTTATTGGTTCACAGCAATATAAGATGCAAAGGATATAGTCAGAACATGCGAGGCATGTCAGCGATTCGCCACAAAGCCTAGTGCAACCGCCGCTGAGTTAAACCCCATACCTCTCGCTTATTGCTTAGTGGGGACTCGATATGGTGGGTAAACTTCACAAATCACCTCCAGGGGGACATGTCTTTCTGGTAGTAGCAGTCGACAAATTTACTAAATGGATTGAAGCAATGCCTGTTACCAGTTAGGACGGAACTTCGGCTGTGAATTTTATCAAATACATAGTATTCCGATTTGGTGTGCCAAACAGCATCATCACGGATAATGGAACTAATTTTACTTACAATGAGTTCAAGGAATATTGTGAGAAGATGGGTATCAAAGTAAGCTACGCCTTAGTATCCCACCCATAAACCAATGGGCAAGTGGAGAAAGCCAATGGCCTAGTAACTGTTGGCCTCAAAAGGAGATTACTAGCACCACTCGATAGAGCAAAAGGAGCATGGGTTGATGAGTTACCATCCGTTTTGTGGAGTTTGCGTACTACTCCAAATAGCTCTACACAATAAACACCCTTCTTTCTGGTCCACGGTGTGGAAGCCGTTCTTCCAGTCGAAGTATCACACGAATCTCCATGAGTTGCTACAAATGATAAAGAGGCATTAAGAGAAGCACTTGAAGACGATGTTGATGCACTTGATGAAGCCCGAGACACTGCCCTACAAAGAGCTACTATATATCAGCAAAACTTGCGCAACTACCACAGTCGATGGTTGCGTCCTAGGTCCTTTGTTGTAGGGGACCTAGTTCTTCGCCTCAAACAAGACGGTCACTGTAAATTGGAGTCACCTTGGAAAGGACCTTACATTGTTACATGAGTTATTCTCGGAGGAGCATATAGGCTACAAGACAAGAAGATAGGAGTCAAATACTCCAATCTATGGAACGTCGCACAATTATGGTGCTTTTACCCTTAAGAATTTATATTTTCTCGCAAATAGTAATTACAATAAGGCCTATGGCCCGACTTCTTAGCCAAAAAATTTCGGCCAACGACCAGGCGGCAATCTGCCGAATAATGTATCGTCGACTTTGGCATATGAATAAAACATAAGTTCTTCATACTATGAGTCTTTATTATATATCCTTTTTTGCCATCAAAACAGGGATCTCAATTTTTATATAAACATTCTTCTGATAAAACTAACAACAATTATGAGGCTATGTCCTGATACAAGCATCCGAACATAGCCTCAGGGGCTACTCCCATCAGGAGCGCTGACGCGCACCCGATACAAAGTTATGCATACAAAATCAAGACAATCAATACCTAAACCTCTGAGTTTTACTTTTAGGTATCATCAAAAGGTTACTCCCATCAGGAGATTTTATAAATTATTAAAACAAAAAGTTTGATAAAATTCAGAAACCCCAGTAGCCAAACACGGCAGCCAACAAAAGTCAATACTAAAATCTCGGACCGCACCGATAAAACTCTGAATGTTGTGTCCAAGACATGAAGGTAAGACCCCGGGATTCATCCTGGTAATCGCACAAGAATACGCTATACCATTAAAATATCCGTATCAATGATACGGCGAAAAATGCCGAAGGACACGTTGGGTACCTGATAAAATTAGAACTGGAATTCATTATTCGATAAGACCTCAGCGGCTCGAACTGAATAACACCAGTAATAATTCCGAGTTCAGGCCTAGGGACTTGAACTTGATGTAGGTCAACATTGTTTTTTCCCAGGAGTAATTAATTGATTCCCGATCCGTCAGAAGCATCAGTCTTGTTGTACCAAATCCCTACAAAATGCTAAAAACATACAGAAACAATGCAAAGAAAGGACATAACTAAAAATATCTTTGAGGCTCAACCAGAATCTACGGTTTAGGTAGAGTCTTGGGGCTACTGACATATGTACGGTTACTCGGATGCTTATGATTTGCTACCATGACTGTATAAAAGGCTCATAGCCGATGAAGATTCAAGATGACGGCCCAAACAAGCAACCGGTGAAAACCTTAATTGTATTAGGAAAGGAAATATGGACCAACGTTGTGTTGCAGTTATAATTGTACATGTGTAATCTATCTGTATACGGCTTTGAGACCTGGCCTATTATATATAGGATGGGACAAGCCTATGAGGAGGTACCGAAAAAACCCAAGCAATATGTAATAGTGCGTTTCAACAAGTAATCAGGCGACTTCAATTCTCTTATTTGCCTGACATCCGACGAAATCCCCAGCATTCTCTTTTCCGTAAAAACCCAAGTCCATCACCATGGACATTGCCGAGGTTACCCCTCGTCAATCACCCAGAGAGAGTAAGTCCCCATTATGTTTCCATGCATAGTTGGTGACTTAGCTCTATCAAACTAATCATAGACATGATCCTATGATTAGGGTCTTATCTATTCCTCAACCCTAAGACTTAAGTGTTGAGATGATCCATGAGAGAAAGTCAACCCTATGTTTGCATGCACATCAAGCGACTTAACTCTACCAAAACTATCCTAGAAATTAACCATGATTGCAAGACCATTTCTCATTTATACTTGTAACCCTGGAAATAAATGTGTAGTGATGATACTTATCTCGCAAACTTGTATTCTAATTGTGTTCTTCTTACACTAATCCCTAGTGTATTAGGATGATAGGAATATGATTCCAGACATCTGGGTGAAACCTAGACCTTGTCCTACGGTTAATATTACCAGAGGAGACAAAGCAATTACTTAGGTAAAACACACAAAGATTAGCTTATGTTTATCATCATAAGAACATCTACAACCACTCACTCCCATTTGTTAGTGGTGAATCCACTAACACTTATCAAATTCTTTATAAGTATCTTAACTAAATTTTGAGTGGCACAAGATCTCATGAAGTACTTTTAAAACACAGAGGAATCCATTTAATATTTCTCTCAAATGGAAATCCCTATTGGTTATTATGCATCATCATATCAAGTAATGATTGCAGAAATCCTTTATAAATGTCTAAGAGAAAGTAATGAAACCATGGAAGGTCCCAATATCTTCATTTTGAACAAGGGATTCAGATGAAGGTCCCAATATTCTTTTCTTACATAAAAAATATTCAAATTGGGAAATTCCATTTGAAATGGTGAAGTGATATTTTAAAATCACATATTGTTATGTGAGAAAGAATTAACTCAAAACCATTATCCCAAGAAAAGTTAATAAAAAACCTTTAACTAAATTCAATGTTCCAATCCATGAGAACATTTTGACCTCTCAAAATATTTTTTATGAATAAATTCTTTCGAAGTGTGATACGTCATAAACGTATCTATAATTTTTGATGCTCCATGATTATTTTATATCAACTTTCTTATGTTTTGTTCACACTTTGAGGTATTTTTATACATTTTCTGGAACTAACCTATTAACAAGATGCCACAGTGCCAGTTGCCTATTTTTTGTTGTTTTTGGTTTCAGAAAAGCTAGTAAAGAAATATTCTCGGAATTGGACGGGACAAAAGCAAAATTCAATATTTTACCCAAAGCAACACGAAGACCGAAAGGGAGACGAAGTGGCGCACCAGGGTGGCCACACCTAGTGGCCGTGCGGCCAGGGGGCGCGCCACCAGGTGGTGTGGGCCCCTTGGAGCTCCACTAACATTGCCCCTTCACCTATAAAAGCCTCCTGCGATGAAAACCCTAAGTACCCGATCAAAAATCCATGAAAGAGTCTGTAGCCACCACCATCTCCATCCCTAGATCGGGGGATCCGAAGCTCTTCCCGGCACCCTACCAGAGGGGAGAGATCACCCTAGAGGCCTTCTTAATCACCATGCCAGCCTCCGGAGTGATGCGTGAGTAGTTCACCCTTGGCCTATGGGTCCACACAATAGCTAGATGGTTGGTTCTCCTCCTTTGTGCTATCATGTTTAGATCTTGTGAGCTCCGTTCATGATCAAGATCATCTATTTATAATCCTATATGTTGTGTTTGTGGGGATCCGATGTATATTGAGATACTATGTCAGATTGATTATTGATTCTATCATGTCTATGTTATTTGTGATCTTGCATGCTCTACGTTGTTAGTAACTATCTTGGCCAAGTAGATGCTTGTAACTCCAAGAGGGAGTACTTATGCTCGATAGTGGGTTCATGCCTCAAGTAATCTGGGGAAGTGACACAAATCTCTAAGGTTATAGATGTGTTGTTGCTACTAGATAGAAAACAACAATCCTTTGTCCATGGGGCAATCATATTGTTAACTTTACACACTTTGCTTAATGCAATTACTATTGCTTGTAACTTAATACTAGAGGGGGTTCGGATGATAACCTGAAGGTGGATTATTAGTCATAGATGTAGTTGGATTACGGTCTATGTATTATGTTGTAATTCCCAATCAAATCTCGTAGGAGTCAAGATGTCTAGTATGTGCATTGTTATGCTTTCTCAATCTGTCAATTGCCCCGCTGTAATTTGTTCACCCAATATGCTGTTTATCTTAAGGAGAAACACCTCTAGTGAACTATGGACCCCAGTCCATTCCTTTACCATTGATATACCATCTACTGTTTACTATTTACTGTTTACTTTCTGCAAGCAATTACTATCTTCCACACTATACGTTTAATCATTTGCTTTCAGAAAAACCAGTGAGATTGACAACCTTATTGTAAGTTGGGGCAAAGTTTTGTGGTTGTGTTGTGCAGGATTCCAAGTTGCTAGCAACACCTTGGAGTTGTTTCCTTACTCCTACTGGTTCGATAACCTTGGTTTCATAACTGAGGGAAAACTTGCTACTGTGCTCATCATACCTTCCTTTGGGGTTCCCAACGAGCTCTACATATTTTGAGCCATCAAGCACTTTTTCTAGCGCTGTTGCCGGGGAGTTAAGGACAAATTCAATCTCTTCCTCCTCATCAATCACTTTTCAGGGAGAAAGAAGATTCTTGCAAGGGGAGTCTCTCACAAGCAATCTTTTTTACTTTGTTATTGTTTTGCTTAGTTTCTGTACTTTATTTTGTTTGCATCTTTTTATCAAAAATTCAAAAAAATTAGTTCCTACTATAGTTGTTATTTTTGTTGGTTTGTTATTGTCTTACTTTATCATGCTTTCTATCAATGGTTGGTTTCTTTGAAACTAGATCTTATTGGCAAGGTGGGTTCACGGAAGAACAAAAATATTATGAGGAACACCACTTGTCACAAAAAGGGAAACACTTATGGGAACAAATTAATAAATTGTATAGCATTTCTAGAAACGTGTGCTCTACTTATAATGTTACTTATTGCTTTGATAAATCTTGTTGATGTAGGAGGTATAAACACCTCCCTTTTCAATGTGAGTATAATGATAATGTAACCATATCTTCTTATGTTAAGGGAAATTATGACTTTTATGATGTGGAACAAATTGAAGAATTTATTGCTTGGAAGGGTGCATTCGAACTTTCTTATTTTCTTGAAAATACTGATGATTCACCTTATAAATATGAGGTTTATGATATACTTAAATTTTCCTTTGATAATTACAAGGAAGAAAATGGCTATATTCTTGAATATATTAGTAGATGCTCTCCACCAACAGAAGAGACTAATGCCTTGCAGGAGCCTATGGAAGAAGAAATTGCTGAAACTGGAAGCTCATTTGATGAAAAAGAGCAGGAGAGTGATGATCAAGAGGAGGAAGAATGGAGCAGCTACCCATGTCTACCTCCCAATAAGAGTAACTCTTTAACTAATACCTTATTTGATTGTCCCCCATACTTACCAAAGGAGGATGAGTGTGTTATTTATATTTTTGAGTTTGTTCATGATGCTACTGAAAATCATTATGAGAGAGGAAAATATGGTTGTTGGAATTCTCATGTTACTAAAATGCCTCACTTTATATTGAAAGTTCCAAAGTTGCTCTTGTTTTATCTACCCATTCTTGTTACTATGTGCTTCTTTGATTTATTTTCTTACAAGATTCCTATGCATAGGAAGTGGGTTAGACTTAAATGTGTATTATATTTGCTCCTTGATGCTCTCTTTTGCTTCAATTCATATTTCTTATGTGAGCATTTTCTCAAATTACTGAGTCTAGCTCAAAGGCGTTAAAGAAAAGCACTATTGGGAGATAACCTAAATTATTTTTACTTTCAGTAAGTTTTTATTTTGTTGAGTCTTGAAAGTTATTGCCTTAGTAATAACCTCTCCTTATCCTTTTTGTGTGGTTTTTGTGCCAAGAATAACCTCTAATGAGAGAGAAGTAAGACTTGGGAAAGTTGTTGTCCCGAAACAGATTTTTGTGCTTCACTATAATTTTTTTTGAAAAATCCCTGTATGTCGGATTGAGCTGTAATTTTCTGTGCTTATGCCCCAGGTTATTATCTAACTTCCGTTAGTTTAGCATTTTTCGATTTGAGTAACAGAAAGTCTTCCAAAAAATCGGTTTTTACCTGCTGGTCTGTTTTGACAGATTTCTGCCATTATTTGCATTTGCCTCTTAATCTCTTTCTCTTTGAGTTCACTTTGATCACTTGAGCTTTTAGAAGGAATTGCTACAGTATCTTGTGTTTTAATGGAAGTTTTACTTGTGTTGAAACTAAACCCAAAGACTTATTATCTCTAATACACTAATGTTGCTAATGAAGATTGTATGAAGGAAATTTTCAAGTGTAGGGAAGAATAATGTGATGAGATGAAATATGGACAAAAGCTCAAGCTTGGGGATTCCACCAATGTCACCCCAAGAAATATTCAAGAGGTATAAGCATCAAAGCTTGGGTATGCCCAAGGCATCCCCTTCTTCATTAATAAAAATCTCAGGTTTTTCTTCCAAAACGCTTCATTTTTATTGTTTCATACACAATTGTGTTATTCTTGGAGCGTCTTTGTTTTTGTTTTTAGTTTTCTTTTGTTTGGTTTGCTTAAATAAATTGGTTGGACCCCCGCATTCATATGTGGTTTCAAATAAGTTGATTGGTGTTGGAAAAGAGTAGGAAGTTTCATGCTTATAAGTGGTACAAAAGGAGCTTGTTTTGACCGTGGTTTAGACTCTATCATGTCATGTTTGATATTGCTTTGACTTTATGCTTAGTGAGTGATTTTTGTTGTATAATGACTTGTTCCAAACAATTGAGATTGCTTAATGTGCCTTGAAAGAATCATGCGTTGTTTTAGCATATAAAAGCCTAATATTGTGGTATTCTCCTTTGATGCTTTATTTGGGTTGACTTGGCACATGCTTACACCATGTTAAGACTATGAACCAGTCACCTTAGCCTCTATGATCATTTAGTTTTTGACTTTTAATATCACTTTATGCTTTAATTAATAATGTTTTATCGCTTTGCATGATTATGGCCATTATTGCTCTCTTAGTTGGTCGCTCCCAGTCTTTTGCTAGCCTCCACCTGTACCAAGTATGAGTTCCACTCATGCATCCAACCTCTAAGAAAACCAAGTTATTCCAAAGAGTCCACTATAAATTCCTATGCATGGTGTGTTACACCATTCCAAGTATATTCATGTTTTTATCTACCTTCCAAATTAAACTTGTTATGTGAAAATTAGTGATTAAAGCTCTCACAAACTTGATGACACACTTTATTTTCTTGCACTTAATAAACTTGAACCATTGTGTCCATCTATGTTGCTTATATGCTTGCACTTTATAAGTTGTGAATTAGAAGAACCATGTCGTCATGGGGAACGCTTTCAACATTGCACTTATTATTCAGTTGATATCATGTTCTTTTGTTTATGGATCCCGACAGTGCGAAATAAAAGGAGAGCTTGTAGGCTCATGGAGTTTGTATGTGTGTTAGAGAAACGCCTGCGCGGCTAGCCTAAGCCATGCCTAATCATGGTGGAAACTTGCAGCATAACCATAGTGAGCATTCTGTGAAGCATCCTCAATAAAAACCTATGAAAATAGCAAATAAAAAGATCACTGAGATGCTCATTGTCTGCTGCCTTGTCATTTTGATATGGATAACTCTTGTGTCATGGGGCAAGGGGTACCCCGTTGGTGGTTCTCTATGATACACATGTACTTACAATGCCAAGAACTTACTTGTGACTAAAGTTGAGTAGCATGAGGTTCGGTACTCGTAAGCAAGGGGCATGAGATTTTCAACTTATAACTTGTCAAGCATATCTTCATACTTGTGTCACTTTAACCTTAATCACCTCAAGATGCTTATGATAGGGGCAATGAGAGCTGAAAGCTAATAAGTACCATAATTTTTGGAAGCTCTTTATGAAACTTGAAATCCCTGCTTCCCTCTTTGAAGGGCCTTTCTTTTTTACTTTTATGTTGAGTCTCCATCTTCTATCTTTATGCACCAGTTGAGAGAGCATAGTGGTCATTCTTAGTTTAATGTGCATTGTCCCAAAACTTGTTGATTGATTCATAACTTTGATATTGCTTGCTCTTAAACTATTTGTATCTAGTCACCCTTACGAACTTTGAAGGTGTCCTATGCATTTATGTTTTGCTATACCATGAGCGACAAGCTGAATACCACTCTTATTATGTTTTCTATATGTCAAACAAACTAACGTCTTTCAATGCATTATTATTCATGATCTTTTGTTTGTACCTTTTCATGTTACAACATAGTTGCTATGTCTTATTGTTAGAACTCTATCTTTCATGCTTATGTTTAGAATACTTTGATCCCAGCTATCAATGCTTTACTAATACCTTGATCAAGATTGTGATGGTGCATGTCACCTCAAAAATTATTCTTTTTATCACTTACCTACTCGAGGACGAGCAGGAGTTAAGCTTGGGGATGCTTGATACGTCAAAAACGTATCTATAATTTTTGATGCTCCATGCTTATTTTATATCAACTTTCTTATGTTTTGTTCACACTTTGAGGTATTTTTATACATTTTCTGGAACTAACCTATTAACAAGATGCCATAGTGCTAGTTGCATGTTTTCTGCTGTTTTTGGTTTCAGAAAATCTAGTAAAGAAATATTGTCGGAATTGGACGGGATAAAAGCCAAAGTCAATATTTTACCAGAAGTAACATGGAGACCGAAAGGGAGACAAAGTGGCGCACCAGGGCGGCCACACCTGGTGGCCGCACGGCCAGGGGGCGCGCCACCAGGTGGTGTGGTCCCCCTGGAGCTCCACCGACCTTGCCCCTTCGCCTATAAAAGCCTCCCGGGATGAAAACCCTAAGTACCTGATCAAAAAATCTACGAAAGAGTCTGTAGCCACTGCCATCTCCATCCCTAGATCAGGAGGGATCTGAAGCTCTTCCTGGCACCCTGCCGAAGGGGAGAGATCACCCTGGAGGCCTTCTTCATCACCATGCCAGCCTCCGGAGTGATGCGTGAGTAGTTCACCCTTGGGACTATGGGTCCATAGAGTAGCTAGATGGTTGGTTCTCCTCCTTTGTGCTATCATGTTTAGATCTTGTGAGCTCTGTTCATGATCAAGATCATCTATTTGTAATCCTATATGTTGTGTTTGCGGGGATCCGATGGATATTGAGATACTATGTCAGATTGATTATTGATTCTATCATGTCTATGTTATTTGTGATCTTGCATGCTCTCCGTTGTTAGTAACTATCTTGGCCAAGTAGATGCTTGCAACTCCAAGAGGGAGTAATTATGCTCGACAGTGGGTTCATGCCTCTAGTAATCTGGGGAAGTGACACAAATCTCTAAGGTTGTAGATGTGTTGTTGCTACTAGGTAGAAAACAACAATCCTTTGTCCATGGGGCAATCGTATTGTTTACTTTACACACTTTGCTTAATGCAATTATCTGTTGCTTGCAACTTAATACTGGAGGGGGTTCAGATGATAACCTGAAGGTGGAATATTAGTCATAGATGCAGTTGGATAACTGTCTATGTATTATGTTGTAATGCCCAATCAAATCTCGTAGGAGTCAAGATGTCTAGTATATGCATTGTTATGCTTTCTCAATCTGTCAATTGCCCCGCTGTAATTTGTTCACCCAACATGCTATTTATCTTAAGGAGAAACACCTCTAGTGAACTATGGACCCCATTCCATTCCTTTACCATTGATATACCATCTACTGTTTACCGTTTACTGTTTACTTTCTGCAAGTGTTAGGAATATACTTTTTGGGTATCCTCACTATGCCTCACTGACCACGGTAGCCCACTTCGGGTTAGAGCATTGCTTCACGAGCGGCCCAGTCAGGGAGAAGAAACGGAGTCCCGTCCGGTGATACGTCCATTTTGCATCACTATTCTATGTCATAATTCACTGTTATTCATTGATATATTTCGTATTGAGAGATGATACTTATGTTATTTCATCCGTTTTAGAATGGTTGATGACTTCTGGAGCATGGACCGCTGCAGTCAGGATTCTGATGGAAAATGTGCTGTTTGGAGGCAAAATTCGTGAAGATCAGAAAATCCGGGAAAATATACGGAAAATCCTATTTTTCCAGAAGACGAAGGAAGCCAGAAGGGGGGCTGGAGATGGGCCACAGGGGGCCCACACCACCCCCTGGCGCAGGCCAGCCAGTAGTGCCACCGGTTGTGTGACCACCCCACCACCCCACTCTCCCTCTAGTGTATATTATCCTCCCGAAACCCTAAGACTCGGGGAGTGACCACAGAAAGATTCCGCTACCTCTGCGGGACAGAAAACACCGAGAGAGAAAGATCTCTCCGGCTGACAGATTTCTGCCGGGGGAATTCCTTCCTGGAGAGGGGAGATCATCGTCATCAACACCACCATCAAGTTGGACTTCATTGGGATCATCATCATCATCACCACCACCATCACCATCAGCACCCTCATCACCATCTCCATATTGCTGTAACAATTGCGTTGAATCTTGCATAGTTCATAGGGGAAACTTTCCCGGTGTTGATTACTCTTTGTAGTTGATGCTATTGAGTGAACCATTGAATTATTGTTTATGTTCAGATTGTTATACATCATTATTCCATCTCTGATCATGATCCATATGATGTCTTGTGAGTAGTTCGTTTTGTTCTTGAGGACATCGGAGAAGTCATGTTGTTAGTAGTGGAATTGTGTTGAGAAAGATTCAATAGTTTGATATTTAAGTTGTGGTGTACTTCTTCTAGTGGTGTCATGTGAACGTCGACTACATGACACTTCACCTATATGGGCCTAGGGGAATGCATTGTGTATTTGGCTACTAATCGTAGGGGTTGTGATGTGAAACCTGAACCCCCGTTAGGAAACCATTGCACAAGGGACGTAAGGGTCTTAGAGTTTAAAGTTGTGGTTAGGTTTCTACCTTAATTACTTTCTTGTACTTACGGATGTTTGCAAGGGGTATAATCACAAGTATGTATTAGTCCTAGGAAGGTTGGTACATTAGCACAGGTTCACCCACACAACACTTAGCAAGCTAAAGAAGATTAATCAACTATATGAAGCGAAAGCACTTGACAGTCTTCCCATGTGTCCTCGAGAACGTTTGGTCATCTTAAGTAATACAACCGGCTTATCCTTTGCTGCATAAAGGATTGGGCCACTTGCTGCATTTATTCCTACTATCTTTTGTTTACTCGTACTTTGTTTACTTGCTTTATCAAAAACCCCTAAAAATCTGTTTGCTAAGTATTTACAGAGAATTCCTGATCCATACCACTAGCCACCCTACGCTTCCTCGTTGGGTTCGACACTCTTACTTATCGAAAATACTGCGATACACCCCCTATACTTGTGGGTCATCAAGACTATTTTCTGGCGCCATTGCCGGGGAAAGTGGAACTAGTAAAGGAAACTTCTACTGTGAGTATTGTTTACTTATTGGAAAGTGGAACTAGTAAAGGAAACTTCTACTGTGAGTATTGTTTACTTATGTTAGTTGCTTTATTTTTGTTATGGATAATTCGCAGAGTTTCTTATTTGGTAATGCTACTACCATTGCTAAGGTAGTAGATAAGGCACCACCTGCTGAGAATGATGCTTTCAAAATACCTACAAGAATTATTGATCGTGTTATGGATAACTACTATGTTGGGGATGGAACTGTCCATCCCGGTGATCATTTGCTCTTTATACACGTGTGCAGGTATTACTACAAATAAGGTTAGGAAGAAGTTATTCTCATTATTGTCGTGGTGGTGTCACGGCAGATGCCATGGATAGGCTAAAGGTGGGGACAAGATGCACTAGAGGAATCCATGGAGGGATAGTGTGGTGATTCCACACACAGTTGCTTTGTATTTGATTTACTTCCACAGTTTACAAGTGCTCCTTGAGCTGTCTTGGGGAGAGGAGGAAGAAGGAACTCTCTTACCCTCACCACTAGCTAGCCCTCAGGAACTTACTAGTAGAACATAAACCTCTAGAGATCAACCAGTCAAAGACCAACCCCTTCTACAGAGGCCCTAGCCCTCCTTATAAAGGGGTGGCTAGGTCTCCAATTAGGGCATACGTGGAGGCATATTCCAAGGAATATGCCTCCTCCCAAAATAGTAAGCCGACCGGGTCACTTTAACCCAGCGTCATCCATGCAGAGGCTACGTGAGCCTCTGCGGCGCCCGCGTCATCCGACACAGGCTTCGTCACCTTTGTCGGCCACGCCTCGGTGGTTCTGGCCTCTGTCCGCTTCGCTCACACTCTGCGTACAGTGGTCACCCTTTGACCAACGAGATACCTTCCTTCTCTTATAAGCTTGATATAACCCGGATCGTACCTAGTTGATCCGGCCATACCTGTACCTGCATACAAGTTAGATACACCTCACCGACTTACGATATAAGTTGGCCGAGACCCAGTTAGGTGAACATCCCCTGGTCCGGGTTACCCCGTGATTCGGCCTGCCTTGAGGTGACTTGGCCAGCACCTGCTTTGACCTTGCCGTACCTCGGCTAACTCGGCCTTTATACCCCGGCGTGACCCTACCCGGGGGTATCCCCCCAACATTAGTCCCTGAAGCTAGTGCGGTCTTAGCTGCCTTAGCCTCTAAGGCCATAGCAGGTTCAATTTTATCGAGCCTCTGGCTCCCTTTCCGAGTTACCTCATAGTCCGGATTTCATAGGTTTACTTTCCATTGGCACATTCCGAGTTTCCACTCGCTGGCCAGGTCACCTCATACTCTTCCGGGTCATTCCTCCTTCTCTTGTACGCTTCCCCATGTGGAGGTTAATCATTACTTTGCCTCATTTTAAGGGCCTGCGCCAGTAACCGCCGCAGTAATTGTCAGTTATTACTGTAGCACACGTCACATCATGCCTGTCTCCTTGTTAACTGCATCATAACGTCACGTCATGGGATCTCTTGCGCCCTGTGGCCCTTCCTGTGGCTCGTTGCTGATTGGTTGATCTGGGTTATACACGGCCGTGTGGGCCCGCTCAAGCATAGCGATCCCACTACCCTTAAGGCGTGGTTAAATAGGGTGGGGCCCCTTGGGTCCTTTCCCCACTCTCGCGCCCCCTTTGCCTCTTCTTCTTCCTGACAATTGACAGCGTCGCCGCCACAGCTACTTGCATTCGCTGCGCCGTTTCCTCACGCACCCGCGTCGCCGCCACCTCCCCGCATCTCTTCCGCCACGGGTCCTTGCCTATCCAGGCCACTGTCACCCACCGCCGCTAGCGCCAGTGAGGACAGTGATCTTGAGATGACCGAAGAGGAGCTCGCCGTCGCTGAGCAAGAAATGGAGGAGGACACGATGAACACCGACCACGGCGCCTGGGCTGGGTCCTGGGTTTGTCAGGACGATACTGACTGGCTATACCGCACCCGGCGCATCCTGGAGGGCGTCATCGCGCGTCTTCCTGCTGCGGAGCTTTCCCCCTCACCCAATCCGGGTGAGTGTGTGGTATTCCTCTCCCACTTCCAACATGGATCCAGGCTCCCAGCAAGCGATTTCTTCAACGACTGGCTCAACACGTATGAGCTTCAGCCGCATCATCTTCCGGCTAATGCCATCACCTCTCTCTCTGCCTTCGCTTCCACCATTGAGGGCTACGCCGGACTATGGCCCACGAAGGAGCTCTAGATCCGGTTCTTTGGCCTTCCCCGGAATGTGATTCCAAATATAGCTCTGGATCCGGAGGACAAGCAGCTCACGTAGTTCGGTGCAGCCTCCATCTCTCCTTGGAAACAGTCAATCTTCCCCCGAGTCACGGGGCTTGACTCTTGCAAGGGATGGGCCCAGACCTTTTTCTATGTCCGGAACAGCACAACTGAGGATCTGATCCGGCTGCGCCCGTACGTTCTGGGTCCTCCTAATCCGGATCTATGGGACATTGTCTCCAAGAAGCCCACCATCCTGGCAAACCAAGTCAACAAAAGGTTCCAGGAGCTGAAGGACCTGGGATCGTGCAACGAGGACGCGATGATCACATTCGTCCGCAACCGGATCTCCCCCCTCCAGAAACGCACACATAAAGTTTGCCACATGAGCTGGGGCCATGACCCCAACCGGACCTCCTCATTTGAGTTGAGCAACACTGAGATCTTCCGCCGGGTTAAGTCCCTCTTCACCACTAAGAAGGACTTCTCTGCTGAGTGGACGTGGGGGATCGAACACTACTACCGAGATAGGCTTCCCCCTGCGGTAAGTCCCGTGCCCCAAACCTTTTCCGAATTAAATCATGCGTCGGTTTCTGTTGTAGGTTTAATCCCTTTGCCTTTTCTTTCCCTTAGATGTTTCTTCAGCAAACCATTGAGGATGGCGCTGAGCCTTCTCTCAAATGGGCACCTGACCGAGACACCTCGGATGAGGAGGAGCCGGATCAGGAGATGTTCCTACCGATGGCGGACGCGACCAAGCGACCCACTGGTAAACTCTCTTCCATTAGAGATTGGCCCGACGATGAAGATGATTCGGATGTTGAGGTGATGGAGGCATTTGACGCTGTCCCCCTTTCTTATGCTTTTCCGACATCAGCTAACCCCGGTGGGCAGATCCATGAAGATCCTCCCCTTGCCATGGGTGAGCCTGTCCCGGTCGCACCGAAGAAGAGGGGGGCCGCATCTGCTTCTTCCTTCGGACCTTCTCAGCCAGCTAAAAGGCGAAAGAAGTCCGCAGACAAAGCCGCCACCAAGTCCACGACCAAGGGCGTGGCCCGGAGAGCTCGCAAGCCCAAGGAACCCCTGACTTCGGATGAGTAAGTCGTTTCTCCCTTTGCTATTTACTTGTTCTTCTTTCGTTATAGTTTCTCATCATATATGATTTGATTCGGCAGGGCTATGGTGGAGGTCCCACAGAGTGGATCCAGCATTGCCTCGCCGCTCCGACACAGTCCTTCTCCCCCCCATGGGGACGATTCACGCCCGTTGAGCCCCATTCTGGAGGATTCAGCGGCTGCTCCGGGTTCTAGCCCACCTCGTCAAGAGGAGGGCAACCTCAGAGCGGGGGAAACTGGCTCTCCCGAGGCAGCAACAACCACCACTTCGGCTCCGCCACAACCAGCTTCATCCGAGTTACCCATAGCACCTTCGCCAAAACAAAGACCAGCATCATCATCAACCCCAACACCAGTAGCAACAGCAAAAGTACCAGCAGCAGCCCAAGTCCTTCCGCCTCGTCCGAGTCTTCCAGGGCTCGGCGAGAAGATACCAGTAGTACCAAAGCTAGCACCAAGGCAGCTCCCAAGGGCAAATCAGCTGCAGCAACTTCAACTTCTCAGCAGCAGCCCAAGGGCAAAAAGGCTCCTGACGCCACCAGGGCAGCATCAATCAAGGTTGGACAGCGTACACTTGCGTCCATGCTCCCAAAGAAGATTGCGCGACCGAAGGACGCCCTGCCGAGCCAGCTGATGCATAACTCGTTTTGCACACCAGCCCAGCCGTTGCCCAGGTTGAGAGGAAGGAAGCGCATGCCAAGGGTCTAGTGGCGCCCGACATGCTTAGCAGCGAACGATATCCTCCGACCTTGATCGAGTTTGTAAATAACTGGAACAAGGCAGAGTTCGTCCACAATGACGATCTCCCGGAGAAGTTCGGTCCCGCCGAATTTGCTGCGCAGATGAATACTGCTGCCAAGGCAATTAATCTTGCGGGTCGGATGATGGAGGTAGGTTACTTCGTCTTTTCCTTAACATGTAGTAGATATTATTGATATAGCCATTAGTCCCCGAGCCTCCGGGGGAGTAACTTGTTACTCGGCCGGATACTCCTTAGTAAACTAACGTAGCTCCTTAATAACTTCGAATATGCACACACCTAGAGCCGGGTTAAGTTCCACTTGGCCCGGATCTTGTATACTTCGAATATGCACACACCTAGAGCCAGGTTAAGTTCCACTTGGCCTAGATCTTGTATACTTCGAATATGCACACACCTAGAGCTGGGTTAATTTCCACTTGGCCCAGATTTTGTACACTTCGAATATGCACACACCTAGAGCCGGGTTAAGTTCCACTTGGCCCGGATTTTGTACACTTCGAATATGCACACACCTAGAGCCGGGTTAAGTTCCACTTGGCCCGGATTTTGTACACTTCGAATATGCACACACCTAGAGCCGGGTTAAGTTCCACTTGGCCCGGATCTTGTACACTTCGAATATGCACACACCTAGAGCCGGGTTAAGTTCCACTTGGCCCGGATCTTGTACACTTCGAATATGCACAAGACTAAGCTATCCTTTTGTACTCTTTTCAGGTGACTACCAATCGCCGGAGCGCTGAGTTTCAGCGTCTCCTGGATACTCACAAGATGCTGCGTGCAAAACATAGTGCACTTCTTGCTGAACACGAGAAAAGGGGTAAGTTTCTTCCTTGGCATTTTTCCGTTTTTCTTCATCTTTTTCCACCGAACTAATCCATCATTCGGATTTCGCAGCTGGGGTGGAGGCTGAGAATACCATCATGAGGAAAAACTTGGAGCAGGTCAAAGGTAAGTCATTTTTTGCTTCCTTCCTCCGCACTTTATTTCCTTTTCTCCTTGGCTCGGCAAATATTCATACCTCGGCTTTGCCGGGTCAACAAACTATTTCAGCCTCTCTTGAAGATAGTGTGCTTGTGCCTGATATGATGCTGCATTTTCTCGAACAAGCAGGGTAGCACCAAGCTGAACTCAAGAAGAAAGACGATGAACTCGTCGTCCTCCGAACCAAAGATGATGAAATCGCTAAGCTTAAGGCGGACATGAAGAAGCTGAAAGCGCAACACCAATCCGAACTTCAAAAAGCTGGCCAGGACTTTACTGAAGAGCGCGAGCGCCTCAACCTCTAGATTGCCAAGGACCAAGAATTGCTGAAGGAGGCCGACTCTAAACTTGAGTCGGTGAATGCTAAGCTTGTTCAACTCCGGGAGAGGCGTGACAAGTGTACCAAGGAGCTAACCCAGATCCACAGCCACATTTCTCGTAAGTTCCTTTTCTCTTCAATTGTCATGAATCTCTCCGGGTCAACCCTTCTTACTTATTTCACCTGTCTCATCTTCAGACAAATTTCCAGAGGGCAATGTTGTTGCAACTACCGCTGTCGCCAAGTTTTGCCAAAAAGGGGTACCCCAATTGCCCCTGGCGCTGGAGAAATTCCATATGACATGGAGGACTTGCTAGTCAGCTTGTCCTCTCGTGTCGAGATTGTGAAGAACTACGGCAAGGACATCTTGGATGTAGCAATCCGGATCTTCAATGCCTTTTGGCCTGGAGAAGATACTCTGAAGGTGCCCCTGCTCTTTTTGCCAGGCTTATGGAGTGCGAGACTCAGCTTGATCTCTAGAGAGAATCCGCTGGATGCGCTGGAGCTGAGATCGTTCTTCACTACGTGCTTACGTGGTACGAGAAGATTAACCTCAAAATCCTTGAGCGCATGTGCACCGGATCAAGGTGGTCCACTGACCTGGATTGGGTAGCTCGGTGCAAGGCTTACGCCCATAGCTTCATCCAATACGCCCCCATTCATCAATGGAACGAGGGACCAAGCTTCCTAGATGCCGCCGACGATGAACATGCTGAAAACGTTGAAGATGATTCGGATGAGGATGAAGAGGATGAAGCTTCGGACGTCGAGGAAGACGCAGATGACTCTAAAGCCGAGGCTGGGGCTGCACCTGCTGGCGCCGAATTACCTTCTCCTGCTGCTCCTTGATTATAAACACTTTAAATTTCATCAGATCCCCGATATGCCGGGTGCAATTGTATCAAGCACACACGTGATATTTTTCTACTAAGTTTTTATGCTGGATTGACTTAGGTGTAGTCCTCGAGTTTCATTTTCGTGTTCTTCCAATTTCTTGGCTCGGCTCGTGTCTACCTTGGTTCGGTTTTATGACTTACGAGTCCGAGCTTCAAAAATTGACTTAACAATACTTGGAAACTTTAGGATTAGCTCAAAATAATTCAGCATAATAAATCGAAAGTAAACATAAGGTTAGTCCAAAAACAAACGTCGGCTCGATTAAGTTCCTTCCCTTGGTCGTTTTTCATGTGTTACACAATTCCAAACTTGTTCCCTTGCTTGCCATGAAGCCAAATCTTGTTGGACAACAGCAAGTCGAAGAGTTAGGCTTTTGGTGCTCACACACTACTAGTCCGGGTTAGGTAGAAACAACTTACGCCAGCCGACATATAAATAAATACCAAATACAACAAAAATTATTAAGGCAGTCCCCGAGTTACTGCTCGAGGTGCCAAGATTTCATTGATAAGTTCATTGCCGGCATACATACCGACATGAGTGACTCGAATACACACACTTCTCTGCTAAGTGTAGAAAGGACGAAGTAGAGCTACATTCCATGGACGTTTAGATTCCTCGCCGGACCTGTCCGCCTTGTTCTTCTCCTGTGGTTTTGCATCGATGAGATAATATGAGTCATTGTGCAATGCTTTGCTCATGATGAATGGCCCTTCCCATGGGGGGATAACTTATGCATGCCAGCAGTACGTTGTACCAACCGGAGTACCAGATCACCTTCCCGGAAGACTCGGGGGTTTACTTTCCGGCTATGATAGCGTCGGAGATTTTGCTGATATATGGCGGATCTGGACAATGCCAATTCTCTCGCTTCCTCTAGCAGATCAACATCATTTTGCCGGGCTTCTTGCACTTCGGCTTCTGTGTATTGGGTGATCCTAGGCGAGTCATGCTCTATGTCGGCTGGTAATACAGCTTCTGCCCCATATACCAGAAAGAATGGCGAATAGCCTGTTGATCGATTCAGAGTTGTTCTTAAACTCCACAGTACCGCTGGTAGTTCTTCTATCCAGCACCCCGCTGATCTTTGCAGCGGCTCAATGAGCCGGGGTTTTATCCCGGATAATACTAATCCGTTGGATCTTTCCACTTGTCCATTCGATGCTGGGTGAGCTACCGAGGCTACGTCTAGCCGGATCTTCTTATCCTGGCAGAATCGCGCAAATGCTCCTTCAGCAAATTCGTGCCATTATCTGTTATGATACTGTGAGGATAACCATATCTCAAGATGATATCTTTGAGGAATGTCACGGCCGTAGCTCCATCACATTTCCTTATTGGCTTTACTTCGATCCACTTTGTAAACTTATCAACCATGACTAAGATGTGGGTCATGTTCCCCCTTGAGTTTGAGCAGCCAACCATGTCCAAACACCATACAACAAATGGCCAAGTAATTGGTATGGTCTTGAGTTCAGACATTGGCATATGTGTCTTGGTAGCATACCTCTGACAACCATTGCATTTTCTTACCAAGTCCTCTGCTTGTTCTAAGGCACTTGGCCAGTAGAACCCATGTCGGAAAGCTTTCGCCACCAACGCTCTGGACGAGGCATGATGCCCACATTCCCCTTGATGTATATCTCGGAGGATGTCAAGCCCTTCTTCCAGGTCAACACATCGCTGGAGGACATTGGTCACACTCCTTTTGTATAGTTCAGAATTGATGATCGTGTATGCTTTTGCTCTCCTTTGAGTTTGCCTGGAAAGCACCTCCTCAGCGGGTAAGGTTCCATCTTTCAAGAATTGGAATATGGGTAATGCCCAAGATGGTACGGCTCATATTGGGAACACATCCTCATCAATTTCCATCTGATTCACCAACATAACCTCAGTGGAATCATGCTGAACAGTCCCTGGGTCTTGTGAAGCAGTCCCCAGGTTCACTGAGGCAGTCCCCGTGTTAAGCGTATCACCTCCCATGTCAATGTCCATGGGTACAGCTCCGGACTCCGGATCTTCCGGGACGTAGATTGAGTCGGTCTCTGGGGACAGCCTGATAGATGGTTTCCTAAGGTGTTCTAATGCTACACCCGGTGGAATTGCTTGTCTGGTTGATCCGAGCTTCGACAATACGTCGACAGCCTCATTTTCCACCCGGGGTACATGGCGAAATTCGCATCCCTCAAAATAACCAGATATTTTCTGCACATGGAATCTGTATAATGCCATGTTTGGATCAAGAGCGTCCCACAGCTCCGACACTTGCTGAACTACCAAATCCAAGTCGCCAAAGAATTGGATCCGACGTATCCCAATTTCTTTTGCCACTTTGAGCCCATGTACTAGTGCCTCATATTCGGCCACATTGTTTGATGCTGCGAAATGGATCTGCAGCACATACTTCAGCTGGTCATTTTTTGGCGAGGTAAGCACAACTCCGGCGCCTAACCCGGTTTTTGTTTTTGACCCATCAAAGTGCATTCTCCAATAGTTCAGATCTGGTAATGGTGGTTCGTACTGCACCTCGGCCCAGTCCACAAAAAAGTCGGCCATAGCCTGAGACTTGATTGCTTCTCTTCTGTCATATTGTGGCGCATAAGGAGCTAGCTCAAGTGCCCGTTTCGCAATCCTACCACTTGCATCCTTGTTACTCATTATCTCGGATATGGGAACTTCACATATTACTTTGATGGGATGCTCCTCAAAATAGTGTTTTAGCTTCTTAGCCGACATGTACACACCGTATGCCACTTTCTGATAGTGCGGATAATTTTGCTTTGACGCGGATAACACTTCGCTTAGGTAATATACTGGCCTTTGCACTGACTTACCCTCTTCATTGTGCTCTAACACAATTACTGCACTTACAACTCGGCTGGTTGCGGCTATATAGAGCAACATTGGATCCTTTGATAGTAGAGAGGCTAACACTGGTGCAGTGGCTAACATTTTCTTTAATTGGATAAAGGCTTCATTGGCCTGCGACATCCAAATGAACTTGTCCGACTTTTTCCTAAGTTGATAGAGAGGCAGTGCCTTTTCTCCCAACCGACATACAAACCGACTTAAGGATGCCAGGCAACCAGTGAACTTCTAGACATTGTTAAGGCACTTCGGCAGTTCCATTCGCTCTATGGCCTAGATTTTAGTTGGATTGACTTTGATACCTCGGCTGGAGACAAGAAATCCGAGTAATTTTCCAGCCAGGACACCGAAAGTGCATTTTTCTGGGTTAAGCTTCATTCAGAACCTTCTTAGGTTCACGAATGTCTGCCTGATATCGTCAAGGAGCATTTTGCTTTCCTTGGTCTTGATAACAACATCATCCACATATACTTGCACATTTTGACCAATTTGGTCGTGCAAACATTTCTGCATACATCTTTGGTACGTTGCCCCTGCATTACGTAAACCAAATGGCATGGTGCGATAGCAATAAGCCCCATACGGGGTGATAAAGGCAGTCTTTATTTGATCACTTGGGTTTAGAGGTATCTGGTGGAAACCAGAATATGCATCAATGAATGACAACAGTTCACACCCAGCAGTGGAATCTATGACCTGGTCTATCCTTGGCAGTGGGAATGGATCCTTTGGACACGCCTTATTCAGGTTCGTGTAATCGATACACATGCACCAAACCATTGCCACATTCGGATTGTCCTTCTTCTTCTCCACCAGCACCGGATTAGACAGCCAATCCGGGTAAAGTACTTCCATGATAAATTCAGCTGCTAGCAACCGAGCTATCTCATCTCCTATGACTTTTCTCCTATCTTCGGTGAAGCGGTGGAGAGGTTGCTTCACCGGCTTTGCTCCGGGTCTCACGTTCAAAGAGTGCTCGGCAACTCCCTCGGAACACCTTGCAAGTCCTGCGTGGACCAAGCAAAAATATCCCGATTCTCATGGAGGAAGTTGACAAGCTTGCTTTCCTATTTGTCTTTTAACCTGGCACCAATTGTTACGGTGCGCTCTGGGAACATATCATCAATAGGCACTTTCTTGGTATCCTTTGTCGCTTGGAATGAGACACTAACATGCGGATTACTCAGCTCCGTCATATACTGCTGCGCGGGTTGAGCTAACGCTGCCACCTCTTGGATTTTTCTCTTTTCTTGCGCAATCACAAGTGACTCGACCAGGTTAGACCCGACTGACGCGCACTCAATAGAACGTCGAAAATCACCTGTTATGGTAATCACGCCATTTGGCCCGGGCAGCTTCATCTTCAAGTAACTGATATGACTACTTGCCATGAACTTGTTCAGAGCTGGCGTGCCGAGTAACGCGTGATATGCGCTCTCCAAATTGACAACCTCGAACTCCAAATTCTCAGTTCGGCAGTTATCTCTTGTGCCGAACAATATGTCAACCCAGACCTTGCCTATGGGCTCACAAGAAATGCCTGGCACAACGCCATGGAAAGTTGTCCTTGTAGCTTGGAGCATGTTCTCCGAGATACCCAATTTGCACATGGTGTCCAAGTACATGATTGTTGGGGAGGTAACCCCGGATAGGGTAAAGACGGGGAAAGATGAAAGGGTGTTCCCCGTCTAGTTTCCGAGTTACAGTCTGAGTCGGCCGAATCCTGTAGAGGTCGGCCGAGATAGGAAAGGGTAGGACCCTTATAGTAAGGGCAAGGCATTACCCGGCCGAGATACTGCGTAAGTCGGCCGGGTTAGCCCAAGTAATCTTGATGCAGGTGAAGGACAAGCCGAGTTACGAGGCGGGGCGAATGATCTGCTTGCAGGAGAAGGAGAAGCCTAAAGTCAAACTCTAGTAGCAGGCTAGGGAGAATCTGAGCGAAGCCAAGCACTAGGGACAAAGGTGCAGAGCGACAGAGAGACAGAAGGAGGTCACGGAGGTGACAGTCCTGAAGCCCGAGGCACACAGGAGGGACCCTCTGGAACCTTGCCGTCGTTAGGGGAGCGACAGGGAAAGGGGGGCGCCGAACTACTATATTGGGACAAGCATATTCCTCGAATATGCTTGCCACATCAGCCCTAAAGGAACCCAAGGCTCTCCTTTATAAGGGCAGGCTTGGACCCTAAGGAGGGGATCGACTCATTCTTGGTACCGTTAGGCTGGTAAAGTTCTCTCTTTCCCCTTGTATACAGCTCAAGGAGCACTTGTAACCCAAGGAAGGAGAAATACAGATCTTTGCGTTAGCTTTCTGTATGTAGAATCCACTACATCTTCCCTCCCCAGATCCCACTAGCATCCATTGGCCCCAAACTTTAGCCTACCCATGGCATCTGCCGTGCCACCACCACGACAGTTGGCGCCCACCGTGGGGCCAGCAGCGGTGCTAGCTGGAGTTATGATCCGGACGGGAAACTTCATCAAGACTGGCGAGCGCGTTGTTTCTGGCTTAGTCCAGAGATTTGGTCTCTGTGATTATGTCAGCGACAATGCAGGGAGCTTCAGGGGGAAAGCTCCCCCGCGTAATGGTGTCTTCATCAACCTGGGTGGGCACCAGGTTTATGTCGGCGTCGACATCTCCGGCGTTTATCCTCACCAAGTTGTTGTTGCAGGAGATCCACCTCTTAACGCCGCAGGCCGTCCGCCCGGAGCGCATCCTGTAGGTAGCGTCGAGGTAATGGTCGTGGCCGAGGTGCAAACTAGAGTAGCAGCTGCCGGATCAGGCAGAGAACCCGCCACCGGTATGCAGGCGCTGCAGGCGGCAACACCAATGCCCACCGAGGTAATCCCACCAGCAACCAACCCGAGGTGCAAGACACCACCCCGAAGGCACCAAGAGTAAGAGGGCCACCTCTGGAAAGGCCAGAGAATATTCTTCAGGCGACCATAGAAAGCTTGACTACACCTGTAGCGCCGATACTTAATCCGGCAAATGCTCAGGCAGAGTTAGAGGAAACCAGGCAAAAGGTGCTGATAGAGGCAAAAAAGGTGTCGGCCTTGCGGGAGTCCTTAAATAGGACCCTGCGAGAATATGCCAAAGCAAATAAGCTTGACGTCGCACCCGAACGGGTGGACGAACTAAGATTGAGAGGGAAGAACCTCATGGATGACATCAACAAAGAGCATGAAGCTCATAAAGCAGAATCAGAGGATTTGGGCTTGCCGAGGTACAGTACCCCGGCAAGAAACCTAAGAGCGGCAAATGCCGCAACATTAGAGTTAGAGGGGTTGACCGGTGAGGCCCGGCAGAAACAACAAGAAAGCGTAAATGAGCTGGTGCGCATCGCGAACCAGCAAAACGAGGAAATGCTCAGAGCAAAGCCGGCGAGGCCAGGGGCCTCGCGAATGGTTCATTCGGCAGGAGCAGCACCAGCCTTGTCTGTGGCAGCAGCATCTTCACCCGGAAATAGTGCTCGAAGAGACAAAGCAGTAACCTCGGGAAAGAGGAACAAGCAGATTGTCCCATATGATCCGACAATGGCCGGAAAGGCAAATGAGAACAGAGGCAATGCAAGCCGAGGTAACAGTGGGGAGAGGAACCATGGCCGTGTGGAGAAAGACGACGGAAGCTGAGGCAACGGAGACCTCGGCAGAAGAGAACCCGCGAGAGGCAATCATGAGAACAATACCCCGGTCGAAGTAAGGAGAGAACTGCCACTCAACCCACAACCGAGGCATGAACCCCGGCAGGAAAGAGAAACAAGGCCAGCTCGCCACAATCAAATTAATGAGAGATACAATGATGGTTATTCCGAAATGGAATATGCAGTCCATGGCGGAAACAACCATTATGGAATACAGGACAGAGTTCTGTACAGATATTTGCCATCAAATGATGCAAGAGTGAAGCTGGACCGGCTATACAGGTCCGAGTTGTTGGAAGAACAGGGTCCACCGGGGCCGACATGCTTTGGACCACGGATCATGGGCGAACCTCCTGTGCCGAACTTTCAGCTGGCAAGGGGCGCGAAAACATATAATGGAAGTACCAAACCACAAGACTGGTTAATTGACTATGCCACTGCTGTAAAAATAGCGGGTGGGAACCTATGATGGGCGATGCGGTATGTACCACAAATCTTTGGAAGGACCAGCTAGAGTGTGGCTGAATAATCTACCAGCCGGCAGTATCAACTGTTGGCTGGATTTTGAGGAAATGTTTGTCAGCAACTTTACCAGTACATACAAGAGGCCAAACAGGCCACAACAGCTAGCCATGTGCAAGCAGAGGCCGAATGAAACAGATAGAGAATTTTTAACTCGGTGGTGCAACCTGAGAAACTCATGTGAAGGAGTCATAGAATGTAAAGCAATAGCTTGGTTCGCAAGGATGCCGTTATGGCAGCGTATTATGGCAACGTCTGCAGAGAGATATGCCGACCACACTGGCAGAAACTATCAGAATAGCGGACTCCTACGCATTAGGAGACCCAACGCAACCAGAATTAATGTCGGCAGATCATCGCGAGCAACAGGACCATTATGCAAGAGATTTGGCCGGGTCATCCAGGCGCGGTGATTTCAGAGGAAGAAGAAGAGAGGAAAGGCCGGATTATAGATATAATTCGGCCCAAGTGGCGGCGGTAGCGCAGGACCCACCGGGTCACGGAGCAACTCAACGGCAGAAGAATGGTCCTCAACAGTGGACACCAAGAAATGAAGGAAAAAGGCAGTGGACCCCAGAACAAAAGAAACAGTGGCAGGAGAGGCTGAAGTACACGTTCGAATCCATGTTAGATCAGCCGTGCAAATTTCACACGTCAAACCCATCCAGGCCAGCCAACCATACCACCCGCCAATGTGCATGGATGAAAAATGCAATGGGGAACCCCGCAGGGGTTCAGGCACCCCATCAAGTACATCAGCAGCATCAGCCACAGTTGACTGGAGCAAATGCACAACAACTGATGTTACCGCCCCCTCCCGAGTGCGATAACTCGGATCGGAGAGCGGTGCATCAAGTGATGAACCAAGTCCAGATGGAAGAACAAATCCGGCGAATACGGACGCAATGATTACAGAGAACATCATCAATCCTATTGCGTGTTCTAGCAACAACAAGACAAGCAAAGTGTGCGGCGCCCGGCATATGGAAGTAAATGCGTAATGCGGCGGTACCAAGATATGTGCCTTGGTCGGATCGAGATAACTTGAAGCATAAAGGATCATCCCAAGATAATGCCAAATCCGGATCATATGCACTTGTGCTGGATCCGACATTTGTTGGACCGAGCATCAATGTCAAATTTTCAAAAGTACTCATAGACAATGGAAGTAGTATCAATATCATGTACAAAGATACCATGCATAAACTCGGAATATCGCAGAACATGTTGCAATCCACGAGGACCACTTTCCATGGGATAGTGCCAGGGCTTTCATGTGAACCCATTGGTAAGGTCCGAGTAGATGTGTTATTCGGCACAAGAGATAACTGCAGAGCGGAGAACTTAGAGTTTGAAGTGGTGGATCTAGAGAGCTGTTATCATGCTCTACTCGGACGACCAGCGTTGGCCAAATTCATGGGCAGCTGTCATATAAGTTATCTGAAAATGAAGCTACCTGGACCACAAGGAGTGATAACTATAACAGGGGATTACAAGAAATCAATGGAGTGTGCATCAGGTCAAATTTGGCGAATCATTGGTTATAGCAAGAGAAAAAGAAGGATTCAGGAGGTAGCAGCCTTCGCTCGATCGGCTGGTGAACATGCCAAGCACTAGCCAACCCGCATGGCAGTGTCTCTTTTCAGCCGACTAAAGAAACGAAGAAGTTTCAAATAGATGAGCAATTCCCGGAGCGTACTGTTACTATTGGTGCAGGCCTCGACGCTAAATAGGAAAGCGAGCTCACCAACTTCCTCCGTGAGAATCGGGACATATTTGCATGGTCAACTCAGGATCTGCAAGGTGTTCCGAGGGAGTTGGCTGAGCACTCTTTGAATGTAAGGCCCGGAGCAAGGCCGGTGAAGCAACCTCTCCGCCGCCAAGACAGGAGAAAAATAATAGGGGATGAAATAGCTCGGCTCGCAGCCGGGTTCATCATGGAGGTGCTGTACCCGGATTGGTTGTCGAATCCGGTGCTGGTAGAAAAGAAGAAAGATGATCCCAATGTAGCCATTGTATGGCGAATGTGTATCGATTACACGAACCTGAACAAGGCGTGTCCAAAAGATCCTTTTCCATTGCCTAGAATAGACCAATTCATTGATTCTACCGCTGGTTGTGAGTTATTATCATTTGTAGACGCGTACTCTGGTTTCCACCAGATACCGTTAAATCCGGCCGATCAAATAAAGACTGCATTTATTACCCCGTACGGGGCTTATTGCTATCGCACAATGCCATTCGGCCTGCGAAATGCAGGAGCAACATATCAAAGATGCATGCAAAAATGTCTACACGATCAAATAGGGAAAAATGTACAAGTATATGTAGATGATGTGGTCATCAAAACCAAGGAAAGCAAAACCTTACTGGAAGATATACGGCAAACTTTCGTAAACTTGAGAAGATTCCGAATGAAACTTAATCCGGAAAAGTGCACGTTTGGCGTGCCGGCAGGAAAATTGCTCGGTTTTCTTGTATCTAGCCGAGGTATAGAAGCCAACCCAACAAAGATAAAAGCAGTAGAAAGAATGGAATTTCCGAGATGCTTAAATGATGTACAAAAATTCACAGGTTGTCTAGCCTCGCTTAGCCGGTTTGTATGTCAGCTGGGAGAAAAGGCACTACCACTATATCAGCTGATGAAGAAATCAGATAAATTCATTTGGACCCCGCAAGCGGACAGTGCATTTCATGAGTTGAAAAAAATGTTAGTCACGGACCGTTTGGCTTCTCCATTATCAAAAGAGACTATGTTACTCTATATAGCGGCTACCAACAGAGTAGTGAGTGCTGTAGTCGTAGTAGAACGACTTGAAGATGATAAATCCGTACAAAGGCCGGTGTATTATTTAAGCGAGGTATTATCCGCTTCAAAACAGAATTACCCACATTATCAGAAGATGGCTTATGGAGTATATATGTCGGCAAAAAAGCTTAAACATTACTTCGAAGAACATCCCATCAGAGTGATCTGTGAAGCGCCCATAGCCGACATATTGAGCAACAAAGATGCAAGTGGCCGAATAGCAAAATGGGCCATCGAGTTGTCACCATACGCTCCACAATTTGATAGGAGAGATGCAATTAAATCTCAAGCAGTCGCCGACTTCTTCGTAGACTGGGCCGAAGTGCAATATGAGCCACCATTACCAGATCTAAATTATTGGACGATGCATTTCGATGGTTCCAAACTAAGAAATGGTTTGGGGGCAGGAATAGTGTTAACCTCACCTAAAAGAGATCAGCTGAAATATGTGCTACAAATACATTTTGCCGCATCCAACAATGTAGCCGAATATGAAGCGCTGGTCCATGGATTGAAAGTAGCAAAAGAGATTGGCATACGCCGAATCTTATGCTATGGGGACTCGTACCTAGTAGTACAACAAGTCTCAGGCAATTGGGATGCATTAGATGCTAATATGGCTTTATACAGATTTCATGTGCAAAAGATCAGTGGATACTTTGAAGGATGTGAATTTAGCCACATACCTCGGGCATAAAATGATGCCACAGACACGTTGTCAAAGCTCGGATCAACCCGGCAGTCAATTCCACCGGGTATTGCCCTGGAACACCTCAGAAAACCATCAATAATCCCTTCACCAGAATCCAAATCTATCTTTATCCCGGCTAATTCGGCAGAAGACAATGTGCCGATGGAGGTAGACCAGCAATATAACTCGGAATCCCCCAAGAGGAGGACAGCAGAAGTAAGCACAATTATGGAGAAGGCCGAGGTAGATATGTCGGCAGAAAACATGGAAATAGACAGTGAGACCACACCAGAAAAAGTCACACCGCTATGGGCGCAACCCATATTCTCTTACCTTAAAGACGCGGTATTACCAAGCAATGAAGTATTAGCAAGACAAACTGTAAGGAGAGCGAAAGCTTATACGATCATAAACAATGAGCTATATAAAAGAAGTGTCACAAGCGTATTGCAGAAATGTGTGAGTTCGGCAGAAGGCCGGGAGATCCTCCTAGATATACATCAAGGAGAGTGTGGACATCATGCCTCATCTCGTGCATTGGTAGCCAAAGCATTCAGGCATGGATTTTATTGGCCGACGGCGTTGAAAGAAGCCAAAGAGTTGGTGGAAAAATGCAATGGTTGCCAGAGATACGCAACCAAAATACATATGCCATCGGCCGAGTTAAAAACAATACCCATCACTTGGCCATTTGCTGTGTGGGGCTTAGATATGGTGGGACCATTTAAGCCGGCCCGAGGGGGAATGACCCACATATTGGTTATGGTGGACAAGTTCACAAAATGGATTGAAGTGAAACCAATAAAAAAATGCGATGGGCCCACAACAGTGAAATTTCTCAAAGATATTATTTTAAGATATGGGTACCCACACAGTATTATTACAGATAATGGCACAAATTTTGCAGAAGGAGCCTTCGCCAGATTTTGTAGAGAAAAATACATAAGGTTAGATATTGCCTCTGTGGCTCACCCAACGTCTAATGGGCAAGTGGAAAGGTCTAATGGACTAGTATTGTCAGGAATAAAACCACGACTTGTTGAACCACTGCAAAGGTCGGCAGGATGTTGGATTGAGGAACTCCCACCCGTATTATGGAGCCTCAGAACTACTCCAAATAGGTCAACAGGGTACACACCATTCTTTCTAGTGTACGGGCGGCCGTGCTTCCGGCCGACATAATACATGACTCGCCAAGAGTTACTCAAGATACAACCTCGGAGTAAGCGAAATAGCTCGGCAAGAATCGTAGACCTGCTAGAAGAAGCCAGAGAACTGGCACTATCACGATCAGCTATTTATCAGCAGAACCTACGACGATATCACAGCAAAAAGGTGAATCCAAGGGTATTCAAAGAAGGAGATTTAGTCCTCAGACTGGTGCAACGCACGACCGGCATGCACAAGCTGTCACCTCCATGGGAGGGACCATTCATTGTGAGCAAGGCATTACATAACGATGACTATTATCTAATCGATGCTCAATCCCCCGGAAGGGACAAGGCAGACAAAGCTGGCGAAGAAACAAAGCGGCCATGGAACGTAGCCCTGCTTCGTCCATTTTACTCATAGCATAGTATTTCAAGGTCAAGGACCAATGATGTATTAAACCTCGGCATCCGTGAGCGGTGACTGGGACTGCCATATGTTATTTCAATTTCATGTTATGTATTGAACCTCGGCATCGAGCGATGACTTCCGGGGACTGCCATATGTTATTTCAATTTCAGGTTATGTATTAAAACCTCGGCATCAAGAGCAGTGACTCGGGGACTGCCATATGTTATTTCAATTTCATGTTATGTATTGAACCTCGGCATCCAGAGCAGTGACTCGGGGACTGCCATATGTTATTTCAATTTCAGGTTATGTATTAAAACCTCGGCATCAAGAGCAGTGACTCGGGGACTGCCATATGTTATTTCAATTTCAGGTTATGTATTAAACCTCGACATCCAGAGCAGTGACTCGGGGACTGCCATATGTTATTTCAATTTCAGGTTATGTATTAAAACCTCGACATCAAGAGCAGTGACTCGGGGACTACTATAGGTATTTGAAGTTTCGTTTTATGTACCAAACCTCGGCAGTCAAAGCAGCAACTAGAAAACTACCATATACCGCCCCAGAGCTATGTTGAGCACCAAAACTTGACGCCCTGAGCAGCGCCTCGGCGGTGGTCTTATATTGTTCCTGAAATTTAGTTTACACACTAGACTTCAGCAGAACAGGCAATCACTCGGGGACTGCCATGTATTGTTCCAAAGTGGCAGTCAATCTTTGATACGAAAAGGGTATCACACTTCGGCACTCAGAATAAGAACAGATCAACCCCGTATGATGTTCGAAGCTCACACATAGATTACTCGACTAAAACACGAGAAAACAAAGACAAAGATACATCCTAACATCAAAATATTGCAGGATACCAAAGCAAGAATTCGGATGGGAACCCACTTAAGCAAAGTTATAATAACTGCAAACTTATATGTCGCAGCAATGTACGGCAAAAGGAGATTCAGGTCATACAGGAAGTAAACAAGTATTCCACGGACATCGTACGCCCGGCATACCAGGGATAGGAAATGACTTAAACGTTTTTAGCTGGAGAGGCGGCAACCTGGTCAGGGACTGGGGACTCCGAGGTAGGAGGAACTTCGGCCGATGTTACCTCGCCCTCCGCAGACCTAGGTGCAACCTCGGCCAAGCCCGAGGCTGCCGAGGAGCATCAATTTGGTGATGGAATGCCCGGTACCCTTGGAGGAGGATCGCGCGTCGCCGTTGTCATCCGAGCTCGAACTGGAGTCACCAGAAGTGGCCGAGTCATCTTCATCTCCCCCTTGCTCAGCTGAATCATCTGATGCATCCTCGACTATGACCTCCTCGTCCGGGTTTGGAAGTAAACTCGGCCCTTCATTCCAGGTGTGCACGTCGGCATACTCGACGAGTTGAAAGGCGCGAGCTTGCCGAAGAGCAACAAAGGTGGGATCCTCAACCCAACGGGAACCTGTGCGCAAATTCCTCAGGATATCAAGAGAAATGTCTTCGTACCATGACATGATAACGGTGAGGGCCATATCAGCACCAGCTAGCCAAAGATTCCTCCAAAGACTTAGTTGTTTTTCAGAGGCATTCAATCTAGTCACCAGCAATTCGATCTCGCTGATGTTAGGAGTCCCAGAGGTATTCGGCCAGAGAGCACGGTGGGCTCGAATAGCTGCCAGCACCAAGTCCCTGCCCATGATTTTCATCGGACCAAGGGCAGCGCCAACAGAAACCAAGAAATCTTCTATTGAATATTCAAAATTCACGTCAACAGGGAGACCTCGGCGCGCACGAGCAGCAAGGACCGCTTTAGAGCTCACGGGCTTAGCTTCAGGAAAATGACCTGCGCAAAAAAGGGAGGCGTCAGAGGGCAGCAGAAGGAAGAAAGATAATCCGGCCGTCTTAAGATGCTTACGATGAATGTAACTCATCATCAACTGAAGGTCCTTCGCCCAGTCAATCTTGTTCTTCTCAAAGCGAGCAATTTTCTCTCTCATTCCTCGAGTTTTCAGCTCGGCAGCCTCAAAGAGCTCTTTATTCTTTTGCAATTCCAAAGCCAGCCGGTTCTTCTCCTCGGAGAACTCCTGATCGACCTTTTCTAGCTCGGATTTCTGAGAAAGCTTAAGGGCCTCCACCTCGGCGCTTAGGCGAGCTATCTCGTCATCCTTTTCTTTTAGCTGCGCCGAATGAGTGGCGCCTTGTTCTAAAAAATGCAGCACTACATCAGGCATGGGCGTACAATCTTGGTGAGATGATGCAAAGGTTCATATCTCGGCTTTACCAAAGCCAAACAAAGTAAAAGAAACTTAGTGCACGTCTTAGAAAGGGAAAAGTACGAGGTAGATGGAAAACTAACCTTCCAAGCTCTTGACTTTCTTCTCAAGACGAATGTTGAGATTATTGATGTTACCTGTTAACCCACAAAGTAAGCCGGCATCCCGCAGACAAAACAATGACAATATTAGAGATGACAAGGAAAATGATCGGCATACCTGCTTTTTTCACCACAGGAATAACTTTTTCATATTTTTGTTCCAACTTCTTGTGCGAGAAAAGCAGTCTTTGAAATTCGGCAGTCCGCCGGTCATGTGCAACCTAAGCAATAGAACAAACCGTGAGTAAATATTCAGTCACAACAGATCCGAGTTAAGCGAAAACTTAACCCGGATCTAGGTGGCTGGATATTCGAAGTTAAAGCAGATCCGAGTTAAGCGAAAACTTAACCCAGATCTAGGTGGCTGGATATTCAAAGCCAAAACAGATCCGATTAAGCGAAAACTTAACCCAGATCTAGGTGGCTGGATATTCAAAGCCAAAACAGATCCGAGTTAAGCGAAAACTTAACCCAGATCTAGGAGGCTGGATATTCAAAGCCAAAACAGATCCGAGTTAAGCGAAAACTTAACCCAGATATAGGTGGCTGGATATTCGAAGCCAAAACGGATCCGAGTTAAGTGAAAACTTAACCCGTATCTAGGTGGCTGGATATTCAAAGCCAAAACAGATCCGAGTTAAGCGAAAACTTAACCCAGATCTAGGTGGCTGGATATTCAAAGTTAAAACAGATCCGAGTTAAGCGAAAACTTAACGGATATAGGTGGCTGGATATTCGAAGTTAAACGGATCCGAGTTAAGTGAAAACTTAACCCGTATCTAGGTGGCTGGATATTCAAAGCCAAAACAGATCCGAGTTAAGCGAAAACTTAACCCAGATCTAGGTGGCTGGATATTCAGAGCCAAAACAGATCCAAGTTAATTAAAGCTTAACCCAGACCTATGTGGCTAGACATTCAAAGAACGGCTAGATAAAATTTAAGCAAAGATTAAGATAGATCTACTCGGATATAGGCTCGAACCCTAAATTAAGTCGAGTTAAGTATAGCACTATAAAAACTTCCAAGCGAATAACAAATTACTCGTTTGCAAGTTTCGGGGACTAATGTATATATAATAGCATATGGAGAATCAGTCTAAACCCGAAGTAGCAATTACCTCATTCATCTTGTTGCTATCCAGAATAATTTTGGCGGCTTGATCCAAGCGGCTCGATGTCGGAGAGTTGAAACATTTGTTTTGATTGCCCTCAAGCTGATCAAGACATTCGATTATGGCGTATTCCACCGAGCGAGGCTGTTCCCACTAGCCATCCGGGTTAATACTTTACCTCGGACATGTTGTGCAACCACTGCAGCCGCAGGGCTTGTATGAAGAGCAAGCTGGGTGCTGGCGGCCGGAGTAGTAGAGGCTTTGGCGGGAGCAATCCCTTTACGCAGCACGTCGGCAATACTGGCCGAGAAGAGCCGCCAAACCTTTTGGGAAGTGGAAGCCTTGGTAACAGTTTTCTTCTTGTAGAGGAGGCACCAGCGAAGCGATACCTCGGCAATGGGAACGAGCCCTTAGAAGCGGGAGGGATCATAGTACCGAGGCGCCGGGTATTAACCCACGGCTGCGGTGGGGTTCTGATGGGAAGCCGAGGTAGAACAAGGCTCGGTGGATATGCTCGGATTTAGTGGAGGGGCAACGGGTTCGGTAGAAATCTCGGAGACGCGAGTATCAGGCGCATCGTGACGAGGGGGTGACATATGTGGAGCTGGAGGAGACGTAGCAGGACTAGGAATCCTAGTATCTTCAACGGGCGGAGGAGACGGCTGCCGAATCGGGCGGCTAGTCATGCTAGGACCGCCTTAACGGAAAGCGAGCGCTGCGAAAATAAGAAAGAAAAAGGGTGTCGGGATGAAAAAGCGAAGCAGGAAACAGAAATATGAGCAAAGCAGACTTACCTGTGACCCCAGGCATGGTCTTGCGCTGGGAGGTTGAAGCAGACTTCTTCATTCGTTTCTTGGGGCCGCCTCTGAAGCACTAGCGAGGCCCGCGTTTCCCAGTGGCCAGGGGCGGGATGCAATAGGCTAGGCGTCGTGAACCTGACCGGCCGGATTAGCTGGGAAAGTAGAAGCCAAAAATGCATCAAAAATAGGCATTGCGGCAACTACCTCAAGAGCTTGGACCTCGTCCGAATCACCTTCCTCCTCATGGACCGAAGTCTTGCCACGAGCGCGAGCCGTAGCAGGATCCGACTTAGGGACGAATTCTTCGGAGTCCGGCTCCCCAACGTCCGGGGTATTCCGATCCATGATCCGCAGGCGACAAAACCTCGGCGTCCTCGTCCTTTTGCTCTGCGAACCTCTTTGAGGCAAAAAAGAAGGAAGGTTAGGGAAAACAGCTATGAAAAGAATAGAAAATCAAAGCATTGAGGGTTAAACTTACTGCGGGAGGAGGACGCTCGCGGGTAAACGGTTTCAATCCCCAGGTCCAATCTTCAGGCATCTCCATCTTAAATATAGCTCGAACGCGCTTGAAGACAAGGTAATTGTCCAGCTCGACGGTCGAGACTCGGTTGGGATCAAGTGGACCACTCATGTAGCAAAGTTTGTGCGTCCTTTTCTGGAATGGGCAAATTCGGCTACTGATGAAGGTAGCCATCAAGTCCCCGCCGCGTAACCCGGCCCGGATCAGTTCTTTGAGCCGAGTCTCGAAAAGCTCGGCCAAGACGTGGCTCCTCCTCGGATTGTAAGTCCAATTTACCTTGGAAGGCGGACCAATGGAGAAGGCAGGGAGCCGAATCTTGTCTTCTGTTCCTCTGTTCTTGACGTAAAAGAAGGATTTGTGCCACTTCTTGCATGACTCTAACCCGGTGACACGAGGAAATACAGACTTCCTCCGAGGTGTAATGGACGCCGCCCCGCACTGAGTAAGCAGTTTCTCGGAAGGGTGCAGAGACTTGTCAGGGACTACATTAGAACGAATCTGGAAGAACTTCGCCCAGACGTGCACGGACGGCCATAGGCCGAAGTATCCCTCCGAGGCGGAGATGAATGCAGAAAGAAGCGATGGTGTTCGCAGGAAGATGATGCGGCTGAAGGCCGAAGTAGTCGAGAAACTCTCTTGCAAAATCGCTCAGAGGGAGACCGAAGCCGCGCGAGAAATGTGACATAAAAACTACATACTCGCCCTCCCTAATTTCCGGAGATAACTTCGTTGCGGGTAAGCGACAAGAGACCTCGGCGGGAATCCTCCGGGTTCGGATGAGCCACTCGATCTCCGCCGGATGGCGAGAGCCCTGCCACGAGCCCGCCAGGCCCGAGCCAGCATCATCGTCCTCTACCGGGGCACCGCTAAAGGAACTAGACATGATTTCGCGGAAAGATCGCGGAGGAACAACTTGGCGGAGGAAAACTTAGAGCTACGAGGCCCGTCGCAATTCTCATAAAAACGGTGGCGGAACGGCAGCAGAACATGGCGCAGAACAAAGAGAAGCGAAGAGATCTAGAGGAAAGCCTAGGCGGCAAGACCGAAAAGAACTCACCGGCAACGACGCGGAACAAGTGGCGGCAGCGGCAGCGGAGCCGAACAGCGGCGGAGTCCTCTCGTCGCAGAACCAGTTGAGCGTCTTGTGGCGGAACCCGAACAAGCGCATAAGCGCGAGGAAGAAGAAGGGTGCGAAGCGGCGAAGGAAAAGAAACTCGAGCGCGCCCTCTTTATAACCTAGCCGCAAGCAAAGTAGTGGGATCGTGGGTGTGGCGGTTAGCGGTAGCGGATCGTAGCGCAACACGACCACATCGTCATCGAGCGGAACCGCACCGAAGGCCACCACGATTGACCAAGGAGCTCACGATCCCCAAGAATGGCGCCGAGGCGTCGCAGCAACGGCGTATGTCAAGAACGCTGTAGAGGAACAAAAAACTAGAGAAACAATGATGAGAATGACACGTGGGACAAGGCGTGCACTACTAAATACGGTGTTATCACCACGACAATATAACTCGAAAACAATACATAACGAGTGTCGTGAAACTGATACGACCCGGCCGAGGTTATCAGCGGGACCGTACCAGCTTCAGGGACTAATGTTGGGGAGGTAACCCCGGATAGGGTAAAGACGGGGAAAGATGAAAGGGTGTTCCCCGTCTAGTTTCCGAGTTACAATCTGAGTCGGCCGAATCTGGTAGAGATAGGAAAGGGTAGGACCCTTATAGTAAGGGCAAGGCATTACCGGCCGAGATCTGCGTAAGTCGGCGGGTTAGCTAAGTAATCTTGATGCAGGTGAAGGACAAGCCGAGTTCTGCGAGGCGAGGCGAATAATGCAGCTTGCAGGAGAAGGAGAAGCCTAAAGTCAAACTCTAGTAGCAGGCTAGGGAGAATCTGAGCGAAGCCAAGCACTAGGGACAAAGGTGCAGAGCGACAGAGAGACAGAAGGAGGTCACGGAGGTGACAGTCTTGAAGCCCGAGGCACACAGGAGGGACCCTCTGGAACCTTGCCGTTGTTAGGGGAGCGACAGGGAAAGGGGGGCGCCGAACTACTATATTGGGACAAGCATATTCCTCGAATATGCTTGCCACATCAGCCCTAAAGGAACCCAAGGCTCTCCTTTATAAGGGCAGGCTTGGACCCTAAGGAGGGGATCGACTCATTCTTGGTACCGTTAGGCTGGTAAAGTTCTCTCTTTCCCCTTGTATACAGCTCAAGGAGCACTTGTAACCCAAGGAAGAATCTGAGATCTTTGCGTTAGCTTTCTGTGTGTAGAATCCACTACATCTTCCCTCCCCAGATCCCACTAGCATCCATTGGCCCCAAACTTTAGCCTACCCATGGCATCTGCCGTGCCACCACCACGACAATGATATTTATGCTGTTGCCATTGTCAATCAGCACCTTTGAGAACCTCACATTGATATTTGGCCCAATGAGTGTTGGGTCCAACACTAGCGCGTATGAACCAGGACTTGGCATAAGCTTGGGATGATCTTTGATGCTCCAGGTAATTTCCTGGTCCGACCAAGGCATATACCTCGTCATAGCCGGCATTACTGCATTTACTTCCATGTGTCGGCGCTGCAAACTCTTTCTGTCCGTCTCTTCTGTGGTAAACACACAGTAGCTCTGATGATGTTCTCTATACTCATTCCTCCCCTCGTTTCCGGGTTACCTCTGATCCGGTTGACGCTGGTCTTCCACTTGATGCACTGCATCCCTTCTCTCATGGTTGTCATACCTGGGTGATTGGGATGCAACATTAACTGTTGCGTGTTTGCTCCGGAGAGCAATTGCTGCCGGGGTAACTCCTGCCGAGGTTGATCATTCCGAGGTGCCTGAGCATTCCCCAAACCACCTTGTTCTATCTTTCGCATCCAATCACACTGCCTTGTTGTATGACCCGCTGGGTTACTCGTATTTGGCGTGTGAAATTTACACGGCTGATCCAGCATTGACTCATAAGTATACCTCAGACGGTTCTTCTTTTCCTGCCACTGTTTCTTCTGCTCTGGCGTCCAAGTTTTCTTGCCATCATTTCTTGGAGTCCACTGCTGTCCTCCAGTTTTCTAACGTTGGTTGGTTCTCGCACCAGATTGATCTTGATTCACAGCAGCAACTTGTTGCGAACTTTACCGGTAATCTGGTCTGTCATCTCTTCTTTTACCTCGGTAGTCATTCCTCCGGGATGACCCGGCTCCATCTCTCTGGTAGTATTCCTCGTTTGACTCACTTGGCATTAACCTGGGTTGAGTCGGATCACCCAAGGCGTACGAATCAGCGATCCGGATTATCTCTGCCAACATAGTTGGCATATCCCTTTGCAATCTTTGCCACAACATGCTTGCATATCTGCACCCTTGCGCAAACCATGCTATGGCCTGTTACTCAATTACACCCTCACAGGAGTTTCACACTGTACACCACCGGGTTAGGAATTCCCGGTCTGTCTCATTCGGTTTCTGCTTGCACATTGCTAGGGTCTGTGGCCTATTTGGCCTCTGATACGTACTTGAGAAATTGCTGACAAACATTTCCTCAAAATGGATCCAATAGTTAATACTTCTGGGCGGCAAATTGTTTAGCCATACCCTCGCTGGCCCCTCCAACATCTGGGGTACATATCTCAATGCCCATCTCAAGTTGCCTGTAGCGATTTTTATAGGTGTAGCATATGTAATGAACCAATCCTCCGGCTTAGTGCTGCCGTCATATGTTTTTGTGCCTCTAGGTAACTGGAAGTTAGGTACAGGAGGCTCCTTCATGATCCGGGGCCCAAAACACGCAGGACCCGGAGGACCTTGACATTCGATTTGCTCCGACCTATACAGCCAATCCAGTTTTAATCTGGCGTCGTCAGGCATCAAATTCCTGCTTCCCAATCTTGACCCTATCACGTGATAGTCCGGCCTGGGATACCCAACGTTCACCATTTCCGAATCACCGTCATTGTATCTATCTTGCTCCCGTGGAGCTGCTCTCTGTTGCATACCTTGGCCGACACTGTGCTCTTGTCGTGGTATATTCTGCTGCTGCGGTTGCCCTGCACCTACCAAATTATGCTGTCCAGCATTGCCGTTTACAACATTCCCTTGACCGGCATTGCCTTGGTCGTGGTTACCTCGGCCAGCTTCACCTTGGCTCGCACTCTGTCGATCCTCATTTATCTATACTTCTTTTCCTTTCCCTGCCCTTGCCGGGTCATACGGGACTATCTGTTTGTTCCTCCTGGCCGAGGTTACCACCTCTTCTCTCCTAGGACCACCATGAGGAGACGATGCAGCTCCAGTGGATTTCTCCGGATTACCCATCGCCGAATGAACGATCTTGGAGGCCCCAACCCTCTCCGGGTTAGCCCTGAGTAATTCCTCATTTTGCCTGTTCGCGATCCGAACCAACTCATTGACCCTATCTTGCTGTCTCCCGTCAGACCCTCTAACTCGGACGCAGCTGCATCTGCTGCTCTAAGGTTTTTTGCCGGGGTACTATACTTCGGCAGGCCCATGGACAAACAGTTCTCTGATTCCTCAATCCTAGTATCACCCTCTTTGTTCATTTCACTCATGAGGTTTCTCCCTTTTACTTTTACAGCATCTACCTTATTTGCCTTTGCGTACTCACGTAGTGTTATGTTCAATGATTGCTGAGCTGCGGCTATCTTTTTCGCACCTTCTAGTATTTTTTGCCTAGTCTCCTCTAGCTCGGCCCGTGCCTGAGCCAGATCTACCACTGCTGCTACTGGGTTTGCTAAGCTATCCATCGCCTGCTGCAGCACATTCTCTGGCCTCTCTAGCGGAGGACCTCTACTTTTCCTTGGTGCCTTTGGCGTTACCTCCGGATCTAGTGCCGGATCCTTGCTCGCGCCAGCGCCTGGCGCAGTCATCATCACCTCGGCGCGGTCTAGGGAGCGAGTGATACGCGCCCCACGAACCGTGCTAAGCGGTGGCTCGCCTCCTTCGACGACGTGCCGTGGGTGAAGGCACGACACATCAATAGCAACATAGATCTTGTGCACGGCGAGCTTGACGAAGAGGCTGTTGCGCAGAAGAGGACGCTTGCCGAAGCAGCCAGCGTTGTCGTTGACAAAGTCCAGCGCTCCAAAGCGCTGAACGAGCCTGGAGACGATGCGTTCGCCGGTGCCGATGAAGTTTCCCGTCCGGATCTTCACTCCTGCTAGCGCCGCTAGCCCCACGGTGGGCGCCAACTATCGTGGTGGTGTCACAGCAGATGCCATGGATAGGCTAAAGGTGGGGATAAGATGCACTAGAGGAATCCAGGGAGGGATAGTGTGGTGATTCCACACACAGTTGCTTTGTATTTGATTTACTTCCACAGTTTACAAGTGCTCCTTGAGCTGTCTTGGGGAGAGGAGGAAGAAGGAACTCTCTTACCCTCACCACTAGCTAGCCCTCAGGAACTTACTAGTAGAACATAAACCTCTAGAGATCAACCAGTCAAAGACCAACCCCTTCTATAGAGGCCCTAGCCCTCCTTATAAAGGGGTGGCTAGGTCTCCAATTAGGGCATACGTGGAGGCATATTCCAAGGAATATGCCTCCTCCCAAAATAGTAAGCCGACCGGGTCACTTTAACCCAGCGTCATCCATGCAGAGGCTACGTGAGCCTCTGCGGTGCCCGCGTCATCCGACACAGGCTTCGTCACCTTTGTCGGCCATGCCTTGGTGGTCCTGGCCTCTGTCCGCTTCGCTCATGCTCTGCGTATAGTGGTCACCCTTTGACCACCGAGATACCTTCCTTCTCTTATAAGCTTGATATAACCCGGATCGTACCTAGTTGATCCGGCCATACCTGTACCTGCATACAAGTTAGATTCACCTCACCGACTTACGATATAAGTCGGCTGAGACCTAGTTAGGTGGACATCCCCTGGTCCGGGTTACCCCGTGATTCGGCCTGCCTTGAGGTGACTCGGCCAGCACCTACTTTGACCTTGCCGTACCTCGGCTAACTCGGCCTTTATTCCCCGGCGTGACCCTACCCAGGGGTATCCCCCCAACAATTATCACTGAAAGGAAGAGCTGAGGACTGGTATAAGCTAATGAAGAATGGTCAAGCTCTGGAATGGGAGGAAATAGTACCTCTCTTTTATTCAAAATTTTATCCTCCTAGTGAGATTCATAAAGATCGGAATCAAATATACAACTTTTGGCCTCTTGATGGAGAGAGTACAACTCAAGCTTGGGGGAGATTGAAGTTACTAATGCTCAAATGTCCCATTCATGAGCTCCCCAACAATATTATTATCAATAACTTTTATGCAAGGCTCCCTCTACATGATAAGGATTTATTGGATGCTTCTTGTGCTGGATCATTCACTCGCATGGAAGAAGAAGCTAAATGGGATCTTCTGGACCGTATTCAAGACAATGTTGAAGCTTGGGAGAATGAAAAAGGTAGAAAGTCAGGTATAAATTATGATTATGAATGCATTGAATCTTTTATGGGAACTGATGACTTTCAAAATATTAGTAATGCTTATGGTCTTGATTTGCAAGTTATTACGAATTGCTTTAGAGCTTTTGCTTCTTATATTGAAATTCCAAAAAGGGGATGGAATAAATACCATGCACCTTACAATGATATTGTTGACTATGTTCCTATTGGGAGTGCTGAGTATTGCATTATTGATCCCATCTTACCTGAACCTTATATCGAGAAGATTCCCTTCCTAGAAAAGGTAAAGGATCATCCTATGATAACTAATGTAATCACGAAAAGTGAAAAAATAACTATAAAACCTGATGAACAAATAAACATTGAACCTGTGGTAGCAATTGTGAAAGACCTTGTCACTAAAAGCATAGAAGATGGACACATAGTCTTTTGTGAGGATGCTTCTAATATTGTTTCACATCCTAATAGAACTAAAAAAGCTTGTGTTCCTGTGCTTTCTGTTAGAATTGGTGATCATTGCTATTATGGTTTATGTGATATTGGTGCAAGTTCCAGTGCTATTCCTTATGAGCTTTATAGAGAAATTATGCATAAAATCAGTCCCCGCGAATTAGAAGAGATTGATGTGGTTATTCACCTTGCTAATAGAGAGACCATCTCTCCAATTGGTATTGTACGAGATGTGGAAGTTCTTTGTGGTAAGATTAAGTACCCTGCTGATTTTCTAGTACTCGGTTCAGCTGCTAGTAAAACTTATCCTATTATTTTTGGAAGACCTTTCTTGAGTACTTGTGGAGCTATTATAGATTGCAAAAGGGAGAAAATCTTGACTAAGTTTGCTGGGGAATCTTATGAGTTTAATTTCTCAAAATTCGCTAAGGAACCTTGTGAAGAGGAAACCCATAATGAGGATTTTAGAGTTGAACAACTTTCTTCTATTTCTCTTGATCCTAGCAATGCTTTGCAGCAATTTATGGAAGATCATGAAAGTGAAATCTTCATGGAAGAAAGGAATGAGATTGACAAGATTCTCCGTGATCAGCCTAAGATGCTCAAGCATAACTTGCCTGTAGAAGACTTGGGTACCACGTTGCCACCTAAAAAGGATCCGGTTTTCGATCTAAAACCTCTCCCTGATGATCTTAAATATGCTTATATTGATGATAAAAAGATATATCCCGTTATTATTAGCGCTAAACTTTCTGGAAAGGAAGAAGAAAGGCTATTGGAGGTTTTGAGGAAACACCGAGGAGCTATGGGCTATACTCTGGATGATTTAAAAGGGATTTCACCTACTATATGTCAGCATTCTATCAACATAGAACCAGATGCAAAGCCGGTTGTAGAGCACCAATGACGTTTAAATCCTAGGATGAAGGAAGTGGTAAGGAATGAGGTATTGAAACTCCTTGATGCTGGTATTATTTATCCTATTGCTGATAGTGAATGGGTTAGTCCTGTTCATTGTGTTCCTAAAAAAGGAGGTATTACTGTTGTTCCTAATGATAATGATGAGCTTATTCCTCAAAGAATAGTAGTAGGCTATAAGATGTGCATTGATTTTAGAAAAGTCAATAAAGTTACTAAGAAAGATCACTACCCGCTTCCTTATATTGATCAAATGTTGGAAAGGTTGTCTAAAAAGACCCATTTTTGTTTTCTTGATGGTTATTCTGGTTTCTCTCAAATTGCTGTTAAACAACAAGATCAGGAAAAAACTACTTTTACTTGCCCTTACGGAACTTATGCTTATAGACGTATGCCTTTTGGTTTATGTAATGCTCCTGCTACTTTTCAAAGGTGCATGTCTTCTATCTTTCATGGTTTTTGTGAGGAAATTGTAGAAGTGTCCATGGATGACTTTTCTGTCTATGGAACTTCTTTTAGTAATTGTCTGCACAACCTTGATAAAGTTTTGTAGAGATCTGAAGAAACTAATCTTGTTCTTAATTGGGAGAAATGCCACTTCATGGTTAATGAAGGGATTGTCCTCGGGCATAAAGTTTCTGAAAGAGGCATAGAAGTTGATAGAGCTAAGGTTGAGGCAATTGAGAAGATGCCATGTCCAAGAGACATCAAAGGTATTCGTAGTATCCTTGGTCATGCTAGTTTCTATAGAAGGTTTATTAGAGACTTTTCTAGGATATCAAAACCCCTCACTAATCTTCTTCAAAAAGATGTACCCTTCATTTTTGATGATGATTGTAAGGAAGCTTTTGAAACTCTTAAGAAGGCTTTAACTACAACCCCTATTGTTCAACCACCTGATTGGAGTTTACCCTTTGAAATAATGTGTGATGCTAGTGATTTTGCTGTAGGTGCTGTCCTTGGGCAACGAATTGATAAAAAGTTAAACGTTATCCATTATGCTAGTAAGACTCTAGATGCTGCTCAAAGGAATTATGCTACTACTGAAAAGGAATTTCTAGCTGTCCTTTTTGCTTGTGATAAGTTTAGGCCCTATATTGTAGACTCAAAAGTCACCATTCATACTGATCATGCTGCTATTAAATACCTTATGACGAAGAAGGACGCTAAGCCTAGGCTTATTAGATGGGTGCTGCTTTTACAAGAGTTTGATCTACATATAGTAGATAGGAAGCATGCTGAAAACCCTGTAGCTGATAATTTATCTCGATTGGAAAACATCTCTTTTGACCCTATGCTAATGATAGTTTCCCAAATGAACAATTAGCTGCAATAGGGGTAAGCTTCATGAGGAGCCCTTAATGCTTGATTATGCTAACTTTATTGTCTCCAAGTATTTGCCTCCAAGTTTTACAGCTCAGCAAAGGAGGAAGTTCTTCTATGATTTGAGGCATTATTTTTGGGATGACCCACACTTATACAAAGAGGGAGTGGATGGTATTATGCGAAGATGTGTTCCAGAATATGAACAAAAGGAGATATTGCGTAAATGTCATGGTAGTGCTTATGGGGGACATCATGCAGGAAATAGAACTGCACAAAAGGTGCTACAATCAGGTTTCTACTGGCCTACCCTTTTTAAATATGCAAGAAAATTTGTTTTATCTTGTGATGAATGTCAGCGTGTTGGTAATATTTCTAGACGCAATGAAATGCCTATGAATTACTCTCTAGTTATTGAACCCTTTGATTGCTGGGGATTTGACTTTATGGGTCCTTTCCCTCCTTCTAAAGGTTACACTCATATTCTTGTTGCCGTTGATTATGTTACTAAGTCGGTAGAAGCCATTCCTACAAAGAGTGCTGACGGGGAGACTTCTCTAAAAATGCTTAAGGATGTTATCTTTCCTAGGTTTGGAGTGCCTAGGTATCTCATGACTGATGGGGGTTCTCATTTCATTCATGGTGGTTTTAGAAAGACCCTTGCTAAATATGATGTTAATCATAGAATTGCTTCAGCTTATCACCCCCAAACTAGCGGGCAAGTAGAGTTATCAAATAGAGAAATTAAATCCTTCTTGCAAAAGACTGTTAATAGACTAGAAAAAACTGAGCTAAAAAGTTGAATGATGCTTTATGGGCTTATAGAACTGCTTACAAAAATCCTATGGGGATGTCTCCTTATAAAATGGTTTATGGGAAAGCTTGTCACCTACCCTTAGAATTAGAACACAAAGCTTACTGGGCAGTTAAATAACTAAATAGAGATTGTAAGATCGCTGGTGAGAAAAGATTATTTGACTTAAGTTCTTTAGATTAATGGAGGAGTGAAGCCTATGAAAATTCTAGGCTCTTGAAGGAAAAATTTAAAAGATGGCATGACAAGCGAATACTTAAGAGAGAATTTCATGTTGGTGAGAAAGTTCTATTGTATAGGTCTCGTCTCAGGTTTTTTGCAGGAAAGCTACTGTCAAAATGGGAAGGACCTTTCATTATTGAAGAAGTATACCGTTCAGGAGCAATAAAAATCTCTTCTTTAAAAGATGATACTACACAAGTAGTGAATGGGCAGCGACTCAAGCACTATATTGCTGGAGATTCTTACAATGAAGATGTTGATGCCTTTCAAGTTATAACTCCAGAAAGATTTATCAAGGACCAAATTCAGAGACATGTAGAGTCTGCTTCCAAATAGGTAACAGTTCTGGTAAGAAAAGTTCCGCAAAAATACTATCCAACTATATTTTTGTAGTTTTTAGTCAATAAGGAAAGTTACGAAGCGAAAAGGAGAACGGGAGGGTGGCCCACACCACCCTGTGGCGTGGGCCCACCCCTGGCCGCGCCACCAGGTGGTGAGGCCACCCTAGACTCCGCCTCCGACCCTATTTCACCCAGTACCTTCCTCTTGTTATGAAACTTCGTAATATATAATCCCTCGGGTCTTCCGAGGTTCGTTTATCGTGTTCTCATCGTGTTTTTGTTTCGATCTGTTTTCTGCCAGGTAGAGTCCCAGATTTGGAGCCACAATGTCTTCCTCTGGATCAGCCAAGGGAGATTCCTTAGAAGATATCATCAACCCATACATGAGAGAGTTGAAGATTCATCCCAAGGAGCTGTTGCTCGAAGATGGGGAGGTCCGAATAAAAGAGGTTCAAGGCCCTAAAGGTGAAGGAAGTCTGGAGGACAGGATGGAAGCACTAGAGCAAGAAGTCTTTAGGTACAAGAAGATGGCGGAGCGCGAAGTGGATATCATCCATAAGATTTGTTCCGAACTCATCGCCGAGCATCAAAAGGAGACTGCTGGACTCAAAGACGAAGTCCTCCCACTCCGCCAAACAACCAACGAACTGCAAACATAGTTCTGTGACGCTCAAAATCAAAACTATGAGTATGAGGTTAGTTTAAACGCATAAGTGCTGCTGCAAGTTTCAGGATGTCGGAAACCACGATGTCCTTTGTTGATGGGAAGCCCTTACCCTGGAAGTCGGACGAAGATGAGAGGATACCACCACCACCGAAGGAGTAATTCATCATCAGGTTTGGCATCCCCTTGGTTTGTTCCAAGCTTGGGGGAGTGCCGCGGTATCACATCACTATCTTATATCTTTTTACCTTATTAGTAGAGTCATATCATGAATAGAGAAGTTATTATGTATTATGGTTTGCATTATGGAAGTGTACCCTCTCTCGTTAGATGTGTATCCCTTGGTGTGAGTTGCCGTTATGGAATATTAATGAGAAGTTCTATCATTCACTCTTTTTCATAGCTTATATTAGTTTTCAATTTGTGGTTATATGATTGATCTTGTTGTTAGTATTGGTAGCACTTTGGGATCATTGAGTTAATTTAGTTGGTTGTTGGCAAACCTGGTTCGGTCAGTAGCAACACTTTTTGAGAATTGAATGAAAAAGATAAAAGTACTCTAACGAAAAATAATTTCATCATCTTTCTTTCTTGATTTGCTCATAAGTTTAGTATTCTCTAGTTAAGATCTTTTGTGCTTCCAAGGAAGATTGCATGTTTGTCTTTATCACTTGTATGTTTGCTTGTTTCCTTCGACTCTTATACTTGCTACCCAGCCTTGCTAGCCAAAAACCTGTACTGAGAGGGAATTCTTCTCATGCATCCACTCCTTTAAACCAAAACCCGCGCCATTTGTGTCCACCATACCTACCTATTAGCATTATTGCTTTTCCAAGTAAATTCTTGTTTTATCTACCTCCCAAATTAAACTTGTTATGTGAAAAGTAGTGATTAAAGCTCTCATGAACTTGATGGCACACTTTACTTTCTTGCACTTAATAAACTTGAACCATTGTGCTCACCTATGTTGCGTATATGCTTGCGCTTTGTAAGTTGTGAATTAGCAGAACCATGCTGTCATGGGGAACACTTCAACATTGCACTGGTACTTTGTACCTAGTTGATATCATGTTCTTTTGTCTATGGATGTCATCGGTGTGAAATGAAAGGGGAGCTTGTAAGTCCATGGAGTTATGCATGTGTGTTAGAGAAACGCCTGGGCCACTGGTCTAATCCATGCCGACATGGTGGAAACCTGCAGCGTAACCATAACGAGCATCTATGAAGCATTCTTCTTATAGAAAAAAGGGTCCAATATTGAGAAAAAAGAGAAAAAGAAAAAAGAGATTATGAAAAGAGGAAAGAGAGAAAAAAGCACCATATTCCCATGGTAAATAAGAAGATTGCTGAGATGCTTGTTGTCTGCTTGCCTTGTCATTTTGATATGGGGATTCTTCCGTATCATCGGGCAAGGGGTACCCCATTGGCGGTTCTCTATGATACACATATGCTTACGATGACAAGAACTTACCAGTGACTAAAATTGAGTAGCATGAGGAGCGACCCTCATATTCAAGGGACATGAGATTCTCAATTTACAACTTGTCAATGCATATCCTCATATTTGATCACTTTAACCTTAATCACCTAAAGATGCCTATGATAGGGGCAATGAGAGCTGAAAGCTAGTAAGTATCATAATTTTTGGGAGCTCTTTATGAGACTTGCAATCCATGCTTCCCTCTGCGAAGGGCCTTTCTTCTACTTTGTAGTTGAGTCAGTAAACCTACTCTCTTGTATCTCAGCAAGTATTTTGAGTTGTTGTGTTTCATTCATTCATATGATGATTTATTCAATCATGTTTCTTATGTTCCTTGTTTTGCACATTGCTCTTATCTGGGTGTTTACTACTTTGAAAGCTATCATTGAAAACCAGCTATTTGTGAACTCCAGCAAATTATCAACTATTCTTCGACCAAGAGCTAAGTTTGCCATTACCAATTATGATTCACTTTATGTATCTTTATTGTGTTTCCTTTACTCATTGCAAGTTGAGTTATATAATAGTGAGTTGTCTTCTATTATGATCTATGTATTTGATGAATGTGATGCTTCTTGTCCGTATTCTTTTATCGACTCTTCACTCCATAAACCTGATGCCATGTTTATTGAGCTCAGTTTCGCTTGGGGACAAGCGAAGTCTAAGCTTGGGAGGAGTTGATACGTCCATTTTGCATCACTATTCTATGTCATAATTCACTGTTATTCATTGCTATATTTCGTATTGAGAGATGATACTTATGTTATTTCATCCGTTTTTGCATGGTTGATGACTTTTGGAGCATGGACTGCTACAGTCAGGATTCTGATGGAAAAGGTGCTGTTTGGAGGCAAAATTCGCGAAGATCAGAAAATCCGGGAAAATATACGGAAAATCCTATTTTTCTAGAAGACGAAGGAAGCCAGAAGGGGGCTGAGATGGGCAGGGGGCCCACACCACCTCGGGCCAGCCAGCCAGTAGTGCCACCAAGTGGTGTGGCCATCCTGGTCCACCCCTGGCACTCCCCTTTGGCGTATATTATCCTCCCAAAACTCTAAGACTCGGGGAGCGACCATAGAAAGATTCCGCCGCCTCTGCGGGGCGCAAAACACCAAGAGAGAAAGATCTCTCTGGCAGATAGATTTCTGCCGAGGGAATTCCTTCCCGAAGAGGGGAGATCGTCGCCATCAACACCACCATCAAGATGGACTTCATTGGGATCATCATCACCACCATCAGCACCCTCATCACCATCTCCATATTGCTGTAACAATTGCGTTGAATCTTGCATAGTTCATAGGGGAAACTTTCCCGGTGTTGATTACTCTTTGTAGTTGATGCTATTGAGTGAACCATTGAATTATTGTTTATGTTCAGATTGTTATACATCATTATTCCATCTCTGATCATGATCCATATGATGTCTTGTGAGTAGTTCGTTTTCTTCTTGAGGACATGGGACAAGTCATGTTGTTAGTAGTGGAATTGTGTTGAGAAAGATTCAATAGTTCGATATTTAAGTTGTGGTGTACTTCTTCTAGTGGTGTCATGTGAACATCGACTACATGACACTTCACCTATATGGGCCTAGGGGAATGCATTTTGTATTTGGATACTAATCATAGGGGTTGTCAGAGTGACAGAAACCTGAACCCCCGTTAGGAAACCATTGCACAAGGGACGTAAGGGTCTTAGAGTTTAAAGCTATGGTTAGATTTCTACCTTAATTACTTTCTTGTACTTACAGATGTTTGCAAGGGGTATAATCACAAGTATGTATTAGTCCTAGGAAGGTCGGTACATTAGCACAGGTTCACCCACACAACACTTAGCAAGCTAAAGAAGATTAATCAACTATATGAAGCGAAAGCACTTGACAGTCTTCCCATGTGTCCTCGAGAATGTTTAGTCATCTTAAGTAATACAACCGGCTTGTCCTTTGCTGCATAAAGGACTGGGCCACTTGTTGCATTTATTCCTACTGTCTTTTGTTTACTCGTACTTTGTTTACTTGCTTTATCAAAAAACCCTAAAATCCATTTGCTAAGTATTTATAGAGAATTCCTGGTCCATACCACTAGCCAGCACCTTCTGCCCCTCGTTGGGTTCGACACTCTTACTTATCGAAAATACTACGATACACCCCCTATACTTGTGGGTCATCATCCGGCTACGGGAAGGCCCAGGTGACTTACCGACATAGGCCTATAGTGTTACTTGTAGTTCAAGATGTACTCTGTAACCGACTCTTAGTCGTAGCCGGATAGGTCTCTCCTGTAAACCCTAGGCCGGATATCTATATAAGCCTTCCTAGGGAGAGCTAATGTCTACGCACTTCTATTCTTGTAGACAGTTGTTGGGCCTCCAGGTGCAGAGGTTTGTAGAACAACAACAAGTTTCCCTTAAGTGGATTACCCAAGGTTTATCAAACTCAGGGAGGAAGTGGTCAAAGGTATCCCTCTCAAGCAACCCTGCAATCAAGATACAAGAAGTCTCTTGTGTCCCCAACTCACCCAATACACTTGTCAGGTGTATAGGTGCACTAGTTCGGCGAAGAGATAGTAAAATACAAGTGGTATGGATATAAGACAACGGTGATAGAGAATAGCTTGATGGCGTGGAAGAGACTAAAGGCAAACTGAAATAAAGATGGCAACAAGCAAACATGTAACAGATCTAGTTGCAAATGGTGTTTCAATGCTTAGAAACAAGGCCTAGGGATCATACTTTCACTAGTGAACACTCTCATATAAATATATTATCTTCATGATACTACTCTGAACTACTCTCCGGTTGGACACTCTAATCCATGGTAGGGCTATAATAGCACACCTCAAAGTAAGCCTTTCCCATCTAGATAACCCCACACTATCACCTTGAGCACTAGATGGTTCCAACAAACACCACAATTTCATAAAAACATCCAACTCCAAATATAACTCATAACAAGTATTTGTAATCTCTAGCCTAAGTGCCACCATGGTGTGCATGCTGTCACTTTCACACACATGGGGAGAGCAGAGATCTATTAAAGCACTTGAGTAGCAAGGTAGATCTACTTGATTACAAAGCTCATGATCACAATATGATCATGCATAGAGAGAGATATGAACACATAGCTACCGGTAGAACCCTTAGCCTCGAGGAAGAACTACTCCCTCATCATCATGGGAATCAACAACGACGGTGGAGATGGTGGTGGAGATCAATGGAGATGGCTCCGGGGGCACTTCCCCGTCCCGGCAGGATGCCGGAACAGAGACTTTCTGTCCCCCGAATCTCCCCTTCGGTGGTGGCGGTGCTTCGGAACTTTTCGTGGCTGGAGGCTTGACGATTTAGGGTTTTTGCATCGGGAGGCATCTTATAGGCGAAGAGGCAAGGTTGGTGGGCGGCCAGGGGGCCCACACCACCTGGTGGCGCGGCCAGGGCTAGCCCACGCCACCATATGGTGTGCCCACCCTGGTGCCCTACTCCGTCTCTGCTTCATGTTTCCGTGTTGCTCCGGGAAAAATAGGCATATTGGCTTTTGTCCCGTCCAATTACGAGAATATTGATTTTCTGCCTTTTCTAGAACCAAAAATAGAAGAAAATAGGCAACTGGCACTATGGCATCTTGTTAATAGGTTAGTTCCAGAAAATGTGTAAAAGTACTCCAAAGTGTGGACAAAACATAAGAAAGTAGATATAAAACAAGCATGGAACATCAAAAATTATAGATACGTTAGCAACGTATCAAGATCCTTTAGGGCACCCATAATATAACGATACTATCAACTCGCACAGATGAAACCCTTGTAACCCATATTTCGGCTCTGCCATATTACTGGATTGCTAGCAGGAGTAGGATCCATCCAAAGCCGGCGGATTCGAACCTGGGTAAACTTGTGTGCTCACCATCCCATGACGTCGTCCACACCCTCTCTTCCGCACGCCTCGAGGACCCCCTCATGGCGTACTTGTCATCAATCCGACGATAGTTGGCACCCACCATGGGGCAAGTGAGCTTCAGATCTGCGTTCCGGGCGGAATCTGCAAGAATCTGAATCGTGAGACTTGGATTCCGGCTAGGGAGGCTATGACTACCTACACCATCATGTCTTTTGGCGAGATCGATGTGTACATCGGTTTTGCTGATCCTGCCCCACCCACCCCAGCGATGTTGATAGAGGCAGAAGAAGTTTCTGGTTCCCCTCTGTCCGCGGAGGCGGTGGAGTTCCAGATCCCAGAAAACCCTAATCCCACCCAGCCCACACCAGTTGCAGGGATAGTGGAGAAAACTAATCTTGAAGTAGATCTCGTGGTACAAGCCGAATCTAGAGTGGATCTCCCTAGGGAGGCCGAATCCTAGATCAACCCACCCGCTGAGATTGATATCTAGGAGGAACAAGTCAACAACGCAGGTTCCGTCTCTTCTAACACCAGAACAGATCAACCCTTCCTGAGGCATACGTTGAGGCGCATGATGATGAAAGACACAAGCATGGATGAAGTTCTCGAAGCCATCAGAATTTTCGAAGAAGCCCACGAGGAAACCCGTAACTACCTCAGGACGCACACATCGTACTTTGTTGGATATGTTGGATCTGGATCCGGCTCTGCCAATGCTGGAGACAACAAAGACTCGGTGCTGGAGGCGATCGGAACAAATACCGACTTACCAGCATCTTCGGATGACTCCATGACATCGGCAGATTTCCGAAAGTTCTCCAAGGAATATGAAGCGGAGTACAACTCCAAAGCTGCAGAAGAAGGAGAAGCCATGGACGAAGGATCCGGAGAAAACTCTCCCAAAGCGCAGGATGACATGGATCTCGGAGACAATCCCGATATCCAGATGTCTGAAAGTACTGATCAGAGCTTGACTCCAGGAAACGGAGCAAAAGCCGTCTTTGCTACCAGCGCTACCAAGAAGGCAAAGAAGAAGAATAAGAAAAACAAGACCCCGACACAAGATACTCCAGCGGAGGAAGTGGTTGCCGAGGAATACAAAGAAGACTCGGATGGAGCTTTAATCCCAGACAAGCCCAAGGAAGCTTCGGTGGATGGACATGTGGTAACCGCTGGGGCCTGTAGGCTCATCGATGCTGCATTAACCACACCCATCCCTACTGCAGCAGAACTCACTACCGCAGAATTGGAAGAAAGGGCCCAAGCCCTAGAAGCGTGTCGCCAAGTACTCCTGGATGAAGCCAAAAACATCAAGGAGGAGAAGAAGCACATGGCTACTGTGGAGAAGCTCATCTCCCTACAACATCAGAAGACCCGGAAAGGCCACGTAAGGGCCGACAAATTTCCGGAAGTTCGCAAGGTTCTCTTTGAGGGAGACCTGAGGATGCCTTGTTTCGACAACAGTGGGGATCTGGTGTATCCAACACCAGTGCAGAACACCGCTGCGGCTCAAGATATTCTGGCGAATAACCCAGGCCCAAAAGAGGTTCGATTAGGCATAAAGCTACTTACCAAGGGTCTAGAGCAACAAAAGGTCATGAAATACGGAAGCGGAAAACTGGTCTCTCAGTCCGACCAATGTCGCACGGATCCGGCCTGGGATGATATCAGGCCCCAACGGGTGCCGGAACAGCATCACCATTCCGACCGTCGAGAAGATAACTACTCAAGAACCGGATCTTCAGGCCAACAACACAAAACCACTTGCAACTAGAGTAATGTCGCTCTAGCCGTAGAGCAAGACACAGTTGCAGCACTGTATCCGAGACACCCTCCTCGGCAAGAGTCGAACAATCGCAGAGAAGAAAACAAACAGAAACGTCAGGAGGAGGACCGTCAAAGGATGCCACCTCCTACACATGCAAGCCGTCCGGCTAAACCTCACGAAGCTGTGGGGAACAACGTATGAAGGAACGACGGACACCGTGCCGAGTCAAGCCGGTAGGGGGCTCGTAGTAGCGAAGACCCTCCCTAGAACCAGAATAATGCCGCTTCAGATGGAGGCCGGCGATCAGCCGGAAATAATCCACCTGATCCACCCTCTCCACCAAGTAGCCACCATAATGGCTCTCAAGGATGGCGTCATGGCGGGGAAGGTGGTGGCAGAAGTAGAAGTCCGGCTCCAAGGCATCGTAGCCATAGCTGTCAACTAGGACGGCGATCCCTGTCACCAAGCACTGCGAGACATCGGATCAACTCTAACATAGAAGCGCGGCGCTACGAGACCGACAAAATATATGTGGGTCCAAAATGCTTCGGACCGCGCATATGACAAACAAACTTCCCAGAAGGATTTGCTATCTCAAGGCATATTCAGGCCTACGATGGTGTAGCTCGGCCAGATACTTGGCTCCAGGATTTTTTCTAGGCTTGCTGCATCGCTAAAGGCGGAAACAGCTTGGTCACAACCCGATATCTCCCACTCATGCTGTGGAAGACGGCGCGATCCTGGCTCAATGAACTTCCGGAAAACACCATACACAACTAGTATGACATGCAAAGCACATTCTTTTGGAATTTCGAAGGCACATATCGGAGGCCCTGTACGGTAGGAGACCTGCAGTGGTGCACCCAGAAAGCCGGAGAAACTTGCCGAGATTACCTCGGACGATGGACCGACACCATGAACTCCGGTGAAGGAGTAAACGACCAAACTGCGATTCAAGCTTTCATTGCAGGACTCCCAATTGGTCTACTGCGTCACTGCTTGAAGTGTGTCAAGGTCACTGATTTGGGAGAGATGATAGAAACAATGAGCAAGTACGCAGATGCCAACGACGATGCAGAAGGACTACTGAACGCCCTAGCTATGCCACACTCGGCAAAACAACCAAAGTAGCAAGCTCAGAAGCACAAAAACACCTCAGAAGAAAAGCCCAACATGGAAACAGCGGTTGTCGTTGCTACTTTTGGGTCTGGAGGACGAGGAGGGCGCGGCGGTGGCCACGGACGCGGTCGTGGGACATTAAGGGTCCATGGAAGAGGAGACCAGCAACCTAGCAAAACCTACTCCTGGGCTGACATAACCAATAACCCGTGCATGCATCACTTAGATCCTAACAGGGGCTTGTCCCACACAAACGCCGAGTGTCATTTCAATGACGACATCAAAAAAGATGATACCGCTGGCTACAGGGCGAAGCGGAAGAAGGGAAAAAAGAATCCTGAAAAAGAAAAAGAGTCCAAGGAAGATTCCAACATGGAGGAAGCTGATGCTTAAAATCCTAGGTCGGATGGAAAGAAGAACTTCCCAACAAAGAAATACACCTACGTCACTTTCCTTGGGTCTCAACCAGCTAAGGTCAAGAAAGCAGTAATGCATGAGCTCAATGCAACTGTTCCGGCTGTCTCGCAATACTTGGACTGGTCGGAAGTGGCAATCACCTTTGACCGCACTGATCATCCGCCTAAGTTGCACATGTGAGGAAAATACGCCTTAATCATCAACCCACTTATTGATGGTTATGGTTTCTGATACATTGCAAATGTATCTATAATTTTTGATGTTCCATGCTTGGTTTTATCCACTTTCTTGTGTTTTTTCCAACACTTTGGAATACTTTTCATATGATTTCTTGGACTAACCTATTAACAAGAGCCACAGTGCTAGCTGCTTGTTTTCTGCTGTTTTTGGTTCCAGGAAAGTCAGAAAATGAATATTCTCAGAATTGGACGGGACAAAAGCCAAAGTGCCTATTTTTCCGGAAGTCATCAGATGCCAGAATACGAGACGGAGAGGAGCCAGGGGGCCACCACACCACCTGGCCACGCGAGCCAGGCCTGGCCGCGCCATGGGGAGGTGTGGCCAGCCCAGGCACCCTCTTGGCCTCTCCTTCTGCCTATAAGATGCCCTCGGGACAAAAACCCTAAGTACCCGATCAAAATCCACGAAAGAGTCTGTAGCCGCCGTCATCTCCATCCCTAGACCGGGAGGGATCTGAAGCTCTTCCCGGCACCCTGCCGGAGAGGGGAATTCACCCTGGAGGCATTCTTCATCACCATGCAATCCTCCGGTGTGATGCGTGAGTAGTTCATCCTTGGACTACGAATCCATGTAGTAGCTAGATGGCTGGTTCTCCTCCTTTGTGCTTTCATGTTTAGATCTTGTGACCTCCATTCATGATCAAGATCATCTATTTGTAATCATACATGTTGTGTTTGCGGGGATCCGATGGATATTGAGATGCTATTTTAGATTGATTATTGATTCTATCATGTCTTTGTTATTTGTGATCTTGCATGCTTTCTGTTGTTAGTAGCTATCTTGGCCATGTAGATGCTAGCAACTCCAAGAGTTAGTATTTATGCTCGATAGTGGGTTCATGCCTATGGTAATCTGGGGAAGTGACGGAAATCTCTAAGGTACTAGATGTGCTGTTGCTACTAGGGAGAAAACAACAATCTTTTGTTCATAGAACAATCATATTGTTTACTTTACACGTAGTTTGTAAAGCAATAATCTGTTGCTTGCAACTTAATACTGGAGGGGGTTCAGATGATAACTTGAAGGTGGATTATTAGTCATAGGTGTAGTTGGATGGCGGTCTATGTATAATGTTGTAATGCCCAATCAAGTTTCAAAGGAGTCAAGATGATTAGTATATGCATGTATTGCTTTCTCGATGTTTGTCAATTGCCCCGCTGTAATTTGTTCACCCAGCATGTTATCTATCTAAGGAGAGCCACCTCTAGTGAACTATGGATCCCGGTCCTTTTTATTTTACATACAATCTACAAACTATTACTGCTTTGTGTTTACTTTCTGCAAACTATTACTTCTTTCCATTCGATACGTTTAATCCTTTGTTTTTAGCAAAACACGGTGAGATTGACAACCTGATCGCAAGTTGGGGACAGAGTTCTGTGGTTGTGTTGTGCAGGTCTCCACGTTGCTACTAGCATCGGTAGTGCGCCCTCCCAAGGCTCAGCTAGCAACACCTTTGGGGTGTTTCCTTGCTCCTACTGGTTCGATTAAACCTTGGTTTCATAACTGAGGGAAACTTGCTGCTGTGCTCATCATACCTTCCTCTTGGGGTTCCCAACGAGCTCTACATCAACACTGAGCCATCAAGCATTTTTCTGGCGCTGTTGCCGGGGAACAAAGAAGAAGAAACTCCCACGCCAACATCGCACCAGCAAGCATTTTTCTGGCGCCGTTGCCGGGGAGTCAAGGACATCTTCACAAGGGGAGTCCCTCATAACCAATCTCTTTACTTTGTTATTTTTGTTTTGCTTAGTTTCTTTTGCTTTGTTTGCTTGTTTCTTTATCAAAAACACAAAAAATTAGTTTTATGACTTTGCTTTCTTTATTAAAAATACAAAAAAAATTAGTTCCTACTATAGTTATTATTTTCATTGGTCTATTATTGTCTTGCTTTATCATGCTTTCTATCAATGGTTGGTTTCTTTGAAACTGAATCTTATTGGCAAGGTGGGTTCACGGAAGAACAAAAATATTATTATAAGGAACACCTCTTGTCACAAAAAGGGAAACACTTATGGGAACAAATTGATAAATTATATACCATTGCTATAAACATGTGCTCTACTTATAACGTTACTTATTGCTTTGATAAATCTTGTTGCTGTAGGAGGTATACACACCTCCCTTTTTAATGTGAGTATAATGATAATGTTACCATATCTTCTTATGTTAAAGGGAATTATGAATTTTATGATGTGGAACAAATTGAAGAATTTATTGCTTGGAAGGGTGCATTTGAACTTGCTAGTTTGCTTGAAAATACTGATGATTCACCTTATAAATATGAGGTTTATGATATACTTAAAATTTTCTTTGATAATTACAAGGTAGAAAATGGCTATATTCTTGAATATCTTAATAGATGCTCTCCACCAATGCAAGGGACTAATGCCTTGCAGGAGCCTATGGAAGAAGAAATTGCTGAAACTAGAAGCTCATTGGATGAAAAAGAGGAGGAGAGTGATGATCAAGAGGAGGAAGAATGGATCTACCCATCCCTACCTTCTAATGAGAGTAACTCTTTACCCCTTACATTATTTGATTGTCCCCCATGCTTACCAAAGGAGGACGAATGTCATGTTCCTGCGAATTCTTTTGAAAATGTTTATAGTAAAGCTCTAGTGTTTGTAGATCATGAAAAGCATGCTTTATGTGATATTTATATTGTTGAGTTTATTCATGAGGCTACTGAAAATTATTATGAGAGAGGAAAATATGGTTCTAGAAGTTTTCATGGTAATGAAACACCTCTCTATGTGCTAAACATTTTGAAGTTACTCTTGTTTTACCTACCCATTCTTGTTACTATGTGCTTCTTTGATTTATTTTCTTACAAGATTCCTATGCATAGGAAGTGGGTTAGACTTAAATGTGTTTTGAATTTGCTTCTTGATGCTCTCTTTTACTTCAATTCATATTTCTTATGTGAGCATCTTCTCAAACTATCATGCCTAACTTAAAGGCGTTAAAAAAAGTACTTATTGGGAGATAACCCAAAAGTTTTAGATGAGTCTTGGAAGTTATTACTTCATTAATAACCGCACCTTATCCTTTTTATTTGCTTTTTGTGCCAAGAGTAACCTCTAATAAGAGAGAAGTAATGATTGGGAAAGTTGCTGTCCCGAAACAGATTTCTGTGCTTCACCGTAAAAATTCGTGTAAAATATCAGAACGTATTTTTGAGGCGTGAATTTTTGTGCTTATGCCCCAGGTTTTTATCTAACTTTCGTTAGTTCAACACTTTTTTATTTGAGCAACAGAAGGTCTTCGAAACAATTCGTCTTTACCTGCTGGTCTGTTTTGACAGATTTCTGCCGTTTTCTGTATTTGCTTCTTGTTGATTCCTTATTGAGTTCTTTTGGGGAATTGAGCTTTTTGAGGGAAGTGCTTCAGTATCTAGTGTTCTAATGGAAGTTTATTGGTGTTAGAACTGAACCTTAAGACTTATTTATCTTGAGTGCACTAATGTTGCTAATAAAGATTGTGTGAAGTTTTGTATGAAGGAAAAATTTCAGATGTATGGAAGGAATGAGTAATGAGATGAAGGATGGACTAAAGCTCAAGCTTGGGGATACCACGCGTGTCACCCCAAGAAATATCCAAGAAGTACAAGCGTCAAAGCTTGGGGATGCCCAAGGCATCCCCTTCTTCATCAATAAAAATCCCAGGTTTCTTCCAAACGTTTCATTTTTATTGTTTCATGCACAGTTGTGTTGTTCTTGGAGCGTCTTCTTTTTCGTTTTAGTTTTGGTTTTTCGTTTGCTTAGTTTTGTTAGTTTTCTGAATAAATTGGTTGGACCCCCTCTTTCATACATTGGTTTGCAAATAGTTTGGTTTGGTTTGGAAAAGAGTAGGAAAGTTCATGCTTATGTGGTAAAAAGAGCTCGTTTTGACTGTGGCCTATGCTTTGTCATGCCATGCTTGATATTGTTTTGGCTTTATGCTTAGTATTATTTGTTGTAGCATGGCTTGTTATAAACAATTGAGATTTCTTAATGTGCCTTGGATGAATCATGCGTTGTTTTAGCACATTAAAGCATAGTATAGTGGTATTCTCCTTTGATGCTTTATTTGGGTTAACTTGGCGCATTCTCACACCATGTTATGACTATCTCAAGTCACCATAGCCTTTATGATCCTTTAGTTTTCAACTTGTAGTATCACTTTATACTTTGATCAATGATATTTTGTCGCTCTGCATGATTATGGCCATTATTGCTCTCTTAGTTTGTCGCTCCCAATCTTTTGCTAGCCTCCACAACCAAGTATGAGTTCCACTCATGCATCCAACTCCCTAAACCAAATTATTCCAAAGAGTCCACCATACCTACCTACTAGCTTATGCTATTCCAAGTATATTCATGCTTTTGTTTACCTTCCAAATTGAACTTGTTATGAGAAAACTAGTGATTAAAGCTCTCACGAACTTGATGGCACACTTTACTTTTCTTGCCCTTAATAAACTTGAACCATTGTGTCGTCTATGTTGTATATGCTTGCACTTATTTGTTGGGAATTAGCAAAACCATGCTTTCATGGGGAACGCTTTCAACATTGCACTTGGTACTTGTACCTAGTTGATATCATGCTCTTTTGTATATGGATGTCGTCGGTGTGAAATGAGAGGGGAGCTTGTAAGTCCATGGAGTTATGTATATGTGTTAGAGAAACGCCTGTGCCGCTGGTCTAATCCATGCTGACATGGTGGAAACCTGTAGCGTAACCATAATGAGCTGTCTATGAAACATTCTTCTTATAAAAAAAGAGTCCTATATTGAGAAAAAAAGAGAAAAAGAAAATAAAAGAGATTATGAAAAGAGCAAAGAGAGAAAAAACACCATATTCCCATGGTAAATAAGAAGATTGCTGAGATGCTTGTTGTCTTCTTGCCTTGTCATTTTGATATGGGGATTCTTCCGTATCATCAGGCAAGGGGTACCCCGTTGGAGGTTCTCTATGATACACATGTACTTACGATGACAAGAACTTACTGGTGACTAAACTTGAGTAGCATGAGGAGCGGCCCTCGTATACAAGGGACATGAGATTCCTAACTTATACTTCGTTAAGCATGTACACCATAGTTTGTTCACTTTAACCTTAATCACTTCAAGATGCTTATGATAGGGGCAATGAGAGCTGAAAGCTATAAGTACCATAATTTTTGGAAGCTCTTTATTAGACTTGAATCCCTACTTCCTTTTATAAAGGCCTTTCTTCCACCATTATATTGAGTCTCCACGTTCTATCTTTATGCACCTACTTTGAGAGCATAGTGGCCATTCTTAGTTCTATGTGCATTGTCCCAAGACTAGTTGATTGATGCATAACTTGATATTGCTTGTTTTAAACTATTTGTATCTAGTCACTTTTATGAACTTTGAAGGTGTCCTATGCATTTATATTTGCTACTCTATGAGGGACAAGCTGAATACTATTATGCTATGTTTTCTTTATGTGAAACAAACAAACGTCTTGCAAAGCAGTGTTATTCATGAATCTTTTGTTTGTGCCTTTTCATGTTGCAACATAGTTGCTTTGTCCTATTGCTAGAACTTTGTCTTTCATATTATGATTGAAGTACTATGATCCCAGCTTTGAATGTTTTACAAATACTTTGATCAAGTCTTTGATGGTGCATGTCACCTCAAAAATTATTCTTTCTTTTTATCACTTACCTACTCGAGGACGAGCAAGAGTTAAGCTTGGGGATGTTGATACATTACAAATGTATCTATAATTTTTGATGTTCCATGCTTGTGTTTTGTCCACACTTTGGAGTACTTTTCATATGATTTCTTGGACTAACCTATTAACAAGAGCCACAGTGCCAGCTGCCTGTTTTCTACTGTTTTTGGTTCCAGGAAAGTCAGAAAATGAATATTCTCGGAATTGGACGAGACAAAAGCCAAACTGCCTATTTTTCCGGAAGTCACGAGATGCCAGAATTCGAGACAGAGAGGAGCCCGGGGGCCACCACACCACCTGGCCACGCGGGCCAGGCCTGGCCGCGCTAGGGGGTGGTGTGGCCAGCCCAGGCACCCCCTCGCCCTTTGCTTCTGCCTATAAGATGCCCTTGGGATGAAAACCCCAAGTACCCGATCAAAAATCCACGAAAGAGTCTGTAGCCGCTGTCATCTCCATCCGTAGATCGGGAGGGATCTGAAGCTCTTCCCGGCACCTTGCCGGATAGGGGAATTCACCCTGGAGGCCTTCTTCATCACCATGCAAGCCTCCGGTGTGATGCGTGAGTAGTTCATCCTTGGACTACGGATCCATGTAGTAGCTAGATGGCTGGTTCTCCTCCTTTGTGCTTTCATGTTTAGATCTTGTGAGCTCCGTTCATGATCAAGATCATCTATTTGTAATCATACATGTTGTGTTTGCGGGGATACGATGGATATTGAGATGCTATTTCAGATTGATTATTGATTCTATCATGTCTTTGTTATTTGTGATCTTGCATGCTTTCCGTTGTTAGTAGCTATCTTGGCCAAGTAGATGCTAGCAACTCCAAGAGTTAGTATTTATGCTCGATAGTGGGTTCATGCCTCTGGTAATCTGGGGAAGCGATGGAAATATCTAAGGTACTAGATGTGCTGTTGCTACTAGGGAGAAAACAACAATCTTTTGTTCATAGAACAATCGTATTGTTTACTTTACACGCAGATCGTAAAGCAATAATCTGTTGCTTGCAACTTAATACTGGAGGGGGTTTGGATGATAACCTGAAGGTGGATTATTAGTCATAGATGCAGTTGGATGGCGGTCTATGTATAATGTTGTAATGCCCAATCAAGTTTCAAAGGATTCAAGATGATTAGTATATGCATGTATTGCTTTCTCGATGTTTGTCAATTGCCCCGCTGTAATTTGTTCACCCAGCATGTTATCTATCTAAGGAGAGCCACCTCTAGTGAACTATGGATCCCGGTCCTTTTTCTTTTACATACAATCTACAAACTGTTACTGCTTTGTGTTTACTTTCTGAAAACTATTACTTCTTTCCATTCGATACGTTTAATCCTTTGCTTTCAGCAAAACACGGTGAGATTGACAACCTCATCACAAGTTGGGGACAGAGTTCTGTGGTTGTGTTGTGCAGGTCTCCACGTTGCTACTAGCACCGGTAGTGCGCCCTGCCAAGGCTCAGCTAGCAACACCTTTGGGGTGTTTCCTTGCTCCTACTGGTTCGATTAAACCTTGGTTTCATAACTGAGGGAAACTTGCTGCTGTGCTCGTCATACCTTCCTCTTGGGGTTCCCAACAAGCTCTACATCAACACTGAGCCATCAAGCATTTTTCTGGCGCCGTTGCCGGGGGAACGAATAAGAAGAAACTCCCACGCCAACATCGCACCAGCAGTTTCTCCAAGACTCTTATGGATGGCGGCAACAACATCAACATTCTATATGTTGAAACGCTACGTTGGATGAGGATCTCGGAGACCCAGCTGAATCACAGCTCGGTGATCTTTCACGGAGTTGTCCCAGAAAGACAAGAAAATCCCCTGGAAGAGATCACTTTGGATGTCACCTTTGGTACTCCAAAGAATTATTAGACGGAGGCTCTTTCTTTTGAAGTGGTTCCGTTCAAGAGCGCCTATCACGCTATATTCGGACGACCGGCTTACTAGGCTTTTATGGCTCGTCCGTGTTACATTTACAATATGATGAAAATTCCAGGTCCCAACGGAGTAATCACCATCAAGGGAGACCCGAAGAAAGCGCGAGAGTGCGAGGACAGAAATGCCGCCTTTGCTGAAGCCATGCTACACGCCCAGGAGTACCAGGAGATCAAGAAGACCATCAACCCGTCCGAGATGCCCGCGACGAAGAAGGAGGTGACAAAGCCGACTCTAGAGTACAAAGCATCTGAAGAGACGAAGACGACGCCACTAAAGGATGATGACCCCTCCAAGGTGACTCAAATAGGTGTAGGTTTAGACCGCGCATAGGAAAGCGCGCTTGTCAAGTTCCTCAAAGCAAATCAAGACATCTTCGCATGGCAGCCATCTGACATGACCGGAGTACCTAGGGAACTTGCCGAGCACTCTCTAAATGTACACCCAAATGCTAAACCCGTCAAACAGTCCCGACGATGTTTCGGCGATGAAAAGAGAAAAGCAATAGCTAAGGAACTAGCCCGGCTAGAGTTAGCCGGATTCATAGAAGAGGTCATCCATACTGATTGGTCGGCCAACCCTGTAATGGTCCCTAAAAAGGACACCACTGATTTAAGGATGTGTGTTGATTATACTGCCTTGGACAAGGCTTGTCCCAAAGATCCGTTCGCTCTGCCTAGGATTGATCAAGTTATTGATTCTACGACAGGCTCAGAACTCCTATGTTTTCTCGACGCATATTCTGGTTATCACCAAATTCAGATGAAGGAATCAGACAAAGTCAAAACTTCATTCATAACCCCCTTTGGAACCTTCTATTTCATTACGATGCCCTTTGGGCTCAAGAACGCAGGAGCTACCTACCAGCGCACTATGCAGCGTTGCCTCCATGACCAAATCGGATGTAATGTACATGCATATGTGGACGATATTGCGGTGATGTCCAAAAAGAAGGAAACTCTAATTTCTGACTTAGATGTGACATTCGCCAATCTATGCAAATACAACATAATGCTTAATCCGAAGAAATTCTTCTTTGGAATACCAGCCGAAAAATTGTTAGGTTTCATCGTGTCACAAAGAGGCATAGAGGTGAATCGTGACAAGATCAAGGCTATACTCAATATTTCCAGGCCTACTCGCCTGAAGGACATTCAAAGTCTAAGTGATTGCATTGCTGCAGTCAGTCGGTTTGTAAGCTAGCTTGATGAAAGAGCCGCACCACTTTACAAGCTCCTGAAAAAGACCAAAAAGTTTGTTTGGACTGATGAAGCTGAAGCTGCACTACAAGACCTGAAAGCAGTAATTTCGTCTGCTCCTATCCTCGCAGCACCGGAACCCCAGGAACCGATGTTGCTCTATATCATTGCGACAAACAGAGTCATCAGTGTCATCATGGTAGTGGAAAGACCTGAGGAAAATCAGGAACACCCGATGTAGCGTCTGACTTATTACCTCAGCGAAGTCCTAACCGAATCTATGCAGCGGTATCCGCACTACCAAAAGCTGGCTTATAGTGTGTTCTTCGCATCCTGGAAGTTACAACATTATTTTCAGGAACATTCAATTACCATGGTGAGCACAGCTCCCATGAGAGACATCATCAACAACAACGATGCTACATGGCATGTCGCAAAATGGGGCATAGAGCTTTCGACTTTCGACATTGAGTATAAACCTCGTACAACAATCAAATCCCAAATCCTCGTTGACTTTGTCGTTGATTGGACAGAGACAACGGAGAACATGACCCCACCAGAGTCAGAATACTGGACCTTGCATTTTGACAGGTCTAAGGCGCTCGGGGGCTCGGGGGATGGCATGGTACTCAAGTCACCCCAAGGAGATAAACTTTTCTATGTGTTGTAGATTCATTTTACGACAATGAATAATATTGCCGAGTATGAAGCACTGCTACATGGAATCCGGATTGCTAAGGATATCGGCATTCGACGATTAATGTGTTATGGAGATTCAGATCTTGTTGCTTAACAAGTGTCAGACATCTGTAATGCAAACAAACACATGGCAACATAGCGAGCTATCGTGGATGAATTATCAAAATCGTTTGAAGGGTTTGAGGTTCAACACATCCCTCAAACAGAAAATGAGGAAGCAGATGCATTATCTCGAATAGGGTCTGCACAGAAAAAGGTCCCGAATGGCGCTTTCTTAGAGCACCTCAAAGTTCCCTCTATAAAAGGAGTAGATGAGGAATATCCGACCAAATCCGACTCACCTTTAATAGCAGTTCTGGCTGTAATTCCCAGCTGGACTAAACCCTACCTTGATTACTTGGTAGATGGCAAATTACCTGAAGACGAGGTTCTGAGCCGGTAGATCGTCCGACGAGCAAAAACCTATACAATCGTAAATGGTGAGGTCTATAAGCGGAGCGTGTCTGGGGTATTTGAGCGCTATGTATCTCCGGAAGAAGGAGTGGAAATCCTAAGGGAAATCCACGAAGGTGAATGCGGTCATCACGCTGCAGCCAAATCCTTAGTGGCAAAAGCTTTTAGACACGAATTTTTCTAGCTTACAGCTAAGGCGGATGCCGAACGGCTGGTCAAGACGTGCAAAGGCTACCAAAAGTACTCCAAACAAGCTCATGTTCCGGCTGATCAGCTAAGAACAATACCTATAACATGGCCTTTCGCGGTCTGGGGGCTTGACATGGTAGGACCATTTAAACGAGCACCAAGTGGGTTTACTCACCTCTTAGTGATGGTGGATAAATTCACGAAATGGATCGAGGCTAAACCCATCACAAGTTGTGATGGAGAAACAACCAAAAGATTTGTTGAAGATGTTATAATCTGATACGGTTATCCGCATAGCATTATTACGGACAACAGGAGTAATTTTTCTATGGGAGAACTTGCCGAATTCTGCGATGAACAAAATATCCGGCTTGACATTGCGTCAGTCGCACATCCACAAGCTAATGGACAAGTCGAAAGAGCAAACGGTTTAATCCTACAAGGCCTAAAACCAAGACTCGAAGCGCCACTATGTCGTGCTGCGGGGGCTTGGGCAGAGGAATTACCCTCTGTGATATGGAGCTTGAGAACAACTCCAAACAGGTCAACCGGATACACACCTTTCTTCTTGGTCTATGGTGCAGAAGCAATTCTTCCTAGTGATTTGATTCACACATCTCCTCGCGTTGCCGTGTATATTGAAGAGGATGCCGAAATTTCTCGACAAAATGATCTGAATTTAATCGAAGAAGTGCACGTCATTGCTGAGATGAGATCAATAGCCTATCAGCACAAGTTACGCAAGTATCATAGCCAGAGAGTTAGAAACCGGTCTTTCAACAAGGGCGATTTGGTTCTCCGGTTTGTGCAGAAAAGAAAGCAAAAACTTTCCCCATTATGGGAAGGGCCCTTTTTAGTTAGCCGAGTATTGCACAATGGTTCTTACTATCTAACTAATATGCGTCCAGTCAAAGAAAGACCTGCTACTAAGAAGAGAAAGAGAGCTGGAGGCAGTACAGACCCGGAAGAATTAGACAGACCGTGGAATATTGCTCAGCTATGTCCCTTTTATTCTTAAATTATCTTTCCTTGTAATCATATATGTGTACATGTTCAATGAGAAATAAAAGTATTGGTTGCCTCAAATTTTTTCTGAGAAGTTATTTACCATCTTATTTCCGAATGATCATGTCACAATCAAAAATCCTAGAATACTTGAAAGTACTTTATGCTCATGTTTGTTCTGGTTATGATTTCCGACTCTAAAAATGCTACCTTCGGGTATAACTCTAAATTTTCTAGTTTGTACTTTGGTTATTTGTCTGATTGCCAGATGCGGGTATTTTCCGAGTAGTGAATTGTTGGTACTGGAAGCCGGCTCTGTTTCCGAGTTTAAACTGGTTTAGCAATTGAGCTTCGTTGCTCGGCAGAGATTCCGTGTGGAAGGTTGGTGATGTCTACGCACTTCTATTCTTGTAGACAGTTGTTGGGCCTCCAAGTGCAGAGGTTTGTAGAACAGCAACAAGTTTTACCTTAAGTGGATCACCCAAGGTTTATCGAACTCAAGGAGGAAGTGGTCAAAGGTATCCCCTCTCAAGCAATCCTGCAATCAAGATACAATAAGTCTCTTGTGTCCCCAACACACCCAATACACTTGTCAGGTGTATAGGTGCACTAGTTCGGTGAAGAGATAGTGAAATTAAAGTGGTATATATAATTATAAGTGGTAACGGTGATAGAAAATAGCTTGCTAGCGTGTGGTTGACGTGGGAAAAGACTAAAGGCAAACTGAAATAAAGAAGGAAACAAGCAAACATGTAACAAATCTAATTGCAAACGGTGTATCAATGCTATTGCTTAGAAACAAGGCCTAGGGATCATACTGTCATTAGCGAACACTCTCATATAAATATATTCTCTTTATGATACTACTCTTAACTACTCTCCGGTTGGACACTCTAATCCATGGTAGGGCTATAACAACACACCTCAAAGTAAGCCTTTCCCATCTATATAACCCCACACTGTCACCTTGAGCACTAGATGGTTCCAACAAACACCACAATTTCATAGAAACATCCAACTCCAAATATAACTCATAACAAGTATTTGTAATCTCTAGCCTAAGTGCCACCATGGTGTGCACACTGTTAACTTCACACACATGGGGAGAGCAGGGATCTATTAAAGCACTTGAGTAGCAAGGTAGATCTATAGATTACAAGCTCATGATATCAATAAGATCATGCATAAAGAGAGAGATGAACACATAGCTACCGGTAGAACCCTTAGCCTCGAGAGAGAACTACTCCCTCCTCATCATGGGAATCAGCAATGGTGATGGAGATGGTGGTGGAGATCGATGGAGATGGCTCCAGGGGCACTTCCCCATCCCGGCAGGGTGCCGGAACAGAGACTTTCTATCCCCCGAATCTCCCCTTCGGTGGCGGCGGTGCTGTGGAACTTTTCGCGGCTGGAGGCTTGATGATTTAGGGTTTTTTCCTTGGGGGAGATATATAGGCAAAAGAGGCAAGGTCGGTGGCCGGCCAGGGGGCCCACGCCATGCCCTGGCGCGGCAAGGGGGACCCGCACCTAGGGGTGGTGTGGCCACCCTATGACCCCTCTCCGACTCTCCTTATGGCTCCGTGAGTCTTCCGGGAAAATAACAAATTTGGCTTTTGTCCGGTCCAATTCCGAGAATATTCATTTTCTGACTTTCTTGGAACCAAAAACAGCAGAAAACAGGCAACTGGCACCGTGGCATCTTATTAATAGGTTATTCCAAGAAATCATATGAAAAGTATTCCAAAGTGTGGAGAAAACATAAGAAAGTAGATAAAACCAAGCATGGAACATCAAAAATTATAGATACATTTGCAATGTATCAACATCCCCAAGCTTAACTCCTGCTCATCCTCGAGTAGGTAAGTGATAAAAAGAATAATTTTTGAGGTGACATGCACCATCAAAGACTTGATCAAAGTATTTGTAAAACATTCAAAGCTGGAATCATAATACTTCATTCATAACATGAAAGACAAGGTTCTAGCAATAAGACAAAGAAACCATGATGTATCATGAAAAGGCACAAACAAAAGATTCATGAATAATAACGCTTTGCAAACCTTTCTTTGTTTCACATAAAAAAAAACATAATAGTATTCAGCTTGTCCCTCATAGAGTAGCAAATATAAATGCATAGGACACCTTCAAAGTTCATAAGAGTGACTAGATACAAATAGTTTAAAACAAGCAATATCAAGTTATGCATCAATGAACTAGTCTTGGGACAATGCACATAGAACTAAGAATGGCCACTATGCTCTCAAAGTAGGTGCATAAAGGTAGAAGGTGGAGACTCAATATAATGGTGGAAGAAAGGCCTTCATAAAAGGAAGTAGGGATTCAAGTCTCATAAAGAGCTTCCAAAAATTATGGTACTTATAGCTTTCAGCTCTCATTGCCCCTATCATAAGCATCTTGAAGTGATTAAGGTTAAAGTGAACAAACTATGGTGTACATGCTTGATGAAGTATAAGTTAGAAATCTCATGTTCCTTGAATACGAGGGCCGCTCCTCATGCTACTCAAGTACATGTCATCGTAAGTACATGTGTATCATAGAGAACCGCCAACGGGGTACCCCTTGCCCGATGATACGGAAGAATCCCCATATCAAAATGACAAGGCAAGCAGACAACGAGCATCTCAGCAATCTTCTTATTTACCATGGGAATATGGTGCTTTTTTTCTCTCTTTCCTCTTTTCATCTCTTTTTTCTTTTTCTCTTTTTTCTCAATATAGGACTCTTTTTTTATAAGAAGAATGCTTCATAGACAACTCATTATGGTTACGCTGCAGGTTTCCACCATGTCAGCATGGATTAGACCAGCGGCCCAGACGTTTCTCTAACACATATACATAACTCCATGGAGTTACAAGCTCCCCTTTCATTTCACACCGACGACATAAATAGACAAAAGAGCATGATATCAACTAGGTACAAAGTACAAGTGCAATGTTGAAAGTGTTCCCCATGACAGCATCGTTCTGCTAATCCCCAACATATAAGTGCAAGCATATACAACATATACGACACAATGGTTCAAGTTTATTAAGGGCAAGAAAAGTAAAGTGTGCCATCAAGTTCGTGAGAGCTTTAATCACTAGTTTTCTCATAACAAGTTTAATTTGGAAGGTAAACAAAAACATGAATATACTTGGAATAGCATGTGCTAGTAGGTAGGTATGGTGGACTCTTTGGAATAACTTGGTTTAAGGAGTTGGATGCATGAGTGGAACTCATACTTGGTTGCGGAGGCTAGCAAAAGACTGGGAGCAACATACTAAGAGAGCAATAATGTCCATAATCATACAGAGCGACAAAACATCATTGATCAAAGCATAAAGTGATACTACAAGTTGAAAACTAAAGGATCATAAAGGCTATGGTGACTTGAGATAGTCATAACATGGTGTGAGCATGCGCCAAGTCAACCCAAATGAAGCATCAAAGGAGAATACCACAATACTATGCTTTAATATGCTAAAACAACGCATGATTCTTCCAAGGCACATTAAGAAGTCTCAATTGTTTATAACAAGTCATGATACAGCAAAGAATACTAAGCCTAAAGCCAAAACAATATCAAACATGGCATGACAAAGCATAGGCCACAGTGAAAAACAAGCTCTCTTTACCATTAAGCATGAACTTTCCTACTCTTTTCCAATCCAAACCAAACTATTTGAAAACCAATGTATGAAAGAGGGGGTCTAACCAATTTATTCAGCAAACTAAGAAAACAAAAAAACCAAAACAAAAATGAAAAAGAAGACGCTCCAAGAACAACACAACTGTGCATGAAATAATAAAAATGAAGTGTTTGGAAGAAATCTGGGATTTTTATTGATGAAGAGGGGGATGCCTTGGGCATCCCCAAGCTTTGACACTTGTACTTCTTGGATATTTCTTGGGGTGACACGCGTGGCATCCCCAAGCTTGAGCTTTAGTCCATCCTTCATCTCATTACTCATTCCTTCCATACACCTGACATTTTTCCTTCATACAAAACTTCACACAATCCTTATTAGAACATTAGTGCACTCAAGATAATAGGTCTTTAGGTTCAGTTCCAACTCCAATAAAACTTCCATTAAAACATAAGCTACTGTAGCACTTCCTTCAAAAATCTCAATTCCCCAAAAGAACTCAAAAAGGAACCAACAAGTAGCAAATGCAAATAATGGCAGAAATCTGTCAAAATAGACCAATAGGTAAAGACGAATTTTTTCGAAGACTTTATGTTTCTCAAATCGAAAAGTGTTGAACTAACGAAAGTTAGATAACAACCTGGGACAGAAGCACAAAAATTCACGCCTTAAAATGACGTATAGAGATTTTACACGAATTTTTACAGCAAATCACAAAAATCTGTTTCGGGACAACAACTTTCCCAAGCATTTCTTCTCTCTCATTAGAGGTTACTCTTGGCACAAAAAACAAATAAAAAGGATAAGGAGCGGTTATTACTGAATTAATAACTTCCAAGACTTATCTAAAACTTTTGGGTTATCTCCCAATAAGTACTTTTCTTTAACGCCTTTAAGTTAGGCATGATAGTTTGAGAAGATGCTCACATAACAAATATGGATTGAAGTAAAAGAGAGCATCAAGAAGCAAATTCAAAACACATTTAAGTCTAACCTACTTCCTATGCATAGGAATCTTGTAAAGAAACAAGTCATGAAATCACAAAGCAACAAGCATAGGAAAGCAAAACAAGTGCAACTTCAAGACTTTCAACATAAAGAGGGGAAACTTAATATTATTGGGACACATAAAACCATGTTTCCCTCTCTCATAATAACTTTTAGTAGCATCATGAATAAAAGGAACAACATAACTATCACATAAAACATTCTTATCATGAGCCACATGTATATAATAATTATTACTCTCCACATAAGCATAGTCATTTTTATTAATTATGGTGGGAGCAAATTCAACAAAATAGCTATCATTATTATTCTCATCACCATAATCATCAAATATAGGAGGTATATTGTAATCATAATTAATTTTCTCCTCAATAGTAGGTGGACTGAAAATATCATATTCATCCTTGCAATCATCATATATTGGAGGTTTGGTATCATCATAAGCAATAGAATAGCTATCTTTCAAAGCAGGGGAACTAAAAAGATCATTTTCATAAGAACTAGCTTCCCCAAGCTTAGACTTTTCCATAGCATTAGAAATAATGGTGTCCAAAGAATTCATACTAACAACACTGATATTAGCATGCAAATAAAGTTCCATAGGTTTTTTAATTTTCTCTTCAAACACTTCATGTCCTAACTCAAGATAAATACTATAAAGCTCTCTAATTTTGTTGTTGTTTTCCATTAAGCCTAACTAGTGAAAACAAGAAACAAAAAGACAAAATTGCAGAATCTAAAGGAAATAACTTCGAGCACTCACACCGGAGGATGTGAGTACCTTTTACCTTACCTCCTCGGCAACGGCGCCAGAAAATAGGCGTTTGCCGTGGGAGGTTCTTCTTCTTTAATCCTCCGGTGTGAATACCTTTTACCTTACCTCCCTGGCAACAGCGCCAGAAAATAGCTTGATGTTTACGCACTTCTATTCTTGTAGACAATTGTTGGGCCTCCAAGTGCAGAGGGTTGTAGAACAGCAGCAAATTTTCCCTTAAGTGGATCACCCAAGGTTTATCGAACTCAGGGAGGAAGTGGTCAAAGGTATCCCCTCTCAAGCAATCCTGCAATCAAGATACAAGAAGTCTCTTGTGTCCCCAACACACCCAATACACTTGTCAGGTGTATAGGTGCACTAGTTCGGCGAAGACATAGTGAAATACAAGTGGTATAGATAATTATAAGTGGTAACGGTGATAGAAAATAGCTTGCTGGTGTGTGGTTGACGTGGGAAAAGACTAAAGGCAAACTGAAATAAAGAAGGAAACAAGCGAACATGTAACAAATCTAATTGCAAACAGTGTATCAATGCTTAGAAACAAGGCCTAGGGATCATACTTTCACTAGTGAACAATCTCATATAAATATATTCTCTTTATGATACTACTCTTAACTACTCTCCGGTTGGACACTCTAATCCATGGTAGGGCTATAACAACACACCTCAAAGTAAGCCTTTCCCATCTAGATAATCCCACACTGTCACCTTGAGCACTAGATGGTTCCAACAAACACCACAATTTCATAGAAACATCCAACTCCAAATATAACTCATAACAAGTATTTGTAATCTCTAGCCTAAGTGCCACCATGGTGTGCACACTGTCAACTTCACACACATGGGGAGAGCGGAGATCTATTAAAGCACTTGAGTAGCAAGTTAGATCTATAGATTACAAGCTCATGACCTCAATAAGATCATGCATAGAGAGAGATGAACACATAGCTACCGGTAGAACCCTTAGCCTCGAGAGAGAACTACTCCCTCCTCATCATGGGAATCAGCAATGGTGATGGAGATGGTGGTGGAGATCGATGGGGATGGCTTCGGGGGCACTTCCCCATCCTGGTAGGGTGCCAGAACAGAGACTTTCTGTCCCCCGAATCTCCCCTTCGGTGGCGGCGGTGCTGTGGAACTTTTCGTGGCTAGAGGCTTGATGATTTAGGGTTTTTTGCCTCGGGGGAGATATATAGGCGAAAGAGGCAAGGTCGGTGGCCGGCCAGGGGGCCCACACCATGCCCTGGCACGGCCAAGGGGTACCCGCTCCTAAGGGTGGTGTGGCCACCCTGTGGCCCCTCTCTGACTCTCCTTCTGGCTCCGTGAGTCTTCCGAGAAAATAACAACTTTGGATTTTGTCCGGTCCAATTTCGAGAATATTCATTTTCTGACTTTCCTGGAACCAAAAACAACAGAAAATAGGCAACTGGCACTATGGCATCTTGTTAATAGGTTAGTCCAAGAAATCATATGAAAAGTACTCCAAAGTGTGGACAAAACATAAGAAAGTAGATAAAACCAAACATGGAACATCAAAAATTATAGATACATTTGCAATGTATCACTTGGTCGGCTCATGAAAGGGACGAGGCAGAAAGCCAGATAAACAATAAGTGCAGGCAAAACAAAAAGTGCTTATGTAAACATTTCAGGCACACAAAATAAATCCAAAAGTGCTAAATAGGAATATCAAATCTTAGCACTAGCAAAAGTATTACACTACTTATTTACAACCCGGATTGTTTCAGAATAACACATCATTTTTTCTGGTACTTTACGATGCAGGAGATGAGGTAGGAGCTGCCGGATCACTGGAGACATCACCTTCGCCTTGATATCTTTTCGAGATGTTAAAATCCGATACGGTTTGTTCATTGTCGGAAACTTCACCAGTTTCTTCGGCGGGCGGAGGAGGCGTCTCTACGCGAGTGAAGAAAGGAGTGTCATAGCTAGTCAGATCAGCTACGTGACATCCATATCCGGCACAGGAGTTCATGATAACCTTGATATCTTGTTGCTGCCCGTCTTCATCCATAGTCGAATATCCTCTGGTTACTTGCCAGATTTCCATGCTTCCATGGTGGCTCATAACCATTGTGAGGGCGTTCTGTGCTGCGGTACACGCATAGGACATGTTCCAGTATGAACAAGCTGGGGCATCTCTTTGGCCTTATCCTGCACCTCAAAATCAGACATTTTATCCATGTACGGATCGTGAGTGCTTCACCAATATCCTCCAAGGATTGGCGGAAATTGTGAAGCAAATGACCGACTTGGGTAAGACGGCTGGTGCGAGACTCGGTGGAGGAGGAATCCAGTAAGTTCAGAGGACCTATGCATAAAATTCAATGGTTAGAAAACATATCCGAATTACAAGAATCGGAAAAAGCAGAAAGTCAGAAAGTTGGAAACATACCAAAAATGACATCGTCAACTTTGGTCTTCTCCTCCCTAAGGCTCTGGAGTTCAGCCCGGAGTGCCTCGGTGATGTCCTTCTATCTGAATAGCTCATTACTAAGATCCGAGATTTTCTTATCCTGAAGCACAATCTTACGATCGTGCTCTTCGGTGGCCATGGAGGAGGATTCGAGAACTTGAGCAATGCTCTTCTCATGATCCGCCTTGAGCTTATCCAGCTCCTGGCGAAGGTCCTTGTTTTCCACCTCTAGTGTCTTCAGATTCTAGGCCTCTTCAGTCATGGCGCATGATTGTTTAACCAGTGCTGTAAGCAAAATAATAGTTGAATAAATAGTTTGACTATGAAATCAAAACGAGCAAGGCTAAGGATTGAAGTGTTTACCTTCAGCCTCATCCCTTGACACCTTTAACTGAGCATTTTCAAGCCGGAGAGATATGATCTCTCTCCGCTTGTTGCAGATATTCTTCAATAATTCTTGGTTATATGAATTAACTTTCTGTAAGTCAAAATACCCAGAGTCAGAAGTCTACTAAAGAGTCGGGCTAATATTTGTACTAATATCAGCATGAGCCTTGGGGGCTACACTAGTTCGTTCTTTTGGCATCCTATGAAAGCATAAATCCGGATAATCTATCCAACTTCATGCTTGGGGGCTAGAGTATATGTCATAAAGTAAAGTAAAAAAGTAAGTTGGAATTCCGACTTACATGTTTCTCATGAGTAAGTTTACTCAAAATCATGTTCACCTCAGTAGTAACCTTCTCGGCGAGGGTCAATGGGATCACTGGTGGAGGCGGAAGCTCGCCGGTTCTCAGTCTCTGGTCATGAAGACGAACTTTTTCAATAAGTTCGGAGTACTTGACGTCCTCTGCTTCTTGTGCTTCTTCTTCGGCAGTGATAGTCCGGCTTTCTAGGCATTGCCAGGCCAACCGTTGGATCTCCTCCACAGATTTCCGAGAAAGGCCAAGCTTGGCAAATCCCGAATTGCTGAGGAGGTTGTCAGCAAAGGTTTCTGCCGAGGGTTCATTACCCGTAGAGGGTTCACCCTTATCAAAATCTGAGTCACCCATGGTGACGTCAGTTTGCGACCCAAGGATCGTTGGCTCTGCTAGTTGAGCCAGATTTTCCTCTACGGGCGGAGATGGAGTACTCTCCGGCGCTGTGGAAGGCTGTGGGGCAGGACTCGGAGGTGCTGTGGCAGGAGAGGTCAACTTCAGAGTTGACTGGCGCAGGGGCTTCGACGAGCCTCCTTTCCCCTTGCCCTTGGTGAGCTGCCTAGCTCTGAAGAGGTGATAGAACAAAGATCGTTACACTTTAGAAAGATTAAGAAACAAAGACCTTGTGAGGAAAGTTACCTCTTCACAACAGGCACTTCTTTTATGCCGATAGACACTATCGGAGTTTTACGCTTTCAAGTAATTGTCTCCGGCAGTGGGATCTGGGACTCGTAGTCCTTCTCTGAATATGGCGTGGGGCAGATGCAGAGAGAGTCTGACCTACTCTTGGTGATGGAGTGCATAAGCCGGTCGCTGTGGTGTTGGAGAGGCTGGATCCGGCGTGCCATCCAGCAGTGCACCAAGTCGAATCCTTTCAGATCCTTGTTCTTCATCAAGTATTCGATCCGCCTCTTTGCAAGAAGCAGATCGTCTGTGAGAGCCGGAGCTTCCGTGTCCCAGGACTCTTGGGGCATGGCGGCACCATCGACAAAAGCCAGCAGAGCAGTGGCTTTGCCGGGAGCCAGTCTATCCTTATGGTAAAAGAACGTGGACGACCACCGTTTAACCGAATCGCTAGCCTTAATCCTAGGATAGACGCGTTCTATCCTAACAGAAAAGCTGAGCGTATCGGTAATATAGGGATTACTAGCGGTGATGGAATTTCTCCGGGTACTGAAGTAAAACCGGAAGAGAAGAAGGCTCGGCCTAATGCCGAGATACCCCTCGCACAAAGAGGTGAAGCAACTCATCTCTAAAATAGAGTTAGGGGGAGATGGTGGAGTTGAACTCCATAGTGATTTATGACCTCAGAAAAGAAATCTGAGGGTGGAAAACTCAAACCTCTGTCGAGGTGGGTGCCGAAATGCACTCACTCGCTGGCGTTGGGGTTGGGGATGGTTTCCCCGAAACCGCTCCGCCAGTCGCTGGTGTGGAGGAGCCCTTCGTTCTCCATGATGCGGAGCTTGGCATCATCCAGGACGCAGGGGATCCAAACCCACGAAAGCTTTCCTTCTCCTCCACCACCGCCGCTGCTGCCACTGCTACAGAGGATGAAGCTTCGGCCATCTTGTGAGCTCTGGTGACCTTAGATGGGCGGCGCTGTGGGAGTTGGGGAGGAAGAAGAAGTTGTTTCGTGGGAGGCGTCAGAAGGAAGGAAGAGGCGCAAGTGCTGGTGAAGAAAGTGGAAGAGAATCCAAACCGCTTATATCCTCCAGCTGCGCCAAGATTCGTGTAAACGCAATAGTGAACGTGCCACTCATCATGGAAGGAGCTAGGTAACCTCCTCGCGAGGATTATGCCGCCTCGAACTCCGTGCGTGCATTAAAATGGCGCCTCGGTTCCGCGTGAAGTGGACCCACCAACGGTCATGGTGTCAGGAATGTCTGGCAGTGACGTGACTTGACCATGACTGGTGTCAGATTACGTCAGAGACCAAGTTCCGTCTTAGTTTGAATTTTAAGTTGGAAACCCGAATAACTATTTCATGGGTCCGACTTGTTTTTGAGACTCGGATCCTATCTGTTCTTTTGTAGTTTCAGGAACCCTTCAAGATTCTGCAAGCCGAAGATCAAGCTAGACGATGATGATATCTGACTCTGGATCATGGAGCCTTCCGGGGGCTGCTATTGGGGATATACTTTCCGGGTATCCTCACTATGCCTCACTGACCAGGGTGGCCCACTTTGGGTTAGAGCATTGCTTCACGGGTGATCCAGTCAGGGAGAAGAAACGGAGTCCCGTTCGGCTACAGGAAGGCCCAGATGACTTACCGACATAGGCCTATAGTGTTACTTGTAGTTCAAGATGTACTCTGTAACCGACTCTTAGTCGTAGCCGGATATGTCTCTCCTGTAAACCCTAGGCTGGATATCTATATAAGCCGTCCTAGGGAGAGCCTTTAGGGCACCCATAATATTACGATACTCTCAACTCGCACAGGCGAAACCCTTGTAACCCATATTCCGGCTCTACCGTATTACTGGATTGCTAGCAGGAGTAGGATCTGTCCAAAGCCGGCGGTTTCGAACCTGGGTAAACTTGTGTGCTCACCGTCCCGGAATACCATACGTCTCACACCCCTCTCTTCTGCACGCCTCGAGGACCCCCTCATGGCGTACTTGTCATCAATCCGACGATAGCAAGCAATTACTGTCTTCCACACTATATGTTTAATCCTTTGCTTTTAGCAAAACCAGTGAGATTGACAACCTCATTGTAAGTTGGGGCAAAGTTCTGTGGTTATGTTGTGCAGGATTCCAAGTTGCTAGCAACACCTTGGAGTTGTTTCCTTACTCCTACTGGTTCGATAACATTGGTTTCATAACTGAGGGAAAACTTTCTACTATGCTCATCATACCTTCCTCTTGGGGTTCCTAACGAGCTCTACATATTTTGAGCCATTAGAGTGATTAAGGAATGTGAAATACCATATATTGATATGTGGGAAAAATATAAACCAAAACTCAATTTCTCAAGTATTTTGAGAGATGACCAAATACCTCACTATCCTACTCATAACAATTCAAGTAGTTGAATTATTCAGACACATTTTGCACTTGAGCAACTCAAAGAATCATGCCTTTATGACATCAAATCATCTACATTGCTAATTAAGTTTTCACTTAATTAAGATGGGGGCATACAATTATTAATTGAATTTGCAAATTAAGTTTTCACTTGAGATGCAAATCAACCCATATATCCAATTCATCCCAATGCCCATCTAGTGACAAATGTCACTTGTCATGATCCAAAATAAATCTTTCTTAATGTCACATAGGAAACTTGGCTTTCAAGTTCCTTCTAGGACAAGGAACCTTGGCCACCAAGGTATCTCATGCGAGATTGACACTAGTAGCCTAGTCATCCATGCAAGTGATGAGTCACCACATCAGGTGTCATCCTACCATGAAGGGGGATGAATCTACACATAAAGCCAAACTAAAAGGACAGTTGCATAGTTATTAAAGCATGAGTCACCCATGCAAACTAGTGAGTTTTCACCATCCTATGCATCCTAGGACACTATAAATAGCCATTCACCCAAGTTCCTAAGCCTCACAACTCACCATCCTAGCTTGGACCAAAAACACACACACTCACTTTAGAGAGAGATCTAGAGGGAGCAAGGAAGCAAGAACTTGAGGAACAACTCAAGAACAAGGAGGAGGAGCATCTACAAATCTTTACCAAGCAAACTTAGGAATCTACAAAGGTTATAGTCTAGTCTCTAGGATCAATAGTAGTAGATTAGGGGGTAGAGAGAATACTTAGTGAGGGGTGTGGATAGTTATTTGCAAAGATTATCAAGCAAATCTGGACAACAACACAATTTTGTCTAGAAATGCATCTTACTATCATCTACACATCACCTAGGCACCTAAATCCAATTTCTAGATCATGTATTTGATCTATATACCATCCTATACAACTAGATGCTATTGTGATAATCAAGAACACCAAGAATATCAGGAATACATCTAAGAACACCAAGAACTTCAAGAACACACAATTTTTTTTAAATCATAACAACTAAAATCAATCTAGGAATATATCTTTAGATCATTCATGCACATATAAAATCACTAGAAATCAATCCATCAATAAGTCTACTTAATCTAGACTATATTCTACACATCTGAATGATCATATGATAATGAAGAACACAAATTAATCCATCTATACCTTACAAAATATGTGAAATCTGATTAAACTAAACCCATTTGCATTATGTTAAATGGAGCCAACAACTTGAATAAAATCAACTAAAATGTTTTGCAACTCAAATGATAATACCTTGAGGAACCCACATCAATCACATGGTTAATCAAGTTCTTCACCTAATTGAGATTAAGACCTAAAAACTTGAAATAAATAAAATTCAAGTTATAAACACTTTAAAAAACTTATTAACATAGAAAAACATAAATATAAGTGATATTCCAATTTCTAAAAATATTTGGAAAAGAAATAATAATAATAATTTAATATTTAAAAAGTAAAAAAAGAAATAAAAGAATTTCAAAGTTAATTCTTTATTACTTAAAAGTCCTAAAAAATAAAACCAATTTATCCGCACTCAAATAATACACAATTGACTTAGATAAGAAATGGTAATGAAATAGTCACAAAGGAGATCTTTCTTCAAAATCTATTCATTTTTCTAAAAAGAAATAAAGTTAAAAAATAACTATTTCCATATAACCTTAAAACCACTTAAAATAATGCTTAAGAGTGAATTACTCACTAGTTATAAATAAACATGCCAAACCCTGTTATAATGTTGAGCTTTAAAAGAAGTAATGAATGATTAAACTCTATTTTACCAAGTGAAGTAAACTCAAATCTAAAACCAAATCCTTAAGAAATCACCAAACCAACACTAGGACAAAAACCGTACACAAAGTCAATGGAAATTTAGTACCAAGGGATTAGAACACTTGCATTTCATATATTATGCCTCCCTGCATATTGACATCTTTAAACATTAGTCTTTACCAGACCGATGATGCTAATTTCCAGTTGGATCTTATAACGGTAGAATATGCCGATTGCCAACCTGCAATTAGAAGGCAAGTTCATCCTTGCATAACCCTTATGAGGCCAGGCTTGCAAACCAATTGAAGTGTAGTCTTACATGTCCTTTGAATTACTTCACAAAAACCTTTTCAAAACTCCATCACTTGCATTAAAAACAAAAATACCATTTTATAAATGAAATGAAATGTGAAATGGTGGGCAATGGAATCATGGATTGAGGGATATGGTTGGGAAGCCATACCGTGGAGATTCCATTGTACCTAGAAAGTTAAGACTTAATAACCAATGAAGTCAGTGATTCAAAAGCATCGTATAAACCGTCACTACAAGAATCCGGACGATTCATTTCGTTTTTTATGACGTGACCTAAAAACATCGCAGATTCCTAACATTCTAGAATGTTTCGCCACGACAAGTTCGAAGGCCCTCTAGCCCGGTTATCCATGATGTTCCTTGTTTTCGTCGTGGCAAATTCATCACAGATTTCGTCCCAGGCCCTAAAGCCCAGTTTGCCATTTCATCTGGTGCCAAATTCGTCGTGGATTTCATCACGGCCCATGTTCGACTCTTTTTTCCATCGACCGTCTCCTCCATGATTCAACCCCACATGCTAGCTCGATTTCCACGATAGTCTCTCACGGTAGTGCTAGGTTTGATGCTGCTTCGTGACGTTTTTAGCTGGCCCCAGCTATTAGTGCGCTTGATCGAAATTAAATAACAGGAAAATAGTTCGTGCAAGTAGATGAAATCGAGCTGGTAACCAATCTTTGGTAGTACCAACTTGCAACCTTTGCAACTATCCATTAGTTTTGTGCAGATCTACTACTTTAGTCTATATATTGTATACCAGCTCTTAGTGACAGGAAATGAAGTAATTCAGAAATATATAATCGACACAGTATGTATCGACACAGTTGATACATATTGTACATTTCACACAACTATAAAAGAGAAAACAATAGATCACATTGTTAGATCATCTTCTACAACTACATAGAAAAGCAACAACATGCACACAAACAACCAAATATATATAGCATATAGATATAATATTACTTCGCATGTAGAGAACCAGGTTGACAACAAGTTCTTTACCACTACAAGTTCACTAACAACATATTATATTAATGGTTTATCAACACCAGCATAAACAAGATACTTTTTGGCATCACTATAGAACATGAACACATCCGATGAAGCCTTTTAGCCCCTCATTTACATAGGTGAAGAGGCACACATTCCTCTCCCTAATTCTAGAGAGTTCGAGAACCTTGGACCAGCCTATTGTCATCTGGGCAGCATCATTCATCCCTTGGAAGAAGTTAACATGCTGAAAAGTGGTCTTATAGTAGCATGCGAGTGGTAAATCCTTTGGGAGAAAGCAGTTGAGGTGGGCACTGCTCTAGCTAGCTGAAAATTACTATAGGAGAAGTATAATATTAGTTGTTGGCTAGAGTTCAATGTGCATATGAAAATTTAAATATTGGAATGTCAAATTTTAACCATCTTGGCCTTCCCAGGGATGACATTTGACTTGTTCATCTTGCACACATAGTATGGTATAGATGGCTTGTGTTGTTTAATTAACTATCACTTTGAGGGAAGCAACTTGGTCAGAAGTCAATTCCAAATTGTTTCCAAACACGCAGTGATCATTGAATTCCTCACCCCTTCATCCTTAGACCTAGAAAGAAAATATTAGAAAGTAATAACCGGTATCTGCATATAAATGTAGAAAAACATGTACTTGGCCAATGCCACACCTCTACGAATAAGGATCCTCGGTTTCTCGACTAATTTAAATATTTTCATATAAGCCTTAGCTCTTCGTCTTGCTATCTTAGCTTTCATCTTGTGAAAAACTACAACATGTTTCTTCACATCATCATCAGATGAGACATCGATGACGATAGCCTTAGTTTCACCAACCTTGTCGGCATCCTTTTTAGCCTAAATTAGACATTGCATTAATTAGAATGTTGTTTTTATGCCATATATAGTGGTGCCAGTAGAATCAATTTTAGAACCTGATCATGTATCTCATTGGCCTTCATACTACCTGCCCCAAAGAGTAAATACAAGAATTACGTTAGAATACAATTCTAATTAGTGAATTATTACAAGAATCAAATTCAGTGAGTAAAACTAAAGGGCACTTCCAGTGAACTAGATTGAGCCTTTGCTGTAAGCAGCAACATCGATGCGCGAAGCACTAGATTGAGTACATACTTGATACCATAGAACAAGGAGGCGACGCATCGAACTAGAACGATGCAGCATCCACAGAATAAAACTTGACATAGAACTAAACAGCAACATCGACGCGGTGACCTAGAACAAGGAGGCGACATGTCGAACTAGAACGAGGAGGCGACCACATCGCTGGTGACGAGGAGGCGACCACATCGCCGGCCGGTTAACAAAGAGTTGATGCGGTGAAAGGGCAGTAGGTTGAGGAGAACTTACACATCAGTTTGCAACCTTCGCTGCCACCATCATCGCTGGGATTTTGTCATCGGCGGGGAAGGGAGAGAGTTTTTTCTAACACGGATTTGGGGGAAGTGGTGTGGTATTTGGGAGTGGCATGGAGGTGAGAGGGTTTTTCATAGCTTCTATGATAGATGGCTCCCATGCTTGAGAGGTTTTGGTTCACACTAGCATCATTTGTGAGGCTGACGAATGGTCCCACGCGGGCTGAATAACAACACAATTTTTCCACCACAAAAAGAGCTTATGTTCAGCCAAGTTTGATAGACAGAATAACAACACAGTATTTTGGTTAATTTTCTCAATGAATAATGATACGTCCATTTTGCATCACTATTCTATGTCATAATTCACTGTTATTCATTGATATATTTCGTATTGAGAGGTGATACTTATGTTATTTCATCTGTTTTTGCATGGTTGATGACTTTTGGAGCATGGACCACTGCAGTCAGGATTCTGATGGAAAAGGTGCTGTTTGGAGGCAAAATTCGTGAAGATCAGAAAATCCGGGAAAATATATAGAAAATCATATTTTTCCAGAAGACGAAGGAAGCCAGAAGGGGAGCTGGAGATGGGCCACAGGGGGCCCACACCACCCCTGGCGCAGGTCAGCCTAGGCCGTGCCACCAGGTGGCGTGGCCGCCCTGGTCCACCCCTGGCACTCCCCTCTAGCGTATATTATCCTCCCGAAACCCTAATACTCGGGGAGCGACCATAGAAAGACTCCGCCGCCTCTGCAGGTCGAAAAACACCGAGAGAGAAAGATCTCCCCGGCAGACAGATTTCTGCCTTTTTGAATTCCTTCCCGGAGAGGGGAGATCGTCGCCATCAACACCACCATCAAGCTGGACTTCATCGGGATCGTCATCATCATCACCATCAGCACCCTCATCACCATCTCCATATTGCTGTAACAATTGGGTTGAATCTTGCATAGTTCATAGGGGAAACTTTCTCGGTGTTGATTACTATTTGTAGTTGATGCTATTGAGTGAATCATTAAATTATTGTTTATGTTCAGATTGTTATACATCATTACTCCATCTCTGATCATGATCCATATGATGTCTTGTGAGTTGTTCGTTTTCTTCTTGAGGACATGGGAGAAGTCATGTTTTTAGTAGTGGATTGTGTTGAGAAAGATTCAATAGTTTGATATTTAAGTTGTCGTGTACTTATTCTATTGATGTCATGTGAACATCGACTACATGACACTTCACCTATATGGGCCTAGGGGAATGCATTGTGTATTTGGCTACTAATTGTAGGGGTTGCCAGAGTGATAGAAACCTGAACCCCCGTTAGGAAACCATTGCACAAGGGACGTAAGGGTCTTAGAGTTTAAAGCTATGGTTGGGTTTCTACCTTAATTACTTTCTTATACTTACGGATGTTTGCAAGGGGTATAATCACAAGTATGTATTAGTCCTAGGAAGGTCGGTACATTAGAATAGGTTCACCCATACAACACTTAGCAAGCTAAAGAAGATTAATCAACTATATGAAGCGAAAGCACTTGACAGTCTTCCCATGTGTCCTCGAGAACGTTTGGTCATCTTAAGTAATACATCCGGCTTGTCCTTTGCTGCATAAAGGATTGGGCCACTTGCTGCATTTATTCCTACTATCTTTTATTTACTCGTACTTTGTTTACTTGCTTTATCGAAAACCCCTAAAAATCCATTTGCTAAGTATTTGTAGAGAATTCCTGATCTATACCACTAGCTAGCACCTTCTACTCCTCGTTGGGTTCGACACTCTTACTTATTGAAAATACTGCGATACACCCCCTATACTTGTGGGTCATCAAGACTATTTTCTGGCGCCGTTGCCGGGGAGTGAAGCGCTATTGGAGAGTGGAACTGGTAAAGGAAACTTCTACTGTGAGTATTGTTTACTTCCGTTAGTTGCTTTATTTTTGTTATGGATAATTCGCTGAGTTTCTTAGTTGGTAATGCTACTACCACGGCTAAGGTAGTAGCTAAACCGCCACCTGCTGAGAATGATTTTTTTAAAATACCTACAAGAATTATTGATCGTGTTATGGATAACTACTATGTTGGGGATGGAACTGTCCATCCTGGTGATCATTTGCTCTTTATACACGAATTATGCGGGTTGTTCAAGTGTGCAGGTATTACTACAGATCAAGTTAAGAAGAAGTTATTCTCATTATCGCTGAAAGGAAGAGCTGAGGAATGGTATAAGCTGCTGAAGAATGGTCAAGCTCTTGAATGGGAGGAAATAGTGCCTCTCTTTTATTCAAAGTTTTATCCTCCTAGCGAGATTCATAAAGATCGGAATCAAATATACAACTTTTGGCCTCTTGATGGAGAGAGTACAACTCAAGCTTGGGGGAGATTGAAGTTAATCATGCTCAAATGTCCCATTCATGAGCTCCCCAACAATATTATTATCAATAACTTTTATGCAAGACTCCCTCTACATGATAAGGATTTATTGGATGCTTCTTGTGCTGGATCATTCACTCGCATGGAAGAAGAAGCTAAATGGGATCTTCTGGACCGTATTCAAGACAATGCTAAAGCTTGGGAGAATGACAAAGGTAGAAAGTCAGGTATAAATTATGATTATGAATGCATTGAATCTTTTATGGGAACTGATGACTTTCAAAATATTAAAAATGCTTATGGTCTAGACTCTCAAGCTATTGCTTCTTATTTTAAGGCTTTTGCTTCCTACATTGAGGTGCCTAAAAAGAAGTGGAATAAGTATCATGAACCTTATAAAGATATTGCTAAGAGTATTCCTGCAAGAAATACTGAAGTTTATACCGCTAATCATGTCTTACCTAAACCTTATATTGAGAAAATGCCTTTTCCAGTTAAGATAAAGGAACATTCTATGATAGCTAGTATGGTTAATGAAAGTACAAGAAAAGCTGTTGAACCGGATAAACAAAGGGTTGATGAACCTATAATAGCAAATATGAAAGACTTTGTTACTAAATATGAAGAAGAGGGACACACTATCCTTTGTAAGGATACCTCTAATATTGTTTCACAAAGTAGTGTTATGAGAGCTAGTATTCCTGTGTTTTATATTAGAATAAGTGATCATTGCTACGATGGTCCTTGTGATAGTTATATTGTTAAGTTTATGCATGATACTGAAAGTTACTATGAGAGAGGGAAAAGTGTTCTTGTGCATCTCAATAATATCAAGTTTCCTTGTTTTATGCTACAAGTTTTTATGTTGCAGTTGTTTTGCCTGCTTATGCAAGTTGCCTCTAGTTTCAACAACTTGTTTGTTTACAAAATTCCCTTGCATAGGAAGTGGGTTAGACTTAAATGTGTGTATTTTTGCTTCTTAATGTTCTCTTTCACTTCAATTCATATTCCTATGTGAGCATCATCAAAATTATCATGCCCATCTTAATGCCTATAAAGAAAGAGCTTTTTGGGAGACAACCCAATTTGTTTTTGCTTTCAGTTTGTTTTTGTTTCTTTGAGTCTTGGAAGTTATTACTTCGGTAATAACCGCTCCTTATCCGTTTTGTTTGGTTTTTGTGTCAAGATCAACCTCTAATGAGAGAGAAGTAAGATTTGGGGAAGTTGCTGTCTCGAAATAGATTTTTGGTGCTTCACCATAAAAATTCGTGAGAGATCTCTGTATGTCGGATTGAGCTGTAATATTTTGTGCTTCTGCCCTAGGTTGTTATTTAACTTTCGTTAGGTTTGCACCTTTTGATTTGAGCAACAGAAGATTTTCTAAAAAATTGATCTTTACCTGCTGGTCTGTTTTGATAGATTTTGCCACTGTTGCATTTGCTTCTTTATTCGATTTCCTTTTTGAATTCTTTTTGGGTTTTCAGAAGGAGTTTCTACAGTAGCTTATGTTTTGATGGTTTTCAGTTGAAGTTGGACTCAAAAGGTTTTATCACTTCACTTATACTAATGTTGCTAATGACAACTGTGTGAAGTTTTGTGTGAAAGAAATTTCCAGGAAGTGGAGATAATGGTGTAATAAGGAAGAGAAGGGTTTTATGACTCAAGTAATAAGTGTATGAAGATGAAGATATTGATGTTATTCAAGTAATGACTTTGGAGGAATCCACTAGATACCAAATTCAGAGACCTGTAGAGTCTGTTTTCAAATAGGTAACGGTTCTGGTAAGAAAAGTTCCGCGAAAATACAATCCAACTATATTTTTGCAGTTTTCAGTCAATAAGGGAAGCTACGAAGCGAAAGAGGGACGGAAGAGGAGCCAGGGTGGCTCACACCACCCTTTGGCGCGGGTCCTCCTTAGGCCGCGCCACCAGGTGGTGAGTCCACCCCAGACTCCGCCTCTGACTCGTTTTCTCCTAGTACCTTCCTTTTGATATGAAACTTCGTAATATATAACGCCCCCAGATCTTCCGAGGTTCGTATATCGGGTTCTCGTCGTGTTTTTGTTTCGATCTGTTTCTGCCAGGACATACTCTTTGAAAGTTTAGAAGAACAATGGTGTCTGCCAAGGATAAAGGGGAGGAGCCTATGGAGGAAGACCTCCAAGACCCCGGGAAGGAGAAGGAGATCAAGAGTGAAGGTGAAGAGGAGCAAGGCCAACATCCGCACACCGTCACTACCATTGCAAGCATTGGAGTGGTGACAAAACCTTCCAGGGTTAGAAGGACTGCACAGATGCAGACTAGGGGGAAAGCTCCTCGTCACAGTTTGGCTCCACGGTCACTTCCTCCACACACCAAGAATCCTTTCCATACCCTTATCCATGAGCATCAATACCAGAATATGCCCAAGGGGAAATTACCCTCCAATTGGGATTTGCCTCGTTCTAGCCATGCAGGAAAAGAAGACTTCAAGGAGGAAGAGTGGGGAAAGAATAGCAAGAGCTAGAATTCTCATCTCGACATGATCATGAGCCGCATTGAGAAAAACTCACAGCTGATTCATAATCTCACCTTCAAGATTGAGGACTTGGGGAAACTTATCAGAGAGCTCATCGAGAGGATACCACCACCACCTAAGGAGTAATTCGTCATCAGGTTTGGCATCCCCTTGGTTTGTTCCAAGCTTGGGGGAGTGCCGCGGTATCACATCACTATCTTCTATCTTTTTACCATTTTAGTAGAGTCATATCATGAATAGAGAAGTTATCGTGTAGGATGGTTTGCATTATGGAAGTGTCCCCTCTCTCGTTAGATATGTATCCCTTGGTGTGAGTTGCCGTTATGGAATATTAATGAGAAGTTCTATCATTTACTCTTTTACATAGCTTATATTAGTTTTCAATTCGTGGTTATATGATTGATCTTGTTGTTAGTATTGGTATCACTTTGGGGTCATTGAGTTAATTTAGTTGGTTTTGGCAAACCTGGCTCGGTCAGTAGCAACACTATTTTTGAGAGTTGATTGAAAAAGATAGAAGTACTCTAAAGAAAAAATAATTTCATCATCTTTCTTTCTTGATTTGCTCATAAGTCTAGTATTCTCTAGTTAAGATCTTTTGTGCTTCCAAAGAAGATTGCATGTTTATCTTTATCATTTGTATGTTTGTTTGTTTCCTTCAACTCTTGTACTTGCTACCCAGCCTTGCTAGCCAAAAACCTGTACTGAGAGGGAATTCTTCTCGTGCATCCACTTCCTTTAAACCAAACCCATGCCATTTGTGTCCACCATACCTACCTATTAGCATTATTGCTATTCCAAGTAAATTCTTGTTTTATCTACCTCCCAAATTAAACTTGTTATGTGAAAATTAGTGATTAAAGCTCTCACGAACTTGATGGCACACTTTACCTTTCTTGCATTTAATAAACTTGAACCATTGGGTCCTTCTTTCTTGCGTATATGCTTGCGCTTTATGAGTTGAAGTTAGCAGAACCATGTATCATGGGGACCGCTTTCAACACTTCATTGGTACTTGTACCTAGTTGATATCATGTTCTTTTGCTTATGGATCCCGGCGGTGTGAAATAAAAGTGGAACTTGTAAGATCATGGAGTTTATATGTGTGTTAGAGAAACGCCTGGGCTGCTAGCCTAAGCCATGCCTAATCATGGTGGAAACTTGCATCATAACTATAGTGAGCATTCTATGAAGCATCCTCAATAAAAACCTATGCAAATAGCAAATAAAAAGATCGCTGAGATGCTCACTGTCTGCTTGCCTTGTCATTTTGATTATGGGATAGCTCTTGTGTCATGTGCAAGGGGTACCCCATTGGCGGTTCTCAATGATACACGTGTATTTACAATGACAAGAGCTTACTCGTGACTGAAGTTGAGTAGCATGAGGTTCGGTACTCATAAGTAAGGGGCATGGGACTTCAATTTATAACTTGTCCAGCATATCCTCTTAGTTGTGTCACTTTAACCTTAATCACCTAAAGATGCCTATGATAGGGGAAATGAGAGCCGAAAGCTAGTAAGTATCATAATTTTTGGGAGCTCTTTATGAGACTTGCGATCCCTACTTCCCTCTGCGAAGGGCCTTTCTTTTACTTTTAAGTTGAGTCAGTAAACCTATTCCCTTCTATCTCAGCAAGTGTTTTGAGTTGTTGTGTTTCATTCATTCATATGATGATTTATTCAAATCATGTTTCTTATGTTCCTTGTTTTGCACATTGCTCTTATCTTGATGTTTACTGCTTTGAAAGCTATCATTGAAAACCAGTTATTTGTGAACTCTAGCAAATTATCAACTATTCTTCGACCAAGAGCTAAGTTTGCCATTACCAATTATGATTTACTTTATGTATATTTATTGTGTTTCCTTTACTTATTGCAAGTTGAGTTATATAATAGTGAGTTGTCTTCTGTTATGATCTATGTATTGATGAATGTGATGCTTCTTGTCCGTATTCTTTTATCGACTCTTCACTCCATAAACCTGAGGCCATGTTTATTGAGCTCAGTTTCGCTTGGGGACAAGCGAAGTCTAAGCTTGGGGGGATTTGATACGTCCATTTTGCATCACTATTCTATGTCATAATTCACTATTATTCATTGATATATTTCGTATTGAGAGGTGATAATTATGTTATTTCATCTGTTTTTGCATGGTTGATGACTTTTGGAGCATGGACCGCTGCAGTCAGGATTCTGATGGAAAAGGTGCTGTTTGGAGGAAAAATCCGCGAAGATCAGAAAATCCGGGAAAATATATAGAAAATCCTATTTTTCCAGAAGACGAAGGAAGCCAGAAGGGGAGCTGGAGATGGGCCATAGGGGGTCCACACCACCCCCTGGCGCAGGCCATCCTAGGCCACGCCACCAGGTGGTGTGGCCGCCCTGGTCCACCCCTGGCACTCCCCTCTAGCGTATATTATCCTCCCGAAACCCTAAGACTCGGGGAGCGACCATAGAAAGATTCCGCCGCCTCTGCGGGGCGGAAAACACCGAGAGAGAAAGATCTCTCCGGCAGACAGATTTCTATCGGGGAAATTCCTTCCCGGAGAGGGGACATCGTCACCATCAACACCACCATCAAGATGGACTTCATCGGGATCATCATAATCATCATCACCACCATCATCACCATCCGCACCCTCATCACCATCTCCATATTGATGTAACAATTGGGTTGAATCTTGCATAGTTCATAGGGGAAACTTTCCCGGTGTTGATTACTATTTGTAGTTGATGCTATTGAGTGAACCATTGAATTATTGTTTATGTTCAGATTGTTATACATCATTATTCCATCTCTGATCATGATCCATATGATGTCTTGTGAGTAGTCTGCTTTTGTTCTTGAGGACATGGGAGAAGTCATGTTGTTAGTAGTGGAGTTATGTTGAGAAAGATTCAATAGTTTGATATTTAAGTTGTGGTGTACTTCTTCTAGTGGTGTCATGTGAACATCGACTACATGACACTTCACCTATATGGGCCTAGGGGAATGCATTGTGTATTTGGCTAATAATTGTAGGGGTTGCCGTAGTGATAGAAACCTGAACCCCCGTTAGGAAACCATTACACAAGGGATGTAAGGGTCTTAGAGTTTAAAGATGTGGTTAGGTTTCTACCTTAATTACTTTCTTGTACTTACGGATGTTTGCAAGGGGTATAATCACAAGTATGTATTAGTCCTAGGAAGGTCGGTACATTAGCACAGGTTCACCCACACAACACTTAGCAAGCTAAAGAAGATTAATCAACTATATGAAGCGAAAGCACTTGACAGTCTTCCCATGTGTCCTCGAGAACGTTTGGTCATCTTAAGTAATACAACCGGCTTGTTCTTTGCTGCATAAAGGATTGGGCCACTTGCTGCATTTATTCCTACTGTCTTTTATTTACTCGTACTTTGTTTACTTGCTTTATCGAAAACCCCTAAAAATCCGTTTGCTAAGTATTTGTAGAGAATTCCTGATCCATACCACTAGCCAGCACCTTCTGCTCCTCGTTGGGTTTGACACTCTTACTTATCAAAAATACTGCGATACACCCCCTATACTTGTGGGTCATCAAATAACTATTAATGTCACAAACTAAAGGACATTCATATTGATCAGTTCAAAGGCATGCACACGACCATTAGTTCAACACAAAGCATGCAACATAGGCATGCACACAACAATTAGGTCAAGCATGTAACACAAAGCATGTACACACGATCATTAGTTCAACATAAGCATGCACACATCCATCAGTTCAAGCATGCAACATAAAGCATCCACACGATCATCTGTTCAACACTCCACCATCATAAGCTGGAACTACTCTTTGTTAGTATCATCTTGTACTTCATCTTATTTGTCACTGCAGTACTCCTCAATTGTATCGTCTACTTCAGGCTCACTATCAACTTCCTCCTCTTCAACAAATTTCCTTTTACTTCGGATACACTTGAACACTGATGCATCTATGATGCAGCCTCTATTGACAGAGCATCGACATTTCCTGAAAGGCAGAACCTCAGATATAGTCTCATCATTAGAGCCTACAAACTCTTGGTATGCTACATCAGTATGCACCACCACCTCCTCCTCCTCTCCTTCGGCAACACCAAACTTATGTCTTTGAACTAATTTTTGAACCACCCGCCAGTTTTTGCCCTTGGCTGTGTCTGGCACGTAGAACACTTTTATAGCCTGGGTTGCCATGATGTAACTGTCATCTTTGTACCAAAAATTGGTAATGTTGACACTCCGAAAGAGTTTATCATACACCATATCTATATCCTTGAGGCCCTCAAGCTGATACCAATCGCAGTGGAATAACACAACTGATCCTTGGTGTTCCAATTCAGAGTTAAAATACAACACCTTGATATCCTTGAGGAAACCATAAAAATGGATATCCTTCTCCAAGTGATAACCTTTAGTCATTACTCCACTGTTTTGTGTTTTCTTGTCCTCACAATCAGTGGTGAGGAATCGAACACCATCCACAATACAAGCTGAATATGTTCTTACTCGAAAGTCTGGGCCACACGCCAATACAAAAAGCTTTCCATCCACAACTTCTAGATTCTCATGTCACTTATTCATGATCTGTATGCACCACAACTGAAATACAATATGGTCAAATCATGCATTGAAATGCTATATATGAAGGACAAAGATAAATGCAAAAGGAAACTAACATGGTCCTTGAACAATCTTTGAAATCCCTGCTCAAGACTTCTTTCTACATTGGGCATCCCATCGTTCACCAGCTGTTCTTGGCAAAGACTACAATCTAGAGAGTAACTCGGAATTAAAATCTTTAGGCGTATGGAAACATTGAATTCATAAGTATGGGAGATCAGAACATACATGATATATGGCTTAACCTCCTCGAAGTTTTTTAGGACATACCAAGTCATATTGTTTACCTCCCTTTGGAGGGTCAAGTCAGTATCATCGCTTCCTCCATAGCAGGTGACATGGATTCCTCCAATCAAATTCACACCATGGCCAAACACATCACAAGATGATTCATGTTGGTCACCTACATTTCTCGCTGGCCGATTGAATCTTGTCACAATATCATCAAGGTATCTAGACAAAAAAGTCACGCAGTCGGTAGCAATGTAGGACTCTGCCATTGAACCTTCTGGATGTGACATGTTCCTGACATATCTCTTCAGAGTAACCTCTCTTATAGATACATCCACCCATAGTTCACAGGGCCTCGACGCATCGTCTCATCAGGTAAATGCATAGCCAGGTGGACCATCGCATCAAAGAATGCCGATGGAAAGATGTGTTCAAGTTTGCACAGAATTACTAGGATTCCATCTTTGAGCCTTTCCAACACCAAGAGTTTCAAGTTTTTCGCACAATTGCCTGAAAATCTTCCCATCTCTCCAAGTGCCGTGTAGATATTGGGATGCAAATACCCTTGCATACGAGCAACCAATATTCCCTACAATAGTGTGGCAGTCATGGGGTTTAGGTCCAGTGATCTTGCATGTAGGAATGTTGACACATTTTCCCATGTTTGAACAAAACCCATCAGGAAAAGTGTAGTCCCACGGATATTGACAGAAACCTGTCTTCTGCTCCTTATTCACGTAATACAGTGCATATGGACAAACAAGGTCCTTCTCTATGTCTGTTGGTTGCACCTATAGATATCGCCTAATGCCTAGGGCTTCACAATCATACCTAGCCTTCAAGGTGTCCTTATTCTTCCCATCAAGTTCAAGTAGTGTGCTGATGCGTCCAAAATTGAAGCATATTTACCTTTTGTTTTTGCATAAATAGAGTAGGGATTTTTGTATTTCACTACGCCTTTGTGCGCTATTTCGTTCTTGTTTCAACAAGATCCGAAATCTTGGAGTCATATATGAACATATCAATTAGAGTTGTCATATTGTGTAATTATATGATATTTCTAAGTGATAAAAGTCATTTTATGGATTTACCTTCGCACCATGGAGAATACCAATCAAGGAGGAGGCATCAGTATGGTTAATAACCACTGGTACGGGCGGAGCACGCCCGTACCATCCGCCCGTACCATGTGCCATCGTGACCACCTCATCAAATAGTTTCACCTTGTGAAGACGAGATGAAGATCCGACATTCACAGCCACCAGAAACCACGAAACACCACGTCCGAGAGGGATCTGAAGGAGGAACTTGGCTGGAGTAAAATCTCGACTGCTTCATGGATCATTGGAGGACAACTCATCATCCCCTTCATCATCAACCGCTCCATCTTCATCACCACCATCACTCCCATCCTTTCATCCATTAGATCTCTTTGTAATTCTAGATCCAATTGTGGTTTGCACTAGATCTATCATCGTACTTTTATCCATCAACTTGATTATGATGATGTTTTTGATTGTTTCCATGAGTGAGTAGTTCCTTTGTTCTTGGGGAGAAGGAGAAACCTTAGCACCACTATGAACTTATAATAAATATGATCTATTCTTGTGTACATATGACCTGCTTGTCTATGATATAATTATGACTTGTGTTTGATTTCTCTCTTTAGATGATATGTGAAGTCGACCACATATCATTTTCCTTCAGGACTAAAGGGAGGAAGAAACCCTTTGGACGTGTTATGGAAGCGTACCCGAAATGCCCCGTGATAGATTGGCGTCGGCTCGTAACCTACACGGTCAAAGGGGGATTAAAGAGGGACTCCCTAAGCTAATTACGATATCCATGGGGAAACCCTTAATTGCGGTGGTCTGTATGGGTGGTTGCTCTCATACATTGCAGTGGTTATTTAGAGGTGACCTCACACTTGGCTCAACAAAGTGGCTTCCTACAAGCCTTGTCGTGAACATCTTATTATGGGGCTCTCTCCACACATATCATGACATAAGAAGTATGTTATCTTGATTACATATAATAATAGTACTATGCTAATGGTGTATCCTACATCCCCGAGAACATTTTAGCCCTATTGACTTTAACAATGCTTTCATACAATCTTGTTACTTGTTTCCTTTTTACTTGTTTTAATTACTTTTCCGCAAACAACCATAAACCATTAAAACACCCTTTACTTGATATCAAAGACAACTTACAAGTATTATTTGGTAGATAGTAACAAGGGGCATACAGACCTTTACCAATAGCTCTCCGTGGGTTCGATATCTTTACTTCGAAACTAGCTACAATTGGTCTGTGCACCTGCATTCATCATGTGCCAATCAAGTTGGCGCATATGTTTTTATCGATGTGCATCACGTCGAGATTGTGCTGAAGTTTCAACGATGCCCAGTAAGGAAAGTCCCAGAAACCATGCCACCAGTTCCAAATTGGTGAAGGATATGTTCGCTTCCTCTTTTTGCTCCGAAGATCACCTCCAACTCCTGGTTTAAGATGCCTAGCCTTCTCTAGCTCAGCTTGTAACTCAACTGTAGTAAATTTTCCTAGCTTCGAGTGGTCATCATGAATGCTGGCAAGCTCCATCTCTCGCTACAAGCGGTGGCGCTTCGGGAGGAAATCATGGTGCCCAATGTAGCATATTTTGCTCTTTATGGATTTAGACAGAGGATTTTTGTCACAATGCAGGTATGCATGATATCCTTTTGTTGTACGCCCAGACATAGTGCTGCAAGCTGGGTAGTCATGGGTACACTAAAGAACCGCTGCTCGAAGATCAAGCATTTTGTTTCGAAATGCATCGTAAGAAGGCATGCCTTACAAAGATGTTGCAAATCTTCTAGCAGAGGCTCCATAAAGAGATCAAAGTCCTTTCCAGGACTTGATTTGCTAGGGATTAGAAGGCAAAGCATGTAGTTTGATGCATCCATACCATCCCATGGTGGAAGGTTCTACAGCAGGGAAAATATAGGCCACATACTGTAGCTTGTGCTCATGGTTCCATAAGGATTGAAGCCATCGGTGGCAAGGCCAAGCCTTATGTTTCTAGGGTCGGCTGAAAAGTCCTGCCATGTTCTTTCAAAATCCTTCTATGCTTCGCCATCAGCCGGATGAATAAGTATACCATCTCTGGGTATTCTCTTTAACTTGTGTCTAATTCGTGTTCTCTGCTGTTTTCCTCAAAGAGAACAATCTCTGCAGCTGTGGCGCCAAAGGAAAATGACGCAAGACTTTGACAACTGACGACCTTCTTTCCGGATATTCCACCTTGAGGCACCACAATTAACGCAGTTGTCCAGCTTGTCATTGTCCTTCAAAAAGAGCATGCAGTTGTTTTTGCATACGTGCATGCTGTCATAGGAAAGTCCAAGCTCCTTCAGATAAGTTTTTGCTTCACTGTAAGTTTTTGCTTCACTGTATGAGCTGCCCCTCCCCAGGTTATTACCTGAGACTTCTAAATTAATCATGGGGTAACTAATTTGGAAGCCCCACTAATAAGCTAGACGACTTACGAGAGAAGCTAGGAAGGGGGCAGCTTATTTTTTAAGACAGCAAAAGAACTGGGCCAAACTCTTTCAGGCCAGCTTTGTAGGGTTCAGTAAACTGATTGCCATGAATAATCCAACTCTTATCCACATGTTAAAAATTAAATAAACAAATCAAACTTTTAGAACAAACTAGTGATTTTTTAGAACAATTTCTTTACAATGAACAATCCAACTCATATCCATGTGTTGAACAATTAAAACAACAAATCTCATTTTTAGAACAGGCTAGTGATGACTGCAAGTGCATAGATCGTCTGTAGCTAGTTTCGAAATAAAGATATAGATCCCACAAGGAGCAGGAGTCCGAAGTCTAATAACTCTTGAAATAAATATTACAATATAAATGCTAAATAAAGTTCTAAGTGACAAGATAAAATGCGAGTATTACGTAAAAAGGTATTTTTGGTATGGGAGCAACAATAAGTAAAGTAAAACAACTGAATACAGAAAGTAAGTATCACGTATGTAAAAGAGATTGGAACTGCAATAGGGAAAAAGGCGTTCTCGGGGAGTAGCAGATTCACCACTAGAATTATAAGGAGCTAAGGTAAAGATTATTATCATGAACATTCTCAACTATGTATGTGTGGGAGAAACTCTGTATTTGGACAAACAGGCAGCAACCGCTGTTCACATCATCCTCATAACCACAATAGTTAGCAATCGACATTAATCAAATTACTGCGCTATTAAGGGACTTAATCCCGTAGGACGTATCCCGTGGCATGGAGTTTCCTCGGTTCCCAAGTTGATACGTAAGGGGTGCCAACAGCTTTATAGTCACTATAAGTGCTAACACACCTCCGTCTACCAACAAGTAGTTCCCTCCATCAAGTCCCCATGAGATGAAATATTGAGAGGCCGACTTCTCTCAACATCAAGATGAAGACAATATAACACATGGTCACAACGATGAATATCATAATAAACTTTATCTTATTTCAATCTCATACTAGAGTTTCTCCATCTCCCAAGAACTAATGATCTACTCAGACATGGAGGCAATCAACATCATGGCAATAACAATGGAATCTATCATAGTTGAATAATACTTGTATAAATCCACAACGAGTACGGAAATTACAACAAGATCTAGACAAGATGTAGATGGGACAGATGGAGATGGTGGTGATGCAGAGGTTGATGATGAAGATCGATGCCTTAGCCTCCCGGATCGGCACAGGGCGAAGATGGATCCCCAGTGGACAAGTTCCCCCTCCAGATGCCTTCCAGAGGTGAGGTTTTGGCGATTTCTGGGTGTTCTGTATGTCGTCTCTCCGATCCAGTTGCACGGGGTGAAACTATTTGAGGAGGCGGTGGCGGCGCCAACTATACGATGGGAACTATACGGCCAGAAAATTTATTCCTGCTGTATAGTTGGCCGTTGAACCGTCTGTAAGCCTTGTCCGCTTCGGGTTTTCTTGTGGTATTATTGTTATCTTCCAAATAAGCAATTTACGTTGTTTTTGATTCCTTCTCTCCTAAAGTACAACTGCTCCAAGAATTGTATCCTATGTATCCATCATCTGTCCTGATCCTGGTGAAAACTGACATACAAGGTGCACAGGAGCGTCGTAAAATACTAAGATCCTACATCTACAATGCAAAATAATAATATAAAACATGATGCAAATATGCACTCATGAACTTCCCCAAGCTTAGACTCTTGCTTGCCCCGAGCAAGTTTAGCTTAATGGATTTGATCCTCATATTCATGAAGCTGAGTCGATAAAATAAATGAGGCAGTTGCAGCATGTGTTTATCATATATGATATATAGGCATAAGTTCATGAATAGTACCTCACTCGAACCATCTGAATAGTATTAGCAGGCTTCCACACCTTAGTGATCAACAGTTCATGAAAGATGAATCTCAACACAATGTAAAAGTATCCGGTTCAACTGAATGAGTTAGCGAGGTAGTCCCAAGTGTTTTAGGATTAACATATTCACTTGGGATTCAAAATCTCAAAAGTGTCTCTTTGTCATACTACAATATAGTGGTGTATGCCTATTTGCTCTTTGCAAATTCGCTATTTTTATTCTTTCTTTTATCCTCTTTTGTTTATATGCTCACACTTTTGTTTAAGTGTTGTGCAAAGGAGCTAGCCATCCATTCCACTTCATGTAGGAATTCAAAGTGTAACGATCTCAATTATCAAATTCCAATTGTATATGAAGCATTTTTATGACTTGAAGATCCTACCTCGACTTGTTCTCACTCTATTTTGATATCACTTTTTATTTTCCTTTGTTCAAGGTTTCTTTTTCAACTTAACTGCATATATAATTTTTCTTTGTAAATCAAACCGTAGACTTACAACATATTGACCAAATTATCTTTATATGTTCCATTAATATCAATGGTGTAGAAGACTCCTATTGCTATCATCAAGTGCAAGTAAAATTATACTCAAGCCATTCATATATCCGATAAGACAAGCACAAGCTCAAAATCGCTCCATATATAATAATAAACTTAGAATTTCATAAAAGGGATCGACTATTTCTGAAGGGAATTCTAATGATGCAAACTTTATTTATAGTTTGAACTAATACAAGGCTAAAATAGTAATGTAAAATTTATAAGATAGATTATAAGGTCTTAAAGATCTCACCAAGCTTGGAATCAAGCCAGGCGGGATCAAATAATCCCTTGCGATTATTTGATACCGTGATTATTGTAGATCACTGTGGCGCCATGGCATGCGGTATCTTCTCTTCATGGGCCAACCTGAGATAGGGGGACTGATTGACAGCTTCTAATTCTTTAACACGTAGCTTGTAGAAAAGATTATTCCTCTCCAGCACTTTCACTTGTTCTTTAATGAAGTCATTGTTATCCTGAAGGGTTTGTAGAGCCTTAAAACTCATAGAAAAACCTGCTTCGGTTGTCTGCTGAATATCTTCATCAAGTTTGTGAAGATAAAGTCGCAGCAACCGAACATGTTTGGGTGTCCCTGGCGTCTCCCTGTCCATCTCTTCAATCGTCAACTCGAGGGCCTTCAAATCCCTCTTCTGGCATGCATTGTCAGCGTCGAGGAACTCCATGTGGACGATCTTGGTCTCCTTGCCTTGCTCACTATTGTTCCCGATCTCCATAGGAACCTTTCTTTATGTCCCTCGATTGCGTGTCCTCATGGGTGAATAAGGGGTGGATTGGTTTATGGAGATTATGGTTAGAGAGAGATACAATGGCAGTATATAAGGGGGGTCAGAGGTTGGTAAAACTCACGAGAAACACCAAATTGTCACCCAAGAAAAGAATCTTAACGAAACAGGGAAAGAAACCACGGATTTGGAAGAGTCCTGCTGCGTAACGACCAACTATATGGGCGCGACCCGTATAGCTCCAGTCCTATAGTTGGTTCTAGGCAGCTATTTCCAAATATCTCGAGTCCAGGTCGGTTAAGTTACGACTTAGAACCGACAATAACGTTTTTTAACAAAAACGAAAAGACAAATGAAAAATGTCTGGTAGTTTAACGACTAACTATACGGTCGGAATATTGGCTCCGGTCGTATAGTTGGGACCGTATAGATACAGACACCAAAAATCGAAAGTGTCTGAGAGTTCAACGACCAACTATACGGCCAGAATTTTAGCTCCGGTATAAAGTTGCGCTGTATAGGTCCAGACATCAAAAATAATTTCACGAAGAATATAAAGAGAGTTTAATGACCAACTATATGGCGGGAGATTTTTCTCCAGTCGTATAGTTGTGCCTGTATAGTTGGTAAAACCCTCAGAAACTTCAGAAAAATACGAGGAATTCCAAAGCAAAAATTTTAGAAGTAAAATCTGTGAAAACAAATCACTTATTTGAGTAAGAACACTTACCTTGAACTTACCGTTTGCTTATTCGGGGATGACAAGCTCCTCCAACAACAAAGACTTCTTCTCTTTTGGAGGAATTGACCTTAGTTCCTTGAATAATTCTTGTAAAGAAAAATCACCAGGACTAAAGTTCCTCTCAATAAGATTGGTGTCTTGCTGGGCAAATATGGATACTGCATCCAACATCTTTATTTCCTGCCTCTACATAATCTGCAACTCAAATTCTTGAACTAAAAGAATCCAATGGATCAGTCTTGGCTTATGGTATTTCCTCTCAAGGAGTTCTTTTAAACCATCACGATCCGTATGCACTCTTACTTTTGCATCAACTATATAAGAACGAAATTTATTACAAGAGAAAAATATAGCAAAAAGTACCTTTTCTTCCTTAGGATAATTCTTTTGAGCATCATTAAGAGTTCTACTAGCATGATGTATAATATTAAATCCGTGACCAATGTGTTGTCCCCGAGTTACTCCTATAGCTTCACATATTAAGTCAAAAGTCATATCCTAGATAGGGGGTTTAATAATAGGAGCACGGGATAAAGCATTCTTGAGTTTATCAAAGGCTATAAGACATTTATCATCAAAATTAAATCCTACTCCCTTTTGCAGGAGGTTAGTCAAAGGTTTAGATATTCTAGAGAAATTTCTAATGAACCTTTTATACAAACCCACATGACCAAGGAAACTTCTTATACCTTTAATATCCCTAGGTTGTGGCATTCTCTCTATGGCCTCAACCTTAGCTCTATCCACTTCAATTCTCTTACCTGATACCTTATGTCTAAGGACTATACCTTCTTTGACCATAAAATGGCATTTCTCCCAGTTTAGAACAAGATTGGTTTCTTAGCAACGCTGCAAAACTCTTTTGAGATTATCCAAGCAACTAGTAAACGAAGTTCCATAGACAAAAAGTCATCCATAAATACTTCCATTATTAGTTCTATAAAATCCGCAAAAATAGCAGTCATGCATCTTTAAAAAGTAGCTGGAGCATTACATAAATCAAAAGGCATACGTCGGTAAGCATGTAAACCATAAGGACTAATAAAAGTTGTTTTAAGTTGGTCATCAGGATGAACAACTATTTGAGAAAAACCAGAGTATTCGTCCAAGTAGCAAAAATGGGTGTGGTTTGCTAACCTTTCTAAAGTTTGATCTATTAATGGTAAAGGATAGTGATCTTTCCTAGTTTCTTTATTGAATTTCTTAAAGTCTATGCACATCCTATGCCCAACAATAGTTCTAGTAGGTATTAATTCATTGTTTTCATTGGGAACAACAATAAAACTGCCCTTCTTAGGGACACAATGAACATGACTTACCCATTCAGTTTCTTTAGCAGGATAGATTATACCTGCGTCCAGTAGGCGTACAATTTCTTTCCTTACCACTTCCTTCATTTCAGGCTTCAATCTTCTATTAAATTCCGCAACTGGTTTAGCACCTTATTCCATGAATATTCGATGGACGGTTATCATGGGACTAATGCCCTTCAAATCATCCATTGAGTACCCAAAGGCCTTGCGATGCTCCTTAAGTATTTTCATGAGTTCTTCTTCTTCTTCTTCTCCTGAAAGTTTAGCACTAATAATAACAAGAAATTTATTTGTATCATCTAAAAACCTGTATTTAAGATTATCTGGTAGAGTCTTCAACTCCGGGGGTGGTAATTCCTCGTCCCCTCTCTTTTCTGGCTCTTCAAAAGCCTCATTAGTTGGAGGCCCTATAATAGGAAGTGAATCGAGTTCATCTTCTAGTTCTTCTAGGGACTTGTCCTCCATAACTATTTCTTCATAATTTGAGTCTTCATTTATTTCTTCTTCTTGAATACTAAAGAATAGAGCTGCCATTTCCTCGATAGTTTTCTCTTCCTCTTCTTGTATTTGTGGAGGCCTGTCTTAAAATTTGGAAAAGTGGAATTCTTTTTCCGCTCCCCCAAGCTTAAGAGACACGATATCCTTTTTGAAATCAACATAGGCACCTACATCACTCAAAAAGTTTCTTCCAAATATAATTGGGAAAAGAGTGTCAGCTGGCATATCGACAACTACAAAATCGATAGGAAAGTTTTTGTTGCCAATTGTGACAGTTGCATCTTCAACTATTCCCTTTGGAATTTAAATATTTTTATTAACTAACATGATTGTCATATCAGTATTTTCAATTGTAGCCGGTTCTATTTCTTCTTTTATTTCTAAATAGAAATCATAAGATATAACATTAACTTCGGTGCCAAGATCACATAAACCATAGTGCGAAGTTTCCTTGAATATGCAGGGAAGAATAGGCTTACCCACATCTTTTACCTTTGTTTTCAATATGGAAGTCTCTTCATCAAGTTCAGCTATGTTACAATGTGCATACATAGCCATAATTGCTTCCTTGGTTACCTCTTCATCTTTGGTTTCTTCCAGATATTCTATGACATCTGGCATACTTTCCTCTTCTTTCTTTTCCTGTGCTGCTTTGACCTGTTCATATTCAAAAATATGCTTCTGTGTAGTGTTAGGGAAAGGTATCTCATATGTTGGTTCTAGGGAGGCCAGTGTTGCTTTCACTTCTCTTTTCTTCTTAGGTTCGGGTGGTGGATCATACTTGACCAAACCCTCTTTTGGAGGTTTAATGTGTTATGTAAAAGCTTTAACAACTTGCAACATAAGATCTGAATCCAAATAAAGTTCTTTAGATAATTCTTTAACATGGACTTTTTATTATAGTCATGAATACAATCATGTTCTATTTCTATGCCTCCTTCGCTTCCTAGACCAAAATTCCATGAAACTCTATGATCGCGAATTCTATTAAGTAAATCCCAAGCTTTAGTTATAGGAAGATTCATAAAGGCTCCTTCCGTGAAAGAGTCTAGTTCAATTTTATTAGGTTTGATTAAACCAACATAAAAGATATGCAATAAATACCATTCAGGCAAATCATGATGAGGACATAGGCGAAATAAATCATTAAATCTGATATAAGCTCTTACTAGGCCTTCATTAGAACGGTTTCTCCAAGTCATTATAAGACGACTGATTCCAAAAGATTTTGATAATGGATAATATTTCGCTAGAAATTCACAATCTAGATTATCCCAAGTAGTAGTGGCTTCTGGGGTAGAGATCTATACCATGAGAGAGCTGTACTAGTCAAAATCTGACTAAAGAGTTTAACCCTTACCTCATTAGCAGTATATCCCGTCAATTGAAAAGTGCCACATATATCTTTGAAACACGCAATATGATCATATGGATCAGGATCTTCTTCATCTCTAGTAAATTGCTTCTTGTGTAGAATACCAAGTAATAGAGGATTTATTTCAACCCCCCTGTATTCTCATTGGAGTTATCTCTTTTATAAATATCATAGGGCTTCCCAAAGTGGTTGGGTGGGTTAGCACTAGTCATATGCTCAAACTCCATCAGGTTGGTGGAAACCTATAACTCAAAACAAAACTTAGCAAGACAAAAATAAATGAGCAAAAACTAAAAGACCTACAACGCTTAGCTCCCCGGCAATGGCGCGAGAAAATAGCTTGATGACTGCAAGTGCACAGATTGTTTGTAGCTAGTTTCAAAAATAAATATATCGATCCGACATGGAGCAGGAGTCTGAAGTCTAATAACTCTTGAAATAAAAATTACAATAAAAATGCTAAATAAAGTTCTAAGTGACAATATAAAATGCGAGTATTACGTAAAAATGTGTTTTTGGGTTTATGGTATGAGAGCAACAATAAGTAAAGTAAAACAACTGAATACGGAAAGTAAGTATCACGTATGTAAAAGAGATTGGAACTGCAATAGGGAAAAAGACGTTCTCAGGGAGTAGCGGATTCACCACTAGCATTATAAGGAGCTAAGGTAAAGATTATTATCATGAACATTCTCAACTATGTATGTGTGGGAGGAACTCCATATTTGGACAATAGGCAACAACCTTTGCTCACATCATCCTCATAACCATAGCAGTCAGCAATCGACATCAATCGAATTACTGGGCTATTAAGGGAATTAATCCCGTAGTACGTATCCCGTGGCATGGATAGTTTTCCGTGAGTTTCCTCTGTTCCCAAGTTGATACGTAAGGAGTGCCAACAACTTTATAGTCACTGTAAGTGCTAACACACCTCCATCTACCAACAAGTAGTTCCGTCCATCAAGTCCCCATGAGAGGAAAATATTGAGAGGTCGACTTCTCTCAACATCAAGATGAATACAATCTAACACATGGTCACAACGATGAATATCATAATAGACTTTATCTTATTTCAATCTCATACTAGGGTTTCTCCATCTCCCCAAGAACTAATGATCTATTCAGACATGGAGGCAATCAAAATCATGGCAATAACAATGGAATCTATCATAGATGCATAGTACTTGTATAAATCCACAACGAGTACGGAAATTACAACAAGATCTAGACAAGATGTAGATGGGACGGATGGAGATGGTGGTGATGCAACGGTTGATGATAAAGATCGATGCCTTAGCCTCCCGGATCGACGCAGGGCGAAGATGGATCCCCGGTGGATGAGTTCCCTCGCCAGATGCCTTCCGGAGGTGAGGTTTCAGCGATTTTTGGGTGTTCTATATGTCGTCTCTCTGATCCAGTTGCACGGGGTAAAACTATTTAAGGAGGCGGTAGTGGCGCCAACTATACGGCAGGAACTATATGGCCGGAAAATTTATTCCCGCCGTATAATTGGTCGTTATACCGTCTATAAGCCTTGTTCACTTCGGGTTTTCTTCTAGTATTATTGATATCTTCCAAATAAGAAATTTACGTTGTTTTGACTCCTTTTCTCCTCAGTACAACTGCTCCAAGAATTGTATCCATTGTATCCATCATTTGTCCCGATCCTGGTGAAAACAGACATAAAATATGCGCGAGAGCACCGTAAAATACCAAGATCCTACATTTACAATGCAAAATAATAATATAAAACATGATGCAAATATGCACTCATCAGCTAGTCATTTTTCAGAACAATTTACTTTACCATGAACAAATCCAACTCCTATTCATATGTTGGACAATTAAACAAACTAATCACATTTTAGAATGGACTAATCATTTCTATGAACAATTTTCTTAACAATGAACAATCAAAGTTATATCCATGTGCTGAGCAATTAAACAAATTAATCACATTTTCTGAGCAGAATAATTATTTTTAAGAAGAACTTATGTACCATGAACAATCTAAGTGATATCCATGTGTTGAGCAATTAAACAAATTAATCACATTTTTAGAGCCGAATAATCCTTTTAAGAAGAATTTTCTATACCATGAACAATCCAAGTGATATCCATGTGTTGAACAATTAAAAAAACTATTCTTTACCTTGGCAGACACAGACACGAGTGAGTTGAGCACAAAGATGGCGCCTAGAAGGGGAGCTACCGCGGTGCGTAGAGACGTCGGCTAGAAGGGGAGTCCTAGTGGTCAGCCTTGGAGTGCGGACACCGACACGGACAGGGAGACAGTGAACGGACGGGAGCTCCAGCGCCATAGCATGTGGTGGACCGTCAAAGGTAGCGGTGCCCTAGCCACCGCCATCGCGTGTGGTGGACCAGATTTCAGATCTGATTTTAAAATCTCCCGGTGGAGTTCATGTGCATGTGTGGGCAGCAAAGAGGTGGGTCCCACAAGTCAGCAAAATAAACTTCTCTTGTCTAGTTTACATGTGGGGTTTAACATAGGTGGACCCACCGTTTAGGGACCTCTTGGTTGCTGGTTCAATACCTAGAGCTATCCATGTTACTGAATTTTTTCGGGCTTTATTTTGGCTCCATTTTGTCGGAACCAAAGAGGAACGTAGAGAGAGAGAGAGTGGAGAAGACAGGTGCAACTCTTCTAGAGAGAGACATAGCATGCCCCATCGTTGCCTCTGGCAAGCTCCTCTCCAGCGAGCTTTCACTGGCAGCATGTGCGCGACTTACATATTCTCCAATCTCCGGCAAGCTTCCTTCGCATGTAGGTAGGCAGGCTGCCCGATCTCACGCGTTTTTTCAATGAATGCAGGGGAGCTGTCTCATCCATGGGCGCGCGCGACAACGGCGGAGTGAGGGACGCAATTGACCGTGGAATAACCGATGGCGAGGCTCTCCAACAACGGTAAGAATCCCCTTCATCGAAGTATAACCGGCGGCAAAGATCTTCAGCAGCAGCAGCTCGATGAATCTATAGGGTTTTTAGAGCTGCATAAATATTACTAGTTCTTCATCGAATCCGTAGTGCTTTCTCTATGATTGCTTCATCAAATATGTAGTGTTTTCTCTATGATTGCTTCATCGAATCTCTTGAGTAAATCTAGGATCCGCAAAAAAAATATTGCAGATTTTGTTGGGTTGAATTTCTGCAAATATTTTGTTGGTACAATTTATGCTGAAATTTTGTTAATAAAAATCTCCAGTATATGTATGCAGAACTATAGATTAGTACAATATGCACATCATTAGTTGTATTTTTACACGATATCTATGTAGAACCGCAGACTAGTTGTATTTCTGCATATACAATAATTGTTGTAGTTAGTAGTATGTATATACTAGATAAAGTACAATGTAATCAGTATCATTAACATTCCTAGCTTGGGTATAAATGCCATAATTTTCCTAGCTTGGATAATGTAGTTTTTCCTCAAAAGATCATTGCTGCAAATTTGGAGTTTGATTTTGATATTTTGAATACACTAGTAGTAGTGTTCAAAGATGATATTAGTAACATCATACCTTTTATATATTTTGACACTAGTAGTACTGTTCAGACATGATATTAGTAACATCATATCATTTATTTTTCTGATCTTTTGCAATTTTTGTGTTGAGAAAAAAGGAATATGGCTCAAAACGAATGTGTGACATGTCAACAGCAACCTACCTAGTGTGGGAGTGGAAACCTAGACCATGTGATGTATTTTAGAATGAGGGTGAGATCACCCTTTTTACATAGGGATTTTTAAGTATTCTCGATTTTCATATACATATCTTATTTTAAATTTCCATATATATTGTTTTATGTACTTGATCTTATGGGTTTTTTCTGTTTCACAAAATTATGTAGAGTATTCCTTGTTGTTTCGCTGAGCATATGTGACAGTTCGCTCTTGGTCCACATCTGACCTGGATCCTTGCTCGGAGTGACCACCATGATCAAGACAGAACAATTGATGAATACTACTTCTATGTGTTGTATGATGGGAATTTTGGGAGATCGGTAGCATTATGTGGGCCATATTGGAAGGGGTTCTATGTAGCTTATAACATTGAATAGAATGATGTTCTCACATTTTCATATGATAGAGTAGACATGTGCTTTGTTGTTGAAGTGTCAAATGCTGATAATGTTGTCAAACCTTGGGTTGATCAAGACCAGTGTATGTATTGACTTCTTTGCATTGAATTGGTTTTTTCTTAAACACATTGACTAGTTTCTTAATTATGTTCCTTACACACAAACCTTCTTCAATTTCATATGCATGATCAGGGTGTTATAAGACCGAAGATTGTTACAAGGTGACACTAGAGATGTCCATATTTCAGCACCCATGTAATGTCAGTTGCTCTTAAATGAATTCCATATCTTGGGCATTCTTCAAGGAGTTAGTTAATAACTTTTTCCTATCATTTTCCTTCTTATTTTTTAAATTTATCAGAGTGGTCAGTTAACTAAGATCTGTTATATATATTTTTACTTAGGATATCCCTTTGAGATGCACAAGGGAACACCAAATCCCAAAGAAAGGGTTCTATCGTGTATGCATGAAGAATAATTGTGACGAAGGCCAGAAAATCTTGGGGCGATATCGCATATCGAAAGTATATGACGATTGCATTGAGTTCACAGACACCTGGCCTGAATTTTGTGATGAAAATAGAATTTTCCTTGATGATATGCTCGTCATCCAGGTAAAGATGACGAGGCACTATATCAAGCTGATTATTGAGGTGGTCACCAGTCCGACCGAGGAAGATGAGGATGTGGAAGATGACAGTGACAAGCAGCAGGAGGAGGAGGATGAAGACAAGAGCGTTGGCTCTGTGATGTTTTTGTAGCTCAGAACTTCTGAATAAATCATCAGAATTTAAATTTCAAGAATGCATGATCAGAAATTTTTGTGTTGTTGTATGTTAAACTAGCAAATCTCTTTTGTTAAAATCTCTTGGGTTCTACCAACTTCATTCTATTTAATTATGAAAGGGAAAATATAAATGATTTCTCTCAATTTCTTGCATAGAAATATGCACAACTAATTCCGTATTCTCGCAGGAACCAGTCCTACTTGTTGAACCGACGGCACTGCCACGATCTCCACGTAACCATGGTGAGTTGTCGAATGGAAGCTGTGGTTATTCATTATTACCAGATATCCATGATCTGTGAAGTTATTCCTGGTGCGCTTCTTTTTCCTCTTCCTCTGTTTCTCTCTTCCTCTGTTTTGGAATCATCGGTTCTTCTTCTTCCATTCTTCCTCACGGGCATTTCCTTGTAGGCATTTCCTTTCACCCATTTCCTTGTAGGCATGGACCATGGGAAACGCACAATAGAGACCCACTTCATCCCTGCATCCACTATGCTCAGGAGTAGTTTGGTTCATGTATTACAACCAGTTGTGTATTTTATATCATTGTGTAGAGTTTGTTAACTGTACTTGCCATTTTCATTATGTTTCGGATAAAAAGTAACTGGTTCGAATATTCTTGTCCACCTCAAGGGGGACAACCAAAGGACAAAACAAAACTAGCAAAGACTAGGTGGTTGGTAGATGCAATCATGGATTGGATGAGAGCGAACCCATCACTTGGTGCAATAGCACTCATAAAATAAGTTACTAAAAAGTTTAATATTATAGTACCTTACATGACGATGTTCTATGCAAAGGAAATGGCTCTTGATAGGATCAATGGTCAGTGGAATGAAAGTTTTCAGTTGCTTTACAGCTTCAAAGCTGAAGTGGAGATGGCTAGTCTAGGTAGTGTTGTACAGATAGATAGGCATAAAGTTCAGTATAAAATAAGAGGGAAGACAATGGAGAAGGAGTGCTTTAGAAGGGCTTTTGTTTGTTTCAAAGCTTGCTAGCAAGGGTTTCAGGATGGTTGCAGGCCTTATTTCGCCGTCGATGCAACAACTCTTCATGGCAGATTTGAAGGACAACTAGTAGCTGCTACTACAGTTGATGGCCACAACTGGATGTTCCCTGTTGCTTTTGGAGTTTTGGAGATTGAGTTAGAGGAAAGTTGGACTTGGTTTCTAGAGAATTTGCACGACCTTATAGGTCATCCACCATGACTTACTATCCACACAGACGCTGGCAAAGGTTTGGAGAAAGCTGTAGAAGCATTATTGCCCGGAGTGGAGCATAGGGAATGTATGTGACACTTAGTGCAGAATTTTACAAAGAAATTCAAGAGTAAAGTTTATACTGACATCCTATGGCCAGCTTCATACACATGCAGTTTGAGGAAGCATCTGTATCATTTGGAAGTGTTGTATAAGCAAAAACCTATGGTGAAGGAGTACTTGGATGCACATCATGGAATGGTGTGGTCAAGAAGCCAATTCAATGAAATTTGCAAGGTAGACTATGCAAGAAGTAACCTTGTAGAGAGTTTCTTTGCAAAGGTTAAGTCATTCAAAGGGCTTATGCTATGGAAAATATTTGATAAGGGATTAGGCATATGATCATGATAAAGATCGATTTGCGTCAAAGAATTGCATCAATAGTATATGCTGGCCATCTCAACCTCCCATCTTTGATTAAGGCTTTGCATGCCAGGGCAAAACAATTGAAGATGAAATGCATTATAAGAGGAATGGAGGCTGAGGTAACATACACTGATAGTAAAGATAAGCAATGGAGGTATCTAGTGAGTTTGGTTGATAGGACATGCCATTGTAGGCAATGGCAGCTCCGTGGGAAACCCTGCATACATGCATTGTTTTTCATGGGTGTTCTAGGAGGTGAAGAGGGTGAAGTTGATCAGTACGTGTTGGAGTATTTCTCCGTTGCTAAATTTAGGGCATTATATGCTCTAAATGTTCTAGCCTTGTTGGGAAAATACCAATGGATCAAAGTGGATCTAGGCTCCAAGCTATACCCTCCAGTTTTTACTAGACCAGCAGGTAGGCCAAGGAAGAATAGGATGAGAGCTAGTGCAGAGGGTGGTGCACCACCTCGGCGACATAAGTGAAAACGTTGTGGGATCCTAGGGCACATTGCTAGGCTTTGTAAAAATGTAGTGGACCCAACTTATGGAATGGATGATCAGGTAAGAGCAGCAAACGCAGATGAGAATGAAGTATTTGAACGAGAGGAGAATGAAGCAATAGATACATTGCAGATTAAACCAACGGACAGAGAGGAGATTGAACCAAATACAAGGGATATTGAACCAAATGCAGGGAGATTGAACCAAGGGATCGAGAGGAGGTTGAACCAAATGCAGAGGAGATTGAACCAAATGCAGGGGAGATTGAACCAATGGAACGAGAGGAGATTGACCCAAATGCAGAGAATAAAGCAATTTATTCATTGGAAGTAGAGTTCAAAAGTAAATGAATTACATAAGAGGATATTGAAGAAATGATGCCAATGCATTTTGAACCATATGAACCAATGGATCGAAACGTGATTGAACCAATTGTACGACAAAATGAAGCACTTGATTCATTGGATGCAGAGAAAAAGAACAAAGGGAACAAACGGAAGAAGCTGATGGTGGACTCTGAGAACATTCCAGCTAGGATCACCCGGAGTAAGGTGGTGAACCCAACGAAAAACACTAGGATCAAGAAAAAAATGAATTTGAATTTGTATGATGAATTTGAACTACTGTCAATGTTTGTATTGAATTCAAACTAGTGTGACGTTCCCAAGTTTATATGTTGGATAATCCCATAATGTATGTGTTATTGCAAGTTTCTATGGTCATCCAACTAGTTGCTTAGCACTGCTCAGCTGTGCCCTCGACATGTGGTCAAGACATGGGGTTTAGACCATAGCAAACGTTGACCAATTGATCCAAAAATTGGCACACTTGTGTATCTTGGATTAATTTACCATATGAAATTGGAAATTCTGGATTTACTTGTAATCAGCCACATTTTAATTTTTCTAAGTGATTAAATTCAAAAAATGGTTTTAGGGTTAGTTTAATTCAAAAAAAAATTCAAAATATAGTGCAACCTTCGCATGGAGTCTTGTTATGTTACCTACAACCTAGCATGTATAATAAAGGAAAAGGAAATACAGAGATATGGACTTCTCCCCTAAACCACTTCTTAAACCCTTCTTGTAATGAGCTACTAGCTATGAAGATGCATGGGTTTCTACTCAATCAACCTCAAAAATAACCCATCCCAAAACATACTTTGTCTAAATGAGGCCAAATTTGGAACACTTGTGTATCTTTGAGTTGCAAACAATATAATGTCGGCCAAGATGTATTATTTTGTTTAAATAACACATTTTCCATTTTTATGCCAAAAGATTGAATTTCCCTTACTCATTTTTTATCCGAGTGCCCTTGTTTTCCTTAGCTCTACTCAGTTTTCTCCTCCCGCCAAAGTTTTCCTCACTTTTCCCCTCCCGCTAAAGTTTTCCTCATTTTCCCCTCTCTCCTATCTCAGTTTGGCTGCACTCTGATTGGTCGAGATGTATGTCACACAGATCTTGGCCAACCACTTTTGGATACATCATGATCCGATGGGCTGGAGGTCTCTCTCTCCCGATGGGTGCACCTACCTTGTACGACAAGGAAAGCCTGACAGGCTGGATGTCTCTCCCTCCCTTTCCTTGTCGCACGTATACCAGCCGCATCAACTAGCACTCAGTTTGGCTGCGCTATGATTGGTCGAGATGTATGCCACACGGATCTTGGCCAATCACCATTGGATACATCATGATCCGACGAGCTGGAGGTGTCTCTCTCCCGTTGGGTGCACCTACCCTATACGGTGAGGAGAGCCCGACGGGCTGGATGTCTCTCCCTCCCTTTCCCTGTCGCACATATACCAGCCGCATCTTCCTCCCCTCCCATCGATGTATGGTGAGGCGGTAGTCTGAATGCCGAGCGGCGGCACGGATCTAAGCGTGGCGGTCAGAACAGCGTGCGGTGGCGCGGATCTAAGTGTGGCAGTCTGAATGGCGTGCGGTGGCACGGACCTAAGCGTGGCAGGTGGAACAATATGCGGCGACGCGGACCTAAGCGTGGGGGTCAGAATGGCTTGTGGCGGCGTGGATCTAAGCATGGCGGGTGGAACGGCGTGCGGTGGTGAGGATCTAAACGTCTGAAATTTCTGTCTCTATTTGTCTCACTTCCGTTCACCTCCTCAAATCCGTTGCTGATGAAAGACACCGATGGAAGCCATCACCCGTAACATCAGTGCAACGGCGGTGGTGCCGACAGTGCTCATCGATGCAACGATGATTGAAGCCATCATCCGCAACATCAGTGTGATGGTGGTGGTGCCGACTGTGGTCATCGATGCGATGACTATTGAAGTCATCATCCGCAACATCACTACAACGTCGTAGATCAAGCCCTCGTGAACCGAAGCTGTGGGAGGTAGGCCGTGGCCATGGCTAGCACATCGAGGTGCACTTTGATGGTAAAGGCCGGATGTACCTCGTGGCCGGATGGATGGGATCATTTTTCCTGTACTTCTTGGAGTACACATACAGAAGGGAGGGAGGCTAGCTCACCGTCCACTTAAAATTGGGACAAATTTGAGCCCAATTTGAACCAAAATTCTATGACTTAAAATATATGTATGATTTGAATAAATTTGATATGTATTTCAGCCGTGAGACTGGTGGATATGCTCTAAAGCTGATTCATAAGTAATAGCACATGCTTTCACAATCTCCGGTGGGCTTGTATAAATTTGATCGAAATATGTATGATCTGAATCAAAATTGATATGTATTTGAGCTATGAGGACGGTGGATATGCGCTAAAGTTGATTCATACGTAGTACTCCCTCTGACCCAAATTAGTTGATTTAGATTTGTCTAGATTCGATTGTATCTAGACATGAATTAGTATTAGAATCATCCTATCTTGACAAATTTGAGTCAACTAATTTGGATCAGAGGGAGTAGTACTTTCTTTGATAATATCCAGTGGGCTTGTATAGATTTGATAGAAATATGTATGATTTGAATCAAATTGATCTATACTCTTGAACCGTGAGGACAAGGAATTGGCATCCCAGCTCCGTGCCCTGGCCGCGATCACAGATTGCTCTCTAGAGAAGAAGAATGCAGTGTCAATAAGAACGGGGAATGGATGCTACCGTCAACACTGCAAGTCTACATGATAGCCACGATGGCAGCAACAAAATGTTCAAAATTGATAGGGCCCCAACTTGACCCTCTAGGTATTTGGCACGCCAACTATGTGTAGATAAATCCAATGGAAAGCAACGCGGGCCCTGCAATGCATCCTCTCGACAACTTTGGAACCACAAAGTGACTAAATTAGCAGGAACTCACAACCATCCATTGAATAACAATTCTACTCTCTAAATTAGCTATCTATTCAACTTATCATTACAGGTGCCACCCTTCACCACAACTGCATACTATAGCTGCTAGGACAGGGAGACAACTACAAAAACTGCCCACATGAATCTACTATTCTCCTCCCCCTTCACTTGAAGTACATGTTTTAGATTTTCTACCACTTGATCAGATACAACAAGATCAGCCTTAAGTGTCAACTTCTCTTTGTGAATAGGCTTTGAATTCTTATTTTCTTCCTCGATAGTACGCTTTAGCTCGAATATCAACATGTTTTTATGGGCCAATTCATCACCTAAATTGGCAACCATCTCCTCCAAATACATTCTCTGGCTAGACCACTGGGTTGATTCATCTTGGTATGCAATGTACCATGGATCATCGGCATGCATAGCACACTGTAACAATCCCAAAACAAACCCAACTGAAATCAGTCTGACAGGCCATGGCGGCACTTCAAATTCAACGATAGTACAAAGAGAAAGAGCTACCTACACTTCCGACATGGTATGAGAAGGAGAATGTAGCCACGACATGATCGACTCACAACCCTCACCGGTGTACCCGCTACGACCAGACATTGAGGACTAATTTGCACCTTCAATATCGAGGAAATTACGGGAACCGAATCGATTAGGGTGGGCGGAGCAGGAGCGAAGATCTTACCTAGCACTACTAGCAATTGCTATGAATGTTCGTCGAGCTATGGCGGCGGAACAAAATCCCGGTCGTTGTGGACGGCGGACCTGCCTGCGGTCGGTACTGCCTCAACATACAATGCGTGCAGACGAAATAGGTGCTAGAGCCATGGTTGAAGTGCAACGTGACAGTCTGTCCGACGCTGCCATATGACAGATTTGCGACGCGCTGACGATGGCTGCTCTGTACGCCAGTGGGATAGGAGCTGCTCAGGGCTAGGGCTGGGAACAGTGATCCCAAGCCTTTAACCTAACTGTTGGGCCACGCATAGATAAACAAAACCTTTTTCCCTACATGGTGATCCCAAGAACCAGCTAAGGTAGTAGGCCACGAGAATTACCAGTAGACGCGCAGTTACGGGATCATGAAGCGCGTCGCTTGATGCAGTGCAGTCCTCTCGATCTGTTTCGATCCACGATCATTGAAGTGTTGATCACACAACACCTCTACCGGTATCCACACGTACGAGGAGGAGCACCGGCATTGGACTGCTAGGTCCGGTACGATAGCGACAGGACGGACTAGGGCTAGGGTTTCCAACACATGGAGTGACCTAACCTTGTGCTCTAAGCACCTATTCCCTAGCTTATATAGAGAGTGAAAGTGGGCTCCACTCACTTGTGGCCCATTCACTAAAAATGCCTATATTAGTCACTGTGAGTCCAACTCACTGACTTAGTCCATGTCTTATTTGGGTCCAGCCCAAATAGGTTTCCAGTTTGGGTCTAACCCAAACTTGCTCCCGCTCTTAAGTGTGTGACCTGACAGGCTCATGGTAACTCGGAAACGATCTGAGTCTCACACATGATCGATCAGTCGGTAGCAGCTCCTAGCAGAACGTGCCGACTCCCAAGTACCAAAAGTCATGACGACATACCTTCCAATGCGACTTTCGTCTGAGTCCTTTTGCCTCACTATATACCTTGTCGAACTATAGGCGAATAATTGTCATCCCTTAAATAGTTCGACTCTCTTTCTCGATCCAAGATAAGCGATTCATCCGACTAACTCTTAGTTGGTCACCTCGGTTAATACTTAACCGAGTCGCGCATGACCATGCTTTCCGAATCATATCTTCCGAGAGGGCCCAGAGAATATCTGTCCTATCGGAGGGGCAAAATCCCATCTTGGTTATTCACATCATGCAGATTGATTCTCAGTCGACCCGAACTCTGCCTTTATAACTGCCCAGTGATAGAACATCGTTTGACAGAACCTAAGTCGGTGATTCTCAACTTGGATTGTGCAATGACCTCAGGTCTACGGATTACATTGATTGAGACATACAAATGATGACTTTTTCGTTGTACCTCAATATGGGTTAGTCTGACTCACTAAACTCTATAGATGAATCCGTGTAAGTCGGAATGGCATCTCCATGCCAATGACAAGTGGAACCGAGTCATCTGCCCACTTTTACATTAGTCTAAGTTGTGTGTCCAGCACAACCTCAATGACCAAGGACAAATAGTATGAACAACATGAATGCAGTTCCACAATTGAATCACATATTCAATGATACATATCAGTAGTTCATACATGGACCATAACTTTATGAATACATTGGGAATAACATCATACATGATTGCCTCTAGGGCATATTCCCAACAGTCTCCTACTTGCACTAGAGTCAATCATCCGACATCACATGTCTAGGCATCTAATGCCCATGGCTCTCAGGTGCGCCTCATGCGTAGGCTATGGTAGTGGCTTTGTCAACGAATCCGCAACATTTGCATCCCTGTGTACCTTGCATAACTTGATATCACCTTGATCCACGAACTAGCGAATCAGGTGGTATCGCATGAGTATATGTGTGTTCTTCTGGTGTTGTCTAGGTTCCTTGGCTTGTGCAATAGCACCATTGTTTTCACAATACACGTCTAACGGATTGGACGAGCCCTAAACCACACCAAGATCCATGAGGAAATTCCTCATCTAAACAGCTTCTTTTGCCGCCTCCGAGGCAGCAATATACTCAACCTCTATTGTAGACGAAGACAACGTCTCTTGCTTGGAACTCTTCTAGCTCATAGCCCCTCCATTTATCGCAAACACGTATCCGGATTGTGAACGAGAATCATCCGAGTCAGTGAGATAACTCGCATTCGTGTAACCCTTTACACTATGTTCATCCTCACCTCCATAAATCAGGAACATATCCTTAGTCCTTCTCAAATACTTAAGGATATTTTTAGCCGCTGCCCAGTGGATTTCTCCAGGGTCAGCCTGGTATCTGCTCACAACACTTAGAGCATAGGAAACATCCGACCTAGTACAAATCATAGCGTACATGATGGATCCGACTGCTGAAGCATACGGAATCACACTCATCTGACTTCGCTCATCAGTTGTCAAAGGACACCGAGTCTTGCTAAGTTTTACACCATGGGACATCAGTAAGAACCCCTTCTTAGACGATTCCATGGTGAACTTCTTCAACACTTTGTCCAAATATGTACTCTGACTCAATCCAATGAGATGCCTTGATCTATCTCTATAGATCCGGATTCCTAGTATGTAAGTCACCTCAGCCAAGTCTTTCATCGAAAAACTCTTTTCCAATGATTCCTTGGTTTCTTGCAACATCTAGACATCTAAATCCGTAATATGTCATCCACATATAAGATCAGAAAGTTTACTTTGCTCCCACTAAACTTCTTGTATAAACAAGAATCATGATCACTCTTGATGAAGCCAAACAATTTGACTACCTCATCAAAGCAAATGTTCCAACTCTGAGATGCTTGCTGATACATTGCAAACGTATCTATAATTTTTGATGTTCCATGCTTGTTTAGTATTTACTTTGCTTTGCTTTGTCAACACTTTGGAGTATTTTTACACATTTTTTGGAACAAACCTATTAACAAGATGCCATAGTGCCAGTTGCCTATTTTCTGCTGTTTTTGGTTCCAGAAAATCCATAAAATGAATATTCTCGGAATTGGACGGGACAAAAGCCAAAGTCAATATTTCATCGAGGGGAACACGGAGCCAGAAGACGAGACGAAGAGGGGCCAGGGGCTGGCCACACCATGTGGTGCCACGGGTACCCCTGGCCGTGCCACTAGGCGGTGTGGGCCCCTGATCCACCCTTCACATCACCCGTTTGCCTATAAGAAGCCTCCGATGCAGAAACCGTAAATAAGCTAGCCTCCAGCCATGAAAAGTTCCGTAGCACCACCCCCACCGAAGGGGAGATTCGGGGGACATAAAGTCTCTGTTCCAGCACCCTGCCGGGATGGGGAAGTGCCCCTGGAGCCATCTCCATCGATCTCCACCACCATCTCCATTGCCGTTGCTGATTCCCATGATGATGAGGGAGTAGTTCTTCCTCGAGGCTAAGGGCTCTACCGGTAGCTATGTGTTCATATCTCTCTCTATGCGTGATCTTATTGAGATCATGAGCTTTGTAATCTATAGATCTATTCTACTACTCAAGTGCTTTAATGAATCTCTGCTTATCCCCATGTATGTGAAGTTGACAGTGTGCACACCGTGTGACACTTTGGCTAAGGTTACATAAATACTTGTTATGAGTTATATATGGAGTTGGATGTCTCTATGAAATTGTGGTGTTTGTTCGAACCATCTAGCGCTCAAGGTGATAGTGAGGGGTTATCTAGATGGGGAAAGCGGACTTTGAGGTGTGCTGTTATAGCCCTACCATGGATTAGATTGTCCAACCGGAGAGTAGTTCAGAGTAGTATCATAAAGAGAAGATATTTATATGAGAGTGTTCACTAGTGAAAGTATGATCCCTAGGCCTTGTTTCTAAGCATTTAAACACCTTTTGCAATTAGATCTATTACATGTTTGCTTGCTTCCATCTTTATTTCAGATTGCCTTTAGTCTCTTCCTACCCGTCAAGCTCTTTTCTGGCACCGTTACCACTTATAATTATCCATACCACTTGTATTTCACTATCTCTTCGCCGAACTAGTGCATCTATACACCTGACAAGTGTATTGGGTGTGTTGGGGACACAAGAGACTTCTTGTATCTTGATTGTAGGGTTGCTTGATATGGATACCTTTGACCACTTCCTCCCTGAGTTCGATAAACCTTGGGTAATCCACTTAAGGGAAACTTGCTGCTGTTCTACAAACCTCTGCACTTGGAGGCCCAACAACTGTCTACAAGAATAGAAGTGCATAGACATCAAGCTATTTTCTGGCGCTGTTGCCGGGGACTAAAAAAACAAGAAGCTCCCACGTCAACAACGCGCCATGAAAGCTATTTTCTGGCGCCATTGCTGGGGAGGTAAGGTAAAAGGTACTGACATCCTCTGGCTACTAAGCTATCTTCTAGTACAATTTCTAGTGCGTGAGTGCTCGAAGTTATTTCCTTTAGATTCTACAATTATATCTTTTTGTTTCTTGTTTTTATTTTCATTAGTTAGGCTTAATGGAAAACAACAAAAAAATTAGAGAGCTTTATAGTATTTATCTTGAGTTAGGACATGAAGTGTTTGAAGAGAAAATTAAAAAACCTATGGAACTTTATTTGCATGCTAATATCAATGTTATTAGTATGAATTCTTTGAACACCATTATTGCTAATGCTATGGAAAAGTCTAAGCTTGGGGAAGCTAGTTTTTATGAAAATGATGTTTTTAGTCCCCCAAGCACGAAGGAGAAAATTTACTTTGATGATACTATGCCTCCAATATATGATGATTACAATGATGAATATGATATTCTCAGTCCACCTACTATTGAGGAGAAAATTAATTATGATTACAATATGCCTCCTATATTTGATGATTATGGTGATGAGAATAATAATTATAGCTATTTTGTTGAATTTTCTCCCACTACAATTAGTAAGAATGACTATGCTTATAGGGAGAGTAATAATTATTTTATGCATGTGGCTCATGATAAGAATGTTTTATGTGATAGTTATATTCTTAATTTTATTCATGATGCTACTGAAAGTTATTATGAGAGAGGTAAACATGGTTTTATGTATCTCAACAATATTAAGTTTCCCCTCTTTATGTTGAAAATTTTGAAGTTGCACTTGTTTTGCTTTCCTATGCTTGTTGCTTTGTGCTTTCATGACTTGTTTCTTTACAAGATTATTTTTCATAGGAAGTGGGTTAGACTCAAATTTGTTCCATATTTGTTTCTTGATGCTCTCTTTTACTTCAATTCATATTTCTTATGTGAGCATCATCAAAATTATCATGCCTATCTTAATGGCTATACAGAAAGAGCTTTTGGGAGACAACCCATTATATTTTTACTTTCAGTTTATTTTTGTTTTGTTGAGTCTTGGAAGTTATTACTTTTGTAATAACCTCTCCTTATACTTTTTGTTTGGTTTTTGTGCCAAGAGTAACCTCTAATGAGAGAGAAGTAAGACTTGGGAAAGTTGTTGTCCCAAAATAGATCTTTATGCTTCACTGTAAAAATTCGTGAAAAATCTCTGTATGTCGGATTGAGCTGTAATTTTCTGAATAAATACCTCAGGTTGTTAGCTAAATTTCTATAGTTCAACACGTTTTGATTTGAGCAACAGAAGGTCTTCGAAAAAATCGGTTTTCACCTGTTGGTCTGTTTTGGCAGATTTCTGCCATTATTTGCATTTGCCTCTATCGATTTCTTTTTGGGTTCTTTTTGGTGAATTGAGCTTTTTGAGGGAATTGCTACAGTAGCTTGTGTTTTTAATGAAAGTTTTTCTGTTTTAAAACTAAACCCCAAAGGTTTATTATCTTTTGAATGCACTAATGTTGCTAATGAAGATTGTGTGAAGTTTTGTATGAAGGAAATTTTCAGGTGTAGGGAAAGAATGATGTAATGAGATGAAGAATGGAAAAAAGCTCAAGCTTGCGGATGCCACCCCGTGTCACCCCAAGAAATATTGAAGAGGTACAAGTGTCAAAGCTTGGGGATGCCCAAGGCATCCCCTTCTTCATCAGCAAAAATCTCAGGTTTCTTCCAAACATTTCATTTTTATTGTTTCATATACAGTTGTGTTGTTCTTGGAGCGTCTTCGTTTTTGTTTTTGGTTTTCGTTTGCTTAGTTTTCTTAGTTTGCTCGAATAAATTGGTTGGACCCCCTCATTCGTACATTAGTTTTCAAATAAGTTGGTTTGGATTGGAAAAGAGTAGGAAAAGTTCATGCTTAAGTGGTAAAAAGGAGCTTGTTTTTGACTATGGCCTATGCTTTGTCATGTCATGCTTGATATTGTTTTGGCTTTATGCTTAGTGATTTTTTCTGTAGCATGACATGTTATAAACAATTGAGATTGCTTAATGTACCTTGAAAGAATCATGCGTTGTTTTAGCATATTAAAGCATAGTATTGTGGTATTCTCCTTTGATGCTTTATTTGGGTTGACTTGGCGCATGCTCACACCATGTTAAGACTATACCAAGTCACCATAGCCTCTATGATCCTTTAGTTTTCGACCTGTAATATCACTTTATGCTTTAATTAATGATGTTTTGTCGCTTTGCATGATTATGGCCATTGTTGCTCTCTTAGTTGGTCGCTCCCAGTCTTTTGCTAGCCTCCATACCAAGTATGAGTTCCACTCATGCATCCAACTCCAAATAAAACCAAGTTATTCCAAAGAGTCCACCATACCTACCTATTAGCATTTGCTATTCCAAGTATATTCATTTTTATCTACCTTTCGAATTAAACTTGCTATGTGAAAATTAGTGATTAAAGCTCTCACGAACTTGATGGCACACTTTACTTTTCTTGCCCCTAATAAACTTGAACCATTGTGTCATCTATGTTGTATATGCTTGCACTTATACGTTGGGAATTAGCAGAACCATGCTGTCATGGGGAACGCTTTCAACATTGCACTAGTACATTGTACCCAGTTGATATCATGCTCTTTTGTTTATGGATGTCGTCGGTGTGAAATGAAAGGGGAGCTTGTAAGTCCATGGAGTTATGTATGTGTGTTAGAGAAACGCTTGAGCGACTGGTCTAATCCATGCCTAATCATGGTGGAAACCTGCATCGTAACCATAATGAGCAATCTATGAAGCATTCTTTTTATAACAAAATAGATAGAGATTGAGAAAAAAGAAAAACAAGAGATGGGAAAAGAGGAAAGAGAGAAAAAAGCACCATTTTCCCATGGTAAATAAGAAGATGCTGAGATGCTTATTGTCTGCTTGCCTTGTCATTTTGATATGGGGATTCTTCCGTATCATCGAGCAAGGGGTACCCCGTTGGCGGTTCTCTATGATACACATGTACTTACTATGACAAGAACTTACCGGTAACTAAACTTGAGTAGCATGAGGAGCGGCCCTCGTATTCAAGGGACATGAGATTTCCAACTTATACTTTGTCAAGCATATACTCCATAGTTTGTTCACTTTAACCTTATTCACTTCAAGATGCTTATGATAGGGGCAATGAGAGCTGAAAGCTAATAAGTACCATCATTTTTGGAATCTCTTTATGATACTTGAATCCCTGCTTCCTTCTATGAAGGCCTTTCTTTTACTTTTATGTTGAGTCTCCATCTTCTATCTTTATGCACCTATTGAGAGAGCATAGTGGCCATTCTTAGTTTAATGTGCATTATCCCAAGACTTGTTGATTGATGCATAACTTTGATATTTCTTGTTCTTAAACTATTTGTATCTAGTCACCCTTATGAACTTTGAAGGTGTCCTATGCATTTATGTTTTGCTACACTATCAGGGACAAGCTGAATACCATTCTCATTATGTTTTCTATATTTGAAACAAACAAACGTCTTTCAAAGCATTGTTATTCATGAATCGTTTGTCTGTATCCTTTCATGTTACAACATAGTTGCTATGTCTTATTGTTAAAACTATATATTTCATGCTATGTTAAAGTACTATGATCCCAACTATCAATGCTTTACAAATTCCTTGATCAAGATTGTGATGGTGCATGTCACCTCAAAAATAATTCTTTTCTTTTTATCACTTACCTACTCGAGGACGAGCAGGAGTTAAGCTTGGGGATGTTGATACGTTGCAAACGTATCTATAATTTTTGATGTTCCATGCTTGTTTAGTATCTACTTTGCTTTGCTTTGTCAACACTTTGGAGTATTTTTACACATTTTCTGGAACAAACCTATTAACAAGATGCCACAGTGCCAATTGCCTATTTTCTGCTATTTTTGGTTCCAGAAAAGCCAGAAAATGAATATTCTCGGAATTGGACGGGACAAAAGCCAAAGTCAATATTTCACCGAGGGGAACATGGAGCCAGAAGACGAGACGAAGAGGGGCCAGCGGCTGGCCACACCATGTGGTGGTGCGGGCCCCCCTGGCCGTGCCACCAGGTGGTGTGGGCCCCTGGTCCACCCTCTGACATCGCGCTTTCGCCTATAAGAAGCCTCCAATGCAGAAACCCTAAATAAGCTAGCCTCCAATCACGAAAAGTTCCGCAGCGCCGCCACCACCGAAGGGGAGATTCAGGGGGCAGAAAGTCTCTGTTCTGGCACCCTGCCGAGACGGGAAAGTGCCCCCGGAGCCATCTCCATCGATCTCCACCACCATCTCCATCACCGTTGCTGATTCCCATGATGATGAGGGAGTAGTTCTTCCTCGAGGCTAATGGCTCTACTGGTAGCTATGTGTTCATCTCTCTCTCTCTCTATGCGTGATCTTATTGAGATCATGAGATTTGTAATCTATAGATCTATTCTGCTACTCAAGTGCTTTAATGAATCTTTGCTTATCCCCACGTGTGTGATGTTGACAGTGTGCACACCATGTGGCACTTTGGCTAAGGTTGCATAAATACTTGTTATGAGTTATATTTGGAGTTGGATGTCTCTATGAAATTGTGGTGTTTGTTGGAACCATCTAGCGCTCAAGGTGATAGTGAGGGGTTATTTAGATGGGGAAGCGGACTTTGGTGTGCTATTATAGCCCTACCATGGATTAGAGTGTCCAACCGGAGAGTAGTTCAGAGTAGTATCATAAAGAGAAGATATTTATATGAGAGTGTTCACTAGTCAAAGTATGATCCCTAGGCCTTGTTTCTAAGCATTGAAACACCGTTTGCAACTATATCTGTTACATGTTTGCTTTCTTCCATCTTTCTTTCAGATTTACTTTAGTCTCTTCCTACCCGTCAAGCTCTATTCTGGCACCGTTACCACTTATAATTATCCATACCACTTGTATTTCACTATCTCTTCGCCGAACTAGTGCATCTATACACCTGACAAGTGTATTGGGTGTGTTAGGGACACAGGACTTCTTGTATCTTGATTGCAGGGTTGCTTGAGAGGGATACCTTTGACCACTTCCTCCCTGAGTCCGATAAACCTTGGGTAATCCACTTAAGGGAAACTTGTTGCTGTTCTACAAACCTCTGCACTTGGAGGCCCAACAACTGTCTACAAGAATAGAAGTGCGTAGACATCACTTGACCATAAATGGATTTCTGAAGCTTGCATACCTTGTCAGCATTAACCAGATCGACAAAACACTCGGGCTATATCATAGACACGCCCTCAGTTAAATTTCCATTAAGGAAAGCTGTCTTGACATCCATCTGCAATAACTCATAGTCAACATAGGCTGTTATAGCTAACATGATCCAAACTGACTTAAGCATCGCTACGGGTGAGAAAGTCTCATTGTAGTCAACTCCTTGAACTTGTCAGAACCCCTTCGCGACAAGCCGTGCTTTATAGACAGAAACATTTCCATCCATATCAGTTTTCTTCTTCTAGACCCATTTGCACTCGACAGGTCTTGCACCGTCTGCAGATCAACCAAGTTCCAAACTTGATTTTCATCCATGGACTTTAACTCGGATCTCATGGATCCAAGCCACGACTCAGAATAAGATCCCACCATCTCTTCTGGATAAGTTGCTGGCTCATCACCGTCCAACAACAACACATCACGAACACTTCGTAATCTGGCCGATCTTCGTAGTGTCGGTGCAGTTGCTGTCTCAGGTACCACGACCGTCTCAACCTCTAAGGCTTTTGCCGACTCGCTGCTGGCCGATACCTCTCGAATTTCTTCGAGCTGCACCATGCTCCCACTGACTCCCCGACTGAGAAACTCTTTCTCAAGGAAGAGACCGTTCCGAGCGACAAACACTTTGCCCTCTTCTCGGTTGTAGAAGTAGTAACCCAAGGTTTCCCTCGGACACCCCACGAAAATACACTTATTCGACTTGGCTGTAAGCTTGTTCGACTGAGGTCGCTTGACAAAAGCTTCACAACCCAAAATCTTAAGAAAAGACAAACTCGGCTTCTTGCCAGTCCACATATCATGTGGTGTCTTCTCTACCGACTTTGATGGTACTCTGTTTAGTGTGAACGCTGCGTTTCTAGACAATAACCCCAAAATGATAAAGGCATATCTGTCCGACTCATCATTTATCGTACCATGTCTAATAAGGTCCGATTCCTCCTTTCTGACACACCGTTTCTCTACGGCGTTCCCGGAGGAGTGAGCTGGGGAACTATTCCACAACTCTTCAGATGGTCATCAAACTCATGGCTCATGTACTTGCCTCCTCGGTCCGACCGAAGAAACTTTATTTTCTTGCCGAGTTGATTTTGTACCTCATTCTGGAATTCCTTGAACTTTTCAAAGGCTTCCGACTTATGTTTCATCAAGTAGATATATCCATACCTACTTAAATCATAAGTGAAAGTAATGAAGTACTCATAACCTCCTCTGGCTGTCGTGCTCATCGGGCCACATACATCACTATGTACTCGTCCCAATAAGTCGGACGCCCTTTCACAACTCTTTGCAAAAGGTGTCTTGGTCATCTTGCCGAGTAGGCAGGATTCACATGTCTCGAACGACTCCAAGTCGAACAAAGTTAGGAGTCCATCATCATGGAGCTTGTTCATGCATTTCCAACTTAAATGACTAAGATGACAATGCCAAAAGTAAGTCATATTCAGACCATTCGGTTTCAACATTTTAACATTTATATTATAGATAGATTCACCATCAAGATTCAAAATAAATAACCCGTCCTGGACGGGTGCAAAGACGTGAAACATACCATTTAAATATAAAGAACAACCATTATTCTTAATATTCGACTCATAACCTTGTCTCATCAAACATGAGGCAGAAATGATGTTTCGACTAAGCACTGGAACATAATAACAATTATTTAGCTCCATTAAGAATCCAGAAGGTAAATGAAGTTGCATCATGCCGACTTCCAATGCAGCGACTCTTGCTTTGTTGCCGACTCGAATGTCAACCTCGCCTCTCACCATGCTCTTAGTTCTTACCAGTCCCTGCAACGAGTTGCAGATGTGAATGACTGATTCGGTATCATATACCCAAGAACTACCAGGTGCATCAGCAAGATAGATGTATATAACATTGCAAACAAGTGTACCTGAGCCGGAAGTCACACCTCCACTCTTGGCTTTATCAGCCAGATACTTGTTGCAATTCTTCTTCTAGTGGCCATCCGACTTGTAATAGAAACAAGTGGATCCGGCTGCAGGAGATGGCTTAGTCCCTGAGGAAGCGCTTTGAACCGGGTCCTCAGCCTTACCTCCTGACTTTGCCTTTTTCTTCTTAGTCCAAGAACTCTTCTTGAACTTAGCCTTATTCTGCACCATCAACACTTGACTGTCGCCTTTCTTGAGATCCGCCTCAACCTTCTTGAGCATCCCATGTAATTCAGTGAGCTTCTTATCCATACCATGCATGTGGTAGTTCGATATGAACTAACCATACACACTAGAAAGAGAGTTTATAATTATGTCCATAGCGAAATCTTCGCTAATGGGGTAGCCAAGCCTTTCAATAGACTGCACATAACCAACCATCTTGATCACATGCGGACTCATTGGATCGTCAGCCTTAAGCTTACAGCTCAACAAAGCCTGAGAGACTTGATACCTCTTAGTCTTTGCCTGAGCCTGGAACATACATTTGAGGCTTTCGATCATATCGTAGGCCTCAACATTCTTGAACTGCTGCTGCAAGTCCGGTTCCATGTGAGAAAGCATAAGACAGTTGATCTCCATAGACTCATCACAAGTCCTACGGTAGGAATTGGTGGATGCAACAGTCGCATTCTCATCCGGCTCATCTAGAAGTGGGTTGTCTAGGACATGGTCCCTCTTTTCTTGCTTGAGAACAATTTTCAGATTACGATACCAGTTGGTGAAATTAGTTCCATTCAGCTTATCTTTCTCTAAGATGGTTCTGGAAGCAAAACTGGATAACTAAGGAAGACTGCTAGGTGCCATTGATCTACAACAGAAAAGTATGCAAAAACACTTAAGACATGTATCCATAAAAGAGCATGCATATTAAACACTTTAATATTTATGCTCCCACTAGAACCAACACCCCTCCGATGGTTACTTAGTGATTCAGGACCCTAAATAAGCTAGTCGACTAGTGAGCTTTAGCATCACCGCTAGTCATGAAGTGATCTAGGTAGACAACTCCTTGTCAATCGCATCTCATATGACTCTTGTTGGACGGGTGGCATCACATGCCCCGACTCCCATCCGACTTTTCCTCGAGTCCCACAACCGTTGTGATAAACCCGTCTAGATTACCGAGTGCTTCTGTTGTAAGAGTCCGACTCGAACCCACCTAGTCGGAAAGAATTGATAGCACCTCAATTTTATGAGCCCACTACCAAAAATGTCCAACTTGTGATGGTGCAGCACTGGCGGGGAAACCGACTAGACCTTCTTTGAGGGATTGTTTTCTACCAACTATCTAATAGAGGTAAAACAGAGATATAACAATAACACAAAATAAATCAATTATAATGTGAAATGGTATGGCTCTCTTCATGGCGATCTCCATCTCCACAAAGCCTGTAATCCGACTCGTGCCAACTCTTGTCACGGGCCGCCTTACATCATGTAGCCGACTTGCATATCGACTTGCATGCCATCCGGGTTCTCCAAATAGCTACACTAGCTAGTCACATAAAGAATCCGACACGCAAATCGTTATACAATAATATGACAGCACCTAGGCTCTAGCCAGCTAACAAAAACCGTGATACGTAGATCATGCATGGATTACACACATCATATGCACATAAGCCATACCATTCACAAAATCATCCTGCAAAAACAAGTTATGCAAGGATACAATATCTACCGGCGTTGTGAAACTCGCAACGACATCTAAGGCGCTATGACAAGGCGAAGCCGGCGGATCTCATCTGTATTCTGAACATGGATTTCATCCTCGGATAAAACAATTTTACCCAAATACGATCCGTACTCCGATTCGACCAAACTCTTTGATCTTCGATCACCGCCTCCGAATTTACGTGTCACAGTCTACCCCGATGGTGGAAACCGACCGGTAAGGGTATGTCGTTCCACGACCTCAGCAGTATGATCACGGAAACCAGATCATCCATTCCTCGAGTATAGTTGATCCAATCAATTTTGTACAAAGCCGATCTATCTGATAGATCATCCACCAAAATAGCAATTAGATCCAATCTAACGCCAACCGCATATCACATATGCACGATCTCGAGCCTAAAACCAGAAGCTAACGCTCTGATACCACTGTTGGGCCACATAGAGATAAACAAAAACTTTTTCCCTAGGCGGTGATCCCAAGAACCAACTGAGGTAGTAGGCCACGAGAATTACCACTAGACGTGCAGTTGCAGAATTGACGAAGCACATCGCTTGATGTAGTGCAGTCCTCTCGATCCGTTCCGATCCATGATTGTCGAAGTGCTGATCACACAGCACCTCCACCGGTATCCACACGTACGAGGAGGAGCGCCGGTGTTGGACTGCTAGGTCCAGTACAGTGGCGACATGACGGACTGGGGCTAGGGTTTCCAACACATGGAGTGACCTAACCTTGTGCTCTAAGCACCTGCGCCCTAGCTTATACAGGGTGTGAAAGTGGGCTCCACTCACTTGTGGCCCATTCACTAAAAATTCCTATATTAGTCACTGCGAGTCGAACTCGTTGACTTAGTCCATGTCTTATTTGGGTCCAACCCAAATAGGTTTCCAGTTTGGGTCCAACCCAAATAGGTTTCCAGTTTGGGTCCAACCCACCCAAACTTGCTCCCGCTCTTAAGTGTTTGACCCGACAGGCTGATGGTAACTCGGACATGATCCGAGTCTCACTCGTGATCAATTAGTCGGTAGCGGCTCCTAGCAGAACGTGCCAACTCCGAAGTACCAAAAGTCATGAAGACATACTTTCCAATGTGACTTTCGTCTGAGTCCCTTTTGCCTCACGATATACCTTGTCAAACTATAGGCGAATAATCGTCATCCCTTAAATAGTTCGTATCTCTTTCTTGATCCGAGATAAGTGATTCATCTGACTAACTCTTAGTCGGTCGCCTCGGTTAACACTTAACCAAGTCGCGCATGGCCATGCTTTCCGAATCATATCTTCCGAGAGGGCCCATAGAATATCTCTCCTGTCTGAGGGGAAAAATCCCATCTTGCTTCTCAGTAAACCCGAACTCTGCCTTTATAACTGCCCAGTGATGAAATAGCGTTTGACAGAACCTAAGTCGGTGATCCTCAACTCGGATTGTGCAATGACCTCAGGTCTAAGGATTACATTGATTGAGACATACAAATGACGACTTGTTCGTTGTACCTCAATATGCGTCAGTCCGACTCGCTAAACTCTTTAGCCGAATCCGTGTAAGTCAGAATGGCATCTCCATGCCCATGACTAGTGGAACCGAGTCATCTGCCGACTTTCACATTAGTCTAAGTTGTGTGTCTAGCACAACCTCAATGACTGATGACCCACAAGTATAGGGGGTGTATCGCAGTATTTTCGATAAGTAAGAGTGTCGAACCCAACGAGGAGCAGAAGGTGCTGGCTAGTGGTATGGATCAGGAATTCTCTGCAAATACTTAGCAAACATATTTTTAGGGTTTTTTGATAATGCAAGTGAACAAAGTACGAGTAAATAAAAGACAGTAGGAATAAATGCAGCAAGTGGATCAATCCTTTATGCAGCAAAGGACAAGGCGGAAGTATTACTTAAGATGACCAAACGTTCTCGAGGACACATGGGAAGACTGTTAAGTGCTTTCGCTTCATATAGTTGATTAATCTTCTTTAGCTTGCTAAGTGTTGTGTGGGTGAACCTGTGCTAATGTACCGACCTTCTTGGACTAATACATACTTGTGATTATACCCCTTGCAAACATCCGGAAGTACAAGAAAGTAATTAAGGTAGAAACCTAACCACAGCTTTAAACTCTAAGACCCTTACGTCCCTTGTGCAATGGTTTCCTAACGGGGGTTCAGGTTTCTGCCACTCCGGCAACCCCTACGATTAGTAGCCAAATACACAATGCATTCCCCTAGGACCATATAGGTGAAGTGTCATGTAGTCGACGTTCACATGACACCACTAGAAGAAGTACACCACAACTTAAATATCAAACTATTGAATCTTTCTCAACACAAATCCACTACTAACAACATGACTTCTCGCATGTCCTCAAGAACAAAACGAACTACTCACATGACATCATATGGATCATGATCAGAGATGGAATAATGATGTATAACAATCTGAACATAAACAATAATTCAATGGTTTACTCAATAGCATCAACTACAAAGAGTAATCAACACCAGGAAAGCTTCCCCTATGAACTAATGCAAGATTCAACTCAATTATTACAACAATATGGAGATGGTGATGAGGGTGCTGATGGTGATGATGGTGGTGGTGCTGATGATGATGGTCCCGATGAAGTCCAGCTTGATGGTGGTGTTGATGGCGACGATCTCCCCTCTCTGGGAAGGAATTCCCCCGGCAGAAATTTGTCTGCTGGAGAGATCTTTCTCTCTCGGTATTTTCTTCCCCGAAGAGGCGGCGGAATCTTTCTGTGGTCGCTCCCCGAGTCTTAGGGTTTCGGGAGGATAATATACGCTGGAGGGGAGAGCCTGGAGTGGGCCAGGGTGGCCACACCACCTGCTGGCGCGGCCTAGGGCTGCCCACGCCAGAGGGTGGTGTGGCCCCCTGTGTCCCATCTCCAGCCCTCCTTCTGGCTTCCTTCGTCTTCTCAAAAAATAGGATTTTCCGTATATTTTCCCGGATTTTCTGATCTTCGCGAATTTTGCCTCCAAACAGCACCTTTTCCATCAGAATCCTGACTGCAGCGGTCCATGCTCCAAAAGTCATCAACCATGCAAAAACATATGAAATAACATAAGTATCATCTCTCAATACGAAATATATCAATGAATAATAGTGAATTATGACATAGAATAGTGATGCAAAATGGACGTATCAACTCCCCCCAAGCTTAGACTTCGCTTGTCCCCAAGCAAAACTGAGCTCAATAAACATGGCCTCAGGTTTATGGAGTGAAGAGTCGATAAAAGAATACGGACAAGAAGCATCACATTCATCAATACATAGATCATAATAGAAGACAAATCACTATTATATAACTCAACTTGCAATGAGTAAAGGAAACACAATAAAGATGCATAAAGTGAATCATAATTGGTAATGGCAAACTTAGCTCTTGGTCGAAGAATAGTTGATAATTTGCTGGAGTTCACAAATAGCTGGTTTTCAATGATAGCTTTCAAAGTAGTAAACATCAAGATAAGAGCAATGTGCAAAACAAGGAACATAAGACATGATTGAATAAATCATCATATGAATGAATGAAACAAAACAACTCAAAATACTTGCTGAGATAGAAGGGAATAGGTTTACTGACTCAACTAAAAAGTAAAAAAAGGCCCTTCAAAGAGGGAAGCAGGGATTGCAAGTCTCATAAAGAGCTCCCAAAAATTATGATACTTACTAGCTTTCAGCTCTCATTGCCCCTATCATAGGCACCTTTAGGTGATTAAGGTTAAAGTGATCAAATATGAGGATATGCATTGACAAGTTGTAAATTGAGAATCTCATGTCCCTTGAATACGAGGGCCGCTCCTCATGCGACTCAAGTTTAGTCACCGGTAAGTTCTTGTCATTGTAAGAATATGTGTATCATAGAGAACCGCCAACGGGGTACCCCTTGCCCGATGATACGGAAGAATCCCCATATCAAAATGACAAGGCAAGCAGACAACAAGCATCTCAGCAATCTTCTTATTTACCATGGGAATATGGTGATTTTTTCTCTCTTTCTTCTTTTCATAATCTCTTTTGTCTTTTTCCCTTTTTTCTCAATATCGGACTCTTTTTTTTATAAGAAGAATGCTTCATAGATGCTCGTTATGGTTACGCTGCAGATTTCCACCATGTCAGCATGGATTAGACCAGCGGCCCAGGCGTTTCTCTAACACATATGCATAACTCCATGGACTTACAAGCTCCCCTTTCATTTCACACCGACGACATCCATAGACAAAAGAACATGATATCAACTAGGTACAAAGTACCAGTGCAATGTTGAAAGCGTTCCCCATGACAACATGGTTCTGCGAATTGACAACTTATAAAGCGCAAGCATATACGCAACATAGGTGAGCACAATGGTTCAAGTTTATTAAATGCAAGAAAGTAAAGTGTGCCATCAAGTTCGTGAGAGCTTTAACCACTAATTTTCACATAACAAGTTTAATTTGGGAGGTAGATAAAACAAGAATTTACTTGGAATAGCAATAATGCTAATAGGTAGGTATGGTGGACACAAATGGCGTGGGTTTTGGTTTAAAGGAATGGATGCACGAGAAGAACTCCCTCTCAGTACAGGTTTTTGGCTAGCAAGGCTGGGTAGCAAGTACAAGAGTTGAAGGAAACAACCAAACATACAAGTGATAAAAACAAACATGCAATCTTCCTTGGAATCACAAAAGATCTTAACTAGAGAATGCAAAACTTATGAGCAAATCAAGAAAGAAAGATGATGAAATTATTTTTCTTTAGAGTACTTTATCTTTTCTTTCAACTCTCAAAAATAGTGTGCTACTGACTGAGCCAGGTTTGCCAAAACCAACTAAATTAACTCAATGATCCCAAAGTGATACCAATACTAACAACAAGATCGATCATATAACCACGAATTGAAAACTAATATAAGCTATGCAAAAGAGTGAATGATAGAACTTCTCATTAATATTCCATAACGGCAACTCACACCAAGGGATACATATCTAACGAGAGATGGGACACTTCCATAATGCAAACCATCCTACACGATAACTTCTCTATTCATGATATGACTCTACTAAAATGGTAAAAAGATAGAAGATAGTGATGTGATACCGCGGCACTCCCCCAAGCTTGGAACAAACCAAGGGGATGCCAAACCTGATGATGAATTACTCCTTTGGTGGTGGTGGTATCCTCTCGATGAGCTCTCTGATCAATTTCCCCAAGTCCTCAATCTCGAAGGTGAGAGTACGAATCAACTCCGAGTTATGCTCAATACAGCTCATAATCATTTCAGTTTGTGGATCCCAGCTCTTGTGATTCTTTTTCCATTCTTCCCTCTTGGAGTCTTCTTTTCCTGCATGGTTATGGATAAAGGTATGGAAGGGATTCTTGGTGTGTGGAGGAAGTGACCGTGGAGCCAAACTATGACGAGGAGCTTTTCCCCCAGTCTGCATCCACACAGTCCTTCTAACCCTGGCAGGTTTCGTCACCACTCCAATGCTTGCAATGGTAGTGTCGGTGTGCGGATGTTGGCCTTGCTCCTCTTCACCTTCACTCTTGATCTCCTTCTCCTTCCCGGGGTCTTGGAGGTCTTCCTCCATAGGCTCCTTCCCTTTATCCTTGCCGGAGACCATGGTGCTTCTAAACTTTCAAAGAGTATGTCCTGGCAAAAACAGATCGAAACAAAAACACGACGAAAACATGATATACGAACCTCGGAAGATCCGGGGGGGTTATATATTATGAAGTTTCATAACAAGAGGAAGGTACTGGGTGAAAACGGGTCGGAGGCGGAGTCCGGGGTGGACTCACCATCTGGTGGCGCGACCAGGGTGGGCCCGCGCCACAGCGTGGTGTGAGCCACCCTGGCTCCGTTTCCGTCCCTTTTTCGCTTCGTATCTTTTCTTATTGAGTAAAAACTGCAAAAATATAGTTGGATAGTATTTTCGCGGAACTTTTCTTACCAGAACTGTTACCTATTCGAAAACAGACTCTGCAGGTCTCTGAATTTGGTATCTAGTAGATTCTTCCGGAGTCATCACTTGAATATCATCGATATCTTCATCTTCATTCACTTATTACTTGAGTCATAAAACCCTTCTCTTCCTTATTACACCATTATCTCCACTTCCTGGAAATTTCTTTCACACAAAACTTCACACAGTTCTCATTAGCAACATTAGTATAAGTGAAGTGATAAAACCTTTTGAGTCCAACTTCAACTGAAAACCATCAAAACATAATCTACTGTAGCAACTCCTTCCGAAAACCCAAAAAGAATTTAAAAAGGAAATCGAATAAAGAAGCAAATGCAAGAGTGGCAAAATCTGTCAAAACAGACCAGCAGGTAAAGATCAATTTTTTCGAAAATCTTCTGTTGCTCAAATCAAAAAGTGCAAAACTAACGAAAGTTAAATAACAACCTGGGGCAGAATCACAAAAAATTACAGCTCAATCCCACATATAGAGATCTCTCACGAATTTTTACAGTGAAGGACAAAAATCTGTTTCGGGACAACAACTTCCCCAAATATTACTTCTCTCTCATTAGAGGTTGATCTTGACACAAAAACCAAACAAAACGGATATGGAGCGGTTATTACCGAAGTAATAACTTCCAAGACTAAAAGAAACAAACACAAACTGAAAGCAAAAACAAATTGGGTTGTCTCCCAAAAAGCTCTTTCTTTATAGCCATTAAGATGGGCATGATAATTTTGATGATGCTCACATTGAAGTGAAAGAGAACATTAAGAAGCAAAAATACACACGTTTAAGTCTAACCCACTTCCTATGCAAGGGAATTTTGTAAAGAAACAAGTTGTTGAAACCAGAGGCTACTTGCATAAGAAGGCAAAAGAAGTGCAACATAAAAACTTTCAGCATAAAACGAGGAAACTTGATATTATTGAGATGCATAAGAACACTTTTTCCTCTTTCATAGTAACTTTCAGTATCATGCATAAACTTAACGATATAGCTATCACAAGAACCATCATAGCAATGATCACTTATTCTAACAGAAAACACAGGAATACTAGCTCTCATAACACTACTTTGTGAGACAATATTAGAGGTATCCTTACAAAGGATAGGGTGTCCCTCTTTCTCATACTTAGTGACAAAGTCTTTCACATTTGCTATAATAGGTTCATCAACCATTTGTTTATCAGGTTCAACAAATTTATTTGCACTTTCATTAAACATACTAGCTATCATAGAATGTTCCTTAATCTTAACTGGGAAAGGCATTTTCTCAATATAAGGTTCAGGTAAGACATGATTAGCAGTATAAACTTCAGTATTTCTTGCAGGAACACTCTTAGCAATATGTTTATAAGGTTCATGATACTTATTCCACTTCTTTTTAGGCACTTCAATGTAGGAAGCAAAAGCCTTAAAATAATAAGCAATAGCTTGAGAGTCTAGACCATAAGCATTTTTAATATTTTGAAAGTCATCAGTTCCCATAAAAGATTCAATGCATTCATAATCATAATTTATACCTGACTTTCTACCTTTGTCATTCTCCCAAGCTTCAACATTGTCTTGAATACGGTCTAGAAGATCCCATTTAGCTTCTTCTTCCATATGAGTGAATGATCCAGCACAAGAAGCATCCAATAAATCCTTGTCATGTAGAGGGAGCCTTGCATAAAAGTTATTGATAATAATATTGTTGGGGAGCTCATGAATGGGACATTTGAGCATTAGTAACTTCAATCTCCCCCAAGCTTGGGCTGTACTCTCTCCATCAAGAGGCCAAAAGTTGTATATTTGATTCCGATCTTTATGAATCTCACTAGGAGGATAAAACTTTGAATAAAAGAGAGGTACTATTTCCTCCCATTCCAGAGCTTGACCATTCTTCAGCAGCTTATACCATTCCTCAGCTCTTCCTTTCAGTGATAATGAGAATAACTTCTTCTTAACTTGATCTGTAGTAATACCTGCACACTTGAACAACCCGCATAATTCGTGTATCAAGAGCAAATGATCACCGGGATAAACAGCTCCATCCCCAACGTAGTAGTTATCCAATACACGATCAATAATTCTTTTAGGTATTTTGAAAACATCATTCTCAGCAGGTGGTGGCTTATCTACTACCTTAGTAGTGGTAGTAGCATTACCGAATAAGAAACTCAGCGAATTATCCATAATGAAAATAAAGGAACTAGCAGAAGTAAACAATAGTCACAGTAGAAGTTTCCTTTACCAGTTCCACTCTCCAATAGCGCTTCACTCCCGACAGCGCAGAAAATAGTCTTGATGACCCACAAGTATAGGGGGTGTATCACAGTATTTTCGATAAGTAAGAGTGTCGAACCCAACAAGGAGCAGAAGGTGCTGGCTAGTGGTATGGATCAGGAATTCTCTGCAAATACTTAGCAAACAGATTTTAGGGGTTTTTGATAATGCAAGGAAACAAAGTACGAGTAAATAAAAGACAATAGGAATAAATGCAGCAAGTGGCCCAATCCTTTATGCAGCAATGGACAAGCCGGATTTATTACTTAAGATGACCAAACGTTCTTGAGGACACATGGGAAGACTGTCAAGTGCTTTCGCCTCATATAGTTGATTAATCTTCTTTAGCTTGCTAAGTGTTGTGTGGGTGAACCTGTGCTAATGTACCGACCTTCTTTAGCTCTTGGAGTTGCTAGCATCTACTTGGCCAAGGTAACTACTAACAACGGAAAGCATGCAAGATCACAAATAACAAAGACATGATAGAATCAATAATCAATCTGAAATAGCATCTCAATAAACATCGGATCCCCGCAAATACAACATGCAGAATTACAAATAGATGATCTTGATCATGAACGGAGCTCACAAGATCTAGACATGAAAGCACAAAGGAGGAGAACCTGCCATCTAGCTAGTACAGGGATCCGTAGTCCAAGGATGAACTACTCATGCATCACACCGGAGGCTTGCATGGTGATGAAGAAGGCCTCCAGGGTGAATTCCCCTCTCCGGCAGGGTGCCGGGAAGAGCTTTAGATCCCTCCCGATCTAGGGATGGAGATGACGGCGGCTACAGACTCTTTCGTGGATTTTTGATCGGGCACTTAGGGTTTTCGTCCCGAGGGCATCTTATAGGCGGAAGGGGAGACCGAGGGGGTGCTAGGGCTGGCCTCACCACCACCTGGCGTGGGCCATGCTGGGCCGCGCGGCCAGGTGGTGTGGTGGCCCCCTGGCCCCTCTCCGTCTCGTACTCTGGCATCTGATGACTTCCGGAAAAATAGGCACTTTGGCTTTTGTCCCGTCCAATTCTAGGAATATTCATTTTCTGACTTTCCTGGAACCAAAAACAGAGAAAATGCAAACTGTGGCTCTTGTTAATAGGTTAGTCCAAGAAATCATATGAAAAGTACTCCAAAGTTGGAACAAAACACAAGAAAGTGGATAACACCAAGCATGGAACATAAAATATTATAGATACATTTGCAATGTATCAGCAACCAACTCCCCAAGGATAGCACATTATACTGTTTGAATGACATTTATTATATGGTAGAACACTAACTCCACATTATATGTTTGTAGATGATTTTGGCCATCATCCTTCTAAAGACACTATTACATATGATGATCCTCAAATTTTCTTGAGGGAAAAAACATGGGGAAGCAGCTCGAGAACATGTCCAAAGGAGGAAAGCTTCCATTTGTCATTCCTCCAGGAAGAACTAAACTAGAGTCAGCAAATATCGCTTCCAAGTTCGCCACTGAGTGTGCAAAAACAATTAGGACTGGTATGCCTATCTTCCCCCGCTGGAAAGAGTACAAGGAGAGGTCGGATGTCAGATCAGAGTTCTACGACAGAGTTTCCATATGTTCTGTGACTCAACTATCCCTTTTCTTCTCATTACTGTACATGCAAAGGCTGATGCATGCTATTTTATTTTAGCAAAAAAATCATGGATGCTTCACGACTAGAGGTGCAGGTTGCTTGCAACTAGCAGTTAATGAGGCACGCAAGAATTTAGAGGCATCTCCTAAAGAAGCAGTTTTTTGACCCCTTCCCACTGAATGAAGTAACAAGGATATCTCATATTGAACACATGAACAATGCAGAGTGGTGCAAGGTTGTTGATTCATGGAATGACCCCAAGAACCAGGTCAGGTCTTGTCTACTCAACTTCCCCTATTTGTGTTTAACCAGAACGACCTCTTATACTCCATGCCATATTTGTCTATGAAATGAGTACGGTCCACTTGTAATTTGCTGGCTATTTTTCTAATGTTTGATTCTATTCCTAAAACTCATAGGCAACCATGGAAAGCAAGATGACGCCTAATGTTGCGGAAGATATCACTGAGGCTGAGAAACCTCCTTCCACCGACGCTGTGCACTATGCGTTGTTGTAGGACATTAGCATCCATTCTTCAAGACCAACCAAGACACTCCTTGAAGCACAACTCGGTGCTCAGAGAGCAGGGAATGCGATATTGCGCAGTGCCATTATGGGGTTGCAAACAGAGAAACAAGATGGTGAGGCAGAAGCCCTGAAGGAAGTGCATAAAGTGTGGAAGAAACTATAACAGGTCCATCTTTGTCATCTTCATATAATCCAATACCATCTTTGTCCATGAAGATGTGCTTGGAATTGCTTGCAAGTTTTGTAATGTTTGCTTCTATAACTGTGAGGCACTCATTGGAAGCACGGTGGTGCCATCTGCTATAAAAGATGGCATTAAGGATCAACCCCTTGCTTCCACTAATGAAAGCGTCCATCCATCAAGACCAACCAACTCTCTCCTTGAAACCCAACTTGGGGATGAGAGAGCAGTGAATGAGGCACTAGGCATACACATTGCAGCATTGCTGAAGGATAAATAAGTAGATAAAGAAGCACGGAAAGCACTTGTGAACTCCACGGACCTTGTAAATGCATTAATTTAGCAATTCTTAGCTCTGTTGCGTAGGTAAGTGAACTAGTGGTGTGACTGAAAGCTTGTTAGGCTCTTTTGTTTATTTATGTTAATTTTATGTCCCCCGAAACATGTGGTCTGCAATTTCTGTCATTTGATCTAGACCGTGCAATGTAGTGATGTTACCAGCACTCATCTATGACGTAAACGAAAATGTCATGGTTGTTTAGTTGATGAAAATATTTCTGTCATCGATAGACGCCGACGTGGTGCGCTTTCACTCATCAACGTCCTTGACGAAATAGAAACAACATCTCTTCTACCCTGACGAAAGGAGTTCATCATGCATCGGGGATACACATATAGCTCCGATTGGTCCATGATTCGCGTTGAAGATGGACTCCGTGTTTCCTTCCTATTGGTCCACATGTCGCCCTAATGGTTGGCCACGCGTAAGCTGGCCAGCTTATTGCCATGACGAATTTCGTCTCTGCTAGCGTGACGTCAGAAACGGGATGGATGACATAAGCAATGGAATGGATGACGTTAGCAACCGGCGCTAGCAGAATCTAGCTGTGACGGAAAAAAACATCATGAAGTCATTGAGAGGCAAGAAGATCCACGTGAGAGGCAAGAAGATCTACTCCTAGAGAGGGACAGAAAAGCCTGCGGCCTAGTGTAGGGTGTAAAGTGTTGCAGGGGAGAGACCGAGGATTGCATGCATGTCTTCGACACTAACCTGTAATTAATTTTTTTGGTCTTATCAAATTTAAATGGCCTTAATAATCCCAGACAACGGGAGTACTAGTACTAGTACTAGTAGTAGTACATCTTAGAAAAAATCAGACAAATTAGTACTACATTTATTAGTGGTACTTTTTTTGAGAAATTATTATTATTATTAGTACTTAGATATGTGAACAACCAATCCAAGTTACTACTCCAATAGAGAGTAAGATCACTCTGTTTTATGGATTCTTGTTTACTACTACCTCTATTTAGGATTATAAGGGCCGAGAGGTTTTTTATATTGTTTGAGATTATAAGGTCTATCTCATTTATTAGTTTCACTCGTCCAATGCATGTTATCCTTTTCTCCTCACATCTATCATGCATGTAAAACTATTGGTGCATGCATAGTAGATTAATGAGATAGAGTTATGGAGTCTCTTGGTCTTAGCAACTTGGCCCTTAGGACTAATAATCCCAAACAGAGGTAGTACGTACTAGTAGTAAAAGCTAGAATGTAGATTATTCCAGAACAAATTTTGGCTCTACAATATCTAGAATACGCTCAAACCTCAGAATACACTTCATTCCTTAGTTTCAGGGATCTTGTGCTAAATGCATGGACTTGGATGAAATTTTCATTTTATGAGGTCCTTGACATAACTTGTACTTCCACCGACCGCGTGTTAACTAAAGCACCTCGCTCCTATGGGACCTACCACAATTAAAAGAAAATTACATTGCCCCGATTATCAGACACCAAAGTGGACTATGGTTTCTTATAATTTCAAAGTTTTTAGAAATAGGATGTTTCAAGCTTCCCAGCTAACTTCGCACACTTTAGTGACTTTTTGCCGATTTAACAAAATCAGGTCAAACTTTTGCTACACAAGTAAGGGCAATTAATTGCTATTGAATTACACGTATTTTCATAGGTAGATGGGTGCATCTTCATGTAGTAAACAATATCATCGATGTGAGTTTCCAACTATCATGAAAGAACATTTAATTCTCAATTTTTCGAGTGATGACGAGATTGTTCTTTTACGTAAAGAAACTCCGAACAATATGGATCTAAATACCACAAGACAAGTTTTCAGACATAAATAGTGGACCAACATGTTCTACTGATGATATCCATGCTTTGTGAGCTTTAAAACTTTCAATCTAACTCTGCCAACTTGAATGATTTTATGCCAATTTATCGAAATTAGGTCAAATTTGAACTACAAGTAAATTGTAGGTTGCTTACAAATTTTTATGAAGAATCTTCTGGAGGTACCCATTCAGGGTCAATTAATATATCATAAACCACTGAGATTTTGATGACACGTTCAACTTCATGATAAGATTTTGCATCTTGATAGTTTAACAAAATTAGGTCAAACTTCAGCTATAAGTAAGCGCGAAAGATCGCTCTTGAATTAAATGTCTATCGATATTTGAATGACTTCCTAGCTAACTCTGCCCATTTGAATGAATTTATGTCGATTTATCGAAATTAGGTCAAATTTGAAACTACTAGTAAATTGTAGGTTGCTTTGAAAGTTCTAAGAAAAAGCTTTTTTGGGGGGGGTGTCTGATGTCTACGCACTTCTATTCTTGTAGATAGTTGTTGGGCCTCCAAGTGCAGAGGTTTGTAGAACAGCAGCAAGTTTTCCCTTAAGTGGATCACCCAAGGTTTATCGAACTCAGGGAGGAAGTGGTCAAATGTATCCCCTCTCAAGAAACCCTGCAATCAAAATACAAGAAGTCTCTTGTGTCGCCAACACTCCCAATACACTTGTCAGGTGTATAGGTGCACTAGTTCGGCGAAGAGATAGAGAAATACAAGTGGTATAGATAATTATAAGTGGTAACTGTGATAGAAAATAGCTTTATGGCGTGGAAAAGACTAAAGGCAAACTGAAATAAAGAAGGAAGCAAGCAAACATGTAACATATCTAATTGCAAACGGTGTATCAATGCTTAGAAACAAGGCCTAGGGATCATACTTTCACTAGTGAACACTCTCATATAAATATCTTCTCTTTATGATACTACTCTTAACTACTCTCCGGTTGAACACTCTAATCGATGGTAGGGCTATAACAGCACACCTCAAAGTTCATCTTTCCCATCTAGAAAACCCTACACTGTCACCTTGAGTACTAGATGAGTCCAACAAACACCACAATTTCATAAAGACATCCAACTCCAAATATAACTCATAACAAGTATTTGTAATCTCTAGCCTAAGTGCCACCATGGTGTGCATGCTGTTACTTTCACACAGATGGGGAGAGCAGAGATCTATTAAAGCACTTGAGTAACAAGGTAGATCTATAGATTACAAGCTCATGATCTCAATAAGATCATGCATAGAGAGAGAGATGAACACATAGCTACCGGTAGAACCCTTAGCCTCGAGAGAGAACTACTCCCTCCTCATCATGGGAATCATCAATGGTGATGGAGATGGAGGTGAAGATAGATGGAGATGGCTCCGGGGGCACTTCCCCGTCTCGGCAGGGTGCCGGAACAGAGACTTTCTATCCCCGAATCTCCCCTTCGGTGGCGGCAGCGTAGCGGAACTTTTCATCGATTTCTGATTGACTCTCTATGGTTTTGGTATCGGGAGGCTTCTTATAGGCGAAGAGGCAAGGTCGGTGGGCGGCCAGGGGGCCCACACCATGCCCTGGCGCAGCCTGGGCTGGCCCGCGCCAAGGGGTGGTGTGGCCACCCTGTGGACCCTCTCCGACTCTCCTTATGGCTCCGTGAGTCTTCCGGGAAAATAGTAACTTTGGCTTTTGTCCCATCCAATTCCGAGAATATTCATTTTCTGACTTCCTGGAACCAAAAACAGCATAAAACAGGCAACTGGCACTGTGGCATCTTGTTAATAGGTTAGTCCAAGAAATCATATGAAAAGTACTCCAAAGTTGGAACAAAACACAAGAAAGTAGATAAAACCAAGCATGGAACATCAAAAATTATAGATACATTTGCAATGTTTCAACATCCCCAAGCTTAACTCCTGCTCGTCCTCGAGTAGGTAAGTGATAAAAAGAACGCATAATTTTTGAGGTGACATGCACCATCATAAACTTGATCAAAGTATTTGTAAAACATTGATAGCTGGGATCATAGTACTTCAATCATAACATGAAAGACAAACTTCTAGCAATAAGACAAAGAAACTATGATGCAACATGAAAAGGCACAAACAAAAGATTCATGAATAACAATGCTTTGAAAGACGTTTGTTTGTTTCACATAAAGAAAACATAGCATAGTGGCATTCAGCTTGTCCCTCATAGAGTAGCAAATATAATTGCATAGGACACCTTCAAAGTTCATAAGAGTGACTAGATACAAATAGTTTAAAACAAGCAATATCAAGGTATGCATCAATCAACTAGTCTTGGAACAATGCACATAGAACTAAGAATGGCCACTATGCTATCAAAGTAGGTGCATAAAGGTAGAAGGTGGAGACTCAATATAATGATGGAAGAAAGGCCTTCATAGAAGGAAGTAGGGATTCAAGTCTCATAAAGAGCTTCCAAAAATTATGGTACTTAATAACTTTCAGCTCTCATTGCCCCTATCATAAGCATCTTGAAGTGATTAAGGTTAAAGTGAACAAACTATGGTGTACATGCTTGACGAAGTATAAGTCAGAAATTTCATGTCCCTTGTATACGAGGGCCGCTCCTCATGCTACTCAAGTTTAGTCACCGGTAAGTTCTTATCATCGTAAGTACATGTGTATCATAGAGAACCGCCAACGGGGTACCCCTTAACCGATGATACAGAAGAATCCCCATACCAAAATGACAAGGCAAGCAGACAACGAGCATCTCAGCAATCTTCTTATTTACCATGGGAATATGGTGCTTTTTTCTCTCTTTCCTCTTTTCATAATATCTTTTTTTATTATTTTCTCAATATAGGACTATTTTTTTATAATAAGAATGCTTCATATGTTGGGTCCGTAGCATAGAATTTTTTTTCCTACGCTGTGAACTACACGCCAAGATCTATCAATAGGTACAAAGCAATGGGTGGACATACATCCAACGAGAACTTACCCTCGTAGACAACGAGCTTTGTTAACGAGTAGGAACTCGTGGTTGATATAGTCGTACACTTGCCGATGTCAAGATCGTGATGAAGTCCAGCAGGTCCGGCTCCAGCACGTCCATCAGATCCAGCTCCAGCACCACCAAGTCCAGCACCGCAACGCATCGGTGCATCCGTGATCGCACACACGTCCGGTACCCCGACAACCTCCGTCCCTCGCTCCAGCAAAGCAGCAGAAGCAGCAACTCCTTTCCAGATAAAGCCACCGGGAACATGTATCTCGCTAATCCAAGACCATGGGGAAATAATACTAGAGGGGGAGAGAGATCCTTCACAAGGAGGTGTGTGTGAGAAGTGAGGAGAGGGGGGCCTTTTATAGGAGGAGGGGAGGGTACCCCTCCTTCATGGCCGGCGCATGGGGGAGGTGACCCTTCACCTCCTCCATTCATGTGGTGGTACCCCCTCCACATTAAAATACCCCTTCACATTCTCTTTTAAAGTCTCTACTTTAAATGCATTAAATTTCTCCAAATTTAATGCTCTCTCATTTAATAAAACTCTTTTATTATTTTTTATTCAGAATTTTGTTAATTACTTTAATTAACAAACATTCACATAAAACCCCCTACAACATTTCAATATTACATGCAGAACCAATTTCAGCATTTTCACCTGAAACAGTTTCGGTGTCTTTGAAATAATTCCAGCGCTTTCTTAAATCTTTATCTGAAACATATTTGCTCCAAATGGTGTCGGTATCCCTTAAGTGTGTCCCCCTATGGTTCGCGAATAATGCAGACATGATCGAGACCCCTCTCCGATCAATAATCAGCAGCAGGACCTGGAGACCCGTACTGACTCCTACACATTCAACGATGACTTCTGTGATCGTGAGAACCTTTAACGCTTGTAACTAAATCCCTTTGTCTCGCGATATATTACATGTCCGAGATTCGATCATCGGTATATCCATACCTAGTTTGATCTCGTTTCCGACATGCACTCTTTTGTCGTTCCCGTGATATAACATTCTAGTGATCACATCACTTGCTTGCAAGCTATTTCAATGTGATATCACCGAGAGGGCCAAGAGTATATCTATCCGTCATCGGGATTGACAAATTCCACTCTTGATCCATGAGCCTCAACATAACACCTTCGTAGCACTGAACCCATCTTTATAGTCACCCTGTTATGGTGTGACGTTTGATGTTATCAAGATACTCTTCCGGTGTTAGCAATTAACATGATCTCATGGTCTAAGGATAAAGATTACTTCGTATGATGTTATAGCAATATAAACATAATGACTTTGATTGTAATGCTATATTTCGGATGAATGTTCATCACATCATTCCACCAATGGTGTGACCTTGTTATTAACGACATCCAATGTCCATGATTAGGAAACCTTCATCATCTTGTTAATCAACAAGCTAGTCTATAAGAGAGGCATAACTAGGAACGCTTTTTGTTTATTAAACACACATGTATTGATGTTTCCGATCAATACAATTCTAGCATGTAAAATAAACATTCATCATAAACATGGAATAAGATAATAACCACTTTATTATTGCCTCTCGGGCATATTCCCTTCATCATAGATAGCTCATTATGGTTACGCTGCAGGTTTCCACCATGTCAACATGGATTAGACCAGCGGCCCAGGCGTTTCTCTAACACATATACATAACTCCATGGACTTACAAGCTCCCCTTTCATTTCACACCGACGACATCCATATACAAAAGAGCATGATATCAACTAGGTACAAGTACCAAGTGCAATGTTGAAAGCGTTCCCCATGAAAGCATGGTTCTGCTAATTCCCAACAAATAAGTGCAAGCATATACAACATAGACGACACAATGGTTCAAGTTTATTAAGAGCAAGTAAAGTAAACTGTGCCATCAAGTTCGTGAGAGCTTTAATCACTAGCTTTCTCATAACAAATTTAATTTGGAAGGTAAACAAAAGCATGAATATACTTCGAATAGCATAAGCTAGTAGGTAGGTATGGTGGACTCTCTGGAACAACTTGGTTTAGGTAGTTGGATGCATGAGTGGAACTCATACTTTGTTGCGGAGGCTAGCAAAAGACTGGGAGCGACAAATAAGAGAGCAATAATGGCCATAATCATGCAGAGCGACAAAACATCATTGATCAAAGCATAAAGTGATACTACAAGTTGAAAACTAAAGGATCATAAAGGCTATGGTGACTTTGGATAGTCATAACATGGTGTGAGCATGCGCCAAGTCAACCCAAACAAAGCACCAAAGGAGAATACCACAATACTATGCTTTAATATGCTAAAACAACGCATGATTCATCCAAGGCATATTAAGCAATCTCAATTGTTTATAACAAGTCATGCTACAGCAAAGAATACTAAGCATAAAGCCAAAACAATATCAAGCATGGCATGACAGAGCATAGGCCACAGTCAAAAACGAGCTCCTTTTACCACTTAAGCATGAACTTTTCCTACTCTTTTTGCAATCCAAACCAAACTATTTGAATACCAATGCATGAAAGAGGGGGTCCAACCAATTTATTCAGCAAACTAGGAAAACCAAGCAAACGGAAAACCAAAACGAAAACGAAAAATAAGATGCTCCAAGAAAAACACAATTGTGCATGAAACAATAAAAATGAAGTGTTTGGAAGAAACCTGGGATTTTTATTGATGAAGAAGGGGATTCCTTGGGCATCCCCAAGCTTTGACGCTTGTAATTCTTGGATAATTCTTGGGGTGACACGGGGTGGCATCCCCAAGCTTGAGCTTTAGTCCATTCTTCATCTCATTACATCATTCTCTCTATACACCTGAAATTTTTCCTTCATACAAAACTTCACACAATCTTTATTAGCAACATTAGTGCACTCAAGATAAATAAGTCTTAAGGTTCAGTTCTAACACCAAATAAACTTCCATTAGAACACTAGATACTGTAGCACTTCCCTCAAAAAGCTCAATTCCCCAAAAGAACTCAAAAAGGAACCAACAAGAAGCAAATGCAGAAAATGGCAAAAATCTCTCAAAACAGATCAGCTGGTAAAGGCGAATTTTTTAGAAGACCTTTTGTTGCTCAAATCAAAAAGTGTTGAACTAACAAAAGTTAGATAACAACCTGGGGAAGAAGCACAAAAATTCACGCCTCAAAAAGACGTTCAGAGATTTTACACGTATTTTTACGGTGAAGCACAGAAATATGTTTCGGGACAACAACTTTCCCAATCATTACTTCTCTCTCATTAGAGGTTACTCTTGGCACAAAAAGAAAATAAAAAGGATAAGGAGCGGTTATTACTGAAGTAATAACTTCCAAGACTCATCTAAAACTTTTGGGTTATCTCCCAATAAGTACTTTTCTTTAACGCCTTTAAGTTAGGCATGATAGTTTGAGAAGATGCTCACATAAGAAATATGAATTGAAGTAAAAGAGAGCATCAAGAAGCAAATTCAAAACACATTTAAGTCTAACCCACTTCCTATGCATAGGAATCTTGTAAAGAAACAAGTCATGGAAGCACAAAGCAACAAGCATAGGAAAGCAAAACAAGTGCAACTTCAAGACTTTCAACATAGAGAGGGGAAACTTAATATTATTGAGATACATAAAACCATGTTTCCCTCTCTCATAATAACTTTCAGTAGCATCATGAATAAAATTAACAATATAACTATCACATAAAACATTCTTATCATGAGCCACATGCATAAAAGAATTAATACTCTCCACATAAGCATAGTCATTCTCATTAATGGTGGTGGGAGCAAATTCAACAAAATAGTTATCATTATTATTCTCATCACCATAATCATCAAATATAGGAAGTATATTGTAATCATAATTAATTTTCTCCTCAATAGTAGGTGGACTAAAAATATCATACTCATCATTGTAATCATCATATATTGGAGGCATAGTATCATCAAAGTAAACTTTCTCCTCCATGCTTGGGGGACTAAAAATATCATGATCATCAAAACTAGCTTCTCCAAGCTTAGACTTTTCCATAGCATTAACATTAATGGTGTCCAAATTGCTCATACTAACAACATTGCTATTAGCATGCAAATAAAGTTCCATAGGTTTTTTAATTTTCTCTTCAAACACTTCATGTCCTAACTCAAGATAAATACTATAAAGCTCTCTAATTTTGTTGTTGTTTTCCATTAAGCCTAACTAGTGAAAACAAGAAACAAAAAGACAAAATTGCAGAATCTAAAGGAAATAACTTCGAGCACTCACACCGGAGGATGTCAGTACCTTTTACCTTACCTCCCCGGCGACGACGCCAGAAAATAGGCGTTTGCCGTGGGAGGTTCTTCTTCTTTAATCCTCCGGTGTGAATACGTTTTACCTTAACTCCCTGGCAACAATGCCAGAAAATAGGCGTTTGCCCTGGGAGGTTCTTCTTCTTTAATCCTTCGGTGTGAATACCTTTTACCTTTCCTCCCTGGCAACGGCGCCAGAAAATAGCTTGATGTCTACGCACTTCTATTCTTGTAGACAATTGTTGGGCCTCCAAGTGCAGAGGTTTGTAGAACAGCAACAAGTTTTCCCTTAAGTGGATCACCCAAGGTTTATCGAACTCAGGGAGGAAGTGGTCAAAGGTATCCCCTCTCAAGCAACCCTGCAATCAAGATACAAGAAGTTTCTTGTGTCCCCAACACACCCAATACCCTTGTCAGGTGTATAGGTGCACTAGTTCGGCGAAGAGATAGTGAAATACAAGTGGTATAGATAATTATGAGTGGTAACGGTAATAGAAAATAGCTTGATGGCATGGAAAAGACTAAAGGCAAACTGAAATAAAGAAGGAAGCAAGCAAACATGTAACAGATCTAATTGCAAACGGTGTATCAATGCTTAGAAACAAGGCATAGGGATCATACTTTCACTAGTGAAAACTCTCATATAAATATCTTCTCTGTATGATACTACTCTTAACTACTCTCCGATTGAACACTCTAATCGATGGTAGGGCTATAACAGCACACCTCAAAGTTCATCTTTCCCATCTACAAAACCCCACACTGTCACCTTGAGTACTAGATGAGTCCAACAAACACCACAATTTCATAAAGACATCCAACTCCAAATATAACTCATAACAAGTATTTGTAATCTCTAGCCTAAGTGCCACCATGGTGTGCATGCTGTCACTTTCACACACATGGGGAGAGCAGAGATCTATTAAAGCACTTGAGTAGCAAGGTAGATCTATAGATTACAAGCTCATGATCTCAATAAGATCATGCATAGAGAGAGATGAACACATAGCTACCGGTAGAACCCTTAGCCTCGAGAGAGAACTACTCCCTCCTCATCATGGGAATCAGCAATGGTGATGGAGATGGTGGTGGAGATCGATGGAGAGGGCTCCGGGGGCACTTCCCCGTCTCGGCAGGGTGCCGGAACAGAGAATTTCTGTCCCCCGAATCTCCCCTTCGGTGGCGGCGGCGCAGCGGAACTTTTCGTGGATTTCTTATTGACTCTCTATGGTTTTGGTATCGGGAGGCTTCTTATAGGCGAAGAGGCAAGGTCGATGGGCGGCCAAGGGGCCCACACCATGCCTTGGCGCGGCCTAGGCTGGCCCGCGCCAATGGGTGGTGTGGCCACCCTATGGCCCCTCTTCGACTCTCCTTCTGGCTCCGTGAGTCTTCCGGGAAAATAGTAACTTTGGATTTTGTCCCGTCCAATTCCGAGAATATTCATTTTCTGACTTCTTGGAACCAAAAACAGCATAAAACAGGCAACTGGCACTGTGGCATTTTGTTAATAGGTTAGTCCAAGAAATCATATGAAAAGTACTCCAAAGTTGGAACAAAACACAAGAAAGTAGATAAAACCAAGCATGGAACATCAAAGATTATAGATACATTTGCAATGTATCAGTGTCTGGGGGATGACCTCCAGATACCCCAACCAGACAAGAATCACGACAGTTGGATCATGTCCGGCTGGCTGATCGCAGCCAGACAGGAGCAAGTTAAACCGGTACCTCACGGTAACCGGATCAGCAAGGAGCAGCAAGGCACATGACCGCCTACATCAGCGTAGCCGGAACCAATCAAGAGGATGAGCGGCGTGCACAAAGGTACGCGATACGCCTGGTACGATGACAAGACTCAACTACTTGGCCATACCAAGACTTTATGGGTGACGCGGAACAATGGGGATGTCGATGACAAAGCTCGACGATGTTCACTATACCCGACCATACCGCTCATACTCTGATGAGACGTAAGTGTACCGAGTATTGTAGATGACCAGACGGCTGGGACCTGCCTGTGGGGCCCGCTAGCCGGACTGGCCAGTGAGGTTGTTGCCTCTCTGCCTATATAAGGAGAGGCAAGGCCTTAGTAGAAAGGGTTGGTCTCAGTGAATTTAAGGCAGTAGCTAGAGGATACAACTCGAGGAGCGATTGTAGCCCATATACCACTCATAGTCAGATCGATAGGAGTATGAGCTTTACCTCATCACGAGGGCTCCGAACCTGGGTACTTCTTGTGTCCATCTACACTTGCATGTATCTAATCTCGCCTACGAATGCCGTCGATAGCTTCCCTGCTAGTCCCCACACCTCTATATAACCTGCTTAGGTACTACCGTTCCCAATACAATAACAGTTGGCGCCCACCGTGGGGCAAGATGGCGTCGACCAGAGTCACGTTCCGCATGGGACCCCGCACTTCAGCCGGTGAGCGCGTGGCCTCCGGCCTGGTGCTCACGATCGACAAATTCGACTACGTCATCGACAACACTTCCTGCTTCACCGGAACCTCGTTTTCGGCAAACGGCTCCATCCTGCTTTTCGGCGACCTCCCCGTCTATGTTGCCACTGTGCCGGAACGTTTCCCCTGGTAGATCGTTTCCGTCACGGAGCTGCCACACATAGGCAGCACCACCCCCATCGCCTCCCATGGTGTCGAGGTAATGATGGCCGGCTCTAGCTCTCACCCCCGCCAGCCGCGCGAGCGCGGCACGGACGAGGGCAGAACTTCTGCGCCACCGCAGCCCCGAAACCCGGTGGAGGAGGCCATCGATCGTCTCCTCATGCCGGTTAACCTCGGGAATAAGCCGGAGGAGGCGGAGGCCAACTTCACCATGGAGAAACAGCTTCTCCTCCAGGAGGCCATGGAGCTGGCTGCGACCCGCAAACAGATCGAGATCACCCGGTGCGAGTATGACTGCGCACACGACTTCACTCCGGCTACCACGGAGCCGAGCTGGCGTGGGCAAGTGCGACGCCGGGGCGGCGAGCTAGGCGGTAGGATGGAGAAGGATGGCGAGACGGATCCCGCACCAGCTCTCATCCGGCCCACCTACAGCATGCCCATCAAGAACCTACGCGACGCGTGAGCGCAGCATTTAACCGCCCAACCGGAGAGGGCGAGCGAGCCAGCCAAAGATGCTCGGGTGCAGGAGCTCCTCTGGATCGCGGACGAGCAGGCTGATGCCAACCGGCAGATGCAGGAGGACCCCAGCTGCTCCAAGGGGAGAAAGCCGCCCGCCAACAGCAAGGGTGTGCCCCGCGACACCCAACATGCGTCCTCTCCTCCGGCTAAGCCCCGTAGCAAGCGTCGCGGTTCTGGCAGCAAGGGCCAATCGCACCAGGAGCAAACGGAGAACAGCAACCCACCGCCTCCCCCTCCACCAACCGGAGCGCCAAGACCTGCCGGTTCCCGTCTCTTGGGCCGGGTAGGAGCACCCAACCCGGATCGTCCGGATGCTCGCGACCGCATTGAGCTCCTCGCTCAAGCACGCGTCACGGAAGAGGAAGACTCCACCGGACTGGTTTAATTTGGACTCCGCATCCGGAACGAGCTGTTTCCGGATAAATTCACCCTGCCCAGGGACACCCCCAAAGCATGAAGCCGGGAAGAAGATCACGTCCGGTACTATATGCCAGCGATCGGCATGCGTATCGCCCATGGGAACAAGTGCACAGCCGTGCACTACGTCCCCCTTATGCTAACCGGGTCAGCGAGGACATGGCTCAACAGCCTCGCACCCAACAGCATCAACGTCTGGCCAGACTTTGAAAAGGTTTTCGTCCGCAACTTCAACGGCACGTACAAGCGTTCGGGCCGCCCACGCGACCTGGCCCTATGCATCCAGGGCGACCGCGAGACGGACCGCGAGTACCTCGCCAAGTGGACGAAATTGCGCAACACTTGCAAGGGCATCCTAGAGAGCCAGGCCATTAACTTCTTCATCGAGGGATGCCGAGAAGGCACCATGCTTCGCCACCGGCTACTGTGTCACGAGCCGAAAACCATGGCGGAGCTCATGACGGTTGTGGACCAGTACGCCACGGCGGATGCCACCATGAAGAAGCCCCTCCGAGTAAGTGCTGACGGGCGTCCGACTCCAACAGAGCCGGCCCACGACCGTCCGAGCAATCCGGCTGGAGAAGCCGGATCCTCTAGGCGCCACGACAACGACAACCGATTCCATGGGGACCGCCAAGCCGGACAACAGAAGCCCCGCTACCATGCGCGACAGGTCAATGCGGTGGAGGGCGCACCCGACGCGCCGGCTAATGATGCAAGAAGGCAGAAGCCGCGGCTCACCTTCGACCAGATGTTTGATGGCCCGTGCAAGTGGCATAGCGGTTCCTTCAAACCGGCTACGCACACCACTCGGAACTGCAGCTAGACCCACCAGCTAAAGGACTAGGGCAACCAACAACGTCTTCCCCCGCCCCCTCCTGGTGGACCACCACCACCGGCTAGGGGAGCCAGTAAAGATGGTAATGGCGGCAATGGCAGCAACAACAACAAGGGCTACCCCCAGCCGCACGCCGCCTACCACATCTTCGATACGGAGCTGGACGACAAGCACAACCATAGGCGACGGTCCAAGGAGGTCAATGCCATCGTCTCCCCAGTCCCCCAGTACCTAAACTGGTCGGAAACCCCCATCACCTGGAGCCGAGAAGATCAGCCGGAGCAGCTTCCGACTCCCAGGGGCTATACTATGGTGCTCGAACCCCTCATCGTCGCCAACGAGCGCACCTGCCGCTTCTCGCGCATCCTCATCGATGGAGGCAACAGCCTCAACCTCCTCTACCGGTCTTTGCTAGAGAAGCTAGGCATCCACGAATGTGACGTGCACCCGACTACCACAATGTTCCATGGCGTACTGCCGGGACCGACTTGCTCCCTGCTGGGTAAAATCCAGCTGGACGTCATCTTCGGGACCGAGGAGAACTTCCACCATGAGCCGATTTGGTTCGAGGTGGTAAACCTGATGAGCTCCTACCATGCTCTCCTCGGGCGCCCCGCCCTTGCTAAATTCATGGCCGTCCCCCACTACGCGTATCTCAAGACGAAGATGCCGAGACCAAACGGCGTGATCACTGTCGCCGGCTGCTTCAGTCGGTCGATGGAGTGCGCCTCAGCCGGCTCCAAGCTCGCAGAGGCCCTCATCATAGCCAAAGAAAAGCGTGTGATCATGCGCAATGTGGCCATGGCCCAGCAAGAAATGCCGGCCAGCAGCAAGCTGGCTGGGGAACGAGCTTTCCAGCCGGAAAAAAGAGACGAAGAGGATCCTGCTTGACCCCTCCGACCCGACCAAGTTCATCACCATTGGTGCCAACTTGGATAGCAAATAGGAAGGCGCGCTCGTCGACTTCCTCCATGAGAATCGGGACATCTTCGCATGGTCACCTAAGGACATGCCAGGTGTACCGAGGGAGTTCGCCGAGCACTCACTTCATGTGCGGCCGGATGCCAAGCCGGTCAAGCAGCCTCTGCGCCGGTTCGCAGAGGAGAAGGGGAAGATTATCGGTGATGAGATCACCCGGCTCCTTGTAGACGGGTTCATCATGGAGGTGTACCACCCAGACTGGCTGCCCAACCCAGTCCTGGTGTTGAAGAAGAACAATACCTGGCGCATGTGTATCGACTACACCAGCCTGAACAAGGCGTGCCCGAAGGATCCCTTCGCCATGCCCCGTATCGATCAAGTCATCGATTCCACGGCCGGCTGCAATTTGTTGTCTTTCTTGGATTGTTATTCTGGTTACAATTAGATCCGGCTAAACCCGGCTGACCAGATAAAAACATCGTTTATCACCCCGTACGGGGCTTTCTGCTATATAACCATGCCTTTCGGTCTGAAGAATGCAGGCGCTACCAATCAGCGCTGCATGCAGAAGTTCTTGCACTCACAGATCGGCCGAAACGTGCATGCCTATGTGGACGATCTGGTCATCAAGACCAAGGAGAAGCGCACCCTCCTCGAGGACCTGGGGGAATGTAACACCCTCAAATCGTCCCTATGCAAGTTTTAGCCCTTTCCGCCAAACCCGCATAGAAACGATTCAAGGACGCCCACCAGGCACTTTCGTGCGGGTGGAAAACGAAGTAATACCATTACACAACAGTCCTCGATGGGACCCATAGAACATATATATATACAACCTGACTCCATGAGTCAAGAATACCGATATACAGTACAAAGATCTAAATCACCTTGAAAACGATAGAGCGTCCGTCTACGAACAAGATGCAAATGGGGCTAAGAGCCCTGAAGAATAACCAATGGTGTCCATAACCCTGCCCAGGCCAAGCCGGAAGGGTAACCCTGCTAACGACGACGATCTCAAACCTGCTAAAACAAAAGGGGTGCCAACAAAGGGCAAAGGAAAAAGAGGAGCGTCAGTACTGAGGCCAGTACATGGCGAGGCTAGAATTCGGTGGCTCTCGCCTACATAGGTATGGTGGGATGAAGCGGCAGCGCAGCGGCACTAAACAATCTATAGAGACTCGATACAACTGGTGGTTATCAGAGAGGGATAAGAAAGACCTATTCGGATCCAACCTGAAGCTAACACCAAACAAACCCATCCTGGTATTTCCCCCTCGAGACCAAACGAGGAAGTCGGACCAAGGAACTCACACAGTTGGCAATTTTACTCATTCCGTTATAGTTGCATCAATTACTAATCAGATATAGATAGCATGAGTCATCCTGAAGCATAAGTAGTGGGCAGTTTTAATTACCATTCTGTGGTAGTTGGAACCTTTACTAGTCAGATATAATTGTCCTGAGGAATCCCAAAACCCAGCAGTTGTTGGCACTTTTATCACATTCCATTGGAGTTGCAATACTTACTAGGCATATATAACAAACAACCCAGATCCACCAGTTGTTGGCATTTTTAATATCCATTCCATTATAGTTGAATCTGATTACTAGTCATATATTAAGTCAAGTTTATAGCACTACTTTAGTTATGCTTGTCTATGATCGAGATACTGTGCTCCAAGTCATCCATAACCGCGGGCACGGCTTTCAGAAAGTTTTACCCTGCAGGGGTGCACAAATAGCAACACACACTCGATCAACCTCGGAAAAACCAACTCAAAAACCCAACGAGGCATTCACGACAAAGCGATCACAGGATTCATAAAATATTTCAGGGAGCCACCCCACTAAGCTACCCGCAACGAAGTTGGCCGGCTCCGGAACGGACCCAGGGTTTGCGTCAATGGCTGTAAACGACTGGGAACCCAAAAGTGTGACTGGGCTTGTCGATACCGCGAAAACACTCCGCATCCAAAACAGTACAGGTGCTCTACGCACAATCTTAAATAAAGCAGTAAAGCATGGCATAAGTATAGGATAGTAATAAAGCCCCAAACTACTTGTGACCCCAAGAAATAGAAATGAATCAAGCACTGGCTCAGGGGGGTCCATAAGGCCTCCCGGATGTGGATAGTGCGAAAAATCAAGGAACAGGTATCAAGTACTCGGGGTCCTACGGGACACAAGTGAGTGTGGAAGAACCAAATAACATCTATTGCCCACCGATGCCTCTGCATTAGTTATATCTAGCAATTTAATAGTTGTATTTAAAGACATGATCATCTCCACCATAAACATCTGCCAGCATTCCAACAACTGTGGTACTAGTCAACACAAGATCGCACCTGAGCAAGCAACTACGACTCGCAAGGCCGGCTATCTACCAAACAACAGGTAATGGGAGGTGTCCAAGGCAATATAGAGGCTGCACGGGATATAACTGGTGCACGGAAACTAAAGCATCACGACACGGATAGCAATAGATAAACAAGAGGAAATAAAGACTATAAATGCAAAATAGGTAGAAGGAGGAGAGATGCTCGCCTGGGAAACACTGCCGAAGGTTCATATCCGGAGACTTGTCGATACTCGCATCCACTCATCGGCCTAACCGCGAAGAAGCAAAGAACTAGAAGAACACCGGATGCAATATTTAATACTACAGCAGAAGATCCGGCATGATTATGATATGATGCAGATGCGATGCAATCAGGCAATATTAAGCGGAACCGGGGTCCCGATAATTAATTATATGGTTCAAGTTATTTAAAACCTCGCAATTTAAATGTTGTCTTAATAAGGCAAAACATGGTATCGTTTCTCTACACAAATTTAAATGAAGGCGTTATGAGACTAGAAAAGCCCGCATATAGTCTCCATATTTAAGTATGAGGTAAAACGGCATAATGCCCCCAACCCAATGAATATGTATGCAAGCATGACGATTTAATATGCAACAATTTATATAGAATTTATAAAATAGGGGCGGTGTCTCACAGCTTGGATCGGGGAGATGGAAAGACGGTCTTCAGGCTGTAGTTGAAGTGGCAGAAGCAGTGTTCGCCGGAGAACAGTCACATTGGTAGCATCTTGTTCGCCGGAGACCAGTCACGTTGGTAGCATCCTGGTGCTCGGGGGTCGGAGTAGGCGAATTAAGTGCCAAACCACAGTCAGAACTCCTACATGAAATTTTGTCGAACAGGTTACAGCTAAAGAACCGAAGGCTCTAATTCACTCATACGCTACAGGGATTGACGAAACTGCTCGCCTGGCTGGGGTCGATGTACATCATCACATCTGGGAGGTTGCCCTGGTAGTGGCTCGTGGCAGTGTGGCCCTGCTCGAGAAAACAGTGCGCCGGGACAAGTTCAGGTAGCGGTATGCCTCCTGGTGCGCACGCAGGGACAAGAGGCAGCTCGGCGATGTCACGTCCGCGGGCAGGCGGCAAACGCAAGCGCGCATGCGGGCGGCAGGACCAAGGTGAGATGGAGTCGGATCTATTGTTCCATGCGTACGGCAAAGGGCACCGAGCGAAAGCAGGCGGACCAGTGGTTGGCGCGCGCAAGCCCCAAAGCTGGCTGGAACTCGGTCTTCCGGTCGATGTTGCGGTGGATTTGGATGGCGTGTGGGGTGGCGATCTGGTGGTGGTGTTGCATGATCTGGTTGTGGTGAGGATTTTGCAGGCAGCTGGATGAAGCAGCAGAAAGGATTGGATGGTGATGTGGTGGTGATTTGTGGAGACGTGTAGAGCATATTCTTGCTAATCTCGCATACGCAAAAAGGAAAACCATGATGCGACTGGTTGATATGGAGAGAAGAAACATGCGTGAGAAAAGAAGCATGCCAAGAGACAAAGCAAAGCACTGGACAGGATTTTTTTTGGAGAAGAGTGGGGACTTGTTTCAGACCAGATTTGAGGATAGGGTTTGGGGGAGAAAAGGGGTAGATTGTAGTATATATATAGTCCAAAGTAGACTAGATGGGGCTAGTTTTGGACTAAAATTTTAGACGGGCTTTTTGGCTATTTTTATTTTTAACAAAAATAACAAGCCTTTTATAGTCTTATAATTGACCGAACAATATTATTATCATTTTATTTCGAATTAATAAAAAGGAGGCGGCTCGATATGTATGGTACAACCAAAGAGCTGGCAAGTATATGGATGGAGTATAGAGTGGTATGTACGTGTGGTAGAAGTAAAAGAGGTAGGAGGTATGCAAGAGGGTTTAAGAGAAAAAGAGAGGTAGAGAATATGGCAAGATCACCAGATGTCGAGGGTGGCTTATAAATAACAAAGAATATGGAGTATATCCATTGGAGAAATAATATATATGGAAGATAGAAATAAAAGATATGAAATAGATATGGTATCAAAATAGACTGAGAATAGAGATTGGCCCGAACAAGAATGGAACATAGAGAAGATTATCAAAACAAGAAGAAGAGAGATGGAATAGACATGGCCTCATGGTATTAGATAGATCCACATATTCTTCGAATAGATGTGATTTAAATCATAAGGCAAAAACAAATGGAACCCATGTGTCATATGTGGTAGAATTTAAAATGATCATAAGGACTAGATAGATTGGCAAGTTGGTGATAAAGAGAATTAAAGAGATGATGCCCCCAACTCAATTTGGGCATTTTGGCAAATATAAAAATGGCATACTCAAGTAATAGAATTTGGACATCATGGTTCCATATCAGATGGCATCAACTAGAGATAGAATAGAGGAAGGTTAAAGTAGAGAGGAAGCAATGTCAAGCTCAAATACAGATATCAAGAACCAAACACAAGTGTAACAATTTGAATGCAATGATTTAATAATAGGTTCCATGCAGGGTGGCATTATGAGCATGATAATGCATGATGACATGACGATGCTCAAATGCAATGTGGCATGATGACATGAGCATGCTATCATGTTGATGCACAAACCAAAAATACCAAGCGATTTTCTAGTAGTGGTTTTACTGGGCTGTTACAATTCGACACCACTAACAAGGGATCTCGCCCTCGAGATCCGCCTCATGGTACGGGGAAGAAGGACGACGATTTGAATGTTCTCGCTTCATATAGATCCTCGTGACACCACTAACAAGGGTTGTTGCTCATGTTCGTCGAGAGAACGCTCCAGATAAACAAAGGACGAAGTTCAAGTTAAGGCCACCCCTAACTTCCATGGAAGGAGTAAATTGCATCGGTCCACCATACAATGTACAAAAGCGAATGCTAAGAGTAGTGGTATGCTTGCGACTCCATCCCGCACTCAAAGCATTACTCGGTACATGAATAGAAGAATCATGCGACCAACTCTCGGAATTCAGACTGAAGATCTTGACAAGCGATATTCGGATAACAAAGGAATGATGCAGGCTCTTCATTAGATCTGACGTAGATGATGTGGTCGTATTGGAAACACCGAAAGGCACAAGAAGGAACAAAGAGAAGTCCAACAGATGAAGGATTCCTCAGATAGCATGAAGACCGGATGCAGAAGACCGTTGCAACAAGAAGGATTAGAAACCCTGAAGGTACGACGGAAACCCAACCACGAGAAATTCTGGACTTGAAGAAGGTAAGAGAGTAGATTTAAAACACGTGAAGGTAAGAGGAGAATAGCATAGGGGTAAGGAGTAAAAGCAGACCTAATCAGATCTATCCAACCGACATTTCAAAATAGTTTTCACACTCTACATCGTCCGTTAGCTAGGTTATCCTACAGGCTGGACTAGTGAGGTATCGCAACTGCTGAGCTCTGATACCACTCTGTAACACCCTCAAATCGGCCTTATGCAAGTTTTAGCCCTTTCTGCCAAACCCGCATAGAAACGATTCAAGGACGCCCACCAGGCACTTTCGTGCGGGTGGAAAACAAAGTAATACCATTACACAACAGTCCTTGATGGGACCCACAGAACAGATATATATACAACACGACTCCATGAGTCAAGAATACCGATATACAGTACAAAGATCCAAATCACCTTGAAAACGATAGAGCGTCCGACTACGGACAAGATGCAAATGGGGCTAAGAGCCCTGAAGAATAACCAATGGCGTCCATAACCTTGCCCAGGCCAAGCCGGAAGGGTAACCCTGCTAACGACGACGATCTCAAACCTGCTAAAACAAAAGGGGTGCCGACAAAGGGTAAAGGAAAAAGAGGAGCGTCAGTACTGAGGCCAGTACATGGCGAGGCTAGAATTCGGCGGCTCACGCCTACATAGGTATGGTGGGCTGAAGCGGCAGCGCAGCGGCACTAAACAATCTATAGAGACTCGATACAACTGGCGGTTATCAGAGAGGGATAAGAAAGACCTATTCGGATCCAACCTGAAGCTAACACCAAACAAACCCATCCTGGTATTTCCCCCTCGAGACCAAACGAGGAAGTCGGACCAAGGAACTCACACAGTTGGCAATTTTACTCATTCCGTTATAGTTGCATCAATTACTAATCAGATATAGATAGCATGAGTCATCCTGAAGCATAAGTAGTGGGCAGTTTAAATTACCATTCTGTGGTAGTTGGAACCTTTACTAGTCAGATATAATTGTCCTGAGGAATCCCAAAACCCAGCAGTTGTTGGCACTTTTATCACATTCCATTGGAGTTGCAATACTTACTAGGCATATATAACAAACAACCCAGATCCACTAGTTGTTGGCATTTTTAATATCCATTCCATTATAGTTGAATCTGACTACTAGTCATATATTAAGTCAAGTTTATAGCACTACTTTAGTTATGCTTGTCTATGATCGAGATACTGTGCTCCAAGTCGTCCATAACCGCGGGCACGGCTTTCAGAAAGTTTTACCCTGCAGGGGTGCACAAATAGCAACACACACTCGATCAACCTCGGAAAAACCAACTCAAAACCCAACGAGGCATTCACGACAAAGCGATCACAGGATTCATAAAATATTTCAGGGAGCCACCCCACTAAGCTACCCGCAACGAAGTTGGCCGGCTCCGGAACGGACCCAGGGTTTGCGTCAATGGCTGTAAACGACTGGGAACCCAAAAGTGTGACTGGGCTTGTCGATACCGCGAAAACACTCCGCATCCAAAATAGTACAGGTGCTCTACGCACAATCTTAAATAAAGCAGTAAAGCATGGCATAAGTATAGGATAGTAATAAAGCCCCAAACTACTTGTGACCCCAAGAAATAGAAATGAATCAAGCACTGGCTCAGGGGGGTCCATAAGGCCTCCTGGATGTGGATAGTGCGAAAAATCAAGGAACAGGTATCAAGTACTCGGGGTCCTACGGGACACAAGTGAGCGTGGAAGAACCAAATAACATCTATTGCCCACCGATGCCTCTGCATTAGTTATATCTAGCAATTTAATAGTTGTATTTAAAGACATGATCATCTCCACCATAAACATCTGCCAGCATTCCAACAACTGTGGTACTAGTCAACACAAGATCGCACCTGAGCAAGCAACTACGACTCGCAAGGCCGGCTATCTACCAAACAACAGGTAATGGGAGGTGTCCAAGGCAATATAGAGGCTGCACGGGATATAACTGGTGCACGGAAACTAAAGCATCACGACACGGATAGCAATAGATCAACAAGAGGAAATAAAGACTATAAATGCAAAATAGGTAGAAGGAGGAGAGATGCTCGCCTGGGAAACACTGCCGAAGGTTCATATCCGGAGACTTGTCGATACTCGCATCCACTCATCGGCCTAACCACGAAGAAGCAAAGAACTAGAAGAACACCGGATGCAATATTTAATATTACGGCAGAAGATCCGGCATGATTATGATATGATGCAGATGCGATGCAACCAGGCAATATTAAGCGGAACCGGGGTCCTGATAATTAATTATATGGTTCAAGTTATTTAAAACCCCGCAATTTAAATGTTGTCTTAATAAGGCAAAACATGGTATCGTTTCTCTACACAAATTTAAATGAAGACGTTATAAGACTAGAAAAGCCCGCATATAGTCTCCATATATAAGTATGAGGTAAAACGGCATAATGCCCCCAACCCAATGAATATGTATGCAAACATGACGATTTAATATACAACAATTTATATAGAATTTATAAAATAGGGGCGGTGTCTCACAGCTTGGATCGGGGAGATGGAAAGACGGTCTTTAGGCTGTAGTTGAAGTGGCAGAAGCAGTGTTCGCCGGAGAACAGTCACATTGGTAGCATCCTGTTCGCCGGAGAACAGTCACGTTGGTAGCATCCTGGTGCTCAGGGGTCGCAGTAGGCGAATTAAGTGCCAAATCACAGTCAGAACTCCTACAGGAAATTTTGTCGAACAGGTTACAGCTACAGAACCGAAGGCTCTAATTCACTCATACGCTACAGGGATTGACGAACCTGCTCGCCTGGCTGGGGTCGATGTACATCATCACATCTGGGAGGTTGCCGCCGGGACAAGTTCAGGTAGCGGTACGCCTCCTGGTGCGCACGCAGGGACAAGAGGCAGCTCGGCGATGTCGCGTCCGCGGGCAGGCGGCAAACGCAAGCGCGCATGCGGGCGGCAGGACCAAGGTGAGATGGAGTCGGATCTACTGCTCCATGCGTACAGCAAAGGGCAGCAAGCGAAAGCAGGCGGACCAGTGGTTGGCGCGCGCAAGCCCCAAAGCTGGCTAGAACTCGGTCTTCCGGTCGATGTTGCAGTGGATTTGGATGGCGTGTGGTGTGGCGATCTGGTGGTGGTGTTGCACGATCTGGTTGTGGTGAGGATTTTGCTGGCAGCTGGATGAAGCAGCAGAAAGGATTGGATGGCAATGTGGTGGTGATTTGTGGAGACGTGTAGAGCATATTCTTGCTAATCTCGCACAGGCAAAAAGGAAAACCATGATGCGACTGGTTGATATGGAGAGAAGAAACATGCGCGAGAAAAGAAGCATGCCAAGAGACAAAGCAAAGCACTGGACAGGATTTTTTTTGGAGAAGAGTGGGGACTTGTTTCAGACCAGATTTGAGGATAGGGTTTGGGGGAGAAAAGGGGTAAATTGGAGTATATATAAGTAGACTAGATGGGGCTAGTTTTGGACTAAAATTTTAGACGGGCTTTTTGCCTATTTTTATTTTTAAGAAAAATAACAAGCCTTTTATAGTCTTATAATTGACCGAACAATATTATTATCATTTTATTTCGAATTAATAGAAAGGAGGAGGCTCTATATGTATGGTACAACAAAAGAGCTGGCAAGTATATGGATGGAGCATAGAGTGGGATGTACGTGTGGTAGAAGTAAAAGAGGTAGGAGGTATGCAAGAGGGTTTAAGAGAAAAAGAGAGGTAGAGAATATGGCAAGATCACCAGATGTCGAGGGTGGCTTATAAATAACAAAGAATATGGAGTATATCTATTGGAGAAATAATATATATGGAAGAGAGAAATAAAAGATATGAAATAGATATGGTAACAAAATAGACTGAGAATAGAGATTGGCCCGAACAAGAATGGAACATAGAGAAGATTATCAAAACAAGAAGAAGAGAGATGGAATAGACATGGCCTCATGGTATTAGATAGATCCACATATTCTTCGAATAGATGTGATTTAAATCATAAGGCAAAAACAAATGGAACCCATGTGTCATATGTGGTAGAATTTAAAATGATCATAAGGACTAGATACATTGGCAAGTTGGTGATAAAGAGAATTAAAGAGATGATGCCCCCAACTCAATTTGGGCATTTTGGCAAATATAAAAATGGCATACTCAAGTAATAGAATTTGGACATCATGGTTCGATATCAGATGGCATCAACTAGAGATAGAATAGAGGAAGGTTAAAGTAGAGAGGAAGCAATGTCAAGCTCAAATACAGATATCAAGAACCAAACACAAGTGTAACAATTTGAATGCAATGATTTAATAATAGGTTCCATGCAGGGTGGCATTATGAGCATGATAATGCATGATGACATGACGATGCTCAAATTCAATGTGGCATGATGACATGAGCATGCTATCATGTTGATGCACAAAACAAAAATACCAAGCGATTTTCTAGTAGTGGTTTTACCGGGCTGTTACAAGGAAACATTCGGCAACCTCCGGAAGTACCAGATGAAGCTGAACCCGGAGCAATGCGTCTTCGGAGTCCCATCCGGCCAGCTACTCGGTTTCCTCGTTTCGCAACGAGGGATCGAGGCGAACCCATAAAAGATTGCGACCATCGAGAGGATGCAGCCGCCCAAGAGCCTGCTCGGAGTCCAGAAGTTCACCGGACGCCTAGCCTCCCTCAACCATTTTGTCAGCTGGTTGGGGGAGAAGGCACTTCCATTGTACCAGCTGATGAAAAAGACGGACAAGTTCTCCTGGACCTCGCAGGCCGACGCCGCTTTTCAGGACCTCAAGCACATACTATCCACAACGCCGTTTCTAGCCATGCCGGCTAGCAAGGAGCCGGTGTTTCTCTATATAGCAGCCATCAGCCGGGTCGTCAGCATCATCTTGGTGGTGGAGCACCCCGAGGAAGGCAAGGCTCAGCCGGTTCAGCGACCCGTCTACTACCTCAGTGAGGTTCTCTCCCTCTCCAAGCAGAACTACCCCCACTACCATAAGATGTGTTATGGCATGTACCTGGCATGTAAGAAGCTCAAGCACTACTTCCAGGAGCATCCGATTAAGGTCGTGTGCACCGCACCCCTTTCGGAAATCATTGGCAGCAAGGACGCCACCGGCCGAGTCGCCAAATAGGCCATCGAGCTCGCCGCCTACTCCATCCAGTACGGGCCCCGGCAAGTCACAAGCTCTGGCGGACTTCCTCGTCGACTGGGCCGAGACCCAGTACCTCCCACCAGTTCCGGATTCAGACCATTGGAGGATGCACTTCGACGGGTCGAAGATGCTCGGGGAGCTTGGGAGCCGGCATCGTGCTAACCTCGCCCAAAGGAGACCAGCTGGAGTACGTCCTGCAGATCCACTTCAAGGCCTCCAACAACATGGCCGAATACGAGGCGCTGGCACACGGCCTCCGGCTAGCCAGAGAGATCAATGTCAATCGGATCCTTTGCTTCGGTGATTCGGATCTGGTGGTGCAACAGGTATCCGGAGAATGGGACACCCGCGATGCAAACATGGCTCTCTACTGGTTCCACATACAGAAGCTCAGCGCCTGCTTCAACGGATGTGAGTTTCATCACGTCCCTCGCGTCAACAACGAGGCAGCCGATTCACTCGCGTGAATCGGATCCACTAGGCAGGCGATCCCACCTAGGGTCTCCATGGAGCACCTGCGCAAGCCCTCCATCAACCTGTCCCCCGAGTCGGATTCCATCATCTGGGCAGGGAGTGCTCCGGTTGACGACACGATAGATGCAGAGCCGGCGGAACCCCCAAAGAAGAAGGCCCACACCAACACTGGCAAGGCCGTACCCTCCGGCTCGCAAGACCCGGGGGCTGCCGACTCGTCAAGTGGCTCGGGGGCTGCTGTTCCGGGTACTTCATCCGGACGACCCCCTGACGACCATCAATCGGAGAGCGGAAGCATCCTCACCATCTGGGAGATACCATCCTGGGTGCAGCCCTTCATGGACTACATCGCCAATGGAGAGCTTCCGGATGATGAGATGGAGGCCAAGCAAATCCGGTGCCGCGCGCACACGTACACCATCATCAACAAAGAACTGTACAAGCACAGCGTATCCGGCATCTTCCAAAGGTGTGTCGATGTGGACACAGGCTACCGGCTGCTCAAGGACATCCACCAGGGCGAGTGCGGACATCACGCCTCATCTAGGGCAATAGTCGCCAAGGCGTTCCACCATGGCTTCTATTGGCCCACTGCCCTCGAGGACGGGCCTGTTCGTCTGTGTTACCAAAGTTCGCAGGCCAACGCATGGCGGTACCTAAGTTGCCTGAAATTACCGCGTTTCAAAAAGTTGGGCCGCCAACTACTGAGAGGGGCCATTTCGAGGCAAACTCATCTCACCCCTGCCAAATTCAAACATTCCGTTAAACTGCCCCGTGAAGTAGACGGTCGGGTCCCTCATGTCGGTCATCTGTCCATGACGCGAGTGCCAACGCGGCAACCTTTTAGGAAAATCGAGCAGCTAAGTGGATTGGATGTGTTGACCAATTTCACAAACCCATTCCCAGCTTTCCCCTAGCACTGACGGCGTCGGAATCCACTCTCCAGGTAGGACGATCCCTTCGGACATTTGACTTCTGGCACCAAGTTGTTGTGCCTAGTTGCTGCGCCCAGTCGCTGATCCCGAGCCGTTTCAAGGCTCTAGCCTGCCTCCGCCACCGACGAGCCGAGCAGCTCGGAGGATGGCAGATCCTACTATCAAGAAAGAAGAAGTTCTGTCTACAAGTGGGTGAGCTACCCTTCTCTTTGCTATTCGCACTAATTACAACTACTAGCTGGCTACTGAACCTCAAATTGTTTGTCAGCCCAATGCTGACAAACATATTTTGTCCACAGTTTTCTGTCAAGTGGGATTTGCGTGGACCCCCTTACCTGGTTACGGTAGTCCTCTACAGGTACAACTCTAAGGGCAAGAGGTATGGACACCATTGTTTCACGATGGAAGAAGCGCCTGCGCATATTTGCACTATATCTGGTATGGTTGCTGCTCTGTGTAATCATGTTGAATTATGGCCAAAGCAGACTGCAAAGTTCAGCTTCATGGATGAACGTGGCATCATGGTTCCTATAACTTGTGACAGTCAGCTAATTGGGTTGATGAAAAGGTATGCTTCGGCTGTCATGTTTGAGGTGAAATGTGATGTACTGGATGTGGAAGCTGCTGCAACTGGGAGTCGCCCTTCTATTCTTGGACAGGGTGGTTGCTCGAACCCAATTATCTCCTGGTAAGCAAAGGTCTCTTGGGGTTCGCATGTTTGTGCTGAATTGTAATTTTTGTTTTATTTACTCTATAGATATTGGGCAGTTATGCAACAGTCTTGTTTCTTTCACAGTAAGCGCTGCAAGGTTAGAAACATGATTGTCGGGTCAGTCATTTTGCTGCCCGAAGAAATTAAAAACGAGTGGAAAGATGTCATTTTGCTGCCCGAAGAAATTAAAAACGAGTGGAAAGATGATGCTGGACACGATTCTGGTGCCCATTATCCCAGCGATGTAGAGTACGTGAAGCTAAAAAAATTGGCACCGAGGAAGAGGAAGAAGGAAGTAAATGAAGAAGCCAGTGGACGTGAAGGCTTGGCACCCAGGCTGCGGAAGAAGGCTGCTGGCAATGAAGATGCATAGTAATGTGTTGAACTTGAACCTATATATGTAATTCTGTTAAATTCTCATCGCTCTGTGTGTGGCACGTTGCTGGGCGAAACAATCTACCCATGTTCTCTGAGTAAAATGTACCGCGACTTAGGGTTTGGAAACACCCGAGTCAGTTGTTGAATCCGAAATTGTGATTGTGCCACTGCTATCTGAAAACAAGGATCCACCGGTTCCACGATTGTTGAGGGGCAGGAGGTCTCCAAATACGACGGAATGTAAGTGCCACAGAAATAAATTATTTAAGTTGCCACATTCCACAAAGCAGCAACTTATTTCAGATGCTGCACAACGACGTGGCAACATAAACAACAATGTTCTCACCGATAATGCCTAGATGAGGAGGAAATCAGTACCACTTTTTGGCCTAATCTTGAGCCCGTCTATCTCACCGCCTCTCTGCTCCTGCATCCCCTGCATCTGGCGAAGCTCCCGGATCTCCAGTAACCGGGTGTACGTGCTTCCACTTTATAAATTGTGGTTGTGTCATTTGCATGCGGCACAATCCATGTAGATTACGTTTAAACAAACCACCAATGTCAGAATACACTAGTAGAAAAGGTGTCTTTGGTCCATGGTCACGTTCCCAATCCGGGACAGAGATCTAAATCGAGGCAGAAATTGATCTAAATCACAAATTCTTCCACAAATTAATCGAGACAGAGATCTAAATCGAGGCATTTCATTACTTCGACCACAAATTCTTCTAAACAAAGCTGCAATTTCACATCCTACATTAATTCAATCACTAGTCAACAATTTCACTTTCGCTGCCACTATCCTTCGAGCCGCCGGCTTCCTCGTCGCTGTCGGACAGAACCTCCACGATGTCCGCATTGTTCGTGAGACGGAGCACCTCTTCGCGTCGAGCAGCAGCGATGATGGTGTACTTGGTCCGTCCAGGGATGGACTAGAACCTCTCCTGCCCTTCTCGGTTGCGGAGATCCCGGTGCACCACGCGCCCGTCAACGATGCGGTTGCCAATCTTGGCCTTCCGCTCCTTCTTGAACAGTGCCGGCCAGTACGGGCTGGCCGCCGCGTATCGGGGCAGCGCCCTCTTCCACGCGGGCATCTGGCGGCGGAGCGCCGTGATTTCGCTCTCCATCTCGGCTCGGGCAGGGAGCGGAGCCACCAACACCCCCGCAGAGCTGATGCGCCATCCGTGGGGCACCGTCGCGGCTGGCGGCGTGAGGATGTCGAAGTTCAAGAACATCACCGCCTCGTAGAAGTTCAGATCGGGCATCTCCATGGTGGCGCGATGGAGATTGGAGAGGAAGAGGGGATGGACGACGAAGCGACGCGCTGTGGCGCCTCCTATTTGTACATGATGACGACAAAGTGATGGGCGGAATATCCAAGGGGCATTGGTCAGACAAAAGAAGTAATGCGGGGTCAGACAAAAGAAGTAATGCGGGGTCAGAGCAATTTTTTTCCTCCCTGGAATCCGGGACCAATAGTTCAGACTGCTAGGTCAACAAGTACAACTATTACAACTTAAAAAGGCACGGAGCTTAAGCTAAATAGAACTAGTTATCACACATCTCCTTGATCTTCCTAATCTTAGCCCGGTGCGCATCTTCTTGCGAGAGCAAGGATCGAATCGTCTGCTCCTTCCTTTTAGCATCTTCCTTGCACAACTTCAATTGTTTCTCTGTATTTTTCCTTATGCACTTGTCAATACTCGTAGTTGTGAAATGCAAGACTTTGGCCTGGTGGAGATCATTCCTTGCTTGAGTCAGTTCTTGCTCTGCTTTAGCCTTCAGGGCCAACGCCACGTCCCTCTCCTTCTCGACTTTGCTAACCTTGTCTTGCACCCACCTGAGATCTCGCTTATGCTTGGTCGTGTCAACTGGTTCCCATAGCTTCATCTCAACACTGTCAAGAAGTGAGCTGAATACGGATTCTTTCAACTCGACAGTCATTTCCCATAGTTTGTCCAGCGTTTTCTGCATCGATTTGGGCCACTCTGGATCTACCCATTTGAAAACACCGCAACTTCCGCCTTGCATCATTGCACGATGTCCTTGACACCGTAGAAACCTCCTGCCTGCGTTTCGTCCTTCGAACGCTACAAATTTAGCGGGCACATATCCATGTTTACATACCAGAGGACTGTCTTCATCCGCTAAACCGTGACAGTCGGAGTCATACATCGTCTGGTTGGCCTAACACATCATACGCGCATGAGTAAACAGATTAGATCTAGCTCAAAAAATAGATAACTGGCCACAGATGATAGAAAGAGAGATGAGACGACTCACATTGAAATCACCATCCCTGTCGTCACGCCGCGTTTCCTTGCTGTCTCCCCTTGAACCCATGGCGAGAGGGGAGGGGTGTGGCTGCCGGAGAGGGGATTGGGATGGAGGCGCCGTCGGCTTGCGGCTACGGTAGGATGGGAGTGAAGTTGGGAAAGTGGCTTCTAGGGTAAGGAAGAGAAGTATGGGGAGGAAGAGAAGTAATTGGGACGTGACACTGGGATGTGGCCCACTGAACTCGTGAGACGTGACACTCGCAACAGGGGAGCGCCCGGTGTTGCCAGTTTGTCCAGAGCAAGCGTGGCCAATCATGTCGCAGAACAGCCTACTCGTGGATCGCTCTCACGAAGACCATCCCAATCATCCAAGTGCCCCAATCGAATGGTATGTAACAATCGTCAAGCAGAACAACTGTGTTAGGGCGTGCCTTCTAGAAGACTCGGTCTAACGGCTACCCATGCAATGACACTGGTGTATCCATGTGTGGTTTGTGAAAAGAACAGACATGCAATCACACTAGGTGGATCCATATGTGGTTTATGGAAGTAACAGACATGCAATGACTCTAGCTGTGATTCATGAAAAGAACAGACATGCAATGACACTAGTGGATCCACGTGTGGTTCATGAGAAGAACACACATCCAATGACACTGGTGGACTCTAGCTGTGGTTCATGAAAAGAACAGACATGCAATGACACTGGTGGATCCATATGTTGTTTATCTAGAGGAACACACATGCAATGACACTGGGTGTGGTTCATAAAAAGAACAGACATGCAATGACACTGGTAGATCCATGTGTGGTTTATGGAAGTAACATACATGCAATGACTCTAGCTGTGATTCATGAAAAGAACAGACATGCAATGACACTGGTGGATCCATGTGTGGTTCATGAGAAAACACCCATGCAATGACACTGGTGGATCCTTATGTGGTTCATGAAAAGAACAAACATGCAGTGACACCGGTGGATCCTTATGTGCTTTGTCTAGAGGAACACACATGCAATGACACTAGGTGTGATTCATGAAAAGAACAGACATGCAATGACTTATGTGGTTTGTTTAGAAGAACACACATGCAATGACAATGGGTGTGGTTCATGAAAAGAACAGACATGCAATGACACTGGTGGATCCTTATGTGGTTTGTTTAGAGGAATAGACATGCAATGATACCGGTGGATCCATGTGTGGTTCATGAGAAGAACACACACCCAATGACACTGGTGGATCCTTATGTGGTTCATGAAAAGAACTGACATGCAGTGACACTGGGTGTGGTTCATGAAAAGAACAGACATGCAATGAGACTGGTTGATCCTTTTGTGGTTTGTTTAGAAGAACACACATGCAATGACACTGGGTGTGGTTCATGAAAAGAATAGACATGCAATGACACTGGTGGATCCTTATGTGGTTTGTTTAAAGGAACATACATCCAATGACACCGGTGGATCCATGTGTGGTTCATGAGAAGAACACACATCCAATGACACTGGTGGATCCTTATGTGGTTCATGAAAAGAACAGACATGCAGTGACACCGGTGGATCCTTATGTGGTCTGTCTAGACGAACACACATGCAATGACACGGGGTGTGGTTCATGAAAAGAACATCCATGCAATGACTTATGTGGTTTGTTTAGAAGAACACACATGCAATGACACTGGGTGTCGTTCATGAAAAGAACAAACATGTAATGACACTGGTGGATCCTTATGTGGTTTGTTTAGAGGAAGAGACATGCAATGACACCGGTGGATCCATGTGTGGTCCATGAGAAGAACACACATCCAATGACACTGGTGGATCTTTATGTGGTTCATGAAAAGAACTGACATGCAGTGACACTGGGTGTGGTTCATGAAAAGAACAGACATGCAATGACAACAGTGGATCCATGTGTGGTTCATGAAAAGAACAGACATGCAGTGACACCGGTGGATCCTTATGTGGTTTGTCTAGAGGAACACACATGCAATGACATTGGGTGTGGTTCATGAAAAGAACAGACATGCAATGACACTGGTGGATCCTTATGTGGTTTGTTTAGAGGAATAGACATGCAATGACACCGGTGGATCCATGTATGGTTCATGAGAAGAACACACATCCAATGACACTGGTGGATCCTTATGTGGTTCATGAAAAGAACATACATGCAGTGACACCAGTGGATCCTTATGTGGTCTGTCTAGAAGAACACACATGCAATGACACCGGGTGTGGTTCATGAAAAGAACAGACATGCAATGACTTATGTGGTTTGTTTAGAAGAACACACATGCAATGACACTAGGTGTGGTTCATGAAAAGAACAGACATGCAGTGACACTGGTGGATCCTTATGTGGTTTGTTTAGAGGAACAGACATGCAATGACACAGGTGGATCCATGTGTGGTTCATGAGAAGAACACACACCCAATGACACTAGTGGATCCTTATGTGGTTCATGAAAAGAACTGACATGCAGTGACACTGGGTGTGGTTCATGAAAAGAATAGACATGCAATGACACCGGTGGATCCCTGTGTGGTTCATGAAAAGAACAGAAATGCAGTGACACCGGTGGATCCTTATGTGGTTTGTCTAGAGGAACACACATGCAATGACACTAGGTGTGGTTCATGAAAAGAACAGACATGCAATGATACTGGTGGATCCTTATGAGGTTTGTGAGAAGAACAGACATGCAATGACACTGGTGGATCCTTATGTGGTTCATGATAAGAACTGACATGCAATGACACTGGGTGTGGTTCATGAAAAGAACAGACATGCAATGACACTTGGTGTGGTTCATGAAAATAAAAGACATGCAATGACACCGGTGGATCCATGTGTGGTTTATGGAAGTAACAGACATGCAATGACTCTAGCTGTGGTTCATGAAAAGAACACACATGCAATGACACCGGGTGTGGTTCATAAAAAGAACAGACATGCAATGAGACTGGTTGATCCTTTTGTGGTTTGTTTAGAAGAACACACATGCAATGACACTGGGTGTGGTTCATGAAAAGAATAGACATGCAATGACACTGGTGGATCCTTATGTGGTTTGTTTAAAGTAACATACATGCAATGACACCGGTGGATCCATGTGTGGTTCATGAGAAGAACACACATCCAATGACACTGGTGGATCCTTATGTGGTTCATGAAAAGAACAGACATGCAGTGACACCGGTGGATCCTTATGTGGTCTGTCTAGACGAACACACATGCAATGACACGGGGTGTGGTTCATGAAAAGAACATCCATGCAATGACTTATGTGGTTTGTTTAGAAGAACACACATGCAATGACACTGGGTGTCGTTCATGAAAAGAACAGACATGTAATGACACTGGTGGATCCTTATGTGGTTTGTTTAGAGGAACAGACATGCAATGACACCGGTGGATCCATGTGTGGTCCATGAGAAGAACACACATCCAATGACACTGGTGGATCTTTATGTGGTTCATGAAAAGAACTGACATGCAGTGACACTGGGTGTGGTTCATGAAAAGAACAGACATGCAATGACAACAGTGGATCCATGTGTGGTTCATGAAAAGAACAGACATGCAGTGACACCGGTGGATCCTTATGTGGTTTGTCTAGACGAACACACATGCAATGACATTGGGTGTGGTTCATGAAAAGAACAGACATGCAATGACACTGGTGGATCCTTATGTGGTTTGTTTAGAGGAATAGACATGCAATGACACCGGTGGATCCATGTGTGGTTCATGAGAAGAACACACATCCAATGACACTGGTGGATCCTTATGTGGTTCATGAAAAGAACATACATGCAGTGACACCAGTGGATCCTTATGTGGTCTGTCTAGAGGAACACACATGCAATGACACCGGGTGTGGTTCATGAAAAGAACAGACATGCAATGACTTATGTGGTTTGTTTAGAAGAACACACATGCAATGACACTAGGTGTGGTTCATGAAAAGAATAGACATGCAGTGACACTGGTGGATCCTTATGTGGTTTGTTTAGAGGAACAGACATGCAATGACACAGGTAGATCCATGTGTGGTTCACGAGAAGAACACACATCCAATGACACTGGTGGATCCTTATGTGGTTCATGAAAAGAACTGACATGCAGTGACACTGGGTGTGGTTCATGAAAAGAACAGACATGCAATGACACCGGTGGATCCATGTGTGGTTCATGAAAAGAACAGAAATGCAGTGACACCGGTGGATCCTTATGTGGTTTGTCTAGAGGAACACACATGCAATGACACTGGGTGTGGTTCATGAAAAGAACAGACATGCAATGACACTGGTGGATCCTTATGAGGTTTGTGAGAAGAACAGACATGCAATGACACTGGTGGATCCTTATGTGGTTCATGAAAAGAACTGACATGCAATGACACTGGGTGTGGTTCATGAAAAGAACAGACATGCAATGACACTTGGTGTGGTTCATGAAAAGAACAGACATGCAATGACACCGGTGGATCCATTTGTGGTTTATGGAAGTAACAGACATGCAATGACTCTAGCTGTGGTTCATGAAAAGAACACACATGCAATGACACCGGGTGTGGTTCATAAAAAGAACAGACATGCAATGACACTGGTTGATCCTTATGTGGTTTGTTTAGAAGAACACACATGCAATGACACTGGGTGTGGTTCATGAAAAGAATAGACATGCAATGACACTGGTGGATCCTTATGTGGTTTGTTTAAAGTAACATACATGCAATGACACCGGTGGATCCATGTGTGGTTCATGAGAAGAACACACATCCAATGACACTGGTGGATCCTTATGTGGTTCATGAAAAGAACAGACATGCAGTGACACCGGTGGATCCTTATGTGGTCTGTCTAGACGAACACACATGCAATGACACGGGGTGTGGTTCATGAAAAGAACATCCATGCAATGACTTATGTGGTTGGTTTAGAAGAACACACATGCAATGACACTGGGTGTGGTTCATGAAAAGAACAGACATGTAATGACACTGGTGGATCCTTATGTGGTTTGTTAGAGGAACAGACATGCAATGACACCGGTGGATCCATGTGTGGTCCATGAGAAGAACACACATCCAATGACACTGGTGGATCTTTATGTGGTTCATGAAAAGAACTGACATGCAGTGACACTGGGTGTGGTTCATGAAAAGAACAGACATGCAATGACAACAGCGGATCCATGTGTGGTTCATGAAAAGAACAGACATGCAGTGACACCGGTGGATCCTTATGTGGTTTGTCTAGAGGAACACACATGCAATGACACTAGGTGTGGTTCATAAAAAGAACAGACATTCAATGACACTGGTGGATCCTCATGAGGTTTGTGAGAAGAACAAACATTCAATGACACTGGTGGATCCTTATGTGGTTCATGAAAAGAACTGACATGCAATGACACTTGGTGTGGTTCATGAAAAGAATTGACATGCAATGACACTGGGTGGGGTTCATGAAAAGAACGCACATGCAATGACACCGGTGGATCCATGTGTGGTTCATGGAAGTAACATACATGCAATGACTCTAGCTGTGGTTCATGAAAGGAACACACATGCAATGACACCGGGTGTGGTTCATGAAAAGAACAGACATGCAATGACACTGATGGATCCTTATGTGGTTTGTTTAGAAGAACACACATGCAATGACACTGGTGTGGTTCATGAAAAGAAAATAGACATGCAATGACACTGGTGGATCCTTATGTGGTTTGTTCAGAGGAACATACATGCAATGACACCGGTGGATCCATGTGTGGTTCATGAGAAGAACACACATCCAATGACACTGGTAGATCCTTATGTGGTTCATGAAATGAACAGACATGCAGTGACACCGGTGGATCCTTATGTGATCTATCTAGAGGAACACAGATGTAATGACACCGGGTGTGGTTCATGAAAAGAACATACATGTATTGACTTATGTGGTTTGTTTAGAACAACACACATGAAATGACACTAGGTGTGGTTCACGAAAAGAACAGACATGCAATGACACTGGTGGATCCTTATGTGGTTTGTTTAGAGGAATAGACATGCAATGACACCGGTGGATCCATGTGTGGTTCATGAGAAGAGCACACATCCAATGACACTGGTGGATCCTTATGTGGTTCATGAAAAGAACTGACATGCAATGACACTGGATGTAGTTAATGAAAAAAACAGACATGCAATGACACCGGTGGATCCATGTGTGGTTCATGAAAAGAACAGAAATGCAATGACACTGGTGGATCCTTATATGGTTTGTCTAGAGGAACACACATGCAATGACACTGGGTGTGGTTCATGAAAAGAACAGACATGCAATGACACTGGTGGATCCATATGAGGTTTGTGAGAAGAACAGACATGCAATGACACTGGTGGATCCCTATGTGGTTCATGAAAAGAACTGACATGCAATGACACTGGGTGTGGTTCATGAAAAGAACTGACATGCAATGACACTGGCTGGGGTTCATGAAAAGAACACACCTGCAAAGACACCGGTGGATCCATGTGTGGTTTATGGAAGTAACATACATGCAATGACTCTAGCTGTGGTTCATGTAAAGAACACACATGCAATGACACCGGGTGTGGTTCATGAAAAGAACAGACATGCACTGACACTGGTGGATCCTTATGTGGTTTGTGTAGAAGAACACACATGCAATGACACTGGGTGTGGTTCATGAAAAGAACAGACATGCAGTGACATTGGTGGATCCTTATGTGGTTTGTTCAGAGGAACATACATGCAATTACACCGGTGGATCCATGTCTGGTTCATGAGAAGAACACACATCCAATGACACTGGTGGATCCTTATGTGGTTCATGAAAAGAACAGACATGCAGTGACACCGGTGGATCCTTATGCGGTCTGTCTAGAGGAACACACATGCAATTACACCGGGTGTGGTTCATGAAAAGAACAGACATGCAATGACTTACGTGGTTTGTTTAGAACAACACACATGAAATGACACTGGGTGTGGTTCGTGAAAAGAACAAACATGCAATGACACTGGTGGATCCTTATGTGGTTTGTTTAGAGGAACAAACATGCAATGACACCGGTGGAAACATGTGTGGTTCATGAGAAGAACACACATCCAATGACACTAGTGGATCCTTATGTGGTTCATGAAAAGAACTGACATGCAATGACACTGGTGGATCCTTATGTGGTTTGTTTAGAAGAACAAACATGCAATGACACCGTTGGATCCATGTGTGGTTCATGAGAAGAACACACATGCAATGACACTCGTGGATCCTTATGTGGTTCATGAAAAGAACAGACTTGCTGTGACGAGGGTTTAACTCATCAATGCCCATTGTTATGGACTTGGGTTTTGGAGAAGGAGGAAGCACTGGAAGTCTTGGTACGGCTAGCAAACAAGCACACAGGGATGCAAGATTTACCCAGATTCAGGCCTCGTAGAGGACCCTACTCCAACTTGTCTGCTCTTGATTGATGATGATCCAAAGGATTACAATGTCGCCGTGGCAGTGTCCCGTAGATTGGATCTGGCATATGCGCGAGAGACCGATGTCTAGATCTATTGTCTATTGTGGGAGTCGCGATGTCTAGATCTATTGTGTCGTAGCGTGCCCTCCTCGTTGGAACCTCCTAGACTTTATATATGGGCAGGCTAGGTCTCAGGTACCAATACGAGTTGGTTACAAGTTGTATTCAAACTCTAGTCTTGATCTTTCCTAGTCTTGTACGCTTGGAGTTTGTATCCATATGGGCTTCATACCACTCGAACCGTCATAGGCATCGTGGACCTTGGCAATTCGTCGAGTGGGCCTTCCGTCAAGTCGCACGAGGTACGCTGTAGTTGGGTGCCTATCAGGCATACCCATGTCAGTAGCCCCCGAGTGTGCATGCGAATCGTAGATTTGGGTGGAGATTTAGTTGATCTTGAATCTTGCATTAAGATGTCGGAGTCGACAATTGTGTCGAGTGCGAAGCACTTCACCCGGAAGTTCATCGGGTCAGTCGAATTTTTAGTAGTTTCATAGGGATGATGGTAAACGTGCCTGGTGCGCTCGATGGATCAGGACCAGTTAATTGCTCTAGGGTAAAAACAACGCTACCTACTCAAACTTGTGTCCCTGGACTTGAATCCGGAAATTGCTGGCGTAATTCGACTCATGCCACGGAGGTCTTATAGAGTCGAATCCCAGTGTATAAGTGTGAGCACTCGACGCGTCCGTCAAGGCTTATTTCATCGTACCTGCAGGCATGGATTATTTCTGGTAGAGCATAGCAGATGCGTTGCTAGGCCTTATTCAGGTCTTATCTTCACGCTGTAAGCGCGACATCCGAATTTTTTGTCATCGCGGAGATGATTCGGGTGGCCCAGGAGACGTAATCTCTTTGTAGGGAAAATATGAGGCGGAGTCACCATGGCATTTGAGTGTGGGTGTTATCGACACACAGTACGATATACAAGGAAAAATAATCATAGGGTGCGCGACTAGCACTCCCTATGGGAGTAGGCCCCGAGTGCCTATTCGAGTCATAGACTCGAGTGGGGACTATAAGTATTTTGCGACTGCTGTCATCTTTTGCTTGTTTCAGTCGAATATGTTTTCAGCGCTCCCTATGGGAGTAACCCGAAGTCCACAATCGAATCGTAGATTCGAGTGAAGGGTTTTTATGATGCTTGGATATCTTTACAAATTTCTTCGGGTCCGCGGCCAGCGCTCCCTATGGGAGTAGCCCCCAAGTCCTTAGTCAAATCGTGGATTCGAGTGAGGACTTAGAGCATGTCACTCGAGGATCTTGTATATGCACATTCAACGCTCCGGTTTGGAGTAGCCCCCGAGTGTTTGGCGGAGTCGTAGACTCGGGCAGAGACTCGAGTATTGTATCTTGTAGACGTAGTCGACAATCACGCGAGTAGAAACCACTGACCCGGAAGTGCATCGAGTGAGCGTCTCACGCATAAGGAGCCAAGAGTCGACGATGTAGTCAAAGCCATGCGGCGATTAGCTAGGTGAGTCGATGATGCAGATGGAGTCGACATAGTCATTTCTATCGGGAGCACGACCAACATCGCATGTGTGTAGCATCAAGCGATGCAACCATCCGAGGAGGTACTCGACTCGGGTCTTGAGTGTATGTCGTAGCCAATTGTTTTGTCGACTCTTGTTGGAGGACCCGATAGAATATCTCGACGCAGTCGACATCCTTGTAAGCTGCATAATGCATTAAGAATTGTGAAGTACTTGTATCTTGTAAAGAATATTTGCATGTCAGTTTGCAAAGTAAAATTCTGGTGCCAATCGATTCGACACTTTTACACTGCATGCTAGGCCTTTTCGTTAGCCTGATTACCCTTAGTCTCAGTACCTTGCCGAGGTACTCAGAGTTTAAGGATTCGACGATCAGGCAGAATCAGCTACTCGAGCTGTCACGTATGAGGTGCTCGAGTCCGCGGAGTCGACGACACATTAGGTTACTCGAAGAGGGCGCAGCCCCTGAGTGTTTCGAGTGCGATGAAAGTAAGAAAGAAATCATCTCTAAGTAGAGAACTTAGCTTTATGGGTAGTTGTCGTGGACGAAATCGATGCGGCCATGGAGCGATGTGGTAACGAGACGCGTGGTGGAGTCGAAGACCGCAGCGGGTCGTCGCAGCCGAAGACCATAGTGAGTCGTGTGATGGAGTCGAAGACTCAGTAGGTCGGCGGAGTCGAAGACCGCAGTGGATCGCCGTAGCCGAAGACCATAGCAAGTCGTGTGATGGAGTCGAAGACTCAGTAGGTCGGCGGAGTCGAAGACCACAGTGAGTCACCATAGCTGAACGCGGTAACGGGCCTCGTGGCGGAGTCGATGGAGCCCCCGAGTGTAGATTCGATGTGGTCGATGTAGTCGAAACGACATCCGAGAGCTGATTCGGCGGACCAGAGTCGACGCGGCAGCGTGTCGCCGGTGCCGATGGTGGTAGCGAGTTACCATAGCCGATGACGGCAATGTATCACAAGAGTCGAAGACCGCAGTGGGTCGACTCATCCGGTCATGAAGAACGCGCCGTCGAAGGAGGAGCCGGGTTGCGTGAGAGGAGGAGCCCCAAGTCGGTGGACCGAAGATCAAGAGTCACACACCGAAAGTTTTGGCGGGCTGCTGCCGCTGAAGATTTTATCGGGTTGCCACTACAGATGGAGCCCCGAGTCACCGAAGCTAAATACCGAAGTGGGTCACAGGAGCCGAATGAGTCATCGGGGAATGGGGTAGAGCCGACACAGCCCCCGGGTGTAGAGTTGATGTAGTTGGACGAAGTGGAAGCAGAGTCGATGCGACCGACGAGTTGCGGTCGTGGAAGCGATGCGACCGATCGGTCGGATGAAGTCGACACAACGGATGCAGAGTCGACATAGTGGACGTGTACTCAACGCAGCGGAGAGGTGTAGTCATGGCGGAGACGAGGAAGTCAGTGCAGCAGTGATGAAGTAGATGATAGATGCATGAATCTGGCAACATCAAAACCGATCTGGTGAAGCTGCGTCGAAAAAATTGTAGTCTATGGCAGAGTCAAAACAGTTCATGGCAGAGACGAAACAACTGCGACAGGGTTGAAATAGTGGTCGTAGTTCTCGATTGGTCGGAAAGCATGGCTCCTGGCTATATGTAGTGTCCTTGGTGCTCACGTGAAGGCTTGATTAACTCTTGCTAAGTGACCACTTTGAAACTTGACTCGTGCATGTGAGGCAACGAAGCAATAGTGTAGTATCCTTGATGCTTCTAAATCTTTGTCTTAACTTGATCTAGCGATATGGCTTATAGCTCTCTTTTTTCATCATTTTTTCGTACTCGAAGCACTGCCCATATCTTGCCATTGTGTACACCGTGGAGATGTAGACTCCAGTGCTGGCTACATTGCATGTTCCGTGCCACAATAGAAATCGGTACTGTACTCTTGTACTTGTGTTTTTTTATTTCTTTTGACCGCCAGCATGTGAAGACCTAGAGTCTGCCAATTCTGATTCGTGCACGAGCCAGACTGCAACTTTCTCAAAGAAAGACTCATCTTCTCGCAAAACTTCCTGGTCACATGCGATGCGGGTCCTATCCTTGAGCACGTCACCGGATGGCTGCGTGTTTCCCTTCACATGAACGAGTAATGAGTAGATTCTCAGGAGTCCGGTCGCCTAAGAAGCAGTGCTGCTTGTGTCCGTATTAGCGTCGACGTAGTGCTACGGATCGGATCATCCCTGGCCTCCTTTGCACATGGTGACGACTCTGACTTGAATCCACTTTTTAAATACCGTTTGTTCCGTGTGTCGTTGTTTCCACCGGCTTAGCCCAAAGGCTAATGGAGGATGTCGCAGAAACGCGCCGGCTATACCGGGTTCAAGCGTAGCTTGCCGAAAGCAATCCAGCCGATGATGATGGCGAAGTTGAAGGGGCCGAGGCAGATATGCTCCTCTGATGTAGTGGGATCATAGATTGCGGATGATGGAGCCATCAAGATCATAACATCAGTGCTCCCAGTTCCCACGGACGGCTCCAATTATCGAGAGTTTAACTCATCAATGCCCATTGTTATGGACTTGGGTTTTCGAGAAGGAGGGAGCACTGGAAGTCTTGGTACGGCTAGCAAACAAGCACACAGGGACGCAAGGTTTACCCAGGTTCAGGCCTTGTAGAGGATCCTACTCCTGCTTGTCTGCTCTTGATTGATGATGATCCAAAGGATTACAATGTCGCCGATGGCGGTGTCGCGTAGATTGGATCTGGCGTATGCGCGAGAGACCGATGTCTAGATCTATTGTCTATTGTGGGAGTCGCGATGTCTAGATCTATTGTGTCGTAGCGTGCCCTCCTCGTTGGAACCTCCTAGACTTTATATATGGGCAGGCTAGGTCTCAGGTACGAGTTGGTTACAAGTTGTATTCAAACTCTAGTCTTGATCTTTCCTAGTCTTATGCGGCAGGTTTGTATCCATATGGGCTTCATACCACTCGAACCATCATAGGCGTTGTGGACCTTGGCAATTAAATCAGTGGACCTTCAAATCAAAGGTACAGTGCTTGTAGTTGGGTGCCTATCGGGCATACCCATGTCATGCAGTGACACCGGTGGATCCTTATGTGGTCTGTCTAGAGGAACACACGTGCAATGACACCGGGTGTGGTTCATGAAAAGAACAGACATACAATGACTTATGTGGTTTGTTTAGAAGAACACACATGCAATGACACTGGGTGTGGTTCATGAAAAGAACAGACATGCAATGACACTGGTGGATCCTTATGTGGTTTGTTTAGAGGAACATACATTAAATGACACCGGTGGATCCATGTGTGGTTCATGAGAAGAACACACATCCAATGACACTGGTGGATCCTTATGTGGTTCATGAAAAGAACTGACATGCAGTTACACTGGGTGTGGTTCATGAAAAGAATAGACATGCAATGACACCGGTGGATCCATGTGTGGTTCATGAAAAGAATAGAAATGAAGTGACACCGGTGGATCCTTATGTGGTTTGTCTAGAGGAACACACATACAATGACACTGGGTGTGGTTCATGAAAAGAACACACATGCAATGACACTGGTGGATCCTTATGTAGTTTGTGAGAAGAACAGACATGGAATGACACTGGTGGATCCTTATGTGGTTGATGAAAAGAACTGACATGCAATGACACTGGGTGTGGTTCATGAAAAGAACGGACATGCAATGACACCGGTGGATCCATGTGTGGTTTATGGCAGTAACAGACATGCAATGACTCTAGTTGTGGTTCATGAAAAGAACACACATGCAATGACACCGCGTGTGGTTCATGATAAGAACAGACATGCAATGACACTGGTGGATCCTTATGTGGTTTGTTTAGAAGAACACACATTCAATGACACTAGGTGTGGTTCATGAAAAGAACAGACATGCAATGACACTGGTGGATCCTTATGTGGTTTGTTTAGAGGAACAGACATGCAATGACACCGGTGGATCCAAGTGTGGTTCATGAGAAGAACACACATCCAATGACACTGGTGGATCCTTATGTGGTTCATGAAAAGAACAGACATGAAGTGACACCGGTGGATCCTTATGTGATCTCTCTAGAGGAACACACATGCAATGACACCGGGTGTGGTTCATGAAAAGAACAGACATGCAATGACTTATGTGGTTTGTTTACAAGAACACACATGCAATGACACTGGGTGTGGTTCAGGAAAAGAACATACATGCAATGACACTAGTGGATCCTTATGTGGTTTGTTTAGAGGAACATACATGCAATGACACCGGTGGATCCATGTGTGGTTCATGAGAACAACACACATCCAATGACACTGGTGGATCCTTATGTGGTTCATGAAAAGAACTGACATGCAGTGACACCGGTGGATCCTTATGTGGTCTGTTTAGAGGAACACACATGCAATGACACCGTGTGTAGTTCATGAAAAGAACAGACATGCAATGACTTACGTGGTTTGTTTAGAAGAACACACATGCAATGACACTGGGTGTGGTTCATGAAAAGAATAGACATGCAATGACACTGGTGGATCCTTATGTGGTTTGTTTAGAGGAACAGACTTGCAATGACACCGATGGATCCATGTGTGGGTCATGAGGAGAACACACATCCAATGACACTGGTGGATCCTTATGTGGTTCATGAAAAGAACTTACATGCAGTGACACTGGTGGATCCTTATGTGGTTTGTTTAGAGGAACAAACATGCAATGACACCGGTGGATCCATGTGTGGTTCATGAGAAGAACACACATCCAATGACACTGGTGAATCCTTATGTGGCTCATGAAAAGAACAAACATGCAGTGACACCTGTGGATCCTTATGTGGTCTATCTAGAGGAACACACATGCAATAACAGCGGGTGTGGTTCATGAAAAGAACAGACATGCAATAACTTATGTGGTTTGTTTAGAGTAACACACATGCAATGACACTAGGTGTGGTTCATGAAAAGAACAGACATGCAATGACACTGGTGGATCCTTATGTGGTTTGTTTAGAGGAACAGACATGCAATGACACCGGTGGATCCATGTGTGGTTCATGAGAAGAACACACATCCATAGACACTGGTGGATCCTTATGTAGTTCATGAAAAGAACTGACATGCAGTGACACGGGTGGATCCTTATGTGGTCTGTTTAGAGGAACACACATGCAATGACACCGGGTGTGGTTCATGAAAAGAACAGACATGCAATGACTTACGTGGTTTGTTTAGAAGAACACACATGCAATGACACTGGGTGTGGTTCGTGAAAAGAACAGACATGCAATGACACTGGTGGATCCTTATGTGGTTTGTTTAGAGGAACAGACATGCAATGACACCGATGGATCCATGTGTGGTTCATGAGGAGAACACACATCCAATGACACTGGTGGATCCTTATGTGGTTCATGAAAAGAACTTACATGCAGTGACACTGGTGGATCCTTATGTGGTTTGTTTAGAGGAACAAACATGCAATGACACCGGTGGATCCATGTGTGGTTCATGAGAAGAACACACATCCAATGACACTGGTGAATCCTTATGTGGCTCATGAAAAGAGCAAACATGCAGTGACACCGGTGGATCCTTATGTGGTCTATCTAGAGGAACACACATGCAATAACAGCGGGTGTGGTTCATGAAAAGAACAGACATGCAATGACTTATGTGGTTTGTTTAGAAGAACACACATGCAATGATACTGGGTGTGGTTCATGAAAAGAACAGACATGCAATGACACTTGTGGATCCTTATGTGGTTTGTTTAGAGGAACAAACGTGCAATGACACCGATGGATCCATGTGTGGTCCATCAGAAGAACACATATCCAATGACACTGGTGGATCCTTATGTGGTTCATGAAAAGAACTTACATGTAGTGTCACTGGGTGTGGTTCATGAAAATAATAGACATGCAATGACACCGTTGGATCCATGTGCGGTTCATGAAAAGAACAGACATGCAGTGACACCGGTGGATCCTTATGTGGTTTGTCTAGAGGAACACACATGCAATGACACTTGGTGTGGTTCATGAAAAGAACAGACATGCAATGACACTGGTGGATCCTTATGTGGTTTGTGAGAAGAACAGACATGCAATGACACTGGTGGATCCTTATGTGGTTCATGAAAAGAACTGACATGCAATGACACTTGGTGTGGTTCATGAAAAGAACTGACATGCAATGACACTGGGTGTGGTTCATGAAAAGAACAGGCATGCAATGACACCGGTGGATCCATGTGTGGTTTGTGGAAGTAACAGACATGCAATCACTCTAGCTGTGGTTCTTGAAAAGGACACAGATGCAGTGACATCGGGTGTGGTTCATGAAAAGAACATACATGCAATAAAACTGGTGGATCCTTATGTGGTTTGTTTAGAAGAACACACATGCAATGACACAGGGTGTGGTTCACGAAAAGAACATACATGCAATGACACTAGTGGATCCTTATGTGGTTTGTTTAGAGGAACAGACATGCAATGACACCGGTGGATACATGTGTGGTTCATGAGAACACATATCCAATGACACTGGTGGATCCTTATGTGGTTTATGAAAAGAACAGACATGCAGGTGACACGGTGGATCCTTATGTGATGCATCTAGAGGAACACACATGCAATGACACCCAGTGCGGTTCATGAAAAGAACAGCCATGCAATGACTTATGTGGTTTGTTTAGAAGAACACACATGCAATGACACTAGGTGTGGTTCATGAAAAGAACAGACATGCAATGACACCGGTGGATCCATGTGTGGTTCATGAAAAGAATAGACATGCAGTGACACCGGTGGATCCTTATGTGGTTTGTCTAGAGGAACACACATGCAATGTCACTAGGTGTGGTTCATGAAAATAATAGACATGCAATGACACTGGTGGATCCTTATATGGTTTGTGAGAAGAACAGACATGCAATGACCTGGTGGATCCTTATGTGGTTCATGATAAGAACTGTCATGCAATGACACTGGGTGTGGTTCATGAAAAGAACTGACATGCAATAACACTGGGTGTGGTTCATGAAGAGAACGGACATGCAATGACACCATTGGATCCATGTGTGGTTTATGGAAGTAACAGACATGCAATGACTCTAGTTGTGGTTCATGAAAAGAACACACATGCAATGACACCGGGTGTGGTTCATGTAAAGAACAGACATGCAATGACACTGGTGGATCCTTATGTGGTTTGTTTAGAAGAACACACATGCAATGATACTGGGTGTGGTTCATGAAAATAACAGACATGCAATGACACTGGTGGATCCTTATGTGGTTTGTTTAGAGGAAAAGACATGCAATGACACCGGTGGATCCATGTGTGGTTCATGAGAACACATATCCAATGACACTGGTGGATCCTTATGTGGTTCAGGAAAAGAATGACATGCAAAGGACACGGTGGATCCTTATGTGGTCTGCTGAGGAACACACATGAAATGACACCGTGTGTTGTTCATGAAAAGAACAGACATGCAATGACTTATGTGGTTTGTTTAGAAGAACACACATGCAATGACACTGGGTGTGGTTCATGAAAAGAACAGACATGCAATGACACTTGTGGATCCTTATGTGGTTTGTTTAGAGGAACAAACGTGCAATGACACCGATGGATCCATGTGTGGTCCATCAGAAGAACACATATCCAATGACACCGGTGGATCCATGTGTGGTTCATGAAAAGAACAGGCATGCAATGACACCGGTGGATCCATGTGTGGTTTATGGAAGTAACAGACATGCAATCACTCTAGCCGTGGTTCATGAAAAGAACACACATGCAATGACATCAGGTGTGGTTCATGAAAAGAACATACATGCAATGACACTGGTGGATCCCTATGTGGTTTGTTTAGAAGAACACACATGCAATGACACTGGGTGTGGTTCACGAAAAGAAGAGACATGCAATGACACTAGTGGATCCTTATGTGGTTTGTTTAGAGGAACAGACATGCAATGACACCGGTGGATACATGTGTGGTTCATGAGAACACATATCCAATGACACTGGTGGATCCTTATGTGGTTCATGAAAAGAACAGACATGCAGTGACACCGGTGGATCCTTATGTGGTCTGTCTAGAGGAACACACAAGCAATGACACCGGGTGTGGTTCATGAAAAGAACAGACATGCAATGACTTATGTGGTTTGTTTAGAAGAACACACATGCAATGACACTAGGTGTGGTTCATGAAAAGAACAGACATGCAATGACACCGGTAGATCCATGTGTGGTTCATGAAAAGAATAGACATGCAGTGACACCGGTGGATCCTTATGTGGTTTGTCTAGAGGAACACACATGCAATGTCACTGGGTGTGGTTCATGAAAAGAACAGACATGCAATGACACTGGTGGATCCTTATGTGGTTTGTGAGAAGAACAGACATGCAATGACACTGGTGGATCCTTATGTGGTTCATGAAAAGAACTGTCATGCAATGACACTGGGTGTGGTTCATGAAAAGAACTGACATGAATAACACTGGGTGTGGTTCATGAAGAGAACAGACATGCAATGACACCATTGGATCCATGTGTGGTTTATGGAAGTAACTGACATGCAATGACTCTAGTTGTGGTTCATGAAAATAACACACATGCAATGACACCAGGTGTGGTTCATGTAAAGAACAGACATGCAATGACACTGGTGGATCCTTATGTGGTTTGTTTAGAAGAACACACATGCAATGATACTGGGTGTGGTTCATGAAAAGAACAGACATGCAATGACACTGGTGGATCCTTATGTGGTTTGTTTAGAGGAAAAGACATGCAATGACACCGGCTGATCCATGTGTGGTTCATGAGAAGAACACACATCCAATGACACTAGTGGATCCTTATGTGGTTCAGGAAAAGAACAGACATGCAGTGACACCAGTGGATCCTTATGTGGTCTGTCTAGAGGAACACACATGCAATGACACCGGGTGTGGTTCATGAAAAGAACAGACATGCAATGACTTATGTGGTTTGTTTAGAAGAACACACATGCAATGACACTGGGTGTGGTTCATGAAAAGAACAGACATGCAATGACACTGGTGGATCCTTATGTGGTTTGTTTAGAGGAACAGACATGCAATGACACCGGTGGATCCATGTGTGGTTCATGAGAAGAACACACATCCATAGACACTGGTGGATCCTTATGTGGTTCATGAAAAGAACTGACATGCAGTGACACTGGGTGTGGTTCATGAAAAGAACAGACATGCAATGACACTTGGTGTGGTTCATGAAAAGAACAGACATGCAATGACACCGGTGGATCCTTATGTGGTTTGTGAGAAGAACAGACATGCAATGACACTGGTGGATCCTTATGTGGTTCATGAAAAGAACTGACATGCAATGACACTTGGTGTGGTTCATGAAAAGAACTGACATGCAATGACACTGGGTGTGGTTCATGAAAAGAACAGGCATGCAATGACACCGGTGGATCCATGTGTGGTTTGTGGAAGTAACAGACATGCAATCACTCTAGCTGTGGTTCTTGAAAAGGACACAGATGCAGTGACATCGGGTGTGGTTCATGAAAAGAACATACATGCAATAAAACTGGTGGATCCTTATGTGGTTTGTTTAGAAGAACACACATGCAATGACACAGGGTGTGGTTCACGAAAAGAACATACATGCAATGACACTAGTGGATCCTTATGTGGTTTGTTTAGAGGAACAGACATGCAATGACACCGGTGGATACATGTGTGGTTCATGAGAACACATATCCAATGACACTGGTGGATCCTTATGTGGTTTATGAAAAGAACAGACATGCAGTGACACCGGTGGATCCTTATGTGGTCTGTCTAGAGGAACACACATGCAATGACACCGGGTGCGGTTCATGAAAAGAACAGCCATGCAATGACTTATGTGGTTTGTTTAGAAGAACACACATGCAATGACACTAGGTGTGGTTCATGAAAAGAACAGACATGCAATGACACCGGTGGATCCATGTGTGGTTCATGAAAAGAATAGACATGCAGTGACACCGGTGGATCCTTATGTGGTTTGTCTAGAGGAACACACATGCAATGTCACTAGGTGTGGTTCATGAAAATAATAGACATGCAATGACACTGGTGGATCCTTATGTGGTTTGTGAGAAGAACAGACATGCAATGACACTGGTGGATCCTTATGTGGTTCATGAAAAGAACTGTCATGCAATGACACTGGGTGTGGTTCATGAAAAGAACTGACATGCAATAACACTGGGTGTGGTTCATGAAGAGAACGGACATGCAATGACACCATTGGATCCATGTGTGGTTTATGGAAGTAACAGACATGCAATGACTCTAGTTGTGGTTCATGAAAAGAACACACATGCAATGACACCGGGTGTGGTTCATGTAAAGAACAGACATGCAATGACACTGGTGGATCCTTATGTGGTTTGTTTAGAAGAACACACATGCAATGATACTGGGTGTGGTTCATGAAAATAACAGACATGCAATGACACTGGTGGATCCTTATGTGGTTTGTTTAGAGGAAAAGACATGCAATGACACCGGTGGATCCATGTGTGGTTCATGAGAACACATATCCAATGACACTGGTGGATCCTTATGTGGTTCAGGAAAAGAACAGACATGCAGTGACACCAGTGGATCCTTATGTGGTCTGTCTAGAGGAACACACATGCAATGACACCGGGTGTGGTTCATGAAAAGAACAGACATGCAATGACTTATGTGGTTTGTTTAGAAGAACACACATGCAATGACACTGGGTGTGGTTCATGAAAAGAACAGACATGTAATGACACTGGTGGATCCTTATGTGGTTTGTTTGGAGGAACAGACATGCAATGACACCGGTGGATCCATGTGTGGTTCATGAAAAGAACAGGCATGCAATGACACCGGTGGATCCATGTGTGGTTTATGGAAGTAACAGACATGCAATCACTCTAGCCGTGGTTCATGAAAAGAACACACATGCAATGACATCAGGTGTGGTTCATGAAAAGAACATACATGCAATGACACTGGTGGATCCCTATGTGGTTTGTTTAGAAGAACACACATGCAATGACACTGGGTGTGGTTCACGAAAAGAAGAGACATGCAATGACACTAGTGGATCCTTATGTGGTTTGTTTAGAGGAACAGACATGCAATGACACCGGTGGATACATGTGTGGTTCATGAGAACACATATCCAATGACACTGGTGGATCCTTATGTGGTTCATGAAAAGAACAGACATGCAGTGACACCGGTGGATCCTTATGTGGTCTGTCTAGAGGAACACACAAGCAATGACACCGGGTGTGGTTCATGAAAAGAACAGACATGCAATGACTTATGTGGTTTGTTTAGAAGAACACACATGCAATGACACTAGGTGTGGTTCATGAAAAGAACAGACATGCAATGACACCGGTAGATCCATGTGTGGTTCATGAAAAGAATAGACATGCAGTGACACCGGTGGATCCTTATGTGGTTTGTCTAGAGGAACACACATGCAATGTCACTGGGTGTGGTTCATGAAAAGAACAGACATGCAATGACACTGGTGGATCCTTATGTGGTTTGTTACTAGATCAGACAGGCATGGACACTGGGGGATCCTTATGGGGTTCATGATAAGAACTGTCATGCAATGACACTGGGTGTGGTTCATGAAAAGAACTGACATGAATAACACTGGGTGTGGTTCATGAAGAGAACAGACATGCAATGACACCATTGGATCCATGTGTGGTTTATGGAAGTAACTGACATGCAATGACTCTAGTTGTGGTTCATGAAAATAACACACATGCAATGACACCAGGTGTGGTTCATGTAAAGAACAGACATGCAATGACACTGGTGGATCCTTATGTGGTTTGTTTAGAAGAACACACATGCAATGATACTGGGTGTGGTTCATGAAAAGAAACATGCAATGACACTGGTGGATCCTTATGTGGTTTGTTTAGAGGAAAAGACATGCAATGACACCGGCTGATCCATGTGTGGTTCATGAGAAGAACACACATCCAATGACACTAGTGGATCCTTATGTGGTTCAGGAAAAGAACAGACATGCAGTGACACCAGTGGATCCTTATGTGGTCTGTCTAGAGGAACACACATGCAATGACACCGGGTGTGGTTCATGAAAAGAACAGACATGCAATGACTTATGTGGTTTGTTTAGAAGAACACACATGCAATGACACTGGGTGTGGTTCATGAAAAGAACAGACATGCAATGACACTGGTGGATCCTTATGTGGTTTGTTTAGAGGAACAGACATGCAATGACACCGGTGGATCCATGTGTGGTTCATGAGAAGAACACACATCCATAGACACTGGTGGATCCTTATGTGGTTCATGAAAAGAACTGACATGCAGTGACACTAGGTCTGGTTCATGAAAAGAATAGACATGCAATGACACTGGTGGATCCTTATGTGGTTTGTTTAGAGGAACATACATGCAATGACACCGGTGGATCCATGTGTGGTTCATGATAAGAACACACATCCAATGACACTGGTGGATCCTTATGTGGTTCATGAAAAGAATGTATATGCAAAGACACTGTGGATCCTTATGTGGTCTGTCTAGAGGAACACACATGCAATGACACCGGGTGTGGTTCATGAAAAGAACAGACATGCAATGACTTATGTGGTTTGTTTAGAAGAACACACATGCAATGACATTGGGTGTGGTTCATGAAAAGAATAGACATGCAATGACACTGGTGGATCCTTATGTGGTTTGTTTAGAGGAACAGACATGCAATGACACCGGTGGATCCATGTGTGGTTCATGAGAAGAACACACATCCATAGACAACGGTGGATCCTTATGTGGTTCATGAAAAGAACAGACATGCAATTACACCGGTGGATCCATGTGTGGTTCATGAAAAGAACAGACATGCACTGACACCGGTGGATCCTTATGTGGTTTGTCTAGAGGAACGCACATGCAATGACACTGGGTGTGGTTCATGAAAAGAACAGACATGCAATGACACTGGTGGATCCTTATGTGGTTTGTGAGAAGAACAGACATGCAATGACACTGGTGGATCCTTATGTGGTTCATGAAAAGAACTAACATGCAATGACACTAGGTGTGGTTCATGAAAATAACTGACATGCAATGACACTGGGTGTGGTTCATGAAAAGAACAGACATGCAATGAGACTAGTGGATCCATGTGTGGTTTATGGAAGTAACAGACATGCAATGACTCTAGCTGTGGTTCATGAAAAGAACACACATGCAATGACACCGGGTGTGGTTCATGAAAATAAAAGACATGCAATGACACTGGTGGATCCTTATGTGGTTTGTTTAGAAGAACACACATGCAATGACACTAGGTGTGGTTCATGAAAAGAACATACATGCAATGACACTGGTGGATTCTTATGTGGTTTGTTTAGAGGAAAAGACATGCAATGACACCGGTGGATCCATGTGTGGTTCATGAGAAGAACACACATCCAATAACGCTGGTGGCTCCTTATGTGGTTCGTGAAAAGAACAGACATGCAGTGACACCGGTGGATCCTTATGTGGTTTGTGAGAAGAACAGACATGCAATGACACTGGTTGATCCTTATGTGGTTCATGAAAATAACTGACATGCAAGGACAGTGGGTGTGGTTCATGAAAAGAACTGACATGCAATGACACTGGGTGTGGTTCATGAAAAGAACAGACATGTAATGACACCGGTGGATCCATGTGTGGTTTATGGAAGTAACAGACATGCAATGACTCTAGCTGTGGTTCATGAAAAGAACAGACATGCAATGACACTGGTGGATCCATGTGTGGTTCATGAGAAGAACACACATCCAATGACACTGGTGGATCCTTATGTGGTTTGTTTAGAGGAACAGACATGCAATCACACAGGTGGATCCATGTGTGGTTTATGAGAAGAACACACATCCAATGAACTCTAGTGGATCTATCTTGGCATAATTTGATATGTTCCATGATGTATTTCATTGTACAAGACACTTTCCATTTTTATACTACTCAGTTTTGCCTTTGGTTTTATGTGGTACTACTTAGTTTTCCCCTCTCTCTCTATCTTTCGTAGAAGCCCAAACCTATGCTCACCCTGTCTGCTACTCCCTAATTGGTTGTCAAAGTTGTCACGCGGATCATGCGCACCAACCATTGATTCTATGCGATCGAACAATGATCGTTGCACACGTGATGCCCTTCACAGTACAGTGTGAGACAGCATGGACATCTCCCCCCACGAGACTTTTACAGGAAGGAACACGATGCTGTCCACGGAAAAAGTCGTCGAGCGGTCATGTCAAGTTTAATTAAGTCTGAAAAGCCTACTACTGCTACTACAACTCATGCACATGGCAACGGGGTCAACGAGTGCATGGTTGTCGATGAGACGCTGCAATTTATTGCCACTCAATTTTAATAAGACTTATCCCATTTTTACGCAGTGCTCTCAGTCTCACTTCCAACTGGGTCCTACCGCTAGTAACTTCCATGAGTCAAGGGCCCCCCTCGAGTAGATCTAACGTTGCTAGAAATTAGTTCCGTGCCACTTGCATGCACTGGAATCGAGGTCTTCCATGAGCGTGTTTTCAATGCAGCCCTAAAGTGGAGATGGTGGCTGTTTCAAAAAAAAGGGAACCGAAAAAAGGGTGGAGATCGTGGTAGCCCCCCGCCCCCCCCACACCACACGTGTCCACTCGAGGACTACGAATGGTCCGATGTTTATAACCCCCCTCGACCTTCTTCTTCCATGAGCTCGTGTCATTTCCCCCCAGTCTGTCTAGTCCCAAGCCCCAATCTACACCTGCCGCATGCGCCGAAGCTCCCTCGTTTGAACTACCTCCTTCCCTTGGTGCGCCATGAAGCGTACACGTGGAGACGATCCGGAGGTGAAGCCAGTTGAAGGCGCAGCAACAGATGGCTCGGTTGTCACCAAGCAGGCGGAGGCGTCTTCTCCGGGCACGAACGCCGCATGTCACCGCGCCGTCGAGGGTGCGAGCTCATCCGTCCAGCCAGTAGCCGTCACCGCCGAGCAGTAGGTGGTAGCCGTCGCCACCGAGCAGTAGGTGGTAGCCATCGCCGCCGAGCAGCAGGTAGTAGCCGCCGTCACGAAAGCAGCCAGCGGAGGCAATCCGGTGATCTACATCAACGACCCCATCGCCGTTCAAGAAATCTTCGACGCAATCGCGGAGAATGATGAGTTCGAGGAGGAGGTCCCTGATGAGGAGTCCGAGGTACTACATTGCTAGCTTCTCTAGTCGCAGCCGCAGTTTTAACTGTTCATACATAGGAGTTGCTCAATCGTGTACATATTCTTTTGATCTTGAAGTAGGGTAGTATATATATGATTTGATCGGTTGATTGATGCATCTACCATCTAGTCACAAAACCCCAATCCGTCTAGTCACAAAACCCCAATTTGCTCATCTGCCATCTAGTTGAGTTTGCTAGTTGAGTGTTGATTTCGATAATAGCAGGCCTATAACATTACATTTCTAATCCTTACTGAGCCCAATGATTCAATTTTGCCCCAAAACAGTGTAAGGGCATCTGATGGTGTCGTTTTCTTAGGGATGGTTAGTGAACCTGAGGCAGCAATGCACATAGACAATATAGGTTGTGCTATTGGTATTTTGGTTCTCCGACTCCATCGCTGAAAAAATGAGGCCCTAATTTTTCTCTCATACGGAACCTAAATATATAATCTTTGTATTGTTTCTGATCTATGAATGCGTTGTATGATGCATTTGTATATCCCTGAATATTGTTTTGTATGATTATATTTCAATTTCTTATTGTGGCCAATGATTCAAATTTGCCCCAAAGAGAGGCAGACACATTGGTGTCAAATTTTTTCAGGGATGAGTGAGTGAACCTAGGGCCATGTACAAGATCAATATAAGCTATGCAATTGTTACTTGGTTCGCTTACGCCATCTCTGTAGAAACTTATGAGGCTGCAATCTTTATTCTACATTCATAGAACTATGATATTTGAATTATCTATTCCATGCATTCATAGTGTATAAGAATTACATTTTAGTTTGTCACCGAGGCCGATGATTGAAATTTCCCCCAAAAGAGTTCAAGGGGAGACACGTATGATGGTGTTGTGTTTTAGGGATGGGTTGGTGAACCTGCGGCAGCAATGCACACAAACAATATAGGTTGTGCTATTCGTACTTTGGTTCTCCAACTCCATCTCTGAAACAAATTATGAGGCCCTTGATTTATTCTCATATGGAACTACATATATAATCCTTGAATTGTTTCTGATCTTTTAATGATTGGTATGATGCATATGTATATGAATGGTTTTGATCATAAGTATTTTTAACATGTACCTGAAGATTAATTGTTTGGTTTTTTATTTATAATTACAATATTTAGGCTTGTTTTTGTACCTGACTATGTATATCCCTGAATAATGTTTTGTACGATTACATTTCAATTTCTTATTGTGTCCAATGATTCAAATTGGCCCCAAAAGAGAGGCAGACACATTGGTGTCAGATTTTTTCAGGGACGAGTTAGTGAACCTGGAGCGATGTACAAGAACAATATAGGCTGTGCAATTGTTACTTGGTTCACTTACGTATCCCTATAGAAACTTATGAGGCCTTAATCTTTATTCTACATTCATAGAACTATGATATTCGAATTACCTATTCCATGCATTTAGTGTATAAGAATTACATTTTAGTTTGTCACCAAGGCCAATGATTGAAATTTGCCCCAAAAGAGTTCAAGGGGAAACACATATGACGGTGTCGTGTTTTAGGGATGGGTTGGTGAACCTGAGGCAGCAATGCACACAAACAATATAGGTTGTGTTGTTGGTACTTTGGTTCTCCAACTCCATCTCTGAAACAAATTATGAGGCCCTAGATTTATTCTCATATGGAACTACATATATGATCCTTGAATTGTTTCTGATCTTTTAATGATTGGTATGATGCATATGTATATGAATGGTTTTGATCATAAGTATTTTTAACATGCACCTGAAGATTAATTGTTTGCTTTTTTATTTATAATTACAATATTTAGGCTTGTTTTTATACCTGACTATGTATATCCCTGAATAATGTTTTATACGATTACATTTGAATTTCTTATTATGGCCAATGATTCAAATTTGTCCCAAAAGAGAGGCAGACAGATTGGTGTCAGATTTTTTCAGGGATGAGTTAGTGAACCTGGGGCGATGTACAACATTACAGGTTGTGCAATTATTACTTGGTTCACCTACTCCATCCCTGAAGAAACTTATGAGGCCCCTAGATTTATCCTACATTCACTCTGATGCAATTATTTGTCATTGTGTTGAGATGAAATGATATATGAACCGATAAAACTATTGCTGAGATGCTTTATCTTTGATATCCACGGATATATTGTCTTACATATACATGTTGTCAATTCTTGAGTTGTAATACAATTCAATCATATGTATGAGTTCTAAGTTATGTTCTTAAAAATCAACAGGAGGATGATGATGAAGTGGACGATAGCAGGGTATCCAGGGACAACAAGAGCCGCTACGTGTTGAGGCGGTTACGGTGTGGGCTAATCCGTTTCCATCGTAGGGGGAGCTATTTTGCCCATTCTGTGGCAGAGCAATCAACATGGACCTCAACAACATGATCTAGCATGCAGAGGGCGTTGGCAGAGGCGGAGGTAGAAGCCATAGGCCGATTACCTTGGCGCGGCACGCAGCCTACGGCAAATTCCTCCAGGAGTATGTCAGGACTGGTCTGTATCCCATCAACTAGGCTGTCGCTACCTCCTGCTAATAAACCCCTGCCCTGCTAGGCGTCTCCGTGTCCCAGCCTCCTGCTGCAGCCCCTGCTTTTATTTTGTTCTAGTTAATTATTACCTGTGTGCCATGTAAGACAATATATCCGTGGTGTCTCTGGTGAATCTTCTATATTAATCTACTCCTTTATATGGAGTGCCTTAAAGATTCTAGTGTTCAATTATATTTACTGATCATGCTCATGCACACTACAAAATATTTCTAGAGCTCGAGTATATTATAATTGTCAAGAAATACATCAACAAGTTAAATTGGTCGAAATTTTGTATTGAAGTAACTAAATGTATCACACACATAATAAACTAGAAACTAAAATCTAGTTCAAACACATAATGTATCACCACCACTTGTTGTCGTCCTTGACTTGCTTCCCCTTCAACCGCTTGATGTCGCCACCATCCCAAGATCCCTGCTCGTCCTGAAACCGCTTTCTTTCCTCCTCGCGCTTCTTCTCCTGGGCTAGCTTGCAACCAGGGCATAGCTCTCTCGTGAAAAACCCCGCCTTAACCATCCCATCTTACATGGTAATGAGCTTACTGTACAACTCGTATGCCATGTAGGCGTCTCTGGCTGCATCTCGAGGCGCACCTGGCTCATCAGCTTCCACTCCCAAAAGTCGTCATCGAGTCGCTTCAATTTCTTCAGTTTTTCATAGGATTTATCGATGATTTCCACTGCCAGATCACCCATGCCATCCTTCGCTGGGTATGATTTGATCTTGTACAGATTTTGGATGTCGATGTGGTGCCCCTCTGGGATTTTTATCAACACACGAGAAAGCATAATTGTGTCATTTGTGATATCCACGCTAGTGAAAGTTATCCCTTTCCTACACAAGAACTCGACCAGAGCCGGACAATGCATCTCAGTTGGGTTACTCCTGCACTTAGATGGTTCTAGGGATGTAAGGGAACAAGGGATGCATAAGTGGTGATCTCAAATTTAAATTTCACATACCTGCAGAAGTGGTAAACGAGGACCTCCTCATGTATGGTTATTTGCACGACAACGATCTCTTGTGGAGGATTTTTTCGCTTATTTGCACAGGTGTACTCCAAGTCTAGCCCCACAAACTTGTGCTTCTATTTCTCAAGCAATTGCTCAAACCTGGCGAGAGTTGTCTCCACAGTCGCTTCATCATTTGTGTACACCACTGTCAAAGTCGTGGTGCCATGGGCAGGGACCAATTGGGTCTCTGTTGTGCGTTTCCCATCGTCCATGCCTGCAAGGAAATGGGTGAAAGGAAATGCCTGCAAGGAACTTCCTGCGAGAGCAAGAAGAAGTTGAACCGACGGTTCCAGAACATAGGAAGAAGAAGCTCCCAGGAAAAACTGTAGAGGAATGACTGAGGAAGAGGAATGAATGCAGAAGAAACGTGGTAACTACAACTTTCGGTTCGAGAACTCACCGTGGTTACGTGGAGATCGTGGCAGTGCCGCCGGTTCAACAAGTGGGGCCAGTTCCTGCGAGAATATTAAATTAATTGTGCATTTTTCTATGCGAGAAATTGAGAGAAATCATTTGTATTTTGTCTTTCGTAATTAAACACAATGAAGTTGGTACAGCCCAAGAGATTTGAACAAAAGAGATTTGCTTTGCTAGTTTAACATACAACAACACTTACAGGCTCAACATGGCAGAACTTGGAGAGCCCCTGAACTTGAGCTACCACAGAGACCTCGGCAGAGGTGGTAGAATTGGTGCGGGTGCAACCACGGCGACGGCGAGCTCGGATTCTAGAGGAGGAAAACAGAACCGAGCATGGTCGACAAGATGATAGATCTCACCGGGAACCAATTCTCGTCCCTGCACCGTGCCATGGGTGCGTCCACGGTGAGGGCGAGCTCCGACTCGGGATGGGGAGGAGAGCAGGGCCGAGTAGCTTCGTCACGTCCCAGCTCTGCGCCATGGCTGAGACCACAGATTGCCGCTCCGGGGAAGAAGACGCGTAATGGATGCAGGTGCCAACGCTGCAAGCCTACAGGGAGGAGAGCTGGGCCGAGCAGGTTCGTCCATGTCCCAGCTCCACGCCATGGCTGCGACGCCCCACAGATTGCCACTCTGGGGAAGAAGAAGACGCGTAATGGATGCAGGCGCCAACGCTGCAAGCCTAATTGACACCTAAGCGATGGGAGCGACATGAGCGACATAACGACGAGAACTGACAGGGGGGCCCAACTTGACAGCCGTTAGCCTGATTTTTTGTATTGAAACGTAAAGTTGAATTCGTGCCAAAAAAGACCCTCTGAGTATTTGGCACACCAACTGTAGTCATCGCGGATGACTTTAGGGAACTTGGGTACCCCGTTGCCTGGACACCCCAACTTTCGGGCCGCAAAAGGATATTCTCCTCGAGGACGCCGAACAGCTAGTCCGCACATGCAACGGATGCCAACACTTCGGGTAGCTCAGGCACATGCCGGCTTTGGTGCTCAAGACCATACAGATCACCTGGCCCTTCGCTGTCTGGGGCCTCGACATGGTCGGTCCCTTCAAGCGAGCGCGCGCGGGCATGACCCATCTACCGGTGGCACTGGACAAGTTTACAAAGTGGCTAGAGGACAAACCTATATGGAAGCTGGACGGGGTGACAGTTGTCACCTTCTTCACCGACATCATCAACCGGTTTGGCTACCCCAACAACATCATCACCGACAACGGCACGAACTTCGCCAAGGGGGCCTTCGCCCGGTTCTACAGCAACAAGGGCATCCGGTTGGACCTTGCTTCCGTCGCGCACCCGCAATCCAACGGGCAAGTTGAAAGGGCAAACGACCTAGTGCTAGTTGGCATCAAGCCGCGCCTCATTGAGCCCTTGGAGCGGTCACCCGGATGTTGGATCGAAGAACTTCCGGCTGTGCTGAGGAGCCTCCACACCACGCAGAATAGGTTAACCGGCTACACCCCGTTCTTCCTTGTCTACGCTCGGAAGCCTTCCTCTCCGCGGACATCGAGTTCGACTCTCCACGCAAGCTCCTCTACGATGAAAAGGCCAATCAGGAGGCGCGGGAGGATGGCATGGACCTCCTCGAGGAGGCCCATGAGATGGCGTTGTCCAGATCGTCCCTGTACCAGCAACGCCTACGCCACTACCATTCGAGCCGGATCCGCCCTATCGCATTCCGCGAGGGCGACCTAGTTCTCCGACTGGTGTAAGACACGAAGGTCATGCACAAGCTATCGCCACCCTGGGAGGGCCCCTTCATCATCAGCCAGGCACTGCCCAACGACTCCTACTACCTCATCGATGCGCAGCAGCCGCGCAAGAACAAGATGGACAAGTCGGATGAGGAGACAGAGCGCCCCTGGAACGCGGCCCTGCTCCGCCCATTTTACACCTAGTCACTAGACAGTGTATGTATCCCGCAAACCTTATGAATGAAAATGCGGACCCCTACGAGATACTCGGGGGCTCCTTGCTAGAAATTCGTGTGTATCTTTTTCTGGCTCCGGCAACCCCTACCTAGGGGCTCGCAGGCTGGCCTGGCCTGCTAAATCAACAAACCAGCTGAGTAGTGTGCGACTGTGTCAGAGGCCCACTCTTTGTCTCAGCTATAGAGAGCAACCCGGCTGTCCGGCTAGCAAGAGCAAAAGCACGAGGCATCCCACATGAAAAACAGGGAGGAGGTGCGACAGGTTGGGCGTCCCGACCTTGCAACTAGTTTGAGACGATCCGGCTACTAAGCCGTCAGTACCATGCACAATGTACTGTCAGCTCCCTTCGATTCCGGCTGTAGACCCCAACCCGGCTGCCCGGCAAGGACGTAGCGGAAACAGTAGAGTGAATGGGAAAATGACTAAGTGTCCATAGAAGCACAAGCTGGTTTTCAAAAAACAAATCAGCCTTCCGGCTAAAGTTTAACCGACTAACCTATTGACGGGTGAGAGTGTATGTATGTTTGTTTGTTTCTTGTACGACTACATCAAGTCAGAATTCATGAAGAAAGAAGATTCAAAGTCCTTGCCTTCATCAAGCGCTCCGAATCTCGGGGGCTACACCCACGAGGTGTGCTCGCGGGCCCCTAGTGGAATCTTGTAGTTTCCTACCGGCTAAAGAAGTTAGCCGGATATTTGGAGCCCAGGTGAGGGCAAGGGCAAAATGAAAAGAAGCAGATTCGAAGTACCTGGCTACGCCAGCTACTCCGAATCTCGGGGGCTACACCCAGTGGGTGCGCTAGCGCGCCCCCATTGGAATGGAAGTTCCCCAGGCTGCAGGTGTCCAACCAGCGAAAGTAACCGGCTAAGAGGTGTCTAGTCGGATCTTGAGGAAAGAGAGAAGATTCAATGCGCCTGGCTACGCCAGCCACTCCGAATCTCAGGGGCTACACCAAGTGGGTGCGCTAGCGTGCCCCCACTGGAGTTGGAGTTCTCCCGGCTAAAGACGTTCAGCCGAGTGAAGATTAGCCTAATAAATTCAATCGGCGAAATATTGAAGCTTTGAAGCACACAAAAAACACAAGTTGGAAGCAAGCCAAAACAATTCAGACTGATATAAAAAAGAGAGAGAGACGAAGCCCCCATGAGTTCACCCGGCGTCAGAAACAACCAGGACAGACAGTAAGGATTGAACAAAGCAAGGTGACAAATACACTTGGCATCCTGGGATCATAACTAAGCGGTAGGGTCCTTGCCGTGCGGAGGATCCTAGCTGGAGGCAGTCTCGGAAGGAGGAGGCACGGCGGCTGATCCGGTTCCGGCGTCCCCACCGGTCGGCTGCGACGAGGCTTCCACATCCGAAGTGCCGACGGACTCCGAGTCGGTGAGGACCTCGTCGACGTCCATGTAGTCGGTGATCCTGATGGCAGAGGCCCGGAGCTCCGGATGGGCTTGGTGGATGGCGGCAAGGTCAGCACCAGCGCGGAAACCGCCGTCGATCTTCTCGACGCGGGCGTCCTTGTACCAGGAGAGCATGAGGGCCAGGGCCATCTCTGCCCCGGCTCGCGCCGCTAGATCCCTCAGGCGGTCGACGGTAGCCGGCACCTCTGCCACCTTGGCGGCCAGCTGCGCCATCGTCTCCGGAACCGGAGCATCCGGCCACAGGAAGGTGAAGATGGCATGTGCCTCCTGGCAAAGTATGGAAGCCTCCTCGCCAAGAAGGACAACCAGCTCCTGGGCCATCGGCTGCTCCCCCGGCCAGTTCTCCTGCAGCCGGTTGTACGCCAGTAGGTCTACGTCGAGATAAAAAGTTGTTAGAAAATAGAACGTCAGATCCGGCTACCGGATCCAGAAAGACGAGGGGAGTCGGAAAGGAAACTTACCCTTGGCCGTGTGCCCGACCTACATCAGCTCCTCCACCAGGGCCTTCTCCCGGACCGTCAGCCATTTGACTTCCTTCTCTTGGTCCTTGTTCTGGGCCTCGAGAAGGTCGAAGGCTTGGGCCCGGCTGGCGAGGGTGGCGTCGTGCTCCTTAACAATGGCCTGCAGAGCATCCACCTTGGCGTGCCAGTCTTTATTCTGCAGCCGAAGCGTAGAATTCGACTTGCTCAGCCGGTCGTTCGCCTTCTTCAGGCGATCCATTTCCCGCTGAGCGCACACCATGTCGGCTGCAAAAAAGCCGACTATCAGCAAAAAAACAAAGGGAAAAAAGGAAAGACCTTAAGTATCCGGCCGAGGGAACTTACTCTGCGAGGTCCTGTTGCCAGCAGCAAGCTTCTGCTCTAGGGTCTAGTTACCGCCGACTACAGCCTCGAGCAGCCGGATCTCCTTCACCGCCAGCTCGAGGGTGGCGGCAAGGTCCATCAGCGAGGCGGCAGAGGAGGCATCATCATCGACAATGTTGGCAGCCAACGGCTCCTTCGCCGTGGCCACCGCCGTCCGCCACTCCTCCCCCGGCTCGTCGTTGGAGTTGTTGTTGCCGACAACCACGAGCACCTTGCCGGTAGTGGCCCTCCGTGCCGCCGCGGGGGAACTACCTCCACTTCATGAGGTGGCCACAACCGTTTCCGGCTGCACCACCATGGCCGGTGGAGCGTCCCCTGCTCTGGCTGTGGTAGCCGGATCGGCTTGAGGCGGTGGCGGAGGCGGAGCCCTGGAAGAAGGAGGAGGAGCGGAGGCAGATGCGGGCGGCACGGTGTCCAGCATGCTGGGCGGTGAGCCAGTCAGCACCCGTGCCGGGCTCGCAGAGCCAAAGGAAACCAGCGTGCTGAAGCAACAGAAGGCAGAAAAGAGGCAAAAATCAAGTAAGCCAAAGACAGAAAAGGAGAGCACAAAGAGCAAAAGAAAAGTAAAAATATTCGACGAGTAAGCTTACCCATGCACCACCGGGGGTGGCCCCTTCTTGCGACCGAGGTGGCTCGGCGGAAGAGTGCTGGTCCGGCTCCTGTTGGGGGCCGGCTCCTCCACAGCGGGCCGGCTGGCCCCGCTCCCTCCCCCGCTGGACCGGCTAGAGCCACCCCGCCGGCGCCAGACCGGCTGGAGCCACTCCCGCCAGCGCCGGACCGGCTGGAGTCGCCATCCGTCGCGCGGCGCCGAGACGGCTCGGGAGCCAGTGCAGCCTCCTCTTCTTCGTTGACCTCTGTGTGAGGGTCGGCGGCCGGCTCGTCATTTTGGCTGGGTAAGTCATCGCCGTCCCCATCAGACTCCCCGCCGGACCGACGAGCGCGTGGCTCGGGCAAGTCGAGCGTGAAGTTCTGAAGAGGGTCTCTCCCTCCTCCCGGAGGATGCAAGGGAAGATCTTCCAAGGAAAAAAGAAGCGAAGAGATTAGTCGGAAGGCAAAAATGGCAAGAAACGCAAGAGAAAATCTGGTTGGCAAGACTTACCCGGGGCACGTGGTTGTCGTGGTTGTAAGGGACCAACCCGAACTTCCAGCCTTCCGGCAGCCGCTCCTTCGTGATGGTCCACACCCAGTCCTTCAGGTTGTGGTAGCGGGGATCACGGCGGGACAGCTAGGTCAAGTCCAACCGGCCGGAGTAGAAGCACATCTTGTGTGCCTGCTGCTGCAGCAGCATCATCAGCCTGGACAACCAGCTGAGGGTGATGTCCAGGCTGGTCAGACCGTCGGTGACAAGGGCGTGCATGTGCTGTAGCATCGCATCCGACTCCGTCTTCTCGCCGTAGATCTTTAGATCCCACTGCTGCCGGCTAGATTCCACTTCCTGGAAAGCCGGCAGGTTGATCCGGTCCTTGGCGATGAGGTTGCGGACTTAGAAGTACGACTGCTGCCACAGCCGTACTGTGTCCTGCAGCTGGAATTTGGGGTAGCCGGTCTGCGTGCGGGAGTAGATGGAGGTACCGCCGGACGTCACCAGCGACCCCTTGGTGAACTAAGCCTGCGGCCGGACTCGGAAGAGCCAGTAGAGGAGCCCGAGATCCCATTGGATCCCGAGGTAGCTCTTGCAGAAAGCCACGAAGTGCGCCAATATCCCGATGGCGTTGGCACCTAGGTGGTGGAGGCGGAGATCGAAGAAAGCGAGAAAAGTGAGGATGAAAGGATGCACTGGCAGCATGAAGCCACGGGCAAGATGCGACAAGAAGATCACCCGCTCCCCCTCCGCCGGGTGTGGCGACTCCTCTCCCACCGGTGCGAGCGGCACTTCCACCTCCGTCTCCGGCGGCAGCACACGGGTCGCACGGTACTTCTCGATGTGCTCCTCCGTCACGGAGGAGCCACACCAGGCTCCACGTTCGGCTGCCATCGCTGGTTCACTCGGAGGCGTCCTGGTGGAGGAGTGGCGGTGGCCCGTACCGCCGGTGACGCTAAACAGGCAACATGGCAGACTACAATAGCAGCGGCGAGCAAGGCGATGCGAGGAAGGCAAGGGCGCAGGAGAAGAATGGGGGAAGGAGCGAACGGAGGGACAAACCACCCTCTCGGGAGCCCCTTTAAAGACCCAGAAGCGGAACCGTCCGCGGTGCCACGCGGCACCCACCCAGACGCTCCTGATGGCTCAATGCATGGCGCCCAGAAAAATGCTTGATGGCGGTGTTGATGTAGAGCTCGTTGGTAACCCCAACAGGAAGGTATGATGAGCACAGCAGCAAGTTTCCCTCATTTATGAAACCAAGGTTTAATCAAACCAGTAGGAGCAAGGAAACACCCCAAAGGTGTTACTAGCTGAGCTTTGGCAGGGCGCACTACCGGTGCTAGTAGCAACGTGGAGACCTGCACAACACAACCACATAACTTTGTCTCCAACTTGCGATGAGGTTGTCAATCTCACCGTGTTTTGCGGAAAATAAAGGATTAAACGTATCGAATGGAAAGAAGTAAAAGTTTGCAGAAAGTAAACACAAAGTAATAAACAGATTGTAGATTGTATGTAAAAAGACAAGGACCGGGATCCATAGTTCACTAGAGGTGGCTCTCGTTAGATAGATAACATGCTGGGTGAACAAATTACAGCGGGGCAATTGACAAACACCGAGAAAGCAATACATGCATATACTAATCATCTTGACTCCTTTGAGACTTGATTGGGCATTACAACAGTATACATAGACTGCCATCCAACTGCATCTATGACTAATAATCCACCTTCAGGTTATCATCCGAACCCCCTCCAGTATTAAGTTGCAAACAACAGATTATTGCTTTACGAACTGCGTGTAAAGTAAACAATACGATTGTTCTATGAACAAAGGATTGTTGTTTTCTCCCTAGTAGCAACAGTACATCTAGTACCTTAGAGATTTCTGTCACTTCCCCAGATTACTAGAGGAATGAACCCACTATCGAGCATAAATACTAACTCTTAGAGTTGCTAGCATCTACTTGGCTAAGATAGCTACTAACAACAGAAAGCATGCAAGATCACAAATAACAAAGACATGATAGAATCAATAATCAATCTGAAATAGCATCTCAATATCCATCGGATCCCCACAAACACAACATGCAGAATTACAAACAGATGATCTTGATCATGAACGGAGCTTAAATCCTGCTCGTCATGCTCGTCCTCGAGTAGGTAAGTGATAAAAAGAAAGAATAATTTTTGAGGTGACATGCACCATCAAAGACTTGATCAAAGTATTTGTAAAACATTCAAAGCTGGGAACATAGTACTTCAAACATAACATGAAAGAAAAAGTTCTAGCAATAAGACAAAGAAACTATGATGCAACATGAAAAGGCACAAACAAAAGATTCATGAATAACAATGATTTGCAAGACGTTTGTTTGTTTCACATAAAGAAAACATAGCATAAAAGTATTCAGCTTGTCCCTCAAAGAGTAGCAAATATAAATGCATAGGACACCTTCAAAGTTCATAAGACTAGATACAATAGTTTAAAACAAGCAATATCAAAGTATGCATCAATCAACTAGGCTTGGGACAATGCACATAGAACTAAGAATGGCCACTATGCTCTCAAAGTAGGTGCATAAAGATAGAAGGTGGAGACTCAATATAATGGTAGAAGAAAGGCCTTTGTAAAAAGGAAGTAGGGGTTCAAGTCTCATAAAGAGCTTCCAAAAATTATGGTACTTATAGCTTTCAGCTCTCATTGCCCCTATCATAAGCATCTTGAAGTGATTAAGGTTAAAGTGAACAAACTATGGTGTACATGCTTGACGAAGTATAAGTCAGAAATCTCATGTCCCTTGTATATGAGGGCCGCTCCTCATGCTACTCAAGTTTAGTCACCGGTAAGTTCTTGTCATTGTAAGTACATGTGTATCATAGAGAACCGCCAACGTGGTACTCCTTGCCCGATGATTCAGAAGAATCCCCATATCAAAATGACAAGGCAAGCAGACAACAAGCATCTCAACATTCTTCTTATTTACCATGGGAATATGGTGCTTTTTTCTCTCTTTCCTCTTTTCATAATCTCTTTTTTTCTCTTTTCTCTTTTCTCTTTTTTTCAATATAGGAATCTTTTTTATAAGAAGAATGCTTCATAGACAGCTCATTATGGTTACGCTGCAGGTTTCCACCATGTCAGCATGGATTAGACTAGCGGCCCAGGAGTTTCTCTAACACATATACATAACTCCATGGACTTACAAGCTCCCCTTTCATTTCACACCGACGACATCCATATACAAAAGAGCATGATATCAACTAGGTACAAGTACCAAGTGCAATGTTGAAAGCGTTCCCCATGAAAGCATGGTTTTGCTAATTCCCAACAAATAAGTGCAAGCATATACAACATAGACTACACAATGGTTCAAGTTTATTAAGGGCAAGTAAAGTAAAGTGTGCCATCAAGTTCGTGAGAGCTTTAATCACTAGTTTTCTCATAACAAGTTTAATTTGGAAGGTAAACAAAAGCATGAATATACTTGGAATAGCATAAGCTAGTAGGTAGGTATGGTGGACTCTTTGGAATAACTTGGTTTAGGGAGTTGGATGCATGAGTGGAACTCATACTTTGTTGTGGAGGCAAGCAAAAGACTCGGAGCGACAAACTAAGAGAGCACTAATGGCCATAATCATGCAGAGCGACAAAACATCATTGATCAAAGCATAAAGTGATACTACAAGTTGCAAACTAAAGGATCATAAAGGCTATGGTGACTTGAGATAGTCATAACATGGTGTGAGCATGTGCCAAGTCAACCCAAATAAAGCATCAAAGGAGAATACCACTATAATATGCTTTAATATGCTAAAACAACGCATGATTCATCCAAGGCACATTAAGCAATCTCAATTGTTTATAACAAGTCATGCTACATCAAAGAATACTAAGCATAAAGCCAAAACAATATCAAGCATGGCATGACAAAGCATAGGCCACAGTCAAAAATGAGCTCTTTTTACCACATAAGCATGAACTTTCCTACTCTTTTCCAAACCAAACCAAATTATTTGCAAACCAATGTATGAAAGAGGGGGTCCAACCAATTTATTCAGCAAACTAAGCAAACCAAAGCAAACGAAAAACCAAAAGAAAACGAAAAAGAAGATGCTCCAAGAACAACACAACTGTGCATGGAACAATAAAAATGAAGCGTTTGGAAGAAACCTGGGATTTTTATTGATGAAGAAGGCGATACCTTGGGCATACCCAAGATTTGACGCTTGTACTTCTTGGATATTTCTTGGGATGACACACGTGGCATCCCCAAGCTTGAGCTTTAGTCCATCCTTCATCTCATACTCATTCCTTCTATACACCTGAAATTTTTCCTTCATACAAAACTTCACACAATCTTTATTAGCAACATTAGTGCACTCAAAATAATAAGTCTTACGGTTCAGTTATAACACCACATAAACTTCAATTAGAACACTAGCTTATGTAGCACTTCCCTCAAAAAGCTCAATTCCCCAAAAGAACTCAAAAAGGAACCAACAAGAAGCAAATGCAGAAAATGGCAGAAATTTGTCAAAACAGACCAGCAGGTAAAGACGAATTTTTTGGAAGACCTTATGTTGATCAAATCAAAAAGTTTTGAACTAACGAAAGTTAGATAACGACCTGGGGCAGAAGCACAAAAATTCACGCCTCAAAAAGATGTTCAGAGATTTTACACGAATGTTTATGGTGAAGCACAGAAATCTGTTTCGGGACAGCAACTTTCCCAATCATTACTTATCTCTCATTAGAGGTTACTCTTGGCACAAAAAGTAAATAAAAAGGATAAGGAGAGGTTATTACTGAAGTAATAACTTCCAAGACTCATCTAAAACTTTTGGGTTATCTCCCAATAAGTACTTTTCTTTAACGCCTTTAAGTTAGGCATAAGAACCAAAGAAAGAATCAAGTGTTCTCAAATGAAGAAGCATTAAGATCAATACCAGAAATATTTTCAACAAGGCAAGGTATATCATCCAAATAAGTTCTAGAGGATCCTCTCTCTCAATGCTCTTAGGTTCACTATTCTCACCAAAAGGGTTTGCAGGAACAATCCAATCAAGATTCTTTTCTATGGCATCATGTATTGCTACTAGTTGAAAGAGTGTTGGTATCTTAGGTTCCTCCCCATTAGGTTCGGTTTTGTTCATCTTTTCTCGTGTACCAACAACATCTACACATGATCCTAGCATATTGAAACGTTCAAAGACTTTCCTAGCTTCCTTGGCAACATCATAGAACTCCTTAAACAAAGTTTCTAGAATAAAATCCCTCTTTTCAAGGTCTTTAATTTCTTCAAGCTTAAGAAACATTACTTGCATTAAGGGGTTGAGATTAACAAACCTAGATTCTAACATGTGAATTAAAGAAGCTGCAGCAATCTCATAATTTGGAGCAAGTTCTACAAGGGATCTATCCTCAGTATCTTCATGTTTGCTAACATGATTAAAGAATTCTTCAATATTATATTTCCCAATTATAGAACCACTACCAATTGAAAGGTATTTCAGGGTGAATGTAGGGATCAATGATACGTCCAAAACGTATCTACTTTCCTGAACACTTTTGCTATTGTTTCTCCTCTATACTTGTGTGATTTGGATGCAACTAATGCGGACTGACGCTGTTTTCAGCAGAATTGCCTTGGTGTCTACTTTTTGTGGAGAAAATCAACTATCAGGAAAAATCCCGAAAAATATGCCAAAACTCCTATTTCACCCGAAGACTCCAGGAGCCAGAATACGAGACGGAGAAGAGCCAGGGGTGGCCACACCACCTGGTGGCGCGGGCTAGGCCAGGCCACGCTAGGGGGTGGTGTGGGTCCCCTAGGCACCCCCTCGGCCCCTCTCTTCGTCTATAAGGAGCCTTCTGACCTAAAAACTTCGGGGGGTTCGACATTTTTCCAGAAGGAGTTCCGCTCCGCCGCCACCACTAGATTCCACGAAACAACACCAGAAACTCCGTTCTGGCACCCTGCCGGGATGGGGAATTGGAGGAGATCATCGCCATCATCATCACCATCGCTTGTCCATCGACCATCCATGTTTCCCCCATATATGAGTGAGTAATCCCCGCTGTAGGCTATGGGGATGGTAGGGATTGGATGAGATCGTTCATGTAATGGCATCAGATTGTTAGGGCATGGTGTCTAGTATCTTTTATTAGTGCTTTATGACTTTGTTGCGACTTGTTGTGCTTAATGCTTGTCACTAGGGCCCGAGTGCCATGATTTCAGATCTGAACATGTTATTAATTCATTATGATAGTATTGTTTTTGGTCTTATCTCCAAGTTGTATACACACGTTGTTGTCTGGAACCTATGGCCCCGAAGTGACAGAAATCAGGATAACCGGAAGGGAATGGCTTTGATGTGAGGATCACATGTGTTTATGGAGTGTTAATGCTTTGCTCCGGTGCTCTATTAAAAGGAGCACCTTAATTGCTAGTAGTTCCCTAGAGGGCCCGCTGTAAACGGGCTGCCAGGACAAAAGATGTTGTGCAAGTTCTCATTGCGAGCACGTATGACTATATATGGAACACATGCCTAGGATTATCTAGTACTTGGATGCTTTATCTTATTTATCTGCAATTGCCCTATGTTCTGATTGCTATGTGAATTGTCTTGTCCATGCAACGCCCGTCCATCCATCCCCATGCCTACCGCACTCGAATCCCATTGTTTACTTCTTTTGTTACTACTGTCTTTGCTTTACTACTACTGTTACTTTACTATTCCAACAACAAAACTGTTGCTACTGATAAACTGCTATGAGCAAGACTGTTTCGAGGTGCAGCTGAATTGACAACTTAGTTGTTAAGGCTGATAAATATTCTTTGGCTCCCCTTGTGTCGAATCAATAAATTGGGTTTCACTTCCCTCGAAAATACTGCGATACACCCCCTATACTTGTGGGTCATCAAGACTATTTTCTGGCGTCGTTGCTGGGGAGCATAGCTTTATTTATCAAGTTCATTTGAATTCTCTATTGTTTGCTGATATCCATCCATCATGGGTAAGTCTCGTGATGGCAAGGTTCCTATTTTACCATCCACTACAAGAAGAGGTACGGTTCTGAACACCTCTGTTGCTCTTGATTCACCATCTGTTTTGAGTAAGTTCCTTACACCACCACATACACATGCTACGAACACTCCTACTACTGCTGAATCTAAAACTTCTGATGCTTATGATGTTGCTTCTACTGTGCTTGATAAGAGTGGTTCATTAGGTCCTTTCCTAGATGCTACGATTGCTAGAACTATATTGGGAATATCGAAACTCCTAATGAAGACACTACCACACCTGTTAGCTCACCTGAGTCTAGTGAGAGTTATGATATTGAAGATGGTTATGTTGAGATGACCGATGAGTTTATTAAAGAATGTAAAAACACCCATGATAGGAGCGCTGCTAAGAGTCTCCTTGAGAGGCGTACTATTAGACCCAAATTGTCTCCTGATGCTAAGTTTGCTGCTTCTCCCATAAACATTATAGATGAAGATTATGATTTCTCTCTCGATCTATCTTACATAGCTATTGTTGAGAAAGAACCTTTTTGTGGGACTAAGAATGAAAGTGTGGTAGCACATATGAATGAACTTTCTACCATGAGTGGTTTGTTTTCTGATGATATTAAGATGTGTACTTACTTTGTTGCTAAGATTTTTCCCTTTTCACTAAAAGGAGAAGCTAAAACTTGGTTTAGTAATTTACCTCCTAGATCTATTGATAGCCCTGAGTGCTTGATTAATACTTTCCTGCAGAAATATTTTCCTCCAAGTGCTAGACATGCTATTTTGCAGGAACTTTTTGATTTTAAACAGGGAGAAAAAGAGGTATTTCCCGAATCTTGGGCAAGGTTTTGTGCTTTGATTCATGCACAGGATGGAAGTCCATTACCTAAGAATGAGCTTCTTGATATATTTTATAATGGACTAACCGAAGAATCCATGACATACCTAGATAGTTGTGCTGATTGTGTTTTCAGGAATAGGACTCCTAAGGAAGCTGAGGAATTAATGGCTAAAATAAGTAAGAATTATGAAGATTGGACTCCTCCTAAACAAGCTATACCTGAAGTAATTGTACCTGAACCATCTATTCTTGTGCCTATTCCAACATCAAAGAAGAGGGGAGTTATTGAATTAAATGACGAAGTGATGAAGGAAGCTAAGAAATGTCTTAAGGAGAAGGGAATTAAAGCTGCAGATGTCAAGAATTACCTCCTATAGAAGAATTATGTAAGCCTATTCCCTACTCATCCACTACTGAGGTACACTCTCTCCAACACTTTGATGAAGGTGATATCCCTTACTCTAAACCTCCTGATCAATGCTTAGAAGAATTTGATATCTTTATTGTTAAGCAAGATAACTTTAATAAAAGGGTGCAAAATCATCTAATGGAAAACACTAGAGCTATTGTTGAGTTGAAAGATATTGTGGAAAGAACCTATAATGATGTTAAAATGATTGTTAAACACTTTCAAATGGTTCAAACTCAAATAGATCAACTCGTTAAAGTGCAAAACGACTTGCTAGTTAATGCTGCTAAAGAAAAACATGCTTATGAAATTAGAACTAGAAGTGGTGCTGCTACCTAGGATCCTCTATATCCTGAGGGGCATCCCAAAAGAATTGAGCAGGATTCTCAACAAGCTGAAAATAGTGGTTCTACTCGTAAGAAAAGGAAAAAGAAACATAAAACTGTTGTAGAACCCTCTGAACCTGCTATAGATCCTAATAGTATATCTATCTCTGATGCTGAAACTAAAAGTGGTAATGAAGAAAATGTTGTTCCTAATGAAGAAAAAGTTGAAGAAGATCCTGAAAACCACACTAAGAATACTAAATACACCAAAGAAGATTTTATTGCTAAGAAACATGGTAGTTAAAGAGAGCCTTGGGTCCAAAAACCTATGCCTTTCCCTGATAAGAAACACAAGTCAAAGGAAGATGAACATTATAATAAGTTTTGTGAGTGGATGAAGCCTTTATTCTTGCAAATTCCTTTGAATGATGCTATTAAATTGCCTCCTTACTCAAAGTATATGAAGGACATTGTCTCGAATAAAAGGAAGATCCCTAATGAAGAAATTTCTACTTTGCTTGCTAATTATTCCTTCAATGGTAAGGTTCCTAAGAAACTTGGAGACCCAGGGATTCCAACTATCCCTTGCTCTATTAAGAACAGTTATGTTAGAACTGCTTTGTGTGATTTGGGAGCTGGAGTTAGTGTTATGCCTTTCTCTCTCTATAAGAGGCTTCAACTTGAAAAATTAATACCAATTGATATATCTTTGCAAATGGCTGATAAATCTACCACTATTCCTGTGGGTATATGTGAGGATGTACTTGTTCAGGTGGCTCACAATTGCTTGATATTAACTGATTTTGTTGTGCTTGAAATGCCTGAAGATGATAATATGTCTATTATTCTTGGGAGACCCTTTCTTAATACTGCAGGGGCTGTTATTAATTGTAATCAAGGAAAGGTGACCTTCAATGTTAATGACAAGGAACATACTATCTATTTCCCCAAGAAGATTGAAAGGACTTATGGTTTGAATTCAATTGAACATGTTGAAGGCATTCAAGTTGGAGAAATATATTGTCCCATACCAAGAGAAAAATTTGTCAACATAATCATTAGTGGAATACAAAGTTTTGTCTCATATGCAATTTTTTTGGTAGCAAGACTTGATCAACCTTGTTAACAAAAGGATTCCATTGAACAAAACAATGTTTTCATTATGATTATCTCTGTTTATTTCTATCCTTTGCATTTTAGTTTTTGCTTTCGTTTAGTTTTATTTCTATTGTTAGTTGTTTGCATGTTCGAACCTATGTAGTTCTAGCCTTGTTTTTTCCTTGCATAATGTTTCCAAAAGAAAAAAAATCTGTCTGTCACAAAAAATCATTCTTCTATTTCTGAAAAATGCCCAAAAATAAAGTGTCTCGAAAAATTCCAGAAAATTCATATTAAATTTTTACGTGAAAAAAGGGGCAGAGGAGTACCTGGGAGGTACCAGGGGGGCCCACTAGGCAGGCACACCACATGGTGGCGTGGCCAGCCTTGGGTGGCGCCATGCCCTGGTGTGGGCCACCCCTGGCCCCCCACTAACTCTCTCACCTGCCACTTTCTTCTCTCTCCCGAGTAAGCTCCAGTTCATATCTCAAAATCGCGTTCTTGCTGTGCTTGCTCTTAATTTTTTCGATCTCCTTGCTCAGCCCATCTTTCTTGCTGAAATTTGGAGCAATTGTTCCCTGGTATGTGACTCCTCCCCTTGTCCAAGTAGATTTGTGTTTAGTGGATTATATGTTGAGTATTTTGCTGATGTAGGTGACTGGTTGTGAGGGCTTGTAAGCTTGTTTGATGCTTAGAGATATAGTTTGGATGCATGTTTAGGCCTCTTGCAAGTCCCTATGAGTAGAATCCTTCATTATATTTACTTTGCAATCACTTGTTTAATAGGTGTTTAAATTTCAGAATAGAAGATGAGTGAACACCACCTAAACCAACATGAGCTTTGGGTGCCTGAGGTCATGAAGGTCCACCAGGAGGAGGAAGTTTTTCCTTCCATTTATCCATGCTCTAAGTTCATGAGAGCTACAGGAATTCTACAAGATTTCCACACTTTGGTTTCTAATGCAGGGTTAGAGCACTTTTTGGAAGATGAACCTTGTCAATTTGTGAAGCTAACCATGTCTATGGTGCAGGACTTCCAATTTAGTCACTCTTTGCCTAACCCCATGGTCCATTACAAAATTTACAATATAGCTGTCGACCTTTCTCTTGATGATTTTTGTGCAGCTATTAAGGTACCTCAATGGGGATCATGTAGAAAGATTAAGGAGAGACCTGAACCACTCATGGATTCATACGCAGAAATTTGCCAAGGGAGTAGCTTCTCGAAGGAGAATGGAAAAATCCGTAACATTCATCTTCCCTCCATTCGCTAATTTGCCTACTTTATTACCAAGTGTGTTCTTGCTAAGAAAACTGCCAATAAGTTATCTTCGTTTGATCTAGCATTTATCTCTGTTGCTCTGAAACGAGATAGGTCTTACAACTTAGGTGCTTTGATAGCTTTCCGTCTTGCTGCTAACCGTGAGAAAGGTGGAATTTGTGGAGGCCTTATTGATTCTCGTTTACTAGCATTGCATGGTTTAGTGCCTCATCATCTAGACCTACAGTTTCCCATAGAGAGGCTTGATCTTAATTCCATGATACAGCATAAATTTGTTTCCTCGTGGGCTAGTATGAGTGAGTTATCTTATGAAATAACCTTTCTCAAAGCTGGTTGGAGAAAGAGCAAGTCCGAGCGTGTTGTTCTTTTGCCTGCACCTGTTTTGGTTAACCTTGATAACAGGGAAGGATGGTCCCTCATTGAGGAGGAGCTTGACACGTACTTGGGAGAGCTCTCCCAACAGGAACAGGACACTAGAAGGGAGGTCACGGATGATTCGGTCCAGCCCTCGAATGAGGGAGAGTCTTCATATCAGCACCCCGCTTATGATTGGGGAGCTTCTTCTTCCTCTCATGGGCCCAGCTACGACCATTCTTACCAAGATCCGCCCGCTTGGAACCCCTATTCGTACATGGATTGATACCCACTTAGGCCAAACGCCTAAGCTTGGGGAGTACACCACACCGCACTCATCTCCATATCATGTTGCGTCGGTACTTTGTATATTCATGTTTTCGTTCTCTTTTTAGTTTTCGTTCTTCTTTGCTTTTGCTTTCTAAAAACACAAAAAGACCAAAAATATTTTTGTTGTTCCTCTTTGGTTTGCTTCTTCTTTTTGCCTTGGTTTACTTTTCCCTTTTTGCTGTGTTTGAATTATTCGAAAAACCCAAATATATTTTCCTTTGCTTGTTTTTCTCTTTTGGTTCTTGTTTACAAATCGAAAACACCAAAAATATTTGTCGTTCTTCTTTGGTTTTTGTGAGTTTGCTACAGGGTTCGACAGTCCTCAGTGGATATTGTTTCATATTATTATTCAAGCCACACAAGTGAAGAGCAATAATGAGGATCAATGACAACTTGAGGCGTGGTAAGAGGCTGGTAACAAACTCTATTTGTTTTCATTTTTGTACATATACTCATCACTGTGGGCTTGCTTAGTCCGTTTGAGTAGGGTGTATGTTATCTTTGGATGATTAGTAGTTTTTGCTCTCTTATGATTAGCTCCAGCTCTCTAATAGTTTGTAGCATGTCTTATGAATGTTTGCTTGCATTGCTCTATTCATAAATTGGTATGACACCGTGGTATCCTCCTCTGAATGTTTCATTTGAATTGACTTGGCACATGCTCACGCATGCACATGACTGTAATAATCAGTTGAGCCTCAATGAATTATTTTGACTTGAGGATCTTGAATCACTTTCATGCCATGAGTAGTCCTGTTTTGTTGCAAGCATGATAATGACAGCTATTGCTCTCTCGTTTGTCGCTCCCTTACTATTGCTAGCCTTCACTTCCACTGAGTGTTTTACTCATGTTTCCAACTCCCTAAACCAAATATTTCCAGAGTGTCCACCATACCTACCTATTAGCATCATTTGCTACTCCCGTGCATATTCAATATGCCTTGTTTTCTTCCGAATAAAATGTTTGCTTGTTATGGGAAAATTAGTTAGTAAAGCTCTCACGAACTTGATGGCACACTTTATTCCCTGCACTGAATAAACCTGAACCATTGTGAACTCTCCATGAAAGTTATATGCTTGCAAATTATAGGCTGTGGATTAGCAGAACCGTGCTGTCACGGGGAACGCTTTCAACAGTTGTAAATATATACCCAGTTGATACCTTGCTCTTTTGTTTATGGATGTCGCTTGTGAAATAAAAGGGGAGCTTGTAAGTCCATGGAGTTATGTATGTGTGTTAGAGAAACGCCTGGGCCGCTGGTCTAATCCATGCTGACATGGTGGAAACCTGCAGCGTAACCATAATGATATCTATGAAGCATTCTTATAAAAAAGAGAGAGAGAGAGCTATTGAGAAAAAGAAAAAAAGAGTTTTATGAAAAGAGGAAAGAGAGAAAAAAGCACCATTTTCCCATGGTAAATAAGAAGATTGCTGAGATACTCATTGTCTGCTTGCCTTGTCATTTTGATATGGGGATTCTTCCGTATCATCGGGCAAGGGGTACCCCTTTGGCGGTTCTCAATGATATGCACATACTTACGATGACAAGAACTTACCGATAACTAAAGTTGAGTAGCATGAGGAGCGACCCTCGTACTCAAGGGACTTGGGATTTTCAGTTTATAGTCTGTCAAGCATATAACTTAGATTGGACCTCACTTTCACCTTAAGCACATTAAATATGCTTATGATAGGGGCAATGAGAGCTCAAAGCTAACGAGTACCATACTTTCAGCATTTGGAAGCCTTTCAAATTATTCAAAACCTTTTTCTTTCTTGTTGAGTCTCCACATATTCTTTGAGCACCTTCTTGAGAGCATAGTTGTCATTCTTTGTGTTTGTTCCATTACTTGATTATTTGTGTTATGACTTTGATGCTTGTATCCTTGATATCTTTACTTCTAGTCATCACTTGAACTTCAGAGGTGCCTTGATATTCATAATCAAAGGGCAAGCGAGATACCACTCTATCATACCTTTTTATGAGCATTGTAATGTTGCTTATGTTTCTGCTTCATGCTACTTATTATTCTTGAGTTGGAATCTCTTTATAGCTTGCAATGACTATTAAGTAGACTCAGTTGCATACTCTTTATTATGAATTGTCTGAGTAGTTGATCACATTGTTCAGAATATTTACATCATATGAAGCAAATGTGTTCGTGAAAGTTCTTTTATCGCACTCAGTTTTCAACTGAATTGCTTGAGGACAAGCAATAAGCTAAGCTTGGGGGAGTTGATACGTCCAAAACGTATCTACTTTCCCGAACACTTTTACTATTGTTTCTCCTCTATACTTGTGTGATTTGGATGCAACTAATGCGGACTGACGCTGTTTTCAACAGAATTGCCTTGGTGTCTACTTTTTGTGCAGAAAATCAACTATCAGGAAAAATCCCGGAAAATATGCCAAAAATCCTATTTCACCCGAAGACTCCAGGAGCTAGAATACGAGACAGAGAAGAGCCAGGGGGTGGCCACACCACCTGGTGGCACGGGCCAGGCTAGGCCGCGCCAGGGGGTGGAGTGGGCCCCCAGGCACCCTCTCAGCCTCTCTCTTCATCTATAAGAAGCCTTTTGACCTAAAAACTTCGGGAGGTTCGATGTTTTTCCAGAAGGAGTTTCGCTCCGTCGCCACCACCAGATTCCACGAAATAGCACCAGAAACTCCGTTCTGGCACCCTGCCAGGACGGGGAATTGGAGGAGATCATCGCCATCATCATCACCATCGCTTCTCCATCGACCATCCATGTTTCCCCCATCTATGAGTGACAAATCCCCCGCTGTAGGCTATGGGGATGGTAGGGATTGGATGAGATCATTCATGTAATGGCATCAGATTGTTAGGGCATGGTGCCTAGTATCTTTTATTAGTGCTTTATGACTTTGTTGCAACTTGTTGTGCTTAATGCTTGTCACTAGGGCCCAAGTGCCATGATTTCAGATCTGAACATGTTATTGATTCATTATGATAGTATTTTTTTTGGTCTTATCTGCAAGTTGTATACACACGTTGTTGTCCGGAACCTATGGCCCCGGCGATGTAAATCGATAACTAGGAAGGGAATGGCTTTGATGTGAGGATCACATGTGTTCACGGAGTGTTAATGCTTTGCTCCAGTGCTCTATTAAAAGGATCACCTTAATTTCCAGTAGTTCCCTTGAGGCCCGCTGCAAACGGGCTGGCAGGACAAAAGATGTTGTGCAAGTTCTCATTGCGAGCTCGTATGACTATATATGGAACACATGCCTAGGATTATCTAGTACTTGGATGCTTTATCTTATTTATCTGCAATTGCCCTATGTTTTGATTGCTATGTGAATTGTCTTGTCCATGCAACACCCGTCCATCCATCCCTATGCCTACCGCACTCGAATCCCATTGTTTACTTCTTTTGTTACTACTGTCTTTGCTTTACTACTACTGTTACTTTACTATTCCTACAACAAAACTGTTGCTACTGATAAACTGCTATGAGCAAGACAGTTTCGAGGTGCAGCTGAATTGACAACTCAGTTGTTAAGGCTGATAAATATTCTTTGGCTCCCCATGTGTCGAATCAATAAATTGGGTTTCACTTCCCTCGAAAATACTGCGATACACCCCCTATACTTGTGGGTCATCAATCAACATGGTGAGCTAAGGAAGAGGTGACAACTAAAGGAGACTTAATTTTTTTTCTGTTTTTGAAAAGAAAGCAAACTAGTAAAACTATTTTTTTTTGTGTTTTTGAAAAGAAAACAAGCAAACAAAGCAAAAAGAAACTAAGAAAAACAAAAATAACAAAGTAAAGAGATTGGTTATCAGGGACTCTCCTTGTGAAGATGTCCTTGACTCCCCGGCAACGGCGCTAGAAAAATGCTTGATGGCTCAATGCATGGCGCCCAGAAAAATGCTTGATGGCGGTGTTGATGTAGAGATCATTGGGAACCCCAAGAGGAAGGTATGATGAGCACAACAGCAAGTTTCCCTCAGTTATGAAACCAAGGTTTAATCGAACCAGTAGGAGCAAGGAAACACCCCAAAGGTGTTACTAGCTGAGCTTTGGCAGGGCGCACTACCGGGGAATGTTCATTTGTGGTACCAAACTTGGTGGGTGAGCGCACCGCGGTACCCGAGTTGCCATCAATCGCGCGGAGGGGCCATAGTAGATTCGCCAATTGTCTAGAAGGGCCAAATGGGGGTGAATACAAATCTAACGGCCGAACGGTCATTTGAACCAGACGAAAAACGGTTGAACTCAAATTCCAACATTACGTCAACTAGTCTTGGCCCTCCATGTCAGTATTCCCTATTATCTTTTACGGTCGTGGACTAGCTTACCCCTGCATGGACCAGATCCCTAAGTGGACGAGATCTATTTCTTTGCTCTGCTCTGGTCTTCTCCCCTGCTCCCCTCCCCATAACATTTGCTCAGCTCCGGCTGCTCGTCTCAGATTGGAGCTCGCACTTGCTCTAATTTGCGTCTCCGTCATGTCCGTTCAACCTCCCACGCCTCTAATCGAAGCTTGCAGTCGTCGTCGTTGCATCGTCCGCCGTATCGGAGCTTCACTTCCCTGGACTAATATCTCGCCTCTGGCTAGTCCTTCTCGCACGACGGAGCGCGTCCCGTCGGGCGATCCAGGCCGGCGACCGGCCTCAGGAAGTTGCGTGCTGCCAAGCACCCCAGGCATGGTAGCCCTGGCACAGTAGTTTGACGACCACGCTCTCATGGCCACTGTGATGGGCGTCTGTCCCGCCGTTTCGCCGGCAGAGTTGCTGTTGGCTTTCAGGTCTCGTTTTGGGATTAGACGAAATGAGGTCAACATTGAGGTATGCGCACCGCCATTCGATTTTTTTGTCCGGTTCGAGCACAGCTCAGACACCGAGCGCGTTCTGCATTCTTCCCGTTCTTTCGTGTGCTGCGGGGAGAAAATGAGCTTCATGCGTTGGCATCACGCCTGTGGGTGGGACGATCGCTTGGGGCAGCTTCGTTTCTTCTCCAAACTCGGTTTTGACGGCCTCCCATTAGATGCTTGGGAGCCAGAGGCCCTCAAGCAGGTCGTCAGTAGCCTTGGCGGCGAGCTGGTGGAAATCGTGCCACCGAGCGACAGATGGGTCATCGAGGTAAAGGCGTGACTGAAAGATCCTGACTCCGTTCCTAAGATGTACGAGGTGCAGATTCCAAGTAGGCAGGCGTGACACTTTCTTTGGAAGCACCCGGTCATCATCCACCTGGAGGAGGTTCTGGACTCGGTACATGGCATTCAGGGCCCCGAAGAGGCTGCCAGAAAGCTCCCTCGTCGCCTGTACTGTTGGCCTAGAAGGATCGATGGCACAGGACCGCCACCGTTTCGCGACGGGGCACACAGTTTCAGTGGGGGGACCAGGCTTGGACGAGATGGTTGTTCTGATTTCCCTTGAGTGAAGACAAAGCTCTAGTGAATTGCCGTGGTATGTGTGGCTAATGAATTTGTAGTATGGAGAGCGTAGCAAGAAGTTAGCATCGTCTAAAAATGTGTAATAGTTTGAATCGATGTAGTACGTGTGTGTAATAGTTTGAAGTAGTATGTGTGTAATAGTTTGAATCGATGTAGTATGTGTGGGTAATGAATTTGATGTAGTTTGTGTGCGTGTAATAGTTTGAATCGATGTAGTTGAACACCGTGCTTTATAATTTCTATGAATAACCAAGGACAACCTCATGAAAAGTGGGTGGTCTGGCAATGAGCAATGTCAATTCTGTGGATGTCAGGAAAATATAGTCCATCTCCTCTTCAAGTACTCTCTCCGTTTCAAAATATAAGATGTTTTAGCTTTGTGAATGGAGCGTATCTAGACATCTTTTAGTGATGGTGCTTTCTAAACCTAGATGAACCTACATACTAAAAGGGGACTAGATACACTTCATTCACAAAGCTAAAACATCTTATATTTTGAAATGGAGGGAGTACAAGGTAGCTACATTTGTAACATGTTGAACCGCAGGACCATTTTGCAGCAACACAAGACAAAGGAAAAAATGGTTTACAGCACAGACAGCAGACGCAAAATCTGTAGTCTGGGATAAAAATATGCCAGTTAACTAGATTAAACCATGACTAGTAATTGAAGGAAATAGGTACTTGATAGTATTTGCTTACAATAGTAGTACTTCCATACAAAAGGGTCTTATACCTGCACAAAAGTGGGCTAAACTTCCTACTAGTTTATAGAACAATTCGTCAGCATTTCATCTACAAAAGCCATTCTTCATTCTGAACTTAACTATTCTACACTGAAGAAACTACAGATCTCCACCAGAAAAGTTGGCTAGCTAATTGCCTTGAGAGGACATAAGTTCTTTGATCATTTAACCCAAACTGATCTATTGCCTTCCCGCCAAACTACAAGAAATCTGCATCGTTCATGCACGAGCGATTTGCGTGCGCCAGTCCCGGTTCAGTTGGACCATCGGCGCCGCCGCAATGATTTCTTCGAAACTGAAATTCGACATCTCCCTCTCGGGATCGTAGGTCCGTGTGAACTCGAACCTGAATTCCGGGGCTGAGCTGATGCCCGCCGCCGGCTCCGGTCGTCGAACAATCCAGCATGCTGAGTGTAGACGCTTGGTCGCCGCCACGGTACGACCTTCGACAGTGTGTAGGATGGAGCATCTTTGCCGCAGACGGCGTGCTCCCAGCCTACCCCACTGAGGTAAGGTAGTCCGCGCCGAAGCATGGACGCGAGAGTTCCTAGACCTAGGCACTGCCCTGTTCGAGGGTGTGTAACCTCGGCGGCGGCATGCTCTCATGAATGATTTGATACGTACCTTGTTCCCATTGCCTAGAGCAAGCCGTAATGCCGCCGCGCGATTTCTCCACATTGCTCTCTTGGCCCTGCTTGCCGCATCTGGCGCCGATGACGGCGCAGTCGCCGCCGTGGCCGATTCGGCACATTCGGGGAAATCATCCGCCTGGCAAGGCAATGGGAGACCGGCCTTGAAGTAGAGCTTCATGGCCTGCCTTAGAGGGGCTAAATACCCCGGTTTGGGATGTCATGGCGGCATGGGTTTTGATTTAAGCGGGCCATGTTACCCTAGTTGGTGCGGCGCGGAGGAGCTGCACAAGGTGAACTGTGGTTAGTCGGAGAAGGGGAGTGAAAGACTGACAGTAGGTTTGGACTACGGGTACGCGTGAAAATAACCATTTCCCATTTCCTTAGAGGGTAATAATTCGACACTCGTTGCACGAACAGCTCAATCTTTATTTCCCTTCTCAGCATAAGAGTGTGAACGTATTAAAAAGATCGGTCATGGCTATCCACCTCATCGGGCAATGACCCAGGACAGGTAGGAGACGGGGCCGGGTTTCATTTTAGAAATGTTGACGACTGTGCCCTTATGTTTATATGATATTATTTATATGCCACCATGTACCGTCGAGTGTAGCAACACCATCAGAAATAGGGGATAACGACGTGGCGTGTTTTATTTTTTTAAAGGGAATCAGAAACAGGGGATGCCGACGTGACATGTTTTCTGACTGGCGGGCCCGCCCCCTCCACCTTCGATGGCGCGCATCCCAGGTTCGAGGGGTGGTGCCGCCCACCAACACATTATTGTGCAATTTTCCATGTGGGACCTGAATTCCGGTGCTGAGCTGATGCCCGTGTCGAACACAAAGAATTTTGAAAGAAGCTACTAAAAATAAATATTTTGAATTCTGGAAGTACTAAATTTAAATACATTACAATTTTGTCTAAAAGGTAATACGCATTCTGATCATCGAAATAATATAAATACAGTACACATTTCTACTTCGAAAAATAGACCTGAAAATGCTAGCAAATAACCTAGGATGAATATATGATTCATTCTCCCCTATATATTTCGTCGGCGGCGGCTCCCGCGTGCTGCAACACATGTTTAGAGAACTGTCTTAAATGCGATGTCTGCCGATATCTCGTCTGAGGGTAAGGCCTCGGTGTATGTTCCAGACTTAAGCCATACATTACAATTGTTGGTTCCTCTTCCTAGGCTTGAACCTCATGATCGTACAGTCTAATGTAATTCCTGTAGTATATGCAACCGGGTTTGACTGTGGGGTGTAACCTGGTGTCAATGGAGATAGACCGATTGTAACCAACGAAGAGGGCACGACTTCCAATGTCGCCGATGGCCTCGAGAGAGCGGTTCTCCGTGTCCACCCGGTACAACACCGGTTGCCCTTTGGCGAAATCCCCGTTCAACACAAGAAGCAGATCACCATTTGACTCCCCAAGGTAAAAATTGTAGGTTCCGTACTGTTCAAAAGCTGGGGCGAAATTATTTTGGCCATCGTGATGTCTTTCATGGCCGCTCTAATCGGATGTTGGTCGACAAGATGTCTCCATTCTCAAGTAATGCATATACTTCCCCTCGGAATGCCGTCATGCAGACCAAAAGCGTATCAGGAGGTGGCGAATACAATCCTTCTCCAAATGATCCATTGATTTGCCCCGTTGGGGTGCTCTCATCGGCCCATGCAATATGATCTGGATAATCAGTGCAAACGAACACCATCATCGGGGATTTCGTCACGATGACAGATTCCAGAAGATCAGATGGTCTGTGTGCTTGAAACTCAGTGTTAGACTTATGAGTGATTGGGTTCAGAAGCTGAATCTAGTACGGCTCCACCCTCTGAGCAAGCACGATGATGCCACGAGAAACACCGAAGAAGTAGAATCTTTGAAGAAGAGGGCATCAGTTAGCACTAAGATGTTTACAATGGAAAATACCAATAAATATCGGATGTGAATGTGAACCTACGATGGACGTCCATTAGATTTGTCCTGAAGCAATGACCAGTGGCAAGGTTGAGGAAGGTGAAGTCGCCAACGTCTGGAAGTGTGTTATCTATCATGATCCAGCTGTTGAGATGGAATTCGGGCACCTTTAAAGTGCGGCGCCAATCGGTGCAGACTTCCTGACAAGCAGCATAGGTGTCGACGTACTCCTCTTTCTCCAGCAAATAGTCGGCGATCTTGCGAAGTGGGTCGGCCACGAGATCGGCCTAGTTCCTCTTCATCTGGCTATTGGCCATGGCTTATGTGTAGGAATGTTTTGATCGAGGAAGAAAGAAGAACTACCACTGCGAGGAGAAGAAGAAGAGGATAACAGACGAGGGAGACGAAGCGGAACTGCCACTGCGAGGAGACGATGAGACGGGGGAGAAGAAGTGGAACTGCCAATTCAAGTTTGGATCAACGGGCTTTTTTCCGGAACTAGCGCGTGGACCAGCCATGCACTGCATGCAAGTTTTGATCAAATAGACTGACATGTGGGACTTGCTAAAAATTCAGTGAAGTGCTCCCCGTGCATAGTGTGCTGACAGGTGGCATGTTTTCTGACAGGCGGGCCCGCCTCCTCCACCTACGACGGCGCGCGTCCCAGGTTCAAGGGCTGGTGCCGCCCACCAACACATTATTGTGCGATTTTCCATGCTTTGTCGCAACCAGCTCCACTCCGCTCCTCTTCTCTGCACCTGCCGCCGCCACTCCGCTCAGTCGTGCACCGCTCTCGTCGTCCCCTTGGGTCGTCGTCCTCCCGCCCTCCCCTCCCTACCATCCCCTCACGTCCCCTCCTCTCCCCTCCCTGCCCTGTCTCCTTGCCGCCGCCCACTCCCTAGGCATGTCTGGAAATGAAAACCGAGAGTTGGCCGTTAGGTTAGGGGCCCAACGACGCTGGTGATCCGGATCCCGCTCGGAGATGGATCCTGCGAGGCTTGAGAGCACGGATATGGGTCCTGCGCGGCTGGAGAGCACAGAATCTCCTTCAAGCCTGGAGAGCACAGAGAACAACGAAACAGGGGGAGAGGTAGCGGGGTGCAGAGCTTTGGAGGTATGGAGCCCGGAGAAGGTGTCGTGCGTCCACATTGAAAGGTAAGAACTGTGATTCCTTATCCGCATACCCCAATAGCGTTTCTAGTCCCGTGGTGATGCCAAGGATATGGGTTGGTAACCGCAGGACGTCTATACAGCTTGTCCTTGAGCATGATGCTTTGTCAAGCGAGCATGAAGGCACTGAAACGTGTGGCGGTGCGGATGATGATGAGAAAGCATATCCAGACGTGGCTGCTGACCCTTATAGGATGGAGAGTAGGGAATATTTGGTTGATTCAAACTTTGAGCCTGACTATGGGACTGATGAGGAAGAGGAATGTGAAGATGTGGAAATGGGATGTAGATACGACGACGAAGACGTAGATAGGCCAGTGATACACTTTGACAGGGACAATCCTACAATTGATGAGGGGACTGTCTTTGATAATGTGGAGGACTGCAGATATGCAGTTGCAACCTATGCAATCAGAGGTGGGTTCGAATTTATCATTGAAAAGAGCGACCAAAAGAGATTTAGGGTGCACAGTAGGGAAAGTAATGTGTGTAAATGGAGATTACATGCATCTCCAATGCGGGGTGGACACCCATTTCAGGTTGCAATATCTACATTTAGTTTCAGTCTTTCTCATATTTATTCTGCTGATAACTAGCTCTGAATTATTTGGATTCTTATCGAATGCAGATCAAAGTAAACACGAAGGAACACAACTGCCCTAAAATACTTCTTTAAGTGGTAAAATTAGACCGACAACTACCAAGTGGATTGCTGCTACTGTACTTGACTGGGTGAGGCAGGATCATAACATTGAACCAGCTAAACACAGTGCAAAGATTAGCAAAAAGTTTAACGTTCTGATTCCTTATCACAGAGTCTTTGATGGGAAGGAGATGGCTCTAGACTTCATTCAAGGCAAGTGGAATGACAGTTTTCATATGTTGTATAGTTTCAAAGCTCAGGTAGAGAACATCACCGGTAGTGTTGTTGACATCGATTACGAGGTTGTGAAAGGGAGAAAAGGTCTCGAGGGGGTCAAGTATAGCGGCATACAAGATATGCTTCAGGAGATGTTTTGTGCACTGAAGGCATCTTGGAAGGGTTCCTAGGCGGCTGCAGGCCATACTTAGCAATAGGCAACTTCTTTAACAGGGAAGTTCAGGGGACATGTTATACCTTGTGCTTTGGACACGCATAATTGGCTTCTACCGTAGCTTATCCGTTCTTGAGGTGAATCAAATGAAAGCTGGACATGGTTCATCACGAGACTACGGGAAGTAATTGGTCACTGAAGGCTTGGTGATACACACGGTGCATCGGAGGGTCTTGAGAATCTTGTTGATGTTGTGTTTCACGGGTTGAGCATAGGAATGCATGCGGCACCTCGCTACTAACTTCACGAAGAAGTTCAAGGAAAGATCTTTGAAGAGGACTTGTGGCGATCAGCATACATACATCCCAAGCACGCATGCTACTTACTTGCAGAACATGTATGTAGTTCCAAAGGTGAAAAAATACCTTGAGGAACATCACACCAAGCTATGGGCCAGAAGCAAGTTTGGTGAGTTAAGCAAGGTGCAGTTTGTATGCAATAATTTGGCAGAGAGTTTCAATGATAAGATTTCGGGCATGAAGACACTTGGAATTGTTATTTTGTTGGATGCAATAAGACAGTGCATAATGGTGAAGATAGATTTAAGGCAAAGAATTTGTGCAAGAAATTTTGTAGGCCATAAAATAGTTCCAAAGGTGGTTATGTTACTGAATGCAAGAACCAGGGCAATGAGAACGATAAAGATGAGGGTGGTCAGAAGTTCCAGAACATTGGCTAAGGTTTATGCAGAATACAAGCGTGGAAGTGAACAGAGGTACACTGTAGACATTGGAAACAAGACTTGTTCATGCATGCAGTGGCAGATTACTGGTCTGCCATGTCACCATGCAATTTACTTCATCTTAAAGCTTAGAGGTAACGGAGCTGAAATAGAGAACTATGTCGACAACTATCTCTCTGTGGACAAGTTTGGTGCAACTTATGCAGAAAACGTACCACCTATGGCCGATGAAAATGATTCGGAGATTGTCGATCCAGGGTTCAAACTTTAACCACCAGTTCTTAGGAGGCCACCTGGGAGGCCTAGAAAGCTAAGGATCGTAGCCTCCACCAATAAAGGTCCAAGGCTTGGTACTAGGAAAAGGAAATGCGGATGTTGTGGCGGATTCGGCCATATCAAGAGGTTGTGCAAAAACCCAGTTACACATGTTATTGTCCCTGTTCACACCCCGGTGGCAGGAAATGAGGCTTCTCAGCCAGAACTGGCGGAAGAGCAGCGCAAAGACGGTGATGAGCACTCGGAGGAAAACATACGTAAGCAGCCAATTTATGATGAACTAGAGGTGCCGGCGAGAAAAGGGTATGAAAAGAAACAAAAGGGTAAGCGGAACAGGGAGGAAAGGGCAAATAATGGAGGTGTATTAGAATATGAAGAAGTTGCAGGGGTGATTGAGGATGTCCTTGAGGATCTTTCGGCTAACTGCAGGAGAAATAATAAATCCCTGCCAATTTCATCTTTGTACGATTCTCCGGATGAAAGGTAAGCTTAAAAATTGTTTTATTTGCCATTTTATCATTTTTTATCCTCATCAACTGATGCTTAATGCAGCGTGGGCTAGCAGACTAATAAGAGGAGCAGAAAGATGCGGGCATAGTAACGTCCTATGTTGAATTGTATCATTGAAACTAAACTAGCCGTGTCATCTTTATTTATATCTGGTGCATGCAACGTGTCTGTGATGGGGTCATGTGGACCAGATTACATTTTTTAAAATATTATTATATTAATTTTTTACCTGCGTTTGGACGCGGCTACTAGTTCCCATCTCCCTTGCATTCCCATCTCCTCTGGCGCACTCCAGAATTATGGATGTGCCATCAAGTAGCAGAGTCAGCGTATTGTCCCATCAGGTGTGAACACAATGACTTTGTTTGTTTAGAATTTGACAACTTTTGATTAGTTTGAAAGACAGAGAAACCTAAAACATGTATCTAGACATGTTTTGGGTATAGACACTTTTATTAAATATCTAAAAAAACTAAGTCAGTTATATCTGGACAGGAGTAGTACACTATTACAACACGCTCGATCCCTGCTCCTCAAGCACTCAAATTACGGTGTGCCATCAAGTCTGGGAGCAGTCGGTATTGTCCCATCAGATATGCCAGGGAACGCGCGGATTTTATTTTCAGGATCGGACGAGTTTCGATCGACTAGTTTCAAAGACAAAGACAACTAAAACATGGCCAACATATATAGATTATGACAATAATCGACCATGACTTAGGTGACCCAGATCCAAAGAGCGCATTAAGATACACTACATAGATTTAATTTGGGAAAATTTGCTACAAGACACCGTTATTTTCTGGCGTTTGCTAAAACACACCGCTCAATTGTAATGGTACCTGGCAAAGACACAATCGGACGGTGTGTTGCAGCAAATAAATGATAGAAAATAAATTTCCCATTTAATTTATGCTTAAGTGGCCCTAATCGATTATGATGCTCCCACAGTCTCCATCATTGACAACGTTGTCGCGTCGCTTGACCTCCTCGTGTGGAATCGATGCCGGCGTTCCCGGCAGTTCCTCCTCCTCATGGATTCTTCACGGCCGCATCGATAATGGTGGAGGTAAATGCCCGTGCACTGCCAAGCGCTGCCTCCCTTTGGGGTTCTTGCGAATCCGGTGGATCTCCGCGGTGGAGTTCCGCGCGCAATCAACACAGATGCTCCTTCTTGAACAGCTTCGCGATGCTGGCTCGTCTGCGGTCTGCGCCATTGCCCTCTTCCGCTCCGACAGCTGGCGGCAGCGCTCCTCGATCTGCCTCGCCAACACGTTGTCGTGCAAGAGCGGCGCGACAGGAACCTCGGCATAGCTGAGCTCGAAGCCGACCGGAAGCCTCGCTAACGGTGGCGCGAGTATGTCGTAGTGGGCGAACATCTGAACCTTGTGCAAGCTGAGTTTGGGCCTCTCCCTCTCCATGGCGATGAAGGAACACGATCTGATTTTCTGCCCTGAGGTTAAGGGGATAAAGGCAAGGACGTAGGCCCAGCGTAGTTGCCACGGCCAATCAGTTCGCAGAACAAACTTCTCGCGGATCGCCCTCGTGAAGGACATCACTATCGTCCACGCACCCCGATCCAACGGCGCCTAACAATCGGGGATCGGGTCTTCTAGAAGCCCAGAGCGGTTGTTGGTTAGTTCTGCGTCCCGATTGTTTGTGGCCAACGGCGGTAGTTGGAAATAATACACATTTCAATGACACTGATGGATCCATGTGTGGTCTCTAAAGAGAACACACATCCAATGACTCTGGTTGTTGTTACTAAAAAGAACACACATGCAATGACACTGGTGGATCCATATGTGGTATGTGAAAAGAACACGCATGTAATGACTCCAGTTGTTGTTAGTGAAAAGAACACACATGCAATGACACTGGTGGATCCATGGGTGGATTTTGAAAATAACACACATGCAATGACACTAGTGGATCCATAGGTGGTATGTGCAAAGAACACACATGCAAGATGACTCTGGTTGTTGTTACTAAAAAGAACACACATGCAATGACACTGGTGGATCAATGGGAGGATTGTGAAAAGAGCACACATGCAAAATGACATGGTTGTTGTTACTAAAAGAACACACATGCAATGACCTTGGTGGATCCATGTTGGTTCTCTGTAGAGCACACACATTTCAATGACACTGGTGGATCCATAAGTGGTATGTGAAAAGAACACACATGCAAAATGACTCTGGTTGTTAGTGAAAATAACACACATGCAATGACACTGGTGGATCCATAGGTGGTATGTGAAAAGAACACACATGCAAAATGACTTTGGTTGTTGTTAGTGAAAATAACACACATGCAATGACACTAGTGGATCCATAGGTGGTATGTGAAAAGAACACACATGCAAAATGACTCTGGTTGTTGTTACTAAAAAGAACACACATGCAAGGACTGTGGATCCATGGGTGGATTGTGAAAAGAACACACATGCAATGACACTGGTGGATCCATAGGTGGTATGTGAAAAGAACACACATGCAAAATGACTCTGGTTGTTGTTACTAAAAGGAACACACATGCAATGACACTGGTGGATCCATGTGTGGTCTCAGAGAACACACATTTCAATGACACTGGTGGATCCATAGGTGGTATGTGAAAAGAACACACATGAAAATGACTGGTTGTTGTTACTAAAAGAACACACATGCAATGACACTGGTGGATCCATGTGTGGTATGTGAAAGAACACACATGCAAAATGACTCTAGTCCATGTGTTGTTAGTGAAAATAACACACATGCAATGACACTGGTGGATCCATGGGTGGATTGTGAAAAGAACACACATGCAATGACACTGGTGGATCCATAGGTGGTATGTGAAAAGAACACACATGCAAAATGACTCTGGTTGTTGTTACTAAAAAGAACACACATGAAATGACACTGGTGGATCCATGTGTGGTCTCTGTAGAGAACACACATTTCATTGACACTGGTGGATCCATAGGTGGTATGTGAAAAGAACACACATGCAAAATGACTCTGGTTGTTGTTAGTGAAAAGAACACACATGCAATGACACTAGTGGATCCATAGGTGGTATGTGAACAGAACACACATGCAAAATGACTCTGGTTGTTGTTAGTGAAAAGAACACACATGCAATGACACTAGTGGATCCATAGGTGGTATGTGAAAAGAACACACATGCAAAATGACTCTGGCTGTTGTTACTAAAAAGAACACACATGCAATGACTCTGGTTGATCCATGGGTGGATTGTGAAAAGAACAAACATGCAATGACACTGGTGGATCCATAGGTGGCATGTGAAAAGAACACACATGCAAAATGACTCTGGTTGTTGTTACTAAAAAGAACACACATGCAATGACACTGGTGGATCCATGGGTGGTCTGTGATTAGAACACACATTTCAATGACACTGGTGGATACATAAGTGGTATGTGAAAAGAACACACATGCAAAATGACTCTGGTTGTTAGTGAAAAGAACACACATGCAATGACACTGGTGGATCCATAGGTGGTATGTGAAAAGAACACACATGCAAAATGACTTTGGTTGTTGTTAGTGAAAATAACACACATGCAATGACACTAGTGGATCCATAGGTGGTATGTGAAAAGAACACACATGCAAAATGACTCTGGTTGTTGTTACTAAAAAGAACACACATGCAATGACTCTGGTTGATCCATGGGTGGATTGTGAAAAGAACACACATGCAATGACACTGGTGGATCCATAGGTGGTATGTGAAAAGAACACACATGCAAAATGACTCTGGGTGTTGTTACTAAAAAGCACACACATGCAATGACACTGGTGGATCCATGTGCGGTCTCTGTAGAGAACACACATTTCAATGACACTGGTGGATCCATAGGTGGTATGTGAAAAGAACACACATGAAAAATGACTCTGGTTGTTGTTACTAAAAAGAACACACATGCAATGACACTGGTGGATCCGTATGTGGTATGTGAAGAGAACACACATGCAAAATGACTCTAGTTGTTGTTGCTAAAAAGAACAGACATGCAATGACACTGGTGAATCCATGTGCGGTCTTTGTAGAGAACACACATTTCAATGACACTGGTGGATCCATAGGTGGTATGTGAAAAGAACACACATGCAAAATGACTCTTGTTGTTGTTACTAAAAAGAACACACATGCAATGACACTGGTGGATCCATAGGTGGTATGTGAAGAGAACACACATGCAAAATGACTCTGGTTGTTGTTACTAAAAAGAACACACATGCAATGACTCTGGTTGATCCATGGGTGGATTGTGAAAAGAACACACATGCAATGACACTGGTGGATCCATAGGTGGTATGTGAAAAGAACACACATGCAAAATGACTCTGGTTGTTGTTACTAAAAAGAACACACATGCAATGACACTGGTGGATCCATGTGCGGTCTCTATAAAGAACACACATTTCAATGACACTGGTGGGTCCATAGGTGGTATGTGAAAAGAACACACATGCAAAATGACTCTGGTTGTTGTTACTAAAAAGAACACACATGCTATGACACTGGTGGATCCATAGGTGGTATGTGAAGAGAACACACATGCAAAATGACTCTGGTTGTTGTTACTAAAAAGAACACACATGCAATTACACTGGTGGATCCATGGGTGGATTGTGAAAAGAACACACATGCAATGACACTGGTGGATCCATAGGTGGTATGTGAAAAGAACACACATGCAAAATGACTCTTGTTGTTGTTACTAAAAAGAACACACATGCAATGACACTGGTGGATCCATGTGTGGTCTCTGTAGAGAGCACACATTTCAATGACACTGGTGGATCCATATGTGGTATGTGAAAAAACACACATGTAATGACTCTGGTTGTTGTTAGTGAAAAGAACACACATGCAATGACACTGGTGGATCCATGTGTGGTCTCTAAAGAGAGCACACATTTCAATGACTCTTGTTGTTGTTAGTAAAAAGAACACACATGTAATGAAACTGGTGGATCCATCTGTGGTCTCTGAAGAGAGCACACATGCAATGACACTGGTTGTTGTTACTAAAAAGAACACACATGCAATGACACTAGTGGATCCATAGGTCGTATGAGAAAAGAACACACATGCAAAATGACTCTGGTTGTTGTTACTAAAAAGAACACACATGCAATGACACTCGTGGATCCATGTGCGGTCTCTGTAGAGAACACACATTTCATTGACACTGGTGGATCCATAGGTGGTATGTGAAAAGAACACACATGCAAAATGACTTTGGTTGTTGTTAGTGAAAAGAACACACATGCAATGACACTAGTGGATCCATAGGTGGTATGTGAAAAGAACACACATGCAAAATGACTCTGGTTGTTGTTACTAAAAAGAACACACATGCAATGACTCTGGTTGATCCATGGGTGGATTGTGAAAAGAACACACATGCAATGACACTGGTGGATCCATAGGTGGTATGTGAAAAGAACACACATGCAAAATGACTCTGGTTGTTAGTGAAAAGAACACACATGCAATGACACTAGTGGATCCATAGGTGGTATGTTAAAAGAACACACATGCAAAATGACTCTGGTTGTTGTTACTACAAAGAACACACATGCAATGACACTGGTGGATCCATGTGCGGTCTCTGTAGAGAGCACACATTTCAATGACACTGGTGGATCCATATGTGGTATATGAAAAAACACACATGCAATGACTCTGGTTGTTGTTAGTGAAAAGAACACACATGCAATGACACTGGTGGATCCATGTGTGGTCTCTAAAGAGAGCACACATTTCAATGACTCTTGTTGTTGTTAGTAAAAAGAACACACATGTAATGAAACTGGTGGATCCATCTGTGGTCTCTGAAGAGAGCACACATGCGATGACACTGGTTGTTGTTACTAAAAAGAACACAAATGCAATGACACTGGTGGATCCATAGGTTGTATTAGAAAAGAACACACATGCAAAATGACTCTGGTTGTTGTTACTAGAAAGAACACACATGCAATGACACTGGTGGATCCATGTGCGGTCTCTGTAGAGAACACACATTTCATTGACACTGGTGGATCCATAGGTGGTATGTGAAAAGAACACACATGCAAAATGACTTTGGTTATTGTTACTAAAAAGAACACACATGCAATGACACTAGTGGATCCATATGTGGTATGTGAAGAGAACACACATGCAAAATGACTCTAGTTGTTGTTGCTAAAAGGAACAGACATGCAATGACACTGGTGGATCCATGGGTGGATTGTGAAAAGAACACACATGCAATGACACTGGTGGATCCATAGGTGGTATGTTAAAAGAACACACATGCAAAATGACTCTGGTTGTTGTTACTAAAAAGAACACACATGCAATGACACTGGTGGATCCATGTGTGGTCTCTGTAGTGAACACACATTTCAATGACACTGGTGGATCCATACGTGGTATGTGAAAAGAACACACATGCAAAAATACTCTGGTTGTTGTTAGTGAAAAGAACACACATGCAATGACACTGGTGGATCCATAGGTGGTATGTCAAAAGAACACAGATGCAAAATGACTCTGGTTGTTGTTACTAAAAAAAACACATGCAATGACTCTGGTTGATCCATGGGTGGATTGTGAAAAGAACACACATGCAATGACATTGGTGGATCCATAGGTGGTATGTGAAAAGGACACACATGCAAAATGACTGTGGTTGTTGTTACTAAAAAGAACACACATGCAATGACACTGGTGAATCCATGTGCGGTCTCTGTAGAGAACACACATTTCAATGACACTGGTGGATCCATAGGTGGTATGTGAAAAGAAAAGACATGCAAAATGACTCTTGTTGTTGTTACTAAAAAGAACACACATGCAATGACACTGGTGGATCCATAGGTGGTATGTGAAGAGAACACACATGCAAAATGACTCTGGTTGTTGTTACTAAAAAGAACACACATGCAATGATTCTGGTTGATCCATGGGTGGATTGTGAAAAGAACACACATGCAATGACACTAGTGGATCCATAGGTGGTATGTGAAAAGAACACACATGCAAAATGACTCTGGTTGTTGTTACTAAAAAGAACACACATGCAATGACACTGGTGGATCCATGTGCGGTTTCTATAAAGAACACACATGCAATGACACTGGTGGATCCATATGTGGTATGTGAAAAGAACACACATGCAAAATGACTCTGGTTCTTACTAAAAAGAACACACATGCAATGACACTGGTGAATCCATAGGTGGGATGTGAAGAGATCACACATGCAAAATGACTCTGGTGGTTGTTACTAAAAAGAACACACATGCAATGACATTGGTGGATCCATGGGTGGATTGTGAAAAGAACACACATGCAATGACACTGGTGGATCCATAGGTGGTATGTGAAAAGAACACACATGCAAAATGACTCTGGTTGTTGTTACTTAAAAGAACACACATGCAATGACACTGGTGGACCCATGTGTGGTCTCTGTAGAGAGCACACATTTCAATGACACTGGTGGATCCATATGTGGTATGTGAAAAGAACACACATGCAATGACTCTGGTTGTTGTTAGTGAAAAGAACACACATACAATGACCTTTGGTGGATCCATGTGTGGTCTCTAAAGAACACATTTCAATGACTCTTGTTGTTGTTAGTAAAAAGAACACACATGCAATGACACTGATGGATCCATGTGTGGTCTCAAGAAGACACATGCAATGACACTGGTTGTTACTAAAAAGAACGCACATGCAATGACACTGGTGGATCCATGTGTGGATTGTGAAGTGAACACACATGCAATGACTCCAGTTGTTGTTAGGGAAAAGAACATACATGCAATGACACCGGTGGATCCATGTGTGGTCTCTGTAGAGAACACACATTTCAATGACACTGGTGGATCCATAGGTGGTATGTGAAAAGAACACACATGCGAAATGACTCTAGTTGTTGTTAGTGAAAAGAACACACATGCAATGACACTGGTGGATCCATAGGTGGTATGTGAAAAGAACACACATGCAAAATGACTGGTTGTTGTTACTAAAAAGAACACACATGTATTGACTCTGGTGGATCCATGGGTGCATTGTGAAAACAACACACATGCAATGACAGAGGTGGATCCATAGGTGGTATGTGAAAAGAACACACATGCAAAATGACTCTGGTTGTTGTTACTAAAAAGAACACACATGCAATGACACTGGTGGATCCATGTGCGGTCTCTGTAAAGAACACACATTTCAATGACACTGGTGGATCCATAGGTGGTATGTGAAAAGAACACACATGCAAAATGACTCTGGTTGTTGTTACTAAAAAGAACACACATGCAATGACACTGGTGGATCCATAGGTGGTATGTGAAGAGAACATACATCCAAAATGACTCTGGTTGTTGTTACTAAAAAGAACACACATGCAATGACTCTCTTTGATCCATGGGTGCATTGTGAAAAGAACACACATGCAATGACACTGGTGGATCCATAGGTGGTATGTGAAAAGAACACACATGCAAAATGACTCTGGTTGTTGTTACTAAAAAGAACACACATGCAAAGACACTCGTGGATCCATGTGCGGTCTTTTAGAGAACACACATTTCAATGACACTGGTGGATCCATAGGTGGTATGTGAAAAGAACACACATGCAAAATGACTCTGGTTGTTGTTAGTGAAAAGAACACACATGCAATGACACTAGTGGATCCATAAGTGGTATGTGAAAACAACACACATGCAAAATGACTCTGGTTGTTACTAAAAAGAACACACATGCAATGACTGGATTTGATCCATGGGTGGATTGTGAAAAGAACACACATGCAATGACACTGTTGGATTCATAGGTGGTATGTGAAAAGAACACACATGCAAAATGACTCTGGTTGTTCTTACTAAAAAGAACACACATGCAATGACACTAGTGGATCCATGTGCGGTCCCTGTAGAGAACACACATTTCAATGACACTGGTGGATCCATAGGTGGTATGTGAAAAGAACACACATGCAAAATGACTCTGGTTGTTATTACTAAAAAGAACACACATGCAATGACACTGGTGGATCCATAGGTGGTATGTGAAGAGAACACACATTCAAAATGACTCTGGTTGTTGTTACTAAAAAGAACACACATGCAATCACACTAGTGGATCCATGGGTGGATTGTGAAAAGAACACACATGCAATGACCTTGGTTCTTGTTACTAAAAGAACACACATACAATGAAACTGGTGGATCCATGTGTGGATTGTGAAAAGAGCACACATGCAATGACACTGGTGGATCCATATGTGGTATGTGAAAAGAACACACATGCAAAATGACTCTGGTTCTTGTTAGTGAAAAGAACACACATGCAATGACACTGGTGGATCCATAGGTGGTATGTGAAAAGAACACACATGCAAAATGACTGTGGTTGTGTTTACGAAAATGAACACACAGGCAAGACCACTGGTGGATCCATGGGTGGATTATGAAAGAGCACACATGCAATGACACTGGTGGATCAATGTGTGGTATGTGAAAAGAATACACATGCAAAATGACTGGTTGTTGTTAGTGAAAAGAACACACATGCAATGACACTAGTGGATCCATGTGTGGTCTCTAAAGAACACACCTTTCAATGACCCTTGTTATTGTTAGTATAAAGATCTCAGATGCAATGACACCGGTGGATCCATGTGTGGTATCTGAAGAGAGCACACATGCAATGACACTGGTTGTTGTTACTAAAAAGAACACACATGCAATGACTGGTGGATCCATGTGTGGATTGTGAAGAGAACAGACATTCAATGACTCTAGTTGTTGTTAGTGAAAACAACATACATGCAATGACTTCAGGTGGATCCATGTGTGGTCTCAGAGAGAACACACATTTCAATGACACTGGTGGATCCATAGGTGGGATGTGAAAAGAACACACATGCAAAATGACTCTGGTTGTTGTTAGTGAAAAGAACACATATGCAATGACACTGGTGGATCCATAGGTGGTATGTGAAAATAACACACATGCAAAATGACTCTGGTTGTTGTTAGTGAAAAGAACACACATGGAATGACACTGGTGGATCCATAGGTGGTATGTGAAAAGAAAACACATGCAAAATGACTCTTGTTGTTGTTACTAAAAAGAACACACATGCAATGACACTAGTGGATCCATAGGTGGTATGTGAAGAGAACACACATGCAAAATGACTGGTTGTTGTTACTAAAAAGAACACACATGCAATGACTCTGGTTGATCCATGGGTGGATTGTGAAAAGAACACACATGCAATGACACTGGTGGATCCATAGGTGGTATGTGAAAAGAACACACATGCAAAATGACTCTGGTTGTTGTTACTAAAAAGAACACACATGCAATGACACTGGTGGATCCATGTGCGGTCTCCATAAAGAACACACATTTCAATGACACTGGTGGATCCATTGGTGGTGTGCGAAAAGAACACACATGCAAAATGACTCTGGTTGTTGTTACTAAAAAGAACACACATGCTATGACACTGGTGGATCCATAGGTGGTATGTGAAGAGAACATACATCCAAAATGACTCTGGTTGTTGTTACTAAAAAGAACACACATGCAATGACTCTCTTTGATCCATGGGTGCATTGTGAAAAGAACACACATGCAATGACACTGGTGGATCCATAGGTGGTATGTGAAAAGAACACACATGCAAAATGACTCTGGTTGTTGTTACTAAAAAGAACACACATGCAAAGACACTCGTGGATCCATGTGCGGTCTTTTAGAGAACACACATTTCAATGACACTGGTGGATCCATAGGTGGTATGTGAAAAGAACACACATGCAAAATGACTCTGGTTGTTGTTAGTGAAAAGAACACACATGCAATGACACTAGTGGATCCATAAGTGGTATGTGAAAACAACACACATGCAAAATGACTCTGGTTGTTGTTACTAAAAAGAACACACATGCAATGACTCTGGTTGATCCATGGGTGGATTGTGAAAAGAACACACATGCAATGACACTGGTGGATCCATAGGTGGTATGTGAAAAGAATACACATGCAAAATGACTCTGGTTGTTGTTACTAAAAGGAACACACATGCAATGACACTGGTGGATCCATGTGCGGTCTCTGTAGAGAACACACATTTCAATGACACTGGTGGATCCATAGGTGGTATGTGAAAAGAACACACATGCAAAATGAATCTGGTTGTTATTACTAAAAAGAACACACATGCAATGACACTGGTGGATCCATAGGTGGTATGTGAAGAGAACACACATTCAAAATGACTCTGGTTGTTGTTACTAAAAAGAACACACATGCAATCACACTAGTGGATCCATGGGTGGATTGTGAAAAGAACACACATGCAATGACACTGGTTCTTGTTACTAAAAAGAACACACATCCAATGAAACTGGTGGATCCATGTGTGGATTGTGAAAAGAGCACACATGCAATGACACTGGTGGATCCATATGTGGTATGTGAAAAGAACACACATGCAAAATGACTCTGGTTCTTGTTAGTGAAAAGAACACACATGCAATGACACTGGTGGATCCATAGGTGGTATGTGAAAAGAACACACATGCAAAATGACTCTGGTTGTTTTTACTAAAAAGAACACACATGCAATAACACTGGTGGATCCATGGGTGGATTATGAAAAGAGCACACATGCAATGACACTGGTGGATCAATGTGTGGTATGTGAAAAGAACACACATGCAAAATGACTCTGGTTGTTGTTAGTGAAAAGAACACACATGCAATGACACTAGTGGATCCATGTGTGGTCTCTAAAGAGAGCACACCTTTCAATGACCCTTGTTATTGTTAGTAAAAAGAACACACATGCAATGACACAGGTGGATCCATCGGTGGTATCTGAAGAGAGCACACATGCAATGACACTGGTTGTTGTTACTAAAAAGAACACACATGCAATGACTGGTGGATCCATGTGTGGATTGTGAAGAGAACAGACATTCAATGACTCTAGTTGTTGTTAGTGAAAACAACATACATGCAATGACACTGGTGGATCCATGTGTGGTCTCTGTAGAGAACACACATTTCAATGACACTGGTGGATCCATAGGTGGGATGTGAAAAGAACACACATGCAAAATGAAACTCGTTGTTGTTAGTGAAAAGAACACATATGCAATGACACTGGTGGATCCATAGGTGGTATGTGAAAATAACACACATGCAAAATGACTCTGGTTGTTGTTAGTGAAAAGAACACACATGGAATGACACTGGTGGATCCATAGGTGGTATGTGAAAAGAAAACACATGCAAAATGACTCTTGTTGTTGTTACTAAAAAGAACACACATGCAATGACACTAGTGGATCCATAGGTGGTATGTGAAGAGAACACACATGCAAAATGACTCTGGTTGTTGTTACTAAAAAGAACACACATGCAATGACTCTGGTTGATCCATGGGTGGATTGTGAAAAGAACACACATGCAATGACACTGGTGGATCCATAGGTGGTATGTGAAAAGAACACACATGCAAAATGACTCTGGTTGTTGTTACTAAAAAGAACACACATGCAATGACACTGGTGGATCAATGTGCGGTCTCCATAAAGAACACACATTTCAATGACACTGGTGGATCCATTGGTGGTGTGCGAAAAGAACACACATGCAAAATGACTCTGGTTGTTGTTACTAAAAAGAACACACATGCTATGACACTGGTGGATCCATAGGTGGTATGTGAAGAGAACAGACATGCAAAATGACTCTGGTTGTTGTTACTAAAAAGAACACACATGCAATTACACTGGTGGATGCATGGGTGGATTGTGAAAAGAACACACATGCAATGACACTGGTGGATCCATAGGTGGTATGTGAAAAGAACACACATGCAAAAAGACTCTGGTTGTTGTTACTAAAAAGAACACACATGCAATGACACTGGTGGATCCATGTGTGGTCTCTGTAGAGAGCACACATTTCAATGACACTAGTGGATCCATATGTGGTATGTGAAAAAACACACATGCAATGACTCTGGTTGTTGTTAGTGAAAAGAACACACATGCAATGACACTGGTGGATCCATGTGTGGTCTCTAAAGAGAGCACACATTTCAATGACTCTTGTTGTTGTTAGTAAAAAGAACACATGTAATGAAATGGTGGATTCATCATGGTCTGAAGAGAGCACACATGCAATGACACTGGTTGTTGTTACTAAAAAGAACACACATGCAATGACACTAGTGGATCCATAGGTTGTATGAGAAAAGAACACACATGCAAAATGACTCTTGTTGTTGTTACTAGAAAGAACACACATGCAATGACACTGGTGGATCCATGTGCGGTCTCTGTAGAGAACACACATTTCATTGACACTGGTGGATCCATAGGTGGTATGTGAAAAGAACACACATGCAAAATGAGTTTGGTTGTTGTTAGTGAAAAGAACACACATGCAATGACACTAGTGGATCCATAGGTGGTATGTGAAAAGAACACACATGCAAAATGACTCTGGTTGTTGTTACTAAAAAGAACACACATGCAATGACTCTGGTTGATCCATGGGTGGATTGTGAAAAGAACACACATGCAATGACACTGGTGGATCCATAGGTGGTATGTGAAAAGAACACACATGCAAAATGACTCTGGTTGTTAGTGAAAAGAACACACATGCAATGACACTGGTGGATCCATAGGTGGTATGTTAAAAGAACACACATGCAAAATGACTCTGGTTGTTGTTACTACAAAGAACACACATGCAATGACACTGGTGGATCCATGTGCGGTCTCTGTAGAGAGCACACATTTCAATGACACTGGTGGATCCATATGTGGTATATGAAAAAACACACATGCAATGACTCTGGTTGTTGTTAGTGAAAAGAACACACATGCAATGACACTGGTGGATCCATGTGTGGTCTCTAAAGAGAGCACACATTTCAATGACTCTTGTTGTTGTTAGTAAAAAGAACACACATGTAATGCTGCCCGGTGGATCCATCTGTGGTCTCTGAAGAGAGCACACATGCGATGACACTGGTTGTTGTTACTAAAAAGAACACACATGCAATGACACTGGTGGATCCATAGGTTGTATTAGAAAAGAACACACATGCAAAATGACTCTGGTTGTTGTTACTAGAAAGAACACACATGCAATGACACTGGTGGATCCATGTGCGGTCTCTGTAGAGAACACACATTTCATTGACACTGGTGGATCCATAGGTGGTATGTGAAAAGAACACACATGCAAAATGACTTTGGTTATTGTTACTAAAAAGAACACACATGCAATGACACTAGTGGATCCATATGTGGTATGTGAAGAGAACACACATGCAAAATGACTCTAGTTGTTGTTGCTAAAAAGAACAGACATGCAATGACACTGGTGGATCCATGGGTGGATTGTGAAAAGAACACACATGCAATGACACTGGTGGATCCATAGGTGGTATGTTAAAAGAACACACATGCAAAATGACTCTGGTTGTTGTTACTAAAAAGAACACACATGCAATGACACTGGTGGATCCATGTGTGGTCTCTGTAGTGAACACACATTTCAATGACACTGGTGGATCCATACGTGGTATGTGAAAAGAACACACATGCAAAAATACTCTGGTTGTTGTTAGTGAAAAGAACACACATGCAATGACACTGGTGGATCCATAGGTGGTATGTCAAAAGAACACAGATGCAAAATGACTCTGGTTGTTGTTACTAAAAAGAACACACATGCAATGACTCTGGTTGATCCATGGGTGGATTGTGAAAAGAACACACATGCAATGACATTGGTGGATCCATAGGTGGTATGTGAAAAGGACACACATGCAAAATGACTGTGGTTGTTGTTACTAAAAAGAACACACATGCAATGACACTGGTGAATCCATGTGCGGTCTCTGTAGAGAACACACATTTCAATGACACTGGTGGATCCATAGGTGGTATGTGAAAAGAAAAGACATGCAAAATGACTCTTGTTGTTGTTACTAAAAAGAACACACATGCAATGACACTGGTGGATCCATAGGTGGTATGTGAAGAGAACACACATGCAAAATGACTCTGGTTGTTGTTACTAAAAAGAACACACATGCAATGATTCTGGTTGATCCATGGGTGGATTGTGAAAAGAACACACATGCAATGACACTAGTGGATCCATAGGTGGTATGTGAAAAGAACACACATGCAAAATGACTCTGGTTGTTGTTACTAAAAAGAACACACATGCAATGACACTGGTGGATCCATGTGCGGTTTCTATAAAGAACACACATTTCAATGACACTGGTGGATCCATAGGTGGTATGTGAAAAGAACACACATGCAAAATGACTCTAGTTGTTGTTACTAAAAAGAACACACATGCAGTGACACTGGTGAATCCATAGGTGGTATGTGAAGAGAACACACATGCAAAATGACTCTGGTTGTTGTTACTAAAAAGAACACACATGCAATGACATTGGTGGATCCATGGGTGGATTGTGAAAAGAACACACATGCAATGACACTGGTGGATCCATAGGTGGTATGTGAAAAGAACACACATGCAAAATGACTCTGGTTGTTGTTACTAAAAGAACACACATGCAATGACCTGGTGGACCCATGTGTGGTCTCAGAGAACACACATTTCAATGACACTGGTGGATCCATATGTGGTATGTGAAAAGAACACACATGCAATGACTACGGTTGTTGTTAGTCAAGAACACACATGCAATGACCTTGGTGGATCCATGTGTGGTCTCTAAAAGAACACACATTTCAATGACTCTTGTTGTTGTTAGTAAAAAGAACACACATGCAATGACACTGATGGATCCATGTGTGGTCTCTGAAGAGAGCACAGATGCAATGACACTGGTTGTTACTAAAAAGAACGCACATGCAATGACACTGGTGGATCCATGTGTGGATTGTGAAGTGAACACACATGCAATGACTCCAGTTGTTGTTAGGGAAAAGAACATACATGCAATGACACCGGTGGATCCATGTGTGGTCTCTGTAGAGAACACACATTTCAATGACACTGGTGGATCCATAGGTGGTATGTGAAAAGAACACACATGCGAAATGACTCTAGTTGTTGTTAGTGAAAAGAACACACATGCAATGACACTGGTGGATCCATAGGTGGTATGTGAAAAGAACACACATGCAAAATGACTGGTTGTTGTTACTAAAAAGAACACACATGTATTGACTCTGGTGGATCCATGGGTGCATTGTGAAAACAACACACATGCAATGACAGAGGTGGATCCATAGGTGGTATGTGAAAAGAACACACATGCAAAATGACTCTGGTTGTTGTTACTAAAAAGAACACACATGCAATGACCTGTGGATCCATGTGCGGTCTCTGTAAAGAACACACATTTCAATGACCTTTGGTGGATCCATAGGTGGTATGTGAAAAGAACACACATGCAAAATGACTGGTTGTTGTTACTAAAAGAACACACATGCAATGACACTGGTGGATCCATAGGTGGTATGTGAATAGAACATACATCCTAAATGACTCTGGTTGTTGTTAGTTAAAAGAACACACATGCAATGACTCTCTTTGATCCATGGGTGCATTGTGAAAAGAACACACATGCAATGACACTGGTGGATCCATAGGTGGTATGTGAAAAGAACACACATGCAAAATGACTCTGGTTGTTGTTACTAAAAAGAACACACATGCAAAGACACTCGTGGATCCATGTGCGGTCTTTTAGAGAACACACATTTCAATGACACTGGTGGATCCATAGGTGGTATGTGAAAAGAACACACATGCAAAATGACTCTGGTTGTTGTTAGTGAAAAGAACACACATGCAATGACACTAGTGGATCCATAAGTGGTATGTGAAAACAACACACATGCAAAATGACTCTGGTTGTTGTTACTAAAAAGAACACACATGCAATGACTCTGGTTGATCCATGGGTGGATTGTGAAAAGAACACACATGCAATGACACTGGTGGATCCATAGGTGGTATGTGAAAAGAATACACATGCAAAATGACTCTGGTTGTTGTTACTAAAAGGAACACACATGCAATGACACTGGTGGATCCATGTGCGGTCTCTGTAGAGAACACACATTTCAATGACACTGGTGGATCCATAGGTGGTATGTGAAAAGAACACACATGCAAAATGAATCTGGTTGTTATTACTAAAAAGAACACACATGCAATGACACTGGTGGATCCATAGGTGGTATGTGAAGAGAACACACATTCAAAATGACTCTGGTTGTTGTTACTAAAAAGAACACACATGCAATCACACTAGTGGATCCATGGGTGGATTGTGAAAAGAACACACATGCAATGACACTGGTTCTTGTTACTAAAAAGAACACACATCCAATGAAACTGGTGGATCCATGTGTGGATTGTGAAAAGAGCACACATGCAATGACACTGGTGGATCCATATGTGGTATGTGAAAAGAACACACATGCAAAATGACTCTGGTTCTTGTTAGTGAAAAGAACACACATGCAATGACACTGGTGGATCCATAGGTGGTATGTGAAAAGAACACACATGCAAAATGACTCTGGTTGTTTTTACTAAAAAGAACACACATGCAATAACACTGGTGGATCCATGGGTGGATTATGAAAAGAGCACACATGCAATGACACTGGTGGATCAATGTGTGGTATGTGAAAAGAACACACATGCAAAATGACTCTGGTTGTTGTTAGTGAAAAGAACACACATGCAATGACACTAGTGGATCCATGTGTGGTCTCTAAAGAGAGCACACCTTTCAATGACCCTTGTTATTGTTAGTAAAAAGAACACACATGCAATGACACCGGTGGATCCATGTGTGGTATCTGAAGAGAGCACACATGCAATGACACTGGTTGTTGTTACTAAAAAGAACACACATGCAATGACTGGTGGATCCATGTGTGGATTGTGAAGAGAACAGACATTCAATGACTCTAGTTGTTGTTAGTGAAAACAACATACATGCAATGACCTTTGGTGGATCCATGTGTGGTCTCTGTAGAGAACACACATTTCAATGACACTGTGGATCCATAGGTGGGATGTGAAAAGAACACACATGCAAAATGACTGTTGTTGTTAGTGAAAAGAACACATATGCAATGACACTGGTGGATCCATAGGTGGTATGTGAAAATAACACACATGCAAAATGACTCTGGTTGTTGTTAGTGAAAAGAACACACATGGAATGACACTGGTGGATCCATAGGTGGTATGTGAAAAGAAAACACATGCAAAATGACTCTTGTTGTTGTTACTAAAAAGAACACACATGCAATGACACTAGTGGATCCATAGGTGGTATGTGAAGAGAACACACATGCAAAATGACTGGTTGTTGTTACTAAAAAGAACACACATGCAATGACTCTGGTTGATCCATGGGTGGATTGTGAAAAGAACACACATGCAATGACACTGGTGGATCCATAGGTGGTATGTGAAAAGAACACACATGCAAAATGACTCTGGTTGTTGTTACTAAAAAGAACACACATGCAATGACCTTTGGTGGATCCATGTGGTCTCCATAAAGAACACACATTTCAATGACACTGGTGGATCCATTGGTGGTGTGCGAAAAGAACACACATGCAAAATGACTCTGGTTGTTGTTACTAAAAAGAACACACATGCTATGACACTGGTGGATCCATAGGTGGTATGTGAAGAGAACATACATCCAAAATGACTCTGGTTGTTGTTACTAAAAAGAACACACATGCAATGACTCTCTTTGATCCATGGGTGCATTGTGAAAAGAACACACATGCAATGACACTGGTGGATCCATAGGTGGTATGTGAAAAGAACACACATGCAAAATGACTCTGGTTGTTGTTACTAAAAAGAACACACATGCAAAGACACTCGTGGATCCATGTGCGGTCTTTTAGAGAACACACATTTCAATGACACTGGTGGATCCATAGGTGGTATGTGAAAAGAACACACATGCAAAATGACTCTGGTTGTTGTTAGTGAAAAGAACACACATGCAATGACACTAGTGGATCCATAAGTGGTATGTGAAAACAACACACATGCAAAATGACTCTGGTTGTTGTTACTAAAAAGAACACACATGCAATGACTCTGGTTGATCCATGGGTGGATTGTGAAAAGAACACACATGCAATGACACTGGTGGATCCATAGGTGGTATGTGAAAAGAATACACATGCAAAATGACTCTGGTTGTTGTTACTAAAAGGAACACACATGCAATGACATCAGTGGATCCATGTGCGGTCTCAGAGAGAACACACATTTCAATGACACTGTGGATCCATAGGTGGTATGTGAAAAGAACACACATGCAAAATGAATGCAGTTGTTATTACTAAAAAGAACACACATGCAATGACACTGGTGGATCCATAGGTGGTATGTGAAGAGAACACACATTCAAAATGACTCTGGTTGTTGTTACTAAAAAGAACACACATGCAATCACACTAGTGGATCCATGGGTGGATTGTGAAAAGAACACACATGCAATGACACTGGTTCTTGTTACTAAAAAGAACACACATCCAATGAAACTGGTGGATCCATGTGTGGATTGTGAAAAGAGCACACATGCAATGACACTGGTGGATCCATATGTGGTATGTGAAAAGAACACACATGCAAAATGACTCTGGTTCTTGTTAGTGAAAAGAACACACATGCAATGACACTGGTGGATCCATAGGTGGTATGTGAAAAGAACACACATGCAAAATGACTCTGGTTGTTTTTACTAAAAAGAACACACATGCAATAACACTGGTGGATCCATGGGTGGATTATGAAAAGAGCACACATGCAATGACACTTTGGTGGATCAATGTGTGGTATGTGAAAAGAACACACATGCAAAATGACTCTGGTTGTTGTTAGTGAAAAGAACACACATGCAATGACACTAGTGGATCCATGTGTGGTCTCTAAAGAGAGCACACCTTTCAATGACCCTTGTTATTGTTAGTAAAAAGAACACACATGCAATGACACCGGTGGATCCATGTGTGGTATCTGAAGAGAGCACACATGCAATGACACTGGTTGTTGTTACTAAAAAGAACACACATGCAATGACTGGTGGATCCATGTGTGGATTGTGAAGAGAACAGACATTCAATGACTCTAGTTGTTGTTAGTGAAAACAACATACATGCAATGACACTGGTGGATCCATGTGTGGTCTCTGTAGAGAACACACATTTCAATGACACTGGTGGATCCATAGGTGGGATGTGAAAAGAACACACATGCAAAATGACTCTGGTTGTTGTTAGTGAAAAGAACACATATGCAATGACACTGGTGGATCCATAGGTGGTATGTGAAAATAACACACATGCAAAATGACTCTGGTTGTTGTTAGTGAAAAGAACACACATGGAATGACACTGGTGGATCCATAGGTGGTATGTGAAAAGAAAACACATGCAAAATGACTCTTGTTGTTGTTACTAAAAAGAACACACATGCAATGACACTAGTGGATCCATAGGTGGTATGTGAAGAGAACACACATGCAAAATGACTGGTTGTTGTTACTAAAAAGAACACACATGCAATGACTCTGGTTGATCCATGGGTGGATTGTGAAAAGAACACACATGCAATGACACTGGTGGATCCATAGGTGGTATGTGAAAAGAACACACATGCAAAATGACTCTGGTTGTTGTTACTAAAAAGAACACACATGCAATGACACTGGTGGATCCATGTGCGGTCTCCATAAAGAACACACATTTCAATGACACTGGTGGATCCATTGGTGGTGTGCGAAAAGAACACACATGCAAAATGACTCTGGTTGTTGTTACTAAAAAGAACACACATGCTATGACACTGGTGGATCCATAGGTGGTATGTGAAGAGAACATACATCCAAAATGACTGTTGTTGTTACTAAAAAGAACACACATGCAATGACTCTCTTTGATCCATGGGTGCATTGTGAAAAGAACACACATGCAATGACACTGGTGGATCCATAGGTGGTATGTGAAAAGAACACACATGCAAAATGACTCTGGTTGTTGTTACTAAAAAGAACACACATGCAAAGACACTCGTGGATCCATGTGCGGTCTTTTAGAGAACACACATTTCAATGACACTGGTGGATCCATAGGTGGTATGTGAAAAGAACACACATGCAAAATGACTCTGGTTGTTGTTAGTGAAAAGAACACACATGCAATGACACTAGTGGATCCATAAGTGGTATGTGAAAACAACACACATGCAAAATGACTCTGGTTGTTACTAAAAAGAACACACATGCAATGACTCTGGTTGATCCATGGGTGGATTGTGAAAAGAACACACATGCAATGACACTGGTGGATCCATAGGTGGTATGTGAAAAGAATACACATGCAAAATGACTCTGGTTGTTACTAAAAGGAACACACATGCAATGACACTGGTGGATCCATGTGCGGTCTCTGTAGAGAACACACATTTCAATGACACTGGATCCATAGGTGGTATGTGAAAAGAACACACATGCAAAATGAATCTGGTTGTTATTACTAAAAAGAACACACATGCAATGACACTGGTGGATCCATAGGTGGTATGTGAAGAGAACACACATTCAAAATGACTCTGGTTGTTGTTACTAAAAAGAACACACATGCAATCACACTAGTGGATCCATGGGTGGATTGTGAAAAGAACACACATGCAATGACACTGGTTCTTGTTACTAAAAAGAACACACATCCAATGAAACTGGTGGATCCATGTGTGGATTGTGAAAAGAGCACACATGCAATGACACTGGTGGATCCATATGTGGTATGTGAAAAGAACACACATGCAAAATGACTCTGGTTCTTGTTAGTGAAAAGAACACACATGCAATGACACTGGTGGATCCATAGGTGGTATGTGAAAAGAACACACATGCAAAATGACTCTGGTTGTTTTTACTAAAAAGAACACACATGCAATAACACTGGTGGATCCATGGGTGGATTATGAAAAGAGCACACATGCAATGACACTGGTGGATCAATGTGTGGTATGTGAAAAGAACACACATGCAAAATGACTCTGGTTGTTGTTAGTGAAAAGAACACACATGCAATGACACTAGTGGATCCATGTGTGGTCTCTAAAGAGAGCACACCTTTCAATGACCCTTGTTATTGTTAGTAAAAAGAACACACATGCAATGACACCGGTGGATCCATGTGTGGTATCTGAAGAGAGCACACATGCAATGACACTGGTTGTTGTTACTAAAAAGAACACACATGCAATGACTGGTGGATCCATGTGTGGATTGTGAAGAGAACAGACATTCAATGACTCTAGTTGTTGTTAGTGAAAACAACATACATGCAATGACACTGGTGGATCCATGTGTGGTCTCTGTAGAGAACACACATTTCAATGACACTGGTGGATCCATAGGTGGGATGTGAAAAGAACACACATGCAAAATGACTCTGGTTGTTGTTAGTGAAAAGAACACATATGCAATGACACTGGTGGATCCATAGGTGGTATGTGAAAATAACACACATGCAAAATGACTCTGGTTGTTGTTAGTGAAAAGAACACACATGGAATGACACTGGTGGATCCATAGGTGGTATGTGAAAAGAAAACACATGCAAAATGACTCTTGTTGTTGTTACTAAAAAGAACACACATGCAATGACACTAGTGGATCCATAGGTGGTATGTGAAGAGAACACACATGCAAAATGACTCTGGTTGTTGTTACTAAAAAGAACACACATGCAATGACTCTGGTTGATCCATGGGTGGATTGTGAAAAGAACACACATGCAATGACACTGGTGGATCCATAGGTGGTATGTGAAAAGAACACACATGCAAAATGACTGGTTGTTGTTACTAAAAAGAACACACATGCAATGACACTGGTGGATCAATGTGCGGTCTCCATAAAGAACACACATTTCAATGACACTGGTGGATCCATTGGTGGTGTGCGAAAAGAACACACATGCAAAATGACTCTGGTTGTTGTTACTAAAAAGAACACACATGCTATGACACTGGTGGATCCATAGGTGGTATGTGAAGAGAACAGACATGCAAAATGACTCTGGTTGTTGTTACTAAAAAGAACACACATGCAATTACACTGGTGGATGCATGGGTGGATTGTGAAAAGAACACACATGCAATGACACTGGTGGATCCATAGGTGGTATGTGAAAAGAACACACATGCAAAAAGACTCTGGTTGTTGTTACTAAAAAGAACACACATGCAATGACACTGGTGGATCCATGTGTGGTCTCTGTAGAGAGCACACATTTCAATGACACTGGTGGATCCATATGTGGTATGTGAAAAAACACACATGCAATGACTCTGGTTGTTGTTAGTGAAAAGAACACACATGCAATGACACTGGTGGATCCATGTGTGGTCTCTAAAGAGAGCACACATTTCAATGACTCTTGTTGTTGTTAGTAAAAAGAACACACATGTAATGAAACTGGTGGATCCATCTGTGGTCTCTGAAGAGAGCACACATGCAATGACACTGGTTGTTGTTACTAAAAAGAACACACATGCAATGACACTAGTGGATCCATAGGTTGTATGAGAAAAGAACACACATGCAAAATGACTCTGGTTGTTGTTACTAGAAAGAACACACATGCAATGACACTGGTGGATCCATGTGCGGTCTCTGTAGAGAACACACATTTCATTGACACTGGTGGATCCATAGGTGGTATGTGAAAAGAACACACATGCAAAATGACTTTGGTTGTTGTTAGTGAAAAGAACACACATGCAATGACACTAGTGGATCCATAGGTGGTATGTGAACAGAACACACATGCAAAATGACTCTGGTTGTTGTTACTAAAAAGAACACACATGCAATGACTCTGGTTTATCCATGGGTGGATTGTGAAAAGAACACACATGCAATGACACTGGTGGATCCATAGGTGGTATGTGAAAAGAACACACATGCAAAATGACTCTGGTTGTTCTTACTAAAAAGAACACACATGCAATGACACTGGTGGATCCATGTGCGGTCTCTGTAGATAACACACATTTCAATGACACTAGTGGATCCATAAGTGGTATGTGAAAAGAACACACATGCAAAATGACTCTGGTTGTTAGTGAAAAGAACACACATGCCATGACACTAGTGGATCCATAGGTGGTATGTTAAAAGAACACACATGCAAAATGACTCTGGTTGTTGTTACTAAAAAGAACACACATGCAATGACTCTGGTTGATCCATGGGTGGATTGTGAAAAGAACACACATGCAATGACACTGGTGGATCCATAGGTGGTATGTGAAAAGAACACACATGCAAAATGACTCTGGGTGTTGTTACTACAAAGAACACACATGCAATGACACTGGTGGATCCATGTGCGGTCTCTGTAGAGAACACACATTTCAATGACACTGGTGGATCCATAGGTGGTATGTGAAAAGAACACACATGAAAAATGACTCTGGTTGTTGTTACTAAAAAGAACACACATGCAATGACTCTGGTTGATCCATGGGTGGATTGGGAAAAGAACACACATGCAATGACACTGGTGGATCCATAGGTAGTATGTGAAAAGAACACACATGCAAAATGACTCTGGTTGTTCTTACTAAAAAGAACACACATGCAATGACACTGGTGGATCCATGTGCGGTCTCTGTAGAGAACACACATTTCAATGACACTAGTGGATCCATAATTGGTATGTGAAAAGAACACACATGCAAAATGACTCTGGTTGTTAGTGAAAATTACACACATGCAATGACACTAGTGGATCCATAGGTGGTATGTTAAAAGAACACACATGCAAAATGACTCTGGTTGTTGTTACTAAAAAGAACACACATGCATTGACTCTGGTTGATCCATGGGTGGATTGTGAAAAGAACACACATGCAATGACACTGGTGGATCCATAGGTGGTATGTGAAAAGAACACACATGCAAAATGACTCTGGGTGTTGTTACTACAAAGAACACACATGCAATGACATTGGTGGATCCATGTGCGGTCTCTTTAGAGAACACACATTTCAATGACACTGGTGGATCCATAGGTGGTATGTGAAAAGAACACACATGCAAAATGACTCTGGTTATTGTTACTAAAAAGAACACACATGCAATGACACTGGTGGATCCATATGTAGTTGAAGAGAACACACATGCAAAATGACTCTAGTTGTTGTTGCTAAAAGGAACAGACATGCAATGACACTGGTGGATCCATGGGTGGATTGTGAAAGGAACACACATGCAATGACACTGGTGGATCCATAGGTGGTATGTTAAAAGAACACACATGCAAAATGACTCTGGTTGTTGTTAGTAAAAAGAACACACATGCAATGACACTGGTGGATCCATGTGTGGTCTCTGTAGAGAACACACATTTCAATGACACTGGTGGATCCATACGTGGTATGGGAAAAGAACACACATGCAAAAATACTCTGGTTGTTGTTAGTGAAAAGAACACACATGCAATGACACTGGTGGATCCATAGGTGGTATGTGAAAAGAACACACATGCAAAATGACTCTGGTTGTTGTTACTAAAAAGAACACACATGCAATGACTCTGGTTGATCCATGGGTGGATTGTGAAAAGAACACACATGCAATGACATTGGTGGATCCATAGGTGGTATGTGAAAAGGACACACATGCAAAATGACTGTGGTTGTTGTTACTAAAAAGAACACACATGCAATGACACTGGTGAATCCATGTGCGGTCTCTGTAGAGAACACACATTTCAATGACACTGGTGGATCCATAGGTGGTATGTGAAAAGAAAACACATGCAAAATGACTCTTGTTGTTGTTACTAAAAAGAACACACATGCAATGACACTGGTGGATCCATAGGTGGTATGTGAAGAGAACACACATGCAAAATGACTCTGGTTGTATTTACTAAAAATAACACACATGCAATGACTCTGGTTGATCCATGGGTGGATTGTGAAAAGAACACACATGCAATGACACTAGTGGATCCATAGGTGGTATGTGAAAAGAACACACATGCAAAATGACTCTGGTTGTTGTTACTAAAAAGAACACACATGCAATGGCACTGGTGGATCCATGTGCGGTCTCTATAAAGAACACACATTTCAATGACACTGGTGGATCCATAGGTGGTATGTGAAAAGAACACACATGCAAAATGACTCTAGTTGTTGTTACTAAAAAGAACACACATGCAGTGACACTGGTGGATCCATAGGTGGTATGTGAAGAGAACACACATGCAAAATGACTCTGGTTGTTGTTACTAAAAAGAACACACATGCAATGACATTGATGGATCCATGGGTGGATTGTGAAAAGAACACACATGCAATGACACTGGTGGATCCATAGGTGGTATGTGAAAAGAATACACATGCAAAATGACTCTGGTTGTTGTTATTAAAAAGAACACACATGCAATGACACTGGTGGACCCATGTGTGGTCTCTGTAGAGAGCACACATTTCAATGACACTGGTGGATCCATATGTGGTATGTGAAAAGAACACACATGCAATGACTCTGGTTGTTGTTAGTCAGAAGAACACACATGCAATGACACTGGTGGATCCATGTGTGGTCTCTAAAGAGAGCACACATTTCAATGACTCTTGTTGTTGTTAGTAAAAAGAACACACATGCAATGACACTGATGGATCCATGTGTGGTCTCTGAAGAGAGCACAGATGCAATGACACTGGTTGTTACTAAAAAGAACGCACATGCAATGACACTGGTGGATCCATGTGTGGATTGTGAAGTGAACACACATGCAATGACTCCAGTTGTTGTTAGTGAAAAGAACATACATGCAATGACACCGGTGGATCCATGTGTGGTCTCTGTAGAGAACACACATTTCAATGACACTGGTGGATCCATAGGTGGTATGTGAAAAGAACACACATGCGAAATGACTCTGGTTGTTGTTAGTGAAAAGAACACACATGCAATGACACTGGTGGATCCATAGGTGGTATGTGAAAAGAACACACATGCAAAATGACTGGTTGTTGTTACTAAAAAGAACACACATGTAATGACTCTGGTGGATCCATGGGTGCATTGTGAAAACAACACACATGCAATGACACTGGTGGATCCATAGGTGGTATGTGAAAAGAACACACATGCAAAATGACTCTGGTTGTTGTTACTAAAAAGAACACACATGCAATGACACTGGTGGATCCATGTGCGGTCTCTGTAAAGAACACCTGGTGGATCCATAGGTGGTATGTGAAAAGAACACACATGCAAAATGACTCTGGTTGTTGTTACTAAAAAGAACACACATGCAATGACACTGGTGGATCCATAGGTGGTATGTGAAGAGGACATACATGCAAAATGACTCTGGTTGTTGTTACTAAAAAGAACACACATGCAATGACTCTCGTTGATCCATGGGTGCATTGTGAAAAGAACACACATGCAATGACACTGGTGGATCCATAGGTGGTATGTGAAAAGAACACACATGCAAAATGACTCTGGTTGTTGTTACTAAAAAGAACACACATGCAAAGACACTAGTGGATCCATGTGCGGTCTCTGTAGAGAACACACATTTCAATGACACTGGTGGATCCATAGGTGGTATGTGAAAAGAACACACATGCAAAATGACTCTGGTTGTTGTTAGTGAAAAGGACACACATTCAATGACACTAGTGGATCCATAAGTGGTATGTGAAAACAACACACATGCAAAATGACTCTGGTTGTTACTAAAAAGAACACACATGCAATGACTCTTGTTGATCCATGGGTGGATTGTGAAAAGGACACACATGCAATGACACTGGTGGATCCATAGGTGGTATGTGAAAAGAATACACATGCAAAATGACTCTGGTTGTTGTTACTAAAAGGAACACACATGCAATGACACTGGTGGATCCATGTGCGGTCTCTGTAGAGAACACACATTTCAATGACACTGGTGGATCCATAGGTGGTATGTGAAAAGAACACACATGCAAAATGAATCTGGTTGTTGTTACTAAAAAGAACACACATGCAATGACACTGGTGGATCCATACGTGGTATGTGAAGAGAACACACATTCAAAATGACTCTGGTTGTTGTTACTAAAAAGAACACACATGCAATGACACTAGTGGATCCATGGGTGGATTGTGAAAAGAACACACATGCAATGACACTGGTTCTTGTTACTAAAAAGAACACACATCCAATGAAACTGGTGGATCCATGTGTGGATTGTGAAAAGAGCACACATGCAATGACACTGGTGGATCCATATGTGGTATGTGAAAAGAACACACATGCAAAATGACTCTGGTTCTTGTTAGTGAAAAGAACACACATGCAATGACACTGGTGGATCCATAGGTGGTATGTGAAAAGAACACACATGCAAAATGACTCTGGTTGTTTTTACTAAAAAGAACACACATGCAATGACACTGGTGGATCCATGGGTGGATTATGAAAAGAGCACACATGCAATGACACTGGTGGATCAATGTGTGGTATGTGAAAAGAACACACATGCAAAATGACTCTTGTTGTTGTTAGTGAAAAGAACACACATGCAATGACACTAGTGGATCCATGTGTGATCTCTAAAGAGAGCACACCTTTCAATGACCCTTGTTATTGTTAGTAAAAAGAACACACATGCAATGACACTGGTGGATCCATGTGTGGTCTCTGAAGAGAGCACACATGCAATGACACTGGTTGTTGTTACTAAAAAGAACACACATGCAATGACACTGGTGGATCAATGTGTGGATTGTGAAGAGAACAGACATGCAATGACTCTAGTTGTTGTTAGTGAAAAGAACATACATGCATTGACACTGGTGGATCCATGTGTGGTCTCTGTAGAGAACACACATTTCAATGACACTGCTGGATCCATAGGTGGGATGTGAAAAGAACACACATGCAAAATGACTCTGGTTGTTGTTAGTGAAAAGAACACATATGCAATGACACTGGTGGATCCATAGGTGGTATGTGAAAATAACACACATGCAAAATGACTCTGGTTGTTGTTAGTGAAAAGAACACACATGGAATGACACTGGTGGATCCATAGGTGGTATGTGAAAAGAAAACACATGCAAAATGACTCTTGTTGTTGTTACTAAAAAGAACACACATGCAATGACACTGGTGGATCCATAGGTGGTATGTGAAGAGAACACACATGCAAAATGACTCTGGTTGTTGTTACTAAAAAGAGCACACATGCAATGACTCTGGTTAATCCATGGGTGGATTGTGAAAAGAACACACATGCAATGACACTGGTGGATCCATAGGTGGTATGTGAAAAGAACACACATGCAAAATGACTCTGGTTGTTGTTACTAAAAAGAACACACATGCAATGACACTGGTGGATCCATGTGCGGTCTCTATAAAGAACACACATTTCAATGACACTGGTGGATCCATTGGTGGTATGTGAAAAGAACACACATGCAAAATGACTCTGGTTGTTGTTACTAAAAAGAACACACATGCTATGACACTGGTGGATCCATAGGTGGTATGTGAAGAGAACAGACATGCAAAAGGACTCTGGTTGTTGTTACTAAAAAGAACACACATGCAATTACACTGGTGGATGCATGGGTGGATAGTGAAAAGAACACACATGCAATGACACTGGTGGATCCATAGGTGGTATGTGAAAAGAACACACATGCAAAATGACTCTGGTTGTTGTTACTAAAAAGAACACACATGCAATGACACTGGTGGATCCATGTGTGGTCTCTGTAGAGAGCACACATTTCAATGACACTGGTGGATCCATATGTGGTATGTGAAAAAACACACATGTAATGACTCTGGTTGTTGTTAGTGAAAAGAACACACATGCAATGACACTGGTGGATCCATGTGTGTTCTCTGAAGAGAGCACACATTTCAATGACTCTTGTTGTTGTTAGTAAAAAGAACACACATGCAATGAAACTTGTGGATCCATGTGTGGTCTCTAAAGAGAGCACACATGCAATGACACTGGTTGTCGTTACTAAAAAGAACACACATGCAATGACACTGGTGGATCCATAGGTTGTATGAGAAAAGAACACACATGCAAAATGACTCTGGTTGTTGTTACTAGAAAGAACACACAGGCAATGACACTAGTGGATCCATGTGCGGTCTCTGTAGAGAACACACATTTCATTGACACTGGTGGATCCATAGGTGGTATGTGAAAAGAACACACATGCAAAATGACTCTGGTTGTTGTTAGTGAAAAGAACACACATGCAATGACACTAGTGGATCCATAGGTGGTATGTGAAAAGAACACACATGCAAAATGACTCTGGTTGTTGTTACTAAAAAGAACACACATGCAATGACTCTGGTTGATCCATGGGTGGATTGTGAAAAGAACACACATGCAATGACACTGGTGGATCCATAGGTGGTATGTGAAAAGAACACACATGCAAAATGACTCTGGTTGTTGTTACTAAAAAGAACACACATGCAATGACACTGGTGGATCCATGTGCGGTCTCTGTAGAGCACACACATTTCAATGACACTGGTGGATCCATAAGTGGTATGTGAAAAGAACACACATGCAAAATGACTCTGGTTGTTAGTGAAAAGAACACACATGCAATGACACTAGTGGATCCATAGGTGGTATGTTAAAAGAACACACATGCAAAATGACTCTGGTTGTTGTTACTAAAAAGAACACACATGCAATGACACTGGTGGATCCATGTGTGGTCTCTCAAGAGAGCACACATTTCAATGACACTGGTGGATCCATATGTGGTATGTGAAAAGAACACATGCAATGACTCTGGTTGTTGTTAGTGAAAAGAACACACATGCAATGACACTGGTGGATCCATGTGTGGTCTCTAAAGAGAGCACACATTTCAATGACTCTTGTTGTTGTTAGTAAAAAGAACACACATGTAATGAAACTGGTGGATCCATCTGTGGTCTCTGAAGAGAGCACACATGCAATGACACTGGTTGTTGTTACTAAAAAGAACACACATGCAATGACACTGGTGGATCCATAGGTTGTATGAGAAAAGAACACACATGCAAAATGATTCTGGTTGTTGTTACTAGAAAGAACACACATGCAATGACACTGGTGGATCCATGTGCGGTCTCTGTAGAGAACACACATTTCATTGACACTGGTGGATCTATAGGTGGTATGTGAAAAGAACACACATGCAAAATGACATTGGTTGTTGTTAGTGAAAAGAACACACATGCAATGACACTAGTGGATCCATAGGTGGTATGTGAAAAGAACACACATGCAAAATGACTCTGGTTGTTGTTACTAAAAAGAACACACATGCAATGACTCTGGTTGATCCATGGGTGGATTGTGAAAAGAACACACATGCAATGACACTGGTGGATCCATAGGTGGTATGTGAAAAGAACACACATGCAAAATGACTCTGGTTGTTCTTACTAAAAAGAACACACATGCAATGACACTGGTGGATCCATGTGCGGTCTCTGTAGAGAACACACATTTCAATGACACTAGTGGATCCATAAGTGGTATATGAAAAGAACACACATGCAAAATGACTCTGGTTGTTAGTGAAAAGAACACACATGCAATGACACTAGTGGATCCATAGGTGGTATGTTAAAAGAACACACATGCAAAATGACTCTGGTTGTTGTTACTAAAAAGAACACACATGCAATGACTCTGGTTGATCCATGGGTGGATTGTGAAAAGAACACACATGCAATGACACTGGTGGATCCATAGGTGGTATGTGAAAAGAACACACATGCAAAATGACTCTAGGTGTTGTTACTACAAAGAACACACATGCACTGACACTGGTGGATCCATGTGCGGTCTCTGTAGAGAACACACATTTCAATGACACTGGTGGATCCATAGGTGGTATGTGAAAAGAACACACATGCAAAATGACTCTGGTTGTTGTTACTAAAAAGAACACACATGCAATGACACTGGTGGATCCATATGTGGTATGTGAAGAGAACACACATGCAAAATGACTCTAGTTGTTGTTGCTAAAAGGAACAGACATGCAATGACACTGGTGGATCCATGGGTGGATTGTGAAAAGAACACACATGCAATGACACTGGTGGATCCATAGGTGGTATGTTAAAAGAACACACATGCAAAATGACTCTGGTTGTTGTTACTAAAAAGAACACACATGCAATGACACTGGTGGATCCATGTGTGGTCTCTGTACAGAACACACATTTCAATGACACTGGTGGATCCATACGTGGTATGTGAAAAGAACACACATGCAAAAATACTCTGGTTGTTGTTAGTGAAAAGAACACACATGCAATGACACTGGTGGATCCATAGGTGGTATGTGAAAAGAACACACATGCAAAATGACTCTGGTTGTTGTTACTAAAAAGAACACACATGCAATGACTCTGGTTGATCCATGGGTGGAGTGTGAAAAGAACACACATGCAATGACATTGGTGGATCCATAGGTGGTATGTGAAAAGGACACACATGCAAAATGACTGTGGTTGTTGTTACTAAAAAGAACACACATGCAATGACACTGGTGAATCCATGTGCGGTCTCTATAGAGAACACACATTTCAATGACACTGGTGGATCCATAGGTGGTATGTGAAGAGAACACACATGCAAAATGACTCTGGTTGTTGTTACTAAAAAGAACACACATGCAATGACTCTGGTTGATCCATGGGTGGATTGTGAAAAGAACACACATGCAATGACACTAGTGGATCCATAGGTGGTATGTGAAAAGAACACACATGCAAAATGACTCTGGTTGTTGTTACTAAAAAGAACACACATGCAATGACACTGGTGGATCCATGTGCGGTCTCTATAAAGAACACACATTTCAATGACACTGGTGGATCCATAGGTGGTATGTGAAAAGAACACACATGCAAAATGACTCTAGTTGTTGTTACTAAAAAGAACACACATGCAGTGACACTGGTGGATCCATAGGTGGTATGTGCAGAGAACACACATGCAAAATGACTCTGGTTGTTGTTACTAAAAAGAACACACATGCAATGACATTGGTGGATCCATGGGTGGATTGTGAAAAGAACACACATGCAATGACACTGGTGGATCCATAGGTGGTATGTGAAAAGAACACACATGCAATATGACTCTGGTTGTTGTTACTTAAAAGAACACACATGCAATGACACTGGTGGACCCATGTGTGGTCTCTGTAGAGAGCACACATTTCAATGACACTGGTGGATCCATATGTGGTATGTCAAAAGAACACACATGCAATGACTCTGGTTGTTGTTAGTGAGAAGAACACACATGCAATGACACTGGTGGATCCATGTGTGGTCTCTAAAGAGAGCACACATTTCAATGACTCTTGTTGTTGTTAGTAAAAAGAACATACATGCAATGACACCGGTGGATCCATGTGTGGTCTCTGTAGAGAACACACATTTCAATGACACTGGTGGATCCATAGGTGGTATGTGAAAAGAACACACATGAAATGACTCTTGTTGTTAGTGAAAAGAACACACATGCAATGACACTGGTGGATCCATAGGTGGTATGTGAAAAGAACACACATGCAAAATGACTGGTTGTTGTTACTAAAAAGAACACACATGTAATGACTCTGGTGGATCCATGGGTGCATTGTGAAAACAACACACATGCAATGACACTGGTGGATCCATAGGTGGTATGTGAAAAGAACACACATGCAAAATGACAATGGTTGTTGTTACTAAAAAGAACACACATGCAATGACACTGGTGGATCTATGTGCGGTCTCTATAAAGAACACACATTTCAATGACACTGATGGATCCATAGGTGGTATGTGAAAAGAACACACATGCAAAATGACTCTGGTTGTTGTTACTAAAAAGAACACACATGCAATGACACTGGTGGATCCATAGGTGGTATGTGAAGAGAACATACATGCAAAATGACTCTGGTTGTTGTTACTAAAAAGAACACACATGCAATGACTCTCGTTGATCCATGGGTGCATTGTGAAAAGAACACACATGCAATGACACTGGTGGATCCATAGGTGGTATGTGAAAAGAACACACATGCAAAATGACTCTGGTTGTTCTTACTAAAAAGAACACACATGCAATGACACTGGTGGATCCATGTGCGGTCTCTGTAGAGAACACACATTTCAATGACACTAGTGGATCCATAAGTGGTATGTGAAAAGAACACACATGCAAAATGACTCTGGTTGTTAGTGAAAAGAACACACATGCAATGACACTAGTGGATCCATAGGTGGTATGTGAAAAGAACACACATGCAAAATGACTCTGGTTGTTGTTACTAAAAAGAACACACATGCAATGACTCTGGTTGATCCATGGGTGGATTGTGAAAAGAACACACATGCAATGACACTGGTGGATCCATAGGTGGTATGTGAAAAGAACACACATGCAAAAGGACTCTGGGTGTTGTTACTAAAAAGAACACACATGCAATGACACTGGTGGATCCATGTGCGGTCTCTGTAGAGAACACACATTTCAATGACACTGGTGGATCCATAGGTGGTATGTGAAAAGAACACACATGCAAAATGACTCTGGTTGTTGTTACTAAAAAGAACACACATGCAATGACACTGGTGGATCCATATGTGGTATGTGAAGAGAACACACATGCAAAATGACTCTGGTTGTTGTTGCTAAAAAGAACAGACATGCAATGACACTGGTGGATCCATGGGTGGATTGTGAAAAGAACACACATGCAATGACACTGGTGGATCCATAGGTGGTATGTTAAAAGAACACACATGCAAAATGACTCTGGTTGTTGTTACTAAAAAGAACACACATGCAATGACACTGGTGGATCCATGTGTGGTCTCTGTAGAGAACACACATTTCAATGACACTGGTGGATCCATACGTGGTATGTGAAAAGAACACACATGCAAAATGACTCTGGTTGTTGTTAGTGAAAAGAACACACATGCAATGACACTGGTGGATCCATAGGTGGTATGTGAAAAGAACACACATGCAAAATGACTCTGGTTGTTGTTACTAAAAAGAACACACATGCAATGACTCTGGTTGATCCATGGGTGGATTGTGAAAAGAACACACATGCAATGACATTGGTGGATCCATAGGTGGTATGTGAAAAGAACACACATGCAAAATGAATCTGGTTGTTGTTACTAAAAAGAACACACATGCAATGACACTGGTGAATCCATGTGCGGTCTCTATAGAGAACACACATTTCAATGACACTGTGGATCCATAGGTGGTATGTGAAGAGAACACACATGCAAAATGACTCTGTTGTTGTTACTAAAAGAACACACATGCAATGACTGTGATCCATGTGTTGATTGTGAAAAGAACACACATGCAATGACACTAGTGGATCCATAGGTGGTATGTGAAAAGAACACACATGCAAAATGACTCTGGTTGTTGTTACTAAAAAGAACACACATGCAATGACACTGGTGGATCCATGTGCGGTCTCTATAAAGAACACACATTTCAATGACACTTTGGTGGATCCATAGGTGGTATGTGAAAAGAACACACATGCAAAATGACTCTAGTTGTTGTTACTAAAAAGAACACACATGCAGTGACACTGGTGGATCCATAGGTGGTATGTGCAGAGAACACACATGCAAAATGACTCTGGTTGTTGTTACTAAAAAGAACACACATGCAATGACATTGGTGGATCCATGGGTGGATTGTGAAAAGAACACACATGCAATGACACTGGTGGATCCATAGGTGGTATGTGAAAAGAACACACATGCAATATGACTCTGGTTGTTGTTACTTAAAAGAACACACATGCAATGACATCAGTGGACCCATGTGTGGTCTCTGTAGAGAGCACACATTTCAATGACACTGGTGGATCCATATGTGGTATGTCAAAAGAACACACATGCAATGACTCTGGTTGTTGTTAGTGAGAAGAACACACATGCAATGACACTGGTGGATCCATGTGTGGTCTCTAAAGAGAGCACACATTTCAATGACTCTTGTTGTTGTTAGTAAAAAGAACATACATGCAATGACACCGGTGGATCCATGTGTGGTCTCTGTAGAGAACACACATTTCAATGACACTGGTGGATCCATAGGTGGTATGTGAAAAGAACACACATGCGAAATGACTCTGGTTGTTGTTAGTGAAAAGAACACACATGCAATGACACTGGTGGATCCATAGGTGGTATGTGAAAAGAACACACATGCAAAATGACTGGTTGTTGTTACTAAAAAGAACACACATGTAATGACTCTGGTGGATCCATGGGTGCATTGTGAAAACAACACACATGCAATGACACTGGTGGATCCATAGGTGGTATGTGAAAAGAACACACATGCAAAATGACAATGGTTGTTGTTACTAAAAAGAACACACATGCAATGACACTGGTGGATCTATGTGCGGTCTCTATAAAGAACACACATTTCAATGACACTGATGGATCCATAGGTGGTATGTGAAAAGAACACACATGCAAAATGACTCTGGTTGTTGTTACTAAAAAGAACACACATGCAATGACACTGGTGGATCCATAGGTGGTATGTGAAGAGAACATACATGCAAAATGACTCTGGTTGTTGTTACTAAAAAGAACACACATGCAATGACTCTCGTTGATCCATGGGTGCATTGTGAAAAGAACACACATGCAATGACACTGGTGGATCCATAGGTGGTATGTGAAAAGAACACACATGCAAAATGACTCTGGTTGTTGTTACTAAAAAGAACACACATGCAAAGACACTAGTGGATCCATGTGCGGTCTCTGTAGAGAACACACATTTCAATGACACTGGTGGATCCATAGGTGGTATGTGAAGAGAACACACATGCAAAATGACTCTGGTTGTATTTACTAAAAATAACACACATGCAATGACTCTGGTTGATCCATGGGTGGATTGTGAAAAGAACACACATGCAATGACACTAGTGGATCCATAGGTGGTATGTGAAAAGAACACACATGCAAAATGACTCTGGTTGTTGTTACTAAAAAGAACACACATGCAATGACACTGGTGGATCCATGTGTGGTCTCTATAAAGAACACACATTTCAATGACACTGGTGGATCCATAGGTGGTATGTGAAAAGAACACACATGCAAAATGACTCTAGTTGTTGTTACTAAAAAGAACACACATGCAGTGACACTGGTGGATCCATAGGTGGTATGTGCAGAGAACACACATGCAAAATGACTCTGGTTGTTGTTACTAAAAAGAACACACATGCAATGACATTGGTGGATCCATGGGTGGATTGTGAAAAGAACACACATGCAATGACACTGGTGGATCCATATGTGGTATGTGAAAAGAACACACATGCAATATGACTCTGGTTGTTGTTACTTAAAAGAACACACATGCAATGACACTGGTGGACCCATGTGTGGTCTCTGTAGAGAGCACACATTTCAATGACACTGGTGGATCCATATGTGGTATGTCAAAAGAACACACATGCAATGACCTTGGTTGTTGTTAGTGAGAAGAACACACATGCAATGACGCTGGTGGATCCATGTGTGGTCTCTAAAGAGAGCACACATTTCAATGACTCTTGTTGTTGTTAGTAAAAAGAACACACATGCAATGACACTGGTGGATCCATGTGTGGTCTCTGAAGAGAGCACACATGCAATGACACTGGTTGTTACTAAAAAGAATGCACATGCAATGACACTGGTGGATCCATGTGTGGATTGTGAAGTGAACACACATGCAATGAATCCAGTTGTTGTTAGTGAAAAGAACACACATGCAATGACACTGGTGGATCCATGTGCGGTCTCTATAAAGAACACACATTTCAATGACACTGATGGATCCATAGGTGGTATGTGAAAAGAACACACATGCAAAATGACTCTAGTTGTTGTTACTAAAAAGAACACACATGCAGTGACACTGGTGGATCCATAGGTGGTATGTGCAGAGAACACACATGCAAAATGACTCTGGTTGTTGTTACTAAAAAGAACACACATGCAATGACATTGGTGGATCCATGTGTGGTCTCTGTAGAGAACACACATTTCAATGACACTGGTGGATCCATAGGTGGTATGTGAAAAGAACACACATGCAATGACTCTGGTTGTTGTTAGTGAAAAGAACACACATGCAATGACACTGGTGGATCCATAGGTGGTATGTGAAAAGAACACACATGCAAAATGACTGGTTGTTGTTACTAAAAAGAACACACATGTAATGACTCTGGTGGATCCATGGGTGCATTGTGAAAACAACACACATGCAATGACACTGGTGGATCCATAGGTGGTATGTGAAAAGAACACACATGCAAAATGACTCTGGTTGTTGTTACTAAAAAGAACACACATGCAATGACACTGGTGGATCCATGTGCGGTCTCTATAAAGAACACACATTTCAATGACACTGATGGATCCATAGGTGGTATGTGAAAAGAACACACATGCAAAATGACTCTAGTTGTTGTTACTAAAAAGAACACACATGCAGTGACACTGGTGGATCCATAGGTGGTATGTGCAGAGAACACACATGCAAAATGACTCTGGTTGTTGTTACTAAAAAGAACACACATGCAATGACATTGGTGGATCCATGTGTGGTCTCTGTAGAGAACACACATTTCAATGACACTGGTGGATCCATAGGTGGTATGTGAAAAGAACACACATGCGAAATGACTCTGGTTGTTGTTAGTGAAAAGAACACACATGCAATGACACTGGTGGATCCATAGGTGGTATGTGAAAAGAACACACATGCAAAATGGTAGTTGTTGTTACTAAAAAGAACACACATGTAATGACTCTGGTGGATCCATGGGTGCATTGTGAAAACAACACACATGCAATGACACTGGTGGATCCATAGGTGGTATGTGAAAAGAACACACATGCAAAATGACTCTGGTTGTTGTTACTAAAAAGAACACACATGCAATGACACTGGTGGATCCATGTGCGGTCTCTATAAAGAACACACATTTCAATGACACTGATGGATCCATAGGTGGTATGTGAAAAGAACACACATGCAAAATGACTCTAGTTGTTGTTACTAAAAAGAACACACATGCAATGACACTGGTGGATCCATAGGTGGTATGTGAAGAGAACATACATGCAAAATGACTCTGGTTGTTGTTACTAAAAAGAACACACATGCAATGACTCTCGTTGATCCATGGGTGCATTGTGAAAAGAACACACATGCAATGACACTGGTGGATCCATAGGTGGTATGTGAAAAGAACACACATGCAAAATGACTCTGGTTGTTGTTACTAAAAAGAACACACATGCAAAGACACTAGTGGATCCATGTGCGGTCTCTGTAGAGAACACACATTTCAATGACACTGGTGGATCCATAGGTGGTATGTGAAAAGAACACACATGCAAAATGACTCTGGTTGTTGTTACTGAAAAGAACACACATGCAATGACACTAGTGGATCCATAAGTGGTATGTGAAAACAACACACATGCAAAATGACTCTGGTTGTTGGTACTAAAAAGAACACACATGCAATGACTCTGGTTGATCCATGGGTGGATTGTGAAAAGAACACACATGCAATGACACTGGTGGATCCATAGGTGGTATGTGAAAAGAATACACATGCAAAATGACTCTGGTTGTTGTTATTAAAAAGAACACACATGCAATGACACTGGTGGATCCATGTGGTCTCAGAGAACACACATTTCAATGACACTGGTGGATCCATAGGTGGTATGTGAAAAGAACACACATGCAAAATGAATCTGGTTGTTGTTACTAAAAAGAACACACATGCAATGACACTGGTGGATCCATAGGTGGTATGTGAAGAGAACACACATTCAAAATGACTCTGGTTGTTGTTACTAAAAAGAACACACATGCAATGACACTGGTGGATCCATAGGTGGTATGTGAAGAGAACATACATGCAAAATGACTCTGGTTGTTGTTACTAAAAAGAACACACATGCAATGACTCTCGTTGATCCATGGGTGCATTGTGAAAAGAACACACATGCAATGACACTGGTGGATCCATAGGTGGTATGTGAAAAGAACACACATGCAAAATGACTCTGGTTGTTGTTACTAAAAAGAACACACATGCAAAGACACTAGTGGATCCATGTGCGGTCTCTGTAGAGAACACACATTTCAATGACACTGGTGGATCCATAGGTAGTATGTGAAAAGAACACACATGCAAAATGACTCTGGTTGTTGTTACTGAAAAGAACACACATGCAATGACACTAGTGGATCCATAAGTGGTATGTGAAAACAACACACATGCAAAATGACTCTGGTTGTTGTTACTAAAAAGAACACACATGCAATGACTCTGGTTGATCCATGGGTGGATTGTGAAAAGAACACACATGCAATGACACTGGTGGATCCATAGGTGGTATGTGAAAAGAATACACATGCAAAATGACTCTGGTTGTTGTTACTAAAAAGAACACACATGCAATGACACTGGTGGATCCATGTGCGGTCTCTGTAGAGAACACACATTTCAATGACACTGGTGGATCCATAGGTGGTATGTGAAAAGAACACACATGCAAAATGAATCTGGTTGTTGTTACTAAAAAGAACACACATGCAATGACACTGGTGGATCCATAGGTGGTATGTGAAGAGAACACACATTCAAAATGACTCTGGTTGTTGTTACTAAAAAGAACACACATGCAATGACACTGGTGGATCCATAGGTGGTATGTGAAGAGAACATACATGCAAAATGACTCTGGTTGTTGTTACTAAAAAGAACACACATGCAATGACTCTCGTTGATCCATGGGTGCATTGTGAAAAGAACACACATGCAATGACACTGGTGGATCCATAGGTGGTATGTGAAAAGAACACACATGCAAAATGACTCTGGTTGTTGTTACTAAAAAGAACACACATGCAAAGACACTAGTGGATCCATGTGGTCTCTGAGAGAACACACATTTCAATGACTGGTGGATCCATAGGTGGTATGTGAAAAGAACACACATGCAAAATGAATGTTGTTGTTACTAAAAAGAACACACATGCAATGACACTGGTGGATCCATAGGTGGTATGTGAAGAGAACACACATTCAAAATGACTCTGGTTGTTGTTACTAAAAAGAACACACATGCAATGACACTAGTGGATCCATGGGTGGATTGTGAAAAGAACACACATGCAATGACACTGGTTCTTGTTACTAAAAAGAACACACATCCAATGAAACTGGTGGATCCATGTGTGGATTGTGAAAAGAGCACACATGCAATGACACTGGTGGATCCATATGTGGTATGTGAAAAGAACACACATGCAAACTGACTCTGGTTCTTGTTAGTGAAAAGAACACACATGCAATGACACTGGTGGATCCATAGGTGGTATGTGAAAAGAACACACATGCAAAATGACTCTGGTTGTTTTTACTAAAAAGAACACACATGCAATGACACTGGTGGATCCATGGGTGGATCATGAAAAGAGCACACATGCAATGACACTGGTGGATCAATGTGTGGTATGTGAAAAGAACACACATGCAAAATGACTCTGGTTGTTGTTAGTGAAAAGAACACACATGCAATGACACTGGTGGATCCATGTGCGGTCTCTATAAAGAACACACATTTCAATGACACTGATGGATCCATAGGTGGTATGTGAAAAGAACACACATGCAAAATGACTCTAGTTGTTGTTACTAAAAAGAACACACATGCAGTGACACTGGTGGATCCATAGGTGGTATGTGAAGAGAACACACATGCAAAATGACTCTGGTTGTTGTTACTAAAAAGAACACACATGCAATGACATTGGTGGATCCATGGGTGGATTGTGAAAAGAACACACATGCAATGACACTGGTGGATCCATAGGTGGTATGTGAAAAGAACACACATGCAATATGACTCTGGTTGTTGTTACTTAAAAGAACACACATGCAATGACACTGGTGGACCCATGTGTGGTCTCTGTAGAGAGCACACATTTCAATGACACTGGTGGATCCATATGTGGTATGTGAAAAGAACACACATGCAATGACTCTGGTTGTTGTTAGTCAGAAGAACACACATGCAATGACACTGGTGGATCCATGTGTGGTCTCTAAAGAGAGCACACATTTCAATGACTCTTGTTGTTGTTAGTAAAAAGAACACACATGCAATGACACTGGTGGATCCATGTGTGGTCTCTGAAGAGAGCACACATGCAATGACACTGGTTGTTACTAAAAAGAACGCACATGCAATGACACTGGTGGATCCATGTGTGGATTGTGAAGTGAACACACATGCAATGACTCCAGTTGTTGTTAGTGAAAAGAACATACATGCAATGACACCGGTGGATCCATGTGTGGTCTCTGTAGAGAACACACATTTCAATGACACTGGTGGATCCATAGGTGGTATGTGAAAAGAACACACATGCGAAATGACTCTGGTTGTTGTTAGTGAAAAGAACACACATGCAATGACACTGGTGGATCCATAGGTGGTATGTGAAAAGAACACACATGCAAAATGACTGGTTGTTGTTACTAAAAAGAACACACATGTAATGACTCTGGTGGATCCATGGGTGCATTGTGAAAACAACACACATGCAATGACACTGGTGGATCCATAGGTGGTATGTGAAAAGAACACACATGCAAAATTACTGGTTGTTGTTACTAAAAAGAACACACATGCAATGACACTGGTGGATCCATAGGTGGTATGTGAAGAGAACATACATGCAAAATGACTCTGGTTGTTGTTACTAAAAAGAACACACATGCAATGACACTGGTGGATCCATAGGTGGTATGTGAAGAGAACATACATGCAAAATGACTCTGGTTGTTTTTACTAAAAAGAACACACATGCAATGACTCTCGTTGATCCATGGGTGCATTGTGAAAAGAACACACATGCAATGACACTGGTGGATCCATAGGTGGTATGTGAAAAGAACACACATGCAAAATGACTCTGGTTGTTGTTACTAAAAAGAACACACATGCAAAGACACTAGTGGATCCATGTGCGGTCTCTGTAGAGAACACACATTTCAATGACACTGGTGGATCCATAGGTGGTATGTGAAAAGAACACACATGCAAAATGACTCTGGTTGTTGTTACTGAAAAGAACACACATGCAATGACACTAGTGGATCCATAAGTGGTATGTGAAAACAACACACATGCAAAATGACTCTGGTTGTTACTAAAAAGAACACACATGCAATGACTCTGGTTGATCCATGGGTGGATTGTGAAAAGAACACACATGCAATGACACTAGTGGATCCATAGGTGGTATGTGAAAAGAATACACATGCAAAATGACTCTGGTTGTTGTTACTAAAAAGAACACACATGCAATGACACTGGTGGATCCATGTGCGGTATCTGTAGAGAACACACATTTCAATGACACTGGTGGATCCATAGGTGGTATGTGAAAAGAACACACATGCAAAATGAATCTGGTTGTTGTTACTAAAAAGAACACACATGCAATGACACTGGTGGATCCATAGGTGGTATGTGAAGAGAACACACATTCAAAATGACTCTGGTTGTTGTTACTAAAAAGAACACACATGCAATGACACTAGTGGATCCATGGGTGGATTGTGAAAAGAACACACATGCAATGACACTGGTTCTTGTTACTAAAAAGAACACACATCCAATGAAACTGGTGGATCCATGTGTGGATTGTGAAAAGAGCACACATGCAATGACACTGGTGGATCCATATGTGGTATGTGAAAAGAACACACATGCAAAATGACTCTGGTTCTTGTTAGTGAAAAGAACACACATGCAATGACACTGGTGGATCCATAGGTGGTATGTGAAAAGAACACACATGCAAAATGACTCTGGTTGTTTTTACTAAAAAGAACACACATGCAATGACACTGGTGGATCCATGGTTGGATCATGAAAAGAGCACACATGCAATGACACTGGTGGATCAATGTGTGGTATGTGAAAAGAACACACATGCAAAATGACTCTGGTTGTTGTTAGTGAAAAGAACACACATGCAATGACACTAGTGGATCCATGTGTGGTCTCTAAAGAGAGCACACCTTTCAATGACCCTTGTTATTGTTAGTAAAAAGAACACACATGCAATGACACTGGTGGATCCATGTGTGGTCTCTGAAGAGAGCACACATGCAATGACACTGCTTGTTGTTACTAAAAGAACACACATGCAATGACACTGGTGGATCCATGTGTGGATTGTGAAGAGAACAGACATGCAATGACTCTAGTTGTTGTTAGTGAAAAGAACATACATGCAATGACACTGGTGGATCCATGTGTGGTCTCTATAGAGAACACACATTTCAATGACACTGGTGGATCCATAGGTGGGATGTGAAAAGAACACACATGCAAAATGACTCTGGTTGTTGTTAGTGAAAAGAACACATATGCAATGACACTGGTGGATCCATAGGTGGGATGTGAAAAGAACACACATGCAAAATGACTCTGGTTGTTGTTAGTGAAAAGAACACACATGCAATGACATTGGTGGATCCATAGGTGGTATGTGAAAAGAACACACATGCAAAATGACTCTGGTTGTTGTTAGTGAAAAGAACACACATGCAATGACACTGGTGGATCCATAGGTGGTATGTGAAAACAACACACATGCAAAATGACTCTGGTTGTTGTTACTAAAAAGAACAAACATGCAATGACTCAGGTGGATCCATGGGTGGATTATGAAAAGAACACACATGCAATGACACTAGTGGATCCATAGGTGGTATCTGAAAAGAACACACATGCAAAATGACTCTGGTTGTTGTTACTAGAAAGAACACACATGCAAAATGATTCTGGTTGTTGTTACTAAAAAGAACACACATGCAATGACACTGGTGGATCCATGTGCGGTCTCTGTAGAGAACACACATTTCATTGACACTGGTGGATCCATAGGTGGTATGTGAAAAGAACACACATGCAATGGCACTAGTGGATCGATAGGTGGTATGTGAAAAGAACACACATGCAAAATGACTCTGGTTGTTGTTACTAAAAAGAACACACATGCAATGACTCTGGCTGATCCATGGGTGGATTGTGAAAAGAACACACATGCAATGACACTGGTGGATCCATAGGTGGTATGTGAAAAGAACACACATGCAAAATGACTGGTTGTTGTTACTAAAAAGAACACACATGCAATGACACTGGTGGATCCATGTGCGGTCTCTGTAGAGAACACACATTTCAATGACACTGGTGGATCCATATGTGGTATGTGAAAAGAACACACATGCAATGACTCTGATTGTTGTTACTAAAAAGAACACACATGCAATGACACTGGTGGATCCATGTGCGGTCTCTGTAAAGAACACACATTTCAATGACACTGGTGGATCCATAGGTGGTATGTGAAAATATAACACATGCAAAATGACTCTGGTTGTTGTTACTAAAAAGAACACACATGCAATGACACTGGTGGATCCATAGGTGGTATGTGAAGATAACACACATGCAAAATGACTCTGGTTGTTGTTACTAAATAGAACACACATGCAATGACACTAGTGGATCCATGGGTGGATTGTGAAAACAACACACATGCAATGACACTGGTGGATCCATAGGTGGTATGTGAAAAGAACACACATGCAAAATGACTCTGGTTGTTGTTACTAAAAAGAACACACGTGCAATGACACTGGTGGATACATGTGCGGTCTCTGTAGAGAACACACATTGCAATGACACTGGTGTATCCATAGGTGGTATGTGAAAAGAACACACATGCAAAATGACTTTGGTTGTTGTTACTAAAAAGAGCACACATGCGATGACAGTTGTGGATCCATAGGTGGTATGTGAAGAGAACACACATGCAAAATGATTTTGGTTTTGTTACTAAAAAGAACACACATGCAATGACACTGGTGGATCCATGGGTGGAGTGTGAAAAGAACACACATGCAATGACACTGGTGGATCCATAGGTGGTATGTGAAAACAACACACATCCAAAATGACTCTGGTTGTTACAAAAAAGAACACACATGCAATGACACTGGTGGATCCATGTGTGGTCTCTGTAGAGAGCACACATTTCAATCACACTGGTGGATCCATATGTGGTATGTGAAAAGAACACACATGCAATGACTCTAGTTGTTGTTAGTGAAAAGGACACACATGCGATGACAATGGTGGATCCATGTGTGGTCTCTGAAGAGAGCACACATTTCAATGACTCTTGTTGTTGTTAGGAAAAAGAACACACATGCAATGACACTGGTGGATCCATGTGTGCTCTCTGAAGAGAACACACATGCAGTGACACTGGTTGTTGTTACTAAAAAAAACACATCCAATGACACTGGTGTATCCATGTGTGGATTGTGAAAAGAGCACACATGCAATGACACTGGCGGATCCATATGTGGTGTGTGAAAAGAACACAAATGCAAAATGACTCGGGTTGTTGTTAGTGAAAAGAACACACATGCAATGACACTGGTGTATCCATAGGTGGTATGTGAAAAGAACACACATGCAAAATGACTCTGGTTGTTGTTACTAAAAAGAACACACATGCAATGAAATTGGTGGATCGATGGGTGGATTGTGAAAAGATCACACATGCAATGACATTGGTGGATCCATGTGTGGTCTCTGAAGAGAACACACATGCAAAATGACTCTGGTTGTTGTTACTAAAAAGAACACACATGCAATGACTCTGGTGGATCCATGGGTGTATTATGAAAAGAACACACATGCAATGACACTGGTGGATCCATAGGTGGTATGTGAAAAGAACACACGTGCAAAATGACTCTGGTTGTTGTTACTAAAAAGAACACACATGTAATGACACTGGTGGATCCATGTGTGGTCTCTATAGAGAAACAAATTCAATCGCACTGGTGGATGCATATGTGGTATGTGAAAAGAACACACATGCAATGACTCTGGTTGTTGTTAGTGAAAAGAACACACATGCGAAGACACTGATCGATCCATAGGTGGTATGTGAGAAGAACACACATGCAATGACACTAGGATCCATGTGGTCTGAAGAGAACACACATGCAAAATGACTGGTTGTTGTTACTAAAAAGAACACACATGCAATGACTCTGGTGGATCCATGGGTGGATTGTGAAAAGAACACACATGCAAAATGACTCTGGTTGTTGTTACTAAAAAGAACACACATGCAATGACACTGGTGGATCGATGGGTGGATTCTGAAAAGAACACACATGCAATGACACTGGTGGATCCATAGGTGGTATGTGAAAAGAACACACATGCAAAATGACTCTGGTTGTTGTTACTAAAAAGAACACACATGCAATGACACTGGTGGATCCATAGGTGGTATGTGAGGAGAACACACATTTAAAATGACTCTGGTTGTTGTTACTAAAAATAACACACATGCAATGACACTGGTGGATCCATGGGTGGATTGTGAAAAGAACACACATGCAATGACACTGGTTGATCCATAGGTGGTATGTGAAAATAACACACATGCAAAATGACTCTGGTTGTTGTTACTAAAAATAACACACATTCAATGACCCCAGTTGTTGTTAGTGAAAACAACACACATGCAATGACACCGGTGGATCCATGGGTGGATTATGAAAAGAACACACATGCAATGACACTGGTGGATCCATAGGTGGTATGTCAGAAGAACACACATGAAAATGACTCTGGTTGTTGTTACTAAAAAGAACACACATGCAATGACACTGGTGGATCCATGTGTGGTCTCTGTAGAGAGCACACATTTCAATCACACTGGTGGATCCATATGTGGTATGTGAAAAGAACACACATGCAATGACTCTAGTTGTTGTTAGTGAAAAGAACACACATGCGATGACACTGGTGAATCCATGTGTGGTCTCTGAAGAGAGCACACATTTCAATGACTCTTGTTGTTGTTAGGAAAAAGAACACACATGCAATGACACTCGTGGATCCATGTGTGCTCTCTGAATAGAACACACATGCAATGACACTGGTTGTTGTTACTAAAAAAACACATCCAATGACACTGGTGGATCCATGTGTGGATTGTGAAAAGAGCACACATGCAATGACACTGGTGGATCCATATGTGGTATGTGAAAAGAACACACATGCAAAATGACTCTGGTTGTTGTTAGTGAAAAGAACACACATGCAGTGACACTGGTGGATCCATAGGTAGTATGTGAAAAGAACACACATGCAAAATGACTCTGGTTGTTGTTACTAAAAAGAACACACATGCAATGACACTGGTGGATCCATGGGTGGATTGTGAAAAGAGCACACATGCAATGAGACTGGTGGATCCATGTGTGGTCTCTAAAGAGAACACACATGCAAAATGACTCTGGTTGTTGTTAGTAAAAAGAACACACATGCAATGACTCTGGTGGATCCATGGGTGGATTGTGAAAAGAACACACATGCAATGACACTGGTGGATCCATAGGTGGTATGTGAAAAGAGCACACATGCAAAATGACTCTGGTTGTTGTTACTAAAAAGAACACACATGCAATGACACTGGTGGATCCATGTGTGGTCTCTATAGAGAAACAAATTTCAATCGCAATGGTGGATGCATATGTGGTATGTGAAAAGAACACACATGCAATGACTCTGGTTGTTGTTAGTGAAAAGAACACACATGCAATGACACTGGTGGATCCATAGGTGGTTTGTGAGAAGAACACACATGCAATGACACTAGTGGATCCATGTGTGGTCTCTGAAGAGAACACACATGCAAAATGACTCTGGTTGTTGTTACTAAAAAGAACACACATGCAATGACTCTGGTGGATCCATGGGTGGATTGTGAAAAGAACACACATGCAAAATGACTCTGGTTGTTGTTACTAAAAAGAACACACATGCAATGACACTGGTGGATCCATGGGTGGATTGTGAAAAGAACACACATGCAATGCCACTGGTGGATCCATAGGTGGTATGTGAAAAGAACACACATGCAAAATGACTCTGGTTGTTGTTACTGAAAAGAACACACATGCAATGACACTGGTGGATCCATATGTGGTATGTGAAAAGAACACACATGCAAAATGACTCTGGTTCTTGTTAGTGAAAAGAACACACATGCAATGACACTGGTGGATCCATAGGTGGTATGTGAAAAGAACACACATGCAAAATGACTCTGGTTGTTTTTACTAAAAAGAACACACATGCAATGACACTGGTGGATCCATGGTTGGATCATGAAAAGAGCACACATGCAATGACACTGGTGGATCAATGTGTGGTATGTGAAAAGAACACACATGCAAAATGACTCTGGTTGTTGTTAGTGAAAAGAACACACATGCAATGACACTAGTGGATCCATGTGTGGTCTCTAAAGAGAGCACACCTTTCAATGACCCTTGTTATTGTTAGTAAAAAGAACACACATGCAATGACACTGGTGGATCCATGTGTGGTCTCTGAAGAGAGCACACATGCAATGACACTGCTTGTTGTTACTAAAAAGAACACACATGCAATGACACTGGTGGATCCATGTGTGGATTGTGAAGAGAACAGACATGCAATGACTCTAGTTGTTGTTAGTGAAAAGAACATACATGCAATGACACTGGTGGATCCATGTGTGGTCTCTATAGAGAACACACATTTCAATGACACTGGTGGATCCATAGGTGGGATGTGAAAAGAACACACATGCAAAATGACTCTGGTTGTTGTTAGTGAAAAGAACACATATGCAATGACACTGGTGGATCCATAGGTGGGATGTGAAAAGAACACACATGCAAAATGACTCTGGTTGTTGTTAGTGAAAAGAACACACATGCAATGACATTGGTGGATCCATAGGTGGTATGTGAAAAGAACACACATGCAAAATGACTCTGGTTGTTGTTAGTGAAAAGAACACACATGCAATGACACTGGTGGATCCATAGGTGGTATGTGAAAACAACACACATGCAAAATGACTCTGGTTGTTGTTACTAAAAAGAACAAACATGCAATGACTCAGGTGGATCCATGGGTGGATTATGAAAAGAACACACATGCAATGACACTAGTGGATCCATAGGTGGTATCTGAAAAGAACACACATGCAAAATGACTCTGGTTGTTGTTACTAGAAAGAACACACATGCAAAATGATTCTGGTTGTTGTTACTAAAAAGAACACACATGCAATGACACTGGTGGATCCATGTGCGGTCTCTGTAGAGAACACACATTTCATTGACACTGGTGGATCCATAGGTGGTATGTGAAAAGAACACACATGCAATGGCACTAGTGGATCGATAGGTGGTATGTGAAAAGAACACACATGCAAAATGACTCTGGTTGTTGTTACTAAAAAGAACACACATGCAATGACTCTGGCTGATCCATGGGTGGATTGTGAAAAGAACACACATGCAATGACACTGGTGGATCCATAGGTGGTATGTGAAAAGAACACACATGCAAAATGACTCTGGTTGTTGTTACTAAAAAGAACACACATGCAATGACACTGGTGGATCCATGTGCGGTCTCTGTAGAGAACACACATTTCAATGACACTGGTGGATCCATATGTGGTATGTGAAAAGAACACACATGCAATGACTCTGATTGTTGTTACTAAAAAGAACACACATGCAATGACACTGGTGGATCCATGTGTGGTATCTGTAGAGAACACACATTTCAATGACACTAGTGGATCCATATGTGGTATGTGAAAATATAACACATGCAAAATGACTCTGGTTGTTGTTACTAAAAAGAACACACATGCAATGACACTGGTGGATCCATAGGTGGTATGTGAAGATAACACACATGCAAAATGACTCTGGTTGTTGTTACTAAATAGAACACACATGCAATGACACTAGTGGATCCATGGGTGGATTGTGAAAACAACACACATGCAATGACACTGGTGGATCCATAGGTGGTATGTGAAAAGAACACACATGCAAAATGACTCTGGTTGTTGTTACTAAAAAGAACACACGTGCAATGACACTGGTGGATACATGTGCGGTCTCTGTAGAGAACACACATTGCAATGACACTGGTGTATCCATAGGTGGTATGTGAAAAGAACACACATGCAAAATGACTTTGGTTGTTGTTACTAAAAAGAGCACACATGCGATGACAGTTGTGGATCCATAGGTGGTATGTGAAGAGAACACACATGCAAAATGATTTTGGTTTTGTTACTAAAAAGAACACACATGCAATGACACTGGTGGATCCATGGGTGGAGTGTGAAAAGAACACACATGCAATGACACTGGTGGATCCATAGGTGGTATGTGAAAACAACACACATCCAAAATGACTCTGGTTGTTACAAAAAAGAACACACATGCAATGACACTGGTGGATCCATGTGTGGTCTCTGTAGAGAGCACACATTTCAATCACACTGGTGGATCCATATGTGGTATGTGAAAAGAACACACATGCAATGACTCTAGTTGTTGTTAGTGAAAAGGACACACATGCGATGACAATGGTGGATCCATGTGTGGTCTCTGAAGAGAGCACACATTTCAATGACTCTTGTTGTTGTTAGGAAAAAGAACACACATGCAATGACACTGGTGGATCCATGTGTGCTCTCTGAAGAGAACACACATGCAGTGACACTGGTTGTTGTTACTAAAAAAAACACATCCAATGACACTGGTGTATCCATGTGTGGATTGTGAAAAGAGCACACATGCAATGACACTGGCGGATCCATATGTGGTGTGATAAGAAAACAAATTCAAAATGACTCGGGTTGTTGTTAGTGAAAAGAACACACATGCAATGACACTGGTGTATCCATAGGTGGTATGTGAAAAGAACACACATGCAAAATGACTCTGGTTGTTGTTACTAAAAAGAACACACATGCAATGAAATTGGTGGATCGATGGGTGGATTGTGAAAAGATCACACATGCAATGACATTGGTGGATCCATGTGTGGTCTCTGAAGAGAACACACATGCAAAATGACTCTGGTTGTTGTTACTAAAAAGAACACACATGCAATGACTCTGGTGGATCCATGGGTGTATTATGAAAAGAACACACATGCAATGACACTGGTGGATCCATAGGTGGTATGTGAAAAGAACACACGTGCAAAATGACTCTGGTTGTTGTTACTAAAAAGAACACACATGTAATGACACTGGTGGATCCATGTGTGGTCTCTATAGAGAAACAAATTCAATCGCACTGGTGGATGCATATGTGGTATGTGAAAAGAACACACATGCAATGACTCTGGTTGTTGTTAGTGAAAAGAACACACATGCGAAGACACTGATCGATCCATAGGTGGTATGTGAGAAGAACACACATGCAATGACACTAGTGGATCCATGTGTGGTCTCTGAAGAGAACACACATGCAAAATGACTCTGGTTGTTGTTACTAAAAAGAACACACATGCAATGACTCTGGTGGATCCATGGGTGGATTGTGAAAAGAACACACATGCAAAATGACTCTGGTTGTTGTTACTAAAAAGAACACACATGCAATGACACTGGTGGATCGATGGGTGGATTCTGAAAAGAACACACATGCAATGACACTGGTGGATCCATAGGTGGTATGTGAAAAGAACACACATGCAAAATGACTCTGGTTGTTGTTACTAAAAAGAACACACATGCAATGACACTGGTGGATCCATAGGTGGTATGTGAGGAGAACACACATTTAAAATGACTCTGGTTGTTGTTACTAAAAATAACACACATGCAATGACACTGGTGGATCCATGGGTGGATTGTGAAAAGAACACACATGCAATGACACTGGTTGATCCATAGGTGGTATGTGAAAATAACACACATGCAAAATGACTCTGGTTGTTGTTACTAAAAATAACACACATTCAATGACCCCAGTTGTTGTTAGTGAAAACAACACACATGCAATGACACCGGTGGATCCATGGGTGGATTATGAAAAGAACACACATGCAATGACACTGGTGGATCCATAGGTGGTATGTCAGAAGAACACACATGAAAATGACTCTGGTTGTTGTTACTAAAAAGAACACACATGCAATGACACTGGTGGATCCATGTGTGGTCTGTGATTAGAGCACACATTTCAATCACACTGGTTGATCCATATGTGGTATGTGAAAAGAACACACATGCAATGACTCTAGTTGTTGTTAGTGAAAAGAACACACATGCGATGACGCTGGTGGATCCATGTGTGTTCTCTGAAGAGAGCACACATTTCAATGACTCTTGTTGTTGTTAGGAAAAAGAACACACATGCAATGACACTCGTGGATCCATGTGTGCTCTCTGAATAGAACACACATGCAATGACACTGGTTGTTGTTACTAAAAACACATCCAATGACACTGGTGGATCCATGTGTGGATTGTGAAAAGAGCACACATGCAATGACACTGGTGGATCCATATGTGGTATGTGAAAAGAACACACATGCAAAATGACTCTGGTTGTTGTTAGTGAAAAGAACACACATGCAATGACACTGGTGGATCCATAGGTAGTATGTGAAAAGAACACACATGCAAAATGACTCTGGTTGTTGTTACTAAAAAGAACACACATGCAATGACACTGGTGGATCCATGGGTGGATTGTGAAAAGAGCACACATGCAATGAGACTGGTGGATCCATGTGTGGTCTCTAAAGAGAACACACATGCAAAATGACTCTGGTTGTTGTTAGTAAAAAGAACACACATGCAATGACTCTGGTGGATCCATGGGTGGATTGTGAAAAGAACACACATGCAATGACACTGGTGGATCCATAGGTGGTATGTGAAAAGAGCACACATGCAAAATGACTCTGGTTGTTGTTACTAAAAAGAACACACATGCAATGACACTGGTGGATCCATGTGTGGTCTCTATAGAGAAACAAATTTCAATCGCAATGGTGGATGCATATGTGGTATGTGAAAAGAACACACATGCAATGACTCTGGTTGTTGTTAGTGAAAAGAACACACATGCAATGACACTGGTGGATCCATAGGTGGTTTGTGAGAAGAACACACATGCAATGACACTAGTGGATCCATGTGTGGTCTCTGAAGAGAACACACATGCAAAATGACTCTGGTTGTTGTTACTAAAAAGAACACACATGCAATGACTCTGGTGGATCCATGGGTGGATTGTGAAAAGAACACACATGCAAAATGACTCTGGTTGTTGTTACTAAAAAGAACACACATGCAATGACACTGGTGGATCCATGGGTGGATTGTGAAAAGAACACACATGCAATGCCACTGGTGGATCCATAGGTGGTATGTGAAAAGAACACACATGCAAAATGACTCTGGTTGTTGTTACTGAAAAGAACACACATGCAATGACACTGGTGGATCCATAGGTGGTATGTGAGGAGAACACACATTTAAAATGACTCTGGTTGTTGTTACTAAAAAGAACACACATGCAATGACACTGGTGGATCCATGTGTGGTCTCTGAAGAGGACACACATGCAAAATGACTCTGGTTGTTGTTACTAAAAAGAACACACATGCAATGACTCTGGTGGATCCATGGGTGGATTGTGAAAAGAACACAAATGCAATGACACTGGTGGATCCATAGGTGGTATGTGAAAAGAGCACACATGCAAAATGACTCTGGTTGTTGTTACTAAAAAGAACACACATGCAATGACACGGGTGGATCCATGTGTGGTCTCTATACAGAAACAAATTTCAATCGCAATGGTGGATGCATATGTGGTATGTGAAAAGAACACACATGCAATGACTCTGGTTGTTGTTAGTGAAAAGAACACACATGCGATGACGCTGGTGGATCCATAGGTGATATGTGAGAAGAACACACATGCAATGAAACTAGTGGATCCATGTGTGGTCTCTGAAGAGAACACACATGCAAAATGACTCTGGTTGTTGTTACTAAAAAGAACACACATGCAATGACTCTGGTGGATCCATGGGTGGATTGTGAAGAGAACACACATGCAAAATGACTCTGGCTGTTGTTACTAAAAAGAACACACATGCAATGACACTGGTGGATCCATGGGTGGATTGTGAAAAGAACACACATGCAATGCCATAGGTGGATCCATAGGTGGTATGTGAAAAGAACACACATGCAAAATGACTCTGGTTGTTGTTACTAAAAAGAACACACATGCAATGACACTGGTGGATCCATAGGTGGTATGTGAGGAGAACACACATTTAAAATGACTCTGGTTGTTGTTACTAAAAAGAACACACATGCAATGACACTGGTGGATCGATGGGTGGATTGTGAAAAGAACACACATGCAATGACACTGGTGGATCCATAGGTGGTATGTGAAAATAACACACATGCAAAATGACTCTGGTTGTTGTTACTAAAAAGAACACACATGCACTAACACTGGTGGATCCATGTGTGGTCTCTGTAGAGAGCACACATTTCAATGACTCTGGTTGTTGTTAGCAAAAAGAACACACATTCAATGACTCCAGTTGTTGTTAGTGAAAAGAACACACATGCAATGACACCGGTGGATCCATGGGTGGATTGTGAAAAGAACACACATGCAATAACACTGGTGGATCCATAGGTGGTATGTGAGAAGTACACACATGCAAAATGACTCTGGTTGTTGTTACTAAAAAGAACACACATGCAATGACACTGGTGGATCCATGTGTGGTCTCTGTAGAGAGCACACATTTCAATCACACTGGTGGATCCATATGTGGTATGTGAAAAGAACACACATGCAATGACTCTAGTTGTTGTTAGTGAAAAGAACACACATGCAATGACACTGGTGGATCCATGTGTGGTCTCTGAAGAGAGCACATATTTTAATGACTCTTGTTGTTGTTAGGAAAAAGAACACACATGCAATGAAACTGGTGGATCCATGTGTGCTCTCTGAAGAGAACACACATGCAATGACACTGGTTGTTGTTACTAAAAAAACACATCCAATGACACTGGTGGATCCATGTGTGGATTGTGAAAAGAGCACACATGCAATGACACTGGTGGATCCATATGTGGTATGTGAAAAGAACACACATGCAAAATGACTCTGATTGTTGTTAGTGAAAAGAACACACATGCAATAACAGTGGTGGATCCATAGGTGGTATGTGAAAAGAACACACATGCAAAATGACTCTGGTTGTTGTTACTAAAAAGAACACACATGCAATGACACTGGTGGATCCATGGGTGGATTGTGAAAAGAGCACACATGCAATGACACTGGTGGATCCATGTGTGGTCTCTGAAGAGAACACACATGCAAAATAACTCTGGTTGTTGTTACTAAAAAGAACACACATGCAATGACTCTGGTGGATCCATGGGTGGATTGTGAAAATAACACACATGCAATGACACTGGTGGATCCATAGGTGGTATGTGAAAAGAACACACATGCAAAATGACTCTGGTTGTTGTTACTAAAAATAACACACATGCAATGAAACTGGTGGATCCATGTGTGGTCTCTATAGAGAAACAAATTTCAATCGCAATGGTGGATGCATATGTGGTATGTAAACAGAACACACATGCAATGACTCTGGTTGTTGTTAGTGAAAAGAACACACATGCGATGACACTGGTGGATCCATAGGTGGGATGTGAAAAGAACACACATGCAAAATGACTCTGGTTGTTGTTACTAAAAAGAACACACATGCAATGACACTGGTGGATCCATGTGTGGTCTCTCAGAGAAACACACATTTCAATGACTCTGGTTGTTGTTACTAAAAAGAACACACATTCAATGACTCCAGTTGTTGTTAGTGAAAAGAACACACATGCAATGACATCGGTGGATCCATGGGTGGATTGTGAAAAGAACACACATGCAATGACACTGGTGGATCCATAGGTGGTATGTGAGAAGAACACACATTTCAATGACTCTGGTTGTTGTTACTAAAAAGAACACACATGCAATGACACTGGTGGATCCATAGGTGGATTGTGAAAAAACCACACATGCAATGACACTGGTGGATCCATAGGTGGTATGTGAAAAGAACACACATGCAAAATGACTCTGGTTGTTGTTACTAAAAAGAACACACACGCAATGACACTCGTGGATCCATGTGTGGTCTCTGTAGAGAACACACATTTCAATGACACTGGTGGATCCATAGGTGGTATGTGAAAAGAACACACATGCAATGACTCTGGTTGTTGTTAGTGAAAAGAACACACATGCAATGCCACTGGTGGATCCATTGGTGGTATGTGAAAAGAACACACATGCAAAATGACTCTGGTTGTTGTTACTAAAAAGAACACGCATGCAATGACACTGGTGGATCCATAGGTGGAATATGAAATGAACACACATGCAATGACACTGGTGGATCCATAGCTGGTATGTGAGAAGAACACACATGCAAAATGACTCTGGTTGTTGTTACTAAAAACAACACACATGCAATGACGCTGGTGGATCCATGTGTGGTCTCTGTAGAGAACACACATTTCAATGACACTGGTGGATCCATATGTGGTATGTGAAAAGAACATACATGCAATGACTCTGGTTGTTTTTAGTGAAAAGAAGACACATGCAATGACTCTGGTTGTTGTTAGTGAAAAGAACACATGTGCAATGACACTGGTGGATCCAGGTGTGGTCTTTGAAGCGAGCACACATTTCAATGACTCTGGTTGTTGTTAGTAAAAAGAACACACATGCAATGACTCCAGTTGTTGTTAGTGAAAAGAACACACATGCATTGACACCGGTGGATCCATGGGTGGATTATGAAAAGAACATACATGCAATGACACTGGTGGATCCATATGTGGTATGTGAAAAGAACACACATGGAATGACTCTAGTTGTTGTTAGTGAAAAGAACACACATGCAATGACACTGGTGGATCCATAGGTGGATTATGAAAAGAGCACACATGCAATGACTCCAGTTGTTGTTAGTGAAAAGAACACACATGCAATGACACTGGTGGATCCATAGGTGGATTGTGAAAAGAGCACACATGCAATGACACTGGTGGATCCATATGTGGTATGTGAAAAGAACACACATGGAATGACTCTGGTTGTTGTTAGTAAAAAGAACACACATGCAATGACACTGGTGGATCCATAGGTGGATTGTGAAAAGAGCACAAATGCAATGACATTTGAATGGTGCGGGTGGATCCATAGGAGGATTGTGAAAAGAGATTTTCCCTCTCCCTCTCTATGTCACAAATCTCACAAAAGACCAAACGTGTGGAGATCCCAAACATGTTCTCACTCTGGGTGCTATGCCCTGATTGGCTGACACAGATGTCACGCGGATCGTCTCCACCAACTGTTGATCCCATGTGATCCAACGGGCAGGATAACCCCTCCCTTCTCCACTTTTTTATGCACGCCAATCCGTGCCACCTCTCTATCCGTGCCACCGATACTAAACCCCCATAAACAAGTGAAAATCTATCTATCTAACTAAAATAAATAAAATAAATGATCATATTTCAAAGAAGCCATCGTCTTCGTCTTCCGGTTCGTCCTCGTCTTCGTCAACGCCATGGTCCCCGCCATCGCCGCCGTTGGTGCCCTCCTCTGACGACTCGACACCGCCCCTTCCTCGAACAGGCATGCTATCTCCTTGTCAGAGTCCTCCTCCTCCTCCTCTTCGTAGTCCCACGGGTCCACGTCACTCTCCTCCGTTTTTGCCTCCAACTGATCGATGAACGCCTCGTTGGCCGAGTCGGACTCGTCCAAATAGCTATCTCCTCTCTTCTTCCTGGTCTTCTTCTCGTTCCTCTTCTTGTTCGTACTCGCCGGTGCAACACACACCCCTGTCCTGGCTGCTACTTTCCGCTCGTCCGACGCTGCAGGTACCCCACGCTCCTCCTGCGTGGCCGATACGAGCTTCAACATCGTGGTGTCCTCTAGTGCCGATGTCGATGGATCCTAGCGCGGTCGGACACGACGTGCTGCCTCAGCAGGCGGCTCGCGAGCGCGGATGATGCAGCGAAGAGCCGGGGACGCAGGACGGTCAGTCGACGGCTTGGACCTGCCATTGCCACGGCGAGGGGGCATCGTGCTTGAGGTAGTTGCTCCGAATGGTCAATGGCGGGTACATAGAGTGGGGTGCCGATCTGATCAAGGACGAGCAGCGGTTTCGTGCGTCGTGTCCACGCGTGCATTTGTCGATTATCAAAAAGAAGAAGAAAGAAGTAATATCTCGCGTACTAAACATAATTTGATCACAACTAAAGTGGCACAGCGTATTCTAGACTCGTAAATATCCCGTGCGTGCCTGTCACGTGGAGTTCGACAGAGTTGGACGTGCCGACGTGATCGTGCAGCAGTTGCGCGCGTCATTGCCCCATCAATGCGTGACCCACGCACGCGGGATGTGCGCGCCGATTCCCGTGACGACCACCCGGCTCGCACTCCCCTTATTATATACTGGATTTTGGGCGGCGCCGAAGACCATTGAAGTGTCCATCGCAATAAAGACAAGTCCCATCGATTCCCTACCCCTGCCTCCCTGGCTTCTTTGAGAAGGTAGACCGTACATGGTGGTATTGTATATTAGTACTAGTACTACTGGACCACGGTCTGTACTCTTACTCTTCTCCTACAGTAATAATCACTATCTCCTTCCTCCTGCCTCCGCCACACTCACCCTGCAAGCCATGGCTCCACTGAGGAGGGGCAGAGGCCGGTCAACGATCCTCGCGGAGAAAAGGGAGAGAAATCGCCGCGAGGCACTTCTTGCTATACCAGCCGCTCAAGCCCACCCTCTCATCGAGGCCCAATCTCCCCTGACAATGGCGCCGAATGTTCTAGCAGGCGAGGGCTCCTCCCGGTACGGTCTCCTTATTCTACTTCTTCTCCATCTCCCTCTCCATCATGATCTTAATCAGCTTCTTCTTATTTTTCTTCTTCTTCTGGCTATTCCTCTTCTACGTATTATAGGTCAGCCGTGGAGCCCAAATCCACCACGACCGAGGCGTTGCAGGACCCGTTCGGCCCCGTTCCATGTCTCAGCGAGGTAGCAAATCTCCACGATGTTATTTCTCCGAGTTATGATGTGGATTTCTTAGATGTTGTCTGCCCCGCATTGGTTTTTCTTCTTCTTTTGCGAGTTGTATTTGTTTTCATGAATATGACTGGATCTCTTGGTCTTTCCTTAATACCGCTGTTCATAGATTCACTATGGATTTTTTGTGATTAGGATTAGTTTATCGTGGTCATGAATAGATCTCCAGGTCCATTTTTTAACAGTGCGGCCAATAGATTCAATGGGGATTTTTTTGATCTGTATTAGTATTCACCTGGGACCTGGAGTGTAATTGTAGAATTCCTATTTCAATTAACATGAGCGATGCAGTGATCGAAGGCCGAGTACCGTGAGAAGGTGGTCGCGATCAGTTCCAAGATTGCCAACCAACATGAGCTCGCACGCTCCCTCACCCAAGCTAATGAGAGCCTACGCAAGCAATTATCTGTGCAGAAGGAGATCTCGCGAGATTTTGCACGTGACGTTGTTAGGCTGCAGAAAGTGCTCGATCTTAACTTGATCAGGCAAGAACAGGCCATCAAGATAATCAACAAGCTCACGGAGGAGAAGAAGAATCTCGTGGAAAGGTGCATTCTCCTGCAGGACGAAGTCAGCGAGGCACTCAGAGGACGCGTCGAGGAAACCAATGCTACCATCCGAGCCTACCATGATAGGAACCATTGCCTGGATGTAGTCAAGGAGATGAAGGCGGACATGAGCAGAGGGATCACCGTACTCGAGGGTGTTCGGAAAGAGAACGAGGAGCTAAGGGCATGTCTGGAGGCATACCGGAGCAATGCCCAAGTCTGATTCCCGTTAGCGGGGACACGATTACCAGTTCGTCCTCCTCTCCTTTTGTAATGTTTAGGGTTCAGGGAGCAATGCCCATGTCTGCTTCCCATTATAGGGTGTAATAAGAATCCTAGGGAAACTCCTTATCTATCTGGACATGTGTTGGTGTTCATGTTCATGAATGGACACCATGTTCTCTTTCCATATGTATCTGGACATGCGTTTCTGCATTATGAGTTTGCCACTCTCCCACTACTATTTGGTGATATTGGGAAAAACCCACAACACACTAAACTGCTGATAAATCTTATTTGTCTTTGAAATTGAAATTATGAATGTGCCACTAGTCGATTCATAAAATGTTGATTAGTCCTAGATTGCTTCTTCCTTGAAATTATGACAGTGCCACTAGTCGATTCAGTTAATTATGGAAACTTACCAGCTTGTCCTGGTGAACTGAACAAACCATACTATGTATTTTTGTTGCAGGGAAAGAGGAGAAAGATCGACCAGGACCTGGCGACCTGGCTAAATGACAAGATAGCAATCCAAAGGGAGAAGCGGAATTCCCAGAAACTAGCCTTTGACCAACTGCGTGCTGAATTCGTGGTCCTTTCTGACAAGTGCCAGAAACTGAAGGAGTTAAACGCCGACCCATGAAGCTACACAAGGAAAGTCGCTACGGCTAGGAAGCAGACGGAGATCATGAAAGGGATCTTGAAGGAAAATCATATGGCTACGGACAAAATTCTCCAATCCGTGACGGAGCGCTGGAACCTACAGCTGAAGCACGACATAGTACTCAAGGAGCTGGCCAATCTTAGGGAGGAAAACTGGCAGCTCCGGGCCAGGCTCGCTTGAACACAACATATGTCTATTTAGTACTAAACTGCCTGGTTTATCCTCTGTAGTGGTGATTTTGTAAGCATGAACTTAACTCTATATACGATATGTGTGTTCTTCTGAAATTAGTTTGCTCGAGGATTGAGTTTGGCTTAGTTCGGAAAGCGCAACTGCAAGTCTTACAATTAACTAGTTTCAGGCATTGGTACAACATAAATTATTCATCTCGAATTTCCTTTATCCTCTATAGTCATCCTTGTTCACCTCGCTACGCTTCTTCAGTTCCTTCAACAGATCCGCAATGCAGCACTCTAGCTTCTTCTTGTCTTCCCTGAGATGATCCCTCTCCTTTTCTGCATTATGAATCAGCAACCTGTGACTATCTTGAAGCTTCTTTGTAGTTCTAACAACCAAGCTCCCATCGATTCCGTCAGTTAGCTTTGACTGCAAATTCTCAATTTCTTGTTCCAGCTCCTTATTTCGTACCAACAGCTTATAATTTTTTTCAGCTGCATCACTTACATCAGTAAATCTCCCCGACCTTTCCAACTCATACATCTCCCATAACTGTGCCAAACATTTCTTAAGTGCATCTGGCCACTCAAGATCCATCCACTCTACTGCTTTACACACCGGGCCAAGCGAAAAACACACACACTATAGTGTTATGAACATGCACGATACATTTTACTTCATGTCACAGTTGCACATAATGTAAACAAACCTGATTTGTACAGCCCAAAAACCTTCTCCGTTGTTACCGCCTTGAATGCAACATATCTCCTCAGTTTTAGCCCATGGTCACATGGCACTTCTCCATCGAGATATAGGCCCTCCCATTCAGAGTCGTAGATCGTCCTTGGTACCTATAGGTAAACACAAAGCTGAAATCGAACACGATTGCATGCACATATGGAGCTCAGATCGAGTGATTTACCATTGCCTAACCCTAGCCCGAGAAAACAGAGGAACTCACATCATGGCAGGAATACTCGATGTCGGAGAGAAGGTCACATCGCCGACCGGTCGCCCTCTGCTCAAGGACAGCATGGCGAATGCGACGGCGACGGTGTCTGCGAGAGAGAGAGAGAGGGAGAGAGAGAGAGAGAGAGAGAGAGAGAGAGAGAGAGAGAGAGAGCAGCCCTTCTACCGCTGCAATGATGACTAAATTGGCATGTTACAATAGTTTAATGTATACAAACCCCTATCCCTGGATTACCGCTCTCGCCCGATATGGATTCTCTTCACACATTCTCATTTCAAATATTAAACCTGCACTCCCTCCATCCCAATTTCATTGCCTAACGAAAACATACCAGTATATTACATCATCCAAAGAAACAAAATCATGTCAACTACAAGGTACTTATGCATCACTTCTTCAGTCATGGTTTCACAAAACATTACATTATAATCTCCCAACAAACATAACCACAACATGGTTTCACAAAACATTACATTACAATCTCTCAACAAACGTAATCACAGAAACAAGTATATTGCATCAACTCAAGAAACAAAATCATGTCGACTACAAGGTACTTACACATCACTTGTTCTGTCATGGTTTCGCAAAATATTACATTACGGTCTCTCAACAAACAAAATAATAGAAACAAGTACAGTACATCATCTCAAGAAACATAATCATGTCAACTACAATGTATTTATGCATCACTAGTCCAGTCATGGTTTCACAAAACATTACATTACAATGTCCCCAACAAACATAATAACTGAAACAAGTACGGTACGTCATCTTAAGAAACATAATCATGCCAACTACAATGTACTTATGTCTTATTACAACAATGATGGTTTCAGTGAGTGACATGTCCAAAAATCTCAACAGCTCGCACAACATTATATCGCAATCTCTCAACAAACATAATCACAGAAGCACGCTCTAAATGCAACAGTAGTCAATATTACAAATATAGGCAGGGGAACCCCGCGGTCCATATGACAAGCCCAGGGTAGCAGCACTCATCAGATATCATCAACGTCGATCACCTCATTCTGTTCAGCCACTACAGGGGCATCTACATCCACTACAACCTGTTCAACAACATCAGAAATGGTACCAAGGAAGAACACCTTCCTGGTTCGCTTCTTTCACCACATAATCTGCATAAGATCTTTAGTATCCAAAACATCTATAAATTGCTGCTTCTTATGATGCCACCACCGGATTTTTGCCATCTGCTTAGGGCCAATACTGATTTCCTTACCGATCATCTCTCTCATTTCATCAAGAGTTATGTTTTTGGAATCGAAAGTGATCCCCACAGTACATGACGAAACTGGATTATTAACTCCCTCATCAAGTTTTTCCATGTATGAATCCACCTCTATGCGTATACTGAACTTATCTAGATCAACATCTATTGGTACGTATTCTCTAGGAGCAGAAGCTCTGGCAACAAGATCTCCAGCATCTGCATACATATCATCAATCATCGCTTCAATTTTCACCTTACGATCAGCTGCACAACACTCCCAAACCATCTGAAGCTCATGGGAGTGCTCAATTTGCTGATAGGTATCATTCATGTTGCGCCACACCAATTTTGTCCTCTGTCTAGAACCCTAGGGAATTCTAGCGGCAAGCATATCTACCAGCTGCGAAACAGACACAACCTCTTTGCAATTCACAAGCAGAAGCACATCTTGCCCGAACACAACCCTCTCGCAACCAAAATCAAGCTTTGAAGTGTACTGCCGAACATGAACTATGAACTCATATAGGTCCCTTGTATCAAAGCTGTGCCTAATTTGATTAAAAAGGGGAAAATTTCAGTTCATTCGATTCTATTATGCCGTAACTAATCTACTTGCAAGATAAGGCATAGATAAGAAAAATTCACCTCTCGCTCTTCTCCCGGTTTTTTTCTTCGAGATCTGAGTGCTGCATCCGCCCAGCGGAGCCGAACAATCCACCGCCAGCCTTGCTTTTCTCTTCAACCCGCTTCTCGTGGGTACCTTGGGAGCAGAATCCTTGCTGGCCTCCTCGCTAACCGGGGCTGAAGACCTCGCCGCAGCTACACGTTGAGCCCCAGACTTGGGCCCGACGGACCCTTTTCAGTTGGCGACGTAGCTACAACCTTCGCCTTGCAAGACATCCTGGGCCCCTGCCACCGGATTCAGTGTCGGGGGAGGGAGAAAAAAGGTCCTCTGCCACCGGCAGATTTAGGGTCGGGGAAGGGAAGAAAAGGGACCGCCGCCACCGCCGCAGCAAGATTCAGTGTCGAGAGTTAGGAAAGTACAGTAATGGATTTGCCCCTACGACACGTGCAGGGTGGCTAAGAAGAGTGACCGATGAAGGAGGGGCACAACAGGAACTAGTGTAACGGAATATCCTGACTTAACGGGCGCGATATGAAAATATTTGGTTTGGCCATCATTCACTCGAAAGACCCCTCTCAGCAATTGGCACCCCAACTTTTCAAATCGCGGTGATAAAAATCAACTTGGGTACCGCGTTGCCTGGCCACCCAACTTTCGGGCCACAAAATGATATTCTCGCACTACCGGTGCTAGTAGCAACGTGGAGACCTGCACAACACAACCACAGAACTTTGTCCCCAACTTGCGATGAGGTTGCCAATCTCACCGTGTTTTTCGGAAAACAAAGGATTAAACGTATCGAATGGAAAGAAGTAAAAGTTTGCAGAAAGTAAACACAAAGTAATAAACAGATTGTAGATTGTATGTAAAAAGACAAGGACCGGGATCCATAGTTCACTAGAGGTGGCTCTCCTTAGATAGATAACATTCTGGGTGAACAAATTACAGCGGGGCAATTGACAAACACCGAGAAAGAAATACATGCATATACTAATCATCTTGACTCCTTTGAGACTTGATTGGGCATTACAACATTATACATAGACCGCCATCCAACTGCATCTATGACTAATTATCCACCTTCAGGTTATCATCCGAACCCCCTCTTGTATTAAGTTGCAAGAAACAGATTATTGCTTTACGAATTGCGTGTAAAGTAAACAATATGATTGTTCTATGAACAAAAGATTGTTGTTTTCTCCCTTGTAGCAACAGCACATCTAGTACCTTAGAGATTTCTGTCACTTCCCCAGATTACCAGAGGCATGAACCCACTATCGAGCATAAATACTAACTCTTGGAGTTGCTAGCATCTACTTGGCCAAGATAGCTACTAACAACGGAAAGCATACAAGATCACAAATAACAAAGACATGATAGAATCAATAATCAATCTGAAATAGCATCTCAATACCCATCGGATCCCCGCAAACACAACATGTAGAATTACAAATGGATGATCTTGATCATGAACGGAGCTCACAAGATCTAGACATGAAAGCACAAAGGAGGAGAACCAGCCATCTAGCTACTACATGGATCCGTAGTCCAAGGATGAACTACTCAAGCATCACACCGGAGGCTTGCATGGTGATGAAGAAGGCCTCTAGGGTGAATTCCCCTCTCCGGCAGGGTGCCGGGAAGAGCTTCAGATCCCTCCCGATCTAGGGATGGAGATGACGGCGGCTACACTCTTTCGTGGATTTTTTTTGGGCCCTTAGGGTTTTCGTCCCGAGGGCAATATATAGGCGGAAGGAGAAGCCGAGGGGGTACCGGGAGCGGCCACACCACCCCCTGGCACGGGCCAGGCCTGGCCACACGGCCAGGTGGTGTGGTGGCCCCTGGCCCCTCTTCGTATCGTATTCTAGCACTTGATGACATCCGGAAAATAGGCTCTTTGGCTTTTGTCTCGTCCAATTCCGAGAATATTCATTTTCTGACTTTCCCGGAACCAAAAACAGTAGAAAACAGGTAGCTGGCACTATGGCTCTTGTTAATAGGTTAGTCCAAGAGATCATATGAAAAGTACTCTAAAGTTGGAACAAAACATAAGAAAGTGGATAAAACCAAGCATGAAACATCAAAAATTATAGATATATTTGCAATGTATCAGCTCCCGGCTCCTTGCATAGTGTAGTGTCCTTTGCGTAGGCACAAGACGCGCAGACGATCCCGGAGCAGAAACCGAAGAGGCAGACGGTGGTTCCCGAGGCGACGGGCGACGGGACGTTACGCTGCCCGCCGTAGAGTAATGATGGCACGTGCGCGTGTGGCCGGCATCAGCATTGACGTCACGGGTAGCGCAACCGCCGAGCGCAGCCAGCCGGAAAATTCAAAATGAAGGAGCACGCGCACATTTCACCTAAGGGAGAAATCCACACGCGCTCGGGGGCTAGTGTCGGGGGATGACCTCCGGATACCACAACCAGACAAGAATCACGTCAGTTAGATTATGTCCGGCCTGCTGAGCGCAGCCGGATAGGAGCAAGTCAAGCCGGCTACCTCACGGTAACCAGATCGGCAAGGAGCAGCAAGGCACGAGACTGGCTACATCAGCGTAGCCGGAACCAATCAAGAGGACAGAGCGACGTGCTGCATAGTGCACGGTATGCCTGGTACGATGACAAGACTCGCAACTACTCAGCCATACCGAAGACTTTGCGGGGTGACATGGGAACAGTGTCCAGATGCTGACGACAGGCTCGCACGTTGTTCACTGTACCCACGACGACCATACTGCCCGTACTCTGATGAGACGTAAGTGTACCGAGTACTGTAGATGACCAGCCAGCTGGGACCCGCCTGTGGGGCCCGCCAGCTGGACTGGCAAGTGAGACCGTTACCTCTCTGCCTATATAAGGAGAGGCAAGGCCTTAGTAGAAAGGGTTGGTCTCGGTGCATTTAAGGTAGTAGGTAGAGGGTACATCTCGAGGAGCGATTGTAGCCCATATACCACTCATAGTCAGATCGGTAGGAGTAGGAGCTTTACCTCATCACGAGGTCCGAACCTAGGTACTTCCTGTGTCTAGCTACACTTGCTTGTATCCAATCCCGCCTGCGGACACCGTCGATAGCTTCCTTGCTATTCCCCACACCTCTATCTAACCTGCTTAGGTACTGCCATTCCCAATACAACGACAGGGGGTACCCATCGAGGGGTCACAATCAATATATCAGAAACCACCGAGAATTTTGATGATACTTTCATATTTTTCCTAAGATTTTGCATCCTGACAATTTAATGAAATTAGGTCAAACTTGAGCTAAAAGCAAGTAAGGCGATAAATTTCACTTGAATTAAATGTCTTTTCGGAGGTAGATGGGTGTATCTTCTTGTAGTAAACAATGTTGTCTGTGTGTGTTTCCAACTATCGGGAAAGAACATTCTCAATTTTCCATGTGATGTCGAGATTATTCTCTCCTGTAAAGGAAGTCTGGAGAATATGGATATGAATACCACAAGCCAAGTTTTCACACATATATAGTGGACCAACATATTGTACTTACGACCCGTGTTTTATGAGTTCTCAAACTTCCTAGCTTATAACTCTGACCACTTGAATGACTTTATGTTGATTAATCAAAATTAGGTCAAATTTGAACTATATACTATAAGGAAATTGTAGGTTGCTCTAAAAGTTTTACGAAAAAACTTTTGGATGTACCCATCGAGGGGTCACAATCAATATATGAGAAACAACCGAGAGTTTTGACAACATGTTTGACTTTTTGCTAAGATTTTGCATCATGACACTATTTAACAAAATTGGGTCAAACTTGAGCTACAAGTAAGAACGATTGATTGCTCCTGAAATATATGAATTTTCAGAGGTAGATGGGTGCATTTTCTTGTAGTAAACAGTGTCGTCGGTGTCATTTTTCAACTATAAGGAAAGAACATTCAATTCTCAATTTTCCGAGTGATGACGAGCGAGGTTGTTCTTTTCCGTAAAGAAATGTCCGAAGAATATTGGATCTGAATGCCAAAAGCCAAGTTTACCGACATATATAATTGACCAACATGTTGTACCAACAATTCCCATGTTTTATGAGTTTTCAAACTTCCTAGCTAACTCCGTCCATTTGATCGAATGACTTTATGTTGATTTATCAAAATTAGGTCAAATTTGAAACTACAAGTGAATTGTAGGTTGCTTTGAAAGTTTTACGAAAAATCTTTTGGAGGCACCCATCAAGGGCTCACAATTAATATATCAGAAAGCATCGAGATTTTTGACGATATGTTCAACTTCTTGCTAAGATTTTCATCTTGACAATTTAATGAAATTAGGTCAAACTTGAGCTACAAGTAAGCGCGATAGATTTCTCTTGAATTAAATGTATTTTTAGAGGTACATTGGTGCATCTTCTTGTAGTAAACAATGTCGTCAGTGTGAGTTTCCAACTATCAGGAAAGAACATTCAATTGTATATTTTCCGAGTGAAGACGAGCGAGGTTGTTCTTTTCCGTAAATAAGAGTCCGAAGAATATAGGATGTGAATGCCACAAGCCAAGTTTACAGACATATATAGTGGACCAAAATGTTGTACCAACAGTTCCCATGTTTAATTAACTTTCAAACTTCCTAGCTAACTCTGCCCATTTTAATGACTTTATGTCGATTTATCGAAATTACGTCAAATTTGAAACTACAAATAAATTGTAGGTTTTGGTTTGAAATTTTTACGAAAAAGCTTTTAATTTGGAGGTACCCATGGAGGGGTCACAATTAATATATTAGAAAACAACGAGAGTTTTGATGATAGGTTCAACTTCTTGCTAAGATTTTGCATCTTGACAATTTAACGAAATTAGGTCAAACTTGAGCTACAAGTAAGAGCGATAGATTTCTCTTGCATTAAATGTCATTTCAGAGGTAGATGGGTGTATCTTCTGGTAGTAAGCAGAGTAGTGGGTGTGAGTGTCCAACTACCAGGAAAGAACATTCAATTCTACATTTTCTAAGGGAAGACGAGCGAGGTTAGTTGTTCTTTTTCATAAAGAGAAGTCCAAAGAATATTGGATGTGGATGCCACAAGCCAAGTTGACAGACATATATAGTGGATCGACAACATGTTATACTTGTGATTCCCATGTTTTATGAGTTTTCAAGCTTCCTAGCTAACCCCACCCATTTGAATGACTTTATGTCGATATCTCGAAATTAGGTCAAATTTGAAACTACAAGTAAATTGTAGGTTTTACTTTGATAGTTTTACGAAAAAGCTTTTGGAGATACCCATCGAGGGGTCAAAATTAATATATCAGAAACCAGTATCTTGACAATTTAACGAAATTAGGTCAAACTTGAGCTACAAGTAAACGCCATAGATTGCTCTTGAATTAAATGTCTTTTCAAAGGTAGATCGGTGCATCTTCTTGTAGTAAATAGTGTTGTCAGTGTGAGTTTCCAACTATCAAGAAAGAAAATTCAATTCTACATTTTCCGAGTGAAGACGAGCGAGGTTGTTCTTTTTCCTAAAGAAAAGTCCGAAGAATATTGGATCCAAATGCCACAAGCCAAGTTACAGACATATATAGTGGACCAACATGTTGTACCAACGATTCCCATGTTTTACGAGTTTTCAAACTTCCTAGCTAACTCTGCCCATTAGAATGAATTTATATCGATTTATCGAAATTAGGTCAAATTTGAAACTAAAAGTGTTAGTAAATTGCACGTGCCCTGCACGTGAGACTCAGATAATAGACGGCTGGCATATCATCACTATATAAAATTATAATAGGTAAAGCAGAAAAAATATAATTTGATTAACATCTATAAAGTATGGGTGTATATATTTGGTTCTTGTACTTTGTATATCATGTAGAAGTCAATGATTATTAGCTATCTAAAACTTGAAAATTTTGGTAACATGGTCTAGAGAAACGAGGGAGAAGATTCTAGAATGATGGAGAAATGTGTTTTGAGTTTTGTGTGTAGCATTCATTGTGATGAAGACTATCAATAGAATCTTCTAGATGCTAGAATGGAAAAGAAGATCTAACGGCTAGAAATGTTGGGATTCGTGAGTCTTGATCCAACGGTCAATATTCAAAGTTATTCATAAACTATATAGTGGTAAGAAATTGTAGGTTGCTTTGAAAGTTCTATGAAAAAGCTTTTGGGGGTACCCATGGGGGGTCACAATTAATATATCAGAAACCACCTAGAGTTTTGACAATAGTTTCAACTTCTTGCTAAGATTTTGCATCTTGACAATTTAACGAAATTAGGTCAAACTTGAGCTACAAGCAAGTAAGTAAGAGCGATTGATTTATCTTGAATTAAATGTCTTTTTGGAGGTAGATGGGTGCATCTTCTTGTAGTAAACAATGCTGTTTGTGTGAGTTTCCAACTATCAGGAAATAACATTCTCAATTTTCTGAGTGATGGCGAGATTATTCCCTCCTGTAAAGGAAGTCCAAAGAATATGGATCTAAATGCCACAAGCCAAGTTTTCACACATATATAGTGGACCAACATATTGTACTTACGATTTCCCATGTTTTATGAGTTCTCAAACTTCCTAGCTTATATCTCTCTCCACTTGAATGAATTTCCGTCGATTAATCGAAATTATGTCAAATTTGCACTACTACAAGTAGATTGTAGGTTGCTCTGAAAGTTTTATGAAAAAGCTTTTGGAGGCACCCATCAGGGGGTCACAATCAATATATGAGAAACAACCAAGAGTTTTGAAGACAAGTTCAACTTCTTGCTAAGATTTTGCATCTTAACAGTTTAACAAAATTAGGTCAAACTTGAGCTACAAGTAAGCACGATAGATTTCTCTTGAATTAAATGTCTTTTCGGAGGTAGATAGATGCATCTTCTTGTAGTAAAAAATGTTGTTGGTGTGAGTTTCCAACTATCTGAAGAAAGAACATTCTCAATTTTCCTAGTGAAGACGAGATTGTTCTTTCAGGTAAAGAAAGTCCGAAGAATATGGATCTAAATGCCACAAGCCAAGTTTTCAGACATATATAGTGGACCAATATGCCATACTTACAATTTCCCATGTTTTATGAGTTCTCAAATTTCCTAGCTAACTTTGCCCACTTGAATGACTTTATGCAGATTTATTGAAATTAGGTAAAATTTGAACTAATATAAGTAAACTATGTAGGTTTCTTTGAAAGTTTTACAAAAAAGCTCTTGGAGGTACCCATCAGAGGGGGGGGGGGTCAATTAATATATCAGAAACCACAGAGTGTTTTGATGACAGGTTCATCTTCTTGCTAAGATTTTGCATCTTGACAATTTAATGAAATTAGGTCAAACTTGAGCTACAAGTAAGCGCGATAGATTTATCTTGAATTTAATGCATTAGGTCAAACTTGAACTACAAGTAATAAATTGTAGGTTGCTTTGAAAGTTTTATGAAGAAATCTTTTGGAGGTACCCATCGAGTGGTTAATTAATATATTAGTGTGGATTCCCAGCTCTACAGTTACTGAATCTATCTGGTTCATCCCGAGATCAGTTCCTGCTATTATTTCCTCCTTAGCATCACTAACTATTTTCTTTTTCTTGCATAGAGCTCAAAATGGAACAATGAAGATGTTGGTTTGCATATCCTATTCTACAGGTTCACAAGGGATGCCATTACTTCATTATCTGGTGCTGGTTCGTCCTGAGCAACAACATATCTGTCCTCTACTATGTAGTTCACTCGTGGTTTGTATTCCTGCTCTAGAAGTTCTCTTTTGATGCCATTATAATTTCTATCTGGTTGATTCTTAGCTATGAAAGTAACTACATGCCATTGTGTAGCTCACCGCAAATTCTGAGTAACCCAACTACTCTTGGATTCTAGGAGATACCACTGCTTCCATATATATTTACTAAAATGACCTGGCTATTTTATATTTTCTGAAATTCTAAGAAACACTTTGTTTGATTACTCATTTCATTCTAGGCACACTTGTCTAATGCTTGTTTGTCCTGTTCTACAGGTTCAGGAGCGACGCCATTATTTCTCGCATCTTCTTCTAGTTTGTCCTAAGCAACGACATAACTATCCTCTACTATATATAGTCCATTCATGTTTGTATTCCTGCTCTACAAGTTCTCGTATGATGCGGTTATAATTTCTACCTGGTTCATTCTTCGCTACGACAGTAACTGCATGCCATTTTGTGGCTCATGGCAAATTCCAAGTCACCCAACGTCTCTTGGATTTTAGGGTATACAACTGCTTCCATATATATTTGTTGAAATGACCTGGCAAGTTATTATTTTCTAAAATTCTAAGCCATACATATATATTTTTTGATTGCTCGTTTCACGGTAGGCACACTTGCTCAATGTGGTGCTTGCTTGTCTTGTTTGTTTGACGTGTTGGTTAATAATTGAACCATTGACCAGTTGTAAACACCAGTTCATAGCTCATGTCATATCAGTCAAATGAGTTGTCTGTCTTGTTTGATGTATTAACTTATCATTACTTAGTTTCAGACTGCAATTATTGCTATGGCCACCAAAGAGGGGGTCGCAAGATCATGAATCCTCCAATGCATCTGTCACACTCAAAGGAAGATGCAGGTGATCGATCGAGAAAGCAAATTGAGGACTCTGCTATCAACTCGATTGTCAACTGAAATGCCGAATTTTCTTTCCCTTGAGTTGATAATGTGTAATAATTTTAAGACGTAATATCTAGATAACTCGCATAGGCCATGTAGGCATTTAGTTGACGTCGTCTACAGATGACGGTAGTCGTTACCGTAACTATGCTAGCCAGGTCGATTAGCGAACAGTACCGTGTTTTGTTATTGGCATGTCTTGTATTCGGCCGATGATGAACAGTAAAAGATGCTCGCTAAGTACACAACTTTTATGATATTGGAATGGGCTTTAGAAAGGCTGAAACTGTAAAAGACCATAAACGTAATGGGTATGCCCACATGTGGGAACATGTAACAGTTATAGACCGTAACAGTAATAGGCCAGAACCGTAGCAGGCCAGAACAGAAATAGGCCATAATAGTAACATGCCACAGTAAAAAGCAAGAAAGTTCAAAAGGATAGAACAATAATAGGCTAGAGGATTAACGGGTCATAACAGTAACATGCCACAACAGTAAAGGGCCACAATAGTAAAGGGCCAAAACAGTTAAATGCCAGAATAGTAACGAGCCAGAATAGTACCGGCCCGAGAAATTCATGTCAAGAACAGTAACATGCCGACAAAATTACCAGTACAAAACAGTAGTAGGCCGATTGTGGCCTGAACCGTTAACGGCCGGAATAGTAAAAGGCCAAAACAATAGCAGACCATCTCAAAGAAGGACCGGTAATAGGCGGCCCACCACAGGCTGCGGGAATAGTGATGGGCCGACTGATGAGTGCATATTTGCATCATGTTTTACATTATTATTTTGCATTGTACATGTAGAATCTTGGTATTTTATGGCGCTCGCGCGCACATTTTATGTCTATTTTCACCAGGATCAAGACAAATGATAGATCCAATGGATACAATTCTTGGAGCAGTTGTACCATGGAGAAAAAGAGTCAAAAACAACGTAAATTGCTTATTTGGGAAATATTAATAATACCATAAGAAAACCATAAGCGAACAAGGGAGGCAGAGAGTCCAACGACCAACTATACGACCGGAGCAATTTTTCCGGCCGTATAGCTCCGGCCGTATAGTTGGCGTTGCCTCCGCCTAGTCAAATAGTTTCACCTAGTGCAATTGGTTCGAGGAGATGATATACAGAACACCGAGAAATCGTAGAAACCTCACCTCCAGAAGGCATATGGAGGGGGAACTCATCCACAAGGGATCCATCTTCGCCTTACGCAGATCCGGGAGGCTAAGGCATCGATCTTCATCATCTACCGCTGCATCACCACCATCTCCATCCATCCCATATACATCTTGTCTAGATCTTGTTGTAATTCGTGTACCCATTGTGGATTTATACAAGTAGTATTCATCTATGATTGTTTCCATTATCATTGCTATGATGTTGATTGCCTCCATGTCTGAGTAGGTCGTTAGTTCTTGGGGAGATGGAGAAACCCTAATATGAGATTGAAATAAGATAAAGTCTATTATGATATTCATCGCTGTGACCATGTGTTAGATTTTCTACATCTTGAAGTTGAGAGAAGTAGACCTTTCAATATTTGCCTCTCGTGGGGACTTGATGGAGGAAACCACTTGTTGGTAGACGGAGGTGTGCTTGCACTTACAGTGAGTATAAATCTGTTGGCACCCCATACGTGTTAACTTGGAAAATCGAGGAAACTCACATAACACTATCCATGCCATGGGATACATCCTATGAGATTACGTCCCTTAATAGCGCAGTAATTCGATTAATGTCGATTACTAACTGCTGTGGTTATGAGGATGATGTGAGAAGCGATTGCTGCCTATTTGTCCAAATACGGAGTTCCTTCCACACATACATAGTTGAGAATGTTCATGATGATAATCTTTATCTTAGACCGTTATAATACTAGTGGTGTATCCGCTACTCCCTGAGAACGCTTTTTCCCTATTGCAGTTCTAATCTCTCTTACATACACGATACTTACTTTCTGTACTCAGTTGTTTTACTTTACTTTATTATTGCTCTTATACCCAAAACCCAAAAACACCTTTTTACACAATATTCACATTTTATCTTGTCACTTAGAACTTTATCTAGCATTTCTATCGTAATATTTATTTCAAGAGTTATTAGACTTCAGACTCCTGCTCCCTATGGGATCGATATCTTTATTTCGAAACTAGCTACAAACGATCTATGCATTTGCAGTCATCACCGACAACATGCCTTAATAGTACTGGACCGACTAGGCGCATGCTGCTAATGGGCCGCATGGTGTTGGACCAACTTGGGTCTTCTGTAGGACGAAATAGTACCTGGCCTGAAAGGTCGCGGGCCTCTGCTGGCTGCATTATTGGGCCCATTTAAAGCAGTGCAAGGCGATACAGTAACGGGTCGTCTTCTTATTGGGCTCTTCTCATGGGCCGGCCCACTTAGTAATTAGCAGGCCTTGGTTGGGCCTAGCTTCTACCACGGTTTCTTTGTCCGTTAATGGCGATAACCGGCCATTAACGGCGGCAACCACGAGGCAGTTTGCATGATGTTAGCAGTCAACGCGGATGGCAAACAGATCTACGACGGAACATGTTTTCGTGGCTGAAGGGTGCGATCCGCTATGGTCAAAAATACGTGGTAGATTCTTTAGTGACGGGGCTTTTACCACGAAGGCTATCCGTCGCGGAAGACTTTTTAACCATGAAAAACGGGCCTTCAACCACGAAAATCGTCTGTTGTAAAAGTCAACTTTTCTTGTAGTGGTGGTTAGAACTTGTTGAGTATGCTCGTACTCAATCTATCCTCCCGACCCTTGCTTAGGTTACGAAGTCAATGACAGGACTGCAAACGTGGTACTAGAAGATCTAGGAAGGCATGTACGAGAAACTATAGTCAGATTAAAGGAGATAGTATTTCGACGTAGTGATAGTGGAGATCAAAATAAACATAGAAAGGATCCAAAATCCCATGAATAAGAACCGTACCAATAGAAATTGCTACTAGAGCAAATAGACAGCCTTTAGATAACGAGATAGGACTAGAGGTAGATATAGTTCTAGACTAAACTACAAGATACTTCTTCTGGATCTTGGTTTGAGCGAGAGCTTACCTGGTGAGTTGTGTCATGGAAGTTCCAAGGATCTTCTATGAAGATCAGTGATATGAATATATAGTTATACCTTGGACCTGCAATATTTCTATTATACTACTCTAGTAGGTGTAATGTTCATTTAACGGTGTTCCCTGGGTGTTATGCCAATGACTTGCGCTCTACAACATGAAGTGGAGTGCACGGTCACCACATGTTCACCCATCAATTCGCATGGAAAATTTCATGTCGAGATTAGATCTCGCTTTTGATACTAAATATCTCTTTGTGTCCTTGAAACACGGATGTTAGACATAACGTCTGATGATAAGATTGAAACATAACGAGGCAACAAAAGAAAGGTAAGAACTACAATACTTTGTAGATCCAACAAGGATAAGTGTAAAAGAATATATCCATCATTGACCCCTGGGTCTTGGCATTCATACAGAAAGTCGTGACACGTGTTAGACGATATAACGGAAGTAAATGTAGATGAAGACGAAGAACATCACGGATGTAACATTGGAATGATGCATGCATAAGCAAGATCATTGATTTGACATAGCATGTTCAGACAGGAAAGATCATGTTGTCATGTTGATGAGTTGCATGTGCACGAAAGCGTGACCCCCCCCCCCCTAAAGCGAGCTTGGCTATTAGTTTGTGGCTCTAATTTAGACTCTCCTCGTAATCAAGAAACTACTACATCACACGATCGGTAGATGAATGATGTAAAATGGAACATGGGTAATAAATACGACACCGATGGCATGTACATGCATGTGATAATCGATCAACGTGCTTTGTACTGTTTACAAATGCTACATCAAACATGATCGATATACAAGTCGATAAGAGAAGGTCTCGCTCGCTTATTAGTCAATGCGTCTTAAACGATAGTAGAACACGCTTAACTGTTCATTGAAAACACGTGCACGTCAAGAGAAATCCATAGTATGTTTTTAAAGTGTTGGGATATAACAACATACCAAGTGAAAAAAAAGAAGACAGAAAATATGACAACCGAAGATTTTCTAATAGGTGGATCTGACTTGAGATTTTGATGGTTCCTTGAAAGACGTAGTGTACGAGCTACGCCGCACAAGGAAGCAACTTAGAGATGTGCAAGAAGAGTTGGATGCTATCAAAGTTAGGCTACAAGTCAAGAGGGCAAGACTAGGTTTGCTCGAGACTACACTGGGATCTCTGACCCCTCAACATCAACTTTGATGCACACCATTGGCCTTAGAAATAAACCATTAGCATGCTCATGAATTTTCATTTATCTTTGTCGACAACCATGTTTGAATTTTCTTTTGATGTGTGATACTTATATGAACCGTGTTGATTTCTAAAAGTTTTATAAACAAATTTTGGGGTAGTTCTCTTCCTCTATCTAAGGTCTATCTATCCTTACTTTCGGCCATTACCCATTAGGTGTCTCGTCGTGGAAACTCTAGAAACAACAACAACATGTCACCAGCCATGGAACAAAATTTTCAGGCTTAGGAAAAATTGATGACACTTCCCAACACTTGAACCAAAGAAACAACAACAACCCTCCACCGCCACCTCCTACTGATCGCTTGACGTGTTTTCTACGACTCAAGCCTCCTACTTTATCAAGATCCCCTGAGCCTATCGATACAAACGAATGTCTCTGCACCATTTCTAACAAGCTTGACATCGTGCAATGCTCAAAACTGGAGAATATCCTCTTTGCATCTCACCAGCTGGAAGGACCAGCAAGATCCTTGTGGGAAAATTATAAGCTCTCTATCACTAACATCAACAGTGTCACTTGGGATGACTTCAAGAATGCGTTTCGTGACTACCATGTGCCATCTGGGCTCATGGCGTTGAGGAAAAGTAATTCCATGCTCTACGCCAAGACACGCGCACTGTTGGAGAGTATCTAGATATCTTCAACAAGCTTTCTTGCTACCCTCTGGAAGATCTGGAGGGTGATGACAGAAGACAAGAGAGATTCCTTGATGGTCTAAACGATTACTTGTCTTTCCAATTGAACTCCGGTGACTTCAAGACATGTCAAGCCTCATTATTAAAGCAATCAAGTTGGAGGGAAAGTAGTAGGAGATTGAAGTCCACAAGAGGAAAGCAACTACACGATAAGCTGGTACAAGACACTTCTAAAAATGGCGAAGATTCATCACAAGACAAAGAACAAAAGGAGGAATCCTCTTATGCTTCAGGAATCACCGGCTATAACTGCAAGGAAGTGGGTCACTATGCTAAACAGTGCCCAAACAAGGATCAAGTCGATAACAAGAATTGGAGATGTATTTGTTCTGCTTTCACCATTATTGAGAGAGTCTTGTAATAAGGAAAAAATTGATAGACGAGTGTTCTTTCTTTCAGCCTTTTCAAATCTTGAGGACGAGATTCTTTTAAGAGGGGTAAATTTGTAACATCCCAAAATTTACAATTTTGGAATGTTAAATACAATAAATATTTTATTAAATTTATTTGTTTGTGTGAAATTTGTAAGAAATTAAAACTCTATGAGGATTTGCTTAAATTTTTCTATTTAGATTTCTCTGATGGATTTAAAACTCTTCATGATTAAATTAATGATTCTGTAAACCTAGTTCAAACCAATGAACAAAAGGTAAGGAATAGTTATATTTAGTCTTATTTGTCTTTATAATGCATTTTTTGATTTTTTCGCAAATGAAAATAGGTATTATTAAACCCTAACAATGAATAAATGCATTTTTATAACATTTGAGTTTATATTTGGTTCTTATATTTGAATTTGGAGTTTACTCGAATATATTTGATCATGCGTTTAGATTTCAGGGAATTAAGCAATGGTACTACTATCACTACTACCACTACTTCAACGAGTAACCAATATCTCATCGACAAGTTGCACTACCATGTCCTTGTCCTATTTTATTTTCGCTATGCATTATTGTTTATTAAATATTCGGGATGCATGCGATAGATATATTTTGGTATCTCAAGTATTTTGGAAATTGGCGATGTTTTGCTTATCTATGTCCCATAGTAGAATAAGCCATAGAATATGTCACCCTCTTTGTCGAGGGGTGACCTCGACAATGTCTATGATTATGGATTTGGGTTTGATAGAAAATAGAGCGCTGGTGATTTCGTTGGCCTATCAGCAAACAAGGGAGTCGAAGTCGTGCCTGATTATGAAGATAGAGAGTTATAGAGTCGTTGATTCGCTAGATGTGATCTAACTCACGGCGGGTTGTGTCTTACTTAAAGCTACGGTGCCCTCTCCGTCGGCTCCTCCCAGCCTTTATATGAGAGGCTAGGTCTTAGAGTCCAACATGGATTGTTTACAAGTTTAATTACAACTACCCGAGTATGTCGGTTGACACTTCTACCTTGATCAACACGTCTGATTCCTAGGCTTCGGATGCTTCTAGGACTCTTAATTATTTGCGGTCTTCGTGGGTTGTAGTTTAAGTACGTACGAGGTATATCAATTACGGAAACCCGATAAGTCATACCCATGTCAGTAGCCCCCAAGACTCAATCCAAATCGTATATCCGGGTTGAGTCTCAAAGACATTTTCTGTATTAAATTTGAAGTTTTCTTCAAGTCACTTTTGTATTTATAAATATCTTATTCATGGGGATTGTGGTATAATGTGTCTTGTGCATCCGACGGATCGGAGCTAGTTAATTCCTCTTGGGAAAAAATATCGTGAACCTATTTCAAGCTCAAGTCCCTGGACTCGAACTCGGTATATACTGGTGTAACTCAGTTCAGGCCGTGGAGGTCTTACCAATTACTAAATTCCAGTTTTATATCTTGGGTGCCCAACGCATCCATCCATATTTTGCATTGTATCGTGGATAAGGAAAATTTCTAGCAGAGCGCATTCAGGTGCGATTATTAGACCTCACATGATGAATCATGGGGTCTTACCTTCATCTCGATAGACATGGCATTCGGACATGTTATCGTGATAGATGAATTTTTAATAATTTCTCAACTACCTTGTTTGGCTATTGGAGTTGCTAAAGTTGTCAACTTTATCATTTTTATTGGGTGCATTGTTCTAACACTCTTGACGAGAGTAACCATTTGAGGATACACTTGTGTAAAACTCAGAGGTTTTTCATTTTTAATCGTCCTATTTGAGGATTTATGCTTTTGTTCTATCGGGTGCACGGTCAGCTCTCTCAATGGCAATAGCCCCTGAGGCCATAGTCAAATATGTGTATTCGAGTGTAGGCTCAAGTCTTTTATCTTCTTCGTTGTCGACTTTAGAGGAGTTTTTTATTTTATTTTTCTATCAGATGCACGGCTAGCGCTCCCGATGGGAGTAGCCCCCGAGGCTGCGGTTGAATATTTATATTCGAGTGTAGGCTCAAATCTTCATCATCTGAGGAAATTCTCAAGTCAGGTATTCTTTTCCCGAAATTATCAAAATAATTTTTTTATTGGGTCCGAGTGTCAGTGCTCCCGATGGGAGTAGCCCTTGAGGCTATGTTCGAATGCTTGCGTCCGAGCCTAGGCTCAAGTTTGTCAACTGAGAAATTTGCTCGACTCGGGCCTTGGAATTGTTTCTTCGAGTTCCTTGTTAGTACATCTGAAGTATTTTCATTGCTTCCCATGACGTCATTGCTGATGATGATGGTGTACCTTAGTCATGTTTCAGTGTTCCCAATGGGATGTTTCAGTAGTGGGCCCATGCCATAGGTTGACGAAGCATTGGGGCCATGTTAGTGGCGAGTTTGACCGCATGACCCCATGTTTCACTAGAATCGAGGCACCACATAGTTTTTTCTGTAGTTATCGCGGTAATTAATTCTCATTACGGCTTATCCCTTTTTAACTGTGGACACGTGTTGCCCTAGGTTTCATCGTGACGCCATGTATTCTGGATCTGAAGGTCCTGACCTACGACGAGTACTTTATAAGTGCTGAGGCGTGTTTTTTTACTGCTCATCCCTTCCTCCGCCACTAGCCTTCTTCTTCCTTGCGCCAAATCTATTCCAGCGCCGCTGCTCTGTTCTTGCTTTCCTGCTCACGCACCTTCGCTGCCACCACCATGGGGAGGAGCAAGGGTGGAGGTTCCACTGCTAACACCACAGCAGCCAAACCACAGGTCATCAGATGTATCCCTTCCAAGTGCTCGCAGTGGGATGTGCACGAGGCTCGAAAGTACGCGTTCCTGAAGGAGGGCTCCTTCAAGCTTCCTGGTGATGAAGCCACGCCCGTGCCTGAAGAAGGATGGCGGGTAATGTTCATTGCTTTTCTCTACCGTGGTCTTTCTCTTCCTTCCCACAAATTTCTACGCGGGCTTCTGTTTGTGTACAGCGTGTAGCTCTATCAGCTCACACCCAACTCCATTCTCCACATTGCTGTTTTCATCATCCTTTGGGATATATTCCTTGGGATTCATCCCCACTAGGGCTTGTGGAAACGACTTTTCTCCATCAAGAGGAATGCAACCAGAACATATGTCCATGATGTTGGCAGCGTCGTCATCTATGTTTGCCCGGATGTCAATTATTTTGACCTCAAGTTTGCGATTTTTCCCCAATATTGGAGAAAGAAATGGTTCTACATCAGGGATGAGGCAGCTGCAGGCCAGCAATATGGATTAGCTCCTTTCAACCCAACAAAAAGCATTAGGAAGCTTAAGTCTTGGGGAGAAGGCGCAACTCAAGCGGAGATTAAGGAAACGTGGCCCATGGTGGACCGCATCCATGATCTTCAATATACAACTGGAAATGAGGTTTCAGTTGTCCAACTCATAGCCCATTTTCTTCATATCTGCGTTCAACCTCTTGAGGCCCAGATTTCTAGTATGTTGGCATACACTAGCAAGAGGCATCCGATGAAGGTCAGATCACTCACCAAACTTACCAAGAATGATGAGGTTCCATCTGAATGTCGGGTTAAGCCTTTTCACAATAAGAATCATGTGCCCGATGTATGTCCATTTCTCTTGTCTTCCATTTTTCGGTTTCTTTGTCCTTTGATGTATGTTTTCTTTATGCCGAATTTGCTTTCCTATTTGTGTAGAACCATGATCATTTGGATTCACTTCATCTAGTTCCTGAGACTGGTGAAGTCCCAGAATTTTCTGCTAAATCTAAGGAGAATACAGAGGCCGAGGTTGTAGGAGACACCAAGGAACACAATGGAAATTCAGTTTCTCGTTCCTCGCATAATCCAATAGAGACTGTCCCTTTCGAAAATTCCAATTCCTTCAAGGTTGTCGCTAGTCAAGGAAAGAGGAAATGTGACAAGGTGGACATCCAAAATATTGAAGACTCTGATGATTCTAGTGCTGCAAAGCCACCGATGGTTCAACCACTAAGGACGGATCTTCCTAGGGAAAGGGCACTTATTCGGTTTGCCCAAAATGTCGGCTTGTAAGTACATGTGTTCTTATTTTTCCTTCGAAAATTCTCCTTTTTATACTTATAACTAAAATTACTTGTGTGCTGGGCTAGTGGCAATGAGGAGGAAAAAACTTCTCCAGAATTTCTTATTGCTGTTGCAACCGATGGGACGGACACTGCCGCCAGGTCACGCATGAAAATGACAGAGCCGTCTATCCCACAAGGAGAAATTGTGGGTGAGTTAACCCAGAGAGATCTTGTGGTGACCCCTGAACCTCCTCCCTGTGAGAATACGAAGAATGCTGACAAAGGTGTCATCCTGTCAGAAAACCCAGCTGAACCTGACATGAATAATGTAAGTTTTCCTTCCCTTCTTTCATCATGTCTTGCTTTTATGTGCATCCCCCGAGTGTTCGAGTATGTTTTTATTTCCCTTAGACGATAATGCGTTAGATGGTCGAAATGGCTGCTCATTTTATCAATATTCAACATGACATTGCCTCTACCAAATGTTTTTGTTCTCTGCCTTGTATACCTTTTATGCATGTTATGTTCGACTGTTTTCTCTTTGAATAACTTCATCTTACTTTGTAGCTGTTGATGATGAGTCCAAGATTATCCACGAAGCTGCAATAAAACACGCAGACAATCTTGAACCTAAACTGAAAATCGTTGAGAGGGAGCTGGAAAATGCCCGGGCAGCGGCCAAGGCCGAGGGAGAGAAGCGTGAAGCCGAAGCTGCTGCTGTGGCAGGACGGGATGAGTATCTTCGGAAAAGTCTTTAAGAGGTGAATTCTTCCTTGAGAAGTAAGTTACTTATTATGTAATGCAACTCGACATTTTGTTATCTGGTTCTCAGATTGTGATATTCTTGTGCCTTTTCCTTTTTGTAGAGATCATCAATTCCTCGCTAGCACTGGCTAAGGATCAACGTGTGGATCCTTTGACAAATGCTCTTAGCGTCTTGGAAGGGAACATCGTTCACAGACAAAATCTTCTGACCCGCTCCCGCTGTGCCTTCAAGAGTGTTCACGCGAAGGTCTTCCCCCACAAAGGTGTCCCACTAAACCTCAACACTCTTACCGAGATTTTCAACGCTGACCCAAATCCCCTCACCGGCTACGGGTTGATTGATGAGTGCAAATATGATGCAAATTTAAGCATACTAATTATTCATATGTCACCCATCGCATGCTATATCTAGCAGCAACTATGCCCATTATGCGTGTTTACTAGTTCTCATTCATTTTCACATGGACTTTGCATAACTAGTAGTTTTAGTAGGATTTTATTACTTTTTCTTGTCTTTGACTTGTGTGTAGGTGTTGTGATGGATTATGGATAAATCAATGCAAGAGGAGTTAAGGGGATGCAATATGGAGGAGCTGAAGGTACCAGACTTAGCCATTTGAGGGTTGGAAAAAGTGGATTTTTCCATCAAATCCAAATTAATATACAAGGCCTTGGTGTTGTAGCTCTCGTCCATACAAATCCAATGAGCTGAAGAACACTCAAATCAGAGTTTGTATGAAGAAATAGCCACCAAAATATGAAAATCATCTACAAGCATAACGACCTCCGGTACAGGTGGGTCCGGTCGTACCACCCACCCGTACCACAGGTCTCGGCGCACAGAAACAGCCTTTTTAGACGTGTTTCTTCACAAAATTCATCCCAATTTGTTCTTGAACCTTCCTTAGGTCATAGGTATTGTGGGAGGGGCTATGAGAGACCCATCTAGGCCTATATAAGGATGGGAGGAGCCAAGGGAGAAGGATCCTCTCCACGTACCTCCACGGCGGAGCCCTTCCGCCTTGCAAACTCCAGAGTCGCCGCCTCCACAAGATCTCCACCATCACCATTGCTCAAGAGGAGAAGGGACTTGGATCTTGAAGGCCTAAAAACCTATCTACATCACCATCATCATCACTGACGTCTCCAACACCAATCCCCTTAATCTACTTGGTTATAATCCAAACCCTAGTGTGGATCTTCACTTGTATTCGATTATACTCTCATATCCCATCCATATTATTACCATGGTGTTGATTTCCTTCATATGTGAGTAGTTCCCTTGTTCTTGGGGAGATGGAGAAACCCTAGCATTATTATGAAATGAAATAAATATGATCTATTACTTTGGTCCATGATCCATTGATCTATGATATTGTGTTTGATCTATCTCTTTAGATGGTATGTGTAGTTGGCCACATATCATTTTCCTTCGGGTCTAAAGAGAGGGTGATACCCTTAGGACGTGTATGGGAGTATGTCCAATGTTACTTTTGTGACTCCAAGCATTGGCTTATAACCTGCATGGTCAAAAGGGGAATAAAGAGAGATATTCACTAAGCTTATTATGATATCCATGGGGAAACCCTTAATTGTGGTGGTCTGTATGAGTGATTGCTCGTAGGCATCGTAGTGGTTATTTAGAGATGACCTCATTACATGATTCAAGAAAGCGACTGCCCAGGAGTCTTGAAGTGAACATCTTATCATTGAGCTCTCTCCACACATATCATGATGAAAGAAATATACTATCCTAATTATGATTAATTACCATATGCTAGCAGAGTATCCTACAACCCCGAGAACGTCTTAGCCTTATTGAGTTCAAATACCATTTTACAATGCTTTCACTACTTGTTTTATTACTTTCTTGCACACAAACACAAACCTTTCAAACACCCTTTACTTGAAATCAAAGGCATCTTACATGTATCCTTTGGTAGATAGTGACAAGGGGCATGAAGACCTTAACCAAATAGCTCTTTGTGGGTTTGATACTCTTATTTGGAAACTAGCTACAATCCATCTGTGCACTTGCAGTAATCAAGCTATTTTCTATCGCCGTTGACAGGGAGCTAAGAGCTTTTGCCCTTTGTTCTTAGTTGCTAATTTATGATTGCTTTTACTAATGGCTAACTTGGGTGGACAAGTATTCATCCATACTATGTTCCTATCATAAATTATATTGTTAATTCTACGAATCTCGAGATCACCTCAATTATCAATGTGAGTATAATGTCGATACCGAACTAGAAAACTATTATAGTGATGAGTTTAAATGCCATGCTAGTGAGGATAGAGTATAATTTTTTGCTATTTACCAGTTGTCAAGAGTTGTTATTTCATTTGGGAGATATACAAGTAAAAAGTAAATCACTTGATATGATCTATAAAGTAGTTCACCCTATATACTGCTATTGCCAAGATAACTTCCTTAATAATGCATTTATTGTTGAGCAGATTAAAGTCACCAAGGATGAATCTAACCTTTTGCAGGATGCTCCAAAGCATGACGTGGAGGGAACTCCACTTAAATAACCTCCACCTAAACCACCAGAAAACATTGTTAATAAAGAGGTGGCACTTGACGTTGCACCCTCTCAACTAGTGGAAGGTAAGCCCGAACGTAAGACTATCGCTGAGCTACTCACAGATTACCTTAGTAAGAATGAAGAGGAGCAACTTGATCAACCACTTGAATCTCCTACTTCTGAGAATAACTTTCCACATATAAATAGTATGCATGCAAATGATATGTCATTCTCTAGTAATGATTCTTATGAGACCAAAACGGATAATGATTGTTTTGAGGAGGCCTCGTGCCTAGATAAAGATTTTGGGTATTTTCGAAATGATGAACTAGAGATGGAACTTTTTGTGAATCTTGTGATGCTGCTAATATGATACATGAATCCTCAATGGAAGAGAATGAAGAATGGTATAAGGAATATATTACCAATGGAGAGATGATGGTAAGAAAAATGTATTGCCACATAATAGTTTATGCTAAAAGATTAAGTTCTTTGGATGAAATAGTATGTACTCATTGTATGACTGAAGGGCACTTTTGTTTCCAATTCTCTCATACTTATAATAAATCCTTAATATCCTACAAAAATGGTGATATTACTAGTGAAGTGATGGAGTATGTTATTTTTGAAGGTGCCCATGATCTGCATACAAAAATCAAAGAACTTATGACGAGTGAATATGATTTTCATTTAGAAATGGCTCATGAAATTCTGCAATATATTGTTGACTATTGCCAAAAACAGTTCAGTGATCATGCACCTATAAAATGTAAGGAGAGGTGTGAAACAACAACTTCTGAAACTAACCATTTGCAGGAGGCACACGACAAATTGATGGAAGGCAAGGAACAAGAAGAGGAGGATGAGCTAAGTGATCACTCACATATACCCTCTACTCCAAATCCTATTCATATATTTGATATTCATGAGCAGGAACCAATATGGCATATTAAAAATGAAAAATGAGTTTATGATGCCTATCTCTCTAGTAATGATTCTTATTATGTTGAAACTGAACATAATTTATTTACGGATGCCTTGTGCCTAGATACTTATTTGGAGAACATAAATAATGATGAATTGGAGATAGAATCTTGTAGTACTGATGTGCATGGATAAGAAGAGCACATTGCGAATGAAACATTTATAGATGATCCTTCCTTTTGTGAGTGGCTTGATATCTCTAGAACTGATGAACTTGCTAGCAAGTATGATGAACTAGAGAAAAAAACACCTTTGAATTTTCCCTGTTACAAAAGAAAGGTGCTCTGAAGTATTGCCCCGTTATAGTGCAATTAAGGAGGAGTATTATGAATTAGAGATTTCTATTTTTGTGCCCCTGGTTCCTTAGTTGTACTCGGTTTTCCCCAGACGCTTAACTTTTCCTCACTTCTGCCCCTCTCCTTCTCGGAAACTCATCTAAGAGCTCGAACGGCACCTGCCGTCAGGTTGACCGTTGGCTGATGTGTGGGGGCGTGCGGTCTGGTACCACGTGGGGCCGTTTGGTCAGGAACACGTTATGTTAACGTGTGGGGCCGTGCCATGTGGGGCCGTTTTGTTGGGAATGCGTTATGGGGGACATGGTGTGGGACCGTGTGGGGACTGTTTGGTGGTTTACGTGCGCCCGATCGCCTAAATTGGAAGTTTTTTTATGATTGACCTTTTTAAGAGCGCCTTTTCCCCTCTCTCTCGCTAATAGTTGTGTTTTTTTTGCCCAAAAAGGTAGCGAATCTAGAGCAGCTTCTCTCTTCATTCATTGTTTCTTTTGGCCCTCATTTTTCCCTAATTTGGTAGCAAATCTAGAGCAGCAAATCTAACCAGCAACATAAATAAATTCAGTAAACAGAGCAAATGGAGATAAAGCAGCTCATATAGGATATATAGTATGGTACTTAACGAGGTTCGATAATTAGGCTGGTCAGCAGCAGGAGCAGACAAGTTCAACACAGACAAGACAAAAGAAGCTGCTTTACAGCAATAGTAGCACAAGATCGCTGGCCCCTCATGGCCTCTGCCAGGAGGGCCTCTGCCTCCTCCCTCTAGCGCCTCCTCCACTTCTTGCTGCCTAGTCCCTTGACATTGGGCGCCTTGGGCTTGATCGGGGGCATGCGACCCTCCTCGATGACCACCTTCTGGAGGTTGCGGGGGTGAAGACCGAGCGCCTGGTGCTTGGCTATGAAGCCGTGGATGTTCATGGACTCACCGCAGGTCCTCACGTCCTCAGCATGCTTCACGAGGGAGTTGAAGTCGGTGGCGCAGAGCCTCCTGGTGGTGCAAAAGGGGCACCTGTAGATGTCGTCGGTGAAGAAGTTGTCGTACTGGCCGCACTTCAGGCTCCTCAGCACATGACGAGTCTTCGTGTCCTTGGAATCATCGTTGTTACAGGCGTCGTAGCTATCCCCCTGATGGAAAAAAATAGTAGAGTGCAAAAAGGACATGAATTACCTGATTGAGATTCCTTGATTATTCCCCAAATATCAAACCAAATCGAATACTGATCCCAACTACGAATAGGGGGATTTAAATACGAATAGGGGGAATCATCAAAATACGAACAGGGGGATTCATCAAAAATACGAGATCTAACACAAGAGGATTAGCTACTATAAAAATACGAATAGCTGAATCCTAATAGCATTCGATCTAGCAACCAACAATGGGAATGGGGGAAGAACAAGGGAAGGGGAGAAAACCCTGGTTAACTCCAACCATGGATCAGCGATGCTGGTGTCGTAGGGGTTCTCTGGCCTTATGTAATCAACCTCCTCGTAGGGGTCCCTGCCGAGCGAGATCTGCCCGAGACAGGCGGGGACCTCCACGCCAGCGTCTACGGTGGAAGCGGGGACGGGGGTTGGTGGGCTAAGTTTATGCACCAAAGCAGGGTTATTGCAGTACTTGCAGTGGCAAATATTAAAGAGTTTGTCCTGATGGGAGCTCGGCGAACACGACCCTCGCAACCGCATTGTCGATGCGACCACGTACGCACCCAAACAGTGGTTTGGAAATAGCCTATTCTATAAGTTGCTAGGATAAATGAATTTAAGATGTTTTGTAATAACTACTACTAGAACTAGAAGAAAACTAGAACAAAAGTAAAACTGAAAAGAAGTGAATGCAATGAGATGAAACATTAATGTTATGATTCCTCAAGTAATGTTGTGTATACCGGTGTGCATGATAAGTGCTTATAGAATAGTTGTTAACTATAATTGTGGCGGTCCCTCATATACTGTTGTCTCCCACCGTTGGTAAGTGGCAACTAGACAACTCAATTGTCCACACCCTCTCTGGACATGGGTCATCCGTAAGAGAATAGTGTATTAAGGTAACAAGACCAATCAAGGTAAACCAGATCAAAGGCATTAAGTTCTATGGACAACCGTACTCCTAGGCAAGTGTGCTAGTAACAAGATATCCCATATGTCACTTTGGGGTCAAGCAATTCGCAAAACTATACCTATCTATATCATGAGTGATCTTGAGGAAATTAAATCTTAATGGGCGGTGCATCCTAAGCTGCTATTGCCTCCGCAAATCACTTATAGCAAATAGCCTATTAGTTCTACCCACGGGCTTGTCAGACCCATGGAACGAGTAGAAACTAATGATAAATTTTGTGACACTCCGTGCATCCCTAGTAAACTCCTCAACAATAGATTGGATGTCTCCAATCACTAGAATAATATCATGAATAGAACAATGTAAAGAGAAAGCACAAACATATTAATTAACAAGAACACACCACACTTCAATTACTCAAATCATCATAACATTAATAAAAGGGGGTTCAAGCCATATTACAAGCCATCACGGAGATCATGATGGGGAAGGATGAAGGAGTAGCGGCGATGGAGATGGTGATGACGACACGGTGATGGTAGTGTCAGCGTGGTGATGGCAGCGTCCTCCATCTCCTCCTCTTCTTACTTGGATGGCTTGATGGTGTTGATGGAGATCTGGATCTTGGTGGAGATGTAGAGGCTATGGAGGCGGCACAGCAGCAGGGCACCGCCGTGGAGGCGGTAAATGGGATCTAGATCTTGTATATGGTGTATTGTAGCTTCCTTGGGTCCTCCCACCTTTATATAGGTCTTGGGGGTGCCCTAGGGTTCCCCCAATACTGTTATATGACTTAGGGAAGGTTCTGGAGCTCTTTTGTGGTGAAATCCCGTCGTTTGCGATCTTTTTGGCAACTATATGGGCGGAGCTATACGACCAAAAAATAGCTCCGGCCGTATAGTTGCTCGTTAAATTCTCTGTATGCTTTAGTATTTTGGCCGCCATTTCTTCATACGAACTCCGTTTAGGGTGTTCCTAGGCTCGTTGAGTTCGTATCATCAAGGGTTACAACCGTGTCATCCTGGATATTTATTTCGAGAAGTTGGAGAAATTTACTTTTCCAACACCTCAAATGGCTAAGTCTGGTCCCTGCAGCTCCTCCATACTATGCTCTCTTGGTTCCTTTTGCCTTTGTTTTGTCCATAATCATCATTAACACCTACACACATGTCAAATACAAGGAAGAGGAATAAAATTCTAACTAAACTACTAAATTTCCAAAGATCATATTGTATTTAATAAAAACAAGTAATCATGCATATCAGACATAGAAATAGTTAGATGGAGCATGATATGATAGGCAAATGACACAATTTATATTGCTAAAAAGTGTTGTATATCACAGCCATCAACTTCCCTAAGATAGATCTTGATCGTCCTCGAGCAAAAGGGATCGATAACTTAATGGATGTGATCTTGCTTATCATTGGAAATCAATGCACCGTATCCTTGTTTTTCCTGTAAGCTTAAAGTAAGAGAGCACATAATCGTACAAGGCAATATAAGCTCAGTTATATTATTCCAAACCACTAGAGATTAGTCAAAAACTTCTATGCCCCATGTCAAACTTAAATCTAGCTTGCAAGTAAACTTGTGATCCTTCTATACGCACTTTATTGTATTTTTGTATTTTTATTTGTATAAGGAAAAGCTGAACACGGTTAGTTGTCAATCATAAATAGAAATAGAGTTTTCCAATGCTGCCCACTCATGCCATCTATTAAAGTCTCTCAAATGCAAACTTCGATTGTTGAGCTCATAGAAAATATATTTCTTAGTAACGAGACCATGCCAAAAGAGTGGTATATGTTCAATCGAGACTGTGCAGGCTAGGAAGGACACTCATGACCATTACCAAGGTTTCCCTTTTCGGTATAATGATTTCTCATAGCAGTCAGAGGAGTATTCCGACTTTTGCTTTTAACGCAGGCCCATGAGAATACCAATGCATACCCAAATATAGCATTTGGGATACATATGTTGGGAAACTCATAGCCAAACTCCAAGATTTTCCTCTTTTTGGATTGTTTAAAGGCCAGCGGAGTTGTTAGCATCCCATGTTGTGCGACAGTTGTGCAAGTACCACATAAAGCAATATCTTACTTTGATTTCCAAGACAAAATTTTGGCATATATAATCTCAAAACTTTGAAACGTCATTTATTATTTGACAACTCACTCAGTAAGCATCTATTAAGACCATCATTTCCAGCACTATGGGGTCGTGCTACTCCATAACCATTCACTTAAGACAATTCTAAACAGTGACAACTAGCAAGTTTCGAAGAACTTCTTTATTATATTTTTTTCTTTTCAAAATGTAGAGAACATGGCAATGTATATTTATAGGATCACAATATTTTTCACAAGCTAGATAAAAGTTGAACAAGGTGCATCAAAGCAATGGCTTGTCTCCTATGGGGCCTAACATGAGCAAGTATATCCCTTATATAAATATGAACAAAAACTCACCTAAGCAAGCAATCAAGAATAGAGGGATACACAATAGCATGAAAACTTTTTAAGATAAAGAACTTTGCACAAGACTATACGCATGCAAAATAACCTCCCCAAGCTAAGAATTTTCCAAGTATCCATTTGAGAAGATCATGAAAACAAAAGAGAAATGCAGTTATCAAAAGAGAGTATAAGAAGTGGTTACCTCCCCAAGATTAAGTTAAAGCAAGGGTGACACACTTTACAGTTCAGGTGCTTTTAACCTCTACTTTGATGGACAAAGAACCTTTGCTTCAATGAATGCTTCCCGATCCGGTGTATGCCTTCCTTAAGAACCTGGTAGGAACAAGACTAGAAATAAGAAAAAATATTTTTGTGTTTTTGGAGACACGGGTTTAGCTCACAAGTGATAAAAATTCAAGTCCCACTAAAAGTCAGTTCATCAACCTAAGCACCACGCCCAAGTCAACAAACTAGTTCTAGAAGTGGCCTCTCCTAGATTGTGATGAGGTGCAAGTGAAACAGGATACGAGACACGAGATTGCAATCCCTATGTGCTTATTTAAAAGAGGTTCAAGTTGGAAGGTTTTACTAGACACTGATTGTTGAAATGTTGAATTGAAGCAACCAGGTGGCTCATGCGAATGTTTGCACGGTTGGAACTACCGTACACGTCGTCACACAAGGTTCAAGTCCCTGAAAAAATAACACACAAAATAAAAGACAACGCTTTGGTGTATGGACAAAGTTCGTTCACCCAACTAATGAAAGAAAACAAAAAGAAAACATGAACTACTAAAGAGAATTACAACTTAAGGAATTTTTGAGATAGAACTTTATTGTTTACATACGCTCGGATTCTCTAAAACATGGGAGAAGCTCCCAGGTGGTGCTTCGAGGTTTTTAGAAGAAGAAGGAAAAAGAAAGAATGAAATTTTGTGCAATGGTTACCTTCTAGTTGGCATTTGAGGGGTTTTCCCAACTATACGGGCACAACTATACGGCCGGAACAATGTGTTCCCGCCGTATAGTTGGTCGTTAAACTTATAGTACATTAAACATCGAAGGGTCGATATCTATACGACTGCAACTATACGACCGGACCAAAAAGGTCCCGCCGTATAGTTGGTTATCAAACCCTCTGTACTTGGAAAAGAAATTATATGAAAGCATTGATATCTATACGAGCGGAACTATATGGCCGGAATTTTTATTCCCGTCATATAGTTGGTCGTTAAACCCTCAGTACATACGAAAGGGAAATTGTCGATGGCAAAAATATCTATACGACCGGAGCTATACGGCCAGAATTTTTATTCCAGTCGTATAGTTGGTCGTAAAACTCTCTATAGGCATCAAAAAATTTCTATTTCTTCGTAAATTCTTTCTTATCCTGTAACTTAGTGAAATACCTTGTTTTGATGGTAAAATAACAAATTTAATTTTTGACCAACAAATACATATAATTAAAGGATTCACCTGAAACTGATTTTCTCTTCCTTTTTACCAAGTTTATGCAACACATAATATAGTGACAATAAATTCTAGCTTTTGAAAACTACCACAAGATTACTCTAATAGCAAGACATGTGAAGAATAAAAGTGCTAATGCAACATGAATGCAACTAGACTCAAGACACAAAACTAAGAAAGAGACCTAATAACTTCCGGGTTGCCTCTAGGGAAGCGCTCTCTTTAAAGCCATAAAGCCAGGAAAGGATGCTCCATACATTACTCACCTAGATCCCAAGGGATATCGACTCGAGGTGAGGTTGTACATACCAGCTGGGAGCATCTTGAAGTAGAGTTCGGTCGGAGTCATACCCGCTTACGGTGCATTGGCATCATGTAGATGAACAAGTTCTTGCTTTCAAGCGAGTGTTGATGCACCAAGCTTGGTGAACATGACTCCATGTATAGCTGCAATGAGAGGATTTGAGATTCATATAATTTTTTTAAATCTTTACCTTGGTTACGTGTGAAGGGGAACAATTCATAGTATTCTTTCTTCATAGCAGGGAGTTCAGGATCCTGCATGTTAGTATAGCAAGGTTCTATCTCTAGTTTATTATTATTAATGCTCTCCATATAAGTGTCTAGTCACAAGGCCTCCACAGAACAATTATCAACAGTTTTAGCATCATAAAAATCACTACTAGAGTGAGAGGCATCACATACAAAAGTTATAGTGTGACTCTCTTTGTCAACATCACATTTTTGTTCCTCCTTTTCATCGACTAGTGTTTTAATAGCTATGATAGAATCAAAAGTAGGAGTTGAAGGTGTGAGCGGGTGATCAATCCATTCTTCTTCCTTGTGCTCCTTTTCCTCTTTGCTCTTTAGTGAATCCTGCAAAATTTTATGTTTCTCCATGGCGGTTTTAGACCGCTTCAATAATATAATACCAATGCATTATTACTTAAATTATTGTCGCAAAAGAGGTATATGAGGTATACTAAATTAAAAACTCCATCAAGTGCTTCACTTTTAACATCAATACTTCCTAGTCTAAATACCATTTCAGATGCACCTTTGAAAAGAATGTATTCTAGTACTTCCAAACTAGCATAGGATTTATCTCTATTATAATTTGATAGAGTAGGATTGTTGGAATACTTACATTGAAAATTAAGGTGGCCATCTATTATACAAATTGTGCAATAAGATCCATCATTAGCACACAACCATAATGAATGCATTTTAAATTGGTCCACCAATTTCTTTATCATCTCATGTCTACCAACTAGGCTTGATGAACTTGAATCCTTTATCTCCTCCAATGCTTGTATTATCTGTTGAACAAAATTTATCTCGGAAGACATGATTAGTAGGAACAATTTTTATAAATTTTTGGTCTTGTATTTTTTATTGTTTTCAATATAAAAGAAAGCAACAAGATAATAGCAACAAACAGAAATAAACTATGTGCGAGTAGATAACCGAATGCTTCGTTCCCAGTCAATGGCGCCAATTTGATGGGCTGAGTTCCTGTACCAAAATAGGGTTATTGCAGTACCTGCAGCAGCAAATATTAAAGAGTTTGTCCCGATGGGAGCTCGGCAAACATGACCCTCGCAGCCGCGTTGTCAATGCGACCACGTACGCACCCAAACCATGGTTTGTAAATAGCCTATTCTATAAGTTACTAGGATAAATGAATTTAAGATGTTTTGTAATAACTACTACTAGAACTGGAAGAAAACAAGAACAAAAGTAAAACTGAAAAGAAGTGAATGCAATGAGATGAAATATCAATGCTATGATTCCTCAAGTAATATTGTGTATACCGCTGTGCATGATAAGTTCTTATTAAATAGCTGTTAACTATAATTGTGGCGGTCCCTCATATACTGTTGTCTCCCACCATTGGTAAGTGGCCACTAGACAACTCAATTGTCCACACCCTCTCCGGACATGGGTCATCCGTAAGAGAATAGTATATTAAGGTAACAAGACCAATCAAGGTAAACCAGATCAAAGGCATTAAGTTCTTTGGACAACCATACTCCTAAGCAAGTGTGCTAGTCACAAGATATCCCATATGTCATTTTGGGGTCAAGCAATTCGCAACACTATACCTATCTATATCATGAGTGATCTTGAGGAAATTAAATCGTAATGGGCAGTGCATCCTAAGCTGCTATTGCCTCCGCAAATCACTTATAGTAAATAGCCTATTAGTTCTACCTAGGGACTTGTCATGCCCATGGAACGAGTAGAGACTAATGATAAATTTTGTGACACTATGTGAATCCCTAGTAAACTCCTCAACAATGGATTGGACGTCTCCAATCACTAGAATAATATCATGAATAGAACTATGTAAAGAGAAAGTACAAACATATTAATTAACAAGAACACACCACACTTCAATTACTCAAATCATCATATCATTAATAAAAGGGGGTTCAAGCCATGTTACAACCCATCACGGAGATCATGATGGGGAAGCATGAAGGAGTAGCGGCGATGGAGATGGTGATGACGGCGCGGTGACGGTGGTGTCGGCGTGGTGATGGCGGCATCCTCCTTCTCCTCCTCTTCTTACTTGGATGGCTTGATGGTATTGATGGAGATTTGGATCTTGGTGGAGCTGTAGAGGCTATGGAGGCGGCACGGCGGCAGGGCGCCGCCGTGGAGGCGGTTGATGGGATCTAGATCTTGTATATGTTGTATTGTAGCTTCCTTGGGTCCTCCCTCCTTTATATAGGTCTTGGGGGTGCCCTAGGGTTCCCCCAATAGCGTCATATGACTTTAGGAAGGTTCTGGAGCTTTTCTGGGGCGAAATCACGTTGTTTCTGACCTTTTTGGCAACTATATGGGCGGAGTTATACGACCAGAAAAATAGCTCCGGTCGTATAGTTGCTCGTTAAATTCTCTGTATGCTTTAGTATTTTGGCCGCCATTTCTTCATACGAACTCTATTTTTGGTGTTCTTGGGCTCGTTGAGTTCGTATCGTCGAGGGATACAACTCTATGGTCTTGTATCTTTCTTTTGAGAATTTGGGAAAATTCACTTTTCCAACACCTCAAATGGCTAAGTCTGGTCCCTGCAGCTCCTCCATACTATGCTCTCTTGGTTCCTTTTTCCTTTGTTTTGTCTATAATCATCATCAAAACCTACACACATGTCAAAGACAAGGAAGAGCGATAAAATTCTACCTAAACTACTAAATGTCCAAAGCTCATATTGAATTTAATAAAAACAAGTAATTTGTTAGATGGAGCATGATATGATAGGAAAATGATACAATTTATATTACTAAAAAGTGTTGTATATCACAGCCATCGGGGGTCTAGACGGGGACGGTGGCTGCCTTCGATGCCTCGACAGGGGCATGTACGGGGACGGGGGCCTCCTTGCCGGCGGCCTTGGAGGCGCCGATAGCCACCGCACCGTTCTTCTCCATCACCGGCGTGGTTGGGGTTTTCTTGGGGGTTTGCAGAAGGTGATGGGATAGTTGAGACAATTGAGTAAGCGAGTGAGTGATGAGTGAGAGTGAGGAGGCCTCTATAAAGGAGAAGGGAAGCGATGTTTCGTTGCACCACCATGCACAACGTAACCGCGTATGCTACTGCACCGTGCACGACCACACGTGTTTGCTACTACCACGTACACCACAAACGCGTACTGTGAGTCATGTTTTCCACTCGTGTCTAACCCTGGCGACTTAGTTGTGCTCAGTTTTGCCCTTGAGTGTAAAACTGGCAGTTTGGTTGTACTCAGTTTTGCCCTCCAGTACTAACACTGCCGTGTGCAATATACTCAGTTTTACCCTCCGGTGGCTAGTCAACAGATAGTCAACGAATGGGTTTTAGCTAGCTAATTGAGTCATTTTCTGCACAACAAATTCAAAAAGATCAAAGCATAGTGGCATCTACCCAACGAGTCTTATTATGTGACCTGCCACCATAAGAAATGTATATAAATCAAGTTTTAACCTAAATCACCACTTCTCAAATCACCTACTATGTATGAAGGTTCACGGCTTTCTACTCAAGCCTCTTTCCAAAACATCCCTCCCTAAAACATAGTTTGTCTAAATGAGGCAATAATTGTCAAACTGGTGTTCATTTGAATTGCAAATTGTTTGAGTATGCCAAGATGTATTTTATTGTATAAAAGACGCATTTTCCATTTTTTAAATCTCTTTCTATTTTCTATTTGAATCCCTTTGTCAGTTTTGCCCTTGGTTCTTAAGTTCTACTCAGTTTTCCCCTATCTTAGTCACAATCTCTCACACATGTGCTCGTCTTGGCTGGTATGCTCTGATTGGTTGAGACAGTTGTCCCGCGGATCGTGCCCACCAATCGTTGATCTTCTGTGATCTAGCGGATAATATAACCCATATATATGTTAGGGGCACCCCTCTATCCATGCAAAATAACGAGTTTGCCACCGGTACTTTAACTCCATAAACAAATGAATTTGAAGGGAATGTGTTCAAAGGGGTATAATTTGTGCATTACATTCCACTATATGAAAATGATAGTCTCTCAAGATTTTCTTAGCACAATATTATCACGTATTAAGTGTGATTTCAAAGAGTTCAAATGTTATAATTTTCGTATACGCAAGTTTATACATTACATTCCACTCTATGAAAATGGGGGAGAAAATGATAATCTCTCAAAATTTTGCTAGCACATCATTATCTCGTTATTAAGTGTGATTTCATAGTGTTGAAAGGTTTAAAATTTTAGTATACGCAAGTTTATGCATTATATTTCACTCCATGGAAATGATAAATGATCAGGATTTTATTTGCACAACATTATCATGTCCTCAGTGTGATTTCAAAGAGTTCAAAGGTGTATAATTTTCACATATGCAAGTTTATGCATTACATTTTACCATATGAACATGACAATCTCTCAAGAGTTTCTTAGCACACCATTATCACATATTAAGTGTGATTTCAAAGAGTTCAAATGTGTATAATTTTCGTATATGCAAGTTTATGCATTACATTCCACTCTATGAAAATGGGGGAGAAAATGATAATCTCTCAAAATTTTGTTTGCACGTCATTATCACGTATTAAGTGTGATTTCAAAGTGTTCAAAGTTTTATAATTTTCGCGTATGCAAGTTTGTGCACTACATTCCACTCTATGAAAATGATAATCTCTCAATATTTTCTTAGCACAACATTATCACGTATTAAGTGCGATTTCAAAGAGTTCAAAGGTGTATAATTTTCGTATATGCAAGTTTATGCATTACATTCCACTCTATGAAAATGGGGGAGAAAATGATAATCTGTCAAAAATTTGTTAGCACATCATTATCACGTATTAAGTTCCATTGCATAGTGTTCAAAGGTTTATAATTTTCGTATACGCAAGTTTATGCATTATATTTCACTCCATGGAAATGATAAATGATCATGATTTTATTAGCACAACATTATCATGTCCTAAGTGTGATTTCAAAGAGTTCAAAGGTGTATAATTTTTGTATCATTTTCATATATGCATTACATTTCACTATATTAAAATGAAGCTAGACAAAGGGCCAGCATCGCCAGAGAAGAAGAAGAAAGGGAAGGCAACGACACGGGCGTGGGCACGGGGCTAGCTCGGGGTCCTATCTTGCAACGCCAACCTGGGTAAGCTTTGGGTCCGGCGCTCACGTGGATAAGCTGTGGGTCCGATGTTGACCTGGATAAGTGGAGAGAGGTGTCCACTACGGGAACCAACTGAACATGGCGCCACTTGTTAGCATGTAACGGCAAGGGTCCACTATGGGACCCGACAGAACACGACCCTACTTGTTAGCACATAATGGCAAGGGTCCACTATGAGACCCGACTGAACACGGCCCCACTTGTTAGCACGTAATGGAAAGACTGACAAACAACGAGTTTTCAGACCGTGTGAGAGTTTCATACAAGGAGATGGACAAAAGGGAGGAAAAGTTAAGCGGCTGGGGAAAACTGAGTACAACTAACGAACCGAGGGTACAAAAATAGAAATCCCTCTGAATTATATCTTTATGATGTCAACCAAGGTAAAAAATTTGAATTCATATGTAAGTATCTAATACTTTTGATGAAGATATCTATGGAGGCATGCTCACCATACATGACATATCCATCATAATTTGGAAACAACAATTTATTCAACTACCAAACTCCTATACACCTTAAGCGGGTGTGACTTTGACCAAACTATGAGAGTAAGTACTCCAAAGTTTTATGTGAGGAAAGAATAAATAATTCTCTAGTTGATATCTACTAAAATGATAATGGAGCATCTAATCCTGGCTTTATGGCTTTAAAGAAAGCGCTGCCTAGGAGACAACCTAGAAGTTTTTAGGTGTTTTTCTAAATTTTGTGTCTTGAGTTTAGTTGGATTCATGTTGCATTCGTACCTGTATATATTGCATGATCTACTATTAGAGTTGGCTTCAAACTATTTTAGAGTGGTAGAATTGTTTTTTCTCTAATCTTATGTTTCCTATCTTAGTTAAATCTCCTTAATAAAAATGTATGTATGCTTTGTTTAGATATTGGACTAACCTTTTAGGTCCTTAGTAAAATTTTCGGAGAAAATAACTTGTTCCGGATCTTACAGTGAGTCTAATGAGAAGCCATACGGGCGCATCCGGCCGTACCACACGCCCATACCACTCATGTGACGTGCCGGAAGAAGCATAAAATCTTTCAAAAAAGCTATTGTACGCTTAACGTGTCGTGGTATTGCTGACGAGTACGCCATGGAGGGGTCCTCACAGAGTGTGTTTAGAGAGGTGGGGGGAAGGCGGTGAGTTGAAGGGTACGAGGTAACATCTTACACAGGTTCAAGTCCCGTGATGGTGGTGGAACTACTTATGCTATAAATCACTATAATGGCAATACGCCGAGTGACAAGGATCAGTTCGTTGTGTGAGGTGTTGCTATAAGCACTATGATTGTTCGCCCTAAAGGCTCCCATAGGTTCAGCTTATAAAGGTGCCAGAACCTAAGGTTACAGGGAAAGGACCATGCCGGACAGGTTATAGAGTCCTACACTAATACTAACTAGTCTTCGTGTATTGTACTCCAAGGCTCCGAGTAGGTCGGTGACTGCAACATAGCCTTCGTTTATCCGGCATGGGCCTCCCTTTGGGATCCGTCTAATTACGCCGCCCAGCAGGACATGGGCTGTGCTACCAACTGTGAGCCACCCGGTTTATCCGGATTAGAGACATGCAATGGTGATACCCATTTAGCATATCCCCAACAGTAGCCTCGAAGGAATTTGAGATCTTTCATCGTCTTGACCTTTAGCCTTGAATGCTCCTTCTAGGTGATGCCGGCAATCTGTCAAGCAATATCTCGAAGGTCTACTAAAGAACCGTGCAATCCTCTCTGTATTCATCGTGTAAGGTGGAGATTCTTCAAGTCTTTTCTTCTAGAGTCGGATAGTTTCCGTCTTCCATGGAATCTTCAGATGTGACTGCTCTGCTGCAACGGTCAATAGGATGACATAGGCTACAGCCTACGGTACCTCTAAACTCACATATGGCAGTGAATTAATCATTAGCTATTTACACACACGCATAATCCAAAACGTTTAAGCGGCAAATCGGGGGATGTGGCGAAATTACCGCGCACGTTCGCACACACGTTGTCAATGCTATAACCATTAGATCTTCCATGCACGAATCTTGATGCTTGGGTCTATAATTGTTCACGGCGGCCAAAATATTTCTTTTTACCCGTATTTCTTCCCTGCATCTTCTTCCTCCTTCCGCCGCGCGATCGTTCGAGCTCCTCAGGAAAAACCCTAGCCATACTTCTTCCTTCCTCCCACCTTTCATCCATCTACATAATGGTCAGCAGCAACAGTGCTCCATCGACAACGGCAGCTCCTGAGGCTTCAATCGAGCCGTCATAGGGAGTATCTGTCCCACCATAGGGAGTGGTGATTCCCGTCGGTGTTGTGGTGGAATCCACCGGTGGTGACCAGAAAAGAGCGGCGCTTGATGCAGTGGAGGAGGATGCGGACTCCCACAAGGAAGTGTGGAGGGGTTCTGACCTCTCTGCTGAACAGTTGCACGAACTCTTCGCTGAAGGATATCTCCTAGCGACGGAAGGGTTGGTCTAGCGACCGGCACCGGCCAGCGAGGTGGTCGCTTCTCCCAAGCCAGAGAAAAGGTCTACCTCAAATCTCAACTGGTACATGGTGTTAGCCTTCCAGTCTCCGCCTTCTTATTGAAATACTCCGGCACTTCCGGGTTCTTGTTTCTCCCAATATCATCCTTGTACTTAGCAACTACGTAGCTTTGTGCTAAGGATACCTAGGAATCAAACCTAGGATAGATCTGTTTATCTATTTATTCACCGTCAAGAGAGAGTCCGGAGAGTCTGGACAAACTACGGAACTGTGGAACCATTAGCTTCAATATCCATCCTAACCGACGGTTCCCCAACATCGTCGGCCATGAGTCCTGTAAGAATTGGCAGCGGACTTATTTATACATCCCAGATATCCCTCTGGCCAGCTGGGAAGACTCGTACCCCGACTTTGTTGATGGAGCTGCCGTCGACGCTACCATATGGAGATCCCAAGGTCCTCCCATCCGACGATGAAGACTCTCGCGTCGTAAGGCGGATCAACTGGATGGTAGACGGAGGTCTAACCGGCCTGGACCTAGCCATGTGTTGGTTCACAAGGCGGATCCAACCTCTGCAGCACTACACCGAGCTGATGCATAAGTACTCCAAAGAGCGGAAAGATCCCATGCGGATCTCCGAGGATAATTTCTCCAAGGATTCCATCAAGCTCCGACTAAAGCACATCGTCAAGGTGAAGTACATGAAGCGTGGCGTCAACATCACCTTCAACATGTTTGAATGCGGCAAATGCCCAGAGGTAACCATGTTTCCTTTGTTGCTTTTATATATACTCTAAGGCTTTCCGTCTTGAATGGATCAACCATCTAACATACTGTCTGACCTCCTCAGCTAGCAACCTTGACGGTGGATCAGATGGCCTCCCAAGTCTATGATCCAAGGCTGAAAGATATCCATGTAGTGTCCGACGATGATACCTCCAAGGATCATCTAGCTCTGGTAGCACGGAAGCGGAAGAGTTCCACCTCTGACGCTGCTGCCGAGGGTAAGAAGAAGAAAACAGAGAGTGGAGTCTCCAAAAATCCACTACCGCCTAAGAGGCGGATAAGAAGAAATCCACAGGCATCCCCTTAACCAAGACACCAACCATAGTGTAAGTATTTTTATTCTCCATCTTAGCTTTGTTTTGCACCTATTCAATCCATGTACTTATACTTTGTACGTTTCAGGAAGAAATATGGTGTTAGTTTGAGGCGGACCTCCAATGATGCTGGAGGTTCCAAAAATATTCGTGACATGTTTTCCAAGTCACTGCCTACCGTTGCTCCCCCAACTCCTGCTGCCAAACCTGCAACAGGCTCCACTAGAACGCCGTCCCCCATCATCCCCGAGACCTTCGTCATGGAGATAGACATCAATACAACACCAGATGTCTTAGGCCCTATCGGTATGGACCTTGCTCCCAGCGGCCAGGCAACGCAAGAAAGTACCTCCTCAAAAGTGGCTGAAGCTCTAGCTAAGGATGCCACCGAGAAAGGGAAGTAGCTGGCGGAGGGAGCACAAGCAGCAGGAGCCACAACAACGGTAAAACCGGGAGCCACTGCATCTTCGACTATTATCATTGCGCAGGAGACAACTAGGGCGTCATCCATGCCTCTGGCTTCTACAACTCCTCTTCCTCTGACTCCTCTGACATCGAGCCTAGACGATCTCATTCAATAGGCAAATGCCATTTATAACAATGCTCGGACCTTCCACGACGCATATGCCAACTTGGCCAACAATCTGAGGGTTATTTCTATTGTAAGTCTCTAATCTTTAGTTTTTACTTTATAATATATCCCACTGTAGCCCCCGAGCTCTTAGGCAGAAAACCAGTAGTTATTGGACTAAGTTCTCCAAAGAACTAAGTGTAGAACTTGATAGTGTAGCCCCCGAGTTCCTAGTTAGAATGAATAATTCCGGCTAGATACTCTAAGAGAGAACACACCTGAATTAAAATCTGATACTGTAGCCCCCGAGCCTTTAGTTGAAACTGAGAAGTTCCAACTAGATGCTCTAGAGAAACTAAGCACTTTATCTCTTTGCAGAATGAGAATGCCCGGAGGAAGGCTACCAATGAGAAATATGCCAAGCTGCAAGAAGCGCTGGACATTGAAAAGGGTAAAACAACCTTTATGAAGGAACATATCACAAATAGCAAGCATATTTTTCCTCCAACATCTCCCAATTTTTCACTTGGAACCATTTCATCCGAATTCTCACAATGTTGTCTTCATTTCATCTTACAGAGACCATCACCAAGGTAAAGAACATCGTTGAGCAATCCAAGCATATCCAGCAGCTCGACAATGAGAATAAAATTCTGAAGAAAGACCTGGCGGATGCCGTCAAAGGCCATGAGGAGGAAATGAAGGTTATGCAAGAATCTGTCAACACCGAGATTCAGCGCCTGAAGAAGGATATTGAACAACTCAAGGAGCAAAACCAAGCTGCTAAAGAGCAGAATGCTTGGGGCCGCCTTGAGATGTACAAGAAGCTTCATAAGGAGCATGACATCTTGGCGGAGACCTAACACGCTGAGATGAGCATCTTTGGTAACTTTCCTCCATCTTTATCAATTCTGTAAGTTGGATGAATGTATTGTTTTACTCATGACCCTTGCCTCTTACGAAAACGCAGCTCTCATTGGTTTAACCAACATGGGTGAAGGTGCTCCGGATTCAAAGGACTGCATGATTTTTGCCGGCAACTTCATCAATACTACCATCAATCAGGTCAAGGATATTGCTAAGCCGCTGGACATTACCATCAAGGCGCTAGATTCTACCGCCAAGTACTTGTAAATCCTGCGCCGAGCCCTTGAGAAAGTAAAGAGCTGGAAAGAATCTTGCGTTTGGGATGGTGCAAGGATGGCCTTGTCCTTGGTCAGGGCACAATATGACGAAGACGACATCGACTTGGTGAACTCTAGTATGCTGAAGGTTGATGAGGAGGAGCGCGATATTGACAGCGACACCATCTGGAACTCCCTCGCCGTCTATGACACCAGAGTGGCCAAGATGGTCAAGGCGAACGTCTTCGTGCCTGCTGAATTTCTTGATGATGAACCAGCAGCTTCGGACTCTAGCCTTTGATCCTCCGAGTTGGATGATCTTGCCAAGTATGATTCCATGTAGCTGATGATGCAGTGTTGAAGTCTCCTGCAGTAGAGCCATAAAACACTTTGTATTAAATGTGTCTTTGTAATATTTTTGGTATGTATGTGGAGAACTTGGCTGCAAGCCTCCTGCTACTTAAGTAGATCCTGCATGTATATATTTTTTAAGCAAGTGCTGCCTTATCCATTATTCTGGTTCTTATGCTTGACCTTTCGTGAGACGGAAGACTCGCAGCACAGAACCATGCTCTCAGGTGATGATGCTTAAATAGCACCATCAAGAACCTAAGAAAAAAATCGCCGGCTTTGAGTGCCGAAAACTCACTACTCCGAAATCCACATAAAAACATTAGAAAACGTGTAGACTAGAAAACTTAAGATACTGCCCGTAGGCAGAATTTTCACAAGTGCAAATGCAAAATTGTGCATAAAACGGTTTATATGATCTAAAAATGAACACTAAAGGAGGAAAAAGACTCGGAAAATATGAGTGCACCAAATGCTTTATTCCATTGATCATATAAGGTACTTATTACATAATATAAAATATGCTTAGTGTAAAATGGACATAGATGTGCTATGTTCCATGGCTGATCAGTCTCTGGGAAATCATCATTAGAGTCACGTTGCTTGTGCTTGCGTTCTTTTGGCTTATCTTTCAACTCGTGAATATCGACGAGGTAATAGGAACCATTGAGCAATGCTTTGCTTATGACGAACGGTCCTTCCCAAGGCGGGGATAATTTGTGTGACTTTTGCTGCTCGAGTCGAAGCACCAGATCCCCCTCTTTAAACGAGCGATACCGAACATGGCGACTATGGTAGATGCATAGCTTCTACTGGTAGATGGCGGGTCTCTGGCGTTCTAGCACGTGTTCCTCTTTGAGCAGGTCCATAGATAGGCGTCTGGACTCTTCAGCGTCATCTTTGTCGTAGGCGGCACTCTTGGTGCATCATGGAGGATGTCGGATGGTAGGACTTCTTCTGATCTATAGACCATGAAGAAAGGGGTCAAGCCAATAGATCTGTTGGGTGTTGTGCGTAAACTCCACAAAACAGATGGCAACTCCTCTGCCTAGGCTCTAGCTGCTCTATGTAGCGATGCCTCTAAGCGTGGCTTGATTCCTTGCAGAATTAGTCCATTGGCTCGCTCAACTTGCCTGTTTGACTGTGGATGTGCCACAGATGCTAGGTCAAGGCGGATACCTTTTTCATGACAATACTCCTCAACTTCTCCGAGAGACAAGTTGTTGCCGTTGTCGGTGATGATGCTATGTGGGAGACCAAATCTCACCAGTAGATCCTGGACAAATTTCAGGGTTGTTGCCCCATCGAGCTTTCTAATGGGTTTAGCTTTAGTGAACTTATCAACTAGTACTAGCAGATGCGTAAATCCACAAGGTGTTTTTTGCAAAGGCCCAACCATGTCAAGCCCCCAGACTGCAAACAGACAAGTAATTGGTATTGTTTGCAATTCTTCAGCTTGAACATGTGGTTGTCATGCATAAAACTGACACCCAATACAGGTCTGCACCAGCTTCTTGGCGTCCGCCTTGGCGGTTAGCCAGTAGAATCTTTGCCGGAAGGCTTTCGCAAACAGCGATCGGGGAGCGGCGTGATGCCCGCAATCTCTGAGATGTATTTCTCTAAGGATATCCATACCTTGCTGCTAGGAGACGCACCTTAGGAAAAATCATGTGGTACTTCTTTTCTATAGCTAGCCATCTATTGTGTCGTAGACTTTTGATCTGCGTACTATCTGTCGGATTTTGACTTTATCGGCAGGCAGTGTTTCGTGTTGAAGGTAGTCCATGAACGGTTTCGTCCAAGCTGGAGAGGTCACTGTTACTGCATTAATGAATGAGTTTGCTCTCTCTAGGTTATTGGGGTCCGCTCCTTTCACGGATGGGGTCCACAAATGCTCCAGGAAAACGCTAGGCAGATTTGGTCGGCAAGCTGATCCATGCTTAGACAGCAGATCTACCACCTTTTGACGTACTTGACTTTGTAGCCATCGAAGCACTTGGCTATCTCGTCTACCTTATCTCGATATGCCGCCCCCCCTAGGTTCCATGCGCTCCAGGTTCCAGCCACCTACTGGGCAACCAAGTCGGAATCTCCACAGCAAACTACGCGCTTGATGCCAATATCCTTGGCCACACAAAGTCCGTGAATGAGGGCCTCATATTCCGCCATGTTGTTGGTAGCGTTGAAGTGGATCTGTAGGACATACTATAGCTTCTCTCATGTTGGTGATTGCAGTAATACACCAGTCCCCGAGCCATTGAGTAACTTGGATCCTTCAAAGTGCATGGCCCAATACTCAGGCTCTGGCACAAGAGTGTTCTCCGGCAATTCTGTCCAATCTGCGATGAAATCCACCAATGCTTCAGATTTGATAGCATTGTGCCTCTTGTAGGTGATCTCAAAGGCATCAAGCTCAATGCCCCACTTTTCCACCCTTCCTGTAGCGTCGATGTTATTGATAATGTCAGACAGCGGAGCCTTGCTCACCACTGCAATTGGGTGCTCCTAGAAGTAGTGCCTTATCTTGCGTGAAGCAAGGAAAACTCCATAAGATAGATTTTGGTAGTGCGGGTAACACTGCTTGGATTCCATCAAGACCTCGCTTACATAGTAAACTGGTCGCTGAACTCCGTGCTCTTGCATTGACTCCTTGCGCTCCACCATGACAACAATGCTGATAACCCGGTTGGTTGCCGCCATGTATACTAACATAGGCTCCATTGACTCTGGTGCTGCAAGTATTGGTATAGAGGAGAGTATTGTCTTCAACTCCTGAAGTGATGCATCTGCTTCATCCGTCCATACGAATTTGTCCACCTTCTTGAGCAACTTGTAGAACGGCATGGCCTTCTCTCCAAGTCGGCTGATGAACCGGCTTACTGCTGCGATGTAGCCTTTGAGCCTCTGTATGTCCTTCAAGAATATCGGGCATTTGATATCAAGGATGGCCTTGATCTTCTCCAGGTTGACCTCAATTCCGTGGTGCGAAACGATGAAGCCCAACAGTTTGCCGGATGGCACCCTGAAGACACACTTCTTAGGGTTAAGCATCATGTTATACTTCCGAAGGTTTTCAAAGGTTTCCTGCAAGTCAGCGATGATATCGTTTGATTTCTTTGACATCACCACAATGTCGTCCACATAAGCGTGTACGATGCGACCTATTTGGTCATGTAGGCAATGCTGCATCGTCCGCTGGTATGTAGCACTAGCGTTTTTCAACCCAAAGGGCAATGTGACATAAAAGTACGTGTCATAAGGTGTGATGAATGAAGTGGACAATTGGTCCGACTTTTGCATCTTGATTTGGTGGTATCCTGAGTATGCATCAAGAAAACATGGAAGTTCCAAGCCAGCCATCGAGTCAATGACTTGGTTAATGCAAGGCAAAGCAAACGGATTCTTCGAACATGCTTTGTTCAAGATGGTGTAATCAACGCACATTCTTAATTCTTTAGTTCCCTTTTGGCGGACAAGTACAGGATTGGCCACCCACTGGGTGTGAATAACTTCCTGGATAAAACTATCCTTAAGTAACCTAGCTAGATCTTTGCCTATAGCCCATCGTTTTTCATCACCGAAGCATCGTAGAGGTTGTTTCACTGGTTTTGCTTTAGAATCGATGTTTAAGCTGTGCTCGGCAAGTTCCCTAGGTACACCCTTCATGTTGGCAGGTTGCTAGGCGAAGATGTCCCTATTCTCACGGAGGAACTCGACGAGCCTGAAATCTGCTTTTTCGACAAGTTCCACCTTCTTGGTCTTGATGGCGGCTTTGAATGCGGGTTCAGAGTCTGAAATTTGCTTTTTCAAAGCCGGCATCTCCGAGGCGTCGACCTGGCGCTGGATCTCTTGGAACTCTTCACCGTAGAGGACCGCTTCGGCGAAGGAGGCTTCACTCAGCTCGCACTCCCTTGCCTTGGTGAAGCTTCCGGCAATAGTGTTGATGCCTTTTGGTCCGGGTATGTTGAGCTTGTTGTAGATGAAACATGGTCTAGCGAGGAAGGAGTGGAAGATGTCGCATCCAAATATGACGTGGTAAACGCTCTTGAAGGGCACCACTTCAAAGGCCATGCGCTCTTGGCGATAAATATTAACATCACTAAAGGTGACCGGAAGGGTGATGCAGCCAAGGGAATTAGCTTGTCGGCCAGGAACAATGCCATGGAACATGGTGTTGATCTTCCATAGTTGGGTCTCCATCAAGTTCATATTGTGCAGTGTATCCAGGTACATGATGTTGATGCTGCTTCCACTGTCCATGAGGCACTTGGTGAACTCGCTGCCATCAATCAGGGGGTTGATGACCATGGCATACTAGTTCTATTTTGGGATGAGCTCTGGGTGATCTTCTATGTGCCAAGTGATTGGAATCTCCGACCACCTGACATAATGGGAACTTGGGGGAGGGTAGCCATCAATATCCTCAGAGAGGTTTTCTAGGCCCAGACGGTGGGAGTGCCAATGTGTGGTAGACCAGAGCCTTCTTTTCAAATGGATTCTTTCCCTTGCCATCGCCCTTGTCGGCGAGCTTAGGGTCCGCATCTTCATCCATGCCATCCTTGGACTCTCCCTCCTTATTCTTCCCTTTGCCTTTTCCGCAGGGTATGTTCTTCTGACTTCGCTTGTAGTCGAACTCCTTGACCAACAGCGAGGAGTGGAGGAGCGAGAACAGCCGCGCCCATTTAAGTCCCCGCCATGCCGAGAGCACGACGGGGCGCCGAAGCCGCCTCGCGCAGCCACGCCGCGCCTCACTCTCTTTGCTCGTACCTGCAACCGCCGTGTCACCAGCCACCTCCAGGACATGACCAATCGCCGCCGCGCGCCCCATAACCACCGTACTAGCTGACAAACACTGTCATACCCGAACAGAGCGCCGACATTGCTCGACCGACTGAGACCGCCCCTCGCCGCACCATTACGTGCATGACAATCATCGCAGTCCTCCGCCTCGACCCATGCCCTCCGCCATGCTTAGCGCGACCTGTAGTAGCATCGCCGGTGAAGCCCGAACATGTCGCCCTTCCTCCAACGCTGGTGTATAAATAGAGGCCACCCTAGACCTCATTCGGCACACCATTCCACTCCCCACTCACCCAGGAACCTCACTGACCCTTCCCTGGAGCAAGGAGAGCACCACGACGCCGGAATTTGGCCGGAGTCCGCCGCTGCAGTGAAGGAAGGAAGCCATCGATTGGAGCCACCCCAGGAGCCGCCACGACCACCCCTCGAACCGCCGTCATCGACCAGCCCATTCGCCCCCATCGCCTACCCTAGCTGGAGCCCTGGTGAGTCCCCAGCAAGCCCCACCGTTGCGTTAGGTTTAGAATCTCGCCGGAGCAGTTCGCCGTAGACAATGAACCTCACATGTAGATTTCATTCTAATCGTAAGGCTGAGATTGATAGATACCATTTCGGTTAGACTAAGTCACGGACGCGTGGGACCATTCTATCAGCAGCCCGCTGCACGTACGTTGTGCAGTTGGGCCGGCCCATTTCTCTTCCCGTGCAGAGCCCAACGATTCAAATAGAATTTGTCTATTCAGTTTAAAACCTTGTTCTGTCAGTAGATTCGAAATTCAATTCAAAGAGTTGTACTGATCTAAAATGCATGATTCTAATTTTGTTAGAAAGGTACTCAAAATATCTAATCACTCCCATTGGATTTAAACCAATTGAATCTATAGATCACCTATACCAAAAATAACAAGACAAAGACTTTTTTCACTTCAAATATTTTTATAAAATCAACCATAAAAGCTTTTGAGTTGATTCCAACTCTCAAAAATCACATTTTCCATGCTCTACATGAATATGTAAAAAGATTTGGTTTTGCATATATTAAACATGGACTAGTATTAAAAGAATGATATATATGCATTTTCTAGTCACTTAAATAATATTAAATGGTAATATTAAATCTTGTAATATAGGATCACCACTTTAAATCACATTCCCAAGCATTATGATATGTGGTGATGACATGTGTCAATATGATCCCATATTTTAATTGGAGAATATTAAATCTTGAATAGATTTCAATGAGTAGAAATTACTTTTCCCAAAATAAGATAAATAAGAATGTGCCATTATTTCATGTGATGATTAGGATGATGCTAGATCATCTAGTGTGAGCCTTTGTGTGCAAAATAGAAGTAGTTAAATGTGGTTTGGTGATTGTGTTACCTCGTGTGTATTTATAGACGCTAGTACCGACCCGTGCTATGACGAGGAGTACTTCAAGGAGGAAGAAGAGAATTTCAACGAATGCACCCAACAAGGCAAGCTATCAGTGCACGCTAAACTATGCAGGCCATCTTATGCAAGCTAGAACTTTGCATGATATCTATGCAAGCCCACTATACCAGATAACCTATACAAGATGCACTATGCATGCTTGGTTATGAAACTTTTATTATACCAATCCTAGTTTTACTTACTAGCTTTACTTTTCCCTTATTCAAGTTTATTAGCTACTTAATAAAATATGACTAGTGGAAAAATAGGAGGAATACCATCAAGATCATAGAACTAGTCTTGGATACTTATACTGGAGTAGTACCCTCTCAATAGTGATACACTCAATACTAGTGGCTAGTGCTAAGCTAAAACTTGATCACATTAGATGGGAATACTTGGTGAAAAGGATTATGAAAACCTTGGAATGATGATTCATTCTATTGAAATGTTTTGACATGTGTTATGAAAAACAATGGATGGATAATGAAACTGGATGAGGCATGAGCCTTGACTTTGATAAAACTGATGGTTGGGTTCGGATGCGATACCATTCCAATTTTACCGTACAACCACAATACCTGAGTTGGGTATGGCTTAACTAGAAGTTTATATGTCTTAGTATGGGTTCCCTTGCGGAAGAGGTTGAGCTGAGGCTACCTCGTGAATGAATGTCCACTTATGCAGTTCCCGGGATGGCAGTTGGCCATGGCTGGGAGGCCAAACTCATAGGGGAGGTGCCTATACTAGGATGTGTAATTGAAAGGTTAGGATGGATTATCCGCATACCAAGTATGATGATTCAGGGTTATCTCTGATAGATGTATGGAATTTTGTGGTGAAAGTGTACCACCTCTACAGAGTGTCAAACTATTCGAATAGCCGCGTCCGCGGTTATGGACAGTTGGAGTGGCCATACTATTCCATTGTCATATGTTTTCAAAATGACTTGTGACTTGAAATATGACTTTTACTTGACCACAACAGAGTTGTGGACATGAAATCTGAGTTCCCACTTAAGTGATGTAGAGAACTAAATTAGGTCTTTACTCTTATCTTCCTTATGAAATAAACCTGGCTTTTCACAAACAAACCTAGAGCTTAAGATTCCTACTAGTTTTACATACTTATGTTAGTGATAGTTTGCGAGTACTTAAAGAGTACTCATGGCTTTGTCACTGGCTATTCCCATGGCCAGACTATGAGGAGGACTACCCGGAAGATGGACAGTAGGAGGTCTATGACAACTAGGATCATCTCCCATTGTCATTGCCTGTGACTCTGAAGATGGAGCCCTACTAGGTTTACTTTCCGGTGCTTTGATTGTATTAAGACTAGATCATAAGATCCTCTATTTGTAAGACCTTTATTATGGTTTATAATGGATGATGTACTGTGGTACCAATTCTATTATGTCTCGCAAAAATGGTAATCCTGGGATTGTGATGTATGGCATAACTGGCATCTGGACTTAAAAATCTGCGTGTTCACAAGTTGGTATCAGAGCCATCCTGACCGTAGGAGACCCTATAGAATGGACGCCTGAAAAACCGAGTTTCAAAACAAAAGAAGTGAATATTTACAAAAACTATTCTCACTCTTATCCTTGAGATTCTTTCAAAAGAGACCACTTGTTGCTCAAAATTCTTGCAATTTTACATAAAATTTGACACACTTGATCACTTCACTAACTTACTCATCTTAATTGCTTATAGATGGAGGTCCAGTATAGCAAGTTTTACCAGTTGGGCAACGGAGGGGAGCTGATATTTGAGAGGGATTTGGACCAGCTCTCGAAGTATCTTGGACGCCCGCAGCCGGAGTTCTTCGAAGCGTAGCTCAATGACCAATCTAGAGGGAAGCTACAATGGCTGATTGTTGCCGACCTGATAGACAAAATGGAGCCACCACTTTCAGAAACGATTTAGTTCAGCGTTAGGGAGAACAACTGGTTAGACGGACTAGCCAGGGCAATGCAGGAGGCACTTGCTCGCTTGTGTGCTCATAACATCAACCATATTAGTGGCACCCTCTATGCCCACTATGCAAGACGTGACTCTACTGACAGCTGTTGGCCATGCCGTCACATCCGGAGTTAAGGCATCACGTGGACCACTTGGACTTCATGCTATATGAGACACAGAAGGAGATGGACAACGCCCGTGCTTACGCCAATCAAAACCATGCTGAAGCTGTTGAGAGGAAGCAGACCCTTGCCATCCTTGCTAAGGGGCGTAAGTCACTCCATCGCCAGTGCGATAAAAAGGATCGCATCGTCGCCTGTCTTTGTTAGAAGTTAGCCACTCTGGAGGAGACCATCCACGACCAGGAGATCTAGCTGGAGAAGGAGGAGGAAGGTGAAGATATCTGTGGTGATATTCACTCTTACCTCAGTGATGATGATGACTACCTGGAGGACGAAGCCATGGAGGACCACACTGATGAGGATGATGCTGACTTCATTGATAATGAGGATCCCAATAGTTCTGATGCTAAGTAGTCACACCTAAGCACTATCGTAGGTGTGACTTGTATCCGGTTCCCTTGTATCGTAGCTTGCCAGAATGGTCCTTAAGACCATCTGCTTTGGTATTTGTGGTGTGTGTTTGTATTGTGTGTTTGGAATGAATGAATGGGAAGGAATTGTTAGTTTTCCCACCTGAGTCATACTCAAAGTATCAAGCTTTTCAAAACAAACCCATGAACCATAGAAATTTCCCTCTTGTCTCATTATCTATCTCAATCTTCAGATGACTTGCGGTAACCCCGGAGGGAGCAGCTCATCTCAAGATCCAATGTTGCAGATTCTGCAAATGCTAGTTTCCGACCGTGAAGCTGGTAGAGATGAACGTCAAGCCAACCTATCCACTCTACAACAGATAGCCCAGATGGCTCACAATAATCAAGGCCATGGAAACCAAGATCATCATGGATCCAAACTAAAAACTTCCAGAATACCAACCCTCCTATGTTTAGCAAGTCAGAAGAGCCTTTAGATGTTGATGATTGGTTACAAACCATGGAAAACAATTTAGAAGTCGCAGGAGTTGATGCCAATGAGAAGGTGCTATTTGCCACCCACCATCTATCCGGCTACGCCAGATCATGGTGGAATAACACGTGTACAATGAATGGAGGACAGCTGATGATGTGGGAGGAGTTCAAGCTCAAGTTCAGTAGGACCCATGTAACCCTAGGTATGATCAAGAGGATGAGGGATGAGTTCAGAGATTTGAAGCAAGGAAGGATGACTGTGTTTGAGTACCGTGACAGATTTCTTTCACTAGCTAGATATGCCCCTGATGAGATTGACACAGAAGCAAAGAAGAAAGAGAGATTCCTGAACGAACTGCATGATGAGATGCAAACCGTGCTAGTCAACACCCCCTTTGATGATCTTGAAGCTTTAGTGGATTCCGCCATTCATATGGAAGGAAAGATAAACCAAGCCAATGAGAACAACAAGCGCCGGATGATGCACCAACCAGGACCCCGCCATACCCCGAACGCCCCAACCCGTCTGCAGGTTATGCACCTAGAAACAACAGACCCCCAATGAACCGTCCGAGCTGGGCATGTTTGTCTGCGGTACCAAAGTTCGCAGGCCAGCGCACAGCGGTACCTAAGTTGCCTGAAATTTCCATGTTTCGAAATGTTGGGCCGCCAACTGCTGAGAGGGGCCATTTCGAGGCAAACTCATCTCACCCCTGCCAAATTCAAACATTCCGTTAAACTGCCCCGTGAAGTAGACGGTCGGGACCCTCATGTCGGTCATCTGTCCGCGATGTGAGCGCCAAAACGGCAACCTCTTAGGAAAATCGAGTAACTAAGTGGATTAGATGCGTTGACCAATTTCACAAATCCATTCTCACCTTTACCCTAGCACCGGCGGCGTCGGAATCCACCCTCCGGGCAGGACGATCCCTTCGGACATTTGACTTCCGGCGCCTAGTTGCTGCGCCCAGTCGCTGATCCCGAGCTCCAATGGCGCATGTCATAGCCGCTGTTGCGAGGCTCTAGCCCGCCTCCGCTGCCGACGAGCTGAGCAGCTCGGAGGATGGCAGATCCTACTACCAAGGAACAAGAAGTTCTGGCTACAAGCCAGTGAGATACCCTTCTCTTTGCTATTCGCACTAATTATAACTGCTAGCTGGCTACTGAACCTAAAATTGTTTGTTAGCCCAACGCTGACAAACATATTTCTTCAACAGTTTTCTGTGAAGTGGGATCTCCGTGGACCACCCTTACCTGGTTACGGTAGTCCTCTTCAGGTACTGACTCTAAGGGCAAGTGGTATGGACACCATTGTATCACAATGGAAGAAGCGGCTGCGCAGATCTGCACTATATCTGGTATGGTTGCTGCTCTGTGTAATCATGATGAATTATGGCCGACGCAGACTTCAAAGTTTAGCTTCATGGATGAACGTGGCATCATGGTTCCTCTAACGTGTGACAGTCAACTAATTGGGTTGATGAAAAGGTATGCTTCGGAATGCATGTTTGAGCTGAATTGTGATGTACTAGATGTGGAAGCTACTGCAACTGGGAGTCGCCCTTCTATTCTTGGACAGGGTGGTCGCTCGAACCCAATTAGCTCCTGGTAAGCAAAAGTCTCTTGGGGTTCGCATGTTTGTGCTGAATTGTAATTTTTGTTTCATTTACTCTGTAGATATTGGGCAGTTATGCAACAGTCCTGTTTCTTTGATAGGAAGCGTCGCAAGGTTAGAAACATGACTACCGGGTCAGTCATTTTGCTACCCGGAGAAATTAAAAATGAGTGGAAAGATGATGCTGGACACGATTCTGGTGCCCATTGTCCCAGCGATGTAGAGTACTTGAAGCTAAGAAAATTGGCACCGAGGAAGAGGAAGAAGGCAGGAAATGAAGAAGCCAGTGGACGTGAAGGCTTGGCACCCAGGCTGCGGAAGAAGGCTGTTGGCAATGAAGATGCATAGTAATGTGTTGAACTTGAACCTATATATGTAATTATGTTAAATTCCGGAGCTCTGTGTGTGGCATGTTGCTGGGCGAAACAATCTACCCACGTTCTCTGAGTAAAATGTACCTCGACTTAGGGTTTGGAAACAACCGAGTCAGTAGTTGAATCCAAAATTGTGATTGTGCCACTGCTATCTGAAAACATGCAGCACCGGTTCCATGATTGCTGAGGGGTAGGAGGTCTCCAAATACGACGGAATGTAAGTGGCACAGAAATAAATTATTTAAGCTGCCACACTCCATGAAGCAGCAACTTATTTCAGATGCTGCACAGCGACGTGGCAACATAAATAGCAATGGTAACCAATAATGCCCAGACGTTTGAGCCCGTCTATCTCACCGCCTCCCTGCTCCTGCATCGCCTGCGTCTGGAGAAGCTCCCGGATATCCATTAACCGGGTGTACATGCTTCCACTTTATAAATTGTGGCTGTGATATTTGCATGCGGCACAATCCACGTAGATTACGTTTAAACAAACCACCAATGTCAGAATACCACCATGATCAGACAAAAGGAAGTGATGCAGGGTTAAGACAGACTACCGGGAGAGCATTTTTTTCCTCCTATGACTCCGGGACCACTAGTTCAGACCTCTAGGTCAACAAGTACTACTACTATTACAACTTACAAAGGCACGAAGCTCAAGCTAAATAGAACTAGTTATCACAAATCTCCTTGATTTTCCTAATCTTAGCCCGATGCGCATCTTCCTGAGAGAGCAAGGATCGATTCGTCTTCTCCTTCCTTTTAGCATCTTCCCTGCACAGCTTCAATTGTTTCTCTATATTCTTCCTCATGCACTTGTCAATACTCGTAGTTGTGAACTGCAGGACTTTGGCCTGGTGAAGATCATTCCTTGCTTGAGTCAGTTCTTGCTCTGCTTTAGCCTTCAGGGCCAACGCCACGTCCCTCTCCTTCTCGACTTTGCTAACCTTGTCTTGCACCCTCCTGAGATCTCGGTTAATCTTGGTCGTGTCAACTGGGTCCCATAGCTTCATCTCAACACTGTCAAGAAGTGAGCTGACTACGGATTCTTTCAACTCAACAATCATATCCCATAGTTTGTCCAACGTTTTCTGCATTGATTTGGGCCACTCTGGATCTACCCATTTGACAACACCGCAACTTCCGCCTTGCATCATTGCATGATGTCCTTGACACCGTAGAAACCTTCTGCCTGTGTTTCATCCTTCGAATGCTACAAATTTAGTGGGCACATGTCCATGTTTACATCGCAGAGGACTGTCTTCATCCACTAAACCGTGATAGTCGGAGTCATACATCGTCTGGTTGGCCTAACACATCATACGTGCATGAGTAAACATAGTAGATCTAGCTCAAAAAATAGATAACTGGCCACAGATGATAGAGATAGAGATGAGACGACTCACATTGAAATCACCGTCCCTATCGTCACGACGCGTTTCCTCGCCGTCTCCCCATGAACCCATGGCGAGAGGGGAGGGGGGTGGCTGCCAGAGAGGGGATTGGGATGGAGGCGCCGTCGGCTTGCGGCTACGGCGGGATGTGGGTGAAGTGGGGAAAGTGGCTTCGAGGGGAAGGAAGATAAGTACGGGGAGGAAGAGAAGTAATGGGGACGTGACACTAGGATATAGCCCACTGAACTCGTGAGTCGTGACACTCGCAACAGGGGAGCGCCCGGTGTTGCCAGTTTGTCCAGAGCAAGCGTGTCCAATCATGCCGCAGAACAGCCTACTCGCGGATCGCTCTCACGAAGACCATCCCAATCGTCCAAGCGCACCGATCGAACGGTATGCAACAATCGTCAAGCAGAACAACTGTGTTAGGGTGTGCCTTCTAGAATACTCGGTCTAACGGCCACCGATTGGGGGGCTAAGGTTAGGGCTCTCCTAAGGTTAGGATCCATATGTGGTTTATGAGAGGAATAGACATGCAATGATACTAGGTGTGGTTCATGAAAAGAACGGACATGCAATGACACTGGTGGATCCATATGTGGTTTGTGAAAAGAACAGACATGTAATCACACTAGGTGGATCCATGTGTGGTTTGTGGAAAGAGCAGACATGCAATGACTCTAGCTGTGGTTCATGAAAAGAACACACATGCAACGACACTGGTGTCCTTATGTGGTTTGTGAGAAGAACACACATGCAATGACTCTAGCTGTGGTTCATGAAAAGAACACACATGTAATGACACTGGTGGATCCATATGTGGTTTGTGGAAGGAACATACATGTAATGACACTGGGTGTGGTTCATGAAAAGAACACACATGCAATGACACTGGTGTATCCTTATGTGGTTTGCGAGAAGAACACACATGCAATGACTATATTTGTGGTTCATGAAAAGAACACACATGCAATGGCACTGGTGGATCCATATGTGGTTTGTGGAAGGAACAAACATGCAATGACTCTAGCTGTGGTTCATAAAAAGAACAAACATGCAATGACACTGGTGGATCCATATGTGGTTTGTGGAATAAACAGACATGCAATGACTCTAGCCGTGGTTCATGAAAAGAACGGACATGCAATGACACTGGTGGATCCATGTGTGGTTCATGAGAAGAACACACATCCAATGATATTGGTGGATCCTTATGTGGTTTGTCAGAAGAACAGACATGCAATGACACTGGCTGTGATTCATGAGAAGAATACACATGCAATGACACTGGTGGATCCATGTGTGGTTTGTGAGAAGAACAGACATGCAATGACTCTAGTTGTGGTTCATGAAAAGAACACACATGCAATAACACTGGTGGATCCATGTGTGGTTCATGAGAAGAACACACATGTAATGACACTAGGTGTGGTTCATCATAAGAAAAGACATGAAATGACACTGGTGGATCCTTATGTGGTTTGTGAGAAGAACACACATGCAATGACTCTAGCTATGGTTCATGGAAAGAACACACATGCAAGGACACTGGTGGATCCATGTGTGGTTTGTGAAAAGAATAGACATGCAATCACACTAGGTGGATCCATGTGTGGTTTGTTTCGAGGAACTAACATGCAATGACACTGGGTGTGGCTCATGAAAAGAACAGACATGCAATGACACTGGTGGATCTTTATGTGGTTTGTTTAGAAGAACACACATGCAATGACTCTAGCCGTGGTTCGTGAAAAGAACACACATGCAATGACACTGGTGGATCCATGTGTGGTTCATGAGAAGAACATACATGCTATCACACTAGGTGGATCCATGTGTGGTTTGTGGAAAGAATAGACATGCAATGACTCTAGCTGTGGTTCATGAAAATAACACACATGCAATGACACTAGTGGATCCATGTGTGGTTCATGAGAAGAACAGACTTGCAATGACACTGGCTGTGGTTCATGAAAAGAACATACATGCAATGACACTGGTGGATCCATGTGTGGTTTGTGGAAAGAACAGACATGCAGTGACTCTAGCTGTGGTTCATGAAAAGAACACACATGCAATGACACTGGTTGATCCATGTGTGGTTTGTGAGAAGAACAGACATGCAATGACACTGGTGGATCCTTATGTGGTTTGTTTAGAGGAACATACATGCAATGACTCTAGTTGTGGTTCATGAAAAGAACACATATGCAATGACACTGGTGGATCCATGTGTGGTTCATGAGAAGAACAAACATGCAATCACACTGGCTGTGTTTCATGAAAAGAACATACATGCAATGGCACTGGTGGATCCATGTGTGGTTTGTGGAAAGAACAGCCATGCAATTATCTAGCTGTGGTTCATGAAAAGAACACACATGCAATGCCACTGGTGGATCCATGTGTGGTTTGTTAGAAGAACAGACATGCAATGACACTGGTGGATTCATGTGTGGTTTATGAAATGAACACACATGCAATGACAGTGGTGTATCCTTATGTGGTTTGTGATAAGAACACACATGCAATGACTCTAGCTATGGTTCATGAAAAGAACACACATGTAATGGCACTGGTTGATCCATATGTGGTTTGTGGAAGGAACCGACATGCAATGGCACTGGGTGTGGTTCATGAAAAGAACACACATGCAATGACACTAGTGTATCCTTATGTGGTTTGTGAGAAGAACACACATGCAATGACTCTAGCTGTGGTTCATGAAAAGAACACAGATGCAATGACACTGGTGGATCCATATTTTGTTTGTGGAAGGAACATACATGCAATGACTCTAGATGTGGTTCTTTTTTTCATGAAAAGAACAGACATGCAATGACTCTAGCTGTGGTTCATGAAAAGAACAAACATGCAATGACACTGGTGGATCCATATGTGGTTTGTGGAAAGGATAGACATGCAATGCCGTTGGTTGATCCATGTATTTCATTGTACAAGACACTCACTTTCCATTTTTATACTACTCAGTTTTGCCCTTGGTTTTTTGATACTACTCAGTTTTGCCCCCCTCTCTCTATCTTCCATAGAAGCCCAAACCTGTGCTCACTCTGTCTGCTACTCCCTGGTTGGTTGTCACAGTTGTCACGTGGATCGTGCGCACTAACCGTTGATTCTGTGTGATCCAACGATGATCGTTGCACACGTCGTTCCCTTCACAGTATGGCGTGAGACAGCATGGACGTCTCCCTCAGCGAGACTTCTACAAGAAGGAACATGATGCCGTCCATGGAAAAAGTCGTCGAGCGGTCATGTCATGTTTAATCAAGTCTGAAAAGCCTACTACTACTATGCCACAACACATGCGTCATCGAGTGCACGGTCATCGATGGACAGCTGCAATTTATTGCCACTTGATTTTAATAAGACATATCCCATTTTTTACGCAGCGGCTCTCAATCTCACTTCCAACTGGGCCCCATCGTAAGAAACTTGCACGCGCTAGCCAGAGGCCGAAGAGCTGAGCTCGACGAGACCTAGTGTCTCCACCTTCATCGAGTCACTTGCAGTCATCAACACATCCCTCTACCCGATCTAGCACAACCCCACAAATCTCGCCTATAGCCACCTACCTTCCCCTCTGCATTTCCACTTTTAACTATCGCCAATTTTAGGGTTGTGTCAAACTTCGTACATAGAAATTGTGTATGTGCCCTTTGCATGCGGCTCAATACAGAACTGCCATGCATGGCCCGGGAAAAAAGTGACGTACCGTGCGCGTGTCGCGGTGCACGGTGCAGTAGACTACACGGCGCGTTGCACGGTGGTACTACGAAACGTGCCTTGCTTCCATCCACCTTAACTATAGAGCCCCTCTCTGCACAGCCACTCTCACTCTCTCTCACTCTCCCCACGCAACCCTCTCCACTTTCCCACCAGCATCCAGAAACTCCTGAGAATACCCCGTCCGCGCCAGCGATGGCGGAGGATGATAAGGTGGCCATCATCGCCTCCGAGGCTGCCCGTGAGGAGGCCCCCGTCTCCTCGCCGGTCCCCCTCGACGCGTCGAAAGTAGCCACCGTCCCTGTCCAGGCCTCAGTCGAGGAATCGATGGCAGCCGTCGTTACCGTCCAGGCCCCCATCCCCGCTACCGACGGAGCTGCCGAAGTGGAGCCCCCCACCAGCGAGGAGGCCCCCGCCGGTCACAAGCAGATCAAGCACTTCTTGGGCACCTACGATCCAGATAATTACATCGCTCCGCTGAACCCCTACAACACCGACATCGACGACCCATGGTCGGAGGTAACTAGGGTTTTCTCCCCTCCCCTGGTTCTTCTACCGTTCCCATCATTGGATGCTAGATCTTGGTTTATTAGGATTTGCTTGTTCGCATGTCGATTGCTTGGTCTTCTTACATCATCTACTCCCTCATTTTCCTTTTCTTCTAATAGGTTTCCGGCAGCAACGTCTGCAGCGATGACGAGTCCATGCACACCAAGACTGTCGGTCGAGGTCTTGAGGAGGCATGAGTCTAATGCCTTCTTCAGCGTATGACGACTTCTTCCTTCCGCAGAGATCGCCTTCTGCTGGGTGAGTCTCGTCGGCGACACCGACTTCAACTCCTTACTGAAGCATGCAGAGGCCACGGGCTCCGACATCCACAAAGGCGGCGAGCACGAGATCGTGAACATCAACGCCTACATCGCTGATCACCGGGCTCTCGGAATTCTCCTCCAAAACCTCCAGCGGGTGGCCATCAAAGAGGGTCGCATGCCTCCAATCAGGCCCAAGGCCCGCAAGATCGAGGGACTAGGCAGCAAGAAGTGGAGGAAGCGCCGGAGGGAGGAGGCGGAGGCGCGGGCGCTTGAAGGCCTCGAATGTGCCTGCAGCTGCGGCGGCTGCTGCTGTTAAGCAGCTTCTTTTGATTTTCTATATTTTGCTTGCATCCTATTTCTGGTTGAATGCATCAAACCTCGTTAAGCAACCTACTTTTTATCTCTATATCCTATTTAGCTGCGCACAACTATATCTACATTTGTTTTGTTTTCTAAATGAATGTATTTTGCCTGGTGTGATTTGCTGCTCTAGATTTGCTACCTGATCGGAGGCAAAAAGAGGTCCAAAAGGGAACAAATTATCAAAGAGAGAATCTTCTCTAGATTTGCTACCAATTTGGGCAAAATGAAACATATCTGTTTAGCGAGAGAGGAAAATGTTACTCTTTCAAACTGCCAGTTAACGAGCTACCATCTTGACAAGCTACAAGACACATACATAAACATAACACAAAGAGGGTTAAGTTTATTTTACTACTCTCACTTGATGCGCTAATGATACATTGCAAATGTATCTATAAGTTTTGACGTTCCATGCTTGGTTTTATCCACTTTCTTGTGTTTTGTTCAACGTTTGGAGTACTTTTCATATGATTTCTTGGACTAACCTATTAACAAAGAGCCACAGTGCGAGCTGCCTGTTTTCTGCTGTTTTTGGTTCTAGGAAAGTCAGAAAATGAATATTCTCGGAATTGGACGGGACAAAAGCCAAAGTGCATATTTTTCCGGAAGTCATCAAGTGCCAAAATACGAGACGGAGAGGGGTCAGGGGTCCACCACACCACTTGGCCGCGCGGCCAGGCCTGGCCCGCGCCAAGGGGTGGTGTGGCCGCTCCCGGCACCCCCTCGGCCTCTCCTTCCGCCTATATATTGCCCTCGGGATGAAAACCCTAGGGTCCCGATAAAAAATCCACGAAAGAGTCTGTAGACGCTGTCATCTCCATCCCTAGACCGGGAGGGATCTGAAGCTCTTCCCGGCACCCTGCCGGAGAGGGGAATTCACCCTGGAGGCCTTCTTAATCACCATGCAAGACTCCGATGTGATACGTGAGTAGTTCATCCTTGGACTACGGATCGATGTAGTAACTAGATGGCTGGTTCTCCTCCTTTGTGCTTTCATGTTTAGATCTTGTGAGCTTCGTTCATGATCAAGATCATTTATTTATAATCATACATGTTGTGTTTGCGGGGATCCGATGGATATTGAGATGCTATTTCATATTGATTATTGATTCTATCATGTCTTTGTTATTTGTGATCTTGCACGCTTTCTGTTGTTAGTAGCTATCTTGGCCAAGTAGATGCTAGCAACTCCAAGAGTTAGTATTTATGCTCGATAGTGGTTTCATGCCTCTGATAATCTGGGGAAGTGACAGAAATCTCTAAGGTACTAGATGTGCTATTGCTACTAGGGAGAAAACAACAATCCTTTGTTCATAGAAAAATCGTATTGTTTACTTTACACGCAGTTTGTAAAGCAATAATCTGTTGCTTGCAACTTATTACTGGAGGGGGGTCGGATGATAACCTAAGGTGGATTATTAGTCATACATGCAGTTGGATGGCGGTCTATGTATAATGTTGTAATGCCCAATCAAGTCTCAAAGGAGTCAAGATGATTAGTATATGCATGTATTGCTTTCTCGATGTTTGTCAATTGCCCCGCTGTAATTTGCTCACCCAGCATGTTATCTATCTAAGGAGAGCCACCTCTAGTGAACTATGGATCCCGTTCCTTTCTTTTACATACAATCTATAAATTGTTTACTGTTTTGTGCTTACTTTCTACAAACTTTTACTTCTTTCCATTCGATACGTTTAATCCTTTGTTTTCAGCAAAACACGGTGAGATTGACAACCTCATCGCAAGTTGGGGACAAAGTTATGTGGTTGTGTTGTGCATGTCTCCACGTTGCTACTAGCACCGGTAGTGCGCCCTGCCAAGGTTCAGCCAGTAACACCTTTGGGGTGTTTCCTTGCTCCTACTGGTTCGATTAAACCTTGGTTTCATAACTTAGGGAAACTTGCTGCTGTGCTCATCATACCTTCCTCTTGGGGTTCCCAACGAGCTCTACCTCAACCACGCACCAACACTTTTCTGGGCGCCGTGCATTGACCAATCAAGCATTTTTCTAGCGCCGTTGCTGGGGAGTCAAGGACATCTTCACAAGGAGAGTCCCTCATAACCAATCTCTTTAATTTGTTATTTTTTTTGCTTAGTTTCTTTTTGCTTTGTTTGCTTGTTTTGTTATCAAAAACACAAAAAAAATAGTTTTACTAGTTTGCTTTCTTATTTCAAAAACACAAAAAAAATTAGTTCCTTTCTTAAGTTGCCACTGTGTCTAGCCTTGCTCTAGTCACTATGTCACCCGAGGAAATGATTTTCACTTTTAAACAACGAATTGAGGAAAGTTTATGGCAGCTTGGTCTAGAATCTCTGATCTACATGAAAAAACTGAGCCTAAAATGACTCAAAGCTTGTTCCTTCACAGTTTTTACCTTGGGATTGCTCTTTGCTATAGATATGCTTTAGATGCTGTTGTGGGAGGAGATTTCCTCCAATGTAATGAGGATGATGCTATTGATGCTATAAAGAAATTGATCCTCACTTACAACATGTCTAGCCAAACTGATATTTCTTTCGCAAAAATATTTGCTAGGTTGAATACTCTTGAGACTAGCACTACTAGCTTAGAAAGTTGTTATAATATGCTTAGGGAGCATCACAATTATGTTCCAATAAATCCTGAACCATCAAAGTGGCTCCCTACAATAAAGATTGAGATGAACACTGAAACTTTTCAAGCTCGCTGTGATATCATTCTGAATTTTGTCTTATGCCCAAAGATATTTATAAATCTCTGAATACTTGGGGGCTCACTGAAGGAGGAAAAGAAATATCTCTTGCTAATAATACTACCATATTACCTCTTGGAATAGCTGAAGGAGTGTTTACAAAGATCCTTGGGAAAACGATTTCTATTGATCATCTTGTTATTGAATGTGCAGGAAAAGGACAAATTACACTTGGAAGGTCCCTATTAGAACTACTTGGAGCAATAATAGATGTGGGAAAGAAGACCATGCAACTTTCTTCTCCACCAAACAATAATTTTTTCCCCAAGGTTAAGAATAAAAGTAAGAGAGGTAAGGGCAAGAAATTTGGTCTTAATGCTTCTTCATTTGAGAACACTTGATTCTTTCTTTGGTTCTTATGCCTAACTTAAAGGCGTTAAAGAAAAGTACTTATTGGGAGATAACCCAAAAGTTTTAGATGAGTCTTGGAAGTTATTACCTCAGTAATAACCGCTCCTTATCTTTTTTATTTGCTTTTTGTGCAAAGAGTAACCTCTAATGAGAGAGAAGTAATGATTGGGAAAGTTGCGGTCCCGAAACAGATTTCTGTGCTTCACCGTAAAAATTCGTGTAAAATCTCTCAACTTCTTTTTGAGGCGTGAATTTTTGTTCTTCTGCCCCAGGTTGTTATATAACTTTCGTTAGTTTAACACTTTTTGATTTGAGCAACAGAAGGTCTTCGAAAAAATTCGTCTTTACCTGCTGGTCTGTTTTGACAGATTTCTGCCATTTTCTGCATTTGCTTCTTGTTGGTTCCTTTTTTAGTTCTTTTGGGTAATTGAGCTTTTTGAGGGAAATGAGACAGTATCTAGTGTTCTAATGGAAGTTTATTTGGTGTTAGAACTGAACCTTAAGACTTATTTATCCTGAGTGCACTAATGTTGCTAATAAAGATTGTGTGAAGTTTTGTATTAAGGAAAATTTTCAGGTGTATGGAGGGAATGAGGAATGAGATGAAGGATGGACTAAAGCTCAAGCTTGGGGATGCCACACGTGTCACCCCAAGAAATCTCCAAGAATTACAAGCGTCAAAGCTTGGGGATGCCCAAGGCATCCCCTTCTTCATCAATAAAAATCCCAGGTTTCTTCCAAACGCTTCATTTTTATTGTTTCATGCACAGTTGTGTTGTTCTTGGAGCGTCTTCTTTTTTGTTTTCGTTTGCTTTTGTTTGCTTAGTTTTCTGAATAAATTGGTTGGACCCCCTCTTTCATACATTGGTTTGCAAATAGTTTGGTTTGGTTTGGAAAAGAGTAAGAAAGTTCATGCTTATGTGGTTAAAAGAGCTCGTTTTTGACTGTGGCCTATGCTTTGTTATGCCATGCTTGATATTGTTTTGGCTTTATGCTTAGTATTCTTTGTTGTAGCATGACTTTTTATAAACAATTGAGATTGCTTAATGTTCCTTGGATGAATCATGCGTTGTTTTACCACATTAAAGCATAGTATAGTGGTATTCTCCTTTGATGTTTTATTTGGGTTGACTTGGCGCATGCTCACACCATGTTATGACTATCTCAAGTCACCATAGCCTTTATGATCCTTTAGTTTTCAACTTGTAGTATCACTCTATGCTTTGATCAATGATGTTTTGTCGCTCTGCATGATTATGGCCATTATTGCTCTCTTAGTTTGTCGCTCCCAGTCTTTTGCTAGCCTGCACAACCAAGTATGAGTTACACTCATGCATCCAACTTCCTAAACCAAGTTATTCCAAAGAGTCCACCATACCTACCTATTATCTTATGCTATTCCAAGTATATTCATGCTTTTGTTTGCCTTCCAAATTAAACTTGTTATGAGAAAACTAGTTATTAAAGCTCTCACGAACTTGATGGCACACTTTAATTTTCTTGCCCTTAATAAACTTGAACCATTGTGTCTTCTATGTTGTATATGCTTGCACTTATTTGTTGGGAATTAGCAGAACCATGCTTTCATGGGGAACGCTTTCAACATTGCACTTGGTACTTGTACCTAGTTGATATCATGCTCTTTTGTATATGGATGTCGTCGGTGTGAAATGAAAGGGGAGCTTATAAGTCCATGGAGTTATTTATATGTGTTAGAGAAACGCCTAGGCCGCTGGTCTAATCCATGCTGACATGGTGGAAACCTGCAGCGTAACCATAATGAGCTGTCTATGAAGCATTCTTCTTATAAAAAAAGAGTCCTATATTGAGAAAAAAGAGAAAAAAGAAAAAAAAGATTATGAAAAGAGGAAAGAGAGAAAAAAAGCACCATATTCCCATGGTAAATAAGAAGAATGCTGAGATGCTCGTTGTCTGCTTGCCTTGTCATTTTGATATGGGGATTCTTCCGTATCATCGGGCAAGGGGTACCCCGTTGGCGGTTCTCTATGATACACATGTACTTACGATGACAAGAACTTACCGGTGACTAAACTTGAGTATCATGAGGAGCGGCCCTTGTATACAAGGGACATGATATTTCTGACTTATACTTCGTCAAGCATGTACACCATAGTCTATTCACTTTAACCTTAATCACTTCAAGATGCTTATGATAGGGGCAATGAGAGCTGAAACTATAAGTACCATAATTTTTGGAAGCTCTTTATGAGACCCTACTTCCTTTTACAAAGGCCTTTCTTCCACCATTATATTGAGTCTCCACCTTCTATCTTTATGCACTTACTTTGAGAGCATAGTGGCCATTCTTAGTTCTATGTGCATTGTCCCAAGACTAGTTGATTGATGCATAACTTGTTATTGCTTGTTTTAAACTATTGTATCTAGTCACTCTTATGAACTTTATGCATTTATATTTGCTACTCTATGAGGGACAAGCTGAATACTATTATGCTATGTTTTCTTTATGTGAAACAAACAAACGTCTTGCAAAGCATTGTTATTCATGAATCTTTTGTTTGCCTTTTCATGTTGCATCATAGTTTCTTTGTCTTATTGCTAGAACTTTGTCTTTCATGTTATGATTGAAGTACTATGATCCCAGCTTTGAATGTTTTACAAATACTTTGATCAAGTCTTTGATGGTGCATGTCACCTCAAAAATTATTCTTTCTTTTTATCACTTACCTACTCGAGGACGAGCAGGAGTTAAGCTTGGGGATGTTGATACATTGCAAATGTATCTATAATTTTTGATGTTCCATGCTTGGTTTTATCCACTTTCTTGGGTTTTGTTCCAACTTTGGAGTACTTTTCATATGATTTCTTGGACTAACCTATTAACAAAGAGCCACAGTGCCAGCTGCCTGTTTTCTGCTGTTTTTGGTTCCAGGAAAGTCAGAAAATGAATATTCTCGGAATTGGACGGGACAAAATCCAAAGTGCCTATTTTTCCGGAAGTCATCAAGTGCCAGAATACTAGATGGAGAGGGGTCAGGGGGCCACCACACCACCTGGCCGCGCGGCCAGGCCTGGCCCGCGCCAGGGGGTGGTGTGGCTGCTCCCGGCACCCCCTCGGCCTCTCCTTCTGCCTATATATTGCCCTCGGGACGAAAACCCTAGGGGCCCGATCAAATATCCATGAAAGAGTCTGTAGCCGCCGTCATCTCCATCCCTAGATCGGGAGGGGTCTGAAGCTCTTCCCGGCACCCTGCCGGAGAGGGGAATTCACCCTGGAGGCCTTCTTCATCACCATGCAAGCCTCCGGTGTGATGCGTGAGTAGTTCATCCTTGGACTACAGATCCATGTAGTAGCTAGATGGCTGGTTCTCCTCCTTTGTGCTTTCATGTTTAGATGTTCTGAGGTTCGTTCATGATCAAGATCATCTATTTGTAATCATACATGTTGTGTTTGCGGGGATCCGATGGATATTGAGATGCTATTTCAGATTGATTATTGATTCTATCATGTCTTTGTTATTTGTGATCTTGCATGCTTTCCGTTGTTAGTAGCTATCTTGGCCAAGTAGATGCTAGCAACTCCAAGAGTTAATGTTATGCTCGATAGTGGGTTCATGCCTCTGGTAATCTGGGGAAGTGACAAAAATCTCTAAGGTACTAGATGTGTTGTTGCTACTAGGGAGAAAACAACAATCCTTTGTTCATAGAACAATCGTATTGTTTACTTTATACGTAGTTCGCAAAGCAATAATCTGTTGCTTGCAACTTAATACTGGAGGGGGTTCGGATGATGACCTGAAAGTGGATTATTAGTCATAGATGCAGTTGGATGGCGGTCTATGTATAATGTTGTAATGCCCAATCAAGTCTCAAAGGAGTTAAGATGATTAGTATATGCATGTATTGCTTTCTCGATGTTTGTCAATTGCCCTGTTGTAATTTGTTCACCCAGCATGTTATCTATCTAAGGAGAGCCACCTCTAGTGAACTCTGGATCCCGATCCTTTCTTTTAGATACAATCTATAAACTGTTTACTGTTTTGTGTTTACTTTCTGCAAACTTTTACTTCTTTCCATTCGATACGTTTAATCCTTTGTTTTCAGCAAAACACGGTGAGATTGACAACCTCATCGCAAGTTGGGGACAAAGTTCTGTGGTTGTGTTGTGCAGGTCTCCACGTTGCTACTAGCACCGGTAGTGCGCCCTGCCAAGGCTCAGCTAGTAACACCTTTGGGGTGTTTCCTTGCTCCTACTGGTTCGATTAAACCTTGGTTTCATAACTGAGGGAAACTTGCTACTCTGCTCATCATACCTTCCTCTTGGGGTTCCCAACGAGCTCTACATCAACCACACACCAACACTTTTCTGGGCGCCATGCATTGAGCCATCAGCTAGACATCTTGATAAGATAACTGAGTTCCACAAAATAGAAACATAACACTAAGAAGTAAAATTTAATTCACTTCTCATCATCCCACTTGAGGCGCTTGCCGTTGTTCCTAGGAAACCAACTGTTATCATTCCAGATGGATCTTACATTATTGGCACTCCACAACTCACGAAATGCTTCGTCCCACCTGGGATCTGACTTGCCTTCCCTATCTTTAGTGTTCTGCAACACAATTAGCGGTGCATTACAGACCTAATTGTTGCCGCTAGAAGATGCTGCCTCTCTGTTTGCTGCTTTAGTTGCAGCCTCTCTGTCAGTTGCTTCTGCTTCAGTTGCAAGCTCTCTTTTAGCTGCTTCTGTAGCCTCTCTGTCAGCTGCTGTAGATGTAGCCATTTCCTTTGCATATGCAGCTTCAAACTCAGCTATTCTGCATTTTCTACAAAGGGCTCCCCTAAGCTCGTCTTCCCTCTTGCAAATAGGTAAAATCACGAGGTAAGGTAGAAAAAATGGATCTTCTTGTACAACTGGTAGGTCACGTAAGCATCTATGGCTGCATACTTCAGGTTTATATCAGACAATGGCGACTCGTCCCTGAAATCGTGCCTATCCGTAGGGAAATCTTCCTTCATTCTGTCGTCCGACTCATCGAGGATTCTAGTTGCGAGTGATGCCATTCCATCCTTCCTCGAGCCCCCTAGGATCTTGAAAAGATGCTGAATATCGATCCAGTTGTGCGCAGGAATTACAATTCCCTCTTGATAAAATTTCGAAAAATCAGTTGTATTGTCGATAGTGCAGAAAACAATTCCCTTTTCTACAAGGAACTAGCGCAGCGCCGGACATTTCCTGTCAGTCCTGAAAGTATGTAGTTTTCAATCACCAAAATTTGTAACTACAAATATTTTGTCAATGCAAGATCATCATATGAATATAATTTTGAAAATTTTAGTAAATGCAAGATCAAGACTCTCAACATTGTCTTGTCATAATTTATTTGGTCCTAAATAAAATCCAGTAGTTCCAAGATGAGCAAATGGATAAAGAATAAGAGGAGCAAACCCTAAAGCGGTTAGCTACAGAGAGCAGATCTATAAACCGGGAGAGGTGGTAGACGAGGACGTGTTTCCTCATGGCCAGTTGAACGACGGCGACTTCACTCCCTTCATATGGGTGCTCCGGGGTGTACTCGAGGTCCAATCCCACAAACTTGTCCTCGTCTTTCTCAAGCCAACCCTCATACATGCTCAGGACACGCACCACTATCTCCTTGTTGGTGTAGACAACGTCTATCTTCTTATTGTCATGGGTAGTGAAGCTTGTCTCTAGAGTGTGACGACCTTCCATGGCGGCAAGGAGAAGACAGGAAGAAGACAGATGACAGGAAGAAGAAGAGTGGTTTCTGCGAGGCAGGGGAACAATGGAACCATCAATGCGCTTTTAAGGTAGTGGTTAACGCCGGGGACGGAAGTCCAAGGAGAGACGCGTGGTGGTGGCTGTTCCAGCTTCTGAGTAAACAAAAAATAATTATAACGCCGATACATGTGCCCTATTTTGTCATGTCAATACACTGGGCAGGGGGTCTTGTCCTATCCACTGTGCCAACGCTGCAAGCCTACATGACAGGCACCCCGCCTAAGCGACAGGAGCGACATAACGACGAGAAATGACAGGGGGCCCCATCTTGACGGAAGTTAGCCTGATATTTTGTATTGAAACGTGAAGTTGAATTCGGGCCGAAAAAGACCCTTTGAGTATTTGGCACGCCAACTTTGGGCAACGCAGCTGATTGTAATCAACTTGGCTACCGTGTTGCCTGGCCACCCCAACTTTCGAGCCGCAAAATGATATTTTCGTCCGAGCTACTCTAACCGTGGAGGAGGAAACCCGAGGCCCGGAAGCCACTGATGACCCACAAGTATAGGGGGTGTATTGTAGTATTTTCGATAAGTAAGAGTGTCGAACCCAACAAGGAGTAGAAGGTGTTGACGAGTGGCTTGGAGCAGGAATTCTCTGTAAATACTTGGCAAACGGATTTTTAGGGGTTTTTGATAATGCAGATAAATAAAGTGCGAGTATATAAAAGACAATGATGATAAATGCAGCAAGTGGCCCAATCCTTTCTTTAGCAAAGGACAATCCGGTTGTATTACTTAAGATGACCAAACGTTCTCGAGGACACATGGGAATATCACCAATTGCTTTCGTTTCATATAGTTGATTGATCTTCTTTAGTTTGATAAGTGTTGTGTGGGTGAACCTGTGCTAATGTACTGACCTTCCTAGGACTAATACATACTTGTGATTATACCCCTTGCAAGCATCCACAAGTACAAGAAAGTAATTAAGATAAAAACCTAACCATAACTTTAAACTCTAAGATCCTACGCTCCCTTGTGCAAAGGTTTCCTAACGGGGGTTCAGGTTCCTACAATTAGTGGCCAAATACACAATGTATTCCCCTAGGCCCATAAAGGTGAAGTGTCATATAGTCGACGTTCACATGACACCACTAGAAGAATAACACCACAACTTAAATAACAAACTATTACATCTTTGATACCGTGACACTCCCCCAAGCTTGGAACAAACCAAGGGGATGCCAAACCTGATGACGAATTACTCCTTCGGTGGTGGTGGTGTTCTATCGATTGGGGCGAGAAAATCTTCCAGCATCTTGCGAAGCCTGTCATTCTCCTCTTGAAGCATATCCACCTTCCTTCTCAGGACTTGGTACTTGTCGCAGAACTCATCAGTTATTCGTAGAGCTTCCACTGCTGCAGGGCAGGAACTAAGGTCTAGATTTGGAGGTAACATCCCCTTCATGCCCGCTGACATGTCCTTTACTTCCTCCCTGACATTCCGATCCATGTCTTTACACCTACTTTCGATCCTTTCTTGTTTCACCCATCCCACGAGAGTCTCCTGCTCAAGATTGCGATGGAGCTCCCGACGGCGTCGCAGCTCGTAACCCTTTGAAGACGAATCCTGGAACGACATCTGGAACAAAACAGATCGAAACAAAAACACGACGAGAACATGATATACGAACCTCAAGGAATCCGGGGGATTATATATTACGAAGTTTAACAACAAAAGGAAGGTACTTGGAGAAAACGGGTCAGAGACGGGCTCTGGGGCGGCCACACCCCCTGGTGGCACGGCCAGGTGGGCCCGCGCCACGGGGTGGTGTGAGCCACCCGGGCTCCATTTCCGTCCCTTTTTCTACTCATTGCTTTCCATGTTAGATAAAAACTACAAAAATATAACTTGACAGATTTTTCGCGGACCTTTTCTTACCAGAACTATTACCAATTCAAAAATGGACTCTACGGGTCTCTGAACTTGGTATTTAATAAATTCTTCTGGAGTCACCACTTGAATAACATCAATATATTCATATTCTTAAACATATTGTTTGATTCATTTAACCATTCACCATCGTGTTACACCATTTTCTCCAATAACCTAGAAATTTCTTTCAAACAAAACTTTATACAATTCTCATTAGCAACATTAGTGCATGCAAGATAATAAACCTTTAAGTTTAATTTCAACTGAAATCCATCAAAACATAAGCTACTGAAACAACTCCTCTCGAAATCCCAAAAGGAATTCAAAAAGGAAATCAATTTAAGAGGCAAATGCAAGAGTGGCAAAAATCTGTCAAAACAGACCAGCAGGTAAATATGAATTTTTTCGAAAATCTTCTGTTGCTCAAATCAAAAATTGCAAAACTAACGAAAGTTAAATAATAACCTGGGGCATGCACACACAAAATTACAGATCAGTATGATGTTCTGGGATTTTTCTCGATTTTTTATAGTGAAGCACAAAAATCTGTTTCGGGACAGCAACTTCCCCAAATCTTACTTCTCCCTCATTAGAGGTTGATCTTGACACAAAAACCAAAAAAAAAGATAAGTAGAGGTTATTGCATAAGCAATAACTTCTGGGACTCAAATAAACAAAAACAAACTGAAAGCAAAAATATATTGGGTTGTCTCCCAAAAAGGTCTCTTTATAGCCATTAAGATGGGCATGATAATTTCAATGATGCTCAAGTAAGAATATGAATTGAAGTAAAAGAGAGCATCAAGAAGCAAAAATACACATGTTTAAGTCTAACCCACTTCCTATGCAAGGGAGTTTTGTAAGAAAATAAATTGTTGAAACCAGAGGCTACAAGCATAGGAAGGCAAAACGAGTGCAACATAAAGACTTTCAGCATAAAACGAGGAAACTTGATATTATTGAGAGCATAAGAATAGTCTTCCCTCTCTCATAATAACTTTTAGTATCATGCATAAATTTAACGATATAACTATGACAAGAACCATTGTAGCAATGATCACTTATTCTAACAGAAAACACATGGATACTAGCTCTTATAACACTACTGTGTGAAACAATATTGGAAATATCCTTACAGAGGATAGTGTGTCCATCTTCTACATATTTAGTGACAAAGTCTTTCACATTTGCTATTACAGGTTCATCATCCACCTATTCATCAGGTTCAACAGCTTTATTTGTACTTTCATTAACCATACTAGCTATCATAGAATGTTCCTTTATCTTAACGGGGAAATGCATTTTCTCAATGTAAGGTTCAGGTACAACATGATTAGAAGTATAAAACTCAATATTTCTTGCTGGAACACTATTAACAATATGTTTATATGGCTCATGATACTTATTCCATTTATTTTTAGGAATTTCAATATAGGAAGCAAAAGCCTTAAAATAAGTTGCAATAGCTTGAGAGTCTAGACCATAAGCATTACTAATATTGCTAAAGTCATCAATTCCCATAAAAGATTTAATGCATTCATAATCATAATTTATACCTGACTTTCTTCCTTTATCATTCTCCCATGCTTCAACATTGTCTTGAATACGTTCTAGAAGATCCCATTTAGCTCCTTCTTCCATGCGTGTAAATGATCCAGTACAATAAGCATCCAATGAATCCTTATCATGAAGAGAAAGCCTTGCATAAAAGTTATTGATAATAATATTGTTAGGGAGCTAATGAATATGACATTTGAGCATTAGTAACTTCAATCTCCCCCAAGCTTGAGTTGTACTCTCTCCATCAAGAGGCCAAAAGTTGTATACTTGATTCCGATCTTTATGAATCTCACTAGGAGGATAAAATTTAGAATAAAAGAGAGGTACAACATCCTCCCATTCAAGAGCTTGACCATTCTTTAGGAGCTTATACCATTCCTTAGCTCTTCCTTTCAGCGATAATGAGAATAACTTCTTCTTGACTTGATCTGTTGTAATACCTGCACACTTGAAAAACCCGCATTATTTGTGTATAAAGAGCAAATGATCACCGGGATGGACAGTTCCATCTCCAAAATAGTAGTTATCCATAACATGATCAATAATTCTTGTAGGTATCTTAAAAGTATCATTTTCAGCAGGTGGAGGTTCATCTACTACCTTAGCAGTGGTAGTAGCATTACGAAATAAGAAACTAAGTGAATTATCCATATTGAAAATAAAGTAACAAGCAAAAATAAACAATACTCACAGTAGAAGTTTCCTTTACCAGTTCCACTCTCCAATAGCGCTTCACTCCCCGGTAATGGCGCCAGAAAATAGTCTTGATGACCCACAAGTATAGGGGGTGTATCACAGTATTTTCGATAAGTAAGAGTGTCGAACCCAACGAGGAGCAGAAGGTGTTGACGAGTGGCTTGGAGAAGGAATTCTCTGTAAATACTTAGCAAACAGATTTTTAGGGTTTTTTGATAATGCACATAAATAAAGTGCGAGTAAATTAAAGACAATGATAGTAAATGCAACAAGTGGCCCAATCCTTTCTTTAGAAAAGGACAAGCCGGTTGTATTACTTAAGATGACCAAACGTTCTCGAGGACACATGGGAATATCATCAAGTGCTTTCGTTTCATATAGTTGATTAATCTTCTTTAGTTCGATAAGTGTTGTGTGGGTGAACCTGTGCTAATGTACCAACCTTCCTAGGACTAATACATACTTGTGATTATACCCCTTGCAAGCATCCGCAAGTACAAGAAAGTAATTAAGATAAAAACCTTACCACAGCTTTAAACTCTAAGATCCTACGCTCCCTTGTGCAAAGGTTTCCTAACGGAGGTTCAGGTTTCTGTCACTCCGGCAACCCCTACGATTAGTAGCCAAATACACAATGCATTCCCCTAGTCCCATAAAGGTGAAGTGTCATGTAGTTGACGTTCACATGACACCACTAGAAGAATAACACCACAACTTAAATAACAAACTATTGAATCTTTCTCAACACAATTCCACTACTAACAACATGACTTGTCCCATGTCCTCAAGAACTAAATGAACTACTCACGAGACATCATATGGATCAATATCAGAGATGAAATAATGATGAGTAACAATCTGAACATGAACAATAATTAATTGGTTCCACTCAATAGCATCAACTACAACAAGTAATCAATACCGGGAAAGTTTCCCCTAAGAACTATGCAAGATTCAACCAAATTGTTACAGCGGTACGGAGTGGTGACGATGGTGCTGGTGGAGATGATGATGGAGATGATGGTGATGATGATCCCGATGAAGTCCAGCTTGATGGTGTTGTTGATGGCGACAATCTCCCCTCTCCGGGAAGGAATTCCCCCGACAGATTTCTGCCGGCTGGAGAGCTCTTTCTCTCTCTATAGTTTTTCGCCCTGCAGAGGCAGTGGAATCTTTCTGTGGTCACTCCCCAAGGCTTACAGTTTCGTGGGGATAATATACACCAAAGAGGAGAGCTGGAGGTGGGCCAGGGTGGCCACACCACCTGGTGGCGTGACGCGCTAGGGGGTGGAGTGGGCCCCTTGTGGTCGAACTCCACTCCCCCTTCTAGCATCCTCCATCTTCTGGAAAAATAGGATTTTCCATGTATTTTCTGGAATTTTTTGATCTTCGCGAATTTCGCCTCCGAACAGCGCCTTTTCCATCAGAATCCTGACTTCAGCGGTCCATCCTCCAAAAGTCATCAACCATGCAAAAATAGATGAAATAACATAAGTATCATCTCTTAATATGAAATATATCAATGAATAATAGTAAATTATGATATAGAATGGTGATGCAAAATGGATGTATCAGCCACCACAACAACAACAACCCCGGCAACTCCAATAACTTCAACCGTGCATTGCTAAGGTCCAACAACAACAATACTGCCACAAGGACTAGAAGCAATGTTGTGCCTGTTGCAGGGAAAGATAAGTCAATGATAACTTGTTTTGAATGTGGAGTCACGGGTCACTACTCCAATGAGTGAAATAAGAAGCTTGCTATAGCCACCAATGTTACTGCACCTGCCCAACAGCAGCACCATGTCTAGCCTGGAAAGAGGTTTGCCCTTGGAAACCCGCACAACCGTACCGGCCGTCTGTTCCACATGAATGCTGAGGAAGCCTAGGAAGCGCCAGATGTCGTGCTGGGTATGTTTTCTGTTAACTCAGTTTTAGCAAGAGTGTTGTTTGATTCTAGAGCATCGCACTCGTTTGTTACAGAAGAATTTGCATGCACTAGTAAGATTCTATTGGGTTCGCATCATAGAGAACAAAAAATTTCCTACGATGAGAACTATACGCCAAGATCTATCTACTAGATACAGAGCAACGGGTGGATATACATCCATAGAGAACTTACCCTCAAAGACAACAGAGTTTTGTTAACGAGTTGGAACTCGTGGATGATGTAGTCGTACGCTTGCTGATCTCAAGATCGTGTGGAAGTCCTAGCGCCGCAAATTAGCAGCGCATCCGTCCTCACTCACACGTTCAAGCCACCGGACAACCTCCACCTCCTCGCTCCAGTGAATCAGCGGAAGCAGCAACTCCTTCCAGACGTAAGGCCACCGGGAACATGTATCTCGCTAATCCGAGACCATGGGGTAATATCTAGAGGGGGAGAGAGATCCTTCATGAGGAGGTGTGCTTTGTGAGGGAGGAGAGGGGGGCTCCTCCCCTCCCATGGCCGGCGGCCAAGGGGGGTGCGCCCACCTCTTCCTCATTCATTTGGTGGAAGCTCCACTCACATGAATTTTGACTCCACCCAACATTCCACTCACATGCATTAAATTTCCACAAAATTTAATGCAACTCTCAATTAATAAAACTCTTTTATTTATTTTATTCAGAATTTTGTTAATTACTTTAATTAACAAACATTCACATAAAACCCCTTGCAACATTTCAATATCACATGCAGAACCAGTTTCTGTAATTTCACCGAACCAATTTCGGTTTCTATCAAAACAATTCCTGCGCTTTGCAATTCTTTCGTCTGAAACATATGTGCTCCAAAATGGTGTCGGCAACCCTTAAGTGTGTCACCCTACAGTTCACGAATAATGCAGACATGATTGAGACCCCTCTCAAATCAATAATCAGAAGCGGGACCTAGAGATCCATATTGACTCCTGCACATTCAACGATGACTTCTATGATCGTGAGAACCTTTAATGCTAGTAACTTAATCCCTTTGTCTCATGATATAATACATGTCCGAGATTCGATCATCGGTATCCAAATACCTAGTTTGATCTCGCTACCGACATGCACTCTTTTCTTGTTCCCGTGATATAACATTCTAGTGATCACATCACTTGCTTGCAAGCTATCTTAATGTGATATCACCGAGAGGGCCCAGAGTATATCTATCCGTCATCGAGATTGACAAATTCCACTCTTGATCCATGAGCCTCAACATAACACCTTATTAGAACTGAACCCACCTTTATAATCACCCTATTACGGTGTGACGTTTGATGTTATCAAGATACTCTTCCGGTGTTAGCAATTAACATGATCTCATGGTCTAAGGACTAAGATTACTTCGTATGATTTTATAGCAATATAAACATAATGACTTTGATCATAATGATATACTTCGGATGAATGTTCATCACATCATTTCACAAATGCTGTGACCTCGTTATTAACAACATCCAATGTCCATGATTAGGAAACTTTGATTATCTTGTTAATCAATGAGCTAGTCTATAAGAGAGGCATAACTAGGAACCCTTTTGTTTATTAAACACACATGTATTGGCGTTTCCTATCAATACAATTATATCTTGCAAAATAAACATCTATCATATACAAGGAATACATAATAACAACTTTATTATTGCCTCTCAGGGCATATTTCCTTCAGTCTCCCACTTGCACTAGAGACAATAATCTAGTTCACATAGTGATAAATCTAACACCCATGGAGTTCTAGTGTTGATCATGTTTTGCCCTAGGGAGAACTTTAATCAACGGATCTGCTACATTTAGGTCCGTGTGTACTTTACAAATCTTTATATCTCCATCCTTGACATGCTCGCAGATGGAGTGAAATCGGCGCTTAATATGCTTGGAATTCTTGTGAGACTTTGGTTCCTTTGGCATTGGCTATGGCTCCATTGTTTTCACAATAGATCACCATTGGTTCCAATGCACTAGGAACCACACCTAGTTCTGTTATGAACTCCTTCATCCAAATTCTTCTGAAGCAGCAACATATTCCGCCTTCGTCATTGATCCAGCCACCACAGGTTGTTTGGAACTCCTCCAACTAATTGTTGCTCCGTTCAAGAGAAATACATATCCTGATTGAGACTTAGAGTCATCTGGATCGGTGTTAAAGCTAGCATCGACATAACACTTAGCGACTAGCTCTTCTTCACCTCCGTATACAAGAAACATATCCTTAGTTCTTCTTAAGTACTTAAGGATATTCTTGACCGCTATCCAGTGTTCCGAACCTGGATCAGATTGGTACCTACTAGTCAAACTAATAGCATGTGCCACATCCGGTCTTGTACATAGCATGTCATACATTATAGATCCTATGGCTGAGGCATAGAGGATCTTATCCATTATCTCTCTTTCTTCCGCCGAAGCCGGACTTTGAGTCTTACTCAATGTCTTGCCTTGCAACATAGGTAAGAACCCCTTCTTACTTCCGTCCATATTAAACTGCTTTAATATCTTATCAAGGTATGTACTTTGCGATAACCCAATTAGGCGCCTTGATCTATCTCTATAGATTTTAATGCCTAATATATATGAAGCTTCACCAAGGTTTTTCATCAAAAATTTGCTGTTTAGATAACTTTTAACACTATTTAAAAGAGCTATATCATTTCCAATCAATAATATGTCATCCGCATATAATATCAGAAATGCCACATTGCTCCACTCACTTTCTTGGAAATACAAGCCTCTCCATAAGTTTGGACAAATCCAAACTCTTTGATCACCTCTTCAAAGCGGAGATTCCAACTCCGGGATGCTTGCTTCAGTCCATAGATACATCATGAAATTCATAACGCAGGGTCATCTATTTCATCAATCATGAAATTCATAACAGGATTGCCGTACAGTTCAGGAGCTGCACGTGTCCTGCTTGATCTGCGAGGTTTGGTAGTGTCCTCTTTCGGAGTTTCATGATCAATATCATTAGCTCTCTCTTCATTAGGTGAAGTCAACTCCGAAACAACTTCCGGTGCTGTGCTACTTGCCATTTCATGAAGAGAAGGTTCAATAACCTCTTTGAGTTCTACCTTCCGACTACTCACACCTTTCGTGAGAAACTCCTTCTCAAGAAAGGATCCATTCTTGGCAACAAAAACCTTGCCCTCGGATTTGTGATAGAAGGTATACCCAATCGTTTCCTTAGGGTATCCTATGAAGACGCATTTTTCCGCTTTGGGTTCGAGTTTATCTGGCTGAAGTTTCTTCACATAAACATCGCATCCCCAAACTTTAAGAAATGACAGCTTAGGTTTTTCTCCAAACCATAATTCATACGGTGTCGTTTCAACGGATTTAGATGGTGCCCGATTTAAAGTGAATGCAGCGGTTTCTAGTGCATAACCCCAAAATGTCAGTGGCAAGTCAGTCAGATACATCATAGATAGAACCATATATAATAAAGTATGATTACGATGTTCCGACACACCATTACATTGTGGTGTTCCAGTAGGCGTGAGTTGTGAAACTATTCCACAGTCTTTCATATGTGTGCTAAACTCGTAACTAAGATACTCTCCTAGATGGTCGAACCGCAGACATTTGATCTTTCTATTACGATGATTTTCCACTTCATTCTGAAATTCCTTGAACTTTTCAAAGGTTTCAGACTTATGTTTCATCAAATAGATATACCCGTATCTACTCAATTCATCCGTGAAAGTAACAAAATAACGATATCCATCTTGCGCCGACACACTCATTGGTCCAAACACATCAGTATGTATGATTTCCAATAAATCTGTCGCCCGTTCCATTGAACCAGAAAACAACGTTCTAGTCATCTTGCCCATAAGGCATGGCTCACATGTATCAAATGATTCAAAATCAAGTGATTCCAAAAGTCCATCAGAATGGAGTTTCTTCATGCGTTTAATGCCAATATGACCTAGACGGCATTACCATATATATGCAGATATATCATTATCAAGTTTAATTCTTTTAGCATCAACATAATGAATATGCGTAATACTAGTATCGAGATCCAACAGAAATAAACCATTCAACACAGGTGCATGACCATAAAAGATATCATTCATATAAATCGAACAACCATTGTTTTCAGATTTAAAGGAATAACCACTTCGCATCAAACACGATCCGGATACAATGTTCATGCTCAGTGCAGGCACCAAATAACAATTATTTAGATTTATCACTAATCCCGATGGCATATGGAGAGGCAGCGTTCCAACGGCGATCACATCAGCTCTTGATCCATTGTCGACCCGTATCGTGACCTCATCCCTTGCTAGTTGTCGCTTGTTCCGTAGCCCCTGAATCGAGTACATATATTAACAACCGATCTCGTATCAAATACCTAGGTGATACTATGAGTACTAGTCAAGTACACATCAATAACATGTATATCACATATACCTTTGTTTGCCTTGCCGGCCTTCTTATCCGCCAAATACTTGGGGCAGTTGTGCTTCCAATGGCCAGTCCCCTTGCAATAGTAGCACTCGGTATTAGACTTAGGGCCAGCTCGAGATTTCTTTTCAGCTGTGGAAACAGATTTGCCGCCCTTCTTTCCCTTCTGCTTGCCTTTCTTGTCCTTCTTGAAACCGGTGGTCTTATTGATCATAAACACTTGATGTTCTTTCCTAATCTCCACTTCTGCAGTCTTAAGCATTGACAGAAGCTCGAGAAGAGACTTCTTCATGCCCTGCATGTTATAGTTCATCACGAAGCTCTTGTAGCTAGGTGGCAGAGATTAGAGAACACGATGTATGCCTAAGTCAATGGGAATCATTATTCCCAAGGACACAAGCTTATCGGCGTACCCAGACATTTTGAGTACGTGCTCACTAAAGGAGTTATTCTCCTCCATCATGCAACTAAAGAACTTTTCAGAAGCATTATAACTCTCTACGGTGGCATGGGTATCTAAAATCATTTTCAATTCTCCCATGGTATCAAAGGCATTGCCATTTTCGAAAGGTTTTCGATGTTGTGGCTCTAGCCCATACAGTATGCGGCAATGAACTAAGTTGTGGTCCTCCTGACGAGTTATATAGACATTCTTTTCCTCATCAGGGGCATCAGGAGCTGGTGGGGGGCCTAGCGGCGCCTCTAGCGCATATTGCTTTTGTGCAGTAGTGAGGAGAATCCTCAAATTCATAGCCCAGTTGGTGAAGTTGCTACCATTCGCAGCAAGTTTCTCTTTCTCCATGAACACATTCAAATTAAAAGTAGGTGGTGCCATCTACAACAGAATTTGTAAATTTTATTTACACTAAGTTTATGATAGATTGAGTTCAACTAATCCAAATTACTAATGAACTCCCACTCAAAAACAACATCCCTCATGTCTTTTTGGTGATTACATGAACCAAATCCACTACACCAAGTCCGATCATCACGTGAGTCGGTGTAGCTTCAAAGGCGAGCATCTATATGGGCATCATATCAACTATATGACTCATGCTTAACCTTTCGGTTCGTGTTCCGAGGCCATGTATATACATGCTAGGCTCGCTAAGTAAGAACCTTAGTATTCGTGTGTGTAAAACTGTCTTACACCCGTTGTATGAAAGCGCGGAGTCGAGTACACCCAATCATCACGTGATGTCTCAAAACACGATCCATAGAACGGTGCATACTTAAGGAAGAACACATTTTATCTTGATATCTAAATGAGGGATCATTTTACAATGCTACCAAAAGCGCCAAACTAGCAATATAAGATGAAAACATCTAATGTGTAAAGTGAGATGATATGGTCCATGCATTTGATCTCTATCATTTGCATCGTGGTATGATCTCTATCATTCCTTTATGTGTAAGGCCAAGGTCTATGGAACTTACACGTTAAGTGTGTTGTAAGAGTATCTATCATACATCTACTTGCAACAATACCATATCAAGACACTAGCCCAGCAACGATCTAAACTAGACGCCTCTAATTTATCCATTACAAGTTTTACATGGCTTAGGGCTTTTGGAGATAGAACCGGTTTTACCTACAAACATGGAACCACAACGAGGATAACCAAGTTATTAGCAACTCGTTGTAAATCAGATATTGACTATAGTAGGAGATACAGACACCTGCCAGCCACTTATGCAAAACTAGTTGCATGTCAGTCGTGGAACCAGTCTCATGTACGATGACATGTAAGGTTGGTCCGGGCCGCTTCATCCCACTATGCCACCAATATCCAAAATAAATGAAAGAAGCAATAACATGATCATCATCGCCCACATATAAACATATGTGTACTACCCGTGCAAAGCACCTACGCATAGATCAGGCTCAGATACCACTATTGGGTTCGCAGCATAGAAAACAAAAAATTTCCTATGATGAGAACTATACGCCAAGATATATCTACTAGATACAGAGCAACGGGTGGATATACATCCATAGAGAACTTACCCTCGAAGACAACAGAGTTTTGTTAACGAGTTGGAACTCGTGGATGATGTAGTCGTACGCTTGCCGATCTCAAGATCGTGTGGAAGTCCTAGCGCTGCAAATCAGCAGCGCATCCGTCCTCACACACACATTCAAGCCACCGGACAACTTCCACCTCCTCGCTCCAGCGAATCAGCGGAAGCAGCAACTCCTTCCAGATGCAAGGCCACCGGGAACATGTATCTCGCTAATCCGAGACCATGGGGGAATATCTAGAGGGGGAGAGAGGTCCTTCACGAGGAGGTGTGGTTTGTGAGGGAGGAGAGGGGGGCTCCTCCCCTCCCATGGCCAGCGGCCAAGGGGGGTGCCCCACCTCTTCCTCATTCATGTGGTGGAAGCTCCACTCACATCAATTTTGACTCCACCCAAAATTCCACTAACATGCATTAAATTTCCACCAAATTTAATGCAACTCTCAATTAATAAAACTCTTTTATTTATTTTATTCAGAATTTTTGTAATTACTTTAATTAACAAACATTCACATAAAACCCCTTGCAACATTTCAATATCACATGCAGAACCAGTTTCTGCAATTTCACCCGAAGCAATTTCGGTTTCTATCGAAACAATTCCTGCGCTTTGCAATTCTTTCATCTAAAACATATGTGCTCAAAAATGGTGTCCGACAACCCTTAAGTGTGTCACCCTATGGTTCGCGAATAATGCAGACATGATTGAGACCCCTCTCAAATCAATAATTAGAAGCGGGACCTGGAGATCCATACTGACTCCTGCACATTCAACGATGACTTCTGTGATCGTGAGAACCTTTAACGCTAGTAAATTAATCCCTTTGTCTCATGATATAATACATGTCCGATATTCGATCATCGGTATCCAAATACCTAGTTTGATCTCTTTACCGACATGCACTCTTTTCTTGTTCCCGTGATATAACATTCTAGTGATCACATCACTTGCTTGCAAGCTATCTTAATGTGATATCACCGAGAGGGCCCAGAGTATATCTATCTGTCATCGGGATTGACAAATTCCACTCTTGATCCATGAGCCTCAACATAACACCTTCGTAGCATTGAACCCACCTTCATAATCACCCTGTTACGGTGTGACGTTTGATGTTATCAGGATACTCTTCCGGTGTTAGCAATTAACATGATCTCATGGTCTAAGGACTAAGATTACTTCGTATGATGTTATAGCAATATAAACATGATGACTTTGATCGTAATGTTATACTTCAGATGAATGTTCATCACATCATTTCACAAATGTCGTGACCTCGTTATTAACAACATCCAATGTGCATGATCAGGAAACTTTGATCGTCTTGTTAATCAACGAGCTAGTCTATAAGAGAGGCATAACTAGGAACCCTTTTGTTTATTAAACACACATGTATTGATGTTTCCTATCAATACAATTATAGCATGCAAAATAAACATCTATCATATACAAGGAATACATAATAACAACTTTATTATTGCCTCTCAGGGCATATTTCCTTCAGATTCAACCAACAAATTTGAAACATGTCATGATAGTTCAAATACCTGGTTCAACCACCAAAGCTAGAAAAATCTGCAAGGTCGTACCTATCAGAATACATGGGATAGAGTTTTATGCCAATCTAACAGTACTTGGAACTAAAGGTTTGGAAGTAGTACTAGGAATGGATTGGATGTCAAAACATCAAGGATTAATCGACTGTGCCAAGAAAGCCATAACCATGACCAGTAGCACCGGAGTATCAGTAGAGCATGTATCTGAGACGCCGCCCCATCAATTCAAGTGCAATAAGAGCCTATCCAAAACCACCATTGACCAAGTCAGAGTAGTTTGTGAATACCCTGATGTGTTCCTAGATGAATTGCCCGGTATGGGGGATATCGAGTTTATCATTGAACTAGTTCCTGGAACTGGACCCATAGCTTCAGAGACCCTATCGTATGAACCCATCAGAATTAGTGGAGCTCAAGAAGCAACTTGATGATATGTTGGGAAAAGGTTTGATACAACCAAGTGCATCGCCATGGAGTCCACCTGTTCTGTTTGTTGATAAGAATGATGGTGCCAATCGTTTGTGTACGGATTATCGGAAGCTGAATGATTTCACCATCAAAAACAAGTACCCACTTCTGAAGATAGAAGATTTGTTTGACCAATTGACTAGTGCCAGAGTATTTTCTAAGATTGATCTTAGAACTGGTTATCATCAATTGAAGATTTGTGCAACAGATATTCCAAAGACTGCCTTCACCACCAGATATGGATTGTATGAGTACAATGTCATGTCTTTTGGATTAACCAATGCCCCTGCTTATTTCATGAACCTCATGAATAAGATTTTTATGAATGTTCTGGATAAGTTTGTTGTTGTTTTTATCGATGACATTCTGATCTACTCCAAATCAGAAGAAGTCCATGAGAAACATCTAAGAACCATCCTTGAAACCCTTAGGGAGCATCAGTTATATGCCAAGTTTAGCAAATGTGAGTTCTGGGTAAAGGAAGTAGGATTCCTAGGCCATATCTTGTCGACAGGAGGAGTTGTTGTCGATCCCGCCAAGATTAAGGATGTTGAACAATGGAAAGCCCCGACCACCCAAACCAAAGTCCGTGCATTTCTTGGATTAGCGGGATATTACCGCAAGTTTCTTGAAGGATTTTCAAGCATCGCCAGGCCGATGACTCATCTGTTGAAGAAAGATAAGAAGTTTGAATGGATAGACAAATGTGAAGCAAGTTTTCAAGATCTCAAGAAGAGATTGATTTCAGCCCCAATTTTGATCATGCCAAATATCAAGAAGCCTTTTGATGTGTATTGTGATGCATCCAAGATTGTTCTCGGATGTGTGCTGATGCAAGAAGGCAAAGTCATATCTTATCTGTCCAAACAACTGAAGCAACATGAACAGAACTATCCTACCCATGACTTAGAACTAGCAGCCGTAGTATTAGCTTTGAAGACATGGCGCCATTACCTTATGGGTAATCGCTGCGAGATTTATTCGGATCACAAGAGTTTGAAGTACATTTTCACCTAGAAGGAGCTGAATATGAGGCAAACGAGATGGAGAGTTAATCAAGGATTATGACCTTGACATTCACTATCACCCCGGCAAGGCCAATGTGGTAGCGGATGCTCTTAGTAGACTACCGTGTAGATTAAACACCATGATTAAGGAAGCCTAGCCAAGTCTGCATGAAGATATGGAGAATTTTAGAGTGGAGCTAGTTAGCGAAGGATTTCTAGCCAGTATTGAACTTCAACCCACCCAGATCAGCCAGATAAAGGAAGACCAGGAAGGAAACGCAAGTATTGATGGAATCAAGCGTCATATCAATACAGGGAAGGTACCCGGATTCACCGAAGATGAAGAAGGAGTTATGTGGTACAAAGGACGTATCTGTGTACCAGCTGATTCAGAGTTAAAACAAGTCATTATGCAGGAATCCCATGATACCCTTTATTCTATTCACCCGGGAGGAACCAAGATGTATCAGGATTTGAAGGAGCAATTTTGGTGGCACAAAATGAAGGGAGAAGTCGGAAGCTACATAGCCAAGTGTGATATCTGTCAGAGAGTCAAGGTGGAACATCAACGACCCGCAGGACTTTTGCAACAATTGCAGATTCCGGAATGGAAATGGGATTCTGTCGGAATGGATTTTATCAAAGGTTTGCCTACTTCTAGTAGGGGAAATGACTCTATTTGGGTCATAGTGGATAGACTATCCAAGGTAGCCCATTTCATACCCGTCAACCTATCAAAGCTCGAAGCTAGCAGATTTGTATATCGCTAGAATAGTCAGTCTGCATGGAACCCCCAAGACCATAGTGTCAGATCGAGGAACCCAGTTTATCTCGAGATTCTGGAATAAAGTCCAAGCAGGATTAGGAACCAAGCTAAATTTTAGCACAACTTATCACCTGCAAACCGACGGACAAACAGAGAGAGTAAACCAGATGTTAGAAGATATGCTGAGAGCTTGTGTGTTAGAATATGGATCTAAATGGGAAGATTGTCTGCCTTTCGTGGAATTCTCATACAATAAAGCTATCGCCAGTTTGCAAATGGCCCCATTTGAATTTTTGTATGGAAGGAAGTGCCGTACCCCCATTGAATTGGTCGCAAGTAGGAGAGAGTCAGATTTTCGGAGCCGACATCCTACGCGAAGTTGAAGAGAAGGTTCACAAAGTCTGTGAGCACCTCAAGACCGCTCAATCCAGACAGAAGAGTTATGCTGACAAAAGACGTCAAGACCTGACCTTTAATGTCAGAGATTTTGTGTATCTCAAAGTATCACCCTTGAAAGGAATGCAACGTTTTCAACTGAAAGGGAAGCTTGCCCCTAGATATATTGGACCCTTCAAGATTTTAAATCACCAAGGAGAAGTATCCTATCAACTGGAACTGCCTGAGGAGATGTCAGCCATGCATAATGTGTTGCATATCTTGTTACTTAGGAAATGCCTAGAAGTTCCAGAGAAGACCGAAGTTTTCAAGAACATCGATCACCGAGCAATAGATATCAACAAGGATTTAACCTATCATGAAGTGCCCATCCGTATTTTGGAAGAAGCCTTCAGAACCACTTGGACCAGGAGTATCAAGTTTCTTAAGATCCAGTGGAGTAACCAAACCAAATAAGAAGCCACTTGGGAACGAGAAGATTATATTAGGATGGAGTTCCAAATCTCTTTAGTTCCTAGTTTTTCTTGAATCTCGGGACAAGATTCTGTTTAAGGAGGGAAAGTTTGTAACATCTCAAAAATATTAAACAAGCTTATCAAGTTCTAATCACCCAAGATTAGGGTTAACAAAAACTTTTATTCCTAAAACCCATATGATTGCATGTGTGATGTATATTAATGCATGAATGGTTGCCTTTGCCATGATTGATTGCTATTAATGTTAGGGATTAGTTTAAAGATGAATACCACCTCATATAGATCATTTCCAAGCAGAATAAAATAAAAAGAAAAACAAATATGAAGCATATGATCATATGGTCACTTTGGCCAAAATTAACCTCTATCCTACCTTGAACATCTCTAGTAAAAGATTTCTAACAGAAATAATTCCAATTCTTTTCACCCTTGCTAGACCAAGTGAAAGTGAACCCAAACAAACTTTACAAACCTACAGAAAATATTTTCAAATTCATTTGAGAAGCAATTCAAAATTGAATCAAGTGTAGGTACATAGATCATCACTATTCAAAAACCACTCAAATCAACACCACTTGACAATTCCCAGCAACCATAGACTACCAAGTATATGACCATCACACTCACCAAAAATCATTCGAAAATTTGAAAGTTAAGTTCATGTGGCCATTTTATCGAACACCTAGCAGATAGAGTATAGCTACCAACTATCTACTATTTGTGATAAATCAATTGATCATCCATTGTACCCCCATTCTACCCAATAAATCGCCCACGACCACCCCAGTACTTGGTCGTGCAGTGGAGAGGCTCACCTTCGTCATTGCACAAGTGCACATCCATACCCGAGCGAGGTCACGCCGGTCGACCATGGACAGCTCGCCACACACCACGCCGCCCTCTCCCATGATGCCTAGCTGCTAGCCGTGACCTCACCGACCCTCTTTGTCCACCCCTTGACCAATAGCGAGGAGTGTAGGAGCGAGAACAACCGCGCCCATTTAAGTCCTCGCCATGCCGAGAGCATGACGGAGCGCCGAAGCCGCCTCACGCAGCCACACCGCGCCTCACTCTCTCCGCTCGTACCCGCAACTGCCGCGTCACCAGCCACCTCCAGGACATGACCAATTGCCGCCGCGCGCCCCGTGACCACCATACTAGCTGACAGACACCGCCGTACCCGAACAGAGCGCCGACATCGCCCGATCGACTGAGATCGCCCCTCGCCGCGCCATTACGTGCGTGATGATCGCCACAGTCCTCCGCCTCGACCCATGCCCTCTGCCATGCTTAGCACGACCTATAGCAGCATCGCCGGTGAAGCCCGACCATGCCACCCTGCCTCCAACACCGGTGTATAAAAAGAGGCCACCCTAGACCTCATCTGGCCCACCATTCCACTCCCCACTCACCCAGGAACCTCACTGACCCTTTCCTGGAGCAAGGCGAACACCACGACACCGAAATTTGGCCGGAGTCCGCGGCTGCAGTGAAGGAAGGAAGCCATCGACTGGAGCCACCCCAGGAGCCGTCACGACCACCCCTCGAACCCCCGTCGTCGACCAGCCCATTCGCCCCCATCGCCGACCCTAGCTGGAGCCCTGGTGAGTCCCCAGCAACCCCCACCATCGCGTTAGGTTTAGAATCTCGCCGGAGCAGTTCGCCGTACACGATGAACCTGAGCCGTAGATTTCATTCTAATCATAAGGCTGAGATTGATAGATACCGTTTCGGTTAGAATTAGTCGCTGACGCGTGGGACCGTTTTGTCAGCAGCCCGCTGCACGTACGCTGTGCAGTTGGGCCAGCCTATTTCTATTTAGTTTAAAACCAACGATTCTAATATAATTTGTCTATTTAGTTTAAAACCTTATTCTATCAGTAGATTCAAAATTCAATTCGGAGAATTGTACTGATCCAAAATGCATGATTCTAATTTTTTTTAAAAGGTATTCAAAATATCTAATCACTCCCATTGTATTTAAACCAATTGAAACTATAGATCACCTATACCAAAAATAACAAGACAGAGACTTTTTGCACTTCAAACATTTTTATAAAATCGACCATAAAAGCTTTTGAGTTGATTCCAACTCTCAAAAATCACATGTGCCATACTCTACATGAATATGTAAAATGATTTTGTTTTGCAAATACTAAACATTGACTAGTATTAAAAGAATGATATATATGCATTTTCTAGTCACTTAAATAATATTAAATGGTAATATTAAATCTTGTAATATAGGATCACCACTTTAATCACATTCCCAAGCATTATGATATGTGGTGATGACATGTGTCAATATGATCCCATATTTTAATTGGAGAATATGAAATCTTGAATAGATTTCAATGAGTAGAAATTACTTATCCCAAAATAAGATAAATAAGAATGTGCCATTATTTCATGTGATGATTAGGATGATGCTAGATCATCTAGTGTGAGCCTTTGTGTGCAAAATAGAAGTAGTTAAATGTGGTTTGGTGATTGTGTTACCTCGTGTGTATTTATAGATGCTAGTACCGATCCGGGCTACGACGAGGAAGAGTACTTCGAGGAGGAAGAAGAGAATTTCAACGACTGCACCCAACAAGGCAAGCTATCAGTGCACGCTAAACTATGCAGGCCATCCTATGCAAGCTAGAACTTTGCATGATATCTATGCAAGCCCACTATACCAGATAACCTATACAAGATGCACTATGCATGCTTGGTTATGCAACTTTTATTATAGCAATCCTAGTTTTACTTACCAGCTTTACTTTTCCCTTATTCAAGTTTCTTAGCTACTTAATAAATTATGACTAGTGGAAAAATAGGAGGAATACCATCAAGATCATAGAACTAGTCTTGGATACTTATACTGGAGTAGTACCCTCTCAATAGTGATACACTCAATACTAGTGGCTAGTGCTAAGAAAAACTTGATCACATTAGATGGGAATACTTGGTGAAAAGGATTATGAAAACCTTGGAATGATGATTCATTCTATTGAAATGTTTTGACATGTGTTATGAAAAACAATGGATGGATAATGAAACTGGATAAGGCATGAGCCTTAACTTTGATAAAACTCATGGTTGGGTTCGGATGCGATACCATTCCAATTTTACCATACAACCACAATACCTGAGTTGGGTATGGCTTAAATAGAAGTTTATATGTCTTAGTATGGGTTCCCTTGCGGAAGAGGTTGAGTTGAGGCTACCTCGTGAATGAATGTCCACTTATACAGTTCCCGGGATGGCAGTTGGCCATGGCTGGGAGGCCAAACTCATAGGGGAGGTGCCTATACTAGGATGTCTAATTGAAAGGTTAGGATGGATTATACGCATACCAAATATGATGATTCAGGGTTATTCTTGATGGATGTATCAAAGTTTGTGGTGAAAGTGTACCACCTCTGCAGAGTGTCAAACTATTCGAATAGCCACGTCCATGGTTATGGACAATTGGAGTGGCCATACTGTTCCATTGTCATATGTTTTCAAAATGACTTGTGACTTTAAAGATGACTTTACTTGACCACAACAGAGTTGTGGACATGAAATCTGAGTTCCCACTTAAGTGATGTAGAGAACTAAATTAGGTCTTTACTCTTATATTCCTTATGAAATAAACCTGGCTTTTCGCAAACAAACCTAGATCTTAAGATTCCTACTAGTTTTACATACTTATGTTAGTGATAGTTTGCGAGTACTTAAAGAGTACTCATGGCTTTGTCCCTGGTTATTCACATGGCCAGACTATGAGTAGGACTACTCGGAAGATGGACAACAAGAGGTCTATGACAACTAGGATCATCTCCCATCGTCAGCATTGCCTGTGACTCTGAAGATGGAGCCCTACTATGTTTACTTTTTGCTGCTTTGATTATATTGAGACTAGATCATGAGATCCTCTATTTGTAAGACCTTTATTATGGTTTGTAATGGATGATGTATTGTGGTACCAATTCTATTATGTCTCGCAAAATGGTAACCCTGGGATTGCAATGTACGGCATAATAGGCATCTGGACTTAAAAATCCGGGTGTTGACATTGTTGAAAAACTTGCACTGGAGGTTGGTGTGGGTGGATTTGCCGTTTGCGTCTAGGAACGCAGGGCTCTATGGGTGTAGAGTCACTCCTCTACTGCCGGCGACTAGCCCCCTGGCCATGACCATGTTGTCTGCCATTGCCTCTGCTAACGAACGTCGTGGCGACCATGTTGGCTTCTTGCTTTTCTTTTGGCGGGTTCTTCCGCTTGTTATTATTGGTCTTCTTGGCCTGGGTGGGGATGGCCAGCACCAGCAACGACCCGCGAGCATCATCATCAGTGGCGGAAAATTTGCTAGCCATGGCAATCATCGAGCCGAGGTCGAGCTTGCCATTGTCTTGATGGCACTTCACCGTATGTCGGAGCAATGTTCCCTTTTCTTAGTCATCGATGAAGGTGGCCATAGCAGTTTGATCACATACTCCCGTGCATGAGTTTTTCATATCAAGCCAACAGGATAGGTAGGCACAAGAAGATTCGTCCTTTTCTTGCACACACCAATGTAGGTCACCGATGGTACAGGGACGCTTGTACATACCCTCGAAGTTCTTGGTGAACGCTTCATGCATGTCCAACCAATTGCAGATTGATTTCTCTGGCAAGTCGTCGATCCATTGTCGGGCAGTGCCGGTGAGGATGAGTGGGAGGTACTTGACAATGACATTGGGGTTTCCCCCTGCAATTTGGATCACTTCACGGTAGTCTGGCAACCACGTGACTGGTCTAGCAGTGTCGTCATAGGGCTTGATAGTCTTGTCAATATGGAGGCCGCTAGGGTAAGTTGTGGCCCGGATAACCGGTCCAAAACAATGTAGCCCCAAGTATGGCTCTTCCCATGCTTCTTGGATCTTATCAAGGCGTGATCATGCATCATACGGCTCCGGTTCTTTCTTGTTCCCTTTCTGCCAAGGGGAGGAGACTTATGATGCGAGCCCTAGGACCCACGATGTCCTCCGCCATGGTGGCTGCTGGGTGGCGACAGTGGTGGTGGGGGCGGTGGATTAGCTTTCTTGCCACTCCCTCCATGTGAATCCTCATGCTTTCCATGGTTGCTTGTCGGACGTGGGGCTTCCTTGTGAGATCTGCTCATGTGTCCTTCGTTGCCGCTGCGCTCTCTGTCATGTCGGGGTTGCTCCCCCTGGTTGCATGTAATGATGCCAACCTGGGGACGCCTAGGAGGTGGCATTCTTGTACGATGGCGCGACTGTGGTTCCTCATGATGTCGGGACCGTGGGGGTTGTGGCGAGCGATGAGGGTGAGCCTTGTCTCTGTTGCCGAAGGATATTGGGATAACATCAGTCCTGTTGCACGCATCCCCTTGTCTATGTTCCGTGGAGCCCGTGTGGGATCCTTCATCGCAAGGAGATCTTGGTCTTCGCCGGTTATTGATGCTTGACTGGCAAAGCTCCGGATTGGACTCAAGCCTTTGTGAGGTTGCCTTCTCTTGCTGCGAGCAAGCCTTGACAACAAGGTCATAGACCCGATCAACTGCCGCAGGTGACTTGTCTTGTTCGAGTAAGTTCTTGATGACGACCATATTGAGGGAGGGGGTTGGCATGACTTGCTTCCTGGTCGAATTGATGTAGGGGGTAGCTTTTGCCAGTTTGGACGGATCCCACCCCAATTTGCGTCGGACGCCTAGATCACCAACGACGTGAGATGGGACTTTCTTTGCCTTGTGCTTTAACAACAACTGCTTGTAATTAGGTTCCATTGCTCTTGCCGCCTTGATTGACTATTGTGCCTTGGCCAAATCCTTGTCTAGTTGGGCGTCCTGTTCTGCGATGCACTTGGCCTCCATGAGGATCTCCGCGAAGTTCCGGATATGAGCGATGGTTATTGGCTCGACGAGGAGTGGACCATACATCACCTTGTCAGCGGGAGTAACCAAGGGGTTTCCAACTGCTGATGTGGACGGCGGTGGTGGTAAGTTTGTTTGATTTGTAGCACTAGGTCCTGTAGTGAGTTACTGTGGCTGCTGCGGGGAATAGCCGGAGGGGGCATAGCCTTAGCCGGACCTGGAGGATTGACGACTTTCTTAGATTTTGCTGCCGCAGCTCTTGCTTCCGCCACTGCTGGCGGAGCCTTGCCAGCTACCAGGTTCTGCTGGTCTTCTTCTATCACGTTCCCGATGGCCACCAGTACCTGGCGGGAAGTGACAACCTTCTCGGCGCGCTCCTCCCTCTCGATCTCCCGCATAGTAGCATCATATTCCTCCGAGTTGGTGTCAGAGCCACCGCCATCCATATTGATGTCGGAGTAAAGTGCATGTAGCACTGAGTCGGAGTTGGCTTCGGTGTTCTCGATAGCGGAGTTGTAGGGGGATGGTCTAGGACCATTGTTGTTCTCTCCTCTAGTTGTGGCGGCAATGTCGGACACAGCTTCTTTGTTGGCGTCAGCAAAACTATTAACAGTTGCAATCATCTCATTGAGGGTAAGCAAGCCAGCAGCCTGTCACCTCCTGAGCGTATGCTAGAGGAGTGTTCCAGGCATGAGCCCCTCCACAAAGTGGTAGACAAGTTCATCAGTGTGGTCACCATCCAGGGTTTCCCTCACCCTCATCCATCTGGCCAGGTATTCATGGGGGGATTCTTCGTCCCTCTGAACACATCTAGCCTGATGGAAGATGGTGATGACACCGACAAAGTGTGACCTCCGCTTCTCGAACACTTGGGGAATCCAAGCGGATCTACGGGGTCCTTCCACCATTATATCCTGCACAGGGGCGGTTTGGGTGGGCGTTGAATTTTTCCGATTTGAGCCGGTAAACTTCGAAGAGAGATCCAGGCCTGGTCCTTCCGTGAACGTTTCCTACCCGGAGGCGGTCCGTGCGGGGCTTGATGAGCTTACGACTTCCAGGAGCTAGGACCCGAGTCGGTTTCACTGATGAAGATGTGGATGTCTCTGATTGGGACAATTGAGCAGCAGGTGGGGTTCGTCTTTGCCAGGATCTAGAATTTGTCCGGAGGGACGACTAGAATGTTGTTGGAGAAAAGAACATGCCCAATGGCTATGGTGTCGCCGATTCTGGCGAAGAGATTGGACCTCGCCCGGTGTAGACCTCGAAGCACCTCTTGCCCCACGGTGGGCGCCAACTGTCGTGGTATTGCCGACGAGTACGCCATGGAGGGGTCCTCATAGAGCATGCTTAGAGAGGTGGGGGAAGGCGGTGAGTTGATGGGTACGAGGTAAAACAGCTTACCCAGGTTCAAGTCCCGTGACAGTGGCAGAACTCTACTCCTGCTATAAATCACTATGATGGCAATACACCGAGTTATAGGGATCGGTTCACTGTGCGAGGTGTTGCTCTAAGCACTATGATTGTTCGCCCTAATGGCTTCCACATGTTCGGCTTATAAAGGTGCCATAACCTAGGGTTATAGGGAAAGGACCTTGCCGGACAGGTTACAAAGGCCTACACTAATACTAACTAGTCTTCGTGTCTTGTACTCCAAGGCTCCGAGTAGGTTGGTGACTGCAATGTAGCCTTCCTTTATCCGGCATGGGCCTCCCTTATGGATCCGTCTAACTGGGCCGCCCAGCAGGCCATCGGCCATGCTACCAACTGTGGGCCACCCAGGTTATCCGGATTAGAGACATGCAATAGTGATACCCATTTATCATATCCCCAACATAACGAGCATCGATATGTGCGCAGCCGACCGTACTGCCCGCCTGTACGGACCGCGTTACCAGGTGAAGAAAACGTGAAGACTTTCCAAAGGATTTAACGACCACCCGTATGGGCATAGCCCATCCATACCACTCGGTCATACCAGACTTCGATAGGAGCAAAAAAAAGAGAGAGAAGATGAGGTGCAGTATGGGCACATGCCCATACCACATGCCCGTACCAAGGAGCAACCCCATGCAGCAAGGCAGGGATGGGTACAAACTCCCCAATCTTTTTATTTTGACAACATCAGGTCAGTGAGTTACCTTCTACATGTTCCATTCTACTTCAGTTTCTTTACCTACTTTTGAAACTACCTAGCCTATAATTCTCTGTAGTGTTTCATGTTTCTTTTATTTTCTTTTCACAGTTGGGTGAACGAACTCCGTTCATACACCAAATCGTTTGCTTCTACTTCATTTGTTATTTACGTAGGGACTTGAACCTTTTGTGATGACGTGCATGGTTTGTGCCAACCATGCAAATATTTGCATAAGCCACTTGGTTATTTCAACTCAACACTTCAACAAGGAAGTATTCATTGAACCAAAGTCCATGTCCATCAAAAGCGAGGTTATTTGTACCTCAACGATAAAGTGTGTCACCCTTGCTTTATTCAAGCTTGGTGAGGTAACCACTTCTCACACGATCTTTTGATAACTGCATTTTATCTTTTCTTGTAGTAATCTATTCAAGTTTGGTTCTTGCAAAAGTTCTAGCTTGGGGAAGTTACTTCTACATGTGTAGAGTCTTGTGCAATGTTCTTATTCAATAAACCTTTTTGTGGAATCATGTATCCTCCTGTTTTTGAATTCTTTCTTAGGTAAGTTATGTTTCATATTTATATAAGGGATGCACTAGCTTTTGTTAGGATTCATAAGAGTTGAGTTAGAGCTTTGATGTACTATGTTAAAATCTTTATCCATCTTGAGAAGAACATTGTGATCCTCTATAATACATTGCCATGATTTCTACACTTAACATGATTAAAAGTATATTGATGAAGCCTCTAAATACTTTGTCAAGTGATATTTAAATTGTCTTAAGAGTCTAGACTTATAGATACTCGACCCCATAGATTTATTGATAGACTTGATGGCACTCTTGAAAGGAGTTGTTTGATTGAAATGAAGTTTAGCGGTGATTGAGATATATGCCAAACAAAAAATGTTGTGGGTCAAAATGTGATACTGATTAAAGCTTATTTACATATTTTTGATGGACACCTTTGGATGCCAACAACTCCGCTACCTACGAACGATCAATGGTACAACCCATAATTTTGCCTATGAGTTGACAACATGGGAAGCACCTATTACCGTAATGGGAAAACGTATTGGTAATCTTGAAGGTTGTGCAAATTGTTGCTTAAAAGATCTCTCAATGATCCTTATTGAAAACTATCTTTGAAATAAAATAAGGATTCACACAAAACGGTCTTTGGCATGGTCTTGTTATTACTAGATGAGTTCTCTTGAAAGACAAAGAATGGACTAGTAGTGTTTGATAGTCTTGATATATTGATGTGATTGTTCTAATGCGACACTCTAATGTTATACTCCTTATGACATGATCTCTCACTTTTAATTTCTAAGATCTTACTTTACAAAAGTGAGGATACAAAATATAAAAGACGCAATAGTAGGATCACAAGTTTGCTTTTAAGTTAAATTTACTTTTAACATGGAGAATTGAATTTGTAATTGATCTTTTATGGATTGATATAACTGAGCTTGTGTGACCCGAATCTTCTGACCCGCTCCCACAGTTCCTTCAAAAGTCTTCACGCGGAGGTCTTCTCCCACAAAGATGTCCCGCTGGACCTCAACACTCTTGCCGAGATTTTCAACGCCGACCTGAATCCCCTCATCGGCTATGGGTTGATTAACAAGTGCAAACATTATGCATATTTAAGCATACAAATTATTCATATTGTCACGCATCACATGCTATATCTAGCTACAATTATGCCCATTATGCATGTTTACTAGTTCTCATTTATTTTCACATGGACTTTGCACAACTAGTAGTTTTAGTGGGATTTTATTATGTTTTCTTGTCTTTGACTTGTGTGTAGGTGTTGTGATGGATTATGGATAAATCAATGAAAGATGAGCTAAGAGGATGCAATATGGAGGAGCTGCAGGGACCATAGTTAGCCATTTGAGGGTTGGAAAAAAGTAGATTATTCCATCAACTCAAAATGAAGATCCAAGGTCATGGTGTTATAGCTCTCGTCCATACGAATCCAACAAGCTGAAGAACACCCAAATCGGATTTCGTATGAAGAAATAGCGGCCAAAATATGAAATGCATCTACAAGCGTAACGACCTCCGGTACAGGCCGGTCCGGTCGTACCGCCCACCCGTACCGCGGGTCTAGACGCACGGAAATAGTCTTTCTGGACGCATTTCTTCACAGAATGCGGCCATGTTTGTTCCTGGACCTTCCTTAGGTCATAGGTAACATGGGAGGGGCTATGAGAAACCCCCCTAGGCCTATATAAGGAGGGGAGGAGCCAAGGGAGAAGGGTCCTCCCCACATACCTCCACGATGGAGCCCTGCCGCCTTGCAAACTTCATAGTACACAAGATCTCCACCATTACCATTTCTCAAGAGGAGAATGGACTTGGATCTTGAAGGCCTCAACACCGATCTACTTCACCATCATCATCACCAATGTCTCCAACACCGCCCCCTTTGTCTACATGGATGTAATCCAAACCCTAGTGTGGATCTTCACTTGTATTCAATTGTACTCTCATATCCCATCCAAATTATTGCCATGGTGTTGATTTCCTTCATATTTGACTAGTCCCTTCTCCTTGGGGAGATGGAGAAACCCTAGCATTATTATGAAATGAAATAAAGATGATCTATTACTTTGGTCCATGATCCATTGATCTATGATATTTCGTTTGATCTGTCTTTTTAAATGGTATGTGTAGTTGTCCACATATTATTTTCCTTCGGGTCTAAAGATAGGGTGATACCCTTAGGACGTGTATGGGAGTATGTCCAGTGTTACTTTTGTGACTATAAGCATTGGCTTATAACCTGCACGGTAAAAGGGGAATAAAGGGAGATTCACTAAGCTTATTACGATATCCATTGGGAAAACCTTAATTGTGGTGGTCCGTATGAGTGATTGCTCTCAGGAATCATAGTGGTTATTTAGATATGACCTCATTACCTGATTCAAGAAAGCGACTGTCCAGGAGTCTTGTAGTGAACATCTTATTATTGATCTCTCTCCACAAATATCATGATGAAAGAAATATACAATCCTAATTATGATTAATTACCATATGCTAGTGTTGTATCCTACGTCCTGAGAACATCTTAGCCTTATTGAGTTCCAATACCATTTTCCAACGCTTTCATTACTTGTGTTACTTTACTTGTTTTATACTTTCTTGCACAGAAACACAAACCTTTCAAACACCCTTTACTTGAAATCAAAGGCAGCTTACAAGTATCATTTGGTAGATAGTGGAAAGGGGCATAAAGACCTTAACCAAATAGCTCTCTCTGGGTTCAATAACCTTATTTTGAAACTAGCTACAATCGATATGTGCACTTGCAGTCATCAATGGTCGAGGCGAAGAGCAGCGTGGAAAGTGCAGTGGCCTTGGCCTTGGCGCATGGAAAAAAGGTCGAGTAGGATAAGGTTAGCTCCTACATCCTAGTCACCGACGCATGCGAAGAGGTCTACCTCGAGCCTTATTTTAATAAAATCAAGAAGTTCTCTACAGAGCTTCTTGATAGCTTCGACTGTTGCTCCGTCGACCAGCACTCCTGCTGCTTCTAGCGGTGCCACTTAGTCTATGTCTGTAGGTTTATTTATGTCTTCTGCTTGTAATGAATCATGTTTCGTGTATAGTTTTCTGGTATTTTGGTGTTGGAGAATATTGATATTATGTATCCTTGAGTCGTCCAGTAAGTTTAAATATTAAGTATGACCGATGAATATTTCTTGCTAATTATTGCCCTGCGTTTTCTTCCTTAAAATGTGTCTGACTCGCCTGGTCCTTTGTTTGCGTCCATTCCTCTGACTGCTCTTATTCCGCCGGGTACTCCTTCACCTTCGGGTCAACAACTATCATCAACAGAGAAAGATGCGCCCTCCAATACCACTACTATCAGCCAATATATTGGTCCTCCGCTCTATGCCAACAAGATCCATCGCATCAAGCAGTTGGAAGGGGAACTTCGGGTGGTAAAGGCCCAAGTGGAGGTCTCACTCTCCAAGTCAAATAAATCCATGGAACGCAAGGAATATATTCTGGACTAGATTTCGAGGGAGAGTGAAAGTATGCTATGTAAGTTTTTCACATAAAGCCCCTGAGTCTCTTGATTTTTACTATGTATACTGATTTTTCTGTTTCTTCTAGGCATCCGCTTAAGTGCGGTGGAGGAGTCTCAATGTCTTAAATCTTGGAAGAGTACTTTGATGGATGCTTTATCAGGTGCTGGTATGGACTTCTGGACTGACCACAAGCGGCGGTATATTTTGGCGCTACTTCAGGATTACATGTCAGACGCGTAGGAGTTTGTCGTGTGCTGTCGTTCTACCTTGGGCAATGGTATATAATGTCATCTTTCCTAGAGACCCGCAACCGCTGGGACTAGCCGCACTGATGCATAAATTTCAACAGGGTGAAGCGATCCACCATTTTATCAAGCTTCAACTTATTGAGGGTGCTAAGGTTGCTCTTGCTTTGGTGCATGTACACCATCCAACGCTAGATTTTGATGATGTGTCGCAAAGTATTCCGTCTTCTCTAGGTGGTGGTGTGGTAGATATGGCTCGTCATTATGTGGATAATCTTTCGGTGCCTCGATGCAGATCAGGAGTTTTTTTTGAACTTTCCCATATAGTTAGAATGGCGACCTTGTAAAAAGGACATGTGAACTAGTATATCAGTCTAAATATATATGTTGTTTTTGTAATTTTATATGTTGAAGCCGATGGCTTTTGCTGTTGTGCCCTACGCGAGACCTTTTCATTAGCATGATGCCCGTTGGGCCAAATTAGCTACTTAGGTCAAAGTGTGCTTTTGAACGTATTTGATGGCGAAGCCGAGTAATTTTTGAGTTTCTGGTGATTAGCGAAGCCCCCGTGTATCGGAGTGTGATTATATAATAAATTTCTTAACTGAGCCGCCAAGTATCAGGTGTGACAAATATTAAAGTATTGAAATTGAGACTTAGTTGAGAGAACTGAGCTTTATTAATATCGAGTACGGAGGCACATGTTTTCACATAGTTGTATGGCCGTTGGCCTTATTGGAAGTAAACGTAGTTCCTGGTCGTTGGCCTTATTGAAACTAAATTGCAGGATGTCAATGTCATAGGCGTAGAATCGTCGCAGTTGCACAATGTTCCATAGGTTAGAGTACTTGACTCTGGTCTTCTTGTCTTGGAGGCGATATGATCCATCAGGGATTACTTCTGTGACGATGTAGGGTCCTTCCCGTGGCGACTCACATATACGATGGCCATCTTGCTTGAGGTGAAGGACCAGGTCCCCTACAACAAAGGACTTGGAACGCAGTCGATGGCTGTGGTAGTTGCGTAGGCTTTGCTGGTATGGAGTTGCTCTTGCGAGTGCAATGTCTCGAGCTTCGTCCAGTGCGTCTACGTCATCTTCGCGTGCCTTCCTATAGGTTTATTCATCATAAACGATGACCCGAGGAGCCTTATGATCTATCTCCACTAGAATCATGAAGTCAACTACGTGAACCAGGAATAAAATAGTTTCTTGTGTAGAAGTGTTTGGGGTGGTGCATAAACTCCATAGGACGGAGGGTAGCTCATCTAGCCAAGCGCCTTTTCTTGATGCCATTGGTCACAAGTCCATTGGCTTTTTCCACCTGGCCATTGGTTTGCTGGTGGGCGACCGATGCATAGCTCACTTGTATGCCCATCTCTTTACAATATTCCTTGAATTCTCTAGAAGTTATATTTGATCCATTGTCAGTAATGATGTTGCGAGGCATCTCGAAGATGAAAACTATTGACCTGATGAAGTTCACGGTTGAAGTAGCTTCTTGGCTGTTGGTAGGCATTGCTTCAACCCACTTGGTGAATTTGTCGACTGTGACGAGCAGAAAGACGTGTCCTCCAGGAGATGATTTGTGGAGTTTACCCACCATGCCGAGTCCCCATTTTGTGAACTACCAAGCCAAAGGTATAGGGCCTAGTTTTGGTGCGGGTACGTTAGGTTTTGTAGAGAATTGTCAGCATGTTCTCACAGTTTCTTTCGCGTTCTAGACCGCAGTGAGCTACTAGAATCTTGTGCAGAAGGCCTTTGCTGCTATTGCTCAGCTGCTGGCGTGGTAGCTGCATTTTTGTTCATGGATGTCTTTGAGGATGAGCTTCCCTTCCTCGGATATCACGCATCGCTGGAGCACACCCGAGCTGCTTCTTTCGTAAAGTTCTCCCTTTATTACCCGGAAGGCCCTGGACTGGCGGGTGATGCGTCGTGCTTCAACTGTATCCTCCAGGAGTTCTTCATTTATCATTTAAGCCAGGTACGGTTGCATCCATGTGGTTTCTATCATCATGACATCTTTGGGTTCTTCCTCGTCTTCTGGAGAAACTGTGCGTTCGGGTGATCGTGCAACCCCCGAGTCAATATATTGTTTTGCCCCTTACATGCCTTTGGTTCAGTGGCTTTAGTGGCTTTTTGACCTTGATGGAGCGTTCACTGATTTCCTACCAGAAAACCCTAGGTGGTATGGGTAGATAGATGGACCTAATGTTTGCAAGATTGTCGACTTCTTCATTGCTTGCTCTGCTGATGTGGGAGACCTCACAACCGTCGAATTAACCCTCCATGATTTTGTACATGTCGCGGTACGCAATCATGTTGTCGTTAACAACATCACACTTGTTCATTACTTTTTGTGCAACGAGGTTTGAATCTCCGATATTTTTAGGTGAGTTGCACCGTAGTCTTTTTCCATACGCATACAATGCAACAAGGCCTCATATTTAGCTTCGTTATTTGACGTGTTCAAGAAGCTCATCTGAATTCTGTAGCGCATTGTATCTCCTTGGGGTGACATCAAAATGATGCCAGCACCTGCCCCTTCAGTTCTTTTGGACCTGTCAAAGGATAATATCATTTTGCGGCCCAAAAGTTGAGGCGCCCAGGCAGCACGGTACCCAAGTTACCTGTAATCAGCCGCGTTGACCACAGTTGGCGTGCCAAATACTCAGAGGGTCTTTTTGGCACAAATTCAACTTTATGTTTGAATACAAAATATCAGACTAACGCCCGTCAAGTTGGGCCCCTCATGTCAGTTTTCGCTGTTATGTCGCTGTCTTCGTGACTACCATGTAGGCTTGCAGCGTTGGCGCATGTATCCATTACGCGTCTTATTCTTCCCCAGAGCGGCAATCTGTGGGGCATCACGGCCATGGCACGAAGCTAGGACGTGGAAGAAACTGCTCGGCCCTGCTCTCCTCCCTCTAGGCTTACAGCATTGGCGCCTGCATCCATTACGCGTCTTCTTCTTCCCCGGAGCAGCAATCTGTGGTCGTGGCCATGGCGTGGAGCTGGGACGTGAACGAACCTACTCAGCCCCGCTCTCCTCCCCATCCCGAGTCGGAGCTCGGCCTCACCATGGCACGACACGGGGACGAGAATTGGATCCCAGTGAGATCTGTCACCGTGTCGACCATGCTCGGTCATGTTGTCCTCCTCAAGAATCTGAGCTCACCATCGCCGTGGTTGCACCCACGCCAATTCTGCCACCCCTGCTGAGGTCTCTGCGGGAGTTGTACCCTCAGTAGCTCAAATTCTGCCATGTTGAACCTGTAAGCAAATTCGAAGCTGGACGGCGGCAACCCATTGTTGAACCTGTAAGGAATTTGCCGAAGGCTGCGTGCTGCGCCAAGGTCTTCGGCCTCGGCTTCTGCGAACGTCCACCGCCGATATGAGATTATTTAGTTACTTCTATATGAAATTTTGACCAATTTAACTTGTTCATGCATTCCTTGACAATTATAATATAATCAAACACTAGAAATATTTGGTAGTGTGCATGAGCATGATCAGTAATAAAATTGAACACTAGAAATTTTAAGGCACTCTATATAAAGGAGTAGATTAATACATATATATGTATAGAAGGTTCACCAGAGACACCACGGATATATTGTATTACATGCAACACACAGGTAATAATTAACTAAAAAAATAAAAGAAGGGGCAGCAGCAGGAGGTCGGGACACGAAGACGCCCTGCAGGGCAGGGGCAGCCTAGTCGAGGGGATACAGGCCAGTCCTAACATACTCACGAAGGAATTTGCCGAAGGCTGCGTGCCATGCCAAGGTAATCGACCTATGCCTTCTGCCTCCGCCTTTGCCAATGTCCACCGCGTGCTAGATCATGTTGTCGAAGTCCATGTTGATTGCTTTGCCATAGAATGGGCAAAAACAGTCTCCCCTACGGTAGAAACGGATTTTCCCACATCGTAACTGCCTCAACACGTAGCGGCTCTTGTTGTCTGTGGATTGCTTGCTATCGTCCACGTCATCATCATCCTCCTGTTGATTTTTAAGGACATAACTTAGAACTCATAGACATGATTAAATTGTATTACAACAAAAGAATTGACAACATATATACGTAAGAAAATATTAAATTGATATCAAAGAGAAGGCATCTCAGCAATATCTTGATTAGTTCATATATCATTTCATCTCAACAAAATAACAATTAATTGGATCAGAGTGTATGTAGAATAAGCCTAAATATTGTAACTATAAATAAAAAACCAAACAATTAATCTTCAAGTACATGTTAAAAATACTTATGATCAAAACCATTCATATACATATGCATCATACGAATTATTTAAATATCAGAAACAATTCAAGGATCATATATGTAGTTCTATATGAGAATAAATCAAGGGTCTCATAATTTTTTCCAGAGATGGAGTTGGAGAACCAAAGTACCAACAACACAACCTATATTGTTTGTGTGCATTGCTGCCTCAGGTTCACCAACCCATCCCTAAAACATGAAACCATCATATGTGTCTCCCCTTGAACTTTTTTGGGGCAATTTCAATCATCGGCCTTAGTGACAAACTGAAATGTAATTCTTATACACTATGAATGCATGGAATACATAATTAAAATATCATAGTTCTATGAATGTAGAATAAAGATTACAGCCTCATAAGTTTCTTCAGGGATGGCGTAAGCGAACCAAGTAACAATTGCACAACCTATATTGTTTTTGTACATCACCCCAGGTTCGCTAACTCATGCCTGAAAAATCTGACACCAATGTGGCTGCCTCTCTTTTGGGGAAAATTTGAATCATTGGCCACAATAAGAAATTGAAATGTAATCGTACAAAACAATATTCAGGGATATACATATACATCATACTACTCATTCAAAGATCAGAAACAATACAATGATTATATATATAGGTTCCATATGAGAATAAATTAAGGGCCTCATTATTTGTTTCAGAGATGGAGTTAGAGAACCAAAATACCAACAGCACAACCTATATTGTTTATGTACATTGCTGCCTCAGGTTCACTAACCATCCCTAAGAAAACGACACCATCAGATGTGTCTCCCTTGCACTATTTTGGGGGAAAATTGAATCATTGGGATCAGTAAGGAATAGAAATGTAATGTTATAGGCATGTTGTGTATCGAAATTAACACTCAACTAGCAAACCCTAAAACCCCTAAATCAAATGTTAATCGATTAAATTTATAGCACAAGAAGAAACGTATGAACAACAACGAGTTTAAAAATGTAAATTTACTAGATGGCAGATGAGAAGATTGGGGTTTTGTGACTAGACGGATTGGGGTTTTCTGACTAGATGGAAGATGTATCAATCGACCGTTCGAACCATATATATACTACCCTACTTCAAGAGCAAAAGAATCTATACACGATTGAGCAAATCCTATGTATGAACAGTGAAATCCGCGGCTGCAACTAGACAAGCTAGCAATATAGTACCTCAGACTCCTCATCAGGGACCTCCTCCTCGAACTCGTCATTCTCTGCGATTGCGTCGAAGATTTCTTGGACGACGATGGGTACATTTATGTAGAGCGCCGGATTGCCTCCTCCTGCTGCCTACCCCCCATCCAGATCTGCTGCTGGCCCCACAACGTCATCGACCACCTGCTGCTCGACGGCGACGGCTATTGGCTGGATGAATGAGCTCAAACCCTTGACAGCACAACGACGAGCGGCGTGCGTGCTCGGAGAAGACGCCACTAATAGTTGTGAGATTTGACACATTTTTTATGGCTTTATTTGATGGTTTTCTCCCGGATTTGATCGTTTTCTGGCTTTACCTAACGCTAATACTTTGGTAGCAAAGAAAACTTGGTTTTTAATATGTCTTTCAGGCTTTGAACGTCAACAAGAGGATTTAACTAGAGAAACACAATATTCTGGGGAAAACAAGCAAGTCTCATTTTGGAAGCATGCAAGAGGAGTCAACAGAATCTTTAACGAGCAACTATCCCACCATATAGTTGTCGCCGCCTCTGTCTTGTCAAAAGGGACAACTTCCATGAAGGGGCCAGGGACGAAAACACAACACAGCAGCCACCACACCATCCAGAAGGGAGAAAGAAGAGATCCAGAGAAGAAGAAGATGTTCTTCATCTCGCTCCACGATCTTCGACCTCCTAGCCAATACACCCCATAGCCACTACTTGTACTTGATAGAGAGAGGGATATCCACCTTGCAAGACTAGGGTTTGAGATTGTTTCTTCCCATCTTGAATTGTGTTGGATATTTTTCTACTCTTATTATGGATCTCTACGGTAATACAAAGAAGAATTCCATTTATTTAATTATATTGATGATCTGTTCTTCTCTCATGTCTGAGTAATTCCCTTGGGCATGTGAGATGTAGGGGATTGGTGAGTGATGACCCACAAGTATAGGGGGTGTATCACAGTATTTTCGATAAGTAAGAGTGTCGAACTCAACGAGGAGCAGAAGGTGCTAGCAAGTGGCTAGGAGCAGGAATTCTCTGTAAATACTTAGCAAACGAATTTTTAGGGTTTTTTGATAATGCAGGTAAATAAAGTACGAGTAAATAAAAGACAATAAGAATAAATGCAGCAAGTGGCCCAATCCTTTCTTTAGCAAAGGACAATCCAGTTGTATTACTTAAGATGACCAAATGTTCTCAAGGACACATGGGAATATCGTCAAGTGCTTTCGCTTCATATAGTTGATTAATATTCTTTAGTTTGCTAAGTGTTGTGTGGGTGAACCTGTGCTAATGTACCGACCTTCCTAGGACTAATACATACTTGTGATTATACCCCTTGCAAGCATCCGCAAGTATAAGAAAGTAATTAAGGTAGAAACCTTACCACAACTTTAAACTCTAAGACCCTAACATCCCTTGTGCAATGGTTTCCTAACGGGGGTTCAGGTTTCTGTCACTCCGGCAACCCCTACGATTAGTAGCCAAATACACAATGCATTCCCTTAGGCCCATATAGGTGAAGTGTCATGTAGTCGACGTTCACATGACACCACTAGAAGAAGTACACCACAATTTAAATATCAAACTATTGAATCTTTCTCAACACAGTTCCACTACTAACAACATGACTTCTCCCATGTCCTCAAGAACAAAATGAACTACTCACAAGACATCATATGGATCATGATAAGAGATGAAATAATGATGTGTAACAATATGAACATAAACGATAATTCAATGGTTCACTCAATAGCATCAACTACGAGGAGTAATCAACACTAGGAAAGTTTCCGCTAAGAACTATGCAAGATTCAACCCAATTGTTACAGTGGTATGAGGTGGTGATGATGGTGCTGGTGATGATGATGGTGGTGATGATGATGATCCCGATGAAGTCCAGCTTGATGGTGGTGTTGATGGCGACAATCTCCCCTCTCCGGGAAGGAATTCCCTGGCAGAATTCTATCTGCTGGAGAGATCTTTCTCTCTTGGTGTTTTATGCCCCGCAGAGGCAGCGGAATCATTCTGTGGTCGCTCCCCGAGTCTTAGGGTTTCGGGAGGATAATATACGCCAGAGGGGAGAGGCTAGAGTGGACCAGGGCGGCCACACCACCTGGTGGCACATCCTTGGGTGGCCTGCGCCAGGGGGTGGTGTGGGCCCCCTGTGGCCCATCTCCACTTCCCCTTCTGGATTTCTTCGTCTTCTGGAAAATAGGATTTTCCATGTATTTTCCCGGATTTTCTGATCTTCGTGGATTTTGCCTCCAAATAGCACCTTTTCCATCAGAATCCTGACTGCTGCGGTCCATGCTCCAAAAGTCATTAACCATGCAAAAACAGATGAAATAACATAAGTATCATCTCTTAATATGAAATTTATCAATGAATAACAGTAAATTATGATATAGAATAGTCATGCAAAATGGACATATCAACTCCCCCCAAGCTTAGACTTTGCTTGTCCCCAAGCGAAACTAAACTCTATAAACATGACCTAAGGTTTATGGAGTGAAGAGTCGATACAAGAATATGGACAAGAAGCATCACATTCATCAATACATAAGTCATAATAGAAGACAACTCAGTATTATATAACTTTAACTTGCAATAAGTAAAGGAAACACAATAAAGATACATAAAGTAAATCATAATTGGTAATGGCAAACTTAGCTCTTGGTCAAAGAATAGTTGACAATTTGCTGGAGTTCACAAATAACTGATTTTCAATGATAGCTTTCAAAGTAGTAGACACTAAGATAAGAGCAAAGTGCAAAAAAGTAAAATAAGAAACATGATTGAATAAATCATCATATGAATGAATGAAACACAACAACTCAAAATACTTGCTGAGGTAGAAGGGAAATAGGTTTACTCACTCAACTAAAAAGTAAAAGAAAGGCCATTCGTAGAGGGAAGCAGGGATTTCAAGTTCCATAAAGAGCTTCCAAAAATTATGGTACTTATTAGCTTTCATCTCTCATTGCCCCTATCATAGGCATCTTTAGGTGATTAAGGTTAAAGTGATCAAATATGAGGATATGCTTGACAAAGTATAAGTTGAAAATCTCATGTCCCTTGAATACGAGGGCCGCTCCTCATGCTACTCAAGTTTATTAATTCACAACTTACAAAGCGCAAGGATATACGCAACATAGATGGGCACAATGGTTCAAGTTTATTAAATGCAAGAAAGTAAAGTGTGGCATCAAGTTCGTGAGAGCTTTAATCACTATTTTTGACATAACAAGCTTAAGTTGGAAGGTAGATAAAAACATGAATTTACTTGGAATAGCAATAGTGCTAATAGGTAGGTATGGTGGACACAAATGGCATAGGTTTTGGTTTAAGGACTGGATGCACGAGAAGCATTCCCTCTCAGTATAGGTTTTTGGCTAGCAAAGCTGGGTAGCAAGCATAAGAGTTGAAGGAAACAAACAAACATACAAGTGACAAAAACAAACATACGTAGCGGTGGGGTCCATCTTCAGGGGCACAGGCAATGCTGACGAAGGCAGATAGTCCAAGTTATCATAGTCGTCCTGCTGGCCATCATCTTGGTAGTCTCCTTCATAGTCTGGCCATGAGAATAGCCAAGGACAAAAGCCATGAGTACTCTTTAAGTACTCGCAAACTACCACTAACAAGTAGTATATTTCTAAGTTAAAGTGCTAACTCTAAGTTTATAATAAGGTTAAGTTTGAAACCTAAGCCGAGTTCTGAAGCAAAGAAAGATAAAATAAAGTTCTAGAATCACTTAAGTTGAAAATAATACTTGGGGTAAATAATAGTCAAAGTGGTATAATCAAAGAATGCCTAAAGCATCTTTGCTAAACCATCTAGTTTTATCCTAGCTTGCTAATAGTAGCTTGCTAAGTATAATACTTGCAAGTGTTAGCTTGCCTTGGTTGGTGCAGTGGTTGAAGTTTTCTTCCTCCTCTTGGTAGAACTCCTCCTCCTCGTAAGCTTGGTCGGTACTATCGTCTATAAATACATACGGAGTACATAATCACCAAACAATACTTAACTAATCTAATTATCACTCTAAGTCACACATTTGATGATCTATTATCATCACAAGCATCACAAGTTTTATTAACTAGTTTCATTCTTTTTATTTTAGAAAAGTAATTTCTACTCATTGAAAAATTAACTAAGATTTAATATTCACCACTTAAAATATGGGATCATGTGGACACATGTCATCACCACATATTCTAACCTGTGGGGATGGGATTTAAGGGTTGGATCACAATTACTTTGGTTTAAGTTCATTATTTAATGATTTAAAGTGACTAGAAATGCCTATATAGCATTATTTTGGTACTAGTCCAAAGTCACTGCATGTAAACCTTAATATTATTACATATTCAGATAGGTATGGTGAAATGTGATTTTTGAGAGTTGGAATCAACTCAAAAGCTAACATGGTTGATTTTATAAAAATGTTTGAATGTGCAAAAGCTTCTGTCTTGTTATTTTTACTAGGAGAGATCTCTAACTCTGATTGAATTAAATCCAAATAGGCTTGGATAGATCTTTTCAGTAGCTTTCTAACAAAATTGGAATCACTCCATTTGGATTTGTAAATCTCTCTGAATTTATTTTCAAACTAGGGGACAGAACTAGGTTTAAACTGAAATAGAAAAATCCTAATTCAAACTAAATGGGTCACGCGGGAAAGCTAACGGGCCGGCCCAGTGGCACTACGCGGCGCGGGGCACAGCTAACAGGGGGGTCCATCGGTCAGAGGCTCATTACACGCGAAGCGGTATGGGGCGATGTGGGCCGTTAGATTAGAAATAGGATCAACGGCTAGGGCTCGTCGTCGACGACGGACAGGTCGCCGGCGAGGTCGAACCCTAGCGGCTTGGTGGGGGTGCTCAGGGGGCGTACCAGGGCTCCAGCAACGACAGCAAGGCGGGCAAACGGACTGGTAGACAACGGCGAGCTCAGGGGTGGTCGAGGCAGCTCCGGGGGTGGTCACAATCAGCGAGGCCCTTCTCCTCCAGAGGCGGCCTACTCCGGTGAAATTCCGGCGACTGCGAGCTCGAGCGGGTCCAGCGAGAAGTGGGGACTGATCAGTGGCAAGAGGGGAGGTGAGTGGTGTGCAGAAAATGGCTGGGGGTGGCCTCTATTCATAGCTCGACGACGCGACCGAGAGTGATTGGTGGGCGGCTCCGGCGAGGGCTGCATAGCGTGCTAGCGGCATGGCTCGAGGTAGGAGACGGTGGCTGGTCTCCTAGTGTTGCTCTACGGGGTAAATGCGGGCCTAGGGACGGTGGCATTTGGTCGGGCAGTGTGCACGCTCTGAGCGGCAGAGCCGGCGGTCTTCACGGCGAGCGGTGGCTGTGGTGCAATGGGCGCCAAACGGGCATGTCTGCGGTGTTCCTGGGGTCGTGGCAACGCGGTGGGCGCGGGCTGCGGTCAAGGAGCGGCGTGTGCACGCGTGTCGGGCGCGGCGCTCTGGCGCGTGCTCGGCATGGCGCAGACACTTAGTGCACGGTGCTCAGCTGGTGGTCCACGGCTTGGCCTGGCTCGAGGAGGGGACAGAGAGTGGCGGTGAAGTCTGGGCTAGCTTGTAGACATGGTGAGAGAGAGAGGGGCGGTCTGCTACGGCGGTTGCAAGGTTGGTCGGTGACATGGTGCTCAAGGTGGCGTGGCACTGTTGCTAGGGGATAGGGGATGGGGTGCTTTGGGCCTAGTTGGATCAAGTGGAGACGGAGGGAGTAAATGGGGATCAATTGGGGGCAAAACCCTGTACAAAACAGTGAGCTAGGATTAGAGTTAGATTCTTGTCTACCAAGTGTTTGTGGAAATGGCTGCAAGAAATTTACTTTTGAATTTTGAAAAGATTTTTGGTGGGTGTGCTAGGCATAAGCTTGAGACTCTGTGGGTGCTTGGGTTTTGAAATTTGAGCTCATTTGAGTGGTTTTTGAAATAGTGGGATCTTCCCATATGAAATAGATTCAATTTTCAAATGCCAATTAAATTTAGTGTTTGAATGTTTTTGGCAGATCACAAAGTGGGCCTTGGTACATCATTATGTGTACTAGCAAGGGGTGCAAAGATCCACAATTGTTTCTGTTCGGTTTTGAGTACTAGGAATAGCTAAAGTAGGCATGTTGATTAAAATGGCACAAATGACCATTCACTTCTTTTATTAGTTTTGATTTGTTTTTCTTTGGGATTTGTTTGGGGAATGATCTAGATGATGTTTATTTCACCTAAGAATCATTTTACAAGCAATGGATCACTTAAACAAAACAATTCAAATCAACTCCTAATTTAAATGAACACACATATGAATGCTTTAATAATTTTAATTGAAAAAGTTTTTGTTAACCCTAATTTTTATGATTTGGATCTTAATAACCTTGTATTAAAGTTTTGGGATGTTATAAATCTTCCCCCCTTAAACAAAATCTTGTCCCGAGATTTGCAAAGAAAACTAGGAACTAAAGAGATCTGGGAACTCTGTCCTAATATAATCTTCTCGCTCCCATGTGGCTTCCTCTTCGGTATGGTTGCTCCATTGAATCTTGAGAAACATGATACTCCTGGTCCTGGTAGTTCTGTAAGCTTCTTCTAGGATACGGATGGGCACTTCCCGATAGGTCAGATCATTGTTGATCTCCACAGCTCTGTGATCGATGTTCTTGAAAACTTCAATCTTCTCTGGCACTTCCAGGCATTTGCGAAGTAACGAGATATGGAACACATTGTGGATGGCTGACATCTCTTCCGGTAGTTCCAGTTGATACAATACTTCTCCTCGATGGTTCAGAATCTTGAAGGGCCCGATATATCTGGGGGCTAACTTTCCTTTCAGACTAAAGCGTTGAGTTCCCTTCAATGGTGAAACCTTGAGATATACAAAATCTCCAACATTGAAAGTCAGGTCTCTCCTTCTCTTGTCAGCATAACTCTTACATGCGGATAGGCGATCTTGAGGTGCTCACGGACTTTGTGAACCTTCTCTTCGGCTTCTCAGAGAATGTCGGGTCCAAAGATCTGACTCTCTCCTACTTGCGACCAATTCAAAGGGGTATGACACTTCCTTCCGTATAGGAATTCAAATGGTGCCATTTGCAAACTAGCTTGATAACTGTTATTATATGAGAATTCTGCAAAAGGCAGGCAGTCTTCCCATTTTGATCCGTATTCTAACACACAAGCTCTTAACATATCCTCTAGGATCGTCGACTCTCTCGATCATCCATCCGTTATGGTGATAAGCGGTGCTGAAATTCAACTTGGTGCCTAATCCTTCCTGAACTTTCTGCCAAAATCTCGAGGTAAACTGGGTTCCTCGATATGATACTATGGTCTTGGGGGTTCCATGCAGACTAACAATTCTAGCAATATACAGCTCTGCTAGCTTCGAACTCTGGTAGGTAGTCTTGACAGGTATGAAGTGAGACAGTCTATCAACTATAACCCAGATTGAGTCATTTCCCTTATTAGAAGTAGGCAAAACGGTGATAAAGTCCATTCCGACGGAATCCCATTTCCATTCCGGAATCTACAATGGTTGCAATAGTCCTGCAGGTCTCTGATGCTCTACTTTGACTCTTTGACAGATGTCACACTTGGCGATGTAGCTTCCGATTTCTCTCTTCATCTTGTGCCACCAAAATTGCTCTTTCAAATCCTAAAACATCTTTGTTCCTCCGAGGTGGATAGAATAAAGAGTATCATGAGCTTCCTTCATGATAACTTGCTTCAGCTCCGAATCTTCTGGCACACAGATACATCCTTTGTACCACAAAACTCCTTCTTCGTCTTCAGTGAATCCAGGTACCTTTCCTATACCAATACGACGTTTGATTCTGTCGATACTTTCATTTCCCTTCTAGGCTTCCTTGATTTGGCTAATCAAAGTGGGTTGAAGTTCAGTGCTAGATAAGAATCCTTTGCTAACTAATTCAGTTCTGAACTGCTCCAACTCCTCATACAAACTTGGTTGCCTTTCCTTGATCATGGTGTTTAGCCTACACGGCAATCTGCTAAGAGCATCCGCTACCACATTGGCTTTACTGGGTTGATAGTGAATGTCAAGGTCATAATCCTTGATTAACTCTATCCATCTCATTTGCCTCATATTCAACTCCTTTTGAGTGAAAATATACTTCAAGCTCTTGTGATCTGAGTAAATCTCACAGCGATTACCCATCAGATAATGACGCCATGTCTTCAATGCCAAAACTACGGCTGCTAACTCAAGATAAGGGGTCGGATAGTTCTACTCATGCTGCTTCAGTTGTTGAGACAGATACGAGATGACTTTACCTTCTTGCATCAACACACATCCGAGACCAATCTTGGATGCATCACAATATACATCAAACGGCTTCTTGATGTCTGGCATGATCAATATTGGGGCTGAGATCAATCTCTTCTTTAGCTCCTGGAAACTGGCTTCACACTTGTCTGTCCATTCAAACTTCTTGTCCTTCTTTAACAATTGGGTCATGGGTCTGGCGATGCTCGAGAATCCTTCTATGAACTTGCGGTAATATCCCGCTAATCTGAGAAATGCACAGACTTGGGTTTGACTGGTTGGGCTTCCCATTCTTCGACATCTTTGATCTTGGCGGGATCAACAGAGACTCCTCCGGCAGACACAATATGTCCTAGGAATCCTACTTCTTTCAGCCAGAACTCACACTTGCTGAACTTGGCATATAACCAATGCTCTCTCAGGGTTTCTAGGATGATTCTCAGATGTTGCTCATGCTCTTCTTCTGACTTGGAGTAGATAAGGATGTCGTCGATAAACACAACTACAAACTTATCTAGGAAATTCATAAAGATCTTATTCATGAGATTCATGAAATAAGCAGGGGCATTGGTTAATCCAAAAGACATAACCATATACTCGTATAAACCATAGCAAGTAGTAAAGGCGGTCTTCGGAATATCCGTTGCATGAATCTTAAGTTGGCGATAACCAGTCCTAAGATCAATCTTTGAGAATACCTAGGCTCCAGTCAACTGATCAAATAGATCCTCTATCTTTGGCAAAGGGTACTTATTCTTGATGGTGACGTCATTCAACTTTCTGTAATCTGTGCACAGATGGTTGCCTCCATCTTTCTTGTCGACGAATAACACTGGTGATCTCCATGGCGATGCACTTGGTTGAATCAAGCCTTTTTCTAACATAGCATCCAACTGCTTCTTCAGTTCTACTAACTCTGAGGGGTTCAGGCTATAGGGTCTCTGGGCTATGGGTCTAGTTCTGGGGATAAGTTCGATAATGAATTCAATATCCCTATCCAGGGGCATACCTGGCAATTCATCTGGGAATACGTCGGGGTATTCATAGACTACTCTGACTTGGTCTATGGTGGGTAGGGCTAGACTCTTGTTGCACTTGAATTGATGGGGTAAGGTTTCAGATATATGCTCTACTGTGACTCCAGAGCTACTGGTCATGGTGATGGCTTTCTTAGCACAGTCTATCAGTCCTTTATGCCTTGACATCCAGTCCATACCTAGTACTACTTCCAATCCTTTGGTTCCAAGTACAATTAGGTTGGCATAAAAATCTATCCCATGTATTCTGATAGGCACAGCTTTGCAAATTTTTCTAGCTTTTGTAGTTGAACCGGGGATTTGAACTATCATGACATGCTTCAAGTTGCTTGGGTGAATCTTACTAGTGCATGCAAATTCTTCGGTGACAAATAAATGCGATGCTCCCGAATCAAACAATACTCTTACTAAAACAGAAAACATACCCGGCACTACATCTGGCGCTTCCTGGGCTTCTTCGGCATTCATGTGGAAGAGACGACCGTTGCGGTTGTGAGGGTTCCCTGGGGAAAATCTTCTTCCTGGTTGAACACGACGCTGCTGTTGAGCTGGGGCATTCACATTCACATTGGCAGTGGCAGTGGCTACAGTCTTATTGGGACACTCGTTGGAATAGTGACCCTTCACTCCACACTCGAAACAAGTGATCTAGGACTTGTCCTTTGTGGCGACAGGTACAACATTGCTGCCAGTTCTGGGTGCAGTGTTGTTGTTTATGTTGTTTTTTCCCTTGGGAGGTGCACGGTTGAAGTTGTTGGCATTGCCGGAGTTGTGATTGTTTCCTCCGGACTTCACATTGCCTCCGCTACGGTTGGGGTAGCTTGGGCGAGACATTGGGGGTCGGTTGTTCCTTGGTGCATATCCTGGTGAGGGGTTGGGACGGTACTTCTGGTGATTGCTAGATCTAGATTGCTGCATCATACGACGTTTGCAGTTGTCATTTGCCTGGTTAATCTTCCCTTCCATCTGAATGGCAGAGTCGACTAGCTCTTCGAGATCCTCGAAACGGATGTTGACGAGGACAGTCTGCATCTCATCATGCAGTCCGTTCAAGAATCTCTCCTTCTTCTTGGCGTCCATGTTGATCTCATCAGGTGCATATCTGGCAAGTGACAGGAATCTATCATGGTAATCCACCACAGTCATTCTGCCTTGCTTCAACTCTCTGAATTCACCCCTCATTCTGGTGACTAGACCTTGCGGCACGTGGGTGCGGCTGAACTTGATTTTGAATGCTTCCCATGTCATCACTTGACCATGGTTCATGTTACGGATACTGGTCCACCAAGCTCTTGCATCTCCTGCCAGATAGTGGGTGGCGAAGAGAACTTTCTCGTTGTCATCAACTCCTGCAACTTTTAAGTTGTTTTCCATTGTCTGCAGCCAGTCGTCAGCATCTAGTGGGTTTTCAGCTTGGTTAAAGATTGGGGGATTGGTGTTCTGAAATTTTTTGAGTTTGGATCCATGGTGATCCTAGTTTCCATGGTTCTGGTTGTTGAGAGCCATCTGGGCGATCTGCTGCAATGTTGCTAGATTTGCTTGGCGTTCTGTCATGCTTGCTTCTCTGTCTGCGATGAGATTCTACAAGATCTGCAGCATTGGGTCTTGCGACGAGCTGCTCCCTCCTTGGTTTCCACGAGTCATCTGAAGATTGAGGTAGATAAAGGGATAAGAGGGAAAGTTCTAAGGTTCATGGTTTTGGTTTCAAGCTAAAACTTTGAGTTTGACTCAGGTTTTGCAACTAACTTCATTTCATTCATGCAAACAAGCACACGATACAAACACACACCACAACAATCAAAGGAAAACAGATGGTTTGAAGAACCATTCTGCAAGCTACGGTACAGGGGGACTGATACATCTCATGCTACGACAGTGCTCTAGTGCATCTACTCATCGTCGATGAAGTCGGAGTCCTCGTCATCAGTGTAGAAGTCCACAGCATCCTCCTCCAGAAAGTCATCATCATTGTTGAGGTAAGAATCCATGTCTCCCTAGATGTCTTCACCCTCCTCTTCTTCCTCCTTTGCTGCAAGCTGAGCTTCTTGCTCCTTGACGGTCTTCTCGAGGTCGGCCACCTTCTTGTGAACACGGGCGATGGTGCGATCCTTCTTCTTGCGCTGGAGGCATAGAGACTGACGGTCCTTGACAAGTAGTGAGAAAGTCTAGGCCTTCTAGGAGGCAATGGCACGGTTTTGTTGGCGAACTCCCTAGCATTGTCCAACTCCTTCTGATGATCGTACAACAGGAAGTCAAGGTTGTCCACTTGACGCTTCAGCTCCGGGTGACTTGGCATCTCCATTGGCATTCCCATGAAGTCACGTCTTGCATAGTGAGCAAAATGGGTTCCTTGGATTTGGTTGACGCTGAGCGCACATAGACGTGCGAGAGCTGATGGCTCAATGCGTGCCGCCCAGAAAAGTATTGGTGCGTGGTTGATGTAGAGCTCGTTGGGAACCCCAAGAGGAAGGTATTATGAGCACATCAGCAAGTTTCCCTCAGTTATGAAAACAAGGTTTAATCGAACCAGTAGGAGCAAGGAAACACCCCAAAGGTGTTACTAGGTGAGCTTTGGCAGGGCGCACTACCGGTGCTAGTAGCAACGTGGAGACCTGCACAACACAACCACAGAACTTTGTTCCCAACTTGCGATGAGGTTGTGAATCTCACTGTGTTTTGCTGAAAACAAAGGATTAAACGTATCGAATGGAAAGAAGTAAAAGTTTGTAGAAAGTAAACACAAAGAAGTAAATAGTTTGTAGATTGTATGTAAAGAAAGGACCGGGATCCATAGTTCACTAGAGGTGGCTCTCCTTAGATAGATAACATGCTAGGTGAACAAATTACAGCGGGGCAATTGACAAACATCGAGAAAGCAATACATGCATATACTAATCATCTTGACTCCTTTGAGACTTGATTGGGCATTACAACATTATACATAGACCGCCATCCAACTACATCTATGACTAATAATCCACCTTCAGGTTATCATCCGAACCCCCTCCAGTATTAAGTTGCAAGCAACAGATTATTGCTTTCGAACTACGTGTAAAGTAAACAATACGATTGTTCTATGAACAAAGGATTGTTGTTTTCTCCCTAGTAGCAACAACACATCTAGTACCTTAGAAATTTCTGTCACTTCCCCAGATTACCAGAGGCATGAACCCACTATCGAGCATAAATACTAACTCTTGGAGTTGCTAGCATCTACTTGGCCAAGACAACTACTAACAACGGAAAGCATGCAAGATCACAAATAACAAAGACATGATAGAATCTATAATCAATCTGAAATAGCATCTCAATATCCATCGGATCCCCACAAACACAACATGCAGAATTACAAATAGATGATCTTGATCATGAACAGAGCTCACAAGATCTAGACATCAAAGCACAAAGGAGGAGAACCAGCCATCTAGCTACTACATGGATCCGTAGTCCAAGGATGAACTACTCACGCATCACACCGGAGGCTTGCATGGTGATGAAGAAGCCCTCCAGGGTGAATTCCCCTTTCCGACAGGGTGCCAGGAAGAGCTTCAGATCCCTCCCGATCTAGGGATGGAGATGATGGCGGCTACAGACTCTTTCGTGGATTTTTGATCGGGCGCTTAGGGTTTTCGTCCTGAGGGCATCTTATAGTCGGAAGGGGATGCCGAGGGGGTGCCCGGGGCCACCAGACCACTCCCTGGCGCGGGCCAAGCCTGGTCGCGCGGCCAGGTGGTGTGGCCGGCCTCTGGACCCTCTCCATCTCGTATTTTGGCATCTGATGACTTCCGAAAAAATAGGCACTTTGGCTTTTGTCCCGTCCAATTCCGAGAATATTCATTTTCTGACTTTCCTGGAACCAAAAACAGCACAAAACAGGCAGCTAGCACTGTGGCTCTTGTTAGTAGGTTAGTCCAAGAAATCATATGAAAAGTACTCCAAAGTTGGAACAAAACACAAGAAAGTGGATAAAACCAAGCATGGAACATCAAAAATTATAGATACATTTGCAATGTATCAACATCCCCAAGCTTAACTCCTGCTCGTCCTCGAGTAGGTAAGTGATAAAAAGAAAGAATAATTTTTGAGGTGACATGCACCATCAAAGACTTGATCAAAGTATTTGTAAAGCATTCAAAACTGGGATCATAGTACTTCAATCATAACATGAAAGACAAAGTTCTAGCAATAAGACAAGAAACTATGATGCAACATGAAAAGGCACAAACAAAAGATTCATGAATAACAATGCTTTACAAGATGTTTGTTTGTTTCACATAAAGAAAACATAGCATAGAAGCATTCAGCTTATCCCTCATAGAGTAGAAAAACATAAATGCATAGGACACCTTCAAAGTTCATGAGAGTGACTAGATACAAATAGTTTAAAACAAGCAATATCAAGTTATGCATCAATCAACTAGTCTTGGGACAATGCACATAGAACTAAAAATGGCCATTATGCTCTCAAAGTAGGTGCATAAAGATAGAAGGTGGAGACTCAATATAATGGTGGAAGAAAGGCCTTTTGTAAAAGGAAGTAGGGATTCAAGTCTCATAAAGATCTCCCAAAATTTTTGGTACGTATAGCTTTCAGCTCTCATTGCCCCTAGCATAAGCATCTTTAAGGTGATTAAGGTTAAAGTGACACAACTAAGAGGATATGCTTGACAAGTTATAAACCGAAATCTCATGCCCCTTACTTACGAAGACCGATCCTCATGCTACTCAACTTCAGTCACGAGTAAGCTCTTGTCATTGTAAGTACATATGTATCATTAAGAACCGCCAACGGGGAACCCCTTGCACATGATACGTGAGCTTTTCCATAATCAAAATGACAAGGCAAGTAGACAATGAGCATCTCAGCGATCTTTTTATTTGCTATTTGCATAGGTTTTTATTGAGGATGCTTCATAGAATGCTCATTATGGTGATGCTGCAAGTTTCCACCATGATTAGGCATGGCTTAGGATAGCGGCCCAGGCGTTTCTCTAACACACATACAAACTCCATGATCTTACAAGTTCCACCTTTATTTCACACCGCTGGGATCCGTAAGCAAAATAACATGATATCAACGGGGTACAAAGTACAAGTGCAATGTTGAAAGTGTTCCCCATGAAACATGGTTCTGCTAATTTCAACTTATAAAGCGCAAGCATATACGCAACAAAGAAGGACCCAAGAGTTCAAGTTTATTAGATGCAAAAAGTAAAGTGTGCCATCAAGTTCGTGAGAGCTTTAATCACTAGTTTTCTCATAACAAGTTTAATTTGGAAGGTAAACAAAAGCATGAATATACTTGGAATAGCATAAGCTAGTAGGTAGGTATGGTGGACTCTTTGGAATAACTTGGTTTAGGGAGTTGGATGCATGAGTGGAACTCATACTTGGTTGTGGAGGCTAGCAAAAGACTGGGAGCGACAAACTAAGAGAGCAATAATGGCCATAATCATGCAGAGCGACAAAACATCATTGATTAAAGCATAAAGTGATACTACAAGTTTAAAACTAAAGGACCATAAAGGCTATGGTGACTTGAGATATTCATAACATGGTGTGAGCATGTGCCAAGTCAACCCAAATAAAGCATCAAAGGAGAATACCACTATACTATGCTTTAATATGCTAAAACAACGCATGATTCATCCAAGGCACATTAAGCAATCTCAATTGTTTATAACAAGTCATGCTACAGCAAAGAATACTAAGCATAAAGCCAAAACAATATCAAGCATGGCATGACAAAGCATAGGACACAGTCAAAAACGAGCTCTTTTTACCACATAAGCATGAACTTTCCTACTCTTTTCCAAACCAAACCAAACTATTTGCAAACCAATGTATGAAAGAGGGGGTCCAACAAATTTATTCAGAAAACTAAGCAAACCAAGCAAACTAAAAACCAAAATGAAAACGAAAAAGAAGACGCTCCAAGAACAACACAACTGTGCATGAAACAATAAAAATGAAGCGTTTGGAAGAACACTTGGATATTTATTGATGAAGAAGGGGATGCCTTGGGCATCCCCAAGCTTTGACGCTTGTACTTCTTGGATATTTCTTGGGGTGACACGCATGGCATCCCCAAGCTTGATCTTTAGTCCATCCTTCATCTCATTACTCATTCCTTCCATACACCTGAAAATTTTCCTTCATACAAAACTTCACACAATCTTTATTAGCAACATTAGTGCACTCGATATAAAAGGTCTTAAGGTTCAGTTCTAACACCAAATAAACTTAAATTAGAACACTAGATACTGTAGCACTTCCCTCAAAAATCTCAATTCCCCAAAACAACTCAAAAAGGAACCAACAAGAAGCAAATGCAGAAAATGGCAGAAATCTGTCAAAACAGACCAGCAGGTAAAGACGAATTTTTTCGAAGACCTTATGTTGCTCAAATCAAAAAGTGTTGAACTAACGAAAGTTAGATAACAACCTGGGGCATAAGCACGAAAATTAACGCCTCAAAAAGAGTTTCAGAGATTTTACATTTTTATGGTGAAGCACAGAAATCTGTTTCAGGACAGCAACTTTCCCGATCATTACTTCTCTCTCATTAGAGGTTAATCTTGGCACAAAAAGCAAATAAAAAGGATAAGGAGCAGTTATTACAGAGGTAATAACTTCCAAGACTCATCTAAAACTTTTGGATTATCTCCCAATAAGTACTTTTCTTTAACGCCGTTAAGTTAGGCATAAGAAGCAAAGAAAGAATCAAGTGTTCTCAAATGAAGAAGCATTAAGATCAATACCAGAAATATTTTCAACAAGGAAAGGTATATCATCCAAATATGTTCTAGAGGATCTTCTATCAATGCTCTTAGGTTCACTATTCTCATCAAAAGGATTTGCAGGAACAATCCATTCAAGATTCTTTTCTATGGCATCATGTATTGCTACTAGTTTAAAGGGTATTGGTATCTTAGGTTCCTCCCCATTAGGTTTTGGTTTTGTTCATCTTTTCTCATGTACCAACAACATATACACATGAGCCTAGCATATTGAAACGTTCAAATACTTTCCTAGCTTCCTTGGCAAAATCATAGAACTCCTTAAACAAAGTTTCTAGAATAAAATCCCTCTTTTCAGGGTCTTCAATTTCTTTAAGCTTAAGAAACATTACTTGCATTAAGGGGTTGAGGTTAACAAACTTAGATTCTAACATGTGAATTAAAGAATCTGCAACAATCTCATAGTTTGGAGCAAGTTCTGCAAGGGATCTATCCTTAGTATCTTCATGTTTGCTAACATGATTAAAGAATTCTTCAATATTATCTTTCCCAATTATAGAACCACTACCAATTGAAAGGTCTTTCAAGGTGAATTTGGGGATCAACATGGTGAGCTAAGGAAGAGGTGACAACTAAAGGAGACTTAATTTTTGTGTGTTTTGGAATAGGAAAGCAAACTAGTAAAACTAATTTTTTTTGTTTTTAATAACAAAACAAGCAAACAAAGAAAAAAGAAAACTAAGAAAAACAAAAACAACAAAGTAAAGAGATTGGTTATGAGGGAATCCCCTTGTGAAGATGTCCTTGACTCCCCGGCAACAGCGCCAGAAAAATGCTTGATGGGTCAATGCATGGCGCCTAGAAAAGTGTTGGTGCGTGGTTGATGTAGAGCTCGTTGGGAACCCCAAGTGGAAGGTATGATGAGCACAACAGCAAGTTTCCCTCAGTTATGAAACCAAGGTGGCTCTCCTTAGATAGATAACATACTGGGTGAACAAATTACAGCGGGGCAATTAACAAACATCGAGAAAGCAATACATGCATATACTAATCATCTTGACTCCTTTGAGCCTTGATTGGGCATTACAACATTATACATAGACCGCCATCCAACTGCATCTATGACTAATAATCCACCTTCAGGTTATCATCCGAACCCCTTCCAGTATTAAGTTGCAAGCAACAGATTATTGCTTTACGAACTGCGTGTAAAGTAAACAATACGATTGTTCTATGAACAAAGGATTGTTGTTTTCTCCCTAGTAGCAACAGCACATCTAGTACCTTAGAGATTTACATCACTTCCCAGTTACGAGGCATGAACCCACTATCGAGCATAAATACTAACTCTTGGAGTTGCTAGCATCTACTTGGCCAAGATAGCTACTAACAACGGAAAGCATGCAAGATCACAAATAACAAAGACATGATAGAATCAATAATCAATCTGAAATAGCATCTCAATATCCACCGGATCCCCGCAAACAAAACATGCAGAATTACAAATAGATGATCTTGATCATGAACGGAGCTCACAAGATCTAGACATGAAAGCACAAAGGAGGAGAACCAGCCATCTAGCTACTACATGGATCCGTAGTCCAAGGATGAACTACTCACGCATCACACCGGAGGCTTGCATGGTGATGAAGAAGGCCTCCAGGGTGAATTCCCCTCTCCGGCAGTGTGCCGCGAAGAGATTCAGATCCCTCCCGATCTAGGGATGGAGATGATGGCGGCTACAGACTGTTTCGTGGATTTTTGATCGGGCGCTTAGGGTTTTCGTCCCGAGGGCATCTTATAGTCGGAAGGGGAGGCCGAGTGGGTGCCAGGGGCCACCATAACACCCCCTGGCGTGGGTGAAGCCTGGACGCGCGGCCAAGTGGTGTGGCCGGCCTCTGGCCCCTCTCCGTCTCGTATTCTGGCATCTGATGACTTTCGGAAAAATAGGCACTTTGGCTTTTGTCCCGTCCAATTCCGAGAATATTCATTTTCTGACTTTCCTGGAACCAAAAACAGCTGAAAACAGGCAAATCGTGGCTCTTGTTAATAGGTTAGTCCAAGAAATCATATGAAAAGTACTCCAAAGTTGGAACAAAACACAAGAAAGTGGATAAAACCAAGCATGGAACATCAAAAATTAAAGATACATTTTCAATGTATCAAGAGCTTCATGCATTACCTTGGCTAATCCATCTAGATAGTTGTTCTCTCTCACGGAGAACTGGATTCTCCCGGACGTTGGTGCTTTGATGCTTCCTCTAAGATCAACGGTGACTAGCCACTATAAATCTCCTCCTGGGGGTCCTGGAAGTTGATCTCCAAGAAACTCCGGATGTGGGCGTCCCAGTAACTCTGACAGTGAATCCAGATCCCTCTCGAAGATCAGTTGACCTCCGTTTCCCAACTGGTAGAACTTGCTGAACTGAGTCTCCATCTACAAGAATTAAGGATGAGGAAATTAGTGAAGTGATCAAGTGTGTCAAATTTTAAGTAGTAATGTAAGAATTTTGAGGGACATGAATATTTTGAGAAAGAATGAATTTCCAAGGGTAAGAGAGGAATATTTTTTCATAAATACTCACTTTGGTTTTGAAACTAAGTTTTGGTTTGGACGTCCATTCTGACTAGGGTCTCCTATGGTCAGGATGGCTCTGATACCAAATTGTCAACACCTGGATTTTTAATCCCAGATGCCTGTTATGTCTTTCATCGCAATCCTAGGATTACCATTTTTACGAGACATAACAGATTGGATATCACAGTACATCATCCATTACAAACCATACATAAGGTATTACACAAATAAGGATCTCATGATCCAGTCTTAATACAACAAGCAGCAGAATAAAAGATAAGCGTAGCGGTGGGTTCCATCTTCAGGGGCACAGGCAATGCTGACGAAGGCAGATAGTCCTAGTTATCATAGCCATCCTGCTGGCCATCATCTTGGTAGTCTCCTTCATAGTCTAGCCATGAGAATAGCCATGGACAAAATCCATGAGTACTCTTTAAGTACTCATAAACTACCACTAACAAGTAGTATATTTCTAAGTTAAAGTGCTAACTCTAAGTTTAACTATAAGGTTAAGTTTGAAAACTAAGCTGAGTTCTGAAGCAAAGAAAGATAAAATAAAGTTCTAGAATCACTTAAGTTGGGAAGCTAGTGTCATAAACACAAACCTGTTGTGGTCAAGTCAAGATTCATCATTCCTTTCATAAGTTATTTTGAAAACATCAGACAACGAAAGAGTATGGCCATTCCAACTGTCCATAACCGCGGACGCGGCTATTTGAATAGTTTGACACTCTGCAGAGGTGGTACACTTTCACCACAAGATTTGATACATCTGTTAGGGATAACCATGAATCATCATACTTAGTATGCAGATAATCAAACATAACATTTCCTTTACACACCCTAGTGTAAGCACCTCTCCTATGAGCATGGCCTCCCAACCATGACCATCTGTCAGCTTCGGCACTGCATAGGTGGACAACAATTAGAGGTAGCCTCAACTCAAACCTCTCCCGTGAGGGAAGTAATACTAATGCATATAAACTTCCGGCTAAGCTTTACCCAATTCAGGTATTGTGGTTGTACGGTAAATTTGGAATGGTATCGCATCTGAATCTAACCATCAGTTTTATAAAAGGGTTAAGGCTCATGCCTCAACATGTTCATCATCATAAACCATTTGTGTTTCTCAACACATGTCAAAACATCTCAATAGAATGACCCATCATTCTAAGGTTTTCATAATTCATTATCACCAAGTTTTCCCATCTAAAGTGACTCATGTTTTTATCTACTCTAAACTACTAAGTTAAGAGTGTTCACTAAGGTGGAAAGATGGGATCAATCTCATGCCATAGAATGACATCTAAAGTTTATCTAAATAGGCCAAGTTTTATACTCTTTATGCTACCTTCAAAACAAGTAAAGGACTTTGTGTAAAGTAAAGGAAGTAAAGCTTGAAAATAATACTTGGGGTAAATAATATTCAAAGTGGTATAATCAAAGCATGCCTAAAGCATCTTTGCTAAACCATCTAGTTTAATCCTAGCTTTCTAATAGTAGCTTGCTAAGTATAATACTTGCAAGTGTTAGCTTGCCTTGGTTGGTGCAGTGGTTGAAGTTTTCTTCCTCCTCTTGGTAGAACTCCTCCTCCTCGTAAGCTTAGTCGGTACTATCGTCTATAAATACATACGGAGTACACAATCACCAAACAATACTTAACTAATCTAATTAGCACTCTAAGGCACACATCTGATGATCTATTATCATCACAAGCATCACATGTTTTATTAACTAGTTTCATTCTTTTTATTTTAGAAAAGTAATTTCTACTCATTGAAAAATTAGCTAAGATTTAATATTCGCCACTTAAAATATGGAATCATGTGGACACATGTCATCACCACATATCCTAATCTGTGGGAATGTGATTTAAGGGTTGGATCACAATTACTTTGGTTTAAGTTCATTATTTAATGATTTAAAGTGACTAGAAATGCCTATATAGCATTATTTTGGTACTAGTCCAAAGTCACTGCATGTAAACCTTAATATTATTACATATTCAGATAGGTATGGTGAAATGTGACTTTTGAGAGTTGGAATCAACTCAAAAGTTAACATGGTTGATTTTATAAAAATGTTTGAATGTGCAAAAGCTTATGTCTTGTTATTATTACTAGGAGAGATCTCTAACTCTGTTTGAATTAAATCCAACGAGCTTGGATAGATCTTTTCAGTAGCTTTCTAAAAAATTTGGAATCACTCCATTTGGATCTGTAAATCTCTCTGAATTTATTTTCAAACTAGGGGACAGAACTAGGTTTAAACTGAAATAGAAAAATCCTAATTCAAACTAAATGGGTCGCGCGGGAAAGCTAACAGGTCGGCCCAGTGGCACTACGCGGCGCGGGGCACAGCTGATAGGGGGACCACTGGTCAGTGGCTCATTACACGCAAAGCGGTACAGGGCGATGTGGGCCGTTAGATTAGAAATAGGATCAACGGCTGGGGCTCGTCATCGACGACGGACAGGTCGCCGGTGAGGTCGAACCCTAGCGGCTCAGTGGTGGTGCTCAGGGGGCATACCAGGGCTCTAGTGATGATGGCGAGGCGGGCAAACGAACTGGTAGACGACGGCGAGCTCAGGGGTGGTCGAGGCAGCTCCGAGGGTGGTCGCAATCAGCAGGGCCCTTCTCCTCTAGAGGCGGCTAGCTCCAGTGAAATTCTGGCGACTGCGAGATCGAGCGGCTCCGGGGAGAAGTGGGGACTGATCAGTGGCAAGAGGGGAGGTGAGTGGTGTGCAGAAAATGGCTGGGGGTGGCCTCTATTTATAGCTCGATGACGCAAACGAGAGTGATGGGCGGGCGGCTCCGACGAGGGCTGCACAACGTGCTAGCGGCATGGGTCAAGGTAGGGTACGGTGGCTAGTCTCCTGGCAATGCTCTACGGGGTAAATGCGGGCCTAGGGACGGTGGTGTTTGGTCGGGCGGTGCGCACGCTCTGAGCGGCAGAGGCGACGGTCTTCACGGTGAGCGGTGGCTGTGGTGCAATGGGCAGCGAATGGGCATGTCTGCGGTGTTCCTGGGGTCGTGGCGATGCGGTGGGCGCGGGCTGCGGTCGAGGGGCGGCGTGTGCATGCATGTCGGGCACGGTGCTCTGGCGCGTGCTCGGCATGGCGCAGACACTTAGTGCGCGACGCTCAGCTGGTGGGTCATGGCTTGGCCTGGCTCGAGGAGGGGACAGAGAGTGGCGGTGAGGTCTGGGCTAGCTTGTAGACATGGTGAGAGAGAGAGGGGCGGTCTGCTGCGGCAGTTGCAAGGTTGGCCGGCGACATGGTGCTCGGGGTGGCGTGGCACTGTTGCTAGGGGATAGGGGATGCGGTGCTTTGAGCCGTGTTGGATCAAGTGGAGACATAGGGAGTAAATGGGGATCAATTGGGGACAAAACCCTGTACAAAATAGTAAGCTAGGATTAGATTTAGATTCTTGTCTGCCAAGTCTTTGTGGAAATGGCCGCAAGAAATTTACTTTTTAATTTTCAAAAGATTTTTGGTGGGTGTGCTAGGCATAAGCTTGAGACTCTGTGGGTGCTTGGGTTTTGAAATTTGAGCTTATTTGAGTGGTTTTTGAAATAGTGGGATCTTCCCATATGAAATAGATTCAATTTTCAAATGCCAATTAAATTTAGTGTTTGAATGTTTTTGGCAGATCACAAAGTGGGCCTAGGTACATCATTATGTGTACTAGCAAGGGGTGCAAAGATCGACAATTGTTTCTGTTAGGTTTTGAGTACTAGGAATAGCTAGAGTAGGCATGTTGATTAAAATGGCACAAATGACCATTCACTTATTTTATTCCTTTTGATTTGTTTTTCTTTGGGATTTGTTTGGGGAATGATCTAGATGATGTTTATTTCACCTAAGAATCATTTTACAAGCAATGGATCACTTAAACAAAACAATTCAAATCAACTCCTAATTTAAATGCACACACATATGAATGCTTTAATAATTTTAATTGAAAAAGTTTTTGTTAACCCTAATTTTGATGATTTGGATCTTAATAACCTTGGATTAAAGTTTTGGGATGTTACATCTTCCTTGGAAGCACAAAAGATCTTAACTAGATAATACTAAACGTATGAGCAAATCAAGAAAGAAAGATGATGAAATTATATTTCTTTAAGAGTACTTTTATATGTTTCATTCAACTCTCAAAAATAGTGTTGCTACTGACCGAGCCAGGTTTGCCAAAACCAACTAAATTAACTCAATGATCCCAAAGTGATACCAATACTAACGACAAGATCAATCATATAACCGTGAATTGAAAACGAATAAAAGATATGCAAAAGAGTAAATAATAGAACTTCTCATTAATATTCCATAACGGCAACTCACACCAGGGGATACATAGATATCTAATAAGAGGGGGGCACTTCCATAATGCAAACCATCCTACATGATAACTTCTCTATTCATGATATGACTCTACTAAAAAGGTAAAAAGATAGAAGATAGTGATGTGATACCACGACACTCCCCCAAGCTTGGAACAAACCAACGGGATGCCAAAACCTGATGATGAATTACTCCTTCAGTGGTGGTGGCATTCTCTCGTCATCGTCCGACTTCCAAGGTAAGGGCTCCCCATCAACAAAAGACATCACGGTCTCTAGCATCCTGAAACTTCCAGCAGCACTTATGCGTTTAAACCTAACCTCATACTCACAGTTTTTATTTTGAACATCGTAGAGCTGTGCTTGTAGTTGGTTGGTTGTTTGGTGGAGTGAAAGAATGTCATCCTTAAGCTTAGTAGTCTCCTTTTGGTGCTCGGCGATTGATACGTTGCTAACGTATCCATAATTTTTGATGTTCAATGCTTGGTTTTATTTACTTTCTTATGTTTTGTCCACACTTTGGAGTACTTTTCATATGATTTCTTGGACTAACCTATTAATAAGAGCCACAGCGGCAGTTGCCTGTTTTCTGCTGTTTTTGGTTCCAGAAAGTCAAAAAATGAATATTATCGGAATTGGACCGGACAAAAGCCAAAGTCATTATTTTCCCGGAAGATTCATGGAGCCAAAAGGAGAGACGAAGGGGGGCCACAGGGTGGCCAAACCACCCCTAGGCACAGGTCCCCCCTAGCCACGCCAGCGCATGGTGTGGGCCCCCTGGCTGCCTACCGACCTTGCCTCTCCACCTATAAGATGCCTCCCGATGCAAAAACCCTAGATCGTCAAGCCTCTAGCCACGAAAAGTTTTGTAGCACCTCCACCACCGAAGGGGAGATTCGGGGCATAGAAAGTCTCTATTCCGGCACCCTGGCAGGACAGGGAAGTGCCCCCGGAGCCATCTCCATCGATCTCCACCACCATCTCCATCACCATTGCTGAATCCCATGATGAGGAGGGAGTAGTTCTCTCTCGAGGCTAAGGGTTCTACCAGTAGCTATGTGTTCATCTCTCTCTATGCATGATCTTATTGAGATCATGAGCTTGTAATCTATAGATCTACCTTGCTACTCAAGTGCTTTAATATATCTCTGATCTCCCCATGTGTGTGAAGTTGACAGTGTGCACACCATGGTGGCACTTAGGCTAGAGATTTCAAATACTTGTTATGAGTTATATTTGGAGTTGGATGTCTTTATGAAATTGTGGTGTTTGTTTGAACCATCTAGTGCTCAAGGTGACAATGTGGGGTTATCTAGATGGGAAAGACTTACTTTGAGTTGTGCTGTTATAGCCCTACCATGGATTAGGGTGTCCAACCGGAGAGTAGTTCAGCGTAGTATCATAAAGAAGAATATATTTATATGAGAGTGTTCACTAGTGAAAGTATGATCCCTAGGCCTTGTTTCTAAGCACTGAAACGCCGTTTGCTATTAGATCTATTACATGTTTGCTTGCTTGTATCTTTATTTCAGTTTTACTTTAGTCTTTTCCACGCCATCAAGTTATTTTCTATCACGGTTACCACTTATAATTATCTATACCACTTGCATTTCACTATCTCTTCGCCGAACTAGTGCACCTATACACCTGACAAGTGTATTGGGTGTGTTGGGAACACAAGAGACTTCTTGTATCTTGATTACAGGGTTTCTTGAGAGGGGATACCTTTGACCACTTCCTCCCTGAGTTCGATAAACCTTGGGTGATCCAGTTAAGGGAAAACTTGCTGCTGTTTTACAAACCTCTGCACTTGGAGGCCCAACAACTGTCTACAAGAATAGAAGTGCGTAGACATCAAGCTATTTTCTGGCGCCGTTGCCGGGGAGGTAAGGTAAAAGGTACTCACATCCTTCGGTGTGAGTGCTCGAAGTTATTTCCTTTAGATTCTGCAATTTTGTTTTTTTGTTTCTTGTTTTCACTAGTTAGGCTTAATGGAAAACAACAACAAAATTAGAGAGCTTTTTAGTATTTTTCCTAAGTTAGAACATGAATTGTCTGAAATGAAAATTAAAAAACCCATGGAACTTTCTTTGCATGCTAATAGCAATGTTATTAGTATGAGTCTTTTGAACACCTTTGCTACTAATGCTATGGAAACATCTAAGCTTGGGGAAGTTAGTTTTTATGAAAATGATCTTTTTAATTCCCCGGCTTTAAAGAAGAAAATTTTCTATGAGGATACTTTATCTCCCATATGTGGTAATTCTAATGATACTTGTGATATTTTAAATCCACATACTAAAAGCATTTCTTTTTAAATACCTATAAAAATTGTTGAACGTGTTATGAACAACTGTTATTTGGGAGATGGAACTGTCCTTCCTGGTGATCATTTACTCTTTATACACGAATTATGCGAGTTGTTCAAGTGTGCAGGTATTTCAATGAACCAAGTTAAGAGGAGGCTATTCCCTTTTTCACTTAAGGGCAAAGCAAGGGAGTGGTATGAGCTACTAGATGATCCTCACCATTTGGAGTGGAAGGAACTTGAATCTCTCTTTTACTCTAAATTTTATCCTCCACATGAAATTCATAAAGATAGGAACTACATTTATAATTTGCATCCACATGATGGAGAAAGTATTGCCCAAGCATGGGGGAGATTGAAGTCACTAATGCTCAAATGTCCCATTCATGAGCTCCCTAGTACTATTGTTATTAATAATTTCTATGCAAGGCTTTCAGGACATTACAAGGACTATCTAGATACTTGTTTAGAGGGATCATTCACAAGTAAGGAGGTCAAAGCTAAGTGGGATCCTCTTGAAACAATTCAAAACAATACCGAAGATTAGGATAACAACAAAGGTAAAGAACCAGTATAAACTATGAGTATGATTGCATTAAGTCTTTCGCTAAAACTGCTGATTTTCAAGAGCTTAGTGCTAATTATGGTCTTGATCCTCAAATTCTTGTTGATTTTTATAGAACCTTTGGTTCTCATATTAATGCTCCTAAAGAAAAATGGGACATGTATAAAGACACATGCATGGAAAATGAAATTGTTATTAATGATAGCAATAAACATGCTCAAACCTCTGAAATTACTACTTCTTATAAGCATGTTAATTTTTGTGGAATACATAGACCTTGTGAGAATAATCAAATTGAAGAAGAATATTGTATCACCCACAGGAATGAAATAACTAGAACGTGGTATAGGGCTCTAAATGATCTTGGTAAAAATGTTTGTGCCCTCTATCCTTTTATTTGTGAACTTTGCTTTGAAGTGGGTCATTTCAATTTTCAATGCTCAGGTGTTAGGGGGATACCCCCGGGTAGGGTCACTCCGGGGTATAAAGGTCGGGTTAGCCGAGGTTCGGCAAGGTAAAAGCGGATGCTGGCCGAGTCACCTCAAGGCAGGCCGGATCACGGAGTAACCCGGACCAGGGGGGTCGCCTAACGTTGTCTCATCCGACTTAAGGAGTAAGTCGGAAATGCTTGTCTAACTTATATGCAGGAACAGGTGTATCCGGATCTATTATGAACCGGATCCTCGCTTAGCTTCTAGGAGAAGGAAGGAATCTCTCTGGTCAAAAAAGAAGGTCTGGTACATACTGGATGAGCAAATAAAGCAAGGGCAGGACCATCGGGTCATGGCCGACAAGGGTGACGACGCTCACGTCGGCTGACGCAGGCGCCACAGAGACTACGTCGCTAAAGCATGCGTGACGTGGGGGAAAAGCACCCCGATTGGGTTACCACTTTGGGAGGGGGCATATTCTTAGGAATATGCCTCCACGTATGCCCTAGGCCAGGACCGAACCACCTCTATATAAGGGGGGTTAGGGTTCTGGTAGAGGGGGTTGGGAAAATAGAGGTTGGTAGAATTCTAGTTGGTTGAGGACTAGTTGATCTAGGGTTCTTGGGCAAGATAGTAGGCTAGAGTAAGAGAGCACCTTCTTCCTCCTCTCACCAATACATCTCAAGAAGCACTTGTAATCTTGAAGATATAGCAATACAAACTTCTGTGTGGAGAATCACTCTACTATCCCTCCCTGGATTCCCCTAGCGCATGTTAGTCCCCACCTTTAGCCTATCCATGGCATCTGCCGTGACACCACCACGACAGTTGGCGCCCACCGTGGGGGTAGCGGCGCTAGCAGGGGTGAAGATCCGGACGGGAAACTTCATCAGCACCGGCGAACGCATCGTCTCCGGGCTCATTCAGCGCTTTGGAGCGCTGGATTTTGTCAGCGACAATGCTGGCTGCCTCGGCACGCGCCCGCTTCCACGCAACGGCCTCTTCGTCAAGCTCGGCGCGCACAAGGTCTACGTTGCTATGGACGTCTCGTGCGTTCATCCGCGCCGCATCGTCGATGCGGGGGAACCACCCCTCACTGTGGCTCGCGGGGCACGTATCTCTCGCTCCCCGGACCATGCGGAGGTGATGATGACCGTGCCAGGTGCAGGCGCAAGCAAGGATCCGGCACCTGACCCGGAGGTAACACCTAAGGCACCAAGGTAGAGGACCTCCACTAGAGAGGCCTGAGAACGTACTGAGGGAAGCTATGGATAGCTTGGCTAACCCGGTAGCAGCAGTGGTAGATCCAGCTCAGGCATAGGCCGAGCTAGAGGAAACTCGGCAAAAGATACTGGAGGGCGCAAAGAAAATAGCCGCGGCTCAGCAGTCGCTGAACATGACGCTGTGTGAGTACGCAAAGGCAAACAAGGTTGAAGCAGTGAAAGTAAAGGGGAGAAATCTCATAAGTGAGATGAACAGAGAAGGTGACGATGGAGCAGATGGGTCGGAAAACTATCTGTCTGTGGGGTTGCCGAGGTATAGTACCCCGGCGAAGAACCTCAGAGCAGCAGATGACGTTGCATCCGAGTTAGAGGGTCTGACGGGTGAGGCCCGTCAAAGACAGCAAGACAGGGTTAACGAGCTGGTTCGGATCGCGAACAGGCAGAACGAGGAACTGTTGAGGGCTAACTCGGAGAAAGCTAGGGCTTCCAAGATCGTCCATTCGGTGATGGGTAACCGGGAGAAATCCGCTGGAGCCGCATCATCGCCTCATGGCGGTCCAAGGAGAGAAGAGGTAGTAACCTCGGCCAGACGGAACAAACAGATCGTCCCGTACGACCCAACGCGTGCAGGAAAAGAAAAAGAGATGCGGAAAGGTGATGATCGACGGAGTGTGAGCCGAGGTGAAGCTGGCCGAGGTAATCATGACCAAGGCAATGCCGGTCAAGGGAACGCTGCCGACGGCAATGCCGGACAGCGCAATTCCGCAGGAGCAGGACAACCGCAGCAGCGAAATATACCGAGGCAAGAGCAAAGCGCCGGCCGTGGTATGCAGCAGAAAGGTGCGCAACGAGAGCAAAACTGATAAAACGACGGTGATTCGGAGATGGTGAACGCGGGGTACCCCAGACCAGACTATCATGTGACAGGGTCAAGATTGGGAAGCAGGGATTTAATGCCGGATGACGCCAGGTTAAAACTGGATCGCCTGTATAGGTCGGAACAGATCGAATGTCAAGGTCCACCGGGTCCAGCATGCTTTGGACCCCGGATCATGAAGGAACCGCCGGTACCGAACTTCCAGTTACCCAGAGGCACGAAGACGTATGACGGCAGTACCAAGCCAGAGGATTGGCTGATAAACTATGCTACAGCAGTGAAAATTGCAACGGGCAACTTGAGATGGGCTGTGTGTTACGTGCCCCAGAAGTTGGAAGGCCCGGCCAGAGTGTGGCTGAATAATTTACCACCTGGAAGCATCAACTGCTGGATAGATTTTGAAGAAATGTTTATCAGCAACTTCTCAAGTACATACCAGAGGCCGAATAGACCACAGACCCTAGCAATGTGCAAGCAAAGACCTAACGAGACGGATCGTAAATTCCTGACCCGGTGGTGCACTATGAGAAACTCGTGTGAGGGTGTCATAGAATCACAGGCCATAGCATGGTTTGCGCAAGGGTGCGGTCTGACGGCGTAGTGGATGAAGCTGCAAAGGAAAATGCCAGTTACACTGGCAGAGATGATCCGGATTGCTGATTCGTATGCTTTGGGCGATCCGAGTCAACCTAGGCTTGCCTCAAACGAGTCAAACGAGGAATACTATCAGAGGGATGGAGCCGGGTCATCCCGGAGGAACGATTACAGAGGAAAAAGGAGAGATGACAGACCGGACCATCGCTATGGTTCGCAACAAGTTGCAGCAGTGAATCAAGATCAATCCGGAGGAGGAAGTAACCAACGCCAGAGAACTGGAGGGCAGTGGACTCCAAGAAATGATGGCAAGAAAACATGGACTCCGGAGCAGAAGAAACAGTGGAAGGAAAAGAAAGACCGTTCGAGGTATACCTATGAGTTGATGCTGTCCCAGCCGTGTAAGTTTCACACGCCAAATCTGAATAGCCCGGCGGGTCACATGACGAGGCAATGTGAGTGGATGTGTAAGATAGAGCAAGGTGGTTCGGAGAATGCTCAGGCACCCCGGAATGATCAACCTCGGCAGGAGTTACCCTGGCAGCAATTGCTCTTCGGAGCGAACACGCAGCAGCTAATGTTGCCTCCCCCTCCGCCGAGGTATGACAACAATGAAAGAAAGGATGCAGTGCATCAGGTGGAAAATCAGCAACAACCGGATCAGAGGTACCCCGGAAACGAGGGAAGGAAAGAATCTGAGGAACATCACGGAGTTATTGTGTGTTCACGGTAGAAACAGATAGAAAGAGCTTGCAGCACCGACATATGGAGGTCAATGCGGTCATGCCAGCGGTGACGAGGTACATGCCTTGGTCGGACCAGGAAATCACCTGGAATATCAAAGATCATCCTAAACTCATGCCGAGCCTAGGTTCGTATGCGCTAGTACTAGATCCGACATTCATTGGACCGAACATCAATGTGAGGTTCTCCAAGGTTCTGATTGATAATGGCAGTAGCATTAACATCATGTATGCGGATACGATGCGCAAGTTGGGCATCTCGGAGAACATGCTCCAGGCTACGAGAACAACTTTCCATGGCATTGTACCAGGCATTTCTTCTGAGCCCATAGGCAAAGTCCGGGTCGACATGTTATTCGCCACAAGGGATAACTGCCGAACTGAAAACCTGGAGTTCGAAGTGGTGAACTTGGAAAGTGCGTATCATGCGTTACTCGGAAGACCAGCGTTGAACAAATTCATGGCAAGCTGTCACATCAGTTATCTGAAGATGAAGTTGCCCGGGCCAAATGGAGTAATAACCATTGCTGGAGATTTCCGACGTTCCATGGAGTGTGCCTCAGTCGGGTCTAACCTAGCCGAGTCACTCGTGATTGCGCAAGAGAAAAGAAAAATCCAAGAGGTGGCGGCATTGGCTCAGTCCGCGCAGCAATATATGTCGGCATTAAGTAACCCACATGGCAGCGTTTCATTTCAAGCCGCAAAGGACACCAAGAAGATTCTAGTTGATAACATGTTTCCGGAGCGCACCGTAACAATTGGTGCCGGGTTAACTGACAAATAGGAAAGCGAGCTCGTCAACTTCCTCCGTGAGAATCGGGATATTTTTGCTTGGTCTACACAGGACTTGCAAGGTGTTCCGAGGGAGTTGGCCGAGCAATCTTTGAATGTGAGACCCGGAGCATGGCCGGTGAAGCAGCCTCTCCGCCGCTTCGCCGAAGATAGGAGGAAAGTCATTGGAGACGAGATAGCTCAATAACTAGCGGCAGGATTTATCATGGAGGTACTGTATCCGGATTGGCTCTCTAACCCGGTGCTGGTAGAAAAGAAGAAGGACGATCCGAACATGGTGGTGGTCTGGCGTATGTGTATCGATTACACGAACCTGAACAAGGCGTGTCCAAAAGATCCATTTCCACTGCCGAGGATAGATCAGGTCATAGACTCAACCGCGGGATGCGAACTGTTATCATTCATTGACGCATATTCTGGCTTTCACCAGATACCTCTGAACCCGGATGATCAAATAAAAATGGCGTTTATTACCCCGTACGGGGCTTACTGCTATCACACTATGCCGTTTGGTTTACGTAATGCAGGTGCAACGTACCAAAGATGCATGCAAAAATGTTTGCACGACCAAATAGGTCAAAATGTACAAGTATACGTGGATGATGTGGTTATCAAGACCAAGGAAAGCGCAACGCTCCTTGACGACATAAGGCAAACATTCGCAAACTTGAGAAGGTTCCGGATGAAGCTTAACCCGGAAAAATGTACCTTCAGTGTCCCGGCTGGAAAGTTACTCGGATTTCTCGTCTCCAGCCGAGGTATCGAAGTTAATCCAACTAAGATCCGAGCCATCGAACGAATGGAGTTGCCGAAGTGTCTCAATGATGTCCAGAAGTTCACTAGATGCCTGGCATCGTTGAGTCGGTTTGTATGTCGGTTGGGAGAAAAGGCACTGCCTCTCTACCAACTCATGAAAAAGTCGGATAAATTCGTTTGGACGCCACAGGCCGATGAAGCCTTTGCCCACTTAAAAAAGATGTTGGCCATCGCCGGTGTTAGCCTCTCCACTATCAAAGGAGCCAATGTTGCTCTCACGTAGCGCAACCAACCGAGTTGTAGTGCAGGTAATCATAGTGGAACGCAATGAAGAGGGTAAGTCCGATGCAGAGGCGATGTATTACCTGAGCGAGTATTATGCGCCTCAAACAGAATTACCCGCACTTTCAAAAGGTGGCATATGGTGTCTATATGGCGGCGAAGAAGTTAAAGCATTACTTTGAGGAGAACCCCATCAAAGTAATATGTGAAGCTCCCATATCCGAGATAATGGGTAACAAGGATGCGAGTGGCAGAATCGCAAAATGGGCAATTGAGCTAGCCCCTTATGCGCCCCAATACGACAGAAGAGAAGCGATCAAATCTCAGGCTGTGGCGGACTTTTTTGTGGATTGGGCCGAGGTACAATACGAACCACCGCCACCAGATCCGAATTACTGGAGGATGCACTTTGATGGGTCGAAAACCAAAACCGGATTAGGCGCCGGGGTTATGCTTACCTCGCCAAAGAAGGATCAGCTAAAGTATGTATTGCAGATCCATTTCGCGGCATCGAATAATGCCGTTGAGTACGAGGCTCTTGTGCATGGGCTCAAAGTGGCAAAGGAGATTGGCATACGTTGGATAATATGCTTTGGCGACTCGGACCTGGTGGTGCAGCAGGTGTCCGGAGTGTGGGATGCCCTGGATCCAAACATGGCACTATACAAATTTCACGTGCAGAAGATATCTGGTTATTTTGAGGGGTGTGAATTTCACCATGTACCCCGGGCGGAAAACGAGGCTGCCGACATGTTGTCGAAGCTCGGATCGACCAGACAGGCAATTCCACCGGGCGTAGCATTGGAACACCTCAGAAAACCATCTATCAGGCCGTCCCCAGGAACCGACTCGATCTATGTCTCGGAAAATATGGAATCCGGAGCTGAGCCCATGGACATTGACATGGGAGGAGGTACGCGAGACCCGGGGACAGCGTCAGCAAACCCGGGGACTGCCTCGGCAAACCCGGGGACTACCTCGCTAGACCCGGGGACTGCTCAGCGTGATCCTGCTGAAGTTATGCCGGTGGATCAGATGGAAATTGATGAGGAGATATTCCCTCCACGAGCCATACTAGCTTGGGCACTGCCTATATTCCAATTCCTGAAAGATGGAACGTTACCCACTGAGGAGGTGTTAGCCAGGCAAACTTAGAGGAGAGCAAAAGCATACATAATCATCAATTCCGAGTTATACAAACGCAGTGTAACCTGTTGGGTCCGCAGCATAGAAAACAAAAAATTTCCTACGGTGTGAACTACACGCCAAGATCTATCTACTAGGTACAAAGCAATGGGTGGAAACGAGAACTTACCCTCGTAGACAACGAGCTTTGTTAACGAGTAGGAACTCGTGGTTGATGTAGTCGTACACTTGCCGATCTCAAGATCATGATGAAGTCCAGCAGGTCCGGCTCCAGCACGTCCATAATATCCAGCTCCAGCACCACCAAGTCCAGCACCGCAAAGTAGCGGTGCATCCGTGATCGCACACACGTCCGGTACCCCGACAACCTCCATCCCTCGCTCCAGCAAAGCAGCGGAAGCAGCAACTCCTTTCCAGATAAAGCCACCAGGAACATGTATCTCGCTAATCCGAGACCATGGGGAAATAATACTAGAGGGGGAGAGAGATCCTTCACAAGGAGGTGTGTTTATGAAGGTGTGAGAGGGGGGCCTTTTATAGGAGGAGGGGGGTGCCCCTCCTTCATGGCCGGAGCATGGAGGAGGTGGCTCTTCACCTCCTCCATTCATGTGGTGGTAACTCCCTCCACATAAATTTGCCCCTTCACATTCTCTTTTAAAGTCTCCACTTTAAATGCATTAAATTTCTCCAAATTTAATGCTCTCTCATTTAATAAAACTCTTTTGTTATTTTTATTCAGAATTTTGTTAATTACTTTAATTAACAAACATTCACATAAAACCCCTTGCAACATTTCAATATTACATGCAGAACCAATTTCAGCAATTTCACCCGAAACAGTTTCGGTGTCTATTGAAATAATTCTAGCGCTTTCTTAAATCTTTATCTGAAACATATTTGCTCCAAATGGTGTCGGTATCCCTTAAGTGTGTCACCCTACGGTTCATGAATAATGTAGACATGATCGAGACCCTCTCCGATCAATAATCAGCAGGGACACGGAGATCCATCGACTCCTACACATTCAACGATGACTTCTGTGATCGTGAGAACCTTTAACGTTAGTAACTAAATCCCTTTGTCCCGCGAGATATTACATGTCTGAGATTCGATCATCGGTATCTCCATACCTAGTTTGATCTCATTACCGACATGCACTCTTTTCTTGTTCGTGATATAACATTCTAGTGATCACATCACTTGCTTGCAAGCTATTTCAATGTGATATCACCGAGAGGGCCCAGTATATCTATCCATCATCAGGATGGACAAATCCACTCTTGATCCATGAGCCTCAACATAACACCTTGAAAGTAATGAACCCACCTTTATAGTCACCCTGTTACGGTGTGACGTTTGATGTTATCAAGATACTCTTCCGGTGTTAGCAATTAACATGATCTCATGGTCTAAGGACTAAGATTACTTCGTATGATGTTATAGCAATATAAACATAATGACTTGATCGTAATGCTATACTTCGGATGAATGTTCATCACATCATTCCACCAATGGTGTGACCTTGTTATTAACAACATCTAATGTCCATGATCAGGAAACCTTGATCATCTTGTTAATCAACAAGCTAGTCTATAAGAGAGGCATGACTAGGAACCCTTTTTGTTTATTAAACACACATGTATTGATGTTTCTGAATCAACACAATTCTAGCATGTAAAATAAACATTTATCATAAACATGGAATAATATAATAACCACTTTATTATTGCCTCTCGGGCATATTTCCTTCAGTCTCCCACTTGCACTAGAGTCAATAATCTAGTTTGAAAAACTTTGCGTATTGAACACCTATGGCTTTCTGGTGTTGCATATACGCAATTGCTAGTGGTTAACATAATCTCCGGATCTGACAGTTTCAGGTCCATGTGTATTTGCATGTCTTTGCGTCTCTACGCATCACTCATTCTCAAATGAGATGGCATTGTATAAATTTGGTCTTCTAGTGAGACCTTTAGTTCGTTCGGGTTAAAATATGTTGATATTATTGTCACACAATATATCTTCATAGTATTAGCCCACTTTGAACCACACCTAGTTTGATAACAAACTACTTAACACAAATGCCCTCCTATGCTGCTACTATAGCAGTCATATACTTAGCCTTTTGTTGTAGTATCCGTCACAATGTCTCAACTTTGGAACTCATCCAAATCCATCATGGAACATCCTTTCCATTACATTGTGCCATCCATAGTCTAAATTGAGATAAATTTAATTTGTATCTTGTGACAAAACTAGTATCAATGTAACACTTTACAATGAACTACCTTTAACTATTTGTCACTTATACATGATATATTCTTAGTTCTTCCAAAGCTCATAAGAATATCTTCACTATTGTCCAATGATCATCTTATGATTCATTCTGGTATATGCTCATAACATTTAGAGCATAGGACATTCTGGATATATACATATCATGGTATAATCGATCAAAATCTTCATGTGATTTTACTCACCAAGTGTTGAAACACTTGAATTTTGATACAATCCTTTCCATGCAGCAAGAACCTTTCTTGTTGTTTCCATATTGAACCCTTTCAATATCTCATATATGTATGTCTGGCACAACCATATTAGTGCCTTAATCTATCCATATAGATATTGATGCCTAATATTTCGGGTTTGCCCAAGTCTTTCATCGAAATCTTATTTTAATGAAATTCTTAACTTGTGTCAATACAAGATACATCATTTCCAATCAACAATATGTCCTCTACATAATGTATTAGAAATATGTCTCAGTGCTCCCACTTAATTTCTTGCAAATGCAAGCATCTTCATCATCTCCGATGAATTTAAACTCTTTTAACAGTTTCATCATGGTGAAGATTCCAACTCCGCTATGCTTACTTCAACTATTGAACTTTACATGCCCTTTTAGCACCCTTTGAATTAACAAAACCCTTCGGACCATGTCATGTACATGTCCTAGGTTACCGTTCTATTAGAAGAACCTTGTTTTGTTTATTCAACTACCATATACCAAATTATATGTAGTGGTTGCTACATTAATCCGTCAAGACTATATATCGCTATGAAAGATCTTATCTTGTCATAGTCAACTCCTTGAACATTGTCGTAAACTTCTTTCCGACATGTCGACTATTTCATAGATGTTAAACATCCATGTCTTATTTCTTTATAGATCCAAACACGACCGATAGGCTTCACGCCTTTCCGGAGGGTCTTCTAAGTTCAGAAACTTGATTCTCGTGTATGGATACTATCACGGATTCTATGACTTCTAGTCATTTTATGGAGTCAGGGTCCATCATCGCTTCTTTGCATGTAGTCGGTTCATCATTGTCAAAACAATAACGACTTGCTTATCAAATCTTACTATTTGATTCTTACCGACCCACACGGTTCAATAGGAACTCTAATCTCCGAGATCACACCTTCTGTAATCACGAGAGCCATGAGCATTGTGGCCGCCACCGGGACACTTTCCGGCGCTGCGCTACTTAGCACATATAGCTAAGGTTCAACAACCTTATCAAAGTTCTATTGTCCTCCCACTTAACTTTTCACGAAAAGTTCCTTCTCAAGAAACTTGACGTTCCAAGCGACAAACTCTTTTGTCCTCGGTGTTATGGAGAAATTCCCAACAAATTCTTTGGGATAACCTACAAAGACGTGCTTATCCGACTTTGGTTGTAAACATTTTACTTATGCATAAAATACCAAAATTTAAGAAAAGACAATTCGGGTTTTATCCCAAACCATAACTCATATGGTGTCATTTCAACGGATCACGATAGTGCTCTTTTCAGTGCAAAAGCGGTAGTCTCTAAAGCTTCAATCCTTAAAGCATAATGGCAGTTTTATAAATGACACCTTTGATCTTACCACGTCAAACATGGTTTGATTTCATCTCTCGAATATGCCATACTCCTATGGTTTATCGGGAAACACAAATCATGGAACAATTCCTCAAGTCTTAGGTGTTTTTGCTAAACATGTAACTCAAATATCTTCCTTTATGATCAAATCCTAAACTCTTTATTTTCTTGTTACAATGATTTTCCACTTCATCTTGAAAGTCTTTGAACAACTTTCAAATGTTTCATACTTCTTCCTTATTAAGTAAATATACAGATATATTCACTCAAATTTTCGAATAAAGCATATGAAGCAAAAAGATCCATCGCATATGGCTACACATAATGGACTTATGCACATCAGCATGCACAATTTCCAATAAGCTAGTCATCCGTTCCTCTTTGGCCTATGAATGGAGTTTCAATTATCTCGAGGAAAGTCTCACATGCGTCAATTGATCAAAATCAAAGACTCCAAAAATCCATCTACATGGAGTTTCTTCATGTTTTCTTTCAAATATAATTTAAACAGAGATGTCACTTCATAAGTGATCTTTCAATCATTTGTCTTGCGACATTTTAGCAATAATGTTTATGGATGTGATTTCTCCAACTAGACTTGTAAAAGTTCATCCATCCTTTATGGAATACGGTAATTATTTGAACAACCATTGTTCTCATAATACCGGAACAAAATAACAATTATTTAAACAAATCTTGAAGGCTTGGGTTGATGACAACGAAAAACACAATAACACTTTTTTTGTTTTCGATGAACATCATCACTCATTCTCTTGGTAGTTACTTAGGCCATTGTAGTTCATGAATTGCATTGTCCTGTATGACACTTCATACCAACCAATTCGGTATCCAATACCGGTATCCAATACCTTAGAACCACATTGTTTAACAAGCAAGGAATATAGCCATAACATGTATATCTTCTATATACCTAAGTTGGACATCTCCAACCTTTTCTTTTCTGCCAAATATTTTATAGATTCTCTTTCAATAATTCCTTTTTCTTTTAAAAGAATCTATCAACATCAATAGTGGTGTCATTCACATGACACATAGCACAAAGTGTATATAGTCAAATACTAATACCTTTGGACTTGCACTTTGAAGTTGATCACCATCATCAAATGTTTGGTGTTCTTTCAAAAATCCATTCTTTAGTAATCTATTAGTGTAGTAAACATTTTACTTACATATTCTATTCATCCTTATCATGAAAACTTTCATGATCAAGCTACTATAGCTTATAAGGAAGAATCATGAGTATAATATTAGTTCCCAAAACCTTTTTGGTAGATTCGGATGCCTAACATCTCCATCCTTCATAAATTCTCATACAATATGAGAACATGTATTTTGCTAAATTATACTCTATCATAATGCAACCAAAAACATTGTTTCAGATATCACAATATCTTTCACACATGATGGTGTCTGAAACAATTTCCAGCTCCAATATAATCTTGATATTAAAACAACTTTTGAATATCAATAATCATGGAGGCAAACATGATACTTTAGATACTAACATTGGAATTCTTACTCTTGATTTAATACTACTTATTAAATTTCATGGAGTAAATAGAGTTTGCTGAAAGTTTGCAATAGGACTTATAAACTTTAAATTGACATTCAGAACAATACGATACCAGTTCGTAAAGTAAATATCCAGAATTATATAGTTCTATTATCTCAAATAAAAACTAAGCATAAGGTAGAAAACGAATGCCAATGACTACAACAAACTATGCAAATTCACTTTGATTTAATTTATGACAAATTGAGTTCGACTAATCCAAAGTAGAAATGAACTCCCACTCAAAAACGACATCCCTCGTGCCTTTTTGGTGATTACATGAAACAAATCCACTACACCAAGTCCGATCATCACGTGAGTCGGTGTAGATTCAAAGGCGAGCATCAATATGTTCATCATATCAACTATATGACTCATGCTTAACCTTTCGGTCCGTGTTCCAAGGCCATGTCTGTACATGCTAGGCTCACCAAGTAAGAACCTTAGTATTCGCGTGTGTAAAACTGTCTTACACCCGTTGCATGAAAGCGTAGAGTTGAGAACACCCGATCATCACATGATGTCTCGAAAACACGATCCATATAACGGTGCATACTTAAGGAAGAACACATTTTATCTTGATATTTAAATGAGGGATCATCTTACAATGCTACAGAAAGCGCCAAACTAGCAGTATAAGATGCTAACATCTAATGTGTAAAGTGAGATGATATGGTCCATGCATTTGATCTCTATCACTTGCATCGTGGTATGATCTCTATCATTCCTTTGTGTGTAAGGCCAAGGTCTATGGAACTTACACGCTGAGTGTGTTGTAAGAGTATCTATCATACATCTACTTACAACAATACCATATCAAGACACTAGCCCAGCAACAATCTAAACTAGACGCCTCTAATTTATCAATTGCAAGTTTTACGTGGCTTAGGGCTTTCGGAGATATAACTGTTCTTACCTACGAACATGAACCACAACGAGGATAACTAAGTTATTAGCAACTCGTTGTAAATCAGATATTGACTATAGTAGGAGAGACAGACACCCGCCAGCCACTTATGCAAAACAAGTTGCATGTCAGTCGTGGAACCGGTCTCATGTACGATGACATGTAAGGTTGGTCCGGGCCGCTTCATCCCACTATGCCACCAATATCCAAAATACATAGAAGATGAAATAACATGATCATCATCGCCCACATATCAACATATGTGTACTACCCGTGCTAAGCACCTACGCATAGATCAGGCTCTGATACCACTGTTGGGTCCGCAGCATAGAAAACAAAAAATTTCCTACGGTGTGAACTACACGCCAAGATCTATCTACTAGGTACAAAGCAAAGGGGGGAAACAAGAACTTACCCTTGTAGACAACGAGCTTTGTTAACGAGTAGGAACTCGTGGTTGATGTAGTCGTACACTTGCCGATCTCAAGATCGTGATGAAGTCCAGCAGGTCCGGCTCTAGCACGTCCATCAGATCCAGCTCCAGCACCACCAAGTCCAGCACCGCAAAGTAGCGGTGCATCCGTGATCGCACACACGTCCGGTACCCCGACAACCTCCGTCCCTCGCTCTAGCAAAGCAGCGGAAGCAGCAACTCCTTTCCAGATAAAGCCACCGGGAACATGTATCTCGCTAATCCGAGACCATGGGGAAATAATACTAGAGGGGGAGAGAGATCCTTCACAAGGAGGTGTGTTTATGAAGGTGTGAGAGGGGGGCCTTTTATAGGAGGAGGGGGTGCCCCTCCTTCATGGCCGGCGCCTGGAGGAGGTGGCTCTTCACCTCCTCCATTCATGTGGTGGTAACTCCCTCCACATAAATTTGCCCTTTCACATTCTCTTTTAAAGTCTCCACTTTAAATGCATTAAATTTCTCCAAATTTAATGCTCTCTCATTTAATAAAACTCTTTTATTATTTTTATTCAGAATTTTGTTAATTACTTTAATTAACAAACATTCACATAAAACCCCTTTCAGCAATTTCCCCCGAAACAAATTCGGTGTCTATTGAAATAATTCCAGCGCTTTCTTAAAACTTTATCTGAAACACATTTGCTCCAAATGGTGTCGGTATCCCTTAAGTGTGTCACCCTACGGTTCGCGAATAAGGCAGACATGATCGAGAGCCCTCTCCGATCAATAATCAACAGCGAGACCTAGAGATCCATACTGACTCCTACACATTCAACGATGACTTCTGTGATCGTGAGAACCTTTAACGCTAGTAACTAAATCCCTTTGTCCCGCGATATATTACATGTCCGAGATTCGATCATCGCTATCTCCATACCTAGTTTGATCTCGTTACTGACATGCACTCTTTTCTCGTTCCCATGATATAACATTCTAGTGATCACATCACTTGCTTGCAAGCTATTTCAATGTGATATCACCGAGAGGGCCCAGAGTATATCTATCCGTCATCGGGATGGACAAATCCCACTCTTGAACCATGAGCCTCAACATAACACCTTCAGAGTAATCGAACCCACCTTTATAGTCACCCTGTTATGGTGTGACGTTTGATGTTATCAAGATACTCTTCCGGTGTTAGCAATTAACATGATCTCATGGTCTAAGGACTAAGATTACTTCGTATGATGTTATAGCAATATAAACATAATGACTTGATCGTAATGCTATACTTCGGATGAATGTTCATCACATCATTCCACCAATGGTGTGACCTTGTTATTAACAACATCCAATGTCCATGATCAGGAAACCTTGATCATCTTGTTAATCAACAAGCTAGTCTATAAGAGAGGCATGACTAGGAACCCTTTTTGTTTATTAAACACACATGTATTGATGTTTCCGAATCAATACAATTCTAGCATGTAAAATAAACATTTATCATAAACATGGAATAAGATAATAACCACTTTATTATTGCCTCTCGGGCATATTCCCTTCATAACCAATGTTCTCCAAATATGCGTTGACCCGGAAGAAGGGCTTGACATCCTCCGAGATATACACCAAGGAGAATGCGGGCATCATGCCTCATCCCGAGCCTTGGTGGCAAGGGAGTTCCGGCATGGATTCTACTGGCCAAGTGCCTTGGAACAAGCAGAAGATCTGGTGAGAAAATGCAATGGTTGTCAGAGGTATGCCACCAAGACACATATGCCTATGTCGGAACTCAAGACCATACCAATTACGTGGCCATTTGTTGTATGGTGCTTGGATATGGTTGGCCCGTTCAAACCAGCAAGCGGAAACATGACACACATTTTGGTCATGGTGGACAAGTTTACAAAATGGATTGAAGTGAAACCTATAAGAAAATGTGATGGAGCTAAGGCTGTAACATTTCTCAAAGACATCATTTTGAGATACGGTTATCCACACAGTATTATAACTGATAATGGAACAAATTTTGCGGAAGGAGCATTTGCGCGCTTCTGCCGAGATAAGAAGATCCGACTCGATGTCGCCTCGGTAACCCACCCCGCATCAAACGGACAAGTGGAAAGATCCAACGGATTAGTATTATCCAGGATAAAACCCCGGCTCATTGAGCCACTGCAAAGATCAGCGGGGTGCTAGATAGAAGAACTACCAGCGGTACTGTGGAGCTTAAGAACGACTCTGAATCGATCAACAGGCTATACGCCATTCTTTCTGGTATATGGGGCAGAAGCTGTATTACCAGACGACATAGAGCATGATTCGCCTAGGGTCACCCAATACACAGAAGCCGAAGTGCAAGAAGCCCGGCAAAATGACGTTGATCTGCTAGAAGAAGCAAGAGAACTGGCATTGTCCAGATCCGCCATATATCAGTAAAATCTCCGACGCTATCATAGCCGGAAAGTGTGCCCCCGAGTCTTCCGGGAAGGAGATCTGGTGCTCCGGTTGGTACAACATACTACTGGCATGCATAAACTATCCCCCCCCCCATGGGAAGGGCCATTCATTGTGAGCAAAGCATTGCACAATGATTCTTACTATCTTATAGATGCAAAGCCATAGGAAAAGAACAAGGTGGACAGGTCCGAAGAGGAATCCAAGCGACCGTGGAATGTAGCACTACTTCGTCCCTTCTACACTTAGCAATAAAATAGCAGCGCCTCGAGCAGTAACTCGGGGACTGCCTTAATAATGTTAGTTGTAATTTCTTATGCGGTAGCTGGAATAAGTCGTTCTACTTAACCCGGGTTAGTAATGTGTGAGCACCAAAAACCCAACCCTTCGACTTGCTGCTGTCCAACAAGAATTGGCTTCATGGCAAGCAAGGGAACAAGTTTGGAATTGCGTAGCACATGAAAAATGGCTAAGGAAACAAATTTATTCGAGCTAACGTTTGTTTTTTCAGACTAACCCTGTATTTATTTTCAAGTTATTATGCTGAATTATTTTGAGCCAAGCCTCAAAGTTTCTAAGTATTGTTAAGACAATTTTTGAAGCTCGGATTCGTAAGTCGTAAAACCGAACCAAGGTAGACATGGACCGAGCCAAAGAATTGAACGAACAAGAAAATGAAACTCAGGGACTACGCCCAAGTTAATCCGGCATAAAAACTTAGTAGCAAAATATCACATATCCAGCATACAATTGCACCCGGCATACCGGGGATCTGATAAATTTTCAAGTTTTTTAGAACTAAGGAGCAGCAGGAGGAGCAGGTTCGGCGTCATCATCGATGTCTTCAATATCTGAAGCATCATCTTCCCCGTATTCATCCGACCCATCTTCAATATTCTCATTTTGCTCATCCCCAGCGGATTCCAGGAAGCTCGGCCCTTCAATCCAGTCATGAATAGGAGAATATTCAATGAGGTTGTAGGCACAGGCCTGGCGCCGAGCTACCCACTCCAGGTCATCGGTCCATCTGGATCCGGTGCACCGGCGTGTGAGGAGGCTGAGGTCGATATTCTCATACCATGTGAGAATATGATGAAGGATGGTGTCAGTTGCAGCGCGACCAGCAGATTCTCTCCAGAGGTCAAGCTGGGTCTCAACTTCCATTAATTTCTCGACGAGAGTTGCGATGGTCTCCGGGCTACCCTCTCCGGGCCAGAACGTATTGAAGATGCGCACTGCAACGTCGAGGATATCCTTGCCATAATTCTTGATGGTCTCTACGCGAGAGGACAAGCTGACCAATAGGTCCTCCATGTCCAAGGGAATGTTCTCACCATCAGGAGCAAGGGGAGTACCCCTCTCTCGGCGAAACTTGGCAACAGCAGCGCTGGCAATCGCAGTACCCTCTGGAAAGTGGTCTAGAAACAAGGCAAAGGAAGAACGTAAAGAAAAGACATATGAGGTAACCCGGAAAAGTATGTCGGATAAGAAAAAGGAAGTTACGAGAAATATGGCTATGGATCCGGGTCAACTCCTTGATGCAGGCATCTCGTCTTTTGCGCAGTTGCTCAAGCTCAGCGTTAGCCGACCCAAGCTGGACGTCGGATTCTCTGAGTAGGTCCTGGTCCTTAGAGATCTGGAAAGTAAGACGCTCACGCTCTTATGTGACATCCTAGCCAACTTTTTGGAGCTCGGTTTTGTGTTGGGCCTTCATCTTCTCCATCTCAGCCTTGAGCTTGGCTATCTCGTCGTCCTTGGTCCGGAGGAGGGCAAGCTCATCATTCTTCTTCTTCAGCTCAGCTTGATGCTGTCCTGCTTGTTCGAGAAAATGCAGCATCATATCAGGCATGGGCACACTATCCTCAAGCGATGCTGAAATAGTATGTTGACCCGGCAAAGCCGAGGAGTGAATGTTTGCCGAGCCGAGGAGAAGAAGAAATGGAAAACACAACAAGGTATAACGAAAGAGGACATACCCCAGATTTCCTCCAAGTTCTTCCGCATAATTTTGTTCTCAGCCTCCACCCCAGCTGCAGAAACCGAATGAAGAGATTAGTCCGACGGAAGAAAGTGAAGGAAAACGGAGAGGTGCTGAGGGAGAAAATTACCCCTCTTTTCATGCTCTACGCCAAGTGCAACATGTTTTGCGTGCAGGATCTTGTGGGTATCAAGCAGGCGTTGAAATTCGGCGCTCCGGCGATTGGTAGTTACCTAAAAGAATTACAGAAGTGTAAAATTAGTTTGGTGCATATCCGAAGTGTACAAAGATCCGGGCCAAGTGGAACTTAACCCGGCTCTAGGTATGTGCATATTTGAAGTGTGCAAGATCCGGGCCAAGTGGAACTTAACCCGGCTCTAGGTGTGTGCATATCCAAAGTGTACAAGATCCGGGCCAAGTGGAACTTAACCCGGCTCTAGGTGTGTGCATATTCGAAGTGTGCAAGATCCTGGCCAAGTGGAACTTAACCTAGCTCTAGGTGTGTGCATATTCGAAGTGTGTATGATCCGGGCCAAGTGGAACTTAACCCGGCTCTAGGTGTGTGCATATTCGAAGTGTGCAAGATCCGGGCCAAGTGGAACTTAACCTGTCTCTAGGTGTGTGCATATTCGAAGTGTGTAAGATCCGGGCCAAGTGGAACTTAACCCGGCTCTAGGTGTGTGCATATTCGAAGTGTGTAAGATCCGGGCCAAGTGGAACTTAACCCGGCTCTAGGTGTGTGCATATTTGAAGTTTACATGCAGCTACGTTGATTTTCTAATGAGCATCCGGCCGAGTAACAAGCTACTCCACCGGAGGCTCGGGGACTAATGGTTATTATCTACAGCATGTAAAGGAGAAACGACATACCTCCATCATTCGCCCCATGAGGTTAATTGCCTTGGCGGCAGTATTCATCTGGGCAGAAAATTCTGCGGGGCTGAACTTTTCCGGGAGATCGTCGTTGTAGACGAACTCCGCCTTATTCCAGTTCATGACGAACTCGATAAGGCTTGGAGGGTAACGTTCGCCAGTGGGCATGTGGGGTGCCACCAAGCCCTTCGCATGAGCTTCCTTCCTCTCGATTAGGGCAAGAGATGGGCTGGTGTGCAGAACCATCTGCTGCGCATCTCTTGGCTCGGCAGGAACATCCGTCGCTGCTGGTGATTTCTTCGGAAGCATTGACGATAGGGTTCGCTGCCCGGCCTCGACGGATGTAGACTTGGCAGTATCCGGAGCCTTCTTGCCTTTAGCTTGCTGGGAAGAAGTAATCACGGTGGATTTCCCTTTGGAAGCTGCTGGAATAGTTCCTCGCTGAGGCTGAGATGACTCGGACGAGGCAAAAGAACTTGGAACTGGAGCTGTTGTGGGTTTCCTGGCTGCCGGGACAGGTGTTGGCTCGGAAGCTGGTACTGGAGCTGCTGCTGGTGCTGGTGTTGCGGTAGACTTGGTGGTTGCTGGTTGCGGCAATGCCGAAGTGGTGGACGCCGTTGCCTCGGCCGAACCGACCCCTCCCGCTTCGAGGTTGCGTTCCTCTTGATGAGGTACTGTGGAACCCGGAGCAGCCGCAGAGCCCTCCGGAATAGGGCTCAGCGGGCGTGACTCGGCGTCACCAGGAGGGGAAGGACCGGACCGAAGGGGAGAAGAGATGCTCGATCCGCTCTGAGGGACCTCCATAGGCGGCCTGAAAAAGAGAATAAGGTCAGGTGTGAAATTACCGCGATGCAAGGAAAAGAGAGTTGCGCAGTGAAAAACGACTTACGCATCCGAGGTCTCGGCCTCCTTGGGTTTCCAGGACCTCCGTGCCGGGGCTTTGCCTGCCCGCTTGAGGCAGTCTTGTCTCCGGCCTTCTTTTGCCTTTTTGTGGGCTGAGAAGGTTCAGAGGAAGAACTTGACGCGGATCCGCGCTTCTTCTTCGACACCACCGGAATCGGCTCGCCCGTGGCAAGTGGAGGATCCTCGTGGATATGCCCACCGGGGTTAGCTGATGCCAGAAAGGCAAAAGAAAGAGGGACAGCCTCAACGGGTTCAATCACGTCGATATCCGAGTCATCCTCATCATCGGGCCAATCTCTAAGAGAAGAGAATTTACCGCTGGGTCGTTTGGTGGCATCGGTCATAGGGAGGAACATCTCCTGGTCCGGCTCCTCCTCATCCGGGATCTGTCGGTCCGGCGCCCACTTAAGGGTCGGATCCGTACCATCCTCGAGAGTTTGCTGAAGGAACAGCTGAGAAAAAGCACGAAGAACAGAGTCAAAAATATGACAAAAACCGACACATACTTGATCCGAAATAAGTTTATCCCGCGAAGCTTACCGCGGGAGGGAGCCTGTCACGGCAGTAATGCTCGATTCCCCACGTCCATTCGGCGGAGAAATCCTTGTGAGTGGTGAACAGAGCCTTGACCCGGCGGAAGATCTCTGTGTTGCTCAATTCAAAGGAGGAGGTTCGGTTGGGGTCGCGACCGAAGCTCATCTGGCACAACTTGTGGGTGCGCCTCTAGAGGGGAGAGATCCGGTTGCGCACGAATGTGATCATAGCATCCTCGTTGCACAGTCCGAGCTTCTTCAGCTCCGCGAACCTCTTGTTGACTTGGTTGGCCAGAGCGGTAGGTTTCTTGGCGACCTCCTCCCAGACATCCGTGTCAGGGAGACCCGGAGCATAGGGAAGCAACCGAATCAAGTCTTCGGTACCCTCGTTTCGGATGTAGAAGAAGGTCCAAGCCCATCCTTTGCAGGAGTCAAGCCCGGTGACCCGGGGAAAGATCGAAAATCTCCGAGGCAAGATCGAGGCAGCTCCGAACTGGGTGAGCTGCTTGTCCTCCGACTCAACGTGGATGTTGGGGACGACGTTGCGATGAAGACCGAAGAACCGGATCCACAGCTCCTTCGTGGGCCATAGTCCGGTATAGCCTTCGATCGTAGATACAAAGGCAGAAAGAGAGGTGATTGCGTTCGCTGGGAGCTGGTGCGGCTGCAGGTGGTATGTCCTAACCCAATCCCGGAAGAAATCACTCACCGGGAGACCAAATCCCCGTTGGAAATGGGATAGGAATACAATGAACTCACCCGGATTGGGTAAGGGGGCCAGTTCCGAGGAGGGGAGACGAGCGGCGACGCCGGCGGGAATACGCCTAGTCCGGTAAAGCCAGTCAATGTCGTCTTGACAGACCCACGAACCGGCCCATGCGCTGCGGTCTGCCACGCCGGCGTCCTCCTCCATCTCCTGTTCGGCGACGACGAGCTCCTCCTCCGCCATCTCGTATTCGCTGTCCTCGCTGGAGCTAGCAGCGACGGGGATCTGTGGCCTGGATTGGCGAGGACCCGTGGCTAAGCAGTTGCACAGCGGTGGCTGCGGTGCGGAGGCACGGGGAGGTGCGGCGGCGGCGTTGCTGCTGGAAAGCACCGGCAGCGGCGTGGTCACAGGGAAGAAGAAGGAGAAAACACAACGGGCAAAGGGGCGCGGAGATGGAAAAATACTAAGGGACGCGCCCCTCCCCTATTTAACCATCCCCAGTGACGGATGAGTGGGATCGCGCTGCGCCGGCGAGCCACACGGTGTGGCCGTGTATCCTCGGCATCAGCCAATCAGAGAAAAGCCACACAAGGGGCCACAGAGTAGATGTGATCCCATGACGCGACGTGCTGTTGCGGTAAACGAGGAGACAGGCATGACGTAACCCTCGCACAGTGAAACTGACAATTACTGTGGCGGTTACTATGCAGGCCCTTAAAATAAGACAAGGTAATGATTAACCTTCGCATGGGTTGGCGTATGAGAGAAGGAAACGGGGCCCGGATCAAACCATGATAACCATGGGATCCGAGCCAAAGTGGTGACCCGGCAGGCAAGTAAAAACTTGGAACGTGCGAAGGGAACGTAAATCCATATAATCCGAGATAAGGAGCTGACCCAGAATTAAACGTCTGAGGCTCGGACATAAATGAACCTGATGTGGCCTTAGTGGCCAAGGCAGCTAAGACCGCACCAGCTTCGGGTACTAATGTTGGGGGGATACCCCCGGTAGGGTCACTCCGGGGTATAAAGGCCGGGTTAGCCGAGGTTCGGCAAGGTCAAAGCAGATGCTGGCCGAGTCACCTCAAGGCAGGCCGGATCACGGAGTAACTCGGACCAGGGGGTCGCCTAACGTTGTCTCATCCGACTTAAGGAGTAAGTCGGAAATGCTTGTCTAACTTACATGCAGGAACAGGTGTAGCCGGATCTACTATGACCCGGATCCTCGCTTAGCTTCTAGGAGAAGGAAGGAATCTCTCTGGTCAAAAAAGAAGGTCCGGTACGTACTGGATGAGCGAATAAAGCAAGGGCAGGACCATCGGGTCATGGCCGACAAGGGTGACGACGCTCACGTCGGCTGACGCAGGCTTGAGACTACGCTAAAGCATGCGTGTGTGGGAAAAGCACCCCGGTTGGGTTACCACTTTGGGAGGGGGCATATTCTTAGGAATATGCCTCCACGTATGCCCTAGGCCAGGACCGAACCACCTCTATATAAGGGGGGTTAGGGTTCTGGTAGAGGGGGTTGGGAAAATAGAGGTTGGCAGAATTCTAGTTGGTTGAGCACTAGTTGATCTAGGGTTCTTGGGCAAGATAGTAGGCTAGAGTAAGAGAGCACCTTCTTCCTCCTCTCGCCAATACAGCTCAAGAAGCACTTGTAATCTTGAAGATATAGCAATACAAACTTTTGTGTGGAGAATCACTCTACTATCCCTCCCTGGATTCCCCTAGCGCATATTAGTCCCCACCTTTAGCCTATCCATGGCATCTGCTGTGACACCACCATGACATCAGGCCATAATAATAGCCCTTCTAATCCAATGAGTACTGCAAGTTTGTATTGTGATGACATGATCACTCCTAATCAGCATGATCAACTTACATTATTTTTGGGGTGTGAAGAGTTATCAAGAAAAACCTCTTTGGTAGATATGAGTGCTTCTGATATGAATAGCGTCCTGCATGGTTGTCATCTTTATTGTGTTGATAATTGCCACACCAATACTTACATACAAAATATCCTAAAAGATGAGATCTTACCAAAATATGACATGACTAATATGTGTTTTGGTCTTATTAATGAAAAGGAGGAATCCTCCAAAGTTTCTTCTACTGTCTCTAACAATGAACCAGGGTATATGGAGAAGCTTCCTTTCAAGCCTCTCCCTCCTAAAGAGAAGAAGAAAAAGAAGAAGAGGAGGAGTAAAAGGAGAGAGGAAACGGTATTTTCCCCTAAGCATGTTGCTCCTATTATAGTTTTTTGATGAGTCTGAACTCGACGATATTCCTATGCCTATTACCTATAGTAGTGATCATGATTGGGAAAAGCACACTACTTTTGATATTGAAAATCTCTTCGGTACCAATTCTGAAAATGATGATATTAATAATTATTGTACTATTAGTGTATCCATGTTCCTTCCAATGATGATATGTTTACAACCGAACACACTTTGGAAGATAACTATTCTATTGCTTATGATGATACTATACCTCCAATATATGATGATTGTAATAATGAATATGATATTTTCAGTCCACCTACTATTGAGGAGAAAATTAATTATGATTACAATATGCCTCCTATATTTGATGATTATGGTGATGAGAATAATAATGATAGCTATTTTGTTGAATTTGCTCCCACTATAATCAATAAGAATGACTATGTTTATGTGGGGAGTATTAATTCTTGTATGCATGTGGCTCATGATAAGAATGTTTCATGTGATTGTTATATTGTTAATTGTATTCATGATGCTACTGAAAGTTATTATGAGAGAGGGAAACATGGTTTTATGTGTCTCAACAATATTAAGTTTCCCCTCTTTATGTTGAAAGTCTTGAAGTTGCACTTGTTTTGCTTTCCTATGCTTGTTGCTTTGTGTTTTCATGACTTGTTTCTTTACAAGATTCGTGTGCATAGGAAGTGGGTTAGACTTAAATGTGCTTTAAATTTGCTTCTTGATGCTCTCTTTTACTTCAATTCATATTTTCTATGTGAGCATCTTCTCAAACTATCATGCCTAACTTAAAGGCGTTAAAGAAAAATACTTATTGGGAGATAACCCAAAAGTTTTAGATGAGTCTTGGAAGTTATTACCTCAGTAATAACTGTTCCTTATCCTTTTTATTTGCTTTTTGTGCCAAGAGTAACCTCTAATGAGAGACAAGTAATGCTTGGGAATGTTGTTGTCCCAAAACAGATTTCTATGCTTCACCGTAAAAATTCGTGTAAAATCTCTCTACGTCCTTTTGAGGCGTGAATTTTTGTGCTTCTGCCCCAGGTTGTTATTTAACTTTCGTTACTTCAACACGTTTTGATTTGAGCAACATAAGGTCTTCTAACAAATTCGGGTTTACCTGCTGGTCTGTTTTGACAGATTTCTGCCATTATTTGTATTTGCTTCTTGTTGATTCCTTTTTGAGTTCTTTTGGGTTGAGCTTTTTGAGGGAAGTTCTACAGTAGCTTGTGTTTTAATGGAAGTTTTATTGGTGTTGGAACTGAACCTAAAGACTTATTATCTTGAGTGTACTAACGTTGCTAATAAAGATTGTCTGAGTTTTGTATGAAGGAAAAATTTCAGGTGTATGGAAGGAATGAGTAATGAGATGAAGGATGGACTAAAGCTCAAGCTTGGGGATGCCACGCGTGTCACCCCAATAAATATCCAAGAAGTACAAGCGTCAAAGCTTGGGGATGCCCAAGGAATCCCCTTCTTCATCAATAAAAATCCCAGGTTTCTTCCAAGCACTTTATTTTTATTGTTTCATACACAGTTGTGTTGTTCTTGGAGCGTCTTCTTTTTCGTTTTCATTTTGGTTTTTCGTCTGCTTTGTTTTATTAGTTCTCTAAATAAATTTGTTGGACCCCCTATTTCATACATTGGTTTTCAAATAGTTTGGTTTGGGTTGGAAAAGAGTAGGAAAGTTCTTGCTTAAGTGGTGAAGAGAGCTTGTTTTTGACTGTGGCATATGCTTTGTCATGCCATGCTCCATATTGTTTTGGCTTTATGCTTAGTATTCCTTGCTGTAGCATGACATGTTATAAACAATTGAGATAGCTTAATGTTTCTTGGAAGAATCATGTGTTGTTTTAGCATAGTAAAGCATAGTATTGTGGTTTTCTCCTTTGATGCTTTATTTGGGTTGACTTGGCGCATGCTCACACCATGTTATGACTATCCCAAGTCACCATAGCCTTTATGATCCTTTAGTTTTCAACTTGTAGTATCACTTTATGCTTTGATCAATGATGTTTTGTCGCTTTGCATGATTATGGCCATTATTACTCTCTTAGTTGGTCGCTCCCAGTCTTTTGCTAGCCTCCGTAACCAAGTATGAGTTCCACTCATGCATCCAACTCCTAAAACCAAGTTATTCCAAAGAGTCCACCATACCTACCTATTAGCATATGCTATTCCAAGTATATTCATGTTTTTGTCTACCTTCTGAATAAAACTTGTTATGAGAAAACTAGTGATTGAAGCTCTCACGAACTTGATGGGACACTTTACTTTTCTTGCCCTTAATAAACTTGACCCATTGTGTCCATCTTTGTTGAGTATATGCTTGCGCTTTATAAGTTGAAATTAGAATAACCATGTATCATGGGGAACGCTTTCAACGTTGCACTTATACTTTGTACCCTTTTGATATCATGTTCTTTTGCTTATGGATCCCGGCGGTGTGAAATAAAAGTGGAACTTGTAAGATCATGGAGTTTGTATGTGTGTTAGAGAAATGCTTGGGCTGCTAGCCTAAGCCATGCCTAATCATGGTGGAAACTTGCAGCATAACCATAATGAGCACTCTATGAAGCATCCTCAATAAAAACCTATGCAAATAGCAAATAAAAAGATCGCTGAGATGCTCATTGTCTGCTTGCCTTGTCATTTTGATTATGGGATAGCTCCTGTATCATGTGCAAGGGGTACCCCGTTGGCGGTTCTCTATGATACACATGTACTTACGATGACAAGAACTTACCGGTGACTAAACTTGAGTAGCATGAGGAGCGTCCCTCGTATTCAAGGGACATGAGATTTCCAACTTATACAATTCGTCAGGCATATACACCATAGTTTGTTCACTTTACCCTTAATCACTTCAAGATGCTTATGATAGGGGCATTGAGAGCTGAAAGCTATTAAGTACCATAATTTTTGGAAGCTCTTTATGAGACTTGAATCCCTACTTCCTTCTATGAAGGCCTTTCTTTTACCTTTTTGTTGAGTCTCCACCTTCTACCTTTATGCACCTACTTTGAGAGCATAGTGGCCATTCTTAGTTCTATGTGCTTTGTCCCAAGACTTGTTGATTGATGCATACCTTGATATTGTTTTTTTAACTATTTGTATCTAGTCACTCTTATAAACTTTGAAGGTGTCCTATGCATTTATGTTTGCTACTCTGTGAGGGACATGCTGAATACCACTATGCTATGTTTTCCTTATGTGAAACAAACAAACGTCTGGCAAAGCATTGTTATTCATGAATCTTTTGTTTGTGCCTTTTCATGTTGCAACATAGTTTCTTTGTCTTGTTGCTAGAACTTTCTCTTTCATGTTATGGTTGAAGTACTATGATCACAGCTTCGAATGTTTTACAAATACTTTGATCAAGTTTATGATGGTGCATGTCACCTCAAAATTTATTCTTTCTTTTTATCACTTACCTACTCAAGGACGAGCAGGAGTTAAGCTTGGGGATGTTGATACATTGCTAATGTATCCATAATTTTTGATGTTCCATGCTTGGTTTTATCTACTTTCTTATGTTTTGTCCACACTTTGGAGTACTTTTCATATGATTTCTAGGACTAACTATTAACAAGAGCCACAGTGCCAGTTGCCTATTTTCTGCTATTTTTGGTTCCAGAAAGTCAGAAAATGAATATTCTCGGAATTGGACTAGACAAAAGCCAAAGTCGTTATTTTCCCGAAAGATTCACGGAGCCAGAAGGAGAGACGAAGGGGGGCCACAGGGTGGCCAAACCACCCCTAGGTGCGGGTCCCCCTAGGCCGTGCTAGGGCATGGTGTGGGCCCCCTGGCTGCCCATCGACCTTGCCTCTCCGCCTATAAGATGCTTCCTGATGCAAAAACCCTAGATCGTCAAGCCTCCAGCCATGAAAAGTTGTGCAGCGCCGCCGCCACCGAAGGGGAGATTCAGGGGACAGAAAGTCTCTGTTCCGGCACCCTGGCGGGACGGGGAAGTGCCCCTGGACCCATCTTCATTGATCTCCACCACCATCTCCATCACCATTGCTGATTCCCATGATGAGGAGGGAGTAGTTCTCTCTCGAGGCTAAGGGTTCTACTGGTAGCTATGTGTTCATATCTCTCTCTATGCATGATCTTATTGAGATGATGATCTTGTAATCTATAGATCTACCGTGCTACTCAAGTGCTTTAATAGATCTCTGCTCTCCCCATGTGTGTGAAGTTGACAGTGTGCACACCATGGTGGCACTTAGGCTAGAGATTTCAAATACTTGTTTTGAGTTATATTTGGAGTTGGATGTCTGTATGAAATTGTGGTGTTTGTTTGAACCATCTAGTGCTCAAGGTGACAGTGTGGGGTTATCTAGATGGGAAAGGCTTACTTTGAGGTGTGCTGTTATAGCCCTACCATGGATTAGAGTGTCCAACCGGAGAGTAGTTCAATGTAGTATCATAAAGAAGAATATATTTATATGAGAGTGTTCACTAGTGAAAGTATGGTCCCTAGGCCTTGTTTCTAAGCACTGAAACACCATTTGCTATTAGATCTATTACATGTTTGCTTGCTTATATCTTTATTTCAGTTTTACTTTAGTCTTTTCCACACCATCAAGCTATTTTCTATCACCGTTACCACTTATAATTATCTATACCACTTGTATTTCACTATCTCTTCGCCGAACTAGTGCACCTATACACCTGACAAGTGTATTGGGTGTGTTGGGGACACAAGAGACTTCTTGTATCTTGATTGCAGGGTTGCTTGAGAGGGGATACCTTTGCCCACTTCCTCCCTGAGTTCGATAAACCTTGGGTGATCCACTTAAGGGAGAACTTGCTGCTGTTCCACAAACCTCTACACTTGGAGGCCCAACAACTGTCTACAAGAATAGAAGTGCGTAGACATCAGCGATGCGTTCAGAACAAATCTTATGGATGATATCCACTTCATCTTCTGCCATCTTCTTGTACCTAAAGACTTCTTGCTCCAGTGCTTCCATCCTGTACTCCAGACTTCCTTCACCTTTAGGGCCTTGAACCGCTTTTATCCGTACCTCCCCATCTTCAAGCAACAACTCGTTGGGATGAATTTTCAACTCTCGCATGTATGGGTTGATGATATCCACTGGGGCATCTTCTTTGGCTGATCCAGAGGAAGACATTGTGGCTCCAAAACTGGGACTCTACCTGTCAAAAACAGATCGAAACAAAAACACGATGAGAACACGATACACGAACCTCGAAAGATCCGGGATATTATATATTACGAAGTTTTACAACAAAAGGAAGGTACTGGGAGAAAATGGGTCGGAGACGGAGGCCGAGGTGGCCACACCACCTGCTGGCGCAGCCAGGGGGGTCGCGCCAGGGGGTGGTGTGAGCCACCCTAGCTCTGTTTCCGTCCCTATTTGGCTTCGTAGCTTTCCTTGATGGATAAAAATAGCAAAAGTATAATTGGATAGAATTTTCACGGAACTTTTCTTACTAGATATGTTACCTATTTGAAAACGGACTCTGTAGGTCTTTGAATTTGGTCTTTGATAAATTTTTCTAGGGTTATAACTTGAAAAGCATCAACATCTTCATTGTAAGAATCTCTAGCAATATAGTGCTTGAGTCACTTCCCATTCACCACTTGTGTAGTGTTATCTTTTAAATAAGAAATTTTTATTGCTCCTGAACGGTACACTTCTTCAATAACGAAAGGTCCTTCCCATTTTGACAGTAGTTTCCCTGCAAAAAATCTGAGACGAGACCTATATAATAGAACTTTTTCACCAACATGGAATTCTCTCTTAAGTATTCGCTTGTCATGCCATCTTTTAACTTTTTCCTTAAAGAGTCTAGCATTCTCATATGCTTCACTCCTCCATTCATCCAACGAACTTAAGTCAAATAATCTTTTTTCACCAGCAAGCTTACAATGTCTATTAAGTTCTTTAACTGCCCAATAAGCTTTGTGTTCTAATTCTAAAGGTAGGTGACAAGCTTTCCCATAAACCAGTTTATAAGGAGACATCCCCGTAGGGTTTTATAGTCAGTCCTATAAGCCCATAAAGCATCGTTCAACTTTTTAGCCCAATTTTTTCTAGACCTATTAACAGTATTTTGCAAGATGGAATTAATTTCTCTATTTGATAACTCTACTTGTCCACTAGTTTGGGGATGATAAGCTGAAGCGATTCTATGATTAACACCATATTTAGCAAGGGTCTTTCTAAAACCACCATGAATGAAATGAGAACCTCCATCAGTCATAAGATACCTAGGCACTCCAAACCTAGGAAATATAACATGCTTAAGCATTTTTAGAGAGGTCTTCCCATCAGCACTCTCCGTAGGTATAACTTCTACCCACCTAGTGACATAATCAACAGCAACAAGAATATGAGTATAACCTTTTGAGGGAGGAAAAGGACCCATAAAGTCAAATCCCCAACAATCAAAGGGTTCAATAACTAGAGAGTAGTTCATAGGCATTTCATTGCGTCTAGAAATATTACCAAAACGCTGACACTCATCACAAGATAAAACAAATTTTCTTGCATCCTTAAAAAGGGTAGGCCAGTAGAAACCTGATTGTACCACCTTTTGCGCGGTTCTATCTCCTGCATGATGTCCTCCATAGGCACTACCATGACATTTCCGCAATATCTCCTTTTGTTCATATTCTGGAACACATCTTCGCATAATACCATCCACTCCTTCTTTATATAAATGTGGGTCATCCCAAAAATAATGCCTCAAATCATAAAAGAACTTCCTTCTTTGCTAAGCTGTGAAAGTTGGAGGCAAATACTTGGAGACAATAAAGTTAGCATAATCATCATACCAAGGGCTCCCTCGCGAGCTTACCCCTACTGTAGCCAACTGTTCATTTGGGAAACTATCATTAACAGGCATAGGATCAAAAGAGATGTTTTCCAATCAAGATAAATTATCAACTACAGGATTTTTAGCACCTTTCCTGTCTACAATATGTAGGTCAAAATCCTGTAAGAGTAGCACCCATCTAATAAGCCTAGGCTTAGCATCTTTCTTCATCATAAGGTACTTAATAGCAGCATGATCAGTATGAATGGTAACATTTGAGTCTACAATATAAGGTCTAAACTTATCACAAGCAAAAACGACGGCTAGGAATTCTTTTTCAGTAGTAGCATAATTCCTTTGAGCAGTGTCAAGAGTCTTACTAGCATAATGGATAACATTTAACTTTTTATCAATTCGTTGCCCAAGGACAGCACCTATAGCAAAATCACTAGCATCACACATTATTTCAAAGGGTAAGCTCCAATCAGGTGGTTGAACGATAGGAGCTGTAGTTAAAGCCTTCTTTAGAGATTCAAAATCTTCCTTACAATCATCATCAAAGACAAAGGGTACATATTTTTGAAGAAGATTAGTGAGGGGTTTTGATATCTCAGAGAAATCTTTAATAAACTTTCCATAGAAACCAGCATGACCAAGGATACTACAAATACCTTTGATGTCTCTTGGACAGGGCATTTTCTCAATTGCCTCAACTTTAGCTCTATCAACTTCTATGCCTCTTTCAGAAACCTTATGTCCAAGTACAATCCCTTCATTCACCATGAAGTGGCATTTCTCCCAATTAAGAACAAGATTAGTTTCTTCACATCTCTGCAAAACTTTATCGAGGTTGTGCAGACAATTATCAAAAGAAGTTCCATAGACGGAGAAGTCATCCATGAACACTTCCACAATTTCCTCACAAAAACCATGAAAGATAGCAGACATGCATCTTTGAAAAGTAGCAGGAGCATTACATAAACCAAAAGGCATACGTCTATAAGCATAGGTTCCGTAAGGGCATGTAAAAGTAGTTTTTTCTTGATCTTGTTGTTTAACAGCAATTTGAGAGAAACCAGAATATCCATCAAGAAAACAAAAATGGGTCTTTTTAGACAACCCTTTTAACATTTGATCAATAAAAGGAAGTGGGTAATGATCTTTCTTAGTAACTTTGTTAACTTTCCTGAAATCAATGCACATTCTATAGCCTACTACTATTCTTTGGGGAATAAGCTCATTATTATCATTAGGGACGACGGTAATTCCCCCTTTTTAGGGACACAATGAACAGGACTAGCCCATTCACTATCAGCAATAGGGTAAATAATACCAGCATTAAGGAGTTTGAATACCTCATTTCTTACCACTTCCTTCATCTTAGGATTTAAACATCGTTGGTGCTCTACCACTAGCTTTGCATCTGGTTCTATATTGATAACATGCTGACATATAGTAGGAGAAATCCCTTTCAAATCATCCAGAGTATAGCCCATAGCCCCTCGGTGTTTCTTCAATACCTCCAATAACCTTTCTTCTTCCTTCCCTGAAATTTAGAGCTAATAATAACATGATATATCTTATTATCATCAATGTAAGCATATTTAAGATCGTCAGGTAAAGGTTTTAGATTGAAGACCGGATCCTTTTTAGGTGGCAACGTGGTACCCAAGTCTTCTACATGCAAGTTATGCTTAAGCATCTTAGGTTGACGACAGAGAATCTCGTCAATCTCATTTCTTTCTTCCATGAAGATTTCACTTTCATGATCTTCCATAAATTGCTGCAAAGCATTGTTAGGAGCAAGATAAATAGAAGCAAGTTGTTCAACTCTAAAATCCTCATTATGGGTTTCATTTTCACAAGGTTCTTTAGTAAATTTCGAAAAATTAAACTCATAAGATTCCCGATCAAATTTAGTCAAGATTTTCTCCCTTTTGCAGTCTATAATAGCTCCACAAGTAGTCAAGAAAGGTCTACGAAAAATGATGGGTAAGTTTTACTAGCAGCTGAACCAAGTACTAGAAAATTAGTAGGATATTTAATCTTACCACAAAGAACTTCTACATCCCGCACAATACCAATTGGAGAGATGGTCTCTCTATTAGCAAGGTGAATAACCACATCAATCTCTTCTAGTTCGTAGGGACTGATTTCATGCATAATTTCTTTGTAAAGCTCATAAGGAATAGCACTTGAACTTGCACCAATATCACATAAACCATAATAGCAATGATCACCAATTCTAACAGAAAGCACAGGGACACTATCCTTTTTAGTTCTATTAGGATGTGAGACAATATTAGAAGCATCCTCACAAAAGACTATGTGTCCATCTTCTACACTTTTAGTGACAAGGTCTTTCACAATTGCTACAATAGGTTCAATGCTTATTTGTTCATCAGGTTTTACAGTTCTTTTTGCACTTTTATTGATTACACTAGTTATCATAGGATGATCCTTTACCTTATCCGGGAAGCGTATATTCTCGATATAAGGTTCAGGTAGGATGTGATCAATACTACAAAATTCAGTACTCCCAACAGGAACACAGTCAACAATATCTTTATATGGTGCATGGTACTTGTTCCATCCCTTTTTTGGAATTTCAATATAATAAGAAAAAGCCTTAAAACAATTTGTAATGACTTGAGAATCAACACCATAAGCATTACTAATATTTTGAAAGTCATCAGTTCCCATAAAAGATTCAACGCATTCATAATCATAATTTATACCTGACTTTCTTCCTTTGTCATTCTCCCATGCTTCAACATTGTCTTGAATACGGTCTAGAAGATCCCATTTAGCTTCTTCTTCCATGCGTGTAAATGATCCAGCACAAGAGGCATCCAATAAATCCTTATCATGAAGAGAAAGCCTTGCATAAAAGTTATTGATAATAATATTGTTGGGGAGCTCATGAATGGGACATTTGAGCATTAGTAACTTCAATCTCCCCCAAGCTTGAGTTGTACTCTCTCCATCAAGAGGCCAAAATTTGTATATTTGATTCCGATCTTTATGAATCTCACTAGGAGGATAAAATTTTGAATAAAAGAGAGGTACTATTTCTTCCCATTCAAGAGCTTGACCATTCTTTAGCAGCTTATACCAGTCCTCAGCTCTTCCTTTTAGTGATAATGAGAATAACTTCTTCTTGACTTGATCTGTTGTAATACCTGCACACTTGAACAACCCGCATAATTCGTGTAAAAAGAGCAAATGATCACCAGGATGGACAGTTCCATCTCCAACATAATAGTTATCCATAACACGATCAATAATTCTTGTAGGTATTTTAAAAGTATCATTCTCAGCAGGTGGTGGTTCATCTACTACCTTAGCAGTGGTAGTAGCATTACGAAATAAGAAACTCAACGAATTATCCATAATGAAAATAAAGCAACTAACAGAAGTAAACAATACTCATAGTAGAAGTTTCCTTTACCAGTTCCACCCTCCAATAGCGCTTCACTCCCCGTCAACGGTGCCAGAAAATAGTCTTGATGACCCACAAGTATAGGGGGTGTATCGCAGTATTTTAGATAAGTAAGAGTGTCGAACCCAACGAGGAGCAGAAGGTGTTGGCGAGTGGCTAGGAGTAGGAATTCTCTGTAAATACTTAGCAAACGGATTTTTAGGGGTTTTTGACAATGCAGGTAAATAAAGTACGAGTAAATAAAAGACAATAAGAATAAATGCAGCAAGTGGCCCAATCATTTCTTTAGCAAAGGACAAGCTGGTTGTATTACTTGAGATGACCAAACGTTCTCGAGGACACATGGGAATATCGTCAAGTGCTTTCGCTTCATATAGTTGATTAATATTCTTTAGTTTGCTAAGTGTTGTGTGGGTGAACCTGTGCTAATGTATCGACCTTCCTAGGACTAATACATACTTGTGATTATACCCCTTGCAAGCATCCGCAAGTACAAGAAAGTAATTAAGGTAGAAACCTAACCACAACTTTAAACTCTAAGACCCTAACATCCCTTGTGCAATGGTTTCCTAACGGGGGTTCAGGTTTCTGTCACTCCGGTAACCCCTACGATTAGTAGAAAAATACACAATGCATTCCCCTTGGCCCATATAGGTGAAGTGTCATGTAGTCAACGTTCACATTACACCACTAGAAGAAGTACACCATAACTTAAATATCAAACTATTGAATCTTTCTCAACACAGTTCCACTACTAACAACATGACTTCTCCCATGTCCTCAAGAACAAAATGAACTACTCACAAGACATCATATGGATCATGATCAGAGATGAAATAATGATGTGTAACAATCTGAACATAAACGATAATTCAATGGTTCACTCAATAGCATCAACTACAAGGAGTAATCAACACTGGGAAAGTTTCCCCTAAGAACTATGCAAGATTCAACCCAATTGTTACAGTGGTATGAGGTGGTGATTATGGTGCTTGTTATGATGATGGTGGTGGTGATGATGATGATGATCCCGATGAAGTCCAGCTTGATGGTGGTGTTGATGGCGATGATCTCCCCTCTTAGGGAAGGAATTCCCCTGGCAGAATTCTGTCTGCTGGAGAGATCTTTCTCTCTTGGTGTTTTTCGCCCCGCAGAGGTGGCGGAATATTTCTGTGGTCGCTCCCCGAGTCTTAGGATTTCTGGAGGATAATATACACCAGAGGGGAGAGGCTGGAGTGGACCAGGGTGGCCACACCACCTGGTGGCGCGGCCTGGGGTGGCCCGCGCCAGGGGGTGGTGTGGGCCCCCTGTGGCCCATCTCCATTTCCCCTTCTAGCTTTCTTTGTCTTCTGGAAAAATAGGATTTTCCATGTATTTTCCCGTATTTTCTGATCTTCGCGAATTTTGCCTCCAAACAGCACATTTTCAATCAGAATCCTGACTGCAGTGGTCCATGCTCCAGAAGTCATCGACCATGCAAAAACAGATGAAATAAATAAGTATCATCTCTTAATATGAAATATATCAATGAATAACAATAAATTATGATACAGAATAGTGATGCAAAATGGACGTATCAGTGAGATGTGATGTGCCTTCATATATTTTCCATTAGTTTGTGATTGATTCTAAATACTATAATATGTGTGCTTGACTATTTGTGGCATGCCTAATGCTTATTGTCCAATTAAGGGCCTAGACAACATGATACTTTGTTCGCTAGTGGACCGGCGACCCTCGGGTGACACGGGGATATCAATGGAAAGCTAGTTGACTCGAGGATAACGAGTAACCACTGTGATTATTGCATTAGTCCGATCCAAGGAGCTTAATCGCTAAGTAACCTGAAGGGTCTTAATCATCTAGTGTCTAACCATGGTTCTAGTAGCAGGCTAGTAGGATTATTGAAGTTGGGATGAAATCTACCAAGAGGAGTTCCGACTAATTATGGGTTGCTGGCCTACACATATATCTATAAGATTATAATAGTTACACTCACCACTCGTCCACCTAGAACAGTCACTATCACCATCAACTGAATCTCCCCGCGGTTCCTTTCATCATTTGAAGGAAACAACAAACAAGCAAAGCCGTTCTTTACTTTTATGCTTTATATATTTCTGAAGTTTACATTTTAGTTCTATTTAAATTTATTGCATTTAATCAAAACCCCATTCTTATTTCAGCACTTGCAGTCCATTCACTCAAAGACCTATGACAACTTCGGGTGTGACTGAGACTTCATCAATAAACACTTACCTTTGGGCTCCCTATGGGCTCGATATCTGAACTTCGAAACTAGCTACAGACGATATGTGCTCTTGCAGACATGAAGCTATTTTCTGGCGTTGTTGCCGGGGAGCTAAGCGCTAAGTGTTTGTCTTTTGACAATTCAGGTGTTGCTACTACAAAATGTTCTCCTTAGGAGACAAAGGGTCTACATGCTCTGGTAGTACCTACCTTCCAGATTATATTGAGCGCGTGCCTGCTCAGAGGCATGAAGAAATTATTGAAAAACTTTTAAGATCAAATAAAGTTGAAGTTGAAAACCTGAGTGATATAATGGAAATCATGTCTATTTACAGGACAACTCCTATGAAACCTGAGAAAACTCTTAGGGAATACAGTGCTCCAAGTTCTGAATTTCTTAAACAACCAATAGAGTTCCCCAATCCTAGAGTTAGAGAATATCGATTTGATGGTGGAATTATTAAAATCTTGTAGGAGAAAGCTTTCAGTGGAAGGGAAGATGAAGACCCAGGTAGACATATTAGAGAGTTTGACAATGTGATAACATCGCTTGGACCAAAAGGTTTTCCAAGAGACTTCTCTCGTATTAAATTATTTTGATGGTCTCTTAAAGGTAAAGCTCTAGACTGGTTATATTCTCTCCCTCGCCATTACATTAAATGTTGGGAAAACTGAATTACTAAATTCATAGACAGGTTTCTTCCTTTTAAAAAGGTAACTGAACTTAGAAAGAACATAGGCAACTTTAGTCAGAAAGTGGGAAAAAACTACCCACAAGCCTGGGAAAGATTCTTTGGAATGATCAATAGTATTCCTAATCATGGCTATTCTGAACTAACAATTTGCCATTTATTTTACCATGGTCTCAACACTCAATGTAGAGAGTTACTTGATTTCTTAGTAGGAGGATCAATAAATACTTTAACTATTAAAGAATGTTTGGAATTAATGTCTACTAGGGATAATAATGATTCTTTATATAATCCTGATTTTGGCACTAAGCCGGAAAAAAGGATACTTCAGATAACTCCTGATCTTATGCCTGAGGTACGTAAGACTATGAAAGAAAAAGGTATACCTTCTGAACTTGCTAAGGAAAACAAAGAAGATTTGTTCCAAGTTTTAGCTGAAGAAGATGAAACTAGAAAAGTTTTTCAAGAATTAAAACATCGACAAGTAAAATCTCATAATAACTTGCATAGGCATTTGCAAAAACACAAAAAGATTTTGGCAGAACTCACGGAAAATTATGATGAGATAGGCCAAGAAATAAAATTATTTCATAAGTATCTTAGTATGGTTGAAACCCAATGTTAACAAATAGCATTTGGTTATCAAATTTTTCTTCGTGATGATAAAGATATTCCTGTTTCTACTAATGTTGTCACAAGAAGGGGTGCAGTTGTTATAGGACCCTTAGGACCACCAGAATATGAAGCTGAAAACGAGTGCAAGGAAAAACCCTTGCTCAAAGCAAGTCAAGAAGATGATACATTGGTGGATCCTCAAGATGAATCTGGGATGCAAGAGCAAACCAAGGAGGACCAAAATGACGCACAGGATGATCCTGATGACTCTAATGTAGATACGGTTGATCCAAGAGAAGATAAAGAAATAAGCAAGGAAGATGAAGTTGTTGTAGTAGAAAAGAAGAAAAGAAATAAGCAACAACAAAAGAAGGCAACAAAAGAGCCTGACCCCCCCCCAAAAGGTAAAAGACAAGGGTAAGTCAAGTGAGAAAAGGCTTCCTTATCCAGATCGAAAAAAGAAAGCACAGGATGAGGTAATTTACAATTCTTTTACAAAGGCACTTAGTGACCTTCGTCTGGAAATTCCATTTGTGGATGCAATCAAAGTTCCTACTTATGGTAAATCCCTTCGTGATATTCTTAGTAGAAAGAAAGAAATAACTGAAACTGTTGCCATGGTAACTAGCTATCCTGCTAATGGGAAGCTGTTGTCTAAGTCTAGAGATCCTGGAATACCAACTATTTCATGCTCAATAGGTAAAACAGATATTCACAATGCCTTATGTGATCTAGGGCAAGAGTTAGTGTAATTCCGTACTCCCTCTATAAAAGGCTTGGATTAGGGGAGTATTCCCCTAGTACTATCACTTTACAGATGGCTGGCAAGTCCACTAGACAACCCGTTTGTATGATTGAGGATGTCTTACTTAGGATAGATGAGCATGTTCTTCCCACTGATTTTATTATTCTTGAAATGCCAGAAGATGAAAGATTATCCATAATACTTGGAAGACCCTTCCTCAGTACTGCAGGTGCATCAGTAGATTGTGCAGAAGGGAAGATAATCTTCAATGTATATGATGCTGAAATCATCCGGTATTTTCCAAAGAAGCTAGAAGCCGGAGAAAGATATGTTCCACCGGCAAAACGAGTTCATGTGGTAAGTGCCATTGATTTGAGAAGAGAGAAGAGGTTGAGTTATTCAACCATTCTTAATAAATGCTTAACGGGAGTCAACCCATTTTCGTTAATTAAAGTAGATTAGAAAATAAAAAGTTCATCGCATTCCTACCACTTTTTCACAGACATTCTTGCGGAAGCGCGCCCATGAAGATGCATCTATCAAAAAGTAGTAGAAACATCGATTGCGTAAGTAGAGAATAATACTAAAAATAAAAGTTTGATTTTTCTATTTACAGAAGCTAAAATTTTGCTTTTAATATGCTAATGTTGGTCGACAACTTTTACTCAAGGGGCATGAAATTTTCAACTTACAAATTTGTCAAGCATATAACTCATTTTTCCCTCTCATTAACCTTAATCACTTCAAGATGCCTATGATAGGGGCAATGAGGGCTCAAAGCTAGTAAGTAACATAATTTTTGGAAGCTCTTTATGAAACATGAAATCCCTGCTTCCCTCTGCGAAGGGCCTATCTTTTACTTTTTAGTTGAGTCAGTAAACCTATTCCTTTATATCTCAAGCAAGCATTTGAGTTGGTGTGATTCCATCATCCATATGATGATTTATTCAATCATGTTTCTTATGTTCCTTGTTTTGCACACTGCTCTTATCAGAGTGAATATTACTTTGAAAGCTATCATTGAAAACCCCATTATGTTTGACTCCTGCAATTTGTTAACCGTTCTCTGACCAAGAACAAAGTTTGCCATTACCAATTATGATTTATTTTGTGTATCTTTATTGTGTTTACCTTACTCATTGTAAGATAAGTTATATAATAGTGAGTTTTTTCTATTATGATTTGTGTATTGATGAATGTGATGCTTTTTGTCCGTATTCTCTTTATCGACACTTCACTCCATAAACCTGTGGTCACGTTTATTAAGCTCAGTTTTCGCTTGGGGACAAGTGAGGTCTATGCTTGGGGGAGTTGATACATCCATTTTGCATCACTACTTTATATCATAATTTACGGTTATTCATTGATATATTTCATATTAAGAGATCATACTTATGTTATTTCATCTATTTTGGCATGATTGATGAATTTTGGAGGATGAACCACCGGAGTCAGGATTCTAATGGAAAAACCACTGTCCAGATGCAATATTTGCGAAGATAAGAAAATCCCAGAAAATATACGGAAAATCCTATTTTCCAGAAGGTGAGGAATGCCAGAAGGGGAGGTGGAGATGGGCCACTAGGGGCCCACACCACCCCCTAGCGTGGGCCCCTGGGCCACGCCACCAGGTGGTGTGGCCACCCTGGCCCACCTCCGGCATCGCCCTTCCGCGTATAAAATCCCCTCGGAAACCTAAAGTTCGGGGAGCGACCATAGAAAGATTCCACCGCCTCTGTGGGGCGAAAACTACAAAGAGAGAAAGAGCTCTCCGGCAGGCAGAAATCTGCCAGGGAAATTCCTTCCCAAAGAGGGGAGATCGTCGCCCTAAACACCATCATCAAGCTAGACTTCATCAGGATGATCATCATCATCTTCACCATCATCTCCAGCAGCACCATCACCACCACTACGTACCGCTTTAACAATTGGGTTGAATCTTGCATAGTTATTAGGGGAAACTTTCCCGGTGTTGATTACTTGTTGTAGTTGATGCTATTGATTGGAACCATTGAAGTATTATTCATGTTCAGATTGTTACTTATCATTATTTCATCTCCAATCTTGATCCATATGATGTCTCGTGAGTAGTTTGTTTAGTTCTTGAGGACATGGGAGAAGTCATGTTGTTAGTAGTGGAATTGTGTCGAGAAAGATTTAATGGTTTGATATTTAAGTCATGGTGTTATTCTTCAAGTGGTGTCATGTGAACATCGACAACATGATACTTCACGTTTATGAGCCTAGGGGAATGCATTGTGTATTTGGCTACTAATCGTGGGGTTGCCGGAGTGACAGAAACCTAAACCCCCGTTAGGAAACCTTTGCATAAGGGAGTGTAGGATCTCAGAGTTTAAGGATGTGGTTAGGTTTTTATCTTAATTACTTTCTTGTAGTTGCGGATGCTTGCAAGGGGTATAATCACAAGTATGTATTAGTCCTAGTAAGGTCAGTACATGAGCATAGGTTCATCCACACAACACTTATCCAACCAGAGAAGATTAATCAACTATATGAAGTGAAAGCACTTAACAATATTCCCATGTGTCCGCGAGAACGTTTGGTCATCTTAAGTAATACAACCAGCTTGTCCTTTGCTAAAGAAAAGATTGGGCCACTTGATGCAATTATTATAATTGTATTTTATTTACTTGTACTTTATTTATCTGCTTTACCAAAAAAAACCTAAAATATGTTTGCTAAGTATTTATAGAGAATTCCTGATCCAAACCACTTGTCAACACCTTCTGCTCCTTGTTGGGTTCGACACTCTTATTTATCGAAAGTACTACGATACACCTTAGAACATCGTACTGATCTGTAATTGTTTGTGTGCATGCCCCAGGTTATTATTTAACTTTCGTTAGTTTTGCACTTTTTGATTTGAGAAACAGAAGATTTTCGAAAAAATTGATCTTTACCTGTTGGTCTGTTTTGACAGATTTCTGCCCTTTTTGCATTTGCCTCTTAAATCGATTTACTTTTTGAATTCTATTGGGCTTTTGAAAGGAGTTGCAACAGTAGCTTATGTTTTGACGGACTTCAGTTGAAATTGAACCCAAAGGTTTATTATCTTGCATGCACTAATGTTGCTAATGAAGATTGTGTGAAGTTTTGTATGAAAGAAATTTTCAAGTGTTAGGAGAGAATGATGTAATGAGATGAAGAAGGTTCAAAAGACTGAAACATTATATTTTTGAAGATTCTTACAATGAAGATATTGATATTATTTAAGTGGTGACTCTGAAAGAATTTATTAAAGACCAAATTCAGAAACCTGCAGAGTCCGTTTTCGAATAGGTAACAGTTCTGGTAAGAAAAGGTCCACGAAAAACTTTTCAAGTTATATTTTTGCAGTTTTTATCTAACATGGAAGATAATGAGTCGAAAAAAGGACGGAAACAGACCCCGGGGGGCTCACACCACCCCGTGGTGCGGGCCCACCTGGCCACGCCACTAGGGGGTGTGGCCACCCCGGAGCCCGTCTCCGACCTGTTTTCTCCTAGTACCTTCTTTTTGTTGTGAAACTTTGCAATATATAATCCCCCGAATCCCCCGAGGTCCGTATATCATGTTCTCGTTGTGTTTTTGTTTCGATCTATTTCTGTTAGGAACTATTCTCAAGTTTAGAAGCACGATGGTCTCCACCAACGATAAGGGCAAGAAGCTTGTGGAAGATGATCTCCAAGACCCCAAGCAGGAGGAGGAGATCAAGGGTGAAGTTGAAGAGGAAGTGAAGGAAGACCAACATCCGCACACCAGCACCACCATTGCAAGCATTGGAGTGGTGGAAAATCCTATGAAGCTCAAAAGGACTGCATGGATGTCCACTGGCGGGAAGGTTTCGCGCCTTTGCTTGGCTTCATGGTCACTTCCTCCACGCATCAAGAATCCCTTCCATACCCTTATACATGAGCAGCAATTCCAAAAGACGCCTAAGGAAAAATTATCCTCCAATTGGGATATGCCTCGTTCTAACCATGCAGGAAAAGAACACTCTAAGGAGGAAGAGTGGGGAAAGAATCACAAGGGCTGGGATTCACAGTCCGACATGATCATGAACCGCATTGAGCACAATTCGGAGTTGATTCGTACTCTCACCTTCAAGATTGAGGATTTGAAGAAATTGATTGAAAAGCTTATCGAGAGAACACCACCACCTCCGAAGGAGTAATTCGTCATCAAGTTTTGGCATCCCCTTGGTTTGTTCCAAGCTTGGGGGAGTGTCGCGGTATCACATCATTATCTTTCATCTTTTTACCTTTTTAGTAGAGTCATATCATGAATAGAGAAGTTATCATATAGGATAGTTTGCATTGTGGAAGTATCTCTCCTCTAGTTAGTTATCTATGTATACCTTGGTGTGAGTTGCCGTTATGGGATATTAATGAGAAGTTCTATCATTTAATTTTTGCACATCTTATTGTAGTTTGCAATTTCTATTACATGATTGATCTTGTTGTTAGTATTGGTATCACTTTGGGATCATTAAGTAAATTTAGTTGGTTTTGGCAAACCTAGCTCTGGTCAGTAGCAACACTATTTGAGGATTGAATGGAAAAGAGAAAAGTACTTTTAGAAATATAATTTCATTATCTTTCTTTCTTGATTGGATCATAAGCTTAGTATTCTCTAGTTAAGATCTTTTGTGTTTTAAAGGAAGATTGCATGGTTGTTTCTATCACTTGTATGTTTGTTTGTTTCCTTCAACTCTTATGCTTGCTACCCAGCCTTGCTAGCCAAAAACCTGTACTGAGAGGGAATGCTTCTCGTGCATCCAATCCTTGAACTAAAACCTATGCCATTTATGTCCACCATATCTACCTATTAGCATTATTGCTATTTCAAGTAAATTCTCGAGTTTTATCTATCTTCCAAATTAAACTTGTTATGTGAAAATTAGTGATTAAAGCTCTCACAAACTTGATGGCACACTTTATTTTCTTGTACTTAATAAATTTGAACCATTGTGACTATCTTATGGAGCTTGTATGCTTGCAAATTATAAGTTGGGAGTTATCAAAACCATGTTATCATGGGGTCCACTTTCGACATCGCGCTTATTATTTAGTTGATATCATGTTCTTTTGTTTATGGATGGCGGCGGTGTGAAATAAAAGGGGAGCTTGTAAGCTCATGGAGTTTGTATATGTGTTAGAGAAACGCCTAGGCAGCTAGCCTAAGCCATGCTTAATCATGGTGGAAACTTGCAACATAACCATAGTGGAATTCTATGAAGCATCCTCAAGAAAAACCTATGCAAATAGCAAATAAAAAGATCGCTGAGATGCTCACTATCTGTTGCCTTGTCATTTTGATATGGGATAGCTCCTGTGTCATGGGGCAAGGGATACCCCGTTGGTGGTTCTCTATGATACACATACACTTACAATGACAAGAACTTACCGGAGACGAAAGTTGAGTAGCATGAGGTGTGGTACTCGTACTCAAGGGGCATGATATTTTCAACTTATAATTTGTCAAGCATATAACTCATATTTTCCCTCTCTTAACCTTAATCACTTCAAGATGCCTATGATAGGAGCAATGAGGGCTCAAAGCTAGTAAGTACCATAATTTTTGGAAGCTCTTTATGAAACTTGAAATCTCTGCTTCCCTCTGCGAAGAGCCTATCTTTTACTTTTTAGTTGAGTCAGTAAACCTATTCCTTTCTATCTCAAGCAAGCATTTGAGTTGTTGTGATTCCATCATCCATATGATGATTTATTCAATCATGTTTCTTATTTTCCTTGTTTTGCACAGTACTCTTATCTGAGTGAATATTACTTTGAAATCTATCATTGAAAACCCCATTATGTTTGCCTCCTACAATTTATTAACCATTCTCTGACCAAGAACAAAGTTTGCCATTACCAATTATGATTTACTTTGTGTATCTTTATTATGTTTCCCTTACTCATTGCAAGTTAAGTTATATAATAGTGAGTTGTTTTCTATTATGATTTGTGTATTGATGAATGTGATGCTTCTTGTCGTATTCTCTTTATCGACACTTCACTCCATAAACCTATGGTCATGTTTATTAAGCTCAGTTTTCACTTGGGGACAAGCGAGGTCTAAGCTTGCGAGGAGTTGATACGTCCATTTTGCATCACTATTTTATATCATAATTTACTATTAGTCATTGATATATTTCATATTAAGAGATGATACTTATGTTATTTCATCTATTTTTGCATGATTAATGACTTTTGGAGGATGAACCACCGGAGTCAGGATTCTGATGGAAAAAGCATTGTCTAGATGTAATATTTGCGAAGATCAGAAAATATACGGGGAGGTGGAGAATGCCAGAAGGGGAGGTGGAGATGGGCCACAGGGGGCCCACACCACCCCCTGGCGTGGTCCCCCTGGGTTGTGCAACCAGGTGGTGTCGCCACCCTAGCCCACCTCTGGCATCGCCCTTCCGCGTATAAAATCCCCTCGGAAAAAAAGTTTTGGGAGCGACCACAAAAAGATTCCGCCGCCTCTGTAGGGTCGAAACTACAGAGAGAGAAAGAGCTCTCCGGCGAGCAGAAATCCGCCGAGGAAATTCCTTCCCGAAGAGGGGAGATCGTCGCCATCAACACCGTCATCAAGCTGGACTTCATCGGGATCATCATCATCATCATCTTCACCATCATATCCACCAGCACCATCACCACCACTCCGTACCGCTGTAACATTTGGGTTGAATCTTGCATTGTTCTTAAGGAAAACTTTCCAGGTGTTGATTACTTGTTGTAGTTAATGCTATTGAGTGGAACCATTGAATTATTGTTCATGTTAAGATTGTTACTTATCATTATTTCATCTATGATCTTGATCCATATGATGTCTCGTGAGTAGTTTGTTTAGTTCTTGAGGACATGGGAGAAGTCATGTTGTTAGTAGTGGAATTGTGTTGAGAAAGATTTAATGGTTTGATATTTAAGTTGTGGTGCTATTCTTCTAGTGGTCTCATCTGAACGTCGACTACTTGATACTTCACCTTTATGGGCCTAGGGGAATGCATTGTGTATTTGGCTACTAATCGTGGGGTTGCCAGAGTGACAGAAACCTAAACCCCCGTTAGGAAACCTTTGCATAAGGGAGTGTAGGATCTCAGAGTTTAAGGCTGTGGTTAGGTTTTTATCTGAATTACTTTCTTGTAGTTGTGTATGCTTGCAAGGGGTATAATCACAAGTATGTATTAGTCCTAGTAAGGTCAGTACATTAGCATAGGTTCACCCACACAACACTTATACAACCAGAGAAGATTAATCAACTATATGAAGCGAAAGCACTTGAAAATATTCCCATGTGTCCGCGAGAACGTTTGGTCATCTTAAGTAATACAACCGGCTTGTCCTTTGCTAAAGAAAGGATTGGGACACTTGCTGTAATTATTATTATTGTCTTTAATTTACTCGCACTTTATTTATCTTCATTATCAAGAAACCCCTAAAAAATCCATTTGCTAAGTATTTACAGAGAATTTTCTGATCCAAACCACTTGTCAACATCTTCTTCTCCTTGTTGGGTTCGACGCTCTTATTTATCAAAAGTACTACGATACACCCCCTATACTTGTGGGTCATCAACGACCAACTATACGGCGCGAATAAAAATTCCGGCCGTATAGTTCCGGTCATATAGATATCGATGCTAGTTTTTGAAATTTATCTCGAGAGGCAGACGGTTTAACGACCAACTATACGGCAGGATCATTTTGATCCGGCCATATAGTTGTGCATGTATAGCTGTTTTTGGAATAAAGAAACCCTAGTTGGCTGCGCCACCACAACTATACGGGTGGAGAACCATCACCCGCCCGTATAGTTCTAGCCGTATAGGTCGGTGCGACCACTTAATCGCACGGGGGCGGCTGGGTCTTCCTCCTCTCCTCATTATTTCTCTCATATTCTCCCTCCAAACCTCTCAAAATCCTCCTAGAACTTTTGATTCTTCACGGATTTTGTTCGTTTGAGTGGGGGAATGAATAAATCGGTATGTTTCTCTCCCTATCCATGCTTTATTTTCAGATTTCCATGGTTGAAATTCTCACATTGATCTAGTGGATGAACTCAAGCTTATTTCGTTTTTCCTATTAATTTCTCACGTTAGGATTGAATTTTTCCACGTAGAATCGTCCATATATCATATAGAAACTATATGCCTAAGGTTTTATGGTGAAATTTTTCAGTGCATCACGATGAACAAAATCGGTAACCTCTTTCATTCGAGCAAGTGCCAACGGGGTGAGGGCTCAAGCTCGGGGACCCAAGCTTCGCGCAACTCCAAGTTGGAATTTGTCTCAGCAAGGAGGGTGCTTCCCACACATTGGGCCGACCACAACTTTCTCACCGCGGCAGGGTTGAAGGAGGACTTCGACCTCATGTGCACCAGGTCAGGGTTGGCGGTGATCAGCTTCGCAAGCCACGACACCTACGCTGAACTCACCCACGACTTTCTTGCCTCCTTCTACGACGACCACAAGGAGAAAGGTAACATGTGCACGATAAGCTTCACCATGACCCGACAGCACTATGAAATAAATTACGAACAATTTTGCAATGCTTTCAGCTTCCCTCATACTGGGGAGCCCAATATTACTAACCTCTATAGCGTCTTGGGAGGTTATTTCTGTTATTTCTGTTAATGGTGGCAGGCACTTTTATTAGAAGAAGATGTCCACCATTTAGAACCCAATCATTTGCTACTATGCTCTATTCCTCGCCAACACACTACTGTGGAGAGGTGACATAGGCTCCATGGCCAATGCGGACATGGCAATGATCACGAAGGCTCTCTTCCCTACCTCGCCACAGAGCTCCAGTCCTGCAGCTCTACTCATCCAGAACTTCCGCCACCAAAGCAACAAGACCAAAGGTGATATCCGCATTGGTGGATTGGTAACCCACCTTGCCTATGCATTGAACGTTTTACTACCTGTCATGGAACCTATTGACAGCTCCAAACTTATGGACGTCAAATATTTGATTGCTTGTGGCTTCCTTGGTGTTTACCATGCTAACCAGAGGCTCCGAGCATATTAATTCGGTTATCTTGATGATGTACAGTGTGAGCAGGTTCAATTGCCATGCCCCCAGGCCTTCTCAATTATGGACAAGAACACTTGGATCCTCACCAAGGACCAAGTGACGGCGATCTTGGCCGAGCACCATCCCGAGGAGGAGGAGGAAGAAGGGTTGCAGGATGATGAGGAGCAGGAGCAGGAGGAAGAGCAGGGACACAACCCTGTTTGGGAGGGACAGCAGCATCAGCAACAAGGAGGAGCATGGGACCCGTGGCCCAACCAGCCACAACAGGGGTACAACTATGTCCCCTACCATGAGTTCCAGTAGCTCAACTAGCATGTTGGAGAGATCGACCACACTCTTCATGTTGTGAATGAAGATGTGAATACTTTGACTCACAACTTCAGTCACTTCATGACCCACTTCCCCGACTTCTACCAGCAGTATCCGCACCAGCCGCCAAATGACGGCAACAACTGAGCGTGGCAATTGCCTAAGCTTGGGGGAGGTTTGAAAACCTCCAAACTTTGCATTCATATTTTTATTTACTTAAAATTTGCATGTTTACTTTCAGATTTGCATGTCTAAGCCAAAAATACAAAAAAAATAGTTGTAATTTTATTTGCAAGTTTGTTTATTTGTTTCTCTCGAAGATTGCTTAATTTCAGGTGACTTGGCAATAGGAAAGCATAAAGGGGTTTTTGACTCAAATACAAGAACGAAGCAAGTTAGAAGAGGTATCACGTTCCTTTCATCATCCTCTCTGCAACCTTAAATTGATCCTACAAATATTTAATCGCTTGCACTGGGGACACTCCCCACTTAGCTTGTTATCCCATAATTTTTATTCCTTTGCTAGTGTCTCCTTTTTAGCCTTGAAATAATGAGCAAAGAACTTGGTTTAAAATACTTCATACATTTTTACAACAGGAAAAAGCATCTAAAAGATGACTTGAGTCCATGTTTAGCCCGAAGAATTTAATTGTGGAACCACTCCATCCCATTTGAGCTTAATAAAAATAGACTTGATAGTACCCTCGATTGAAATTGTTTGATGAAACGAATGCTTTGAAGTAGTAGAAATTATGCCACTACTTTTTCTAATAATTACCATAAGATATTGCTTTACGTGTGTCATTACAACTCTGTCGTTCTCCATGGGGAACTATTAACTCTGATGGCTAGCGAACGATCTAAATGTGGTAAACCACTTGATTTCGGCTATTGAGTTATGTAAATGTCTGTAGCAGCAATGCTATGACGGGTAAAAAGTTTAGTCTCCTCATGGTTTCACGTTCCAAGTGAAGTTGTAGTACTCGTCTGGCCCATTATTGCTCAACAAATTATTTATTGGCATGATCACGAGTGCACAACCCAACCCCAGTTAAACATGATAAAAATAGTGGCATGATTTCTCTATGAAAGAGCTAAAGTTTTTGAAAGGCAAAAGAAAAGAAAAAGGTGCTATGATAGTCTTGATAATTAGACATGGGATAGATGAGTTGTTCTTAAATTATATGCTTTGGTGCCTACTTGAGTACTCTTAATTTGGTAAACAAACAAGAACAAAAGGCTTTCATCTCTCTATAAAGAGATTGACCAAAAGAATTTGTCTCACTTTCCTAGCTAAACTTTTGACACTTGCTTGGGCATATGATTTATTTGCTAACAAGATACACATGGTTAGGAAGTGGACTCAGTGCAATCTTGTGAATACTTTTATGATTACATTTAAGATTGCAGGGATTGTGAAGAAAAGCATTTGACACCAATTCAAACTTGTGGGTTCCTCTATTTTCAGTTTCAAATCTCCTCTATTCTTCTTTATTTCCTTGTAACTCGAGGGCGAGCAACATCTAAGCTTGGGGGAGTTGATAGCTGTGAGATTCGACACATTTTTGATGGCTTTATTTGATGGTTTTCTTCTGGATTTGATCGTTTTCTGGCTTTACCTAACGCTAATACTTCGGTAGCGAAGAAAACTTGGTTTTTAATGTGTGTTTAAGGTTCTGAACGTCAATAGGAGGATTTAACTAGAGAAACACGATATTCTAGGGAAAACAAGAAAGTCTCATTTTGGAAGCACGCAAGAGGAGTCAATAGAAGCTTTAACAAGCAACTATACAACGGGAATATTTTTCCGGCCGTATAGTTGCCGCCGCCTCTGTCTTATCAAAAGGGACAACTTCCGTGAAGGGACCAGGGACGAAAACACAACACAGCAGATGCCACACCATCTAGAAGGGAGAAAGAAGAGATTCGGAGAACAAGGAGAAGACCTTCTTCATCTCGCTCCACGATCTTCGACCTCCTAGCCAATACACCCCATAGCCACTACTTGTACTTGAGAGAGAGAGGTATCTACACCTTGCAAGACTAGGGTTTGATATTGTTTCTTCCCATCTTGAATTGTGTTGGATATTTTTCTATTCTTATTGTGGATCTCCACGGTAATACCAAGACGAATTCCCTTTATTCAATTATATTGATGATCAGTTCTTCTCTCATGTGTGAGTCATTCCCTTGGGCGTGGGAGATGTAGGGGATTGGTGAGATGTGATGTGCCTTCATATATTTTCCATTAGTGTGCTTGACTATTTGTGGGATCCCTAATGCTTGTTGTCCAAATAAGGGCCCAAACAACATGATACTTTGTTCTACACAGATAAGATCTTGTTCGCTAGTGGACCGGCGACCCTCGGGTGACATGGAATATCAATGGAAAGCTAGTTGACTCGAGGATAACGAGTAACCACTGTCTTATTGCATTAGTCCGATCCAAGGAGCTTAATTGCTAAGCAACCTGAAGGGTCTTAATCTTCTAGTGTCTGACCATGGTTTTGGTAGCAAACTAGTAGGATTATTGAAGTTGGGATGAAATCTACCAAGAGGAGTTCCGACTAATTATATTCCCCGCGCCTCCTTTCGTCATTTGCAAGAAACAACAAACAAGCAAAGCCGTTCTTTAGTCTTATGCTTTATATTTTTTGAAGTTTACATTTTAGTTCTATTTAAATTTATTGCATTTAATCAAAACCCCATCCTTATTTCAACACTTGCAGTCAATTCACTCGAAGACCTGTGACAACTTCAGGTGTGATAGGGACTTCATCAATAAACACTTACCTTTGGGCTCCCTATGGTATCGATATCTAATCTTTGAAACTAGCTACAAATGATCTGTGCTCTTGCAGACATCAACGACCGAGCCATCTGCTGCTGCGCCTTCAACTGGCTTGACCTCTGGCTCGTCTCCATGTGTACGCATCATGGCACACCTAGGGAAGGAGGTGGTGCAAGCGAAGGAGCTTTGGCGCGCGCGGTAGGTGCAGATAGGGGTTTTGGGACTAGATAGATTGGGGAAAATGACACGAGCTCATGGAACAAGAAGGCCGAGAGGGTTTATAAACACTAGACTATTCGTAGTCCTCGAGTGGACACGTGTGGTGGGCGGGGGGATGGGTTACCACGATCTCCACTTTTTTTTGGGTTCCCTTTTTTTGAAACAACCATGATCTCCACTTTAGAACCGCATTAAAAACAGGCTCATGGTAGACCTCGATTCCACTGCATGCAAGTGGCGCAGAACCAATTTCTAGCAACGTTAGGTCTACTCGAGGGCCCCCTTGATGCATGGAAGTTACTTGTGTTAGGGCCCAGTTGGAAGTGAGATTGAGAGCGCTGCGTAATAATGGGATATGTCTTATTAAAATCAAGTGGCAATAAATTGTAGCGTCCCATCGACAACCGTGCACTTGATGACCCCGTTGCCCTGTGCATGTGTTGTAGCAGCAATAGTAGGCTTTTCAGACGTGATTAAACATGACATGAACACTCGACGACTTTTTCCATGGATGGCTTCGTGTTCCTTCTTGCAGAAGTCTCGCTAGTAGACAGAGTGAGCACAGGTTTGGGCTTCTATGAAATAGAGAGAGAGGGCAAAACTGAGTAGTATCAAAAAACCAAGGGCAAAACTGAGTAGTATAAAATACAATGAATGTGTGTTCTTTTCACAGACCACATATGGATCCACCAGTGTCATTGCATGTGTGTTCTTTTCATAAACCACATATGGATCCCCTAGTGTCATTGCATGTGTGTTCTTTTCATTAACCACGGCTAGAGTCATTGCATGTGTGTTCTTTACAAAAACCACATATGGATCCACCAGAGTCATTTCATGTGTGTTCTTTTCACAAACCACATATGGATCCACTAGAGTCATTGCATGTCTGTTCTTTTCATAAAACACATGAGCATGTGTGTTCTTTTCACAAACCACATATGGATCCACCAGAGTCATTGCATGTGTGTTCTTTTCATAAACCACATATGGATCCACCAGAGTCATTGAATGCGTGTTCTTTTCACAAACCACATATGGATCCATCAGTGTCATTGCATGTGTGTTCTTTTCATAAATCACAACTAGAGTCATTGGATGTGTGTTATTGTCATAAACCACATGGATCCACTAGAGTTCATTGCATGTGTATTCTTCTCATAAACCACATGGATCAACTAGAGTCATTGAATGTGTGTTCTTTTCACAAACCACATATGGATCCACCAGAGTCATTGCATGTCTGTTCTTTTCATAAACCACATATGGATTGTAACACCCCAATTTCAGCAACCCTGATTAGTTGTCCAGAAGGCAAAAATCAGAGGGAACAAAAACTTTTCTTGTTTAAGTATTGCGGTGTTTGCTTGTTGTTTGAATAGGCTTAGGCATATGAGTGTGTTTTAACAAATATCCTCCTTCCCTCAACTATTTTAGTAACTTCTATTGACAAAACTATGGAGATCTATATAATATAATCTCCTTATGTTTTCAAGGCAGAACCTCAACTATTCTTATCTCTAGAATTACCAAAACCTTTTTATGAAGCATTTGAATTCCAATCTTGGTAGAGATACCAAGAGACCCTCATCTTATTCAAAACTACAACCTTTTCAACCTACCTACCTCTACCTCAAGCTAGGCTTGATGGTAACCCTAGTAGTGGATTGCTTTGGTTATAGGATGAATTGCCTTGATCTGTTGTTTGGTTTATCAGCTTAGGCGATAGTATGAGCCACCATAGGAGCTCACTCTCTAGGACTCAAGCTACTCCCCATAAACCACTCCTAACCTATACTACAAGTTGGACCCAATCTCTAATCCCTAGATGATCCTCCAAATCCCCTTAAACAGATCGATTCTGAAGTGATCCCTTCTATAAGCTTCCAAGTCCTTCAAGACCTATATCAAGCATGAGTCCCTCCTACTCAGTCCAGAATTACACATCATCCACTTGATGATGCTTTGGTACCTTGCAACCCCTCACAAGCATCGCCACCCACATTCTAGTCAAAAACCCTAAATCTGCCAAATTCGACTGTCTAGAAAACTATTTCTAACATCACCTCTTCAAATGCCTCCCTTTCTCAAACCTTGTGCTTTTTTGGAAATGCACTTGAACCATATTGTAGACCATCATAAGGACTACAAATCCCCACTCTTACCTTTGGTTATGCCATCCTCCCACCCACTGGTTCTTGATGGTTTTGCAGGCAAGAAAATAACGTTTTCTGCAAATCTAGTCAACATGCCTACTTTGACAAAAGTTCACACCACCATCCTAAGTTCTATGGACCAACTCTTTGCATGATGGTGATCTACTCTTATAGGTCTACCAGTACCCACCTCACTTGTTCCAATTCGATCTTTGTGCTTCAAGAACCCACTTGGTTTTGAAGGCTACTTGATAACCTCTTTTGGCAGCCTTATTTTATTCATAGGTCCACATCAATTCTTGGAGAACTCAAACCTGTCCACCACCAACTCCCTATACCATGGTGATATACATCACTTGGTCTATCCATCCCTATATTCCCTGCCCAAGGTGAGCTCTGAGTTCCAAGATCCAACAATGTTTGGCTGGTATGAGATCAACTTTGCCCTAGATCCTTTTCTCCTAGTTTTGCACCAAAATCTACTTGGATTCTCATCACCGAAGGTTGATTAAGCTAGATACACCTTGCGTACATCATATCCCTTGATTAAAAGGATTTATCAATATTTACCCATAATTATTATGGACCAAAATTCCGTTTTAATCTTCCCTTTAGCAGAAAATCCAAAACTCTCTATAAGGGCAAGTTTGCTTTTCTCCAAAACACTTGCTCAACTCTGAGCATCTTTGAAGTATATCCACCATACCCCACCTTCCCATCTCAAAAATAAATTTGTTTGAGATCCCATATTAATTCGTTCTGCCATTTTTCTCAAATGGCAGAAACAAGAAATAAATCCTTAAAAATGCTTTTCCTTCTCGATAAATCCTGAGAAAATTCTCCTAAGTATGTATTCATATTTGGGATCACCTAACACCAAAATCCCACCTTGGACAATTCAAAAATATCAAATGAACTCCATAAAATCCATTCAGCAGTTTTTGATTAATTAATAAAATGGGGATCTAAACTACTCAGAAAATTCTCAAATAATTCTAGGAAGGATATCTTGACCACTCCTACCTACCAGCATCATCATCCCACCTAGTAATATCAAATTTAGTAACCTTCCTTCATAAGCACCAAAATGGCCCTTACCCCAACATTGATCAACACTTGATTTACTCCCCATCAAACCCTCACCAACCTGGCCAAGGAAGCTCACATAGCACCCACACTCCCTTCTCTGGTCGTGCACTGTAGCACCACCCCTCCTCTCTCCTCTTCTCTCTCTAGCACTTGGACCAAGTGAGAGAGAGAGAGACACATGTGTGTATCCCAATATTGCAAGGCAAGGCAACAGCAACCACCCCACCCCTCTCTGCCCCTACATGACCCCACACCCCCTCTCCACCGCCCACATTGCCCAACCACAGACCAACCACACCACCCCAGCACCCTTCCTCCAGCTCATTTGCTCCCTACCACCCCCACTTACCTCCCAGAACCCTCTCTCCCTCCCCCTGCTCTGTTCTGCCCGAGAGAAAGAGAGAAAGGAGATCTCGGCCTCCTCAAGATCTCGAGCAAGGTGCTCTCCACCCTGCTCTTCCCCGCCTGCATGTCACCCTATCGTGATCCCCTCTTCCTCCTCTACCTAACCGTGTGCTTATTTTGGCCCAGGACCATCCCCTCGAGCTGCACCGATGAGCTCCGATGAGCTCACCTTGGTCGTCGTCGCGCGAGCTGTTTCTCGGAGGCAAAGGCCACCATGCCGCCCATCCCCGAGTTCCCCGCCGTCGACCGCGTCGCCCTATCGCCTCCACACCTTCCCTAGAGCCCCCAGGTGAGCTTCCCGTCCCGTCGGACCTCTGCTAGGGTTTGCGCCCCGCCGCTGCATCGAGAGCTAGGAGATGACGTCGCACTGTCGATCTGCCCTCTAATCCGACGGTCCCCGTGCGCCCCTACCGCTTCGCCGCGTCGAGCTGCTCACGAGCCACTCTGTCGGGTTCAAACCCGCATCGCGCGGGCTCCCACTAGCGTAGCGTGGGCCGGCCTGCCTCTGTGCGGCCCAGCACGCCCCAGATCTAGCCCAGTTAGCCTTTTCTCATTTTCCCTTTTTCTTTTAATTCTAGATCCAGAAATGTACCAGTTGAATTAAGTCATTTTGAAAGTATAAATAAGATCCAAATGCCAAGATCTAAAATTCTACTAGTCCTCAGATGTTCTCTAAACATGTAGAGGTAACACCTGGTCAAAAATAATTTCTATTACTTGTTGGCAATTAATCTACAACAAGGTGTAGTTTACACTAAGTAAATTCCTCAGTGACCTACACATCTCCAAAATGGATGAAACCAAGTTCCATTGAAAGTATATCCATAGTCCTACCATCTAGCGTTTATCCTAGGTCAAGGTGAACTAAGGTCACCGTATAGCAAAAATAACAAAAACAGAGAATATCTGCCTTGGATAATTTCTCTAGGTCAAACCAAATGTGGTATTGACCTAATTCCAACTCCCCTGGTTGTGCCCTATCGAAATCTATAAACCACCAGCAGCTCATATTCTATTGAGATCTTGTGGAATTTTAATGAATTAAACTATTCTGTGTACACCTTCTTAACTAGATAAATCCCTCCAGGAGTTCTGGATATCCAAAATAGGTAATTCCAATTTATATATAAAGGTAATTCCAATACCTACCATGTAAAATTGGAATCACACTAAAACCTTTTGTAAAACAAATCTGGTGAAAAAGACAAATACCTTACAGAACTTCTTTGATGATTTATTAAGGGCATTCTGGTAATTCTTTTGACAAGATTCCAATTCTATGAGGTCTAGTACATCAGACACTACTTAACCACCCAAGGAAATAATTTTTGGGCCTCCAGATAAATTCTGGTGAATTATTTCCTCAAACTAGAGTTTATTCCACTATAAAAAGCATAACTAAATCTAGGTAAGTGATAATCTAGTGAAACCACTTGTGTTGGTCTTGTTTTGTCAAGACCTATCTAAGGATATCATTGTTGCATAGTGGTATCCTATAGACCTCAGGCCTCCACCCCAATTCCTTGGTAAATAACCTAGACAACTATCTTCCAAGGGAAAACCCAATTAGCGCAACCTAAGCAATTCCATTACTAGTATCCAACTTCTCCAAAACCTACCAAATTAAGTCGTATGCCATATGTTTGTTTGTTTTATGGTTTGATACATGTATGCCTTGTATTGAATGTGGTATTGTCTGCTTGCATGTATACTCGATGACGGCAATAGTGTGATTGTTTGACGACAAGAAGAAAGGGACTTCTTATTATTATTTATTGGGTATTCTTGGTTATCTAAGGAAGTCCAGGGACTTATCGCTGATCACAGGCAAGCCACCATTCCCTAATTCCGATACTTGTCCTACTCTTTTTATTACCTGTTTTGTACCTCCTTTATAAATTGCATTATTTATCTACATGTCTTGTTTTATAAATACCGCGCTAATGACTTGGCTCCACCAAGTTATGACTTGGTGTCCCTCATGGCACCCACCCTGATGTAAACCTAACATTTACTCCCCTTTATATCGGGGTTATGATGGTTAGCATCCTACCTCGTTGGAAACCACGGATTTTTGTTGAATAAATTGTTTTGGGATTTACCCTACTACAAATGTTCAAAAACTACTGTGTAAAACCCTTGGAAGGAGGCATCGTTCCAAGCGGATGTTTTAACTAAAGACGTGGTGATGATGAGAAATGAGAAAATGGACAAGAGAAAGAGAAGGGATGTTCTACGCCTTTACCGGAAGAATTTATCCGTGCAACCACATTACCCCAGGTGATGGGGCTTAGCTCGTAGTTTGTCTTATTTAGCCGAGGCAGCTTGTAAAATGCTTATTGGGAGAAATCCCTTGAATTCCGGATAGGCACTAACAATTCTATGGATCTGGAGCCTGTAGCTTGCTTCGGCAAGAGTGAGCCTGTCTTGGCAGGAGTGCTGGTGTAATAATTGGGTCTCCCGTGGACGGTATGACTTAGGTAGTACAGAAGGAAGTGGAGTCACCAAGTTAAGGTATACGCCAAGCTGTGGTTTGGGTATACGCGTGTACGGAAGGCAGGACTATGGCCGGGGGCCACATACTCGTTGCCGAGGAGAACAAACCCAAAAGGAAAAGCAGCCTTTGCTAGGGTCGACAAGAGAAAGGTTAGGTTTGATTATCCGAACCCCCTTCTACCATGTGTAGTGGGCCGTGGTTTTATCCCGGTGGATGTATTGATTCTTGTGGGGAAAGTGCGCAAACTCTGCAGAGTATAATCTATTCGAATAGTCGCGTCCACGGTCAAGGACGGTTGGAAAGGTGATGGCTAGGAGTACCCAAATGGTGATTTTTGGAAAAATGGATGAAAGTATGGAGGTTCCGAGGGGACCTGAGTTTAAAGTTTTGTTTTGACCAATGATGGTCGAAGAGATTAAAAAGGGGTTTTAATCCAAAACTACTTTAAAAAGGGTTTTCAACAAGGATATGGAGATATCCGGATTTATAAAACTAAGGCATGTTTTCAAAACTCTTTTTCAACAAAGTTATAGAGATGCCATTTCTACAGGAGAAATCTAGGCTTTTCAAGAACAACCCTAGATAGAGCTATCTCGCCATAGCCAAACTGCATTATCTTTTTTACCTTATCTTGGTGGTTTGTGAGTACATTCAAAGTACTCACTGGCATTGTCCCTGGCTATTTACTTGGCCAGATTTCCAGATGCTAAGGAGATGTTGACGTCTATGCGATCTAGGCCATCTTCCTAGTCAGTTTCCTGTAGGTTAAGGCATGAATGGGCTCTGCGTTTGATGAAGATCCTCTGCTGAAGACTATGTAGCCATAATGGCGATAATGTAAGTCTTGTATTCGTTAAGTTTTGGATGTTGTAATGATACTTGTCGGTTATGTTCCACGGCTCACTGATCATGGGAACGTGGATATGTGCATAACAGGGATTTCTCGGATGATAAATATGGGGACCCCACAGACTTGGTATCAGAGCCATCCTGACTGTAGAGACCTTAGTTAGCATGGACGTTAGACAGGAAACAACAAATCTATTTTCTAAAAGACAAGGGCGAAGAGATGACTATTTGCAAAAGTGCTTATGTCTTTTCCCCTCCATCTTGAAAACTACTTGCGTTAATATGATTTTCTAATCTTAAAATCTTGCACACTTGTCACTAACCCGACCTAGCCCTAAACACTTCTGTAGATGGAACCTGTTGATGAAGAGTGGCTGAAGATTGGATTTCCCCGACTCCTCTGGGACTCCCTGCAACTTTGTGGTTACCAGCAGAAACCTATCTACACCCTCCACAAGGGAGTGGAATCCGGGGATTATGTGGGACAGATTGTCATACTAGCCAAGCCAGGAACCGATGGAAGCCCTATCTATTCCACTGGACCTCGGATGCCTAGTCCCGCACTTGTTGTTGATATGGTAGCTAGAGAAGCTTTGATGCGCATCCGTAGTTTCCTTCAAGAGATGAGGCAACCCACAACCTTTTACCTCCCAATGAAGGGAAATGTCGACTGCACCGGAGGATCTCAAGACCCCAGCCTGGCATACCCTGCTCTCTCGTTTCAGACCCGCTTCAGCTACTCTAGCAACGAGGTGTTAACAGAAGTTGCTGACGAATACCGTCACTCCCATATGGAGCTCTACTGCCTACAAGACATTCTCACTCGTAAGGAAGCTCTAGAAACCCTGCAAATGAATCAAGCACAAACCACCGCCACTGAAGGAACCTCGAGGGAAGCGGCTCCCAAGAGAGGCAGGAAGTGCATCACTTCCTGTTAGTATATCCGTAGGTTTAAGCCCATCCAGGAGGTACATGAAACCTCCATTGATCCGCCAGAAGCCAACAACGACTCCGTAGATGCACCCTCCGAGTAATCACCCGCACTACTGTATTTTCCCATCTAGCAATAGGGTAGAGTCATGTATCATCCCTGAACGCGTTTTGTAATGCTTAAGTACTATTAGCACCGTTGGGTGCAGACTGGCTTGTTATGTAATAACTTCCTTGGATTGTTATTCTTGTTTTGATGCTTCCCTCTTGCGTGTTCTACCCAAGACGTTGCCTCAGACCCAACCCGGAACAAAAACGCCCCAAATGAACACATCTCCTGATTGTCTAGTATTTCTCCCGAACGCTGGAGGACTGCTGGTACCCCGTTAAATACACCATGTGAGACCTAGACCCTCGGTTAGATCTGCTTGATTAGACCAAAATCGCTATCCTATAGTTCTATACCCCATTAATCCCTCTGAGTTGAACTCCGAAAGCTAACTGTTTAATATAGCTTACCCCATAACCGGAACGCGTATTACCAACAGGAACTCCCTCAATATGGCCATGAGGACCGGAAGCTCGAAGAAAGCATGTAGCCGTTGCAGAGAAGAAGGACATCCAGCCAGCCAGTGCTTAGGCAACTGCCCAAACTGTGGGACACCTCATACGCCCGAAGGTTGTCCAACTCTGTTTGTCACTTGTTTCCTCTGTGAATGCCAAGACCATGTCCCTGCCGACTGCCCCGTATATCTCCTCATTGGCAAGGCCCATCAACTTCCCTATGTCAACATAGGAAGGTCGTCAAGTAAGTCAAGTCGAAAGAAAGGTACCTGTTTCTCGTGTGATCAACCCGGTCACTTCAGCTAGAATGCCCCTAGCGTACATCAGTCAATGCCTCCGCAAAGGTGAAGCCCGAAGCATCAGCGTTCGTCAACAAGTTTCAGAAGCAACAACCTGAACAAACCAAAGCTAAGCCACCTCTTTGCTTCAAGTGTGACCAACCGGGTCATTTCTACCGAGCGTGTCCACAAACAAGAAGCTCCCACCCCAACACCTTTACAAAGGGAGAAACTGCAGCCATTCGAAACAGGCCTACAAAGCGGAAGACCTGCCCCAGCTGTGGACAACCTAGCCATCTTCTTCAACATTGCCCTGCTAGTGGTTATATCCCAAGAAAATCAAGAGCTGCCCTCAGACACCAAGAACGTCAGCAAGTGCAACTTGTAATAAACTAGTTCCCTGTCCCCCTTGAACGACACATGTGATGCTACCCTCCCTTATGTCGTTGTACGCAACCTTAAGGACTATATTCTGCCACCCTTATCTGCATGTATTATGAATACCCTTGGTTTGTGACTCTCCGAGCTGCCTAGCTTAGCCCTAAGGGGGGAAGACTACGTCTTTCCCACGTGAAGAGAATTAACAGATGGACCGAAGCCTACCCCTCCCCTGGAAGCTACGCTTGGACTTCGGCAGCACCTCAGAAGATCAAGATGAAACCCCCCTAGTACGCCTCACCCGCCTTCCCTAGACTGGAACCAAACCCCTGCATGGCGCAGAACTGCCCATACATCAAACCCAGTATGGAAGCAATAATCTTGCCATAAACTTAGTATCCCCAAGTGACCCCTAACATAGCCCGACGCCGCGACACAGCTCCTCTAACCCTATCTATCCCAAATCTCGGGACGAGATTCTTTTAAGGGGGAAAGGTCTGTAACATCCCAATTTCAGCAACCCTGATTAGTTGTCCAGAAGGAAAAAATTAGGGGGAACAAAAACTTTTCTTGTTTAAGTGCTGCAGTGTTTGCTTGTTGTTTGAATAGGCTTAGGCATATGAGTGTGTTTTAACTAATATCCTCCTTCCCTCAACACCAGTTGACAAAAGCTATTCCACAAAACTACCTTGGCTTATTTCTCCATATTCTCAAATGTTCTGGCATTTCAAAACCTGAGCCAAGATGCCTTGCAAACCAAACTATTTTAGTAACTTCTATTGACAAAACTATGGAGATCTATATAATATAATCTCCTTGTGTTTTCAAGGCAGAACCCTCAACTATTCTTATCTCTAGAATTACCAAACCCTTTTTATGAAGCATTTGAATTCCAATCTTGGTAGAGATACCAAGAGACCCTCATCTTATTCAAAACTACAACCTTTTCAACCTACCTACCTCTACCTCAAGCTAGGCTTGATGGTAACCCTAGTAGTGGATTGCTTTGTTTATATGATGAATTGCCTTGATCTGCTATCTGATGATTGCCTTGATCTACTGTTTGGTTTGTCTGCTTAGGAGATAGTATGAGACACCCTAGGAGCTCACTCTCTAGGACTCAAGCTACTCCCCATCAACAACTCCTAACCTATACTACAAGTTGGACCCAATCTCTAATCCCTAGATGATCCTCCAAATCCCCTTAAACAGATCGATTCTGAAGTGATCCCTTCTATAAGCTTCCAAGTCCTTCAAGACCTATATAAAGCATGGGTCCCTCCTACTCAGTCCACTCTTACACATCATACACTTGATGATGCTTTGGTACCTTGCAACCCCTCACAAGCATCGCCACCCACATTCTAGTCAAAAACCATAAATCTGCCAAATTTGACTAAGTCTGGAAAACTATTTCTAACATCACCTCTTCAAATGCCTCCCTTTCTCAAACCTTGTGCCTTTTTGGAAATGCACTTGAACCATCTTGTAGACCATCATAAGGACTACAAATCCCCATTCTTACCTTTGGTTATGCCATCCTCCCACCCACTGGTTCTTGATGGTTTTGCAGGCAAGAAAATAACTTTTCCTGCAAATCTAGTCAACATGCCTACTTTGACAAAAGTTCACACCACCATCCTATGTTCTATGGACCAACTCTTTGCATGATGGTGATCTACTCTTATAGGTCTACCAGTACCCACCTCACTTGTTCCAATTGGATCTTTGTGCTTCAAGAACCCACTTAGTTTTGAAAGCTACTTGATAACCTCTTTTGGCACCCTTATTTTATTCATAGTTCCACATCAATTCTTGGAGAACTCAAACCTGTCCACCACCAACTCCCTGTACCATGGTGATCTACATCACTTGGTCTATCCATCCCTATATTCCCTACCCCAAGGTGAGCTCTGAGTTCCAAGATCCAACAATGTTTGGCTAGTATGAAATCAACTATGACCTAGATCCTTTTCTCCTAGTTTCTGTCAACACCCGGATTTTTAATCCCAGATGCCCGTTATGCCATACTTCGCAATCCCAGGATTACCATTTTTACGAGACATAACGGATTGGATATCACAGTACATCATCCATTACAAACCATACATAAGGTCTTACACAAATAAGGATCTCATGATCCAGTCTTTAATACAACAAGCAGCGGAAATAAAAGATAAGCGTAGCGGTGGGGTCCATCTTCAAGGGCACAGGCAATGCTAACGAAGGCAGATAATCCTAGTTATCATAGCCGTCCTGATGACCATCTCCCTAATAGTCTCCTTCATAGTCTGGCCATGAGAATAGCCAGGGACAAAAGCCATGAGTACTCTTTAAGTACTTGCAAACTACTATTAATAGGTACTATAGTTCTAAGTTAAAGTGCTAAATCTAAGTTTAACTATAAAGTTAAGTTTCAAACCTAAGCTGAGTTCAGAAGCAAAGAAAGATAATGTAAAGTTCTAGAATCACTTAAGTTGGGAAGCTATTATCATAAACACAACCCTGTTGTGGTCAAGTCAAGATTCATCATTCATTTCAAGTTATTTAGAAAACATCTGACAACGAAACAGTATGGCCATTCCAACTGTCCATAACCGCGGACGCGGCTATTCAAATAGTTTGACACTCTGCAGAGGTGGTACACTGTCACCACAAGATTCGATACATCTATCAGGGATAACCCTGAATCATCATACTTAGTATGCAGATAATCAAACATAACCTTCCCTTTACACACCCTAGTATAAGCACCTCTCCTATGAGCATGGCCTCCCAACCATGACCATCAGTCATCTTAGGCACTGCATAGGTGGACATCATGAGAGGTAGCCTCAGCTCAAACCTCTCCCGTAAGGGAACTAATACTAATGCATATAAATTTCCAGCTAAGCCTTACCCAATTCAGGTAATGTGGTTGTACGGTAAATTTGGAATGGTATCGCATCTGAATCCAACCATCAGTTTTATAAAAGGGTTAAGGCTCATGCCTCATCATTTTCATCATCATAAACCAGTTGTGTTTCTAAACACAGGTCAAAACATCTCAACAGAATGACTCATCATTCCAAGGTTTTCACAATTCATTTTCACCACTTGTTCCCATCTAAAGTGACTCAAGTTTTTGATCTACTCTAACTACTAAGTTAAGAGTGTTCACTAAGGTGGAAGGATGGGATCAATCTCATGCCATAGAATGACATCTAAAGGTTTCTAAGTAGGTCAAGTTTTATACTTTTTATGCTACCTTCAAAACAAGTAAAGAACTTTGTGTAAACTAAGGGAGGTAAAACTTGTCAATAAGACTTGAGGTACTACTAGTTAAAGGGGTGTGATCAAAGCATGCTTAAGGCGTCTTTGCTAAACCATCTAGTTTGTTTCTAGTTTGCTAAGCACTAAACTTGCAAGGGTTAATCTTGGGTATTGATAGCTTGCTAAGGGTAGCTTGCACTGTTAATGGTGGCTTGCCTTGGTTGGTGTAGTGGTTGAAGTTTTCTTCGTCTTCGTCTTGGTAGCACTCCTCCTCCTCGTAAGCTTGGTCGGTACTATCTTCTATAACAATACACACGGAGTAGACAATCACCAAACAATACTTAGCTAGGCTAGATAGCATTCTAAGACACACAATTGATGATCTATTATCATCACAAGCATCACAAGTTTAATTCAATAGTTTCAACCTTTTTAGTTTAGAAAAGTAATTTCTACTCATTGAAAATTTAACTAAGATTTAATATTCACCACTTAAAATATGGGATCATGTTGACACATGTCATCACCACATATTATAACATGTGGGAATGAGATTTAAGGGTTGAATCAATATTACTTTGGTTTAAGTTCATTATTTAATGATTTAAAGTGACTAGAAATGCCTATATAGCATTATTTTGGTACGAGTCCAAAGTCACTGCATGTAAACCTTAATATTATTACATATTTGGATAGATATGATGAAATTTGATTTTTGAGAGTTGGAATCAACTCAAAAGCTAACTTGGTTGATTTTCTAAAAATGTTGCAAGTTGCAAAAGCTTCTGTTTTGTTATTTTTATTAGGAGAGATCTATAACTCTAATTGAATTAAATCCAACGGGCTTGGATAGATCATCTCAATACCTTTCAGACAAAATTGGTTTCATGCAATTTGGATTTATAAAACTCTCTGATTGATTTTCAAACTAGGGGACAGAAACTAGATTTAACTAAAAAGAAAAATCCAGATTTGAACGGGTGGGCTAGCGCGGGAAAAGACTTGGGCCGGCCCAGTGGCGCTCCGCGGCGCGGGGCTCAGCTGACAGGGGGGTCCCGCTTGTCAGCGGCACTTAACACGCGAAACGGTACGCGTGCTGTGGGCCGTAGGATTAGAGGAGGAATCTATGGTTGAGGGTCGTCGTCGATGACGAACAGGTCGTTGGCGAGCTCAAACCCTAGCGGCTCGGTGGGGGTCTGCTGGGGACGTACCAGTGCTCCAGCAGGGTCGGCGAGGCGGGCAAACAAACTGGAAGACGACGGCGAGGCGAGGCGCGGTTGCGGCGAAGCTTGGGGTGGTCGCAATCAGCGGCGCCCTTCTCCTGCTGCGGCTGCTCCGGCTCCAATTCCGGCGAGCTACTGCTCCCTTTGCTCCGGCTAGAGGTGGGTGAGGTTCAGAGAGGTGAGGAGAGTGGAATGGTGTGGAGAGAAGAGGCTAGGGAGGGCTCCTTTTATAGGCCCGACGTTGAGACCGAGCGGGATGGGCGGGCGACTCCGGCGACAAGGCTACAGCGGGGTAGAGGAATGGCTGAGGGTGGCGATCGATGGGCGGTCCCCTGGCGGTGCTCTAGGGATTGAATGCGGTGAGGCGGTGGCCATGATGCAGGCAAGGTGGCGCTCTAAGAGGCAGAGGCGGCGGTGTCCACGGCGAGCGGTGGCTGTGAGGCTTTGGGCGGCCAGTGGGGGTGTCTGGGGTGTTCTCCAGGTCATGGCGGAGCGGCGGCCGCGGGCTGAGGCCAAGGGGCACTCTGTGCGAGCGGGGACAGAGCGCACTCTGGGGACGGCGTTGGCATGCTCGACGAGCTCCAGGCGCGGCGGTTCCTGGCCGCTCTGCCCTCTGTCTCTGGCCTGGGGCTAGTTGGACGGTGGAGGTGGACCACTGGCGGTGTGCTAGACATGGCGAGAGAGGTTGGCGGCTCTTTGTGGCGATGTCGGTGGGGGTGCTCAAGGTGCTTGGCCTTAATGGCCATGACCATTTGGTCGTGTGCACAGGGTGTGGCCGGGCTAGCAAAGGGTAGGGTTGGTTCTAAGGGAACAAGGGGACAAGGTTAGGCACAAATGGTGACCAAGATCACTGCTCAAAACAGTGTTTTGAATTTGGCCAGATTTGTGCACACAAGTTGTTTGATGAAATGGCCGAAAGAGAGGAAGTTTTGAATTTTGGTTTCAAAATTTTTGAGTGATCTCCACTAGTGCTAGGGAGTCTCTGGTTGCAAGGGTTTTGAAAGTGGAGCTCAAATAGATGGGTTTTGAAATAGGGGTGATCTATGCATATGCATTAGATTCAATTTTTCAGTGCCAATTAAAATAAGTAGAAGAATGTTTTTAGCAGATCCAAAAGTGGGCCTTGGTACCTCATTATGTGTACTAGCAAGGGGTACAAAGATCAAGAATTGTTTCTATTAAGAATTGAGTACTAGGAATAGCCAAAGTAGTGTAGTGGATTAAAATAGCCAAAACGACCATTCCTCCTTTTTAATTCTTTTTTATTTGATTTTCTTTAGGAAAAGTTTGGGAATGATGTAGATGATGTTTAAATCACCTAAGAAACATTTTACAAGCATTGGATCACACAATCATGGCAATTCAAAACAACTCCTATTTTAAATGCACACACATATGAATGCTTTAATTTTAAATTTGGAAAAGTTTTTGTTAACCCCATTTTTGGTTGATTTGATCTTGATAAGCTTGGATTGAAGTTTTGGGATGTTACAAACCTTCCCCCCTTAAACAAAATCTCGTCACGAGATTTACAAAGAAAACTAGGAACTAAAGAGATCTGGGAACTTTGTCCTAATGTAATCTGCGTGCTCCCAAGTGGCTTCTTCCTCGGTATGGTTGCTCCACTGAATCTTGAGAAACTTGATGCTCCTAGTCCTGGTGGTTCTGTAGGCTTCTTCTAAGATACGGATGGGTACTTCCCGATAGGTCAGGTCATTGTTGATTTCCACAGCTCTGTAATCGATATTCTTGAAAACTTCAGTCTTCTCAGGCACTTTCAAGCATTTGCAAAGTAGCGAGATATGGAACACATTGTGGATGGCTGACATCTCTCCAGGCAGTTCCAGTTGATACGATACTTCTCCTCGGCGGTTCAGAATCTTGAAAGGTCCGATATATCTGGGGGCTAACTTTCCTTTCAGACTAAAGCGTTGAGTTCCCTTCAATGGTGAAACTTTGAGGTATACAAAATCTCCGACATTGAAAGTCAGGTCTCTCCTTCTCTTGTCAGCATAGCTCTTTTGTCTGGATTGGGCGGTCTTGAGGTGTTCACGGACTTTGTGAACTTTCTCTTCTGCTTCTCGGAGAATGTCGGGTCCAAAGATCTGACTCTCTCCTACTTGCGACCAATTCAAAGGGGTACGACACTTTCTTCCGTATAGGATTAAAATGGTGCCATCTGCAAACTAGCTTGATAACTGTTGTTATATGAGAATTCTGCGAAAGGCAGGCAGTCTTCCCATTTTGATCTGTATTACAACACACAAGCTCTAAGCATATCCTCCAAGATCTGGTTGACTCTCTCAGTTTGTCCATCTGTTTGCGGGTGATAAGCGGTACTGAAGTTCAACTTGGTTCCTAATCCTTCCTGAACTTTCTGCCAAAATCTTGAAGTAAACTGGGTTCCTCGATCTGAGACGATGGTCTTAGGGGTTCCATGTAGACTAACAATCCTAGCAATGTACAGATCTACTAGCTTTGCACTCTGGTAGGTTGTCTTGACAGGTATGAAATGGGCTACTTTGGACAATCTATCAACGATGACCTAGATTGAGTCATTTCCCCTACTAGAAGTAGGCAAACCGGTGATAAAGTCCATTCCGACGGAATCCCATTTCCATTCCGGAATCTGCAATGGTTGCAACAATCCTGCAGGTCTCTGATGCTCTGCTTTGACTCTTTAACAGATGTCACATTTGGCGATGTAGCTTCCGATCTCTCTCTTCATCTTGTGCCACCAAAATTGCTTTTTCAAATCCTAATACATCTTCGTTCCTCCGGGGTGGATAGAATAAAGAGTATCATGAGCTTCTTTCATGATAACTTCCTTCAGCTCCGAATCTGCTGGCACACATATACGTCCTTTGTACCACAATACTCCTTCTTCATCTTCGGTAAATCCAGGTACCTTTCCTGTACCAATACGACGTCTGATTCCGTTGATACTTTCATTCCCCTTCTGGGCTTCCTTGATTTGGCTAATCAACGTGGGTTGAAGTTCAATGCTAGCTAGGAAACCTTGGCTAACTAACTCAGTCCTGAACTACTCTAACTCTTCATACAAACTTGGTTGCTTCTCCTTGATCATGGTGTTAAGCCTACACGGCAATCTGCTAAGAGCATCTGCTACCACATTGGCTTTGTCGGGGTGATAGTGAATGTCAAGGTCATAATCCTTGATTAACTCTATCCATCTTCTTTGCCTCATATTCAGCTCCTTCTGAGTGAAGATATACTTTAAGCTCTTATGATCCGAGTAAATCTCACAGCGATTACCCATCAAATAATGGCGCCATGTCTTCAATGCTAGAACCACAGCTGCTAGCTCAAGATCATGTGTAGGATAGTTCTGCTCATGCTGCTTCAGTTGTTGAGACAGATAAGCGATGACTTTGCCTTCTTGCATCAATACACATCCTAGACCAATCTTGGATGCATCACAATATACATCAAACGGCTTCTTGATGTCTGGCATGATCAAAATTGGGGCGGATATCAATCTCTTCTTCATCTCCTGGAAACTGGCCTCACATTTGTCTGTCCATTCAAACTTCTTGTCCTTCTTCAACAATTGGGTCATTGGTCGGGCTATGCTCGAGAATCCTTCTACGAACTTGCGGTAATAGCCCACTAATCCGAGAAATGAACGTACTTGGGTTTGAGTGGTTGGGGCTTCCCATTCTTCGACATCTTTGATCTTGGTGGAATCAATAGAGACTCCTCCGGCAGACACAACATGTCCTAGGAATCCTACTTCTTTCAGCCAAAACTCACACTTGCTGAACTTGGCATATAACTGATGCTCTCTCAGGGTTTCTAGGATGATTCTCAGATGTTGCTCATGTTGTTCTTCTGACTTGGGAGTAGATAAGGATGTCGTCGATAAACACAACTAGACTTATCTAGGAAATTCATAAAGATCTTATTCATGAGATTCATGAAATAAGCAGGGGCATTGGTTAATCCAAAAGACATAACCGTATACTCGTATAAACCATAGCGAGTAGTAAAGGCGGTCTTCAAAATATCCGTTGCACGAATCTTAAGTTGGTGATAACCAGTCCTAAGATCAATCTTTGAGAATACCTGAGCTCCGGTCAACTGGTCAAATAGATCCTCTATCTTTGGCAAAGGATACTTGTTCTTGATGGTGACGTCATTCAACTTTATGTAATCTGTACACAGACGATTGCCTCCATCTTTCTTGTCGACGAATAACACTGGTGATCTCCATGGCGATGCGCTTGGCTGAATCAAGCATGTTGCTAACATGGCATCCAACTGCTTCTTTAGTTCCACTAACTCTGAGGGGTTCATGCTATAGGGTCTCTGGGTTGTAGGTCCGGTTCCGGGGTTTAGTTCGATAATGAACTCAATATCCCTATCCGGGGGCATACCTGGCAATTCATCTGGGAATACGTCGGGGTATTCACAGACTACTCTGACTTGGTCTATGGTGGGCAGGGCTACACTCTTGTTGCACTTGAATTGACGGGGTAAGGTCTCAGAGATATGCTCTACTGTTACTCCAGAACTACTGGTCATGGTGATGGCTTTCTTAGCACAGTCTATCAATCCTTTATGCCTTGACATTCAGTTCATACCTAGTACTACTTCCAATCCTTTGGTTCCAAGTACAATTAGGTTGGCATAAAAATCTATCCCATGTATTCTGATAGGCACAGCTTTGCAAATTTTTCTAGCTTTTGTAGTTGACCCGGGGATTTGAACTATCATGACATGCTTCTGGTTGGTTGGGTGAATCTTACTAGTGCATACAAATTCTTTGGTGACAAATGAATGCGATGCTCCAGAATCAAACAATACTCTTGCTAAAACTGAGTTGACAGAAAACATACCCAGCACTACATATGGCGCTTCCTGGGCTTCTTCTGCGTTCATGTGGAAGAGACGACCGTTGCGGTTGTGAGGGTTCCACGGGCAAATCTCCTTCTGGTTGAACAACGCTGCTTTGCCGAAATGGGGCATTCACAGGGGAATTGGCGGCAGTCTTCTTGGGACACTCATTGGAGTAGTGACCCTTCACTCCACACTCAAAACAAGTGATCTGGGACTTGTCCTTGACTGCCACAGGCACAGCATTGCTGCCAGTTCTGGGTGCAGTGTTATTGTTGTTGTTGCTCTTGGGAGGGGCACGATTGAAATTGTTGGCATTACCGGAGTTGTGATTGTTTCCTCCGGACTTCACATTGCCTCCGCTATGGTTGGGGTAGCTTGGGCGAGGATTTGGGGGTCGGTTGTTCCTTGGTGCATATCCTGGTGAGGGGTTGGGATGGTACTTCTGGTGACTACTGGATCCAGACTACTGCATCATACGACGCTTGCGGTTGTCGTTTTCCTGGTTAATCTTCCCTTCCATCTGAATGGCAGAGTCGACTAGTTCTTCGAGATCCTGAAAACGGATGTTGACGAGGACAGTCTGCATCTCATCATGCAGTCCATTCAAGAATCTCTCCTTCTTCTTGGCCTCCGTGTTGATCTCATCCGGTGCATATCTGGCAAGTGACAGGAATCTGTCACGGTACTCCACCACAGTCATCCTTCCTTGCTTCAATTCACGGAATTCATCTCTCATCCTGTTGACGAGACCTTGCGGCATGTGGGTGCGGCTGAACTTGACTTTGAATGCTTCCCAGGTCATCACCTGGCCATGGTTCATATTGCGGATGCTATTCCACCAAGCTCTGGCATCTCCCGCTAGATAGTGGGTGGCGAAGAGAACTTTCTCATTTTCATCAACTCCTGCAACTTCAAGGTTGTTTTCCATGGTCTGTAACCAGTCATCAGCATCTAATGGGTTCTCCGATTGGTTGAAGACTAGGGGATTGGTGTTCTAAATTTTTTTGAGTTTCGATCCATGGTGATCCTGATTTCCATGTCCTTGGTTGTTGAGAGCCATTTGGGCGATCTGCTGCAATGTTGCTAAGTTGGCCTGACGCTCGGCCCTGCTTGCTTCACGGTCCGCGATGAGATTCTGCAAGATCTGCAGCATTGGGTCCTGTGACGAGCTGCTCCCTCCTTGGTTTCCACGAGTCATCGGAAGATTGAGATATATATAGGGGTAAGAGGGAAATTCTAAGGTTCATGGTTTTGGGTTTCAAAGCTAAAACTTTGAGTTAGACTCGGGTTTTTCAACTAACTTCATTTTCATTCATGCAAGCAAGCACTCGATACAACACACACCACAACAATCAAAGGGGAAAACAGATGGTTTGAACAACCATTCTACCAGCTACGATACAATGAGATGATACATCTCATGCTACGACAGTGCTCTTGTGCATCTACTCATCGTCGATGAATTCGGAGTCCTCATCATCAGTGTAGAAGTCCACAGCATCCTCCCCCAGAAAGTCATCATCGTTGCTGAGGTAAGAATTCATGTCTCCCTGGATGTCTTCACCCGCATCATCTTCTTCCTTGGCGGCAAGCTGAGCTTCCTGCTCTTGATCGTCTTCTCGAGGTCAGCCACCTTCTTGCAAAGACGGACGATGGTGCGATCCTTCTTTGCACGCTGGCGGCAAAGAGACTGGCGATCTTGGACGAGCAGTGCGAAAGTCTGGGCCTTCTGGTCGGCAATGGCACGGTTCTGGTTGACTAACTCCCTGGCATTGTCCAGTTCCTGCTGTCTGTCATGAAGCAAGAAGTCAAGGTTCTCCACTTGACGCCTCAATTCTGGGTGACTTGGCATCTCCATCGGCATTCCCATGAAGTCACGTCTTGCATAGTGCGCAAAACGGGTTCCTTGGATCTTGTTGACGCTGAGGGCACATAGACGTGCGAGAGCTTCATGCATTGCCCTGGCTAATCCATCTAGCCAGTTGTTCGCTCTCACGAAGAACTGAATTCTTCTAGAAGTTGGTGCTTCGATGCTTCCTCGAAGATCTGCGGTGACTAGCCACTGTAGGTCTCCTCCTGGGGGTCCTGGAAGTTGAGCTCCAAGAAACTCCGGATGTGGGCGTCCTAGTAACTCCGACAGTGAATCCAGATCCCTCTCGAAGATCAGCTGACCTCCGTTTCCCAACTGGTAAAACTTGCTGAACTGAGTCTCCATCTACAAGAATTAAGGACGAGGAAGTTAGTGAAATGATCAAGTGTGTCAAATTTTAAGTAGTAGTGTAAGAATTTTGAGGAACATGAATTTTTGAGAAAAAATGAGTTCACAAGGGTAAGAGAGGAAATAGCTTTTCATAAATACTCAATTGGTTTTGAAGCTAAGTTTTTGGTTTGGACGTCCATTCTAACTAGGGTCTCCTATGGTCAGGATGGCTCTGATACCAACTTGTCAACACCCGGATTTTTAATCCCAGATGCCCGTTATGCCATACCTCGCAATCCCAGTATTACCATTTTTACGAGACATAACGGATTGGATATCACAGTACATCATCCATTACAAACCATACATAAGGTCTTACACAAATAAGGATCTCATGATCCAGTCTTTAATACAACAAGCAGCGGAAATAAAAGATAAGCGTAGCGGTGGGGTCCATCTTCAAGGGCACGAGCAATCTATGGCCGAGATAATCCTAGTTATCATAGCCGTCCTGATGACCATCTCCCTGATAGTCTCCTTCATAGTCTAGCCATGAGAATAGCCAGGGACAAAATCCATGAGTACTCTTTAAGTACTTGCAAACTACTATTAACAGGTACTATAGTTTTAAGTTAAAGTGCTAAATCTAAGTTTAACTATAAAGTTAAGTTTGAAACCTAAGCTGAGTTCAGAAGCAAAGAAAGATAAAGTAAAGTTCTAGAATCACTTAAGTTGGGAAGCTATTATCATAAACACAACCCTGTTGTGGTCAAGTCAAGATTCATCATTCATTTCAAGTTATTTAGAAAACATCTGACAATGAAACAGTATGGCCATTCCAACTGTCCATAACCGCGGACGCGGCTATTCGAATAGTTTGACACTCTCCAGAGGTGGTACATTTTCACCACAAGATTCGATACATCTGTCAGGGATAACCCTGAATCATCATACTTAGTATGCAGATAATCAAACATAACCTTCCCTTTACACACCCTAGTATAAGCACCTCTCCTATGAGCATGGCCTCCCAACCATGACCATCAGTCATGTTGGGCACTGCATAGGTGGACATCATGAGAGGTAGCCTCATCTCAAACCTCTCCCGTGAGGGAACTAATACTAATGCATATAAATTTCCAGCTAAGCCTTACCCAATTCAGGTAATGTGGTTGTACGGTAAATTTGGAATGGTATCGCATCTGAATCCAACCATCATTTTATAAAAGGGTTAAGGCTCATGCCTCATCATCATAAACCAGTTGTGTTTCTCAACACAGGTCAAAACATCTCAACAGAATGACTCATCATTCCAAGGTTTTCACAATTCATTTTCACCACTTGTTCCCATCTAAAGTGACTCAAGTTTTTGATCTACTCTAACTACTAAGTTAAGAGTGTTCACTAAGGTGGAAGGATGGGATCAATCTCATGCCATAGAATGACATCTAAAGGTTTCTAAGTAGGTCAAGTTTTATACTTTTTATGCTACCTTTAAAACAAGTAAAGAACTTTGTGTAAACTAAGGGAGGTAAAACTTGGCAATAAGACTTGAGGTACTACTAGTTAAAGGGGTGTGATCAAAGCATGCTTAAGGCATCTTTGCTAAACCATCTAGTTTGTTTCTAGTTTGCTAAGCACTAAACTTGCAAGGGTTAATCTTGGGTATTGCTAGCTTGCTAAGGGTAGCTTGCACTGTTAATGGTGGCTTGCCTTGGTTGGTGCAGTGGTTGAAGTTTTCTTCGTCTTCGTCTTGATAGCACTCCTCCTCCTCGTAAGCTTGGTCGGTACTATCTTCTATAACAATACACACGAAGTAGACAATCACCAAACAATACTTAGCTAGGCTAGATAGCATTCTAAGACACACAATTGATGATCTATTATCATCACAAGCATCACAAGTTTAATTCAATAGTTTCAACCTTTTTAATTTAGAAAAGTAATTTCTACTCATCGAAAATTTAACTAAGATTTAATATTCACCACTTAAAATATGGGATCATGTTGACACATGTCATCACCACATATTCTAACATGTGGGAATGAGATTTAAGGGTTGAATCAATATTACTTTGGTTTAAGTTCATTATTTAATGATTTAAAGTGACTAGAAATGCCTATATAGCATTATTTTGGTACGAGTCCAAAGTCACTGCATTTAAACCTTAATATTATTACATATTTGGATAGATATGATGAAATGTGATTTTTGAGAGTTGGAATCAACTCAAAAGCTAACATGGTTGATTTTATAAAAATGTTGCAAGTTGCAAAAGCTTCTATTTTGTTATTTTAATTAGGAGAGATCTATATCTCTAATTGAATTAAATCCAACAGGCTTGGATAGATCATCTCAATACCTTTCAGACAAAATTGGTTTCATGCAATTTGGATTTATAAAACTCTCTGAATTGATTTTCAAACTAGGGGACAGAAACTAGATATAACTAAAAAGAAAAATCTAGATTTGAACGGGTGGGCTAGCGCGGGAAAAGACTTGGGCCGGCCCAGTGGCGCTCATGGCGGGCTCAGTGACAGGGGTCCCGCTTGTCGTGGACTTAACACTGTGAACGGTACGCACTGTGTGGTAGAGGATTAGAGGAGGAATCTACGGCTGAGGGTCGTCGTCGACGACGAACAGGTCGTCGGCAAGCTCGAACCCTAACAGCTCGGTGGGGGTCTGCTGGGGACGTACCAGGGCTCCAGCGAGGTCGGCGAGGCGGGCAAACGAACTGGAAGACGACGGCGAGACGAGGCGCGGTTGCGGCGGAGCTTGGGGTGGTCGCAATCAGCGGCGCCCTTCTCCTCCTGCTGCGGCTGCTCCGGCTCCAATTCCGGCGAGCTGCTGCTCCCTTTGCTCCGGCTAGAGGTGGGTGAGGTTCAGAGAGGTGAGGGGAGTGGAATGGTGTGGAGAGAAGAGGCTGGGGAGGGCTCCTTTTATAGGCCCGACGGTGAGACCGAGCGGGGTGGACAGGCGACTCTGGCGACAAGGCTACGGCGGGGTAGAGGAATGGCTGAGGGTGGCGATCGATGGGCGGTCCCCTGGCGGTGCTCTAGGGATTGAATGCGGCCGTAGGGGCGGTGGCACGCGGTCTGGGCGAGGTGGCGCTCTGAGAGGCAGAGGCGGCGGTGTCCACGACGAGCGGTGGCTGTGAGGCTTTGGGCGGCCAACGGGGGTGTCTGGGGTGTTCTCCAGGTCATGGCGGAGCGGCGGGCGCGGGCTGAGGCCAAGGGACGGTCTGTGCGAGCGGGGACAGAGCACGCTCTGGGGGCGGCGTTGGCATGCTCGACCAGCTCCGGGTGCGGCGGTTCCTGGCCGCTCTGCCCTCTGTCTCTGGCCTGGGGCTGGTTGGACGGTGGAGGTGGACCACTGGTAGTGTGCTAGACATGGCGAGAGAGGTTGGCGGCTGTTGTGGCGCGATGTCGCCGGTGGGGGTGCTCAAGGTGCTCGGCCTTAATGGCCATGACCATTTGGTCGTGTGCACAGGGTGTGGCCGGGCTAGCAAAGGGTAGGGCTGGTTCTGAGGGAACAAGGGGACAAGGTTAGGCACAAATGGTGACCAAGATCACTGCTCAAAACAGTGTTTTGAATTTGGCCAGATTTATGAACACGAGCTGTTTGATGAAATGGCCGAAAGAGACAAAGTTTTGAATTTTGGTTTCAAAATTTTTGAGTGATCTCCACTAGTGCTAGGGAGTCTCTGGTTGCAAGGGTTTTGAAAGTGGAGCTGAAATAGATGGGTTTTGAAATAGGGGTGATCTATGCATATGCATTAGATTCAATTTTTAAATGCCAATTAAAATAAGTAAAAGAATGTTTTTAGCAGATCCAAAAGTGGGTCTTGGTACCTCATTATGTGTACTAGCAAGGGGTACAAAGATCAAGAATTGTTTCTGTTAAGAATTGAGTACTAGGAATAGCCAAAGTAGTGTAGTGGATTAAAATAGCCAAAATGACCATTCCTCCTTTTTAATTCTTTTTGATTTGATTTTCTTTAGGAAAAGTTTGGGAATGATGTAGACGATGTTTAAATCACCTAAAAACATTTTACAAACATTGGATCACACAATCATGGCAATTCAAAACAACTCCTATTTTAAATGCACACACATATGAATGCTTTCATTTTAAATTGGGAAAATTTTTTGTTAACCCCATTTTTGGTTGATTTGATCTTGATAAGCTTAGATTGAAGTTTTGGGATGTTACAGTTTCCCACCAAAATCAACTTGGATTCTCATCACCCAAGGTTGATTAAGCTAGATAAACCTTGGGTACATCATATCCCTTGATTAAAAGGATTTATCAATATTTACCCATAATTATTATGGACCAAAATTCCGTTTTAATCTTCCCTTTAGCAGAAAATCCAAAACTCTATATAAGGGCAAGTTTGCTTTTCTCCAAAACACTTGCTCAACTCTGAGCACCTTTGAAGTATATCCACCATACCCCACCTACCCATCTCAAAAATAAATTTGTTTGAGATCCCTTATTAATTCTTTCTGCCATTTTTCTCAAATGGCAGAAACAAGAAATAAATCCTTAAAAATGTTTTTCCTTCTCAATAAATCCTGAGAAAATTCTCCTAAGTATGTATTCATATTTGGGATCACCTAACACCAAAATCCCACCTTGGACAATTCAAAAATCTCAAATGAACTCCATAAAATCCATTCAGCTGTTTTTGATTAATTAATAAAATGGGGATCTAAACTACTCAGAAAATTCTCAAATAACTAGACCGTGAAGGCACGCGTTGCCGCGCCCGTCCATCTCAATAAAAAATATAGTAGAAAATATTTGAGAAAATAGGAACATCGATATGATCTCATCAGAACATGTAAATATGCTCCGCCGCCCATCTAAAATGGTATGCTACCATCGATAGAAAATCTTGTATATATGGACCCCGAAATTTGGTAAGAATAACTCAGCAAATCACAAACTTACTTCTTAAATTGATTAAAGGTAATTATAGTTCTCGGATATTCAGTGTTTTTCTGAACACCCAAACAAGATAGTCTGAGAGTAGAATGATGCAGCATATTTTTTTGTACAAGTGGCCGAGTTGAATAAGTCTGGAATTACACTATAATATTGTTGTGGCAATCCTTCGCTAAATTTGAAGAAAACAAAAGGCAGCACGCCATTCATTCTAATATAACAGTACACGAGGAGACTCTGCCAATTTTTTCTAAAAGTTCTTAGTTATTTTTCTAGTGTAACGTATGTGGTAACATATCTCATGTGTTTGGTTCGCTTGGCGTGTTACGATTGAATTTCACTGTTTAATAAGACCCCACGGTGTACCTAAAATCAGAGAACCATTAAAACTTGTACTAAAAGATGCATCATATTTAGCATGGACAAGTTATACGACTATGGGAAAGCTAGAACAACGTTTTCTCAATTCGTGCACCATGAACTCAGTGAACACATGCTGAAATACACAGCAGGTAAGATTTTAGCTTAGTGTTGCAAATATAAGTTTTACTAAAGATCAAATAGAATTGCCTTCTCACATTTACGACAGTAACATATGAAATCGGACTTTTTTCTCATTTAATTTTGTGATGATGAGTCCAAAAAATTGTACCTTGTCTTGCTATGATATCTTTTTCTGCTAGGATGACCACGATGTGACGTGGATGATGATGGTATGTCATCAACATGAGCTTCATGTAATCTGGAGGAGTCAAAGATAGATTAGGTTCAGCGAATGCAATTTTGAACAACTCATTCTGCTACAAATTTTAGAAACTTCTCATAAAATTACAAAACGTACTTATCTAAGATATACTGCTTAGATAAGCTGCACAAGAAAAGTGCAGTCACAATACCAAAACCAGGCACGCGATGGTGATCGTAGCATCTGCCAATAAAAGGTGTCATCCTTACCATTTGATTCTCTTCAATCCAAAAATAAATTTCGAAAAGGGGTCTCCCCCCCGGTAGATGCAAACGGCCTTCTCTTCAATCCAATGGCAGACTCAAAATTTTCAATACTGTAGGAGTAGCACTTAATGTTCGTGGAGAAAAATTGCTGATCATCGCACCATGGTACATGGAAAGTGCAGGTAAAAATTTACCGCGGTATCAGAACGATAACAAAGTGCCTACCTTATAATTTGATTTGTCATTCTTAACTCCAAATAGTGGCATCGATGTATGAAGAGCATCTACATGACCCTAATTAGTGAACTGAGCACAAAGGGCTTCATCATTTAACCAGCGCAATTACTAAGCAGTTCTTGTTGTGCAGAATCTAAAAAGGTCAAGAGCATGATCTTTATCAGTTTCAAGTAGCAAGCTAAGAGCACGGAAATGCAGTCGCTACCGAGAGTGGGAAATTGCCTAAATTACTGCCCGGAGGTAACAAAGGCTTATATAAAGCTGTAGATCAAGCAATGTTGATACATTGTAGTTCACTCCAGCCTTCTTACCAAAATTAGATCCTAAGTAATGAATGAGGAAAAGAACATAACCATGACATGGGCATTGTCCACGCACTGCTCCATGCAATGAACAAACAATTTTTCCATTCACTGACACTGGGCTTAGCAGCACGGACACTGAAAAAAATACTTTCAGAAAATTAATGATACATACAGGGGCGGTCACTTTTCCTTGCCCTGCCTAATCTGTAGTGTAGCACATGTAATAAATAAACGAAAGGAGAACAACACCTGGGCGGCTGGCTTTTGGAACATAGCGGGTGTGGCGAGTTAACACTGACTCATCTCTTTCCTTTCTCCCGACGTACCACCGCCATCTCTAGCTCACGTCTTGTCTCACCAGAGCAATGAGTGTGCAAACTGGGAGGGATGAATTTGGTGGGTTCGAAATGAGATTAGGGGTATCGCTGGAGGTAGAATTTACCTGGTCGTGCGGAACGCTTCGCGGGAACTGTAGCGTGGAGGGTTGGCGACTTCGCCGTTGTCGTCTTCATTCTGCCATAGCAACCAAAGGTTTGCTGAAGCGGCAGGTGAACTGCCTCTTTGACAAAGATCTCAGAGGCTGTAGGCGAAGGCAGAATATATGGAGGCAATGAAGAGGCTTTCCGGGCTTCCGGCGAACTGAGCACATTGACGGTAGATGTGGCGGCGGCGCGGGTATCACCCTAGGTCGCAAGAGAATAGGGAGTTAGAGGTGGGGCTCCTGCGGTTGCGCTGCCTCGGTAAGCTGGCGCGGATCGGAGAGCACCGCCGCTCTATGTCGAGATTGAGAGAGGGATGCCGGCGCTGAAGATCGAGGTAGGAGAAGGGGCAGATCAGCTCGAAGGGCGCTGATGCCGGGGACCGGAGAAGGCGTTGTGAGAGAGAGAGAGGCCTACCGTGGCTAAAACATGGGCTTCGTGCGGTCAGAGGGCCCAATTAACCACAAAGTGTCCAACTCAGCCTGCGGAGTAGCAACCCTGAAATTTGTGCTGGCCTGTTTGACCGGAATTGCAGAGATAAACAGGTTTCAGTGACCCTTCGATGGCTTGGGATGATCTTGAACGTCAAACAGCAGGATCCAACGGCCTAGGGCGTCAAATCGCTGTGCAGGGCTGTAGGTTGTTGAGTTTTACTGTTTCTTAATTCTAAGAAGGATATCTTGACCACTCCTACCTACCAGCATCATCATCCTACCTAGTAATATCAAATTTAGTAACCTTACTTCATAATCACCAAAATGGCCCTTACCCCAACATTGATCAACACTTGATTTACTCCCCATCAAACCCTCACCAACCTGGCCAAGGAAGCTCACACAGCACCCACACTCCCCTCTTTGGTCATGCACTGTAGCACCACCCCTCCTCTCTCCTCTTTTGTCTCTAGCACTTGGACCAAGTGAGAGAGAGACACATGTTAGCACTTGGACCAAGTGAGAGAGAGAGACACATGTGTGTATCCCAATATTGCAAGGCAAGGCAACAACAGCCACCCCACCCCTCTCTGCCCCTGCATGACCCCACGCCCCCTCTCCACCGCCCACATTGCCCAACCACGAGCCAACCCTCTCCCCATGGCTCTCCATGAGCTTGGTCTACCCTAGACCCTCCCCCGTCGGTTTATAAGGAGAAACACCACCCCAGCACCCTTCCTCCAGCTCATTTGCTCCCTACCACCCCCACTTACCTCCCAGAACCCTCTCTCCCTCCCCCTGCTCTGTTCTGCCCGAGAGAAAGAGAGAAAGGAGCTCTCGGCCTCCTCAAGATCTCGACCAAGGTGCTCTCCACCCTTCTCTTCCTCTCTTGCATGTCACCCTATCGTGATCCCCTCTTCCTCCTCTACCTAACCGTGTGATTATTTTGGCCCAGGACCGTCCCCTCGAGCTGCACCGACGAGCTCCGACGAGCTCGCCTCGGTCGTCATTGCGCGAGCTGTTTCCTAGAGGCAAAAGCCACCGTGTCGCCCATCCCCGAGTTCCCCGCCGTCGACCGTGTCACCCTGTCGCCTCCACACCTTCCCCCGAGCCCCCAAGTGAGCTCCCCGTCTCGCTTGGCCCTCTGCTAGGGTTTGCGCCCCGCCACCATGTCGAGAGCTGGGAGACGACGACGCGCCGTCGATCTCCCCTCTAATCCGACGGTCCCCGTGCGCCCCTACCGCTTCACCGCGTCGAGCCGCTGACAAGCGGGCCCGCTCTGTCGGGTTCAAACCCGCACCGCGCGTGCTCCCTCTGGCGTCGCGTGGGCCGGCCTGCCTCTGCGCGGCCCAGCACACCCTAGATCTAGCCCAGTTACCCTTTTGTCCTTTTTCCTTTTTCTTTTAATTCCAGATCCAAAAATGTACCAGTTGAATTAAATCATTTTGAATGTATAAATAAGATCTAAATGCCAAGATCTAAAATTCTGCTAGTCCTTAGATGTTCTCTTAAACATGCAGAGGTAACACCTGGTCAAAAATAATTTCTATTACTTGTTGGCAATTAATCTGCAACAAGGTGTAGTGTACACTAAGTAAATTCCTCAGTGACCTACACATCTCCAAAATTGGAAACCAAGTTCCATTGAAAATATATCCATAGGCCTACCATCTAGCATTTATCCCAGGTCAAGGTGAACTAAGGTCACCCTATAGAAAAAATAACAAAAACAGAGAATATCTGCCTTAGGTAATTTCTCTAGGTCAAACCAAATATGTTATTGACCCAATTCCAACTCCCCTGGTTGTGTCCTATCAAAATCTATCAACCCCCAGCAGCTCATATTTTATTGAGCTCTTGTTGAATTTTAATGAATTAAACTATTCTATGTACACCTTCTTCACTAGATAAATCCCTCCAGGAGTTCTGTATATCCAAAATAGGTAATTCCAATTTCTACGGAAAGGTAATTCCAATAACTACCATGTAAAATTGGAATCACACTAAACCTTATGTAAAAGAAATCTGGTGAAAAAGACAAATACCTTACAGAACTTCCTTTGATGATTTATTAAGGGCATTCTGGTAATTATTTTGACAAGATTACAATTCTATGAGGTCCAGTACATCAGACACTACTTAACCACCCAAGGAAATAATTTTTGGGCCTCCAGATAAATTCTGGTGAATTATTTCCTCAAACTAGAGTTTATTCCACTATAAAAAGCATAACTAAATCTAGGTAAGTGATAATCTAGTGAAACCACTTGTGTTGGTCTTGTTTTGTCAAGACCTATCTAAAGATATCATTGTTGCATAGTGGTATCCTATAGACCTTAGGCCTCTACCCCAATTCCTTGGTAAATAACCTAGACAACTATCTTCCAAGGGAAAACCCAATTAGGGCAACCTAAGCAATTCCATTACTAGTATCCAACTTCTCCAAAACCTACCAAATTAAGTCGTATGCCATATGTTTGTTTGCTGTATGGTTTGATGCCTGTATGCCTTGTATTGAATGTGGTATTGTCTGCTTGCATGTATACTCGATGACGGCGATAGTGTGATTGTTTAACGACGAGAAGAAAGGGACTTCTTATTATTATTTATTGGGTATTCTTTGTTATCTAAGGATGTCTAGGGACTTATCACTGATCACAGGCAAGCCACCATTCCCAAATTCTGATACTTGTCCTACTCTTTTTATTACCTGTTTTGTACCTCCTTTATAAATTGCATTATTTATCTACATGTCTTGTTTTATAAATACTGCGCTAATGACTTGGCTCCTCCAAGTTATGACTTGGTGTCCCTCATGGCACCCACCCTGATGTAAACCTACCATTTACTCCTCTTTAGATCGGGGTTATGATGATTAGCATCCTACCTCGTTGGAAACCACAGATTTTTGTTGAATAAATTGTTTTGGGATTTACCCTACTACAAATGTTCAAAAACTGCTATGTAAAACCCTTGGAAAGAGGCATCGTTCCAAGCGGATGTTTTAACTACATACGTGGTGATGATGAGAAATGAGAAAATGGACAAGAGAAAGAGAAGGGATGTTCTACGCCTTTACCGGAACAACTTATTCGTGCAACCACATAACCCCAGGTGCTGGGGCTTAGCTCGTAATTTGTCTTCTTTATCCGAGGCAGCTTGTACAATTCTTATTGGGAGAAATCCCTTGAATTCCTTATAGGCGCTAACAGTTCTACAGATATGGAGCCTGTAGCTTGCTTCGGCAAGAGTGAGCTTGTCTTGGCAGGAGTGCTGGTGCAACAATTGGGTCTCCCGCGGACGGTATGACTTAGGTAGTACGGAAGGAAGTGGAGTCACCAAGTTAAGGTATACGCCAATCTGCGATTTGGGTATACGCGTGTACGTAAGGCAGGACTATGGCCGGGGGCCAAGCCGTGGTTTTATCCCGGCGGATCTATTGATTCTTGTGGGAAAAGTGTGCAAACTCTGCAGAGTATAATCTATTCGAATAACCGCGTCCACGGTCAAGGACAGTTGGAAAGGTGATGGCTAGGAGTACCCAAATGGTGGTTTTTGGAAAAATGGATGAAAGTATGGAGGTTCCAAGGGGACCTGAGTTTAAAGTTTTGTTTTGACCATTGATGATCGAAGAGATTAAAAAGGGGTTTTAATCAAAAACAACTTTAAAAAGGGTTTTCAACAAGGATATGGAGATATCCGGATTTATAAAACTGAGGCATGTTTTCAAAACTCTTTTTCAACAAAGTTATAGAGATGCCATTTTTACAAGAGAAATCTAGGCTTTTCAAGAACAACCATAGATAGAGCTATCTCGCCACAGCCAAACTGCATTATCTTGTTTACCTTATCTTGGTGGTTTGCGAGTACATTCAAAGTACTCACTGGCATCGTCCCTGGCTATTTACTTGGCCAGATTTCCAAATGCTAAGGAAGGAGATGTTGACGTCTATGCGAGCTAGGCCGTCTTCCTTGTTAGTTTCCTGTAGGTTAAGGCATGAATGGGCTCTGCGTTTGATGAAGATCTGCTGCTGAAGACTATGTAGCCATAATGGCGATAATGTAAGTCTTGTATTCGTTAAGTTTTGGATGTTGTAATGATACTTGTCGGTTATGTTCCACGGCTCAGTGATCATGGGAACGTGGATATGTGCATAACAGGGATTTCTTGGATGATAAATCTGGGGACCCCACATGGATCCACCAGAATCATTACATGTCTGTTGTTTTCATACACCACATGGATCCACAACAGTCATTGCATGTGTGTTCTTTTCACAAACCACACACAGATCCGCTAGTGTCATTGAATGTGTGTTCTTTTCACATACCGCATATGGATCCACCAGTGTCCTTGCATGTGTGTTCTTTTCATTAACCACATATGGATCCCTAGTGCCATTGAATGTGTGTTCTTTTCACGAACCACATATGGATCCGCCAGTGTCATCGCATGTGTGCTCTTTTCATGAACCACAACTAGAGTCATTGCATTTGTGTTTTTTTCACAAACCACGTACGGATCTAACAGAGTCATTGCATGTCTGTTCTTTTCATAAACCACATATGGATCCACTAGATTCATTGCATGTGTGTTCTTTTCACAAACCACATATGGATCCACCAGAATCATTGCGTGTGTGTTCTTTTCAGTAACCACAACTAGAGTCATTGCATGTCTGTTCTTTTCACAAACCACATATGGATCCACAAGATTCATTTCATGTGTGTTCTTTTCACAAATCACATATGGATCCACCAGAGTCATTGCATGTGTGTTCTTTTCATCAACCACATATGGATCCCCTAGTGTCATTGCATGTGTGTTCTTTTCATTAACCACAGCTAGAGTCATTGCATGTTTGTTCTTTTCATAAACCACATATGGATCCACCAGAGTCATTGCATCTCTGTTCTTTTCATAAACCACATGGATCCACAAGAGTCATTGCATGTGTGTTCTTTTCACAAACCACATATGGATCCACTAGTGTCATTGAATGTGTGTTCTTTTCACAAACCACATATGGATCCACCAGTGTCATTGCATGTGTGTTCTTTTCATTAACCAATTATGGATCCCTAGTGTCATTGAATGTGTGTTCTTTTCACGAACCACATATGGATCCACCAGGGTCATTGCATGTGTGCTCTTTTCATGACCCACAACTAGAGTCATTGCATGTGTGTTATTTTCACAAACCACGTATGGATCCACCAGAGTCATTGCATGTCTGTTCTTTTCATAAACCACATATGGATCCACTAGATTCATTGCATGTGTGTTATTTTCACAAACCACATATGGATCCACCAGAGTCATTGCGTGTGTGTTCTTTTCATTAACCACAACTAGAGTCATTGCGTGTCTGTTCTTTTCACAAACCACATATGGATCCACGAGAGTCATTTCATGTGTGTTCTTTTCACAAACCACATATGGATCCACCAGAGTCATTGCATGTGTGTTCTTTTCATCAACCACATATGGATCCCCTAGTGTCATTGCATGTGTGTTATTTTCATTAACCACAGCTAGAGTCATTGCATGTCTGTTCTTTTCATTAACCACATATGGATCCACCAGAGTCATTGCATGTGTGTTCTTTTCATACACTACATGGATCCACAAGAGTCATTGCATGTGTGTTCTTTTAACAAACCACACATGGATCCACTAGTGTCACTGAATGTGTGTTCCTTTCACAAACTACATATGGATCCACAATAATCATTGCATGTGTGTTCTTTTCATTAACCACATATGTATCCCCAAGTGTCATTGAATGTGTGTTCTTTTCACAAACCACATATGGATCCACCAGTGTCACATTGCATGTGTGCTTTTTCATGAACCACAACTAGAGTCATTGCATGTGTGTTATTTTCACAAACCACGTATGGATCCACTAGAGTCATTGATTGTTTGTTATTTTCACAAACCACATATTGATCCACTAGAATCATTGCATGTGTGTTCTTTTCACAAACCACATATGGATCCACCAGAGTCATTGCATGTGTGTTCTTTTCATTAACCACAACTAGAGTCATTGCATGTCTGTTCTTTTCACAAACCACATCTGGATCCACAAGAGTCATTTCATGTGTGTTGTTTTCACAAACCACATATGGATCCACCAGAGTCATTGCATGTCTACTCTTTTAATAAACCAGATGAGCATGTGTGTTCTTTTCACAAACCACATATGGATCCACCAGAGTCATTGCATGTGTGTTCTTTTCATAAACCACATATGGGTCCACTAGAGTCACTGCATGTGTGTTCTTTTCATAAACCACATATGGATCCACGAGAGTCATTGAATGTGTGTTCTTTTCACAAACCACATATGGATCCACCAGTGTCATTGCATGTGTGTTCTTTTCATAAATCACAACTAGAGTCATTGGATGTGTGTTATTGTCATAAACCACATGGATACACTAGAGTTTATTGCATGTGTGTTCTTCTCATAAACCACATGGATCAACTAGAGTCATTGCATGTGTGTTATTTTCATAAACCACATATGGATCCACCAGAGTCATTACATGTCTGTTCATTTCATAAACCACATATGGATCCACCAGAGTCATTGCATGTCTGTTCTTTTCATACACCACATGGATCCACAATAGTCATTGCATGTGTGTTCTTTTCACAAACCACACATGGATCCACGAGTGTCATTGAATGTGTGTTCTTATCACAAACCGCTATGGATCCACCAGTGTCATTGCATGTGTGTTCTTTTCATTAACCAATTATGGATCCCTAGTGTCATTGAATGTGTATTCTTTTCACGAACCACATATGGATCCACCAGTGTCATTGCATGTGTGCTATTTTCATGAACCAAAACTAGAGTCATTGCATGTGTGTTCTTTTCTCAAACCACGTATGGATCCACCAAAGTCATTGCATGTCTGTTCTTTTCACAAACCACATATGAATCCACTAGGGTCATTGCATGTGTGTTCTTTGCACAAACCACATATGGATCCACCAGAGTCATTGCATGTGTTTTCTTTTCACAAACCACATATAGATCCACGAGAGTCATTGCATGTGTGTTCATTTCATAAACCACATATGGATCCCCTAGTGTCATTGCATATGTGTTCTTTTCATTAACCACAGCTAGAGTCATTGCATGTCTATTCTTTTCATAAACCACATATGGATCCACCAGAGTCATTGCATGTGTGTTATTTTCACAAACCACACATGGATCCACTAGTGTCATTGAATGTGTGTTCTTTTCGACAACCACATATGGATCCACCAGTGTTATTGCATGTGTGTTCTTTTCATTAACCACATATGGTTCCCCTAGTGTTAGTGAATGTGTGTTCTTTTCACAAACCACATATGGATCTACCAGTGTCATTGCATGTGTGCTCTTTTTATGAACCACAACTAGAGTCATTGCATGTGTGTTCTTTTCACAAACCACGTAGCGATCCACCAGAGTCATTGCATGTCTGTTATTTTCACAAACCACATATGGATCCACTAGAGTCATTGCATGTGTGTTATTTGCACAAACCACATATGGATCCACCAGAGTCATTGCACGTGTGTTCTTTTCATTAACCACGACTAGAGTTATTGCATGTATGTTCTTTTCACCAACCACATATGGATCTGCAAGAGTCATTTCATGTGTGTTCTTTTCACAAACCACATATGGATCCACCAGAGTCGTTGCATGTCTGTTCTTTTCATAAACCACATGAGCATGTGTGTTCTTTTCACAAACCACATATGGATCCACCAGAGTCATTGCATGTTTGTTCTTTTCATAAACCACATGAGAATGTGTGTTCTTCTCACAAACCACATATGGATCCACCAGTGTCATTGAATGTGTGTTCCTTTTCTAAAACACATATGGATCCACCAGTGTCATTGCATGTGTGTTTTTTTCATGAACCACAACTAGAGTCATTGAATGTGTGTTCTTTTCACAAACCACATATGGATCCACTAGTTTCAGTACATGTGTGTTCTTTTCATTAACCACATATGGATCCCCTAGTGTCATTGAATGTGTGTTCTTTTCACAAACCACATATGGATCCACCAGTGTCATGGGATGTGTGTTCTTTTCATAAACCACCACTAGAGTCATTAAATGTGTGTTCTTTTCACAAACCACATATGGATCCATCGGAGTCATTGTATGTGTGTTCTTTTCATAAACCACCTATGGATCCCCTAGTGTCATTGCATGTGTGTTCTTTTCATTAACCACAACTAAATTAATTGCATGTCTGTTCTTTTCACAAACCACATCTGGATCCACTAGAGTCATTTCATGTGTGTTATTTTCACGACCCACATATGGATCCACCAGAGTCATTGCATGTCTGTTCTTTTCATAAACCACATGGATCCACTAGAGTCATTGCATGCGTGTTCTTTTCATAAACCACAGGTAGAGTCATGGGATGTGTCTTCTTTTCATAAACCACAACTAGAGTTATTAAATGTGTGTTCTTTTCACAAACCAGATATGGATCCACAAGTGTCATTTAATGTGTGTTATTTTCACAAACCACATATGGATCCACCAGAGTCATTGCATGTGTGTTCTTTTCAAAAACCACATATGGATCCACCAGAGTCATTGCATGTTTGTTCTTTTCATAAACCACATATGGATCCACCAGAGTCATTGCATGTGTGTTCTTTTCATACACCACATGGATCCACAATAGTCATTGCATGTGTGTTGTTTTCACAAACCACACATAGATCCACCAGTGTCATTGAATGTGTGTTCTTTTCACAAACCACATATGGACCCACCAGTGTCCTTGCATGTGTGTTCTTTTTATTAACCACATATGGATCCCTAGTGTCATTGAATGTGTGTTCTCTTCGCGAACCACATATGGATCCACCAGTGTCATTGTATGTGTTTTCTTTTCACAAACCACACATGGATCCACCAGTGTCATTGAATGTGTGTTCTTTTCACAAACCGCATATGGACCCACCAGTGTCCTTGCATGTGTGTTCTTTTCATTAACCATATATGGATCCCTAGTGTCATTGAATGTGTGTTCTCTTCGCGAACCACATATGGATCCATTAGTGTCATTGCATGTGTGCTCTTTTCATGAACCATAACTAGAGTCATTGCATGTGTGTTCTTTTCACAAACCACGTATGGATCCACCAGATTCATTGAATGTATGTTCTTTTCACAAACCACATATGGATCCACTAGAGTCATTGCATGTCTGTTCTTTTCACAAACAACATATGGATCCACCAGAGTCATTACATGTGTGTTATTTTCATTAACCACAACTAGAGTCATTGCATGTCTGTTCTTTTCACAAACCACATATGGATCCACAAGAGTCATTTCATGTGCGTTCTTTTCACAAGCCAGAAATGGATCCACCAGAGTGATTGCATGTGTGTTCTTTTCATAAACCACATCTGGATCCCCTAGTGGCATTGCATGTGTGTTCTTTTCATTAACCACAGCTAGAGTCATTGCATGTCTATTCTTTTCATAAACCACATATGGATCCACCAGAGTCATTGCATGTGTGTTATTTTCACAAACCACACATGGATCCACTAGTGGCATTGAATGTGTGTTCTTTTCACAAACCACATATGGATCCACCAGTGTTATTGCAAGTGTGTTCTTTTCATTAACCACATATGGATCCCCTAGTGTTATTGAATGTGTGTTCTTTTCATTAACCACAACTAGAGTCATTGCATGTGTGTTCTTTTCACAAACCACACATGGATCCACTAGTGTCATTGAATGTGTGTTCTTTTCACAAACCACATATGGATCCACCAGTGTTATTGCATTTGTGTTCTTTTCATTAACCACATATGGATCCCCTAGTGTCATTGAATGTGTGTTCTTTTCACAAACCACATATGGATCCACCAGTGTCATTGCATGTGTGCTCTTTTCATGAACCACAACTAGAGTCATTGCATGTGTGTTCTTTTCACAAACCATGTATGGATCCACCAGAGTCATTGCAGGTCTGTTATTTTCACAAACCACATATGGATCCACTAGAGTCATTGCATGTGTGTTATTTTCACAAACCACATATGGATCCACCAGGGTCATTGCATGTGTGTTCTTTTCATTAACCAAGGCTAGAGTTATTGCATGTATGTTCTTTTCACCAACCACATATGGATATACAAGTGTCATTTCATGTGTGTTCTTTTCACGAACCACATATGGATCCACCAGAGTCATTGCATGTCTGTTCTTTTCATAAACCACATGAGCATGTGTGTTCTTTTCACAAACCACATATGGATCCACCAGAGTCATTGCATGTATATTTTTTCATAAACCACATGAGAATTTGTGTTCTTTTCACAAACCACATATGGATCCACTATTGTCATTGAATGTGTGTTCCTTTCCTAAAACACATATGGATCCACCAGTGTCATTGCATGTGTGCTCTTTTCATGAACCACAACAAGAGTCATTGAATGTGTGTTCTTTTCACAAACCACATATGGATCCACTAGTTTCATTGCATGTGTGTTGTTTTCATTAACCACATATGGATCCCCTAGTGTCATTGAATGTGTGTTCTTTTCACAAGCCACATATGGATCCACCAGTGTCATGGGATGTGTGTTCTTTTCATAAACCACCACTAGAGTCATTAAATGTGTGTTCTTTTCACAAACCACATATGGATCCACCGGAGTCATTGTATGTGTGTTCTTTTCATCAACCACATATGGATCCCCTAGTGTCATTGCATGTGTGTTCTTTTCATTAACCACAACTAGAGTCATTGCATGTATGTTCTTTTCACAAACCACATATGGATCCACTAGACTCATTGCATGTGTGTTCTTTTCACAAACCATATATGGAACCACCAGAGTCATTGCATGTGTTTTCTTTTCACAAACCACATATGGATCCACCAGTGTCATTGCATGTGTGTTCTTTTCAAAAACCACATATGGATCCCCTAGTGTCATTGCATGTGTGTTCTTTTCATTAACCACAACTAGAGTCATTGCATGTCTGTTCTTTTCAGAAACCACATATGGGTCCACTAGAGTCATTTCATGTGTGTTCTTTTCACGGACCACATATGGATCCAACAGAGTCATTGCATGTTTGTTCTTTTCATAAACCACATGGATCCACCAGAGTCATTGCATGTGTGTTCTTTTCATAAACCACAGCTAGAGTCATGGGATGTGTCTTCTTTTCATAAACCACAACTAGAGTTATTAAATGTGTGTTCTTTTCACAAACCAGATATGGATCCACCAGTGTCATTGAATGTGTGTCTTTTCACAAACCACATATGGATCCACCAGAGTCATTGCATGTTTGTTCTTTTCACAAACCACATATGGATCCACCCGAGTCATTGCATGTCTGTTCTTTTTATAAACCACATATGGATCCACCAGATTCATTGCATGTGTGTTCTTTTCATAAACCACATGGATCCACAATAGTCATTGCATGTGTGTTCTTTTCACAAACCACATATGGATCTACTAGTGTCATTGAATGTGTGTTCTTTCCACAAACCACATATGGATCCACTAGTGTCATTGCATGTGTGTTCTTTTCATTAACCACATATGGATCCCCTAGTGTTATTGAATGTGTGTTCTTTTCACAAACCACATATGGATCCACCAGTGTCATTGCATGTGTGCTCTTTTCATGAACCACAACTAGAGTCATTGCATGTGTGTTCTTTTCACAAACCACGTATGGATCCACCATAGTCATTGCATGTCTGTTATTTTCACAAACCACATATGGATCCACTAGATTCATTGCATGTGCGTTATTTTCACAAACCACATACGGACCCACCAGAGTCATTGCATGTGTGTTATTTTCACAAACCACTTATGGATCCAGCAGACTCATTGCATGTCTGTTATTTTCACAAACCACATATGGATCCACTAGAGTCATTGCATGTGTGTTCTTTTCAAAAACCACATATGGATCCACCAGAGTTATTGCATGTGTGTTCTTTTCATTAACCACAACTAGAGTCATTGCATGTCTGTTCTTTTCACAAAACACATATTGATAAGGGTTTAACTCATCAATGCCCATTGTTATGGACTTAGGTTCGAGGAATAGGGGGGCATTGGAAGTCTCGATCGGCTAGCAAACAAGCACATAGGTGGCACGAGGTTTACCCAGGTTCATGCCTCGTAGAGGATCCGACTCCTGCTTGTCTGCTCTTGATTGATGATGATCCGAGGGATTACAATGTCGCCGATGGTGGTGTATGCGCAGATTGGATCTGGCGTATGGGAGATCGTTGATCTGTCTACTGTCTATTGCAGCGTCTAGATCTATTTTGTATTGTGGTCATGATGTCTAGATCTATTGTGGTGTAGCGTGTCCTCCTCGTTGGACCCTCCTAGCCTTTATATATGGGGAGGCTAGGTCTCAGGTACCAATACAAGTTGGTTATAAGTTAGATTCAAACTCTAGTATTAAGACTTCCTTGTCTTGTGCATCTGGGAGTCCGTGTCCATACGGGCTTCATACCACTCGAACCGTCATAGGCATCGTGGACCTTGGCAATTCGTCGAGTGGGCCTTCCGTCGAGCCGCACCAGGTACACTGTAGTTGGGTGCCTATCGGGCATACCCATGTCAGTAGCCCCCGAATGTCCATGCGAATCGTAGATTCGGGTGGAGAATTAGTTGATCTTGAATCTTGCATTAGGATGTCGGAGTCGACAATTGTGTCGAGTGTGAAGCACTTCACCCGGAAGTGCATCGGGTCAGTCGAATTTGTAGTAGTTTCACAGGGATGATGGTAAACGTGCCTGGTGCGCTCGATGGATCGGGACCAGTTAATTGCTCTAGGGCAAAAACAACGCTACCTACTCAAACTCGAGTCCCCGGACTCGAATCCGCAAATTGTTGGCATAATTCGACTCTGGCCGCGGAGGTCTTATAGAGTCGAATACTAGTATATAAGTGTGAGCACTCGACGCGTCCGTCAAGGCTTATTCATCGTACCTGTAGGTACGGATTATTTCTGGTAGAGCGCAGCAGATGCGTTGCCAGGCCTTATTTAGGTCTTATCTTCACGCTGTAAGCGCGACATCCGAATTTGTCATCACGAAGATGATTCGGGTGACCCAGGAGACGCAGTCTCTTTGTAGGGAAAATATGAGGCGGAGTCGTCATAGCATTCGAGTGTGGATGTTATCGACACACGGTGTAATGTACAAGAAAAAATAATCATAGGGTGCGCGGCCAGCGCTCTCTATGGGAGTAGCCCCCGAGTGCCTATTCGAGTCGTAGACTCGAGTGAGGACTAAAAACATTCTGCGACTGTTGTTGTCTTTTTTGCTTGTTTCAGTCGAATATGTTTTCAGTGCTCCCTATGGGAGTAACCCGAAGTCCACAATCGAATCGTAGATTCGAGTGAAGGGTTTTCATGATGCTTGGATATCTTCACAAATTACTTCGGGTGCGCGGACAACGCTCCCTATGGGAGTAGCCCCCGAGTCCTTAGTCGAATCGTGGATTCGAGTGAGGATTCGAAGCGTGCCACTCGAATATCCTGTATATGTGCGTCTAGTTCTCCAGTTTGGAGTAGCCCCCGAGTGTCTGGCGGAGTCGTAGACTCGGACAGAGACTCGAGACTTGTATCTTGTAGACGCAGTTGAAAATAATGCATGGAGAATCCAGGAGTTCTAGCCAGGTGAGTCGATGATGCGAATGGATTCAACGCAGTCACTTCTATCGGGCGCGCGGTCAGTGCCGCGTGTGTGTAGCATCAAGCGATGCAACCATCTGAGGAGGGACTTGACTCGGGTCTTGAGAGTATGTCGTAGCCAGCTGTTTTGTCGACTCCTGTTGGAGGACCCGATAAAATAGTTCGACGCAGTCGACATCCTTGTAAGGTGCATAAAACATTAAGGAATTGTGAAGTACTCGTATCTTGTAAACAATATCTGCATGCAGGTTGGCAAAGTAAAATTCTGGTGCCAATCGAGTCAACACTTTTGCACTGTATGCTAGGCCTTTTCGTTAGCCTGATTACCCTTAGTCTCAGTACCTTGCCGAGGCACTCGGAGTTCAAGGATTCGACGATCAGGCAGAATCAGCTACTCGGGCTGTCACGTATAAGGTGTTCGAGTGCGCGGAGTCGATGGCACATTAGGTTACTCGAAGAGGGCACATCCCCCGAGTGTATCGACTGTGAGTTAAAAGAAATCAGCTCTAAGTAGAGGGAAAACTTAGCTTTATTGATAGTTGTCGTGGTGAACGAGTCGCAAGATCCGATGCGATCGGCGGGTCGCGGGAGTCAAAGATTGTAGCGGCTTGTGGTCGCGGGAGTCGAGGGAGCCCCCGAGTCACCCGGTATGAAGACCACAACCGGTCGTTGAAGTTGAAGACCGTGGCGGGTCGCCAAAGCAGAGGGAGCCACCGAGCCCCCGAGTCATTCGAGCCAAAGATCATAGCGAATCGCTGGAGTCGAAGACTGCAGCAGGTCGCGAGCTCGACACCGGATGAGTAGTCAACGTGGCGGTCGAGAGTTGTACAGCGGTCATGTAGTTGACGTAGCAGCGGGTCACACGACAGACGTAGTGGTGTGAAAAATGGAGTCGAAGACTCGGTGGATCGTCGCACTCGAAGACTTTATCGGGCCACGTGGCAGAGAGATTAGACGCGGCAGCGGGTCACCGGAGTCGAAGACTCAATAGGTTGCCGGAGTCGAAAACCGCAGCGAGTCGCTGGAGTCGAAGACCAATGCGGGTCGCTGGAGCCGAGGGAGCCCCCGAGTGTAGAGTAGATGTGGTCGATGTACCCGAGGCGGCGTTCCAGAGCCGACGCGGTGGACCGGAGTCGGCATGGCGGCGGATCGCCGAAGGCGATGGCGGCAACGTGTTGTCGCAACCGAATATTGTAGTGGGCCGCGCGACGGAGTCACCGGAGCCCCCGGGTGTAGAATCAATGCGATTGGACGCCTTCGTATCAACATGGTCGTCAGAGTGAACATGTAGTTGATGTAGCGGTCATAATCGGCAGCGACGGTCGAGTCTGTTCCGGCGGACAAGTAGTCACGTGGCAGGCACGGTGTCGACACAGCAGCGAGTTCGCACGTGGACAGGAAGCTTTTCGCCGACATCACGGTGAGTGTGGAAACAACTAGTTGACTACGGGCACGGACATCCATGTTCGTCTTTCCGCTTATTGCTCTTTAAAATCTTGATTCCCTCATAGATGTGTACACAAGTCCAGGAGATGAAATAATTAGCAGATAGAATATACTAAAAATCAAAACAATTAGTGAAGAGTTTGTTGCATGTTGGTCCGATGCATGCGTGTGTTGTGGCTGCAAGCCTCTTTCTCCAGGATTAATAGGTCGCGTATTTGTCTTCTTTGCATGCAGTCACGTACACATACGATTTATCTAGTTGTCGCGTATTTGTCTTCTTTGCATGCAGTCACGTACACATACGATTTATCTAGTTGTACAGCCTTGCTTGGGACTTTGATCCAGCGACAAGAGCTTTTTTATTTTGTTTTGGTTGTTCTACGTAAGGACATCCCACATCCCTTCACGTACTTTTTTCTTGATCTTTGAACTTTTATCCATCATCGTATAGGATTTGGACTGCATCGGCGGCCTTAAAAACTGAGTCCTGCCTACTGCCTTGGACATGTTGTGATCTGACACGGGCTCATACTGGCTTGGACGTTGAATTAGCTACGGCAACCGGTTTGACCACCAATCAAAAGAGAAAATGGGTCAAACACGCACGTAGGATCACGTATCGCGCCGCCAGGTTGGGCCAGCACCATTGATTCCGCTTGAAATTTTCTGTACTGCATGCCACGACGCTAATCTGGTCCACTAGTTCAGAAGAACGCGATCGGATCAGTAGACGGAACATCACGAGGACCTTTGTGCATACGAATCGGTCGACGACGATTTTGTCGATGAAGATGAAGTCGAAGCATTCAAGCAGATCTACTTCTCGGAGTAACAAATCGTAGATCGCTGATGATGGAGCCGTCGAGATCGCAACATTAGCGCTCCCAGTCCCCACGGTCGGCGCCAGTTGACGAGGGTTTAACTCATCAATGTCCATTGTTATGGACTTAGGTTCGAGGAATAGGGAGGCACTGGTAGTCTCGACCGGCTAGCAAACAAGCACATAGGTGACACGAGGTTTACCCAGGTTTAGGCCTCGTAGAGGACTTTACTCCTTCTTGTCTGCTCTTGATTGATGATGATCCGAAGGATTACAATGTCGCTGATGGCGGTGTATGCGCAGATTGGATCTGGCGTATGGGAGATCGTAGATCTGTCTACTGTCTATTGCAGCGTCTAGATCTATTTTGTATTGTGGTCGCGATGTCTAGATCTATTGTGGTGTAGCGTGTCCTCCTTGTTGGACCCTCCTAGCCTTTATATATGGGGAGGCTAGGTCTCAGGTACCAATACAAGTTGGTTACAAGTTAGATTCAAACACTAGTATTAAGACTTCCTTGTCTTATGCGTCTGGAAGTCCGTGTCCATATGGGCTTCATACCATATGTGAAAAGAACCATCATAGGCGTCGTGGACCTTGGCAATTCGTCGAGTGGGCCTTCCGTCGAGCCACACCAGGTACGCTGTAGTTGGGTGTCTATCGGGCATACCCATGTCACATATGGATCCACAAGAGTCATTTCATCTGTGTTCTTTTCACAAACCACATATGGATCCACCAGAGTCATTGCATGTCTCATCTTTTCATAAACCACATGAGAATGTGTGTTCTTTTCACAAACCACATAAGGATCCACCAATGTCATTGCATGTGTGTTCTTTTCCTAAAACACATATGGATCCATCAGTGTCATTGCATGCGTGTTCTTTTCATTAACCACAACTAGAGTCATTGCATGTGTGCTCTTTTCACAAACCACATATGGATCCACTAGAGTCATTGCATGTGTGTTCTTTTCACAAACCACATATGGATCCACCAGAGTCATTGCATGTGTGTTCTTTTCATAAACCACATATGGATGCACCAGTGTCATTGCATGTGTGTTCTTTTCATAAACCACAAGGATCCACCAGAGTCATTGCATGTGTGTTCTTTTCATAAACCACATCTAGAGTCATGGGATGTGTGTTCTTTTCATAAACCACAACTAGAGTCATTAAATGTATGTTCTTTTCCCAAACCAGATATGGATCCACCAGTGTCATTGGATGTGTGTTCTTTTCACAAACCACATATGGATCCACCAGAGTCATTGCATGTCTGTTCTTTTCACAAACCACATATGGATCCAACAGTGTCATTGCATGTGTTTTTTCATAAACCACATATGGATCCCCTAGTGTCATTGCATGTGTGTTCTTTTAATTAACCACAGCTAGAGTCATTGCATGTCTTTTCTTTTCACAAACCACATATGGATCCACTAGAGTCAATTCATGTGTGTTCTTTTCACAAACCACATACGGATCCACCAGAGTCATTGCATGTCTGTTCTTTTCATAAACCACATGGATCCACCAGAGTCATGGGATATGAGTTTTTTTCATAAACCACAACTAGAGTCATTAAATGTGTGTTCTTTTCACAAACCATATACAGATCCACCAGTGTCATTGAATGTGTGTTCTTTTCACAAACCACATATGGATCCACCAGAGTCATTGCATGTGTATTCTTTTTAGAAACCACATATGGATCGCCTAGTGTGATTGCATGTATGTACTTTTCATTAACCATAGCTAGAGTCATTGCATGTCTGTTCTTTTCACAAACCACATATGGATCGACCAGAGTCATTTCATGTTTGTTCTTTTCATAAACCACATATGGATCCACCAGAGTCATTGCATGTCTGTTCTTTTCACAAACCACATATGGATCCACCACAGTCATTGCATGTCTGTTCTTTTCACAAACCACATATGGATCCACCAGAGTCATTGCATGTGTGTTCTTTTCACAAACCACATATGGATCCACCAGTGTCATTGCATGTGTTTTTTTCATAAACCACATATGGATCCCCTAGTGTCATTGCATGTGTTTTCTTTTAATTAACCACAGCTAGAGTCATTTCATGTCTATTCTTTTCACAAACCACATATGGATCAACTAGAGTCATTTCATGTGTGTTCTTTTCACAAACCACATATGGATCCACCAGAGTCATTGCATGTCTATTCTTTTCATAAACCACATGGATCCACCAGAGTCATTGCATGTGTGTGATTTTCATAAACCATAGCTAGAGTCATGGGATATGTGCTCTTTTCATAAACCACAACTAGAGGCATTAAAAGTGTGTTCATTTCACAAACCACATATGGATCCACCAGTGTCATTGAATGTGTGTTCTTTTCACAAACCACACATGGATCCACCAGAGGCGTTGCATGTGTGTTCTTTTCGTAAACCACATATGGATTCCCTAGTGTCATTGCATGTGTGTTCTTTTCATTAACCACAGTTAGAGTCATTGCATGCCTATTCTTTTCATAAACCACATGGATCCACTAGAGCCATTGCATGTGTGTTCTTTTCATAAACCATTGCTAGAGTCATGGGATGTGTGTTCTTTTCATAAACCACAACTAGAGTCATTAAATGTGTGTTCTTTTCACAAACCACATATGGATCCACCAGTGTCATTGAATGTCTGTTATTTGCACAAACCACATATTGATCCCCAGTGTCATTACATGTGTGTTCTTTTCATTAACCATAGCATGTCTGTTCTTTTCATAAACCTCATATGGATCCACCAGAGTCATTGCATGTCTGTTCTTTTCATAAACCACATGGATCCACAAGATTCATTGAATGTATGTTCTTTTCACAAACCACACATGGATCCAGCAGTGTCACTAAATGTGTGTTCTTTTCACAAACCACATATGGATCCACCAGTGTCATTGCATGTGTGTTCTTTTGATTAACCACATATGGATCCCCTAGTGTCATTGAATGTGTGTTCTTTTCACAAACCACATATGGTTCCACCAGTGTCATTGCATGTGTGTTCTTTTCATGAACCACAACTAGAGTCATTGCATGCGTGTTCTTTTCACAAACCACATATGGATCCACCAGAGTCATTGCATGTCTATTCTTTTCACAAACCACATATGGATCCACTAGGGTCATTGCATGTGTGTTCTTATCAAAAACCACATATGGATCCACCAGAGTCATTGCATTTGTGTTCTTTTCATTAACCACATATGGATCCCCTAGTGTCATTGAATGTGTGTTCTTTTCACAAACCACATATGGATCCACCAGTGTCATTGAATGTTTGTTATTTTCACAAACCACATATGGATCCACCAGAGTCATTGCATCTATGTTCTTTTCATAAACCACATATGGATCCCCTAGTGTCATTGCATGTGTGTTCTTTTCATTAACCATAGCTACAGTCATTGCATGTCTATTCTTTTCGCAAACCACATATGGATCCACTAGTGTCATTGCATGTGTGTTCTTTTCATCAACCACATATGGATCCCCTAGTGTCATTGCATGTGTGTTCTTTTCATTAACCACAGCTAGAGTCATTCCATGTTTGTTCTTTTCACAAACCACATATGGATCCACTAGAGTCATTTCATGTGTGTTCTTTTCATAAACCACATATGGATCCACCAGAGTCATTGCATGTCTGTTCTTTTCATAAATCACATGGATCCACTAGAGTCATTTCATGTGTGTTCTTTTCATAAACCATAGCTAGAGTCATGGGATGTGTGTTCTTTTCATCAACAACAACTAGAGTCATTAAATGTGTGTTCTTTTCACAACCGACATATGGATCCACCAGTGTCATTGAATGTGTGTTCTTTTCACAAATGACACATGGATCCAGCAGAGTCATTGCATGGGTGTTCTTTTCTCAAACCACACATGGATCCTCCAGTGTCATTGAATGTGTGTTCTTTTCCTAAAACACATATGGATCCACCAGTGTCATTGCATGTGTGTTCTTTTCATGAACCACAACTAGAGTCATTAAATGTGTGTTCTTTTCACAAACCACATATGGATCCACCAGTGTCATTGAATGTGTGTTCTTTTCACAAACCACATATGGATCCACTAGATTCATTGTATGTGTGTTCTCTTCATAAACCACATATGGATCCCCTAGCGTCATTGCATGTGTGTTCTTTTCATTAACCACAGCTAGAGTCATTGCATGTCTGTTCTTTTCATAAACCACATATGGATTGACTAGAGTCATTGCATGTCTGTTCTTTTCATAAACCACATGGATCCACCAGAGGCATTACATGTGTGTTCTTTTCACAAACCACATATGGATCCACCAGTGTCATTGAATTCATGTTCTTTTCACAAACCACATATGGATCCACCAGTGTCATTGCATGTGTGTTCTTTTCATTAACCACATATGGATCCACCAGAGTAATTGCATGTGTGTTCTTTTCATAAACCACAGCAAGAGTCATTGCATGTCTATTTTTTTCACAAACCACATACAGATCCACTAGAGTCATTTCATGTGTATTCTTTTCGCAAACCACATATGGATCCACCAGAGTCATTGCATGCCTGTTCTTTTCATAAACCACATGGATCCACCAGAGTCATTGCATGGGTGTTCTTTTCATCAACCACAGCTAGAGTCATGGGATGTGTGTTATTTTCATAAACCACAACTAGAGTCATTAAATGTGTGTTCTTTTCACAAACCACATATGGATCCACCAGTGTCATTGAATGTGTGTGCTTTTCACAAACCACATATGGATCCACCAGAGTTGTTGCATGTGTGTTCTTTTCACAAACCACATATGGATCCACACTACAAGAAAAGTTTCCTTCCGCAACAACTTGGCCCGAGGGTCGTCGTAGAAGGCGCGTCTTCCGCGAAGAAATTCTTGGCTCGGCCGTGGCTGATGGAAAACTTTGTTTTCCGGTTTCGCGGCCCTCTACTATGACGGATCTGCTAAAAATATGTAGGAAGCTCGGCTGGCGCGTGGCAGAAGAAAGATTTTCTTTTCCTTGCGCGATGTTGACTCACCGAAGTCTTTTGAGGCGTGTGGGTCCCGGACGTCAGTGTCTCTAGCGGACCATACTTTTCGGTCACGCCTCCCTAATTTGAACTCGATAACATTACTCGAGGCGTCTGCCGTTTAGTCAGGCTGCTAGGTCCCACATGTCAGCCTCTCATTAGAAGGATCATGTGTATGATGGATTTTTTTCCTTCGCTCGCGCTACCTTGTTCCGAAGTTGATAGCGCTGCTCGATTCATCTACCGTCTAATCAACCTCCTAGGACCCACATGTCATCCTCTCATTAGAAGAAACATGTGTATGATGGAATTTTTTCCTTCGCTGGAGCTACCCCATTCTGTGTTGATAGCGCTGCTCGACGCATCTACCGTTTAACCAACCTCCTGAGCCCCACATGTCATCCTCTCATTAGAAGAAACGTGCGTATGATAGATTTTTTCCTCCACTCACGCTACCCTATTCCAAACTTCATAGCGATGTTCGATGCATCTACCGTTTAATCATGATGCGGGGCCCCACATGTCATCCTCTCATTAGAAGAAACGTGTGTATGATGGATTTTTTACCCTCTGTAGTGCCTTCATGTTTTGAACTTGATAACTTTGCTCGCTGCATCAGCCGTTTATTCAGGCTGGTGGGTCCCTTATGTCAGTCTCACATTAGAAGAATCGTGGGTATGATGGAATTTTTTCTTCTCTAGCGCTACCCTGTTCTGAACTAGATAGCGTTGCTCGTGAATCTCTTTGTTTGGTCATGCTTCTTTGGGTCCCCATTTCAGCCTCTCATTAAAAGAAACGTGTACATGCTGAACTCTTTTCTTGCTCGCGTATCCCTGTTTCTAATCGCTCGTTGCTCGATCTCGATGCAAAGATTCAGATAAGGTCGCCTTTGCTGGGTGACGAGGGTTTAACTCATCAATGCCCATTGTTATGGACTTGGGTTTTGGAAAAGGAGGGAGCGCTGGAGACATCTATCGGCTAGCAAACAAGCACACAGGGGACAAAGATTTACCCAGGTTCAGGCCTCGTAGAGGTCCCTACTCCTGCTTGTCTGCTCGTGGAATTATCGAGGGTGTCGAAAGTTACAATGGTGCGCAGATGCAATCTGGCGAGGGTTGTGGAAACTAGGGTTGCGTGTGTCCTCCTCGCCGCCCCCTCCTAGCCTTTATATAGATAGGCTAGGTCTCGGGTAGCAGGTCGAGTCGGTTACAAGTTTAGGGTTTTTCCCTTTCAAACTTTCTATCTTTAGCTTCTTCTTGTTCTTCAAGCAATCGAGAGTCCGCAGATTACTCGAATCCTTCCTTTTGGGCCTTGGCAACACCGTGGGCCTATACGTATTCATACCGTATATACCAAGCTCGAGTACCTGTACAGTATATCCATGTCAGTAGCCCCCGAGTGTCTAGTGGAATCGCAGATTCGACTGGGGACTTTTGAAGTCTTTCGAGTGCCTGAATGAGTATATATTTCGACTGCTTTTATTTGTGTCATAAGGATTGTCGATATGCGGTCCTGATGTAACCGAAGTATCGGTATCAGTTAACCACCTTAGGGTGAAACAACGCAATCTACTCGAACTCGAGTCCTCGGACTCGAATCCGGAAAAGTGCTGGTGTAATTCGACTCAAGCCGCGGAGGTCTTACAGGAGTCGAATTCCAGTTATATGGGTGTGAGCACTCGATGCGTCCGTCAAGGCATGTTCATCGTACCTGTAGGCACGGATATATTTCTGGTAGTCGTAGCTAAATGCATTGCCAATCCTTATTCAGGTCTTACCTTCACGCTGTAAGCGCGGCATCCGAATTTTATCATCGCGGAGACGATTCGGGTGACCCAGGAGATGCAGTCTCTTTGTAGGGAAAATTATGAGGTGGTGTCGCCATGAGTTTCGAGTGTGGATGTTATCGACACACAGTTCTTGCATAAATAATCATAGGGTGCGCGACAAGCGCTCCCTATGGGAGTAGCCCCCGAGTGCCTGGTTGAGTCGAAGACTCAGGCAGGGACTAAAGAATCATTTTGCGACTGTTGTGCTTGGTTGAGTCGAAGACTCAAGCAGGGACTGAAGAATCATTTTGCGACTGCTGTCGTCTTTTGCTTGTTTCAGTTGAATTTGTTTCTGGTGCTCCCTATGGGAGTAACCCATATCCATAATCGAATCATATATCGAGTGGTTGGGTTCGCCTTTTGATTGTCCTTATTCCTGTAAAAAGAAAATCGTAGGGTGCGCAGCCAACGCTCCCTATGGGAGTAGCCCCCGAGTGCTTGGTGGAGTCGAAGACTCCAGTAAGGACTAAAGTAGTCAAATTTTTCCATTGCGTAGCTTTGATGACGTTAGTGCTGACGCTTGTATGACCTCAGTTGCCCACGTGAGCGAGTTTGACGGGACGTGACGAGCGGTGGGTCCCACTTCCTGACTTTGATTTGACTGGGCGTGCGTAATCTTTATTTTAACTGCGCCTCCTCGATTTCCATGCGTAATGGGAGTAGTGGAGGGACGGTTCGCGCTTCCCCTTCTCCACGTGTCAAACACGATGTGTCCCACGCGTCCAATAGGGTTTTTCTGAGCCGTTGGATTGCATCTTCCAGGGGTTAAGTAGCAGCGCTACAGCAGCAATTTCCCATCTGTGCTCTTTCTTCCTTGTTGCCATCGCCATTGCTTCTGCTCCTCTGCTTTCTCCTGCGCCCATCCCGTCTACGATGCTGGACCAGCTCCGCTCGTTCCCGAGCTACTTCCTTCGCTCACATCACCGTCGTGCAATGGGGAAGAAGAAGGGAGGCGCTACCGCTGATTCCGCGGCCACTGTTTCCACGACGAAGAAGAAGGGCGGCTCCACCGTTGCAGGCGCCAGCACCGCCGCCGGCGGGAAGAAGACGGTCGCGAATGGTGCGTGGCGCCCTTCCATCATCAAGGCGTCTGATCTCCATCTTCTTCGCCAAGACGGAGTGATCTCCGCAGCAGTCGCCGATGCGCGCGGCCCCAGCGGTGAGACCATTCCTGCTCCTCCCGCTGGTTTTCGAGTGATGTTTCTCGCATTCATCATTCGCGGTCTTTCCTTGCCTTTTCACCCCTTTCTTAGGGGTCTTCTTTGTTTCTACGGGATCCAGCTCCATCAGCTGTCCCCAAATTCAATCCTCCACATCTCTTGCTTCATCACCCTTTGCGAGTGCTGGCTCGGAATAGAGCCACACTTTGGCCTTTTCAAGCGCATCTTTAAATTGAAGCGCCAGTCCGCATCTAGCTCTTTAGTTTACGACGTAGGTGGTTGCGGAATTCACGTCAACCCATCCGCCACCTACTTCGACATCAAGCTCACGAAGTTCGTCCAGGGATGGAGGGACAAATGGTTCTATGTCCGTGATCAGAAGGCCCAAGATGAGCACTTTGGACTCGCGCCCTTCGATCCCGCGACTCCATGCAAGAAGATGCGTTCCTAGAAGAACGTAGTTATGCCTGGCGAACTCGCGGAGACAGACGTGCTGTATCAACGCGTCTGCGACCTCGAGAGTCACATAGGCAAAGAATAGGGAGGTTGCGCCCTCATCCGAACTTGGATGCGCCGTCGCGTCCAGCCCCTTCAAGCCATAATCCACCCCATGTTTCAATGGGCTGGCGCTGATGATGCCACTCGCGTGTCTGCCGATGGCATGTCCGCGAGTGAGGTGGACAAGAGGGTTTGACTGGTCATGAAGTACACTGGAAAGGATGAGCTTCCTAGTGAGCCAGATGTTCCTCCCTTTGATGCTTCGAATCCTCCTCCTGAGGTATAGTTATGCTATGCAGTAGCTTATTTTGTCGATTGCTTTTTCTATTGCTTGCTTGTTTTTTGTTGATCTTTGTTGTCTGTATGCAGGATTGGGCGGTATCGCCTTGTATGTCCCCTCTCCCTGTGGGGATTATTCCTCGCGAAGCATTGGAAGAGGACTAGTCTGAGTCGACTGTCCCTTCTGATGTGGAAGAGGAAGCCCCCAAGTCCGAGAGTCCGGATACTCGCAAGCGTTCGCGCAGCGAGGATTCTGACGCGTCGTCTCCGTCAACTCCAAAAGGTACGGCCGTTGGCGCGGAGTCGCCAATTCCTACCGTTCCTGTGAGGGCTGTGGCACCGTCTTCTCGCAAGAAGATGTGATTGCCCAAGGAGTCTTCGTCGGATTCGGTGGAGGCCACGTTTGACTTTGACAAGTTTGACTGGTAAGCTTTCTAGTTCACTTGTTCTTCTCTGTTTGCTTCCTTTTGGCTTGTCTCTGGGTTTGCCATTTTGTTGATATGGTCGTTATCTTGCAGTCAAGAGGCGTCGTCATCTTCTGGCAACGTCCAATTTTTAAAGGAATCAGGAGTCGCGACATCGAAGGCCAAGGAAGAGGTCGAGCGCACTCCTTCCCCTCCGGTGGCGGCCCACTCCGGGCACAACTCTTCCAGTTCTCCCCATGCAGGGGAGCATCGAATGGTTGCCCGGGTGACGGGGCAACAGACATCTTCGGAGTCACTGGAGGACCATGTAAGTATAGCTTTTCTTCGTTTTAGTTTGCAGTCGACGTTGCCTGTTGCCTCTATTGATTCCTTGGTTGTGCTACAACTCCTTGTGAAGGAAGCCGCGCGCTTGGCAGAACAGGTGATGGCGATGGGTCGCCAGCATGCAATGCTCAGGCGCGTCACCGCATGGTTGAAAGTGAGTATTCCGCACTTTATTCTCCTTTGTCTGCTCATTTTGATATAGTCGACTGATGATCAACTTTTGCTTGTCCTGTAGCTAAACATAATGCCTTATTGCGTAACGCCGGCACCATGGAGAAGACACTTGTCATGGCTGTAAAGGGTCGCGACGAGGCAATGGCAGCGCGTGACGAGGCGCAGAAGCGTGAAGAGGATATGCGTGCTTCCTTTGCGGCCAGGGAAAAGTTGTTCGAAGAACAAATGTTTTCAATCGCCAAGGCCCTCTCAGGTACTTTTGCTTATGGATATTATTATTCTTCTCTGCTTCTAATGTGTTTGCTGGTGGCGCTGATGTTTTGGTCCCATGCGTGGGTTCATGTACAAATGCTGGCGATTTGAGCTTTGACCCGCATGCCCTTCGTCGCGATGACGCTCTAGCGGGCGCGGTGTCCGCAGTCAAGGACCATAGCGCCGCCGTCCAGGATACACTTTCGAAGTCCAAGGTCGCCCTCAGTCGCCTCCAGGAGGAGTTGATGCCTAAGGCGGAGCTGATCGATAATATAGACGAGCTAGTAGAATCACTCGCCAGGGGTGTGCCTTCCAGCTACAAGAACTCACTCCGCGCGGCTGGCGCGACCATGTCACTCGCCATGGTGCAGGCCCACAGAGTCGAGATCGATCCTTCCGTGGTGTAGAAGGCGATGCCTGTTGGCGCGGACGGTCAGCAGGTAGTCTTCGCTCCTTTCGCGACTGCCTGTGCCAAATATGGGAATCCTTTGATAAATACTGTTGCGAAGTACTCTGAGGAGCTCCAACGTGCCAAGAAGGCAGCGAAAGCTTTGGCCTCAGGGGCCGGCGGAAAGTCAGTGGCGTCTGATACTGCCACGGACTTGATGAAGCCCCCGAAGCCGTCGAAGTCGAAGAGGCCAGCTGCTCCTTAGTTAGCTTTGTAATAGTTGATTAGTTTTTGTCCTTTTGTTTAAGAACATGCATGCTGGCAAGTGTATCTGCTGATACTTTATGCTGGTCTTGAATGCATCTGACCTTTTGCCTTTGTGTTGATTTGATTGCCTTATTTGCTTCTATCTTGACTTGTGGTAGGGTACATCAAGTGATCCCGTGAGGGGAACCCAGGACTCGCCATCTCTTGATGATATCGTGGCACCACCGCGCTCCAGGGTAGAGGAGCTATCCTTGCTTTTGCGACTTCGTGATCGCGTGAAGCAGCTAGAGCGTGAGTTGCCCGTGCTCCGCGGTAGCGCAGACGTGTGGAAGTCGAAGGCGGAAAAAGCCGCCGCCCGCGAGCGATATCTGCTTGGCGAGACGCAGCTGCGCGACCAGTTCAAGTGTTAGTTTGGTTATTCTCATCTTTTCCTTTGTAGTCACTCGTAGTGGTATGTTGTACTCATGCTATTGGTGCTGCTTCGTGTAGTTGTTAGCGCGCGCCATCCGCAGGAGGAGAAGGATAGAATTGCCATTCGCCTTCATGATCTCACCCAGGAGCAACTTCAAGAGAGTGGATACTTCTGGGTAGATCATGATCGTGCGACTGCGCCGGCGACCCTGCAGGATCGTGCATCACGAGTGCTGCTCTTTCTGAAGAAGTCGCAGTCGTGCTTAAAGAACATTTATCGGGCGATGTTCTCGCTGGATGACACTCCATCAAGCCTGCTGGCTCTCCTTGCTAAATTTCAAGATCTGTTTGCGGTTCGCGAGTGCGTGAGGCAACAGTTGGTGGCTAGTGCCAAGGCTGCTCTCTCAATGGTGCGATTGCATAGGCCTGACGTGGATGTTGCCGCCATTGCGTCTGGGCCGCCAGCACCGCCAGAAGGATCTGCTTGGAATATGGTGCCGCACTATCAGGCGGTGGATCGCCCAGTAGAGGAGATCGTCGACTTCTTCGAGGAACAAACCAATGTTCTTCTGCTGCAATAGTGGCCTAGTTTGTATCCTGCACATAAGTGTACTTGTGTTGTAAAGTTCATATAGATGTTGTAGATAATTTATTGTCGAATGTGTATAAAGAGCTTTGTTAGCATGAGGTGCGTTGCAGTATGCGAGTCCTTTTCGTTAGCCTGGCCATGTTTTATCTCAGGCCCTTGTCAACCTATCAGGTGCGTTGCAGCTGGGTTGAGTTTGTGTTAAGGGGTTCGATTGATGTGCCAGCTACTCAGGATACGCATTATTGGTTCGAAGAACAAATGTGTATAGGGTGGCGCAGCCCCCGACTATGTAAATTGACAAAGTAAAGGAGATCACAGAGTTTTGGGGCACTTAGCTTTTATTTATCCGAAGAAACAGTGTGAGGTACAATGTGTGGCTAAGTAGCCTTGGCTAAGCAGCCTTATTTGCAAGGTAAAAGTAAAAAACGACTAAGGGTAGAAGCGTCGCAGCTGTGCGATGTTCCAGGGGTTGGAGTATGCAACTGCTGTCTCTAAATCTTGGAGGCGGTAGGCGCCACCTGGGATTACTTCTATAATCACGTACGGTCATTCCCAGGGGAACTCGAGCTTGAGATGCCCCTGCTGCTTCAGTCGCAGGACTAGGTCACCTTCGACGAAGGATCTGGGGCAAAGCCTTCTACTGTGGTAGTTGCACAGGTTCTGCTGGTAGATCGTGGATCTTTCTGCAGCGATTTCTCTTGTTTCATCAAGGAGGTCGACGGAGTCTTCGAGTGCAAGGGATGACTCTTGTTCGCTATAAGCGACCACACGCGGTGCCTTGTATCGTACTTCAGCGGGTAACACTGCCTCTGCTCCGTGCACCATAAAGAATGGCGTGTAGCCCGTGGCGCTGTTTGGAGTTGTACGTAGGCTCCAGAGTACGGATTGCAGTTCATCTGGCCAGCAACCCGCGGCTTGTTCGAGTGGTTGGAGGATTCGCTTCTTGATGCCGCTGCAGACGAGCCCGTTTGCTTTTTCCACCTGACCGTTGGTCTGTGGATGCGCTACTGAGGCGTAGCTGATGTCATTCCCCAGGTTCTCGCAGAATTCTTGGAACTCCTTGGATGTGAAGTTCGTCCCGTTGTCGGTGATGATGCTGTGCGGCACGCCGAAGCGGTAGACGATGGACTCGAAGAACTTGACTGTGATGTGCCCTGATTGGTTGGTCACCGGCATGGCCTCAATCCACTTGGTGAATTTGTCGACTGCCACCAAGAGGTAGACGTTGATGGGTTCATAGCATGGAAAACAAAAAAATTCTACCACAAGAACAAAAAAAACCCAGATCTAATCTAGATAAAAGCCAAGATCTAATCTATTAGACATGTGCAACGAGATAGATCTGTACTAACCCTTGTAGATCCGAAAGCCTTGTGCGAGATGGGATCTCGTGGTTGATGTAGATGATCACTTGCTGATCTCAAGATCGAGTAGACGATCCTTCCGGCGCCATGTTCTGGCAGCGCTTCATGATCGGTCACACACTGGTCGATCAGCACCTTCTTCTCCCGTTCCAATGAGCGGAGGTAGTAGATCTCTCCACGGAATCCCAGCAGCACGATGGCGTGGTGGTGGTGGTGGAGTAGAGAATTCTGCACGGCTTCGCCTAAGCCTGAGCAGAGCGAAGGAGGAGGAGAGAGGCGGCTAGGGTAAGAGTGGAGGGGCAAGGGGGGTGGCGCCTCCACCCCTCTCTATATAGAGGGAGGGGTGCGGCCTAGGGTTCCCACCCCTAGGCCCACCTCCTAGGGCCGGTGCACAAGGGAGAGGGGGAGCGAGTTTCCTTCCCTCCCAAGTCTCCCCTTTTCCTTTCTTGGTTTTCAAGTAAAGTCCACGGAACCTTCTGGAACTTTCCGGAACATTCCGAAACCTTCTAGAACCCCCATATAAACACTCCGGAACATTTCCAAACCTAGAAAATGATCTCCATTATATGAATCTCATTATCCAGACAATTCCGGATCTCCCCGTGATGTCCCAGATCCAATCCGAGACTCCAAACAACATTCGGTCTCCAACGCACATTCCATATCTACCTGAACATCATCGAACCTTAAGTGTGTCACCCTACGGTTCGTGAATATGCAGACATGATGGAGACACCTCTCTGATCAATAACCATCAGCGGGATCTGGAGATCCATAACGGCTCCCACATACTCAACGATGACTTCGTGATCGATAGAACCATTAACATACGAAACCAATTCCCTTTGTCACGCGATACTCTACTTATCTGAGGTTTGATCGTCGGTATCTCCATACCTAGTTCTACCTTGTTACTGATAAGTACTCTTTACTCGTTCCATGTTATGTCATCCCTTGTGACCTAGTCACATGCTTGCAAGCTAACTAGATGACATTCCACCGAGAGGGCCCAGAGCATATCTATCCGTCATATAGATGGACAAATCCCAATCTTGGTCCATGCGCTTCAACACATACTTTCAGAATACCCAATGACACCTTTATAACCACCCAGTTACGAAGCGGTGTTTGATGTCATCAAAGCACCCATCCGGTGATGGTGATTAACATAACCTCATGGTCGAAGGACTATGTTACTATGCATTTGAAAGCTAGTATCAATACGAACTAAATGACTTGATCTTATGCTACACTTACTATGGGTGTGTGTCCATCACATCATTCTCCTAATGATATGACCTTGTTATTAATGACATCCAATGTCCATGATCAGGAAACCATGATCATCTATTAATCAACAAGCTAGTTCAACAAGAGGCTTACTAGGGACTCTTTTACGTTTACAAAACACACATGTATCAGTGTTTCCTTATAATACAATTATAGCATGGGATGTAAACATTCACCATAAACACAAAGATATAATAATAACCACTTTTATTATTGCCTCTTGGGCATATCTCCAACAGTCTCCCACTTGCACTAGAGTCAATAATCTAGATTACATGGTAATATACCTAACACCCATGGCGTTCTGGTGTTGGTCATGCTTTGCTCTAGGGAGAGGTTTAGTCAACGGATCTGCCACATTCAGATCAGTGTATACTTTGCAAATATTTATGTCACCATCTTGGACATACTCGCGAATATCATGGAAACGTAGCTTGATGTGCTTCAGCTTGCTATGTGACCTTGGCTCCTGTGCATTAGCTATGGCACCTGTGTTGTCACAGTAAATGGCCATCGGGTCCAACGCACTAGGTACCGCGCCAAGTTCAGTAATGAACTCCTTCATCCATACGGCTTCTTGTGCAGCCTCCGAAGCAGCTATGTATTCTGATTCAGTTGAAGATTTCACCACAACGCTTTGCTTGGCACTTCTCCAGCTCACTGCAACACCATTCAAAATAAATACATTATCGGTGTGACTTCGAGTCATCTAGATCGGTGTTCCAACTAGCATCAGTGTAACTGTTTACAACAATCTGTTCATCACCTCCATAAGAAAGAACCATATCCTTAGTCCTATTTAGGTACTTTAGGATATTCTTGACCGCTGTCCAGTGCTCCATTCCAGGATCACTTTGATATCTGCTAGCCAAACTAACAACATGTGTTATATCCGGTCTTGTACACAGCATGGCATACATGATAGAACCTAAGGCCGAGGCATAGGGAATATTATTCATCTTCTCTCTATCTTCTGTCGTAGCTGGACTTTGAGTCTTACTCAAGGTCTTACCTGACAACATGGGCATGAACCCTTTCTTGCTCTCTTCCATTCTAAACTTCTTTAGAACTTTGTCCAAGTATGTACTTTGTGAAAGTGCTATTAGGCGTCTTGATCTATCTCTATAAATCTTGATGCCTAGAATATATGCCGCTTTGCCAAGATCCTTCATTGAAAAACTATTATTCAAATAGGCTTTGACACTATTAAGAGGTTCTATGTCATTCCCAATTAACAATATGTCATCTACATATAGTACTAGGAATGCTACAGAGCTCCCACTCACTTTCTTGTAAATACAAGCTTCTCCATAAGTTTGTATAAATCCAAAGTTTTTGATTACTTTATCAAAACGTTGATTCCAACTCCAGGATGCTTGCTTCAGTCCATAAAGGGAGCGCTGGAGTTTGCATACTTTGTCAGCATCACTAGGATCGACAAAACCCTTGGGTTGTACCATATACAACTCTTCCTCAATGTCTCCATTAAGGAACGCCGTTTTGACATCCATCTGCCAAATCTCATAATCGAAATATGCAGCAATTGCTAACAAAATCCTCATAGACTTTAGCTTTGCTACTGGTGAGAATGTCTCATCGTAGTCAACTCCTTGAATTTTTCGGAACCCTTTCGCGACAAGTCGAGATTTATAGATGGTAACATTACCATCAGCATCTGTTTTTCTCTTGAAAATCCATTTGTTCTCGACAACCTTACGGCCATCCGGTAAGTCCACCAAAGTCCACACTTGGTTTTCGTACATGGATCCCATTTCGGATTTCATGGCTTCTAGCCATTTGTCGGAATCTGGGCTCACCATAGCTTCTTCATACGTCGCAGGGTCATCAGTGTTGTCCACCAACATGGCGTTCAAGGCAGGTTCATACCAATCAGGAGTGGTACGAACCCTTGTTGACCTGCGAGGTTTAGCAGCAACTTCGTTCGAAGTTTCATGATCACCATCATTATCTTCCTCTCCAATTGGTGCAGGCGGCACAAAAACATCTTTCGGTGCTGCGCTACTCTCAACTCCGAGAGAAGGTTCAATAACCTCATCGAGTTCTACTTTCCTTCCAGTCACTTCCTTCGAGAGAAACTCTTTCTCAAGAAAGGATCCATTCTTGGCAACGAAAACTTTGCCTTCGGATCTATGATAGAAGGTATACCCAATTGTTTCTTTAGGGTATCCTATGAAGACGCATTTCTCCGCTTTGGGTTCAAGCTTATCAGGTTGTAACTTCTTTACATATGCTTCGCAACCCCAAACTTTAAGGAACGACAACTTAGGTTTCTTTGCAAACCACAATTCGTACGGTGTCGTTTCAACGGATTTAGATGGTGCCCTATTTAAAGTGAATGCGGCTGTCTCTAATGCATAGCCCCAAAACAATAGCGGTAAATCTGTAAGAGACATCATAGACCGAAACATATCTAAGAGAGTTCGATTACGACGTTCGGACACACCATTACGCTGTGGTGTTCCCGGTGGTGTCAATTGCGAAAGTGTTACACATTTCTTTAAATGCATGCCAAACACATAACTTAGATATTCACCTCCGCAGTCAGAACGCAGAAACTTAATCTTCTTGTTATGATGATTTTCCACTTCACTTTGAAATTCCTTAAACTTCTCGAAAGTTTCGGACTTATGTTTCATAAAGTAGACATACCCATATCTACTTAAGTCATCCGTGAAAGTGAGAACATAACGATATACACCACGCGATGCTACACTCATTGGATCACACACATCGGTATGTATTATTTCCAATAAGTCTGTAGCTCGCTCCATTATTCCAGAGAATGGAGTCTTAGTCATTTTCCCCATTAGACATGCTTCGCATCTTTCAAGTGATTCAAGAAGTCCATCAGAATGGAGTTTCTTCATACGCTTCACTCCAATGTGACCAAGACGAAAGTGCCACATGTATGTAGAATTATCATTCAATTTTGTTCGTTTAGCATCTATGTTGTGAACATGTGTATCACTACTATCGAGATTCAGTAAGAATAAACCATTCATCTCAGGTGCATTACCATAAAAGATATTACTCATATAAATCGAGCAACCTTTATTCTCGGACTTAAAAGAGTAACCGTCTCGCAATAAACAAGATCCAGATATAATGTTCATGCTTAACGCAGGCACCAAATAACAATTATTCAAATTTAAAACTAATCCCGAAGGTAGATGTAGAGGGAGCGTGTCGACGATGATCACATCAACCTTGGAGCCATTTCCAACGTGCATCATCACCTCGTCTCTCGCCAGTCTTCGCTTATTCCGTAGCTCCTATTTCGAGTTACAAATATGAGCAACCGAACCAGTATCAAATACCCAGGCACTACTATGATTACTAGTAAGATACACATCAATAACATGTATATAGAATATACCTTTCTTCTTGATGTTGTCGTTCTTCAGATCCGCCAGGTACTTGGGGCAGTTACGCTTCCAGTGACCAGCACCCTTGCAGTAGAAGCATTCAGTTTCAGGCTTAGGACCAGCCTTGGGCTTCTTAGTAGGTGCGGCAGCTTTCTTGCCGTCTTCTTGAAGTTGCCCTTGTTCTTAGGCTTGCCCTGTTTCTTGAAATTGGTGGTCTTATTGACCATCAACACTTGGTGCTCCTTCTTGATCTCCACTTCAGCAGTTTTCAGCATGGACGATAGTTTAGGCAACGTCTTGTTCATGCAGTGCATATTGTAGTTCATCACAAAGTTCTTATAACTCGGTGGCAGTGATTGGAGGACACGGTGAATCCCTAACTCATTAGGAATCGTTATCCCCAACTCTTGGAGCTTGTTTGCGTGCCCAGACATGGTGAGCACATGCTCTCTAACGGAGCTTCCCTCTTCCATCTTACAGTTAAAGAACTTTTCGGAGGCCTCATAGCTCTCCACAACCGCGTGAGTCTCAAAAATCAGCCTGAGCTCCTTAATGATCTCAAACGGGTTGTGGTGCCCAAAGCGCTTCTGAAGCTCTATTTCTAAACCGTACAGGATGGCACACTGAACTGTGGAGTAGTGATTTTTCCGAGTGGCGTAAACATTCTTTACGTCATCGGCGGCATCTTCTGTAGGTGGGTCACCTAGCGGTGCTCCGAGCACATAGGTCAACTGACCAGCCCTGAGGACAATCTTCAGTCCACGGAACCAGTCCGTGAAGTTGCTTCCATTGTTCTTAAGATTTTCTTTCTCGAGGAATGCATTGAAATTGATGGAGAGGTTCGCCATAATCTACAACAAATTTGCAAGTAGTTTAGACTAAGTTTATGATGAATTGAGTTCAATCTAAATTCTTTAATTTAACTAGGTGAACTCCCACTCAAAACAACATCCTCACATTGTCTTAGTGATTACACGAACCAAGTCCACTACACCAAGTCCGATCTTCACGAGAGAAGATGTAGTTTCATCGGCGAACAATCTTCATGTTCATCATATCAGTTATATGACTCATGCTCTACCTTTCGGTATTCCGTGTTCCGAGACCATGTCTGTACAGGCTAGGCTCGTCAAGATTAACCTTAGTTTCCGCATGTGCAAATCTGGCTTGCACCCGTTGTATGTACACGTAGAATCTATCACATCCGATCATCACGAGATGCTTCGAAGCGACGAGTCTTAGCAACGGTGCCAACTAAGGACGAACACTTTATTACTTGATATTTAGTGAGAGGGATCATCTTATAATGCTACCGTCACGATCTAAGCAATACAAGATGCATAAAGGATTAACATCACAGGCAATTCATAATTAGTGTGATATGATATGGCCCTTTCTTCTTATGCCTTTGATCTCCATCTCCAAAGCACGGACATGATCTCCATCATCACCAGCATTGCGTCAAGGTCATGTGGCGCCGCTTCATGGTTGTCCATCATCATTAACAACTATTACAACTACTTGGAATAAAGCTATTACAAGATGAATAGACACGCAGGTCTTAACAGAATCAAAGACAACCATTAGGCTCCTGCCGGTTGCCATATTACAACAAGGATCATTGCATACATCAAATATAATCACAATCACATGATGGCCATATCACATCACAAAACCCCTGCAAAAACAAGTTAGACGCCTCTAATTTTCTTTGCATGTTTTACATGGTTTGGGGCTTTCGAATAAGAACGGGTCTTACCTACAAAACTGAAACCACAACGTTGATACAAGAGCTATCAAGTGCAAAGTGTAAATTGGATCTATACTATGGTGGGAGAGACAGACACCCGCAAAGCCACGTGTGCAAATCAAGTTACACGTCAAGCGTGGAGCAAGTCTCATGTGCGATGACATGTAAGGTTAGCCCAAGCCGCTTCATCCCACCATACCGCAAGATGCAAAGTACACAAAGCAAAAGATGGCACGAGCACCAACGCCCACAAAACCATTGTGTTATACTCGTGCAACAGATCTACGCATAGACACAGCTCTGATACCACTGATGGGTTCGTAGCATGGAAAACAAAAAAATTCTACCGCAAGAACGAACAAAACCCAGATCTAATCTAGATAAAATCCAAGATCTAATCTATTAGACATGTGCAACGAGATAGATCTATACTAACCCTTGTAGATCTGAAAGCCTTGTGTGAGATCGGATCTCGTGGTTGATGTAGACGATCACTTGCTGATCTCAAGATCGAGTAGACGATCCTTCCGGCGCCATGTTAAAGCGGCTTCTGCGATCGGTCCTGCGTCTGGTCGATCTGGACCTTCCTCTTCCTGTTCCAGTGAGCAACGGAGGTAGTAGATCTCTCCACGGAATCCCAGCAGCACAACGGCATGGTGGTGGTGGTGGAGTAGAGAATTCTGCAGGGATTCGCCTAAGCCTGAGCAGAGCGAAGGAGGAGGAGAGAGGCGGCTAGGGTCAGAGTGGAGGGGCAAGGGGGTGGCGCCTCCACCCCTCTATATATAGAGGGAGGGGTGCGACCTAGGGTTCCCACCCCTAGGCCCACCTCCTAGGGCCAGCGCACAAGGGAGAGGGGGGAGGGAGTTTCCTTCCCCCCAAGTCTCCCCTTTTCCTTTCTTGGTTTTCAAGTAAAGTCCACGGAACCTTCTGGAACTTTCCGGAACATTTCGAAACCTTCTAGAACCCCCATATAAACACTCCGGAACATTTCCGAACCAATAAAATGATCTCCATTATATGAATCTCATTCTCTGGACAATTTCGGATCTCCTCGTGATGTCCTAGATCCAATCTGAGACTCCGAACAATATTCGGTCTCCAACGCACATTCCATATCTACCTGAACAACATCGAACCTTAAGTGTGTCACCCTATGGTTCGTGAATATGCAGACATGATGGAGACACCTCTCCGATCAATAACCATCAGCGGGATCTGGAGATCCATAACGTCTCCCACATACTCAACGATGACTTCGTGATCGATAGAACCATTAACATACAAAACCAATTCCCTTTGTCACGCGATACTCTACTTATCCGAGGTTTGATCGTCGGTATCTCCATACCTAGTTCTACCTTGTTACTGATAAGTACTCTTTACTCATTCCATGTTATGTCATCCCTTGTGACCTAGTCACATGCTTGCAAGCTAACTAGATGACATTCTACCGAGAGGGCCCAGAGCATATCTATCCATCATATGGATGGACAAATCCCAATCTTGGTCCATGCGCTTCAACACATACTTTCAGAATACCCAATGACACCTTTATAACCACCCAGTTACGAAGCGGCGTTTGATGTCATCAAAGCACCCATCCGGTGATGGTGATTAACATAACCTCATGGTCGAAGGACTAGGTTACTACGCATTTGAAAACTAGTAGCAATACGAACTAAATGACTTGATCTTATGCTACACTTACTATGGGTGTGTGTCCATCACATCATTCTCCTAATGATATGACCTTGTTATGAATGACATCCAATGTCCATGATTAGGAAACCATGATCATCTATTAATCAACAAGCTAGTTCAACAAGAGGTTTACTAGGGACTCTTTTACGTTTACAAAACACACATGTATCAGTGTTTCCTTATAATACAATTATAGCATGGGATGTAAACATTCACCATAAACACAAAGATATAATAATAACCACTTTTATTATTGCCTCTTGGGCATATCTCCAACAGATGTAGCCTCCTTCCGAGGACCTTGGAAGTTTGCCGACCATGTCGAGCCCCCATTGTGCGAAGGGCCATGCCAGCGGGATTGGTCGTAGCTCTGCGCCTGGTGCGTGTGGCTTGTCCGCGAATCGCTGGCAAGCATTGCATTTTTGGACTATGTCTTTGGCGTCGCGCATGGCCATGGGCCAGTAAAATCCAGCTCGTAGAGCTTTGGCAACGAGGGCACGACTGCCGGCGTGGTGCCCGCAAGTCCCTTCATGGATATCAAGGAGAACTGCTTTTCCATCAGCCAGGGAGACGCATCGTTGTAGTACTCCTGTGATGCTACGCTTATACAGTTCACCGTTGATAACGGCAAATGCCTTGGATCGCTGCGCAATGTGCCGTGCATCTGTTGGATCGTCCGGTAGCCTCTTGCTGAGGAGGTACGTAATGTATGGTTGCGTCCAGGATTGCTCTATCATCATGACGCTCATTGGTCCCTCGAGTCCTATGTTCAGCTCCAAGTCATCGAGTGCCATCGGCTCATTGGGTGGCATAGCCCCCGAGTCCGTTGCTGCGCTTGTTTTCTTCTCTGCGGCCTTTGGCTTGATGGAGCGTTCGCATATGCGCTCGAGAAATACCCCAGGTGGTATGGGGGCGCAGGTAGAGCCTATGTTGGCGAGTGCGTCCGCCTCTTTGTTGCTTTCGCGACCTACGTGTCGTAGCTCGCAACCATCAAAGTCTCCTTCGAGTGTATCGTAGAGGTCGTGGTACACGATCATGTTGTCGTTCAGTGCGTCGCACTCGTGCATTGTTTGGTTGACGACCAACTTGGAGTCGCCATATATGATGAGCCTCTTGGCGCCGCAAGCTTTTGCCATCCTCATCCCGTGCAACAGGGCCTCGTATTCAGCCTCGTTGTTTGAGGCTGTGAACTGCATTCGCAGGACATACTTCAGCTTGTCCCCTTGAGGTGATGTCAGTATGACACCTGCGCCTGCTCCGTCTTTCCGCTTGGACCCATCAAAGTGCATTGTCCAGAGGTAGGACATATCTGGCTTGTCCGGGAGTTGGTTCTCCATCCAGTGCATGAGGAAGTCAGGGAGAACTTGCGACTTGATTGCGTCGCGTTTTTCGTATGTGATGTCTCGTGGAGACAACTCTATTCCCCAAAGCGCGACTCGCCCCGTGGCGTCGGGGTTATTGAGGATATGTCCCAACGGGGCATCGTTGACTACCACGATTGGGTGTTCCTGGAAGTAGTGGTGCAGTCGCCGGGCGGTCATAAAGACGCCGTACGCCAGCTTCTGGTAGTGCGGTTACCGCTGTTTTGTTGGCGTGAGGACCTCGCTGAGGTAGTACACCGGGCGTTGTATGTCGTGGACCTTGTTTTCCTCAGCTCGCTCGACGACGAGCACTGTGCTGACCACCTGGTTGGTGGCAGAGATGTACAGCAACAGTGGTTCCCTTTCTCATGGAGTCACCAGCACTGGTGAAGTGGATAGCAGGTGCTTGAGATCTTCAAATGCTTCTTGTGCTTCATTGGTCCACTTGAATTTTTCAGCTTTGCGGAGGAGCCGGTAGAAGGGCAGTGCCTTTTCACCCATCCGACTGATAAATCGACTGAGGGCCATGATTCGTCCGGCCAGTTGCTGGACGCCTCTTATGTTCTTCGGCTTCTCCATGGCCAGTATGGCTTTTATCTTCTTCGGGTTTGCCTCGATTCCCCTCATGGAGATGAGATACCCGAGTAGCTGCCCAGATGGTACGCCGAAGGCGCATTTGTCCGGATTAAGCTTGATCCGGTAGCGATCGAGGTTGGCAAAGGTTTCGTGCAAATCGTTGATTAGAGAGGCTTCCTCCTTGGTCTTGATTACTATGTCATCGACATAGACTTGGATGTTGCGACCTAGTTGTTCCTTGAGGCAAGCCTGCATGCACCGCTGGTAGGTGGCTCCCGCGTTTTTTAGCCCGAATGGCATTGTGTTGTAGCAGAACACACCAAAGGGCGTTGTAAACGCTGTTTTCTCCTGATCTTCCTCCTTCATTCGAATTTGATTATAGCCTGAGTAGGCGTCGAGGAAGCAGAGGCGCTCGCATCCCGCGGTGGAGTCGATGATCTGGTCGATCCGTGGCAGCGGGAAGTGATCTTTTGGGCAGTGCTTGTTTAAAGAAGTGAAGTCCACGCACATCCGTAGGATATCCGTGTCCTTTTTTGGTACCAGCACCGTATTGGCGAGCCAAGTGCTTTCCTTGATCTCGCGTATGAACTTTGCATCGAGGAGTCTGTTGATCTCCATTCCAACTGCCTGCGCTCGTGCTCAGACAGTCGCCTGATTGTTTGCTGGACTGGCCTTGCGTCGGGGTTGACGTTGAGTGCGTGCTCGGCGAATTCCCTAGGAACTCCTGGCATGTCCGCAGGACACCAGGCAAAAATTTCCCAGTGCTCACGGAGGAATTCGACGTGCGCGAGTTCCTATGCGGGACTCAAGTTGTTGGCGATGAGGGCCGTCTTGGCGGGATCCGATGGATGGACCTGTACTTTCTTTATGTGCACAGATGAGTCGAAGTTGAGATCAGGTGAGCTTGGCCTACTCAGGGGAGGCAGACTGTTGTCTGTCGTCTCTTTCAGTCTTGCGAGTTCCTCCTGCATGCCGAAGGACTGGGAGATTCTGTTGAATTCCCTGTCGCAACTGTCAGATCGCTCAAAGCTCCCGTTGATCGTTATGACGCCGTTGGGACCTGGCATTTTCATCTGCAGGTAGGCGTAGTGGGGCACTGCCATGAACCGAGCAAATGCGACGCGCCCGAGGATGCAATGGTATTGTGAGGGCCAGTCGACAACCTCAAAGTCGATGCGCTCGCGCCGGAAGTTCTTCGGTGTGCCGAAGATGACATCGAGGTTGATTTTGCCCAAGGGGTATACGCCTTTCCCTGGGACGATGCCGTGGAACGTTGTGTCCGATGCCTCCAAGCAGGTTAGAGGGATCCTCATCGCTCGCAAGGTACTCGGGAATATGAGGTTGATGCCGCTTCCGCCATCCATGAAGACGCGACTCATGTCAAAGCCTCCAATTTGCGCCTCGAGTACGAGGGGGCAATGACCTGGATGGGGTATCTGAGGCGGGTGGTCGCGCTTGTCGAAGGTGATACATGACTCGCTTCCACTGAGGTACTCAGTGGTGGATGGTGGCGAGTGCGTGGCCAAGTTGACTTGGCGAGTGATGGCCTTCTGCACCCTGTTGGAGGGGCGTCCCTTTTGGATCATCATGGTGCCCAGGCCCGTGGGTACGGTTCGCCTCCGTGGTGCTGGTCCGGTGCGGCTCCGTTCGGGGGTGGGCCAGGTGGTGGTGGCGGTGCGCCATGTGCCATGGCGCCTGGAGCGGCTCCGTAGCCTCTTTCCACTGCATTGCGGTTCATCCGAACCAGTCCCTCATGTAGCTTGAGGAACTCACGGCAATCCTTGATGAGGTGGCTGGACTTCTTCTTGCCATCATGATTTTCGATGTAGAAGTGCACCGTACATGGCCCAGACAGTTTGTCCTCGATGGAGGTCGCGGGTGCCTCATCGCGAGTGCGGCGTTGCCATACTTGTGTGGTTTTCCCGGAGTCGCGGTATCCGCCGCTACGGTATCCGCTGTTGCGGTTATCGTCGCATCTATCTGCGTAGCCGGCTGCGACCATGTTGACGTTGTCGCGGTCATCGTAGATGCGCATGCGGCGCTTTCCTTGGCGGTCGCGTCTGCGTTCGAGTTCTGCCTCCTTGTTGGAGTGAGCGCGATTCTTTCCTGAATCTTCTCCATCATCCCACCGATTCGCGATCTCCATCAGGTGGTCGATGGTCTGTGGTTTGAGCGGCCCAGCTCCTCCCTGAGCTCTAGGCAACGGACACCACCATTGAATGCATCAATCGCGCGGTCCTCCAAGATGTTTTCCGCGGAGTTCTTGATGATGGACCACCTTTGGATGTAGGAGCGCAGTGATTCGCCAGATCTTTGCTGGCAGCATCTCAGCTCTTCGATTGATGCGGGCCGTTTGTACGTGCCCTTAAAGTTGCGCACGAAGCTGTAAACCAGCTCATCCCAACTGCGAATGGATCCGCCTGGGAGGTTATTGAGCCATGCTCGGGCGGTGCCCTGCAGCTGTAGCTGCAAGCATTGCATGGCAGTGCTTCGACTGCCTCCGTGGAGTCTAACGGAGGAGATGTGATCCTCCAGCCAAATCTTGGGGTCCTGTAGACCGTCAAATTTCGGGTTTTCCGATGGGAGTTTAAACCCTTTAGGCATTCACTTTTGCCTAATTGATCTGCTGAAGCATCTTGCACCACAGAGCTCCCCGTCTTCTTCTTTCGTGTCAGTCGGCCGAGCACATCGTGCCCTTGATTTGTCGATCTTGCGCTGCGTGAGATCGTTGCGTGCATCGTAGTCATGGTCATGTCGCCGTGAGCGGCGGCGCCGAGACAGGTCATGACTGTCATCGCTGGATGAGGGCGAGGAGTGGCGCTTTGCTAGCGCTTTGCCCTTTTTTGGGTCTGGTGTTGGCTCCTTGTCGAGGGCGGCCTCGATTAATCCCACCCGCGATCGTAGATCGGTGCATGGCAGTTCGGGGATCTCCAGCTGGTGGCTGGTTATTGAGGAGGTACATGGTGGCTGCTGTCACCGCAGCCTGCGGCGTCCTGGGGACCACATTGCCTCTCGTGTCGACTGTCATAGAGCCAAAGTCGAGGACTTTCGCGGCTTCTATGCGCTCTTGTTCGGTAAGATGAGCCATCCGTGATTGCCTCTTCTTGGCGAGGTACTCGTTGCCTCTTGAGGAGGATGCTCCGTAGGAGGAGAGCCCGGCGCGACAAAGGCTCGATTTGTCCGCTGCCTTTTTACGCTCCTCAAGTTGCGCGATTGTTTCCAGTTGGCGCTTGAATTCTTCTTTCAAGAGCCAGTGATAGCCCATCAGCAGTTCCTGCAGGGACCCGAAGGGTAGAGGTGTACCCCGTAAGGCCTCACGGCAGCGATCCCACGCTTGCTCGTTGAGCTTGATTACGACGCGTTCGCCGGTTTGCTCATTGATTATGCTAGGAGGTTCGACTGCTCCTCCGTTGTTAACGGGAGCATGATTGCCGCCGTTACCACCGTTGCCACCGTTGCCACCGTTGCCGGCGTTGGGTGGATCGGTGCCATTACCGGTGTTACCACCGTTGTCGCGATTGGCGGAGGTGTCGCCTGCGTTGATGACGGCGCACATGAAGTGATTGGGGAAGCTGGTGCTTCCACAACTTTCAGATTTGGAACCGTAGGTTCCATCTTCAATGGCCAGATCGTGTTCTCGACTGCCACCGGGGTGTTGAGCTCGCTGAGGGTGCCGATCTATGGAGGGAAACATGATGCCGGGGCAATCACAGGTGCTGTCGGCTGATCAGGCATGCGAAGCGTGCCCATCTGGCCAACTTGGAAGTGGAAGCTCCCAATCGCCAGGCTGATTCCGTCGCCCACGGACTCGAAGGCCGGGCGGGTGGCCGGCATGTGGATGGTGAAGTCGAAGGCGCCGAAGAGCTGGCGAATCTCCGCTGTTGCGGAGTTGTAGATCGCAGTTGATGGGGCCGAAGAAGCCGCAACATCAGCACTCCCAATTCCCACAGACGGTGCCAATTGACGAGGGTTTAACTCATCAATGCCCATTATTATGGACTTCGGTTTTGGAGAAGGAGGGAGCGCTGGAGACATCTATCGGCTAGCAAACAAGCACACAGGGGACAAAGATTTACCCAGGTTCAGGCCTCGTAGAGGTCCCTACTCCTGCTTGTCTGCTCGTGGAATTATCGAGGGAGTCGAAAGTTACAATGGTGCGCAGATGCAATCTGGCGAGGGTTGTGGAAACTAGGGTTGCGTGTGTCCTCCTCGCCGCCCCCTCCTAGCCTTTATATAGATAGGCTAGGTCTCGGGTAGCAGGTCGAGTCGGTTACAAGTTTAGGGTTTTTCCCTTTCAAACTTTCTATCTTTAGCTTCTTCTTGTTCTTCAAGCAATCGAGAGTCCGCAGATTACTCGAATCCTTCGTTTTTGGCCTTGGCGACACCGTGGGCCTATACGTATTTAGACCGTATATACCAAGCTCGATTACCTGTAGAGTATATCCATGTCAGCTGGGTCCCACATATCAGCCTCTTTCTAAATGAAACATGCGTATGATGCACTTTTTTTGGCCATGTCCGCTGTTTTGACCTTGGCAACTTGTTGGGTCCCAGATGTCAACCACCTCTGTGCAGGAAACGTGTCTATGCTGGGTCCCAGCTGACAGCCTCTATTTGAAAGAAACGTGTGTATATTGGACTGTTTTTTAGGTCCCATATGTCAGCCTCAGAGTACAAAAAATGCTCATAAAGGCCGAATTAAAAAGATTCTGGGCTAACTCGGGGGGATGCCCTATTCATCATGGCTTATATTCCATGGGCTCACTCCTAAGTTGAATGGGCTATGGTCGATGGCCACAAGACCATGAAAAGGCTAAATTAGAAGGTATTGGGCTATGCTTGGGGCTGATAGGATAATTTCATGGGCTATGCTTGGGCCTACTGGGTCCGACATGTCATCTTCTCTGTAAGTGCAACATGTGTATGATGGACTTCTTTTTTGACTGTGTCCGCTGTTTTCACCGTGGCAGCCGTGTATGGTCTTACTGCTGGGGCCCTTATGTCAGCCTCTCTGGCATGTTCTGGCTTGTGGGTCCCCGATGCAGCCTTGTATGTTCTGTCTGGTGGGCCCCTGATGCGAGCCTCTGTGTACAAGTATTTAAACTTTTGTTTCAAACCCACCCTCAACACAAACTCCAGGGACGCTGCATGCTGGTGGGTCCGTGATGTCAACCTCTCCGTAATGTTATATTGCTAGAAGAAAAAAATGTAAATCTAAGATACGATTCGAACAAAAGACCTTCAAATCAAATAATCGTAAACTGAGTGTGTTGCCACTACAACGAAGATATTTATAGAATAAATATCATTAAACTTTTATTAGTACTACAATTTATGTACTACAAAGATATTTCGTGTGTCAATGTTTATCTCTTTTAAAATATAAAAGGGCAGCGCTCCTGGCATCTCAATTTATAAAATGCCACATCATGGAGTATTTTCTTAAAAACATGGGTAGGCAGAGTTTTTTATTTATTTTGAGAGGTGGGGGGAAATGCCCAAAAGGCCGAATTAAAAAGATTTCGGCTATTCTACATAGGCTGCTCTACGTGGGTTATACTCCGTAGGCTATGCTCCATGGGCTTCATTCTCAAATTTTAGTGGGATGTGCTCAACAGTCCCCTGACCCCTAAAAGGCCGAATTAATATGTTCTCGGCTATGCTCTATGGGCTCCTTTCTCAAATTTCATTGGGCTGTGGTTAGCAGTCCCCTGACCCCGAAAAGACCGAATAAAAATGTTCTGGGCTAAAGATGGGCCAAATGAGCTACAGAGTACTAGATGTCTTCTCCTAGTTAATAAAAATTGCATTGTGATATGCTTGGCCTGATTCGAAACAAAGACCTCAGAGAGGGAGGGGAAAAGCGATAATTCTTTTTGATAGCTATTCATGTCAAAATTCAGCAGTACAGAATAAGGTAGAAAAATTATCAACATATTCGAAGTTCATATTCAGGAGCACTTGACCAATTCAGCAGTATTTCAAAAGTGACCAATTCAGCAATACAGACAATGAAATACAAATAGCAGTATAGAGAGAACCAGTTTTTGTTTCAGCTCTAAAAACCTTGTTGCGCGATCAGTTTGTCATTTTCACCAAACACACTCGACCATTGGAGCAAGCAAAACTGACGATCAAGTCTTCTTTGAGTACCTTCTTCTCAAATCAATGCCTGTGTGACCCCCGTATGCAACCCCAAAATGCCCAAGTCTCATCTAGATTGTGACACGGCCATGTTTCAAAACAAAAGCAAGACTATCTATTGCCCTTGATTTAAACAAGTACCAGTACATCAGTATTAGTTTCACAAAATGCTTTAGTAATATTAATGACAGAACATTTGAGAGATTCAGTAGCTTTCCTGCTTGAACTTCAATAGCAGTACAGAGATAATAAGTTCTTGTTCCATCTCAAAAAACCTTGGTGCACGATCAGTTTGCCCTGATCTCCAAATAGGCTCGATCATAGGAGCAAGCAAAACTAATGATCATGTCTGCTTATGTGCGAACACAGCCTCATTTCGTTAATGCCTGTGTGACCCCCCATATGCATCCCAAAATGCCCAAGACTCATCTAGATAATTGTGACAATGCTACGTTTCAAAATAAAAGCAAGACAATATGCTGCACTTGATCTAAACAAGTAACAGTACATCACTATTAGTTCAAAAAAATACTTTGGTAATAGCAACGACAGAACAAAGGCAAAGCAAGACCATCTCCTGCCCTTGACCTAAACAAGTACTACTAGTACCGGTATATAGTAGTACAAAATAGTCCGAAGTACAAGAACTAGTGATATACTAGTACTACTCTGCATCCAAAATCCAACCTCCAGTACACGTACGTCCGTGGTATGTAGTGAAAGTGGGATAAAAAAATTTGAGGTAGTAGAATGGTCATTTTGGAATTCTTCCTCACGATGGATGCATATTGAGTAATACAGGCCCTATGTCTGAGAAGTTTGAAGGTACACCACCATGGAATGCTTTTCCTTCTGCATGATGCCAAGCACCACCCTGCTCCCAGGAGTGAAGGAATTATGCACTGCACCCTCCCAAAACCCAGCCTCTGGTGATGGGTGATAGACGGTGAACTGCACATTGTACAAGGGCGACGAGCACCCGTCCGTCCCAATGCACACGATGGATATGATGATGTCGCCCCACTCGAGCATGTCAAATAGCACAGCAAACACCGTACCATCGTCCCCAGATCCGATGGTCTCTAGTCTTGATGAGCGCGGTGCCGACCACGGCTGAGAGATGAACTTGGGATTTCTAAAGGAAGTAAGAATTGGTGGACTAAATTGCAGCATGCTAAATATACATATAAGAAGTTCTCAAGAGCCTGCGATCTAGGCACTCCCAAGAAAAAACACAGAGCCATGTTTCAAAGGAAATGCTAGATCATCTCTAGTGTTTGATCTAAACAAACTTGAATGGCAGATCATCATCAGAATCATGATGGTCATATTTTCCATCTCCCACATTGTGGATGCAAAATGAGTAATCCAGTGTGAACCTATCATGTTTCTTAATCAGGTAATTAAGGTAATCTTCAGTAATCCTGACGGAGGCCAGCGACGCGCTCCTCTTTGGCTCGAAAAACAGGCTATCTTCGGTGAACTCCTCCAGGTCCTCTCCAATCATTGAAGGTTTATAAAAGTGCAACTCCACCACGTACTGTGGAAACAAGCACGCTGCCGACCTGACGCACTGGAAGGATACGGTGAGGCCATAGTCGAGCATGTCAAATCGCACGGCGAACAATGTACCATCGTCCCTGGATACCACGATCTCTACTCTCCATGCACCAGGTGCTAGCAAAGGCTGAGAGATGTACCTGTGTTCCTTGCCATAGTGGAAACTCTGCACTTCAATTGAGTGGGCTTTTTCGAGGTGAGCGAGGAGCACTGTGGGCGGGGCAGCGAACTCGCAGCCAGGCTCAGTGCAGTTGCACGGGCCGTGCGGGTATGCCATCCTGTGGTTGAGGAAGTTGTGGAAGGTAACCAATGTCCCGCAGCTGACATTGGGGCATCTGCTACCTTTTCCGCCGACGACTTGGCAGCGCAACTCCTTGGAGCATGCGGCCAGCCAGACGGCGTTGTTAGTGTCCATACGCATAGCGATTTCTCTGAAGGCGTCATTGCTGACCTTGCTCCAACCACCGTACCGAATGTTGTGCATCGAATCCGATATTGCGTCCAGATGGACTGGGGGTGAGGGCAGATTCAAATATGATTGTTGGGGTTTCTTGGAGGAGAGTGATGGAGGCCTGCAGGAACCAATGCAGCGGGCGAGAAATGGCTAGGATTAGGAAGTGCGGCGCTCGAGAGAATCCAAAATGAGGCTAGCCAGTGTTAGCGAATGGGGATCGCCGGAGATGGGGAATATGGGAGGCTCTTTGAACGAGGGGTGTTAATTTTGCGTGTTCCCTTGTTGGTCTTCTGCAGTGGATCGAGGACACCTGCTGGAGTTATAGATAGAGTGCTAGACTAGCAAGTTGTCACGTCCTGGCTTAGTATTGTACCGTCTCGTCACGTAGACTGTGTTTCAGGAAAGGACGTGAATCCACATTTCTCCCCTCCCTGCTAGATAGCGTGCACCGTAGAATCACTTTTCTAGCAGGCAAAGGATTTGAACCCACATGCTCAACTCTGATAATTAGGACTACTAGAAAACTATAATAATAGGTGAAGCTCAAAAAATAATTATAATTTTGAGCCACGTCCATAGAATATCCGTTGTATATTTGGTTCTTATACTTTGTATCATGTTGTAGTAATCAAGATATTAGCTACCTAATAGTACTCGCCATGATCTAGAGAAATGATGAAGAACATTCTAGAATTATTGAGAAGTGTGTTTTGAGGTTTGTGCATAGTATTTCATTGTGATGAAGATTATTAATAGAATCTTCTTGATGCTAGAATTGAAAAGAAGATCCAACGGCTGGAAATGTTGGGATTCGTGAGTCTTGATCCAATAATTAATATTCAAAGTTTTTTGTACACCATATAGTGTTAACATAGTGGTAATGGTAAGACTAGTACTTGCTTAACAAAAGAAAACAACGCACTTCTCACTTTCAACAGATCTTGTTGAAGAAGATGCACGAATCTACCAGATGCAAGTACTGTATCATAAACTATATATGATGTCAATATGGTCATGACCTTGGGTATTCGGGTTGAAACCAGGAATGTTCATACAACTTAGGCCAATACACATTGTGAAGCAGCAAGAGCATTTTTTGTATTCAAAGGTGTCAAAACACATGTTTCTTTTTTTTTCTTAGCACTATATAGTGTACGAATAACTTTGAATATTGACCGTTGGATCAAGATGCGAATCCCAACATTGTTAGACATTCGATCTTCATTATTTCCATTTTAGCATCGAGAAGATACTATTGATAGTCTTTCTTTTCTTCTTACCACTACTAGTAAAAGGCAGGTGCCACACACATATATACTGTATGAAATGTGATTTAACAAACATTAAGTTGTTATTAACCAATAGTCTTGTTAGAGAATAAATGGATACATTAAGTCTATTAATAATATATCTACACATATTGAGAATACAACCTACTTGTCGGGGGGATGACCCCCGGGTAGGCCAAGACGGGGCCAACCGCCCGGCTCCAAAGAGCTCTGGACGTTTGGACCCAAGACAAGGAACCACAGCCGGATGGAACTCTCCACCCGGTCCGCATCAAAGTTTCCTCGACTGGCCCATCTAGCCTAGTGGCCAGAAGAACCGGCTAGGAGGATGCTCCTAGCCGGCTGCCTCGGATCCGCTGGCCATGGTACTATGGGGGTGATGCTCCTTGCTGAGCGCACCTCTGACCGGACATGCTGGCTAGCCCGGTCGGCGCTACCGAAAAACTGTGCCAAAGCTAGATGCTGACGAGCAAAGCAAGGGCTGACGAGTAAAGCTCCACCTTACGCATAAAGAGCCGGCTGACGAACAAAGAGCTGGCTGACGAGTAAAGCGGAGGCGCTGGACACTGTAGCGCTGTCCTCCCGTATACTTGAGGCTTGACTAGACCCGGGCCTACCATTCGGGCCCATCCAGCTGGCCCACATTGTAAGCCTAGATCCAAACAGTAAACCCTAGAACCCATTCTGTAAGCTACCTCCCTAACCGGTATATAAGGAGGGGTAGTGCTAGGGTTCTAGGTAGACAATTACAAGTTAGAAGTTCTCTAGATTGGACAAGTGAAGTAGTTCCTCTTCTCCTTCTAGCAAGGAGTAGCTAGGAAAACAGCTCAAGGAGCATCTGTATTGGGCATTCACCCCTTGATAGTAGATCCTTGCAGGAGTAGGAGCATTACCTTGCCAAGAGGGCTCCGAAACTGGGTACATCGCTGTGTTTGTAGTATCTGTGCCCAACCCGTTGCGAGTAGCCACCGATAGCATCCTGATTGTCCCCTCTCATGCCATCCCTGATGGCACTGTCGTGTTCCACGCCACGACAGTTGGCGCCCACTATGGGGAACAACGCTTCGGCTGTGATCATCTTTCGCACGGGACTTCCGCTCATCGCCGGTGAGCGAGTCGCCTCCGGCCTCGTCCTCACCTTCGGCTCCTTCGACTGTGTCCTTAACAATGCTTCCTATTTCACTGGGGTAACCTTCCCAAGCGGCGGGTCCATCATGCACTTCGGGGAGCACCACGTCTACGTCGCCCCCATCACCGAGACCTTTCCTCGCGAGGTCGTCACCATGTCCGAAGCGCCTCCCAGTTTCTCCGCTTCGTGCATCGCCAGTGGCAGCATCGAGGTCATGATGGCAGGCTCGAGCGAGAACCACCGCCCACCTCTAGAGCGCAACGGGGATGGCCTTGCTGCTAACTCACGCCTCCCAAACCAGGACCTACTCACCGCGTCCATCGAACACCTCCGCAACCCCATCACCCCCATCAAGGCAGATCCAGCAGCAGCTGCGACAACGTTGGAGGCTACTCGCCAGAGCCTCCTGGAAGAAGCTGGCAAGGTGGAAGCCGCCCAACGGCGGATGGACGCAACCATGAGCGAGTACAACATCGTGCATGACTTCTCCCGCTTTCCCGACACCAGCCGCATGGCCCAACCCCAAGGCTGAAACCTCGGTTCGGAGACGGATCGTGCTGCTGATTCGTGTACGCCTGCGGTGGAGCCGGTCTACAACACTCCCGCCAAAAACATGAGGGCCGCGGAGGCGGCAGTCGCCGAACTAAGCCACCTGGAGGGCGAGGAGCTGCTCCGTCAGCAGGCACATGTCCAGCTCCCCGTGGTCACGACAAACAAACAGCAGGCTGAGGCAGAACTCAGCATGGGTGGCAACAGCAGGACCCAACCGGCTCGCCGGATGGCGGATCCGGCTACAGGTGCCAGCAAGGCCTCTTCCCCAAACGGTGCAAGGCCAAGAAACTATCCACATGGCGGATCAGCAGGCTGTGGGCACAATGCCGGCGACACCGTGGCTGTCACCAGCCGGAACCGCGAGCCAACCGATGAAGCCGAAAAAGGCCAAGCGCTACCCAAGTCCCGCCTATTTGGCCGTATGGGACCGATTGAGCCGGAAGAACCGCAAGATGCACGCGCACGCATCGACCTACTGGTCTAGTCGCGCATGCGGGAAGAAGAAAGCCCATCCAGCCCAAGATGTTTCGGACCGCAAATCCAGAATGAGCCGTTTCCAAAGGGATTTTCACTCCTAAGGGATACGCCAAAGTACAATGGCTCGGTCAAGCCGGAGGACTGGCTGGTAGACTACACCACCGCGGTAGGCATCGCGAACAGCAACCGCCGGGTGGCTGTGCCCTACGCCTCCGTCATGCTCCTCGACTCGGCCAGGACATGGCTCAACAACCTCCCCGGCAACAGCATCAACGCTTGGATAGAATTCGAGCAGGCGTTCGTCCGCAACTTCACTAGCACCTACAAGCGCCTAGGTCGACTCGGCGAGCTGGCTCTTTGCATGCAGGGTCCGGACGAATCTGATCGCTCCTACATCACCCGGTGGACGAGCATGCACAACCCCTGCGAGGGGGTACGCGAGCACCAGGCGGTCGACTTCTTCATCAACGGCTGTAGAGATGGCACTATGATCAAGCACAAGCTTCGCCAGGTGAAGCCTACCACCATGGCGCAGACCATGGCCATCGAAGACAAGTATGCCACCGCTGACGCGGCAATGAAAAGATCCGTCCGGGTAGACGACCAGGTGCAGATCATCATCGACGTCGTTGTGGATCGGCGCTAGCCGGAGGGAAATGTCCACAACTCCAAGCGGCATGACAACCACCACGGCAAGAGAAAGGACGACCAGCTGGACAACCAATATGGGTCCAGGCAAGTGGCGGCGGTACAGGAGGATCCGGCTGCAGGCGGAAGCCAGAGACAGAAGCCGGATGACCGGCCTCCGAGGCCCAAGTACACCATCGAGTCAATGTTTGATGGGCCATGCAAGTTTTGCATCGGAGGCAACAAACTGGCTACACATACCACACGCCAGTGCACGTGGACAAAGAAGATGGCGGAGATTGCTGGCGCGCCGGCTGCACAGGCACCACCACCCCCAGCCGGTGGGCCGCCAGGCGACCGTGATAACCAGCACCGGAGGGAGAATGACGATGACAACTACCCCCGCCAGGTGGGAAGCTACCACATCTTCACGACAGAGCCGGAGACCAAGCATAGCAAGAGACTCCACGAGACGGAGGTGAACACAATCGTTCCTCCCGCCCCCCAGTACCTCAACTGGTCGGAGCAAGAAATTAAATGGAGCCGGAAGGACCAGCCAGGCGAGATGTTTCACCCAGACACTTACGTGATGGTTTTGGATCCTATCATTGTCTCTAGGAAGCATCCTTGCAGATTCGCCCGCGTCCTCGTAGACAGTGGGAGCAACATCAACCTCCTGTACCGCAGCTCGCTAGACCGGCTCGGTATCAGTGAGTCTCAGTTGGAGCCATCAAGTACCTCCTTCCACGGAGTCGTTCCGGCCCCGTCGCATTCGCCTGTCGGAAAGATCCGGCTGGACGTCATCTTCGGCACGGAGAATAACTTTCACCACGAGCCTATCTGGTTTGAGGTGGTCAACCTCTCCAGTGCATACCATGCAATCCTGGGGCGCCCGGCGCTCACCAAGTTAATGGCGGTACCGCACTATGCGTACCTGAAAATGATGCTCCCAGGGACAAAGGGTGTCATCACCATGGTCGGCTGCTATAGGCGGTCTGTGGAATGCGCCATAGATGGGTCCAAGATAGCGGAGGCCATGATCATCGCGGAAGAGAAGCACATTATCATGCAGAATGTGGCAGCCCTGCAGAAGGACATGCCGGCTGGCGAGCCCAAGCCAGCCGGGGAAGTGCAATTCAAGCCATCCAAGGGCACGAAAAAGATCCCGCTAGACGAGGCCGAGCCGGACAAGTTCGTCCTGGCCGGAGACGGCCTTGACAATAAATAGGAAAGCGCGCTTGTCGACTTCCTTCATGAGAATCGGGATATCTTTGCATGGTCCCGCAAGGACATGCTAGTTGTTCCGAGGGAGCTCACCGAGCACTCTTTACATGTCAGGCCAGATGCAAATCCGGTCAAACAGTCACGCCGCTTCACGGAAGAAAAAAGAAGAACCATCGGTGAAGAGATCACCCGGTTACTCGCAGCCGGATTCATCATGGAGGTTTTCCACCCGGAATGGCTGGCAAACCCCGTACTGGTGCTGAAGAAGAACAAGACTTAGGCATGTGTGTTGACTACACCAGCCTCAACAAAGCATGTCCCAAAGATCCATTCACCCTGCCAAGGATAGACCAAGTGATTGATTCCATGGCCGGCTGCGAGCTGTTGTCGTTTCTGGATGCGTATTCCGGATACCACCAGATCTGGCTGAACCCCACTGATCAAATAAAGACAACATTCATTACTCCTTGCGGAGCTTACTGCTACACCACCATGCCGTTTGGACTGAAGAACACGGGGGCAACGTACCAGCGCTGCATGCAAAAATGCCTGCAAACTCAGATCCGCAGAAACGTACACGCCTATGTCGACAATGTAGTGGTCAAGACCAAGGAGCGCCGGACACTCCTTGAAGATCTTAAGGAAACATTCGCCAACTTCCACCGGTTCCAGATGAAGCTGAACCCGGAGAAGTGCATGTTTGGCGTCCCAGTCGGCCAGCTCCTTAGTTTCCTCGTATCAGAGTGAGGGATCAAGGTGAACCCGGAGAAGATCGGCGCAATTGAGCACATGTACCCACCTAAGAACTTGCGAGACGTCCAGAAGTTCACGGGATGCCTGGCCTCCCTCAGCTAGTTCATCAGCCGGCTAGGCGAGAAAGCACTCCCGTTGTACCAGCTCATGAAAAAGACAGACAAATTCATCTGGACATCACAGACGGATGAAGCCTTCTGCGACCTCAAGTGCATGCTCAGGTCACCGCCTATACTGGCAGCACCAGCAGCAAAGGAGCCCATGCTGATGTACATCGCAGCCACCAACCGGGTTGTCAGTGTGGTGCTAGTGGTGGAGAGACCGGAAGAAGGAAAGGCACAGCCGGTGCAACGACCTGAGGTACTCTCGCTCTCGAAGTAGAACTACCCCCATTACTAGAAACTGGTGTATGGCGTATACATGGCAACCAAGAAGTTGAAGCACTACTTCCAAGAACATTCCATCCGGGTGGTGGCGCTAGCACCACTTTCAGAGATCATCGACAACAAGGATACCACAAGCCGGGTGGTGAAATGGGCCATAGAGCTCGCCGCCCACAACATACAATATGAGCGAAGAACGGCGATCAAGTCTCAGGCCTTGGCAGATTTCCTTGTTGATTGGGAAGAAACGCAATACCTGTCGCCTTGCCCTGACTCCACGCATTGGAAGCTGCATTTCGACGGCTCCAAGATGTACGGGGGGCTCGGAGCCGGAGTGGTCATCACCTCCCCCAAGGGAGACCAGCTAGAGTACGTGTTGTAGATCCACTTCCACGCATCCAACAACGTCGCTGAGTACGAGGCGCTCGTCCACGGCCTCACAATGGAAAAAGAGATCGGCATACGGCGCATCCTATGCTTTGGCGAGTCGGACTTGGTGGTGCAGAATGTGTCAAGCGATTGGGACGCCAGGGATGCAAACATGGCTTTATATCGCTTCTTCATACAACAGTTGTGTGCCTGTTTTGAAGGATGCGAGTTCCACCATGTCCCCAGAATAAACAACGAGGTCGCGAACACGCTCGCCTGCATCGGGTCAACAAGACAACCAATTCCGCCTAGAGTCTCCCTCGAGCACTTGCACAAGCCATCAATCACGTTGTCTCTAGAATCCGACTCCACCATACTGGACACGGACCAAGGGACTGCCGGCTCCAGGACCTCCGTGATGGCTTCATCACGCTCGGGGACTGCTTCATCACGCCCGGGGACTGCTTCGCCGCACCCGGGGACTGCTTCACCGCACCTGGGGAGTGCCTCACCACACCCGGGGACTGCTCCACCGCACCCGGGGACTGCTTCACCACGCCCAGGGACTGCCGCGTCTAGCCTGGAGGCTGCCGGCTCCGCTACTTCACCAGGTCGGCCTCCAGACGAGCCCAACCCGGCCATCCGCGTAGAGGTAAACCTGCTCATGCAGGCGGTATGCGCCATCCGGGAAACTCCAACATGGGCCAAGCCATTCATGGATTTCCTAGCCAGAGGAGAGCTGCCCGAAGAGGAGGTAGAGGCAAGGCAAGTGAAGCGCAGGGCCAGCACATAAACTATCATAAAAAGAGCTCTACAAGCACAACATTTGGGGCATTTATCGGCAGTGCGTGAGCCAGGAAAAGGGAATCTGGCTGCTGATTGACATTCACCAGGGCGAGTGCGGACACCACGCTTCATCATGGGCCATAGTGGCAAAAGCATTTCGCCATGGGTTCTACTGGCCCACGGTGCTCGAAGATGTTGAACAAATAGTGAAGGCATGCAACGGTTGCCAGCGGTTCAGCCAGCAGAAGCACACTCCGTTTGCGGCACTCAAGACAATTCCCATCACTTGGCCCTTCGCCGTCTAGGGGATAGACATGGTCGGCCCTTTCAAAACAACCTGATCTGGCATGACGCACCTGTTGGTGGCGGTGGGCAAATTCACCAAGTGGATCGAGGCAAAACCAATAAAGAAGCTGGATGGGCAACCAGTGGTCAAGTTCTTCATGGACATAATCACATGCTTTGGCTACCCCAACAGCATCATAACGGACAACGACACGAATTTCACCAAAGGGGCTTTCGCGCGCTTTTGCAGAGACAAGGGCATCCGTCTGGACTTGGCATCCATGGCACACCCTAGTCCAATGGGCAATGCGAGCGAGAAAATGGTCTGGTCCTATCAGGAATCAAGCCCTGGCTGATCGAGCCACTGATGTGATCCCCCGGTTGCTGGATAGAGGAGCTACCGGCTGTTCTTTGGAGCCTTCGCACCATGCCAAACCGGTCCACCGGCTACACCCCTTTCTTCCTCATCTACGGGGCGGAGGCGGTCTTGCTAATGGACATCGAGTTCGACACACCTCGCAAGTTGCTATACTCAGAGCAGCAAGCCAAGGAAGCACGTGAGGACAACGTCGACCTCCTCGAAGAAGCACGTGAGCTGGCCTTGTCTAGATCCGCCATCTACCAGCAAAACTCATGCCGTTACCACGCCAGCCGGATCCGCAACGTCTTGTTCCATGAAGGCGACCTAGTACTGAGGCTGGTACAGAACACCAAGGGGATGTACAAGTTATTTCCACCTTGGGAGGTCCCATTCATCATCAGCCAGGCACTACAGAACAACTCATACTATCTCACCGACACCCGCCAGCCGGAAAAGAACAAGATGGACCATTCTGGCGAAGAAACCGAGCACCCTTGGAACGCGAGCCTTCTTCACCCCTTTTACACTTGAACAAGAAGTGTGTTGTGGGGATACCCCCGGGTAGGGTAACGTCGGGGTATAATGGCCGAGTTAGCCGGGGTACGGCGCGGTCAAAGCAAATGCTGGCTGGGTCACCTCAAGGCAGGCCGAACCATGGAGTGACCCGGCCCATGGAGCATCTCCTTAGTCATAGCCCGGCCGGCATAAAATATATTCCGGCCATGTTTGTCTGTCTATTATGCAGGTACCTTCATAGCCGGATTAGCCACGTGCTAGCCCAAGAGAAGGAAGGAATCCCCCGCTGGTCAAAAGCAGGCTTTATTAGCAGTAGCATGAGCGAAGCAAAGCAAAGAGGAGGACCAGCGGGTCAGGGGCGACCAAGGTGACATGGGCAGTGTTGGCCGACACAACCCGTGTCTGTTGACGCTTAAAGACAAGGATTATGTTGCGGGTTACATCCAAAGCCTGAACGAGCCGTTAAAGAGAATAAAAAAGCATGTAGCTTTAACCAAGGGGCATATTTGGAGAATATGCTGCCATGTGTGCCCTAGCTTTGTAACCCGGGCTCCCCTATATAAGGAGCACCAGGGCCTCCATAGAATGGGATAGATCATTTTCTCTGTCTAAGATAGAACTCTAGAGCTAGGTTGTGGGGGGTAAGAGATGTAGTCTCCTTCTCACCAATAGCTTGAAGAGGACTTGTAAAAACCATTGATAGAGAAAATACAAGAACATCTGTGCGTGGAATCACCATGTTCTCCCTCCCTGGATTCCCCTAGCACACATTGGCCCCATCTTTAGCCTATCCATGGCATCTGCCGTGCCACCACCACGACAGTTGGCGCCCACTGTGGGGCTAGCGGTGCTAGCAGGGGTGAAAATCCGGACGGGAAGCATCTCTAGCACCGGTGAGCACGTCGTCTCTGGCCTGGTTCAGCGCTTTGGAGCGCTAGACTACATCAGCGACAACGCAGGGAGCTTCGGCAGGCACCCCCCTCCGTGCAACGGTGTATTCATCAAGCTTGGCGCGCATAAGATCTACATCGGCGTGGATAAGTCCTGCGTTCATCCGCGGCACATCATCAAAGGAGGCGAACCATCTCTTTGCGTAGCTCGTGGTGTGCATATCACTCACCCCACCAGCAGCGTTGAGGTCCTAATGACCACGCTAGACATGGAAGCAAGCAAGGGCCCGGCGCTAGAGCCAGAAGTCACGCCGAAGCAGACTAGGTCTAGGTTCCCCCCTACTAGAGAGGCCGGAGAATATGCTCCAGCAGGCAATAGATAGCCTAGCAATGCCAATAGAACCTGTGGTAGATTCGGCTCAGGCGCAAGCTGAGTTAGAGGAAACTAGGTGGAAAATGTTAGCTGGGGCAAAGAAAGTAGCGGAGCTGCAGCAGTCCTTGAACATTACTTTGAGAGAATATGCAAAGGCAAACCCCATAGATGGAGTGAAGATCTAAGGTAGAAACCTGATTACTGAGATTGACAAGGAATGCGAACCTAGGCCAGGTCAGACAGCCACGATAGTAATAGGAGGGCTGGAGAGGTACAGTACCCCGGCAAAGAACCTCAGGGCAGTAAATGCGGCTGCTCCCAAGTTAGAGGGTCTAACCGGAGAGGCCCGGTAAAGGCAACAAGAGAGGGTGAACCACTTGCTGAGGGTCACTTGCCAGCAAAATGAAGAAATGAACAAGGCAAACCCGGTACCAGCGGGGGCATCACACGTGGTTCATTCGGCTAGGAATAACCCGGCAAGATCCGAGGGAGCCGCATCGTCTCCGGGTCACAATCCCAGGAGAGAGGAGGTGGTAAATTCCGGGAGAAGGGACAAACATATGGTCCCCTAAAATCTAGTAAGGGCCAGAAAAGGCAAAGCAGTGCAAGTTGATGAAGATCGCCACAGTACCAGCCGAGGTGTGGCTGGCCGAGGTAACCGCGACCAAGGCAATGTCGGTCAAAGGAATGCTGCCAACGGCAATGCCGAACAGCGTGATCTCGCGAGAACGGTGGGCAAAATGTACCTCGGCAGCAGCAGCGCGCACCTCGGCAAGAGGGAAGTGCAGGACAAGCAGCGCAACAATAGAATGCTTGTTCGGATCAGGAAAGATACAATGATGGTTATTCAGCGATATCCTAGACCGGATCACCACATAATTGGGTCAAGGCTAGGGAGCAGGAACTTGTAGCCAAATGATGCAAGGCTGAAACTGGATAGAATTTACAGGTTGGAGCTAATCGAGGTACAAGGTCCTCCTGGTCCTGCATGCTTTGGGCCCTGGATCATGGAGGAGCCACCAGTGCCGAACTTTTAGCTGGCCAGAGGAACCAAAACCAACGATGGTAGTACTAGGCCAGAGGATTGGCTGATTGATTACGTGACGGCGGTCAAAATCACAACTGGAAATTTGAGATGGGCAGTGAGGTATGTGCCACAAATGTTGGAAGGACCAGCGAGAGTTTGGCTGAACAATTTTCCACCGGGAAGTGTTAACTGTTGGCTGGATTTTGAGGAGTTGTTCGTTAGCAACTTTTCGAGCACCTACAAGAGGCCCAACAGGCCACAGACTCTGGCGTTATGCCGACAAAGACCGAATGAGCCAGACCGGGATTTCTTGACCCGATGGTGCAACGTGCATAACTCGTGCGAGGGAGTAATTGAATCACAAGCTATTGTGTGGTTCGCCCAGGAATGCAGATATGGAAGTATGTTGTGGCAGAGGCTACAGGGAGATATGCCAACCACTTTGGCTGAGACAATCCAGATTGCTGATTTGTATGCCTTGGGAGATCCAACACAACCCCGATTAATGTCAAGCGATGCAAACGAGGAATATTACAACCGAGATGGCTCCGGGTCATCAAGGAGAAATGATTTTCGAGGAAAGAGAAGGGGAGAGCGTCCGGATTACCGATATAACTCGCAGCAGGTGGCAGTGGTTGACCAGGACCAGCCCAATGCCGGTGCCGCAAATAGCGGAAAAAACTGGAGGGCAAATGTAAAAATAAAGGGAAGAAGCCTTGGACCCCAGAGCAGAAAAAGCAATGGCAAGAGCAGAAAGATAGACCGAGGTATATGTTTGGGTCTATGTTGGATCAACCTTGCAAGTTCCATACACCAAGTCCGAATTGTCCGGCAAATCACACGACCCGGCATTGTGAGTGGATGAGGAAGTTAGAGCAGGGCAGTTCAGGGAATACTCAGGCACCTCGGAACAAAGCACCTAGGAATGAGGCACCACGGCAACCATTGCTAACAGGGGGAAATGGACAGCAACTAGTGTTGCCTCCACCTCCGCCGAGGTACGAAAATCAGGAAAGGAGGGATGCGGTACATCAAGTAGACAATAATAAGCAACAAGGTCAAGGTTACCACGTGAATGAGGGACGAAACGAGTACAGAGAGCATCATCAAAGTTACTCTGTGTTTACCACGGAAGAAAATGACCGGAAAAGCTTGCAGAACCGACATATGGAGGTAAACACGGTAATGCCGGCAGTAGTGAGATATATGCCCTGGGCGGATCAGGAGATCACGTGGATTATTAAGGATCACCCAAAGATCATGCCAAGCCTAGATCCAACGTTCATTGGGCCGAATCTCAATATAAGGTTTTCCAAAGTACTAATTGACAATGGCAGTAGCATCAACATTATGTACAAGGATACCATGCACAAGTTGGGAATAACAGAGAACATGCTGCAAGCAACAAGGACCACCTTTCATGGCATTGTGCCAGGTATTTCCTGTGAGCCAATTGGTAAGGTTCGGGTTGATGTGTTATTTGACACGAGAGATAATTGCCATACTGAAAATTTGGAGTTCGAAGTGGTGAATCTGGAGAGTGCTTATCACGCGTTACTCGGCAGGCCCGCACTGGACAAGTTCATGGCAAGTACTCACATCAGCTACCTTAAGATGAAACTGCCCGGACCAAGGGGTGTGATAACTGCATCAAAGGACTTCTGGCATTCGATCGAGTGTGCCTCAGCCGGATCTAACTTAGCCGAGTCACTCGTGATAGCTCAGGAAAAACGGAAGATACTAGAAGTAGCGGCATTGGCTCAATCCACGCAGCAGCATATGTCGGTTCTGACCAACCTGCACGGAAGCGTGTCATTCTAAGTAACCAAGGATACAAAGAAAGCATCGATCGATGATGAGTTCCCAGAGCGCACCGTAACCATTGGTGTCGGGTTGAGAAGTAAATAGGAAAGCGAGCTCGTCAACTTCCTCCGTGAGAATCGGGATATCTTTGCTTGGTCCACTTAGGACCTGCAAGGTGTGCCGAGGGAGTGGGCCGAGCACTCATTGAACGTAAGACCCGGGGCTAAGCCGGTAAAGCAGCCTCTTCGGCGTTTCGCCGAAGACAAAAGGAAGGTCATTGGGGATGAGATAGCTAGGCTCCTAGCAGCCAGGTTTATCATGGAAGTACTCTATCTATATTGGCTCTCTAATCCGGTGCTCGTGGAAAAGAAGAAGTATAATCTGAACATGGCTGTGGTATGGCGCATGTGCATTGATTACACGAACCTGAATAAGGTGTGTCCCAAAGATCCATTCCCACTCCCCAGAATAGATCAAGTCATAGACTCAATAGCTGGATGTGAACTATTGTCATTCATTGATGCGTATTCAGGTTTCCACCAAATACCCCGAAATCCGGATGATCAAATAAAGACTGCGTTTATTACCTCGTATGGGGCTTATTGCTATCGCACTATGCCATTTGGATTACGTAATGTAGGAGCAACGTACCAACGATGCATGCAAAAATGCTTACACGACCAAATAGGTCGGAACGTGCAAGTTTATGTGGATGATGTGGTGATAAAGACTAAGGAAAGCAATACGCTCCTTGATGATATCCGGTAGACATTTGCGAACTTAAGAAGGTTTCGGATGAAGCTTAACCCGGAGAAGTGCACCTTTGGTGTGCCCGCAGTAAAGTTACTCGGTTTTCTAGTTTCTAGCCGAGGTATCGAAGCTAACCCGACGAAAATCCGGGCTATAGAGAGAATGGACCTGCCAAAATGCCTTAATGATGTGTAGAAGTTCACTGGTTGCCTGGCATCATTAAGCCGGTTCGTATGTCGGCTGGGAGAGAAGGCCTTACCCCTCTACCAGTTAATGAAAAAGGCAGACAAATTCACATGGATGCCACAGGCGGACATTGCGTTTCGAGAATTGAAAAAGATGTTATCTACTGCACCGATCCTAGCAGCACCACTACCCAAGGAGCCAATGTTGCTCTACATAGCCGCGACCAACCGAGTCGTAAGTTTAGTAATTGTAGTGGAGCATGAGGAAGAAGGAAAGTCGGTGCAAAGACCGGTGTATTATCTGAGCGAGGTATTATCTGCTTCAAAACGGAATTACCCTCATTATCAAAAGATGGCCTATGATGTGTATATGTCGGCCAAGAAACTCAAACACTATTTTGAGGAACATCCCATCAAAGTGATATGTGAGGCACCCATATCATAGATTATGAGTAACAAAGATGCAAGTGGCCGAATAGCAAAATGGGCAATTGAGTTAGCCCCATATGCACCGCAGTTTGACAGAAGAGATGTGATAAAATCGCAAGCTGTGGCGGATTTCTTTGTGGACTAGGCTGAGATGCAATATGAACCACCTCTAACGGACTCCAATTATTAGCGAATGCACTTCGATGGATCAAAACTGAAAGATGGGTTGGGCGCCAGAGTAGTGCTTACCTCGCCCAAGAAAGATCAACTGAAATATGTCCTTCAAATCTACTTCAGTGACTCGAATAATGTTGTGGAATACGAAGCATTGGTACATGGTCTCAAGGTAGCAAAAGAAGTGGGGATACGTCGGATACAATACTTTGGAGATTCGGATTTGGAGGTACAACAGGTGTCTAGAAACTGGGATGCTTTGGATGCTAACATGGCCCTATACAGATTCCATGTTCAAAAGATAAGTGGATTTTTTGAAGGGTGTGAATTCCATCACATACCTCGGATTGAAAATGAGGCGGCCGATACGCTGTCCAAGTTAGGTTCATCCCGGCAGCCAATCCCGCCGGATGTTGCTTTGGAGCACCTGAGAAAACCATCCATCACACCATCGCCTGAATCAGACTCAATCTATATCCCGACACTCTCCGGATCAGGAGCTACACCTATGGAGATAGATTGGGGAGGCACCTCAGCGAACTCGGGGACTGCTTCAGCAAACCTGGGGACTGCCTCAGTGAACTCGGGGGCAGTTCAGCCAGATCCGATAGGATTTATGTCGGTGGATGCGATGGAAATTGACAAAGAACCATTTCTCGTCCGGGCTATACCCGCTTGGGCCAAGCCAATATATGATTTCCTGAAAGAAGGAGTTTTGCCGGATGATGAGATATTCTCAAGGCAGATCCAATGGAGAGCAAAGGCCTATACAATTATCAATGCTGAATTATATAAAAGGAGTGTGACGGCAGTGCTGCAGCGGTGTGTTGACCCAGAGGAAGGACTTGACATACTCCGAGATATTCACCAAGGAGAATGTGGCCAGCATGCCTCCTCAAGAGCGTTAGTGGCGAAAGCTTTCTGGAATGGATTTTATTGGCCAAGTGCTTTGGAGCAAGCATAGGATTTGGTGAGAAAATGCAATGGCTGTCAGAGATACGCCACGAAAACTCATTTACCAATGTCGGAACTCAAAACTATCCCCATTACTTGGCCATTTGTTGTATGGTTCCTAGACATGGTAGGGCCATTTAAGCCGGCTAAAGGAGGAATAACCCATATCCTAGTTATGGTCGACAAGTTCACCAAGTGGATTAAAGTGAAGCCAATTAAGAAATGTGACAGGGCAATAGCAGTAAGATTCCTCAAGGAGATAATCTTGAGATATGGCTATCCCCATAGCATCATAACTGATAATGGCACAAATTTCGCTGAAGGAGCATTTGCGAGGTTCTGCCGAGAAAAGAAGATCCGGCTAGATGTTGCCTCAGTCGCCCATCCCGCATCGAACGGGCAAGTGGAAAGATCCAACGGACTAGTTCTGTCCGGTATAAAACCCCGCCTCATAGAGCCACTACAAAGATCAGCGGGGTGCTGGATAGAAGAACTACCGGCAGTACTATGGAGTTTAAGAACAACTCTGAATCGATCAACAGGCTATACGCCATTCTTTCTGGTATATGGGGCAGAAGTTGTATTACCAGCTGACATAGAGCATGATTCGCCAAGGGTGATGGCCCAAAATATATCGAGCTTGTTGGGGAACCCCAAGAGGAAGATATGATGAGCACATCAACAAGTTTCCCCTCAGTTATGAAACCAAGGTTATCAATCCAGTAGGAGAAAGGAAACACCTCCAAGGTGTTGCAAGCTGAACTTTGGCAGGGCGCACTACCGGTGCCAACAGAAACGTGGAAACCTGCACAACACAACCACAGAAATCTGCCCCCAACTTACAGTGAGGTTGTCAATCTCACCGGTTTTGCTGAAAACAAAGGATTAAACGTATTGTGTGGAAGAAAGTAATAGTTTGCAGAAAGTAAACAGAAATCAGTAAATAGTTGATTGAAGATTGATGATAAAAGAAAGGACCAGGGTCCATAGTTCACTAGTGGTGGCTCTCCTTAAGATAGATGACATGTTGGGTGAACAAATTACAGTGGGGCAATTGACAAACATCGAGAAAGCAATATGCATATACAAATCATCTTGACTCCTTTGAGACTTGATTAGGCATTATAACATTATACATAGACCGTAATCCAACTGCATCTATGACTAATAATCCACCTTTAGGTTATCATCCGAACCCCCTCCAGTATTAAGTTGCAAGCAACAGATAATTGCATTACGCATTGCGTGTAAAGTAAACAATACGATTATTCTATGAACAAAAGATTGTTGTTTTCTCCCTAGTAGCAACAACACATCTAGTACCTTAGAGATTTCTGTCACTTCCCTAGATTACTAGAGGCATGAACCCACTATCGAGTATAAATACTAACTCTTGGAGTTGCTAGCATCTACTTGGCCAAGATAGCTACTAACAACGGAAAGCATGCAAGATCACAAATAACTAAGACATGATAGAATCAATAATCAATCTGAAATAGCATCTCAATATCCATCGGATCCCCGCAAACACAACATGTAGGAATTACAAATAGATGATCTTGATCATGAATGGAGCTCACAAGATCTAAACATGATAGCACAAAGGAGGAGAACCAGCCATCTAGCTACTACATGGACTCGTAGTCCAAGGATGAACTACTCACGCATCACACCGGAGGCTTGCATGGTAATGAAGAAGGCCTCTAGGGTGAATTCCCCTCTCCGACAGGGTGCCGGGAAGAGCTTCAGATCCATCCCGATATAGGGATGGTGATGATGGCGGCTATAGACTCTTTCGTGGAATTTTGATCGGGTACTTAGGGTTTTTGTATCGGAGGCATCTTATAGGTGAAAGGGGAGGCCGAGGGCGTGCCAGAGGTGGCCAGACCACCCCTGGCACGGGCCAGGCTAGGCCGCACGGCCAGGTGGTGTGGCAGCCCCCTGGCCCCTCTCTGTCTCGTACTCTGGCTCCTTGTGTCCCTCGGTGAAAAACTAACTTTGGCTTTTGTCCCGTCCAATTCCGAGAATATTCATTTCTGACTTTCCTGGAACCAAAAACAACAGAAAACAGGCAGCTGGCACTGTAGCCCTTGTTAATAGGTTAGTCCAAGAAAGTGTATAGAAAGTACTCCAAAGTGTGGACAAAACATAAGAAAATAGATAAAACCAAGCATGGAACATCAAAAATTATGGATACGTTAGCAACGTATCAACATCCCCAAGCTTAACTCTTGCTCGTCCTCGAGTAGGTAAGTGATAAAAAGAAAGAATGATTTTTGAGGTGACATGCACCATCATAAACTTGATCAAAGTATTTGTAAAACATTGATAGCTGGGATCATAGTACTTCAATCATAACATGAAAGACAAAGTTCTAACAATAAGACAAAACAACTATGTTGAAACATGAAAAGACACAAACAAAAGATTCATGAATAACAATGCTTTGCAAGACGTTTGTTTGTTTCACATAAAGAAAACATAGCATAGTAGCATTCATCTTGTCCCTCATAGAGTAGCAAATATAAATGCATAGGACAACTTCAAAGTTCATAAGAGTAACTAGATACAAATAGTTTAAAACAAGCAATATCAAAGTTATGCATCAATCAACAAGTCTTGGGACAATGCACATAGAACTAAGAATGGCCACTATGCTCTTAAAGTAGGTGCATAAAGATAGAAGGTGGAGACTCAACATAAAAGTAAAAGAAAGGCCTTCATAGAAGGAAGTAGAGATTCAAATTTCATAAAGAGCTTCCAAAAATTATGGTACTTATTAGCTTTCAGCTCTCATTGCCCCTATCATAAGCATCTTTAGGTGATTAAGGTTAAAGTGACAGAACTAAGAGGATATGTTTGACAAGTTATAAGCTGAAATCTCATGCCCCTTACTTAGGAAGACCGAACCTCATGCTACTCAACTTTAGTCACAAGTAAGCTCTTGTCATTGTAAGTACATATGTATCATAGAGAACCGCCAACGGGGTACCCCTTGCACATGATACAGGAGCTATCCCATAATCAAAATGACAAGGCAAGTAGACAATGAGCATCTCAGCAATCTTTTTATTTGCTACTTTCATAGGTTTTTATTGAGGATGCTTCATAGAGTGCTCATTATAGTTATGCTGCAAGTTTCCACCATGATTAGGCATGGCATAGGCTAGCGGCCCATGCGTTTCTCTAACACAAATACAAACTCCATGATCTTACAAGTTCCCATTTTATTTCACACCACCGGGATCCATAGGCAAAGAACATGATATCAACGGGGTACAGAGTACAAGTGCAATGTTGAAAGCGTTCCCCATGATACATGGTTCTGATAACTTCAACTTATAAAGCGCAAGCATATACGCAACAAAGAAGGATGCAATGGTTCAAGTTTATTAAGTGCAAGAAATTAAAGTGTGCCATCAAGTTCGTGAGAGCTTTAATCACTAGTTTTCTCATAACAAGTTTAATTCGGAAGGTAGATAAAAACATGAATATATACTTGCAATAGCATATGCTAATAGGTAGGTATGGTGGACTCTTTGGAATAACTTGGTTTAAGAGTTGGATGCATGAGTGGAACTCATACTTGGTTATGGAGGCTAGCAAAAGACTGGGAGCGACCAACTAAGAGAGCAATAATGGCCATAATCATGCAGAGCGACAAAACATCATTAAGCAAAGCATAAAGTGATACTACAAGTTGAAAACTAAACGATAATAAAGGCTTATAGTGACTTGGGATAGTCATAACCACTACAACAGGACAGAGCTTTGGTAACACAGTCTTGTGTTACTACAGGTCCAAAATAGTGTTACTAACCCATCCAGTAACAGATTGTGACATGTGTTCCATTAGACCGTGTTACTAAGTGGGTTCCTAGGTCACACATCATAATTGTTACCATATGTCAAATATTGTGTTACAATTTATATTGCAGTAACACGCATATTGTGTGTTACTAGATGCGCCGGTAACATGTTTTTATAACTATAGTAACACCGATAGTAACATATTTTCATAGACGTGAAAAGTTGGCGGTAACATTTTTTTATAACTACTGTAACATAATTAGTAACATTCTTTTTAGTTTTAAGATACAATTAGTAACATAATATCCAAATCTTGTAACACTATAATTTATATTTGTCAACTACCCTAGTAACACATTTTTTAAATATAGTAACACCAACAGTAACACTATAATATCATTACCGCAACATAATTAATGTGTTTATTATTATTATTAAACATGAATTTAGGTACCAATAATGGGAATATACATTTATTTAATAAATCACTCACGCGCTCAATCAATTAATTTATTACGATGCTCATGACAAAGAGATTGAATCACGACACATCCACACAAAAAATATCAAGACATTTATTACAAATAAAAGGTGTATGATACATATGCATTCTACAATATATAAAAAACTAGTATCATTGGTCCAACATAATAACACTCATACCAAGTTGATTATAGATAACACAACTGTGACATAAAAGCACTCTACCAAGTAGACTACAGATAACCATTCAAAAAAAAGTAGACTACAGATAACACAATTGTGACAGGTATTAGACGGACAATGACGTTTGCATAAATTCAACCAAAGAAAAAATATCTTTAAATGATATTACATTTTCCAATCTATCACTGAAAATTCTAATCATTCGTAAGTAAATCTTCAAACTTTATCTTCTTGATCAGGCCAGGAGTATTCAACTGAACTCAGTTATCCTTCTTTCGAATCTGAAAAAGAAAAAATTAGAAGTTATATTTTTATGATTAAATGCATACAAAATGATTCTAGAAAATAGAAGAAGAAAATTAACTTACAAAAGCTGAAGGCCAAGCAATACATAATCCTTCGGCAAAAGCACCACCAATAGTCTTGCAGTCACGTACTTCCCTTACCAACTCCTCATTATTCAGAATAGATTCATCTATGCGCACAAGTGCAAATTCGACACCTAACTCAATACCACCTGCCTTAGTTGCAAGATCCGTACTCTTGATAATAGCATATGCAACAGTACGTTTGTTTGAATATGTTGAAGTCTTCAGAACAACTTTTGAACCAACCTATATTATGATCAATATTAGCATTTCATGACCATAATGATATAATTTACATGAAAAATATGTCAATGGATACACATGGTCATAGCTTTATCTCGATGAATAAGTACGTCTTCTTTTTGTGGAGCGTTTATTTTTATTCCCTTGCTGGTATAATCTTGCAGAAGATTCACCTATCCGGTCCCTTGTTTCCCTTACCTACAAATATACAATAATAACTGAAAGACAGACTAGAAATAACCAGAACTGAAACCAGGAAAAAACATTTGTTCGTTCAGATACTTTTACTATATATGAGTGGCCAGTACTACTGTAACATCCTACTGCATCTACCATAAACCCTATGTAATAAACTGTGTCAGCACACTAACTGGATCTCCCGCAACTACCCTAAAAATATTAGGAACTACCATATACGTGATAGCTCTTTTATTTTAGGAAAAGCGCTACTTTTTATGGTCATGAAAGAATCCATGTAAGAAAATAATGTGCATGTGTGTGGTGCATGACAAAAGATGCAAGTTCTGACACCAAACATAATAAAACTCGGTCTGACATCTCAAATTTGTGTAACGATACATTCTCGAAGAAAATCTATACTAAAAAGGAACACCTGAGGCTCTACGTGAGTGCTCCATGACTAAAGAAATTTCTACATTATAGTATTCAGGTAAACTGACATACAAGGTATGGCGCGTCCAAGTTCTAATAATAGCTGATTTCGAATAAAAAGAGTAAAAGAATTCGCATTCTGGTTTTTCCTTTAGATAGTTGAGACATTCATCATGTATCCAACATGCAATCTAGCAAAATTGGGTAAGGTATTCAGAGAAATCTGTGCAACACAATACACCAGTTGCTAAATTATGAAAACGAAACATGAAGAATTTGTATAAACACATGCACAAAATCAATGTTAATTGTTGCACTAACCTGACTTGCATGCTTAAATTACATGTATATATATGGAGTAAATGTAATCGTATATTATAAATTACTAGGAAAAGTGCCCGTGCGTTGCAACGGGTGATAGAAAATAACTTCTAGTCAAAAATTGTCGCCACGATCTAAATTTTACCCCAAAGGTTGACCGACCCGCATAGAATATTTTTCCTCCTCGGATGAATATTAGGTACACCCATCTGTTGCTACAGTTTTTTTGTTAATTTTTGTCAAATATAGCACATATGTATGTGCCCTTACTACTGGTTAATTCTTATTGATCATATTTTGTGCGATGCACACATGTAGTCATGACGGTGTGATTGGAGTCAAGATTTGGATAGTGCAATCTGCCTATCATATGCCAATTATACCACTCTCTACACAGAATTAGTAGCACTTACGTATACTATCTATTCCCAATGATACGCATCAACGGTGTGCTTAATCCGCTCGGGAAACCAATGAAAAGAAGAAATCAAGTACTGCAGGGATAACACTGAAATTAAATTCAGTTATCTGTAACTTTCTAAAAAGAATTGTTTTGTAACTATTTGGCTCTACCTATCTGTATTCTCTGCAACAATTTTACTTTTAAAGTATATTCTTACGCCACAGAACTCTAACAATACTGCATTAACAACTTTCAAACTCAAATCCACCGAAAGAGTGCAAGTAACTAATCAAAATATAACAGGGACATTATACTGAATTATCATCCAAAAGATTGTTAATCAAGTCGGAAACCAAGACAGGTAATTATGAAAAAAAATCATCCATGAACAAATCGGGACACAAGAAAAGTGGGACAAAAAATCATAAACATATCCCGTCCATGTTAAAAAATTCATACTGTTTCAAGCAGAAGAGTATCAGGGCCATCAGCAATCAGGGAATAATTAATGATTGTCTTCGGCGTCTTCTGCATCCCCAAAAATTAAATTCAACTGCTGCTGTCCTGCAGCAGCAATGTCTACCCCATAGCGGTGCCATAATTTTGTTGTGCGGCATGGATCAGGAAAGATAGCTGGAGGAACAGGTTTTGGAGCAGAGTTATCGCATCAGTACATCACCGCTAGAAGAAATAGATCAACTCAGAGGAAGATAGGGAGTGAGGAACTCACCCGCGGCAGTGGCCGGAGCCTGAGGATAGGGGAATAGAGACGGACTGTCTCTCTTTGCGAGTGGATTGGATAACTATCCTATAGTCCTGTTCATGTAGCCCGAGATCATGGCCGTCCAAGCCACGACGTCTCGGTCACGCATTTCGTCGAACATGGTGCGGGCTTGGCACAGCATGCCGTCAGCTCACAGGAAATTGATGAGAATGGATGTCTGCTTCTGAGACATTTCGTTTTTCTCTAAAATAAAATCAAGGACATTGAGAACGGATCAGGAGGAGAACTAAGTAGACCAGGAGGCTCCAAGAAAATAAAACTAAGAAGGGATTTGGATCTACTGGAGTCAGCAGCCCTAGTCAGCAGCATCGCTGCATAGCATGATGTAGAGAGGCCTCGAACCTCCCCTGCGTCCTGATGGCTGGCTCCGCCCCAAGCCACCCCATCCCGCGCGGCACAGATAATCCGACCTATTCCCCCCACGCATCCCTACATCCTGACGGCCGGTGGGGGACGACGGTGAAGGAAAGGTATGATGCAGAGCCTTACAAAGCAGCAGAGAGGCCTCGAAAGTCCCCCTGCATCCCGACGCGACCATGCCCCTGCGCTCCTCCTGCCCCGGCGCTCCTCTGGGTTTTTCTTGTAGCAGAGTAGATAAAACAACGTGTATCCTAGTTTCAAATGACTAGTGGAGCAGAAGACCAAAGAATAGCTTCTTAATGCCGTACTAATTCCAAATGCCGCACTAATTCCAACCAAATTAATTGGCCATTAATAGATGATCAAAGAGTAGGAGGGCAACAGTTGAGGGAAATAGTTAGTGGGATAAACTATTTAGTTATTATAGATAAGAAAATGGTACAGCAGAGAAGCTTAAATGGAATAGAGAGAAGCAACAAAAGTAGTGATAGTTCTCCTGCTTGTGCTCATACTACGAAAGCCAAAACAGAACATATACTCAAGCAAAAAAGAATAGATCATAGAACCAAAGCATAACAAATTGTATCTTGGGCTAAAAACAATGATCTAGGCACAAGAATCACTAAGTTGTCAACTCAATGTTTTAGAAGCATCAAATTTGAATTAACAAGAGTACATAATCTGATAAGCACAACCATCCAAGAAAGCTGCAACTTCAGAACTCAAAAGCACAAGATGTTACCTCTGGCACAGAGTCAATAACAGGGTCTTGTGGCAATGATGTTTTTTGTTGAATCAGTAATTGATTGGCATGATCATGCTCGCCATCTTGATTGACATTATCATGCTCCCCATCCTGGTTTGGTGACAGACGAATGTTAAGCAAGCAATTATTGTATATTCTATCTTTGTGCCACGAGTAAGAGTAGTAATAACCTTTTCACGTGAAAGCAATATATTATTATCCCCACTCATGTCATGTTGCATAGACGAGCGTGCTTCAACAGGTCCGTTGCATTGCACTCTCTGCAAACTGAAATATTAATACGAAGGTTTCAAGTGACAAGCAATGATATAGCCATGTGTAGACATTACCTTTGTTTTACCATGTAGTATTGGTACCCGAGAAATAACATTATTGTTTGATTGCAGATTTTCCTACAGAATTAACAAGTTTGAGTAACATACTGATAGAAATTCATATAAATAAAGAGAAAAGGAATTCATTTACCTCTTCTATTCCAATATTCCCATAGCCTTCTTTGTTATTCCTATCTTCAAGCCTTCTTATATGTTCTTTCAGCTTTGCTATATTCTCCCTAACATCATCTTCACCATCATATGGTGATCCATCACTTGTAGTCATATTGATGTTCCTGAGATACCGTGGTTTCCGACCATAGACTTGCTTAGGGGTTGGAAGTAAACCCATGCCATGCACATGTCCAGCCTTTTCTTCCCCTAACACTTCTTGCAAGGCATCACCTTCCCATGCAACTCTTCCATTGACATTGTGTGCCAACTCTGGTCGTTGTGCTATTATATCCTCCAATCTAGCCTAAAAGAAAAGAAGCGTGTATATGGTACTTGTTAGATTGAATTTGTAAGTTGTCACCCAAAAACTAATAGATGTATGCTAATTTCCTACCAAACGCTCATTTTTATCTTTATTTTTAGCACTATCCTTCTTCTTGTGAGTTTCTAAGTAAACTGTTGATCGGTGTGACCGCTTCTTTTCAGGATCAGCTTGTCTCTACAAAATAGAAAGAACACTGATATGAGAATTGACATAGAGAAAAACTCCACAAATCAGTATAACTCACTATCTCTTCACTCCAGCGAGCATAACTCTTACTTCACAAGGGAACGACTAATTACGTTCTTCTCAGTTAGAGCCTGTTATGATGCAACCATACCATAAGTCTGACATTAAAGTAAGCCCAAGAATTCAGATTTAAATGTTTAAGCATGAAAGTACAATATCTCATTCATTACCTTTCCTTTCTTCGAGTTCCAGAATTTCACAAGTCCATGCCATTGATCTTTGTCCACATCATCTGGACAAAACTTATACAAAGCCTTCCTCTTGATGTCCGGATTTTTTTCAATGGCTGGGTTGAAGATAGCTTTTTTCAAACTAGATTTAAATTTCCTCCAGTCTCTTCCAATTGATTTGAGTATCCATTTTTCACATGATTTAGGATACACAGACTTTGTCTAAAAGTACAAAATTAAGAATAAATGTAAATGAATATGTAGAGAGAGATTTAGAGATGAATAGAAGGGCAACATTTTTTTGTTAATTGTGAGTTACCTGTACACACTGCAATATTGTTTGCTCACGACTATTCTTCTTTAGATCACGCCAATTATTTATGTTTAGTGGGCAGAGCCCTCCGATTCTAGCTATAGTGCCTAGAAACTTCCCCAAGATTGCACATTCTTCTCCTATAGGTTGGCCTTCTTCATTGCATTTTACAACTATTCTTTGCCCTGGTTGCATGTTCCAAACAATTGGCAAGCTTGTTCTCTTGCGCTTGACTACTTTTGTGCTTACTACAAAATTTATTTATAAAAGCACTAATTAGGTTATGTCCATTGTTAGATAATTAGCATATATATAGTTAATTAATAGAAGTACAAAATTTTAAGAGGTCATTACATTGATTATGAACTCGCTCCTCTTCATCTTCCAATGCTTGTGGTTCATCACATGGTGTGATATATTGCTCACTGTTATTGAAGTCTCTATTTTCATCACTATGTTGGTCAGTGACCTGAATCACATTCAACCTTTTTGACCTACGCAATTGTCCTGCAAAACAACCAATAAATCATTTATTCCAATAATGAGAACAACAAATACATATATGTAATAAGCAAGTCTGAATTATAGTTCAGGTTCAGGAGGAAGGGCGATACTTTGCGAACTTCTCACAATAAGTTGCTCTACCCTTTCAGCAGAGACACCATCATCCTGTGAGAGAACACTCTCGTTTGGATGGTTAGATGGAGCAATATCATTGGTAGCCTTCTCCTTAGACACATACAGGTGGACAGTTTTCTCAATCTCAGTGTCGGACAACATTTTTACCACAACACTTGGATCATCAATGTGAACTAAGTAGTTGTTGCCGTTCACTCATCTAGTTGAAGCCATTAATCCTTGCTTCAACGCATCATGGGGGGAGGGGGGGAGGGGGCAAGGCCCCTGCTGGGCCCCCTAGCTCTGTCACTGCCATGGAGAAGGTCATGGCAAGTGTGTAACTCATGGTTTATGTGCCCATGTGTCGTCATGGACTCATGTCGTCATGTGTTTATTCATAACTTCTAGAGCATCATATCTTATAAATGCATGCGATACATTTGAATAGACAGACGGAACTTGTTTGCCGAGCGATCACTCTACACCTCACAGAACTAGGAGAGTCGCAACCGTCATCGAAGGGCATTCTCTATCGAGGTCACTACTGAAGGGCAAGGTTCCACCGAGACTACCACTGCACCTCCTCTTGGCCTCAACTGCCATCACTAGATGAGTGAACCTGATCACAAAGCGAGGCCACGAGAACCTCATACACCATCAAAGGACCGCGATCATGGGGAGCTTGTCAAGCACACCCAAGCCGGAAGCACCAAAGTTACCCGGAGATGAGAACCAAGATGACGCTTCCAAGTAAGTGAACGAAGCCCTCGAGCGCCGTCGTCAACGGTACTGACCAAAGTCAAGACAGAGCTTTCGCTCATTTCCCGATCTTCCCCCAACAGTCGACCACAAGCAGGAGATGGGTTCCTCCACGACGCCTCCAAGGAGAATAGCGACACACGCATGTGACATCGCCGCTAGGCTTTCTCCCGGATAGCCAATTCCACCTTGATCCGGGAGGCATCATGCAACCCGACTGCCCGGATGCCCCATGGAGATCGTCCAAAACGGTAGCGGGAGGCGAGAGTGGGGTTCGGATCCTAGACCGGAGAAGCTGCAGAGTCGGAGCGCTCGAGCCAAGCATTGGCCAGGCTCCAGATCTGGAGAAGGCACGCAACATGTACTTGGCAGTAATCTACGGGTTCAACATTGGAGGCGTATTATAATGGAAGTATTATTTGTATTTAAAAGTAAATATTTTGGCCTCAACTGCCATCACTAGATGAGTGAACCTGAGCACAAAGCGAGGCCACGAGAACCTCATACACCATCAAAGGACCGCGATCATGGGGAGCTTGTCAAGCACACCCAAGCCGGAAGCACCAAAGTTACCCGGGGATGAGAACCAAGATGACGCTTCCAAGGAAGTGAACGAAGCCCTCGAGCGTCGTCGTCAATGGTACTGACCAAAGTCAAGACAGAGCTTTCGCTCATTTCCCGATCTTCCCCCAACAGTCGACCACAAGCAGGAGATGGGTTCCTCCACGACGCCTCCAAGGAGAATAGCGACACACGCATGTGACATCGCCGCTAGGCTTTCTCCCGGATAGCCAATTCCACCTTGATCCGGGAGGCATCATGCAACCCGACTGCCCGGACGCCCCATGGAGATCGTCCAAAACGGTAGCGGGAGGCGAGAGCGAGGTTCGGATCCTAGACCGGAGAAGCTGCAGAGTCGGCGCGCTCGAGCCAAGCATTGGCCAGGCTCCAGATCTGGAGAAGGCACGCAACATGTACTTGGCAGTAATCTACGGGTTCAACATTGGAGGCGTATTATAATGAAAGTATTATTTGTATTTAAAAGTAAATATTTTGGCCTCAACTGCCATCACTAGTGAGTGAACCTGAGCACAAAGCGAGGCCACGAGAACCTCATACACCATCAAAGGACCGCGATCATGGGGAGCTTGTCAAGCACACCCAAGCCGGAAGCACCAAAGTTACCCGGGGATGAGAACCAAGATGATGCTTCCAAGGAAGTGAACGAAGCCCTCGAGCACCGTCGTCAACGGTACTGACCAAAGTCAAGACAGAGCTTTCGCTCGTTTTCCGATCTTCCCCCAACAGTCGACCACAAGCAGGAGATGGGTTCCTCCACGACGCCTCCAAGGAGAATAGCGACACACGCATGTGACATCGCCGCTAGGCTTTCTCCCGTATAGCCAATTCCACCTTGATCCGGGAGGCATCATGCAACCCGACTGCCCGGACGCCCCATGGAGATCGTCCAAAACGGTAGCGGGAGGCGAGAGCGAGGTTCGGATCCTAGACCGGAGAAGCTGCAGAGTCGGCGCGCTCGAGCCAAGCATTGGCCAGGCTCTAGATCAGGAGAAGGCACGCAACATGTACTTGGTAGTAATCTACGGGTTCAACATTGGAGGCGTATTATAATGGAAGTATTATTTGTATTTAAAAGTAAATATTTTGGCCTCAACTGCCATCACTAGATGAGTGAACCTGAGCACAAAGCGAGGCCACGAGAACCTCATACACCATCAAAGGACCGCGATCATGGGGAGCTTGTCAAGCACACCCAAGCCGGAAGCACCAAAGTTACCCGGAGATGAGAACCAAGATGACGCTTCCAAGGAAGTGAACGAAGCCCTCGAGCGCCGTCGTCAACGGTACTGACCAAATTCAAGATAGAGCTTTCGCTCGTTTTCCGATCTTCCCCCAACGGTCGACCACAAGCAGGAGATGGGTTCCTCCACGACGCCTCCAAGGAGAATAGCGACACACGCATGTGATATCGCCGCTAGGCTTTCTCCCGGATAGCCAATTCCACCTTGATCCGGGAGGCATCATGCAACTGCTCGCTCGGACGCCCCATGGAGATCGTCCAAAACGGCAGCGGGAGGCGAGAGCGGGGTTCGGATCCTAGACCGGAGAAGCTACAGAGTCGGCGCGCCCGAGCCAAGCATTGGCCAGGCTCCCGATCTGGAGAAGGCGCGCAACATGTACTTGGCAGTAATCTACCGGTTTAACATTGGAGGGCGTATTATAATGGGAGTACTATTTGTATTTAAAAGTAAATATTTTGGCAAAAAATATTAATGAAAGTACTAACAAACGAAACTGAAACATGATATTTCAGCAAACAAAATTAAATAAACAAAACCAAAAATATGGACATGTAGTAGTAATCGAACTCTGGATGAATTCAGGTTTCTACAAATCTAAACCAATTGAACTAGGAAGAGCTTTTATATATAAAAAGACACCAAATTATTTGTAACAGACTGACCAGGCGAGAATCTACTAGTCTATCCACAGACGCCGCTCTTATTCTTTACTCTCTTTTTTTTCGTTTTTCTTCCCCAAATCTCGTTGTGGTCTCTGCCCCCGACTCCACGAGCCTCCGCTGCCGCACCGCCAACCGCGTCGACCCTCAGCATCGAATCTCAGTTGCTTCCCGTTCCACGTCGACCCGGCCCAACTCTCCACGACGGCTGCTCGTAAGTCTTTCATGCCTCTTCCCTATTCTAGGATTTGCTTGACGTGTGTGCCCCTAGCTCTACCTACCTGCCGGGTGGTGGTAATGAATCAGGGGAAAGGGCCGTCCTGAATTTCCCGTGTTTATCGTGATCTATTTGAGAAATCTCTATTTCCCTGATGATTTGGCTGTCGATCCTTCCTAGGACTGTGGTAATGGAATAAAAGGAATTGCCCGTGGCTGCTAGACCATTGCAGCACTCTAAATTGCTTAGAGGTAAACCATATTATCAAGTACATGAGTGTCGTTCTGTAAAATTGACCCTAGAACATGGAACGGTAGTGTAATATCCCAAGATATGTACTCGTATTGATTCTGTAGACTAGTACAGTTAGTTCTGGGCATCTTGTCTGAAGTTTGGTTTAATTGAAGTTTGGTTTGGATACACTAGTTTACTGAAGGTGGGGACTGTAGCGGGAGAATCAGGGGAAAGGGCCATCCTGAATTTTCTGTATTTATTATCGTGATCTATTTGAGCAATCTGTTTTCAATGCACATGTAGTTTTCCTAGTATTATAGTGAGTGCAGTAACTATATATATTTTGTTATACAGTGAATCAATGGATTTGAAATTTATAAAGGAGTTACTTCTTTTCCCTAGACCAAGTGACGAGTACTTGTCTGCCATAAATGGTTTTCTTGACTTTGCGTACATGGGAAAAAGTTCTAATGCCAAGATCCGCTGCCCTTGTGCTAAATGTGTCAACACATTGTTATTGAAGCGGCAAGACGTGTATGATCACTTAGTTTGTCATGGCATTTCAGAGGGATATACAGTTTGGGGCTGCCATGGTGAAACAGCAGCATACATATCTAGCAATAAACATGGTAAAACTGCAACATACATTTCAACTAAGAAACGATCACGGTCACAGTGTGAAGGAACACAATCTAATATGCGCCAGCTTGTCGAAGATGTTTACAGAGATTCTCCAATGATTGAATCTGAGACCCCAAATCCTTCTGAACTAGGATCAAATCCCGAATCCCAAGCTTACTATGACTTGGTGAGAGATGCAGATGAACCTTTATGGCCAGGGTGTGAACTATCCAGACTTTCCCTTTTCGTTATTCTCTTCCACATAAAATCCGCTAACAAGTGGAGCAATAAATCTTTAAATGATCTACTACCAGTTCTGCAGAAGGCAATTCCTAATGGTAAGAATCTGCCTAGTATATTTTGTGAGGCTAAGAAGATCGTGGGAAAACTTGGGCTTAGTTATGTCAAAATCCATGCTTGTGAAAATAACTGCCAGCTTTATCGAAAAGAGAAGGCAACTGATGACTTTTGTTCAAAGTGTGGAACTTCAAGATGGAAGAACGTACATGATAAAACTACTCTAACTAATAAGGAAAGAAGGAAGGCCATCCCACGGAAGGTGGTACGGTACTTTCCAATTAAGCCAAGGCTTAAGAGGCTCTTTATGCACAAGGACACTGCTACATCTCTGAGATGGCATGATGAGGAACGCATAAAGGATGGAGCACTGCGTCATCCAGCTGATTCAGAGGCATGGAAGGCCATTGATTCTAAGTATGAACACATTGCATCAGACTCCCGGAACATCAGGTTTGCAATGGCAACTGATGGGTTCAACCCATATGGGATGATGAGTTGTAAATATAGTTGTTGGCCTGTCGTCTTAGTGCCTTATAACCTTCCCCCATGGTTATGCATGAAAGCCTCTTCTCTTTTGCTTACTCTGATTATTCCAGGTCCATCTTACCCTGGAAAGAACTTCCATGTCTTCATGGAGCCGGTTTATGAAGAACTAGCTCAGTTGTTTGAAGTTGGAACATTTACATATGATGCATCTCGAAATGATATGTTCCAACTTTATGCTGTTGTCTTGTGTACTGCGAGCGACTATCCTGGGCTTGCAATCGCTTCAGGACATAGCACCAGCACTGAGTCCGGGTGTTTTCCTTGTAGTGATGAAACCTTTTCTATACGCTTGAAACATGGGCAAAAATACAGTTTCATGGGGCACCGCCGGTTTCTGCACCCAGATCATGAGTTCCGTTATGATGCTGAATCATTTGATGGATCTGAAGAGCATAGAGCTGAGCCTAGTGCTTATTCCCAAGTTCAAGTTTTTGAGAAGATAAAATCAATCAAGGACTTTGATGGTTCAAAAACTTGGAAGTTTGTCAGCGGCCTATTCACCTATTTGCCTTATTGGGACTTTAATTTGCTCCGCCACAATCTAGATATCATGCACATTGAGAAGAATGTATGTGAGAATATATATGGGACACTTTTAGGCATAGAGGGCAAGTCTAAGGATAATTTAAAAGCACGTCTAGATCTACAGGACATGAAAATCAGGGCAGAGTTACATCCTAGAAAAAAACCTAACGGTAAGTATTTTTTGCCCGCGGCTTCGTATACCTTGGATAAAAAAGGGGCGCAGCAGTTTTGCAGAGTACTTCATCGTATAAGAGATTCAAATGGGTATTCAGGGAACATCTCAAAATGTGTAAACATTTCTCAGGGGAAAATTTCAGGCCTTAAAAGTCATGATTGCCATATTCTAATGCAACAACTTCTGCCTCTTGCTTTGAGAGGTTTGCTTCCAGATAATGTCACATCTGTCTTGTTTGATCTATGTGCATACTTTAGAGAAGTTAGTGCAAATGTTCTCTATGTGAGAGAGCTTGAGAATTTGGAGCAACGGATAAAGATAACATTATGTCGTATGGAGATGATATTCCCTCCTGGTTTTTTTACTGTTATGGTGCATTTGGTAATTCATCTAGCAACCGAGGTGAAAAAAGGTGGTCCTGTATCCTATCGGTCAATGTGGTTTACCGAAAGGTATACTAGCTTCTTTTACAAATATATGGAGTTCATTAGCTATCTATATAATAATATTTTGTTCAACTATTTTCTTATTCAGTTTGCTCTTTTCTTCATGTAGATACCTCGGTAAACTGAAGTCAACTGTTCGCAATAAAGCTCATCCCGAAGGATCTATTGCTGAAGCATATTTGGCAGATGAGTGCATGACATTCTGTTCGAGATATATTGTTGGTTTTGAGAGCAAACATAACATGTCTTCACGAGATGAAGATAACGAGGCTGGGCATCCTAGTGTTAATGGAGGATCAACTTTATTTCCTCATGATGGGAAACCACTCGGGAAGCCTCGCAATTATGTTATAAGGGGTTTGGCTAAAGTACAGGCACATAGATACCTGTTGTTTAATTGTTCCGATGTGAATCCATACCTTAGGTAATATCCTAAGCTTGTATATTGTTTTAGTTTTCCCTTTTCTATCCCTAAAAGTTCATTATCAATTACTCTGCAGAGTTCATGCTGACGAGATCACCAATAGGCGCAGTGTCAACCCAAATACTTTTGAGAAAATTCAAAATGAGACATTCCACGAATGGTTCAGATCTCATGTAAGTGCCATTTCTTCCATGCTCTACATGTACCACTAGTTCTATTAACTAAGCTACTTCTAAATATTCAGATAATGAAATTGGAGACAGAAAACGATATTTCTAATATTGAAAATGATGTTAGATGGCTCGCTCGGGGCCCAGTTGATGCAGCAAAAAGCTATCGCGGTTTCATCTCTCGAGGCATGCGTTTTAGGCCTAAACGCTTGGATAGAATGACACAAAATAGTGGAGTCATGGTAACCGCAAAAACATCTACTTATGCTACACCTCATGATGCAAATCCAGTTCTTGGTGATGTGACGTACTATGGGAGAATAATTGATATTGTCGAGCTAAACTACTCCGGATAATTTTCAGTTGTGTTGTTTAAATGTGAGTGGATTGATGTTTTTTCCTGAAAATGGAGTTCAAAAGGATAGGTACGGGTACACAATTGTGAACTTCTCACATCTGATACACAATGGAGACAATATTGAGCATGAGCCCTTTATATTTCCTAACCAAGCTGAGCAAGTGTTTTATGTGGACGACGAAACAAACCCGGGTTGGTCTGTTGTAATGAAGCCACCAAAACCTAGAGGTCTCTATGACACTGGCAATGAGGAGTATGCAGAGGACACAGAGCCCTTCCATGTTTCGCACCTTGCAAAGATGTTCAGAAACAAAAGGCATGACAAACATTGGGTAAGAACTGACATTGAAGGAACAGAAGTGGATGATGATAACACCAATGCTCCAAGAGATGAAGAATAGTGGAAGGTAATTTGTTAATGATCTCTCACTCATGGTATGCATATATTTAGATGAACTTTTTATATAATTTTATATTCGGCTGTGCCATTTGCTTGGTTGAGAATATGAGGCACAACTAAGATAATTAGCGTCAGAATAATTAGTTATCAGCTATTAAGAGTTGCAGCAGTACATCTGTGTGCCTCTTGCCTTTACTTCTTTTCTGAAGCTATATTAGATGGTGTTCTAGTGTTCCTCTCATGTTCATAATGATATGTCTATTTCCCGGAGTTTCCTTTTCCTAGAGATGCATATGCATGACACTGTCTTTGCTGGCCCTCTTGTGTTTCTGCCCACTTTGTAGGGTTCAGCGTATGTACTGTGTACTGGATCATATATGTTGTGTGTACTTGATAAATATGAACTTAATGCAAATTAGAAAATCTCATGTTACACTATAAAGAATAAGTTAACAATATATTTCAAATGCAGTCCATATATGTATTGAATTTAACTTGACTCTTCTGGTTGAACTTATATATACTTTTTTCTAATCATATTTGCCGTCTATAAAATAAATTTCTCAACTAAAACAATACAAGCTGAAACTTCCAATAATATCTAGTTGCTCCTGCGTGTACATGTTAATGCAACTCATTTTGCAACCCTTTTCCAGGAACATCTAGAACATCCAGGTGGTCGTCCCTAACATAATACTTTGAGTTTGGTAACTGATCATGCCTCCATGGAGACACGAAGTCATGTGCATTGTTCTTCAGATTTCAGGTTGTACTTGGTAGGTTTCACATCGTTTTTATACATTAATAACTCACTATACTCTTCTTGCATGTGGAAGTCAAGTGATATGTATATGCTGCACTTTTCAGGCAATTCATGACTCTCTGCTTCCAGAAATGATTCCAATGTAATTGCATGCATGTATGGATTATGCCTTCGTTTGTCTATGCAACCCTGTAATCGACATAATACAATGAAAAGCCTGTAGTCGACATTTTAGCTTCTTCAGTTGCAATCTAGACTGTTATGGTAGGATAGGATTTCTCATGACTTATTGTATCTGTCCGATACAGTGTCGATCTTCTGCTCAAACGATTCATTCAATCTTAGTTTTTAGGAAAATTTCAAGTGGAGATTAGAAGGACTATTTCTGGACTGGCGGATGAAGCAATCTGTTATATTAGCAAACTGTTACTGTAGATGTTTAGAGATAGGTATTGATCTACCATCTTGTAAACTAAAATTGTGTCTTTTTTTAAACAGATGCTTCTTATTTATGTGGGATATTTTTCTGATGTCAAAAACTGGACGTCTGATTCAATGTTTTCTTCTTTGTTCTTGTGAACCAGCCTGTGTGTGGGCAACTTCTGTACCTGTCAGCTACTTGTTTGCTTGCTGCATCTCTTTTTTTTTGAACTTCTTGCTGCATCTCTTGTTGTAATGTTATTCTTGTACAAGTGACTTCACTTAGCTCTACAGATGATACATGTGGACTTGTGGTGTACTGGCGTGAGTGTGTACTGTGTTATCTAAGGTAAAAATATTATTGCTACTAGAGTAGCACACGAACAGTTTCTTTCCTTTGTTTCACACTAGTACAGTTAGTGCGAGATTGATGTTTGTAGTTAGGGACAAATCCATCTCTAAGGGCAATGTTTGAAGATGAATGGCAGCTCCTGCTGGCTGCCTGCGACGAACCAAGTCAACTGCCTTATGTTATTAGCCCAAGATGCAATTCAAGAAAGTGGGCTTTAATTTTGTTGTTCATTCTTGGCCCAAGATGCAATTCAAGCGACATTAACTTGCCCGGCTCATATATATATTGACTAAAAAAGACTATGCTCTCTATTTGTTGCCTCGTTCGCTCCTTTCATTAGTTAACTTTATATTATATGACTAATTTAAAGTTTGTATATTTAACATGCGTCAATTTTGGTTAATATGGTATTTTACCAGAACTATGCCGAAATAGTTCGGTATTTACAAAACCGAACCACGTTGTTTCAAACTGTAAGTCGCCACACAAAAAATAATTTATCAGTTTTACTCAAGAAATTTTACATTGACATGTGGACCCAGATGAGTCAAATTTGGTTAATGTGGTATTTTACTGGAACTATGCCGAAATAGTGGGTATTTACAAAAACCGAACCACGTTGTTTCATACTGTAAGTCGCCACACAAAAAACAATTTATCAGTTTAGTCAAGAAATTTTACGTTGACATGTGGACCTGGGTGCACTTGATTTAATTTTTCTATTCTCCCTACAGTATAGCTTGTTCTCTGTCAGCACATGTTTATGCATAGTCTCGGTAAACTTTGTAGCACACTCTCATCACCATATTTATATGCTACTATGTCAATATCCCTGTAACACGATACAACAAGTTTGTAACACACTTCCATCACCTAATATTTATAAGTTACTATGTCAATATCCTGGTAACACAATACGTGCAACACATATTTATATGTTACAGTGTCGATATCTCTGTAACACGTTTTCGGGCCTTATATAGTTTGTGTTACTGTCGATTGTGGTAACACAAATTCTGTGTTACTTTAGTTTTACTTGTAACATATATTACTATGTGTGACATGATTATGTTACCAAAGCTATGTCCTGTTGTAGTGAACATGGTGTGAGCATGTGCCAAGTCAACCCAAATAAAGCATCAAAGGAGAATACCACAATACTATGCTTTAATATGCTAAAACAACGCATGATTCTTTCAAGGCACATTAAGCAATCTCAATTGTTTATAACATGTCATGCTACAAAAAATTTTACTAAGCATAAAGCCAAAACAATATCAAGCATGGCATGACAAAGCATAGGCCACAGTAAAAAACAAGCTCCTTTTACCACTTAAGCATTGAACTTTCCTACTCTTTTTCCAATCCAAACCAAACTATTTGAAAACCAATGAATGAAAGAGGGGGTCCAACCAATTTATTCAGCAAACCAAGCAAACGAAAACCAAAAAGCAAAGACGCTCCAAGAACAACACAACTGTGCATGAAACAATAACAATAAAGTGTTTGGAAGAAACCTATGATTTTTATTGATGAAGAAGGGGATGCTTTGGGCATCCCCAAGTTTTGACGCTTGTACTTCTTGGATATTTCTTAGGGTGACACGCATGGCATCCCCTATCTTGAGCTTTAGTCCATTCTTTATCTCATTACTCATTCCTTCCATACACCTGAAATTTTCCCTTCCTACAAAAACTTCACGCAATCTTTATTAGCAACATTAGTGCAGTGAAGATAATAAGTTTTTGGGTTCAGTTCCAACACCAATAAAACTTCCATTAAAACACAAACTATTTTAGCACTTCCCTCAAAAAGCTCAATTCCCCAAAAGAACTCAAAAAAGAACCAACAAGAAACGAATGCAAATAATGATAGAAATCTGTCAAAACAGACCAGCAGGTAAAGACGAATTTTTCGAAGACCTTATGTTGCTCAAATCAAAAAGTGTTGAACTAACGAAAGTTAGATAACAACCGGGGGTAAAAGCACAAAAATTCGCGCCTCAAAATGGCGTACATAGATTCTACACGAATTTTTACGGTGAAGCACATAAATCTGTTTTGGGACAACAACTTTCCCAATCATTACTTCTCTCTCATTAGAGGTTACTCTTGGCACAAAAAGCAAATAAAAAAGATAAGTAGCGGTTATTACTGAAGCAATAACTTCCAAGACTCATCTAAAACTTTTGGCTTATCTCCCAATAAGTACTTTTCTTTAACAACTTGAAGTTAGGCATAAGAAGCAAGAAAAAGAATCAAGTTTTCTCAAATGAAGAAGCATTAAGAGCAAAAAAAATTCATAGGAGAGGCAAAAGAAATCTTCTCTCTCTTCTTAGGGAAGTGTTCTATACCTTTCTTGAGTGGTAGTTGAAATTTAATGGTGCCTTCTTTCATATCAATAATGGCACCTATAGTTCTAAGAAAAGGTCTTCCCAAAGTAATAGGAGAAGAAGCATTGCATTCAACATCCAAAACATAGAAATCCATGGGGACATAGGCATTGTTAACCATAATAAGAACATCTTTAATACTTCCCATAAGTTTCTTTTTAGCATTATCATCAAGTGGGACATTCAAATAACAATCTTCCAATGGTGCCAAATCAAGCATATCATAAATCCTTCTAGGCATAATAGAAACACTACTATCAAGATCACATAACGCTTTGGCATCAAAATCATTAACTTTCATATAAATGATGGGTTCCCAACCATCTTCTTGTTTTATAGGAATAGAAGCTTTATGTTTCATCTTTTCTTCTTTAATTTTTATGAGAGCATCAGTAATGTGTTTTGTAAAGGCCATATTCATAGCACTAGCATTAGGACTTTTAGCAAGCTTTTGTAGGAACTTAATAACTTCAGAGATGTTGCAACCATCAAGATCAAAATCATAATTATCATCTAAAGTAGTAGAGATATTACTAGCCTCAACACTAGTGGTAGTGATAGTAGAAACACTAATGTTTCTAGCAATTTCATCTTCTCTTTCCCACTTAGCATGCAATTCAGGTAATAGTCTAACATTTTTATCAATTCTAACTTGTATGGCATTAGTGGCAGCAAAGGGATTATCAATAGTTTCAGGTTTAGCAGCCATTTTATTCAAGAAGATTGAGCGTCAGCCAATGATGCTATATTTCTTTCAGCATTAGAGAGTTTTTCCTCAATAGTTTATGAAAAGCAGTTTGTTTACTAATAAAATATTTAAGCATAACTTCAAGTTCAGAGGGTGCACTCATATTATTGTTGTAGGAATTTCCATAAGCATTACCATTGTTGGGAGGATATGGCCTATAATTGTTGGTACCAAAATTATTCCTATAGGCATTGTTGCTAAAATTGTTATTTCTTATAAAGTTCACATCAACTTGCTCTTCTTGAGCAACCAAAGAGGCTAAAGGAACATGATTTGGATCAATATGAGATTTCCCATTAACAAGAATAGACATAATAACATCAATTTTATCACTCAAGGAAGAGGTTTCTTCAACATAATTTACCTTCTTTCCTTGTGGAGCTCTTTCAGTATGCCATTCAGAATAGTTAACCATCATATTATCCAGAAGCTTTGTTGCAGCACCCAAAGTAATGGTCATAAAGGTACCTCCAGCAACAGAATACAATAGATTTCTTGAAGAATAGTTCAATCCTGCATAAAAGGTTTGGATAATCATCCAAGCAGTCAGTCCATGAGTGGGACAATTCTTTACCAAAGATTTCATTCTTTCCCAAGCTTGAGCAACATGTTCATTATCAGATTGTTTAAACTTCATTATTTCACTTCTCATAGATATAATCTTAGCAGGAGGATAGTATTTTCCAATGAAAGCATCTTTGCATTTAGTCCAAGAATCAATACTATTCCTAGTTTAGGAATTCAACCATTCTTTAGCTTTTCCTCTCAAAGAGAAAGGAAACAATTTAAGCTTAATGATATCTCCATCTATATGCCTATGCTTTTGCATCTCACAAAGTTCAACAATGTTATTTAGATGAGCAGCAGCATCTTCATTACTAATACCAGAAAATTGTTCTCTCATAACAAGATTGAGTAAAGCAGGTTCTATTTCAAAGAAAGTAGCTTGAGGAACAGGTGGAGCAATATGTGTGCTCATGAAATCATTGTTGTTGGTGCTAGTGAAGTCATACAACTTAGTATTTTCAAGAGTAGTCATTTTTTGTGTTTTTAATAAAGAAAGCAAACTTGTAAAACTAATTTTTTTGTGTTTTTGATAAAGAAACAAGCAAAAAAGGCAAAAGTAAACTAAGCAAAACAAATAAAACAAAGTAAAGAGATTGGTTATGAGGGACTCCCCTTATGAAGATGTCCTTGATTCTCCGGCAACGACGCCAAAAAAAGTGCTTGATGGCCCAAAATATATCGAGCTCATTGGGGAACCCCAAGAGGAAGGTATGATGAGCACAGCAACAAGATTTCCCTCAGTTATGAAACCAAGGTTATCAATCCAGTAGGAGCAAGGAAACACCTCCAAGGTGTTGCTAGCTGAACTTTGGCAGGGCGCACTACCGGTGCCAGTAGCAACGTGGAAACCTGCACAACACAACCACAGAACTGTACCCCCAACTTACAATGAGATTGTCAATCTCACCAGTTTTGCTGAAAACAAAGGATTAAACTTATTGTGTGGAAGAAAGTAAACAGAAAGCAGTAAACAATTGATTGAAGATTGATGATAAAAGAAAGGACCAAGGTCCATAGTTCACTAATGGTGGCTCTCCTTAAGATAGATGACATGTTGGGTGAACAAATTACAGCGGGGCAATTGACAAACATCGAGAAAGCAATATGCATATACTAATCATCTTGACTCCTTTGAGACTTGATTGGGCATTACAACATTATACATAGACCGTAATCCAACTGCATCTATGACTAATAATCCACCTTCAGGTTATCATCCGAACCCCCTCCAGTATTAAGTTGCAAGCAACAGATAATTGCATTACACATTGCGTGTAAAGTAAACAATATGATTGTTCTATGAACAAAAGATTGTTGTTTTCTCCCTAGTAGCAACAACACATCTAGTACCTTAGAGATTTCTGTCACTTCCCCAGATTACTAGAGGCATGAACCCACTATCGAGCATAAATACTAATTCTTGGACTTGCTAGCATCTACTTGGCCAAGATAGCTACTAACAACGGAAAGCATGCAAGATCACAAATAACAAAGACATGATAGAATCAATAATCAATCTGAAATAGCATCTCAATATCCATCGGATCCTCGCAAACACAACATGTAGGAATTACAAATAGATGATCTTGATCATGAACGGATCTCACAAGATCTATACATGATAACACAAAGGAGGAGAACCAGCCATCTAGCTACTACATGGACTCGTAGTCTAAGGATGAACTACTCACGCATCACACCAGAGGCTTGCATGGTGATGAAGAAGGCCTCCAGGGTGAATTCCCCTCTCCGCAGGGTGCCGGGAAGAGCTTCAGATCCCTCCCGATCTAGGGATAGAGATGACGACGGCTACAGACTCTTTCATGGACTTTTGATCGGGTACTTAGGGTTTCTATATCGGAGGCATCTTATAGGCGGAAGGGGAGGCTGAGGGGGTGCCGGAGGCGGCCAGACCACCCCCCTGGCGCATGCCAGGCTGGGCTGCGTGGCCAGGTGGTGTGGCGGCCCCCTAGCCCCTCTCCCTCTCGTACTCTGGCTCCTTGTGTCCCTCGGTGAAAAACTGACATTGGCTTTTGTCCCGTCCAATTCCGAGAATATTCATTTTCTGACTTTCCTGGAACCAGAAACAGCAGAAAACAGGCAGCTGGCACTCTAGATCTTGTTAATAGGTTAGTCCAAGGAAGTGTATAGAAAGTACTCCAAAGTGTGGACAAAACATAAGAAAGTAGATAAAACCAAGCATGGAACATCAAAAGTTATGGATATGTTAGCAACGTATCAAAGGGTCACCCAATACACAGAAGCCAAAGTGTGTGAAGCCCGGCAAAATGATGTTGATATGCTGGAAGAAGTGAGAGAACTGGCCTTGTCCAGATCTGTCATATATCAGCAAAATCTCAGACGCTATCACAGCCGGAAAGTAAACCCCCGAGTCTTCCGGGAAGGTGACCTGGTACTCCGGTTGATACAGCGCACTACTAGCATGCATAAGCTATCCCCTCCATGGGAAGGACCTTTCGTTGTAAGCAAAGCCATGCACAATGATTCCTACTATCTTATTGATGCACAGCCACATGAAAAGAACAAGGCGGACATGTTCGGAGAGGAATCTAAGCGACCATGGAATGTAGCACTACTTCGTCATTTTTACACCTGACAAAGAGGTGAATGTATCTGAGCTACTCATATGTCGGTATGTATGTCGGCAATGAGCTTATTAATGAAACTTTGGCATCCCAAGCAGAGACTCGGGGACTGCCGTAATAAATTGTCTTTCTCGTTTTCGTATTTTTATGTCGGCTAGGTTAAGTCGCTTATATCTTAGTCGGATTAGTAATGTGTGAGCACCAAAAACCCAACTCTTCGAATTTGCTATTGTCCAACAAGAATTGGCTTCATGGCAAGCAAGAGAACAAGTTTGGAATGGCAAAGCACATGAAAAACGACTAAGGAAAAGAACTTAAGCGGGCCGACATTTGTTATTTGGACTAACCCTTTGTTTACTATATTTATCTAACGCCGGATTATTTTGAGTTAATCTCAAAGTTTCAAGTATTGTTAAATCAATTTTTTGAACCTCGGACTCGTAAGTCAAAAACCGAATCAAGGTAGACGCGAGCCGAGTCAAAAATTGGGGGAACAAGAAAACAAAACCCGGGGACTTCGCCCATGATAATCCAGAATTAAGAACTTAGTTCCGAACAATAAGTTGTAGCATAACCAAACCAAAGTACTTAGATACATTTTTGCCCGGCATTCCGGGGATCTGACAAATACAATCAAGTGTTTTTAAGGAGCAGGGCCAGCAGCCGAAGAAGGAGGTACTTCAGAATTTGGGGGAGGGGCGCTAGCCTCGGCTTCATCCTCAGGGTTGGCCTCGCCATCCTCCGGTTCTTCGGCCTTGTCGCCAAGTCGGAGGCCTCACCCTCACTCCCTTCATCTTCTTCATCCTCATAAGCAACTTCATCATCGAAAACATCAAGGTAGCTCGGCCCATCATTCCAAGCATGGCAGAAGGAATATTGAATAAGTTTGTTAGCAGTAGCTTTGCAACGCGCAACCCACGTCGGATCTTCGGTCCACTTGGATCCGGTGTGCATGCGGGTAAGCAGCCCCAGATCTATTCCTTCGTACCACGAGAGGACGAACTGCAAGGCAATGTCGGCCCCGGCTCGCCCAGCCGACTCACGCCACAGATTCAGCAGATGCTCGCACTCCATCAGTTTGGCTATGAAAGTCGTATGTCTTTTGGGAATAGGCTCAGTGGGCCAGAGGGAGCTGAACATCCGTGTCGCCGCCGGTATAATGTCTGCGCCGTAGTTCTTCACTAGCTCAAGGCGAGTGGAGAAGCTTGCCAGCAGATCCTCCGTATCATACAAGATTGTCTCGGCATCAAGACCGGTGGGGATACCACGCTGTTCGTGGGACCGGGTTACGGCAGCAGTAGCAAGTGTATCGCCTTCTGGAAATTTTCCTAAGAACAGAGTAGAGGAAATAGTGAACAAAAGCACCAAACCCGGATGAATAAAAGTTGAGCAAGGGCAAAGAACTCACGGGCAATCTGGAAGAGGAGTCGCTGAAGCTCGGAATGGACATTGGCCCTGTGGGCTTGGAGTTTCTCGTATTCAGAGGCCACTGACGTAAGTTTGACGCCAGCTTCCTGCAATAAGCTTTGGTCCTTGGAAATTTGCGTGGTTAAATGCTCTTTTTCCTCGGCAAACTCCTGGTCAGCTTTCTCCAGTTCAGACTTATGGAGGTCCTTAAGCCTCTGAATTTTGGCATTCAGTCGAGTAATTTCCGAGTCCTGGAGCTACAGCCGAGCTATCTCATCGTCCTTCTTCTTCAGTTTAGCCTCATGTTTCCATGTTTGTTCGAGGAAATGGGTCATCATATGAGGCATAGGAACGTTGTCTTCAAGAGCAACTGCAATAGTGGATTATTCCGGCAGAGCCGGAGTATAAATATCCACCGGATGAAGAAAAGAACGCACAATGATGGGGTGAACGAGATAAGATACCTTTGATCTCAGCCAGATTCTTCCGCATGATGATATTCTCAGCTTCAACCTCGGTTGTGTGGTTCGGATAACAAATTAATACGGATCATAGATAATTCATACGAACGAAAATGGAAGAAGGAAAAGTCTAAGAAAAATTACCCTTCTTCTGGTGCTCCTCCAGGAGTTTTCCATAACACGCGCGAACGTCTTTATAGGAGTCCAGCAGGCGCTGGAATCAGCAGATCGGCGGTGCTGACTCGTGTAATAATGAGCTCGTTGGGGAACCCCAAGAGGAAGGTATGATGAGCACATTAGTAAGTTTCCCTCAGTTATGAAACCAAGGTTATCGAACTAGTAGGAGCAAGGAAACACCTCCAAGGTGTTGCTAGCTGGCCTTTGGCAGGGCGCACTACCGGTGCTAGCAGCAACGTGGAAACCTGCACAACACAACCACAAAGCTTTGCCCCCAACTTACAGTGAGGTTGCCAATCTCACCAGTTTTGCTGAAAACAAGGGATTAAACGTATTGTGTGGAAGAAAGTAATAGTTTGCAGAAAGTAAACAGAAAGCCGTAAACAGTTGTAGATTGATGGTAAAGGAAAGGATCGGAGTCTATAGTTCACTAGTGGTGGCTCTCCTTAAGATAGATGACATGTTGGGTGAACAAATTACGGCGGGGCAATTGACAAACATCGAGAAAGCATACATGCATATACTAATCATCTTGACTCCTTTGAGATTTGATTGGGTATTACAACATTATACATAGACTGTAATCCAACTGCATCTATGACTAATAATCCACCTTCAGGTTATCATCCGAACCCCCTCCAGTATTAAGTTGCAAGCAACAGATAATTGCATTACACATTGCGTGTAAAGTAAACAATACGATTTTTCTTTGAACAAAGCATTGCTTCTTTCTCTCTAGTAGCAACAACACATCTAGTACCTTAGAGATTTCTGTCACTTCCCCAGATTACTAGAGGCATGAACCCACTATCGAGCATAAATACTAACTCTTGGAGTTGCTAGCATCTACTTGGCCAAGATAGCTACTAACAACGGAAAGCATGCAAGATCACAAATAACAAAGACATGATAGAATAAATAATCAATCTGAAATAGCATCTCAATATCCATCGGATCCCCGCAAACACAACATGTAGGATTACAAATAGATGATCTTGATCATGAACGGAGCTCACAAGATCTAAACATGATAGCACAAAGGAGGAGAACCAACCATCTAGGTACTACATGGACTCGTAGTCTAGGGATGAACTACTCATGCATCACACCGGAGGCTTCCATGATGATGAAGAAGGCCTCCAGGGTGAATTCTCCCCTCCGACAGGGTGTCGGGAAGAGCTTCAGATCCCTCCCGATCTAGGGATGGAGATGACGGTGAATACAGACTCTTTCGTGGAATTTTGATCGGGTACTTAGGGTTTTTGTATCGGAGGCATCTTATAGGCGAAAGGGGAGGCCGAGGGGGTGCCCTCGGTGTCCGCACCACCCCCTGGCGCGTGCAAGGCCTGGCCACGTGGCCAGGTGGTGTGGCCACCCCTTGGCCCCTCTCCGTCTCGTATTCTGGCTCCATGTCCCCCTCGGTGAAAAACTGACTTTGGCTTTTGTCCCGTCCAATTCCGAGAATATTCATTTTCTGACTTTCCTGGAACCAAAAACAGCAGAAAACAGGCAGCTGGCACTGTGGCATCTTGTTAATAGGTTAGTCCAATAAAGTGTATAAAAAGTACTCCAAAGTGTGGACAAAACATAAGAAAGTAGATAAAACCAAGCGTGGAACATCAAAAATTATGGATACGTTAGAAACGTATCAACATCCTCAAGCTTAACTCCTGCTCGTCCTCGAGTAGGTAAGTGATAAAAAGAAAGAATAATTTTTGAGGTGACATGCACCATCATAAACTTGATCAAAGTATTTTTAAAACATTGATAGCTAGGATCATAGTACTTGAACATAGCATGAAAGATAAAGTTGTAACAATAAGACATATCAACTATGTTGCAACATGAAAAGGCACAAACAAAAGATTCTTGAATAACAATGCTTTGCAAGACGTTTGTTTGTTTCACATAAAGAAAACATAGCATAGTGGCATTCAGCTTGTCCCTCATAGAGTAGCAAACATAAATGCATAGGACACCTTCAAAGTTCATAAGAGTGACTAGATTCAAATAGTTTAAGAACAATCAATATCAAAATTATGCATCAACCAACAAGTCTTGGAACAATGCACATAGAACTAAGAATGGCCACTATGCTCTCAAAGTAGCTGCATAAAGATAGAAGGTGGAGACTCAACATAAAAGTAAAAGAAAGGCCTTCATAGAAGGAAGTAGGGATTCAACTTTCATAAAGAGCTTCCAAAAATTATGGTACTTATTAGCTTTCAGCTCTCATTGCCCCTATCATAAGCATCTTTAGGTGATTAAGGTTAAAGTGACACAACTAAGAGGATATGCTTGACAAGTTATAAGCTGAAATTTCATGCCCTTACTTACGAAGACCGAACCTCATGCTACTCAACTTTAGTCACAAGTAAGCTCTTGTCATTGTAAGTACATATGTATCATAGAGAACCGCCAACGGGGTATCCCTAGCACATGATATAGGAGCTATCCCATAATCAAAATGACAAGGCAAGCAGACAATGAGCATCTCAACGATCTTTTTATTTGCTATTTGCATAAGTTTTTATTGAGGATGCTTCATAGAGTGCTCATTATGGTTATGCTGCAAGTTTCCACCATGATTAGGCATGGCATAGGCTAGCGGCCCAGGCGTTTCTCTAACACAAATACAAACTCCATGATCATACAAGTTCCCCTTTTATTTCACACCGCCGTGATCCATAAGCAAAAGAACATGATATCAACTAGGTACAATGTACAAGTGCAATTTTGAAAGCGTTCCCCATGATACATGGTTCTGCTAACTTCAACTTATAAAGCGCAAGCATATACGGAACAAAGATGGATGCAATGGTTCAAGTTTATTAAGTGCAAGAAAAGTAAAGTGTACCATCAAGTTAGTGAGAGCTTTAATCACTAGTTTTCTCATAACAAGTTTAATTCGGAAGGTAGATAAAAACATGAATATACTTGGAATAGAAAATGCTAATAGGTAGGTATGGTGGACTCTTTGGAATAACTTGGTTTTAGGAGTTGGATGCATGAGTGGAACTCATACTTGGTTATAGTGGCTAGCAAAAGACTGGGAGCGACCAACTAAGAGAGCAATAATGGCCATAATCACGCAGAGCGACAAAACATCATTAATCAAAGCATCAAGTGATATTACAAGTTGAAAAATAAAGGATCAAAAAGGCTTCTGGTGACTTGGGATAGTCATAACATGGTGTGAGCATGCGCCAAGTCAACCCAAATAAAGCATCAAAGGAGAATACCACAATTCTATGCTTTAATATGCTAAAACAACGCATGATTCTTTCAAAGGCACATTAAGCAATCTCAATTGTTTATAACATGTCATGCTATAGCAAAGATCACTAAGCATAAAGCCAAAACAATATCAAGCATGGCATGACAAAGCATAGGCCACAATCAAAAACAAGCTCTCTTTACCACTTAAGCATGAACTTTCCTACTCTTTTCCAATCCAAACCAAACTATTTGAAAACCAATGTATGAAATAGGGGGTCCAACCAATTTATTCAAGCAAACTAGGAAAACCAAGCAAACTAAAACCAAAAACAAAAAACGAAGACGCTCCAAGAACAACACAACTGTGCATGAAACAATAAAAATGAAGTGTTTGGAAGAAACCTGAGATTTTTATTGATAAAGAAGGGGATGCCTTGGGCATCCCCAAGCTTTGATGCTTGTACATCTTGAATATTTCTTGGGGTGACACGGGGTGGCATCCCCAAGCTTGATCTTTAGTCCATTCTTCATCTCATTACATCATTCTCTCCATACACCTAAATTTTTTCCTTCATACAAAACTTCACACAATCTTTATTAGCAACATTAGTGCACTCAAGATAATAAGTCTTTAGGTTCAGTTTCAACACCAATAATACTTCCATTAGAAACAAGCTACTGAAGCACTTCCCTAAAAAAGCTCAATTCCCCAAAAGAACTCAAAAAGGAACTAACAAGAAGCAAATGCAAATAATGGCAGAAATCTGTCAAAACAGACCAGCAGGTAAAACCCAATTTTTTCGAAGACCTTCTGTTGCTCAAATAAAAAAGTGTTGAACTAACGAAAGATATATAACAACCTAGGGCAAAAGAACAAAAATTCACGCCTCAAAACGACGTACAAAGATTTTACACGAATTTTTACGGTGAAGCACAGAAATCTGTTTCGGGACAACAACTTTCCCAATCATTACTTCTCTCTCATTAGAGGTTACTCTTGGCACAAAAAGCAAATAAAAAGGATAAGGAGCAGTTATTACAGAGGTAATAACTTCCAAGACTCATCTCAAACTTTTGGGCTATCTCCCAATAAGTACTTTTCTTTAACGCCTTTAAGTTAGGCATAAGAAGCAAGAAAAAGAATCAAGTGTTCTCAAATGAAGAAGCATTAAGAGCAAATTTTGTTTTCATAGGAGAGACAAAAAAATCTTCTCTCTCTTCTTAGGGAAGTGTTCTATACTTTCTTGAGTGGGAGTTGATATTTAATGGTGCCTTCTTTCATATCAATAATGGCACCAACAGTTCTAAGAAAAGGTCTTCCCAAAGTAATAGTACAAGAAGCATTGCATTCAACATCCAAAACATAGAAATCAACGGGGACATAGGAATTGTTAACCATAATAAGAACTGTAGGGGTTTCGCGTATGAAAACAATAAATTTTACTCTACGCCCCTGAACCCCTGAAGCTGCTAGGACCTATCTATTAGTAATGGAGTAACGGGAGGAGCTTTTCGCGAACTTACCCTTGAAGACCGAAAAGCGTTGTCAACGCTCAGGAGAGCGTGGTTGATGTAGACGAGCCGAAGCCGACCTCAAGGTCGTGATGAAGTCCTTGTGCTCCTTGGCTCCAACGACTTGAGTGCCTCAAGTGCGACACCTCATGGGGAGTTAAACACGTCTGGTGCCTGACGATGACACCCGCTTCCCCGATCCAGCAGCAGTTGCGGAAGTAGAGCTCCCGGATCCGAATCCCGCAGCACGACGGTGCTCCTGGTGAAGATGTCTCTCGCTCGCGGAGTCCAGACTTGGGACCACGGTCACGAGAGAGAGAAGGGGAGAGAGAAAATATCAATTAGAGGTCCTCCCAAAAGTGGGGAGACCTTTATTGATTATTGGTGTGTTTATCTAGGCCAAATACCCCACTAGATATAGGGGGAGGAGGGGTACACCCTCCCTCAAAGTCCCGGGGTGGGACTAAAGGAGAGGAGGGGGGAGGGTGGCCGCTGGCCACCCTAGTGGGCCCCATGCAGGGGGGCTAGGCCCATCCGACCTCCCCCTTGGCCCTTCTCCCTCTCTCCTTTCCCCTAATGGGCCCTCTCCCTCGAAATTGGCCCATTAAACCTTTGACCTTTAAAATTGATTTTCTCTTTATTAAATAATTATGAATAAATGATTAAATCAACATTTAACATTCATTCACACATTATTCAATATCCGTGGCTATGGAATACCTTCCACCTCCACCCCGGACATCCTCCGGACTTACCGAAATCCTTCCGGTTTTCTCCCTACTCTCCTTCGGTGATTCCACCGATCCTATAAACACTCTCTAAGCATCATAAAGCCCTTAAGCGTGATACACCACGGTTCGGGAACACTCAAGACATGGTCGGGACACTCCCACACCAATGGTCAACAGAGGGACCTGGATGGCCATGTGACCCCTGTGCGTTCCACGAAGATCTTTTGTTGTTTGAACCGGGACAGGCGTGTCTTATTCCCTTTGTCACTCGATACTTGCATTGCCCGAGATATGATCAATGACATCACCATGTCATGTTCAATCTCGTTACTGAACAATGCTATTGACTCGTTCCGACAAGTGATATCCATGTGATCAAATCACACGCTGCGCAGCTATTGGATATAACTTCTCCGAGTGGGCCCTTGAGTATCTTCCCGTCACATGGACGGAAAAATCCCGCTCTTCACATATATTGCCTCTACGGTTTCCTCTGAGTACCTGAACACACCTTTATAACCACCGTATTACCAGATGGTGTTTGATGCTATCTAAGCACTCTCGGGAGACAGTGATTGATATAGCCTCACGGTCTAAGGAATAGTCTACGAGGATCCATTTCTAATCATCGTAACTTGAACTTTGTGACATGATCGGGTCATGATGTTTAGGTTGGGTGTTGGTTCATCATCTCATTCTCAGAATGTGATGACCTCATTTCCAACTGGCATAAATGCCACATGATCAGGAAACAAGATCATCTGTTGACCAATGAACCAGTTACTTGGAGTTTCACTGGGAACCCCTGGTTGTTTGTATATCACACGTGTATTCATGTTTCCACTCAATACAGTTATAGCATGATATAAAACTTAATCATAAACTATATGAAATATGATAATGGTCCTTACTACTATTTGTCTCTAGGGCATATTTCCAATAGTCTCCCACTTGCACTAGAGTACAAATACACTAGCTGCATTTATTCTCAATCATTGGCACCATATACCCGGTACCCTGAACATGCTTGCTCATGGAAGAGGTTGATTCTTGGGTCTGTACTTTATAGTCCCAAATCCTTTGCAACTTTACTAATGTCACCTTGATTAACATTAATATTCTATCATCACATGACAACATCTGTGTGTATGCATTGTTGCTATGGCAGCAGAACGAGGCCTGATTCCAGGAGCCTACTATGATGTTAGATCAACCTCGAGGGCTTTCTCATGGGCACTGTGCCCTGGGACACATCATTCTACGTTAAAAGCGAACTTTATACAACACTTTAGATGGTACCCTTATCTATTATTATAAATGTATTCATAAAAACACCAGTGCACTCTGTGCAACTTTCGATGATTTGTTCACCTCGCTTCCTACTTGACTTTAATTGGTATCTCCAGGAGTTTCCAACATATTTCCTTATAACATAACCCTTTATGTTTTAAGATATGTCATCCTTTATGGATTTGGAAAATGTGTCCACAGTTCTCTACTAGACACTACGGACAAACTTAGCTCAACGTTCTGTGATTCGAACTTAATCACTTTTAAACGTTTCATATTGGATCATATATTATGCTAAGTTATCATCATGGTTTTCTAAGATAGAACCTATGTCTTAACATAGTGGATGATGATCATTCTTTTCTTTCTTTTAACCATTGATGTTAAACTTAATACTATTCCTAATTTGAGTTATTAAGGATCAGTTCCTTCATTAACTTCTATTCTGAAACCCCTTTCAGAATCCCTTAAGGAATACTACATAATATCTTAATACACTTATTGTCAACTTCTACATCTTATAAATCATTATTTATAAGTATTTGCGCTTTCATTCTTAATATACTTAAGAATTACTCCTATAAGCTCCCACTCAGAATATGTTCCTACATATTTGAATTTGAGACTTACATTGCTCCCACTCAAAAATATGTCAATCACATATTGTTTCAGGAAGACTTTCATAGCTCCCACTCAATTTTATGCAAATTGCATATCCATTCACTATTTTGAACAACTTCAAAATCCTTTGATCAAATATCAAACTTGGAGATTTTACTATGAGATACTAGTACTTTACTAGTTTTAAATCCACTAGACATTTAGCACACATGAATAAATTCATTTGAATTTGTCCAATACTCGACAAATTGTGCTTTTGTCATTCACCCCCTTTTCCACTATGGCTTTGCAGTCATTTGGGAAAATTCAAGTAACTCCTTTTACTTGTGAGATTCAGCAACGAATTGCTTTCTAATCTCAAGGGAATTTTACTTCTAGGATTTCTCATAATTCTAGTTTACCATTATTTCCTTTGTAGTTCGTAGGCATGTCATATTCCAAAAATCATGACAAGTGATTCACAAATGTCTCCAGACAAGATATGGATTTACATTTTGAATCCTACTTTATGTAATGAAAACACTAGTGGGGAAAAACACAATGATCAATATCATTGATTCTTTCCTTCTGTGAAGAGAGTCGTTCAGGAACGTTGTCCGTTGCACTTCTCCACACTCTAATGCAGGGTTTTGAATCCTCATCGTGTTTTACACTATTTCCCATTTGCTCCATAATTGAGAAACATCACTAGAAGTGAGCTTTCTCAAGAATGCACCAAAATCCAAGCAATACAAGTTTTGCTTCTCTTTTGGTTTCAGCTATGGATTTTGTATTCAAAGTTTCCAATGAATACTCTACAAGGACTTATTCGCTATTGTTTTGGTTATATCGAATAACCCCAAAACTTTCACGAATTCAAATGGTTCACTATATTCTAATTGAGTGCTAACTATTTCTAACTAATGGTCTCTACATATACACTACAACGATCTATTTGGTGCCTTCAATTCAACCCCTAATATCACACTGTGATGCTTTGCATTTTGACGTTTCAAAACGCTTTGCATTCCACAATTTCTTTTATGCCATTCTTATAAAGTTGAATTTCATTACTATTGATCAAATCATAGTAATTGGATTCTCTTTTATATTTATACCCATTGTTGATGAAACACTTTGATCAAATCAAACAATTTCATATTCATGTTTCCTTTGGTAAACTACTTTACACATTTAAACAATCATATAATGATAATTACCATATTCGTTAAAACACAATACATCAAATATGTATTAACTTTTAACAATTCTTTAAACACATTGTATTCAAGTAATACACGGTGTTCAAGTTATTTTGCTGAACTTGGGCATGATTTATATGTGATAAGAAATCGAATGACTTTCACATATTATCACATAACTTTGAATTTAAACAATGGTTTCATTCATTAATGAACATATCATTAAGTCGGTTATTTTAAACAAGGCATTTTTAATGTTTTACAAATGTTCATGTATTATCAATTAGTTTCAAACAACAAGGATAATTCACACATAATCAAACAAGATATGAACACGAATAGAAATCATTCATAAAAGTGGAACAACTTTTTGTTACAAACTCATATGAATAACCGTCTCACTAAGTGTGAGACACACTAAAGAAGTTCACAATCTCTTGATTACAATAATCATCCTAAAACATAAACTAAATGATAAATGTCGAGGGAGAGTGTCGTCGGCCGTCATCATCATGCTCGCCATCAACACGCAACCTCACCTCCTCTCCAGCAAGCACCTCTCATGCAGAAGGACCTGTTTTCAGCAAAACAGAACAAGTATCAGATATACTTAACACTGGAAATGTGTTTGCAAGATTATAACATTTACAAAACTGTATATGTCAAATATATACCTTTGTCGTTGATGACTCCAGCAACGTTGGGTTCATCTACTACATTTCTGAAATGCGATATGAACTCGAGGAAATCTAGTGTTTCTGTGTCGCCTCTCATAATGCAGATCCTGACTTGTGCTTGGAATCTTGGTGGAAGTGACCATAGCACAACTCCCATCGCAAATGAGCTTGAGAACCAGTTGTCCAGGTAATATGCCAGCCTCATGTACGCATCGTAGATGCATAATAAGTGCTCATCCAGTGAGGAGCCCTCTTCCATCTTTATGGAGAGGAAGTCTCCCATCAGCTCATACTCCCGCATGCGCGTCTGCTCCATGAAATGTGTCCTAAGCTGTAGCATCACCGAACGAGGGTTGACATCACCCACGAAAGGCCACAGCTCGTCCACCATTCTGAAACGCATTACAACTGAAATATAGGAGGCCATCTCACGACAGAGATAGCGGTCTTTCCGCTCCTCTGGGGTCTCTAGGTCAGTGGGCTGATCCAAATCCATCCCGTCCAGTATGTAGTCGACCACGTCGTTCTCGCTAAGGAGAACATGGAGACTTGCGACCTATATGGAGAAGTTTGATCCATCTAATCTAAGCTTCTCTCCTTCTAACCAATCAATCGTCAACACGAAAGGTCCCATCTACATTTATAATTGCAAAAGGAATTTAGACTAAGTTTATAATTAAATGAGTTAATAATAATTCCACTCAGAAACACCTATCCCCAGAAGGGTTCCTAGTGATAACACGACCCCTATCAGCCACATCTTCCTCGATCATCACGACCATCAATGTGGGTTCAAGGGTGGACGCTAAACATCGGTCACATCATTCATGCGACTCGTGCTCGATCTTTCGACCATCCGCGTTCCGAGGCCACGCTTCTCTGGCGTGCTAGGCTCGCCAACTCAACTTTGTGTATTCGTTGTGCAACATGGCTTACACCCACTGTATGCGAACATAGATATGTCTGACACCCAGGCCTGTAACCCTGGATCGCCTCATACCGAAGAACTTTCTTGGTGGTGCACACTAAGGGGGAACACAATTTTTGGTAATTTTAACAGGGATCATCTTATTAGGCTACCATCGAGTATCTAATACTAGCACACAATAAGACATACAAACAATAACATTGAATGTAAATGCTATGTGATATGGTCCTTCACGTCGTGATCTCCATCCGCCATCACCGGGTTCTGGCGCTAGGGTTCCGGCGCCGTAGACACTAGGGTACCGGTGTCTTCTCGGCGTGGTAGTTCCTCACCTCCGTGACTATCTACTACTACGTAACAAAAGGTAATCACTTTACCTTTGCCACAACCATATGACAAAGCAACGCCCTCCTGCAAAACAAAGTTAGACGCCTATACTCTATCTTTGCATGTTTTACGTGGCTGAATGGGCTTTCGCACAAGAACCATTCTTACCTACGAACTTTCAGCACAACGCTAATCAAGTAGTTGTCTATACTACACCCCTTTCGGGGCCCTCCATTGCAAATGGTACACCAACTAATGCGAGAGAGACAGACACCCCCCTAAGCCACTTTATACGGTACAAGCCGTATGTCAAGCATGGACCAGTCTCGCGAATGAACGTGTAAAGTCGGTTGGGGGCCGCTTCATCAAGCATTACTACAGTATACACAGGTACACGTGGGAGGGTAACAACTAAAATATCAACGCCCACATGCTACATCTCGTGTGTTCTACCCGTACTAGCATTACTACGCATAGATCTAGCTCTGATACCACTGTAAGGGTTCTGCGTATGAAAACAATAAATTTTGCTCTACGCCCCTGAACCCCTGAACCTACCAGGACCTATCTATTAGTAATACAGTAACGGGAGGAGATTTTCGTGAACTTACCCTTGAAGACCGAAAAACATTGTCAAAGATCAGGAGAGCGTGATTGATGTAGACGAGCTGAAGCCGACCTCAAGGTCGTGATGAAGTCCTTGCGCTCCTTGGCTCCAACGACTTGAGTGCCTCAAGTGCGACATCTCATGGGGAGTTACACATGTACGGTGCCTGACGATGACTCCCGCTTCCCTGATCCAGCAGCAGTTGCAGAAGTAGAGCTCCCGGATCCGAATCCCGCAGCATGACAGCGCTTCGCGGTGAAGATGTCTCTCGCTCGCGCAGTCCATACTTGGGACCACGGTCACGAGAGAGAGAGGGGAAGAGAGAAAATATCAATTAGAGGTCCTCCCAAAAGTGTGTAGACCTTTATTGATTATTGGTGTGTTTATCTAGGCCAAATACCGCACTATATATAGGGGGAGGACGGGGCACACCCTCCCTCAAAGTCTCGGGGTGGGACTAAAGGAGAGGAGGGGGGAGGGGTGGCTGCCGGCCACCCTAGTGGGCCCCGCGCGAGGGGCTAGGCCCAGCGGGCCTCCCCCTTGGCCCCTCTCCCTCTCTCCTTTCCCCTAATGGGCCCTCTCCCTCCGGAATTGGCCCATTAAGCCTTTGACCTTTAAAATTGATTTTCTCTTTATTAAATAATTATGAATAAATGATTAAATCAACATTTAACATTCATTCACACATTATTCAATCTCCATGGCTATGGAACACCTTCCACCTCCACTCTGGACATCCTCCAGACTTACCAAAACCCTTCTGGTTTTCTCCCTACCCTTCTTCGGTGATTCCACCGACACTATAAACACTCTCTAAGCATCATCAAGCCCTTAAGCGTGATACCCCACGGTTCGGGAACACTCGAGACATGGTCGGGACACTCCCGCACCAATGATCGACAGAGGGACCTGGATGGCCATGTGACCCCTGTGCGTTCCATGAAGATCTTTTGTCGTTTGAACCGGGACAGTCGTGTCTTATTCCCTTTGTCACTCGATACTTGCATTGCCCGAGATTTGATCAATGACATCACCATGTCGTGTTCAATCTCATTACTGAACAATGATATTGACTCGTTCCGACAAGTGATATCCATGTGATCAAATCACACGCTGTGCAGCTATTGGATATAACTTATCTGAGTGGGCCCTTGAGTATCTTCTCGTCACATGGACGGACAAATCCCGCTCTTGAAATATATTGCCTCTACGGTTTCCTCTGAGTACCTGAACACACCTTTATAACCATCGTATTACCAGATGGTGTTTGATGCTATCTAAGCACTCTCGGGAGACAGTGATTGATATAGCCTCACGGTCTAAGGAATAGTCTATGAGGATCCAATTCTAATCATCGTAACTTGAACTTCGTGACATGATCGGGTCACGATGTTTAGGTTGGGTATTGGTTCATCATTTCATTCTTAGAATGTGATGACCTCATTTCCAACTGGCATAAATGCCACATGATCAGGAAACATGATCATCTGTTGACCAATGAACCAATGACTTAGAGTTTCACTAGGAACCCCTGGTTGTTTGTATATCACACGTGTATTGATGTTTCCACTCAATACAATTATAGCATGATATAAAAATTAATCATAAACTATATGAAATATGATAATAGTCCTTACTACTATTTGTCTCTAGGGCATATTTCCAACAAGAACATCATTAATACTCCCCATGAGTTTCTTTTTAGCATTATCATCAAGTGGGACATTCAAATAAAAATCTTCCAATGGTGGCAAATCAAGCATATCATAAATCCTTCTAGGCATAATAGAAACACTACTATCAAGATCACATAAAGCTTTGAAATCAAAATCATTCACTTTCATATTAATGATGGGTTCCCAACCATCTTCTTGTTTCATAGGAATAGAATCTTTATGTTTCATCTTTTATTCTTTAATTTTTATGAGAGCATCAGTAATGTGTTTTGTAAAGGCCATATTCATAGCACTAGCATTAGGACTTTTAGCAACCTTTTGTAGGAACTTAATAACTTCAAAGATATTGCAACCATCAAGATCAAAATCATAATTATCATCTAAAGTAGTAGAGCTATTACTAGCCTCAACACTGGTGGTAGTGATAGTAGAAGCACTAATGTTTCTAGCAATTTCATCTTATCTCTCCCACTTAGCATGCAATTCAGCTAATAGTCTAACATTTTCATCAATTCTAACTTGTATGGCATTAGTAGTAGCAAAGGTATTATCAATAGTTTTAGGTTTAGCAGCCATTTTATTAATCAAAGAGGATTGTGCTTCAGACAAAGATGATATATTTCTTTCAGCATTAGAAAGTTTCAATTGCAAACTAGGAATTTCCCTATTTAAACTCTCAAGTTGATGACTAATATTCTTCAAAATGGTAGATTGTTCCTCCATAGTTTTAGTAAATAATTTATTTTGTTCATATTGGATTTGCATGAAGTTTTTAGTGGCTCTTTCAACTTCTAAAATTCTTCCTTCACTAGGTGTTCCAGGTTTGCAATTATAACCAGAAGGATTATTAGGAGGGTAAGACCTATAATTGTTATTACCATAAGCATTATTGCCAAAACTGTTATTTCTTATAAAGTTCACATCAACTTGCTCTTCTTGAGAACCCAAAGAGGCTAAGGGAACATGATTTGGATCAATATGAGATTTCCCATTAACAAGCATAGACATAATAACATCAATTTTATCACTCAAGGAGGAAGTTTCTTCAACAGAATTTACCTTCTTACCTTGTGGATCTCTTTCAGTATGCCATTCAGAATAGTTAACCATCATATTATCCAGAAGCTTTGTTGCAGCACCCAAAGTAATGGTCATAAAGGTACCTCCAGTAGCAGAATCCAATAGATTCCTTGAAGAATAGTTCAATCCTGCATAAAAGGTTTGGATAATCATCCAAGTAGTCACTCCATGAGTGGGACAATTCTTTACCAAAGATTTCATTCTTTCCCAAGCTTGAGAAACATGTTCATTATCAGATTGTTTAAACTTCATTATTTGATTTCTCATAGATATAATCTTAGCAGGAGGATAGTATTTTCCAATGAAAGCATCTTTGCATTTAGTCCAAGAATCGATACTATTCCTAGTTAGGGATTGCAACCATTCTTTAGCTTTTCCTCTCAAAGAGAAAGGAAACAATTTAAGCTTAATAATATCTCCATCTATATCCCTATGCTTTTGCATCTCACAAAGTTCAACAAAGTTATTTAGGTGAGCAGCAGCATCTTCATTACCAATACCAGAAAATTGTTCTCTTATAACAAGATTGAGTAAAGCAGGTTTAATTTCAAAGAAAGTAGCTTCAGGAACAGGTGGAGCAATAGGTGTGCACATGAAATCATTGTTGTTGGTGCTAGTGAAGTCACACAACTTAGTGTTTTCAAGAGTAGTCATTTTTGTGTGTTTTAATAAAGAAAGCAAACTAGTGAAACTAATTTTTTGTGTGTTTTTATAAAGAAACAAGCAAACAAAGCATAAATAAACTAAGCAAAACAAAAACAACAAAGTAAAGAGATTGGTTATGAGGGACTCCCCTTGTGAAGATGTTCTTGACTCCCTGGCAACGGCGCCAGAAAAGTACTTGCTGACTCGTGTAATAACGAGGAAGGTATGATGAGCACAGCAGTAAGTTTCCCTTAGTTATGAAACCAAGGTTATCGAACCAGTAGGAGCAAGGAAACACCTCCAAGGTGTTGCTAGCTAGCCTTTGGCAGGGCGAACTACCGGTGCTAGCAGCAACGTGGAAACCTGCACAACACAACCACAAAACTTTGCCCCCAACTTACAGTGAGGTTGTCAATCTCACCGGTTTTGCTGAAAACAAAGGATTAAACGTATTGTGTGGAAGAAAGTAATAGTTTGCAGAAAGTAAACAGAAAGCAGTAAACAGTTGTAGATTGATGGTAAAAGGAAGGACCAGGGTCTATAGTTCACTAGTGGTGGCTCTCCTTAAGATAGATGACATGTTGGGTGACAAATTACAGCGGGCCAATTGACAAACATCGAGAAATCATACATGCATATACTAATCATCTTGACTCCTTTGAGATTTGATTGGGCATTACAACATTATACATAGACCATAATCCAACTGCATCTATGACTAATAATCCACCTTCAGGTTATCATCCGAACCCTGTCCAGTGTTAAGTTGCAAGCAACAGATAATTGCATTACGCATTGCGTGTAAAGTAAACAATACGATTGTTCTATGAACAAAGGATTGCTATTTTCTCCCTAGTAGCAACGGCACATCTAGTACCTTAGAGATTTCTATCACTTCCCCAGATTACTAAAGGCATGAACCCACTATCGAGCATAAATACTAACTCTTGGAGTTGCTAGCATCTACTTGGCCAAGATAGCTACTAACAACAGAAAGCATGCAAGGTCACAAATAACAAAGACATGATAGAATCAATAATCAATCTGAAATAGCATCTCAATATCCATCGGATCCCCGCAAACACAACATGTAGGATTACAAATAGATGATCTTGATCATGAAAGGATCTCACAAGATCTAAACATGATAGCATAAAGGAGGAGAACCAACCATCTAGCTACTACATGGACCCGTAGTATAGGGATGAACTACTCACGCATCACACCGGAGGCTTGCATGATGATGAAGAAGGCCTCCAGGGTGAATTCTCCACTCCGACAGGGTGCCAGGAAGAGCTTCAGATCCCTCCCGATCTAGGGATGGAGATGATGACTCTGAACTCTTCGTGGAATTTTGATTGGGTACTTAGGGTTTCAGACGAGGCATATTATAGGCAAAGGGGAGGCCGAGGGTGCGCTTAGGTGGCTCGGGAGGCCTGGCAGCCTGGGCCACCGGTGGTGTGGTGCCCTTGGCCCCTCTCCGTCTCGTATTCTGGCTCCGTGTCCCCCTCAGTGAAAAACTGACTTTGGCTTTTGTCCCGTCCAATTCCGAGAATATTCATTTTCTGACTTTCCTAGAACCAAAAACAGCAGGAAACATACAACTGGCAATGTGGCATCTTGTTAATAGGTTAGTCCAAGAAAGTGTATAAAAAGTACTCCAAAGTGTGGACAAAACATAAGATAGTAGATAAAACCAAGCATGGAACATCAAAAATTATGGATACGTTAGCAACGTATCAGGCGGTTAGTGGTAATCTGAAAAAGCAAGACAATGTCAAGTTCAAAGGCATAGTGAAAATAATTCAAAGTCTGCAAGATCTGGGCCAAGTAGAACTTAACCCGGCTCTAGGTGTGTGGATATTCAAAGTCTACAAGATCTGGGCCAAGTGGAACTTAACCCGGCTCTAGGTGTGTGGATATTCGAAGTCTACAAGATCCGGGCCAAGTGGAAGTTATCTCAGCTCTAGGTGTGTGGATATTCAAAGTCTACAAGATCCGAGCCAAGTGGAACTTAACCCGGCTCTAGGTGTGTGGATATTCGAAGTCTACAAGATCCGAGCCAAGTGGAACTTAACCCGGCTCTAGGTGTGTGGATATTCGAAGTCTACAAGATCCGGGCCAAGTGGAACTTAACCCGGCTCTAGGTGTGTGGATATTCGAAGTCTACAAGATCTGGCCAAGTGGAACTTAACCCGGCTCTAGGTGTGTGGATATTCGAAGTCTACAAGATTTGGGCCAAGTGGAACTTAACCCGGCTCTAGGTGTGTGGATATTTCAAGTGTCCAATATCTGGGCCAAGGGAACTTAACCCGACTCTATGTAAATATTTGAAATTGCTAAGGACGGAAACCAAATTCTCTAGGAGCATCCGACTGAGTAACAAGTTACTCCCTCGGAGGCTCGGGGACTAGGGCTATATCTACAAGTGCTCATCTATACAAAGTACCACAACAGAGGAAAAGAGTTACCTCCATCCGGCCAGCCAAAGAGATGGCCTTGGTGGCGGAGTTCATCTGCGCGCTGAACTCGGCTGGGCCGAACTTCTCCGCCAGATCATCCCTTGGATCGATGAATTCAGCGTTGTTCCAGTTTTTCACATACTCCAGGAGGAGTGGACTGTAACTTTTGCCGCTGGGAGAGTAGTTTGGCACCAGGCCTTTGACATGGGCTTATCGCCTAGCAGATTGAGCTACATCAGGGCTGGTATGCAGGACCAGCTGCCGGCTACCCTCTGCTCCGGTAGCGGGAGACCCCAAGATGATGCCCTTAGCTGATCGGGCAGCTTTCTTGAGGTTGTCGGATGACGGAGGACGCGGTAGAAGATCCGAGGCTGCTGACCCGGAAGGAGCTTGGGAAGCTGGCGGAAAAATATCTGCAATAGACGCCGTTGATCCGGAGGCGGCCGATGGAGCCTTTCTCTTTGGGGCCTTGGTCGAAGTTGTGGCTGCTGAGGCTGATGCTGGTGATGCTGCTGATGTTGATGGTGCTGTAGCTGGAACTGGTGCTGCTGGTGCTGTTGGTGCTGCTGGTTCTAAAGACACTTGAACGGGAGAAGAACTTGATTGGGGTGGTGCCGATGAAACTGGCACCTCAACACTTGGCGCTGGGGCCGAAGAGGAACTGGGAAGATCCAGCATGGCCATATCCTGAGCTGACCCACCACCCCCCGCGCTGACATTGCCCTCCTCATGGTGAGGTGGGCTCTGATCAGGCGTAGCCGCGGAGCCCTCTTGGATAGGGATGAGCGGGCGAGTGTCGTCATCGTGGGGGAGGGGGGAGAAGGGCTGCTTTGGATTGAAGATGCTATGCTGAAGCTGCTCTAGGTAATGACCCTAGGAGCTCTGAAAAGCAGAAAAGCACCAAGTCAAAAAGAGAAAAAAGAACCGATAAGAGACAAAGGCAAGCACATAAAGGAAAAAAACCCAAGTGCAAATGCAAAGAGACTTACTCGTACGAGGTTGGGGGTGCCCAGGTTTGGGCACCCTCCGGACAGTGCTCTTGGCAGCCGGCTTAGTCGAGGCTTTCACCCTGGACTTTTTCTGCCTCTTCTTGGGCGGCGACACCTCCGAAGCTGCGGTCGAGGTAGCCGCACGCTTTTGGGAAGGAGCAGGGACCGGACCACCCGTGGCAAGGGGGGAACCTCGTGGACCTGACCGGCTGGGTTAGCTGAAGATTCAAACATAACCAGATATGCGTAAGAGATGAAAATTGGGTCAAATACCTATAGGACCTCAACGTCTGAGTCATCATCATCCGGCCAATCCCTTAGAGAAGAGACCTTACCAGAGCCACGTTTGACAACGTCCGGAGTGGGAAGGAAGGTATCCAGATCAGGATCCTCCTCGTCCTCTTCGGCATGGTCCGGTACCCACTTTCTCGCTAGCACCTCGCCATCTTCCAGTGGCTGCTGGAGGAATCGCTGAGAACAAGACAGCAATTGCTAAGTTATGAAAATAATCCGACATACAGAGAAGATCCGGAAAACAGTAAGAAGGAAGTTTACCTTTGGAGGAGGGTTGTCCCGGGTGAAGGGCTCGATCCCCCATTCCCAATCTTCGGAGAATTCCTTCTCCACATTGAAAATGGCCTTAACCCGGTGGTAAACCTCCGAGTTATCGAGCTCAAAAGATGTTACATTGTAAAGTGTTACATTGATACTATTTTTGTCACAAGATACAAATTAAATTTATCTCAATTTAGAATATGGGTGGCACAATGTAATGGAAAGGATGTTCCATGATGGATTTGGATGAGTTCCAGAGTTGAGACATTGTGACGGATACTACAACAAAAGGCTAAGTATATAACTGCTATAGTAGCAGCAAAGGAGGGCATTTGTGTTAAATAGTTTGTTATCAAACTAGGTGTGGTTCAAAGTGGGCTAATACTATGAAGATATATTGTGTGACAATAATATCAACATATTTTAACCGGAACGAACTAAAGGTCTCACCAAAGGACCAAATTTATACAATGCCATCTCATTTGAGAATGAGTGATGCGTCTGAGGCATAAAGACATGCAAATACACGGACCTGAAATGGGATCCGGAGATTATGTTAACCACTAGCAATCGCGTCTATGCAACACCATAAAGCCATAGGTGTTCAATACGCAAAGTTTTTCAAACTAGATTATTGACTCTAGTGCAAGTGGGAGACTGAAGGGAATATGCCCGAGAGGCAATAATAAAGTGGTTATTATCTTATTTTATGTTTATGATAAATGTTTATTTTTCATGCTATAACTGTATTAATTGGAAACGTCAATACATGTGTGCTGATCATGGACATTGGATGTTGTTAATAACGAGGTCACAACATTAGTGGAATGGTGTGATGAACATTCATCCGAAGTATAGCATTACGATCAAAGTCATTATGTTTAGATTGCTATAACATCATACGAAGTAATCTTAGTCCTTAGACCATGAGATCATGTTAATTGCTAACACCAGAAGAGTATCTTGATAACACTAAATGTCACACCGTAACAGGGTGACTATAAAGGTGGGTTCAGTGCTACAAAGGTGTTATGTTGAGGCTCATGGATCAAGAGTGGAATTTGTCAATCCCGATGACGGATAGATATACTCTGGGCCCTCTCGGTGATATCACATTAAGATAGCTTGCAAGCAAGTGATGTGATCACTAGAATGTTATATCACGGGAACGAGAAAAGAGTGCATGTTGGCAACGAGATCAAACTAGGTATGGAGATACCGATGATCTAATCTCGGACATGTAATATATCGCGAGACAAAGGGATTTAGTTACTAGAGTTAAAGGTTCTCACGATCACAAAAGTCATCGTTGAATGTGTGAGAGTCAGTATGGATCTCCAGGTCCCGCTTCTGGTTATTGATCTAAGAGGGGTCTCGATCATGTCTGCATTATTCGTGAACCGTAGGGTGACACACTTAAGGGATACCGACACCATTTGGAGCAAATATGTTTCAGATAAATATTTAAGAACGCGCTAGAATTATTTCAATAGACACCGAAAATGTTTCAGGTGAAATTGCTGAAATTGGTTCTGCATGTAATATTGAAATGTTGCAGGGGGTTTTATGTGAATGTTTGTTAATTAAAGTAATTAACAAAATTCTGAATAAAAAATAATAAAAGAGTTTTATTAAATGAGAGAGCATTAAATTTGGAGAAATTTAATGCATTTAAAGTGGGGACTTTAAAAGGGAATGTGAAGAGGCATTTTAATGTGGAGGGGTTACCACCACATGAATGGAGGAGGTGAAGGGGCACCCCCCTTGAGGCACCGGCCATGGGGAGGGGCACCCCCTCGTCCTATAAAAGGCCACCCTCTCCTCACTTCTCACTCACACCTCCTTGTGAAGGATCTCTCTCCCTCTCTAGTATTATTCCCCATGGTCTCAGATTAGCGAGATACATGTTCTCGGTGGCTTTATATGGAAAGGAGTTGCTGCTTCCGCTGTTTTGCTGGAGCGAGGGACGGAGGTTGTCGGGGTACCGGACGTGTGTGAGATCACAGATGCACCGCTGCTTTGCGGTGCTGGACTTGGTGGTGCTGGGGCTGGATCTGATGGACGTGCTGGAGCCGGACCTGCTGGACTTCATCACGATCTTGAGATCGGCAAGTGTACGACTACATCAACCACGAGTTCCTACTCGTTAACAAAACTCGTTGTCTTCGAGGGTAAGTTCTCGATGGATGTATGTCCACCTGTTGCTCTGTACCTAGTAGATAGATCTTGGCGTATAGTTCTCGTCGTAGGAATTTTTTGTTTTCTATGCTGCGAACCCAACAGTGGTATCAGAGCCAGATCTATGCGTAGGTGCTTTGCACGGGTAGTACACATATGTTTATATGTGGGCGATGATGATCATGTTATTGCATCTTTTATGTATTTTGGATATTGGTGGCATAGTGGGATGAAGCGGCCCGAACCAACCTTACATGTCATCGTACATGAGACCGGTTCCACGACTGACATGCAACTTGTTTTGCATAAGTGGCTGGGTGTCTCTCCTACTATAGTTAATATCTGATTTACAACGAGTTGCTAATAACTTGGTTATCCTCGTTGTGGTTCATGTTCGTAGGTAAGAACGGTTCTATCTCCGAAAGCCCTAAGCCACGTAAAACTTGTAATTGATAAATTAGAGGCGTCTAGTTTAGATCGTTGCTGGGCTAGTGTCTTGATATGGTATTGTTGTAAGTAGATGTATGATAGATACTCTTACAACATATTCAACGTGTAAGTTCCATAGACCTTGGCCTTACACACAAAGGAATGATAGAGATCATACCACGATGCAAATGATAGAGATCAAATGCATGGACCATATCATCTCACTTTACACATTAGATGTTAGCATCTTATACTGCTAGTTTGACACTTTCTGTAGCATTGTAAGATGATCCCTTATTTAGATATCAAGATAAAAATATGTTCTTCCTTAAGTATGCACCGTTCTATGGATCAATTTCGAGACATCACGTGATGATCGGGTGTACTCGACTCTACGCTTTCATACAACGGGTGTAAGACAGTTTTACACACGCGAGTACTAAGGTTCTTACTTGGCAAGCCTAGCATGTACAGACATGGCCTTGGAACACGGTCCAAAAGTTTAAGCATGAGTCATATAGTTGATATGATGCCCATATAGATGCTCGCCTTTGAAGCTACACCGACTCACGTGATGATCGGACTTGGTGTAGTGGATTTGGTTCATGTAATCATCAAAAAGGCACAAGGGATGTCGTTTTTGAGTGGGAGTTCATTTTTAATTTGGATTAGTCGAACTCAATTTGTCATAAACTAAATCGAAGTGAATTTGCATAATTTGTTGTAGTCATTGTCGTCTGTTCACTACCTTATGCTTAGTTTTAATTGAGATAATAGAACTATATAATTCTGGATATTAACTTTACGAACTGGTATCGTATTGTTTTGAATGTCAATTTAAAGTTTATAAGTCCTATTGCAAACTTTCAGCAAACTCTATTTACTCCATGAAGTTTAATAAGTAGTATTAAATCAAGAGTAAGAATTCTAATATTAGTATCTAAAGTATCATGTTTGCCTCCATGATTATTGATATTCAAAAGTTATTTTAATATCAAGATTATATAGGAGCTGGAAATTGTTTCAGAAACCATCATGTGTGAAAGATATTGTGATATTTGAAACAATGTTTTTTGGTTGCATTATGATAGTGTATAATTTAGCAAAATACATGTTCTCATATTGTATGAGAATTTGTAAAGGATGGAGATACTAGGCATCCGGATCTCCCAAAAAGGTTTTTGGGAACTAATATTATACTTGCGATTTTTCCTTACAGGCTATAGTAGCTTGATCATGAAAGTTATCATGATAAGGATGAATAAAAGATGTAAGTAAAATATTTACTACACTGATAGATTACTAAAAAATGGATTTTTGAAAGAACACCAAACATTTAATGTGGTGATCCAATTCAAAGTGCAAGTCCAAAGGTATTAGTATTTGACTATACACGCTTTGTACTACGTGTGATATGAATGACACCACTATTGATATTGATAGATTCTTTTAAAAGAAAAGGAATTGTTGAAAGAAAATCTATAAAATATTTGGCAGAAAAGAAAAGGTTGGAGATGTCCAACTTAGGTATATAGAAGATATACATGTTATGGCTGTATTCCTTGCTTGTTAAACAATGTGGTTTTGAGGTATTGGATACCGAATTGGTTGGTATGAAGTGTCATACAGGATAATGAAATTCATGAGCTACAATGGCCTAAGTAACTAGCAAGAGAATAAGTGATGATGTTTATCGAAAACAAATAAAGTGTTATTGTGTTTTTCGTTATCGTCAAACCTAGCCTTCAAGATTTGTTTTAATAATTGTTATTTTGTTCCGGTATCTATTATATATTAAAAGTACATGACGGGTTAACCAGAAAAAAGATACATGTGCTAGAAAATCTCACAAAAATCCAAAACATCTGGCCATTGATTTTAGCATACCAATAATCCACAACCAATGGATCGTAAAAGTCTTAGAAATTACCCACCTATGCCACTGTACGTAAAATACCTCTCTATATTTAGGGAAAATTTGCTACGGGACACCGTTATTTTCTGTCATTTGCTTTCCTTTTTTGGCTCCGTGGTGTGTCCTGGCAAATGTGCCACAAAATTGTAATGGTACCTGACAAAGACACAATTGAACAATGTGTTTCAGCAAATGACAGTGACAGAAAATAACGGTGTCCTGTAGCAAATTTTCTCCTATATTTACTAACCCTAGGCTATAACTTGTTTTGTTTTTACCTGACTCCTTCTATTCAGTGCATAGGAATATCGGCAGTTTGGCGATCCATTGGGGCGGCGGATTAGATCGATGTCTTCTAGACCAGTAGACCCAGGGGCGCCTCGTGGAGGTACGTCTTGAGCCGGATCAGATCGCTCTCTGCTGCTCCTCCGTGGGAATCGCCAAAACGGCCGGTGCTGTTGGCAACGTCACATGGGGTGCGGCATGGTACGCTGATAATCCAAAACTAGACGTGTGTTTCCTTCACCATTACGAGGCAGCTGGATGAATATATGCATGCGTTGGAGAAAACTAAATCAAGGATCCGTTGGAGCAAAAAAAAGGATCCATAGGAGCAAATCTGAGCTCAGCTACCCATGTACGGAATCGACCACCAACAACCAAAAGAAGTGGCTGGTATGTATTGATTATTGATTCTTTGTATGTTGAATTTTCCTGATCTATAGATTGAAGTTTTTTTTTAAAACGCTGATGGAATTTTTGTTTTGTATTTGGGTCATCTATATCTACACTTAACTTTTCCCACGATTGAATACATGTTGATCTAAAATACATCTGTTGTTAGAAATAGAATATATTATTTTCACCAATTTGATCTTAATATATTTCTATGTTTTCTGATTCAGAGTTTGTAAAGTCCAAATACAAGCATTCTAGGACGTTGTTTATTTTCCAAGGGAGGAGATTTATTGGCAGGTCCAAAGTCTAGACTCAAGGGTGCTTTACCCATTAAACCATGGTGTATTATCCTCATACTTGTAGCTTTGGTTGTAGAATAAAAACCTACAAAGAAGAGTAAACGTTAATAATTTTGCAGGCAAATTGCTACTCTTTAGCGCCAACAAGAAGCGACCATGAAAGAGAAATCATACCCAAGTGCAGAAGGCAAACAAATCCCTGTGAAAACATTTCATAACTACTAATATTTAGTAATTTTTTACCTCCAAAGTACAGATGCAGAGTGAAATATTTGTTAGCTATTACTCGGGTATATATACTCCCTCCGTCCCAAAATAGATGTCGAAGTTTTGTCAAAATATGGATGAATCTAGACATTGTTTAGTATATAGATTCATCCAATTTTTGACAAATCTTCGACATCTATTTTGGGATGGAGGGAGTACTAATAATGTATTGCAAAACTGAAAGAGACAGAAAGTGAAACTGTAGTCATGGTTCCCATTGGTAGGGAGCATCTTTGTCTGCTTGCCCCTAGGAATGGACACAAAAGAAAACATCTGGACATTCATACAGTGCATCCTAATTAGACTGATAAATCACAACCGTGTGATATAGATTTATGTGAACATTAGGATCTCTGCTATCTCGTAAAAAAACTGTACTCCCTCCGACCAAAATTACTTGACTTGATTTTGTCTAAATTCGGATGTATCTAGCACTGAAACAAGGCTAGATATATTCTAATTAAGACAAGTCTTAGTCAACTAATTTGGATCGGAGGGAGTAGTTTCTTTTGTTCCATGTGCAACAGGCACCCTGGTAAACCATGTGACTTCTCCTCGACGGCGTTTGATTCATAGCCCCCACTCAAGAGATGAAGCCGGCACCACAATGGATAGCTCTCATCAAGGGTTTGTGATTTTCCATTCCCTAATCAGGATTCACAGGGAAATTGACATACATGAATTGGTGAAGAAATGTATGCTCGCTACACCCTGCTGCTGTTTTGAAAGTCTCACTACCGCATGAGGAGGTACATCATCATGGAGAGAAAATAAAGGGTCGCAGGCCATTATTTGTGATACGTTTGTCATGCAGTTTAATGTTCTGAAGATGTCGCAAAATATCACTGCACAACGCATGGGGCACACCCATTATCCATCCGTTGTGCGTCCTTGCCATGTACGATATTTGGTCTCCAAGATTGTAAGATTCGTCATCTAGGTTACCTCCTGCAAACTTATCCTAAGCTTCTCTAATAGGAAACTTATAGTAAGGGAGAAGGCCCTAGCGTTGTATATCCTCATGAAAGTTTTGGTTTCTCTATGATCTGTGCAGTATGACATTAGCTTCTCCCTAATAATTTCTAAATGTTAGATGATTGAACTAGCATCTGCAGTATTTGTGTTCAGATGAAATTATCTCCATTCTGAACTAGATGTTGTCAAAGACATCACACTTTTGACAGGAATTCAGGCTCCCATATAAATTCGTTTGCCTTCTGAATGAACAAACTTTATGCACGATTTAACGGCCATAATTTCAGTTCCTAGTTATCCATACTTCCTATTGCGGTTGAGGCATTTTAATGAATTTAAAGTGGGGACTTTAAAAGGGAATGTGAAGAGGCATTTTAATGTGGAGGGGTTACCACCACATGAATGGAGGAGGAGAAGGGGCACCCCCTTGAGGCGGCGGCCATGGGGAGGGGCACCCCCTCCTCCTATAAAAGGCCACCCTCTCCTCACTTCTCACTCACACCTCCTTGTAAAGGATCTCTCTTCCCCTCTAGTATTATTCCTCATGGTCTCAGATTAGCGAGATACAAGTTCCTAGTGGCTTTATCTGGAAAGGAGTTGCTGCTTCTGCTGCTTTGCTGGAGCGAGGGACGGAGGTTGTCGGGGTACCGGACGTGTGTGCGATCACGGATGCACCGCTGCTTTGTGGTGCTGGACTTGGTGGTGTTGGAGCTGGATCTGATGGACATGCTGGAGCCGGACCTACTGGACTTCATCACGATCCTGAGATCGGCAAGTGTACGACTACATCAACCATGAGTTCCTACTCGTTAACAAAACTCGTTGTCTTCAAGGGTAAGTTCTCGATGGATGTATGTCCACCCGTTGCTCTGTACCTAGTAGATAGATCTTGGCGTATAGTTCTCATCGTAGGAATTTTTTTATTTTCTATGCTGCGGACCCAACAGTTGATACGTGGAGATGAAGTCAAAAAAGAAATCTAAGGTAGGAAGGCCGAAACTGCGCTGAAAATGAGAAATAAAAACAACATACTCTCCATGATTGGGAGAGGGGGAAACATCACCGGCGACGAGGCGACATGTAATGCCAGCGGGGATATGGCGCGTGGCACTGAGCTAGTCTAGATCATCCGCCGCGCTCGCGGCCTTCTCCTTCCTCCTCCTATTGCGCCACCACGGCAGCCTCCTCCTCAGTCATGGCGAACTCGAGGTCTTCGAGAAGGAAATCAGAATAACAATAACCGGTGGCGGGGAACCGAGAAGCACAGGGCCCCATGGTGAAGCACTTGAGCGGGAGCGGTGGCGCAGGCGCAAGGTGCTTCCTGAGAACGGTCGTGACGGTGCAGTAACGGCAAAGAAGCAGCAGTGGCGATGGAGTTGTAGTGAGAGAGAAAGGAGGCTGGGAAGCGTGAAGGAAATGGGGAACTTCCCCAAAGATTTCCCCAGGCCCCCTACTTAACCGCGCGAGAGGGCGTGTAGTGGGATCCTTTGCGGTTGCCACGCCACACACAATAGGCATGTACGCAGTCGAGTCAGCCAGTCAGAGCGTGGCCACAGCAAGGACCACATGGAGCAGAAGATCCCATGACGCGATGTAATGTTACAATTAATGAGGCGCTGTAGTGAAGGGACGCGCGCAGCAGTTATTCCTGACATTGCGACAATAACTGGCGCATTAAATGCACATGGCCCTTAAAATAAGGCAAAATGATGATTACCCTCCACGTAGGACGTGGGGAAGCGTACGACAGAAGGAAAAGATAACCCGCTTAAGCGAGCAAAAGACCCGACCAGCGAGGAATAACTCGGAATGAGCCAAGGGATCGCTAGAGGAAAAGCCCTGGGTTACGGGATAACTCAGCCAAAGAGGCAGAGATCCGGATATGGGAACCTGCTGTGGCCTTAACAATTAAAAGTTGCTAAGACCGCACCAGCTTCGGGGACTAATGTTGGGGGGATAGCCCCGGGTAGGATAACGCCGGGGTATAAAGGCCGAGTTAGTCGGGGTACGGCGCGGTCAAAGCAAGTGCTGGCCGGGTCACCTCAAGGCAGGCCGAACCATGGAGTGACCTAGCCTGTGGAGCATCTCCTTAGCCGTAGCCCGGCCGGCATAAAATATATGACGGCCATGTTTGTCTATCTATTATGCAGGTACCTTCGTAGCCGGATTAGCCACGTGCTAGCCGGACTATCATATGGCTTCCAAGAGAAGGAAGGAATCCCCCGCTAGTCAAAAGGTGGCTTTATTAGCTGTAGCACGAGCGAAGCAAAGCAAAGAGGAGGACCAGCGGGTCAGGGGCGACCAAGGTGACATGGGTAGTGTCGGCTGACGTAGCCCTTGTCTAGTGATGCTTAAAGACAAGGATTACGTTGCGGGTTATGTCCAAAGCCCGGACGAGCCATTAAAGAGAATAAAGAAGCATCTAGCTTTAACCAAGGGGCATATTCGGAGAATATGCTGCCACGTGTGCCCTAGCTTTGTAACCCGGGCTCCCCTATATAAGGAGCATCGGGGCCTCCATAGAAGGGGATGGATCATTTTCTCTGTCTAAGATAGAACTCTAGAGCTAGGTTGTGGGGGGTAAGAGACGTAGTCTCCTTCTCACCAATATCTTGAAGAGGACTTGTAAACAAAATTGATAGAGAAAATACAAGAACATCTGTGCGTGGAATCACCACGTTCTCCCTCCCTGGATTCCCCTAGCACACATTGGCCGATCTTTAGCCTATCCATGGCATCTGCCGTGCCACCACCATGACAAAGTGTATGTATCTTACCTTTATGTAATGAACAAGCATGGGAGCCTCGAAGCGTTCTCGGGGACTCCGCAATAAATTAGCAAGTCATGCTGCACAATTTGGCTTTTCCGACTGCATTATTCTAACCCCGGAGCCGGCGACTCGCTGGTTGGCCTAGACAGTCACGCAATCCACGCGGTAAAGTACTGTACACGGCTCCAAGGGTTCCCTCTTCAGTTCCGGCTACAGCCGCAAGCCGACTGATAGACCCGGCAAGAGCAGAGAGCCCGAAGACCCTTATACGAATAAACCTCAACGAAAAAAAAGCGTCTGGATGTTCCGGTTGCGCTTGCTCGCCCAAGGCTAATAACCAAAACCCGAAGTATCATGCAGTACGCCTACTAGCTACCCCTTCGTCTTCGTCTCACGACCAACAAGGGCACAACAGCAAATTGGCAAATGCTCACTGAAAAAAGGGCAAAGTCATTGGCTTCACGCGAAACAGCACAATTTCAAGACTAGTAAACCTCAGATGACAATTCTATTTGCATCTGTTTAACCAGGCAAACAACTTGTTTGTTTTCTCATCTTTGCATGAGCCAAAGTTCCATGAAAAACGCCCAAGAAGGAGGCTAGTCACTTCCCAGATGGCAGAAGAGCAGGTAAAGGAGCTTTGACCCAGCTGTATTCTCCAGCCGGCTCGAACCTCTGGACTACACCCCGTGGGTGCGCTCGTGCGCCCCCACACAGAAACCTGCAAACAGACAACAACATAAATGAGATTCGACCTGGCTGTATTCTCCAGCTGGCCTGAACCTCGGGGACTACACCATATGGGTGCGCTCACGCACCCCCACACAGAAACAGGCATGCAACAAATGCAAGACAGAAAGTGCATATAAGAAGCATGAGCAAATATCCAAAGGGAGGCGATGCTCCCACCAAAGTTCAATATAGAACAAAAACAGTTGTTCACCAACACAAAATAATAAATTTGTCACCTACAAATACTCCCAACATCCCGAGGTTCAAGCGTGCTGACTGGCAGGAGGGTCGGAAGCATCAGCTGGGGCATGGCTGCTGGTGGCAACATTGGCCGAGGCAGTCTCTGGCGCAGCCGGGGCTTCTGTGCGCGCCACGTCCGGACTAAAGGGATACGGCTCCGTGCCAGACGGATCACCGAAGTCACGGTCCAGCTGGACGAAGCTCCCAATCTTCACGCCACAAGAGCGGATAACAGGAACCTCGGCGCGAAGCTGCTCATAGCTGGTCCCTTGGCGAAATCCGCGAGAGAGACTTCATAGATCCACGTCTGGGTACCAGGACTTCAGCAGGGCTAGGACCATCTCTTCGCCGCCGCGTGCTGCCCACTCCCGAGCCACGTCCATAAGGTCTGGAGCACGCGAAAGCCTCTCGGCCAGAGCATCCATGGTGGCCGGTTGGACGGTTTCAGGCCAGACATAGTCATAGACCTCGAGAGCAGCGGTGCACAGCTGCTTCGCCTCCTCGCTAATAACCGCCACCAGATCCGTTGGGTGGAGATCCCGCTCTGGGTCCGTCTCAAGGATGCGCGCTAGCGCCTGGTCAGTCGCCTCAGGATACTGAGCTGCACCCGGGAAAAGAGACAACGATCAATATTGGCTGCGGAAGACAAATGGCAATGCTAGTCCGATTTAGGATACTTACTAATGAGCATCTCAGCGATCTGGCAAAGCTCCCCCAACGATGCCATCTCCTTGGCCTGGCAAGCCTTTAGAGCATCCTCCTGAGTGGCATAGAGCATCTCCAGGTTCTTCGGCGCGGTGGTCCGGGTGTCCGCCACCTTCTTGGCTTGGTTAGCCTTGACCTCCCTCTACTGCTGATGCGCAGACAGCTGGGCAATCTGGTCCTGGCGAGCTTTATTGGACTCCTCCAGCCGGCCAACCTCCCCCTTCAGCCTGGCCACCTCGCGGTCTCGGTCCGCCAACAGAGCTACAGGAGGGTACCCAATGGTTAACAAGAAGCGCGAGAAGTCGTGCAATCGGGAGGACATGGCAGAGCAAGCAATCTTACGACCCAGATCCTACGAAGCCTTGGCACCATCGACAAGGACCTTCTGCAGGAAAGAAGGAAGTAAGAACCAAAAGAACCAAAAGATCCAGCTAAAGAGAAAGATAACAAAAGTGGCAAAGGAATACATACCTCGAACGAGGCCCCCAATGCCTTGGCCTATCCAAGCCCCCGCCCAAAGACTCAACCAGGGCGCTACTGCCATCAGCCTGTGGGCGCCGCCTCGGCTATGGCAAGGCAGGGTACAAGCATACAGCGGCAGCCAAGGCCCACCGGTGACTGAGGTCATCATCGCTCCCCGCGCCTACGGAGGGCCCTCCCGCCAGCTGGGCAGGGACCTCTGGCGGTGGCACCTCCACCAGGTCCTCCACCCGGTAGGCGTCAGGGCCAGCCCCCGCCGTCAAGCTAAGGGGAGGTGCGGCCGCATCACTGCGCCTAGGCAGGAGCACCTCGGAGAGCCGAGAGATGGCGCTGGCCCGGTGCAGCGTCACAGGAGCAGCCGGTGGCACCATCTCTGCCGCGTCCGTGTTGGTCCCTGCAGGCGCAGTCTCGGAGGTCGCAGCCGGCTCGCTGGAGTCCCCAACCCCGGCAGGCGGAGGGGCGGATGTGGTGGCGATGGTCGTGGAGCCGGGAAAGGTCATCGCCTCGCTACAGAAAGGACAAGGGCGAAATAAGCAAGCGCAAGCCCACCAATGCAAGCAAGGGGTACATGAGCATGTACCTGGCGACGCTCGGCATGACGGCCGCGGCTCTAGGACGGCGGATTTTCTTGGCGGCACCCGTAGCCGGCGCGATGCTGGTCTAGGTGGCTCGTTTCCCCTGGCCCTGGGCGCGGAGGATTCAGCCAGATCCACATCCTCACCGTGCGTGGCTGCTCCAACACACAAGCGGAATATCAAGTTTATGGCTAAAATGCACTGGAAGCAAAGTAGATAGGGACAAGGAAAAACTTCTCACCGGGTGGGAACTCGCAGCCCTCGTCAGCCCACATGGGGAACCGCTCTGGCTCCGTCTGCGGGTACTTCGCGGGCTTGTAGTCCGCAGAGAAGAGGGGGAGCTCACCGTCCCCAATGCCATCCTCCACTAGTTGTGCCGTAAAGAGCTACTCAACAGGGGAAGATAAGAGGCACGAAACAAAGATCCCTCGGGAAAAATTTACTAGGAGAAGGGAAGGAAAAGCCTACCTTCGGCGGAAGCTGGCCGCGGTGGTACGGCCGGGAAGAGAACTCCCAGTCCTCTGCCAGCGCCTCCTTCGAGATGGTGGCGAGCCACTCGCGGAGGGCCGCGTACGGCACATCCAGCCGAGAGACCCGGGTGGGATCCAGATGGCCGGAGAGGTGGCACATCTTGTGCGACCGCTGCTGTAGCGGAAGCACACGATTCGCCATCCAGGACAGCAGAATGTCCCGGGCGGTGAGCCGCTCCTTCTCCACCAGCACCGCCAGCCGGGCGACCATCCGGTCGATGTCTGCCTGGGCGCCCAAGTGCTGGACACTCCAAGCCTTCCGGGTGGAGGGAACGTTCGAGAAGATTGGAATTTTGATCCAATCTACCTCGGTGGCATTGCACACGTAGAAGTACAAGCGCTTCCACAACTTGACGGTGTCCGGGAGCTCCAGGCGCGGCATCACCATTGAGGGTTACGGATAGATGGCGCAACAGCCCGTCTCTGTCAGCGGACCACCCCTCCCCACCACCTGAACCTTGAAGTAGAAAAACTTCAAGAAATTCGCGGCGTCAGGGCGGATGCCGAGGTAAGCCTCGCAGCAGGCCATGTGATGCACCAGCATCGCCACGGTGTTGGCTCCGAGGTGGTGGAGCTGGAGGTCGAAGGAGACGAGCAGCTCTAGGACGAACCTTCTCAACGGCAGCCCGAGGTCGTGGGCGAAGAGGGCAAGGAAGACGACGGCCTCACCGGGCTGAGGGTTGGGCACCTGCTCATCCTCCGGCGTGAGGTGGTGCTTCACCAATTGTTCCGGCGGCAGGAACTTCCTTCGCTCCTCGGTGACGTAGGAGCCGCACCACCTGCCGGTGCTCTCCGGCAACATCCTGTCGGGGAAGGTAGCCATGTTGGAAGCGCACGGGCTCGTCGTCGCGAAAGAAGAAGAATAGCGCCGGTGACAAAGGCACTGGCGCAGACAAGAAGAAGAAGGCTAGGGCGCAAAGGAGAGCAGAGGTAGCGGGCGCAAGAAGATGAAGTGAGGAAGCCTGCTCCCTCGCATCCCTACTTATCGGGGCAGAAGAACTTCACCAGTTGTCCTCCCTCCCCACCACGTGGCAGGCAACTCCGCACCTCCACACGACGGTTCGGGGAAGATCGTGTGTGCCCACGCGGCATACACAGAAGACCCCACAGGAGTTACTATGGGAGGAAAACCGCGCCCACGATCCCCAAGAAAACACAATGATGAAGACGTGCGCGCGGTTACCAAACACTGCCGCGACAGGCCAAGAAGTCAAACTGATGCAACGCGCACCAGAAATGGCAGGAGTGGCTGACACGAGCAACGACGATAGCAAACTGGCGATCCCTCTCCCGGCCAGATGCTGCAGCAGGTCCATGTGATCACCGCTCACACCCTGTGGGTGGGGCCATCGGCTCCATAGCCGGGAAACTACAAAGAATCTCTAGCCGGTAGAAGACAAGAGCTACAAGACAAGACCAAACGACAAAGTCTCTGCATCACCAATCATTTCAAATTCGACCAATGAGCACACAAGAACTTCTCCGCGTGGCGAAGTCCTAACGCGCTCGGGGACTAGTGTCGGGGGGATGACCCCCGGGTAGGCTAAGACGGGGACAACCGGTCGGCTCCAAAGAGCTCTGGCCGTTTGGACCCAAGACAAGGAACCACGGCCGAATGGAACCCTCCACCCGGTCCGCATCCAAGTTTCCCTGGCTGGCCCGTCTAGCTGGGTGGCCAGAAGAACCGACTGGGAGGCTGCTCCTAGCCAGCCGCCTCAGATCCACTGGCCATGGTACTATGGGGGTGACACTCCTTGCTGAGTGCACCTCTGACCGGACAGGCTAGCTAGCCCGGTCGGCGCTACCGAACAACTGTGCCAAAGCTAGAGGCTGACGAGCAAAGCAAGGGCTGACGAGTAAAGCTCCGGCTTACGCATAAAGAGCCGGCTGACGAGAAAGAGCCGGCTGACGAGTAAAGCGGAGGCGCTAGACACTATAGCGCTGTCCTACCCTATACTGGAGGCTTGACTGGACCCAGGCCTACCGTTTAGGCCCATCCATCCGGCCCACTTTGTAAGCCTAGATCCAAAGTGTAAACCCTAGAACCCATTATGTAATCTACCTCCCCAACCGGTATATAAGTGTCAACACCCGGATTTTTAATCCCAGATGCCCGTTATGCCATACCTCGCAATCCCAGGATTACCATTTTTGCGAGACATAACGGATTGGATATCACAGTACATCATCCATTACAAACCAAACATAAGGTTTTTACACAAATAAGGATCTCATGATCCAGTCTTTAATACAACAAGCAGCGGAAATAAACGATTGCGTAGCGGTGGCGTCCATCTTCAGGGGGCACAGGCAATACTGACGAAGGCAGATAGTCCTAGTTCTCATAGCCGTCCTGCTGACCATCATCTTGATAATCTCCTTCATAGTCTAGCCATGATAATACCCAGGGACAAAAGCCATGAGTACTCTTTAAGTACTCGCAAACTACTACTAACAAGGGGTATAATTCTAAGTTAAAGTACTAAATCTAAGTTAACCCTCAAGTTAAGTTTGAAACCTAAGCTGAGTTCAGAAGCAAAGAAAGATAAAATAAAGTTCTAGAATTACTTAAGTTGGGAAGCTAGTATCATCAACACAACCCTGCGGTGGTCAAGTCAAAGTTCATCATTCATTTCAAGTTATTTAGAAAACATCTGACAACGAAACAGTATGGCCATTCCAACTGTCCATAACCACGGACGCAGCTATTCAAATAGTTTGACACTCTGCAGAGGTGGTACACTTTCACCACAAGATTTGATACATCTGTCAGGGATAACCCTGAATCATCATACTTAGTATGCAGATAATCAAACATAACCTTCCCTTTACACACCCTAGTACCAGCACCTCTCCTATGAGCATGGCCTCCCAACCATGACCATCACCATCTTGGGCAATCGTATAGGTGGACATCATTGAGAGGTAGCCTCAGCTCAAATCTCTCCCGTGAGGGAACTAATACTAATGCATATAAATTTCCAGCTAAGCCTTACCCAATTCAGGTAATGTGGTTGTACGGTAAATTTGGAATGGTATCGCATCCGAATCCAACCATCAGTTTTATAAAAGGGTTAAGGCTCATGCCTCATCATTTTCATCATCATAAACCTGTTGTGTTTCTCAACACATGTCAAAACATCTCAATAGAATGACTCATCATTCCAAGGTTTTCATAATTCATTTTCACCAAGTGTTCCCATCTAAAGTGATTCAAGTTTTTGATCTATACTAAGGTACTAAGTTAAGAGTGTTCACTAAGGTGGAAAGATGGGATCAATCTCATGCCATAGAATGACATCTAAAGGTTTCTAAGTAGGTCAAGTTTTATACTCTTTATGCTACCTTCAAAAATTAAGTAAAGAACTTTGTGTAAACTTAGGGGGGTAAAACTTATCAATAAGACTTGGGGTACTAATAGTTAAAGGGGTGTGATCAAAGCATGCTTAAGGCATCTTTGCTAAACCATCTAGTTTTATTCTAGCTTGCTAAAGTATGTTTTGCAAGGGTTAGTTTGCCACTAATAACTTGCCTTGGTTGGTGCAGTGATTTTATAAAAATGTTTCAAGTTGCAAGAGCTTCTGTCTTCTTATTTTTATTAGGAGAGATCTATAACTCTAAATGAATTAAATCCACGGGCTTGGATAGATCATTTTAATACCTTTCAGACAAAATTGGTTTCATGCCATTTGGATTTCTAAAACTCTCTGAATTGATTTTCAAACTAGTGAACAGAAACTAGATTCAAACTAAAAGAAAAATCCAGATTTGAATCTGTGGGCTAACGCAGGAAAAGAAATGGGCGGCCCGATGGCGCTCATGCTGGGCTCACCGAGGGGGTCCCGCTTGTCATGCAGACTTAACACGCTAAACGGCACGCTGCGTTGTGGGTCAGATTAGAGGCTAGATCTATGGTGAGGGTCGCTGCCGATTTAACAGATTGTCGGGCGAGCTCGAACCCCAGCGGCTCGGTGGGGTCTCACTGGGGCGCAGTGGCTCCAGCGGGGTCGGCGATGCGGGCGAACGAAGTGGAAGACGATGGCGAGGCGAGGCGTGGTCGTGGCGGAGCTTGGGGTGGTCGGAATCAACATCACCCTTCTCCTCCAGAGGCAGCGGCTCCGGCTCCAATTCCGGCGAGCTGCTGCTCCACTTGCTCCAGCGAGAGGTGGGTGATGTTCAGAGAGGGGAGGGGAGTGGAATGGTGTGGAGAGGAATGGCTGGGGAGGGCTCCTTTTATAGGCTCGACGGTGAGACCGAGAACGATGGGCGGTCGATGGTGGCGACATGGCTACGGCGAGCTAGCGGCATGGCTGGGGATGGCGATCGATGGGCGGTCTCCTAGCGGTGCTCTAGGAATTAAATGCGGCCGTAGGGGCGGTGGTATGCGGTCTGGGCGAGGTGGCGCTCGGAGAGGCAGAGGCGGCGGTGTCCACGGCGAACGGTGGCTATGGGGCTTTGGGCGGCGAACGGGGGTGTCCGGGGTGTTCTCCAGGTCGAGGCGGAGCGGTGGGCGCGGGCTGCCGTCGAGCGGCGGCTTGTGCACGCGGGGGCAGTGCACGCTCTAGGGGCGGCGTCGGCATGCTCGACAAGCTCCGGGCGCGGCGGTTCCTGGCCGCTCTGCCCTCTGTCTCTGGCCTAGGGCTGGTTAGGCGGTGGAGGTGGACCACTAGCAAGGTACTAGACATGGCGAGAGGGGCTGGAGAGGGTTGCTGCTGCAAGTGCACGGTCGGCCGGCGAGATGGTGCTCGACATGGCTGTGCAGTGCGGCTAGGGGGCAGAGAAGAGGCTAGGTTTGGTCTGGTCTAGCTTGAGGGGGGACAAGATGATCAAAGCACTACATAATTGCTAGACAAAATCAGCCCAAAACAGTAATAGTTAGGTCTTAATGATCTTGCTAACAAGGTGTTTGACAAAATGGCCGCAAGAGAAAAAGTTTTGAATTTTGAGTTCAAATTTTTTGAGTGATCTCCACTAGTTATAGGTAGTCTCTGGTTGCAAGGGTTTTGAAAATGGAGCTCAAATAGAGGGTTTTTGAAATAGGGGTGATCTATGCATATGCATTAGATTCAATTTTAAACTGTCATTTAAAATAGTTAAAAGAATGTTTTTAGTGGATCCAATGGTGGGCCTTGGTACCTCATTATGTGTATTAGCAAGGGGTGCAAAGATCAAGAATTATTTCTGTTAAGTTTTGAGTACTAGGAATAGCCAAAGTAAGCATGAGAGTTAAATTTGCCAAATGACCATTCCTCCCCTTTAATTCTTTTTGATTTGATTTTCTTTAGGAAAAGTTTGGGAATGATGTAGATGATGTTTAAATCACCTAAGAAACATTTTACAAGCATTGGATCATTCAATCATGGAAATTCAAACAAGTCCTATTTTAAATGCACACACATATGAATGCTTTCATTTTAAATTTGGAAAAGTTTTTGTTAACCCTATTTTTGGATGATTTGATCTTGATGAGCTTGGATTAAAGTTTTGGGACGTTACAAACCTTCCCCCCTTAAACAAAATCTCGTCCCGAGATTTACAAAGAAAACTAGGAACTAGAGAGATATGGGAACTCTGTTCTAATGTATTCTTCGCGCTCCCAGGTAGCTTCCTCCTCGGTATGGTTGCTCCACTGAATCTTGAGAAATTTGATACTCCTTGTCCTGGTGGTTCTGTAGGCATCTTCTAAGATACGGATGGGTACTTCCCGATAGGTCAGGTCATTATTGATTTCCACAGCTCTGTGATCGATATTCTTGAAAACTTCAGTCTTCTCAGGCACTTCCAAGCATTTGCGAAGTAACGAGATATGGAACACATTGTGGATGGTTGACATCTCTTCAGGCAGTTCCAGTTGATACGATACTTCTCCTCGGTGGTTTAGAATCTTGAATGGTCCGATATATCGGGGAGCTAACTTTCCCTTCAGACTAAAGCGTTGAGTTCCCTTCAATGGTGAAACCTTAAGATATACGAAATCTCCGACGTTGAAAGTTAGGTCTCTCCTTCTCTTGTCAGCATAGCTCTTCTGTCTGGATTGGGCGGTCTTGAGGTGCTCACGGACCTTGTGAACTTTCTCTTCTGCTTCCCGGAGAATGTCGGGTCCAAAGATCTGACTCTCTCCTTGCGACCAATTCAAAGGGGTACGACACTTTCTTCTGTATAGGAATTCAAATGGTGCCATCTGTAAACTAGCTTGATAAATGTTGTTATATGAGAATTCTGCGAAAGGCAGGCAGTCTTCCCGTTTTGATCCGTATTCCAACACACAAGCTCTAAGCATATCCTCTAAGATCTGATTGACTCTCTCAGTTTGTCCATCTGTTTGCGGGTGATAAGCGGTGCTGAAGTTCAACTTGGTTCCTAAACCTTCCTGAACTTTCTGCCAAAATCTTGAGGTAAACTAGGTTCCTCGATCTGATACGATGGTCTCGGGGGTTCCATGCAGACTAACAATTCTAGCAATGTACAGTTCTGCTAGTTTTGCACTCTGGTAGGTTGTCTTGACAGGTATAAAGTGGGCTACCTTGGATAATCTATCAACTATGACCCAGATTGAGTCATTTCCCCTACTAGAAGTAGGTAAACCGGTGATGAAGTCCATTCCGACGGAATCCCATTTCCATTCCGGAATCTGCAATGGTTGCAATAGTCCTACAGGTCTATGATGCTCTGCTTTGACTCTCTGACAGATGTCACATTTGGCGATGTAGCTTCCGATCTCTCTCTTCATCTTGTGCCACCAAAATTGCTCTTTCAAATCCTGGTACATCTTTGTTCCTCCGGGGTGGATAGAATAAAGAGTATCATGAGCTTCCTTCATGATAACCTCCTTCGCCCAATCTTCCGCACATGACACGCCCTTTGTACCACAGTGCACCTTCTTCGTCTTCGGTGAATCTAGGTACTTTGCCTGTACCAATACGACGTTTGATTCCGTCGATACTTTCATTTCCCTTCTGGGCTTCCTTGATTTGGCTCAACAAAGTGGGTTGAAGTTCAATGCTAGCTAGGAATCCTTTGCTAACTAACTCAGTCATGAACTGCTCCAACTCCTCATACAAACTTGGTTGCTTCTCTTTGATCATGGTGTTCAGCCTACACGGCAATCTGCTAAGAGCATCCGCTACCACATTGGCTTTGCCGGGGTGATAGTGAATGTCCAGTTCATAATCCTTGATTAACTCTATCCATCTTCTTTGCCTCATATTCAGCTCCTTCTGGGTGAAGATATACTTCAAGCTCTTATGGTCTGAGTAAATCTCACAACGATTACCCATCAAATAATGACGACATGTCTTCAACGCTAGAACCACAGCTGCTAGCTCAAGATCATGGGTCGGATGGTTCTACTCATGCTGCTTCAGTTGTCGAGACAGATACGCGATGACTTTGCCATCTTGCATCAATACACATCCTAGACCAATCTTGGATGCATCACAATATACATCAAACGGCTTCTTGATGTCTTGCATGATCAAAATTGGGGCCGATATCAATCTCTTTTTCAGCTCCTGGAAACTGGCTTCGCATTTGTCTGTCCATTCAAACTTCTTGTCCTTCTTTAACAATTGGGTCATTGGTCGGGCTATGCTCGAGAATCCTTCTACGAACTTGCGGTAATATCCCGCTAATCCGAGAAATGATCGAACTTGGGTTTGATTGGTTGGGGCTTCCCATTTTTTGACATCTTTGATCTTGGCAGGATCACCAGAGACTCCTCCGGCAGACACAATATGTCCTAGGAATCCTACTTCTTTCAGCCAAAACTCACAATTGCTGAACTTGGCATATATATGATACTTTCACAGGGTTTCTAGGATGATTCTCAGATGTTGCTCATGCTCTTCTTCTGACTTGGAGTAGATAAGGATGTCGTCGATAAACACAACTACAAACTTATCTAGGAAATTCATAAAGATCTTATTCATGAGATTCATGAAATAAGCAGGGGCATTGGTTAATCCAAAACACATAACCGTATACTCGTATAAACCATAGCGAGTAGTAAAGGCGATCTTTGGAATATCCGTTGCACGAATCTTAAGTTGGTGATAACCAGTCCTAAGATCAATCTTTGAGAATACCTGAGCTCTAGTCAACTGATCAAATAGATCCTCTATCTTTGGTAAGGGGTAGTTGTTCTTGAGGGTGACATCATTCAACTTTCTGTAGTCTGTACACAGACGGTTGCCTCCATCTTTCTTGTCGAAGAATAACACTGGTGATCTCCATGGCGATGCACTTGGTTGAATCAAGCCTGTTGCTAACATGGCATCCAACTGCTTCTTCAGTTCTACTAACTCTGAGGGGTTCATGGTATAGGGTCTCTGGGCTATAGGTCCGGTTCCGGGGATTAGTTCGATAATGAACTCGATATCCCTCTCCGGGGGCATACCTGGCAATTCATCTGGGAATACGTCGGGGTATTCATAGACTACTCTGACTTGGTCAATGGTAGACAGGGCTACACTCTTGTTGCACTTGAATTGACGGGGTAAGGTTTTGGAGATATGCTCTACTGTTACTCCAGAACTACCAGTCATGGTGATGGCTTTCTTAGCACAGTCTATCAGTCCTTTATGCCTTGACATCCAGTCCATAACTAGTACTACTTCCAATCCTTTGGTTCCAAGTACAATTAGGTTGGCATAAAAATCTATCCCATGTATTCTGATAGGTACAGCTTTGCAAATTTTTCTAGCTTTTGTTGTTGAACTAGGGATTTGAACTATCATGACATGCTTTAGGTTGGTTGGGCGAATCTTACTAGTGCATACAAACTCTTCGGTGACAAATGAATGCGATGCTCCAGAATCAAACAATACTCTTGCTAAAACTGAGTTGACAGAAAACATACCCAGCACTACATCTGGCGCTTCCTGGGCTTCTTCTGCGTTCATGTGGAAGAGACGACCATTGCGGTTGTGCGGGTTCCCTAGGGCAAATCTCCTCCCTGCTGCTGAGCTGGGGCATTCACAGGGGCATTAGCGGCAGTCTTCTTGGGACACTCATTGGAGTAGTGACCCTTCACTCCACACTCGAAACAAGTGATCTGGGACTTGTCCTTGACTGCGACAGGTACAGCATTGCTGCCAGTTCTGGGGGCAGTGTTGTTGTTGTTGTTGCTCTTGGGAGGGGCATGGTTGAAGTTGTTGGCATTGCCGGAGTGGTGATTGTTTCCTCCGGACTTCACATTTCCTCCGCTACGGTTGGGGTAGCTTGGGCGAGAATTTGGGGGTCGGTTGTTCCTTCGTGCATATCCTGGTGAGGGGTTAGGACGGTACTTCTAGTGACTACTGGATCCAGACTGCTACATCATACGACGCTTGCGGTTGTCATTTGCCTGGTTAATCTCCCCTTCCATCTGAATGTAAGAGTCGACTAGCTCTTCAAGATCCTGGAAACGGATGTTGACGAGGACAGTCTGCATCTCATCATGCAGTCCATTTAAGAATCTCTCTTTCTTCTTGGCCTCCGTGTTGATTTCATCCGGTGCATATCTGGCAAGGGACAAGAATTTGTCACGGTACTCTACCACAGTCAATCTTCCTTGCTTCAGTTCACGGAATTCGTCTCTCATCCTGTTGACAAGACCCTACGGCACGTGGGTGCGGCTGAACTTGATTTTGAATGCTTCCCAGGTCATCACCTGGCCATGGTTCATATTGCGGATGCTATTCCACCAAGCTCTTGCATCTCCCGCCAGATAATGGGTGGCGAAAAGAACTTTCTCATTCTCATCAACTCCTGCAACTTCGAGGTTGTTTTCCATGGTCTCAGAATCACCATCAAGATCTAATGGGTTTTCAGATTGGTTGAAGATTGGGGGATTGGTGTTCTGAATTTTTTTGAGTTTAGATCCATGGTGATCCTGATTTCCCTGTCCTTGGTTGTTGAGAGCCATTTGGGCGATCTGCTGTAATGTTGCTAAGTTGGCTTGACGCTCGGCCCTGCTTGCTTCCCCTTGGTTCCATGATAAGATTCTGCAAGATCTGCAGCATTGGGTCCTGCGACGAGCTGCTCCCTCCTTGGTTTCCACGAGTCATCTGAAGATTGAGATAGATATAGGGGTAAGAGGGAAATTCTAAGGTTCATGGTTTTGGGTTTTCAAAGCTACAACTTTGAGTTAGACTCAGGTTTTTCAACTAACTTCATTTTCATTCATGCTAGCAAGCACACGATACAACACACACCACAACAATCAAAGGGGAAAACAGATGGTTTGAAGAACCATTCTGCACGCTACGATACAGTGAGATGATACATCTCATGCTACGACAGTGCTCTAGTGCATCTACTCATCACCGACGAAGTCAGAATCTTCATCATCAGTGTAGAAGTCCACAACATCCTCTGCCAGAAAGTCGTCATTGTTGCTGAGGTAAGAATCCATATCTCCCTGGATGTCTTCACCCTCATCATCCTCCTCCTTGGCGGCAAGCTGAGCTTCCTGCTCCTTGACTGTCTTCTCGAGGTCGGCCACCTTCTTGCGAAGACGGGCGATGGTGCGATACTTCTTTGCATGCTGGCGACGAAGAGACTGGCGATCTTGGACGAGCAATGCGAAAGTCTAGGCCTTCTGGTCGGCAATGGCACGGTTCTGGTTGGCTAACTCTCTGGCATTGTCCAGTTCCTGCTGTCTGTCATGAAGCAAGAAGTCAAGGTTCTCCACTTGACGCCTCAATTCTGGGTGACTTGGCATCTCCATCGGCATTCCCATGAAGTCACGTCTTGCATAGTGGGCAAAACGGGTTCCTTGAATCTTGTTGATGCTGAGGGCACATAGACGTGCGAGAGCTTCATGCATTGCCCTGGCTAACCCATCTAGCCAGTTGTTCTCTCACACGAAGAACTGAATTCTCCCGGAAGTTGGGGCTTCAATGCTTCCTCGAAGATCTGCGGTGACTAGCCATTGTAGGTCTCCTCCTGGGGGTCCTGGAAGTTGAGCTCCAAGAAACTCTGGATGTGGGCGTCCCAAAGAATCTCGATAGTGAATCCAGATCCTCTCAAGATCACCGACCTCCGTTTGCCAACTGGTAAAACTTGCTGAACTGAGTCTCCATCTACATGCATTTAGGATGAGGAAGTTAGTGAAGTGATCAAGTGTGTCAAATTTTAAGTAGTAATGTAAGAATTTTGAAAAAACATGTATTTTTGAGAAAGAATGAGTACACAAGGGTAAGAGAGGGAATAGTTTTTCATAAATACTCACTTTGGTTTTGAAGCTATGTTTTTGGTTTGGACGTCCATTCTAACTAGGGTCTCCTATGGTCAGGATGGCTCTGATACCAACTTGTCAACACCCGGATTTTTAATCCCAGATGCCTGTTATGCCATACCTCGCAATCCCAGGATTACCATTTTTGTAGACATAACGGATTGGATATCACAGTACATCATCCATTACAAACCATACATAAGGTTTTTACACAAATAAGGATCTCATGATCCAGTCTTTAATACAACAAGCAGCAGAAATAAACGATAGCGTAGCGGTGGGGTCCATCTTCAGGGGGCATAGGCAATGCTGACGAAGGCAGATAGTCCTAGTTATCATAGCCGTCCTGCTGACCATCATCTTGATAATCTCCTTCATAGTCTGGCCATGATAATAGCCAGGGACAAAAGCCATGAGTACTCTTTAAGTACTCGCAAACTACTACTAACAAGGGGTATAATTCTAAGTTAAAGTACTGAATCTAAGTTAACCCTCAAGTTAAGTTTGAAACCTAAGCTGAGTTCAGAAGCAAAGAAAGATAAAATAAAGTTCTAGAATTACTTAAGTTGGGAAGCTAGTATCATCAACACAACCCTGTTGTGGTCTGGTCAAAGTTCATCATTCATTTCAAGTTATTTAGAAAACATCTGAGAATGAAACAGTATGGCCATTCCAACTGTCCATAATCATGACGCGCTATTCAATAGTTTGACACTCTACAGAGGTGGTACACTTTCACCACAAGATTTGATACATCTGTCAGGGATAACCCTGAATCATCATATTTGTATGCAGATAATCAAACATAACCTTCCCTTTACACACCCTAGTACCAGCACCTCTCCTATGAGCATGGCCTCCCAATCATGACCATCAGTCATCTTGGGCACTGCATAGGTGGACATCATTGAGAGGTAGCCTCAGCTCAAACCTCTCCCGTGAGGGAACTAATACTAATGCATATAAATTTCCAGCTAAGCCTTACCCAATTCAGGTAATGTGGTTGTATGGTAAATTTGGAATGGTATCGCATCCGAATCCAACCATCAGTTTTATAAAAGGGTTAAGGCTCATGCCTCATCATTTTCATCATCATAAACCTGTTGTGTTTCTCAACACATGTCAAAACATCTCAATAGAATGACTCATCATTCCAAGGTTTTCATAATTCATTTTCACCAAGTGTTCCCATCTAAAGTGATTCAAGTTTTTGATCTATACTAAGGTACTAAGTTAAGAGTGTTCACTAAGGTGGAAAGATGGGATCAATCTCATGCCATAAAATGACATCTAAAGGTTTCTAAGTAGGTCAAGTTTTATACTCTTTATGTTACCTTCAAAAATTAAGTAAAGAACTTTGTGTAAACTAAGGGGGGTAAAACTTATCAATAAGACTTGGGGTACTAATAGTTAAAGGGGTGTGATCAAAGCATGCTTAAGGCATCTTTGCTAAACCATCTAGTTTTATTCTAGCTTGCTAACAATAGCTTGCTAATGTATGTTTTGCAAGGGTTAGGTTGCCACTAATAGCTTGCCTTGGTTGGTGAAGTGGTTGAAGTTTTCTTCTTCTTCTTCTTCTTGGTAGAACTCCTCCTCCTCGAAGGCTTGGTCGGTACTAGCATCTATAAATACATAGGGAGTAGACAATCACCAAACAATACTTAACTAGGCTAAGTAGCATTCTAAAACACACAATTGATGATCTATTATCATCACAAGCATCACAAGTTTAATTCAATAGTTTCAACCTTTTTATTTTGGAAAAGTAATTTCTACTCATTGAAATATTAACTAAAATTTAATATTCACCACCAAAATATGGGATCATGTGGACCCATGTCCTCACCACATATTCTAACTTGTGGGAATGAGATTTAAAGGTTGGATCAATATTACTTTGGTTTAAGTTTATTATTTAATGATTTAAAGTGACTAGAAATGCCTATATAGCATTATTTTGGTACTAGTCCAAAGTCACTGCATGTAAACCTTAATATTATTACATATTTAGATAGATATGATGAAATGTGATTTTGAGAGTTGGAATCAACTCAAAAGCTAACTTGGTTGATTTTATAAAAATGTTTCAAGTTGCAAAAGCTTCTATCTTCTTATTTTTATTAGGAGAGATCTATAACTCTAAATGAATTAAATCCACGGGCTTGGATAGATCATTTTAATACCTTTCAGACAAAATTGGTTTCATGCCATTTGGATTTCTAAAACTCTCTAAATTGATTTTCAAACAAGTGAACAGAAACTAGATTCAAACTAAAAGAAAAATCCAGATTTGAATCTGGCTAATAACGCTGAAAAGAAATGGCGGCCCAAGGCGCGCTCACAGACGGGCTCACCGACAGGGGGTCCCGCTAGTCAGCGGCACTTATCACGCGAAATGGTACGCGCGCTATGGGCCGTGCGATTAGAGGCTAGATCTACGGCTGAGGGTCATCGTCGACGACGAACAGGTCATCGGCAAGCTCAAACGCTAGCGGCTCGGTGGGGGTCTACTGGGGGCATACCAGGGCTCCAGCAGGGTGGGCGATGCGGGCGAACGAAGTGGAAGACGACGGCGAGGCGAGGCATGATCGCGGCGGAGCTTGGGGTGGTCGGAATCAACGGCACCCTTCTCCTCCAGAGGCGGCGGCTCCGGCTCCAATTCCGGCGAGCTGCTGCTCCACTTGCTCTGGCGAGAGGTGGGTGATGTTCAGAGAGGTGAGGGGAGTGGAATGGTGTGGAGAGGAATGGCTGGGGAGGGCTCCTTTTATAGGCTCGACGGTGAGACCGAGCGGGATGGGCGGTCGACGGTGGCGACATGGCTACGGCGAGCTAGCGGCATGGCTGGGGATGGCGATCGATGGGCGGTCTCCTGGCGGTGCTCTAGGAATTAAATGCGGCCGTAGGGGCGGTGGTATGCGGTCTGGGCGAGGTGGCGCTCTGAGAGGCAGAGGCGGCGGTGTCCATGGCGAACGGTGTCTGTGGGGCTTTGGGCGGCGAACAGGGGTGTTCGGGGTGTTCTCCAGGTCGAGGCAGAGCGGTGGGCGTGGGCTGCGGTCGAGCGGCGGCTTGTGCATGCGGGGCACGCCTGGGCGGCAAGGCGCAGATGCTCGATAAGCTCCGGCGCGGGTTCTCGGCCGCCGCCTGCCTATGGCCTGGGGCTGGTTGGGCGGTGGATGTGGACCATTGGCAAGGTACTAGACATGGCGAGAGGGGCTAGAGAGGGTTGCTGCTGCAGGTGCACAGTCGGCCGACGAGATGGTGCTCGGCATGGCATGGCTTAGGGGCTAGTAGAAGAGGCTGGGTTTGGTCTGGTCTGGCTTGAGGGGGGACAAGATGATCAAAGCACTACAGAATTGCTAGACAAAATCAGCCCAAAACAGTAATAGTTAGGTCTTAATGATCTTGCTAACAAGGTGTTTGACAAAGTGGCCGCAAGAGAAAAAGTTTTGAATTTTGAGTTCAAAATTTTTGAGTGATCTCCACTAGTGATAGGTAGTCTCTGGTTGCAAGGGTTTCGAAAATGGAGCTCAAATAGAGGGTTTTTGAAATAGGGGGTGATCTATGCATATGCATTAGATTCAATTTTAAACTGTCATTTAAAATAGTTAACAGAATGTTTTTAGTGGATCCAAAGGTGGGCCTTGGTACCTCATTATGTGTACTAGCAAGGGGTGCAAAGATCAAGAATTATTTCTGTTAAGTTTTGAGTACTAGGAATAGCCAAAGTAGGCATGAGAGTTAAATTTGCCAAAATGACCATTCCTCCCCTTTAATTCTTTTTGATTTGATTTTCTTTAGGAAAAGTTTGGGAATGATGTAGATGATGTTTAAATCACCTAAGAAACATTTTACAAGCATTGGATCATTCAATCATGGCAATTCAAACAACTCCTATTTTAAATGCACACACATATGAATGCTTTCATTTTAAATTTGGAAAAGTTTTTGTTAACCCTATTTTTGGATGATTTGATCTTGATGAGCTTGGATTAATGTTTTGGGATGTTACAATAAGGAGGGGTAGTGCTAGGGTTCTAGGTAGACAATTACAAGTTAGAAGTTCTCTAGATTGGACAAGTGAAGTAGTTCCTCTTCTCCTTCTAGCAAGGAGTATCTAGGAAAACAGCTCAAGGAGTATCTGTATTAGGCATTCGCCCCTTGATAGTAGATCCTTGCACGAGTAGGAGCATTACCTCGCCAGGAGGGCTCCGGACCTGGTACATCGCTATGTTTGTAGTATCTGTGCCCAACCCATTGCGAGTAGCCACCAATAACATCCTGATTGTCCCCTCTCATGCCATCCCCGATGGCACTGCCATGTTCCACACCATGACACTATTGTGCTACGAAATTTTGGGGTTGCTGACATGATGGTTCTAGAACATGGTGGAGTTTGCTATAGGTATTATTCCACACGAATCGAGCTGCTCTGAACCATTGGATCTAACAGCCCAATGGTCAGAATTGGTGCTATGGATCCAATTCAAATTAAAACTGCTCCATTATAGTAGTAGAGATATAATGTCAATATGGTCATGACCTTGGTTGTTCGGATCAAAGCCAGGAATGTACATACACCATAGGACGATACACATTGTGAAGAAGTCATAGCATTTTTTGTATTCAAAGGTGTCAAAACACATGTTTCTCATTTTTTTCTTAGCACTATATAGTGTACGAATAACTTTTTGTATTCATAGTCTTTCTTTTCTTATCTTACCACTATTTTTTATATATAGTGTGCGGACAACTTTGAATATTGACCGCTGATTCATGACCCGTGAATCCCAACATTGCTGCTAGTTGTTGGATCCTCTAATCCATTCCATCATATAGAAGATACTATTGATAGTCTTTGTTATCTTATCTTACCACTATATAATGTACGAATAACTTTGAGTATTAACCTATGGATCAAGACTCGAGAACAACAACAATGCTAGCCATTGGATCTTATTTTTTCCATTCTACCGGGGGGCGGTACTTTTCTCTACTACTATAATGGAGCAGTTTTGAATTGGATCCATAGCACCAATCCTGACCATTGGGATGTTAGATCCAATGGTTAAGAGTAATTGGATTCGTGTTGAATAGTACCTGGAGCAAACTCCAACATGTTCTAGAACCATCATTTCACCACCCCAAAAAATTCATAGGACACTAGGATGTATTATCAATATGGGTAGATAGTTATTACTAATAGACTTAATGTATGCATTTTTTCTCTAACAAGAATATTGGCTAAAACAACTTAACATTTGTTAAATCACATTTCATACCACTTCTTCATTATCAATTTGTTTTCACCCATCAACTCAGTCATCCACGTAGGGCCCACAGATTGGGGAGGTCGCGGTCGCCATGGACGCACCACAAAATTATGACTGGGCCATCGAGTGCAGGAAGTAGAGTCAGCATTCCGTCCAATCGCTTACCCTAGTCATCGTCATCGATATTTGCCACACGCATCGGCTTCATCAGCGACATTAATTGTCCCCTCGCTTCGGTAATTTTCCACATTAATCTTGGATCACCTCCTTCCTATTTAATCTCTCCCCTTCCCCGCACCAAACCATCTATAATCCCCTGCTTCTAGCAACCATCTCCGACCTCGTCTGCCATCCATGGCCACCTTCCTGCTGCCGCTGCCGCATTCGAGAAAAGAAGACCCCAACATTGCCGCAAGACATGAGGACAATGCCCTGCCCCACGGCTTTCTCCCCCCAAGGAGAGAACAAAGAAGCGCGGAGCCCTGCCCCCGACAGTACGGTAGTGGGTAAGTAATGTACGGCATACGGCATCACGCATCGGGACGGACATCAAGGTCAAGTTCACAACAACAGACGAGCGCGCCTTCTCATCGCCAAGCCTTCCATCAAGGGCTGCCGTCATGAGATGGTGGTGTTCACTGGCTCCAACATTTTCACCAAATACTAGAACTAGTTACCAAACAACAACAAATTCATCCATAGTGTTCCCTCGGAGCTGCCGATGGCTCCAGAGGTGCCGCATTGTTTTCTGGAGGTGTCGCCGATGGCTCAGGAGGTGCCGCCGCCTTATCCGGAGGTGCCGATGAGTCAGGAGCCGGCTCTGTCACTAGAGTTGTCGTTGGTGCCGATGTCACGAGCTGCCGCTGGCGGCATGGACTAGGTGGAAGGAGGCGCCGGACCTGCACTAGTTCAGCAGCGAGTCCTATATGAAGTTAATGGTTGTAAGAAGTTTCTTCTAGTACTACTCATAAAAAAGTTTCTTTTGGTACTACTCACTGTACCCCGTAGTACTAGTAGTAGTACTGCGAATGATGATCTATTGAATATCCTTCCCCCCGGATGTTTGTGAAGGAAGTGAAAATTTCGAAACCGGGAAAGATTGAATTGCTACTCTATTGTAAGGACCAAAATGGTTCCCACCAACGCAGCTGACGAACATGCCAGACAAAGACACGGAGCCGCCCACAAAGACACGGAGCCACCAATGGCAGGTTGTCGGTCGACGCGCGTGCACAGCGCCATGTTGTAGACGAGGGAGAGATCAGCCGGCCGGGGTGTGGGGGTGGTGATGGGGGAGTGAAGGAGAGATAAAACACATTTTGTTTTGCGTGCATATATATTGTGGTCCTGAAATTTACTCTACTCACTGTACCATGTACCTCGTGTTAGGAACCCATCCCAGCTTTGCTCTGACATCGCGCCGTCTTCAAATCCTCCTCTTTGCAGCTCTCTCGCTGCCTCCTCTGTGCTCATAGTCTCTTCTCGCTCATTATTTTTTTAACAGAAAAAAGGAAATAAATTCTTCTTACTTGCTTTTCAGAAAATAAATTCCTGTCACTTGGAAAATTGAAATTGATTATTTTTTGTTTTTAATATCTTCGATTGTTCTCAAAAAATGGCCAAATTTGTCGGCATGTAAATTCTTGGATATGGGATCATGAGCATAAAGTCTAATGTAGAGATATGGCCTTGACATTGTGGTCGTTTGCCTTGAAATCCAAGATTTTTTCATACCCGTTGACAACTATGCTTAAATTCATTGAAATTTCACCACTTACTTTTAGGTTAGCATTATACACGGTCGGTGGGAGTACATTCTACATCAAGGACCAAAAAGGGAAAATTACATCGAGGTCCACACATTTAGCACAAAGGACCCTAAAATTGAGCAAAGAAAACAGTCAGATTCGGCTCCTTCTCGCGAGTTACTTCATCTTCAATTGTTTTCAAAATATGGCCAAATTTTTCGGCATGCAAATTCTTATATATGGGATCATCAGCATAAAGTCTAATGTAGAGATATGGCCTTGACCTTGTGGTCGTTCGCCTTGAAATCCAAGATTTTATCATACTCGTTGACAACTATGCTTAAATTTGTTGAAATTCACCACTTACTTTTAGGTTAGCATTTTACACTATTGGTGGGAGTACATTCTACATCAAGGACCTAAAAAGGGAAAATTACATCGAGGTCCACACGTTTAGCACAAAGGACCTTAAAATTGAGCAAAGAAAACATTCGGGTTTGGCTCCTTATCGAGAGAGTAGATGATCGAGCCACACTCTTCATACTACTTCATCTTTGATTGTTTTCAAAATATGGCCAAATTTGTCGGCATGCAAATTCTTGGATATGGGATCATCAGCATAAAGTCTGATGTAGAGATATGGCCTTGACCTTGTGGTCGTTCGCCTTGAAATCCAAGATTTTTTCATACTCGTTGACAACTATGCTTAAATTTGTTGAAATTCACCACTTACTTTTAGGTTAGCATTTTACATGGTCGGTGGGAGTACATTCTACATCAAGGACCTAAAAAAAGGGAAAATTACATCAAGGTCCACACATTTAGCACAAATGACCCTAAAATTGAGCAAAGAAAACAGTCGGGTTCGGCTCCTTCTCGACAGAGTAGCTGATCGAGCCACACTCTTCATACTACTTCATCTTCGATTGTTTTCAAAATATGGCCAAATTTGTCGGCATGCAAATTCTTGGATATGGGATCATCAGCATAAAGTCTGATGTAGAGATATGGCCTTGATCTTTTGGTCGTTCGGCTTGAAATCCAAGGATGTTCATACTCGTTGACAACTATAAGCTGAAATTCATTTAAATTTCACCACTTACTTTTAGGTTAGAATTTTACATGGTCGGTGAGAGTACATTTTACAACAAGGACCTAAAAATGGGAAAATTTACATCGAGGTCCATACATTTAGCACAAAGGACCCTAAAAACAAGCAAGCAAAACAGTCAAGTTCGGCTCCTTCTCGAGAGAGTAGCTGATCAAGCCACACTCTTCATACTACTTCATCTTTGATATTTATCAAAATATGACCAAATTTGTCGGCATACAAATTCTTGGATATGGGATCATCATCATAAAATATGGTGTAGATATGGCCTTGACCTTGGTCGTTCGTCTTGAAATACAAGAATGGTTCATACTCATTGACGACTAAGCTTAAATTCGTTTAAATTTCACCACTTACATTTAGCTTAGAACTTTACACGGTCGATCGAAGTACATTTTACATCAGGGACATCAAAAAAGCAAAAATTACATCGAGGTCCATACATTTAGCATAAAGGACCCTAAAAGGAAAATTTTCTGGTTCGGCTCCTTCTCGAGAGATCAGCTGATCTGAGCCAAACTCTTGATACTACTTCATCTTCGATTGTTTTCAAAACATGGCTAGATCTATTGCCATGCAAATTCTCTAACATGGGATCATCATCATCATATAAAGTATGATGTTGATATGGCCTTGACCTTGGTCGTTCGGCTTGAAATCCAAGAATGTTCATACTCGTTGATAAGTAAGCTTAAAATCGTCTAAATTTCACCACTTACACTTTTAGACCTAAAAAGGGAAAATTACATCAAGGTCCATACATTGAGCACAAAGGACCCTAAAATTAAGCAAGGAAAATAGTCGGGTTTGGCTCCTTCTCGAGAGAGTAGCTGATCGAGCCATACTCCTCTTCATACTACTTCATCTTTGATTGTGTTCAAAATATTGCCAAATTTTGTCGGCATGCAAATTCTTGGATATTTGATCATCAACATAAAGTATGATGTAGATATGGCCTTGACCTTGGTGGTTCGTCTTGAAATACAACAATAATGCTTCATACCTGTTGACAACTAAGCTTAAATTCGTTTAAATTTCACCACAATACTTTTAGGTTAGAACTTTACACGGTCGACTGAAGTACATTTTACATCACGGACCTCAAAAAAGCAAAAATTACAACCAGGTCCATATATATTTAGCATAAAGAACCCTAAAAGAAAAAAAATCTGGTTTGCCTCATTCTCGAGAGACCAGCTGATCTGAGCCAAACTCTTAATCCTATTTCCTCTTCGATTGTTTTCAAAACATGGCCAAATCTGTTGCCATGCAAATTTCTAACATGGGATCATCAGCACGAAGTATAATGTTGATATGGCCTTGACCTTGGTCATTCGGCTTGAAATCCAAGAATGCTCATACATATTGACAAGTAAGCTTAAAATCATCTAAATTTCACCACTTACACTTTTAGACCTAACAAAAGGGGGAAATTACATCAAGGTCCGTACATTTAGCACAAAGGACACTAAAATTAAGCAAGGAAAACAGTCGGGTTCAACTCCTTCTCTAGAGAATAGCTGATCGAGCCATACTCTTCATACTACTTCATCTTCGATTGTTTCCAAAATATGGCCAAATTTGTTGGCATGCAAATTCATGGATATGGGATCATCAACATAAAGTATGATGTAGATATGGCCTTGACCTTGGCCGTCCGTCTTGAAATACAAGAATGGTTAATACTCGTTGACAACTAAGCTTAAATTCGTTTAAATTTCACCACTTACTTTTAGGTTAGAACTTTACACGGTCGATCGGAGTACATTTTACATCAGGGACCTCAAAAAGTAAAAATTACATCGAGGTCCATATATATTTAGCATAAAGGATCCTAAAAGAAAAAAATCTGGTTCGGCTCATTCTTGAGAGATCACCTGATCTGAGCCAAACCCTTAATACTACTTCCTCTTCGATTGTTTTCAAAACATGGCCAGATCTGTTGCCATGCAAATTCTCTAACATGGGATCATCAACATAAAGTATGATGTTGATATGGCCTTACCTTGGACGTTCGGCTTGAAATCCAAGAATGTTCATACCCGTTGACAACTAAGCTTAAATTTGTTTAAATTTCACCATTTACTTTTAGGTTAACATTTTAAACGGTCGGTGGGGGTACATTTTACATCAAGGACCTAAAAAGGAAAATTATTACATCGAGGTCCATACATTTAGCACAAAGGACCCTAAAAGGAAAACTTTATAGTTTGTCTCAAAACACAATGTTGATATGGTCATGACCTTAGTTGTTCGGGTCAAAACCAGGAATGTTCATACACCGTAGGCCAATACACATTGTGAAGAAGCCAGAGCATTTTTTTGTATTCAAAGGTGTCAAAATACATGTTTCTCATTTTTTTCTTAGCATTGTATATAGTGTATGAATAACTTTGAATATTGACCGTTGGATCAAGACTCGAATCCCAACATTGTGAGATGTTGGATCTTCATTTCCATTTTAGCATTGAGAAGATACTATTGATAGTCTTTCTTTTCTTATCTTACCACTATTATATATAGTGTGCGGATAAAAGTATGAAAATTAATTTATGCAAATTTGTTAAAATTATATGTCTGTATTTTTTTAATAAATATATGCATGTATTTGAACTATTAATGACTGAAAAATGTTTTTATTGTCTAGTGTATAAAAAATTAAACATAGTTGAAAACTCGGGCGTAAGTTTGAGATGTTTCTTTTCTACTTTGCTTTGGATCACTTTTGTCCATCCGATGAATATTGGGTGGTAGATACACGGGGCATGTTGATCCAAGTCCCCCTAGTAGTGGGCACGTGGAGTAGTAGTTGAACAATTTCAGAAAACACTTAAAATCCAAAATATAAACATTAGCAGCAAAGACAGTTTACAGCCAAAATACACCCTTCCTAGTGCCAAAAGAGACCCTGCCTCCAACTACTACTACATTAACTAGTAAACGAGTGGTACTTTTCTACAACTAAATTAACTAGTAATACATCATTACCATCGCATTAGGATCACTTAGCCGAATATTAAGATCAATTCATCCTATCGATGCAAACATAGAAAGAGAACACCTTGATCATCCCGTACTGTCCACCAGTCGCGCTAATGTACCGCGGCGGCACCATGAGGAACATTAGATCTTCGAGGCCAACACTGTTAGGCGACGCGCAGCTCATCGGCTCAATGACCCCATTAAGGGTGTCCGTTGAGAAGTCCGCTGGAGATTGCGGGCCAGTCGCACACAGCTTCACCCTGACACGAGCACGAGGCTTCCCTGACGCACACCGAGGAAACGGCGGCGGCCTGGCCGAGCTCGCCGATGATGAGGCTGAACACGGTAGCGTCATCACCATAGACAATGACCATGGATGGCGGAAAGGACGGTAACGGTATCGTTACTATATACTCCATGGGTTGGCCGTACGATAGTATATGCACTTGTACCTTGTGGACGCCATTGAGATGCAAAATGAGCTCGACAGGTCAGGTGGTGAATATGCAGCCGACCTCCGTGCAGTTGCACGGGTTGTATGGGCACGCGACCTTGTGGTTGTCGAGCTCGTGGTAGGCGTCCATGGTGAGGCTGCCGTCGTGGGGGCATAGAATAGTTATCGGCGCTAGCTCATCTTTGTCCATCACCGTCTAGCTCTTGGTGGAATCCGCTGACGCGCCCAGCGTTGGAGTGGTTCCCTGGAAGCTCGGCTCGCCGATGTAGTGCCTACAGTCCTGAATTTTTATGCAGCGTTGAGTTTTCCTTTTAACAAAGGCTGCAGAAAGTTCACAGGTGAGAGTAAATCAGGCACTTAATACCCTGTACAGTACTGTACTAGACAAACAGATCCTACCCGCATGAGTGGTAAGAAGGTCTACGCCTTTTTTGGAAATGGAAAAGGTTTACACCAAGAGGGAGACGGAGAAACCTGGGGCTTGGCGCAAAGTGTACAGTGTTGTGGAGGAGAGAACGAGGACTTCATGCATGTCTTCAATACCATCTTCATTTTCTTCTATTTGCTTGTCTCTTCTGGCCCTTTCTTTCTCGCATGGCAGACTCGTTTCTCTTCTCCATTTCTTTCTTGTGGTTAAAGCTTGTCCAGATACAGAGTACTAGTAGTAGTACGTAGTACATTTGAACTAGTACTCTAGTAATATGAAGTATATGTATTTTTATACTCGAGTTGTACTAGCAGTACTCCAATAGTAATACAGTACATATGTCTTCTTTTTACTATACTACTACTAGTACTCCAGTAGGTAGGCATCCGTGGGCGGCGGGTGGTGGGCGGCAGTGGCTATATGCGGATTTTTACTACTCCTAGGGCGTTGGGCGGCGGGTAGCGGTGGCAGTAGGGTTTTAGTAATACGGAGTAGTACTCGAGAGTCCTGCGCACTAATTCATGAAGTAAGACTTCAGTAGTGTACTGCAGTCCTGTACTACTCAGATGCAGCTGTCATCATACCACGGTTCCTAGGGACACGCCAGAGACACAGGTGCTCAAATGCACGTCCGAAGTAGGCCCCGATGCCTAGCGATTGGTTAAAGCCTTACTCCTTGACAACACAGCCAAGGCAATTCATTTTGATACTCTCTACTAATATACTATTTCTCGGTGTGTTTCAAAATTAAGTTCACACCTTGTGATAATCTATTCAGTGGACCCACTAGTTAGTCAATGTATCAAGAACGAGTGAGAGTTGTTTGGCAAGATTAAACTTCTTTCTAACAATATGCATGAATAGAAATTTGACCGTGTTTTGAAAACAACCAAAGAGACTATGACTCACCGTGTTTTGAAATTTTGTCTTTGTTTCGAAATTAACTTCACACCTTGCGATAATCTGTTCAGTGGAACCACCACCAGGCCGCAGTCAATGTATCGAGAACGAGTGAGAGTTTGGAAAGATTCAACTTCTTCTTAAGAATATGCATGCCTAAAAATTTGACCGTGTTTTGAAAAAAATTAAAGAGACTATGACTCACCATGTTTTGAATTTTTGGTTGTCTTTCGAAATTAACTTCACACCTTGTGATAATCTGTTCAGTGGACCCACCACTAGGCCGCAGTCAATTTATGGAGAAGAGTGAGAGTTTGGAAAGATTCAACTTCTTGCTAAGAATATGCATGCCTAGAAATTTGACTGTGTTTTAAAAACAAACAAAGAGACTATGACTCATCGTGTTTTGAAATTTTGGCTATGTTTTGAAATTAACTTCACACCTTGCGATAATATTTCCAGTGGACCCACTACCAGGAAGTCAATGTATCGAGACGAGTGACAGTTTGGAAAGATTCAACTTCTTGCTAAGAATATGCATGCCTAGAAATTTGACCGTATTTCGAAAACAACCAAAGAGACTATGGCTCACCGTGTTTTGAAATTTTGTGTGTGTTTTGTAATTAACTTCACACCTTGCAAAAATCTGTTCACTGGACCCACCAGGCAGTCAATGTATCGAGAATGAGTGAGAGTTTGGAATGATTCAACTTATTGCTAAGAATATGCATGCCTAGAAATTTGACCGTGTTTTGAAAACATTAAAAGATGCTATGACTCACCATGTTTTGAAATTTTGGCCGTGTTTCAAAATTAACTTCACACCTTGTGAAAATCTGTTCAGTGGACCCACCACCAGGTAGTCAATGTATGGAGACGAGTGAGAGTTTGGAAAGATTCATCTTCTTGCTAAGAATATGCATGCCTAGAAATTTGACAGTGTTTTGAAAACAAACAAAGAGACTATGGCTCACCATGTTTTGAAATTTTGGATGTGTTTCGAAATTAACTTCACACCTTGCGATAATATTTTCAGTGGACCCACCAGCCAGTCAATGTATCGAGAACGAGTGACAGTTGTTGGGCAAGATTCAACTTCTTGCAAAGAATATGCATGCCTCAAAAGTTTGACCATGTTTTGAAAACAATCAAAGAGACTATGAATCACCATGTTTTGAAAGTTTGGATGTGTTTCAAAATTAACTTCACACCTTGCAATAATCTGTTTAATGGACCTACCAGGAAGTCAAAGTATCGAGAACGAGTGAGAGTTTGGAATGATTCAACTGAATGCTAAGAATATGCATGCCTAGAAATTTGACCGTGTTTTGAAAACAACCAAAGTGGCTATGGCTCACCGTGTTTTGAAATTTTACGTGTGTTTCGAAATTAACTTCACACCTAGCGAAAATCTGTTCACTAGACCCACCAGGTAGTCAATGTATCGAGAACGAGTGAGAGTTTGGAATGATTCAACTTATTGCTAAGAATATGCATGCCTAGAAATTTGACCAGGTTTTGAAAACAATCAAAGTGGCTATGGCTCTCCATGTTTTGAAATTTTGCATGTGTTTCAAAATTAACTCCACACCTTGCGAAAATCTATTCACTAGACCCTCTAGGTAGTCAATGTATCGAATACGAGTGAGAGTTTGGAATGATTCAACATATTGCTAAGAATATGCATGCCTAGAAATTTGACCGTGTTTTGAACATGATCAAAGAGGCTATGACTCACCATGTTTCAAAATTTTGGCTGTGTTTCGAAATTAATTTCACACCTTGTGAAAATCTATTGAGTGGACCCACCAGGCAGTCAATGTATCAAGAACGAGTGAGAGTTTGGCAAGATTCGACTTCTTGCTAACAATATGCATGCCTAGAAATTTGACCATGTTTTGAAAATAATCAAAGAGACTATGACTCACCGTGTTTTGAAATTTTGCCCATGTTTCGAAATTAAGTTCACACCTTGCAAAAATCTGTTCAGTGGACCCACCACCAGGCAGTTAATGTATGGAGACGAGTGAGAGTTTGCAAAGATTCAACTTCTTGCAAAGAATATGCATGCCTAGAAATTTGACCGCGTTTTGAAAACAAACAAAGAGACTATGACTCACCGTGTTTTCAAATTTTGGATGTGTTTCGAAATTAACTTCACACCTTGCGATAATATTTTCAGTGGACCCACTACTAGGAAGTCAATGTATCGAGACAAGTGATAGTTTGGAAAGATTCAACTTCTTGCTAAGAATATGCATGCCTAGAAATTTGACCATATTTCGAAAACAACCAAAGAGACCATGGCTCACCGTGTTTTGAAATTTTGCGTGCGTTTAGAAATTAACTTCACACCTTGCAAAAATCTATTCACTAGACCCACCAAGCAGTCAATATATCGAGAACGAGTGAGAGTTTGGAATGATTCAACTTATTGCTAAGAATATGCATGCCTAGAAATTTTAACATGTTTTGAAAACAATCAAAGATACTATGACTCACCGTGTTTCGAAATTTTGGATGTGTTTCAAAATTAACTTCACAGCTTGCAAAAATCTGTTCAGTGGACCCACCACCAGACAGTCAATGTATGGAGAAGAGTGAGAGTTTGGAAAGATTCAACTTGTTTCTACTAATATGCATGCCTAGAAGTTTAACCGTGTTTTGAAAACAAACAAAGAGACTATGACTCAACATGTTTTGAAATTTTGGCTATGTTTTGAAATTAACTTCACACCTTGCGATAATATTTTCAGTGGACCCACTACCAGGAAGTCAATGTATCGAGACGAGTGACAGTTTGGAAAGATTCAACTTCTTGCTAAGAATATGCATGCCTAGAAATTTGACCATATTTCGAAAACAACCAAAGAGACCATGGCTCACCGTGTTTTGAAATTTTGCGTGCGTTTAGAAATTAACTTCACACCTTGCAAAGATCTATTCACTAGACCCACCAAGCAGTCAATATATCGAGAACGAGTGAGAGTTTGGAATGATTCAACTTATTGCTAAGAATATGCATGCCTAGAAATTTTAACATGTTTTGAAAACAATCAAAGATGCTATGACTCACCGTGTTTCGAAATTTTGGATGTGTTTCAAAATTAACTTCACAGCTTGCAAAAATCTGTTCAGTGGACCCACCACCAGGCAGTCAATGTATGGAGAAGAGTGAGAGTTTGGAAAGATTCAACTTCTTTCTACGAATATGCATGCCTAGAAGTTTAACCGTGTTTTGAAAACAAACAAAGAGACTATGACTCAACATGTTTTGAAATTTTGGCTATGTTTTGAAATTAACTTCACACCTTGCGATAATATTTTCAGTGGACCCACTACCAGGAAGTCAATGTATCGAGACGAGTGACAGTTTGGAAAGATTCAACTTCTTGCTAAGAATATGCATGCCTACAAATTTGACCGTATTTCAAAAACAACCAAAGAGACTATGGCTCACTGCATTTTGAAATTTTGCATGTGTTTCGAAATTAACTTCACACCTTGTGAAAATCTGTTCACTGGACCCACCGGGCAGTCAATATATTGAGAACGAGTGAGAGTTTGGAATGATTCAACTTATTGCTAAGAATATGCATGCCTAGAAATTTGACCGTGCTTTGAAAACAATCAAAGATGCTATGACTCACCGTGCTTCGAAATTTTGGCTTTGTTTCGAAATTAACATCACACCTTGCAAAAATCTATTCAGTGGACCCACCACCAGGCAGTCAATGTATGGAGACGAGTGAGAGTTTGGAAAGATTCAACTTGTTTCTAAGAATATGCATGCCGAGAAATTTGACCGTGTTTTGAAAACAATCAAAGAGACTATGACTCACCATGTTTTGAAATTTTGGCTGTGTTTTGAAATTAACATCACACCTTGCGATAATATTTTCAGTGGACCCACCAGGCAGTCAATGTATCGAGAACGAGTGAGAGTTTGGAATGATTCAACTTATTGCTAAGAATATGCATGCCTAGAAATTTGACCAGGTTTTGAAAACGATCAAAGTGGCTAAGGCTCACCGTGTTTTGAAATTTTGCGTGTGTTTCAAAATTAACTCCACACCTTGCGAAAATCTATTCACTGGACCCTCTAGGCACTCAATGTATCGAGAACGAGTGAGAGTTTGGAATGATTCAACTTATTGCTAAGAATATGCATGCCTTGAAATTTGACCGTGTTTTGAAAACAATCAAAGAGGCTATGACTCACCGTGTTTCGAAATTTTGGCTGTGTTTCGAAATTAACTTCACACCTTGCGAAAATCTGTTTAGTGGACCCACCAGGCAGTCAATGTATCAAGAACGAGTGAGAGTTTGGCAATATTCAACTTGTTGCTAAGAATATGCATGCCTAGAAATTTGACCGTGTTTTGAAAATAATCAGGACTATGACTCACCGTGTTTTGAAATTTTGCCCGTGTTTCGAAATTAACTTCACACCTTGCAAAAATCTATTCAGTGGAGCCACCACCAGGCAGTCAATGTATGTAGACGAGTGAGAGTTTGCAAAGATTCAACTTCTTGCTAATAATATGCATGCCTAGATATTTGACCGTGTTTTGAAAACAAACAAAGAGACTATGACTCACCATGTTTTGAAAGTTTGGCTGTGTTTCGAAATTAACTTCACACCTTGCGATAATCTGTTCAGTGGACCTACCAGGAAGTCAATGTATCGAGAACGATTGGGAGTTTGGAATGTTTCAAGTTATTGCTAAGGATATGCATGCCTAGAAATTTGACCGTATTTTGAAAACAATCAAAGTGGCTAAGGCTCACCGCATTTTGAAATTTTGCATGCGTTTCAAAATTAAGTTCACACCATGCAAAAATATGTTCACTAGACCCACCAGGCAGTCAATGTATCGAGAACGAGTGAGAGTTTGGAATGATTCAACTTATTGCTAAGAATATACATGCCTAGAAATTTGACTATGTTTTTAAAACAATCAAAGTGGCTATGGCTCACCGCGTTTTGAAATTTTGCATGCATTTAGAAATTAACTTCACACCTTGCGAAAATTTGTTCACTAGACCCACCAGGTAGTCAATGTATCGAGAACGAGTGAGAGTTTGGAATGATTCTACTTATTGCTAAGAATATGCATGCCTAGAAATTTGACCGTGTTTTGAAAACAATAAAAGAGCCTATAACTCACCGTGTTTCGAAATTTTTGCTGTGTTTCGAAATTAACTTCATGCCTTGCGAAAATATGTCCAGTGGACCCACCAGGCAATCAATGTATCAAGAACGAGTGAGAGTTTGGCAAGATTCAACTTATTGCTAAGAATATGCATGTCTAGAAATTTGACCATGTTTTGAAAACAAACAAAGATACTATGACTCTTCGTGTTTTGAAATTTTGGATGTGTTTCGAAATTAACTTCACCCCTTGCGATAATCTTTTCAGTAGACCCACCAGGCAGTCAATGCATTGAGAATGAGTAAGAGTTGTTTGGCAAGATTCAACTTCTTGCTAATAATATGCATGCCTCGAAAGATTGACCGTGTTTTGAAAACAATCAAAGAGATTATGACTCACCGTGTTTTGAAAGTTTGGTTGTGTTTCAAAATTAACTTCACACCTTGTGATAATCTGTTCAGTGGACCTACCAGGCTGTCAATGTATCGAGAACGAGTGAGAGTTTGGAATGATTCAACTTATTGCTAAGAATATGCATGCCTAGAAATTTGACCGTGTTTTGAAAACAATCAAAGTGGCTATAGCTCACCGCGTTTTGAAATTTTGTGTGTGTTTCAAAATTAACTTTACACCTTGCGAAAATCTTTTTACTGGACCCACCAGGCAATCAATGTATCAAGAACGAGGTAGAGTTTGGAATGATTCAACTTATTGCTAAGAATATAAATGCCTAAAAATTTGACCATGTTTTTAAAACAATCAAAGAGGCTATGACTCACCGTGTTTCGAAATTTTGGCTGTGTTTCGAAATTAACTTCACACCTTGCCAAAATCTGTTTAGTGGACCCATCAGGTAGTCAATGTATCAAGAACGAGTGAGAGTTTGGCAAGATTCAACTTCTTGCTAAGAATATGCATGCCTCAAAATTTGACCATGTTTTGAAAACAATTCTAGAAAGCAAGACGGGTTCATAAACAACCTCACAAATTTCAAATTATAAAAAGCAACACAAAGATCCTCACAATTTTCAAAATATAAAATGGAAGAGAGATGAGAGAGAGAAAATCAATTTTCTATTTCTTGTGGGCAATCCACAAGCTTGAGGTGCACCTTAATGCTGATGTAGTCGCAGGTGCCTCACTGGTGAGCATCAATGGGACATATGCTATCTAGGGCAATGATTCTGATGTTTGCGTGTCTGCTGGATTCGTCTGGTGTATATAGACCGATGTTTCATGCCTTCTTGATTTTGCAGGCGACGCAACATTTTTGACGTGCCATGGTGACGGCCAGGGGATAGGGGAGAGCACGTGGAACATTGGGCGTAGTTGAGTTTTCAAATCAATGTGAAAATAAATAATTTCAAATGAATGCCCCGGAAATGCCACGCAAGGAGATGATTTACGTGGACTGTACAGAGGTTATTTTTTATCCATGGACTTTGATATAATACTAATCTATATTTCACTTATAATGATTGATATTGGTAATTAAAGAATACATGTGGCTTCCCAGGCTTCTTCCTTTCAGTATTAATTACCTGAATTCACGTGAGTAATTAACGTGGGTTTCTCTGTATTGGCACCCTTCTTTCCTCGAACGCTTGCAGAAATTAAGGGGATGAAGTAATTTCACCTTCCTCGGTAATACAAGAGGTTTTATTGTATCGCAGTGGAAGATGAAATGACAAATGGAGTACTTATGCTAGTACTAGATCACAAACACCGTTCCAATTTGCACTTTATAATACTAATATTCAATCTCCGAACATTATTATAGAAAGGAAGTAGAGGTGAAATTAAACAAAATTAATCCTAAGACTTCTTCGTCTTCTTGGACCTGGATCCTTCCGCTGTCACCTTCATGTTGGCGTCGTCCTTGTTCTTACCGTGGCATCCCCCAGCTCTCACTGTCTTCTTCTTCAAGCCTCCCACCCACTTCTCCTTCCTCTTCTCATTGTGGATGAAGGCGGGATCGAGTGCACTCTTCTTGGAGATGAAGTCGAGAAATGGCAATAAATCTTCCGACCCCTGATCCTCCTGCTCGTGCTCCCTCTTCTTCTTGCCAATGGAGGATGGATTGAGAGAACTCTTCTTGAAGACGACGTCTCCTTCATAGATGAAACACCAAGGATCCTCCTCCTCCTCCTCTTTGCTCTCTGCCGGCAGCGTCCCCTCCATCAGATGACTGTAAGCAGGGTCCTCGTTGGAAAAGTTACCTTCCGGTGTGTTGTAATAGTACGGCCCGTCAACAGACTCCCTGCCATCACCATGGTAGGGACTGATATCCCCGTTCGCCCGTGCGTTGGACTCGTCAATGGAGGTGCACTGATCGGAGCAGCTGCGTGGCATTTTTGTGTGTGTGGTGGCTTGGCCGGCCTAAAGGGACAGGGAGAGACAGAGAGAGTTATTCACTGTGTCCATCGTGCCTTGATGGGAGAGGTGGTCATTGTTGATGGCCCCTTAAAAAGGCTTGCTCGGGACATCCAAGAGTTTCCACGTGCCGTAGGAGCAGCCTGGTAGTTCCCTTCCATCGTTTTTTTATTCTCCCTTAAATCATTTTTTAACAAAAGTTCCCTTCCATCGTTGAAACAAGATCAAACGATTGGTACTCCTTCGCCCCGAGAGCATCAGCAGCGAGGATATTGCAAGTACCACCACATGTTGGGGAGGTTTTTGCACATAACAACAACCATAGACCTTTTCTGTGCAAAATACAGACATTTTCTATAATCATTGTACATAATACATAACTAGTCATTGAATATTTCTTTTTTTGGGAAAAGTTTCATAGTTAATTATATAATATAGTACTAAAATATAATTTTTATCTAAATTAATAATAGGTAAAGCTCAAAAAATAATTATAATTTTGAGCCACATCCATAAAGTATCTGGTGTATTTTTGGTTCTTGTAAGTTGTATCATTTAGAAATCAACCTATTAGTAGGTACATAATTCCCGACATGCTCTAGAGAAATAATATATAGATTCTATAATAATAGAAAGTGTGTTTTGAGGTTTATGCATAGTGTTCATTGTGCTAAAGACTATATCAATAGAATCTTCTAAATGTTAGAGTGGAAAGAAAACCCATCGGTAAACAATGTTGGGATTTCCAATCTTCATCCAACAGTTAAAGTTCAAAGTTATTCGTACACTATATACTGGGTATGATAAGATAATTAAATGTATAACATGTCATTAGAATCTTTGTGGTTTTTGCATAGCGTTCATTGTGCTAAGGACTATCAATAGAATCTTCTACGTGCTAGAATGGAAAAAAAGATCCAAGAGTTAACATTGTTGGGATTTTCTAGTCTTGATTCAATTTTCATTGTTCAAAGTTACTCGTACATTATATAGTGGCAAGATTTGCAAGAAGTCACATGCTACTTCCTACTAGTAAAAGGCACGTGCCACACTCGTATATACTGTATGAAATGTAACTTAATGAACATTAAGTTGTTATTAACCAATAGTCTTGTTAGAGAAAAAAGAAATACATTAAGTATATTAATAATAACTATCTACACATATTGAGAATACAACCTACTGTGCTATGAACTTTTTTTTTGGGGAGGGGGTGACATGATGGTTCTAGAACATGGTGGAGTTTGCTCTAGGTACTACTCCTTCAACACAAATCCAGCTGCTCTAAACCATTGGATCTAACAGACCAACAGTCAGGATTGGTGTTATGGATCTAATTCAAAACTGCTCCATTATAATAGTAGAGATAATTTGAAAACATTGGAGATGATGCTATACGTGCATGACCGAACAACTTTCGAATAATCTCAAGGAAAAACAAAGACGCTTGTATCAATGAGCATGAATGGACAATAAGAGTTGTGAGGAGAAGATTACTTGTGGGGCCTAGCAACCCCACATTTCTTCTTGTTTTTTAATGAGCTTACCTCATGGGTGGCTTTGATATCGTTGCTCAGGCGCACTATACTATTCATGTTAGCGAAATAGTGGGTTTCCAAAATTTCCTTTTAAACATAAGGTTGAACACTCCCAGCCATAGTGATTCAAAATTTATCAATAAAGGGGATTTATTTATTGGGTGGCCGAGTGGTTGACACCACCCGTCATTGTCATGTACTTCCTCCGTTCATAAATATAAGATGTTTTAGCTTTGTGAATCGAATGTATCTAGACAACATTTAGTGTATAGGTTCGTGGATGTTCGGAGTAAACCTTTACATTAAAAGGCATCTAGATACATTTATTTCACAAAACTAAAACGTCTTCTATTTCGGAACAGAGAGAGTGGACATGATTTTTGCTAGGAAGGGCAAACACTAATGAATGCTTATAGGAAGGCTAGGAAATTGGAAATTGTGTTCCATTGATAAACCTTCGTGCTCCTCTTCCCAGAGTTAGATTTTAAGAATTTAATACAAAAAGGTTGTTGGACATGCTCCAAAGCCCAATAATTTTTCTTTTTAAATAGTAACAATAGTGATTAGCTTGAATAATTAATTGCGGTCTGCGTATGGTGTACTACTATACTTCATAGAATATGCTATGTGTGCATGACCGAACAACTTTCGGAAAACCTGAAGGAAAATGTGGCCGCATTAATGAATGAGCGTGATGTAAGGCTGACAATGGGAAGGGTATGACTAGGGTAGAACAATATCATACCCACTCCCGTTTAGTCAATGGGTAGAAAATTTTACCCATGCCCATACTCACGGGTATAAAAATTTACCCATGCACGTACCCATGAAAAATATCGAAGTTTAGAAGCCACAGTATCATACTCTTCCCTAGGTTGCTTGGCCCCATAGGTTGTAACTCTACAGGTAAGTTTTACTATTATGTCAGTTTAAATGGGTAGGGTATGGGTCTATCTACTCGTGCCCGTACCCATGACTTAATGGGTTAGGGTATGGGTATTACCCATGAGTATAAAATTATGCCCATACCCTACCAACACGGGTACAGTACCTGCGGGCGCTCGTTGGTAAAATTGCCATCCTTAGCACGGAGGGGCAATAAGATTTGTGAGAACAAAGTACTTGTGGAGCCTAGCAACTTTCACATTTTTTTCAATGAAAACACCATCGCTGCTTACCTTATGAATGGTTTGATGTCGTCCCTCAGGCGCTAGATTATTCACGTTAGTGAAATAGTGGGTTACCATATTTTTGTTTAGAATATAAGTATGAACACTCCCAACCATAGTGATTGAAAAGTTATCGATAAAGAATGCTTTATTTTTTTAAAGCTTAGTGCGCTTTATTATTACACTCGATAGCCTATACCACCGGCCTACCATTCTGCTATTATTAGTTGGACTATGGATAAACAAATTCACTTGAGTTGGTTGGGGCTTTAATCATAATTTTCATGCTCACTACCTGTCTTGGTGACAACATCTTCATACGCATCATCGTTTATGAATAGATATAATACAGAAATATATCAATGCCATAGTATTTTAGTGCCTACCAAAGTAATACTTCAGTTTTCTCTCTTCTCAGTTTCTTCAAAAAGGGGTCTGACCTCATTCTCAATTATTTTAAAAAACATAGTTTTGGAGAATACTTCAGTTTAAACCCCTATTATTTGTTGGAAGAAAACACTAAAATGTATTCAATAGTTCAGTTTATTGAGAAATCAAAATGTTTTCTAAATAATTTAAAAATACTTTGATGCCAAACTCGACCTTAATATCTGAACTGAGCCAATCTGGGCCATGGATGATCAATATTTAGATGCCAAATGGCCAAATGGGCCTTTAATTTCTGAACTGAGGCAATATGGGTCATGGATGATCACCGATGTGCCTTTCGGCCTTTGATTCCAGGGAGTACGGCTTACCAAATTTACTACTACTTGGACTATACATAAATCTGAATTTAGTCAAGTGGGAAAATTTCCCGCTATCCAATGTTTCAAACATCTTGGAATCCCTCTTCTACCCCTAGTGAAGTCGGCTAGTTGGGGCTTCAATCGTAATTTCCCTATTCAGTACCTCTATACCCCACCCCCTACCACCGACCCCCCCCACCCACACCCACACCCACACACAATCCTCGCCCCCAGTTGCGCTAGCCGTGCGGGAAACCCTAGATCTACCTTCAGCACCTTAGATTTGATTCACCGTCGTCGTCGTGCACTGCACCAGATCTGCTTCACGGACCCACTCTCCTGGCGCGCCAAACACATTCCCACCGCCAGGAATCTGCTTCTTCACCACTGTCGTCCAGCGCTCGGAGGAACCCTTGTTTTGCTTCACCTTCACCCAAAGCACCGCAACCACAGCACCCTCGACAACCTCGACGTCACCAACCAGGATTCGCATCATGTCTAAACACCGTCGCGACCGAGGTAACTATATCTCCTTGGAGTTTGATAAGATAAATATGTAGCAGTTAACTGTATTTTGTATTGGTGCTACTTTTGTAGTATCTTACAAGTACTATACTTGTTACCCGTATCTTCCTAAATAATTTTTTTGTAGTCAGGTTTAACCATAAGGCATTCAACTGTGATTTTGTATGTCATGGCGAAATATGAGTCAGCCAACGGTTAACACATTTGTTCCCATTACCTACTTTAGTAAGTGCCCATATGTGATGCGGTTATAATTTCTCTCTGGCTTGGCGTAGGCTATGGCACTAATTGTTATTTATTGCTTAATGCTTTTGTCCTATGTATGCAGTACACATTTACATTTGTTATACTGCTTCCACTAAGATGTCTATTTTATTTGCTTCTCCTTACCACACTATTCCTAACCGTTTGATGTTGTTACATAATGAACATGTGCTGTTTAAACTAGAAATCATAGAATGAATGACCCCTATAATCTCGTAAGTATATATTGCTTTTGTATCACTTCATGCTAACATCTGTGAGACTGGAACCTTTTTGTGTTCACTATTCGCTACACCATTATGCAGAGGACCCACACTGAATTATGGAGACCACCAGTCCAATTACTTGATGCAGCGGACATCATCGATGAACATACCTGTAACCAGATCAGCAACCCTGAGACTCTACATAGAGAAACTGTAAGGACGCCCCCTTTTTTAAGGTTTAAGTCCCTTGGTGTCATGCCATTGAATCTAGTTGAGTTGTTATTTTTGTTGGAGGCACTAGGTTGATTATAATAAGGCTAAAAATGCAACGGAATCCAATATAACAGAAATAGAAGAATCATAAAGAACCGCCCACTTCAAATCTCACTCTGGTATCTACATGTGTATGACTATTTTAATACGAGGCAGATGATAGTACACTTTGTCTTTGGGTAGACAATCGAAAAATTTAAACATTCTAACTGTTCGATAGATTGTTTGACCATTTCTCTAAAATCATTTGGCTATTCTATTAGAGGCACCCGTCTAGATGAGGTCCTTGTGTTGAGTGCTTGCATCGCTATAACAGACCAAATAATATTTTGAAAATCTTTGAGAATGAACATGGTAGTTTTGTTTCTTTGTATGATGTTGTAACTTCTTTTATCTTTGTTTCAGCCTTCATCAGGTAGAGCAGTTATTTCACAGGGCAGAAGTGATAGTTGCACACTATCTCGCCCCTCTATGAAGTCAACTGTTCCAGTTATTCCAGAAGAAAGAGATGTATGATGTCCTGCCATTACTAATTGCTTTCTTCCTTTTAGCAACAGGACTAATTTGAAATTCATTGGTTTTTGTTTTCCTTGGTAATTATGTTATATGACGTTTGTTTTTGTTTTAGGTTGCAAATATAAATATGAAGGCAGAACAGAAAACAACTACCTCGAGTGTAGATCTCTTTGGACAGAGCAGCAGTGACAGTGCGTATTGCTCACGTAGGTACACAATCTCAACTGCTCCATACATTCCAGCAGAAAGAGTTTGTGGTGCTGCACTCCAAGATGCACTTGATGTAGTTGGACAGGAAGCCAACAGAACAGATGCAGTAGTCTCCATAGCAAGGAAGGAGTTATCTGAGTTAAAAAACTGGCAAGCTTTGACGGAGAATCTACTCTATAATATCCTCAACAAGTCTCGTGATAATCCCGATGTTACATGTGAGGCGGCACGAGCTTCCTAAAAGGAACATTTTTGAAATTGAGATTATATTGTTTATCAGCTGTGTTGTACTCCGATGATGCTTTACGAGCTACAGAATTTTTCAAGACTGTAATAATTTACTAATTTTCCAGTTATAAGTTTTTTTCCACAGTTCCAGAATTTATTTAGCATTTTAGAGAACTTGTGTTCTTTGTTTATCCACGTTTATGTCCTGGCAATGGATCTAAGTTAGATAGGCTTAAATAGTAGCAGGCCCACAATGTTTTATTATTCCTTGATGGGCCACCAATCAATAGTGATGGGTCTACACCGAGGCCATTATATGTAGAATCTGATCGCAAAAGAATAGAACAGTAAAAGGCCACAATAGTGAAAGGCGAGCAAAGAAAATGGTGAAAGTCCGTAACAAAGTCGAATGCATCGGAAATAGTAACAAGGCTAGGACTTTAGCAGGCCAGAATCTTCAGCCAATTTATGGGACTGAATAGTAGAAGGCCAGAACAGTGAATGTCTAGAACAGTAAAGGCTCTAATTGTAGAGGGCCGTAATAGCCCATGATGGGTGCGAGAAAAGTGATGGGCCGAGAGAAGGCCTTAACAGTAACGGACAGACTTGGCCCAGGCTGAAAATGGGCCACACAGTATTGGACCAAGGTGGGCCTTCTATAGACTGAAACGTGTCGGGCCTGAAAGTTCACGGGTCGCGGATGTCTGCACTAGTTGGCCCATTGCGGACAGTGCTGGACGAAATAGTAACGGGCCTTCTTCTTATTGGGGTTTCCTCATGGGCCGGCCCACTTAATATTTAGTAGGCCTATTCTAGGCTTGGCTTCTGCCACGGTTTTTCTGACCTTTAACGGTGGTAACTAGGCGTTAATGGTGTTCGCCACGTGGCATCTTGTATGACGTCAGCAGTCAACGGGGCTGGCGAACCGATCTACGACGAAACAATTTTTCGTGGCGGAAGGGTGCGATCCGCCATGGTCAGAAAAAACCGTGGTAGATTCTTTTGTGATGAGGCTTTTGCAACAATGGGCATCCGTCGTAGAAGACTTTTTATCCACGAAAAACGACCTTCAACCATGAAAATCGTCCATTGTAAAAGCCAACTTTTCTTATAGGGCCACCAGTGTCATTGAATGTGTGTTCTTTCCTAAAATAGATATGGATCCGCCAGTGTCATTGCATGTCTGTTCTTTTCATGAACCACAACTAGAGTCAATGAATGTGTGTTCTTTTCACAAACCACATATGGATCCACCAGTGTCATTGCATGTGTGTTCTTTTCATTAACCACAACTAGAGTCATTGGATGTGTGTTATTGTCATAAACCACATGGATCCACTTGAGTTCATTCCATGTGTGTTCTTCTCATAAACCACCTGGATCAACTAGAGTCATTTCATGTGTGTTCTTTTCACAAACCACATATGGATCCACCAGAGTGTTTACATGTCTATTCTTTTCATAAACCACATGGATCCACCAGAGTCATTGCATGTGTGTTCTTTTTATTAACCACAACTAGAGTCATTGCATCTTTGTTCTTTTCATAAACCACATATGGATCCACCAGAGTCATTGCATGTCTGTTCTTTTCATAAACCATATGGATCCACCAGAGTCATTGCATGTGTGTTCTTTTCACAAACCACACATGGATCCACCAGTGTCATTGAATGTGTGTTCTTTTCAAAAACCACATATGGATCAACCAGTGTCATTGCATGTGTGTTCTTTTCATAAACCACATATGGATCCCCTAGTGTCATTTAATGTGTGTTCTTTTCACAAACCACATATGGATCCACTAGAGTCATTCCATGTGTGTTCTTTTCATTAACCACAGCTAGAGTCATTGCATGTCTGTTCTTTTAACAAACCACATATGGATCCACTAGAGTCATTGCATGTCTGTTCTTTTCATAAACCACATGGATCCACCACAGTCATTGCATGTGTGTTATTTTCACAAACCACAACTAGAGTCATTGCATGTGTGTTCTTTTCATAAACCGCATGGATCTACTAGAGTCATTTGCATGTGTGTTCTTTTCATAAACCACATGGATCCACCAGTGTCATTAAAATATGTGTTCTTTTCATAAACCACATGGATCCTAACCTTAGGAGATCCCTAACCTTAGCCCCCAATGGTGGCCATTAGACCGAGTCTTCTAGAAGGCACGCCCTAACACAGTTGTTCTGCATGACGATTGTTACATATCGTTCGATCAGGGCGTTTGGACGATTGGGATGGTTCTTCGTAAGAGCGATCCGCGAGTAGGCTGTTCTACGACATGATTGGCCATGCTTACTGTCCGCTTGCTCTGTACAAAATGGCAACACCGCGCGCTCCCCTTTTGCGAGTGTCATGAGTTCCGTGGGCCATATGCTAGTGTCACGTTCCCTTTACTTCTCTTCCTCCCCATACTTCTCTTCCTTCCCCTCGAAGCCACTTTCCCCACTTCTCTCCCATCCTACCGTAGCTGCAAGCCAACGACGCCTCCAGCCATCTCTCCCGCAGCCACCCTAGTCCCCCACCCCCCTCTCTCCATGGGTTCAAGGGGAGACAGTGAGGAAACGCATCGTGACGACAGGGACGGTGATTTCGATGTGAGTCATCTCATCTCTATCATTTGTGGCAAATTATCTATTTTGAGCTAGATCTACTCTGTTTACTCTTGCACGTATGATGTGTTAGGCCAACCAGACACTGTATGACTCTGACTATCACAGTTTAGCAGAGGAGATGTGTGATAACTAGTTATATTTAGCTTGATCTCCATACTTTTTTAAGTTGTAATAGTAGTACTTGTTGACCTAGCGGTCTGAACTAGTGGTCTCGGAGTCCCGGGAGAAAAAATTGATAGCCCGTTAATCTGTCTTAACCTTGCATTACTTCCTTTTGTCTGATGATGGTGGTATTCTGACATTGGTGGTTTGTTTAAACGTAATATACATGGATTGTGCCGCATGCAAATGGCACAACCATAATTTATAAAGTGGAAGCACGTACACCCTGTTACTGGAGATCTAGGAGCTTCGCCAGATGCAGGGGATGCAGGAGTAGGGAAGCGGCGAGATAGACGGAATCAAGATTAGGCCATAAAGTGGTACCAATTTTCTCATCATCTGGGCATTATCGGTTGTCATTGTTGTTTATGTTGCCATGTCATTGTGCAGCAGCTGAAATAAGTTGTTGTTTCATGGAGTGTAGCATCTTAAATAATTTATTTCTGTGCCACTTACATTCTATCGAATTTGGAGACCTCCTGCCCCTCAGCAATCGCGGAACCAGTGATGCGTGTTTTCAGATAGTAGTGGCACAATCACAATTTCGGATTCAAGTACTGACTCGGGCGTTTCCAAACCCTAAGTCGTGGTACATTTTATTCTGAGAACGTGGATAGATTGTTTCGCCCGAGAAGTTCCATCCACAGAGATCTAGAATTTAACCGAATTACATATATAGGTCCAAGTTCAACACATTATTATGCATCTTCATTGCCAGCAGCCTTCTTCCCCCGCCTGGGTGCCAAGCCTTCACGTCCACTGGCTTCTTCATTTCCTGCCTTCTTCATCTTCCTCGGTGCCAATTTTCTTAGCTTCATGTACTCTGCACCGTCGGGACAATCAGCACTAGAATCGTGTCTAGCATCATCTTTCCACTCATTTTTATTTTCTTCCGGCAGCAAAATGACTGACCCGACAGTCATGTGTCTAACCTTGTGGCGCTTCGTGTCAAAGAAACAGGACTGTTGCATAACTGCCTAATATCTATAGACTAAATAAAACAAAAATTACAATTCAGGACAAACATGTGAACCCCAAGAGACTTTTACTTACTAGGAGCTAATTGGGTTCGAGCGACCACCCTGTCCAAGAATAGAAGGGTGGCTCCCAGTTGCAGCAGCTTCCACATCTAGTACATCACAATTCAGCTCAAACATGCAAGCCGAAGCATACCTTTTCATTAACCCAATTAGCTGACTGTCACACGTTAGAGGAACCATGATGCCTCGTTCATCCATGAAGCTGAACTTTGCAGTCAGCTTCGGCCATATTTCAGCATGATTACACAGAGCAGCAACCATACCAGGGATAGTGCAGATCTGTGTAGGTGCTTCTTCCATCGTGATACAATGGTGTCCATACCACTTGCCCTTGACCCTTGATGATTTAGAGTCGTACCTGAAGAGGGCTACCATAACCAGGTAAGGGTGGTCCGCGGAGATCCCACTTGACAGAAAACTATGGACAAAATATGTTTGTCAGCATTGGGCTAACAAACAATTTTAGGTTCAGTAGCCAGCTAGCAGTTATAGTTAGTGCGAATAGGAAAGAGAAGGGTATCTCACCCGCATGTAGCCAGAACTTCTTCTTCCTTGGTAGTAGGATCTGCCATCCTCCGAGCTACTCAGCTCGTTGGCAGCGGAGGTGGGCTAGAGCCTCGCAACGGCGGCTACGGCATGCGCCATTGGAGCTCAGCATCAGCAAATGGGCGCAGCAACTGGGCGCAGCAACTTGGCGCCAGAAGTCAAATGTCTGAAGGGATTGTTCTGCCTGGAGGGTGGATTTCGACGATGTCGGTGCTAGGGGAAAGGAGGGAATGGATTTGTGAAATTGGTCAACGCATCCAAGCCACTTAGTTCCTCGATTTTCCTAAGAGGTTGCCACGTTGGCGCTCGCGTCACGGACAGATGACCAACATGTGGGTCCTGACCGTCTACTTCACGGGGCAGTTTAATGGAATGTTTGAATTTGGTAGGGGTGAGATGAGTTTGCCTCGAAATGGCCCCTCTCGGTAGTTGGCAGCCCAACTTTGCGAAACGCGGCAATTACAGGAAACTTGGGTACTGCGATGCACTCGCCCACAAACTTTTGGGCCACAAACCAATAAGCCCACGAACTTTATTATTTTTCACTTCTCATACATCATGTATCGACATGATAGCTCAATACCGTAGAGAGAGACGCGCCTCATAGCTTCGGGGTTGTTGAGGATGTTGGAGAGGGGAGCCTCATTGACCATCATTATCGGATGCTGGGAGAAATAGTGACGTAGTTTTTGTGCCATCATGAAGACACCATAAGCGAGTTTTTGATAGTGCAGGTACCTTTTCTTGGACAGAAACAACACCTCGTTGAGGTATTAGACCGGTCATTGGATGCCATGTGTCCTTCCTTCTTCGGGTCGTTTCACGACTAGTGTTGTGCTGACCACTTGGTTGGTGGCGGCGATTTACAATAGTAGTGGTTCTTTTTCCTTATGTGACACTAAAACGGGTGATGTCAACATTGTTTTCTTAGGGTTCTCAAAGGCTCGTTGGGCTTCATCAGTCCACTCGAAAGTGTCTGATTTCTTCAGCAGTGCGTAAAATGGCAGTGATTTTTTTCCAGCCGAGCGATGAATTGACTTAGTGCTGCCACGCGCCTAGCTAGTTGTTGGATGCCTCATAGGTTTGTTGGCTTCTTCATTGTTAGTACCGCATGTATATTTTCGGGGTTTGCGTCAATTCCCCTGGCTGACATGAGGTATCCAAGGAGTCGCCCAATAGGGACTCCAAAGAAGCAGTTCATCGGGTTGAGCTTGATGCAGTACTTGTCAATATTATCAAATGTTTTGCGTACATCATCGATAAAGGTCCACTCTTGCATTGATGTAATTACGACATCGTCGATGTAGACTTGGACGTTTCTGCCCATTTGGTTTCTGAGGCAGTTTTGTATCATCCGCTGGTAGGGGGCACACACATTCTTCAACCTGAAAGGCATTTTAGTGTAATAGAATACACCATAAGGTGTGATAAATGTTGTGTTGTGTTGGTCTTCTTCCTTCATCCGGATCTGGTGGTATCCGAAGTATGCATCCAAGAAGGAAATATGTTCGCATCTGGCAGTTGCATCGATGGTTTGATCGATTCGCAGGAGTCGAAAGTGATCCTTTGGACAGTGCTTGTTCAATATAGTGAAGTCGATGCACATAAGTAGTTCGACTATATTTTTCTTCAGGACACACACTAGGTTAGCGACCCATGTCGCTTTTTTGATTTCCTTGATGAATTTTACACCGAGTAGGTGATGGAGTTCTTTTCCAATGGCCTTGCGTATTGGCTCTATGAAGTGGTGAAGTGATTGTTTTACTGGTCGTGCATTGGGATAAATGTTGAATGCGTGCTCGGCGAGTTCCCTAGGAATTCCTGGCATGTCAACTAGGGCACATGCGAAAATTTCCTAACGCTCACGGAGGAACTCGATGAGAGCCCTTTCCTATGCGGCACTGAGGTTAGAGGCCACATAGGATATTTTCTTCGGGTTCATCGAATGGACTGGCACTTACTTTGTGTCCTTTAGTGTGTCGAAAGATTGGTCGGGTATGGAATTTGTTGCTTCTGGCATAACATCGTGCTCGTCGGTGATCTTAAGCTGGGTGAACTCCGTCTCCATGCCAAAGGATTCATAGATCTTGTTGAACTCGCGGTCGTAGTTATTCGAGCAGGTAAAGCTTCCCCTAATAGATATGATTCCATTGGGTACCGGCATCGTCATCAAGAGGTATGTGTAGTGTGGCACTGCCATGAATCGTGCAAATGCTCGGTGCCCCAGGATTGCGTGGTACTGTGATGGCTAGTCCATGACTTCGAACTCTATTTTTTCACGCCTGAAATTTTCTCGGGTTTCGAAGACAACATCAAGGTAGATCTTGCCTAAAGGAACCTCGACTTTTCCCGGGACGATACCGTGGAAGGAGGTATCTATTGGAGATAGATTGGTTAGAGAGAAGTTCATTGCGTGTAGCGTCTTGGTGTAGATGAGGTTGATGTTGCTTCCTACTCTATGAAGACCTTGCTCATGTCGAACCCGCCAATTTGTGCTTCAACTATTAATGCCGAATGACCTGGTCAGGGAACCTGAAGGGGTGATCAGCTCTACTAAAGGTGGTCTCTTGTTTGGAATAGTGGAGGTACTCGGGTGTTGGTGGTGGTGTCCATACTGCCATGTTAACTTGTCGGGTGATCAGTTTTTATGTCCTATTCGATGGGCGTCCCTTGTGTATCATATGCATTGCTCCCCTAGACATCGGGTACTCGTCGTTCTGCTCTCTATTTTCCTCGGGTTAATGCTAGATGGTCGAGGATGTCGTATGTGGCTCTGGTGGTGGTGGAGATATATTCAACACCAGTGCCCTAGGAGCTGTGTTGTATCCTCAGTTTGTTGCCTCGACTACCTTGCTGCTATATGCCCGCTGAAGCCCCAAAATGGTGCGATAGTCCTTCATGAGGTGATTTGATCACCTTCTCCCTTCTGAGTCGACATAGTAATGCATGTGGCAGGGTCCATCCAACATTGTATCGCTGGAATTGGGGCGTCCATGGTTGGTCTTAGCAGGTATTGTTGCATTGTACCACTTGGTCCTGCTTCATCTTGGTTGTCTCGATAGCCTCCACTACGATTTTCACTCATGTGGTTGTCCTCATTGACGTAACACGCCGCAACGTGGCTTGGCCCACCGTAGCTATCATAGTTACGTTGTCTCCTATTGTCGTAGTTGAGCCTGTCACGATCTTCTTCAGGTGAGCACCCATGTTTGTTGTTAACCACGTCTTCGTCGTCGGCCCAGTGATTCGCTATGTCCATCAGCTGGGAGATTATTTTTGGTTTCACTCGTCCCATCTCTTCTATCAATTCTTTTTGACGCAAGCCATCATTGAAAGTGTTGATTGCCCGTTCATCGGAGATACTTTCGGCTGAGTTTTTGATAATGTTCCACCGATGTATGAATGTGCATATTGGTTCTCCTAACTTCTACTTGCACGCCCGCAGCTCCTCGATAGATGCGGGTGGCTTGAACGTTGACTTGAAATTTTTTATAAAATTTTCCTCCAGGTCACCCCGGCCGCTGATTGATTCTTCGTGTAACTACCGGAGCCATGACCGTGCGATACCAGTTAAACGCAACTACAGGCTTTGCATGAGGGTGGCCTTTGACCCACCTTGGAGTTTCACGGTTTGTAAATAATTGGCCAGCCATGCCTCTGGCTCTTGGAGGCCATCATACTTTTGATGATCATGAGGGAGATTGAAGTCTTTGGGAACTAGTGTTTTGCAAACTAGATGGGAAAAACAACTTGCACCACATGGCTCGAGGTCATCTTCGCTTTCTTCGTCTAAGTACCTTCTGCGCCTCTCCCGATCTATTTTTCTTTGCGTAATGCCATTCCTGGCATCATGACTGCGCGATGAGTGTGTGAAACGCGCGTGGTGTGGTGATCTGGATCTTCGGGTTCCTGTCATATGCCGAGGGCTACTGCGACGACGTGGTGATCTGTTGAACTGTGGGACATTTCCTGGTCCCCTATTGCGAGTGTTGCTCCGACCATGCCGAGTTTCATGACGGAGCGATGGATGGCTGCCCGCGGATCATTGGCTGCCGGTTGAGTTGTGAGCATGTAGGTTTCAGCATGATACCTTCGACCCGGATTTACGAATGCAGTATAGTACTCTACAGTGCCTATAGTTTTTCAATAGAAATTCCAAAATAGGGTAGTGTAGCTTGGTTTATTGTCAATTAGCCCCCTCCACCGATCTGCTCTAGATATCATGTATTTAACTAACTCACCAAAGACTAGGGAAAAGATCGTTGGAGAATACTCCAGCTATAAGTATCATGCCTGGCTCCACCGTTTCCTTAGATTCCGGGATTTTTCCCCTTAGGCTGCATGTATGAGCTCCACCAGTACCTTAGATTTAGGAAAAAATTCTTATAAGAATACGTATAGGGTGTTACGTACAAGGCTCGGTACCTTATCTCTCTGCGGTACTAATTTTTTTTTTGACGAAGATTTGAATTTGGCGCAAACAATTGCTTGCATATCTTGGCGGGAGTGAGAAAATATAGTGTGACTTGTCTTTGCGCGAGAGAGAAAATAGGCATGGGAGAGAGAAGAGCTAATTGCATGGGACATACAAATACTTGTCCAATAGGTGCAAAAACACCTAAAAACTAGCAAATTGGGGTCAAGTGCTACACCAACTTGTCTTCTATGTGCAAATACCCCCACAGCCAATCAGAAACAGACATGTGGCTGGTCCAACGCTGAGACCAGCTAGGTCAGGTCGGGCCGACATTTTTCAGAAAACCTCTTGTCTCTAATTTCCGCGCGTGTGGAAACCCTGCTCTCTTTCTCTGCTCCCTTCCTGCTCTCGATAGCGATTTAGGGTTCCGTGGCGGCGGCAGAAGGAGCGAAGGATGCTGTAGTCCAGCGAGTTATCGACGGAGAGCACCAGGAGGTCCCCTGCTCCTGCTCATCGAGGAGCGTGTTTGAGGGGCAGGCCCGCTCCTGCTCTTCGAGGAGCGCATTCTGCGAGGGGTGAAGATGAGAGGCAGAGGCAGCTGGAAGAAGAGGGCGGGCGGAGGAAGGAGATTGAGGCAGAGGAGATGGCGAAGTTTATAGAGCTTCACGCCCTCCATGAACAGGTGTTGCGCCTCAACCTCCTGCTCGACCCGAATCATGATCTTCCAGTGCTCTCCACCGACATGGATGATCTAGATATGCAGAGGGGAATCCTCCAGGCTAGGTTGGATGCAAGGAATGGGCGACCTTCGCCTTCATCGGCTCCAAATCCTTGTCAGGTTAGTGTCGCTCATAGTCAGTGCCTCTGTTTGTCAGGTCAGTTCCTCTGTTTGTGAGGTCTGTTGATGAAATTTGATACAAACTAATTAACTTTAGCTGAACTATGCTTCATTTGTAGAGAGAAGGATAGGACAAGAAGGATTGAAGATGAAGCAGGATTGAAGATGAAAGAGTGAAGATGAATAAGAAGGAGAGGACAAGAATTAGTTTGATTAAGTGTTTCTGTTTAGGTTCTTCATTTGCTTGTGTTTGGCCTTGTAGTAGCTATTTAGTTGTTCCAGTTTCAGCAGTTCCAGTTTCAGTAGTCTTGTACTACAATATGGTGTGAATTTGAATAAAAGAAGAATATTTTGCTCCTATTTGTTGTGTGTCCAAGTGTGTGCAATCATGTGTGAATATGATAGCACCTATGTCCATGTGACATTCCTGGAATGTCCAAATTGAAGCAAAATGATGCAAATTGTATCAGCAATTCAGTGATGACCAAATGACAGCACCTTTGTCATAGTACATTGTATAAGAAATTCAGTGATGACACAAATTCATAAATGAGAGCAATTCAGTGATGGTAAATGGTTCATAGAATATTTCATAAATATCTAGTATATAAAAGGCCATTTATGTAGCTATTATCCCTAAATTGTGATCAAATGACATAAATTTATCAGAGTAGCTACAGGTTTCTTCAGTGAAGCATACATTTATCAGAGTAGCTTATGCATTCAAAATCACAGCAGGGTGTTTTTTGAGTTACTTGCACTTCCTCTGCAATTGGTTCATTTAGATCAAGAACATATTTTCGAGGGGCTTCTGCATCAGCTCCAAACAGCAGGTGGTATGCACTAACTGGTCCTGTGTTGTACCCTCTTGTTTCACTTCCTGTTGCCCTGCTTGTGCTTCTTGCTCTGCCTACAGCATCAGTTGCAGTCCCAGATGTGCTTGCTACATCTGCTACTGATCTTTTCTTGGTTGTTCCTCTAGCTCTTCCTCTTCCTCTCTTTATTGGTGGTTGTACCATATGTTTTTGCAACAACTATGGTTGTATCTCTACATCTTCCTCTGCATTTCCTCTTGAATTTCCCCTTCCTCTCCCTCTATTGGTGGTTGTAGTAACTCTACTACCTGCTTGTGGAATTAGCTCTCAAGCATCAGCAACAAATGCACTTTCAGGTAAAGGCTCAGTAGATCTTGGTGGTATATTATGGATCCTTTCCTGCATTGTGTAAAAAAGGATATGAATGCATTAAAACTTGTTGATCAAGGCAGGAACATTAAAATAATTTCAGGAATAGCTTCATTACCTCCTATCCCATCCTGAATATCATGCTCCCATCTTGATGTATTGGATCCATCCTAGGCATTGGATTCTGATTGGCTATATGCTGCACATGCTCATTTGGATTAGAAATATTCAGTTCATGTATAAAACCACAACATCTGCACAAACTATAAATGTGCAAATACCTCTAGAATGGTAGGATCATCTCTATCTTCTTCTTCAACTACATCTTGACCAGCTACTCTTCTTTTTTCTTGCTCTGCTAGCTGATTTAGGATGTAATTATCATGTCATTTCCTATTGTGACCTAATTTGTCACAAATGGAGCAATGCATTGTTAGTCCATGCCTGCTAAGAGTGAGCACACCTTGCTTCATTTTCTCTTCTGAAGCCTTTTTTCCATTCTTCTTGGGACTACCCATTACTTTTGTGTACAAAGGAGGATGTACTTGCACTGCATTAAATTTTCCCAGAAAGCTCTCCCTCTCAGTGGATGCAAATTGTAACCAAATGCCCTCATGTAGGCCTCAATGCTGTAACAACTGTGTACAAGTGTCTCTGGGTTAATTCTGTCAATCCTAGCACAAGCAAGGGCATGGTGGCATGGGATACCAGGAGTTGCCACCTCTTACAGTCACATGTTCTGGCCCTCAAGTCAACAGTCATTCTCCATCTCATGAGATGAAACTTTGAATTCTCCTCCACCACCTACAGTTACCATGCAATTCTTGCTCCATTCAATAAACTTGTCCAGTTTTTTCCTAATTTTTGGACAAATTGTTCCTGTCTAGGTGTCTGCCTCTTTTTGTTTGCTCACAATCCTATTCATTAATTTATAGAACACACTCTCCAGCATGGATAGCATGGGCACTTCTATACATTCCAGTATGTAGCTGCAATGAAAGGAAGTAGCCATATTAAAATGCATATATCTAAGAATCAATATTGGTGCAATCAAAGGAAAGTGCATTCTTCGGTACCTATTGAACACTTCACAGTGGTTATTCAACAACATATCACACTTGCAGAATTCACTGAAGAATGCCTTGATCCATGTGTTTGGTTCAAGTTTTTCTACCCAAGCATAAGCAGCAAGACTGTCACCTTTGAGCTTATCCATGTTGTGCCTCCACTTCACCATTGTAGTGGACCTTGCTATGGCCCACAAGTGGTTCTTCAACACTTCTCCTTTATGGCCTGCCTTCTGATAATTCTGATACAAGTGCCTAACACAAACCCTGTGTTCTGCATCAGGGAAAACTTGTCTAACTGCATTGATTAGCCCCTGGAAAATAAGAAAATAATGAAAAGACATAGAGTGAGTACATGTTGGATAAAGACATGAGTGAGAAATTTATATAGATTGAACACTTCACATTTTGCTTGTCACTCATGATTGTCCATGGAGATGTATTGGTGATGTTTAGGTCATCCCTAGGAGTTGTCAAGAACTATTCCCAAGAAGATGTACATTCTACTTCAACTAAACCCATAGCTATTGGGTAAATACAATCATGAGGATCAATTCCCACTACAGTTAGTAGTTGACCTTTGAACTTGGTTTTGACATGGAAACCATCAATACATATCAGTGGCCTGCAACCTTCCAAGAATCCCCTTTTGCAGGCATCATATGACCAGTAAAGTGTAGCCAGGTATTCTTTTGGCACTTCATCACCACTCTCTTTTGCTTTGTTTGTTAACAAGAAAAACTTGAATCTAGGATTACTTCTTCTAAGCTCCTGACCATAATCCCACAATAAACTAGATTTTGCACTCTCTTCTCCATAAATTTGTAATAGTGCTACCTTCCTTGCCCTACCTAATTTCCATCTATTGAGGGCCATATTAAATCCCCTTTGCACCTTAGCAGAAAAACTCTTCAAGCCCAACTTCATGTTATCTATGAATTCATTTATGAATGTGTTGCACAAGTATTGTGAAGTCAATGTCTTCACCTCATAGTTTGCTTCACAAGTGTGTTCCTTTGTGTACTGCTTAACTGTGAAAGCACCATTCCTGCTGTCAGTTGATGCTTTGATATGCCAAGTACAATGCTCACGACATATTTCTTCAAGCCTTTTTGGTTCATTCCTAATCTTATTAGTAGTCACTTTGTTACTTATGCTATATGCTTGCAATTCCTTCCTTAACTCTTTCACATCACTAAACACCATTCCTCTTATTAACTCAGAATTGTTCATATCAACAACTGTGTTGAACACTTTGAACTTGTTCTACAAATGTATCTCCACCTCTACTATGAAGTGCAGATCACCAACATCTACCAAGGCTGCATCATCCTCTAAATCCTCAACAAATTTAAGATCATTATGATCATTAACATCATTGTCCACATTATCAATGAATAAATCATCGTCACCCTCTACAGCTTCATAATCATTGTCCACAAAATCAAAATCAGCAATGTCATCTCCTTCATCTTGTACATTGACAAGTTCATTGTCCACTTCATGTCTCCCTATTGCATTGAGAATACTTGGATCAGCTCTAGCTTCACCTTCATGCATGTGAACTTCCAAGTCATGTACATGTGTGATTTGTGGTGGGTTATATGGTGGGATTCCATTGAGTATTGCATCACTCCTCAGACCATTGAGAAACCCACTGTGATCAACCATCAGATTAAGTTGCTTGTGTTCACTAACTTCATTGCACATTTATAGGATACCCTTGTCCTCTTGTATGCAAACAAGACCATCACTAATCTCATGTCCAGGCTAGCTCTAGTAAACACTAAGCTTCTCATCCCTACGATATCCCATCTCACTCAGCAACTGGTCAATCCAATGAATAGACCATGATTCAGTGCAACAGTGATCCCACCACTGAACACTACCTTGCATATAATAGAGAGTGTCTTGATGCAAACAATAGAAAAATATGGTGTGCTCGACTACAACAGTGAACATACTTTTATTACCTCCTGCAATGACATCAACATAGTTTAGTCAAATTCATTCAGGGAAAAATGGACATCTAATATTTGCATAACATCAAGTGATATTCCCCAACATAAAGAAAAATAGATGGATGAGCACTTCAAGTTCATTCAATTAACAGGGAAAGGCACTAATTGATCACAAAACAATTTTACAATCATATGGAGCATGCATAAAAAATTCAGAATCATATGGGCTTTATTAATTTGGATGGACAACAATTATCTCATATTCATAACAAGTTGATCACAACAAATATGGAGCTGCAAAAACTTGAAAAACTGTCAGTTTGATAGGAAAACAGGACTACTGTAATCTAAAAAAAATGTCAGTTTGCCACACACCTATAGTCAGAAAATAGGACACCTTCAAATGCATGAAAGTAGGTGATCTTATAACACAAAATAGGAACTTTATGCTACAATTTATGTACACGAACATCACACATTCAAATCTGTAAGTTTGCTACACACAAATACATTCAGAGACTCATATTTCTGAAAATAAACTATCAGTTTTGTGTCACACCTACAGTCAGAAATAGGACAAATTCGTTTTCATCGAATCAGGTCATTTAATGATGCAAAATTAGAATTTATACAACACTAGATATACACGAACTAATCCCAATACCTGGATCCAAAAATTTGACAAAATTCCAACATTCCCCACGAATCCATGAACATAGCCATCAACTAGCAACAAATTCATCCAAATTTGCATGAACAAGCGCTTCCATGGAAACTTGTATGCGTTCCCAAACCCGAAGCCTACTTCCATCAACCCTAAACGCCAACGCAGATGAACCCTAACCTGTCGCCCACAATGAACCTCGACGTCCTCCACAAGAACTAGCGGGAGACAAGAGATTCTGGCAAAAAAAATGCCATACCATAGTCTGGGGGTCCTCCAGGAAGGGGCGGAGGTGAGGTTCTGGCGATATCGCCATGCAATCGTAAGAGAGCGTCCGGAGAATGAGTGTAGCAGCGTTGGCGTCGGTGTCTGCGACCTGCCTCTTAAGGCAGTTGCAACTCTTGCAACAACGGCGAGCGCTATTAATGGAGGGTGGTTTTTGCAAAATTGTTGAACCGACCTGGTCTGGGTTGCCACGTGCGTAGAAATTAGAGACAGGGGTTTTCTAAAAAATACCGACCTGACCTAACCTGGTTGGTCTCAATGCTGGACTAGCCACGTGTCCGTTTCTGATTGACTATGGGGGTATTTTCACATAGAAGACAAGTTGGTGTACCACTTGACCCCAATTTGCAAGTTTTGGGGTGTTTTTGCACTTAGTGGACAAGTATTTGTATGTCCCATGCAATTAGCTCAAGGGAAAAATGAGGCGCGGCCATGAGCGTGAAAATAGGATTGCCAGAATCTGGAGATAATTATGGGATTTATTGCGACAACTTAGGAAGTAATTAGAGCTCGTTTATTTTAGACTAATCTCAAGTCGACCGGTTAGGGTGTTTTGTGTCAAAAATCAACATGTGCTAATTTCTGTGCCAAAAAACTATAGGCACTATAGAAAGGAACGGAGGGAGTAGCTTTTTCCCTAGTAGACTTACCATGGGAAACATTGCTAAATAGAAATTAAATGGGACACGTCTACAAGACTTGTTTGTTTATTTTACCTTCGTTTACTAGACCTTTCTAGTTTATTTTTAAAACATTGTTTGTTGCAATGGAAGCCGATAGGCCAGAGTTAAAATTTCACCTACAGCTGCACATCATATGGGATAAAGATAGTAATACGTATATTCATGTGTAATAATTTAACGAAGATAAAATTTGTGGGCAACACATCCCATATAGTAGAACCCCTACGAGTCACAGGCATAACAATAGTCTTTTGATCTGACCGTTATACCACAAAATACCGGACTATAACAATTATTAAGTGAAAACATAGATCAAAGCCTTAAGAAGTGATGTTGCCATTCTTCCCAAATGGATCGCTAAACAAAGATTATGCTCCCCTTTCTATCATTGGGTTTCCTACGAGATCGCCGCTCACCAAGCATCTCACCTCAAGCCTTTATCAATATGTGGGACCTTGGGTACCTACAAGTTCATAGATCGAGACAAGAGACAAAGAAACAAAGATACAAATCTCTATTCAATGAATACACAATATTCCCATGAATTAGATGCACAATATTAATGCGAGGTCTCGCCCCAACCCGCAGCCCGTGAGGACTACTCACTCATAAAAATAAGATCAAGGATAGAAAACAGTGTGCACAATACTTAGATTAAAATCAAATATTCTTATAATGGTCATCGAATCACAAGGATATCTCAAGTACAAGCTATGTATTTTGCGATAGAACTGTTTGTTACCTACAAACTTCCATCCATAACATTGATCAAATAGTTGTCTCTATGACACCCATTTCGGGGCCTTCCATTGCAAATATCATATCAACTACTGTGAGAGAGACAGACACCCGCCAGCCGCATATATGGTACAAGCCATATGCTGAGTGTGGAACTACTCTCGAGTAAGATTATGCGTAGGGTCGGTCCAGGCCGATTCATCAAACAGTGCCATGATATGAACAAGTGCGTGTGAGAGGGTAACAATTATAGGATCAATACCCACATTTAACATGTGTCCTAACTGTAAAAGTATAACTATGCATAGGTCGGCTCTGATACCACTGAAAGACTTCGTAGCAGAAATAACAACTTTCTTAACTAGCACAAAACCAATGCCAAGATCTATCTATGAGTTAATTCTATAACGGGAGAGCTTTAGACACATACCCATGTAGATCAAAAGCATTAACGATCACGATGAACAGGGATGAAGTAGTCGAACAACGTACCCAACCTCAAGGTTGCGTTTCTCCTCGCATGACAGTCTAGGTGCCACAATTGGCAACACCTCCATGGTTTCGCACACGTTCGGTACTCAACAACGACTCTCGATCTCTCCGATCCAACCAAGATTACGGAAGTAGATCTTTCGAAACGGGGACCTAGCAGCGCAATAGCATGTTGGTGTTGCATCCCACGCGTGCAGTTCTTCTTGGAACCGCAACAATGAGAGCCAACGAGGGGGAGAGATAAATCCCATAGAGGAATTATGCCTCGAGAATTGTGGTGTCCTCTCCTCCCCCTTGTGTCCCCTCCTTATATAGGGGGAGGGAAGGGGAGGATACTTGGAGGAGGGGGCGATGGCGTAGGAGGTGGCATCCTGCGGTGACCCAGCATACCACTACATGATGTAGTACACTATAGTCATTGATATAACACAAATGAAAAACCATTCACTAGTATTACATCCCTCGGAGTGGTACAACAGAAACACAGCAGGTCCAAGACATGACTATAGATTACAACTGGACTCTTTATAGAAGATCCATAGAACACTCTAGGTTAAAGAAGAAAAAATCAACTTCTTACAAAGAAGAACCAGAATTAATAACTCAAAACTATCTGACTAGCAAGACTAGTATCTAGACTATCTAGCTAGCAATTGCTACTAATGCAATGCTCTATAGAAGTAGGTTTTATGGCTAGAGTATATATTTCTATCTAATCAGAGACTTCATATTCACTTCAACTGATGTATATGTTGACTTTATTGAAGAACTTGAGCTGTCGATGATGGTTTCTTGAGCAGAAATTGATGTTGACGTCGTATTCTATGGCTTAAAATCTAGCAAGGGTTAAGAAGGTACGTTTGAGTACGAGCGTACTCAGCAAGTTCACTAAAAAGAAGTGTATGATGCACTATCTCTACAGCCACAGACCAAAGGTTGTAGGCAATGTAGGTTTTCATAAACACTTCTTCAAAGGTTGCTTTTATTCTTAAAACTATGTCCGACAGCCTTCACAGGTTAACCAGAACCTTCATGAGGTTCCTTTCCTACCGCGTTCGTAGATCCTTCCCGAAATAGGGAGCAACATGTCATAGTTCCTACACTCTATAGAGGTGCGTTGCTTTACCCATGAGAGACCAAATCCTTGTTACACAACTGGGCGATCTTTCCTGTCCACACTTCCTATGGTGTGGGGCCTAGTAGATGATCCAAGCCAATCACTGCCCCCTTCACGACCCTGCTGTCCCCTTGGTGTATGCCATTCCCACATCTTGAATTACGACAATGGTTAGTACAGACCGTCAAATGCTAGAACTATCGTGGGACGTTGAGGGTTCCCTCCCATATGCTGCATATCCTCTACGAATTACCAATTAATGCACGCTACGAGGATAACAACCACGACCTGCACATCCGGATGCATGGGAGAGGAAGAAGATACAGCTGACTTCTCCGTCCCATTCCAAATCTCATGGTTAACACGTAATATATGGTGCTAGAATCACTGACGATATTGGTTGTTAAGTCCTACATATTATGTTCCATTACCACTAGAACTGTATCAATAGATTATTACCATTTGGTAAATAATCCATAATCATATTATTATGAAAATAGTGTTTTCTGACCTTTTTGAAATGCAGGTGATGACAACATTTGAGTTACAAGCGTTTGATAGAAAATAATCAAAGGACATGAGCAAGTGTGAACTTGCCTTTTGTGATTGCAAGATTATGCATTCACGGTCTTCAGGACACTAGAAGATCCAAAATCTGGAAACAACATCATTGGTCCGATAAGGACTAATGTTTAAAGAATCAGGATGCAATTATGCATAAGTAATGTAATGCAGTTTGATAAACACGAATCCCCGAAATAAAGGTATCTGATTTAGGGTTTGAAAACTGGGAATGATTTCTTTAGAAGGTGTTTCACTTTTATATAGGCTTCGCATTTATGCTTCTTATTAAGGTTTGTGAATAAGTGTGAAACTATATGTAAATATAACAAGTGGCATGTAATACTAAAGCACTCAAATTGGGCATGTTATTTAAAAGATTTCTTAAGCAAGATTACTAATCAATTAGAGCTTTTAAAGAAGTGTTTAAGGATTACTTTTAATGTTTCTTAAAAGAATAACTTTTTAGGAAAAGATTATTTTATAAGGAAAAAGATTTTAAGTGTTTAACATGCAAAGTATAAAAGTGAAGTATAATAATATTCTCAGATTGAGATAAATTGCTACTTGGTAGTTAGGATGGATAATGGTGTAATAGGTTGTTAAGAGCTTAAAGAGTTTATTTATAAAGTTGTTGTTCGAAGTGGCAAGACGAATAACATTTGAAGAAAAGATTTCTTTGCTAAAGTTTAAACAATCTTTGTTGTTAATTAAATGTGGTCGATGTCATTCGCGCCTTATCTGATAAGCATGGATTTGAGATGCTTTATGACTTAATTTGGAACAGACAAAAGTTAACTATGAAAACATAAATATTCTTTAGGCATTATGTATGACTTGGGGTACCAAGATTCACTTCAAAACATAAATATATTTAGGGTGTGATGGGTTTAAAAATATTAATAAGTTTAAAACCTTGCAACAAGTATGTTTAAAAGTATGGGATCATTCACCTTCAGCTTAAGTGAATGATGAGTTTAAATGTGATTGGTTATTATGAATATAATTTATCTTTAAGGAAAGTAACGTTGAATGATTTTAATAATCTATTAAAGTTTGAAATCATGAATAGTTAAGAGATAAGTAACATTCACTTTTATTATAAGTAAATGATGATTAAAGTTTACTTAAATTGTTGGTTTACCTTGGAGTTATGATTTTAAAGGAGTTTTATAAAGTTAACAAGTTATTTATAATAATTATTATAGACTCCAGTTATGGTTTTGGATATGGTATTTAAATGTACAAGGTTTATGGTTTTATATAAAATTGTGATTATTTCTTATTTAAGAAATGTTTTAAAGAATTTACCAATTAGATAATAAATAAGGATTTATTTCTTAATAACCTCAAAATGTGTTGGAATAATATAATTAGTATTTTTCTAGTAAAAGATACTTACCTAAGATCTTAGAAGTGAATTTTATTTAATTTTAGGTGTTATCCTTATTTTTACCAAATTCCACAAAGGATTATATATCTTTAAATATTTGCTTCAAGTTTTATTTGTAAACAAATTAAGTTAGTACTTTTATAAATAGTAGACTTATGTTTATATGTAAAAATGATTTTTATTGAATTTTAAGTCTTTGTTTTATTTTATGAAATTTCTTTTAGGTCTTAATGGTATTAATATTTATTTACATTTTATTTAACTCAAACAAGTCATGTTATATTTTTCCTAGGTATATATTATTTTTGTGATCATTTTGATATATTAGAACTAGTTTTAAGATTTTCTATATTTTTCTATAGCTTAATTAACTCCAGGGATATATTTGTAATTAGATATTTTTAATAAGTCCTCTTTCAAAACATGGGCCTAGCCCAATACGCTGGCCCAGCCCGACCCACTTGGGTTCGTCAAACCCCACTAGGGTTATATTGGGCTGGTACCCGACGCAGTACCCCTCACTCTCTTCCTTCTCTCTCCTCTCTCTCGCGACGCCCTCCTCCTTGAGACGGTCCTACGCTGCCACCATGGCCGTGCTCAATTCCGGTTGTTCCAGGCCGCCTCGACCGCCACTGCGGTGTTGTACGACGTGGATGACAATGTCGCGCCTCTCTGTCCAACTCGATCTGCCTCTTGTGCCCTCTGTTGGCCGCGCCGACCCCACCCTAATGGCTAGGGTTTGGGCTCTACCACGGGCCCGACGTTCCGGCGTTCCCACGTCGCTGCTTTGGGCTTGCGGTGCTGCCTTCCTTCCATGGCCGCCACTCTCGCGGCTTGGCGCGGGTTGCAGTGCCCCCTCTAGAGTGCTCCCCGTGCTGCCGTGCACTTCACCGTCGTCGGCCTCCTCTCTGCTTCCTCTTTGATAATCTTACGAGGACCTCGAGTAAGTACCCTATTCCCTCTCTATGCTCTACCTTGCCTCTATTCCATGCCATGTGGTGATGGATTTCCCCATTTAGGGTTCATCCCTAAATTCCTAGGGTTCATTCCTCCTAAAGTGGTGATTTAACATGACTCTAGGGTTAATCTGGCATGTGCTAATCCTTTGATGTTGATCTACTATTAGTGTAGTGTCAATCTCTGTTGACCATGTTTGTTACTCTATTCTCTATCATAGAACACTCTACTGATCATGCTTTTGTTACCCTGTTTTCTGTCATAAAATTCTCTATAAAATCATGCTACTTTAATGTGGATGTCCAAGTTGTTGTGGTTGTGGATTTACTCCAATGGAGTTGGGTTGGGATGTTCTCTATAGTGATGCTTGGTTAATTGCTTCCTTGTGAAGCACTAATGTCTTCAGTCTCAGGATTTAATCCTGTTTCTGTGTAAATCTAAACTTACTAGTGCTAGTCTCTGCTCTGAGATTAATAAGGAGATGATTTTTAAAGAAATGATTCATGTTTGTTTGTAGGAAAATGGTTTGGCTTTCAGATGTATTTTCTTGTAGATAAACTAGTGGCTGGTTTAGTTAAAGTGAATGGTGGCTTCTACTAATATGGTCCTTTGATTGTGAGGCCTCATTGGAGTGTACACAATAGCCTGCTCCCATTTAGCATGATCTGCTGTCACTAGACTGGCTGTGTTGCCATTGGTAACACCTGATGCTTTACTAAAGTGGTAACTGACTAATAGAGTGGTGTAATCATTGCTGTGTTTGATTAAGAACTATCTGTCATCCTTGACAGAGATACTGAATGAAATATGATTCCTAGTAATTTTAATCTATGGAAGTGATTTAGATTACCTGGTGTAGCTTAAATCTGTTTACTTGATTTGTTGGCTACTTCCTATATATAGTACTTGTGGCTTAGTGATCAGTAATATTGACCCTTGCTCTCTTTTCTAAATAAAGTGAATATATATGATTCCTAAATATTTTAGGAAGATGATTATCTGTGCTTGAGATGGTATACTTAAGATGTGGTGCTTGAACTTGTACTCAAGCAAAAATGAGTCTGCTAGGTATAGAGGTGTCACCCTTCTGGGAATGTGCCATGTACCAGCAGCTGTGATGTGTATCTATCTAGTTAAAAATAGATCCTAGTGTCAGTGATGCTGGTCTGAGACCCTGCCTGTGCAAAAACACATGCCTTATCTGGCTGTTTATTATCTGTTGTCCAATATATTCACTCATCGTGTGCTTGCAAGAAAATGAATGTGTAATATGGAAAATGATTAGATCAAAATGTTGGGATATACCCTGGTAGCCTTGTCTTGATGTTGCCTTTTACTTCTGGCTTGTGGTAGCCCTGTATTTGTTTTGGCTTCCTCTTGGCCTTGTCTTGATCCTCCTGGTGTTGTTGCTCCGGTGTGACCTTGTTGTCCACTTAGTACATCCCCCTCCTCAAGTCACCATCTTTGCTGGTGATCTCCTGGGTTTTCTATGGTGGAAAGTAACTTGAAATCATGGTATGGTTGCAAGATCTAGTGCTATTCTTGGATTTGTTGGTGACAAACTGTGGTTGGGCTCTCTGCGAAGTGAATAGCAAAGCTTGCTTTGCTCTATGCTGTTGTGATTTAAACTGCCCCTTTGTTGTCTGCTACTGACACCTCAATGCATGCATTTAGGTGTGTGATCTGCTTCACTATTTGCTTTGACTATGGATGAGATCAAGTAAATATGGTTTAAACTTCCCCATCCTTTTACTATTACTTGTCCTGGTGAAACTTGCCCCTTTGTCAACACCCAGATTTTTAATCCCAGATGCCTGTTATGCCATACCTTGCAATCCTAGGATTACCATTTTTGCGATAACAGAACTGGTACCATAGTACATCATCCATTACAAACCATAATAAGGTCTTACGAATAAAGGATCTCATGATCTAGTCTTAATACAATCAAAACAGCGGAAAGTAAACGTAGTAGGGCTCCATCTTGAAGTTCACAGGCAATGCTGACGATGGGAAATGATCCTTGTTGTTGTAGACCTCTTGCTGTCCATCATCCTGGTAGTCCTCCCCATAGTCTTGCCACGGGAATAGCCAAGGACAAAGCCATGAGTACTCTTTAAGTACTCGCAAACTATCACTAACAAGTAAGGTAGTTCTAGTAGGAATCTTAAGCTCTAGGTTTATTTGCAGAAAGCCAGATTTATCTAAACCTAAGTTTAGAAGTAAAGAAAACTAAGTTAATGGTCTAAATCACTTAAGTGGGAACCTAGTTTTCATATCCACATCCCTATTGTGGTAAAATCAAAGTCATAGTTCACTTCACAAGTCATTTTGAAAACATCTAACAACGGAACAGTATGGCCACTCCAACTGTCCAAGACCAGAGACGCGGCTATTCGAATAGTTTGACACTCTACAGAGGTGGTAAACTTTCACCACAAAATTCGATACATCCGTCAGGGATAACCCTGAATCATCATACTTAGTATGCGGATAATCAATCATAACCTTTCAATTACACACTCTAGTATAGGCACCTCCCCTATGAGCTTGGCCTCCTAGCCATGGCCATCTGCCATCCTGGGCACTGCATAGGTGGACATTCACACTCACGAGGTAGCCTCGGCTCAACCTCTTTCCGCGAGGGAACCCATACTAAGGCATATAACCTTCCAGTTAAGCCCTACCCAATTCAGGTATTGTGGTTGTACGGTAAAATTGGAATGGTATCGCATCCGAACCCAACCATCAGTTTTTATAAAGGGCTAAGGATCATGCCTCAACTTTTTCATCATCAAATCCTTTTGTGTCCATAACACATGTCAAGACATTTCAATAGAATGAATCCTCATTCCAAGGTTTTCATAATCATTTTCACCAAGTATTCCCATCTAAAGTGATCAACTTTTATGCTTAGCACTAGCCACTAAAGTTGAGGGTATTCACTAATGAGGGGTGCTAATAAGGTGTAACTATCCAACTCTAATCTCATGCCTTGGAATGACATCTAAGTATAACTACTTAGGCCTAGTTTTATTCTCTTTATGGTATCTATCCTATTTTTCCAATACTCACAAGCACTAACTAAAAATAAAGAACTTTGGTAAAGTAAAAGAATAAATCTTGCAAGTAAAACTGGGGATTGGTATAATCAAGGTTATATAACCAAGCATGCCTAATGCATCTTGCTTAGGTTATCAAGTTTGCATGTGTTAGCTTGCATAGTGATGGCTTGCCTTGAGTAGTGCAGTGGTTGAAGTTTTCTTCTTCTTCTTGGTAGTACTCCTCCTCCTCGTATCCCGGGTTAGTACTATCGTCTATAAATGAATACGGGGTACACAATCACCAAACAATAATTAACTATTTCTATTTAGCACACTAAGGCTCACACTTGATGATCTAGCATCATCACAATCATCAGATGAAATAAAGACTTAGTCTTATTTATTTTATTTTAGAAAACTAATTTCTACTCATTGAAAATACTTAAGATTTAATATTCTCCAATTAAAATATGGGATCATGTTGACACATGTCTGATGTCTACGATCTTCTATTATTGTAGAAAGTTGTTGGGCCTCCAAGTGTAGAGGTTTGCAGAACAGCAGCAAGTTTTCCCTTAAGTGGATCACCCAAGGTTTATCGAACTCAGGGAGGAAGTGGTCAAAGGTATTCCCTCTCAAGCAACCCTGCAATCAAGATACAAGAAGTCTCTTGTGTCCCCAACACACCCAATACACTTGTTAGGTGTATAGGTGCACTAGTTCGGCGAAGAGATAGTTAAATACAAGTGGTATGGATAATTATAAGTGGTAACGGTGATAGAAAATAGCTTGATGGCGTGCAAGAGACTAAAGGCAAACTGAAATAAAGATGGAAGCAAGCAAACATGTAACAGATCTAGTAGTAAACGGTGTTTCAATGCTTAGAAACAAGGCCTAGGGATCATACTTTCACTAGTGAACACTCTCATATAAATATATTCTTCTTTATGATACTATGTTGAACTACTCTCCGGTTGGACACTCTAATCCATGGTGTAACATCCCAAAATTTCATCTAAAATCATCATCATTGCACTCATATCATCATGGAATGTAATTGCATTGCATTTAGAATGCCCTCCGAAAATTTGGTGCAATTTTGAGCCATGAACAAAAAGATATGATTTTTTTGAAAACAGAATCAAAGAAAATGCTCTATTACCTATTAAATCCAAAGTAAATACTTTGGAATAAAATAGAATATAAATATGTTTCATAATACCCTAAACACCTAATTTGAGTTTTTACAAATGTTCACAAATTGATTTGAATCAATTTGAATCCTTAAATCCAAAGTTGTGGAGAAAACAGAAATAGAAAAAGAAAAAGATTAAGGGAGAAAAAAAGAGAGCAGCAGACAGCTTCTGGCCTTTAGGCCCAAACCCCAAAGACCACCCGCTTTCCCTCTCCCTGCTTTTCTTACGCCCGACTACCCCTCCAGTGACAGGTCGACCCACGCCCGTCACCCCCACCCGTCGTCTTCAACCCCGCCGTCGAGCAACTCCACCCCTCTGCCGTTTCTAAAACCCGGCTGAATTCGGGCGTTACCGCGAGTTAAATCACCACCACCGCGCCCCTTCTTAATCCCCTCTCCCTCCCCATCATTTTCCCCACAGACACCACCCCGGAGAGCCCCCAGGCTCCCTGAATTTCAAGCTCGAACCACCGCTGTCCGACGGACTCCGGCGACAATTCCGGTGAACCCAGGCCGCCCGCCGCCCTTCTCTCTGTCCTACTTTGATTGTCGTATATTGGCGCGTGTTTTAAACCCGACCACGTGTTTTCTCTTGCCCCAGATCGACGACTCGGACCAAGTCCGGCGAACTCTGCCACCGCCGTCCATCGCTTGTTCCGGTGAAGGTAGAGTTTCCGCCGCCCCTTTTTGACCTCTGATAGACCGTGCTGATCCGTGCGCATCTCACTGACCCCCTTGCTGGTTTGTTAGAGCCCCAGGTCGTCATCTCCTCACCGAGCCGTGAGCTCCGCCGGCAACGCAACTCTGGCGAAGGATCCAGGCCAAGCCCGAGCGCCCCCCGCACCACGGTGACCTCCATCGAGATCGCCACAACCTCCCCGACCTCTGGTATGTGTCCACGGACTCCCTGCCCCTGTAGAACCGCCGGACCGTCATTGGCCGGCCTCGCCGCTTGTGCCTGGTCGCCGCCTGTTCAGCCAGGCCTTAGGGACCGTTAGATCTCACATCTGCGGCTAAGATTAGAACATAGACGAAGCGGTACGGGCTAATCATATCCGTCCGTAGTCACTTAAGATCTGACGGCCGAACCGGTACCAGCCAATAGGATAGCGCCACATCGCCAGACTATTTCTGTTTAATTAGAAAATAGACAGATTTAGTATTTAACTTAGAAAATCCATAACTTTTGATCCACAAATCAGAAAAATACAAATTTGGTGTCTATGGATTCAGAAAAATAAGACCTTTATTATGGAGGCCTTGTTTTACACTTTTGCCTCTGTAAACTTGGAATTATAGGCAGAACCATTTTAGGAGTATTTTGTTCATAAAAATTGTTTTATAAATTATTTTTGAGTATCTCTTCTGCAATTAGTTGAAGTATTCTACCCTCTGTACTGTAGACTCTGTAAGTTATAGAGTTGTGTTCATATCATTGCATATTGCATGCATTCATGTTTTTGAAATGTTTTATTGATTGAAATATTGTTGTTGTATTGTTCTTGTGTAGATTGTGTGGATTGTGAAGTTTGTTGGTGTGAGGATTGTACCTATTTCCCTAGCTACCAAGGCAAGTGATATTTCATCTCATGTCCTATTATTTTCACTATTGCACTAGTGATATTTTGGTAGATCTTAGCATGATAGAATTATTCATATGTTACCATACTATGCTATGCTACCCTATAGTGTACATCTTGGTAGTATTCCCTAGATAAAGACTTTGTATGCTAGAATGCTTAGCTATGCTATTAGAATTCGTGGGTGGAATTTACACATAAGATAGCATGGAAAAATATTATTTTGTTTAACTAAGAAAACAACTAATGTTAATGAAACACCTGGGTGGAATGGGCTTGCTTGGATTATGTTGAGTGGTTAATCAGGGGCCATGTCTATGGTCAGCTGGTGTATCACACTTGTGGATGGCCACCCAGGAATAAAGAGATTGGAGACATTCTTGTCGTGAAGCTTCTAGTGCAGCCACATGGCATATGGGCTCTGCCTTGACCGACTAAGTTGCGAGAACTCAGCCAGGCGGACAGAGGGTGGTAGTGATGATAGGATGGAATGCGTCCGTGGTGTTCTGAGGGATTGATTCTAAAAGGTCTCGTCTCGATGCATGTCGAGTCTTGTGGGGAAAGTGCACCACCTCTCGAGAGGGTAAAACTAAGTACTTAGCCGTGTCCCCGGTTATGGACATTCTTGAGCCTCAAGACAGTGAAGCAGTTCAATAATCTCCTCATCCAAATTTCTCTAAGTTAAAACTTGTGGGTGAACATGGGTAGAGGTTCAGTGATGTCTATTATTGGTACCTTATAGCTGGAATGAAAAACTTCTTCAAAAACTATAAGTTAAACCAATTTTAGCAAAGCCAGCCATAAACCCCACTTAGCCATATATTCATGTAGTTGTTGGATTATACTAAGTATCTATGGTATCACTTGCCAATACAATTCCAAATGTATTGACCCTTGTGGCTGTAACTTATTATGTTGCAGGATACTCTGATGATGAGCAGGGTTGCGGGTCTACACTCGACATGCTTGCCTGTGGCACATGAAGACTAAAGACTCTATTATTATTATGCTATGTAATGTGAACTTTAAGTGTCTTAGCCTTGGGCTAAGTGAGTTGTAAGAACCATTATACTCCTGGATATGCGATGTAATAATGACCTTTGTTTATGTGTACTTCATCTTAAACTGTGGGTGCTAGCATTTTCGATCCAGGGACTAGCACTGCAATCACAGGGATCTTACCTTATTAGGGTGAGATCCTACAGATGGTATCAGAGCATTGTGTTTCCTATAGGTTCGTGACCCTAGAATGGATTAGACTAAGGAAACCCTTAGGAAAAATAACTCTATATTTCAACCTTACACTTGTCTTTTCATCTCGTATAGCTTTCCCTAATCATCCTTCTCATCGATTTTTGTAGATGTCCACCATCAATGAATCTGTCAAGAAGGGACCACTGATGACTATGATCTTGGAGTGTGAGACAGAATTTCCCAATGTGCTCAAGAACCTCATGCTTGGCTTGGGGATGAATGGTGAAGCCGTGTACATGGGATTTCCTGTGATAGATGAAGGACAAGAGTATTGGTGGGTGCAACTCCACTTGTACAAGAACAAGGAAGACGATCCCATGAGTACGGGATTCTGCATGTTCACCAACTCTGAAATGCACCCGTCATTCTTTGACTCTGCAAGGAATGCTGCATGGAAGGCTACTGAGGAACTTGGGGAGAGACTCAAGTATAGAATGCTCAATACTCAGGAGGATCTCAAGGAGGAGAAGCGTCTTGTCAAAGACTCAAAGGCCACTGTGAAACGCCTAAGTAAGGATATCATAGGCCTAGCTTTGGAGCTATGTGACCAAGACAAGCAGATTTCTGCCAAGGATGCCCAGATTGCCACCTTGGTTAAGAAGGAGTGAGATATTAGTTGGACCACCACCCTTGGCGTTATATCACATTAATATCTCGACCATACCAACCTATGTGGTATGACAAAAATAAATTTATGTCTGGAACCTTTAGTGCTTGAGTTGAATTAATGTATTACTACTTGGAATGTTTTGTTGGTTGAATTCTCTTATATTTTGTGACTTGTATTTTCTTTCTCCATTGTGTTACTAATTTTCTCCATACTATGCAAAAGATGCCGAACTTTGTCTATAGCATGGCCGAGGATTTCAAGGGGACTCGCTTTGGGACTCGTATCTTGGAGCTAGTACAAGTGCTCGCTCTTCCGATTCCCACTATTCAGGGACTTCAGCGGAGGAAGTTTCAGAGGAAGGACTTATGGGGATTCAGAGTTACCCAGCCAGGACGTGAGACAGAGCCCCAAACTGGGGAGATTACCTTCAAGGTTCTCCATGATGACATGGAGAGGGGCCTCGACGTCGCTATGCAGGAGCTGTTGGGATGCCTATGTGGACGTCACTCTTCTGAGATCAAGAGCCACTACTTCCACTTCTTCGGGAGGCGCGACGAGGATCGAGAGCCTATTGTGTTGGACAAGGCCACTAAGGAGTCTATCAAGCCCGTGCGTCACTACCTCCAGGACTTAGAGAGCCTTGTTAGACACCTTGATACTGATAGGACTAACGTGATGCTTAGCAATGATGAACTACGAGTCCAACTCAAGGAGAAGGACAAGGCCTTCCAGGAACAGGAAAATCGAATCAAGGAAATGGAGAAGAAGTTTGAAGACCAAGATAAGAAATTCAAGAACCAAGAGAAGAGAGTTTAGGAGAAGAACAAGAAGATTAGAGACTTGGAGACCGAGTTAGAGCTAGAGAACATTGAGCTGGAAGCGGATCACGAGGTGATAGAGAGGCTACGCACACAGAAGAGAGAGTTACAAGCAAAGTTCGATGCTTTGACCACAAGCTTGGAGGAATACAAGGCAGGATTCACATCAGCAGGACTTGCTCTAGTAGAGGAGGAAGTCGACATGGAGGAGTAGTGATACTGTTCCATTTACCTATCGTTCTATTATTATTGAGTGCATAGGTCATACTGACTTGTGGGTGACTATGCTAGTATGTTATCTTTGCAGACTCTGTTATTGTTGTGATGTTGGAACTTGCATGTGCTTGTTTGTCTGGATTGTTGTTTTATTTGGGTTATCTATCATTACTTACCCTTACTAAACCCACAGATGCCTCCCCGACGCAACAACGAGGATAACAATGACAATGACAATGGAATGCAGCAGATGATGGCTGCACAGACCCAATTGATGCAAATGATGACTCAATTTATGGCGAACCAGAACCAGAACAACAATAATAACAATAACAACCAGAAAAATCCACCACCTTTGGATATGCTGACTAGATTTCTAAGGCTGAGACCTGCCAAGTTCTCAGGTACCTCTGACCCCATGGTAGCAAATGATTGGTTACGCTCTGTGAATAAGTACCTAGTCACGGTTGGATGCACGGATGCAGAAAAGGTCAGATTTGCAGCACACTTATTGGAAGGTCATGCAGCTGCTTGGTGGGATAATTTTCAAATTACCCACCCTATTGAGGAAGTGACTTGGGCAATGTTTGAAGATGGGTTTCGCACCACTCACATCTCTGCTGGAATAATGGGATTGAAGAAAAAGGAGTTTCATAACCTCAAGCAACGCCACCATGTATTCTGAATACATCGAGGAGTTCAATAATTTGTCACGTTATGCACCGATGATGTTGACAACGATCTGAAGAGGAAGGAGAAGTTCCTAGATGGGCTGAATGATGAAATTTCTATGCAACTATCTATTGCATATGTTCCAACTTATCAATCTTTATGTGATAAAGCTACCATCCTGGAAAACAAGATGAAGCTAGTGGAGGGTAGAAAGAGGAAGCACCATTTCGGTAAGTTTGGATCAGGATCTCCTCACAAGCGCCCTCATGGTGAAGGAAGTGGGAGCTCAGGATTCCACAAGAATGGGAATCATAATAACCATCGTAACAACAACCACCACCATGATGGAAACAATCATCATGGACATAACAAAAGTGGATTCAGGAACAATCACAATAATCATGGCCATGGGAACCAAAATGGTCAGAACCGTCACAGTCAGCCAGCGAAGAAAGACATCAGTCAGGTGGAATGTTTCAAGTGTAAGAAGACATGACATTATGCTAATGAATGCCCAGAAAAGAAGACTGATGGGGCTAAGCCAAATCCATTCCAAAAGGGCCATGTGAATCACATTAATGTGGAGGAAATCCAAGAAGGATCTGATGCCGTGATCGGTAAGTTCATGATTAATTCCTTTCCTGCACTTATCCTTTTCGATACTGGCGCATCGCATTCATTCATTTCAAGAGCATTTGTAATCAAAAATGAACTCTCCACTGAAACTATTGGATGTCCTATGAAGGTAAGTTCTCCGGGTGGATAAATGATAGTAAATTCAGGGTGCCGACATATCACCCTAGAAATTGGAAAACACAAGTTCCCGATTAGTTTAATAATCCTAGAATCCCAAGGATTAGATGTTATATTAGGGATGGACTGGTTGACCCGTTATGAAGGGGTGATTGATTGTGCCAAGCGAACTGTTATGCTCACTACCCCAGAAAAGAAAAGGATCAGGTTCAAGTCTAACTTTGAACCCAAGGGGAGTAAGGTTAATTCTCTTAAGGGGGTTAGCCTAGATAATGTGCCAATAGTGAGGGAATATCCAGATCTGTTCCCCGAGGAATTACCTGGCATGCCACCAGATAGGGACGTGGAGTTTCTGATATACCTACTACCAGGAACGGGGCCTATAGCAAAGAGACCTTATAAAATGTCGGTGGACGAGTTAAAAGAACTCAAGAAACAGCTGGGAGAACAGTTGAAAAAGGGATTTATTCAACCAAGCTCGTCGTCTTGGGGAGCACCAGTCTTGTTTGTTGAGAAGAAGGACCGAAGTCAAAGGCTATGCATAGATTATCGTTCACTCAACAAAGTGACCATAAAGAACAAATATCCCCTGCCTAGAATAAATGATCTCTTCGATCAGCTAAAGGGAGCATGTGTTTTCTCAAAAATTGATCTTCGATCAGGATACTTCCAACTAAAGATCAGAGAACATGACATACCCAATACTGCATTCACCACTAGATACGGGTTGTATGAATATACAGTGATGCCGTTTGGATTGACTAATGCACCGGCCTACTTCATGAACATGATGAATAAGGTATTCATGGAATTCCTTGGCAAGTTCGTAGTGGTATTCATCGATGATATATTGGTATATTCCAAAAGCAGCAAAGAACATGAAGAACATCTACGCCTGATTCTAGAGAAACTTAGAGAACATAAACTTTATGCCAAGTTCAGCAAATGTGAATTCTGGCTGAATGAAGTGGGATTTCTTGGACACATAGTATCTGGTAATGGTATAGCTGTGGATCCAACAAGTGGCAGCTGTGACAGAGTGGGAACGTCCTAAATCAGTTAAAGAAATCTGTAGCTTCCTTGGCCTAGCAGGGTACTATCGAAGGTTCATTGAAAATTTCTCTAAGATTGCAAAGCCCATGACTAATCTACTGAAGAAGGAGAATAAGTTTGATTGGACAGAAACTTGCGAAACCAGCTTTCAGGAATTGAAAATGAGGCTAGTTTCAGCACCAGTGTTATGTTTACCAGATCTTGAGAAAGACTTTCAAGTATACTGTGATGCATCTCACCAAGGATTAGGAGGTGTATTGATGCAGGAAGGTAGAGTGGTAGCTTATGCATCAAGACAACTCAAAAATCATGAAGTGAACTACCCTACTCACCATCTAGAGTTGGCATCAGTTGTGCATGCACTAAAAACATGGAGGCATTATCTTATGGGAAAACGTTGTGAGATGTTCACTCATCACAAGAGTTTGAAATATATTTTTACACAGAAAGAGCTCAACATGAGGCAAAGAAGATGGCTAGAACTTATCAAGGACTATGACTTAAGTTTGCAATACCACCCTGGAAAGGCAAACGTCCTAGCCGATGCATTAAGCCGCAAGGCTCATGTAAATGGCCTCAATAAAGGAGAATTGCTGGAGGAGGTATGTGCCCAATTTAGAGAGCTGAGACTTGAAATTGTGCCTGAAGGGTACCTTGCATCCTTGGAAGTGCAACCCACACTAATGGACAAAATTCAAAAAGCCCAAAAGTTGGACAAAGAAATAGAAGAAATCAAAAGTAAAGCTAGTGAAGGCAAGGCGAAAGGATTCCATGTGGATGATCAAGGAATCTTATGGTACGAAAAACGTATCTGTGTTCCGCAGGATCTTGAACTTAAGAAGTTGATCTTACAAGAGGCGCACAACTCACCATATTCAATTCATCCTGGCAATACCAAGATGTATATGGATGTTAAGGAGAGGTTTTGGTGGAATAATTTAAAGAAGGACATAGCAGAGCACATTGCCTTGTGCGACATGTGCAGTCGTGTAAAGGAAGAACATCAGAAACTGGCAGGATTATTACAACCACTGCCAATACCTGATTGGAAATGGGATAAAATTGGTATGGATTTTATCACCGGACTACCCAGGACTAAATCTGGATAAGATTCCATATGGGTTATCGTTGACCGCTTGACAAAAGTGGCCCATTTCATACCAGTGAAGACCACTTATACAAGTGCCAAACTAGCCAGATTTACATGAATAGAATTGTATGTTTGCATGGGGTACCTAAAAGTATCGTGTCCGACAGAGGAACTCAGTTTACTTCGCATTTTTGGCGACAACTTCACGAGTCATTGGGAACTCGACTGGAGTTCAGCACTGCATTTCATCCACAAACTGATGGACAGACAGAAAGAACCAATCAAATATTAGAGGATATGCTAAGAGCATGTGCGTTAGATTATGGAACCAGTTGGGATGAAAGTCTACCATACGCAGAGTTTTCTTACAATAATAGCTATCAATCAAGCATAGAAATGGCTCCGTTTGAATTTCTTTACGGTAGGAAGTGTACTACACCATTACTATGGAATGGAGTAGGGGAAAGAAATTTGTTCGGGCCAGACCTAATCAAAGAGGCCGAAGAGAAAGTCAAGATGGTGAGAGATAGGCTAAAGGTAGCTCAATCTCGGCAGAAGAGCTATGCTGATCCAAAACATAGAGAGGTTACCTATGAGGTTGGTGATAGAGCTTACCTCAGGGTATCACCACTTCGTGGTGTAAAGAGATTTGGAATCAAAGGAAAACTAGCACCATGCTATGTAGGACCTTTCAAAATTTGAGCCGCAAAGGAGAAGTGGCATATGAGATAGAATTACCAGAATCTTTGTCAGCAGTTCATAATGTATTCCATGTTAGTCAGATGAAAAAGTGTCACCCAGAGATGGAAGAAACTTCGTTGAAAGACACTATACCATTGGAGGAAGTTCAGCTAGATAATGATCTCACTTATGAAGAGAAACCTATTAAGATTCTAGAGACCGCAGAAAGAATTACCCGTACCAAGACCATCAGATTCTGCAAAGTGCAGTGGAACCATCACACTGAATCAAAAGCAACATGGGAGCGAGAGGATGAACTTCGGAGAGATCACCCTCACCTATTTGCTAGCCAACCCGAATCTCGAGGGCAAGATTCATCTTAAGGGGGTTAGATTTGTAACATCCCAAAATTTCATCTAAAATCATCATCATTGCACTCATATCATCATGGCATGTAATTGCATTGCATTTAGAATGCCCTCCAAAAATTTGGTGCAATTTTGAGCCATGAACAAAAAGATATGATTTTTTTTGAAAATAGAATCAAAGAAAATGCTATATTACCTATTAAATCCAAAGTAAATACTTTGGATTAAAATAGAAGATAAATATGTTTCATAATACCCTAAAGACCTAATTTGAGTTTTTACAAATGTTCACAAATTGATTTGAATCAATTTGAATCCTTAAATCCAAAGTTGTGGAGAAAACAGAAATAGAAAAAGAAAAAGATTAAGGGAGAAAAAAAAGAGAGCAGCAGACAGCTTTTCCCCTCTCCCCTGCTTTTCTTACCGCGCCCCTGACTACCCCCTCCAGCTGACAGGTCGACCCCACGCCACGTCACCCCGCCACCCCGTCGTCTTCAACCCCGCCGAAAGCAACCCCACCCTCCGCTGCTTCTAAAACCCGGCCGAATTCGGGCATTACCGCGAGTTAAATCGCCACCACCGTGCCCCTTCTTAATCCCCTCTCCCTCCCCATCATTTTCCCCACAGACACCACCCCGGAGAGCCCCCCAGGCTACCTGAATTTCGAGCTCGAACCGCCACTGTCCGACGGATTCCGGCGATGATTCTGGTGAACCCAGGCCGCCCGACGCCCTTCTCTCTATCCTACTTTGATTGCCGTATACTGGCGTGTGTTTTAAACCCGACCACGTGTTTTCTCTTGCCCTAGATCGACGACTCGGACCAAGTCTGGCGAACTCCTCTGCCGCCGCCGTCCATCGCTTGTTCTGGTGAAGGTAGGGTTTCCGCCGCCCCTTTTTGACCTCTGATAGACCGTGCTGATCCGTGCGCATCTCATCACCCTTGCCCCTTGCTGGTTTGTTCGAGCCCAGTCGTCATCTCCGTCATCGAGCCGTGAGCTCACGGCAACGCAACTCCGGCGAAGGATCCGAGCCAAGCCAGCGCCCGCACCACGGTGACCTCCATCGAGATCGCCATGACCTCCCGACCTCATGCGTGTCCACGGACTCCTGCTCCTATAGAACCGCCGGACCACATCGGCCGATGCTCACGCCACGCCGTTGATCGGTAGCCGCTTTCCGGCCAGGCCTTAGGGACCGTTAGATCTCACATCTGCGGCTAAGATTAGAACATAGACGAAGCGGTACGGGCTAATCAGATTCGTCCGTAGTCACTTAAGATCTGACGGCCCACAGCGATCGATCCGGCCGAACCGGTACCAGCCAATAGGATAGCGCCACGTTGCCAGACTATTTCTGTTTAATTAGAAAATAGACAGATTTAGTATTTAACTTAGAAAATCCATAACTTTTGATCCACAAATCAGAAAAATACAAATTTGGTGTCTATGGATTCAGAAAAATAAGACCTTTATTATGGAGGCCTTGTTTCACACTTTTGCCTCTGTAAACTTGGAATTATAGGCAGAACCTTTTTAGGAGTATTTTGTTCATAAAAATTGTTTTATAAATTATTTTTGAGTATCTCTTCTGCAATTAGTTGAAGTATTCTACCCTTTGTACTGTACACTCTGTAAGTTATAGAGTTGTGTTCATATCATTGCATATTGCATGCATTCATGTTTTTGTAATGTTTTATTGATTGAAATATTGTTGTTGTATTGTTGTTGTGTAGATTGTGTGGATTGTGAAGTTTGTGGTGTGAGGATTGTACCTATTTCCCTAGCTACCAAGGAAAGTGATATTTCATCTCATGTCCTATTATTTTCACTATTGCACTAGTGATATTTTGGTAGATCTTAGCATGATAGAATTATTCATATGTTACCATACTATGCTATGCTACCCTATAGTGTACATCTTGGTAGTATTCCCTAGATAAAGACTTTGTATGCTAGAATGCTTAGCTATGCTATTAGAATTCGTGGGTGGAATTTACACATAAGATAGCATGGAAAAATATTATTTTGTTTAACTAAGAAAACAACTAATGTTAATGAAACACCTGGGTGGAATGGGCTTGCTTGGATTATGTTGAGTGGTTACTCAGGGGCCATGTCTATGGTCAGCTGGTGTATCACACTTGTGGATGGCCACCCAGGAATAAAGAGATTGGAGACGTTCTTGTCGTGAAGCTTCCAGTGCAGCCACATGGCATATGGGCTCTGCCTTGACCGACTAAGTTGCGAGAACTCAGCCAGGCGGACAGAGGGTGGTAGTGATGATAGGATGGAACGCGTCCGTGGTGGTCTGAGGGATTGCTTCTAAAAAGTCTCGTCTTGATGCATGTCGAGTCTTGTGGGGAAAGTGCACCACCTCTCGAGAGGGTAAAACTAAGTACTTAGCCGTGTCCCCGGTTATGGACATTCTTGAGCCTCAAGACAGTGAAGCAGTTCAATAATCTCCTCATCCAAATTTCTCTAAGTTAAAACTTGTGGGTGAACATGGGTAGAGGTTTAGTGATGTCTATTATTGGTACCTTATAGCTGGAATGAAAAACTTCTTCAAAAACTATAAGTTAAACTAATTTTAGCAAAGCCAGCCATAAACCCCACTTAGCCATATATTCATGTAGTTGTTGGATTATACTAAGTATCTATGGTATCACTTGCCAATACAATTCCAAATGTATTGACCCTTGTGGCTGTAACTTATTATGTTGCAGGATACTCTGATGATGAGTAGGGTTGCGGGTCTACACTCGACATGCTTGCCTGTGGCACATGAAGACTAAAGACTCTATTATTATTATGCTATGTAATGTGAACTTTAAGTGTCTTAGCCTTGGGCTAAGTGAGTTGTAAGAACCATTATACTCCTGGATATGCGATGTAATAATGACCTTTGTTTCTGTGTACTTCATCTTAAACTGTGGGTGCTAGCATTTTCGATCCAGGGACTAGCACTGCAATCACAAGGATCTTACCTTATTAGGGTGAGATCCTACACATGGTAGGGCTATAACAGCACACCTCAAAGTTCATCTTTCCCATCTAGATAACCCCACACTGTCACCTTGAGTACTAGATGGTTCCAACAAACACCACAATTTCATAAAGACATCCAACTCCAAATATAACTCATAACAAGTATTTGTAATCTCTAGCCTAAGTGCCACCATGGTGTGCACGCTGTCACTTTCACACACATGGGGAGAGCAGAGATCCATTAAAGCACTTGAGTAGCAAGGTAGATCTATGGATTACAAGCTCATGATCTCAATAAGATCATGCATAGAGAGAGAGATGAACACATAGCTACCGGTAGAACCCTTATCCTCGAGGAAGAACTACTCCCTCCTCATCATGGGAATCAGCAATGGCTATAGAGATGATGGTGGAGATCGATGGAGATGGCTCCGGGGGCACTTCCCAGTCTCGGCAGGGTGCCAGAACAGATACTTTCTGTCCCCCAAATCTCCCCTTCGGTGGCGGCGGCGCTGCGAAACTTTTCGTGGCTGGAGGCTTGACGATTTAGGGTTTTTGCATCAGGAGGCTCTTATAGGCGAGAAGGGAGACCGAGGGGGTGCCAGAGGGGCCCATACCACCCCCTGGCGTGACCTGGCTTGGCCCGTGCCACCAGGTGGTGTGGCCACCCTCTGTCCCTTCTCCGTCTCGTATTCTGGCTCCAAGTGTCCCCCGGTAAAATAATAACTTTGGCTTTTGTCCCGTCCAATTCCGAGAATATTCGTTTTCTGACTACCTGGAACCAAAAACAGCAGAAAACAAGCAGCTGGCACTGTGGCTCTTGTTAACAGGTTAGTCCAAGAAATCATATGAAAAGTACTCCAAAGTGTGGACAAAACATAATAAAGTAGATAAAACCAAGCATGGAACATCAAAAATTATGGATACGTTAGCAACGTATCAACATCCCCAAGCTTAACTCCTGCTCGTCCTCGAGTAGGTAAGTGATAAAAAGAAAGAATAATTTTTTAGGTGACATGCACCATCATAAACTTGATCAAAGTATTTGTAAAACATTGATAGTTGGGATCATAGTACTTCAACATAGCATGAAAGATAAAGTTCTAACAATAAGACATAGCAACTATGTTGTAACATGAAAAGGCACAAACAAAAGATTCATGAATAACAATGCTTTGCAAGACGTTTGTTTGTTTCACATAAAGAAAACACAACATAGTGGCATTCAGCTTGTCCCTCATAGAGTAGCAAATATAAATGCATAGGACACCTTCAAAGTTTATAAGAGTTACTAGATACAATTAGTTTAAAACAAGCAATATCAAGGTATGCATCAATCAACAAGTCTTGGGACAATGCACATAGAACTAAGAATGGCCACTATGCTCTCAAAGTAGGTGCATAAAGATAGAAGGTGGAGACTCAACATAAAAGTAAAAGAAAGGCCTTCATAGAAGGAAGTAGGGATTCAAGTTTCATAAAGAGCTTCCAAAAATTATGGTACTTATTAGCTTTCAGCTCTCATTGCCCCTATCATAAGCATCTTGAAGTGTTTAAGGTTAAAGTGAACAAACTATGGAGTATATGCTTAACAAAGTATAAGTTAGAAATCTCATGTCCCTTGAATACGAGGGCCGCTCCTCATGCTACTCAAGTTTAGTCACCGGTAAGTTCTTGTCATTGTAAGTACATGTGTATCATAGAGAACATCACGGGTACCCTTGCCCGATTATACGGAAGAATCCCCATATCAAAATGACAAGGAAAGCGGACAATGAGCATCTCAGCAATCTTCTTATTTACCATGGGAATATGGTGCTTTTTTCTCTCTTTCCTCTTTTCATAATCTTTTTTTTCTTTTTCTCTTTTTCTCAATATAGGACTCTTTTTTTATAAGAAGAATGCTTCATAGACAGCTCATTATGGTTACGCTGCAGGTTTCCACCATGTCAGCATGGATTAGACCAGCGGCCCAAGCGTTTCTCTAACACATATACATAACTCTATGGACTTACAAGCTCCCCTTTCATTTCACACCGACGACATCCATAGACAAAAGAGCATGATATCAACTAGGTACAAAGTACTAGTGCAATGTTGAAAGCGTTCCCCATGATATCATGGTTCTGCTAATTCCCAACAAATAAGTGCAAGCATATACAACATAGACGATACAATGGTTCAAGTTTATTAAGTGCAAGAAAAGTAAAGTGTGCCATCAAGTTCGTGAGAGCTTTAATCACTAGTTTTCTCATAACAAGTTTAATTCGGAAGGTAGATAAAAACATGAATATACTTGGAATAGCATATGCTAGTAGGTAGGTATGGTGGACTCTTTGGAATAACTTGGTTTAAGGAGTTGGATGCATGAGTGGAACTCATACTTGGTTACGGAGGCTAGCAAAAGGCGGGCGACAAACTAAGAGAGCAATAATGGCCATAATCATGCAGAGCGACAAAACATCATTGATCAAAGCATAAAGTGATACTACAAGTTGAAAACTAAAGGATCATAAAGGCTATGGTGACTTGGGATAGTCATAACATGGCGTGAGCATGTGGCAAGTCAACCCAAATAAAACATCAAAGGAGAATACCACAATACTATGCTTTAATATGCTAAAACAACGCATGATTATTCAAAGGCACATTAATCAATCTCAATTGTTTATAACAAGTCAGGCTACAACAAAGAATACTAAGAATAAATCCAAAACAATATCAAGCATGGCTTGACAAAGCATGGGCCACAGTTAAAAACAAGCTCTCTTTACCACTTAAGCATGAACTTTTCCTACTCTTTTCCAATCCAAACCAAACTATTTGAAAACCAATGTATGAAAGAAGGGGTCCAACCAATTTATTCAGAAAACTAAGAAAACCAAGAAAACAAAAAATCAAAACGAAAACGAAAAAAAGACGCTCCAAGAACAACACAACTGTGCATGAAACAATAAAAATGAAGCGTTTGGAAGGGACCTGCGATTTTTATTAATGAAGAAGGGGATGCCTTGGGCATCCCCAAGCTTTGACACTTGTAATTCTTGGATATTTCTTGGGGTGACACATGTGGCATCCCCAAGCTTGAGCTTTAGTCCATCCTTCATCTCATTACTCATTCCTTCCATACACCTGAAATTTTTCCTGCATACAAAACTTCACAGAATCTTTATTAGCAACATTAGTGCACTCAAGATAAATAAGTCTTAAGGTTCAGTTCTAACACCAAATAAACTTCCATTAGAACACTAGATACTGTAGCACTTCCCTCAAAAAGCTCAATTCTCCAAAAGAACTCAAAAAGGAACCAACAAGAAGCAAATGCAAATAATGGCAGAAATCTGTCAAAACAGACCAACAGGTAAAGACAAATTTTTTCGAAGACCTTCTGTTGCTCAAATCGAAAAGTGTTGAACTAACGAAAGTTAGATAACAACCTTGGGCAGAAGCACCAAAATTCACGCCTCAAAAGGACGTACAGAGATTTTACACGAATTTTTACAGTGAAGCACAGAAATCTGTTTCGGGACAGCAACTTTCCCGATCATTACTTCTCTCTCATTAGAGGTTACTCATGGCACAAAAAGCAAATAAAAAGGATAAGGAGAGGTTATTACAGAGTTAATAACTTCCAAGACTCATCTAAAACTTTTGGGTTATCTCCCAATAAGTACTTTTCTTTAATGCCTTTAAGTTAGGCTTGATAGTTTGAGAAGATGCTCACATAAGACATATGAATTGAAGTAAAAGGGAGCATCAATGAGCAAATTCAAAACATATTTAAGTCTAACTCACTTCCCATGCATAGGAATCTTGTAAAGAAACCAGTCATGAAAGCACAAATAAGCATAGTAAAGCAAAACAAGTGCAACTTCAAAACTTTCAACACAAAGAGGGGAAACTTAATATTATTGAGATGCATAAAACCATGTTTCCCTCTCTAATAATAACTTTCAGTAGCATCATAAATAAAAGTAACAATATAACTATCACAAGAAACATTCTTATCATGAGCCACATGCATAAAAGAATTAATACTTCCCACATAAACATAGTCATTCTTATTAATTGTAGTGGGAGCAAACTCAACAAAATAGCTATCATTATTATTCTCATCACCATAATCATCAAATATAGGAGGCATATTGTAATCATAATTAATTTCCACCTCAATAGTAGGTGGACTGAAAATATCATAATCATCATTGTAATCATCATATATTGGAGGTATAGTATCATCAAAGTAAATTTTCTCCTCCATGCTTGGGGGACTAAAAAGATCATTCTCATCAAAACCAGCTTTCCCAAGCTTACACTTTTCCATAGCATTAGCAATAATGGTGTTCAAAGAATTCATACTAATAACATTTCTATTAGCATGCAAATAAAGTTCCATAGGTTTTTTAATTTTCTCTTCAAACACTTCATGTCCTAACTCAAGATAAATACTACAAAGCTCTCTAATTTTGTTGTTGTTTTCCATTAAGCCTAACTAGTGAAAACAAGAAACAGAAAGACAAAATTGCAGAATCTAAAGGAAATAACTTCGAGCACTCACACCGGAGGATGTGAGTACCTTTTACCTTACCTCCCCGGCAACGGCGCCAGAAAATAGGCGTTTGCCATGGGAGGTTCTTCTTCTTTAATCCTCCGGTGTGAATACCTTTTACCTTACCTCCCCGGCAACGGTGCCAGAAAATAGCTTGATGTCTACGATCTTCTATTCTTGTAGACAGTTGTTGGGCCTCCAAGTGCAGAGGTTTGTAGAACAGCAGCAAGTTTTACCTTAAGTGGATCACCCAATGTTTATCGAACTCAGGGAGGAAGTGGTCAAAGGTATTCCCTCTCAAGCAACCCTGCAATCAAGATACAAGAAGTCTCTTGTGTCCCCAACACACCCAATACACTTGTCAGGTGTATAGGTGCACTAGTTCGGCGAAGAGATAGTTAAATACAAGTGGTATGGATAATTATAAGTGGTAACGGTGATAGAAAATAGCTTGATGGCGTGCAAGAGACTAAAGGCAAACTGAAATAAAGATGGAAGCAAGCAAACATGTAACAGATCTAGTAGCAAACGGTGTTTCAATGCTTAGAAACAAGGCCTAGGGATCATACTTTCACTAGTGAACACTCTCATATAAATATATTCTTCTTTATGATACTACGCTGAACTACTCTCCAGTTGGACACTCTAATCCATGGTAGGGCTATAACAACACACCTCAAAGTTCATCTTTCCCATCTAGATAACCCCACACTGTCACCTTGAGTACTAGATGGTTCCAACAAACACCACAATTTCATAAAGACATCCAAATCCAAATATAACTCATAACAAGTATTTGTAATCTCTAGCCTAAGTGCCACCATGGTGTGCACGTTGTCACTTTCACACACATGGGGAGAGCAGATATCTATTAAAGCACTTGGGTAGCAAGGTAGATCTATGGATTACAAGCTCATGATCTCAATAAGATCATGCATAGAGAGAGATGAACACATAGCTACCAGTAGAACCCTTAGCCTCGAGGAAGAACTACTCCCTCCTCATCATGGGAATCAGCAATGGCTATGGAGATGGTGGTGGAGATCGATGGAGATGGCTCCGGGGGCACTTCCCTGTCTCGGCAGGGTGCCGGACCAGAGACTTTCTGTCCCTTGAATCTTCCCTTCGGTGGGGGCGGCGCTACGGAACTTTTCGTGGCTGGAGGCTTGATGATTTAGGGTTTTTGCATCAGGAGGCTCTTATAGGCAAGAAGGGAGACCGAGGGGGTGCCGGAGGGGCCCACACCACCCCCTAGCGTAGCCTGGCTTGGCCCGCGCCACCAGGTGGTGTGGCCACCCTCTGGCCCTTCTCCGTCTCGTATTCTGGCTCCAAGTGTCCCCCGGTAAAATAATAACTTTGGCTTTTGTCCCGTCCAATTCCGAGAATATTCATTTTCTGACTTCCTGGAACCAAAAACAGCAAAAAATAGGCAGCTAGCACTGTGGCTCTTGTTGATAGGTTAGTCCAAGAAATCATATGAAAAGTACTCCAGAGTGTGGACAAAACATAAGAAAGTAGATAAAACCAAGCATGGAACATCAAAAATTATGGATACGTTAGCAACATATCAATGTCATCACCACATATTCTAATACATGGGAATGTGATTTAAGGTGTTGGTCATATTTTATAAAATTTAAGATTATCATTTAATAGAATTAAAGTGACTAGAAATGCCCATATAGCATTCTTTTGGTACTAGTCCAATGTCGCTGCATGCAATCCTAAATATTTTTACATATTCAGATAGATCTTATGTGATTTTTGAGAGTTGGAATCAACTCAAAAGCATTTATGGTTGATTTTTGAAAAATGTTTGAATGTGAAAAGTCTCTGTCTTATTATTTTTACTATAGGTGATCTCTAACTCCAAATGATTTTAATCCAATAGGCTTGGATAGATAATTGAAATACCTTTCTAACAAAATTGGAATCGTGCAATTTGGTTCAGTGAATCTCTCTAAATTGATTTCTGAATCTACTGACAGGAACTAGTTTTAACTAAAATGGAAAGTAATTATTTGAATTCACAGGCCTGTGCAGGAAACTAACTGGGCCGGCCCAATCTGCACAGCATGGCGCAACAGGCTGCTGACAAGGGGGTCCCACTAGTCAGCGGCTCTATCTAATCGAAACGGTATCTTTCAATCTAGGCCCTACGATTAGAATCTGATCTAATGGCTGAGGTTCATCGTCAACGACGAACAGCTCCGGCGAGGTCTGAACCCTGACGCAGTGGTGGGGGTTATGTGAGGCTCACCTAGGCTCCATCTAGGGTCGGCGATGGGGGCAAACGACATGGTCGATGATGGCGGTTCAAACGGTGGTCACGGTGGCTCCTAGGGTGGCTCCAATCGATGGCTCCTTTCTCCTTCTGCAGTGGCGGGCTCTAGCCAAATTCAGGTGGGATGGTGCTCGCCTTGCTCCGAAAAGGGGTGTGGGAGGTGTTGTGAAGAGTGGGAAGTGAGGTGGTGTGGAGAATTGAGGCGGAGAGGGCCCCTATTTATACACCGATGAGGGGACCGAGCGAGATGCGCTGGCTTCTCCGGCGACAGTGGTACAACAAGCTATCAGCGTGGCCAAGGGTAGGGTGACGCAGTGCTCCCTGGTGGTTCTCACGGGCTTAATGGCACGACACAGGGCGGTCGATGGCGGTAGGGCGCCTGCGGTGCTCTGCATGGGACCGGCGGTGTTCGAGACGGTGACGGGGGCTACAGGTCGCGCGGCAGCGAACGGGGATGTCTTGGAGCTAGCTAGGGTTAAGGCGAGTGGGTGCATGCATGGAGTGGGGAAGGTGCAGCGCATGCGAGCTGGTCGGCTGCGGCGCTCTGGCGCGCTCTCGGCACAGCGCAGAGACAGTGGGCGCGGCGTTGCTGGGGTGGTCCATGGCTCTCCTGCGGTCGAGGGCTGGACAGGGGGTGGCGATGGACGGTCGCCTATCTCGGTCAATCCGGAGAGGACGGTGGTCCGTGTGGTGTCTGCCCATGGTCCCAGCGAGGTGGACGAGGGTGTGCTTCTGGTGTGCTTCACTGGTGCAACGGCAAAGGGGGCTGCGTGTCTGGTGCTGCTAGAGACAGGGGGAGTGCAATGGGGGAATTTGGTTGAATGATCACTGCTCAAAACAGTGAAGTTAGGTAGAGGTTAATTTGTGTCTGCAAGGTGTTTTATTAAATGGCCGAAAGAATTTAAATTTGAAATTTTTGAATGAAATTTGGTGAGTGATCTATTCTTATGCTTGAGTGTCTATGGTTGCTTGGAAAAGATAAGGTGAAATGATTTGGGTGATTTTTGCAAAATGGTCATCTTACCATATGAACTAGATTCAAATTTGAACTAGCCTTTAAATAGATTTGAAAATAGTTTCTGTGAGTTTGTAAAGTGGGCTTGGATTCACTTTTACTTAGTCTAGCAAGGGGTGAAAAGAAATGGAATTGTTTCTATTAGAAATTCTTTGCTAGGAACACTCAAAGTGGCCTAGTGGTTAACTTTGGTCAAAATGACCATTAGCTTATTTAATTCATATTTGATTTCTTTTTCTTTTGATTTTGTTTGTAATTGGCCTGGATGATGTAGCATTCATCTTTAAACCATTTCTTATCATTTGTAGCAATCAAACATGGCAAATTCACTCAATCATACACTAATGCAAATCACACATGCATTCATATTCAAATTAGTAATAAAAGTTTTTGTTAACTCTAAACTTGGGTGATTAGAACTTGATAATTGTCGTGGTGGTGTCACGGCAGATGCCATGGATAGGATAAAGGTGGGGACTAAATGCACTAGGAGAATCCAGGGAGGGATAGTGTGGTGATTCCACACACAGTAGCTTTGTATTCAATTCACTTCCAAGGTTTACAAGTGCTCCTCGAGCTGTATTGGAGAGAGGAGGAAGAAGGATCTCTCTTACTCTCATCGCTAGCTAGCCCTCAGGAACCAAGTAAAATCTAGCCAATAGAGATCAACCCTTTCTACAGAGGCCCTAGCTGTTGGGGGGATAACCCCGGGTAGGGTCACTCCGGGGTATAAGGGCCGAGTTAGCCGAGGGTCGGCAAGGTCAAAGCGGATGCTGGCCGAGTCACCTCAAGGCAGGCCGGATCACGGAGTAACCCGGACCAGGGGGTCATCTAACATTGTCTCATCCGACTCAAGGAGTGAGTCGGAGACACTTGTCTAGCTCATATGCAGGAACAGGTGTGGCCGGATCAACTGTGATCCGGATCCTCGTTTGGCTTCCAGGAGAAGGAAGGAATCTCTCTGGTCAAAAAGAAGGCCCGCTGCATACTGGATGAGCGAATAAAGCAAGGGCAGGACCACCGGATCGTGGCTGACAAGGGTGACGATGCTCACGTCACCGACGCAGCGCCCTTGAGGCAACGTCGTTAAAGCAAGAGTGACGCGGGGGAAAAGCATCCCTGTCGGGTTACTACTTTGGGAGGAGGCATATTCTGGGAATATGCCTCCACGTATGCCCTAGGCCAGGACCGAACCACCTCTATATAAGGGGGGGTTGGGGTTCTGGTAAGGGGGTTAGATTTTCGGAGGTTGGGTCTCTTCTGATACATAGCAAGGAAAACACTAGTAGATCTAGGGTTCTTGGGCTAGTTAGTAGGCAAGAGTAAGAGAGTTTCTTCTTCCTCCTCTTGTCAATATAGCTCGAGGAGCACTTGTAATCTGGGAGACTGAGCATCAATACAAGGCTTCTGTGTAGAGAATCACTCTACTATCCCTCCCTGGATTCCCCTAGCGCATATTAGTCCCCACCTTCAGCCTATCCATGGCATCTGCCGTGACACCACCACGACAGTTGGCACCCACTGTGGGGCTAGCGGCGCTAGCAGGGGTGAAGATCCGGACGGGAAATTTCATCGGGACCGGCGAACGCATCGTCTCCGGGCTCGTTCAGCGCTTCGGTGCGCTGGACTACGTCAGCGACAACGTTGGCTGCTTCGACACGCCCCCCCTCCGCGCAACGGCGTCTTCGTCAAGCTCGGCGCGCACAGGGTCTATGTTGTCGTGGACGTGTCTTGCGTTCATCTGTGTCGCGTCGTAGATGCGGGGGAACCACCCCTCACCGTGGCTCGCGGGGCGCGTATCGCCCGCTCCCCGGACCATGCAGAGGTGATGATGACTGCAAATGGCGTGAGCAAGGATCCAACGCCAAACCCGGAGGTAACACCCAAGGCACCGAGGAAAGCTAGGGGTCCTCCGCTGGAGAGGCCTGAGAACATGCTGAGGGAAGCTATGGATAGCTTGGCTAACCCGGTGACAGCACTGGTAGATCCGGCTCAGGCACAGGCCGAGCTAGAGGAGACCCGGCAAAAGATACTGGAGGGCGCAAAGAAAATAGCAGCGGCTCATCAGTCGTTGAACATGACGCTACGCGAATATGCGAAAGCGAACAAGGTTGATGCAGTGAGGGTAAAAGGGAAAAATCTCATAAGCGAGATGAACAGAGAAGGTGATGAGGGACCAGAAGGGTCGGAAAACTATCTGTCTGTGGGGTTGCCGAAGTATAGTACCCCGGCGAAGAACCTCAGAGCAGCAGATGCCGCGGCGTCTGAGCTAGAGGGTCTGACGGGTGAAGCCCGCCAAAGACAGCAAGACCGGGTTAACGAGCTGGTTCGGATCACGAACAGGCAGAATGAGGAGCTGTTGAGAGGTAACCCAGAGAGAGTTGGAGCTTCTAAGATCGCCCATTCGGTGGTAGGTAACCCGGAGAAATCCGCTGGAGCCGCATCATCGTCTCATGGTGTCCCTAGAAGAGAAGAGGTAGTAACCTCGGCCAGACGGAACAAGCAGATCGTTCCGTATGACCCAACGCGTGCAGGAAAGGAAAAGGAGATGCGGAAAAACGACGACCGGCGAAGCATGAGCCGAGGTAACCACGACCAAGGCAATGTCGGTCAAGGGAATGCTGCCAACGGCAATGCCGGACAACGAAACCCGGCAGGAGCAGGTCAACCGCAGCAGCGGAATGCACCAAGGCAAGAGCAAAGTGCCGGCCGTGGTATGCAACAGAGAGGAGCACAACGAGAGCAAGACCAATACAACGATGGAGACTCGGAGATGATGAATGCGGGATACGCAAGACCGGACTATCATGTGATAGGGTCAAGATTGGGAAACAGAGATTTGATGCCGGATGACGCAAGATTGAAACTGGATCGCCTGTATAGGTCGGAACAAATCGAATGTCAAGGTCCTCCGGGTCCAGCATGCTTTGGGCCCCGGATCATGAAGGAACCGCCAGTACCCAATTTCCAGTTACCCAGGGGCACGAAGACGTATGACGGCAGTACAAAGACGGAGGATTGGCTAATAAACTACGCAACAGCTGTGAAAATTGCGACTGGCAACTTGAGATGGGCTGTACGATATGAACCCCAAATGTTGGAAGGTCCGGCTAGGGTGTGGCTGAACAATTTGCCACCCGGAAGCATCAATTGCTGGATAGATTTTGAAGAAATGTTTATCAGCAACTTCTCAAGTACATACCAGAGACCGAATAGACCACAGACCCTAGCAATGTGCAAGCAGAGATCTAACGAAACAGACCGTGAATTCTTGACCCGGTGGTGTACCGTGAGAAACTCATGTGAGGGAGTCATAGAGTCACAGGCTATAGCATGGTTCGCACAAGGATGTAGATATGGCAGCGAGTTGTGGATGAAATTGCAAAGGAAAATGCCAGTCACATTGGCAGAGATGATCCGGATCGCGGATTCTTGTGCTTTGGGAGATCCGACTCAACCCAGGATCGCGTCGAACTAGTCAAACGAGGAGTACTATCCGAGGGACGGGTCCGGGTCATCCCGGAGGAACGATTACAGGTGAAAAAGGAGAGACGGTAGACCGGACGATAGGTATGGTTCGCAACAAGTTGCGGTCGTGAATCAAGATCAGCCGGGGCAGGGAGCAACCAACGCCAGAGAACGGGAGGGCAATGGACTCCTCGAGACGATGGCAAGAAAATGTGGACTCCAGAGCAGAAGAAGCAATGGCAAGAGAAGAAAGATCGTCCGAGGTATACCTACGAGTCAATGTTGGACCAGCCGTGCAAGTTTCACATGCCAAATCCGAACAGCCCGGCGGGTCACACGACGAGACAATGTGAGTGGATGCGCAAGATAGAACAAGGTGGTTCGGGGAATGCTCAAGCACCCCGGAATGATCAACCTCGGCAGGAGTTACCCCGGCAGCAATTGCTCTCCGGTGCAAACACGCAACAACTGATGTTGCCTCCTCCTCCGCCGAGGTATGACAACAGTGAGAGAAGGGATGCAGTGCATCAGGTAGAAAACCAGCAACAACCGGATCAGAGGTATTCCGAAAATGAGGGAAGGAATGAGTATAGGGAACATCACCAGAGCTATTGTGTGTTCACAACAGAGGAAACGGATAGGAAAAGCTTGCAGCGCCGACATATGGAGGTTAACGCGGTTATGCCTGCAGTGACGAGGTATATGTCTTGGTCGGACCAGGAAATTACCTGGAGCGTCAAAGATCATCCCAAGCTTATGCCAAGTCCGGGCTCGTATGCACTGGTGTTAGATCCGACGTTCATTGGACCAAATATTAATGTGAGATTCTCCAAGGTACTGATCGACAATGGCAGTAGCATTAACATCATGTATGCGGATACGATGCGCAAGTTGGGCATCTCGGAGAACATGCTGTGCTACGAGAACAACTTTTCACGGTATCGCGGCATATCATATCCGCGAACCCATAGGCAAAGTCCGGGTCGACGTGCTATTCGGTACGAGGGATAACTGCCGAACCGAAAATCTGGAGTTTGAAGTGGTAAACCTGGAGAGCGCGTATCATGCATTACTCGGGAGACCAGCACTGAGCAAATTCATGGCAAGTTGCCACGTTGGTTATCTGAAGATGAAGTTGCCCGGGCCAAGTGGGGCAATTACTATCGCTGGGGATTTCCGACGTTCCATTGAGTGTGCCTCAGCCGGGTCTAACCTAGCCGAGTCACTCGTAATTGCCCAAGAGAAAAGAAAAATCCAAGAGGTGGCGGCAATAGCTCAGTCCGTGCAACAGTATATGCCGGCGTTAAGCAACCCGCATGGAAGCGTTTCATTTCAAGCCGTGAAGGACACCAAGAAGATCCCGGTGGATAACGTGTTTCTGGAGCGTACCGTGACAATTGGGGCCGGGTTAACTGACAAATAGGAAAGCGAGCTCATCAACTTCCTCCGTGAGAATCGGGATATTTTTGCTTGGTACACACAGGACTTGCAAGGTGTTCCGAGGGAGTTGGCCGAGCACACTTTGAATGTAAGACCTGGAGCAAGGCCGGTGAAGCAGCCTCTCCGACGGTTCGCCGAGGATAGGAGAAAGGTCATTGGTGACGAGATAGCTCGGTTGCTAGCAGCAGGATTTATCATGGAAGTGCTATATCCGGATTGGCTCTCTAATCCGGTGCTGGTATAAAAGAAGAAGGATGATCCGAACGTGGCAGTGGTTTGGCATATGTGTATCGATTACACGAACCTGAACAAGGCGTGTCCGAAAGATCCATTTCCGCTGCCGAGGATAGATCAGGTCATCGACTCTACCGCGGGATGTGAACTGTTGTCATTTATTGACGCCTATTCTGGTTTCCACCAGATACCCCTGAACCCGGATGATCAAATAAAAATTTCCTTTATTACCCCGTACGGGGCTTATTGCTATCGCACTATGCCATTTGGTTTACGAAACGCAGGAGCAACGTACCAAAGGTGTATGCAAAAATGTTTCCACGATCAAATAGGTCAAAATGTACAAGTCTACGTGGATGATGTGGTTATCAAGACCAAGGAAAGCGCAACGCTCCTTGACGACATAAGGCAAACATTCGCGAACTTGAGGAGATTCCGAATGAAGCTTAACCCGGAGAAATGTACCTTCAGTGTCCCGGCTAGGAAATTACTAGGATTTCTCGTCTCCAGCCGAGGTATCGAGGTCAATCCAACTAAGATTCGAGCCATCAAACGAATGGAGCTGCCGAAGTGTCTCAATGACGTCCAGAAGTTCACTGGATGCCTGGCGTCGTTGAGTCGGTTTGTATGTCGGCTAGGGGAAAAGGCACTGCCTCTCTACCAACTCATGAAAAAATCAGATAAATTTGTTTGGACGCCGCAGGCCGATGAAGCTTTTGCCCACTTGAAAAAGATGTTGGCCACTGCACCAGTGTTAGCTTCTCCGCTGTCGAAGGAGCCAATGTTGCTCTACATAGCCGCAACCAACCGAGTTGTAAGTGTAGTGATTGTAGTGGAACGAGATGAAGAGGGTAAGTCAGTGCAGAGACCGGTGTATTACTTGAGTGAGGTATTATGCGCCTCAAATGTAACTACCCGCATTTTCAAAAGGTGGCATACGGAGTTTATATGGCGGCAAAGAAGCTAAAGCACTACTTTGAGGAGCATCCCATCAAAGTGATATGCGAAGCCCCCATATCTGAGATAATGGGTAACAAAGATGCGAACGGCAGAATTGCGAAATGGGCAATTGAGCTAGCACCATACGCGCCCCAGTACGACAGAAGAGAAGCGATCAAGTCCCAGGCTGTAGCGGACTTTTTCGTGGATTGGGCCGAGGTACAATACGAACCACCGCCACCGGATCCGAACTATTGGAGGATGCATTTTGACGGATCGAAGACCAAAACCGGATTAGGTGCCGGGGTTGTGCTTACCTCGCCAAAAAAGGACCAGCTCAAGTACGTATTGCAGATCCATTTCGCGGCATCGAACAATGTCGCTGAATAAGAGGCTCTTGTGCATGGTCTCAAAGTGGCAAAGGAAATTGGCATACGTCGGATAATCTGCTTTGGCGACTCGGATCTAGTAATACAGCAAGTCTCCGGAGTGTGGGCATACGCTCGATCCAAACATGGCACTATACAGATTTCATGTGCAGAAAATCTCGGGTTACTTTGAGGGATGTGAATTTCATCATGTACCTCGCGTGGAAAACGAAGCCGCCGACATGCTGTCGAAGCTCGGTTCGACCCGACAGGCAATTCCACCGGGCGTTGCATTGGAGCACCTCAGAAAGCCATCTATCAGGCCGTCCCCAGGAACCGACTCAATTTATGTCCCGGAAAATGCGGAACCCGGAGCTGAGCCCATGGACATTGACATGGGAGGTAGTACGCCGAACCCAGGCACTACCTCGGCAACCCTAGGGACTACCTCGCCAGACCCGAGGACTGTTCCCTGCGCGAGCAGTACCAACTTGGGCACTGCCTATATACCAGTTCTTGAAAGATGGAACGTTACCCACTGAGGAAGTGTTGGCCAGGCAAACTCAGAGGAGAGCCAAAGCTTACACAATCATCAATTCTGAGCTGTACAAACGGAGTGTAACCGGTGTCCTCCAGCGGTGTGTTGATCCGGAAGAAGGACTTGGCATCCTCCGAGATATACACCATGGAGAATGCGGGCATCACGCCTCATCCTGAGCCTTAGTGGCAAAGGCATTCTGGCATGGATTTTACTGGCCAAGCGCTTTGGAGCAAGCAGAAGATCTGGTGAGAAAATGCAATGGTTGCCAAAGGTACGCCGCCAAGACACATATGCCTATGTCGGAACTCAAGACCATACCAATTACATGGCCATTTGTTGTGTGGTGCTTGGATATGGTTGGTCCGTTCAAACCAGCAAAAGGGAACATGACGCACATTCTGGTCATGGTGGACAAGTTTACAAAATGGATCGAAGTGAAGCCTATAAGAAAATGTGACGGAGCTACGGCCGTGACATTTCTCAAAGACATCATCTTGACATACGGTTATCCACACAGAATTATAACTGACAATGGAACGAATTTCGCGGAAGGAGCATTTCCGCGCTTTTGCCGAGACAAGAAAATCCGACTCGATGTAGCCTCGATAGCCCACCCCGCATCGAACGGACAAGTGGAAAGATCCAACGGATTAGTGCTATACGGGATCAAACCCCGGCTCATTGAGCCGCTGCAAAGATCAGCGGGGTGCTGGATAGAAGAATTACCAGTGGTATTGTGGAGTTTAAGAACAACTCCGAATGGATCAACAGGCTACACGCCGTTTTTTCTGGTATATGGGGCAGAAGCTGTATTACCAGCCGACATAGAGCATGATTCGCCTAGGGTCACCCAATACACAGAAGCCGAAGTGCAAGAAGCCCGGCAAAATGATGTTGATCTGCTGGAAGAAGCGAGAGAACTGGCACTGTCCAGATCCGCCATATATCAGCAAAACCTCCGACGCTATCATAGCCGGAAAGTGCGCCCCCGAGTCTTCCGGGAAGGCGATCTGGTGCTCCGGTTGGTACAACGTACCACTGGCATGCATAAATTATCCCCCCCGTGGGAAGGACCATTTATCGTGAGCAAAGCATTGCACAATGACTCTTACTATCTCATAGATGCAAAGCCACAGGAAAGGAACAAGGCGGACAGGTCCGGAGAGGAATCCAAGCGACCGTGGAATGTAGCACTACTTCGCCCCTTCTACACTTAGCCAAAAAGTGTATGTACCCGAGTCATCCTCATATGTCGGTATGTATGTCGGCAATGGGATTATCAATGAAATAGCAAAGCCTCGAGCAGTAACTCGGGGACTGCCTTAATAAATGATTGTTGTTACTTTTTATGCGTTAGCTGGAATGACTCGTTTCGCTTAACCCGGATTAGTAATGTGGGAGCACCAAAAACCCAACCCTTCAGCTTGCTGCTGTCCAACAAGAATTGGCTTCATGGCGAGCAAGGGAACAAGTTTGGAATTGCGTAGCACATGAAAAACTACTAAGGAAACGATCCTATTCCAGCTAACGTTTGTTTTTTCGAACTAACTCCGTATTTATTTTCACGCTATTATGTTGAATTATCTTGAGCCAAGCCTCAAAGTCTCTTAGTATTGTTAAAACGATTCTTGAGGCTCGGGTTCGTAAGTCGTAAAACCGAATCAAGGTAGACACGGATCGAGCCGGAGAATTGGATGAACAAGAAAATGAAACTCGGGGACTACGCCCAAGTTAATCCGGCATACAAGCATAGTAGCAAAATATTATGTATTCAGTATACAATTGCACCCGGCATACCGGGGATCTGATAAATTTTCGAGTTTTTTCACCTAAGGAGCGGCAGGAGGAGGAAGTTCGGCGTCATCATCACTGTCTTCGATATCTGAAGCAGCATCTTCTCCGTCATCGCCCGACCCATCCTCCACGTTCTCCATCTGTTCCTCCTCGCCGGATTCCAGAAAGCTCGGCCCCTCAACCCAGTTATGGACTGGAGAATATTCGATGAGGCTGTAGGCGCAAGCCTGGCACCGAGCTACCACTCCGGATCATCGGTCCATTTGTATCTGGTGCGCCGATGGGTGAGGAGGCTCAGATCAATTTTCTCGTACCATGATAAGATATGATGGAGAAGAGTATCTGCCGCGGCATGCCCGGCGGATTCCCTCCAGAGGTCAAGTTGAGTCTCAATCTCCATTAGCTTTTCCGCAAGAAGTGTGATCCTTTCCGGAGTGTCCTCGCTCGGCCAGAATGTGTTGAAGATCCGGACCGCAACGTCGAGGAGATCTTTTCCATAGTTCTTGATAGTTTCCACCCGGGCTGACACGCTAACCAACAGGTCCTCCAGGTCTAAGGGGATGCTCTCACCATCAGGAGCGATGGGAGTACCCCTCTCTTGGCGAAATTTGGCAACGGCAGCACTGGCAATAGCAGTACCCTCCGGAAAGTTATCTGAAAATAAGGAAAGGGAGGATGCTGAAGCAAAGGCATATGAGCTAACCTAGAAAACTGCGTCGGGCAAGGAGAAGAAACTTACGTGAGATATGGTGATGGATCCGGGTCAACTCCTTGATACAACTATCGTATCTCTGGTGAAGTTGTCCAAGCTCGGCAAGCGCCGACCCAAGCCGGACTTCCGATTCCTTGAGCAGCTCCTGGTCCTTGGAGATCTAGAGGGTGAACCGCTCACGCTCTTCGGTGAAGTTCTGGCCAACTTTCTGGAGCTCGGTTTTGTGTTGGGCCTTCATCTTCTCCATCTCGGCCTTGAGTTTGGCTATCTCGCCATCCTTGATCCGGAGGAGGGCAAGCTCATCGTCCTTCTTCTTCAGCTCGGCTTGATGCTGTCCTGCTTGTTCGAGAAAATGCAGCATCATATCAGGCACGGGCACACTATCCTCAAGCGATGCTGAAATGGTGTGTTAACCCGGCAAAGCCGAGGAGTGAATGTTTGTAGAGCCAAGAAAAAGAAAGAATGGAGAACACAGTGATGTTGGCCGAAAGGGGACATACCTCGGATTTCCTCCAAGTTTTTTCGCATAATCTTGTTTTCAGCCTCCACCTCAGCTGCAAAAAACCGAATAAGGATGTTAGTCCGGCAGAAACAAACGAAGCGGTGAGGTGTTAAGAGAGGAAATTACCCCTCTTTTCATGCTCCATGCCAAGTGCAACGAGTTTTGCGCGCAAGGTCTTATGGGTATCAAGCAGGCGCTGAAACTCGGCGCTCCGACGGTTGGTAGTTACCTGACAAAGGCACAAGCGTGTAAAGATAGTTCGGTGCATATTCAAAGTGTACGAGATCCGGGCCAAGCGGAACTTAACCCGGATCTAGGTGTGTGCATATTCGAAGTATACAAGATCCGGGCCAAGCGGAACTTAACCCGGCTCTAGGTGTGTGCATATTTGAAGTATACAAGATCCAGGCCAAGCGGAACTTAACCCGGCTCTAGGTGTGTGCATATCCGAAGTATACAAGATCCGGGCCAAGCAGAACTTAACCCGGCTCTAGGTCTATGCATATTCGAAGTATACGAGATCTGGGCCAAGCGGAACTTAACCCGGCTCTAGGGGTGTGCATATTCGAAGTGTACGAGATCTGGGCCAAGCGGAACTTAACCCGGCTCTAGCTGTGTGCACATTCGAAGTATACAAGATCCGGGCCAAGCGGAACTTAACCCGGCTCTAAGTGTGTGCACATTCGAAGTTTACATGCAGCTACGTTGATCTTCTAAGGAGCATCCGGCCGAGTAACAAGTTACTCCGCCGGAGGCTCGGGGACTAATGGTTATTATATACAGCATGTAAAGAAGAAACAACGTACCTCCATCATACGCCCAGCGAGGTTAATGTCCTTGGCGGCGGTATTCATCTGAGCGGAAAATTCAGCTGGGCCGAACTTTTCCGGGAGATCGTCGTTGTACACGAACTCCGCCTTATTCTAGTTCATGACGAACTCGATGAGGCTCGGAGGGTACCGTTCGACAGTGGGCATGTGAGGCGCCACCAAGCCCTTGGCATGAGCTTCTTTCCTTTCAATCAGGGCAGAGCTGGGCTAGTGTGAAGAACCATCTGCTGCGAATCAGCTGGCTCGGCAGGAGGATCCGTCGCTGCTGGTGATTTCTTTGGAAGCATCGACGACAAGGTTCGCTGCCCAGCCTCGGCGGACGTGGATTTGCCTTTGGCCTGCTGAGAGGAAGTGACCGCAGTGGATTTGCCCTTGGAAACCGCTGGAGTGGGTCCTCGCCGAGCTTGAGATGACTCGGACGAGGCAGATGAACTTGGCGCAGGAGCTTTGGTGGCTGGCGCTGGAGCTGCTGTTGGTTTATTCGGAACCGGGACAGGCGCTGGTTCGGTGGCTGGTGCTGGAGCTGCTGCTGGTGCTGGAGTTGCGGTAGACTTAATTGTTGCTGGTTGCGGCAATGCCGAAGTGCCGGATGCCGTTGCCTCGGCCGATCCGACCCCTCCCGATCCGAGGTCGCGTCCCTCAAGGAGGTATGCATGAACCGGAGCGGCCGCAGAGCCCTCCGGAATAGGGCTCAGCGGGCGTGACTCGTCGTCACGGGGAGGGGAAGGACTAGAGCGAAGAGGAGAGGAGATGCTCGATCCGCTCTGAGGGACCTCCACAGGAGCCCTGCAAGAGAAAATAATGTCAGGAGTGAAATTACCCTGAAGCAGGGAGAAGTGTGTTGCGTAGTGAAAAAAGAACTTACGCATCCGAGGTCTCGGCCTCCTTAGGTTTCCGGGCCCTCCTTACCGGGGCTTTGCCTACCCGTTTGGAGGCAGTCTTGTCTCTGGCCTTCTTTTGCCTTTTGGAAGGCTAAGAAGGTTCGGAAGAAGAACTCGACGCGGATCCGCGCTTCTTCTTTGACGCCGCCGGAACAGGCTCGCCCGTGGCAAGGGGAGGATCCTCGTGGATGTGCCCACCGGGGTTAGCTGATGCCGGGTAGGCAAAAGAAAGAGGGACAGCCTCAACAGGTTCAATCACATTGATATCCGAGTCATCCTCATCGTCGGGCCAATCTCTAAGAGAAGAGAATTTACCGCTGGGTCGTCTGGTGGCATCGGGTGTGGGGAGGAACATCTCCTGGTCCGGCTCCTCCTCGTCCGGAATTTCTCGGTCCGGGGTCCACTTAAGGGTCGGATCCGGGCCATCCTCGAGGGTTTGCTGGAGAAACAACTGAGAAAAAAGCACAAGGAGCAAAGTCAAGAATGTGATAAGAGCCGACATGAAATTGATCCGAAATAAGTATACCCCGCGAAGCTTACCGCGAGAGGGAGCCTGTCACGGCAGTAATGCTCGATTCCCCACGTCCATTCGGCGGAGAAGTCCTTATGGGTGGTGAAAAGAGCCTTGACCCGGCGGAAGATCTCCGTATTGCTCAACTCGAATGAGGAGGTTCGGTTGGGGTCGCGACTAAAGCTCATATGGCACAACTTGTGAGTGCGCCGCTGAAGGGGAGAGATTCGGTTGCGCACGAATGTGATCATGGCATCCTCGTTGCACAATCCGAGCTTCTTCAGCTCCGCAAACCTTTTGTTCACTTGTTTGGCCAGGGCTGTAGGTTTCCTGGCAACCTCCTCCCAGAAATCCGTGTCAGGGGGACCCGGAGCATAGGGCAGCAACCGGATCAAATCTTCCGTGCCTTCGTTCCGGACGTAGAAGAAGGTCCGGGCCCACACTTTGCAGGAGTCAAGCCCGGTGACCCGGGGAAAGATTGAATACCTCCGGGGCGAGATCGAGGCAGCTCCGAACTGAGTTAGCTTCTTGTCCTCCGACTCGACATGGATGTTGGGGACGACGTTGCGGCGGAGGCCGAAGAACGGGATCTGCAGCTCCTTCGTAGGTCATAGCCCGGTGTAGCCCTCGATCGAAGAAACGAAAGCGGACAGAGAGGTGATGGCATTCGCCGGGAGATGATGTGGTTGCAAGTGATAGGTCCGGATCCAGTCCCGGAAGAAATAACTCACTGGAAGCCCAAATCCTCGTTGGAAATGGGATAAGAAAACAACAAATTCACCCGGATTGGGTGAGGGGGCTAACTCCGAGGAGCGGAGACGAGCGGCGACGCCGGCGGGAATGCGCCGGGTCCGGTAGAGCCAGGCGATGTCGTTCTCGCACCAGAGCCCGGCCCACGCTGTCCGCCAAGGCCGGCGTCCTCCTCCGTCTCCTGTTCAACGACGATGCTCTCTTCCTCCGTCATCTCAATTCCTGTGTCCTCACTGGAGCTAGCGGCGGCGGGGCTCTACGATCTAGACTGACGAGGACCCATGGATAAACAGAGGCACAGCGGTGATTGCGGTGCGGAGAAACAAAGAAAGTGCGGTGGCGACGCTGCTGCAACGGGCACTGGCGGCGGCGCGGTTGCGAGGAAGAAGAAGAGGAACGGGCGAGGGGGCACGGAGATGGAAAAGTTCTAAGGAGAGTGCCCCTTCCCTATTTAACCGCCCTCAGTCATCAACGAGTGGGATCGTCTGTCTTTGGAAAACCACAGTGTGGCCGTGTATCGCCAGCGTTGACCAATCAGAGAGAAGCCACACTGGGGGCCGCAGAGTAAATGTGATCCCATGACACGACGTGCAGTTGCGGTAAACGAGGAGACAGACATGACATAACCCCCGCACAGTAATCACTGACATCTACTGCGGCGGTTACTGCTCAGGCCCTTAAAATAAGGCAACGTAATGATTAATCGTTACGTGGGTTGGCGTACGAGAGAAGGAAGCAAGGCCTGGATCCGAGACACGAAGGTAACCCGGCCAGCGAGTGAAAACTGGAACTGTGCAGAGGAAAAGTAAAACCATAGGACCCGAGCCAAAGTGGTGACCCGGCCGGCAAGTGAAAACTTGGAGCGTCCGAAGGGAACGTAAATCCATATAATCTGAGACAAAAAGTTAACCCGGAAATAAACATCCGAAGGTTAGATACGAAGGAACCTGATGTGGCCTTAGCGACCAAGGCCGCTGAGGCCGCACCAGCTTCGGGGACTAATGTTGGGGGGATAACCCCGGGTAGGGTCACTCCGGGGTATAAGGGCCGAGTTAGCCGAGGGTCGGTAAGGTCAAAGCGGATGCTGGCTGAGTCACCTCAAGGCAGGCCAGATCACGGAGTAACCCGGACCAGGGGGTCGTCTAACATTGTCTCATCTGACTCAAGTAGTGAGTCGGAGACACTTGTTTAGCTCATATGCAGGAACAGGTGTGGCCGGATCAACTGTGATCCGGATCCTCGTTTGGCTTCCAGGAGAAGGAAGGAATCTCTCTGGTTAAAAAGAAGGCCCGGTGCGTACTAGATGAGCGAATAAAGCAAGGGCAGGACCACCGGATCATGGCTGACAAGGGTGACGATGCTCACGTCGGCTGACGCAGGCGCCGCAGAGGCAACGTCGTTAAAGCAAGAGTGACGCGGGGTAAAAGCATCCCTGTCGGGTTACTACTTTGGGAGGAGGCATATTCTGGGAATATGCCTCCACGTATGCCCTAGGCCAGGACCGAACCACCTCTATATAAGGGGGGGTTGGGGTTCTGGTAGGGGGTTAGATTTTTGGAGGTTGGGTCTCTTCTGATACATAGCAAGGAAAACACTAGTAGATCTAGGGTTCTTGGGCTAGTTAGTAGGCAAGAGTAAGAGAGTTTCTTCTTCCTCCTCTTGTCAATACAGCTCGAGGAGCACTTGTAATCTGGGAGACTGAGCATCAATACAAGGCTTCTGTGTAGAGAATCACTCTACTACCCCTCCCTGGATTCCCCTAGCGCATATTAGTCCCCACCTTCAGCCTATCCATGGCATCTGCTGTGACACCACCACGACACTAGCCCTCCTTATATAGGGGTGGCTAGGTCTCCAATTAGGGAATATGCCTCCTCCCAAAATAGTAAGCCGACTGGGTCGCTTTTCCCCCGCGTCATCCATGCAGAGGCTATGTGAGCCTCTACGGCGCCCGCGTCAGCCGACATTGGCGTCGTCACCTCTGTCGGCCACGCCTTGGTGGTCCTGCCTCTGTCCGCCTCGCTCATGCTGTGCATACAGGGGTCACCTTTGACCAGCGAGATACCTTCCTTCTCCTAGAAGCTTGGTATGACCCGGATCGTACATAGTTGATCCGGCCACACCTGTTCCTGCATACAAGTTAGATTCATCTATCCGACTTACGGCTTAAGTCGGTTGAGACCCGGTTAGGTGGACATCCCCTGGTCCGGGTTACCCCGAGATTCGACCTGCCTTGAGGTGACTCGGCCAGCATTCGCTTTGACCTTGCCGTACCTCAGCTAACTCGGCCTTTATACCTCGGCATGACCCTACCCGGGGGTATCCCCCCAACATTAGTCCCCGAAGCTGGTGCGGTCTTAGCTGCCTCGGCCGCTAAGGCCACAGCAGGTTCAATTTCACTGAGCTTTGTGTTCCTTTTCCGAGTTACCTCTTATCTCAGATTCCACGGGTTTACTTTCCATTGGCACATTCCAAGTTTTCACTCGCTGGCCGGGTTACCACATTCTCATCCGGGTCGTTCTTCCTTCTCTCGTACGCTTCCCCACGTGGAGGCTAATCATTAGCTTGCCTCATTTTAAGGGCCAGCAACAGTAACCACCACAGTTATCGTCAGGAGTTACTGTGCGCACGTCACATCGTGCCTGCCTCCTCGTTAACTGCATCATGACGTTGCGTCATGGGATCTGCTGTGTCCTGTGGTCCTTCGTGTGGCTCACTGCTGATTGGTCGATCCGGGTTATACATGGCCACACCATGTGGCACACCCGCATAACACGATCCCACTACCCCCTCGAGGGAGTGGTTAAATAGGGGAGGGGCACGCCTCTTGGGTCTTTTCCCCACTTCCGCGCCCCTGTGCCTCTACTTCTTCTTCTTCTCCCGCGACAGCGCCGCCGGCACCGCGCCTGAGTAGCAGCGCCGCCGCTGCACTACCTCCACGCTCACCAGCGTCGCCGCCGCCTCCACGCACCTCTTCCGCCACGGGTCGCTGCCAGTCTAGGCCACTGCCACGCACCGCCGCTAGCGCCAGTGAGGGCGGTGAACTCGAGATGACTGAGGAGGATCTCGCCGTCGCCGAGCAGGAGATGGAGGAAGATGCTGCGAGCGCCGACCGCGGCGCATGGGCAGGCTCCTGGGTCTGCCAGGATGACCTGGATTGGCTCTACCGCACCAGGCGCATCCCGGAGGGCGTCACCGCACGCCTCGCTTCCTCCGAGCTTGCCCCCTCACCCAATGCGGGTGAGTATGTGGTGTTCCTATCTCATTTTCAACGCGGATTTGGTCTGCCAATGAGCGACTTTTTCCACGACTGGTTAAACATATACGAACTCCAGCCGCACCACCTTCCAGCCAATGCCATCACATCTCTCTCTGCCTTCGCCTCCACCATCGAAGGTTATGCCGGACTGTGGCCCACGAAGGAGCTCTGGATCCGGTTCTTTTGACTTCGCCGGAACGTGATCCCGAACATCCAGCTTGACTCGGAGGACAAGCAGCTCACGTAGTTCGGCGCTGCGTCAATTTCTCCTTGGAGGTTGTCTATCTTCCCCCGAGTCACTGGGCTGGACTCTTGCAAGGGATGGGCCCGGACTTTCTTCTATGTCCGGAACAACAATACTGAGGATCTGATCTAGCTGCGCCCTTACGCTCCGGGTCCTCCCAATCCGGAGCTATGGGACGTGGTCCCCAAGAAGCCCACCGTCCTGGCGAACCAGGTCAACAAGAGGTTCCAGGAGTTGAAGGACCTCGGATTGCACAACGAGGACGCCATGATCACGTTTGTCCGCAACCAGATCTCCTCCTCTAGAAGCGCACACACAAAGTCTGTCACATGAGCTAGGGCCACGACCCCAACCGGACCTCGTCTTTCGAGTTCAGCAACACAGAGATTTACTGCCGGGTCAAGGCCCTCTTCACCACCCACAAGAACTTCTCCTCTGAGTGGACGTGGGGAATGGAACATTATTGCCGAGATAGGCTTCCTCCCGTGGTAAGCTTCATGCCGCAAACTTTCTCCGAATTAAATGATATGTCGGTCGCTGTTGTATACTTAACTTTGTTGTCTTTTCTTTCCCTTAGCAATTCCTTCAGCAAACTATCGAGGATGGCACCGAGCCCTCCCTCAAATGGGCGCCTGACCAGGATACCTCTGACAAGGAGGAACTAGATCAGCAGATGTTCCTTCCAATGGCCGACGCGACCAAGCGACCCACCAGTAAACTCTCTTCCATTAGAGATTGGCCCAACGATGAAGATGACTCAGATGTTGAGGTGATAGAAGCATTTGACGCTGTCCCCCTTTCTTATGCTTTTCTAGCATCAGCTAACCCCGGTGGGCAGATCCATGAGGACCCTCCCCTTGCCGTGGGTGATCCTATTACGGTTGCGCCGAAGAAGAAAAGGGGAGCCACATCAACTTCTTCCTCCGAACCTTCTCAGCCAGCCAAAAGGCGAAAGAACTCCGGGGGAAAAACCGCCTCCAAGCCTGCAACCAAGGCCCCAGCACGAAGGGCTCGGAAACCCAAGGAGCCCCTGACCTCGGATGAGTAAGCCTCTTTTCCCTCTACCATTTACTTGTTCTTCTATTGTTATAGTTTCTCACCCGACACTATTTTATTCGGCAGCGCCGCGGTGGAGGTCCCACAGAGTGGATCCGGCATTGCCTCCCCGCTCCGACACAGCCCTTCTCCCCCTCGTGGTGACGATTCACGCCCACTGAGCCCAATCCTAGAGGGTTCAGCGGCCGCTCCGGGTTCCAGCCCACCTCGTCAAGAGGAGGGCAACCTTGGAGCGGGGGAGACTGGCTCTACCGAGGCAGCGGCCACCACTACTTTGGCTCCGCCGCAACCAGCTACCACCACGGTTACCTCAGCACCCCCACCGAAGAAGAATCTAGCACCAGCAGCAAAAGCAACAACAGCAGCACCAAGCCCCTCCGCCTCGTCCGAGTCTTCTCAGTCTCGGCGAGAAAGCACCAAGGCAGCTCCCAAGGGTAAACCTGCTGCATCAACTTCCATTTCTCAGCAGCAACCTAAGGGCAAGAAGGCTCCTGGCGCCACCAGGGCAACGTCTAACGAGGCTGGACAGCGCACACTCGCGTCCATGCTTTCGAAGAAAACTCCACCACCGAAGAACGTCCCTGCCGACCTAGCTGACGCGCAACTCGTTTTGCACACCAGCCCGGCCCTTGCCCAGGTTGAGAGGAGGGAAGCACATGCCAAGGGCTTGGTGGCGCCCCACATGCTCAGCAGCAAAACGATACCCTCCGACCTTGATCGAGTTTGTGAATAACTAGAACAAGGCAGAGTTCGTCCACAACGATGATCTCCTAGAGAAGTTCGGTCCCGCCGAGTTTTCTGCTCAAATGAACACAGCCGCTAAGGCAATTAACCTTGCGGGTCGGATGATGGAGGTACGTTACTTCACCTTTTCCTTAGCATGTTGTATATATTAGTGATATAACCATTAGTCCCCGAGCCTCCGTGGGAGTAACTTGTTACTCGGACGGATGCTCCTTAGAAAACTAACGTAGCTCCTTGATAACTTCAAATATGCACACACACCTAGAGCCGGGTTAAGTTCCACTTGGCCTGGATTTTGTATACTTCGAATATGCACACAATAAGAGTCGAGTTAAGTTCCACTTGGCCCGGATTTTGTACACTTCGAATATGCAAACACCTAGAGCCGGGTTAAGTTCCACTTGGCCCGGATTTTGTACACTTCGAAAATGCACACACCTAGAGCCGGGTTAAGTTCCACTTGGCCCGGATTTTGTACACTTCGAATATGCACACACCTAGAGCAGGGTTAAGTTCCACTTGGCCCGGATTTTGTACACTTCAAATATGCACGAGACTAAGCTACATTTTTGTACTCTTTTCAGGTGACCACCAACCGCCGGAGCGCTGAATTTCAACATCTCCTGGACACTCACAAGATGCTGTGCGTAAAGCATAATGCACTTCTCGCTGAACACGAGAAAAGGGGTAAGTTCTCTTCTTGACACCTCTCCTTATTTTCTTCCTCTTTTTCTGCCGAACTAACCCATCATTCGATTTTCACAGCTGGGGTTGAAGCTGAGAATATCCTCATGCGGAAGAATCTTGACCAGATCAAGGGTAAGTTACTTTTGTGCAACCTTGTTATGCTTTCTATCTCCTTTTCTTCTTGGCTCGGCGAACATTCATACCTCGGCTTTGCCGGGTCAACAAACTATTTCAGTATCGCTGGAAGATAGTGTGCCTGTGCCTGATATGATGCTGCATTTTCTCGAACAAGCAGGGCAGCATCAGGCCGAGCTCAAAAACAAAAGATGATGAGCTTGCCCTCCTCCAAACCAAGGATGATGAAATTGCCAAGCTCAAGGCAGATATGAAGAAGTTGAAAGCGTAGCACCAAACCGACCTTGAAAAAGCTGGCGAGGACTATACTGAAGAGCGCGAGCGCCTCAATCTCCAGATTGCCAAGGACCGAGAACTTCTCCAGGAGGCCGATGTCAAACTTGAGTCGGCGAATACTGAACTTGTGCAGCTTCGCAAAAGGCGTGATGACTGTACCAAGGAGTTGACCCGGATCCACAGCCATATTTCACGTAAGCTCCTTTCCTTCATCCGGCATATTTCTCCGGGTTACTTCACATGTCTTTTCTTTACCCGCTTCTCTTGTCTTGTTTCCAGCCAAATTTCTAGAGAGCAATGCCATTGCGAGCACCGTTGTTGCTAGTTTCCACCGACAGAGGGGTACCCCCGTTGCTCCTGGCGCTGAAGAGATTCCCTATGACATGGAGGACCTATTGGTCAGCTTGTCTTCTCACGTGGAAATCGTGAAGAACTGTGGCAAGGATATCCTTGACGTTGCAATCCGAATCTTCAACACTCTTTGGCCTGCAGAAGACACTCCGGAGGGAACCACAGTTCTTGTTGATAAGTTGATGGAATGCGAGACCCAGCTCGACCTTTGGAGGGAATCCACCGGACGTGCCGGAGCTGAGACCGTTCTCCACTACGTGCTTACGTGGTATGAGAAGATCGACCTCAACCTCCTAGCGCGCATGCGCACCAGATCCAAATGGATCAGTGACCCGGAGTGGGTAGCTCGGCACAAGGCTTGCGCCCATAGCCTCATCGAATATGCCCCCGTTCATGAATGGACTGAGGGTCCAAGCTTCCTTGGTGGCGCGGAACATGAAAATGCTGAAAACGTTGAAGATGGATCGGATGAGGACGGAGAGGACGATGCCTCGGACATCAAAGACAGCGAAGATGACGCCGAACTTCCTCCTCCTGCTGCTCCTTGAGTGAAAAAAACTTTAAAGTTTATCAGATCCTCGATATGCTAGGTGGAATTGTATCCAGTACACACGTGATATTTTGCTACTAAGTTTTTATGCCGGATTAACTTGGGCGTAGTCCCCGAGTTTCATTTTCTTGTTCATCCAATCTTTTGGCTCGGCTCGTGTCTACCTTGGTTCGGTTTTACGACTGACGAATCCGAGCTTCAAAAATTGTCTTAACAATACTTGGAAACTTTGGGTTTAGCTCAAAATAGTTCAGCATAATAATTCAAAAGTAAATACAAGGTTAGTCCAAAAAACAAACATCGGCTCGATTAAGTTCTTTTCCTCAGTCATTTTTCATGTGTTATGCAATTCCAAACTTGTTCTCTTGCTCGCCATGAAGCCAATTCTTGTTGGACAGCAGCAAGTCGAAGAGTTGGGTTCTTGGTGCTCAGACATTACTAATCCAACCTAAGTAGAACAACTTACGCCAGCCGACGTATAAATAATAAATACAGAAGACAATAATCATTATTAAGGCAGTCCCCGAGTTACTGCTCGAGGTGCCAACATTTCATTGATAAGCTCATTGCTGGCATACATACCGACATATGAGAGACTCGGATACATACACTTCTCTGCTAAGTGTAGAAAGGACGAAGTAGAGCTACATTCCATGGACGCTTAGATTCCTCGCCGGACCTGTCCGCCTTGTTCTTTTCCTGTGGTTTTGCATTGATAAGATAGTAAGAATCATTGTGCAATGCTTTGCTCACAATGAATGGCCCTTCCCATGGGGGGATAACTTATGCATGCTAGCAGTACGTTGTACCAACCAGAGTACCAGATCACCTTCCCGAAAGACTCGGGGGTTTACTTTCCGGCGATGATAGCGTCGGAGATTTTGCTGATATATGGTGGATCTGGACAATGCCAATTCTCTCGCTTCTTCCAGCAGATCAACATCATTTTGCCGGGCTTCTTGCACTTCGGCTTCTATGTATTGGGTGACCCTACGCGAGTCATGCTCTATGTCGGCTGGTAATACAGCTTCTGCCCCATATACCAGAAAGAATGGTGTATAGCCTGTTGATCGATTCGGAGTTGTTCTTAAACTCCACAATACCCCATGGTGGGCGCCAACTATCGTGGTGGTGTCACGGCAGATGCCATGGATAGGCTAAAGGTGGGGACTAAATGCACTAGGAGAATCCAGGGAGGGATAGTGTGGTGATTCCACACACAGTAGCTTTGTATTCAATTCACTTCCAAGGTTTACATGTGCTCCTCGAGCTGTATTGGAGAGAGGAGGAAGAAGGAGCTCTCTTACCCTCACTTCTAGCTAGCCCTCAGGAACCAAGTAAAATCTAGCCAATAGAGATCAACCCTTTCTACAGAGGCCCTAGCCCTCCTTATATAGGGGTGGGTAGGTCTCCAATTAGGGCATACGTGGAGGCATATTATGCCTCCTCCCAAAATAGTAAGCCGATCGGGTCGCTTTTCCCCCGCGTCATCCATGAAGAGGCTACGTGAGCCTCCGCGGCGCCCGCGTCAGCCGACATTGGCGTCGTCACCTCTGCCGGCCACGCGTCGGTGGTCCTGCCTCTGTCCGCCTCGCTCATGCTGTGCGTATAGGGGTCACCTTTGACCAGCGAGATACCTTCCTTCTCCTAGAAGCTTGATATGACCCGGATCGTACATAGTTGATCCGGCCACACCTGTTCCTGCATACAAGTTAGATTCATCCATCCGACTTACGGCTTAAGTCGGTTGAGACCCGGTTAGGTGGACATCCCCTGGTCCGGGTTACCCCGAGATTCGGCCTGCCTTGAGGTGACTCGGCCAGCATTGCTTTAACCTTGCCGTACCTCGGCTAACTCGGCCTTTATACCTTGGCGTGACCCTACCCGGGGGTATCCCCCCAACAATAATCTTGATTAGCATTTTTGGGGTGTTACAAATCTTCCCTCCTTAAACAAAATCTCGTCCCGACATTTAAGAAAAACTAGGAACTAAAGAGATTTGGAAACTCAGTCCTAATGTAATCTTCTCGCTCCCAAGTAGCTTCTTCTTCAGTATGGTTGCTCCACTGGATCTTGAGAAACTTGATACTCCGGGTCCTAGGGGTTCTGAAAGCTTCTTCCAAAATACGAATGGGTAATTCACGATATGTCAGATCCTTGTTGATATCTATGGCTTGGTGATCAATGTTCTTGAACACTTCGGTCTTCTCCGGAACTTCTAGGCATTTGTGAAGTAACGAGATATGAAACACATTATGGATGGCTGACATCTCCTCTGGCAGTTCCAGTTGATATGATACTTCTCCTCGGTGATTCAAAATCTTGAAGGGTCCAATATATCTGGGAGATAACTTTCCTTTCAGTTGAAAACGCTGCATTCCCTTCAAGAGTGAAACTTTGAGATACACAAAATCTCCGACATTGAATGTCAGGTCTCGACGTCTCTTGTCAGCATAACTCTTCTGTCTGGATTGGGCAGTCTTGAGGTGCTCACGGACTTTGTGAACCTTCTCTTCAGCTTCTTGTAGGATGTCGGGTCCGAAAATCTGACTCTCTCCTACTTGCGACCAATTCAAGGGGGTACGACACTTCCTTCCATACAAAAATTCAAATGGGGCAATTTGCAAACTGGCTTGATAACTGTTGTTGTATGAGAGTTCTGCGAAAGGTAGGCAATCTTCCCATTTTGATCCATATTCTAGAACACAAGCTCTCAACATATCTTCTAAGATTTGGTTGACTCTTTCAGTCTATAAATCGGTTTGCGGGTGATAAGCTATGTTGAAGTTCAACTTGGTTCCTAATCCTTCTTGGACTTTCTGCCAAAATCTTGAGGTAAACTGGGTTCCTCGATCTGACACTATGGTCTTAGGGGTTCCATGCAAACTGATGATTCTAGCAATGTACAGCTCTACTAGCTTCGAACTCCGGTAGGTGGTCTTGACAGGTATAAAATGGGCTACCTTGGACAGTATATCCACTATGACCCAAATAGAGTCATTTCCCCTACTAGATGTAGGCAAACCGGTGATGAAATCCATTCCGACAAAATCCCATTTCCATTCTGGAATCTGCAATGGTTGCAATAGTCCTGTGGGTATCTGATGTTCCGCTTTGACACTCTGACAGATATCACACTTAGCTATGTAGCTTTCGATCTCTCTCTTCATCTTGTGCCACCAAAATTGCACCTTCAAATCCTGATACTTCTTCGTTCCTCCGGGGTGGATAGAATAAAGATTATCATGAGCTTTCTGCATGATAACTTGTTTCAGTTTGGAATCTGCTAGCACACAGATACGTTCTTTGTACCACAAAACTCCTTCTTCATCCTCGGTGAATTCGGGTACCTTTCCTGTACTGATACGACGCTTGATTCCATCGATACCGGCATTTCCTTTCTGCGCCTCCTTGATCTGACTGATCAAAGTGGGTTGAAGTTCAATGCTAGCTAAAAATCCTTTGCTAACTAGCTCCGTTCTAAACTGCTCCAACTCTTCATGCAAACTTGGCTAGGCTTCTTTAATCATGGTGTTTAATCTACATGGCAATCTGCTTAAAGCATCTGCTACCACATTGGCTTTGTCGGGGTGATAATGAATGTTAAGGTCATAATCCTTGATTAACTCTATCTATCTCATTTGCCTCATATTCAGCTCCTTCTGGGTGAAAATATACTTCAGACTCTTGTGATCCAAATAAATCTCATAGTGATTACCCATAAGGTAATGACGCCATGTCTTCAAGGCTAAAACTATGGCTGCTAGTTCAAGATCATGGGTAGGGTAGTTTTGCTCATCCTGCTTTAGTTGTCGGGACAGATATGCTATGACTTTGCCTTCTTGCATCAACACACATCCGAGACCAATCTTGGATGCATCACAATACACATCAAAAGGCTTCTTGATATCCGGCATAATCAAGATTGGGGCTGAAATCAATCTCTTCTTGAGCTCTTGAAAACTTGCTTCACATTTATCCCTCCATTCAAACTTCTTATCTTTCTTCAACAACTGGGTCATCGGTCGTGCGATGCTCGAAAATCCTTCAACAAACTTGCGGTAATATCCGCTAATCCGAGAAATGCACGGACTTGGGTTTGAGTGGTTGGGCTTTCCATTCTTCAACATCTTCGATCTTGGCGAGATCGACAGCGACTCCTCCTGCCGACACAATATGTCCTAGGAATCCTACTTCCTTCAACCAGAACTCACATTTGCTAAACTTGGCATACAACTGGTGTTCTCTAAGGGTTTCAAGGATGGTTCTCAGGTGTAACTCATGGTCTTGTTCTGACTTGGAATACATCAGAATATCGTCGATAAAAACAACGACAAACTTATCCAGGAAGTTCATAAAAATCTTATTCATGAGATTCATGAAATAAGCGGGGGCATTGGTTAATCCAAAAGACATGACCATATACTCATACAATCCATATCTAGTGGTAAAGGCGGTCTTTGGAATATCCATTGCACGAATCTTGAGTTGATGATAACCAGTTCTAAGATCAATCTTAGAAAACACTCTGGCACCAGTCAACTGGTCAAACAGATCCTCTATCTTTGGCAGTGGGTACTTGTTCTTGATGGTGACATCATTCATCTTCTGGTACTCCGTACATAAATAGTTACCTCCATCTTTCTTATCCACAAACAATACAGGCGATCTCCATGACGATGCACTTGGTTGAATCAGACCTTTCTCCAACATAGCATCAAGTTGTTTCTTCAGCTCCACTAATTCAGATGGGTTCATACTATAAGGTGTTTGAGCTATGGATCCAGTTCCAGGAATTAGTTCAATGATGAACTCGATATCCCGATCTGGGGGCATACCAGGTAATTCATCTGGGAATACGTCGGGGTATTTACAGACTACTCAGACCTGGTGTAGGGTTGGTTGGGCTAGACTCTTGTTGCATTTGAATTAACGGGGCAGTGTCTCAGATACATGCTCTACTGATACTCCAGTGCTACTGGTCATGGTTATGGCTTTCTTGGAACAGTCGATTAATCCTTTATGTTTCGACATCCAATCCATTCCTAGTACTACTTCCAAACCTTTGGTTCCAAGTACTATTAGATTGGCATAAAAATCTATCTCATAGATTCTGATAGGTATAACCTTGCAATTTTTTCTAGCTTTGGTGGTTGAACCAGGTATTTGAACTATCATAACATGCTTCAATTTTGTTGGTTGAATCTTACTAGTGCATGCAAATTATTCTATAACAACCGAGTGTGATGCTCCAGAATCAAACAACACTCTTGCAAGTACTGAGTTAACAGAAAACATACCCAGCATGACATCGGGCGCTTCCTAAGCTTCTTCAGCATTCATGTGGAACAGACGGCCGTTGCGGTTGAGCGAGTTCCCTAGGGCAAATCTCCTTCCAGGCTGAACACGGCGTTGCTTCTGAGCGGGTTGATACATTGCAAATGTATCTATAATTTTTGATGTTCCATGCTTGGTTTTATCCACTTTCTTGTGTTTTGTCCACACTTTGGAGTACTTTTCATATGATTCCTTGGACTAACCTATTAACAAGAGCCACAGTGCCAGCTGCCTGTTTTCTGCTATTTTTGGTTCCAGGAAAGTCAGAAAATAAATATTCTCAGAATTGGACGGGACAAAAGCCAAAGTGCCTATTTTTCCGGAAGTCATCAGATGCCAGAATACGAGACAGAGAAGGGTTAGGGGCCGGCCACACCACCTGACCGCGTGGCCAGGCCTGGCCCGTGCCAGGGGGTGGTCTGGCCGACCCCAGCACCCCCTCGGCCTCTCCTTCCTCATATAAGATGCCCTCAGGACGAAAACCCTAAGTACCCGATCAAAAATCCACGAAAGAGTCCGTAGCCGCTGTCATCTCCATCCCTAGATCGAGAGGGATCTGAAGCTCTTCCCGGCACCCTGTCGCAGAGGGTAATTCACCCTGGAGGACTTCTTCATCACCATGCAAGCCTCCGGTGTGATTCGTGAGTAGTTCATCCTTGGAATACGGATCCATGTAGTAGCTGGATGGCTGGTTCTCCTCCTTTGTGCTTTCATTAGATCTTGTGAGCTCCGTTCATGATCAAGATCATCTATTTGTAATTCTGCATGTTGTGTTTGCGGGGATCCGATGGATATTGAGATGCTATTTCAGATTGATTATTGATTCTATCATGTCTTTGTTATTTGTGATCTTGCATGCTTTCCGTTGTTAGTAGCTATCTTGGCCAAGTAGATGCTAGCAACTCCAAGAGTTAGTATTTATGCTCGATAGTGGGTTCATGCCTCTAGTAACTGGGAAGTGATGTAAATCTCTAAGGTACTAGATGTGTTGTTGCTACTAGGGAGAAAACAACAATCCTTTGTTCATAGAACAATCATATTGTTTACTTTACACGCAATTCGTAAAGCAATAATCTGTTGCTTGCAACTTAATACTGGAGGGGGTTCGTATGATAACCTGAAGGTGGACTATTAGTCATAGATGTAGTTGGATGGCGGTCTATGTATAATGTTGTAATGCCCAATCGAATCTCAAAGGAGTCAAGATGATAAGTATATGCATGTATTGCTTTCTCGATGTTTGTCAATTGCCCCGCTGTAATTTGTTCACCCAGCATGTTATCTATCTTAAGGAGAGCCACCTCTAGTGAACTATGGATCCCAGTCCTTTCTTTTACATACAATCTATAAACTATTTACTGCTTTATGTTTACTTTCTGCAAACTATTACTTCCTTCCATTTGATACGTCTAATCCTTTGTTTTCAGCAAAACCGGTGAGATTGACAACCTCATCGCAAGTTGGGGATAGAGTTATGTGGTTGTGTTGTGCGGGTCTCCATGTTGCTACTAGCACCGGTAGTGCGCCCTACCAACGTTCAGCTAGCTACACCATTGGGGTGTTTCCTTGCTCCTATTGGATTGATAACCTTGGTTTCGTACTGAGGGAAAACTTGCTGATGTGCTCATTATACCTTCCTCTTGGGGTTCCCCAACAAGCTCGATATATTTTGGGCCATCACGGGTGCATTCACATTGGTGGCTGCTGCAAGCTTCTTGGGGCACTCGTTGGAGTAGTGACCCTTGACTCCACATTCAAAGCAGGTAATCTGGGACTTGTCTTTTCCTGCAATAGGCACAGCATTGCTTCCAATCCTTGGGCAGTATTGTTGTTGTTGTTGTTGAACTTGGGCGGTGCACGGTTGAAGTTATTGGAGTTGTCGGGGTTGTTGTTGTGGTTTCCTCCAGACTTCAGGTTTCCTCCGCTACGATTGGGATAGCTTGGACGTGACATAGGGGGTCTGTTGTTTCTTGGGGCATATCCTACAGACAGGTTGTGGCGATACTTATGAGTATGGTGGGATCCAGTCTGGTGCATCATGCGACGCTTGTGATTGTCATTGGCTTGGTTGATCTTCCCTTCCATCTGAATGGCAAAGTCTACTAGCTCTTCTAGGTATCCAAAACGGATATTGACTAACACAGTCTGCATCTCATCATGCAATCTATTCAGGAACCTTTCCTTCTGCTTTGCTTTGGTGTTAATCTCATCAGGGGCATATCTAGCTAGGGACAGAAATTTGTCACGGTACTCAACTACCGTCATCCTTCCTTGCTTCAGTTCCCTGAACTCATCCTTCATCCTGGTGACCAAACCTTGGGGCACATGAGTCCGGCTGAACTTGATCTTCAATGCTTCCCAAGTCATCATCTGACATTCGTTCATGGTACGGGTGCTATTCCACCAGGCTCTTGCATCTCTGGCCAGGTAATGGGTGGCAAACAATACTTTCTCATTGGCTTCAACTCCTGCGACCTTAAGGTTGTTCTCCATGGTTTGCAGCCAGTCATCAGCATCTAAGGGATCCTCAGACTTATTAAAGATAGGTGGGTTGGTATTCTGAAAGTTCTTGAGCTTGGATCCATGGTGATCCTGGTTTCCGTGACCTTGGTTTTTGTGGGCCATCTGAGCTATCTGTTGAAGAGTGGCTAGGTTGGATTGACGTTTGGCTCTACTAGCTTCACGGTCAGAAAATAGCATTTGCAGAATCTCCAGCATCGGGTCCTGAGATGAACTGCTTCCTCTGGGGTTTCCACGAGTCATCTGAAGATTGAGATAGATAATGAGATAAGAGGGAAATTTCTAAGGTTCATGGTTTTGTTTCAAAAGCTTTAAACTTTAAGTTTGACTCAGGTTTTTCAAACTACCAACTGCCTCTCATTCATTCATTCATTCAAAGCACACCATACAAACACACCACACACAAATAGAAAACAGATGGTTTTAAGAACCATTCTATGAAACTACGATACAGTGGGACTGGTACAACTCATTCCTATGGTAGTGATCAAGTGCATCTAATCATCATCAATGAAGTCAGAATCATCATCATTAGTGTGGAACTCCATGGAATCATCCTCCAGGTAGTCGTTGTCATCACCGAGGTAAGAGTAAAGATCTCCCTGGATATCTTCACCTTCCTCCTCCTTCGCTTCAAGCTGGACTTCCGGTTCACGGATGGTCTTCTCGAGAGTGGCCACCTTATTGCAAAGACGATCGATGGTGCGATCCTTCTTGTCATGCTCACGACGAAGTGATTGGTGCTCCTTGAAGAGAATGGGGAGGGTCTGGTCCTTCTTGACGGCAATGGCCTGGTTGTGGTTGGCGTAGGCGCGAGCGTTGTCCAACTCCTTTTGTCTATCATACAGCATGAAGTCAAGATTATCCACTTGGTGCTTCAGCTCCGGGTGTCCTGGCATCTCCAAGGGCAGTCCCATAGAATCACGCCTTGCAAAGTGAGCAAAGCGATTTCCCTGGATCAGGTTGATGTTTTGCCCACACAGATGGGCAAGAGCTTCATGCATAGCCCTGGCTAATCCATCTAGCCAGTTGTTCTCATGCAAGGTGAATTGGATCTTCTCCGAAGTGGGTGCTTCCATCTTGCCTCGGAGATCTGCAACTATCAGCCATTGTAGATCTCCTCCTATGTGATTGTTGAGTTGGGCCCCGAAGAATTCCGGATGTGGGTGCTCAAGTACTCTAACAGTGCATCTATATCCCTCTCAAAGATCAGTTGGCCTCCATTTCCCAACTGGTATAACTTGCAATACTAAAACTTCCATCTATAAGAATTTAGGGTGCGTAAGTCAGTGGGGTGATCAAGTGTGTCAAATTTTATGTAGGAATGCAAGAATTTTTTAGTAACATGAATTTTTTTGAAAGAATCTCAAGGATAAGAGTGGGAATAGGTTTTCATAAATACTCACTTCTTTTGTTTTGAAACTAAGTTTTTTGTTCGGACGTCCATTCTAACTAGGGTCTCCTATGGTCAGGATGGCTCTGATACCAACTTGTTGACACCCGGATTTTTAACCCCAGATGTTTGTTATGCCATACCTCGCAATCCCAGGATTACCATTTTTGCGAGACATAACAGAATTGGTACCACAGTACATCATCCATTACAAACCATAATAAGGTCTTACGAATAAAGGATCTCATGATCTAGTCTTAATACAATCAAAGCAGCGGAAAGTAAACGTAGTAGGGCTCCATCTTGAAGTTCACAGGCAATGCTGACAATGGGAAATGATCCTAGTTGTCGTAGACCTCTTGCTGTCCATCATCCTGGTAGTCCTCCTCATAGTCTTGTCATGGGAATAGCCAAGGAGAAAGCCATGAGTACTCTTTAAGTACTCGCAAACTATCACTAACAAGTAAGGTAGTTCTAGTAGGAATCTTAAGCTCTAGGTTTATTTGCAGAAAGCCAGATTTATCTAAACCTAAGTTTAGAAGTAAAGAAAACTAAGTTAATGGTCTAAATCACTTAAGTGGGAACCTAGTTTTCATATCCACATCCCTATTGTGGTCAAATCAAAGACATAGTTCACTTCACAAGTCATTTTGAAAACATCTGACAACGGAACAGTATGGCCACTCCAACTGTCCAAGACCGGAGACGCGGCTATTTGAATAGTTTGACACTCTACAGAGGTGGTAAACTTCCACCACAAAATTCGATACATCCGTCAGGGATAACCCTGAATCATCATACTTAGTATGCGGATAATCAATCATAACCTTTCAATTACACACTCTAGTATAGGCACCTCCCCTATGAGCTTGGCCTCCCAGCCATGGCCATCTCGCCATCTGAGCACCCATAGGTGGACATTCACACTCACGAGGTAGCCTCGGCTCAACCTCTTTCCGCGAGGGAACCCATACTAAGGCATATAAGCTTCTAGTTAAGCCCTACCCAATTTCGGTATTGTGGTTGTACGGTAAAATTGGAATGGTATCGCATCCGAACCCAACCATCAGATTTTATAAAGGGCTAAGGCTCATGCCTCAACATTTTCATCAGCAAATCCTTTTGTGTCCATAACACATGTCAAGACATTTCAATAGAATGAATCCTCATTCCAAGGTTTTCATAATCATTTTCACCAAGTATTCCCATCTAAAGTGATCAACTTTTATGCTTAGCACTAGCCACTAAAGTTGAGGGTATTCACTAATGAGGGGTTCTAATCAAGTGTAACTATCCAACTCTAATATCATGCCTTGGAATGACACCTAAGTATAACCACTTAGTCCTAGTTTTATACTCTTTATGGTATTTATCCTATTTTTCCAATACACACAAGCACTAACTAAAAATAAAGAACTTTGGTAAAGTAAAAGAATAAAGCTTGCAAGTAAAGCTGGGGATTGGTATAATCAAGGTTATATAACCAAGCATGCCTAATGCATATTGCTTAGGTTATCAAGTTTGCAAGTGTTGGCTTGCATAGTTCTAGCTTGCATAGTGATGGCTTGCCTTGAGTAGTGCAGTGGTTGCAGTTTTCTTCTTCTTGGTAGTACTCCTTCTCGTATACCGGGTCGGTATTATCGTCTATAAATGAATACGGGGTACACAATCACCAAACAATACTTAACTATTTCTATTTAGCACACTAAGGCTCACACTTGATGATCTAGCATCATCACAATCATCACATGAAATAAAGACTTAGTCTTATTTATCTTATTTTAGAAAAGTAATTTCTACTCATTGAAAATACTTAAGATTTAATATTCTCCAATTAAAATATGGGATCATGTTGACACATGTCATCACCACATATTCTAATACATGGGAATGTGATTTAAAGTGTTGGTCATATTTTATAAAATTTAAGATTATCATTTAATAGAATTAAAGTGATTAGAAATGCCCATATAGCATTCTTTTGGTACTAGTCCAATGTCACTACAAGCAAACCAAAATATTTTTACATACTCAGATATATCTTATCAAATTTGATTTTTGAGAGTTGGAATCAACTCAAAAGCATTTATGGTTGATTTTTGAAAAATGTTTGAATGTGAAAAAGTCTCTGTCTTATTATTTTTACTATAGGTGATCTCTAACTCCAAATGATTTAAATCCAATGGGCCTGGATAGATAATTTAAATACCTTTCTAACAAAATTGGAATCATCCAATTTGGTTCAGTGAATATCTCTAAATTGATTTTTTGAATCTACTGACAGAAACTGGTTTTAACTAAAATGGAAAATAATTATTTGAATTCACAGGCCTGCGCGGGAAACTAACTGGGCCAGCCCAATCTGCACAGCGCGGCGCAGTGGGCTACTAACAGGGGGGTCCCACTAGTCAGTGACTCTATCTAATCAAAATGGTATCTTTCAATCTAGGCCCTACGATTAGAATCTGATCTAACGGCTGAGGTTCATCATCGATGACGAATAGCTCCGGCGAGGTCTGAACCCTAACGCGGCGGTGGGGGTCGTGTGAGGCTCACCTGGGCTCCATCTAGGGTCGGCGATGGGGACGAACAACGTGGCCAACGTCGGCGGTTCAAACGGTGGTCACAGCGTGTAACATCCCAAAACTTCAATCCAAACTTATCAAGATCTGAATCATCAAATTTGGGGTTAACAAAAACTTTTCCAAATTTAAAATGAAAGCATTCATATATGTGTGCATTTAAAATAGGAGTTGTTTAAATTGCCATGATTAAGTGATCCAATGCTTGTAAAATGTTTCTTAGGTGATTTAAACATCATCTACATCATTCCCAAACTTTTCCTAAAGAAAATCAAATCAAAAAGAATTAAAAAGGAGGAATGGTCATTTTAGAAGATTTAACTCCCATGCCTACTTTGGCTATTCCTAGTACTCAAAACTTAACAGAAACAATTCTTGATCTTTGCACCCCTTGCTAGTACACATAATGAGGTACCAAGTCCCACCTTTTGATCTGCTAAAAACATTCTTTTACTTATTTTAATTGGCATTTGAAAATTGAATCTAATGTATATGCATAGATCACCCCTATTTCAAAACCCCTCTATTTGAGAACCACTTTCAAAACCCTTGCAACCAGAGACTACCTAGCACTAGTGGAGATCACTCAAAAAATTTGAAACCAAAATTCAAAACTTTTTCTCTTGCGGCCATTTCATCAAACACCTTGCTGGCAAGATCATATTGGCCTAACTAATACTATTTTGAGATGATTTTGTCTAGCAATTTGGAGGTGCCTTGATCATCTTGTCCCCCCTCAAGCCTGACCAGACCCACACCAGCATCTCCCCTACCTCCTAGCTGCACTACACTGCCATGCCGAGCCCCCTCTCGCCGGCCGACCGTGCACTCGGCACAGTAGCCCTCTCTCGCCTCTCTCTCCATGTCTAGGAGGTAGCTCACACCTCAACGCCACCCCATGTCCCCTGCCTGAGCCCAGCCCTGCAATGGACCACCGAGGATACCACGCGCCTAGTGCCACCGCACCATGCCGGTGCCGCCCCCAGAGCGCGCTCTGTCCCCGCTCGCACAGACCGCCCCTTGGCCGCAGCCCGCGCCCGCCGCTCCGCCACGACCTGGAGAACACCCCAGACACCCCCGCTGGCCGCCCAACGCCTCACAGCCACCGCTCGCCGTGGACACCGCCGCCTCTGCCGCTCAGAGCGCCACCTCGCCCCTCGCATTCAAGTTCTAGAGCACCGCCAGGGAACCACACATCGATCGCCACCAGCAGCCATGCCTCTACCCTATCGTATCCATGTCGCCACTGTCGACTGCCCATCCTGCTCGGTCTCACCGTCGGGCCTATAAAAGCAGCCCTCCCCAGCCTCTTCTCTCCACACCATTCCACTCCCCTCACCTCTCTGAACCTTACCCACCTCTAGCCGGAGCAAGGCGAGCTCTGCCTCGCCGGAATTGGAGCCGGAGCAGCCGCGGCAGGAGGAGAAGGGCGCCGTTGATTGCGACCACCCCAAGCTCCGCCGCAACCGCGCCTCGCCTCGCCGTCATCTTCCATGTCGTTTGCCCGCCTCGCCGACCCTGCTGGAGCCCTGGTATGCCCCCAGTAGACCCCCACCGAGCCGCTAGGGTTCGAGCTCGCCGGCGACCTGTTCGTCGTCGACGACGACCCTCAGCCGTAGATCTCGCTTCTAATCCTACGGCCCACAGCGTGCGTACCGTTTCGCGTGTTAAATGCCGCTGACAAGCGGGACCCCCCTGTCAGCTGAGCCCCGTGCCGTGGAGCGCCACTAGGCCGGCCCAAGTCTTTTCCCGCGCTAGCCTACCCGTTCAAATCTGGATTTTTCTTTTTAGATTGAATCTAGTTTCTGTCCCCTAGTTTGAAAATCAATTCAGAGAGTTTTATAAATCCAAATTGCATGAAACCAATTTTTCTGAAAGGTATTGAAGTAATCTATCGAAGCCCATTGGATTTAATTCAATTAGAGTTATAGATCTCTCCTAATAAAAATAAGAAGATAAAAGCTTTTGCAACTTGCAACATTTTTATAAAATCAACCAGGATAGGTTTTGAGTTGATTCCAACTCTCAAAAATCACATTTCATCATATCTATCCAAATATGTAATAATATTAAGGTTTACATGTAGTGACTTTGGACTAGTACCAAAATAATTCTATATAGGCACTTCTAGTCACTTTAAATCATTAAATAATGAACTTAAACTAAAGTAATATTGATCCAACCTTTAAATCTCATTCCCACATTTTAGAATATGTGGTGAGGACATGTGTCCACATGATCCCATATTTTGGTGGTGAATATTAAATTTTAGTTAATATTTCAATGAGTAGGAATTACTTTTCTAAAATAAAAAGGATGAAACTATTGAATTAAACTTGTGATGTTGGTGATGATAATAGATCATCAAATGTGTGTTTTAGAATGCTACTTAGCCTAATTAAGTATTTTTTGGTGATTGTGCACTCCCTATGTATTTACAGAAGATAGTACCGACCAAGCTTACGAGGAGGAGTGTTATCAAGACGAAGACAAAGAAAACTTCAACCACTGCACCAACCAAGGCAAGCCACCATTAACAGTGCAAGCTACCCTTAGCAAGCTAGCACTATCCAAGATTAACCCTTGCAAGTTAGTACTTGCAAGTGTAGTACTTAGCAAACTAGAATCAAACTAGATGGTTTAGCAAAGATGCCTTAAGCATGCTTTGATCACACCTCTTATTAACTAATAGTACCCCAAGTCTTAGTTACAAGTTTTACCCCTCTTAGGTTATATAAAGTTCTTTACTTGTTTTGAAGGTAGCATAAAAAGTATAAAACTTGACCTACTTAGAACCTCTTTAGATGTCATTCTATGGCATGAGATGGCACCCATCTTATCCATCTTAGTGAACACTCTTAACTTAGTAGTTAGTATAGATCAAAAACTTGAGTCACTTTAGATGGGAACACTTGGTGAAAATGGATTATGAAAACCTTGGAATGATGAGTCATTCTATTGAAATGTTTTGACATGTGTTGGAAACACAACTTGTTGATGATGATTAAAATGTTGGGGCATGAGCCTTAACCCGTTTATAAAACTCATGGTTGGATTCGGATGTGATACCATTCCAAATTTACCGTACAACCACATTACCTGAATTGGGTAAGGCTTAGCTGGAAATTTATATGCATTAGTATTAGTTCCCTCACGGGAGAGGTCTGAGCTGAGGCTACCTCTCAATGTTGTCCACCTATGCAGTGCCCAAGATGACTGATGGTCATGGTTGGGAGGCCATGCTCATAGGAGAGGTGCTTATACTAGGGTGTGTAAAGGGAAGGTTATGTTTGATTATCTGCATACTAAGTATGATGATTCAGGTTATCCACGAGATGTATCGAATCTTGTGGTGAAAGTGTACCACCTCTGCAGAGTGTCAAACTATTCGAATAGCCGCGTCCGTGGTTATGGACAGTTGGAATGGCCATACTATTTCATTGTTAGATGTTTTCCAAATAACTTGAAATGAATGATGAACTTTGACTTGACCACAACAAGGTTGTGTTTATGATAATAGCTTCCCAACTTAAGTGATCCTAGAACTTTATCTTTCTTTGCTTCTGAACTCAGCTTAGGTTTCAAACTTAACTTTAGAGTTAAGCTTAGATTTAGCACTTTAACTTAGAACTATAGTACCTGTTAATAGTAGTTTGCGAGTACTTAAAGAGTACTCATGGCTTTTGTCCCTGGCTATTCTCATGGCCATACTATGAAGGAGACTATCAGGATGGTCATCGGAATGCTATGATAACTAGGACTATACGCCTTAAGACATTACTGTGCCCTTGAATGGACCCACCGCTACGCTTATCTTTTATTTCCGCTGCTTGTTGTATTAAAGACTGGATCATGAGATCCTTATTTGTGTAAAGACCTTATCTATGGTTTGTAATGGATGATATACTGTGATATCCAATCCGTTATGTCTCGCAAAAATGGTAATCCTGGGATTGCGAGGTATGGCATAACGGGCATCTGGGATTAAAAATCCGGGTGTTGACACAGCGGCTCCTGGGGTGGCTCCAATCGATGGCTCCTTTCTCCTTCTGCAGCGGCGGGCTCCGGCCAAATTCCGGTGGGCTGGTGCTCGCCTTGCTCCGGGAAGGGGTGTGGGAGGTGTTGTGGAGAGTGGGGAGTGAGGTGGTGTGGAGAATTGAGGCGGAGAGGGCCTCTATTTATACACCGACGAGGGGACCGAGCGGGATGGGCTTAAAAATCCGGGTGTTGACAAGTGGGTATCAGAGCCATCCTGACCATAGGAGACCCTAGTTAGAATGGACGTCAAACAAAAACTTAGTTTCAAACCAAAGTGAGTATTTATGAAAAACTATCTCCTCTCTTACCTTGGGAATTCTTCCTTCTCAAAAATTCATGATCCTCAAAAATTCTTACACTACTACTTAAATTTTGACACAGTTGATCACTTCACTAACTTCCTCATCCTTAATCCTTGTAGATGGAGACTCAGTTCAGCAAGGTTTACCAGTTGGGAAACGGAGGTCAGCTGATCTTCGAGAGGGATCTGGATTCACTGTCGGAGTTACTAGGACGCCCGCACCTGGAGTTTCTTGGAGCTCAACTTCCAGGACCCCTAGGAGGAGACCTACAGTGGCTAGTCTGCGCAGATCTTAGAGGAAGCATCGAAGCACCAACTTCTGGAAGAATTCAGTTCTCCGTGAGAGAGAACAACTGGCTAGATGGATTAGCCAGGGCAATGCATGAAGCTCTCGCACGTCTATGTGCCCTTAGCGTCAACAAGACCCACGGAACCCGTTTTGCTCACTATGCAAGACGTGACTTCATGGGACTGCCAATGGAAATGCCGGGCCACCCCGAGTTGAGGCATCAAGTGGAGAACCTTGACTTCTTGCTTCACGACAGACAGTAGGAACTGGACAATGCTAGAGAGTTAGCCAACCAGAACCGTGCCATTGCCGACCAAAAGGCCCAGACTTTCGCACTGCTTGTGCAAGACCGCCAGTCTCTTTGCCGCCAGCGTGCCAAGAAGGATCGCACCATCGCTCGTCTTTGCAAGAAGGTGCCCGACCTCGAGAAGACCGTCAAGGAGCAGGAAGCTCAGCTTTCCGCAAAAGAAGAAGAAGATGAGGGTGAAGACATCCAGGGAGACATGGATTCTTACCTCAGCAATGATGATGACTTTCTAGAGGAGGATGTCGTGGACCTCTACACTGATGATGAAGACTCCGACTTCATCGACGATGATTAGATGCACTAGAGAACTATCGTAGCATGAGATGTATCATCTCATTGTATCGTAGATTACAGAATGGTTCATCAAACCATCTGTTTTCCCTTTGATTGTTGTGGTGTGTGTTGTATCGGGTGCTTGCTTGCATGAATGAAAATGAAGTTAGTTGAAAAACCTGAGTCTAACTCAAAGTTTTAGCTTTGAAAACCCCAAAACCATGAACCTTAGAATTTCCCTCTTACCCCTATATCTATCTAAATCTTCAGATGACTCATGGAAACCAAGGAGGGAGCAGCTCATCGCAGGACCCAATGCTACAGATCTTGCAGAATTTCATCGCAGACCGTGAAGCAAGCAGGGCAGAGCGCCAAGCCAACTTAGCAACACTTCAACAGATCGCCCAGATGGCTCTCAACAACCAAGGTCATGGAAATCAGGATCACCATGGATCCAAACTCAAAAAAATTCAGAACACAAATCCCTCAATCTTCAACCAATCTGAGAACCCACTAGATGCTGATGACTGGTTGCAGACCATGGAAAACAACCTCGAAGTTGCAGGAGTTGATGAGAATGAGAAAGTTCTCTTCGACACCCACTATCTGGAGGGAGATGCCAGAGCTTGGTGGAATAGCATCCTCAATATGAACCATGGTCAAGTGATGACATGGGAAGCATTCAAAGTCAAGTTCAGCCGCACCCACGTGTTGCAGGGTCTAGTCAACCGGATGAGAGATGAGTTCCGCGAATTGAAGCACGGAAGAATGACTATGGTGGAGTACCGTGACAAATTCCTGTCACTTGCCAGATACGCACCTAATGAGATCAACACGGAGGCTAAGAAGAAGGAGAGATTCTTGAATGGACTGCATGATGAGATGCAGACTGTCCTAGTCAACATCCGTTTCGATGATCTCGAAGAGCTAGTCGACTCTGCCATTCAGATGGAAGGGAAGATTAACCAGGCAAACGACAATCGCAAGCGTCGTATGATGCAGCATTCTGGATCCAGCAGTCACCAAAAGTACCATCCCAGCCCCTCACCAGGATATGCACCAAGGAACAACCGACCCCCAAATCCTCGCCCAAGATACCCCAACCGTAGCGGAGGTAATGTGAAGTCCGGAGGAAACAATCACAACTCCGGTAATGCCAACAATTTCAACCGTGCCCCTCCCAAGAATAACAACAACAACAACAGCAACACTGCACCCAGAACTGGCAGCAATGTGGTGCCTATCGCAGTCAAGGACAAGTCCCAGATCACTTGTTTTGAGTGCGGAGTGAAGGGTCACTACTCCAATGAATGTCACAAGAAGACTGCCGCCAATACCAATGTGAATACCCTAGCTCAGCAGCAGCGTCGTGTTCAACCAGGAAGGAGATTTGCCCTAGGGAACCCTCACAACCGCAACGGCCGTCTCTTCCACATGAATGCAGAAGAAGCCCAGGAAGCGCCAAACGTAGTGCTGGGTATGTTTTCTGTCAACTCAGTTTTAGCAAGAGTATTGTTTGATTCGGGAGCATCGCATTCATTTGTCACCGAAGAATTTGCATGCACTAGTAAGATTCGTCCAACCAACCTGAAGCATGTCATGATAGTTCAAATCCCCGGTTCAACAACAAAAGCTAGAAAAATTTGCAAAGTTGTACCTATCAGAATACATGGGATAGATTTTTATGCCAACCTAATTGTACTTGGAACCAAAGGATTGGAAGTAGTACTAGGTATGGACTGGATGTCAAGGCATAAAGGACTGATAGACTGTGCTAAGAAAGCCATCACCATGACCAGTAGTTCTGGAGTAACAGTAGAGCATATCTCTAAAACCTTACCCCGTCAATTCAAGTGCAACCAGAGTGTAGCCTTGCCCACCATTGACCAAGTCAGAGTAGTCTATGAATACCCCGACATATTCCCAGATGAATTGCCAGGTATGCCCCTGGATAGGGATATTGAGTTCATTATCGAACTAATCCCTGGAACCGGACCTATAGCCCAGAGTCCTTATAGCATGAACCCATCAGAGTTAGTGGAACTGAAGAAGCAGTTAGATGCTATGCTAGCCAAAGGCTTGATTCAACCAAGTGCATCACCATGGAGATCACCAGTGTTATTCGTCGACAAGAAAGATGGAGGCAATCGTCCGTGTACAGACTACAGAAAGTTGAATGATGTCACCATCAAGAACAAGTACCCTTTGCCAAAGATAGAGGATCTATTTGATCAGTTGACCGGAGCTCAGGTATTCTCAAAGATTGATCTTAGGACTGGTTATCACCAACTTAAGATTAGGTAACGGATATTCCGAAGACCGCCTTTACTACTCGCTATGGTTTATACGAGTATACGGTTATGTCTTTTGGATTAACCAATGCCCCTGCTTATTTCATGAATCTCATGAATAAGATCTTTATGAATTTCCTAGATAAGTTTGTAGTTGTGTTTATCGACGACATCCTTATCTACTCCAGGTCAGAAGAAGAGCATGAGCAACATTTGAGAATCATCCTAGAAACCCTGAGAGAGCATCAGTTATATGCCAAGTTCAGCAAGTGTGAGTTTTGGCTGAAAGAAGTAGGATTCCTAGGACATATTGTGTCTGCCGGAGGAGTCTATGTTGATCCCACCAAGATTAAAGATGTCGAGGAATGGAAATCCCCAACCACTCAAACCCAAGTCCGTTCTTTTCTCGGATTAGCGGGATATTACCGCAAGTTCGTAGAAGGATACTCGAGCATCGCCCGACCAATGACGCAATTGTTGAAGAAGGACAAGAAGTTTGAATGGACAGACAAATGTGAAGCCAGTTTCCAGGGTCTGAAGAAGAGATTGATATCAGCCCCAATTTTAGTCATGCCAGACATCAAGAAGCCATTTGATGTGTATTGTGACGCATCCAAGATTGGTCTAGGATGTGAATTGATGCAAGAAGGAAAAGTCATCGCTTATCTGTCTCGACAACTGAAGCAACACGAGCAGAACCATTCGACCCATGATCTTGAGCTAGCAGTTGTAGTTCTAGCACTGAAGACATGGCGTCATTATTTGATGGGTAATCGCTGTGAGATTTACTCAGACCATAAGAGCTTGAAGTATATCTTCACTTAGAAGGAGCTGAATATGAGGCAAAGAAGATGGATAGAGTTAATCAACGATTATGACCTTGACATTCAGTATCACCCCGGCAAAGCCAATGTGGTAGCGGATGCTCTTAGCAGATTGCCGTGTAGGCTTAACACCATGATCAAGGAGAAGCAACCAAGTTTGTATGAAGAGTTGGAGCAGTTCAGGACTGAATTAGTTAGCAAAGGATTCTTAGCAAGCATTGAACTTCAACCCACTTTGATTAGCCAAATCAAGGAAGCCTAGAAGGGAAATGAAAGTATCGACGGAATCAAACGTCGTATTGGTACAGGAAAGGTACCTGGATTCACCGAAGACGAAGAAGGAGTACTGTGGTACAAGGGACGTATCTGTGTGCCAGCAGATTCGGAGATGAAGGAAGTTATCATGAAGGAAGCTCATGATACTCTTTATTCTATCCACCCCGGAGGAACAAAGATGTATCAGGATTTGAAAGAGCAATTTTGGTGGCACAAGATGAAGAGAGAGATCGGAAGCTATATCGCCAAATGTGACATCTGCCAAAGAGTTAAAGCAGAGCATCAGAGACCAGCAGGACTGTTGCAACCATTGCAGATTCCGGAATAGAAATGGGATTCCGTCGGAATGGACTTTATCACCGGTTTACCTACTTCCAGTAGGGGAAATGACTCAATCTGGGTCATAGTTGATAGACTGTCCAAGGTAGCCCACTTTATACCTGTCAAGACCACCTACCAAAGTGCAAAGTTAGCAGAGCTGCACATTGCTAGGATTGTTAGTCTGCATGGAACCCCCAAGACCATCTTATCAGATCGAGGAACCCAGTTTACCTCGAGGTTTTGGCAGAAAGTCTAGGAAGGTTTAGGAACCAAGTTGAACTTCAGTACCGCATATCACCCGCAAACATATGGACAGACTGAGAGAGTCAACCAGATCCTAGAGGATATGCTTGGAGCTTGTGTGTTGGAATATGGATCAAAATGGGAAGACTGCCTGCCTTTCGCAGAATTCTCATAGAACAACAGTTATCAAGCTAGTTTGCAGATGGCACGATTTGAATTCCTATACGGAAGAAAGTGTCGTACCCCTTTGAATTGGTCGCAAGTAGGAGAGAGTCAGATCTTTGGACCCGACATTCTCCGAGAAGCAGAAGAGAAAGTTCACAAAGTCCATGAGCACCTCAAGACCGCCCAATCCCGACAGAAGAGTTATGCTGACAAAATAAGGAGAGACCTGACTTTCAATATCGGAGATTTTGTATACCTCAAAGTTTCACCAATGGAGGGAACTCAATGCTTTAGTCTGAAGGGGAAGTTAGCCCCCAGATATATCGGACCTTTCAAGATTTTGAATCGCCGAGGAGAAGTATCATATCAACTGGAACTGCCTGAAGAGATGTCAGCCATCCACAATGTGTTCCATATCTCGTTACTTCGCAAATGCTTGGAAGTGCTTGAGAAGACTGAAGTTTTCAAGAATATCGATCACAGAGCTGTGGAAATCAACAATGACCTGACCTATCGGGAAGTACCCATCTGTATCTTAGAAGAAGCTTATAGAACCACCAGGACCAGAAGCATCAAGTTTCTCAAGATTCAGTGGAGCAACCATACCGAAGAGGAAGCTACTTGGGAGCGAGAAGATTACATTAGGACAGAGTTCCCAGATCTCTTTAGTTCCTAGTTTTCTTTGTAAATCTCGGGACAAGATTTTGTTTAAGGGGGGAAGGTTTGTAACATCCCAAAACTTCAATCCAAGCTTATCAATATCTAAATCATCAAATTTGGGGTTAACAAAAACTTTTCCAAATTTAAAATGAAAGCATTCATATATGTGTGCATTTAAAATAGGAGTTGTTTGAATTGCCATGATAAAGTGATCCAATGCTTGTAAAATGTTTCTTAGGTGATTTAAACATCATCTACATCATTCCCAAACTTTTCCTAAAGAAAATCAAATCAAAAAGAATTAAAAAGGAGGAATGGTCATTTTGGCAAATTTAACTCCCATGCCTACTTTGGCTATTCCTAGTACTCAACACTTAACAGAAAAAATTCTTAATCTTTGCACCCCTTGCTAGTACACATAATGAGGTACCAAGGCCAACCTTTTGATCTGCTAAAAACATTCTTTTACTTATTTTAATTGGCATTTGAAAATTGAATCTAATGCATATGCATAGATCACCCCTATTTCAAAACCCCTCTATTTGAGCTCCACTTTCAAAACCCTTGCAACCAGAGACTACCTAGCACTAGTGGAGATCACTCAAAAAAATTGAAACCAAAATTCAAAACTTTTTCCCTTGCGACCATTTCATCAAACACCTTGCTGGCAAGATCATATTGGCCTAACTAATACTGTTTTGAGATGATTTCGTCTAGCAATTTGGAGGTGCCTTGATCATCTTGTCCCCCCTCAAGCCTGACCAGACCCGCACCAGCATCTCTCCTACCTCCTAGCTGCACTGCATGCCATGCCGAGCCCCCTCTCGCCGACCGACCGTGCACTCGCCGCAGCAGCCCTCTCTCGCATCTCTCTCCATGTCTAGGAGGTAGCTCACACCTCACCGCCACCCCCTGTCCCCTGCTCGAGCCCAGCCCTGCATTGGACCACCGAGGATACCACGCGCCCAGTGCCACCGCACCATGCCGGTGCCGCCCCCAGAGCGTTCTCTGTCCCCGCTCGCATAGACCGCCCCTTGGCTGCAGCACGCGCCCGCCGCTCCGCCACGACCTGGAGAACACCCCAGACACCCCCGCTGGCCGCCCAACGCCTCACAGCCACTGCTCGCCGTGGACACCGCCACCTCTGCCGCTCAGAGCGCCACCTCGTCCAGACAGCATGCCACCGCCCCTACGCTCGCATTCAAATTCTAGAGCACTGCCAGGGAACCACACATCGATTGCCACCAGCAGCCATGCCTCTACCCCGCCGTAGCCATGTCGCCACCGTCGATTGCCCATCCCGCTCGGTCTCACCATCGGGCCTATAAAAGGAGCCCTCCCCAGCCTCTTCTCTCCACACCATTCCACTCCCCTCACCTCTCTGAACCTCACCCACCTCTAGCCGGAGCTAGGCGAGCTCTGCCTCGCTGAAATTGGAGCCGGAGCAGCCGCGGCAGGAGGAGAAGGGCGCCGTTGATTGCGACCACCCCAAGCTTCACTGCAACCGCGCCTCGCCTTGCTGTCGTCTTCCACGTCGTTTGCTTTCTCGCCCCCTGCTGAGCACTGGTACGCCTCAGAGACCCCCACCGAGCCGCTTAGGGTTCGAGGCTCGCATGGCACTGTTCACATCGACGATGACCCTCAGTCGTAGATCTCGCTTCTAATACTACGGCCCACAACGTGCTTACCGTTTCGCGTGTTAAGTGCCGCTGACAAGCGGGACCCCCCTGTCAGCTGAGCCCCGTGCCGCGGAGCGCCACTAGGCCGGCCCAAGTCTTTTCCCGTGCTAGCCCACCCGTTCAAATCTGGATTTTTCTTTTTAGATTGAATCTAGTTTCTATCCCTTAGTTTGAAAATCAATTCAGAGAGTTTTATAAATCCAAATTGCATGAAACCAATTTTGTATGAAAGGTATTGAAGTAATATATCCAAGCCCGTTGGATTTAATTCAATTAGAGTTATAGATCTATCCTAATAAAAATAAGAAAACAGAAGCTTTTGCAACTTGCAACATTTTTATAAAATCAACCAGGATAGGTTTTGAGTTGATTCCAACTCTCAAAAATCACATTTCATCATATATATCCAAATATGTAATAATATTAAGGTTTACATGCAGTGACTTTGGACTAGTACCAAAATAATGCTATATAGGCACTTCTAGTCACTTTAAATCATTAAATAATGAACTTAAACTAAAGTAATATTGATCCAACCTTTAAATCTCATTCCCACATTTTAGAATATGTGGTGAGGACATGTGTCCACATGATCCCATATTTTGGTGGTGAATATTAAATTTTAGTTAATATTTCAATGAGTAGGAATTACTTTTCTAAAATAAAAAGGATGAAACTATTGAATTAAACTTGTGATGTTGGTGATGATAATAGATCATCAAATGTGTGTTTTAGAATGCTACTTAGCCTAATTAAGTATTTTTTGGTGATTGTGCACTCCCTATGTATTTACAGAAGATAGTACCGACCAAGCTTACGAGGAGGAGTGTTATCAAGACGAAGACAAAGAAAACTTCAACCACTGCACCAACCAAGGCAAGCCACCATTAACAGTGCAAGCTACCCTTAGCAAGCTAGCACTATCCAAGATTAACCCTTGCAAGTTAGTACTTGCAAGTGTAGTACTTAGCAAACTAGAATCAAACTAGATGGTTTAGCAAAGATGCCTTAAGCATGATTTGATCACACCTCTTATTAACTAATAGTACCCCAAGTCTTAGTTACAAGTTTTACCCCTCTTAGGTTATATAAAGTTCTTTACTTGTTTTGAAGGTAGCATAAAAAGTATAAAACTTGACCTACTTAGAACCTCTTTAGATGTCATTCTATGGCATGAGATGGCACCCATCTTATCCATCTTAGTGAACACTCTTAACTTAGTAGTTAGTATAGATCAAAAACTTGAGTCACTTTAGATGGGAACACTTGGTGAAAATGGATTATGAAAACCTTGGAATGATGAGTCATTCTATTGAAATGTTTTGACATGTGTTGGAAACACAACTTGTTGATGATGATTAAAATGTTGGGGCATGAGCCTTAACCCGTTTATAAAACTCATGGTTGGATTCGGATGCGATACCATTCCAAATTTACCGTACAACCACATTACCTGAATTGGGTAAGGCTTAGCTGGAAATTTATATACATTAGTATTAGTTCCCTCACGAGAGAGGTCTGAGCTGAGGCTACCTCTCAATTTTGTCCACCTATGCAGTGCCCAAGATGACTGATGGTCATGGTTGGGAGGCCATGCTCATAGGAGAGGTGCTTATACTAGGGTGTGTAAAGGGAAGGTTATGTTTGATTATCTGCATACTAAGTATGATGATTCAGGGTTATCCCTGACAGATGTATCGAATCTTGTGGTGAAAGTGTACCACCTCTGCAGAGTGTCAAACTATTCGAATAGCCGCGTCCGTGGTTATGGACAGTTGGAATGGCCATACTATTTCATTGTTAGATGTTTTCCAAATAACTTGAAATGAATGATGAACTTTGACTTGACCACAACAAGGTTGTGTTTATGATAATAGCTTCCCAACTTAAGTGATCCTAGAACTTTACTTTATCTTTCTTTGCTTCTGAACTCAGCTTAGGTTTCAAACTTAACTTTAGAGTTAAGCTTAGATTTAGCACTTTAACTTAGAACTATAGTACCTGTTAATAGTAGTTTGCGAGTACTTAAAGAGTACTCATGGCTTTTGTCCCTAGCTATTCTCATGGCCATACTATGAAGGAGACTATCAGGAGGATGGTCATCAGGACGGCTATGATAACTAGGACTATCTGCCTTCGTCAGCATTGCCTGTGCCCTTGAAGATGGACCCCACCGCTACGCTTATCTTTTATTTCCGCTGCTTGTTGTATTAAAGACTGGATCATGAGATCCTTATTTGTGTAAAGACCTTATGTATGGTTTGTAATGGATGATGTACTGTGATATCCAATCTGTTATGTCTCGCAAAATGGTAATCCTGGGATTGCGAGGTATGGCATAACGGGCATCTGGGATTAAAAATCCGGGTGTTGACACAGCGGCTCCTGGAGTGGCTCCAATCGATGGCTCCTTTCTCCTTCTGCAGCGGCGGGCTCCGGCCAAATTCCGGTGGGCTGGTGCTCGCCTTGCTCCGGGAAGGGGTGTGGGAGGTGTTGTGGAGAGTGGGGAGTGAGGTGGTGTGGAGAATTGAGGCGGAGAGGGCCTCTATTTATACACCGACGAGGGGACCGAGCGGGATGGGCTGGCTTCTCTGGCTATGGTGGTATAGCGTGTTATCGGCGTGCCTGAGGGTAGGGGCGACGCAGTGCTCCCTAGCGGTTCTCATGGGCTTAATGGCACGGCACAGGGCGGTCAAGGACGGTCGGGCGCATGTGGTGCTCTGCACGGGACCGACAACGTTCGAGACGGTGGACGGGGGCTACGGGTCGTGCGGCGGCGAACGGGGATGTCTGGGAGCTAGCTGGGGTTAAGGCGAGTGGGTGCACGTGCGGAGCGGGCGAGGCGAGGCGTGTGCGAGCTGGTCGGCTGCGGCGCTCTGGCGCGCTCTCAGCATGGCGCAGAGACAGTGGGTGCGGCGTTGCTGGGGTGGTCCATGGCTCTCCTACGGTCGAGGGCTGGACAGGGGGTGGTGGTGGACGGTCGCCTGTCTCCTGGTCGTTGTGGGAGAGGGCGGCATGGTCCATGGCACTCTGCCCATGGTCGGTCGGTGAGGATGGCTTCGGGCGGCGCTTTATTGGTGCAATGGCAAAGGGGGTTGTGTGTCTAGTGTTGCTAGAGACTGGGGGAGACAGGGGAGTGCAATGAGGGCATTTGGTTGAGTGATCACTACTCAAAACAGTGAAGTTAGGCAGAGGTTAATTTGTGTCTGCAAGGTGTTTGATTAAATGGCCGAAAGAATTTAAATTTGAAATTTTTGAATGAAATTTGGTGAGTGATCTACTCTTATGCTTGAGTGTCTATGGTTGCTTGGAAAAGGCAAGGTGAAATGATTTGGGTGGTTTTTGCAAAATGGTGATCTTACCATATGAACTAGATTCAAATTTGAACTATCCTTTAAATAGATTTGAAAATAGTTTCTGTGAGTTTGTAAAGTGGGCTTGGATTCACTTTTACTTGGTCTAGCAAGGGGTGAAAAGAAATGGAATTGTTTCTGTTAGAAATTCTTTGCTAGGAACACTCAAATTGGCCTAGTGGTTAACTTTGGTCAAAATGACCATTAGCTTATTTAATTCATATTTGATTTCTTTTTCTTTTGATTTTGTTTGTAATTGGACTAGATGATGTAGCATTCATCTTTAAACCATTTATTATCATTTGTAGCAATCAAACATGGCAAATTCACTCAATCATACACTAATGCAAATCACACATGCATTCATTTTCAAATTAGTAATAAAAGTTTTTGTTAACCCTAAACTTGGGTGATTAGAACATGATAATCTTGATTAGAATTTTTGGGGTATTACACCCTTCAGCCTGTGATGTTGTTCTAATGCCTTTATTGCTTTAAAGAACAGATTCTACACTTGATGGATTTTGTCCTTTCTTCAACTCAGTGATGTTTGGAAAACAGTGCATTAAAGTGTTAAAAACTGAGAGCCACACTAACTCTAACCCCCTTTTGGTTTTATTTCTTTTTCTATCTTAATTGCAGATACAAGACCAAGTGATGAAGATTAAGAAGATTTAGTATAGGGTTTAGTTTAGGATTAGCCTTTTATTTTCATTTGTAATCTTTTCTTTGTCCTTTTTGTAAGAACATTGTAATATCTATATATTATGCAATAAAGCTTTTATTTCTTTTATTAATGTTGTTTATCTAGTGTAATTTCTTATTTCTTGAGCAATTCTTGTATTTATTTATTACTTATTGAATAAAGGAAAGAATTAAGAGATAACTATTTGAGTTATACAATTTGTATTGTTCTCAATTTCCTTTATTGTTATATAATGGTTAAATATTCAAATAATAATAACTAAATCCTTTTGGAGATCAAATAAACACTAATTACTTCTAACTTTCAAATTCTTTTTAAATGATTCAAATTTATCAACTCAATATTCAAATCAGCAACTATCTTCCCCTCAATCCCAAAAATATAGTAGAGGTCATGTCGAAATCCATAGCACTTGCGCCGATGTTTCCATCAGATCAAGAGAGATATCGATCACTTTGTAACCTTTTAGTTTTGCGCGAAAATTCCTCGGATTTTCTTATGCATGAATGCAATGCACACACCTCATTTCAGCTTATTTCTGAGCTCTAATGATGGGATGTTACAGACTCTCCCCCTTAAAATAAACTTTGTCCCCAAAGTTCGTACTCTTTTTCGTTTCAGAATAAGGAGTTGGCTTGTATTGATCACGACATTACTCAACTCCATTGTGATCACAATTGGGGATAATTATGGTACCCCGCATCCATATTTTGTTTCCTTGAATCCTCTTTATTATTAACAGAATCCACTTGCTGTTTCCAAGTACCACCTAGTTCCCTATACTATAGTCTTTTGGGTGATGTTCTACTAGTCCTACTTTGGATTAATGGTAGACACATTTTGTCCATTCCGATCAGGCTTTCCTATTACTCTACACTGGCCTATATTGGAGTACTTTATTTCCCCTCTTAAGGACCACTTAAGACTTAGTTCTGTAAGAACGAGTCCACTAGGTTTAATCTAGTATGTCTCCTTCGAACTTTCATCTGGACATACTCTTGAGAGTACTCTTATACAGATGACTTCTTATAACCTTATGAGAATAAGGCTTAATCTCATCATAGTTTAGTACTTCTTCTCCAACCTTTAGTCATAAAGTCAGATAACAACACTTCAGTGTTTATTGTTTACTCTCCCCCTTGGGGTTCCCTAATGGTCTCTAAACTACATATGTAATACCTATTAACTTAACAGTAAGGCTATTGGTCTCTATCTAGCTTATACTTTATCTCTATAAGGTCTCATGAAAGAATCTGCGGTACACCCACACAATTGTGGATCTCCAAAATGAATCTTCCAACGTTACTTGTCTTACTTTTATCTTCTCAGACATTATTTCTCATTTATAAACCCGACTTCCTGGAACGTCTCGAAAAAATGATCACCTTAATTTTGTACTTCCTTAGGTTTAACTTAACTTAGGGCAAGTTTTATGCTCTTTAAACTATACAAAAATGACCTAATTAACTAAACTGCAAGGATACCAGCTAGGGATACCAGCTTTCATAGGATACCAGCTACGGATACCAGTTGCGGATCCTCCTAAGTGTATGGATTCCCCTATAGGTTCTGGACTTACTACTGGCATTCTCTCTGAGTTGTCAGAGCTTGAATACCAACCTTGTTCCAAGACTTCTTCTTTGCACTGATTCATGATACTTCCATGATCTTAAGTTAACTTCTTCATTTAGCTTCTGAGCAACATCACCTATATCGAGTGAACTTTAATTTATTCCTTCATGTTGCTCCACACCTTTTTTGCATTAATATTCCTTCTTATTGCCAGCTCATAGTGAGTTAGGATTGATCCATCCTTCAAAATAGTGTTGATACTCCTTATATTTGGTTTTCTTCCTCGTGTAAGTCTTTATCTTGTTCTTCGGAACTCGTCACTCCCTTACACAAATTTCCTTTACTACCTAGGTCTATAACATCAAGTAATAACCTAATGATACAACATGCATTTGCACATCAAGTCAAACTTTATGCACAGATCTAGTAAATCAAGAAAAACCAATAAAACCAAGTAATACTCAAACATATACCATGTATTCAACATATGTCTTCGGAATATTACAACTCCTAACTGCAGCAAGACACTCCCTTTCTACACTAGTTCTTTATATTACAAGAGCTCTCTTGCCCATGTGAGCATACTCTCACTTATTTCAGCAAGCCTCGCAAACGCTACAATACGCATTGCCCAATATAAACATTATTCAAGCACTCTACTTTATGGATTACTTCTATCCTTACTTTCCTCTCTCACTTTAGTGCTTCTGGGATTTTCTTCCATGATGGCGTGAAGTTTGACAGCTGCCTTCTGGTGCATCAGAACATCCAGTAGGTGCGTAATCTTTAGTAGAAGTACCCAGATTGAGATTAGCCGTTGAAAAATGACTAACATACTCTTGATCTTTTTCAGGATTCTTCTTTCCTCTTTCAAGCGCATCGTCAAAGTAAGAGGTATTCTTTGCCATTTCCACAATCTAGTCGTACATATTGGTATAGTAACTACCAGGACACTCTTCCAACTCAATGGGATTGTTACTACCCCCATATGGTCCATAAGATTCTATAGGATTATAACTGGTTTCTACTCCCTTACCAGATTCACAGGGTATAGGTTTTCCCATGATTTCATCGTAAGACTGGTCTTCCCATCCGGTATTACCTCTAACAGCATTATTGGGGCTGGGCGCATTTCATATTCTTTGTTCCTCCTCATATTTGGTCCATGGGTCTACTGGTTGCTGAGGTTCAACTGGATAATAGGCATAGACTTTAGAGTGTGGGTCATTAAACTCCACTTCTTCAAACACCTCGCCTGAAAATACTGGTTTCGGGTGCTTTTCTTCTTTAACTAACTTCTTTCTACGTGCCATTGCCTTTGCAAAATCCATAAAATCCTCAATGATAGTGTCCAAGTCTTGAACTAGCACTTGATGAGTGTTATGGAACGTTTTCAGTAAAGACTTGTAACGATCCATATACTCTACTGCTAGAGTAGGTTTAGTCCTTACCATAGCAGAATGATCTAACTCTAGATCAGTACTATGGGTTTCGTGAGGTATAGCAGTATACGTAGTACCTACCAATGCCTTGGAATCTTGTTCCCTTATCCTGGTTATGGTTGCTACTACTTCAATCTGATAGGCTATTGCCATACATCTTGCTTCTCCCGATGGCATCTCTCCACACACTCCCAACTTCTTGGGTAACATGATCATGATACGATACTTGGCCAATATCCGTCTGTCATAGAAACTATAAACCTTGACTAGAAGTCGAGACTTACAATCTAGGCTCCATAGAAGTTGTCTTAGAGTGATTGTCCAGTCATCCTCATAATCATCTAAGGTCTTGTTCAATACTTGAACATTTCGAGGTGGATACCTAGGTGCCATTCTTGTACTATAGATAAGAAATTATCATCAATCATATTGAGTTAAAACTCAGGGTACTTATTTAAAATTGCATCATAATAAAGAATTATCGCACTAGAAACATGACGAGATTATTCACAATTGAATATCTATCATATTTTAGTGAACTCTTTACTGTTGCTAACATCCTTCCTACAAGTTCTAACCATTTACTAGGTTTACCAACCTAAGGTCAAAGCATATGCTCTGATACCAGCTGTGGTGACCCAGCATACCACTTCATGATGTAGTACACTATAGTCGTTGATATAACACCAATGAAACACCGTTCACTAGTATTACATCCCTCAGAGTGGTACAATAGAAACACAGCAGGTCCAAGACATGACTATAGATTACAACTCGACTCTTTACAGAAGTTCCAGAGAACACTCTAGGTTAAAGAAGAAAAAATCAACTTCTTACAAAGAAGAACCAGAATTAATAACTCAGAACTATCTGAATAGCAAGACTAGTAATCTAGACTATCTGGCTAGCAATTGCTACTAATGCAATGCTCTACAGAAGTAGGTTTTATGGCTAGAGTATATATTCCTATCTAATCAGAGACTTCGTCTTCACTTCAACCGATGTATATGTTGACTTTATTGACTTAATTGAAGAACCTGAGCTGTCGATGATGGTTTCTTGAGCAGAAATTGATGTTCACGTCGTCTTCTACGGCTTAGAATCTAGCAAGGGTTAAGAAGGTACGTTTGAGTACGAGCATACTCAGCAAGTTCACTAAATATAAGTGTATGATGCACTATCTCTACAGCCACATACCAAAGGTCATAGGCAATGAAGGTTTTCATAAACATTTCTTTAAAGGTTGCTTTTATTCTGAAAACTATGTCCGACAATCTTCACAGGTTGACCAAAACATTCATGCGGTCCCTTTCCTGCCGTGTTCATAGCTCCTTCCTAGAACAGGGAGTAACATGTCACAGTTCCTACACTCTGCAGAGGTGCGTTGCTTTACCCATGAGAGACCAAATCCTTGTTGCACAACCAGGCAATCTTTCCTGTCCACACTTCCTATGGTGTGGGGCCTAGTAGATGATCCAAGCCAATCACTGCCCCCTTCGTGACCCCGCATGTCCCCTTGGTGTATGCCATGCCCACAACTTGAATTATAGCAATGGTTAGTACAGACCGTCAGATGCCAGAACTATCGTGGGACATTGAGGGTTCCCACCCATATAATACATCCTCTATGAATTACCAATTAATGCACGCTACGAGGATAACAGCCACGACCTGCACATCTGTATGCATGCGAGAGGAAGAAGATACAGCTGACTTCTTCGTCCCATTCCAAATCTCATGGTTAACGCGTAATATACGGCGCTAGAATCACTGATGACATTGGCTGTTAAGTCCTAGATATTATGTTCCTTTACCACTAGAACTGTATCAATAGATTATTACCGTTTGGTAAATAATCCATAATCATATTATTATGAAAATAGTGTTTTCTAACCTTTTTGAAATGCAGGTGATGACAACATTTGAGTTACAAGCATTTGATAGAAAATAATCAAAGGACATGACAAAGTGTGAACTTGCCTTTTGTGATTGCAAGATTATGCATTCACGGTCTTTAGGACACTAGAAGATCCAAAATCTGGAAATAGCATCATTGGTCCGGTAAGAACTAATGTTTAAAGAAGCAGGACGCAATTATGCATAAGTAATGTAATGCGGTTTGATAAACGCGAATCCCCAAAATAAAGGTATCTGATTTAGTGTTTGAAAACTAGGAATGATTTCTTTAGAAGGTGTTTCACTTTTATATCGGCTTCGCATTTATGCTTCTTATTAAGGTTTGTGAATAAGTGTGAAACTATATGTAAATATAACAAGTGGCATGTAATACTAAAGCACTCAAATTGGGCATGGAATTTAAAAGATTTCTTAAGCAAGATTACTAATCAATTAGATCTTTTAAAGAAGTGTTTAAGGATTACTTTTACTATTTATTAAAAGAATAACTTTTAGGAAAAGATTATTTTTTAAGGAAAAAGCTTTTAAGTGTTTAACATGCAAAGTATAAAAGTGAAGTATAATAATATTCTTAGATTGAGATAAATTGCTACTTGGTACTTACGATGGATAATGGTGTAATAGGTTGTTAAGAGCTTAAAGAGTTTATTTATAAAGTTGTGTTCAAAGTGGCAAGATGAATAACATTTGAAGAAAATATTTCTTTGCTAAAGTTTAAACAATCTTTGTTGTTAATTAAATGTGATCAATGTCGTTCGCGCCTTATCCGATAAGCATGGATTTGAGATGCTTTGTGACTTAATTTGGAACGGACAAAATTTAACTATGAAAACATAAATATTCTTTAGGCATTATGTATGACTTGGGGTACCAAGATTCACTTCAAAACATAAATATATTTAGGGTGTGATGGGTTTAAAAATATTAAAAGGTTTAAAACCTTGCAACAAGTATGTTTAAAAGTATGGGATCATTCACCTTCAACTTAAGTGAATGATGAGTTTAAATGTGATTGGATATTATGCATATAATTTATCTTTAAGGAAAGTAACATTGGATAATTTTAATAATCTATTAAAGTTTGAAATCATGAATAGTTAAGAGATAAGTAACATTCACTTTTATTATAAGTAAATGATGATTAAAGTTTACTTAAATTGTTGGTTTACCTTGGAGTTATGATTTTAAAGGAGTTTTATAAAGTTAACAAGTTATTTATAATAATTATTATAGACTCCAGTTATGGTTTTGGATGTGGTATTTAAATGTACAAGGTTTATGGTTTTATATAAAATTGTGATTATTTCTTATTTAAGAAATGTTTTAAAGAATTTACCAATTAGATAATAAATAAGGATTTATTTCTTAATAACCTCAAAATGTGTTGGAATAATATAATTAGTATTTTTCTAGTAAAACATACTTACCTAAGATCTTAGAAGTGAATTTTATTTAATTTTAGGTGTTATCCTTATTTTTACCAAATTCCACAAAGGATTATATATCTTTAAATATTTGCTTCAAGTTTTATTTGTAAATAAATTAAGTTAGTACTTTTATAAATAGTAGATTTATGTTTATATGTAAAAATGATTTTTATTTAATTTTAAGTCTTTGTTTTATTTTATGAAATTTCTTTTAGGTCTTAATGGTATTAATATTTATTTACATTTTATTTAACTCAAACAAGTCATGTCATATTTTTCCTAGGTATATATTACTTTTGTGATCATTTTGATATATTAGAACAATTTTTTAGATTTTTCTATATTTTTCTATAGCTTAATTAACTCCAGCTGTATATTTCTAACTAGATATTTCTAATAAGTCCTCTATCAAAACATGGGCCTAGCCCACTGGGCTGGCCTGGCCTGACCCGACCCACTTGGGTTGGTCAAACCCCACTGGGGTCATATTGGGCTGGTACCCGGCCCAGTACCCCTCACTCTCTTCCTTCTCTCTCCTCTCTCTCTCGCGACGCCCTCCTCCTTGAGACGGTCCTACACTGCTGTCATGGTTGCGCTTGATTCCGGCCGCTCCAGACCACCACTGCGGTGCTATACGACGTGGATGACGATGATGGGCCTCTCTGTCCAACTCGATCTGCCTCATGCGCCCTCTGTTGGCCGCGCTGACCCCACCCTAATGGCTAGGGTTTGGGCTCTGCCACGGGCCCAATGTTTCGGCATTCCCCCGTCGCTGCTTTGGGCTTGCGGTATTGCCTTCCTTCCACGGCCACCACTCTCGCGGCTTGGCGCGGGTTGCAGTGCCCCCTCTGGGGTGCTCCCTGTGCCGCTGTGCACTTCACCGTCACCAGCCTCCTCTCTGCTTCCTCTTTGATAATCTTACGAGGACCTCGAGTAAGTGCCCTATTCCCTCTCTGTGCTCTACCTTTCCTCTATTCCATGCCATGCGGTCACTTGTGATGGATTTCCCCATTTAGGGTTCATCCCTAAATTCGTAGGGTTCATTCCTCCTACAGTGGTGATTTAACATGACTCTAGGGTTAATCTGGCATGTGCTAATCCTTTGATGTTGATCTACTGTTAGTGTAGTGTCAATCTCTGTTGAGCATGTTTGTTACTCTATTCTCTATCAGAGAACACTCTGCTGATCATGCTTTTGTTACCCTGTTTTCTGTCATAAAACTCTCTCTAAAAGCATGCTAGTTTAATGTGGATGTCCAAGTTGTTGTGGTTGTGGATTTACTCCTATGGAGTTGGGTTGGGATGTTCTCTGTACAGATGCTTGGTTAATTGTTTCCTTGTGAAGCACTGATGTGTTCAATCTCAGGATTTAATACTGCTTCTGTGTAAATCTAAAGTTACTAGTCCTAGTATTTGCTTTGAGATTAATAAGGAGATGGTTTATAAAGAAATGATTCATGTTTGTTTGTAGGAAAATGGTTTGGCTTTCATATGTATTTGCTTGTAGATAAACTAGTGGTTGGTTTAGTTAAAGTGAATGGTGGCTTCTGCTAATACGGTCCTTCTATTGTGAGGCCTCCTTGGAGTGTATAATAGCTTGCTCCCATTTAGTATGATCTGCTATCATTAGACTGGCTGTGTTGCCATTGGTAACACCTGATGCTTTACTAAAGTGGTAACTGACTACTAGAGTGGTGTAATCAGTGTTGTGTTTGATTAAGAACTATCTGTCATCCTTGATAGAGATCTTGAATGAAATATGATTCCTAGTAATTTTAATCTAGGGAAGTGATTTAGATTACCTGGTGTAGCTTAAATCTGTTTTCTTGATCTGTTGGCTACTTCCTGTATATAGTACTTCTAGCTTAGTGATCAGCAGTATTGACCCTTGTTGTCTTTTCTAAATAAAGCGAATATATATGATTCCTAAATCTTTTAGGAAGATGATTATCTGTGCTTGAGATGGTATACTTAAGATGTGGTGCCTGAACTTGTACTCAAGCAAAAATGAGTCTGCTGGGTATAGAGGTGCTACCCTTATGGGAATGTGCCCTGTACCAGCGGTTGTGATGTGTATCTTGATGACTTCAAGAGCACAAATCGTTTGTAGCTAGTTTCGAAATAAAGATATCGATCCCACGGGGAGCAGGAGTCTGAAGTCCAATAACTCTTGGAATAAATATTATGACTGAAATGCTAGATAAAGTTCTAAGTGACAAGATAAAATGCAAGATTTGTGTAAAAAGGTGTTTTTGGGTTTTGGGTATAAGAGCAATAATAAAGTAAAGCAAAGTAACTTAATACAGAAAGTAAGTATCGCGTATGTAAGAGAGATTGGAACTGCAGTAGGGAAAAAGCGTTCTCAGGGAGTAGCGGATACACCACTAGTATTGTAAAGATCTAAGAGAAAGATTATTATCATGAACATTCTCAACTATGTATGTGTGGGAGGAACTCCGTATATGGATGATTTGCCAGCAACCACTGCACCCTTCATCCTCATAACCACAGCAGACAGCAATCGACATCAATCGAATTACTGCGCTATTAAGGGACGTAATCCCGTAGGACGTATCCCATGGCATGGATAGTGTTTCATGAGTTTCCTCGGCTTCCCAAGTTGATACGTAAGGATTGCTAACAGCTTTATAGTCACTTTAAGCACTAGCACGCCTCTGCCTACCAACAAGTAGTTCTCTCCATCAAGTCCCCATGAGAGGCAAATATTGAGAGGTCGACTTCTCTCAACATCAAGATGTAGAGAATCTAACACATGGTCACAGTGATGAATATCACAATAGACTTTATCTTATTTCAATCTCATACTAGGGTTTCTCCATATCCCCAAGAACTAAAGATCTACTCAAACATGGAGGCAATCAACGTCATCGCAATGGTAATGGAAACAATCATAGATGAATAGTACTTGTATAAATCCACAACGAGTATAGGAATTACAACAAGATCTAGACAGAAAGGTAGATGGGATGGATGGAGATTGTGGTGATGCAGCGGTGGATGATGAAGATCGATGCCTTAGCCTCCTGGATTTGCGCAGGGCGAAGATGGATCTCTGGTGGATGAGTTCCCCCTCCAGATGCCTTCCGGAGGTGAGGTTTCGGTGATTTCTGGGTGTTCTGTATGTCGTCTCCCCGAACCAATTGCACAGGGTGAAACTATTTGACGAGGCGGAGGCGGCGCCAGCTATACGGCTGGAGCTATATGGCGGGAATATTTCCTCCGCCCGTATAGTTGGTCGTTATGATCTCTATCTCCTCTGTTCACTTTGGGTTTTCTTTTGGTATTATTAATATTTCCCAAATAAGCGATTTACGTTGTTTTGGCTCCTTTTCTCCTCAGTACAACTGCTTCAATAATTGTATCCATTGGATTCATCATTTGTCTTGATCCTGGTGAAAAAAGACATAAAATGTACACGCGAACACCGTATAATACCAAGATCCTACATCTACAATGCAAAATAATAACATAAAACATGATGCAAATATGCACTCATCAACTTCCCCAAGCTTAGACTCTTGCTCCTCCTGAACAAGCTCTAGCTTAATGGATGTGATCTCATATTCATGAAGCTGAGTCGATAAAATAAATGAGGCTATTGTAGCATGTGTTCGTCATATACGATACAGAGGAATAAGTTCATGAATAGTACCTTACTTGAACTATCGGAACAGTATTAGAAGGCTTCCACACCTTAGTGATCCATAATTCATAAAAGATAAATCTCAATATAATGTAAAAGAATCCGGTTCAACCGAATGAGTAAACGAGGTAGTCCTAAGTGTTTTAGGATCAACGTATTCACTTGGGATTCAAAATATCAAAAGTGTCTCTTTGTCATACTACAATATAGTGGTATATGCCTACTTGCTCTTTGCACATTCGCTCTTTTCTTCTTTCTTTTCTTTTCTTTTGCATATATGCTCAGACTTTTGTTTTAAGTGTTGTGCAAAGGAGCTAGCCATATATTCCACTTCATGTAGGAATTCAAAGTTCAACGATCTCAATTATCAAATTCCAACTGTATATGAAGCATTCTTATGACTTGGAGATTCTACCTCGACTTGTTCCCACTCTATTTTGATAGCACTTTATTTTTCTTTGTTCAAGGTTTCTTCTTCAACTTAATTGTGTAGATAATTTTTCTTTTGCAAATCAAACCATAGACTTACAATATATTGACTAAATTATCTTTAAGTGTTCTATTAATACCAATGGTGTGGAAGACTCCTATTGCTATCATCAAGTGCAAGTAAAATTATACTCAAGCCATTCATATATCAATAAAGCAAACACAAACTCAATATTGCTCCATATATAATAATAAACTTGGAATTTCATAAAAAGGATCGACTATTCCCGAAGGGAATTCTAATGATGCAAACTTTATTTATAGTTTGAACTAATGCAAGAATAATAAAACTTATAAGATAGATTACAAGGTCTTAAAGATCTCCCCAAGCTTGGAATCAAGCCAGGCGGGATCAAATAATCCCTTGCGATTATTTGATACCGTGATTGTTGTAGATCAACGTGGTGCCATGGCATGTAACACCGCAGTGCGTAGCTTCTTGTTGGTCTCCTCCAAAGTTGTTATGCGGATGTAGCATCTTCACAAATCAGACTGCAGAGTGTCCATCCTATCGACGAGCTTAGTCACCAGTGGAAAGAGATCTTCCTTCCTTTCCATCTCATCGAGACGGTGGCAGACTTCAATGCGATGGAGTAGCTCCTGCTTATATGCCCGGACGCGATCCTTGGTCCTGGGTACAGTTTCTTCTTCCTCATCCATTATTGATGGATCGGGGAAGTGGAAACCGTAACTCCACTCTTCTTGAGGCTTGACCTTAATGCGAGCACCAATGGTTGGCTTTGAGAGAGGTACCTCGTCTCCCTTGCTAGCACCTGCACCAACATTAGATAATTCATTACGCTTGTGTGGCCTTTGATCCATGGTGATGAACTTGACCGTCTCCACACACCCTTTTCCATGCGGTTTGCGATCTTCTCTCTTGTTGAGCTTTATTCATCGCTGCCCAATTGATCCCCGATGGATCATAGATGTCATGGTGGATGTAGACGTCAACCACATCATCGTTGGGATCAATGTTGAAGCGGCTTGGATCAACATACTCCTTGTACCTTCGGCTAAACCTCTCTCCACCTCCTCATCACCATCCTCCATGGACGGGCTACTTGAGCGGTCCCTGGACGGAGCAATAAGCCCCATGGGTTTTCCACGGCCTGGGACAGGGTAGCGCATCGCTAGATTTGTTCCTGGAGATTATGATTATAGAGAGAGACAATGGTAGTATATAAGGGGGTCAGAGGTCGGTAAAACTCATGAAAAACACAAAATTCTCGTCCAAGAAAAGAACCCAAATAGAACAGAAAAAGAAATCATGGATTTGGAAGTAACCTGTCGTGGAACGACCAACTATACGGGCGCGGCCCGTATAGGTCCGGACGTATAGTTGGTTCCGGGCAGATATTTCCAAATATCTCGAGTCCAGGTCGATTAAATCACGACTCGGAACCGACAAATTTTTTTTGGTAATGAAATAAATTAAAGATCGAACGAAAAGTGTCTAAGAGTTTAACGACCAACTATACGGCCGGAATTTTTGCTCCGGTCGTATAGTTGCAAGACACGAAAAAGCAAAACCATCTGAGAGTTTAACGACCAACTATACGGCCGGAATTTTTGCTCCGATCGTATATTTGCGACCGTATAGGCTTAGATAGCGAAAATAATTTTATGAAGATGATACTGAGAGTTTAACGACCAACTATACGTTGGGAGCTTCTTCTCCGTTCGTATAGCTATGCCCGTATAGTTGGAAAAACCTCTCTAGAACTCCAGAAAAATGCAAGGAATTCAAAGGCAGAATTTTTAAGTGTAAAAACTGTGAAAATAAATCACTTATTTGGGTAAAAACACTTACCTTGTACTTACCATTGTTTATTCTGGGGTGGAGAATTCCTCCCATAACAAAGACTTCTTCTCTTTTGGAGGAATTGACTTTAGTTCATTCAATAATTCTCGTAAACGAAAATCACCGGGACTAAAGTTCCTCTCAACGAGATTAGTGTCTTGCGGGGTAATCATGGACACTGCATCTAGCATTTTTATTTCATGCCTCTACATAATCTGCAGCTCAAATTCTTGAAGTGAAAGAATCCAATGTATCAGTCTTGGCTTATGTTCTTTCCTTTCGAGGAGTTCTTTTAAGCCATCACGATCCGTGTGAACTCTTACCTTTGCATCAACTATATAGGAACGAAATTTATCACAGGAGAAAACACAGCAAATTGTTTCTTTTCTTCCTTAGGGTAGTTCTTTTGAGCACCATTGAGAGTTCTACTAGCATGATGTATAATATTAAATCTACGACCAATATGTTGTCCTAGAGTTACTCCTACAACATCATCACTAGCTTTGCATATTAAATCAAAGGTTGTATCCCAAATAGGTGGTTTAATAATAGGAGCGCGCGATAAAGTATTTTTGAGTTTATCAGAGGCTTCAAAACACTTATCATCAAAATTAAATCTAATTCCCTTTTGCAAGAGGTTTGTCAAAGGTTTAGATATTCTAGAAAATTTCTAATGAACCTTCTATAAAAGCCCACATGACCAAGAAAACTTCTTATAACTTTAATATCCCTTGGTGGTGGTATTCTCTCTACTGTTTCAACCTTAGCTCTATCAACTTCAATTCCCCTACCTGATACCTGGTGTCCAAGGACTATACCTTCTTTGACCATAAAATAGCACTTCTCCCAGTTTAGGACAAGATTAGTTTCTTCACAACGCTGCAAAACTCTTTTGAGATTATCTAAACAACTAGTTGTAACACCCCAGATATTCACCCTATCTAGCAATGTTACACAAACTATAAACACTTACCATAAAGGTGCAAACCTAGAAATTTTCAGCAAAGTCTCCTTTGTTTATTGGGACATCCATGACAACAAGATAATAATATATCACCCATTTTAACCATACACAAAGCTAAACGCTACAACAATACCCAAAGTTAAAACCTCGTATCCAAGTTCTCTAATATTCGTCAATTTGGTAGTCATATAATATAAACCAAACCTCACGATAAAGAAATAAGTAAGAGCGATTTTTGTGGTTAACTACTATATAGATAGAGTATTGTAATGTGTGAAAGTAGTGTGTCCAACTATAGATGTGATACCCCCAATCCCATGCATGTCGTCCTTAGTGGTACCTAAAAACATAGAAGCCACAAGGGTGAGTACAGAGTACTCAACAAGAACATAAAGAAATAATAAGCTTTGCATAAAACGCGGCATAGACGATTATCATTTAACACTTATCCTAGCACAACAATGCTTTTGTATGCATACATGCTCTTTGCTTTCACTTTTCGCGTATACCGGTATCGCTTGAGTGGACACCCGTCGGCATACACTCACTCCAACTTGTGGAGATAGCCCACGATGTGGGGACCTTAAGTGCCTACCTCAGTAGGACACACCACTTTATGCATTGTCTTTTAGATGCTATGCAAAATGCAAGCGCAGCTGATTTTTTATTCACTATCATAACCACTTTGTACCCACATATATGAACATCAAATAACCACTAGAGTAAATAACAGGGGCTAGAAAATAAAAGTCAAGTGAGGGATTATACAAAGTATTATTTTGTTATGAACTTGCCTCAATCGCAGGGCACAACTATGATTTGTATTGTTTCTGAACCGGACCGATACCTGTCATCCAATCATATATATCACACTCAAAATACATCATCACTTAAAAAGCATATGATGAAAAATATCACATCATTCATACGCGCAACAAAATGAACCAAAACCTTTACTTTCTCTCTTTATTTGTTTTCTAGAAAAGACCCAAAGGTTGTGTCCTCAGCTAGTATCTCAAATAGAAGTAAAAATAACAGTGTTGTCCTGTGTAGAGCTAGTGGATTTGATTAACTACAACCTACTAGGCTAGAGAGTACCAATCGATGGATCCCATTGATCCATGTATAGAAAATTGATCCCATGTATAGAAAAGCAGTTGATCGTTTTAGTACTAGTTGCAACCTGTCTCATCTGTGTAGGTACAGATTTCTAGCACATACTAGGAGCCTAAAATTTTCTGAAATAAAAAGACTTGACCCTCAATTCTCCTAAATGAACGTGATGCCAAAACTCTAATCCAAACTGCAGAATGATAAAGGTTGGAAAAGAATTGTTTCATGTCTAGCCACGCACACTACCCAGAAATTGCTATGAAGGAAGATGTTGCAAAACAATCAGCCGATAGGGATTTGGGTACCTTGCTAGCGCCAGCGGCAAAAAAACGACTTGATGGAGATGGCCGTGGAGAATAACATTGCAGCCTTACAACTTCACGACCTGGCGCCGGCGATCCTAATTTGACGGCAACGACGCCGCAGATCACAAGTCGCAAGGGCGGATGCCTGGGGGAACTATTTGAGGACAGAGAGACGGCGGCGACGTTGAGAGAGCTCTCTCGATATTACTAAACCACCAAGATAGATGGGTAGCGACTGCCCGGCTCAAGAACAAGCCCAGCCCATTTGTCTATTCCTCTCGGTTTTTGTCCTGGTTACAACGATCAAGTCTGGTAATACGCTAATAAGGCTAGGTAGATCAATTGGTAGGTGCGCATTGTTTCTAACGTGAAGTCGAGGCTTACATTCAAATCTAGACAAACTCAAATCAGTTATTTCTGGACGGAGGGAGTACAAGCTTCTAGACAAGTTTTTTTTTTCTAGGATACACCCTGGAAGGTGTACCAAACATATAGAAGGAGCTGCCGACGGCAGTTACAACACCGCGACGCGGCGGGTCACGCCTACCAACAGAGGGGGTGGTAGATCCCCCAACACCTAAGCCTACTCTCCCTCTAACACTACGTTCACCGGCTCTGGAAAGCCAAACACTTCGGATCGAAACAACCTAGCTAAGCGCCACTACTGGAAGTCATTCCGGATCTTCGCCTTAATGGTGGCCACCGCTGGTCGCACGCCGTTGAAAACCACGTCATTTCGGTGCCTCCAGATGCTCCAGAAGACCAGGATGATCGCCGTCCAGAGGTCTCGTTGTTCCGCCTTCGAACATGTTCTCGTTGTCCACCAGAGAAGCAGGTTCGTGCCCGCAGCGGGCATCCACTGAGGTTTGTTCCACCATCTTAAAGCCCAGTCCCAGACCTCCCGGGCCACCACACATCCAATCAGAATGTGTTGGATGCTCTCAGGCTCCTGATCGCAGAGAGGACACCTGGGCGGCCGTGGGAGGCCACGTCGCTCTAGGCGATCCGCCGTCCAACACCGGTCCCTCGAGGCCAACCACGCGAAGAACTTACAACCATGTGGCGCACGCGGACGCCAAATCTGTGTGGCGGCCGGAGCTCGGGTGGTGCTCGCAAAGAAGGCGCCATAAGCTGACTTGGCGGAGTACCTCCCATCATGTGACCATCTCCAGGTCAGCACATCCTCGCGCTCTGGGTCGAGCCTAATCCCAGATAGCGCATGCCACAGCAGGAAAAATTCGGGAAGCGCCACTTCCCCCAGGTCTGGGCCACAGTCCCTCAGCCACGTCCCGTCCAGCCCCTCGCGGACAGAACGTGCCTTCACCTTGCTCGGTGGGATCACTGCAAGGAGGTTTGGGGCGATCTCCGCGACCCTGTGGCCATGTATCCACCGATCCTGCCAGAACTTAGCTCTCTCCCTATTTCCCAGAGTGTAACAAGTGGCAGCGTGGAAGAGCTCCATAGACTGCCGCGGCAGCGCCAGGTCGAGCTCTGCCCAGGGCCTATCGGGATCTACCCTTTGCAGCCGCGCCCATCGGCACCTCAGCGCAAAGTTCCACAAGCGTAGGTTGGGAATGCCTAGCCCACCAAATTCCTTTGGCGAACATAGATTCTCCCACGTGACCAGGCAGTGGACGCCCTTTGCCTCCCTTCTGCCCTTCCACAGGAAAGCCCGGATGATCTTGCGGAATGCCATGAGCGTCTGGCGAGGAACATCCAGTGACGTGAGAGCATGGACCGGGATGGCCGAGAGCGTGGTCTTTACTAGGGTGGTACGCCCGCCCCTGTTCATGAGACCCGCACACCACGGCTATAGTCTGTTAGCCGTGTTATCCACCACAAATTGCAGTTGCGCCTCGGTAGGCTTGCGAAGGCCCAGAGGGAGGCCCAAGTACTTGCAAGGGAAGTCGCCGATCTCGCAACCCAAGGTGTCACGGGCGAGCTCCACCTGCTTAGGAGAGCACCGTATCGGGTGCACCGAACACTTCGCCAGATTGGTGCGGAGGCCAGATGCCCCCCCAAAGTCAGCTACAATCGCCGCACAGGTATGAAGCTCCAGGAGTGTGGGGCGCACGAAGGTAATGACATCATCCGCATACATGGAGGTGCGGTGGCATAGCCCGCTAGCCGCCAGCTCCGAGAGGAGGCCCTTGGTCGCCGCCCTCTCGAAGAGCCTATGCAGCACATCCATCACCGTGTCAAACAGGAGCGGGCAAAGAGGATCCCCTTGCCTCAGCCTCCTCTAGTTGAAAATCACCACTCCAGAGGAGCCGTTCACCAGGACCCGTGTCGAAGCTGAGCTCAACAAACCACAGATCATGGTGATCCATCTCTCCCCAAAACCAAGCTTGGCCAGGACCTCGAGCAGGAAGGCCCAATCCACGGTGTCGAAAGCTTTGGTGATGTCCAACTTCAGCATGATCGTTGCCTTTTTGAGCTGATGAAGCATCCTGGCCGTACCTTGCACGAGTTGGAAGTTGTCGTGAATGCAAGGGCCTCTGATAAAAGCGCTCTGATGAGGACCCACCAGCTGGGGCATCAAAGGTGCCAGGCGAGCCGACAGCGCCTGTTGGGGATATACTTTCCGGGTATCCTCACAGTTCCTCACTGACCAGGGTGGCCCACTTTGGGTTAGAGCATTGCTTCACGGGCAGCCCAGTCAGGGAGAGAAGACGGAGTCCAATCCGGCTAGGGAAGGCCCAGAAGACTTACCGACTTAGGCCATGATGTTACTTGTAGTTCAAGATGTACTCTATAACAGACTCTTAGTCATAGCCGGATAGATCTCTCCTGTAAACCCTAGGCTGGATATCTATATAAGCCGTCCTAGGGAGAGCCTTTAGGGCATAACCTCAATAGTCTACAATCTCAACTCGCACAGGCGAAACCCTTGTAACCCATATTCCGGCTCTGCCGTATTACTGGATTGCTAGCAGGAGTAGGATCCGTCCAAAGCCGGTGGATTCGAACCTGGGTAAACTTGTGTGCTCACCGTCCCGGAATACCGTACGTCTCACCCCCTCTCTTCTGCACGCCTCGAGGACCCCCTCATGGCGTACTTGTCATCAATCCGACGACAGTTGGCGCCCACCGTGGGGCAAGTGAGCTACGGATCTATGTTCCGAGCGGAATCTGCAAGAATCGGCATCGGCAAGACTATCGTCGTCGGTCGCATACTCTACGCAGTGACGTCTCTCTCATCGTTCTCGACGAGACTTGGATTTCAGCAAAGGAGGCCGTGACTGCCTACACAATCATGTATTTTGGCGAGATCGATGTTTACATCGGTTTCGCTGAACCTGCCCAACCCACCCTAGTGGTGATGATAGAGGCAGAAGAATTTTCTGGGACCCCTTTGTCCGCAGAGGCCGCAGAGTTCCGGATCTCAGAAAACCCTAATCCCACCCAGCCTGCACCAGTTGCAGAGATAGTGGAGAAATCTGAACCTGAAGAATACCTAGCGGTCAACGTCGAATCTGGAGTGGATCTCCCCAGAGGAGCCAGATCCCAGATCGACCCACCCGTGGAAGTCGAAATCCAGGAGGAGCATATCAACGACACTGATTCCGGCTCTGATGATGCCGGAACAGACAAGCCTTTCCTAAGGTACACACTACGACGTATGATACTGCAAGGCGAAAGCACAGATGCAATCCTCGAGACCGTCAAAAGTTTCGATATGGCTGATCGCGAAAGCCGCAGGTACCTCAGGAAGCACGCGTCGCACTTTGTCGGATACGTGGGATCCGGATCCGGCTCTGCCGATGCTGGAGAAAACGCCGACTCGGTGCTGGAGGCAATTGGAACAAACACCGACATACCCGCATCCTTGGATGAGTCGATGACGTCAGCAGATTTCCGAAAGTTCTCCGCGGAATATGAAGAGGAGTATAACTCCAAAGCTGCAGAAGAAGGAGAAGCCATGGATGAAGGATCCGGGGAACACTCTCCCAAAGCGCAGGATGACATGGACCTCAGAGACAATCCCAAAGTCCAAATGTCCGAAAGTACCGATCAGAGCTTGACTCCGGGAAATGGGCCCAAAGCCGTCTTTGCTACCGGCGCTGCCAAGAAGGCAAAGAAGAAGAACAAGAAAAACAAGACCCCAGCAAAAGACCCTCTGACAGAGGAAGTAATTGCCAAGGAATACGAAGAATACTCGAACGGAGCACTTATCCCAGACGAGATGAAGAAAGAAGCATCGGTGGATGGACATGTGATCACTGAAGGTGCGCGTAAACTCATCGATGCGGCATTAACTACACCTATCCCTACAGCTGCAGAACTTACTGCAGATGAGCTGGATGAAAGGGCGCAAGCCCTAGAAGCGCGTCGTCAACAACTCCTCGATGAATCCAAAAACATCGAGGTGGAGAAGAAACGCATGTTGAATAAGTAGTACATGTATCGTCTGCATCAGAAGACACGGAAGCATCACGTAGATGACAACCAATTCCCACGTGTCCGTGCCGTCTTTTTTGGAGATGAGATGGGGAAGCCACGGAAAGATAGCAACGGAGATTGGGTATACCCAACACCAGTACAAAATACCATGGCAGCCCGAGAAATTCTATCGGCTAATCCAGGACCAGAGGAGATCCGTTTGGGTATCAAGCTACTCAACAAGGGACTGGAGCAGCAAAAGGTCGCCCTGTCCGAAAGTCAAAAACTGGTCTCAGATGCTGACCAATGTCGCACAGATCCGGCATGAGCTGACGTAAGACCCCATTACGTTCCAGAGCAGTATTATTGCCTCGAACGACGGAAAGACAATTATTCGAGAACCGGATCATCAGGACAGCATCGCAAAACCACACGCGGTTGGGGCAATGTCGCACCAGCGACCGAGAAAGACGCCATCGCTTCCCTGAATCCGACGAATCCTCCCCGACGAGAATCTAAGGATCGAAGGGGAGAAGATAAAGAGAAATGTCGGGAGGAGGATTGTCAGCGAATGCCGCCTCCTAGACATGAGAACCGTCCGACTGAGCCTCACTATGGTGGGAACGACGGACGAAGGAACGACGGAAACCATGCAGGTACAAGCCGGCAGGGGGCTCGTCGTAGTCAAGACCCTCCCCAGAATCGGAATAATGACGTTCCGGATGGAGGCCGGCGATCAGCCGGAAACTATCCAGCTGGTCCACCTTCTCCACCACACAGTCATCACAACGGCTCCCATGGAGGGCAAGGAGGACGACATGGCGGAGGAGGTGGTGGCAGAAGCCGAAGTCCGGCTCCACGGCACCGCAGCCACAGCCGGCATTCGGGACAATCTCTATCCCTGAATGACGCAAGGCACAGGATCAACTCCAACATAGAGGCTCGGCGCTATGAAAACGATGACGTGTACGTGGGCCCAAAGTGCTTCGGTCCACGCATCAGAGCTACAAAATTCCCGGAAGGATTTGCTATCTCAAGAGATATCCAAGCCTACGACGGCATTGCTCGGCCAGACACCTGGTTACAGGATTTCTTCCAAGCTTGCTGCATCGCCAAAGGCGGAAACAGCCTGATCGCAACCCGATATCTCCCACTTATGTTGCGGAAGACGGCATGATCATGGCTCAATGAACTTCCGGCAAACACCATCCATAACTGGTATGATTTACAAAGCGTGTTCTTTCAGAATTTCGAAGGCACATATCGGAGGCCCTGTACGGTTGGAGACCTACAGCGTTGCACCCAGAAAGCCGAAGAAACTTGCCGGGATTACCTCGGACGATGGATCGACACCAAGAACTCCTGCGAAGCGGTAAATGATCAAACTGCGATTGAAGCTTTCATCGCAGGTCTCCCTATTGGTTTACTACGCCATCGCTTGAAGTGTGACAAGGTTACCGATTTGGGAGAGATGATAGAAACAGCGAGCAAGTATGCAGATGTTGACGACGATGCAGAAGGACTACTCAATGCCCTAGTTGTGCCTCAGTCGGCAAAACAACCAAAGCAACAAGCTCAGAAGTGCAAAAACACCTCGGAAGAAAAACCCAACACGGAAACAGCAGTAGTCACTACTGTTTCCGGGTCTGGAGGACGAGGAGGACGTGGCGGAGGCCACGGGCGTGGCCGTGGGACATCAAGGTACCAAGGTAGAGGAGAACAACAACCAGGCAAAACCTACTCTTGGGCCGACATTAACCAATAACCCATGTGTGCATCACCTAGACGCCAATGGGGGCTCGTCCCACACCAACGCTGAATGTCGTTTCAATGACGACATCAAAAGAGATGACACCGCGGGCTACAAAGCTAAGCGGAATAAGGGAAAGAAAAATCCCGAAAAAGACAAGGAGACCAAGGAAGATTCCGACATGGAGGAAGATGATGCTTCAAATCCCAAGTCGGAAGGGAAGAAGACTTTTCCCACCAAGAAGGACACTTATGTCACCTTCCTCGGATCTCAACCAGCAAAGGTCAAGAAAGCAGTTCTACACGAGCTCAATGCAACAGTTCCGGCTGTCCCCCAGTATCTGGACTGGTCGGAAGTGGCAATCACGTTTGACCGCGATGATCATCCGCCTAAGCTACACAGGCGAGGAAAATACGCCTTAATCGTCAACCCACTTATTGATGGTTATGGTTTCTCCAAGACCCTCATGGACGGTGGTAGCAGCATCAATATTCTCTATGTCGAAACGCTACGCCGGATGAAGATCTCGGAGACACAGCTGAACCATAGCTCTATGATTTTTCACGGAGTTGTCCCAGGAAGACAAGCTAATTCCCTGGGAGAGATCACTTTGGATGTTACCTTTGGAACTCCAAAGAATTATCGGACGGAGGCACTTTCCTTCGAAGTGGTCCCGTTCAAGAGCGCATACCACGCTATATTCGGACGTCTGGGTTACTGGGCTTTTATGGTCGTCCGTGTTACATTTACAATATGATGAAAATTCCAGGTCCCAATGGCGTGATCACCATCAGGGGAGACCCAAAGAAAGCGCGAGAGTGCGAGGATGGAAATGCCGCCTTTGCCGAAGCCGTGCTACACGCCCAGGAGTACCAGGAAGTCAAGAAGAGCATAGATCCATCCGAGATGCCCGCAACGAAGAAGGAGGCTACCAAGCCAAATCCGGAGTTCAAGGCATTAGAAGAGACGAAGAAAGCACCGTTGAAGGAAGACGCCCCCTCCAAGGTGACCCAGATAGGCGTAGGCCTAGATAGCGCATAGGAAAGCGTGCTCGTCAAGTTCCTCCAAGCAAATCAAGATATCTTCGCATGGCAGCCTTCTGACATGACCGGAGTACCTAGGGAACTTGCCGAGCACTCTCTAAATGTAAACCCGAACGCTAAACCCGTCAAACAGTATTTACGACGGTTTGGCGACGAAAAGCGTAAGGCAATAGCTAAGGAACTAGCACGGCTCGAGTTAGCCGGATTCATAGAAGAGGTCATCCACACTGAGTGGTGGGCCAATCCTGTAATGGTCCCTAAAAAGGACACCACTGATTTAAGGATGTGTGTTGATTATACTGCCTTGAACAAGGCTTGTCCGAAAGATCCGTTCGCTTTGCCTAGAATTGATCAAGTTATCGATTCTACGGCAGTCTCGGAACTCCTCTGTTTTCTCGACGCATATTCCGGTTATCACCAAATCCGGATGAAGGAATCTGACAAAGTCAAAACTTCATTCATAACCCCCTTCAGAACCTTATGTTTCGTTACGATGCCCTTTGGGTTGAAGAATGCAGGAGCTACGTACCAGCGCACGATGCAGCGTTGCCTTCATGACCAACTCGGATGCAATGTACATGCATACGTGGATGATATCACGGTGATGTCCAAAAAGAAGGAAACACTCATTTCCGACTTGGAGGAAACGTTCGCCAATCTACGAAAATACAACATAATGCTTAACCCGAAGAAATGCTTCTTTGGAATACCAGCCGGAAAATTGTTAGGTTTCATCGTGTCTCAAAGAAGCATAGAGGTGAACCGCGACAAAATCAAGGCTATACTCAATATTTCCAGGCCAACTCACCTGAAGGACGTACAAAGACTAACTGGTTGCATTGATGTGGTCAGTAGATTTGTAAGCCGGCTCGGTGAAAGAGCCACACCATTATACAAACTCCTGAAGAAAACCAAGGATTTTGTCTGGACTGACGAAGCTGAAGCTGCACTGCAAGACCTGAAGAAAGTACTCTCATCTGCTCCTATCCTCGCAGCGCCAGAACCTCAGGAACCGATGTTGCTTTATATTGTTGTGACAAATAAGGTCGTTAGCATCGTCATGGTGGTGGAGAGACCAGAGGAAAGTCAGGAACACTTGGTGCAGCGTCCGACTTATTTTGTCAGCGAGGTCTTGACGGAATCAAAACAGCGATATCCGCACTATCAAAAGTTGGCTTATGGTGTTTTCCTAGCATCTCGTAAGTTACGACACTATTTTCAGGAGCATCCAATTACCGTGGTGAGCAAAGCTCCCATGAGAAACATAATCAACAACAGCGACGCCACAGGACGTGTCGCCAAATGGGGCATAGAGCTCTTAGCTTTCGATATTGAGTATAAACCTTGAACAGCAATCAAATCCCAGATCCTTGCTGACTTTGTCGCTGATTGGACAGAGACGAAGGAGAACATGGTCCTCCCTGAGTCGGAATACTGGACCCTCTTTTTCGATGGGTCTAAGGCTCGAGGGGGCTCGAGGGCTAGCGTGGTGCTCAAATCACCCCAAGGAGATAAACTATTATACGTGTTGCAGATCCACTTCACAGCGACAAACAATATTCCCGAGTATGAAGCACTGCTGCATGGAATCCGGATTGCCAAGGATATTGGCATCCGACGTTTGATGTGTTATGGAGATTCGGATCTTGTTGCTCAGCAAGTCTCGAATATTTGTAATGCAAATAAGCACATGGCAGCATACAAAGCCGTCGTGGATGATCTATCTAAATCGTTCAAAGGGTTTGAAGTTCAACACATCCCTCGAGCAGAAAATGAGGAAGCAGATGCACTATCTCGAATAGGCTCTGCACGGAAAGAGGTCCCGGATGGCGCATTTTTAGAGCACCTCAAAGTTCCCTCAATAAAGGGAGTAGATGAGGAATATCCGACCAAATCCGACTCACCTTTAATAGCAGTTCTAGCTGTAATTCCCAGCTGGACTCAACCCTACCTCGATTATTTGGTAGATGGCAAATTACCCGAAGACGAGGTGCTGAGCCGGCAGATTATCCGACGAGCAAAAGCCTATACTATTGTTAAGGGTGAGCTCCATAAACGGAGTGTTTACGGGGTTTCAGCTGTGTATCTCCGGAAGAAGGAGTGGAAATCTTAAGGAAATCCACGGCAGTGTGGTCACCACGCTGCAGCCAAATCTTTAGTGGCAAAAGCTTTTCGACATGGTTTTTTCTGGCTTACAGCTCAGGCAGATGCCGAACGGTTAGTCAGGACATGCAAAGGTTGTCAAAAGTACGCCAATAAAGCTCATGTTCTGGCTGATCAGCTTCGAACAATACCTATAACATGGCCTTTTGCGGTCTGGGGGCTTGATATGGTAGGACCCTTTAAACGAGCTCCAAGTGGATTTACCCACCTCTTAGTGATGGTGGATAAATTCACCAAATGGATCGAGGCTAAACCTGTCACTAGTTGTGATGGAGCAACAGCCAAAAGATTTGTCGAGGATGTTATAATCCGGTATGGTTATCCACATAGCATTATCACGGACAACGGGAGTAACTTTTCTATGGGAGAACTGGCCGAATTCTGCGATGAGCAAAATATCCGGCTTGACATTGCGTCAGTCGCCCATCCACAGGCTAACGGACAAGTTGAAAGAGCAAATGGTTTAATTCTACAAGGCCTAAAACCAAGACTTGAAGCACCACTACGACGTGCTGCGGGGGCTTGGGCAGAGGAACTACCCTCTGTAATATGGAGTTTACGAACAACTCCGAACAGGTCAACAGGATACACACCTTTCTTCTTGGTGTATGGCGCAGAAGCAGTTCTTCCTAGTGATTTAATTCATACTTCTCCTAGAGTGGTCGCGTATATCAAAGAGGATGCCGAGATTTCTCGACAAAATGATCTCGACTTAGTCAAAGAAGTTCGCGTCGTTGCTGAAATGAGATCTACAGCCTATTAGCAGAAGTTACGCAAGTATCATAGCCAGAGAGTCCGAAATAGATCTTTCAATAAAGGTGATTTGGTTCTTAGGCTTGTGCAACAAAGAAAGCACAAACTTTCCCTAGTATGGGAAGGGCCCTTTTTAGTTAGTCGAGTATTGCACAATGGCAAGAGGAACGGAGGTATTATCATCATCACGTCCCACCTCTTTAGTCAATGATGAATTTGATGATGAGCTATCACTTGAGGTCAAAAAGAAATTAGTTGCTTTTGATGTGTTTATGAACAACTTGCAAGGGGAACACAAGAAACATGTTGTGGACCTCTTAAATCAACTTGCACACACACAGATCTTCTAGATGAGAGATGTAAATTAGGTAGAGAGCACATGATTGAGGTAGAAGCTCTAAATAATGCTCTAGAAGAAGAATAAGAAACTAGAATGTCTCTTGAAACTAAACTTGAGGGGCTTGATGATGCAAATGATCTCATCATTAATAAACTCATCAAGGAACATGACCATGCTATTGCTAAATATAAAAGGGCTAAAAAGGACAATACTGAGTTTGATGTTGTTCATAAAAACTTGCCGAGGACTTTAGGATGCTTGACAAGGCTCATAAGGCCTTGGAGAGTGAACTCTTGTTGCTCACGAAGTCTCGTGAAAAGCCTCAAACTCAATTGACCAATATTACTTCACCTAGTACTTTCATTCCCTCTAGTTGTACAAGTATACTTGAAGAAAATGCTAGGTTGAAGGGGGAGCTAGCTAAGGCCACCTTTCCCAAAGGAAACAAGTCAATTGATGACCTCTTGAGTAAGCAAAGGTCAAGTAGTGAGAAAGGGGGCATTGGCTTTGTCTCTAAAAGGAAGAAGAATAAGAATAACAAGAAAAATAAGGCCAAGCCCTCATAAGAAAAGGACAAGGTCATTGTGGATAGTAAGTCCACGAATGGCAAGACTATGCCTCATGATGATTTTGCGGGAAGTGCTAACCCTCACTATATTTTAATGCGTGATTATTATGGTGATGTATATGCACAATATGTTGGCCCATTTGATGGTTATATTGCTTGGTCTATTTGGGTTCCCAAGACCCTTGTTGCTAACAAAAGAGGACCCATTGAAAAATGGGTACCTAAAAACTAGTTTGATCTTTTGTAGACCTATGCTTCCGGAGGGTCAAAATGGGTGCTTGATAGTGGATGCACAATTCATATGACTGGAAGTGCATCGAGTGTCAAGGAGTTGAGACCAAATATTGATCAAATATCCGTGACATATGCCGACAAGTCAAAGTCTAAGGTAATGGGTTTCGGCAAAGTTGTGGTTGCACATGATATCACTCTCGTGGATGTCATGCTTGTTGAGACCCTTTGCTATAATTTACTTTCAATCCTTGCTCTTGGAAAGATGGGTTTTGCCGTGTTTATTGATAATGATATTGTGATCCTCATGTGGAGCAAGTCTCTAAAGGTCTCTTTTGTTGGGTACGTCGAAAATTACTTGTATGTGGTGGACTTCTCGGGGAAAACCACTACAAGTCCGATGTGCCTATTCGGAAAGGCCGATGTGGGTTGGATATGGCATCGCCGACTAGCCCATGTCAACATGAGAACTTTGCAAAGCCTCCACAAGGATGGTCATATTGTTGGACTAAAAGAAAATGTTTGCTTTGACAAAGATCGTGTTTGCAGGACATGTGTTGAAGGAAAGATGCATGATTCTCCCCACAAGCCTAAGAACTACATCAAGTCCAAGAGGATCTTGGAGCTCCTTCATGTGGATCTCTTTGGTCCTCCATCTCATGCAAGCCTTGGTGGGAAGAAATATTGTTTGGTGATTGTTGATGACTACTCGAGATACACTTGGATATATTTCTTCAGGCTAAAAAGTGAGACCCAAGAAAACTTCATTGACTTCCTCAATATGGCTCAACGTCAACACAATGTCCCAGTATTAACAATAAGAAGTGACAACGGTATCGAGTTCAAGAACTACACATTGAATGGATTTCTTAGTGATGAGGTAATAAAACATCAATATTCCGCTGCATATACACCTCAACAAAATGGTGTAGCTGAGAGGAAGAACCGGACTCTTATTGATATGGCAAGAACCATGTTGGCGGAGTTTAAATCTCCATACAATTTTTGGGCTGAAGCAATCTCCACCGCATGCCATGCATCAAACCGTCTCTACCTCCAAAAAGAATTGATCAAGACTCCATATGAAATTCTTACCGGTAACAAGACCAATGTTTCATACTTCCGAGTGTTCGGTTGTAAGTGCTTCTATCACATTAAGGGTATTTGTTTGTCCAAGTTTTATTCCAAAGCATTAGAGGGTATTTTTGTTGGTTATGGTCTCGAATCCCACACTTATAGAATCTATGACAAGCTCTCCGGAACTGTCATAGAATCTTGTAGTGTGGTGTTTGAAGAATATGATGGTCCCCAAGCGGGGCGTGTTGATGTTTGTGATGTACATGATGAAATGCCTCAGGATGCCATAGGAAGAATGGGTGTGGGTTTCATCCGTCCTGTTGAGGAACCCCTTATGGCGGATCGAGAAGAACTATGCTCTACCCAAGTGGAGCCCTCATCTTCACAACATCGACAAGCTCATATCGAGGAGGACAATGACCCATGCCAAAGACAAGTTGTGGACCCTCAACCTATTGATCAAGTAGAAACCTCTAGCCAAGAGGTCCTTCAGTCTCCATTTTACGGAATGTCCAGTGGTGCTAAGGCTATTACACAAGGAAGATCTATAGAAACTGCCATAAGGGAAGCTCAATGCTTGTCTAGAAGTATGCTTGATCAAGACCAAGGTCAATATTTGCCTCTTGTATAAGAGAATAATTCCAATGATGATCAAGGTCAAGTTGATGGTCAAGACGAGGACCAAAATGATGAAGTGATCCCCACAAGAAACAACAAGGAGATTGAAACTCGTTGCCAAGCTAGAATGGATAGGATATTTGAATTGAGAGACCACACTCTTGAGAATGTGGTAGGAGATCTAAGAAGAGGGATATCCACTCGAGCTCAACTGAAGAACTTTGGTTCTGGATGTCTATGATGGGCGAATTGAGAGTATTTCTTGGTTTTGAGATCAAGCAAGTGAGAGGAGGAACATTCTTCAACCAAGCCAAGTATACTCAATATATGCTCAAAAGATTCAACATGAAAGATCTAAATGGAGATCCCACTCCCATGGCAACAAAGACTCATCTTGAACTAAACCCAAATGGTAAAGATGTGGAACAAAAGGTATGCCGGTCCATGATTGGCTCTTTGCTTTACCTTTGTGCATCTAGACCCAATATTGTGTTGAATGTAGGAGTGTGTGCAAGATATCAAGCGGCACCTAAAGAAAGCCATTTGATGACGGTTGATGGCTCGGTGTTGATGTAGAGCTCGTTGGGAACCCCAAGAGGAAGGTATGATGAGCACAGCCGCAAGTTTCCCTCAGTTATGAAACCAAGGTTTAATCGAACCAGTAGGAGCAAGGAAACACCCCAAAGGTGTTGCTAGCTGAGCCTCGGCAGGGCGCACTACCGGTGCTAGTAGCAACGTGGAGACCTGCACAACACAACCACAGAACTTTGTCCCCAACTTGCGATGAGGTTGTCAATCTCACCGTGTTTTGCTGAAAACAAAGGATTAAACGTATCGAATGGAAAGAAGTAATAGTTTGCATAAAGTAATCACAAAGCAGTAAACAGATTGTAGATTGTATGTAAAAGAAAGGACCGGGATCCATAGTTCACTAGAGGTGGCTCTCCTTAAGATAGATAACATGCTGGGTGAACAAATTACAGCGGGGCAATTGACAAACATCGAGAAAGCAATACATGCATATACTAATCATCTTGACTCCTTTGAGATTCGATTAGGCATTACAACATTATACATAGACCACCATCCAACTGCATCTATGACTAATAATCCACCTTCAGGTTATCATCCGAACCCCCTCCAGTATTAAGTTGCAAGCAATAGATTATTGCTTTACGAATTGCGTGTAAAGTAAACAATACGATTATTCTATGAACAAAGGATTGTTGTTTTCTCCATAGTAGCAACAGCACATCTAGTACCTTAGAGATTTCTGTCACTTCCCCAGATTACTAGAGGCATGAACCCACTATCGAGCATAAATACTAACTCTTGGACTTGCTAGCATCTACTTGGCCAAGATATCTACTAACAACGGAAAGCATGCAAGATCACAAATAACAAAGACATGATAGAATCAATAATCAATCTGAAATAGCATCTCAATATCCATCGAATCCCCGCAAACACAACATGCAGAATTACAAATAGATGATCTTGATCATGAATGGAGCTCACAAGATCTAGACATGAAAGCACAAAGGAGGAGAACCAGCCATCTAGCTACTACATGGATCCGTAGTCCACGGATGAACTACTCATGCATCACACCGGAAGCTTGCATGAGGATGAAGAAGGCCTCCAGGGTGAATTCCCCTCTCTGGCAGGGTGCCGGGAAGAGCTTCAGATCCCTCCCAATCTAGGGATGGAGATGACGGCGGCTACAGACTCTTTCATGGATTTTTGATCGGGTACTTAGGGTTTTCGTCCCGAGGGCGTCTTATAGGCGGAAGGAGAGGCCGAGGGGGTGCTAGGCTCGGTCGTGCGGCCAGGTGGTGTGGCCGGCCTGCAGCCCTTCTCTGTCTCGTATTCTGGCATCTGATGACTTCTGGAAAAATAGGCACTTTGGCTTTTGCCCCATCCAATTCCGAGAATATTCATTTTCTAACTTTCCTGGAACCAAAAACAACAGAAAACAGGCAGCTAGCACTATGGCTCTTGTTAATAGGTTAGTCCAAGAAATCATATGAAAAGTACTCCAAAGTGTGGACAAAACACAAGAAAGTGGATAAAACCAAGCATGGAACATCAAAAATTATAGATACATTTGCAATGTATCAACGGTCAAAAGAATCTTTTGATATTTGGTTCATACCCCAAACTATGGTATTTGGTATCCTAGGGGCTCAGCTTTCTCTCTTTGTGGTTACATGGATTCGTATTGGGCTGGTGACAAGGATGATAGAAAATCAACCTCCGGGGCTTGCCAGTTCCTTGGGAGGTCCTTGGTGTGTTGGTATTCTAAGAAGCAAAATTGTATATCTCTTCTCCACCGCCGAAGCCAAGTATGTGGCAGCTGCTAGTGCTTGTACTCAATTGCTATGGATGAGGAAAACTTTAAAGGAATACGGTGTCCATTGTGACAAAGTTCCTCTTCTATGTGACAATGAAAGTGCTATCAAGATTGCCTATAACCCAGTGGATCATACAAGGACAAAGCATATTAAGATTCGTCATCACTTCATTAGAGATCATGTTGCTCGAGGTGATATTGAGCTATCCTATGTGTCAACCAAAGACCAACTTGCCGAAATTTTCATGAAGCCACTTGATGAAGCAAGGTTTTGTTATTTGAGGAATGAACTAAATATCGTAGATTCTAGGAGTTTGACTTGATTACCTTGCATACTCACCTATGTCTTGACTCATATTTGGTATAGGTGCAGGCATGGAGATAGGGGGAGTCCGGTCCTAATACATTGGACTATCCCTCCCCCCATAATGCCAAAATTAAGAAATTCAATTCTCATAATATCATTGTAAGATATGTGAGCTTCATTGATGAGTAGTGGCTATGAACCCAAGGATAATTCTTCGCAGTGTCATGACACAAACTCTTACATGGTGGCCTCGGCCACCACCCTCTTCTCATTGAAGAGTTGGTTCTTAGTTCATGTTTGTTTGGAGCGTTAATGAACATTTGAATGGATTTCTATGGTTTCCTTGATTCTTCACAGTAGGTCATCTTAACCCAAGCCTATTCCTTGTCCTATAAACACCCTCTCTCTCATATATGTCCCCATACACAAATCATGGAGCTTTTGGTCGAGGAGGACCGGAGTCTCTGGTGTGCTTACACCGGAGTCTCCGGTGTAGGCCAGAGTCTTCGGTGTAGACCGGAGTCTCCGGTCCGGACGGTTTCAGGCCACATATAGGGAGGACGGGGTGAACTGAAACAGACAGTTTCATTCATCCACCCCCGTCCTCCCCTCTCTACCCCGTCGCCTCCTCCTCCAAAACTCCTCCCTAGAGGTCAAGAAGCCCCCGGGATCCGCCATGCCATCGGCCAACCTTCTTCCCTCCACCATTGGGTGATTCCCAATGATGGAATCAATCCCATGGACAGATATGGTACCTCTCCTCCTCTTTTTTCTCCTAGGGTTCATCCCTTTATTTGTTTTTGAGGATTGGTACTGTTTTTGTCCACGGGAATCTCGTGTATGCATGCACACTAGTACATTAGTCTTGTTGTCTTGTTCGATCTGTTGGATTCAACCCCTACTAGAGCCTCCATGTTCTTCCCCCGAGCCTTCCGACCGGAAACTCCGGCCTTAGGGCTAGAGACTCCGGTCTAGGCCGGAGACTCCGGTCCTCAGGACCGGAGACTCCGATCTGAACTAGAGACTCCGGTGTGGACTGCGGAGACTCTGGTGTGGAATGGATCAAACACATCTCGCAATGCCTCAAGGGTCTTGTGCTGCCTCCTTGGGATATATATACTTACCTCCATGCTATCTCCCTCACTGATGTTCACAGGTCCTGGCTCTTGTCGTCCTCCTCGCACCAAGTCCAAGCTAAAGAGGGCGGATCCTTGCTATGATGAGTCCGAGGGTCAGTATATTGTGCCCCCGTCCAACCGAAGACAGCAGGCCCGTGATGCAGCATACATGAGGAGGGAGCAGGACAGGGTTGAGGAAGAGAACCGTGCTAAGAGGGCAAAGTATGAAATCTTCAGTCTTTGGCCCACATGTCAAAGAAGGAGTACCGTGAGCTGCAGAAAACTGACTTCTATGATTTGCCTCGCACCAGCGAGGACCCATGCTACTGGAGGAACGAGCAAGCTGTTTTCATGAAAGACATTTATAGTGTGCTCAAGAGGTCTCCTGTGTGTCCTCAGAAGTATATGAGTGTTGAGCAGATGAGGAAGAGCCCCTACTTCTCTGATGCACTGTGGGTTTGTGAGAAGTTAGGGTTGTTCAACTTGATGGAGCTCCGTGAAGATTACAACATCACTCTTGTGCAGCAGTTTAATGCCACAGTTGTGTTTGGTACTGACCAAGCCAGGACTATGACTTGGATGACTGGAAACCACCGCTACTCTGCAACGTTCTACGATTTTGCTGAAGCCATCTTTGAGACCTTCCAGGGCGCGTCCTCTCCTTTTGGGGTGCGCATGCACTCAGCAGCACTTGGGGTGAACAAGATCAAGCTTGCCCCTTTGTATGGCAGTGAGGGTGTTGTGGGCGGGTCCAAGGGACTCAAGCCTCTCTACAATCTGATATTGAGGATATTCCGCCAGACCATCTCCCCGAGTGCTGTAAATGATGATGCCATTAGATGTGGTCTGGTCAACTGGTTATATCATACCCACAGGATTTACAATGTTGGGCCCGAGGAAGATGCGGATCCTATTGATGTTATGGACTTCATATTTGAGGAGATGTACCATGCAATTCTATACAAGAAGGCTCCTCCATATGCACCACTTGTCATGAGACTCATCAACACACAGGATCATGGGTCCCCACTCGGCTTGGCTCCCAACCTTACCGAGCACACTCTTGTATCACTACAGCAGAAGGGACACATGGGGCCTACTCCTAGACGCTCCTATGCCAATGAGGAGGTGGAGATCTCAGAGACCGAGAGGGATCCTACTAGGGCTCAGAGGAAGAGTGCCTCCAATGCACCCCTGCCTCCCATGACATGTGACTATGTTCATGAGAGGTTCAAGAAGGCCTCATTCTGGGAGAGAACCCTTTGTTGCATGAATGTGGACATCTGCAAGCAACAGCATGCCTCCTACAAGAGCAACCGTTGCATAGAGAAACTCCTCAAGGAGATTAAGCCTCATGGTGCAGCAGATGATGAGGAAGGTGAGGATGAGTACACTGATGAGCATAGCGCTCAACCCTCCACTGAGTCAAACTACACGCTTTCCTTTGGGGCATGGAATGCCCAACAGGAGAGTTTGGTGGATTGGAAGACTTTTTCTGATGTCACTTCTGGATATGGTACCAGAATACCTCCTCTTCTCGCCCTCACGGCAAAGGGCCTGCTGCTCTAGATAGTGATGATGACTATGATGATGAGGATGAGGATTGGGATATGGAGGAGGAGGACGATGATGATGACGACGAGGACTACTGATCTGTTGGGGCGCTAGTTTAGGTCTTTTCCCTTTTTTGGTATTTCGATGCCAAAGGGGGAGAAGACATTGTCATCAAGATTTGCATGGGCTTGGTTTTTATTCTTATTTGCTATCTCGACCTTCGTACGTATTTGCCTTGTGTTCTTGCGAGATACTATTTTCTATTCGTGTGTGACTCTATGTTTGCTCCTACATTATTGTAACTCGTGTGAGAACTATGTTCTTTATCTATGTATTGTCTACTATGCATGTTTTGCGTGTTTATCTTAGTGCACATAGTTAGGGGAGCATTAATATTTACTACAAATTATTTTCATGTAAAATCACTCGTTGTCATCGAACACCAAAAAGAGGGCGATTGAAAGGACATTTACTGTCATAATCACTTTTGGTGTTCGTTAACAACAAGTAGATCATTTTACAGTATGGTATTGTCTACAGGTTGGTTTAATGCAAAGTGAAAAGGACCCTTGGCCTATGGAACTTACACTGTAGTATTTACATGTTCCTGGGTTTTCTAGACCAGAGTCTCCGGTGTGGACCGGAGTCTTCCCAGGAATCTCCGGGGGGCTCTAGATTTCTGCCTAGGACAGACTGTGTGCCGGTCCGGAGAAAGGTCCAGAGACTGACCGGAGTCTCCGGTCCCAAACCTCTGACCGGAGTCTCCGGTGTGGTTGGACCGGAGTCTCCGGTCCACTTGGCTCACACAAGGGTTGGGTCAATCTGCCTGCTGGTCCGGAGGCTGGTCCGGAGGCTGGTCCGGAATATCCGGTCTGGACCAGAGTCTCCGGTGTATAGACCGGAGTCTCCGGTCTGACTTTTCTCCAACGGTCAGAAAATGGTTCAGTGGAGTGAAGGGCTATAAATAGAGGACCTTATCCCCTTCCTCCAGCTGCTCATCCACCTCAAGAACACCATGCCCATTTGAGCCACCAAATCAACAAGATCTCTTCATCCAACCATCCAAATTCATTGATCTTTGGAGAATCGAAGGAGGAGGCCTTGATCTACAGCTTCACCAAGAGAGATCTTCATTTCCCCCGCATTCACTTGAGGGCCCCATGCTCTAGTGTTTCTTTGGAAACCCTAGCTTTTGATTTGGTTCTTACTAGCTTGTCTTTAATTTTTTGACAGCTAGCTTGTATTTGGGAGCCTCCAATTAAGTTGTGGATATGTGCCCTGAACTCGTTGTAAAGGTGTCGGCTTCCACCTCGAAGGTTGCCGTATAGTGGAAGGGGTGAATCCAACCCGGAGGGGTGAGGTTCATCGGAGAACAAGGGTGGCCTCTTGTGGCATTGGTGGTTTGAAACCATCCCCTCTCCAAATGTAGACGTACTTCCCCTCAAAAGGAAGGAACTACGAGAAACAAATCCTTGTGTCTCCGCGTGCTCCACTTTGGTTACTTCTATCCTTTACCACACCTTACTTATCTAGTTCTTGCGTAGTATATGTGCTAGGTTGACATATAGGTAAATTCACCATAGTTGCATAATCTAGAGAATTTATCTTTTGTGTCAAACCCTAAATTGAAAAAGAGTAAAAATTGAAGTAGCACCTATTCACCCCCCCCCCCTTCTAGGTGCCTATACGATCCTTTCAACCTATATCACCCAAAAAAACTTCTTCCAAATATAATAGGGTAAATAGTGTCAGCTGGCATATCAACAACTACAAAATCAATAGGAAAGCTTTTGTTTCCGATTGTGACAGTGGCATTATCAACTACTCCCATTGGAATTCTAAGGTTCTTATTAGCTAACATAATTGTCATATCAGTATTTTCAATTGTAGCCGGTTCTATTTCTTGTTTTATTTCTAAGTAGAAATCATAAGATATAACATTAACTTTAGTGCCAAGATCACATAAACCATAATGAGAGGTTTCTTTAAATATGCAGGGAAGAATAGGCTTACCCACATCTTTTACTTTTGTTTTACCTTCAACAAGTATGGAAGTCTCTACATCAAGTTCAACTATGTTAGTGTGAGTACATAGCCATAATTGCTTCCTTGGTTACCTTTTCATCTTTGGTTTCTTCCAGATGTTCCAAAACTTCTGGCATGTTTTCCTCTTCCCTCTTTTCATGTATTGCTTTGACCTGCTCATATTCAAGAATATGCTTTTGTGTAGTGTTAGGGAAAGGCACTTCATAAATTGGTTCTACAGAGGCCAGTGTTGCTTCATCCTCTTTTTTATTTTCTGGTTTGGGTGGTGGATCATACTTAACTGGACCCTACTTTGGAGCTTTAATATGTTCTATAAAAGCTTTAACAACTTGCAGCACAAGATCTGAATCTAAATAAAGTTCTTTAGATAGTTCTTTAACGTGGCCCTTTTTATTATAGTCATGAATACAATCGTGCTCTATTTCTACGACTCCTTCACTTCCTAGACCAAAATTACATGAAACTCTATGATCACGAATTCTATTAAGTAAAGCCCAAGCTTTAGGTATAGGAACATTCATAAAGGCTCCTTCAGCGAAAGAGTCTAGTTCAATTTTATTAGGTTCAATTAAACCGCCATAAAATATATGTAGTAAATACCATTTAGGCAAATCATGATGAGGACATAATCTTAGTAAATCTTTAAATCTAATATAAGCTCTTACTAGTCCTTCATTAGCACGATTCTTCCAAGTCATTATAAGACTCCTGATTCCAAAAGATTTTGACAATGGATAATATTTTGATAGAAATTCGCAAGCTAGATTATCCCAAGTAGTAGTGGCTTCAGGGGGTAGAGATCTATACCATGAGAGAGTTGTACTTGTCAAAGTTTGACTAAAAAGTTTAACCCTTACCTCATCAGTGGTATATCCTGTCAATAGAAAAGTGCCACATATATCTTTAAAACATGCAATATTCTCATATGGATCAGGATCTTCTTCATCTCCGGTAAATTGCTTCTTATGTAAAATACTAAGTAATAGAGGATTTATTTCAAACCCCCTTGCCTTCTCATTGGAGTTGTCTTTTTTATAAATATCATAGGGCTTTCCAAAGTGGTTGAGTGGGCTAACACTAGTCATATGCTCAAACTCCATCATGTTGGTGGATACTTGTAACTCAAAACAAAATTTAGCAAGACAAAAATAAGTAAGCAAAAAACTAAAAGACCTACAACTCTTAGCTCCCCGGCAACGGCGCCAGAAAATAGCTTGATGACTGCAAGAGCACAGATTGTTTGTAGCTAGTTTCGAAATAAAGATATCGATCCCACAGGGAGCAGGAGTCTGAAGTCTAATAACTCTTGGAATAAATATTACGGCGGAAATGCTAGATAAAGTTCTAAGTGACAAGATAAAATGCGAGTATTGTGTAAAAAGGTGTTTTGGGTATAAGAGCAATAATAAAGTAAAGCAAAGTAACTTAATACAGAAAGTAAGTATCGCGTATGTAAGAGAGATTGGAACTGCAGTAGGGAAAACGCGTTCTCAGGGAGTAGCGGATACACCACTAGTATTGTAACGATCTAAGATAAAGATTATTATCATGAACATTCTTAACTATGTATGTGTGGGAGGAAGTCCGTATATGGATGATTTGCCAGCAACCGCTACGCACTTCATCCTCATAAACACAGCAGACAGCAATCGACATCAATCGAATTACTCTGCTATTAAGGGACGTAATCCCATAGGACGTATCCCATGGCATGGATAGTGTTCCGTGAGTTTCCTTGGCTTCCAAGGTTGATACGTAAGGATTTCTAACAGCTTTATAGTCACTGTAAGCACTAGTATGCCTCCGTCTACCAACAAGTAGTTCTCTCCATCAAGTCCCCATGAGAGGCAAATATTGAGAGGTCAACTTCTCTCAATATCAAGATGTAGAGAATCTAACACATGGTCATAGCGATGAATATCATAATAGACTTTATCTTATTTCAATCTCATACGAGGGTTTCTCCATATCCCCAAGAACTAAAGATCTACTCAAACATGGAGGCAATCAACACCATGGCAATGGTAATGGAAACAATCATAGATGAATAGTACTTGTATAAATCCACAACGAGTATAGGAATTACAACAATATCTAGACAGAAAGGTAGATGGGATGGATGGAGATGGTGGTGATGCAGCAGTGGATGATGAAGATCGATGCCTTAGCCTCCTGGATCTGTGCAGGGCGAAGATGGATCCCCGGTGGATTAATTCCCCCTCTAGATGCCTTCTGGAGGTGAGGTTTTGGCGATTTCTGGGTGTTCTGTATGTCGTCTCCCCGAACCAATTACACGGGGTGAAACTATTTGACGAGGAAGAGGCGGTGCCAACTATATGGCCAGAATATTTCCTCCGCCCGTATAGTTGGTCGTTATGCTCTCTATCTCCTCTGTTCACTTCAGGTTTTCTTCTAGTATTATTAATATTTCCCAAATAAGCGGTTTATGTTGCTTTTGACTCCTTTTCTCCTCGGTACAAATGCTTCAATAATTATATCAATTGGATCCATCATATGTCCTGATCCTGGAGAAAATAGACATAAAATGTGCGTGCGAATACCGTAAAATACCAAGATCCCACATCTACAATGCAAAATAATAACATAAAACGTGGTGCAAATATGCACTCATCATATCTATCTAGTTAAAAATAGATCCTAGTGTCAGTGATGCTGGTCTGAGACCCTGCCTGTGCAAAAAAACATGCCTTATCTGGCTGTTTATTATCTGCTGTCCAATATATTCACTCATCGTGTGCTTGCAAGAAAATGAATGTGTAAGATGGAAAATGATTAGATCAAAATGTTGGGATATACCCTGGTAGCCTTGTCTTGATGTTGCCTTTTACTTCTGGCTTGTGGTAGTGATGGCTCGTGATTGATGAGCTCGTTGGGGAACCCCAAGAGGAAGGTATGATGAGCACAGAAGTAAGTTTCCCTCAGTTATGAAACCAAGGTTTAATCGAACCAGTAGGAGCAAGGAAACACCCCAAAGGTGTTGCTAGCTGAGCCTTGGCAGGGCGCACTACCGGTGCTAGTAGCAACATGGAGACCTGCACAACACAACCACAGAACTTTGTCCCCAACTTGCGATGAGGTTGTCAATCTCACCGGTTTTGCTGAAAACAAAGGATTAAACGTATCGAATGGAAGGAAGTAATAGTTTGCAGAAAGTAAACACAAAGCAGTAAAAACAGTTTGTAGATTGTATGTAAAAGAAAGGACCGGGATCCATAGTTCACTAGAGGTGGCTCTCCTTAAGATAGATAACATGCTGGGTGAACAAATTACAGCGGGGAAATTGACAAACATCGAGAAAGCATACAAGCATATACTAAACATCTTGACTCCTTTGAGACTTGATTGGGCATTACAACATTATACATAGACCGCCATCCAACTGCATCTATGACTAATAATCCACCTTCAGGTTATCATCCGAACCCCCTCCAGTATTAAGTTGCAAGCAATAGATTATTGCTTTACGAATTGCGTGTAAATTAAACAACACGATTGTTCTATGAACAAAGGATTGTTGTTTTCTCCCTAGTAGCAACATCACATCTAGTACCTTAGAGATTTCTATCACTTCCCCAGATTACCAGAGACATGAACCCACTATCGAGCATAAATACTAACTCTTGGAGTTGCGAGCATCTACTTGGCCAAGATAGCTACTAACAACGGAAAGCATGCAAGATCACAAATAACAAAGACATGATAGAATCAATAATCAATCTGAAATAGCATCTCAATATCCATCGGATCCCCGCAAACACAACATGCAGAATTACAAATAGATGATCTTGATCATGGACGGAGCTCACAAGATCTAAACATGAAAGCACAAAGGAGGAGAACCAGCCATCTAGCTACTACATGGACCCGTAGTCCAGAGATGAACTACTCACACATCACACCGGAGGCTTGCATGATGATGAAGAAGGCCTCCAGGGTAAATTCCCTCCGTGAGGTGCGGAAGATCTTGATCCTCCGATCTAGGGATGGAGATGACGGCGCCATGACTCTTTTCGTGGATTTTTGATCGGGTACTTAGGGTTTTGGTCCCGAAGGCAATATATAGGCGGAAGGAGAGGCCGAGGGGGTGTTGGGGTCGGCCAAACCACCCCCTGGCGCGGGCTAGGCCTGGCCACGCGACCAGGTGGTGTGGCCGGGCCCAAGCCCTTCTCCGTCTCGTATTCTGGCTAAAGATGTCTTCCGGTAAAATAGCAACTTTGGCTTTTGTCCCGTCCAATTCCGAGAATATTCATTTTCTAACTTCCTGGAATGAAAAACAGCAGAAAACAGGCAGCTGGCACTATGGCTCTTGTTAATAGGTTAGTCCAAGAAATCATATAAAAAGTACTCCAAAGTGTGGACAAAACACAAGAAAGTAGATAAAACCAAGCATGGAACATCAAAAATTATAGATACATTTGCAATGTATCAACATCTCAAGCTTAACTCCTGCTCGTCCTCGAGTAGGTAAGTGATAAAAAGAAAGAATATTTTTTGAGGTGACATGCACCATCAAAAACTTGATCAAAGTATTTGTAAAACATTCAAAGCTGGGATCATAGTACTTCAATCATAACATGAAAGACAAAGTTCTAGCAATAAGACAAAGAAACTATGTTGCAACATTAAAAGGCACAAACAAAAGATTCATTAATAACAATGCTTTGCAAGATGTTTGTTTGTTTCACATAAAGAAAACATCGCATAATAGTATTTAGCTTGTCCCTCATAGAGTAGCAAACATAAATGCATAGGACACCTTCAAAGTTCATAAGAGTGACTAGATACAAATAGTTTAAAACAAGCAATACCAAGGTATGCATCAATCAACTAGTCTTGGGACAATGCACATAGAACTAAGAATGGCCACTATGCTCTCAAAATAGGTGCATAAAGGTAGAAGGTGGAGACTCAATATAATGGTGGAAGAAAGGCCTTCATAAAAGGAAGTAGGGATTCAAGTCTCATAAAGATCTTCCAAAAATTATGGTACTTAATGGCTTTCAGCTCTCATTGCCCCTATCATAAGCATCTTGAAGTGATTAAGGTTAAAGTGAACAAACTATGGTGTACATGCTTGACGAAGTATAAGTTAGGAATCTCATGTCCCTTGTATACGAGGGTCGCTCCTCATGCTACTCAAGTTTAGTCACCGGTAAGTTCTTGTCATCGTAAGTACATGTGTATCATAGAGAACCGCCAACGGGGTACCCCTTGCCCGATGATACGGAAGAATCCCCATATCAAAATGACAAGGCAAGCAGATAACAAGCATCTCAGCAATCTTCTTATTTACCATGGGAATATGGTGCTTTTTTCTCTCTTTCCTCTTTTCATAATCTCTTTTTTTCTTTTTCTCTTTTTTTCTCAATATAGGACTCTTTTTTATAAGAAGAATGCTTCATAGACAGCTCATTATGGTTACGCTGCAGGTTTCCACCATGTCAGCATGGATTAGACCAGCGGCCTAGGCGTTTCTCTAACACATATACATATCTCCATGAACTCAGAAGCTCCCCTTTCATTTCACACCGACGACATCCATAGACAAAAGAGCATGATATCAACTAGGTACAAAGTACCTGTGCAATGTTGAAAGCGTTCCCCATGACAGCATGGTTCTGCTAATCCCCAACAAATAAGTGTAGGCATATACAACATAGATGACGTGCCATCAAGTTCGTGAGAGCTTTAATCACTAGTTTTCTCATAACAAGTTTAATTTGGAAGGTAAACAAAAACATGAATATACTTGGAATAGCATAAGCTAGTAGGTAGGTATGGTGGACTCTTTGGAATAACTTGGTTTAGGGAGTTGGATGCATGAGTGGAACTCAGACTTGGTTGCGGAGGCTAGCAAAAGACTAGGAGCGACAAACTAAGAGAGCAATAATGGCCATAATCATGCAGAGCGACAAAACATCATTGATCAAAGCATAAAGTGATACTACAAGTTGAAAACTAAAGGGTCATAAAGTCTATGGTGACTTTGGATAGTCATAACATGGTGTGAGCATGCGCAAATCAACCCAAATAAAGCATCAAAGGAGAATACCACTATACTATGCTTTAATATGCTAAAACAACACATGATTCATCCAAGGCACATTAAGCAATCTCAATTGTTTATAACAAGTCATGCTACAGCAAAGAATACTAAGCATAAAGCCAAAACAATATCAAGCATGGCATGACAAAGCATAGGCCACAGTTAAAAACAAGCTCTCTTTACCACTTAAGCATGGACTTTCCTACTCTTTTCCAATCCAAACCAAACTATTTGAAAACCATTGTATGAAAGTGTCATGGTGGTGTCACGGCAGATGCCATGGATAGGCTAAAGGTGGGGACTAATACATGCTAGGGGAATCCAGGGAGGGATAGTGGAGTGATTCTCCACACAGAGGTTTGTATTGCTATATCTCCAAGATTACAAGTGCTCCTTGAGCTGTATTGGCGAGAGGAGGAAGAAGGAGCTCTCTTACTCTTTCCTACTATTTTTCCCTAGAACTCTAGATCAACTAGCACTATGGAATCACCAAACCAACTAGAGCTCAACCAACCCCCTCTACCAGAGACCTAGCCCCCCTTATATAGAGGAAGTTCGGTCCCTGCCTAGGGCATACGTGGAGGCATATTCCTAAGAATATGCCCCCTCCCAAAGTGGTAACCCGACCGGGGTGCTTTTCCCCAGCGTCACACATCCTTTAGCGACATAAGCCTCTGCGGCGCCTGCGTCAGCCGACATGAGCGTCGTCACCCTTGTCGGCCACGACCCGGTGGTCCTGCCCTTGCTTTCTCTGCTCATGCAGTGCGTACCGGACCTTCTTTTTGACTAGAGAGATTCCTTCCTTCTCCCAGAAGCTAAGCGAGGACCCGGATCATAGTAGATCCAGCCACACCTGTTCCTGCATATAAGTTAGATAAGCACTTCCGACTTACTCCTTAACTTTTTGACCAGAGAGATTCCTTCCTTCTCCCAGAAGCTAAGCGAGGACCCGGATCATAGTAGATCCAGCCACACCTGTTCCTGCAAATAAGTTAGATAAGCACTTCCGACTTACTCCTTAAGTCGGATGAGACAATGTTAGGCAACCCCCCCCCCCTGGTCCGGGTTACTCCGTGATCCGGCCTGCCTTGAGGTGACTCGGCCAGCATCCGCTTTGACCTTGCCGAACCTCGGCTAACTCGGCCCTTATACCCGGAGTGACCCTACCCGGGGGTATCCCCCCAACATTAGTCCCCGAAGCTGGTGCGGTCTTAGCTGCCTTGGCCGCTAAGGCCACATCAGGTTCATTTATGTTCGAGCCTCAGACGTTGAATTCCGGGTTAGCTCCTTATCTCGGATTATATGGATTTACGTTCCCTTCGCACGTTCCAAGTTTTCAATTGCCGGCCAGGTCACCACTTTGGCTCGGATCCCATGGTTATCATGGTTCGATCCGGGCCCCGTTTCCTTCTCTCATATGCCAACCCACGTGGAGGCTAATCATTACCTCGTCTTATTTTAAGGGCCTGCATGAACCGCCACAAGAATTGCCGTTATCACCGTGCGTGGGTCACGCCATGCCTCCTCGTTTACCGCATCAGCGTCGTCCACAGGGATTGCTTCTACTCTGTGGCCCCCTGTGTGGCTTTTTTCTGATTGGCTGATGCAGGTGATACACGGCCACACCGTGCGGCTCGTCGGCGCAGCGCGATCCCACTCATCCATCTCTGGGGGTGGTTAAATAGTGGAGGGGCGCACCCCTTAGCGTTTTTCCACTTCTGCGCCCCTCTGCCCATTGTGTTTCTCCTTCGTCTTCCTAGCGACCGCGCCGCCACCAGTGCTTCTAGCAGCAGCGCCGCTGCCGCACCTTCCCCGTGCCTCCGCACCGCAGCCCCCGCTGCGCAGCTTCTTCGCCATGGGTCCACGCCAATCTAGGCCACAGACCCCGCCGCCGCTAGCTCCAGCGAGGATAGCGGATACGAGATGACGGAGGAGGAGCTCGTCGTCGGCGAGCAGGAGATGGAGGAGGACGCCGGCGTGACATGGCGTGGGCCGGTTCATGGGTCTGTCAAGATGACATTGACTGGCTCTACCGGACCAGGCGCATTCCCGCCAGCGTCACCGCTCGTCTCCCCTCCGCCGAACTGGCCCCCTCACCCAATTCGGGTGAGTTTGTTGTATTCCTGTCCCACTTCCAACGGGGATTTGGTCTGCCGGTGAGCGATTTCTTCCGGGATTGGGTTAGGACCTACCACTTGCAGCTGCACCATCTCCCGGCGAACGCTATCACCTCTCTTTCCGCCTTTGCCTCTACGATCGAAGGCTACACCGGACTATGGCCCATGAAGGAACTGTGGATCCGGTTCTTCGTCCTTTGTCGCAACGTCTTCCCCAATATCCATGTAGAGTCGGAGGATAAGCAGCTCACCCAATTCGGAGCTGCCTCCATCTTGCCCCAGAGGTTTTCGGTCTTTCCCCGGGTCACCGGGCTTGACTCCTGCAAAGGATGGGCCCGGACCTTCTTCTACGTCCGGAATGAGGGTACTGAAGATTTGATTCGGTTGCTGCCCTACGTTCCGGGTCTACCTGACACGGATTTCTGGGAGGAGGTCCCCAAGAAATCTACAGCTCTGGCCAACCAAGTTAACAAGAGGTTCGCGGAGCTGAAGAAGCTCGGATTGCGCAACGAGGATGCTATGATCACGTTCGTGCGCAACCGAATCTCTCCCCTCCAGAAGCGCACCCACAAGTTGTGCCACATGAGTTTCGGCCGTGACCCCAACCGAACCTCCTCCTTCGAGTTGAGCAACACGGAGATCTTTCACCGGGTTAAGGCTCTTTTCACCACCCACAAGGATTTCTCCACTGAATGGACGTGGGGAATTGAGCACTACTGTCATGACAGGCTCCCTCTCGTGGTAAGCTTCACGGGGCAAACTTATTTCGGATCAAGTATGTGTCGGTTTTTGTTGTATTCTTGACTCTGTTCTTCATGCTTTTTCTCAGCTGTACCTTCAGCAAACTCTCGAGGATGGTACGGACCTGACCCTTAAGTGGGTGCCAGACCGAGAAATCTTGGATGAGGAGGAGCCGGACCAGGAGATGTTCCTCCCTATGACCGACGCTACCAAACGACCCAGCAGTAAATTCTCTTCTCTTAGAGATTGGCCCGATGATAAGGATGACTCGGATGTCGACGTGATTGAACCTGTGGAGGTTGTCCCTCTTTCTTTTGCCTTTCCGGCATCAGCTAACCCCGGTGGGCATATCCACGAGGATCCTCCACTTGCTACGGGCGAGCAGTTCCGTGGCGTCAAGAAGAAGCGGAGTCATCAAGTTCTTCCTCCGAACCTTCTCAACCCACAAAAAGGCAAAAGAAGGCCGGAGACAAGACTGCCTCCAAGCGGACAGGCAAAGCCCCGGCACGGAGGGCCCAGAAACCAAAGGAGGCCGAAACCTCGGATGCATAAGTCATTTTTCATTGCGTAACTCATTTTTCCTTGCATCGTGGTAATTTCTCTCCTGACATTATTCTCTTTTTCAGTCCTCCGGTGGAGGTCCCTCAGAGCGGATCAAGCATCTCTTCACCCCTTCGGACTGGCCCTTCTCCTCCTCGTGACGACGAGTCACGCCCACTGAGCCCTATTCCGGAGGGTTTTGCGGGTGCTTCGGGTTCCGCAGTGCCTCATCGAGAGGAACGCGACCTCGGAGCGGGAGGGGTCGGTCCAGCCGAGGCGACGGCGTCCACCAGTTCGGCATCGCCGCAACCAGCAACCACCGAGTCTATCACAACACCAGCACCAGCAGCAGCTCTATTACCAACGACCGAGCCAGCACCTGTCCCGGCACCAACGAAACCAGCAACAGCTCCAAGTCCAGCCACAAGAGCTCCAGTGCCAAGTTCTTCTGCCTCGTCCGAGTCATCTCAGCCTCGGCGAGGAACTACTGCAGCAGCTTCTAAAGGGAAATCCACCATGGTTACTTCTTCCTAGCAAGCTAAGGGCAAAAAGGGTCCGGATACTGCCAAGTCTGTATCCGTCGAGGCCAGGCAGCGAACCCTATCGTCGATGCTTCAAAAGAAATCACCAGCAGCGACGGATGTTCCTACCGAGCCAACTAATGCGCAGCAGATGATTCTGCACACCATCCCAGCTCTTGCCCTAATTGAGAGGAAAGAAGCTCATGCGAAGGGCTTGGTGGCACCCCATATGCCCACTGGCGAGCGGTACCCTCCGAGCCTTATCGAGTTCATCATGAACTGGAACAAGGCGGAGTTCGTCCACAACGACGATCTCCCGGAAAAGTTCGGCCCCGCAGAATTTTCCGCCCAGATGAATACCGCCGCTAAGGCAATTAACCTCGCGGGGCGAATGATGGAGGTATGTCGTTTCTCCTTTACATGCTGTAGATAATAACCATTAGTCCCCGAGCCTCCGGTGGAGTAGCTTGTTACTCGGCCGGATGCTCATTAGAAAACTAACGTAGCTGCATGTAAACTTCGAATCTGCACACACCTAGAGCCGGGTTAAGTTCCACTTGGCCTGGATCTTCTACACTTCGAATATGCACAGACCTAGAGCCGGGTTAAGTTGCACTTGGCTCGGATCTTGTACACTTCGAATCTACACACAGCTAGAGCCGGGTTAAGTTCCACTTGGCCCGGATCTTGTACACTTCGAATATGCACACACCTAGAGCCGGGTTAAGTTCGACTTGGCCCGGATCTTGTACACTTCGAATATGCACACACCTAGAGTCGGGTTAAGTTCCACTTGGCCCGGATCTTGTACACTTCGAATATGCACACACCTAGAGCCGGGTTAAGTTCCACTTGGCCCGGATCTTGTACACTTCGATTCTTCACACACCTAGAGCCGGATTAAGTTCCACTTGGCCCGGATCTTGTACACTTCGAACATGCACCAAGCTAATTTTACACTTCTGTACTTTTTTCAGGTAACTACCAATCGCCGGAGCGCTGAATTCCAACGCCTGCTTGATACCCACAAGATGCTACGTGCAAAACATGTTGCACTTGGTGCAGAACATGAAAAGAGGGGTAATTTTCTACCTGGCATCCCTCCGTTTTTCTTTACTTTTTTCCGCCGGACTAATCTCCTCATTCGGTTTCTGCAGCTGGGGTGGAGGCTGAGAACAAGATTATGAGGAAGAACTTGGAGGAAATCCGGGGTATGTCCTCTTTTGTTCGACCTCGTAATGTTTTCCATTTCTTCTTCTCCTTGGCTCGGCAAACATTCACTCCTCGGCTCTACCGGGTCGACATACTATTTCAGCATTGCTTGAGGATAGTGTGCCCGTGCCTGATATGATGCTGCATTTTCTCGAACAAGCAAGGCAGCATCAAGCCAAGCTGAAGAAAAAGGATGATGAGCTTGCTCTCCTCCGGACTAAGGACGACGAGATTGCCAAGCTCAAGGCTGAGATGGAGAAGATGAAGGCCCAGCACCGAACCAAGCTCCAAAAGGTTGGCGAACTTCCGTAAGAGCGTGAGCCTTACTCTAGATCTCCAAGGACTAGGACCTACTCAGAGAATCCGACCTCCAGCTTGGGTCGGCAACGCTGAGCTTGAGCAACTTCAAGAAAGACGATGCCTGCATCAAGGAGTTAACCCGGATCCATAGCCATATTTCTCGTAAGTTCCTTTCCCTTGTCCGACATAACTCTCTGGGTTACCTCATATGTCTTTTCTTTACCTTCTTCCTTTGCCTTGTTTCCAGACCACTTTCCAGAGGGTACTGCTATTGCAAGCGCTGCTATTGCCAAATTTCGCCGAGAAAGGGGTACTCCCATTGCTCTTGATGGTGAGAACATTCCCTTGGACATGGAGGACCTATTGGTCATCTTGTCCTCTCGCGTGGAGACCATCAAGAATTATGGCAAGGATATCCTCGACGTTGCAGTTCGCATTTTCAATATGTTCTGGCTCGGAAAGAGTAGCCCGGAGACCATCGCAATTCTTGTCGAGAAGTTAATGGAAGTTGAGACCCAGCTTGACCTCTGGAGAGATTCTGCTGGTTGTACTGCAGCTAACACCATCCTTCACCATATTCTCACATGGTACGAGAAGATCGACCTCAGCCTCCTTACACACCGGCGCACCGGATCCAGATGGACCGATGATCCGGAGTGGGTAGCTCGGCGCCATGCTTGCGCCTACAGTCTCGTCGAATATTCTCCTATTCATGAGTGGGTTGAAGGACCGAGATTCCTGGAATTCGCTGGGGACGAGCACAATGAGAACATCGAAGATGGGTCGGATGAGGGCGAAGAAGATGATGCTTCAGATATTGAAGACATCAACGACGACGCCGAACTTCCTCCTCCTGCTGCTCCTTAGTTCCAAAAAACTTGAAAATTTTATCAGATCCCCGGTATGCCGGGTGCAATTGTATGCTGGATATGTGATATTTTGCTACTACATTTCTATGCTGGATTAACTTGGGCGCAGTCCCCGAGTTTCATTTTCTTGTTCGTTCAATTCTCTGGCTCGGTCCGTGTCTACCTTGATTCGGTTTTACGACTTATGAACCCGAGCTTCAAAAATTGTTTTAACAATACTTAGAAGCTTTGAGGCTTGGCTCAAAATAATTCAGCATAATAACTTGAAAATAAATACAGGGTTAGTCCGAAAAACAAGCGTTAGCTCGAATAAACTCGCTTCCTTAGTCGTTTTTCATGTGCTACGCAATTCCAAACTTGTTCCCTTGCTTGCCATGAAGCCAATTCTTGCTGGACAGAAGCAAGTCGAAGGGTTAGGTTTTTGGTGCTCACACATTACTAATCCGGGTTAAGTAGAACGACTTATTCCAGCTACCGCATAAAAAATAACAACAAACATTATTAAGGCAGTCCCCGAGTTACTGCTTGAGACGCTGCTATTTCATTGATAAGCTCATTGCCGACATACATACCGACATATGAGACGACTCGGATACATACACTTCTTAGCTAAGTGTAGAAGGGACGAAGTAGTGCTACATTCCACGGTCGCTTGGATTCTTCTCCGGACTTGTCCGCCTTGTTCTTTTCTTGTGGCTTTGCATCTATGAGATAGTAAGAATCATTGTGCAATGCTTTGCTCATAATGAATGGCCCTTCCCATGGGGGGGATAATTTATGCATGCCAGTAATACGTTGTACCAACCGGAGCACCAGATCGCCTTCCCGAAAGACTCGGGGGCACACTTTCCGGCTATGGTAGCGTCGGAGATTTTGCTGATATATGGCGGATCTGGACAGCGCCAGTTCTCTCGCTTCTTCCAGCAGATCAACATCATTTTGCTGGGCTTCTTGCACTTCGGCTTCTGTGTATTGGGTGACCCTAGGCGAATCATGCTCTATGTCGGCTGGTAATACAGCTTCTGACCCATATACCAGAAAAAATGGCGTATAGCCTGTTGATCGATTCGGAGTTGTTCTTAAGCTCCATAGTACCGCTGGTAGTTCTTCTATCCAGCCCCCCGCTGATCTTTGCAGCGGCTCAATGAGCCGGGGTTTTATCCCGGATAATACTAATCTGTTGGATCTTTCCACTTGTCCAATCGATGCGGGGTGGGCTACCGAGGCGACATCGAGTCGGATCTTCTTATCTCGGCAGAAGCGCGCAAATGCTCCTTCCGCAAAATTTGTTCCATTATCGGTTATAATACTGTGTGGATAACCGTATCTCAAGATGATGTCTTTGAGAAATGTCACGGTTGTAGCTCCATCACATTTTCTTATAGGTTTAACTTCAATCCATTTTGTAAACTTGTCCACCATGACCAAAATGTGTGTCATGTTGCCTCTCGCCGGTTTGAACGGGCCAACCATATCCAAGCACCATACAGCAAATGGCCACGTAATTGGTATGGTCTTGAGTTCCAACATAGGCATATGTGTCTTGGTAGCGTACCTTTGACAACCATTGAATTTTCTCACCAGATCTTCTGCTTGTTCCAAGGCACTTAGCCAGTAGAATCCATGCCGGAACGCCTTTGCCACCAAGGCTCGGGATGAGGCATGATGCCCGCATTCTCCTTGGTGTATATCTCGGAGGATGTCAAGCCCTTCTTCCGGGTCAATGCATCATTGGAGGACATTGGTTACACTCTGTTTGTACAACTCGGAATTGATGATTGTGTATGCTTTTGCTCTCCTCTGAGTTTGCCTAGCTAACACCTCCTCAGCGGGTAACGTTCCGTCTTTCAAGAATTGGAATATAGGCAGTGCCCAAGCTGGTATTGCTCCTGGAGGGAACATCTCCTCATCAATTTCCATCTGATCCACCGGCATAACTTCAGCCGGATCACGCTGAGCAGTCCCCGGGTCTAGCGAGGTAGTCCCCGGGTTTGCTGATGCAGTCCCCGGGTCTCACGCACTTCCTCCCTTGTCAATGTCCATGGGCTCAGCTCCGGATTCCGTATTTTCCGGGACATAGATCGAGTCAGTTCCTGGGGACGGCCTGATAGATGGTTTTCTGAGGTGTTCCAATGCTACACCCGGTGGAATTGCCTGTCTGGTCGATCCGAGCTTTGACAACATGTCGGCAGCCTCGTTTTCCACCCGGGGTACATGGTGAAATATACACCCCTCAAAGTAACCGGATATCTTCTGTACGTGAAATTTGTATAGCGCCATGTTTGGATCCAGGGCGTCCCACACTCCGGACACCTGCTGCACCACCAGATCCGAGTCACCAAAGCATATTATCCGACGTATGCCAATTTCCTTTGCCACTTTGAGCCCATGCACAAGAGCCTCATACTCAGCGACATTGTTTGATGCCGCGAAATGGATCTGCAATACGTACTTTAGCTGGTCCTTCTTTGGCGAGGTAAGCACAACCCCGGCGCCTAGCCCGGTTTTGGTTTTCGACCCGTCAAAGTGCATCCTCCAGTAATTCGGATCTGGTGGCGGTGGTTCGTATTGTACCTCGGCCCAATCCACAAAAAAGTCCGCCACACGAGATTTGATCGCTTCTTCGTCAGATTAGCGCATAAGGGGCTAACTCAATTGCCCATTTTACAATTCTGCCACTCGCATCCTTGTTACCCATTATCTCGGATATGGGAGCTTCACATATTACTTTGATAGGGTGCTCCTCGAAGTAATGCTTTAATTTCTTTGCCGCCATATAGACACCGTATGCCACCTTTTGAAAGTGCGGGTAGTTCTGTTTTGAGGCAGATAATACCTCGCTCAGGTAGTATACTGGCCTCTGCACCGACTTGCCCTCTTCATTGCGCTCCACTACAATTACTGCACTTACAACTCGGTTGGTTGCGGCTATGTAGAGCAACATTGGCTCCTTTGATAGTGGAGAGGCTAACACTGGCGCAGTGGCCAACATCTATTTTAAGTGGGCAAAGGCTTCATCGGCCTGTGGCGTCCAAACGAATTTATCCGACTTTTTCATGAGTTGGTAGAGAGGTAGTGCCTTTTCTCCCAATCGACACACAAACCGACTCAACGATGCCAGGCATCCAGTGAACTTTTGGACATCGTTAAGACACTTCGGCAGCTCCATTCGTTCGATGGCTCGGATCTTAGTTGGATGAACTTTGATACCTCAGCTGGAGACGAGAAATCCGAGTAATTTTCCTGCTGGGACACCGAAGGTACATTTTTCCGGGTTAAGCTTCATCCGGAACCTTCTCAAGTTCGCGAATGTTTGCCTTATGTCGTCAAGGAGCGTTGTGCTTTCCTTGGTCTTGATAACCACATCATCCACGTATACTTGTACGTTTTGACCTATTTGGTCGTGCAAACATTTTTGCATACATCTTTGGTACATTGCACCCGCATTACGTAAACCAAACGGCATAGTGCGATAGCAGTAAGCCCCGTACGAGGTAATAAACGCGGTCTTTATTTGATCATCCGGGTTCAGAGGTATCTGGTGGAAGCCAGAATATGCATCAATGAATGACAACAGTTCGCATCCCGCGGTCGAGTCTATGACCTGATCTATCCTCGGCAGTGGAAATGGATCTTTTGGACACGCCTTGTTCAGGTTCGTGTAATCGATACACATATGCCAAACCACTGCCACGTTCGGATCGTCTTTCTTCTTTTCGACCAGCACCGGATTAGAGAGCCAATCCGGATACAGTACCTCCATGATAAATCCTGCTGCCAGTAACCGAGCTATCTCGCTCCAATGACTTTTCTCCTATCCGGTGAAGCGAGAGGTTGCTTCACCGCCTTGCTCGGTCTTACGTTCAAAGAGTGCTCGCCAACTCCTGAACACCTTGCAAGTCTTGTGTAGACCAAGCAAAAATATCCCGATTCTCACGGAGGAAGTTGACGAGCTCGCTTTCCTATTTGTCAGTTAACCTGGCACCAATTGTTACGGTGCGCTACGGGAACATGTTATCAACTGGAACCTTCTTGGTGTCTTTTGCGGCTTGAAATGAAACGCTGCCATGCGGGTTACTTAATGCCGGCATATATTGCTGCGCGGACTGAGCTAATGCCGCCACCTCTTGGATTTTTCTTTTCTCTTGCACAATCACGAGTGACTCGGCTAGGTTAGACCCGGCTGAAGCACACTCAATGGAACGTCGGAAATCTCTAGCAATGGTGATTAGTCCATTTGGCCCAGGCAACTTCATCTTCAGATAACTGATGTGACAGCTTGCCATGAATTTGTTCAATGCTGGTCTTTCGAGTAACGCATGATATGCACTTTCCAAGTTCACCACTTCAAACTCCAGATTTTCAGTTCGGCAGTTATCCCTTATGCCAAATAGCACGTCGACCCGGACTTTGCCTATGGGCTCACAAGAAATGCCTGGTACAATGCCATGGAAATTTGTTCTCGCAGCCTGGAGCATGTTCTCCGAGATGCCCAACTTGCGCATCGTATCCGCATACATGATGTTAATGCTACTGCCATTATCAATCAAAACCTTGGAGAACCTCACATTGATGTTCGGTCCAATGAATGTCGGATCTAGCACTAGTGCATATGAACCTGGACTTGGCATAAGTTTAGGATGATCTTTGATGTTCCAGGTGATTTCCTGGTCCGACCAAGGCATGTACCTCGTCACTGCTGGCATGACTGCATTGACCTCCATATGTCGGCGCTGCAAGCTCTTTCTATCTGTTTCCTCAGTCGTGAACACACAATAACTCTGGTGATGTTCCCTGTACTCATTCCTTCCCTCGTTTCCGGGGTACCTCTGATCCGGCTGTTGCTGATTTTCCACCTGATGCACTGCATCCCTTCTTTCATTGTTGTCATACCTCGGCGGAGGGGGAGGCAACATTAGCTGTTGCGTGTTCGCCCCGGAGAGCAATTGCTGCCGAGGTAACTCCTGCCGAGGTTGCTCATTCCGGGGTGCCTGAGCATTCCCCGAACCACCTTGCTCTATCTTACGCATCCACTCACATTGCCTCGTCGTGTGACCCGCCGGGCTATTTGGATTTGGCATGTGAAACTTACACGGCTGGTCCAGCATCGACTCATAGGTATACCTCGGACGGTCTTCTTTTCTTGCCACTGTTTCTTTTGCTCTAGAGTCCATGTTTTCTTGCCATCATTTCTTGGAGTCCATTGCCCTCCCGTTCTCTAGCGTTGGTTGCTCCCTGCTCTGGGTTGATCTTGATTCACAGCTGCAACTTGTTGCAAACCGTAGCGATGATCCGGTCTGTCATCTCTCCTTTTTCCTCTGTAATCGTTCCTCCGGGATGACCCACCTCCATCCCTCTGATAGTATTCCTCGTTTGACTCATTTGACGCGAGCCTAAGTTGAGTCGGATCGCCCAAAGCATACAAATCAGCAATCCGGATCATCTCTGCCAGCGTAATTGGCATTTTCCTTTGCAACTTCATCCACAGCTCGCTGCCATATCTGCACCCTTGCGCAAACCACACTATGGCCTGTGACTCTATGACACCCTCACACGAGTTTCTTATGATACACCACCGGGTCAAGAATTCACGATCCGTCTCGTTAGGTCTTTGTTTGCACATTGCTAGGGTCTGTGGTCTATTCGGCCTCTGATATGTACTTGAGAAGTTGCTGATAAACATTTCTTCAAAATCTATCCAGCAGTTGATGCTTCCGGGTGGTAAATTATTCAGCCATACTCTAGCGGGGCCTTCCAACATCTGGGGTACGTAACGTACAGCCCATCTCAAGTTGCCAGTTGCAATTTTCACCGCCGTAGCATAGTTTATCAGCCAATCCTCCGGCTTGGTACTGCCGTCATACGTCTTCGTGCCTCTGGGTAACTGGAAGTTTGGTACCGGCGGTTCCTTCATGATCCGGGGTCCAAAGCACGCTGGACCCGGAGGACCTTGACATTCGATCTGTTCCGACCTGTACAGGCGATCCAGTTTTAACCTGGCGTCATCCGGCATTAAATCCCTGCTTCCCAAGCTTGACCCTATCACATGATAGTCCGGTCTAGGGTACCCTGCCTTCACCATCTCCGAATCACCGTCGTTGTATCGGTTTTGCTCTCATTGTGCACCTTTCTGCTGCATACCTCGGCCGGCGCTTTGCTCTTGCCTCGGTATATTCCGCTGCTGCGGTTGTCCCGCTCCTGCGGAGTTGCGCTGTCCGGCATTGCCGCTATAGCGTTCCTTGACCGGCATTGCCTTGGTCGTGATTACCTCGGCCAGCTTCACCTCGGCTCACACTCCGTCGATCATCACCTTTCCACATCTCTTTTTCTTTTCCCGCACGTGTCGGGTCGTACGGGATGATCTGTTTGTTCCGTCTGGCCGAGGTTACTACCTCTTCTCTCCTTGGACCACCATGAGGCGATGATGCGGCTCCAGCGGACTTCTCCGGGTTACCCATCACCGAATGTACGATTTTGGAAGCTCCAGCTCTCTCTGGGTTAGCTCTCAGCAGCTCTTCGTTTTGTCTATTCGCGATCCAAACCAGTTCGTTAACCCTATCTTACTGTCTTTGGCGGGCCTCACCCGTCAGTCCCTCTAACTCGGATGCAGCCGCGTCTGCTGCTCTGAGGTTCTTCGCCGAGGTGCTATACTTTGGCAACCCCACAGACAGATAGTTTTCCGACCCTTCTGCTCTATCATCACCTTCTCTGTTCATCTCGCTTATGAGATTTCTCCCTTTTACTTTTACTGCATCAACTTTGTTTGCCTTTGCATACTCACGCAGCGTCATGTTCAGCGACTGCTGAGCCGCGGCTATTTTCTTTGCGCCCTCCAGTATCTTTTACCGAGTTTCCTCTAGCTCGGCATGTGCCTGAGCCGGATCTACCACTGCTGCTACCGGGTTAGCCAAGCTATCCATAGCTTCTCTCAGTACGTTCTCAGGCCTCTCTAGTGGAGGTCCTCTACCTTTCCTCGGTGCCTTAGGTGTTACCTCCGGGTCTAGTGATGGGTCCTTGCTTGCACCTGCACCTGGCGCAGTCATCATCACCTCCGCATGGTCCGGGGAGCGAGCGATACGCGCCCCGTGAGCCATAGTGAGGGGTGGTTCCCCCGCATCGACGACGCGGCGCGGATGAACGCATGAGACGTCCACAGCAACGTAGACCTTGTGCACACCGAGCTTGACAAAGAGGCCGTTGCGCGGAAGTGGGCGCGTGCCGAAGCAGTCGGCGTTGTCGCTGACGAAATCCAGCGCTCCAAAGCGCTGAACGAGCACGGAGATGATGCGTTCGCCGGTGCCGATGAGGTTTCCCGTCCGGATCTTCACCCCTGCTAGCCCCGCTAGCCCCACGATGGGCGCCAACTGTCGTGGTGGTGTCACGGCAGATGCCATGGATAGGCTAAAGGTGGGGACTAATACACGGTAGGGGAATCCAGGGAGGGATAGTGGAGTGATTCTCCACACAGAGGTTTGTATTGCTATATCTCCAAGATTACAAGTGCTCCTTGAGCTGTATTGGCGAGAGGAGGAAGAAGGAGCTCTCTTACTCTTGCCTACTATTTTTCCCTAGAACTCTAGATCAACTAGCACTATGGAATCACCAAACCAACTAGAGCTCAACCAACCCCCTCTACCAGAGACCTATCCCCCCTTATATAGAGGAAGTTCGGTCCCTGCCTAGGGTATACGTGGAGGCATATTCCTGAGAATATGCCCCCTCCCAAAGTGGTAACCCGACCGGGGTGCTTTTCCCCAGCGTCACACATGCTTTAGCGACGTAAGCCTCTGCGGCGCCTGCGTCAGCCGACATGAGCGTCGTCACCCTTGTCGGCCACAACCCGGTGGTCCTGCCCTTGCTTTCTCCGCTCATGTAGTGCGTACCGGACCTTCTTTTTTACCAGAGAGATTCCTTCCTTCTCCCAGAAGCTAAGCGAGGACCCGGATCATAGTAGATCTAGCCACACCTGTTCCTGCATATAAGTTAGATAAGCACTTCTGACTTACTCCTTAAGTCGGATGAGACAATGTTAGGCGACCCCCCCCTTGTCCGGCTTACTCCGTGATCCAGCCTGCCTTGAGGTGACCCGGCCAGCATCCGCTTTGACCTTGCCGAACCTCAGCTAACTCGACCCTTATACCCCGGAGTGACCCTACCCGGGGGTATCCCCCAACAGAAAGAGGGGGTCCAACCAATTTATTCAGCAAACTAAGAAAACCAAGCAAATGAAAAACCAAAACGAAAACGAAAGAGAGACGCTCCAAGAACAACACAACTGTGCATGAAACAATAAAAATGAAGCGTTTGGAAGAAACCTGGAATTTTTATTAATGAAGAGGGGATGCCTTGGGCATCCCCAAGCTTTGACGCTTGTACTTCTTGGATATTTCTTGGGGTGACACGCGTGGCATCCCCAAGCTTGAGCTTTAGTCCATCCTTCATCTCATTACTCATTTCTTCCATACACCTGAAAATTTTCCTTCATACAAAACTTCACACAATCTTTATTAGCAACATTAGTGCACTCAAGATAATAAGTCTTTAGGTTCACTTCTAACACCAATAAACTTCCATTAGAACACTAGCTACTGTAGCACTTCCCTCAAAAAGCTCAATTCCCCAAAAGAACTCAAAAAGGAACCAACACGAAGCAAATGCAGAAAATGGCAGAAATCTGTCAAAACAGACCAGCAGGTAAAGGCGAATTTTTTCGAAGCCCTTCTTTTGCTCAAATCAAAAAGTGTTAAACTAACGAAAGTTAGATAACAACCTGGGGCAGAAGCACAAAACTTCATGCCTCAAAAGGACGTTCAGAGATTTTACATGAATTTTTACGCTGAAGCACAGAAATCTGTTTCGGGACAGCAACTTTCCTAATCATTACTTCTCTCTCATTAGAGGTTACTCTTGGCACAAAAAGCAAATAAAAAGGATAAGGAGCGGTTATTACTGAAGTAATAACTTCCAAGACTCATCTAAAACTTTTGGTTTATCTCCCAATAAGTACTTTTCTTTAACGCCATTAAGTTAGGCATAAGAAGCAAGAAAGAATCAAGTATTCTCAAATGACGAAGCATTAAGACCAAATTTTGTTTTCATAGGAGAAGCAAAAGAAATCTTCTCTCTCTTCTTAGGGAAGTGTTCTATACCTTTCTTGAGTGGGAGTTGATATTTAATGGTGCCTTCTTTCATATCAATAATGGCACCACCAGTTCTAAGAAAAGTTCTTCCCAAAGTAATAGGACAAGAAGCATTGTATTCACCATCCAAAACATAGAAATCAACGGGGACATAGGCATTGGTAACTATAATAAGGACATCATTAAGACTCCCCATGAGTTTCTTTTTAGCATTATCATCAAGTGGGACATTCAAATAACAATCTTCAAGTGGAGGCAAATCAAGCATATCATAAATCCTTCTAGGCATAATAGAAACACTACTATCAAGATCACATAAAGCTTTAAAAGCAAAATCATTCACTTTCATATTAATGATGGGTTCCCAACCATCTTCTTGTTTTATAGGAATAGAAACTTTATGTTTCATATTTTCTTCTTTAATCTTTATGAGAGCATCACTAATGTGTTTTGTAAAGGCCATGTTCATAGCACTAGCATTAGGACTTTTAGCAAGCTTTTGTAGGAACTTAATAACTTCAGAGATATTGCAACCATCAAGATCAAAATCAAATTTATCATCTAAAGTAGTAGAACTATTACTAGCCTCAACACTAGTGGTGGTGATAGTAGAAACACTAATATTTCTAGCAATTTCATCTTCTCTTTCCCACTTAGCATGTAACTTAGCTAATAGTCTAACATTTTCATCAATTCTTACTTATATGGCATTAGTAGCTGCAAATGGATTATCATTAGTTTCAGGTTTAGTAGCCATTTTATTCAAAGAAGATTGAGCTTCAGCCAAAGATATTATATTTCTTTCAGCATTAGAGAGTTTTTCCTCAATAGTTTTATTGAAAGCAGTTTGCTTACTAATAAAGTCTTTAAGCATAACTTCAAGTTTAGAGGGAACACTCCTATTATTGTTGTAAGAATTTCCATAAGCATTACCATTGTTGGGAGGATATGGCTTATAATTGTTGTTACCATAAGCATTGTTGCCAAAATTATTATTTCTTATAAAGTTCACATCAACTTGCTCTTCTTGAGCAACCAAAGAGGCTAAAGGAACATTATTTAGATCAATATGGGCTTTCCCACTAACAAGAATAGACATAATAGCATCAATCTTATCACTCAAGGAGGAGGTTTCTTCAACAGAATTTACCTTCTTACCTTGTGGAGCTCTTTCAGTATGCCATTCAGAATAGTTAACCATCATATTATCCAGAAGCTTTGTTGCAGCACCCAAAGTAATGGTCATAAAGGTACCTCCAGCAGCAGAGTCCAATAGGTTCCTTGAAGAATAGTTCAGTCCTGCATAAAAAGTTTGGATGATCATCCAAGCAGTCAGTCCATGAATGGGACAATTCTTAACCAAAGATTTCATTCTTTCCCAAGCTTGAGCAACATGTTCATTATCAGATTGTTTAAACTTCATTATTTCACTTCTCATAGATATAATCTTAGCAGGAGGATAGTATTTTCCAATGAAAGCATCTTTGCACTTAGTCCAAGAATCAATAATATTCCTACTTAAGAAATTCAACCATTCTTTAGCTTTTCCTCTCAAAGAGAAAGGAAACAATTTTAGCTTAATAATATCACCATCTATATCCCTATGCTTTTTCCAGTCACAAAGTTCAACAAAGTTATTTAGATGGGCAGCAGCATCTTCATTACCAATACCAGAAAATTGTTCTCTCATAACAAGATTGCGTAAAGCAGGTTTTATCTCAAAGAAAGTAGCTTCAGGCATAGGTGGATCAATAGGTGTGCTCATAAAATCATTGTTGTTGGTGCTAGTGAAGTCACACAACTTAGTGTTTTTCAAGAGTGGTCATTTTTGTTTGTTTTTGATAAAGAAAGCAAACTTGTTAAAGTAATTGTTTTGTGTTTTTGATAACAAGACAAGCAAACAAAGCAAAAATAAACTAAGCAAAACAAAATTAACAAAGTAAAGAGATTGGTTATGAGGGACTCCCCTTGTGAAGATGTCCTTGACTCCCCGGCAACGGCGCCAGAAAAATACTTTGATGGCTCGTGATTGATGAGCTCGTTGGGGAACCCCAAAAGGAAGGTATGATGAGCACAGAAGTAAGTTTCCCTCAGTTATGAAACCAAGGTTTAATCGAACCAGTAGGAGCAAGGAAACACCCCAAAGGTGTGGCTAGATGAACCTTGGCAGGGCGCACTACCGGTGCTAGTAGCAACGTTGACACCTGCACAACACAACCACAAAACTTTGTCCCCAACTTGCGATGAGGTTGTCAATCTCACCGGTTTTGCTGAAAACAAGGGATTAATCGTATCGAATGGAAGGAAGTAATAGTTTGCAGAAAGTAAACACAAAGCAGTAAATAGTTTGTAGATTGTATGTAAAAGAAAGGACCGGGATCCATAGTTCACTAGAGGTGGCTCTACTTAAGATAGATAACATGCTGGGTGAACAAATTACAGCGGGGCAATTGACAAACATCGAGAAAGCAATACATGCATATACTAATCATCTTGACGCCTTTAAGATTCGATTGGGCATTACAACATTATACATAGACCGCCATCCAACTACATCTATGACTAATAATCCACCTTCAGGTTATCATCCAAACCCCCTCTAGTATTAAGTTGCAAGTAACAGATATTGCTTTATGAATTGTGTGTAAAGTAAACAATACGATTGTTCTATGAACAAAGGATTGTTGTTTTCTCCCTAGTAGCAACAGCACATCTAGTACCTTAGAGATTTCTATCACTTTCCCAGATTACCAGAGGCATGAACCCACTATCGAGCATAAATACTAACTTGAGTTGCTATCATCTACTTGGCCAAGATAGCTACTAACAACGGAAAGCATGCAAGATCACAAATAACAAAGACATGATAGAATCAATAATCAATCTGAAATAGCATCTCAATATCCATCGGATCCCCGCAAACACAACATGCAGAATTACAAATAGATGATCTTGATCATGAATGGAGCTCACAAGATCTAGACATGAAAGCACAAAGGAGGAGAACCAGCCATCTAGCTACTACATGGATCTGTAGTCCAAGGATGAACTACTCATGCATCACACCGGAAGCTTGCATGAGGATGAAGAAGGCCTGTGGTGAATTCCCTCTCCGTGCCGGAAGAGCTTCAGATCCTCCCGATCTAGGGATGGAGATGAATGACTCTGGAACTCTTTCGTGGATTTTGATCTGCACTTAGGGTTTTCGTCCCGAGGGCGTCTTATAGGTGGAAGGAGAGGCCGAGGGAGTGCTGGGGTCGGCCGCGCGGCCAGGTGGTGTGGCCGGCCCCCAGCCCTTCTCCGTCTCGTATTCTGGCATCTACTGACTTCTGGAAAATAGGCACTTTGGATTTTGCCCCGTCCAATTCCGAGAATATTCATTTTCTGACTTTCTTGGAACCAAAAACAGCAGAAAATAGGCAGCTGGCATTTTGGCTCTTGTTAATAGGTTAGTCCAAGAAATCATATAAAAAGTACTCCAAAGTGTGGACAAAACACAAGAAAGTAGATAAAACCAAGCATGGAACATCAAAAATTATAGATACATTTGCAATGTATCAGGTAGCCCTGGATTTGTTTTGGCTTCCTCTTGGCCTTGTCTTGCTCCTCCTGGTACTGTTTCTCCTATGTGACCTTGCTGTCCACTTAGTACATCCCCCTCCTCAAGTCACCATCTTTGTTGGTGATCTCCTGGGTTTTCTATGGTGGAAAGTGACTTGAACTGGTGGTATGGTTGCAAGATATGGTGTTGTTCTTGGATTTGCTGGTGACAAACTATGGTTGGGCTCTCTGTGAAGTGAATAGAAAAGCTTGCTTTGCTCTATGCTAATGTGATTTAAACTGCCCCTTTGCTCTCTGCTGCTGACACCTCAATGCATGCATTTAGGTGTGTGAGCTGCTTCACTATTTGCTTTGGCTATGGATGAGATCAAGTAAATATGGCTTAAACTTCGGCCTGTGATGTTGTTTTGAGGCCTTTATTGCTTTAAAGAACAGATTCTACACTTGATGGATTTTGTCCTTTCTTCGGCTCAGTGATGTTTGGAAAATAGTGGATTACACTGTTAAAAACTGAGAGCCACACTAAATCTAACCCCCCTTTGGTTTTATTTGTTTTTCTATCTTAATTGCGGATACAAGACCAAGTGATGAAGATTAAGAAGATTTAGTATAGGGTTTAGTTTAGGATTAGCCTTTTATTTTCATTTCTAATCTTTTATTTTTCCTTTTTGTAAGAACAATGTAATATCTATATATTATGCAATAAAGCTTTTATTTCTTTTATTACTGTTGTTTATCTAGTGTAATTTCTTATTTCTTGAGCAATTCTTGTATTTATTTATTACTTATTGAATAAAGGAAAGGATTAAGAGATAACTATTTGAGTTATATTTGTATTGTTCTCAATTTCCTTTATTGTTATATAATGGTTAAATATTCAAACAATAATAACTAAATCCTTTTGGAGATCAAATAAACACTAATTACTTCTAACTTTAAAATTCTTTTTAAATGATTCAAATTTATCAACTCAATATTCAAATCTGAAATGTCTTCCCCTCAAACCCAAAAATACAGTAGAGGTCATGTCGAAATCCATAGGACTTGCGCCGATGTTTCCATCAGATCAAGAGAGATCTCGATCACTTTGTAACCTTTTAGTTTTGCGTGAAAATTTCCTGGATTTTCTTATGCATGAATGCAATGCACACACCTCATCTCAGCTTATTTCTAAGCTCTAATGCTGGGATGTTACACATCCAGGGGCCCAACCCCACTCCTCCCGCCCACACCCTAACCCTAGGGCTGGTCGGACTCTTGCTCCCTTGGGGCGGCGGCTCCCCTCATGGGCCCTTCCCTCCGGTAAGTGGCCCAATAAGGTAGGTTGTACTAAATTAATTTTAAATAATATTTTTTTATTAACTCAAACAATTGATATTAAAATCATATTTAATTAATTTCTCATTATAAAAAAAACTCCTTTTTGATCACTTTGAACTAGCTTCGGATTCTCCTAAAACTCTTTTGGTTCTCTTTTCTCTTTCTACCTATGATCCTGATGATTCCATCTCCAAGTGTTATCGAACCCTTAAGTGTGTTACCCTATGGTTTGGGAACATCACATACATCGAGACATTTATCTAATCAATGATCATCAGCGGGATCTGGATACCCATAATGACCCCTATGCATTCTACAATTTAAAATGTTGTTTGAACCATAAACGTCGAGTCCAATTCCTTTTGTTACTTTGATACATAACTCATCCAAAATATGATCATTGATATCAATATACCTTGTTCAAACCTATTACTAACAAGTCTACTTAACTCATTCCTGTGATATTCCATCCTCATGTCCTAGTCATAAGCTGCAGTTTCTTGGATGTAATCTCACCGAGTGGGCCCAGTGTATCTTCCTGTCATGCGGGAGAACAAATCCCGATATTGATGCATACGCCTCAACCTATCCATTTGGAATATCTGAGAGACACCTTTATGATCACCCTATTACGGTATGACGGTTGATGTAGTCAACACAGCCTCGGGTGATAATGGTTAGATATGATCTCACGGTTTAAGGAGAATGTCACTTCATTTCCTAATTAACGGAACGATGAACTTTGTGACTTGATCGTGTTGCAATACTTATGTTGGGTAAGCGTGTCCATCATATAATTCACTAATGATATCATATCATTCAATAACGATGTGATCTCATTGTGAATTAACATAAATGCCCATGATCCAGAAACCTTGATCATCAGTTGACCAATGAACACTTGAATAGAGGCTACTAGGGACTTAGTTTGTTTACATACCACATGATGTCTACAAGTGCACTGATAATTTGTAGCTAGTTTTGAAGTATAGATATCGATCCCACAGGGATCCCAAAGGTAAGTGTTTATGCGTGAAGTCTCTGTCACACCCGAAATTGTCATAGGTCTTCGAGTGAATTGACTACAAGTGTTGAAATAAGAATAGGGTTTTGATTAAATGAGATGTATTTAAACTAAAATGTAAACTTCAGAAATATAAAGCATAAAAGTAAAGAACGACTTAGTTATTTGTTGTTTCCTACAGATGGCAAAAGAAGGCACGGGGGGATTCAGTTCATGGTGATAGTGACTGTGCCAGGTGCACGAATGATAAATGTAACAATCATAATCTTATAAATATATGTGTAGGTGAGCAACCCATAATTAGCCAGAACTCCTCTTGGTAGATTTCATCCCAACTTCAATAATCCTACTAGCATGTTACCAAAACCATGGTCAGACACTAGACGATTAAGACCCTTAAGGTTGCTTAGCGATTAAGCTCCTTGGATCAGTCTAATGCAATAAGCACAGTGGTTCCTCGTTATCCTCGAGTCTACTAGTTTTCCATTGATATCCCCATGTCACCCGAGGGTCGCCAGTCCACTAGCTAACAAGATCTTATCTATGTAGAATAAAGCATCATGTTGTCTGGGCCCTTAATTAGACAACAAGCATTAGGCATCCCACAGATAGTCAAGCACACATAATATAGTAATTAGAATCAATCACAAACTAATGGAAAGTATATGGAGGCACATCACATCTCACTAATCCCCTACATCTCCCAGCCCAAGGGAATTACTCACATATGAGAGTAGAACGGATCATCAATATAATCAAATAAAGGGAATTCGTCTTTGTGTTACCGTGGAGATCCACAATAAGAATAGAAAAATATCCAACAAAATTCAAGATGGGAAGAAACAATCTCAAACCCTAATATTGCAAGGTGGAGATCCCTCTCTCTCTCTCAAGTACAAGTAGTGGCTATGGGGGTGTATTGGCTAGGAGGTCAAAGATCGTGGAGCGAGATGAAGAACGTCTTCCCCTTCTTCTCCAGATCTCTTATTTCTCCCTCCTGGATGGTATGGCAGCTGCTTTGTTGTGTTTTTGTCCTTGGTCCCTTCATGGAAGTTGTCCCTTTTGACAAGAAGAGGTGGCGGCAACTATACGAAGGGAACTATATGGCCGGGAAAATATTCCCGTCGTATAGTTGCTCGTTAGAGCTTCTGTATGCTCCCCTCGAGTGCTTCCAAATAGAGACTTGCTTGTTTTCTCTAGAATATTGTGTTTCTCTAGTTAGAACCCTCTGTTGACATTCAAAACCTAGAACACACATTAAAAACCAAGTTTTCTTCACTACCGAAGTATTAGTGTTAGGTAAAGCTAGAAAACGATCAAATCCAGGAGAAAACAATCAAATCAGGGAGAAAACCATCAATAAAAGCAATCAAAAATGTGTCGAATCTCATAGCTATCAACTCCTCCAAGCTTAGATGTTGCTCGCCCTCGAGTGACAAGGAAATAAGGAAGAATACCGGAGATTCGAGACTACAAATAAAGGAACTCACAAGTTTGAATTGGTGTCAAATTCTTTTCTTCACAATCCCTGCAATCTTAAATATGATCATACAAGTATTCACAAGATTACACTAAGTCCACTTCCTAACCACGTATATCTTGTTAGCAAATGAATCGTATGCCCAAGCAAGTGTCGAAAGTTTAGCTAGGAAAGAGAGACAAATTCTTTTGGTGCCTCTCTTTGTTGAGAAATGAGAACTTTTTGTTCTTGTTTATTTAATCAATTAAGAGTACTCAAGTTGGCATCAAAACTTTTAATTTAAGAACAACTCATCTACTCCCATGTCAAAATTTTAAGACTCTCAAAGCACCTTTTTCCTTCTTTTGTCTTTCAAAAACTTCAGCTCTTCCATAGAGAAATCATGCCACTATTTTTAACATGTTAATTGGGGTTGTGTTGTGCACTCGTGACCATGCCAATAAATAATTGTTTGAGCAATAATGGGTCAGAGGAGTACTACAACTTCACTTGGAACGTGAAACCATGAGGAGACTAAAAAAATTACCCGTCATAGCATTACTGCTACAGACGTTTACATAACTCAATAGCCGAAATCAAGTGGTTTCCCACATTAGATCGTTTGTTGGCCAGCGGAGTTAATAGTTCCCCATGGAGCACGACAGAGTTGTAATGACACGTGTAAAGCAATATCTTACGGTAATTATTATAAAAAGTAGTGGCATAATCTCTACTACTTTGAAGCATCCATTTTATCAAACAATTTCAATCAAGGGTACTATCGAGTCTATTTATAGTAAGCTCGAATGGGATGGAGTAGTTCTAAAATTAAATTATTTGGGCTAAACATAGACTCAAGTTATCTTTCAGATGCTTTTCTTGTTGTAAAAATGTAAGAGGTATTTTTAACCAAGTTCATTGCTCATTGTTTCAAGGCTAAAAAGAAGACACTAGCAAAGGAATAGAATTTCTAGGATAACAAGCTAAGCGGGGAGTGACTCTAGTGCAAGCAAGTAAATAATTGTAGGATCAATTTAAGATTGCAGAAAGGATGATGAAAGGAATGTGATACCTCTTCTTGCTTGCTTCGTTCTCGTATTTGAGTCGAACCCCCTCTATGTTTCCATGTTACCAAGTCACCTGAAATTGAGCAATCTACGAGAGAAACAAAGAAACGAACTTGCAAATAAAATTACAACTAATTTTTTGTTTTTTTGGTCTAAGGAATGCAAACTGAAAATAAACATGCAACTTTAAGAAATAAAATAAATCAAAAGAAGAAATAAAAACATGAATGCAAAGTTTGGAGGTTTTCAAACCTCCCCCAAGCTTAGGCTATTGCCAGACTCAGCTGTTGCCATCATTCGGTGGTTGGTACGGATACTACTAGTAGTAGTCGGGGAAGTGGGTCATGAAGTGACTGAAGTTGTGAGTCAAAGCACTCACGTCTTCATTCACTCCTTGAAGAGTGTGGTCGATCTCCCCAACGCGCTGGTTGAGCTGCTGGAATTCCTAATACGGGACGTAGTTGTACCCCTGCTGTGGCTGGTTGGGCCACGGGTCCCAAGCTCCCCCTTGCTGCTGCTGCTATTGCCCCTCCCAAGCAGGGTTGCGTCCCTGCTCTTCCTCCTGCTCATGCCCTTGCTCCTCCTCATCCTGCTGCCCTCCTTCTTCATCTTCCTCTTCATCGGGCTGGAGCTCGGCCATGATCTCCATCACTTGGTCCTTGGTGAGGATCCAAGTGTCCTTCTCCACAATCGAGAAGGCTTGGGGGCAGGGCAACTGAACCTGCTCACCCTGTGCAACATCAAGATAACTGAATTGATATCCTTAGAGCCTCCGGTTAGCATGGTAAACACCAAGGAAGCCACAAATAGTCAAATACTTGATGCCCATGAGTTTGGAGTCGTCAACGGGTTGCATAACAAGTAGTACAATATTTAATGCATAGGCAAGGTGGGTTACCAATCCACCAATGTGAATATCACCTTTGGTCTTGTTTCTTTGGTGGCGAAGGTGCTAGATGAGTAGAGCCACAGGATTGGGGCTTTGCGGTGAAGTGGGAAAGAGAGCCTTGGTGATCATTTCCATGTCTGCATTGGCCATGGAACCGGTGTCACCTCTTCCCAGTAGTGTGTTGGAGAGGAACAAAGCATAGTAGAGGATGGTTGGGTTCTGAATGGTGGACATCTTCTTCTGGTAAAATTGCCTGCCACCATTAACGGAAATAACCTCCCAAGTTTCTCCACTTGTGATGCTATAGAGGTTAGTAACAGTGGGCTCCCCAACATGAGGGAAACCGAAAGCACTGCAAAATTGTTCGAAATTTATTTCATAGTGCCGCCGGTTCATGGTGAAGCTCACCGTGCACATATTACCTTTCTCCCTGTGATCGTCATGAAAGGAGGCAAGGAACTCATGGGTAAGCTTGGTGTAGGTGTCGTGGCTTGCGAAGCTAAGTACCGCCAACCCTGCCTTGTTGCACATGAGGTCGAAGTCCGCCTTAAACCCTTCCACAGTGAGAAAGTTGTGGTCGGCCCAATGTGTGGGCAGCACCCTCCTTGATGAGACCATGGCCAACTTGGGGTCGCGCTCGTCTCGGGACCCCGAGCTCGATCCCTCAACCCGTTGGCTCTTGCTCGAACGAAAGAGGTTACCAATTTTGTTCATCGTGATGCACTGAAAAATTTCACCATAAAACTTTAGGCATATAGTTTCTACATGATATATGAACGGTTCTACATGGAAAAATTCAATCCTAACATGAGAAATTAATAGGAACAACAAAATAAGCTTGAGTTCATCCACTAGATCAATGTGAGAGTTTTAACCATGGAAATCTGAAAATGAAGCATGGATAGGGAGAGAAACATACCAATTTGTTGATTCCCCCACTCAAACGAACGAAATCCGCGAAGAATCAAAAGTTTTAGGTGGATTTTTAGAGGTTTGGAGAGAGAATATGAGAAATAATGAGGAGAGGTGGAAGGCCTAGCCGCCCTGGTGCGATTTTGTGGTCGCACCAAACTATAAGCCGGAATTATACGAGCGGGTGATGTTGTTCCGTCCGTATAGTTGTGGCGGCGCCGCCAACTAGGGTTTTTTATGCAGAAAACAGCTATATGGACGCAACTATATGGCCGGATCACAATGATCCCGCCATATAGTTGCCCGTTAAACTGTCTGCCTCTCGAGATAAATTTCTCAAACTAGCATCGATATCTATACGACCGGAACTATACGGCCGGAATTTTTATTCCTGCCATATAGTTGGTCGTTAAACTCTTAGTACCTTTGTGATAAATTTCCACGAAGCCATCAATATCTATACAACCAGAACTATATGGTCGGAATTTTTATTCCCGCCGTATAGTTGGTCATCAAATTCTCTGTGTCTTCGAAGAAAATTTGTTGATGACAAAGATATCTATATGACTAGAACTATACAACCGGAATTTTTATCCCCGTCATATAGTTGGTCGTTAAACCATCAGTAATCATCAAAAAAAATCTATTTCCTCGAGAATACCTTCTTATCCCAAAACTTAGTGAAATACCTTATTTTGACAGAAAATTGATAGTAGAAACGGTCGACCAACATTAGCATATTAAGAGCAAATTTTAGCTTCTGTAGATAAAAACTCAAAATTTTATTCTTATTATTATTCTATACTCATTCAATCGATATTTCTACTACTTTTTGACAGCTGCATCTTCACAGGCACGCTTCCGCAAGAATGTCTATGAAAAAGTGGTAGGAATGCGATGAACTTCTTATTCTCTAATCTACTTTATTGACGAGATGGGTTGACTCCCATTAAGCATTTTATTAAGAATGGTTGAGTAACTCAACCTCTTCTTTGTTCTCGAATTCTTACCTTGGGTTACCCCTTATCAAAGGCACTTACCACATGAACTCTTTTGCCGGTGGGATGTATCTTTCTCCTGCTTCTAGCTTCTTTGGAAAATACCGGATGATTTCAGCATCATAAACATTGAAAATTATCTTTCCTTTAGCACAATCAATTGATCCACCTGCAGTACTAAGGAAAGGTCTTCCTAGTATTATAGATAATCTTTCATCTTCTGGCATCTCAATAATAATAAAATCAGTGGGAATAACATGCTCATCTATTCTAAGTAGAACATCTTCAATCATACCAATGGGTTGTTTAGTGGACTTGACAGCCATCTGTAAAGTGATAGTAATAGGAGAATACTCCCCTAATCCTAACCTTTTATAGAGGGAGTATGGCATTACACTAACTCATGCCCCTAGATCACACAAGGCATTGCGAATATCAATTTTACCTATTGAGAATGAAATAGTTGGTATTCCGGGATCTCCAGACTTAGACAACAGCTTCCCATTAGCAGGGTAACTAGTTACCATGGCAACAGTTTCAGTTATTTCTTTCTTTCTACTAAGAATATCATAGAGGAATTTAGTATAAGTAGGAACTTTGATTGCATCAGCAAACGGAATCTCCAGATGAAGGTCACTAAGCGCCTTTGTAAAAGAATTATAAATTATCTGCTCTGGTGCTTTCTTTTTTCGATTTGGGTAAGGAAGTTTTTTCTCACCTGATTTACTCTTGTCTTTTACCTTTTGTGGGGGGTCAGGCTCTTTTGTTGCTTTCTTTTGTTGTTGCTTATTGCTTTTCTTCTTTTCTACTACAACAACTTCATCTTCCTTGCTTATCTCTTTTCCTTCTCTTGGATCAACCGTTTCCGCATCAGAGTCATAATGGTCATCTTGTGCATCATTTTAGTCCTCCTTGGTTTCATCTTGTGTTTTAGTTTCATCCTGAGGATCCACCAATGTATCATCTTCTTGGCTTGCTTTGAGCAAGGCTTTTTCCTTTCACTCTTTTTCAGCTTCATATTCTGGTGGTCCTAAAGGTCCTGTAACAACTGCACCCCTTCTTGTGACAACATTAGTAGAAACAGGAATATCTTTATCATCGCGAAGAAAAATTTGATAACCAGATGCTATTTGTTCACACTGGGTTTCAATCATAGTAAGATACTTGTGAAATAATTTTATTTCTTGGCCAATCTCATCATAATTTTCCGTGAGTTCTGCCAAAATCTTTTTGTGTTTTTGAAAATGCTTAGGCAAGTTATTATGAGATTTTACTTGTCAATGTTTTAATTCTTGAAAAACTTTTCTAGTTTCATCTTCTTTAGTTAAAACTTGTAACAAATCCACTTTGTTTTCCTTAAAAGTTCAGAAGCCATACCCTTCTCTTTCATTGTTTTGCGTACCTCAGGCATAAGATCAGGAGTTATCCGAAGTATCCCTCTTTCTAGCTTAGTGCCAAAATCAGGATTATATAAAGAATCATTCTTAGCCTCCTGCTGAGAAGTCAAGCAATTCTCTACATTGAGTATTAAGACCGTGGTAAAATAAATGGCAAATAGTTGATTCAGAATAGCCATGATTAGGAATACTATTGATCATTCCAAAGAATCTTTCCCAGGCTTGTGGGTAGTTTTCTCCCACTTTCTGACTAAAGTTGCCTATATTCTTTCTTAGTTCAGTTACCTTTTTAAAAGGATTAAACCTGTTTATGAATTTAACAATGCAGTTTTCCCAACATTTATTGTAATGGCGAGGGAGAGAATATAACCAGTCTAGAGCTTTACCTTTAAGAGACCATCGAAATAATTTAAGACGAGAGAAGTCTCTTGGCAAACCTTTTGGTCCAAGTGATGTTATCACATCATCTAACTCTCTAATACGTCTTCCTGAATCTTCATCTTCCCTTCAACTGAAAGCTTTTTCCTACAAAATTTTAATAATTCCACCATCAAATCGATATTCTCTAACTCCAGGATTAGGGAATTCTATTGGTTGTTTAAGAAATTCAAAACTTGGAGCACTATATTCCCTGAGAGTTTTCTCAGGTTTCATGGGAGTTGTCCTATAAATAGACATGATTTCCATAATATCACTCAGGTTTTCAACTTCAACTTTATTTGATCTTAAAAAAAATCAATAATCTCTTCGCGCCTTTGAGCAGGCACGCTCAATATAATCTGGTAGATATGTCCTACCAGAGCGTGTAGACCCTTTGTCTCCTAGGGAGAACATTTTGTAGTAGCAACACCTGAAATGTCAAAAGACAAACACTTAGCGCTTAGCTCCCCGGCAACGGTGCCATAAAATAGCTTGATGTCTACAAGTGCACAGATCGTTTGTAGCTAGTTTCGAAGTATAGATGTCGATCCCACAGGGAGCCCAAAGGTAAGTGTTTATGGGTGTCACACCCGAAGTTGTCACAGGTCTTCGAGTGAATTGACTGCAAGTGTTGAAATAAGAATAGGGTTCTGAATAAATGAGATGTATTTAAATAGAACTAAAATGTAAACTTCAGAAATATAAAGCATAAAAGTAAAGAACGACTTGGTTGTTTGTTGTTTCCTACAGATGGCAAAAGAAGGCGTGGGGAGATTCAGTTCATGGTGATAGTGACTGTGCCAGATGGATGAATGATAAATGTAACAAGCATAATCTTATAAATATATGTATAGGCGAGCAACCCATAATTAGCCGGAACTCCTCTTGGAGATTTCATCCCAACTTCAATAATCCTACTAGCCTGTTACCAAAACCATGGTCAGACACTAGACGATTAAGACCCTTAAGGTTGCTTAGCGATTAAGCTCCTTGGATCGGTCTAATGCAATAAGCACAGTGGTTCCTCGTTATCCTCGAGTCTACTAATTTTCCATTGATATCCCCGTGTCACCCGGGGGTCGCCGGTCCACTAGCAAACAAGATCTTATCTATATAGAACAAAGCATCATGTTGTCTGGGCCCTTAATTGGACAACAAGCATTAGGCATCCCATAGATAGTCAAGCACACATAATATAGTAATTAGAATCAATCACAAACTAATGGAAAATATATGGAGGCACATCACATCTCACTAATCCCCTATATCTCCCACGCCCAAGGGAATTACTCACACATGAGAGTAGAATGGATCATCAATATAATCAAATAAAGGGAATTCGTCTTTGTGTTACCGTGGAGATCCACAATAAGAATAGAAAAATATCCAACATAATTCAAGATGGGAAGAAACAATCTCAAACCCTAGTCTTGCAAGGTGGAGATCCCTCTCTCTCTCAAGTACAAGTAGTGGCTATGGGGTGTATTGGCTAGGAGGTCAAAGATCGTGGAGCGAGATGAAGAACGTCTTCCCCTTCTTCTCTGAATCTCTTCTTTCTTCCTCCTAGATGGTATGGTGGCTGTTGTGTTGTGTTTTCGTCCTTGGTCCCTTCACGGAAGTTGTCCCTTTTGACAAGACAGAGGCGGCGGAAACTATACGGCGGGAACTGTATGGCCGGAAAAATATTCCCGCCGTATAGTTGCTCGTTAAAGATTTCGTATGCTCCCCTCGAGTGCTTCCAAAGAGACACTTTCTTGTTTTCTCCAGAATATTGTGTTTCTCTAGTTAAAAGCCTCTGTTGACATTTAGAACCTGAAACACACATTAAAAACCAAGTTTTCTTCCTACCGAAGTATTAGCGTTAGGTAAAGCTAGAAAACGATCAAATCCGGGAGAAAACCATCAACAAAAGCCATCAAAAATGTGTCGAATCTCACAACTATCACCACACCGAGTACCAATGTTTCCAATTAATATAGTTATGGCATGGTATAAAACTATTATAAACTAATTGAGATATGATAATAAACACCCTTTATTATTTGGTTCTACGGCATATCTCCTTCAGCCGAGACTCTTGGCAGCCGCCTAGGGGAAGGAGTGCCCGGCCAACCAGTGATGACCAGTTAGGTCGGGCAGTCGAGTCCGAGGGGCTGATCCGGTACCGATCCACGGAGCTCGATTGGAGGAAGCAGGAACATTAATGCCACGAAGAGCACGTGCGCCATCTGGAACGTCTACGCGATCAGCTAGCCTAAGACGAAGCCCGACAAGACATGAAGCAAGCCACCCTTGACAACGGATCTGCCCTTCTAGAGTTCCGAGAAGCCATTGCTCACTAGGCTAGAACCCAACTTCAAGCCACTCTCCTATCTATATTGATATTCGAGAGAAGGCAAAGCATGCTCAACATATGGAAGAGGTGTATCACCGTCGTGAGGAGCGGCTGTCTTTCCGCTTTCAGGCCCTCGAGCGAGACCGCGTCGAGCCCTAAATGCGCATGAGAGAAGTCATCTTGATGTCTTTGCTCAGTCGGACCAAGAGGTGAAGATTCTGTAGCAGGAGCTCTGAGCAGCGTGAGGATCCATATCTGAGATCTCCAGGGCCAAGCAGACCCTTGAAGAGCGGTTGGGGTCGGCTTCCTCTCGCGACACGCTCAAGGGTGAGTGCGAGGCCACCCTCTTGGACCAGCTTGCCGTGGGACCGGGGGGAGCTGGCCGCACGTATGGGGGAAGTGCGGGATCTGTCACAGACGGTGAAAAAGAAAAGCAAAGAAAATGAAAGAAGAACACAAAAATAAGAAAATAAGAAAAAGAACACCCTAAAAAAAACAGAAGGAGCCAAACTAGAAGCTTCCTAAAACCGGAAAAAACAAATCTCATGCTGCTGGGCCGACCCGGTAACGAGGAAACATAACCATCCGGGATGCGCGTTGACGCCATACCAAAACAGAGATAATACTATTTATCAGCCGAGTATGGGCTGGATTGGCCCTGCGAGCTCCTTAATCCTCATCGACAATGGTTCCCACCCTGCATCGCTCCTCCGGCCTCTCTAGTCGCTACCCGCTACTGACAAAGCGGCCCAACGGCCCGCCGGCAAAGCTGGAGGACTGACAATCAAATCATGGCCCCTCTCTTGCCAAAATAAGAGAGAAACACACCATACCAGCTAACGGCGGGCAGGCGCAGAGTACACCACTGTTTGATGACGACTCGTTTTTTTTTTAGTTTCTAGTTTCACAATTGTCATGATACGCACACGTGAATACACATCACCACATACATGTAACTATTCACATGCACACGTATTCTAAGAACACATTGGAAGCTGCCGACATAGGAGCAACTCTAATAGATCCCGTCAAACACGTAAAATAATGGTATTTTATGGTTTTGGTTGAAGAAATGGTTTTGTTTACTGTGCACAAAGAATCGGTGCCCGAGAACATTACATGTGCAGTTTCAGAGGTGATTTTTGTGATGCTCAACAAACCGGTTAAACCTCGCCGGAGAGCCAAGTGTCACTCAACTATCATAGGAACACTGGTAGACTCGCTGAAATCCGGTGAAATCTTTTACCAATTTCCGGCATCGCCTCATTACGGATCAATTCGGTGCAAGAAAGCCCGGCGGCAGCGCGCAGACAGGCCCATCAGCAGCGCGTAGCAGCGTGCAGGAAACCAGGCAACGGGCGGTGCAGGAGGCCAGCAGCGGCGCGCGGGGACGACCGGCCAGGGCAGGCACTCAACGGCGACGCAAGGAATCAAAGAGGATGCAGTTTTTAGAGGAAAAACGGAAGTGGGCCAGATGTGGGGCCTACCGGACATAGTTGCATGTTTAGGGTATCTAGTCTGTTCGGGTCAGATTCACACCGTAAACGGTTTTACGTGTCATGCATGCGTGTTTTTAGTGGCTGACTTTTGCGGGATCAGTTAGAGTTGCTCTAACACTCTACATCGGTTTTCTTTATAGTTATTATCTTCGAAACTAAAGAAAAGTACACTCCACTTCTTGACAAAAGAAATTGTCTATGTGAACCGGTACGTATTAGGCCAGCCGCCACGGGCGTTCGGGAAGCAAGCACCTAAACTCATCTAGGGTTCCGTCCCCTTGCCGGCGACACTGCTGGTTCGCTTCGCTTCTGGTGGCCTTAGGGTCTTGGAGGTGATGCGGACCACGGCCTCTCGCCGGCGGGAGGGTTTTTGTTTTTGTTTAGCTTTTTCAGTGTCTTCTTCGGGATGTTGAGGCGGCGGCTGCGTCCTGAAGTCAGAATAAGGTCCTCTCCGTCATATCCTCGCTCCGATGGCGCGTCTAGCACCGGCGGAGGACGCGTGAAGTCGTGTGTCCGGCGGATCTCTTGGGATCTGATCATTTTCTGTATTCGTCAGTGTGGTTTGAGGTCAGTCTCTTTCGATTTACGGTTGTCATCTTCTGATTCTTTGCTCTGGTGTGTCTTTGGGCCTTAAGCACGACGACTTCCGTCATCTCTACTACAACAAGCTCTCTACGACAAGTTTGCAAGCTGCGATGATGGAGGCGAGGATCTTGTGGCCGCTCGACTCGTGCTAGTGTCTGTAGTCGTCGCTAGGTGGTTCAATGACCTATTTATAATTTTTATTACTTTTATGTCTATTTGTACTGCCGTTGATGATTATTAATAGATCGGTAAATTTTGCAAAAAAAAAAATAGTGTCCCCTCTCTGCTTTGATGAAACCAGAAATGTGGCAGCATCGAACATGGAGCAAGGCGACCTTGTACGGACCATTTATATAATTACAAGAGCATATTCGTCAATGGCGTGCGATTTACTTCTCGATCTGAAATGGTCACCAGTGCATGGCGCGATCTAACGCCTCATGAAGGCGATTGATAATGATTGCCTCATTTCGTTATGTAAACCCAAGGCGTCAAGCAATGGCGAATCTTAGTAATCAGCTCACTGCTTTAAGCAACAGAGATAGGACAATGCAAGCAACGAATGTGTGATTTAAGCATCGTTGATAGTGTTACACGGGAAAAAGGATATCCGTGTGTAGCTACGTTGCTATTACCTCTGTTTCGAAACATCTTATATTTTGAAACAGAGATAGCAAATGAACACTGCAGCGAGCAACACATCCGATGCCACACGATATCCAAAGAAAGGAGGATTTGCGGCTGAATAATAAGGTAAACAATCACCAACCACTAATAACTGAATAATTAAGAGACGGAGACTAAAACGTGCGTGTCACTGAACCGGTAAAGAGTATAATCTCACCAGGCTATACTGCTATACTCATCAAAGGTACTCTCTCCGACCCAAATTAGTTTGACTTGGTTTTGTCTAGATTCGAAGGTATCTAGCACTAAAATAAGTCTAGATATATTTAAATCTAGCCAAATGTAAGTCAACTAATTTGAGTCGGAAGGAGTACTAAAAAGGATAATGTCAACTTGCGCCATGCATTATTGGGTGTCAAGTGAGATCCCACCAAAGTCCCACTTCTAATTTATTTATCAAATTGTAGTACTCTTTCTAGTCCATATTAGTTGCTTACTTACGAATCTAGACAAAGTTGAAGCTATTAATATGGACCAGAGGGAGTATAAAGTTTGATCAGGCGGAAACTTGATACGTATCTTATGCATTATTTCAAGATAATAAATCCGTACACTCCAACGGCCACATAAAGTGGGGCTACCAAACATCCACTAACGGCAGAGATGCCATACTTCGTAAGCAAACAAATTTTATTGTACTGTAACAACTACAGTCAAGATAAGCAATAATGTATGCACCCGGGGGGTCCAGACAAGGCAAGTATTCCAAAGAAGCTTAATAGCTTATATATGCAAGCAACTGCAGGGGGGCAATACAAACCAAAGCAGTCCAGTGAAGAAAAGCCATAGACATCAGAATTAGAGGCCTAGCAGAAATCCATCAGCAATGTTGCTTGAATTGGCGATCTGGGTCATCCCAATGACGCTCATCTTCGCACCATGCAGGCGCCTGGTTCCCCTAGTTGCCAATCTCCAGCAATTCAAAGCAAGCATCATGCGGACAAGGTCATCATCTCCAGCGGTATGGAGTCGTCTGGCAAGGCTACAGACGATAAGCATCACAGTGTGAGGGGAAATTGGGACTAGATCGTCTGCTGGAGATACTCAAAACACCAGTTTCATCAGGTGGGCAGCCTTTTGCTAGTAGCTTTTTTTTCTGGATGGAGTGGGGTGAATAATACCGACTCTCCTTGTCCATGAACTCTGGTTTGTAGCTTTCTCTTGAAACCAAATGTATCGTCCCTCACTGCATGCAACATGGAGATGAAAAAGAAGCAGGTGGCACTTCTCTATTGTACATTTACACTTGTCTGAGTTTCCCAAGCAAATAACTTATCTGCAGGACAGATTTACAATGAAAAATGATCAAGTTCCATTGATGGAAATCCCGATTGCTCTCGTTTTAGCCCTTGTAAAATACTTTTTGCAGTCTCTTTTTCCTGCAAATAGTGAACACGCAAAATAGTTGTAGAGGATCAAAATCATCAGGAAAAGACAGGAAACATAGATTGGCCATGTATATATGATATCCTAACTTTCACTAGTAAAGCTTCAACTCATAAGTGCGATTGGGCAAATATTTACTGCTTAACAAAACAAACTAACGTGGGTGAAAATTAATAAGGTTGAAATTGGGCTGAACTGCATATTTGCCCACAGACATGACTCATTTGCTAATCCTAGTGTCAACATTTCATCTTTTGTTCTTTAATCTGTTGTTCTATTCAATAAGGTTGTTAAGTATATAGAGAACTTACTGGGCCAGTGTAATCCAAGAGTCTTGTGCAATAGTGTTCTGCTTCCTCAAACCTTCCGACGCTCTTGCAATGCTTTGCAAGGAAAAGCAAGGCTTCAACAAAGTTCTGGCCTTGCCTTTCCTCAACTTCCATTCTCTCTACATCCTTCTTGTAGTAAAATGCAGCCTCCTCAGATTGACCAAGCATACTGTGCAACTTTGCTAACTGATGAAGTGCTATTCCTTCAGTATCATTACTATTTGCAGCCCTCTCATAGCACTTGATAGCTTCTTCAATCATTTGAAGTGGATCACTTTCATAGCACTGAGCCATAGCAATCCACAGCCGGGCATCATTAGGCTGTAGGTGAGATGATTTTCTGAAGTAATACAGTGCATAAAATGGCATTCCCATCATCTCATAGATCTGACCAAGACCATACCAAGCACGGTAATCTCTCGGATTTATATCAACAGCTCTCCTGTAGGCATCAATTGCAGCAGGCGTATTTTTTAGCTCTACAAACTCATGTCCCATGAGAGTCCAAGCTGAGAGGTACTTTCGGTTAAGCTTCAGTGCCCTCTGGAAATACAAAACTGACTTCTCATGCTGCCCCTTCAAACTGTAGTAATTTGCAATTATGCAGCAAGATTCTGGGCGATATTTATCCGTCAGAAATACTCTGTGAGCAAGGAAACTCAAAGCAGTCAAGCTTTCCTTTGCATACAATAAATTTGAGTAAATATCCATAGAATCCACACGAAAAGGATCTGTTCTGAGAAGTTCTTCAAAAATCATGTCAGCATCATCCAGTTCCCTCATGCTATATTGAACGGTTGCTATTTGAGCCTGAATGTAGTCACTGCAACGGAAGACACACATCAAGCGCTCGTATCTTTTCAAGGCTTCTTCATGCATCTTTAATTCCAGATGTGCACTAGCAATGAAGAAATCTTTCATCCAGTGATTCTTCAGATTTAAGTTGTTCAAAATGTCACTGGAAGTGCACAGAGATTGTATCTCTAACCAAGCAGACCAGTTCCAAGGGTAGCTATTGACAGATTCCACCAGAACTGTTCTAGCTAGACCTTCACAGCCTTTATCGCGTAGAACTATTCCATACAAATACAAGCCAAACGAATCAATAGCACCAGTTCTCCGATGTGTTGAGAGCTCTCTCTCCAATGCAACTAGTTCCTGATTAACAACATTGCTCTTCCCCAAAGATCCCTCAAGCTCTATTGTCTCTTCCTCTTTTCGCTTCTCTCCAGCCTAGATTCCAGAGCAAATAACAGTGCTTATCAGGCATGTCAACTGTCAAATGACATGATTAATAACTGAACTACGGAGAAAACAGAGACGGATTGCAGAATCTGCAAGGGTGAATAGACTGTGGAAGAAACAAGGTGAAAAATATCGCCTTATCTCAATATGGTCATAGTTCCAGAGGCTAAATTATGGAAAGCCAGTCAGTTGCACATAATCTTACTAAATTCTGACATGATCGTAAGACACCGGACACAGTTTCCCTTCCAATTTCAAATAGTATGCATATACGGTAAAAGGAATCCCAAAAACTGTTCGATAACAGTAATATCGAAGCTTCTTTACAAAGGAACCAATGTATTACAAATTTACAACAATAAAAAATCATACATGTAATAAATACATCCAGTCTAATTTAACATCACAGTGAGTATTTATAATACAAAGAGTTAGGCAATCATCTTACGAACAACTAGGGAGATACCATGATAGACAAAAAAAAATAAAGTAAAAGATATGAACAGGAAATAACTACATTGTTTAGGTGTCCATGGCCCAATCTGAACTTTTATCAAAGAGGTAAACATAAGAACCCAGAAGCTACATAATGTATTCCTGCTTTATTAAACCATGACGAAAGCAACAACTGAACCTCCTCTTACTACAGAATCTCTCACTCAAAGAAGTGTTTCATTGCCCAAGTTTAGTGATCAGGTGATGAACAAAGGAGCACAGAGCACTGATGAAAGCAACAACTGAACCTCCTCTTTTTTATTTTTGAACAAGGACTGTAGGGCTTGAGCCCCACAGCATTTTATTAAAGAAACTTAACGTTTACAAATATGTACAAGGACATCATTCAAACTAAAGTGTCAATCCATTTTGACAAACTGTCTAGATGCTTGGCCTTCATCCTATGCTTATGCAAGGTGATATCATGAGAAGTTTCTTACTAGAGAATCTCTGATTCAATGAAGTGATCCATTGCCAAAGTTTAGTGATCAGGAGATGAACAAAGGAGCACAGAGCACTGAATAATTCACCATACATAACAGTAATTATTAAGTATTCCAGTCATTTTCTAACTAAAAATCCTAGTAATCTTGTGTTACTTCATTTGCACATCAAGGAGAACTAGAAAGACACTTCCTCCAGTAAATCCTGACAAGCATCATCAACACATTCTACAAAATACCATTTCCTCAATTGGCAACTCACAACAATAACCAAATCTGGCATCTTCTGTACCAGCTCTAGCGAAGCATTTCATCAAGCACCTCCCGCCCTACCCCAAATCTGGGAAGCTACGCCTCCGCTCCAGAGAGCAAATAGGAACTGAATAATAGAGCAGGTGCACCTGCATCGTGTCTTACCATGTACAGCGCGTAGCACCGCAGGAACACGGCCTTGCGCCCGACATGGCCGCGCAGCACGTGCGCGGCGCGCCGGTACTCGCGGCAGTCGAAGTACGTCTTGGCAAGCAGGTACTTGTCGGCCCCCGCGTCGAACGCGTCGTCGTCCGGGATGGGCGTGCTGACGTACGACACGCCGCCGAGCGGCGTCCCAGCTTCAGAGCCGCCGCCGCCCGGTCGCATGCGGCGGCGGAAGCTGGACCCGCCGCTGCGGTGCAGATGCAGCAGCCGCCCACCGGGGCCGGCGCCCGACGAGGACGGGGTGTCCATTGCCGCCGACTGGGACGGCGCGGCGTCCGGCTCGATGCCCACGAGTAGCTCGGCGGCCCTGCAGATGGGAAGGGGCTGTTAGGGTTAGGGTTTTGACTTTCGAGGGCCCTACGGGATTTCGGGGCGGCATACCATTTCGCGGCGGAGTAGAGGCAGCGGTCGCCGAGCTGGCGAGCGGCCGCTCGGAGCTCGACGCGGTAGTTCTCCTTGGTGGAAGCCATTGCTCTGGCACGGGAGAGCGGGGTGGCCAACTTGGAGCGGATCGGCGCAGTGAGAGCGCAAAATTTTGAACTTTCGCGATGCGACGGGAAAGGGGGATACAAGAATTTGGAGGAGGCTGTGGCGCTGTCCGATCGGACGGGTGTGGGAATTTTGGCATTGAGGCATTTGGTCGGAGAACTTTGGGCTGGGCTAGCTAGCTGGTTGGGCCTGACCGAAAAATCCGCATGGTAACGCGTTGTCTGAGAGCATCTCCAAGGGCACTCGAAAGAAAAATGATGATGATCCCCCGTCCCATCGTCCGGGTTTCCCGGGAGTGCACGTCCTCCTTCGAGGTCCACCCCTCCCCTACCTTATCTCTACGCAGATTTTTCCGCTCATAAACAACGCCGCGTCTGGGTCGCTAGAGACTAGCCAAAGCCGCCGCCGCTCCTTTGCCGGGGCTAGCTACCGCTGCCGCCGCTCATCCGACGGAGCCTTTTTTGCAGAAAAAGGGGACAATTTTTGCTACAATGGCATAGTTGTTTTGCTACATACGTTCTGGATTTTTGCTATAATTATATAAAACGTTTGCTACAATGTTTTCTGACGAGGTCTCCCGGCAAAAGTCTCCGGCGAAGTTGATTTTTGCTACATTAGCATATTTTGTTTGCTACCATCGTTTTGTGGTTTTGCTATATTTGCGCAAAGTGTTTGCTACAATGTCTTCGGCGAGAGTTTTTCTGGCGATGTCTCTGGCAAAGTAGGTTTTTTGCTACATTAGAAAAACTTTTTTGCTACAACCGTTTTGTGGTTTTGCTACAACAGTGTCAACTTTTTGCTACAAGATCTCCGGCGAGTTTTTTCCGACGATGTTTTCGGCGAAATCGGTTTTGCTACATTAGTACAATTTTTTTGCTGCATGGTCTCCGGCGAGACGTTCTATTTCTGGAACGAACTTTTTTTTCTTCGAAAGCAAAAACGGAAACATATGTAGCAAAAATGGCACGTTCTGCAGCAAAAGCGGGATTTGAATGGACACGTGGCGCGCGGGGGAGGAGGACGATGGGAAGCCCCCATCGTCCGGGGGACGCCTAGCGTTTTCCCACTCGAAAACAGTTTTAGTGCACCTGGTTTTGACTTTTGGAGCATCGAGTTAAATTTTGCCATACTAGATGGTGTATAATAAGGCACCTAAGGTGAGATCGAACGGTGGGGAGTGGTGGGATGGAGGTCCAGCTGGACGGTCGCAAGTCGCTGCATTATGTGATAGGGCACCAATTCGGTGATGTATATTTGCATCGCCAACTGTAAATGATGTAAAATTTTATGGCTCTTTTTAAGGGATAGGTCATCCATTGCCAGGTACAACCAAAATTTTCATACCTGGGATTTCACCATGAAAATCGAAACTTGGTGCCCATGAGAACCACCGAGAATAAAGTCACCTTGTGTTCCCGCTCCTGCTAGCCGAGACTGTCGTGAAACATCTATCATCCGGCTCATGGTTTTCACCATATGCAAACTCACCTTTGTCATCTGTTGGAACACCGTTTTAGTATTTTGTGTCCTATAAATTTATTTTGCATTATCTGTTGGAGACGCTCTAATAGGTGAATGCAAAATTGAGCATCCAAAATACGTGATGTAAAAATTATGCTTCCTCTATCTAAAAATGTGAATTGGATTTATTTAGATTCGTATGTATCTAGACGCATTTTAGTATGTAGGTACATATGAATTCAGACAAAATTCAAGTCGGTTATTTTTTGAGGGGTAGTAGATCACCAAAAGGAGGGTTTTACATCACTTGGACAATTTTTGGTTTTCCACGTGGTGTATAATAGGGCATGATTGCCGCAGTGATGTAAAATAGATCATCTGTTTCAATCTCACCTCCACAATTTTAAATAAATAATGATCATCGAAGAAGCGTATGAACAACTAAAGAAACTGAAATTATCACAAATATCATGACACACACATAAAACAATGATAGTCCGAAGGAGCAGGTTGAGGCCTATGCATCAAGATCGGGTTTGTTCTCCTGTGTGACGTAACATACACTGGGCCCACTTGGTGAATTATGTCCATAAGCTGCGCAACGTATGACTAGGTCATGGGGATGGAATTTTACATAAACGGGTAAAATAGTACTTGTTGGAAATGAGATTGAACGAGGTATCGTGATACCAATGATTGGATCTCAGACAAGTTGTGTATCACGTAACAAAGGAAATTAGACAAATCGTCTAAGGTTCGACATGATGGTGATTCGTGGAGTGCATAGGGGTCAATATGGGCATCCCGTTCCCGCTACTGATCATTGATCGAGATCATGTCTATGATATTTCCGAACCATATGGAAACACGCTTAAGGGCACTATAACGCTTGGAGATCTTTCTGTAAAGATGAAATCACAATTGAGAGAACCAGAATTGTTTTGGAGAGAAAAGAACCGAAGGTTGTTCGGAGAAGAAAGAAAGAAGGAAAAGACCGAAAGGAGTTTCAGATAAATGGAAATTTATAATATACATTTATTATATTTTAATTATAAATTAATATATACTAAATAAATATTAAAATTAAAATTTATAGTGCGACTTCCTTATTAGGACAAACCCCCGGAGGGTTTTGACCCAAGAGGATACAGCAAGGAAAAAGGATAGCAAAAGGGCAGCAAACAGCCGCTAATGGGCTGAATTGCCATAGCCCACACGGGCGGTCTAGCACTTCGCGCCACGCAGGCGGCTGGCCACTAGATGTCGCTCACAAGCCATAATCACTCATCCCAGCCCGGGCGCGAGGCTGTGCGCCACGTGGGGGCGGTGACGGCTCTATGGGCGAGCTAGGCCACGCCATGCACGATCGGAGGCCCATTCGTGGTGGTGGCACGGATGCCATGGTAGGCTAAAGTTTGGGGCCAATGGATGCTAGTGGGATCCGGAGAGGAAAGATGTAGTGGATTCTACACACAGCTAAAGCTAAAGATCTGTTTCTCCTTCCTTGGGTTACAAGTGCTCCTTGAGCTGTATACAAGGGGAAAGAGAGAACTTTACCAGCCTAACGGTACCAAGAATGAGTCGATCCCCTCCTTAGGGTCCAAGCTTGCCCTTATAAAGGAGAGCCTTGGGTTCCTTTAGGGCTGATGTGGCAAGCATATTCGAGGAATATGCTTGTCCCAATATAGTAGTTCGGCGCCCCCCCTTTCCCTGTCGCTCCCCTAACGACGGCAAGGTTCCAGAGGGGCCCTCATGTGTGACTCGGGCTTCAGGACTGTCATCTCCGTGACCTCCTTACATCTCTCTCGCTCTGCACCTTTGTCCCTAGTGCTTGGCTTCGATTCTCCCTAGCCTACTAGAGTTTGACTTTAGGCTTCTCCTTCTCCTGCCAAGCCAGATTATTCGGCCTGCCAGTAACTCGGCTTGTCCTTCACCTGCATCAAGATTACTTGGGATAACCCGGCCGACTTACGCAGTATCTCGGCCGGGTAATGCCTTGCCCTTACTATAAGGGTCCTACCCTTTCCTATCTCGGCCGACCTCTACAGGATTCGGCCGACTCAGAACTTCGGAAACTAGACGGGAACACCTTTCATCTTTCCCGTCTTTACCCTATCCGGGTTACCTCCCCAACATTAGTCCCCGAAGCTGGTACGGTCCCGCCGATAACCTCGGTCGGGTCGTATCAGTTTCACGACACTCGTTATGTATTGTTTCCGAGTTATATTGTCGTGGTGATAACACCGTATTTAGTAGTGCACGCCTCGTCCCACGTGTCATTCTCATCATTGTTTCTCTAGTTTTTTGTTCCTCTACAGCGTTTACTGACAAGCTACAGTTACTGTCGCGCCTGTCGCGCCGTTGCTGCGACGCCTCGTGCGCCGTTCTCGTTGGGGATCGTGAGCTCCTTGGTCAATCGTGTGGCCTTCGGTGCGGTTCCGCCGATGGCGATGTGGTCGTCTGGCACACGATCCGCGCTGCCAACTGCCACACCCACGATCCCACTACTTTGCTTGCGGCTAGGTTATAAAGAGGGGCGTGGCGCCTGGGAGTTTCTTTTTCCCCTTCTCGCTCGCCCGCACCCTTCTTCTTCCTCGCAACCTGCTCGTGGTTCCGCCGCCGCACGCTCAACTGGTTCTGCGACGAGGACTCCGCCGCGTTGCTCCGTCTGCCTCGTCGCCGCTTACTTGTTCCGGCGTCGTTGCCGGTGAGTTCTTTTCGGTCTTGCCGCCTAGGCTTTCCTCTAGATCTCTTCGTTTCCTCTTTGTTCGTGCGCTGCGGTTCTGTCGTCGTTCCGCCACCGTTTTTGCGTAGAATTGCGACGGGGCCTCGTAGCTCTAAGTTTTCCTCCGCCGCGAGTTGTTCCTCCGGCGATCTTTCCGGCGAAATCATGTCTAGTTCCTTTAGCGGTGCCACGGTAGAGGACGATGATGCTGCCTGGGCCTGGCGGGGCTCGTGGTGGGCTCCTCGATTACCGGCGGGAGATCGAGTGGCTCATCCGAACCGGAGGATTCCGCCGAGGTCTCTTGTCGTTTACCCGGCAACGAGTTATCTCCGGAAATTAGGGAGGGCGAGTATGTAGTTTTTATGTCACATTTCTCGCGCGGCTTCGGTCTCCCTCTTAGCGATTTTGCAAGAGTTTCTCGACTACTTGACCTTCACGCATCATCTTCTATGAGCCATCGCTTCTCTTTTACGCATTCATCTCCGCCTGGGAGATACTTGACCTATGGCCGTCCGTTGCGTCTGGGCGAAGTTCTTCCAGATTCATTCTAATGTAGTCACGACAAGTCTGCACCCTTAGAAACTGCTTACTCGGTCAAGGGGCGTCCATTACACCTCGGAGGAAGTCTGTATTTCCTCGTGTCACCGGGTTAGAGTCGTGCAAGAAGTGGCACAAATCCTTCTTTTACGCCAAGAACAGAGGAGAAGACAAGATTCGCCCCGCCTTTCTCCATTGGTCCGCCTTCCAAGGTAAATTGACTTACAATCCGAGGAGGAGCCACGTCTTGGCCGAGCTTTTGAGACTCGCTCAAAGAACTGATTCGGGCGGGTTACGGCGAGGACTTGATGGCTACCTTCATCGAGAGTCGAATTTGCCCATTCCGTAAAAAGGACGCACAAACTTTGCTACATGAGTGGTCCACTTGATCCCAACCGAGTCTCGACGAGCTGGACAATTACCTTGTCTTCAAGCGCCATTCGAGCTATATTTAAGACGGAGATGCTCAAGATTGGACCGGGATTGAAACCGCTTACCCGCGGCGTCCCTCCTCCCGCAGTAAGTTTAACCTCAATGCTTTGATTTTCTATTGTTTTCATAGCTGTTTTCCCTAACCTTCCTTGTTTTTCGCCTCACGAGGTTCGCAGAGCAAAAGGACGAGGACGCCGAGGTTTTGTCGCCTGGATCATGGATCGGAATACCCGGACGTTGGGGAGCCGGACTCAAGAATTCGCCTAAGTCGGATCTGCCACGGCTCGCGCCGTGGCAAGACTTCGTCCATAAGGAGGAAGGTGATGCGACGAGGTCCAAGCTCTTGAGGTAGTTGCCGCAATGCCTATTTCTTATGCATTTCGCTTCTACTTTCCCAGCTAATCCGCCGGTCAGGTTCACGACGCCGAGCCTATTGCATCCCGCCCCGCTACCTCGGGAAACGGGGCTCTGCTAGTGCTTGAGGCCCCCAAGAAACGAATGAAGAAGTCACTCGAACCTCCCAGCGCAAGACCATGCACGGGGTCACAGTGGTAAGTCTGTTTTGCTCATATTTCTGTTTCGCTTCGCTTTTTCATCCCGACACCCTTTTTTCTTTCTTATTTCGCAGTGTTCGCTCCGCTAAGCCCGGCGGTCCTAGCATGACTAGTCGCCTGATTCGTAGCCGCCTCCGCCCGCTGAAGATACTAGGATTCCTAGTCCCGCTCGGCTACGCCTCCTCCAGCTCCACATATGTCACCCCTCACACGAGCGCCTAATACTCGCCTCCGAGATTTCTACCAACCTGCTGCCCTCCACTGAATCCGAGCATATCCACGAGCCTTTTTCACCTCGGTAGCTCCCATCAGAACCCCAGCCGCAGCCGTGGTCGTTAATACCCAGCGCCCTCGGCCGTGATCCCTCCTGCTTCTAAGGGCTCTGTTCCCATTGCCGAGGTATCGGCTTCTGCTGGTGCCTCCTCTATAGTAAGAAAAACGGTTGCCACCAAGGCTTCCACTTCCCAAAAAGGTTTGGCCGGCTCTTCTCAGCCGAGTATTGCCGACGTTCTGCGTAAAGGGATTGCTCCCGCCAAAGCCTCTACTACTCCGGCCGCCAGCACCCAGCTTGCTCTTCATACAAGCCTTGCGGCTGCAGTGGTTGCACAACATGTCCGAGGTAAAGTATTAACCCGGATGGCTAGTGGGAACAGCCTCGGCTCGCTGGTGGAATACGCTCATAATCGAATGTCTGATCAGCTTGAGGGCAATCAAACAACACCGCTTCAACTCTCTCGACATCGCAAATTGCTTGGATCAAGCTGCCAAGATTATTCTGGATAGCAACAAGATGAATGAGGTAATTGCTACTTCTCGGGGTTTAAACTAATTCTCCATATGCTATTATATATACATTAGTCCCCGAAACTTGCAAACGAGTAATTTGTTATTCGCTTGGAAGTTTTTATAGTGTTATACTTAACTCGACTTAATTTAGGGTTCGAGCCTATATCCGAGTAGATCTATCTTAATCTTTGCTTAAATTTTATCTAGCCGTTCTTTGAATGTCTAGCCACATAGGTCTGGGTTAAGCTTTCGCTTAACTCGGATCTGTTTTGGCTCTGAATATCCAGCCACCTAGATCTGGGTTAAGTTTTCGCTTAACTCGGATCTGTTTTGGCTTTGAATATCCAGCCACCTAGATCCGGGTTAAGTTTTCGCTTAACTCGGATCCGTTTTGGCTTCGAATATCCAGCCACCTAGATCTGGGTTAAGTTTTCGCTTAACTCGGATCTGTTTTGGCTTTGAATATCCAGCCTCCTAGATCTGGGTTAAGTTTTCGCTTAACTCGGATCTGTTTTGGCTTTGAATATCCAGCCACCTAGATCTGGGTTAAGTTTTCGCTTAACTCGGATCTGTTTTGGCTTTGAATATCCAGCCACCTAGATCTAGGTTAAGTTTTTGCTTAACTCGGATCTATTTTGGCTTTGAATATCCAGCCTCCTAGATCTGGGTTAAGTTTTCGCTTAACTCGGATCTGTTTTGGCTTTGAATATCCAGCCACCTAGATCTGGGTTAAGTTTTCGCTTAACTCGGATCTGTTTTGGCTTTGAATATCCAGCCACCTAGATCTGGGTTAAGTTTTCGCTTAACTCGGATCTGCTTTAACTTCGAATATCCAGCCACCTAGATCTGGGTTAAGTTTTCGCTTAACTCGGATCTATTTTGACTGAATATTTACTCATGGTTTGTTCTATTGCTTAGGTTGCACATGACTGGCGGACTGCCGAATTTCAAAGACTGCTTTTCTCGCACAAGAAGTTGGAAGAAAAATATGAAAAAGTTATTCCTGTGGTGAAAAAAGCAGGTATGCCGATCATTTTCCTTGTCATCTCTAATATTGTCATTGTTTTGTCTCATGGATGCCAGCTTACTTTGTGGGTTAACAGGTAACATCAATAATCTCAACATTCGTCTTGAGAAGAAAGTCAAGAGCTTGGAAGGTTAGTTTTCCATCTACCTCGTACTTTTCCCTTTCTAAGACGTGCACTAAGTTTCTTTTACTTTGTTTGGCTTTGGTAAAGCCGAGATATGAACCTTTGCATCATCTCACCAAGATTGTACGCCCATGCCTGATGTAGTGCTGCATTTTTTAGAACAAGGCGCCACTCATTAGGGCGACTAAAAGAAAAGGATGATTTAGATAGCTCGCCTAAGCGCCGAGGTGGAGGCCCTTAAGCTTTCTCAAATCCGAGCTAGAAAAGGTCGATCAGAGTTCTCCGAGGAGAAGAACCGGCGGCTTTGGAATTGCAAAAGAATAAAGAGCTCTTTGAGGCTGCCGAGCTGAAAACTCGAGGAATGAGCGAGGAAATTGCTCGCTTTGAGAAGAACAAGATTGACTGGGCGAAGGACCTTCAGTTGATGATGAGTTACATTCATCGTAAGCATCTTAAGACGGCCGGATTATCTTTCTTCCTTCTGCTGCCCTCTGACGCCTCCCTTTTTTGCGCAGGTCATTTTCCTGAAGCTAAGCCCGTGAGCTCTAAAGTGGTCCTTGCTGCTCGTGCGCGCCGAGGTCTCCCCGATTGACGTGAATTTTGAATATTCAATAGAAGATTTCTTGGTTTACCGGGCGCTGCCCTTGGTCCGATGAAAATCATGGGGTGGACTTGGTCTGGCAGCTATTCGAGCCCACCGTGCTCTCTCGCCAATACCTGGGACTCTAACATCAGCGAGATCAATTGCTGGTGACTAGATTGAATGCCTCCGAAAACAACTAAGTCTTTGAGGGAATCTGCTGAAGCTGGTGCTGATATGGCCTCACCGTTATCATGTCATGGTACGAAGACATTTCTCTTGATATCCCGAGGAATTTGCGCGTGTTCCCGTTGGGTTGAGGATCCCACCTTTGTTGCTCTTCGCAAGCTCGCGCCTTTCAACTCGTCAGTATGCCGACATGCACACTGGAATGAAGGGCCGAGTTTCCTTCCAAAACCGGACGAGGAGGTCATAGTCGAGGATGCATCGATGATTCACCGAGCAAGGGGAGATGAAGATGACTCGCTTCCGTGACTCGATTCGAGCTCGGATGACAACGGCGACGCGATCCTCCTCCAAGGGTACCGGGCATTCCATCGCGAAATTGATGCTCCTCAAGAGCCTCAAAGCGCCGAGGTTGCACCTAGGTTCATGGAGGGCGAGGTAACATCGGCGAAGTTCCTCCTACCTCGAGTCCCGATCCCCGACCAGTTGCCGCCTCCCGGCTAAAAACGTTTAAGTCATTTCCTATCCTCGGTATGTCGGGCGACGATGTCCGTGGAATACTTGTTTACTTCGTATGACCTGAATCTCCTTTTTGCCGCACATTGCTGCGACATATAAGTTTGCGTTATTATAACTTTGCTTAAGTGGGTTCCCATCCGAATTCTTGCTTTGGTATCCTGCAATATTTTGATGTTAGGATGTATCTTTGTCTTTGTTTTCGTGTTTTAGTCGAGTAATCTGTGTGAGCTTGAACATCATACGGGGTTGATCTGTTCTTATTCGAAAATCAAGTGTGATACCTTTTTCAGATCAAAGATTGATCGCCACTTTGGAACAATACATGGCAGTCCGAGTGATTGCCTGCTTTGAAGTCTAGTGTGTAAACTAAATTTCGTGAACAATATAAGACCACCGTAGGCCGCTTCAGGCGTCAAGTTTTGGTGCTCAACATAGCCTGGGCGGTATATGGTAGTTTTTAGTTGCTGCTTTGCCGAGGTTTGGTACATAAAACGAAACTTCAAATACCTATAGCAGTCCCAGTCACTTGCTCTTGATGTCGAGGTTTTAATACATAACCTGAAATTGAAATAACATATGGCGGGTCCCGAGTCACCGCTCGATGCCGAGGTTTAATACATAACCTGAAATTGAAATAACATATGGCAGTCCCAGTCACTGCTCTTGATGCCGAGGTTTTAATACATAACCTGAAATTGAAATAACATATGGCAGTCCCCGAGTCACTGCTCTGGATGCCGAGGTTCAATACATAACATGAAATTGAAATAACATATGGCAGTCCCCGAGTCACTGCTCTTGATGCCGAGGTTTTAATACATAACCTGAAATTGAAATAACATATGGCAGTCCCCGAGTCACTGCTCTGGATGCCGAGGTTCAATACATAACATGAAATTGAAATAACATATGGCGCCCCAGTCACCGCTTCCGATGCCGAGGTTTAATACATCATTGGTCCTTGACCTTGAAATACTATGCTATGAGTAAAATGGACAAAGTAGGGCTACGTTCCATGGCCGCTTCGTTTCTTCGCCAGCTTTGTCTGCCTTGTCCCTTCCGGGGGATTGAGCATCGATTAGATAATAGGCATCGTTATGTAATGCCTTGCTCACGATGAATGGTCCCTCCCATGGAGGTGACAGGCTTGTGCCGGCCGTCGTTGCACCACCGAGGACTAAATCTCCTTCTTTGAATACCCTTGATTCACCTTTTGCTGTGATATCGTCAGAGGTTCTGGCGATAAATAGCTGATCGTGATAGTGCTAGTTCCGCTTCTTCTAGCAGGTCTAAAGATTATCTTGTCGAGCTATTTCGTTTACTCGAGGTTGTATACCGAGTAACTCTTGGCGAGTCATGTATTATGTCGGCCGAAGCACGACCTCTGCCTCGACACTAGAAAGAATGGTGTGTACCTGTTGACCTATTTGGAGTAGTTACGAGGCTCCATAATACGGGGGAGTTCCTCAATCCAACATCCCGCCGACCTTTGCAAAGGGTTCAACAAGTCGTGGTTTTATTCGACAATACTAGTCCATTAGACCTTTCCACTTGCCCATTAGACGCTGGGTGAGCCATGAGGCAATATCTAACCTTATGTATTTTTCTACAAAATCTGTAAGGCTCATACGCAAAATTTGTGCCATTATCTGTAATAATACCGTGTGGGTACCCATATCTTAAAATAATATCTTTGAGAAATTTCACCTTTGTGGGCCCATCGCATTTTTTTATTGGTTTCACTTCAATCCATTTTGTGAACTTGTCCACCATAACCAATATGTGGGTCATTCCCTCGGCCGGCTTAAATGGTCCCACCATATCTAAGCCCCACAAAGAAATGGCCAAGTGATGGGTATTGTTTTAACTCGCCGATGGCATATGTATTTTGGTTGCGTATCTCCGCAACCATTGCATTTTTCCACCAACTCTTTGGCTTCTTTCACACGCCGCCAATAAAATCCATGCCTGAATGCTTTGGCTACCAATACACGAGATGAGGCATGATGTCCACACTCTCCTTGATGTATATCTAGGAGGATCTCCCGCCTTCGCGAACTCACACATTTCGCAATACGCCATGACACTTCTTTTATATAGCTCATTGTTTATGATCGATAAGATTTCGCTCTCCTTACAGTTTGTCTTGCTAATACTTCATTGCTTGGTAATACCGCGTCTTTAAGGTAAGAGAATATGGGTTGCGCCCATAGCGGTGTGACTTTTTACGTGTGGTCTCACCGTCTATTTCCATGTTTTCTGCCGACATATCTACCTCGGCCTTCTCCATAATTGTGCTTACTGCTGTCCTCCTCTCTTGGGGATTCCGAGTTATATTGCTGGTTCACCTCCATCGCACATTGTCCTGCCGAATTAGCCGGATAAAGATAGATTCGGATTACGTGAAGGGATTATTGATGGTTTTCCGAGGTGTTCCAGGCAATACCGTGGAATTGATCGCGGGTTGATCCGAAGCTTTGACAACGGTTCTGCGACATCATTTTCCGCCGAGGTATGTGGCTAAATTCACATCCTTCAAAGTATCCACTGATCTTTTGCACATGAAATCAGATAAAGCCATATTAGCATCTAATGCATCCCAATTGCTCGAGACTTGCAGATTACTAGGTCCGAGTCCCCATAGCATAAGATTCAAGCGATGCCAATCTTTTGCTACTTTCAATCCATGGACCAGCGCTTCATATTCGCTACATTGTTGGATGCGGCAAAATGTATTTGTAGCATATTTCAGCTGATCTCTTTAGGTGAGGTTAACACTATTCCTGCCCCCAAACCATTTCTTAGTTTGGAACCATCGAAATGCATCGTCCAATAATTTAGATCTGTAATGGTGGCTCATATTGCACTTCGCCCAGCTTCACGAAGAAGTCGGCATCGCTTGAGATTTAATTGCATCTCTCCTATCAAATTGTGGAGCGATGGTGACAACTCGATGGCCCATTTTGCTATTCGCCACTTGCATCTTTGTTGCTCAATATGTCGGCTATGGGCGCTTCACGTATCACTCGATGGGATGTTCTTCAAGTAATGTTTAAGCTTTTTGCCGACATATATACTCCATAAGCCATCTTCCGATAATGTGGGTAATTCTTTTGAAGCGGATAATACCTCGCTTAAATAATACACCGCCTTTGTACGGATTTATCATCTTCAAGTCGTTCTACTACGACTACATCACTCACTACTCTGTTGGTAGCCGCTATATAGAGTAACATAGGCTCTTTTGATAATGGAGAAGGCAAAACGGGTGCTGTGACTAACATTTTTTTCAACTCATGAAATGCAATTATTCGCTTATGGGTCCAAATGAATTTATCTGATTTCTTCATCACTGATATAGTGGTAGTGCCTTTTCTCCCAGCCGACATACAAAACCGGCCGAGCGAGGCTAGACAACCCGTGAATTTTTGTACATCATTTAAGCATCTCGGCAATTCCATTCTTTCTCCGCTTTTATCTTTGTTGGGTTGGCTTCTATACCTCGGCTAGATACAAGAAAACCGAGCAATTTTTCCGTAAGACGCCAAACGTGCACTTTTCTGGATTAAGTTTCATTCGAATCTTCTCAAGTTTTTAAAGTTTGCCGATATCTTCCAAAGAAGGTTTTGCTTTCCTTGGTTTTGATGACCACATCATCTACATATACTTGTACATTTTTCCTATTTGATCGTGTAGACATTTTGCATGCATCTTTGATATGTTGCTCTGCATTTCGCAGGCGAATGGCATTGTGCGATAGCAATAAGCCTGACGGGGTAATAAATGCGATCTTTATTTGATCGGCGGATTTAACGGTATCCGTGGAAACCAGAGTACGCGTCTACAAATGATAATAACTCACAACCAGTGGTCGAATCAATGACTTGGTCTATTCTAGGCAATGGAAAAGGATCTTTTGGACACGCCTTGTTCAGGTTCGTGTAATCGATACACATTCGCCATACAATGGCTACATTGGGATCATCTTTCTTCTTTTCTACCAGCACCGGATTCGACAACCAATCCGGGTACAGCACCTCCATGATGAACCCGGCTGCGAGGAGCCGAGCTATTTCATCCCCGATTATTTTTCTCCTGTCTTGGTAAGCGGCGGAGAGGTTGCTTCACCGCCTTGCTCGGCCTTACATTCAAAGAGTGCTCACCAACTCCTCGGAACACCTTGCAGATCCTGAGTTGACCATGCAAATATGTCCCAATTCTCACGGAGGAAGTTGGTGAGCTCGCTTTCCTATTTAGCGTCCAGGCCTGCACCAATAGTAACATTACGCTCCGGGAATTGCTCATCTATTTGAAACTTCTTCGTTTCTTTAGTCGGCTGAAAAGAGACACTGCCATGGGTTGGCTAGTGCGGCATGTTCACCTGTGCCGATCGAGCGAGGGCTGCTACCTCCTGAATCCTTCTTTTTCTCTTGCTATAACCAATGATTCGCCAAATTTGACCCCGATGCACACTCCATTGATTTCTTGTAATCCCGTTATAGTTATCACTCCTTGTGGTCCGTAGCTTCATTTTCAGATAACTTATATGACCGCCCATGAATTTGGCCAACGCTGGTCGTCCGAGTAGAGCATGATAACAGCTCTCTAGATCCACCACTTCAAACTCTAAGTTCTCCGCTCTGCAGTTATCTCTTGTGCCGAATAACACATCTACTCGGACCTTACCAATGGGTTCACATGAAAGCCCTGGCACTATCCCATGGGAAGTGGTCCTCGTGGATTGCAACATGTTCTGCGATATTTCGAGTTTATGCATGGTATCTTTGTACATGATATTGATACTACTTCCATTGTCTATGAGTACTTTTGAAAATTTGACATTGATGCTCGGTCCAACAAATGTCGGATCCAGCACAAGTGCATATGATCCGGATTTGGCATTATCTTGGGATGATCCTTTATGCTCCAAGTTATCTCTGATCCGACCAAGGCACATATCTTGGTACCGCTGCACATCGCATTTACTTCCATATGCTTGCCGCACACTTTGCTTGTCTTGTTGTTCCATTGTGAACACGCAATAGGATTGATGATGTTCTCTGTAATCATTGCGTCCGGTATTCGCCGGATTTGTTCTTCCATCCTGGACTTGGTTCATCACTTGATGCACCACGTCTCTCCGATCCGAGTTATCGTACCTCGGGGGAGGGGGCGGTAACATCGATTCTTGTGCATTTGCTCCACCAATCGTGGTCGATCTCGCTGATGTACTTGATGGTGCCCGAATTTCGCGGGTTCCCCATTGCATTTTCATCCATGCACATTGGCGGTGGTATGGTTATTGGCCCGGATGGGTTTGACGTGAAATTTGCACGGCTGATCTAACATGGATTTGAACGTGTACTTCGCCTCTCCCGCCATCGCTTTTGTTCGGGGTCCACCGCCTTTTTCCTTCATTTCTTGGTGTCCACCGTTGAGGACCATTCTTCGCCGTTGAGTTGCTCCGTGACCGGTGGGTCTGCGCTATCGCCGCCACTTGGGCAATTATATCGATAATCTGATAATCCTTTCCTCTCTTCTTCTTCCTCTGAAATCACCGCTACCGGATGACCCGCCAAATCTCTTGCATAATGGTCCTGTTGCTCGCGATGATCCGACATTAATTCTGGTTGCGTTGGGTCTCCTAATGCGTAGGAGTCCGCTATTCGATAGTTTACGCGGTGGTCGGCATATCTCTCTGCAGACGTTGCCATAATACGCTGCCATAACGGCATCCTGCGCGAACCAAGCTATTGCTTGCATTCTATGACTCCTTCACATGAGTTTCTCAGGTTGCACCACCGAGTTAAAAATTCTCTATCTGTTTATTCGCCTCTGCTTGCACATGGCTAGCTGTTGTGGCCTGTTTGGCCTCTTGTATGTACTGGTAAAGTTGCTGACAAACATTTCCTCAAAATCCAGCCAACAGTTGATACTGCCGGCTGGTAGATTATCCAGCCACACTCTAGCTGGTCCTTCCAGCATTTGTGGTACATACCGTACTGCCCATCGTAGGTTCCCACACGCTATTTTTACAGCAGTGGCATAGTCAATTAACCAGTCTTGTGGTTTGGTACTTCCATTATATGTTTTCGCCCTTTGCCACCGAAAGTTCGCATGGGAGGTTCGCCCATGATCCGTGGTCCAAAGCATGTCGCCCGGTGGACCTGTTCTTCCAACAACTCGACCTGTATAGCCGGTCCAGCTTCACTCTTGCATCATTTGATGGCAAATCTCATGTGAGAACTCGTCTCAGATTCCATAATGGTTGTTTCCGCCATGGATTGCATATTCCATTTCGGAATAACCATCATTGTATCTCTCATTAATTTGATTGTGGCGAGCTGGCCTTGTTTCTCTTTCCTGCCGGGGTTCATGCCTCGGTTGTGGGTTGAGTGGAAGTTCTCTCCTTACTTCGACCGGGGTATTGTTCTCATGATTGCCTCTCGCGGGTTCTCTTCTGTCGAGGTCTCCGTTGCCTCGGCTTCCGCCGTCTTTCTCCACACGGCCGTGGTTCCTGTCCCCACTGTTACCTTGGCTTGCATTGCCTCTATTCTCATTTGCCTTTCCGGCCATTGCCGGATCATATGGGACAATCTGCTTGTTCCTATTTCCCGAGGTTACTGCTTTGTCTCTTCGAGCACTATTTCCGGGTGAAGATGCTGCTGCCACAGACAAGGCTGGTGTTGCTCCTGCCGAATGAACCATTCGCGAGGCCCCTGGCCTCGCCGGGTTTGCTCTGAGCATTTCCTCGTTTTGCTGGTTCGCGATGCGCACCAGCTCGTTTACTCTTTCTTGTTGTTTTTGCCGGGCCTCACCGGTCAACCCATCTAACTCTAATGCTGCGGCATTTGCCGCTCTTAGGTTTCTTGCCGGGGTACTATACCTCGGCAAGCCCAAATCCTCTGATTCTGCTTTATGAGCTTCATGCTCTTTGTTGATGTCATCCATGAGGTTCTTCCCTCTCAATCTTAGTTCGTCCCACCTGCTCGGGCTGACGTGCTTATTTGCTTTGGCATATTCTTGCAGGGTCTGTTTAAGGACTCCGCAAGGCCGACACCTTTTTTGCCTCTATCGGCACCTTTTGCGGTTTCCTCTAACTCTGCTGAGCATTTGCGGATTAAGTATCGGCGCACAGGTGTAGTCAAGCTTTCTATGGTCGCTGAAGAATATTCTTCGCCTTTCCAGAGGTGGCCCTCTTACTCTTGGTGCCTTCGGGTGGTGTCTTGCACCTCGGTCGGGTTGGTTCTTTGGTGGGATTACCTTGGCATTGGTGCTGTCTGCCTGTAGCGCCTGTACACCGGTGGCGGGTTCTTCTGCCTAATCCGCAGCTACTCCAGTTGCACCCGCCACGACCATTACCTCGACGCTACTGCAGGATGCGCCCGGAGCGGCATGCAGCGTTAAGAGGTGGATCTCCTGCAACAACAACTTGGTGAGGATAAACGCCGGAGATGTCGACGCCGACGTAAACCTGGTGCCCGCCCAGGTTGATGAAGACACCATTACGCGGGGGAGCTTTCCCCCTGAAGCTCCCTGCATTGTCGCTGACATAATCACAGAGACCAAATCTCTGGACTAAGCCAGAAACAACGCGCTCGCCAGTCTTGATGAAGTTTCCCGTCCGGATCATAACTCCAGCTAGCACCGCTGCTGGCCCCACGGTGGGCGCCAACTGTCGTGGTGGTGGCACGGCAGATGCCATGGGTAGGCTAAAGTTTGGGGCCAATGGATGCTAGTGGGATCTGGGGAGGGAAGATGTAGTGGATTCTACACACAGAAAGCTAACGCAAAGATCTGTATTTCTCCTTCCTTGGGTTACAAGTGCTCCTTGAGCTGTATACAAGGGGAAAGAGAGAACTTTACCAGCCTAACGGTACCAAGAATGAGTCGATCCCCTCCTTAGGGTCCAAGCCTGCCCTTATAAAGGAGAGCCTTGGGTTCCTTTAGGGCTGATGTGGCATATTCGAGGAATATGCTTGTCCCAATATAGTAGTTCGCCCCCTTTCCTGTCGCTCCCCTAACGACGGCAAGGTTCCAGGGGCCTCCTGTGCCTCGGGCCAGGACTGTCACCTCCGTGACCTCCTTCGCCTCTCTCTGTCGCTCTGCGCCTTTGTCCCTAGTGCTTGGCTTCGCCAGATTCTCCTAGCCTGCTACTAGAGTTTGACTTTAGGCTTCTCCTTCTCTGCAAGCCAGATTATTCGGCCCTGCCTCAGAATTCGGCTTGTCCTTCACCTGCATCAAGATTACTTGGGCTAACCCGGCCGACTTACGCAGTATCTCGGCCGGGTAATGCCTTGCCCTTACTATAAGGGTCCTACCCTTTCCTATCTCGGCCGACCTCTACAGGATTCGGCCGACTCAGACTGTAACTCGGAAACTAGACGGGGAACACCCTTTCATCTTTCCCCGTCTTTACCCTATCCGGGGCTACCTCCCCAACACGGCCCACCCGGGTTCACTGGCCACTGGCAGGCCGCGAGCAGGCCCACGCGGGCGATGCCAGTTGCTTAGGCCGTTGATGCTTGCTGTGCCGAGTTGGGCCTTGGCCGGGGTGGCCTACCCGGTTGCCCCATTGGCCCAGCCGGCCAGCACCCCAGTTTTTCCCATTTTCCTTTATGTTTTAGTGCCACATGTCTAACCAAAAGGGGGGGTATACCTCCCTCCGCCTATATAAAGGGGTGCCCATGGGTGGGATTAAATAAACCAACAAGATATTTTCTAAGGCACTTTTCTTAGAGAAAATTCATCTCTCTCTCTCTCAATTGCCTTTGCGGTGGCGCGATCTCGGAGAAGGATTGTACAAACAAAGTCAACACCACTGCGGCATGTCGTTGTGCTGCCGGGATTCTAGCCAGGAGGTCTACTTCCGCAACCTCGGTAGGGAGAGCCCAGGAGTCGTTGTATTGCATCGTATGTGTGTGATAACTCGGGGAGCTACCGTTAGTAGCGACCGGACCTTCGTGCAAGGACCTGGACAAGAGTTGACGTGCGAGGAGCTTCGAAACCTTGAGGTCGGACGGGTACAACTACATCATCCACGCTCCTACATGAGCGTAATGCTCTCTCGATCTTCAAGGGTATGTTTGAAGGAGATATGTCCTAGAGGCAAATAATAAATAGGTTTTTATTGTAATATCTCAATTAGTTTATAATAGTTTCATATTGTGTTATAACTATGCCAAGTAGAAACATTGGTACAGATCTGGTATGAAACAACCAAGTCCTTAGTAGCCTCTATTCATATTAGTTCGTTAGTCATGAGGATGATCTGGGTTTCAAGATCATGGGCATTTATGCCACTTGACAACGGGATCATATTATTGGAGAATGATGTGATTGGACATTCCTCGAAGGATTGCAACACAATCAAGTCATATAGTTCACTGTTGCAACAGCTATACCTAGACTTCTTTTCCTTAGACCGTGAGCTCATATTACTCACTGTTTCCCGGGGCTGCTTAGACTGCATCAACCGTCATTTGGTAATACGGTGGCCATAAAGGTGTAAGTTGGGTATTCCGAAGGAACAGTAGATGACATGTGACTACAAGACCGGGATTTGTTCACCCACATGACGGGTAAAGATACATACGGCCAGCTTGGTGAGATTACATCCATAAATGTTGCAACATGTGACTCGGTCACGAGGATGTAATATCACGGTAACAAGAAAAACCGAACTTGTTGTGAACGAGATTGAACAAGGTATGTGATACCAATGATCGGATCTCGGACAAGTCATATCGAGAAACAAAAGGAATTGGATGCTACATTTAGCGGTTCAAACGACATTGTCATCAGGAATGCATAGGGGTCACATGGATATCCCTAGTCCCTCTGTTGATCATTGATACAGATCATGTCTAAAGCATTCCCGAGCCGTGAGAGGATACACTTAAGGGTACGATAAGAGCAATCATTCGTAAGATGGAATCACAGTAGGGAAAGAGAAAGCCGGAATTGTTCCGTAGAGAGATCTGAAGTTGTTCGGAGAAAGAATAAAGGAAAAGACTGGAAAAGTGTTTTCGGATAAATGGGAATTTGAATATATATTTATTATATGTTAATTATGAATTAATATATTCTAAATAATATTTAAGTTAAGATTTATAAAAGCAACTTTCATATTAGGCCAAAACCCCGGAGGGAATTAGCCTAAGAGAACATCTGTAGGAAAAGAAAATGGAAAAAAGAAAATAGCCCAGTCCACGTGGGCGGCGGATAATATCCACCGCACTAGGCAACACTTAGATTGGGCTGCGAAATGGCGGCGGATAAAGGTCACCAGACAGATTTGGCACCACCAGCTGGCACAGCCAGCTCAACCCGGCCCAAGAGGAGCTCACGGGGAGCCGGTTGGCGGCCTACGCCACTGGGCCGCTGATATGTTCCAAACATATCTATAATTTTTGATGTTCCATACTTGTTTTATATCTACTTTCTTATGTTTTGTCCACACTTTGGAGTATTTCTATGCATTTTCTGGAACTAACCTATTAACAAGATGCCACAGTGCCAGTTCCATGTTTTCTGTTGTTTTTGGTTCCAGAAAGTCAGAAAATGAATATTCTCAGAATTGGACAGGACAAAAGCCAAAGTCAATATTTCACCGAGGGGAACACGAAGCCAGAAGACGAGACAGAGAGGGGCCAGGGGCCGGCCACACCATAGGGTGGCGCGGGTCCCCCTTGGCCGCGCCACCAGGTGGTGTGGGCCCCTTCGGCCTCCACCGACCTTGCCCTTTCGCCTATAAGATCCTCCCGACGCAAAAACCCTAAATCGTCAAGCCTCCAGCCATGAAAAGTTCTGCAGCGCCGCCACCACCGAAGGGGAGATTCGGGGGACAGAAATTCTCTATTCTGGCACCCTGCCGGGACGGGGAAGTGCCCCCGGAGCCATCTCCATCGATCTCCACCACCATCTCCATCATCGTTGCTGATTCCCATGATGAGGAGGGAGTAGTTCTCTCTCGAGGCTAAGGGTTCTACCGGTAGCTATGTGTTCATCTCTCTCTCTATGCATGATCTTATTGAGATCATGAGCTTGTAATCTATAGATCTACCTTGCTACTCAGGTGGTTTAATAGATCTCTGCTCTCCCCATGTGTGTGAAGTTGATAGTGTGCACACCATGGTGGCACTTAGGCTAGAGGTTACAAATACTTGTTATGAGTTATATGTGGAGTTGGATGTCTTTATGAAATTGTGGTGTTTGTTGGACCCATCTAGTACTCAAGGTGACAGTGTGGGGTTATCTAGATGGGAAAGATGAACTTTGAGGTGTGATGTTATAGCCCTACCAACGATTAGAGTGTCCAACCGAAGAGTAGTTCAGTGTAGTATCATAAAGAAGAATATATTTATATGAGAGTGTTCACTAGTGAAAGTATGATCCCTAAGCCTTATTTCTAAACATTGAAACAACATTTGCAATTAGATCTATTACATGTTTGCTTGCTTCCATATTTATTTCAGTTTGCCTTTAGTCTCTTCCACGCCATCAAGCTATTTTATATCACCGTCACCACTTATAATTATTTATACCACTTGTATTTCACTATCTCTTTGCCGAACTAGTGCACCTATACACCTGACAGGTGTATTGGGTGTGTTGGGGACACAAGAGACTTCTTGTATCTTGATTGCAGGGTTGCTTGAGAGGGGATACCTTTGACCACTTCCTCCCTGAGTTCGATAAACCTTGGGTGATCCAATTAAGGGAAAACTTGCTGCTGTTCTACAAACCTCTGCACTTGGAGGCCCAACAACTGTCTACAAGAATAGAAGTGCGTAGACATCAAGCTATTTTCTGGCACCGTTGCCGGGGAGGTAAGGTAAAAGGTACTCACATCCTCCGGTGTGAGTTCTCAAAGTTATTTCCTTTAGATTCTGCAATTTTGTCTTTTTGTTTCTTGTTTTCACTAGTTAGGCTTAATGGAAAACAACAACAAAAAATAGAGAGCTTTATAGTATTTATCTTGAGTTAGGACATGAAGTGTTTGAAGAGAAAATTAAAAAACCTATGGAACTTTATTTGCATGCTAATAGCAATGTTGTTAGTATGAATTATTTGGACACCATTATTGGTAATGCTATGGAAAAGTCTAAGCTTGGGGAAGCTGGTTTTGATGAGCATGATATTTTTAGTCCCCCAAGCACGGAAGAGAAAATTTACTTTGATGATACTATGCCTCCAATATATGATGATTACAATGATGAATATGATATTTTCAGTCCACCTACTATTGAGGAGAAAATTAATTATGATTACAATATGCCTCCTATATTTGATGATTATGGTGATGAGAATAATAATGATAGCTATTTTGTTGAATTTGGTCCCACTATAATTAATAAGAATAACTATGTTTATGTGGAGAGTAATAATGATTATATGCGTGTGGCTCATGATAAGAATGTTTTATGTGATAGTTATATTGTTAATTTTGTTCATGATGCTACTGAAAGTTATTATGAGAGAGGGAAACATGGTTTTATGTATCTCAACAATATTAAGTTTCCCCTCTTTATGTTGAAAGTCTTGAAGTTGCACTTGTTTTGCTTTCCTATGCTTGTTGCTTTGTGCTTTTATGACTTGTTTCTTTACAAGATTCCTATGCATAGGAAGTGGGTTAGACTTAAATGTGCTTTGAATTTGCTTTTTGATGCTCTCTTTTACTTCAATTCATATTTCTTATGTGAGCATCTTATCAAACTATCATGCCTAACTTAAAGGCGTTAAAAAAAGGTACTTATTGGGAGATAACCCAAAAGTTTTAGATGAGTATTGGAAGTTATTACTTCAGTAATAACCGCTCCTTATCCTTTTTATTTGCTTTTTGTGCCAAGAGTAACCTCTAATGAGAGAGAAGTGATGATTGGGAAAGTTGCTGTCCCGAAATAGATTTCTGTGCTTCACCGTAAAAATTCGTGTAAAATCTCTGTACGTCCTTTTGAGGCGTGAATTTTTGTGCTTCTGTCCCAGGTTGTTATCTAACTTTTGTTAGTTCAACACTTTTTTATTTGAGCAACATAAGGTCTTTGAAAAAAATCGTCTTTACCTGCTGGTCTGTTTTGACAGATTTCTGCTATTTTCTGCATTTGCTTCTTTGGTTCCTCTTTGAGTTCTTTTGGGGAATTGAGCTTTTTGAGAAAAGAGCTACAGTAGGTAGTGTTTTAATGGAAGTTTTATTGGTGTTAGAACTGAACCTATAAGACTTATTATCTTAAGTGCACTAATGTTGCTAATAAAGATTGTGTGAAGTTTTGTATGAAGGAAAAATTTCAGGTGTATGGAAGGAATGAGTAATGAGATGAAGAATGGACTAAAGCTCAAGCTTGGGGATGCCGTGCGTGTCACCCCAAGAAATATCCAAGAAGTCAAGCGTCAAAGCTTGGGGATGCCAAAGGCATCCCCCTCTTCATCAATAAAAATCCTAGGTTTCTTCCAAACGCTTCATTTTTATTGTTTCATGCACAATTGTGTTTTTTTAGCGTCTTTGTTTTTTTAGTTTTATTTTGTTTGGTTTACTTAAATAAGTTGGTTGGATCCCAACACACTTCTTTTGGAGAGAGACACACTCTATTTTCATTGCCTAGAACACTCTAGTTTTCATTCTTATCTTCTTGTGAGTGTTCTCTTTTGCTAGCATTGTGCTTAGCCTTAGTTTTCTTGTGCTTTCAGCTTAGAACTTTTTAGTTCTTCTTTGTGGATTCATGAGACAATCTCACTGATCTTTATTTATTATTATCTTTGTGAGTTTTCAAATAAGATGGTTTGGATTGGAAAAGAGTAGGAAAAGTTCATGCTTAAGTGGTAAAGAGAGCTTGTTTTTGACTGTGGCCTATGCTTTGTCATGCCATGCTTGATATTTTTTTGGCTTTAGGCTTAGTATTCTTTGTTGTAGCATGACATGTTATAAACAATTGAGATTTCTTAATGTGCCTTTGAAGAATCATGCGTTGTTTTAGCATATTAAAGCATAGTATTGTGATATTCTCCTTTGATGCTTTATTTGGGTTGACTTGGCACATGCTCACACCATGTTATGACTATCCCAAGTCACCATAGCCTTTATGATCCTTTAGTTTTCAACTTGTAGTATCACTTTATGCTTTGATCAATGATGTTTTGTTGCTCTGCATGATTATGGCCATTATTGCTCTCTTAGTTTGTCGCTCCCAGTCTTTTGCTAGCCTCCACAACCAAGTATGAGTTCCACTCATGCATCCAACTCCAAAAACCAAGTTATTCCAAAGAGTCCACCATACCTACCTACTAGCATATGCTATTCCAAGTGCATTCATGTTTTTGTTTACCTTCCAAATTAAACTTGTTATGAGAAAACTAGTGATTAAAGCTCTCACGAACTTGATGGCACACTTTACTTTTCTTGCCCTTAATAAACTTGAACCATTGTGTCGTCTATGTTGTATATGCTTGCACTTATTTGTTGGGGATTAGCAGAACCATGATGTCATGGGGAACGCTTTCAACATTGCACTTGTACTTTGTACCTAGTTGATATCATGCTCTTTTGTCTATGGATGTCGTCGGTGTGAAATGAAAGGGGAGCTTGTAAGTCCATGGAGTTATGTATATGTGTTAGAGAAACGCCTGGGCCGCTGGTCTAATCCATGCTGACATGGTGAAAACCTACAGCGTAACCATAATGAGCTATCTATGAAGCATTCTTCTTATAAAAAAAGAGAGTCAGATTTAGAGAAAAAAGAGAAAAAAGAAAAAAAGAGATTATGAAAACAGGAAAGAGAGAAAAAAGCACCATATTCCCATGGTAAATAAGAAGATTGGTGAGATGCTCGTTGTCTGCTTGCCTTGTCATTTTGATATGGGGATTCTTCCGTATCATCGGGCAAGGGGTACCCCGCTGGCGGTTCTTGATACATTGCAAATGTATCTATAATTTTTGATGTTCCATGCTTGGTTTTATCTACTTTCTTGTGTTTTGTCCACACTTTGGAGTACTTTTCATATGATTTCTTGGACTAACCTTTTAACAAGAGCCACGATGCTGCTACTGTTTCTGCTGTTTTTGGTTCCAGGAAAGTCAGAAAATGAATATTCTCGGAATTGGACGGGACAAAAGCCAAAGTGCCTATTTTTCCGGAAGACATCTGATGCCAGAATACGAGACGGAGAAGGGCTGGGGGCCGGCCACACTGCACCAGGGGGTGGTCTGGCCGACCCCAGCACCCCCTTGGCCTCTCCTTCCGCCTATATATTTCCCTCGGGACGAAAACCCTAGGTACCTGATCAAAAATCCACGAAAGAGTCTATAGCCGCCGTCATCTCCATCCCTAGATCGAGAGGGATCTGAAGCTTTTCCCGGCACCTGCTTTGGAGAGAATTCACCACAGGCCTTCTTCATCATTATGCAAGCCTCCAGTGTGATGCGTGAGTAGTTCATCTCTGGACTACGGGTCCATGTAGTAGCTAGATGGCTGGTTCTCCTCCTTTGTGCTTTCATGTCTAGATCTTGTGAGCTCCGTTCATGATCAAGATCATCTATTTGTAATTCTGCATATTGTGTTTGCGGGGATCCGATGGATATTGAGATGCTATTTCAGATTGATTATTGATTCTATCATGTCTTTGTTATTTGTGATCTTGCATGCTTTCCGTTGTTAGTAGCTATCTTGGCCAAGTAGATGCTAGCAACTCCAAGAGTTAGTATTTATGCTCGATAGTGGGTTCATGCCTCTGTAACTGGGGAAGTAGCGAAATATCTAAGGTACTAGATGTGTTGTTGCTACTAGGGAGAAAACAACAATCCTTTGTTCATAGAACAATCGTATTGTTTACATTATACGCAATTCATAAAGCAATAATCTATTGCTTGCAACTTAATACTGGAGGGGGTTCGGATGATAACCTGAAGGTGGATTATTAGTCATAGATGCAGTTGGATGGCGGTCTATGTATAATATTGTAATGCCCAATCAAGTTCCAAAGGAGTCAAGATGATTAGTATATGCATGTATTGCTTTCTCGATGTTTGTCAATTGCCCCACTGTAATTTGTTCACCCAGCATGTTATCTATCTTAAGGAGAGCCACCTCTAGTGAACTATGGACCCCGGTCCTTTCTTTTACATACAATCTACAAACTGTTTACTGCTTTGTGTTTACTTTCTGCAAACTATTACTTCTTTCCATTCGATAAATTTAATCCTTTGTTTTCAGCAAAACCGGTGAGATTGACAACCTCATCGCAAGTTGGGGGCAAAGTTCTGTGGTTGTGTTGTGCAGGTCTCCATGATGACCCACAAGTATAGGGGGTGTATCGCAGTATTTTCGAGGGAAGTGAAACCCAATTTATTGATTCGACACAAGGGGAGACAAAGAATATTTATAAGCCTTAACAGCTGAGTTGTCAATTCAGCTGCACCTGGAAACAATCTTGATCACAGCAGTTTATCAGTAACAACAGTTTTATAGTAGGAATAGTAAAGTAGCAGCAGTAGTAAAGTAAAGACAGTAGTAACAATAGCAGTAACAATAGGATTCGAGTGTGGTAGGCATAGGGATGGATGGACGGGCGTTGCATGGATAAGACAATTCACATAGCAATCAGAACATAGGGCAATTGCAGATAAATAAGATAAAGCATCCAAGTACTCGATAATCCTAGGCATGTGTTCCATATATAGTCATACGTGCTCGCAATGAGTACTTGCACAACATCTTTTGTCCTGCCAGCCCGTTTGCAGCGGGGCCTCAAGGGAACTATTGGCAATTAAGGTGCTCCTTTTAATAGAGCACCGGAGCAAAGCATTAACACTCCATGAACACATGTGATCCTAACATGAAAGCCATTCCCTCCGGTTATCCCGATTTACATCGCCGGGGCCATTGGTTCCGGACAACAACGTGTATACAACTTGCAGATAAGACCATAAACAATACTATCATAATGAATCAATAACATGTTCAGATCTGAAATCATGGCACTCGGGCCCTAGTGACAAGCATTAAGCATAACAAGTCGCAACAAAGTCATAAAGCACTAATAAAAGATACTAGGCACCATGCCCTAACAATCTGATGCCATTACATGAACGATCTCATCCAATCCCTACCATCCCCATGGCCTACAACGGGGGATTACTCACTCATAGATGGGGGAAACATGTATGGTCGATGGAGAAGCGATGGTGATGATGATGGCGATGATCTCCTCTAATTCCCGTCCGTGAGGTGCGAGCGAGTTTACAGTGCGTTTAAATGGAATCTGGTGGTGGCGGCAGTGAACTCATACGGAAAACATCGACCCCTCGGAGTTTTTAGCTCAGAAGGCTTCTTATAGGTGATGAGGAGACCGAGGGGGTGCAGGGGCCCACACCACCTGGCGGCTGGCACGGCTCAGCGCCACCGGTGGTGTGGCCACCGGCTCTTCTCCGTCTCGTACTGCTCCTGAGTCTTGGTGAAATAGGATTTTGGCATATTTTCCGGGATTTTTCACGATAGTTGATTTTACGCACAAAAAGTAGACACCAAGGCAATTCTGAAAATGAAAACGTTCAAGTTAGTTGCATCCAAATCACACAAGTTTAGAGGAGAAACAATAGCAAAAGTGTTCGGGAAAGTAGATACGTTTTTTGCGTATCAACTCCCCCCAAGCTTAGATTATTGCTTGTCCTCAAGCAATTCAGTTGAAAACTGAGTGCGATAAAAGAACTTTCACGAACACATTTGCTTCATATGATGTAAATATTCTCAGCATGTGATCAACTACTTAGACAATTCATAATAAGGAGTATGCAACTAAGTTTACTTAATAGGCATTGCAAGCTATGAAGAGATTCCAACTCAAAAATAATAAGTAGCATGAAGCATAAACATAAGCAACATTACAATGCTCATAAAAAGTATGATAGAGTGGTATCTCGCCTGCCTTTGAGTATGAATGTCAAGGCACCTCTGAAGTTCAAGTGATGACTAGAAGTAAAGATATCAAAGATACAAGCATCAAAGTCATAACACAAATAATCAAGTAATGGGACAAGCACAAAGAATGACAACTATGCTCTCAAGAAGGTGCTCAGAGAATGTGTGGATACTCAACAAGAAAAGGTTTTAAATAATTTGAAAGGCTTCCAAATGCTGAAAATATGGTACTTGTTAGCTTTGAGCTCTCATTGCCCCTATCATAAGCATCTTTAATGTGGTTAAGGTGAAAGTGACACAACTAAGAGGATATGCTTAACAAGTTATAAATCAAAGTCTCATGCCCCTTACTTACGAAGACCGATCCTCATGCTACTCAACTTCAGTCACAAGTAAGCTCTTGTCATTGTAAGCATATACGTATCATAGAGAACCGCCAACGGGGTACCCCTTGCACATGACACGGGAGCTGTCCCATAATCAAAATAACAAGGCAAGCAGACAATGAGCATCTCAGCGATCTTTTTATTTACTATGTGCATAGATTTTTATTGAGGATGCTTCATAGAATTCTCATTACGGTTATGCTGCAAGTTTCCACCATGATTAGGCATGGCTCAGGCTAGAGGCCCAGGCGTTTCTCTAACATACATACAAACTCCATGATCTTACAAGTTCCACTTTTATTTCACACCGCCGGGATCCATAAGTAAAAGAACATGATATCAACTAGATACAAAGTGCCAATGAAGTGTTGAAAGCGGTCCCCATGATACATGGTTCTGCTAACTTCAACTCATAAAGCGCAAGCATATACGCAACAAAGAAGGACACAATGGTTCAGGTTTATTAAGTGCAAGAAAATAAAGTGTGCCATCAAGTTCGTGAGAGCTTTACTAACTAACTTTCTCATAACAAGCAAACATTTTATTCGGAAGAAAACAAGGCATAATGAATATGCACGGAAGTAGAAAATGATGCTAATGGGTAGGTATGGTGGACACTTTGGAAATATTTGGTTTAGGGAGTTGGAAACTTGAGTAAAACATACTCAGTGTGAGTGAAGGCTAGCAATATTAAGGGAGCGACAAACGAGAGAGCAATAGCTGTCATAATCATACTTGCAACAAAACAGGATTAATCATGGCATGAGAGTGATTCAAGATCCCCGAGGCAAAATAATTCATCGAGGCTTAACTGATTATTACAGTCAGGTGCATGCCTGAGCATGTGCCAAGTCAATTCAAATGAAACATTCAGAGGAGGATACCACGATGTCATACCAAGTTATGAATAGAACAATGCAAGCAAACATTCATAAAACATGCTACAAACTATTAGCGAGCTAGAGCTAATCATAAGAAAGCAAGAACTACTAAGCATCCAAAGATAACATACACCCTACTGATGGCTCTGTGTATGGCGCCAGAAAAATGCTGGAGCGGTGTTGATGTAGAGCTCGTTGGGAACCCCAAGAGGAAGGTATGATGAGCACAGCAGCAAGCTTCCCTCAGTTATGAAACCAAGGTTTAATCGAACCAGTAGGAGCAAGGAAACACCCCAAAGGTGTTACTAGCTGAGCTTTGGCAGGACGCACTACCGTTGCTAGTAGCAACGTGGAGACCTGCACAACACAACCACAGAACTTTGTCCCCAACTTGCGATGAGGTTGTCAATCTCACCGTGTTTTGCAGAAAACAAAGGATTAAACATATCGAATGGAAAGAAGTAATAGTTTGCAGAAAGTAAACACAAAGAAGTAAACAGTTTATAGATTGTATGTAAAGAAAAGGACCGGGATCCATAGTTCACTAGAGGTGGCTCTCCTTAAGATAGATAACATGCTGGGTGAACAAATTACAGCGGGGCAATTGACAAACATCGAGAAAGCAATACATGCATATACTAATCATCTTGACTCCTTTGGAACTTGATTGGGCATTACAACATTATACATAGACCGCCATCCAACTGCATCTATGACTAATAATCCACCTTCAGGTTATCATCCGAACCCCCTCCAGTATTAAGTTACAAGCAACAAATTATTGCTTTAGAACTGCGTGTAAAGTAAACAATACGATTGTTCTATGAACAAAGGATTGTTGTTTTCTCCCTAGTAGCAACAACACATCTAGTACCTTAGAGATTTCCATCACTTCCCCAGATTACCATAGGCATGAATCCACTATCGAGCATAAATACTAGCTCTTGGAGTTGCTAGCATCTACTTGGCCAAGATAGCTACTAACAACGGAAAACATGCAAGATCACAAATAACAAAGACATGATAGAATCAATAATCAATCTGAAATAGCATCTCAATATCCATCGGATCCCCGCAAACACAACATGCAGAATTACAAATAGATGATCTTGATCATGAAAGGAGCTCACAAGATCTAGACATGAAAGCACAAAGGAGGAGAACCAGCCATCTAGCTACTACATGGATCCGTAGTCCAAGGATGAACTACTCACGCATCACACTGGAGGCTTGCATGGTGATGAAGAAGGCCTCCAGGGTGAATTCCCCTCTCCGGCAGGGTGCCGGGAAGAGCTTCCGATCCCTCTCGATCTAGGGATGGAGATGACGGAGGCTACAGACTCTTTCGTGGATTTTTGATCGGGCCCTTAGGGTTTTCGTCCCGAGGGCATCTTATAGGCGGAAGGGGAGGCCGAGGGGGTGCCAGGGGCTACCACACCACCCCCTGGCGCGGGCCCAGCCTGGCCACGCGGCTAGGTGGTGTGGCTGGCCTCTGGCCCCTCTCCGTCTCGTATTATGGCATCTGATGACTTCCGAAAAAATAGGCACTTTGGCTTTTGTCCCGTTCAATTCCAAGAATATTCATTTTCTGACTTTCCTGGAACCAAAAACAGCAGAAAACAGACAGCTGGCACTGTGGCTCTTGTTAATAAGTTAGTCAAATAAATCATATGAACAGTACTCCAAAGTGTGGACAAAACACAAGAAAGTGGATAAAACTAAGCATGGAACATAAAAAATTATAGATACATTTGCAATGTATCAACATCCCCAAGCTTAACTCCTGCTCGTCCTCGAGTAGGTAAGTGATAAAAAGAAAGAATAATTTTTGAGGTGACATGCACCATCAAAGACTTGATCAAAGTATTTGTAAAACATTCAAAGCTAGGATCATAGTACTTCAATCATAACATGAAAGACAAAGTTCTAGAAATAAGCAAAGAAACTATGATGCAACATGAAAAGGCACAAACAGAAGATTCATGAATAATAATGCTTTGGAAGACGTTTGTTTGTTTCACATAAAGAAAACATAGCATAATAGCATTCAGCTTGTCCCTCATAGAGTAGCAAATATAAATGCATAGGACACCTTCAAAGTTCATAAGAGTGACTAGATACAAATAGTTTAAAACAAGCAATATCAAGTTATGCATCAATCAACTAGTCTTGGGACAATGCACATAGAACTAAGAATGGCCACTATGCTCTCAAAGTAGGTGCATAAAGGTAGAAGATGGAGACTCAATATAATGGTGGAAGAAAGGCCTTTGTAAAAGGAAGTAGGGGTTCAAGTCTCATAAAGAGCTTCCAAAAATTATGGTACTTATAGCTTTTAGCTCTCATTGCCCCTATCATAAGCATCTTGAAGTAATTAAGGTTAAAGTGAACAAACTATGGTGTACATGCTTGACGAAGTAAAAGTTAGGAATCTCATGTCCCTTGTATACGAGGGTCGCTCCTCATGCTACTCAAGTTTAGTCACCGGTAAGTTCTTGTCATCGTAAGTACATGTGTATCATAGAGAACCGCCAACGGGGTACCCCTTGCCCGATGATACGGAAGAATCCCCATATCAAAATGACAAGGCAAGCAGACAACGAGCATCTCAGCAATCTTCTTATTTACCATGGGAATATGGTGCTTTTTTCTCTCTTTCCTGTTTTCATAATCTCTTTTTTTCTTTTTTCTCTAAATCTGACTCTCTTTTTTTATAAGAAGAATGCTTCATAGATAGCTCATTATGGTTACGCTGCGGGTTTTCACCATGTCAGCATGGATTAGACCAGCGGCCCAGGCGTTTCTCTAACACATATACATAACTCCATGGACTTACAAGCTCCCCTTTCATTTCACACCGACGACATCCATAGACAAAAGAGCATGATATCAACTAGGTAAAAAGTACAAGTGCAATGTTGAAAGCGTTCCCCATGACATCATGGTTCTGCTAATCCCCAACAAATAAGTGCAAGCATATACAACATAGACGACACAATGGTTCAAGTTTATTAAGGGCAAGAAAAGTAAAGTGTGCCATCAAGTTCGTGAGAGCTTTAATCACTAGTTTTCTCATAACAAGTTTAATTTGGAAGGTAAACAAAAGCATGAATATACTTGGAATAGCATAAGCTAGTAGGTAGGTATGGTGGACTCTTTGGAATAACTTGGTTTAGGGAGTTGGATGCATGAGTGGAACTCAGACTTTATTGTGGAGGCTAGCAAAAGACTGGGAGCGACAAACTAAGAGAGCAATAATGGCCATAATCATGCAGTGCAACAAAACATCATTGATCAAAGCATAAAGTGATACTACAAGTTGAAAACTAAAGGATCATAAAGGCTATGGTGACTTGAGATAGTCATAACATGGTGTGAGCATGCGCCAAGTCAACCCAAATAAAGCATCAAAGGAGAATACCACTATACTATGCTTTAATATGCTAAAACAACGCATGATTCATTCAAGGCACATTAAGCAATCTCAATTGTTTATAAAAATTCATGCTACAGCAAATAATACTAAGCATAAAGCCAAAACAATATCAAGCATGGCATGATAGAGCATAGGCCATAGTCAAAAACGAGCTCTTTTTACCACATAAGCATGAACTTTCCTACTCTTTTCCAAACCAAACCAAACTATTTAAAAACCAATGTATGAAAGAGGGGGTCCAACTAATTTATTCAGCAAACTAAGCAAACAAAGCAAACGAAAAACCAAAACGAAAACGAAAAAGAAGACGCCCCAAGAACAACACAACTATGCATGAAACAATAAAAATGAAGCGTTTGGAAGAAACCTGAGATTTTTATTGATGAAGAAGGGAATGCCTTGGGCATCCCCAAGCTTTGACGCTTGTACTTCTTGGATTTATTTTTTGGGGTGACACGCGTGGCATCCCCAAGCTTGAGCTTTAGTCCATCCTTCGTCTCATTACTCATTCCTTCCATACACCTGCAATTTTTCCTTCATACAAAACTTCACACAATCTTTATTAGCAACATTAGTGCACTCAAGATAAATAAGTCTTAAGGTTCAGTTCTAACACCAATAAAACTTCCATTAGAACACTATCTACTGTAGCACTTCCCTCAAAAAGCTCAATTCCCCAAAAGAACTCAAAAAGGAACCAACAAGAAGCAAATGCAGAAAATGGCAGAAATCTGTCAAAACAGACCAGCAGGTAAAGACGATTTTTTTCGAAGACATTCTGTTGCTCAAATCAAAAAGTGTTGAACTAACGAAAGTTAGATAACAACCTGGGGCAAAAGCACAAACATTCACGTCTCAAAAGGACGTTTAGAGATTTTACATGAATTTTTACGGTGAAACACAAAAATCTGTTTTGGGACAGCAACTTTCCCAATCATTACTTCTCTCTCATTAGAGGTTACTCTTGGCACAAAAAGCAAATAAAAAGGATAAGGAGAGGTTATTATAGAGGTAATAACTTCCAATACTCATCTAAAACTTTTGGGTTATCTCCCAATATGTACTTTTCTTTAACGCCTTTAAATTAGGCATGATAGTTTGAGAAGATGCTCACATAAGAAATATGAATTGAAGTAAAAGAGAGCATCAAGAAGCAAATTAAAAACACATTTAAGTCTAACCCACTTCCTATGCATAGGAATCTTGTATTCAAATAAATTCACAAAGAACAAAGTAACATGCATAGGAAGATAAAACGAGAATAACTTCAAAACTTTCAGCACATAGAGACGTGTTTCAATACCATGAAAACTTCTACAACCATATTTTCCTCTCTAGTAATAATTTTCAGTAGCCTCATGAATAAACTCAACAATATAACTATCACATAAAGCATGCTTTTCATGATCTACAAACACTAGAGCTTTATTATAAACATTTTCAAAATAATCCTCAGGAACATGACATTCGTCCTCCTTTGGTAAGCATGGGGGACAATCAAATAATAAAAGGGGTAAAGGGTTACTCTCATTAGAAGGTAGGGATGGGTAGATCCATTCTTCCTCCTCTTGATCATCACTCTCCTCCTCTTTTTCATCCAACGAGCTTCTAGTTTCAGCAATTTCTTCTTCCATAGGCTCCTCATATTTATAAGGTGAATCATTAGTATTTCCAAGCAAACTAGCAAGTTCAAATGCACCCTTCCAAGCAATAAATTCTTCAATTTTTTCCACATCATAAAAGTCATAATTCCCTTTAACATAATAAGATATGGTAACATTATCATTATACTCACATTGAAAAGGGAGGTGTTTATACCTCCTACAACAACAAGATTTATCAAAGCAATAAGTAACATTATAAGTAGAGCACACGTTTTTAGCAATGGTATATAATTTATCAATTTGTTCCCATAAGTGTTTCCATTTTTGTGACAAGCGGTGTTCCTTATAATAATATTTTTGTTCTTCCGTGAACCCACCTTGCCAATAAGATTCAGTTTCAAAGAAACCAACCATTGATAGAAAGCATGATAAAGCAAGACAATAACAGACCAATGAAAATAACAACTATAGTAGGAACTAATTTTTGTGTGTTTTTGATAAGAAAAACAAGCAAACAAAGCAAAAAGAAACTAAGCAAAACAAAAATAACAAAGTAAAGAGATTGGTTATGAGGGACTCCCCTTGTGAAGATGTCCTTGACTCCCCGGCAACGGCGCTAGAAAAATGCTTGATGGCTCTGTGTATGGCGCCAGAAAAATGCTGGAGCGGTGTTGATGTAGAGCTCGTTGGGAACCCCAAGAGGAAGGTATGATGAGCACAACAGCAAGTTTCCCTCAGTTATGAAACCAAGGGTTAATCGAACCAGTAGGAGCAAGGAAACACCCCAAAGGTGTTACTAGCTGAGCTTTGGCAGGGCGCACTACCGGTGCTAGTAGCAACATGGAGACCTGCACAACACAAACACAGAACTTTGTCCCCAACTTGCGATGAAGTTGTCAATCTCACCGTGTTTTGCAGAAAACAAAGGATTAAACGTATCGAGTGGAAAGAAGTAATAGTTTGCAGAAAGTAAACACAAAGCAGTAAACAGTTTATAGATTATATGTAAAGAAAAGGACCGGTATCCATAGTTCACTAGAGGTGTCTCTCCTTAAGATAGATAACATGCTGGGTGAACAAATTACAGCGGGGCAATTGACAAACATCGAGAAAACAATACATGCATATACTAATCATCTTGACTCCTTGATACATTGCAAATGTATCTATAATTTTTGATGCTCCATGCTTGGTTTTATCAACTTTCTTGTGTTTTGTCCACACTTTGGAGTATTTTTCATATGATTTCTTGGACTAACCTATTAACAAAAGCCACAGTGCCAGCTGCCTATTTTCTGTTGTTTTTGGTTCCAGGAAAGTCAGAAAATGAATATTCTCGAAATTGGACGGGACAAAAGCCAAAGTGCCTATTTTTCCAGAAGACTCCAGGAGCCAGAATACGAGATGGAGGAGGGCCAGGGGCTGGCCACACCCCCCAGGCGCGGGCTGGGCCTGGCTGCGCCAGGGCATGGTGTGGTGGCCCCATGCACCCCCTCGGTCTCTCTCTTCGCCTATAAGAAGCCTTTTGACCTAAAAACTTCGGGGGGTTCGACATTTTTCAGAAGGAGTTCTGCTCCGCCGCCACCACTAGATTCCACGAAACAGCACCAGAAACTCCGTTCTGGCACCCTGCCGGGATGGGGAATTGGAGGAGATCACCGCCATCATCATCACCATCGCTTCTCCATCGACCATCCATGTTTCCCCCATCTATGAGTGAGTAATCCCCCGCTGTAGGCTATGGGGATGGTAGGGATTGGATGAGATCGGTCATGTAATGGCATCAGGTTTTTAGGGCATGGTGCCTAGTATCTTTTATTAGTGCTTTATGACTTTGTTGCAACTTGTTGTGCTTAATGCTTGTCACTAGGGCCCGAGTGCCATGATTTCAGATCTGAATATGTTATTGATTCATTATGATAGTATTGTTTTTGGTCTTATCTGCAAGTTGTATACACACGTTGATGTCCGGAACCTATGGCCCTGAAGTGACAGAAATCGGGATAACCGGAAGGGAATGGCTTTGATGTGAGGATCACATGTGTTCACAAAGTGTTAATGCTTTGCTCCGGTGCTCTATTAAAAGGAGCACCTTAATTGCCAATAGTTCCCTAGAGCTCCCGCTGCAAACGGGCTGGCAAGACAAAAGATGTTGTGCAAGTTCTCATTGCAAGCACGTATGACTATATATGGAACACATGCCTAGGATTGTCTAGTACTTGGATGCTTTATCTTATTTATCTACAATTGCCCTATGTTCTGATTGCTATGTGAATTGTCTTGTCCATGCAACCCCCGTCCATCCATCCCTATGCCTACACTTTCGAATCCCTTTATTTACTACTTTTGTTACTCTTGTCTTTGCTTTACTCTTTCTTTGCTTTACTATTCCTACTACAAAACTGTTGCTACTGATAAACTGCTGTGAGCAAGATTGTTTCCAGGTGCAGCTCAATTGACAACTCAGTTGTTAAGGCTTATAAATATTCTTTGGCTCCCCTTGTGTCGAATCAATAAATTGGGTTTCACTTCCCTCGAAAATACTGCGATACACCCCCTATACTTGTGGGTCATAAAGACTATTTTCTGGCGCTGTTGCCGGGGATCATAGCTTTATTTATCAAGTTCACTTGGATTCACTATTGTTCAAGCTAAGTTTATTTTCTCCTTGTTTGCTTGTTTCTTTATCAAAAATACAAAAAAAAGTAGTTCCTACTCTAGTTGTTATTTTTGTTGGTCTGTTATTGTCTTGCCTTATCATGCTTGTTGTCAATGGTTGTTTTCTTTGAAACTGAAGCTTATTGGCAAGGTGGGTTCACGGAAGATCAAAAATATTATTATGAGTAACACCGCTTGTCACAAAAAGGGAAACACTTATGGGAACAAATTGATAGATTATATACCATTGGTAGAAACGTGTGCTCTACTTATAATGTTACTTATTGCTGTGATGAGTCTTGTTGCAGAAAGAGGTATAAACACCTCCCTTTTTAATGTGAGTATAGTGATAATGATACCATATCTTCCTATGCTAAAGGAATTTATGACTTTTATGATGCGGAACAAATTGAAGAATTTATTGCTTGGAAGGGTGCTTTTGAACTTGCTAGTTTGCTTGAAAATATTGATGATTCACCTTACAAATATGAGGTGTATGGTATACTTAAATTTTGCTTTGATAATTACAAGGATGAAAATGGCTATATTCTTGAATATTTTAATAGATGCTTTCCACAAATGGAAGAGACTAATGCCTTGCAGGATCATATGGAAGAAGAAATTGATGAACCTGAAATCTCATTAGATGAAAAAGAGGAGGAGAGTGATGAACAAAAGGAGGAAAGAATGGATTAACTACCCATGCCTACCTTCTAATGAGAGTAACTCTTTATCCCTTATATTATTTGATTGTCCCCCTTGCTTACTAAAGGAGAATGAATGTTATGTTCCTGATGTTTCTCTTGAAAATGTTTATAATAAAGCTCTAGTTCTTGTAGATCATGAAGAACATGCTTTATGTGATAGTTATATTCTTGAGTTTCTTCATGAGGCTACTGAAAATTATTATGAGAGAGGAAAATATGGTTGTGGAAGTTTTCATGGTATTGAAACACCTCTCTATGTGCTGAAAGTTTTGAAATTACTCTTGTTTTATCTTCCTATGCTTGTCACTTTGTTTTTTGTGAATTTATTTGCATACACGATTCCTATGCATAGGAAGTGGGTTAGACTTAAATGTGTTTTGAATTTGCTTCTTGATGCTTCTTTTACTTCAACTCATATTTCTTATGAGAGCATCCTCTCAAACTTTTATGCCTGAAGATGATAATATGTCTATTATTCTTGGGAGACCTTTTCTAAATACTGCAGGAGCTGTTATTAATTGTAATCAAGGAAAGGTGACCTTCAATGTTAATGACAAGGAACATACTGTCTATTTCCCCAAGAAGATTGAAAGGATTTATAGTTTGAATTCAATTGAACATGTTGAAGGCATTCAAGTTGGAGAAATATATTGTCCCATACCAAGAGAAAAATTTGAAACTATTATGATTGGGACCATTGCTATCAAGGTTGAGGTAACATAATCATTAGTGGAATACAAAGTTTTGTCTCATATGAAATTGTTTTGTTAGCAAGACCTGATCAACCTTGTTAACAAAAGGATTTCATTGAACAAAACAATGTTTTCACTATGATTATCTTTGTTTACTTCTATTCTATCCATTTCAGTTTTTGCTTATGCCTAACTTAAAGTCATTAAAGAAAAGTACTTATTGAGAGATAACCCAAAAGTTTTAGATGAGTCTTGGAAGTTATTACTTCAGTAATAACCGCTCCTTATCCTTTTTATTTGCTTTTTGTGCCAAGAGTAACCTCTAATGAGAGAGAAGTAATGATTGGGAAAGTTGCTGTCCCGAAACAGATTTCTGTGCTTCACCGTAAAAATTCGTGAGAGAGCTCTGTATGTCGGATTGAGCTGTAAATTTTTGTGCTCCTGCCCCAGGTTGTTATCTAACTTTAGTTAGTTCAACACTTTTTGATTTTAGCAACAGAAGGTCCTTGAAAAAATTCGTCTTTACCTGCTGGTCTGTTTTGACAGATTTCTGCCATTTTCTGCATTTGCTTCTTGTTGGTTCCTTTTTGAGTTCTTTTGGGGAATTGAGCTTTTTGAGGGAAGTGCTACAGTATATAGTGTTCTAATGGAAGTTTATTTGGTGTTAAAATTGAACCTTAAGACTTATTTATCTTGATTGCACTAATGTTGCTAATAAAGATTGTGTGAAGTTTTGTATGAAGGAAAATTTTCAGGTGTATGGAAGGAATGAGTAATGAGATGAAGGATGGACTAAAGCTCAAGCTTGGGGATGCCACGCGTGTCACCCCAAGAAATATCCAAGAAGTACAAGCGTCAAAGCTTGGGGATGCCCAAGGCATCCCCTTCTTCATCAATAAAAATCCCAGGTTTCTTCCAAACACTTCATTTTTATTGTTTCATGCATAGTTGTGTTGTTCTTGGAGCGTCTTCTTTTTCATTTTCATTTTGGTTTTTAGTTTGCGTGGTTTTCTTAGTTTGCTGAATAAATTGGTTGGACCTCCTCTTTCATGCATTGGTTTTCAAATGGTTTGGTTTGAATTGGAAAAGAGTAGGAAAAGCTCATGTTTAAGTGGTAAAGAGAGTTTGTTCTTGAATGTGGCCTTTGCTCTATCATGCCATGCTTGATATTGTTTTGGATTTATGCTTAGTATTCTTTGTTGTAGCATGACTTGTTATAAACAATTGAGATTGCTTAATGTGCCTTGGATGAATCATGCGTTGTTTTAGCATATTAAAGCATAAGTATAGTGGTATTCTCCTTTGATGCTTTATTTGGGTTGACTTGGCGCATGATCACACCATGTTATGACTATCTCAAGTCACCATAAGCCTTTATGATCCTTTAGTTTTCAACTTGTAGTATCACTTTATGCTTTGATCAATGATGTTTTGTTGCTCTGCATGATTATGGCCATTATTGCTCTCTTGTTTGTCGCTCCCTTACTACTGCTAGCCTTCACTTACACTGAGTATGTTCTACTCAAGTTTCCAACTCCCTAAATCAAATATTGCCAAAGTGTCCACCATACCTACCTATTAGCATCATTTGCTACTTCCGTGCATATTCAGTATGCCTTGTTTTCTTCCGAATAAAATGTTTGCTTGTTATGAGAAAGTTAGTTAGTAAAGCTCTCACGAACTTGATGGCACACTTTATTTCCTGCACTTAATAAATCTGAACCATTGTGAACTCTCCATGAAAGTTATATGCTTGCAAATTATAGGCTGGGGATTAGCAGAACCGTGCTGTCACGGGGAACGCTTTCAACACTTGTAAATATATACCCAGTTGATACCTTGCTCTTTTGATTGCGGATGTCGTCGGTGTGAAATAAAAGGAGAGCTTGTAAGTCCATGGAGTTATGTATGTGTGTTAGTGAAACGCCTGGCCCGCTGGTCTAATCCATGCTGACATGGTGGAAACCTGCAGCGTAACCATAATGATATCTATGAAGCATTCTTCTTATGAAAAAAAGAGAGAGATAGTTATTAAAAAAGGAGATTTATGAAAAGAGGAAAGAGAGAAAAAAGCACCATTTTCCCATGGTAAATAAGAAGATTGCTGAGATACTCATTGTCTGCTTGCCTTGTCATTTTGATATGGGGATTCTTCCGTATCATCGGGCAAGGGGTACCCCGTTGGCGGTTCTCAATGATACACACATACTTACGATGACAAGAACTTACTGGTAACTAAAGTTGAGTAGCATGAGGAGCGGCCCTCGTACTCGAGGGACTTGGGATTTTCAGTCTATAGTCTGTCAAGCATATAACTCAGATTGGACCTCACTTTCACCTTAACCACATTAAAGATGCTTATGACAGGGGCAATGAGAGCTCAAAGCTAATGAGTACCATACTTTTAGCATTTGGAATCCTTTGAAACTATTCAAAACCTTTTCATTTCCTTGTTGAGTCTCCACGCATTCTTTGAGCACTTTCTTGAGAGCATAGTGGCCATTCTTAGTTCTATGTGCATTGTCCCAAGACTTGTTGATTGATGCATACCTTGATATTGCTTGTTTTAAACTATTTGTATCTAGTCACTCTTTGTCGTGGTGGTGTCACGGCAGATGCCATGGATAGGCTAAAGGTGGGGACTAATACACGCTAGGGGAATCCAGGGAGGGATAGTGAAGTGATTCTCCACACAAAAGTGTGTATTGCTTTCCTTCCAAGATTACAAGTGCTCCTTGAGCTGTATTGGCGAGAGGAGGAAGAAGGAGCTCTCTTACTCTCACCTACAGTTCACCCCTAAAACCTTAGCCAAATCAGAATAGAAGAAAACCCAACCCCCTCTACTGAAACCCTAGCCCCCCTTATATAGAGGGGGCTTGGTCTCTGCCTAGGGCATACGTGGAGGCATATTCCTAAGAATATGCCTCCTCTCAAAGTGGTAAGCCGACCGGGGTGCTTTTCCTCCGCATCACACATGCTTTAGCTACGTGAGCCTCTACGGCGCCCGCGTCAGCCGACATGGGCGTCGTCACCCTTGTCGGCCATGACCCGGTGGTCCTGCCCTTGTCTGCTTTGCTCATGCAGTGTGTACCGGGCCTTCTTTTTGACCAGCGAGATTCCTTCCTTCTCCCAGAAGCTAAACGGGACCCAGATCATAGTAGATCTGGCTATACCCGTTCCTGCATACAAGTTAGACAAGCACTTCCGACTTACTCCTTAAGTCGGCTGAGATAATGTTAGGCGACCCCCCTGGTCCATGTTACTCCGTGATCCGGCCTGCCTTGAGGTGACCCGGCCAGCATCTGCTTTGACCTTGCCGAACCTTGGCTAACTCGGCCTTTATACCCCGGAATGACCCTATCCGGGGGTATCCCCCCAACATTAGTCCCTGAAGCTGGTGTGGTCTTAGCTGCCTTGGCCGCTAAGGCCACATCAGGTTCATTTATGTTCGAGCCTTGGACGTTATTTCCGAGTTAGCTCTCTATTTCAGATTATATGGATTTACGTTCCCTTCGCACGTTCCAAGTTTTCACTTGCCGGCCGGGTTACCACTTTGACTCGGATCTCATGGTTTTACTTTCCCTCTGCACATTCTAAGTTTTTACTTGCTGTCCGGGTTACCATGGTTCGATCCGGGCCTTGTTTCCTTCTCTCATACGCCATCCTGCGTGGAGGCTAATCATTACGTTGTCTTATTTTAAGGGCATGTATAGTAACCGCCGCAGTAATTGTCAGTTATCACTGTGCTAGGGTCACGTCACGCCTGCCTCCTCATTTACCGTATCAGTGCGTCATGTCATGGGATCGCCTCTGCCATGTGGCCCTCCGTGTGGATCCTCACTGATGGGCTGAGGCAGGTGATACACGGCCACACCATGTGGCTCATCTGCAGGGTGCGATCCCACTCACCCCTTTAGGGAGTGGTTAAATAGCGGAGGGGCGCATCCCTTAGGATTTTTTCGCCGGCGCACGCAACTTGCCTCGCCTTACGAGTCCTCGCCAATCAAGCAACCTCACCGCCGCCGCTAGCGCCAGTGAGGGTTGCGAGTACGAGATGACGGCTTGGGTCTGTCAAGATGACCTTGACTGGCTTTACCGGACCAGACGCATCCCTGCCGGCGTCGTTGCTCGTCTCCCCTCTGCCGAATTGCCCCCCTCACCCAATCCGGGTGAGTTCATCGTGTTCTTGTCCCACTTCCAACGGGGGTTCGTCTTGCCGGTGAGCGACTTCTTCCGGGATTGGCTTAGCACCTACAAGCTGTAGCCGCACCACCTTCCAGCCAACGCTATCACTTCTCTCTCTGCTTTTGCTTCTACGATCGAAGGCTACACCGGACTGTGGCCCACGAAGGAGCTGTGGATCCGGTTTTTCGGCCTCCGTCGTAACGTCATCCCCAACATCCAAGTTGACTCGGAGGACAAGCAGCTCACCCAATTCGGAGCTGCGTCCATCTCACCCCGAAGGACTTCCGTTTTCCCCTGGGTCACCGGGCTTGACTCCTGCAAAGGATGGGCCCGGACCTTCTTCTATGTCCGGAATACGGGCACTGAAGATTTGATTCGGTTGCTCCCCTATACTCCGGGTCCACCTAACCCGGAATTTTGGGAGGAGATCTCCAAGAAGCCCACGGCCTTGGCCAGCCAGGTTAACAAGAGGTTCGCGGAACTGAAGAAGCTCGGATTGTGCAACGAGGATGCTATGATCACGTTCATGCGCAACCGAATATCTCCCCTCCAGAAGCGCACCCACAAGGTGTGCCACATGAGTTTCGGCCGTGACCCCAACCAGACCTCCTCCTTCGAGCTGAGCAACACGGAGATTTTTTGCCGGGTTAAGGCTCTCTTCACCACCCACAAGGATTTCTCCGCTGAGTGGATGTGGGGGAATTGAGCACTTTTGTCGTGACAGGCTCCCTCCCGTGGTAAGCTTCGCGGGGCAAACTTACTTCGGATTAAATATATGTCGGTTTTTGTTATATTTTTGACTCTGTTCTTCATTCTTTTTCTCAGCTATTCTTTCAGTAGACCCTTGAGGACGGCGCAGATCCGACCCTTAAGTGGGCGCCGGACCGAGAGACCCAGGATGAGGAGGAGCCGGACCAGGAGATGTTTCTCCCTATGACCGACGCTACAAAACGACCCACTGGTAAATTATCTTCTATTAGAGACTGGCCCGATGATGAGGATGACTCGGATGTCGAGGTGATTGAACCTGTTGAGGCTGTCCCTCTTTCTTTTGCCTTTCCGGCATCAGCTAACCCCGGTGGGCATATCCACGAGGATCCTCCGCTTGCTACGGGCGAACCGGTTCCGGTGGCGCTGAAGAAGAAGTGCGGAGCCGCACCAAGTTCCTGCTCCGGACCTTCTCAGCCTGCAAAAAGGCGAAAGAAGGCCGGAGACAAAACTGCCTCCAAGCCGGCAAGCAAAGCCCCGACACGAAGGGCTCGGAAACCTAAGGAGGCCCAAACCTCGGATGCGTATGTCATTTTTCCTTCTGTAACCCACTTTTCCTTGCATCATTGTAATTTCTCTTCTGACATTATTCTCTTCTGCAGGGCTCCGGTGGAGGTCCCTCAGAGCGGATCTAGCATCTCTTCACCGCTCCGATCTAGCCCTTCTCCCCCTCGTGACGACGAGTCATGTCCGCTGAGCCCTATTCTAGAGGGTTTCGCGGCTGCTCCGGGTTCCGCACTACCTCGTCAAGAGGAGTGCAACCTCGGAGCGGGAGAGACCGGCCCAGCCGAGGCGACGACATCCACAACTTCGGCATCGCCGCAACCAGTAGCCACCGAGACTACCTCGACACCAGCACCAACCCCAGCACCAGCAACAGCTCCAGTACCAGTGACCGAACCAACACCAGCACCCGTTCCGGCACCAAGGAAATCAGCAACCGCACCAAGTCTAGCTATAAGAGCTCCAGCGCCAAGTTCTTCCGCCTCGTCCGAGTCATCTCAACCTCGGCGAGGAACTACCCTAGCAGCTCCTAAGGGGAAATCCGCTGCAGTTACTTTTTCCCAGCAAGCCAAGGGCAAAAAGGCTCCGGACGCTACCAAGTCACCATTCGTCGAGGCTAGGCAGCGAACCCTAGCATCAATGCTTCCCAAGAAAGCTCTGGCAGCGAAGGATGCCCCTGCCGAGCCAACTGATGCGCAGCAAATGGTTCTGCATACTAGCCTAGCCCTTGCCTTGGTTGAGAGGAAAGAAGCGCATGCGAAGGGCTTGGTGGCACCCCATATGCTCACCGGTGAGCGGTACCCTCCGAGCCTGATTGAGTTCATCATGAACTGGAACAATGCGGAGTTCGTCCACAACGACGATCTTCCGGAAAAGTTCGGCCCCACAGAATTTTCTGCCCAAATGAACACAGCCGCTAAGGCAATTAACCTTGCAGGGCGGATGATGGAGGTATGTCGCTTCTCCTTTACATGCTGTAGATAATAACCATTAGTCCCCGAGCCTCCGGGGGAGTAACTTGTTACTCGGCCGGATGCTCATTAGAAAACTAACGTAGCTCCATGAGAACTTCGAATATGCACACACCTAGAGCCGGGTTAAGTTCCACTTGGCCCGGATCTCTGTACACTTCGAATATGCACACACCTAGAGCCGGGTTAATTTCCACTTGGCCCGGATTTTGTACACTTCGAATATGCACACACCTAGAGCCGGGTTAAGTTCCACTTGGCCCGGATCTCTGTACACTTTGAATATGCACACACCTAGAGCCGGGTTAAGTTCCACTTGGCCTGAATTTTGTACACTTCGAATATGCACACACCTAGAGCCGGGTTAAGTTCTACTTGGCCCGGATTTTGTACACTTCGAATATGCACACACCTAGAGCCGGGTTAAGTTCCACTTGGCCCGGATCTCTGTACACTTCGAATATGCACACACCTAGAGCCGGGTTAAGTTCCACTTGACCCGGATTTTGTACACTTCGAATATGCACACACCTCGAGCTGGGTTAAGTTCCACTTGGCCCGGATTTTGTACACTTCGAATATGCACACACCTAGAGCCAGGTTAAGTTCCACTTGGCTCGGATTTTGTACACTTCGAATATGCACACACCTAGAGCCGGGTTAAGTTCCACTTGGCCCGGGTTTTGTACACTTCGAATATGCACACACCTAGAGTCGGGTTAAGTTCCACTTCGCCCGGATTTTGTACACTTCGAATATGCACCAAGCTAATTTATGCCTCTGTACTTTTTTCAGGTGACCACCAATCGCCGGAGTGCTGAATTCCAACGCCTGCTAGATACCACAAGATGCTACGCGCAAAGCATGTTGCATTTATCGCGGAACATGAGAAAAGGGGTAAGTTTCTCCCTTGGCGCTTTTCCGTTTTTCTTCATCTTCTTCTGCCGAACTAATCTCATCATTCGGTTTCTGCAGCTGGCGTGGAGGCTGAGAACAAGATCATGCAGAAGAACTTGGAGCAAATCAAGGGTATGTCCTTTTTGTCCGACCTTTAGTGTTTTCCATTTCCTTTTCTCCTTGGCTCGGCAAACATTCATTCCTCGGCTCTGCTGGGTCAACATACTATTTCAGCATCGCTTGAGGATAGTGTGCCTATGCCTGATATGATGCTGCATTTTCTCGAATAAGCAGGGCAGCATCAAGCCGAGCTGAAGAAAAAAGATGATGAGCTCGCTCTCCTCCGGACCAAGGACAATGAGATTGCCAGGCTCAAGGCTGAGATGGAGAAGATGAAGGCCCAGCACCAAACCAAGCTCCAAAAGGTTGGCCAGAACTTCACAGAAGAGCGCGAGCGCCTTACTCTCCAAATCTCCAAGGACCAGGACCTACTCAAAGAATCCGACATCCAGCATGGGTCGGTAAACGCTAAGCTTGAGCAACTTCGCAAGAGACGCGATGACTGTATCAAGGAGTTGACCCGGATCCTCAGCCATATATCATGTAAGTTCCTTCCCTTATCTGACATACTTTTCTGGGTTACTTCATATGTCTTTTCTTTACCTTCTTCCTTTGTCTTGCTCCCAGGCAAATTTCCCGAGGGCACCACTATTGCAAGCGCAGCAGTTGCAGATTTCCGCCAAGCGAGGGGTACTCCTGCCGCCCCTGAAGGTGAGGAGGTTCCCTACAACATGGAGGACATGTTGGTCAGCTTGTCATCTCGCGTGGAACTCATCAAGAACTATGGCAAGGATATCCTCGACGCTGAAGTTCGCATCTTCAACATGTTCTGGCCCGGAGAAGATACCCCGGAGACCACCGTGATTCTTGTCGAGAAGCTAATGGAGACTGAGACCCAGCTCGATCTACGGAGAGAGTCCGCTGGGCGTGCCGCTGCTGATACTGTCCTTCATCACATACTCACATGGTATGAGAAGATCGACCTCATCCTCCTTACACGCCTGCGCACCGGATCCAGATGGACTAATGACCCGGAGTGGGTAGCTCGGCGCCAGGCTTGCGCCCACAACCTCATCGAATACTCTCCTATCCATGAATGGGCTAAAGGACCGAGCTTCCTGGAATCCGCTGGGTACGAGAACGTTGAGAACGCTGAAGACGGGTCGGATGAGGACGAAGAAGGCGATGCCTCAAATATTGAAGACAACGAAGACGACGCCGAACTTCCTCCTCCTGCTGCTCCTTAAGTCAAAAAACTTGAAAATTTATCAGATCCCCGGTATGCCGGGCGGAACTGTATCCCGTGTATATGTGATATTTTGCTACTAAGTTCTTATACCGGGTTAACTTGGGCGTAGTCCCCGAGTTTCTTTTTCTTGTTCGTCCAACCTTTTGGCTCGGATCGTGTCTACCTTGATTCAGTTTTATAACTTACGAATACGAGCTTCAAAAATTGTCTTAACAATACTAGGAAACTTTTAGACTTAGCTCAAAAATAAAGCTGCATAATAACTTGAAAATAAATACAAGGTTAGTCCGAAAAACAAATGTTGGCTCGAATAAATTATTTTCCTTAGTCGCTTTTCATGTGCTACGCAATTCCAAACTTGTTCTCTTGCTTGCCATGAAGCCAATTCTTGTTGGACAGCAGCAAGTCAAAGAGTTGGGTTTTTGGTGCTCACACATTACTAATCCGAGTTAAGTAGAACAACTTATTCCAGCTAACGCACAAGAGACAACAACAAAAATTATTAAGGCGGTCCCGAGTTCTCGCCGAGGTGCTAACATTTCATTGATAAGCTCATTGCCGACATACATACCGACATATGAGACGACTCGGATACATACCCTTCTTAGCTAAGTGTAGAAAGGACGAAGTAGTGCTACATTCCATGGTTGCTTAGATTTCTCTCCGGACCTGTCCGCCTTGTTCTTTTCCTGTGGCTTTGCATCTATAAGGTAATAAGAATCATTGTGCAATGCTTTGCTCACGATGAATGGCCCTTCCCATGGGAGGGATAATTTATGCATGCCAGTAGTACGTTGTACCAACCGGAGCACCAGATCGCCTTCCCGAAAGACTCGGGGGCACACTTTCCGGCTATGATAGCGTCGGAGATTTTGCTGATATATGGCGGATCTGGACAGTGCCAGTTCTCTCGCTTCTTCCAGCAAATCAACGTCATTTTGCCAGGCTTCTTGCACTTCGGCTTCTGTGTATTGGGTGACCCTAGGCGAATCATGCTGTATGTCGGTTGGTAATATAGCTTCTGCCCCATATACCAGAAAAAACGGCGTATAGCCTGTTGATCGATTCGGAGTTGTTCTTAAACTCCACAGTACCGCTGGTAGTTCTTCTATCCAGCACCCCGCTGATCTTTGCAGCGGCTCAATGAGCCGGGGTTTTATCCCGGATAGTACTAATCCGTTGGATCTTTCCACTTGTCCGTTTGATGCGGGGTGGGCTACCGAGGCTACGTCGAGTCGGATCTTCTTGTCCCGGCAGAAGCGCGCAAATGCTCCCTCCGCAAAATTTGTGCCATTATCAGTTATGATACGGTGTGGGTAACCGTACCTCAGGATTATATCTTTGAGAAACGTTACGGCCGTAGCCCCATCACATTTCCTAATAGGCTTTACTTTGATCCACTTTGTAAATTTATCCACCATGACCAAAATGTGAGTCATGTTTCCCCTTGCTGGTTTGAACGGACCAACCATATCCAAGCACCATACAGCAAATGGCCATGTGATTGGTATGGTCTTGAGTTCCGACATTGGCATATGTGTCTTAGTAGCGTACCTCTGACAACCATTGCATTTTCTCACCAGATCTTCTGCTTGTTCTAAGGCACTTAGCCAGTAGAACCCATGCCGGAATGCTTTTGCCACCAAGGCTCTGGATGAAGCATGATGCCCGCATTCTCCTTGGTGTATATCTCGGAGGATGTCAAGCCCTTCTTCCGGGTCAACGCATCGCTGGAGGACATTGGTTACACCCTATTTGTACAGATCGGAATTGATAATCGTGTAAGCTTTTGCTCTCCTCTGAGTTTGCCTGGCTAACACCTCCTCAGTGGGTAATGTTCCATCTTCCAGGAATTGAAATATAGGCAGTGCCCAAGCTGGTATTGCTCGTGCAGGGAACACAACCTCATCAATTTCCATCTGATCCATCGGCATAACTTCAACCGGATCACGCTGAGTAGTCCCCGGGTCCAGCGAGGTAGTCCCCGGGTTTGCTGAGGCAGTCCCCGGGTTTGCTGATGCAGTCCTCGGGTTTCGCGCACTACCTACCATGTCAATGTCCATGGGCTCAGCTCCGGATTCTGTATCTTCCGGGACATAGATCGAGTTGGTTCCTGGGGACGGCCTGATAGATGGTTTTCTGAGGTGTTCCAATGCTACACCTGGTGGAATTGCCTGTCGGGTTGATCCGAGCTTCGATAGCATGTCGACAGCCTCATTTTCCATTCTCTACACATGGTGAAATTCGCATCCCTCAAAGTAACCAGATATCTTCTGCACATGAAATCTGTATAGTGCCATGTTTGGATCCAGGGCGTCCCACACTCTGGACACTTGCTGCACCACTAAATCCGAGTCGCCAAAGCATATCATCCGACGTATGCCAATCTCTTTTGCCACCTTGAGCCCATGCACAAGTGCTTCATACTCTGCGACATTGTTTGATGCCGCGAAATGGATCCACAATACGTATTTTAGCTGGTCCTTCTTTGGCGAGATAAGCACAACTCCGGCGCCTAGCCCGTTTTTTGTTTTTGACCCGTCAAAGTGCATCCTCCAGTAGTTCGGATCTGGTGGCGGTGGTTCATATTGTACCTTGGCCTAATCTACAAAAAAGTCTGCCACAGCCTGAGACTTGATTGCTTCTCTTCTGTCATATTGTGGCGCATAAGGAGCTAGTTCAATTGCCCATTTTGCAATTCGACCACTCGCATCCTTGTTACTCATTATCTCGGATATGGGAGCCTCACATATTACTTTGATGGGGGGCTCCTCAAAGTAATGCTTTAACTTCTTTGCCGCCATATAGACACCATATGCCACCTTTTGAAAGTGCGGGTAGTTCTGTTTTGAGGCAGATAATACCTCACTCAAGTAATACACTGGCCTCTGCACCGACTTACCCTCTTCATTGCGCTCTACTACAATTACTGCACTTACAACTCGGTTGGTTGCGGCTATGTAGAGCAACATTGGCTCCTTTGATAGTGGAGAGGCTAACACTAGTGCAGTGGCCAACATCTTTTTTAAGTGGGTAAAGGCTTCATCGGCCTGTGGCGTCCAAACAAACTTATCCGACTTTTTCATGAGTTGGTAGAGAGGCAATGCCTTTTCTCCCAACCGACATACAAACCGACTCAACGATGCTAGGCACCCAGTGAACTTCTGGACATCGTTAAGACACTTCGGCAGCTCCATTCGTTCAATGGCCCGGATCTTAGTTGGATTAACTTCGATACCTCGGCTGGAGATGAGAAATCTAAGTAAATTTCCAACCGGGACACCGAAGGTACATTTTTCTGGGTGAAGCTTCATTCGGAACCTTCTCAAGTTCGTGAATGTCTGCCTGATGTCGTCAAGGAGCGTTTTGCTTTCCTTGGTCTTGATAACCACATCATCCACATATACTTGTACATTTTGACCTATTTGGTCGTGCAAACATTTTTGCATACATCTTTGGTATGTTGCACCCGCATTACGTAAACCAAACGGCATAGTGCGATAGCAATAAGCCTCGTACGGGGTGATAAATGCGGTTTTTATTTGATCATCCGGATTCAGAGGTATCTGGTGGAAACTAGAATATGCATCAATGAATGACAACAGTTCACATCCTGCGGTTGAGTCTATGACCTGATCTATCCTCGGCAGTGGAAATGGATCTTTTGGACATGCCTTGTTCAGGTTTGTGTAATCGATACACATACGCCAAACTACTGCCACGTTCGGATCATCCTTCTTCTTTTCTACCAGCACCGGATTAGAGAGCCAATCTAGATACAATACTTCCATGATAAATCCTGCTGCTAGCAACCGAGCTATCTCGTCTCCAATGACTTTTATCCTATCCTCGGCGAAGCGGCGGAGAGGTTGCTTCACCGGCCTTGCTCCGGGTCTTACGTTCAAAGAGTGCTCGGCCAACTCCCTCGGAACACCTTGCAAGTCCTGTGTGGACCAAGCAAAAATGTCCCGATTCTCTCGGAGGAAGATGACGAGCTCGCTTTCCTATTTATCAGTTAACCTGACACCAATTGTTACGGTGCGCTCCGGGAACATGTCATCAACTGGAACCTTCTTGGTATCTTTCGTGGCTTGGAAAGAGACAAATCCATGCGGGTTACTCAGCGCCGGCATATACTTCTGCACGGACTGAGCCAAAGCTGCCACCTCTTAAATTTTCCTTTTCTCCTGCGCGATCACAAGTGACTTGGCTAAGTTAGACCCGGGCGAGGCACACTCAATGGAACATCGAAAATCTCCTACAATGGTAATCACTCCATTTGGCCCAGGCAACTTCATCTTCAGATAACTGATGTGGCAGCTTGCCATGAACTTGTTCAATGCTGGCTTTCCGAGTAATGCGTTATACGCACTTTCCAAGTTCACCACCTCAAACTCCAGATTCTCAGTTCGGCAATTATCTCTCGTGCCGAACAATACGTTGACCCGGACTTTGCCTATGGGCTCACAAGAAATGCCTGGTACAATACCATGGAAAGTTGTCCTTGTAGCCTGGAGCATGTTCTCCGAGATGCCCAACTTGCGCATTGTATCCGCATACATAATGTTGATGCTACTACCATTGTCAATCAGTACCTTGGAGAACCTCACATTGATGTTAGGCCCAATGAATGTCGGGTCCAGCACTAACACATACGAACCAGGGCTTGGCATAAGATTGGGATGATCCTTTATGCTCCAGGTGATTTCCTAGTCCGACCAAGGCATGTACCTCGTCACTGCCGGCATCACTGCATTTACCTCCATATGCCTACGCTGCAGGCTTTTTCATCGATTTCCTCGGTGGTGAACATAATAGCTCGATGATGCTCCACAGACTCATTTCTCCCCTCATTTCTGGGGTTCCTATGATCCGGCTGATGTTGGTTTTCCACTTGATGCACCGCATCCCTTCGCTCAATGTTATCATACCTCGGTGTTGTGGGAGGCAACATTAGCTGTTGCGTGTTTGCTCCGGAGAGCAGTTGCTGCCGGGGTAACTCCTGCCGAGGCTGATCATTCCAGGGTGCCTGAGCATTCCCCAAACCACCTTGTTCAATCTTGCGCATCCACTCACATTGCCTCGTCGTATGACCCGCTGGATTACTCGGATTTGGTGTGTGAAACTTACACGGCTGGTCCAACATCGACTCATAGGTATACCTCGGACGGTCTTTCTTTTCTTGCCACTGCCTTTTTTGCTCCGGCGTCCACGTTTTCTTGCCATCATTTCTTGGAGTCCATTGCCCTCCAGTTTTTTGGCGCTGATTACTCCCTGCTCCGGGTTGATCTTGATTCACAGCTGCAACTTGTTGCGAACCGTAGTGATGATCCGGTCTATCATCTCTTCTTTTTCCTCTGTAGTCATTCCTCCGAGATGACCCGGCTCCATCCCTCTGATAGTATTCCTTGTTCGACTCGTTTGATGCGAGCCTAGGTTAAGTCGGATCACCCAAAGCATACGAATCGGCAATCCGGATCATCTCTGCCAACATAATTGGCATTTTCCTTTGCAACTTCATCCACAGCTCTCTTCCATATCTGCACCCTTGCACAAACCACGCTATGGCCTGTGACTCTATGACACCCTCACACGAGTTTCTCACGGTACACCACCGGGTCAAGAATTCACGGTCTGTTTCATTAGGTCTTTGCTTGCACATTGCTAGGGTCTGTGGCCTATTTGGCCTCTGATATGTACTTGAGAAATTGCTGATAAACATTTCCTCAAAATCTATCCAGCAGTTGATGCTTCCGGGTGGTAAATTGTTCAGCCATACTCTTGCCGGCCCTTCCAACATCTGGGGTACGTATCATACAGCCCATCTCAAGTTGCCAGTGGCAATTTTCACAGCCGTAGCATAGTTTATCAGCCAATCCTCCAGCTTGGTACTGTCGTCATACGTCTTCGCGCCCCTGGGCAGCTGGAAATTGGGTATCGGTGGCTCCTTCATGATCCGGGGTCCAAAGCACGCTGGACCCGGTGGACCTTGACATTCAATCTGTTCCGACCTATACAGGCGATCCAGTTTCAACCTGGCATCATCCAGCATCAAATCCCTGCTTCCCAATCTTGACCCTATCACATGATAGTCCGGTCTTGGGTACCCCGCGTTCACCATCTCCGAATCACCGTCGTTGTACTGGTTTTGCTCTTGTGGCGCACCTCTCTGTTGCATACCTCGTCCGGCACTTTGCTCTTGCCTTGGTATATTCCGCTGCTGCGGTTGTCCTGCTCTTGCCGAGTTTCGCTGTCCGGCATTACCGTTGGCAGCGTTCCCTTGACCGGCATTGCCTTGGTCGTGGTTACCTCGGCCAGCTTCACCTCGGCTCACACTTCATCGATCATCATTTTTCTGTGCTTCTTTTCCTTTTCCTGCCTGCGTCGGGTCGTACGGGACGATCTGTTTGTTCCGTCTGGCCGAGGTTACTACCTCTTCTCTCCTTGGACCACCATGAGGAGATGATGCGGCTCCAGCGGATTTCTCCGGGTTACCCATCGCCGAATGGACGATTTTGGAAGCTCTAGCTCTCTCCGGGTTAGCTCTGAGTAGCTCTTCGTTATGTCTGTTTGCGATCCGAACTAGCTCGTTAACCCTATCTTGTTGTATTTGACGGGTCTCACCCGTCAGACCCTCTAACTCGGATGCAGCCGCATCCCCTGCTCTGAGGTTCTTCGCCGGGGTACTATACTTCGGCAGCCCCACGGACAAACAGTTTTCCGATTCCTCGGCTCCATTATCACCTTCTCTGTTCATCTCACTCATGAGATTTCTCCCTTTTACTTTTACCATATCAACTTTGTTTGCTTTTGCGTACTCACGCAGCGTCATGTTCAATGACTGCTGAGCCACGGCTATTTTCTTTGCGCCTTCTAGTATCTTTTGCCTAGTTTCCTCCAGCTCGGCCTGCGCCCGAGTCGGATCTACTGTTGCTACTACTGGGTTTGCCAAGCTATCCATCGCCTCTCTCAGCACATTTTCCGGCCTCTCTAGTGGAGGACCTCTAGCTTTCCTTGGTGCCTTAGGTGTTACCTCCGGATCTGGCACCGGATCCTTGTTTGCACCTGCACCAGGCGCGGTCATCATCACCTCTGCATGGTCTGAGGAGCGAACGATACGCGCCCCACGAGCAACAGTGAGGGGTGGTTCCCCTGCTTCGACGACGCGGCACGGATGAGCGCACGTTACGTCCATAGCAACGTAGACCTTGTGCGCGCCGAGCTTGACGAAGAGGCCGTTGCGCGGAAGTGGGCGCGTGCCGAAGCAGCCTGCGTTGTCGCTGACGAAGTCCAGCGCTCCAAAGCGCTGAACGAGCCCGGAGACGATGCGTTCGCCGGTGGCGATGAAGTTTCCTGTCCGGATCTTGACCCTGCGCCGCTAGCCCCACGGTGGCGCCAAGCGCCGTGGTGGTGTCACGGCAGATGCCATGGATAGGCTAAAGGTGGGGACTAATACACGCTAGGGGAATCCAGGGAGGGATAGTGAAGTGATTCTCCACAAAGAAGTTTGTATTGCTTTCCTTCCAAGATTACAAGTGCTCCTTGAGCTGTATTGGCGAGAGGAGGAAGAAGGAGCTCTCTTACTCTCACCTACAGTTCACCCCTAAAACCTTAGCCAAATCAGAATAGAAGAAAACCCAACCCCCTCTACTGAAACCCTAGCCCCCCTTATATAGAGGGGGCTTGGTCTCTGCCTAAGAATATGCCTCCTCTCAAAGTGGTAAGCCGACCGGGGTGCTTTTCCTCCATGTCACACATGCTTTAGCTACGTGAGCTTCTGCGGCGCCCACGTCAGCCGACATGGGCGTCGTCACCCTTGTCGGCCATGACCCGGTGGTCCTGCCCTTGTCTGCTTCGCTCATGCAGTGCGTACCGGGCCTTCTTTTTGACCAGCGAGATTCCTTCCTTCTCCCAGAAGCTAAACGGGACCCGAATCATAGTAGATCCGGCTATACCCGTTCCTGCATACAAGTTATACAAGCACTTCTGACTTACTCCTTAAGTCGGCTGAGATAATGTTAGGCGACCCCCCTGGTCCGGGTTACTCCGTGATCTGGCCTGCCTTGAGGTGACCCGGCCAGCATCCGCTTTGACCTTGCCGAACCTCGGCTAATTCGGCTTTTATACCCTGGAGTGACCCTATCCGGGGGTATCCCCCCAACACTCTTGTAAACTTTGAAGGTGTCCTATGCATTTATGTTTGCTACTCTTTGAGGGACAAGCTGAATGCCACTATGCTATGTTTTCTTTATGTGAAACAAACAAACGTCTTGTAAAGCATTGTTATTTATGAATCTTTTGTTTGTGCCTTTTCATGTTGCATTATAGTTTCTTTGTCTTATTGCTAGAACTTTGTCTTTCATGTTATGATTGAAGTACTATGATCCCAGCTTTGAATGTTTACAAATACTTTGGTCAAGCCTTTGATGGTGCATGTCACCTCAAAAATTATTCTTTCTTTTTATCACTTACCTACTCGAGGACGAGCAAGAGTTAAGCTTGGGGATGTTGATACATTGCAAATGTATCTATAATTTTTGATGCTCCATGCTTGGTTTTATCCACTTTCTTGTGTTTTGTCCACACTTTGGAGTATTTTTCATATGATTTCTTCGACTAACCTATTAACAAGAGCCACAGTGCCAGCTGCCTGTTTTCTGCTGTTTTTGGTTCTAGGAAAGTTAGAAAATGAATATTCTCGGAATTGGACTAGACAAAAGCCAAAGTGCATATTTTTCCAGAAGACTCCAGGAGCCAGAATACGAGACGGAGGAGGGCCAGGGGGTGGCCACACCACCCCCGGGCGTGGGCTGGGCCTGGCCACGCCAGGGCATGGTGTGGTGGCCCCAGGCACCCCCTCGGTCTCTCTCTTCGCCTATAAGAAGCCTTCTGACCTAAAAACTTTGGGGGGTTCGACGTTTTTCCAGAAGGAGTTCCGCTCCGCCGCCACCACCAGATTACACGAAATAGCACCAGAAACTCCGTTCTGGCACCTCACGACGGAATTGGAGGAGATCACCGCCATCATCATCACCATCGCTTCTCCATCGACCATCCATGTTTCCCCCATCTATGAGTGAGTAATCCCCCGCTGTAGGCTATGGGGATGGTAGGGATTGGATGAGATCGTTCATGTAATGGCATCAGATTGTTAGGGCATGGTGCCTAGTATCTTTTATTAGTGCTTTATGACTTTGTTGCAACTTGTTGTGCTTAATGCTTGTCACTAGGGCCCGAGTGCCATGATTTCAGATCTGAACATGTTATTGATTCATTATGATAGTATTGTTTTTGGTCTTATCTGCAAGTTGTATACACACGTTGATGTCCGGAACCTATGGCCCTGAAGTGCAGAAATCGGGATAACCGGAAGGGAATGGCTTTGATGTGAGGATCACATGTGTTCACAGAGTGTTAATGCTTTGCTCCGGTGCTCTATTAAAAGGAGCACCTTAATTGCCAATAGTTCCCTAGAGCTCCCGCTGCAAACGGGCTGGCAGGACAAAAGATGTTGTGCAAGTTCTCATTGCGAGCACGTATGACTATATATGGAACACGTGCCTAGGATTGTCTAGTACTTGGATGCTTTATCTTATTTATCTGCAATTGCCCTATGTTCTGATTGGTATGTGAATTGTCTTGTCCATGCAACGCCCGTCCATCCATCCCTATGCCTACCTTTCGAATCCCATTTCTGCTTTTGTTACTCATCTTTGCTTTACTACTGCTCTGCTTTACTATTCCTACTACAAAACGGTTGCTACTCATAAACTCCTATGAGCAAGATTGTTTCCAGGTGCAGCTGAATTGACAACTCAGTTGTTAAGTCTTATAAATATTCTTTGGCTCCCCTTGTGTCGAATCAATAAATTAGGTTTCACTTCCCTCGAAAATACTGCGATACACCCCCTATACTTGTGGGTCATCACTCCTTTGGAACTTGATTGGGCATTACAACATTATACATACACCGCCATCCAACTGCATCTATGACTAATAATCCACCTTCAGGTTATCATCCGAACCCCCTCCAGTATTATGTTGCAAGCAACAGATTATTGCTTTACAAACTGCGTGTAAAGTAAACAATACGATTGTTCTATGAACAAAGGATTGTTGTTTTCTCCCTAGTAGCAACAACACATCTAGTACCTTAGAGATTTCTGTCACTTCCCCAGATTACCAGAGGAATGAACCCACTATCGAGCATAAATACTAACTCTTGGAGTTGCTAGCATCTACTTGGCCAAGATAGCTACTAACAACGGAAAGCATGCAAGATCACAAATAACAAAGACATGATAGAATCAATAATCAATCTGAAATAGCATCTCAATATCCATCGGATCCCCGCAAACACAAGATGCAGAATTACAAATAGATGATATTGATCATGAACAGAGCTCACAAGATCTAGACATGAAAGCACAAAGGAGGAGAACCATCCATCTAGCTACTACATGGATCCGTAGTCCAAGGATGAACTACTCACGGATCACACCGGAGGCTTGCATGGTGATGAAGAAGGCCTCCAGGGTGAATTCCCCTCTCGGTGAGGTGCCGGGAAGAGCTTCAGATCCCTCCCGATCTAGGGATGGAGATGATGGCGGCTACATACTCTTTCATGGATTTTTGATCGGGCCCTTAGGGTTTTCGTCCCGAGGGCATCTTATAGGCGGAAGGGGAGGCCGAGAGGGTGCCAGGGACCACCACACCACCCCCTGGCGCGGGCCCAGCCTGGCCGCGCGGCTAGGTGGTGTGGCCGGCCTCTGGCCCCTCTCCGTCTCGTATTCTGGCATCTGGTGACTTCCGAAAAAATAGGCACTTTGGCTTTTGTCCCGTCCAATTTCGAGAATATTCATTTTCTGACTTTCCTGGAACCAAAAATAGCAGAAAACAGGCAGCTGGCACTGTGGCTCTTGTTAATAGTTTAGTCCAAGAAATCATATGAAAAGTACTCCAAAGTGTGGACAAAACACAAGAAAGTGGATAAAACTAAGCATGGAACATCAAAAATTATAGATACATTTGCAATGTATCGCCTACACGAACAGACTAAGCATGCCCACAGTGACGAGTATATGTACAAAGATGAAAACAAATAGAGTTCGTTACCAGCCTCTTACCACGCCTCAAGTTGTCATTAATCCTCATTATTGCTCTTCACTTGTGTGGCTTGAATAATAATATGAAACCAATATCCACTGAGGACTGCTGAACCCTGTAGCAAACTCACAAAACCAAAGAAGAATGGCAAATATTTTTGTTGTTTTCGATTTTTAAAAAATAAGAACCATAGAGGAAAACAAGCAAAGCAAAATCTTTTTGGGTTTTTCGAATAGTTCAAACAAAGCAAAAGGGAAAAACAAACCAAAGCAAAGAGAAAAAGAGGCAAACCAAAGAGAAACAATAGAAATATTTTTGGTCTTTTTGTGTTTTAGAAAGCGAAAGCAAAGAAAAACGAAAGCTAAAAAGAGAACGAAACATGAATATACAAAGTATCGACACAACATGATATGGAGATGAGTGCGATGCCGGCGTACCTCCCCCCAAGCTTAGGCTTTTGGCCTAAGTGGGTATCAATCCCAAGCTGGCCAGGATGAAGTGTCACGGTGGTACGACGAAGAGGTCCCCTTGTCCTAGTGCGAGCTCGAGTACATCCCTTCGTAATGTGCGGAGTAATCATAGGAGGGCACATCCTCCTGATGCTGCTCGTGAAAACCTAGCAAGCAAAGCTGCTCGTCCACCTCCTCCTTGGAGCGCGACCACGGTCTCCTGTGAACACTAAACAAAGAAGGCTGTGGCAAAAGGATCTCCCTTTCATCCCTGTCAGTGAAAAGCATCCTATATACTAGACTGTTCAAATTAGAAGTAGCAGTGACAAAGTGATGAGTTTTCATAGCAATAAGGTCAAGCCTCTGTGGTGCCAGTATAGCATCATTGGGATCCACTAAAAGACCTAATGCACTGACTATTCGCGAGGCAATGATGCCCCCATAGATAGCCCCCCTAGCAGCTAGGCGGCGAGCAATAAGAGAGCCAAGGTTGTACCGAGTATCATTGTTAAGCGCGGCAGCAAGGAAGGCTAAATGATAGTTGGAGATATTACTTGTGTTCTCCCTACCCAGTACACTAGTAGCAAGATAATATGCAAAGTATCTAAGAGCGGGGAGTTGGATATTTCTTATCTTTCCGCGTTGTGCCACGCGGTCATCATCATTGGTCTCCCCTCGGTAAAGCTCCAACAAATCAGCAGGTCGTCCTTGAATTTTCTTCACAGTCCCTGTCATGCGTACACCTACAATACTGCAAAATCTCTCCAAAGGCATGGTGAAGGGCAGATTATAAATTTTAAAAGAGACAATCGACTAATAGGATGTGTTAGTAAACGTGAAGCTCTCAACAAAAGTTTTGGTGAGCATAGCGTATTGCTCACTCTCATCTTGCATATATGAGGTCAAACCAACCCTCTCTATCAGTAGTAAGAAATCATCAAGAATACCTGCAGCTTGTAAGAAAGTAAAACAAGGAAAAGAGGATGGGTGAGCATCCCCATCATCCCTTTCACTACCAATACTAGTTGCAATGAGATCTTCATTGTATGATGGCCTAAATTGAGAGGCCGATCTTGAGGGCCTCGACCTCCTAGGTGCATCACTCTCAAATATCTCTCCAAAGGTATGGTTGTTCATGCTTGGTATTCGGAAATTTAAACACCTATTAAACAAGTGATTGCAAAGTAAATATAATGAAGGATTCTACTCAAAGGGACTTGTAAGAGGCCTAAACATGCATCAAAACTATATCTCTAAGCATCAAACAAGCATGCAAGCTCTCATAACCAGTCACCTACAGCAGCAAAATACTCAATATACAATCCACTAAACACAAATCTACTTGGACAAGGGGAGGAGTCACATACCAGGGAACAAATGCTCCAAATTTCAGCAAGAAAGATGGGCTGAGCAAGGAGATCGAAAAATTGAGAGCAAGCACAGCAAGAACGTGATTTTGAGCAATGAACTGGAGCTTACTCGGGAGAGAGAAGAAAGTGGCAGGTGAGAGAGTTAGTGGGGGCCAGGGGTGGCCCACACCAGGGAATGGCACCACCCAGGGCAGGCTGCACCACCAGGTGGTGTGCCTACCTGGTGGGTCCCCCGGTACCTCCTAGGTACTCCTCTGCCCCTTTTTTCACGCAAAAATTTAATATGAATTTTCTGGAATTTTCCGAGACACTTTATTTTTGGGCATTTTTAGGCATAGAAGAATGATTTTCTGACAGACAGATATTTTTTTTTGGAAATGATGCAAGGACAAAACAAGGCTAGAACTATAGAAGTTCTAAGACACTCTAACATGCAAGCAATTAACAACAAAGAAAACCAAACGAAAACAAAAACTAAAATGCATAGGATAGAAGTAAATGGAGATAATCATAGTGAAAACATTGTTTTGTTCAATGAAATCTTTTTGTTAACAAGGTTGATCAGGTCTTGCTACCAAAACAATTCCATATGAGACAAAACTTTGTATTCCACTAATGATTATGTTACCTCAACCTTGATAGCAATGGTCCCAAACATAATAGTTTCAAATTTTTCTCTTGGTATGGGACAATATATTTCTCCAACTTGAATGCCGTCAACATGTTCAATTGAATTCAAACCATAGGTCCTTTCAATCTTCTTAGGGAAATAGACAGTATGTTCTTTGTCATTAACATTGAAAGTCACCTTTCCTTGATTGCAATTAATAACAGCTCCTGTAGTATTAAGAAAAGGTCTCCCAAGAATAATAGACATATTATCATCTTTAGGCATTTCAAGCACAACAAAATCAGTTAATATCAAGCAATTATGAGCCACTTGAACCGGTACATCCTCACATATACCCACAGGAATAGTGGTAGATTTATCAGCCATTTGCAAAGATATATCAGTTGGTATTAATTTTTCTAGTTGAAGTCTCTTATAGAAAGAGAAAGGCATAACACTAACTCCAGCTCCCAAATCACACAAAGCGGTTCTAACATAACTATTCTTAATAGAGCAAGGGATAGTTGGAATACCTGGGTCTCCAAGTTTCTTTGGAACCTTACCATTGAAGGAATAATTAGCAAGCAAAGTAGAAATTTCTTCATTAGGGATCTTCCTTTTATTCGAGACAATATCCTTCATATACTTTGAATAAGGAGGCAATTTAATAGCATCAGTCAAAGGAATTTGCAAGAATAAAGGTTTCATCCACTCACAAAACTTATTATAGTGTTCATCCTCCTTTGACTTGTGTTTCTTATTAGGGAATGGCATAGGTTTTTGGACCCAAGGTTCTCTTTCACTACCATGTTTCTTAGCAATAAAATCTTCTTTAGTGTATTTAGTATTCTTAGTGTGGTTTTCAGGTTCTTCTTCAACTTTTTCTTCATTAGGAACTTCATTATCTTCATTACCACCTTCAGTTTCAGCATCAGAGATAGATATACTATTAGGATCTATAGCAGGTTCAGAGGGTTCTTCAACAGTTTTATGTTTCTTTTTCCTTTTTTATGAGTAGAACCACTATTTTCAGCTTGTTGAGAATCCTGCTCAATTCTTTTGGGATGCCCCTCAGGATATAGAGGATCCTGGGTAGCAGCTCCACTTCTAGTTCTAATTTCATAAGCATGTTTTTCTTTAGCAGCATTAACTAGCAAGTCGTTTTGCACTTTAACGAGTTGATCTATTTGAGTTTGAACCATTTGAAAGTGTTTAACAATCATTTTAACATCATTAGAGGTTCTTTCCACAATATCTTTCAACTCAACAATAGCTCTAGTGTTTTCCATTAGATGATTTTGCACCCTTTTATTAAAGTTATCTTGCTTAACAATAAAGATATCGAATTCTTCTAAGCATTAATCAGGAGGTTTAGAATAAGGGATATCACCTTCATGAAAGTGTTGGAGAGAGTGTACCTCAATAGTGGATGAGTAGGAAATAGGCTTACATAATTCTTCAATAGGAGGTAAATTCTTGACAACTGCAGCTTTAATTCCCTTCTCCTTAATACATTTCTTAGATTCCTTCATCACTTCATCATTTAATTCAATAACTCCCCTCTTCTTTGATGTTGGAATAGGCACAAGAATAGTTGGTTCAGGTACAATTACTTTAGGTATAGCTTGTTCAGGAGGAGTCCAATCTTCATAATTCTTACTTATTTTAGCCATTAATTCTTCAGCTTCCTTAGGAGTCCTATTCCTGAAAACACAATCAGCACAACTATCTAGGTATGTCCTAGATTCCTCGGTTAGTCCATTATAAAATATATCAAGAAGCTCATTCTTAGGTAATGGACTTCCAACTTGTGCATGAACCAAAGAACAAAACTTTGCCCAAGATTCAGGCAATACCTCTTTTTCTCCCTGTTTAAAACCAAAAAGTTCTTGCAAAATAGCATGTCTAGCACTAGGAGGAAAATATTTCTGCAGGAAAGTACTAATCAAGCACTCATGGCTATCAATAGATCCAGGAGGTAAATTACTAAACCAAGTTTTAGCTTCTCCTTTCAGTGAAAAAGGGAAAATCTTAGTAACAAAGTAAGTACGCATCTTAATATCATCAGAAAACAAGCCACTCATGGTAGAAAGTTCATTCATATGTGCTACCGCACTTTCATTCTTAGTCCCACAAAAAGGTTATTTCTCAACAATAGCTATGTAAGGTAGATCGAGAGAGAAATCATAATCTTTATCTGTAATGTTTATGGGAGAGGCAGCAAACTTAGCAATAGGAGATAATTTAGGTCTAATAGTACGCCTCTCAAGGAGACTCTTAGCATCGCTCCTATCATGGGTGTTTTTACATTCTTTAATAAATTCATTGGTCATCTCCACATAACCATCTTCAATATCATAACTTTCACTAGACTCAGGTGAACTAACAGGTGTGGTAGTGTCTTCATTAGGAGTTTCAGTATTTCCAGCTATAGTTCTAGCAATCATAGCATCTAGGAAAGGACCTAATGAACCACTCTTATCAAGCACAGTAGAAGCAGCATCATAAGTATCAGAAGTTTCAGATTCAGCAGTAGTAGCAGTGTGTGTATCATGTGTATGTGGTGGTGTAAGGAACTTACTCATAACAGACGGTGAATCAAGAGCAGTAGAGGTGTTCAGAACCGTACCTCTTCTTGTAGTGGATGGTAAAATAGGAAACTTTCCATCACGAGACTTACCCATGATGGATGGATAGCAGCGAACAATAGAGAATCTAAGTGAACTTGATAAATAAAGCTATGCTCCCCGGCAACGGCTCTAGAAAATAGTCTTGATGAACCACAAGTATAGGGGGTGTATCGTAGTATTTTCGAGGGAAGTGAAACCCAATTTATTGATTCGACACAAGGGGAGACAAAGAATATTTATAAGCCTTAACAACTGAGTTGTCAATTCAGCTGCACCTGGAAACAATCTTGCTCACAGCAGTTTATGAGTAACAACAGTTTTGTAGTAGGAATAGTAAAGTAGCAGCAGTAGTAAAGTAAAGACAGTAGTAACAATAGCAGTAACAATAGGATTCGAGTGCGGTAGGCATAGGGATGGATGGACGGGCGTTGCATGGACAAGACAATTCACATAGCAATCAGAACATAGGGCAATTGCAGATAAATAAGATAAAGCATCCAAGTACTCGATAATCCTAGGCATGTGTTCCATATATAGTCATACGTGCTCGCAATGAGAACTTGCACAACATCTTTTGTCCTGCCAGCCCGTTTGCAGCGGGGCCTCAAGGGAACTACTGGCAATTAAGGTGCTCCTTTTAATAGAGCACCGGGGCAAAGCATTAACACTCCATGAACACATGTGATCCTCACATCAAAGCCATTCCCTCCGGTTATCCCGATTTCTATCACTTCGGGGCCATTGGTTCCGGACAACAACTTGTGTATGCAACTTGCAGATAAGACCATAAACAATACTATCATAATGAATCAATAACATGTTCAGATCTGAAACCATGGCACTCGGGCCCTAGTGACAAGCATTAAGCATAACAAGTCGCAACAAAGTCATAAAGCACTAATAAAAGATACTAGGCACCATGCCCTAACAATCTGATGCCATTACATGAACGATCTCATCCAATCCCTACCATCCCGATGGCCTATAGCGGGGGATTACTCACTCATAGATGGGGGAAACATGGATGGTCGATGGAGAAGCGATGGTGATGATGATGGCGATGATCTCCTCCAATTCCCCGTCCTGGCAGGGTGCCAGAACGGAGTTTCTGGTGCTGTTTCGTGGAATCTGGTGGTGGCAGCGGAGCGGAACTCCTTCTGGAAAAACATCGACCCCCCGGAGTTTTTAGGTCAGAAGGCTTCTTATAGGCGAAGAGGGAGACCGAGGGGGTGCCTGGGGGGCCCACACCACCCCCTGGCGCGGCCTAGCCTGGCCCACGCCACCAGGTGGTGTGGCCACCCCTGGCTCTTCTCCGTCTCGTACTCTGGCTCTTGGAGTCTTCGGGTGAAATAGGATTTTTGGCATATTTTCCGGGATTTTTCCTGATAGTTGATTTTCTGCACAAAAAGTAGACACCAAGGCATTTCTGCTGAAAACAGCATCAGTCCACGTTAGCTGCATCCAAATCACACAAGTTTAGAGGAGAAACAATAGCAAAAGTGTTCGGGAAAGTAGATACGTTTTGGACGTATCACTCCATGTTGCTACTAGCACCGGTAGTGCGCCCTGCCAAGGCTCAACTAACAACACCTTTGGGGTGTTTTCTTGCTCCTACTGGTTCGATTAAACCTTGGTTTCATAACTGAGGGAAACTTACTGCTATGCTCATCATACCTTCCTCTTGGGGTTCCCCAACGAGCTCCACATCAACACGAGCCATCAGTTCTCTATGATACACATGTACTTACGATGACAAGAACTTACTGGTGACTAAACTTGAGTAGCATGAGGAGCGGCCCTCGTAATAATGCTACCATATTACCTATTGGAATATCTGAAGGAGTGTTTACAAAGATCCTTGGGAAAATGATTGCTACTGATTATCTTGTTATTGAATATGCAGGAAAAGGACAAATTACACTTGGAAGGTCCCTATTAGAACTCCTTGGAGCAATAATAGATGTGGGAAAGGGGGCCATGCACATTTATTCTCCACCAAACAATCATATTTTCCCCAAGGTTAAGAATAAAAGTAAGAGAGGTAAGGGCAAGAAATTTGGTTTTAATGCTTCTTCATTTGAGAACACTTGATTTTTTCTTGCTTCTTATGCCTAACTTAAATGCGTTAAAGAAAAGTACTTATGGGAGATAACCCAAAAGTTTTAGATGAGTCTTGGAAGTTATTACTTCAGTAATAACCGCTCCTTATCCTTTTTATTTGCTTTTTGTGCCAAGAGTAACCTCTAATGAGAGAGAAGTAATGATTGGGAAAGTTGCTGTCCCGAAACAGATTTTTGTGCTTCACCGTAAAAATTCGTGTAAAATCTCTGAACGTCCTTTTGTGGTGTGGATTTTTGTTCTTCTGCCCCAGGTTGTTATCTAACTTTCGTTAGTTCAACACTTTTTGATTAGAGCAACATAAGGTCTTCGAAAAAATTCGTATTTACCTGCTGGTCTGTTTTGACAGATTTCTGCCATTTTATGCATTTGCTTCTTGTTGGTTCCTTTTTGAACTCTTTTGGGGAATTGAGGTTTTTGAGGGAAGTGCTACAGTATCTAGTGTTCTAATGGAAGTTTATTGGCGTTAGAACTGAACCTAAAGACTTATTATCTTGAGTGCACTAATGTTGCTAATAAAGATTGTGTGAAGTTTTGTATGAAGAAAATATTTCAGGTGTATGGAAGGAATGAGTAATGAGATGAATGATGGACTAAAGCTCAAGCTTGGGGGTGCCACGCGTGTCACCCCAAGAAATATCCAAGAAGTACAAGCATCAAAGCTTGGGGAGTTGTGTTGTTTCATGCACAGTTGTGTTGTTCTTGGAGCGTCTTCTTTTTCGGTTTCGTTTTGGTTTTTCGTTTGCTTTGGTTTGCTTAGTTTGCTGAATAAATTGGTTGGAGCCCCTCTTTCATACACTGGTTTTCAAATAGTTTGGTTTGGTTCGGAAAAGAGTAGGAAAGCTAATGCTTGAGTGGTAAAGAGAGCTTGTTTTTGACTGTGGCCTATGCTTTGTCATGCCATGCTTGGTATTGTTTTGGCTTTATGCTTAGTATTCTTTGTTGTCGCATGACTTGTTATAAACAATTGAGATTTCTTAATGTGCCTTGGCATTGTTTTAGCATATTAAAGCATAGTATAGTGGTATTCTCCTTTGATGCTTTATTTGGGTTAACTTGGCGCATGCTCACACCATGTTAGGACTATCTCAAGTCACCATAAGCCTTTATGATCCTTTAGTTTTCAACTTATAGTATCACTTTATGCTTTGATCAATGATGTTTTGTCGCTCTGCATGATTATGGCCATTATTGCTCTCTTAGTTTGTCGCTCCCAGTCTAGCCTCCACAACCAAGTATGAGTTCCACTCATGCATCCAACTCCCTAAACCAAGTTATTCCAAAGAGTCCACCATACCTACCTATTAGCTTATGCTATTCCAAGTATATTCATGCTTTTGTTTACCTTCCGAATTAAACTTGTTATGATAAAACTAGTGATTAAAGCTCTCATGAACTTGATGGCACACTTTACTTTTCTTGCCCTTAATAAACTTGAACCATTGTGTCGTCTATGTTGTATATGCTTGCACTTATTTGTTGGGAATTAGCAGAACCATACTGTCATGGGGAACGCTTTCAACATTGCACTTGGTACTTTATACCTAGTTGATATCATGCTCTTTTGTCTATGGATGTCGTCGGTGTGAAATGAAAGGGGAGCTTGTAAGTCCATGGAGTTATGTATATGTGTTAGAGAAACGCCTGGGCTGCTGGTCTCATCCATGCTGACATGGTGGAAACCTGCAGCGTAACCATAATGAGCTGTCTATGAAGCATTCTTCTTATAAAAAAAAGAGTCCTATATTGAGAAAAAAGAGAAAAAAAGAAAAAAAGAGATTATGAAAAGAGGAAAGAGATAAAAAAGCACCATATTCCCATGGTAAATAAGAAGATTGCTGAGATGCTTGTTGTCTGCTTGCCTTGTCATTTTGATATCGGGATTCTTCCGTATCATCGGCAGGTACCCGTTGGCGGTTCTCTATGATACACATGTACTTACGATGACAAGAACTTACCGGTGACTAAACTTGAGTAGCATGAGGAGCGGCCCTCGTATTCAAGGGACATGAGATTTCTAACTTATACTTCGTCAAGCATGTACACCATAGTTCATTCACTTTAACCTTAATCACTTTAAGATGCTTATGATAGGGGCAATGAGAGCTGAAAGCTATAAGTACCATAATTTTCGGAAGCTCTTTATGAGACTTGAATCCCTACTTACTTCTATGAAGGCCTTTCTTCCACCATTACATTGAGTCTCCACCTTCTACCTTTATGCACCTACTTTGAGAGCATAGTGGCCATTCTTAGTTCTATGTGCATTGTCCCAAGACTAGTTGATTGATGCATAACTTGATATTGCTTGTTATAAACTATTTGTATCTAGTCACTCTTATGAACTTTGAAGGTGTCCTATGCATTTATATTTGCTACTCTATGAGGGACAAGCTGAATGCTATTATGCTATGTTTTCTTTATGTTAAACAAACAAACGTCTTGCAAGCATTGTTATTCATGAATCTTTTGTTTGTGCCTTTTCATGTTGCATCATAGTTGCTTTGTCTTATTGCTAGAACTTTGTCTTTCATGTTATGATTGAAGTACTATGATCCCAGCTTTGAATGTTTTACAAATACTTTGATCAAGTCTTTGATGGTGCATGTCACCTCAAAAATTATTCTTTCTTTTTATCACTTACCTACTCGAGGACGAGCATGAGTTAAGTTTGGGGATGTTGATACATTGCAAATGTATCTATAATTTTTGATGTTCCATGCTTGGTTTTATCTACTTTCTTGTGTTTTGTCCACACTTTGGAGTACTTTTCATATGATTTCTTGGACTAACCTATTAACAAGAGCCACAACGCCAGCTGCCTGTTTTCTGCTGTTTTTGGTTCCAGGAAAGTCATAAAATGAATATTCTCGGAATTGGACGGGACAAAAGCCAAAGTGCCTATTTTTCCGGAAGACATCTGATGCCAGAATACGAGACGGAGAAGGGCTGGGGCCCGGCCACACCATCTGGCTGCGCGGCCAGGCCTGGCCCGTTCCAGGGGGTGGTGTGGCCGACCCCAGCACCCCCTCGGCCTCTCCTTCTGCCTATATATTTCCCTCGGGACAAAAACCCTAGGTACCCGATCAAAAATCCATGAAAGAGTCTATAGACGTCGTCATCTCCATCCCTAGATCGGGAGGGATCTGAAGCTCTTCCCGGCACCCTGCCGGAGAGGGGAATTCACCCCGGAGGCCTTCTTCATCATCATGCAAGCCTCCGGTGTGATGCGTGAGTAGTTCATCTCTGGACTACGGGTCCATGTAGTAGCTAGATGGCTGGTTCTCCTCCTTTGTGCTTTCATGTCTAGATCTTGTGAGCTCCGTTCATGATCAAGATCATCTATTTGTAATTCAGCATGTTGTGTTTGCGGGGATCCGATGGATATTGAGATGCTATTTCAGATTGATTATTGATTCTATCATGTCTTTGTTATTTGTGATCTTGCATGCTTTCCGTTGTTAGTAGCTATCTTGGCCAAGTAGATGCTAGCAACTCCAAGAGTTAGTATTTATGCTCGATAGTGGGTTCATGCCTCTGGTAATCTGGGGAAGTGACAGAAATCTCTAAGGTACTAGATGTGTTGTTGCTACTAGGGAGAAAACAACAATTCTTTGTTCATAAAACAATCGTATTGTTTACATTACACGCAATTCATAAAGCAATAATCTGTTGCTTGTAACTTAATACTGGAGGGGGTTCGGATGATAACCTGAAGGTGGATTATTAGTCATAGATGAAGTTGGATGGCGGTCTATGTATAATGTTGTAATGCCCAATCAAGTTCCAAAGGAGTCAAGATGATTAGTATATGCATGTATTGCTTTCTCGATGTTTGTTAATTGCCCCGATGTAATTTGTTCACCTAGCATGTTATCTATCTTAAGTAAAGCCACCTCTAGTGAACTATGGACCCCAGTCCTTTCTTTTACATACAATCTACAAACTATTTACTGCTTTGTGTTTACTTTCTGCAAACTATTACTTCCTTCCATTTGATACGTTTAATCCTTTGTTTTCAGCAAAACCGGTGAGATTGACAACCTCATCGCAAGTTGGGGGCAAAGTTTTGTGGTTGTGTTGTGCAGGTCTCCATGTTGCTACTAGCACCGGTAGTGCGCCCTGCCAAGGCTCAGCTAGCAACACCTTTGGAGTGTTTCCTTGATCCTACTGGTTTGATTAAACCTTGGTTTCATAACTGAGGGAAACTTACTGCTGTGCTCATCATACCTTCCTCTTGGGGTTCCCCAACGAGCTCCACATCAACACCGAGCCATCAGTTCTCTATGATACACATGTACTTACGATGACAAGAACTTACCGGTGACTAAACTTGAGTAGCATGAGGAGCGGCCCTCGTATTGAAGGGACATGAGATTTCCAACTTATACTTCGTCAAGCATATACACCATAGTTTGTTCACTTTAACCTTAATCACTTCAAGATGCTTATGATAGGGGCAATGAGAGCTAAAAGCAATTAAGTACCATAATTTTTGGAAGCTCTTTATGAGACTTGAATCCCTACTTCCTTCTATGAAGGCCTTTCTTCCACTTTTATATTGAGTCTCCACCTTCTATCTTTATGCACCTATTTTGAGAGCATAGTGGCCATTCTTAGTTCTATGTGCATTGTCCCAAGACTTGTTGATTGATGCATACCTTGATATTGCCTGTTTTAAACTATTTGTATCTAGTCACTCTTATGAACTTTGAAGGTGTCCTATGCATTTATGTTTGCTACTCTATGAGGGACAAGCTGAATGCCACTTTGCTATGTTTTCTTTATGCGAAACAAACAAATGTCTTGCAAAGCATTGTTATTCATGAATCTTTTGTTTGTGCCTTTTCATGTTGCAACATAGTTTCTTTGCCTTATTGCTAGAACTTTGTCTTTCATGTTATGATTGAAGTACTATGATCCCAGCTATCAATGTTTTACAAATACTTTGATCAAGTTTATGATGGTGCATGTCACCTCAAAAATTATTCTTTCTTTTTATCACTTACCTACTCGAGGACGAGCAGGAGTTAAGCTTGGGGATGTTGATACGTTGCAAACATATCTATAATTTTTTATGTTCCATTCTCGTTTTATATCTACTTTCTTATGTTTTGTCCACACTTTGGAGTATTTCTATGCATTTTCTGGAACTAACCTATTAACAAGATGCCACGATTGCTGGTTGCACATTTTTACGCTATTTTGGTTCCAGAAAGTCAGAAAATGAATATTCTCGAAATTGGACGGGACAAAAGCCAAAGTAAATATTTCACCGAGGGGAACACTGAGCGAGAAGACGAGATGGAGAGGGGCCAGGGGCCGGACACACCATAGGGTGGCACGTGTCCCCCTTGGCTGCTCCACCAAGTGGTGTGGGCCCCTCTGGCCTCCACCGACCTTGCCCTTTCGCCTATAAGATCCTCCCGATGCAAAAACCCTAAATCGTCAAGCCTCCAGCCACGAAAAGTTCCACAGTGCCGCCGCCACCGAAGGGGAGATTCGGGGGACAGAAAGTCTCTATTCCGGCACCCTGCCGGGACGGGGAAGTGCCCCCGGAGCCATCTCCATCGATCTCCACCACCATCTCCATCATCGTTGCTGATTCCCATGATAAGGAGGGAGTAGTTCTCTCTCGAGGCTAAGGGTTCTACCGGTAGCTATATGTTCATCTCTCTATGCATGATCTTATTGAGATCATGAGATTGTAATATATAGATCTACCTTGCTACTCAGGTGCTTTAATAGATCTCTGCTCTCCCCATGTGTGTGAAGTTGATAGTGTGCACACCATGGTGGCACTTAGGCTAGAGATTACAAATACTGGTTATGACTTATATTTGGAGTTGGATGTCTTTATGAAATTGTGGTGTTTGTTGGACCCAGCTAGTACTCAAGGTGACAGTGTGGGGTTATCTAGATGGGAAAGATGAACTTTGAGGTGTGCTGTTATAGCCCTACCAACGATTAGAGTGTCCAACCGGAGAGTAGTTCAGCACAGTATCATAAAGAAGAACATATTTATATGAGAGTGTTCACTAGTGAAAGTATGATCCATAGGACTTGTTTCTAAACATTGAAACAACGTTTGCAATTAGACTGTTACATGTTTGCTTGCTTCCATCTTTATTTCAGTTTGCCTTTAGTCTCTTCCATGCCATCAAGCTATTTTCTATCACCTTTACCACTTATAATTATTTATACCACTTGTATTTCACTATCTCTTCGCCGAACTAGTGCACCTATACACCTGACAAGTGTATTGGGTGTGTTGGGGACACAGGAGACTTCTTGTATCTTGATTGCATGGTTGCTTGAGATGGGATACCTTTGACCACTTCCTCTCTGAGTTCGATAAACCTTGGGTGATCCACTTAAGGGAAAACTTGCTGCTGTTCTACAAACCTCTGCACTTGCAGGCCCAAAAACTGTCTACAAGAAAAGAAGTGCGTAGACATCAGCCGCTGGCGAGCACTGGCCCACCCGGGCTGCTGTGTTGGCTGCTGCTGTGAGCGGCTGCCACGAGCTGGGCCGCGGGTGGTCAGCCCACCCGGTCAGCGCTGGTCGCCGCCAGCTGCTGGGCCGCGGTGGGGCTCGCCAGCCCACCCGGCCGGCTATGGTGCAGGCTGCTGTTTGCTGCCTGTTGGCTGTTTGGGCTGCCCAGATTCAGCCCATCCGGCTGGATGAAAATACCTGGGATTTTTTCTTTAGTAAATAGTCCCACATGGCTTAGCCTTTGAGAAAGGCATAGCCCCTTAGCCTATATAAAGGGGTGCCCATGGGTGGGATTAAACCAACAATTTGAGAAGTCTTTTAGTTGACTTTCTCCCTCCCTCTCTCTATACCTTGTGACCATGGCCCCAAGTCTGGGCTGTGCGATCGAGGCACACCTGCAGTACGCCGTTGCGCTGCAGGGATTCCTAGCCAGATATCAACTTCCGCACTCCCGGCGGGATCGGGGAGCCGGAGGTCTCATCGTACACCGGATGTGTACGAAGACACGAGGCGCAACACTTGGGGCACTTAAATGTCGTGAGCCAGAGTTGCTGCACGATGAAGAAGGAGCAAGGGGTGACCTGCGAGGAGCTTCACAACCTTGAGGTCAGCTACGAGTACGACTACTTCAACCATGTTCCCCGCGGAATGTTAACCGCGTACGGTCTACAAGGGTATGTATTCTCTACGCATCGGCCGTTACCGCATTACTACATAGATAGATCCTAGGCAATTTTGGGGTTCCCACGTAGGAAATTTTTTGTTTTCTGCTGCGGATCCCCTTTAGTGGTATCAGAGCCGATCTATGCGTAGGAGTGTTGTACGGCCAGTACGCACAAGTATTGTGCGGGCATTGATCCCTTAGTTGTTACCCTCTAACATGTACTTGTTTATATTGCGGTATTGTTTGATGAAGCGGCCGGACCGACCTTACAGCCAGATTCAGACGCAGACTGGTTCCATGCTCAACATACGGCTTGTACCGTATAAGTGGCTAGCGGGTGCCTGTCTCTCATTCGATAGTTGATATAGCATTTACAACGAAGGGCCCCGAAAGGGGTGTAATAGATACAACTGTCGGATCCATGTTGTGGTTGGAAAGTTCGTAGTTTAGAAACAGTTCTATTGCGAAAGCCCTAACAACCATGTAAAACTTGCAATAGATAAAGTAGAGGCGTCTAACTTTATTTTGCAGGGGGCATGAGATTTGATATGGGATTGGTCGTTGTGAAGGTAAAGTAGTTTACTTTTCTGTTACTAAGTAGTATAGTAATAGTCATCGCTCTGATGAACGACCTAGTGGAGGCGTAGTGGACTTGGCGTCAAACCAAGGGCAAGATGGAGATCGTGCCAGAGCGCTCGATGGAGATCAAGGCACAAGTAGAAGGACTGACGAGGGTTTAACTCATCAATGCCCATTGTTATGGACTTGGGTTTTGGAGAAGGAGGGAGTGCTGGAGACATCTATCGGCTAGCAAACAAGCACACAGGGGAAAAAGGATTTACCCAGGTTCAGGCCTCGTAGAGGTCCCTACTCCTGCTTGTCTGCTCATGGAATTATTGAAGGATTCGAAAGTTACAATGGTGCGCAGATGTAATCTGGCGAAGGTTGTGGAAACTAGGGTTGCGCGTGTCCTCCTCGCCGCCCCCTCCTAGCCTTTATATAGATAGGCTAGGTCTCGGGTAGCAGGTCGAGTCAGTTACAAGTTAGGGTTTTCCCCTTCAAACTTTCTATCTTTAGCTTTTTCTTGATCTTCAAGCAATCCAGAGTCCGCAGGTAACTCGAGTCCTTCCATCTGGGCCTTGGTGACACCGTGGGCCTATACGTATTTGGACCGTATATACCAAGCTCGAGTACCTGTAGGGTATACCCATGTCAGTAGCCCCCAAGTGTCTAGTGGAATCGCAGATTTGACTGGGGACTTTTTTGAAGTCTTTGAGTGCCTGAATGAGTACATTTTCGACTGCTTTTATTTATGTCATAGGGATTGTTGATATACGTGCCTGATGTAACCGAAGTATCGGTATCAGTTAACCACCTTAGGGTGAAACAACGCAATCTACTCAAATTCGAGTCCCCGGACTCGAATCCGGAAAATCTTTGGTGTAATTCGACTCGCCGTAGAGGTCTTACAGGAGTCGAATTCCAGTTATATGGGTGTGAGCACTCGACGCGTCCGTCAAGGCATGTTCATCGTGCCTGCAGGCACGGATATATTTCTGGTAGTGCGCAGTTAAATGCGTTGCCAGGCCTTATTCAGGTCTTACCTTCACGCTGTAAGCGCGACATCCGAATTTTATCATCGTGGAGACGATTCGGGCGACCCAGGAGATGTAGTCTCTTTGTAGGGAAAATTATGAGGCGGTGTCGCCATGATCTGCGAGTGTGGATGTTATCAACACATAGTTTTTGTGCAAATAATCATAGGGTGCGCGGCCAGCGCTCCCTATGGGAGTAGCCCCCGAGTGCCTGGTTGAGTCGAAGACTCAGGCAGGAACTAAAGAACTTTTGCGACTGCTGTCGTCTTTGCTTGTTTGTTTCAGTCGAAGACTCAGGCAGAGATTAAAACACTTTTGCGACTGCTGTCGTCTTTTGCTTGCTTGTTTCAGTCGAAATTGTTTCCGGCGCTCCCTATGGGAGTAACCCATGTCCATAGTCGAATCGTGATTCGAGTGGTTGGGTTTGATTGTGATTGCCTATATCCCTGTAGTAAGAAAAGAAAAAATCGTAGGGTGCATGGCCAGCGCTCCCTATGGGAGTAGCCCCCGAGTGCTTGGTGGAGTCGAAGACTCCAGCAAGGACTAAAGTAGCCTTTGATGACGTCAGTGCTGACGCTTGCATGACCTTAGTTGTCCGCGTGAGCGATTTTGACGGGACATGACGAGCAGTGGGTCCCACTTTCTGACTTTGATTTGACTGTGCGTGCGTAATCTTATTATTAACTGTGCCTCCTCGATTTCCGCGCATAATGGGAGTAGTGGAGGGATGGTTTCACGCTTCCTCTTCTCCACGTGTCGAGAGTGATGCGCGCCACGCGTCCAGTAGGGTTTTTGTGAGCCGTTGGATTGCATCTCCTAGGGGTTAAGTAGCGGCGCTACGGCGGTAATTTTCCATCTGCACTCTTTTCTTCCTCGCTGCCATCACCATTGCTGCTGCTCATCTGCTTTCCCTGCACTCATCTCCTCCTCAAATCTGGACCACCTCCGTTTGTTTCCAAGTTATTTTCTGCGCTTTCATTGCCGCCGTGCAATGGGAAAGAAGAAAAGAGGCGCTGCCGCTGAAGCCACGGCCACCATTGCCGCGACGAAGAAGAAGGGTGGCTCCACTGCTACGGGCACCAGTGCCGCCGCCGGCGGGAAAAAGAAGGTCACGGGTACCCGTGTGACCAATGGCGCATGGCGCCCTTCTATCATCAAGGCGTCGGATCTCCGTCTTCTTCGCCAAGACGGAGTTATTTCTGCAGCAGTCGCCGATTCGTGCGTCCCCAGCGGTGAGATCATTCCTGTGTCTCCCGCTGGTTTTTGAGTGATGTTTCTTACATTCGTCATTCGTGGCCTTTCTTTGCCTCTCCACCCCTTTCTTAGGGGTCTCCTTTGTTTCTACGGGCTCCAGCTCCATCAGCTGTCCCCAAACTCGATTCTCCACATCGCCTGTTTCATTACTCTTTGCGAGTGCTGGCTCGGAATCGAGCCGCACTTTGGCCTTTTCAAGCGCTTGTTTAAATTGAAGCGCCAGTCCGCCTCTGGCTCTTTAGTTTATGACGTAGCTGGTTGCGGTATCCATGTCGACCCATCCGCCACCTACTTCGACATCAAGATTACCAAGTCCGTCCAGGGATGGAGGGACAAATGGTTCTATGTCCGCGATCAGAAGGCCAAAGATGAGCACTTTGGACTTGCGCCCTTCGATCCAGCGACTCCCTGCAAGAAGATGTGTTCTTGGAAGAACGTAGTTATGCCTGGCGAACTCGCGGAGACAGACGTGCTGTATCAGCGCGTCTGCGACCTCGAAAGTCGCATAGGCGCAGAAGAGGGAGGCTGCGCTCTTATCAGGACTTGGCTGCACCGTCGCGTCCAGCCTCTCCAAGCTAGAGTCCATCCCATGTTTCAATGGAGTGGCCCTGATGATGCCACTCGCGTGTCTGCCGATGGCATGTCCGCGAGTGAGGTGGATAAGAGGATTCGACTGGTTATGAAGTGCACTGTTAAGGATGTGCTTCCAAGCGAACTAGTTGTTCCTCCTTTTGATGCTTCGAATCCTCCTCCCGAGGTATAGTTATGCTACGCAGTAGCTTATTTTCATGATTGCTTTTCTGTTTGCTTACTTGTTCTGTTTGTATGCAGGATTGGGCGGTGTCGCCTTATATGCCTCCTCTCCCTGAGGGGGTTATTCCTCGTGAAGCTTTGGAAGAGGATGAGTCTGAGTCGACTGTCCCTTCTGATGTGGAAGAGGAAGCCCCCGAGTCCGAGAGTCCGGATACTCGCAAGTGTTCGCGTAGTGAGGACTCCGACGTGTCGACTCCTTCGACTCCAGGAGGCGCGGCTGTTGGCGCGGAGTCGCCAATTCTAGCCGTTCCTGTGAGGACTGTGGCACCATCTTCTCGCAAGAAGATGCGATTGCTCGAGGAGTCTTCGTCGGAATCGGCGGCTGCCATGTTTGATCTTGACAACTTTAACTGGTAAGTTTGCTGGGTCATTCATTCTTTGCTGTTTTCTTCTTGTTGGTTTTGTCCTGGAGTTTGCCCTTTTCTCAATGTGGACTTGGTCTTGTAGTCAAGAGGCATCGTCATCTTCTGGCAATGTCGAGTTTTTGAAAGAATCAGGAGTCGCAACTTCAAGGGCCAAGGTAGAGGTCGAGCGCGCTCCTTCTCCTCCGGCGGCGGCCCACTCCGGGCACAATTCTTCGAGCTCTCCTCACGTAGGGGAGCATCGAATGGTTGCTCGGATGACGGTTCAACAAACTTCTTCGGAGTCGCTAGAGGACCATGTAAGTATATCTTTCCTTCTTTTTTAATGTGGCGGTAACGCCTTGCCCTCTTGACTCCTTGTTTTGTGTGACAGCTCCTTGTAAAGGAAGCCGCGCAGTGGCGGAGCAGGTGATGGCGATGGGTCGCCAGACATGCAATCTTTGAGGCAGCGTCACGTGGTAGAAAGTGAGTGCTCTACACTTATTCTTTCTGTCTTCTCTCTGTTTTGATATAATCGACTGATAACCAATTATTGACTGCCATGTAGCTGAGCATAACACTTTACTGCAATGTCGCCATGTTGGAGAAAACACTAGCCGCAGCTGTGAAGGGGCACGACGAGGCAATCACGGCTCGTGACGATGCCCAGAAATGCGAAGAGGATCTGCGCGCCTCCTTTGCGGCCAGGGAAAAGTTGTTCGAAGAGCAACTGTTCTCAGTCGCCAAGGCCCTCTCAGGTACCTTTACTGGTAGATATTTTATTGATGTTCCTCTCTGCATCTAGAGTTTTTGCCGGTGGTGCTATAGATTTCATCAATGTGTGGGTTTTCTGTGCAGATGCTGGCGATTTGAGCTTTGACCCGCAAGCCCTTTGTCGTGATGGCCCTCTGGCGGGCGCGGTGTCTGCGGTCGAGGATCATAGCGCTACTGTCCAAAATACGTTGTCCAAGGCCAAGGTCACCCTTAGTCGCCTCCGGGAGGAGTTAATGCCGAAGGCGGAGCTAGTCGACAATGTGGAAGAGCTGGTGGAGTCACTCGCCGGGGGTGTGCCTGCCACGTACAAGAACTCCCTCCGCGCGGCTGGCACGACCATGTCGCTTGCCATGGTGCAAGCCCACGGAGTCGAAATAGATCCCTCTGCGGTGTCGAAGACGATGCCTGTTGGCACGGATGGTCAGCAGGTAGTCTTTGCTCCCTTTGCGACTGCTTGCGCCAAATATGGCCATTCCTTGATAAATACTGTTGCCAAGTATTCGGAGGAGCTCCAACGTGCGAAGAGGGCGGCGAAAGCTTCGGCCTCAGGGGCTGGCGGAAAGTCTATGGCATCTGATACTGCCACGGACTTGATGAAGCCCTCGAAGCCATCGAAGTCGAAGAAGCCAGCTGCTCCGTATTTAACTTGTTGTAATAATTGATCAGTTGCCCTTTTAGTCTAAGGACGTTCCTGCTGGCGAGTGTGTTTGTAAACACTTATGCTTATCTTGAATGCGTCTATTCCCCTTGCCTTTGTGTTGATTTGGTTGCCTTATTTGCCTTTGTCTTGACTTGTGGTAGGGCACATCGAGTGGTCCTGTGGGGGAAAACCAGGATTCGCCATCTCTTGATGAGACAGTGGCACCACTGCGCTCCAAGGTAGAGGAGCTATCCTTGCTGTCGCGACTTTGTGATCGTGTGAATCAGCTAGAGCGTGAGTTGCCCCTGATCCGTGGTAATGCGGACGTGTGGAAGTCGAAGGCGGAAAAATCCGCCGCCCGTGAGCAATATTTGCTTGGCGAGGTGACGCGGCTGGGCGACCAGTTTAAGTGTTAGTTTGCTCATCCTCATCTTTTTCTTTGTAGTTAGTCGCAATGGTACGTTGTACTCGTGCTGTTGGTGCTCCTTCGTGTAGTTGTTAGCACACGCCGTCCGCAGGAGGAGAGGGATAGGATTGCCATCCGCCTTCATTATCTCACCCAGGAGCAACTTCAAGAGAGTGGATACTTCTGGGTAGATCACGATCGTGCGACTGCATTGGTGACCCTGCAGGATCGCGCTTCGTGAGTGCTGCTCTTCCTGAAGAAGTCACAGTCGTGTTTGAAGAACATCTATCGGGCGATGTTCCCGTTGGATGACACTCCATCAAGCCTGCTGGCTCTCCTGGCCAAATTTCAAGATACGTCTGCGGTTCGCGAGTGCGTGAGGCAGCAGTTGGTGGCTGGTGCCAAGGCTGCGCTCTCAATGGTGCGTTTGCACAGGCCTGGCGTGGATGTCGCTGCCATTGCCTCTGGGCCACCGGCGCCACCAGCAGGATCTTCCTGGAATATGGTGCCGCATTATCAGGCGGTGGACGGCCCCGCTGAGGAGATCGTTGACTTCTTCGAGGAACAAACTAATGTTCTTCTGTTGCAAGGGTAGCCAAATATGTATCCTGCACATAAGTGTACTTGTGTTGTAAAGTTCATATGTATTTGTAGATAATTTATTGTTGAATGTGTACAAACAGCTTTGTCAGCGTTAGGTGCGTTGCACTATGCGATTCCTTTTCGTTAGCCTAGCCATCCCTTTGTCAACCTGCCTGGCGCGTTGTGGATGGGTTGAGTTTGCGTTAAGGGGTTCGATTGATGTGCCAGCTACTCAGGATATCGCGTTTATTGGTTCGAAGAACAGATGTAGGTAGGGTGGCGTAGCCCCCGAGTATAAAATTGACAAAAGTGAAAGAAAAACACAGAGTTTTGGGGCACTTAGCTTTTATTTATTTGAAGAGCAGTACGAGGTACAATGTGTGGCTAAGTAGCCTTGGCTGAGTAGCCTTATTTGCGATGTAAAAAGTAAAACAACTAGGGGTAGAAGCGTCACAGTTGTGCGACGTTCCAAGGGTTGGAGTATGCAACTCCTATCTCTAAGTCTTGAAGGCGATAGGCACCACCTGGGATTACGTCTGTAATCACGTACGGTCCTTCCCAAGGGGATTCGAGCTTGAGATGCCCCTGCTGCTTCAGTCGCAGGACCAGGCCACCTTCGATGAAGGATCTGGGGCGAAGCCTTCTACTGTGGTAGTTGCGCAGGTTCTGCTGGTAGATCGTGGATCTTTCTGCGTTGATTTCTCTTTCCTCGTAGAGGAGGTCGACGGAGTCTTCGAGTGCAAGAGAGGACTCTTGTTCGCTGTAAGCGACTACGCGCGGCGCCTTGTACCTCACTTCGGCGGGTAGTACTGCTTCTGCTCCGTGCACCATAAAGAATGGCGTGTAGCCCGTGGCGCTGTTTGAAGTTGTACGTAGGCTCTAGAGTACGTATTGGAGCTCATATGGCTAGCAACCTGCGGCTTGTTCGAGTGGTCGAAGGAGTCGCTTCTTGATGCCGCTACAGACGAGCCCGTTTGCTTTTTCCACCTGACTGTTGGTCTGTGGATGCGCGACTAAGGGGTAACTGATGTTGATCCCCAGGTTTCCGCAGAATTCTTGGAACTCCTTGGATGTGAAGTTCGTCCTATTGTCAGTGATGATGCTGTGCGGCACGCCGAAGCGGTACACAATGGACTCGAAGAACTTGACCGCACTGTGGCCTGATTGTTTGGTCACTGGCTTGGCCTCAATCCACTTGGTGAACTGTCGACTGCGACCAAGAGGTAAACGTAGCCTCCTTGCGAGGACCTTGGGAGCTTGCCCACCATGTCGATCCCCCATTGTGCGAAGGGCCAGGACAATTGAATAGGCCGTAGTTCTGCGCCTGGTGCATGTGGCTTGTCCGCGAATCGCTGACAAGCATTGCACTTTTGGACTATGTACTTGGTGAACTGTACTTGGCGTCGCGCATGGCCGTGGGCCAGTAAAATCCAGCTCGTAGAGCTTTGGCAACGAGGGCGCGACTGCCGGCGTGGTGCCCATAGGTCCCTTCATGGATGTCGAGGAGGACTGCTCTTGCATCGGCCAGGGAGACGCATCATTGTAGCACTCCTGTGATGCTGCGTTTATACAGTTCGCCGTTGAGAACGGCGAATGCCTTGGAGCACCGGGCGATGTGCCGTGCATCTATCGGATCGTCCGGTAGTCTCTTCCTGAGGAGGTACGTAATGTACGGCTGCGTCCAAGATTGTTCGATCATCATGATGCTCATTGGTCCCTCGAGTCCCATGTCCAGCTCCAAGTCATCGAGTGCCATTGGCTCATTGGGTGGTGTATCCCCCGAGTCCGTTGCTGCGCTTGTTTTCTTCTCTGCGGCCTTTGGCTTGATGGAGCGTTTGCATATGCGCTCGAGAAATACCCCAGGTGGTATGGGGGCGCAGGTAGAGCCTATGTTGGCGAGTGTGTCCGCCTCCTCATTGCTTTTGCGACCTATGTGTCGCAACTCGCAACCATCAAAGTCTCCTTCGAGTGTGTCGTAGAGGTCGCGGTACGCGATCATGTTGTCGTTCAGTGCGTCGCACTCGTGCATTGTTTGATTGACCACCAACTTGGAGTCGCCATATATGATGAGCCTTTTGGCGCCACAGGCTTTTGCCATCCTCATCCCATGTAACAGGGCCTCGTATTTAGCCTCGTTGTTTGAGGCTGTGAACTGCATTCGCAGGATATATTTCAGCTTGTCCCCTTGAGGTGATGTCAATATGACACCTGCGCCTGCTCCATCTTTCCGTTTGGACCCATCGAAGTGCATTGTCTAGAGGTAGGACATATCTGGCTTCTCCGGGAGTTGGTTCTCCATGCAGTGCACGAGGAAGTCAGGGAGCACTTGCGACTTGATGGCGTCGCGCTTTTCGTATGTGATGTCTCGTGGAGACAACTCTATTCCCCAAAGCGCGACTCGCCCCGTGGCGTCGGGGTTATTGAGGATATGCCCCAACGGGGCGTCGTTGACTACCACGATTGGGTGTTCCTGGAAGTAGTGGCGCAGTCGCCGGGCGGTCATAAAGACACCGTACGCCAGCTTCTGGTAGTGTGGGTACCGCTGCTTTGCTGGCGTGAGGACCTCGCTGAGGTAGTATACTGGGCGTTGTACCCCGTGGTCTTTGTTTTCCTCGGCTCGCTCGATGACGAGCATCGTGCTCACCACCTGGTTGGTGGCGGAGATGTACGGCAACAGTGGTTCCCTTTCTCGTGGAGTCACCAGTACCGGCAAAGTGGATAGCAAGCGCTTGAGATCTTTGAATGCTTCTTGTGCTTCATTGGTCCACTCAAATTTTTCGGTTTTGCGGAGGAGCTGGTAGAAGGGCAGTGCCTTTTCACCCATCCGACTGATAAATCGACTGAGGGCCGCGATTCGTCCGGCCAGTTGCTGGGCACCTCTTATGTTCTTCGGCTTCTCCATGGCCAATATGGCTTTTATCTTCTTCGGGTTCGCCTCGATCCCGCTCACGGAGATGAGGTATCCGAGTAGCTGCCCAGATGGTACGCCGAAGGTGCATTTGTCCAGATTGAGCTTGATCTGGTAGCGATCGAGGTTGGCGAAGGTTTCGCGCAAATCATCGATTAGAGAGGCTTCCTCTTTGGTCTTGATTACTATGTCGTCAACATAGACTTGGATGTTGCGACCTAGTTGTTCCTTGAGGCAAGCCTGCATGCATCGCTGGTAGGTGGCTCCCGCGTTTTTTAGCCCGAAGGGCATTGTGTTGTAGCAGAACACACCGAAGGGCGTTGTGAACGCGGTCTTCTCCTGGTCTTCCTCCTTCATTCGAATTTGGTTATAGCCTGAGTAGGCATCGAGGAAGCAGAGGCGCTCGCATCCAGCGGTGGATTCGATGATTTGATCAATCCGTGGTAACGGGAAGTGATCTTTTGGGCAGTGCTTGTTTAAAGAAGTGAAGTCCACGGACATCCGTAGGATATCTGTGTCCTTTTTTGGCACCAGCACCGTATTGGCGAGCCAAGTGCTTTCCTTGATCTCGCATATGAATTTGGCCTCGAGCAGTCTGTTGATCTCTATTCCGACTGCTTGCGCTCGTGGCTCAGACAGTCGCCTGGTTGTTTGCTTGACTGGCCTTGCATCGGGGTTGACGTTGAGTGCGTGCTCGGCGAATTCTCTGGGAACTCCTGGCATGTCCGCAGGACACCGGGCAAAAATTTCCCAGTGCTCACAAAGGAATTCGACGAGCACGAGTTCCTATGCGAGACTCAAGTTGTTGGCGATGAGGGCCGTTTTGGCGGGATCTGATGGATGGACCTACACCTTCTTTGTGTGCACAGATGAGTCGAAGGAGAGGTCAGGTGAGCTTGGCCTACTCAGGGGAGCCAGACTGTTGTCTGTCGTCTCTTTCAGTCTTGCGAATTCCTCCTGCATGCCGAAGGACTGGGAGATTCTGTTGAATTCCCTGTCGCACGCGTCAGATCGCTTGAAGTTCCCGTTGATCGTTATGACGCCGTTGGGACCTGGCATTTTCATCTGCAGGTAGGCATAGTGGGGTACTGCCATGAACCTGGAGAATGCGACGCGCCCAAGGATGCAATGGTATTGTGAGGGCCAGTCGACGACCTCAAATTCGATGCGCTCGCGCCGGAAGTTCTTCGGCGTGCCAAAGATGACGTCCAGGTTGATTTTGCCTAGGGGGTATACGCCTTTCCCTGGGACGATGCTGTGGAACGTTGTGTCCGATGCCTCCAAGCAGGTTAGAGGGATCCTCATTGCTCGCAAGGTACTCGCGAATATGAGGTTGATGCCGCTTCCGCCGTCCATGAAGACGCGACTCATGTCGAAGCCTCCAATTTGCGCCTTGAGTATGAGGGGGCAATGACCTGGGCGAGGTATTTGGGGCGGGTGGTCGTGTTTGTCGAAGGTAATGCACGACTCACTGCCACTGAGGTACTCAGCGGTGGATGGTGGCGAGTGCATGGCCAAGTTGACTTGGCGAGTGATGGCCTTCTGCACCCTATTAGAGGGGCGCCCCTTTTGGATCATCATGGTACCCATGGCCCGTGGGTATGGTTCGCCTCCGTGGTGCTGGTCTGGTGCAGCTCCGTTCGGGGGTGGCCCAGGTGGTGGTGGTGGTGCGCCATGTGCCACGGCGCCTGGAGCGGCTCTGTAGCCTCTTTTGACTGCATTGCGGTTAATCCGAACCAATCCCTCGTGTAGCTTGACGAACTCGCGGCAGTCCTTGAGGAGGTGGCTGGACTTTCTCTTGCCATCATGCTTGTCGATGTAGAAGTGCACCGTGCATGGCCCGGATAGTTTGTCCTCGATGGAGGTCGCGGGTGCTTCATCGCGAGTGCGGCGTTGCCATACTTGCGTGGTTTTCCCGGAGTCGCGGTATCCACCGCTGCGGTATCAGCTATTGCGGTTATCGTCGCGTCTATCGGCATAGCCAGCTGTGCCCATGTTGACGTCATCGCGATCATCGTAGACGCGCATGCGACGCTTACTCCGGCGGTCACGTCTTCGTTCGAGTTCTGCCTCCTCGTCACAGTGAACGCGATTCTTCACCGAATCTTCTCCATCGGCCCACCGATTCGCGATCTCCATCAGGTGGTCGATGGTCTAGGGCTTTGAGCGGCCTAGCTCCTCCCTGAGTTCCATGCGGCGAACACCACCATTGAATGCATCAATCGCGCGGTCTTCCGAGATGTTCTCCGTGGAGTTCTTGATGATGGACCACCTTTGGATGTAAGAGCGCAGCGATTCGCCAGATCTTTGCTGGCAGCATCTCAGTTCTTTGATTGAGGCGGGGCGTTTGTACGTGCCCTTAAAGTTGCGCACGAAGCTGTAGACTAGCTCGTCCCAACTGCGAATGGATCCACGTGGGAGGTTGTTGAGCCATTCCCTGGCGGCGCCCTGCAGCTGTAGCTGCAAGCATTGCATGGCAGTACTTCGACTGCCTCCATGTAGCCTGACGGAGGAGATGTGATCCTCCAGCTAGATCTTGGGGTCCTGCAGACCGTCAAATTTCGGGTTCTTCAATGGGAGTTTAAACCCTTTAGGCATTCGCTTTTGCCTGATGGATCTACTGAAGCATCTAGCGCCGCGGAGCTCCCCATCTTCCTCTTCCGAATCAGTCGACCGAGCACATCGTGCCCTTGACTTGTCGATCTTGTGCTGCGTGAGTTCGTCGCGTGCATCGTAGTCGCGATCGTGTCGTCGTGAGCAGCGGCGTCGAGACAGGTCGTGACTATCATCGCTGGATGAGGGCGAGGAGTAGCGCTTTGCTAGTGCTTTGCCCTTTTTTAGGTCTGGTACCGGTTCCTTGTCGAGGGCGGCCTCGATTAGCCCCAGGCCCGCGATCGTAGATTGGTGCATGGCTGTTCGGGGATCTCCAGCTGGCGGCTAGTTATTGAGGAGGTACATGGTGGCTGCTGTTACCGCGGCCTGCGGTGTCCTGGGAACCACGTTGCCTCTCGTGTCGACCGTCATAGAACCGAAGTCGAGGACTTTCGTGGCATCTATGCGCTCTTGTTTGGTGAGGCGAGCCATCCGCGACTGCCTCTTCTTGGCGAGGAACTTGTTGCCTCTTGAGGAGGATCCTCCATAGGAGGAGAGCCCAGCGCGACGAAGGCTTGATTCGTCCGCTGCCTTTTTACGCGCCTCAAGTTGCGCGATTGCTTGTTTTTGGCGCTTGAACTCCTCTTTTAGGAGCCAGTGGTAGCCCATCAGCAGTTCCTGTAGGGAACCGAAGGGTAGAGGTGCACCTCGTAGGGCTTTGCGGCAGCGATCCCACTCTTGCTCGTTGAGCCTGATCACGACGCGTTCGCCGGTTTTCTCGTTGATCATGCTAGGAGGTTCGATTGCTCCTCCGTTGCCACCGTTACCGCTGTTGCCGCCGTTGCCACCGTTGCCGGCGTTGGGTGGGTCGGTGCCGTTGCCGGTGTTACCACCGTTATCGCGATTGGCGGAGGTGTCGCCCGCGTTGATGACGGTGCACATGAAGTGATTAGGGAAGTTGTTGCTTCCACAACTTTCAGATTCGGAACCGTAGGTTCCATCTTCAGTGGCCAAATCGCTTAGATCGGAGTCATGACTGCTGTCGCTGACCGTGTTCTCGACTGCCACCGGAGCGTTGAGCTCGCTGAGGGTGCCAATCGATTGAGGGAACCATGATGCCGGGCAATCGCTGGTGTTGTCGGCTGATCAGGCATGCGAAGCGTGCCCATCTGACCAACTTGGAAGCGGAAGCTCCCAATTGCCAGGCTGACTCCATCGCCCACGGACTCGAAGGCCGGGCGAGTGGGCGGCGTGTGGACGGTGAAGTCGAAGGTGCCGAAGAGCTGGCGGATCTCCGCTGTTGTGGAGTTGTAGATCGCAGTTGATGGGGCCAAAGAAGCCGCAACATCAGCACTCCCAATTCCCACAGACGGCGCCAATTGACGAGGGTTTAACTCATGAATGCCCATTGTTATGGACTTGGATTTTGGAGAAGGAGGGAGCGCTGGAGACATCTATCGGCTAGCAAACAAGCACACAGGGGATAAAGGATTTACCCAGGTTCAGGCCTCGTAGAGGTCCCTACTCCTGCTTGTCTGCTCGTGGAATTATTGAAGGAGTCGAAAGTTACAATGGTGCGCAGATGTAATCTGACGAAGGTTGTGGAAACTAGGGTTGCGCGTGTCCTCCTCGCCGCCCCCTCCTAGCCTTTATATAGATAGGCTAGGTCTCGGGTAGCAGGTCGAGTCGGTTACAAGTTAGGGTTTTCCCCTTCAAACTTTCTATCTTTAGCTTTTTCTTGATCTTCAAGCAATCCAGAGTCCGCAGGTAACTCGAGTCCTTCCATCTGGGCCTTGGCGACACCATGGGCCTATACGTATTTGGACCATATATACCAAGCTCGAGTACCTGTAGGGTATACCCATGTCAAGGACCATATCATATCACATTATACATATGATGTTGATACCTATTTTACATCTTATTGTGTGCTAGTATTTAGATACTCAACGGTAGCAAATAAGATAATCCCTATTGAATTCCAATGTTCCGTGTTCCCCTTGTGTGTGCACCACCAAGAAAGTTCTTCGGCATGAGGCTCCCTGTGGTGAGTAGGGGTCAGACATATCTACGTTCACATACAGTGGGTGTAAGCCATGTTGCATAGCAAATACAGACAAGTTAGATTTGGCGAGCCTAGCATGTTACAGAGACATGACCTTGGAACACAAGAGATCGAAAGATCGAGCATGAGTCACATGGATGATGTGATTGGCATTATTGAATGTCTACCTTTGATAATGCACTGATGGCCGTGTTGATCGGGGGAGGTGCAGAGGATAGGGATCATGCGATCACTAAAATTGTCCAGGGGATGACAATTTTAGTGGAGACCAATTATAAATTGATCTCTTATTATAAACTTAGTCTAGATGTCTATTTGCAAATATCTTAGTAGATCATGTCCTATCCCATTGAGGTCCTTTACGACCATGGGAATATATTGCTTGATTTAGAACTTAGCAAAAGGGTCCAACTTCATAGATTAATACATACACCTGAGGGATATCCTCGTAAAAGGTGATCTTCTCTTCTTGATACAATAACCATTAGGAGATAATTCGATGACTCCGGAATGTTTGTGTTTTCTCCATAATCATCCAATAAGCCATTCTCCATTTGATGGAGAGTTGGACTGCAATTTTGTATTATACAGAATAAGGCACATAGAGTATGAGCCGTTGGATGGGTTTTTCCTCCATCATGGATGAAAAGAGATTATTTGGAAAAACACTTAGCGATCTTGCATTAGAGTTGAGAACTCTTGGAAGGGCTTGATTGCAATGGAGGTCATGGATGAAAAAAGGTATATGTTAGATATACAAATTATAAATGTGGTTCTTGCAAAACTCGTTGTAGTTTGCAAAGTATTTGATACTTGTCCTGCTTTGTGAAAATAGGATGATCTGCTTGAGAATTGCTGGATTTCAGACAACATGACTTGATGACGGCAAGCAAAACAGTTGATGGCCGACATCACCTCTTCCCTCAAAGTTTGTCATTTGGATTAGTGGACTTGAATATAAATTTGTAATCCCTGTTTGTGTGTCTTGCTTTTGGCAAGACGATTATTCATATGAACAAGTTACAAGCCAGTTTGTACTATTCTTATGAACAATACTTTATGGTCACATTATGATTATAAATAAGTTATTCTCATCACTATGTTAATGATAATGGTTTAAACATTTATAAAGGATTCGAATGCTAAAAGACATCCAAAGTTTAATAATGAAATGACACTATAGTTTAAGTCATTTTGGTTATTGCATGTTCTTCATTGTAAATGAAGATCGGGGTCCTAGATGCTTGATCTAGAGACTTTGCAAAACCATGCCTCTTGGGCAGAATGACTGAAACTCCGCATTCTGGTAAAACGGTAATATGCGAAGAAATGTTGAATCTTATACATAGTGATGTATCGTATTTTTAACAAATAGTGGAAATCATTAGTTAATTGTGGACTTAAGTGAATAAGCGTATTTACTTAATGAAACATGAAGTTTGAAACGATTTGAATTGTTCAAATGAGTTCATAACAAAGAGGATATTGAATTAACAAGTCTGTTTGATTTGATCGACACGACTAAAGTATTCAAGTTAGGTTTACCATAAAAGGGACTTGTGAAAGATGTTTCACAAATGATGATAATTGGATGAATTCAAACTATGTTGAAATGTCTGAACATCATAATCATTATGTATTAGATACATATGGTATAATATTATCTCTTATCAGGATTATAGTTATCGTTTAGAATTAAAGATCAAAGTAAGCAAACACTCATTTGAAATGCAAAGGAACATCTAAAAGATTCGTGGAAACAACACCATACGTGTTATGGCAAGTTCGAGTTTCTAGAGATTTCGATAAGTCAAAATCGTGGCGAATAAACAAGTCTTTGTAGAGCATTCTTAGGAAGCTATGAATGCATCTTCCACAAAAAGGGGCAAACCTGTTGTTGTCCTAAGTTGATGTGTCTTGATGAAGATACAGGTGGAAGAAAGTAAAAGATCAAAACAAGGTATTTGACCTTACCTTCGAATTGTTGAGTGGCGCAGCGGAATTTGTTTCGTGAATCCAAACTCTACATATAGAGGAGAAACCAATGATAATGATCATAAAGTTTCAGTGAATACTTTTACTAAAGAAAGTAGGATTCAACTATATATTCTACAAGTTTGTGGAATTACATTGTTGATTCACTTGTCATGTTTTGAACAAGACATACCTACAAAATACAAAGAAGCGTGATGGACCTAAGTGCGAGAAATGAATGGTCATTGAAATCTCGTTAGTGGAATTCTCGATTTGACGGTGATCAAGGAATTTTGAAATGTCCAAAATTGTCGAGAGGACCTGGATTTTAGTGGGAGAAAATCAGCTTGGCTAATTCATAATATGTAGCTGACATATTTTGAGTGGGAGCTAAGTGAAATCTCTAGATCTCAAACATGAATGTCATATTTGAGTGGGAGCACGAAATCATTCTAGGATTTGTGGACGACATATATGAATGATGTGATTGGTGTTAATAACATTTAATAGGTAAGTAAGGATGAAGTTGAAGTTATTAAACAATAAGATCTATCGAGATAGATTGGTGAGTTTAATAAACACTAAGTGTCGAATGCTTCCTGGACTTGATTCTGAAAGATGTTCAGAATGTCCTAAGCAAGATTCTGAAGAAGCTCAGAATGGAACAAGGTAAGAAAGTAGTTCTTACTATATGAAGCATTGAGTTAGTATTGCAACAATAGTTGAAACAAAGAGATGCGTTGCATCTCCTATGTCTCAGTCATAGGTTCTTCCATATAACCATGTTGTATACTCGACATAATGTGACCCGAAGTTCTGGTTGGTAGGACAAAGTCTTAAACTGTAAGAACATGTCTTTAAGTGATTCTTGAGTTGATCACTGAACCAGAATTAAGTTTGTACTAAATGGCAAGAAGCAAAGTAAGTGGCATAGTTGCATTTCATGCACTAGGATCTACATAGATATAGAAGTATAAAAGCTCCATCTGATGTGATGTATAATGTTATGGCGGGGCTAGTTCGCTTTTAACGCAGAATGATGTGTCCCAGCGCCCAGTGCCCATGAGAAAGCCCCCGAGGTTGATCTAAAGTCACCGTAAGCTCCTAGAATCCGGCCTCGTTCTGCTGCCATGACTATAGTATATACACAAAGGATAGCAAAGTGTGTTTTGAAGTTTCGATGACAATGGTGAAAACGATCGTCATCATAAACACTAGAAACAAAGTCTCACTTTGTCGCGAAACAAATGCTTCGACCCATTATAAGCTAATGGTGTGAATGTCAAAGTTAGGAAGACATTAACAATTTGCAAGAGACATAATGATCTGGTAAAACAGAACATGGACATGACGTTTCCCATGAGCAGACATGATCTGTAAATGCATATGGTATATGGTTTATATGAGTAAAATGCGAGCTAGATTATTTGTACTCTAGTGCAAGTGGGAGCTGAAGAAGATATGCCCTAGAGGCAAATAATAAATAGGTTTTTATTGTCATATCTCAATTAGTTTATAATAGTTTCATATTGTGCTATAACGGTGCCAAGTAGAAACATTGGTACAGGTGTGGTATGAAACAACCAAGTCCCTAGTAGCCTCTATTCATACTAGTTCGTTGGTCATGAGGATGATCTGGGTTTCAAGATCATGGGCATTTATGCCAATTGACAACAAGATCATATCATTGGAGAATGATGTGATTGGACATTCCTCGAAGGATTGCAACACGATCAAGTCATATAGTTCACTGTTGCAATAGCTATACCTAGACTCATTTTCCTTAGACCGTGAGCTCATATTACTCACTGTTTCCCGAGGCTGCTTAGACTGCATCAACCGTCATCTGGTAATACGGTGGCCATAAAGGTGTATGTTGGGTATTCCGAAGGAACAGTAGATGACATGTGACTGCAAGACCAGGATTTGTTCACCCACATGATGGGTAAAGATACATATGTCCGGCTTGGTGAGATTACATCCATAAATGTTGCAACATGTGACTCGGTCACAGGGATGTAATATCACGGTAACAAGAAAAACAGAACTTGTTGTGAACGAGATCGAACAAGGTATGTGATACCAATGATCGGATCTCGGACAAGTCATATCGAGAAACAAAAGGAAATGGATGCTACATTTAGCGGTTCAAACGACATTTCTAGGAATTGGATGCTACATCAGGAATGCATAGGGGTCACATGGATATCCATGGTCCCTCTGTTGATCGTTGACACAGATTATGTCTAGAGCATTCCTGAGCCGTGAGAGGATACACTTAAGGGTAAGATGAGAGCAATCATTAGTAAGACGGAATCACAGTTGGGAAAGAGAAAGCCGGAATTGTTCCGAAGAGAGATCCGAAGTTGTTCGGAGAAAGAATAAAGGAAAAGACCGGAAAAGTGTTTTCGGATAAATGGGAATTTGAATATATATTTATTATATGTTAATTATGAATTAATATATTCTAAATAATATTTAAGTTAAGATTTATAAAAGCAACTTTCATATTAGGCCAAAACCCCGGAGGGAATTAGCCTAAGAGAAAATCTGTAGGAAAAGAAAAGGGAAAAAAGAAAACAGCCCAGCCCACATGGGCGGCGGATAATATCCACCGCACCAGGCAACACGTAGCTGGGCTACGCTCGTGGCAGAGATAAAGGCCGTAAAGGCAGGGCATGACTAGCAGTGGCCGCCAAGCTTTAGTTTTCAGCTCAACCCGGCCCAAGAGGAGCTCACGGGGAGCCGACTGGCGGGCTGTGTCACTAGGCCGTTAGCAGGCACCGGCCCACCCGGGCTATTGTGTTGGCTACTGCTATGAGCGGCTGCCACGAGCTGGGCCGCGGGTGGCCAGCCCACCCGGCCAGCGCTGGTCGCCGCCATTCTGGGTCATGGGTCTCGCCAGCCCACCCGGCTGTGGTGCAGCTGTCATTGCTTGTCGCTGTTTACATTTGGTTACCCAGATTCAGCCCATCTGGCTAGACGAAAATACCTGGGATTTTTCCTTCAGTAATTAGTCCCACATGGCTTAGCCTTTGAGAAAGGCACACCCCCTTAGCCTATATAAAGGGGTGCCCATGGGTGGGATTAAACCAACAATTTGAGAAGTCTTTTAGTTGACTTTCTCCCTCCTCTCTCTATACCTTGTGACCATGGCCCCAAGTCTGGGTTGTGTGATCGAGGCACACCTGCAGTACACCGTTGCACTGCAGGGATTCCTAGCCGGATATTAACTTCTGCACTTCCGGCGGGATCGGGGAGCCGGAGGTCTCATCATACAACGGATGTGTACGAAGACATGAGGCACAACACTTGTGGCGCTTAAATGTCATGAGCCGGAGCTGCTGCACGATGAAGAAGGAGCAAGGGGTGACCTGCGAGAAGCTTCGCGACCTTGAGGTCGGCTACGTGTACGACTACTTCAACCACGTTCCCCGCGGAACGTTAACTGCGTACGGTCTACAAGGGTATGTATTCTCTATGCATCGGCCGTTACCACATTACTACATAGATAGATCCTAGGCAGTTTTGGGGTTCCCACGTAGGATTTTTTTGTTTTGTACTATGGATCCCCTTTAATGTTACCATTGTCTTCCTCTGTTACTGCATTATTTACTAGATAGATCTTTTGCGTTAGGGTGTTCCAACGTAAGATTTTTTGTTATCTATTGTAGAAACCCTTTAGTGGTGACATGGGCATACCTTATAGGTACTCGAGATCAGCATATATGGTCCAGCCTAGAAGAAGCCCACAGCATTGCTAAGGACCAGTCAAGATTTGGGTGACCTTGGAGACTTCGACTGCTTGTAGCACACGGCAAACTAAAGATAGAAGTTTAAAGGGAAAACCCTAATATGTAACCGACTTGGCCTGCTATCCCGAGACCTAGCCTATCTATATAAAGGCTAGGAGGGGGCGGTGAGGAGGACAATCCTCAACCTTAGTTTCCACACCATCGCCAAATTGCATCTGCGCACCCCTGTAACTTTCTAATCCTCGATAATTCCAAGAGCAGACAAGCAGGAGTAGGGTCCTCTGCGAGGCCTGAACCTGGGTAAACCTTGTGTCCCCTATGTGCTTGTTTGCTAGCCGATCAATGACTCTAGTGCTCCCCACTACCTCGAACCTAAGTCCATCTATGATGGGCATTGATGAGTTAACCCCTCGTCAATTGGCGCCGTCTGTAGGAATCGGGAGTGCTGATGTTGCGGCTTCCTCAGCCCCATCAACCGTGATCTACAACTCCGCAACAGCGGAGACTCGCCTCCTCTTCGGTGCCTTCAACTTCACCGTCCACACGCGGGCCACTCGCCCGGATTTAGAGTCTATGGGCGATAGAATCGGCCTGGCGATCAGGAGCTTATGCTTCCAAGTTGGTCAGCTGGGCGCACTTCGCCTCCCTAATCAGCCGAAGGTTCCCGCTATTCCTCATGCATCGTGGTTTCCACCGCTGATCGGCTCCCTGAGTGAACTCAACACCCTGACATCAGTCAGGAATACGGACAACGACAGTAGTTGCGAGTCCGATCTGGGTGATTTGGCAACAAAAGATGGAGCCCACGGCTCCGGATCTGAAAGCTAGGGGAGCAACAGCTTCCCCAGCCATTACATGTGCGCTGTCATCAACACGGGAGGCAATGGCGGTACTCGGGACAACACCGGCACTGGCGGTGGTATCCCAGTTGCAAACGGTGGGCCCTCCAATGGCACCCCCACCAACAATAGGCCAGAAGGGCCTATCCCAGAGGATCAGCCAAACCTTTCGGCGAATGGGCAAACCCAAGAGCGCGTGTTGATCAAACTCAACGATGTTGAGTGGGCTCGCTATAGAGAGGCCCTGGGGGGCAATCCCCTACCACCCAACTCATCGCAAGACATGCTGATGGGTTATCACTGTCTGCTCAAGGAGGAGTTCAAGCACCAGCAACAAGTAATCACCTAGCTCGACAAGCGCGGGAGGGCAGCGGACGAGTCGAGCCTTCGTCGAGCTCAGCTCTCTTCCATCGGAGGATCCTCCTCCAAAGGCAACGATCATACAGCCGCTAGGCGACGCTCTCGACTGCCTTGTCTCACTGATAAGGAGCGAGAAGAGGCCGCGTGGGTTCTCGACTTCTCATCTATGATGGTGGATACGCAGGGCAATGTGCTCCCAAAAATACCGCAGTCAGCGGTAACAGCAGCCACCATGTACCTTCTCAACAACCAGCCACCGGCTTGGGACCCACGGTCCGCCATGCACCGATCTATGATCACTTGCCTGGGACTAGTGAAAGTTGTCGTCGTCAAGGATCCAACGTTGGAGCCAAAGAAAAGCAAGGCTCTGACCAAGCGCTACTCTTCCTCCTCCTCCAACGACGACAACCATGACCTGTTGATGGCTCAAAATATGTCGAGCTCGTTGGGAACCCCAAGAGGAAGGTATGATGAGCATAGCAGCAAGTTTCCCTCAGTTATTAAACCAAGGTTATCGAACTAGTAGGATCAAGGAAACAACTCCAAGGTGTTGCTAACAACTTGGAATCCTGCACAACACAACCACATAACTTTGCCCCAACTTACAGTGAGGTTGTCAATCTCACTGGTTTTGCTGAAAACAAAGGATTAAACGTATAGTGTGGAAGATAGTATTTGCTTGCAGAAAGTAAATAGTAAACAGTAAACATTAGATGGTATATCAATGGTAAAATAATGGACTGGGGTCCATAGTTCACTAGAGGTGTTTCTCCTTAAGATAAATAGCATGTTGGGTGAGCAAATTACAGCAGGGCAATTGACAGATTTGAGAAAGCATAACAATGCATATACTAGACATCTTGACTCCTATGAGATTTGGTTGGGCATTACAACATAATACATAGACCGTAATCCAACTGCATCTATGACTAATAATCCACCTTTAGGTTATCATCCAAACCCCTTCTAGTATTAAGTTGCAAGCAACAGATAATTGCATTAAGAAAAGTGTGTAAAGTAAACAATACAATTGCCCATGGACAAAGGATTGCTCTTTTCTCCCTAGTAGCAACAACACATCTACAACCTTAGAGATTTCTGTCACTTCCCCAGATTACTAGAGGAATGAACCCACTATCGAGCATAAATACTCCCTCTTGGAGTTGCAAGCATCTACTTGGCCAAGATAGTTACTAACAACGGAGAGCATGCAAGATCACAAATAACATAGACATGATAGAATCAATAATCAATCTGAAATAGCATCTCAATATCCATCAGATCCCTGCAAACACAACATGTAAGATTACAAAAAGATGATCTTGATCATGAACGGAGCTCACAAGATCTAAACATGATAGCACAAAAGAGGAGAACCAACCATCTGGCTACTACATGGACCCATAGTCCAAGGATGAACTACTCACGCATCACACCGGAGGCAGGCATGGTAATGAAGAAGGCCTCCAGGGTGATCTCTCCCCTCCGGCAGGGTGCCAGGAAGAGCTTTGGATCCCCCCGATCTAGGGATGGAGATGGCGGCGGCTACAGACTCTTTCGTGGATTTCGGATCGGGTGTTTATGGTTTTCGTCTCGGGAGGCTTTTATAGGCGAAGGGGCAAGGTTGGTGGAGTACCAAGGGGCCCACACCCCTGGTGGCATGCCCCCTAAGCCGCGCTGCCACCATGTGTGGCCACCCTGGTGTGCCACTTCGTCTCCCCTCCGGACTCCGTGTTCCTTGTGGTAAAATATTGACTTTGGATTTTGTCCGGTCAAATTCCGAGAATATTTCCTTACTAGCTTTTCTGAAACCAAAAACAGCAGAAAACAGGCAACTGGCACTGTGGCATCTTTTTAATAGGTTAGTTCCAGAAAATGTATAAAAATACCTCAAAGTGTGAACAAAACATAAGAAAGTAGATATAAAACAAGCATGGAACATCAAAAATTATAGATACATTTATGATGTATCACCTGTCGCGGCGACGCCGCTCACGGCGACACGACTACGACAATGACACATGCGATGACATCACGCAACACAAAGTCGACAAGATGCGCGCGAGGCGCACCCATTCGACTGACTCGGAAGATGACGGGATAGAGCTCTACGTCACTAGCTGCTTCAGCAGAGCCATATGGCAAAAGCGAAGGCCAAATGGGTTCAAACTCCCATCGAAGAACCCGAAATTCGACGGCCTCCAAGACCCGAAGATCTGGCTGGAGGATCATATTTCCTCCGTTAGGCTGCATGGTGGAACCATGAGCACGGCTATGAAATGCCTCCAGCTACAGCCGCAAGGCGCCGCCCGTGCGTGGCTCAATAACCTCCTACACGGATCGATTCACAGCTGGGATGAGGTGGTTTACAGCTTCGTGTGAAACTTCAAGGGCACTTACAAAAGGCCCGCATCAATCGAAGAATTAAGAGGATGGTACCAAAATACTGGCTAGTCGCTGTGCTCATACATCCATAGGTGGTCCATCATCAAAAACTCTGCAGAAGACATCTCTGAGGGCTGCACAATCGACACATTCAATAGCAGCGTGCACCACAGAGAGCTCAGAGAGGAGTTGGGCCGCTCGAAGCCCAAAATAATCAACCACCTGATGGAGATCGCGAATAGGTGGGCTGATGGAGAGGACTCGGTGAAAAACCGTGTCCACTCAGATGATGATGGCGACCTCAGTCGCAGACGCGATCGCCGAGGAAAACGCCAGATGCGTGGTTACGAGGACCGTGAGGAAGTCGACATGGTTGCGGCTGGCTACACCGACAAACGCAACGACATCAACCACAACAGCGGATATCACAGTGGTGGATACCGCGACAGCAGGAAAACCACGCAAGTGTGGCAATGCCACACTCACGATGAGGCACCTGGAACATCTATCCAGGACAAACTGTTCGGACCGTGCAACATACACTTCTACATCGACAAGAACGACGACAAGAAAAAATCAAGTCACCTTCTGAAGGACTATCGTGAGTTCCTCAGGCTCCATGAAGGCCTGACCGAGATGAATCGCGACGTGATAAACCAAGGCCACAGAGCTGCCCCTGGTGTGGTGGCTCACGGAGTGCCACCGCCACCACCTACAGCTGCGCCAGTCCAAAACAACAGGAGCGAGTAGTACCCGCTAGCACTAGGAAACATTTGAAAGATCCAAAAAGGATGCCCATTAAATAGGGTGCAAAAATCAATCACTCGCCAAGTTAATCTGGCGATGAACTTGCCACCCTCCACCACTGAGTACCTCAGTGGGAGCGAGTCCTGCATCACCTTCGACAAGCGTGACCATTCGCATCAAGTACCTCGCCTAGGTCACTATCTCCTGGTGCTCGAGGCACAAATTGGAGGCTTCAAGATGAGTCATATCTTCATGGATAGCGGCAGTGGCATCAACCTCATGTTCGCAAGTACCTTGCACGCCATGCGAATCCCCCTATCCTGCCTGGAAACTTTAGACACAACATTCCACGGCATCATCCCAGGGAAGGGCGTATATCCCCTGGGCAAGATCAGCTTGGACGTCATCTTCGGAACACCAGCAAACTTCCGGCGAGAACGCATCGAATTTGAGGTGGTCGACTGGCCCTCACAATACCACTGCATCCTCGGATGTGTCGCGTTCGCGAGGTTCATGGCGGTGCCACACTACGAATACATGCAGATCAAGATGTCGGGCCCCAATGACATTATCACCATCAACGGAAGCTTCGAGAGGTCAGACGGTTGCGATAGGGAATTCAACAGAATCTCCCAGTCTTTCGGCATGCAGGAGGAACTGGCGAGGTTGAAGGAGTCGATAGACAATAGTCTACCTCCTCCGAGTAAGCCAAGCTCACCTGACCTATCCTTCGACTCCTTCGTCCACACTAAGGCGGTCCAGGTCTACCCAACGGACCCGAACAAGACGGCCCTCATCGCCAACAACTTGAGTCCCGCATAGGAACTCGTGCTTGTCGAATTCCTTCATGAGCGCTGGAAAATCTTCACTTGGTGTCGAGCGGACATGACACGGGTTCCCAGGGAATTCGCCGAGCACTCACTCAACGTAAATCCTGAAGCAAGACCAGTGAAGCAGATGATATTTCGACTATCTTAACCAAGGGAAAAAGCGGTCGGTATGGAAATCAATAGACTCCTCGACACTAACTTCATACGCGAGATCAAGGAAAGCACCTAGGTAGCAAACCCCGGGCTTGTTCCTAAAAAGGACACGGATATCCTGCGGATGTGCGTGGACTTCACCTCTGACATGGGTATACCCTACAGGTACTCGAGCTTGGTATATACGGCCTGAATACAGTGGAAGCCCACGGCATTGCCAAGGCCCAAATGGAGAACTCGAGTAACCTACGGACTCTCGATTGCTTGCGGTACAAGAAGAAGCTAAAGATAGAAAGTTTAAAGGGAAAAACCCTAACCTATAATGGACTCGACCTGCTACCCGAGACCTAGCCTATCTATATAAAGGCTAGGAGGGGGCGGCGAGGAGGACACATGCAACCCTAGTTTCCACAACCCTCGCCAAATTGCATATGTGCACCATTGTAATCTTCGATTCCTCTGTTAATTCCACGAGAAGACAAGCAGGAGTAGGGACCTCTATGAGGCCTGAACCTGGGTAAACCTTGCGTCCCTGTGTGCTTGTTTGCTAGCCGATTGATGCTTCCAGCGCTCCCTCCTTCTCCAAAACCCAAGTCCATAACAATCGGCATTGATGAGTTAAACCCTCGTCAATTGGCGCCGTCTGTGGGAATTGGGAGTACTGATGTTGCGGCTTGTTTGGCCCCATCTATTGCGATCTACAAATCCGCAACAGCAGAGATTCGCCAGCTTTTCGGTGGGTTCGACTTCACCGTCCACACGCCGACCACTCGCCCGGCTTTCGAGTCCATGGGCAATGGAATTAGCCTGGCGATTGGGAGCTTCCGCTTCCAAGTTGGTCAGATGGGCATGCTCCGCATGCCTGACCAGCCGACAACACCATCGATTGCTCCAACATCGTGGTTCCCTCCGCCGATCGACACCCTCAGTGAGCTCAACGCCTCGACAACAGTCAAGAATACGGACAGCGACAACAGTCGCGAATCCGATCTGGGCGATCTAGCAACTGAAGATGGAGCCTATGGTTCCGGATCTGAAAGTTGTGGGAGCAGCAGCTTCCCCAATCACTTCATGTGCGCTGTCATCAACGCGGGCGATTCCTCCGCCAATCGCGACAACACGGGCAACGGTGGAAATGGAACCGACCCGCCAAACGGTGGCATACCTAATGGCAAACCACCCAATGGCAGACCACCTAACGGTGGCCCCACTAACAGCGCCCCAGTCAACAACGGAGGGGAAGTCGAACCTCCAACTATGATAAACGAGCAAACTGGTGAATGTGTCGTAATCAGGCTCAATGATCTTGAGTGGGACCGTTGCCGAGAAGCCCTACGAGGCCACCCTCTGCCCTTCGGCTCCCTGCAAGAACTACTGATGGGCTACCATTGGCTCCTGAAGGAGGAATACAAACGCCAACTACATACACTCGCACAACTCGAGGCACGCAAAAAGGCGGCAGACGAGTCGAGCCTCCGACGAGCTAGGCTCTCCTCCCACGGAGGATCCTCCTCCAAGTGCAATGAGTACATTGCTAATAAGAGGCGATCTCGACTGGCCCACCTCACAGAACAAGAGCGTGTAGAAGCTGCAAAAGTCCTTGACTTCGGCTCCATGACGGTGGATACGCGTGGCAACGTGCTTCCAAAAACGCCGCAAGCTGCGGTAATGGCGGCCACCGTGTACCTCCTCAACGACCAGCCGCCAGCTGGAGATCCTCGAGCTGCCATGCACCGATCTACGATCGCAGGCTTGGGGTTAATCGAGGCTGCTCTCGACAAAGAGCCAATGCCGGAGCCGAAGAAAAACAAGGCTCTGGAAAAACGCTATTCCTCACCCTCATCTAGCGACGACACTCATGATCTGTCTCGACGTCGCCGCTCACGGCAACACGACCACGACTACGACGTGCGTGTTGACATCACGCAGCGCAAGATCGACAAGTCAAGGGCGCGACGTGCCTGATCGACTGACTCAGAAGACGAACATGTGGAGCTCTGTGGCGCCAGATGCTTCAACAGGGCCATCAGGCAAAAGCGAATGCCCAAGGGGTTCAAGCTCCCATCAGAGAACCCAAAGTTTGACGGCCTGCATGATCCGAAAATCTGGTTGGAGGACCATATCTCCTCCGTCAGGCTCCATGGCAGGAGTCGAAGTACGGCCATGCAATGCCTGCAGCTACTGTTATAGTGCGTCGCCCGAGCATCGCTCAGTAACCTCCCACACGGATCCATTCACAGTTGGGAAGAGCTGGTCTACAGCTTTGTGCGCAACTTCAAGGGCACCTACAAAAGGCCCGCGTCAATCGAAGAACTGAGGTGCTGCCAGCAAAGGTCGGGTGAATCGCTACGCTCGTACATCCAGAGGTGGTCCATCATCAAGAACTCCGCAGAAAATATCTCGGAGGATCGCGCAATCGACGCATTCAATGGCGGCGTTCGCCGCATAGATCTTAGGGAGGAGTTGGGCCGCTCGAAGCCCAAAACCATTGACCACCTGATGGAAATCGCGAATCGGTGGGCAGATGGAGAAGATTCCATGAAAAATCACGTTCACTCTGATGATGAAGCAGAACTCGAACACAGACGCGACCGCCGAAGCAAACGTCGAATGCGCATCTACGATGACCACGATGATGTCAACATGGTCGCAGCCGGCTACACTGACAGACGCGATGACAACCGCAATAGCGGCTATCGCAGCGGTGGACATCGCGACTCTGGGAAAACCACGCAAGTATGACAGCGCCGCACTCACGATGAGGCACCCGCAACATCCATCGAAGACAAGCTGTCCGGGCCATGCACTATGCACTTCTACATCGACAAGCATGATGGCAAAAATAAATCCAGCCACCTCCTCAAGGACTGCCGTGAGTTCCTCAAACTTCATGAGGGTCTGTCTCGGATGAATCGCACGCGGTCAACAGGGGCTATGGAGACGCTCCAAGCGCTATGGCACATGGAGCTCCTCCACCACCACCCGGACAACCGCCAAACGCAGCTGCGCCTGACCAGCATCACGGAGGCGAGCCGTACCCACGCGCCATAGGCACCATGATGATCCAAAAGGGTTGCCCCTCCAACCGGGTGCAAAAGGCCATCACTCGCCAAGTCAATTTGGCAACAAACTCACCACCATCCACCACTGAGTACCTTAGTGGAAGCGACTCCTGCATCACCTTTGACAAGCGCGACCACCCGCGCCAAGTACCTCGTCCAGGCCATTGTCCCCTCGTACTCGAGGTACAAATTGGAGGCTTCGACATGAGTCGCGTCTTCATGGATGGCGGAAGCAGCATTAACCTCATGTTCGCAAGTACCTTGCGAGCAATGAGGATCCCTCTGACATGCCTAGAGGCCTCGGACACAACATTCCATGGCATCGCCCCAGGCAAGGGCGTATATCCCCTTGGCAAAATCAACCTCGATGTCATCTTCGACACGCCGAAAAACTTTCGACGCGAATGCATCAACTTCGAAGTCGTCGACTGGCCCTCACAGTACCACTGCATCCTCGGACGTGTCGCGTTCGCTAGGTTCATGGCAGTGCCGCACTACACCTATCTGCAGATGAAAATGCCAGGCCCTAATGGCGTCATCACAATCAACGGGAGCTTCGAGAGGTCTGACAGTTGCGACAGGGAGTTCAACAGAATTTCCTAGTCCTTCGGCATGTAGGAGGAACTCGCAAGATTGAAGGAGTCGACAGACAACAGTCTGCCTCCCCTGAGCCGGCCAAGTTCACCCGACCTGTCCTTCGACTCATCGGTGCACACGAAGCAAGTTCAGGTCCACCCATCGGATCCCGCCAAGACGGCCCTCATCGCCAACAACTTGAGTCCCGCATAGGAACTCGCGCTCGTCGAATTCCTCCATGAGCACTGGGAAATCTTCGCCTGGTGTCCAGTGGACATGCCAGGAGTTCCCAGGGAATTCGCCGAGCACGCACTCAATGTCAACCCAGACGCAAGGCCAGTCGAACAAACAATTCGGCGACTGTATGAGCCAAGAGCAAAAGTAGTCGGAATGTAGATCAATAGACTCCTCGACGCCAAATTCATACGCGAGATCAAGGAAAGCACTTGGCTCGCCAACACGGTGCTCGTACCAAAAAAAGACACGGATATCCTATGGATGTGCGTGGATTTTACCTCTCTGAATAAGCACGGCCCGAAGGATCACTTCCCGCTGCCACGAATCGACCAGATCATCGACTCCACCGCAGGATGTGAGCGCCTCTGTTTCCTCGACGCCTACTCAGGCTACAATCAGATTCGAATGAAGGAGGAGGATCAAGAGAAAACGACGTTTACAACGCCTTTTGGTGTGTTCTGCTATAACACAATGCCCTTCGGGCTAAAAATGTAGGAGCAACCTATCAGTGGTGCATGCAGGCTTGCCTCAAGAACCAGCTTGGTCGCAACATCCAAGTCTATGTTGACGACATCGTAATCAAGAAAAAAGAGGAAGCTTCACTAATCGACGATTTACGCGAAACCTTCGCCAACCTCGACTGCTACCAGATCAAGCTCAATCCGGACAAGTGTGCCTTCGGTGTACCATCCGGGCAACTACTCGGGTATCTCATCTTCGCGAGAGGGATCAAGGTGAACCCGAAGAAAATAAAATCCATACTGGCCATGGAGAAACCGAAGAACATAAGAGGTGTCTAGCAGCTGGCTGGGCGAATCGCGGCGCTCAGTCGATTCATCAGTCGAATGGGCAAAAAGGCATTGCCCTTCTACCAACTTCTCCGCAAAGCTGACAAGTTCGAGTGGACCAACGAGGCACAGGAAGCATTCGAAGACCTCAAGCACCTACTGTCCACCTCGCCAGTACTGGTGACCCCACGTGAAAGGGAACCACTGTTGCTATACATCTCCGCTACCAACCAGGTGGTCAGCACGGTGCTCGTGGTAGAACGAGCCGAGGAAAACAAGGTCCACGAGGTACAACACCCAGTCTACTACCTCAGTGAGGTACTCACGCCAACTAACCAGCGGTACCCGCACTACCAGAAGCTGGCGTACGACGTCTTCATGATAGCCTGGCGACTGCGCCACTACTTCCAGGAACACCCAATCATGGTGGTCAACGACGCCCCGCTTGGACATATCCTCAACAATCCCGACGCCACTGGACGAGTCGCGCTTTGGGGGATCGAACTGTCTCCACGAGACATTACATATGAAAAATGTGATGCAATCAAGTCGCAAGTTCTCCCTAACTTCCTCGTGCACTGGATGGAGAACCAGCTCCCTGAAAAACCAGATATGTCCTACCTCTGGACAATGCACTTCGACGGATCCAAGCGAAAGGATGGAGCTGGCGCAGATGTCATACTGACATCGCCCCAGGGAGACAAGCTAAAATATATTATGCGAATGCAGTTCACTGCCTCCAACAATGAAGCTGAATACGAGGCCCTGCTACACGGGATGAGGATGTCAAAAGCCTGCGGCGCCAAGATGCTCATAATATATGGCGACTCCAAGCTGGTCGTCAACCAGACAATGCACGAGTGCGACGCACTGAACGACAATATGATCGCCTACCGCGACCTCTATGACACACTCGAAGGGGACTTCGACGGTTGTGAGCTGCGGCACATAGGCCGCGAAAGCAATGAAGAGGCAGACGCACTCGCCAACATTGGCTCTACCTGCGCCCCCATACCACCTAGGGTATTTCTCAAGCGCATCTACAAACGCTCCATCAAGCCAAAGGCCACAGAGAAGAAAACAAGCGCAACAACGGACTCGGGGGCTGCGCCGCCCAATGAGCCAATGGCACTCGACGACCTGGAGCTTGACACAGGACTCGAAGGACCGATGAGTGTCATGATGATCGAGCCATCTTGGACTCAACCGTACATCACATACCTTCTCAGCAAGAGGCTACTGGACGATCCGACTGACACACGGCACATCGCGCGACGATCCAAGGCATTCGCTATTATCAACGGCGAACTATACAAGCGCAGCATCACAGGAGTACTCCAACGATGCGTATCCAACGCCGATGGAAGAGCTGTTCCCTTCGACATCCATGAGGGGACTTGCGGGCATCACGCCGGCAGTCGCGCCCTCATCGCCAAAGCTCTACGAGCTGGATTCTACTGGCCTACGGCCATGCGCGTTGCCAAGGACATCGTCCAAAAATGCAACGCTTGCCAGCCATTCGCGGACAAACCACACGCACCTGGCGTGGAGCTCCGGCCAATTCCATTGGCCTGGCCCTTGTGCAATGGGGACTCGACATGGTCGGCAAGGTCCCAAAGTCCTCGTGAGGAGGCTACGTCTACCTCTTGGTCGCAGTCGACAAATTCACCAAGTGGATAGAGGCCATGCCGGTGACTAACCAGTCAGGATACATCGTAGTCAAGTTCTTCGAGTCCATTGTCTATCGCTTTGGAGTACCACACAACATCATCACGGACAACGGGAAGAACTTCACATCCAAGGAGTTCCAAGAATTCTGCGAGAATCTGGGAATCAACGTAAGCTATGCCTCCGTAGCACATCCACAGACCAACGATCAGGGCGAAAAAGCCAACGGGCTCGTCTGCGACGAAATCAAGAAGCGACTCCTCAGGCCACTCGAACAAGCCACAGGCTGCTGGCCAGACGAGCTACAATCGGTACTTAGGAGCCTACACACAACCCCAAACAGTGCCACGGGGTACACCCCGTTCTTCATGGTGCACGGCGCTGAAGCAGTGCTACCCGCAGAGGTACGATACAAAGCACCGCGAGTGGTCGCTTACAGCGAGCAAGAATCAACTCTTGCACTCGAAGACTCCGTCGACCTCCTTCACGAGGCACGGGAAATTGCCGTGGAAAGATCAACGGTCTACCAGTAGAACCTGCGCAACAACCATAGAAGAAGGCTACGCCCCAGATCCTTCGTCGAAGGAGACTTGGTCCTGCGAATGAAACAACAAGGGCATCTCAAGCTCGAGCCCCCCTAGGAGGGACCATACGTGATTACAGAAGTAATCCTAGGTGGCGCCTATCGCCTTAAAGATTTCGAGACAGGAGTCGTGTACTCCAACCCCTGGAACGTCGCACAACTGTGGCGCTTCTACCCTTAGTCATCTTTTATTTCTTGCATTGCAAATAAGGCTATTCAACCAAGGCTACTTAGCCACACATTATACCTCGTACTGTCCTACGAATAAATAAAGCTAAGTGCCCCAAACTCTGTGTTCTTTTATTTTTTGCAAATTATCCACTCGGGGGCTGCGCCACCCTATACACATCTGTTCTATGAACCAACGCGATATCCTGAGTAGCTGACGCACTAATCGAACCCTTGGAAAACACCAACCCAGTTGCAACGCACCTGACAGGTTGGCAAGGTGCTGAGATAAACACAAGTCAGGCTAACGAAAAGGAATCGCATAGTGCAACTCACTCGCAAAACATACAAGCTAACAAGCTCTTTATATACATCAATGTCAATCAATTATACACAGCATATACATATGAACTTTACAACACTGGTGCAACTATGTGCAGGAAACAAACTAAAACTACTGTTGCAACAAAGGAACGTTTGTCTGCTCCTCGAAGAAGTCGATGATTTCCTCCGCTGGGCGATCCACCGCCTGGTAGTGAGGAACCATGTTCCAGGTCGAATTTGGCGGTCAGCTCAAGGTCCCAGCGTTAATCGCTCCAACATCCACATCAGGCATGTGCAGTCGCACCAGTGATAGAGCAGCCTTGGCACCAGCCACCAATTGTTGCCGAACACACTTGCGGACTGCACTCAAGTCTTGAAATTTTGCAAGAAGGGCCAGCATGCTCGATGGAACAACGTCTAGCAGGAACATCGTCTGATAAATAGTCCATAAGCAAGATTGCGATTTCTTCAGGAAATGAAGCACTCGCGAATCACGATCCTGCAGGGTCGCCAATGCGATTGCGCGATCATGATCCACCCAGAAGTACCCACTCGCCTGAAGCTACTCTTGGGTCAGATCATTCATGCGAATGGCAATCCTGTCCTTCTCATCTTGCGGATGGCGTGCACTGACAACTACACCAAGCAAAAAGGCAAAAGTATGAAGACAACGAACTATGCGCGAGTGGCTACAACAAAAGATAAGGAAGCAGAAAGCTAACACTTGAATTGGTCGCCCAGCTGCGTCACCTCCCCTAGCAGATATTGCTCTCAGGCAACGGCCTTGTCCTCCCTCGACTTCCATACATCTGCGTTACCACGGAGCATGGGCAGCTCGTGCTCCAACTGCTTCACGCGGTCACGGAGTCGCGAGAGCAGAGACAACTCATCCACCCTTGAGCGCGACTACGCCAAAGTATCATCAGTGGATGGCATATTCCGAGGTTCACTCGAAGGACCACTCGATGTGACCTATCACAAGCCAAGCAAGAGATAATAGGAAGACTAAGGCAATGCATGGACAAAAGACTCGAGTGCATTCAAGCATAATAAAGTATCAACAGATACACTCGCCAAAGGCATGTTCCAGACAAAAGAGAGAGGCTATTAACTATTACAAATATGACTACTGAGGAGCAACTGGCTTCTTCGACTTAGACTTTGGTTTTGGGGGCCTCATCGAGTCTGTGGCAGCATCAGATGCCACAGACTTCCTGCCGGCCCCTAATGCCACAGCCTTCGATGCCTTCTTGGCTCGCTGCAACTCCTCAGAGTACTTCGCAACTGTGTTGATTAGCTGCGGCCCATACTTGCCACGGGCAGTCGCGAAAGGAGGAAATACTACCTGTTGGCCATCCGCGCTAACAGGCATTGCCTTGGAGACCGCATCAGGATCAACCTCGACTCCATGGGCTTGAACCATCGCGAGTGACATCGAGGTGCCAGCCGCACGGAGTGAGTTCTTGAAGCCTGCAGGAATGCCTCCAGCAAGGGACTCCACCAGATCATCTACATTTTCGATTAACTCAGCTTTGGTCGCCAGCTCCTCATGGAGGCGACTGAGTATGCCCTTGTCCTTGATCAGTGTCCCCTGAATAGAAGCACTACGATCTTCGACTGCCGAGATGGCACCTGCCAAGGCATCATCACGATGGAGCGCCTGGGCATCGAAGCTCAGACAACCGGCATCTATACAAGAGCCAAGTGTTGGCACAAAGTTAGCACAATTAGAAATTCAAAAGAAGGGACACAATGAAAATCCAGACGAGGGAATAGCTGAAAGAGCCTTGGAAATCGAGAAAAGTTGTTCCTCGAACAACTTCTCTAGCTACGATGGAGGCGCGCAAATCCTCTTCGCGTTTCCACGATTCATCTTATGCTGCGACTGCCTCATCGCGACTCTTCACCGCGGCGGCGAGCGCCTTTTCGAGGGAAGAAGCATCGCTAAGGAGTGCATTATGCTCAGCTGCGAAACAAACAAAGATAGACCGTCAGTCGAGTATATCGCAAGGATGAAGAAGAAGAAGCAAACACACACACTTTCAACCACGCGATGGCGATTGTCCAGCATTGCATGCTGGCAACCCATCGCAAGCACCTGCTCCTCCAAGCGAGCAGCTTCCTTCACAATAAGCTGCGATGGAAGAAAATAGCAAAGGATCAGCAGATGGTATGGATGATAAATTTGACTGCAAAAATCAGAAGAAGCAACATTACATATACGTGATCCTCTAGTGACTCCGAAGTTGATTGACGCGCAGTCATCCGGACAACCATCTGATGCTCCACATCATGTGGAGAACTTGATGAATTGTTCCCGGAGTGGGCCGCCAATGGAGGGGAAGGAGTCCGCTCGGCCACTTTCTTGGCCTTGGAGGTCGCGACTCCAGTTTCTTTCAAAAATTGGACATCGCCAGAAGATGACGATGCCGGTTGGCTGTAGAACAAAACCAGCATCAAGAAAATGCAACTCCAAAGAAGAACGAAATAAAAGAATCGTACACTTACCAATCAAAATTGTCAAAATCGAAGGTTTGGCCCTCCGACTCCGACGACGACTCCTTTGGCAGCCGCATCTTCTTGCGGGAAGATGGTGCCACAACACTCACAGGAACGGCAGGTATCGGCGACTTTGCACCAATAGCTGGGCCTTCCGGAGTTGAAGGAGATGATGCATCCGAATCCTTGTTGCGCGAACGCTTGCGAGTGTCTGGACTGCTAGACTTGGGGGCTTCCTCCTCCACATCATATGGGACGGTCGACTCCGACTCGTCCTCTTCTAAAGCTTCACGAGGAATAACCCCCTCAAGAAGAGGGGGCATACAGGGAGACACTTTCCAATCCTGCATACATACAACAAGTCAGCACAAGTCAAGGAAAAAAGAAGCATTCGACAAACAAAGCTACTTCGTAGCACAACCATACCTCAGGAGGAGGATTAGCAGCATCAAATGGAGGTACAACTGGTTCACTAGGGAGCACATCCTTGGCGGTGTACTTGGTGACCAGTCGCACCCTTTTATCTACTTCACTCGCGGAAATGCCATCGGCAGATACGCGAGTGACATCGTCCGTGCCAGCCCACTGGAACATAGGGTGGACTCTGGCCTGCAGGGGCTGGACGCGGCAGCGCAGCCACTTGCGAATGAGGGCGCAACCTCCCTCTTCCTTACCCATGCGACTCTCGAGGTCGCAGACACGCTCGTATAGCACATCTGTCTTCGTGGACTCGCCGGGCATCACTACGTTCTTCTAGGAGCGCCTCCTGACGGCGTCGCGGGATCGGAAGGCGCGAGTCCGAAGTGGTCTCCGTCGGCCTTCTGGTCGCGGATGTAGAACCACTTGTCCCTCCACCCTTGGATGGTCGCCATGAGTTTGATGTCAAAATACGTGACGGAGGAGTCAACGTGGATACCGCAGCCTCCTACATCGTAGACTACGGAGCCAGACGCCGACTGGCGCTTCAGCTTGAAGATACGTTTGAAGAGACCAAAGTGTGGCTCGATTCCGATCCAGCACTCGCAAAGTGTAATGTAGCAAGGTACATGGAGGATGGATTTGGGGGACAGCTGGTGTAGCTAGAGCCCATAGAAACAAAGAAGGCCCCTGAAGAAAGGATGCAGGGGCAACGAGAGACCATGGATGATGAACGCTAGGAACATCACCCGGAAACTAGCAGGAGGACAAGGGGTTACCTTACCACCTGGGACTCGCGAGTCAGTGGCTGCGGGAGAAATAACTCCATCTTGGCGTGGGAGACGGAGCTCAGATGACTTGATAATGGACGCGCGCCACGCGCCATTGGTGACGCAAGTGCCCGCACCCTTCTTCTTCCCAGCGACGGTGGTGCTGGTGCCTGCAACGACGGAGCCGCCCTTCTTCTTGGCAGCGATAGTGGTGGTGGCGGATTCAGCCGTGACACCTCCTTTCTTCTTCCCCATCTTGCGGTGGCGATGCGACCGGAGGAAGTAACTAGGGAATACGCGGAGCTGGTCCAGTGCCGTGAAGGAGATGAAATCTAGGAAGCAGAAGAGCAGCAGCAATGGCGACGGAGGCAAAGGCAGAGAAAAGAGCAGATGGGAAAAATTACCATCGCAGCATTTCTACTTAACCCCTTGGGAGATGTAATCCAACGACCAGCAAAAACCCTATCAGACGCGTGGCGCCCATCGTGATCGACACGTGGAGGACCCGAAGTGTGAACTGTCCCCCTATACCCCCATTACGCGCGGAAATCAAGGAGGCACAGTTAAAACAAAGATTACACATGCCCGGTCAAGTCAGAGTCAAAAAATGGGACCCACCGCTCGTCACGTCCCGTCAAACCCGCTCACGCAGGCAACTGAGGTCATCACATCGTCAGCACTGATGTCATCCAAAATTGAGCAGCAGAAGACCTCGACAACTTTTAGTCCTTGCTCGAGTCTTCGACTCCACCAAGCACACGGGGGCTACTCCCATAGGGAGCGCTGGTCGCGCACCCTATGATTTTTCTTTTTGTCTTCTGCAAGAACATGGACATTCAAAGCATACCCAATCACTCGAATCCGCAATTCGACTATGGACATGGGTTACTCCCATAGGGAGCGCCGGAAATAAATTTGACTGACCAGCAAACAAAAAGACGACAGCAGTCGCAAAAGTTCCTTAGTCCCTGCCTGAGTCTTCGACTCAACCAGGCACTCGGGGCTACTCCCATAGGGAGCGTTGGTCGCGCACCCTATGATTATCTGTATGTCGTACTGTGTGTCGATAACATCCACACTCAAAGTTTATGGCGACACCGCCCCATGATTTTTCCCTACAAAGAGACTGCGTCTCCTGGGTCACCCGAATCATCTCCGCGATGATAAAATTCGGATGCCGCGCTTGCAGCATGAAGATAAGACCTGAATAAGGCCTGGAAACGCATTCGCTGCGCACTACCAGAAATATATCCGTGCCTATAGGTATGATGAACATGCCTTGACGGACACGTCAAGTGCTCACACCCATATACTGGAATTCGACTCCTGTAAGACCTCCGTGTCTTGAGTCGAATTACCCCAGCACTTTTCCGAATTCGAGTCCGAGGACTCGAGTTTGAGTAGATTGCGTTGTTTTACCCTAAGGTAGTTAACTGATACCGATACGTCGGTTAAATCAAGCACGCACATCAACAAATCCCTATGGCACAAATAGAGCAGTCGAAAAAATAACTCGGTCATGCACTCGAAAGGCTTCATAAAGTCCCCAGTCGAATCTGCGATTCCACTAGACACTCGAGGGCTACTGACATGGGTATACCCTACAGGTACTCGAGCTTGGTATATACGGCCTGAATATAGTGGAAGCCCACGGTGTTGTCAAGGCCCAAATGGAGAACTCGAGTAACCTACGGACTCTCGATTGCTTGCGGTACAAGAAGAAGCTAAAGATAGAAAGTTTAAAGGGAAAAACCCTAACCTGTAACCGACTCGACCTGCTACCCGAGACCTAGCCTATCTATATAAAGGATAGGAGGGGGCGGCGAGGAGGACACACACAACCCTAGTTTCCACAACCCTCGCCAGATTGCATCTACGCACCATTGTAATCTTCGATTCCTCTGTTAATTCCACGAGCATACAAGCAAGAGTAGGGACCTCTACGAGGCCTGAACCTAGGTAAACCTTGCGTCCCTGTGTGCTTGTTTGCTAGCCGATTAATGCTTCCAGTGCTCCCTCCTTCTCCAAAACCCAAGTGCATAACAATGGGCATTGATGAGTTAAACCCTCGTCAACCTCCCTGAACAAACATTGCCCAAAGGACCACTTCCCATTGCCGCAGATCGATCAGATAATCGACTCCACCGTGGGATGCGAGCGCCTCTGCTTCCCCGACGCCTACTCAAGATACCAGTAGATTCGAATGAAGGAGGAAGACCAGGAGAAAACGGCCTTCATCACGCCCTTTGGCGTCTTCTGCTACACAACGATGCCCTTCGGGCTGAAAACGCAGGGGCCAGCTATCAGCAGTGCATGCAAGCCTGCCTCAAGAACCATCTTGGTCACAATATTCAAGTATATGTCAACGACATCATCGTCAAAACTAAGGAGGAAGCCTCGTTACTCAATGATCTCCACGAGACCTTCGATAACCTCGACCGCTACCAGATCAAGCTGGATCCGGAAAAATGCGCCTTCGGCGTACCATCTGGGCAACTGCTTAGGTACCTCATCTCCGCGAGGGGGATCGAGGCCAACCCAAAGAAAATAAAGGCCATACTGGCCATGGAGAAGCCGAAGAACATAAAAGGCGTCCAGCAGCTAGCTGGGTGAATCGCGGCACTCAGTCAATTCATCAGTCAAATGGGCAAAAAGGCACTGCCTTTCTACCAACTCCTTCGCAAGGCTGATAAATTTGAGTGGACAAAAGAAGCACAAGAGGCATTCGAAGACCTCAAGCATCTATTATCCACTTTCCCGGTGTTGGTCATGCCTCAAGAAAAGGAGCCCTTACTGTTATACATATCAGCCACCAACCAGGTGGTTAGTACTATGCTTGTGGTGGAACAAGCCGAAGAAAACAAAGTCCATGGGGTACAACGCCCAGTCTAGTACCTCAACGAGGTGCTCGTGCTGACAAAAAAGCGGTACCCGCATTATCAGAAGCTGGCATACGGCGTCTTCATGATAGCCCGACGACTGCGCCACTACTTCTAGGAGCACCCCATCATTGTGGTGAACGACACTCCACTAGGGCACATCCTCAGCAACCCCGATGCCACCGGACGAGTCGCACTTTGGGGGATAGAACTATCTCCACGAGAGATCACATACAAGAAGCAAGATGCGATCAAGTCAAAAGTACTCCTAGACTTCTTGTCCACTGGATGGAGAACTAGCTTTTCGACATGCCAGATATGTCCTGTCTATGGACAGTGCACTTCAACGAATCAAAACGCCAAGAAGGAGCTGGCGCGGGTGTCATCCTGACATTGCCACAAGGTGACAAGATGAGGTATGTCCTGCGAATGCAGTTCCGCGCCTCCAATAACAAAGATGAATATGAAGCCCTGCTCCACGGGATGCGGATGGCCAAAGCTTGTGGCGCAATGCGACTCATCATCTATGGCGATTCGAAATTGGTTGTAAATCAAACCATGAACCGGTGTGACGCTCTGAGCGACAACATGATCACCTACCGCGACCTCTATGACACACTCGAAGGTGACTTTGATGGTTGTGAACTATGGCACGTCGGCCGTGAAAGCAATGAGGAGGCGGATACACTCACCAACATCGGCTCCATATCTTCCCCAGTGCCACCTGGAGTATTCCTAGAGCAAATCTGCGAGTGCTCCATCAAGCCAAAGTCTCTAGATCAGAAAGCCAGCACGTCCAAGGACTCGGGGGCTATGCCACCCGATAAACTGAAGGCACTCGAGGACACGGAGCAAGAGATGGGACTCGAAGGCCCCATGGAGTTCATGATGATCGAGACATCCTGGACACAACCATACATCACATATCTGCTCAGCAAGAGGTTGCCAGATGACCCGATAGATGCGCGTCATATAGCACGATGATCCAAGGCTTTCGCCCTCATCAATGGTGAATTGTACAAATGCAGCATCACATGAGTCCTTCAAAGATGCGTCTCCAACAGAGACGGAAGAGCCATCCTCCTCAAGATACACGAAGGCACTTGCGAACATCATGCCGACAGTCGAGCCCTCATCGCCAAAGCTCTGTGAGCTGGATTCTACTGGCCAACAACAATGCGCGATGCAACGCTTGCCAACGATTTGCGGATAGACCTCATGCACCTGGTGCCAAACTCAGGCCAATACATGTGGCCTGGCCCTTCGCGCAATGGGGACTCGACATGGTCGTCAAGCTTCAAAATCTTCACCTGGAGGGTACATCTACCTTCTTGTTAGTCGACAAATTCACCAAGTGGATTGAGTCCATGCAGGTGACAAACCAATCAGGGGCCACCGCTATCAAATTCTTTGAGTCCATTGTCTTTCGGTTCGGGGTGTGACATAGCATCATCATGGACAACGAAACAAACTTCACCTCGAACGAGTTCTAGGATTTCTATGAAAATCTCGGAATCAACATTAGCTACGCCTCTGTGGCACCCCCCCAGACCAACGGTCAAGTCAAAAACGCCAACGACCTTGTTTGCGGCGGCATCAGAAAAAACTCCTCAGGCCACTCGAAAGAGCTGCTGGGTACTGGCCCGAGGAACTACAGTCAGTACTATGGAGCCTGCGTATAACTCCAAACAGCACCACAGGCTATACTCCATTCTTCATGGTACACGGTGCCGAGGTAGTACTACCTGATAGCTGTGAGATTTGGCACATTTTTGATGGTTTTCTCCTGGATTTGATCGTTTTTTGGCTTTACCTAACGCTAATACTTCGGTAGCAAGGAAAACATGGTTTTTAATGTGTGTTTCAGGTTCTGAATGTCAACAGAAGGTTTTAACTAGAGAAACACAATATTCTGGAGAAAACAAGCAAGTCTCACTTTGGAAGCACGCGAGGGGACCTCATAGAAGCTTTAAACGAGCAACTATACGACGGGATATTTTTCCGGCCGTATAGTTCCCACCATATAGTTGCCGCCGCCTCTGTCTTGTCAAAAGGGACAACTTCCGTGAAGGGACTAGGGACGAAAACACAACACAACAGCCTCCACACCATCCAGAAGGGAGAAAGAAGAGATTCAGACAAGAAGGAGAAGAAGTTCTTCATCTCGCTCCACGATCTTCAACCTCCTAGACAATACACCCCCATAGCCACTACATGTACTTGATAGAGAGAGAGGGATCTCCACCTTGCAAGACTAGGGTTTGAGATTGTTTCTTCCCATCTTGAATTGTGTTGGATATTTTTATATTCTTATTATGGATGTCCACGGTAATACAAAGACGAATTCCGTTTATTCAATTATATTGATGACCCATTCTTATCTCATGTGTGAGTAATTCCCTTGGGCGTGGGAGATGTAGGGGATTGGTGAGATGTGATGTGCCTTCATATATTTTTTATTATTTTGTGATTGATTCTAATTACTACATTATGTGTGCTTGACTATCTATGGGATGCCTAATGCTTGTTGTCCAATTAAGGGCCCAAACAACATGATTCTTTGTTCTACATAGATAAGATCTTGTTTGCTAGTAGACCGACGACCCCTGGGTGACACGAGGATATCAATGGAAAGCTAGTAGACTCGAGGATAACGAGGAACCACTTTGCTTATTGCATTAGTCCAATCCAAGGAGCTTAATCGCTAAGCGACCTGAAGGGTCTTAATCGTCTAGTGTCTGACCATGGTTTTGGTAATAGGCTAGTAGGATTATTGAAGTTGGGATGAAATCTACCAAGAGGAGTTCCGGCTAATTATGGGTTGCTCGCCTACACATATATTTATAAGATTATAATTGTTACATTTATCACTCGTCCACCTGGCATAGTCACTATCACCATGAACTGAATCTCCCCGGGCCTTCTTTCGCCATCTGCAGAAAATAACAAACAACCAAGTCGTTCTTTACTTTTATGCTTTATATTTCTGAAGTTTATATTTTAGTTCTATTTAAATCTATCGCATTTAATCAAAACCCATTCTTATTTCAACACTTGTAGTCAATTCGCTTGAAGACCTGTGACAACTTCGGGTATGATAGAGACTTCACCAATAAACATTTACCTTTGGGCTCCATGTGGGATGGATATATGAACTTCGAAACTAGCTACAAATGATTTGTGCTCTTGCAGACATCAAGCTATTTTCTGGCGCTGTTGCCAGGGAGCTAAGCGCTAAGTGTTTGCCTATTAACATTTCAGGTGTTGCTACTATAAAATGTTCTCCTTAGGAGACAAAGGGTCTACCCGCTCTGGTAGGACCTACCTGCCAGATTATATTAAACGTGTGTCTGTTCAGAGGCGCGAAGAAATTATTGAAAAACTTTTAAGATCAAATAAAGTTGAAGTTGGAAACCTGAGTGATATTATGGAAATCATGTCTATTTACAGGACAACTCCTATGAAACCTGAGAAAACTCTCGGGGAATACAGTGCTCCAAGTTCTGAATTTCTTAAACAACCAATAGAGTTTCCTAATCCTGGAGTTACAGAATATCGATTTAATGTTGGAGTTATTAAAATTTTGCAGGAAAGAGCTTTCAATGGAAGGGAAGATGAAGACCTAGGAAGACATATAAGGGAGTTTGATGATGTGATAATATCGCTTGGACCAAAAGGTTTGCCGAGAGACTTTTCTGGTCTTAAATTATTTTGATGGTCTCTTAAAGGTAAAGCTCTAGACTGGTTATATTCTCTCCCTCTCCATTACATTAAATGTTGGGAAAACTGCATTGTTAAATTCATAAACAGATTTAATCCTTTTAAAAAGGTAACTGAACTAAGAAAGAATATAGGCAACTTTAGTTAGAATGTGGGAGAAAAATACCCACAAGCCTGGGAAAGATTCTTTGGAATGATCAATAGTATTCCTAATCATGGCTATTCTGAATCTACTATTTGCCATTTATTTTATCACGGTCTTAATACTCAATGTAGAGAATTGCTTGACCTCTCGGCAGGAGGGTCTATAAATACTCTAACTATTAAGGAATGTTTGGAATTGATGTCTACTAGGGTTAAGAATGATTCTCTATATAATCCTGATTTTGGCACTAAGCTGGAAAGAGGGATACTTTGGATAACTCCTGATCTTATGCCCGAGGTACGCAAAACAATGAAAGAAAAAGGTATACCTTCTGAACTTGCTAAAGAAAACAAAGTAGATTTGTTACAAGTTTTAAATGAAGAAGATGAAACTAGAAAAGTTTTTCAAGAATTAAAACATCGACAAGTAAAATCTCATAATAACTTGCATAAGCATTTCCAAAAACACAAAAAGATTTTGGTGGAACTCACTGAAAATTATGATGAGATTGGCCAAGAAATAAAACTATTTAACACGTATCTTAGTATGATTGAAACCCAGTGTGAACAAATAGCATCTGGCTATCAAATTTTTCTTCGTGATGATAAAGATATTTCTGTTTGTACTAATGTTGTTACAATAAGGGGTGAAGTTGTTACAAGACCCTTAGGACCAAAAGAATATGAAGCTAAAAAGAGCGAAAGGAAAAAGCATTGCTCGAAGTAAGCCAAGAAGATGATACGTTGGTGGATCCTCGAGATGAGACTGAAACACAAGATCAAACCAAGGAGGACCAAAATGATGCACATGATGACCATCATGACTCTAATGCAGAGATGGTTGATCTAAGAGAAGATAAATAAATAAGAAAGGAAGATGAAGTTGTTGTAGTAGAAAAGAAGAAAAGCCATAAGCAACAACAAAAGAGCCTGACCCCCCACGAAATGTAAAAGACAAGAGTAAGTCAGGTGACAAAAAGCTTCCTTATCTAGATCGAAAAAGGAAAGCACCAGATCAGGTAATTTATAATTCTTTCACAAAGGCACTTAATGACCTTCATCTAGAATTTCCATTTGCGGATGCAATCAAAGTTCCTACTTATAGTAAATTCCTCCGTGATATTCTTAGTAGAAAGAAAGAAATAATTGAAACTGATGCCATGGTAACTAGCTATCCTGCTAATGGGAAGTTGTTGTCTAAGTCTGGAGATCCAGGAATACCAACTATTTCATGCTCAATAGGTAAAACTGATATTCACAATGCCTTGTGTGATCTAGGAGCAGGAGTTAGTGTAATGCCATAGCCCCTCTATAAAATGTTAGGATTAGGGGAGTATTATCCTACTACTATCACTTTACAGATGGCTGACAAGTCCACTAAACAACCCGTTGGTATGATTGAGGGTGTTTTACTTAGAATAGATGAGCAAGTTATTCCCACTTATTTTATCATTCTTGAAATGCCGGAAGATGAAAAATTATCTATAATACTTGGAAGACCTTTCCTTAGTACTGTAGGTGCATCAGTAGATTATGCTGAAGGAAAGATAATCTTCAATGTTTATGATGCTGAAATCATCCAGTATTTTCCAAAGAAGCTAGAAGCAGGAGAAAGATATGTTCCACCGGCAAAACGAGTTCATGTGGTAAGTACCTTTGATAAGGGGCAACCTAAGGTAAGAATTCGAGAATAGAAGAAAGGTTGAGTTACTCAACCATTCTTAATAAATGCTTAATGGGAGTCAACCCATCTCGTCAATTAAGTAGATTAGAGAATAAGAAGTTCGTCGCATTCCTCCCACTTTTTCATAGACATTCTTGTGGGAGCGCGCCCGTGAAGATGCAGCTGTCAAAAAGTAGTAGAAACATCGATTGAATGAGTATAGAATAATAATAAGAATAAAAGTTTGAGTTTTCCATTACAGAAGTTAAAATTTTGCTTTTTATATGCTAATGTTGGTCGACAATTTTTACTATCGATTTTCTGATAAAAATAAGTTATTTCGCTAAGTTTTTGGATAAGAAGGTATCCTCGAAGAAATAGAATTTTTTTGATGATTACTGATGGTTTAATGACCAACTATACAACATGAATAAAAATTACGACTGTATAGTTTTGGTCGTATAGATATCGATGCCTCCATACAAGATTCTTTGAAAGGTACTGGGAGTTTAACGACCAACTATATAGCGGGAATAAAAATTCCGGCCATATAGTTCCGATTGTATAGATATCGATGCTAGTTTTAGAAATTTATCTCGAGAGACAGACAATTTAACGACCAACTATACGGCAGGATCATTGCGATCCAGTCGTATAGTTGTGCCTGTATAGCTGTTTTCTGTATAAAGAAACCCTTGTTGGCGGCACCGCCGCAACTATACGGGCGAAACCACATCACCCGCCCGTATAGTTCCAACCATATATTTTGGTGCGACCACAAAATCGCACCGGGGCGGCTAGGTCTTCCTCCTCTCCTCATTATTTCTCTCATATTCTCTCTCCAAACATCTCAAAATCCACCTAGAACTTTTGATTCTTCGCGGATTTCATTCGTTTGAGTGGGGGAATCAACAGATCGGTATGTTTCTCTCCATATCCATGCTTTATTTTCATATTTCCATGGTTGAAACTCTCACATTGATCTAGTAGATGAACTCAAGCTTATTTTATTTTCCCTATTAATTTCTAACGTTAGGATTGAATTTTTCCACGTAGAATCGTTCATATATCATATAGAAACTATATGCCTAAGGTTTTATGGTGAAATTTTTTAGTGCATCACGATGAACAAAATCGGTAACCTCTTTCGTTCGAGCAAGCGCCAACGAGGTGAGGGCTCGAGCTCGGGGTCTCGAGCCCCGTGCAACTCCAAGTTGGACATTGTCTCATCAAGGAGGGTGTTGCCCAAACGTTGGGCTGACCACAACTTTCTCGCCGTGGTAGGGTTGAAGGAGGATTTCAACCTCATGTCCAACAGGGCAGGGTTGGCGATACTTGGTTTCGCAAGCCACAACTGTTGGGTCCGCAGCATAGAAAACAAAAAATTCCTACGATGAGAACTATACACCAAGATCTATCTACTAGATACAGAGCAACGGGTGGACATACATCCATGGAGAACTTACCCTCGAAGACAACGAGCTTTGTTAACGAGTAGGAACTCGTGGTTGATGTAGTCGTACACTTGCCGATCTCAAGATTGTGAGGAAGTCCGAGCGCCGCAACTCAGCAGCGCATCCGCACTCGCACACACGTTCAAGCCACCGGACAACCTGCACCTCCTCGCTCCAGCGATCCAGCGGAAGCAGCAACTCCTTCCAGACAAAATGCCACCGGGAACATGTATCTCGCTAATCCGAGACCATGGGGAAATAATTCTAGAGGGGGAGAGAGATCCTTCACAAGGAGGTGTGTGAATGAAGGAGGGAATGGGTGGCCTTCTATAGGAGGAGGGGGGTGCCCCCTCTCTCCATGGCCAGCGCATGGGGGGGTGACCCCTCACCTCCCCCATTCATGTGGTGGTAACCCCTCCACATTAAAATGCCTCTTCACATTCCCTTTTAAAGTCTCCACTTTAAATGCATTAAATTTCTCCAAATTTAATAAAACTCTTTTTATTAAATTTATTCAGAATTTTGTTAATTACTTTAATTAACAAACATTCACATATATCCCCTTGCAATATTTCAATATCACATGCAGAACCACCTTCTGCAATTTCACCCGAAACAATTTCTGGTTTCTATTGAAACAATTCCTGCGCTTTGCAATTCTTTCTCAAAAACATATGTGCTCCAAAATGGTGTCTAAACTCTTAAGTGTGCCACCCTACGGTTCGCAAATAATGCGTACATGATCGAGACCCTTCTCCGATCAATAATCAATAGCGGACACGAGATCCGTATCGACTCCTACACATTCAATGATGACTTCTGTGATCGTGAGAACCTTTAACGCTTGTAAATAAATCCTTTGTCTCACGATATATTACATGTCCGAGATTCGATCATCGGTATCTCCATACCTAGTTTGATCTCGTTACCGACATGCACTCTTTTCTCGTTCCCGTGATATAACATTCTAGTGATCACATCACTTGCTTGCAAGATATCCTAATGTGATATCACCGAGAGGGCCCAGAGTATATCTATCCGTCATTTGGATTGACAAATTCCACTCTTGATCCATGAGCCTCAACATAACACCTTCGTAGTACTGAACCCATCTTTATAGTCACCTGTTACGGTGACGCGTTTGATGTTATCAAGATACTCTTCCGGTGTTAGCAATTAACATGATCCCATGGTCTAAGGATAAAGATTACTTCGTATGATGTTATAGCAATATAAACATAATGACTTGATCGTAATGCTATACTTCGGATGAATGTTCATCACATCATTTCACTAATGTTGTGACCTTGTTATTAACAACATCCAATGTCCATGATCAGGAAACCTTGATCATCTTGTTAATCAACAAGCTAGTCTATAAGAGAGGCATAACTAGGAACCCTTTTTGTTTTTTAAACACACATGTATTGATGTTTCCTATCAATACAATTATAGCATGCAAAATAAACATCTATCATATACAAGGAATACATAATAACAACTTTATTATTGCCTCTCGGGGCATATTTCCTTCAACAACACCAACACCAAGCTCACCTATGAGTTCCTTGCCTCCTTCTATGACGACCACAAGGAGAAAGGTAACATGTGCATGATAAGCTTCACCATGAACTGGCAACACTATGAAATAAATTTTGAACAATTTTTCAATGCCTTCAGCTTCCCTCATACCGGGGAGCCCAATGTTACTAACCTCTATAGCGTCACAAGTGGAGATACTTGGGAGGTTATTTCTGTTAATGGTGGCAGTCAATTTTACTAAAAGAAGATGTCCACCATTTAGAACCCAACCATCCGCTACTATGCTTTGTTCCTCGCCAACACACTACTGGGAAGGGGTGACACTGGTTCCATGGCCAATGCAGACATGGCAATGATCACCAATGCTCTCTTCCCCACTGCACCGCAAAGCCCCAGTCCTACAATTCTACTCATCCAGCACTTTCTCCACCAGAGCAACAAGACCAAATGTGGTATTCGCATTGGTGGATTGGTAACCCACCTTGCCGATGCATTAAATATTGTACTACCTGTTATGGAACCTATTGACGACTCCAAACTTATGGATGCCAAGTATTTGACTACTTGTGGCTTCCTTGGTGTTTACCATGCTAACCAGAGGCTCCGAGCATATCAATTCAATTATCTTGGTGCTGCACAGGGAGAGAAGGTCCAGTTTCCATGCCCCTAAGCCTTCTCGATAGTGGAGAAGGACACTTGGATCCTCACCAAGGACCAAGTGATGGAGATCCTGGCTGAGCTCCATCTTGATGAAGAGGAAGGTGAAAAAGGAGGACAGCAGGATGAGCAGGAGCATGAGCAAGAGCAAGAGGAAGAGCAGGGACATAACCCTGCTTGGGAGGGACAGCAGCAGTAGCAGCCAGGAGGAGCCTGGGATCCGTGGCCCAACCAGCCACAGCAGGGGTATGGCTACGTCCCCTATCAGGAATTCTAGCAGCTCAACCAGCGTGTTGGGGAGATCGACCACACTCTTCAAGAAGTGAATGAAGTTGTGAATACTTTGACTCACAACTTCAGTCACTTCATGACCCACTTCCCTGACTACTACCAGCAGTATCCGCACCAGCCGCCAAATGACGGCAACAACTGAGCCTGGCAATAGCCTAAGCTTGGGGGAGGTTTGAAAACCTCCAAACTTTGCATTCATGTTTTTATTTCTTCTTTTGATTTATTTTATTTCTTCAAAATTTTCATGTTTATTTTCAGTTCTGCATTCCTAAACCGAAAATACAAAAAAAGTTGTAACTTTACTTTCAAGTTCGTTTCTTTGTTTCTCTCGGAGATTGCTTAATTTCAGGTGATTTGGCAATATGGAATTGAGGAGAGGTTCGACTCAAATATGAGAACGAAACAAGCAAGAGGAGATATCACATTCCTTTCATCACACTCTTTGCAACCTTAAATTCATCCTACAATTATTTACTTGCTTGCACTAGAGTCACTCCCCGCTTAGCTTGTTATCCTACAAATTTTATTCCTTTGCGAGTGTCTCCTTTTTAGCTAGCAATGAACTTGGTTAAAAATATTTCCTACATTTTTATAACAAGAAAAAGCATCTGAAATATGACTTGAATCCATGCTTAGCTCAAAGAATTTGATTTTAGAACTACTCCATCCCATTTGAGCTTAATATAAATAGACTCGATAGTACCCTTGATTGAAATTGTTTGATTAAATGGATGCTTCGAAGTAGTAGAAATTATGCCACTACTTTTTCTAATAATTACCATAAGATATTGCTTTACGCATGTCATTACAACTCTGCCGTGCTCCATGGGGAACTATTAACTCCGCTGGCCAACGAACAATCTAAATATGGGAAAGCACTTGATTTCGGCTATTGAGTTATGTAAACGTGTGTAGAAACAATGCTATGACGTGTAAGTTTTTTAGTCTCCCCATGGTTTCATGTTCCAAGTGAAGTTATAGTACTCCTCTAGCCCATTATTGCTCAACAATTATTTATTGGCATGGTCACGAGTGCGCAACACAACCCCAATTAATATGTTAAAAATAGTGGCATAATTTCTCTATGAAAGAGATGAAGTTTTTGAAAGACAAAAGAAATAAAATGGTGCTTTGAGAGTCTTGAAATTTTGACATGGGAGTGAAGGGAATATGCCCGAGAGGCAATAATAAATATGTTTCAGATAAAGATTTAAGAAAGCGCTGGAATTATTTCAATAGACACTGAAACTGTTTCGGGTGAAATTGCTGAAATTGGTTCTGCATGTAATATTGAAATGTTGCAGGGGGTTTTATGTGAATGTCTGTTAATTAAAGTAAATAACAAAATTCTGAATAAAAATAATAAAAAAGAGTTTTATTAAATGAGAGAGCATTAAATTTGGAGAAATTTAATGCATTTAAAGTGGAGACTTTAAAAGAGAATATGAAGGGGCAATTTTATGTGGAGGGAGTTACCACCACATGAATGGAGGAGGTGAAGGGTCACCTCCTCCATGCGCCGGCCATGAAGGAGGGGCACCCCCCTCCTCCTATAAAAGGCCACCCCCTCCTCACTTCTCACACACACCTCCTTGTGAAGGATCTCTCTCCCCCTCTAGTATTATTTCCCCATGGTCTCAGATTAGCGAGATACATGTTCTCGGTGGCTTTATCTAGAAAGGAGTTGCTGCTTCCGCTGCTTTCTTTGGAGCGAGGATGGATGTTGTCGAGTCTGGGGCGTGTGTGCGATCACGGATGCACCGCTGCTTTGCGGTGCTGGACTTGGTGGTGCTGGAGCTGGATCTGATGGACGTGCTGGAGCCGGACCTGCTGGACTTCATCACGATCTTGAGATCGGCAAGTGTACGACTACATCAACCACGAGTTCCTACTCGTTAACAAAGCTCATTGTCTATGAGGGTAAGTTCTCGTTGGATGTATGTCCACCCGTTTCTTTGTACCTAGTAGATAGATCTTGGCGTGTAGTTCATACCGTAGGAAATTTTTTGTTTTCTATGCTGCGGACCCAACAAGGAGTAGATGAGTTGTTCTTAAATTAAATGTTTTTATGCCAACTTGAGTACTCGTAATTGGTTAAACAAACAAGAACAAAAAGTTTTCATCTCTCAACAAAGAGATGCACCAAAAGAATTTGTCTCACTTTCCTAGCTAAACTTGCGACACTTACTTGGGCATATGATTTATTTGCTGACAAGATATACGTGGTTAGGAAGTGGACTCAGTGCAATCTTGTGAATACTTGTATGATCATATTTAAGATTGCAGGAATTATGAAGAAAAGAATTTGACATCAATTCAAACTTGTGAGTTCCTTTATTTTCAGTCTCGAATCTCTGATATTCTTCCTTATTTCCTTGTCACTCGAGGGCGAGCAACATATAAGCTTGGGGGAGTTGATAGCTGTGAGATTTGACACATTTTTGATGGGTTTCTCCCGGATTTGATCGTTTTCTAGCTTTACCTAATGCTAATACTTTGGTAGTGAGGAAAACATGGTTTTTAATGTGTGTTTCAGGTTCTGAACATCAACAGAAGGTTTTAACTAGAGAAATACAATATTCTGGAGAAAACAAGCAAGTCTCGCTTTGGAAGCACGCGAGGGGACCTCATAGAAGCTTTAACGAGCAACTATACGACAGGAATATTTTTGTGGCCGTATAGTTCCCGCCATATAGTTGCCGCTGCCTTTGTCTTGTCAAAAGGGACAACTTCTGTGAAGGGACCGGGGAGGAAAACACAACACATCAGCCGCCACACCATCCATAAGGGAGAAAGAAGAGATCCGGAGAAGAAGGAGAAGATGTTTTTCATCTCGCTCCACAATCTTCGACCTCCTAGCCAATACACCCCCATAGCCACTACTTGTACTTGAGAGAGAGAGGGATGTCCACCTTGCAAGACTAGGGTTTGAGATTGTTTCTTCCCATCTTGAATTGTGTTGGATATTTTTCTATTATTATTGTGGATGTCCATGGTAATACAAAGACGAATTCCCTTTATTCAATTATATTGATGATTCGTTCTTCTCTCATGTGTGAGTAATTCCCTTGGGCGTGGGAGATGTAGGGGATTGGTGAGATGTGATGTGCCTTCATATATTTTCTATTATTTTTTGATTGATTCTAATTACTATATTATGTGTGCTTGACTATCTGTGGGATGCCTAATGCTTGTTGTCCAATTAAGGGCCCAAACAACATGATTCTTTGTTCTACATAGATAAGATCTTGTTCGCTAGTAGACCGGCGACCCCCGGGTGACATGGGGATATCAATGGAAAGCTAGTAGACTCAAGGATAATGAGGAACCACTGTGCTTATTGCATTAGTCCGATCTAAGGAGCTTAATTGCTAAGAGACCTGAAGGGTCTTAATCGTCTAGTGTTTGACCATGGTTTTGGTAACAGGCTAGTAGGATTATTGAAGTTTGGATGAAATCTACCAAGAGGAGTTTTGGCTAATTATGGGTTGCTCGCCTATACATATATTTATAAGATTATAATTGTTACATTTATCACTCATCCACCTGGCACAGTCACTATCACCATGAACTGAATCCCCGCGCGCCTTCTTTCGCCATCTACAGAAAACAACTAACAACCAAGTCGTTCTTTACTTTTATGCTTTATATTTCTGAAGTTTATATTTTAGTTCTATTTAAATCTATCGCATTTAATCAAAACCCATTCTTATTTCAACACTTGTAGTCAATTCACTCGGAGACCTGTGACAACTTCGGGTGTGATAGAGACTTCACCAATAAACATTTACCTTTGGGCTCCCTGTGGGATCGTTATCTGAACTTCGAAACTAGCTACAAACGATTTGTGCTTTTGTAGACATCACTACCTGCACAAATACGCTACAAAGCCCCATGGGTGGTGGCATAAAGTGAAGCAGAATCAACTTTCGCACTCGAAGACTGTGTCAACCTCCTCGACGAAGCACGCGAGATAGCAGCGGAGCGATCCATGATCTACCAGCAAGACCTCCGCAACTACCACAGCAGAAGGCTACGCCCAAGATCCTTCATCGAAGGAGACCTGGTCCTGCGACTGAAGCAACAAGGGTACCTCAAGCTCGAATCACCTTGGAAAGGACCTTATGTGATTACCGAAGTAATCCCAGGTGGCGCCTACCGCCTTAAAGACACAGAAAGTGGAGTCGCATACTACAACCCCTGGAATGTGGCACAACTGCGTCGCTTCTATCCTTAGATGTCTTTACTTTACAAATAAGGCAATTCAGCCTGGCTACTTAGCCACAGATTGTATCTACTAATATTCTATGAATAAATAAAGCTAACTACCTCCAACTTTGTGTTTCTATTTTTACTTGCAATTACATCACTCGGGGGATGCGCCACCCTTTTCATCTCGTTACATGAATAACGCAGTAGCCTGAGTAGCTGACGTACTATTAGTTGAGCCCTTGGTAAAAACAACCCAGCTGCAGCGCACCTGACAGGTTGACAAGGTGCTGAGTTAAATATACGTTAGGCTAACGAAAAGGAACTTTGGAGTACAAGATACTCGAAAAATATATAAGCTAGCAAGCTTTTGCATATAAACGGGTAATAAATACACCGACTCACTTATACGAACTTTACAACACCTATACATCTCTGTGCAGGTTCTAAACTATGCTACTGCCATAAAAGGAGAACATTGGTATGTTCTTCGAACAATTCAATGATATCTTCGACCGGTTGATCAACAGCCTGATAATGTGGCACCATGTTCCACGCCATCCCTTTTGGCGGGGGCGGCGATCCAACAGCAACAGCTGCAAGATCCAGATCAGGTCGATGTAGACGAACAAGTGTCAGTGCAGCCTTGGCACCCGTGACTAACTGCTGACGCACGCACTCGCGAACTGCGCTGGCATCCTTGAACTTCTTCAGTAAAGCTAACAAGCTTGAAGGTACCACATCCAATGGAAACATTGCCTGGAAAATGTGCTTCAAGCACGACTGCGCCTTCTTCAAGTACAGCAGCACCCATGACACACGATCCTACAGTGTCGCCAATGCGACTGCGCGATCCCGGTCAACCCAAAAGTACCCGCTAGCTTCCAATTGCTCCTAAGTCAAGTTGTTTAGCTGAATGACGACTCAATCCCTCTCCTCCTGAGGACGGCGAGCACTAACAACTGCAAAGGGCAGCAAAAATAATAAGGGTATCTTGCCGCCGCAAGTGACTAGAAAAAGAGAAGAAGCTCAGGGAACTAACATTCCAATTGCTCGTTCAGCTGAGCCACCTTGCCAAGAAGATATTTCTCCCGTTCACTAGCCTTTTAGGCTTTCGACTTCCACACATCAGCAGTGCCGCGGATAATGGGCATTTCTCGCTCCAAGTGCTTTACATGATCATGAAATCGAGACAGCAGCGACAACTCCTCCACCTTTGAACATGGTTGCGCCACGGGTTCATCGGTGGGAGGTGCGGTAGATGGACCAGTCGAAGGACCCTATCTAGATAGAGGAAGAGATAGATAATACCAACCACTCAAAACAATGCCAATATAATAAAAACATCGAGTTCAGCAAGTTTGCAAAGGGAGCACCCCAACAGACACGATGCAAATCAAAAGACGTCTGGAATTACAAAAGATCACCCCAACAGACACGAGTCTATGGTAGTCTCCGATGCCACCACCTTCTTGGCTGCAGCTTCTGACACTATGTCTTTTACCATCTGCAGTCGCCTCAGCTCTGCTAAATACTTGGCGGGTGTCTCAATGAGCCGAGGCCCATATTTGTGACAAGCAGTGGCAAAGGGAGCAAACTCTACCTGCTGGCCATCTATAGTGACCGGCATCGCCGAAGAGACTCTGCTGGGGTTCAAATCAACACAATGAGCTTGCGCCATCACGAGTCACATGGTCACTCCAACCCTCCTCTGAGCATTCCTGAAGTCCATGGGCACGCCTAAAGCAAGGATTCCACCAAGCCATCAAGATTCCCGATCATCTTGGCCTTGGGGATCATCTCCTCTCGAAGACGCCCAAGTACACTCTTGGCCTTTTTGAGTGAATCCTTGACGAAGATGTTGTGGTCTTCGACTACAGCCACCGCACCGGCAAGGCATCTGGGCGAGCTGGAGCTTGGGCGTCAAAGTCCATGCCAGCAGCATCTATAGAAGATACATATGAGCACAACAATATGCAGGAAAAGTACATCACAAGCAAAATGACACAGAACGTACCTGAGAGTGCTTTAACAACAGAGAAAAGTTGTTCTACAAATACTTTCTCTCTGTCAGCTGCGGTGGAATGCAAGTCTTCCTCGCGCTTCTTGAACTCCTCAAGAGCTTGAAGTGCCTCGTCATGTTCGGCGGCAAGACCCTTCTCGTGGGTGCTAACACTATGGAGGAGCTCATTGTTTTCACCTGCAGAGAACAATTGCAAGCATTTATGATTGGTAATTTTCTACAGCAGCAACACAGATATACAAAATGCAAGCTCAACCTCAAATGCGCGTTGTTGGGTCTCTAGCAAGGCATGCTGATGGCCCATCAACGTAATCTGTTCGGTGGGGCGAATAGATTCCGTCACGATAGGCTGCAAGAAGATATGCATCATCATCAATTTAAATTCGACTAACATAGTCAAGAGAACTTACATGCTCCTCTAGGGACTTCGGAGTTTCCTTCTGCATAGGCGTCCGGGCCACCATCTGGTGCCCCCCAGCATGGGGGGAACTCAAAGAGGTGGCACCGGAGTTGGCCACCACTTGGGGAGAATGCGACTGCTCCGCCACATCTTTTTCTTTGGGGTCCGCGACTCCAGACTCCTTCACGAAGCAGCAGTCATCGGACGATGATGATGCGGTTTTACTGCAACATAAGCATACAAACAAAACCTTAGAGAAAGATATTTCAGGACACAAAGACAAATCAACAGAAACACAAAACTTACCATTCGAAGTTATCAAGGTCGAAGAAGTCATCATACACCTCCTTCGGTGCCCTCAGCTTCTTCCGTGGAGCAGGAGCCACGATGCTCACAGACACAGCGGGAATTGGCTCTTCTACCGCAGTCGAGGGATCCTCTAGCGTCGTCAGTGAGGATGCATCTGAATCCTCACTTCAGGAGCGCTGGCGAGTCCCATTCCCACTGGACTCGGGGGCTTCTTGCTCTTCCTCAATTGGGACGGTGGAGCCCGACTTGTCCTCCTCTTCCGCTTCACGAGGGATCACTCCCTATGGCTGGGGAGGCAACATAGTGGTCACCTTCTAGTCCTAGAAAAGGAAGCAGTGTCAATATAAATGAAAACCTAGCAGGAAATCGAAAAATAAGAAGAGCTAACAAGAAGTCCACCTCAGGCGGAGGGTGACTCGCGCAGAATAGAGGCACGGCTGAGTCACCAGGGAGTTTCTCCTTGGCTGTGTACTTGGTTAGCAGCCAAAACCTCTTCTCTACTTCACCCGAGGAAATATTCTCTCGAGAAATGCGAGTGACGTTGTCAACGCCAGTCCAGCAGCACATTGGATGCGCCTTAGCCTGCAGCGACTGCACTCGACGATGCATCCAGGTGCGAATGAGGTCTGCGCCGCCTACTTCCTTCCCCATATGGAGCTCAAGGTCGCAGACACGCTTGTACAGAGCCTCGGTTTCCTCGGCTTCGTTGGGCATCATCGTGTTCTTCCACGACCTCCTCCTCTTGCATTCTGCCTTCGAGTCAAAAGAAGCGAGCCCGAAGTTTTCTTCATTGACCATCTGGTCGCGGATATAGAACCACTTCTCCCTCCACCCTTGGACAGGTGCATTGAAGGTGATGGTGAAATATTTGACGTTGGGGTCTACATGGATCCCGCAGCCTCCTATGTCGTAAACTACCGACCTAGAGACTGACTGGCACTTAAGTTTGAAGAGTTTTTTGAAAAGGCCAAAGTGTGGCTTGATCCCGAGCCAACACTCGCAAAGGCTGATGTAGCAATCAATATGAAGGATGGAATTGGGGGTCAGCTGATGGAGCTGGAGCCCGTAAAAGCATAGTAACCCCCTCGCAAAGTTGTGGAGGGGGAGAGAGAGCCCGCGAATGACAAACGCGAGGAACATCGCTCGAAATCCGGCGGGAGAATTGGGGATTACTTTGTCGTCGGGAATCTGGTAGTCATCCTCGATGGCTGGGAGAGCGCCATCTTAGCACCAGGTGAAGAGCTTCGTCTCCTTGATGGCGGTTTGCCACCACGATCCATTTGTGACGCGCGTGCCCACACCTTTCTTCTTGGCAGCTGCAGCAGCAGTGCCGGCGCCCGTAGCGGTGGCGCCTTTCTTCTTGGCCACAACAGTGGTCCACAGATCCAGTGGTATAAGTACCCTTCTTTTACCCATCTTGCGCCTCCGGTGGGAGCACAAAAAGTAGCTGGGAAAAATTCAGAGGCTGTCCAACGTAGCAAGGAGGTGCGAGCAATGGAATAACGAGGAGCAGCAATGGAGGCAGCACGCAAGGAAGAAGATGAGTTGTGCGGAAAATTACCACACATCAATCCCTACTTAACCTCATCGCAGATGCAATCCAACGGTCCGAGGTGCACCAGCCAGACGCGTGGCGCAAATCGAAATAGACGCGTGGTAGTGCAAATAGTGAACCGTCGCTCCACTCCTCCCATTATGCACGAGAATCGAGGAGACATAGTTAAAATCAAAGATTACACATGCCTGGTCAAATCCAAGTCAAAAATGGGGCCCGACTTTTGTCACGTCCCGTCAAAACCGCTCACACGGGCAAATGAGGTCATCTCATTGTTAGCACCGACATCATTAACTCTAGTATGAGCATATTCTGACTAATCTAGTCCTCACTCGAGTCTTCGACTCGACCAAGCACTCGGGGGCTACTCCTAACAGGAGTGCTGGCCGCGCACCTGATAAACTTCATAGAGTTAAAAATATTTTCGCAATGGAATTGCGCCTGAACCCTTCACTCGAATCAACGATCCGACTGTGGACTCAGGGTTACTCCCATAGGGAGCGCTAGAAGCATATTGGACTGAAACAAGCAAAATATGAAAGAAGTCGAAAGCACTCATAGTCCCCACTCGAGTCTACGACTCGAATAGGCACTTGGAGGCTACTCCCATAGGGAGCGCTGGTCACGCACCATATGATTTTTTCTTTTAAATAAAAGTGTGTTGACTGCATCCACACTCGAAAGCATTGGCGACTCTGCCTCATATCTTCCCTGCAAAGAGACTGCGTCTCCTATGTCACCCGAATCATCTCCGCGATGACAAAATTCAGATGCCACGCTTGCGACGTTGAGATAAGACCTAAAGAAGGCATGGCAAGAAACCTGCTGCACTTTACCAGAAATAATCTATGCCTACAGGTACGTGATATGTCCATTTTGCATCACTATTCTATGTCATAATTCACTGTTATTCATTGATATATTTCATATTAAGAGGTGATACTTATGTTATTTCATCTGTTTTTTCATGGTTGATGACTTTTGGAGCATGGACCGCTGCAGTCAGGATTCTGATGGAAAAGGTGCTATTTGGAGGCAAAATTCGCGAAGATCAGAAAATCCGGGAAAATATACAGAAAATCCTATTTTTCCAGAAGACGAAGGCTGCCAGAAGGAGGAGTGGAGGTGGGTCACAGGGGGCCCACACCACCCACTGGCGCGGGCCACCCTAGGCCACGCCACCAGGTGGTGTGGCCGCCCTGGCCCACCTCTGGATCTCCCCTCTGGCGTATATATTCCTCCCGAAACCATAAGACTCGGGGAGCAACCACAAAAATATTCCGCCGCCTCTGTGGGGCGGAAAACACCGAGAGAGAAAGATCTCTCCAGCAGACAGATTTCTGCCAGGAGAATTCCTTCCTAGAGAGGGGAGATCGTCGCCATCATCACCACCATCAAGCTGGACTTCATCGGGATCATCATCATCAGCAGCAACACCATCATCACCATCACCACCCTCATCAGCATCTCCATATTGCTATAACAATTGGGTTGAATCTTGCATAGTTCTTAGGGGAAACTTTCCCGGTGTTGATTACTCTTTGTAGTTGATGCTATTGAGTGAACCATTGAATTATTTTTTATGTTCAGATTGTTATACATCATTATTCCATCTCTGATCATGATCCATATGATGTCTTGTGAGTAGTTCGTTTTGTTCTTGAGGACATGGGAGAAGTCATGTTGTTAGTAGTGGAGTTGTGTTGAGAGAGATTCAATAGTTTGATATTTAAGTTGTGGTGTACTTCTTCTAGTGGTGTCATGTGAACATCGACTACATGACACTTCACCTATATGGGCCTAGGGGAATGCATTGTGTATTTGGCTACTAATCGTAGGGGTTGCCGGAGTGACAGAAACCTGAACCCCCGTTAGGAAACCATTGCACAAGGGACATAAGGGTCTTAGAGTTTAAAGTTGTGGTTAGGTTTCTATCTTAATTACTTTCTTGTACTTACGGATGTTTGCAAGGGGTATAATCAGAAGTATGTATTAGTCCTAGGAAGGTCGGTACATTAGCGCATGTTCACCCACACAACACTTAGCAAGCTAAGGAAGATTAATCAACTATATGAAGAGAAAGCACTTGACAGTCTTCCCATGTGTCCTCGAGAACGTTTGGTCATCTTAAGTAATACAACTGGCTTGTCCTTTGCTGCATAAAGGATTGAGCCACTTGCTGCATTTATTCTTACTGTCTTTTATTTACTCGTACTTTGTTTACTTGCTTTATCAAAAACCCCTAAAAACCCGTTTGCTAAGTATTTGCAGAGAATTCCTGATCTATACCACTAGCCAGCACCTTCTGCCCCTCATTGGGTTCGACACTCTTACTTATAGAAAATACTGCGATACACCCCCTATACTTATGGGTCATCAAGACTATTTTTTGGCATCGTTGCCGGGGAGTGAAGCGCTATTGGAGAGTGGAACTGGTAAAGGAAACTTCTACTGTGAGTATTGTTTACTTCTGTTAGTTGCTTATTTTCGTTATGGATAATTCGCTGAGTTTCTTATTTGGTAATGCTACTACCACTGCTAAGGTAGTAGATGAACCACCACCTGCTGAGAATGATGCTTTTAAAATACCTACAAGAATTATTGATCGTGTTATGGATAACTACTATGTTGGGGATGGAACTGTCCATCCTGATGATCATTTACTCTTTATACACGAATTATGCGGGTTGTTCAAGTGTGCAAGTATTACTACAGATCAAGTTAAGATGAAGTTATTTTTGTTATCACTAAAAGGAAGAGCTGAGGAATGGTATAAGCTGCTGAAGAATGGTTAAGCTCTTGAATGGGAGGAAATAGTACCTCTCTTTTATTCAAAGTTTTATCCTCCTAGTGAGATTCATAAAGCTCGGAATCAAATATACAACTTTTGGCCTCTTGATGGAGAGAGTACAGCTCAAGCTTGGGGGAGATTGGAGTTACTAATGCTCAAATGTCCCATTCATGAGCTCCCCAACAATATTATTATCAATAACTTTTATGCAAGGCTCCCTCTACATGATAAGGATTTATTGGATGCTTCCTGTGCTGGATCATTCTCCCGCATGAAAGAAGAAGCTAAATGGGATCTTCGGGACCGTATTCAAGACAATGCTGAAGCTTGGGAGAATGACAAAGGAAGAAAGTCAGGTATAAATTATGATTATGAATGCATTGAATCTTTTATGGGTACTGATGACTTTCAAAATATTAAAATTGCTTATGGTCTAGACTCTCAAGCTATTGCTTCTTATTTTAAGGCTTTTGCTTCCTACATTGAAGTGCCTAAAAGAAGTGGAATAAGTATCATGAACCTTATAAAGATATTGCTAAGAGTGTTCCTACAAGAAATACTGAAGTTTATACTGCTAATCATGTTTTACCTGAACTTTACATTGAGAAAATGCCTTTCCCAGTTAAGATAAAGGAACATTCTATGATAGCTAGTATGGTTAATGAAAGTACGAATGAAGCTGTTAAACCTAATAAACAAATGATTGATGAACCCATAATAGCAAATGTGAAATACTTTGTTACTAAATATGAAGAAGAGGGACACACTATCCTTTGTAAGGATACCTCTAATATTGTTTCACAAAGAAGTATCATAAGAAATAGTATTCCTATGTTTTCTGTTAGAATAAGTGATCATTGTTATGATGGTCCTTGTGATAGTTATATTGTTAAGTTTATGCATGATACTGAAAGTTACTATGAGAGAGGGAAAAGTGTTCTTATGTATCTCAATAATATCAAGTTTCCTCGCTTTATGCTGAAAGTTGTTATGTTGCACTTCTTTTGCCTTCTTATGCAAGTAGCCTCTGGTTTCAACAACTTGTTTGTTTACAAAATTCCTTTGCATAGGAAGTGGGTTAGACTTAAACGTGTGTATTTTTTCTTCTTAATGCTCTATTTCACCTCAATTCATATTCTTATGTGAGCATCATCAAAATTATCATGCCCATCTTAATGGCTATAAAGAAAGAGCTTTTTGGGAGACAACCCAATTTATTTGTGCTTTCGGTTTGTTTTTGTTTTTATTTGAGTCTTGGAAGTTATTACTTCGGTAATAACCGCTCCTTATCCTTTGTGTTTGGTTTTTGTGTCAAAATCAACCTCTAATGAGAGAGAAGTAAGATTTGGGGAAGTTGCTGTCCTGAAACAGATTTTTGTGCTTCACCGTAAAAATTCGTGAGGGATCTCTGTCTGTCGGATTGAGCTGTAATTTTTTGGGCTTCTGTCCCAGATTGTTATTTAACTTTCATTAGTTTTGCACGTTTTTATTTGAGCAACAGAAGATTTTCGAAAAAATGATCTTTACCTGCTGGTGTGTTTTGACAGATTTTGCCACTCTTGCATTTGCCTCTTTATTCGATTTCCTTTTTGATTTTTTTTTGGGTTTTCGGAAGGAGTTGCTAAAGTAGCTTATGTTTTATGGTTTTCAGTTGAAATTGGACTCAAGAGGTTTTACCACTTCACTTACACTAATGTTGCTAATGAGAACTGTGTAAAGTTTTGTGTGAAAGAAATTTCCAGGTAGTGGAGATAATGGTGTAGTAAGGAAGTGAAAGGTTTTATGACTCAAGTAATAAGTGCATGAATATGAAGATATCGATGTTATACAAGTGGTGACTCCAGAAAAATTTACCAAGGACCAAATTCAGAGACCTGCAGAGTCCGTTTTCAAATAGGTAATAGTTCTAGTAAGAAAAGTTCCGCGAAAATACTACCCAACTATATTTTTGCAGTTTTTAGACAATAAGGAAAGCTACGAAGCAAAAGAGGGACGGAAACGGAGCCAGGGTGGCTCACACCACCCTGTGGCGCGGGCCCACCCCTGGCTACGCCACCAGGTGGTGAGGCCACTCCAGACTCCGTCTTTGACCCGTTTTCTCCCAGTACCTTCCTTTTGTTGTGAAACTCCATAATATATAATCCCCCGGGTCGCCCGAGCTTCGTATATCGTGTTTTCGTCATGTTTTTGTTTCGATCTGTTTGTTCCAGGAACTACCTTTGAAGCTTAGAAGCACAATGGTGTCCGCCAAGGATAAGGGAAAGGAGCCTATGGAGGAAGATCTCCAAGACCCCAAGCCAGGGCTGGTACCTTTAGTCACTTGTGCTACATCAACAAAATCCCTATGAGTCACTAAGGAGTTTTGCGATAAGTACCGAGACTTTAGGAGGAAGGTGGACATTCTTCAATCGGAGAATAATAGGCTTCGCAAGATGCTAGAAGATTTCCTCACGTAAACTAAGAAAATATTACCACCACCACCGAAGGAGTAATTCGTCATCAGGTTTGGCATCCCCTTGGTTTGTTCCAAGCTTGGGGGAGTGCCACGGTATCGCATCACTATCTTCTATCTTTTTACCTTTTTAGTAGAGTCATATCATGAATAGAGAAGTTATCATGTAGGATGGTTTGCATTATGGAAGTGTCCCCTATCTCGTTAGATATGTATCCCTTGGTGTGAGTTGCCGTTATGGAATATTAATGAGAAGTTCTATCATTTACTCTTTTGCATATCTTATATTAGTTTTCAATTCATGGTTATATGATTGATCTTGTTGTTAGTATTGGTGTCACTTTGGGATCATTGAGTTAATTTAGTTGGTTTTGGCAAACCTGGCTCGGTCAGTAGCAACACTATTTTTGAGAGTTGAATGAAAAAGATAAAAGTGCTCTAAAGAAAATAATTTCATCATCTTTCTTTCTTGATTTGCTCATAAGCCTAGTATTCTCTAGTTAAGATCTTTTGTGCTTCCAAGGAAGATTGCATGTTTGTCTTTATCACTTGTATGTTTGTTTGTTTCCTTGAACTCTTATACTTGCTACCCAGCCTTGCTAGCCAAAAACCTGTAATGAGAGGGAATTCTTCTCGTGCATCCATCCCTTAAACCAAACCCATGCATTTTGTGTCTGTAACACCCTCAGAATCGACCCTATGCAAGTTTTAGCGAAACCCGCCAAACCCGCATAGAAACGATTCAAAGGTGCCCACCAGGCACTTTCGTGCAGGTGGAAAACGAAGTAATAACATTACACAACAGTCCTCGATGGGACCCATAGAACAGATATATACAACACGACTCCAGGAGTCAAGAATACAGATATATTATACAAAGATCCAAATCACCTTGAAAATGATGGCGCGTACGACTACGGACAAGATGCAAATGGGGCTAAGAGCCCTGAAGAATAACCAATGGCGTCCATAACCCTGCCCAGGCCAAGCCGGAAGGGTAACCCTGCTAACGACGTCGATCTCAAAACCTGCTTAAACAAAGGGTGCCGACAAAGGGCAAAGGAAAAAAGAGGCGTCGAGGCCAAGACACGACAGCGAGGCTAGAATTCGGCGGTCCTCGCCTACATAGGTATGGTGGATCAAGCAGCGGCAACATGCTCTAAACAACCTATAGAGACTTGTACAACCTGGCGACTATCAGAGAGGGTTAAGAAAGACCTATTCGGAACCAACCTGATTCTAACACCAAGCAATCCCATCCTGGTATTCCCCCTCGAGACCAAACGAGGAAGTCGACCGAGGAACTCACACAGTTGGCAGTTTTATTTATTCAGTGATCGTTGCAGCAATTACTAGTCAGGTGTAGATAATCATTCTGATAAAATAAGCGTAATGCTTTTAGTTAACCATTCCGTTGTAGTTGCAACACTTACTAGTCAGATACAAATAGCATGAGATAACCCAAAACCCAGCAGTTGTTGGCACTTTTATTTAGCCATTCCGTTGTGGTGAAGCTGATTACTAGTCATTTCGGATACAAGTCAATTTATAACAGTAAACTTTAGTTATAGTTGTCTATGATCAAGCACTGTGCTCCAAGTCGTCCATAACCGCGACACGGCTTCTAAAAGATTTAACCTCAGGGTGCACCAAAGTATCCACAAGCACTTTGACCCTTTTGCGGATCGTTAACATACACCCATCGGTATGTCGGCGGGGCCTAAGTCACGACGTTTCCAGACCCAAAGCAAGCACGGGGGGCCACCCCACTAAGTACACCTGCAACGAAGTCGACCGGTCTCCAAGACGGACTCAGGGTTTGCGCCAGTGGCTGTAAACGATAGCAAATCCCAAAACTGGGACTGTCGATACCGCGAAAACACTCCGCTTCCTAAACAGTACAGCGTGCTCCTCACACAATCGTAAATAAAGCAAGTAAAAGCATGGCATAGGTACAGGATAGTAAATAAAACCTCAAACTAGTTGTGGCCCCAAGACAATACTTTGAAATCAGGTACTAATCAATGGGGCCCATATCTCCCACCGTGGTTAGCGCTCGATCTCGAACAGTGTCAAGAACTCGGGTCCCACGGACACAAGTGGGCGATCGGAAACCAGATATTATCTATCACCCACGGTGCCTCGCTTACCTACTTCAATTTTAGTTGTTAAACAGTAATTAAAGTGAACAGAATTAAAGCCATGATCATCTCCAACAATTAACTTGCGGCAATACTCCAACAACTGTGGTACTTGACGACACGCAACAGCACTTGAGCGGCGATCACGACATGCAAGTCCAACTATCTACCAATCAACAGTAATAGGATGTGTCCAAGGCAATATAAGGCTGCAGGGATATCACGGCACGGAAACTAGAGCATCGCAACACGATAGCAATAGATCAACAGGAGGAAATAAAGACTATAAAAGTAAGATAGGTAGAAAGGGGAGATGCTGCTTTGAAAAGCATTGCCAAGGTTCATCCAAAGATCGCTAAGCTCACATCAACTCAACGGCCTTATCCGAAGAAGCAAAACACTAGAATAAACACGGATGCAATATTTAATACTACGGCAAAAGATCGGCATGATGCATGTATGATGTATGACATGGCAAGGGTGCAATGCAATTTGGCAATATTAAGCGGAACCGAGGTCCCGACAATTAATTATATGGTTCTAGTAGTTTAGATACCCCGCATTTTAAATGTTTTTTAACAAGGCAAGATATGACAACGGTTCGATGCACAAATTAAAATGAGGCCAATATAAGACTAGATTTGCCCATATAGGGGCCCCATATTTAATTATTAGGTGAATCGGTAAGGCCCCAAACCACACAAATATGCATGCGAGGTGAATGATTAATATGCAACAGTTGTATATATTTAGCATTTATAAAATAGGGGCTCGGGAAAAAGGTTCACACATTAGGGGGTCTCGACGAACTTGGGGTTCCGGGGTTCGGGGTTGGTCTCAGGGTCCGACGGGATCGTTCTCGGACTCCGGGAGGATCGGTTTTCAGGGTCTCGACACCTTCAGTTCCATGTGGGCGATCTTGGCGTCCGAGGGTTTTCTCCGAGTCCGTGGTGCGTCCGTGTGGTAGATCTTGTTCGGTGGGATCTTGGTTCGACATCATCGCGGTCTTGGAAAAACTTGGGACCAACACGCGAGCTTGGCGTGGCAAGATTCCGAACGAGGCGGTTGTCGAAGAAGGATGTTGCAGAAGCACTTGTCTAAAAACGGGTAGAGGCGTGGCCGACGGAACGCGCGCTCTCGGTCCGGGGAGGTGGTGGCCGGTGGTACTCTGCGAGGCGGCAAACACCAGACAGCGGAGGTGCGACGACGGCAGCGAGGAGCCTGACGGGAGGCCGGAGGCGGCGCTGCAGGTGGGCGGCGAGGCGAGCGGCGGGCGGCTGGTCGCGGAGGCAGAGGCGGATCATGAGCTGGGCGACTGGGAGGCTGGAGCCTGGCGGCAGGGCGAGGCTGAGAGGCCAGCTGGGCGAGGCGGAGGCTTGGGGAGGAGCTTGGGAAGGAGGCGGTGAGGGGCGCCGGCTGGGGTCGCGTCGTGGTCGGGGGAGGCGCTCGGCGCCAGGAGAGGCAGAGGGCGGTGGCGGTGAGGGAGGCGCGTCGGGGAGAGCCAGGGAGAGAGAGAGGAGCGGGCGCGTGGTGGGGCGTGTCGGTGGGGTGGGCCCGGGTGGCAGAGAGAGAGGGACCCGACGGGTAGGGTGGTCCTGTGTGCGTGTGGCTGTGGAGGGAGGGCTGTGGTTGGGGCTGGCGTGAGAGGAGGGAGATGTGGGGCCACTGCAGAGAGAGAGGAGAGAGAGGGGTAAGAAAGGGCTGGGTGAAAAAGAGAGAGGGGGAGAGGGGATGGATTGGTGAGGTGGCAGGTGGGTAGGGAATAGGTCCAGGGGTGAGGTGGCGGGCTGTGGTTGGTGGGTAGGATAGTTTTGGGTGGGAATAGGATTTAGAGTGTAGGTTTTTAAATATGTGTTTGTTTGGTCTTGTTTATTTGAAAACAAGGCTACTTTGCAAATAGTTTTTAGGGAAATAAAATATCCGATACGATCGGGGTTTTGCCTTTGAAATAAAGAGGGGTGTTTGTACAAAGCAAAACTAGGCTTTTCGAAATAGTTCAGACAAACAATGCATGATGATGACGATGCAATGCACAAAAAACAACGCGATTTTCTAGTAGTGGTTTTGCGGGATGCCACAATTCGACACCACTAACAAGGGATCTCGCCCTCGAGATCCGCCTCATGGTACCGGAAGGAAGGTCGGCGATCTGAATCTTCTCGCTTCGGGTAGATCCTCGCGACACCACTAACAAGAGGTCGTTGTCCGTGATCGTCACGAGAACACTCCGGAAACAAAGGACGAAGGTAAAAGTATCCACAAATAAAGCCACCTCTAACTTCGATAGAAAGAGAGAACCGATGCATTCTCATCCACTTCAATGTACAAAAGCGAATAGAAAGGGTAGTCGGCATGGGGGCCAATCCATCACGCACCCAAACTATTACTCTGCACAATCAGTAGAAAAGGATGCAACCATTCTCGGAATTAGACTGAAGATCTCGACAAGCGAGGTTCGGAAATAAAGGAGTGATGCATACTCTGCATCGGATCTGGCGTAGATGATGTCGTTGCGTCGGAAAACACCGGAAGGCACGAGAAGGAACAAACAGAAGTCCACTAGACGAAGGGTTCCTCGGATAGCATGAAGACCAGATGTAGCAACACCGTTACCAAAGAGGAAGCGAAACCCTGAAGGTACGATGGAAACCCAACCACGAGAATTCCTGGACTCGAAGAAAGAGAAGAGAGCGGATTCAAAACATGTAGAGGTAAGAGGAGAATAGCAGAGGGGTAAGGAGTAAAAGCAGACCTAACCAGAACTATCCAATCGATTTTGCAAAATAGTTTTGACACTCTACTTTGGCCGTTAGCTAGGTTATCCTACAGGCTGGACTTGTGGGGTATCGCAACTGCTGAGCTCTGATACCACTCTGTAACACCCTCATAATTGACCCTATGCAAGTTTTAGCGAAACCCGCCAAACCCGCATAGAAACGATTCAAAGGTGCCCACCAGGCACTTTCGTGCGGGTGGAAAACGAAGTAATAACATTACACAACAGTCCTCGATGGGACCCATAGAACAGATATATACAACACGACTCCAGGAGTCAAGAATACAGATATATTATACAAAGATCCAAATCACCTTGAAAATGATGGCGCGTCCGACTACGGACAAGATGCAAATGGGGCTAAGAGCCCTGAAGAATAACCAATGGCGTCCATAACCCTGCCCAGGCCAAGCTGGAAGGGTAACCACTAACGACGTCGATCTCAAAACCTGCTTAAACAAAAGGGGTGCCGACAAAGGGCAAAGGAAAAAGAGGCGTCGATGAGGCGATGCAGCGAGGCTAGAATTGGCGGTCCTCGCCTACATAGGTATGGTGGTGAAGCGGCAGCGGCAACATGCTCTAAACAACCTATAGAGACTCGGTACAACTGGCGACTATCAGAGAGGGTTAAGAAAGACCTATTCGGAACCAACCTGATTCTAACACCAAGCAATCCCATCCTGGTATTCCCCCTCGAGACCAAACGAGGAAGTCGACCGAGGAACTCACCAGTTGGCGCTTTATTTATTCGGTGATCGTTGCAATTACTAGTCGGTGTAGATAATCATTACGATAAAATAAGCGATGGGCGTTTTAGTTAACCATTCCGTTGTAGTTGCAACACTTACTAGTCAGATACAAATAGCGTGAGATAACCCAAAACCCAGCAGTTGTTGGCACTTTTATTTAGCCATTCCGTTGTGGTGAAGCTGATTACTAGTCATTTCGGATACAAGTCAATTTATAACAGTAAACTTTAGTTATAGTTGTCTATGATCAAGCACTGTGCTCCAAGTCGTCCATAACCGCGGACACGGCTTCTCGAAAGATTTAACCCTGCAGGGGTGCACCAAAGTATCCACAAGCACTTCGACCCTTTTTGCCAGATCAGTTAACATACACCCATCGGTATGTCGGCGAGGCCTAAGTCACGACGTTTCTAGACCAAAGCAAGCAGAGGCCACCCACTAAGTACACCCATAACGAAGTCGGCCGGTCTCGAGACGGACTCGGGGTTTGCGCCTGGCTGTAAACCAGAAATCCCAAACTGGGACTGTCGATATGAAAACACTCCGCTTCCTAAACAAGACAGCGTGCTCCTCACAATCGTAAATAAAGCGGTAAAAGCATGGCATAGGTACAGGATAGTAAATAAAACCTCAAACTAGTTGTGGCCCCAGTACAATACTTTGAAATCAGGTACTAATCAATGGGGGCCCATATCTCCCCACCGTGGTTAGCGCTCGATCTCGGAACAGTGTCAAGAACTCGGGTCCCACGGGACACAAGTGGGATCGGAAACCAGATATTATCTATCACCCACGGTGCCTCTGCTTACCTACTTCAATTTTAGTTGTTAAACAGTAATTAAAGTGACGATAATTAAAGCCATGATCATCTCCAACAATTAACTTGCGGCAATACTCCAACAACTGGTACTTGACGACCATAACAACACTTGAGCGGCGACTACGACCGCAAGTCCAACTATCTACCAATCAACAGGTAATAGGATGTGTCCAAGGCAATATAAGGCTGCAGGGGATATCACGTGTACGGAAACTAGAGCATCGCAACACATATAGCAATAGATCAACAGGAGGAAATAAAGACTATAAAAGTAAGATAGGTAGAAAAGGGGAGATGCTCACCTGAAAAGCATTGCCAAAGGTTCATCCGAAGATCGGGGCGAAGCTCACATCAACTCAACAGCCTTATCCGCGAAGAAGCAAAACACTAGAATAAACACCGGATGCAATATTTAATACTACGGCAAAAGATCGGCATGATGCATGTATGATGTATGACATGGCAAGGGTGCAATGCAATTTGGCAATATTAAGCGGAACCGAGGTCCCGACAATTAATTATATGGTTCTAGTAGTTTAGATACCCCGCATTTTAAATGTTGTTTTAACAAGGCAAGATATGACAACGGTTCGATGCACAAATTAAAATGAGGCCAATATAAGACTAGATTTGCCCGCATAGGGGCCCCATATTTAATTATTAGGTGAATCGGCGTAAGGCCCCCAAACCACACAAATATGCATGCGAGGTGAATGATTAATATGCAACAGTTGTATATATTTAGCATTTATAAAATAGGGGCTCGGGAAAAAGGTTCACACATTAGGGGGTCTCGACGAACTTGGGGTTCCGGGGTTCGGGGTTGGTCTCAGGGTCCGACGGGATCGTTCTCGGACTCCGGGAGGATCGGTTTTCAGGGTCTCGACACCTTCAGTTCCATGTGGGCGATCTTGGCGTCCGAGGGTTTTCTCCGAGTCCGTGGTGCGTCCGTGTGGTAGATCTTGTTCGGTGGGGATCTTGGTTCGACATCATCGCGGTCTTCGGAAAAACTTGGGACCAACACGCAGAGCTTGGCGTGGACAGATTCCGAACGAGGCGGTTGTCGAAGAAGGATGTTGCAGAAGCACTTGTCTAAAAACGGGTAGAGGCGTGGCCGACGGAACGCGCGCTCTCGGTCCGGGGAGGTGGTGGCCGGTGGTACTCTGCGAGGCGGCAAACACCAGACAGCGGAGGTGCGACGACGGCCAGAGGAGCCTGACGGGGAGGCCGGAGGCGGCGCTGCGGTTGCCGGAGGCGAGGGGCGGGGCGGCTGGTCATGGAGGCAGAGGCGGACATGAGCTGGCGGACTGGGAGGAGGCTGGCCTTGGCGAGGTTGAGGCCGCGGGCGGCGGAGGTCGGGGACGGCCGAGGCGAGCAGCGGAGGCGGAGAGGGTGGCCTGCACGGGGTGGGGCTCGGAGGCGGGGCCGAGGCCGGAGAGGTTGGCGGGCGGCGGTGGCGTGAGGGCCAGTGGCGAGGCGGGGTTCGGGAAGGTGGACGACGAGCGGTGGAGGCGAGGTCCTGGCCGGAGGGAGGCGGTCAAGGCGGCGGGCGGTCTCACAGGAGGCGGCAGGAGGCCGACGGGAGGGGTCATGGCGAGGCTCTGCAGGGGGGAAGGCCGAACAGGGGCGAGCTTGGGGAGGAGCTTGGGAAGGAGGCGGTGAGGGGCGCCGGCTGGGGTCGCGTCGTGGTCGGGGGAGGCGCTCGGCGCCAGGAGAGGCAGAGGGCGGTGGCGGTGAGGGAGGCGCGTCGGGGAGAGCCAGGGAGAGAGAGGACCCGACGGTAGGGGTGGTCTGTGTGCGTGTGGGCCTGTGGAGAGGGAGGGGGCGTGGTTGGGGCTGGCGTGTGAGAGGAGGGAGTGGGGCTGTGGGGGGCCCGACTGCAGAGAGAGAGGAGAGAGAGGGGTAAGAAAGGGCTGGGTGAAAAAGAGAGAGGGGGAGAGGGGATGGATTGCTGAGGTGGCAGGTGGGTAGGGAATAGGTCCAGGGGTGAGGTGGCGGGCTGTGGTTGGTGGGTAGGATAGTTTTGGGTGGGAATAGGATTTAGAGTGTAGGTTTTTAAATATGTGTTTGTTTGGTCTTGTTTATTTGAAAACAAGGCTACTTTGCAAATAGTTTTTAGGGAAATAAAATATCCGATACGATCGGGGTTTTGCCTTTGAAATAAAGAGGGGTGTTTGTACAAAGCAAAACTAGGCTTTTCGAAATAGTTCAGACAAACAATGCATGATGATGACGATGCAATGCACAAAAAACAACGCGATTTTCTAGTAGTGGTTTTGCGGGATGCCACAGTGTCCACCATACCTACCTATTAGCATTATTGCTATTCCAAGTAAATTCTTGTTTTATCTACCTCCCAAATTAAACTTGTTATGTGAAAATTAGTGATTAAAGCTCTCACGAACTTGATGGCACACTTTACTTTCTTGCACTTAATAAACTTGAACCATCGTGCTCACCTATGTTACGTATAAGCTTGCGCTTTGTAAGTTGTGAAGTAGCAGAACCATATTGTCATGGGGAACGCTTTCAACATTGCACTGGTACTTTGTACCTAGTTGATATCATGTTCTTTTGTCTATGGATGTCGTCGGTGTGAAATGAAAGGGGAGCTTGTAAGTCCATGGAGTTATGCATGTGTGTTAGAGAAACGCCTGGGCCGTTGGTCTAATCCATGCTGACATGGTGGAAACCTGCAGCGTAACCATAATGAGCATCTATGAAGCATTCTTCTTATAAAAAAAAGATTCCAATATTGAGAAAAAAGAGAAAAAGAAAAAAAAGATTATGAAAAGAGGAAAGAGAGAAAAAAGCACCATATTCCCATGGTAAATAAGAAGATTGCTGAGGTGCTTGTTGTCTGCTTTCCTTGTCATTTTGATATGGGGATTCTTCCGTATCATCGGGCATGGGGTACCCCGTTGGCGGTTCTCTTTGATACACATATGCTTACGATGACAAGAACTTACCGGTGACTAAACTTGAGTAGCATGAGGAGCGGCCCTTGTATTCAAGGGACATGAGATTCTCAATTTATAACTTGTCAAGCATATCCTCATATTTGATCACTTTAACCTTAATCACCTAAAGATGCATATGATAGGGGCAATGAGAGATGAAAGCTAGTAAGTATCATAATTTTTGGGAGCTCTTTATGAGACTTGCAATCCCTGCTTCCCTCTGTGAAGGGCCTTTCTTTTACATTTTAGTTGAGTCAGTAAACCTATTCCCTTCTATCTCAGCAAGTATTTTGAGTTGTTGCGTTTCATTCATTCATATGATGATTTATTCAATCATGTTTATTATGTTCCTTGTTTTGCACTTTGCTCTTATCTTGATGTTTACTACTTTGAAAGCTATCATTGAAAACCAGTTATTTGTGAACTCCAGCAAATTATCAACTATTCTTCGACCAAGAGCTAAGTTTGCCATTACCAATTATGATTCACTTTATGTATCTTTATTGTGTTTCCTTTACTTATTGCAAGTTAAGTTATATAATAGTGAGTTGTCTTCTATTATGATCTATGTATTGATGAATGTGATGCTTCTTGTCCGTATTCTTTTATCGACACTTCACTCCATAAACCTGAGGCCATGTTTATTGAGCTCAGTTTACAGGGACAAGCGAAGTCTAAGCTTGGGGGAGTTGATACGTCCATTTTGCATCACTATTCTATGTCATAATTCACTGTTATTCATTGATATATTTCATATTAAGAGGTGATACTTATGTTATGTCATCTATTTTTGCATGGTTGATGACTTTTGGAGCATGGACCGCTGTAGTCAGGATTCTGATGGAAAAGGTGCTGTTTGGAGGCAAAATTCACGAAGATCAGAAAATCTGGGAAAATATACGGAAAATCCTATTTTTCCAGAAGACGAAGGCTGCCAGAAGGAGGAGTGGTGATGGGCCACAGGGGGCCCACACCACCCCCTGGCGCGGGCCACCCTAGGCCACGCCACCAGGTGGTGTGGCCGCCCTGGCCCACCTCTAGCTCTCCCCTCTGGCGTATATATTCCTCCCAAAACCGTAAGACTCGGGGAGCGACCACAAAAAGATTCCGCCGCCTCTGCGGGGCGGAAAACATCGAGAGAGAAAGATCTCTCCAGCAAACAGATTTCTGCCGGGGGAATTCCTTCCCGGAGAGGGGAGATCGTCGCCATCATCACCACCATCAAGCTGGACTTCATCGGGATCATCACCATCATCACCATAAGCACCCTCATCACCATATCCATATTGTTGTAACAATTGGGTTGAATCTTGCATAGTTCTTAGGGCAAACTTTCCCGGTGTTGATTACTCTTTGTAGTTGATGCTATTGAGTGAACCATTGAATTATTGTTTATGTTCAGATTGTTATACATCATTATTCCATCTCTGATCATGATCCATATGATGTCTTGTGAGTAGTTCGTTTTGTTCTTGAGGACATGGGAGAAGTCATGTTGTTAGTAGTGGAGTTGTGTTGAGAGAGATTTAATAGTTTGATATTTAAGTTGTGGTGTACTTCTTCTAGTGGTGTCATGTGAACGTCGACTACATGACACTTCACCTATATGGGCCTAGGGGAATGCATTGTGTATTTGGCTACTAATTGTAGGGGTTGCCGGGGTGACAGAAACCTAAACCCCCATTAGGAAACCATTGCACAAGGGACGTAAGGGTCTTAGAGTTTAAAGCTGTGGTTAGGTTTCTACCTTAATTACTTTCTTGTACTTACGGATGTTTGCAAGGGGTATAATCACAAGTATGTATTAGTCCTAGGAAGGTCGGTACATTAGCACAGGTTCACCCACACAACACTTAGCAAGCTAAGGAAGATTAATCAACTATATGAAGCGAAACCACTTGACAGTCTTCCCATGTGTCCTCGAGAACGTTTGGTCATCTTAAGTAATACAACTAGCTTGTCCTTTGCTGCATAAAGGATTGGGCCACTTGCTGCATTTATTCTTACTATCTTTTATTTACTCATACTTTGTTTACTTGCTTTATCAAAAAACCCTAAAAATCCGTTTGCTAAGTATTTGCAGAGAATTCCTAATCCATACCACTAGCCAGCACATTCTGCTCCTCGTTGGGTTCGACACTCTTACTTATCAAAAATACTACGATACACCCTCTATACTTGTGGGTCATCAGTACGATGAAATAATTCTTGACAGACACGTCGAGTGCTCACACTTATACACTGGGATTCGATTCTATAAGACCTCCGTGGCATGAGTCGAATTACGCTAGCACTTTTCTGAATTCGAGTCTGGGGACTCGAGTTTGAGTAGATTGCGTTGTTTTGCCCTAAGGTAGTTATCTGATCCAGGTACATCGGATGAATCAGGCATGTATATCAACAATCCCTATGACATAAATTAGAGCACTCAAAAACATGCTCAAATAAGCACTTGAAGGTTTCATAAGTCTCCACTCGAATCTGCGATTCGACCGGACACTCAAGGGCTACTGACATGGGCATACCTTACAAGTACTCGAGATCAGCATATACGGTCCAGCCTAGAAGAATCCCACGACGTTGCTAAGGCCCAGTCAAGATTCGGGTGACCTTGGAGACTTCGACTGCTTGTAGCACATGGCAAACTAAAGATAGAAGTTTAAAGGGAAAACCCTAATATGTAACCGACTCGGCCTGCTATCCCGACACCTAGCCTATCTATAAGGCTAAGAGGGGGCGGCGAGGAGGACAATCCTCAACCTTAGTTTCCACACCATCGCCAGATTGCATTTGCGCACCCCTATAACTTTCGACTCCTCGATAATTCCAAGAGCATACAAGCAGGAGTAGGGTCCTCTGCGAGGCCTGAACCTAGGTAAACCTTGAATCCCTTATGTGCTTGTTTGCTAGCCGATCAATGCCTCTAGAGCTCCCCACTTCCTCGTACCTAAGTCCATCTGTGATGGGCATTGATGAGTTAACCCCTCGTTAAGTGGTATTAGAGCCCGATCTTTGCGTAGTATGCTAGTACGGATAGACACATGCAGAGTGTGGGCATTGATACCTTAGTTGTTATCTTCCCACGTGTATTTTTCTATATCGCGGTACTATGAGATGAAGCGGCCCGAACAGACCTTACGTGTAATCTTACGCGAGACTAGTTCCACGCTCAACATACGGCTTGTACCGTATAAGTGGATAGCGGGTGTCTGTCTCTCTCAGAGTAGTTGATATATCATCTACAATGGAAGTCCCCTAAAGGGGTGTAGTGGAGACAACTATTGGATCCATATTGTGGTTGGAGGTTTGTAGGTAGAAACATTCTATTTGCAAAGCCTAAACAACCATGTAAAATCTGCAATAGATAAAGTAGAGGCATCTAACTTTATGTTGTAGGGGAGGCTTTTTTATGTGATATGGTTACAGTCGTGAATGAGGTAAGGTAGTTTACTTTTATTATTACTAAGTAGTATAGTCGTAGTCATTGTGAAGATGAACGACAAGACCAGTGGCGTTGTGGACTTGGCGTCAAACTGGAGCACTTGATGGAGATCATGGAGTGTGAAGACAACCATGTGACATCATGTTTATATTAGATATGATTTAATCTTTGTCTGCATCTTGTTTGAGTGATAGTATTAGATACACAACAATACCATTTAAATAGGATGATCCCTAATTAATACCAACATAGTGTTCTTCCATTAGTGTGCAACACCAAGAAAGTTCGTCGTTATGAAGCAGGCCATGATGATCGGGTGCTAGACATATCTATGTTCACATATGGTGGGTGCAAGCCATGGATGCACAACGAATACAGTATGGTTGGGTTGGCGAGCCTAGCATGTACAGACATGGCTCGGAACACGAAGATCGAAAGATCAAGCACGAGTCACATGGATGATGTGATCGACGGATATAGTCCACCCCGACAGCCGCATCAAAGGCCGTGACAATTGGGGATGATGTGGTGTAAAGGGGTTATGTAATCACTAAGCTATCTTTAGGGATGATAGTCTAAGTACGAGCTTGTTTGTCAATATGATAACAAATTTGAACTCCAATTATGAACTTAGTCTAAGTCCTTTTGCAAATGTCTTATAGAATATGGCCATCCCTTAGTTCAGGACATCTTTGGTCCACTAATGAATGGGGAGAAACTTAAATTAGATGGGTCGAATTTCATCGATTGGTACGAACGCCTAAGAAGGATTCTCATAGAAAACCACCTCCTATATGCCCATTGTGGACCCCTGGAAGATTTCCCTGATGAATCCGACGGTAGAGAAGATATGACTCTTTGTTACCATCGTGATACCTTCACCAAGGTCGAACCCAAAGCTGGGATCATCGTCAACAGAAAAGGTATATGTGATATACAAGTAATAAATGTTTCCATGAAACACTTATGCAATTTTCAAGTATTGGATACTTAATCTTGTTTTATTGAAAACATGACCCTCTACATGAGAGTTACAGAACGGAACAAGGTGATGATGGCATGATGACGGCAAACAAGCTAGTTGATGGCCAATGATACTCCTTCCCTCGAAGTTATCATTAGGATTAGTAGATTTGAATAAAATCTTTGTAATCAAGTGTGTGAAACTTATTAGTGTGTCTTGCTTATTGTGAGACAGTTATTCATATTAATAAGAAACAATTCAGTTGTTCTGTTTTTTGAATAATTTCTTTTATGATTCACATTGGGATTATAAACAAGTTATTCTAGTCTTTATCTGTATGATAAAAAGATGTTTATAAAAATTGCCAAAAGATATTCAAGTTTAAATATTGAATAACACTATTGTTTAAGTCATTATGGTTATTGCATGTTAATGAAAATCGGGGTCTTAGATATTTGATCTAGAGACTTTGCAAAACCATATCCCGTTGAGCAGAATGACTAAAACTCTGCATCCTGGTAAAATGTTAATATGTGAAGCATTGTTAAATTATATATATATATGATGTATTGTATTTTCAACAAATAGTGGAAATCATTATTTTATAAACTTCATGGTGAGTTTAAGTAAATATGTGTATTTACTTAATGAAACACATGTTCAAAACTATTTTAGTTGTTGAAATGATTTCATAATGAAGTGGATATAAAATTAACAATAATTCCAAAGTCTCTACGATTTGATCAAAGTGATTTAGAATTCAAGTTAATATCCAATTGGCATAAAAGGACTTGCAAAAAACTGTTTCACGAATTATGATAGTTAGACAAATTCGGAGTGCGTTGAATTGTCTGAATATCATATTCATAGTGTATGAAATACATTTGGTCCAAAATGATCTTCTGATGGAATAACATTAAGAATTAGAGTTTAGAGATTGAATTAGTAAACACTCAAAAGTATTAGGAACATCTAAAGATTCACGGAAACATCACCATATGAGATATGGCAAGCTCGAGTTTCTAGAGATTTCGATAGTTCGAGATTGTTGCGAATATTAAATCTTTGTGGTGTATTCTTAGTAAGATTATGAATACAAATTCCAAACTAATACTCGAAGAAGACAAAGTTGGTATTGTCTCAACGTGGTACTTCTTTGAGAAAGTGTCTTCTTATAGGAGTGTTAGTGGAAGGTATAAGTGTAACCATAAGTTTCTTCTAATACTTTAGAAAGTAGGATTTAATAATTTGTTCTGCCATTTGTAAAATTTCATTCTTGATTCACTTGTCCTATTATTGGAATAAGACATACCTACGAACTACAAAGAAAGATTGATGGACCTAAGTACAAGAAATGACCTAGAGTCATGAAATTGGCAATGGACTGATCAAAATTGCAAAGTCTTCAAAAGTTTGAAGGAATGGTTGTAACTAGTACAACAGGTAGATTTTGACCAATCAAGAATTGTTGAAGTCTTGCAGCACAAAGATTCTCGATTTGATGTCAGATCAAAGAATTTTGGATTTGCCAAGATTGTTGAGAAAGTTTGCAAATTGAGTGGGATCTAAGAAGTTTTCCAAGTTGAATATGTGGACGTCGTATTTGAGTGGCAGATGAGTGATATCCTAGAATATCAAATATTGATGAAATATTTGAGTGGGGTGTAACAATGTTCTTGAATATGTGATTGGCATATACAATGTGTTTGGTATTAGGAATGATTAGATCATTATATGGATGAAATTTAACATACATTAAATATAGTGGATCTATGTGATTAGATCAGGATGTTTAATAAACATTAAAATGTCAAAATACTTGGAGTATTCTGAAAGAAGTTTAGGAGGACCTAGTTGAGAATTTGAAAATAGTTTAGAATTGATTCAAGTGAAGAATTGGTTCTTACTTGAGCAATTAGCAGAAGTATTGAGTAGTGACTCAGTATTCATAAACTGTGGTTAAAAAGGAAGGAGAGATGCATCGCATCACCTGTGGCTTGGCCATAGGTTTTCTAGAAAAACCCTTGTTATTTATACTTGACATAATGTGACCCAAGTTCTTAATGTAAAAACCATTTTCTAAGTGATTAAAGTTAATCGCTGAACTAAAGTTAAGTTTAGCGCAAAGGAAGCATGGTCAGGGATCAAAGTTGCAAATATTGCAATTTGATCAAAGTCCATATCTATAGAAGTATTAGGATACTTCAGCGTTAGCAAGTATGGTTTTGGTTTAAAGAAAGTTTGACTTTTGACTATGTGTATTTTACAGTTATACATGACATCTTGAAAGTTCAATTGACTGATAGATCGTCATCGTATATACTAGAAAATAGATGTCTCACTTTGTCACCAAAATGCTAAAACACATTATATAATAATGGTGTGAATGTCAAAATAGGTGACAGTAATGATTTGCAAAATAGGACCTTATGAATCTTGTAAAACATATTTAGGATAGGAAGTCCTCCAAGAGCAAGCATGATCAATAAATGCATATGAGATATGGTTTATGATTAGAAGCAATGCAGCTAGATTATTTTTACTCTAGTGCAAGTGGAAGACTGAAGGAGATATGCCCTAGAGGCAAATAATAAAGGGGTTTTATTATCATATCTCATTAGTTCATAATAGTTTATATCATGCTATAAATGTATCAAGCGGAAACATTGATACATGTGTGGTATATAAACAAACCCAGGTCCCTAGTAGCCTCTATTCAATTAGTTCATTGGGCAACTGATGATCAAGGTTTCCTTATCATGGTGTTGTTGAAGCCAACTAACAATGAAGTCATATCATTTAGAATGATGTGATGGACATTTCCCACCAATGATTGTTGCAACATGATCATGTCACTTAGTTCACATTGCAATTGTCAGAAACAAAGTGTCCTAATCCTTAGACAGTGAGATCATATTAATAATTGTTACCGGAGGATTGCTTTGACTGCATCAACCATCATTTCCGTGACTGGGTGACCATAAAGGTGCATGTTGGATAGTCCGAAGGAGCAGGTTGAGGCCTATGCATCAAGATCGGATTTGTTCTCCTGTGTGACGGGAAGATACACTAGGCCAACTTGGTGAATTACATCCATAAGATGCACAGCGTATGACTAGGTCATGGGGATGGAATTTCACGTGAACGAGTAAAACAATACTTGGTGGAAATGAGATTGAACGAGGTATCATGATACCAATGATCAGATATCAAACAAGTCTTGTATCACGCAACAAAGGGAATTGGACATATCGTCTAAGGTTAGACACGACGGTGATTTGTGGAGTGCATAGGGGTCAATATGGGCATCCCGGTCCCGCTACTGATCATTGATCGAGATCATGTCTATGAAATTCCTGAACCATAGGGAAACACGCTTAAGGGCACTACGATGCTTGGAGATCTTCTTGTAAAGATGAAATCACAATTGAGAGAACCAGAATTTTTCTAGAGAGAAAAGAACCGAAGGTTGTTCGAAGAAGAAAGAAAGAAGGAAAATACCGAAAAGAGTTTCAGATAAATGGAAATTTACAATATGCATTGATTATATGTTAATTGTGAATTAATATATACTAAATAAATATTAAAATTAAAATTTATAGTGCGACTTCCTCATTAGGACAAAATCCTAGAGGGTTTTGACCCAAGAGGAAACCGCAGGGAAAAAGGACCACAAAAGGGCAGCAAACAGTCGCTAATGGGCTGAATTGCCATAACCCACACAGGCGGTCTAGCACTTCGTGCCGCGCAAGCGGCTAGCCACTAGATGTTGCTCACAGGCCACAGTCACTCGGCCTAGCCCGGGCACGAGGTTGTGCATCACGTGGGGCGGTGGCTAGCTGAGGGCTAGCTGGGCTGCCACACACTAGAGGCTGGCCCACCTGGGCGCTGCATCGATGGCCGCTGTGTTGTGTGCCAACGGACCACGCGAGCATGCCAGATGGCCCACCCTGATTCGCTGGCCGCTAGTAGGCCATGAGTAGGCCCACGCGGGCGATGGCAGCTGCTTAGGATGTTGTTGCCTGTTGTTGCTTGCTATGCCGAGCTGGGCCTTGGCCGCAGTGGCCCACATAGCTACCCCATTGGCCCACCCGGCCAGCACCCCAGTTTCCCCCCTTTTCCTTTATGTTTTAGTATCATATGGCTAACCCAAAGGGGAGGGTACACCTCCCCCCGCCTATTTAAATGGGTGCCCACGGGTGGGATTAAACACACCAACAAGATATTCTCTAAGGCAATTTTCCTTAGAGAAAATTTCCCTCTCTCTCTTAATTCCCTTTGCGGTGGCACGGTCCCGGAGAAGGACTGTACATGCAAAGTTAACACCACTGTGGCACGCTGTTGTGCTGTGGGGATTCTAGCCAGGAGGTCTACTTCTGGATCCTCGGCAGGGATCAGATCCCGAGAGTCCTTGTATTGCACTGTATGTGTGTGATAATTCGGGGAGCTACCATTAGCAGGAATTTTTTGTGTGTCTCTCTCCAATGGTTTTAGTAATTTCTTGCAACCAACCTTGTTCAAAGGGAAGAATAAGAAGTTAATTCAAGAGTTCAAGGGAGAGAAGGTGTCAAGGTAAAAACTCGTTAGTACTAGATGAGTAAGGTAATCAAAAACTTGTTTTTCCGCGTTTTAACTATCGTTTGACATTTTTCGCTTGCATTTTTGAACTCCTCTAATTTTTCTAAAGCTACTGCCAGCTTGATACCTTCGATCTGGATTACAGATGTAGTATCGAATCCTCAGGAAGCAGAAGCATAGTGAAGTTACTTTAATGGACCTTCAGGAGTTTTAGAATTACATTTGTGTTTTTACCGGACCAAGAGTTTGCGTCTTTTGTTGTTGTCTATAATGGAGAGAGAGAGCCTAGGGCGTTCAGTTTCACTTGTAGCTGTGTAAAACATCTGTTAGGAAGAACTTACTAGTCTCATCCATAGAAGAAAGAGAACTAATGATATGTATAGTGACATCACCGTTAATCCCAAGTAAATAACGCACATATAGCCGTACTACCCCTTCTGTCGCTGGGGTTCCCAACCTGCAGATTAGTCATTACTCATTCTCCCTATACCTGGCTCAATCCTCGAGGTCTTGGGGTACCTGACAAGTCTTTAGATTGAGGCAAGAGAGGATACAATAATCATCATGTCATACAAACTAATACATGAGCCCATCTATGATAAATAACATGCACAAAAGCTACATGGCTAGGCCTAAGCCCTTAGCCCAAGGAGAATTACTCACACATAGAGATGAGATCAAAGATCATAAACACTGTAGTGGAAATCATGAGATTGATAGCAAATAGTCTTACAATGTCGCCAATCAAAGACGAGATCTACTATTACAAGTGGTGGAATATGGCTATGGTGGTGGAGAAGGGTTTGGAGATTAGATCTAAGTCTATTCCTCCGACGGCTCTTTGGTCTGGTGGATGGAGATCTGGAGGCGGCTGATGATTAAGGGAAGGGCAAGGATCCTTTCTCATCACTTGAGGCCTCTTTATATAGGGGTCCCTTCACGAAAGTTGTTCTGTTTGACCTAGCGGTGTGGGGCCCCCAGATTAATCCTCCGAGAATCCCTATTATGCATACAACCATGATCCCATGATCAGTTAGTCGTGGCACATAACCGACAAGTATCAAAGTAAACATCCATTAATTACTCGGATACAAGTCATACCTTAATTTGCCATTACGGCTACAGCAGCAACAACAACGGAAAATTCTTAAGCATAGTGCCCGATCTGTGCCTTGATCTACAAGCAACTGACTAGGAGAACGCCCTAGCTCGCATAGTCATCCACTTCACCTTATTCTCGATATCTGACCAAGTTAATAGACAGGGACAATGCCAGTGAGTACTTTGAATGTACTCGCAAACCACCTTAAAAGAATAATAAAACAAGAGGATATGCAATATGGCTATGGCAGTAGGTGGGATCCAATGGAGGTTCTTTTCTCAAATAGTTTCTCTTGTAGATATAGCACCTACATATCTTTGTTGAAAACTTTTGTAAAACATTTTGGAAACCTTTTTGAAAAGTTTTGGAAGCACTAGGATTGGGTCACCCATTTGTTTTGTCCTTCCGGTCATCCCATGACCAAACTCCTTTCCTTCCTTTCTGACCATTCCATGGTCAAAAAAATTCCAAAGCCATTGCTTTTCCGAAATCCTTTTTGAAAACAAAACCAGCACCGCTCTACAGAAATTTGTCCAACCCGTCCATAACCATGGACACGTCTATTCGAATAGATTTACACTCTGCAGAGGTTGCACACTTTACCCACACCATCCGGGTACACTACCCAGATCTACACCTATCGTGGGTCGAGTAACCAATCAAGACTCTCCGGATGCCCACTCCAATATAAGTGCCGACCCTATGAGTGTTGTTCCCCTCAACACCAGGACGCCCTATATAGTTCTCAAGACAACCGGAGCACTTTTTCCACTTCCCAAGTGTGCGCTTTCAATGAGGGTCTCATAGTAACGCGTGGAGGCCCGTAGACCCTTCATTCCTTCTCCAGGTCGATGTCTCACATGGACCCTTACAGGAGAAGGCCCACCCTCCAGGGATTTTTATCCCCCGTAGTCGTTGCGAGGCAGCTTATACCAGAATAAACAAACATCAAATCCAACCCTGTCCCATTCCAGAGTAATGTGGTTGCACGGGTTAAGTTGTTATAGCTAAACTGCAAAGAACCAGGTGCGTTTTTGTAAACCTTTTTCCTCTAGCTTTCCTTCGGCATTTTGTAAAACAAAACCTTTTTATTTCTCAACATCTCTTGGGAGGTCCCACCTCACCAAGGTTTTATCATAAAACATTTGGTAAAACTTTTCCGGGGTCTTCCCATCCTATAGCTTTGCTTCGGCTAAAACAGGGTCTCTAAAGGGTTATGGTGTTATACACCATCTATTCTACTAGAGGCCAGTAGGTGTCATCAAGGGGGTTATACTTAATAGTACAAAAGTGTAATAGTTCGGAAGAGCCAAACCACTACCATATATACATCAACATATAGTAAAACAGTGCAGTTTTCATAAACAGTAGATAAAACATGCATAAGTAAAACAGTAGGACAAGGCTTATGAGCAAGAAGGTGGCTTGCCTGTGATCAACAGTATGGCATACATGTCCCTAGACTTCTTCTTAGAATACCATAATAATCAATATTAACCACATCGTCTGATCTCCGATTTCATCGCAACTATCGTCGTCAAGTTAGCACATGCAAGCAAGCAAAAAGGGCATAATCAACACGAGGCATACAAGCAGACATACATACAGCAAGCAATTGAACAATCTCCAATTAAGGTTCAATAGTTTTAGAGAGGATTGGATTTAGGAGATTGAGATGGCCTTGGAGAAGGGGATGAACACCCCTTAGGGTTTATAGTCTAGAAACAACCTAAGAGATGGGTTTTGGACCAAGAACATATTCTGTATGATACCATTGTGTAAAAATGATATCAACAGATAGGAGTTGGTAAAATGAAACCAAAAAAAGTGGTTTCACTATTTTCTCACTTTTCTTGAAATACTTATGAATTTCCTAGTGATAAAAGCTCTAGTTTTAGGAAATAATTTGCCAGAAAAGTTCTGGATCTCCAAAACGTTTTTCCTTGGATTGTTAGGTAGGGTTTGAGGTACTGGTTCAGTGAGAGTTGCAATCAAGTTATAAAAATTACTAGAATGCCCTCTGGAAATTCCCAAAGGCAATTCTAGAGTCAATTTGTCTTTTTCACCAGATTTATTCTATAGAAGATTTTGGTTTGATTCCAAAGACACATTGTAGGTATTTAGAATACCTTTCTGTAGAGATTTGAATTAACCTTTTTGGAGTTGTGGAACTACTGTGATGATTTATCTAGTGATAACACTATGGACAAAAATGTTTAATTCATTAGAAATCCTCAGAAGCTCAAAAAATATTGATCTCCTGGATTTTGGTAGTACTGAGTGTACCACATCACATAGAGTTGGAATGAGGTCAAAACAACTCATGGTTTGCTCTAGGGAATTTTCTAAAGTCAGATCAGAGCTATTTTTGCTAAAGATAAAGTGATGTTCACCTTGGCATGGGACAAGGTCTAGATGGTAGGCCTATAGTTATGCTATCAGCGAAACTTGGTTTCATCCCTGTTGGAGATGTGTATCTCACTCAGGAATTTATTTACTAGAAATGGTACATCTTGGTAAATAAATCTACAGAAAAGATATTAGTGGTATTAGGCCAAACTTTTGGTACAACATGATTGGCAAAACAGGTGGCTCATGGGTAAATTTAGATATGGGCATAACCTGGTATTTTCCATTTTTAAAATCATTTAAACCCTAGGTCAATATTCTGGATCAGGAATTGATAAAGGAAAATAACAGGGGGTAGCCGGGCCGGATCCAGCAGGGAGTTGGGCCGCGCCGGGGGAATTCTACCCACCTAGGCAGCGCACGTGTGGGAGGCAGATTCGAACCCACCAGGTGGCGTCCAGCCGCCAGAGACGGGAGCCAGCGAAGCGGTATCAGGCGCTGCGGGTCGTTCGATTAGAATCGAATCGACGGCGTAGGGCCGTCGTTTAGCTCTGGCCGAGAACAGGGGAGACCGAACCCTAGGTCACGGCGGTGGGGGTCCAGGAGCTCACCTGGGTGCGGGAGGGCCGACGGGGAAGTGACGAGGCGATGCAATCGATGCAGCGAGCCGTACGGTGGCGGAACAGCTTCGGGAGCTCGCCGGGTGGCCTCCGGTGATGCTGCATGCCAACTACGAGGTCACTGAGGGGTGTGGGGAGGTCCGGGTAGTCTCCCTGGCGGTGCATGCGGCAGGGCTGAGGCTCTAGAACGCCGGGTTTGCAGTTGAGGCTCCGCTCAGTCTCAAGCTTGTGGCGGTGGCCTCCGGTGAACCTACGTAAAAGGGAGATGCATGGCATGATGAGTAGTGAGAGAGGAGCGTACTAAAGAGAAAAAAGGGGCAGATATTTCCAGGATTCGTGATAACCTTTCTCGAAGTACAACCAACCCGAGAGGAGTTTTCTCTCCTTGCATGATGGGAGGGGGCAGTGTGAGAGAGCAGAGCTCGAGGGGGTGAGGCTAGATTGGTCTAGGAGAGAAATGAGAGGGAAGGGGAGATCTAGTGTGGCCTCAGGCCATTTATACCGAGAGGGAGTAGTCCATGGGGGAGTAGGTCCATTTGAGGGGAAGGGAGGGAGGTGTGAAACCAGAGGGAGGATGTTGTGGGCGTGGAGAGTGGTTTCTGGTTGTGTGCCAAGGGGGGGAGGAGGGACAGGGGCTACTGCAGCCAGCCTTGAGTGCAAAGGCAAGTTGTGGTTGTCCCTCTCTCTCTCACTACCAACAAGGACAAAGAGACAAAAGGAGGGGTTGCTATAGTGGTGATACAGGGTATGGTCGACCTGGGTGTGTCATGGTTCTGAGGAGTAGTGTTTAGCAAGATTGGGAGGAGGTAGGAGGGGTTTTACAAGTGATTACAGGGATATGCTCAAATCTGCCTCAAATGATGATCAATAGCTACTTCTAGGATTTTGATCTTGACCAAGTGAGATAATAGTTCCGGGAGATGGGTATGGTCATGGTACACCTCCATGATTTATTTTAGATTTACTGGATGATTTTTGGTTCACTTTTTATCAATAATCCAAAAAGTGCTAAAAGGGTTTTCAGAAGCTTATTTGATATTTTTGAATTGTACAAGGTGAGTTTTTTATGTGAGATGGTTTTAGATATGACTACCCACTTAGGGGATCCAAGATTTATTATGGCTTAAAAGTATTTAAAATTATTCCATTTCTACCATTTAAGAAAATAGGCAAAAAGAAATAATAAAGATCCTCAAAACTATTTATTTTTTAGATGGGAAGGTAAGGTATGATATATGGACGTCAATTGAGCCAAAATTTGGAGAAGTGTTTTGGCAAAAACCAAACTTTCCTTTATGGAAGGAGTTTTGAGGTTTTTGTTGATTAAAGGGATTTAAGAGGTTTTGGGCCAAAATAATTATTAATAAACCTTGGTAAATCCTTATAAGCAAGGTAGATGATGTACACAAGGTGTAACAAGCACTTTCAACCTTGGGAAATGGAAATTCAACTTGAATTAGGTGGAAAACAAGGAAGTGATGATCTAGCGTGATGTTATTTTCATACCACCAAAACCTTGTGGGATCTTTGAGCTTAGATCTCCCCTTGGGGCATGGAGTATACGGATGTATAGACCAAGTGGTGTAGATCTCAATGGTGTAGAGGTTTGAGTTTCATCCTGCTTGAGCTCACCAAGAGAGGCTTTCAAACTTTGAATAAAATAAGCCTGCCAAAGCAGATTATCAGATAGCCTTGAAAACCTTGTGGGTTTAAGAAGCACAAAGATCCACTTGGAACAAGTGAAGTAGGTATTGATAGACCTATATTATTAGAACACAACCATGCAAAGAGTGTGTCCATAGGGGGTAGGATGAGGGTGTGAGCTTCTGTCAAAGTGGGCATGTTGACTAGATTTGTAGGAAAAGTTATTTTCTTGCCTTCAAGATCATCAAGAACAAGTGGCTTATAGGGTGATCTAGCCAAGGGCAAGAGTGGGCATGGGTAGTCCTTAAGATGGTCTACAAGATGGTTCCAATGCATTTCCAAAAATGCACAAGGGTTGAGAAAAGTAGGCACTCAAAATGGTGATGTTGGAAATAGTTTTCTAGACTTAGCCAAATTTGACAGACTTAGGGTTTTTGACTAGAATGTGCGTGGTGGTGATGATTTTGAGGGGTTGCAAGGTACCAAAGCATCATCAAGTGGATGATGTTTAAGTGTAGATTTAGTAGGAAGGATCCTTTCTTGATATTGGTCTTCATTGACTTGGAAGCTTCTAGAAGGGATCACTTCAGAAGGGGTCTGGTGTCGTGGTGGTGTCACGGCAGATGCCATGGATAGGCTAAAGGTGGGGACTATATGCACTAGAGGGATCCAGGGAGGGATAGTGTGGTGATTCCACACACAGATGCTTTGTATTCACCAAGCTAGATGAGTTTACAAGTGCTCCTTGAGTTGTATTGGGGAGAGGAGGAAGAAGGAACTCTCTTACTCTCACCACTACCTATCTCCCAGGAACCAACTACTCAAATGCCAACCAACCCCTTCTACAGAGGCCCTAGCGCCCCTTATATAGGGGAGGCTAGGTCTCCAATTAGGGCATACGTGGAGGCATATTCCTGGGAATATGCCTCTTCCCAAAAATAGCAAACCGACCAGATCACTTTTCGCCTCCGTAAGCCATGCAGAGGCTACGTAAGCCTCTGCGGCGCCAGTGTCATCCGACACAGGGCCAGTCACCCTTGTCGGCCACGCCTCGGTGGTCCTAGCCTCTGTTCGCTTCGCTCATGCTCCAGCGTACAGCGACCACCTTTTGACCAGCGAGATACCTTCCTTCTCCTGCAAGCCTGATATAACCCGGATCGTGCCAGGTTAATCCGGCCACACGAGTACCTGCATACAACTTACATAAGTCTTGTCGGCATACGACATACGTCGGCTGGGACTCAGTTAAGTGGACATCCTCTGGTCTGGGTACTCCGTGATTCGGCCTGCCTTGAGGTGACCCGGCCAGCATTCGCTTTGACCTTGCCATACCTCGGCTAACTCGGCCTTTATACCCCGGCGTGACCCTACCCGGGGGTATCCCCCCAACATTAGTCCCCGAAGCTGGTGCGGTCTTAGCAGCTCCAGCCGCTAAGGCCACGGCAGGTTCAATTTACCGAGCCTTTTACTCCCTTTTCCGAGTTACCTCATATCCTGGATTTCATTGGCTAGCTTTTCCCTTGGCACATTCTGAGTTTTCACTCGCTGGCCGGGTCACCCTTTAGTTTTCCGGGTTATCCTTCCTTCTCTCGTACGCTTCCCCACGTGGAGGGTAATCATTATCTTGCCTCATTTTAAGGGCTTGTGCCAGTTACTGCTGCGATTAATGTCAGGTGTTACTGTTGCACACGTCACGTTGTGGCTGTCGCCTCGTTAACTATATCATCATGTTGCGTCATGGGATCTCCTACGCCCTGTGGCCCTTCTTGTGGCTTGCCTGTGATTGGCTGACCCGGCAGATACACGGCCACACCGTGTGGCCTCGCTGCATCGCATGATCCCACTACCCCCGCTAGGGCATGGTTAAATAGGGGAGGGGCACGCCCCTTGGTCTTTTTCCCCTTCTCGCGCCCCTCTGCCTCTTCTTCTTCCTAACAACAGCGCCGCCACCGCCACATCTGCTTAGCAGCGCCGCTGCCGCACCATTCCTTTTCGCACCTGCATCACTGCCACTCCCGTGCAGCTCCACCGCCACAAGTCCGCGCCAGTCCAAGGTCCTGCCCCCACCACCGATAGGGCCGGTGAGGACAGCGATTTAGAGATGACTGAAGAGGAGCTTGCCGTCGCGGAGGCGGAGATGGAGGAGGGGCAGAGAACGCAGAACGCGTCGCTTGGGCTGGTTCCTGGGTGTGCCAGGACGACCTAGACTGGCTATACCGCAGGCGCCGCATCCCTGAAGGCGTGGTTACCCGCCTCGCCACCGAGGAGCTCGCTCCCTCACCCAATCCGGGTGAGTTCGTAGTGTTCCTCTCCCATTTCCAGCGCAGCTTCGGCCTCCCCGTCAGCGATTTCTTCCATGATTTCCTTGATATCTATGAACTTTAACCACACCATCTCCCGGTGAATGCCATCACATCCCTTTCTTCCTTTGCCTCCACCATCGAAGGATATGTCGGATTGTGGCCCACTAAAGAACTCTGGATCCGGTTCTTCGGTCTACAAAGGAACGTGATTCTGAATAAACAGCTTGACCTGGAGGACAAACATCTGACTCAGTTTGGTGCTGCCTCGATTTTCCCCCGAAAACAATCCGTCTTTCCCTGGGTCACGGGGCTTGACTCCTGTAAGGATTGGGCCCGAACTTTCTTCTATGTCAGAAATGGCACGAATGAAGATCTGATCCAGCTACGCCCCTATGCTCCGGGTCCTCCTAATCTGGATTTGTGGGACCGGGTTTCCAAGAAACCCACTGTCTTGGCAAATCAAGTCAACAAACGGTTTCAGGAGCTGAAGGATGCGGGGCTGCGCAACGAGGACGCCATGATCACATTCGTCCGCAGCCGAATCTCCCCTCTCCAGAAATGCACACACAAGATTTGCCACATGAGCTAGCGCCTTGACCCCAACCGGACCTCATCCTTTGAACTGAACAATACCGAGATATTCCGCCGGGTCAAGGCCCTTTTCACGACTGACAAAAACTTCTCCGCTTATTGGGAGTGGGGGATAGATCATTTCTGCCGGGACAAGCCTCCTCCTATGGTAACTCTCATGTTCCAATCTCTTTCCGAGTTATATTCCATGCCGGAGTAAGTTATTATTTTGATCCTTCTGTATTTCTCTCTTAGCTGTTTATTTAGCAAACTTTTGAAGATGGCACCGAGCATTCGCTCAAATGGGCGAAGGATCGACTTGTGTCGGACGAGGAGGAGCCGGATTAGGAGATGTTCCTGTCATTCCCTGATGCAACCAAACGACCCACTGGTAACTTCTCTTCTTTAAGAGATTGGCCTAATGATGGAGATGATTCCGACGTTGAGGTGATGAAAGCATTTGACGTTGTACCCCTTTCTTACGCCTTTCTGGCTTAAGCTAACCTGGGTGGGCAGATCCATGAAGACCCTCCTCTTGCCATGGGTGAGCCGGTCCCATCCGCGTCTAAGAAACAGGCTGCCACTTCTGTTGCTTCCTTCGGACCTGCCAAAACGACCAAGAGGAGGAAGAAGTCCGCAGATAAGACCGCCACCAAGCCTCCGACAAAGGCCATAGTTCGGAGAGGTCGCAAGCCCAAGGAGCCTTTGACTTCTGACGAGTAAGTCACTTTCTTCTTCATCTAATTTTCTGCTTCGTGCTTTGCTATTCATATGTTTTTCCTTTGTTGTAACTCATTATTCATCGTTTGATTTGGCAGGGCTGCAGTGGAGGTTCCCCAGAGCGGATCCAGCATCGCTTCGCCTCTCCAGCATACCCCATCTCCCCCTCGTGGCGACGATACACGCCCGCTGAGCCCCATTCAGGAGGGTTCGGCGGCTGCTCCGGGTTCTAGCCCACCTCGTCCAGAGGATGGCAACCTTGGAGCGGGGGGAACTGGCTCTGCCGAGGCAGCAGATGCCCCCAGCTCTTCATCGGCCCAGCCGCAACCTGCCACCACCGAGGTACCAACAGCACCGCCGCCAAGACCAGCACCAACACAAGTACTAGCGCTAGTGATGCGCTCGACTTTCGACGTAGAGCTCGTTGGGAACCCCAAGAGGAAGGTATGATGAGCACAGCAGTAAGTTTTCCCTCAGTTATGAAACCAAGGTTTAATCGAACCAGTAGGAGCAAGGAAATACCCCAAAGGTGTTGCTAGCTGAGATTTGGCAGGGCGCACTACCGGTGCTAGTAGCAACATGGAGACCTGCACAACACAACCACAGAACTTTATCCCAACTTGCGATGAGGTTGTCAATCTCACCGTGTTTTGCGGAAAACAAAGGATTAAACGTATCGAATGGAAAGAAGTAATAGTTTGCAGAAAGTAAACACAAAGCAGAAATAGTTGTAGATTGTATGTAAAGAAAAAGGACCGGGATCCATAGTTCACTAGAGGTGGCTCTCCTTAGATAGATAACATGCTGGGTGAACAAATTATAGCGGGGCAATTGACAAACACCAAGAAAGCAATACATGCATATACTAATCATCTTGACTCCTTTGAGACTTGATTGGGCATTACAACATAATACATAGACCGCCATCCAACTGCATCTATGACTAATAATCCACCTTCATGTTATCATCCGAACCCCCTCCAGTATTAAGTTGCAAGCAACAGATTATTCCTTTACGAACTGCGTGTAAAGTAAACAATACGATTGTTCTATGAACAAAGGATTGTTGTTTTCTCCCTAGTAGAAACAGCACATCTAGTACCTTAGAGATTTCTATCACTTCTCCAGATTACCAGAGGCATGAACCCACTATCGAGCATAAATACGAACTCTTGGAGTTGCTAGCATCTACTTGGCCAAGATAGCTACTAACAACGGAAAGCATGCAAGATCTCAAATAACAAAGACATGATAGAATCAATAATCAATCTGAAATAGCATCTCAATATCCATCGGATCCCCGCAAACACAACATGTATGGATTACAAATAGATGATCTTGTTCATGAACGGAGCTCACAAGATCTAAACATGAAAGCACAAAGGAGGAGAAACCAGCCATCTAGCTACTACATGGATCCATAGTCCAAGGATGAACTACTCACACATCACACCAGAGGCTTGCATGGTGATGAATAAGGCCTCCACGGTGAATTCCCCTCTCCGGCAGGGTGCCGGGAAGAGCTTTAGATCCCTCCCGATCTAGGGATGGAGATGACGGCGGCTACACACTCTTTCGTGGATTTTTGATTGGGTACTTAGGGTTTTCGTCCTGAGGGCAATATATAGGCGGAAGGAGAGGCCGAGGGGGTGCCGGGAGCGGCCACACCACCCCCTGGCGTGGGCCAGGCCTGGCCGCGTGGCCAGGTGGTGTGGTGGCTCCCTGGCCCTTCTCTGTCTTGTATTCTGGCACTTGATCCCTTCCGGAAAAATAGGCACTTTGGCTTTTGTCCGTCCAATTCTGAGAATATTCATTTTTTGACTTTCCTGGAACCAAAAACAGCAGAAAACAGGCAGCTGGCACTATGGCTGTTGTTAATAGGTTAGTCCAAGAAATCATATGAAAAGTACTCCAAAGTTGGAACAAAACACAAGAAAGTGGATAAAACCAAGCATGGAACATCAAAAATTATAGATACATTTGCAATGTATCAACATCCCCAAGCTTAACTCCTGCTCGTCCTCGAGTAGGTAAGTGATAAAAAGAAAGAATAATTTTTGAGGTGACATGCACCATCAAAGACTTGATCAAAGTATTTGCAAAACATTCAAAGCTGGGATCATAGTACTTCAAATCATAACATGAAAGACAAGGTTCTAGCAATAAGCAAAGAAGCTATGATGCAACATGAAAAGGCACAAACAAAAGAATCATGAATAACAATGCTTTGCAAGACGTTTGTTTGTTTCACATAAAGAAAACATAGCACAATAGTATTCAGCTTGTCCCTCAATAGAGTAGCAAATATAAATGTATAGGACACCTTCAAAGTTCATAAGAGTGACTAGATACAATAATTTAAAACAAGCAATATCAAGTTATGCATCAATCAACTAGTCTTGGGACAATGCACATAGAACTAAGAATGGCCACTATGCTCTCAAAGAACGTGCATAAAGATAGAAGATGGAGACTCAATATAATGGTGGAAGAAAGGCCTTTTCTAAAAGGAAGTAGGGATTCAAGTCTCATAAAGAGCTTCCAAAAATTATGATACTTAAAGCTTTCAGCTCTCATTGCCCCTATCATAAGCATCTTGAAGTGATTAAGGTTAAAGTGAACAAACTATGGTGTACATGCTTGACGAAGTATAAGTCAGAAATCTCATGTCCCTTGTATACGAGGGCCGCTCCTCATGCTACTCAAGTTTAGTCACCGGTAAGTTCTTGTCATCGTAAGTACATGTGTATCATTGAGAACCGCCAACAGGGTACCCCTTGCCTGATGATATGGAAGAATCCCCATATCAAAATGACAAGGCAAGCAGACAACGAGCATCTCAGCATTCTTCTTATTTACCATGGGAATATGGTGCTTTTTTGTCTCTTTCCTCTTTTCATAGTATCTTTTTTTTCTTTTCTCTTTTTTCTCAATGTAGGACTCTTTTTTTATAAGAAGAATGCTTCATAGACAGCTCATTATGGTTACGCTGCAGGTTTCCACCATGTCAGCATGGATTAGACCAGCGGCCCAGGTGTTTCTCTAACACATATACATAACTCCATGGACTTACAAGCTCCCCTTTCATTTCACACCAACGACATCCATATACAAAAGAGCATGATATCAACTAGGTACAAGTACCAAGTGCAATGTTGAAAGCGTTCCCCATGAAAGCATGGTTCTGCTAATTCCCAACAAATAAGTACAAGCATATACAACAAAGAAGACACAATGGTTCAAGTTTATTAAGGGCAAGTAAAGTAAAGTGTGCCATCAAGTTCGTGAGAGCTTTAATCACTAGTTTTCTCATAACAACTGGAAGGTAAACAAAAGCATGAATATACTTGGAATAGCATAAGCTAGTAGGTAGGTATGGTGGACTCTTTGGAATAACTTGGTTTAGGGAGTTGGATGCATGAGTGGAACTCATACTTGGTGGTGGAGGCTAGCAAAAGACTGGGAGCGACAAACTAAGAGAGCAATAATGGCCATAATCATGCAGAGCGACAAAACATCATTGATCAAAGCATAAAGTAATACTACAAGTTGAAAACTAAAGGATCATAAAGGCTATGGTGACTTTGGATAGTCATAACATTGTGTGAGGATGCGCCAAGTTAACCCAAATAAAGCATCAAAGGAGAATACCACTATACTATGCTTTAATATGCTAAAACAACGCATGATTCATCCAAGGCACATTAAGCAATCTGAATTGTTTATAGCAAGTCATGCTACATCAAATAATACTAAGCATAAGGCCAAAATAATATCAAGCATGGCATGACAAAGCACAGGCCATAGTCAAAAACAAGCTCTTTTTACCACATAAGTATGAACTTTCCTACTCTTTTCCAAACCAAACCAAACTATTTGCAAACCAAAGTATGAAAGAGGGGGTCCAACCAACTTATTCAGAAAACTAAGCAAACCAAACAAACGAAAAACCAAAACAAAAACGAAAAAGAAGACGCTCCAAGAAAAACACAATTGTGCATGAAACAATAAAAATGAAGCGTTTGGAAGAAACCTGAAATTTTTATTGATGAAGAAGGGGATGCCTTGGGCATCCCCAAGCTTTGACGCTTGTACTTTTTGGATAATTCTTGGGGTGACACGCGTGGCATCCCCAATCTTGATCTTTAGTCCATCCTTCATCTCATTACTCATTCCTTCCATACACCTGAAAATTTTCCTTCATACAAAACTTCACACAATCTCATTAGCAACATTAGTGCACTTAAGATAAATAAGTCTCAAGGTTCAGTTCTAACACCAAATAAACTTACATTAGAACACTAGCTACTGTAGCACTTCCCTCAAAAAGCTCAATTCCCCAAAAGAACTCAAGAAGGAACCAACAAGAAGCAAATGCAGAAAATGGCAGAAATCTGTCAAAATAGACCAGCAGGTAAAGACGAATTTTTTCGAAGACCTTCTGTTGCTAAAATAAAAAAGTTCTAAACTAACAAAAGTTAGATAACAACCTGTGTCAGAAGCACAAAACATTACAGCTCAATCCCACATACATAGCTCTCTCACGAATTTTTATGGTGAAGCACAAAAATCTGTTTCGGGACAGCAACTTTCCCAATCATTACTTCACTCTCATTAGAGGTTACTCTTGGCACAAAAAGCAAATAAAAAGGATAAGGAGAGGTTATTACAGAGGTAATAACTTCCAAGACTCATCTAAAACTTTTGGGTTATCTCCCAATAAGTACTTTTCTTTAACGCCTTTAAGTTAGGCATGGAAATTTGAGAAGATGCTCTCATAGGAAATATGAATTGAAGTAAAAAAGAGCATCAAGAAGCAAATTCAAAACACATTTAAGTCTAACCCACTTCCTATGCATAGGAATCTTGTATGCAAATAAATGCACAAAGAGCAAAGTGACAGGCATAGGAAGATAAAACAAAAGTAACTTCAAAACTTTCAGCACATAGAGAGGTGTTTCATTACCATAAAAACTTCTACAACCATATTTTCCTCTCTCATAATAATTTTCAGTAGCCTCATGAATAAACTCAACAATATAACTATCACATAAGGCATGTTTTTCATGATCTACAAGCACTAGAGCTTTATTATAAACATTTTCAAAAGAATCGTCGGGAACATAACATTCACCCTCCTTTGATAAGCATGGGGGACAATCAAATAATGTAAGGGATAAAGAGTTACTCTCATTAGAAGGTAGGCATGGGTAGATCCATTCTTCCTCCTTTTTTCCATCACTCTCCTCCTCTTTTTCATCTAATGAGCTTTCAAGTTCAGCAATTTCTTCTTCCATGGAGGTTCTAGCAGGCGGTGGTTCACCTATTACCTTAGCAGTCATAATACTGTTCCCAAATAGGAAACTGAGTGAGCTATCCATAATGAAATAGTGATTGGAGCAGAGCTAGTCATAAAGGCAAATTAAGAAGGAACTAAGTTTTTTGTGTTTTTGAAATAAGGAAGCAAACAAGTAAAATTAAAACTAAGCAAAACAAAAACAACAAAGTAAGGAGATTGGTTATGAGGGACTCCCCTTGTGAAGATGTCCTTGACTCCGCGGCAACGGCGCCAAAAAAGATCTTGATGCACTCGACTTTCAACGTAGAGCTTGTTGGGAACCCCAAGAGGAAGGTATGATGAGCACAGCAGTAAGTTTTCCCTCAGTTATGAAACCAAGGTTTAATCGAACCAGTAGGAGCAAGGAAACACCCCAAAGGTGTTGCTAGCTGAGCTTTGGCAGGGCGCACTACTGGTGCTAGTAGCAACATGGAGACCTGCACAGCACAACCACAGAACTTTTTCCCCAACTTGCGATGAGGTTGTCAATCTCACCGTGTTTTGCGGAAAACAAAGGATTAAACATATCGAATGGAAAGAAGTAATAGTTTGCAGAAAGTAAACACAAAGCAGCAACAATTGTAGATTGTATGTAAAGAAAAAGGACCGGGATCTATAGTTCACTAGAGGTGGGTCTCCTTAGATAGATAACATGCTTACAGTGGGGCAATTGACAAACACCGAGAAAGCAATACATGCATATACTAATCATCTTGACTCCTTTGAGACTTGATTGGGCATTACAACAAAATACATAGACCGCCATCCAACTGCATCTATGACTAATAATCCACCTTCAGGTTATCATCCGAAACCCCTCCAGTATTAAGTTGCAAGCAACAGATTATTGCTTTACGAACTGCGTGTAAAGTGAACAATACGATTGTTCTATGAACAAAGGATTGTTGTTTTCTCCCTAGTAGCAACAACACATCTAGTACCTTAGAGATTTATGTCACTTCCCTAGATTACTAGAGGCATGAACCCACTATCGAGCATAAATACTAACTCTTGGAGTTGCTAGCATCTACTTGGCCAAGATAGCTACTAACAATGGAAAGCATGCAAGATCTCAAATAACAAAGCATGATAGAATCAATAATCAATCTGAAAAAAGCATCTCAATATCCATAGGATCCCCGCAAACACAACATGTATGGATTACAAATAGATGATCTTGATCATGAACGGAGCTCACAAGATCTAAACATGAAAGCACAAAGGAGGAGAAACCAGCCATCTAGCTACTACATGGATCCGTAGTCCAAGGATGAACTACTCACATCACACGGAGGCTTGCATGGTGATGAAGAAGGCCTCGGGTGAATTCCCTCTCCGTGAGGTCTGGGAAGAGCTTAAGATCCTCCCGATCTAGGGATGGAGATGGCAGCTCTGAGACTCTTTCGTGGATTTTTGATCGGGTACTTAGGGTTTTCGTCCCGAGGGCAATATATAGGCGGAAGGAGAGGCCGAGGGGGTGCCGGGAGCGGCCACACCACCCCCTGGTGCGGGCCAGGCCTGGCCACGCGGCCAGGTGGTGGCCCTTCTCCGTCTCGTATTCTGGCACTTGATCCCTTCCGGAAAAATAGGCACTTTGGCTATTGTCCCGTCCAATTCCGAGAATATTCATTTTTTGACTTTCCTGGAACCAAAAACAGCAGAAAACAGGCAGCTGGCACTGTGGCTCTTGTTAATAGGTTAGACCAAGAAATCATATGAAAAGTACTCCAAAGTTGGAACAAAACACAAGAAAGTGGATAAAACCAAGCATGGAACATCAAAAATTATAGATACATTTGCAATGTATCTGCTAGCACCAACAGCAGCACCACAAGTACCAGCAGCATCACCAACTCCTTCCGCCTCGTCCAAGTCATCCAAGACTCGGCGAGAGGGCCCAGCTAGATCCAAAGCTGCACCCAAGACCAAATCCGCAGCTCAAACCAAAACCTCTCAGCAGCAACCTAAGGGCAAGAAAACTTCTGACGCCGCCAGGGCAGCATCCATCGAGGCTGGACAGCGCACGCTCACGTCCATGCTTCTGAAGAAAACTCTGCCAAAGAAAGATGCTCCCTCCGGATCAGCTAACACGCAACTTGAATTGCACACCAGCCCCGCTGCTGCCCAAGTTGAAAGGAGGGAGGCCCACGACAAGGGTTTGATCGCGCCCCACATGCTTAGTGGAGAGCGTTATCCTCCGGCCTTAATTGAGTTCGTCAATAGCTGGAACAAGGCAGAGTACGTCAATAATGACGATCTCCCAGAGAAGTTTGGGCCTGCCGAATTTGCCGCACAAATGAACACAGCCGCCAAGGCTATCAACCTTGTCGGCCGGATAATGGAGGTATGTTACTTTGTCTTTTCTTTAACATGTACTAGTGCTTAGTGATATAACCATTAGTCCCCGAGCCTCTGGGGGAGTAACTTGTTACTCGGCCGGATGCTCCTTAGAGAACTAGCGTAGCTCCTTAGTAACTTCGGATATGCACACACCTAGAGCCGAGTTAACTTCCACTTGGCCCGGATCTTGTACACTTTGAATATGCACACACCTAGAGCCGGGTTAAGTTCCACTTGGCCCGGATCTTGTACACTTCGAATATGCACACACCTAGAGCCGGGTTAAATTCCACTTGGCTCGGTTCTTGTACACTTCGAATATGCACACACCTAGAGCCGGGTTAAGTTCCACTTGGCCCGGATTTTTTACACTTCGAATATGCACACACCTAGAGCCGGGTTACGTTCCACTTGGCCCGGATCTTGTACACTTCGAATATGCACACACCTAGAGCCGGGTTAAGTTCCACTTGGCCTGGATTTTGTACACTTCGAATATGCACACACCTAGAGCCGGGTTAAGTTCCACTTGGCCCGGATTTTGTACACTTCGAATATGCACACACCTAGAGCCGGGTTAAGTTCCACTTGGCCCGGATTTTGTACACTTCGAATATGCACACATAACTAAGTCAACTTTGCTTTCCTCAGGTCACCACCAATCGTCGGAGCGCTGAGTTTTAGCGCCTCCTAGACACACACAAGGGGCTGCGCTCCAAACATTCTGCACTTCTCGCTGAATTTGAGAAAAGGGGTAAGTTTTCTCTTTGCCTCTCTTCCCATCCTTCTTTGTCTTTCCCCGCCGGATTAATTCATCATTCGGATTGCGCAGCCGGAGTGGAGGCCGAGAACACCATCATGCGGAAGAACTTGGATCAGATAAAAGGTAAGTCACTTCGGTTACTTAGTTTCTGTGCTCTCTTTCCTTTCTCCTGAGATCAGCAAATATTCATACATCGGCTTTGCCGGGTCAACAAACTATTTCAGCATCCCTTGAAGATAGTGTTCCCGTTCCTGATATGATGCTGCATTTTCTCAAACAAGCAGGGCAACACCAGGCCGAACTTAAGAAGAAGGATGATGAGCTCGCCCAACTCCGAGCCAAAGACGATGAAATTGCCAAGCTCAAGGCCGAGATGAAAAAACTTAAGGAGCTCCATAAAGTTGAGATGGACAAGGCTGGCCAAGATTTCACTGAAGAGCGAGAACGCCTCAACCTCTAGCTTGCAAAGGATCAAGAACTGCTGAAGGAGGCCGACGTCAAGCTTGGCTCGGCTAACGCTGAACTTGAAAAGCTTCGGGAGAGACGTGATAACTGCACCAAGGAGCTGACTGGATCCATAGCCATATTTCTCGTAAGTTCTTTTCCTTCAGCCGAGATGAATCTTTCTGGGTCAACCTCCTTTACTTATTTCACTTGTCTTGTTTTCAGGCAAATTTCTAGAGGGTGATGCTATTGCGGCTGCTGCAGTTTCCAAGTTCCGCCAGCAGAGGGGTACCCCAAGTGGTCCTGGCGCTGAAAATATTCCCTATGACATGGAGGACTTGCTGGTCAGCCTATCTTCTCACATCGAGATTGTGAAGAACTATGGTAAGGATATCCTAGATGCAGCAGTCCGGATCTTCAATGCCCTTTGGCCTGGTGAAGATACTCCGGAGGGGTCCACTGCTCTGATTACCAAGTTAATGGAGTGCGAGACCCAGCTTGACCTCTGGAGGGAATCCGCCGCCCGCACCGGAGCTGAAACTGTTCTCCATTTCGTGCTCACATGGTATGAGAAAATAAATCTGGATCTTCTCAAACGCTTGCGCACCGGATCAAGGTAGTCAAATGATCCGGATTGGATAGCTCGGCGCAAGGCTTGCGCTCATAACCTTATTCAGTTTGCCCCTATCCATCAATGGATCGAGGGACCAAGCTTTCTCGGCGTTGTTGACGACGAATACGTCGAAGATGGTTCGGGAGATGAGGAAGAGGACGAAGCTTCAGATGTTGAAGAGAATGACGATGATGATGAGGCTGAAGCCAGAGTTCCGCCTGCTGCTCCTCCTTGAGCGTAAAAAAACACTTTGAAATTTATCAGATCCCCGATATGCCCGGTGCAGATGTATTAAGCACACAAATTAAATTTTGCTACTAAGTTGCTCGTGCCGGATTAACTTGGGCATAGTCCCCGAGTTTCATTTTCTTGTTTCTCCAATTTCCTGGCTCGGCTCGTGTCTACCTTGATTCGGTTTTATGACTTACGAGTCCGAGTTTCAAAAATTGAGTTAACAATACTTGGAAACTTTAGGCTTAGCTCAAAGTAATCCATCTTAGTAAATATAAAGTAAACATAAGATTAGTCTGAATAACAAATGTCGGCTCGATTAAGTTCTTTTCCTTAGTCGTTTTTCGTGTGCTACGCAATTCCAAACTTGTTCTCTTGCTTTCCATGAAGCCAAATCTTGTTGGACAGCAGCAAGTCGAAGAGTTGAGTTTTTGGTGCTCACACACTACTAATCCGGCTTAGGTAGAAGCAACTTACGCCAACGGACATATAAATAACAAATACAGAAGACGAGAAATATCACTAAGGCAGTCCCCGAGTTACTGCTCGAGGTGCCAAGATTTCATTGATAAACTCATTGCCGGCATACATACCGACATATGAGAGACTCGGATACACACACTTCTTTGTTAAGTGTAGAACGGACGAAGTAGAGCTACATTCCATGGATGCTTAGATTCCTCACTAGACCTATCCGCCTTGTTCTTCTCCTGTGGTTTCGCAACGATGAGATAATAAGAGTCGTTGTGCAATGCTTCGCTCACAATGAATGGCCCTTCCCATGGGGGGATAACTTATGCATGCCAGCAGTACGTTGTACCAACCGGAGTACCAGATCACCTTCCCGGAAGACTCGGGGGTTAACTTTCCGGCTATGATAGCGTCGGAGATTTTGCTGATATATGGTGGATCTGGACAATGCCAATTCTCTCACTTCTTCCAGCAGATCAACATCATTTTGCCAGGCTTCTCGCACTTCGGCTTCTGTGTATTAGGTGACCCTAGGCGAATCATGCTCTATTTCGGCTGGTAGTATAGCTTCTGCCCCATATACCAGAAAGAATGGCATATAACCTGTTGATCGATTCGGAGTTGTTCTTAAACTCCACAGTACCGCTGGTAGTTCTTCTATCTAGCACCCCGCTGATCTTTGCAGCGGCTCAATGAGCCGGGGTTTTATCCTGGATAATACTAATCCATTGGATCTCTCCACTTGTCCGTTCGATGCAGGGTGGGCTACTGAGGCAACGTCCAGCCAGATCTTCTTATCTCGGCAGAATCGCGTAAATGCTCCTTCAGCAAAATTTGTGCCATTATCTATTATGATACTGTGAGGATAGCCATATCTTAGAATGATATCTTTGAGGAATGTCATGGCGGTAGCTCCATCACATTTTCTTATTGGCTTCACTTCAATCCATTTGGTGAACTTGTCCACCATAACTAATATATGGGTCATATTTCCTCTTGCTGGTTTAAACGGGCCAACCATATCCAAACACCATACGGCAAATGGCCAGGTAATTGATATGGTCTTGAGCTCCGACATTGGCATGTGTGTCTTGGTGGCATACCTTTGACAACCATTACATTTTCTTACTAGATCCTCTGCTTGTTCCAAGGCACTTGGCCAGTAGAACCCATGCCGGAAAGCTTTTGCCACTAATGCTCTGGATGAGGCATGATGCCCACATTCTCCTTGATGTATATCTCGGAGGATGTCAAGCCCTTCTTCCGGGTCAACACACCGCTGTAGGACATTCGTGACACTCCTCTTGTATAGTTTGGCATTGATAATCATGTATGCCTTTGCGCGCCTCTGAATTTTCCTGGAAAGCACCTCTTCAGTGGGAAAAGTTCCATCCTTCAGGAATTGAAATATGGGTAGTGCCCAAGCTGGTATGGCTCGCACTGGAAACACATCCTCATCCACTTCCATTTGATCTACCGGCATAACCTCGGCCAGGTCGCGCTGCATAGTCCTCGGGTTCAGCGAAGCAGTCCCCGGGTTTCTTGAACCACTTCCCACGTCAATGTCCATGGGTACAGCTCCAGACTCCGGATCTACCGGGATGTAGATTGAGTCAGTTTCTGGGGACGGCCTGATAGATGGTTTTTTGAGGTGTTCTAGAGCTACACCTGGTGGAATTGCTTGTCGTGTTGATCCGAGCTTCGACAATACGTCGGCAGCCTCGTTTTCCAGCTGGGGTACATGGTGAAACTCGCATCCCTCGAAGTACCCTGATATCTTTTGCACATGAAATCTGTACAATGCCATGTTTGCATCCAAAGCATCCCATTGCCCCGAGACTTGCTGAACGACCAGATCCGAGTCACCAAAGCATTGGATCCGACGTATTCCAATTTATTTTGCCACTTTGAGCCCATGCACAAGTGCTTCATATTCTGCAACATTGTTTGATGCTGCAAAGTGGATCTACAGTACATACTTCAGCTGGTCCTTCTTGGGAGAGGTAAGCAGAACTCTGGCGCCTAACTTGGTTTTTGTTTTTTATCCGTAAAAATGCATTCTCCAGTAGTTCGGATCTGGCAATGGTGGCTCATATTGCATTTCAGCCCAATCTACGAAAAAATCGGCCATAGCCTGAGACTTGATCGCATCTCGCATGTCGTACTGCGGAGCATAAGGAGCTAGCTCAATTGCCCATTTCGTGATCCGGCCACTCGCATCCTTGTTACTCATTATCTCAGATATGGGGGCTTCACATATCACTTTAATGGGGGTGTTCTTCAAAATAGTGCTTCAGCTTCTTTGCTGCCATATATACACCATATGCCATTTTCTGATAGTCAGGATAGTTCTGCTTTGATGCTGGTAATACCTCGCTTAGGTAATATACTGGCCTCTGCACCGACTTACCCTCTTCGTCGCGCTCTACCACTATTACTGCACTTACAACTCGGTTGGTTGCGGCTACGTAGAGCAACATTGTCTCTTTTGATAGTGGAGAGGCTAATACTGGTGCAGTGGCTAACATTTTCTTTAGTTGAATGAAGGCTTCATTGGCCTGCAGCATCCATACGAATTTGTCTGACTTTTTCATCAGTTGATAGAGAGGTAATGCCTTTTCTCCCATCCGACATACAAACCGACTTAAAGATGCCAGGCAACCAGTGAACTTCTAGACATCGTTAAAACACTTCGGCAGTTCCATTCGCTCTATGGCTCGGATTTTAGTTGGGTTAACTTCGATACCTTGGCTGGAGACAAGAAATCCGAGTAATTTTCCAGCCGGGACACCAAAGGTACATTTCTCCGGGTTAAGCTTCATCCGGAATCTCCTTAGGTTCGCGAATGTTTGCCTGATATCGTCAAGGAGCGTTTTGATTTCCATGGTTTTTATAACCACATCATCCACATATACTTGTACATTTCCACCAATTTGATCGTGCAAACATTTTTGCATACATCTCTAGTACGTTGCCCCTGCATTACGTAAACCAAAAGGCATGGTGCGATAGCAATAAGCCCCATACGGGGTGATAAACGTGGTCTTTATTTGATCATTCGGGTTCAGAGGTATCTGGTGGAAACCAGAATATGCATCTATGAATGACAACAGTTCACACCCATCAGTAGAATCTATGACTTGATCTATCCTTGGCAGTGGGAATGGATCTTTTGGACACGCCTTATTCAGGTTCGTGTAATCGATGCACATACGCCAAACCACTGCTACATTCGGATCATCTTTCTTCTTTTCCACAAGCACCGGATTAGATAGCCAATCCGGGTAAAGCACTTCCATGATAAACCCGTCTACGCGGAGCCGAGCTATCTCATCCCAAATGACTTTTCTCCTATCTTCGGCGAAGCGGCGGAGAGGTTGCTTCACCGGCTTTGCTCCGGGTCTCACATTCAAAGAGTGCTCGGCCAACTCCCTCGGAACACCTTGCAAGTCCTATGTGGACCAAGCAAAAATATCCCGATTCTCACGGAGGAAGTTGACGAGCTCGCTTTCCTATTTGTCATTTAACCTGGCACCAATTGTTATGGTGCGCTCTGGGAACAGATCATCAACAGGCACTTTCTTTGTATCTTTCGTTGCTTGAAATGAGACACTTCAATGTGGGTTACTCAGCACCGGCATATATTGCTGCGCGGACTGAGCCAATGTCGCCACCTCCTGGATCTTTCTTTTCTCTTGTGCAATCATGAGTGACTCGGCCAGGTTAGACCTGGCTGACGCGAACTCAATGGAACGTCGGAAATCTCCTGCGATGGTAATTACTCCATTTGGCCTAGGCAACTTCATTTTCAGGTAACTGATGTGACAACTTGCCATGAATTTGTTCAAGACTGGCCTGCCTAGTAACACGTGATATGCACTTTCCAAATTCACAACCTCAAACTCCAAATTCTCAGTTCGGCAGTTATCTCGTGTGCCGAATAATACGTCAACCCGGACCTTGCCAATGGGTTCACAGGAAATACCTGGCACAATACCATGGAAAGTTGTCCTCGTGGTCTAGAGCATGTTCTCCGAGATACCCAACTTGCGCATGGTATCCACATACATGATATTGATGTTGCTGCCATTGTCAATCAGCACCTTGGAAAATCTCACATTGATATTTGGCCCGATGAACGTTGGGTCCAATACCAACACATACGAACCAGGGCTCGGCATAAGCTTGGGATGATCCTTGATACTCCAGGTAATTTCCTGATCTGACCAAGGCATATACCTCGTCACTGCCGGCATGACCACATTCACTTCCATATGTCGGTGTTGCAAGCTCTTTCTATCTGTTTCCTCCGTGGTGAACACGTAATAACTCTGGTGATGCTCTCTGTATTCATTTCTCTCCTCATTTCTGGGGTACCTTTGATCTGGCTGATGCTGATTTTCCACCTGATGCACTGCATCCCTTCTTTCATGGTTTTCATACCTCAGCGGAGGTGGAGGCAACATTAACTGTTGCATGTTCGCTCCGGAGAGCAATTGCTGCTGGGGTAACTCCTGCCGAGATTGATCGTTCCGAGGTTCCTGAGCATTCCCCAAACCACTTTGTTCAATCTTCCTCATCCACTCGCATTGCCGAGTCGTGTGACCCGCCGGGTTACTCGGATTTGGCGTGTGAAATTTGCACAGCTGATCCAGCATTGCCTCATACGTATACCTCGGCCGATCTTTCTTCTCCTGCCACTATTTCTTATGCTCTTGCGTCCAAGTTTTCTTGCCATCGTTTCTCAGAGTCCATTGTTGCCCTCCAATTTCCTAACGCTGATTACTCCCTGTCCCGGGTTGATCTTGATTTATAGTAGCAACTTGTTGCGAAATGTACCTGTAATCCGGTCTATCATCTCTTCTCTTACCCCAGTAATCATTCCGCCGGGATGATCCGGCTCCATCTCGCTGGTAGTACTCCTCATTTGACTCGCTTGACATAAGCCGGGGTTGAGTCGGATCCCCCAAAGCATACGAATCAGCGATCCGGATTGTCTTTGCTAGTGTAGTTGGCATATCCCTTTGTAGCCTTTGCCACATCATGCTTGCATATCTACACCCTTGTGCAAAACAAGCTATTGTCCGTGACTCAATCACGCCCTCACATGAGTTTCTCACGGTGCACCAGTGGGTCAAGAACTCCCTGTCTGTTTCATTTGGTCTTTGCTTGCACATTGCTAAGGTTTGTGGCCTATTCGCCCTCTGATACGTGCCCAAGAAGTTACTGACAAACATTTCCTCAAAATCAATCCGACAGTTGATACTTCCGGACGGTAAATTGTTTAACCATACCCTCACTGGCCCCTCCAGCATCTGAGGCACGTATCTCACCGCCCATCTCAAGTTGCCTGTAGCAATTTTCACTGCCGTTGCGTAGTTAATCAACCAATCCTCTGGCGTGGTGCTGCCATCATATGTTTTCGTGCCTCTGGGTAATTGGAAGTTAGGTACCGGAGGTTCTTTCATGATCCGAGGCCCAAAGCACGCTGGACCCAGAGGACCTTGCCCTTCAATCTGCTCCGACCTATAGAGTCGATCCAGTTTTAACCTAGCATCGTCAGGCATCAAGTTCATGCTTCCCAATCTTGACCCTATCACGTGATAGTCCAGCCTAGGGTATCCTGCGTTCACCATTTCCGAATCACCATCATTGTATCTATCTTGCTCTTGTGGAGAGCATCTCTATTGCATACCTTGGCCGGCACTTCGCTCTTGCCGTGGTATATTCCGCTGCTGCGGTTGCCCTGCACCCGCCGAGTTGTGCTGTCCGGCATTGCCGTTCACAGCGTTTCCCTGACCGGCATTGCCTTGGTCGCGGTTACCTCGGCTAACACTTCATCAATCCTTGTTTCCCTGCACTGCTTTTCCTTTCCCTGCCCTTGCTGGGTCATAGGGGACTATCTGTTTGTTTCTCCTCGCCGAGGTTACCACTTCCTCTCTTCTTGGGTCACCATGAGGGGACGATGCAGCTCCAGCAGATTTCTCCGGGTTACCTATCGCTGAATAAACGACTTTGGAAGCTCTAGCCCTTGCCGGGTTAGCCCTGAGCAACTCCTCATTTTATCTGTTAGCGATCCGAACTAACTCATTGACCCTCTCCTACTATCTTTGCCGGGCTTCACCCGTCAAACCCTCTAACTCGGACGCAGCTGCATCCGCTGCTCTAAGGTTCTTTGCCGGGGTACTGTACTTCGGCAGCCCCACGGACAAAACTTTCTCTGACTCTTCAACTCTAGTATCACCCTCTTTTTTCATTTCACTGATGAGGTTTTTCCCGTTTACTTTTACAGCATCTACCTTGTTTGCTCTTGCGTACTCACGCAGCGTCATGTTCAATGACTGCTGAGACGCGGCTATCTTTTTTGCACCTTCTAGTATTTTCTGCCTAGTTTCTTCTAACTCAGCCTGTGCCCGAGCCGGATCTACTGCAGGTGCTATGGGGCTCTCTAGGCTATCTATCGCCTGCTGCAGCACGTTCTCTGGCCTCTCTAGTGGAGGACCTCTACTTTTCCTTGGTGCCTTGGGTGTTACCGCCGGATCTGCTGCCGGATCCTTGATCGCCCTAGCGCCAGGCGCCGTCATCATCACCTCGGCGCGCTCAGGGGAGCGAGTGATACGCGCCCCGTGAGCCGCGCTAAGGGGTGGCTCGCCTCCCTCAACGACGTGTCACGAGTGAACGCACGACACATCGACGGCGACGAAGATCTTGTGAGCGCCAAGCTTGACGAAGAGGCCGTTGCACGGAAGAGGTTGTTTGCCGAAGCAACCAGCGTTGGCGCTTACGAAGTCTAGCGCTCCAAAGCGCTGAACGAGCCTAGAGACGATGTGTTCGCCGTTGCCGATGAGGTTTCCCGTCCGGATCTTCACTCCTGCTAGCGCCGCTAGCCCCACGGTGGGTGCCAACTCTCGTGGTGGTGTCACGGTAGATGCCATGGATAGGCTAAAGGTAGGGACTATATGCACTAGAGGAATCCAGGGAGGGATAGTGTGGTGATTCCACACACAGATGCTTTGTATTCACCAAGCTAGATGAGTTTACAAGTGCTCCTTGAGCTATATTGGGGAGAGGAGGAAGAAGGAGATCTCTTACTCTCACCATTACCTATCTCCCAGGAACCAACTACTCAAATGCCAACCAACCCCTTCTACAGAGGCCCTAGCGCCCCTTATATAGGGGAGGCTAGGTCTCCAATTAGGGCATACGTGGAGGCATATTCTTGGGAATATGCCTCTTCCCATAAATAGCAAACCGACCGGATCACTTTTCGCCTCCGTAAGCCATGCAGAGGCTACGTAAGCCTCTGCGGCACCAGCGTCATCCGACACAGGGCGCGTCACCCTTGTCGGCCACGCCTCGGTGGTCCTAGCCTCTGTCCACTTCACTCATGCTCCAGCATACAGTGACCACCTTTTGACCAGCGAGATACCTTCCTTCTCCTGCAAGCCTCTTCCTCAAAGGTTTTATACAAGGTTTTGGGAAATCTTAGAGGTAAGAGTAGTTGAAGGTCTGTCTTGAAAATATAAGGAGATTATAGTATGTAGCTCTCCATAGTTTGGGGAAATAGAAGCTACTAAAATAGTTGGTTTGGAAAGGCTTCTTGGCTCAGGTTTTGAAATGCCAGAACATTTGACAATATGGAAATTAAGCCAAGATAGTTTTGGGAAGTAGCTTTTGTTAACTGGTGTTAAGGTAAGGAGTATATCACCTAATACACATTCATATGCATAAGCATATCCAAACAACAAGCAAACACTTCATCACTAAACAAGAAAAAGTTTTTGTTCCCCCGGATTTTTGCATTCTGGATAACTAATCAGGGTTGCTAAAATTGGGATGTTATAGACCTTTCCCCCTTAAAATAATATCGTCCCAAGATTCAGGAGAGTAGGGTTAGGGGATTTTGAGTCGGGTTGATATTAGGTGTCTTACGCGTACTATCTTACGGACTCCATCTTTGAAAGTGGTTACTACATCGATGAAGTTGAGCTTTAGTCTTCCGGGATGCACGGAGAGTTGAGCAAAGTCTAATCCTGATTGTGAGGGATGACCTTCTTTTCCTTCCGGACTCTATATCTCGAGGGCTTAGACTGGGCAGACTATCTCGATGCTGAACATCACGGGGTACTCGTCGGAGGATAGAATCTACGGCTTGGTGTACCTTTCTCTGAGGGTCAACGGCTCTTCTTTAGAGGCGTGCATACCCTAATTAAAGATTTTATGGTCGATACTCTTGGGTTTGCTTCTAGTGAAGGGTTACTCTATTTTGGTGGGAAAGACGCAGTCTTTCCCCCTTAGGATTAAACTAGGGTAGAATTCTAGGAGTGGAAGTAATCCTTCCTTCTTGGAGTCGCAGATGGATGTTTTGAAGACTATCTTCACTCTTTCTCCTAGAGTTAGAATCTTCCGATGACGTCCACGAAGGTAGGTCCTACGGGCCTTATATACTACGATTATTCGTACTTAGTCTGTTGGAGCCGCTGGAATCTCACGTCCTCTAAGCGATTGGAACTGAGCGGCTAGCGATCATGTGGTCCTTCGGATAGGTTTTCAGCTGACGTAGCAAAGGGATTTCGTAGAATCTTCAGTTTGTTTCTCCTCTGATAAACCATGAGTTTCTACTTGGCGAAAAGACGTCGAATTTGGGGATCTTTTCTGAAGTATCTTCTGGTAGACAGTCTTCTGGAGATTGAGGGGAAATACGTAGTCTTTCCACCTTAGATCTTCACTAAGGTTCATCGAGAAGGGTTTTGGATCTTTTGTCTTGAAAGGTTGACTTGCTGTTTGCAGAAGGATATATCTTACCTGAATCTTGAGCTGAGGTCTTCGAGCAATGCCCTACTTTATCAACCTTGGCGGGGTGGTTTCCTAACGCAGCCTTTAAGGGGTTAGCTCAAGGTAGCGGTTTACGACTCTTCTTGCTAGTAGTTAGTCAGGGTTGAAGCAGTCAGCATCGGGTAAGCGGTCTTCATTGGCATTTCTTGCGTTGCTTCTGCTTGATGACAGAGTGGACTCGTTGTCTTCACGCTTCCTAATCATCTGACTTCAGGGGTGGTTCTGACCTTCTAGGGAGGATCATTCCGTTAGTTTGGGTAGGGTCGACTAGATTAGTTAGTCTCCTGAGGCGGTCAGAAGCTCTAATACACTAAAGGTTAGTGTGGTTAGGTCTTCACTTCTTGTCTTGGTTGACTTATCAGGTGGTTTCTTTTGGATATTGAGGATTCTTCGGTGATCGACTTCTAGCTCCAACGGGATTCTTGCTATAGTAGACTGACGAACAAGGGAGGATTGCGCTATTGACGAGTCTTGAGAGGTGAGTTTGATGAGGTATGCCGTCCTGCTGAGGTGAAGTCTTCGAGTTGTTCTAACTTGACAATGTCAAACTCCTAGTAATTGCGATGCTTTTCCGTTCATATACCCCTGAGGTTAGTCTAGGTTTTCATTAGCGACGACTAACAGGGGTACCTGAGGTACTCAGTGGGGTATCGATCCTTGAAACACTTTTGTCATGGGGTAAAAGGGCCAGAAAATACATACAAGGTGAATAGAACGAGAGGATCGCAATATCCTCGGCAAACCACACACATCAAGCACACACACAAGGCACTTAGGCAAGCAAACACGGTCTACCAGGTGGACCAGGGAGTTAACTACTCGCCATGTAGGGGAATCCTATTCTTAGGACTATCAACCCTAGATATCGTCTTTCTTCAAGTCGGAGTCACTATCTTGCAGATGAAGCCTTCGTCGTATCTTGGACGCTTCTTTATAGTGCCACACCCGATGTCTTCTGATTGTGAGGATTCTGCTAGTGGAGCTATATTGTAGTCTCCTTGTGTTTGCTGGTAGTTGCTTGTCTTCATCTTGTTCTCATTGTCTTCACCGGCTTCTAGATCCTAGTTATTTAAAATCCGTAGGTTTGAAGTTTGGACGAGAGTTAGAGGAAACCATTTTCGAAAGCATTTACTTAGAGTAAGAGAAGAAGTAGAACTTTTTGAAACTCATTGAGAAACTAGTTTTCGAAAGCCGGGGTTTTCAAAATAAGGTTCATGTCTAACGACCATGCTAACTAAGGTTCTCCTACAGTCAATATGGCTCTGATACCAAGTCTGTGGGGCCCCCAGATTAATCCTCTGAGAATCCCTGTTATGTATACAACCACGATCCCATGATCAGTTAGTCATGGCACATAACCGACAAGTATCAAAGTAAACATCCATTAATTACTCGGATACAAGTCATACCTTAATTTGCCATTACGGCTACAGCATCAACATCAACAGAAAATCCTTAAGCGCAGTGCCCGATCCATGCCTTAACCTACAGGTAACTAACTGGGAGAACGTCCTAGATCGGATAGTCGTCCACTTCACCTTCTTATCGATATCTGACCAAGTTAATAGCCAGGGACAATGCCAGTGAGTACTTTGAATGTACTCGCAAACCACCTTAATAGAATAATAAAACAAAAGGATATGCAATATGGCTATGGCGGTAGGTGGGCTCCAATGGAGGTTCTTTTCTCAAATAGTTTCTCTCGTAGATATAGCATCTACATATCTTTGTTGAAAACTTTTGTAAAACATTTTGGAAACCTTTTTGAAAAGTTTTGGAAACACTAGGATTGGGTCACCCATTTGTTTTGTCCTTCTAGTCATCCCATGACCAGACTCCTTTCCTTCCTTTCGGACCATTCCATGGTCAAAACATTTCCAAAGCCATTGCTTTTCCGAAATCCTTTTTGAAAACAAAACAAGCACCGCTCTACAGAAGTTTGTCCAACCCGTCCATAACCGCAGACACGGCTATTCGAATAGATTTACACTCTGCAGAGGTTGCACACTTTACCCACACCATCCGGGTACACTACCCTGATCTACACCGGTCGTGGGTCGAGTAACCGATCAATACTCTCCGGATGCCCACTCCAATATAAGTGCCTACCCTATGAGTGTTGTTCCCCTCAACACCGAGACGCCCTATATAGTTCTCAAGCCAACCGGAGTGCTTTTTCCACTTCCCAAGTGTGCGCTTTCAATGAGGGTCTCATAGTAATGCGTGGAGGCCCATAGACCCTTTGTTCCTTCTCCAGGTCGATGTCTCACATGGACCCTTACAGGAGAAGGCCCACCCTCCAGGGATTTTTATCCCATGTAGTCGTTGGGAGGCAGCTTATACCAGGATAAACAAACATCAAATCTAGCCCTGTCCCATTCCAGAGTAATGTGGTTGCACGTGTTAAGTTGTTATAGCTAAACTGCAAAGAACCAGGTGCGTTTTTGTAAACCTTTTTCCTCCAACTTTCCTTCAACATTTTGTAAAACAAAACCTTTTTCTTTCTCAACATCTCTTGGGAGGTCCCACCTCACCAATGTTTTATCATAAAACATTCGGTAAAACTTTTCCGGGGTCTTCCCATCCTATAGCTTTGCTTCGGCTAAAACAGGGTCTCCAAAGGGTTATGGTGTTATACACCATCTATTCTACTAGGGGCCAGTAGGTGTTATCAAGGGGGTTGTACTTAATAGTACAAAAGTGTAATAGTTCGGAAGAGCCAAACCACTACCATATATACATCAACATATAGTAAAACAGTGCAGTTTTCATAAACCGTAGATAAAACATGCATAAGTAAAACAGTAGGACAAGGCTTATGAGCAAGAAGGTGGCTTGCCTGTGATCAATAGTATGGCATACATGTCCCTGGACTTCTTCTTCGAATACCATAATAATCAATATTAACCACTTCGTCTGATCTCCGATTTCATCGCAACTATCGTCGTCAAGTTAGCACATGCAAGCAAGCAAAAAGGGCATAATCAACACAAGGCATATACGCATACATACATACAGCAAGCAATTGAACAATCTCCAATTAAGGTTCAGTAGTTTTAGAGAGGATTGGATTTAGGAGATTGAGATGGCCTTGGAGAAGGGGATGAACACCCCTTAGGGTTTATAGTCTAGAAACTACCTAAGAGATGGGTTTTGGACCAAGAACATATTCTATATGATACCATTGTGTAAAAATGATACCAACAAATATGAGTTGGTAAAATGAAACCAACAAAAGTGGTTTCACTATTTTATCACTTTTCTTGAAATACTTATGAATTTCCTAGTGCTAAAAGCTCTAGTTTTAGGAAATAATTTGCCAGAAAAGTTCTGGAGCTCCAAAAAGTATTTCCTTGGATGGTTAGGTAGGGTTTGAGGTACTGGTTCAGTGAGAGTTGTTATTAAGTTAGAAAATTACTAGAATGCCCTATGGAAATTCCCAAAGGCAGCTCTAGAGTCAATTTGTCTTTTTCACCAGATTTATTCTACAGAAGATTTTGGTTTTATTCCAAATACACATTGTAGGTATTTAGAATACCTTTCTGTAGAGATTTGAATTAACCTTTTTGGAGTTGTGGAACTACTGTGATGATTTATCTAGTGATAACACTATGGACAAAAATGTTTAATTCATTAGAAATCCTTAGAAGCTCAAAAAATATTGATCTCCTGGATTTTGGTAGTACTGAGTGTACCATGTCACATAGAGTTGGAATGAGGTCAAAACAACTCATGGTTTTCTCTAGGGAATTTTCTAAAGTCGGATCAGAGCTGTTTTTGCTATTTTTGCTAAGGATAAACTGATGTTCACCTTGGCATGGGACAAGGTCTAGATGGTAGGCCTATAGTTATGCTATCAGCGGGACTTGGTTTCATCCCTGTTAGAGATGTGTATCTGACTCAGGAATTTATTTACTGGAAATGGTACATCTTGGTAAATAAATCTACAGAAAAGATACTAGTGGTATTAGGCCAAACTTTTGGTACATCATGATTGGCAAAACAGGTGGCTACATGGGTAAATTTAGATATGGGCATAACCTAGTATTTTCCATTTTTTAAATCATTTAAACCTAGGTCAATATTCTGGATCGGGAATTGATAAAGGAAAATAACAGGGGGTAGCCAGGCCGGATCCAGCAGGGAGTTGGGCCACACCGGGGGAATTCTGCCCACCTAGGTAGCACATGCGCGGGAGGCGGATTCGAACCCGCCAGGTGGGGTCCGGCCGCCAGAAACGGAAGCCGATGAAGCGGTATCGGGCGATGCGGGCCGTTCGATTAGAATTGAATCGACGACGCAGGGCCGTCGTTTACCTCTGGCCGAGAACAGGGGAGACCGAACCCTAGGTCGCAGTAGAGCGGGTCCAGGAGCTCACCTGGGTGTGGGAGGGGGCGAGGAAGCGATGAGGCGATGCGGTCGATGCCTGCGAGCCTGGGGATGGGTGGCATGGTGGGGGTTGGCGTAGATCTGATGCAGCGAGCCATACGGTGGCGGAACAGCTACGGGAGCTCATCGGGGCGGCCTCGGGTGATGCTGCATGCCGACTACAAGGTCACTGAGGGGTGTGGGGAGGTCCGGTGAGTCTCCCTGGCGGTGCATGCGGCAGGGCTGAGGCTCTAGAACGCCGGGTTTGCAGGTGAGGCTCCGCTCGGTCTCAAGCTTGCGGCGGTGGCCTTCGGTGAACCTACATAAAAGGGAGATGCAGGGCATGATGAGTAGCGAGAGAGGAGTGCACTAAAGAGAAAAAAGGGGTAGATATTGCCAGGATTCGTGATAACCTTGCTCGAAGTACAACCAACCCGAGAGGAGTTTTCTCTCCTTCCATGGTGGGAGGGGGCAGTGTGAGAGAGCAGAGCTCGAGGGGGTGAGGCTAGATTGGTCTAGTAGAGAAATGAGGGGGAAGGGGAGAGTTGGTGTGGCCTCAGGCCATTTATACTGAGAGGGAGTAGTACATGGGGGACTAGGTCCATTTGAGGGGAAGGGAGGAAGGTGTGAAACCAGGGGGAGGATGTTGTAGGCGTGGAGAGTGGTTTCTGGTTGTGTGCGGAGGGGGGAGGGACAGGGGGCTACTATAGCCAGCCTTGAGTGCAAAGGCAAGTTGTGGTTGTCCCTCTCTCTCTCACTAGCAACAAGGACAAAGAGACAAAAGGAGGGGTTGCTATAGTGGTGCTATAGGGTATGGTCGACCTGGGTGTGTCATCGTTCTGAGGAGTAGTGTTTGGCAAGATTGGGAGGAGGTAGGAGGGGTTTTACAAGTGATTATAGGGATATGCTCAAATCTGCCTCAAATGATGATCAATAGCTACTTCTTGGATTTTGATCTTAACCAAGTGAGATAATAGTTCTGGGAGATGGGTGTGGTCATGGTACACCTCCATGATTTATTTTAGATTTATTGGATGATTTTTGGTTCACTTTTTTATCAATAATCCAAAAAGTGCTGAAAGGGTTTTCAGAAGCTTATTTGATATTTTTGAATTGGACAAGGTGAGTTTTTGATGTGAGATGGTCTTAGATATGACTACCCACTGAGGGGAATTTTCCCAAGATTTATTGTGGCTTAAAAGTATTTAAAACAATTGTTATTCCATTTCTGCCATTTAAGAAAATTGGCAAAAAGAAATAATAAAGATCCTCAAAACTATTTATTTTGAGATGGGAAGGTAAGGTATGATATATGGACCTCAATTGAGCCAAAATTTGGAGAAGTGTTTTGGCAAAAACCAAACTTTCCTTTATGGAAGGAGTTTTGAGGTTTTTGTTGATTAAAGGGATTTAAGAGGTTTTGGGCCAAAATAATTATTAATAAACCTTGGTAAATCCTTATAAGCAAGGTAGATGATGTACACAAGGTGTAACAAGCACTTGCAACCTTGGGAAATGGAAATCCAACTTGAATTAGGTGGAAAACAAGGAAGTGATGATCTAGGGTGATGTTATTTTCATACCACCAAAACCTTATGGGATCTTGGAGCTCAGAGCTCCCCGTGGGGCATGGAGTATACGGATGTATATACCAAGTGGTGTAGATCACAATGGTGTAGAGGGTTGATCTTGATCCTGCTTGAGCTCACCAAGACAGGCTTTCAAACTTTGAATAAAATAAGTCTGCCAAAGCAGATAATCAGATAGCCTTCAAAACCTTGTGGGTTTAAGAAGCACAAAGATCCACCTAGAACAAGTGAAGTAGGTATTGATATACCTATATGATTAGAACACAGCCATGCAAAGATTGGGTCCATAGGGGGTAGGATGAGGGTGTGAGCTTCTGTCAAAGTGGGCATGTTGACTAGATTTGCAGGAAAAGTTATTTCTTGCCTACAAGATCATCAAGAACAAGTGGCCTATAGGGTGATATAGCAATGGGCAAGAGTGGGCCTGGGTAGTCCTTAGGATGGTATACAATATGGTTCCAATGCATTTCCAAAAGTGCACAAGGGTTGAGAAAAGGAGGCACTCAAAAAGGTGATGTTGGAAATAGTTTTCCAGACAGCCAAATTTGGCTGACTTAGGGTTTTTGACTAGAATGTGGGTGGTGATGATTTTGAGGGGTTGCAAGGTACCAAAGCATCATCAAGTGGATGATGTTGAAGTGTAGATTTAGTAGTAAGGATCCTTTCTTGATATTGGTCTTCATTGACTTGGAAGCTTCTAGAAGGGATCACTTCAGAAGGGGTCTGGTTAAGGGTTTTAGATGATCACCTAGTAGCTAGAGATCAGATCCAGCTTTGTATTCTTGATTAGGGATCACTAAGCAAATCCACTACTTGGGTTACCATCAAGTCTGACTTGAGGTAAGGATATGCAATTTTTGAAAGGTTGGAGTTTGAATAAGGTAAGAGTCCTTGGTATCCCTACCAAGAGTAGAATTCAAAAGTTTTATACAAGGTTTTGGGAAATATTAGAGGTAAGAGTAGTTGAAGGTCTGTCTTCAAAACATAAGGAGATTATAGTATGTAGCTCTCCATAGTTTGGGGAAATAGAAGCTACTAAAATAGTTGGTTTGCAAAGGCTTCTTGGCTCAGGTTTTGAAATGCCAAAACCTTTGAGAATATGGAAATTAAGCCAAGACAGCTTTGGGATGTAGCTTTTGTCAACTTGTGTTAAGGTAAGGAGTATATCACCTAATACACATTCATATGCATAAGCATATCCAAACAACAAGCAAACACTTCATCACTAAACAAGAAAAAGTTTTTGTTCCCCCTGATTTTTGCATTCTGGACAACTAATCAGGGTTGCTGAAATTGGGATGTTACAAGCGGTGTCGATGGCAACTGTACGACCAGAACTATACAGTCGGAATTTTTATTCCCGCCGTATAGTTGGTCGTTAAAGCGTCTGTCTCCACTTCACGACTCCTGGTTTCTTTGGGTTGTTGGAAATCTCGTATCTTTGACTTTGATGTAGTGATTCCCATCATTAAACGTCATTATCTGCGCAGGGAAAAATAGAAAGAAAGGATTGCATACCCCTTTGATCATTAGGCATTAGTGGCAGGGTTTAGAGAGATATTTCATAAAAAATATGAATAATATCCAGTTTAAATGTGGAAGTAGATGGCTATATTTCAGAGCCATCAACCTCCCCAAGCTTAAACTTGATCGTACTCGAGCAAGAAAACCAAAATCAAAAAGGAACTCAACATTTAAACTGAAATAACGACATGATGATCTTACTCATGATTGGTAGTCTCATGTTTCCTCCACTTTATAAATCTGAAAAAATTCATCATAGATAGAGTAATGGCAAGCATATCATACGGGTTTTTATGCATCCTTATAGCGTAGCAAAATTATTGTTAACATGGATGATTCAAATGAGTAAACTTTATACCATGTCATGTAATCAACTCATAGGCTTGCCTTTGAACAATAAAGTATAATCATGTAAAATTGAGAGTGTGAGAGATGTCATGAAAAGAATATACACTAGAGTATCTCAATTCTCCCACATCAGTAAATCAAGACTCTTCAAGCTCTACTTTTCCATTCATTATCCTTCAAGAATTTCAGTTCTTAAGTAATTGAGAGCATGTCAAAGATTTTAATTAGTTTATCGGGCTGTGATGGACACTCGTGGCATCACTAAGGTTTTTGTTCATTTTGTACAATGATTACTCATAACAGCCAGAGGAGTGATTCCATCATGAACACATCTACCTGGGAGTGCCAAGAAACTTACCAATTATAGCATTGCTGCTACATATGTTTAATCAACTCATAGCCAAAATCTAGGAGTTTCCTCCATGAAGATCGTTCGTAGGCTAGCGGAGTTGTTGGCATCCCATGAAGTTTGACACACATAAAGCTATATCATTCTTATGATTCACAAGTCAAACTTTGGCATGCTCACAAAAACCGCTAAACATTAGTTCAACCGAACAAATCCTTTTAAAGGGAGTTATCAAGGCAATCAATATTTTCTGTGGTGTTGAGTGTCTCTAGAAATAGGCCTTCAATACTAAACACTACAACACCCAAGCCTTCAATTGTGAGACTTTTTCTTATTACAATTTTTTAGCAAATTTTAGGCAAGACTTGGTTAACTACAAGAGCTAGAACAAAATGCACCCAACTAAAAACCCATGCAATAAAAATTCTACTACAATACAAAGACTCACTCCACCAATATAACATCTTATCATTTACTAACTAGCATGGGTTTCTCAAACTTCAAAAGTGGGGAGTCATAAGGCATACCTCTCATGATTTGTTCCACTTCTCTCTTCCCTTTTTATTTGCTTCTTGGAAACTCGAAGTCAGTCACTCTTCCTGCAAATACATGAGAACCTCGAGGCGAAAAGAAAAGAAAGAGGGAAAATAAAGATAAATGGAGAAATATTTTTGTTGTTTTTAAGAGAAGGAATTAAAGAATAGAAAATTGGCGGCAAATCTCAGCTAGAAAATCTCGAAAGCAAATAGAAATAACTAAATATAAAGTGTTGGGGAAACCAACACGAGTTCTTATAAACTCGAATTAAAAACATAACCTCGAAATAAAAGCAAATGAACGCCAAATAAAGATAAATGAGGAACTTCCCCAAGCTTAGGCTTTTGTAAGCCCTTCAAATCATTGTGGTGGCAGGAAAAAGTCATTACTCCAGTTTGCAAATTGAGTTGATAAATTACTAGTTGTTCCTTGGAGGTTCATCGAGAGGCTATGCATCCTATCCATAGTCCCTCCAAGTTCTTGGAAGTCTTGGTATGTAACGAACCAGGTTGGTGGTTGCTCCTCTTGATAAGGAACTTCTTGCTCTTCTTCTTGGTCGTCATCCTCATCCAGAATCTCCTCCTCGGGTTGGTGTTGCTCAACCTCCAAGTCATATAGCAAACGTCATTCCTCGATAGAGAAAGGACCATTAGGCATAGGAGCGGGGTAGAGATGCCCAGCTAGCAATATGCAAGTAATAAACACCACCTCTCCTAGTAAGCATTCCACAAGCCTTTAAAGTAGAGAAACCAACACGTCGCTCACCTAGCACATGTTGCAACTCACCTAGGTCGATGCCTAGGGCAATGGCAAGCACGGTGATGACGCCTCCATCTGTGATTGGTCCTTGTCTTTGGGAGGATTGGTGCTCCAGGTAGCGCACAAGGATTGCACCCAAGTTGAGTGAAAAGTTGCAGTTGTTGAAAGCAGCCTTTGCAAGGACTAAGATGTCCTCCTCATTGAGTCTCGTGAACTCATTTTGTGCCTGCAAAGTGTTACCAATAACATAGAACAAATAGCGAATTGCAGGATGTTGAATATTCTTCCCCTTGCTCACTCTAGAAGTAAAGCTCATTCTATTATAATATTATTCCAGGGAAGGGTCTAATCCAGTAAAGGATGCACGCAAGTCATTATCATTATTGTTTGGAAAATTAAAACATGCGCACCATTCATCTAGTGATAAAGAATAATTTTTGTTCATAAGTCAGAAACAAATCATGTCCTCCCCATTCCATGCTTTAACGGTGCTTTGCAAAGAACTTAGAAATTCAAGAGTTAACCAGCGATAAGTAGGCACATGATTGAACACAAAGTTTTGCAGGCCAACCCTATTACAAGGTAAATTGAAGTCATTATAAATACCGAGTTGGTTCAATATAATGGGGCAAGCCCACTTGGTTGCCTTCACTTCTTGGTTCTTGATCCTATCGACGTGATCATGTTGGAGCTCATTCCTGAACCGTATCCCCATGCGTTCTTGAGTGACAGCCTGAGAAGCGCTAGCGGCGGCACGAGCACAAGTTTGGCTCCTTGTGTTCATCATCTAAAATAATACAGAAAGACAAAAATAAAACTTTTTGATCCAACAATAATAAGCATAACATGTTCCTCATCATAGCATACTAAAGAATCCCCTCAAAGTGATAATCTAGGCAAGAGAATCATGGCAATAGTTCATAGTAGGTTTCACCCAAGATTGATAATGACAATAGATCGAAGATGAATTTACAAAAAGTAATTGGAGGATTGGAGGAGAAACATACCGTAGATCACTTGTGTCCGAGGAAATCGAACGAAATTGTGTAGATATGAAGATCTCTTGAGGTTTTGAGAGAGTTTGGAGGTAGAAGAGAGAAAAAAGATTGAAGTTTTGGGGTTGGAGGTACCTCCCGTGGCATTTTGTGGTCGGACGCAACTATACGGGCGGAAATATACGGCCGGAACAATGTGTTCCCACCGTATAGTTGGCCTGCTGTCAAAATTTCAGGGTTTCCCACTAGCGGCGCAGCTATATGGCCAGAACTATACGGCTGGAATAATTTTTTCGCGCCATATAGTTGGTCGTTAAACCATCAATACATATGAAAGAAAAATTGTCGATGTCAAAAATATCTATACGGCCGGAATTTTTATTCCCACCGTTTAGTTGGTCGTTAAACCTTCTGTATTCATCAAAAAAACTCTGTTTCTTCGAGAATTATTTATTATTCTGAAACTTAACGAAACACCTTGTTTTCGACAGAAAATTGACAGTAAAAATTGTCGACCAACAACAGCATGTATAAAGCAGGATTTTAGTACTACCGAACTTCTTCTCCTCAACTGGAGCTTTCTAGCACTCTTTATTAATCATAAACTTAAACTAAAACTTAAAACTTAACTCAAACCTTTATTTCACATGGGTTGCCTCCCATGCAGTGCTCTTTTATGGTCAATAGCTTGACCTTAATGTTGCTCACTTAGGCCAGATGAGTGGAATACCCACTCCGAAATAGTTGGCCTTCAAAGTTATGGCCTCCATTTCATCATGCTTGGCTTTCTTCTTCCTGGGGAAATGAATAACAAAAGGATTCTGCGAAGGCAATTGAAGCTTCATGTTCCCTTCATGTAGATTAACCAAAGCCTTAATAGTTCTTAAGAAAGGAGGGCCTAATATAATAGGAGCAGTAGCATCTTCAGGCATGTCAATAATAACAAAATCAATAAGAGCAGGACAACCTTTAATGTATACTAAAGTATTCTCCTTAATTCCTACAGCTTGTTTGTAGGTAGAATATGCAAGATGTAATTTTAACTCGATGATTTCAAAAGAGCCAAGATTTAACTTATTAAAAAGACTTTTTGGAATTGTTGAAACGCTTGCACCTAGATCACAAAGTGCAGCTATCTCATTGGTCCTAATATTAATCTTAAAAGTAGGCTCAAATATATCATCAAGCTTAACATGTAATTTTTCAGCAATTTTCTTATATTCTTCTTCATCCTCACATACCTTTATTGACACTTGATTTACAAAGTGTTGATATATAGCTTCATCATTTTCTTCACTTACCGAAATCTTAATGTTGATCCTCTTTAAAGGATCTTCAATGGTGTAACTCGGTGAAGGAGCATTACTATAATCAAGTTCTTCATGCTCCTCCCTTTGGATTATCATCATCTTGAGGTCTTCAACAGGATCAGGATCAGCTTTTCTTGCAAATTTAGCTAGAATGAGAGTTTGACTCTCGGTTATCTTACCTAGCTATGCCTCAACAATCCTCGTCCTTTCTTGGAGGGCCTGCAAATCATACCTCAAACTTACAGCTTGGTTAGATAATTTACCAAGCATAGCATCATGGTTCTCCATTATTTTAACAAGGATATTGTTTTGCTCATTTTGTGAGTCTATAAAAGACTTAAGTGTTTCTTGGAGACTACCATTACTTGATCCCATATTATTATTACAGTTACCCGCAGGACTAGAATAGTGTTTCTGAAAATTAGGATTATAGTTCTTCTTCCAAGCAGGGTTATAATCATTACAAGCTATGAAGTCTACTTCTTCAATATTTGTTTCTGGGATAGCTCTTACCTGGGTTTCCTCCTTTTATGGCTAATATGAGCTCATCCAGCTTAGCATTGAGTTCTATATTTTCTTGTGGTGAGACGGAGTTCACCTTCTTCATGTTTGATATATCCATATGCCATTGGGCATGGTTGTCTTGCATATTGTCTAGCAACTGCTTTGCTTCGGTAATATGTTTACCCATAAATGTTCCTCCAGCTGCAGTATCAAGCATAGCCTTAGACACAGGATTAAGAGCATTATAAAATAAATGGAGAATTAACCAATCTTCCATCCAATGACTAGGAAAACTTCTCATGCATTCTTTCATCCTCTCCCATACAAGCGCTAGTGGCTCACGCTCTTCCTGTCTAAAACTAGTAATATTATATCTTAGTTGCATAGTCTTTGCAAGTGGAAAATTTTAGTCATAAATAAAGAAGTACATTCCACCCATGATGTAATAGTATTTCTAGGCAAAGATAGCAACCATTCTTTTGCTCTTCCTCTAAGAGAGAAAGGAAATAAGCGCAATTTGACTGCATCAGGGTCAACATCTTTTATGCGCATCATATCACATATTTTAGTGAAAGTATTCAAGTGCATACCTGTGTCCTCAACCATAGAGCCCCCAAATTGTTTTTGTTGAACCAAACTTAAATAATGGGGCTTAATTTCATAGTCATAAGCATCAATTGTTGGCTGAGTAATAGGAGTACACAAATAATCATTATTGGGAGTTGCAAACTCCCCAAGCTTCTATTCAGCCATATTTCCTATGTTTTGGGGTTTTCTTAAATAAATACTTATGATAGTAAAAACAATAATTTAGAGATTAATTAATTTTTTGGGTTTTTTCAAATAAAGACTAAAAGCAAACTAACAAAACTAAAACCAAGAATTAAAACTAGCAAGGTTCCTACTAACCTCACCAGGGTAGCTATTGCTTCCCCGGCAACGGAGCTAGAAAAAGGGTTGATACCTTCGATCCGGATTACCGATGTAGTATAGCTCCTTTCCCTAGTAGACCTAGGTTTATCGAATCCTCAGAAAGCAGAAGCGTAGTGAAGTTACTTTAACGTACCTTCGGGAGTTTTAGAATTCCTTTTGTGTTTTTACCGGACTAAGAGTTTGCGTATTTTGTTGGTGTCGATGATGGAGAGAGAGGGCCTAGGGCGTTCAGTTTCACCTATAGTTGTGCAAACCATCTGATGGGAATAAAAGATAGAAATAAAGTATGCATGTAATTGTTAGAGCAAGATAAATTATATGTGGGCAGTGCATCCATAATTGCTATTGCCTCCACAACCACTTATAGAAATAACCTACTAGTCTCATCCATAGAATAAAGAGAACTAATGATATGCATAGTGGCGTCACCATTAATCCCAAGTAAATCCCGCACATACAGCCGTACTACCCCTTCTATCACTGGGTTTCCCAACCTGCAGATTAGCCATTACTCATACTCCCTATACCTGGCTCAATCCTCGGGGTCTTGGGTACCTGAAAAGTCCTTAGATTGAGGCAAGAGAGGATACAATAATCATCATGTCATACAAACTAATACATGATCCCATCTATGATAAATAACATGCACAAAAGCTACATGGAGAGGCCGAAGCCCTTAGCCCAAGGAGAATTACTCACACATAGAGATGAGATCAAAGATCATAAACATTGTAGTGGAAATCATGAGATTGATGGCAAATAGTCTTACAATGTCGCCAATCTAATATGAGTACTATTACAAGTGGTGGAATATGGCTATGGTGGTGGAGAAGGGTTTGGAGATTAGATCTAAGTCTATTCCTCCGGCGGCTCTTCAGTGTGGTGGATGGAGATCTGGAGACGGTTGATGATCGGGGGCAGGCTAGGGCTCGTTTCTCGTTGTGTGAGGCCTCTTTATATAGGGGTACCTTCACGAAAGTTGTTCTGTTTGACCTAGCAGTGTTGATGGTAACTATACGACTAGAACTATACGGCTGAAATTTTTATTCCCGCTGTATAGTTGGCCATTAAAGCGTCTGTCTCCACTTAACGACTCCTGGTTTCTTTGGGTTGTTGGAAATCTCGTATCTTTGACTTTAATATAGTGATTCCCATCATCAAATGTCATTATCTGCGCATGGAAAAAATAGAAAGAAAGGATTGCATACCCCTTTGATCATTAGGCATTAGTGGCAGGGTTTAGAGAGATATTTCATCAAAAATATGAATAATATCCAGTTTAAAAGTGGACGTCGATTGCTATATTCCAGAGCCATCATAACTCTATGAGCTTGGTATGGGAGGGCGGTACGGCCGCACCCACCTGTACCACTGCTCGTTAAACGCCCAGTATCTTTGCTCGCCTTCGTTTATTTTGGTGCACAACGGTACTACCGAGACGTACGGTTACCTCCCACCGTACAGCAGGGCATTAAATGCACTGTGTCTTGTTCGGTTTTCATTTGCTATCTATTGGTTTAAAAAAATTTAACCAACATTGGAAAGGACGTTAACTATCAGTACGGGAAGACTGTATGGGAAGCGTCCACCTATACCTATTAGTCAGTAAGTTTTATACCGATATTGGGCGGTTAGATTTTTGGAAGTACATCGGGTACAGGCGCACCATACGGGCACCGCCCGTACCACTGATCATTACTGCCTCTAATTCTTCCTTTTTCTCTTGATTCTTCCCTAATTTGTTGGGATTCTTTTCTTGGCTGACCCTTTTACTTCCAGCACGAGTTTTCCCTGTTTATAACCCTTCTTAAGCCTTCCCAAAGGTCTTCTTCTCTCTTATATCAACAGATCCAATATCCTTGATGTGTTACCCAGTTCCAGGCAAAGCCAAACCTTTCAGCCTCATGGCCCCTTCGTGGGATAGTTTTCAGACCTCCTCCATCGAAGCCGACGATCATGAAGCACAAGGTTTAAGCCCGAAGAATAAGAGGTACGCCTATGACTCTGATGATGAGTAGGAGGAGGAGTTCGAGACCTTCATGGATCAGATGGCGAGAGGATGAGGCAACCAGATTATCTTAATATGGTGAAGCCAAAAGATGAAAAGGAATCAAGGAAGCCCTATGGTAAGGGATGCATAGAGTCGCTCAAGTTCATCACCAACAACTACTCTTCACCCAAGCGTAAGAAGGCTAACCGAGTCGATGTAGGAACTTATCAAGAGACTACGGCGCACACTTCTACAACAAAGAAGATCACCATGAATGCACACATGAGTGTGAAGCCACAGAAAGGTTGGGAGTTCAGCCTCTTAGACATGCATGTTATCGTGCAAGTTCCAGAAACTAAGCAACGTCTTCACAAGATAGAGAAGGACCAGAAGGAAGAACTCCTCCATCGGGAGATCGTGCATAAACGCCTCATAGATCTATAAAGCAAGAAGGAACTCCATGAAGTGTTGAATAAGGTTGTTGAAGGAATGTTCTCCTTGAGTTCTGACCTGCAGAGGTGCCTTCATCATATATCCTCTCCGGAGGAGACGAACAAAAAGCTTCATGCAACTTTCTCCAACACTCTGCCTTCACCGTAAAGAATGCCAAGGTATCGAATAATCGCGAGGGATTATTTGATCCCACCAGCTTGATTCGAAGCTTGGGAGATCTATAATACCTTGTAATCTATATTTCAGTTTTTAGCATGTTTACTTTCTTGCATGCATATTAGTTCGTGATTCCAGAATTTGCATTAGTTGCATCATCTTCAACCTCCTTTAGTTCAAGGAAAGAATTATATCCATTGAGTTTGAGACTTTATGATATTTGAAGTGATTTTTGATCCATGATTATAGTATTAGATGTATGAATTAGGTTGAGTACTATGATACTTGTACCACTATTATGATTTTAGGGTCTTCCACACCAACAAAGTATTGATCAATTATGAGAAGGAAATCTTGATAGCATATTATAGTCATAAGTTTGAACAAACATGAACCATAAAGAGTATTTTCATGATCTGATACTACTGCTGAACAAAAAAAGGCTTTGCTATCAAAGAAATCCAAAGTAAGAAAAAGTACAAAATTGAAAAAGGTTACTCAAGGAATGATCATGAGTTATTCATTATTCAAATCAAGTGCTCAACTAATTGAACTTGATGATTCTATAATATGTCAAACTCTAAAAACTTATTATAACATATTGATATGAAAGGTGTGGAATCCTCTAAATCATGTGATGTGTGAAGGTGTGATATAACTCACAATGCAGTTTTATATCCAATATTGTAATTCTGTTTCAATTTTTGCATCATTTATTATAAAGAATCGTGCCTCATGAACATTATGACCTTGTCCATAAGCCATCATCTTGCTCGGTGACGAGAACGAGTCTAGCTTAGGGGAGTTGATAAGTCAAAAATTGAAGCATATTTACCTCTTGTTTTTGCATAAGTAGAATATAATTTTTGGTATTTTATTGCGCTCGTGCGCACCTTTGGTCTTTGTTTCAACAAGATCCTGAATTACTAAGTCTTTTGTGAACATATCAATTGGGAATGTCATATTATGTAGTAATATGATATTTCTAAGTGATAAATGTCATTTAATTGATTTTTCCTTGCACCTGGGAGAATAGCAAACATGGAGGAAGCCTATAGAGGGTTTAACGACCACTGGTACGGGCAGAGCTTGCTCGTACCATCCGCCCGTACCACCTGTCAGAGCATCCTCCTCATCAAATACTCTCACCTTGCAAAGACGGATCTGATATCCAACATTCATAGAAACTTCTAGCCCCAAAACACCACGCTAGAGAGGGATCTAGAGGAGGAACTAGATGAAGGGAAAATCCTTACTTCTTCATGTATAATCAGAGGACATCACATCATCCCCTTTAAAATCAACCACTACATCTCCTGTTGGGTTTGCAACATAGAAAACAAAAAAATTCCTACAGAGTGAACAACTAAGCACCAAGATCTATCTACCAAGATACAATCATCGGGTGGATGTACATCCATAAAGAACATACCCTTGAAGAGCGACAAAGTGTTACGAGGTTTGACTCATGGATGATGTAGTCGTTCACTTGCCGATCTCAAGATCGTGAGGAAGTCCAGCACCGCAACTCAGTGGCACACCGTGATCGCACACACGTATAGTCCTCCGACAACCTATGCGTCCTCGCTCAAGCGATGCAACAGAAGTAGCAACTCCTTTCAAACAAAGCCATTGGGAACATGTACCTTGCTAATCCGAGGCCATGGGGGAGTAAACTAGAGGGGGAGAGAGATCCTTCACAAGGAGGTGTGAGAGTGGAGGAGGAGGAAGTGCTCCTTATATAGGGGAGGGGCAGCCCCCATGCCATGGCCAGCGGCCAAGGTGGGTGCCCCCACCTCTCCCTCATTCATGTGGGTGGAGGTCCCACTCACATAAACACACCTCCACTCACATGCATTAAATTTCCACCAAATTTAATGCAACTCTCATTTAATAAAACTATTTTATTTATTTTATTGAGAATTTTTTAACTACTTTAATTAACAAACATTCACATAAAACCCCTTGCTACATTTCAATATCACATGCAAAACCAGTTTCAGCAATTTCACCCGAAACAATTCCGGTGTCCATCGAAATGATTCCAGCACTTTCATAATCTTTCTCTGAAACATATTTGCTCCAAATGGTGTCAGTATCCCTTAAGTGTGTCACCCTATGGTTCACGAATAATGCAGACATGATCGACACCCCTCTCCCACACATTCAACAATGACTCTAGTGATCGTGAGAACCTTTAACGTTTCTAACTAAATCCTTTTGTCTCATGATATATTACATGTCCGAGATTCGATCATTGGTATCCCCATACCTAGTTTTTTCTCTTTACCGACAAGTACTATTTTATCGTTCCCATGATATAACATTCTAGTGATCTTATCACTTGCTTGCAAGCTACATCAATGTGATATGACCGAGAGGGCCCAGAGTATATCTCTCCATCATCAGGATGGAAAAATACCACTCTTGATCCATGAGTCTCTACATAACACATTCTGAGTATCTGAACCCACCTTTATTGTCACCCTGTTATGGTGTGACATTTGATGTTATCAAGTTACTCTTCCGGTGTAGTGATTGACATGATATCATGGTATAAGGACTAAAGTTACTTCATATGATGTTATAGCAACTTAAACACAATGAATTTGATCGTATTGCTATACTTCGGATGAATGTTCATCACACCATTCCACCAATGTTGTGACCTCATTATTAACAACATCCAATGTCCATGATCAGGAAACCTTGATCATCTTGTTAATCAACGAGCTAGTTTATATGAGATGCATAACTAGGAACTCTTTATTTGTTTATTAAACACACATGTATTAATGTTTCCAATTAGTACAATTATAAAATGCAAAATAAACATCTATCATAAACATGGAATAAGATAATAACCACTTTATTATTGCCTCTCGGGCATATTCCCTTCAGTCTCCCACTTGCACTAGAGTCAATAATATAGTTTTGAAAAACTTGCGCATTCAACACATATGGCTTTATGGTGTTGTATATACGCGTTTGCTAGTGGTAAACATAATCTTCGGATCTGACACTTTTAGGTCTGTGTGTATTTGCATGTCTTTGCGTCTCTACACATCACTCATGATCTAATGAGATGACATTGTATAAATTTAGTCCTTTGGTGAGACCTTTAGTTCCTTTGGGTTAAAACATGTTGATATTATTACCGTACAATATATCTTCATAGTACTAGCCCACTGTGAACCATACCTAGTTTGATAAAAAACTTAACACAAATGCCCTCCTTTGTTGTTACTATAGCAGTCATATACTTAGCCTTTTGTTGTAGTATCCGTCACAATATATTAACTTTGGAACTCATCCAAATCCAACATGGAACCTCCTTTCCATTACATTGTGGCCACCCATAGTTTAAATTTAGATAAATGTATCTTGTGACAAAACTAGTATCAATGTAACACTTTACAATGAACTGTTTGTAACTATTTACAATGAACTATTTGTCACCTATACATAACATATTCTTAGTTCTTCCAAAGCTCATAAAAATATCTTTACTATCGTCCAATGATCATCTTATGAATCATTCTGGTATATGCACATAACATTTAGAGCATAGGACATATCTGCATATGTACATATCACTGTATACATGATTGATCAAAATATTTATGTGATTTTACTCACCAAGTGTCAAAACACTTCAATCTTGTTTTACTTACCAAGTGTCGATACACTTGAATCTTGATTCAACCCTTTTTGTGCAGCAAGAAACTTTCTCATCATTTCCATATTGAACTCTTTCAATATCTCATATATGTATGTCCAGCATAACCATATTAGCGCCTCAATCTATCCATATAGACATTGATGCCTAATATTCTGGTTTTGCCCAAGTCTTTCATTGAAACCAAATTTTAACGAAATTCTCAACCCGTGTCAATAAAAGATACATTTTTCCAATCAATAACATGACCTCTACATAATGTATTGGAAATATGTCTGAGCGCTCCCACTTAATTTCTTGCAAATTGCAAGCATCTTCATCATCTCTGGTGAAATTAAACTCTTTTAATAGTTTCATCACGGTGAAGATTCCAACTCCGCTATGCTTACTTCAACTATTGAAATTTGCATGACCTTTTAGCATCCTTTGAATTAATAAAACCCTTTGGACCGTGTTATGTACACATCCTAGGTAACCATTCTATTATAAGAACTTTGTTTTATTTTTTCAACTACCATATACCAAAATTGATATATGTAGTGGTTGCTACATTAATCTGTCCAGACTAAATATCGTTACAAAAGATCAAATCTTGTCGTAGTCAACTCCTTGAACATTGTCATAAACTCTTCTCCGACATTTCTTTATAGGTCCAAATATGACCGATAGGCTTCACGCCTTTCCAGAGGGTCTTCCAAGTGCAAAAATATGATTTCTCGTGCATGGAAACTATCACGGATTTTATGACTTCTAGTCATTTTATGGAGTCAGGGCCCATCATCGCTTATTTGCATGCAATCAGTTTAGGGTACAATAATGAATTGTTTATCAAATCATACTATTTGATTCTTACCGACCCATACGGTTCAAATAGGAACTCTATTCTCCGAGATCACAACCTTTGTAGTCACGTGAGCCATGAGCATTTTGGCCGCCACCGGGACACTTTCCGGCGCTGCACTACTTAGCACATATTTCTTAGAATCATCAATCTAATCAAAGTTCTATTGTCCTTCCACTTAACATTTGTGAAAATTCCTTCTCAAAAAACTTGACGTTCTAAGCGACAAACTCTTTTGTCTTTGGTGTTACGGAGGAATACCCAACTGTTTCTTTGGGATAACCTACAAATACGTGCTTATCCAACTTTGATTGTAAACATTTTACTTGTGCCTAGCATACCAAAATTTAATAAAAGACAACTCGGGTTTTATCCCGAACCATAACCCATATGGTGTCATTTCAATAGATCACGATGGTGCTCTTTTTAGTGTAAAAGCGGTAGTCCCTAAAGCTTTAATCCTTAAAACATAATGATAGTTTTATAAATGACACCTTTGATCTTACCATGTCAAACAAGATTTGATTTCATCTCTAGGACATTCCATACTCCTATGGTTTATCGGGAAACACAAATACATGGAACAATTCCTCAAATCTTAGGTGTTTTGCTAAACATGTAACTCAAATATCTTCCTTTATGATCGAATCATAAATTCTATATTTTTTGTTACAATGATTTTCTACTTCATCTTGAAAGCCTTTCAACATTTTTTCAAATGTTTCATACTTCTTCCTTATTAAGTAAATATACACTTAAATTTTCGGAGAAAACATATGAAGCTAAAAGATCCACCGCACATGGCTACACATAATGGACTATATACATCAACATGCACAATTTCTAATAAGTTAGTCATTCGTTCCTCTTTGTCCTATGAACAGAGTTTCAATTATCTCGAGAAAAGTCTCACAAGCTTCAATTGATCAAAATCAAAGACTCCAAAAATCATCAATGTAGAGTTTCTTCATGTTTTCTTTCCAATATAATTTAAATGGCGATGTCACTTCATAAGTGATCTTTTAATCATTTGTCTTGTGACATTTTAGCATTAGTTTTTATCAACATGATTTCTCCAACTAGACTTGTAAAATTTCATACATCTTCCATGGAATACGGTAATTATTTGAACAACCTTTATTCTCATAATACCTGAACAAAATAACAATTAATAAAACAAATCTTGAAGGAATGATTTGATGTCAATGAATAACATAACAATACTTTATTTGTTTTCGATGAACATCATCACATATTCTCTTGCTAGTTACTTTAGCCATTATAGTCCATGAATTGCGTTGTTCTGTATGACATTTCACACCAACCAATTCGGTATCCAATACCCAATAACCACATTGTTTAACAAGCAAACAATACAACAATAACATGTATATCATCTATATACCTAAGCTGGACATTTCTAGTATTGTTCTTTTCTGCCAAATATTTTTTAGATTCTCTTTCAGTATTCCCTTTTCTTTAAAAAAATCTATCAACATGAATATGGCGCCATACACATGACACATAGTCCAAATCATGTATAGTCAAATATTAATACCTTTCAACTTCCACTTTGAAGTGGATCACCATCATGAAATGTTTGGCATTCTTTCAAAATCTATTCTTTAGTAATCTTTTAGTGTAGTAAACATTTTACCTACATCTTCTATTCATAATTATCATGAAACTTTCATGATCAAGCTACTATAGCTGATAAAGGCGAATCGCGAGTATAATGTTAGTTCCCAAAACCTTTTTGGGAGATTAGGACGCCTAGCGTCTCCAACCTTCGCAAATTCACATACAATATGAGAACATGTATTTTACTAAATTTATACTCTATCATATTGCAACCATAAACATTGTTTTAGATATCACAATATTGTCCACACATGAAGGTTTCTGAAACAATTATTTCAGCTCCTAGATAACCTCGATATTAAAACAACTTTTGAATATCAAGAATCATGGAGGCAAACATGATACTTTAGATACTAATACTGGAATTGTTACTCTTGATTTAATACTACTTATTAAACTTCATGGAGTAAATAGAGTTTGCTCAACGTTTGCAATAGGACTTTTAAACTTTAGATTGACACTCAAAATAATACGATACCAGTTCGTAAAGTAAATATCTAGAATTATATAGTTCTACTAGTTAAATGTATGTGCATTGCCACATGATAACGAAAAAAGTTAGACACGTGGATCAAAGAATTATTTTAATAGTTATACAATGTTCTCAGTACATGTGTAAGAATTAAAAAAGCTATTAATCTTTATCAGTGCAAAAAAAGAACTTTCCATGCGACACCTAAAGCAATTCCATCATCGCAGGTTGCATAAAAGTAGTCTAAACATGTTGAAGAGATGCAACTCAAGGAAAAAAGAGAACATATATACTTAATTTTAATTTGCATCAATTATAGAAATCATAGAGATGTGAATACTTGTAACTCTAGATTTTCAGACCAAGAAGTATTTTTCCAACATGGATACCATCATAGCATATAAGCAACGTCTATAAAGTAAACACATAACTCTATAGATTGATATCATGGAAGTACAAATCCATGGACAGAATGTCTATGCATACTATCAATACCCTAGCTTTCACTATCCTAGCTTGGATTGTTTCAGCCTCGTAAAGCATTTCTCGACAAATCTCATTAGTGTCTACTACCTAGAGCTTTAGCACAAGACCAATTAGATTCTAGTTGGAAGATTGTAGGAATCACATGTACCCCGTCAATGACGGGTCCTGATGCGGAAAAATAATCCAATCACCACATGTTAAATGAACATCTAATTTAGAGCCAGATGAGTGTTCATCTTGTTAAAAGACTGAAAAAGGGAAAGCCTATAATGCCTTAATTTTTTAGAAAATAAAATAATGTTTTTGTCATGGCAAACAATATGGTCGCAACTAAGTTATATTACCAAATCGATGGATGGAGTTGCATTGCATGTCTTACTTTACTTAAGCAAAAAGGATTATTTAATAAGCAATACAAACTCACTCCACTTAATTCAACAAGAAGGTTTCTAAGTATCATCTCATGTGGTTTCTAATTATCTAGTTTATATGCATCCTGTGTCTCCCATATTTCTCTCCATCTACCATACAAGCACACACGGTGGTAACCTCTCCAGCCTTAATCCATTAAAGAAACTAACCTCTTTTTTACATACCAATCAAGCAACTATTTCCTATTTCTCTAACTTGATGTTCCACACGACCCACCCTTTCGTTCCTAGTCAACAATCTCCTTTCATAGGATCTATTCCTACTTCAATTTTTGGCTACACTCTTCTCCAGGTGTTGGTCCATTATTTCAGATAGCTAACCCCAATTTCTCCTTGATACAACATCGGGCAACACAAAAATATTTCTCATAAAAAACCTCCTTCATAAAGCCTAGCTATCAAGTAAGATATGTGTGTTATATTTCCAGAAACATATAAACTCGCTATTCCAGATTTAGAAGAAGATTACCTCTCGTACAGACAAGGGGGTATAAATACATGATACGTGGAAACGACATTTTCTGAAAAATGGACTTGCAGGGTTACGGCGAGTATGTGTATGAATGCATAAAAATTAAGCATCAATAAGCAATGTTATAGAGGATGAGAAGATTAACATCAATGAAAACCTGATATTTTTTCATTCATGATATTCTGAGGAAGTTGTTGCCTTTCTAAGTCCCACTCCTTGTATGCAGCCATTTGGGTTCCTTGCAATTATAAACGTCATATAATAGGATGCTTAATACACAAGTTGTTTTGCACTAACACCAAATCTTCAAGCTAAGGGTGAAAGATTAAAATGCCTACGGCTCTAAAATTAACATATCCCTGAATTAGTTCAAGCCATACATTCATGTACCTGAACTAAGCATTTTGGCAGCAGGTGTGGGTGCTCAATTGTGATAGAATATTGGAAGATTTTTTTGCATATTTTGACAGCGGGAGGGGAAGCCAAAGCTGGTGAATCTCACCTCCATAAGTGCAAATATAATACAGACCTAGCTCATAGCAAGATCATGAACAAAATACTGGGGGAAGACATGACAGACCATACATATCTCCAAATATGCCTACCATTTTGTTGTTTTTACATCTGCTCTCTGAACCATTTGCCTCTCGAACCTGTAGTAGCAACGTATAAACCACGGACCTAAATATCTATGTTTGCATTGCCATATCAAATTTTGGATATAAATTAAGCTCACCTGAAACTCTAGGCTCCATAGGCTCTACCTTCCCGTGCCAGCTATATGATGCTCCTTCCCCTCCGCATGCTACGAGGTGGGTACTCTGGTGTTGCAGTAACCACCTTGTCAGACGCCAGCCAGACACTCCAGCAAGTGATACTGCCCATACTGCTCGATCAGGGAAACCCACATGCGCGTCGATGTTGCCTGCATACGAGAGAGAGATCTTGATAGATAGAGGAACCATATCTGAAGCAAGCCGATGCACACCCTAGAAGAAATCTTTCATCCCTCTTGAGCCGTGGCTGCCGTATCACCATCTCTTTGGTTTCTTACAGGAGGGGAGGTCGATGCCACTACCGATGCGCGGGTGGCCAGCCTTGGAGGAGGAGAGGAAAGAGCAGCATCATCGTTGACCCTGTGCCCAAAGCTCTTGCTCGACCGTGTGCTCCACTCTGCCATAGCGTTCATGCGTGGCCTGTTGAGCATTTATATTTTGGATTTGGATGTGTGCTGGCTCTGTGTATGGCGCCAGAAAAATGCTGGAGCGGTATTGATGTAGAGCTCGTTGGGAACCCCAAGAGGAAGGTATGATGAGCACAACAGCAAGTTTCCCTTAGTTACAAAAACAAGGTTTAATCGAACCAGTAGGAGCAAGGAAACACCCCAAAGGTGTTACTAGCTGAGCCTTGGCAGGGCGCACTACCGGTGCTAGTAGCAACGTGGAGACCTGCACAACACAACCACAGAACTTTGTCCCCAACTTGCGATGAGGTTGTCGATCTCACCGTGTTTTGCGGAAAATAAAGGATTAAACGTATCGAATGGAAAGAAGTAATAGTTTGCAGAAAGTAAACACAAAATAGTAACAGTTTATAGATTGTATGTAAAGAAAAGGACCGGGATCCATAGTTCACTAAAGGTGGCTCTCCTTAGATAGATAACATGCTGGGTGAACAAATTACATCGGGGCAATTGACAAACATCGAGAAAGCAATACATGCATATACTAATCATCTTGACTCCTTTGAGACTTGATTGGGCATTACAAAATTATATATAGACCGCCATCCAACTGCATCTATGACTAATAATCCACCTTCAGGTTATCATCCGAACCCCCTCCAGTATTAAGTTGCAAGCAACAGATTATTGCTTTACGAACTGCGTGTAAAGTAAACAATACGATTGTTCTATGAACAAAGGATTGTTGTTTTCTCCCTAGTAGCAACAGCACATCTAGTACCTTAGAGATTTCGGTCACTTCCCCAAATTACCAGAGGCATGAACCCACTATCGAGCATAAATACTAACTCTTGGAGTTGCTAGCATCTACTTGGCCAAGATAGCTACTAACAACGGAAAGCATGCAAGATCACAAATAAGAAAGACATGATAGAATCAATAATCAATCTGAAATAGCATCTCAATATCCATCGGATCCCCGCAAACACAACATGTAAGAATTACAAATAGATGATCTTGATCATGAACGGAGCTCACAAGATCTAGACATGAAAGCACAAAGGAGGAGAACCAGCCATCTAGCTACTACATGGATCCGTAGTCCAAGGATGAACTACTCACGTATCACACCAGAGGCTTGCATGGTGATGAAGAAGGCCTCCGGGGTGAATTCCCCTCTCCGGTAGGGTGCCGGGAAGAGATTCAGATCCCTCCCGATCTAGGGATGGAGATGACGGCGGCTACAGACTCTTTCGTGGATTTTTGATCGAGCACTTAGGATTTTCGTCCTGAGGGCATCTTATAGTCGGAAGGGGAGGCCGAGGGGGTGCCAGGGGCCACCACACCACCCCCTAGCGCGGTCCAAGCCTGGCCGCGCGGCCAGGTGGTGTGGCCGCCCTCTGGACCCTCTCCGTCTCGTATTCTGGTATCTGATGACTTCCGGAAAAATAGGCACTTTGGCTTTTGTCCCGTCCAATTCCGAGAATATTCATTTTCTGACTTTCCTGGGACCAAAAACAGCAGAAAACAGGCAGCTGGCAATGTGGCTCTTATTAATAGGTTAGTCCAAGAAATCATATGAAAAGTACTCCAAAGTGTGGACAAAACACAAGAAAGTGGATAAAACCAAGCATGGAACATCAAAAATTATAGATACATTTGCAATGTATCAATGTGCCTACTCCCTCTTCGCTCTATCCCATTTTACATGGATCCAAAATTTATTTTCCCCGAATTAGCGCTGAAATAAGTCATATTGGAAAATCAATGCATAGTATTAACTCTCATTAATTACTCTCCACCATATGCCATGTGAACACGTTGTAGATTGCATGCAATAGGAAAACAAATATGCATGGTGCATGTCAGTTTTCTTCACCAAAGATTGGGTCCAGCGCTTGGGTTTCTCCCAACGTGGGCCTCCTCCGATAGTTTGCATGTTGTAATCAATTGGCAATCTTTAAAGCCCTAGATTTTTATCTATAATCATGGTAGTAATTGCCGGTATTAGTTGATTAATTCTGAAATTGGTGGACATGCAAAACAGGGGACGTCGCACAATGTCATTGGGAAGTCCTAGAGCATTAGATCTGATCGATTGTTCTGCCGAGATCAATTGTTCCTGCCTAGTTGGAGGAAACAGAGAAAAATCATCCTTTTTAAGTAGTAGAGATATAGATTATCTCAATTATAACTAAGCATAAGGTAGTAAACAGATGCCAATGACTACAAAAAATTATGCAAATTCACTTCGATTTAGTTTATGATAAATTGAGTTCAATTTTAATCATATTACTACATGAACTCCCACTGAAAAAACATCCCTCGTGTATTTTTGGTGATTACATAAACCAGATCCACTACACCAAGACCGATCATCACGTGATTTGGTGTAGCTTCAAATGCGAGCATCTAAATGGTCATTGTATCAACCATATGACTCATGCTTTACCTTTCAGTTCGTGTTCCAAGAGCATGTCTGTACATGCTAGGCTCTCCAAGTAAGAACCTTAGTATTCGCGTGTGTAAAACTGTCTTATACTTGTTGTATGCGAACTTAGATTCTATCACACCTGATCATCATGTGGTGTCTCAAAACGATGAACTTTCTTAACAGTGTATACTAAAGGAAGAACACATTTTGTCTTGATATTTAAATGAGGGATCATATTATAATGCTACTAAAGCGCCAAAAAGCAAAATAAGATGCAAACAAACATCATATGCAAAAAAGTGATATGATATGGTTCTTGCACTTGATCACTATCTTGTGCATCGTGGTATTATCTTCATCATTCCTATATGTGTAAGGCGAAGGTCTATGGAACTTACACTTTGGTATGTTATAATTTCCAAGAGTATCAAAACCATACTACAAATTATAACATTACCATATCATAGCTCTTGCTTAGCAAACCAAAAACTAGATGCTTGTAATTTATCTTTTGCATGTTTTTACATGGCTTTGGGCTTTCGAAGATAGAACCATTCTTACCTACGAACATGGAACCACAACAATGACAATCAAATTATTAACAACTCGTTATAAATCAGATATTGACTATAGTAGGAGAGATAGACACCTGCTAGCCACTTATGGAAAACTAGTTGCATGTCAAGTGTGGAACAGTTCTCATCTGCGAGGACATGTAAAGTTAGTCCGGGCTGCTTCATCCCACTATGCCACAAATATCCAAAATACATACAGTATACAATAACATGATCCTTAGCGCACACATAATCATATGTGTTCTACCCGTGCAAAGCATTTACACATAGATCAGGCTCTGATACCATCATTGGGTTCGCAACATAGAAAACAAAATTTTCATACGGAGTGAACAACTAAGCACTAAGATCTATCTACCTAGATACAATCAACGGGTGGATATATATCCATAGAGAACATACCCTTGAAGAGCGACAAAGCGTTACGAGGTTGGACTCGTGGGAGATGTAGTCATTCGCTTGTTGATCCCAAGATCGTGAGGAAGTCCAGCACCGCAACTCAGAGACGCATCTGTGATCGCACACACGTCCGGTCCTCTGACAACCTCTTTGTCCTTTCTCCAGCGATGCAGCAGAAGCAGCAACTCCTTTCAGACAAAGCCACCGGGAACATGTACCTTGCTAATCCGAGGCCTTGAGGGAATAAACTAGATGGGGAGAGAGATCCTTCACGAGGAGGTGTGAGAGTAGAGGAGGTGGAAGTGGTCCTTATATAGGGGAGGGGTAGCCTCCATGCCATGGCCGGCGGCCAAGGTGGGTGCCCCCACCTCTCCCTCATTCATGTGGGTGGAGCTTCCACTCACATAAACACACCTCCATTCACATGTCCACTCACATGCATTAAATTCCCACAATATTTAATGCAACCCTCATTTAATAAAAATATTTTATTTATTTTATTCAGAATTTTGTTAATTACTTTAATTAACAAACATTCACATAAAACCCTTGCAACATTTCAATATCACATGCTTAACCAGTTTTAGCAATTTCACCTGAAACAAATCTAGTGTCCATCGAAATGATTCCAACGCTTTCATAATTTTTTCTAAAACATATCGAAATGTATATACTTTTCCAAGTACTTTGCTCGATGATTTGATCCAGAATCTTCCCATACTTGGATAAAACTGTTGAATCTAACATTGTTTTTAGCAAAAGTCTTCTTTCTATTAGTTTTCACAGGAAATAAAATCGAGAAAAAATACCATAGCAGTTTTCACTAAATAATGAAGCCTAGGAACTTGGAATCAAGCAAATGGAGCCACGAGGCCCAAAAGGGACCAGGTGGCGCGCCCAGTAAGGGTGGGCGCGCCACCTAGGCCCTTTTGGCCGTGTAGCATCGTCTCGGCCTCTCCTTTGGCGTAATTCCTTATATACCAAGAAAACCTAGTTCCCCAGAGGCACGGATTTTTTTGTGAAACAGAGCACTGCCAGAGCCACGATGTTCGTTTTGGGGGTCAGATTGGTCCTGCTCCTCACCCCGGGGAGTGGGATTTCGAGGTCTTCTCCACCACCACATCATCAACATCATCACTAACGACCGTGAGTTCATCCCCCATCATCATGTGTGAGTAATTCCCCTTGGGCATGTGAGGTGGATGAGGATTGGATGAGATCCATCATGTAATCATCCATATGTATCGATATTTGAGGTGCTTATTTTGTAGACATTCTTGTATGAGTGTTAGTACACTTTTGCTATGTTTAATGCTTGTTCCTAGGGCCCAAGTGACATGATTTCAGTACTGAACTTTTATTGCCCCATCGTATATTTGAGTTTGGTATGTATTTGCAAAGTGTATTACCTATTATTATGTTGAACCTGTGAACCCTAAAGTGACAATTAGGGAAAACAATGGGAATATATGATAGTTTGAGGATATTGTGTGTTCGTGAAGTGTTAATTATTTGTTTTGGTCTATTTGAAAAGGTAGATCTTAATTTCCTATAGTACCAAGTTGGCCCCGTGAAATGGGCAGGCAGGACAAAAGATATTATGCAAACTTACATGCATGATTATGTTTGGAACACACACCTACACACAACTAAATTAGAGATAAATGCCATGGTAATAAGATACATTATATGATGGATATCATTCATGCAACACCCCGCTATCACCTCATGCTTGCGTTTTAGCCACTGATAGTTTCACAACATTACTTCCGGTGAAAATTGGAAATCTGCTGCTTTATTTACTATTTGTTTTACTGCTCTGAATCAATTGCCATAAATCACCACTTTCTTTGCAAGTTTATTGATATATATGTGTGATTGAGAGTGACATCTCAATTTCTAAAGTCTTATTGGTATTCTTGTTTTCCCCTTGAGTCGAACTATAAATTTGGGTGATACTTCCCATCAAAGATTCCAGCGATCCCCTATACTTGTGGGCATCAAGACATTTTTTGGCGCCATTGCCGGGGAACCTAGGTTTATTGGTAAGACCAGTTGTTATAATTTACTTGATGTACTTACTTGTCTCTCATCATGGGAAAGAGTAAGGATGATGCTAAGAAGGACATTATGCCTTCTACTACAAGAAGAGGTACAGATTTGCCTTCTAGGCCAAACTTTTCACCTAATGCTGTTACTACTCCTGCTATTAAAAAGAAACATACTATCCTAGCAAGGTCACCATTGTCTAGGATGTCTACTAGTATTGAAAAAGATTTGTTGGATGATGGCCAAGATAAAGAGGGGACACATAATTTATCTAAGTCCTTGTCCAATGATGACATGGAATCTGAATATGATAAAGATGAACATGTTAATGAAAAAGATAATGCCACTAGTTATAAAAAGACACCTAGTGAAGAGCATATTGATTTCATTAAAGCTTTTATGAGTCTTGATCTAGATGACTTGGATAAATTTGAAGAAACTCTAAGTACTTTTTCTCTAGGAAAGCTATTTCCTGATGCTAGTAAATGCAAAGAACCTGCAATATTCATTAAAGATAAGGATTATGATTTTGAAATTGACCCTAAAATAATAGAAAGAGTCGAAGCATATAAGTTCTATGGTAAAGAAGAAGAATTTCCCTATGAGCATTTAATGAATTTGGAAGATACAGCTTGCCTATTTGGAAAAACTGAGATATCAAAATGTTATTATTTCTTAAAATTGTTCCCCTTCTCTTTAGGAGGAGATGCAAAAACTTGGTACAAATCATTAGCTCCTAAGTCCATTACCAGTAAGGAAGCATGATTGTATGTGTTTTTCCATAAGTATATTTCTGATAGTAAAATACATGTTATGAGAGTTGAAATTAGTAACTTCACACAAAATGAAGAAGAAAGTGTATTTCCCAAGCTTGGGAGAGATTTTGTGCTATTGGAAGTAGATGCCCTGCACATGGTTTTCAGGATAATGAATTGCTTGATGCATTTTATAGTGGACTAGTTGAAAGCTCTAGAACCTATCTAGACAGTGTTGCAAGAAATATTTTCAGGGACATGACTATTGAGGAAGCTAAGGAATTATACTATTGCTCAGAATTATCATGATAGGCATATTGAAGAAGAAGAGAAAAGTGAGAATAATCATAACAAGAAAGGTGTTCTCATATTATCCAATGAAGATATGGAAGAAGCTCATAAATCTATGGAGGAAAAGGGTATTAAATCCTCTCATTTAAAGGAACTTTCTGATAAGGGTTTTAAATTCCCTATTGATTTCCCTATTTAAGTTAATGTTATATGCTCTTATGAAAGCAATGAAAAGGTATCAACTCCTACTGAAATATCTTATGTTGATCATTCTAGCAATTTTGTTCCTCATCAAGAAACATATGATCACAATATTGAAAGGGAAATAATGGAGAACTCTCATAAGATAAATGTTCTTCATAAAGAGTAGGCTCTTGTGTTGCCTCATTAAGATGACTATTAAGCATTGCAAAATGATGAATAATCAAGTTGAACAAATGATTTCTCTTCAAAATAAGTTATATGAAAAGCTTCTTAATGAGAATAAGAAAAATTGTGGAGTTAATGCAAGGGAAGGCTCTGGCACTCAAGATCCTGATTATCCTGATGGACATCCAAAAAGGAAAGAGCGAGAGGCTCTTAAGAAGAAGTCAATTGCAGGAAAATCTGCCAATAAAAATGAAGATAATGGGAATTTTGAAGATCGAGAAAATGATGTATCTCTCTCTGATGCTAAAACTGAGGATAATAATAATGAAGAAGATGATGTGGAAATGTCCCAACCAAATGAAGAATCACCAGAAGAGGAGAATAATGAAGAATCTGAGCCTATTATAAGTGAGGATCCTCAATCATCAAGGGATAAAAATAAGAAGAAGAAACCTACACCACAACCTAAGAAAGGGATCCATGGGTACAAAGACCTATACCATATTCCCAAGAGGTAACGAAAACTTTGAATGATGCAAGGTTTGAGAAGTTTATTGAATTGATAAAAAGTTTATACTTGAAAATTCCCTTAGTTGATGTTATTAAAGTACCTCCATATTCCAAATATATGAAAGATATTGTCACTAATAAAAGAAAAATAACAAATGAAGCTATTACTGCCATGCTTGCTGACTATTCTTTTAAGGGAAAACTACCTGAAAAGAGAGGGGATCTAGGTATTCCAACTATTCCCTGCACCATTCAAAATACTCGTGTGAATTATGCCTTATGTGATGTTGGAGCTAGAGTAAGTGTCATGCATTTATAAATTTATAAGAAACTTAATTTAAACAAGTTGGTACCTACTAAAGTTTCACTTCAAATGGATGTTAAATCTACTGCTATTCCTATTGGTATATGTGAGGATGTTCCTATTATGATTGCTAATGTGTATATCCCCACAGACTTTGTTATATTAGATATGCCTAAAGATGATAAATTATATATTATTCTTGGTAGAACTTTTCTAAATACTGCATTGGCTATGATTAATTGTATTGAAAGCAAAGTAACATTTAATGTGAAAGGGAAGGAGCACACTATATATTTTCCAAAGAATAATTCTATTGTGTTACCCAAGAGAGGTGTTAATGCCATTGAACCAAAATTTCTTATAATTGGAAGTTTTGAGATTCCTCTTCCTCCTCCTAAGCCTAAGTATGAAATAATAATTGTTGGAACTATTCCAATCCATTATGAAGTACTTTGAACTCCTCCTTTTAAAAACAATAAAGTTTGAACCATTGTTTCTATCCTTATCATAGTATTAATGGGACCTGATCAACCTCATTTTTAACATGATAATGATGGGATGGTGATCACCATTTAAGTTATTTCTGTAGTAGTATTATAGTTTACTTGAATTCCTTCATTTAAATTTAGTTACTTTAATTATTTTATGTTTGTTTTTGACTAATTTTAAGTTTAGGAAAGTTTACACAGGAAATATTTTCCAAAAATTACGAAAAAATTCCTAGGCCATTTTTCTGCATAGAGGATCCACCATGCCAAAGGATACAGTCAGAAAGTAAACAGGGGCCAGGAAAGACCAAGTGGCGCGCCTAGTGGGGGTGGGCACTCCCCTGCCCTTGTGGGACCCCTAGGAGGAGTTAGGTGGCCTCTAACCTCCCAGGTTCTTCATTTCCTCTCAGAACCTGACGAGGTACCACTCGAAAAAAATTCCTCTACTCCCTTGCTGCCCATTTCTCGATCTCCAAGTTTTGGCAGCCATTTTCAAATTCCTTTGGAGGGATTGCTCATTGGTATGTGACTCCACCACTCATCCAAGTTATTCTTGATATAATGCTTTATATTGTGAGAAAAATGTTGCTCTTGGTTCTACATCTCATGCATGAAAATCCATACTTTTGAAGCTTTCTAGTGGAAATGATTTACAGTAATGCTTGGTAGAAACTTTTTGGAGTATCTCTGAATGCTTATAACTTGATACATCTAACTGTTTAGTGATTTTTATTCTTAGTGATGCAAGCTCTCATCCACCATGAACAAGGGCAAAAGCATCATGAGGAGTTTGAGGACAAGGAGAGGCTCAAGAGCCTTAACCAAATATGATGAAGAGCAAGAATGGGAAGATGAGATGATCTTTAAGGCAGAGGCCTTGAAGATGAAGGCCACCAAGTGGCCTGACCCCAATGCGCTGAAGGCATTACCCATAGAGGAAGATTTTATTTATTTATTGCAGAAAACCAAGCTGTGGGACTTTGCAAGACATTCTCAGCCAACCTACTATGAGCTGAGCAGTGAGTTCCTAGCCACCTTTAGGTTTGTACAAACCAAACGAAAGGTAAGTAGCAGAGGTAAAGAAACTCCCAGCACTTTTGATGTGAGGTTTGTCATGAAGGGTCAAAGGTTAATCGTGCCCTTATTAGAGGAATTTTGCAATGTCATACATGTCCCTAATGAGGGAAAATGGGAAGCCATTCCTGCTGATTCTGATGAGAGCCTCCATTCATTTTGGAGGATTATAAGTGTAGATGTGCCTAAGGATATTCATAGAGGAAAGTTTACTCATATTCAGCACCCTGCATTAAGATATTTTGCATTGTTTCTTGTTAGACGACTTTTTTCTAGGAAGAACTCAACAGGATGCACTGGCCCCATAATTTATTTATTGAAATGTGCTAAGGAAGGTGTATCTCCTAAATACAACTTGGGTGTGATTATTGCTAGAACCTTGTCATATGCTGTAAAACATAATAGCACCAAACCTCTTCATGTTGGAGCAATAGCCACATTAGTTTTTGAATTCCTTAAGAATGAAAGGAAATTTGAATACATGGGAACTCTGGTTCCCGGACCCATTCTTTTGGATACTAACATGTTGGTTTGCATGGGGATATTGAGGGAATATGGCACAGGTCACATGATGTAACAATATATGGTTAACCGTGGTAGGTTGGAATCTACTTTGCTTCCTCGTATTGATTATTTTGACAGGTTAAGAGGGAAGTGGACAGCTCGTGTCAATGAGTATGCATGGGGGGAGGCTGTTGAACTGCCTTCACCAGAAATATGGGAGGATTATCCTCAGCCTCCAACACATACCACATGGGGTGGCATGCCTTCAGCACCTGATTATCACGCTAGAGAAGGATCCTCTTCTCAACGGTAGAACAAGGACACGCTACCGCACTGGCCATCATGGGAGCAGCAGTCCCCATATTATGGAGATGGATAATACGGTTGGGGCATGATCCCAACTATCCGGGCTACTAGCTTTCACCAAATCTTAGGGGAGTATGATTTCCTCCCTTCCTTTTCATTTTAATGCCATGCTAGAATTGTTTAAGTTATGTGAGTTGTAGTTTCATCTTAGAAAAAATCCAAAACCTAAAAAGATTTTGTTTGGTTATGTAGTTATCTTGCCATTAAGTTTATTTCTTTTGTTGTCTAAAATTGAAAACCACAAAAAGATTTTCGTTTTTAAAATCGCATTTAGAAGGAGTTGTAGAAATCTACATGACGTTGTTCACTATTTTATTTTTCCTTTTTTATCTATAACTCCGATTAGGCTGAAATTTATACAGCAATTATAAATTTTCATCCCCCCCCCACACACACAAAAATTGGCAAAACATTCTCGAGATGTTTAAGTAGGGAAATATTGTGGTACATCATTGCAGTAATTTATTGGCAGATTTCAATTTTTAACACTAAAAGTGGCTAGTTAACTTGTAAATGATCCCTAATTTAATGCTATGATAGAATATGAATCACAACCACTATAAACCACCATGTTTATGAGAAGTGATTGATGGAAAAGCTTGCAATAATATTTTTGAAATTGATGAAAATGAAGTCTTGAATGAACCAAGCTATATCTATTTGCTTTATTTCAACATATATGAGCATATTGTGAAGTTCAATATGGGAGAGGGAAAACAACAATGATGAATCAATGTGTATGAATTGATAAAAGAGGTATGACTCCTTTGCTATACTTATGCATGCAAGTTAACATTAGCAAATGCTTGAGCAAAGTTTCATCAATACTTACAGAAGTGGTAATGAATGGTTACTTTGTTTATGTCCTTTTGGCTATATAATGAGGCAAATGAGATGCTATTAGGGAACATTATTTTAACTTGATTGCATGATAGTAGCCATGAACAAAATTCTATGCATCCCATTACGCTTGTTGATATGGACGTGGCACATATTCAATGATGAATATTTATATAGGATTTCTATTTTCGTGCCCCTGGTTCGTTAGTTGTACTCAGTTTCCCCTAGCCGCTTAACTTTTCCTTACTTTTCCCCTCCCTATATTCTAAAACCCTCACAGGCGCTCGGACAGAGGGATGCCGTCAGGTCAAAGGATTGACTGTTACATGCTAACCGGTGGGACCGCGTTGGGGCAGATCCTGCCGTGGCCATTACGTGCTGACGGGTGGGGCCAGGATACACGTCGGACCAGCCATCCATCTCTCGCTGACATGTGGACCCGTTTTTTCCTGATTGTGTGAACGGTGCAGCCAATGACAAATGGGGTCGTTCTGTGGGGCCGTCGAAGCCAATGAACAACGGGGCCGGCATGTGGGGCCATTATGTGGGGCCGTTGAAGCCAATGACCGATGGGGCAGTCATGTGGGGCTGGAGGGGGTTTGCATATTTGCCACGTTTTACTTTGCAACTTGCATATTTGCCATTTTGTGTGTCACTGACATGTGGTGGTCATGTGGCAAATATGCAAATTTCAAAGAAAAAGTTTGGCAGATATGCAAAATTGGCAAATATACAAAAATCCCGAAACAACTACTCCCCCAAGCATTGACAGGTGGGATCGTGTATGACACGTGATGCCGGCTCTCTCACTCCTCTACTCCCAGTCCCCAGCCCCGAGCAGCTCCTATCCCACCGGCGGATAGAGCAACCATCATCAGCGCATCATTGGATCCCTCCTATGGCAGCATCGAACGGACTGTAGCGCTTCACCTTAACCACGACTCCAGCACATGTTTCATCCGCACGCATTGTACGTCGAGGCAGTACTGACCGCAGGCAGGTCTACCGCCCACGACGATCAGGATTTTGTTCCATCGCCATAGCTCGACGAACAGTCACAGCAATTGCTAGTAGTGCTTGGTAAGACCTTCGCTCCTGCTCCACCCACCCTAATCGATTCAGTTCCCATAATTTCCTCGATATTGCAGGTGCAAATTAGTCCTCAATGTCTGGTCATAGCGGGTACACCAGCAAAGGTGGGGAATTGATCATGTCGTGGCCACCTTCTCCTTCTCCTACAATATTGGAAGTGCAGGTAGCTCCTTCTCTTTGTACTACCATTGAATTTGAAGTGCCGCCATGGCCTGTTGGACTGATTTCAATTGGGTTTGTTTTGGAATTGTTATAGTGTGCTATGTAGGCCGATGATCCATGGTACATTGCATACCAAGATGAATCAACCTAGTGGCCTTGCCAGAGGATGGATTTGAAGGAGTTATGCCCTAGAGGCAAATAATAAAGTGTATTATTTGATATATCTCCTATATGTTCATAATACGTTTCATACCGTGTTATAACTGTGTTAATACGAAACGTTAATACACGTGTGGTATGTAAACAAACCGTGTCTCTAGTTACCTCTAGTGAACTAGTTCATTGGTCATGAGGATGGTCTGTGTTTCAAGATCATGGGCATTTATGCCAACTGACAATGATGTCATGTTATTAGTTGAATAACATGATAGACAAACATCCGACCATTATATCTTAATGAGATCTAGTTACAAAGTTCACCATTGATGATAAAACACAGAGAACCTCGCAACCTGATCCTTTGACTATGAGGTAATGCAAATCACCATTCCAGAAGAAGCTTAGATGGTTATCAAGAATCATCTCGTAATAGGGTGATCAAAAAGGTGCCACTCAGGTTTTCCGAAGGAATGCGTAGAGGAGTACATATCAAGACCAGGATTTGTCTAGTACATGTAACGGACAGATACATGTGGCCATCTCGGTGACATTGCATTAATGGAGCTTGCAAGCATGTGACTAGGTCATGGAATGCAACGAAATGAGAACGAGAAAACAAGTTCATCGGTAACGAGATCGAACTAAGGTATGCAGATACCGAAGATGAAGTCTCGAATGAATTAGGTATCGAATGACAAAGGGAATGGGGAACGACTATCTCACAGTTCGAGCGATTGCATTCGTGAAACGCACGGGGGTCACATGGCCATCCAGGTCCCTCTGTTAATCATTGATGTGAGAGTGGTCTCAATCATGTCTGGAGTGTTTCCGAACCGAAGGATGTCCCGCATAAGGGTAGGGACGCTTAGGGTAGATGAGGTATCATAAGAGAAATAGAGAGAGAGAAACCGGAATAGTTTCGGGTAACATCCGATGGAGATCGGAAGGGGTCCAGAAGGTGTTCCAGAGTGAAGAAATAATATAATATGTGTATTTGAATGTTAATTGGAGAATTAATATTAAATATATATTTTATTTTATTTTTAAAGGCTCCCTATTGCTAATGGGCCTCACCCGAAGGGAGGCCCAATAGGGAAAGGCGCCTAGGGAGTGGGGGCCAGCCGGCCTGGGCTTGGTGGGCTGCCCTAATGGGGCCCACCTAGGGCTGGTGGCTGCCCCTAGGTGGCCGGCGGGTGTGCGGTTTAGTCCCAGACCGCCTGGCCCCTGGGTGGTGCTCCCCTCACTATATATAGGGGTCTCCCCTCCCCCTTTGGAATCACCCCATTCCCTCTCATTCTCTCTCTCATCCACTAAGGACTTCTCCGTAATATTGGGGAGGACCTCATGGGTGAGTTCTCCACCTTCACACTACCATCGTGTGATCTGCAATCTGGCATCTACTTCTTCCGCTGCTCGGCTGGATCGGAGTTTGGTTGACGTCTCGTACACCGGACGTGTGATGAACTTAGGAGGCACCACACTTGGGGTGCTGCTCGTCTTCATCAATATACGCCTTCCTGCGTAAGGCGTGCCTCGGTCTTCAAAGGTATGAATATCGAATCCCTTCTCTGTTACTTATGTCTACATAGTATAGATCCTGGTATTAGTGTTCAAGTAGATAGAAAAAATTTGTTTTCTGCTACGGAACCCAATAGTGGTATCAGAGCCAGGTTTATGGGTAGACATGTCATACGGATAGAACACATAGCAATATGTGGGCATTGATTCTCTAGTTCCTACCCTCTTTAATGTTATTGTTCATATCGCGGCATTGTTTGATGAAGCGGCCCCCAACCGACCTCACGTGGTGATTCACGAGACTGGTCCACAAATCAAAGTGGCTTAGGGGGGGTGTCTGTCTCTCTACAATAGTTGATATGGCATTGATACTGGAGGGCCCTAAAAAGGGAAGAAGAACGGCAATCATTGAATCCATGTTGTGGCTCGACGTTCGTAGATAGGAAGGGGTTCTACTATGAAAGCCCTAAAGCCGCGTAAAACATGCAATAGTTAATATAGAAGCGTCTATCTTCATTATTGCATAGGGGAAAGTATTATAACATGGCAATGACAAGTTTGTGAAACTCTCATTAAGGCTATTGATGATGATCATAAAGCTATAACCATGTCATAACGCTTTACTTTTGAAATATTACTTATTGTGCTAGTATACTTACTAGACGGTAGCATAATAAGATAATCCCTCGTAGTATTCCAGTTATCGTATTCCCCTTGTGTGTGCACCACCATGAAAGTTCTTTGGTATGAGGCAGGCCATGATGATCGGGGGTCAGACATATCTACGTTCGCATACAGTGGGTGCAAGCCATGTTGCACTACAAATAAACATGAGTTAGAACTGGCGAGCCTACCATGTACAGACATGGCCTCAGAATATAGGAGACCGAAAGGTCGAGCATGAATCACATAGTTGATGTGATCAACATTAGGGAATGTCCACCTTTGATACCGCACTGATGGCCGTGATGATCGGGGGAGGTGTAGGGGATAGGGATCATGTGATCACTAAACGAGTAGAGGGATGTTCATTTAAGTGGGAGTTCCTTTATTAAAACTTGAACTCATTATTATGAACATAGTCTAAACACTTTGCAAATCCTACATAGATGTCTTGCCCACCCACCTTCAACCTTAGCACTTTCCTCGAGAAGGAAAAGCTGAAAACTGATGAAACAACCTTCACCGCATGGTTCCACAATCTTAGGATCCTCCTAGTCCCCTACAAGTTGACTTATGTCATCGAGGCTGAGCTTCCGGCTAAGCCTGCAGATTCCGCCTCCCAGGACGAAAAGAATGTCTGGCAGTCCAAGGCGGACGATTTCTCCCTCATCCAGAGTGGAAAGCTCTATGCCATGGAGCTAGAGCTTCAAAAACATTTTGAAAAGATGAATGCCTTTGAGATCATTGAGGATCTCAAGGCCGTCTTTGCTCCATAGGCTCGTGCAGAGAGGTATGATGCTTCTGAGCTCTTCTTCTTTGCTAAAATGGAAGAGCACAGCAGTATTAGTGAGCACGTGGTCAAAATGCCTGGCTACGTTAAGCGCTTAAACACCCTAGATTGCAAAATCCCGAAGGATCTCGCAATTGATAGGGTGATGCACTCGCTGACCCTAGCTATAAGAGCTTTGTGATGAACCACAACATGCAAGGGATGACTAAGACCCTTGCTGAGGTGTTCGCCATGCTCAAAACTGCTGAGGTTGAAATCAAGAAGGAGCACATGGTGCTGATGGTCAACAAGACCACCAACTTTAAGAAACCGGGGCAAAAGGGGAAAGGCAAGGGTAAGAAGTCTAAGAGGGATGGCAGGTTTGTTCCCAGCACCTCAAAGACTGCCAAGCCTGGCCCTAAGCCCGGCACTTCGTGCTTCTACTTCAAAGGGGATGGGCACAAGAAACGCAACTGCCCCAAGTACCTTGAAGACAAGCGAGCTGGCAAGATAGCCACCCCGGACAAAGGTATATATGATATACATGTTATTGATGTATTCCTTACGAGCGCCAGGAGTGACACCTAGGTATTTAATACCGGATCTGTTGCTCACATTTGTAACTCTCGGCAGGATCTGTAGAGTAGGAGGCGCCTAAGGAAGGACGAGGTGACGATGCGCGTCAGCAATGGTTCGAGAGTCGAAGTGATGGCCGTCGGCACCCTGCATCTCCGTCTACCGTCAGGATTATTATTGGTTTTGAATAAATGCTACTCTATACCCGCATTGAGTATGAATATTGTGAGTGGGTCTTGCTTGTTGCAAGACCGTTATTCATTTAAATCAGGAACAAATGGTTGTTCAATTTATATGAATGGTGTTTTCTATGTTCATGCTCCTGTGTGTGATGGTTTATTCTTACTTAATATTGATTGTGATACACACATCCATAGTGTTGATGCTAAACGTTGTAAGCACAGTGACAATAATTCCATGTTCATGTGGCATTGCCGTCTTGGTCCCATTGGCGTAAAACGCATGAAGAAGCTTCATTCAGAAGGGCTTCTTGGATCATTGGATTTCGAATCCCTTGATACATGTGAGCCATGCCTCATGGGCAAGATGACTAGGACACCATTCTCCGGGATAGTGGAGAGAGTTGTAGACCTACTTGGGATCATACATGCGGATGTATGTGGAACAATGAGTGTCTCAACACGCAATGGTTATCGTTACTTTGTTACCTTTACTGACGACTTAAGCAGATATGGATATATCTACTTAGCAGATATGGATATATCTACTTAATGAAGCACAAGTCTAAAACCTTTGAAAAGTTCAAGGAATTTCAGAAAGCGGTAGAGAATCAACTTAACAAGAAAATCAAACACCTTCTATCAGATCAAGGAGGCGAGTATTTGAGTTATGAGTTTAACATGCACTTGAAGGACTGTGGGATTATCCCACGGCTTACGCCAGCCGGGACACCACAGCGTAATGGTGTGTTGGAACGTCGTAACTGAACCCTATTGGATAGTGTGTGGTCCATGATGTCTTTAATTGATTTGTCTGTTTCTTTTTGGGGATACGCATTATAAACCGCCGCTTTTATTTTAAACCGAGCACCATACAAATCCATGGAGACAACCCCATATGAGATATGGTATGGGCAGAAGCCCAAGTTGTCTTTTCTGAAAGTTTGGGGTTGTGAGGCGTACGTTAAGAAACTGCAGCCTGACAAACTCGAACCCAAATCGGAAAAATGTATCTTTGTAGGATATCCAAGGGAAACCATTGGATATACCTTCTACAATCAAGCCGAAGGTAAGACGCTTGTCGCAAAAACCGGCACCTTTCTCGAGAAAGAGTTTCTTGCAAAAGGAGTGAGTGGAAGGAAAATTGAGTTAGAGGAAATTGTTGACCCTTCTCTCCAAATTCCGAGTAGCGCAGCGGAAGTTGTTCCGAAACCACTCTCTAACATGGAGGAAGAGCCCATTGATAATGATCAAAACAATGACGTTGAGACTCCTGAGGTTTGTAGGTCTACAAGGGTTCGTGCCACTCCTGATTGGTACAGTAGCCTTGTAATGTTTTTCATCCTAGATGAACAAGAAGAACCTGCAAACTACACAGAAGCCATGGATAGTGCTGACTCCGAGAAATGGCTAGAAGCCATGAAATCCGAAATAGGATCCATGCATGAAAACCAAGTTTGGACTTTGGTGGATCTTCCAGAAGGCCGCAAGGCCATGGAAAATAAATGGATCTTTAAGAAAGACAAATGTGAATGGCAATGTGACCATTCACAAAGCTCAACTTGTCACAAAGGGATTTCGACAAATTCAAGGAGTCGACTACAATGAGACTTACTCTCCCGTAGTGATGCTTAAGGCTGTCAGGATTTTAATAGCAATTGCTGCACATTTCCACTATGAAATTTGGCAGATGGATGTCAAGACCGCATTCCTCAATGGTCACATTGATGAAGAGTTGTATATGATGCAACCGGAAGGTTTTGTTAATCCTAAGGATGCTGGAAAGGTATGCAAGCTTCAACCGTCCATTTATGGATTGAAGCAAGCATCTCAGAGCTGGAACCAATGTTTTGATCAAGTGATCAAAAGTTTTGGATTTGTCCAAAATCAACAAGAGTTCTGTGTTTACAAGAAAGTGAGTGGGAGCTCAGTTGTTTTCTTAGTAGTATATGTGGATGACATATTACTCATGGGAAACGATGTGGATCTTATGAAAAGCGTGAAAGCATATTTGAGCAACCAATTTTCCATGAAGGATCTAGGTGAAGCTGCATATATATTAGGGATCAAGATCTATAGAGATAGATCAAGGAACCTAATAGCATTGAGTCAGAGTACTTACATAGAAAAGATTTTTAAGAGGTTCAAAATGGAAAACACCAAAAGGGGTTTTACACCTATGATGAAGAATTGCAAAATGAGTATGACTCAATGTCCTGTAACGGACAATGATAGAGAGAAGATGGCTTACATCCCCTATGCTTCAGCCATAGGATCTATCATGTATGCAATGCTGAGTACTCGACTTGATGTGGCATTGGCTCTTAGTTTGACGAGCCGATACCAAAGTAATCCAGGACAGGATCACTAGACAGCTGTGAAGAATATCCTAAAGTATCTGAGAAGAACAAAGGATATGTTCCTAATCTATGGAGGAAATGATGAAGCTCTAAACATAACGGGGTACGTAGATGCGATCTGGAATTCAGATCATGATGACTCGAAGTCTCAAACAGGATTTGTTTTCTTGGTGAATGGTGGGGCGGTAAGCTGGAAGAGCAAGATGCAGCCGGTGGTGGCACAATCTTCAATGGAGTCTGAATATATTGATGCAGCTGATGCAGCAAATGACGCTGTTTGGCTAAGGAATTTCATCATCAAACTTGGAGTTTTCCCAATGCACGAGACCCCGTGGCGATCTATTGCGATAACACGGGTGCTATTGCAAACGCAAGGGAACCAAGAACTCATTCCACAGCCAAACACATCAAGCTTAGATTTCATGTCATGCGGAAAAATGTTGATGAAGGTGAAGTCTGAAATGGATCGTATGGGCACCTAGAGGGGGGGTGAATAGGTGCTACACCAAATTTTAATACTTTTTCAATTTTAGGCTTAGCACAAAGGGTAAATTCTCTAGATAAACTATTAGGTGGAATTTCCCTATATGCAAACCTATCTACTAGTGAGTAAAGAGCGAGTGGAAGAGGAACGGGTAAACCGGAGTGAAGCACGCGGAGACACAGGATTTGTTTGACCGCAGTTCCTTCCTTGTTAAGGGAAGTACGTCTGCGTTGGAGGGGTGGGCGGTACTAAGACCACCACGCCACAATAGGCCTCACCCTGTTCTCCGATGGATCCCGCCACCAAAGGCCTGATCCACCTTTCCACTATAGGTACCCTTCAAGGCGGGCACCGGCGCCTTTACACAAATAGCACGGCAACAACTCCACAAACAACTTGGAGGCACCCGAAATGACAACAAGCTGCCACAAGAACAAAGTTATTAAATACAATGAACAAGATCTAGGTATTGACAAGAATACTAGATCAGGGATTTCTCCAAGTGAATGGAGAGGAGTTGAAGCTCTTGATTCGTGATGATGATGATGATGAACTTCTCCTCCTTCAATTCCCCCAAAGATCAAGACCTTCGGGTGGTTGAAGTGGGAGATCGTGAATGAGAGCTCTTGCACAATGTCTGGACAATTTCGAATGAATCAAGAGTTCTGAACATTGGGGAAGAAGGGGTATTTATACCCCCTTCAGAAACCAGTCATTGGACACTTTGGGGGCCGGATTATCCAGGCCAAGTGATGGTCGGATTATCCGGCCTACAGAAAGCACCGCCCTAGACTCGAAATATCCGGCAGATAATCCGCCCCCTATCTGAGCGTCGTGCCGAGCTTGCCCTTGATCAACTTCTGGGGGCCGGATTATCCGGTCCTATGTGAAGGCCGGATTATCCGGCCTGGGGAGGAAAAACCGCCCCAGTTCGGATTTTCCGGGAGAAAATCCGACCGGATACCGAGCGACGCGCCTTGGCTCCCTTTGCTCAAAAACTAGGGGCCGGATTATCCGGCCCATGCGACAGCCGGATTATCCGGCCTGGGGAAGAAAAAACGCCCTAGTTCGGATTTTCCGGGAGAAAATCCGACCGGGTACCGAGCGACGCGCCTTGGTTCCCTTTGAGCAATGAGGTAGGCCGGATTATCCGGCCCTTGGTGGGGCGGATAATCCGGCCCCCCTCAAAGCTTCCTGCACACTTAGCGCACATGAATAATCTCTACGGTATTGTTATCTAACACACAAAACATAGGAAAACATGAAATGTTCTTTCAATCTCCCCCTTTTTGGTGTTAGATGATAATACCAGGATTTGCAAGAGAAAGTCACAAGACAAACAGTAATAACCATGAAAGAGACTCCCCCTCAATGTGTGCATAATAGAATTTTGCATTGGAATACAAATGCACACAAATAGGTGAATCTATTCCATAGACATATGAGCAACATACACATACCACCGAGGTAGGGGGAAGGCATCCTTGACATAAGCCACAATTATTACCGGATAACCAATATGAGCGCCTTCCGTGATAAAACCTTCAGCAATAAGATATGAATAGATAGCTCCATAAGCATAATCCATGAGATGAAATCCATAGGCATAATAATCCAGACAACCACATAGAGTCTCAAACAACCACAAACCACAAATTTAAAGTTCGACGCTAAATGGGCATAAGCAAGAAAACAACGAATAGAAAAATGCAAGTGCTTATGCCCGACCCATGCAAATCCACAGACACCCTAATAGAACTACTTCTCCCCCTTTGGCATCGAGACACCAAAAAGGGAGAAGAGCGATGCTAGCGCCCCACGGGATCACTCGTAGTCCTCGTCCTCGTCCTCTTCCTCGTCTTCATTCTCATCCTCATCCTCATCTTCAAGCTTCTCAGTGTCACCTTCCTCATCCTCATCATCAGCAGCAGGCGCAGAGGGGAACAAATGATGCTCCAGCTCACCATAGTTCAACCCGGAGGAAGAGTTCCACCGAGCATACGGAGTGGGAGGTGTAGGAGCCGGAGGATCACCCGAAGCACCGGACACATGGTGCAGAATGAGCTGCTGGGAGTGAGCCAACTCATGGCGCTGCATGTATGCCTCGTACTGACCCTTGCGCGTGTCCACTCCCATGCATAGTATGTTACGCTGGAACCAGTTCAGCTGCTTGATCTCACGGGCAACGGGAGGCACTGGGGGCCTGCGAGCATCCCTCATGAGGCCCTTAGGAGCAGAGGAGATATGAGAGGTCTTCCGAACCTTGTTGTAGATCTTCTTGGCCTTATGCACCGAGTCAATGTGGAACTCCTCAGCAGGAAGCAGGTGCCTGATGAGCATCATAATGTAGGGTGCATAGGGAATGGACAGACGGTTGAACATAGCATCAGTCAACTCATGGTAAATGAAGTCCATGACATCCAGCCTATACTACACCGACTCGTCCTCGCAAGAGGCAAACTCATGAGAAAATTGAAGTAGCTGAACAAGGTGACCACGGATGCTGTCATTGTTGCCCCCACTTGGAGTAGTGGAGTCACGGAAGATACCCACTAAGGAAGCATAGATGGGAGCAAGGCCAGCCAGAGTGCCCACAATGCCATTATCCACAGTGCAAGGAGAGAGAGCGGCATCTTTGTTGGGCTTTAGGTGGGTGATGATGCGGTGGCCACTGGCTCGATCCCTGCTACGGAAAGAGTATCCAAGAACCTCAGCAAACACATGAAAATCAGCAGTCATAGGCCTGTCATGAGTCATACACTTCATAGTGCGATGCTCATCCCCACAAATAACCAAAGTGGAGAAGAACTGCTTCACCACCTCAGAGTCAAAGGAGCACTAGAGAGACATGAGATGGTGCAGCCCCATCCTCTTAGCCACAAACATCGCATCCACAAGATGAGCCTTCTCCAAAGCATCAGCAAGTACCAGTGGGTGCATAGGCCTAATGTTCAGCCTGGCATACACATCTTCATAGATTCCCTTCTGTTCTGCACACCAAAAATGAGTATCCCTCAGCTCATCATCACGAGGCAGCTCAGCAAACAAGTCATAGTGACGAATGGAGGAAAAGGTGACCGCATCCAAAGTCCTGTAGTTGATCTTGGGCTCCTTGCCCTTCCTCTTGGACACCCCCTTCCTAGTCCTCTTAGCTTGTTCATCCATGCGCTTCTCTTCATTCTTTCTCCTCCTCAACTCAACTTCGTCCACTAAGTTACCCTGTCCGTCGTCCCGAAAGTATTTGGCGCAAGGGCGGCGCTTGTAGGTCTTGGGAACATTGGAACCACCTGTGAGGAGAATAAGGGCGATAGCAAGGGGATAAGCATACACACAAGTCCAGGAGAGAGCATGGAAAAAATAGTCAAAAAGTTCATAGGACAAATCTACCCAATGCATACTCCATAGTGAAACTGAACCAGAATCGAATCTGTCAGGTCGGATTATCCGGCCTGGCCAGGGGCGGATAATCCGGCCCTGGCAGAAAATTTTGATTTCACCTAGATTGAATGCAAAAAAGTAGATCGGGCCTAGAAACTGCAAGACTACGATTTCTATGCAAAAACACATCCTTCTAGACAATGTTCCACCCAACAAGTAACACATCTAGCCAAAGATGGGGAGAGAGGGAGTTACCCTCACTCATTGGAGGAAGAACACGGAGGAGAAGGTACCCGGAGGCGCGGAAAATCCGGTGGACAGAGAGGCTCCAAGGAGGGTGGGGGACGGCATGCGGCGGCTGAGGAGGAGGAGAGGGTTGGGGAGAAGTGCTGATCGTTATGAGCCCTTCCCCCCGATCCCTGCCCTTTAAGACGAAATCCGCCAGGGCCGGATTATCCGGCCTACACTTGGGCCGGATTATCCGGCCTCAAATCTGGGATTCTATTGTACACAGAACCAGGCCCGCGCGTCCCCAAACAACACCCCCACAAGGTGTACAAGGGACTTGTGTGCTAGAATAGATGGCTTAGGGATAGGGAAAGGCTTAGGATAAAGAGATCCAAACTGAGATGGTACTAGACACTCAAAATTGTAAGATCCAAATCAAATAAAAGCCAAGATTGAGTGTGATTCCCATAAGAACATGAGATAGCAAAGAACAGCCAAAAAGATCCAATTCTCCTCAAGGGAGAGGGCGGTGGCCGAAGCCACCTTGTTGGAGTGTATGGTGTGACACCGCGAAGATATATCTTGGGTTCACGACCAATGCTCATCAATAAGCTCACATATCACAACATGATATTAAGAGAAATGATTTATCTTGCCGTTGGCATTATGGGGGGAGGGTTAGCCCAATGAGTTAGGACCACACTCCCCCTATATCCATGCCCACACCTAGACCAAATAAGGATTGAGATGTACGAGTGAGTGCATGGGTAATCAAGACAAGCTCCTGGAATCAATGATATTTAGCTCATTCTTCAAGTAGCAGAATCTTGCTTCATCGAGTGGCTTTGTAAAAATATCTGCAAGTTGATTCTTCGTGCTCACAAAGGATAGATCAATATCGCCGCGAGCAACATGGTCTCGAATAAAATGATTATGAATCTCAATATGCTTCGTCCTTGTGTGCTGAACAGGATTGTACGCAATTTTGATTGCACTTTCATTATCACATAAAAGAGGCACTTTGTCACAATTGACACCATATTCCTTTAAAGTTTGCCTCATCCACAATAATTGAGTACAAGCGTTCCTTTAAAGTTTGCCTCATCCACAATAATTGAGTACAAGCGCTGGTAGCAACAACATATTCAGCTTCGGCGGTGGAGAGAGATATACAATTCTACTTTTTAGATGACCAACATACGAGAGATCTTCCCAAGAATTGACAAGCTCCAGAAGTGGATTTCTGATCATCCTTATCACCACCCCAATCTGAGTCAGTATAACAACATAAAGAGAAATTGGAGCCCTTGGGATACCAGAGACCAAAGTTAGGGGAATGAACCAAATATCGAAAGATCCTCTTGACCGCCACTAAGTGGCTTTCTTTAGGAGCTGCTTGATACCTTGCACACACTCCCACACTCAACACGATATCGGGTCTAGATGCGCAGAGGTAAAGAAGAGAGCCGATCATGGACCGATATACCTTTTGGTCCACATCTTTACCATGAGGGTTAAGTTCAAGATGACATTTTGTTTGCATCGGAGTGGCGACCCCATTTAGATCCGTCATCTTGAATCTCTTGAGCATGTCTTGGATGTACTTTGCTTGATTAATAAAAGTTCCTTATCTAAGTTGCTTGATCTCGAATCCAAGAAAGAACCATAATTCCCCCATCATAGACATCTCAAACCTGTCAGTCATAAGCTTTGAAAATTCATCATTAAAAGCTTTATTAGTAGAACCAAAAATGATATCGTCTACATATAGTTGGCATATGAAGAGCTCCCCCTTAACCTTCTTAGTAAAAAGAGTGGGATCAATTTGCCCAACTTCGAAGCCACGATCTAACAAAAGCTCTTTAAGGTGCTCATACCACACACGTGGGGCTTGTTTAAGGCCATAGAGTGCCTTATCGAGTTTGTAGACATGGTTCGGAAAGTTAGGATCCTCAAAACCTGGGGGTTGCTTTACGTATACCAACTCATGTAGAGGACCATTAAGGAAGGCACTCTTGACATCCATTTGCTGCAACTTAAAATTATTATGGGCAGCATAAGCAAGAAGGATACGGATGGACTCAAGGCGAGCCACTGGAGCATAGGTCTCGCCAAAGTCAATGCCCTCAACTTGGGAGTAACCTTGTGCCACAAGTCTTGCCTTGTTCCTCACAACAATGCCATTCTCGTCTTGCTTGTTTTTGAATATCCACTTGGTGCCGATAACATTGCGGCAATCTTTGGGTTTCTCCACGAGTTTCTAGACTTTGTTGCGCTCGAAATTATTCAATTCTTCATGCATAGAAACAACCCAGTCTGGATCTTCAAGAGCTTCAAAGACCTTCTTAGGTTCCACCATACAGAATGAGCTTGATGCTCACCAAAACTAGCCAATTCTCTTCTTGTAGAAACCCTTCGTCGAAGATCACCAACAACCTTGTCGAGGGTGTGGCCCCTCGACTCAAGGTTATGATCAGCCCGAGCCTTGCTATGAAGTTCAATAAGTTTATTGTCTCTTGGAGGAGTAGATTCATCACTTGAATCTGCATTGGAAGCATTTACTCGACCTTGATCAGGAACTAGAATATCAGCAGCAGGTGGTGGTGACGCGTGCCCTTGAGGTGAGTCAGTAGCCATAACAGGAGGCTGCTGAACCGGTGCGTCAGAGCCGGATAATCCGGCCGATGGAGAGGCTGGATAATCCGGCCTGGGAGTACTTGTATCAGCTTCATCCGGATGCCTGTGGCTTGCTTGAAGTGGCGAGGGACCGGATAATCCGGGGCTTGCCGGAAAATCTGGCCTGGAGCTTGCATTGATATCTTCACCACCAGGAGCAATATGGTCAGCTAGAGCGGGGTGGCCGGATAATCCGGTGTCCACCGGATAATCCGTACTGGAGTTTTCTGGAACAACTTGACCTTCAGCAGTTGATGGAGATGGTGCAGAATTTTCTCCCATGGTGGGAACATGTTGTGCATGTGTAGATGAGGGCTCTTCATGGGAAGAGCATTGTCCTTCCTGATCCACCACAAGGGGTTCCTCAATGGGGCGGAAAAATCCCACGCCCATTCTTCTTATGGCATCTTGGGGTATTTCAACATCTGCATCACAAACACCAACTTGCTCAAGAGGAACGTCATTTTCCTCGAACACCACACTACAAGACTCTACAACAGTTCCGGAGAGCTTATTGTAGACTCTATAAGTGTGGGATTCGGCACCATAACCAACAAAAATACCTTCTAGAGCCTTAGATTCAAATTTAGATAAACGAACTCCCTTGATAAGAAAGAAATACTTACACCCGAATACCCGAAAGTATGAGATGTTTGGCTTGTTACCGGTAAGTATTTCATACGGAGTCTTGTCCAAGATCTTGCGGAGGTATAATCGGTTGGATGAATGACAAGCAGTCGAGATTGCTTCAGCCCAGAAGTTATATGGAGATTTAAATTCGGCTAACACTGATCTTGCCATATCCATTAGAGTTTGATTTTTCCTCTTGGCTACACCATTTTGTTGAGGGGTGTACGTAGCGGAATATTGATGTCTTATCCCCTCTTCACTTAGGAACTCATTTAAGGTGTAGTTCTTGAACTGAGAGCCGTTATCACTTCTTATAGCCAGAATGGGGACGTTGTGTTGACGTTGAACCTCGTTGGCGAAGTCGATGACTGTTTGTTGAGTTTCACTCTTCAACTTGAAGAAATAAGCCCAAGTGTATCTTGAGTAATCATCAACAATCACTAAGCAATACTTCTTCCCACCGAGGCTTGCATGAGATGGAGGTCCGAAGAGATCCACATGAAGGAGCTCCAAAATCCTTTTTGATGAGATAATAGTTTTCCTTCGATGAGGTGAGTCATGCATTTTCCCTTCAACACACGCCCTACAAACACGATCTTTGGCAAAGGAGACATTTCTTTTAGTCCAAGGATGTGGCCACCCTTGTGGAGACTTTGCAAAGTTCACATATTGACGTGGGCTAGTCGGCGATGCCATAGCCAACCCGCGTCAGCCTTTCCGAAAAGACACATCGGGCCTGTAGTGGTTTTCCCCGAAAAGTCCACCACGCATGTGTCATTTTCTTATATCCCACGAAAACGACTTTTAGAGACTTGCTCCACAAGAGTACCACCAAATCAGCATCAATATAAACTGCAAAGCCCATCTTACCAAGGGCACGAACTGAAAGTAAGTTGTACCTGAGGGTCTCAACAAGCATGACGTCCACGAGAGAGATATCGTGAGCCACCACAACTTTGCCGAGACCCAATACCTCAGATTTTGACTTGTCACCATAGGAGACGGTTATGTGATCAAGGTTTGGCCGCATCTCCGCGATGATCTCCTTTCTTCCGGTCATATGACTCGTGCAACCGCTATCGAGTACCCATTTAGAACCACCGGAAGCATAACCCTGCAAGAAAATTACTTCTTGGTTTTAGGTACCCATTTTTCAATGGGTCCTCTCATGTTAGTAACAAGGGTCTTGGGAACCCAAATAGACCAAGGAATGTAACAATCATAGGGGCCTACATAACTAGCATAAACATCACCATAATAATCGCAATATAGTTCAAAGTTAGGATTGTTGGCCCCTACAAATTTTGGAGATATGCCCAAGAGGCAATAATAAAAGAGATTATTATTATATCTTTGTGTTTATGATGAATGTTTACATCCCATGCTATAATTTATTATTAGGAAACACTAATACTTGTGTGTTTTGTAAACATAAAAGAGTCCCTAGTGAGCCTCTTGCTGAACTAGCTTGTTGATTGATTGATGATCATGGTTTCCTGATCATAGACATTGGATGTGATTAATAACAAGGTTATATCATTAGGAGAATGATGTGATGGACATACACCCATAGTAAGCGTAGCATAAGATCAAGTCATTAAGTTCGTATTACTGTAAGCTTTGAAATACATAGTAACCTAATCCTTCGACCATGAGGTTATGTCAATCACCATCACCGGATGGGTACTTTGATGACATCAAACGCCGCTGAATCGGCGGTTATAAAGGTGTCATTGGGTATTACGAAGTATGTGTTGAAGCGCATAGACCAAGATTGGGATTTGTCCATCCATATGACGGATAGATATACTCTGGGCCCTCTCGGTGGAATGTCATCTAGATAGCTTGCAAGCATGTGACTGGGTCACAAGGGATGACATAACATGGAACGAGTAAAGAGTACTTATCAGTAACGAGGAAGAACTAGGTATGAAGATACTGACGATCAAACCTCGGATAAGTAGAATGTCGTGAGACAAAGGGAATTGGTTTCGTATGTTAAATGGTTCTATCGATCACGAAGTAATCGTTGAGTATGTGGGAGCCGTTATGGATCTCCAGATCCCGCTGATGGTTATTGATGGGAGAGGTGTCTTCATCATGTCTGCATATTCACGAACCGTAGGGTGACACACTTAAGGTTCGAAGTTGTTTTAAGTAAATATGGAATTTGCGTTGGAGACCGAATGTTGTTCGGGGTCTCGGAATGGATCCGGGACATCACGAGGAGATCCGGAATGGTCTGGAGAATGAGATTCATATATTGGGGATCATTTTCTAAGTTAGGAAATGTTCCAGAGTATTTGTATGGAGATTCTAGAAGGTTTCGGAATGTTCTGGAAGGTTCTAAAGGATTTCTTGGAGTTTGCTTGAAAACCAAGAAAGGGATCAAAGAAACCAAGTGGGGCAAGACACGGATTCGTGGGGGAGGAGGTTTCCTCCCCCCAACCCGCCGGCCCAAGGAGGAGGGAGTCCTACTAGGACTCCCCCTCCCCAGGCGCGCCTCCCTCCTTTAAATAGAAGGGAGGGGGCGCTCCCTCTTGCACCTGGTCTCATAACTCCCAATCTCAGCCGCCTCTCTCCTCCACGTTTCTTCTGCACAGGCATAGGCGAAGCCCTGCAGAATTCTCATCTCCACCACCACCACCACGCCGCCGTGCTGCTGGGATTCCGTGGAGAAGATCTACTACCTCCGCTGCTCGCTAGAACGGGGGGAGGAAGGTCTGCTTTGACTCCGCACGTGTGACCGTCTGCGGAAGCGCTGCCGGAACGCGGCGCCGGAAGGATCGTCCACACGATCTTAAGATCGGCAAGTGATCGACTACATCATCCACGAGATCTAATCTCGTTAACGCTTCAGTTCTCGAGGTTAGTGCCGATCTATCTCGTTGCTCATGTCTAGTAGATTAGATCTTGGCTTTTATCTAGATTAGATCTGGGTTTTGTTCGTTCTTGCGGTAGAATTTTTTTGTTTTCCATGCTACGAACCCATCAACAAAACCATCATAATTAGTCTTGTTATTGGTAATGTTGCTAGTCTTTGATTGAGCAGTCCTGCTCTTCTTCTTCTTGTTGTCTTTCTTGTTCTTTGCCTTGGGTATGTAACCAAGACCTTCTTTACTATTGTTTGTCCTTTTCCTGCTCAGTATCTCATCAATAACTCCTTTACCTTTGTGTTGAGAACTTCTTGTGAGGTCTTCTTTTCCAGAGGATGAAGTGGAGGTACTTGGCACATCATACCGTTTCAATTGAGTTTGGAGCTGGTCATGAGACTCATTTAAAGTAGAATGATCACTCTTCAATGCCTTGTGAGCACTTTCAAGATTATCAAACTTCTCCAAAAGTCTAGCATGAACAGCCCCAAAGTCAATCTTTTCTTTCTTTAGTACCTTGGCAAGAGCATGGTCACGTTCTTTGATGAGCTGAGCTACAACTTCTTCCTGTGACTCCTCAATGGATTTGAGTCTCTCTTCCAAAGATACTCGAGCTTCCTCTTCCTCTTCCAAGGCATTCTTCAAAGAAGCTATCTCTAAAGCATCTTCTCTTTCAATTCTGCCCTTTTCTTCAAGAAGATCTTCGGCTTGAGCAAGTTGACTCATAAGAGCATCAAAATGGAGTTTATGCTCACCTTGCAGGTTAGTGAAAAAGGTATCCAAAGCAATAACTTCTTATTTCATTTTAAGACTGTCATGATCATCCATATCCAAAATTATGTTAGTCTTAGGAAATGAAGAGCTAGAAGTTGATACCTCGGACCCTCTTGCCATTAGGCAAGTGGCATTGTTGTTGATGACGTTCTCATTTGGCGAGTCAAAGAAAGATGAAGGAGTCGATGTGGTGGCTATAGCAGCCACCTCGCGGGAACTATCATCATCCTCTTCATCTTCACTTGCAGAGGAGTATTCTTCTTGTGCAACTAAAACAACCTTGGGCTACTTCTTGAAGGGGCCATTCTTCTTAATAAATGGCTTCTTCTTAGGTGCTTTCGATTTCTCTTTAAGAATGAGATTGCCACCATTGTCTTCTCTATTTTGATATGGACACTTGGCTACAAAGTGCATTCTATCTCCACAGTTGTAGTAAGTTCTCAACCTTGGGCCACTTTCTCTTCTTCCATTTGACCCGTTCTTGCGCTCAAGTTCCGACTTGGCTTTGGCAGGGTCCTTCCAAAAGTTCCTTGCATAAAATGCCATGTACTCACCATGAGCATGTTTGACTTCATCGGGGCAGTCCATGGATGCCCCCTCAAAAGCTCTTTCATCTTCCTCTTGCTCAACAACATTTGCTTTGAGAGCCACATTGACACCCTTTTGCATTCCAATGGCCCGAGCACGGGCATCTTCAGCATTCTTTGCTGCCAATTTGAATGACGCCATTTCTTGCATGACTTCATTGGATGTCATTTGATGGTAGTTATGTCTACCTTGCAAGCTCTTCAAGTCCGTTGGCTCGAAAGGCATTAAGGAACTCACATATTTCCTTTTTATCCATGCATCATCAATGTGAGTGGCCCCATGCTTTATAAATGTTGTTGCGATGCCCTTGAGTCTTCTATACATGTCCTCATGGTTTTCACCATCCAACATGTAAAATCCCTCAGCTTCATTACTAAGGGCATCATACATGTTCCTTCTCATGCTTTCATTCCCAACAAAGAGATTCGTAAGAGCATCCCAAGCTTCTTTAGCTGTGTTGAGATGTTCAATGTGTGGCATGTCCTTGGGACCCACACCAAGCTGTATCATGTGGAGAGCGGTGGCATTCAATTGGCTGTCCACAACCTCTCTTCTTGTTAGGTTGGTTTGATCTCCAATATTAAGACCCTCTTCAATAATCCTCCAAAGTTCAATAGAGGAGCTGCAAACATGAGATTTCATTAAGAATTGCCATTGATTGAAAGAGGATGCAGTGAGCTTGGGTGGATCACCCCTATTGAATATATGAGGATGAGGGATAGGTGGGTCGGGGGAATATACGTGGAGAACCTCACTATATTCCTCCTTACCACTTCCCTTCTTGGAGGTGGAACCATTAAGTTTTTCACCCTCCACATCATCATCCTTGGATCCGGTGTTACCCTTTTCCTTAGATGATGGTGTGGCTGCCTCAGAGGAGGATGGAGATGGGGTTATGGATGATGTGAGGTGAGCAATCATTTGATTCATCTCCTCCATCTTGGCCTCAAAGGATTTCAACAAGGTTGTTTCCAACGACTTGAGATCATCCATTGTGACCTTATCCACAGCCTCACTCCCATCATCCTTGGTACCCATACTACTCTTAGGCGGTTAATCCCGAATTAAGAGCCGGGGCTCTGATACCAATTGAAATGGATCGTATGGGCACCTAGAGGGGGTGAATAGGTGCTACACCAAATTTTAATACTTTTTCAATTTTAGGCTTAGCACAAAGGGTAAATTCTCTAGATAAACTATTAGGTGGAATTTCCCTATATGCAAACCTATCTATTAGTGAGTAAAGAGCGAGTGGAAGAGGAACGGGTAAACCGGAGTGAAGCACGCGGAGACACATGATTTGTTTGACCGCAGTTCCTTCCTTGTTAAGGGAAGTACGTCTGCGTTGGAGGGGTGGGCGGTACTAAGACCACCACGCCACAATAGGCCTCACCGTGTTCTCCGATGGATCCCGCCACCAAAGGCCCGATCCACCTTTCCACTATAGGTACCCTTCGAGGCGGGCACAGGCGCCTTTACACAACTAGCGGGGCAACAACTCCACAAACAACTTGGAGGCTCCCGAAATGACAACAAGCTGCCACAAGAACAAAGTTATTAAATACAATGAACAAGATCTAGGTATTGACAAGAATACTAGATCAAGGATTTCTCCAAGTGAATGGAGAGGAGTTGAAGCGCTTGATTCGTGATGATGATGATGAACTTCTCCTTCAATTCCCCCAAAGATCAAGACCTTCGGGTGGTTGAAGTGGGAGATCGTGAATGAGAGCTCTTGCACAATGTCTGGACAATTTCGAATGAATCAAGAGTTCTGAATGTTGGGGAAGAAGGGGTATTTATACCCCCTTCAGAAACTAGCCGTTGGACACTTTGGGGGGCGGATTATCCGGCCCAAGTGATGGCCGGATTATCCGGCCTGGGGAAAGCACCGCCTGCACTCGAATATCCGGCAGATAATCGCCCCTATCCGGCGTCGCGCCGAGCTTGCCCTTGATCAACCGGGGCCGGATTATCCGGTCCTATGTGAAGGCGATTATCCGCCTGGAGGAAAAACCGCTTCGGGGATTTTCCGGGAGAAAATCCAACCAGATACCGAGCGACACGCCTTGGCTCCCTTTGCTCAAAAAGTGGGGGCCGGATTATCCGGCCCATGCGACCGCCGGATTATCCGTCCTGGGGAAGAAAACCCGCCCCAGTTCGGATTTTCCGGGAGAAAATCCGACCGGGTACCGAGCGACGCGCCTTGGATCCCTTTGAGCAATGAGGTAGGCCGGATTATCCGACCCTTGGTGGGGCGGATAATCCGGCCCCCCTCAAAGCTTCATGCACACTTAGCGCACATGAATAATCTCCACAGTATTGTTATCCAACACGCAAAACATAGGAAAACATGAAATTTCTTTCAAAGTCAAGATTTGCAAAGTAGATACGGAACTGAATGTGGCAGATCCTTTGACTAAAGCTCTCCATCTGGAAAAGCACGAACAACACCGTGATTCCATTGGTGTTAGGTTCCTGCCTATTGTAAACTAGTTTTGTTTATACTCTAGTGCAAGTGGGAGACTGAAGGAGTTATGCCTAGAGGCAAATAATAAAGTGTATTATTTGATATATCTCCTATATGTTCATAATACGTTTCATACTATGCTATAACTATGTTAATATGAAACGTTAATACACGTGTGGTATGTAAGCAAACTGTATCTCTAGTTACCTCTAGTGAACTAGTTCATTGGTCATGAGGATGGTCTGTGTTTCAAGATCATGGGCATTTATGCCAACTGACAATGAGGTCATGTTATTAGTTGAATAACATGATAGACAAACATCCGACCGTTATATCTTAATGAGATCTAGTTACAAAGTTCACCATTGATGATAAAACACAGAGAACCTTGCAACCTAATCCTTTGACTGTGAGGTAATGCAAATCACCATTCCGGAAGAAACTTAGATGGTTATCAAGAATCATCTCGTAACAGGGTGATCAAAAAGGTGCCACCTAGGTTTTCCAAAGGAATGCGTAGAGAAGTACATATCAAGACCAGGATTTGTCTAGTCCATGTAACAGACAGATACATGTGGCCATCTCGGTGACGTTGCATTAATGGAGCTTGCAAGCATGTGACTAGGTCACGGAATGCAAAAACATGATAACAAGAAAACAAGTTCATCGGCAATGAGATCGAACTAAGGTATGGAGATACCGAAGATCAAGTCTCGGATGAATTAGGTATCAAATGACAAAGGGAACAGGGAACGACTATCTCACGGTTCGAGCGATTGTATTCGTGAAACGCACGGGGGTCACATGGCCATCTAGGTCCCTCTGTTGATCATTGATGTGAGAGTGGTCTCAATCATGTCCGGAGTGTTTCCGAACCGAAGGATGTCACGCTTAAGGGTAGGGACGCTTAGCGTAGATGAGGCATCGTAAGAGAAATAGAGAGAGAAACCGGAATAGTTTCGGGTAACATCCGATGGAGATCGGAAGGGGTCCGGAAGGTGTTCCGGAGTGAGGAAATAATATAATATGTGTATTTGAATGTTAATTGGAGAATTAATATTAAATATATTTTTTATTTTATTTTTAAAGGCTCCCTATTGCTAATGGGCCTCACCTGAAGGGAGGCCCAATAGGGCAAGGCGCCTAGGGAGTGGGGGCCAGCCGGCCTGGGCTTGGTGGGCCGCCCCAATGGGGCCCACCTAGGGCGTGGGCCGCCCTAGGTGGCCGGCGGGTGTGGGGTTTAGTCCCACACTGCCTGGCCCCTGGGTGGTGCGCCCCCCTCCTACTATATATAGGGGTCTCCCCTCCCCCTTTGGAATCACCCCATTCCCTCTCATTCTCTCTCTCATCCACTGAGGACTTCTCCGTAATATTGGGGAGGACCTCGTGGGTGAGTTCTCCACCTTCACACTACCATCGTGTGATCTTCAATCCGGCATCTACTTCTTCTGCTGCTCGGCTGGATTAGAGTCCGGTTGACGTCTCCTACACTGGACGTGTGACGAACTTAGGATGCACCACACTTGGGGTGCTGCTCGTCTTCATCAATATACGCCTTCCTGCGTAAGGCGTGCCTCGGTCTTCAAAGGTATGAATATCAAATCCCTTCTCTGTTACTTATGTCTACATAGTATAGATCCTGGTATTAGTGTTCGAGTAGATAGAAATCTTTTGTTTTCTGCTACGGAACCCAACAAGATTTGGAGGAGATGGTTGCCAATTTAGGTGATGAATTGGCCCATAAAAACCTATTGATATTCGAGCTGAAGCGTATTGTCGAGGAAGAAAAGAAGAATTCAGAGCTTATTCACAAATAGAAGTTGACACTTGAGGCTGATCTTGCTGTATCTGATCAAGTGGTAGAAAATCTAAAACATGAACTTCAAGTGAAGGGGGAGGATAATAGTAGATTCATGTGGGCAGTTTTAGTAGTTTTCATCCCCGTCCTAGCAGTTACAGCATGCAGTTGTGGTGAAGGGTGGCATGTGTAATGATTAGTTGAATAGATAGCTACTAATTTAGAGAGTAGAATTGGTATTCATTGGATGGTTGTGAGTTCCTACTAATTTAGGCACTTTGCGGTCCCAAAGTTGTCGAGAGAATGCATTGCGGGGCCCAAGTTGGTTGCCATTGGATCTAGCGGTCCCAAAGTTGTCGAGAGAATGCATTGCAGGGCCCGAGTTGCTTTCCATTGCATCTACCGGTCCCAAAGTTGTCGATAGAATGCATTGCAGGGCCCGAGTTGCTTCCCATTGGATCTAGCTGCCCATAGTTGGTGTGCCAAATGCCTAGAGGATCAAGTTGGGGCCCTATCAGTTTTGACCGTTCTGTTGCTGCCATCATGGCTGCCATGTTGACTTGCAGCGTTGGCGGCAACATCCATTCCCCGTTCCAAATTAGTGGCTGAGATTGTCAAAGAAAGTACTACTCTCTCCGATCCAAATTAGTTGACTCAAATTCGTCAAGATACAGATGAATCTAATACTAATCCATGTCTAGATACAATCAAATCTAGACAAATCTGAATCAACTAATTTGGGTCGGAGGGAGTACTACTTATGAATCAGCTTTAGAGCATATCCACCATCCTCATAGCTCAAATACATATCAATTTTGATTCAAATCATACATATTTAGATCAAATTTACACAAGCCCACCAGAGATTGTCAAAGCAAGTACTACTACTTATGAGTCAACTTTAGAGCATATCCACCGGTCTCACAGCTCAAATACATATCAAATTTATTCAAATCATACATATATTCTATATTTTAAGTCACACAATTTTGGTTCAAATTGGGCTCAAATTTGTCCCAATTTTAAGTGGACGGTGAGCTAGCCGCCCTCCTCGCCGTATGTGTACTCCAAGAAGTACGGGCAAACTTATCCCATCCATTCGTCCATGAGGTACATCCGGCCTTCACCGTCGAAGTGCACCTCGACGTGCCAGCTGCGGTCGCGGCCTACCTCCCACAGCTTCGGTTCACGAGGGCTTGATCTACGCCATCACATTGATGTTGCGGATGATGGCTTTCATCGATGACCACTTTCGGCACCACCGTCGTTGCACTGATGTTGCGAATGGTGGCTTCCATCGCTGTCTTTCATCAGCAACGGATCTGAGGATGTGAACGGAAGTGAGATAGACAGAGATATAAATCTCAGACGCTTAGATCCTCACTGCCACACGTCGTTCCAGCCGCGACGCTTGGATCCGCGTTGCTGCATGCCATTTTGACCCCCATGCTTAGGTCCGCGCTACCGCACGCTGTTTCGACCATGACGCTTAGGTCCGTGCCACCGCACGCTGTTTCGACCGCCACGCTTAGGTCTGCACTGCCATGCGACAAGGAAAAGTAGGGAGAGACATCTAGCCTGTTGAGCTCTCCTCTCTGTACAGGGTAGGTGCACCCACTGGGAGAGAGACCTCCAGCCCGTCGGATCATGATGTATCCAACGGTGGTTGGCCAAGATCCGTGTGACATACATCTCGAACAATCAGAGCGCAGCCAAACTGAGCGCTAGTTGATGTGTCTGGTATATGTGCGACAGGAAAAGGGAGGGAGAGACATCCAGCCTGTCGGGATCTCCTCGATGTACAAGGTAGGTGCGCCCATCAAGAGAGAGAGAGAGATCTCCAGCCCATCGGATCATGATGTATCCAATGGTGGTTGGCCAAGATCTGTGTGACATACATCTCGACCAAGGGGAAGTGAGAAAAACTTTAGCGGGAGGGGAAAACTGAGTAGAGCTAAGGAAAACAAGGGCACTCAGATAAAAAATGAGTAAGGGAAATTCAAGCTTTTGGCATAAAAAATGAAAAATGTGTTATTTGAACAAAATAATCCATCTTGGCCAACATTATATTGGTTGCAACTCAAAGATACACAAGTGTTCTAAATTTGGCCTCATTTAGACAAAGTATGTTTTGAGATGGGTTATTTTGGAGGTTGATTGAGTAGAAAGCTATGCATCTTCATAGCTAGTAGCTCATTCCAAGAAGGGTTTAAGAAGTGGTTTAGGGGATAAGTCGATTTCTCTTTATTTCCTTTTCCATTATTATTCATGCTAGGTTGTAGGTAACATAACAAGACTCCATGCAAAGGTTGCACTATGTTTTGACTTTTTTGAATTAAACTAACCCTAAAACCATTTTTTGAATTTAATCACTTAGAAAAGAAAAAATGTGGTTGATTACAAGTAAATCCAAAATTTCCACTTTCATATTGTAAATCAATCCAAGATAGACAAGTGTGCCAAATTTTGGATCAATTGGTCAACATTTGCTATGGTTTAAGCCATGAACTAGCTAAACCCCATGTGTTAACCACATGTCGAGGGACAAACTGAGTAGTGCTAAGCAACTAGGTGGATGACCATAGAAATTTGCAATAACACATACATTATGAGATTATCCAACATACAAACTTGGGAGTGTCACACTAGTTTGAATTCAATACAAACATTGACAGTAGTTCAAATTCATCATACAAATTCAAATTAATAATTCAAATTCATTTTTTCTTGCTCCGGGTGATCCTAGCTGGAATATTCACGGATTCCACCATCAGATTCTTCCGTCTATTTCCTTTGGTCTTTTTCTCTGCATCCAATGAATCAAGTGCTTTAGTTTGTCGTACAATCGGTTCAGTCACATTTCGATCCATTGGTTCATACGGTTCAAAATGCATTGGCATCATTTATTCAATATCTTCTTGTGTAATTCCTTTACTTTTGAACTCTGCTTCCAATGAATAAATTGCTTTATTCTCCTCTCGATCCATTGGTTCAAACTCATCTCGATCCATTGGTTCAATCTCCCCTGCATTTGGTTCAATCTCCTCTAGATCCATTGGTTTAATCTCCCTGCATTTGGTTCAATCTCCTCTGCATTTGGTTCAATATCCTCTCGATCCGTTGGTTCAATCTGCAATGTATCCATTGCTTCATTCTCCTCTCATTCAAATACTTCATTCTCATCTGCATTTGCTGCTCCCGCCTGATCATCCATTCCATAAGCTGGGTCCACTTCATTTTTATAAAGCCTAGCAATGTGCCCTAGGATCCCACAACGTTTGCACTTATGTCGTTGAGGTGGTGCACCACCCTCTGCACTGGCTCTCATTCTATTCTTCCTTAGCCTACCTGTTGGTCTAGTAAAAACTGGAGGGTATATCTTGAAGCCCAGATCCACTTCCATCCATTGGTCTTTTCCCAACAAGGCTGGAACATTCTAAGCATATGCTGACCTTAAATTTGGCAACGGAGAAATACTTGAAGGAAATATGCCCTGAGAGGCAATAATAAAGTTGTTATTATGTATTCCTTGTATATGATAGATGTTTATTTTATATGCTATAATTGTATTGATAGGAAACATCAATACATGTGTGTTTAATAAACAAAAAGGGATCCTAGTCATGCCTCTCTTATAGACTAGCTTGTTGATTAACAAGATGATCAAGGTTTCCTGATCATGGACATTGGATGTTGTTAATAACAAGGTCACACCATTGGTGGAATGATGTGATGAACATTCATCTGAAGTATAGCATTACGATCAAGTCATTGTGTTTATATTGCTATAACATCATACGAAGTAATCTTTATCCTTAGACCATGAGATCATGTTAATTGCTAACACCAGAAGAGTATCTTGATAACATCAAACGTCACACCGTAACAGGGTGACTATAAAGATGGGTTCAAGCTTTCTGAAGGTGTTATGTTGAGGCTCATGGATCAAGAGTGGAATTTGTCAATCCAGATGACGGATAGATATACTCTGGGCCCTCTCGGTGATATCACATTAGGATAGCTTGCAAGAAAGTGATGTGATCACTAGAATGTTATATCACGGGAACGAGAAAAGAGTGCATGTCGGTAACGAGATCAAACTAGGTATGGAGATACCAATGATCGAATCTCGGACATGTAATATATCGAGAGACAAAGGGATTTAGTGACAAGCGTTAAAGGTTCTCACGATCACAGAAGTCATCGTTGAATGTGTAGGAGTCAGTACGGATCTCCAGGTCCCGCTGCTGATTATTGATCAGAGAAGGGTCTTGATCATGTCTGCATTATTCGCGAACCATAGGGTGGCACACTTAAGAGTTACCAGACACCATTTTGGAGCACATATGTTTTAGACGAAAGAATTGCAAAGCGTAGGAATTGTTTCAATAAGAACCGGAAATTGTTTCGGGTGAAATTGCAGAAGGTGGTTCTGCATGTGATATTGAAATATTGCAAGGGGCTATATGTGAATGTTTGTTAATTAAAGTAATTAACAAAATTCTGAATAAATTTAATAAAAGAGTTTTATTAAATGAGAGAGCATTAAATTTGGAGAAACTTAATGCATTTAAAGTGGAGACTTTAAAAGAGAATGTGAAGAGGCATTTTAATGTGGAGGAGTTACCACCACATGAATGGGGGAGGTGAGGGGTCACCCCCCCATGCGCCGGCCATGGATAGAGGGGGCACCCCCCCTCCTCCTATAAAAGGCCACCCATTCCCTCCTTCATCCTGACACCTCATTGTGAAGGATCTCTCTCCCCCTCTAGAATTATTCCCCCATGGTCTCGGATTAGCGAGATACGTGTTCCCGGTGGCATTTCGTCTGGAAGGAGTTGCTGCTTCCGCTGGATTGCTGGAGCGAGGAGGTGGAGGTTGTCCGGTGGCTTGAACGTGTGCGAAAAGCGGATGCGCCGCTGAGTTGCGCGCCGACTTCCTCACGATCTTGAGATCGGCAAGTGTACGACTACATCAACCACGAGTTCCTACTCGTTAACAAAGCTCGTTGTCTTTGAGGGTAAGTTCTCTATGGATGTATGTCCACCCGTTTGCTTTGTACCTAGTAGATAGATCTTGGCGTGTAGTTCACACCGTAGAAAATTTTTTGTTTTCTATGCTGCGGACCCAAAAGTGGTATCAGAGCCTGATCTATGCATAGGTGCTTTGCACGGGTAGTACACATATGTTTATATGTGGGCGATGATGATCATGTTATTGCATCTTCTATGTACTTTAGATATTGGTGGCATAGTGGGATGAAGCTCGACCAACCTTACATGTCATCGTACATGAGACCGGTTCCACGAGTGACATGCAACTTGTTTTGCATAAGTGGCTGGCGGGTGTCTGTCTCTCCTACTATAGTTAATATCTGATTTACAACGAGTTGCTAATAACTTAGTTATCCTCGTTGTGGTTCATGTTCGTAGGTTAGACAGGTTCTATCTCCGAAAGCCCTAAGCCACATAAAACTTGCAATTGATAAATTAGAGGCGTCTAGTTTAGATCGTTGCTGGGCTAGTGTTTTGATATGGTATTGTTGTAAGTAGATGTATAATAGATACTCTTACAACTCACTTAACGTGTAAGTTCCATAGACCTTGGCCTTACACACAAAGGAATGATAGAGATCATACCACGATGCAAATGATAGAGATCAAATGCATGGACCATATCACCTCACTTCACACATTAGATGTTAGCATCTTATATTGCTAGTTTGGCGCGTTTGGTAGCATTATAAGATGATCCCTCATTTAGATATCAAGATAAAATGTGTTCTTCCTTAAGTATGCACCGTTTTGTGGATCGTGTTTTGAGGCATCACGTGATGATCGGGTGTTTTCAACTCTACGCTTTCATACAACGGGTGTAAGACAGTTTTACACATGCAAATACTAAGGTTCTTACTTGACGAGCCTAGCATGTATGCATATGGCCTCGAACACGGACCGAAAGGTTAAGCATGAGTCATATAGTTGATATGATGCCCATATAGATGCTCGCCTTTGAAGCTACATCGACTCATGTGATGATCGGACTTGGTGTAGTGGATTTGGTTCATGTAATCACCAAAAGGACACGAGGGATGTTGTTTTTGAGTGGGAGTTCATTAGTAATTTGGATTAGTTGAACTCAATCTATCATAAAATTAGTCTAAATATACTTTACAAATTTTGTTGTAGATGGCACCACCTGCTTTTAATTTCAATGTGTTCATGGAGAAAGAGAAACTTGCTGCGAATGGTAGCAACTTCACCAACTGGGCAATGAATTTGAGGATTCTCCTCACTGCTGCACAAAAGCAATATGTGCTAGATGCGCCGCTAGGCCCCCCACCAGCTCTTGATGCCCCTGACGAGGAAAAGAACGTCTATATAACTTGTCAGGAGGACCACAACTTAGTTCATTACGGCATACTGTATGGGCTAGAGCCAGAACTTCGAAAACGTTTCGAAAATGGCAATGCCTTTGATACCATGGGAGAATTGAAAATGATTTTTGATACCCATGTCAGAGAGAGTTCTAATGCTACGTAAAAGTTCTTTAGCTACATGATGGAGGAAAACAGCTCCTAGTGAGCACGCATCAAAAATGTCCGGCACGCCGATAAGCTTGTTTCCTTGGGAATGAAAATTCCCATTGACTTAGGCATACATCGTGTTCTCCAATCTCTGCCACCTAGCTACAAGAGCTTCGTGATGAACTATAATATGCAGGGCATGAAGAAGTATCTTCCCGAGCTTCTGTCAATGCTTAAGACTGTAGAAGTGGAGATTAGGAAAGAACATCAAGTATTGATGATCAATAGGACCACCGGTTTCAAGAAGGATAAGAAAGGCAAGCACAAGGGAAAGAAGGGTGGCAAGTCTGTTGCCGCGCCTAAAAAGAAACCCCGAGCTGTCCCTAAGTCTGACACCGAGTGCTACTATTGCAAGGGGACTGGCCATTGGAAGCGCAACTGCCCCAAGTATTTGCCGGACAAGAAGTCCGGCAAGGCAAACAAAGGTATATGTGATATACATGTTATTGATGTGTACTTGACTAGTACTCGCAGTAGCACCTGGGTATTTGATACGGGATCGGTTGCTAATATATGTAACTCGGTTCAGGGGCTGCGAAACAAGCGACAACTAGCAAGGGATGAGGTCTCGATGCGGGTCGGCAATGGATCAAGAGTTGATGTGATCGCCGTTGGAACGCTGCCTCTCCATATGCCATCGGGATTAGTTATAAACCTAAATAATTGTTATTTGGTGCCTACACTAAGCATGAACATTGTATCCGGATCGTGTTTGATGCAAAGTGGTTATTCATTTAAGTCTGAAAACAATGGTTGTTCGATTTATATGAATAATATCTTTTATGGTCATGCACCTATGTTGAATGGTTTATTTCTGTTGGGTCTCGATAGTAGTATTACGCATATTCATAATGTTGATGCTAAAAGGATTAAACTTGATAATGATATATCTACATATATGTGGCACTGCCGTCTAGGTCATATTGGCGTTAAACACATAAAGAAACTCCATTCCGATGGACTTTTGGAATCACTTGATTTTGAAACATTTGATACATGTGAGCCATGCCTTTTGGGCAAGATGACTAGAACGCCGTTTTCCGGTTCAATGGAATGGGCGACAGATCTATTGGAAATCATACATACTGATGTGTGTGGACCAATGAGTGTGTCGGCGCGAGGTGGATATCGTTATTTTCTTACTTTCACGGATGATTTGAGTAGATATGGGTATATCTATTTGATGAAACACAAGTCTAAAACTTTTGAAAAGTTCAAAGAATTTCAGAATGAAGTGGAAAATCATCATAACAGAAAGATCAAATTTCTGTGGTCCGACCATGGAGGAGATTATCTTAGTTACGAGTTTAGCACACATATGAAAGACTGTGGAATAGTTTCACAACTCACGCCTGCCGGAACACCACAACGTAATGGTGTGTCAGAACATCGTAATCGTACTTTATTGGATATGGTTCGATCTATGATGTCTCCGTTGACTTGCCACCGCTATTTTGGGGTTATGCATCGAAACTGCTATATTCACTTTAAATAGGGCACCATCTAAATCCGCTGAAAAGACATCAGATGAATTATGGTTTGGAAACAAACCTAAGTCATCATTCTTAAAGTTTGGGGATGCGATGTTTATGTGAAGAAACTTCAACCAGATAAACTCGAACCCAAAGCGAAAAAATGCGTCTTCATAGGATACCCTAAGGAAACGATTGGGTATACCTTCTATCACAGATCCGAGGGCAAGGTCTTTGTTGCCAAGAATGGATCCTTTCTTGACAAGGAGTTTCTCGCGAAAGGTGTGAGTAGTCGGAAGGTATAACTCGAAGAGGTTGTTGAACCTTCTCTTCATGGAATGGTGAGTGGCGCAGCACCGGAAGTTGTTTAGGAGTTGACTTCACCTAATGAAGAGAGAGCTAATGATATTGATCATGAAACTCCGAAAGAGGACACTACCGAACCTCGCAAGTCAAGCAGGACACGTGCAGCTCCTGAACTGTACGGAAATCCTGTTATGAATTTCATGATTGATGAAATGGATGACCCTGCGACATATGAAGAAGCGATGATGAGCCCGGATTCCAACAAATGGCTAGAAGCCATGAAATCCAAGATGGAATCCATGTACGAGAACCAAGTTTGGAACTTGGTGGACTTACCTCACGACCGAAAGGCCGTTGAGAATAAATGGATTTTCAAAAGGAAAACTGATGCTGATGGTAATGTGACCATCTATAAGGCTCGACTTGTCGCAAAGGGGTTTCGACAAATTCAAGGAGTTGACTACGATGAGACATTCTCTCCCATAGCGATGCTTAAGTCGGTTAGGATTATGTTAGCAATTGCTGCATATTTCGATTATGAAATATGGCAGATGGATGTCAAAACTGCGTTCCTCAATGGTAAGATTGAAGAAGAGTTGTATATGATACAACCTAAGGGTTTTGTTGATCCTAAGGATGCTAATAAGGTGTGCAAACTTCAGCGATCCATCTATGGACTGAAGCAAGCATCACGAAGTTGGAATCTCCGCTTTGATGAGGTGATCAAAGAGTTTGGATTTGTCCAAACTTATGGAGAGGCTTGTATTTACAAGAAAGTGAGTGGGAGCAATGTGGTATTTCTGATATTATATGTGGATGACATATTATTGATTGGAAATGATTTAGATCTTTTAAACAGTGTTAAAAGTTATCTAAACAGCAAATTTTCGATGAAGGACCTTGGTGAAGCTTCATATATATTAGGCATTAAAATCTATAGAGATAGATCGAGATGCCTAATTGGGCTATCGCAGAGTACATACCTTGATAAGATATTAAAGAAGTTTAATATGGACGGAAGTAAGAAGGGGTTCTTACCTATGTTGCAAGGCAAGACATTGAGTAAGACTCAAAGTCCGGCTACGGCGGAAGAAAGAGAGATAATGGATAAGGTCCCCTATGCCTCAGCCATAGGCTCTATAATGTATGCCATGCTATGTACAAAACCGGATGTGGCACATGCTATTAGTCTGACTAGTAGGTACCAATCTGATCCGTGTTGAACACTGGATAGCGGTCAAGAATATCCTTAAGTACTTGAGAAGAACTAAGGATATGTTTCTTATATACGGAGGTGAAGAAGAGCTAGTCGCTAAGTGTTATGTCGATGCTAGCTTTGACACTGATCCGGATGACTCTAAGTCTCAATCCGGATACATATTTCTCTTGAACGGAGCAGCAGTTAGTTGGAGGAGCTCCAAACAACCTGTGGTGGCTAGATCAACAACGGGCGGAATATGTTGCCGCTTGAGCGCAGAAGCGCTTTGGATGAAAGAGTTCATTACGCTGGGTGTGGTTCCCGGCACGTTGGACCCGATGGTGATCTATTGTGACAACAATGGAGCCATAGCCAATAAAGGAACCAAGGTCTCTAAGAATTCCAAGCATATTAAGCGCGGTTTCACTCCATCCAAGAACATGTCAAGGATGGAGATATAAATATTTTAAAAGTGCACACGGACCTGAATGTAGCAGATCCGTTGACTAAAGTACTCCCTAGGGAAAAACATGATCAACACCAGAACTCCATGGGTGTTAGATTTATCACTATGTGAACTAGATTATTGTCTCTAGTGCAAGTGGGAGATCAAGGAAATATGCCGAGAGGCAATAATAAAGTTGTTATTATGTATTCCTTGTATATGATAGATGTTTATTTTACATGCTATAATTGTATTGATAGGAAACATCAATACATGTGTGTTTAATAAACAAAAAGGGGTCCTAGTCATGCCTCTCTTATAGACTAGCTTGTTGATTAACAAGATGATCAAGGTTTCCTGATCATGGACATTGGATGTTGTTAATAACAAGGTCACACCATTGGTGGAATGATGTGATGAACATTCATCCGAAGTATAGCATTACGATCAAGTCATTGTGTTTATATTGCTATAACATCATACGAAGTAATCTTTATCCTTAGACCATGAGATCATGTTAATTGCTAACACCGAAAGAGTATCTTGATAACATCAAACGTCACACCGTAACAGGGTGACTATAAAGATGGGTTCAGTGCTACGAAGGTGTTATGTTGAGGCTCATGGATCAAGAGTGGAATTTGTCAATCCATATGACGGATAGATATACTCTGGGCCCTCTCGGTGATATCACATTAGGATAGCTTGCAAGCAAGTGATATGATCACTAGAATGTTATATCACGGGAACAAGAAAAGAGTGCATGTCGGTAACGAGATCAAACTAGGTATGGAGATACCGATGATCGAATCTCGGACATGTAATATATCGAGAGACAAAGGGATTTAGTTACAAGCGTTAAAGGTTCTCATGATCATAGAAGTCATCGTTGAATGTGTAGGAGTCAGTACGGATCTCCAGGTCCCGCTGCTGATTATTGATCGGAGAAGGGTCTCGATCATGTCTGCACTATTCGCGAACCATAGGGTGGCACACTTAAGAGTTACCGGACACCATTTTGGAGCACATATGTTTCAGACAAAAGAATCGCAAAGCGCGGGAATTGTTTCAATAGAAACCGGAAATTGTTTCGGGTGAAATTGCAGAAGGTGGTTCTGCATGTGATATTGAAATATTGCAAGGGGCTATATGTGAATGTTTGTTAATTAAAGTAATTAACAAAATTCTGAATAAATTTAATAAAAGAGTTTTATTAAATGAGAGAGCATTAAATTTGGAGAAACTTAATGCATTTAAAGTGGAGATTTTAAAAGAGAATGTGAAGAGGCATTTTAATGTGGAGGAGTTACCACCACATGAATGGGGGAGGTGAGGGGTCACCCCCCCATGCGCCGGCGATGGAGAGAGGGGGCACCCCCCTCCTCCTATAAAAGGCCACCCATTCCCTCCTTCATCCTGACACCTCATTGTGAAGGATCTCTCTCCCCCTCTAGAATTATTCCCCCATGGTCTCGGATTAGCGAGATACATGTTCCCGGTGGCATTTCGTCTGGAAGGAGTTGCTGCTTCCGCTAGATCGCTGGAGCGAGGAGGTGGAGGTTGTCCGGTGGCTTGAACGTGTGTGCGAGTGCGGATGCGCTGCTGAGTTGCGGCGCTTGGACTTCCTCACGATCTTGAGATCGGCAAGTGTACGACTACATCTCGTTGTCTTCGAGGGTAAGTTCTCTATGGATGTATGTCCACCCGTTTGCTTTGTATCTAGTAGATAGATCTTGGCGTGTAGTTCACACCGTAGGAAAATTTTTGTTTTCTATGCTGCGGACCCAACAATACTCTGACACGTACTGATCAACTTCACCCTCTTAACCTCCTAGAACACCCATGAAAAACAATGCATGTATGCAGGGTTTCCCACGGAGTTGCCATTTCCTGCAATGGCATGTCCTATCAACCAAACTCACTGGATATCTTCATTACCTATCTTTACTGTCAGTGTACATTAACTCATCCTCCATTCCTCTTCTAATGCATTTCATCTTTAATTGTTTTGCTCTGGCATGCAAAGCCTTAATCAAAGATGGGAGGATGAGATGGCCAACATATACTGTTGATGCAATGCTTTGACGCAAATCGATCTCTATTATGATCATCTGCCTAATCTTATCAAATATTTGCCATAGCATAATCCCTTTCAATGACTTGACCTTTGCATTGAAACTCTCTGCAAGGTTACTTGTTACATAGTCTACCTTGCAAATTTCATTGAATTGGCTTCTTGACCACACCATTCCATGATGTGCATCCAAGTACTCCTTCAACATAGGTTTTGTTTATACAACACTTCCAAATGATACAGATGCTTCTTCAAACTGCATGTGTATGAAGCTGGCCATAGGTTGTTAGTATAAACTTTACCCTTGAATTTCTTTGTAAAATTCTGCACTAAGTGTCGCATACATTTCCTATGATCCACTCTGGGGAATACTGCTTCTATAGCGTTCTCCAAACCTTTGCAAGCATCTGTGTGGATAGTAAGTCCTGGTGGATGACCTATAAGGTCGCGCAAATTCTCTAGAAACCAAGTCCAACTTTCCTCTGCCTCAATCTCCAAAACTCCAAAGCAATAGGGAACATCCAATTGTGGCCATCAACTGTAGTAGCAGCTACTAGTTGTCCTTTAAATCTGCCATGAAAGTTGTTGCACCCATGGCCAAATAAGGCCTGCAACCATCTAGAAACCCTTGCCAACAAGCTTTGAAACAAACAAAATCCCTTCTAAAGCACTCCTTCTCCATTGTCTTCCCTCTTATTTTGTACTGAACTTTATGCATGTCTATCTGTACAACACTACCTGGACTAGCCATCTCCACTTCAACTTTGAAGTTGTAAAGCAACTGAAAACTTTCATTCCATGGACCATTGATCCTATCAAGAGCCATTTCCTTTGCATAGAACATCCTCATGTAAGGTAATGTAATATTAAACTTTTGAGAAACTTCTTTTATGAGCGTTGTTGCACCAAGTGATGGATTTGCTCTCATCCAATCCATGATTGCATCTGCCAACCACCTAGTCTTTGCTAGTTTTCTTTTGTCCTTTGGTTGTCCCCCTTGAGGTGGACAAGAATACTCGAACCAATTACTTTTTATCTGAAACATAATGAAAATGTCAAGTGAAGTTAACAAACTATACACAATGATCTAAAATACACAACTGGTTGTAATACTTGAACCAAACTGCTCCTAAGCATAGTGGATGCATGCATCCTCCACCTACACCTCTTATATGGGCACTTCACTGTGAACCTTGCTGGCTCACTTTTAATAACATCATAATCATTATTGGTGTGTATGCAATATGTAGTAAGAGCATTACGGTAGTCCCGCATTGTTTCAAATACTTCTAAAATCTTAGGATCGTTCCTGTCCCACTCAATTACTGGCAAGTCCTCACCATCGTACTCGGCTAAAACGAGACTTTCATTGTTCTCCTTGTTCTCTTCGTCATCAATGTCATCAAATCTGGCACCATGGGCCATTTCCTCTGTGTATTGATCCTCTAGTGCCTGTTTACTGAATCTATCTACCAATTCAGGAAACATCAACTCATCCTCATCATCTAGTGCAGGTGCTCCTCGTCGCTCTACTTCATCCTCCACAACAGCCAGACGAGCGATTTGGCTTACACCGCAAAGACAATGTGATGGTACTACTATGGACCTACAAGGAGCGCGGGGGTGCACACTATTAGCAGAGACAACAAAGACACATGATGTCCGACCAGCTAATGATGTCTGACCACCAGATGATGCTTTAACCCTCTTTCCTATATGTTCAACTTTAGGTTGCACATGGAGAGGAATTCGACCAAAACGTTCGTTAGCATTCAAAGAGAAAAGCATTACCAGATCAGCTTTGCTAGTTAGTGAGAGCAATCTTTGCTCACTAATGTTGAAATATTGCAAATCAACTGAATCGCCATTGCTCCAGGGGAATTTAGAATAGATTTTATCTTTCAAATCTCTGAGAGTTATGGAGGTTGAAACCACCACTAGGAAGTAAAATCCAGAGAGATACTGTTCACAACCACAAATTACGCTAGTATCTAGCGCCAGCCGAAATGCCAATGCTGGATCAATCCTATTCGAAAAGCAAGGTAGTTAGTTGAGCACTAGCGATTCGCGCTCAATTACTGCCTATAATCAATTCAAAAAGGGAAACGATTCTTACCCAGATGGAATCCATGTGTTATATCCCTCCGATTCCACCCAATCTTCTCCGCGCTCGATAGGGAGGACCGGTACACCAGCCGGTGTTGCATACTGTTCCGTGAAAGGGGTAGATCTAGCGGGGGCGGGAGAAGAGCCGGAGGTGGAGTGGCTCGTGTCTAGGGGGAGCATGCGTCTCGGCGGCCGAGGACAACATAAGGTAGGGAGGGCACGATAGCGGGGGAGCGGAGGGCGGTGTGGGAGCTGTTCCAGGCTTGGGGAAAGCGAATGATTTGGGTGAGCGAGAATGGCCGGTCTGACGTGTCTCCAATGCGGCCCTACCCTTCACCACGTATGGAAGACCCGTTCCAACACGGCCCCACCCGTCAGCATGTAATGGTCGAGACCACATAACGTAACGCTCAACGCATGACCCACCCCAACGCGGTCCTACTGGTCAGCATGTAATGGTCAAGCCTTTGACCTGACATCATCCCTCCGTCCGAGCACGTGCGAGGGTTTTAGAATAGAGGGAAGGGAAGTGAGAAAAACTTAAGCGGCTGGGGAAAACTGAGTACAACTAACGAACCGAGGGCACGAAAATAGAAATCCCTATTTATATTCCTATGTGTCTTTGAAATATTGTAACTACCTCGGTGAATTACGCTCTTAGTTACAAGCCTGGATGAGCGGAAATGGTTAAAATAGTATGGTGGGGCCAAATGCCACTCACAGGTAGACCTTTCGGCCGTCCTAACCATTTCCAAACATCGGGACAAGAACGAAGTGGCGGCGAAGGGATCAACTACATACACAAATGAGTATGTATGCAAGCCACCATACAACAGTCCTCAGAGCCATTCCATCTAAAAGAAATAGAAATATTGCAACACCATACGGCAAGATCCAAATATCCTAGATAGATATAATAGTTTAGGATATCTCTTCATACATCAAACATCAGAGTATCAGGCAGAAGCGGAAAACAAGATCCGAGTACGGATAAGAAGCAAATCGGCATAAGATGCCCCATAAATAAACACATCCCGCCCACAGATCTCACGGATCCCCGTTCCCGGAATCTCTACACCGAGTGATCGTTGCCAACATCGTCCGTCTCCTCCACCCAGTATCCATCTTGCGAGTTTACCTGTTCATCTGAATCAAACAATTTATCGTGTGAGACCCTAGGGGTACTCAGCAAGTCTTTATGCCTCTAAAGGGGACACAACCTGGAGTGACGCAATTGCAGCAAAAGATAATACCTAACAATTCTATGGATACTCGCTAACCATCCGCCTAACCAAAGATAGACGGATGTCCGTGAATTAATAACAACAATTATAACAGTAATATCAACAGATCCATCCTCCTCCTCGCTTACCAACGAGAAAGCGGACGAACAACCCCCCCATCCGTTGGCAGTTTTATTATCCATTCCATGAGTGTTGCACTATTTACTAGTCAGGTACTTAGTCAAATTAAGAGCGGTACTTTAGTTATACTTGTCTATGATCGAGAAACTGTGCTCCAAGTCGTCCATAACCGCGGACACGGCTTTGAAAGTTTTACCTGCAGGGTGCACAAATAGCAACACACACTCGATCAACCTCGGAAAAACCAAATCAAAACCAACGAGGCATTCACGACAAAGCGATCACGTGATTCAGAAATATTTCAGGACCACCCATTAAGCTACCCGCGAAGTTGGCCGGCTCCGAGACGGACTCAAGGTTTGTGTGGACGGTACAGTACGATCGGGAACCCGAAAGTGTGGTGGGCTTGTCGACACAGCGAAAACGTGTCACGATCCTAAACAGTGAGGTGCTCTCGCACAATCGTAAATAAAGCAAAAGCATGGCATAAGTACAGGATAGTAATAAAGCCCCAAACTACTTTGTGGCCCCAAGAAATAAGAATGAATCAAGCTCGGCTCGGGGGTTCATAAGCCTCCGGATGTGGATAGCCGAATATTCAAGGAACAGGAATCAAGTACTCGGGGTCCTACGGGACACAAGTGAGCATGAAGAACCAAATAGCAGATATTGCTCACGGTGCCACTTTCATTAGTTATCCCATTACTACTCGTGTTAAGTTGTTCGGTACCTCGTTATCCATCGACACTCATATACCCTACACATGTCGTTCTCACGACCGCATGGCTCAAACAACTCCAGAGTAATGGCTCATGGGATGAGGAACAAGCTTGTGGGGTTTAAAAGTAAAGGCTATGCAAGACTTGGGATTGATTAATGCAATCGCGACTCAATGATGCAAGAAAAGATAGAGGCAATAGGTACTATATGTATGCAAGCATGTGGTAGTGCTTGCCTGGCAGCTCGATTGAAGCGAGAGAAGGATCCGGTAGTGCTCTGGGTTTCTTGATATATCCCCGTCAAGCCTATTCAAGAAGAACCAAACAAACAAGGGCCAACATAAATAAAGTGCACAAGCATATGAATTAAATGCGACAAGCAAACAATCATGCCATGATGAATGATGCACCATTTGCATGGCAATAATGTAGCATGGCATGGGTGAGGTGTGGAATACAAGAATAAAGCCTTTTATTGATTTTTAGTCACCTTTTATACTCAAATAAGTTGTTGTATACTTTATATTTATATGATGCATGCTGCAATTCAGAACATGGAATGCATAGATAGAACGGGCTCGTCGCGCTGATCAATTTAGACGTATTATTTGTCAAATTTGGAGTTATAAAACAAAAGTTATTAATTAATTAAGAAAAAGGGCATTTTATTGTAATTTAAATCAACTCGAAATTTAAAGTGTTCAAAATATATTTTGAAGGGCATATTTGAAATCCTCACATTTTTTTCTGATTCAAAAACATATATTATTTGTTTAATTGGAATTATATTTTAAAAGATATTTGAAAACAGATTTAAATTTGAATTTAAAACAAATTTGAAAAGGTTTAATTTAAAACAGAAAACAGAAAAACCTTTTGCTACTCACACAGATCTAGCCACAGACAGTGACAAGTGGGGCCAAGCTGATCAAGGCACACGCTGAAAAAGCTTTTACACATGGTGGCTTAGCCGCACTGCTGACAAATTGGGTGGGCCCTGTACCGTGCTGTGACGGGATGCGACACGGGGTCCGAGGATGTCGGTGGGGTTTTCCAAAACGAAGGGCCTTTTTAAAGCGGCCGGCGACAGTGGGCCGTGGGGTCTGAGTTGAGGCGGAAAAAGGCCGAGGCTTTCAAAAAACGACGACGACGCTCGTCATCTGCGTGCACAAGAGATCAGGGGATCGGCCGGAGTTCAGACGACGATGGCGACTAAACTACGGCGAATCTCGACAAGTCGCAAAAAGGAAAACTGTAGAGGGCGAAGCGGGCTACCATTTTTGTTTAGCAAGCTCGCACGGAGGCGCCTACGAGGAATGGGGCGAGGGGTGCTGGAATGGTTGCCGTATGCTGTTAGAGCACCACAAGGCTGTGGCGGCGCGCAGGAGGCCGCCAGGCGGAACGAACTAGTGGTGGGGCATGAAGAGGAAGGAGAGGATGTCGTGGTCGTTCGGTGCTCACCAGACGCCTGAGCTAGCTGGAGCGGAGCAGATGGTGCAGGAGGCTCGCGGCAAGGAAGGTCCAGAGGCTGTCGGGCCTGGCGGCGTGGTGGCTGCTCCGGCGGTTTCCTGTAGCTTCCAGCGGAGTTAGACGATGTAGAAGAAGCAGAGGGCACGCCAGAACTCGAGGGCCTGCTTGACGCGCTCCAGATCATCGAGAGGAAGATGTGGCCATGGCTAGGGTTTAGGGGCATGATTGAAAACTTGCAAGCTTGGGGAGGAAGAAGGGAGGTAGAGGAGGACCTGGGCGCCTCCCAGATCTGATCTGAGATGGTTATGGTGAGCTGGGGTGGTTGGGGAGAGATGGGAGGGAGGAGCACATGGGTTTGGTGTGTAAAAGAGGGCATCGGTGAGGCTTCCTTCTCTCTCCTTTTCTTGTGCTTTAGCTAGAGAGATGGAAAGAGAGGGACCAGGGGAGGGCATGTGCTGAACGTGGTGGTTCTGGTTGTTGGCTTGACCATCTTGTGGTGCAAGAAAAAGAGGAAGAGGGGAGGGGCTCGGGTGCACTTGTCTAGCTTAGAAGGGTAGCTCGGTTAGGGTTTTGTCTAAGGTTGGGGTAGGTAGCTGGGGTGTGGGCCAGCTTGGTAGGGAGAGGGGCATCTCGGCATGGTGAGAGGAGAGGGTGAGATGGGAGGGGGAGAGAGAGGGTGTAGGGAGATGGTTTAGGGTTTAGGGATAAAAGTTGAAAAAAAATGCCCACACATGGCTTGCATGGATGGGGGATGGGTCTGGTTTGCAAACTCAAACAAGATCAAACAAAAAGGAGTGGAAGAGAGGGATAGAGGTGATGGATGGATATGGCCTCATAAAGAGAAAACCCATTTAAACCAAGAGAGAACAATTGGCTAAGGTGGAGGTACTCTTGCATGGCCCATGCAATTTAATAAATGCCATGATTAAATTCTTGTGAAAACAAAATAATAGCATGGCATTATCCTTATGCATTCCCAAGAAGTGGGATCAAGGCCAAGCAAAAGAATTTGTAGAAGTAGATCCATCCTATCTCCCATGAGCTAGATTAAATACCAAAAGAAAATAAGATACAAGCTCATGGATAATGGGATGGTGGAATTATGAGGTGGTGAAAGAAAGGGTGGTGGAATTGGAATAAAAGATATGCCCCCAACTCAACTTGGGCATTTAAACAATATATCAATAACCAAATACAATATCAAGAGGCAAATACAAATAACAATGCATATGAGAGAAGAACCAAAGCAAAAAGGGTTTTAATATGATGCTCAAATGCAAGGTGGCATGATGACATGAGCATGATATAATTATGATGCAACAATTGTATATAGGAAGTAGCCATTATATTACTAGACCAAGTAGCATTACAATTGTTAGACAATTGGGATGCTACAAATATGGAGGTTGAGACTTGTATGATAGTCCAGTCTTTCAAATTGTGAATCTCATCGTCGAATCATATGTTAGTGAGTTGATAGTATATTTAGTTGACAACTAAGCCTTTCCGCTAGCCTTTAAACCAATTCCACCAACATGGCCATCATTATGTTGGTGGGCTTTAAACCCTTATCCTGAAAAAAAAGAAATATCCTAATGAGTTGCCTCTTCTACGGAACAAAACAGGCTGAAACTAAGAAGTGCCAAAAATCAAGAGATCCTTATTCGCTCAAAGCTTATAATCAAATTATTGATGCATTATGGATACAAATTCCACTCAAAGATGAATGAAAAAAAGACTTGCAAGCCCCAAAAGTGGCAACCAAAAACTCCTGCTACTCATGCAAACGTGAGAGAAACATACCAAAAAAGCACCTATCCTATTCGACTCCATTGTTGTCAACTAAAGATACTAGTTACTTACTCATGTATGGGTCTTCTATGAGTGTTTAAATGTTGAAAGACTGGAAGGGTACAACGTACCCAAAGTATTTAGTTCGAGATGCAAGCATAATGAATTACTTGTCAACAATTGAAAGAATCAAAGGCCTCAAAAACCTTACACATGATTCAATCAAATGCAATGTGAGAATGTTGTTCATTGCCACTATTAGATAATCATGCTCAAATAGTGTTGCCATATACTATCTCCTTTGTACCATGTATAATCATTTGTACACCAGCACAGTAAGCTCTCATTATTATTTTGCTACTCATTGATAAAGCTAAGTTTCAAATATTTGTCATGTTAAAGTGTTATGCATGAATAAAGCAAAGTTCTTGTCAAAGTCTTTTATCGCTTCTACACTGCGTTTGAGTTGTTTGAGGACAAACAACGAGCTAAGCTCGGGGGAGCTGATACATCCCAAATGTATCTACTTTTCCAAGTACTTTGCTCGATGATTTGATCCAGAATCTTCCCATACTTGGATAAAATTGTTGAATCTAATGTTGTTTTTAGCAAAAGTCTTCTTTCTGTCAGTTTTCGTAGGAAATAAAATCGAGGAAGAATACCACAACCATTTTTCACCAAATAATGAAGCCTGGGAACTTGGAATCCAACAAATGGGGCCACGAGGCCTAAAAGGGACAAGGTGGCGCGCCTAGTAAGGGTGGGTGCACCACCCAGGTCCTTTTGGCCGTGGAGCGTCGTCTTGGCCTCTCCTTTGGCGTACCTTCTTATATACCCAGGAAACCTAGTTCCCTAGAGGCACGGAATTTTTAGCGAAATAGAGCGCCGCCAGAGCCACGATCTTTGTTTTGGGGGTTAGATTGGTCATTCTCCCCACCCCGGGGAGTGGGATTTCGAGGTCTTCTCCACCACCATCATCACCAATGACCATGAGTTCATCCCCCATCATCATGTGTGGGTAACTCCCCATGGGCATGTGAGGTGGATGGGGATTGGATGAGATCCATCATGTAATCATCCACATATATCGAGATTTGTGGTGTTTATCTTGTAGACATTCTTGTATGAGTGTCGGTACGCTTTTGCTACGTTTAATTCTTATTGCGAGGGCCCAAGTGACATGATTTCAGTACTGAACTTTTATTGCCCCACCATATATTTGAGTTTGGTATGTATTTGCAAAGTGTATTACCTATTATTATGTTGAACCTACGAACCCTAAAATGACAATTAGGGAAAACAATGGGCATATATGATAGTTTGAGACTTCGAGGATATTATGTGTTCATGAAGTATTAATGCTTTGTTCCGGTCTATTTGAAAATGTAGATCTTAATTGCATGTAGTACCAAGTTGGCCCCGATGAAATGGGCAGGCAGGACAAAAGGTATTATGCAAACTTACATGCATGATTATGTTTGGAACACACACCTACACACAACTGAATTAGAGATAAATGCCATGGTAATAGGATACATTATATGATGGATATCATTCATGTAACACCGCGCTATCACTTCATGCCTGTGTTTTAGCCACTGAAAGTTTCACAACATTATTTCCGGTGAAAATTGGAAATATGCTGCTTTATTTACTGTTTGTTTTACTGCTCTGAATAAATTGCCATAAATCACCACTTTCTTTGCAAGTTTATTGATACACATGTGTGATTGAGAGTGACATCTCAATTTCTAAAGTCTTATTGGTATTCTTGTGTTCCCCTTGAGTCGAACTATAAATTTGGGTAATACTTCCCATCGAAGATTTTAGCGATCCCCTATACTCGTGGGCATCAATCTCTCCGTCATCGGGATGGACAAATCCCACTCTTGATCCATGAGTCTCTACATAACACTTTCAGAGTATCTGAACCCACCTTTATTGTCACCCTGTTATGGTGTGACGTTTGATATTATCAAAGTTACTCTTCCGATGTTAGTGATTGACATGATCTCACGGTCTAAGGACTAAAGTCACTCTGTATGATGGTATAGCAATCTAAACACAATGACTTTGATCGTATTGCTATACTTCGGATGAATGTTCATCACACCATTCCACCAATGTTGTGACCTCGTTATTAACAACATCCAATGTCCATGATTAGGAAACCTTGATCATCTTGTTAATCAATGAGCTAGTTTATATGAGAGGCATAACTTGGAACTCTTTATTTGTTTATTAAATACACATGTATTAACGTTTCCAATTAATACAATTATAGCATGCAAAATAAGCATCTATCATAAACATGGAATAAGATAATAACCACGTTATTATTGCCTCTCAGGCATATTCCCTTCATCTCCATCACCATCATCATTTTCCCTCTCCCATACTTTAGACCGTGTTGTAATTCCAAATACAATTGTGGTCTGTACTTGATTTATCTTCATACTTTTATCCATCCATTTGAACATGATGATGTTGTTAATTGCTTTCATGTGTGAGTAGTTCCCTTTGTTCTTGGGGAGATAAATAAACCCTACCATTATTATGAAATGAAATAAAGATGATCCATTACTTTGGTCCATGATCCATTGATCTATGATGTTGTGTTTGATCTCTCTCTCTAGATGGTATGTGTAGTCAGCCACATATAATTTGCCTCCGGGTATTAAGACAGGGTTATACCCTTAGGACATGTATGGGAGTATGCCTAGTGTTACTTTTGTGACTACAAGCATTGGCTTATAACTTTCACAGTCAAAGGGGGAATAAAGAGAGATTCGCTAAGCTTATTATGATATCCATGGGGAAACCCTTAATTGTGGTGGTCTATACGAGTGAATGCTCTCAGGCATCGCAGTGGTTATTTACAGGTGACCTCATTACCTGACTCAAGAAAGCGACTGCCCACGAGTCTTATAGTGAACATCTTATTATTTAGCTCTCTCCACATATATCATGACAAAAAATAGATTATCCTAATTATGATTAATTATCCCATGCGAGCGGTGTATCCTAAATCCCCGAGAACACTTTAGACTTATTGAATTCCGACACCATTTCCAACGCTTTTGTTACTTGCTTTTCATTACTTGTTTTATTTACTTTTCTGCATTCAAACAAAACCTTTCAAACACCCTTTACTTGAAATCAAAGGCAGCTTATAAGTATCCTTTGGTAGATAGTGACGAGGGGCATAAAGACCTTAACCAAATAGCTCTCTGTGGGGTCGATACTCTTATTTCGAAACTATCTACAATCGATCTATGCACTTGCAGTCACCAATCTCCCAACACCACAAGAGACCGGTAAAAAATAAAACCTATCAAGATCATACCTTTGCCTTGAGCATTGCACTTGAGCTTGATGTAGACGATATTGTCTTCCTCAAGATGGAACGTCTTTCTTGATTGCATTTGCTCACACTAGCTTGATGAAGACTTGCAAATTGTTCCCCCATACTCCATGGGGAAGTCTCTTCTTTGAACTTGTCTTCATCGCTCCATGATCACCGAGGATGGCAAGCTTCAAACATGTGATCTTCTAGAGATGGCGCATCTTGATCTTGCACTTCATTTCTTCTAACTTCGTTAGGATGATTTCTTGAGGATAACCATGAGGAAGTCCATCTTCTTCTTCAAGACACTCTTGATCTTCTTCTTCTTCTTATACATGATTCCAATAGGCACAAAGCTCTTGGACATTCCTTCTTCTTCATTTCTTCATTTTCAACCTTGAAACCAACACATGGCCCAACGATGCCAATGGACAAATCCTACGAGTGAAACTCAATTCAAACATTAGTCCATAGAGATTGACATTAATTACCAAAACCACCCATGGGGGCACACATGCACTTTCAATAGGGTTACTTCGTATGATGTTATAGCAATGTAAACATAATGACTTTGATCGTATTATTATACTTTGGATGAATATTCATCACATTATTCCACCAATGTTGTGACCTTGTTATTAACAACATCCAATATCCATGACCAGGAAACCTTGATCATCTTGTTAATTACCGAGCTAGTTTATATGAGAGGCTTAACTAGAAACTCTTTATTAGTTTATTAAACATACATGTATTAACATTTTCAATTAACACACTTATAGCATGAAAAATAAACATCTATCATATACTTGGAATAAGATAATAACCACTTTATTATCACCTCTCGGACATATTCCCTTTAGTCTCCCACTTGCACTAAAGTCAATAATCTAGATTACATAGTGATAAATCTAACACCCATGGAGTTCTTGTGTTGATCGTGTTTTTCCCTAGAGAGAGTTTTAGCCAACGGGTCTGCTACATTCAGATCTGTATGTACTTTACAAATATTTATATCTCTATCCTTGATATGCTCGCGGATGGAGTGAAATCGGCGCTTAATATGCTTGAAATTCTTGTGAGACCTCGATTTTTTGGCATTGTCTATGGCTCCATTATTGTCACAATAGATAGATCACCATTAGGTCCAACGCACTAGAAACCACACCTAGTTCAGCTATGAACTCCTTCATCCAAACCGTTTCCTACACAGCTTCTAAAGCAACAACATATTCCGCCTCCGTTATTAATCCCGCCACCATGGGTTGTTTAGAACTTCTCCAACCAACTGCTGCTCTATTCATGAGAAACACGTATCCGGATTGTAACTTAGAGTCATTCGGATCGGTGTCGAAACTAGCATCGACGTAACACTTTGTGACGAGCTCTTCTTCACCTCCGTACACGAGAAACATGTATTTAGTCCTTCTCAAGTACTTATGAATATTATTGACTGCTATTCTATGTTCTAAACCTGGATCAGATTGATACATGCTAGTCAAACTAATAACATGTGCCACATCCGGTCTTGTACACAGCATGCATATATGATAGAGCCTATAACCGAGGCATAGGGATCTTATCCATTATTTCTCTATCTTCTGTCGTAGTTGTATTTTGAGTCTTACTTACTGTCTTCTTGTAACATATACTAGAATCCTTTCTTACCTCTATCCATACAGAACTTCTTCAATACAAGTACTTTGTGATAACCCAATTAGACATCTTGTTCTGATTTTGATACCTAGTTCAATATAGTCACAGCTATGAAGAGGAAGCAACCAACACGGACCGGGTCTAACCCAACCGCACGCGCACAAATCCGACCGAGAAGTACAAGCATACTCCGTGTCTGCCGACGAACAAGCAGCGGCAGAACGGAAAATTAAGCGATACACGATCGAGCTCAATAGCGGCAGAAGAGAGGAGGGGGGCCATGCAGGGAGACGGGGAGGTGCTGTTCCTGGGCGGTGTTGGAGAGGTCGCCGTCACCCTCGGCCACGACGGCCTCTCCTTCCAGCCTCTCCACCCGGTACGCCCCTGAGGCTAACCTCCCGCACGCGTGTGCTCGCGGATTACTATAGTCAGATCCTACGGGTTAAATTCGTTTTTGTACACTTAATTAATTTGAAGGAATTTTGTGATTTCTTAGGCGAATTGTTTGGTAAGGTCGTAGATTTGCGGCGTCAGGGGTTGAATCGAATAGTTGGGTGATAAGCTAGGGATCAGGGAGAAGTGGAGACCGGCGTAAGCAGTTGTAGATTTACAAAGAAGGCTACGTACAGTTACAATTAACCGTGTTGGGTTTACAAGCTGTGATACTGTGTAGGATCACGGCCTTGGACAACATTAAGCTTTTTGTTTCGAACATAATAAGTAGAATTTGTGGGCGATGAAAGAGGGTCTGTCCACTGGCCAGCTGAAAGATATCTTTTGCGAAGGGGGCAACTATAAGTTTTTTAATATCCAAACTGAAAACTGCAAATCCCCCAGTGCCTTTCTGAACCCATCTTTTCGCAAATAGCAACCTCAGTTTGTGGTCCTCTTCAAAAAAACGTTTCAAACGGTGTGCGAAGTCAAACATGTGAAAATGACATTTTATATGCATCTAAAAACCTATCAACAAGGATAGCTGTTGCAATTTCACGGGTCCTTGAGGGTTACATTCTTGAGTTGCAAATGATACGTACGTGCCAGGGGTTTTTGTCTTACTTTTTTGCCCTTTGCCTGTGGTTTCTGCTCATCATGATACATTTTGCAGGAACCGAGTTCTTCATGTTGGACATCCATAATATTGCAACCAAAATTAGAGAACAGAATCAGGTTTTCAGATGTTTATGCTGTGGAGCTTCTTGATGAAGGCCCTGTGTGTGGACCTTTGAATACAAGAACTGTCATTCAAGGCAAGAAAAGTACTGAGGTTATAGCATTTCTTCTAATTATTTTACAGAGTTCAGTTTCTGTAATTTGTTCCGAGGCTTCGGCCATTTATAAAGGTTCCTCCACATACCTGATTCATGTCTTATGATTATGTTCTCTACCTCTCTTTAACAAAAGCTGTTTCTCATGCAGATGCACCGATTTGCTGTACATGTAGTGAACCGATCAAGAAAACACCCTTCTCCATTGATACCTTGTGAATATCTTTTTGGACACAAAGACTCCCAGTCCTGCAAAAGCTGGGTTGAGCTTCTCAGTGCATGCACAAATGGTGAACATGATAGGCCCAAGAATCTACTGGTAGGTCTGACATGTTTCTGCCGTATATAAATCATCATTGCTCTGATGTATTTAGCATTTTGGTTAATTAACTCTTCCACACACTGTAGGTATTTGTCCATCCGCTGTGCGGAAAAGGTAGAGGTCGCAAAAATTGGGAAGTGGTGGCTCCTTTATTTGACCGAGCTAAAGTAAATACGAAGGTAAATGTTTTTTAGTGGTGGAAGCATAAACAGCAATAAGAGTTAGAGATGAGTAATAGTGCTTATGCCTGACCTTATCTTATTTTTGTTGCTGATGAGTTTGTGACATCAAAATTCTTAGTGATTTGTTTAACAACCCTAGTACTCTTAACTTATGTTCACGACATATGTACATCTTCAGGTGATAACCACTGAGAGAGCTGGACATGCATATGACACCATAGCATCATTATCAGATACAGAGCTCAAGAAATTTGATGGTGTTGTTGCAGTGGTATGTCGATTTTTTTATGGTAATTGTTCACTTCTCTGTTCTTATACTTCTCCGCATTTTGTGGGGCAGTATTGTATTAGTCACGAGATTTCGATTCTTTTCAGTGATCCGAAGCCTGAATTTGGCATTCTCATACTTCTCTATAATTTATTAAGTAGTGTTAGAAGGATCATGCTTAGTCATGAGTTTTTATTTTCCAAGATAAAAGACTGATAAGAAATTATGGACAAAAGGGGTATTCTACCTCCTTGAGGAATAATCACCAGCTAACATCAGTGTGAACACGCCATACGTCTTGGTTAAGAGATTTCACATAGATCACTTCCCACGTGTCCTAGAGTTTTTTATAAATGACAATTGAAACCTTCGATCGTTCACTGTTTTAGAAAAAAATATAACCCCATTTTGTACTACAACAGAAAGCAGAGCACAACTCGTACATTCTTATCTTCTTTTGAACCTCTTATTGAACTTTCGTCCTAATTTTACTTCTCTACTCCCTTCACATTGATAGGGTGGTGATGGTTTATTTAATGAAATTCTTAATGGGCTACTAAGATCGAGGCATAAGACTTCTTATCCCCCGACTCCAGAGGGCTTCGGATATGTTGGAAGCAATGAGAAATGCCAAGGATATAGAAACGATGGGCTAAGCAACAGTATGCCCACATCTAATAATGTAAATGTCATGCTCCCTGGGAGTTCGAACAAATCTGATGACCATGAACCGCTTCTTTCAACTGCACAATCTCCTGGATTAGGCACCTCATCATTAAGTATGTCCCTTTTCGTTTTACATGTTCCACATATTATCTAGAAGAATTTCCCCCTAAGTATTTTTGCCTGATTCTGATTGCAGATCCTAATACGGAACCATCCAGTGGAGGTCAATGTGTAACTGAAACTCAGTTATTCTGTCTATCTTAAAACTGCTAAATTTGAGGGTCACTAACATGATAGATACCGCTTATGTTTAATGTTGAACTTGGTGATATTGCAGATCAAGTGCCTTCAGTTTCCTTTCCGAATGATTGGTTTAGGCTTGGCATAATTCCTTCTGGCTCAACAGATGCTATCGTTCTCAGGTACTGATTGAGATACCTAGGTGTAACTGTACAAACAGATACTACACCTCTCAGTACTAATTACTGAGTTTGTATTTTTACGGGTAGGATATTATGTACTCCTACATGATGACAATTGCTTCCCTTAAATTTGTATCCATATTGCATTGCATGTCAGCTGGTCATAATCCCGTATGGTATTGGATAGTTCCACCATTACCATCTGTCCATCTCTATTGGAGCCTTGTGAAGCAAAGTATCCTGCAATTGGCACACCTGCCAAATTGGCACCATCTTCATCTTGCAAAACAATTATGCATCTTACATATTTTTTAAAGTTGTTTTCTAGCAGTGCATTCCATTATAACCATTTTCCTGCTTGCTATAGCTAACTATCCTTGTGTACATATTATGTACTTATTAAATCCAGTTGTATGCTGGTTGTGAACATCTTATTGATCTGTGCAGCACAACTGGGGAGCGAGATCCTGTGACTTCTGCTCTGCTTATTATCCTTGGTAGAAGGATGTCACTTGATATAGCTCAAGTCGTCAGATGGAAGAGTAGTCCATCAGCTGAGATCTTACCTACTGTACGTTATGCGGCTTCATTTGCAGGGTATGTAACTTCTTTTAGGACATGATGTAGCTCCTACCTAGTGCTTGTATGAATTGAGATGGAGAAAACCATGGATATGACTACTGATCATTTAGTTCTTAAATGCACTAATGTGCAGTGCCAACATAAGTATTCTGCAACAACTTCGACATCAGCCGACCAAATGGTCTTAAATATGTGGCAGGAGTTTCAGTGATCAGCTTAATCTCCTTAAATAATCTTGAACTTAGCTAGACTTAACATTACTTTCATTGTTTGGTGTAAGTAGGTTCTTCCTTTTGATGCGTCTTTTGGATCGATGAGTGTTATGGATTTGCATTTAGCATGGATTGATCATACAGTTTTACCTAGTCAGCGTATGTGTATATCATATATGAACCCTCTATGGATTGCTCTTCTCGCAATTGTTGATGCTCTTTGGATCTGCCTCTAGATATGGATTTTATGGAGAAGTTATAAGGGAGAGTGAGAACTTCCGATGGATGGGCCCTGCCCGATATGATTTTTCTGGAACAATGGTCTTTCTGAAGCACAGGTGATTAATAGTTGCCAGTGGCAGTTATAATTGCTATCTGTTTTTTCAGTTTGATCACAGAACGATAATTGTTTGCCATTTTTTCAGATCTTATGAGGCAAAAGTGGCTTTTCTTGAGAATAGAAGTACTGATTCACTTACAGCATCGGCAGAGAATGTTGCAAACGGAGTACAACCACGTCAGAAAAGACCTCGCAAGACCATATGCCGAACAAGTTGTTCTGTATGCAAAGAAACTTTAGCGACTGGACAAAATTCAGCAGATGACATTCCAGACAGCTCCCGAACGATTTGTGAGAAACCTAAATGGGTCTGGTCCAAGGGGCGATTTCTCAGTGTTGGCGCAGCTGTCATTTCATGCCGCAATGAAAGAGCCCCTGATGGCCTAGTGGCTGAAGCACACCTCTCAGATGGTTTTCTTCGTCTTCTTCTAATTAGAGATTGCCCTCTTCCATTGTACTTATGGTAAGAAAACTGTTGCAACTGCTCCAGCTCGTTTCACAGTACTCTGCAGTGCAAAGTGATTAGAAAACCTATCCTGAAACTATTTTGAGCCGAGTTACTTCTCATAAATAACGGCCAAGTTTCACCCTTTCAATAGCTGATGTCTGTTCACTCTCACTTAATGTGAAACTTAGGCATCACAGAAATAAAAAAAATGGTTAAAATATTGTTTCCACATTTCTGTTACCTTTTCACCTAATAACAACGTTGCAAAACTTGATAAGCAATAGCCTCCGTGTTTTATCTATATATCCTCTTACTAGAAAATGAAAGCTTTATTACACCTGGCCTCTGCATCAATGATGCATATAACTTTCTAGAAAATGGAAGTTTTATCTTTGTATCTAGAGTGTTTTTTGACGACGTGCTATCTGCAGGCACCTGACACAGTTTACCAAGAAGGGATCAGACCCTCTAACCTTCAAGTTTGTTGAACATCATAAGGTATTCCTTTTTTCTGTTTTATTACTCTCGCCTGTTTACTACCTTCATTTCACTGAATTTAGTGGAATCTTACAATTCCCGCAGACAAAAGCATTTACCTTCATCTCATCGCACGATGAAAGTGTGTGGAACTTGGGAGAGCTTTTTCAGGCCAGTGAGGTGTCTGTCCAAGCTTGCCGGGGCCTTGTCAACCTCTTTGCTTCAGGGCCAGAGGCGTAGCAGTGTTCCATAATTTATCCATTTCTCCCTCTGTTTGCCAGAAGGGCAGGACATGGGACAGTTATGTTGTACTGTAGATCATAGAGAAATCTCGTGTAGATATGGAGATCACAGTCCCTGTGTCACGCAGGATAGAATCGGAGACGTTTTCTTCGCTTTTACTTAAGGAGGAGCCGTATAGTTTGTACTGAAAAACAGTGGAATTTCGTGTGTTGTAATACCGCAAGATTAGCGTTGCCTTCGTGTGTTCGCAAGAAGCCGTGTGGATATATCCGCTATAGATGAACACTTGGCTCCTGAAGTTTTACTCTGTTTTTAGGCAATCTGGAGTTTTTACCTTCGCTTTTTTTTTTCTGAGAGGAAGGAAGCTGAAGTTTTACTCTGTTTGTTAGGCAGTCTGGAGTTCTTACCCCCGTTTTTTTTTCCTGAGGAGAAGGAAGCTGAAGTTGTACTCTTGGTAGGTGGATACACAGAGGGTGAATAAGAAAGAACAGGTGGCCATTTTCGGCCCACCGAGCAGGTGAGCTATAATTAAAACTCGAATGCTGCTGCTGCATTTTTTTTGATGCGGTGGGCAGCACGAGCGCCATGGAGTACTGTCGGCTCATTCCATTCCAATGTACTCCCTCCGTTTTCAAAATATAAGTTTTAATTTAAACATCTTATATTTTGAAACAGAGGAAGTATCATCCCGCGTGTTCATGTCAAACCAATTTGTTCGACGTGGAAAGTATACAGGACGTGTTTGGTGGGTCGTACGGAGTCTAGCCAGGTCCCGGGAAGCCCAAAATGGCCTGATCTGTTGCCTAGGCCGACTCCATGTAACTGACGATTCTGCCGTTTCTAGCGAGTCACCCTCGTCGCACGCTCCCTAGATGCAAAAGCGGAGCATTTGCACGAGCGGGTGCAGTGATGGAAATGGCACGAGCTCGTTATCTGCCAGCGAAAAAGTTGGCAGGAGAAATTCGATCACCTCACGCTGCTTCCCTCACTATATTACCCTCACGCTCACCTCCCAAATCCAAAACGCCCACTTCTCTCCATAGAGCTCGAGTCATCGGTCGACAGCAGGTAAGCGGCGGCGGTGGTGGAGTCCGAGATAGCGACTGTGATGGCGCGACTAGGCTACTACACCCTCTTCCTCGATCTATCCTCATCGTGCTACAACTCCAACAATGGTAGTAAGTATCCTCATCTCCTCAACTAGGTTGGACAGATCTGTGAGGTTGCAATGGTCGATCTGCCTACTAGTAGCATGTAGTTCTTGTACATGTGTTTGCTCATGTTACCTGCGTGTTCTTGTAGCATTGTAGTTCATATAGATGTGTTTGAGCAATGCGGCGTTGATGTGACATCCACACAGGTGCACAACCACCCGCGAAAGTGGAGGGTGAGGTGGATTTAGGTAAGCAAGTTGAGAGATCTCAGTGGCGCTCAATGGTGCGAGGACACCTACATCATTCTCGTTGAGAGTGAGCACTATCAGGGACACATCACGGCGAGCACACTATCTCCCACCTTCTTTCACATTGTTCCTGAACTAACACACTATCTTCCAAACTCAGCACCACCCCAAGGATGCCGAGTTCTTGAACAAGCCCATCGCGAACTACGTTCAAATGCAGATCATCTTCTTCTTTGGTATCGCCACCAGCGAGTTTTCCATGGGCTTGAGCGAGCCCCTTGGTACGCCTACACCTAACTATGATGACGCCTAGGAGTCCGAGACGATCATACTTGATGGCCCTGACAAGCCCGTTGATGTCCATCTACCTACCCTAGGAAAGAAGAAGAGGGTGCCCTAGCCGATGATGAGTTGATGGCCTTCTCCAACATCACTGACGCCATCAAGGACGTCACACAGGTGATCAGGGACAACAAGCCTACATATATGCACCCAGACATGTACAATGTAGTCATGGAGATGGTCGGCTTCACGGAGGATTCCCTCATGGTGTCCCTCAGCCACCTTGTGTACAACAAAGCTTAGTGCACGAGCTTTGTCCACATGGTAGAGCCACACAAGGTGCTCTAGATAAGGACCTACCTTGCCAAGTACTACGACAAGTTGTAGAGTGTTGGGTTCATGGCCTGGGGGTTAGGAGACATACGTGCTGGTGTTGATGTGATTTATATTTTGGATAACCAGGGCTTTAAAACTGCTTATGGCATGTATATTTAGGCAGTGAGGAGGTGGTATACTAACCCCTCATGTCAAGGTGAAATTGTTGATGCGGTGGTATAACGACACCCACTTTTGATGCGGTGGTAGGATAACACCATAGTAGTAGTAGGATGAGTTTGTGACCCTCTTTTGGTAATGATCATGCATGCCCCCTTAGTTTATGAAGTGGTGTGAACTTGCCAATCGTTTGTTATGATCACATTGATGCATATGTTATTGTACCTTGTTCTTTCTATGCCTCGTTAGTTCTATGTGGTGTTTAGAGGTAGACCACATGAAGTGTACAGTTCATGGAGGATCTACCAAGAGCAGGGTTTGTGGATTCCCCAACAATAGCTATAGAGAGTATGCAACTATGGAGGAGGCAATGGAGGAGTACAACAATTTCTGGACTAATCATGCTATAGTTGTTCAACCGTTGGCTATGGCGGATGAGGTAGTGGCTGACCAAGCTTTGCCCTATGGCTGATCAGGTTTTGGCATTAGAAGAAGGAGCAATTCAGGGATGATAGAGTAAGCTCAAATTCATCATCATCCTCATTGTGATTATCATCAAGATCTTGTGGTTCTAATGTTTCTACGATCGCAAGTAATGTTGGTAAGCTCACTGGAATTTGGAACTTGGTAACAATATGCAAGCTCGTTTGGACAACCAAACATCTCTCTTTTACATCAGCCAAGCCAAAATAGATTTGTGTAGCCAACCAAATAAGGTGAGAAATGTTTCTCATCCAATGCGACCTAAGAAAGTGTGGGCAACCAAAAGAGGTGGAGAACATGGCTTTTGAGTAAAGATGTAAGTGGGATGGGACATCCCGCCAAGCCCGTCTCCCATCTCGCCAACAAAACCTACTAATCCCATTTTATAGATCCCAGTTAGCACCGACGGGAGCTACCCCCTTATCACAGAGGCAAGCAAAAGCTAAGCTAGACGGAGCAATCATGTCCAGCTGCATGCATGACGTGGGGCTTTCCAATCTTCGCCTGGTTCCGCGTCATGACATACTTAGATTAAATTGACGGAAATCGCCTATCCTGCTTCCTAATCTCCCGCTTCTCGTGTCTAGTCCCAGCGGGAAAAACAGACGGCAGTCAAACATCCTGTGCCCGCGCCATTTGAATCATTACTTTTGAGCCGTTTCTCCAGGGCCTTGATCCCTCTAGAGCCCGCCCCCCGCGGAGATGTGAAACCCCTACAGACAACCAAACACCCCTATACTTGTTTGCATCGTGCAGGGAGAAAAGACAGTAGTCTAAATGTAATCCTACGAGATTGGTTAACAATTGTAGAACATGCATGATCTTTCGAAAGTCTTTATGCGGGTCGAAAGTGTACAACAAGATTTACTACGACAAGATTTGACCAGGCCTTCCGCTCGCACTAGTTTGTCTTGGTTTTGACGCTCTTTGTACTATCATTTAATAGATGAGTAAAATTTTAAAAAAGCAAAACGTGAAGCGTGGAGTGGCAGATGTAGAATGATCACGTCACCTGCACTGCACTGCAGTGGTGGCGGATGTCGGTCGGTGTGGAGCAAGACAAAGCGACCGACGCGGCCTTCGGATTTCAGGCTCCGGACCAATGGTGTCGGTGCCTTTTGCGGTGCGGCCAAGTGTTTCTTTAGGTCCGACGACGAATCGGGGAGGCGGGTGGTCCCTCGCTCCCATATACCCTCGCGTTCTTTTCGCTTCTCTCGAGAAATCTATCATCATCTTTGTCTGTCTTTGGCGTGATAGCTCGGCATCTGCCACGATCCTCAAACCAAAAAAAATTAAATCTTCCTCAGCCAAATACACACTCCACGGTTCGTCACAAAAGAAAAGAAAAAGAAGATACACGTAAACTAGCCCCAATGCGGGTATCATAAGGCTCGTCACCGTGGGAGTATCATATTACGCAATGATGTACGACATATCTGACAGTTAATGTCAGTAATTATAGTAATATTGTATTTAATTTTTCTACAATCTCAATGCAATTGTGTGTATGAGATGTATTGGTCATTAAATTATCTAGTTTCACGTGCTATGATACTGTATCATATTATGATAATACTAACACCTCTCACTTTATTAATTATGGTGCCACATCAGATTTTTGCCAAGTTGGCATGCATGATACTTCTTATGATACTCCCACTAGGGCTAGCCTAAGTAGTATCATGCATGTCATATTGGCAAAATTCTAATTAATGATCAAAGAGGTTGTGTTGGTATCATAAGTAGATACGGTATCATAGCACGTAAAAGTAGAAAAACTAATCTCAAATAAATCTTGTACATAATTTTGCATTAGGATTCTACAAAACAATAAATATAATAAGATTATGATAGTACTACATAATACTATGCATTATAGAGATGATATCATATACTAGTATCATATGCATGATACTATTATATGATACTTCCCATTGTGAGTAGTCTTAGACAGAGAATCATTCGGTTACCGGCCGTGGCGTGTGGGCGTGATTATGCCAAAGCGACCGCGAGGGCGAGGCGAGCAGCCTTTGAAACAGCGGCGCGCGGCTTCATCATCTTCCCCCGCGCGTCCACTCTTTGCTTTGCAGCCAAGGCTAATTAGCCGCGTGCATGCAGCGCCTGCGCCTGCGTGCATGCTGGCTTCTCCTCGGGGCAAAGCAAGGAATCCCAGGTGCCCGCGCGCAACCACCAAAGTTACACCAGAGCGAAAGCACGGTGATCGATCTCCCAGCCAAAACCACCCGAAAACCGGACGCACAAATTGACCTAGCTGACCGATCTCCGCGCCCGCAATGGCGAGCGCCGCCGCAGCCCCAGCTCCCACCCAAACCAGCCGGACGAAGCCAATAATTCCTGCCGGGCTCGTGCCTGCGGCGGTGGTGCTCGCCGTCGTTGTGGCCGTCCTCTCCCTGCTGCCCTCCGTGGCCCAGGCGGCGTGGGAGGTGCCCCGCCTCCTCCTCCTCGGTCTCGTCATCTCCTACGGCGTCTTCGCGCAGCACAAGAACAACGGCGACGCCGCCAAGGACGACGACGGCGACCGGGCGTGGAGCTCACGGTACCACCCCGACGACCCTCTCGTCGTGGTGGCGCCCGAACACGCGTCGGGTGACGACGGCGAGGACGGCGCGAGCGTGAGGCCGTTCTCCTTGCCGGTGCGGAGGCTGAAGCCGGTCGTCGAAGAGTCCGAGGCCGGCGGTGCCAGCGACGGCGGCATTGGCGAAGAGACGGACAGCTCTGCGTTCACGGAAGGATTCTGGGCCGGCGCGCCGCCCACCGCTCCTTCGCCGCCCTCTGTTCTTGACGACTTCGACTCGCGTAAATTCACTGCTGCCACGCCACCGTCCACGGCCGTGTCGAAGGAGTTCCCGGGTTACGATTCACCGTCGCCTCGTGACCAGTCCTCGTGCGAAGACGGGGAAGAGGAAGAGGAGGAGGAGGAGGACGGCACCGACTGGGACGAGGATGCTAATGGCTCAGACGACATGACCGCCCCATCGTCGGAAATGTCGTTCCCCGGCGACTTCGTTGCCTGCCGCAATCGTCGCTACAACGGCGCCGACGGGGATGGGGAATCCGTCGATGAAGAGCTCATTGAGCTCGCGACGCAGACGGGGCCGGCGGGCGTGGACGAGGTGGACAGGAAGGCTGACGAGTTCATCGCTAAGTTCAGGGAGCAGATCAGGCTACAGAGGAGCCGGCCATGCATGACATAGCCATGAACCGCATGCAGGCTTCGTGCCATTATTGCGTATGGAGATGATGACGTTCTTGTGTGATTCGTGACCTTCTCATCATTATTTTTCTTCTCTAACGTCATCTCTTCCTGTATCGTTTTCTTTCTCTCTTTCTTTTGGTGCCTTGATCGATGCCGCTATTAGAGGCTCGAAAGAAGATGTGAATGAGTGGAATTGCATTCAGTAATAATTTCGCACCATTTCTGCTAACAACTAACAAGCTGGATCGTTTGTTTAGACAAAGTCCGTTACTTTGCCTCGAGGAAATACTGTCTTGCAGTACCATGTGAAGTCCTCGTAGGCTCTCGTCTCATAGGGCATTCGGACACCGATGCTCATTCTGTCCTTTTTTTTTTGAACGATGAACGGGTGAAACACACCCGACAGGAAGCTGCAATAAAAATCTGGAGTACAAGGAGACCCAAAAGAAAGAAAAAATTACACAGGGGGTCCAAAATTAAGCACAAAGAACCTAGGGGAAAACTAAGAAAGCGATCCAGTCCCCGGTCCTCATCCTCCTCCAGATCTCAGGGCTCCAGCGTCGGGCTGCAACGGCGACTCCAATGCTACTTGAAGACGGACGCAGAAGAACACCAACGGACAGAGCGAAGCAGCGGCGGAGCGGCAACCCTACTGCCATTCGGTCCGGCTCGAAGACGGCAAGAATCGCCATGAAATACCGGAGAGTAGCTCGAGAGAAAACCACTGCCATAGACTTCCTGGCTGCATACTCGAAGCGTCAACCATGGACGCTGGAGCAGGCAGGAGGAAAAGTCCACCGCGGCAAGGACAACACCAGCACCTGGATGAAAGAAGAGAGCGACGCAGCCGTCCAACCCCCCTCGCCACCTCGACTGGCCGGGAATTAGAAAACAAAATGTCGCCGCCTCCCTGCCCAACCTCCCTCGCCACCAAGGCCGGCCAAGGAGAGCAAAGAGGCAAACAGATCCCACGCCAAGCGCCAACTCCTAGGTGCCTTATGAAGAGGCATGCCACCAGACGACCTCCAACTTGGATCAACCATCAACGATCTGAGAGGAGGCCGACTAGGGCGGACCTTGGCGCCGTGCCACCGCACCAAGAGAAGCCCCAGCTACCACCAGATCGAGCCAAGGGGAGCTCGCTTCACCAATCCTCCTGCCGCCACGGCCGGCCAGGAGCGGGAAAGCAAAGCCGCCATGAGCTCAGATCGGGGCCGCAGGTCAAACCGGAGAAGAGGTGCGCCAGCTTCGCCCGCTGAAGCACACCGCGCCCAACCACCATCACCGGATGTGCCAAGCTCGACCCCCAGCATCGGCACCCTACTCCACTACTACCGGCACAACAGCCACCAACCCTAAGCCTACAACTAAAAGACTACTCCGACACCTCCCCTCTGCCGCCTCCGGCCGCCATGGCCGCCGGAGTGGCTCGGGTTTGGCCTGGCCGCACTGGATCTGGGCGAGCTACTGTAGAGGGCTCTCGGGGGAGAGGAGAGAGAGGAGTGGTTCCTCCCGAATGTTGTCCGGAATTCTGTCCATTTGTGGTGGGCACCGCACCCAACTACCCCCGCAAAAAAAAGACACAAATTAAAGAAAAGAAAAAACAGAAAAATAACACAATTTTCATAATTAATAAAAGGGGCGTGCTTAGCGTCCCTAGGGGATTGTAGTAGAGTCAATGGACATCTTCTATGTTACAAATCCATAGAACAAATGTAGCAAATCCACATAAACGTTTGTAGTAGAGTCACCGACGCGTGGATTGCAACAGCCGTTCGTAGCAGAGTCGACGACCTTTTGTAGCAGAGTCGATGGCCATTTGTAGTAGCGTCGTTAGCCGGTTATAGCAGAGTCGTCCACACGTGGATTGCAGCAACAATCTGTAGCAGAGTACACAACGGTTTGTAGCAAAGTCGACGGTAATTCGTAGCAGCATCAACGACCGTTTGTAGCAGCGGGCGAGTGGACGGCGGCTTGGAGCTCCATGCCCCATGGAAGTAGCAGCGCGAGGACGAGGAGTGCTCAATTGTTCCGACGCGTCTCCATGGTCAGATGCCTCCCGGGAGTTTGACACCATGGAGGGCAGCGACGCTCGCGGCGAGCATCCACTGTAGACCTCCTCGCCCACGTCCTCCGTCCACGGCCGTGTCGAAGGAGTTCCCGGGTTACGATTCACCGTCGCCTCGTGACCAGTCCTCGTGCGAAGACGGGGAAGAGGAAGAGGAGGAGGAGGAGGACGGCACCGACTGGGACGAGGATGCTAATGGCTCAGACGACATGACCGCCCCATCGTCGGAAATGTCGTTCCCCGGCGACTTCGTTGCCTGCCGCAATCGTCGCTACAACGGCGCCGACGGGGATGGGGAATCCGTCGATGAAGAGCTCATTGAGCTCGCGACGCAGACGGGGCCGGCGGGCGTGGACGAGGTGGACAGGAAGGCTGACGAGTTCATCGCTAAGTTCAGGGAGCAGATCAGGCTACAGAGGAGCCGGCCATGCATGACATAGCCATGAACCGCATGCAGGCTTCGTGCCATTACTGCGTATGGAGATGATGACGTTCTTGTGTGATTCGTGACCTTCTCATCATTATTTTTCTTCTCTAACGTCATCTCTTCCTGTATCGTTTTCTTTCTCTCTTTCTTTTGGTGCCTTGATCGATGCCGCTATTAGAGGCTCGAAAGAAGATGTGAATGAGTGGAATTGCATTCAGTAATAATTTCGCACCATTTCTGCTAACAACTAACAAGCTGGATCGTTTGTTTAGACAAAGTCCGTTACTTTGCCTCGAGGAAATACTGTCTTGCAGTACCATGTGAAGTCCTCGAAGGCTCTCGTCTCATAGGGCATTCGGACACCGATGCTCATTCTGTCCTTTTTTTTTTTGAACGATGAACGGGTGAAACACACCCGACAGGAAGCTGCAATAAAAATCTGGAGTACAAGGAGACCCAAAAGAAAGAAAAAATTACACAGGGGGTCCAAAATTAAGCACAAAGAACCTAGGGGAAAACTAAGAAAGCGATCCAGTCCCCGGTCCTCATCCTCCTCCAGATCTCAGGGCTCCAGCGTCGGGCTGCAACGGCGACTCCAATGCTACTTGAAGACGGACGCAGAAGAACACCAACAGACAGAGCGAAGCAGCGGCGGAGCGGCAACCCTACTGCCATTCGGTCCGGCTCGAAGACGGCAAGAATCGCCATGAAATACCGGAGAGTAGCTCGAGAGAAAACCACCGCCATAGACTTCCTGGCTGCAAACTCGAAGCGTCAACCATGGACGCTGGAGCAGGCAGGAGGAAAAGTCCACCGCGGCAAGGACAACACCAGCACCTGGACGAAAGAAGAGAGCGACGCAGCCGTCCAACCCCCCTCGCCACCTCGGCTGGCCGGGAATCAGAAAACAAAATGTCGCCGCCTCCCTGCCCAACCTCCCTCGCCACCAAGGCCGGCCAAGGAGAGCAAAGAGGCAAACAGATCCCACGCCAAGCGCCAACTCCTAGGTGCCTTATGAAGAGGCATGCCACCAGACGACCTCCAACTTGGATCAACCATCGACGATCTGAGAGGAGGCCGACTAGGGCGGACCTTGGCGCCGCGCCACCGCACCAAGAGAAGCCCCAGCTACCACCAGATCGAGCCAAGGGGAGATCGCTTCACCAATCCTCCTGCCGCCACGGCCGGCCAGGAGCGGGAAAGCAAAGCCGCCATGAGCTCAGATCGGGGCCGTAGGTCAAACCGGAGAAGAGGTGCGCCAGCTTCGCCCGCTGAAGCACACCGCGCCCAACCACCATCACCGGATGTGCCAAGCTCGACCCCCAGCATCGGCACCCTACTCCACTACTACCGGCACAACGGCCACCAACCCTAAGCCTACACCTAAAAGACTACTCCGACACCTCCCCTCCGCCGCCTCCGGCCGCCATGGCCGCCGGAGTGGCTCGGGTTTGGCCCGGCCGCACTGGATCTGGGCGAGCTACTGTAGAGGGCTCTCGGGGGAGAGGAGAGAGAGGAGTGGTTCCTCCTGAATGTTGTCCGGAATTCTGTCCATTTGTGGTGGGCACCGCACCCAACTACCCCCGCAAAAAAAAAGACACAAATTAAAGAAAAGAAAAAACAGAAAAATAACACAATTTTCATAATTAATAAAAGGGGCGTGCTTAGCGTCCTAGGGGATTGTAGTAGAGTCAATGGACATCTTCTATGTTACAAATCCATAGAACAAATGTAGCAAATCCACATAAACGTTTGTAGTAGAGTCACCGACGCGTGGATTGCAACAGCCGTTCGTAGCAGAGTCGACGACCTTTTGTAGCAGAGTCGATGGCCATTTGTAGTAGCGTCGTCAGCCGGTTATAGCAGAGTCGTCCACATGCAGATTGCAGCAACAATCTGTAGCAGAGTACACAACGATTTGTAGCAAAGTCGACGGTAATTCGTAGCAGCATCAACGACCGTTTGTAGTGGGCAGTGGACATGCTTGCTTGGAGCTCCGTGCCCCATGGAAGTAGCAGCGCGAGGACGAGGAGTGCTCAATTGTTCCGCCGCGTCTCCATGGTCAGATGCCTCCGGGGAGTTTGACACCATGGAGGGCAGCGACGCTCACGGCGAGCATCCACTGTAGACCTCCTCGCCCACGTCCTCCGCTCCCTCACCAGTTGGAGGGCTAGCGGCGAGCATCCACCACAGACCGCCTCGCCAGTGTCCTCTGCTCCCTCGCCAGGTGAGGAGGTGGGAGCGGTCGGCGGCGTAGAGGGCGGCGTGAGGTGACAGAGAGCTCGAGCATGAGGCATGGTGATGCACGACGTCGGGAGGAATCGTGGTGTGAGTTACCAGGCTATGGGGAAGAGATAAGGTGAGAAGAGATAAGAAGTAGGGTCCACAGGACACGCTTCCAAAGCTCGAGGCGGGGGACGTGGGCGCTCGATCCCCTAGGTGTTACATAGTGTTTTTCTTAATAAAAGGCATTGTTCCGTTCAAAAAAGAAAAAGGTAAGATAAACACCCTAGAGTAGGGTGTGCTAGCGGTGGAGGCCGGTGGCCTAGTTGTAACATCCCAAAACACTAATCCAAGTGATCAAGATCCAATCCACCTAATTTAGAGTTAACAAAAACTTTTTCTATTTAAAAATCTTTAAGCATTCATATGTGTATGCATTTAAGTAGGAGTTGTTTTGAATTTCCATGTTTGACTGATCTATTGGTTGTAAAATGACTCTAAAGTGAATTAAACATCATCTAGATCATTCCCAAGCAAATGCCAAAGAAAAAGAAATCAAAAAGAATAAAATAAGGAAATGGTCATTGTGCCATTTTAATCATTTAGCCTACTTTGGCTATTCCTAGAACTCAAATCTTAATAGAAACAATTGTGGTTCTTTGCACCCCTTGCTAGTACAAGTAGTGATGTGCCAAGGCCCACTTTGTTTCATCCCAAAAACTTTCAAACATTAAATTTAAATGACATTTAGAAATTGAATGTAGTTCATATATATAGATCACACTTTTGCAAAAACCACTCAAATGAATCCCATTTGACAAATCCTAGCAACCACAGTCTACCAAGCATCAGATCAAAGCACCCACCAAAAATCTTTCAAAAATTCAAATTAAAATATCTTGTGGCCATTGTGTCGAACACTTAGTCAGCACTAAACAAACTGCCTAACTATTACTGTTTTAAAGCAGTGATCAAATGCCACTAAGGCCTAAAACCCCTCCCATTGTCTCCCCAGTACCAACCAAGCCATCAAGAGGCTACCCCTTAGCCATTTGCAGCAGTGCCGTGCCACCTGTGCACCATGCTCACCGGTCGAGCATGGATAGCTCGCAGCCGACCGCCCCTTTCTCTCTCTCGCCATGTCTAGGAGCTAGACCAGACCACACCGCAACTCACCTTTCCTTCCCCAGCCCAGACCACCTGGACCACCTCAGCAGCACGTCTTTCTTCTCTGCGAGCCATCCAGAAGGCCAGAGCGGACGCCAAAGACGCAGCCGACCGCGCCTTGAGACCATATCGCTGCACGCCGCCCGCCGACCTCCAAAGAACACCGACACGGCCAGCACTGTAGACTCCATACGCCGGAGCCGCTAAGCACCACCTTCCGCCAGGCGCGTGAAGCTCCCGACCATATGCCACCACCCCTAGCCGCGCCATTGCGCCGTAGCTGACCGCCAGCAGACCGCCCACCGTCCGCCTACCTCACCACGCCGGTAGCCCCCTATTTCACTGTCACCGACGAGCTGCGCCCATGCCTTTCGGTCTCACCGTCAAGCCTATATAAGGATACCTCCCTCGCACCATCTCTTCACACCATTCCACTCCCCTCTCTCCCCTGAACATTTCCCCTCTCTCGCTGGAGCCGCTCGATCCACCGTTCGCTGGAATTAACCGGAGGAGGCCGCTGTAGAGGAGGAGAAGCTGCCGTCGATTCAGTCCACCACAGCCCCTGCCGCGACTTCGCCTGAGCTCGCCGTCGTCCACCAGTTTGTTTGCCCGCCTCGCCGCACTAGCTGGAGCCCTGGTACGTCCCCAGTAGACCCCCACCGGCCGTTCAGGGTTCGGTCTCGCCGGCGACGAGTCCGTCATCGACGACGACCATGAGCCGTTGATCCACGTTATAATCGTGTGGCCCAGATCGCTAGATACCGTTTCGGGTTTTAAGTGTCGTTGATAGACGGACCCCCCTTGTCAGTCGCCCTTTTCGCCATTGAGCGTCACTGGGCCGACCCGTTAGTTTTCCCGCGCTAGCCCACAAATTCAAATAAGTGTTTTCCTATTTAGACTTAGAGTCAATTCTGTCCCTTAATTCAAAAATCAATTCAGGAAGATTTACTGAACCAAATCGAGTGATTCCAATTTTGTTAGAAAGATACTGAAAAGATCTATCCAAGACCGTTGGATTTAATTCATTTAGAGTTAGAGATCTCGCCTAGTTAAAATAACAAAACAGAAGCTTTTGAACATTCAAACATTTTTATAAAATCAACCATAATAGCTTTTGAGTTGATTCCAACTCTCAAAAATCACATTTAACCATACCTATCTGAATATGTAATAATATTAAGGTTTACAGGCAGTGACTTTGGACTAGTACCAAAATAATGCTATATAGGCATTTCTAGTCACTTTAAATCATTAAGTATTAAACTTAAACTTATTAAAATGTGATCCAACCCTTAAGTCAAATTCCCATATATTGGAATATGTGGTGATGACATGTGTCCACATGATCCCATATTTTAAATGGAGAATATTAAATCTTAGTTAATTTCAATGAGTAGAAATTACTTTTCTCAAATAAAAAGAATGAAGCTAGTTCATTAAACCTTGTGATGCTTGTGATAATACTAGATCATCAAATGTGTGCCTTAGTGTCCTAAGTAGACTAGTTAAGTATTGTTTGGTGATTGTGTATTCTGTATGTATTTATAGACGATAGTACCGACCAAGCTTACGAGAAGGAGGAGTTCTACCAAGAGGAGGAGGAAGAAAACTCAACCACTGCACTACCCAAGGCAAGCCTAGCACTTCAAGTAAACTGAGCAAGCTATTGTTAGCAAGATAGAATTAAACAAGATAACCTAAGCCAGATGCATTAAACATGCTTTGGTTATACCACTTGACTTATATCTTTTTCCAAGTATTATTTACAAGCTTTACTTCCTTTACTTTACCAAAGTCCTTTACTTGTTTGAAGGTAGCATAAAGAGTATAAAACTTGACCTATCTAGTTAGACTTAGACGTCATTCTATGGCATGAGATTGACATTAGCATCCCACTTAAGTGAACACTCTTAACTTAGTAGTTGGAACAAAACTCCAAACTTGATTCACTTTAGATGGGAATATTTGGTGAAAATGACTTGTGAAAACCTTGGAATGATGAGTCATTCTATTGAGATGTTTTGACATGTGTTGGGAAACATAAATGGTTTATGATGATGAAAATGTTGAGGCATGAGCCTTAGCCCTTTTACAAAACTGATGGTTGGGTTCGGATGCGATACCATTCCAATTTTACCGTACAACCACAATACCTAAATTGGGTAAGGCTTAGCCGGAAGTTTATATGCATTAGTATTAGTTCCCTCGCGGGAGAGGTTTGAGCTGAGGCTACCTCTCGCTGTTGTCCACCTATGCAGTGCCCAAGATGACAGATGGTCATGGTTGGGAGGCCATGCTCATAGGAGAGGTGCTTATACTAGGGTGTGTAAAGGAAAGGTTATGTTTGATTATTTGCATACTAAGTATGATAATTCGGGGTTATCCCTGATAGATGTATCGAACCTTGTGGTGAAAGTGTACCACCTCTGCAGAGTGTCAAACTATTCGAATAGCCGCGTTCGCGGTTATGGACAGTTGGAGTGGCCATACTGTTCCGTTGTCAAGTGTTTTCAAAACAACTTATGAAATGAATTATGACATGACTTGACCACAACAGAGTTGTGACTATGACAATTAAGTTCCCACTTAAGTCCTTTTTCAAACGTCTTTTATGTTTCTTTGTTTCTGAACTCAGCTTAGGTTTCAAACTTAACTTTACAAGTAAACTTAGAGTTAGCATTCTTACTAGAACTATACTACTTGTTAGTGGTAGCTTGCGAGTACTTAAAGAGTACTCATGGCTTTTTTCCCTGGCTATTCCTATGGCCAGACTATGAAGGAGACTACCAAGATGAAGGATAGCAGGACGGCTATGATAACTAGGACTATCTTCCATCGTCAGCATTGCTTGTGACTCTGAAGATGGAACCCACCGCTACGCTATTTATTCTGCTACTTGATTGTACTAAGACTGGATCATGAGATCCTTATTTGTGTAAGACCTGATTTATGGTTTGCAATGGATGATGTACTGTGATATCCAATCTGTTATGTCTCGTAAAAATGGTAATCCTAGGATTGCGAGGTATGGCATAACTGGCATCTGGGATTAAAAATCTGGGTGTTGACACTAGTCCTTGTCGATGATGATGTAAATCTGCGATGACAACCAGACTCCTTCACCTGGCGGTGGAGGCAGCAGTGGCACAACAGGAGGGGCCACTAGCGGTGCAGCCGCCTACATCGAGGACTGCTAGATAGCTTTGTGGAGGCCGTTCCACTTGGCCTCCTCCTCCTGTCGAGAGATCTCGATGGCAACGACGAGCTCCTCCTCCTCTATGATATGTTGGTCCTCTGGAGGGTCCACCGCCTGCTCATCCTTGATGTATCGGACGACGGGCGGCAGCAGGTCCACATACTGCATGGTCGCGCCACGTACTGCGACTAGTCCGGCTATCTGCGCTCTAGGGTGGGAAATGCCCATCGTGCCTACTATTTTGGCCACTCCTCCTCCGGTAGGAGGTCCTCAACCGATTCGAACGCCTCATAGTCCTCATCATCATCGTCGAGGCCCTCCAGGTGGGCCTTGATGGACTGCCGTCAAGCGTGTGCTCAGCCTCGAACCACCGCTTCTACATCAATGAATCAATGGCGTATGAGAGGTCCCGTCCCAGATCTGGCAGGAGGAAAGCACGACATCATGGGATCTCCTGGCGGCAGGACGTGTCGGTTGCTGGAATGGCTGGTACCGGCATGCGGGCCCAATTGATATGCTACCCATGTGACAGGTTGACACCTGGCCATGGCAGCGACTAGCCTAGCTCCACGAACTATCGCGCCACCTCTACCTCCACATAGGCGCGACGTTTAGAGAGGGGCATGGGAGGCGGGCACGGGGTCCTTGGCGTCGCATGGGAAGGTGGGGATGCTTAGAAACTATAGCCTCCGCTGGAGGAAGACCCCGACTTGTGGTCATTTCCGCCGCAGCCGAACCAGCCTGTGTCGCCGTCCTTCGCTATTGGAACCCTAGGGTTTAGCTAGGGTTTCTATTGTGCGTGGTGCATCGGGGAGTGAAAACTTCCAGTGGGGGGCTAAGATCTAGTGTGGATAGCAATGATGGACGACACCGTTCCCCATTAAAATGTACCATAGAGGTTGGTGACCTGTGCCGGTTCCTCTCTCCATGTCGCTGACACGCGGGACCCGTGAGGACCAGGGAGGACACACGTGGACATAATCATGGCATCGGTCTATTTGCGATGCCCGTCTGGCGTTGCCCTATGTCTGGTTGGACATATTCGGATGGGCCCAGTCCATCGTTAGAGTTGCACTTAACATATATGATATCTTGCTAGGACATATACGAATAAATATTTGAAGACTGTTTTAGACCGAAGGCACCGAGTGTCCGACTTTAAATTAATAAAGCCACAATGGCTAGGAAATGGTCTTACAAAATAAACACCGGTGCTGCCTAGATCGCATACACCCCACACAACAGCCAGAGCAGCTACACTAGCATACGAAGGCCAATTGAACAACGAATATCAACAACTTAAGACACAAAACACTACTGATGCTAAGGAGGAACGTCATCCGGCGGTGGTTGAGAGGTGGCCCTGGGAGAGTAGGTCTTGGAGAAGACGGCCCTATGCATCTGATGCTCCTCTCGCGTGATAACAAGCTTGACGTCTTAGCGAGGCACCACAACCGACCACCTCCCTCAGAAGAATAATAACAGCTGCATGCCTTTAAGGGGGCACCACAACTGCAAGGTTAAGATAGATTTAAAAGTGACATCAGCAGGTTATTTAGGAAACACCGATTCAATGGTAAATTTTTTTCGAGTAGTCCACAACACCCAGCACTAGGCCACAAAGAAGAACCGCAGCCCATTGTGGCCCTGCCCCTAGACCCCTCCCAAAGTGGCGAACCACTCAGCTCTGTTGCTAGGGTTCCATGAGGTTTGAAACATCTCCCTTCCCCACTCCGGGCAAATCTATCAAGAGCACACGAGAAGAGGACATGATCAACATATTCGTCCGCCCCGCATAGGGAACACTTACTGTTTGATGGGCCACATCGTTTCAGAGTTTGGTCATTGGATGGCAACCTCCCCTAATTAGTTTCCAGAGAAAGATTTTGAATTTTAGCGGCAAGCGAGTCTTCCAAAGGTGCTAAAAAATCGGAACAGGAGGTCCTTTGCTAAGTTCCTGGTAAAATGAACTCGTGAAGTAAGCGCCAGTAGGCTCCAGTCGCCATGACACGGTATCTGTGTGGCCGGAAGGGGCCACGACGTCGAGCTTTGCATGTAGCAGGAGCCAGACCTCTAGATCTTCCAGCCGAAACGTCCTTCGGAACGGATTGTTCCACTCTTCACCAGAGAAGGCACGGGAGATAGACAAATTGGGGTCCGAACAGATAGCAAACATGCGAGGGTACCTCACACTTAGGGGTAGGATACCTAGCCAGCAGTCAGTCCAAAAATGAACGCTGGAGTTGGACCCAGGAGAGAACATGGCCCCCAAGAGGAAAAAATGCTTGATGGCCCCCAAGGTTTGAGCAGAGGCTACCTCTCGATGTTGTCCACCTATGTAGTGCCCAAGATGACAGATGTTCATGGTTGGGAGGCCATGCACATAGGAGAGGTGCTTATACTAGGGTGTGTAAAGGAAAGGTTATGTTTGATTATCTGGATACTGAGTATGATGATTCAGGGTTATCCCTGACAGATGTATCGAATCTTGTGGTGAAAGTGTACCACCTCTGCAGAGTGTCAAACTATTCGAATAGCCACGTCCGTGGTTATGGACAGTTGGAGTGGCCATACTGTTCCATTGTCAGATGTTTTCAAAACAACTTATGGAATGAATTGTGACATGACTTGACCACAGCAGAGTTGTGACTATGACAATTAAGTTCCCACTTAAGTGCGTTTTCAAACTTCTTTTATCTTTCTTTGTTTCTGAACTCAGCTTAGGTTTCAAACTTAACTTTACAAGTAAACTTAGAGTTAGCATTCTTACTAGAACTATACTACTTGTTAGTGGTAGCTTGCGAGTACTTAAAGAGTGCTCATGGCTTTTGTCCCTGGCTATTCCTATGGCCAGACTATGAAGGAGACTACCAAGATGAAGGACAGCAGGACGGCTATGATAACTAGGACTATCTTCCATCGTCAGCATTTCCCGTGACTCTAAAGATGGACCCCATCGCTACGCTATTTATTCCGCTACTTGATTGTACTAAGACTGGATCATGAGATCCTTATTTGTGTAAGACCTTATTTATGGTTTGTAATGGATGATGTACTATGATATCCAATCTGTTATGTCTCGCAAAAATGGTAATCCTGGGATTGCGAGGTATGGCATAACAGGCATCTGGTACTAAAAATACGGGTGTTGACAAGTTGGTATCAGAGCCATCTTGACCATAGGAGGCCCTATTAGAATGGACGTCCGAACAAAAAACTTAGCTTCAAAAACCAAAGTAAGTATTTATGAAAACTATTTCCTCTCTTACCCTTGGGAATTCTTTCTCTCAAAAAAATTTCATGTTCCTCCAAATTCTTACATTACTACATAAAAATTTGACACACTTGATCACTTCACTAACTTTCTTATCCTAAATTCTTATAGATGGAAGCCCAATACAGCAAGTTCTACCAGTTGGGCAACGGAGGCCACCTGATCTTCGAGAGGGGCTTAGATGCACTGTCTGAGTTCTTGGAGCGTCCTCATCCAGAATTCCTTGGAGCTCAACTCCCGGGTCCACCAGGAGGAGATTTACAATGGCTCGTGACTGCTGATCTTCGAGGCAAGATAGAAGCACCAGTATCTGGGAGGATTCAGTTCTCGGTGAGGGAGAACAACTGGCTAGATGGATTAGCCAGGGCAATGCATGAAGCTCTCGCACGTCTATGTGCCCTCAGTGTCAACCTCATCCAAGGAACCCGCTTTGTTCACTATGCAAGGCGTGATTCCATGGGAATGCCGCTTGAGATGCCAAGTCACCCAATACTGAAGCGTCAAGTAGAGAACCTTGACTTCCTACTGTACGACAGACAGAAGGAGTTGGACAATGCAAGAGAGCTAGCCAACCACAACCTCGCCATTGCAGCCCAGAAGGCCCAGACTTTCTCACTACTAGTCCAGGATCGCCAGTCTCTTTGTCGTCAGCGCGCCAAGAAGGATCGCACCATCGACTGTCTTTGCAAGAAGGTGGCCGACCTCGAGAAGACCATCAAGGAGCAAGAAGCTCAGCTTGCTGTAAAGGAAGAAGAAGAGGAAGGTGAAGATATCCAAGGGGATATTGACTCCTACCTCAGCAATGATGATGACTTTCTGGAGGAAGATGCCGTGGACTTCTACACCGACGATGACGACTCCGACTTCATCGAGGATGAGTAGATGCACTAGAGCACTGTTGTAGCATGAGGAGTATCGGTCCCATTGTATCGTAGCTACAGAATGGTTCTTAAAACCATCTGTTTTCCCTTTGATGTTGTGGTGTGTGTGTGTGTTTGTATCGTGTGCTTTGTTTGAATGAATGAAAAGAAGTTAGTTGAAAAACTGAGTCAAACTCAAAGTTTTAGCCTTGAAATCAAACCCATGAACCTTAGAACTTCCCTCTTACCCCTTTATCTACCTCAATCTTCAGATGACTCGTGGAAACCAAGGAGGGAGCAGCTCATCGCAAGACCCAATGCTGCAGATCCTGCAGAATCTCATTGCAGACCAGGAAGCAAGCAGGGCAGAGCGCCAAGCTAATCTAGCAACACTGCAACAGATCACCCAGATGGCTCTCAACAACCAGAACCATGGAAATCAGGATCATCATGGATCCAAACTCAAGAACTTCCAGAACACCAATCCCCCAATCTTTAGTACCTCAGAGAACCCACTGGATGCTGATGACTGGTTGCAGACAATGGAGAACAACTTAGAAGTAACTGGAGTAGATGCCAACGAGAAGGTTCTTTTTGCCACCCACTATCTGGCAGGATATGCAAGAGCATAGTGGAATAGTATCCGCACAATGAACCATGGTCAAGTGATGACATGGGAAGCCTTCAAAATCAAGTTCAGTCGCACCCACGTGCCGCAGGGTCTAGTCACCCGAATGAGGGATGAATTCCGAGAGTTGAAGCAAGGCAGAATGACTGTAGTGGAGTACCATGACAGATTCTTGTCCTTAGCAAGGTATGCACCTGATGAGATCAACACGGAGGCCAAGAAGGAGAGATTCTTGAATGGACTGCATGATGAGATGCAGACTATCCTCGTCAACATCCGTTTCGAGGATCTCGAAGAACTAGTTGACTCTGCCATTCAGATGGAAGGGAAGCTCAACCAGTCAAACGACAATCGCAAACATCGTATGATGCAGCAAGCTGGATCCAATAGTCACCAGAAGTATCGTCCCAACCCCTCAGCAGGAAACAACCGACCCCCAATGTCTCGCCCAAGCTACCCCAACCGTAGCGGAGGAAATGTGAAGTCCGGAGGAAACAACAATCACTCTAGCAACACCAGCAATTTCAATCGTGCCCCTCCCAAGAACAACAATAACAACACTGCACCCCGAACTAGAAGCAATGATGTGCCAGTCGCAGCTAAAGACAAGTCTCAGATCACTTGTTTCGAGTGTGGAGTGAAGGGTCACTATTCCAATGAGTGCCCCAAGAAGATTGCCGCCACTGCAAATGTGAATGCCCCAGCTCAACAACAGCGTCATGTTCAACCAGGAAGAAGATTTGCCCCAGGGAACCCTCACAACCGCAATGGCCGTCTCTTCCACATGAACGCCGAAGAAGCCCAAGAAGCTCCACATGTAGTGCTGGGTATGTTTTCTGTCAAATCAGTTTTAGTAAGAGTATTGTTTGATTCTAGAGCATCGCACTCATTTGCCACCGAAGAATTTGCATGCACTAGTAAGATTCACCCAACCAACCTGAAGCATGTCATGATAGTTCAAATCCCTGGTTCAACAACAAAAGCTAGAAAAATTTGCAAAGCTATGCCTATCAGAATACATGGGATAGATTTTTATGCTAATCTAATAGTACTTGGAACCAAAGGTTTGGAAGTAGTACTAGGAATGGATTGGATGTCAAAGCATAAAGGATTGATAGACTGTGCCAAGAAAGCCATCACCATGACCAGTAGCTCCGGAGTCTCAGTAGAGCATATATCTGAAACCTTGCCCTGTCAATTCAAGTGTAACAAAAGTCTAGCCCTGCCTACCATTGACCAAGTCAGAGTAGTCTGTGAATAACCTGATGTATTCCTAGATGAATTGCCCGGTATGCCCCCGGATAGGGACATTGAGTTCATTATTGAACTAATCCCCAGAACCAGACCCATAGCCTAGAGACCCTATAGCATGAACCCCTCAGAGTTAGTGGAATTGAAGAAGCAGCTAGATGCTATGTTGGCAACAAGCTTGATTCAACCAAGGGCATCGCCATGGAGATCGCTAGTGTTATTCGTCGACAAGAAAGATGGAGGCAACCGTCTGTGCACCGATTACAGGAAGCTGAATGATGTCACCATCAAAAACAAGTACCCATTGCCAAAGATAGAAGATCTATTTGATCAGTTGACTGGAGCGAATGTATTCTCTAAGATCGATCTTAGGACTGGTTATCACCAACTTAAGATTCGTGCAACGGATATTCCGAAGACCGCCTTTACTACTCGCTATGGTTTGTACGAGTATACGGTTATGTCTTTTGGATTAACCAATGCCCCTGCATATTTCATGAATCTCATGAATAAGATCTTTATGAATTTTCTGGATAAGTTTGTCGTTGTGTTTATCAACGATATCCTTATCTACTCCAAGTCAGAAGAAGAGCATGAGCAACATCTGAGAATCATCCTTGAAACCCTTAGAGAGCACCGGTTGTATGCCAAGTTCAGCAAGTGTGAGTTTTGGTTGAAAGAAGTAGGATTCCTAGGACATATTGTGTCTGCCGGAGGAGTCGTTGTTGATCCTGCCAAGATCAAAGATGTCGAAGAATGGGAAGCCCCAACCACTCAAACCCAAGTCCGTGCATTTCTCGGATTAGCAGGATACTACTGCAAGTTTGTCGAAGGATTCTCAAGCATAGCCAGACCCATGACCCAATTGTTGAAGAAGGACAAGAAGTTTGAATGGACCGACAAATGTGAAGCCAGTTTTCAGGAGCTGAAGAAGAGATTGATTTCAGCCCCAATATTGATCATGCCAAATATCAAGAAGCCGTTTGATGTGTATTGTGATGCATCTAAGATTGGTCTCGGATGTGTATTGATGCAAGAAGGCAAAGTCATCGCTTATCTGTCTCGACAACTGAAGCAACATGAGCAGAACTATCCGACCCATGATCTTGAGTTAGCAGCCATAGTTTTGGCATTGAAGACATGGCGTCATTATCTGATGGGTAATCGTTGTGAGATTTACTCAGATCACAAAAGCTTGAAGTATATTTCACATAGAAGGAGCTGAGTATGAGGCAAAGGAGATGGATAGAGTTAATCAAGGATTATGACCTTGACATTCACAATCACCCCGGCAAAGCCAATGTGGTAGCGGATGCCTTAGCAGATTGCCATGTAGGCTAAACACTATGATCAAGGAGAAGCAGCCAAGTTTGTATGAGGAGTTGGAGCAATTTAGGACTGAACTAGTTAGCAAAGGATTCTTAGCTAGAATTGAACTTCAACCCACTTTGATTAGCCAAATCAAGGAAGCCTAGAAGGGAAATGAAAGTATCGACGGAATCAAACGTCAGATTGCTGTTAGAAAGGTACTGGATTCACCGAAGACGAAGAAGGAGTTCTATGGTACAAAGGCCGATCGTGTGCCAGATTCGAGTGAAGCAAGTTATCATGCAAGAAGCTCATGATACTCTTTATTCTATCCACCCCGGAGGAACAAAGATGTATCAAGATTTGAAAGAGCAATTTTGGTGGCACAAGATGAAGAGAGAAATCGGAAGCTACATCGCCAAGTGTGATATCTGTCAAAGAGTCAAAGCGGAACATCAGAGGCATGCAGGATTGTTGCAACCTTTGTAGATTCCGGAATGGAAATGGGATTCTGTCGGAATGGACTTTACCACCGGATTGCCTACTTCGAGTAGGGGAAATGACTCAATCTAGGTCATCGTTGATAGACTGTCCGAGGTAGATCACTTTATACCTATCAAGACAACCTACCAGAGTTCGAAGCTAGCAGAGTTGTATATTGCTAGAATTGTTAGTCTGCATGGGAACCCCAAGGCCATAGTATCAGATCGAGGAACCCAATTCACCTCGAGATTTTGGCAGAAAGTCCAAGAAGGATTAGGAACCAAGTTGAATTTTAGCACTGCTTATCACCCGCAAACTGATGAACAGATTGAGAGAGTCAATCAAATCCTAGAGGATATGTTGAGAGATTGTGTGTTGGAATATGGATCAAAATGGGAAGACTGCCTGCCTTTCGCAGAATTCTCATACAACAACAGTTATCAAGCCAGTTTGCAAATGGCACCATTTGAGTTCCTATACGGAAGAAAGTGTCGCACCCCTTTGAATTGGTCGCAAGTAGGAGAGAGTCAGATCTTTGGACCCGACATTCTCCGAGAAGCCAAAGAGAAGGTTCACAAAGTCCGTGAGCACCTCAAGACCACCCAATCCAAACAAAAGAGTTATGCTGACAAGAGAACGAGAGACCTGACTTTCAATGTCAGAGATTTTGTGTATCTCAAGGTTTCACCATTGAAGGGAACCCAACGTTTTAGTCTGAAAGGAAAGTTAGCTCCCAGATATATCATGCCTTTCAAGATTCTGAACCACCGAGGAGAAGTATCTTATCAACTGGAACTGCCTGAAGAGATGTCTGCCATCCATAATGTGTTCCATATCTTGTTACTTCGCAAATGCTTAGAAGTGCCGGAGAAGACCGAAGTTTTCAAGAATATCGATCACCGAGCTATGGATATCAACAAGGATCTAACATATCATGAAGTGCCCATCCATATCTTGGAGGAAGCCTACATAACCACCAGGACCAGGAGTATCAAGTTTCTCAAGATTCAATGTAGAAACCATACCGAAGAAGAAGCCACTTGGGAGCGAGAAGATTACATTAGGACTGAGTTCCTAGATCTCTTTAGTTCCTAGTTTTCTTTCGTAAATCTCGGGACGAGATTTTGTTTAAGGGGGGAAGGTTTGTAACATACCAAAACTCTAATCCAAGTGATAAAGATCCAATCCACCCAATTTAGAGTTAACAAAACCTTTTTCTAATTAAAAATCTTTAAGCATTCATATGTGTATGCATTTAAATAGGAGTTGTTTTGAATTGCCATGTTTGAGTGATATATTGGTTGTAAAATGATTCTAAGGTGAATTAAACATCATCTAGATCATTCCCAAGCAAATCCCAAAGAAAAATAAATCAAAAGGAATAAAATAAGGAAATGGTCATTTGTGCCATTTTAATCACTTAGCCTACTTTGGCTATTCCTAGAACTCAAATCTTAACAGAAACAATTGTGGTCCTTTGCACCCCTTGCTAGTACAAGTAGTGATGTGCCAAGGCCCACTTTGTTTCATCCCAAAAACTTTCAAACACTAAATTTAAATGACATTTGAAAATTGAATGTAGTTCATATGTATAGATCACACTTTTGCAAAATCCACTCAAATGAATCCCATTTAACAAATCCTAGCAACCACAGTCTACCAAGCATCAGATCAAAGCACCCACAAAAAATCTTTCAAAAATTCAAATTAAAATCTCTTGCGGCCATTGTGTCGAACACTTAGTGAGCACTAAACAAACTGCCTAACTATTACTGTTTTAAAGCAGTGATCAAATGCCACTAAGGCCTAAAACCCCTCCCATTGTCTCCCCAGTACCAACCAGGCCATCAAGAGGCTACCCCTTAGCCATTTGCAGTGATTGCCACTTGAGCACCATGCTCATCGAGCATGGATAGCTCATGACCGCCGCCTCTCTCTCTCTCGCCATGTCTAGGAGCTAGACCATACCACACCGCAACTCACCGCCCTTCCTTCCCCCTGCCCAGCAGCCTGGACCACCTCAAAGACCACAATACCTTTCTCTCCACGAGCCATAGCCAAAGCGCCGCCCCGATCACCCGACAGACGAGCCGCGCCTTGACACCATATCGCGCACGCCGCTCTGCCTCGACCCCAACAACCCACTAGACACGTACGGCACCACCGCGCACTCCACAACAGAGTCACACATCGCCTCTGTCAGAGCGTGAAGCCCCGACCATATACCACGCCCTAGTCGCCATTGCGCATAGCTGACCGGGCCAGGACCTCCCACCATCCACCTACCTTGCGCCCATGCCTTTCGGTCTCACCGTCGAGCCTATATAAGGAGACCATCCCCGCACCATCTCTTCACACCATTCCACTCCCCTCTCTCCCCTGAACATTTCCCCTCTCTCGCCGAAGCCGCTCGAGCCGACATTCGCCGGAATTGCACCGGAGGAGGCCACTGCAGAGGAGAAGCTGTCGTTGATTCCGTCCACCGCAGCCCCTGCCGCGACTTCGCCTGAGCTTGCTGTCGTCCACCAGTTCTTTTGCCCGCCTCGCCGCACTAGATGGAGCCCTGGTACGTCCCTAGTAGATCCCCACCGGCCGTTTAGGGTTCGGTCTCTTTGGTGACGAGTCCGTCGTCGACGACGACCGTGAGCCATTGATCCGTGTTATAATCATGTGGCCCAGATCGCTAGATACCGTTTCAGGTTTTAAGTGTCATTGTCGATGTATTTTAATTCTCACGTGATTCTCTTGTCACGCTTCTCTCCTCTCACATCGCTAAGCCACTACCGTCACACTGGCGGCCCATTAGTTTTCCCGCGCTAGCCCACAAATTCAAATAAGTGTTTTTCTATTTAAACTTAGAGTCAATTCTGTCCCTTAATTCAAAAATCAATTCATGAAGATTTACTAAACCAAATCGAGCAATTCCTTTTTTGTTAGAAAGCTACTGAAAAGATCTATCCAAGCCCGTTGGATTTAATTCATTTAGAGTTAGAGATCTCTCCTAGTTAAAATGACAAAAGAGAAGATTTTGCACATTCAAACATTTTTATTAAATCAACCATAATATCTTTTGAGTTGATTCCAACTCTCAAAAATCACATTTAACCATACATATCTGAATATGTAATAATATTAAGGTTTACATGAAGTGACTTTGGACTAGTACCAAAATAATGCTATATAGGCATTTCTAGTCACTTTAAATCATTATGTAGTAAACTTAAACTTATTAAAATGTGATCCAACCCTTAAATCACATTCCCATATATTGGAATATGTGGTGATGACAGGTGTCCACATGATCCCATATTTTAAATGGAGAATATTAAATCTTAGTTAATTTCAATGAGTAGAAATTACTTTTCTCAAATAAAAAGAATGAAGCTAGTTCATTAAACCTTGTGATGCTTGTGATGATACTAGATCATCAAATGTGTGCCTTAGTGTGCTAAGTATACTAGTTAAGTATTGTTTGGTGATTGTGTATTTCGTATGTATTTATAGACGATAATACCGACCAAGCTTACGAGAAGGAGGAGTTCTACCAAGAGGAGGAGGAAGAAAACTTCAACCATTACACTACCCAAGGCAAGCCTTGCACTTCAAGTAAACTGAGCAAGCTATTGTTAGCAAGCTAGAGTTAAATAATATAACCTAAGCCAGATGCATTAGGCATGCTTTGGTTATACCACTTGACCTATATATTTTTCCAAGTCTTATTTACAAGCTTTACTTCCTTTACTTTACCAAAGTCCTTTACTTGTTTGAAGGTAGCATAAAGAGTATAAAACTTGACCTATCTAGTTAGACTTAGATGTCATTCTATGGCATGAGATTGACATTAACATCCCACTTTAGTGAACACTCTTAACTTAGTAGTTGGAACAAAACTCAAAACTTGATTCACTTTAGATGGGAATATTTGGTGAAAATGACTTGTGAAAACCTTGGAATGATGAGTCATTCTATTGAGATGTTTTGACATGTGTTGAGAAACACAAATGGTTAATGATGATGAAAATGTTGGGGCATGAGCCTTAGCCCTTTTACAAAACTGATGGTTGGGTTCGGATGCGATACCATTCCAATTTTACCGTACAACCACAATACCTGAATTGGGTAAGGCTTAGCCGGAAGTTTTATAGCATTAGTATTAGTTACCTCACGGGAGAGGTTTGATCTGAGGCTACCTCTCGATGTTGTCCACCTATGCAGTGCCTAAGATGACAGATGGTCATGGTTGGGAGGCCATGCTCATAGGAGAGGTGCTTATACTAGGGTGTGTAAAGGAAAGGTTGTGTTTGATTATCTGCATACTAAGTATGATGATTGTGGTTATCCCCGATGATGTATCGAATCTTGTGGTGAAAGTGTACAACCTCCGCAGAGTGTCAAACTATTCTAATAGCCGTGTCCACGTTATGGATAGTTGATCCGCCATCTTATTAGTTGTCAGATGTTTTCAAAACAACTTATGAAATGAATTGTGACATGACTTGACCACAACAGAGTTGTGACTATGACAATTAAGTTCCCACTTAAGTGCTTTTTCAAACTTCTTTTATCTTTCTTTGTTTCTAAACTCAGCTTAGGTTTCAAACTTAACTTTATAAGTAAACTTAGAGTTAGCATTCTTACTAGAACTATACTACTTGTTACAGAAGCTTCATAGTACTTAAAGAGTACTTTCCATGGCTTTTGTCCCCTGCTATTCCTATGGCTTACTATGAAGGAGACTACAAAGATGAAGGACAGCAGAACGGCTATGATAACTAGGACTATCTTCCATCGTCAGCATTGCCTGTGACTCTAAAGATGGACCCCACCGCTACGCTATTTATTCTGCTACTTGATTGTACTAAGACTAGATCATGAGATCCTTATTTGTGTAAGACCTTATTTATGGTTTGTAATGGATGATGTACTGTGATATCCAATCTGTTATGTCTCACAAAAATGGTAATCCTGGGATTGCGAGGTATGGCATAACAGTATCCGGGATTAAAATCCTGGTGTTGACAAGTTGGTATCAAAGCCATCGACCATAGGAGACCTAGTTAGAATGGACGTCAGAACAAAACATAGCTTCAAAACCAAAGTGAGTATTTATGAAAACTATTTTCTCTTACGCTTAGATTTTCTCTCAAAAAATGATGTTCCTCCAAATTCATACATTACTACATAAAATTTGACACACTTGATCACTTCCATCTTTCTGTCTCACCCTAGAATTCTTATATAGATGGAAGCTCAATACAGCAAGTTCTACCTGATTGGGGCAATGGAGCCAATGGATTCTTGAGAGGGATTTAGATGCACTTCTGAGTTCTTGGAGCACCTCATCCGGAATTCCTTGAGCTCAACTTCCGGGTCCAGGAGAACATTTGATGGCTGCATTGCTAATCTTCAAGGCAAGCATAGAACAGATCTGGGAGGATTAGGTTCTGTGAGAGAGAACAAGCGGCTAGATGGATTAGCTGTGGTATGATAGCTCTTTTACTGTGCCTCAAGGTCGACCTCTCAAGGAACATTCTTGCCTATGCAGTGATTCCATGGAGAATCAACCAGTTATGCCAAGTCACCCAATAATAGCGCCAGTCGAGAACCTCGATTTCCTCTTGTCTACGAACGAAGGAGTTGGACAATGCAAAGATCTGAAACCTCACAACCTTGCCATTCGCGACCCAAGGCCTAGACTTTCTCACTCTGTCAGGGATTCGGTTAGCCGGTCGTCGGCCGCCAAGAAGATCGCACCATCGACCCGTAGTCTTAGCAAGAAGGTGGCCGACCTAGAAGACCATCAAGGAGCAAGAAGCTCATCTCAGCAGAAGTAAGAAGAAGGAGGAAAGAAGATATCCAAGAGGATATTGACTCCACCTCAGCAATGATGATGACTAAGGAAGATGTCGCGGACTTCCGATGGCGACGACCGTACTGTCGATGATGAGTAGATGCTAGAGCACCTTTATCGCTGACATGAGAATTGGTCCTTGTATCGTAGGATTACAAAATGTTTCTTAAAACCATCTTTTTTCCTTTGATGTGTTATGGTGTGTGTGTTTGTATCGTGTGTGCTTTGAATGAATGAAAAGTTAGTTGCAAAACTGAGTCAAACTCAAAGTTTTCATGAAATCAAAACCATGAACCATAGAATTTTCCTCTTACCCTTTATCTATCTCAATCTTGATGACTCGCGGAAACCAAGGAGGAGCAGCTCGCCATAAGACCAATGTTACGATCTGTAGAATCTCATTGCAGCATGAAAGCAGAGCCAGGAGGCGTAGCTAATCTAATACCATCAGAACAGATATCGCCAGATGGCTCAACAGCGAACCATGGAAATCAGAGGATCATCATGGATCCAAACTCAAGAACTCCCGAATACAAATCCCCAATCTTTAGTACTTGAGAGAACCCACTTGAGTCTTTGATGGTGTTGCAAACAATGGAGAACAACTTAGAAGTAACTGGAGTAGATGCAATGAAGGTTCTTTTGCCACCCTGCTCGGGTAGGAGATGTAAGAGCATGGTGGGAATAGTATCCACCACGATGAACCATGAGTCATGTAATAACATGGGAAGCCTTGAGAAACCAAGTCTCTTACGCGTCGCGGCTCTAGTCACCGATTGAGGGATGAATTAGAGAGTTGAAGCAAGAAGCAGAATGACTATAGTGGAGTACCATGTAGATTCATGTCCCTTGCAAGGTATGCACTGATGAGATCAACACGAGAGGCCAAGAAGAAGGAGATTCTGAACTTCATGATGAGATGCGGTGCTCGTCAACATCCGGTTTAGGATCTCAAAGAACTATCGACTCTACCATTCGTATGGATGGAAGGGAAGCTTAACCAAAATGCGACAAAACGTCATATGATGCACCAAGTTGGATCCAATAGTCACCCGGTACCCTCAATTGAGGGCAGGAACAAGCGGACTTCAATGTCTGGCAGCTACCCCAACCATCAGCGAGGAAATGTGAAGTCGGAGGAAACAACAATCACTCACAGCACACCAATTTCAACGTACCTCCCAAGAGCAACCATAACAACAATAACACTTGCACTCGAACTAAATGATGTTGTGTAGTGGGCGAAAAAGACAAGATGTCGATCACTTGTTTTCAGTGTGGAGTGAAGTGTCACTATTCAATGAGGTGCCCCCAAAGATTGCCATACATAATGTGAATCCCCATCTCGCAGGGGCGTGTTGATAGGAAGGACCGAAGATTAACTTGGAAACCTCCACAACGGCCGCTCTATTCCACATGAGACTGTTGACTAAGAAGCCCAAAGCAAGGTATTGTTTTGATTCGGGAGATTGCATGAAGTATAGGTATGAATCATTTAATCAACTCGTTTAACGCAAAAGTATTTGTTTGATTATACATCGCAGTTTTCTCATTTAATGACCCGTGAAGAATTTGCATGCACAGAAAGATTCACCCAACCAACTTAGAAGCATGTCATGATAGTTTCAAACCCCACTATTCTATGTCTTAATTCACTATTATTCATTGATATATTTCATATTGAGAGGTGATACTTATGTTATTTCATCTATTTTTGCATGGTTGATGACTTTTGGAGCATGGACGCAATGTGGGATTCGATGGAAAAGGTGCTGTTTGGAGGCAAAATTGCGAAGATCAGAAAATCCGGAAAATATACGGAAAATCCTATTTTTCCGAAGACTAAGGATGCCAAGATGGAGTGGAGATGGGCCAGGGGCCACACCACCCCATGGCGTGGCCTAGGTCAGCTGGCGCCAGAGGTGGTGTGGCCACCCGCCCGCCTCTCCCCTGGCGTATATCAACCTCCGAAACCCTAAGATCGAGCTGCACTATAGAAAGATTCATAGCCTCAGAGAGGGGGAAAACACCAAGAGAGAAGATCTCTCCGGTAGATGATTCTGCCGGGGAATTCCTTCCCGGAGAGGGAGATCGTCGCCATCAACACCACCATCAAGCTGGACTTCATTGGGATCATCATCACCATCATCACCATCGTAGCACCCTCATCACCATCTCCATATTGCTGTAACAATTGGTTGAATCTTGCTATAGTTCATAGGGAAACTTTCCTGTTGATTACTCTTTGTAGTTGATGCTATTGAGTGAACCATTGAATTATTGTTTATGTTCAGATTGTTATACATCATTATTCCATCTCTGATCATGATCCATATGATGTCTTGTGAGTAGTTCGTTTTGTTCTTGAGGACATGGGAGAAGTCTTGGTGTTAGTAGTGGAGTTGTGTTGAGAAAGATTCCATAGAGGGTTATTTAGGTTGTGGTGTATTTCTTCTAGTGGTGTCATGTGAACATCGACTACATGACACTTCACCTATATGGGCCTAGGGGAATGCATTGTGTATTTGGCTAATAATCGTAGGGGTTGCGGAGTGAAACCTGAACCCCGTTAGGAAACCATTGCACAAGGGACGTAAGGGTCTTAGAGTTTAAAGTCGTGGTTAGGTTTCTATCTTAATTACTTTCTTGTACTTATGGATGTTTGCAAGGGGTATAATCAAAGTATGTATTAGTCTTGGATGGGGCGGTACATTACAGGTTCACCCACAACACTTAGCAAGCTAAAGAAGATTAATCAATTATATGAAGCGAAAGCACTTGATCTTCCTCATGTGTCCTCGAGAACGTTTGGTCATCTTAAGTAATACAACCGGCTTGTCCTTTCTTTGCATAAAGGATTGGGCCACTTACGCATTTATTCCTCATCTTTTATTTACTCGCATTTTGTTTACTTGCTTTATCGAAAACCCCTAAAAATCCGTTTGCTAAGTAATTGCAGAATTCTGATCCATACCACTAGCCAGACCTTCTTCTCCTCGTTGGGTTCGACACTCTTACTTATCGAAAATCTTGCGATACACCCCTATACTTGTGGGTCATCAAGACTATTTTCCCAAGCATCGCTGCGGGAGTGAAGCGCTATTGGAGAGTGGAACTGGTAAAGGAAACTTCTACTGTGAGTATTGTTTACTTCTGTTAGTTGCTTTATTTTCATTATGGATAATTCGCTGACTTTCTTATTTGGTAATGCTATTACCACTGCTAAGGTAGTAGATAAGCCACCACCTGCTGAGAAGGATGTTTTCAAAATATCTACAAGAATTATTGATCGTGTTATTGATAACTACTATGTTGGGGATGGAACTGTCCATCCCAGTGATCATTTACTCTTTATACACGAATTATGCGGGTTGTTCAAGTGTGCAGGTATTACTACAGATCAAGTTAAGAAGAAGTTATTTTCATTATCACTAAAAGGAAGAGCTGAGGAATGGTATAAGCTGCTGAAGAATGGTCAAGCTCTGGAATGGGAGGAAATAGTGCCTCTCTTTTATTCAAAGTTTTATCCTCCTAGTGAGATTCATAAAGATCGAAATCAAATATACAACTTTTGGCCTCTTGATGGAGAGAGTACAGCTCAAGCTTGGGGGAGATTGAAGTTACTAATGCTCAAATGTACCATTCATGAGCTCCCCAACAATATTATTATCAATAACATTTATGCAAGGCTCCCTCTACATGATAAAGACTTATTGGATGCTTCTTGTGCTGGATCATTCACTCGCATGTAAGAAGAAGCTAAATGGGATCTTCTGGACCGTATTCAAGACAATGCTGAAGCTTGGGAGAATGACAAAGGTAGAAAGTCAGGTATAAATTATGATTATGAATGCATTGAATCTTTTATGGGAACCGATGACTTTCAAAATATTAAAAATGCTTATGGTCTAGACTCTCAAGCTATTGCTTCTTATTTTAAGGCTTTTGCTTCCTATATTGAAGTGCCTAAAAAGAAGTGGAATAAGTATCATGAACCTTATAAAGATATTGCTAAGAGTGTTCCTACAAGAAATACTGAAGTTTATACTGCTAATCATGTTTTACTTGAACCTTATATTGAGAAAATGCCTTTTCCAGTTAAGGTAAAGGAACATTCTATGATAGCTAGTATGGTTAATGAAAGTATGAATAAAGCTATTGAACCTGATAAACAAATGGTTGATGAACCTATAATAGCAAGTGTGAAAGACTTTGTCACTAAATATGAAAAAGAGGGACACCCTATCCTTTGTAAGGATACCTCTAATATTGTTTCACAAAATAGTGTTATGAGAGCTAGTATTCTCGTGTTTTATGTTAGAATAAGTGATCATTGCTATGATGTTCCTTGTGATAGCTATATTGTTAAGTTTATGCATGATACTGAAAGCTACTATGAGAGAGGGAAAAGTGTTCTTATGTATCTCAATAATATCAAGTTTCCTCGCTTTATGCTGAAAGTTGTTATGTTGCACTTCTTTTGCCTTCTTATGCAAGTTGCCTCTGGTTTCAAGAACTTGTTTGTTTATAAAATTCCCTTGCATAGGAAGTGGGTTAGACTTAAATGTGTGTGTGTTTTTTCTTCTTAATGCTCTCTTTCACTTCAATTCATATCCCTATGAGAGCTTCTTCAAAATTATCATGCCCATCTTAAAGGCTATAAAGAAAGAGCTTTATGGGAGACAACCCAATTTGTTTTTGCTTTCATTTTGTTTTTGTTTCTTTGAGTCTTGGAAGTTATTACTTCGGTAGTAACCGCTCCTTATCCGTTTTGTTTGGTTTTTGTGTCAAGATCAACCTCTAATGAGAGAGAAGTAATATTTGGGGAAGTTGCTGTCCCGAAACAGATTTTTTGTGCTTCACCGTAAAAATTCGTGAGAGATCTCTGTATGTCGGATTGAGCTGTAATTGCTTGTGATTCTGCCCCAGGTTGTTATTTAACTTTCGTTAGTTTTGCACTTTTTGATTTCAGCAACAGAAGATTTTCGAAAAAATTGATCTTTACCTGCTGGTCTGTTTTGACAGATTTAGCCACTCTTGCATTTGCTTCTTTATTCGATCTCCTTTTTGAATTCTTTTTGGGTTTTTAGAAGGAGTTGCTTCAGTAGCTTATGTTTTGATGGTTTTCAGTTGAAGTTGGACTCAAAAGGTTTTATCACTTCATATATACTAATGTTGCTAATGAGAACTGTGTGAAGTTTTGTGTGAAAGAAATTTCCATGTAGTGGAGACAATGGTGTAATAAGGAAGAGAAGGGTTTTATGACTCAAGTAATAAGTGTATGAAGATGAAGATATCGATGATATTCAAGAGATGACTCCGGAAGAATCCACTAAATACCGAATGCAGAGACCTGCAGAGTCCGTTTCCAACTAGGTAACAGTTCTGGTAAGAAAAGTTCCACGAAAATACAATCCAACTATATTTTTGCAGTTTTCAGTCAATAAGGAAAGCTACGGTTTAAAAGGATTTGAACAGAGCCAGGGTGGCTCACACCACCCTATGGCGCAGGCCCACCCTTGGCCCCGCCACCAGGTGGTGAGGCCACCCAGGACTCCGCCTCCGACTCGTTTTCTCCCAGTACCGTCCTTTTGATACAAAACTTCGTAATATATAACCCCCCGGATCCCCCGAGGTCCGTATATCATGTTTTCGTCGTGTTTTTGTTTCGATCTGTTTCTGTCAGGACATACTCTTTGAAAGCTTAGAAGCACAATGGTGTCCGCTAAGGATAAAGGGAAGGAGCCTATGGAGGAGGATCTTCAAGACCCCAAGCAGAGGCTGGCACCTTTAGTATCTTGCCCTGCATCAATGGAAGCCCTACGAGTCACTAAGGAGTTCTGCGATAAGTACCAGGACTTGAAGAGGAAGGTGGACATGCTTCAATGGGAGAATAATAGGCTTCGCAAGATGCTGGAAGATTTCCTCACATCAACTAAGAGCATAATACCACCACCACCGAAGGAGTAATTCGTCATCAGGTTTGGCATCCCCTTGGTTTGTTCCAAGCTTGGGGGAGTACCGCGGTATCACATCACTATCTTCTCTCTTTTTTACCTTATTAGTAGAGTCATATCATGAATAGAGGAGTTATTATGTAGTATGGTTTGCATTATGAAAGTGTCCCCTCTCTCGTTAGATATGTATCCCTTGGTGTGAGTTGCCGTTATGGAATATTAATGAGAAGTTCTATCATTCACTCTTTTGCATAGCTTATATTAGTTTTCAATTCATGGTTATATGATTGATCTTGTTGTTAGTATTGGTAGCACTCTGGGATCATTGAGTTAATTTAGTTGGTTTTAGCAAACCTGGCTCGGTCAGTAGCAACACTATTTTTGAGAGTTGAATGAAAAAGATAGAAGTACTCTAAAGAAAAATAATTTCATCATCTTTCTTTCTTGATTTTCTCATAAGCTTAGTATTCTCTAGTTAAGATCTTTTATGCTTCCAAGGAAGATTGCATGTTTGTCTTTATCACTTGTATGTTTGTTTGTTTCCTTCAACTCTTGTACTTGCTACCCAGCCTTGCTAGCCAAAACCAGATCATGAGGGAATTCTTCTCGTGCATCCACCTCCTTTAAACCAAAACCTTTGCCATTTGTGTCCACCATACCTACCTAGTAGCATTATTGCTATTCCAAGTAAATTCTTGTTTTATCTACCTCCCAACTTAAACTTGTTATGTGAAAATTAGTGATTAAAGCTCTCACGAACTTGATAGCACACCTTACTTTCTTGCACTTAATAAACTTGAACCATTGTGCTCACCTATGTTGCGTATATGCTTGCGCTTTGTAAGTTGTGAATTAGCAGAACCATGCTGTCATGGGGAATGCTTTCAACATTGCACTGGTACTTTGTACCAAGTTGATATCATGTTCTTTTGTCTATGGATGTCGTCGGTGTGAAATGAAAGGGGAGCTTGTAAGTCCATGGAGTTATGCATGTGTGTTAGATAAACGCCTGGGCCGCTGGTCTAATCCATGCTGACATGGTGGAAACCTGCAGCGTAACCATAACGAGTATCTATGAAGCATTCTTCTTATAAAAAAAAGAGATACAGATTGAGGAAAAGAGAAAACAAAAAATGAGGTTATGAAAAGAGGAAAGAGAGAAAAAAGCACCATATTCCCATGGTAAATAAGAAGATTGCTGAGATGCTTGTTGTCTGCTTGCCTTGTCATTTTGATATGGGGATCTTCCGTATCATCGGGCAAGGGGTACCCCGTTGGCGGTTCTCTATGATACACATATGCTTACGATGACAAGAACTTACCGGTGACTAAACTTGAGTGGCATGAGGAGCGGCCCTCGTATTCAAGGGACATGAGATTCTCAACTTACAACTTGTCAATGCATATCCTCATATTTGATCACTTTAACCTTAATCACCTAAAGATGCCTATGGTAGGGGAAATGAGAGCTGAAAGCTAGTAAGTATCATAATTTTTGGGAGCTCTTTATGAGACTTGGAATCCCTGCTTCCCTCTTTGAAGGGCCTTTTTTTCACTTTGTAGTTGAGTCAGTAAACCTATTCCCTTCTATCTCAGCAAGTATTTTGAGTTGTTGTGTTTCATTCATTCATATGATGATTTATTCAATCATGTCTTTTGTTCCTTGTTTTGCACATTGCTCTTATCCTGATGTTTACTACCTTGAAAGCTATCATTGAAAAACCAGCTATTTGTGAACTCCATCAAATTATCAACTATTCTTCGACCAAGAGCTAAGTTTGCCATTACCAATTATGATTCACTTTGTGTATCTTTATTGTGTTTCCTTTACTTATTACAAGTTGAGTTATATAATAGTGAGTTGTCTTCTATTAGGATCTATGTATTTGATGAACACTAGTACAAAACCAGCCATTGGAGCCGGTTCTAGTACATGGGCCACAGCCGGTTATCCCATCCGCCTCTAGCCATGTGTCTCTAGAGATATCCACCCCTCAACCGGTTTCAGGAAACGGCTCTAAAAACAGCCCGCAGCCGGTTGTTAAAAACAACCGTCTCTCCATCGTAGCCGGGCTACAAAAACAACCGTATCTCCATCGGAGACGAGTGAGAATATCACGAGTCTTTAATATGTTTGCATCGGAGACAGTTAATAATAACACGGGTCTCTAATATTTTTTGCATCGGAGACGGTTGGAAATAATACCAGCCTCTAATATTTTTTGCATCGGAGACGGTTAAAAATAGAACCAGCCTCTAATATTTTTTCCACCTGAGACGGTGAAAAATAACACCAGCCTCTAATATTTTTTCCATCCGAGACGGTGAAAAATAACACCAGTCTCTAATATGTTTTTCATCGGAGACGGTTGAAAAGAATGACAGCCTCTAAAATATTTTTCATCGGAGACGGGTAGAATTTAAAGCCGGCTCATTTGTCCGGATGGTCCAGAATTATTCAGAGCCACCAGTTTTACCCAGTAGCACCTCAACACAATATATATGGCTATATGCAGGTCAATCAGGTTTCTTCATCACACAAGATGCTCCAGTGAAATCACAGATTATTGCACCAAACCAAGTGGCATTAATATTGCACCAAACCAAGTGGCATTAATACTGCACCAAATAAGTGACCAGTTTCATGTTCATCACACACAAGATGCACAAATTCCATGGCAAAGTGTTAAAGATCGACCGACACATGAATACACAGTTTGATGACTTGACAGTTTTCTCTCTCACAGTTCACATGTAGTAGTTTCCGTCATGGTGGAACTCTGCGTTTTCTTGGAGCACGTGCTGAACCAAAAACCCGGCAAGCTCCGTGCGGATCATTGCTAGATTTGTCTAAGGTAGTTCGTTCATGTCGATCCTCGAATGCTAGGAAAATGAAATCATGATCAAAACAGGTAAACGATTAAGAACAATATGTCAACATAAGAAAAGGATGTTTGAATACCTCGCATTCTGACTTAGGTGTCAAATCTCTGCTCATCATGATGTTCATATGGTTGTGAACATAGAAGCCACAAAACACAGTCGCCGGAGGATGCTTGTGGCACTAAGACATACATAGGGCATAGAAATAACCAATCAACAAGATATAAATTCAATATGCATGGATATGTATGTACAAGTGGTAGCTAGGTAGAGGAAACTAACCGGAACATCTAGGTGATGAGTTAGGGATCTGTAGACCGGTGCATGAACTCCTCGGTTGTGAATTACTTGAAGACATCTAAGAATGGCAAAGAAACAATTATACAATCTTTTGTGTTACAAGGCAGACAAAAATATATGAACAAATTTTATTTTATTTTTCTCTCTTGTAGATATTTTGTAGATGGACTATGCATCAAAATAAACTTTGTGCTATTTTATTTTACTGTTTTCAGATATGGCAGGAATAGAAAATCATAAAACTGAGAGATTAGCAGATGGATGTTTCTGAATTTGTCAAACACAAAAAACCCTCACTGCCAAGTTCAAAATGTCAAATACAACTTCCAAAATCTCTAACATCAATTTTTGAAAAGGTGATCAATATTTTATGGGAAAATCACAAATTCCTAATAGGGCTGGCCTACATGTTTCACAGAATGACAGGACAACAATATTACCATGAAGTGTTAGGATGGAAGAGGATTAGATATACCTGTCCAGAAGCTTGGTTACAACATCGTAGTTCCTTTCATTCCTCGCAAGATAAGAATCAACATAATGGATATTTCCATCCAGCAGTGAGATAGTGATAAGAATCCAGTGATCCCTAAAAGAACAAGAACACAAGTCAAATTGCACAACATCAATTTCCCTGGAAATATCATCCATTCAATAAAGAGTATTATCACCGCTGCTATATTTTGCCAAACATTAGGAAATCTTTTCAGAAGATCAACATTGTAAAGATATATAATAATTTAATGCAACAAAATTCAAAAATGTGCTTGGGCCACTGGATGAAGATAGCTTACTTTGAATTAAAAGACCAAAATACTGACTCCTTATGATCCTAGAAGCTCTTCTCTAACACATGGATGATGTAATCCTCGACAAACCTTTCGCAAGAATTCATACTTTGTTGAGAAGCTAGGTAGGGGTCGACGAAGACTATTTTTTTACCTGCTGCTCTGGCTTTCTGATAGTAGTACCTATACACATGTAAAGACAGGACATGAATGAAGTGTAAATTAAGATCTAGAGTTATTGATGCATTAATTGATAAATAATAATAAAATACTCATAATGCACTGCATTTCACTATGCTGGCGTCAAAGGATTTCAAATTGAACAAGAGAAACAAGTCCTCCCAAGTGACTTGGAACGCGCACAAACCGTCGTTCAGAAAGTGTTCAGGTTTGCACCTAACCATGAATCCCGAGACTTGGTCACTCTCTGACTTCTTGAAATTATTCAAGTAGTAATTCTGCAATGATGCACAAGCCCATCCATACTCTGAGGTAACACTCGTCGAATTGTGTATTAGCTTTTCCCCGGGCTTGTACGTCGGGTGTATATCAGCCTCCGGTAGATCACCGACCTTATATATATAATCTGCCAGCGCCTTGCCGGTCAATTTGGAAGCGTCAACTGACGTGATCTTTTGCGCTGCCCCTTTTTACCCTTGGGTTTCGTTGCAGGCTTGGGTTTTGCAGCAAGTGGCGGCAGTATCTGTGCTTGTGAGGAGCGTGTCGTCCTAGCTGGGATTGCTGGCTGGGCAACTTTAGGGGTTATCGAGGAAACACAAGCGGGGGTAGGAGATTTGGCTGCTTCTACAACAGCTGGTGGCTTGGGCACACTAGTAGAGGGGGTAGGAGCATTCTTGGGGGCTGCTGGCTGTGTCTCTGCAGCTTTCTTCGGGGCAAGGGGAACCTTGTCAACAAGGACTCCTGCAGTCCTGCCGGGATGGCGCACGGGGGGGGGGGGGGGGGGGGGTTGTATAAGGGGGTTAGGTGCTTTATCTTGTACAGGAGCTGGCGGTGTCGATGTCTCTGGCATGTTCGGCGAGGGGAGGGGCTCTTCCATAGTGTTATAAGTTGCTGGTGTTGGGAAGAAGTCAACTTGGACTCTAGTCTTGGCAGCAACACTCGTTGGGGTACTTGTCTGTTCAGCATCAACTTGAATAGTTGGTGCTTCCTTGATCTTGGGAGTACATGTTGTTGGTGAGAGGTCAGTCAAGACCGGCTTTGGCTTTGGCTGGCCGCCGACTAGAAGGATATCTGCCTTGGGCCACTGGGTGAAGCTCCCCTTGGCCTCAGACGGAGTAACCATCTCTTCGCTAGGGATCGGCAGCTCAATCTCACCGAACCCCTCAACGACATCATCGATGTTGACCCTAGCAAAACCGTTGGCAAGTTGGTTGTTGTGTATCTTCTGCCCTTCCTTTGGGGGATGCACTTGGCCCCAAGCAGCCGTCTCGAATACATCGGAGCCGACTTTCCTTGCTCTAAGCTGGCAGACGGTGGCCACGTACATATAAGAAATTTATGTCAACTATGATTTCATATATTTGAAAATGCATAATCTATACTTTAGATGATCAATGGGTTTAATTACCGTTATGCGATCACAAGGATAGCTCCCCGCCGTATCAGCAGTACCGGCTACAGTGGAAGAACAGCTACTCCAACGTAGGTCAGCAATGGGAAGAACATCTTCTGTCGACATCGACGGTGGCGGTACCTTTCCTGTTAACTCTGCTATTATTTTTGCCTTAAGCCTTTTCTTCATGTTTTCTTCAAAAAGGTCCTGCTTAGCTCTTTTGCACGCACGCTTGTCTTCTAGAGACCAGTTGCAGCCTATTTTCCATGGGGCTATGGAACCTACCCCCTCGTGCGACCAAGGTGCTCTTTGTTTCCCAACCCTTCTATGAGGACATCTCCATGGAACTCACCTTTTTGCTTCTTCTCATCAGCTTCCTTCTACATAAATATAAAAAAAAATTAACTGAAGTGAAAATGCTGTTATGAAATCAATATATAAAAAAACAATGTATCATGCTGAAGACTTACGAATTTGTTGTAGACTGAAATGTCCTCATCCCTAACCAAAGCAGGCACATGGCCCGTACTACCGTCAGATTTACTTCTAGCTCTAACAAACCTTCTTGCCCTCACATCTTTAATTTCTGAAAATGGTGGCGGGCGTCCGGCCGCCACTGCCTCCGCATCCTGCTTCTCCCATATGTCGGACATGCCGGCATACCCAGCAGTCCCCATTTTGTGGGGGTTGCTGTTTGTCAAGGCAAGGGCTCTAGCTGCATCACTTCTAGCTATGAACTCATCGGAGGACTTCAACTTTTTGAACTCATCCCAAACCTCTTCGGTAATCTGCGGCCACACTTCAAAGGGCGTCAGATTTTTAAACACGTACTCATTCACGAGATTGGACTTCCATGTCTTCCAGGCTTTGTTAGCGGTCATTAAAGCTGCCCGCTCAACACGCTTCCTGTCATCATCATCTCTAATGATGAAGTTCTTGAGGAGCTCCCTCTTCATGAAAGCACGGTCATCCTTGGATACTTTCTTCCAGCTGGGAAGGTTGATGCGCACTCGTTCTCGTGCTACGATCCTGTAAACAGTTTTGAACTTCTTTCTTGCGGCATCCGGCTTCAACGGACCTCCGTTGTTAGGATCTATTTCGGTCACGACATACCTAGATTCTGTCCTTGTAGATTTCCCGCGACCATCACCTGCGCGTTTTGCTTTTTTGGACCTGGTTCGCTTGGATATCGGCTGCGAGGTAGAGCCACTCCTATACAAATCAAAAACATGTATATGAGATAGCAGCAAACAATATACACATATAATCACTATATATAAATCACTAAAAAAATCTGTGAAGCTAAAATGGCTAAACTAATAAGTATAATTCAGTGAGGCAACAATAATGTACTAGGCAGAGAGATCAATAAACCTATAACCACTCATTGAGAGATTAATTAGCACTACTCCTAAAATGTTAAGAAAATTATCTAAGAAGCCCATGGATGTTTCTAAATTTGACAAACAAAAAAACCACTCACTGCCAAGTTCAAAAGTAGCAAATACAAATGTGTTAATTCCACACAGGCAATTAACAAAAGTAGCAAAGACAAATGTGTTAATCCCATGGATCAATAAACCTATAACCAAGCAAATTTCCACAAATTTTCATGTGATAATGTGATCAAAAACCAAGTCCTAGATCTATTGATTATTTTCAAAACATAAAACCAATGAAAAGCAGAAATGAAGTCTACATTATTGTGTGCCTTTGGTTCTGTATACATCAAAATAAATCTCTTCAAAGTATTTATCCTATTTTATTTTTGTTAACTTTCAGATAATGGCAAGAGAACAGAGAATCACTCATTGAGGGATTAATTAGCACTACTCCTAAAATGTTAAGAAAATTAACTAAGAAGCCCATGGATGTTTCACATAGCATACAAGAAGTATAGGGTTCCTCACTCTCTGGTACTGTGCTACGACGCATACATTTGGGCAAGAACAGCAAGAAAACTACCAGGAGCCAAGAACAGGAAGAAAACTAGCAGGAGCCAAGAGGAAGAACAAGGATTACTTGCTGCTAGGATCCGGCGGGTTGCTTGACGACGACGCCGTGGTCTCTTCGTTCCTACCCTCGTCCTCACTGCTGCTGTGGCTTGGATCTTGCTCCTCGTCGAGGCCGGCGGCGGCGGCGTCCCTCTTCCTGGTACTGCAACGTGCCGACGGGGAGGCTTCCATTTGGGCGTGGAGAAGAGGGGGATCGGGCTGCGTCGAGCTGCGTGGACTAGGGGGAAGGGGAGCACGGTGGAGGCGAGGGACGGCGGTGGCGGCGGCGTGGAGAAGAGGGGGATATTGCTGCGTGGACCCCGCAGCGCCAGGGAAAAGAAAGGCAGCGGGCCTAAGGGGGAGCAGCGGGGGAGGGGAGCACAGTGGAGGCGAGGGGGACGGGGAGTAGCGGGGGAGGTGGAGGCGAGGAAGGGCGGCGGCGGCAGCGGCGAAAGAGAAGGAGGGGAAGCGCATGGAGAGAAAGAGGAACAACGGTGACGGGGAGGAGTTTGAGTGGATTTTCGTTTGAGCGGGCGAATACAAAATATTTCGATGGAAACTGAAAATTTCCAGTTTTGCCGCCAACTATGGGACTAGGATTTGCTCCCGCAGACGGCCAAAATTCATAGCCGTCTCTAACAATAGTCGATCTGGGCCGTCCAAGTGAAATCCAACGCCGCATATCGAGCTTCTGTGGACCTTAGACGGTTCGAATTTTCACCCGTCTCTGCGTGTGAATTAGACCCGTTTTGTATTTTCAACCTCCTCTAATATGTTTGAATATGTTTGACTTGAAAAAGTATCCCGTTCTTCCTCCTCTGTTCTTCAAGACAGAGGTATCCGACGAACCCTAGGCACCGCCGTCACCGTCACCGTCGCCGCCGCCGCTCCTCATTCTTGCTCGGCGCCGCCAGTGATCCTCCCCTTGCTAGCCTTGCTCCACACCACTTCCGCCGCGCTGCCGCTTCTTCCAGCCACTCTCCTTTGCAGCCCACACCGCCACCGCTCTCCTCGTCGTCACAATGTCTTCTGAATCAGGTACGTAACCCTTTTCATGTAAACACATATTGTTTGCTTGCTTTCCTGCAATAGAATTTGCTGGTTTTAGTATTTCCATCCTTTAGTATTGTTATTAAATGTTTGCCGGATCCCGCAAATTGAAATTATATGTGATTTTTACTTGCTTACACTGATAGAAAATAAAGCACTTACACTGATAGGTTGATATCTAAAATTTTGCAACAAAAATAGCAAGGTAATTCTTCTAACATTTTGTGAACTAATTAAATTCCTTTTCATATCTTATATCAAAGAACCGCGAAGAGGTGTGCTGATTCAATGGCAGCTAGCTCATCAAATAATCCCCAGACAAAGAGGGCCAAGAAGCAGCGGAACTCCGTTGCTTGCAGAGTATTGCCTAAAACCCAAGAAACCTTGATGGCAATGACTAAGCGGAAGTACAAAAGTCTTCGTTGGGATCAGAATCAGTATGAGCTGAAGAAAGAGAGCAGGTGTGGCCCAATGTTCCGCACAGTAATTCAGCAGAAGATCTTTGAAGAGATTATTCTTGCACTTGACACTAAGATTGCTCCTCAAAGAGCAATAGACTTTGAGCACATCAAGGAAAACATAAAGTTTGCCGGTATATTTGAAACTTGTGATCGCCTAGGATTAGTGGACATCATGCAGTTCAAGCATCACTACGACGAAGACGTAGTGACACAGTTCTATGCTACCCTTTATCTTGAGAAGGATCACGACAAGCATTTTCGGTGGATGACTGGGAACAAAGAACACCGGGCTCCACTTAGTAAATTTGCTGAAGCACTGGGCCTGCATGTGGTGAAACAAAATGACATCAGTTTCTTCCGTCTCCATGAGGATGATCTCACAAAGAAGCCTTCTGAACTGGATGGGTGCTACTTTCCTAGTAGCACATCTGCTGGCCAAGGTTTAGTGCATGGGCATATCAAAGGCCTCTTGCCCTTCTTTGACACACTGCACAAGATTTTTCGGTGGACCTTGTTTCCAATGGCAGGAGACACCTCTTACATACGTGGATATGCAAAAAAACTCCTTTGGTACATCCTACATGGGAAGAAAGGAAAGGTTGATGTCATGGATCTCTTGTATCAAGAGATAAGGAGGAACATTGTTGATTGTCGGAAGTCACTGGTCTATGCCCCATACATTCAAGCATTCATTGAGCATGTCACCAAAAAGACCTACACATCAGGAAAAGCCTTCAAGAATCATGGTATTCACAAACCCGCCGTTGACAAGCCACTCAAAGGTGCCACGAAATCCCTACGGAACAAGGCCACTAGAGATGTGGAGTATATGGATATTCCGGGCTCCGATGGCTATGAGAGCAAGAAGAGGCAGAACCGGATCATTCGTGGTCTCAGGACGTGGTATTGCATCTACATGGAAGATCGCGAGAAGCGCCATAGGGATCGTGCTAGACTGAAGCAGAACAATAAGATGCTTAAAGCAATCATCAATCACTTCAAAATTGATATGCCGGTTTTACCAGGGTCAGAGGATGAGTGGAGTGATCAAGATGAGGAAGGGGATGTATTTGCAACTGATGATGAAGAAGCACAGTCACGCCTCCTGGAGTAGCAACTGAAGACGAAGGAGGAGTACAACCACCTGCAGCTGACAAAGGAAAGGTGTCACGTGCAATAGTAGCGACTGACGGTGAAGATGGCGATGAAGAGGACGATGAAGAGGGCGACGACCCGTCGTCTAGGGTCTCTTGTTGTATCAAACTTTATTTCTGTGTGTTTCATGCTCGTGTGATGAGCGCTGAACTACTACTCTATATGTAATAGATTATGTGGGTGACTGGGTGTGGTAGGTACTTTTGAACTGCATATGGAGCTAGAGTACTATCTATTGTGGCTGATCAGTTTATTATATTTTCTGGTTCCATGCATGATAATGCCCCCATATATGCTTTACATATCTAGGTTTATTTTGCTTGTTTGAAGCCATAATCAAACAGCCCTATTCAACCCAAGATTGAAGCCATAAAATGGCCATATTAATCCCATCCCTATTCAGTTCTTCACAGAATTTTTAATTATTATTATTTTTGGTTCCATGCATGATAATGCCCCCATATATGCTTTACATATTTAGGTTTATTTTGCTTGTTTCAAGCCATAATCAAACAGCCCTATTCAGTCCAAGATTGAAGCCATAAAATGGCTATATTAATCCCATCCCTATTCAGTTCAGCCCAAATATGAATATTCCATCCATTCAAGTGGAAATATTACCCAAAACCAACTTAGTTTGGCTGCCAATAGAAGTTCTAGAAAACATGCTAGAGATGGTCAAAAATTAAAACCGTCTCCAATAGTACTATATCCGGACCCTTCGGCACAAAACCCATACACTCCGAATTTGGCCAAAACTCAAGAAATGCATTTTTTCCAAAACAAAAGGGTTAAAAATGGTTCCTATAGTCTTAGCATTGCTAAATGAAGTCCTACAACTAATATAAGGTCCTTACGTTGAAGCAAATATATCACGTGGCAAAAACCTAGGATTCCACCCTGAAAGTTAAGATGACTCCTAACCAGATGTACTTGTTGAAACTCAACATTGGTGAAATTGTCCTAATTGTTTTTAATATATTTACCACACTATATAGGTACCTTAAAATGGACACTTGGCAAGTTTCATATTTTTTTACATTTTTTAGATATTATTAAAATTCAAAATCCCTATAACTACCTATGTAGCTACAAACTTAGCCAAGATATCTAATGATTTCTATTGTAAGCTTATGAATTGAGCTAATGTACTTATATAGGTACTCAAATATGATTTTCCATCCATTTAAAACCTTTTTTATGCATGCTTACTTCAAATATCAATTTATATCCGCTAAATAGCCAAATATTCATTTAATTCGAAACAATACCAAATAAAATTTTAAAATATTCTATAAAATCACATTTGCAGCATTAAGTTGTAATTCAATTTAAAAAAAATGCAACTACGAAGTATAGATTAATATTTCTCCAAGGAATGCTCAAAGGTTGTGTTTCAGAGGGTCCGGATTTTTATGGACCTTCCGCAACTGTTTATTTCACATAGTTTTGTCTTAATAAAGCCTAAAATTATACTTTATTTGTTTAGTATTTCTAGTCCAATGCATGTGTTAATTTCGTGCGTGTGGCCTCCCCGCTCCCTGGCCTGCCCATCTCTTTATTATATATAATCCCCCCTTTCCCAACTCTACCTCCCCCCCTCCACTCACTTCCAATTCTGCCGCCGCCCTAATCCGCTCATGGTGGATCCGCTCCCGACCCCATCCGTTGCCGCGGTTTGATATTCCGGTTGCCGCTTGATCAATCTCTGAGCTGCTGTACCCCGTCGCCGAGACGCCCCCCCACACCGAGAGCAGCCCCATCCCACATCCTGCTCTACGTTGTAGGTGAGTCACCCCTTCATTTCTGTAAGAATTGTTAGTGACTAAATGTATATAAGAATGGGTAGTATAAATTAATGCGAGGGTTTTATTACTTGATCATCTCCGCTAACCGTCCCTCTCGATCTCTCCGGTTGGTTTAGTTAGGGGATTTATGTTGTAGTTTATTGTAGATGGATTGATGAATAAATGTATATCAATTGTTATTTTCACATAGTTGATCTAGCTTCTTTGCTGATTTTAGTACATATGGCACCGTGTCAAGTATGTTTCAGTGACTGCGACAGTTCTTCAACGGGCTCACTATTTGGTGTCCATCTGATAGAGGGTCACTTTGAGCATTCACTAGTATATATGTAATACATAAAATGCTTGTATAATATTAACCCTTTTATACGCTACTATTTACAATCTAATTTGTGATCTTTCGGGAAAGATTATCCCGTGCAATGTAAGGTTTGAGTTTAATCGCATAACAAGAGCTAGCGTGAAATTCCGAGCTTTTGGGCGAACATACGAGGTTGAAGTGCACAAAGAGCGAACACTGACTCGCATTGCAGGTGTAGAATGGAGGAGGTTCATTAACCAGAACCGTCTCACCGCAGGTCTGTACCTTTGTTTTGCAATGGGAGCTCCTAGGCCAAGGATCAGTGTCGTCTATTTCAATAGCGGTGACGAGGAGGAATATAGTAGTGACGATAGTGACGAGGAGGAGGATGAACCCGTTCTAGTTATCTCTCAAAGATGCCATCTTACCCATAGTGAGGAGAATTACCTCAATGAAAACTTCCCTCCAAACAATTCCTTCATCGGGTTGCCATTTGTCACTCGCTTGACGAGGACGAATATTAAGCAAAGCGGGATGGTATGCTTTTCAAATTAATTACCACTCATGCATTTCCTTTATTTTATTTTTTGTGTGGAATTAATTATAACAAACTATATCTAACTTTTGGTTTTTTAGAAACTTCCGTTGAGGATGGTTCCTTCTCTTGGAATTCCTGGAGAAGGCTTGGTTGGAGTACGCGTTGGAGCAGGTGGCGTTAGCATAGTTCCGTACAAGACGGAAACAGATGGCCGCATCGCTTTCAACAAGGAGGCATGGAAGAACTTCATTCAAGAAGAAAATATGCAAGTTGGACAAGCCATACTCCTTACTGGCAGGAACACTTCAGGTAGGAACCTTGAGATGATGTTCATCATCGAGCTACTCGTTTAATATATGCCAGAGAATTCCCCGCGGGTATGGCAGGCGGCGTCGGAGTAATCATATATTACTGCAAGTGATAAAACTTGTTTCTAAATGTTTGTTAAGAACATGCATGCATGCATGCGGCCCCTTAATCTATTGATTTTCTAGTTTCTAAATGTTTGTTTCTAAACTTTTCCAAACATACAAGCCGTCTCTATTGATTTGCTAATTTTAAGTTATATTATGAAGTAATGTGGTTATAGAATTACCCAAATATGAATATTCCATTCATTCAAGTGGAAATATTACCCAAAACCCGTAGCCGGTTCAAATTTTGAACCGTCTCTAAAACAAGTAAATCCGGACCCCCCGACACAAAATCCATACCGTTCGAATGCAGGGAACCCGGCCACAAAACCTTCCCTGTCAAAATCCGGAGTGAAGCTCTGGAATTATCCGGACCTCCCGGATTTGAACAGAAACAATTATACGATAATACAAACATGCTTAGTGGATAAACCGATACAAAAGTTCTCCCAAAGTCATACAAATATTATTACATATTATGAATTGTCCTAGAAATTACATTATCACGCGCTTTCATGCTTCGGGATCTTCATCTCGAATGTACAGCTCTTCCGGAATAACCTCGTCGTGATCTCTTTCCTTTAACGAGGACGAAGATCCGGGAAACTCATCGATCTTGTTATACTCTTCCTCAGAGATCACACCGTCCACACACACGATGCTCCTTTTTGATGGCATAACTACATGTCTACTCTTATTCTTCAGGTCAACTATGTAGAAGACTTCATGGACCAAGTTAGCTGGTATGAATGGTTCGTTCTTGTAAGCTGTACGATCGAGGTTCACTGTAGTATGCCCATTGTCATTTGGAGTCACTTGACTCATAGTAACCCAACGACAACGGAACAATGCAAATTTGAAATCCACATAGTCTAGCTCCTAAATCTCTTCTATGTATCCGTAGTATAGATCTTTCTTGTCATCTTCTAAGCAGACACCACTGTTTTGCGTTATTGTTGTGCGATCTTTCTTCCTCGTAGCAAATGTGTACCTGTTGATCTTGTACACCTGAAATTGTCTAACCTCCCATGTTGGGCCTCTCGCTAGAGAAGAAATGGTTGGATCTTTAATTTCGACATTACGTAGTCGCTCAGTGAACCATGTGTTGAACTGGTCAATGTGGAGTTTCTCGACAGAACTTCTAGTGGGATGCATTGCTTTTAGAAGGGCAGTTTGTTCTTCCATGTATGGAGTTACTTGGTCCATGTGATTTAGCACACAAAAATGAGCCTGAGCATATAAAATGGCGCTCGGAGTGATCTTGATCTTTCCACTCGTTCCGAAACCAGTAAGCATTCCCTCATGGATGGACCTAGGCACGCCTATCGGGTCAAGGCATGCCATGTAATCCATGCAGAACTCAACAACCTCTTCGGTTACATAGCCCTCGACGATGCTTCCCTCCGGACGTGCTCGATTCCTTACATAGTGCTTAAGAATTCCCATGAAGTGTTCAAAGGGATACATGCTTCGCAGATAAACGGGACCACACATCTTTATCTCGTACACAAGGTGGACAATGAGATGCACCATGATATCGAAGAATGACGGAGGGAATATCGTCTCCAAATTGCATATAGTCTCCACCACATTTCTCTGTAGCTCATCCAGTGTATTAGGATCAATCACCTTCCGAGAAATTATGTTGAAAAATTCACACAACTTCGTTAGAGTATCTCGAACATGTGGTGTCAAGATACCCCTTATTGCGATAGGGAGCGTCTGTGTCATCATGATATGGCAATCATGAGACTTCATGCCTGTTACTTTGTTTACTTTCCTTGAAACAATCCTTTGCATGTTGGCGCCGTAGCCCACTCGAAAATGCATGCCATATAAAGATTCACATAATTCTTTTGCCTCTTCTTTGTCGCAGACATAACTCACCCTGGGTGGCCTTTTTGTTGGTTTATCGAGCTTAATAGATGGTGTTTCTTCCCTTCTGATTTTCAGAGCTTCAAGCCGTGCGTTCGCACTATCTTTTGTTTTGCCCTCTATGTTAAGCAATGTCGATATTATGCTTTCAAGCACATTCTTCTCAACATGCATCACATCTATGTAATTCCTAACACTTAGATGCTCCCAGTAAGGCAAGTCCCAAAGTATCGATCTCCTCTTCCAGACAGGTTTTTTCTTGGGAGGCTCATCTTCATTAACTGTTTCCGTTTCTTTGTCCCTGGCTTTGGCTTTGCCTTTGCCTTTGGCTTTGGCTTTGGCTTTGCCTTTTCCCTTTCGTTTGAACTTTCCCGGCTCAACTTTCAAGTGTCTAAGCTGAGCATAGATCTCGGAACCTTTTAAAATTGGAGGAGCCAAACCTTTCTCAACGGTGTTATCAAACTCTTTCGTCAACCTCCGATATCGATGATTCCTTGACAAATACCTCCGGTGCCTCATGTACACCATTTTCTTGCACTCTTTCAAATACAAACTTGCTGTATTGCCTAGGCATTGGACACATGCATTTGTCCCTTTTATAACCTGGACAGAGGTGTTTCCATAAGCCGGATAATCATTGATGGTTATGAACAATATGCATCTCAGGATAAAGTTTTCTTTCAAGTGCGCATCATAAATTTTCACACCTTTAACCCAAAGAAGTTTCAAATCTTCGACCAAAGGTGCAAGGTAGACATCTATATCGTCACTAGGTTGTTTTGGTCCCCGGATTAGTACCACGAGCAAGATATGCTTCCACTTCATGCACAACCATGGAGGAAGGTTATAAATGCAGAGATTCACAGGCCAGGTGCTGTGGGTGGTACTCATGTTGCTGAACGGGTTCATTCCATCAGTGCTCAACGCAAACCTCACATTCCTAGGATCCAGGCCAAAATGATCACCACCATTGCCCAAAGGTACAAGTCTATCAATGTTTCTCCATTGCAGAGAGTCGGCAGGGTGTCTTAGCATTCCGTCCTGATAGCGATCCTCTGCGTGCCAACACATCAGTTTTGCCGTATCTGGGTTTGCAAATAAACGTCTCAGACGAGGTATAATAGGAAGGTACCAACAAATTTTGTTGGGTATGTCGACCTTCCTCTTTTTCCTCTCCTTGTTGCTAGCCTCATCCATGTCATCATCATCATCACTCGGAACCTTGAACCTAGGAAATTTGCACTTCGGGCATTCATGCATTTTGCTATATTTATCACCACGGTACAAAATACAATCATTCTTACATGCATGTATTCTCTGGACTTCCATTCCCAACAGACACACAATACACTTAGCTCTGTATGTACTCTCTGGCATGTGGTTTCCATCCGGTAGAAAGTCATGTAAGAATGTTAACAACGTGGTTACACTCTTATCCGACCATCCAAACTTTTCTTTCATCTGCAACAGTTCAAGCACAGTAGCTAACTTTGTGTATTGCGGCTGACACCCAGGGTACATTGGTGTCTCCGAGTCTTTAACCATACGAGCATACTTCTTGTACATTTTCTTATCTTTATAGTTTTCTTCAACGTCTCGCAGCATTTGATCCAGAGAGTCTTGTTCGTGTGTCATGTTCCCTTGCGATGATGTGTCCACGTCCTCGTGGTTTGTTTCATGGCGAGTTGATGTAAATGTGGTGGTATTCTCATGAACATCAAGCATTACTACATCATCTTCCCTGTTTGCATGGCACTCCCCTGCACTCTGATCATCACCACCACCACCATCATCATCATCATTATCATCATCATCATCATCCTATGCACTTTCTTGTTCACCGTGTTCGCTCCAACATTCATACCCTGCCATGAATCCCGTTTTGATCAAATGTGTTTGGATTTGTGAAAGGTTTGTGAAACTCTTGATGTTTTTGCAGTCACAACATGGGCAAGGTACCCATGGGTCATTTGTGTCAACCACAAGCTTTTCGGCCACATTCAAGAACTCCGTGACACCATCGAGATACACCTCGGTCACACGATTCCCGAGATACATCCACTCACGTGTCATCTCAAAATTAGACACATTAATACTCATAAGTAATAATATAAGAATGTTAAACAACCCACCCAAAATCTAATGGGCTAACGTGCCCGACTAAATCCCCAAAAAATTAAAGTCCGGACAACTCTGCTAAAATCCGGAGGGTTTGAACTCCTCTATTTATCCCTAAATCCCACCCCCGAAATCCCTAAATCCCCAAATCCCTACCTTTGCCGGCCCCATCTCTCCTCTCCGGAGCCGCCATCGCCTACCCCCACCCACCACCCGCCATCCGCTGCCCCTGCCCGGCCGCCACCCGCCGCCTCTGCTCAACAGCCGCCTCGCCTTTCTCGTCCGCCTGCCCTCACCGCCGCCAAGTCGCCATGGTTCGGATCAATGACAGCGACGATATCAACGTTGTCGTTACCTATTCCTCCTCGTCCGATGAGGTACTCCTTTTAGAAATTTCGAGCATGATTTTGTTTATGAGGTTATCCCAATTCATTTTGATTTGAAAATTTATTAGGAATCAACCTGTAAATGCGGTATTCGTGATGGATGTGCGCAGTTTCAACATTGTCTATAGTCAAAAATTCTTGTTTTGGAAGAGTTATACAATACAAGGGAGGAGAAGAGGAAGACCGACAAAGAACTGAGGAAGACCGTAGAGAAGCTAGGTCTAGCACTTGACACAATCCGGAAGATGGAGCAAGGAATGAAAACAATGAAGGAAAAAATGGAAAGAGTTGTGAACGAGAAGATGGAAATGGAGTTGCACTTGGCCGATTTCGTCGATGGACACAAGATCAATGCCCAACAAACTAAGCAAACAACTAGGATGAAGATGAATAAGATCAAAAAGTACGCTCTCCGCAATGAAATGTGTCTACAATACTCCTTTGCTGCCATTGTTATCCTAGTCGCGGTCATAATCACTATGTTAGGAACATTCACATACGGGAAGAAGTAGTTGTTATGTTGTAGACCAATGAGAGCAACCATGGGTTACATTTGAACTAATTGTGGTCATGACATTGTGGTGCATTTGAACATGATGAAAGTGTTGTTGTGTGCCATAATATTGTATGTTAGCGAATTATTTATGATTTCATCAAATCAAGTATGCCAATATATGCCGTGTCTCCATTAAAAATAGTGATAGTACAAAATAATAGCCGCGAACAAGAGATTTCATACCTTTTAACACAGTCCGGATTAATTCGGACCCTCCGAGTTTTAGACAATCCTCGGCACTGTGTGCTCCATCTGGCATGTACTAGGGCGAGAAGACAAATTTCGTTAAATATGTTATACCTGTGAAATAGACCGCAAACGGTTAATATTTAAAACCGTCTCCGCTCACTTGCAGCCGGTGAAAAGAAACAGCCATCTCTAAGAACACTCGTAGAGACGATCGTAAAAAAGAACCGGCTGCGAACCTGTACGGATAAGCGGAGGAGACACCCCCCAAGTGGCATCGAGAAACAGGAGCGGCGCGCGGCGCAGTCGTTCTTCACAGAGCGAAGACAACGGAGAGGCGGAGAGGCAGTTCTTCAAGATCCCCTTCTCGATTTCCCTCTGCCTTCTGCCCCTTCTCAACATCCCCTTGTCAAGATCCCCTTCTCGATTTCCCTCTGCGTCCATTCTGAGAGTCTGAGCGGCAGTTCTTCAGAGCGGATAATCAGGTTAGCAATTCTTCCCTATCGGATCCCTCTCGTCCTCTTTTGATACATGAAGTAATATAAATCACAATGTTTAACGTTCATTTTAGGGTTTTCTATATCTCTCATAAATACTAGTTCTCGTGCATTCCATAATATTTGTGCATGTTTAATATACTAGTCAATTAGATGTCATGTGGATCCATATCATAGTTTTAATCTAATTAACTAGGAAATTTTTGCTACCTAAGTAAACTGTTAAATCTGATTGGCAAAAGGATATCAGTAGTATCGTATTAGTTTACTGTTTTTTTTACGTGAAATAGTAGTATGCAGAGTATACAATAAGGCAAAGGATATCCAACTTGTTTTCAACAACAAATAAACCTTTTAGGACATTTTTAAAGATTTTCTTTGATTAATTTGTTTGTTCACATTTTCATAGTTAATTTTTTTCTATCTTAGGGGACTGGGGAAGACAACATGTCTGGTTCACCAGAAGAGATGAGCCATCAGGTTTCTAGGATAATTATGAACCTTCTAGGTGCAACTCCTGGTCCGATTGATGACATGTTTCTAGTGAAAACAGTCTGCTGTTGGGATCCGGATGGACTTTTCAAAGGTCTTCATGTTATTCACAAGCTCATTGGCAACAACTTCGAATTTGTTGTGAATCACAACATTGAATGCCAGCTTCTTGTTAGGCCAACTAATTCTAATGCTACTAAGAAACTTGAGGAGGCACTGCAATACAGTTTCAAATTTGATGAGAAACGTGTGAAGATCTACAAGCTAGTATGCCTCGATCTTCTTCCACTGGTTGAAGACACCTTTCAATTTTATCATTCAGCTGTTAAAAGTCTCCCACTTCCAGTAGAGGGTTGTGATGATTTATTCATTGACCTGGAGACAAGTCAGAACCCAATAATGTCTGCGACAACCATGAGTATATTAGGTATTGTGGAGGGTCAGCACAACCAGGGAGTGTTGGCTGTGAAAGTTCATTTTGTTACTCTCCTCACCACATCACTCATGCTTATCATGTGGTTCATGTTTGGCCTGAGAAGTACAAGTTGGCAGTTGATCAGAATGGCAGGGTGTACATGAAGTTTGATGATCCTGATGACTGTAACTATCTAGCAAACCACCAGTTCTTGTCAGACGGCTTCGTGATCAAGTTCTTTTTAGTTCAGAGTGTGACCAAGGCTCATGAGACAAGGGACATTGGCAAGACATGCCCTATTTACAGTGCTGATGATGATGTGCACTACTCTGAACATCAATTTCAGTAGATCAGCATGAGATATGTTGAATCCTTTTGCCTTTTGTTTTCTGCAGTCTCTATTGTTGAATCAGTTGGTGGATAAACTTTTGTATGTATGGTTATGTTGAACAGTACTGCTCTGCTTTTCTATATATATGGCTATGTTGAACTTATGTTTAATCAGTTTGTTATGCAACTTCTGTATATATGGCTATGTTGAATCTGTTTGTTATGCAACTTTTGAATAAAGGGAATTCGAATTAGTTCTATTCTGGCGGGAACAGTACTCTCTGGCATCTACAGGCAAAAATAAGAGCTCAGCCGGTTACTATTATCAGCCGTCTCAAGTAACGGAGACGGTTGTAATTACCAAACAGGCTATGAAGGTGAGGCAGAGAGGTGCTATTTTCGTCCGTCTCAAGTAAGGGAGACGGTTTTTATTCTCATCCGGCTCCACCGACTCAGCGATGGCTGGAATAACAAACCGTCTCCAATAGAGAGATGGCTGTGATAACAAACCGGCTAAGCATGTCGGGCAGACGGCTGTTGCTTTCGTCCGTCTCGAGTACCGTAGACGGTTATTATTTCTAACAGGCTCTAAAACTCTTGGAGACGGGTCAGAAATTTAAACCGGCTGAGGTCCTGGGAGGGCGACAGTTCAAATGTCGTTTGTGTCAAACCGGCTCGGATCACAGTCTCTAATGCCTGGTTTTGTACTAGTGGAATGTGATGCTTCTTGTCCGTATTATTTTATCGACTCTTCACTCCATAAACCTGAGGCCATGTTTATTGAGCTCAGTTTCGCTTGGGGACAAGCGAAGTCTAAGCTTGGGGGGAGTTGATACGTTCATTTTGCATCACTATTCTATGTCTTAATTCACTATTATTCATTGATATATTTCATATTGAGAGGTGATACTTATGTTATTTCATCTATTTTTGCATGGTTAATGACTTTTGGAGCATGGACCGCTGCAGCCAGGATTCTGATTGAAAAGGTGCTGTTTGGAGGCAAAATTCGTGAAGATCAGAAAATCCGGAAAAATATACGGAAAATCCTATTTTTCAGAAGACTAAGGATGCCAGAAGATGGAGTGGAGATGGGCCACAAGGGGCCCACACCACCTCCTGGCACGGGGAGGCCACGCCAGGAGGTGGTGTGGCCACCCTGGCCCACTCCAGCCTCTCCCCTCTGGCGTATATCAACCTCCCGAAACCCTAAGACTCGGGGAGCGACCACAGAAAGATTTCGCCGCCTCTGCGGGGCGGAAAACACCGAGAGAGAAAGATCTCTCCGACAGACAGATTTCTACCGGGGGAATTCCTTCTCGGAGAGGGGAGATCGTCGCCATCAACACCACCATCAAGCTAGAGTTCATCGGGATCATCATCATCATCATCATCACCACCATCATCACCATCAGCACCCTCATCACCATCTCCATATTGTTGTAACAATTGGTTGAATCTTGCTATAGTTCATAGGGGAAACTTTCCTGGTGTTGATTACTCTTTGTAGTTGATGCTATTGAGTGAACCATTGAATTATTGTTTATGTTCAGATTGTTATACATCATTATTCCATCTCTGATCATGATCCATATGATGTCTTGTGAGTAGTTCATTTTGTTCTTGAGGACATGGGAGAAGTCTTGTTGTTAGTAGTGGAGTTGTGTTGAGAAAGATTCAATAGATTGTTATTTAAGTTGTGGTGTACTTCTTCTAGTGGTTCATGTGAACATCGACTACATGACACTTCACCTATATGGGTCTAGGGGAATGCATTGTGTATTTGGCTACTAATCATAGGGGTTACCGGAGTGACAGAAACCCGAACCCCCGTTAGGAAACCATTGCACAAGGGACGTAAGGGTCTTAGAGTTTAAAGCTGTGGTTAGGTTTCTACCTTAATTACTTTCTTGTACTTACGGATGTTTGCAAGGGGTATAATCACAAGTATGTATTAGTCTTGGATGGGGCGGTACATTAGCACAGGTTCACCCACACAACACTTAGCAAGCTAAATAAGATTAATCAACTATATGAAGCGAAAACACTTGACAGTCTTCTCATGTATTCTCGAGAACGTTTGGTCATCTTTAGTAATACAACCGGCTTGTCCTTTGCTGCATAAAGGATTGGGCCACTTGCTGCATTTATTCCTACTGTCTTTTATTTACTCGTACTTTGTTTACTTGCTTTATCGAAAACCCCTAAAAATCTGTTTGCTAAGTATTTGCAGAGAATTCCTGATCCATACCACTAGCCAACACCTTCTGCTCCTCGTTGGGTTCGACACTCTTACTTATCGAAAATACTGCGATACACCCCCTATACTTGTGGGTCATCAAAAGGGAAGCACCCTTCCTTACAGTTTAGCAGGTTGGCTACCCTAGCATGTTCTTCCTTGGGAACACCCATGACAATGACTTTGCTCTTGTGATAATTAATCTTGAGGCCAGATAGGAGATCAAAGCAAATGAGGAGGAACTTCAGGTTGGCAATCCCCAGATGCGTGTTCTTGATCATAATCATCGTATCATCTGCATACTGGAGATGCGTGACACTGCCAGGGATCAGGCGAGGAACTACCCCTTCAATATGTCCCACACTTCTGGCCCTTTCCAGCATCATGTCCAGACCATCAGCAAGAAATCGAACAACAACGGCGAGAGAGGGTCACCCTGACGCACCCCGCGTTTGTTGCGAAAGTACGGCCCTACCATTCCATTAATGGCGATCGCAGTCTGGACTCTGTAGACCAGTTGCATAATTCTTTGCACGTAGGCCCCTTCAAAACCTCTTCGCAGCTGAACCTCCCTCAAGAACATCCAACTAACCCTGTCGTACGCCTTTTCGAAATCCAGTTTCAGCAGAATTACAGGAGGTTTTTGGCCTTTAGCTCGTGAATAATCTCGTGGAGGGCAAGATCCCCGTCATTGATGAATCTCCCTTTGATAATAGCCGTTTGTGCGAGTTGATCATCCGATGCGCTATCAGAGACAGCCGAGCCGCATAGGCCTTGGCCACCAGCTTGAACAGCACATTGATCAGGGAAATGGGGTGAAACTGTCTAATGTTATCGGCACCTGGAACTTTCAGAATTAGGGAAAAGATGCCAAAATTCAGCCTGCAAATGTCCACTCTTCCTAGAGCAAAATCATTGAGAATCTGGAGAACCAGCCGCTTCAGATTAGACCAGAACTTCCTGAAGAACGCCACCAGAAAACCATCTGGCCCTGGGGCCGTGTCAATTTTGGTGTCCTTGATCACATCTTCGAGCTCTCCTCCATAGTGAAAGAGCACATTAGCAGGTATTTTGCGTATCAGAAACCCTAGCAGACCCATGCCAAGCCTCCGCCACCAGGGAGACTGGTTTCACTTCCTCAGCGCCCATGAGAGCCAAGTAAAACTCATAGATGTGCTTTTGAATGTCCGATGCTTCAGTAAAAGTGTTGTCCCCTTCAGTGAGGCTGACGATCGCACACTTGCGACGTCGCCCGTTGGCAAAAGCATGGAAATACTTGGTATTAGCATCTCCATGAAGGATCCACTGCTGTCTACCTCTCTGCCACCAATATTCCTCCTCTCTTACCAAGGCTTGATCTAGCTGATTCTCAAGGTGACAGCGCAGAGCCCATCCATCCTCGTCAAGGCCTGGCCCATCAGCCTGTTTGTCCAGCTCTTGGACTTGGGCCATCAAGTTGGCTTTTACTAGGCAATCTTTCTTGCCCAGGTTAGCGCTCCAACCGCGAAGGCATTGACGTAGACGCCCCGCCAGGTTGATCCATCTGTCAATTAGGCTCCCGGAGGTGGCGTTAGGAGCACCGATCTCGGCCCACCACCCTCGGACGGTGTCGTTAAATCCCGAAACCTCAAACCAGCCAATTTCGAAGAAAAAGCGCGATGTCTTCTTGTCCTCCTGGTTGCCTGTCCCCAAGATGAGAGGTGTTTGGTCCGACCCAATTCTTGTCTCGGCTTTGAGTGAAGTAAGGGGAAACTGGATCTCCCACTCAGGAGAGATGAGCGCTCTGTCCAGCACACTTCTAACTGGGTTGCGTTGCTTGTTAGACCACGTGAATGCTGTCGCTCATCGATTCACCTCTCGCAAGGCCACCCTGGCGATGCAGTCATTGAAGGCGTTGCCAAGAGGCCAGTTGACGTTAGAATTGCTTTTGTCCCTGGCCTCCCCTAATTAGGTTGAAGTCATCCATAACCACCACTGGGCGTGTGCTCCGCTGGGACTTAGTTTCCAGTTCTCTCAGGAAAGGCAGAGACTTAGTGTGGTCAGCTGAGCCGTACACGCCGATGAACTCAAACATGAACTTAGACCGGCGGTGGAGGAGGGTCGCGCTGACAAAAAACTCCCCTTGATCAATTGCTCCTACTTTGAACACTTCGTCTTTAAAGCTCAGTAAAAGGCCCCAGGAATGGCCGGTTTCCATTGCCAATGGAAGACCTCCCCATTGACCTGAGAACGCAACTCATGGTCAGTGAAGGATTGCTTGGAGTGACTTTGTAAATTTCAAGACATACCAGATCAGTCTCTTAGACTCAGTTTTTCGGAGGTGCTTATAAAGATAGGATGTACGTATGTGTGTGTTTATAGTGGTGAGAGTATGCTCGTATATGTAAGCGTCTGTATTGTACTGAGTTTCAGAAAAAATTGCATGCATATGCCACCAAATTTTATGGACGCATCTAGCATACCGCCAAATTAACAATGACGGAGACTTATCTGGACCATAATTGCTTGTTGGTAGCCGTACGAATCATGGCTGATTGCTAAGATCCATATATGATAGGAGTTTTCTGAATTGGACGCATCAAAATACGGTGATTGCCGCTTGTACTCGCTCGAGGAGACTTCACACCAACAAGGTAAGAGGCGCATATTATTCCCGCTTACACTAAAAAAATACTCTCTATTCGGTACTTTTTCTTCAACGGCACAGGCAAAAGTATCAGAATTTTTTTTCCCGGACGAGCGTTCACGACACCTATTTTAGCCTTCTAGGACGTGAACACATATAGGCTATGGAAAGGGGGCTACGCGTCCGCCGAGGATAATTGCCCTGATCCCCACGTGATAGCGCGCCACGTGTCTCTAAAAACACTCGCAAATCCTGTTTTTGCTGTAATCGATCCGTTTTTGTTATAAAATATTCTGCTTTTCAAACATGTAGAAAAAACCTTTCGCTCCAAAAAAAAATACTGCCTCGTGACTTCGCCGGAGACTCTGTAGAAGAAAGTTGTGCTAATGTAGTAGATCCGACCTCGTCGGAGACTCATCGGAGACTTACACCGGTAGACCTTGCCGGAGATCGTGTAGCAGAAACTTTTACGCTATTATAGCAAAACAACAACATGTATGTAGCAAAAAATATTATATTGTAGCAAATCCGATCTCGGCGGATACCTGGTAGAAAAATCATAGAGCAGTTATAGCAAAAAAATTAAGCGAAATTAGCAAAACAAAAATGAATATGTAGCATAAATATTATGCTAAGATATCAAATGCTCGTAGCATCAACAGACAACATTATAGCAAGACCGGTCAACATAAGTAGCAAACATCGGAGACAGTCGTAGCAAGCCTGTACGCCTTAGGTTGCATATACGTCGCTGGAGGCCATGGCTACAGAATCCGGCGTTGTGGTTGCAGAAGCCATGGCCGCTCCACCCAAAGGAGCACGCCTCCGGCGAGAGTGGAGGAGGACGTTGCCAAGAGGCTACTCCGGCGAGGGTGGGGGAGGGCAGCGGTGCATGGAGGCTACTCCGGCAAGGGTGGGGGAGGACGGTGCCGGGAGGCTACTCCGGCGAGGGTGGGGGAGGACAACGATGCAGGGAGGCTACTCCTGCGAGGGTGGGGTGCGGCGGCGCACGCGAGGCGCGTGGCGGCACAACCGCGGTAGCGCGGGCGCAGACATAGGCACGGGAGGAGAACGCGAGCTAGCGAGTGACCCGGGGATCCCCGGGGGAGTAGTATCATTTTCCCTATGGAAAACTCGATACAAGCACATAATGGTGCTGTGATAAGTGGCTGGGAGGTCGACATATTTTAATACTGCAATGATGGAGTCATATATTAGTGCGATGTGCATCGTACACAATGTTTAAAGTGTGGTCCATGCTGCAGACTCCTCAAACACCTCGCGTTGATAGGTCAGACCCGTCTCAATGACGGGTGTGGCCCATCACATAGAGTTTATTCCCTATTATTTATCTCACATATGTCTGTCTCACACATCACTATACTTACCACTTCCCCACCATATCTCGACAACTCTCACTATCGCATCGGAGGGTACTGTAGAGGTGGAAGCCAGCGGCGATAGCAAGGTGCAGAATCCTCGGAGTACTGAGTGTGGCGATGGCGACAAGATGCTAGAACATGGACGCTCGTTGCGAGGGGTGGCGGAAAAGTACGCTGTTGTTTATTTTGGGTTTTATTTTATCTCGTATCTAAAAAACGAATTTAGTGTTTTTCTTTTCTCGATTAGGGCATCATACCGAGGTGGATTGATTTAAAAGTAGATGGGTGTACTAGCATTTTCAAATTGAACTCTGATCTACTCTACAAGTACAGCCTACAATCATGCTGCCTCATCACATACGGGGACATGAACACTGGTCGCAAGTTCTTCAGGTGTCACCACGGGATGGCACTAGCTCTGCATGTGCCAAATCATTGGAACTCCAAGGGTAGAGTGGTGTAGCAGGACCGAAGCGGTACCCAGGAACTAGCTCCTCGTCGCCCCTCCTCCCCACACTCTCCCCTCCCGCTATCATCGGCGTTGGCCATCGGGCAAAGCCTACGTGGTGCCGACGGTGGCGGGTCCTCCATTACCCGACACAAGGTCCCTACGAAGGATGAAGGGGTCTTGGCGTGCGGTGCGGCTCGGGAGAGGCTAGCGAGGCTCGGAATGGCGGCGGCCAGCGAGCAGCGCTGGGGGCGATATTTTGCATCTCGAGGTGGGCAGGTGGTAGAGCTCACAGCTGTTGCATCTGTGGTGCCGGCTGGGTGCAGGCTCACCCTGGAGATCTTGGACGGTGCCAGGGTGGCGGAAGGGTCCGAGTTAACCCAGCAGATCTCGGATGGCACCGCGGTGGACTTTTCCTCACCAGTGGCGGTGCTCCGTGGAAGCTGGTGGTCCGGCATGTTGCCGGGTGGATGAAGGTGTGGCGGTGCCTGCTCTCTGCGGTGGGATGGAGTGCTACGGTGGCAAGCACCGGAGTGGCCTTCTCGGCCCAGATCCGGGCCCCATCCGGGACTAGGCAGGCCGACACTCTGACGGCTGCTCTACTTCCTAGAGATGGTGGTGGCCGAGTTGCTGGTACTGGGGACGATGACATTACGATCTGCTTGTTGCAGTAGTGTGACTTGGGCTTTACGGGACCATTTTGGGCCCGACCGGACCTGCTGAGGCCTGGTGTGCCCTGTATGCCCTGTCCGGTCAACTACCATCCCTCGGTGGTGGAGGTTGGCCCCTCCTGCATGGCTGCGATGGTGTTTTCCCTCATCTAGTGATGGCGTCGGTTTCCATCTTGCAGGACACACAACAAGGTTCTCGAAGAGATGAAGATGGTTATTTCGAGACCGTGGTGGCGCGTGCTTGTGGTCCGTGAGGTTAGTGGTTCTCCATTGCGCCTTGGTGTGCTTTGGTGGGAGGGGATTGAGAGAAATCCTTGTCCGCTCATCCGACACCGTCATAGTGCCGCTTTTGAGTGGTGTCATTCCTTCTTGGAGGGTGTCGCAAAGATCCTCTCTCCACTTTACCCCGAGTGCCGGGAGAAACCCTAGGTCCAGTAGGCCAGTACGGGTAGCAGGGTCGTGCGATGGTGCATCCCTCCGTGAGGGTGCTGCTTGGTACAAGGAGCTTCGGGGGGCTTGGAGCGTGGCGGGACATAGTCGGAGGGCGCAGCGGTCTCGGATCATCATTGTTTAGTCGATTCACCGGTATCTTAAATTTCTTTTCTTTTTGGGCATGTTCTTTTGCTATTGCCCCAACATTTTCCTTCTATAGAAATCTTATACTGTGTGGGTGTTTCCTATATTAATATAGCGGGGCGAAAGCCTATTTCAAGGAGTGGTGTATCAAGTGTGTTCTCCTCCACAAGTATGACTCGATGGTTTATATCAAACTCTTGGGGATCTGAGCAACTTCCATTTTTTAGCCTCTTCTAGCAACCTGCAACACATATTAAGATCCACATCCGCATCAAGACCGATGACTTCACGTGGACCCATGTTTCCGTGTATGGTGCAGTCCAGGAAGAGTTTAAGGCCAACTTTCTTCATGAGATGGTTAATTTGGCAAAGGATAATCTGTACCTATTGTTATAGCCGGTAATTTCAACTTTCTAAGATTCCCTCATGAGAAAAGTCGGAGTATTTGACAACCATTAGCCTCTATTATTCAATGCTGTAATTATCAACCTTGATTTACAAGAGGTATCTATGATAGGGAAGCAGTTCACTTGGGTGAACAATCTTCCAGAACCGACATATGAAAAACTAGATCGTGTGATTATGGACACCGATTAGGAATCTAAATTCCCATTGATAATTGTGCATGCACTAGAGCATATTGAGGCTCTGTCAAATCATGCCCCATTCTTCTATCCACTAGATCGTCAATACCACATTGTACACGCCAATTCAAGTTCAAACTTCGTTGGCTGCATCCTGATGGCTTCCACAAGATAGTTAAGAATATTTGGTAGAAACCAGTGAGGGGTTGTACCCCAATACAAAGATGGAATAATAAAATGCATGCTACACACAAATTCCTCGGTGGATGGGTGATGCATGTAAAATGCATACATGAACTTTATAGTTTGTTGATATGAATTCCCACATATTTGCTACATATATGATGTTATATCCATGTTTTATATTGATTTATGGGGATTTCCCAATGATCCCCTTTATTTTGGTTATAATTCTGCAGGACAGGAAATCCCTGGTTTGTGTATTTTTACCTTTCAGGGACCTAAACAAAGTCAAATGGAGCTGGGATTTTGGGAGAGTTAATATTTTATCAAGAGAAGCACCTGGAGCACTTGGACCTCACCAGATGGACCAGGAGGCCCAAGAGAGACCAGGTGTCAGGCCTAGTAGGGGAGGGCGCGCCACCCAGACTCTTTTCCTCTTGAGCCATCGATTCCTTTCGATCTTTCGCCCACCACCTCTATATGACCTAAAAACTACTATATAAAGGGTCCCTCAGGAGTTCCTTGAGGGGGGTCACAGAAACACCGAAACACCAAAATGGAGCTAGAACCAACGAAGATTGGAGGGGGAAATCCACCAGAGCTGCACTAGAGGGATATCTACCTTCTCCAACGTCTCCACCATCATCTCCGTGACGAAGAGAGAGCAGTCCACCTTTCGACTATGGGTTTGTGGCAGTAGCTTGATCTATTTCTCTATTGTTCTTCATAGATCTAGTACCATATGAGCTGCCCAACATGATTATGGCCATATATGTAATTCCTATGTGGTAGATCTTTATTCTTTGGTTTCATATATGATATTGGAATCTATTATGTGTAAGATGTATTGATAGATGCATATTATGTAGCATGTTCTTAAATACTTGTTCAGATCCAACTTGTATGCAAGAGAATGTGTTGGGAGAAGTGTGTATTAGATGGAGTGGCATGGTGGTAGTGATTGAATAGTGACAACAAATTCAAGATATATCTACTATGGTATTTACCTTTGTTTTGTTGTCTCACTTGGGATAAAGTGAATTTCACGTGCTATAAATATCTTGTGATAGCTAGATAATCTTGTTTGGTCAAGATAGCATATTTATGATTCAAACATCATGTCAAATTACTTGAGGCTATACTCACTACTAGAGAAAAGGCTATAGGAGACATGCTTATAGGAGGCGCATTTATACCATATGCGCCTCTGATAAAATAGGCGAGGTGCACTGTCTTGGCATGCGCCTCTAGTATCAAAATAGGCGAGGCACATATTTTTAGGATGCGCCTCCTATAGTCTCTATACAGACAAAATCTGGCACCTCCATATTATGCGAGGCGCATTCTGATAATATGCGCCTCCAATATGTTAGATAGGCAAGGCGCATATGGGAAGAATGCGCCTCGCATAAGTTGCGTGGGCTCGGGAGGAGATCGGTGGTCCAATATTCGAGGCGCATATCATCACATGTGCCTCCTATACTTGATAATAGGCAAGGCGCATATGGCAATATGCGCCTCCTATACTTGATAATATGCGAGGCGTATATTGCCATATGCTCCTTCTATAACCTGGCACCACCACCCCCTTGGGATCGCCTTTTAAGTTTTGTAAAAAATAAACAAAAATGATAGAAACTTTAAAAAAATAATTCCTTTGAGTTGTAGTTAGATTTTAGGGTATAGTTGTAGAAAAAATTGAAAAAAATGAATTTCGATGTATTTGCAAAAAAGGTCCTAGAACGGTAAAACGGCCATAACTTTTGCATACGATGTCGGAAAAAAAGTTTAATATATCAAAATGATCGTTTCGAAATTTCCTACTCAATTTCAACAAGCTGTTGTAGATTTTATAGATTCCCCAAATTCAAAAAGAGTAAAAAGTTATGGCAGACAAAAGATTTTTCCCTACAAAAAAATAAAAAACTATTTGATACGTATATCATATGGTATGCGCCTCGCATAAGTGAAGCCGGATTCAAATTCGAAATAGCCACCTACCACACCTACCACCTCTCCTCCTTCTCCTTCTCCTCCACCTCTCCTCCTTCTCCTCCTCCACCTCTCCTTCTTCTCCCCTTCTCCTCCTCCTCCTCCTCCACCTCTGGTGGCATCCTCCTCCTCTTCCTCCGGTGACCTTCTCCTCCTTTGGTGACCTCCTCCTCCTACGGCGATCACTTCGGCCATGGCCTCCATAATCACACCGACCACCTCCTCCTCCTCCACCTCCGACGACCACCTCCGGCGGCCTCATCCTCCTCCACCATCTCCGGCGACCCCCATGGCCATGGCCTCCCGCACATGCATGCGGTGGTAGGTTGTGGCCACGGGCACGACCTCCGACGAAATTCTGGCCAGATCCAGATCTGGCTGCCATTTTTTTTGAAATTCAAAAATAATATCCAAGGCGCATTTGGATCAATATGCGCCTCGCATATGCAGAATATAGGAGGCGCATTTGGATCAATATGCGCCTCACATATGCAGAATATAGGAGGCGCATTCGGATCAATATGGGCCTTGCATATTCAGAGAGGCGTGATGCTAGAGGCGCATATGATATGCGCCTCGCATAGCATTTTTGGTGCACCTCGCATAGCATTTTCCCTAGTAGTGACTATGTTGATTATTAATTTAAGATTGCTTAGAGTTTTCCCTTTATTGAGGAGTATAAGAGAGATGTGTTGCATCATCTCAGTGTTAGGACGTGATGCCCATATAAATGCTTATCAAACACATGTTGAAGTTCCACCAATATTATATCTTTTATGAATTGTTTGTATCCATTATGACCCAAAAAGAGAGTAAACAAGTGAACCCATGAACCCCGGTCCATTTTAAACCATTAGAAACACCTTTCTAACACCATTATCACACTTTATATTTTATGCAATTTATTATTTTGAAAATACAAAAATACTTTCTTCACTTGCAAACACACATAAAACTCAAAAACAACTATCTTGTATTGCTTTTATCTTGCTTGCCTAGTTTTACTTTACTTTATTTATATTTATATTTTATATTACTAATACGAAACCTTGTGCTTGACAACCATATGGTAGAGTTGGGGTCACAAGACAAAAACTATGCTTTGTAGGTTGCTTGAAGAGGAGAAGAAGAATAACCTTTGAGCCAATTCCCCGAGAGTTCAATATAAACCCTTGAGTCATCCTTGTGGGGAAAAGACGCTTGCTACAACACTCTACACTTGGAGTCCTAAGGGGTTGGTACACATGGAGTTGTTACCATCAAGAATATTTCCTGACGCTGTTGACAGGGAATTGCAAGAGGGACATCAGAACTGCGTCTTCATCAAGTTGGAGTGAGCACATCTTCTGGCGCCGTCAACACCAACTTTGTGCAAACACCTAAGCTTAGAGAGGTTGCACCACTTGAGCTTTTCCTTCTCCTTTATATTTTCAAAGTAATTTTATTTGTCTTGTTTTTAGTCTTTTTAGTTTTCCTTTAAAACACAAAAACACATAAAAATTAGTATAAACTCTATTGGTAATCATGGGAGAAAGAACTAACAAACTTTGTGACTACACCAACACTCCGAAGATCAATTCATTTCTAGGCCTATCACAACACCTGTAATAACTGTTGAAAGTCTTCAATTAAGTCCTGGCCTATTAAGAAGGTGTTTGTTTGAGATTTTAGTGGCTTTCCAGTAGAAAAAGCCAGCAAAACGAAACAAACGGAAGAGCTGCGTGGTGGGCTTCGCCGAAGCAGGTAGGCGGAACAGGCAGACTCGGGAAAGCACCTGGGGTGTGCTTCCCACGGCTTTGGCCTTTAGGAATCGAATCGTTTTCTTGGTAATTACAATCAGATTGCCACCGCATGCCAGTGCTCCTTTGCCAAATAAAAAAATCCATCCGTGACAAAAAGAAAAAGAAAACCACAGCATGTCTCGTCCTCACGGCCCGATCCCATACCAGATCGATTTCCGTCGCCGGTCGGTTGCCTGATGGTACTGCTCATGTTGCATGCTGCTACCATTTTATTTATGCTACTGCTACCATTGACGTGTACTGCTCGTGTTGCATGCCGGATTATTTAACGCTAGGAGTAAATGATCGATTCATCTTAGCTAAGTTATTGATGAGTGTAACAACATTATGATGTTACCTTATTTGCGTAATGGTATGGGTATGGATATAAATTTTGGATAATTATATTAGTTCCTCCGATCAAATTAGTTGACTTAGATTTGTCTAGACTCGATTGTATTTAGACATGATTTATATTACATACATATGTATTTTGATAAGTTGAGTTAACTAATTTAGGTCGGAGGGAGTATGTGAATTCATGGTATTTTATACGGACATATGTGGTTATACACTTCAACGGTGAACTATACATGTTATATCAACTTCAGGGCATTCCAGACAATTCATTAGCATGCAGCCAGACAACCAGCCAAGTTACCAAACAGTCAAACTCAGAAAATCAGCTTCCCCTGCACAACAGCTTTTCCTGCACAACCAGCTATAGCCAGCCAGCCACAACCCAAACAAACAGGCCCTAAACCTCATAGCTAAAGAACAATTTGGGGGAAGTGCTAGTGAAGATGCCTCCATGCACTTGCATGACTTATGCAAAATTTGTGATATGCAAAAAATTAAAAATGTGGAAAATAATATTGTCAAACTTAAACTACTCCCATTTTCACTTAGGGGTAAAGCTAAAGAATGGCTATTATCACTACCTACTGCTAGCATAAACTCTTGGGATGGCCTCAAAGAATCTTTTAAATAAATATTACCCACCTGTTAAAATCTTGAAAAATAGAAATAACATCCTATCATTTAGGCAAAATGACAATGAACATGTAGCAACAACTTGGGAAAGAATGAAAAACATGCTTAGAACTAAGCCATCATATGGAGTAAATGAATGGACAATCCTACACTATTTTTACAATGAGTCAAACTATATGTCAAGAAGCATGATAGGCTTTGCTGTAGGAGGAGCTTTTAAGAGTAAAACTGTTCCTGAAGCTAAAGTCATTCTAAAAAACATGCTACACAACCATGGTCAATGGAACACTGAAAGGGAACCAAACCCATCATCAAGAAAGATAAACTCTATTAAATAAATGGTTCCTTTGTCCAACAAGATAGATGCTATATTTGCTTACATATCTAAGCAAAATACTGATAATGTTCCCCTACAAGAACTAGTTGCAAACACCAATGAAAATGTAGATGTCAACTATATAAGAAATTTTATTAACAATGGATATGGTAACAACTACAATAACTCTTATGGTAGGCCACCATATGTTCCTAATAAATACACTAGTTGTAATAATAAATTTAATGATTTAGAAAATACCATTAGATCTTTTATATCAACACAAACGGAACTAAATAAAGAATTCATAGCCAAGTTTGAAAGACAAGATGCCTTAATTGAAAACATGGAACATTTAACACAAGAAGTTATATCTTTCAAAAACATCACCCAAGTCCAAAAGAACCATGCGGAGACTATTAAATATGCGCAATAAGTAATAGACAGGTCTTGGGAAACCCTTAATATGATGGAAGAAAGAGAAAAAGAAAAACTTAGGATCAAAAATGAAAAACAAGTAGAAGAAGTTAAAAATGCTAAGTGAAACCAAAGAACCTTTACTTGACCTTGATAAATGCAGCTTGTATGAACTTATCAATATATTGCAAAACTTTTCTAATGACCCATCCATTAATGTTCATCAAGAAGGTTTTGGCTCCTACATAGCAAACTATGTCATCAAAGAAAAGATAGAAAGATACAATAATGAAGCCATGATACCATCAAAGCTTGGGGATGCTTGGCTCCCCCAGATATTAATCACTATTGGCAAAGAGACCCACCATGCTATTTTAGATCTAGGATCTAGTGTCTCTATGTTATCAAATGAACTATATGATATATTATAACTCAAAACCATGGAAAAATGTTCAATAGATCTTTTTCTTGGTGATGACTCAACTAAACATGCTTTAGGGAAAGTAAACGATATAATGGTTGAGTTACATATGACTTTTGTGCCTGTTGATTTTTTTGTAATGGACATGGGGAGTAAAACCTCTAGTCCTACAATTCTTGGAAGACCTTTTTTGAGAACTACATGTGCAATCATTGATTCAAAGGAAAGAAATGTGAAGTTTCAGTTCCCTCATAAGAAACGCATGGAACACTTCGCAAGAAATAAGGAGGTAGCACCAAGATACAAGCTGCCACATGATCTACACATCACTTGAAACTAGTAAGCAAGCCTAACTATATGGCTATAAAGAAGCGCTTTGTGGGAGGTAACCCGGTTATTTATTTTTATGCATGATTTTTGTTGTAAAAGATTCATTTTTAGTGTCTTTGATGTAGGTTAGCAATAAAGTACCAAGTAGAACATATTTTGGATGCTAGAAAGTTGTTAGAACACATGGAGTAGCAAATTCCTGCACAACACTGTTTAGCAGAAAAATTCCTTGATTTTTTTGTAACTCCAATTGCTCTCATATTTACACTATAGATGCAAATTTTCATCCTCTATATGCACAAAAATGGGCCCAAATTCCTGACATGTCTAGGTGGTCGAAATAAATTCATTTTGCTGTTGCTAAAAATCTAGACAGATTCTGCCTACTAGTGTTTAAGCCATTCCTTTGGGTCCCAAAATGATTTGCCATGAGTCTTTTGATATGCTAGGAATGTGTAGGACACTATATTCTTGCTGGAATACTAAGGATTTTTGTATTTGATATATATGGTAGCTATTACCTTTATATTGTACCACTAATGTCACCCCATAGAAAAATAAATGGGAGAAAGTTTTGCGTTGAAGTTTTTTTTGACAGGGAATGGAGAAACACCACCCCAAGAGCTATCCAATAATGGTGAAAACCATAAGCCTGGGGATGCCCAAGGAACCCCACTGTACCTATTAAACTCTCGGTTTGCAAACCTCTAGACTTTGTTTTTTGAGCAACACAGGATGATCATAGACAACCTAGAGCGTCTTTGCCTAGTGTTATGTTTAGTTTTTCTTGATATGCTTGGAAATAAATAGGACCACCATGATAGATATTTTTCATGCTTAGGAAAGAGGTACTTAAATAAACTATCCCATGAATGAATGCCATGTTTGATTGAATGCCTCACTTGAAATAGGAAAAAGGGGAAAACCAAACTATGCATGTTGTTGCTTTAGGTTGGATTGTTCATATGATTTATGTAGTGATAACTTACAAGTGTATCATCTTGTTCTAGTTCTTATATTCAACATAAATGGTGCTCAATGCTTATATTGTCTTCTAGAAATTACTTAGTACCATGAGCACTTTTCGTTCTTGTAGAAGGTCAAATGGTTACCATTGCTAGCCCCACCATATTGAAACAACCTCCTTTAGCAAAACAAACTTAGCATTTATATAGGAAAACCTACCCAAATAGCTCAAGCTATATCCCAAAGTATACTATCATGTGTGAGTCATTATTTAGATTCCAAACACTATTATTATGGGTATGGGTGACATGGAGAAGTTAGTTGTGGGGTGACCACAAACTCAATGGGCATAGAGTACCCCTTCCCAAAAGGCAATAATAGGATGCATACACTAAAATATATGAGGGCAAAAACCCTCCATATAAGGGGGGTACCACCGCTAAGATGAGGGCAAAAACCCTCCAAATATTTATATGATATCAAAAGGTGAGAAGAGTGAGTATGCAGAGGCTAGGCCTTCTCAAAAATCAAAACAAGAAAAAAGTGACAAAGAAATAAAAAGCAAAGAGAGGAAAGAAGCAAAAAGTGCTAAAAAATAATGCCAAAAAGAATCAGGGAATGAGGGGCAATGGAACCAAACACTAATGATGAACTATGCTTCAACCATACACTTAATGTATAGTGTTTAAAATATAGCTTGTGTCTCACATATGATATTCCCCACTTGCCAGCCATACACTCTTTCAAACCTCCTTTGCCAAATAATCTAACCATATGACCGCTACTATATATACTTTCCTATATGTGAAGAATGCACTATTGCCTCATGGTACTATATGCATTTGTGTAAGTCAATATAAACATTGTGTTGTCAAGTATGATATTATAAGAAGTATCACTTTATGCTATGCCTGCTTGTTGTTATTCTCTAAACAAATGAACCATTTAACCTTTTGTGATACTTTCTAGTGAAAATAAGCACCAAACTCCAAAGCCCATGTTGGTTTTATCACCTTCATGCTCGAGAACAAGCATAGTTTAAGCTTGGGAATGTTGATGGATGTAAAATACATACATGAACTTTGTAGTTTTTTGATATGAACTCCCACATATTTGGTACATATATGATGTTATATCCATGTTTTATATTGATTTATGGGGATTTACCAATGATCCCCTTTATTTTGGTTATAACTCTACAAGATAGGAAAACACTATTTTGTGTATTTTTACCTTTCAGGGACCTACACAAAGTCAAATGGAGCTACGATTTCAGGAACGTTAATATTTCATCAACAGAAGCACCTGGAGCACTTGTACCTCACCATATGGAATAGGAGGCCCAAGAGAGACCAGGTGGCGTGCCCAGTAAGGGAGGGCACGCCACCTAGGCCCTTTTTCTCCCCGGCCATCGATTCACTTCAATATTTCACCCACCGCCTCCGTATGACCTAAAAACAAATATATAAAGGGTCCCTCAGGAGTTCCTCGAGGGAGGGCCACAGAAACACCGAAACACCAAAATAGAGCCAGAACTAGTGAAGATTGGAGGGGTAAACTCAGCAGTAACCGCCACCAGAGGGATCTCTACCTTCTCCAACGTCTCCACCATCATCACCATGGTGAAGAGGGATTAGTCCACCTCTGGACTATGGATTTGTGGTAGTAGCTTGATCTATTTCTCTCTTGTTCTTCATAGATCTAGTACCATATGAGCTGCCCAACATGCTTATGGTCATATATGTAATTCCTATGTGGTGGATCTTTATTCCATGATTTGATATATGAGATTGTAACCTATTATGTGTAAGATGTATCGATAGATGCATATCATGTACCCCATTCTTAAGTACTTGTTCTGGTCCAACTTGTATGCAAGAGCATGTGTGGGGAGAAGTGTGTATTAGATGGAGTAGCATGGTGGTAGTGATTGAATAGTGACAATAAATTCAAGATATACTATGGGATAAAGTGAATTCATGTGCTATAATTATCTCGTGACATCTAGATAATCTTGTTTGGTCGAGGTAGCATATTTGTGATTCAAACATCATGTCAAATTACTTAAGGCTATACTCTGTTGATTCTTAATTCAAGATTGCTTGGAGGTTTCCTTTCTCGAGGAGTATAAGAGAGATGTGTTATATCTTCTCTATGTTAGGACGTGATGCCCATATGAATGCTTATCAAACACATGTTTAAGTTCCACCAATATTATATTTTTGATGAATTGTTTGTGTCCATTAAAACCCAAAAAGAGAGTAGACGAGTGAACCCATGAACCCTGGTCCATTTTAAACCATTAGAAACACCTTTCCAACATCATTATCACACTTTATATTTTCTACAATATATTATTTTGAAAATACAAAAATACTTTCTTCACTAGCAAACACACACAAACCTAAAAACAACTATCTTTTATTGCTTTTATATTGCTTGCCTAGTTTTACTTGTTTTACGTTACTTTATTTATATTTATATTTCATAGTACTAATAAGATACCTTGTTCTTGACAACCATACGATGGAGTTGGGGAAAGAAGACAAAAACTTTGCTTTGTAGGTTGCTTGAAGAGGAGAAGAAGAATAACTAGTGAGCTAATTCCCAGAGAGTTCAATATAAACCCTCGAGTCATCCTTGAGGGGAAAATACGATTTCTACAACACTCTGCACTTGGAGTCCCAACGAGTTAGTACACACGGAGTTGTTGCCATCAATGGGCTAGGCACACAACTAGGTTCTCAAGAAGGATAAGCTTCTACTTTGATCTTTCATTGATGAGTTAGAGGCTTACACGGAAGTTAGGCCATTATCTAGACAAGAAATTGAGCTCAAAAGCCAACTAAATGCAGAAATAGAATGACTTCTGCAAGAAGAGGAACTTAAATGGTACCAACGTTCTGAAGCTAGATTTATTCTACAAGGAGATTCGAATACAAGATACTTCCACGGGCTATCAAATGGCACACATCGGAAGAAACTTATTCTTTCTCTTGTACATGATGAGGGCATGATCGAAGGTCATGAGCAACTTAATTCTTACATTATAAATTATTATAAAGGTATATTTCGGAGCCCTAGAGGAAGGAAACTTCTCGATGGCTGAGTCCTAAATAGAATACATACCCCAAGTTTCTATTGAGGAGAATAAATTTTTGACTGCTCCTTACACTGAGGAGAAAGTTAAGAAGGCGGTTTTCAAAATGGAACACAAGAAGGCCCTAGGCCTAGATGGCTTCCTAGCTGAGTTCTATTAATTTTTTGGGATGTAATCAAATTAGACTTTCTAGATCTGTTTGGCCTTATTTATGCTAGATAACTAGACATGTTTTTCCTGAACTTGGGTGAGATAATTTTATTACCTAAGGTTAACGAGGCAGAAATGATACAACAATATAGTACTTTCTATCTTCTTAACATTAGCTTTAAAATTTTCAAAAAAAACCGCAACGATTAGGTTAACTCGGTTGCAGACCATGTAGTTCAACCTAGGCAAACTTCTTTCATGCAAGGAATAAACATCCTGGATGGTGTAGTAATCCATCCACGTAACTATGCATGACTACATAGTAAAATTTGAAGGGGGTGTTGTAAAAATTGATTTTGAAAAAGCCTATAGATAAAGTCAAGTGGTATTTTCTTCAAAAAACTCTTAGAATGATTTTTTTTTGCAGAGCGGCATGCTCTAATCCATATTTTGTGTCTGGAGGTAGTATTGCCATCAAAGTCAGTGATGTTATTGGCAGATACTTCTAGACGAGAAAATGATTGAGACAAGGTGACCCATTATCACCTATATTATTTAATATAGTGGTAGATATGTTAGCCATATTGATTGAGCATCCAAAAGCTAATGTTTAGATTGAAGGGGTAGTTCCTCATCTCGTTGATGGTGGACTTTCTATCCTTCAACTGGCTGACGACACGATTCTATTTTGGAACATGACTTGGAAAAAAGCTAAGAATCCGATATTAATGTTATCAGTATTCAAGAACTTTTTGGTCAAAATATTAATTTCTGTATGAGTGTATTGTTTTGTTTTGAAGAGGCTTAAGATGAGGCCCACTTGTATGCTGAACTTTTTGGCTACGGGAAAGGCCATTTTCCAATTAACTATCTGGGGATATCAATTCATTATTAGATATCCATAAATTCTGAGTGTAAACACATTGAGAAGAGACTACAAAAAGACTAAGGAGTTGGAAAGGAAAATTCCTACCTTTAGGCGGAAGATTGGTGATCATAAATTCAGTACTGAGTAATATGGTACTATATATGACCTCTTTCTTACGGTTTCCTAAAGAAGTCTAGCATAGATATGATTATTTCTGATCTAGATTCTTTTGGCAGGGAGATGACAAGAAAAAGAAATATCAACTAGGCCAATAGAGTGTGGTTTCCATCCCAAATACTAAGGTGGATTAGGGATTCATTATCTTGAGGTAAGGAATACTGCTCTACTAGGTAAATGGCTTTTCAAGCTTCTTATGAGGATGGTGTATGGCAAACCCTCCTAAGGAGGAAATATGCTGGCTTTAAGGCATTGTCTCAAGTGCTTTGGAATCCAGGAGACTCACACTTTTGGGCCGGACTTATGGTTAAGACGGAGCATTTTTTACACTTTGGCACATTTTCTATTAAGGGTGGCTTGGGGATTCATTTTTAGGAGGATAAGGGGCATGGAAAAGCTACACTTCAGAAACAATATCCAGCTCTATACATGATTGTTCGTCACAAGGCGATATCATTTCCACGGTGCATGAATCATCTCCTCCAAATGTGATGCTCAGGAGAGACCTAATTGGACCCAGACTTGCATCGTGGAATGCTCTATTACAATGTTTAACCATAGTGCAACTATTAGATGGTCCCGATGAGTTTCAGTAGAATTTACATGAGAGTGGAAAATTCTCTGCAGATTCTATGTATAGAGCACTGATCCAGCCTAATGTGCCAGCCAATAATAGCAAGAAAATCTAGAACATGAATATACCACTAAAGACGAAAATATTCGTATGGAATCTACGCCGTGGAGTGATTCTTACAAAGGAAAACCTTTTTAAAAGTAATTGGCATAGAAGTAATGTGTTGTTTTCCACCATCATGACACAATTAAGCATTTATTCTTTGAGTCTAGATTTGCTTTTTCTATATGGTAAGTCATCCAAGTAGCTTCTAGCATATATCCTCCTCGTAGTGTGGCCAACATATTTGGTAATTGCCTTTTTTCTCTCCCTTCTGTGTCACCTCCATCTAACCGACATCGGAGGCCACCCACCGAACACTAGGGCCCTTGCTTAAGCTGATCTCCTGGATGCTGCCATCATTGGTTCCTCTCTCGCCAAAGGACAGAGGGCCTATGGAGGCACATGTTAGTGATGCATCAAGGCGTATATTCATGGCAGCGAATGAGTGTGATGGGAGGTTTGTTGAAGAGATTGTGTGATGGCAGCAACGCTGGAGGAGGGTAGATCGGGCAAGGACAATCCTCGTCGGTGCCATCTAAGGTGATGCTGCCAAGGCGGGTGGAGGCAAAAACGGGCCCGTCCTAGATCCGTTTGGGCCGACAGGTCATGCTGGAAACTGCGTGCATGACTAGATGGTTTGCTTTCTGTGGAGGTGATGGTGTGGATCCTTTGAATTCTAACGCCGAATCCAACAAGGTCAGTGGTGGTCAAGTTGATCTTCTCCTCTACTGCCAGTGGGTGGAGTGGGGGTTATTGACTCATCTTGAATAATGGAGGCGGTCCTAGGGTTCCTATCGCACCAAGACAAAGATCTGCTTGATGCCATCCCTCGTTGATCTAGCCAAAGTGTCGAGTTTCGGAAGTCTCCACCGGCAAACTCCCATGGGCACCTCATGCCTAGGGATTGCTGGATCGGATGGGATTCGGTTGAGCGTGAAGGGGTTCATAGCAAGAAACAATAATTTTTTAACTAGCGCAACACCAGTGTCAAGATATATCTATGATTTAATGTTGTAACTGGAGAGAAGTTTCGATGACATACCCTTGTAGACCGAAAGCGTTTAATGTTCACAATGAACATGGATGATGTATTCATACTCATAGCCAACCTCAAGGTCGCGTTTCTCCTTGCACGATGTCTAGGTGCCACAACTGGCAGCACCCCCATGGGTTCGCACACGTCCGGTGCTCAACAATGACTCTCGGTATCCCCGATCTAGTCGGGATTGTGGAAGTATATCTTCTGGAACAGGGATCCAGTAGCATGAAGGTGTGCCGGTGGTGGTGTCACCTCCCACGCACATAGTTCTTCTTGGAATAGCGAGCACGAGAACCAAAGAGAGAGAGAGAGAGAGAGAGAGAAAATCCCTAAGGAAAATGTTGTAGGACTTTATTAACTATTAATTGTTATTTTCCCTACCCATGTGTCCCCCTTTTTATAAGGGAAGGAGAGGGACTCCCACCTTCCAGCTGGCAAGGTGGGAAAAAAGGGAGGATGAGGCGCCAAGGGGGAGGCGGCGATTGGGTGGGCCCCACCCCACCAACGTGTGGCACAAGGTCAGTCGACCCCTTGCCCTATGGCGGCGGCTCTCCCCATGGGCCCTTCCCTCCGGGAAGTGGCCCAATAAGGAAGTTTTGCCGATTTTTTTATTTTAAATAAGATTTTAATTAATTAATTCCAATAATTAATATTAAAATCATATTTAACAACTCCTCATGATCAAAAACTCCTTTTCGATCATTCTGAACTACCTTCGGTTTCTCCTAGAACCCTTACGGTTTTCCCTCTTCCTTCTACTAGTGATCCTGATGATTCCAAAACAATCTCCAAGCGCCGTAGAACACTTAAGTGTATTATAATACGGTTTGGGAACATCACCGACATAATTGAGATAGAGCGGGATTTGGATACCCATAATGACCCTTGTGCATTCCACGATGTTAATGTTGTTTGAACCATAGACGTCAAGTCCAATTCCTTTTGTTGCTTCGATACATAACTCGTCCAAGATCTTATCATCGGTATCAACATACCTTATTCAATATCGTTACCGACGAGTATACTTAACTCTTTCCCGTGACATCGCATCCTCATGACCTAGTCATAAGCTACTGCAGCTTGGATGCAACCTCACCAAGGGGATTGTTTGTTTGTGGTACCAAACTTCCCGGGCGAGTGCATCCCGGTACCCGAGTTGTCACCAATCGCGCAGAAAGGCCGTAGTAGAATCGCCAATTGTCCAGAAGGGCCAAATGGGGGTGAATACAAATCTAACGGCCAAACGGTCGTTTGAACCAGACGAAAAACGGTTGAACTCAAATACCACCGTTAGGTCAACTCTTCTTGGCCCGCCCTGTCAGTATTCCCCGTTATCTTTTGTGGTCGTGGACTAGCTTACCCCTGCGTGGACGAGATCCCTGAGTGGACCAGATCTATTTCTTTGATCTGCTCTGGTCTTCTCCCCTGCTCCCCTCCCCATAACATTTGCTCAGCTCCGGCTGCTCGTCTCAGATCGGAGCTTGCACTTGCTCTAATTTGCGTCCCCGCCATGTCCGGTCAACCTCCCACGCCTCTAATCGAAGCTCGCAGCCGTCGCCATCGCATCATCTGCCGTATCGGAGTTTCACGTCCTCGGACTAATATCTCGCCTCTAGCTAGTCCTTCTCGCACGGCGGAGCGCGTCCCGTCAAGCGATCCTGGCTGGCGACCGGCCTCGGGAAGTTGCGTGCTGCCGTGCACCCCAGTCATGGTAGCCCTGGCACAGCAGTTCGACGACCACGCTCTCATGGCCACTGTGTTGGGCGTCCGTCCCGCCGTGTCACCGGCAGAGTTGTTGTCGGCTTTCAGGTCTCGTTTTGGGATCAAACGAAATGAGGTCAAGATTGAGGTATGCGCGCTGCCATTCGATTTTTTTGTCCAGTTCGAGCACAGCTCAAACACCGAGCGTGTTCTGCATTCTTCCCGTTCTTTCGAGTGCTGCGGGGGAGAAAATGAGCTTCATGCGTTGGCATCGCGCCTGTGGGTGGGACGATCACTTGGGGCAGCTTCGTTTCTTCTCCAAACTCGGCTTTGACGGACTCCCATTGGATGCTTGGGAGCCACGGGCCCTCAAGCAGGTTGTCAGTAGCCTTAGCGGCGAGCTGGTGGAAATCGTGCCACCGAGCGACAGATGGGTCATCGAGGTAAAGGCGTGGCTGAAAGATCATGACGCCGTTCCTAAGATGTACGAGGTGCAAAATCCAAGCAGGGCAGGGCGATAGCTTTGCTAGAAGAACCCAATCATCATCCACCTGGAGGAGGTTCTAGAATCGGTACATGGCATTCAGGGACCCGAAGAGGCTGCCAGAAAGCGTCCTCGTCGCCTGCAGTGTTGGCCTGGAAGGATCGATGGCACAGGACCACCAAAGTTTCACGACGGCACACACAGTTTCGGTGGGGGAACTAGGCTTGGACAAGCTGGTTGTTCTGATTTCCCTCGAGTGAAGACAAAGCTCTAGTGAATTATTGTGGTATGTCTGGCTAATGAATTTGTAGTATGGAGAGCGTAGTAGGAAGTTAGCATCGACTAAAAATGTGTAATAGTTTGAATCGATGAAGTACGTGTGGGTAATGAATTTGAAGTAGTATGTGTGTGTAATAGTTTGAATCGATGTAGTATGTGTGGGTAATGAATTTGACGTAGTGTGTGTGTAATAGTTTGAATCGATGTAGTTGAACACCGTGCTTTATCATTTCTGTGAATAATCAAGGATAACCTCATGAAAATAGGGTGGTCTGGCAATGAGCAATGTCAATTCTGTGGATACCAGGAAAATGTAGTCCATCTCCTCTTCAAGTACAAGGTAGCTATATTTATAACACGGTGAACTGCAGGACCATTTTGCAGACAACACAAGACAGAGGAAAAATTGTTTATAGCACAGACAGCAGACACAAAATCTGTAGTCTGGGATAAAAAATGCCAGGTAACTGATTTAACCACGACTAGTAATTGAAGGAAATAGATACTTGATAGTATTTGCTTACAACAGTAGTACTTCCATACAAAAGGGTCTTATACGTGCACAAAAGTGGGTTAAACTTCCTACTAGTTTATAGAACAATTCGTCAGCATTTCATCTACCAAAGCTATTCTTTAGTCTGAACTTAACTATTTTACACTGAAGAAATAACAGATCTCCACCAGAAATGTTGGCTGGCCAATTGCCTTCAGAGGACATAAGTTCTTTGATCATTTAACCCAAACTAATCTATAGCCTTCCTGCCAAACTACAAGAAATCTGCATCGTTCATGCACGAATGATTTGCGTGCGCTAGTCCCGATTCAGTTGGACCATCCGCGCCGCCGCAACGATTTCTTCGAAACTGAAATTCGACATCTTCTTCTTGGGATCATAGGTCCGTGTGAACTAGAACCTGAATTCTGGCGCTGAGCTGATGCCCGCCGCCGGCTCCGACTATCGAACAATCCAGCATACTGAGTGTAGACGCTTGGTCGCCACCACGGTACAGCCTCCGGCAATGCGTTGGATGGAGCGTATTTCCCGCAGACGGCGTGTTCCCAGCCTCCCCCACTGCAGTAAGGTAGCCCGCGCCAAAGCATGGACGCGAGAGTTCCTAGACCTTGGCGCTGCCCTGTTCGAGGGTGTGTACCCTCAGCGGCATGCTCTCGTGAATGATTTGATACGTACCTTGTTCCCACTGCCTAGAGCATGCCGTAATGCCGCTATGCAATTTCTCCACATCGCTCTCTTGGCCCTGCTTGCCGCAACCGGCGCCGGCAATGCTGGCGCCGCCGCGGCCAATTCGGCACATTCAGCGAAATCATCCGCCTGGCCGGGCAATGGGAGACCGGCCTTGAAGTAGAGCTTCATGGCCTGCCTTAGAGGGGCTAAATACCCCAATTTCGGCGGGTTGTCGCGACGGCGGTGGCTGCTGCTTAGGCGGGGCCTTGTTACCCTAGGTGGTGCGGCGTGGAGGAGCTGCGCAAGATGAACTATGGTTTGTCGGAGAAGGGGAGTGAAAGACTAACAGTAGGTTTGGACTATGACCACGCGTGAAAATAACCATCTCCCATTTCCTTAGAGGGTCATAATTCGACACTCCTTGCATTAACCGCTCAATCTTTATTTCCCTTCCCAGCATAAGAGTGCGATCATATTAAAAAGATTGGTCGTGGCTATCCACCTCATCGGGTAATGTACCAGGACAGGTAGGAGACCGGGTTTCATTTTAGAAATGTTGACAACTGTGCCCTTATGTTTATACGATATTATTTCTATGCCACCATGTACCGTCGATTGTAGCAACACCATCAGAAACAGGGGATGACGACGTGGCGTGTTTTCTTTTTTTAAAGGGCATCAAAAACAGGGGATGCTGACGTGGCATGTTTTCTGACTGGCGGGCCCTCCTCCTCCACCTTTGACGGCGTGCATCCCAGGTTTGAGGGCTGGTACCACCCACCAACATATTATTGTGCAATTTTCCATGTGGTACCTGAATTCCGACGCTGCGCTGATGCCCGCTGCCGGCTCCGGCCGTCGAACACAGAGAATTCGGAAAGAAGCTACTAAAAATAAATACTTTGAATTCTGAAAGTACTAAAATTAAATACATTACAATTTTGTCTGAAAGGTAATACGCATACTGCTGATCGAAATAATATAAATATAGTACAAATTTCTACTTCGAAAAATAGACCTGAAAATGCTAGCAAGTAACCTAGGATGAATATACGATTCATTCTCCCCTATATTTTTCCTCGTCGGCGGCTCCCGCGTGCTACAACACATGTTTAGAGAACTCTCTCCGTCTGCAATGTGCTGCCAGTATCTCGTCTAGAGGGTAAGGCCTCGGTGTATGTTCTAGACTTAAGCCATACATTACCATTGTTGGTTCCTCTTCCCAGGCTTGAACCTCATGATCGTACAGTCTGATATAATTTCTGTAGTATATGCAATCGGGTTTGACTATGGGGTGTAACCTGGTGTCAATGGAGATAGACCGATTGTAATCAACGAAGAGGGCACGACTTCCAATGTCACCGACGGCCTCGAGAGAGCGGTTCTCCGTGTCCACCCGGTACAACACCGGTTGCCCTTTGGCGAAATCCCTGTTCAACACAAGAAGCAGATCACCATCTGACTCCACAAGGTAAAAATTGTAGGTTCCGCATACCTGTTCAAATACTGGGGCTGAAATTATTTTGGCCATCGTGACAGTGCTCGCGTGCTGCTCTAACTGGATGTTGGTCGACAAGATGTCTCCATTCTCAAGTAATGCATATACTTTCCCTCGGAATGCCGTAATGCAAACCAGAAGCATACCAGGAGGTGGCGAATACAATCCTTCTCCAAATGATTCATTGATTTGCCCTATTGGGGTGGTCTCATCGGCCCATGCAATATGATCTGGATAATCAGTGCAAACGAACACCATCGTCGGGGACTTCGTCATGACGACAGATTGTAGAAGATTAGATGGTATGTGTGCTTGAAACTCAGTGTTAGACTTATGAGTGATTGGGTTCGTGGTTTAACTGTATGGCTCCACCCTTTGACCAAGCACGATGACGCCACGAGAAACACCGCGAAGTAGAGTCTTCTGGAAGAAGAGGGCATCAGTTAGCACTAAGATGTTTACAATGGAAAATACCAATAAATGAATGTTATATATATTGGATGTGAATGTGAACCTGCGATGGACGTCCATTAGATTCGTCCTGAAGCAACGACCAGTGGCGAGGTTGAGGAATGTGAAGTCGCCAACGTCTGGAAGTGTGTGATCTATCATGATCCAGTTGTTGAGATGGAATTCGGGCACCTTTAAAGTGCGGCGCCAATCGGTGCAGACTTGTCGACAAGTAGCATAGGTGTCGACGTACTCCTCTTTCTCCAGCAAGTAGTCGGCGATCTTGTGAAGTGGGTCAGCCGGGAGATCGGACCAGTTCTTCTTCATCCAGCTACTGGCCATGGCTTACGTGCGGGAATGTTTTGATCGACGAAGAAAGAAGAACTACCACTACGAGGAGAAGAAGAAGAGGATAACTGACAAGGGAGATAAAGAGAAACTGCCACTGCAAGGAGACGAGGGAGAAGAAGCAGAATTCCCACTTCAAGTTTGGATCAACGGGCTTTTTTTCGAAACTAGTGCGTGAACCAGCCATGCACTGCATGCATCTTTTGATCAAACAGACTGACATGTGGAACCTGCTAAAAAATTCCGTGAAGTGCTACCGTGCATAGTGCAATCGACAGTGGCATGTTTTCCGATCGGGCGGCCCGCCTCCACCTTCGATGGCGCGTCCCTGTGTTCGAGGGCTGGTGCCGCCACCAACACATTATTGTGCATTTTTCCATGTTTTGTCGCAACCATCTCTCCTCCGCCTGCTCGCCGCCACTCCGCTCGATCAGTGCACCGCCTCGCTGCCCCTTAGGCCGTCGTCCTCCCGCCCTCCCCTCCCTGCCATCCCCTCATGTCCCCTCCCCTCCCCTCCATTCCCCGTCTCCTTGCCGCCGTCCATCGCCCAGGCATGTCTGGAAATGAAAACCAAGAGTCGGCCGCTAGGTTAGGCACCTAATGACGTTGGTGATCCGGATCCCGCTCGGAGATGGATCCCGCGAGGCTTGAGAACACGGAGATGGGTCCTTTGCGGCTGGAGAGCACGAAATATCCTTCAAGTCTAGAGAGCACAGAGGACAACAAAACAGGGGAAGAGGAAGCGGGGTGCAGAGCTTTGGAGGTATGGAGCCCAGAGAAGGTGCCGTGCGTCCACATTAAAGGGTAAGAACTGTGATTTCTTTTCTGCATACCCCAATTAGCATTTCTAGTACCGTGTGATGGCAAGGATATGTGTTGGTAACCGCAGGACATCTGTACAGCTTGTCCTTGAGCATGATGCTTTGTCAAGCGAGCATGAAGGCACTAAAATGTGTGGTGGTGCGGATGATGATGAGAAAGCATATCCAGACGTGGCTGCTGGCCCTGATAGGATGGAGAGTAGGGAATATTTGGTTGATTCGAACTTTGAGCCTGACTATGGGACTGATGAGGAAGAGGAATGTGAAGATGTGGAAATGGGATGTAGATACAATGACGAAGACGAGGACAGGCCAGTGATACACTTTGACAGGGACAATCCTACAATTGATGAGGGGACTATCTTTGAGAATGTGGAGGACTGCAGATATGCAGTTGCAACCTATGCAATCAGAGTTGGCTTCGAATTTATCATTGAAAAGAGCGACCAAAAGAGATTTAGGGTGCACTATAGGGAAAGTAATGTGTGTAAATGGAGATTACATGCATCTCCAATGCAGGGTGGACACCCATTTCAGGTTGCAATAGCTACATTTAGTTTCATTCTTTCTCATATTTATTCTGCTGATAACTAGCTCTGAATTATTTGGATTCTTATCGAATGCAGATCAAAGTAAACACGAAAACTGCCCTAATACTTCTTTAAGTGATAAAATTAGACCGGCGACTACCAAGTGGATGCTACTACTGTACTTGACTGGGTGAGGCAGGATCATAACATTGGACCTACTGAACTCAGAGCAAAGATTAGCAAAAAGTTTAACATTCTAATTCCTTACCACAGAGTCTTTGATGGGAAGGAGATGGCTCTAGACTTCATTCAAGGCAAGTGGAATGAAAGTTTTCATATGTTGTATAGTTTCAAAGCTCAGGTAGAGAAAACATCACCTGATAGTGTTGTTGACATCGATTACGAGGTTGTGAATGGAAGAGAAAAGGTCTCGAGGGGGGTCAGGTATAAGCAAGAAGATAAGATATGCTTTAGGAGATGTTTTGTCTGCCTGGAGGCATGCTGGAAGGGGTTCCTAGACGGCTGCAGGCCATACTTGGCAATAGGCGCAATTTCTTTAACAGGGAAGTTCAGGGGACATGTTGCTTCTGCTTGTGCTTTGGACGTGCATAATTGGCTTCTACCCGTAGCTTATGCTGTTCTTGAGGGTGAATCAAATGAAAGCTGGACATGGTTCATGTAGAGACTATGGGCAGTAATTGGTCACCCTGAAGGCTTGGTAATACACATTGGTGCATGCGAGGGTCTTGAGAATGCTGTTGATGCTGTGTTTCCTGGGGTTGAGCATAGGGAATGCATGCGGCACCTTGCTACTAACTTCACGAAGAAGTTCAAAGGAAAGATCTTTGAAGAGGACTTCTGGCGATCAGCATACACATACACCCCAAGCACGCGTGCTACTTACTTGTAGAACATGTATGTAGTGCCAAAGGTGAAAAAATACCTTGAAGAACATCACACGAAGCTATGGGCCAGAAGCAAGTTTGGTGAGTTAAGCAAGGTGGATTTTGTTTGCAATAATTTGGCAGAGAGTTTCAATGATAAGATTTCGGGCATGAAGACACTTGGAATTGTTATTTTGTTGGATGCAATAAGACAGTGCATAATGGTGAAGATATATTTAAGGCAAAGAATTTGTGCAAGAAAATTTTTAAGCCATAAAATAGTTCCAAAGGTGGTTATGTTACTGAATGCAAGAACCATGTCAATGAGAACGATAAAGATGAGGATGGTCAGAAGTTCCAGAACATTGGCTGAGGTTTATGCAGAATACAAGCATGGAAGTGAACGGAGGTACCTCAGAGACATTGGAAAAAGACTTGTTCATGCAAAGGCGTGGCATCGTCCGCCATGTCACCATGCAATTTACTTCATCTTAAAGCTTATAGGTAGCAGAGCTGAAATAGAGAACTATGTCGACAACTATTTCTCCATGGACAAGTTTGCTGCAAATTATGCAGAAATGTACCACCTATGGCCGATGAAAATGATTGGGAGATTGTCGATCCAGGGTTCAAACTTCAACCACCAGTTCTTAGGAGGCCACCTGGGAGGCCTAGAAAGCTAAGGATCGAAGCCTCCACCGATAAAGGTTCAAGGCTAGGAGCTAGGAAAAGGAAATGCAAACATTGTGGCGGATTCGGCCATATCAAGAGGTTACACATGATATTGTCCCTGTTCACACCCCGGTGGCAGAAAATGAGGCTTCTCAGCCAAAACTGGAGGAAGAGCAGCGCGAAGACGAAGAACTTGAGGAAGTGCAGCAGGTGGAGGAAAACGGTGATGAGCACTCAGAGGAAAACGTATGTAAGCAGTCAATTTATGAAGAAGTGGAGGTGCCGGCGAGAAAAGGGTGTGAAAAGAAACAAAAGGGTAAGCAGAACGGGGAGGAAAGGGCAAATAATGGAGGTGTATTAGAATATGAAGAAGTTGCAGGGGTGATTGAGGATGTTCTTGAGGATCTTTTGGCTAACTGCAGGAGAAATAATAAATCCCTGCTAATTTCATCTTTGTATGATTCTCCAGATGAAAGGTAAGCTTAAAAATTGTTTTATTTGCCATTTTATAATTTTTATCCTCAACAACTGATGCTTAATGCAGCGTGGGCTAGCAGACTAATAAGAGGAGCAGAAAAATGCGGGTACAGTAACGTAGTATGTTGAATTATATCATTGAAATTAACTAGTCGTGTTGTGTTTATTTATATCTGGCGCGTGCAACGTGTCTGTGATGGGGTCATGTGGACCAGATTACAATTTTTTAAATATTATTACATTAATTTTTTACCTGCGTATGGACGCAGCTACTAGTTCCCATCTCCCTTGATTCCCATCTCCTCTGGCGCACTCCAGAATTATGGTTGTGCCATCAAGTAGCAGAGTCAGCGTATTGTCCCATCAGATGTGAACGCAATGACTTTGTTTGTTCAGCATTTGATGACTTTTGATTAGTTTGAAAGACAGAGAAACCTAAAACATGTATCTAGATATGTTTTGGGTATAGACTCATTTATTAAATATCTAAAAAAACTAAGTCAGTTATATCTGGACAGGAGTAGTACACTATTACAACACGCTCAATCCCTTCTCCTCTAGCGCACTCCAAATTATGGCTGTGCCATCAAGTGCTGGGAGCAGAGTCAGCATATTGTCCCATCCGATATGCTAGGAACGCGTGAACTTTATTTTCAGGATCGGACGAGTTTCGACTAGTTTCAAAGACAAAGACAACTAAAACATGGCCAACATATATAGATTATGACGATAATCGACTATGACTCAAGTGACCCAGATCCAAAGAGGGCATTAAGATACCGTACATAGATTTAATTTATTCTTAAGTGGCCCTAATCGACTATGACGCTCCCGCAGTCTCCATCATTGACGATGTTGTCCGTGTTGCCGCCAGCCTCCTCCGCGTCGGAATCAATGCCGACGTTCCCGGCAGTGTTCCTCCTCCTCATGGATTCTTCACGACGCGCCGTATCGATAACGGTAGAGGTCGTACGCCTAGGAACTGCCCAGAAGCGTTGCCTCCCTTCGGGGTTGCGCAGATCCGGGTGGATCTCCCGCCGGTGGGTTCCGCACAGCTCAATCAACGTAGCCCTCTCTTTCTTGAATAGGTTTCACCAGTACGCGCTCATGCGCGAGTATCGTGCCATTGCCCTCTTCCGCTCCAGCAGCTGGCGGTGGTGCTCCTCGATCTGCCTCGCCAACGCATTGTCGCGCAAGAGCGGCGTGACCGGAACCCCGACGTAGCTGAGCTCGAAGCCGGCCGGAAGCCTCGCGAACGGCAGCGCGAGTATGTCGTAGTGGGCGAACATCTGATCCTCGTGCAAGCTGAGTTTGGGCCTCTCCCTCTCCATGGCGATGAAGGAACACGATCTGAGCTTCGGCCCCGAGGTTAAGGGGATAAGGGCAAGAACGTAGGCCCAACATCGTTGCCACTTCCAATCAGTTCGCAGAATAGACTTCTCACGGATCGCCCTCGTGAAGGACATCCTTATCGTCCAATGACCCCAATCCAGTGGTGCCTAACAATCGAGGATCGGGTCTTCTAGAAGCCCGGAGATGTTGCTGGTTAGCTCTGCGTCCTGATTGTTTGTGGCCAATGGTTGTCGTTGAAAATAATACACATTTCAATGACACTGGTGGATCCATATGTGGTTTGTGAAAAGAACAGACATGTAATGAATCTAGATGTGGTTAATGAGAAGAACACACATGCAATGACACTGGTGGATCCATATGTGGATTGTGAAAATAACACACATGCAATGACTCTAGCTGTTGTTAGTAAAAATAACCATATGCAATGACACTGGTGGATCCATGTGTGGTCTCTGAAGAGAACACACATTTCAATGACACTTGTGGATCCAGATGTGGTCTGTGAAAAGAATAGTCATGAAATGACTCCAGCTGTTGTTAATGAAAGAACACACATTTCATTGACAATCGTGGATCCATATGTGGTCTGTGAAAAGAACACACATGCAATGACTTTAGTTGTTGTTAGTAAATAGAAGACACATGCAATGACTCTAGTTGTGGTTAATGAGAAGAACACACATGCAATGACACTGGTGGATCCATATGTGGATTATGAAAATAACACACATGCAATAACTCTAGTTGTTGTTAGTAAAAAGAACACACATACAATGACACTGGTGGATCCATGTGTGGTCTGTGAAGAGAACACACATGCAATGACACTGATGGATCCATATGTGGTCTGTGAAAAGAATAGTCATGAAATGACTCCAGGTGTGGTCTCTGAGAAGAACACACATCTCATTGACAATGGTGGATCCATATGTGGTCTATGAAAAGAACACACATGCAATGACTCTAGTTGTTGTTAGTAAAAAGAACACACATGCAATGACACTGGTGGATCCATGTGTGGTCTCTGAAGAGAACACACATGCAATGACAACGGTGGATCCATATGTGGATTCTGAAAATAACACACATGCAATGACTCTAGTTGTTGTTAGTAAAAAGAACACACATGCAATCCAACTAGTGGATCCATGTGCGGTCTCTGAAGAGAACACACATTTCAATGACACTGGTGGATCCAGATGTGGTCTATGAAAAGAATAGTCATGAAATGACTCCAGTTGTTGTTAGTAAAAAGGACAAACAAGCAATGACACTGGTGGATCCATGTGTGGTCTCTGAAGAGAACACACATGCAATGACTTTAGATGTGGTTAATGAGAAGGACACACATGCAATGACACTGGTGGATCCATAGGTCGATTGTGAAAAGAACACGCATGCAATGACTCTAGTTGTTGTTAGTAAAACGAACACACATGCAATGACACTGGTGGATCCATGTCTGGTCTGTAAAGAGAACACACATTTCAATGACAATGCTGGATCCATATGTGGTTTTTGAAAAGAATACTCATCCAGTGACTCCAGATGTGGTCTCTGTGAAGAACACACATACAATGACACTGGTGGTTCCATATGTGGTCTATGAAAAGAACAAACATGCAATAACTCTGGATATGGTTAATGAGAAGAACACACATGCCATGACATTGGTGGATCCATAGGTGGACTGTGAAAAGAACGCACATGTAATGAAGTATGGTGGAACCACATGCAATGACACTGGTGGATCCATGTGTGGTCTATGAAGACAACACACATTTCAATAACACTGGTGGATCCATATGTGGTCGGTGAAAAGAATAGACATGAAACAACTCCAGATGTGGTTAATGGAAGAACACACATTTCAATGACAATGGTGGATCCATATGTGGTCTGTGAAAAGAACACACATGCAATGACTCTAGATGTGGTTAATGAGAAGAACACACATGCAATGACACTGGTGGATCCATATGTGGATTGTGAAAATAACACACAAGCAATGACTCTAGTTGTTGGTAGTAAAAAGAACACACATGCAATGATACTGGTGGATCCATGTGTGGTCTCTGGAGAGAACACACATTTCCATGACACCGGTGGATCCATATGTGGTCTTTGAAAAGAACAGTCATGAAATGACTCCAGGTGTTGTTAAAAAGAATACACATTTCAATGACAATGGTGGTTCCATGTGTGGTATGTGAGAAGAACACACATGCAATGACACTGGTGGATCCATAGGTGGATTGTGAAAAGAACACACATGCAATGACTCTAGTTGTTGTTAGTAAAAAGAACACACATGCAATGACACTGGTGGATCCATGTGTGGTCTCTGAAGAGAACACACATTTCAATGACACCGGTGGATCCATATGTGGTCTTTGAAAAGAACAGTCATGAAATGACTCAAGATGTGGTCTCTGAGAAGAACACACATTTCAATGACAATGGTGGTTCCATATCTGGTTTGTGAAAAGAACACACATGCAATGACTCTAGCTGTGGTTCATGAGAAGAACACACATGCAATGACACTAGTGGACCCATATGTGGATTGTGAAAACAACACACATGCAATGAACTCTGGTGGAACCACATGCAATGACACTGGTGGATCCATGTGTGGCATGTGAAGAGAACACACATGCAATGAACTCTGGTGGATCCATATGTGGTCTGTGAAAAGAATAGTCATTAAATGACTCCAGGTGTGATTAATGAAAGAATACACATTTCAATGACAATGGTGGATCCATATGTGGTCTGTGAAAAGAACACACATGCAATGACTCTAGCTATGGTTAATGAGAAGAACACACATGCAATGACACTGGTGGATCCATATGTTGGTTGTGAAAATAACACACATGCGATGACTCTAGTTGTTGTTAGTAAAAAGAACACACATGCAATGACACTGGTGGATCCATGTGTGGTCTCTGAAGAGAACACACATTTCAATGACACTTGTGGATCCGGATGTGATCTGTGAAAAGAATAGTCATGAAATGACTCAAGTTGTGGTTAATGAAAGAACACACATTTCATTGACAATCGTGGATCCATATGTTGTCTATGAAAAGAACACATATGCAATGACTCTGGTGGATCCATGTGTGGTCTCTAAAGAGAACACACATTTCAATGACAATGGTGGATCCATATGTGGTTTGTGAAAAGAACACTCATCCAGTGACTCTAGATGTGGTCTCTGAGAAGAACACACATGCAATGACACTGGTGGTTCCATATGTGGTCTGTGAAAAGAACACACATGCAATGACTTTAGTTGTGGTTAATGAGAAGAACACACATGGAATGACACTGGTGGATCCATAGGTGGATTGTGAAAAGAACACACATGTAATGAACTCTAGTGGAACCACATGCAATGACACTGGTGGATCCATGTGTGGTCTGTGAAGAGAACACACATTTCAATGACACTTGTGGATCCATATGAGGTCTGTGAAAAGAATAGACATGAAACGACTCCAGTTGTGGTTAACGAAAGAACACACATTTCATTGAAAATCGTGGATCCATATGTGGTCTATGAAAAGAACACACATGTAATGACTCTAGCTGTGGTTAATGAGAAGAACACACATGCAATGACACTGGTGGATCCATATGTGGATTGTGAAAATAACACACGTGCAATAACTCTAGTTGTTGTTAGTAAAAACAACACACATGCAATGACACTGGTGGATCCATGTGTGGTCTCTGAAGAGAACACACATTTCAATGACACCGGTGGATCCATCTGTGGTCTTTGAAAAGAACAGTCATGAAATGACTCAAGATGTGGTTAATGAAAGAATTAACATTTCAATGACAATGGTGGTTCCATATGTGGTCTATGAAAAGAACACACATGTAATGACTCTAGTTGTTGTTAGTAAAAAGAACACACATGCAATGACTCTAGCTGTGGTTAATGAGAAGAACACACATGCAATGACACTGGTGGATCCATATGTGGATTGTGAAAATAACACACATGCAATAACTCTAGTTGTTGTTAGTAAAAATAAAACACATGCAATGACACTGGTGGATCAAAGTATGGTCTGTGAAGAGAACACACATGCAATGACACTGATGGATCCATATGTGGTCTGTGAAAAGAATAGTGATGAAATGACTCTAGGTGTGGTCTCTGAGAAGAACACATATCTCATTGACAATGGTGGATCCATATGTGGTCTGTGAAAAGAACACACATGCAATGACTCTAGTTGTTGTTAGTAAAAAACACATGCAATGACACTGGTGGATCCATGTGTGGTCTCTGAAGAGAACACACATGCAATGACACTGGTGTATACATATGTAGATTGTGAAAATAACACACATGCAATGACTCTAGTTGTTGTTAGTAAGAAGAATACACATGCAATGACACTGGTGGATCCATGTGCGGTCTGTGAAGAGAACACACATTTCAATGACACTGGTGGATCCAGATGTGGTCTGTGAAAAGAATAGTCATGAAATGACTCTAGTTGTTGTTAGTAAAAAGAACAAACACGCAATGACACTGGTGGATCCATGTGTGGTCTCTGAAGAGAACACACATGCAATGACTCTAGATGTGGTTAATGAGAAGAACACACATGCAATGACACTGGTGGATCCATAGGTCGATTATGAAAAGAACACACATGCAATGACTCTAGTTGTTGTTAGTAAAAAGAACACACATGAAATGACACTGGTGGATCCATGTGTGGTCTCCAAAGAGAACACACATTTCAATGACAATGGTGGATCCATATGTGGTGTTTGAAAAGAACACTCATCCAGTGACTCCAGATGTGGTCTCTGAAAAGAACACATTTAATTGACAATGGTGGTTCCATATGTGGTTTGTGAAAAGAACACACATGCAATGACTCTAGCTGTGGTTAATGAGAAGAACACACATGCAATGACACTGGTGGATCCATATGTGGGTTGTGAAAATAACACACATGCAATGACTCCAGTGGTTGTTAGTAAAAAGAACACACATGCAATGACACTGGTGGATCCATGTGTGGTCTCTGAAGAGAACACACATTTCAATGACACTTGTCGATCCAGATGTGGTCTATGAAAAGAATAGTCATGAAATTACTCCAGTTGTGGTTAATGAAAGAACACACATTTCATTGACAATCGTGGATCCATATGTGGTCTGTGAAAAGAAAACACATGCAATGACTCTGGTGGATCCATGTGTGGTCTCTAAAGAGAACACACATTTGAATGACAATGGTGGATCCATATGTGGTTTGTGAAAAGAACACTCATCCAGTGACCCCCAGATGTGGTCTTTGAGAAGAACACACATGCAATGACACTGGTGGTTCCATATGTGGTCTGTGAAAAGAACACACATGTAATGACTCTAGCTGTGGTTAATGAGAACAACACACATGCAATGACACTGGTGGATCCATATGTGGATTGTGAAAATAACACACGTGCAATAACTCTAGTTGTTGTTAGTAAAAACAACACACATGCAATGACACTGGTGGATCCATGTGTGGTCTCTGAAGAGAACACACATTTCAATGACACCGGTGGATCCATCTGTGGTCTTTGAAAAGAACAGTCATGAAATGACTCAAGATGTGGTTAATGAAAGAATTAACATTTCAATGACAATGGTGGTTCCATATGTGGTCTATGAAAAGAACACACATGTAATGACTCTAGTTGTTGTTAGTAAAAAGAACACTCATGCAATGACTCTAGCTGTGGTTAATGAGAAGAACACACATGCAATGACACTGGTGGATCCATATGTGGATTGTGAAAATAACACACATGCAATAACTCTAGTTGTTGTTAGTAAAAATAACACACATGCAATGACACTGGTGGATCAAAGTATGGTCTGTGAAGAGAACACATATGCAATGACACTGATGGATCCATATGTGGTCTGTGAAAAGAATAGTGATGAAATGACTCTAGGTGTGGTCTCTGAGAAGAACACATATCTCATTGACAATGGTGGATCCATATGTGGTCTGTGAAAAGAACACACATGCAATGACTCTAGTTGTTGTTAGTAAAAAACACATGCAATGACACTGGTGGATCCATGTGTGGTCTCTGAAGAGAACACACATGCAATGACACTGGTGTATACATATGTGGATTGTGAAAATAACACACATGCAATGACTCTAGTTGTTGTTAGTAAGAAGAATACACATGCAATGACACTGGTGGATCCATGTGCGGTCTGTGAAGAGAACACACATTTCAATGACACTGGTGGATCCAGATGTGGTCTGTGAAAAGAATAGTCATGAAATGACTCTAGTTGTTGTTATTAAAAAGAACAAACACGCAATGACACTGGTGGATCCATGTGTGGTCTCTGAAGAGAACACACATGCAATGACTCTAGATGTGGTTAATGAGAACAACACACATGCAATGACACTGGTGGATCCATAGGTCGATTATGAAAAGAACACACATGCAATGACTCTAGTTGTTGTTAGTAAAAAGAACACACATGCAATGACACTGGTGGATCCATGTGTGGTCTCCAAAGAGAACACACATTTCAATGACAATGGTGGATCCATATGTGGTGTTTGAAAAGAACACTCATCCAGTGACTCCAGATGTGGTCTCTGAAAAGAACACATTTAATTGCCAATGGTGGTTCCATATGTGGTTTGTGAAAAGAACACACATGCAATGACTCTAGCTGTGGTTAATGAGAAGAACACACATGCAATGACACTGGTGGATCCATAGGTGGATTGTGAAAAGAACACACATGCAATGAACTCTGGTGGAATCACATGCAATGACACTAGTGAATCCATGTGTGGCACGTGAAGAGAACACACATGCAATGAACTCTGGTGGATCCATATGTGGTCTATGAAAAGAATAGTCATGAAATGACTCTAGGTGTGGTTAATGAAAGAATACATATTTCAATGACAATGGTGGATCCATATGTGGTTTGTGAAAAGAACACACATGCAATGACTCTAGCTGTGGTTAATGAGAAGAACACACATGCAATGACACTGGTGGATCCATATGTGGGTTGTGAAAATAACACACATGCAATGACTCCAGTTGTTGTTAGTAAAAAGAACACACATGCAATGACACTGGTGGATCCATGTGTGGTCTCTGAAGAGAACACACATTTCAATGACACTTGTCGATCCAGATGTGGTATGTGAAAAGAATAGTCATGAAATGACTCCAGTTGTGGTTAATGAAAGAACACACATTTCATTGACAATCGTGGATCCATATGTGGTCTGTGAAAAGAACACACATGCAATGACTCTGGTGGATCCATGTGTGGTCTCTAAAGAGAACACACATTTGAATGACAATGGTGGATCCATATGTGGTTTGTGAAAAGAACACTCATCCAGTGACCCCCAGATGTGGTCTCTGAGAAGAACACACATGCAATGACACTGGTGGTTCCATATGTGGTCTGTGAAAAGAACACACATGCAATGACTTTAGCTGTGGTTAATGAGAAGAACACACATGCAATGACACTGGTGTATCCATAGGTGGATTGTGAAAAGAACACACATGCAATGAACTCTGGTGGAACCACATGCAATGACACTGGTGGATCCATGTGTGGTCTCTGAAGAGAACACACATTTCAATGACACTTGTCGATCCAGATGTGGTCTGTGAAAAGAATAGTCATGAAATTACTCCAGTTGTGGTTAATGAAAGAACACACATTTCATTGACAATCGTGGATCCATATGTGGTCTGTGAAAAGAACACACATGCAATGACCCTGGTGGATCCATGTGTGGTCTCTAAAGAGAACACACATTTGAATGACAATGGTGGATCCATATGTGGTTTGTGAAAAGAACACTCATCCAGTGACCCCCAGATGTGGTCTCTGAGAAGAACCCACATGCAATGACACTGGTGGTTCCATAAGTGGTCTGTGAAAAGAACACACATGTAATGACTCTAGCTGTGGTTAATGAGAAGAACACACATGCAATGACACTGGTGGATCCATATGTGGATTGTGAAAATAACACACGTGCAATAACTCTAGTTGTTGTTAGTAAAAACAACACACATGCAATGACACTGGTGGATCCATGTGTGGTCTCTGAAGAGAACACACATTTCAATGACACCGATGGATCCATCTGTGGTCTTTGAAAAGAACAGTCATGAAATGACTCAAGATGTGGTTAATGAAAGAATTAACATTTCAATGACAATGGTGGTTCCATATGTGGTCTATGAAAAGAACACACATGTAATGACTCTAGTTGTTGTTAGTAAAAAGAACACACATGCAATGACTCTAGCTGTGGTTAATGAGAAGAACACACATGCAATGACACTGGTGGATCCATATGTGGATTGTGAAAATAACACACATGCAATAACTCTAGTTGTTGTTAGTAAAAATAACACACATGCAATGACACTGGTGGATCAAAGTATGGTTTGTGAAGAGAACACACATGCAATGACACTGATGGATCCATATGTGGTCTGTGAAAAGAATAGTTGTGAAATGACTCTAGGTGTGGTCTCTGAGAAGAACACATATCTCATTGACAATGGTGGATCCATATGTGGTCTGTGAAAAGAACACACATGCAATGACTCTAGTTGTTGTTAGTAAAAAACACATGCAATGACACTGGTGGATCCATGTGTGGTCTCTGAAGAGAACACACATGCAATGACACTGGTGTATACATATGTGGATTGTGAAAATAACACACATGCAATGACTCTAGTTGTTGTTAGTAAGAAGAATACACATGCAATGACACTGGTGGATCCATGTGCGGTCTGTGAAGAGAACACACATTTCAATGACACTGGTGGATCCAGATGTGGTCTGTGAAAAGAATAGTCATGAAATGACTCTAGTTGTTGTTAGTAAAAAGAACAAACACGCAATGACACTGGTGGATCCATGTGTGGTCTCTGAAGAGAACACACATGCAATGACTCTAGATGTGGTTAATGAGAAGAACACACATGCAATGACACTGGTGGATCCATAGGTCGATTATGAAAAGAACGCACATGCAATGACTCTAGTTGTTGTTAGTAAAAAGAACACACATGCAATGACACTGGTGGATCCATGTGTGGTCTCCAAAGAGAACACACATTTCAATGACAATGGTGGATCCATATGTGGTGTTTGAAAAGAACACTCATCCAGTGACTCCAGATGTGGTCTCTGAAAAGAACACATTTAATTGACAATGGTGGTTCCATATGTGGTTTGTGAAAAGAACACACATGCAATGACTCTAGCTGTGGTTAATGAGAAGAACACACATGCAATGACACTGGTGGATCCATAGGTGGATTGTGAAAAGAACACAAATGGAATGAACTCTGGTGGAACCACATGCAATGACACTAGTGAATCCATGTGTGGCACGTGAAGAGAACACACATGCAATGAACTCTGGTGGATCCATATGTGGTCTATGAAAAGAATAGTCATGAAATGACTCTAGGTGTGGTTAATGAAAGAATACATATTTCAATGACAATGGTGGATCCATATGTGGTTTGTGAAAAGAACACACATCCAATGACTCTAGCTGTGGTTAATGAGAAGAACACACATGCAATGACACTGGTGGATCCATATGTGGGTTGTGAAAATAACACATGCAATGACTCCAGTTGTGTTAGTAAAAAGAACACACATGCAATGACACTGGTGGATCCATGTGTGGTCTCTGAAGAGAACACACATTTCAATGACACTTGTCGATCCAGATGTGGTCTATGAAAAGAATAGTCATGAAATGACTCCAGTTGTGGTTAATGAAAGAACACACATTTCATTGACAATCGTGGATCCATATGTGGTCTGTGAAAAGAACACACATGCAATGACTCTGGTGGATCCATGTGTGTTCTCTAAAGAGAACACACATTTGAATGACAATGGTGGATCCATATGTGGTTTGTGAAAAGAACACTCATCCAGTGACCCCCAGATGTGGTCTCTGAGAAGAACACACATGCAATGACACTGGTGGTTCCATATGTGGTCTGTGAAAAGAACACACATGCAATGACTTTAGCTGTGGTTAATGAGAAGAACACACATGCAATGACACTGGTGGATCCATATGTGGATTGTGAAAATAACACACGTGCAATAACTCTGGTGGAACCACATGCAATGACACTGGTGGATCCATGTGTGGTCTGTAAAGAGAACACACATTTCAATGACACTTGTGGATCCATATGAGGTCTGTGAAAAGAATAGACATGAAACGACTCCAGTTCTGGTTAACGAAAGAACACATATTTCATTGAAAATCGTGGATCCATATGTGGTCTGTGAAAACAACACACATGCAATGACTCTAGCTGTGGTTAACGAGAAGAACACACATGCAATGACACTGGTGGATCCATATGTGGATTGTGAAAATAACACACATGCAATAACTCTAGTTGTTGTTAGTAAAAACAACACACATGCAATGACACTGGTGGATCCATGTGTGGTCTCTAAAGAGAACACACATTTCAATGACACCGGTGGATCCATATGTGGTCTTTGAAAAGAACAGTCATGAAATGACTCAAGATGTGGTTAATGAAAGAATACACATTTCAATGACAATGGTGGTTCCATATGTGGTATGTGAAAAGAACACACATGTAATGACTCTAGTTGTTGTTATTAAAAAGAACACACATGCAATGACTCTAGCTGTGGTTAATGAGAAGAACACACATGCAATGACACTGGTGGATCCATATGTGGATTGTGAAAATAACACACGTGCAATAACTCTAGTTGTTGTTAGTAAAAACAACACACATGCAATGACACTGGTGGATCCATGTGTGGTCTCTGAAGAGAACACACATTTCAATGACACCGATGGATCCATCTGTGGTCTTTGAAAAGAACAGTCATGAAATGACTCAAGATGTGGTTAATGAAAGAATTAACATTTCAATGACACTGGTGGATCCATATGTTGTATGTGAAAATAACACACATGCAATGACTCCAGTTGTTGTTAGTAAAAAGAACACACATGGAATGACTCTAGCTGTGGTTAATGAGAAGAACACACATGCAATGACACTGGTGGATCCATAGGTGGATTGTGAAAAGAACACACATGCAATAACTCTAGTTGTTGTTAGTAAAAATAACACACATGCAATGACACTGGTGGATCAAAGTATGGTTTGTGAAGAGAACACACATGCAATGACACTGATGGATCCATATGTGGTCTGTGAAAAGAATAGTGATGAAATGACTCTAGGTGTGGTCTCTGAGAAGAACACATATCTCATTGACAATGGTGGATCCATATGTGGTCTGTGAAAAGAACACACATGCAATGACTCTAGTTGTTGTTAGTAAAAAACACATGCAATGACACTGGTGGATCCATGTGTGGTCTCTGAAGAGAACACACATGCAATGACACTGGTGTATACATATGTGGATTGTGAAAATAACACACATGCAATGACTCTAGTTGTTGTTAGTAAGAAGAATACACATGCAATGACACTGGTGGATCCATGTGCGGTCTGTGAAGAGAACACACATTTCAATGACACTGGTGGATCCAGATGTGGTCTGTGAAAAGAATAGTCATGAAATGACTCTAGTTGTTGTTAGTAAAAAGAACAAACACGCAATGACACTGGTGGATCCATGTGTGGTCTCTGAAGAGAACACACATGCAATGACTCTAGATGTGGTTAATGAGAAGAACACACATGCAATGACACTGGTGGATCCATAGGTCGATTATGAAAAGAACACACATGCAATGACTCTAGTTGTTGTTAGTAAAAAGAACACACATGCAATGACACTGGTGGATCCATGTGTGGTCTCCAAAGAGAACACACATTTCAATGACAATGGTGGATCCATATGTGGTGTTTGAAAAGAACACTCATCCAGTGACTCCAGATGTGGTCTCTGAAAAGAACACATTTAATTGACAATGGTGGTTCCATATGTGGTTTGTGAAAAGAACACACATGCAATGACTCTAGCTGTGGTTAATGAGAAGAACACACATGCAATGACACTGGTGGATCCATAGGTGGATTGTGAAAAGAACACAAATGGAATGAACTCTGGTGGAACCACATGCAATGACACTAGTGAATCCATGTGTGGCACGTGAAGAGAACACACATGCAATGAACTCTGGTGGATCCATATGTGGTCTATGAAAAGAATAGTCATGAAATGACTCTAGGTGTGGTTAATGAAAGAATACATATTTCAATGACAATGGTGGATCCATATGTGGTTTGTGAAAAGAACACACATCCAATGACTCTAGCTGTGGTTAATGAGAAGAACACACATGGAATGACACTGGTGGATCCATATGTGGGTTGTGAAAATAACACACATGCAATGACTCCAGTTGTTGTTAGTAAAAAGAACACACATGCAATGACACTGGTGGATCCATGTGTGGTCTCTGAAGAGAACACACATTTCAATGACACTTGTCGATCCAGATGTGGTCTATGAAAAGAATAGTCATGAAATGACTCCAGTTGTGGTTAATGAAAGAACACACATTTCATTGACAATCGTGGATCCATATGTGGTCTGTGAAAAGAACACACATGCAATGACTCTGGTGGATCCATGTGTGGTCTCTAAAGAGAACACACATTTGAATGACAATGGTGGATCCATATGTGGTTTGTGAAAAGAACACTCATCCAGTGACCCCCAGATGTGGTCTCTGAGAAGAACACACATGCAATGACACTGGTGGTTCCATATGTGGTCTGTGAAAAGAACACACATGCAATGACTTTAGCTGTGGTTAATGAGAAGAACACACATGCAATGACACTGGTGGATCCATAGGTGGATTGTGAAAAGAACACACATGCAATGAACTCTGGTGGAACCACATGCAATGACACTGGTGGATCCATGTGTGGTCTGTAAAGAGAACACACATTTCAATGACACTTGTGGATCCATATGAGGTCTGTGAAAAGAATAGACATGAAACGACTCCAGTTCTGGTTAACGAAAGAACACATATTTCATTGAAAATCGTGGATCCATATGTGGTCTGTGAAAACAACACACATGCAATGACTCTAGCTGTGGTTAACGAGAAGAACACACATGCAATGACACTGGTGGATCCATATGTGGATTGTGAAAATAACACACATGCAATAACTCTAGTTGTTGTTAGTAAAAACAACACACATGCAATGACACTGGTGGATCCATGTGTGGTCTCTAAAGAGAACACACATTTCAATGACACCGGTGGATCCATATGTGGTCTTTGAAAAGAACAGTCATGAAATGACTCAAGATGTGGTTAATGAAAGAATACACATTTCAATGACAATGGTGGTTCCATATGTGGTATGTGAAAAGAACACACATGTAATGACTCTAGTTGTTGTTATTAAAAAGAACACACATGCAATGACTCTAGCTGTGGTTAATGAGAAGAACACACATGCAATGACACTGGTGGATCCATATGTGGATTGTGAAAATAACACACGTGCAATAACTCTAGTTGTTGTTAGTAAAAACAACACACATGCAATGACACTGGTGGATCCATGTGTGGTCTCTGAAGAGAACACACATTTCAATGACACCGATGGATCCATCTGTGGTCTTTGAAAAGAACAGTCATGAAATGACTCAAGATGTGGTTAATGAAAGAATTAACATTTCAATGACAATGGTGGTTCCATATGTGGTCTATGAAAAGAACACACATGTAATGACTCTAGTTGTTGTTAGTAAAAAGAACACACATGCAATGACTCTAGCTGTGGTTAATGAGAAGAACACACATGCAATGACACTGGTGGATCCATATGTGGATTGTGAAAATAACACACATGCAATAACTCTAGTTGTTGTTAGTAAAAATAACACACATGCAATGACACTGGTGGATCAAAGTATGGTTTGTGAAGAGAACACACATGCAATGACACTGATGGATCCATATGTGGTCTGTGAAAAGAATAGTGATGAAATGACTCTAGGTGTGGTCTCTGAGAAGAACACATATCTCATTGACAATGGTGGATCCATATGTGGTCTGTGAAAAGAACACACATGCAATGACTCTAGTTGTTGTTAGTAAAAAACACATGCAATGACACTGGTGGATCCATGTGTGGTCTCTGAAGAGAACACACATGCAATGACACTGGTGTATACATATGTGGATTGTGAAAATAACACACATGCAATGACTCTAGTTGTTGTTAGTAAGAAGAATACACATGCAATGACACTGGTGGATCCATGTGCGGTCTGTGAAGAGAACACACATTTCAATGACACTGGTGGATCCAGATGTGGTCTGTGAAAAGAATAGTCATGAAATGACTCTAGTTGTTGTTAATAAAAAGAACAAACACGCAATGACACTGGTGGATCCATGTGTGGTCTCTGAAGAGAACACACATGCAATGACTCTAGATGTAGTAAATGAGAATAACACAAATGCAATGACAATGTTGGATACATAGGTAGATTATGAAAAGAACACACATGCAATGACTCTAGTTGTTGTTAGTAAAAAGAACACACATGCAATGACACTGGTGGATCCATGTGTGGTCTCCAAAGAGAACACACATTTCAATGACAATGGTGGATCCATATGTGGTGTTTGAAAAGAACACTCATCCAGTGACTCCAGATGTGGTCTCTGAAAAGAACACATTTAATTGACAATGGTGGTTCCATATGTGGTTTGTGAAAAGAACACACATGCAATGACTCTAGCTGTGGTTAATGAGAAGAACACACATGCAATGACACTGGTGGATCCATAGGTGGATTGTGAAAAGAACACAAATGGAATGAACTCTGGTGGAACCACATGCAATGACACTAGTGAATCCATGTGTGGCACGTGAAGAGAACACACATGCAATGAACTCTGGTGGATCCATATGTGGTCTATGAAAAGAATAGTCATGAAATGACTCTAGGTGTGGTTAATGAAAGAATACATATTTCAATGACAATGGTGGATCCATATGTGGTTTGTGAAAAGAACACACATCCAATGACTCTAGCTGTGGTTAATGAGAAGAACACACATGCAATGACACTGGTGGATCCATATGTGGGTTGTGAAAATAACACACATGCAATGACTCCAGTTGTTGTTAGTAAAAAGAACACACATGCAATGACACTGGTGGATCCATGTGTGGTCTCTGAAGAGAACACACATTTCAATGACACTTGTCGATCCAGATGTGGTCTATGAAAAGAATAGTCATGAAATGACTCCAGTTGTGGTTAATGAAAGAACACACATTTCATTGACAATCGTGGATCCATATGTGGTCTGTGAAAAGAACACACATGCAATGACTCTGGTGGATCCATGTGTGTTCTCTAAAGAGAACACACATTTGAATGACAATGGTGGATCCATATGTGGTTTGTGAAAAGAACACTCATCCAGTGACCCCCAGATGTGGTCTCTGAGAAGAACACACATGCAATGACACTGGTGGTTCCATATGTGGTCTGTGAAAAGAACACACATGCAATGACTTTAGCTGTGGTTAATGAGAAGAACACACATGCAATGACACTGGTGGATCCATAGGTGGATTGTGAAAAGAACACACATGCAATGAACTCTGGTGGAACCACATGCAATGACACTGGTGGATCCATGTGTGGTCTGTAAAGAGAACACACATTTCAATGACACTTGTGGATCCATATGAGGTCTGTGAAAAGAATAGACATGAAACGACTCCAGTTCTGGTTAACGAAAGAACACATATTTCATTGAAAATCGTGGATCCATATGTGGTCTGTGAAAACAACACACATGCAATGACTCTAGCTGTGGTTAACGAGAAGAACACACATGCAATGACACTGGTGGATCCATATGTGGATTGTGAAAATAACACACATGCAATAACTCTAGTTGTTGTTAGTAAAAACAACACACATGCAATGACACTGGTGGATCCATGTGTGGTCTCTAAAGAGAACACACATTTCAATGACACCGGTGGATCCATATGTGGTCTTTGAAAAGAACAGTCATGAAATGACTCAAGATGTGGTTAATGAAAGAATACACATTTCAATGACAATGGTGGTTCCATATGTGGTATGTGAAAAGAACACACATGTAATGACTCTAGTTGTTGTTATTAAAAAGAACACACATGCAATGACTCTAGCTGTGGTTAATGAGAAGAACACACATGCAATGACACTGGTGGATCCATATGTGGATTGTGAAAATAACACACGTGCAATAACTCTAGTTGTTGTTAGTAAAAACAACACACATGCAATGACACTGGTGGATCGAAGTGTGGTCTCTGAAGAGAACACACATGCAATGACACTGATGGATCCATATGTCATGGTGGTGTCACGGCAGATGCCATGGATAGGCTAAAGGTTGGGACTAATACACGCTAGGGGAATCCAGGGAGGGATAGTGGAGTGATTCTCCACACAGAAGATTGTATTGCTTTCCTTTCAAGATTACAAGTGCTCCTAGAGCTGTGTTGGCGAGAGGAGGAAGAAGGAGCTCTCTTACTCTCACCCACAGTTCACCCCTAGAACCTTAGCCAAATCGGTATAGAAGTAAACCCAACCCCCTCTACTGAAACCCTAGCCCCTCTTTTATAGAGTCGGCCTGGTCTCTGCCTAGGGAATACGTGGAGGCATAATCCTAAGAATATGCCTCCTCTCAAAGTGGTAACCCGACCGGGGTGCTTTTCCCCCTCGTCACACATGCTTTAGCTATGTGAGCCTCTGCGGCACCCGCGTCAGCCGACACGGGCGTCGTCACCCTTGTCGGCCATGACCCGGTGGTCCTGCACATGCTTGCTTCGCTCATGTAGTGCGTACCGGGCCTTCTTTTTGACCAGAGAGATTCCTTCCTTCTCCCAGAAGCTAAACGGGACCCGGATCATGGTAGATCCGGCTATACCTGTTCCTGCATACAAGTTAGACAAGCACTTCCGACTTACTCCTTAAGTCGGCTGATATAATGTTAGGCGACCCCCCTGGTCCGGGTTACTCCGTGATCCGCCTGCTGAGGTGACCTCCAAAGATCCGCTTTGGCCTTGCCGAACCTCGCCAATCGCCTTTATACCCTGAGTGACCCTACCCGGTTATCCCTAACATTAGTCCTCAAGCGGCGGTCTTCTTAGCCGCCTTGGCCGCTAAGGCCATATCAGGTTCATTTATGTTCGAGCCTTGGACGTTATTTCCGATTTAGCTCTTTATCTCAGATTATGTGGATTTACGTTCCCTTCGCACGTTCCAAGTTTTCACTTGTCGGCCGGGTTACCACTTTGACTCGGATCTCATGGATTTACGTTCCCTCTGCACATTCTAAGTTTTTACCTGCTGTCTGGGCTACCATGGCTCTATCCGGGCCTTGTTTCCTTCTTTCATACGCCAACCCATGTGGAGGCTAATCATTACGTTGTCTTATTTTAAGGGCCTACATAGTAACCGCCACAGTAATTGTCAGTTATCACTGTGCGAGGGTCACGTCACACCTGCCTTCTCGTTTACGGCACTAGTGCGTCATGTCATGGGATCGCCTCTGCCTTGTGGCCCTCCATGTGGCTCCTCACTGATTGGCTGAGGCAGTTGATACACGGCCACACATGTGGCTCATTTGCAGGGCGCGATCCCACTCACCCTCTTAGGGGGTGGTAAAATAGCGAGGCGCACTTTAGATTTTTCCTCTTCCGCGCCTCGCCCGTTGCTCTTCTTCTTCATCTTCCTCGCCTTGATGCTCCTAGCAGCAACTTGCCACTTTTCCCCGTGCCTCTGGATCGCAGCCACCGCTGCGCAACTTCCTCGCCAATCCAGGCCTCTGATCCCCGCCGCCGCTAGCGCTAGCGAGGGTAGCGAGGGTAGCGAGTACGAGATGACGGAGGAGGAGCTCGTCGTTGCCGAGCAAGAAATGGAGGAGGACACCTGCGACCGGCGGGCGGCGCGTGGCGGGTCATGGGTCGGTCAAGATGACCTTGATGACCTCTCCGACCAGACGCATCCTCGCCGCATCGCCGCCGCCCTCCTCCGCCTGGCCCCCTCACCCAATCCGGGTGAGTTTGTCGTGTTCTTGTCCCACTTCCAATGGGGGTTCGGCTTGTCGGTGAGCGACTTCCTCCGGGATTGGCTTAGCACCTACCACTTGCAGCCGCACCACCTTCCAGCCAACGCTATCACTTCTCTCTCTGCTTTTGCTTCTACGATCGAGGGCTACACCGGACTGTGGCCCACGAAGGAGCTGTGGATCCGGTTTTTCGGCCTTCGTCGCAACGTCATCCCCAACATCCAAGTTGAGTCGGAGGATAAGCTTCTCACCCAATTCGGAGCTGCGTCCATCTCACCCCGGAGGACTTACGTTTTCCCCCGGGTCACCGGGCTTGACTCCTGCAAAGGATGGACCCGGACCTTCTTCTATGTCAAGAACACGGGCACCGAAGATTTGATTCGGTTGCTCCCCTATACTCCGGGTCCACCTAACCCGGAATTTTGGGAGGAGATCTCCAAGAAGCCCATGGCTCTGGCCAACCAGGTTAACAAGAGGTTCGCGGAACTGAAGAAACTCGGATTGTGCAACGAGGATGCTATGATCACGTTAAACCGAATCTCTCCTCCCTAAAGCGCACCCACAAGGTGTGCCACATGAGTTTCGGCTGCGACCCCAACCGAACCTCCTCCTTCGAACTGAGCAACACGGAGATTTTTCGCCGACTTAAGGCTCTCTTCACCACCCACAAGGATTTCTCCGCTGAATGGACATGGGGAATTGAGCACTTTTGTCGTGACAGGACCCCTCCCGCGGTAAGCTTCGCCGGGGAAAACTTACTTCGGATTAAATATATGTCGGTTTTTGTTGTATAGTGATGAAAGAATAGTGATGAAATGACTCCAGGTGTGGTCTCTGAGAAGAACACATATCTCATTGACAATGGTGGATCCATATGTGGTCTGTGAAAAGAACACACATGCAATGACTCTAGTTGTTGTTAGTAAAAAAACACATGCAATGACACTGGTGGATCCATGTGTGGTCTTTGAAGAGAACACACATGCAATGACACTGGTGGATCCATATGTGGATTGTGAAAATAACACACATGCAATGACTCTAGTTGTTGTTAGTAAGAAGAATACACATGCAATGACACTGATGGATCCATGTGCGGTCTCTGAAGAGAACACACATTTCAATGACACTGGTGGATCCAGATGTGGTCTGTGAAAAGAATAGTCATGAAATGACTCTAGTTGTTGTTAGTAAAAAGAACAAACATGCAATGACACTGGTGGATCCATGTGTGGTCTCTAAACAGAACGCACATGCAATGACTCTAGATGTGGTTAATGAGAAGAACACACATGCAATGACACTGGTGGATCCATAGGTCGATTATGAAAAGAACACACATGCAATGACTCTACTTGTTGTTAGTAAAAAGAACACACATGCAATGACACTGGTGGATCCATGTGTGGTCTCCAAAGAGAACACACATTTCAATGACAATGGTGGATCCATATGTGGTTTGTGAAAAGAACACTCATCTAGTGACTCCAGATGTGGTCTCTGAGAAGAACACACATGCAATGACACTGGTGGTTCCATATGTGGTCTGTGAAAAGAACACACATGCAATGACTTTAGCTGTGGTTAATGAGAAGAAACCACATGCAATGACACTGGTGGATCCATAGGTCGATTGTGAAAAGAACACACATGCAATGAACTCTGGTGGAACCACATGCAATGACACAGGTGGATCCATGTGTGGCACGTGAAGAGAACACACATGCAATGAACTCTGGTGGATCCATATGTGGTCTATGAAAAGAATAGTCATGAAATGACTCTAGGTGTTGTTAATGAAAGAATACATATTTCATTGACAATGGTGGATCCATATGTGGTTTGTGAAAAGAACACACATGCAATGACTCTAGCTGTGGTTAATGAGAAGAACACACATGCAATAACACTGGTGGATCCATATGTGGGTTGTGAAAATAACACACATGCAATGACTCTAGTTGTTGTTAGAAAAAAGAACACACATGCCATGACACTTGTGGATCCATGTGTGGTCTCCGAAGAGAACACACATTTAAATGACAATGGTGGATCCATATGTGGTTTTTGAAAAGAACACTCATCCAGTGACTCCAGATGTGGTCTCTGAAAAGAACACATTTCAATGACAATGGTGGTTCCATATGTGGTTTGTGAAAAGAACACACATGCAATGACTCTAGCTGTGGTTAATGAGAAGAACACACATGCAATGACACTGGTGGATCCATAGGTGGATTGTGAAAAGAACACACATGCAATGAACTCTGGTAGAACCACATGCAATGACACTGGTGGATCCATGTGTGGCACGTGAAGAGAACACACATGCAATGAACTCTGGTGGATCCATATGTGGTCTATGAAAAGAATAGTCATGAAATGACTCTAGGTGTTGTTAATGAAAGAATACATATTTCAATGACAATGGTGGATCCATATGTGGTCTGTGAAAAGAACACACATGCAATGACTCTAGCTATTGTTAATGAGAAGAACACACATGCAATGACACTGGTGGATCCATATGTGGGTTGTGAAAATAACACACATGCAATGACTCTAGTTGTTGTTAGTAAAAAGAACACACATGCAATGACACTTGTGGATCCATGTGTGGTCTCTGAAGAGAACACACATTTCAATGACAATGGTGGATCCATATGTGGCTTTTGAAAAGAACACTCATCCAGTGAATCCAGATGTGGTCTCTGAAAAGAACACATTTCAATGACAATGGTGGTTCCATATGTGGTTTGTGAAAAGAACACACATGCAATGACTCTAGCTGTGGTTAATGAGAAGAACACACATGCAATGACACTGGTGGATCCATAGGTGGATTGTGAAAAGAACACACATGCAATGAACTCTGGTGGAACCATAGGCAATGACACTGGTGGATCCATTTGTGGCATGTGAAGAGAACACACATGCAATGAACTCTGGTGGATCCATATGTGGTCTATGAAAAGAATAGTCATGAAATGATTCTAGGTGTGGTTAATGAAAGAATACACATTTCTATGACAATGGTGGATCCATATGTGGTCTGTGAAAAGAACACACATGCAATGACTCTAGCTGTGGTTAATGAGAAGAACACACATGCAATGACACTGGTGGACCCATATGTGGGTTGTGAAAAGAACACACATTCAATGACTCTAGTTGTTGTTAGTAAAAAGAACACACATGCAATGACACTGGTGGATCCATGTGTGGTCTCTGAAGAGAACACACATTTCAATGACACTTGTGGATCCAGATGTGGTCTGTGAAAAGAATAGTCATGAAATGACTCCAATTGTGGTTAATGAAAGAACACACATTTCATTGACAATCGTGGATCCATATGTGGTCTGTGAAAAGACACACATGCAATGACTCTGGTGGATCCATGTGTGGTCTCCAAAGAGAACACACATTTCAATGACAATGGTGGATCCATATGTGGTTTGTGAAAAGAACACTCATCCAGTGACTCCAGATGTGTTCTCTGAGAAGAACACACATGCAATGACACTGGTGGTTCCATATGTGGTCTGTGAAAAGATAACACATGCAATGACTTTAGCAGTGGTTAATGAGAAGAACACACATGCAATGACACTAGTGGATCCATAGGTGGATTGTGGAAAGAACACACATGCAATGAACTCTGGTGGAACCACATGCAATGACACTGGTGGATCCATGTGTGGTCTATGAAGAGAACACACATTTCAATGACACTTGTGGATCCATATGAGGTCTATGAAAATAATAGACATGAAATGACTGCAGTTGTGGTTAACGAAAGAACACACATTTCATTGAAAATCTTGGAACCATATGTGGTCTGTGAAAAGAACACACATGAAATGACTCTAGCTTTGGTTAATGAGAAGAACACACATGCAATGACACTAGTGGATCCGTATGTGGATTGTGAAAATAACACACATGCAATAAATCTAGTTGTTGTTAGTAAAAACAACACACATGCAATGACATTGGTGGATCCATGTGTGGTCTCTGAAGAGAACACACATTTCAATGACACCGGTGGATCCATATGTTGTCTTTGAAAAGAACAGTCATGAAATGACTCAAGATGTGGTTAATGAAAGAATATCAATTTCAATGACAATGGTGGTTCCATATGTGGTCTGTGAAAAGAACACACATGTAATGACTCTAGTTGTTGTTAGTAAAAAGAACACACATGCAATGACTCTAGCTGCGGTTAATGAGAAGAACACACATGCAATGACACTGGTGGATCCATAGGTGGATTGTGAAAAGAACACACATGTAATAACTCTAGTTGTTGTTAGTAAAAATAACACATATGCAATGACACTGGTGGATCGAAGTGTGGTCTGTGAAGAGAACACACATGCAATGACACTGATGGATCCATATGTGGTCTGTGAAAAGAATAGTGATGAAATGACTCCAGGTGTGGTCTCTGAGAAGAACACATATCTCATTGACAATGGTGGATCCATATGTGGTCTGTGAAAAGAACACACATGCAATGACTCTAGTTGTTGTTAGTAAAAAACACATGCAATGACACTGGTGGATCCATATGTGGTCTGTGAAGAGAACACACATTTCAATGACAATGGTGGATCCATATGTGGTCTGTGAAAAGAACACACATGCAATGACTCTAGTTGTTGTTAGTAAAAAACACATGCAATGACACTGGTGGATCCATGTGTGGTCTCTGAAGAGAACACACATTTCAATGACAATGGTGGATCCATATGTGGTTTTTGAAAAGAACACTCATCTAGTGACTCCAGATGTGGTCTCTGAAAAGAACACATTTCAATGACAATGGTGGTTCCATATGTGGTTTGTGAAAAGAACACACATGCAATGAATCTAGCTGTGGCTAATGAGAAGAACACACATGCAATGACACTGGTGGATCCATGTGTGGCATGTGAAGAGAACACACATGCAATGAACTCTGGTGGATCCATATGTGGTCTGTGAAAAGAATAGTCATGAAATGACTCCAGGTGTGGTTAATAAAAGAATACACATTTCAATGACAATGGTGGATCCATATGTGGTCTGTGAAAAGAACACACATGCAATGACTCTAGCTGTGGTTAATGAGAAGAACACACATGCAATGACACTTGTGGATCCATATGTGGGTTGTGAAAATAACACACATGCAATGACTCTAGTTGTTGTTAGTAAAACGAACACACATGCAATGACACTGGTGGATCCATGTGTGGTCTCTGAAGAGAACAGACATTTCAATGACACTTGTGGATCCAGATGTGGTCTGTGAAAAGAATAGTCATGAAATGACTCAAGTTGTGGTTAATGAAAGAACACACATTTCATTGACAGTCGTGGATCCATATGTGGTCTGTGAAAAGAACACACATGCAATGACACTGGTGGATCCATAGGTGGAGTTTGAAAAGAACACACATGCAACGAACTCTGGTGGAACCATATGCAATGACACTGGTGGATCCATTTGTGGCATGTGAAGAGAACACACATGCAATGAACTCTCGTGGATCCATATGTGGTCTATAAAAAGAATAGTCATGAAATGATTCTAGGTGTGGTTAATGAAATAATACACATTTCTATGACAATGGTGGATCCATATGTGGTCTGTGAAAAGAACACACATGCAATGACTCTAGCTGTGGTTAATGAGAAGAACACACATGCAATGACACTGGTGGACCCATATGTGGGTTGTGAAAATAACACACATTCAATGACTCTAGTTGTTGTTAGTAAAAAGAACACACATGCAATGACACTGGTGGATCCATGTGTGGTCTCTGAAGAGAACACACATTTCAATGACACTTGTGGATCCAGATGTGGTCTGTGAAAAGAATAGTCATGAAATGACTCTAGTTGTGGTTAATGAAAGAACACACATTTCATTGACAATCGTGGATCCATATGTGGTCTGTGAAAAGAACACACATGCAATGACTCTGGTGGATCCATGTGTGGTCTCCAAAGAGAACACACATTTCAATGACAATGGTGGATCCATATGTGTTTGTGAAAAGAACACTCATCCAGTGACTCCAGATGTGTTCTCTGAGAAGAACACACATGCAATGACACTGGTGGTTCCATATGTGGTCTGTGAAAAAAACACACATGCAATGACTTTAGCAGTGGTTAATGAGAAGAACACACATGCAATGACACTAGTGGATCCATAGGTGGATTGTGAAAAGAACACACATGCAAGGAACTCTGGTGGAACCACATGCAATGACACTGGTGGATCCATGTGTGGTCTATGAAGAGAACACACATTTCAATGACACTTGTGGATCCATATGAGGTCTATGAAAAGAATAGACATGAAATGACTGCAGTTGTGGTTAACGAAAGAACACACATTTCATTGAAAATCTTGGAACCATATGTGGTCTGTGAAAAGAACACACATGAAATGACTCTAGCTGTGGTTAATGAGAAGAACACACATGCAATGACACTAGTGGATCTGTATGTGGATTGTGAAAATAACACACATGCAAAAACTCTAGTTGTTGTTAGTAAAAACAACACACATGCAATGACACTGGTGGATCCATGTGTGGTCTCTGAAGAGAACACACATTTCAATGACACCGGTGGATCCATATGTTGTCTTTGAAAAGAACAGTCATGAAATGACTCAAGATGTGGTTAATGAAAGAATACACATTTCAATGACAATGGTGGTTCCATATGTGGTCTGTGAAAAGAACACACATGCAATGACTCTAGTTGTTGTTAGTAAAAAGAACACACATGCAATGACTCTAGCTACGGTTAATGAGAAGAACACACATGCAATGACACTGGTGGATCCATAGGTGGATTGTGAAAAGAACACACATGTAATAACTCTAGTTGTTGTTAATAAAAATAACACATATGCAATGACACTGGTGGATCGAAGTGTGGTCTGTGAAGAGAACACACATGCAATGACACTGATGGATCCATATGTGGTCTGTGAAAAGAATAGTGATGAAATGACTCTAGGTGTGGTCTCTGAGAAGAACACATATCTCATTGACAATGGTGGATCCATATGTGGTCTGTGAAAAGAACACACATGCAATGACTCTAGTTGTTGTTAGTAAAAAACACACATGTAATGACACTGGTGGATCTATGTGTGGTCTCTGAAGAGAACACAAATGCAATGAAACTGGTGGTTCCATATGTGGATTGTGAAAATAACACACATGCAATGACTCTAGTTGTTGTTAGTAAAAAGAATACACATGCGATGACACTGGTGGATCCATGTGCGGTCTCTGAAGAGAACACACATTTCAATGACACTGGTGGATCCAGATGTGGTCTATGAAAAGAATAGTCATGAAATGACTCAAGTTGTTGTTAATAAAAAGAACAAACATGCAATGACACTGGTGGATCCATGTGTGTTCTCTGAAGAGAACACACATGCAATGACTCTACATGTGGTTAATGAGAAGAACACACATGCAATGACACTGGTGGATCCATAGGTCGATTATGAAAAGAACACACATGCGATGACTCTAGTTGTTGTTAGTAAAAAGAACACACATGCAATGACACTGGTGGATCCATGTGTGGTCTCTGAAGAGAACACACATTTCAATGACAATGGTGGATCCATATGTGGTTTTTGAAAAGAACACACATGAAATGACTCTAGCTGTGGTTAATGAGAAGAACACACATGCAATGACACTAGTGGATCCGTATGTGGATTGTGAAAATAACACACATGCAATAAATCTAGTTGTTGTTAGTAAAAACAACACACATGCAATGACACTGGTGGATCCATGTGTGGTCTCTGAAGAGAACACACATTTCAATGACACCGGTGGATCCATATGTTGTCTTTGAAAAGAACAGTCATGAAATGACTCAAGATGTGGTTAATGAAAGAATACACATTTCAATGACAATGGTGGTTCCATATGTGGTCTGTGAAAAGAACACACATGCAATGACTCTAGTTGTTTATAGTAAAAAGAACACACATGCAATGACTCTAGCTACGGTTAATGAGAAGAACACACATGCAATGACACTGGTGGATCCATAGGTGGATTGTGAAGAGAACACACATTTCATTGAAAATCTTGGAACCATATGTGGTCTGTGAAAAGAACACACATGAAATGACTCTAGCTGTGGTTAATGAGAAGAACACACATGCAATGACACTAGTGGATCCGTATGTGGATTGTGAAAATAACACACATGCAATAAATCTAGTTGTTGTTAGTAAAAACAACACACATGCAATGACACTGGTGGATCCATGTGTGGTCTTTGAAGAGAACACACATTTCAATGACACCGGTGGATCCATATGTTGTCTTTGAAAAGAACAGTCATGAAATGACTCAAGATGTGGTTAATGAAAGAATACACATTTCAATGACAATGGTGGTTCCATATGTGGTCTGTGAAAAGAACACACATGCAATGACTCTAGTTGTTGTTAGTAAAAAGAACACACATGCAATGACTCTAGCTGCGGTTAATGAGAAGAACACACATGCAATGACACTGGTGGATCCATAGGTGGATTGTGAAAAGAACACACATGTAATAACTCTAGTTGTTGTTAGTAAATATAACACATATGCAATGACACTGGTGGATCGAAGTGTGGTCTGTGAAGAGAACACACATGCAATGACACTGATGGATCCATATGTGGTCTGTGAAAAGAATAGTGATGAAATGACTCCAGGTGTGGTCTTTGAGAAGAACACATATCTCATTGATAATGGTGGATCCATATGTGGTCTGTGAAAAGAACACACATGCAATGACTCTAGTTGTTGTTAGTAAAAAACACACATGCAATGACACTGGTGGATCTATGTGTGGTCTCTGAAGAGAACACAAATGCAATGAAACTGGTGGTTCCATATGTGGATTGTGAAAATAACACACATGCAATGACTCTAGTTGTTGTTAGTAAAAAGAATACACATGCGATGACACTGGTGGATCCATGTGCGGTCTCTAAAGAGAACACACATTTCAATGACACTGGTGGATCCAGATGTGGTCTGTGAAAAGAATAGTCATGAAATGACTCAAGTTGTTGTTAATAAAAAGAACAAACATGCAATGACACTGGTGGATCCATGTGTGTTCTCTGAAGAGAACACACATGCAATGACTCTAGATGTGGTTAATGAGAAGAACACACATGCAATGACACTGGTGGATCCATAGGTCGATTATGAAAAGAACACACATGCGATGACTCTAGTTGTTGTTAGTAAAAAGAACACACATGCAATGACACTGGTGGATCCATGTGTGGTCTCTGAAGAGAACATACATTTCAATGACAATGGTGGATCCATATGTGGTTTTTGAAAAGAACACTCATCTAGTGACTCCAGATGTGGTCTCTGAAAAGAACACATTTCAATGACAATGGTGGTTCCATATGTGGTTTGTGAAAAGAACACACATGCAATGAATCTAGCTGTGGCTAATGAGAAGAACACACATGCAATGACACTGGTGGATCCATGTGTGGCATGTGAAGAGAACACACATGCAATGAACTCTGGTGGATCCATATGTGGTCTGTGAAAAGAATAGTCATGAAATGACTCCAGGTGTGGTTGATAAAAGAATACATATTTCAATGACAATGGTGGATCCATATGTGGTCTGTGAAAAGAACACACATGCAATGACTCTAGCTGCGGTTAATGAGAAGAACACACATGCAATGACACTTGTGGATCCATATGTGGGTTGTGAAAATAACACACATGCAATGACTCTAGTTATTGTTAGTAAAACGAACACACATGCAATGACACTGGTGGATCCATGTGTGGTCTCTGAAGAGAACAGACATTTCAATGACACTTGTGGATCCAGATGTGGTCTGTGAAAAGAATAGTCATGAAATGACTCCAGTTGTGGTTAATGAAAGAACACACATTTCATTGACAATCGTGGATCCATATGTGGTCTGTGAAAAGAACACACATGCAATGACACTGGTGGATCCATAGGTGGATTTTGAAAAGAACACACATGCAATGAACTCTGGTGGAACCATATGCAATGACACTGGTGGATCCATTTGTGGCATGTGAAGAGAACACACATGCAATGAACTCTGGTGGATCCATATGTGGTCTATAAAAAGAATAGTCATGAAATGATTCTAGGTGTGGTTAATGAAAGAATACACATTTCTATGACAATGGTGGATCCATATGTGGTCTGTGAAAAGAACACACATGCAATGACTCTAGCTGTGGTTAATGAGAAGAACACACATGCAATGACACTGGTGGACCCATATGTGGGTTGTGAAAAGAACACACATTCAATGACTCTAGTTGTTGTTAGTAAAAAGAACACACATGCAATGACACTGGTGGATCCATGTGTGGTCTCTGAAGAGAACACACATTTCAATGACACTTGTGGATCCAGATGTGGTCTGTGAAAAGAATAGTCATGAAATGACTCCAGTTGTGGTTAATGAAAGAACACACATTTCATTGACAATCGTGGATCCATATGTGGTCTGTGAAAAGAACACACATGCAATGACTCTGGTGGATCCATGTGTGGTCTCCAAAGAGAACGCACATTTCAATGACAATGGTGGATCCATATGTGGTTTGTGAAAAGAACACTCATCCAGTGACTCCAGATGTGTTCTCTGAGAAGAACACACATACAATGACACTGGTGGTTCCATATGTGGTCTCTGAAAAGAACACACATGCAATGACTTTAGCAGTGGTTAATGAGAAGAACACACATGCAATGACACTAGTGGATCCATAGGTGGATTGTGAAAAGAACACACATGCAATGAACTCTGGTGGTACCACATGCAATGACACTGGTGGATCCATGTGTGGTCTATGAAGAGAACACACATTTCAATGACACTTGTGGATCCATATGAGGTCTATGAAAAGAATAGACATGAAATGACTGCAGTTGTGGTTAACGAAAGAACACACATTTCATTGAAAATCTTGGAACCATATGTGGTCTGTGAAAAGAACACACATGAAATGACTCTAGCTGTGGTTAATGAGAAGAACACACATGCAATGACACTAGTGGATCCGTATGTGGATTGTGAAAATAACACACATGCAATAACTCTAGTTGTTGTTAGTAAAAACAACACACATGCAATGGCACTGGTGGATCCATGTGCGGTCTCTATAAAGAACACACATTTCAATGACACTGGTGGATCCATAGGTGGTATGTGAAAAGAACACACATGCAAAATGACTCTAGTTGTTGTTACTAAAAAGAACACACATGCAGTGACACTGGTGGATCCATAGGTGGTATGTGAAGAGAACACACATGCAAAATGACTCTGGTTGTTGTTACTAAAAAGAACACACATGCAATGACATTGGTGGATCCATGGGTGGATTGTGAAAAGAACACACATGCAATGACACTGGTGGATCCATAGGTGGTATGTGAAAAGAACACACATGCAATATGACTCTGGTTGTTGTTACTTAAAAGAACACACATGCAATGACACTGGTGGTTCCATATGTGGTCTGTGAAAAGAACACACGTGCAATGACTCTAGTTGTGGTTAATGAGAAGAACACACATGCAATGACACCAGTGGATTCATAGGTGGATTGTGAAAAGAACACTTATACGTTGCTAACGTATCCATAGTTTTTTATGTTCCATGCTTGGTTTTATCTACTTTCTTGTGTTTTGTTCCAACTTTGGAGTACTTTCTGGGACTAACCTATTAACAAGATGCCACAGTGCCAGTTGCATGTTTTCTGCTGTTTTTGGTTCCAGGAAAGTCAGAAAATCAATATTCTCGGAATTGGACCGGACAAAAGCGAAAGTGGTTATTTTCCCGGAAGACTCACGGAGCGAGAAGACGAGACAGAGAGGGTCCACAGGGTGGCCACACCATTTGGTGGCGCGGGCTAGCCCTGTATGTGTTCATCTCTCTCTCTATGCTATGTGTTCATATCTCTCTCTATGCATGATCATATTGTGATCATGAGCTTTGTAATCAAGTAGATCTACCTTGCTACTCAAGTGCTTTAATAGATCTCTGCTCTCCTCATGTGTGTGAAGTTGACAGTGTGCACACCATGGTGGCACTTAGGCTAGAGATTACAAATACTTGTTATGAGTTATATTTGGAGTTGGATGTCTTTATGAAATTGTGGTGTTTGTTGGACCCATCTAGTGCTCAAGGTGATAGTGTGGGGTTATCTAGATGGGGAAAGTGAACTTTCAGGTGTGCTGTTATAGCCCTACCATGGATTAGAGTGTCCAACCGGAGAGTAGTTAAGAGTACTATCATAAAGAGAATATATTTATATGAGAGTGTTCACTAGTGAAAGCATGATCCCTAGGCCTTGTTTCTAAGCACTGAAACACCATTTGCTATTAGATCTGTTACATGTTTGCTTGCTTCCATCTTTATTTTAGTTTCCCTTTAGTCTTTTCCCACGTTAACCACACGCCAACAAGCTATTTTCTGGCACCGTTACCACTTATAATTATCCATACCACTTGTATTTCACTATCTCTTCGCCGAACTAGTGCACCTATACACCTGACAAGTGTATTGGGTGTGTTGGGGACACAAGAGACTTCTTGTATCTTGATTGCAGGGTTGCTTGAGAGGGGATACCTTTAACCACTTCCTCCCTGATTTCGATAAACCTTGGGTGATCCACTTAAGGGAAAACTTGCTGCTGTTCTACAAACCTCTGCACTTGGAGGCCCAACAACTGTCTACAAGAATAGAAGTGTGTAGACATCAAGCTATTTTCTAGCGTCGTTGCCGAGGAGGTAAGGTAAAAGGTACTCACATCCTATGGTGTGAGTGCTCGAAGTTATTTCCTTTAGATTCTGCAATTTTGTCTTTTTGTTTCTTGTTTTCACTAGTTAGGCTTAATGGAAAACAACAACAAAATTAGAGAGCTTTTTAGTATTTTTCCTAAGATAGAACTTGAATTGTCTAAAAAGAAAATTAAAAAACCCATGGAACTTTCTTTGCATGCTAATAGCAATGTTATTAGTATGAATCTTTTGAACACCTTTGTTACTAATGCTATGGAAACGTCTAAGCTTGGGGAAGTTAGTTATGAAAATGATCTTTTTAGTTCCCCAGATTTAAAGAATAAAATTTGCTCTGATGATACTTTATCTCCCATATGTGGTAATTCTGATGATACTTGTGATATTTTAAATCCACATACTGAAAGCATCCCTTTTAAAATACCTATAAAAATTGTTGAACGTGTTATGAATAACTGCTATTTTGGAGATGGAACTGTCCATCCCGGTGATCATTTACTCCTTATACATGAATTATGCGAGTTGTTCAAGTGTGCAGGTATTTCAAATAACCAAGTTAAGAGGAAGCTATTTACTATTTCACTTAAGGGCAAAGCAAGGGAGTGATATGAGATACTAGATGATCCTCATCATTTGGATTGGAAGGAACTTGAATCTCTCCTTTACTCTAAATTTTATCCTCCTCATGAAATTCATAAAGATAGGAATTACATTTATAATTTTCATCCTCATGATGGAGAAGGCATTGCCCAAGCATGGGGGAGATTGAAGTCACTAATGCTCAAATGTCCCATTCATGAGCTCCCTAGTAATATTGTTATTAATAATTTCTATGCAAGGCTTTCAGGACATTACAAGGACTATCTAGATACTTGTTTAGAGGGATCCTTCACAAGTAAGGAGGTCAAAGCTAAGTGGGATCTTCTTGAAACAATTCAAAGCAATACCGAAGATTGGGATAACAACAAAGGTAAAGAACCAGGTATAAACTATGAGTATGATTGCATTAAGTCTTTTGCTGAAACTATTGATTTTCAAGAGCTTAGTGCTAAATATGGTCTTGATCCTCAAATTCTTGTTGATTGTTATAGAACCTTTACTTCTCATATTAATGCTCCTAATGAAAAATGGGACATGTATCATGAGCCTTATAAAGACACTTGCACGGAAAATGAATTTGTTATTAATGATAGCAATAAACATACTCAAACCTCTGAAAGTACTACTTCTTATAAGCATGTTAATTTTTGTGGAATACATAGAACTTGTGAGAATAATCAAATTGAAGAATAGTATTGTATCACCCACAGGAATGAAAAAACTAGAACGTGGTATAGGGATCTAAATGATCTTGGTAAAAAAAGTGTGTGCCCTCTATCCTTTTATTTGTGAACTTTGCTTTGAAGTGGGTCATTTCAATTTCCAATGCTCAGGCCATAATAATAGCCCTTCTAATCCAATGAGTACTGCAAGTTTGTATTGTGATGACATGATCACTCCTAATCAGCATGATGAACTTACATTATTTTTGGGGTGTGAAGAGTTATCAAGAAAAACCTCTTTGGTAGATATGGGTGCTTTTGATATGAATAGTGTCATGCATGGTTGTCATCTTTATTGTGTTGATAATTGCCACACAAATACTTACATACAAAATATTATAAAAGATGAGATCTTACCAAAATATGACATTACTAATATGTGTTTTGGTCTTATTAATGAAAAGGAGGAATCCTCCAAAGTTTCTTCTTTGTCTCTAACAATGAACCAGGGTATATGGACAAGCTTCCTTTCAAGCCTCTCCCTCCTAAAGAGAAGAAGAAAAAGAAGAAAAGGAGGAGTAAAACGAGAGAGGAAATGGTATTTTCCCCTAAGCATGCTGCTCCTATTATAGTTTTTGATGAGTCGGAACTCGATGATGTTCCTATGCCTATTGCCTATAGTAGTGATCATGATTGTGAAAAGAACACTACTTTTGATATTGAAAATCTCTTCGGTACCAATTCTGAAAATGATGATATTAATAATTTCTATACTATTAGTGCTATCCATGATCCTTCCAATGATGATATGTTTACAAATGAACATACTTGGGAAGATAACTATTCTATTGCTTATGAAGATGCTATACCTCCAATATATGATGATTGCAATGATGAATATGATATTTTCAGTCCACCTACTATTGAGGAGGAAATTAATTATGATTACAATATGCCTCCTATATTTGATGATTATGGTGATGAAAATAATAATGATAGCTATTTTGTTGAATTTGCTCCCACTACAATCAATAAGAATGACTATGTTTATGTGGGGAGTATTAATTCTTTTATGCATATGGCTCATGATAAGAATGTTTCTTATGATAGTTATATTGTTAATTTTATTCATGATGCTACTGAAAGTTATTATGAGAGAGGGAAACATGGTTTTATGCATCTCAATGATATTAAGTTTCCCCTCTTTATGTTGAAAGTCTTGAAGTTGCACTTGTTTTGCTTTCCTATACTTGTTGCTTTATGTTTTCATGACTTGTTTATTTACAAGATTCCTATGCATAGGAAGTGGGTTAGACTTAAATGTTCTTTGAATTTGCTTCTTGATGCTCTCTTTTACTTCAATTCATATTTCTTATGTGAGCATCTTCTCAAACTTTCATGCCAAACTTAAAGGCGTTAAAGAAAAGTACTTATTGGTAGATAACCCAAAAGTTTTAGATGAGTCTTGGAAGTTATTACCTCAGTAATAACCTCTCCTTATCCTTTTTATTTGCTTTTTGTGCCAAGAGTAACCTCTAATGAGAGAGAAGTAATGATTGGGAAAGTTGCTGTCCCGAAACAGATTTCTGTGCTTCACTGTAAAAATTCATGTAAAATCTCTGAATGTCCTTTTGAGGCGTGAATTTTTGTGCTTCTGCCCCAGGTTGTTGTCTAACTTTAGTTCGTTCAACATTTTTTGATTTGAGCAACAGAAGGTCTTCGAAAAAAATTGTCTTTACCTGCTGGTCTGTTCTAACAGATTTCTGCCATTATTTGCATTTGCTTCTTGTTGATTCCTTTTTGAGTTCTCTTTGGGGAATTGAGCTTTTTGAGGGAAGTGCTACAGTAGCTAGGTGTTTTAATGGAAGTTTTATTGGTGTTAGAACTGAACCTAACGACTTATTATCTTGAGTGCACTAATGTTGCTAATAAACATTGTGTGAAGTTTTGTATGAAGGAAAATTTTCAGGTGTATGGAAGGAATGAGTAATGAGATGAAGGATGGACTAAAGCTCAAGCTTGGGGATGCCACACGTGTAACCCCAAGAAATATCCAAGAAGTACAAGCGTCAAAGCTTGGGGATGCCCAAGGCATCCCCCTCTTCATCAATAAAAATCCCAGGTTCCTTCCAAACGCTTCATTTTTATTGTTTCATGCACAGTTGTGTTGTTCTTGGAGCGTCTTCTTTTTCGTTTTTGCTTTTGTTTTTCGTTTGCTTTGTTTTCTTAGTTTGCTGAATAAATTGGTTGGACCGCCTCTTTCATACATTGGTTTTCAAATAGTTTGGTTTGGTTTGGAAAAGAGTAGGAAAGCTCATGCTTAAGTGATAAAGAGAGCTTGTTTTTTACTGTGGCCTATGCTTTGTCATGCCATGCTTGATATTGTTTTGGCTTTATGCTTATTATTCTTTGTTGTAGCATGACTTGTTATAAACAATTGAGATTGCTTAATGTGCCTTGGATGAATCATGCGTTGTTTTAGCATATTAAAGCATAGTATTGTGGTATTCTCCTTTGATGCTTTATTTAGGTTGACTTGGCGCATGCTCACACCATGTTATGACTATCCCAAGTCACCATAGCCTTTATAATCCTTTATTTTTCAACTTGTAGTATCACTTTATGCTTTGATCAATGATGTTTTGTCGCTCTGCATGATTATGACCATTATTGCTCTCTTAGTTGGTCGCTCCCAGTCTTTTGCTAGCCTCCACAACCAAGTATGAGTTCCACTCATGCATCCAACTCATAAAACCAAGTTATTCCAAAGAGTCCACCATACCTACCTACTAGCATATGTTATTCCAAGTATAGTCACGTTTTTATCTACCTTCTGAATTAAACTTGTTATGAGAAAACTAGTGATTAAAGCTCTCACGAACTTGATGGCACACTTTACTTTTCTTGCCCTTAATAAAATTGAACCATTGTGTCATCTATGTTGTATATGCTTGCACTTATATGTTGGGGATTAGCAGAACCATGCTGTCATGGGGAACGCTTTCAACATTGCACTTGTACTTTGTACCTAGTTGATATCATTCTCTTTTGTCTATGGATGTCGTCGCTGTGAAATGAAAGGGGAGCTTGTAAGTCCATGGAGTTATGTATGTGTGTTAGAGAAATGCCTGGGCCGCCGGTCGAATCCATGCTGTCATGGTGGAAACCTGCAGCGTAACCATAATGAGCTGTCTATGAAGCATTCTTCTTATAAAAAGAGTCAGATATTGAGAAAAAAGAGAAAAAAAAGAAAAAAAGAAATATGAGAAAAGAGGAAAGAGGAAAGAGAGAAAAAAGAACCATATTCCCATGGTAAATAAGAAGATTACTGAGATGCTCGTTGTCTGCTTGCCTTGTCATTTTGATATGGGGATTCTTCCGTATCATCGGGCAAGGGGTACCCCGTTGGCGGTTCTCTATGATACACATGTACTTACGATGACAAGAACTTACCGGTGACTAAACTTGAGTAGCATGAGGAGCGGCCCTCATATTCAAGGGACATGAGATTTCCAACTTATACTTCGTCAAGCATATACACCATAGTTTGTTCACTTTAACCTTAATCACTTCAAGATGATTATGATAGGGGAAATGAGAGCTGGAAGCTATTAAGTACCATAATTTTTGGAAGCTCTTTATGAGACTTGAATCCCTGCTTCCTTCTATGAAGGCCTTTCTTCCACTTTTATATTGAGTCTCCACCTTCTATCTTTATGCACCTACTTTGAGAGCATAGTGGCCATTCTTAGTTCTATGTGCATTGTCCCAAGACTAGTTGATTGATGCATAACTTGATATTGCTTGTTTTAAACTATTTGTATCTAGTCACTCTTATGAACTTTGAAGGTGTCCTATGCATTTATACTTGCTACTCTATGAGGGACAAGCTGAATACCACTATGCTATGTTTTCTTTATGTGAAACAAACAAACGTCTTGCAAAGCATTGTTATTCATGAATCTTTTGTTTGTGCCTTTCATGTTGCAACATAGTTGCTTTGTCTTATTGTTATAACTTTGTCTTTCATGTTATGATTGAAGTACTATGATCCTAGCTTTGAATGTTTTACAAATACTTTGATCAAGTTTATGATGGTGCATGTCACCTCAAAAATTATTCTTTCTTTTTATCACTTACCTACTCGAGGACGAGCAGGAGTTAAGCTTGGGGATGTTGATACGTTGCTAATGTATCCATAATTTTTGATGTTCCATGCTTGGTTTTATCTACTTTCTTGTGTTTTGTTCCAACTTTGGAGTACTTTCTATACACTTTCTGGGACTAACCTATTAATAAGATGCCACAGTGCCGGTTGCCTGTTTTTTGCTGTTTTTGCTTCCAGGAAAGTCAGAAAATAAATATTCTCGGTATTAGACCGGATAAAAGACAAAGTGGTAATTTTCCCGGAAGACTCACGGGGCCAGAAGACGAGGCGGAGAGGGGCCACAGGGTGGCCACACCATGTGGTGGCGCGGGCTACCCCTGGCCGCTCCACCAGGTGGTGTGGGCCCCTTGTCCGCCCACCAACCTTGCCTCTTCGCCTATAAGAAGCCTCCCGATGCATAAACCCTAAATAATCAAGCCTTCAGCCACGAAAAGTTCCACAGTGCCGCCGCCATCGAAGGGGAGATTCGGGGGACAGAAAGTCTCGATTCCGGCACCCTGCTGAGACGGGGAAGTGCCCCCAGAGCCATCTCCATCGATCTCCACCACCATCGCCATCACCATTGCTGATTCCCAGGATGAGGAGGGAATAGTTCTCTCTCGAGGCTAAGGGTTCTACCAGAAGCTATGTGTTCATCTCTCTCTCTCTATGCATGATCATATTCTAATCATGAGCTTTGTAATCAAGTAGATCTACCTTGCTACTCAAGTGCTTTAATAGATCTCTGCTCTCCCCATGTGTGTGAAGTTAACAGTGTGCACACCATGGTGGCACTTAGGCTAGAGATTCCAAATACTTGTTATGAGTTATATTTGTAGTTGGATGTCTTTATGAAATTGTGGTGTTTGTTGGACCCATCTAGTGCTCAAGGTGACAGTGTGGGGTTATCTAGATGGGGAAATTGAACTTTGACGTGTGTTGTTATAGCCCTACCATGGATTAGAGTGTCCAACCGGAGAGTAGTTAAGAGTAGTATCATAAAGAGAATATATTTATATGAGAGTGTTCACTAGTGAAAGGATGATCCCTAGGCCTTGTTTCTAAGCACTGAAACACCATTTTCTATTAGATTTGTTACATGTTTGCTTGCTTCCTTCTTTATTTCAGTTTGCCTTTAGTCTTTTCCCACATCAACCACACGCCAGCAAGCTATTTTCTGGCACCGTTACCACTTATAATTATCCATACCACTTGTATTTCACTATCTCTTCGCCGAACTAGTGCACCTATACACCTAACAAGTGTATTGTGTGTGTTGGGGACACAAGAGACTTCTTTTATCTTGATTGCAGGGTTGCTTGAGAGGGGATACCTTTGACCACTTCCTCCCGGAGTTCGATAAACCTTGGGCGATCCACTTAAGGGAAAACTTGTTGTTGTTGTACAAACCTCTGCACTTAGAGGCCCAACAACTGTCTACAAGGTTAGAAGTGTGTAGACATCAAACACACATGCAACAAACTCTAGTGGAACCACATGCAATGACACTTGTGGATCCATGTGTGGTCTGTGAAGAGAACACACATTTCAATGACACTGGTAGATCCATATGTGGTCTGTGAAAAGAATAGACATGAAACGACTCCAGATGTGGTTAATGAAAGGACACACATTTCAATGACAATGGTGGATCCATATATGGTCTGTGAAAAGAACACACATGCAATGACTCTAGCTGTGGTTTATGAGAAGAACACACATACAATGATGCTAGTGGATCCATAGGTGGATTGTGAAAAGAACACACATGCAATGACTCTAGTTGTTGTTAGTAAAAAGAACACACATGCAATGACTCTAGTTGTTGTTAGTAAAAAGAACATACATGCAATGACACTGGTGGATCCATGTGTGGTCTCTAAAGAGAACACACATGCAATGACACTGGTGGATCCATATGTGGTCTGTGAAAAGAATAGTCATGAAATGACTCTAGGTGTGGTCTCTGAGAAGAACACACATTTCATTGACAGTGGTGGATCCATATGTGGTCTGTGAAAAGAACACACATGCAATGACTCTAGTTGTTGTTAGTAAAAAGAACACACATACAATCACACTGGTGGATCCATGTGTGGTCTGTGACGAGAACACACATTTCAATGACACTTGTGGATCCATATGTGGTTTGTGAAAAGAATAGACATGAAACAACTCTAGATGTGGTTAATGAAAGAACAGACATTTCAATGACAATGGTGGATCCATATGTGGTTTGTGAAAAGAACACACATGCAATGACTCTAGATGTGGTTAATGAGAAGAAATGCATGCAAAGACACTGGTGGATCCATATGTGGATTGTGAAAATAAGACACATGCAATGACTCTAGTTGTTGTTAGTAAAAAGAACACACATGCAATGACACTGGTGGATCCATGTGTGGTCTCTGAAGAGAGCACACATTTCAATGACACTGGTGGATCCATATGTGGTCTTTGAAAAGAACAGTGATCAAATGAGTCCAGATGTGGTTAACGAAAGAATACACATTTCAATGACAATGGTGGTTCCATATGTGGTATGTGAAAAGAACACAGATTCAATGACTCTAGCTGTGGTTAATGAGAAGAACACACATGCAATGACACTTGTTGATCCATAGGTGTATTGTGAAAAGAGATTTGTCCTCTCTCTTGGTCACAAATCTCACAAAAGCCCAAACATGTGGTCACTCTGGGTGCTACGCCCTGATTGGCTGACACAGATGTCACGCGGATCGTCTCCACCAACCGTTGTTCCTATGTGATCCAATGGGCAGGATAACCCCTCCCTTCTCCACTTTTTTATGCATGGTCTATCTGTGCCACCGATACTTTACCTCCATAAACAAGTGAAAATCCATCTACTAAATAAAATAAATGATCATATTTCGAAGAAGCTATCGTCTTTGTCTTCCGGTTCGTCCTCGTCTTCGTCAACGCCATGGTCCCTGCCATCGCTGCCGTTGGTGTCCTCCTCTGATGACTCGACACCATCCCCTTCCTCGAATAAGCGCGTTATCTCCTCGTCGGAGTCCTCCTCCTCCTCTTCGTAGTCCTACGGGTCCACGTCAGTCTCCTCCTCTTCTGCCTCCAACCGATCGATGAACGCCTCCTCGTTGGCTGAGTCGGACTCATCCAAATAGCTATCTCATCTCTTCTTCTTGTTCCTCTTCTTGTTCGTACTCGCTGGTGCAACAAGTTCCCCCGTCCTGGCTGCTGTTTTGTGCTCGTCCGACGCTGCAGGTATCCCATGCTCCTCCTGCACGGCCGGTACGAGCTTTGACGTTGCGGTGTCCTCGAGTGCCGATGCTGATGGATCCTGGCGCGGTCAGACACGACGTGCTGCCTCAGCAGGCGACTCGTGAGCGTGAACGATGCAGAGAAGATTCGGGGACGTAGGACGGTCAGTGGACGGCTTGGACCTGCCATTGCAATGGTGAGGGGGCATCGTGCTCGAGGTAGTTGCTCCGAATGGTCGATGGCGGGTACACAGAGTGGGGTGTCGATCTGATCAAGGATGAGCAGCGGTTTCGTGTGTCGTGTCCATGCATGCATTTGTCGATTATCAAAAAAAAAGTAATATCTCGCGTACTGAACATAATTTGATCACAACAAAAGTGGCACAACGTATTCTAGACTCGCAAATATCTCGTGCATGCCTGTCGACATGGAGTTCGACGGAGTTCGACGTGTCGTTGTGTCGACGTGATCGTGCAACAGTTGTGCGCGTCATTGCCCCATCAACACATTCGCACGCGGGACGTGCGTGCCGATGCCCGTGATGACCACCTGGATCGCACTCCCCTTATTATATACTGGATTTTGGGCGGTGTCGAAAACCATTGAATTGTCCATCGCAATAAAGACAAGTCCCATCGATTCCCTATCCTTGCCTCCCTGGCTTCTTTCAAAAGGTAGACCGTACACGGTGGTCCTGTATAATAGTACTAGTACTAGACCACGGCCTGTACTCTTTCACTCTTCTCCCACACTAATCACTATCTTCTTCCTCCTACCGCCGCCACCCTCTCCCGGCAAGGCATGGCTCCCCTGAGGAGGGGGGAGGCCGGTCAACGATCCTCGCGGAGAAAAGGGAGAGAAATCGCCACGAGACACTTCTTGCTCTACCAGCCGCTCAAGTCCCCCTCTCATCGAGGCCCAATCTCCCCCGACAATGGCACCGAATATTCTAGCAGGTGAGGGCTCCTCCCGGTACGGTCTTCTTGTTCTACTTCTTCTCCATCTCCCTCTCCATCATGATCTTATTCAGTTTCTTCTTGTTTTTCTTCTTCTTGCTCTTCCTCTTCTACATATTACAGGTCGTCCATGGAGCCAGAATCCACCACGACGGAGGCGCTGCAGGACCCATTCGGCCCCGTTCCACGTCTTAGTGAGGTAGCAAATCTCCACATTGTTATTTCTCCGAGTTGTGATGTGGATTTCTTAGATCGTGTCTGCCCCGCATTGTTTTTCTTCTTTTGCGAGTTGTATTAGTTTTCATGAATATGACTAGATCTCTTGGTCTTTCCTTAATACCGTTGTTCATAGATTCACTATGGATTTTTTGTGATTAGGATTAGTTTATCGTGGTCATGAATAGATCTCTAGGTCCATTTTTTAACACTACGGTCAATAGATTCAATGGAGATTTTTTGATATGTATTAGTATTCACCTGGAACCTAGAGTGTAATTATAGAATTCCTATTTCAATTAACATGAATGATGCAGCGATCGAAGGCCGAGTACCGTGACAAGGTGGCCGCGATCAGTGCCAATATTGACAACCAACATGAGCTTGCACGCTCCCTCACCCAAGATAATGAGAGCCTACGCAAGCAATTATCTGTGCAGAAGGAGATCTCGCTAGATTTTGCACGCGACGTCGTGAGGCTGCAGAAAGTGCTTGACTGTAACTTGAATAGGCAAGAACAAGCCATCAAGATAATCAACAAGCTCATGGAGGAGAAGAATAATCTCGTGGAAAGGTGCACTCTCCTGTAGGACGAAGTCACCGAGGCACTCAGAGGGCACGTCGAGGAAACAAAGGCTACCATCCGAGCCTACCATGACAGGAACCGTTGTCTAGATGCAGTGAAGGAGATGAAGGAGGACATGAGTAGAGGGATCACCATACCCGAGGGTGTTCGGAAAGAGAACGAGGAGCTAAGGGCTTGTCTGGAGGCGTATCAGAGCAATGCCCAACTCTGATTCCTGTTAGAGGGGACACGAATATCAGTTCATCCTCCACTCCTTTTATAATGTTTAGGGTTTACGGAGAAATGCCCGAGTCTGCTTCCTGGTGCAATAAGAATCCTAGGGTAACTCCCTATCTATATAGACATGTGTTGGTGTTCATGTTCATGAATGGACACCATGTGCTCTTTCCATTATGTATCTGGACATGGGTTTTTGCATTATGAGTTTGCCACTAGCCCACTACTATTTGGTGATATTGGGAAAAACCCACAACACACTAAACTATAGATAAACCTTATTTGTCTTTGAAATTGAAATTATGACAGTGCCACTAGTCGATTTATAAAATGTTGATTAGTCCTAGATTGCTTCTTCCTTGAAATTATGATAGTGCCACTAGTCGATTTAGTTAATTATGGAAACTAACCAGCTTGTCCTGGTGAACTGAACAAACCATACTATGTATTTTAGTTGCAGGGAAAGAGGTGAAAGCTCGACCAGGACCTAGCGACCTGGCTAAATGACAAGATAGAAATCCAAAGGGAGAAGCAGAATTCCTAGAAACTGGCCTTTGACCACATGCGTGCTGAACTCACAGTCCTTTTTGACAAGTGCTAGAAACTAAAGGAGTTAAACACCGGCTGGGCGAAGCTTCACAGTGAAGGTCGCACCTCGGCTAGGAAGCAGACGGAGATCATGAAAGGGAACTTAAAGGAAAATCGTATGGCTATGGACCAATTTCTCCAATCCGTGATGAAGCGCTGGAACCTACGGATGAAGCACAACAAAGTACTGAAGGAGCTGGCCGATCTTAGGGAGGAAAACAAGCAGCTCCGGGCCATGCTCGCTTGAACACAACATATGTCTATTTAGTACTGAACTGCCTGGTTTATCCTCTGAAGTGGTGATTTTGTAAGTGTGAACTTAACTCTATGCACGATATGTGTGTTCGTCTGAAATTAATTTGCTCGAGGATTGAGTTTCGCTTAGTTAAGAAAGTGCAACTGCAAGTCTTATAGTTAACTAGTTTCAGGCATTGGCACAACATAATTATTCATCTCGAATTTCCTTTATCCTCTGTAGTCTGTCCTTATTCACCCTCGCGCGCCTTCTTCAGTTCCTTCAACAGATCTGCAATGCAGTACTCTAGCTTCTTCTTGTCTTCCCTGAGGTGACCCCTCTCCTTTTCTGCATTATGAATCAGTAACATGTGACTATCCTAGAGCTTCTTTGCAGTTCCAACAACCAAACTCCCATTGATTCTGTCAGTTAGCTCTGACTGCAAATTCTCGATTTCTTGTTCCAGCTCCTTATTTCGTACCGACAACTTGTAATTTTTTTCAGTTGCATCACTCACATCAGTAAATCTCCCCAACCTTTCCAACTCATATATCTCCCATAACTATGCCAAACATTTCTTAAGTGCATCTGGCCACTCAAGATCCACCCACTCTACTGCTTTACACACCGGGCCAACATAAAAACACACACACTATAGTGTTATGAACATACACGATGCATTTTAATTCATGTCACAGTTGCACATAGTGTAAACAAACATGATTTGTATATCCCAAAAACCTTCTCCCAGTGTTACTGCCTTCGAATGCAACATATCTCCTCAGTTTTAGCCCATGGTCACATGGCACTTCTCCATCGAGATCTAGGCCCTCCCATTCGTTGTCGTAGATCGTCCGTGGTATCTATAGGTAAACACAAAGCTGAAATTGAACACGATTGCATGCACATATGGAGCTCAGATTAGGATATTTACCATTGCCTAACCCTAGCCCGAGAAAACAGAGGAACTCACATCTTGGAAGGAATACTCGATGTCGGAGAGAAGGCTGTCACTGCTCGACTGGTCCACCTCGCCATTCAAGGATAGCATGGCGAATGCGTCGTCGCAGGCGATGGTGTCGGTGTCGGGGGAGAGAAAGAGAGAGAGAGCATCCCTTCTACCGCTGCAACAATGACTAAATTGGCATGTTACAATAGTTTAATGGATACCATGCCCTTTCCCTAGATTACTGTCTCCTGCCTAATATGGATTCTATTCATACATTCTTATTTCAAATATTAAACATGTACTCCCTCTATCCCAATTCCATTGCCTAACAAAAACATACCAGTATATTACATCATCTAAAGAAACAAAATCATGTCAACTACAAGGTACTTATGCATCACTTGTTCAGTCATGGTTTCACAAAACATTACATTACAATCTCTCAACATACATAATCACATCATGGTTTCACAAAACATCACATTACAATCTCTCAACAAACATAATCACAGAAACAAGTATATTACATCAACTCAAGAAACACAATCATGTCGACTACAAGGTACTTACGCGTCACTTATCCAGTCATTCTTTCGCAAAACATTACATTACAATCTCTCAACAAACAAAATAACAGAAACAAGTACAATACATCATCTCAAGAAACATAATCATGTCAACTACAATGTATTTATGCATCACTTGTCTAGTCATGGTTTCACAAAACATTACATTACAATGTCCCAACAAACATAATAACAGATACAAGTACGGTACGTCATCTTAAGAAACATAATCATGTCAACTACAATGTACTTATGTCTTATTACAACAACGATGGTTTCAGTGAGTGACATGTCCGAAAATCTCAACAGGTCGCACAACATTATATCGCAATCTCTCAACAAACATAATCACAGAAACACGCTCTAAATGCAACAACAGTCAATATTACAAATAGAGGCAGGGGAACCCCACGGTCCATATGACAAGCCTAGGGTAGCATCTCTCATCAGATCTCATCAACGTCGACCACCTCATTCTATTCAGCCACTACAGGGGCCTCTACATCCACTATAACCTGTTCAACAACATCAAAAATGGTACCAAGGAAGAACACCTTCCTAGTTCGCTTCTTTCATCGCATAATCTGCATAAGATCTTCAGTATCCAAAACATCTATGAATTGCTGCTTCTTATGATGCCACCACCGGATTTGTGCTATGTGCTTAGGGCCAATACTAATTTCCTTACCGATCATCTCTCTCATTTCATCAAGAGTTATGTTTTTGGAATCGACAGTGATCTCCATAGTACATGACAAAACTGGCTTATTAACTCCCTCATCAAGTTTTGCCATGTATGAATCCACCTGTATGCGTATACTGAACTTATCTATATCAGCATCTATTGGTCCGTATTCTCTAGGAGCAGAAGCTCTGGAAGCAAGATCTCTAGCATCTGCATACATATCATCAATCATCACTTCAACTTTCACCTTACGATCAGCTACACAACACTCCCAAACCATCTGAAGCTCATGGGAGTGCTCAATTTGCTGATAGGTATCATTCATGTTGCGCCACACCAATTTTGTCCTCTATCTAGAACCCTAGGGAATCCTAGCGGCAAGCATATCTACCAGCTGCGAAACAGACACAACCTCTTTGCAATTCACAAGCAGATGCACATCTTGCCCGAACACAACCCTCTCCTAACCAAAATCAAGTTTTGCAGTGTACTGGCAAACATGAACTGTGAACTCATATAGGTCCCTTGTATCAAAGTTGTGCCTAATTTTATTAAAAAGGTGAACTTTTCAGTTCATTCGGTTCTATTATGCCGTAACTAATCTACTTGTAAGATAAGGCACAGATAAGAAAAATTCACCTCTCGCTCTTCTCCCGGGTTTTTTCTTCGAGATCTGGGTGCCGCATCCGCCCACCGGAGCCGAACAATCCACCGCCGGCCTTGCTTTTCTTTTCAAACCGCTGCTCGTAGGTACCTTCACTAATGATATGACCTTATTGTCAATTAACATAAATGCCCATGATCAGGAAACCTTGATCATTAGTTGACCATTGAACTAGCTGAATAGAGGCTACCAGGGACGCGTTTTGTTTACGTACCACACATATACCAATGTTTCCAATGGTACAGTTATAGCATAGTGTAAAACTATTATGAACTAATTGTGAAATGATAATAAACACCATTTATTGATTTCCTCTAGGGCATATCTCCTTCAGTGCACACCCGTGTTTTTCCTAACAGTTGGTTTCAGAGGGAGCATTTCAAAGCTCTGCTATCTGTTAGCATCATGGGACACGTTACGTTCCATCATGAAGTAAAAGGTGTAGAATATCATGAAGCCGACATATGAGGACTAGCAATGGTGGTTTGAGTCTTTGTGGGGATGAGGAACTAGATTGGTGATTCGTGACTTGTAGTAGTGGCATTGAAATATGGGGTTGGTGAAGCATGAGAAATTCATAGTTTTACCTTACAAGATGATAATCTAAGGTCTGATATTAATTGGTTGTGAATGGCATGGACTTGTTGAAGGCATTGTATTGTGACCGAGCACTTTCTCTATGGTGAAAACCTATGATCTATGATCGGGCAGCGACGGTGCCTGTGCACTGTTTCCTTCTTGGAGGCATCGATTTTGGAGAACCTGGACTTCTGATGTTGTCTTGATGGTGTTAGTACTACTGCTACAAGAAATAGATCACTGTAGTGTGACTTTTTTTCTGTAATTCTTAATTTTTTGGTTGTGTGCATCCATAATGCCATCAGGGCACTGTGTTGTTGTAGAGGCTGGGTGTAATTGGTTCCTTTGTCAAAAAATTGGCAATTGGAATGGGATTGACTATAAGTTCATAATCCTTCTTAGGATGGAGAGCTCACCATTATTTGGTCATTGTGGCTATGTAGAAATGAAAAGTTTTTTAATAATAAAATGTCTTATCTACGGATGCACCGCTACACTCTGTTTATGATTATCTCTATAATGTGTTGAGTATTGCGACGTGTTTACGGAGGTCTATACACACTTGTAGGATATGACGAGGGATGTTTTTACCCGACATTGATTGTTGCATGATCTTATGATTTTCCCTTCAACTTCTTAGGCATTATGCAATATCTGGTGATTCCATGTATTTCGTCTGTTTTTTCTTTTATTTGCTATGATCGAACTTGTTGTCGCTTGTGTGCATCATAGTTATGTAGAGGCCATGTGTAATGGTTAAACCTTTTAAGTAATAGGAAATAAACTCGTGCATTGTGATGGGAGAGGAAAAAATGGATTGCAACACCGATGACCGTCGTCGAGCGTGCCAAACCAAAACTATGGGTAAGGGCGACCACAATGATGGTGTTTAGCTCATACTCTATGTAGCTACTCTTCGTGCCTCAGTAGTTTCCTTCTTCGGTGACATTTTGATCACCTAGGTTGTCACCTCGTGGTCAGTCTATTGTTAGAAGAGGAGGAGACAACACTTCCAAAAGTTATAGGAACTAAGTTATTAGTTGTACAATTAAATTCAATTGGTTTCTATATCCATAGACCGCTAATGAGATTGAATTTTTTTTAAGTATTTCACATTGAGACCACAAATCATAGTTGAAAAAAATTTAGAGAAAATAAGGAGACATGGAGCTTAGAAAAATGTACCTTGCAAAGATAGCACATGTAATTGGTGAAAAGGTTATATACAAATATATATAAGCCTCTTGTAATCCCTAATCACTAAAAGAATACATGCATGAAGCTAAGCTAGCACCTTATGGTGGACTATGTCAGAATGCCCTTATCTATCTCACCAGCAAGATTCTTTTCTTTCCTTATCCAGCCGCCAATGCATAGCTCCTTATCTCTATTGTCCATTTTTCTTGTTTCTTTCATTGCTTGTTTGCACCACAACAGCAAAGAAAGGCACGGGTCATCACTTCTGATCGCTTCTCTCACACAACTCATAGCTAGTTTGAAGAAGTTATGGAAGAGAATAGGGCCAGTATCGATAATGCAGGTAGATGGCTCGCGTGTGCCGTCAATCAGTCCTCTCAACACGGAAATTCAAAGGTAGGATTGGTGGAGATCAGATGTTGCATCTCATAGAATTCCTCACGCGCGGAGATGACACATGATTCTGCCGGCTTCAAACATACGCGCCCATAGACGTCTAGGATTGGTGGAGTTCATATGTTGTGGGCTCTTGAACTCTAATTTTATTTTCCTTGGGTCCAACCTCCCTGACGAGGTGTATCTTCGGCAATGCCATGATGATGGACTTAGGGTTTTGCGAAAAAGAGAACGTTGGGGATTTCGTCGGATATCAGGCAAACAAGGGAGTCGAAGTCGCCTAAATATTTGATAAATAACACTATTACAGATCGCTTGGGTTTTTTGGTATCTCTTCATAGGATTCTCTCGTCCTATATATAGTAGGCCGGGTCTTAAAGCCATATACGGATAGGTTACATATGTTTGATTACACCACCAACACAAAGTCGGTTCATCCTTCCTTTCCTAATATGACTAAGGCTTTTATCGGATGCTTCCTAGACCATCATCTTGAATCTTCATGGGTCGTGAGCCTTTATACAACTGGGGTAGCAGATCATAAGTACCTGAGTAATCATACCAATGTCAGTAGCCCCCGATACTTCACCTCAATCATAGATTCTGGTTGAGTCTCAATGCTATTTTTAGTTTTTCTATGTTCTTATATTTTATAATTTTATAGGTATTTGGTACAACGGGCCTGATGCATCCAACGGATCAGGAATCGGTTAATTGCTCCTGGGAAAATACACTGTAGACCTACATCAAATTCAGGTCCCCAGGCCTGAACTCGGAATTATAACTGGCTTAACTCAGTTCGAGCCGTTGAGGTCTTATTGAATACTGAATCCGAGTTCTATTTTATCAAGTACCCAATGTGTCTGATGGCCCAAGATATCTCGAGCTCGTTGGGGAACCCCAAGAGGAAGGTATGATGAGCACATCAGCAAGTTTTCCCTCAGTTATGAAACCAAGGTTTAATCGAACCAGTAGGAGCAAGGAAACACCCCAAAGGTGTTACTAGCTGAGCTTTGGCAGGGCGCACTACCGGTGCTAGTAGCAACATGGAGACCTGCACAACACAAACACAGAACTTTGTCCCCAACTTACAGTGAGGTTGTCAATCTCACCGGTTTTGCTGAAAACAAAGGATTAACCATATTATGTGGAAGAAAGTAATAGTTTGCAGAAAGTAAAACAGAAAGCAGTAAACAGTTGTAGATTGATGGTAAAAGAAAGGAACGGGGTCCATAGTTCACTAGTGGTGGCCCTCCTTAAGATAGATGACATGTTGGGTGAACAAGTTATAGTGGGGCAATTGACAAACATCGAGAAAGCAATCATGCATATACTAGTCATCTTGACTCCTTTGAGATTTGATTGGGCATTACAACATTATACATAAACCGTAATCCAACTGCATCTATGACTAATAATCCACCTTTAGGTTATCATCCAAACCCCCTCCAGTATTAAGTTGCAAGCAACAGATAATTGCATTACGCATTGCGTGTAAAGTAAATAATATGATTGTTCTATGAACAAAAGATTGTTGTTTTCTCCCTAGTAGCAATAGCATATCTAGTACCTTAGAGATTTCTGTCACTTCCCTAGATTACTAGAGGCATGAACCCACTATCGAGCATAAATACTAACTCTTGGAGTTGCTAGCATCTACTTGGCCAAGATAGCTACTAACAACGAAAAGCATGCAAGATCACAAATAACAAAGACATGATAGAATCAATAATCAATCTGAAATAGCATCTCAATATCCATCGGATCCCCGCAAACACAACATGTAAGATTACAAATAGATGATCTTGATCATGAACAGAGCTCACAAGATCTAAACATGATAGCAGAAAGGAGCAGAACCAGCCATCTAGTTACTACATGGACCCGTAGTCCAAGGATGAGCTACTCACGCATCACACCGGAGGCTTGCATGATGATGAAGAAGGCCTCCAGGCTGAATTCCCTCTTTGGCAGGGTGCCAGGAAGAGCTTCAGATCCCTCTTGATCTAGGGATGGAGATGACGGCGGCTATAGACTCTATCGTGGAATTTTGATCGGGTGCTTAGGGTTTTTGTATCGGAGGCATCTTATAGGCGAAAGGGGAGGCCGAGGGGGTGCCGAAGGCGGCGAGACCACCCCCTGGCGCGGGCAGGCTGGGTCGTGCGACCGGGTGGTGTGGCGGCCCCCTGGCCCCTCTCCGTCTCGTATTCTGGCTCCTTGTGTCCCTCGGTGAAAAACTGACTTTGGCTTTTGTCCCGTCCAATTCCGAGAATATTCATTTTCTGACTTTCCTGGAACCAAAAACAGCAGAAAACAGGCAGCTGGCACTATGACTCTTGTTAATAGGTTAGTCCAAGAAAGTGTATAGAAAGTACTCCAAAGTTGGAACAAAATATAAGAAAGTAGATAAAAACCAAGCATGGAACATAAAAAACTATGGATACGTTAGCAACGTATCAGTGCCCATCAGGATTTTTCATTGTATCATTGATATGGATATTTTACTGGTAGAGCGCATTCTTGTACGATTACCAGGCCACAGAGGACGAATCCTGGGGTCTTACCTTCATGTCGTGGTCACGACATTTGGATTTTTGTTGCGTCGGGCCAATCCGAGATTTGTATATATTTTATCGACTGCCTTGTTTGGCTGTTGGAATTTCTGAAGTTTACCGGTTCCTGTAGATGCTCCCGATAGGAGTAATTATTTGTGGATACAAATACTTATTGATTTCCACACACGAGGATAAATTTATCTTTGGGTATTGTCTTGGAAACAAGTGAACTTTCTTTTTCAGGTGCGCGGCAACGCTCCTGATAGGAGTAGCCCCCGATGCTATGTTCGGATGTTTTCATCGGGACATAGGCTCGAAAAACTGATGTTGTAACTATTCTGACAATGTTGCCTTGCGTTTTGTCGGGTGCGCGCCCAGCGCTCCCGATAGGAGTAGGCCCCGAGGCTACAGTCGAGATATTTGTATTCGATTGTAGTCTCAAAAGTCTATTTTGCTGAGGAATTTACTTCGACTCAATTTTTTTGATTCTTTTCTTCAGGTCCTTGTCCTTTTTATAGGGCCGAAGTTTTCTTTGTGACTTGCATGGTATGATGTCATTGATGATGATTTTTCAGCGTGGTTTCCCAAAGACATGTCTTGATGGGAAGTTCAATTGTGGGGCCATGCAGCAGTAATGATGATGCGTGGGTAGCGTGTTCAGCGAAGTTTTTTGACTGCACGTCCCCTTTTCTACGCGAAGATCAAGGTGTCGTGTGTGGCTCTCCCTTTTTACTGCAGTAATAACTGCTTAAGATTTTTTCCTTTACGGAATCCATGGACACGTGTCACCATTGTGTGTGTTTGTGACGGTTCTATTTTACTTCGAACGGTCAAAGCAGTGTACCTTAGCTCTTTATAAAGGGGAAGAGATTCCTTTTACTGCTTTTTACCCCTTCTTTGCTAGCTTCATCTTCTTCCTTGCGCCCTTGCCTTTCTCTGTCTTTCTTGCCTACTTCGGTTATTCTTCCACGTGCTAGCGTTGCTCCTCCACCACCATGGGGAAAAGCAGGGTGGGGACTTCCACCATGGCTGCCAAGGCCACCAGAAAGAGGGATGTCGGATGGGCCCCTTCAAAGTGCACTATGCGGGAGTTGCGTGAGGCACGGAACTCCGGCCACCTGGAGGAGGGCGCCTTCAAGCTCCCTGGGGATGAAGCTACTCCAATCCCCGAATCAGGCTGGAGGGTAATGTTTCTCTCCTTTCTTTTCGGTGGCCTTTCTCTCCCTGTCCATGAATTCCTTCGTGGTCTCCTTTTCATCTATGGCATGCAGCTGTATCATCTCACACCCAACTCTATCCTTCATGTTACTTGCTTTGTTACTCTTTGTGAATACTTCCTCGGGATCCATCCCCATTGGGGCCTGTGGAAGTACTTCTTTTATGTCTGTTGGAATGCCACCGACACCATTGTCCATGATGTTAGTGGTGCAATTTTCTCTGTCCGCTCTGATGTAGATTATTTTGATTTTAAGATCACTGACTCCGTCCAAGGGTGGAAAACCAAGTGGTTTAACATCAAGGATCAGTCAGTCGAAAGTCCGTCTTTCGTCTTAGCCCCCTTTGATCCCAAGAAGCCTTGTTGCAAACTTGACTATTGGGATCTGCATCCCACTCGAAATGACGGATATTGAACCCCTTCATGCCCGTATTTCAAAATTGCGGCATGAGGTTAGCAAGGAACTGCTGGGACTTCAAATTCTGGCATATTTCTTGCGGATCTGCCTGCAGCCTCTATAGGCCAGGCTTTCTGGTATGTGGGCATATACTGGAAAGAAGGACCCCATGAGGATTTCACGGGATGATCTTACCCTCAAGGTGTATGAAAAAAGGGTTCAGAATTTCACGACCCTTACAAAGAAAATCTTGGTTCCCTTTGATTGCTGCGTAGAGCCTTTTGGCAAGAAGGACCGCTTTCCCGAGGTAAATTCCTTGATTTTTTGCTCTTTGTTCATCTGTGCTCTTCATTCTTTTGCAATTGTCCCCTTTTTTGATTATTGGTCTTCTTTTTATGCAGGATTATTATCATATGTCCTGCCTTCCTCCTCTTCCGGAGAGCGGTGAGCTTCCCGCTGATCCTTTTGCATCTGACGATCTCTTTATGACTAGGATTGTTGCTGATGAGGAGATGGAGACTTCAGTCGTGGAATCTTCATAGAGGATGCCATCGCTTCCGTCGGCTTGTTCTGAAGATTTTTGCATGGCGCCCGTTGGCGAAAAAAGGAAATGTCCTGACACCACGAAGACGATTGAAGACTCGGATGACTCCACTGGCTCAAAGCCTTTGCGTGCTGTCCCAGTTTCATCGGCTCCTCCCCATATGAATATGTTCCGCTTTACGCATAATGTTTCTTCGTAAGTACTTAATGCCTTTCCATTTTCCGGATGAGCCTGTCATTTTAATCTTTTTGCATTTATATTTGTAGTGGTGATGACGGGGAAGATCCTTCCCTATCTCCTCCTGGTACATCTATTGCCCCTCCTTCTGCAAAGTGTCCACAACTATCCACGGATCTAAAGGATTTACATGCATCTCCCGTGGGTCAAATTATCCACAAAGATATTGCCACTTCACCGAAACCGCCACCGCAGAAAAAAGAAAATCAGCTGGTAACGGCGTAGTGATATATGAAAGCACTATCAAGGTGGATATGCAAGACATGAGTGTATCTGTGCTTTTTAATTTGGACATGGTTTCTTCTTTGCTTGTTTTACCTGATGTCCTTCTTCGCAGCCTGTGATGCATGAGATGGTTGATATGGCATCTCACTTCATCAAGATCGGTAATGAAGACGAAGGTCTGAAAGGTATATTTCCACCTTTTATGACTTTGTATTCTTCCATATCCCTCTCTTTTTCCCGAGTTTTTGTATTACTCTCTGATTGTTCAGCCGCCATCAAAGAGTCTGAGGTTATCCGTGACAAAGCGATGAAGCATGCCGATGATCTAGAGGCCAAATTTCGGGTTGCCGAGAAAGCTTTGGAGAAGGCCAAGCAGAAAGCCAATGTTGATGCTGAAGAGAAGGCAAAACAAGCCGCCACCCGAGATGAGAATCTTTGGAAGCACTTGAAGACCCTCAATGCTTCCTTAACTCGTAAGTTTTCTATTAGCAATGGCAAATTTTTGTTTTATTCCTTGTGTTCTTATCCCCCTTTTTTTGTATGTATAGAGCTGACATGCCAAAGATAAGAAGGTTGATCCTTTATTAGATGTTGTTAGTATTTTGGAGGCTAACAGTATTCGTGGGCACAACCTCCTTGTCCGCTCACGTCATGGCTTCAAGAACCTACATGTCAAAGTTTTTCCATCGAAGGAAGTACCGGCTGACTTGAACGACCTCGTCGCTATTTTTGGTGCTGATCCAAGCCCTCTTGTTAGCTATAGTGTGACGCAATCGAAGACTAGCGTGGAGACTTCGATGGCATTGGCAATGGCGCATGGCGAGAAAGTCGACCTGCAGAAGGTTAGCTCCTTTGTCCCGGTCACTTCCAAAGGCCAAGAAGTTGATTTGAAGCCTTTTATTAAGAGGGCCAAGAAGTATTCTCGTCTTATTCTGAGCATTGGCACAGGTCCAGATAAAGCATCTGCCCCTTCTTCAACTGGCGCCCCTTCTTCGGCTACTGCTCCTTCTTCAACTACTACCCATGTTATTCCTGTAGCCAGTGCTCCTTCTGTTAATGCGACTTTGTCCTTGGAGAAGCTGGCACCATAGCTCTGTTTTGTAGTTTTTCGTGTCTCTTCTGCTACTATTGTAATGAATATTTAACTTATCCTCTTGCTGGATGCTTCCTTTTGATGAGAAGAAAATTTCTGTACATATGCACGTGAGTTGCTCTTTGTATGATGAAGGCTTTGTATCTTTCATGTAGTTTGCCAGATTTTGAATGATCCGGTGGCTCCTTCTGCGCCTTCCTAGATGTCGGATGCAATCCGATCCTCATCTGGAATGGGTGCAACCGAGACTACCATTGTACGCACAGTAGACCTGCCATTCTATGTTGAAAAAAATGAGTAGGTGAAGAAACTTGAAGGGAAACTTCGGGTTATTCAATCAATGGTGGACGTTGCTCAGTCAAAAACATGCCAGGCCCTTGATCGTGAATCATACTTCTTGGAGGAAATTTCCGGGGGAGTGAGACGATGTTGTGTAAGTTCTTCGTGTTACTTTGTGTTGCCCCCTTTTGCAGGATATCAATTTTTCTATCTCTCTTTTGTCTTTTGTAGGTGTTCGATTGTACGAGAGGGAAAAAACCCAACGTCTACGCAACCAAATTCAAACTCTTGTGTCTGCTTCCCTAAATTCTGAGACAGATTTTTGGATTGACCATCATCGTGCTTATGTCGTGGCTTTGCTTTAGGACCGCGTATCCGAGGTGGAGCAGTTTGTCGAGTGCTGCTGCAGATCGTTGCCCATTGTTTACAATGACATGTTTCCTCGGAATTCCTAGCCTCAGAGTTTAGCTGATTTGCTTTCGAAGTTTCGACATGGTGAAAGGATTCATCATTTCGTGAAGCTTCAGCTTGTGGTGTGTGCCAAACTTGCGCTTTCTTGGATGCATGCACATCATCCGATGCTGGACTTGGATGTCGTATCATTGGGATTGCCTCTCCCTCCTGGCGGTGGTCTTGTTTATATGGAGCCTCCTTATGCCGCCACCCGCTGACCATCAATTAGGATTGTCCGGAGGTGCCTAGAGGCAGACGAGGAATATTTTGTAAACTTTGCTATCTGACTGTTTTTCCTTCATTATGTACCTTTTGTACTTTGGGAAAAATATTATATAAACCTATTGTATTTGTCAAAAAGGTCGTATATTTATACGAGATTTTGTTTATTTGTGTGAGACATGCTTTGAATAGGACCCGGTGATTTAGCCTGCTTGGCATAATTGTTGGTGCCTGCATGTGTCTTGAAAACTTTATGGCGGGAAGTACTTCTTTATTCACTGATGAACATAAGGAGATACATTGTTTTGGCATGTTCGCTTGGCCATTGGCCTTTATTGAATATGAAATGCGTAAAAGTAAAGAGTTTTCCTTAAAACTTCGGCTTCTGCCTTGAGGTGCTCCATCACACTCCGTGTTGGTTTGCGGGGGTTTTCGTATTTTCGACTAGAAGAGCCGCGCCTGCACGGCGAACCAGAGAGAAAAGTAGTTAGTCTACCGAGTCGCTTATACTTGGGAAATCGATGCATACGCATAGGCCATCGACTTTTTTGGGGATGAGTATTCGGTTGGCTACCCACGTTGCATTTGTTATCTCCGTGATGCGCCATGTATTTTGTGAGGCGAGGAGTTTGCTCTCCAAGGGTCTTAATTTGTCGGGTGGATTGTTCGTTGACTGCTGCGTTTGATTTTGATGGGTGCTCTCGGGTTCCTTTTGGGATTCTTGCTTGTCGCCGCAATTTCCAATAGTTTCCCAATTCTCACGGGGAATGCCAACGAGCGCGTCTTCCTATGCAGGACCAAAAGTGGAGGCCGGATAGGTTGTTTTTGCGGGTGCGTGGTGCTCCTGATTTTCTGAGGTCTCATCATTGAGGACATGTCCCTCAGGTAGTAGTTCTGTATCCGCTATTTTCAGCTGCCCGAGTTCTATCTCCATCCCGAAAGATTCTGATATTTTGTTGAATTCTTGATCACAGCTATCCGAGTAGTTGAATCTTCCTATCATCGTTATGACCCCATTGGGGGCTGGCATTTTTAGCAGCAGATATGCATAATGGGGTACTGCCATGAATCTAGCGAAGGCTGGCCGTCCCAGGATCACGTGGTACTGAGATGGCTAGTCCATGACTTTGAATTCCAGTTTTTCGCACCTGAAGTCGTTCCTTGATCCGAATACTACGTCGAGGTGCAACTTGCCCAGAGAAGTTTCAGCTTTTCCTGGAACTATCCCGTGGAAAGTTGTGTCTATAGGCGCAATATTTGTCAAGGACCAATTCATTGCTTGTAGATTGTTTGCATAGATGAGTTTGATGATGATTCCTGCATCTAGAAAGACTTTACTCATGTCGAACCCACCGATTTGTGCTTCCACTATTAGTGTTGATTGGCCCGGTTGAGGTACCCGAAGTGGAGGATCAGCTCTGCTGAAGGTAATTTCTTGTTCTAACCAGTGGTGATACTCGGGTGTAGGGGGTGGTGTTGTTACTGCCAAGTTTACTTTCTAAGTAATCAGCTTCTGTGTTCTATTAGAGGGTCGTCCTTTCTGGATAATCGACATTGATCCTTTTGATCTAGGATATTCATCTTCTTGGTGTGTTGTGTTCTGCAGCTGCCCAACTAGCGGATGCCCTAACAGTGGTGGTGGTGCGCCGATGGCTAAAGCACCAGGTGTCGTAGCATAGCCTCGGTTTGTTGCTTCGGTTGCCCTTGCATTACATAACTCCTGAATCTTTCAAAATATCCGGCAATCTTTCAGGAGATGATTGGATCGCCTTTTGCCTGTTGAGTCGACGTAGATGTGCATATTGTAGGGTATTTTTAGCATTTTTCCTACTGACATGGGTGGGTCTTGATTTTTCGGCTGGTATCATTGTTGCGGCTGGATCCCGCCAACGTCGTCCCTGCTACTGTGATACCCACTATTGTATTCATCGCCTCTTTGGTTATCCCCTCCAGAAAAACCGTCTGCGACGTAACTTGGTCCGCTGTATCCATCGCTATTTCGTCATCTTCTGTCATTATTTCGTCTATCCATGTCTTCTTTGGGTGAGCGGGCTCTTTTATTGTGCACTATGTCCTCCCCGTCGGCCCAACAGTTGGCCATGTCCATCAACTTTGAGATTGTCTTGGGTTTGATTTGTCCCAATTCTTCGATGAACTCTTGCCAACAAAGTCCATCATTGAAAGCGTCAATTTCTCTTTCATCGGATATAGCTTCAGCCGAGTTTTTTATGATGTTCCACCGCTGGATAAAAGCTCGTATCGGTTCTCCTGGTTTTTGTTTGCATGCTCGCAGTTGTTCCAAAGATGCGGGTCACTTGAACATGGAGTGGAAATTTCTAATGAATTTGTCCTCAAGATCGTTCTAGCTGCTGATGGATTCTTCGGGTAGCTGTCGTTGTCAGAATCGTGCCGCGCCAGTCAGATGTAGCTGCAAACTTTGCATTGCAGTGGCTTTGGATCCACCCTAGAATTTGACAATTGCCAGATAATCTGCCAACCAGGCTTCAGGCTCTTGAAGACCATTGTACTTTTGACGATCCTGAGGTAATTTGAAGTACTTTGGTACTGGAGTTTTGTGAACCCATCGGGTAAAGCAACTAGCTCCACATAGTTCGTGTTCATCTTTGCTTTCGCCATCGTAATATCTTCGGCTGCAATGCTCTTCCCTGGATCTATCGATCCTGTGCTATGTGATATCGTCTCTCGCATCGTTTCGTGGCTCTGACCCTAAGAAGTGGACCCGTTGTGGCGATCGTGATCATCGGGTGTGTCCCACTTGCTGAGGGTTGTTGCGACGGTGTGGGGATCTGTCGGGTTGTCGGCGATTCCTTGTTCTTCTTGTGCAAGAGATGCTCCTACCATGCCAAGGTTCATGAAAGCGGAGCGGTGGAGAGTTACACGAGGGTCATCGGGTGCTGGTTGGGTTGTGATAAGATATGTTTATGCGGACACGATTGCGGCTTGGGCTGTTTTTGCTTTGATGTGTCCCGTTGGATCTACTGTCATGAATGACATGTCGAGTTCTCGAGTCAGTATGTTTCTTTCAGCTTCGGGTATGTTCTGCAGCCGTGATGCTCCTCTCCTTGGCGGTTCTCCCCCCGTTACACTCCCTGATCCTCGATTGGCGCTTAGTCGTGCCCGTCATAGTCTGGATTCATCGGCAATCCTTTTTATTTCGTCAAGTTGTCTTTACATCCTTAGCAAGTCTCTTTTCTTGTGATGGAGGAGGTATTGGTATGCTAGCAAATCTTCGCGTGTGGCGTCGGATGTCATTGGGACTGCACCCGAAATTGCTGCCCTCGCTTTTTGCCATGCTTCGGCTGGTGGTCGAAGGTGTTGCCTTTCGCCTCCACGTGGTTCTTCTCTCCCTGGGGTTATGTTGTTGTTCATCGGGTCTCTACGATTTCCTTCGTTTCCATGATCTCCTGCATTATCAACTGACAAGATATCATTGGGGTCAAAAATAGGGTTACCGTTGGAGTCTTGCCGAGTCGAAGCGTCCCTGATAATTACACACACTTGGTGCTGAGTTGCATATGGACTGGTGACATCATCGTCAGAGTGTAGGGAGACACTGTCTGGGGGATCAGTGAAGTCCAGGATTTTCTATTCTAGGTAAATTTCAGCCATCCTAATTCCAAAGTCGATGCTTTCATCACTTTCCTCAGGTTCCACGTTTACCGGGCTTGACTCGTGTGGTGTGATTGGCTATTGGTCTGATCCGAAGGAGAGATCGTCGTAGAGACCATCAAGATCCCCTAGATGTGCCATGATTTCCTTGTTTTCTCCATCTGCATCATAAATTCTGCGAAAGATCAGACATATGACGCAACTATCGCCATAGGCGCAATGTTTCCGACCGACGGTCCTGATGAGATCAGAGCCGAGGGGTGGGATTCTTTGGGATCATTTACTTGGAAATGGAAACTTCCGATGATGAGATCGGATCCGCCGTTGGCGGGTACCGAAACAGGGGTGGGAGGGCGTGGGGCCACTTCCATTGGATTGTTGCTTGAAGAAAAGGGGTCCACCGAATCCATGACTCCAGCGTTCAGCTTTCCCATAGACGGCGCCAATTGACGAGGTGTATCCTCGGCAATGCCCATGATGATGGACTTAGGGTTTTGCGGAAAAGAGAACACTGGGGATTTTGTCAGATATTAGGAAAACAAGGGAATCGAAGTCGCCTGAATATTTTATGAATATCACTATTACAGATCGCTTGGGTTTTTTTGGGTATCTCTTCATAGGCTTCTCTCGTCCTATATATAATAGGACGGGTCTCAAAGCCGTATACATATAGGTTACATATGTTTGATTACACCACCAACACAAAGTCGGTTCATCCTTCCTTTCCTAATATGACTAAGGCTTTTATCGGATGCTTCCTGGACCATCATCTTGATCCTAGGCCATGAGACGTTATACAACCGGGGTAGCAGATCATAAGTACTCGAGTAATCATACCCATGTCACTCCCCAGGAAGTATTTTTTTCTTTGAACCGTTTTAAAACTAAAGGGTGGAACATGTGGTTCCGATCGCCTCTGTCACACAACTCGTAGCTAGTTTGAATAAGGTATGTAAGTGAACATGGTCGGTATCGATAATGCAGGTTGTCATCGGATTGATGACAAGTACGCCATGAGAAGGTCCTCGAGGCGTGCGGAAGAGAGGTGTGTGAGACATACGGTGTTCCGGGACGGTGAGCACACAAGTTTACCCAGGTTCGAATTTGCCGGCTTTGGATGGATCCTACTCCTGCTAGCAATCCAGTAATACGACAGAGCCGTAATATGGGTTACAAGGGTTCGCCTGTGCGAGTTGAGATTGTAGACTATTGAGGGTAGGTGCCCTAAAGGCTCTCCCTAGGACAGCTTATATAGATATCCGGCCTAGGGTTTACAGGAGAGATCTGTCCGGCTACGACGAAGAGTCGGTTACAGAGAACATCTTGAACTACAAGTAACACTATGGGCCTAAGTCGGTCAGTCTTCTGGGCCTTCCCATAGCCGGACTGGACTCCGTCTCTTCTCCCTGACTGGGCCGCCCGTGAAGCAAAGCTCTAACCTGAAGTGGGCCACCCTGGTCAGTGAGGACCGTGAGGATACCCGGAAAGTATATCCCCAACAACCCCCGAAAATCTCCAAGATCCAAAGTCGGATTCATCATCGTCTAGCTTGATCTTTGGCTTGCATAATCTTGAAGGGTTCCTGAAACTTCACAACAAAAAATACGATCCAGGTCTTAAAAATAAGTCGGACCTATCAACATGTTATTCGGACTTTCTAGCTTGATTTCAAACTAAGCCGGAACTTGGTCTCTGACGTCATCTGACACTCGTCATGGTGAAGTCACGTCATCTGACAAACATTCTATCAGCACGACCGTTGGTGGGTCCGCCGTTCGCGGAACCGAGGTGTCGTTTTAATGCGTACGTGGAGATCGAGGCGACGTAATCATCATGTGGGTCCTTCCCAATTCCTTCCACGACGTGTGGCATTTACACAGTGCTACTCGCACGAATCTTGGCGCAGGCAAGTGGTTATAAGGGGTGAGGATTCTCCTTCTCCTATATTCACCTATTCCCTTTGCCGTTTCTTCTTCTCCACATCTTCCGCGTGCACAGAGCTTTCCCTCCTCCCAGATTTCCTAGCGCCGCCCATCTAAGGTCACCGACGCACCGGAGAAATGGCTTCTTCTTCCTCTTTCGGCTTGGCGGCGGCAGAGAAGGAAAGCAATCGGGGAATCTGGATCCCGTGCCTCCTCGACGACGAGAAACTCCAAGTCGTGGAGAATGAAGGTCTCCTCCGCGTCGGCGACTGGCGGAGCGGTTCCGGTGAAACAATCCCCCACCTGCACGCCGACGAGCGGGTCCACTTCGGTACCCACCTCGACAGAGGTTTGTCCTTTCCTCCCTCGGATTTCTTTTTCGAGGTGATTGATCATTACGGTGTACAACTCCACCATCTTCCCCCGAACTCCCTCTTAGAGATGAGTTCTTATGCAGATTTGTGCGAGGGGTATCTCGGCATTAGGCCGACTCTCACCTTGTTTAGTTTCTACTTCCATGTCCGTAGAAACTCTATCACTGCCGGTAATCCATACATTACTGGTACTATTAGTCTTTCTCTTAGACGCGAGCGTAGTTGTCCTCGCATTTCTGCCAGTGACTCGGTCAAACAATGGCCAGCCACTTTCTTCTACCATAAGGATATTCCTGCTCCCAGCAAAGCTACTGCTTTGCCGGCTTTCATCGATGGAGCCGCCACGGCCCAACTGTCTTGGGACGAGGCCCCTCCGGCTCTCAGTGACGATCTGATCCTTGCTAAGAGGCAGATCGAATATCTGATAAAACACAAGGGCTTGAAAGGATCTGACCTAGTCCAATGCTGGGTCACACGCCGGATTCAGCCTCTCCAACACCACGGCGACCGTCTGATGCACTCCATCACGGCGTCAAAGAACGACTCCCTCCGCATCACTCCTAAGGCTTTAAAGCCACAAGATTACATAAGCCAGATTAAATGGCTGATCAAGGAGCGGATTGAAAGGAAGATTCCAGACTTGTCTCTAGATATGCATACAGCGGAAGACCCTGTGGTTCCGGTAAGCTTCAATGATAAACCCTTTTATGTGTTCCATCCTTTAAGTTATCTCGCAATACTGAGATGTTTTCTTCTTTTCAGCTTGCCGACCTCCCTGAGTTGGAATTTGCTCCACTCGAGGGATATCCGCTAGAGTTTTCTCAGGAGGCGGAATTGGTCCCATTGCCGGACATTGTGCCCAGGAAGCGCAAGGCTCCGACAGTAGCTGTCGGCACAAAGGAGGTGTCCGTCGTGAAGAGGTAACTTTCAACAAAACTTTCGCCTTTGTACCTTACTCGAATTTTCTTCCAAGATGTAATGTTTTCCATTCTATTACATTCTCAGAGCTAAGCAGCTCATCAAGGGAAAGGGGAAGGGAACTTCTTCAAAGCCCGATGCATGCAAGCGACCATAGCTTCTCCTGCCGTGGCTCCTCCGACTCCTGCCCCACAACCCTCTGCAACGCTGGTGATTACTCCTTCGCCGGCTATCGCAGAAGATCCGGCTCCTACTACGGGGTCAGTGACCCTTGAGTCGCAGACTGACGCCACCACAGGTGCCTCGGGTTTAGATAAGGGTGAACCCTCTTCGGGTAATGATCCCTCGGCAGAGACCTTTGCCGAAAACCTCCTTAACAATCCGGGGCTTGCCAAGTTTGGCCTGTCTCGGAAATCTACGGAGGAGATTCAACGGCTGGCCTGGCAATGCCTAGAGAAGAGAAATCTCTCTGCCGAAGAAGAAGCACAAGACGCGGAGGACATCAAATACTCCGACCTTATTGAACAAGTCCGTCTTCACGACGAGGGACTTAGAGCTTGTGTGCTTCCACCACCTCCGGTTATTCCACTCACCCTCGCCGAGAAGGTTACCACTGAGGTGAACATGTGTCTGAGCAAGCTCACACATGAACATCATGTAAGTCGGAATTCCAACTCACGATTTTCTTTATTGCATTTTATATCATATCCTCTAGCCCCCAAGCATGAAGTAGGATATACGATCCGAGTTTATGATTCCTTAGGATGCCAAAGAATGAACTAGTGTAGCCCCCAAGGCTCGTGCTGATATTAGTTAAAATATTAGCCCAAGTCTTCAGTAGACTTCTGACCCTGGGTATTCTGACTTACAGAAAGTTAATTCATATAACCGGGATTTGTTGAAGAACATCTGCAACAAGCGGAGAGAGATCAGAGCTCTTCGGCTTGAAAATGCTGAGCTGAAGGTCTCCAAGGATGAGGCCTAAGGTAAACATTCCGAGACTCAAATCTTGTCTGTGTTTTTATAGTCGAATATTTTTTCTTAACTGTTGTTCTTTTTTGACTTACAGCACTGGTAAAACAGTCCTGTGCTATGATTGAAGAGGCCGAGAACCTCAAAACCTTGGTGGTGGAGAACAAAGAACTTCGCCAAGAGCTGGATAAGCTCAAGGCGGATCATGAGAAGAGCATCACTCAAGTTCTCGAATCCTCCTCCATGGCTACTGACGAGCGTGATCGTAAGATTGCAGCTTAATATCAGAGAATCTCAGATCTCAATAATGAACTTTGCAGAGAGAAGGATCTTTCCGAGGCGCTCCGGGATGAACTCCGGAGTCTTCAAGAAGAGAAGACCAAAGTTGACGATGTCATCTTTGGTAAGTTTCCATCTTTCTGACTTGTCTATATTCTTCGACTCTTTCGACGTCGGATTTTTCCAAACTGTTTTGCGTTATGTGTATAGGTCCTCTGAACTTGACGGACTCCACCTCCACCGAGCCTCGCACCCACCGGCTTACCCAAGTCGGTGATCTGCTTCCCGACTTCCGCCAATCCCTTGAGGATATTGGCGAAGCTCTCAAGGTTTCGGATATGCATAGCATGTCGGACTTTCAGGTGCGAGACAAGGCGAAGGAGATGCCGCAACTTGTCCAAGGTTGGAACATGTCCTACGCATGATCCGCAGCGCAGAACGCTCTCACCATGGTCATGAGCCACCATGGAAGCATGGAGATATGGCAAGTGACCAGAGGGTATTCTACAGTGGATGAAGACAGATAGGATCAAGATATCAAGGCCATTATGGACTCCTGTGTCGGATATAGGTGTCACATAGCTGACTTAACCAGCTACGACACTCCTTTCTTCACTCGCGTGGACACACCGCCCCCGCCTCCGGAAGAAGCAGCTGAACTTTCCGATGATGAACAGACCGTGTTGGATCTGAACATCTCGGATCGTTATCAAACCGAGGCCGATGCATCCAGCGAGCCGGCAGCGCCTGCCTCTTCTCCTGCACCATAGATTACCAGAAACAATTGTATTATTCCGAGAAACATTATGGGTCTATAAAATATGCAGTATTATAATTTTGCTAGTGCTAAGCTTTTGATCTATTCAGCACTTTTGGCTTTAAATTTTTGTGTTCCTGAAATGTTTACATAAGCACTTATACTTTTCTGTCTGTACTTATCGTCTATCTGGCTTTCTGCCTCGTCCCTTTCGTGAGCCGGCTAAACCTTCTGCACGGAAACTTTGCCGAGCAACGGAGCTCAATTGCTAAACCAGTTTAAACTCGGAAAACAAAGCCGGCTTCCAGTACCAACAATTCACTACTCGGAAAATACCCGCATCCGGCAATCAGACAAATAACCAAAGTATAGACTAGAAATTTTAGAGTTATACCTGAAGGTAGCATTTTTAGAATCAGAAATCTAAACCAGAACAAACATGAGCATAAAGTACTTTCAAGTATTCTGGGATTTTCGACTATGACATGATCATTTGGAAATAAGATGGTAAAAAACTTCTCAGAAAAAACTTGAGGCAACCAAGACTTTTATTTCTCACAGAGCATGTACATATGTATGATTACAAACAAGGATAAACTAAGAATAAAAGGGACGTAGCTGAGCAATATTCCATGGTCTGTCTAACTCATCCGGATTTGTACTGCCCACTTCTTTCTCTTCTTAGTAGCAGGTCTTTCTTTGACTGGCCTCATGTCAGTTAAGTAGTACGAACCATTGTGCAATACTCGATTAAATAAAAAGGGCCCTTCCCATATTGGGGAAACTTTGTGCTTTCTTTGTTGCACAAGCCAGAGAACCAAATCGCCTTTATTGAAATATCTGTTTCTGACTCTCTGGCTATGATACTTGCGTAACTTCTGCTGATAGGCTGTTGATCTCATTTCAGCAACGATGCGAACTTCTTCGACTAAGTCAAGATCATTTTGTCGAGAAATCTCAACATCTTCTTCGATATACGCGGCCACTCTAGGAGAAGTATGAATTAAATCACTAGGAAGAACTGCTTCTGCGCCATAGACCAAGAAGAAAGGTGTGTATCCGTTGACTGTCGGAGTCGTTCAGAACTCCATATTACGTAGGGTAATTCTTCGCCAAGCCCCCGCAAAGACGTCGTAGTGGTGCTTCGAGTCTCGGTTTTAGGCCTTGTAGGATTAAACCATTTGCTCTTTCAACTTGTCCGTTAGCCTGTGGATGTGCGACTGACGCAATGTCAAGCCGGACATTTTGTTCGTTGCAGAATTCGGCCAATTCTCCCATAGAGAAATTACTCCTGTTGTCTGTGATAATACTATGTGGATAACCATTACCAGATTATAACATCCTCGACAAATCTTTTAGTTGTTGCTCCATCACAACTAGTGACAGGTTTAGCCTCAATCCATTTTATGAATTTATCCACCATCACTAAGAGGTGAGTAAATCCACTTGGAGCAAGTCTAAATGGTCCTACCATATCAAGCCCCCAGACCACAAAGGCCATGTTATAGGTATTGTTCGCAGCTGATCAGCCGGAACATGAGCTTGTTTTGCGTACATTTGGCAGTCTTTGCACGTCTTGACTAACCGCTCGGCATCTGCCTGAGCTGTAAGCCAGAAAAATCCGTGTCTAAAAGCTTTTGCCACTAAAGATTTGGCTGCGGCGTGGTGACCACACTCGCCTTCATGGATTTCTCTTAGGATCTCCACTCCTTCTTCCAGAGATATGCAGCACTGAAAAACCCCAGAAACACTCTGCTTATAGAGCTCACCTTTAACTATGGTATAGGCTTTCGCTCGTCAGACGATCTGCCGACTCAGAACCTCGTCTTCGGGTAATTTGCCATCTACCAGATAATCAAGGTAGGGTTTAGTCCAGCTAGGAATTACAGCCAGGACTGCTATTAGAGGTGAGTCGGATTTGGTCGGATATTCCTCGTGTACTCCCTTTATTGGGGGAACTTTGAGGTGCTCTAAAAAAGCGCCATCCGGGACCTCTTTCCGTGCAGAGCCTATCTGAGATAATGCATCTGCTTCCTCATTTTCTGCTCGAGGGATGTGTTAAACCTCAAACCCTCCGAACGATTTAGATAAATCATCCACGACAGCTTTATATGCTGCCATGTGCTTATTTGCATTACAAATATCCGACACTTGCTGAGCAACAAGATCCAAATCTCCATAACACATCAAACGTCGGATGCCGATATCCTTAGCAATCCGGATTCTGTGTAGCAATGCTTCATACTCGGCAATATTGTTTGTTGCTGTGAAGTGGATCTGCAACACGTATAGAAGTTTATCTCCTTGGGGTGATTTGAGAACCACGCCAGCCCCCGAGCCCCCTTGAGCCTTAGACCCATCAAAGTATAGGGTCCAATATTCCGACTCAAGGAGGGTCATATTCTCCTTTGTCTCTGTCCAATCAGCAAAAAAGTCGGCAAGGATTTGGGATTTGATTGATGTCCGGGGTTTATACTCAATATCGAAAGCTGAAAGCCCTATGCCCCATTTGACGACGCGTCCTGTGGCATCACTATTGTTGATTATATCTCTCATGGGAGCTGTGCTCACCACGGTAATTGGATGCTCCTGAAAATAGTGTCGTAGCTTACGAGATGCTAGAAAAACACCGTAAGCCAGCTTTTGATAGTGCGGATACCGTTGTTTTGATTCTATCAGAACCTCGCTAACAAAGTACATCGGACGCTGCACTAAGTGTTCCTGATTTTCCTCCAGTCTCTCCACTACCATGACGATACTAACGACTTTGTTCGTCGCAGCAAGATAAAGCAACATCGGTTCCTGTGGTTCCGGTGCAGCAAGGATAGGAGCAGATGAGAGTACTTTCTTCAGGTCTTGTAGTGCAGCTTCAGCTTCATCGGTCCACACAAAATCCTTGGTCTTTTTCAAGAGTTTGTATAATGGTGCGGCTCTTTCACCGAGCCGGCTTACAAACCGACTGACTGCAGTGATGCAACCCGTTAGTCTTTGTACGTCCTTCAAAGTAGTTGGTCGAAATATTGAGTATAGCCTTGATTTTGTCCCGGTTCACCTCTATGCCTCTTTGAGACACGATGAAACCTAACAATTTTCTGGCTGGGATTCCAAAGAAGCATTTCTTCGGATTAAGCATGATCTTATATTTTCGTAGATTGGCGAATGTTTCCTCCAAGTCGGGAATCATCGTTTCCTTCTTTTTGGACATCATCGCAATGTCATCCACGTATGCATGTACATTGCGTCCGAGTTGGTCGTGGAGGCAATGCTGCGTCGTGCGCTGGTAGGTAGCTCCTGCGTTCTTCAGCCCGAAAGGCATCAAAACAAAACAGAAGGTTCCAAAAGGGGTTATGAATGAGGTTTTGACTTTGTCAGATTCCTTCATCCGGATTTGGTGATAACCGGAATATGCGTCGAGAAAACAGAGGAGTTCCGAGCCTGCCGTAGAATCGATAACTTGATCAATCCTAGGCAGAGCAAACGGATCTTTTGGACAAGCCTTGTTCAAGGTAGTATAATCAACACACATCCTTAAATCAGTGGTGTCCTTTTTAGGTACCATTACAGGATTGGCCGACCACTCAGTGTGGATGACCTCTTCTATGAATCTGACTAACTCGAGCCGCGCTAGTTCCTTAGCTATTGCCTTACGCTTTTCATCGGCGAAACGTCGTAAGGACTGTTTGACGGATTTAGCGTTCGGGTTTACATTTAAAGAGTGTTCGGCAAGTTCCCTAGGTACTCTAGTCATGTCAGATGGCTGCCATGCGAAGATATCTTGATTTGCTTTCAGGAACTTGACGAGCGCGCTTTCCTATGCGCTATTTAGGCCTACGCCTATCTGGGTCACCTTGGAGGGGTCATCATCCTTCAACGGCGTCTTCTTCGTCTCTTCTGATGCCTTGAACTCCGGATTCGGCTTTGTCACCTCCTTCTTTGTTGCGGGCATCTCGGACGGATCTATGATCTTCTCGATCTCCTGGTACTCCTGGGCATGCAGCACGGCTTCAGCAAAGGCGGCATTTCCATCCTCGCATTCTTGCGCTTTCTTCAGGTCTCCCGTGATGGTGATTACGCCATTGGGACCTAGAATTTTCATCATATTGTAAATGTAACACGGACGAGCCATAAAAGCCTAGTAAGCCGGACGTCCGAATATAGCATGGTACGCGCTCTTAAACGGGACCACTTCGAAGGAAAGTGCCTCCGCCCGATAGGTTCTTTGGAGTTGCAAAGGTAACATCCAAAGTGATTTCTCCCAGGGAATTAGCTTTTCTTCCTAGGACAACTCCGTGAAAAATCACAGAGCTATGTTTCAGCTAGGTCTCCGAGATCTTCATCCAGCGTAGCGTTTCGACATAGAGAATATTGATACTACTGCCACCGTCCATGAGGGTCTTGTAGAAACCATAACCGTCAATGAGTGGATTGACGATTAAGGCGTATTTTCCTCGTCTATGTAGCTTAGGCGGATGATCAGCACGGTCAAATGTGATTGCCACTTCTGACCAGTCCAGGTATTGGGGGACAGCTGGAACTATTACGTTGAGCTCATGTAGAACTGCTTTCTTGACCTTTGCTGGTTGAGAACCGAGGAAGGTGACATAAGTGTCTTTTTTGGTCAGAAAATTTTTCTTCCCTTTCGGCTTGGGATTTGAGGCATCGGCTTCCTCCATGTCGGAATCTTCCTTGGTATCTTTATCCTTTTCGGGATTCTTCTTTCCCTTCTTCCACTTAGCTCTGTAGCCTGCGGTATCATCTCTTTTAATGTCGTCATTGAAACGACATTTGGTGTTTGTGTGGGACGAGCCCCCATTGGCATCTAGCTGATGCACACATGGGTTATTGGCAATGTCGGCCCAAGTGTAGGTTTTGCCTGGTTGCTGGTCTCCTCTACCTTGAACTCCTGAAGTCCCACGGCCACGCCTGCAGCCTCCGCCGCGTCCTCCTCGTCCTCCAGACCCGAAAGTAGCAGTAACCACCGCTGTTTCCGCGTTAGGTTTCTCTTCCGAGGTATTTTTGCGCTTCTGAGCTTGCTGCTTTGGTTGTTTTGCCGACTGTGGCAGAGCTAGGCGTTGAGTAATCCCTCTGCATCATCGTCAGCATCTGCATACTTGCTCACTGTTTCTATCATCTCTCCCAAGTCAGTAACTTTGTCACACTTCAAACGATGACACAGCAAACCAATTGGGAGACCTGCAATGAAAGCTTCAATCACAGTTTGATCATTTACTCCCTCACAGGAGTTCTTGGTGTCGATCCATCATCCGAGATAATCCCGACAAGTTTCTCCGGCTTTCTGGGTGCAACGTTGTAGGTCTTCGAACATACAGGGCCTCCGGTATGTGCCTTCGAAATTCCGAAAGAACGCACTTTGCATGTCATACCAGTTATGGATGGTGTTCTCCGGAAGTTCATTAAGCCATGATCGTTTCGTCTTCCGCAACATGAGTGGGAGATATCGGGTTGCGACCAGGCTGTTTTCGCCTTTGGCGATGCAGCAAGCTTGGAAGAAATCACAGAGCTGTATCCGCCGAGCAATGCTGTCGTAGGCTTGGATATGTCTTGAGATAGCAAATCCTTCCGGGAATCTTGTAGCTCTTATGCATGGTCTGAAGCACTTTGGGCCCACGTATATGTCATCATTTTCGTAGCGCCGCGCCTCTATGTTGGAGTTGATCTTGTGCCTTGCGTCGTTCGGGGATAGAGATCGTCTCAAGTGTCAGCTGTGGCTGCGGTGCATTGGAGCCAGACTTCGGCTTCTGCCACCACCTCCTCCGCCACGATGCCCTCCATTGCCTCCCTGGGGGCCGTTGTGATGGCCACTTGGTGGAGAGGGTGGAGCAGGTGGGTTATTTCCGACTAATCGCCGGCCTCCATCTTTGTCGATCCTCCTCCCGACGTTTCTCTTTATCATCGTCCTTGCGGTCCTTTGACTCTCGCCGGGGCAGATTCCTCAGATTCAGTTCAGCGATTGCCTCTTGCTCTGCAACTGGGTTGACTTTACACCAGTCACGGGCAGCTTTGTGGTGTTATCCCGAAGATCCGGTTCTTGAGTAATTATCCTCCATGTGGTCGGAACAGTGATGCTGCTCCGGAACGCGATGGGGTCTTATGTCAACCCATGCCGGGTCTATGCGACACTGGTCAGAATCAGAGACCAGCTTTTGACTTCCAGACATGGTGACCTTTTGCTGCTCCAGTCCCTTGCTGAGTAGTTTGATTCCCAACCGGATCTCCTCTGGGCCTGGATTAGCCGATAGAATCTCTCGGGCCGCCACGGTATTTGTACTGGGGTTGGATACACCCAATCCCCCTTGATATCTTTCCAAGGCTTCCCCATCTCTTCTCCGAAAAGGACGGCATGGATCTGCGGGAACTGGTTGTCATTAGTATGACGCTTCCTGGTCTTCTGGTATTGCCTGGAGTTGTACTTCCCCGCAGATGCTATGCGTTTCTTTTCCTCCTCAATGTTTTTGGCTTCATCGAGGAGTACTTGACGACGCGCTTCTAGGTCCTGTGCCCTCTCGTCCAGTTCTTCAGTAGTAAGTTCTGCAGCTGTAGGAATAGGTGTGGTTAATGCAGCATCGATGAATTTACGCGCACCTTTAGTGATCACGTGTCCATCCACTGGTTCTTCTTTTTTTGGCTCTTCTGGGATAAGTGCTCCATCCGAGTCCTCCTCGTATTCCTCGACGATTACCTCCTCTGCCAGAGGGTCTTTTGTCGGGGTCTTGTTCTTCTTGTTCTTCTTCTTTGCCTTCTTGGCAGCGCCGGTAGAAAAGACGGCTTTGGGTCTGTTTCCCGGAGTCAAGCTCTGATCGGTACTTTCGGACCTCTGGATCTCGGGATTATCTCCTATTTCCATGTCATCCTGCGTTTTGGGAGAGTGTTCCCCGGATCCTTCATCCATGGCTTCTCCTTCCTCTACAGCTTTGGAGTTATACTCCTCTTCATATTCCATGGAGAACTTTCGGAAATCTGCTGACGTCATTGATTCATCCGAGGATGCGGGTACGTCGGCGTTTGTTCTGATTGCCTCCAGCACAGAGTCGGTGTTGTCTCTAGCATCGGCAGAGCCGGATCCGGATCCCACATACCCGACGAAGTGTAATGTGTGCTTCCTGAGGTACCTGCGGCTTTCGCGATCAGCTTCATCGAAACTTTTGATGGTCTCCAGAATTGCATCTACGCCTGAGTTTTGCATTATCATACATCGCAGCATGTACCTCAGGAAAGGTCTGTCTATCCCAGCGTCATCAGAGCCGGAAACAGTGTTGTTGATATGCTCCTCCTAGATTTTGAGTTCAGCGGGTGGGTCGATCTGGGATTCGGCCTCTCCAAGGGGATCCACTCCAGATTCGACTTGGACCGCTAGGTCTTCTTAAGGCTTGGCTTTCTCCACTATCTTCGCAACTGGTGCGGGTTGGGTGGTATTAGGGTTTTCTGAGATCCGTAACTCTGTCACCTCCACGGACAAAGGGGATCCAGAAATTTCTCCTGCCTCTATCATCACCGCTGGGGCGGGTGGGACAGTTTCAGCAAAGCCGATTTAAACATCAATCTTGCCAAAAGACATGATGGTGTAGGCAGTCACAGCCTCCCTAGCCGGAATCCAAGTCTCGTCGAGAACGATGAGAGGGACATCGCTGACATAGAGGATGCGACCGACGGCGATAGTCTTGCCGATTCCGATTCTTGTAGATTCCGCTGGGAACGCAGATCTGAAGCTCACTTGCCCCACGGTGGGCGCCAACTGTCGTCGGATTGATGACAAGTACGCCATGAGGGGGTCCTCAAGGCGTGCGGAAGAGAGGGGTGTGAGACGTACGGTGTTCCGGGACGGTGAGCACACAAGTTTACCCAGGTTCGAATCCGCTGGCTTTGGATGGGTCCTACTCCTTCTAGCAATCCAGTAATACAGCAGAGCCGGAATATGGGTTACAAGGGTTCGCCTGTACGAGTTGAGATTGTAGACTATTGAGGGTAGGTGCCCTAAAGGCTCTCCCTAGGACGGCTTATATAGATATCCGGCCTAGGGTTTACCGGAGAGATCTGTCTGGCTACGACTAAGAGTCGGTTATAGAGTACATCTTGAACTACAAGTAACACTATGGGCCTAAGTCGGTAAGTCTTCTGAGCCTTCCCGTAGCTGGACTGGACTCTGTCTCTTCTCCCTGACTGGGCCGCCCGTGAAGCAAAGCTCTAACCCGAAGTAGGCCACCCTGGTCAGCGAGGACCGTGAGGATACCCGGAAAGTATATCCCCAACACAGGTGGATGACTTGCGTGCGCCATCAGGAAGTCCTCACAACACGGGAACTCAGAGGTAGGATCAGTGGAGTTCAGATGTTATGTCTCGTAGAGTTTCTCACATGCATGAAGATGACACATGATTCTACTGGCCTTGAACTTACTCGCCCTCGGATGTTTAGGATCGGCGGAGTTCATATGTTGTGCACTCTCGGACATCCATTTTTTTCTTTGGGTCCAAACTCCCCCATACGTCTTTTTTTTCTTTGAACCGTTTTAAAACTTATGGGTGGCACGGGTGCTTCTGATCGCCTGTCACACAACATGTAGCTAGTTTGAAGAAGGTACCGAAGAGAATAGGGACGGTATCGATAATGCAGGTGGATGGCTCGTGCACGTCATCAGGCAGTCCTCTCAACAAAGGAATTCAGAGGTAGGATAGGTGGAGTTCAGATGTTGCGTCTCGCAAAGTTGCTCACACGCGCGGAGATGACACATGATTCTACCGACCTCAAACATACACACCCCCAGACGTCTAGGACCGGCGAAGTCAGATGTTGCATGTTCTCGGACATATAATGTTTTTATTTGGTTCCAACCTCCCCCGTAAGTCTATCTTTCTTCTTCTCTGGACCGTTTTAAGACTTATCGGTGGAACGGGTGGTTCTGATGGCCTCTCTCACATAGATCGTAGCTAGTTTGAGAAGGTATGGAAGAGAACATGGCCGATATAGATAATGCAGGTGGATGGCTAGCGCGCACCATCAGGCAGTCCCCTCAACATGGAAATTGTGAGGTAAGATCAGTGGAGTTCAGATGTTGCATGCTCTCGGATGTCTAATTGTCTTTTCTTTGGGTCCAACCTCCCCTGGAAGTCTATTTTTTTCTTTGAACCGTTTTAAAACTTATGGGTGGCATGGGTGGTTCTGATCGCCTTTGTCACACAACTCGTAGCTAGTTTGAAGAAGGTATGGAAGAGAATAGGGCCGGTATCGATAATGCAGGTTTGGATGGCTCACGCACGCCATCAGGCAGTCCTCTCAACATGGGAATTCAGAGGTAGGATCGGTGGAGTTTAGATCCTGCGTATTGCAGAGTTGCTCACATGCACAGATATGACACATGATTCTACCAGCCTCGAACATACTCGCCCTCGGACGTCTAGGGTCGGTGGAGTTCATATGTTGCGCCCTATCGGACGTCTATTTTTTTCTTTGGGTCCAATCTCCCACGAAAGTCAATTTTTTCTTTGAACCATTTTAAAACTTATGTGTGGCACGGGTGGTTCTGATCACGTCTGTCACACAACTGATAGCTAGTTTGAAGAGAATAGGGCCGGTATCGATAATGCAGGTCGATTGCTCACGCATGCCGTCACGCAGTCCTCTCAGCACGGGAATTCAGAGGTAGGATCGGTGAAGTTCCGATGTTGTGTCTCATAGAGTTGCTCACGTGCACGGAGATGATACATGATTCTACCGGCCTCAAACATACTAACCCCCGGACAACTAGGATCCGTGAAGTTCAGATGTTGCGTACTCTCGCACGTCTAATTTTTTTGTTTGGTTCCAACCTCCCCCGGAAGTCTGCCTTTTCTTCTTTGGACCATTTTACAACATATGGGTGGCATAGTTGGTTTGATCTCTTCTGTCACATAACTCATAGCTAGTTTGAAGAAGGTATGGAAGAGAATATGGTTGGTATCGATAATGCAGCTAGATGGATCGCGCACACCGTCAGACAATCCTCTCAACACGGGAATTCATAGGAAGGATCGGTGGAGTTTAGATGTTGTGTCTCATAGAATTTCTCACACGCGTGGAGATGACACATGATTCTACTAGCCTTGAATATACTCGCCCTCAGATGTTTAGGATCGATGGAGTTCATATGTTGCGTGCTCTCGGAGTTCTATTTTTTTCTTTGGGTCCAACCTCCCCAGAAGTCTTTTTTTCTTTGAACCATTTTAAAACTTATGGGTGGTACGGGTGGTTCTGATCGCCTCTGTCACATAGCTCATATCTAGTTTGAAGAAGGTACCAAAGAGAATAGGGACTGTATCGATAATGCAAGTGGATTGCTCGCGCACATCGTCAGGCAGTCCTCTCAACACGGGAATTAAGTGGTAGGATAGGTGGAGTTCAGATGTTGCATTTTATATCATCATTTTAATAACATTATATCCTCATATAAGAATGTTATTTGCAGTATTATATCATTATTCTTGCATATTTAGATGATTTATGGGACTTTCCTACAAAGTCCTTTGTTTTGGTATTTAATTTCTGGGAGGCAGAAAACCTCATTTCCTTATTTTTGGTGTTTCAAGATCTTCTGGATGTCAAATGCATCGGGGAAAATACACATCAAGTCTTTCATCAGGATAAATACTATGGGTGAAAGAACTAGACGAGAGGAGCCATGAGGGCCAGAAGAGCACACCACACGCAGCCCCATTACCTGGTTGCGTGTGGGTGGCTCGTTTAGCCCTCAGACATTGTTTCGACCTCCCCTTTTGTCGACAACTCCATCTCGGCAGAAAACAGACACCCTAATTTTTCCAAGATTTATTGAGGCGGCGGCGGAGGCGAAAGCTCTCTCCTTCTCCAGGAGGGGGCAAATCATGCTGCTCTGGGGCACCGGAGAGGGGTAAATCACTAGCATCGACATCACCAATCCTCCTAGGTGTAGGGGGAGGGTCTCTATCATCTCCATCACCAGGACCAGCACCATCTCCATCACCACATATGCTACTGAATACTATCATGTTTTCATATTGTGGGTAGTTCCATATGTTCCTAAGGGCATAGGATGAATTAGCAATGATTTATATATGACATATGTTGAGTATTTGGTCTAGTTTTTACCTTCTATGTTGTTCTATAATGGTGATGTGCGAACGTTGACCGCACATCACTTCACCTTTATGGGCTCATAGGATAACACCATAGTGTAATGGCGTGGGTAGGACCTTGGAGGACACGTAAACCATGGTCCAATACATAAACTTGCATTAGGGGGATATATATCGAAGACCCTAGAGTTTATAGCTATGGTGGGACATTCTAATCTTAATATTTCCTATGTTTGCACATTAACTTGGCCATAGGATCCATCATAAGGGAGTGCTTTAGTTCATTTAGTTGGCTGCACCAAATTAAGGCTACGTCCGGAAAGACTAAAACTATACAAGATATTCACCATGTTGATTTAGAAATCTCTATGCCAAGTAAATCCATGCCGCCCTCGGGAACGCTTGTCACATATAAGATCACACACACTTGAGCTTGTCCTCTTGCTGCATAGAGGATTGGGCTTTCTCTTCATAAGAGCTTTTACTTATTGTATTTTACTTTCAGTATTTTACTTACTTGCAACCTTACAAAAAAACTCCAAAAACACTTGTAGCTTTTATTGTTTTATTTACCATTCTTGCTAACCAATACCTTTAGCTCCTCATGGGTTCGACAACATTTTCTAATTGAAAAGTACTAAAATTGATCTCCTGCACTTGGGAGCCATCAAGACACTTTTCTAGCACCGTTGCCGGGGAGCATCGCATTATTGGTAAGAGGTTCGGTAAGGAAACTTGGAAGCTGATTTTTATTTCACTATTTTATTCTGTTGTTACTATGGCTTTGCTGGATCGTTCCTCGCTGAAACTTGCTTTACATGAATATGCTAAGAGCATTCGAAACAAAGTTGATATCATTGATATACCTCCCGATCCTAAAGTGGGATATAAAATTCCCATTGGTCATGTTAAAAGAATTACGAAGCGGGCTTTTATAGGAGATGGAAGTAAGTCTGTACATGAACATGTGGAGATGATTGAATACATATGCTCTCTATTTAGGATTCCTGGTATTTTAGGTGATGAGGTAAAAAGGAAGTTATTATATTTATATTTGTCTGCTAATGCTCGCTTATGGCTCAGGTCTTTGGATGAAGAATGCAGCTCTATTTGGGAAACTCTGAGGAAGGTTTTCTTTCTTAAATTCTTTAGATGAAGAATGCATCTCTATTTGGGAAATTATGAGGAAGTTTAAGATAATCACTGCTATATATTTAACTATTGTCCTCACAAAGGAGAGAGTATTACTCAAGCTTGGGGGAGGTTAAAGGAACTTCTCCGCAGGAATTCTTGCCATGATCTTACTAGAAAAGTTATATTGATACTTTTTTATGTAAGGTTGCCAAGACAACAACAGGAATTTCTGGATTATTCTTCTAGAGGGATTTTTACCAACAAGACTGTAGAAGAAGCATGGAACTTATAGGAAACTATTTCTCAGAATACTGGTAAGTGGGATCTCGACAAAGGTAATGTACCTCGCTTGGAATATGGATATTCATGTGTAGAGAATTTCTCTACTACTACTTTGTTTGAGAATCTTGGTGATAAATTTGGTCTTGATCCTTATGTTTTAATTGAAATAGTTAAATCTTTTGCTGATCATATTGGTGTTCCCAAAGAGGGATTTGATGTTTATGTTGAACTAGTTAAACAGTATATTGTTGTCCCTAAAGTTATTAAATAGGTGGATCAAGTATCATCTATGAGAATTGAAGAAGACATTGAATCTCCTCCATATCCTGATAAAGTTAAGGAGAATCTACTTGTTGTTGTTACTAACAAGAGTAATAAAAGATGCTCTGAGCCATCTGAACAGGTGAATGTGGACCATCAAATCTCGGTTATCAAACAATTAAATGAAGAAGACCCTTGCGATGTTTATTTATGTCAAGATGCTACCAAGGTAATAAAGGGGAATTCTTCCAAAGTTGGCAAGCCTATTATATCATGTTCTATTGGGACTTCTTGTTATCATGGTCCACGTGATATTGGAGCAAGCATAAGTGTTATACCATATTCTCTATATCTTGAAATCAAACCCAATATTGATCCCATAACCATGGAAGGGACAGGTATGCCATCCAACTTGCTAATAAAGAATATGCTTGTCCTTTTGGAATTGTTAGAGATGTTGAAGTGCTAGTAGGTAAAATAAAATATCCTGTTGATTTTGTAGTGCTCGGTTGTCCTCAAGATTCATTTTGTCCTGTTATTTTTGGTAGACCTATCTTACATATTGTTGGTGCTGAAATTAGTCTACCTAAAGAGAAAGTGTTTATTAAATGTGCTGGAGAAAAACTTGAGTTCAATTTTTCTAAATTTTCTGATAAACATTCAAAGAAAGAACCTTTTTCTAAAGAAATTGTGGAAACTCTTGCTTATGTAGCTGTACCTCATCACACGTGGTAGAGCGATATATACTTAATGAAGATGAACCATTTAATGAGAAGAAATAGAAGTTTTAGAACAAATACTGGCACAACAACCACCACAAGTGCAATTACATATTCCACCTAATAATTTAGGGAAGTTGCCACTGCCTAAATAGGATCCTAGTTTTGAATTAAAACCTTTTCCTGAAGAGTTGAAATATGCATACTTAGATGAAAATAAGATATATCCTGTTATTATTAGCACTAACCTTTCAGCTAAAGAAGAAGAGAAATTACTTGATGTATTGAAAGCTCACCGAGCAGCTATTGGATATTCTCTTGATGATCTAAAAGGTATAAGCCCAGCTCTATGTATGCATAAAATTAATTTGGAAGAAGATGCCAAGCCTGTTGTTGATTATCAACATCATCTTCATCCAAAAATGAAAGAAGTGGTAAGGAAAGAGGTAATTAAACTTATTGAATCTGGTATCATTTATCCTATAGCTGATAGTAAGTGGGTTTGTCATGTTCATTGTGTGCCTAAAAAAGGTGGAATGGCTGTTGTTCCAAATGATGAAGATGAACTTGTGGCTTAGTGTACTGTTGTTGGCTATACAATGATTATTGATTACATGAAATTAAACAAAGCAACTCAAAATGATCATTACCCATTGCCATTTATTGATCAAATGCTAGAAAGACTGTCTAAACATTCTCACTTTTGTTATTTAGATGGTTATTCAGGTTTCTCACAAATTCCCGTTCATAAGGATGATCAAGAAAAGACTACTTTTACTTGTCCATTTGGTACCTTTTCTTATAGAAGAATGCCAATCGGTTTATGCAATGCCCCTGCCACTTTTCAAAGATGCATGAACGCTATATTTGCTGATTATATTGAAAAGATAATGGAAGTCTTTATGGATGAATTTTATGTGTATGGTACTTACTTTGAAAATTGCTTGTTCAACCTTAACAAAGTTTTGTAGCGGTGTGAGAACCAACACTTAGTTCTTAACTGGGAGAAGTGTCACTTTATGGTTACATAAGGTGTTGTTCTTGGACACCGTGTTTCTGGAAGAGGAATAGAGGTCAACCGAGCAAAGGTAGAAGCTATTGAGAAGCTACCATATCCAAAGGATATCGAAGGTATAAGAAGTTTTCTTGGGCATGCAGGGTTTTAGCGTAGGTTTATTAAAGACTTCTCTAAAATATCAAAGCCTCTAACCAATCTTTTGCAAAAGGATGTTCAATTTTATTTTACTAATGATTATGTAGATTCATTTAATGTTTTAAAGAATTCTTTAATAAGTGCTCCTATTATTCAACCTCCTGATTGAATTTTGCCATTTGAAATTATGTGTGATGCTAGTGATTATGCAGTTGGGGATGTTTTGGGTCAACGTGTTGATAAAAAATGAATGTAATTTACTATGCTAGTAAAACACTTGATGGTTCACAAAGAAATTATGCTATAACTAAAAAAAATAGCACTAATATTTGCATGTGATAAGTTTAGACCTTACATTATGGATTCTAAAGTCATAGTGCACTCCGATCATTCTGCTATTAAATATCTCATGAATAAGAAAGATGCCAAGCCTAGATTAATAAGATGGGTTCTTTTATTGCAAGAATTTGATCTACATATTGTCGATAGTAAAGGTGAAGATAATCTGGTAGCTGATCATTTATCTAGAATGGAAAACATCCCTAATGATATCATTCCTACTAATGATGGTTTTGCTAATGAACAACTTGCGAATATTAATCTTTATATTGCTAGAGTTGCATCACCTTGGTTTGCTAACTATGCAAATTTTATTGTTGGGAAAGTTTTGCCACCACAATTCACTTATCAACAAAGAAAGAAATTCTTTTATGATCTTAGACATTATTTTTGGTATGATACTTTCCTTTATAAAAAGTGTTGATGGTATTATTAGATGCTGTGTGCCTGAGTTTGAATAGCAGGCTATTATAAGAGATTGGCATGATAGTCCCCATCGAGGGCATCATGCTGGAGATTGCACAACTGCAAAGGTATTACAATCTGGTTTCTATTGGCCTACTCTATTTAAAGATTGCGCTAAATATGTTAAATCTTGTGATAAATGTCAAAGAGTAGGAAGTATTGGTAGGAGAAATGAAATTCCTATGAAGTACTCATTACCTCTTGAACTATTTGACGTGTGGGGATTCGACTTCATGGGACCTTTCCCAGAATCGAAGACGAAACATACACATATTTTGGTTCCAGTAGACTATGTGTCTAAGCGGGTGGAAGTAATTCCAACCAAAAGTGCAGATCATGCCACAGCAATGAAGATGCTCAAGGACATCATATTCCCTCGGTTTGGTGTACCTAGATTTTTAATTACTGATGGTGGTTCTCATTTCTTACATGGTGTTCTTAGGAAAACATTAGAAAAATATGGTGTTAATCATAGAATTGCATCTCCTTATCATCCTCAAACAAGTGGACAAATTGAACTTAGTAATAGGGAAATCAAACTCATTTTGTAGAATACAGTGAATAATACTAGATCTGATTGGCCACTTAGAATTAATGAAGCTTTGTGGGCTTATAGAACTGCATTCAAAAATCCCATGAGAATGTATCCTTATAAAATGGTTTATGGAAAAGCTTGTCATCTTCCTATAGAGTTAGAGCATAAAGCTAGATGGGTTATTAAACAACTAAACTTTGAATTTAAAACTGCAGGAGAGAAAAGAGTTCTTGACTTGAACTTGCTAGATGAATGGAGAAATGAAGCTTATGAGAGTGCAAAAATGTTTAAAGAGAAAGTTTAAATTTGGCATGATAAGAAACTTAAATTGAAGGAATTCAAAGTAGGTGACCAAGTTTTATTGTGCAACTCTCGTTTCAAGTTTACTGCAGGGAAATTAGCTTCAAAATGGCAGGGACCATTAGTCATGCAGGAGGTGTACCTATCAGGAGCTATCCGACTCCATGGAGATATCAAAGGTAAACCTCATATAGTTAATGGACAACGCCTTAAACATTATCTTGCAGGTAAAAGATTTGTCAGAAAGGTGGAAGTGTTGATCTTAAAAACACTAGAAGCTGTAATTGCAAAGAATCGTGTTGTTTCAGAAACCTCGGATCAATAAAAGGTAGCTTTTGTGCTCGTAACTTTCTCGGAATTCTATCAAATTTTACGGCAGGTATTTTTTATGGAAATAACCAGGGAGACAAAAACTTGGAAGGAACGGAGTCCCGAGGGAGGAAAGAGTAGGTTGCACACGGCCCCACCCCCTAGCCGCGTGTGCACTAATCATTCTCTCCTCGGACTCCTGTTTCGTCTCGTTTTTGACTCTAACTCTTTGTTTTGACCTAAAACCTGTCAATATATACCCCCTTCTGTCGATCTAATCTCGTACCAAGTATTTTCAAGGAGAATATTGTTTTTGATGTTGTCTGACAGATTTCTCTCACCCGGAGTCCACACCATGTCTTCAATAGACTCCTACCAATGTTCTTCCATGGATGTCGATGATGATGAGATTGAAGGTCTCAGCCCCCCATCCACGTGGAGGAGAAATAAGAAGAGGGAGGATTTATCGGATGATGAATACTACATGCCATACGAGGTGGTGGAAGAAGAAGAATATGAAGAAGAGGAAGAATAAGATGAGGAAGAGATCAAGCACGACATCAACATCGGATCTACATCAACCACACCTCCAGCTCCTATCTCTGTTGCTATGGTGAAAGTGAATGAATCCCTTGGCAACAAGCAGTGGAAATTCATTAGCACCGGAGGAAGGGTTCCTAGGAACTTCCTTTCTCATAAAAAATCCAGTTGCTAATGTTATCAATAGGGAATTCATGCAGGTTGGCAAGAAGGATCTATCCGGTGAGTGGGATTGTAAAATTCCAAAAGGGAAAGCACCAAGCCCGGAGTGGAAGCCTAGCAACGATTCGATGGAGAAAAAGCTTATGGGGAACCTAAGTACAGCTGCAGAAAAGTTTGAGCAGGCATACAACCTCATGATGAGTATCATTGGGGAGCTTGAAGACCACTTTTATGGTTCTATTAGTGAGGATAAAGAAGAAAAATAAGGATCCTCCACAATCTCTCAAGCTTTGGGGAGTTCCACCTAGTCTTTTATTTTTACTAGTTTATCATATCTATCTAGTCATGGTGTGCTTTACTTTTATCATTTAGTCATTTATTTCTCCTAGGTTTGCAAGCTCATAGAGAATTATCATGTATCTCCTATCTTGTGGTTTATCAATGAATATTAAAGTATGGTGTCATCCATGGCTCTCTTGTTTGGAGATTTATGGGTAACACTCATGCAAATGAGCGTGGCATGTTTAGAGGTTTCAGTCACATCTTGCCTTGAATTTAATCAAATTGAGTGTGTTGGACAATTGCAAGAATCTCTCCCATTAAAATAACAAGTAAAATAACTAGTCAATATGACATGAAAGATTGTAGTTTGAAGTAGAGATTTAGTCTTGTGGAATAAAAAGTTGGGAAGGGATATGAAAAGGACATGAGGCATTCTTGTTTTAACTTAGTAGCTTTTAGCAAATTGAGGGTCATGGATATTTCAATACTTATGCTCATGGAAAGTGAATGAAAGGAAGGCACCCGTGAATTTGGCTAGCCATGGAAAGTGTGATATAAAGGTTGAATTGAGCATAAGAACATAATTGAAAGATCCATGAATAAGGTTTGCCCTAGTTACTAAGAAGCAAGGGTGTAAACAATCTCATGTCTATGTTTTTATTTCTCTTCATATTAACTTGTTGTTCTATGAGAGTTGATCTTGTCTTTGAACTCAGCAAAATATCAAATACTATAATGCCTCCCTTGGAGCAAATATGAAAAAGAGTATGATTCAATTGTCCAACACGTAATGGTTATTTTGGTTCAAAAGTAAGGGGTGATTGCTAGAGCCTCTATTGATGTTTCCCTCATATGTATGAGTTTTAGTTCATTAATCTTTCATAATAACTGAACATGATGATGATACAATGCTCGTATTTAAGCTCATTGATGCATGTGATGATCTATTTGCTTATTTACTCGAGGACGAGTAAAGGTTTAAGCTTGGGGGAGTTGATACTTGCATTTTATATCATTATTTTAGTAACATTATATCCTCATATTAGAATGTTATTTGCACTATTATATCATGATTCTTGCATATTTAGATGATTCTAGGACTTTCCTACAAAGTCATTTGTTTTGGTATTTAATTTCTAGGAGGCAAAAAACCTCCTTTTTCTTGTTTTTTGGTGTTTCAGGACCTTATGGACGTCAAATGCATCAGGGAAAAATACACAACAAGTATTTCATCGGGAGAAAGACTGTGGGCTAAAGAACTAGACGAGAGGAGCCACGAGGGCCATAAGAGCACACCACATGCGGCCCCACTACCTGGCCGCGTGTGCGTGGCTTGTTCGGCCCTCAGGCATCGTTTCGACCTGCCCTTTTGTCCACAACTCTGACTCGGTAGGAAACAGACACCCTAATTTTTCCGAGATTTTATCGAGGCGGTGATGGAGGCGGAAGCTCTTTCCTTCTTCGGGAGGGGGCAAATCCTGCTTCTCTGGGGCACCGGAGAGGGGGAAATCACCGCCATCAACATAAACTCCTAGGTGTAGGGGGAGGCCTCTCCATCATCTCCATCACCTCCATCACCAGGACCAGCACCATCTCCATCACCATCTTCGAGATCCACTTCACCCCCTCGTTGTTTGAGAAGTTATTGAACCCTAGATAATTGTTTGTGCTATTTTACATGTGTGAGATTGGACAATTGATATTATCTTGCAGAGAGATTATATTTTCAGATGGTGTTGTACCACATATGCTACTAAATACTATCATGTTTCCATGTTGTGAGTAGTTCCATATATTCTCGAGGGCATATGATGAATTGGCAATGATTTCTATATGACATATGTTGAGTATTTGGTCTAGTTTTTATCTTTTGGTTGTTCTATGATGGTGGTGTGCGAACGTTGACTGCACATAACTTCACCTTTATGGGCTCATAGGACAACACCATAGTGTAATGGCGTGGGTAGGACGATGGAGGACACGTAAACCATGGTCCAATACATAAAGTTGCATTAGGAGGGATATATATCGGAGGCCCTAGAGTTTATAGCTATGGTGGGACATTCTAATCTTAATAATTCCTATGTTTGCACATTAACTTGGCTGTAGGATCCATCATAAGGGAGTACTTTAGTTCATTTAGTTGGATGCACCAAATTAAGGCTCCATCCGAAAAGACTAAAACTAGACAAGATATTCACCGTGTTGATTTAGAAATCTCTATGCCAAGTAAATCCATGCCGCCCTCGGGAACGCTTGTCACATATAAGATCACACACACTTGAGCTTGTCCTCTTGCTGCATAGAGGATTGGGCTTTCTCTTCATAAGATATTTTACTTATTGCATTTACTTTCAGTATTTTACTTACTTGCAACCTTACAACAAAAACTCCAAAAACACCTGCATCTTTTATTGTTTTATTTACCATTCTTGCTAACCAATACCTTCATCTCCTCGTGGGTTCGACAACCTTTTCTAATTGAAAATTACTACAATTGATCTCCTGCACTTGGGAGCCATCAACGGGTGGTTCTGATCGCCTCTCTCACACAGCTCGTAGCTAGTTTAAAGAAGGTATCACTACAAGAAATGTATTGACTAGTGACATTTCCTTAACAACCATGGTTTTTTTGGTCATAGGTATGTGACCATTTGGTTCGAAATGGTTGTAAGCCATTTGGGAGGGTCCAAAGCCATAAATTTTATGACCAATTTAGCAATAAAGGTCATAATGTTCTTACATGAATTGGTCATGGCCTAAACAGAAGTGGTCCACGACCTTTTTTAGCAGATTAGGACCAATTTAAATGGTCATAACATTGATGACCATACGATAACGTCTTTAACTAGGATGTATTGACATGACTGGGTCACCATGTCAGAAATTGCGGCTACATGGAAGTATCTAGGTGTCATTTGAACCATCTGACAGGTGGGACCCAATGATTTTGACTATTCTAACAGGTGGGACAGGTGCATTTAGCATGTTGGGCCATATTTTCTCTACAGGCCATTTAGCATGCTTTGCTGGACTGGACCATCCCGCTCGACCATTTAGCATGTTGGGCCGAATAAACCTGCTACACCGGATGGTGGCCCAGTTAGGTCCATACTATGGGTAGAACCCACGACCAGTTAATTGGCAAAAAATAGCACACCGGGGATTTGAACCCACGACCACACGCTGATTCAAATAGCCCCAACCATTGAACCAGTAAAGTATTGTTGATATTGTGGCCTTCATTATCTATATGATAGACTTTATTTGTATCTGACTATACACAGCGACCTGCAGGGAACCTAGCAGAAAAATCGGGTCTTCCTCTTTGCTACCAGTGTAGGCGACCAGCGAGGGCGGGGGTGGTGGTGCTGCTGGACTCCCCGTTGGAAGTGCTCCTGCTCGACGAAGCCCCTTCCGCTTTCGTCTTTCTATCGGGATAGAGGAAGCGGCTCAACACGAGGCCCCTTCTACGACTCCCCGTCGGTGGCGGCACTAGCAAAGTTGCGACCGAGCAAGGGGCCGAGCAACTGGCCGAGCAAGGGGCCACGGCCGAGCACCTCTAGGTCTGTGCCCCTCTCCTCTCTCCCCTCTCCCTGCTAGGTTTAGGTTTGTTCTTCAGTTTGTGTCCTAGCTATGGAATTGTTTGGTCAAATGCTTGGAATTGTCATAGTTATGGAATTGTCCTAGCTATGGAATAGTTTGTGTCCCTGTTGCAATTGTTTGGTCAAATGCCCCCTGTAGGTATGAAATTTTCAGTCAAATGCTCCTATAGCAATTTAGTCAAATGCTCCCTGTAGCAATTTTACTATGATGTTACTCTAATCTTAGCTATGGAATTTTCTGGTTTGGTTTGATTCTACATATTATCTCCCTGTAGCAATTCAGTCAAATGCTCCCTGTAGCAATTTTACATGCTCCCTAGTTTGGTTTGGTTTGGTTTGGTTTGATGTTACTCTAAGCTTAGCAATTCTACATGCTAATAATTCTTTGGTCTTTTGCATGTAGATGGATATGTGTTGGATTACCAAAGGAGTTAGAAGGCTTTCTTATGAGCATATAAGGGGAGTGGACGAGTTCATGCAGTTTGTTCGCAGAAGTGTTGCCGAGGCTGCTCAAGTTCTTTGCCCGTGCCCCAACTGTAATAACCGTGATCACCAGACTCTACATGATGTAGAGGCTCATCTATTGATGCGTGGGATGGCATCCACGTATGATAGATGGATCCATCATGGAGAGGCTTTACATGCAGAACCTGGATATGAACCTGAACATGAACCTGATGCGCAACAAGGTGGTGATTTTGTACAAGATGATGATCATCAAGAGTATGTTGTTTTGGAGGACGAGGAGGATGGGGATGAATATGATAGAATCCCTGATCTGTTTAAGGATCTATACCAATCTAAACCATAAGGTGAGGGAATGAATACAATATATGCCGAGCTTATAGAGGAGGTGAAGCGTCTAGCTAGTAATGGTGGTACAATGTCCAGATTTGCTTTCACTGTCAAGTTACTCCACGTCAAGTCCTTCTACCAGATAAGCAACATTTCCATCAACGGAATACTCCATATCTTGACCATCCAGTACCCTAAAAGCTCAATTCCCAAAAATTATGAAGAAGCATTGAGTGTAATCCGCAGACTGGGGCTTGGTTATGATTCAATCCATGTCTGCCCAAACAATTGTGTCTTGTTTCAGAAGACATATGCCAACCTTGACAAGTGTCCAAAATGTGATGCCTCTAGGTGGAAAGATGTAGATGGGAGGAGGCAGATTCTGGAGAAGGTGTTGAGGTACTTTCCTATTATTCCAAGGTTGCATAGGGTGTTTTTTTCAAAGAAGCAATCTGAGGAGGTACAATGGCATAAGCTAAAGCGGCAACCTATGGATAATGAGCTTAGCCATCCAGCTGACGGTGAGGCATGGAAAGAGTTTGATGATAAATATAAAGAGTTTGTCACTGATGCGAGGAACATAAGACTTGGCCTTGCCATGGATGGCTTTAACCCTTTTCGAATGAGCAAGAAATATAGCATGTGGCATGTATTTGTTTTGCCATACAACCTTCCACCTTGGGCATGTATGGATCAATCAAACTTCATGATGGCTTTGTTGATCTCGGGTCCATCTTCTCTAGGAAAGGATTTTGATGTCTTTATGGAGCCCCTCGTTGAAGATCTGATGAAGCTATGGGAGGGTGTGCATCCCTATGATGCCCTGAGTCTTGATAAGTTTGATTTGCGGGCTGTGGTAATATGGTGCATCCATGATTTCCCGGCGTTGCACACTCTGTCGGGCAGGCTCACAGCTGGTTATCAAGCATGTGTTCGGTGTGACAAGAACCCGTGCTCAGAAAGAATAAGGAACAAGTTGTGCTGGATAGGGAACTGATGTTTTCTTCCTCGCAACCATGGTTGGCGAAGAAGCAGAGATTTCATGGGAAGACTGAAAACCGTGACGCACCGGTGGAGTTCAGTAAAGAAGAGCTTGAGCAGCAACTTGACGAGGTGAAAGATGTGAGATCGGGAAAGGGTCAAAGAAAAAGGAAGCGGGAGGATGGTCAATGTTGGGACCGAAGGTGTATCCTATGGGACCTCCCGTATTGGGCAGATCTCAAGTTGAGACATAATCTCGATGTAATGCACATCGAGAAAAACATATGTGATAATCTTCTTGGGACATTTAAGAACATTGATGGGGAGTCAAAGGATACACTTAACTCGAGGCTTGATTTGGAAGATATGGGCATAAGAGAAGATTTGCATCTACGGCCCATTGAAGGTGGTGAGTCATTTGAGATGCCACAAGCATGGTATACAATGACTAAAGAAGAAAAGCTTGCATTCTATGAATTTATCAGAGTAGTGAGATTTTCATATAGGTATGTCGCTAATCTTTCAAAATGTGTGTCTCCTGATGGATGCAAACTCCAAGGTCTGAAAACTCATGATTGTGACATCCTCCTCCAAAGGATTTTACCTGCTGGACTACGTGGAATAATGGATAAAGAAATATATGAAGTGGTTGCTGAGTTGGGGAATTTATTCAGAGAGTTGTGTTGCAAAACACTTAATCTATCTGTTTTTGAAAGACTCAAAAATAAATTCCGGTTATCCTCTACAAACTCGAAAATATCTTTCCTCCAGCCTTGTTCACCGTCATGGTCCATTTGGCGGTCCATTTACCCAAAGAGGCAAGACTTAGAGGTCTCCTACAATACGGTTGGATGTACCCCGTGGAAAGAAGGATGCTTACATTTAAGCGTTATGTGTGAAACATGGCCAGGCCTGAGGGTTCAATAGCCGAGGCATATGTTGTTGATGAGTGCCTGGCGTTTTGCTTGCGATACTTCGATGATGTGGAAACAAGATTTAATCGGCCAGGCAGAAATAGAGAGCAGAACGATTCGCAAAGTGCTTATGTCTCAGTTTTCAACCATGGTGTCAACTTCCTTGGAGGGTCACACAATTTGAAGGCTAGTGGTGATGATGTTGGAAATATGCCCTAGAGACAAATAGTAATAGGTACTATTGTCATATTCCATAAAGTTTATGATTAAGTTTTGTATCATGCTATAACTGTATTGAGAGGAAACATTAATACACGTGTGATATATAAACAACCAAGGGTTCCTGATGTCTACGCACTTCTATTCTTGTAGACAGTTGTTGGGCCTCCAAGTGTAGAGGTTTGTAGAACAGCAGCAAGTTTTCCCTTAAGTGGATCACCCAAGGTTTATCGAACTCAGGGAGGAAGTGGTCAAAGGTATCCCCTCTCAAGCAACCCTGCAATCAAGATACAAGAAGTCTCTTGTGTCCCCAACACACCCAATACACTTGTCAGGTGTATAGGTGCACTAGTTTGGCGAAGAGATAGTGAAATACAAGTGGTATAGATATAAGATAACGGTGCTAAAAAATACTTTGATGGCGTGGAAGAGACTAAAGGCAAACTGAAATAAAGATGGAAGCAAGCAAACATGTAATAGATCTAATAGAAAATGGTGTTTCAGTGCTTAGAAACAAGGCCTAGGGATCATACTTTCACTAGTGAACACTCTCATATAAATATCTTCTCTTTATGATACTACTCTTAACTACTCTCCGGTTGGACACTCTAATCCATGGTAGGGCTATAACAGCACACCTCAAAGTAAGCCTTTCCCATCTAGATAACCCCACACTGTCACCTTGAGCACTAGATGGTTCAAACAAACACCACAATTTCATAAAGACATCCAACTCCAAATATAACTCATAACAAGTATTTGTAATCTCTAGCCTATGCTAACATGGCGCATCACTGTCACTTTCACACACATGGGGAGAGCAGAGATCTATTAAAGCACTTGAGTAGCAAGGTAGATCTATAGATTACAAGCTCATGATCTCAATAGGATCATGCATAGAGAGAGATGAACACATAGCTACCGGTAGAACCCTTAGCCTCGAGAGAGAACTACTCCCTCCTCATCATGGGAATCATCAATGGTGACGGAGATGGTGGTGGAGATCGATGGAGATGGCTCCGGGGGCACTTCCCCATCCCGGCAGGGTGCTGGAATAGAGACTTTCTGTCCCCCGAATCTCCCCTTCGGTGGCGGTGGCACTACTGAACTTTTCGTGGAGTTCTGATTGACTATTTAGGGTTTTTTCCTCGGGAGGAATATATAGGCGAAGGAGGCAAGGTCGGTGGCCAGCCAGGGGGCCCACACCATGCCCTGGCGCGACCTGGGGGTACCCGCGCCTGGGGAGTGTGGCCAGGCCCTGGCCCTCCTCCGTCTCGTATTCTGGCTCCGTGAGTCTTCCGGTAAAATAGGAACTTTGGCTTTTGTCCCGTCCAATTCTGAGAATATTCATTTCTGACTTTCCTGGAACCAAAAATAGCAGAAAACAGGCAACTGGCACTGTGGCATCTTGTTAATAGGTTAGTCCAAGAAATCATATGAAAAGTACTCCAAAGTGTGGACAAAACACAAGAAAGTAGATAAAACCAAGCATGGAACATCAAAAATTATAGATACATTTGCAATGTATCAACATCCCCAAGCCTAACTCCTGCTCGTCCTCGGGTAGGTAAGTGATAAAAAGAAAGAATAATTTTTGAGGTGACATGCACCATCATAAATTTGATCAAAATATTTGTAAAACATTGATAGCTGGGATCATAGTACTTCAATCATAACATGAAAGACAAAGTTCTAGCAAAAAGACATAGCAACTATGTTGCAACATGAAAAGGCACAAACAAAAGATTCATGAATAACAATGCTTTGCAAGACGTTTGTTTGTTTCACATAAAGAAAACATAGCATAATAGCATTCAGCTTGTCCCTCATAGAGTAGCAAATATAAATGCATAGGACACCTTCAAAGTTCATAAGAGTGACTAGATACAAATAGTTTAAAACAAGCAATATCAAGGTATGCATCAATCAACTAGTCTTGGGACAATGCACATAGAACTAAGAATGGCCACTATGCTCTCAAAGTAGGTGCATAAAGATAGAAGGTGGAGACTCAATATAATGGTGGAAGAAAGGCCTTCATAGAAGGAAGTAGGGATTCAAGTCTCATAAAGAGCTTCCAAAAATTATGGTACTTAATAGCTTTCAGCTCTCATTACCCCTATCATAAGCATCTTGAAGTGATTATGGTTAAAGTGAACAAACTATGGTGTACATGCTTGACGAAGTATAAGTTGGAAATCTCATGTCCCTTGAATACGAGGGACGCTCCTCATGCTACTCAAGTTTAGTTACCGGTAAGTTCTTGTCATCGTAAGTACATGTGTATCATAGAGAACCTCCAACGGGGTACCCCTTGCCCGATGATACGGAAGAATCCCCATATCAAAATGACAAGGCAAGCAGACAACAAGCATCTCAGCAATCTTTTTATTTACCATGGGAATATGGTGCTTTTTTCTCTCTTTCCTCTTTTCATAATCTCTTTTTTTCTTTTTCTCTTTTTTCTCAACATAGGACTCTTTTTTTATAAGAAGAATGCTTCATAGACAGCTCACTATGGTTACGCTGCAGGTTTCCACCATGTCAGCATGGATTATACCAGCGGCTCAGGCGTTTCTCTAACACATATACATAACTCCATGGACTTACAAGCTCCCCTTTCATTTCACACCGACGACATCCATAGACAAAAGAGCATGATATTTACTAGGTACAAAGTACTAGTGCAATGTTGAAAGCGTTCCCCATGACAGCATGGTTCTGCTAATCCCCAACAAATAAGTGCAAGCATATACAACATAGACGACACAATGGTTCAAGTTTATTAAGGGCAAGAAAAGTAAAGTGTGCCATCAAGTTCATGAGAGCTTTAATCACTAGTTTTCTCATAACAAGTTTAATTCGGAAGGTAAACAAAAACTTGAATATACTTGGAATAGCATATGCTAATAGGTAGGTATGGTGGACTCTTTGGAATAACTTGGTTTAGGGAGTTGGATGCATGAGTGGAACTCATACTTGGTTGCGAAGGCTAGCAAAAGACTGGGAGCGACAAACTAAGAGAGCAATAATGGCCATAATCATGTAGAGCGACAAAACATCATTGATCAAAGCATAAAGTTATACTACAAGTTGAAAAATAAAGGATCATAAAGGCTTATGGTGACTTTGGATAGTCATAACATGGTGTGAGCATGCGCCAAGTCAACCCAAATAAAGCATCAAAGGAGAATACCACAATACTATGCTTTAATATGCTAAAACAACACATGATTCATCCAAGGCACATTAAGCAATCTCAATTATTTATAACAAGTCATGCTACAGCAAAGAATACTAAGCATAAAGCCAAAACAATATCAAGCATGGCATGACAAAGCATAGGCCACAGTAAAAAAACAAGCTCTCTTTACCACTTAAGCTTGAACTTTCCTACTCTTTTCGAAACCAAACCAAACTATTTGAAAACCAATGTATGAAAGAGGGGGTCCAACCAATTTATTCAGCAAACGAAAAACCAAAACAAAAACGAAAAAGAAGACACTCCAAGAACAACATAATTGTGCATGAAACAATAAAAATGAAGCGTTTGGAAGAAACCTGGGATATTTATTGATAAAGAGGGGGATGCCTTGGGAATCCCCATGCTTTGACGCTTGTACTTCTTGGATATTTCTTGGGGTGACACGCGTGATCCCCAATCTTGAGCTTTAGTCCATCCTTCATCTCATTACTCATTCCTTCCATACACCTGAAATTTTTCCTTCATACAAAACTTCACACAATCTTTATTAGCAACATTAGTGCACTCAAGATAATAAGTCTTTAGGTTCAGTTCTGACATCAATAAAACTTCCATTAAAACACTATCTACTGTAGCACTTCCCTCAAAAATATCAATTCCCCAAAATAACTCAAAAAGGAACCAACAAGAAGCAAATGTAAAAAATGGCAGAAATCTGTGAAAACAGACCAGCAGGTAAAGACGATTTTTTTCGAAGACCTTCTGTTGCTCAAATCAAAAAGTGTTGAACTAACGTAAGTTAGATAACAACCTGGGGCAGAAGCACAAAAATTCACACCTCAAAAGAACATACAGAGATTTTACACGAATTTTTACGGTGAAGCACAGAAATCGGTTTTAGGACAGCAACTTTCCCAATCATTACTTCTCTCTCACTAGAGGTTACTCTTGGCACAAAAAGCAAATAAAATGGATAAGGAGCGGTTATTGCTGAAGTAATAACTTCCAAGACTCATCTAAAACTTTTGGGTTATCTCCCAATAAGTACTTTTCTTTAACGCCTTTAAGTTAGGCTTGATAGTTTGAGAAGATGCTCACATAAGAAATATGAATTGAAGTAAAAGAGAGCATCAAGAAGCAAATTCAAAGCCCATTTAAGTCTAACCCACTTCCTATGCATAGGAATCTTGTAAAGAAACAAGTCATGAAAGCACAAAGCAACAAGCATAGTGAAACAAAACAAGTGCAACATCAAGACTTTCAACATAAAGAGGGGAAACTTAATATTATTGAGATGCATAAAACCATGTTTCCCTCCCTCATAATAACTTTCAATAGCATCATGAATGAAATTAACAATATAACTATCACAAGAAACATTCTTATCATGAGCCACATGCATAAAAAAATTAATACTCCCCACATAAACATAGTCATTCTTATTAATTGTAGTGGGAGCAAATTCAACAAAATAGCTATCATTATTATTTTCATCACCATAATCATCAAATATAGGAGGCATATTGTAATCATAATTAATTTCCTCCTCAATAGTAGGTGGACTGAAAATATCATAATCATCATTGCTATCATCATATATTGGAGGTATAGTATCATCAAAGTAAATTTTCTCCTCCATGCTTGGGGGACTAAAAAGATCATCTTCATAAAAACTAGCTTCCCCAAGCTTAGACTTTTCCATAGCATTAGCAATAATGGTGTTCAAAGAATTCATACTAATAACATTGCTATTAGCACGCAAATAAAGTTCCATAGGTTTTTTAATTTGCTCTTCAAACACTTCATGTCCTAACTCAAGATAAATATTATAAAGCTCTCTAATTTTTTTTTGTTTTCCATTAAGCCTAACTAGTGAAAACAAGAAACAAAAAGACAAAATTGCAGAATCTAAAGGAAATAACTTCGAGCACTCACACCGGAGGATGTGAGTACCTTTTACCTTACCTCCCTGGCAACGGCGCCAGAAAATAGCTTGATGTCTACGCACTTCTATTCTTGTAGACAGTTGTTGGGCCTCCAAGTGCAGAGGTTTGTAGAACAGAAGCAAGTTTTCCCTTAAGTGGATCACCCAAGGTTTATCGAACTTAGGGAGGAAGTGGTCAAAGGTATCCCCTCTCAAGCAACCCTGCAATCAAGATACAAGAAGTCTCTTGTGTCCCCAACACACCCAATACACTTGTCAGGTGTATAGGTGCACTAGTTCGGCAAAGAGATAGTGAAATACAAGTGGTATAGATATAAGATAACGGTGCTAAAAAATACTTTGATGGCGTGGAAGAGATTAAAGGCAAACTGAAATAAAGATGGAAGCAAGCAAACATGTAATAGATCTAATAGCAAATGGTGTTTCAGTGCTTAGAAACAAGTCCTAGGGATCATAATTTCACTAGTGAACACTCTCATATAAATATCTTCTCTTTATTATACTACTCTTAACTACTCTCTGGTTGGACACTCTAATCCATGGTAGGGCTATAATAGCACACCTCAAAGTAAGCCTTTCCCATCTAGATAACCCCACACTATCACCTTGAGCACTAGATGGTTCAAACAAACACCACAATTTCATAAAGACATCCAACTCCAAATATAACTCATAACAAGTATTTGTAATCTCTAGCCTAAGTGCCACCATGGTGTGCACGTTGTCACTTTCACACATATGGGGAGAGCATAGATCTATTAAAGAACTTGAGTAGCAAGGTAGATCTATAGATTACAAGCTCATGATCTCAATAAGATCATGCATATAGAGAGAGATGAACACATAGCTACCGGTAGAACCCTTAGCCTCGAGAGAGAACTACCCCCTCTTCATCATGGGAATCATCAATGGTGATGGAGATGGTGGTGGAGATCAATGGAGATGGCTCCGGGGGCACTTCCCGTCCCCAAATAGGGTGCCGAATGCAGACTTTCTGTCTCTGAATCTCCCTTCGGTGGCGGTGGTCATGAACTTTCGTCGATTTCGATTGACTATCTAGGGTTTTGCCTCGGGAGGAATATATAGGCGAAGGAGGCAAGGTCAGCTGGCCAGGCCCACACCATGCCTCGCACTACTGGGGTACCTCCGCCTTAGGGGTGTGGCCAGGCCTGCCTCCTCCGCCTCGTATTCTGCCCGTGAGTCTTATGTAAAATAGGAACTTTGGCTTTTGTCCCGTCCAATTCGAGAATATTCATTTTCGACTTTCCCGGAACCAAAAACAGCAGAAAACAAATGGCACTGTGGCATCTTGTTAATAGGTTAGTCCAAGAAATCATATGAAAAGTACTCCAAAGTGTGGACAAAACACAAGAAAGTAGATAAAACCAAGCATGGAACATCAAAAATTATAGATACATTTGCAATGTATCATTTCCCAGTGAAACTATAGTCACTGGTTCATTGGTCAACAGATGATCAAGTTTCCTGATCATGTGGCACTTATGCCAGTTGGAAATGGAGTCAACTCATTCTGTGAATGAGATTATGAACCAATACCCAACCTAAACATCATGACCCGATCATGTCACGAAGTTCAAGTTACGATGATTAGAAATGGATCCTCATAGACTATTCCTTAGACCATGAGGCTATATCAATCACTGTCTCCTGAGAGTGCTTAGATAGCATCAAGCGCCACTTGGTAATACAGTGGTTATAAAGGTGTGTTCAGGTACTCGGAGGAAACCATAGAGGCAATATATGTCAAGAGCAGGATTTGTCCGTCCATGTGACGGAAAGATACTCAAGGGCCCACGCGGAGAAGTTATATCCAATAGCTGTGCAGCGTGTGATTTGATCACACGGATATCACTTGTCGGAACGAGTCAAGTAGCATTGTTCGGTAACGAGATTGAACATGACATGGTGATGTCATTGATCAGGTCTCGGGTAATGCAAGTATCAAGAGACAAAGGGGATAAGACACGACCGTCTTGGTTCAAACGACGAAAGATCTTCGTGGAATGCACAGGGGTCACATGGCCATCCAGGTCCCTCTGTCGATCATTGGTCCGGGAGTGTCCCAACCATGTCTGGAGTGTTCCCGAACCGTAGGGTATCACACTTAAGGATTTTATGATGCTTAGAGAGTGTTTATAGGATCGGTAAAATCACCGAAGAATAGTAGAGAGAAAACTAGAAGGGTTTCGGTAAGTCCGGAGGATGTCTGGAGTGGAGATGGAAGGTGTTCCATAACCACGGAGATTGAATAAGATATGAATGAATGTTAAATATTGATTTAATAATTTATTCATAATTATTTAATAAAATAGAAAATCAATTTAAAGGTCAAGAGGCTTAATGGGCCAATTCTAGAGGGAAGAGGGCCCATTAGGGAAAGGCAAGAGGGAGAAGGGCCAGAGGGGGTGGCCGGCACCCTAGTGGGCCAGCCCCCCTGCGCAGGGCCCATGGGGTGGCCGGCGGTGCCACCCCTCCCCCTCTCCTCTCCTTTAGTCCCACCCCGGGACTTTGAGGGAGGTAGTATCTCCCCTCCCCCTATATATAGTGGGGGTATTTGGCCAGATAAACACACACAATATTCAATAAAGGTTTCCTCACTTTTGGGGAGACCTCCAATTGATATTCTCTCTCTCATGACCGTGGTCCCAAGTTCGGGTTGCACGAACGAGAGACATCTTCACCGCGGAGCGCCATCGCGCTGCGGGATTTGGATCCAGGAGCTCTACTTCCACAACTGCTGCTGGATCGGGGAAGCGGGAGTCATCGTCAGGCACTAGACGTGTGTAACTCCCCGCGAGGTGTCACACTTTAGGCACTCAAGTCGTTGGAGCCGCAGGAGCGCAACGACTTCATCATGGCTCTCCTGAGCGTTGACAATGCTTTTCGGTCTTCAAGGGTAAGTTCGTGAAAAGCCCCTCCCGTTACTGTATTACTAATAGATAGGTCCTGCCAACATCAGGGTTTCAGGGGCGTAGTGTAAAAATTTATCATTTTCATACACGGAACCCCTACAGTGGTATTAGAGCTAGATCTATGCGTAGTAATGCTAGTACGGGTAGAACACACGAGATTTAGCGTGTGGGTGTTGATCTTTTAGTTGTTACTCTCCCACGTGTACTTGTGTATACCGCAGTAATGCTTGATGAAGCGGCCCCCAACCAACTTTACGCGTTCATTCGCGAGACTGGTCCACGCTTGACATACGGCTTGTACCGTATAAAGTGGCTTAGGGGGTGTCTGTCTCTCTCGCATTAGTTGGTATGTCATTTGTAACAGAGGGCCCCGAAAGGGGTGTAGTAGAGACAACTACTTGATTAGCATTGTGTTGAAAGTTCGTAGGTAAGAACGGTTCTTGTGCGAAAGCCCATTCAGCCACGTAAAATATGCAAAGATAAAGTAGAGGTGTCTAACTTTGTTTTGCAGGGGGCGTTGCTTTGTGGTATGGTTGTGGCAAAGGTAAAGTGATTACCTTATGTTACATAGTAGTAGATAGTCATGGAGGTGACGGACTACCACGCCAGAAAGACACCGGTACACTAGTGTCTACGGCGCCGGAACTCTGGCGCCAGAATCCGGTGATGACGGATGGAGATCACGACGTGAAGGACCATATCACATCGCATTTACATTCAATGTTATTTTTTGTGTATCTTATTATGTGCTAGTATTAGATACTCGACGGTAGCCTAATAAGATGATTCCTGTTAAAATTACCAATGATTGTGTTCCCCCTTAGTGTGCACCACCAAGAAATTTCTTCGGTGTGAGGCAGGCCGTGACGATCGGGTGTCATACATATCTACATTCGCATACGGTGGGTGTAAGCCATGTTACACAATGAATACACTAAGGTTGAGTTGGCGAGCCTAGCATGTGTAGACATGGCCTCGGAACACGGATGGTCGAAAGATCGAGCACGAGTCGCATGAATGATGTGACCGACACGTAGGCATCCACCCTAGCATGCACATTGATGGCCGTGACGATCGGGGGAGATGTGGGGAAAAGGGTTCGTGTTATCACTAGGAACCCTTCAGGGGATAGGTGTTTCTGAGTGGAGTTATTATTAACTCATTTAATTATAAACTTAGTCTAAATTCCTTTTGCAATTATAAATGTAGAAAAGGTTCTCCCCGATGCCACCTTTCATGTTGACGATTGATTGGTTAGAAGGAGAGAAGCTCAGGCTAGACGGATCAAACTTCTCTATGTGGGTTACGCGTCTCCACGTTCTCCTTAGCGAGAATGACGTGGTCGACTACATACTCGACGAGATGGATTTGGATCAGCCCATTAACCTAGAGACCCCAGAGCAGCGGGAAGACCGCTATCACCGTCGGGAGATGGCCTCCTTCATTTCAGTTACAATGCATTTTAGAATGGTGGACGAGCTATGGCCTGTCATGGGTAATGTCAACCCTTGTACGGTAATGCTACAGCTTAGGACACATTTCGTGGAACAAGCACGCATATGGGAGCATGAGCTGATGGGAGACTTCCTCTCCATTAAGATGGAGGAGAACTCATCGCTTGACGACCACTTGGAGCGCATGCATGATGCGTACATGGGGCCCGCATACTTCCTGGATAGCTGGATGACAGGATCTTTTGCAAATGGTGTTGTGTTGCGGTCGCTGCCAACAAGCTACCAAGCACAAGCCAGGACTTGCATTATGAGAGGCGACGCGGAAACACTAGATTTCCACAGGTTCATATCACATCTCAGGAATGTGATGGTTGAACCTGTTGTCGCTGAGGTCATCAATGACAAAGGTATATATTTGATATACAATTTTATAAATGTTATAATCTTGCAAACACATTTGAGTGTTAAGTATATTTGATACTTGTTCTGTTTTACTGAAAACAGGTCCTTCTGCATGAGAGATGCTTGCTGGAGAGGAGGTGACGTTGCGTGTTGATGGCAAGCATGATGATGATGGCCAACGACACTCTCCCTCAACATTTATCATTTAGTTATGTTTTGGATAGTTATTGTAATCAAAATATTGTGAGCTTCTTTAGTGTGTCTCACACTTTGTGAGACGGTTATTCATATGAGCTTGTAACAAACAGTTGTTCCACTTTTATGAACGATTTCTATTCGTGTTCATATCTTGTTCGATTACGTGTGAATTATCCTTGTTTTGAAACTAATTGATAATGCATGAACATTTATAAAATATTGAAATGTCTTAAAATACCCAACTTAATGATATGTTCATTAATGAATGAAACCATTGTTTAAATTCAAAGTTATGTGATAATATGTGAAAGTCATTCGATTTCTTGTCACATATAAATCATGCCTAAGTTCGGCAAAATAACTTGAACACCGTGTATTACTTGAATACAAAGTGTTTAATGAATTGTTAAAAGTAAATACATATTCAACGTATTATGTTTTAGCAAAATGGTAATTATCATTATAGGATTGTTTAAATGCGTAAAGAAGTTTACCAAAGGAAACATAAGTATGAAACTATTTGATATGATCAAACTGTTTCATCAACAAAGGGTATAAATATAAATAAGAATCCAATTGATATGATTTGATCAATAGTAATGGAATTCGACTTTATGGCATAAAATAAATTGTGGAATGCAATGCGTTTGAAATGTCAAAATGCAAAGCATCACAATATGATATTAGATATCAAAGTGGGTGAATAGATGGCGCCAAAAAATCGTTGTAGTGTATATGTAGAGACCATTAGTTAGAAATAGTTAGCACTCAATTAGAATATATAGTGAACCATTTGAATTTGTGAAAGCGGCTCCATATCTGGTATGGATCATCGTGAAAGTTTTGGGGTTATTCGATATAACCAAAACAATAGCGAATAAGTACTTGTAGAGTATTCATTGGAAACTTTGAATATGAAATCCATAGCTGAAACCAAAAGAGAAGCAAAACTAGTATTGCTTGATTTTTTTGGTACATTTTTTAGAAAGTTCGCATTTAGTGATATTTCTCAATTATGAAGCAAATGGGAGATAGTGAAAACACGATGAGGTTTCAAAACCCTGCATCAGAGTGTTGAGAAGCTCAACAGAAAACGTTCCTGAACGATTCTCTTCACGAAGGAAAGAATCAATGATAATGATCATTGTGTTTTCCCCACTGGTGTTTTCACTACATGAAGTAGGATTCAAAATGTAACCCATATCTTGTGTGGAGACATTTGTGAATCATTTTCATGATTACCAGAATATGACATACCTACGAACTACTAAGGAAATAATGGTAAACTAGAATTATGAGAAATCCTAAAAGCAAAATTCACTTGAGATTAGAAAGTAATTCATTGCTGAATCTCACAAGTAAAAGGGGTTACTTGGAATTTTCCCAAATGACTGCAAAGCCATAGAGGAAAGGGGGTGAATGACAAAAGCACAATTTGTCAAGTATTAGACGAATTCAAATGAATTTGATTCAAGTGTGCTAAATGTCTAGTGGAATTTAAACTAGTAGAAGTACTAGTATCTCATAGTAAATCTCCAAGTTTGATATTTGATCAAAGGATTTTGAAGTTGTTCAAAATAGTGAGTGGATATGCAATTTGCATGAAATTGAGTGGGAGCTATGAAAGTCTTCCTAAAACAATATGTAAATGACATACTTTTGCGTGGGAGCAATATAAGTCTCAAATTCAAATATGTAGGAACATAGTTTGAGTAAGAGTAGTGACTCATACCCAAATATGTTGGGAACATATTTTGAGTGGGAGCTTATAGGAGTGATTCTTAAGTGTGTTAAGAATAAAAGCGCAAGTACCGATAAATAATGATTTATAAGGTGTAGAAGTTGATAATAAGTGTATTATGATATTATGTAGTATTCCTTAAGGGTTTCAGAATAGAAGTTAATTAAGGAACTGGTCCTTAATAACACAAGTTAGGAATAGTATTAAGTTTAACATCAATGGTTAAAAGAAAGAAAAGGATGATCATCATCCACTATGTTGAGACATAGGTTCTATCTTAGAAAACCATGATGTTAACTTAACATAATATATGATCCAATAAGGAACGTTTAAAAGTGATTAAGTTTGAATCACGAAACGTTGAGCTAGGTTTGTCCACAGTGTCTAATAGAGAACTGCAGACATATTTTCCAAATCCATAAAGGATGACATATCTTAAAACATAAAGGGTTATGTTATAAGGGAATATGTTGGAAACTCCCGTAATACTGATTAGAGTCAAGTAGGAAGCGAGGTGAACAAAAACATCGAAAGTTGCACAGGATGCACTCGTGTTTTGATGAATACATTTATAATAATAGATAAGGGTACCATCTAGAGTGTTGTATAATGTTATGGCGGGGCTAGTTCACTTTTAACGTAGAATGATGTGTCCCAGGGCATAGTGGGAGACTGTTGGAAATATGCCCTAGAGACAAATAGTAATAAGGACTATTATCATATTTCATAAAGTTTATGATTAAGTTTTGTATCATGCTATAACTGTATTGAGAGGAAACATCAATACACGTGTGATATATAAACAACCAGGGGTTCCCAGTGAAACTCTAGTCACTGGTTCATTGGTCAACAGATGATCAAGTTTCCTGATCATGTGGCACTTATGCCAGTTGGAAATGGAGTCAACTCATTCTGAGAATGAAATGATGAACCAATACCCAACCTAAACATCATGACCCGATCATGTCACGAAGTTCAAGTTACGATGATTAGAAATGGATCCTCATAGACTATTCCTTAGACCATGAGGCTATATCAATCACTGTCTCCCGAGAGTGCTTAGATAGCATCAAGCGCCACTTGGTAATACAGTGGTTATAAAGGTGTGTTCAGGTACTCGGAGGAAACCATAGAGGCAATATATGTCAAGAGCAGGATTTGTCTGTCCATGTGACGAAAAGATACTCAAGGGCCCACTCGGAGAAGTTATATCCAATAGCTGTGCAGCGTGTGATTTGATCACACGGATATCACTTGTCGGAACGAGTCAAGTAGCATTGTTCGGTAATGAGATTTAACACGACATGGTGATGTCATTGATCAGATCTCGGGCAATGCAAGTATCGAGAGACAAAGGGAATAAGACATGACCATCCCAGTTCAAACGGCGAAAGATCTTCGTGGAACGCATAGGGGTCACATGGCCATCCAGGTCCCTCTATTGATCATTGGTCTGGGAGTGTCCCGACCATGTATGGAGTGTTCCCAAACCATAGTCTATCATGCTTAAGGGTTTGATGATGCTTAGAGAGTGTTTATAGGATTGGTAGAATCGCCTAAGAATAGTAGAGAGAAAACCGGAAGGGTTCGGTAGTCCGGAGGATGTCCGGAGTGGAGATGGTAGGTGTTCCATAACCACGGAGATTGAATAATATATGAATGAATGTTAAATATTGATTTAATCATTTATTCATAATTATTTAATAAAAGAGAAAATCAATTTAAAGGTCAAAAGGCTTAGTGGGCCAGTTCTGGAGGGAAGAGGGCCCATTAGGGAAAGGCAAGAGGGAGAAGGGCCAGAGGGGGTGGCTGGAGCCCTAGTGGGCCAGCCCCCCGCGCAGGGCCCATGGGGGTGGCCGGTGGCGCCACCCCTCCCTCTCTCCACTCCTTTAGTCCCACCCCGGGACTTTGTGGGAGGTAGTATCTCCCCCCTATATATAGTGGGGGTATTTGGCCAGATAAACACACACAATATTCAATAAAGGTTTCCTCACTTTTGGGGAGACCTCCAATTGATATTATCTCACTCTCTCTCTCTTGTGACCATGGTCCCAAGTTTAGACTGTGCGAACGAGAGACATCTTCACCGCGGAGCACCGTCGCGCTGCAAGATTCGGATCCAGGAGCTCTACTTCCGCAACTGCTCCTGGATCGAGGAAGCAGGAGTCATCGTCAGGCACCGGACGTGTGTAACTCCCCACGAGGTGTCACACTTGAGGCACTCAAGTTGTTGGAGCCGTAGGAGCGCAACGACTTCATCATGAGCTTGAGGTCGGCTTCGGCTCGTCTACATCAACCACGCTCTCCTGAGCGTTGACAACGCTTTTCGATCTTCAAGTGTAAGTTCATGAAAAGACCCTCTCGATACGGTATTACTAATAGATAGGTCCTGGCAACATCAGGGGTTCAGGGGCGTAGGGTAAAAATTTATTGTTTTCATACGCGGAACCCCTACAGATGACTATGAAAATATGCACTGGTATATGCTCAGAATTGCCCTGAGGTTCTACCATATATCAAGTATGTCATCTCTTGTGCACTCGATATCTTTTTTCTTGGTACATTTTACCTTGATGTACATTTAATTAACTATATATTTTTGTTGGCATTGCAGTTTGTGCAAGGAAGAGCTGATTGGTCAAGATAGTCGCATCAATGTTGACAAATGGACTGCGAAGGGATTTGCTAGATGGTTTAAGAATCATGTGAGTACTTCGAATTTGGAGTAGTACTATGATGGAATTACTTGAATTTGGAGTAGTACTATGATGGAATTCACTCTTTTCCTATTTTTGCAGATTGGAAAATTTTATGAGAAGAATGAGGTCAGTGATGATCTATTTTGTTTAGCATGTGCACCTGATACACGAGTGATACTCTATTCATCATGTGTTGTTGATGGTGTATGCTACCACACCGTTGACCGCGGCACTAATAGAAACACGCAAAATAGTGGAATTGTCACGGAGGGAGACCATGTGTCTACCATCATTGACTTCTACGGTCAACTCCAAAGCATCATCAAGCTGCAATACAATTCCAGCGGAGGGGTCCATCATTCGGTCGTCTTGTTCCGCTTGATTGGTTTGATCTTGGCGGTAAGAAGACGAGCTGAGTTTGGGAGGACTAGCCATTCCTGCTTACTTGTGTCCTGGCAAGTTTGTTCCCATGCATCACCACTATGTGCATGCATCATTGCTTATTTGTGTGGGGTTTTCTATTTTTTGTGCCCTCAGTTCGTTAGTTGTGCTCAGTTTTCCCCAACCTTTAGTTTTCCTCACTTTTCCCCTCCCTCTATTCTGAAACCCTCACAGGCGCTCAGAAGGGGGGATCTCGTCAGGTCAAAGGCTTGACCATTACATGTTGATCGGTTGGACCGTGTTGGGGTGGGTCGTGCGTTGAGCGTTACATTACGTCACCTCGACCATTACATTCTGACAGGTGGGGCCAGGATACACAACAGACCACCCATCCATCTCTCGCTGATTATGGGGGGACGTGGTGTGGGACCATGTGGGGCGCATTTGGTGGTTATGTGCGCCCTGTCGCCTAAATTGGAAGTTTTCTTTTTTGTTATTTTTATGATTGGCCTTTTTAAGAGCGCCTTTTACCCTCTCTCTCACTAATAGTTGTGTTTTTTTGCCCAAAAAGGTAGCGAATCTAGAGCAGCTTCTCCCTTCATTCATTGTTCTTTTTGGCCCTTGTTTTTCCCCAATCTGGTAGCAAATCTAGAGCAGCAAATCTAACCAGCACTATAAATAAATTTAGTAAACATAGCAGATGTAGATAAATCAGCTAATATAGGTTATATAGTACGATACTTAACGACGTTCAACAATTAGGCTTCTTAGCAGCAGGAGCGAACAAGTTCAACACAAACAAGACAAAAGAAGCTGCTTTACAGCAGCAGCAGCAGCACAAGATAAGTGGCCCCTCATGGCCTCCGCCTCCTCCCTCTAGCGCCTCCTCCACTTCTTGCTGCCTAGTCCCTTGACCTTGGGCGCCTTGGGCTTGATCGGGGGCATGCGACCCTCCTCGATAGCCACCTTCTAGAGGTTGCGGAGGTGAAGACCAAGCGCCTGGTGCTTGGCTCTGAAGTCGTGGACGTTTACGGACTCGCCGTAGGTCCTCATGTCCTCGACATGCTTCACGAGGGAGTTGAAGTCTGTGGTGTGGAGCCTCCTGGTGGGGCAGAAGGGGCACCTGTAAACGTCACCGACGAATAAGTTGTTGTACTGGCTGGACTTCAGCCTCCTCAACACATGACGAGTCTTGGTGTCCTTGGACTCGTCGTCACTACGGACGTCGCTGCTATCCTCCTATTGGACAAAACAGTAGAGTGCAATAAGGACATGATTGAGATACTTTGATTATCGGGATTGATTATTTGCATAAATTAACCGATTGACATCTCCTGATTATTCCCCAAATCTCAAACCAAATTGAATACTAATCCCAACTACGAACATGGGGGTTCAAATACAAATAGGGGGATTCATCGAAATACGAGATATAACACAAGAGGATTAGCTACTGTAAAAATACGAACAGCCGAACCCTAATAACATACGATCTAGCATCCAATGATGGGAACATGGGAAGAATAAGGGAAGGGGAGAAAACCCTGGTTAGCTCCGACCATGGGTCAGCGATGCTGGTGTCGTAGGGGTTCTTCAACCTTATGTAATCAACCTCCTTGTAGGGGTCCTAGCCAAGCGGGATCTGCCCAAGACTGGCGGGGGCCTCCTCGCCGGTGCCTACGGCGAATGCGGGGACAGGGACGGTGGCTGCCTTCGATGCCTGGACGGGAGCCTGTACATGGACGGGGGCCTCCTCACCGGCGGACTTGGAGGCGCTGATGGCCACCGCACCGTTCTTCTCCATCACCGGTGTGCTTGTAGTTTCATGGGGGTTTGCAGAAGGTGATGGGATAGTTGAGACGGTTGAGTGAGCGAGTGAGTGGTGAGTGAGAGTGAGGAGGCCTCTATTAAAGGAGAAGGGAAGTCACATTTCGTTGCACCACCGTGCACCGTGTAACCGCGTACACTACTGCACCGTGCACGACCACACGTGTCTCCTACCGCCCCGTGCACCACACACGCGTACCATGAGTCACGTTTTTCCCTCGTGTCTAACCCTGGCGACTTAGTTGTACTCAGTTTTGCCCTCGAGTGTAACACTAGCAGTTTGGTTGTACTCAGTTTTGCCCTACAATACTAATACTGCTGTGTGCAATATACTCAGGTTTACCCTCCGGTGGCTGGTCAACAGAGAGTCAACGAATAGGTTTTAGCTAGCTAATTTGAGTCATTTTATGCACAACAAATTCAAAAAGAGCAAAACATAGTGGCATCTACCCAGGGTGTCTTATTATGTGACCTGTCACCATAAGAAATGTATATAAATCAAGTTTTAACCTAAATCACCAGTTCTCAAATCACCTACTATCTATGAAGCTTCATGGCTTTCTACTCAAGCCTCTTCCCAAAACATCCCTCTCCAAAACATAGTTTGTCTGAATGAGGCAATCATTGTCAAACTGGTGTATATTTGAATTGCAAATAGTTTGATGTATGCTAAGATGTATTTTATTGTATAAAAGACGCATTTCCCATTTTTTTTAATATTTTTCTATTTTCTATTTGAATCCCTTTGTCAGTTTTTCCCTTGGTTTTTAAGTTCTACTCAGTTTTGCCCTTGGTTCTTAAGTTCTACTCAGTTTTCCCCTCTCTTAGTATCAATCTCTCGCACATGTGCTCATCTTCGCTGCTACGCTCTGATTGGTTGAGACAGTTGTCACACGGATCGTGCCCACCAACCATTGATCCTCTGTGATCTAGCAGACAGGATAACCTCTATATCTGTCGGGGGGCACCCCTCTATCCATGCAAAATAACGAGTTCGCCACTGGTACTTTAACTCCATAAACAAATGAACTTGAATATAATTTGAAGGGAACGTGTTCAAAGGTGTATAAATTTGTGCATTATATTCCATTCTATGAAAATGATAATCTCTCAAGATTTTCTTAGCACAATATTATCACGTATTAAGTGCGATTTCAAAGAATTCAAATATGTATAATTTTCGTATATGCAAGTTTATACATTACATTCCACTCTATGAAAATGGGGGGAGAAAATTATAATCTCTCAAAGTTTTGCTAGCACATCATTATCTCGTTATTAAGTGCGATTTCACAGCGTTCAAAGGTTTAAAAAATTTGTATACGCAAGTTTATGCATTATATTTCACTCCATGGAAATGATAAATGATCAGGGTTTTATTAGCACAATATTATCATGACCTAAGTGCGATTTCAAATGTCCAAAGGTGTATAATTTTCGTATATGCAAGTTTATGCATTACGTTCCACTATATAAAAATGATAATCTCTCAAGATTTTCTTAGCACAACATTATCAAGTATTAAGTGCGATTTCAAAGAGTTCAAAGGTGTATAATTTTCGTATATGCAAATTTATGCATTACATTCCACTCTATGAAAATAATAATCTCTCAAGATTTTCTTAGCACAATATTATCACGTATTAAGTGTGATTTCAAAGAGTTTAAAGGTGTATAAACTTCGTATATGCAAGTTTATGCATTACATTCCACTGTATGAAAATGGGGGAGAAAATAATAATCTCTCAAAATTTTATTAGCACATCATTATCACGTATTAAGTGCGATTTAAAAGTGTTCAAAGGTTTATAATTTTCGCATATGCAAGTTTATGTATTACATTCCACTCTATGAAAATGATAATCTCTCAAAATTTTCTTAGCACGACATTATCACATATTAAGTACGATTTCAAAGAGTTTAAATGTGTATAATTTTCGTATACGCAAGTTTATGCATTATATTTCACTCCATGGAAATGATAAATGATCAGGATTTTATTAACACAACATTATCATGCCCTAAGTGCAATTTAAAAGAGTTCAAAGGTATAAAATTTCCGTATATGCATTACATTTCACTATATGAAAATGAAGCTATACAAAGGGCGCGGGCGTGGGGCTGGCTCGGGGTCCCATCTTGCAACGTTAACCTGGGTAAGATGTGGGTCCGGCGCTCACGTGGATAAGCTATGGGTCCGGCACTCACGTGGATAAGTTGTGGCTCCGATGCTGATCTAGATAAGTTGAGAGAGGTGTCCACTACGGGAACCGACTGAACGCGGTCTCATTTGTCAGCATGTAACAGCAAGGGTACACTACAATACCCAACAGAACGCGGCCCTACTCGTCTGCACGTAATAGCGAGGGTCCACTACGGGACCCGACTGAACGCGGCCCCACTTGTTAGCACATAACGGCAAGGCTGACGGACGATGAGTTTCAGACCATGTGAGAGTTTCGTACAAGGAGATGGGCAAAAGTGAGAAAAAACTAAGCGGCTGGGGAAAACTAAGTACAACTAACGAACTGAGGGTACAAAAATAGAAATCCCGTTTGTGTGTGCTTAGTGTATCACTGCATTTTTATTGCTCATACATGAACAACCATTAGCATGGATACTTGATCAACATAGCTTCTTCATTCTATTTTGCAAGCAACATTCTACTTTATCTATGTTTTATCTAATTAATCTTTATTATTTTTTGCAAGCACATAGGGCAAGTGGACATCAACTACCCAGCATCACTAGTTCCACCACCTCGAGATCAACAATGGCAGGTAAGATGCAGCTGGCTGGTATGCAAATTATCCTCATGTGTATGCTGCTTGTTTGTCTTTTGTGTGTATGTGCTTAGTATAGAACTGTGTCTAGCTTATGCTTGTAATCTGCTTATTGAACCGTTTCTAGCTCATGCTTATGCTTATGCTTATGTTGCTAGTTAATTTACTGTTTTGTGTATATGTGCTTAGTATTGAACTGTATAATTATGCTTATGCTGCTAGTTAATCTACTTGCATTAAATGAAGTATAACCTGATAGCAAACCTTAGTTGTTTGAGTTGTCTTGCTCCCCATGCATGTCAACCATTCATCTAATGGTTGTGTTTTTTATTCATGTAATGAAGAGCCCCTCACCAAAATCGAGAAGATTAGGGCTAGGAAAATGATGAGGAACAACCGCGTGTTCCAGTCTCTTGGCATTTCCGCAATAGTGTCGATAATTAGGAAATCGAATGCTAGTAAAGAACATAGGGAAGTTACTGCTGAATCCCCTTCCGCATCTGGCATAACACAAGGGGATAGCTCAGACTACAATTCTAGAGATGAAGAAGAAGTTGATGACAGTGTAGTAGTGGAGAAGACTGTTAAGGTGCATGCTTTTAACAATCTTGTTTGCTGTTTTTTCCTTCATCTTTTCTTACATAGTTTTCTTGTGATCTAATGCCATTGTCCTTGCTGTTTTTACGAGCACCTGGAGGTTTCTAGGAGGAGAAAGAAGTCCATTGTTAAGAAGAAGAGCAGGAATTTGAGTAGCCCAGAAGCATCTACACAAATGGCTCCAGGAAGGGTGATAGCGGTACCTCCAGAAGCATCAAAGAGATTGTTGGAACTTGATGAAGTTCCTGTTAGAGTCACTAGGAAGAAAGCGAAGGCGGTTGCTGTAGCCAACCATGAAGAAAACCCGCTTCACAATGATCAACAAAGCTCACCGCACAGGGATGATGATGGGTCTGTGTTCCTCGATGAAGAAAGCACTATCCGCACAGACCTCAGCCGTGTCTGCATGGACCTCAGCCCCTCTGCATGGACCTTGGCCACGTTGTACCTTTGGTGGACAGAAATGTCGTCTTTCCTGAAGAAACTGAGCAAGAGAGTGAGCAAGCTACATGTGATGAAGGCAAGTTCGTCTTGTACTATTTTTCTTACTCTTTCATTTGCTTCTATTGGATTAAATGCCACATGAATCCCATGTCATTGCCACATGAATCCCATGCCATTGCCACAGTAGTGGTTTTTGCTGATATATCGACATCTTCATACCCATCTTATTTCACAATCTTTGTCGTTGCTACTATGTTGTATATCTGAACCTGTTCAAAATGCATTGCAAGTTGGCTATTATTCTTCTTGGTATATCTGCAGCAGCTAATGTGGTTGGGTGCAATATGCACTATAATTTCTTCTCCTAAAGGACTTGCATTTATTTCGAATATTTACATAGCATCGTATTGTTTGATAAATAATGTGAAATCTTTGGTCCTAATCAAAGTCTGTGTCCTATTCAGGGAATGCAATTGTGGCTGTCAAGCATACAAGAAAAGGCGTAGGGCTGGAAAGGATTACTAAGTCGCTGGGTACCAAGGTGACAATCGAAATTGCTGAAGGGATGAAGGGTCCTGAGAAGCCTTTCCTGGCTGCAAAGTTTGCTTCATAGTGTGGATTCACTACAAGAACTCATGCACCAGTTCTTCCCCACTTCAAAGAATACAAAAAAGACGCCAACCTAATTAAGGACTTTGTTGGCAAAGTTGTTGTAAGTTACTTGCTTGTTTGTTGAATTTTTATTTCTTTCTTTCTGATACAACTTTCATATGATCGTTAATCAAGTCTCTTTCCTTGCTTGCTTTCTTTGTAGTCAAATTTTGATATGGACACCAACTCGTGGACCATTCAAGAAGCATGCACCGTTAAGCTGCAGAGAATAACAAAGAATAGGCGGCACCAGATCAAGAAGCTTTTTTTGACAATGTAAATGCTAATGAAGTTAGCATCAAGTCTCCTGTGGAAGGCATGCCGGATGATGAATGGAAATCTCTACTGAAGTTGTGGTCCACAGGACGACACAAGGTACGTCTCTACATTGGTATATCTTGGTCTCATTACATGTACCATCTTTGATGTATCTGCTGTTGTTTGCATGTACATGCTCTTAGCTTTTGTTTACATGTATGTGACCATCTGTTCTTCTTTGATATATATGTGTGGCATCTTTTTAACATGTAGTTGTTGGTCAATATTGGTAGTGCTAGCCCATGATAGCAGTCTATGTTTTTTGCAGAAAACCTGTGAATCAAACAAGGAGAACGGAATGAAGGTGAAGTTTCAGCAGAAGACCGGTTCGAGGTCCTACGCAGCACATATCTATGCCACTGTAAGAACAAAGCATGTTTTCTCTTTATTAGGCCCAAATAACTTTTGTCTCGAAATCTTGCAGTTTGATTCTCGATTGAATGACATTTCAGAAGGAGGAGTGCAATGGTGAGGAACTGAACGCGGTTGACTTGTTCAAGGCCACACACAACAGCTCAAAGAATGGCTTTTCAAAGTCAGCTAAGAACGCTATTGTAAGTCATTTGAACTGTTGTGTTCTCTTCTGATAGAATACCTTTGATGTTTGATTCATCTTATTTGCATCTTATATCCATTCATGGCAGGCTGAGATGGAGAAGAGGATGGATGTCGAAGTACCTGATGGTGAAGAACCAATGTCCGATGTCCAAGTTGTTGCTGAAGTGTTCAGAAAGGAATGCCCATCAAGCACATTCTTGATCAATGCTGGGCTGCAGTCAAAGTCCTTTGGCACTAAGTCTGCTGCTGTAGCTGCCCATGTTGGTGACCTCAGGGAGCAGCTGGCAAGATCCAAATTGAAAGGTGAAGCTATGCGAGAAGAAGTTGCTACATTGAGGAAGAAGTCCGAAGAAGTTGAAGCCTTACAAGCTGCTCGAGACGAGAAGTATGAACTGCTTTCGAAGAAGCATCAAGAACAGGATGAGAAGTTCTCTCACTTGATGACACTGCTTGGAGCTAAGGCTACTGGGAGCTAGCTAAATCTTTGGTATATCTTTGGTATGTTGACTAGTTCTGTGAGCTAGTTATGTTTTTTGCTTAGACTAGTTATGCATTATGAACAACTTCTGTGTTGGATGCCTTGTGTGGCTATCATTTTTTGGCTGTCATTTTGGATGCCATGTGTGACTGTATGTTGGTTTTTTTGGCTGTCATTTTGGATGTCGTGTGTGGCTGTCATTTTGGATGTTGTTGGTTGTCTATGCCATTGTGAGTCAAGTGATGAGAATGCTATTTATTATATGCTGAAAAGATATGTGATGTACTGAAATATTATCTGCTGAAATAATATCTGCTTTTATTATTGTTGTTGTTATGTGAATGAAAATAATTATATAAATGTACATACTTGGTCTGAATACTGTAGAATTGAAACAGTCTAAATACTAGACAAATAAGTGGGCTATAAAAAGGCCATGGCCCAAGAAATAATGGACATATTTTGAAAACCAATTTATATAAATTCGAAAATTATCAATCAATTAGACAATAAAAGGGCCAAGATTCAAAAACCATCAGGTTGTAAAATGGCCAAGGCCCAAAGAAGTTAGAGTGTACAAAGGCTATGACCCAAAAGGAAATGCAATGTAAAATGGCCACAGCTTAGAGAATTAAAATAGTCAGATAAAAAAACAATTACATAGGCTGAATTATTGGGCTCGGCCCATTTAAAAGGTTGAGTTGGACTGGACTGAATCTGATCCACGACCAATTAATTTGATCACAGAAATCTGCCACGTAGGATTGGCTGACGTGGACTGAGCAGATAGCCTAAGACCAAATTGTTTGGTCATAGACACTATGACCATCTATTTTGGTCATGTTGTCCATGACCAATTCAAAAAAAAGGTCGTTGTGGGACGGAGACAGTTAGAACCACTCGTGCCACACATAAGTTTTAAAACGGTTCAAAGAAAAAATTGACTTCCGGAGGAGGTTGGACCCAAAGAAAAAAATAGACGTCCAAGAGTGCGCAACATATGAACTCCACGGATCCTAGATGTCCGAGGGCGAGTATTTTCAAGGATGGTAGAATCATGTGTCATATCCATGCACGTGAGTAACTCTACGAGACGCAACATCTGAACTCCACCGATCCTACCTCTCAATTTCCATGTTGAGAGGACTGCCTGATGGCTCGCGCTAGCCATCCACCCATCCATGTTCTCTTCCATACACTACAAAGAACGTACTAACTAGTGATCCCAAATATTGGTCATAGAAAGGTCATAGTAATTCATCTTCTATGACGAAAAACAGTAGGTCACATAGCGAGGGTCACTATAGACAGCTAGCTCATAGCTAGTTTGAATAGAATAGGGCCGGTATCAATAATGCAGGTCGATTGCTCGCGCACGCCATTAGGCAGTCCTCTCAACACGAGAATTCAAAGGTAGGATCGGTGAAGTTCAGTTGTTGCGTCTCGTAGAGTTGTTCACGTGCGCGAAGATAATACATGATTCTACCAGCCTCAAACATATGCGCCCCTGGACAACTAGGATTGGTTAAGTTCAGATGTTGCGTACTCTCGTACGTCTAATTTTTTTGTTTGGTTCCAACCTTCTCCGGAAGTCTTTTTTTCTCGATTGGACCGTTTTAGAACTTATGAGTGGCACGGGTGGTTTGATCTCTTCTGTCACACAGCTCGTAGCTAGTTTAAAGAAGATACGGAAGAGAATAGGGTTGGTATCGATAATGCAGCTGGATGGCTCGCGCACACCGTCAGGCAGTCCTCTCAACACGGGAATTCAGAGGTAGGATCGGTGGAGTTCAGATGTTGCATCTCGCAGAGTTGCTCACATGCGTGGATATGACATATGATTCTACCGGTCTCGAAAATACATGCCCCCTGACGTCTAGGATCGGTGGATTTTAGATGCTGCGCGCTCTCGGATGTCTAACTTTTTTCTTTGGGCCCAGCCTCCTTGGAAGTCTTTTTTTCCTCTTCAAACCATTTTTTAGAGCTTCTTTGAACCATTTTAAAACTTATGGGTGGCACGGGTGGATAATTAATCCTTTAGGTTTAGGTGCAAAACCGTCCAAAAAAAAGTAATCCGTAAAAAATAAGATATAGATAAAACGCTATTTTCAAATAAAAATAGAAGATTCGCACAATTTGCACGCCACTGAATACAACTGCATGCTTATCACAGACAACACCACCCCTGGGCGCCCGCCGCCCGTCTGTATGTCTCGGTTGCACCACAAGTCCACCTTCGTTCGTTCTCAAAAAAAAAAAAAAAAAAAAGTCCACCTTCGTTCCATGCCAACGCTGCGATAGCAATAGGGCACCTTCCGCTCCACGGTCCCGGCATTTCCTACCCCTAACTGCCACGGCCACTGTGCTGCCTACGCCAGCTCCCGCTCACCGAATCTCAACGGAGAAAATGGCCATGCACAGCACAGCAAAGCGCAGTGTACCTACCAACTCATTCAGCTAACTTCCCAAAAGAAAAAGGCAAAGGAAGCTGGACTGGAAGCCACCCGGCCTCCCCCTCGCACACTCATCAGTCATCACAGTAGCTCCCTCCCACAGTGAACCTCGACACGATAAGAATCTCGAGCCACCCTCCTTCCCAAGATCTGTAGCTCACCACCAAGCCTCCTCCTCCCTCGACCCCTTCCTTTCTTCCTTTCCTCCTCCGGCGTTCCCAGTTTCCTCCACGGCTCCACCACCCAAAGAGGGTAGGCAACTTAGCAAAGCACGCCAAAGCAAGGAGCTTTGCCTCGAATCCTGGGCGAACCCCACCACCATTGCTTTCGCCTTTCCGTTTATTCCAAGACCGCGCGCAGGCAGTTGCAGAGAGACACACCACGTACATGGCGCCGGAGGCGGCAGATGGTGCCTCGGACGAGCCAGTGCACAAGGGGCGGACCAACTCCATCCTGCTCCCCATTCTCGGCGTCCTCTTGGCCTACCTGCTCTACCGCTACCTCCGCCCGCGCCTCCGCGGGCTCCGCCTCGACCGCCTCCCGTTCCGCCACCCGGCCTGCCTCCGCCGCGGCGATGGCACTAGCCGAGGCACCTTGCTGCCGTACTTCGCGCCGATCGCGGACCGGCTCGGCGCGCTGCAGCCGTACCTCGGCCCCATCGCCGAGCGGCTAGGGGTGGTCCCCGTCCCTCACGGCGTGGGGTACGGCGGCGCAAACGCGCTCGTGAAGTTCCCCGGCGGCGAGGCGCTGACGGTGGCTGCCATCCTCGAGGCGCCCGGGGAGGTGGTGGCCAAGTCCTCGCACAGCACCGTGTACCGCGCCGCTATGCGCTCCGGAGAGGCGGCGGTGCTGCTCCGGTTCGTGCGGCCCGCGTGCACCGTCGGGCCGGAGGAGGCTACCGCCGCGGCGCGGCGGATCGGCGCGGTGAGCCACCCGAACCTAGTGCCGCTCCGCGCGGTGTACGTCGGGCCGAGGGGGGAGAAGCTCCTCGTGCACCCATTCTACGCCGCCGGCTCGCTCCACCGGTTCTTGCAAGGTTGGTCGTGCATCACTTCTACATACCACTGTTGCTTTCGGTGTTTCCTAGTAAAAAGTGTTGAAAATGCTCACTGAGAATTTGCCGACATGTTTAATCTATATTTTATCAAAATGCACAACCTGGCTATGTTAAAAGTGCACATGGGTCCTGATTCATGAATAACCAAACATATTTTTTCAATTAAACGACAAATATTATAGTAACAAGCTTGTGATTTTACATTTTGTCATAAAAGGGAACAGCGTGGCGTAGTTGCAAAGCGAGATTGAAGACAAAAGGCAGATCACTAGCTTTTCCTAACACAATCATTTCGGCCATCCGTTTGAACTTCTGCGGAAATATGAAGTGAGTCAGATATATAGTCATGTTGGGTCATGTTGCAGAGGATTTCGTACTCCCTCCGATCCAAATTAATTGACTTGGTTTGTCTAGATTCGGACGTATCTAGTCATGTTTTAGTGCTAGATACATCCGAATCTAGATAAATCCAAGTCAATTAATTTGGATCAGAGGGAGTAGTACTTCTAGTCTATCTTCGCTAGTACTATTTCTTCCTATAATTGTTCACTGCAGCAGGAAACATTTCATCAACTTTTGTCAAGACTAACTTTCCGCTTGGTTGTAGCTTGAAACGCTCACATCATATATTATTGCCCTCGATCGAGCGATGGTCCTGACTCCTAATGTTTGTTAAGGTTATTAGATCACCCTCCCTAAAAAAAGGGTTATTAGATCATCATTCACAATCATGATTATTAGGGTACAATCAGTTCCCTGTGTTTTCAAGTTAAAACAGTGGTTTGTGTTGTATAGTCATCTATTGTGTATTAAATGCACGTGTGACGTCTTTTTCAGCACCGACATTTTTATTGGTAAAGCTTCCATTTCCAAAAAAAAAAAACCATTTTAAATTGGCCATAGGTTACTTTTTAAACCATTTGCATTTCTTTTTCTAGAACACCCCGGAAGGTGTATTAATCACTGTCTTCAATTAAACATGCCTAGCACGTTATAGCGATCTTGTACAGACCTGTACTCGCAAAAATAACTGATGTACTATCAAGTATCTTTACGACGGCATTTATCGTGATGGTATCTAATCATACACTGCTCGTCCGTTGCCATCACATACACACAGAAGGAATTGCCGACTCGCAGAGGTGGAACATAATCTGCAAGCTCTCTCTGTGCATCGCCAAGGGGCTGGATCACCTGCACACAGGGCTGGAGAAGCCCATCATCCACGGCAACCTGAAGACGAACAACATCCTGCTGGACGCGAGCAACGAGTGCAAGATCTCGGACTACGGCCTGTACCTCCTGCTGAACACCGGCGGCGCCCACGAGATGCTGGAGACGTCGGCGGCGCAGGGGTACAAGGCGCCCGAGCTGGTCAGGATGAGGGACGCCACCAGGGAGAGCGACGTCTACAGCTTCGGGGTGGTCCTGCTCGAGATGCTCGCGCAGAAGGAGCCGTCGGCGAGGAACGACGACCGTAATAGCGCGCCGAGCTCCCGCGACATCTTCCTGCCGGTGTCCTTCAAGAATTTGGTCCTGGAGAGGAAGATCTCCGACGCGTTCAGCTCGGACCTCGTCAGGCAGAGCAGGAAGGCCGGGAACGAGAAGAAGCTGAACGCGTTCTTCGAGCTGGCGACGGCTTGCTGCAGCCCTTCGCCGTCGCTGAGACCCAGCACCAAGGAGATACTCAGAAGGCTCGAGGAGATCGCGAAATAGATCGATCGTGGGTAGACTTACCAGATCAGCATTGCATTATGGCGATATAGACGTTGACCTCGGAAGTGATGCATCCGTCCAGCCATTACACGAGACAAGGCTAGAGGAGCAACTGAATTTCAGCGGGAGAATTGGAGAAACGGTTGCACGGTTCATATCTATGTGTAGTCTTCACATATTTCGGGGGTTCCACATATGTCAGGGGGTTCTTCCAACTTTATACTCGTTCGTACTAGGAGTACTAGTATTCTCTCTGTTCTTTGCTTAAAAGTTAAAATAGATAATGTACAGATTGTTGAGAGTGCACCTGAAGTGAGAAAGGCTTGTGGTGCATTTGCACGCGTCAGGTTCTCCCATGTCAACGAAACCTTCTTCAGAGTTCAGAGTGTGGTCAAATATGGTTGGTAGGGGTATTACCGTGTAAAGCTTGTGATGTTCCTGGTGCATGTGGCCATGTGCGGCTGTTCTAAATACTGACAACGACGGAGAGTGATTCTGTACTAAGGAATATATGTGTGCCCAGTGTTGCCTGATTTTGGTGTCCGCACAGTTGAGTATTTGTCCTTAGCACCTAACACTACTAGTTCAGTTTAATCAGCTCCCCTGAAACGAGAAATTAAGATTCGGGCCTTTTGGTTGTACTGTAGCAAGCAAGCTAGGAGTAGATTGCTCATCAGCCGTATGGCCTCAAATCAGATCGGTCACCATCCACCCACTCTCTTTCGCCGACACCGAGAGCGTAGCGTCCGTACGTGACACGCCGACCTGCGAAACGTGTGCTGGAATCTCCTCCAAGGGAATCACCTCTTCATCACTATCCCACGCCAACGGACGATCATCTGTTTACTTTGTCAAAAATCTTCTGCTTTCTTCAAAAAAAAAAAAAAATCTTCGGCTTCACGTCGGAAAGAAATGCTGATCACCGTGACGAGAGGAAAGCCATGGGTGACAGTCTCCGCTGGTTGCGTAATTATCAGGTGGGTGTGGGTGTGGGTTGGTGTGGAGTGCTTTCATTTGTGTACACCAGGGTCAGGTAGCCAGGGCGTCTCTCTCACAGTCACAGGCCGGGGCCAAGCGAGCCGATGCCGATCCATCTGGCTCGGCGCAAAAGAGAGCGGCAGCACGTGAAGGAGACCTATCTGTCCAAGCCCCCCAACCAACCAACGCACCGAAAACTTGGAACTATCTTCCAAATCGGGACCTCCGGTGCCCTGGCCCCTCTGATCCTAGATCTTGTCGGCACGTACTACGTACACACGCGTGCCCGTCCGGTGCACGCACACCATTGCCGGTAGCGCCGTACCAGATCGATAACAATAAAACTCCTGCTCGTCTTGCCAATCTCACCATGTCGCTCACCAGGTTTTCTAACTTTCTACTAGTCCTAGTATGCTTCTTGCTCGGTCCCCCGCTTCGTCTGCATGCTCTCGCCGTCGTGTATCGTCTGGAGGGAAATACAGCGTCGGCGTACATCGGCGGTCGGCAGGTCGCTAGGCTGTACCGCACTGCGCTGCGCGTCGACGAAGCAGGACGGCTGGGCGCGGGTCACTGCTTCGATCCCGACGATTGCTACAGCTATACGTACGTTCGTACCGACGCGCGCGTCGCCATGTACCGTACCACATGTACGTTCGTAAGTACGTGCCGCGACGGCGTTGGCCGGATCGCAGCGCAGGCATAACAGCATCTCCACTGGGGGCCGCGCCCCCATTTCATTTTCGCGCGCGCGGCGTAGCCATTTTATTACGGAGAGCGCTAGGCGTCCCCGGCGATAACTTCCCCATCTCCGGATCCTCTCCACGCTAGGTGTCCCTAAAAATAGATCTAAATCCGTTTTTCTACAAAATGACCTGCTTTTAATATAAATAGTTCTGTTTTTGCTACACGTAGCAGAAAAGGTTCGACCCAAAAAATAGAACAAACTGACTAGACCTCACCGGAGAGCTCGCTAGAGACCTCGCCGACGACCTTGTAGCAAAAGGTTGTGCTAATGTAGCAGACATGACATCGTCAGAGACTTTCGCCGGTAGACCTCGCCGGAATCCATGTAGCAAAAACTTTACGCTGTTGTAGCAAAAAAAGATAATGATTGTAGCAAAAAAGGCTCTATTGATGGAGCACACGATGTCACCGGAGAAGACGTCGGCGTGCCTCTGTAGCAAGGCTGTTGTACCCCTGTAGCAGGGCTTCGCACCGTTTGTAGCAAAACTCAGCGCCCATATGTAACAATGCCGCCGACCCCCGGTAGCAAAACATAACGCCGCTTCTAGCACTACCGTCGACCGCATGTAGCAAAAACTGACGCCATTTGTAGCACTGTCGTCGGTCGCACGTAGCTACCCTCGATGCCATATGTAGCAACGACGCTGGCCTTCGGTAGCACCTCCGACGACTGCATGTAGCAAAAACTGGGACCCTGGCGGCGCTCGATTCAGCGGGGGAGCTTGGAGCGGCGCGGTGGTCCAAGGTCAGCAGATCTCGGAGGGGGTGGTAGGAGAAGGAGGTTGGGGTGCGGTTGCTTGAGTTCGTCGGAGAACGGGACGAGCACAGCGAAGTTTGGACCTTCTCCATTGCCTGCAGGACGCGGCGGTGCGTGAGGACGCGAACTCCAGCGTCAAGGCGAGACGCCGAGCTTCCGGCAATGAGCGACCCACGGTGGCGCTGTGAGGACGCTGGAGCCGTCGGCAATGACGGCAGCGTATGAGGAAGAAGGCTAGGGAGAGAAAAGGAAGGAGGCGTGTGGTGGGCCTCTCCGCGTTTGCGTCACGAGCAAACGACCCGGGGATCATTTTGTTTGATCCCCCGGGGGAGTACTATCATTTCCCTTTTATTATCCGGCGCCCACAAAACCGAACCCAACCGACTGGGCAAGCGAGGGCGCCGGATGATGCGTTTTTGGCGGGAAGGAGGAGGAGAAGAAGGCGCACGAAAGGGCTGGTCATCGCATGTCACTCCTGTCAGCGTTAGCGGCTGATAAGTTCGGTCCGTCTTCCTCCTCGCCCGTCGTGCCCAGTAATGGCGTTGCTCGCCGATCATATCAGCCTTAGCAGGCGAGCAGTTGATGCATCCCGTCCACCACGCCTCCCTCCTCGCATGCCGTGCCTGCGTATTCAATAGCCATCTGCCGTTAAAAACCCCTTCTTTCTTTTCTCCTTCGGCGCATTCCCTCCTCTTCGCCTGAATTCCACCTCCTCCTCTTTCTTCCCAACCGCCAAGCGCCGGCCATGGAGAGGTACCCTAGAGATGGCGCCGCTGTGAATGGTTTCAGGCGGTGTTAGTTGTGCGCGTCTCAGGCTCGGGCATTGTGGGAAGCGAGCTACCTAGTGCCGTCGGACATGCGATGTCCTAAGCACTATGTAACATCCCAGCATTAGAGCTTAGAAATAAGCTGAGATGAGGTGTGTGTATTGCATTGATGCATAGAAAATCTGGATAATTTTCGCGCTTTTAAATAAAACTTGTCAAAGTGATTGAAGCTTCTCTTAACTTGGTGGTACTAAAGTAGATCATCAAGTTGACTACGATAAGTTTCAATATGACCTTTGCTAAAACCTTATCTTTAGGTAATATAGTTTGATCTAAGGGTAGATAAAATGTAATGAAACTAAGTCACAACACACTACTCAATAAGGAGTACTAGATCTTCTAAAGATCATGACATGGTATTCCATACAACAACTTAAGGTTGAACACTTAATCTTCTAAAATATTATATCAAGGTATTGTCTACAATAAACCCTGAATACCAAGTTGAGTGTAAAAAACTCAATAACTAAACCTTGATATACTTGCTTACTATAATTATCTAAACCATGGATATCATGGTAGTTCTTAAACATTAACTCTTATCACAAATAGAGTGGAAAAGGAAGGCAAGCCAAGACCATCCAGCACATACTCTTAATATCATGTTAAGAGATGACATTCCTATTTAACTAAGTCCTAGTGTCAATTGTTCATCAATGTTGAGTGATCAATTCCTGACCTAGAACTTATTGACTCTTAGCTTTGACCTATTATGTTAACCTTCCAAAGACCTTAAGTAAGTTAATAAGAAGAAGGAACTAGATATGGTTGAGTGTGCCATCATCAATGGAATGAGATCCCTTAGTGGTGATCAAACCATTGGATGTTGGAGGAGTTAAATCACTCATGAGTTAACTAGAAGAAGTATAGAAACCCAAGAGTTTAGATAGTAATTATGAAGCTATGAGAAAGCTAGTAGTAGGGTATCAAATAATAATCTTGTTAAGCCAAGTGGGTATAAACTTAATGTAAGCTTCCTTAACAAGATAAGCCTATAGAGAGACTAGTACAAATCTAGTACTTAGTGTTAATAGATTTTGATCAAACAAATATAAGCCTAAGCCTTGTATGATTAAAGGATGGTGGTCATTATTCTCAAGTCATTTGAGAATAGATGACTAGATGATGAAGAAGTGATGTGATTATACTAAATAAGGCAAGCCCTAGTAAGCTATCTAATCTAGCTTGATCATGAGAAGTCAAGCTAGAGTATGATGAAGTATTTGATGAGTTATATGGAGTAGTTGGAAGCATAGTAGTTTAACCAAGATAAATACAAGAACTTCTTGTATTATGGGAGTAGCACCTTACCCATTCCAGAGGTTTGATATCACATGTGATATAGAGAGAACTATAATATTGCAAGCCTTGGATGTTGATGCAAGGTGAATATAAAGGAGTTAATGGATGTAGTTAGTAATAGCTACATTGAGGAATTCATCAAGAGTAGTTAAGTAAGAGAAGTTATATACTAGGAGTAAGAATGGAGTAATGTTGAAGTGGCATGACCATGTCATCATATGATGATGAATATGGTGGAGTCAGATGATTGACTTATTCAGGAAGATGTGATCTTAGTGAACAGATTAGAGATTTATGTAGAGTATATTTAGGAAAGGAATTCCTTAACTAGAGATAAGCTTAGTGAAGTATTGAGGATAGGAATCCTTGAGAAATATTTAACCAACATTCTTATCTAGCCAGGACAAGATGAAAGTTCACGGATGTCGCCTAGAGGGGGGAGGGTGAATAGGCGGTTAAAACTTCTACGAGGTGGGCTTAACAATGGCGGAATAAAACTAGCGTTTTCTTTTGTTAAGCACAAAGCCTAGATATACTAAGGTTCACCTATGTGCACCAACAATTTATGCTAAGCAAGACAAGCAACAATATATAGCAAAATAGATTACTTCAAGCACGATGGCTATCACAATGTAAAGTAAAGAGCTCGGTATAGAGATAACCGAGGCACGCGGGGACGATGATATTTTACCGAGTTCCTCCCAGCAAGGGAGTATGTCTCGTTGGAGGCGTGGGCAGTACTAAGACCACCAACGCCACAAAGGCCTCACCCTATTCTCCCCAGCACCCACCACGCGGGTAAGCACCCGTTCCACTATGGGACACTTAAGGGTGGTTACTGAACCCGTACAAGATTGGGGCTATCTCCACAACTTAATTGGATGATCCCAATAATCGCCACCAAGGCCTCAATCTTGGGGGAGCTTCACAACTTAATTGAAGACCCCAAGAACACGCCACAAAGGCCACACAACCGTCTAGGGTTGCAAGAATCCAAGAGGGACAAGCTTCAATGAATATCACCGAACAAATCCTTTGGAGAGAACACAAACCGATGCACCTAATGCAAAAGGCAAGAACACCACAAAGATGCTCCATAACTTCACTCTCAAATTCCAACAAGGCTACTAAAGCACTTAGGGGAATAAGAGAGGAAGAACACAAAAGGGGAACACAAAAGCTCCAAAGATTTAGATCCCAAAGATTCACTCACAAAGAGATGATTTGGTTTGGTCAAAATATAGATCTAGATCTCCTCTATCTTCCCCTCAAATATGGGCAAGAATAATTGGAGGGGGAGAGATTAATCAAGCCAGAGAGTAGAGCAAATGAGGCAAAAGGGCTTGAGAAATATTGAGGAAGGACCAAATTAGAAAAGGAGGAGAGAAGCCTTTATAAAGAGGCTAGATATTTCTGTCCATTGGGGAGCACTAGCCCGACCTAGGCCAGTAGTACCGGATTGGGCCAGTACTACTGGACCCAACCTCCTAGCAGCGCCAGGCCCAGGCAGCAAGCAGAGCAGCAGCGATCGAGACGAGCCAACGCGGGCGGCGGCTAGGGGATCGGGCGTGACCTGCTTGAGCCAGGCGGTGGGCTAGAAAGGCGGCGGACCAAGGCGCCAGTAGCTAGGCGAGAATGGGCGGCCATGGCAGTGGCTATGGTGAGGCGGCGTCAGCGGCAAGGAGGTGAGCATGGAAGGGGATCAGGGCGTAGTAGGAATGCAAGGAAGCTAGGCTGGGGCGGCTGGGAGCTGGGCTGGCCGGCCGATAATCTGCCGGCCCATGGCATTCTATCGCTGGACCGACATCGCTGGTCAGACCTACTGGCGGGAAGAGAGTAGAGGTGTTGCCAAAAGTGCCGGTAGCCCACCCGGTAGTACCGCCGGTATCCCAGACAAACTTTTCCTTTTATTCTTTTCCAAATCAAATAAAAGCCAGAATACAAACTGCGATAACTTTTGATTGGTAACTCCGATTGACCCGAATCCAATTGCGTTGGAAAGAGGACGACAGGAGCTACTCAATAATGTGTGATACCTCACTCGGTGAGCATCCAGAAAAACCTCAAAGATCAAAATTGCAACAAGATATAAAAGGGAGATCTGATTTTGATGAACAAGATCTTGTTATGAAGATTACCACAAGATCCATATCCACAAATGGATAAGACCAAATGACAACCAAATACGATGATGCAAGTATGCAAAGGTTTGAGCTCTCTCCGAACGATATGATCGAGTTACTCAATCGAGAGCCCCTCTTGATAGTATGGCTATTTATCCTCAACCTAGTCTCTCAACTACCAACACGAGAGCAGCAAAAGGGAAAACCTATCAAGAATACCTTTGCCTTGAGAAATACTTTGACCTTGTCTTCATCGTCCATAATCACCGAGGATTGGCAAGCATCAAACATGAGATCTTCTAGGGATGGCACATTTTCTTCTTCTTCATATCTTCCACCTTGGAGCCAACACATACTCCAAGCGATGCCAATGGAAAATTCCTACAAGTGCAACTTAATACACACATTAGTCCATAAAGATTGTCATTAATTACCAAAACCACACATGGGGGCTCACATGCTCTTTCAGTAGACCCATGTTTACTTCATTATTCAAAACCCTAGTATCAAATAGATAGTGGAACCATTTCCCATTCCTAGGTAATCATTAAGTAATATCTCTTAGTCAAATGAAGTTTCTAAGAGATGGTTAGAATACTAGAGGAGTGTTGTATTAAAGAAAATCATGTCCATCTTATTGTCTTAAACCCTAATAAGGACTTAGTCTTATATACCGTCAAGTTCACATTAGGAGGTAATCCCAATAGCTCACTCTAAAATAAGATATTAACCATGGTCACAAAACATGATGGCAATGTGATTTAGCCTTAATATCCATCCACCTCCATAATAGAGTGTGAGTTTATTAAGTCTTCTCAAAACTCATGGTAGGTATTTGTAAATGAACATTTTCATTTCCCCATTAATGATTATTATCCATGCATAATGAATTAACCAAAATTGTGCTATGGTAATTCTAAATACTAAACACTAAACACCAAGTAGTTTTGAGTAGAAGAAATCACCAAACCTTGAAAACCATGGGATTTAAATCACCATAATATGAACCACAAGGTTTAAAGCATTAATAGGACATCTTTGTCACTTCAAAACACCAAAATCATATGTGCATAGAAATCATAATTAGCATCTCTTTCTCATAATTCTATCAGAAAATAATCCTACCATCTTACTATAGATTATGATATCATTCATGATCACAAACATGAGGGCAATATATCTTCATCCATAATGGTGTATATTAAATCCTCTAATAAGTTCATGGTATATTGTATAAAGGAAAGTTATAACCATTAGACACCACCACAAATATTAATAGATAAATAAAATCATAGTTTAAAGAAAGTTTTTTAATAAGAAATAGAATCTTAAACTTTATATTGTTAATGAGTTTTCTCATCCACATCTCATAAATAAATAGGATTTATATACATACTAAAAAGAATATTGTACCAAACACCCACAATAATATCCTATAATATTTTAAATACCTCACAACGTTTTGAAGAATTTAAAACTTGAGAAAAACCTTTTTTTACTAAAACAGAAAATAGAAAGAAAAAAAGACCTGGCCTGAGCCAGCAGGCCAGCCCAGAGCTTCCTCTCTGCCTATCTACCGCCAAGTGCACCCAGCAGCAGCCCACATCGGTCCAGCAGTAGTCCAACTCAGCCCGTACTGGTTCGTCATCTTCCTCGCGCCGTTGTCGACCTTTTGATGCTACAAGCATCTCGGAGGCCGCACCCTCATCGCTGGCGAGCGCTAAGATTTGTGTCGCCAACCCTAGTGTCTACAAAGCCTTGAAGTCGTGGCGGATAAGATGAGCACACCATTTTCTCTCTCAATCTCTGGCAAATTCCTCTCCTCCGCAAGATACCAAACCCTAACGTCACTGTCGCCGGCGAGCCTCGTCGTTCCCGACCTCCTCTCGCCTAGATGAGGACCCTAGGAGTTCGCCTCGTCGCGCTAGTACTTCACCCCGAAGGAATCGTCCCCGCGTGGTTCCTACCGATGTCGCCGTCCGTTTCCTCTCCGCCTCTAGAAGCCATTCATCATTGACCATGTCGCCATCTCCAAGCTTCCCCAAGCTCGCTGACCAGCCCTACACACTCGGGGTGAGCTCGCCGTGCTTCTGTACCTCTCAGTTTCTTCTCTCTTGTCATTGTTCGCCATGCCGCCGTGAACCTCCGACCGCCGCCATAGTTGCTCACCATGGAGCTAGTCCCGGTGACCAAAGGTGGGCGGTGTCGCCACTATTATGCTCAGCGTGCTCATCGCATCCAACGCAACCATCCTCGTGAACCTGTGTGTCCCCAATCGATGGATTGAACCCCGATCTGGAGAATCGACCTCGGATGACATAATCATGACGCCATGATTGCATCACCTGAGCCTGGTCAACAATTTTGACTTGGTCAGTGCCTAGGTCACGACGTGGTCCCCGACGGTCATGGTGACTTCGGGGTAGGTTTAGGCTTGGTACAAAATGTTTTACCAAAATAGTTGTGTCATGCTGATGTCACCTTGATGCATTAAATCCTTTAAACACTAGTTTATTAATTCCTAAAAATTGAATAAATCTTAGAAATTGAATATCTTTTGTTTTATAATTCAGAAAAATATATATTATACATCAAAATGTTTAGAAAAATAAATTATATATTCTAAACCTATAATAATATTTTACTTTACAACTAAAATAAAATAATTAGTATTAATTAGTAAATACCCTATTAGGGATAAATCCAAAATAAATATATTCTATTATTTAAAATTTAGAAAAATAAGTATAACATACCAAAGTTCTTAGAAAAACAAAATCTACATTTACAAACTTGTTTCATATATCTTTGTCTCACTTAACTAAATGTTATTATTTATTAAGTCTTTATAAAATGATAAAACTTATAAAAATCATATTTTATTATTTAAAATTCACAAAAATACATATAATATACCAAAATGATCACAAAAATAAAGTCTACACATTAAAAATATCCTCTTGCACATTTGAAGTCAAATAAAGGTAAAAGTTTAATAAGTCTTGATTAAAACTATTTTCTAATATTTTAATGGATTAAAAAATACATAAATCTTTACTTTGCCTTTGGTATTATTTGTTTAAAAGCCTAAAATGATATAATAGGTTCAATTGATGTTTAAGTAATGTCAAGATAGGTCCAAACATTTTAAGATGTATTTACTAAAACTACCATTATAAGTAATTGTATTTTATTTCTCAAAAAGATTTATCAACTATAAAACAAGCAAAAGTAGTGTATTGCTTGTCTTGAGGATTCTCCTCATTCATAAAATCACCAATCTAATATCCACTAAATCTTTTACTAGTTTGGAAAACTACTTAAAGATTTAAACGAAGTTTTAAGTAATTAAAGTAAGGCCTTTCCATGTTTATAAAAAAATAAGCATTAATAAGAAAGTAATTCTATTCACTTATCCCATCAAGATACACCATTTTCCTAAAATAAATACTACTTGTATTTCCTCCTTATGAATCTTTAAGAAGTAAACCACCTATAGGATGGTGCCATATTTAAAATATATAAGTCTCCACTTGCTAGAAGAATAGTTATTCAAATATGCGAAATATTTTCTTCTTAAATACTTTTAGTTAATAGGAAACCCTAAAAGTATAACTTCAAGATCGAAATGCATTCACTTTGAAAGGTAACCTTTTCCTCAAAGGTAATTCTTTTAATTTAAATACAAATGTACTCCACATTTGTCCTTAACCCTCTAAATTATAATAGAAAGCTTGAATAGAATAAACCTTGAATCAATTGTCAACATCTTGGATGCTATATCATTGAGTGTTACTTGATTGTACTTCCAGGTTGTCTCACACACACTCACAAGCCTTAACAATAAGCACAAGTGTGAAGTGGTATAAAAGTGGAACACATTCTAAAGATATCACCACAAGATTCCAAACCCTAGATCATAGATGATTATTCCGGGGATTCTCGTTTATCAAACTGCATTACATTACTTATGCATAACCGCATCCTGCTTCTTTAAATATCAGTCCTTACCGGACCAATGATGCTATTTCTAGATTTTGGATCTTCTAGTATCTCGAAGACCATGAGTGCATAATCTTGTAATCACAAAAGGCAAGTTTACACTTGCTCATGTCCTTTGATTATTTTCTATCAAATGCTTGTAACTCAAATGTGGTCATCACCTGCATTTCAAAAAGGTCAGAAAACATTATTTTCGTAATAGTATGATTATGGATTATTTACCAAGAGGTTATAATCTACTGATACAGTTCAAGTGGTAAAGTAACATAATATCTAGGACTTAACAACCAATGTTGCCAATTATTCTAGCGTTGTATATTACGCGTTAACCATGAGATCTGGAATGGGACAGAGAAGTCAGCTGGATCTTCTTCCTTTCGCATGGACGAATGACCTTATCGTGAAGCTGCAGATTTCTCGTGGAGAATCCAGCACATGGGTGTGACCCCTCAGTGCCCCGTGATATAGGTGTTTAGATTATCTGTGCATAGCTATCTTGGTGGAGGTTCACCATAGCTGATGGTGGCTTCCAGGAAGAGCTTCTTACAGAGTCTTCGAGAAGCTACCCGGACTGTACTCGTGGTAGAGCTCTTGGGGGGATCGTGTCTTCATGAGGGGTCATGGAGAAGGGCAGTGATTGTCTTGGATCTTAGACTAGGCCCCATACCAAGGAAGTATGGACAATCTCGTGACTTGGATGTGCAACAAGGCTAAGGTCTCTTATGGGAAAAGTAACGCACCTCTATAGAGTGTAAGAACTGTGACATGTTACTCCCTGTCCCGGGAAGGAGCTACGAACGCGGCAGGAAATGAACTCCATGAAAGTTTTGGTAAACCTGTGAAGGCTGACAAACATAGTTTTCAGAATAAAAGCAACCTTTGAAGAAATGTTTACGAAAACATGCATTGACTATGACCTTTGGTCTGTGGTTGTAGAGATAGTGCATCATACACTCCTTTTTAGTGAACTTGCTGAGTACGCTCATACTCAACCATACCTTCTTAACCCTTGCTAGAATCTGAAGCCGTTGAAGAAGACGTCAACACCAACTCATCATCAACAACTCATCACCTAAAGTTTAAGTTCTTCAATGGAGTCAACATATACATCAGCTTAAGTGAAGACGAAGTCTCTAACTAGATAGGAGTAGTTACTCTAGCCATAAAACCTACTTTTGTAGATCAATGCAATAGCAGCATTTGCAAGCCTGATAGTTTAGATGTTAGTCTTATTAGCCAGAGGGTTCTGAGTTATTCTGTTCTAGTTCTTCTTTGTAAGAAGTCGATTTCTTCCTCTTTAACCTAAAGTGTTCTCTGGATCTTTTGTAAAGAGTCGAGTTGTAATCTATAGTCATGTCTTGGACCTGCTGTGTTTCTGTTGTACCACTCTGAGGGATGTAATACTAGTGAACGGTGTTTCATTGGTGTTATGTCAACGACTATAGTGTACTACATCATGCAGTGGTATGCTGGGTCACTGCACACGGGTTCCTTAGCGCCGGTGGCATGCCTGTCCTGCCGGTTCCTGTTGGTCAGGCGCACGTGGCGGAGATCTACCGGCACTTTTGGGGTGCCCTCACGATGGAGGAGAGCAATGATCCCAGAGCACATGCGCCTCCGGGACGAGCAGCCACCGCCACCCGAAACCATTCACGTCGGCTCCATCTTCTCAAAAATGCTCCATCTATGAGAGGGATTCGGATGTGGTTTGGACGGGAAGATTGCGGGTGGAGATTTGCTGTGATTTTGGCTAGACAGAATGGTTCTGTGAAGGAATAGCGCTGACGAGGCCATTTTAATAGTGGTAGTGGGGAGGGGAGGTGAGCAGTGGAGTGATACATCATAAACGTATCCATAACTTTTGATGTTCCATGCTCGTTTAGTATCTACTTTCTTATGTTTTGTTCACACTTTGAGGTATTTTTATACATTTTCTGGAACTAACCTATTAACAAGATGCCACAGTGCGAGTTGCCTGTTTTCTGTTGTTTTGGGTTTTAGAAAATCTCATAAAGAAATATTCTTGGAATTGGATGGGACAAAAGCCAAAGTCAATATTTTACCAGAAGACTCACGGAGCCAGAAGCAGAGACAGGGGAGGGCCAGCGGCTGGCCACACCACCGGGTGGAGCGGGCCAGGCCAGGCCGCGCCAGGGGGTGGTGTGGGCCCCTCAGGACTCCACCGACCTTGCCCCTTTGCCTATATATTCCTCCCGGAACGAAAACCCTAAGAACAAGATCAGATTTCCTCAAAAAGTTCTACAGCGCCACCGCCACCGAAGAGGATATTCGGGTGACAAAAGTCTTTGTTCCGGCACCCTGCCGGGACGGGGAAGTGCCCCCGGAGCCATCTCCATCGACTCCACCACCATATCCATCGTTGTTGCTGACTCCCATGATGAGGAGGGAGTAGTTCTCTCTCGAGGCTAAGGGCTCTACCGGTAGCTATGTGTTCATCTCTCTCTCTATGCATTATCTTATTGAGATCATGAGCTTTGTAATCTATAGATCTATTCTGCTACTCAAGTGCTTTATTTAATCTCTGCTTATCCCCACGTGTGTGAAGTTGACAGTGTGCACACCGTTTGGCACTTTGGCTAAGGTTACATAAATACTTATCATGAGTATAATTTGAGCTAGATGTCTCTATGAGATTGGGGTGTTTGTTGGAACCATCTAGCGCTCAAGGTGACAGTGAGGGGTTATCTAGATGGGGAATGCGAACTTTAAGGTGTGTTGTTATAGCCCTACATCGTCCAACCGAAGAGTAGTTCAGGGTAGCATCATGAAGAGAAGATATATATATGAGAGTGTCAACTAGTGAAAGTATGATCCCTAGGCCTTGTTTCTAAGCATTGAAACACCGTTTACAATCAATTATGTTACATGTTTGCTTGCTTCCACTATTATTTCAGATTGCAATTACCACTTATAATCATCCATATTACTTGTATTTCACTATCTCTTCACCGAACTAGTGCACCTATAGACCTGACAAGTGTATTGGGTGTGTTGGGGACACAAGAGACTTCTTGTATCTTGATTGCAGGGTTGCTTGAGAGGGATACCTTTGACCACTTCCTCCCTGAGTTCGATAAACCTTGGGTGATCCACTTAAGGGAAACTTGTTGCTTTTCTACAAACTTCTACACTTGGAGGCCCAATACTGTCTACGAGAATAGAAGCGCGCGTAGACATCAAGCTATTTTCTGGCGCCGTTGCCAGGAAGGTAAGGTAAAAGGTACTCACATCTTCTCGCTACTAAGCTATCTTATAGTATTGTTGCTGGTGTGTGAGTGCTCGAAGGTATTTCCTTTAGATTCTGCAATTATATCTTCTTGTTTCTTGTTTTTATTTTCGCTAGTTAGGCTTAATGGAAAACAACAACAAAATTAGAGAGCTTTTTAGTATTTTTCCTAAGGTAGAACATAAATGGTTTGAAAAGAAAATTAAAAAAACCCATGGAACTCTCTTTGCATGCTAATAGCTATGTTATTAGTATGAATTGTTACTAAAGCTACGGAAAAGTCTAAGCTTGGGGAAGCTAGTTTTGATGAGCATGATATTTTTAGTCCCCCAAGCACGAAGGAGAAAATTTACTTTGATGATATTATATCTTCAATATATGATGATTACAATGATGAATATGATATTTTCAGTCCACCTACTATTGAGGAGAAAATTAATTATGATTACAATATGCCTCCTATATTTGATGATTATGGTGATGAGAATAATAATTATAGCTATTTTGTTGAATTTGCTCCCACTACAATTAATAAGAATGACTATGTTTATGTGGAGAGTATTAATTCTTTTATGCATGTGGCTCATGATAAGAATGTTTTATATGATAGTTATATTGTTAATTTTATTCATTATGCTACTGAAAGTTATTATGAGATAGGGAAACATGGTTTTATGTGTCTCAACAATATTAAGTTTCCCCTCTTTATGTTGAATTTTTTGAAGTTGCACTTGTTTTGCTTTCGTATGCTTGTTGCTTTGTGCTTTCATGATTTGTTTCTTTACAAGATTATTTTTCATAGGAAGTGGGTAATACTTAAATTTGTTCCATATTTTCTTCTTTATGCTCTCTTTTACTTCAACTCATATTTCTTATGTGAGCATCATCGAAATTCTTATGCCTAGCTCAAAGGCGAAGAAAAGCACTTATTGGGAGATAACCCAAATTTCTATTCAGTAGATTTTTATTTTGTTGAGTCTTGGAAGTTATTGCCTCTGTAATAACCTCTCCTTATCCTTTTTGTGTGGTTTTTGTGCCAAGAATAACCTTTAATGAAGTAATACTTGGGAAAGTTGCCATCCCGAAACAGATTTTTGTGTTTCACTGTAAAAATTCATGAAAAATCCCTGTCCATCGGATTGAGCTGTAGTTTTTTGTGCTTCTGCCCCAGGTTGTTATCGAACTTTCGTTAGCTCAACACTTTTTGTTTTGAGCAACAGAAAGTCTTCGAAAAAATCTTTTTATACCTACTGGTCTGTTTTGACAGATTTCTGCCATTATTTGCATTTGCTTCTCAATCTCTTTCTTTTTGAGTTCTCTTTGAGCAGTTGAGCTTTTAGAAGGAATTGCTATAGTAGCTTGTGTTTTAATGGAAGTTCTACTTGTGTTGGAACTAAATCTAAAAGACTTATTATCTTAAGTGCACTAATGTTGCTAATGAAGATTATGTGAAGTTTTGTATGAAGGAAATTTTAAAGTGTAGGGAAGAACAATGTGATAAGATGAAGTATGGACAAAAGCTCAAGCTTGGTGATGCCACCCGTGTCACCCCAATAAATATTCAAGAAGTACAAGCGTCAAAGGTTGGGGATGCCCAAGGCATCCCCTTCTTCATCAATAATCTCAGGTTTTCTCCCAAAACACTTCATTTTTATTGTTTCATGCATAATTGTGTTGTTCTTGGAGCGTCATCATTTTTGTTTTTAGTTTTGTTTTGCTTGGTTTGCTTAAATAAGTTGGTTGGATCCCAACACACTTCTTTTGGAGAGAGACACACCTCGTTATTCATTGCCTAGAACACTCTAGTTTTCACTCTTATTGTTCTGTGAGTGTTCTCCTTTACTAGCACTGCGTTTAGCTTTAGTTTTCGATTGGTATTGGAAAAGAGTAGGAAGTTTCATGCTTATAATGGTACAAAAGGAGCTTGTTTTGACTGTGGCCTCGACTTTATCATGTCATGTTTCATATTGTTTTGACTTTATGCTTAGTGATTATTGCTGTAGCATGACTTGTTACAAACAATTGAGATTGCTTAATGTGCCTTGAAAGAATCATGCGTTGTTTTAGCATATAAAAGCATAATATTGTGGTATTCTCCTTTGATGCTTTATTTGGGTTGACTTGGCACATATTCACACCATGTTAAGACTATACCAAGTCACCATAGCCTCTATGATCATTTAGTTTTCGACTTGTAATATCACTTTATGCTTTAATTAATAATGTTTTGTCGCTTTGCATGATTATGGCCATTATTGCTCTCTTAGCTGGTCGCTCCCAGTCTTTTGCTAGCCTCCACATGTACCAAGTATGAGTTCCACTCATGCATCCAACTCCAAATAAAACCAAGTTATTCCAAAGAGTCCACCATACCTACCTATTAGCATTATTGCTATTCCAAGTATATTCATGTTTTTATCTACCTTCTGAATTAAACTTATTATGTGAAAATTAGTCATTAAAGCTATCATGAACTTGATGGCACACTTTACTTTCTTGCACTTAATAAACTTGAACCATTGTGCCCATCTATGTTGCGTATATGCTTGTGTTTTGTAAGTTGTGAATTAGCAGAACCATGTTACCATGGGGAACGCTTTCAACGTTGCACTTTATTTAGTTGATATCATGTTCTTTTGCTTATGGATCATGGCGGTGTGAAATGAAAGGGGAGCTTGTAAGGCTCATAGAATTCGTACATGTGTTAGAGAAACGCCTGGGCGGCTAGTCTAAGCCATGCCTAATGATGGTGGAAACATGCAGCATAACCATAGTGAGCAATCTGTGAAGCATCCTCAATAAAAAACCTATGCAAATAGGAAAGAAAAAAACCTATGTAAATAGGAAAGAAAAAAAGCCTATGCAAATAGGAAATAAAAGGATCACTGAGATGCTCATTGTTTGCTTGCCTTGTCATTTTGATATGGGAAAGCTTATGTATCATCGGGCAAGGGGTACCCCATTGGCGGTTATCTATGATACACATGTACTTACAATGACAAGAACTTACCCGTGACTAAAGTTGAGTAGCATGAGGTTCGGTACTCGCAAGTAAGGGGCATGAGATTTTCAGCTTATAACATGTCAGGCATATCCTCATATTTGTTTACTTTAACCTTAATCACCTAAAGATGCTTATGATAGGGGCAATGAGAGCTGAAAGCTAATAAGTACCATAATTTTTGGAAGCTCTTTATGAAACTTGAATCCATGCTTCCTTCTATGAAGGGCCTTTCTTTTAATTTTATGTTGAGTCCCCATCTTCTATCTTTATGCACCTATTGAGAGAGCATAGTGGTCATTCTTAGTTTAATGTGCATTGTCCCAAAACTTGTTGATTGATTCATAACTTTGATATTGCTTGTTCTTAAACTATTTGTATCTAGACACCCTTATGAACTTTGAAGGTGTCCTATGCATTTATAATTTTCTACACCATGAGGGACAAGTTGAATATCATTCTCATTATGTTTTCTATATGTGAAACAAGCAAACGTCTTTCGAAGCATTGTTATTCATGAATCTTTTGTTTGTACCTTTTCATGTTACAACATAGTTGCTATGTCTTTCATGTCTATGTTAGAGTACTATGATCTCAACTATCTATCTTTTACAAATACCTTGATCAAGATTGTGATGGTGCATGTCAACTCAAAAATTATTCTTTTTTTATCACTTACCTAATCGAGGACGAGAAGGAGTTAAGCTTGGGGATGTTGATACGTCATAAACGTATCTATAATTTTTGATGTTCCATGCTTGTTTAGTATCTACTTTCTTATGTTTTGTTCACACTTTGAGGTATTTTTATACATTTTCTGGAACTATCCTATTAACAAGATGCCACAGTTCCAGTTGCCTGTTTTCTGTTGTTTTTGGTTTCAGAAAATCTCGTAAAGAAATATTTTCGAAATTGGACGGGAAAAAAGGCAAAGTCAATATTTTACCAGAAGACTCATGGAGCCAGAAGCAGAGACGGAGGAGGGCTAGGGGCTGGCCACACCACCTGGTGGCGCGGGCCAGGCCAGGCCATGCCAGGGGATGGTGTGGGCCCCTCAGGACTCCACTGACCTTGCCCCTTTGCCTATATATTCCTCCTGGAACAAAAACCCTAAGAACAAGATCAGATTTCCACAAAAAGTTCCGCAGCGCCGCTGCCACCGAATAGGAGATTTGGGGGGCAGAAGTCTCTGTTCCGGCACCCTGCCGGGACGAGGAAGTGCCCCCGGAGCCATCTCCATCGACTCCACCGCCATCTCCATCGATGTTGCTGACTCCCATGATGAGGAGGGAGTAGTTCTCTCTCGAGGCTAAGGGCTCTACCGATAGCTATGTGTTCATCTCTCTCTCTATGCATGATCTTATTGAGATCATGAGCTTTGTAATCTATAGATCTATTCTGCTACTCAAGTGCTTTAATTAATCTCTGCTTATCCCCACGTGTGTGAAGTTGACAGTGTGCACATCGTGTGGCACTTTGGCTAAGGTTACATAAATACTTATCATGAGTATAATTTGAGTTGGATGTCTCTATGAGATTGTGGTGTTTGTTGGAACCATCTAGCGCTCAAGGTGACAGTGAGGGGTTATCTAGATGGGGAATGCGAACTTTAAGGTGTGCTGTTATAGTCCTACATCATCCAACCGGAGAGTAGTCCAGGGTAGCATCATGAAGAGAAGATATTTATATGAGAGTGTCTACTAGTGAAAGTATGATCCCTAGGCCTTGTTTCTAAGCATTGAAACACCATTTACAATCAGTTCGGTTACATGTTTGCTTGATGCCACTCTTATTTCAGATTGCAATTAGTGTGTCATCGAGCATAATCGACAAGTATCAAAGGAAACATCCAGTGCATAAGCGGATACAAGTCATACCTCAAGGACATTATGGCTATACCTTACATAAGCCTTGATAGGCTAACATCAATCATCATCAGTGGCTCTTCATCGGAAACGTTGAGCCCAAGTCACACCTTAACCCTACAGGCAACTGACTAGGAGAATGTCCTAGATCGCATAGTCATCAACTCATCCTTCTTCTCCTTTAGCCTTCTCGAAGTCTGACCAAGTAAACAGCCAGGGACAATTCCAGCGAGCATGTTTGAATGTACTCGCAAACCATCCTAAAAGAGTATCAATAAAAAGATATGCAATATGGTTGCGGTAGGAGAGCTCCATATGAGGTTCTTTTCTAAAACCAGTTTCGATGGTGGATATGGCATCTCCTTATCTTTGTTTAAAAACCTTTTTAAAACATTTTGAAAACATTTGACGTTGAAAACCACTAGGATTAGGGTCACCCATTTTTCCTTCCTGGTCATTCCGTGACTAGGAAAAAATCCTCTACATGTGTAAGGGCATATCTACCGGCATGACCCAACCCATCTAAACATGTCTGAACCGGTTCGAATGGATGTGCGGGGCGTGCGTGGCCTCTCCAGCGGAACGACCCATCCGGACCGACGCGCCCGGTTCGACCCGTCGGCACACCAAATTTGTGTTGCCGATGCGTCGTGCGCGGACGCGGGCGATCTGTGGCGTGCCCTCCCATGCGTGCCACTGTCCCACCCGTCAGTGACCGATCAGCGTGGCATCAATTTAGTCACGCGGCTATAGCAATTCAGAGGCGCAGGTGGCCGATTGACCGGCAGAAGCCTTGGCCATCAATGCCGACGGGACGTCAGCCTATGATTGACGAGATGTCACCTGAGTTCCCGCACCGAAATTGATGGCGAAGACGTGGGAACCTGCACCGCTCGCACCAAGCACGACCACAAGGCGGGCAGATCCGGCTCGAGCAGCCCGCGTAAGCAGGGGGTGGCCTGTCGGCCTTCCTTCAGGGGTTGTGTCGCCGTGGCCCAAGGAATTTTCCTGCCGCCCCGCCGTGCACCAGGTGAGGAGGAGCCCTGCTACTACTTCCATGTGACGGAGTGTGAGAGACGATGGAGGGAGGGAGCAGGCATCACCCACCATGATGACTCCCTCCCCACGGGCTGGCACATCAACTGGGAGAGGGTACCGGTGCCGCCCGTGCCCAAGGAGGGCCAGTGGCTAGAGGAGGAGATCGCACAACGCGTTCGCAAGATCTCACCAACCCTTCGGTGCATCACACCTACCAGAACAAGGTATTCTAGAAGGAACACACAGTGCGACGCGCGAGTGCCTTCTGTGGCGAGTTCGAGCTGTGGGGGTTCTCGCGACCTCCCCGCCTTCAATCTCGACAATGATGGCACCGTCAACCACTCCGACGCCTAGCTCGGAGACGACGACCTCAACATCGTTGTCAAGGAGGAGGCTCCCACATCCGTCGCCGCGCGCCTGCCTCGGAGTACCAGGAGCTCCTGGCGTGGGGCTACAATGAGGACGCCTTCACTGAGCAGGCCATCACGACCAGTGTGAAGGACGAGGATGTCATGTGGGATGGCTACCAGGAGGCCATCCAGCTCACTGGCATGGTGGCACAAGTGAACACGGGGATGCCTCCACCGTCGCCGTTGTTGGGGTGGGCTGCTCCGACCACACCGGAGGAGACGAATGTGTGGCGAGGTGATTGAACAACCGCCCGCGCTCGCGCCGGACCTGTCACTAGCATAGCTCCGGACACTGCGGAAATACATCGACCACGATCCCTAGATGGAAGGGGTGGCAGAAGATCAATAGTTTTAGGGCTAGGCTAGTTTAAATCTAGTTCTTTATATTTGAATGTAAATTACCTATAAATATATATATGAACTTTGTCAGTATTGTCTCCGTTTGAATTTAAAAAACGTCACCCAAGCACGGACAGATGGGTCACGCCGCTTGGCGCGGTTGGCCAGACAGGCCAGACCACGACCCAAATCTCCTCGCAGCCCAACCCAAACGGACCAAAATGGATGTTTTGGGTCGCCAGTTTAGGTCGGCCCGGTGGAGATGCCCTAAGTATGTGTCACGACGGTGTTGGCCGGATCGCAGCGCTATACAGCGCAGGAATAAGAGCATATCCGGTTGGTCGGTGTTCCCAGGCTAAAATCCAGGGTTAAATGGATGCAAATTTTGGCTTGGGAACGACCTTTCTCCCAATCGCGTTCCCATGTGAGTTCTCAAGAATTTGAAAGTTCGGTGAAAGTTTGAGTAAATATGGAGAAATTTAGATTAAATTTGAGCTATTGCATTAAAATATAGGCGAGTTCGTACGTGATATGTCAAATTCGGACATATTCCCAAATTTTGACTAAGACAAACTTGAAAAAACATAAAAAGTGCTAAGTAAACTAGCCGATGTCGATGCCAATGTCAAGGGCGTGCCAAATACATGTCGAAGTGGTGAGAGAAGGAGGGGTAGTCGATGTCCCGGGTTCCGCCGTCATCGCTGTCGTCGTCACTTGGCGACTACGGTTGCCAGGAGGTGCCCTAGTCGGCGTCACCATAGCACCACGACTACGATGAGGGTCCAGGCTTGTTTTCATCATCGCGCATTGATAGGCATGCTATCGTCAAGCACCACGCATGGCCTGGTGTTCGGCCTGCTCATGTAGACGCCGGACGCGCTCGACCTCCTCTTGCTCCTAGTCCACCGTCGACCAGGCGCACATGTCGGGGGCCTACATCGGCGGCACGTTGTTCAAGGACTCCTACATCGCCATCTTTAGGAGGAACTCGTCCTCGTCGACTGGCACCACCCATTCTGCCAGTTTTGTCTTCGTCCTCGCCATCCAAAGGTGGCCACACGGTGGCGATGGCGCGCGACATTCATTGATGACGATGTTGCACGAACGTGCCGGCGACTCCGCCTCCCGCTTCATCGGCCGGAGTGGCAGTGTGACGCGTGGTGAGCTCGCTGGCGTCGACCCGGATGAGCGTGATGCCGACGCCGAGGGCAAAGATGACCCGCCAGCCATCCTTCTCAGCATCCAGTTGGCCGACCCATGGTGAAAGGAGAATGACGACGGCTAGCACGGAGGGTAGCCCAGCCGCAGGTTGTCCCTGGCACTGATGTGCTTGAGGACGGTAGTGGGTGGGTGTCCGGGTGCACTCCACCACCGTTGATGTCCTATGGCGTTGTGTCGCATCGGCAGAGGCCCTCCGCCCTCATACGCGTCCAGCTCCTGCTCCTAGCGATCGATGAAGAACTCCTCCTAGTGGGCAAGGTTTCCTGGGTCCTTAGCGATCTCGGGGTCCTCCATGGCAGCGATGACCGCCTAGATCTTGTCGACAAGCTCGTGGCTCTCTAGAACTGGCAGCACGAGCACGCCACCGGGTATCGAAAGTCCAACGGCGCCGGGTAGCCGGCACCATGGAGAAAGCGCGCCTCCCACGGCTGTAGAGAGCTTCGAGATGTAAATTTTTCTCATCCTATAAAGATATATTTTGAGGATCCATCGAAGGAGAAAAACCTACATCTAGAAATCGCTCAATATTTGGACACAAGGTCCAAAGATTACAAAGCAAGCAATTTCCACACAAAGTATAATTTGTGCCATCAAAGATAATTGTGTCATTTTGCACTATACTACTAGCCAACATCTTTACACTCTAGGAGGTGAAAACTAAACAAGGAGAGACCTTGCTCTGATACCAATTAAAAGGATAGAGATGTCGCCTAGAGGGGGTGAATAGGCAATTTCAAAACTATTATGGTTTTGGCTTGATAGAATGTGGAATCAAACTAATGTTTATTTTACAAGCAGAAAATCTAAATACACTAGTCTCAACTAACTGCACCAACAACAAGTTAAGCTAAGCAAGATAGCACAAGATAAATATACCACAAGTGATAAGCAAGATATAAATACTTCAAGATCGATGGCTATCACGAGGAAAGTAAGCTCGGGTATAGATACAACCGAGGCACACGAAGACGAAGATATATTCACGTGTTCCCTTACAAGTAAGGTACGTCACGTTGGAGAGGTGTGTGATTCCATGAAGGATTTCCCAATGCCACGAAGGCTCACCTTCTTCTTCGAGTCTATCCCACGAAGGAATAGGACCTTTTCTTATAGTCAGTTTTTCCTCCACTCTGGATATGGCAAGCTCAACAACAATTTAACAAGCTCCACAAAGGAGAAGCCCGGGTCTCTTCACAATCTTCCATGAAGAGGACACTACGGCACCAACCGGCAAGCCAACTAGGAGGTCACCCTCTAGGAGTAACAAGCTCACGGTCTCTGATTCAAACAAATCGTATGGAGAGCTCAATACTTATGCAAGAATGCAAAGTAAGAACACCAAGAGTGTTCAAATCCCTCACTCTCAAATCCCACAAAAGCAACAAGTGCTAGAGAGGAATTAGAGAGGAAGAACAATGGAGGAGATCAACCAACGACTTCAAGATCTAGATCCAATGGATTCCCCTCACTTAGAGGAGAAATTGATTGGTGGGGATTGTAGATCTAGATCACCTCTTCCAAAGCCCTCAAAAAGATGCAAGAATCATAGGAGGGAAGGGAGAGGAAGCAAGCTCAAGTGGTTCAACAATGGAGGTCAATTTCGTGCTCTAGGAACCCTAAAAACATTGGACAAGATGACCCCTTTTATAGGAGAAAGCAAATATGGCTGTTTGGGAGGATTGCTGCGAGAACCCAGTTTGAAAGTCAGTCAGACCGTCCCCGGGACCGAGAAACTTGGTCCCCAGGCCGTTGTACCAGCCTATAGACCGAACGGCTCAGTATACCATCTTGGAATAGACTCGGAGTAGATTCGGTCACGTAAACTGGAAAATCCGGTCTACTGTCTGATCTACCGGTGCTGGCACCGAACCGGTCGGACCGGATCCACAACCGAGATGCAACAAACTTCACCAAAAAATAATAACTTTTGCATCCAGACTCCAATTTCAATGATCTTGGGTTTGTTTTTACAAGGACAACAAGATCTACAAGATGGTGCAGAGAAACATCATAGTCCAACAAATAAGGGTAGAACCAAATGAAGAAAGGTATGAAGCCTCCCTATAAGAAGAATCGGTAAAACCTCCAAACTCAAAAACGCAATGGAAGATGCATATGAATTCCACTTTTGATAAACTTGGGCTTATTGAAGAGCTAGAAACAAGCTCAAGAACCTCACATGGAGAAACACCATGAAGCAACAAAATAGGAAGATGCAAAGTTTGCAAAGGATTGAGATCCCTATGACAATGTGCTCAAGTTACCCAAACGAAAGCCCCTCTTGATAGTGCGGTTATCTATGCTATAACCCGGTCTCCTAACAACCATCTTGATACTGGTAAAAGGAAAATCTATCAAGGACATACATTTTCCTTGCGCATCCTACTTGATCTTGATGACAATGCTTCAAGCTCCATACAAGCCGGAATGCTTCACTTGATCATTGTTCCTTCATGAAGACTCATAATTTGCTCCCCCATACACCACTATGGGATAGCTTCATTAGTGCACGTCTTCACGTGTACATTATCACCAATATGTACGGCAAGCTTCAAGAAAATGATCTTCTCGAGATGCTTATCCTGAACTTGCCCTTCTCAACCTGGATGACAATCACCACTGGATGTCATCCTCTCATGAGCTATATGAAATCTTCACTTTTGAAGCATGCCCATGGAAAGATACCTATCCCATATAGAAAACACAAAGGAACATATATAATGGGTTAGTTCATGATGCATAATTGATAAGGCTTACCATACCACAAGATCCATGTGATACATTCTTTATGTTTCATTTGTTGACCAACTTGAAATCACTCTTCACTCTTTGTATTGGTCAACCATGTACCTTCTCATGCTCCATCTCAATATCTTAAGGTACATAAAGAACTCTTCATTTGATTACATGCTCTAAATCTTAGTCAACCATAGCTCAACTAATGAGGCTAGCACGACACCAACTTAAAGCCATATCTTGAATTCTTCTATTGAGATCACACTCTCAAGATCTTGATCATATCATATCATTATCTTCAACTCGATGATCTTGATGCCAATACTCAAGTTATATCTTTATGTTCATGGCGTCCACACTTGAATCCAGGGGCGAAGCTCCCCTTTGGGCATGGTATGGCGTCTGCCCTACCTTGAATTTTGGCAAACAATCGCATATAGGTATTCATCTATTGATATACAAACAGTTTGTAGAAGTTTTATGTGCGTTGTTCTGAAGAAAAAACGAAGGAAAATGACTAAACAACCTCCCTTCATGGAGTTACTGCTGAACTAGGCTTGCCTCCTTGTTGGGCCACAAGCAGTGGAGAGGAAATGATCCCGTTCCTGTCTTCTGTGCGAGTGCGACTGTGTTGCCCGTTCCTCTTTGATCGATTAGCGATTGACTCCACGAGGCCGGAGGCAGGAGGCAGGAGCGAACCTAGAGTCTAGAACTGGTCCTCGACAATGACGGACAACTTTGACTTGCCGCCGGTGCCACCCTTGTATGGGATCCCTCCATTTCTACTCCCCCCACTGCCCGTCCCGCCACCGGTCCTCCAGCATACCTAGCTCTAGGCCTATACGTATCTACCCTTTAGGGTTTCTAGTGTCGCTCTGATTCATGGTCAAGAATTAAGATCGAGATGTTAAGATGGACAAGAACGGGAAGAAATCTGCAGCTACAAAGGGGGGTATTATTCTTCGATTTTTGTGGTCAATTGGATGAAGTCTGAATTTGTGAATTTTGTGTAGCCAAACTACTCATGTACTAAGTGATTTGAATATGTTATACATTGATTTAAATATGTTGCTATTATCATTGTACTAAGTGACTATGCTATTACCATTGTGTGAGAGACAGATTTGATTTTTTGCATAATTTTTTTACTGCTTCGGAGTTCGCTCGACCTCAAAACCATTTCGTCCTTCACCACTGCTTGAATCCAGCACATGGACTACAGGAATGACCTATGGAATATTACTTCATATAAAACTCAATGAAATCATTAGTCCATAGGGATTGTCATTAATCACCAAAACCACACATAGGGTCTCTAAATGAAACAAGGAAGATCCCCAAGGTTCGTACATAAATTAGTTGTTTCATTTGAATACAATATGCAGAAACATGGAATCCTCACTCCCTCTATATCATTTAGAACACAACCAAGATACAAGGAGCATAGATATAAATAAATACACTTGTCAAGACACGCTTAAGTCCAAAAGAAAACAAATATGAGATATGAGTGCATGAAGATTCAATAAAATTAAACGGAGCACTCATAAATCAAGACCTTACCAATACCATTAAAAACCAAGAGGATAAGAGAGAGAGTCGGAAAAGATCGAGGGTATTAACGCAAGAGATTAAAACTCTCGTGTATATAAGTTTCTAAGTGGACAAAACATGAGAATAATCCACAAAGAAACATCCACACATAAGAGGTTAATAAAAATAAGAAAACATGATATCCAAGAGGAAGTCATAAGGTATACCAAACAAGATAATTTTTGCTTAAGTGCAAATATAGCCCATGGCTCTATTTTATCTTATGGTATATCAATGAACTTCACCAAAGAAAGAGAAAAACCTCAAAAACATCACAACTAACACTAAGGGAACTAATTCTAGTTGGGATATTTTAAGAAAGGAAACAAGTATCAAAAGGAAGAATTCAATGAAATTTCAACAATGTTGCACATGAGAGTACCTTGAGGAATTGATCTGCAATAAATTTTTAGAAGTCATATTTGGAATTGGTGAATCATGAACAAGATTTTATATACTCCCCATTATATGCATATACGCACATAAGCAATAAGGATAGAGAAGGCATTCAAAGATCTTTGCAAGAACTGCAACATTTACAGACAAACAAATTCATGCCAAGATGCAACCTATAAGAGATTGGATGGAATAATAGTATAAATGAATAAGATACTTGTTACCGAGATAGCAATGGTATGATGTAGTATATAAGAATTCTTCGATCATCCTAGATTGACTCCAATTATCATGTGGTGACAACACCTTCTTTATAGATGAGACAAGTATCCATTGCATCTCCAATGTACCTAAAACAACATTCAAGTACATCTTGGTCCCCAAACTTATAGGGTCCAAATTGGTTAGACTAACCAAAACACATAGGACACACTCCATAAAAATATGTGCATATTTAGAGATGAGATTTAAATTTCATGCACATCTTATCCGTTTAAGGATTTGATGGAGTATACCCTATATATTGGATCACAGAAAGCAAAACATGATATAAGACATACATTTAGTAAACAGGCATGCACGAGACTTTCAATATCCAACAAAGATATAATTTGGAAAAAACACCAAAATATTCAAGAAGGCATACAAGGTGTGAAATAACACATTTGTTGTTTAAACTATATCAAAGAATCAAATCAACATAAGATTTGTTCAACAAAGTTCAACTAATGAACCAAGCAAAAACTATTGAGCATAAAATATGAAATAAAAACACAAATGCTCAAAGAATTATCTCGTTCAAGCAAATAAAATAGAGAACAAAGAATGATATAACAAACTCTCAAAAGAGCAAGGTTTCAACAAATAAACCAAACCCTTAATACTTTTCACAATGGCACAAGGTTCCAAGCAGAAAAGGTTTGTCTTCCACTAAAACACATTTGATAATAATCAAAAACATCATTAAAGAGATGTTCAAAAGCCAAGGAAGACAATGAGAGCCACAACAATTTTTTTGGAAAGAAAATAAGGCAATAAGAGGCAAAATCCAAGGTGAAGATGATCCACAAATTCTACCACACACAAGTATATCAATTGTCAAAGACAGTGAGTGTATTGGAATTGATTTCCGGTGGTATATTGCACATATATTAAAGATAAATATTCATAATAAAAATCATAGGATGGGAATAAAAAGATTAAGAATTATGCAAAGATAGAGATTCTTGATAGCTTTAACTAGTGACACAATCATGCAAAGCAATGATTAGAATAACTTTAAGCAAATGGTCTCCCAAATAAGATATAGAGATATGTATTTGAGGAAGGCCACACCAATAATTTCTTACTCAAACAAAGACCGAAAAGATGAGCAATAAAAGCTTCTAACAAAAATAGGACCTTGTTTGAGCTAACATGCCACCTATAAACAAGATAATCAAAAATATCAACTCTAAGTGGCACTACCTCATATGTTGACATTTCCTAGGATTGTGATATGCAAAAGAAGCATATTACTCCCCCATAATGTGATATTCAATTTTTCTTAATAGGAGGGAAAACAACCTCAACTAGATATAATTAATGGAAATTTAGAATTTGAATTTCTCATGAGTATGACACACCACATAGTGACTAGATAAGCTTCCAATGTTAATACTAAGTGGTAGTACTCATGTACACACATTTTAAGGTTTGAGAGATGCATGAGGCATATCACTCCCCCAAAATCGTCTGTTACATTAACCACTCGAAAAGAGCCTAATAAGATGTCATAAAGATGCATTAGAGGCTATAAACAAAAAACACAAGTAAATGATGTGCCAAACACCTAGACATACTTTAATATACAAAATAAGAAATCATGAGGCACAACAAATACAAACACATACTTGGTACAAAATCAAAACATGTAAAGGGGCAAGTAACTTACAATATAAAAGAGTTGAGTTCGAGTTACCGCAAAGAGGCGCATTGGGTAAATGGTAGGGAGATGATAATCCTTATAACTTGGCTTGATCAAATATAATATATGAAGATCCCTTAATTCTTCATGAGTTAGCCAAGTCTCCAATTCCCTACATAAACACCTATTGATCAAGTTTAAGCTTGTTGGTCCCAACCAAGTTGGGTCCTAAGAGGTTAGTCACAATAGGCTTGGAAACCCAAATGGTTCTTTTCTTGACACCACTTTGAGTTCCAACAAACTTGGAAACCCCATTGCCATCCTTATCCTTCCTAAGATAATAATAATCATCAACAACGATATGGTTAGATAAGGTACCCTTTGAACATGAAGAGGCAAAGTGCCCCTTCTCATGACATATGTAGCAACAAGTGCTCCCCTTTCTCTTATTCATTAATTTCTTGGCTTCGGGAGCCTTATCTTGATTCTTCTTAGTAAGTGGCCTAGGTTCAAATTTAGGTTGAGAAAAGGCTTGATCTTGAACTTGTGGCCACTTCCCTTGTTGCTTCTCACTCAAGTGCTTTTTCTTTGATGGACAAGATCTTACATGATGTCCTATAACCTTGCACTTGAAGCAGATAATCTTGGCCAAATTCTTGACTTGGTATTGGCCCTTCTTCTTGTTCCTCTTGTAGTTGTTCTTATTATTGGAGTTGAATCCAAGTCCACTTTTATCATTAGGGGATTTTTGCACACTCAAAATATTATCGAGTGTGGATTTCCCTTCATGACTCTTTTCCAAGTATTTCTTCAAAGAAGTGACTTGGGCCTTGATCTTTTTTATTTCCTATACATGGTTAGTATAAATAGAGGTACTATGGGAAGTAGAAGCTTCATTTTTAGAGAAACAAGGCAAAGCAAGTAATCCAACACGAGGTTTATCAATAGTATGACTAGAAGGATCACTAGGACTAGCACATTAAAAAATAGCATTTTGAGTAGAAATTGTGCTAATGTCAAAAAGAGGCTCACAAGATGTTACCTTAGTAATACTTGCCTTAGAAGCTAAATTTAGCCCATCGTGGGAGATTAGAAGATCATTATGAGAGACTGAGAGTTTTTCATGAATTTCTTCCAATTTCCTATAATTGCTAGTTAGCAAGTCAAGTTGAGACCTTATCTCAACATTCTCCTTTACGGTAGATGCTTCACAAGAAGTAGAGTCGGTAGAACAAGCATCATTAATGTATTTTTCTTTTTTAGGCTTATAAGATTCAAATTTTTGTGTGAGGAGACAATTTAGTGTGCTTCTCCTTGGCAAGCTCTTGCTTAAGGAGATTGAATCTCTGACTCCCATCATCAAGTTGGAAATCCAACTCCTCTATGGTTCTCGTTTGTTTAGTTATGATGTCCATAACGTGTTTGAGATAAGCAACAACATTATTATTACTACGAAGAGAGGTACACACAAAAATCAACTCAAGAACAAGAGCACTAGTATCCTCATCAATTTCATCATCACTATCATCCTTATCATTGCTATTACCTTTAGAAGATATGTTGGGATCCAAAGTAGGAGATACCTTTGATCCTCTTGCCATAAGGCACATGTGAGTGCGGGAGGATGAAGATGAGGATGTTATTGAATCTCCATTCATGATTGTGTCTTGCTCCATAGAATGTTTGATTTCCTTTACATTGTTAGATACACAACTAGAGGAAATAGAAGCATTTTGCTCAAGGGAACAAGACAAATCAATCATATCATCTACATTAGTACTCAAAAAGTTTCTAGATGATATGCAAGGACTAGCAACACAAGGGGATATAGAATTATTGTTGCAAGAAGTGTGTAAGTCCAAAATCTCTACACCATTATAATTTATAAAACAATAATCATTGGTGTAAAGAGAAACACTACCATTATCACATATGATTTTTCCACTCACCATGCCATTACCTTGTGACTTGTCACATGTAAGTGAAGTTGGAAGAATTGAAATCTCATCGCGGCCGGAGGTGGGAGCAACTTGGAGATCTTCATGATGTGGAGAAGTGAGATCCTTGGAGATACCACCGACCCTATGAGAAATGGAGCCACCGACCCTCATGAGATGACTTGTGAATTACAATCGTCAAGAAAAATTAACTGTGGGGCTGAAGGATAAAATAAGCTCATTAGATACTTGAGCTTCGAGATGTAAATTGTTCTCATCCTCTAAAGATAGATTTTGAGGATCCATCGGAGGAGAAAAACCTACATCTAGAAATCACTCAATATTTGGACACAAGGTCCGAAGATTACAAAGCAAGCAATTTCTCCAAAAAGTATAATTTCTGCCATCAAAGATAATTGTGTCATTGTGCACTATACTACTAGCCGACATCTTTACACTCTAGACAGTGAATCCTAAACAAGGTCAGACCTTGCTCTAATACCAATTGAACGGATAGAGATGTCGCCTAGAGGGGGTGAATAGGCAATTTCACAACTATTACGGTTTTGGCTTGATAGAATGCGGAATTAAACTAACATTTATTTTACAAGCACAAAACCTAAATACACTAGGCTCAACTAAGTGCACCAACAACAAGTTAAGCTAAGCAAGATAGCACAAGATAAATATACCACAAGTGATAAGCAAGATATAAGTACTTCAAGATCGATGGCTATCACAAGAAAAGTAAGCTCCATGTATAGATATAAACGAGGCACGTGGATACGAATATGTATTCCCGTGTTCTCTTACAAGTAAGGTACGTCACATTGGAGACATGTGGGATTCCACGAAGGATTTCCCAACGCCACGAAGGCTCACCTTATTCTCTGAGTCTATCCCACAAAGGAATAGGATGTTTCATTATAGCTAGCTTTTCCTCCACTCCGGATATGGAAAGCTCCACAACCACTTCATAAGCTCCACGAAGGAGAACCCTGGGTCTCTTCACAATTTTCCATGAAGAGGACACGGCGGCACCAACCGCCAAGCCAACTAGGAGCTCACCCTCCAAGAGTAACAAGCTCACGATCTCTCACTCGAACAAATTGTAATGCAGAGATCAACACTTATGCAAGAATGCAAAGCAAGAACACCAAAGGTGTTCAAATCCCTCACTCTTAAATCCCACCAAAACAATAAGTGCTAGGGAGGAATTAGAGAGGAAGAACAATGGTGGAAATCAACCAATGACTTCAAGATCTAGATCTCCTCTTCCAAAACCCTCAAGAAGATCTAGATTGGTGGGGATTGATTGGTGGGGATTGTAGATCTAGATCTCCTCTTCCAAAACCCTCAAGAAGATGCAAGAATCATAGGAGGGAAGGAAGAGGAAGCAAGCTCAAGTGGTTCAACAATGGAGGTGAATTTTATGCTCTATGAACCCTAAAAACATTACAGAAGACGACCCATTTTATAGGAGAAAGCAAATATGGCCATTGGGAGGATTCCTATGAGAACCTGGTTTGAAAATCGGTTGGACCGACCCCAAGACTGGGAAACTTAGTCCCGAGGCTGGCGTACCGGCCTACAGACCGAAACGACTCAGTATACCATCTCGGAATAGATTCGGTCACGAAAACTGGGAAATACGGTCTACGGACTGGTCTACTGGTGCTGGCACCAGACCATCCAGTGTGGGAACCGACCGGACCGGATCCACAACCGGGATGCAACAAACTTCACAAAAAACATAATACCTTTTGCATCCGGACTCCGGTTTCAATGATATTGGGCTTGTTCTGACAAGGACAATAAGCTCTACAAGATTGTGTGGAGAAACATCATAGTCCAACAAAGGAGGATAGAACCAAATGAAGAAAGGTATGAAGCCTCCCTATAAGAAGAACCGCTAAAACCTCCAAACTCAAAACCACAATAGAAGATCCATACGAATTCTGTTTTCAATGAACTTGGGCATGTTGAAGAGCTAGCAACAAGATCAAGAACCTCACATGGAGAAACACCAAGAAGCAAAAAATAGGAAGATGCCAATTATGCAAAGGATTGAGCTTCCTATGACAATGTGCTCAAGTTACCCAACCGAAAGCCCCTCTTGATAGTGCGGCTATCTATCCTATAATCTAGTCTCCCAACAACCACCTTGAGACCAGTAAAAGGAAAACCTAGCAAGGCCATACCTTTGCCTTGCGCATCCCACTTGATCTTGATGACAACTCTTGAAGCTCCATCCAAGTAAGAATGCTTCACTTGATCATTCTTTCTTCATGAAGACTCATAATTTTCTCCCCCATACACCACTATGGGATAGCTTCATTAGGGCACGCCTTCACATGTCCATTATCACCAATATGTACGGCAAGCTTCAAGCAAATGATCTTCTCGAGGTGCTTATCTTGAACTTTCCCTTCTCAACCTTGATGACGATCACCACTTGATGTCATCCTCTCATGAGCTATATAAAATCTTCACTTTTCAAGCATGCCCATGGAAATATACCTATCCCATATAGAAAACGCAAAGAGACATATATAATGGGTTAGTTCATGATGAATAATTGTCAAGGCTTACCATACCACAAGATCCATGTGATACATTATTTATGCTTCATGTGTTGACCAACTTGAAATCACTCTTCACTCTTTGTATTGGTCAACCATGTATATTCTCATGCTCCATCTCAATATCTTGAGGTACATAAAGAACTCTTCATTATTACATGTTCTAAATCTTAGTTAACCATAGCTCAACTAATAAGGCTATTATGACACCGACTTAAAGCCATATATTGAATTCTTCTATTGAGATCACACTCTAAAGATCTTGATCATATCATATTCTTCTCTTCAACTTGATGGTCTTGATGCCAATACTCAAGGTATATCTTTATGATCATGGCATCCAAACTTGAATCTAACACATGGACTACAAGCATGACCTATGGAATATTCCTTCATATAAAACTCAATGAAAACATTAGTCCATAGGGATTGTCATTAATCACCAAAACCACACATAGGGAAAATTACCCTTTCAGTAAGCCCCGTATCTTGCTCCCGTAGCCAGTGGCTCTTGCCCCACTAGCACAGGTAGGCCGCCCAAACTTGCCAAGCAAGGGTGCAACCCATCAGGATATGGTGAATGGTCCCGCCAGACTAATCACAAAAGGGGCATGCCACCGATTGCTCCAGGCCATGCCAGTGCAACCTATCGGTGGTCCAGCATTTGTTCCTTAGAGCTAGCCACAACGAGACTTTGCAGCTGGCGGGAGCATGGGAGCGTCAGATCTGTAGGGCTCCTTCCATCGAGGTATATCCAGCAAACAGGGCCTGGTAGCAAGACTTGGTGGTCTAGCAGTTGCTCGGTCCCATGTCCACTTGAAAACATCATGTTTGTCCTCCGTCAGAGTGACTTCCTCAAGCCGGTCTGCCACCTCGAGGAGCTCCCTGATTGCATCGGCAACAATGTTAGGGACACGTCATGTAACCAACCCCCGCAATGCCTTCGTGCACTGTGCGCTTGGAGGCGACATTTGCCGACACAGCAACAAACGGGCTCGAGGCTACCTGACAGATCTGTCCACACGAGAGCCACTTGTTAGTCCAGAATAGATTAGTGGCTCCGTCCCCTAGCACCATGACAATTGCCGCCTTGAAGAGCTGCTTCACCGTATCCGGCACCTGGATGTCAAGATCTTGCCATGGTTTGTCAAGTTCCACACGCTTTAGCCACAACCATCTAGCTCTTAGCGCAATGTTCATGAGGCACGAGTTAGGGATGCCTAGGCCCCCATCTCGTTGGGATACACACCTTGTCCCATGCCACTAGGTAGTGTCCCCCTTGCACGGCATTCCTCCCTTTCAAGAGGAAGCCACGTATAATCTTTTCTATGGCGGTGATGACCTCTATAGGGATGTCGAGGGACATCATTGCAAAGATCGGGATGGTAGAAAGCATAGTATTTATGAGCTAAAGCCACACCCACTGTTGAGCATAGAAGCTTTCCACGATGGCAGTTTGGCATCCACCAAGTCGACCAGGGATTGAAGTTGCATAACCGAAGGTTTCTATAGGGAGAGTGGCACCCCTAGATAATGGAGCAGAAATTGTGTGATTGGACACTGAAACTCTTGGGTCACCAGGGTCCTGTCCTCCTCTGAACTCCTTATCAGGTTGGCCGAGCACTTGGAGAAGTTGGTGCGTGATACGTTCATTTTGCATCACCATTCTATATCATAATTCACTGTTATTCATTGATATATTTTATATTAAGAGATGGTATTTATGTTATTTCATCTATTTTTGCATGATTGATGATTTTGGGAGGATGAACCACCGGAGCCAGGATTCTGATGGAAAAGGCACTGTTTGGAGGCAAAATTCATGAAGATCGGAAAATCCTGGAAAATATATGGAAAATCCTATTTTTCTAGAAGACGGTGGAAGCCAGAAGAGGAAGTGGAGATGGGCCACAGGGGGCCCACACCACCCCCTGGCGTGGGCCAGCCCTGGCCGCTCCACCAGGTGGTGTGGCCACCCTGGCCCACCTCTGGCATCGCCCTCTGACACATATAATCCCCTTGAAAACCTAAGACTCGAGGAGCGACCACAGAAATATTCCGCTGCCTCTACAGGGCGGGAAACTGCAAAGAGAAAGAGCTCTCCGGTAGGCAGAAATCTATAGAGGAAATTCCTTCCTAGAGAGGGGAGATCATCGCCATCAACACCATCATCAAGCTGGACTTCATCGGGATCATCATCATCATCTTCACCATCATCTCCACCAGCACCATCATCACCACTCCGTACCGCTATAACAATTGGGCTAAATCTTGCATATTTCTTAGGGGAAGCTTTCCCGGTGATGATTACTCGTTGTAGTTGATGCTATTGAGTGGAACCGTTGGATTATTGTTATGTTCAAATTGTTACTTATCACTATTTCATCTCTGATCTTGATCCATATGATGTCTCGTGAGTAGTTTGTTTAGTTCTTGAGGACATGGGAGAAGTCATGTTGTTAGTAGTGGAATTGTGTTGAGAAAGATTCAATGGTTTGATAATTAATTTGTGGTGTTATTCTTCTAGTGGTATCATGTGAACATCGACTACATGATACTTCACCTTTATGGGCCTAGGGGAATGCATTGTGTATTTGGCTACTAATCATAGGGGTTGCCAGAGTGACAGAAACTTGAACCCCCGTTAGGAAACCTTTGCACAAGGGAGTGTAGGATCTCAGAGTTTAAGGCTATGGTTGGGTTTCTATCTTAATTACTTTCTTGTAGTTGCGAATGCTTGTAAGGGGTATAATCACAAGTATGTATTAGTCCTAGGAAGGTCAGTACATTAGCATAGGTTCACCCACACAACACTTATCCAACTAGAGAAGATTAATCAACTATATGAAGCGAAAGCACTTGACAGTATTCCCATGTGTCAACGTTTGGTCATCTTAAGTAATACAACCGGCTTGTCCTTTGCTAAAGAAAGGATTGGCCACTTGCTGAAATTATTATTATTGTCTTTTATTTACTCGCACTTTATTTGTCTGCATTATCAAAAACCCCTAAAAATACGTTTGCTAAGTATTTATAGAGAATTCCTGATCCAAGCCACTCGTCAACACCTTCTGCTCCTCGTTGGCTTCGACACTCTTACTTATTGAAAATACAGCGATACACCCCCTATACTTGTGGGTCATCAAGACTATTTTCGGGCACCGTTGACGGGGAGTGAAGCGCTATTGGAGAGTGGAACTGGTAAAGGAAACTTCTACCATGAGTATTGTTTACTTCTGTTAGTTACTTTATTCTCAATATGGATAATTCACATAGTTTCTTATTTCGGAATGTTACTACCACTGCTAAGGTAGTAGATGAACCACCACCTACTGAAATTGACCCTTTTAAGATACCTACAAGAATTGTTGATCGTGTTATGGATAACTACTATTTTGGAGATGGAACTGTCCATCCTGGTGATCATTTGCTTTTTATACACGAATTATGCGGGTTGTTCAAGTGTGTAGGTATTACAACAGATCAAGTCAAGAAGAAGTTATTCTCGCTATCATCAAAAGGAAGAGCTGAGGAATGGTATAAGCTGCTAAAGAATGGCCAGTCTCTTGAATGGGAGGAAATTGTACCTCTCTTTTATTCCAAATTTTATCCTCCTAGTGAGATTCATAAAGATCGGAATCAAATATATAACTTTTGGCCTCGTGATGGAGAGAGTACAGCTCAAGCTTGGGGGAGATTGAAGTCACTAATGCTCAAATGTCCTACTCATGAGCTCCCTAATGATATTATTATCGATAACTTTTATGCAAGGCTTTCTCTTCATGATAAGGATCTATTGGATGCTTCTTGCTCTGGATCATTTACATGTATGGAAGAAGCTAAATGGGATCTCCTAGACCGTATTCAAGACAATGTTGAAGCATGGGAGAATGACAAAGGAAGAAAGTCGGGTATAAATTATGATTATGAATGCATTAAATCTTTTATGGGAACTGGTGACTTTCATAATATTAGTAATGCTTATGGTCTTGATTCTCAAGTTATTGCAAATTGTTTTAAGGCTTTTGCCTCTTATATTGAAATTCCCAAAAAGGAATGGAACAAGTATCATGCACCATATAAACATATTGTTGATTGTGTTCCTGCTAGAAGTACTGAGGTTTGCACCATTGATCATATTTTACCTGAACCTTATATCGAGAAAATACCTTTCCCTGATAAGGTAAAGGAGCATTCTATGATAACTAGTGTAATTAACAAAAGTACAAAGAGAGCTGTAAGGCCTGATGAACAAATAAACGTTGAACCTGCAGTAGTAGTTGTGAAAGACCTTGTCACTAAAAGTGTAGAAGATGTACACATTATCTTCTGTGAGGATTCCTCCAATATTGTTTCACATCCTAGTAGAACTAGGAAAGCTATTGTCCTTGTGCTTTCTGTTAAAATAGGTGATCATGGCTATTATGGTTTATGTGATATTGGTGCAAGTGCAAGTGCTATTCCTTATGAGATTTACAAAGAAATTATGCATGAAATTGGTCCCTGTGAATTAGAAGAAATTGACATGGTTATTAACCTTGCTAATAGAAAGACCATCTCCTAAGGCATCCCCTTCTTCATCAATAAAAATCCCAGGTTTCTTCCAAACACTTCATTTTTATTGTTTCATGCACAGTTGTGTTGTTCTTGGAGCGTCTTCGTTTTTTGTTTTTGGTTTTTGTTTGCTTGGTTTTCTTAGTTTGCTTGAATAAATTGGTTGGACCCCCTCTTTCATACATTGGTTTTCAAATAGTTTGGTTTGGATTGGAAAAGAGTAGGAAAGTTCGTGCTTAAGTGGTAAAGGAGCTTGTTTTTGACTGTGACTTAGACTGTATCATGCCATGCTAGATGTTGCTTTGACCTTATGCTTAGTGATTATTGCTGTAGCATGACTTGTTATAAACAATTGAGATTGCTTAATGTGCCTTGAAAGAATCATGCGTTGTTTTAGCATATTAAAGCATAGTATTGTGGTATTCTCCCTTAATGCTTTATTTGGGTTGACTTGGCACATGATCACACCATGTTATGACTATCCCAAGTCACCATAACCTCTATGATCCTTTAGTTTTCGACTTGTAGTATCACTTTATGCTTTAATTAATGATGTTTTGTCGCTTTGCATGATTATGGACATTATTGCTCTCTTAGTTGGTCGCTCCCAGTCTTTTGCTAGTCTCCATAACCAAGTATGAGTTCCACTCATGCATCCAACTCCTAAAACCAAGTTATTCCAATGAGTCCGCCATACCTACCTATTAGCATTTGCTATTCCAAGTATATTCATGTTTTTATCTACCTTCCAAATTAAACTTGTTATGAGAAAACTAGTGATTAAAGCTCTCACAAACTTAATGGCACACTTTACTTTTCTTGCCCTTAATAAACTTGAAACATTGTGTCGTCTATGTTGTATATGCTTGCACTTATATGTTGGGGATTAGCAGAACCATGTTGTCATGGGGAACTCTTTCAACATTGCACTTGTACTTTGTACCTAGTTGATATCATGCTCTTTTGTCTATGGATGTCGTCAGTGTGAAAAGAAATGGGAGCTTGTAAGTCCATGGAGTTATGTATGTGTGTTAGAGAAACGTCTGGGCCGCTGGTCAAATCCATGCCTAATCATGGTGGAAACCTGCAGCGTAACCATAATGAGCAGTCTATAAAGCATTCTTCTTATAAAAAAAGACTCAGATATTGAGAAAAAAAGAGAAAGAGAAAAAAAAGAGATTTGAGAAAAGAGGAAAGAGAGAAAAAAACACCATTTTCCCATGGTAAATAAGAAGATTGTTGAGATGCTTGTTGTCTGCTTGCCTTGTCATTTTGATATGGGGATTCTTCCGTATCATCGGGCAAGGGGTACCCCATTGGCGGTCCTTTATGATACACATGTACTTACTATAACAAGAACTTACCGGTACTAAACTTGAGTAGCATGAGGAGCGACCCTCGTATTCAAGGGACATGATATTTCCATCTTATACTTTGTCAAGCATATACTCCATAGTTTGTTCACTTTAATCTTAATCACTTCAAGATGCTTATGATAGGGGCAATGAGAGCTGAAAGCTAATAAGTACCATAATTTTTGGAAGCTCTTTATGAAACTTGAATCCCTACTTCCTTCTATGAAGGCCTTTCTTTTAATTTTATGTTGAGTCTCCACCTTCTATATTTATGCACCTACTTTGAGAGCATAGTGGCCATTCTTAGTTCTATGTGCATTGTCCCAAGACTTGTTGATTGATGCATAACTTTGATATTGCTTGTTCTTAAACTATTTGTATCTAGTCACTCTTATGAACTTTGAAGGTGTCCTATGCATCTATGTTTGCTACTCTATGAGGGACAAGCTGAATGCCACTATGCTATGTTTTCTTTATGTGAAACAAACAAACGTCTTCCAAAGCATTGTTATTCATGAATCTTTTGTTTGTGCCTTTTCATGTTACAACATAGTTGCTATGTCTTATTGTTAGAACTTCATCTTTCATGCTCATGTTTAGAGTACTTTGATCCCAGCTTTCAATGCTTGCAAATACTTTGATCAAGTTTATGATGGTGCATGTCACCTAAAAAATTATTCTTTCTTTTTATCACTTACCTACTCGAGGACAAGCAGGAGTTAAGCTTGGGGATGTTGATATGTTGCAAACGTATCTATAATTTTTTATGTTCCATGCTTGTTTTATATCTACTTTCTTATGTTTTGTCCACACTTTGGAGTACTTTTACACATTTTCCGGAACTAACCTATTAACAAGATGCCACAGTGCCAGTTGCCTGTTTTCTTCTGTTTTTGGTTCCAGAAAAGCCAGAAAATGAATATTCTCGGAATTGGACGGGACAAAAGCCAAAGTCGATATTTTACCGGAAGACTCACGGAGCCCAAAGCAGAGACGGAAGAGGGCCTAGGCCTAGCCACACCATATGGTGGAGCGGGTGACCCCTGGCCGCGCCACCAGGTGGTGTGGGCCCCCTGGCACTCCACCGACCTTGCCCCTTCGCCTATAAGAAGCCCCCGATGCAAAAACCCTAAATCAAAGAGCCTCCAGCCACAAAAAGTTTCATAGCGCCGCCGCCACCGAAGGGGAGATTCGGGGGACATAAAGTCTCTATTCCGACACCCTGCCGGGATAGGGAAGTGACCTCGGAGCCATCTCCATCGATCTCCACCACCATCTCCATCACCGTTGCTAATTCCCATGATGATGAGGGATTAGTTCTTCCTCGAGGCTAAGGGTTCTACCAGTAGCTATGTGTTCATCTCTCTCTCTATGCATGATCATATTGTGATCATGAGCTTTGTAATCAAGTAGATCTACTTTGCTACTCAAGTGCTTTAATAGATCTCTGCTCTCCCCATGTGTGTGAAAGTGACAACGTGCACACCATGGTGGCACTTAGGCTAGAGATTACAAATACTTGTTATGAGTTATATTTGGAGTTGGATGTCTTTATGAAATTGTGGTGTTTGTTGGAACCATCTAGTGCTCAAGGTGACAGTGTGGGGTTATCTAGATGGGAAAAGCGAACTTTGAGGAGTGTTGTTATAGCCCTACCATGGATTAGAGTGTCCAACCGGAGAGTAGTTCAGAGTAGTATCATAAAGATATGATATTTATATGAGAGTGTTCACTAGTGAAAGTATGATCCCTAGGCCTTGTTTTTAAGCATTGAAACACCGTTTGCAACTAGATCTGTTACATGTTTTCTTGCTTCCATCTTTATTCAGTTTTCCTTTAGTCTCTTCCACGCCATCAAGCTATTTTCTGGCACCATTGTCTTATATCCATACCACTTGTATTTCACTATCTCTTCGCTGAACTAGTGCACCTATACACCTGACAAGTGTATTGGGTGTGTTGGGGACACAAGAGACTTCTTGTATCTTGATTGCAGGGTTGCTTGAGAGGGGATACCTTTGACCACTTCCTCCCTGAGTTCGATAAACCTTGGGTAATCCACTTAAGGGAAACTTGTTGTTGTTCTACAAACCTCTGCACTTGGAGGCCCAACAACTGTCTACAAGAATAGAAGTGCGTAGACATCAGTACTTATGTTATTTCATCTATTTTTGCATGATTGATGATTTTGGGAGGATGAACCACCTGAGCTAGGATTCTGATGGAAAAAAGCACAGTTTGGAGGAAAAATTCGCGAAGATCAGAAAATCCCGAAAAATATATGGAAAATCCTATTTTTTTGGAAGATGAAGGAAGCCAGAAGGGGAAGTGGAGATGGGCCACAGGGAGCCCACACCACCCACTGGCGCGGGCCAGCCCTGACCATGCCACCAGGTGGTGTGGCCACCCTGGCCCACCTCTGGCATCGCCCTCTAACGCATATAATCCCCTCATAACCCTAAGACTCGAGGAGCAACCATAGAAAGATTCTACCGCCTCTGCGGGACGGAAAACTACAGAGAGAGAAAGAGCTCTCCAGCAGGCAGAAATCTGCCGGGGAAATTACTTCCCGGAGAGGGGAGATCGTTGCCATCAACACCATCATCAAGCTGAACTTCATCGGGATCATCATCATCATATTATTCTTCACCATCATCACCACCATCACCATCATCACCACTCCGTACCGCTGTAACAATTCGGTTGAATCTTGCATAGTTCTTAGGGGAAGCTTTCCCGGTGTTGATTACTCGTTGTAGTTGATGCAATTGAGTGGATCCGTTGAATTATTGTTATGTTCAGATTGTTACTTATCATTATTTCATCTCTGATCTTGATCCATATGATGTCTCGTGAGTAGTTCGTTTAGTTCTTGAGGACATGGGAGAAGTCATGTTGTTAGTAGTGGAATTGTGTTGAGAAAGATTCAATGGTTTGATAATTAAATTGTGGTGTTATTCTTCTAGTGGTATCATGTGAACGTCAACTACATGATACTTCACCTTTATGGGCCTAGGGGAATGCATTGTGTATTTGGCTACTAATCGTAGGGGTTGCCGGAGTGACATAAACCTGAACCTCCGTTAGGAAATCTTTGCACAAGGGAGTGTAGGATCTCAGAGTTTAAGGTTGTGGTTAGGTTTCTATCTTAATTACTTTCTTGTAGTTGTGGATGCTTGCAAGGGGTATAATCACAAGTATTTATTGGTCCTAGGAAGTTCAGTACATTAGCACAGGTTCACCCACACAACACTTATCCAACTAGAGAAGATTAATCAACAATATGAAGCGAAAGCACTTGACAGTATTCCCATGTGTCCTCGAGAACATTTGGTCATCTTAAGTACTACAACCGACTTGTCCTTTGCTAAAGAAAGGATTGGTCCACTTGCTGCAATTATTATCATTGTCTTTTATTTACTCGCACTTTATTTGTCTGCATTATCAAAAAACCCTAAAAATCCGTTTGCTAAGTATTCACAGAGAATTCCTAATCCAAGCCGCTCGTCAACACCTTCTGCTCCTTGTTGGGTTCGACACTCTTACTTATCGAAAATACTGCGATACACCCCCTATACTTGTGGGTCATCAGTGCAGAGGCCGGATGCCTCTCCAAAATCCATAATGATCCTGGAAATCACCCAAAAGTCCACCACCGTCGGGCACAGGAAAGAAACCATGTCGTCCGCGTAGATCGAGGTGCATTGTCGTAGGCCCGACTCCACAAGTCGGGTGAGGAGTCCCAAGCTTTTCGCTTTGACAATCATCAGAGGGAACACCTCCATGAGAAGAATGAAGAGTTGCGGGGAGAGGTGGTCTCCCTACCAAAGTCCCCTCCTATTGACCACTTTAGCCCTGGGGCAGCAGTTCAAGAGGATACGAGTGGAGGTTGTGGAGAGAAGAGCGCAGATACATGTGAGTAGGCGTTCACTGAAGCCTAGCTTCCTGAGAACTTTCTAGCAGGAAGGCCCAGTCCACCATGTCGAGGCTTTAGTGATATCCAGCTTGAGCAGGACCGCTGGGGTCTTGCTAGCGTGAAGCTTACGGGCAGTCCCCTGAACCATCATGAAGTTGTCGTGCAGACAACATCCATGCACAAAGGCACTTTGGTAGAACACATTTTGTGTCTACATCTGTTCTATGCACAAAAGTAGAACAATGAAATCAATGAACACGAAGTAGAACACAGTTTGTGCGTACATCAATTTAACATAGAACAGAGGTGCAATACATAGTAGTACAACCTAGTTGTGAAAGCCTAAACGAAAAGTAGATCAACATTGTTGTCCGGTGTTGTTGGTGCGCTTGTCGTAGGTGTGCTCGTCCTCATCATATGCGGAGGTCGCGGAAGGCAACCTTGTCCGCCTGCAACAAGGGGTTAACGATACCCCACTCCTCCTCCAGAGAGCGGTAGATCACCTTCTACACCAAGTACTTCTCCTTAGCTTTGTCGAGGCAGGCACGGGCGGTCGTGTTGTCGGGGTGCGTAGACACCTCCCGTTGGCAGACCAACTCACACTCATCGAGCTCCCACACGCGTTCCATCTCTGGCAGGAATACCTCCCCGAGCACATCCCAACCAAAGGGTCGGTGGTGGTCCGAGAAACAGAGCTGCTGTGTCGAGACCGCGACGACCTCCGTGTCGAGACGGATCTCTCGGCCTCCACGTCGTGCGAGGGACCACCAGGACCACGGCAAGCGTTGGATGCGCCACGATGTTGACATCCGGATGGAGCTCTCATCGGCAATCCTATCTAATTTCTTGTTGGAGGGAAAAGGGTGGTGTGGCTGTGGCGATGAAATTGTGGTGGAGGGATCAAAAAAGTGAACCCCTAAATCAACGCTTGACCCAGATATATAGGGGAGGTGTTGCCTGATATCCCGCCCTTAATAATTTTATATAGCACGGGTAAATATCGAGGATATGTTCGGGCCCGAAATCGGGCCAAAACTGGATAATGGCTGGACTTATCCAGTTTTGGCCCGTTTTCGGTATCCACTAGAGATGCTCTAATACACCTTAAGGAAAAGGCCGCCCACAAACTTCCAACTTGGAATGGAAACTCCATCAACACCATCGGACGCACCGCTCTAGTCAAATGGGTGATTACCTCTCAACCCATCTACCACTTGACGCATCTTCTTGTCCACCCGGCGCCACTGAGTACATCAATAAGTTAGAGAGGGCCTTTCTATGGTCGGCTAATTACAAAAAAACTGGTGCACAATTCAAAGTAAATTTGGAAAAGGTTTGTCACCCCAAGGAAATGGGGGCCTTGGTGTTCTTGACATTGATAAATTTATGAGGGCCTTAAGATTGAGATGGCCATGGTTGGAGTGGAAGGACAAATACAAAATTTGGGTTGGTTCCGGTAAACCATGCACCCCCGAGGATATGAACTTCTTCTATGCCACCTCCTCCATCACGGTTGGCAACGGCGCAAAGACCCCATTTTGGGAGGCACCTTGGCTTGAGGGGAAGAAACCAAAGGATATCGCACCCCTTATTTTTTGGCATCAAGAACTAAGAAATGGAGCATAAAGAAAGCCATGGAAAACAAATGCTTGGATTCGCAAGATTCAAATGAAAGAAGCCTTCACCGTTGAGCTTTGGATGCATCTCACAAATGTCCATCTAGAGAGTGAAGTGGAGGATACCATTTTTTGGAGGTTTACCTCCAATGCTGAGTACATGATGAACTTTGTATACAAGGCTCAGTTTTTTGGAGCTATATCCACCAACATGAATAGATTGAAAGTTGGGGGGAGGGGGGGTTCCCCACAGTCCAGCTTCAAAGAAAACACAAATATATTGGTTTTGAAGGTTTTAGGCACCACCAAAAGTAAAATTCCTCACGTGGCTTGCAATTCAAAATAGGGTTTGGATGTCCGACCGGTTGTCAAAGCGAGGATAACCAAATTGTGGCCTTTGCCTCCTATGAAAGAGAACTTCGGAAACAATCACTCATCTTCTCGCCAATTGCCGCTACACCTTGCGCTTATGGGGTTTCCTAAAAGATTGGGTAGGCCTTCATGCCAATGATGTTCAACAATGGTGTGACTCTTCTCATTCAGAGTTGGTGGCTTAAGATGACTGATGTATGAACTTAAAGCCGTTGCGTCGCTCGTCATGCTCACTTAGGAAGTTTGGAACAAATGCAATGCGCGGGTCTTCCATAACAAGCACGTCCCCTGTCGGTCCTTCTAGACAAGATTAAAAGAGAAACCCGCTTATCGGCGCTCCCGGGCGGGAGACTTTTGTGAGAGCCTTAATGCCGGAAGAGTAGAACCATTTGTAACTCTTTTTTCTCGAAATAAGTTTTCGTCCCGCTATATTAATATATATAGCAATGTAACTCCTTTTCCTTTATGCTTTTTTTGTCAAACTCCTTGCTTAATTAATTAATTGAGCCAAAGCTTTTGCCTCCGTTTTATTCTTTTGTTTGTGTTCGGGGCAGTATTCTCTAGGAGTAGTGGGGTATCACGGTTAGGTAAGCGTACTACCGTACCGTAGTACCAAATCCAAACGGGCTAGGGTTGGGTGCGTGTGTACCGTCCGGCGCATGTGGGCGTCATGTGACAGGGAGCGTTGAGTGCTGTGGATACCGTCCGGTTCGATTTGATTCATTACCAGTACCTCTCGCGATTCGCTACGCTGTCTATTCATTGCGAGATTTGATGCTTGATTGTCATTCAATCGCATAGCAAGTACTCCACCGGAGTTAAATTAAAGGATCAAGTGAAGCAGCAAGTACTGCCGGAGATTATTTATGGAGTACAGTGATCGCTGTTCCGTGCGGCCTCCTTTGTTGGGGCCGGAGGGAACGGACGGGGTGGCCAGCGCGTTGCTTCACAACCCGCCGCGGTGAATTTGCCGCTAGGTCGCGTTAAAGGACTCGCCGAAATCCACAAACAGACGAGTTTGTTTGCTCCGCCATCTTCCCGCTCGATGCTCAGCCTGAGAACACGAAGCACAGCACACTAGTTGGTGAGCAGGTGCCCTACATATGTGTAATACGCTTCAGAACTCACGAGTACTTCCCAAAAGATCTTTATATTAGGCCGTGTTTGGTTGGTCGTTTTTTCGTTTCTCGCATGGGGCGGGAAGAAAGAAGGACGTTTGGTTCCGCGCGGCGGATGGAAATTTTGCATCGCACAAGTTTTAAAGCACCCCTCAGTCTGCCCTGGAGGAACGCCGAAATCGGGCGTTTCCACGGAGTCAAGTTCTTCTCACGCTCGCGGAGAAAGAAGTTGCACGCGCTCGTACAAAGGAGGGATGGTGGGAGCTCGCAAAATCCAGCGGAAGAAATTGGGGTTACCGCCCGCCGATTCGCCGCGCCTATTTACACCGCCCCTCCGCTGGCTCAAAATCCCCGCCTCCATTTCCCACAATTTCGAGCTCTCTCTCCAAATCATCTTTCTCACCGACGAGCAGGTAAGTGGCGCCTCCTACTCCGGTGGGTCTAGCTCATCTCCAGCAAGTCTTCCTCCTCGGCTATGTCGGACATGTCCTCCTCGCCAAGCGAGGTTGAGATCGTGGTAAGAAACATCTAACCCTAGCTCTCGCAGCTTAGATTTGTTGCCATGTTCTAGCTCATAGTTCTAAGTTGTGAGCTGGTGTTGTAGATCTGGACCCTAAGTATTTTCGCAGTCAGTATTCATGTTATCCTGTGAGAATTGCGATGTGATGTAGGTAGGATTAGTGTTATAAGTCTAGTTCATCCCCTAGAACTGAACACATTGTTATCCCTACTACCGTAGGAGAAGGTTGGGTCCCCTAATTTGTCCGGAACCTCTGTATTGCCTCTGCGTTATGTGTCGATGCCTGATGCGGTCATTGAGGTGGGCACGAGGAGGTTGGCCATGTCATGGCCAGCATCTCTGTCCATCTTCGCCCTGAATCGGGTTGTCCAGATAATCGAGAAAGGGGGTTCAGTAATGCGGGGATTCAGACAGGCGAACATGCGCCTGATTGCAGAGGATGTCTTCAAGTTCTGTGGCCGAACAGTCACTCTGACCTAGGTGTACAACCACATGAGGCACTGGAGAGTGTGCTGGATTCGGGTGCTGAGGCTCAAGAGGCTTGAGAACGTGTGCTGGGTTGAAGAGTCTTCTTCTATTATCATGGACGATGATGACTACTATGAGCACATCAAGGTTCGATATATCTGAACTTGCATTAGTAGTTGTAAAGCTGACATATGCGCCTACATGTATTGAACTAATATTGATTCTCATGTAGGCTCAGCCCATCGAACACTGAGTTGATCAACAAGTCCATTGTCAACTATGCTCAGATGAAGATCATCTATGGTCCTCGCATTACCGCTGCGCCCGTCACCGTGACCGCGATACACCGTGCTCTTAGCCACCTGATGGAGCACAGTGGACAGAGAATCGGGTATCTTGCCATGACCACTGAGCACAGGATCAGCTGGTTCACGGCCTTCCTGAACAAGCACTACCTCTGAGCAGCGGACTCAGCTATTCGAGGAGGTACTAGTAGCGATGATATGGATATGATGTGTATTTTGGAGTAGCTAGGGCTGATGATCTATGGTTGTGGTGTCCCCTGAACTTTGGTCTGTATATTTTGGGATATGGTATTCAGTTTCCGTATGTGATGAACTAGTGCTGCATCACGGGCAGTTGCTCGTGAACTCATGTTGCAGCACACACGCCATGACTTATTATGCCGAACCTGTGTTAATACAAGCTAGTAGTTCTCTGTATTGCACTTTTCTTAACTTTATTTTTTGCCTTGATGAGGTTGGATAAGCTCACCTCACTAGTCAGGAGGTAAGGCTAGGAGGGACAATACAGTTAGCCAAACAAGTGCAAATTTGCTAAAATCCTAAAATGCATGGAACCAAACGATTGGGGCTTGACATCTCAACCCCTAGAAAAATGAGAATATATGAAACCAAACGTTGGCACGAGAGCTTGCATCACCGCGCACAGCTTCCATGAAGCCATGATCTCCAATACGAGTAAATGGCACGAGCACCCAAACACGCCCTATGTGAAGGGAGGGCTACATAGTATGAAAGTACCGAGAACATCTCCTGAACCACCGGACCAATGAAAGCAGCACTTGAACTGTGACTTTCTCGGATGAATGTTATTCGATGTACATACGAAGTTCTGAACTGTAATAGTAGTACAAGTAAATTGAACTTCTTCACAGTCTGTGATTTCGATGATCTTTCCAAGTGTATCTTTGGTACGGGTGGTATCCCCCTGCTCAACATAACATTGCTACCTCTTTAGTTTACAGATGTACATATGGAGCACACACTACACACAAGCTCCGAGGTCCAAGCAATGCGAGTAACAGAATTACTGCTTCCCTGACGATCACGGAACTTTTCGATGAACTCAGAGGCTTCCAATTGATCACGGAGCTTCAGAAGGAACTCCATGGTAAGCTACAGAGGAGCGGTCTGAAGTGGAAGGAACGCTGTAGTACTGACCATATCCGGCATAGACACCCACCGCGATGACACTAAGGATGACAAATCTATACCAAGCTTCTTCATGTAGCTGCAATAGAAATAGTTGATACCAAGTACCATTAGCCATGATGACTGTCAGCGAAGGGGGCTATGAAGGTACCGTACCACCACAGAGGAAAGTACTCCCTCCGTCCCAAAATAAGTGACTTGCATTTGTCTAGATTCGGATGTATCTCACACTAAAACAAGTCTAGATACATACAAATCTAGACAAATCCAAGTCACTTATTTTGGGACGGAGAGAGTATTAAATTGTGCAACGATATTATCAACTAAGAACTCTGCTAGATACAGCTAGAGGTGAAATGCTGCCAACCTGAGCAAACAAAAACATATTGAAGAAAACAGAGACCACAGGGACCATAGGAACTCCAGGACAAGAAAAGCGAGGTGCTTCCACAGGAACGTAAACCTGGAAATGAATGTCATACAAGGTTAGAAGAATCAATGTATTAATAGATGGGAGTTGACATCCATGCATGTCAAATTTTGCTAACTGACACTGGATGGTTGCGACTTTCAAATTGTAAAGCAGTGGACTGTGATTCATGTAATAGCTAACAGAGATACACATGATGGTGAAAACATGGACTATTTGGTTCATCTGCGTTTTTAAGGATGATACAACAATGCCTTTCTGACACTACAAATTGGTAGATGATGCACTTACCTGTCGAAACTGCAGAGCGAAACTGGCAACAATAGCTATCAGAAAAGCTACTATGATGAAGGCAATAGCGTAGCTAAACCGGTAGGATATTCCTGCTATAAAACCACAGAGAGCCACTATGACAAGGCACAAAACACCCTCCTGCCAGATTGACATACTTCCAATGGAGCGAGAATTAGTTGCTTTGTCGCTCCATCGAAGTGTGATCACACAAGCTGATACAACTGAGTAGCCTGTCTGCTCTCAGGAGAAAAGGTAAAAAAAAACAGTTAAATGTGACTAATGAACTGATCTTGTGTTACACTTGCAAACAGTATTGCGAAGCTTCCATACCAGTGTGCCAACCGAGAGAATATGAGAGAGTGCTTGCACATTAAAGAGGCCAGCTAAGACTGCTGCAACAAACCCAACCCAGATCTGAGAGTGCAGAGGAGTATGCAGCGTTGGGTGAACTTTGGCAAATGTTGAAGGTAGTAGGCCATCCCTTCCAAGCCCAAGATACAAACGTGACTGTTTATGGATAAAAAAAGACGATTATGGTAAATGTGGTATAATATAATTCAGAAGAAACTATTAGTGAGAGAAAATTACATTATCAGGTTACCTGAACATACAGACCAACAAGAAGTGTTGTAGTAAGACCAGCAACAGCTCCAATACTGATCAACACAGTAACAAATTTCAACCCCTTAGCAGAAAAGGCCTCAGCCAAGGGAGCATCTTCACCAAGTAATGTATATGGCACCATCCCAGTAATCACCAAGCATACAGCAACATATAGTATGACACACACCAGAAGGCTCCCGAGGATGCCAATGGGCAAGTCCCTCTGGACAATTTTGTGCACACGATCAGTTCAAAAAAATTATTTGCATGAGAGTCAAAGGAAAATTTAGAGTGGATTATGATGACAAAAGGGAGAACTTCAATGAAAATTGGATAACACTTCCAAATTCTAAGAAGCAAATGAATTATGATGACAAAATAAGTAGTAGTGTGGGAAAATTACCTGTGGTCTTTTAGCTTCCTCAGCAGAATTAGCAACTGCATCAAATCCAACATATGCAAAGAAGACTACTGTGGATCCGGTCACAACAGCTTTGAAACCATTCGGCATAAATGGTGACCAGTTTGATACATCCACCTCAAACACACCAGCAAATACAACGACTATGACAATGATTATCTGCATCACATAAGCAACTGCATCACTACATCAAGTCCAGCACAGCAGACAAAACCACACACATAGTTAGATAGTCATTTGAGCAAATCATGAAAAGTGGCTCATCGAAACTCATACCATGTTGCAAGTTATCAAAAATATTCCCTTGTGCAAGCAAAAATTGCTCTATCACGGAACATTACAAAACTGTGCTACAAAGTTTTTTTTTTCTATTTAGCCACTTCAACATTCAAGAAGTTACTGGTTGTGGTTGAAGAGAAAACACATCTTAGCTTATAACCAGTCTCACCTTTAATGTAGTCATAAAGGTGTTCACTGTTGATGATTCTTTGACACCACGGCAGAGGATCACAGTTAAGATGACAAGAAGAATTGGAGCCAATATGTTAACTGAAACAACACCACCAAAAAACTCTTCTCCGTGCCCAATCCAACTTGGAACATTGCCCTTCACAGACGGAATCAGCTCCAAGAACTGGATAAAATAGCTTGCTAAGCTACGAGCAATGCTTGCTGCCCCAATATGGTAATCAATCATCAATTGAGTGAAAACCAAGAAGGCCGTGAGCTCATTAAACGCAGCATATGTGTACAAGTATGCTCCCCCGACCACAGCCGGAAAACGAGATGCTAGTTCAGCATAGCACAAGGCATTGAGCACACACGCAGCTCCAGCTAGGACAAAACTGATCGTAACACCTGTTTCGGGCAACCGTGTTAATTTTAGCAGAAATGAACAAGGGGAAAAACTTTACAGAAGAAACAGATACGAAGTAACCAGAACTAGCAAATGATACTAAGCAACAGGCAACAGCAACCTACTCAATGATATAAGAACTGGGTATGCAGATTTACTATTGGACAACATGGATCAGAAATTCAGAATGCAGGCAATTGATCAACTACCACATGGCTCACTACTGTCGTGAATTATTCATGCCATTGTGAACCAAACCAACAATCTGCTACTAGTATCGCAAACTGCAGTACAACCAATCGTTCCGTTGACCGAGTGGTACTGCAGGGCTGCCCACTATGGGTTGTAGTGCGAAAAGTGCTAACTAACCTGGTCCGGCGTCTCGGGCGACGGTTCCGGTGATGACGAAAATCCCAGCGCCGATGGAAGCGCCGATTCCGATGAGCACGAGCTCGAGGACGCCGAGCTGCCGCACGAGGCCCTCGCTGGAGGTGGCGGTAGCGGTCCGCGAGGAGAGGGGCTTGCGGCGGAGCGCGGCGGCGCAGAGGCCGGAGAGGAAGGGGCGGCTGGACGACGAGGAGGGCCTGTGGTGCGCGTCTTCTCCTTCCATGGCGTCTGCGGTGGTGGCGTGGAGCGCGTGGTGTCTGGTTCTAGGCCTTCGCGCAGTCGTCCGCGCCCAGACCGGAAGGAGTGACGTCGGCCCTTGCGTCATGGAGAGGCGTGGTGCCCCCGCCCCGCCCCGTCGCGCCGGGGGTTGGTCGCTGACTGACTCGCTGGTCGGGATCCAGTGTCGGGGAGGCGATCCCCAGATGGGCTTGGCAATCCTTGTTCTTGGGCTCATGGGCTCTATCCTGGCCCATAATGTATAGTGGACTCGATACTCCATTGAAGCTTTACGTTCGAGGGCCTAAACAGTAATACTGAAGGCCCACTTCAGTTGTGCACTTTGTCCAGTAGGATGGTGCAACCGTGTAAAGCAACAAGTCGGTTGTCCTTATCGTTTCACGCCATGTAAGAGCATCTCCACTCGGGTTCAGTAAGTTATTTCTAGAGCGATTTTTTCGAAATTTCGCTCAGTCGTGTTTCTAGAACGCCGAGTTCGCTCGGATTTTACCTAACTTTTATCTGGTGTTTCCAGGCCGAACTCAGGACGCAGGGAACCGTCTAGGAACGTCGGACGCAGCAAAAAACAGGTGGGCTAACCCTATCTGCGAGACAACCCCATTCCCCACCCCGACTCGGCTCTCTCATGGCAGAAGCTTTTGTCGCCGGCGAGGTCCCACCACGCCAAGCTGAAACCACGCATGTAGATAGGTCCGCCGCCTTCGCCGCATCCTTTCCCCTCTGCCTAGGCCTCGTTTCACCGTCCTAACTTCGTCACAGCTCGGTTTCGTTCCGATCTCCCGCCACCTCGTCCGAGAAGTATTCGGCGTTTTGCCCATTCGGCCATGGACTCCGACGACGAGGAGATGTTCGCCCTGTTGCTGGAGGAAGAGACCACCGCAGCCGTCGAAGATGAAGAGCACATGTAGATCCTTGCCTCCTTGGCCCAGCTGTACACGCAGACTACAACGCCGAAGCATGGAGGCTCGGCGAAGGGTCGCCGGAAGTGCAAAGCAAGGCAGTGAGTGGAGGGCTACTGCATGTTGTACATCGACTACTTCGCCGATGAGCCGTTGCACGAAGAGGTCGTGTTTCGGCGCCGTTTCAGGATGAGCAAGAAACTCTTCCTCAACATTGTGCACGCCATCCAAGAGTTCGACCCCTATTTTGTCTGCAAGAAGGACTGCACCGACATGGTAGAATTTTCCTCACTGCAAAAGTGCACAATTGCGATGAGGTTGCTTGCATACGAGCTCCAGGTGACAGTGCCGGTGACTATCTCCGCATGACCGAGTCCACCGCCATTGATTGATTGTACAGGTTCTGTAGGGCAGTGACTGTAGTGTTTAGGACACAGTACTTGAGAACACCCAGTGTTGAAGACACTGCATGGATCCTCGCAGTTAATGAAAGTAGAGAATTTCCTGGAATGCTTGTAAGCATCAACTACATGCATTGACACTGGAAAAACTGTTCATTTGCTTGTCAAGGAATGTACAAAGGCCACAAATGAGGTTACACTATGATATTCAAGGCAGTTGCTACACAAGATCTTTGGATTTGGCACTCCTTATTTGGCATGGCAGGATCGAACAACGGCATCAACGTCCTCCTGTCCTCAGATGTCTTTGCCAAGCTTGTTGAAGGTCATGCTCCCTGTGTGGACTTTGAGATCAATGAGCACCACTACAACAAGGGATACTATCTTGTAGATGGCGTCTATCCAAGATGGCGAACATTTGTGAAGACTATCTCAAGCCCAATGCTCCCCAAGCATTCTCAATTTGCCAAGGAACAGGAAGCTTGCAGGAAGGATGTGGAGCGGGCATTTGGTGTGCTTCAACAAAGGTGTATAGTCGTTTGGTTTCCTGCTATGACCTGGTCGAAAGATCAGATTAGGAAGTGATGAACTGTTGTGTGACCTTGCACAACATAATCATTGAGGATGAGAGAAAGGACCCAGTGGATTTGGTGGAGCAGGACGAGCCATACTACAGACATGGGCCCCGTGTAGAGCCTAATCACCAGGTGCCGCCATCGTGGGCTGCATCATCGCCATGCGTCAGGAGATCCGAGACCTGGTAGTGCATCAACAGGTGCAGGATGATATGATTGAGCACATACGAATATGCAAGGGCAACACGTAGATGCCAAGCATGATCTGGCCGAACTAGGCCGAACTATGTTGTATTTTTCCGTCTATGCCAAACTATGTTTAATTTCATGTCGAACTATGTTTAATTTAATGCCGAACTATGCCGAACATTGCTCTGTATTCATATTTATGCCGAACTACACTAAACTCTGCTTGAATTTGAGCAGAATTTGGGCGAAAACTCGCCGCTTTTGCGTCGCCGGGAACACGAGTGGAAAATTGGGCGTTTCATGCCGAAAGTTACGTCCGTCCAACGCTAAATAGCATCGGATTTCGGCCTAGGAACGCCCAACGAGTGGAGGGGCTCTAATCCTCTAGTCTTTGCGATGCTCCCTCCGGTCCATATTAAAAGACTCAACTTTATCTAGATTTGTATGTATCTAGTTAAGTAATTAGACTAGAAGCATGTGTATCTAGATAAAGTTGAGACCATTAATATCGACCGAAGAGAGTAAAAAAGCGCGCAACAAGTTTATGACCATTGCTCTTTTAGAAAAAAGTCATTAAGTCGACAACCATTGAGAATGAGTTATGAACTCGTAAAAATGTAGCAATGCGTTGACATAGCTATGTCGTGTGCAGTGTATGTTGTTGGGCAGGGAAGGGGACAAGGGGATGAGGGAGGGGTAGGCCACCCCAAGGTTCAGATTTTCTAAGGAATAGTAGCCATTAGACATTAGACCTCTCATTTCTTAGTGATCTATAGTCAAATTTGTCCCCTCATGAAGTTCACAACACTCGAAGTGTCCATTTAGGCTCCGTCCTTGATGTTGGGGTGTTTTGGCATTTGGATTCTATAATTCTCTGAACTTTTAAAGAAAAGCAACTTTCTATGTGGTCTTATGTTGTTTGTCAAGTCACCGGCCTGCTAAGATTGCCTTGGAGCCACCGGTTGAGAAATTTCACAGACACACAATATATGTGGAGTACCTCTAGAGATAGACTAGATTCGAAATTGTTGTTATTGAATTTGTTCTGGTTAGTAAATTGATGCACTAGCCAACTTAATTAAAAGTTTGAACTGATAAAAAGAGTTCGTCAATATATTTCAACACTATCCTTCAAGTCTAGGTTGTGGACATACAGAAAGATCTTAGACCTAGGATTGATAAAAGATCACAACTATTTTTAAATTTAATTGTGAGGCCGAGTCTTGAACTTGAAATCTATTGGCTCTATTTCATATTGAATTGATGCACTAGCCAATTAAATCAAAGGTCTAAATTGATAAACAGAGTTAGGCAATACTATATTTCAACACTGGTATGACCCATGCCAGATGGGTTTTTTGAACGAGGGGAAAAACAGTTAGCATGGGGCATACTAGTCTTAAAATGTAGTAAGTATTGGTTAGATCTTTGTTAACACAAAAGCTACGAGAACAATGAATTAGAACTTGGAAGCAAAGAATAATCAGATTCCATCCACTCATATGTCATATTACATTGACTCGGAAATCATGGCTCTAGTTTAATTCCAATCCTTCGCCGTCCTAGCAAAATAACCGACTACAAGCTAGTCTTTACTTATAGCTCACCACAGTTGCCAAACTGGGTCAGCCAAGTGGGCTAGTAATCTTTGATTCCTTATGGGCCTTTCTTGAACCCCATCGCGCTGCGGCCCAGGGCCCAAAATCATATGAACTAACATGCTAATTTTTGTTACCTTCTTTGTCTCCAGCATCAAATACACAGAAGTGTCATCCTACATATTCAAAATAGGAGAAAATAATAAGAAATTAGACTATTTTGGAAAAGGCATCACAACACACATACAAATTCATCATATAACTGGGCACTAAATTGAAATGTTCTAGCTTAGACAAGTAGTTCTACCACATGTTCTACACTTGTTCTACCATATACATATTTCATCATATTTTCTAATATGAACAAAACCAGTCTACTATCATATAACTTTTGGTTCTAAGCAAATATGAGCAAAATCAACCACCATATACTTCCTAATTATTACAATACGAATGCAAAAGCTAAACAACCAACAATCATCTCATTGTTTCATACAAATTTCGAAACCCGTGATGAACTGGTTTTCCCAAACTTGCAAAACCTGAGCAAATGTGACCATTTTTTGGGATAGAATTGAGGGGATCGGAGGCGGAAAATCACTTTGGTGGATGGGCTCCATGGAGGCCATTTTTTTTTCAAACAGTATCAAATATTTTCAGAAAAAATATCTTCGTGTAGCCAATAATACGAAATACAAGTTGCAAACTTTTAATGAAAAATACATTGTATTTTGAACACAGAAAAAACAAAAACATGAAACATTTTTTCTACCTCCGGCAGCCGAAAGCTGGCGTGGTCTGAATTTTCAAAGCTATCCTGCTGCCGACAAATAACAATCACAGTACACTAATCTAATCTGTGACCGCCTAACCGCCCACAACAACGTGCCGGCCGGACTTTGTCCATGGAAAACAAAAGATGGAATTTCAGTGTAGATAATATTGCACCTGCTCTGGTTGTATTATTTGGGCAAGAGAAATACTGGACGATGATTGCTTGGCCCCCAACCACATGGTGACATGGGTCCGTGTCGCCGCTGACGCTGAAGATAAGCACATAATGTACCGAACCCTAGGTTTAAGAATTAAGTACAGGTTACAACTTGTACTATCTAATTTATCCTCGGTCGGTTGATGTCTCTTTCGCCGTACCATGTAAGTACTTCTCGGTCGCATCCATTACAATCAGCTCCTCCAAGAAGAAGAACCGAGACTACCGGAGCCTTAATAAAGTGCATATTATTATGCACGGGCAGGCAGTTCCTGAGAAAATGACCCGAGAAAACGTCTTTGAAATGGTCGTTTTTGCGTTACACACGTTCACAAGATATCGGCAAGCTAGGTACTACTAGTACTAGATCGGTGGCTGCACTGGGGGACTTGTGTGCCCATGCAGGTATATCACTGGCTCTGGGCTCTTCTGGCTCACGGCTAGTGCTTGGTCCCGCTACATGATTTTTGCGTGCACCGAATATGCATGATTGCGATACCACGAGTGTGCGGTGCCAAACCACAGACAGCTCCATGTGTGTTCTATGTTGTTGCCTCACACTCGATCGCGAGTTTCTGGTTACGGAACATCACAAATTTAGATACTCCACAACCACAATACTCCGAGACTGCTGATAATTGATACTACCCCGAAACAATCATCCAACGGTATACACCAAAACGAACGTCGATATATACATTGCTCCAGAGAAAGCAAAAGACAACCCCACCTTTTTCCATTTATATCCATTTGCTTGTGCCTGGGCCAATGGGCCATGTAATCTAATTAAGCAAGCTTGAAGCTTAGAGCAAGTATAGTAAGTTCTAGTCAACTGGTTAAAATAAAAAAAAACTGCACTAGTTGGAAGAGAGAGAAAAAGAAGAGAGAAGAAGAGTGCCTCAAGAAATACTTAAAGACGCGCTTCCTAAAGACTTTGAGAGCGAGAAAGGTGGACAATATAGCGCTACAAGAGTAAATTTTTATAGTTACAATGGCTTTATACCAATGAAAGTTGACTATACATTCTATTATCCTTGCTCTTACGGAAGAACTCCTGGATCAAACGCTTGGCTCGCACTCGCAGGTCACCGAACACAAATCCCTCACGTTTGCAGTCGCGACCAGCAACGCTGGACCTGGAAGTCGCAAGACGTAGAGATCATCGCATCCGTGCACCGAATGGTTTAAGCTATAACCTAGTACTAGTACCTTACTACTACTAGTTTCACTAGCTTCTACTCCACTCCATACCGATGAAACACGTATAGGCCGAACAAAGCGGTGACGGACTCACATGTCGTCATAAACCCACACGTGAAGTGTTGGCCAGCGAAGCGTAACCCCACATGTCGTAACAAACCCGCACGTGACGTGTTGAGATACCAGAAAGGAAAGGACGAAAGGTCGTTGCTAATTAAACACGGGGTGAATATTATGTGTCTCCCCTTTCCGATGGCCGATGGGTGAAGATCAAACTTTTAGCTTCTGTGAGTAATAATAAGTAAATGGTAGAATAATATATATCTCTACTATATAAAAAGTCTTAAGGTGGTTTTCGTCACCTGGGATTTTCGTCCGTCATATCCATGTATGCTTCGTTCGACGTGCTGCATCTAATCTTCCTATCGGTTGCCAGGCAGAACAGAGTTCGGCTCAAACCCGGCCAAGCATGTCCTCAAATAACTCCCCTCCATATCGCTAACTAACAATCGTCTCGCAGAAACGCTTATGCCGCCTCGCGAATTCCCCAGCTTTGCTGTTGATCCGTTTTTCGCTGCGCCGCCGACCCCATCCTGAGTGTGGTAATGGCGAGGACTATGGCCGTGTGGCCTTGTTCGATCTTCTTGTTTTTTCTTGCGTGCACGCACAGGTGCAAGGCTCTGGATCGGTTTGTTTCTTGTCCATTGTTGTTATATGAGAACCTGCCAAACCTTTCAAGTCAAAATCGATCGATTCCAATCCCTGGATCGCTCCTTTCCGGTCGTGTGCTCACGCAGACTCTCCCGCCAGAAGATGCGGCTAGATGGGCGAGCGGAGATTTAACCTGATCGATTTGGAAGATCAAGCGGCGGCGGTAGCCATGGGCATGATGCTCCCGATGAGCATCCGAGCATTCCGCGCTGTCCCTGTTAGACACGAGCGGCAGAGAGCCGGTGTCGGTGTCCGTCCCCTCCCTGCCGCCATGGGCTTCACGTCGCGACGGGGCAGGTCATCGTGCAGCCGGGAGTGATGGTCGTCCACGGCGACAAGGCGCAAGATCAGTTTCACGACATCCACACTCTGGAGTTCGTTTGTCTGCCTGTGCGCTTTACAGAGGTTTGCCATGGCTTAGCTTTTAGTTGGATGTAGTATAGCTAGGGAGTTTTAACCTGGCACATAACTCATTACCTTGCAACTATAAATAATTAAAAATACTTCCTCCGACCCATATTACTTGACTTGAATTTGTCAAAATTTAGATGAACATATATACTAAATAGTGTCTAGATTCATCCAAATCTAGACAAATTTGAGTCAACTAATATGGGTCGGAGGAAGTACTTATTTTTATATTTATTACATTTGTACTCTGTCTGCATCAATTATTGGTCGACTAAGTGATCATGATAATGGATTGGTGCCTTGCTGCAATCTATTTATTTACTGGAGTGTGAAGTAAAATATTATAATTTATTCACACTAAACTATTATTCCTTTCTCTCTGCATGTCTAAACCACCAAACATCAAACTGATTTTTTTCATGGTAGCAGCGGTATACTACTTCATGATTGCCATAGATGGAAAAACATTTGAACCACCGTATGAAGCGAGTAGCTTCCAATCTAATGATATCCTCAGTTGACCCTGACCTGTTGTACTTTTCCTACTTTTCTCAAAATTTAACCAATGGAACTAGCTGGCCATGCCAATCTCTTTTCCATCTTTTCCGCTTTTGTCTATGAGAAGGCTGCTGCAGGATCCTATTTAGCCTTGCAAGCAGCTACTTAGCATGCCCTGGACCATCCCAGCATATAAAGAGGGCTGGGTATCTGTCCATGCTGAAGCATTGGCCATGTCCTTAGTAGTACACTATTGATTTAGTTGGGTTATTATTTGATTACTTGATATATGTGGCAACGCACGGACACTCTGCTAGTATAGATAGAATAATATATATACGACCCGGGTAGTAGCTGTGCATACCCTACGAACCGTTGGATTTTCTCCATCTTAACTGTCATCTAACAGCGACTTCACGGTTCTGGCTCAGGCCTTGGATGAGCCCGGTGCATGCTGCTATCCTGTAGCTGCCCAAGTGGCCGAAAAAATGAAGCCTTGATCTTATAGCAGGATCTAGTTATAATCTTTTTTTAGACAACTTTTTTTGGATTGACCATGTTTTTTATGTAGAAAAAAGGCTATACAATATTTTCACGATGAACTATGTCTTGCCAAATCGCAAATATAAAGGGCCTTTTTCTCTAACCGAAACTTCACATTCTTTGGGCATCTGTGATATTCATTTTTAAGAAACATGTGATTGTTTCTCAAAAATACTATGACGAGCTGAGTGAGCTCTTCCATTCTTTTATTCTTTTGCATTTCTCATAGACGATGTTCACAAACATAAGTAACCACATGATGCCCTGGTAGAGCTCTCAATCAATAGACAGCAGCGCAAGAGGATTAAAACAAGATTATTCGTGTCACGGAAAGATAATCATGGACAAGTCTTTCATCTTTATAGAGAGAACATATAAGAAGACAAATCAAATAGCCACACCTCTGCGAATATGCATGCGACATGGAAGAAAACACATAGTGCTTCTTTCCCTGCTCAAGAACATTTGTGCAAGAAATCAACAGAAAGAAATGTGTGCTGGACAGCGTGCGGCATATGATTCAAACTTTTTTGGGGCAATGCGACCAAGTCTCTTAATAACAAAGGTAAAAAAACTCATTCTAACAAGCAATATGAACCATGTACAGGCTGCAGACTTATATCAAATCGTGGTTACATCTTTAATCTTGAGACAACATGGAAGAAAAAAATGGTTGTACCACTTTGAATCCATGTAACAAGGAACAACATCCGTGTAAAAAATCTAAGTGTTTCTTTCCCTGCTCAAGAAAATCCATGAAGAAAATAAAATTCAGAAAGCAGAGAAGATGAGAAGAAACCTGATTTGGATGGGAACCTGGATCTTGAGTATCAACTACATCCTGAAAATCCCATTGCCATCCAAGTTCACAAATATATGCAACATGTGGATCCAGAGCACGAACTCAAAAAGGATCTAGGAAAAAATGTGGATCTAGAAAACAACATGTGGATCTGACGGAAGAAAAAGAAACCACGCCCCGTTTGTTTTGAAAAAAACAAGCACAAAGAAAACCTTCAGGGGCCAGACTTTGATATGGATGGGCGACCTGGGAGCTATACGATAGCCCATAGTTCTTCTCGGCGACATCGCGACCTGGGAGCTTGATTTGGGGCGGCGCCTCGTTGCCGGCGGTAAAAACGAGTCGCAGCTACTGGCAGGGAGAACAAGGCGCAAAGCCGTCGACAAGGGGAAAACAGTGCCCTTCACCTGGCCGGCGTCCACCACCAAGCGGATCTGGCAACCCTCCCGTCCACGCCATCTCCTGGCTCCAAATCGCGCCGCCACGGGGTCTCCACCTCTAGCCTCCTCTCTCCGACAACCAACGGTGTGAGGGTAGATCATCGTATACTAGCTGGACAGAAGTCCGTGCATACCTGTGAATCCAGCCGGGAGCACACCGCCGGCAATGGTGCACATCCTCCCCGACCTTGGGCGTGCGGGCACGGCTCGACCTCCGCTGCATCCCAAGATAGTTGATGCAATGGAGTAGGAGCACGGATGCGGCCAAAAGGCGGGGAGGTGTGGGATCCCGCCGCCGGCCATGAGGCGTGGATGCGTGTGGCTCCCGTCAGCATCCAGGATGCGCGAGGCACGTGTGTTCCCACCGGCGTCCGGGAGGCACGGAGGTGCGTGGGATGCCACTGGTCGGGAGGTGTAGGTGGGGAATCATGGGAGGTGGGGAAACGGTAGGAGAGTGATAGGGTGTGTGCGGTTAGGTGGCTTTCAGTGCTAGAAGAAGGAAAAAAATAAGGGAACGGCCGGTTGTTAACGGCGTTAATATGATGTAGGGTGGAAAATTGTTTATAGATTGATTCAATGGCTAGATGGGGGTGCACAGCTACCACCCTAGGCAGCCCACTATTTTGCAATATATATAGGTAATATATATATACATACATATATATATATAGAAACCCTATTCAGCACCCAGGGTGTAGAATAGTTATTTTGCACCCCATATATTTTTATGTTCTCACATTTAAAAATTTATGTTTTCTATATTAATAATTATGTTTATATTTATTAGAAACGCAAAATAATCGACATAAAAATACAATTTATGAGTCATTTTAGTGTAAAAAAACATACAAAATATGCATTTTATGTCATATTTTTATACGACATGTAAAGAAAAAAAATTCCTACGTGTCTAAATTTTGTTATGTTCTTCTTAACTTCCGAGGTAAAAAAAATTTACGTGACGTAAAAAACATATACGGTTTGAAAGATAGAGGGTGGGTGAAGAATAACTATTCTACACCCTGGGTGTCAAATAGTGCCACTATATATATAGGAAAAATTCTTCTTACTCCTGGGTGTAGTTACACCTGTTGGAGATATGCCCAAGAGACAATAATAAAAGTAGTTATTATTATATCTTTGTGTTTATGATGAATGTTTACATCCCATGCTATAATTGTATTATAAGGAAACACTGATACATGTGTGTTTTGTAAACATAAAAGAGTCCCTGGTAAGCCTCTTGTGGAACTAGCTTGTTGATTAAATGATGATCATGGTTTTCTGATCATGGATATTGGATGTCATTAATAACAAGGTTATATCATTAGGAGAATGATATGATGGACACACACCCATAGTAAGCATATCATAAGATCAAGTCATTAAGTTCGTATTGCTATAAGCTTTCAAATGCATAGTAACCTAATCCTTCGACCATGAGGTTATGTTAATCACCATCACCGGATGGGTACTTTGATGACATCAAACACCGCTTCGTAACTAGGTGGTTATAAAGGTATCATTGGGTATTCTGAAAGTATGTGTTGAAGCGCATGGACCAAGATTGAGATTTGTCCATCCATATGACGGATAGATATGCTCTGGGCCCTCTCGGTGGAATGTCATCTAGTTAGCTTGCAAGCATGTGCCTAGGTCACAAGGAATGACATAACATGGAACGAGTAAAGAGTACTTATCAGTAACGAGGTAGAACTAGGTATGGAAATACCGACGATCAAACCTCAGATAAGTAGAATATCGCGTGACAAAGGGAATTGGTTTCGTATGTTAATGGTTCTATCGATCACGAAGTCATCGTTGAGTATGTGGGAGCCGTTATGGATCTCCAGATCCCGCTGATGGTTATTGATAGGAGATGTGTCTCCATCATGTCTGCATATTCACGAACCGTAGGGTGACACACTTAAGGTTCAAAGTTGTTTTAAGTAGATATGGAATGTGCGTTGGAAACCGAATGTTGTTCGGAGTCTCGGATTGGATCCAGGACATCACGAGGAGATCCGGAATTGTCCGGAGAATGAGATTCATATATTGGGGATCATTTTCTAAGTTAGGAAATGTTTCGGAGTATTTGTATGGGGATTCTAGAAGGTTTCGAAATATTCCGGAAGGTTCTAGGAGATTTCTTGGAGTTTGCTTGAAAACCAAGAAAGGATCAAGGAGTCCTTGTGGGGCAAGACAAGGAGTCGTGGGGGAGGAGGACTCCTCCCCCCTCCCAATCCGTCGGCCAAGGAAGGGAAGGGAGTCCTACTAGGACTCCCCCTCCCATGGAGCCTCCCTCCTTTAAATAGAGGGGTGGGGGCACCACCCCCTAGCCCTCTCCTACTTCATACCCTAGTCGCCGCCTCTCTCCTCCTCCTTCCCTCTGCTCAGGCTTAGGCGAAGCCCTGCAGAATTCTCTACTCCACCACCACCACCACACCGTCGTGTTACTGGGATTCCGTGGAGAAGATCTACTACCTCCGCTGCTCGCTGGAACAGGGAGAGGAAGGTCTGCTTCGACCAAGACGTGTGACCGATCATGGAAGCGCCGGAACGCTGGAAGGATCGTCCACACGATCTTGAGATCGGCAAGTGATCGACTACATCAACCCCGAGATCCAATCTCGTAACGCTTTCGGTTCTACGAGGGTTAGTACATATCTATCTCGTTGCACATGTCTAATAGATTAGATCTTGGCTTTTATCTAGATTAGATCTGGGTTTTGTTCATTCTTGCGGTAGAAATTTTTTGTTTTCCATGCTACGAACCCATCAGTGGTATCAGAGCCGTATCTATGCGTAGATCTGTTGCACGAGTAGAACACAATGGTTTTGTGGGCATTGGTGCTCGTGCCGTCTTTTGCTTTGTGTAGTTTGCATCTTGCGGTATGGTGGGATAAAGCGGCTCGGGCTAACCTTACATGTCATCACACATGAGACTTGCTCCACGCTTGATGTGTAACTTGCTTTGCACAAGTGGCTTTGCGGGTGTCTGTCTCTCCCACCATAGTATAGATCAAATCTACACTTTGCACTTGATAGCACTTGTATCAACGTTGTGGTTCAGTTTCGTAGGTAAGATCCGTTCTTATTCGAAAGCCCCAAACCACGTAAAACATGCAAAGAAAATTAGAGGCGTCTAACTTGTTTTTGCAGGGGTTTTGTGATGTGATATGGCCATCTTGTGATTGTGATTATATTTGATGTATGCAATGATCCTCATTGTAATATGGCAACCGGCAGGAGCCTAATGGTTGTCTTTAATTCTGTTAAGACCTGCATGTCTATTCATCTTGTAATAGCTTTATTCCAAGTAGTTGTAATAGTTGCTGGTGGTGATGGACAACCATGAAGCGGCACCACTGACCTTGACGCAATGCTAGTGATGATGGAGATCATGTCCGTGCTTTGGAGATGGAAATCAAAGGCATAATAAGAAAGGGCCATATCATATCACACTAATTATGAATTGCATGTGATGTTAATCCTTTATGCATCTTGTATTGCTTAGATCGCGACGGTAGCATTATAAGATGATCCCTCTCACTAAATTTCAAGTAATAAAAGTGTTCGTCCTTAGTTGGCACCGTTGCTAATACTCGTCGTTTCGAAGCATCTCGTGATGATCGGATGTGATAGATTCTACGTGTGCATACAACGGGTGCAAGCCAGATTTGCACATGTGGAAACTAAGGTTAATCTTGACGAGCCTAGCATGTACAGACATGGTCTCGGAATACGGAATACCAAAAGGTAGAGCACGAGTCATATAAATGATATGATGAACATGAAGATTGTTCGCCGATGAAACTACATCTTCTCTCGTGAAGATCGGACTTGGTGTAGTGGACTTGGTTCGTGTAATCACTAAGACAATGCGAGGGATGTTGTTTTGAGTGGGAGTTCACCTAGTTAATTTAAGAATTAAAATTGAACTCAATTTATCATAAACTTAGTCTAAACTACTTGCAAATTTGTTGTAGATTATGGCGAACCTCTCCATCAATTTCAATGTGTTCCTAGAGAAAGAAAAGCTTAAGAACAATGGAAGCAACTTCATGGACTGGCTCCGTGGTCTGAAGATTGTCCTCAGGGCTGGTCAGATGACCTATGTGCTCGAAGCACCGCTAAGTGACCCACCTGCAGATGATGCCACCGATGACGTAAAGAATGTTTACGCCACTCGGAAAAATCATTACTCCACGGTTCAGTGTGCCATCCTGTACGGTTTAGAAATGGAGCTCCAGAAGCGTTTTGAGCACCGCGACCCGTTCGAGATCATTAAGGAGCTCAAGCTCATTTTTGAGACTCACGCAGCGGTGGAGAGCTATGAGGCCTCCGAAAAGTTCTTTACCTGTAAGATGGAAGAGGGAAGCTCCGTTAGCGAGCACGTGCTCACCATGTCTGGGCACGCAAACAAGCTCCAAGAGTTGGGGATAACGATTCCTAATGAGTTAGGGATTCACCGTGTCCTCCAATCACTGCCACCGAGTTATAAGAACTTTGTGATGAACTACAATATGCACTGCATGAACAAGATGTTGCCTGAACTATCGTCCATGCTGAAAACTGCTGAAGTGGAGATCAAGAAGGAGCACCAAGTGTTGATGGTCAATAAGACCACCAATTTCAAGAAACAGGCAAGCCTAAGAAAAGGGCAACTTCAAGAAGGACGAAGAAAGCGCCGACCGCTAAGAAGCCCAAGGCTGGTCCTAAACCTGAAACTGAATGCTTCTACTGCAAGGGTGCTGGTCACTGGAAGCGTAACTGCCCCAAGTACCTGGCGGATCTGAAGAACGGCAACATCAAGAAGAAAGGTATATTCGATATACATGTTATTGATGTGTATCTTACTAGTAATCGTAGTAGTGCCTGGGTATTTGATACTGGTTCAGTTGCTCATATTTGTAACTCGAAACAGGAGCTGCAAAATAAACGAAGACTGGCAAGAAACGAGGTGACGATGTGCGTTGGAAATGGCTCCAAGGTTGATGTGATCGCCGTCGGCACGCTCCCTCTACATCTACCTTCGGGATTAGTTTTAAATTTGAATAATTGTTATTTGGTGCCTGCGTTAAGCATGAACATTATATCTGGATCTTGTTTATTACAAGACGGTTACTCTTTTAAGTCTGAGAATAAAGGTTGTTCGATTTATATGAGTAATATCTTTTATGGTAATGCACCTGAGATGAATGGTTTATTCTTATTGAATCTCGATAGTAGTGATACACATGTTCACAACATAGATGCTAAACAAACAAAATTGAATGATAATTTTACACACATGTGGCACTGTCGTCTTGGTCACATTGGAGTGAAGCGTATGAAGAAACTCCATTCTGATGGACTTCTTGAATCACTTGATTTTGAATCACTTGAAAGATGCGAAGCATGTCTGATGGGAAAAATGACTAAGACTCCATTCTCTGGAATAATGGAGGGAGCTACAGACTTATTGGAAATAATATATACCGATGTGTGCGGTCCAATGAGTGTAGCGTCGCGTGGTGGATATCGTTATGTTCTCACTTTCACGGATGAATTAAGTAGATATGGGTATGTCTACTTTATGAAACATAAGTCCGAAAATTTCGAGAAGTTTAAGGAATTTCAAAGTGAAGTGGAAAATCATCATAACAAGAAGATTAAGTTTCTGCGTTCTGACCGCGGAGGTGAATATCTAAGTTATGAGTTTGGCATGCATTTAAAGAAATGTGGAATACTTTCAGCTTGACACCGGGAACACCACAGCGTAATGGTGTGTCCGAACGTCGTAATCGAACTCTCTTAGATATGGTTCGGTCTATGATGTCTCTTACAGATTTACCGTTATCGTTTTGGGGCTATGCATTAGAGACAGCCGCATTCACTTTAAATAGGACACCATCTAAATCCGTTGAAACGACACCGTATGAATTGTGGTTTGGTAAGAAACCTAAGTTGTCGTTCCTTAAAGTTTGGGGTTGCGAAGCGTATGTAAAGAAGTTACAACCTGATAAGCTTGAACCCAAAGCGGAGAAATGCGTCTTCATAGGATACCCTAAAGAAACAATTGGATATACCTTCTATCATAGATCCGAAGGCAAGGTTTTTGTTGTCAAGAATGGATCCTTTCTTGAGAAGGAGTTTCTCTTGAAAGAAGTGACTGGAAGGAAAGTAGAACTCGACGAGGTTATTGAACCTTCTCTCGGAGTTGAGAGTAGCGCAGCACCGGAAGATGTTTTTGTGCCGCCTGCACCAATTGGAGAGGAAGCTAATGATGGTGATCATGAAACTTGAACGGTTATCGCTGAACCTCGCAGGTCAACGAGGGTTCGTACCACTCCTGATTGGTATGACTCTGCCTTGAAAACGTCATGTTGGTGGACAACACTGATGACCCTGCGACGTATGAAGAAGCTATGGTGAGCCCAGATTTCGACAAATGGCTAGAAGCCATGAAATCCAAAATGGGATCCATGTACGAAAACCAAGTATGGACCGGATGGCCGTAAGGCTGTCGAGAACAAATGGATTTTCAAAAGAAAAACAGATGCTTATGGTAATGTTACTGTCTATAAAGCTCGACTTGTCGCGAAAGGGTTCCGACAAATTCAAGGAGTTGACTACGATGAGACTTTCTCACCAGTAGCGAAGCTAAAGTCTGTGAGGATTTTGTTAGCAATTGCTGCATATTTCGATTATGAGATTTGGCAGATGGATGTCAAAACGGCGTTCCTTAATGGTGACATTGAGGAAGAGTTGTATATGGTACAACCCAAGGGCTTTGTCGATCCTAGTGATGCTGACAAGGTATGCAAACTTCAGTGCTCCATTTATGGACTGAAGCAAGCATCCTGGAGTTGGAATCAACGTTTTGATAAAGTAACCAAAAACTTTGGATTTATACAAACTTATGGAGAAGCTTGTATTTACAAGAAAGTGAGTGGGAGCTCTGTAGCATTCCTAGTACTATATGTAGATGACATATTGTTGATTGGGAATGATATAGAACTTCTTAATAGCGTCAAAACCTATTTGAATAATAGTTTTTCAATGAAGGATCTTGGCGAAGCGGCATACATTCTAGGCATCAAGATTTATAGAGATAGATCAAGACGCCTAATAGCGCTTTCACAAAGTACATACTTAGACAAAGTTCTAAAGAAGTTTAGAATGGAAGAGAGCAAGAAGGGGTTCGTGCCCATGTTGTCAGGTAAGACCTTGAGTAAGACTCAAAGTCCGGCTACGGCAGAAGATAGAGAAAAGATGAATAATATTCCCTATGCCTCGGCCATAGGTTCTATCATGTATGCCATGCTGTGTACAAGACCAGATATAGCACATGCTGTTAGTTTGACTAGCAGATATCAAAGTGATCCTGGAATGGAGCACTGGACAGCGGTCAAGAATATCCTAAAGTACCTGAATAGGACTAATGATATGGTGATGAACAGCTTGTTGTAAACGGTTACACTGATGCTAGTTGGAACACCGATCCAGATGACTCGAAGTCATAGTCTGGATACGTATTTATATTGAATGGTGCTGCAGTGAGATGAAGGAGTGCCAAGCAAAGCGTTGTGGCGAAATCTTCAACTGAATCGGAATACATAGCTGCTTCGGAGGCTGCACAAGAAGCCATATGGATGAAGGAGTTCATTACTGAACTTGGCGTGGTTCCCAAGTCAATTCGATAGCCATCTACTGTGACAACACAGGTGCCATAGCTAATGCACAGGAGCCAAGGTCACATAGCAAGCTGAAGCACATCAAGCTACGTTTTCATGCTATTCGCGAGTATGTCCAAGATGGTGACATAAAGATTTGCAAAGTACACACTGATCTGAATGTGGCAGATCCGTTGACTAAACCTCTCCCTAGAGAAAAGCATGACCAACACCAGAACGCCATGGGTGTTAGGTATATTACCATGTAATCTAGATTATTGACTCTAGTGCAAGTGGGAGACTGTTGGAGATATGCCCAAGAGGCAATAATAAAAGTAGTTATTATTATATCTTTGTGTTTATGATGAATGTTTACATCCCATGCTATAATTGTATTATAAGGAAACACTGATACATGTGTGTTTTGTAAACATAAAAGAGTCCCTGGTAAGCCTCTTGTGGAACTAGCTTGTTGATTAAATGATGATCATGGTTTCCTGATCATGGACATTGGATGTCATTAATAACAAGGTTATATCATTAGGAGAATGATGTGATGGACACACACCCATAGTAAGCGTAGCATAAGATCAAGTCATTAAGTTCGTATTGCTATAAGCTTTCAAATGCATAGTAACCTAATCCTTCGACCATGAGGTTATGTTAATCACCATCACCGGATGGGTACTTTGATGACATCAAACACCGCTCAGAATCGGGTGGTTATAAAGGTATCATTGGGTATTCTAAAAGTATGTGTTGAAGCGCATGGACCAAGATTGAGATTTGTCCATCCATATGACGGATAGATATGCTCTGGGCCCTCTCGGTGGAATGTCATCTAGTTAGCTTGCAAGCATGTGCCTAGGTCACAAGGAATGACATAACATGGAACGAGTAAAGAGTACTTATCAGTAACGAGGTAGAACTAGGTATAGAGATACCGACGATCAAACCTCAGATAAGTAGAATATCGCGTGACAAAGGGAATTGGTTTCGTATGTTAATGGTTCTATCGATCACGAAGTCATCGTTGAGTATGTGGGAGCCGTTATGGATCTCCAGATCCCGCTGATGGTTATTGATAGGAGATGTGTCTCCATCATGTCTGCATATTCACGAACCGTAGGGTGACACACTTAAGGTTCAAAGTTGTTTTAAGTAGATATGGAATGTGCGTTGGAAACCGAATGTTGTTCGGAGTCTCGGATTGGATCCGGGACATCAGGAGGAGATCCAGAATTGTCCGGAGAATGAGATTCATATATTGGGGATCATTTTCTAAGTTAGGAAATGTTTCGGAGTATTTGTATGGGGATTCTAGAAGGTTTCGAAATATTCCGGAAGGTTCTAGGAGATTTCTTGGAGTTTGCTTGAAAACCAAGAAAGGATCAAGGAGTCCTTGTGGGGCAAGACAAGGAGTCGTGGGGGAGGAGGACTCCTCCCCCCTCCCAATCCGCCGGCCAAGGAAGGGAAGGGAGTCCTACTAGGACTCCTCCCATGGCGCCTCCTCCTTTAAATAGAGGGTGGGGCGCCACCCCTACCTCTCCTACTTCATACCCTAGCAGCCGCCTCTCCTCCTTCCTCCTGCTCAGCTTAGGCGAAGCCTGCAGAATTCTCTACTCCACCACCACCACCACCACACCGTCAGTGCTGGGATTCCGTGGAGAAGATCTACTACCTCGCTGCTCGCTGAACGGGGAGAGGAAGGTCCGCTTCGACTCAAGACGCAGGACCGATCACGGAACGCTGGGACATGATCTGGAAGGATCGTCCACACGATCTTGAGATCGGCAAGTGATCGACTACATCAACCTCGAGATCCAATCTCGTAACGCTTTCGGTTCTACGAGGGTTAGTACAGATCTATCTCGTTGCACATGTCTAATAGATTAGATCTTGGCTTTTATCTAGATTAGATCTGGATTTTGTTTATTCTTGTGGTAGAATTTTTTTGTTTTCCATGCTACGAACCCATCAACACCCATGTCTTATATACTCTCATACGAAAGTATACGTGATACTTTATTAGTTTGAGTATGTTCATATACTATATCTAAGATACTTCAAATCTACGTATTTTCTATGTTTTTTACACTATAATGACTCATAAAATGTATTTTTATGTCAATTTTTTTACGTTTGTGTTAAATATGAACATAATTATTACTATACAAAACATAGAAATTTATGTTTTGTATACTAATAATTATGTTTATGTTCATTAGAAACTAAAAAAACGACATAAAAATCTGATTTATGAGTCATTATAGTGCATGTATTTTTATACGGCATGTAAACGAATTTTTTACGACATGTCTAAATTTTTTTATGTTCTTCTTGACTTCCGAGATAAGAGAAAATTTACGTGACGTAAAAATCAATAATATACGGTTTGAAAGATAGATGGTGGGTGAAGAATAACTATTCTACATCCTAGGTGTCAAATAGCGTCACTAATATAGAAACCCTATTCAGCACCCAGGGTGCAGAATAGTTATTTTACACCCCACATATTTTTATGTTCTCACATTCAGAAATTTATGTTTTGTATACTAATAATTATGTTTATATTTATTAGAAACGTAAAAAAATTGACATAAAAATACAAGTTATGAGTCATTATAGTGCAAAAAACATAGAAAATACGTATTTTACGTCGTATTTTTATACGACACATAAACAAAAAAAATTACGACATGTTTAATTTTTTTTATGTTCCTCTTGACTTCCAGGATAAGAGAAAATTTACGTGACGTAAAAATCATGTACGATTTGAAAGATAGAGGGTGAGTGAAGAATAACTATTGTACACCCTGGATGTCAAATAGGAAAAATACTTCTTACTCCCGGGTGTAACTACACCCACGTCTCATATACTGCTTTACGAAAGTATTTATAATACTATATCTATTTGAGTATGTTCATATACTATATCTAAGATACTTCCAAGCAAGTTAGGTGAAAAAATTACAAATTTACCCATAGTTTTTAGTATATATGTAAAATACCGTCATATTTGTACGTACAAAAGGAGTATGCGAATAAAAATTACATACTACCCCAAAAATAGTATATAGTACCCAAATATTCTTATATACTTCATACTATCTATATATAGTCTCCAGTATGATAGATACTGTCTAAATTACGTGAAACACACGTGGGTATAACTACACCCGGGTGTAGTATGAATATGTCACATGTCACATATATATATATATATATATATATATATATATATATATATTGCACTTCAGACTAAAGATGTGGTTGAACTTATACCATACTATATTGTGCATCATGGTGGCCGCGATAATTTTGCACATGGACTAGGTCGACGTCTTCACCCAAACATGATATGATAGTACTACCTTGGGATGTCTTATATTTGGGAACATAGGTAATTACTCATATGTTCGTATCGGAGGGCGGAAAACACATTTCAACATTCCCCACGTATTCATCAGGAATTAAACGTGAAATGGTTGTAACTTTGTAACGCTACGTTTGAGTCTGTTGAGGGGTTTTCATGTGTACCAAGCCATTATACAAAGTAGTAGTAGAACTTTAGTTTAGTGAAGAGTACAAACTTTTTTTCCCAGAGAGGGGTATTCTCATTGCGGAAAAAAGCTTACTGAAGAGCCTAACTTGTCACTTTTTTTACCCGTGGTTTCTTGATTTTTTTTCAATAAAGTGGAGTTTCAAAGTTTAGAAATCCATTGGGAATTTGGGACTCAAGAAAATCTCAATCAACTAAAAATTAGCAAGGCATTCATTTGTATGTTGGTCTAATATACCGCCAAATGATATTTGCATGCGCATACTTTACATGTTCCTCCAATAACTCGAGTTCTTAGGAAAATGTGAGCAATTTATTTAAACAAGAGAGAAGACTCCCATTCTCCCTTTTGTTGCCGTCGATCAGTTGCTGGAGGTTGTGTTTGGAGATTACAATAATGTTGTTCCTATGATCATTTTCTATCTTTTACTCTATAACTAGGTTTTTCTGTTTGGGAAATGATGCATATCACCCTACCGATCGATAGGTTGATTTTATGATTTTGAGCACGGTCTTCTCCCAAACTCTCCTCTTATGCCACTGCATATTATACTCATCCATTTTTTTCGTTTGACTGGAAAAGGAGGATAAACCCCCGGCGGACCAGCCTCTTCATGCATAAAAATCTCTTCCTTGTCCTTTACTCCTTCTTCACCCCCAACTGGATGGAGATCTTGAGCTTGCCTTAGTCATAACCTTTTGGTGGACCTCTTTTCTCCTCTTCCATCATCCCTCCTCCTCTACTCTTCCTCATCTGATGTCCTTCCTTCAAAGCTCGTTGTCATGGTATGTCGGTGGAGTTCCAGTCGGAGCTCAAAACAGAGGTTCTTCACAATGTCGAAGTCATGAGGATGGCGGGACGAGGAGAATGTGTCCGTGGTTGCTCAATCTATCTCTGACAAGGCTCCCACGAGACAAGTTCATGACAAACTAGCAAGAATTAGCGTTATTCCTACATTGTTGATGGTGAGAAGGTAGTGAATTCGATTTTGGGTAGGCTATTGTGAATGGGGAAGCGTTGCACAATACTAACATTCTGTTTTATATCCGCTTTTAAAATCTTATTAAAAATAATTTGACCATGGGGGAGATACACTAATGGCGGGACAATTTACTTTTTTTTTTGCATTTCATGTATCCTGATGTATCGACTTGCTCTGAACATTTATATTATTGCAGAGGCCAAATGTAATTAGAATGTTCTTGATACTAATAGTCTCTTTATCAAAAAAGGCCACATAGACACGCTATAAACGTCATAAGCACCTGTTTTAGCTTGTTTTTTTTAAAGAAGCACCAGTTTTATGTTGCAACAACCGGACACGATCTACGCTATGTTATTTCAGTGAAATCAGGCGTATGGGGAGCCGTACAATCCTGGCCGACTTCTACTGTCCTTCCATCGAGAGCGAATTTTCATGGGTATTCCTGAACATGAAGTTTTACACTGTTCAAAATTTAAGTTATTTGATTCCGTAGTTAAATTTTGTACCCACATCATGAAGTCGCGATCTATTTTGACCGTAAGTTACAGGAATTCAAGAAAACTTAAGGAGAACGCTCATACTGTTCACCAAAAAAACTATCATTTTCACATAATTTACATACTTTCGAATTTGGAAACAAAAGTGGACTGGCACATGCATGCACACATCATCTACACGTGTGTATATTTTTTATTTTTTCTACTCCCTCTGATCCGATACATCCGAATCTAAATAAATCCGAGTGTATTAATTTGGAACGAGGGAGTATTTTTTTGATTTTTATTGTTTATGTGGGATCTCTCCTTTTCCCGCTAGGATTGGAAATCCCGTATTTTCCATATCCATACCATCTAGTATTTAGGTTTTCGAATTAGTAGTGTAATGGAAAAATAAATGTTTCGAATTATTCATATTTGACTCGGACCTGTTCTGAAAAAACCCCAATCCTGCCTGTTCATGTGTTGGTTTTCTCGGTGTGTTCTGTTCTTCGGATCAGCCCGCCACGCGGCAACCCGAAACTGGGCTAAGCTCATCCGGCCGACAGATGGTCCTACCCCACCTGTCTGTAACCCTCAAAATCACAGGGGCAAAGAGGCCATATACCGATCCCATTCCCCCGAGGCAGCCGCTCCCATTCGTTCGTTCCGTTCGCCTTCGCGGAGCCGCGACTCGCCCGCGAGAGAAGAAAACACAACCCGCCCTTTAAAACACTGCTGCCTTTTCCCCGAGCGGCGACCAGTGCCTCCATCCGCCTCCCCCCTTCCGCCTCCCTTCGCGCGCGCAGGGCGTGCGTGCCTGAGTGCGGGGTAGTTAAATGGGCGACCTGGCAGGCGGAGAGCGGAAGGAGGCGGCGGCGGCACCGCCAGCGCCGGCCGGAGGCGGGGCCGACCACCTGGTGGTCATGGTCCACGGGATCGTCGGGAGGTACGGCTACTAAGCTCGGGGGGCGATCTAAGTATCGATTTGGCGTTCCGTTTGGTCGTGTAATTTTGCTTCCTAAATTGCTCGATCCTCTTTTTTTTGTGTGTGGGTACCTGTCGGTTGTTTTTAGAAAACTCTGCAGATTCGCGATTGGCGCGACAGTTATCTTTAATTTTGCACTTTTATCTTTGAATTTTGTTTTGGGTAGGATGGGGGACAATGGTATTATTAAGCACACACGAAGTTCTTGTACTCCTAATATGTTTTGACTGTAAAAAAAATGATGACTTAGAATATCGTCGTAGCAAACTGGATTGAGATAGAGTATCTCTTAACTTTATGTGGTACTCGAGGACTCGGCAGGCTTGGCAGTTCAGCTAAGTTAGCAAAATTAGGTCCAATGCTAACGTATTCAGAGTACCTAACTTTTTTTTCGAGAATTCAGAGTACCTAACTAGCTGAGCTCAACACGTTTTTTCCCAATGCATCCAGACATGTATGTTGCAGCCATGAATAAGCGAGCTGTTACTACTTTGGCATGTATTGATCATTCTCTTGTCATTTGTACAGCACGGAAGATTGGAAATTTGGAGCCGAGCAATTTGATACATATCTACAAGACAAAGTCATAGTTCATTGTAAGTTCTACTCATTGGCGTGGGTGCTCCTTGCCTCTCTTATTTGTGTGTAGTTAAGTGAACTGCTGCATTAGCACATCTCCAGTACATCATACATTCACCAAGAGTAATACTATATAACATTGCCATCTTAGCGTATCACAAGTACCAGTCCTTGTTACCTACTCTACTGTTGATGGGTTTGGATGTTCAGTGTACAAGCAACGCCACTGTTCTGAAAAGCTGCTCTTTATTGCTACCATCACCTTTTCTTATGCATTTTCCTTGAATCCCTGTTGTTGGTAATTTGGTACGATGATTAGAAAAACAAGAAATAATAATCATCTTCATTGTCATGTTTTTGTTGGAAAGTACATTATTCTCTCCTTGTAGAAATTGGTATGATGAAAAATGGAGTGTCATTGCAGTTGATCGTGCTGCTGTCCATATGTGCAGCACCAATTGTCGCAGTGAAATAAAACTATTGTAGCAAATAACATTAAGTTTTCCTCTCTCCTTGTACTTGCAGCATTCTCATCAATATCATACATTTTATAGTATATAAGAATTTCTTTCTAGGTTACTAATATTTGCTTTCAGTCAGTTCAATGATATTTTTATTCTGTAGGTAGTAACAGCAACATGCACAAGCTAACTTTAGATGGCATTGATGTGATGGGAGAACGGTTGGCACAAGAGGTTAGTTTTTCATTGTGCATCTAGCTCTTTTGCTGAGTATGTATGTTCTTTCTGTGCTCTGTGTCTTCACTCCCCCAATTTAATGACAAAAGTCTGGCAAGTCAGGTTATTGAAGAAGTTAACAGAAGACCACAGATAAAAAAAATATCTTTTGTTGCGCATTCTGTTGGGGGATTGGTCGCAAGATATGCTATCGGGAGACTCTACAAACTACCTAGACAAGCACTGGAAAATACTCCTCAAAGTTTGAGTGATAACAGCAGAGGTGATATATATGGGCTTGAGGCAGTCAACTTCATAACTGTTGCATCACCACATCTTGGTTCTAGAGGAAACAAGCAGGTAATTACTTCAATTTTATCTTACATCATTGAATTCAGGACTGAAAAAATAAATCATACAATACATTCGTCTTATGTCGTTGATCTCTTAACCAATATGCAGGTTCCTTTCCTTTTTGGAGTTACCGCAATAGAAAAAATTGCTTGCTGCGTCATTCACTTCATATTCAGAAGAACTGGCAAGCACCTATTTTTGACTGATAATGATGATGGAAAGCCTCCGTTATTGCAACGTATGGTGGATGATTGTGGGGACCTACAGTTCATGTATGCTTGTCTTTGCCAACTGCCTCTATGTGCTTGGGTTCTGAATACTCTTATTCTTTTCATGCTTACTGATTTCTTATTGTAGATCTGCTTTGCAAACATTTAAGCGAAGAGTTGCATACTCCAATGTTCGTTATGATCGTATCCTTACTTTACTCCTTAAATAGGATTGTAGACATGAGCACTTCTTTTGAGTTTTTTCCTTAACTATTATCGATTAAGATATTGTTGGCTGGAGGACATCATCAATTAGGGGGAGCTCTGAACTACCCAAGGTACTGCTAATGAACTTCTCTGTGTAAAACTTTCTTTTGGTCTGTAGTTGTGAACATATACTCCCTCCGTCCCAAAATAAGTGACGTGGGTTTGTGTAAATTTGGATGTATCTAGACACGTTTTAGTATATAGGTACATGTGAATCTAGACAAACTCAAGTCACTTATTTTGGGACGGAGGGAGTATATAATTCTTTCATATAGTTTGCCAGTTGTAAAATGATTTAATTGTGTTCTGCAGTGGGTTGATTCAACAAGCAAAATCTACCCACATATTGTATATGAGGAACTATCAAAAGCAGAAACTCTTGATCAGTGTGCTGATATTGCTGTTTTGGACAAGGACAACTACACTCTAGAAGGTTTGTATTACATACAATCTTGACTAAACTAGCATTCTATTGTACCTGACTAAGCGGCGACTAGTTTTTCTAGAGACATCTGTACTTAGAGGAAAATACTATAAAATACCAGTACATTATGCAAAGCATAGTTGTGGTTTAAACTTTCCAAGCTGTGTTATTTCATTATTTTAACCATCCTTTTGTTCATGTATTACTAGATGGGAGATTCCGGCGATGCTAAATTTATGCATATTTGTATGCCATGTTCTGAATGAGATTCCCGTTTCCAAGACAACAAACACTCAAACTTATATCCAAAATAAAGTTTAGATGACCCATAGGGTATCGTCCGTTGAGGCACTAAATGAACATGAAAATTGATGAAAATATTCAAATATTAAACATTCTTAACCAACTTTTCAAGTTCAAATTCGTTCTTTGTAGACAAAAAGAAATGAATCTGACACACGATAGATCAGGACTCAGGAGGAGAATAAAAGGACAAACATTACTATTGACAGCTCACTTATCTTCATTACTGTTTCTTCTAGCATAATTTGAGTGTAAAGTGAATTTAAAGGGTGTTATAATATTGCATATCCATAAGAAAACCTGAATTTTTCATGCTAATTTGGTGCCCCAACTGAAGCCGGGTTGTACAGTTATGCCTTTGAGAGGGCTACTCCTGGTGCGTTGCATTAAGTTTTAGACTCTTTGTTCTATCTAGAAAATGAAAACAAACTATTGCTTCTCAGTTTAGCCAAACCCATTGCAATAGTCAGGGCATCGGAACATCCGAGTATGGTGTCAAATGTCATGTTGTGGTTGTTTAACGTGATGTGCCATGTTGGATGGGGCCCCTGACTACACATCATGTTTCCTTGGATGCTTATGGCTCTACAATGTTTTGGTGTAACATGAAGTCGGCAGATATGGTTAAAAACGAGACCACGTTAAGGACAGTTTCTTGAATAATCCAGATAAATAAATCATTACTCCTACTTTTCTGCTCACTGACATAGGTTCTGGTGTTTTGTGTTGAACTCGTGGTTGGACTGTCATCTTTTTCTATGATTCTTTTCATGACGAGTTTCCACAACTTGTATAAGAGAGGAATGGAAGAGGGGCCTTATAATCTCCAATTTCTGAGATTTGCAAAGGGGCCTAGTAAACCCTAAAGGGGGTAGTACAATCCAAGGGATAAGAAAATGCAAGTCGTATTATAATTTGGCATGCTGTCAGTTCTTAATATCATATGTTATATCCGTAAAGCATAAGTCAACATAATGGGCTTATTTGTTTCCTTAAATTTGTAGAACTGCTTCTGAGAGGACTTAAGCGTGTGTCATGGGAAAAGGTGGATGTCAGCTTCCACAATAGCAAAGTAAGATCTGCTGCACACAGTGTAATTCAGGTATATCTTCGGCTCCCAAATCCCATGCTTTGATATCCACAGTGCTGATGTTTGGGAACATATTGCTGAGTTCAAATGATGTGCTCCTATAAATGAAATTGGAACAGGTAAAAGACCCCATCGTGCATAGTGAAGGTGCCGATGTCATACAGCATATTATCGACCATTTCATTATCTAGCGAACAGCCCTGATCTCTGGAAAGAAAGCTTGTGCCAGCACGCGCAAGTTGCTAACTGATGAGTCAGCCAAGCCTGGTGAGCACGCTTTATGGCGATCCCAGGAATCAAGTGTCTGATAGATGACATTCAAAGAAGGCGGAAGTGTTTTATAGATCAAGTAAATATATAGAGAGAGGCCATGCCCTGTTGTTCACTAATCATTTGTGGTTACGTATATGCTGTGCGGTGTAACCGCAGTATCAGCCTTGTCCATGTAAATGTTCACCATTGTTTTATTAATGTTGATGCACGTTTTTAAGGGACCAATGCTGTTAATGATAATTGTTTACAAGGATTCATAACATGATAATTCAGTCCCGCTTGGAGGATGTAGACTCCTGTGGACGGTATGATCTTCGACGTGTGGTCTGGATGCTAATTTTGGACTCGGAAGAATACAGGGAGAGAGATAGCGAGCAGAATTTGCGTTTCTTCTATTTTTTTCAGACTTCGCCTCAGTCAGTTACACACTGTCATGTGTGACAGAGGACATCCGTGATGTTTGGCAGGTTGCCCGCTCCTGAGTGCCGACCCCCTGATGAATGTTCTGAATCCCCAATGCCCAAAACCCAGCCACGGTGAACTGATGAACGTTCTGAATCTCGAATGCCCAAAACCCAGCCACTATGACCTTTTGCTTGGTGAAATTTCAAATGCAGAAAAATCCCCCTGTTGGTTTTGCCAACCGAGCATCTCGACGGACATGAACATGGTAGTTTTGACCGGGAAAACAAATTCAGTGCTTGTTAGTTTCAGAATTCAAGGAGTATACTCCGTGTTGGAAAATAATTTGGTCGGTACCACCCTCTGCAGCAGGAAGACAGGCACACATGACTGGGAGAGGGAAGAGTTCAGCACTTTGAACTTTGAAGTCTGGTTAAGAAAATATCATCTTGTCATAGCTTCATAAAATTAATCACGAGGAAGCTTTATACAGACAAAAAATCTAAAAGAAGATGTGCAAATTAGCATGTAAGCGTCGGAGTCATTTGGATGCTTGTACATTTTCATTTTCATAGAAAAATATCCTACAAAATTCAGTGCTCTGCCCAAGAATTTTTTGGGCACTATAATCCCTGTTTTTACACAGGCCACAAAAATGATCTTTTGTTTCCATCGAAATTTGCAATACGTCTTGTTGTTTTGACATATAATAAAAATATGTGCTCCACACACACTTTCGAATTACCAGATTAATCACCCGTCATACAAAGTGTTGTCAATAACCACGGACATGGATACGGATCTATGGTAGGAGAGCACATGGAATTTCATTACAGGCTAGGCAAACATTTCTGACAATGCCTATTCCAGCTCGCTCAATAATAACACCATACACCGCAACCAGGGATGGCAACACATTGTGAGGACGATACAAAACAGTCACCGCATGAGCTGGTAAACAGCAAGTAACTAGACTTGTCTTCTGGAGAAAATGGCCAATTCCTATCTGTACACTTGCTAGAACAGCGAAACTCTGAAACAAAATCAGCTGTACCAGTGGCAAGCTCCACGGTTCTGCCCTGTCAAACCACCTAGAAACATCGCTTCATTGCCCGTAACTCCAGTTGTTGCAGTTATAATACGTTAATTTTTCCAAATAATCATGGAACGTGTCAAAGAAGATCTTTCGCTAGCTTTAATGGCACATCTACAGGATTCAAGTCAGTGGATGGTGCTTCCAACAGATGCTTGTCCTCATCACCCTCTTCGCTATCCGAAGAAGACACCGAATCCAAATCATCATCTGGATAATATTTAAGCAAACAATCAAGACGGGCAATAAGGCTGCAGAAATTATCATATAGTATAAGAGTACATAGTATTTACGGGTCTTACAAAATGTGGTTGTTTACAAGGGTAGCTTAAATGAGCAAATTTTCTACTGCAACTGAATATACCAAAAGAAAGACGAGTAGCTAGCCAGTAAAAGACCTCTTAATGCATGCAATATTATAGTTTTTAATTACCAATTTTGGAAAATGTTATACAACTGACATCCGATAGATTTCCCACGCTTCCTCTGCCACTAGATTTTTTATCCAAGCCTACGGCCACCGTTCTGGGCAGCCCCATGCAGATTATTTCATGTCGGCAATGATTGGTACGACGAAAACTACTAGAATGTCCCTGCTTTGCTCATTCAGCATGAAACCAAGAAAACCTGTCTCATTTCAAGGGAACTTAATCAATTCACCTTTAGCTACACAAAATTTGGAAGATTTAAATGCTGCATGAGTTATATGAAATGCGAAACTCCATGTGTTTCCATGTGTTGCAAAGCATTCTCATAAGATAATTCAATTTAGATATAATAATGATTTTCATGAGCGTTATTCAAGATGATGTCTTAAATGATAGACCGATCTAATTCTTATACAATTAATTACCACTTACTACTAATAGCTAACCATGTACAAGTTACCAGTGTGTATAACATTTTAACTTTAACGACACTAATGGTTCAAACTGAAAGAAGAATATATAGAAATAAAGTTATGAAGATTTTGAGTACCATGGAAGACATAGTAAAATTTCTAACCTCCAAGGAACGACAAGTAAAAGAGCCACATCTTAATCATCTAATGGTGGACCCCCCTTTTTTTTGCAAAGGAAAACAAACTATGAAACAACATTTCATTCTAAACCTCATGATATTTCACAAGACACACTAACAAAAAGAAACTACAGAAAAGTGTCCTTTGAAAGGAAACGGAAGAAAATTTAAGAAGGTACTGACCAATAACTGGACGAAGAGTTGGGACACGTCCAACAGGAGAAACTTGGACACTTTCTGGTAGTAGACAGTCAAAAACTGACCCTAGAGTTTTGAGAGAGAAAATGCAACCAGTTAGCTATGATTTTCACCAATTCAAGAATAGAAACATATGGTAGTGATACCAACCTACTCTGGCAAGCCGATTCACCCAGCCAGGGATGGGTTTTCCAGTCAAGTTCTTACAGACATCATCTGTAAAGTGATTGCAGTTCTTTGAAATCAAATGGTATGTGTTGCCATGATACTTCCCTGCAAGTGTTTCAATGAACAAGCGGAACTCTTCCCGAGACATGTCAGTAGTGCCTAGCCACACCGTCTTTCTATAGACAAAGCCAGGGCAACATTTTGATTCCACCTCAAATACACCACTGGATGAATAATCGTGGGCTCCAAATCCATATTCCATGCCATGAACTGCTCATTACAGGGGGATTTGGTAAAAAACATAAGTTCAAGCTTTTGAAATGCACATGAGAAAGAAAAATATAAAAAGTAATTACAGGGGGCAGTTCCCTCCCTTAACTATATGTTGTTAGAAAGAAATGAGGCACCCTGCAGAGGCCATGCCTCAAACACGGGTGGGTGAGCTCAGGGGTGTGTGCTCTAACCAACAGGGCACTGCTCGGTTCACAGAAAAAGAAAAAATATAACAATGGCAAACAAAAGTGAAATGTCCCACACAGCAGTCTTAATTTGGTCTGATTTCCGCAATGCGTACAATGAAATAAACCTATAGTCAGTTTCAGTTCTTGAATTTTAGTGTATGGCAAACTGAACTTATGGAAGCTCGATCTCCTGGAAGTCCAAAGAACCTATGAACAATAATATTACTCTTAAATCTTAACAGCCAGAAGCCATCATTTTTTCCATCCAAAATTGAATGTCCGCACACGGATGTCATGAACAATTCGTCCCCTTCCCCCATTATTTCCTCTAGCATTGATCAGACATGGCAAAATGCATTACTCTACGATTGAAGTAGCCAAAACACTTAATCAAATTTGATCCTAAAACAGCAACAGTAATAGCAAAGTTGTTCAAATCGCACCATAATCAATTGTTTTTGGGGAAAGTGAAATAGCTGCCATCTATATTCTATTAAATCCGCCATCCTACCCCTACTAACAGGGGGCAGAATCACGGGCATGGGGAAAATCCGCTTGAAAAACAAAGGGAAATGGCAAGAAACGAACCACTACCTTCGATTCCGGAGTGGAAGACCCCGAAGCCGAGCCAGTAGAGGTAATCGTTGACGGGCGTCAGGTCGTACACGTTGAGCAACACCGGCGTCCCCGTGCCGTCGTTCTGGGCGTCCATCTCGTCCCGCCGGCGAAGCCCACGAGCCCTACAGATCTCGCAGCCCGCCCACCATGAAGTGGCAGGGCTAGGGCTTGGTCGGAGCGCGTGGGCCGGACGACGACGACGCCGAGACGGTGGTAATTGAGTTTCTTTTCCCTCGATTTGGTTTTCGTTTTCTGATTAGTTAATTACGGGGATAATGAGCGGCCGTTTCTTTTGACCATGTGACGCTATCTTGAGGCGCAGCTGTTTGGTGACTCTAGCCTGCGAGGTGTGGCTTGTTCGGTACAATTCAGTAAATCAGTTCGCGGGAATAGGGCGTTTTTTTGGAAAATGGGTACTCATGAAACCCAACTGATGGGAAAGGAGCAGAAAATCGTACTCTTAAATACTCCCTCCGATCTAAATTAATTAATTTAGATTTGTCGCTACAATCTCAACTGATGGGGAAGGAGCAGATATATCCGAATCTATACAAATCCAAGTGACGGGGAAGGAGCAAATACATCCGAATCTAGATAAATTCAAATCAATTAATTTTGATCGGAGGGAGTAGTAATTTTTTGGAGATAAACACGATTGCATTAAGCAGATAATAGTGCCCCTACAATCCCAAGGATATGACCCTAGAGATCATCGGGAGCCGCACCTAACCAAACGCAGTTCTATTTTGTAACATGCCATGTCTCTCACATACGGGTGACTCCGGCGATCAAACCCTACCCAAAAAAGTCACTGGCGTCCGCACTTTCTTGGCCGCCGGTGCACCGGCGGCATCGGCGGCGCATGGCCGTAAAAGGCGGCCGGTGAGGAGGGCATACCCCGATACCCCTTTTCGCGCAAAGACGTGGTGTTATCGATGGGTCACTCAGGTCATGGTGTTGCGGTGTAAGGGTAATTGTCCCTATGTGTGGTTTTGGTAACTAATGATAATCCTCGTGGTCTAAAGTTTTCGTTGAATTTTATATGTAGAAATATTCCATAGGTCATGTTTGTAGTCCATGTGTTAGATTCGAGTATGGATACCATGAAGATAAAAATATATCTTGAACATTACCATCGAGATCATTGAGTTGAAGAGAAAAATATGATATGATCAATAGCTTGAGAGTTTGATCAAGAAAAGAATTGAAGATATGGTTCTAAGTCGGTGTCATGATAGTCTCATGAGTTGAGCTATGTTGACTAAGATTTAGAGCATGCAATCAAATTAAGAATTATTTATTTACCTCAAGATATTGAGATAGAGTATGAGAAGATACATGGTTGACTAATACAAAGAGTGAAGAGTGATTTCAAGTTGGTCAACACATGAAGCCTAAAGAATGCACCACATAGATCTTGTGGCATGGTAAGTATTGTAGATTATGCTTCATGAACTAATCCATTATATATATGTGCCTTTGTGTTTTCTGTATGGGCTAGTATCTTTCCATGGGCATGCATCAAAAGTGAAGATTTCATATAGGCCATGAGAGGATAACATCAAGTGGTGATCATCATCAAGGTTGAGAAGTGTAGGTTCAATATAAGCATCTCAAGAAGATCATATACTTGAAACTTTCTATCCATATTGGTGATAATGGACATGTGAATATGTGCCTTAATGAAGCTATCCCATAGTGAGGGATCAAATTATGAGTCTTCACGAAGTAACAATGACCAAGTGATACATTCTGACTTGAATGAAGCTTGAAGCGTTATTATCAAGATCAAGCGGGATGCGCAATTCAAAAGTATGACCTTGCTAGGTTTTACTTTTACCGTTCTCTGGTGGTTGTTGGGAGACCGGGTTATAGGATAGGTAGCCGCACTATTAAGAGGGGCTTTCAGTTGAGTAACTTGATCACATCGTCTTAGGAAGCTCAATTCTTTGCATACTTTGCATCTCCCTAGTTTGTTGCTTGTTGATGTTTCTCGGTGTGAGGTTCTTGAGCTTGTTGCTAGATCTTCAACAAGCCCAAGTTCATCAAAAACAGAATTTGTATGTATCTTCTATTGCGTTTTCGAGTTTGGAGGTTTTACCAGTTCGTCTCTTAGGGAGGTTTCATACCTCTCCTTATTTCGTACTTAACCTCTTGATCTTTCTTGGGTTTTATAGTCTCTACTAGACAGATATTGTTCTCTGGAAGTACCACTTGGGTAAATTCTCGCTGAGCCCGTGATAGCCCGTAGTCATCTCTCTGTTTGGTCGCGTTCTTTTATTGGTACTTGGCCGGTAGTAGACCGGAAGTTCTGGCCCGGGTCGAGTGGAACTTCTGGCCTATATAACCAGGTCTTTTCAACTGCTTTCGAGTTGTTGGAGCCAGGCTGAACGGAACTTCCGGTGGCTCACCGGTACTACCAGACATGTTTCGGCCCAAACGATCAGATTTGGGGAGCCCTTTACAAGGATCTCCTCTTTCCCTTTGTGGGAACAACTCTTTTGGTCTGTTTTTTCTCTCTCTCTCCTCCATTTTTGACCTCTAAGAGCTTATCCTCTCCCCTTCCCCCCCTATGATTCTTGCATCTTTTTAAGGGATTTGAGAGAGTATATCTATATCTACAACCCCACCAAACCAAATCCCTTTTTTGTGAAGGAACCCTTGGGATCTAGATCTTTGAGAGTTTTGTGTTCTCCTCTTGTGTTCTTCCTTTCTTATTCCCCCAATGGATTTTGTAGCTTTGGTGGAATTTGGGAGTGAAGGACTTGCCTCTTGCATTTGGTGCATAGGTTTGAGTTCTCCTTGGAGAATCGGCGACTTCAAGCTCTTGGGCTTATTTCTCTTGGGTTCTTTAGAACCCTAGACGGTTGTGTGGTTGGTGTGATACCCATATAGGTATTGAAATAACAAGTAAGTACCAACATATAGGTATTTAAATAACAAAGCCACCAGAAGTGGTTTCATTATTTTATCAATTTTATTTATTTAGGGATGAATTGTTTAGTGGAATTAACTCTTGTTTTGGTGATTAAATCACCAGAAAATATCGGGAAGTTAATTTAATAATTCCTCTTAGGGTAAGTAGGGCCTTTGAGTATTGGTTCACTAGGAGTTAGTTTCACTTCAAAATATTTTCCAGAATGCCCTTGAGAAATTCCCAAAGTCATTACTACAAGTAATTTGTCTTTTTCACCAGACTTATTCTATAGATCAATTTGGTATGAAACCAAGGGAAGATGTCAGGCATTTCTAATATCTTCCAGTAGAATTTTGATTCACCATTTTAGAGTTGCAGAACTCTTGTTATCATTTTATTAGTGAAACAACCACATGCAGAAGAGTTTAATTTACTAAAATTCACCAGAGGCTCAATAATTCTTGAAACTATATGGTTGGGTAGATATGGTTGCGCATGTGTACTAGGAGTTAGAATCAAGTCAAAACAATTTATATTTTGACTTGTAGAATTTCCTAAAGTTAGATTTGAATTATTTTTGTTATTTTCACCACAATAAAACCGTGGGGCTTTTTGGAGTGGGCATAGGTGACATGCAAGGTATCACATTTACCTCACAGTACCAAGTGGTTTTATCCCATTTAGAGTTATACAACTCCGTGGGAGAATTATTGTGGGAAATGGTACATCTTAGTATTTAATTTACTAGGAAAATTCTAGAAAATATTTTGGTCAACTTTTTGTCCTACATGTTGGATAAAACATGCAGGGACATAGGGAGAATTAGATCTAGTCATTTGGGGGTAGTTTTCATTTTTTGGATTTAAACCAAACACCAAATAATTGTATCTAGAAAATACAAAGGGAAAATGAAGAGGGACAGGGGCAGCCGAGCCAGATATGATCTAGACCCAGCGAAACAACGCTGGGCCGCCCCAACTCACGGCAGAGACGCGCGCGAGAGGCCGCGACATTTGAATGCGCATGCGGGCCTAGCTGTCAGTGAGAGGGGAGGGTGAAGGGGTAAGAAGTGAGGTCGGCCATCCGATTAGATTCGTATCGACCCTAGTGCTGCTCGAGGGTGGCCGAGGAGCTCACTTGGGGGCTCGCCGGCAACGGAGAGGTGGCGGAGGAGACGCGTTGCTCGACAACGGTTAGAATGAGGGTCAATAATAGTAGATTTGGCGACGGAGGAGGGCTCGTGCGACAGCGCCTGCAGGGTACGCTCGGGAGCTCAATGTTGGCACAGTCAGGGGCTCTTCTATGAGGAAAAGCTAGCGGGGTGAGTTGGAGTTGATGTAGGGGGTCTTGAGAAAGAAGAAAGGGGTAAAAATGGGCGCCTAGATCGAGGTCACCTTAAATATATTGAAAATGGCCGAAGCAAAACCTTCTTATTCTCTAGGATGGCATAGGCTCAGAGCTCAAGCTCCAGCTTAGGGGGTGGTAGAGAGATGGGGTGGGAGCAAAGGAGGCAGGGAGAGATGTTGTGGTGACCCGTGGGTATTATCCAGCAGGAGTATATGCTTCATGGTGGATGGAGTTCATGGAGAGGATGGTGAGGGTGTAAAGACCTAGGATTAGTCAGGGAGGGCGGTGGGATGTCGTGGGTGAGCTCAGAGGGCAGAGGGAAGGCTAGTGCTGCAAGTTTCCTACTCCACTTCATTTATGGCCTAAATAATAAAAAAACAGATGAGAGGGAGCTAGGGAAAGCCCATTGGAGGAGAGGGGTGGTGGAGAGGGTGGTGTGGGGCCTGGTGCACGACCATATAGTGAGGGAAGGTGTGTTGCAGCTGCTGTGGTAGTAAGAGAGGAATATATGGCAAGATATGCACTAATGACTACTTCCTGATGTCCAAGAACTAGAGGATAAGGGTGAGGGTGTTGCTATAGTGTTGTGCTATAGTACCACAATCAGAGAAGAGAGAGAGACATGTGTTGTGGTGATTAACCAATGTTTAGTGATGGTTGGATGCTTTTTAGCAAAGTGGGGTTTAGGATAGTGATACATCTCAAATGTATCTACTTTTACAAGTACTTTGCTCGATGGTTTGATCCGAAATCTTCCCATACTTGGATAAAACTGATGAATCTAACGCTGTTTTTAGCAAAAGTATCCTTTCTATTAGTTTTTGTAGGAAATAAAATTGAGAAAATATACCATGCCAGTTTTTCACCAAATAAAGAAGTCTGGGGCTTTGGAATCAAGCAAGCGAAGCCACGAGGCCCAAAAGAGACCAAGTGGCGTGCCTAGTAAGGGTGGGCGCGCCACCTAGGCCCTTTTGGCCGTGGAGCATCGCCTCGGCCCCTCCTTTGGCGTAATCCCATATATACCTGAAAAACCTAGATATCCGGAAGCACGGAGCATTTCGCGAAACAGAGCGCCGCTAGAGACACGATCTTCATTTCGGGGGTTTGATTGGTCCTGCTCTCCACCCCGGAGAGTGGAATTTCGAGGTCTTCTCCACCACCATCATCATCAACATCATCACCAACAACCATGAGTTCATCCCCCATCTTATGTGTGAATAATTCCCTATGGTCATGTGAGGTGGATGGGGATTGGATGAGATCCATCATGTAATCATCCATATGTATCGAGATTTGAGGTGTTTATCTTGTAGACATTCTTGTATGAGTGTTGGTATACTTTTGCTATGTTGAATGCTTGTTCCTAGGGACCGAGTGACATGATTTTAGTACTGAACTTTTATTGCCCAATCATATATTTGAGTTTGGCATGTATGCAATTACCTATTATTATGTTGAACATGTGAACCCTAAGGTGACGGTTAGGGAAAACAATGGGAATATATGATAGTTTGAGGATATTGTGTGTTCATGAAGTGTGAATGCTTTGTTCCGGTCTATTTGAAAAGGTAGACCTTAATTTCCTGTAGTACCAAGTTGGCCTTGGTGAAATGGGCAGGCATGACAAAATATATTATGCAAACTTACATGCATGATTATGTTTGGAGCACACACCTACACACAACTGAATTAGAGATAAATGCCATGTTAGTATGATACATTATAGGATGGATATCATTCATTCAACACCCCGCTATCACCTCATGCCTGTGTTTTAGCTACTAAAAGTTTCACAACATTACTTCCGGTGAAAACTCGAAATCTGCCGCTTTATTTACTGCTTTGTTTTACTACTTTGAATCGACTACCATAAATCACCACTTCCTTTGCAAGTTTATTGATATACAGGTGTGATTGAGAGTGACTCCTCAATTGCTAAAGTCTTATTAGTATTCTTGTGTTCCCCTTGAGTCAAACTATAAATTTGGGTAATACTTCCCATAGAAGATTTCAGCGATCCCCTATACTTGTGGGCATCAAGACATTTTCTGGCGCCATTGCCGGGGAACCTAGCTTTATTGTTAATACCATACGTTATCATTTACTTGCTATAATACTTTACTCTCATCATGGGAAAGAGCAAGGATGCTGCTATGAAGGTTATTATGCCTTCTACTACAAGGAGAGGTACGAATTTGTCCTCTAGGCCAAACTTTTCACCAAATGATGTTACTACTCCTGCTATTACAAAGAAAACTACTATCCTAGCAAGTTCACCATTGTCTAGGATGTCTACTAGTATTGAAAAAGATTTGTTGGATGATGGCCAAGATAAATAGGGGACGCTTGATTTATCTAAGTCCTTATCCAATGATGATATGGAATCTGAATATGATAAAGATGAACATGTTAATGAAAAAGATAGTGCCACTAGTTCTAAAGAGACACCTAGTGAAGAGGATATTGCTTTCACTAAAGCTTTTATGAGTCTTGATCTAGATGACTTGGATAAATTTGAAGAAACCCTGAGTACCTTTTCTCTAGGAAAATTATTTCCTATTGCTAGTAAATGCAAAGAACCTACAATATTCATTAAAGATAAGGACTATGATTTTGAAGTTAACCCTGAAATAATAGAAAGAGTTGAATCATCTAAGTTCTGTGGTAAAGAAGAAGATTTTCCCTATGAGCACTTAATGAATTTAGAAGATACTGCTTGCCTATTTGGAAAAACTAAGATACAACAACACTATTATTTCTTAAAATTGTTCCCCTTCTCTTTAGGAGGAGATGCAAAAACTTGGTACAAATCATTAGCTCCTAAGTCCATTACTAGTAAGGAAGCATGCTTGTATTTGTTTTTCCATAAGTATATTTCTGATAGTAAAATACATGCTATGAGAGTTGAAATTAGTAACTTTACACAAAACAAAGAAGAAAGTATTACCCAAGCTTGGGGGAGATTTTGTGCCAATAGAAGGAGATGTCCTACACATGGTTTTAAGTATAATGAATTACTTGATGCATTTTATAATGGACTAACTGAAAGTTCTAGAACCTATCTAGATAGTGTTGCAGGAAATATTTTCAGGCACATGACTATTGAGGAAGCTAAGGAATTATTAAATACTATTACTCAGAATTATCATGATTGGAATATTGAAGAAGAATAGAAAAGTGAGAAGATTCATAACAAGAGAGGTGTTCTCATATTATCTAATGAAGATATGGAATAAGCTCATAAATCTATGGAGGAAAGGGGTATTAAATCTTCTCATTTAAAGGAACTTTCTGATATGGGTTTTAAATTCCCTATTGATAAACCATGCTTCCCTATTCACGTTCATGCTATATGTTCTCCTGAAAGCAATGGAAAGGTATCACCTCCTGCTGAAATATATTATGTTGATCATTCTAGCAACTTTGTTCCTCATCAAGAAACATATGATCACAATATTGAAAGGGAAATAATAGAGAACTCTCATAAGATAAACGTTCTCCATAAAAGAGTAGGCTCTTGTGTTGACTCTCTTAAGATGACTATTAAGCATTGCAAAATGATGAATAATCAAGATGAACAAATGATTTTTCTTCAAAATAAGTTGTATGAAAAGCTTCTTAATGAGAAGAAGCAAATATGTGGAGTTAATACAAGAGGAGGCTCTAGCACTCAGGATCCTGATTATCCCGATGGACATCCAAAAAGGAAAGAGCAAGAGTGAAAGGACACAGATGCAACCTAGAGGGGTGTGAATAGGCGGTTTAAAACTTTTACGAGATGGGCTTAACAAAGGCGGAATAAAACTAGCATTTACTTTGTCAAGAACAAAGCCTATATAAACTATGGTTCACCTATGTGCACCAACAACATATGCTAAGCAAGACAAGCAACTATGTGATATCAAGATATAAGACTTCAAGTACGAAGGCTATCACAAAGTAAAGTGCATAAGTAAAGAGATCGAGTATAGATATAACCGAGGCACACAGAGACGATGATGTTTTACCGAGTTCCTCCCAACAAGTGAGTACGTCTCATTTGGAGAGGGGGTGGCTTCAAACCACCAACACCACAAAAGGCCTCCCTTATTCTGCTGTGGACCTCGCCACAAAAGGCCTGATCCACACTCCACTATCGGTACACTTGTCAATGGTAATCCATAACCTCGCACAAAGCTTGGGGAACTTCTCCATAACTCAATTGGAGGCTCCGAACAAACAATCTTGGGGAAAGCTACACAACTTAATTGGAGGCCCCAAGAAATCCACAAACCTAAAAAACAACTAAACCGTCTAGAGTTCCAAAAACCCAAGAGTAAAAAGCTTCTCACCTTTCACCCAATCGAATCCTCACCGAGAACTCATATAGATGCACCAAATGCAATGGTAAGAACACAAGAAGTGCTCAAATCCTTCACTCCCAAATTCCACCAAAGTTACACAACCTTATGGGGGAATAAGAGAGGAAGAACAATGGAATAAATCCATAAAAGACTCCAAGATCTAGATCCCAAGATGTTCCCTCACTTAGAGGCGAGATTGATTGGTGGGGTTGTAGATCTAGATATCCTATTTCATATTCCTCAGGAATATGCAAGAATCATAGGAGGGATAGTGATGACTACAAGTGCACAAATCAATTGTAGCTAGTTTTGAAGTAAATATATCGAACCCACAGAGAGCTATTGGTAAAGGTCTTTATGCCCCTCGTTACTATTCACTGGAGAGTACTTGTAAGTTATCTTTAATTCCAAGTAATAGTGTGTATAGACTATGTTTGAATAAGTACTAAAGTAAACAAGAACAAAGTAAATAATAAAAGTAAACTAAAGCAAGAGAGTGTCTAGGAAGTGTTGTGTAATATGGTTGAGGGGTTCTCAAGGAGTATAGGATTCACCTCTAGCATGATACAATTAATCATAATTAATATAATATACTTCTTGTGTCATGATATGTGTGGAGAGAGCTTCATAATAAGATGTTCATTACAAGGCTCGTAGGAATCCACTTTGTTGAGCCAAGAGTGAGGTCACCTCTAAATAACCACTGCGATGTCTGAGAGCAATCACCCATACAAACAACCGCAATTAAGGGTTTCCCCAAGGATATCGTAATTAGCTTAGGGAGTCCCTCTTTATCCTCCTTTGATCGTGTAGGTTACGAGCTGACGCCGATCTGTCACGAGGCCATTCCGAGTACGATCCCAAAACACGTCCAAAGGATTTCTCCCTACCCTTAGTCCCAAGGGAAAATGATATGTGGCCGAATACACATACCATCTAAAGAGAGAGATCAACCACAAATCATAAATCTATCATAGACCGACTAGTCATACTGACACAAGAATAGATCATCTTTATTCCAATTCATAATAGTGCTAGGGTTTCACCATATCTCCCCAAGAACAAGGCAACTACTCATACATGAAGGGGATCGACATCATGGCAATTGTATGGATAAAATATGAAGGTACAATTGAATACAAGTGCAAATCCACAATAGAGATTGGACTACAACAAAGTAAACAAAGGGGATTGATGTTGAAGATGATGTTGATGATGATGGCGATGAAGATCGATGCGTAGCCTTTCAAGATGCAAGTATCCTCTCTCCCTTGAGTGTATGGTGTTGAAGATCTTGTGGGCGGCGGCTATGGAAGTGGTGGAGCGGCAGGGCTCCGTCCCTTTGGCGTATGTGGACTCTCCCTCTTATTCTAAGGTTTCCCACTCTTTAAATAGGCATCTGGAGGTCGGTTTTGCGAACCGACGGAGCTAGGGGCCGAATATGCCCATTGGGCCTTCAAAAATGTTGTTCCGTTTGACGAAATGAAGCCATCGGAGGGTGGTACAGCCGTACGGTACGGGCGGACTCCACCCGTACCAGTAGTCGTTAAGCCTTCTAAACTCTACAGTGTTTTGGTTGTCATTTCTTCATACAGACTCTGATTGAGGTGTTCTTTGGCTTGTTAGATTTGTATGGACAAGGGCTACAACACCATGGCATTGGATATTAATTTGGAGTTGATGGAAAAATCTACCTTTTCATCCTCTTAAATGGCTAAGTCTGGTGCCTGTAACTCCTCCATATTGAATCCTCTTGGCTCCTTTTATCCATGATTGTTCATAGCACCTACACACAAATCAAAGACAAGAAAAAGGTAATAATATCCTAATAAAACTACGAATGTGCAAAGTCCATGTGTAAATGAATGAGAACAAGTAATCATACATAATAGGCATAATTGTAGATAGATGTAGCATGTAATGAGTGACAATATGAATAATTTATATACTTAAATACGCCTCAATTTTGGACTCATCAACTTCCCTAATATAGACTCTTGCTCATCCCTGGGCAAGATGGTGGATTATGGACAAGGTCATCATGTTCATGAGACACGAGTCGATACCTTAAATGAGGCAAAATTGAAACAAAAGTATAATATAGAATGTAGAAGATCAATGCCTTGTATCCTTATTTTCTCTATAAGATTAAAGTAAGAAATACCATATTAATACAAGGCAACACAAGCTTAGTTATGTCAATCTAGAAAAGATCAATTAAAACTTCAATGCTCCATGTAAAAAATGAATCTAGCTTTAAAAGCAAACTCGTGATCCTCCTATTGTGTCTTTTATGTTTTGTATCTCCTCACTTTTGTAAAGTAAGGGCTTCAATAAGAATATGAATTCACTTACGGTTGCCAGTCATATACGTCCAACACTTCATCCATTTGAAAGGCTCATCAAAGTCAGAGAGATGACAAGAACACTATACAAGCTTCGGTAAATCAAGACAATCAAAGTAGAGTTTAATATAAGTATAAATAATTAGAAGTGTAACAATCAATCCAATTCTTCTAGTTAACTCTCAGCTTTCCAAGGAACACTAGGATGTTTTAATAGCAAAATTGAGTAAGAGAGTTCATGTGCTAAGTAGCATAACAGTGAAGTGTCTTATTAACACCTATATCAGTAAATCAAGGCTATCAAAACACTTCTAATCCAATCATTTTCTTTCAAGAAAATTCATAAAGTAGTAATGAGACCATGCCAAGGACTTGTTATGTGGATCTTCATATTTTGTATTCCTTCTTTGAAGGATGATTATCAACAAGGATCGTTGAGTGATTATTTTTAAACAATGGTTTGCACAACCTTTGAGAGTACCAATACTTTTGCCCATACGATGACACTTATGCCACCTATGTCGTTAACTCATAGCCAAATTCAGGGGTTATACCTTAGATCGTTTGTAGGCTAGCAGAGTTGTTGGCATCCTGAGGTGTGCATCAAAAACATAGAACTCTTTAAATAGTATCACAGGTTGATCTACAAGGTTAGCTTTGGAATGTAATCACAATTACCACTAGACTTCATTTCAATCAAACAACTCCTTTTAAGAGTGTCATCAAGTCTATCAAAACATCTATGGGGTTAAGTATCTTCAAAGGTAAACTCTAAAGACAATCACTCATCAAACAAGTCATAAATTTTAGACTTTTTCTTGTTGTACTTGTTTGGCAATATTATTTCAAAGGCAAGACTCGGTTAGCTAAAAGAACTAGAGCAAAAGCTTTCACAACTAACCATTCATTCAAATAAAAAGCTTTACTCTAACTAATTTTAATTACTCCCACTAGCAAGGAATCTTAACAAATCAACCAACTAAGATAAAAAACTCAAACTTCAATAGTGGGATACTTAGGATTTAAGTGTAGAAATCATGGCAACGTATTCTAGAGGATCACAAAGTTCTTATCATGCTGGATAAAGATTTTAATATAGTGAATAAAAGCTCTAACTCAACTCTTATGAATCCTAAAAAAAGCAAGTGCACCCATTATATAAACATGAAACACAACTTACCTAAGCAAGGATTCAAAAATAGTGCGATATATGATTGCACAAAAATTTTCATCGAACAAGAACATTGCACAAGACTCTACAAATGCAGAAGTAACTTCCCCAAGCTAGAACTTTTGTAACAAACAAACTTGAATAGATTACCATGAGAAAAGAGACAATGCAGTTATCAAAAGAGAGTGTGAGAAGTGGTTACCTCCCCAAGCTTGAATAAAGCCAGGGTGACACATTTTACCGTTGAGGTACGAATAACCTCACTTTTAATGGACATGGACCTTTGGGTCAACAAATACTTCCTTGTTGAAAAGTTGAGTTGAAACAACCAAGTGGCTTATGCAAGTATTTGAATGGTTGGCACAAACCATGCATGTCATCACACAAGTTTCAAATCCCTGCGAAAATAACAAACAAAGTAAAAGCAAATGATCCAGTGTATGAACGGAGTTTGTTCACCCAACCGCAAGAAGAAAAATAAAAGAAACATGAAACACTATAGAGAATTATAGGCTAGGGAGTTTCGAAGGTTGGTAAAATAAAATGAAGTACAAAGGAACATGTAGAAGGTAACCCACTAACCTGAGATTGTCGAAAAAAAAGATTCGAGGGGTCGTAACATTTTTGTACTTGTCCCTGCCCTCACTTCGTGGTGCTGCTCCTTGGTACATGCGCGTGGTACGGATGGACTCTTCTCGTACTGCACCTCGTCTTCTCTTTTTTTGAAGGAGACTGTCAAAGTTGGTACGACCGGGTGGTACGGGCGGGATGCGCCTGTACGGGTGGTCGTTATAGCCTCTGGGTTGTCTCCATGTTTCTTTTGCTTGGCAACAAGGTCAGTACGGGCGGACGGTACAGACGCATCCCACCATACTGGTGCTCATTAAGCTTGTAGTCACTTTTCTAGAAAATTTTCTGCTCCTTCCGATTTGTCACATGAGTGGTATGGGCACGCGGTACGGATGGGTTCACCCGTACTTCTGCTCGTTTAGCTCCCTGTGAGCTCCAGAACAAGTTATTTTCTTTGAAAATTTTATTATAGACCTGAAACGTTAGTCCAGCAACCAAACAAAGCAAACATATATTTTTATTTAGAAGATTTAATCAAGACATGCAACACATGATTAGAGCAACAAATAATTCTACCTATCGAAAAATAGTCCCAATCCAACTCTTACAGGAAATCATGCATAAATATACAAGGACCAATGCAACATGAATGCAACTAGAATCAAGACACAAAATTAATAAAGACACCTAAAAACTTCCAGGTTGCCTCCTGGGAAGCACTTTCTTTAAAGCCATATAGCCAGGCTTAGATACTCCATTAAATCATCCACCTGGATCCCAGGGATATCAATTAGAGGTGTACTTGTACTTACCTCTAGCACAGGGTTGGAGCATCTCATAGTAGAGTGCGATCAAAGTCGTACCCTCTTGCGGTGCATAGGCATCATGTAGATGAATATGTTCTTGCTTCCAAGCGAGCGTGCATTGATACGTCCAAAATGTATCTACTTTCCCGAACACTTTTGCTATTGTTTCTCCTCTAAACTTGTGTGATTTGGATACAACTAACACGGACTGACGCTGTTTTCAGCAGAATTACCTTGGTGTCTAGTTTTTGTGTAGAAAATCAACTATCAGGAAAAATCCTAGAAAATATGCCAAACATTCTATTTCACCAGAAGACTCACGGAGCCAGAAGACGAGACGGAGGAGGGCCACGAGGGGCCCACACCCCCTGGCCACGCGGGCCAGCCCAGGCCATGTCAGGGAGGGGTGTGACCGCCTCGGGCACCCCCGCCCTCCCTCTTCACCTATAAGATGCCCCTTGTCCTAAAAACCGAGGGGGTTCGACGTTTTTTCAGATAGAGTTCCACTGTGTTGCCACCACCAGAAACCGTGATTCAGAACCAAAAACTCCGTTCTAGCACCCTGCCGGGACAGGGAATTAGAGGAGATCATCTCCATCATTGTCACTATCGCTTCTCCATCAACCATCCATGATTCCCCCATCCATGAGTGAGTAAGCCCCTGTTGTAGGCTATGGGGATGGTAGGGATTGGATGGGATCATTCATGTAATGGCATCAGATTGTTAGGGCATGGCGCCTAGTATCTATTATTAGTACTTTTTGACTTTGTTGCAACTTGTTATGCTTAATGCTTGTCACTAGAGCCCGAGTGCCATGATTTCAGATCTGAACATGTTATTGATTCATGATGATAGTATTGTTTATGATCTTACCTGCAAGTTGTATACACATATTGTTGTCCGGAACCAAAGTCCCCGAAGTGACAATAATCGGGATAACCAAAGGGAATGGCTTTGATGTGAGGATCACATGTGTTCATGGAGTGTTAATGCTTTGCTCCGGTGCTCTATTAAAAGGAGCACCTTAATTGCCAGTAGTTCCATTGAGGCCCCGCTGCAAACGGGCTGGCAGGACAAAAGATGTTGTGCAAGTTCTCATTACGAGCACGTATGACTATATATAAAACACATGCCTATGATTATTTAGTAGTACTTGGATGCTTTATCTTATTTATCTGTAAATGCCCTTTATCTTGATTGCTATATGAATTGTATTGTCCATGCAACACCCGTCCATCCATCCATATGCCTACCGGCTACCGCGCATTAATCCTACTTTTTACTGCAATTGTTACTATTGTCTCTACTTTTACTACTGCTATTACTTTGCTATTGCTACTACAAAACTGTTGCTACTGATAAACTTCCGCGAGCAAGATTGTTTCCAGGTGCAGCTGAATTGACAACTCAGTTGTTAAGGCTTATAAATATTCTTTGGCTCCCCTTGTGTCAAATCAATAAATTGGGTTTTACTTCCCTCGAAGACTATTGCGATCCCCTATACTTGTGGGTCATCAAGACTATTTTCTGGCGCCGTTGCCGGGGAGCATAGCTCTATTTATCAAGTTCACTTGGAATCACTATTGTTCGCGGCCATCCATTCATCATGGGTAAATCTCGTGATGGAAAGGTTCCTATTTTACTATCCACTACAAGGAGAGGTACAGTTCTAAACACCTCTGTTGCTCTTGATTCACCATCTGTGATGAGTAAGTTCCTTACACCACCACATACACATGCTACACATACTGCTACTACTGCTGAATCTGAAACTTCTGATACTTATGATGCTGCTTCTACTATGCTTGATAAGAGTGGTTCATTAGGTCCTTTCCTAGATGCTACGATTGCTAGAACTATAGCTGGAAACACTGAAACTCCTAATGAAGATACTACTACACCTGTCAGTTCACCTGAGTCTATAGAGAGCTATGGTATTGAAGACGGATATATAGAAATGAATGATGAATTTATTAAAGAATGTCAAAATACTCATGGTAAAAGTGCTATTAAGAGTCTCCTTGAGAGGAGTACTATAAAACCCAAATTATCTCCTAATGACAAGTTTGCTACATCTCCCATAAACATTAAAGATAAAGACTAGATTTCTCTCTTGATTTATCTTACATAACCATTGTTGAGAAATAACCTTTTGTGGGACTAAGAATGAAAGTGTTGTAACACATATGGCTGAGCTTTCTACCATGAGTGGCCTATTTTCTAATGATATTAAGATGCACACCTACTTTGTTGCTAATTTTTTCCCCTTTTCACTGAAGGGAGAAGCTAAGGCTTGGTTTAATAATTTACCTCCTGGATCTATTGATAGCCCTGATTGCTTGATTAGTACTTTCCTTCAAAAATATTTCCCTCCTAGTGCTAGACATGCCATTTTGCAGGAACTTTTTGATTTTAAACAGGGAGAAAAGGAGATATTGCCTGAATCATGGGCAAGGTTTTGTGCTTTGATTCATGCACAAGATGGATGTCCATTACCTAAGAATGAGCTTCTTAATATATATTATAATGGACTAACTGAAGAATCTAGGACATACCTGGATAGTTGTGCTGATTGTGTTTTCAGGAATAGAACTCCCAAAGAAGGAATTAATGGCTAAAATAAGCAAGAATTATGATGACTGGACTCCACCTTACCCAACTACGCCTGAGACAACTACACCTGAGTTAACTGTGCCTGAGCCAACACCAACATCAAAGAAAAGAGGAGTTATTGAACTAAATGATGAAGTGATGAAGGAAGCCAAGAAATTTCTCAAGGAGAAGGGTATTAAAGCCGAAGACATGAAGAATTTACCTCCTATAGAAGAATTATGTAAGCCAATCTCCCACTCATCCACTATTGAGGTATGCTCTCTCCAACATTTTGATGAAGGTGATATTCCTTATTCTAAACCTCCTGATCAATGCTTAGAAGAATTTGATATTTTTATTGTTAAGCAAGATAATTTTAATAAATGGGTGCAAAATCATTTAATGGAAAACTCTAGAGCTATTATTGCATTAAAGGATATTGTGGAAAGGACCTCTAATGATGTTAAAATGCTTGTTAAACATTTCCAAATGGTTCAAACTCAAATTGATTAGCTTATTAAAGTACAAAAAGATTTGTTAGTAAATGCTGCTAAAGGAAAACATGCCTATGAAATTAGAACTAGAAGTTGTGCTGCCACCCAGGATCCTCTATATCCTGAGGGGCATCCTAAAAGAATTGAGCAGGATTCTCAACAAATTGAAAATAGAGGTACTTCTTCTAAGAAAAGGAAAAAGAAACATAAAACTATTATAGAATCTTCTGAACCTGCTAAAGATCCTAATAGTATATCTGTCTCTGATGCTAAAACTGAAAGTGGTAATGAGGAAAATGATGCTCCTGATAAAGAAAAAGTTGAACAAGAACCTGAAAAGCACACTAAGAATACTAAATACACTAAAGAATATTTTGTTGCTAAGAAACATGGTAGTGAAAGAGAGCCTTGGGTCCAAAAACCTATGCCTTTCCCTGATAAGAAACACAAGTCAAAGGAAGACGAACATTATAACAAGTTTTGTGAGTGGATGAAACCTTTATTCTTGCAAATTTCTTTGACTGATGCTATTAAATTGCCTCCTTATTCAAAGTATATGAAGGATATTATCTCTAATAAAAGGAAGATCCCTAATGAAGAAATATCTACTTTGCTTGCTAATTATTCCTTTAATGGTAAGGTTCCAAAGAAACTTGGAGATCCAGGGATTCCAACTATTCCATGTTCTATTAAAAATAGCTATGTTAGAACTGCTTTGTGTGATTTGGGAGAAGGAGTTAGTGTTATGCCTTTTTCTCTCTATAAGAGACTTCAATTGGAAAAATTAATACCAACTGATATATCTTTGCAAATGGCTGATAAATCTACTACTATTCCTGTTGGAATATGTGAGGATGTTCCTGTTCAAGTGGCTCATAATTGCTTGATATTAACTGACTTTGTTGTGCTTGAAATGCCTGAAGATGATAATATGTCTATTATTCTTGGGAGACCTTTTCTTAATACTGCAGGAGCTGTTATTAATTGTAATCAAGGAAAGGTAACTTTTAGTGTTAATGACAAGGAGCATATTGTTTATTTCCCCAAGAAGATTGATAGGACTTATGGCTTAAATTCAATTGAACATGTTGAGGGCATCCAAGTTGGAGAAATATATTGTCCCATACCACGAGAAAAATATGAAACTATTATGATTGGGACCATTGTTATCAAGGTTGAGGTAACATAATCATTTAGTGGAATACAAAGTTTTGTCTCATATAAAATTGTTTTGGTAACAAGACCTGATCAACCTTGTTAACAAAGGGATTTTAATGAACAAAACAATGTTTTCACCATGATTATCTTTGCTTACTTTTATTCTATCCATTTAAAGTTTTTTGCTTTCACTTAGTTTACTTTTATGTTGCTAGTTGTTTGCATATTAGAGTGTCTTAGAACTTCTGAAGTTTTAGTTTTGTTTTGTTATTGCATCATTCCAATATCATTTTTATTCTAGAAATTCATTCATCAATACCTAAAATTGCTAAAAAATAAAGTGTCTCAAAAAATTCCGGAAAATTCATAGTAAATGTTTACGTCAAAAATGGGACAGAGAAGTACGTGGAGTGACCCAGGGGGCCCACCAGGCAGGCACACCACCTGGTGGCGCGGCCACACCAGGGGCGCACTTGGCCATGGTGTGGGCCACCCCTGGCCCTCCACTTACTCTCTCACTTGCCACTTCTTTCTCTCTCCCAAGAAAACACCAGTTCATTGCTCATACTCGTGTTCCTGCTGTTCTTGCTCGCGATTTTCGATCTCTTTGCTCAACCCTTCTTTGCTTCTGAAATTTAGAGCATTGTTCTCCGGTATGTGACTCCTCTGCTTGTCCAAGTAGATTTGTGATTAGTGGTTTATATCTTGAGTATTTTGCTACTGTAGGTGACAGGTTATGTGAGCTTGTAAGCTTGTTCAATGCTTAGAAAAATTGTTTTGATGCATTTTTAGGCCTCTTACAAGTCCCTATAAGTAGTTCCTTTCATTATGTAATCACTTTGCAATCACTTGTATGATGGTTTTCTAAAATTTCAGAAAATAAGATGAATGAACACCAGCTCAACCAACATGAATTAAGGGTGCCTGCGGTTATGAAGGTTCACCATGAGGAGGAAGTCTCTCCTTCTATCTATCCATGCCCTGAATTCATGAGGGCTGCATGGATTTCTCAAGATTTCCATACTTTAATCTCTAATGCAGGATTGGAGCATTTTGTGGGAGAAGAACCTTACCAATATGTGAAACTAACAATGTCTATGGTGCAAGATTTTCGATTTAGTTGCTCCTTGCCTAACCCTATGGTTCACTACAAAATTTACAATATAGCTGTCGACCTTCCTTTTGATGATTTTTGTGTAGCTATTAGAGTACCACAGTGGGGTTCGTGTGAAAGTATTAGAGAGAGGCCTACACCACTCATGGACTTGTATGCAGAGATTTGCCAAGGAAGCAGCTTCTCAAAGGAGAGTGGTAAAATTCGCAATATTCATCTCCTGTCTATTCGTTACTTTGCCTACTTTATTGCCAAGTGCGTTCTCGCTAGGAAAACTGCTAGCAAATTATCCTCATATGATCTAGCCTTCATCTCAGCTGCTTTGAAACGAGACAGGACTTATAATTTGGGTGCCTTGATAGCTTTCTGTCTTGCTACTAACCGCGAGAAAGGTGGAATTTGTGGAGGTATCATCGCCTCTCGTTTATTAGCTTTGCATGGTGTAGCGCCTCATCATTTAGACCTACAATTTCCCATAGAGAGGCTTGACCTTAATTCCATGATACAACATAAATTCGTTTCTTCTTGGGCTAATTTGAGTGATTTGTCTTATGAAATAACCTTTCTCAAGGCTAGTTGGAGAAGGGGTAAGTCCGAGCATGTTTTTCTTTTGCCTGCACCTGTTTTGTTTAACCTTGAAGCCAGGGTAGGATGGTCACTCACTGAGGAAGAGCTTGATACATATCTGGGGGAGCTCTCCCAGCAAGAGCAAGATACTGGAAGGGAGGTTACAGATGATTCGGTCCAGCCCTCGAATGAGGGGGAGTCTTTGTATCAGCAGCCTATGATTGGGGAGCTTCTGCTTCGCAAGGGCCTAACCACGATCATTCTTATGGTGACCCACCGGCTTGGAGTTCCTACCCGCGTTGGGCCAAAAGCCTAAGCTTGGGGGAGGTATACCGACATCACACTCATCTACTTATCATGTTTAGTCGGTTCTTTGCATATCCATGTTTCGCTTTCTTTTTAGTTTTTGTTCTTTCTTTATTTCTTCTTTCCAAAACACAAAAAGACCAAAAATATTTTTGTTTTTCTCTTTGTTTGCTTCTTTTTCTTTTAGCCTTGGTTTGCTTCATCCTTTTTAGCTTTGTTTTGATTATTCGAAAAACCCCAAAAGATTTCGCTTTGCTTGTTCTTCCTTTTGGTTCTTGTTTTAAAAATCAAAAAACCCAAAAATATTTGTTGTTCTTCTCTGGTTTTGTAAAGTTCGTTGTAGGGTTTGGCGGTCCTCAATGACTCCATGGAGTTTGGTTATTCTTATTATTCAAGCCACATAAGTGAAAGGCAATGATGATTCATGACAACTCGAGGTGTGGTAAGAGGCTGGTATGAACTCTATTTGTTTTCATTTTTGTACATATACTCATCATTGTGAGCATGCTTAGTCAGTTCGTGTAAGGTCTATGTTATTTAATGGATGCTTAGTAGTTTTTGCTCTCCTATGATTAGCTCTAGCTCGCTAATGGTTTGTAGCATGCCATATACATGTTTTCTTGCATTGTTCTATTCATAACTTGGTATGACATTGTGGCATCCTCTTCTGAATGTTCTATTTGAATCGACTTGGCACATGCTCACACATGCATATGACTAAACGAAAAGTCAGTTAAGCCTCGATGATTTATTCTGCCTCAGAGTTCTTGTGTCACTTTTATGCCACTATTAATTTTGTTTTGTCGCAAGCATGATTATGACAGTTACTTCTCTCTCAATTGTCGCTCCCTTTATTTTTGCTAGCCTTCACTTGTGCTAAGTATAACCTTACTCGTGCATCCAACTCCCTAAAACCAAAGTTGTCAAAAAAGAGTCCACCATATCTACCTATTAGCATCATTGTTGTTCCTTGCATATTTATTATGCGATGTTTTATTCCATATAAGGATGTTTGCTTGTTATGTGAAAATTAGTTAGTAAAGCTCTCACAAACTTGATGGCACACTTTACTTTCTTGAACTTAATAAACCTGAACCATTGTGCCCATCTATGTTGCGTATATGCTTGCGCTTTATAAGTTGAGAATTAGAAGAACCATGTTACCATGGGGAAAGCTTTCAACATTGCACTTTATTTGGTTGATATCATGTTCTTTTGCTTATGGATCCCAGCAGTGTGAAATAAAAGGGGAGCTTGTAAGCTCATGGAGTTTGTATATGAGTTAGAGAAACGCCTAGGACGCTAGCCTAAGCCATGCCTAATCATGGTGGAAACTTGCAGCATAACCATAGTGAGCAATCTGTGAAGCATCCTCAATAAAAACCTATGCAAATAGCAAATAAAAAGATCGCTGAGATGCTCATTGTCTGCTTGCCTTGTCATTTTGATATGGGAAAGCTCCTGTATCATGGGGCAAGGGGTACCCCGTTGGCGGTTCTCTATGATACACATGTATTTACAATGATAAGGACTTACTCGTGACTAAAGTTGAGTAGCATGAGGTCCAGTCTTCGTAAGTAAGGGGCATGAGATTTTCAACTTATAACTTGTTAAGCATATCCTCATATCTGTTCACTCTAACCTTAATCACCTAAAGATGCTTATGATAGGGGCAATGAGAGCTCAAAGCTAATGAGTATCATACTTTCAACATTTGGAAGCCTTTCAAACTTTTCAAATATTTTCTTTCACTCTTATGTTGAGTCACCATTTATTCTTTGAGCACCTTCCCGAGAGCATAACTGTCATTCTTAGTATAATTTGCTTGTCCCAAAACACGGTTAATTATGACATAACTATGACACTTGTATCTTTGATATTTTTATTTCTAGTCTTCACTTAAACTTCAGAGGTGCCTTGGCATTTATGTTTTGCTCCAAATAAAGGCAAGCGAGATACCACTTTATCATACCTTCTTATGAGCATTACAATCCTGCATATGCTTATGTGTCATGTTACTTATTATTTTTGAGTTGGAACCTCTTCATAGCTTGCATGACCATTAGGTAGCCTTATTTGCATACTCCTTATTATGAATTATCTAAGTACTTGATCATATGCTGAGAATATATACATCTTATGAAGCAAATGTGTTCGTGAAAGTTTCTTTTATCGCACTCAATTTTCAGCTGAATTGCTTGAGGATAAGCAATAAGCTAAGCTTGGGGGGAGTTGATACGTCCAAAACGTATATACTTTGCCGAACACTTTTGCTATTGTTTCTCCTCTAAACTTGTGTGATTTGGATACAACTAACACGGACTAACGCTATTTTCAGCAGAATTACCTTGGTGTCTAGTTTTTGTGCAGAAAATCAACTATCAGGAAAAATTCCAGAAAATATGCCAAAAATCCTATTTCACCAGAAGACTCACAGAGCCAGAAGACGAGACGGAGGAGGGCCACGAGGTGCCCACACCCCTTGGCCGCGTAGGCCAGCCCAGGCCGCGCCAGGGAGGGGTGTGGCCACCTCGGGCACCCCCTCGGCCTCCCTCTTCGCCTATAAGATTCCCCTTGACCTAAAAACCGAGGGGGGTTCGACGTTTTTCTAGATAGACTTCCACTGTGCCGCCACCACCAGAAACCGTGATTCAGAACCAGAAACTCCGTTCTGGCACCCTGCCGGGACGGGGAATTGGAGGAGATCATCGCCATCATCGTCACCATCGCTTCTCCATCAACCATTCATGATTTCCCCATCCATGAGTGAGTAATCCCTAATACATTGCAAATGTATCTATAATTTTTGATGTTCCATGCTTGGTTTTATCTACTTTCTTGTGTTTTGTTCCAACTTTGGAGTACTTTTCACATGATTTCTTGGACTAACCTATTAACAAGATGCCACAGTGCCAGTTGCCTGTTTTCTGCTATTTTTGGTTCCAGGAAGTTAGAAAATGAATATTCTCGGAATTGGACGGGACAAAAGCCAAAGTTACTATTTTCCCGGAAGACTCATGGAGCCAGAAGGAGAGTCGGAGAGGGGCCACAGGGTGGCCACACCACCCCATGGCGCGGGTCCACCTAGGCCGTGCCAGGGCATGGTGTGGTCCCCCTGGCCGCCCACCGACCTTGCCCTCTAGCCTATAAGAAGCCTCCCGAGGCATAAACCCTAGATAGTCAAGCCTCCAGCCACGAAAAGTTCCGCAACACCACCGCCACCGAAGGGGAGATTCGGGGGACAAAAAGTCTCTGTTCCGGCACCCTGCCGGGACAGGAAAGTGCCCCCGGAGCCCTCCATCGATCTCCACCGCCATCTCCATCACCATTGCTGATTCCCATGATGAGGAGGGAGTAGTTCTCTCTCGAGGCTAAGGGTTCTACCGGTAGCTATGTGTTCATCTCTCTCTCTATGCATGATCTTATTGAGATCATGAGCTTGTAATCTATAGATCTACCTTGCTACTCAAGTGCTTTAATAGATCTCTGCTCTCCCCATGTGTATGAAAGTGACAGCGTGCACACCATGGTGGCACTTAGGCTAGAGATTACAAATACTTGTTATGAGTTATATTTGGAGTTGGATGTCTTTATGAAATTGTGGTGTTTGTTGGACTCATCTAGTACTCAAGGTGACAGTGTGGGGTTTGCTAGATGGGAAAGGCTTACTTTGAGGTGTGCTGTTATAGCCCTACCATGGATTAGAGTGTCCAACCGGAGAGTAGTTCAGAGTAGTATCATAAAGATAATATATCTATATGAGAGTGTTCACTAGTGAAAGTATGATCCCTAGGCCTTGTTTCTAAGCATTGATACACCGTTTACAATTAGATCTATTACATGTTTGCTTGCTTCTATCTTTATTTCAGTTTTACTATAGTCTTTTCCACGCCATCAAGCTATTCTCTATCACCGTTACCACTTATAATTATCTATACCACTTGTATTTCACTATCTCTTCGCCGAAATAGTGCACCTATACACCTGATAAGTGTATTGGGTGTGTTGGGGACACAAGAGACTTCTTGTATCTTGATTGCAGGGTTGCTTGAGAGGGGATACCTTTGACCACTTCCTCCCTGAGTTCGATAAACCTTGGGTGATCCACTTAAGGGAAAACTTGCTGCTGTTCTACAAACCTCTGCACTTGGAGGCCCAACAACTGTCTACAAGAATAGAAGTGCGTAGACATCAATCCCCCGTTGTAGGCTATGGGGATGGTAGGGATTGGATGAGATCACTCATGTAATGGCATCAGATTGTTAGGGCATGGTGCCTAGTATCTATTATTAGTACTTTTTGACTTTGTTGCAACTTGTTATGCTTAATGCTTGTCACTAGGGCCCGAGTGCCATGATTTCAGATCTGAACATGTTATTGATTCATGATGATAGTATTGTTTATGATCTTACCGACAAGTTGTATACACATATTGTTGTCCGGAACCAAAGGCCTCTAAGTGACAATAATCGGGATAACTAGAGGGAATGGCTTTGATGTGAGGATCACATGTGTTGATGGAGTGTTAATGCTTTGCTCCGGTGCTCTATTAAAAGGAGCACCTGAATTGCCAGTAGTTCCCTTGAGGCCCCGCTGCAAACGGGCTGGCAAGACAAAAGATGTTGTGCAAGTTCTCATTACGAGCACACATGACTATATATGGAACACATGCCTATGATTATTTAGTACTTGGATGCTTTATCTTATTTATCTGCAAATGCCCTTTATCTTGATTGCTATATGAATTGTCTTGTCCATGCAACGCTTGTCCGTCCATCCCTATGCCTACCGTACTTTAATCCTACTATTTACTGCAAATGTTACTATTGTCTCTACTTTTAGGAGTTGGATGCACGAGTGGAACTCATACTTGGTTGTGGAGGCTAGCAAAAGACTGGGAGCGACAAACTAAGAGAGCAATAATAGCCATAATCATGCAGAGCGACAAAACATCATTGATCAAAGCATAAAGTGATACTACAAGTTGAAAACTAAAGGATCATAAAGGCTATGGTGACTTGAGATAGTCATAACATGGTGTGAGCATGCGCCAAGTCAACCCAAATAAAGCATCAAAGGAGAATACCACAATACTATGCTTTAATATGCTAAAACAACACATGATTCATCCAAGGCACATTAAGCAATCTCAATTGTTTATAACAAGTCATGCTACAACAAAGAATACTAAGCATAAAGCAAAAACAATATCAAGTCATGGCATGACAAAGCATAGGCCACAGTCAAAAACAAGCTCTCTTTACCACATAAGCATGAACTTTCCTACTCTTTTCCAATCCAAACCAAACTATTTGAAAACCAATGTATGAAAGAGGGGGTCCAACCAATTTATTCAGCAAACTAAGAAAACAAAAGCAAACAAAAATCCAAAATGAAAACAAAGAAGAAGACGCTCCAAGAACAACACAACTGTGCATGAAACAATAAAACTGAAGCGTTTGGAAGGAACCTGGGATTTTTATTAATGAAGAGGGGGATGCCTTGGGCACCCCCAAGATTTGACGCTTGTACTTCTTGGATATTTCTTGGGGTGACACGCGTGACATCCCCAAGCTTGAGCTTTAGTCCATCATTCATCTCATTACTCATTCCTTCCATACACCTGAAATTTTTCCTTCATACAAAACTTCACACAATCTTTATTAGCAACATTAGTGCACTCAAGGTAATAAGTCTTAAGGTTCAGTTCTAACACCAAGAAAACTTCCATTAGAACACTAGCTACTGAATCACTTCCCTCAAAAAGCTCAATTCCCCAAAAGAACTCAAAAAGGAACCAACAAGAAGCAAATGCAGAAAATGGCAGAAATCTGTCAAAACAGACCAGCATGTAAATACGAATTTTTTCGAAGACCTTCTGTTGCTCAAAGCAAAAAGTGTTGAACTAACGGAAGTTAGATAACAACCTGGGGCAGAAGCACAAAAATTCATGCCTCGAAAGGACGTACAGAGATTTTACACGAATTTTTATGGTGAAGCACAGAAATCTGTTTCGGCACAGCAACTTTCCCAATCATTACTTCTCTCTGATTAGAGGTTACTCTTAGCACAAAAAGCAAATAAAAAGGATAAGGAGCGGTTATTACTGAAGTAATAACTTTCAGGACTCATCTAAAACTTTTGGATTATCTCCCAATAAGTACTTTTCTTTAACGCCTTTAAGTTAGGCATAAGAAGCAAGAAAGAATCAAGTGTTCTCAAATGAAGAAGCATTAAGATTAATACCAGAAATATCTTCAACAAGGCAAGGTATATCATCCAAATAAGTTCTAGAGGATCCTCTCTCAATGCTCTTGGGTTCACTATTTTCATCAAAAGGGTTTTTAGGAACAATCTAAACAAGATTCTTTTCTATTGCTTCATGTATTGCTACTAGTTTAAAGGGTATTGGTATCTTAGGTTCCTCCCCATTAGGTTCGGTTTTGTTCATCTTTTCTCGTGTACCAACAACATCTACACATGAGCCTAGCATATCGAAACGTTCAAAGACTTTTCTAGCTTCCTTGGCAACATCATAGAACTCCTTAAACAAAGTTTCTAGAATAAAATCCCTCTTTTCAAGGTCCTCAATTTCTTTAAGCTTAAGAAACATTACTTGCATTAAGGGGTTGAGGTTAACAAACCTGGCTTCTAACATGTGAATTAAATAAGCTGCAGCCATCTCATAGTTTGGAGCAAGTTCTGCAAGGGATCTATCCTTAGTATCTTCATGCTTACTAACATGATTAAAGAATTCTTCAATATTATATTTCCCAATTATAGAACCACTACCAATTGAAAGTTCTTTCAGGGTGAATTTAGGGATCAACATGGTGAGCTAAGGAAGAGGCAACAACTAAAGGAGACTTAATTTTCGTGTGTTTTTGATAAAGAAAGCAAACTAGTAAAACTATTTTTTGTGTGTTTCTGATAAAGAAACAAGCAAACAAAGCAAAAGAAAACTAAGCAACACAAAAATAACAAAGTAAAGAGATTGGTTATGAGGGACTCCCCTTGTGAAGGAGTCCTTGACTCCCCGGCAACGGCGCCATAAAAGCTTTGCTTGTTGGCTCAGTGTTGATGTAGAGCTCGTTGGGGAACCCCAAGAGGAAGGTATGATGAGCACAACAGCAAGTTTTCCCTCAGTATGAAACCAAGGTTTAATCGAACCAGTAGGAGCAAGGAAACACCCCAAAGGTGTTGCTAGCTGAGCCTTGGCAGGGCGCACTACCGGTGCTAGTAGCAACATGGAGACCTGCACAACGCAACCATAGAACTTTGTCCCCAACTTGCGATGAGGTTGTCAATCTCACCGGTTTTGTTGAAAACAAAGGATTAAACATATCGAATGGAAAGAAGTAATAATTTGTAGAAAGTAAACACAAAGCAGTAAACAGTTTGTAGATTGTATGTAAAAGAAAGGACTGGGATCCATAGTTCACTAGAGGTGGCTCTCCTTAAGATAGATAACATGCTGGGTGAACAAATTACAATGGGGCAATTGACAAACATCGAGAAAGCAATACATGCATATACTAGTCATCTTGACTCCTTTGGAACTTGATTGGGCATTACAACATTATACATAGGCCGCCATCCAACTGCATCTATGGCTAATAATCCACCTTCAGGTTATCTTCCGAACCCCCTCCAGTATTAAGTTGCAAGCAACAGATTATTGCTTTACGAATTGCGTGTAATGTAAACTATACGATTGTTCTATGAACAAAGGATTGTTGTTTTCTCCCTAGTAGCAACAACACATCTAGTACCTTAGAGATTTCTGTCACTTCCCTAGATTACCAGAGGCATGAACCCACTATCGAGCGTAAATACTAACTCTTGGAGTTGCTAGCATCTACTTGGCCAAGATAGCTACTAACAACGGAAAGCATGCAAGATCACAAATAACAAATACATGATAGAATCAATAATCAATCTGAAATAGCATCTCAATATCCATCGGATCCCATAAACACAACATGCAGAATTACAAATAGATGATCTTGATCATGAACGGAGCTCACAAGATCTAGACATGAAAGCACAAAGGAGGAGAACCAGCCATATAGCTACTACATGGACCCGTAGTCCAGAGATGAACTACTCACGCATCATACCGGAGGCTTGCATGATGATGAAGAAGTCCTCCAGGGTGAATTCCCCTCTCCGGTAGGGTGCTGGGAAGAGCTTCAGATCCCTCCCGATCTAGGGATGGAGATGATGGCGGATACAGACTCTTTCGTGGATTTTTGATTGGGTACTTAGGGTTTTCGTCCTGAGGGCAATATATAGGAGGAAGGAGAGGCCTAGGGGGTGCTGGGGTCGGCCAGACCACCCCCTGGCGCGGGCTAGGCCTGGCCGCGCGGCCAGGTGGTATGGCCGTCCCCCAACCCTTCTCCGTCTCGTATTCTGGCATCTAATGACTTCCGGAAAAATAGGCACTTTGGCTTTTGTCCCGTCCAATTCCGAGAATATTCATTTTTTGACTTCCCTAGAACCAAAAATAGCAGAAAACAGGCAGCTGACACTGTGGCTCTTGTTAATAGGTTAGTCCAAGCAATCATATGGAAAGTACTCCAAAGTGTGGACAAAACACAAGAAAGTAGATAAAACCAAGCATGGAACATAAAAAATTATAGATACATTTGCAATGTATCACACTTCATAATATTCTTCCTTTACCATAGGGAGTAAATTAGGTCCCTGCATATTAGCATTGAAAGATTCATAGCAAGGTTCTATCTCTAGTACATCAATAGTAATGCTCTCCTCATGAGTGTCTAGGAACAAGGCCTCCATAGATAAATTACAATAAGTTTTAGCATTATAAGAATCATTACTAGAGAGAGAGGCATCATAAACAAATGTAATATTTGTAGTGTGCCAATCTTTGTCTACCTCACCTTTTTGTTGTTCCTCCTCTTTATATTGTGGTTCCTGCAAATGGTTATCTTCGGGCATTATGGTTTTAGACCGTGCCTTACTCTCTACCACAAGTGGATTATCACTAAGAAGTTCTTGGCAATAAGATTGTAACATTGGTAACAAGTTGGTAAGTTTCATATGAAGCATACTATCACTACTCTTTCTTATGATTGAATCTTTTGAGAGTAGATCATGGACACCTTTATAAACCAAATACTCTATGACTTCCACTCTAGTGTGAGCCACTAGGGACTCTTCAAGAGTAAAGGAACATTGAAAACTAAAGTGCCCAACTGCCATACCTTTATCACAAGGCTCATGATATGAATTACAAAAGGATTTTCACAACCATCTAGTAGATCATACAAGTTAAACAAATCCATACCAGCGGCAGTAGTATCTTCGCTGTGGTGTATATCCTCTTCTTCTTTCTTACGTGAGTCTTGCAAAAGCTTAATCTCTTCCGTGGCTATCCGCTTATGAGCAATCACTAATGCATCATCACAAAAGTTATCAATATAATAAGAGTATATAAGGTATACTATTCCATAGATCTTATCGTTTACTTCATCTTCCTTTTTTATATCACTCATGTGAGCTAACATCTCACAACAACCGGTAAAAATTACTCTCTCATAAACCTCCATATTAACAGAGAATTCGCAATTCCCATTATAAAGTGCTAATTTGATATCAACAGTATTATTCTTATGTTGATAATTAAAATGATCTTTGGATCCATAGTATACATAAGTAAAATTGTACGAGGTACATAATGTGGATGAATAGCTTTTCAACCAACTCACCCATTCTTCTAATAGCTTTTCCCTCATAATATAATATCCAAAAGTTCCAAATTTCTTCTCCTCTATTGAGAGCTTCATCTATTTAAAAATAGCAATCTCGGAAGACATGATTAGTAGCAAATGTTTTTATAGTTTTTCTTTTATAAATTTTTATAGGTTTTTGGTTTTATAATTTTTTTATTCTTTTCAAATAAGTAAAAGAAGTAAAAACTAATAAATAGAAATAACTTGAAACTCGTCAACAACTTTTAGTACAACAACAATAAATTAGCAACTAAGAATAAAGACCAAAAATGCTTAGCTCCCTAGCAACGGCGCTAGATCAATTGTAGCTAGTTTTTAAGTAAAGATATCAAACCCATAGAGAGCTATTGGTAAAGGTCTTTATGCCCCTTGTTACTATTCACTGAAGAGTACTTGTAAGCTATCTTTAATTCCAAGTAATAGTGTATACATAGTGTCTAGGAAGTGTTGTGGTTGAGGGGTTCTCAAGGAGTGTAGGATTCACCTGTAGCATGATACCATTATTCATAATTAAGATAATATACTTCTTGTGTCATGATATGTGTGGAGAGAGCTCTGTAATAAGATGTTCACTACAAGGCTCGTAGGAAGCCACTTTGTTGAGCCAAGAGTGAGGTCACCTCTAAATAACCATTGAGATGTATGAGAGCAATTACCCATACAAACCACCGAAATTAAGGGTTTCCCCGTGGATATCGTAATTAGCTTAGGGAGTCCCTCTTTATCCTCCTTTGATCGTGTAGGTTATGATCCGATGCCAATCTATCACGAGACCATTCTGGGTATGATCCCAAAACACGTCCGAACGATTTCTCCCTCCCTTTAGTCCCAAGGGCAAATGATATGTGGTCACTACACATACCATCTAAAGAGAGAGAGAGCGATCAACGACAAATCATAAATCTATCATAGATCGGCCAGTCATACGGACATAAGAATAGATCATCTTTATTCCAATTCATAATAGTGCTAGGGTTCCACCATATCTCCCCAAGAACAAGGCAACTACTCATAGATGAAGGGGATCAACATCATGGCAATTGTATGGATAAAATATGAAGGTATAATTGAATACAAGTGCAAATCCACAATAGAGATTGGACTACAACAAAGTAAACATAGGGGATTGATGTTGAAGACGATGTTGATGAAGATGGCGATGAAGATTGATGCGTAGCCCTTCAAGATGCAAGAATTCTCTCTACCTTGAGTGTATGGTAGTGTAGATATTGTGGCCGGTGGCTATGGAGGCGGAGGAGTGGCAAGGCTCCGCCCCTTTGGCGTATGTGGACTCTCCCTCTTGTTTTAGGGTTTCCCCTCTTTAAATAGGCATCTAGAGGTCGGTTTTGCGAACTGACGGAGATAGGGGCCGAATATGCCCATTGGTCCTTCACAAATGTTATTCCGTTTGACAAAACAAAGCTGTCGGAGTGTGGTACGGCCGTACGGTACGGGCGGGCTCTGCCCATACCAGTGGTCGTTAAGCCTTCTGAACTATGCAATGTTTTGGTCACCATTTCTTCATACAGACTCGGATTGACGTGTTTTTTTGGCTTGTTGGATTCGTATGAACGAGGGATACAACACCATGGACTTGGATATTCATTTGGAGTTGATAGGAAAATCCACTTTTTCCTCCTCTCAAATGGCTAAGTCTAGTGCCTACAACTCCTCCGTAATAAATCCTCTTGGCTCCTTTTATCCATGATTGTTCATAGCACCTACACACAAATCAAAGACAAGAAAAAGGTAATAAAATCCTAATAAAACTACGAATGTGCAAAGCCCATGTGAAAATATATGAGAACAAGTAATCATACATAATATGCATAATTGTAGATAGAAGTAGCATGTAATGAGTGACAATATGAAAATTTTAGGGCATGTTTGGTTGGCCCGATCTTTGTTTCTAGCACAGGGCCGGAATAAATAAGCACGTTTGATGTCTCGCGGTGTGTCGGGGATTTGGCCCGCACGGGTATTAAAGCAGGTCTTATCTTGGCTCTAGAGGAATGCCAAAATCGAGCGTTTCCACCGAGACAGGCCCTGGCGAGCACAAGGGGAGTAACGACATGGGCGGGGAGGCAGCGAGAGCCAAAAGATTCGCAGCACCATATGGCGCGAAAGGTAGTCTCACCTCCCTCTTATGCTACCACCTCTCGCTGGAAGACTAATCCCTCCCCCATTTTCCCCTTGTGCAGCGGCTTTGGTGGCAGCGGTGGTGATTTAGATCTCCGGCAGCAGCTGCTAAGCACACTCCGGCACTACCGAGCGTCTTTTGTTGGACTCTAGCATCTGCTGGCTCACAGATCTGTGGCGCCAACTTCTCCCCCGTCTTCTTCCCCAATTGCGGTAGGTCCTCGCCGTCCGCTACAATGAAGGTAAGAACCACACCCTCACTTGTTTACCTAGGTAGTTAGCTCGACATTTGGGGTAGTACATACATAGTGCTTAAGCAATGCCACTCTGTTTAGGGCCAACAATTGAAGGTTATCATCCAGGTAGCTGCTCTATTCGCTGTGATTCAGACATGGATGTTCCTGATCTATAGACGAGTGGCTGGTAGGAATAACATGCCGACAGTCAAATATGGTCCCCTGATGCAGCACGACAGAGAGAGGATGGCTAATCTGAACTACATCTACAACAACAATGTTGTGGAGACTATCGCCATGCTTAGGATGAGAAGAGCCCGATTTAACCATCTTGTGTAGACATTCAGGTCTAGGGGGTTGCTCAAGGACAACATCAACTGCTGTATCAAAGAACATGTGGCTCTGTTTATTCATGTACTAGGCCATAACCAGAGATTCCGAGTGATTCACAACACATGGAGGAGATCAACCGAGATAATTTCTCGGTATTTCCATCAGGTGTTGTATTGTGTTGGAGAACTCAGACAAGAGATGATCAAGCCACCATCTGGTCAAATCCCCGCGAAGTTACATGGCAACAGTCGATGGTTCCCCTTTTTCAAGGTGAGCAACTCTCTCATTTTCTGCGTTGGATGAGTGTATTAGACTGCCAACTAACAATCTTGTAATGCCAGGATTGTATTGAAGCAATTGATGGTACTCATGTCATGGCTAGAGTGTCGAAAGCTGAGTAGGCTGCATATAGGGGGAGGAAGCACTTCCCTAGTTAGAATGTGCTTTCCGCCGTTGATTTTGACATGAAGTTCACATATGTGCTTGCTGGGTGGGAAGGATCTGCACACGATACGACGATTCTAGCTGACAGCCTTAGCAGACCTGATGGACTCAAGCTCCCTGACGGCAAATTCTACCTTGCAGATGCCGGGTATGCCTGCTATCTTGGAATTCTGCCACCCTTCAGGTCAACAAGGTACCATCTCAATGAGTTCTCTACTAGGAACTACCCAAGGACTCTAGAAGAACTTTTTAACCTTAGGCACTCTAGCCTTAGAGTCACGGTTGAGAGCATTTACGCTGCTCCGAAGAGCAGGTTTACGATCCTTGATCAGAAGCCTTTCCACTCTTTCTCCACCCAAGTTAAACTTGTTCTTGCATGTTGAATTTTGCACAACTGGATCTTGCAATTCAGCACTGATGAGTACGTCCTGGCTGAGGAAGACGTAGTTCCTAACGACAACGACACTGACGGTGGCCATGGTGTTGCACAAAACGATAGTGCTGCTTGGAAGAACATGAGACAATAGTGGGCACTCGACATGTGAGTGACGAGAGGCAACTACAAGATCTGAAGAAGATGATGATGGTTTGTTGGTGAAGTTTGGCCTTGTGTTCCATGGACAACCCTTGATGTGGGTGTTAAACTGTCATTTTCTAGTAGCTAGGTAATATTGAGGCGAACTGTCATTTGCTAGTAGCTAGGTAACATTATCGTGAACTCATATTTTCTAGTAGCTAGGGTCGTAATTTGGTACTGCTAGTTTAATTTACCGCCTGTTTGAAACTGCTATTTCAGTTTTCTACCTATTTGGTATTATGTGGTAACATCACCAGCTGCGAGAAGTGGTGAGCGCATCACTTTGGCATGAGCAACCAAACATGCAGGTTTTTGCATCAAATAAGAGAAAATTATTTTCAATCAAACAACTTGCCAAAATTGTAGGAAAACTAGATATGGGCAACCAAACGAATTGCCAAACTTGTCCCAAGCCCAATCTCCCCTTAGGTAGCACCCGCCGAGCCAAGTAGGAAAAACAGGAAATTTAGGCCCGACCAACCAAACATGCCCTTATATACTTAAATACGCCTCAATTTTGGACTCATCAGATAGCAAGCTCAAGAAGGTCAACAGTGGAGGGGGAAATTTGCAAGAATGGGTAGGTAACCTTCGGGGAAGAAGGGCCCCTTATATAGGTCCTTCAAAATCCAACTGTTACAGCTCTGGAGCGCGTGGGACGAATATTCCGGCCAGTTTCCGGGTGGTATCCGATTTGGACATCTGAATGGCAACCACACGACTAAAATCTGAGATTTCTACGTGATACCAGAGTGTCCAGCATTTTCACCCTGGACATTCCGGCTAATGCAAAACTAACAAAAACAACAATACAAAAACAACCATAACTTTGTCATCTGGACTCCAATTTTGATGATCTTGGGCTCGTTTTAAAGAGGTCAAAAAGCTCTACAAGATCATACAGGGAACCATCATAGTCCATAAAGGGAGGATAGAATCAAATGATGAAAGGTTTAACCTGCCTATAAAAGACAACAGGGAAAACCTCCAATATTGAAAACACAATAGAGAATGCATATGAAATCCTTTTTTGATGAACTTGAGCTTGTCATGAAGATTAACACAAGCTCTAAATTGTCTCATGGATAAGAACCAAATAAGAACCAAGAAAGATGATGCCAAGTATGCAAAGGTTTGAGCTCTCTCCGAAGGATATGATCAAGTTACTCATTCGAGAGCCCCTCTTGATAGTACGGCTATCTATCCTATAAACCGGTCTCTAAACTAACACCACGAGGCTGATAAGAAGGAAACCCTATCAAGAACATACATTTGCCTTGAGCATATTCCACTTGAGCTTGATGACAATGATCTTGTCTACCTCAAGATGGAACACATTTCTTCATTGCTCTAACTTGGTAAGACTTGCAAACTGCTCCCTCATACTCCACTATGGTTGAGCTTCTCTTTGGGCATATCTTCACATATCCATGAATACCATAGGATGACAAGCTTCAAGCAAATGATCTTTTTGAGATGGATCATCTTGAACTTGCACTTCATTTCTTGTTTCTTCATCATATTGGTGTCTTGAAGGCACACAAGAGATATCACTCCACCTTATTCTTCAAGACACACTTGCCATAGGCTCAACTCTGACATGACCAATCTTTGGATCACTCCTTGAACACCTTGGTCATCACTTGATCTTCTTCACTTTCTTCTTCCCCCAACCTTGAAGCCTGATAGCTGTGATAATACAACACTTTTTAGCAATATAAATTGTGTCATTTTCCTATCATATCATGCTCCATCTAACTATGGCTATGCCTGATATGCATGATTACTTGTTTTTATTAAATTCAATATGAGCTTTGTACATTTAGTAGTTTAGGTAGAATTTTATCCCTCTTACTTGTATTTGATATGTGTGTAGGTGTTGATGATGATTATGGACAAAAACAAAGGCAAAAGGAACAAAGAGAGCATAGTATGGAGGAGCTGTAGGGACCATACTTAGCCATTTCAGGTGTTGGAAAAGTGAATTTTTCCAGCTTATCAAAATAAATATACAAGACCACATGGTTGTAGCCCTCGATGATATGAACTCAATGAGCCCAAGAACACCCAAAACAGAGTTCGTATAAACAAATGGCGACAAAAATACTAAACAATACACACGGTTTAACGAGCAACTATACGACCAGAGCAATAATTCCGGCCGTATAGTTGTAAAAAGGGTCGAAAACGATAGGAGTTCGCCCTTCAGAAGCTCCAGAACCTTCCCTAAGTCATATGGTGGTATTGGGGGAACCCTAGGGCACCCCAAGGCCTATATAAAGGAGGGAGGAGTCAAAGAAGAGAGAAGGAAGCCGCAATACACCATATACAAGATCTAGATCCCATCTACCGCCTCCTCGGTGGCGCCCTGCCACCGTACCGCTTCCATAGACTCTATAGCTCCACCACGATCCATATCTCCATCAACACCATGAAGCCATCCAAGCAAGAAGAGGAGGAAGGAGGACGCCGCCATCACCACGCCGATGCCACCATCACCGCGCCGTCATCACCATCTCCATCGCCGCTACTCCTTCATCCTTCCCTATCATGATCTCCGTGATGGGTTGTAACATGGCTTGAACCCCCTTTTATTAATGTTATGATGATTTGAGTAATTGAAGTGTGGTGTGTTCTTGTTAATTAATATGTTTGTGCTTTCTCTTTACATTGTTTTATTCATGATATTATTCTAGTGATTGGAGACGTCCAATCCATTGTTGAGGAATTTACTAGGAATTCATGGAGTGTCACAAAACTTATCATTAGTCTCTACTCGTCCATGAGCCTGACAAGTCCGTGGTTAGAACTAATAGGCAATTTGCTATAAGTGATTTAGGGAGGCAATAGTAGCTTAGGATGCACCACCCATTAAGATTTAATTTCCTCAAGATCACTCATGATGTAGATAGGTATAGTGTGCGAATTTCTTGACCCCAAAGTGACATACGGGATATCTTGTGACTAGAACACTTGCTTAGGAGTCGGTTGTCCATAGAACTTAATGCCTTTGCTCTGGTTTACCTTGATTGGTCTTGTTACCTTAATACACTATTCTCTTACAGATAACCCATGTCCGAAGAGGGTGTGGACAATTAAGTTGTCTAGTTGCCACTTACAACCGGTGGGAGACAACGGTATATGAGGGACTGCCATAATTATAGTTAACAACTATTCCATAAGCACTTATCATGCACACCGGTATACACAACATTACTTGAGGAATCATAGCATTAATATTTCATCTCATTGCATTCACCTCTTTTTAGTTTTACTTTTGTTCTAGTTTTCTTCCAGTCCTAGTAGTAGTTATTACAAAACATCTTAAATTCATTTATCCTAGCAACTTATAGAATAGGCTATTTCGAAACCACGGTTTGGGTGCGTACGTGGTCGCATTGACAACATGGCCACGGGGCCGTGTTCGCCGATCTCCCATTGGGACAAACTCTTTAAATATTTGCTACTGCAAGTACTTCAATAACCCTGTTTTGGTGCAGGAACTCAGCCCATCAAATTGGCATCATTGCTGGGGAGCAAAGCGTTTGGTTATCCACTCGCACATAGTTTATTTTCGTTTGTTGCTATTATCTTACTGCTCTCTTTTATATTGAAAACAATTAAAAAATTACAAAACCAAAAATTTATTAAAACTGTTGCTACTAATCATGTCTTTTGAGATAAATTTTGTTCAAGAGATAATACAAGCATTGGAGGAGATAAAGGATTCAATTTCATCAAGCCTGGTTGCTAGACATGAGCTGATAAAGAAATTGCTGGACCAATTGGAAAGGCATTCATTATGGTTGCGTGCTAATGATGGATCTTATTGCACAATTTGTATAATAGATGACCACCTTAATTTTCAATGTAAGTATTCCAACAATCCTACTCTAGCAAATTATAATAGAGATAAATCCTATGCTAGTTTGGAAGTACTAGAATACGTTCTTTTCAAAGGTACATATGAAATGGTATTTAGACTAGGAAGTATTGATGTTGAAAGTGAAGCACTTGATGGATTTTTTAATTTAGTATACCTCATATTCCTCTTTTGCGAAAATAATTTAAGTGGAGAGGAAAAGGAGCACACGGAAGAGGAGGAAGAACGGATCGATCACCCGCTCACACCTTCAACTCCTACTTTTGATTCTATCATTGCTATTAAAACACTAGTCGGTGAAAAGGAGGAACAAAAAAGTGAGGTTGACAAAGAGAGTCACGCTACAACTTTTGTTTGTGATGCCTCTCACTCTAGTAGTGATTTTTATGATGCTAAAACTATTGATAATTTTTCTGCGGAGGCCTTGTGCCTAGACACTCATATGGAGAGCATTAATAATAATGAACCAGAGATAGAACCTTGCTATACTAACATGTAGGGTCCCGAACTCCCTACTATGAAGGAAGAATACTATGAAGTGTTCCCCTACGCAGGTAACCAAGATAAAGATTTAAGAATTTTATATGAATCTCAAATCCTCTCATTGCAGCTATACACAGAGGCATGTTCATCAAGCTTGGTGCATCAACACTCGCTTGAAAGCGAGAACTTGTTCATCTACATGATGCCGATGCACCGTAAGCGGGTATGACTCTGACCGAACTCTACTTCATGATGCTCCAAGCTAGTATGTACAACCTCACCTCGAGTCGATATCCCTTGGGATCTAGGTGGGTAATGTATGGAGCATCCTAGCCTGGCTTTATGGCTTTAAAGAGAGCGCTTCCCGGGAGGCAACCCAGAAGTCATTAGGCGTCCTTCTTAGTTTTGTGTCTTGAGTCTAGTTGCATTCATGTTGCATTGGCACTTTTATTCTTTGCATGTCTTCCTATCAGAGTAATCTTGTGGTAGTTTTAAAAAGGTAGAATTTATTGTCACTATATTATGTATTGCATAAACTCGGTAAAAAGGAAGAGAAAATCAGTTTCAGGTGAATCCTTCAATTATATGTATTTGTTGGTCGAAAATTTAATCTGTCATTTTTCTATCAAAACATGGTATTTCACTAAGTTATGGGATAAGAAAGAATTCACGAAGAAATAGAAATTTTCTGATGTATACAGAAGGTTTAACGACCAACTATACGGCGGGAATAGAAATTATGGCCGTATAGTTCCGGTCGTATAGATATTTTTGCCATCGACAATTTTTCTTTCATAAGTACTGATGGTTTAACGACCAACTATACGGCAGGAATAAAAATTCCGACCGTATAGTTATGGTCGTATAGTTATCGATGGTTTCACACAATTTCTTTTCCAGGTACAGAGAGTTTGACGACCAACTATACGGCAGGAACAAATTGTTCTGGCCGTATAGTTCTGGCCATATAGCTATGCTGCCAGGAGGAAACCCTAAAATTTTGATAGTAGGCCAACTATACGGCGGGACACATTGTTCTGGCCGTATAGTTGGGAAAACCCCTCAAACGCCAACTAGAAGGTAACCATTGCTCATAATTTCATTCTTTCTTCTTCTTCTGAAAACCTCGAAACACCACCTGGGAGCTTCTCCCATGTTTTAGAGAAGCCGAACATATATAAACAATAAAGTTCCATCTTAGAAATTTCTTAAGTTGTAATTCTCTTTAGTGGTTCATGTTTTCTTTTTGTTTTCTTTCATTAGTTGGGTGAACGAACTTTGTTCGGACACCAAACCGTTGTCTTTTATTTTGTGTGTTATTTTCGTAGAGACTTGAATCTTGTGTGACGACGTGTACGGTAGTGCCAATCGTGCAAACACTCGCATGAGCCACTTGGTTACTTCAATTCAACATGGCTACCTATTCATGTCTGGTAAAACCTTCCAACTCAAACCTCTTTTAAATAAGCACATAGGGGCTGCACACTCGTGTTTCATATTTTGTCTCACTTACACTTCATCACAATCTAGGAGAAGCGAACTTCTAGAATTAGTTTGTTGACTTAAGCGTGGTGTTTAGGTTGATGAACCGACTCAGTGGGACTTGTATTTTTATCACTTGTGACCTAAACCTGTGTCTTCAAAAACACAAAAATATTTTGTCTTCTTTTTAGTCTTGTTCCTACCAGGTTCTTAAGGAGGCATACACCGGATCATGAAGCATTCATTGAAGCAAAGGTTCTTTGTCCATCAAAGTAGAGGTTAAAATCACCTCAACGGTAAAGTGTGTCACCCTTGATTTAACTTAAGCTTGGGGAGGTAACCACTTCTTATACTCTCTTTTGATAACTGCATTTTCCCTTTTGTTTTCATGATCTTCTCAAGTTTAGCTTGGGGAGGTTATTTGCATGCGTAGAGTCTTGTGCAAAGTTCTTTATCTTAAAAAGTTTTCATGCTATTGTGTATCTCTCTGTTTTCGAATGCTTGCTTAGGTGAGATTTTATTTATATTTATATAAGGGATATACGTGCTCATGTTAGGCCCCATAGGAGACAAGTCATAGATTTGATGCACCTTGTTCAACTTTTATCTAGCTTGTGAAAAATATTGTGATCCTCTAAATATACATTGCCATGTTTTCTACCTTTTGAAAAGAAAAAATATAATAAAGAAGTTCTTCGAAACTTGCTAGTTGACACTGTTTAGAATTGTCTTAGGTGAATGGTTATGGAGTAACACGATCCCATAGTGTTGGAAATGATGGTCTTAATAGATGATTACCGAGTGAGTTGTCAAATAAGAAATGATGTTTCAAAGTTTTGAGATTACATATGCCAAAATTTTGTCTTGGGAATCAAAGTGAGATATTGCTTTATGCGTGTCTTGCGCCACTGTCGCACAACATGGGATGCTAACAACTCTGCTGGCCTTTGGACAATCCAAAAAGAGGAAACTCTTGGAGTTTGGCTATGAGTTGCCCAACATATGTAGCAAAAATGCTATATTTGGGCATGCATTGGTATTCTCATGGGCCTGCTTTAAAAGCAAAAGTCTGAATACTCCTCTGACCGTTATGAGAAATCATTATACTAGAAAGGGAAACCTTGGTAATGGTCACGAGTGTCCTTCCTAGCCTACACAGTCTCTATTGAACATATACCACTCTTTTGGCATGGTCTCGTTACTAAGAAATATATTTTCTATGAGATCAACAATCGAAGTTTGCACTTGAGAGACTTTAATAGATGGCATGAGTAGGCAACATTGGAAAACTCTATTTCTATTTATGATTGACAACTAACCGTGTTCAACTTTGCCTTATACGAATAAAAATACAAAAATACAAAAAAGTGCGTATAGAAGGATCACAAGTTTACTTGCAAGCTAGATTTAACTTTGACATGGGGCATAGAAGTTTTTGAATAATCTATAGTGGTTTGGAATAATATAACTGAGCTTATATTGCCTTGTATGATTATGTGCCCTCTTGCTTTGAGCTTCCAGGAAAAACAAGGATACGGTGCATTAATTTCCAATGATAAGTAAGATCACATCCATTAAGTTATCGATCTCTTTTGCTCGAGGACGAGCAAGATCTAGGTTGGGGAAGTTGATGGTTGTGAAACACTTTTTAGCAATATAAATTGTGTCATTTGCCTATCATATCATGCTCCATCTAACTATTGGTATGCCTGATATGCATGATTACTTGTTTTTATTAAATTCAATATGAGCTTTGTACATTTAGTAGTTTAGGTAGAATTTTATACCTCTTCCTTGTCTTTGAGATGTGTGTAGGTGTTGATTATGATTATGGACAAAAAAGGCAAAAGGAACAAAGAGAGCATAGTATGGAGGAGCTGTAGGGACCAGACTTAGCCATTTGAGGTGTTGGAAAAGTGAATTTTTCCAACTTCTCAAAATAAATATCTAAGACCACATGGTTGTAGCTCTCGATCATACAAACTCAACGAGCCCAAGAACACCCAAAACAGAGGTCGTATGAAGAAACTGCGACCAAAATACTAAAGAGTACAGACGGTTTAACGAGCAACTATACGACCGGAGAAATAATTCCGGCCGTATAGTTGCGCCCGTATAGTTGTAAAAAGGGCCGGAAACAACGGGATTTCTCCCTTCGGAAGCTCCAGAACCTTCCCTAATTCATATGACGGTATTGAGGGAACCCTAGGGCACCCCAAGGCCTATATAAAGGAGGAAGGAGTCAAAGAAGAGAGGAGGAAGCCACAATACACCATATACAAGATCTAGATCCCATTAGCGCCTCCACGGCAGCGCCCTACGGCCGTGCCGCCTCCATAGCCTCTACAACTCCACCAAGATCCAGATCTCCATCAATACCATCAAGCCATCCAAGCAAGAAGAGGAGGAGAAGGAGGATGCCGCCATCACCATGCTGACGCCACCATCACCATGCCGTCATCACCATCTCCATCTCCGCTCCTCCTTCATCCTTCCCCATCATGATCTCTGTGATGGGTTGTAACATGGCTTGAACCCCCTTTTATTAATGTTATGATGATTTGAGTAATTGAAGTGTGGTGTGTTCTTGTTAATTAATATGTTTGTGCTTTCTCTTTACATTGTTTTATTCATGATATTATTCTAGTGATTGGAGACGTCCAATCCATTGTTGAGGAATTTACTAGGGATTCACGGAGTGTCACAAAACTTATCATTAGTCTCTACTCGTCCATGGACCTGACAAGTCCGTGGGTAGAACTAATAGGCTATTTGCTATAAGTGATTTGCGAAGGCAATAACATCTTAGGATGCACCGCCCATTAAGATTTAATTTCCCCAAGATCACTCATCATATAGATAGCTATAGTGTTGCGAATTGCTTGACCCCAAAGTAACATATATGACTAGCACACTTTCTTAGGAGTATCGTTGTCCATAGAACTTAATGCCTTTGCTCTGGTTTACCTTGATTGGTCTTGTTACCTTAATACACTATTCTCTTACGGATGACCCATGTCCGAAGAGGGTGTGGACAATTGAGTTGTCTAGTTGCCACTTACCAATGGTGGGAGACAATGGTATATGAGGGACCGCCACAATTATAGTTAACAACTATTCCATAAGCACTTATCATGCACACTGGTATACACAACATTACTTGAGGAATCATAGCATTAATATTTCATCTCATTGCATTCACCTCTTTTCAGTTTTACTTTTGTTCTAGTTTTCTTCCAGTCCTAGTAGTAGTTATTACAAAACATCTTAAATTCATTTATCCTAGCAACTTATAGAATAGGTTATTTCCAAACCACGGTTTGGGTGCGAATGTGGTCGCATTGACAACATGGCCGCGGGGTCGTGTTCGCCGAGCTCCTATCAGGACAAACTCTTTAAATATTTGCTGCTGCAAGTACTGCAATAACCCTATCTTTGTGCAGGAACTCAGCCCATCAAAGCCAACATATGGTTCAAAAATTGCCTATGGATAAATCATACAAGTAAAACTCAATGCAAACATAAGTCCATAAAGATTATCATTAATTACCAAAACCACACATGGGGGCACACATGCACTTTCAATCTCCCCCATTTTGGTAATTGATGACAATCCCTTTGATATGGTTTATATTAGGAATTAACTGAACAAAACATTGTGCTAACATCAAATAATACATAAGTATGTGATGCTAGTACTACCACAATATAGATCAAACTCCTCCACAATCTATGCACGTGTGGATGAACTTGAATTTCATTGCATATATTGCCAACCATTACCGGTGGTGGAGTTTCCTCGATATATTCAACATGCAAAGCACAAGAGGCAAATGTTTAAGTATAAAACTCAAAGCACAAAACCAAATTCCCTTAAACCCTCTAAAACTTCTCCCCCATTGGCATCGATTGCTAAAATGGGTGAAAAAAATTAGAAGGACAATTTAGTGAGAGTTCCTCCATATGGTGTGCATTTCTCATAATATGAGTGGAATCAAATACACGTATCCAATGGCGAATACCTGAAGGGAATCAAACTAAATTTGAGGATCCAACGATTGCAAAGAAATAAAATGTGAAGAAGCCTCAACAAATGAAGCAAGCAATCAAACGATCCAAAAAACCACTTCACAAAATGAAGATACAAAAAGAAGGATATATTATGATAAGATCGAAAGGAGAGTGATTTAAATAATATGAGGATACTCCCCAAAGTTTGTGCACAAATTATAATTTGCATTTGAATACAATATGCATAACATGACATCATCGTTCCCTCTATATCATTTAAACCACGAGCACGAGCAAGAGAAAAGATATTATGATGGTGTCAAATGAGTGTTTAGATGAAAATAGGAAACTCCCCAAGGTTCATGCACAACAAAGTGCACAATTATGGATTCCTAACTCCCCATAATCAAACAAAACACCAAACAAGAACAAGAAAGCAAATATGTGTTCTTAGGTAAATTAGGAAAGCTCCCCAAGGTTTATGCACCAAATATAATAATTGCTTTGAATGCAAAGTGCATAAACATGGTATCCTTGCTTCCCCAAACTTACATAACAACACAAAGGCATGAGAGATCAACTTTCTTAACACCAACGAGTTCAAAGATATGCAAAAAGTTTAAGCACTCAAAGAAAAACTTTTGGAGCCACCAAAGAATAAAAAGGAGCACAAGGTGGACTCCAAAGCAAAATGATATCAACTAGAGATTTAGCCATAATCATGTGTATAAGTTTTAGGTAGACAACAATCACCAAGATCTACATCCACAAATAAACATGTACACACAAAATGGATACTAAAGAATGAACAAGATATCCAAACGAAAGTCATAGATAATGCCAATAAGATTTTTGCTAGAAAGCATGGCCAAAGGCTCAAATTTATCTTATTGAACATCAATGACCTTCAAATACCAACAAATACATCACAGCTATCACGAGGGAACAAGAAATAGTTGGAATGCATTGGGAAAGGCAACAAGTATCATAAAGAACATATAAACCTTGAAAATTCATCCATATTGCACATGAGAGAAATTGAGGAAATGATTGACAATAGAATTGCTAGATTGGCATATGTGGGATTGGTGAATCATAAACATGATTTTATATACTCCTCAAAATATGCATTCATCTCAACTTACCCATATAACACTAAGGATGATACAATAAAATCTTGCAAGAACCACAATAAAAGCAACTAAAGGAAATCATGCCATGATGCAACCGCAAAGGTAGGATGCTAGAATAGTATGCATGAGAGGGATACTTGTTACCGAGATACCATTGGTAGGATGTAGTAGATATGAGTTTGTTGATCATCCTAGCTTGCCTCCAATTATCATTTAGTCACCACACCTTCTTATTATTGAGACAAGCATCCAATGTATCTCCAATGTACCCAAAACACATTCAAGCACACAATGGTCCCAAAACTCATTAGGTCCAAATTAGTTAGATAAACTACAATACATAGGACAAACTCCACAAAAACATGTGCATATTGATATGAAATTTAATTTCATGCACATCTTTGCCAAAATAGGATTTGGTGGAGTTTACCCTATATATTGGATCAAAGAAAGCAAGCATACCATAATATATACATTTAGTAAATATGCATGCACAAGACTTTCAAGAACCAAAAGGATATATAGTTTGAACAAAACCACCAAGAAAGCCAAAAAGGCACACCTAAGTGTGACACGACTAACGGTTTGTCCAAAATATATCAAAGACCAAATTAACACATAATAGACCCCAAGTTCAACAAATGAACGAGGCAAAATCCAAAGAGAAAAAAGGATAAACAAATACAAATGCTCAATGATATCTCATTCAAATGGTTAAATAGAAAACATGGAATGAGAAAATCAACTCCCAAAAAAACCAATTGATAAAAATGGTTCCAACAAAAGAACCAAACTCTCAACACTTTTCAATATGGCACAAAGTACCAAAGAAAAGGTTTATCTTCCAAAGACATAAAACATGGTATGGATCAGAACATGTCATGAATAAGCATAAAAGGAGTGTTCTAAATAATATAGGAGAACCCTCCCATGATTAGTGCATTATTTAAGGTTTTGCATTTGAATACAAAATGCACACACATGGGATCGTCAACTCTACCTAATTCAAATAGACCACTAGACGATTTCAAGATAAATAAAGATCCACAAGAGTTGAGGAACACACGGGAGACAAAACACAACAAATTATTGCCAAGAGATAAGGAAAATAAAGCAAAAGCCAACATGAACATGGTCAAAAAGATATACCACTTATTATAGTACTCATTGTCCAAGGACAAGGAATATGCAACTATTTCTGGGTGGTAGATAACAAATATATCCAAGATCATATTCACAATGAGAAAGCACATGTCAAAAGATAAGAGTTAAATACAAGACATGAAAGAGATATTTAAGGGTTTCAACTAGTTAAACAATCATGCAAAGCAATGATTAGAATAACTAGAGGAATGTTTTTTGCCAACTTAGATATAAGAATTCATATATCATGAAAACAAACAAGATCTAAAAGCTGACGAATAAAAGCATTAAACCAAATGGAACTTATTTGAGCTCACGTGCCACATAGGAACTAGATAATTTACAATATCAATTCTATGTGACACAACCTCAAATATTCACATTTTCTCAGTTTGTAATATGCACAAAGTATATTACTCCCCCATAATGTGATATAACATTTCTTCTCACAAGTGGCAAATAAAATACAACTAGAGAATATTAATGGATATTATAGAATTTGAATTTCTCATGAGCATGACATACCACGTAGAGACTAGATAATCTTGAAATATCAATTCTAAGTTGTATACCTCATATACACATATTTAGGATTGTGAGGTGCCCCAAAGGACATCACACTCCCCCAAAATGGGATAGTCCATTAATCTCCCGTAAGAGCCAACTAAGATATAAACAAGATGCAATAGGCTCAAACGCAAAACACATACATGGTGTGCAAGCCAACATACACAAACTTGATTTCTAAAGTTAAGAAAGTAGGAAGAACAACATATATAAAACACATGCAAGGTACAAAACTAACACATGCACAAGGGGGAAGTAACTTTCAATGTAAATGAGTTGAGAACATGTTACCGCAAGGAGGAGAAACAGATATATGATAGAGATATGATAATATAAATGACTTGGCTTGAGAGAATATAATTGAAGTCCCCTTAATTCTTCATGATGTAGCCAAGTCTCCAATGCCCTCAAACAACCACCTATTGATCAAGTTTTAGCTTGATGGTCGCCAACCAAGTTGGGTCCTAAGAAGTTAGTCATAATAGGCTTGGCAACCCAAATGGTTCTATTCTTGACACCACTTTGAGCACCAACATATTTGGCAAACACATTGCCAACCTCATCCATCCTAAGAGAACAAAAATCATCAATCATGATTGGGTTGGATGAGGAGTTACCAATAGTGCAAGAGGAAGATATGTGACCCTTCTCACGACATAAGTAGCAAGTTCTTCTCTTCCCATCCTTTTCACTTGATTTCTCCACAATGGGAGCATTAGATTGAATCTTCCTAGGAAGTAGCCTTTCTCCAACTTGATATTGACCATGACCTTGAACTAGAGGTCGCTTCCCTTTTTGCTTCTCACTAAGAGGCTTCTTCTTCAAAGGGAAAGATCTAACATGGTGCCCTTCAATTTTGCACTTGAAGCAAACAATCTTGGCCGGATTCTTGACTTGTTCTTGGCCCTTATTATTGTTGCTCTTGGACTTCTTCTTAATAGTGGAATTGTTCTTGACATTGGATTTGGATCCAAGCCCACTCTTGTCATTGGAGGATTTTTGCATACTCAAGATCTTGTCGAGTGTGGTGTTCCCTTCATGACCCTTTTTCAAGTCATTCTTCAAAGAAGTGACTTGAGCCTTGAGCTCTTTGATTTCCTCTACATGGTTAGTGACAACACATATACTAGAGAAAGTAGAAATTTCATTGCTAGAGCAACAAAGCAAAGAATGTAGTTCATCAAAAGGACAAATTACTAGGACTAGCACATGGAAATATAGCATTATTAGTAGAGAGTGTGCTAATGAACACATGAGGCTCACAAGATGTTACCTTTGTACAACAAGCCTTATGAGCTAACTTTAGCCTACCATGGGAAGCTATACGATCCTCATTAGATCTAGAGAGCTTTTCATGACTTTCTTCCAATTTCCCATACTTGCTAGTTAGCAACTCAAGTTGAGCCCTTATCTCAACATTCTCCTTCAAAATAGATGCTTCACAAGAAGTAGAGTTAGTAGCACAAGCATAATCATTAATAGAAGAAGACAACATGGCAAGCTCATCATATTTTCTTTTGAGACCACTTGCCTTCTCAAGAGCTTCTTCGGTTGCATAAGCATGGTCAAGTTCTTTAGTGAGTTTAGAAATTATTTCATTATTTAAATCCTCACTAGTTTCAAGCTTCTCCTCAAGAGAAACCCGAAGCTCTTGCTCTTATTCTAGAGCAACTTTCATATTATGAGCATCATTGGCATACTCACGCTTGAGACCACCCATCTTATCAATGGTGTCCACATGGTCCTCAACTTGAGCTTCTAACGTATCAATACGTTCTTTGCTCTCAATAACAAAACCCAAGATTTTAATGAAGTTAGAGCAAGCAATATTATTCTTAACAAGAGCATACAATCTCACCCTTTTCATGTAACAAATCAACATCAATCTATTCTTCCTCATTATACTCATCCTCATCATCACAAGAGGTATTGGGTTCCAAAGTAGGAGATACATTTGAATCCCTAGCCATAAGACATAGGTGGGAACCATGAGATGATGATGATGATGATGAAGGATTACTTGAAGCTCCATTCAAGATCTTGTCTTGGCCCATAGAATTTTCGGTTTCCTCTACATTGTTAGACACACAACAACTAGAGGAAATAGAAGCATTTATATCATGGCAACAAGGCAAAGCAAGCATATCATCATGAGATTTATTCAAACAACTTACACATGATATGCAAGGACTATCAACACGAGCATGTAATCAGATATAGTGCTAGACGTTTTTAAGTCCAAAGATGAAGCATTGCAATGAGATAGAGATGAAGGATCATCAAGAGTAAGCTTACTATCTACATTGCAATTTCATCTCCACTCACCATATCATTACCTTGTGTCTTGCCACACTTTGGTGAAGTGGAAGAAGATGAGAACTCACCATGGCTAGAAGTGGAAGCAATACAATTATCCTCAATAATGTTGGACACATCATATTTATCTTGAAGTTTTGTCCATAACTCACGAGCACTCCAAAAAGGTATGATTAAAGAAGTAACTACATAGATAAGAGCATTAACAAGCACATTAGAAGCTTGAGCATCGAGATATAAGTTTTTCTCATCCTCACAAGATAGATTCCGAAAATCCATTGGAGGAGAAAAACCTATATCTACAATCCTGTCCAAATTGGGGTCCATGGCCCAAAAATGAATAAGCATATGAGACTTCCAAACATCATAATTTGTGCCATCAAATATGAAAATTTCATCGTGCACTAATCCCCTAACCGACATCTTTGCTCTTAAGGCGATGAATCCTAAAATGAGAGACCGGGCTCTGATAACAACTGAAAGGACATAGATGCCGCCTAGAGGGGGGGGGTGAATAGGTGGTTTAAAACTTTTACGAGATGGGCTTAACAAAGGCGGAATAAAACTAGCATTTACTTTGTCAAGCACAAAGCCTATATAAACTATGGTTCACCTATCTGCATCAACAACTTATGCTGAGTAAGACAAGCAACTATGTGATAGCAAGATATACGACTTCAAGAACAAAGGCTATCATAAAGTAAAGTCCATAAGTAAAGATCTCGGGTATAGATATAACCGAGACATGCAGAGACGACGATGTTTTACCGAGTTACTCCCAACAATGGAGTACGTCTCGTTTGGAGAGGGGGTGGTTTCAAATGGCCAACGCCACAAAAGGCCTCCCTTATTCTCTTGTGGACCTCGCCACAAAAGGCCTAATCCACACTCCACTATCAGTGCACTTGTCGATGTCAATCCGTAACCTCACACAAAGCTTGGGGCACTTCTCCACAACTCAATTGGAGGCTTCCAACAAAAAAGCTTGGGGAAAGCTCCACAACTTAATTGGAGGCCTCAAGAAATCCACAAACCTGCAAAACAATTAAACCGTCTAGGGTTCCAAGAACCCAAGAGTAAAAAGCTTCTCACCTTTCACCCAATAGAGTCCTCACCGAGACTCAAACTGATGCACCAAATGCAATGGCAAGAACACAAGAAGTGCTCATACACTTCACTCCCAAATTACACCAAAGCTACAAAACCTTATGGGGGAATAAGAGAGGAAGAACAATGGAAGAAATCCACAAAAGACTCCAAGATCTAAATCCCAAGATGTTCCCCTCACTTAGAGGAGAGATTGATTGGTGGGATTGTAGATCTAGATCTCCTCTTTCAAATGCCCCAAGAATATGCAAGAATAATAGGAGAGATTGAGGGATAGCAAGCTCAAGAAGGTCAACAATGGAGGGGAAAACTTGCAAGAATGGGTAGATAACCGTTGGGGAAGAAGGGCCCCTTATATAGGTCCTCCGAAATCCAACCATTATAGCTCTAGAGCGCGCGGGCCGGATATTCTGGCCAGTTTCCGGGTGGTATCCAATTTGGACATCTGAATGGCAACCACACGACTAAAATATGAGATTTCTGCGTGCTGCGGGAGTGTCCGGCGTTTTCGCCCCGGACATTCCAGCCAAAGCAAAACTGACAGAAACAGCAATACAAAAAGAACCATAACTTTGTCATCTGGACTTCGATTTTGATGATCTTCGACTTGTTTTAAAGAGGGCAAAAAGCTCTACAAGATCATGTAGGTAACCATCATAGTAAAGGAAGGTAGGATAGAACCAAATTATGAAAGATTTAACCTGTCTATAAAAGACAACCAGTAAAACCTCCAATATTGAAAACACAATAGAGAATGCATATGAAATCCGTTTTTGATGAACTTGACCTTGTCATGAAGATTAACACAAGATCTAAATACTCTCATGGATAATAAAAAAATAAGAACCAAGAAATATGATACCAAGTATGCAAAGTTTGAGCTCTCTCCGAAAGATATGATCAAGTTACTCACTCGAGAGGCCCTGTTGATAGTACGACTATCTATCATATAAACCGGTCTCTACAACTAACACCACGAGACCGGTAAGAAGGAAACCCTATCAAGAACATACCTTTGCCTTACACATATTCCACTTGAGCTTGATGACGATGATCTTGTCTACCTCAAGATGGAACACCTTTCTTCATTGCTCTAACTTGGTGAAGACTTGCAAACTGCTCCCTCATACTCCACTATGGTAGAGCTTATGTTTTGGGCATATATTCACATATCCATGAACACTGGTGTCTTCAAGGTACACAAGAGATATCACCCCACTTTATTCTTCAAGACACACTTGCCATAGGCTCAAATCTCACATGACCAATCTTTGGATAACTCCTTGAACAACTTGGTAATAACTTGATCTTCTTCACTTTCTTCTTCTCCAACCTTGAAGCCAACATATGGCTAAAGGATTGCCTATGGACAAATCCAATAAGTAAAACTCAATGCAAACATAAGTCCATAAAGATTGTCATTAATTACCAAAACCACACATGGGGGCACACATGGACTTTCAAAGAGGATCTTAAGAAGAAGTCAATTACAGGAAAATCTCCCAATAAAAAATGAAACTAATGGGAATTTTGAAGATCAAGAAAATGATGTATCTCTCTCTGATGTTGAAACTAAGGATAATAATAATAAAGAAGATGATGTGGAAATGTCCTAGCCAAATGAAGAATCACAAGAAGAGGAGAATAATGAAGAATCTGAGCCTATTGTAAGTGAGGACCCTCAATCATCAAGGGATAAAAATAAGAAGAAGAAGCCTCCACCACAACCAAAAGGTAAAGAAAGGGATCCATGGGTGCAAAGACCTATACCCTATCCCCAAGAGGTAATGAAATCTTTGGATGATGCAAGGTTTGAAAAGTCCATTAAATTGATAAAAAGTTTATACTTGCAAATTCCCTTAGTAGATGCTATTAAAGTACCTACATATTCCAAATATATAAAAGATATTGTCACTAATAAAAGAAAGATACCAAATGAAGCTATTACTGCCATGCTTGCTAACTATTCTTTTAAGGGAAAACTACCTGAAAAGAGAGGGGGATCCAGGTATTCCAACTATTCCCTGCACCATTAAAAATACTCGTGTGAAATATGCCTTATGTGATCTTGGATCTGGAGTAAGTGTCATGCCTTTCTCTCTTTATACGAAACTTAACTTAAATAAGTTAGTACCTACTGAAGTTTCACTTGAAATGGTTGATAAATCTACTGCTATTTCTATTGGTATATGTGAGGATGTTCCTATTATGATTGCTAATGTGCAGATTCCCACAGACTTTGTTATATTAGAAATGCCTGAAGATGATAATTTATCTATTATTCTTGGTAGACCCCTTCTAAATACTGCAGGGGCTGTGATTAATTGTACTAAAAGCAAAGTAACATTTAATGTGAAAGGGAAGGAGCACACTATATATTTCCCAAAGAAGAATACTATTGAGTTACCCAAGAGAGGTGTTAATGCCATTGAACCAAAAGTTCTTATAATTGGAAGTTTTGAAATTCCTATCCCTCCTAACCTAAGTATGAAATAATAATGGTCGGAACTATTCCGATCCATTGTGAGGTACCTTAAACTTTTTATTTTAAAAACAATAAGTGAACCATTGTTTCTATCCTTATCATAGTATTAATGATACTTGATCAACCTCATTTTTAACATGATAATGATGAGATGATGATTGCTTTTTAATTATTGTTGCAGTAGTGTTATAGTTTACTTGAATTCCTTCATTTAAAATTAGTTACTTTAATTATTTTATGTCTCTATTTGACAATTTTTTGAGTTCAAGAAAATTTACACAGAAAATATTTTTCAAATATTACGAAAAACTTCACAGACCATTTTTCTGCACATAGGATCCACTATGCCAAGGACACTGCTAGAAAGCCAACAGGGGCCAAAAGAGCACAGAAGGCATGCCCTATGGTGGGAGAATATCATTTTGCAGCCTGAAAGTTGGGGCGCCCAGGCAACCCGGTACCCAAGTTGCCTATAATCAGCTACGATGACTACAGTTGGCGTGCCAAATACTTAGTGGGTCTTTTTCGGCATGAATTCAACTTTATATTTCAATACAAAATATCAGGCTAATGGCCGTCAAGTTGGGACCCCCTGTCAATTCTCGCCGTTAAGTCGCTCCCATCGCTTAGGCGTCAATTAGGCTTGCAGCGTTGGCGCCTACATCCATTACGCGTCTTCTTATTCCCCAGAGCGGCAATCTGTGGTTGTGGCCATGGCGCGGAGCTGGGATGTGACGAACCTGCTTGACCCCGCTCTCCTCCACATCCCGAGTCGGAGCTCGCCCTCACCATGGCCGCACCCATGGCACAACTCGGGGACGGGAATTGGTTCCCTGTGAGACATGTCACTGTGTCGACCATGCTCGGTCCTGTTTTCCTCCTCCAGAATCCGAGCTCGTCGTCACCATGGTCGCACCCGCACCAATTCTGCCACCCCTACCGAGGTCTCTATGGTAGCTCAAGTTCTTCCATGTTGAACCTGTAAGCGAATTCGGAGCTGGGCGGCGGCAACCCATTGTTGAACCTGTAAGGAATTTGCTGAAGACTGTGTTCCGTGCCAAGGTCTTCGGCTGATGCATTCGGCTTCTGCCAACGTCCATCGCTGATGTGAGATCATTTAGTTACTTCAATACGAAATTTCAACCAATTTAACTTGTTGATGTATTCCTTGACAATTATAATATAATTGAGCACTAGAAATATTTTGTAGTGTGCATGAGCATGATCAGTAATATAATTGAACACTAGAAATTTTAAGGCACTCCATATAAAGAAGTAGATTAATATATATATATATATAGAAGGTTCACCACAGACACCACGCGGATATATTGTCTTACATGCCACACACAAGTAATAATAATTAACTAAAACAAAATAAAAGCAGGGCAGCAGCAGGAGGCCGGGACACGGAGACGCCTAGCAGGGCAGGGGCATATCAGCAGGAGGCAGGGACAACCTAGACGATGGGATACATGCCAGTCCTGACATAATCCCAGAGGAATTTGCCGAAGGCTGCGTGCCGCGCCAAGGTAATCGGCCTATGGCTTCTGCCTCCGCCTCTGGCAACGCCCACTGCATGCTGGATCATGCTTTCGAGGTCCATGTTGATTGCTCTACCACAGAATGGGCAAAACAGTCTCCCCCTACGGTAGAAACGGATTAGCCCACACCGTAACCGCCTCAGCACATAGCGGCTCTTGTTGTCCCTAGATTCCTTGCTATCATCCACTTCATCACCATCCTCCTGTTGATTTTTAAGAACATAAATTAGAACTCATACATATGATTTAATTGTATTACAACTCAAGAATTGACAACATGTATATGTAAGACAATATATCCGTGGATATCAAAGAGAAAGCATCTCAGCAATAGTTTGATTAGTTCATATATCATTTCATCTCAACACAATGATAATTAATTGCATCAGAGTATATGTAGAATAAATCTAGGGGCCTCATAAGTTTCTTCAGGGATGAGTGGGAAAACAAAGTAACAATTGCACAACCTATAATGTTCTTGTACATTGCCCCAGGTTCGCTAACTCATCCCTGAAAAAATCTGACACCAATGTGTCTGCCTCTCTTTGGGGGCAAATTTGAATCATTGGCCACAGTAAGAAATTGAAATGTAATCCTACAAAATAATATTCAGGGATATACATAGTCAGGTACAAAAACAAGCCTAAATATTGTAATTATAAATAAAAAAACCAAACAATTAATCTTCAGGTACATGTTAAAAATACTTATGATCAAAACCATTCATATACATATGCATCATACGAATCATTCAAAGATCAGAAACAATTCAAGGATCATATATGTAGTTCCATATGAGAATAAATCAAGGGCCTCATAATTTGTTTCAGAGATGGAGTTGGCGAACCAAAGTACCAACAACATAACCTATATTGTTTGTGTGCATTGCTGCCTCAGGTTTACCAACCCATCCCTAAAACACGACACCATCATATGTGTCTCCCCTTGAACTCCTTTGGGGTAAATTTCAATCATCGGCCTCAGTGACAAACTGAAATATAATTCTTATACACTATGAATGCATGGAATAGTTAATTCAAGTATCATAGTTCTATGAATGTAGAATAAAGATTGCGGCCTCATAAGTTTTTTTAGGGATGGCGTAAGCGAACCAAGTAACAATTGCACAACTTATATTGATCTTGTAGATGGCCCCAGGTTCGCTAACTCATCCCTGAAAAAATCTAACACCATTGTGTCTGCCTCTCTTTGGGGCAAATTTGAATAATTGTCCACAATAAGAAATTGAAATGTAATCATACAAAACAATATTCAAGGATATACATATGCATCATCCGACGCATTCATATATCAGAAACAATATAAAGATTATATATATAGGTTCCATATGAGAAAAAATTTAGGGCCTCATTTTTTTCAGAGATTGGGTCGGAGAACCAAAATACCAACAGCACAACCTATATTTTTTATGTGCATTGCTGCCTCAGGTTCACCAACCCATCCCTAAAACACGACACCATCATACGTGTCTCCCCTTGAACTCTTTTGGGGCAAATTTCAATCATCAGCCTCGGTGACAAACTGAAATGTAATTCTTATACACTATGAATGCATGGAATAGTTAATTCAAGTATCATAGTTCTATGAATGTAGAATAAAGATTGCAGCCTCATAAGTTTCTTCAGGGATGGCGTAAGCGAATCAAGTAACAATTGCACAACTTATATTGATCTTGTACATGGCCCTAGGTTCGCTAACTCATCCCTGAAAAAATCTGACACCAATGTGGTTGCCTCTATTTGGGGCAAATTTGAATCATTGGCCACAATAAGAAATTGAAATGTAATTGTACAAAACAATATTCAGGTATATACATATGCATCATACGACACATTCATAGATCAGAAACAATACAAAGATTATATATATAGGTTCCATATGAGAATAAATTTGGGGCCTCATTTTTTTCAGAGATGGGGTTGGACAACCAAAATACCAACATCACAACCTATATTGTTTATGTGCATTACTGTCTCATGTTCACTAACCATCCCTAAGAAAACGACACCATCAGATGCCCTTGCACTATTTTGGGGCAAAATTGAATCATTGGGCTCAGTAAGGAATATAAATGTAATGTTATAGGCATGTTGTGTATCGAAATCAACATTCAACTAGCAAACACAACTAGATAGCAGATGAGCAGATTGGGGTTTTGTGACTAGACGGATTGGGGTTTTGTGACTAGATGGCAGATGCATCAATCGACCGATCGAACAATATACATACTACCCTACTTCAAGAGCAAAAGAATCTGTACACGATTGAGCAAATCCTATGTATGGACCAACCAGTGTGATTGCATGTGTGTTCTTTTCATGAACCACAACTAGAGTCATTGCATGTGTGTTCTTTTCACGAACCACACATGGATCCACCAGTGTCATTGGATGTGTGTTGTTTTCATTAACCACTCCTAGAGTCATTGCATGTGTGTTCTTACCACAAACAACATCTGGATCCACCAGTGTCATTGCATGTGTGTTCTTTTCACAAACCACAGCTAGAGTAATTGCATGTGTGTTCTTTTCCACAAACCACACACGGACCCACTAGTATGATTGCATGCGTGTTCTTTTCATGAACCACAACTAGAGTCATTGCATGTGTGTTCTTTTCACAAACCACACATGGATCCACCAGTGTCATTGGATGTGTGTTCTTTTCATTAACCACAGCTAGAGTCATTGCATGTGTTCTTTTACCACAAACAACATATGGATCCACCAGTATAATTGCATGTGTGTTCTTTTCACAAACCACACCTAGAGTCATTGCATGTGTGTTCTTTTCCACAAACCACACATGGATCCACAAGTGTGATTGCATGTGTGTTCTTTTCATGAACCACACCTAGAGTCAGCGCATGTCTGTTCTTTCACAAACCACACATGGATCCACCAGTGTCATTGGATGCGTGTTCTTCTCACAAACCACATATGGATCCACCAGAGTTCATTGCATGTATGTTCTTTTCACAAACCACATATGGATCCACCAGTGTCATTGCATGTGTGTTCTTTTCACAAACCACATGGATCCACCAGTGTCATTGGATGTGTGTTATTTTCACAAACCACACCTAGGGTCATTGCATGTGTGTTCTTTTCACAAACCACATATGGATCCACCAGAGTCATTACATGTGTGTTCTTTTCACAAACCACATATTGATCCACCAGAGTCATTGCATGTCTGTTCTTTTCACAAACCACACATGGATCCACCAGTGCCATTACATGTCTGTTCTTTTCACAAATCATAGCTAGAGTCATTGGATGTCTGTTCTTTTCACAAACCACATATTGATCCACCAGTGTCATTGCATGTGCATTCTTTTCACAAACCACATCTAGAGTCATTGGATGTCTGTTGTTCGCACAAACCACACATGGATCCACCAGTATCATTGCATTTCTGTTCTTTTCACAAACCACAGCTAGAGTCATTGCATGTGTGTTCTTCTCACAAACAACATATGGATCCACCAGAGTTCATTGCATGTGTGTTCTTTTCACAAACCACAACTAGAGTCATTGCATGTGTGTTCTTCTCACAAACAACATATGGATCCACCAGAGTTCATTGCATGTGTTCTTCTCATAAACCACAGCTAGAGTCATTGCATGTCTGTTATTCTTACAACCACACATGGATCCACCAGAGTCATTGCATGCGTGTTCTTTCCACAAACCACATCTAGAGTCATTGCATGTGTGTTCTTTTTACAAACCACATATGGATCCACCGGTGTCATTGCATGTGTGTTCTTTTCAGAAACCACATCTAGAGTCATTGGATGTGTGTTCTTTTCACAAACCACATATTGATCCACCAAAGTCATTGCATGTCCGTTCTTTTCACAAACCACATCTAGAGCCATTGCATGTGTGTTATTTTCATAAACCACACATGGATCCACCAGTGTCATTGGATGTGTGTTCTTCTCACAAACCACATATGGATCCACCAGAGTTCATTGCATGTCTGTTCTTTTCACAAACCACATAAGGATCCACCAGAGTCATTGCATGTGTGTTCTTTTCACAAACCATAGCTAGAGTTCATTGCATGTGTGTTCTTTTCACAAACCACAGCTAGAGTCATTACATGTGTGTTCTTTTCACAAACCACATCTAGAGTCATTGCATGTGTGTTCTTTTCACAAACCACATCAAGATCCACCGGAGTGGATTTCATGTGTGTTCTTTTCACAAACCACATCTAGAGTCATTGCATGTGTGTTATTCTCACAAACCACATATGGATCCACCAGAGTTCATTGCATGTGTATTCTTCTCATAAACTACACCTAGACTCATTGCATGTCTGTTATTCTCACAAACCACACATGGATCCACCAGAGTCATTGCATGTGTGTTCTTTTCACAAACCACAGCTAGAATCATTGCATTTGTGTTCTTTTCACAAACCACATATGGATCCACCGGTGTCATTGCATGTGTGTTCTTTTCACAAACCACATCTAGAGTCATTGGATGTATGTTCTTTTCACAAACCACATATTCATCCACCAGAGTCATTGCATGTCTGTTCTTTTCACAAACCACATCTGGATCCACCAGAGTTCATGGCATGTCTATTCTTTTCACAAACCACAGATAGAGTTATTGGATGTCTGTTCTTTTCACAAACCACACATGGATCCACCAGTGTCATTGCATGTGTGTTCTTTTCACAAACCACATATAGAGTCATTGCATGTGTGTTCTTTTCACAAACCACATATTGATCCACCAGTGTCATTGCATGTGTGTTCTTCTCACAAACCACAACTAGAGTCATTGAATGTGTGTTATTCTCACAAACCACATATGGATCCACCAGTGTCATTGCATGTGTTTTTTTCATTAACCACAGCTAGAGTCATTGCATGTCTGTTCTTTTCACAAACCACATATGGATCCACCAGTGTCATTGCATGTGTGTTCTTTTCACAAACCACATATTGATCCACCAGAGTTCATTGCATGTCTGTTCTTTTCACAAACCACAACTAGAGTCATTGGATGTCTGTTCTTTTCACAAACCACAGATGCATCCACTAGTGTCATTGCATGTGTGTGATGACCCACACGTATAGGGGGTGTATCGCAGTATTTTCGAGGGAAGTGAAACCCAATTTATTGATTCGACACAAGGGGAGCCAAAGAATATTTATAAGCCTTAACAACTGAGTTGTCAATTCAGATGCACCTAGAAACATTCTTGCTCACAACAGTTTATCAGTAGCAATAGTTTTGTAGTAGGAATAGTAAAGTAACAACAGTCGTAAAGCAAAGACAGTAGTAACAAAAGCAGTAAACAGTGGGATTCGAGTGCGGTAGGCATAGGGATGGATGAACGGGTGTTGCATGGACAAGACAATTCACATAGCAATCAGAACATAGGGCAATTGCAGATAAATAAGATAAAGCATCCAAGTACTAGACAATCCTAGGCATGTGTTCCATATATAGTCATACGTGCTCGCAATGAGAACTTGCACAACATCTTTTGTCCTGCCAGCCCGTTTGCAGCGGGGCCTCTAGGGAACTACTGGCAATTAAGGTGCTCCTTTTAATAGAGCACCGGAGCAAAGCATTAACACTCCGTGAACACATGTGATCCTCACATCAAAGCCATTCCCTTCCGGTTATCCCGATTTCTGTCACTTCGGGGCCATAGGTTCCAGACAACAATGTGTGTATACAACTTGCAGGTAAGACCAAAAACAATACTATCATAATGAATCAATAACATGTTCAGATCTGAAATCATGGCACTTGGGCCCTAGTGACAAGCATTAAGGACAACAAGTCGCAACAAAGTCATAAAGCACTAATAAAAGATACTAGGCACCATGACCTAACAATCTGATGCCATTACATGAACGATCTCATCCAATCCCTACCATCCCCATAGCCTACAGCGGGGGATTACTCACTCATAGATGGGGGAAACATGGATGGTCGATGGAGATGATGGTGGAGATCGATGGAGATGGCTCCGGGGGCACTTCCCCGTCCCGGCAGGGTGCCGGAACAGAGACTTTCTGTCCCCCAAATCTCCCCTTCGATGGTGGCGGCACTGCGGAACTTCTTCTAGAAAAACATCGAACCCCCCGGAGTTTTTAGGTCAGAAGGCTTCTTATAGGCGAAGAGGGAGACCGAGGGGGTGCCTAGGGCCACCACACCATGCCCTGGCGCGGCCAGGCCCAGCCCGCTCCTGGGGGTGGTGTGGCCAGCCCCTGGCCCTCCTCCGTCTCGTATTCTGGCTCCTGGAGTATTCTAGAAAAATAGGCACTTTGGCTTTTGTCCCGTCCAATTACGAGAATATTCATTTTCTGACTTTCCTGGAACCAAAAACAGCACAAAACAGGCAGCTGGCACTGTGGCTCTTGTTAATAGGTTAGTCCAAGAAATCATATGAAAAGTACTCCAAAGTGTGGACAAAACACAAGAAAGTGGATAAAACCAAGCATGGAGCATCAAAAATTATAGATACATTTGCAATGTATCAACATCCCCAAGCTTAACTCCTGCTCGTCCTCGAGTAGGTAAGTGATAAAAAGAAAGAATAATTTTTGAGGTGACATGCACCATCAAAGGCTTGACCAAAGTATTTGTAAACATTCAAAGCTAGGATTATAGCACTTCAATCATAACATGAAAGACAAATTTCTAGCAATAAGACAAAGAAACTATGATGCAACATGAAAAGGCACAAACAAAAGATTCATAAATAACAATGCTTTGCAAGACGTTTGTTTGTTTCACATAAAGAAAACATAGCATAATGGCATTCAACTTGTCCCTCATAGAGTAGCAAACATAAATGCATAGGACACCTTCAAAGTTTACAAGAGTGACTAGATACAAATAGTTTAAAACAAGCGATATCAAGGTATGCATCAATCAACAAGTCTTGGGACAATGCACATAGAACTAAGAATAGCCACTATGCTCTCAAGAAAGTGCTCATAGAATTTGTGGAGACTCAACAAGGAAATGAACAGGTTTTTGAAGAGTTTGAAAGGCTTCACAATGCTGAAAGTATGGTTCTCATTAGCTTTGAGCTCTCATTGCCCCTATCATAAGAATCTTTAATGTGGTTAAGGTTAAAGTGAGGTCCAATCTGAGTTATATGCTTGACAGACTATAAACAGAAAATCCCAAGCCCCTTGAGTACGAGGGTCGCTCCTCATGCTACTCAACTTAGTTACCGATAAGTTCTTGTCATCGTAAGTATGTGCGTATCATTGAGAACCGCCAACAGGGTACCCCTTGCCTGATGATACGGAAGAATCCCCATATCAAAATGACAAGGCAAGCAGACAATGAGTGACATGGGTATACCCTACATGCACTCGAGTTTGGTATATACGGTCCAAATACATACAGGCCCACGATGTCGCCAAGGCCCGGATGGAAGGACTCGAGTAACCTACAGACTCTCGATTGCTTGAAGAACAAGAAGAAGCTAAAGATAGAAAGATTAAAGGGAAAACCCTAACTTGTAACCGACTCGACCTGCTACCCGAGACCTAGACTCTCTATATAAAGGCTAGGAGGGGGCGGCGAGGAGGACACACGCAACCCTAGTTTCCACAACCTTCGCCAGATTACATCTGCGCACCATTGTAACTTTCGACTCCTTCAATAATTCCACGAGTAGACAAGCAGGAGTAGGTACCTCTACGAGGCCTGAACCTGGGTAAATCCTTTGTCCCCTGTGTGCTTGTTTACTAGCCGATAGATGTCTCTAGCACTCCCTCCTTCTCCAAAACCCAAGTCCATAACAATGGGCATTGACGAGTTAAACCCTCGTCAATTGGCGCTGTCTGTGGGAACTGGGAGTGCTGATGTTGCGGCTTCTTCGGCCCCATCAACCGCGATCTACAACTCCGCAACAACGGAGATCCGCCAGCTCTTCGGCGCCTTCGACTTCACCGTCCACACGCTGACCACCCGCCCGGCCTTCGAGCCCGTGGGCGACGGAATCAGTCTAGCGATTGGGAGCTTCCGCTTCCAAGTTGGTCAGATGGGCACGCTTCGCATGCCTGACCAGCCGGCAACACCGGCGATTGCCCTGGCATCATGGTTCCCTCCATCGATTGGCACCCTCAGCAAGCACAACGCTCCGGTCAGCGACAGCAATCGTGACTCCGATCTAAGCGATCTGACCACTGAAGATGGAACCTACGGTTCCGGATCTGAAAGTTGTGGAAGCAACAGCTTCCCTAATCACTTCATGTGCGCCGTCATCAACGCGGGCGACACCTCCACCAATTGCAGTAACGGTGGCAACACCGGCAACGGCTCCGATCCACCCAATCGCGGCAACGGTGGTAACACCGGCAACGGCATCGACCCACCCAACGCCGGCAACGGTGGCAACGGCGGCAACGGTGGCAACGGAGGAGCAGTCGAACCTCCTAGCATGATCAACGAGCAAACCAGCGAATGCGTCGTGATCAGGCTCAACGAGCAAGAGTGGGATCGCTACCGCGAAGCCCTACGAGGTGCACCTCTACCCTTCGGGTCCCCACAGGAACTGCTGATGGGCTACCACTGGCTCCTAAAAGAGGAATTCAAGCGCCAAAAACAAGCAATCGCGCAACTTGAGGCGCGTAAAAAGGCAGCGGACGAATCAAGCCTTCGTCGTGCTGGGCTCTCCTCCTACGGAGGATCCTCCTCAAGATGCAACGAGTACCTCGCCAAGAAGAGGCAATCGCGGATGGCTCACCTCACCGAACAAGAGCGCATAGATGCCACGAAAGTCCTCGACTTCGGTTCTATGATGGTCGACACGAGAGGCAATGTGGTTCCCAGGACACCGCAGGCCGCGTTGACAGCAGCCACCATGTACCTCCTCAATAACCAGCCGCCAGCTGGAGATCCCCGAATGGCCATGCACCGATCTACGATCGTGGGCTTGGGGCTAATCGAGGCCGCCCTCGACAAGGAACCGGTACCAGACCCAAAAAAGGGCAAAGCGCTACTCCTCGCCCTCGTCCAGCGATGACAGTCACGACCTGTCTCGACGCTGCCGCTCACGGCTACACGATCGTGACTACGATGCACGCGACGAACTCACACAGCGCAAGATCGACAAGTCAAGGGAACGACGTGCTTGGTCGACTGATTCAGAAGAGGAAGATGGGGAGCTCTACGGCGCCAGATGCTTCAGCAGATCCATCAGGCAAAAGCGAATGCCTAAAGGGTTTAATCTCCCATCGGAGAACCCGAAATTTGACGGTCTGCAGGACCCCAAGATCTGGCTGGAGGATCACATCTCCTCCGTCAGGCTACATGGAGGCAGTCGAAGTACTGCCATGCAATGCTTACAGCTACAACTGCAGGGTGCCGCCCGGGCATGGCTCAATAACCTCCCACGCGGATCCATTCGCAGTTGGGATGAGCTAGTCTATAGCTTCGTGCGCAACTTTAAGGGCACGTACAAATGCCCCGCCTCAATCGAAGAACTGAGATGCTACCAGCAAAGATCTGGCGAATCGCTGCGCTCTTACATCCAAAGGTGGTCCATCATCAAGAACTCCGCGGAGAACATCTCAGAAGACCGCGCGATTGATGCATTCAACGGTGGTGTCCGCCGCATGGAACTTAGGGAGGAGCTAGGCCGCTCAAAGCCCCAGACCATCGACCACCTGATGGAGATCGCGAATCGGTGGGCCGATGGAGAAGATTCGATGAAGAATCGTGTTCACTCTGACGAGGAGGCAAAACTCGAACGAAGACGCGACCGCCGGGGTAAGCGTCGCATGCGCGTCTACGATGATCGCGATGACGTCAACATGGTCGCAGCTGGCTACGCCGATAGACGTGACGATAACCGCAACAACGGATACCGCAGCGGCGGATACCGCGACTCCGGGAAAACCACGCAAGTGTGGCAACGCCGCACTCGCGATGAAGCACCCGCGACCTCCATCGAGGAAAAACTGTCCGGGCCATGCACGGTACACTTCTACATCGACAAGCATGATGGCAAGAGAAAGTCAAGCCACCTCCTCAAGGACTGCCGCGAGTTCCTCAAGCTACATGAGGGATTGGTTCGGATGAACCGCAATGCAGTTGAAAGAGGCTACGAAGCCGCTCCAGGCGCCGTGGCACATGGCGCACCACCACCACCACCTGGGCCACCCATGAACGGAGCTGCACCGGACCAGCACCACGGAGGCAAACCGTACCCATGGGCCATGGGTACCATGATGATCCAAAAGGGGCGCCCCTCCAATAGGGTGCAGAAGGCCATCACTCGCCAAGTCAACTTGGCCATGCACTCGCCACCATCCACCACTGAGTACCTCAGTGGCAGTGAGTCGTGCATTACCTTCGACAAACACGACCACCCTCCCCAAATACCCTGCCCAGGTTATTGCCCCCTCGTACTCGAGGCGCAAATTGGAGGCTTCGACATGAGTCGCATCTTCATGGACGGCAGAAGCGGCATCAACCTCATATTCGCGAGTACCTTGCGAGCAATGAGGATCCCTCTAACCTGCTTGGAGGCATTGGACACAACGTTCCATGGCATCGTCCCAGGGAAAGGCGTATACCCCCTAGGCAAAATCAACCTGGACGTCATCTTTGGCACGCCGAAGAACTTCCGACACGAGCGCATCGACTTTGAGGTCGTCGACTGGCCCTCACAATACCATTGCATCCTTGGGCGCGTCGCATTCGCTAGGTTCATGGCAGTACCCCACTACGCCTACCTGCAGATGAAAATGCTAGGTCTCAACAGCGTCATAACGATCAACGGGAACTTCGAGCGATCTGACGCTTGCGACAGGGAATTCAACAGAATCTCCCAGTCCTTCGGCATGCAGGAGGAACTCTCAAGACTGAAAGAGACGACAGACAACAGTCCGCCTCCCCTGAGTAGGCCAAGCTCACCTGATCTCTCCTTCGACTCATCTGTGCACACAAAGAAGGTGCAGGTCCATCCATCAGATCCCGCCAAAACGGCCCTCATCGCCAACAACTTGAGTCCTGCGTAGGAACTCGAGCTCGTCGAATTCCTCCGTGAGCACTGGGAAATTTTTGCCTAGTGTCCTGCGGACATGCCAGGAGTTCCCAGAGAATTCGCGGAGCACACATTCAACGTCAACCCCGACGCAAGGCCAGTCAAGCAAACAATCAGGTGACTGTCTGAGCCACGAGTGCAGGCAGTCGGAATGAAGATCAACAGACTCCTCGAGGCCAAATTCATACGCGAGATCAAGGAAAGCACTTGGCTCACCAATACGGTGCTGGTGCCAAAAAATGACACGGATATCCTACGGATGTGCGTGGACTTCACTTCTTTAAACAAGCACTGCCCAAAAGATCACTTCTCGCTACCACGGATCGATCAAATCATCGACTCCACCGCTGGATGTGAGCGCCTCTGCTTCCTCGATGCCTACTCAGGCTATAACCAAATTTGAATGAAGGAGGAAGATCAGGAGAAGACCGCGTTCACAACACCCTTCGGTGTGTTTTGCTACAACACAATGCCCTTCGAGCTAAAAAAACACGGGAGCCACCTACCAGCGGTGCATGCAGGCTTGCCTCAAGGAGCAACTGGGTCGCAACATCCAAGTCTATGTCGAAGACATAGTAATCAAAACCAAGGAGGAAGCCTCTCTAATCGACGACTTGCGTGAAACCTTCGCCAATCTCAATCGTTACTGGATTAAGCTCAATCCGGACAAATGTGCCTTCGGCGTACCATCTGGGCAACTGCTCGGATATCTCATCTCCGCGAGGGGGATTGAGGCAAACCCGAAAAAGATAAAGGCCATACTGGCCATGGAGAAGCCAAAGAACATAAGAGGCGTCCAGCAACTAGCCGGACGAATCGCGGCCCTCAGTCGATTTAACAGTCGAATGGGAGAAAAGGCACTGCCCTTCTATCAGCTCCTCCGCAAAGCTAACAAATTCGAGTGGACCAATGAAGCGCAAGAAGCATTCGAAGATCTCAAGCGCCTTCTATCCACCTCGCCAGTACTGGTGACTCCACGAGAAAGGGAACCACTACTGTTGTACATCTCCGCTACTAACCAAGTGGTTAGTACAGTGCTCGTCGTCGAGCGGGCTGAGGAAAACAAGGTCCATGGTGTACAACACCCGGTATACTACCTCAGCGAGGTCCTCACGCCAACAAAACAGCAGTACCCGCACTACCAGAAGTTGGCGTACGGCGTCTTCATGACCGCCCGGCGGCTGCGCCATTACTTCCAAGAACACCCAATCGTGGTAGTCAGCGACGCCCCATTGGGACATATCCTCAACAACCCCGACGCCACGGGGCGAGTCACGCTTTGGGGAATCGAACTGTCTCCACGAGACATCACATACGAAAAGCGCGACGCAATCAAGTCGCAAGTTCTCCCTGACTTCCTCGTGCATTGGATGGAAAACCAACTCCCGGATAAGCCAGATATGTCCTACCTCTGGACAATGCACTTTGACGGATCCAGGCGGAAAGATGATGCAGGAGCAGGTGTCATACTGACATCACCTCAAGGAGACAAACTGAAATATATCCTGTGAATGCAGTTCACAGCCTCAAACAACGAGGCTAAATACGAGGCCCTGTTGCACGGGATGAGGATGGCAAAAGCCTGCGGCGCAAAGAGGCTCATCATATATGACGACTCCAAGCTGGTCGTCAACCAAACAATGCACGAGTGCGACGCACTGAACGACAACATGATCGCATACCGCGATCTCTATGATACACTCGAAGGAGACTTCGACGGTTGCGAGTTGCGACACGTAGGTCGTGAAAGCAACAAGGAGGCGGACACACTCGCCAATATAGGCTCTACCTGCGCCCCCATACCACCTGGGGTATTTCTCGAGCGCATCTGCGAACGCTCCATCAAGCCAAAGGCCGCAGAGAAGAAAACAAGCGCAGCAATGGACTCGGGGGCTACGCCACCCAATGAGCCAATGGCACTCGATGACTTGGAGGTAGACACAGGACTCGAGGGACCAATGAGCGTCATGATGATCGAACAATCCTGGACGCAGCCGTACATTACGTACCTCCTTAGCAAGCGCCTACCGGACGACCCGACAGATGCACGGCACATTGCGCGACGCTCCAAGGCATTCGCCATTATCAACGGCGAATTGTATAAACGCAGCATCATAGGCGTGTTACAACGATGCGTCTCCCTGGTCGATGGAAGAGCAGTCCTCCTCGACATCCACGAAGGGACCTGCAGGCACCACGCTGGCAGTTGCGCCCTCATTGCCAAAGCTCTACGAGCTGTATTTTACTGGCCCACGGCCATGCACGATGCCAAGGACATAGTACAAAAGTGCAACGCTTGTCAGCGATTCGCGGACAAGCCACACGCACCAGGCGCAGAACTACAACCTATTCCATTGGTCTGGCCCTTCGCACAATGGGGGCTCGACATGGTGGGCAAGCTCCCAAGGTCCTTGCAAGGATGCTACGTCTACCTCTTGGTCGCAGTCGACAAGTTCACCAAGTGGATTGAGGCCATGCCAGTGACCAAACAATCAGGGCACAACACGGTCAAGTTCTTCGAGTCCATTGTGTACCGCTTCGGCGTGCCGCACAACATCATCACTGACAACGGGACGAACTTCACATCCAAGGAGTTCCAAGAATTCTGCGGAAACCTGGGGATCAACATCAGTTATGCCTCAGTCGCGCATCCACAGACCAACGGTCAAGTGGAAAAAGCAAACGGGCTCGTCTGCAGCGGCATCAAGAAGCGACTCCTTCGACCACTCGAACAAGCCGCGGGTTGCTGGCCAGATGAGCTCCAATCCGTACTCTGGAGCCTACGTACAACTCCAAACAGCGCCACATGCTACACGCCATTCTTTATGGTGCATGGAGCAAAAGCAGTACTACCCGCCAAAGTAAGGTACAAGGCGCCACGCGTAGTCGCTTACAGCGAACAAGAGTCCTCTCTTGCACTCGAAGACTCTGTCGACCTCCTCGACGAGGCAAGAGAAATTGCCGTAGAAAGATCCACGATCTGCCAGCAGAACCTGCGCAACTACCACAGTAGAAGGCTTCGCCCCAGATCCTTCGTCGAAGGTGACCTGGTCCTACGACTGAAGCAGTAGGGGCATCTCAAGCTCGAATCCCCCTGGGAAGGACCGTATGTGATTACAGAAGTAATCCCAGGTGGTGCCTATCGCCTTCAAGATTTAGAGACAGGAGTCGCATACTCCAACCCTTGGAACGTCGCACAACTGCGACGCTTCTACCCCTAGTTGTTTTACTTTTTACATCGCAAATAAGGCTACTCAGCCAAGGCTACTTAGACACACATTGTACCTCGTACTGCTCTTCAAATAAATAAAAGCTAAGTGCCCCAAAACTCTATGTTTTTCTTTCACTTTGTCAATTTTATACTCGGGGGCTATGCCACCCTACCTACATCTGTTCTTCGAACCAATAAACGCGATATCCTGAGTAGCTGACACATCAACCGAACCCCTTAACGCAAACTCAACTCACCAACGCTACCGACAAAGTTGACAAAGGGATGGCCAGGCTAACGAAAAGGACTCGCATAGTGCAACGCACCTGACGCTGACAAAGCTGTTTATAGACATTCGACAATAAATTATCTACAACATATATATGAGCTTTAAAACACAAATACACTTATGTGCAGGATACAAATCTAGCTACTGCTGCAACAGAAGAACATTAGTTTGTTCCTCGAAGAAGTCGACAATCTCCTCTGCTGGACGGTCCATCGCCTGATAGTGCGGCACCATATTCCAAGCAGATCCGGCTGGCGGCGCTGGCAGCCCGGAAGCAATGGTGGCGACATCCACGCCAGGCCTGTGCAATCGCACCATCGAGAGGGCATCCTTGTCACCAGCCACCAACTGCTGCCTCACGCACTCGCGAACCGCAGACGTATCTTGAAATTTGGCCAGGAGAGCCAGCAGGCTTGATGGAGTGTCATCCAACGGGAACATCGCCCGATAGATGTTCTTCAAACATGACTGTGACTTCTTCAGGAAGAGCAGCACTCGTGAAGCACGATTCTGCAGGGTCGCCAATGCAGTCGCACGATCATGATCTACCCAGAAGTATCCACTCTCTTGAAGTTGCTCCTGGGTGAGATCATGAAGGCGGATGGCAATCCTACCCCTCTCCTCCTGCGGACGGCGTGCGCTAACAACTACACGAAGCAGCACCAACAGCATGAGTACAACGTACCATTGCGACTAACTACAAAGGAAAATATGAGGACGAGTAAACTAACACTTAAACTGGTCGCCCAGCCGCGTCACCTCGCCAAGCAGATATTGCTCACGGGCGGCAGGATTTTTCCGCCTTCGACTTCCACACGTCCGCATTACCACGGATCAGGTGCAACTCACGCTCCAGCTGCTTCACGCGATCATGAAGTCGCGACAACAAGGATAGCTCCTCTACCCTGGAGCGCAGTGGTGCCACTGTCTCATCAAGAGATGGCGAATCCTGGTTTTACCCCACAGGACCACTCGATGTGCCCTACCACAAGTCAAGACAAAAGCAAATAAGACGACCAAATCAACACAAAGGCAAGGGGAACAAACGCATTCAAGATAAGCATAAGTGTTTACAAACACACTCGCCAGCATGCACGTCCTTAGACTAAAAGGACAACTGATCAATTATTACAACAAGTTAACTACGGAGCAGCTGGCTTCTTCGACTTCGACGCCTTCAGGGGCTTCATCAAGTCCGTGGCAGTATCAGATGCCACAGACTTTCCGCCGGCCTCTAAGGCCGAAGCTTTCGCCGCCTTCTTCGCACGTTGGAGCTCCTCCGAATACTTGGCAACAATATTTATCAAGGAATGGCCATATTTGGCGCAAGAAGTTGCAAAGGGAGCAAATACTACCTGCTAACCATCCGCGCCAACATGCATCACCTTCGACACAACAGAGGGATCTATCTCGACTCCGTGGGCTTGCACCATGGCGAGTGACATCGTCGCACGAGCCGCGCGGAGGGAGTTCTTGTAAGTAGCAGGCACACCCCCGGCGAGTGACTCCACCAGCTTGTCCATATTATCGACCAGCTCCGCCTTCGGTATCAACCCCTCCCGGAGGCGACTAAGGGCGACCTTGGCCTTGGACAATGTATCCTGAATGGCGGCGCTTCAGTCCTCGACCGCAGATACCGCGCCAGCCAGAGCGTCATCATGACGAAGGGCCTGCGGGTCAAAACTCAAGTCGCCAGAATCTACACCAAAAATACACACATGGATCAAAATTCTAGTGCCACCGGCAAAAACTCTAGATGCAGAGAGGAACATCAATAAAATATCTACCAGTAAACATACCTGAGAGGGCCTTGGCAACTGAGAACAGTTGCTCTTCGAACAACTTTTCCACGGCGCAAAGGCGCCAGATCCTCTTCGGCTTAGGCATCATCACGAGCCGCGATTGCCTCGTCGCGCCCCTTCACAGTTGCGGCTAATGTCTTCTCCAACGTGGCGATGTTGTGCAGTAAAGCGTTATGCTCAGCTACATGGCAGTTAATAATTGGCTATCAGTCGATTGTACCAAAACAGAGAGAAGATGAAAAGAATAAGTGTAGAGCACTCACTTTCGACCACGCGGTGACACGTCTCCAGCATTGCATGCTGGCGACCCATCGCCATCACCTGCTCCGCCACCTGCGTGGCTTCCTTTACAAGGAACTGTCACACAAAACAAGGAGTCAGAAGAGGGCAGCAGAAGGCGTTGACTGCCACATTAAAAAAGAAGGAAAGATATACTTACATGGTCCTCTAGCGACTCCAAAGAAGTTTGCTGAACCGTCATCCGAGAAACCATTCGATGCTCCCCTATGTGAGGAGAGCTCGAAGAATTGTGCCCGGAGTGCTGCCGAGGAGGAGAAGGGCCTTCGACTTCTACTTTGGCCCTTGAGGTCGCGACTCCAGATTCCTTCAAAAACTCGACGTCGCCAGAAGATGAAGACGCCTCTTGGCTACAAGACCAAATCCACATTGAGAAAAGGAAAACTCCAGGGCAAAGCCAACAAGAAGAAAACAGAAAAGAATTAGTGAACTCGCAAATTTACCAGTCAAAGTTGTCAAGATTAAACGTGGCCTCCACCGACTCTGACGAAGACTCCTTCGGCAATCGCATCTTCTTGCGAGAAGATGGTGCCACAGCCCTCACAGGAATAGCGGGAATTGGCGATTCCACGCCAGCAGCTGTGCCTTCTGGAGTCGAAGGAGTCGACGCATCGGAATCCTTGCTATGCGAACGCTTGTGAGTATCCGGGCTCTCGGATTCGGGGGCTTCATCTTCCACAACAGAAGGGACAGTCGACTCAGACTCGTCCTCTTCCAAAGCTTCGCGAGGAATAATACCCTCAGGGAGAGGAGGCATACAAGGCGACACCGCCCAATCCTGCATAAAGACAGTGAAGATCAGCAAACAGAATAGGTAAGCAACAGAAAAAGCAATCGCGAAAATAAGCTACTGCGTAGCACAACTGTACCTCAGGAGGAGGATTCGAAGCATCGAAAGGAGGAACAACTGGCTCATTTGGAAGCACATCCTTGAAGGTGTACTTCATGACCAGTCGCACCCTCTTATCTACCTCACTCGCGGACATGCCATCGGCAGGCACGCGAGTGGCATCATCAGCGCCACCCCATTGAAACATGGGATGGACTCTAGCCTGGAGAGGCTGGACGCGACGACGCAGCCAAGTCCTGACAAGGGCACAACCTCCCTCTTCTGCGCCTATGTGACTATCGAGGTCGCAGACGCGTTGATATAGCACGTCTGTCTCCGCGAGTTCGGCAGGCATGACCACGTTCTTCCAAGAACGCATGTTCTTGCAGGGAGCCGCGGGATCGAAAGGCGCGAGTCCAAAGTGCTCGTCCTTGGCCTTCTGGTCACGAACATAGAACCATTTGTCCCTCCATCTCTGGACGGACTTGGCAAGCTTGATGTCGAAGTACGTGGCGGACGGGTCGACATGGATTCCACAACCACCTACGTCGTAAACTAGAGAGCCAGAGGCGGACTGGCACTTCAGTTTAAATAAGCGTTTGAAAAGGCCAAAGTGCGGCTCGATTCCGAGCCAGCACTCGCAAAGAGTGATGAAACAGGTGATGTGGAGAATCGAGTTTGGGGACAGCTGATGGAACTGGAGCCCGTAGAAACAAAGGATACCCCTAAGAAAGGGATGGAGAGGCAAAGAAAGGCCGCGAATGACGAATGCAAAAAACATCACTCGAAAACCAGCGGGAGGCACAGGAATGGTCTCACCGCTGGGGACGCGCGAATTGGCGACTGCTACAGAAATAACTCCGTCTTGGCGAAGAAGACGGAGATCCGATGCCTTGATGATAGAAGGGCGCCATGCGCCATTGGTCACGCGGGTGCCCGCGACTTTCTTTTTCCCGCCGGCAGCGGCACTGGTGCCCGCAGCAGCAGTGCCACCCTTCTTCTTCGTCATGGCAACGGTGGCCGCGGATTCAGCGGCAGCGCCTCCTTTCTTCTTTCCCATTGTGTGGCGGCGATGAGAGCAAAGAAAATAACTTGGAAACGAGCGGAGGTGGTCCAGAGTTGAGGAGGAGATGAGCGCAGGGAAAAACAGATGAGCAGCAACAATGGCGTTGGCAGCGAGGAAGAAAAGAGTGCAGATGGAAAATTACCACCGTAGCGCCGCTACTTAACCCCTAGGAGATGCAATCCAACGGCTCACAAAAACCCTACTGGACACGTGGCATACATCGCGCTCGACACGTGGAGAAGAGGAAGCGCGAACCGTCCATCCACTGCTCCCATTACGCGTGGAAATCGAGGAGGCACAGTTAATAATAAGATTACGCACGCACAGTCAAATCAAAGTCAGAAAGTGGGACTCATCGCTCGTCACGTCCCGTCAAAATCGCTCACGCGGACAACTGAGGTCATGCAAGCGTCAGCACTGACGTCATCAAAGGCTACTTTAGTCCTTGCTAGAGTCTTTGACTCCACCAAGCACTCGGGGGCTACTCCCATAGGGAGCGCTGGCCGTGCACCCTACGATTTTTCTTTTCTTATTGCAGGGATATAGGCAATCACAATCAAACCCAACCACTCGAATCACGGTTCGACTATGGACATGGGTTACTCCCATAGGGAGCGCCGGAAACAATTTCGACTGAAATAAGCAAGCAAAAGACGACAGCAGTCGCAAATGTGTTTTAGTCCCTGCCTGAGTCTTTGACTGAAACAAACAAGCAAAGACGACAGCAGTCGCAAAAATTCTTTAGTCCCTGCCTGAGTCTTCGACTGAACCAGGCACTCGGGGGCTACTCCCATAGGGAGCGCTTGCCGCGCACCCTATGATTATTTGCACAAAAACTGTGTGTTGATAACATCCACACTCACAGATCATGGCTACACTGCCTCATAATTTTCCCTGCAAAGAGACTACGTCTCCTGGGTCGCCCGAATCGTCTCCGCGATGATAAAATTCGGATGCCGCGCTTACAGCGTGAATGTAAGACCTGAATAAGGCCTGGAAACGCAGTTAAATGCACACTGCCAGAAATATATCCGTGCCTGCAGGCACGATGAACATGCCTTGACGGACACATCGAGTTCTCACACCCATATAACTGGAATTCGACTCCTGTAAGACCTCCGTGGCCTGAGTCGAATTACGCCAGCACTTTTCCAGATTCGAGTCCGGGGACTCGAGTTTGAGTAGATTGCGTTGTTTCACCATAAGGTGGTTAACTGATACCGACACTTCGGCTATATCAGGCACGTATATCAACAATACCTATGACATAAATAAAAGAAGTCAAAAATGTACTCATTCAGGCACTCGAAGACTTCAAAAAGTCCCCAGTCGAATCTGCGATTCCACTAGACACTCGGGGGCTACTGACATGGGTATAACCTACAAGCACTCGAGTTTGGTATATACGGTCCAAATACATACAGGCCCATGGTGTCGCCAAGGCCCGGATGGAAGGACTCGAGTAACCTACGGACTCTCGATTGCTTGAAGAACAAGAAGAAGCTAAAGATAGAAAGATTAAAGGGAAAACCCTAACTTGTAACCGACTCGACCTACTACCCGAGACCTAGCCTATCTATATAAAGGCTAGGAGGGGGCGGCGAGGAGGACACACGCAACCCTAGTTTCCACAACCTTCTCCAGATTACATCTGCGCACCATTGTAACTTTCGACTCCTTCAATAATTCCACGAGCATACAAGCAGGAGTAGGGACCTCTACGAGGCCTGAACCTGGGTAAATCCTTTGTCCCCTGTGTGCTTGTTTGCTAGCCGATAGATGTCTCTAGCGCTCCCTCCTTCTCCAAAACCCAAGTCCATAACAATGGGCATAGCCGAGTTAAACCCTTGTCAATGAGTATCTCAGCAATCTTCTTATTTACCATGGGAAAATGGTGCTTTTTTCTCTCTTCCACTTTTCATAAAACTCTTTTTTTTCTTTTTCTCAATAGCTATCTCTCTCTTTTTTATAAGAAGAATGCTTCATAGATATCATTATGGTTACGCTGCAGGTTTCTATCATGCCAGCATGGATTAGACCAGCGGCCCAGGCGTTTCTCTAACACACATACATAACTCCATGGACTTACAAGCTCCCCTTTTATTTCACACCGATGACATCCGCAAACAAAAGAGCAAGGTATCAACTTGGTATATATTTACAAGTGTTGAAAGCGTTCCCCGTGACAGCACGGTTCTGCTAATCCCCAGCCTATAATTTGCAAGCATATAACTTCCATAGAGAATCACAATGGTTCAGGTTTATTAAGTGCAGGAAATAAAGTGTGCCATCAAGTTCGTGAGAGCTTTACTAACTAACTTTCTCATAACAAGCAAACATTTTATTCGGAAGAAAACAAGGCATATTGAATATGCACGGAAGTAGCAAATGATGCTAATAGGTAGGTATGGTGGACACTTTGGCAATAATTGGTTTAAGGGAGTTGGAAACAAGAGTAAATTACCCAGTGGAAGTGAAGGCTAGCAATAGTAAGGGAGCAACAAACGAGAGAGCAATAATGGCCATAATCATGCAGAGTGACAAAACATCATTGATCAAAGCATAAAGTGATACTACAAGTTGAAAACTAAAGGATCATAAAGGCTTATGGTGACTTGAGATAGTCATAACACGGTGTGAGCATGCACCAAGTCAACCCAAATAAAGCATCAAAGGAGAATACCACTATACTATGCTTTAATATGCTAAAACAACGCATGATTAATCCAAGGCACATTAAGTAATCTCAATTGTTTATAACAAGTCATGCTACAACAAAGAATACTAAGCATAAAGCCAAAACAATATCAAGCATGGCATGACAAACATAGGCCACAGTCAAAAACAAGCTCTCTTTACCACTTAAGCATGAGCTTTCCTACTCTTTTTCCAAACCAATCCAAACTATTTGAAAACCAACGCATGAAAGAGGAGGTCCAACCAATTTATTAAGCAAACTAAGAAAACCAAGCAAACTAAAAACAAAAACGAAAAAGAAGACGCTCCAAGAACAACACAAGTGTGCATGAAATAATAAAAATAAAGCGTTTGGAAGAAACCTGAGATTTTTATTGATGAAGAAGGGGATGCCTTGGGCATCCCCAAGCTTTGATGCTTGTACATCTTGGATATTTCTTGGGGTGATACGTGGGGCATCCCCAAGCTTGAGCTTTAGTCCATCCTTCATCTCATTACTCATTCCTTCCATACACCTGAAATTTTTCCTTCATACAAAACTTCACACAATCTTTATTAGCAACATTAGTGCACTCAAGATAATAGGTCTTAAGGTTCAGTTCTAACACCAAATAAACTTCCATTAGAACACTATATACTGTAGCACTTCCCTCAAAAAGCTCAATTCCCCAAAAGAACTAAAAAAGGAACCAACAAGAAGGAAATGCAGAAAATGGTAGAAATCTGTCAAAACAGACCAGCAGGTAAAGACGAATTTTTTCGAAGACCTTCTGTTGCTCAAATAAAAAAGTGTTGAACTAACGAAAGTTAGATAACAACCTGGGGCAGAAGTGCAAAAATTCACGGCTCAAAAATACATTCAGAGATTTTACACGAATTTTTACGGTAAAGCACAGAAATCTGTTTCGGGACAACAACTTTCCCAATCATTACTTCTCTCTCATTAGAGGTTACTCTTGGAACAAAAAGAAAATAAAAGGATAAAGAGCGGTTATTACTGAAGTAAGTAATAACCTCCAAGAATCATATAAAACTTTTGGGTTATCTCCCAATAAGTACTTTTCTTTAACGCCTTTAAGTTAGGCATAAGCAAAAACTAAAATGGATAGAATGGAAGTAAGCGGAGATAATCATGGTGAAAACATTGTTTTGTTCAATGAAATCCTTTTGTTAACAAGGCTGATCAGGTCTTGTTACCAAAACAATTTCATATGAGACAAAACTTTGTATTCCACTTATGATTATGTTACCTCAACCTTGATAGCAATGGTCCCAATCATAATAGTTTCAATTTTTTCTCTTGGTATGGGACAATATATTTCTCCAACTTGAATGCCCTCAACATGTTCACTTGAATTTAAACCATAAGTCCTATCAATATTCTTGGGGAAATAGACAGTATGTTCCTTATCATTAACATTGAACATCACCTTCCCTTGATTACAATTAATAACAGCTCCTGCAGTATTAAGAAAAGGTCTCCCAAGAATAATACACATATTATCATCTTCAGGCATAAAAGTTTGAGAGGATGATCTCATAAGAAATATGAAGTGAAGTAAAAGAGAGCATCAAGAAGCAAATCCAAAACACATTTAAGTCTAACCCAGTTCCTATGCATAGGAATCGTGTAAGCAAATAACAAAGTGACAGGCATAGGAAGATAAAACAAGAGTAACTTCAAAACTTTCAGCACATAGAGAGGTGTTTCCATACCATGAAAACTTCTACCACCATATTTTCCTCTCTCATAATAATTTTCAGTAGCCTCATGAATAAACTCAACAATATAACTATCACAAAAAGCATGCTCTTCATGATCTACAAGCACTAGAGCTTTATCATAAACATCTTCAAAAGAATCCTCAGGAACATAACATTCATCCTTCTTTAGTAAGCATGGGGGAAAATCAAATAATGTAAGGGATAAAGAGTTACTCTCATTAGAAGGTAAACATGGGTAGCTAATCCATTCTTCCTCCTTTTGTTCATCACTCTCCTTCTCTTTTTCATCTAATGAGATTTTAGGTTCATCAATTTCTTCTTCCATAGGATCCTGCGAGGCATTAGTCTCTTCCATTTGTGGAAAGCATATATTAAAATATTCAAGAATATAGCCATTTTCATCCTTGTAATTATCAAAGAAAAATTTAAGTATACCATAAACCTCATACTTATAAGGTGAATCATCAATATTTTCAAGCAAACTAGCAAGTTCAAATGCACCCTTCCAAGCAATAAATTCCTCAATTTGTTCCACATCATAAAGATCATAATTTCCCTTAACATAGGATGATATGGTAACATTATCATTATACTCACATTGAAAAGGGAGGTGTTTGTACCTCCTACAACAACAAGATTTATCAAAGCAATAAGTAACATTATAAGTAGAGCACACGTTTCTAGCAATGGTATACAATCTATCAATTTGTCCCCAGAAGTGTTTCCCTTTTTGTGACAAGCAGTGTTCCTTATAATAATATTTTTCATCTTCCGTGAACCCACCTTGCCAATAAGCTTCAGTTTCAAAGAAACCAACCATTGACAACAAGCATGATAAAGCAAGACAATAACAGACCAACGAAAATAACAACTAGAGAAGGAACTAATTTTTTTGTTTTTTTTATAAAGAAACAAGCAAACAAGGAGAAAATAAACTTAGCATGAACAATAGTGAATCCAAGTAAACTTGATATATAAAGCTATGCTCCCCGGCAACGGCGCCAGAAAATAGTCTTGATGACCCACAAGTATAGGGGGTGTATCGTAGTATTTTCGAGGGAAGTGAAACCCAATTTATTGATTCGACACAAGGGGAGCCAAAGAATATTTATAAGCCTTAACAACTGAGTCGTTAATTCAGCTGCACCTGGAAACAATCTTGCTCACAGCAGTTTATCAGTAGCAACAGTTTTGTAGTAGGAATAGTAAAGTAACAGCAGTAGTAAAGCAAAGACAGTAGTAACAAAAGCAGTAAACAGTGGGATTCGAGTGCGGTAGGCATAGGGATGGATGGACGGGCGTTGCATGGACAAGACAATTCACATATCAATCAGAACATAGGGCAATTGCAGATAAATAAGATAAAGCATCCAAGTACTAGACAATCCTAGGCATGTGTTCCATATATAGTCATACGTGCTCGCAATGAGAACTTGCACAACATCTTTTGTCCTGCCAGCCCATTTGCAGCGGGGCCTCTAGGGAACTACTGGCAATTAAGGTGCTCCTTTTAATAGAGCACCGGAGCAAAGCATTAACACTCCATGAACACATGTGATCCTCACATCAAAGCCATTCCCTTCCGGTTATCCCGATTTACACCGGGCCATAGGTTCCGGACAACAACGTGTATACAACTTGCAGGTAAGACCAAAAACAATACTATCATAATGAATCAATAACATGTTCAGATCTGAAATCATGGCACTCGGGCCCTAGTGACAAGCATTAAGCACAACAAGTCGCAACAAAGTCATAAAGCACTAATAAAAGATACTAGGCACCATGCCCTAACAATCTGATGCCATTACATGAACGATCTCATCCAATCCCTACCATCCCCATAGCCTACAGCGGGGGATTACTCACTCATAGATGGGGGAAACATGGATGGTCGATGGAGATGATGGTGGAGATCGATGGAGATGGCTCCGGGGGCACTTCCCGTCCCGGCAGGGTGCCGGAACAGAGACTTTCTGTCCCCCAAATCTCCCCTTCCGTGGTGGCGCACATGGAACTTCTTCTGGAAAAACGTCGACCCCCCCGGAGTTTTTAGGTCAGAAGGCTTCTTATAGGCGAAGAGGGAGACCGAGGGGGTGCCTGGGGCCACCACACGATGCCCTGGCGCGACCAAGCCTAGCCCGCGACTGGGGGTGGTGTGGCCAGCACCTGGCCCTCCTCCGTCTCGTATTCTGGCTCCTGGAGTCTTCTGGAAAAATAGGCACTTTGGCTTTTGTCCCGTCCAATTCCGAGAATATTCATTTTCTGACTTTCCTGGAACCAAAAATAGTAGAAAACAGGCAGCTGGCACTGTGGCTCTTGTTAATAGGTTAGTCCAAGAAATCATATGAAAAGTACTCCAAAGTGTGGATAAAACACAAGAAAGTGGATAAAACCAAGCATGGAGCATCAAAAATTATAGATACATTTGCAATGTATCAGTGTGTTCTTTTCACAAACCACATCTAGAGTCATTGCATGTGTGTTCTTCTCACAAACCACATATGGATCCACTAGAGTTCATTGCATGTCTGTTATTTTCACAAACCACATCTAGAGTCATTGCATGTCTGTTCTTCTCATAAACCACACATGGATCCACCAGTATCATTGCATGTGTGTTCTTTTCACAAACCACAGCTAGAGTCATTGCATGTGTGTTCTTTTCACAAACCACATCTAGATCCACCGGAGTGGATTTCATGTGTGTTCTTTTCACAAACCATATCTAGAGTCATTGCATGTGTGTTATTCTCACAAACCACATATGGATCCACCAGAGTTCATTGCATGTGTGTTCTTCTCATAAACTACATCTAGAGTCATTGCATGTATGTTATTCTCACAAACCACACATGGATCCACTAGAGTCATTTCATGTGTGTTCTTCTCACAAACCACATATGGATCCACCAGTGTCATTGCATGTGTGTTCTTTTCATTAACCATAGCTAGAGTCATTGCATGTCTGTTCTTTTCACAAACCACATATGGATCCACCAGTGTCATTACATGTGTGTTCTTTTCACAAACCACATATTGATCCACCAGAGTTCATTGCATGTCTGTTCTTTTCACAAACCACATATGGATCCACTAGTGTCATTGCATGTGTGTTCTTTTCACTAACCATATATTGATCCACCAGTGCCATTGCATGTCTGTTCTTCTCACAAACCACATATGGATCCACCAGTGCTGTTGCATGTCTGTTCTTCTCAAAAACCACATATGGATCCACCAGTGCCATTGCATGTGTGTTCTTCTCACAAACCACATATGGATCCACCAGTGCCATTGCATGTGTGTTCTTCTCACAAACCACATATGGATCCACCAGTGCCATTGCATGTCTGTTCTTCTCACAAACCACATATGGATCCACCAGTGTGATTGCATGTGTGTTCTTTTCACAAACCACATATGGATCCACCAGTGTCATTGCATGTGTGTTCTTTTCATTAACCATAACTATAGTCATTGCATGTGTGTTCTTCTCACAAACCACATATGGATCCACCAGAGTTCATTGCATGTGTTCTTCTCATAAACCACAGCTAGATTCATTGCATGCCTGTTATTATCACAAACCACACACGGATCCACCAGAGTCATTGCATGTGTGTTCTTTCCACAAACCACACATGGATCCACCAGAGTCATTGCATGTGTGTTCTTTTCATAAACCACATATGGATCCACCGGTGTCATTGCATGTGTGTTCTTTTCACAAACCACATCTAGAGTCATTGGATGTCTGTTCTTTTCACAAACCAGAAATTGATCCACCAGAGTCATTGCATGTCTGTTCTTTTCACAAAGCACATCTAGAGACATTGCATGTCTGTTCTTCTCACAAACCACACATGGATCCACCAGTGTCATTGCAAGTGTGTTCTTTTCACAAACCACATCTAGAGTCATTGGATGTCTGTTCTTTTCGCAAACCACATATTGATCCACCAGTGTCATTGCATGTGTGTTCTTTTCACAAACCACATCTAGAGTCATTGCATGTGTGTTCTTCTCACAAACCGCATATCGACCCACCAGTGTTATTGCATGTGTGTTCTTTTCATTAACAACAGCTAGAGTCATTGCATGTGTGTTCTTTTCACAAACCATATATTGATCCACCAGTGTTATTGCATGTGTGTTCTTCTCACAAACCATAGCTAGAGTCATTGCATGTGTGTTCTTCTCACAAACCACATATGGATCCACTAGTGTCATTGCATGTGTGTTCTTTTCATTAACCACAGCTAGAGTAATTGCATGTCTGTTCTTTTCACAAACCACAACTAGAGTCATTGGATGTCTGTTCTTTTCACAAACCACACATGGATCCACCAGTGTCATTACATGTGTGTTCTTTTCACAAACCACATCTAGAGTCATTGCATGTGTGTTCTTCTCACAAACCACATTTGGATCCACCAGAGTTCATTGCATGTCTTTTCTTTTCACCAACCACATCTAGAGTCATTGCAGGTCTGTTCTTCTCACAAACCACACATGGATCCACCAGTGTCATTGCATGTGTTTTCTTTTCACAAACCACAGCTAGAGTCATTGCATGTGTGTTCTTCTCACAAACCACATATGGATCCACTAGAGTTAATTGCATGTCTGTTCTTTTCACAAACCATAGCTAGAGTCATTGCATGTCTGTTCTTCTCACAAACCACACATGGATCCACTAGTGTGATTGCATGTGTGTTCTTTTCACAAACCACATCTAGAGTCATTGCATGTGTGTTCTTTTCATAAACAACATATTGATCCACCAGTGTCATTGCATGTGTGTTCTTCTCACAAAGCATAGCTAGAGTCATTGCATGTGTGTTCTTCTCACAAACCACATATGGATCCACTAGTGTCATTGCATGTGTGTTCTTTTCATTAACCACATCTAGAGTAATTGCATGTCTGTTCTTTTCACAAACCACAACTAGAGTCATTGGATGTCTGTTCTTTTCACAAACCACACATGGATCGACTAGTGTCATTACATGTGTGTTCTTTTCACAAACCACATCTAGAGTCATTGCATGTGTGTTCTTCTCACAAACCACATTTGGATCCACCAGAATTCATTGCATGTCTGTTCTTTTCACAAACCACATCTAGAGTCATTGTAGGTCTGTTCTTCTCACAAACCACACATGGATCCACCAGTGTCATTGCATGTGTGTTCTTTTCACAAACCACAGCTAGAGTCATTGCTTGTGTGTTCTTCTCACAAACCACATATGGATCCACCAGAGTTCATTGCATGTCTGTTCTTTTCACAAACCACAGCTAGAGTCATGGCATGTCTGTTCTTCTCACAAACCACACATGGATCCACCAGTGTGATTCCATGTGTTTTATTTTCACAAACCACATCTAGAGTCATTGCATGTGTGTTCTTTTCACAAACCACATATTGATCCACTAGTGTCATTGCATGTGTGTTGTTCTCACAAACCACAACTATAGTTATTGCATGTGTGTTCTTCTCACAAACCACATATGGATCCACCAGTGTCATTGCATGTGTGTTCTTTTCATTAACCACACCTAGAGTCATTCCATGTCTATTCTTTTCATAAACCACATATGGATCCACCAGTGTCATTGCATGTGTGTTCTTTTCACAAACCACATATTGATCCACCAGTGTGATTGCATGTGTGTTCTTTTCACAAACCACATATTGATCCACCAGTGCCATTGCATGTGTGTTCTTTTCACAAACCACACATGGATCCACCAGTGTCATTGCATGTGTGTTCTGAAGGAAATATGCCCTAGAGGCAATCATAGAGATGATTGTATTTCATGTGTATCCATGAGTTATTATAATGTTCCTTGAATATCCATATACCAAGAAACTTGTATTGATTGGCAATTATGTGAATTGTTTGTGAAACTCTTTACATGTATGGTTATCTAATAATTGTCCCTAGTCGAAGTTCATGTGAGGACACACGTGAATATTAGACTAGCACATCGATTGGTTGATGACTATGTTTCGCAAGTCATAGACATGGAGATGTCAAACCAATGATGTGGACACATGTTATGAACATGGGGTTGGACTGACCCAACATGAGACTGGCAATAATACTTGCAGCTCTCTCTACACATCGTGTACGTTTTGTCCTTAGACCTGAGATTGTCGCATGTACTTGAGATGTGGATCGACCTACTTTGGGGCTACCAAACACTACTCCGTAACTGGGTAGTTATAAAGGTAGCTTCCGGGTTTGTCCTGATACATGCTGCAAGGCATCGGTCAATCAAGATGGGATTTGCCCCTCTCTACTTGAGAGAGATATCTCTGGGCCCCTCGAGTGATCGGATCCAGAAATGTGTGGCCATGCTACATATGGTTAAGAGTTAACCTAGTAAAGGGATTCCGAATCACAGTATCAAGAAAGAGAGGTCAGCTTGGAGCTAGACCAAATATCGTGAGGCAAAGGGAAAGACATGTACTCAACTTTATGATGGTTCGTCCGAATGATCTTTATATGCGTTTAGGAGTTGGCACGTCTTGCTAGAGGCTGCTACCAACTATTGACCGAGTAAGTGTACTCGTGTCATGTCTATACGTGTATGAACCTATAGGGTCACACACTTTAGGGGGCTGGAAGCCTAATGAGGATTGGATCCGAATTAGACTAGGCTTAGGCTACTAATGGGCTGCTAATGTAGAAGCCCACCGGGGATGCTAATATAAGAGAGAGTGAGGTGAGCTGAATAGGGTTGAGCATTCCACCCAGCTGCCACTCCTCTTCTGCCTGTGTTGCACGTGCAGACCTAGCAGTCTGGCGTGTGACGACTTCCACTCCAGACGTGTGGATACCTCGGAGGTGCTGCATCTGTAGCACTTGGACGTGCCTCGCAAAGGGGAGCTACTCGTGGGACGAGCGCAAGGAGGAGACGTAGAACATCTACACTTCCGCGGCGTGCTTCATCGAGTTCTGCACCTGTGCGTCTAGCGGTAATCCCGTGATCTATGACAATAGTATTCCTGGTTGACACGGTAGAAAACTTTGATTCTACGCTAGTGTAGCCTACCCGTTTCCTAACTGTGGTATCAAAGCCGATGCTATTCCATCATAGGTTCGAGAAGTTCGCATATGGTGATATGTAGATGATATGAATGCTGTGATCGTTTGTATGGCGGTGGTTCTGGATTGATCTATGATCTTACTTTCTGTGATCGTGATTCTAAGGTCGTCGAACGACTTACCCCTACCGGTCGGTTTCCGCCATCGGGGTAGACAGTGACACATAAATCCTTTTGAATCACGCGAAGATCAATATGATTGATCGAATCGGGAATTAGATCTGAATCGACGTACCGTGATCAAAGGAGTTTGGTCGAATCGGAACTATGGTCGGTTTATGGTAAATTTGATTTGCCGATCAAAATCCTTAAAGAAAATTGTATAGATTTGAACCGCGAGGGGCGCTGCCCCTTCGAACCCCGCAGGGGGAGACCCTCTAGACCCCCCTTAATCGTAGCCCCCTTTGGTATCACGTTAAGGTTCATAGGTGCTACGATTTCACATGATCCGGTAGAATGCGATTCTATGCACAACTTGTTTTTGCAGGATGTATGTGATCAGTATGGCCTAAAAATGTATGTGATGCATGTATGTATTTTTCATGACCTGCGTGTCGTGAGTAGGGCAACACGGTTGGAGCCATATGTGCTGTCAATTATTGTAATGGCATGCGTGCCAACTTGTGATGATCCCAATACCATGTAATTTTGATTACTAGCTGTTAGGAGTAATAGCTTGTATTAGTTCTTAGAGAACTCATCACTTGGAGGATGGCTCGCATAGAGCATGAAGATGGAGATCATCATGGTGGACAGGTTCTATGGCGATGGAGATCACCATGAGAAAAATGGGCCATACTGTATCACATCTATGTGAATGCTATTCTTATACGTTTTATTACTATGCATGCTTAGATGATAGAAGTAGATCGATCCCTCACAAAGTTTAAGTTAAACCATGCCCTCCCAACCAAACCTTGCACCATCCTATGCCCTGTACAATCATTGGTGGGTCTATGAAATTAGGGTGCCATGGTTTTCCTTGGCTGGATGGGTTTGTATCGGATACCTACACGCATAAGGGTTGGTGAGCTTAACAAGGTCATCTTAACAGTTAAGGACCTTGGGGCATAAAGGTTGGGCACCTAGTTTTGACATAGAGATGTCACCCAACAACAAGAGTCATATGTGATATGATTAGCAAAGGTTGCTTACCGATTTACCTTGTCTTCTAGCAGTGATGCTAAAGCTCACTAGTCGACTTGTTAATTGTGGATCTTGAATCACTTAGTATCAATAGAGGGATGTTGATTTAAGTGGGAGTATATGCTATTAAATTGTTTAATATGTTTTACTCTTTCATGGTTACATGGCTTAGTATTTTGCATATTCTTGTTGTAGATCAATGGCACCGAACAATTCATCACCTTTTGCTTTGCGTTCGATTCTTGAAAAGGATAAACTAAATGGAACAAACTATTCGGGCTGGGTCTATAACCTAAGAATTGTTCTCAGGGCTGAGAAAAAGGAAACTATTCTGGATACCCCAATCCCGGATGAACCTGCTGATAATGCAACTACTGCCCTTAAGAATGCCTACAAGAAAGCATGTGATTAATCTCTTGAGGTTAGTTGTCTTATGCTTGCATGCATGGAACCTGATCTTCAAAAGAAGTTTGAGGATCAGGAATCATACGATATGATCGTTGCGCTTAAGGACATGTTCTAGACTCAGGCTAGGACTGAGAGGTACAATGTCGCTAAGTCCTTTGTGGAATGCAAGCTAGCAGAGGGAGCAGTTGTAGGCCCCCATGTGATCAAAATGGTTGGTTACAGTCAGACTTTGGAAAAGGTTGGTTTTCCATTAGGCCAAGAGTTGGCCACTGATTTCATTTTGGCATCTCTTCCATCTAGCTATGGGCATTTCATTTCGAACTACCATATGCATGGGGTGGAGAGGGGCCTTAATGAATTATGTGGGATGCTGAAAACAGCAGAATGTGACATTAAGAAGTGTGCAGGGCATAGCCATGTGATGGCTATGAGTAATGCCTAGCTTCAAGAAAAAGGGCACTTCTTGGCAGAAGAAGAAGGGCAAGGCTAAGGATACAATCCCTAAGCCAAACCCTGCACCCAAGCAAAAGGCTGGACCTGCAGGAGACACTGAGTGTTTCTTTTGTCATGAATATGGCCATTAGAAGAGAAACTACAGCAAGTACCAGGGTTCTTTGAAGAAGGGTGGAAGTAAGAGTACTTCCCACTCAGGTACGCTTGTTGTAAATGTTGTGGACATTTTTCTCGCAGATTGTTATGTTAACTCTTGGGTATTTGATACCGGATCGGTTGCTCATATTTGCAATTCGATGCAGGGGCTAATAAGAATTAGAGAAGTGCAAAAAGGCGAAGTGGATTTTCGCGTCGGAAATAAAGCAAGGGTTGCTGCATTGTTTGTCGGCGTCATGCAACTTCACCTTCCATCAGGATTTATTATGGAGTTAAATAATTGTTATTACATTCCTATTATGGGTCGAAACATTTTATCACCTTCATGTTTGATGAGGGATGGTTATTCATTCGCGAGTGCAAACAATGGTTGTGTAATCTCTAAGAATTCTATGTTTATGGCTGATGCTCCCATTGTGAATGGGTTATTTATTTTAAATCTTGATGATGCATCTGTTTACAATGTTAGTGCTAAAAGGCTTCAGCCTAATTATTTGAGTCCTACCTATTTATGGCATTGTCGTTTGGGGCATATAAGTGAAAAGCGCATGAAGAAGCTCCATGGTGATGGTCTTCTAACTTCGTTTGATTTTGAATCATACGAGACATGTCAAGCTTGTTTACTTGGAAAGATGACCAAGACGCCTTTTACGGGGTTTCCCGAGAGAGCGACAGACTTGTTGGAACTCATACATACTGATGCATGTGGACCAATGAGCACGATAGCCAAAGGAGGATATCACTACTTCATTACTTTCACTGATGATTTTAGTAGATATGGCTATGTCTACTTGATGAAGCATCAGTCTGAAACTTTTGAAAAGTTCAAAGAGTTTCAGAATGAGGTAGATAATCAACGTGGCAAGAAAATAAAGGCCTTGCGATCTGATCATGGAGGTGAATATTTGAGTCACGAGTTTAGCAATCATCTTAAGTGTTGAGGAATTATTCCACAGCTCACGCCACCCGGAACGCCTCAAAGAAACGGGGTCTCTGAACAGCGTAATCGAACTTTGTTGGACATGGTTCGATCGATGATGAGCCAGTCAGATTTACCATTATCATTTTGGGGTTACGCGCTAGAAACAGCAGCTTTCACACTAAACAGGGCACCGTCTAAATTCGTAGTTAAGACACCATATGAGATGTGGACTGGAAAGAATCCCAGTTTGTCTTTTCTAAAGATTTGGGGTTGTGATGCATTTGTCAAGCGACTTCAGTCGGACAAGCTAACACCCAAATCGGATAAGTGCATTTTTGTGGGATACCCAAGGGAAACCTTAGGGTATTACTTCTACAACCGAGAAGAGGGTAAAGTGTTTGTCGCTCGTAGCGGTGTTTTCCTAGAGAAACAGTTTCTCACAAAGGGAACGAGTGGAAGGTCGGTGCGACTTGAAGAAGTTCAAGATGAGCCAGTCAGGGATGCTTCTACGAGTGATGCTATTGTAGCAGAACAAGTTGAGGAACCCATGGTAATAGAAGCACCACAGCCACGAAGGTCGGCGAGGCTCCGCGAAGCACGAGAGTTATTATTGTTAGACAATGATGAGCCTGCGACCTATGCAGAAGCGATGGTCGCCCTAGACTCTGAGAAATGGCTGATTGCCATGAAATCCGAGATAGAGTCCATGGGAGACAATCAAGTTTGGAACTTGGTTGACCTGCCTGATGGTTTTAAAGCCATCGAGTGCAAATGGATCTATAAGAAGAAGATTGATATGGATGAAAATGTTCACATCCATAAAGCTCGACTTGTTGCAAAAGGTTTTTGACAAGTTCAAGGAGTTGACTACGACGAGACTTTCTCGCCCGTAGCGATGCTTAAATCTATACGGATCATTCTAGCCATTGCTGCATATTTCGATTATGAGATATGGCAGATGGACGTCAAGATGGCTTTCTTAAATGGAATCCTTACCGAGGACGTGTATATGATGCATCCCGAAGGTTTTGTCGATCCAAAAATGCTGGAAAGGTATGCAAACTTCAAAAGTCTATTTATGGGCTGAAGCAAGCATCTCGGAGTTGGAACATTCGATTTGATGAAGTTGTAAAGGAGTTTGGCTTCACCAAAAACGAACAAGAACCTTGTGTGTATAAGAAAGAAAATGGGAAATCACTTGTGTTTCTAATCTTATATGTGGATGATATATTACTGATTGGAAATGACATTCCTATGCTCGAGTCTGTTAAGACCTCATTGAAAAATAGTTTTTCTATGAAGGACTTGGGAGAAGCGGCATATATTCTGGGCATCAAGATCTATAGAGATAGATCGAGGAGGCTAACTGGATTAAGCCAGAGTACGTACATTGACAAAGTGTTGAAACGGTTCAGCATGGAAGAGGCTAAGAAGGGGTTCTTGCCCATGTCTCACGGCATTAAACTTAGCAAGACTCAGTGTCCTTCGACCACTGATGAGCGAGAGCACATGAGTAGGGTTCCATATGCTTCGGCTATTGGATCCATCATGTATGCGATGACATGTACTCGCCCAGATGTTTCCTATGCTCTAAGTGTTACGAGCAGATACCAGGCTGATCTAGGTGAGAGTCACTGGACAGCGGTAAAGAATATCCTTAAGTACTTGAGAAGGACTAAGGATATGTTCCTAGTTTATGGAGGTGAGGTTGAACTCAGTGTAAAGGGTTACACAGATGCGAGTTACCTTAACGACTCAGATGACTCGAAATCGCAAGCAGGTTATGTGTTTGTCATGAATGGAGGTGCTGTGAGCTGGAAAAGTTCCAAGCAAGATACAGTGGCCTCCTCTTCAACAGAAGCTGAATATATTGTTGCCTCGGAGGCTGCAAAGGAAGCTGTTTGGATTAGGAATTTCCTGATCGCTCTTGGTGTGGTTCAGGGCTCGTCCAATCCCTTGGACGTTTATTGTGACAACAATGGTGCTATTGCACAAGCCAAGGAACCTAGACAGCACCAGAAGAACAAACATATTCACATGCGTTACCATCTGATTCGTGAGTTCATTGATGATGGTAGTGTCATGTTATGCAAAATACATACGGACTCAAATGTTGCTGATCCCTTGACTAAGACACTCCCGCGGCCTACGCATGAAGCGCACACAAGAGCAATAGGTATTAGATACTATCTAGATTGACTCTAGTGCAAGTGGGAGACTGAAAGAAATATGCCCTAGAGGCAATCATAGAGATGATTGTATTTCATGTGTATCCATGAGTTATTGTAATGTTCCTTGAATATCCATATACTAGGCAACTTGTATTGATTGGCAATTATGTGAATTGTTTGTGAAACTCTTTACTTGTATGGTTATCTAATAATTGTCCCTAGTCGGAGTTCATGTGAGGACACACGTAAATATTAGACTAGCACATCGATTGGTTGATGACTATGTTTTGCAAGTCATAGACATGGAGATGTCAAACCAATGATGTGGACACATGTTATAAACATGGGGTTGGACTGACCCAACATGAGACTGGCAATAATACTTGCAGCTCTCTCTACACATCATGTATGTTTTGTCCTTAGACCTGAGATTGTCGCATGTACTTGAGATGTGGATCGACCTACTTTGGGGCTATCAAACACTACTCCGTAACTTGGGTAGTTATAAAGGTAGCTTTCGGGTTTGTCCTGATACATACTGCAAGGCATCGGTCAATCACGATGGGATTTGCCCCTCTCTACTTGAGAGAGATATCTCTGGGCCCCTCGAGTGATCGGATCTAGAAATGCATGGCCGTGCTACATATGGTTAAGAGTTAACCTAGTAAAGGGATTCCGAATCATAGTATCAAGAAAGAGAGGTCAGCTTGGAGCTAGACCAAATATCGTGAGGCAAAGGGAAAGACATGTACTCAACTTTGTGATGGTTCATCCGAATGATCTTTATATGCGTTTAGGAGTTGGCACGTCTTGCTAGAGGCCGCTACCAACTATTGACGGAGTAACTGTACTCGTGTCATGTCTATACGTGTATGAACCTATAGGGTCACACACTTTAGGGGGCTGGAAGCCTAATGCGGATTGGATCCGAATTAGACCAGGCTTAGGCTGCTAATGGGCTGCTAATGTAGAAGCCCACCAGGGATGCCTATATAAGAGAGAGTGAGGTGAGCTGAATAGGGTTGAGCATTCCACCCAGCCGCCACTCCTCTTCCGCCTGTGTTGCACGTGCAGACCTAGCAGTCTGGCGTGTGACAACTTCCACTCCGGACATGTGGATACCTCGGAGGTGCTGCATCTGTAGCACTTGGACGAGCCACGCAAAGGGGAGCTTCTCGTGGGACGAGCGCAAGGAGGAGATGTAGAACATCTACACTGCCGCGACGTGCTTCATCGAGTTCCGCACCTGCGCGTCTAGCGGTAATCCCATGATCTATGACAATAGTATTCCTGGTTGACGCGGTAGAAAACTTTGATTTTACGCTAGTGTAGCCTACCCGTTTCCTAACATGTTCTTTCCATGAACCACATATGGATCCACCAGTGTTATTGCATGTGTGTTCTTTCCATGAACCACAACTCGAGTTAGTGAATGTCTGTTCTTTCACAAACCACACATGGATCCACAAGTGTCATTGGATTGCCTGTTCTTTTCACAATCCATAGTTAGAGTCATTGCACATGTGTTCTTTTTACAAACCACATATGGATCCACCCGTGCAATTGCATGTGTGTTCTTCTCATAAACCATATATGGCTCCTAACCTTAGGAGAGCCCTAACCTTAGCCGCCCAATGGTGGCCGTTTGATATTCTCCTTCTAGAAGGCACGGCCTAACACAGTTATTCTGCATGACGATTGTTACATACCGTTTGATCAGGGCGCTTGGACGATTGGGATGGTCTTCGTGACAACGATCCGCGAGTAGGCTGTTCTGCGACATGATTGGCCATTCTTGCTACCCGCTTGCTCTAGACAAACTGGCAACACCGGGCGCTCCCCTTTTGCGAGTGTCACGACTCACGAGTTCAGTGGGCCATATGCAAGTGTCACGTCCCCATTACTTCTCTTCCTCCCCGTACTTCTCTTCCTTCCACTCGAAGCCACTTTCCCCACTTCTCTCCCATCCTGCCGTAGTCGCAAGCCGACGACGCCTCTAGCTATCTCTCCGGCAGCCACACCCCCTCCCTCCTCTCGCCATGGGTTCAAGGGGAGATGGCGAGTGATGGGGGAATACCAATCGGGGTATACCCATAAAGCGGAGTCGCCCGTAGAGGGTCGACTCGCCGAATATGGCGACTGGCACATACTTTTCCCAGGCGACTCGCCGACTGGAGGCCCAACATAGCGACTCCAACACAAATCCCATTAGTGCACTTGTAAACCCTAACTGGCTGCATATATAAAGCCACCAGGGGCACCCCCACGAGGGAGACTTCTCTCCCACGTCATATTAGATCTAGTCTCTCCCTCCGCCTACGGAGGCTCCATGTAAACCAATCTATGATCATATACTGGATTGATAGCAGGACGTAGCGATCCTCCACCGAGGGGACGTGAACCTAGGTACATCGTGTGCCAATCTCGCTCCCGGATTCTCCTACGTCGCCTTACCCTTTCCTCTACGTAAGCTACCCTGTAGCATCTGCCGTGGCCAATACCACGACAGTTGGCGTCCACCGTGGGGCAAGTGATGCATGGAGGTGATGATCCGAGCGGGATCCCTCACCTTCGCCGGCGGTCAGATCGCATCTGGCGCAACATGCGAGAACTGCCATCCAGGGGAGCGGTGGTTCGGAGCCGATCGATCAGATTGAAAGACGATCATCTTGCATGGCGGCGCGAGTTCGTGATCCCCTGGAATAATGATGCGCGTAATCAAACAACAAGTCACATCAGATTGTTTTCTCTGCCGCTCATGTGAAGCCCTAGATCCACCAATCAACTCGCAAGGGCACACATGCACCACACTGGATTGCATGTATCCATTGGTTTTATATTCGATCTCGTCTTTCTGACTTATTGATTACTCCTGATTACTCTGCAACTTGGTAGTTTATTTGAATTTAACCCTCTACTATTTTGGAACACATGCGATGCAACATGAATTGGTTATGGACACAAGACAGTGGACTCGTCGACGTCACACGGTCGCGGCCCACGGTTCTTCACCGTCGCCAGTGGCCAGATTGCGTCTCGCGCGCCGTCTGAGAGCGTCTATCCGATGTCCCGTGGTCGGAAGCCGATGGATCGATCCGGTCTGGCTGCCAACAAGCTGCAATGACCATGGCACATGCATACGCGGATGACGACTGATTATTTTATCTCCCTCTGATTTAAGTATTTTATTAATTCATTATTCTGTCTCGATCTAAAGTTTCCTGATCCGTTTTGCATGGCGGCGCCGATCGTGATCTTATGGTTCATCACCAACAAACTCGGCAGCAAAAGACTGTTTCAGTCGCACGCGTGTGGCCTATTGCTTATGCGAGCACGGAGAAAAACAATATGAAGATCAGAGACTCGAGTTCAACACTTCCTCCACGCATGAGTACTGGCACGTCGTCGGTGCATATGTACGGTGATTTAAGGCAGATTACCTTTTCTACTACTCCACCCACGTGAAGGCCTAGGACAAGCAAAAGCATCCCCACTTTCCAATCCCAAGTGATCGTGACTACTGGTTTTTTTATCCAATCTCATATTCCTTAAGCACTAATTACTTTTCGAGTCAATTTTTCTATTCGGGACTAATCCTTCCTCACGCACGATCGACTGCTGTGTATAGCGCTGAGTTATCTATTCAATCTCACTTCGAATTGATTTATTTGGATCTAATCTACCGTTTATAACTGACATGTACACGTCGCTTGGGAAATTGGCAAAACTACGCCTCATCGACTCCGGCAAAAATCCGGCTAACGTCGTCGTGCGACCCGGTCCACCGCGTACACTCCTTCCAGCTAAACACCTCGCTAGTTCGCCGCGGACTCGCCACGCCGGGGACTCGCCTGCCGCGGATCTGCCCTCGCGGACTCGCCCTCGAGGATTCGCCATGCCGGGGACTCGCCGACCACGGAAAGCCGCACTTGGGGACTCGCGACTTTCCCCTCGCGGACTCTCCATGCTCACGGACTCTCCTCGTCTGTGGCGACTCGCCCTCGCGGACTCACCACACTCGGGGACTCTTCCATCGCCGACTCGCCACGCTACCATACGTCTGTACCAAAGCAACGCCGCCACGCGACTCCGTCTGACCAATGGTCCGATCGAGCTCGCTACCCGCTACTCGCCGCCGTCTCCACTCCTTCCGGCTAAACGCCGTATTCGTGGACTCCACGCTCGGGGACTCGCCTGTCGCGAGCTCGCCCATCGCGGACTCTCAACGCTTGGGGACTCCCCGCCCTCGCGGACTCTCCGCACTCGGGACTCGCCTCGCCCTATTGCGATCTCCGTCCGCCGCGTCGACCCGTGTCCGCCCGGCTGACAAGCTGCCCGTCCGACCGTCCCGTGACCATATGTCCGCCGCGTCGACTCCGCCAAAGCGCGGCCTCCCTTCGCCAAAGCGCGACCTCCGTCCTCCGCGTCGACTCCGTGTCCACCGCGTCGACTTTGCCATAGTGCGACCTCTGTCCGCCGCGTCGACTCCGCCAAAGCGCGCCTATACTTCCGCTACATAGAATGCGTACGACGCGCCTACTAAGGAACCTTCATCGTCCGAGTCGCCAGAGAGGGTCACATGCCATGCTGCATGGACTCACCACTTGGCGTCTCTTCCCCCGAGAAAAATTGATTCGCCTTTGTCAACCTTTGAAAGAGCGACTCGCAATGGCCAAGTAGTGCGGACGAGGACACGCAAACCGAGCCTCGGATCATCTATGAAAAACACTAACCGAGAGCCATCATTGGAGTCGCCTTGCTCGACTGGCCTTCCGGGCCAAGACAAATGGCAGTGCTACACAAACAGCACCATGTCCTCCTCAACCTTAGATAGAACGACTCGCACGGCCAAATACTGCGGACGAGGACTCGCAAACCGAGCCTCGGATCGTCCAGAAAAAACTCCTAGCCAAGAGCCGTCTTTGGAGTCGCCATGCGACTGGCCCCCCGAGCCAAGACGAGAGACTCGCTAACAAAAACAGCGCAATCAACGTCATCGCGGACTCGCAATCATCGTGGACTCGCCACACTCGGGGACTCTCCTCTCGCGGACTCGCAATCATCATGGAGTCGCCATACTCGAGGACTCTCCCCTCGCGGACTCGCTCACCGTGAACTCTCCGCAGGCGGACTCGCCATGCTCGGCAACAACCACTACTATTTTCAGAATATGCATCTCTAAAGAGCCTCAAGTCGCCTCTACAAGCCACCTCGAGCCTCGGGGACTACTCCTAGGGATACTGCGTGTGCGCGTGGTTCCACGACCACTTCTCGCTACGCTCGGGGACTCGCCACCACGGAGTCGCCCTCGCGTACTCAACACGCTCGGGGACTCGCCACCGCGGACTCGCCCTCGCGTACTCGCCACGCTCGGGGACTCGCCATCGCCGACTCACCCTCGCGTACTCAACAAGCTCGGGGACTCGCCACCGCGGACCCGCCCTCGCGTACTCGCCCTCGCGTACTCAACACGCTCGGGGACTCGCCACCGTGGACTCACCCTCGCGTACTCAACATGCTCGGGGACTCGCCACCGCGGACTCGCCCTCGTGTACTCGCCACCATAGACTCGCCCTCGCGTACTCGCCACGCTCGGGTACTCGCCACCGCGGACTCACCCTCGCTTACTCAACATGCTCGGGGACTCGCGACCACGGACTCGCCACCGCGGACTCGCTCTCGCGTACTCAACACGCTCGGGGACTCGCCACCGCGGACTCGCCCTCGTGTAATCGCCATGCTCGGGGACTCGCCACCACGGACTCACCCTCGCATACTCAACATTCTTGGGGACTCAACACCGTGGACTCGCCCTCGCGTACTCAACACGCTCGGGGACTCACCACCGCGGACTCGCCCTCGCGTACTCAACACGCTCGGGGACTCGCCACCGCGGACTCGCCTCGCGTATTCCCCTGCACCGACTTGGCGACTTCACCATCAATGATTTGGTGGTCTCCACCGTGGACTCGCCCTCGTGTACTCGCCACGCTCGGGGACTCGCCACCACGGATTCGCCCTCGCGTACTCGCCACACTCGGGGACTCGCCACCGCGGACTCACCCTCGCGTACTCAACACGCTCGGGGACTCGCCACCGCGGACTCGCCCTCGCGTACTCAACACGCTCGGGGACTCGCTACCGCGGACTCGCCTCGCGTATTCCCCTGCACCAACTTGGCGACTTCACCATCAATAATTTGGTGGCCTCCATGTCCTGTACGACAGAAAGTTGACAAGGCGCCGACCAAACTTCTCCAAGGGGCGACTTTTTCTGATGGTGACTCGCCTGGCGCGTCGACTCACCTTGACGAATGAACTACATCATAAGTTATTTCTTTGTTTCAGGAGATCACCAATGACTCACCATCGACTCCACCCTGGAATCACCTGCATCGATTCAGTGGCTTAAAGTCGTCGCCGAGTCCTTGACGCGCTCGGGGACTACTGATGGGGGAATACCAATCGGGGTATACCCATGAAGTGGAGTCGCCCATAGCGGGTCGACTCGCCGAATATGGCGATTGGCGCATACTTTTCCCAGGCGACTCGTCGACTGGAGGCCCAACATAGCGACTCCAACACAAATCCCATTAGTGCACTTGTAAACCCTAACTAGCTACATATATAAAGCCACCAGGGGCACCCCCACGGGGGAGACTTCGCTCCCACGTCATATTAGATCTAGTCTCTCCCTCCGCCTACGGCGGCTCCATGTAAACCAATCTATGATCATATACTGGATTAATAGCAGGACGTAGCGATCCTCCACCGAGGGGACGTGAACCTGGGTACATCGTGTGCCAATCTCGCTCCCGGATTCTCCTACGTCACCTTGCCCTTTCCTCTACGTAAGCTACCCTGTAGCATCTCCCGTGGCCAATACCACGACAGCGAGGAAACGTGTCGTGGCGAAAGGGGGTGATTTCGATGTGAGTCGTCTCATCTCTATCTCTATCATCTGTGGCTAGTTATCTATTTTGAGCTAGATTTACTCTGTTTACTCATGCACGTATGATGTGTTAGGCCAACCAGACGATGTATGACTCTGACTATCACGGTTTAGCGGATGAAGATAGTCCTCTACTATATAAACATGGATATGTGCCCACTAAATATGTATGACTCTGACGAAACGCAGGAAGGAGGTTTTTATGGTGTCAAGGACATCGTGCAATGATGCAAGGCGGAAGTTGTGGTGTTGTCAAATGGGTAGATCCAGAGTGGCCTAAATCGATGCAGAAAACGCTGGACAAACTATCAGATATGACTGTTGAGTTGAAAGAATCCGTGTTCAGCTCACTTCTTGACAGTGTTGAAATGAAGCTATGGGAACCAGATGACACGACCAAGCTTAACCGAGATCTCAGGAGGGTGCAAGACAAGGTTAGCAAAGTCGAGAAGGAGAGGGACACGACGTTGGCCCTGAAGGCTAAAGCAGAGCAAGAACCGACTCAAGCAAGGAATGATCTTCACCAGGCCAAAGTCCTGCAGTTCATAACTACGAGTACTGACAAGTGCATGAGGAAAAATGCAGAGAAATAATTGAAGCTATGCAAGGAAGATGCTAAAAAGAAGGAGTAGACGATTCGATCCTTGCTCTCGCAGGAAGATGTGCATCGGGCTAAGATTAGGAATATCAAGGAGATGTGTGATAACTAGTTCTATTTAGCTTTAGCTCCGTGCCTTTTCAAGTTGTAATACTAGTACTTGTTGACCTAGCGGTCTGAACTAGTGGTCTCGGAGTCCTGGGAGGAAAAAATTTAGTCGCCCGTTATTCTTTCTTAACCCTGCATTACTTCCTTTTGTCTGATCATGGTGGTATTCTGACATTGGTGGTTTGTTTAAATGTAATCTACGTGGATTGTGCCGAAGGCAAATGGCACAACCACAATTTATAAAGTGGAAGCACGTACACCCGGTTACTGGAGATCCGGGAGCTTCGCCAGATGCAGGGGATGTAGGAGCAGGGAGGCGGTCAGATAGACGGGCTCAATATTAGGCTAGAAAGTGGTACCGATTTCCTCCTCATCTAGGCATTATCGGTTGCCATTGTTGTTTATGTTGTTGCCATGTCGTTGTGTGCAGCATCTGAAATAAGTTGCTACTTCATGGTGTGTAGCAGCTTAAATAATTTATTTCTATGTCACTTACATTCCGTCGAATTTGGAGACATCCTGCCCCTCAACAATCGTGGAACCGGTGCTGCGTGTTTTCAGATAGTAGCGGCACAATCACAATTTCGGATTCAACTACTGACTCGGGCATATCCAAACCCTAAGTCGCGATACATTTTACTCAGAGAATGTGGGTAGATTGTTTCGCCCAGCAAAGTTCCACACACAGAGCTCCAGAATTTAACCGAATTACATATATAGGTTCAAGTTCAACACATTACTATGCATCTTCATTGCCAGTAGCCTTCTTCCGTAGCCTGGGTGCCAAGCCTTCACGTCCACTGGCTTCTTCATTTCCTGCCTTCTTCCTCTTCCTCGGTGCCAATTTTCTTAGCTTCACGTACTCTGCATCGCCGGGACAATCAACACCAGAACCGTGTCCAGCATCATCTTTCCACTCATTTTTAATTTCTTCGGGCAGCAAAATGACTGACCCGGCAGTCATGTTTCTAACCTTTCGTCACTTCCTGTCAAAGAAACAAGACAATTGCATAACTACCCAATATCTACAGAGTAAATAAAACAAAAATTACAATTCAACACAAACATGCGAACCCCAAGAGAATTTTTCTTACCAGGAGCTAATTGGGTTCGAGCAACCACCCTGTCCAAGAATAGAAGGGCGACTCCCAGTTGCAGCAGCTTCCACATCCAGTACATCACAATTCAGCTCAAACATGCAAGCCGAAGCATACCTTTTCATCAACCCAAGTAGCTGATTGTCACACGTTAGAGGAACCATGATGCTACGCTCATCCATGAAGCTGAACTTTGAAGTCTGCTTCGGCCATAATTCATCATGATTACGCAGAGCAGCAACCATACCAGATATAGTGCAGATCTGCACATGCGCTTCTTCCATCATGATACAATGGTGGAAATACCACTCGCCCTTCACCCTTGCTGATTTAGAGTCGTACCTGAAGAGGATTACCGTAACCAGGTAAGGGTGGTCCGCAGAGATCCCACTTGACAGAAAACTATGGACAAAATATGTTTGTCAGCATTGGGCTAACAAACAATTTTAGGTTTAGTAGCCAGCTAGCAGTTATAATTAGTGCAAATAGCAGGGTAGCTCACCCGTATGTAGCTAGAACTTCTTCTTCCTAGGTAGTAGGATCTGCCATCCTCCAAGCTGCTTGGCTTGTCGGCGGCAGAGGCAGGCTAGAGCCTCGCAACGACGGCTACGGCATGCACTATTGGAGCTCGGGATCAACGACTGGGCGCAACAACTAGGCACAGTAACTTGGCGCCATAAGTCAAATGTCCGAAGGGATCATCCTACCTGGAGGGTGGATTCCGACACCGCCGGTGCTAGGGGAACGGAGGGAATGGATTTGTGAAATTGGTCAATGCATCCAATCCACTTAGTTCCTCGATTTTCCTAAGAGGTTGCCGCCTTGGTGCTCGCGTCACGGACAAATGACCGACATGTGGGTCACGACCGTTTACTTCACGGGGCAGTTTAACGAAATGTTTGAATTTGGCAGGGGTGAGATGAGTTTGCCTCGAAATGGCCCCTCTCAGTAGTTGGCAGCCCAACTTTACGAAACACGGCAATTATAGGGAACTTGGGTACCACCATGCGCTCGTCCATGAACTTTTGGGACGCAAACAAACAATCCCCTATGGTGGTGGGCGCGCCCCTGCCCTTGTGACCCTAGGTGGAGTTATGTGGACTCCAACCTCCTATGTTCTTCACTTCCTCTCAGAACTCAACTAGGTACCACTCAAAAAAATCTTCTGCTCCTTTGCTGGCCATTTCTCGATCTCCAAGTTTTGGCAGCCATTTTCAAATCTCTTTGGAGGGATTGCTCATTGGTATGTGACTCCTCCACTCATCCAAGTTATTTTTGATATGATGCTTTATATTGTGATAAAAATATTGTTCTTGGTACTACATATGAAGCATGAAAATCCATGGATTTGAAGCCTTCTAGTGGAAATGATTTATAGTAATGCTTGGTAGAAACTTTTTGGAGCATCTATAAATGATTATAATTTGATACATCTAATTTTTAGTGATTTTTTATTCTTAGTGCTGCAAGGTCTCATCCACCATGAACAAGGGTAAAAGGCTCATGAGGAGTTTAAGGCCAAGGAGAGGCTCAAGAGCCTTATCCAGTTATGATGAAGAGCAAGAATGGGAAGATGAAATGATCTTTAAGGCGGAAGCCTTGAATGTGAAAGCTACCAAATGGCTAGACCCCAACACGCTAAAGGCATTGTCCATAGAAGAAGATTTTACTTATTTCTTGCAGAAAAGCAAGCTAGAATAATTTGCAAGACATCCTCAACCGACCTACTACGAGCTGAGCAGTGATTTCCTAGCCACCTTTAGGTCTGTACAAACCAAAGGGAAGGTAAGTAGCAGAGGTAAAGAAACTCCCAGCACTTTTTATGTGAGGTTTTTCATGAAGGGTCAAAGGTTAATCATGCCCTTAGAGGAATTTTGTAATGCTATACATGTCCCTAATGAGGGAAAATGGAAGCCATTCCTGCTGATTCTGATGAGAGCCTCCATTCATTTTGGAGGAGTATAAGTGTAGATGTGCCTGAGGATATCCATAGAGGAAAGTTCACTCATATTCAACACCCTGCATTAAGATATTTTGCATTGTTTTTTGTTAGAGGATTTCTTGCTAGGAAGAATTCAACAGGATGCACTGGCCCCATAATTTATTTATTGAAATGTGCTAAGGAAGGTGTAGCTCCTGAATATAACTTGGGTGTGATTATTGCTAGAACCTTGTCATACGCTGTAAAACATAATAGTTCCAACCCTCTTCATGCTGGAGCAATAGCCACATTAGTTTTTTGAATACCTTAAGAATGAAAGGAAATTTGAATACATGGGAACTCTGGTTCCAGGACCCATTCTTTTGGATACTAATATGTTGGTTCGCATGGCGATATTGAGGGAGTATGGCACAGGTCACATGTTGCATCAATATATGGTTAACCATGGTAGGATGGAATCCACTTTGCTTCCTCGTATTGACTATTTTGACAGGTTAAGAGGGAAGTGGACAACCCCTCTCAACGAGTATGCATGGGGGGAGGCTTTTGAACCGCCTTCACCGACAATATGGGAGGATTATCCTCAACCTCCAGCACATACCACATGGGGTGGCATGCCTCCAGCACCTAATTATCATGGTGGAGAAGGCTCCTCTTCTCAATAGCAGAACGAAGATGCACCACTACAGTGGCCGTCATGGGAGCAGCAGCCACCATATTATGGCGATGGACAATACGGCTGGGGGCACGATCCCAACTATCCGGGCTACTAGCTTTCACTCAATCTTGGGGGAGTGTGATTTCCTCCCCTCCTTTTCATTGTAAATCCATGCTAGAATTGTTTAAGTTATGCGAGTTGTAGTTTTATTTTAGCAAAACTTGAAAATCCCAAAAAGATTTGACTTTTTAGGATTGTGCATGTTGTTTAATTTTAGTAAAGCACAAAAACCCAAAAAGATTTTGCTTGTTTATGTAGTTAGATTGCCATTAAGTTGATTTATTTTGTTGTCTAAAACTAAAAACCACAAAAAGATTTTCGTTTTTGAAATCGCACGTAGAAGGAGTTGTAGAAATTTACATGCTACTGTTCACTATTTTATTTTTAGTTTTTTATTTGTAACTCCGATTAGGCTGAAATTTATATAGAGCAGCTATAACTTTTCATCCCCCACACACAGAAAAATTGGCAAAAATTCCTAGGATGTTTAAGTAGGGAAATATTGTGCTGCATCACTACAGTAATTTGTTGGTAGATTTCAATGTTTAACACTAAAAGTGGCTAGTTGACTTGTAAATGATCCCTAATTTAATGCTAGGATAAAATACGGATCACAACCACTATAAACCACCATGTTTATGAGAAGTGATTAATGGAAAAGGTTACAATTTTTTTGAAATTGATGAAAATGAAGTCCGGAATGAGCCAAACTATATCCATTTGCTTTATTTCAACATATATGAGCATATTATGCAGTTCAAGATGGGAGAGGAAGAACAACAATGATCAATCAATGTGTATGAATTGATGAAAGAGGTATGACTCCTTTGCTATACTTATGCATGCAAGTTAACATTAGCAAATGCTTGGGTAAAGTTTCATCAATACTGAGGGAAGTGGTAATGAATGGTTACTTTATTTGTGTCCTTTCGGCTATATAACGAGGCAAATGATATGCTATTATGGAATATTATTTTAACGTGATTGCATGATAGTAGCCCTGAACAAAAGTCTATGCATCCCATTATGCTTATTGACGTGGACGTGGGGCATATTCAATGATAAATATTTATATTCCTATGTGTCTTTGAAACATGGAGGTTTAGGCTTGTATGATAGTCCAGTCTTTGAAATTGTGAATCTCATTGTCAAATCATATGTTAGCGAGTTGATAGTATCTTTAGTTGACAAATAAGCCTTTCCGCTTGCCTTTAAACCAATTCTAGCAACATGGCTATCATTGTGTTGGTGGACACCCATCCTTTAAACCCTTATCCTGAAAAAAAAGAAATATCCCAATGAGTTGGCTCTTCTATGGAAGAAAACAGGCTGAAACTAAGAAGTTCCCACCAAGCTAGGCAAAAATCAAGAGATGCTTATTCGTTAAAAGCTTATAATCAAAATATTGATGCATTATGGATACGAAAATCCACTCAAAGCTGAATGAAAAAAGACTTGCAAGCCCAAAAAGTGGCAACCAAAAACTCCTGCCACTCATGCAAAGGTGCGAGAAACATACGAAAAAAGCACCTATCCTATTCGACTCCACCTATTGTCAACTAAAGATACTAGTTACTTACTCATGTATGGGTCTTCTATGTGTTTAAATGTTGAAAGAATGGAAGGATATGACAACCCCAAAGTATTTAGTTCACAATGCAAGCATGATGTATTACTTGTCAACAATTGAAAGAATCGAAGGCCTCAAAAACCTTACATATGATTCAATGAAATGCGATGTGAGAACTTTGTTCATTGCCACTATTAGGTAATCATGTTCAAACAGTTTTGTTGTATATTATCTCCTTTGTACCATGTATAATAATTTGTATAACATCATAGTGGGCTCTCATTATTACTTTGCTATTCATTGATAAAGCTATGTTTAAAATATTTGCCATGATAAAATGCTATGCATGAATAGAGCAAAGTTCTTGTTAAAGTCTTTTATCGCTTCTACACTGCGTTTGAGTTGTTTGAGGACAAACAACAAGCTAAGCTTGGGGGAGCTAATACATCTCAAATGTATCTACTTTTATAAGTACTTTGTTCGATGGTTTGATCCAGAATCTTCTCATACTTGCATAAAACTACTGAATCTAATGCTGTTTTTAGAAAAAGTCTCATTTCTATCAATTTTTGTAGGAAATAAAATCGAGGAAATATACCACATTAGTTTTTCACTAAATAAAGAAGTACGGGGCTTTGGAATCAAGCAAGCAGAGCCACAATGCCCAAAAGAGACTAGTTGGCGCGTCCAGTAAGGGTGGGCGCGCCACCCAGGCCCTTTTGGCCGTGGAGCATCGCCTCGGCCCTCCTTTGTCGTACCCCCATATATACGTGAAAAACCTAGGTATCTGGAAGCACGGAGCGTTTCACGAAACAGAGCGCCGCCAGAGCCACGCTCTTCATTTCAGGGGTTATATTTGTCCTACTCTCCACCCTGGAGAGTGGGATTTCACGGTCTTCTCCACCGCCATCATCATCAACATCATCACCAACGACCATGAGTTCATCCCCATCATCATGTGTGAGTAATTCCCTATGGGCATGTGAGGTGGATGGGGATTGGATGAGATCCATCATGTAATCATGCATATGTATCGAGATTTGAGGTGTTTATCTTGTAGACATTCTTGTATGAGTGTTGGTACAATTTTTCTATGTTTAATGCTTGTTGCTAGCGCCCGAGTGACATGATTTCAGTACTAAACTTTTATTTCCCAATCATATATTTGAGGTTGGTATGTATTTATAAATTGTATTACCTATTATTATGTTGAACCTGTAAACCCTAAGGTGACAGTTAGGGAAAACAATGGGAATATATGATAGTTTGAGGATATTTTGTGTTCATGAAGTCTTAATGCTTTGTTCCGATCTATTTAAGAAGGTAGACCTTAATTTCCTGTAGTACCAAGTTGGCCCCGGTGAAATGGGCAGGCATGCCAAAAGATATTATGCAAACTTACATGCATGATTATGTTTGGAGCACACACCTACACACAACTGAATTAGAGATAAATTTCATGTTAGTATAATATATTATATGATGGATATCATTCATGCAACACCCCGCTATCACCTCATGCATGTGTTTTAGCAACTAAAAGTTTTACAACATTACTTTCGGTGAAAACTGGAAATCTGCCGCTTTATTTACTACTTTGTTTTGCTGCTTTGAATCGACTACCATAAATCACCACTTCCTTTGGAAGTTTATTGATACACATGTGTTATTGAGAGTATTCTTATTTTCCCCTTGAGTCGAACTATAAAATTGGGTAATACTTCCCATGGAAGATTTCAGCGATCCCCTATACTTGTGGGCATCAGATAGATACTATTTAGTTAGTTTAATTTTTATCTCAACACTTCACATGGTCAAGTGATGATGGGTGGTTGATGTTGGGACAGATCAAGGGTGAGTGGAAAGGTTAGTGGAGATCACCAAATTGAGTTTGAAATGATTTCAATTTGAGAAATTTGGAGTTCTAGTGTGATTAGGGATCTAGGGTTTTATTATCATCATACCAACTTGATCAAGATTTATTAGGTGGCTCAAGGATTCAATTGGATCATGGGGCACATGGATGGATAGATAAAGTTATATAGATAATCATGGTACAATAAGTTGATCTTGATCATCATTTAGTGCTCCTAGAATTGATGCCAAACTTTGTTGAAAATAAGGGTATCAAAACAGACTATCATCTTGCCTTCAAAACCATGATGGTTTCAGAAGTACAAGGCTGCAATTGGAACAAGGAGAGGATGGGTAGATATACAAGGTTGAGTAGAGAAAAAACCATGCAAAGATTTGACCAATAAAGGGTAAGAGGGTGTTGAGAGTTGCTGCCAAAGTAGGCATGTTGATATAGTTGGCAAAAACAGATTATTTTCTTGACTACAAAACCATCAAGGATGAATGGGTCCAAATGATGGTGTACAATATGGTTCAAGTACATTTCCAAAATGGTTCATGGATTAATATAGGGATAGGCTCAAAGATGGGATCATGATAACATATTTAGACTTAGTCAATTTTTGTCTGTTTTAGGGTTTTTGACTACTATACAAGATCTAGTGGTTTTGATGGGATGTAAGGTTTCAAACTCATCATCAAAAGTGGATGATTTTGAAGAGTAGGTTAAGTAGAAGGGTTCCATGGCTTGAGTTGGTCTCCATTACCTTGGAAACTACTCAAAGGAAGTGACTCAAAAATGAATCTGATAAGGAAAATAGATGATCCATTTCGTATCTAGAGATCAAGACAAGCGTGGAAAACTTGGTGAATGGTTTTATTGATCAAGAGGGAGTATGGGTGATGGTAGAGCACATCACTAGGATGAGTGTAAAGGAGGCACATTTCCTAGGGAGCAGATGTAAGGGTAATCACTTGGGATCTACAAAGTGTGTAAGATAGCAAGGAGGAAGGTAGTCTTCCTGCTTAGGTTTTGATGATTTCTCCTTAAGAGTTTACAGGTTTCATTATTGGTTTGGTTTAGCTATTCGAGGATGAGCTCCTAGGGTATCTCATATCTACAAGCAAGTCCGAATAAACAAGCTTACAAACAGCAGATCAATGCAATTCATCTTAACAAGCAGATCAAGGCAATTCATACCTAGCATATCAAGACTATTACTATAACACATTCAAGCCTGGCTTGAGGTCTATGGAAGAATTTTGGAGGGTTTTAGTTTTTGAAAATGTGAGAGTCCCTTGGTTCTTCTACCAAAGGGTGGAAATCAAAGCTTTATAAAAGATTTTTGGAAGGACTAGATGTAAGGTTATTTGGAAGTTCTATCTTGAAAACATAAGGATATGATATAATATAAATCTCCATAGTTTTGTCAATAGAAGATACTAAAACATTGGTGGTTGCAAAAGCATCTTGGCTCTTGTTTTTGAAATGCCAAAACATTTGAGAATATGTAAAATAAGCCAAGACATATCTTTTATTAAATAGCTTTTGCCAACTGAGGGTGAGGTAGAGGAGTATCGTAACTACTACACAAATAGAAGCATAAGCTAAAACAAGCAACAACTACTTCACCACTAAGCAAGAAAAAGTTTTTGTTCCCCCTGATTTTTGCATTTTGGTCACCTAGTCAGGGTTAATGAAAGTGGGATGTTACAACCTTTCTAAGCGCTATCGCATGCATGTGAATAGGCTCGCGCCCGGGATGCATGCACTGTGTCATTTTATGTGACCTGTTTTTCGAGAAAAAATATGAGACTTGGACTAGAGATAATTTCATGCAAAACCCTTCATAGAATAGAGCTATCTCAAAGTAGTGTGTTAGATCATAGTGGATGAATAATGCATTTATGTCACTGTCACACCTTTTTGTCTCGTTCCTGCCATTTATTCCCACACTTTTGTTCCCGCCACTTCTTCTCTCCCTTTATTACCGCTAATTCTTCTTGCCCTTTTATTCCCGCTAATTCTTCCTGCCACTTCTTCCCGTACCTTTCTGACGTCCTTTTTCCTGCCACTACTTCCCCTCGCCTTTGACCGCTCCCTTTAAATTAACCACTTCCTCCCTCTCCACTTAGTACTCCTACTTCCCTGAGCAAATGGATCATGTGTGTGCTAAGTGTGGTGACATGAGGCTTTCTGCGTGCCGTCAAGTGGTTCTGATGCCAGCCTTCACACAACTAAGGGGGAGATGCAGAACCTTCTATATGGTTCTTCCTGATAACTTTCTAGATAGGACAATATGTTTTAATCCAACATGTTGTTTATAAGTTGTCCATTTATTTGTTGGACTCAAGTTTTGTTGTCCAACTATTGTTTCTTAAACTTTTACACTACATCCCATGTTTCGCAAGGCGTGAAATTTTGGAGAAGATCAAAGTTGGCAAAGATGGGGATACCGTAGGAATGGCCAACATGATCATAGGGAGCGACCAAGTTTTTAGTGTCCTTATCATAAACGAAGCGGACGGAAGATTTTTTGGTTGCCCTGTTTGGGCAGAACTTTCCTAAGTGTGGGTTTCATGTTGGTGGGGTTGTGGATGAGTCCTTGGGAAATTACTCATGGAATGATCAAATTGCACTACAATGATCTTGCCCTAGCTATTATGATTATTAGTACTAGTCAACTGAACTTAGAGGATCTCTCCCCTCCTAGATGATGCTATATCCGGTGGAACTTCGCTCGACTATCTAGAAGAACTTAAATTCAATTAAGCAATAGATGCCTCTGGATTATATTATCTCTGGTGTATTATTACAAAATTGTTGTTATATTTAAATTACGACTATCTAGACCACGGTATATCATTTTATATGAGCCAAAAATTCTAAAAAAAGGAAAACATTCAAATTGTTTCATTTTATGTGATACTAGAATTCTCATTGTGCCCCACGTGGCATGGCGGTCAAACATAGCGTTGGCTATTTTATAAGTTATATATATGTCGGTTATCCTAACATGAACCACTCTCTTAAAATTTTGGGCTCCTAGCATCGCGTTCACGATTTCTGTAATATTGAATGGTTTGACAGAGTAATTCGAAAGTAGGACGCTTGCTTAAGTCTTGGCCATATAGGGAGAAGGACGCACTGATCGGGTCTTTGGCTCCAAAACATGCTCTCACGTTGTTAAGCAATCTTACGCGCGCTTAAGGGTCCACGTCGCTACACAGAACAGAAAGAACACGGTTCCTTTGGACGTGTTAGGTGTTTCATCGAAATGAAGATCCTTTTTCCGATAAACTAGGTAACACATGACAGTTTATAAACAGGTCGAGAGCGATCTCAATAGACGAGGTAGAACTAAACGCTTCACTGACTAGTCGCTTCTTTGTCCATGCTGCCCGTGAATACATAAAACACATAAGTGAGTCACATGTATCACGTACAAACACGAATGGAGACCGAGCCAAACTCGTTAAGGCGTCTAACCTTAGCATGTCGGTCTGCTTACTTTGAGTTAGCCCATGATCACGTATGTAAGAACAAATACCATACCAAAAGCATAGAGTTCAACGGAAAAACTAAGCGAGGAGTTCACAAACACGAGTACACGAAGCGTTCATATTTAACATTTCAGAAAATAGAGAACAAAAAATCGTTCACATCAAGTGAAGGGCGAGTTTGATGATAACTCATATACTTGTAGCCGTTACAGACGACTGGTCCAAGACACGCAAATGATAAACTATGTACACATTTGTTCCCCTATTTGCGTTGGCATTGCTACAGCCCGTGTCATCATCGAGTCTGTTTCGACATTGTTGCTACCGCTGCTTGTCTTGTCTTGGAAGGAACACGTCCTTGCTTCGGCTGCTCCAGCTTTTCTCAATAGCGTTTCGGCTGCTCCAACTTCTTTCAGTGGCGCTTCAGCTGCTCCACCTTCTCTCAATGGCCCTGAACCCATCGCTTGTCGTCACAGAAAGAGAAAAAACAAGTAGCCGTTAAAGATATACAGGTTACCCAAAAAATATACATGTTGCCATACATGCATGTTTGCCTTTGACTTGGCCGCAGCGATGTGGTGGGCTTAGCTGTAGCCAACGACGAAGGGACGCATGCGGGTGCTACCAGTGCAACTCTTCGATGCGGAAACCTGCACGAAGCAAAGAAAATGAGTCTAAAAAAGAGAGACTTTTTTGGGATGTCGCAGCAAAAACGGCCTTCCTAGGTGTCGATGTCTCGAGCAACGAAGACGCACAACTGCATGCACCGAGAACGCATGACGCCTTTCCCATCTAAGCATCGCCATCACCGCCGTCTACAAAGGCATTGATCTGTTGCACATCTCTATGCCCTGTGAGCTGGCAAAGAGAGAGCGAGCGTTAGCTAACTAGCGCAGTACAAAAACTCTTTGGAAAAAGACGGAGGAACCGAGGACGCAAACGTACCTGCGAGTCCTAAACGTCTCTCGAAGAGCATGATGAAGGAGACACTGAAACCTAAGAGGATACCTACCTTCGTCTGCAACCTCAACCACCAGCAATGTAATCCAAACGAATTATGCGAGACCAAGCCCCAGCCTAAACCGCATAGAAGCGCGGGAGGCAGCGCCAGGTCAGGCTACTTCACATCTCAGGTGTCGCGTTGTACGTCCCCGATGCTGAGTATTACGTTCATCCCGCTGTCTCCTAGTGTTGCCAGTTTGTTTCGCCTCACCGCTCTAGGCACCAAAATCATCGGCTACGGGTGTCCCCACCGTACCATCGCATGCAGATGACCACGGGGATGTGGGGAAGGAGGAAGTACGCAGGGGAAGAGAGGACCTAGCTAACACAATGCATACACAAATAACCGAGAGAAGTGTTTTTATACCGGACACGTCTCTCACTAAAAACTCGCGTTAACAGGACCCATCGCACGACCTCACTGAGGGCTAACACTGAGAACTGAGCTAGCGGCCACGAGAACCTGCATACGGCTAGAGTCTATGTTGTTAGTTCGCCTATGAACATGAATGCTCTCATCCTTCAGATTGCTTGTACGTGAGAAGCGACACTGCCACGTCTACTGTCTAGGCTTACAGCTCGACAATGAAGGTACCCACGCCTGCAAGAAACTGCAACCGACATGGGATTACGACACCACGTTGGTTCTGGCTAGGCCCCATGACCACGAAAAACCAAGGCCGACATGGGCTCACGGTGTCACGTCGGCTTTCGACGGGCCCCACGACCACGAGAAACTGCGGCTGACATGGTCTCATGGCCCCACGTCATCTCTCAGTGGGCCCCATGACCATGAGGGTCTGCATGTGATGGCTTTCAGTGGGTCCCACCACCCGGCGGGTGCCTAGCATTGTCACCCCTAGAACCCCTCTCACAGAGTGCGGTACTGCCCTCGTACGCTGACGGTTGGCATATGGGGCCCGCGTGACCCACCGTCCGACAACGCGGGGTATGACGGCGTGTGCGACACCAGTCCGCGCTCTGGAATCTTTCGCCTTGGCCCACAACGGGACCTGCCTCACGGGATAGCAAGGCTCCATTGCGACGTCGCCGCGTGTGTTTTTGGCGTCCATTTCATGGCCGAAAAGAATCAGGACAACATGGATATCAGTTTGAACCGAAACAATCTAGCGCTATTATTTACTCCAGATGTTACTAGAAAGTTAAAGTAACATTAAATATCAAATCCAAACATAAGTAAATCATATAAAACAAAAGATGAATAGGAATAAAAAGGGAAAAATATCTATGTTGAAGTCATAGGTCCGTCAAAACCATGTCGACGACCTTCCATTAGTGCTGTCAGCATAGCTCGGATGGCATCGACGACCATCACGCGGGGTGCTCGCCTGCGCCACATGTCAGCTAGGTAAGTTGGCGGGTGACATACGCCAACAGTGGTCGTCGGCATAGCTTCAGCTAAGCCGACAACGTACCTACGCCGATGGTGACCGTCAGCATAGCTCTAGTTAAGCCAATGACGTACCACTAGTAGAGAACGGGTCTTTAGTCCCGGCCCATAAGGGGCTTTTATCCCGGTTTTGGAACCAGGACTGGAGAAGCGGGAGTAAAGGCCCATGCATTAGTCCCAGCCCGGTTACCAGCCGGGATCAATGGGCGTCCACGTGGCTGCCGCTATGCGCGCGGGGTGCCCCCCATTAGTCCCGGTTCCTATTACGGACCGGGACAAATGGTTCTCTGCCGCCACAGCATTTTAGGCACTTTCTCTGCCACGATAGAGAATTCATTTTGTATTGTTTTATTTATTTATTTTTTCATTTCAAAATATTTTTTGAATCTTTCTATGCTATCAGATACCATATACATTGACGCATATATAAGATAACTTGTCTTAAGATCGAGCATATAAATATATACATGATAGTTACATGGAGATCACAATTACCGGGACTAGAGAACGTTTATTCGATTATATTGCCGGGGATCATCGGTAGCGCCCATTCACACTAAATTCTCCGGTATCATCTACCATCTCTTTTAACAAAAATCCCGCCTGTTCTTCTACAATTTCTAGTATGCGTTGCTCTGGTAGGAGCTGATTCCACATGTTCTCAAACTATATAAGAAAAGGAGGTCAATATGAATATGAATAATCATAACAAAAAGTGATGGTAATAAAATAATGTCGTGAATGTATTGCTTACATCGACTCTATAATCTTTGTGCTCAGTGGTAAATGTGCGAACGAACTTGCAAACATAGAATCCACATGTATTCGTTCCCGAAGGCTGCCTCGCACACTTTACGAGAATAGAATTCAATCAAAATAATAATCTAGCATCATAATTGTATTGAAACTAGAAGAAAAGAGATGCACGAATATATCACGGACTACTTACCGAGACCGTCTTAAACGTCATCTTCTCACTAAAGGAACCTGTAACCTCACACTTGAACAGGTCCCAAACCCTATCCGGGAAAAAAAATGAATGAATGAGTTATTTATTACCTGATATCTTAGGAAATCAATGGCGTGACACGACCCGGGACTAAATGGCCCTTTTTAAATTTTTTGACTACAAACTGTGTTTCCTTCCTTATTGCATACAATGTTATTAAATAAACTAGTATATATCAATATTATTGGGTTTAGGGTTTAGGGTTTAGGGATTAGGGTTTAGGGTTTAGGGTTTAGGATGTCGGGGTTTCGGGTTTAGGATTTAGGGTAAAATGGACTAAAGATATTTTGGGGGCCTTTAGTACTGGGTGGAGCCAATAACCGGAACTTAAGATATTTCTCGCCCTTCTCAAAGCCGTCAAGCCACGTGTCATGCTTTCCCGCCATTTCCCTCCGCTTCACGCCATATTTTCCTGCCTTTTCCCTCTATATTTAGGCCGACCGCCATGGCCATCCACACATCCACAACTTCCCCTCTCACAACAATGGACACAGCATACTGGGCCATTTTGACCCTAGAGGAGACCGAGGCGCTGTGGGCCTCCAACTACCCATGCCCGTCAGGCTACCGACTGCCCACTGACTAGATGCTGAGCACTGGAGGAGTTTATGTCCCTCCTGTGCCTCAAGGTTTTGCCCACCAGGCTGCCATCATGAACCACTTCTACCTTGAGCTCACGCCGGAGCAGCGGATGGATCCCCATTAGGATCCCAACAACTACGACACCTGGAATGCCTTCTTCGCTAACCGGCAGCAAAGGGAGCTCGCCAGGTACGAGGGTGATGACCCACCCCTAGTGAACCACAATGAGGCTAGTCACCGCCTATGGTGGGCAAACCGGACTATCATCAGTGTGATGCGCTACATCGCCTAGGGAGATCCTCCTCGCATGCGGTGCCTGCACTTGACCCTCCATAGAGCCACAAGAAGGGTGCCGGTGGTGAAGAGCGCGGGCGTAGCTGCGTCGTCATCCAGGAGCCTCCTCCCCCGCACGTCATGAATCCGAGGCCAGAGTGGCAGGTACCCCTGGAATATGCCCTGGCTGGGCTTAGGATCCAGCTACGTGCACCTAGCAATGACGACGATGATGATGACGAAGACGGAGACGACCTTGAAGCTGTGTACTATAGGGCTAGACATGAGTATGACTAAAGGGGGCCTTTAGTCCCGATTCCGTAGTCCCAGTTTTTTAATAATAATAAATGCCTTGAGTGTTAGTCCCGATTTGTGGCTGGACCGGGACTAAAGGGGGCCTTTAGTCCCGATTTCGTATTCCTAGATTTTTAATAGCAATAAATGTCTTGATTGTTAGTCTAGGTTTGTGGCTGGAATGGGACTAAAGGGGGGCCTTTAGTCCCGATTCCGCAGTCCCAGTTAGGATCGTTTCCTTCTAGCTAGTGTTGGTCTCTCTACAACTTTTCCGAACTATGAAGATGTTGTTCTATTCTTGTGCCAATGAGCTAACTAATTTCACATATTAGGGAGTACATCAATGGGAAAATTGTTGGAGATGCCAGAGGACTGGTCTCCGCCGGCATCTCCCTCAAGTTGGCCGTAGTGTTGTCCCTGCTCTCGCACACCATCTTGTAGTTTATAACTTCTCTAACTAGATCAATATGCCGGGAATCTAACTAATTTCACATATTAGGGAGTGCATCTATGACCAGTTTGTTGGAGATGCTGGAGGACTAGGCTCCGCCGGCATCTCCCTCAAACTGGACGTAGTGTTGTCCCTCCTCTTGCACACCATCTTGTTTGCAGTTGATAACTTCACAAGGATGCCTATTTATAGATTAAGCAGCACAACATAGTGCCGACACTCACGACATAATGTCGACACTCACCCCTGTCATAGTATCGACACTCACCCCTTATGTCCCGGTTGGTTTCTTTAGTCGGGACTAAACATGCTCGCGCCGGCTCTAGCCTGTCGCAACCCCTGAAGTCCCTAAAGATATTATGTGACATAGTTGTAAAGAAAAATACCAAACTTGGTATATTGATTATGTCTTAAAAAACCTTCACAAAATGACCTATCATGTTTGAGGTTTCATGGCTTTCGGTTCAAATGATGAATGTTATGTGTAGAATCGCGACATAGTTTGTGATACTGTGCCCATATTGTGCATGCATGTGCATCTTGGGATGGCGAACAATGTTGCAGGAGGAAGTTTTCCTTTTTGTCGCATGGAAAAACCATTTTCCATTTTCCGAGCGCCAAAAAACGGGGAGTTTTGTGAAGAAACCACCAAAATGCTGTTTAAAATGATACCACTCCATTTTTAAAAAATACTAGAACACCTTACATGGAAGATCTCCCAACTGGGAGATCTCAAACCTTTTCGTACTTTCCGGGTAAAAAAGACAAATGTCTGCCAAATCGGAAGAAAGTGGGTCCGGTTTGAACTAAAGGTACATGATCTAACGCTCATGATTTTTTTAAAAAAATCATTTTTAGACTCACAATATGATGTTTCTTCATAGATCTAGTGCAAGTTTTAATGAGGATCATCCCCTATCTTCATGCCCGCCGTTTTGTCTATAGTTTGAAACGGAAAATATTTGAAACGGGCATAAGAAATTTAAAAACGGTCCGAACAATGTAAATCCTTCGCGTGGTGTCATATTATGTTACATAGTTGCAAATAAAAATACCAAACTTGGTATATTGATTATGTATCAAAAAACCTTCACAAAATGACCTATCATGTCCGAGGTTTCATGGCTTTCCGTCCAAATGACGAATGTTATATGCAGAATCACGACATAGTTTGTGATAATGTGCCCCTATTATGTATGCATGTGTATCTTGGGATAGCGAACAATGTTGCAGGGGAAAGTTTTCCTTTTCATCGCACGGAAAAACTATTTTCCATTTTCCGAGCGCCAAAAATGGGGCGTTTTGTGAAGCAACCACCAAAATGCTACCACCCCATTTAAAAAAAAATACTAGAACATATTACATGGAAGATCTCCCAACCAGGAGATCTCAAACCTTTCCGTACTTCTTAGGAGAAAAAGACAAACGTCTACCGAATCGGTAGAAAGTGGGTCCGGTTTGAACTATAAGGACATGATCTAACGCTCATGATTTTTTGAAAAAAAATAATTTTTAGACTCACAATATGATGTTTCTTCAGAGACCCAATGCTAGTTTTAACGAGGCTCATCCCCTATCTTCATGCCCACTATTTTGACCATAGTTTGATACAGGCATAAGAAATTTAAAAACGGTCCGAACAATATAAATCCTTTGCCTGGTGTCATATTATGTTACATAGTTTCAAAAAAAATACCAAACTTGGTATATTGATTATGTTTCAAAAAACCTTCACAAAATGACCTATCATGTTCGAGGTTTCATGGTTTTCGGTCCAAATGACGAATGTTATGTGCAGAATCACCACATAGTTTGTGATATTGTGCCCATATTATGCATGCATGTGCATCTTGAGATGGAGAACAATGTTGCAGGAGGAAGTTTTCCTTTTCGTCGCACGGAAAAACCATTTTCCATTTTCCGAGCACAAAAAAGGGGTGTTTTGTGAAGCAACCACCAAAATGCTGTTTCAAAATGCTACCACCCCATTTTTCAAAAATACTAGAACACCTTACATAGAAGATCTCCCAACCGGGAGATCTCAAAGCTTTCCAGACTTCCCGAGTGAAAAAGACAAATGTCTGCCGAATCGGTAGGAAGTGGGTCCGGTTTGAACTACAAGGACATGATCTAATGCTCATGATTGTTTGAAAAAATCATTTTTAGACTCATAATATGATGTTTCTTCAGAAATCCAATGCAAGTTTTAACGAGGCTCATCCCCTATCTTCATACCCGCCATTTTGACCATAGTTTGAAACGGGAAATATTTGAAACGGGCATAAGAAATTTAAAAACGGTCCGAACAATGTAAATCCTTCACGTGGTGTCATATTATGTTACATACTTGCAAATAAAAATAACAAACTTGGCATATTGATTCTGTCTCAAAAAATCCTTTACAAAATGACCTATCATGTTCGAGGTTTCATGGCTTTCGCTCCAAATGACGAATGTTATGTGCAGAATCGTGACATAGTTTGTGATACTGTGCCCATATTATGCATGTATGTGCATCTTGGGATGGCAAACAATGTTGTAGGAGGAAGTTTTCCTTTTCGTTGCACAGAAAAACCATTTTGCATTTTCCGAGCACAAAAAACGGGGTGTTTTGTGAAGCAACCACCAAAATGCTATTTCAAAATGCTACCACCCCATTTTTTCAAAAATACTAGAACACCTTACATAGAAGATCTCCCAATCGGGAGATCTCAAACTTTTCCGTACTTCCCAGGTGAAAAAGACAAATGTCTGTCGAATTGGCAGGAAGTGCGTCCGGTTTGAACTACAAGGACATGATCTAACGCTCATGATTTTTTGAAAAAAAATCATTTTTAGACTCACAATATGATGTTTCTTCAAAGATCCAATGCAAGTTACATAAAAGGTTTAATACATTGTTACACATCACCAACATCCCTATCTAGTGCTGTGGTTTTCTTCTGCACCGTAGCCATGGAGAATTTTCATCATTTAACAGGATGCTTGGGCCAGTTTTCACTTTGAAGAGCAGAATTTCATGAAACTTATTATAATCTTCTGACATGTCTGTCTTATCATCCACTCCCACGATGATTCTTTTCCCTAAAAGAACTATGTGGCTCTTTGGCTCATTGGACGATGTATTCCTTTGCTGATTTCTTTTTGTCAGTTTGGTAGACATGTCCTTCACATAGAAAACCTGAGCCACATCGTTGGTTAGGATGAATGGTTCGTCCATTGACGCAAGATTGTTGATATCCACTATTGTCATGCCATAATTTTGGTCTATATGTACCCCGCCTCCTTTCAGCTTGAGTCATTTGCACCGAAATAAAGGGACCTTAAAAGTAGGTACATAGTCAAGTTCCCATATCTCCTCTATGTACCCATAATATGTGTCCTTTTGCATCATGTTTTATATTATTATTTTGCATTATAGTTGTAGGATCTTGGTATTTTACGACGTTCATGTGCACATTTTATGTCTATTTTCACCAGGATCAGGATAGATGATAGATACAATGGATAAAATTCTTGGAGCAGTTGTATTGGGGAGAAAAGGAGTCAAAGACAATGTAAATCTCTTATTTGGGTAATATCAATAATACCAGAAGAAAACCCGAAGTAATCAAGTCATACAAATGGTTTAACGACAAACTATACAGCGGGAATAAAATTCCGGCGTATAGTTCTCACCGTATAGTTGGCGCCGCGACCGCCTCCTCAAATAGTTTCACCCCGTGCAGCTAGATCAGAGAGACGACATTCAGAACAACCATAAATCGCTAAATCCTCACCTCCAGAAGGCATCTGAAGAGGGAACTCGTCCACCGGGGATCCATCTTCACCCTGCGCAGATCTGGGAGGCTAAGGCATCGATCTTCATCATCAATCGCTGCATCACCACCATCTCCATCCATACCATCTACATCTTGTCTAGATCTTGTTGTAATTTCCTTACTCGTTGTGGATTTATACAAGTACTATTCATCTATGATAGATTCCATTGTTATTGCCATGATCTTGATTGCCTACATGTCTGAGTAGATCTTTAGTTCTTGGGGAGATGGAGAAACCCTAGTATGAGATTGAAATAAGATAAAGTTTATTATGATATTCATCGTTGTGACCATGTGTTAGATTGTCTTCATCTTGATGTTGGGAGAAGTCGACCTCTCAATATTTTCCTCTTATGGGGACTTGATGGAGGGAACTACTTATTGATAGACGGAGGTGTGTTAGCACTTACCGTGACTATAAAGCTGTTGGCACCCCTTAGGTATCAACTTGGGAACCGGAGAAACTCATGGAACACTATCCATGCCATGGGATACGTCCTACGGGATTACGTCCCTTAATAGCGCAGTAATTCGATTGATGTCAATTGCTGACTTCTATGGTTATGAGAATGATGTGAGTAGTGGTTGCTGCCTAGTTGTCCAAATACGGAGTTCCTCCCACACATACATAGTTGAGAATGTTCATGATAATAATCGTTACCTTAATTCTTTATAATGCTAGAGGTGTATACGCTACTCCTTGAGAACGCCTTTTTTCCTATTGCAGTTCCAGTCTCTTTTACATATGCGATACTTACTTTTTGTGTTCAGTTACTTTACTTTACTTATTGTTCTCTTATACCAAAAACCGCAAAACACCTTTTTACACAATACTCGCATTTTATCTTATTACTAAGAACTTTATTTAGCATTTCTATTGTAGTATTTATTTCAAGAGTTATTAGACTTCAGACTCCTGCTCCCTATGGGATCGATATCTTTATTTCAAAACTAGCTACAAATGATCTGTGCACTTGCAGTCATCAAGCTATTTTCTGGCGCCGTTGCTGGGGAGCTAAGCGCTATATGTCTTTTAGTTTTTCCTTATTTATTTTTGTCTTGCTAAGTTTTGTTTTGAGTTACAGGTTTCCACCAACATGATGGAGTTTGAGCATATGACTAGTGCTAACTGATGACTGCAAGTGCATAGATCATTTGTAGCTAGTTTCAAAATAAAGATATTGATCCCATAGGGAGCAGGAGTCTGAAGTCTAGTAATTCTTGAAATAAATATTGCGATAGAAATGCTACATAAAGTTCTAAGTAACAAGATAAAATGCGAGTATTGTGTAAAACGGTGTTTTGGGGTTTTGGGTATAAGAGCAATAATAAAGTAAAGCAAAGTAACTTAATACATAAAGTAAGTATCACATATGTAAAGAAAATTGGAACTGCGGTAGGGAAAAGGCGTTCTAAGGGATTAGCGGATACACCACTAGTATTGTAAATATTTAAGATAAAAATTATAATCATGAATATTATCAACTATGTATGTGTGGGAGGAACTCCGTATATGGACGAATAGGCAACAAACGCTGATCACATCATCCTCACAACCACAGCAATCATCAATCGACATCAATCGAATTACTGCGCTATTAAGGGACGTAATCCGTGAGAATGACGATCCCTTGGCATGGATGAGTGTTCCTTGGTGAGTTTCCTCGATTCAAAATCAAGTTGATACGTACTATCTGGGGAATAAGTTCATGAATAGTACCTTACTCAAACCATCTGAATAGTATTGGAAGGCTTCCACACCTTAGTTACCAATAGTTCATAAAAGATGAATCTCAACATAATGTAAAAGAATCCGGTTCAACCGAATGAGTTAACGAGGTAGTCCCAAGTGTTTTAGGATCAACGTATTCACTTGGGATTCAAAATCTCAAAAGTGTCTCTTTGTCATACTACAATACAGTGGTATATGCCTATCTGCTCTTTGCACATTCGCTCTTTTTCTTCTTCCTTTTTCTTTTCTTTGCATATATGCTCACACTTTTGTTTTAAGTGTTGTGCAAAGGAGCTAGCCATATATTCCACTTCATGTCGGAATTCAAAGTTCAACGATATCAATTATCAAATTCCAACTGTACATGAAGCATTCTTATGACTTGAGATTATACCACGACTTGTTCTCACTCTATTTGGATAACACTTTCATTTTCCTTCGTTCAAGGTTTTCTTTTTCAACTTAATTGTATAGATAATTTTTCTTTGTGAATCAAACCGTAAACTTACAACATATTGACCAAATTATGTTTATGCGTTCCATTAATACCAATGGTGTGGAAGACTCCTATTGCTATCATCAAGTGCAAGTAAAATCATACTCAAGCCATTCATATATCAATAAAGCAAACACAAACTCAATATTGTTCCATATATAATAATAAACTCGGAATTTCATAAAAGGGGTCGACTATTCCTTAAGGGAATTCTAATGATGAAAACTTTATTTCTAGTTTGAGCTAATGCAAGAATAATAATAAAAAAACTTATAAGATAGATTACAAGGTCTTAAAGATCTCCCCAAGCTTGGAATCAAGCCAGGCGGGATCAAATAAGCCCTTGCGATTATTTGATACCGTGATTGTTGTAGATCACTAGGGCACCATGGCATGTAACACCGTGGTGCGTAACTTCTTGTTGGTCTCCTCCAGAGTAGTTATGCGGCTATAGCACCTGTGCAGATCAGACTGCAGAGTATCCACTCTATTTGCGAGCTTGGTCACCAATGGAAGGAGGTCTTCCTTCTTCTCCATCTCATTGAGACGGTGACGGACTTTGACGCGATGGAGTATCTCCTGCTTCTGATATATCTCTAGTTCCTGCACGCAATCCTTGGTCCTGGGGACAACTTCTTCTTCCTCATCCATAATTGATGGATCGGGGAAGTGGAAACCGTACCTCCACTCTTCTTGATGTTTAACCTTTGTACGAGCACCAATGGTTGGCCTCGAGAGTGTAACATCCCCTTCCTTGCTAGCACCTGCACCATTATTAGATAATTCCTTATGCCTATGCAGCCTAGGATCTGTGGTGATGAACTTGACCGTCTCCACACGCCCTTTTCCATGTGGCTTGCGATCTTCTCTCTCTTGTTGAGCTTTCTTCATCGCCGCCCAATTGATCTCCGGTGGATCATAGATGTCACGGAGGATGTAGAAGTCAACTACGTAATCATCACCATCAGAATCATTGTTGAAGTATCTTGGCTCGACATATTCCTTGTACTTTAGGCTAAACCTCTCCACCTCCTCATCATCGTCCTCCATGGATGGGCTGCTAGAGCGGTCCCTGGAAGGAGCAATGAGCCCAATGGGTTTACCATGGCCTGAGGCGGGATAGCGCATTGCTAGATTGCTTTCTGTAGATTGTGATTAGAGATATAGACAATGGCAGTATATAAGAGGGGTCAAAGGTCGATAAAACTCACGAAAAACACCAAATTGTCGTCCAAGAAAAGAATCCAAACGGAAGAGAAAAAGAAATCACGGAATTGGAAGTAACCTGCCGTGTAACGACCAACTATATGGGCGCGACCCATATAGGTCTGGCCGTATAGTTGGTTCCGGGCAGATATTTCCAAATATCTCGAGTCTAGGTCAATTAAATCACGACTGGGTGATGGCCCAAAATATATTCGAGCTTGTTGGGGAACCCCTAGAGGAAGGTATGATGAGCACAACAGCAAGTTTTCCCTCAGTTATGAAACCAAGGTTATCGAACCAGTAGGAGCAAGGAAACACCTCCAAGGTGTTGTTTCCAACTTGGAATCCTGCACAACACAACCACAGAACTTTGCCCCAACTTATAGTGAGGTTGTCAATCTCATCGGTTTTGCTGAAAACAAAGGATTAAACGTATTGTGTGGAAGATAGTAATAGCTTGCAGAAAGTAAACAGAAAACAGTAAATAGTAGATTATAGATTAATGGTAAAAGAATGGACCGGGGTCCATAGTTCACTAGTGGTGATTCTCCTTAAAATAGATGACATGTTGGGTGAACAAATTACAGCGGGGCAATTGACAAACATCGAGAAAGCATACATGCATATACTAATCATCTTGACTCCTTTGAGATTTGATTGGGCGTTACAAGATTATACATAAACCATAATCCAACTACATCTATGACTAATAATCCACCTTCAGGTTATCATCCGAACCTCCTCCAGTATTAAGTTGCAAGCAACAGATAATTGCATTAAGAAAAGTGTGTAAAGTAAACAATACGATTGTTCTATGAACAAAGGATTGCTTTTTCTCCCTAGTAGCAACAACACATCTAGTACCTTAGAGATTTATGTCACTTCCCCAGATTCCTAGAGGCATGAACCCACTATCGAGCATAAATACTCCCTCTTGGAGTTGCTAGCATCTACTTGGCCAAGATAGCTACTAACAACGGAAAGCATGCAAGATCACAAATAACAAAGACATGATAGATTCAATAATCAATCTGAAATAGCATCTCAATATCCATCGGATCCCTGCAAACACAACATGTAGGATTACAAATAAATGATCTTGATCATGAACGGAGCTCACAAGATATAAACATGGTAGCACAAAGGATAAGAACCAACCATCTAGCTACTACATGGACCCGTAGTCTAGGGATGAACTAGTCACGCATCACACCAGAGGAAGGCATGGTGATGAAGAAGGCCTCCAGGGTGATCTCTCCCCTCGATTTGGGTGCAGGAAGATCTTCGATCCTCCCGATCTAGGGATGGAGATGACGGTGGCTACAGACTCTTTCGTGTAATTTTGATCGGGTGCTTAGGGTGTTTCTGTATCGGAGGCTTCTTATAGGCGAAAGGGGAGGCCGAGGGGTGCCCCAGTGCACCCCAGTGCACGAGGCCTGGCCTGGCCGACGGGTGTGGCCCCCTTGAGGCCCTTCTCCGTTTCGTCTTCTGGCTCCGTGTTCCCCTCGGTGAAATATTGACTTTGGATTTTGTCCCGTCCAATTCCGAGAATATTCATTTTCTCGCTTTTCTGGAACCAAAAACAGCAGAAAACATCCAATTGGCATTGTGGCTCTTGTTAATAGGTTAGTCCCAGAAAATGTGTAAAAGTACTCTAAAGTGTTGAAAAAACATAAGAAACTAGATATAAAACTTGCATGGAACATCCAAAATTATAGATACGTTTGCAACGTATCAACATCCCCAAGCTTAACTCATGCTCGTCCTCGAGTACGTAAGTGATAAAAAGAAAAGAATAATTTTTGAGGTGACATGCAGCATCACAATCTTGATCAAGGCATTAATAAAACATTGATAGCTCGGATGATAGTACTTTAACATAGCATGAAAGATATAGTTCTAACAATAAGACATAGCAACTATGTTGTAGCATGAAAAGGTACAAACAAAAGATTCATGAATAACAATGCGTTGAAAGACGTTTGTTTGTTTCACATAAAGAAAACATAATGAGAATGGTATTCAGCTTGTCCCTCATAGTGTAGCAAAACATAAATGCATAGGACACCTTCAAAGTTCATAAGGGTGACTAGATACAAATAGTTTAAGAACAAGCAATATCAAAGTTATGAATCAATCAACAAGTCTTGGGACAATGCACATTAAACTAAGAATGGCCACTATGCTCTATCAATAGGTGCATAAAGATAGAAGATGGAGACTCAACATAAAAGTAAAAGAAAGGTCTTCATAGAAGGAAGTAGGGATTCAAGTCTCATAAAGATCTTCCAAAAATTATGGTACTTATTAGCTTTCAGCTCTCATTGCCCCTATCATAAGCATCTTCAAGTGATTAAGGTTAAAGTGACACAACTAAGAGGATATGCTTGACAAGTTATAAGTTGAAATTTCATGCCCCTTGCTTACAAGTACCGAACCTCATGCTACTCAACTTCAGTCACAAGTAAGCTCTTGTCATTGTAAGTACATATGTATCATAGAGAACCGCCAACGGGGTACCCCTTGCCCCATGACACAGGAGCTATCCCATATCAAAATGACAAGGCAAGCAGACAATGAGCATCTCAATGATATTTTTATTTGCTATTTGCATAGGTTTTTATTGAGGATGCTTTATAGAATGCTCATTATGGTTATGCTGCAAGTTTCCACCATGATTAGGCATGGCTTAGGCTAGCGGCCCAGGCGTTTCTCTAACACACATACAAACTCCATGATCTTACAAGTTCCCCTTTTATTTCACATCGCCGGGATCCATAAGCAAAAAATCATGATATCAACGTAATAATAAGTGCAATGTTGAAAGCGTTCCCCATGATACATGGTTCTGCTAACTTCAACTTATAAAGCGCAAGCATATACACAACAAAGATGGACATAATTGTTCAAGATTATTAAGTGCAAGAAAGTAAAGTGTGCCATCAAGTTCGTGAGAGCTTTAATCACAAATTTCACATAACAAGTTTAATTCGGAAGGTAGATAAAAACATGAATATACTTGGAATAGCAAATACTAATAGGTAGGTATTGTGGACTCTTTGGGAATAACTTGGTTTTATTTGAGTTGGATGCATGAGTGGAACTCATACTTGGTATGGAGGCTAGCAAAAGACTAGGAGCGACCAACTAAGAGAGCAATAATGGCCATAATCATGCAAAGCGACAAAACATCATTAATTAAAGCATAAAGTGATATTACAAGTAGAAAACTAAATGATCATAGAGGCTATGGTGACTTGGGATAGTCTTAACATGGTGTGAGCATGCGCCAAGTCAACCCAAATAAAGCATCAAAGGAGAATACCACAATATTATGCTTTAATATGCTAAAACAATGCACGATTCTTCCAAGGCACATTAAGCAATCTCAATTATTTGTAACAAGTCATGCTACAGCAATAATCACTAAGCATAAAGCCAAAACAATACCAAGCATGACATGACAAAGTCTAAGTCACAGTCAAAAACAAGCTCCTTTTATACCACTTATAAGCATGAACTTTCCTACTCTTTTCCAATCCAAACCAACTTATTTGCAAACTAATGAATGAATGCGGGGGTCCAACCAATTTATTCAAGCAAACTAAGCAAAGGAAAACTAAAAACAGAAACAAAGACTCTCCAAGAACAACACAATTGTGCATGAAACAATAAAAATGAAGTGTTTGGAACAAAACCTGAGATTTTTATTGATAAAGAAGGGGATGCCTTGGGCATCCCCAAGCTTTGACGCTTGTACTTTTTTAAATATTTCTTGCGGTAACACGGGTGGCATCCCCAAGCTTGACCTTTTGTCCATACTTCATCTTATCCCATTGTTCTTTCCTACACCTAAATTTTTTCTTCATACAAAACTTCACACAATCTTCATTAGCAACATTGGTGTACTCAAGATAACAAGTCTTTAGGTTCAGTTTCAACACAAGTAAAACTTCCATCAAAACATGTGATACTGTAGCAATTCCTTTAAAAAAATCAAATGATCAAAGAGAACTCAAAGAGAAAGAGATTAAGAGGCAAATGCAAATAATGGCAGAAATCTGTGAAAACAGACCAGCAGGTAAAAACCGATTTTTTCGAAGACCTGTTGCTCAAATCGAAAAGTGTTGAACTAACAAAATTTGGATAATAACCTGGGGAAGAAGCACAAAACATTACAGCTAAAACCGACATACAGAAATTTTTCACGAATTTTTACAGTGAAGCACAAAAATCTGTTTCGGGACAACAACTTTCCCAAGTCTTACTTCTGTCTCATTAGAGGTTACTCTTGGCACAAAAACCACACAAAAAGGATAATGATAGGTTATTACCGAGGCAATAACTTCCAAGACTCAAAAAAAGAGAAACTTACTAAATAAAAATAATGTATTGTCTCCCAAAAAGCTCTTTCTTTATAGCCATTAAGATAGGCTCAGTAATTTGAGAAGATGCTCACATAAGAAATATGAATTGAAGCAAAAGAGAGAATCAAAGAGCAAATATGATACACATTTAAGTCAAACTCACTTCCTATGCATATGAATCTTGTAAGAAAATAAATCAAAGAAGCACATAGTAACAAGAATGGGTAAATAAAACAAGAGCAAGTTTGGAATTTTCAATATAAAGAGAGGTGTTTTAGTAACATGAGAATTCCAACAACCATATTTTCCTCTCTCATAATGATTTTAGTAGCATCATGAACAAACTTAACAACATAAATATCACACTCATCCTCCTTTGGTAAGCATGGAGGGCGATCAAATAAGGTATTAGTTAAAGAGTTACTCTTATTGGGAGGTAGACATGGGTAGCTGCTCCATTCTTCCTCCTCTTGATCATCACTCGCCTCCTCTTTTTCATCCATTGAGATTCCAGTTTTAGCAATTTCTTCTTTGATAGGCTCCTGCAAGGCATTAGTCTCTTCCATTGGTGGAGAGCCTCTATTAAGATATTAAAAATATAGCCATTTTCTTCCTTGTAATTATCAAAGAAAAATTTAAGTATATCATAAACCTCATATTTATAAGGTGCATCATCCGTATTTTCAAGCAAATAAGCAAGTTCGAATGCACCCTTCCAAGCAATAAATTCTTCAATTTGTTCCACATCATAAAATTCATAATTTCCCTTAACATAAGAAGATATGGTAACATCATCATTATACTCACATTGAAAAGGGAGGTGTTTATACCTCCTACTGCAACAAGATTTATCAAAGCAATAAGTAATATTATAAGTAGAGCACATGTTGGTAGCAATGGTATACAATTTATTAATTTGTTCCCATAAGTGTTTCCCTTTTTGTGACAAGCGGTGTTCCTTATGATAATATTTTTGTTCTTCCGTGAACCCACATTGCCAATAAGATCTAGTTTCAAAGAAACCAACCATTGATAGAAATCATGATAAAGCAAGACAATAACAGACCAACGAAAATAACAACTATAGTAGGAAATAATTTTGTGTGTGTTTTTGATAGAAAGAAACAAGCAAAAAAAAGAAAAAGTAAACTAAGCAAAACAAAAAACAAAGTAAAGAGATTGGTTATGAAGGACTCCCCTTGTGAAGTTGTCCTTGACTCCCCGGCAACAGCGCCAGAAAAAGAGCTTGATGGCCCAAAATATATTCGAGCTCGTTGGGAAACCCCAAGAGGAAGGTATGATGAGCATATAAGCAAGTTTCCCTTAGTTATGAAACCAAGGTTATCGAACTAGTAGGAGCAAGGAAACACCTCCAAGGTGTTGTTTCCAACTTGGAATCCTGCACAACACAACCACAAAACTTTGCCCCCAACTTACAGTGAGGTTGTCAATCTCACCAGTTTTACTGAAAACAAAGGATTAAACGTATTGTGTGGAAGATAGTAATAGCTTGCAGAAAGTAAACAGAAAACAGTAAATAGTAGATTATAGATTAATGGTAAAAGAATGAACCAGGGTCCATAGTTCACTAGTGGTGATTCTCCTTAAAATAGATGACATGTTGGGTGAACAAATTATAGCGGGGCAATTGACAAACATCGAGAAAGCATACATGCATATAATAATCATCTTGACTCCTTTGAGATTTGATTGGGCATTACAACATTATACATAGACCGTAATCCAACTACACCTATGACTAATAATCCACCTTCAGGTTATCATCCGAATCTCCTCCAGTATTAAGTTGCAAGCAACAGATAATTGCATTAAGCAAAGTGTGTAAAGTAAACAATACGATTGTTCTATGAACAAAGGATTGCTTTTTCTCCCTAGTAGCAACAGCACATCTAGTACCTTAGAGATTTCTGTCAATTCCCCAGATTCCTAGAGGCATGGACCCACTATCGAGCATAAATACTCCCTCTTGGAGTTGCTAGCATCTACTTGGCCAATATAGCTACTAACAACGGAAAGCATGCAAGATCACAAATAACAAAGACATGATAGAATCAATAATCAATCTGAAATAGCATCTCAATATCCATCGGATCCCTGCAAACACAACATGTAGGATTACAAATAAATGATCTTGATCATGAACGGAGCTCACAAGATATAAACATGGTAGCACAAAGGATAAGAACCAACCATCTAGCTACTACATGGACCCGTAGTCTAGGGATGAACTAGTCACGCATCACACCGGAGGAAGGCATGGTGATGAAGAAGGCCTCCAGGGTGATCTCTCCCCTCCGGCTGGGTGCCGGGAAGATCTTCAGATCCCTCCCGATCTAGGGATGGAGATGACAGCGTCTACAGACTCTTTCGTGGAAATTTGATCGGGTGCTTAGGGTGTTTCTATATCGGAGGCTTCTTATAGGCGAAAGGGGAGGCCGAGGGGGTGCCCAAGGCGGCTGCACCCCCCCAGGCACGGTCCAGGCCTGGCCGCACGGCCAGGGGGTGTGGCCTCTTGAGGCCCTTCTCCGTCTCGTCTTCTGGCTCTGTGTTTCCCTCAGTGAAATATTGACTTTGGATTTTGTCCCGTCCAATTCCGAGAATATTCATTTTTCTCGCTTTTCTGGAACCAATAACAGCAGAAAACAGGCAATTGGCATTGTGGCTCTTGTTAATAGGTTAGTCCCAGAAAATGTGTAAAAGTACTACAAAGTGTGGACAAAACATAAGAAAGTAGATATAAAACAAGCATGGAACATCAAAAATTACAGATACGTTCGCAACATATCACTCGGAACCGACAATAATTTTTTTTAGATGAATAAAAGAAAGATCGAACGAAAAAGTGTCTAAGAGTTTAACAACCAACTATATGGCTGGAGTTTTTGTTCCGGTTGTATAGTTGCGACCGTATAGTTACAAACACCAAAAATCAAAAGTGCCTAGGAGTTTAACGACTGATACATTGCAAATGTATCTATAATTTTTGATGTTCCATGCTTGGTTTTATCTACTTTCTTGTGTTTTGTCCACACTTTGGAGTACTTTTCATATGATTTCTTGGACTAACCTATTAACAAAGGCCATAGTGCCAACTGCTTTGTTGTTTTTGTTCAATTCGAGAAAATCAATATCCTCGAATTGAATGACACAAGCCAAAGTGCCTATATTTACGAAGACATCGATGCGAATACGAGGCGGAGAGAAGATGAGGGCAACCATACCACATTCATGGCCAGCTTACGGCGCAGAGGTGGTCTAGCCGACCAGCACCCGACCTCTCCTACGCCTATATATTACCCTGGGACGAAAACCTAAGTACTGATCAAAATCCACGAAAGAGTCCATAGCCACCGTCGTCTGCCCGGAAGATCGGGAGGGATCTGCCTCTTCCGCACTTCGCCTGGGGAGACCAGGAATTCTTAGATCTTCATCATCATCATGCAAGCCTGTGTATACATGCGTAGTTCATCTCTCGACTACTAGTCCATGTAGTAACTAGATGGCTGGTTCCTCCTTTGTGCTTTCATGTCAGATCTTGTGAGCTCATGATTAAGATCATCTATTTGTAATTTATATTTTTAGGGGAGTGAGGATATTGAGATGCTATTTCAGATTGATTATTGATTCTATCATGTCTTTGTTATTTGTGATCTTGCATGCTTTTCCGTTAGTAGCTATCTTGGCCAAGTAGATTCTCAACTCAAGAGTTATATTTATGCTCGCTAGCCTGATATACCTCTAGTAATCTTGGGAAGCGACAGAAATCTCTAAGGTACTAGATGTGCTATTGCTACTAGGAAGAAAACAACAATCCTTTGTTCATAGAACAATCGTATTGTTTACATTACACGCAATTCGTAAAGCAATAATCTGTTGCTTGCAACTTAATACTTGAGGGGGTTCGGATGATAACCTGAAGGTGGATTATTAGTCATAGATGCAGTTGGATGGCGGTCTATGTATAAGGTTGTAATGCCCAATCAAGTTCCAAAGGACTCAAGATGATTAGTATATGCATGTATTGCTTTCTCGGTGTTTGTCAATTGCCCCGCTGTAATTTGTTCACCCAGCATGTTATCTATCTTAAGGAGATCCACCTCTAGTGAACTATGGACCCCGGTCCTTTATTTTACATACAAACTGTTTACTTCTTTGTGTTTACTTTCTGCAAGCTATTACTTCCTTCCATTCAATACGTTTAATCCTTTGTTTTCAGCAAAACCGGTGAGATTGACAACCTCATCGCAAGTTGGGGATAATGTTTTGTGGTTGTGTTGTGCAGGTCTCCACGTTGCTACTAGGCACCGGTAGTGCGCCCTACCAAGGCTCAGGTAGCAACACCTTTGGGGTGTTTCCTTGCTCCTACTGGTTCGATTAAACCTTGGTTTCATAACTGAGGGAAACTTGTTGTTGTGCTCATCATACCTTCCTATTGGGGTTCCCCAACGAGCTCTACATCAACACTGAGCCATCAAGCACTTTTCTGGCACCGTTGCCAGGGAGTCACGGACATCTTCACAAGGGGAGTCCCTCATAACCAATCTCTTTACTTTGTTATTTTGGTTTTGCTTAGTTTACTTTTGCTTAGTTTGCTTGTTTCTTTATCAAAAACACAAAAAAATAGTTTTACAAGTTTGCTTTCTTTATTGAAAACACACAAAAAAATTAGTTCCTATCTTAAGTTGCCATTATGTCTAGCCTTGCTCCAGTCACTATGTCACCCGAGGAAATGATTTTCACTTTTAAACAAGGAATTGAGGAAAGTTTCAAGGAAGCTTGGTCTAGAATCTCTGATCTACATGAAAAAACTGAGCCTAAAATGATTCAAAGCTTGTTCCTTAGCAGTTTTTACCTTGGAATTGCTCTTTGCTATAGATATGCTTTAGATGCTATTGTGGGAGGAGATTTCCTCCAATGTAATGAGGATGATGTTATTAATGCTATAAAGAAATTGATCCTCACTTACAACTTGCGTAGCCAAACTGATATTTCTTTTGCAAGCATATTTGCTAGATTAAACACTCTTGAGACCCGCACTATTAGCTTAAAAGATTGCTATAATATGCTTAGGGAGCATCATGATTATGTTCCAATAAATTCTCAACCATCAAAGTGGCTTCCCACAGTAAAGATTGATATAAATAATGAAACTTTTCAAGCTCGCTGTGATATCATGTCTGAATTTTGTCTTATGCCCAAAGATAATTATGAATCTTTGAATCTTTGGGGGCTTACTAAAGGAGGAAAAGAAATATCTCTTTCTAATAATGCTACCATATTACCTATTGGAATAGCTGAAGGAGTGTTTACCAAGATCCTTGGTAAAATGATTTCTACTGATTATCTTGTTATTGAATGTGCAGTAAAAGGACAAATTACACTTGGAAGGTCCCTATTAGAACTCCTTGGAGCAATAATAGATGTGGGAAAAGGGACCATGCACCTTTCTTCTCCACCAAACAATCATATTTTCCCCAAGGTTAAGAATAAAAGTAAGAGAGGTAAGGGCAATAAATTTGGTTTTAATGCTTCTTCATTTGAGAACACTTGATTCTTTTTCTTGCTTCTTATGCCTAACTTAAAGGCGTTAAAGAAAAGTACTTATTGGGAGATAAACCAAAAGTTTTAGATGAGTCTTGGAGGTTATTACTTCATTATTTGCTTTTTGTGCCAAGAGTAACCTCTAATGAGAGAGAAGTAATGATTGGGAAAGTTGCTGTCCCAAAACAGATTTCTGTGCTTCACCGTAAAAATTCGTGTAAAATCTCTGAACGTCATTTTGAGGCGTGAATTTTTGTGCTTCTGCCCCAGGTTGTTATCTAACTTGCGTTAGTTCAACACTTTTTGATTTGAGCAACAGAAGGTCTTCGAAAAAATTCGTCTTTACCTGCTGGTCTGTTTTGACAGATTTCTGCCATTTTCTGCATTTGCTTCTTGTTGGTACCTTTTTGAGTTCTTTTGGGGAATTGAGCTTTGTAGGGAAGTGCTTCAGTAGCTAGTGTTCTAATGGAAGTTTATTGGTGTTGGAAATGAACCTTAAGAACTTTTATCTTGAGTGCACTAATGTTGCTAATAAAGATTGTGTGAAGTTTTGTATGAAGGAAAAATTTCAGGTGTATGAAAGGAATGAGTAATGAGATGAAGGATGGACTAAAGCTCAAGCTTGGGGATGCCATGCGTGTAACCCCAAGAAATATCCAATAAGTACAAGCATCAAAGCTTGGGGATGCCCAAGGCATCCCCCTCTTCATCAATAAAAATCCCAGGTTTCTTCCAAACGCTTCATTTTTATTGTTTCATGCACAGTTGTGTTGTTCTTGGAGCGTCTTCTTTTTCGTTTTTGTTTTGGTTTTTGTTTGCTTTGTTTTATGAATAAATTGGTCGGACCCCCTCTTTCATACATTGGTTTTCAAATAGTTTGGTTTGGTTTGGAAAAGAGTAGGAAAGTTCATGCTTAAGTGTTAAACAAAGCGTGTTTTTGATTGTGGCCTATGGTTTGTCATGCCATGCTTGATATTGTTTTGGCTCTATGCTTAGTATTCTTTGCTGTAGCATGACTTGTTATAAACAATTGAGATTGCTTAATGTGCCTTGGATGAATCATGCGTTGTTTTAGCATATTAAAGCATAGTATAGTGGTATTCTCCTTTGATGCTTTATTTGGGTTGACTTGGCACATGCTCACACCATGTTATGACTACTCAAGTCACCATAAGCCTTTATGATCCTTTAGTTTTCAACTTGTAGTATCACTTTATGCTTTGATCAATGATGTTTTGTCGCTCTTCATGATTATGGCCATTATTGCTCTCTTAGTTTGCCGCTCACAGTCTTTTGCTAGCCTCCACAACCAAGTATGAGTTCCACTCATGCATCCAACTCCCTAAACCAAGTTATTCCAAAGAGTCCACCATACCTACCTATTAGCATATGCTATTACAAGTATATTCATGCTTTTGTTTATCTTCCAAATTAAACTTGTTATGAGAAACTAGTGATTAAAGCTCTCACGAACTTGATGGCACACTTCACTTTTTTGCATCTAATAAACTTGAACCATTGGGTCCTTCTTTGTTGCGTATATGCTTGCGCTTTATAAGTTGAAATTAGCAGAACCATGTATCATGGGGAACGCTTTCAGCATTGGACTTGTACTTTGTACCCCGTTGATATCATGTTCTTTTGCTTATGGATCCCGACGGTGTGAAATAAAAGTGGAACTTGTAAGATCACGGAGTTTGTATGTGTGTTAGAGAAATGCCTGGGCCGCTAGCCTAAGCCATGCCTAATCATGGTGGAAACTTGCAGCATCACCATAATGAGCACTCTATGAAGCATCCTCAATAAAAACCTATGCAAATAGCAAATAAAAAGATCGCGGAGATGCTCATTGTCTGCTTGCCTTGTCATTTGATTATGGGATAGCTCCTGTATCATGTGCAAGGGGTACCCCGTTGGCGGTTCTTGATGATACATATGTACTTATAATGACAAGAGTTTACTCGTGACTAAAGTTGAGTAGCATGAGGTTCGGTCTTCGTAAGTAAGGGGCATGAGATTTCGGTTTATAACTTGTCAAGCATATCCTCTTAGTTGTGTCACTTTAACCTTAATCACCTTCAAGATGCTTATGATAGGGACAATGAGAGATGAAAGCTATAAGTACCATAATTTTTGGAAGCTCTTTATGAGACTGGAATCCCTACTTCCTTCTATGAAGGCCTTTCTTCTACCATTATATTGAGTATCCACCTTCTACCTTTATGCACCTACTTTGAGAGCATAGTGGCCATTCTTAGTTCTATGTGCATTGTCCCAAGACTAGTTGATTGATGCATAACTTGATATTGCTTGTTTTAAAATATTTGTATCTGGTCACTCTTATGAACTTTGAAGGTGTCCTATGCATTTATATTTGCTACTCTATGAGGGACAAGCTGAATACTATTATGCTGTGTTTTCTTTATGTGAAACAAACAAACGACTTGCAAAGCATTGTTATTCATGAATCTTTTGTTTGTGCCTTTTCGTGTTGCATCATAGTTTCTTTGTCTTATTGCTAGAACCTTGTCTTTCATGTTATGAATGAAGTACTATGATCCCAGCTTTGAATGTTTTACAAGTACTTTGATCAAGTTTATGATGGTGCATGTCACCTCAAAAATTATTCTTTCCTTTTATCACTTACCTACTCGAGGACGAGCAGGAGTTAAGCTTGGGGATGTTGATACATTGCAAATGTATCTATAATTTTTGATGTTCCATGCTTGGTTTTATCTACTTTCTTGTGTTTTGTCCACACTTTGGAGTACTTTTCATATGATTTCTTGGACTAACCTATTAACAAGAGCCACAGTGCCAGTTGCCTCTTTTCTGCTGTTTTTGGTTCTAGGAAAGTCATAAAATGAATATTCTCGGAACTGGACGGGACAAAAGCCAAAGTGCCTATTTTTCCGGAAGACATCTGATGCTAGAATACGAGACAGAGAAGGGTTGGGGGCCAACCACACCACCTAGCCGCGCGGCCAGGCCTGGCCTGCCCCAGGGGGTGGTCTGGCCGACCCTAGCACCCCCTCGGCCTCTCCTTCCGCCTATATATTGCCCTCAGGACGAAAACCCTAAGTACCCGATCAAAAATCCACGAAAGAGTCTATAGCCGCCATCATCTCTGTCCCTAGATCAGGAGGGATCTGAAGCTCTTCCCGGCACCCTGCCGGAGAGGGGAATTCACCTTGGAGGCCTCCTTCATCATCATGCAAGCCTCCGGTGTGATGCGTGAGTAGTTCATCTCTAGACTACGGGTCCATGTAGTAACTAGATGGCTGGTTCTCCTCCTTTGTGCTTTCATGTCTAGATCTTGTGAGCTCCGTTCATGATCAAGATCATCTATTTGTAATTCTACATGTTGTGTTTGCGGGGAGCCGATGGATATTGAGATGCTATTTCAGATTGATTATTGATTCTATCATGTCTTTGTTATTTGTGATCTTGCATGCTTTCCGTTGTTAGTAGCTATCTTGGCCAAGTAGATGCTAGCAACTCCAAGAGTTAGTATTTATGCTCGATAGTGGGTTCATGCCTCTGGTAATCTGGGGAAGTGACAGAAATCTCTAAGGTACTAGATGTGATGTTGCTACTAGGGAGAAAAGAACAATCCTTTGTTCATAGAACAATCGTATTGTTTACATTACACGCAATTCGTAAAGCAATAATCTGTTGCTTGCAACTTAATACTAGAGGGGGTTCGGATGATAACCTGAAGGTGGATTATTAGTCATAGATGCAGTTGGATGGCAGTCTATGTATAATGTTGTAATGCCCAATCAAGTTCCAAAGGAGTCAAGATGATTAGTATATGCATGTATTGCTTTCTCGGTGTTTGTCAATTGCCCTGTTGTAATTTGTTCACCCAGCATGTTATCTATCTTAAGGAGAGCCACCTCTAGTGAACTATGGACCCCGGTCCTTTCTTTTTCTATCAATCTACAAACTGTTTACTGCTTTGTGTTTACTTTCTGTAAACTATTACTTCCTTCCATTTGATACGTTTAATCCTTTGTTTTCAGCAAAAAACGGTGAGATTGACAACCTCATCGCAAGTTGGGGATAAAGTTCTGTGGTTGTGTTATGCAGGTCTCCACGTTGCTACTAGCACCGGTAGTGCGCCCTGCCAAGGCTCATCTAGCAACACCTTTGGGGTGTTTCCTTGCTCCTACTGGTTTGATTAAACCTTGGTTTCATGACTGAGGGAAACTTGCTACTGTGCTCATCATACCTTCCTCTTGGGGTTTCCCAACGAGCTCTACATCAACACTGAGCAATCAACGACCAACTATACGGCCGAAATTTTTGCTCCGGTCGTATAGTTGCGACCGTATAGATATAGACACCAAAAAGCAAAACTATCTGAGAGTACAACGACCAACTATATGGCCGAAATTTTTGCTCCGGTCGTATAGTTGCGACCGTATAGGCTCCGATATCGAAAAAAATTCACGAAGATGATATAGAGAGTTTAATGACCAACTATACGGTAGGAGCCCTCAATCTGGTCGTATAGCTCCACCCGTATAGTTGGTAAAACCCCTCTAAAACTTTAGAAAAACAGAGGGAATTCAAAAACAGAAATTTTAAGAGTAAAAATTGTGAAAATAAATCACTTATTTGGGTAAGAACACTTACCTTGTACTTACCATTTTCTTAATCGGGAATGAAAAGTTCCTCCCACAACAAGGACTCCTTCTCTTTTGGAGGAATTGACTTTAGTTCATCAAATAATTCCCGTAAATGAAAATCACCATGACTAAAGTTCCTCTCAATGAGATTGGTGTCTTTCTGGGCAAACATAGACATTGCATCTAACATCTTTATTTCTTGCCTCTGCATAATCTGCAACTCAAATTCTTGTAGTGAAAGAATCCAACGGATCAGTCTTGTCTTATGTTCTTTTCTTTCAAGGAGTTCTTTTAAACCATCATGGTCCGTATGAACTCTCACCTTTGCATCAACTATATAAGAACGAAATTTATCGCAAGAGAAAAATACAGCAAATAGTTCCTTTCCTTCCTTAGGGTAATTCTTTTGGGCACCATTGAGAGTTCTACTAGCATGATGTATAATATTAAATCTATGACCAATATGTTTTGCAAGAGTTACTCCTACAACATCATCGCTAGCTTCACATATTAAATCAAAGGTTGTATCCCAGATAGGTGGTTTAATGGTGGGAGCACGAGTTAAAGCATTTTTAAGTTTATCAAAGGCTTCAAGACACTTATCATCAAAATTAAATCTCATTCCCTTTTGCAAGAGGTTAGTCAAAGGTTTATATATCCCAGAGAAATTTCTAATGAACCTTCTGTAAAAACCCACATGACAAAGAAAACTTCTTATACCTTTAATATCCCTAGGTGGTGGCATTCTCTCTATTGCTTCAACCTTAGCTCTATCCACTTCAATTCCCTTACCTGATACTTTGTGTCCGAGGACTATACCTTCTTTGACCATAAAGTGGCACTTCTCCCAGTTTAGAACAAGATTAGTTTCTTCACAACGCTGTAAAACTTTCTTAAGATTATCCAAGCAGCTAGTAAATGAAGTTCCATAGACAAAAAAGTCATCCATAAATACTTCCATTATAAGTTCTATGAAATCAGCAAAAATAGCAGTGATACATCATTGAAAAGTAGCTGGAGCATTACATAGACCAAAAGGCATACGTCGGTAAGCATGTGAACCGTAAGGACTTATGAAAGTTGTTTTAAGTTGGTCATCCGGATGAACAACTGTTTGAGAGAAACCAGAATGTCCATCCAAGTAACATAAATGAGTATGGTTTGATAACCTTTCTAAAGTTTGATCTATGAACGGTAATGGATAGTGATCTTTCCTAGTTTCTTTATTTAATTTCCTGAAGTCTATGCACATCCTGTGCCCAACAATAGTTCTAGTAGGTATTAGTTCATTGTTTTCATTAGGAACAACAGTTAAACCACCCTTCTTAGGGACACAATGAACATGACTCACCCAATCACTCGCTTTAACATGATAAATTATACCTGCGTCCAGTAGGCGTACAATTTCTTTTCTTACCACTTCTTTCATTTCAGGCTTCAATCTTCTGTTAAATTCTGCAACTAGTTTTGCACCTTCTTCCATGAATATCCAATGGACGGCTATCATGGGACTAATGCCCTTCAAGTCATCCATTGAGTACCCAAAGGCTCGGTGATGCTCCTTAAGTATCCTCATGAGTTCTTCTTCTTCTTCTCCTGAAAGTTAAGCACTAATAATAAGAGGAAATTTATTGGTATCATCTCAAAACCTGTATTTGAGATTATCTGGTAGAGTCTTCAACTCCGGGGGTGGTAGTTCCTTGTTCCCTCTCTTTTCTGGCTCTTCAAAAGCCTCATCAGTTGGAGGTCCCAAAATAAGAAGTGAATCAAATTCATCTTCTAGTTCTTCTAAGGACTTGTCCTCCATAACTATTTCTTCATAATTTAGATCTTCATTTATTTCTTCTTCTTGATTACCAAAGAAAAGAGCTACCATTTCCTCAATGGTTATCTCTTCCTCTTCTTCTTGTATTTGTGGAGGCTTGTCTTTAAATTTGGAAAAATGGAATTTATTTTCCTTTCCCCCATGCTTAAGAGTCACAATCTCCTAGAAATTAACATAGGCACCTATATCACCCAAAAAGGTTCTTGCAAATATAATAGGGCAAAAGGTGTTAGATGGCATGTCAACAACTACAAAATCGATCGGAAAGTTTTTGTTGCCAATTGTGACAGTTGCATTGTCAACTACTCCCATTGGAATTCTAAGATTTTTATTGGCTAACATAATTGTTATATCAGTTCTCAATTGTAGCCCGTTCTATTTCTTCTTTTATTTCTAGGTAGAAATCATAAGATATAACATTAACTTCGGTGCCAAGATGACATAAACCGTAATGAGAGGTCTCTTTAAATTTGCAGGGAAGAATAGGCTTACCCACATCTTTTACCTTTGTTTTACCTTCAACCAATATGGAAGTCTCTACATCAAGTTCAACTATGTTATAGTGTGAGTACATAGCCATAATTGCTTCCTTCGTTACCTCTTCATCTTTGTTTTCCTTCAGATGTTCCACAACTTCTGGCATGCTTTCCTCTTCCCTCTTTTCATGTACTGCTTTGACCCATTCATATTCAAAATATGCTTTTGTGCAATGTTAGGGAAATGCACTTCATTAATTGGTTCTATGGAGGCAAGTGTTGCTTTATCTTCTCTTTTCTTTTCTTTTCTGGTTTAGGTGGTGGATCATACTTGACTGGACCCTCTTGTGGAGCTTTAATATGTTCTGTAAAAGCTTTAACAACTTGCAACACAAGATCTGAATCCAGATAAAGTTCTTTACACAATTCTTTCACATGGACTTTTTTATTATAGTCATGAATACAATCATGCTCTATTTCTATGCCTCCTTCACTTCCTAGACCAAAATTCCATGAAAATCTATCATCACAAATTCTATTAAGTAAATCCCAAGCTTTAGGTATAGGAAGATTCATAAAGGCTCCTTCCATGAAAGAGTCTAGTTCAATTTTATTAGGTTCAATTAGACCGCCGTAAAAGATATGTAGTAAATACCATTCAGGCAAATCATGATGAGGACATAGTCATAGTAAATCTTTAAATCTAATATAAGATCTTACTAGTCCTTCATTAGAATGATTCTTCCAAGTCATTATAAGACGCCTGATTACAAAAGATTTTGATAATGGATAATATTTTGATAGAAATTCACAAGCTAAATATCCCAAGTAGTAGTGGCTTCAGGGGGTAGAGATATATACCATGAGAGAGCTGTACTTGTCAAAGTTTGACTAAACAGTTTAACCCTTACCTCATCGGCAGTATATCCCGTGAATAGAAAAGTGCCACATATATCTTTAAAACATGCAATATGCTCATATGGATCAGGATCTTCTTCATCTCCAGTAAATTGCTTCTTATGTAGAATACTAAGTAGTAGAGGATTTATTTCAAACCCCTTTGTCTTCTCATTGGAGTTGTCTCTTTTATAAATATCATATGGCTTCCCAAAGTGGTTGAGTGGGTTAGCACTAGTCATATGATCAAACTCCATCATGTTGGTGAAAACCTATAACTCAAAACAAAATTTAGCAAGACAAAAATAAATAAGCAAAAACTAAAAGACCTACAATGCTTAGCTCCCCGGCAACTGTGCCAGAAAATAGCTTGATGACTGCAAGTGCACCGATTATTTGTAGTAGTTTCGAAATAAAGATATCGATCCCACAGGGAGCAGGAGTCTAAAGTCTAGTAATTCTTGAAATAAATATTGTGATAGAAATGCTAGATAATTCTAAGTAACAAGATAAAATGTGAGTATTGTGTAAAAAGGTGTTATTGGGTTTTGGGTATAAGAGCAATAATAAATTAAAGCAAAGTAACTTAATACAGAAAGTAAGTATCGCGTATGTAAAGAAAATTGGAACTGCAGTAGGGAAAAGGCGTTCTGAGGGAGTAGCGGATACACCACTAGTATTGTAAAGATTTAAGATAAAGATTATCATCATGAACATTCTCAACTATGTATGTGTGGGAGGAACTCCATATGTGGACGAATAGGCAACAACCGCAGCTCACATCATCCTCATAACCACAACGACAATATCGACATCAATCAATTACTATTGGACGTAATTAAATCCGTGGGCGTATCCCATGGTATGTATAGTGTTCCGTGAGTTTCCTCGATTTCCCAAGTTGATACGTAAGGATTGCTAAAAACTTTATAGTCACTGTAAGTGCTAGCACGCCTCCGTTTACCAACAAGTAGTTCCCTCCATCAAGTCCCCATGAGAGGCAAATATTGAGAGGTCGACTTCTCTCAACATCAAGATGTAGAGAATCTAACACATGGTCACAGTGATGAATATCATAATATACTTTATCTTATTTCAATCTCATACTAGGGTTTATCCATCTCCCAAGAACTAATGGTCTACTCAGACATGGAGGCAATCAACATCATAGTAATGGTAATGAAAATAATCATAGATGAATAGTACTTGTATAAATCCACAACAAGTATAGGAATTACAACAGGATCTAGACAAGATGTAGATGGGATGGATGGAGATGATGGTGATGCAGAAGTGGATGATGAATATCGATGCCTTAGCCTCCCGAATTTGCGCAGGGTGAAGATGGATCCCTTGTGGATGAGTTCCCACTCTATATGCCTTCCGGAGGTGAGGTTTCTGCGATTTCTAGGTGTTCTGTATGTCGTCTCCTCGAACCAATTGCACAGGGTGAAACTATTTGACGAGGCGGAGGTGGCGCCAACTATACGACCGGAGCTATACGGGCGGAAGAAATGCTCCTGCCATATAGTTCGTTGTTATGCTCTCTGCCTCCTTTGTTCACTTCTGGTTTTCTTTTGGTATTATTAATATTTCCCAAATAAGCGATTTATGTTGTTTTTGACTCCTTTTCTCCATAGTACAACTGCTTCAATAATTGTATCCATTGGATCCATCATCTGTCCTGATCCTGGTGAAAACAGACATAAAATGTGCGCGTGAGGCCGTAAAATACCAAGATCCTACATCTACAATGCAAAATAATAATGTAAAACATGATGCAAATATGCACTCATCACTAACCCACTCAGCCACTTTGGGAAGCCCTATGATATTTATAAAAGAGACAACTCCAACGAGAAGACAAGGGGGTTTGAAATAAATCCTCTACTACTTTGTATTCTACACAAGAAGAAATTTACTGGAGATGAAGAAGATCCTGATCCATATGAGCATATTGCATGTTTCAAAGATATATGTGGTAGTTTCCAATTACCGGGATATACCGCTAATGAGGTAAGGGTTAAACTTTTTAGTCAGACTTTGACTAGTACTGCTCTCTCATGGTATAGATCTCTACCCCCAGAAGCCACTATTACTTGGGATAATTTAGCTAGTGAGTTTCTAGCAAAATATTATCCATTATCAAAATCTTTTGGAATAAGGCGTATTATAATGACTTGGAGGAAGCATCCTAACGAAGGACTAGTAAGAGCTTATATCAGATTTAAAGATTTACTTAATCTATGTCCTCATCATGATTTGCCTGAATGGTATTTAATACATATCTTTTATGGCGGTTAAATTGAACCTAATAAAATTGAACGAGACTCATTCACGGAAGGAGCCTTTATGAATCTTCCTATAACTAAACCTTGGGATTTACTTAATAGAATTCGCGATCATAGAGTTTCATGGAATTTTAGTCTAGGAAGCAAAGGATGCATAGCAATAGATTATGATTGTATTCATGACTATAATAAAAAGGGCCATGTTAAGGAATTATCTAAAGAACTTTATTTGGATTCAAATCTTGTGTTGCATGTTGTTAAAGCTTTTACAGAACACATCAAAGCTCCAAAAGAGGGTTTGGTCAAGTATGATCCACCACCCGAACCTGAGAAGAAAAGAGAAGTTAAAGCAACACCGGCCTCCCTAGAACTAATATATGAGATACCTTTTCCTAACACGGCATAGAAGCATATTCTTGAATATGAACATGTCAAAGCAGTATAGGATAAGAAGGAAGAGGAAAGTATGCCAGATGTTGTGGAACATCTAGAAGAAACCAAAGATGAAGAGGTAACCAAGGAAGAAATTATGGCTATGTATGCACATTGTAACATAGTTGAACTTGATAAAGAGACCTCCGTATTGGTTGAAGGTAAAACAAAGGTGAAAGATGTGGGTAAGCCTATTCTTCCCTGCATATTTAAAGAAACCTCGCATTATGGTTTATACGATCTAGGCACCGATCTTATGATTTATATTTAGAAATAAAAGAAGAAACAGAACCGACTACAATTGAAAATACTGATATGACAATCATGTTAGCCAATAAAACTCCCAATGGGAGTAGTCGAAGATGCAATTGTCACAATTGGCAATAAAAAAATTCCTATTGATTTTGTAGTTGTTGATATACCAGCTGACACTCTTTTCGCAATTATATTTGGAAGAAACTTTTTGAGTGATGTAGGTGCCAAAGTTGATTTCAAAAAGGAGATTGTGTCTCTTAAGCTTGGGGAAGAAGAAAAAGAATTCCACTTTTCCAAATTTAAAGACAGACCTCCAAAAATACAAGAAAAAGAGAAAGAGAAAACTATTGAGGAAATGTCAGCTCTCTTCTTTAGTGATCAAAAAAGGTGAAATAAATGAAGAATTAAATTATGAAGAAATAGTTATGGAGGACAAGTCCCTAGAAGAACTAGAAGATGAATTCGATTCACTTCCCATTATAGGACCTCAATGAGGATTTTGAAGAGCCAGAAAAGAGAGGGGATAAGGAATTACCACCTCCAGAATTGAAGACTCTACCAGATAATCTTAAATACAGATTTTTAGAATACAAATAGATTTCCTATTATTATTAGTGCTAAACTTTCAGGACATGAATAAGAAGAACTCATGAAGATACTTAAGGAGCGTCGCAAGGCCTTTGGGTACTCAATGGATGATTTGAAGGGCATTAGTCCCATGATAACAGTCCACCGAATATTCATGACGAAGGTGTTAAAGCAGTTGCATAATTCAATAGAAGACTGAAGCCTAAAATGAAGGAAGTGGTAAGAAAAGAAATAGTACGCCTATTGGACACAATTATAATCTATCCTGTAAAAGAAAGTGAATGGGTAAGTCATGTTCATTGTGTCCCTAACAAGGGCGGTTTTACTATTGTTCCTAATGAAAATAATGAATTGATACCTAATAGAACTATTGTTGGACATAGGATGTGTATAGATTTCAAGAAATTGAATAAAGGAAAGATCACTATCCTTTACCGTTCATAGATCAAACTTTAGAAAGGTTAGCAAACCACACTCATTTTTGCTACTTGGACCGATACTCTGGTTTTTCTCAAATAGTTGTTCATCCCGACCAACTTAAAACAACTTTCAATAGTCCTTATGGTTTACATGCTTACCATTGTATGCCTTTTAGTTTATGTAATGCTGTAGCTACTTTTCAAAGATGCATGACTGCAATTTTTGTAGATTTTATAGAACTGATAATGGAAGTATTTATGGATGACTTTTCTGTCTATGGAACTTCATTTACTAGTTTCTTGGATAATCTAAAAAGAGATTTGCAGCATTGCGCAGAAACCAATCTTGTGCTAAACTGGGAGAAGTGCCATTTTATGGTCAAAGAAGGTATAGTCCTTGGACATAAGGTATCAGGTAAGGGAATTAAAGTTGATAGAGCTAAGGTTGAGGCCATAGAAAGAATGCCCCAACCTAGGGATATAACAGGTATAAGAAGTTTCCTTGGTCATGTGGGTTTTTATAGAAGGCTCATTAGGAATTTCTCTAGAATATCCAAACCTTTAGCTAACCTTCTGCAAAAGGGAGTAAGATTTAATTTTGATGACAAATGTCGTGTAGCCTTTGATAAACTCAAGTATGATTTATCCCATGCTCCTATCATTAAACCACCTACCTGGCAAATGACTTTTGTCTTAATATGTGAAGCTAGTGATGATGCTGTCGGAGTAACTCTAGGACAACACATAGGTCAAAGATTTAATATTATACATCATGCTAGTAGAACTCTCAATAGTGCTCAAAAGAATTATCCTAAGGAACAGAGGGAACTTTTTGCTATATTTTTCTCTTGCGATAAATTTCGTTCTTATATTGTTGATGCAAAAGTAATAGTTCTTACGGATCGTGATGGTTTAAAAGAACTCCTTGAGAGGAAAACCCATAAGCCAAGACTGATCCGTTGGATCCTTTTACTTCAAGAATTTGAGTTGCAGATTATGCAGAGGCAAGGAATAAAGATGTTGGATGTAGTGTCCATATTCACCCAGCAAGACAACAATCTTATTGAGAGGAACTTTAGTCCTGGTGATTTTCATTTACGAGAACTATTAAATGAACTAAGGTCAATTCCTCCAAAAGAGAAGAATTCTTTGTTGTTGGAGGAGCTTGTCATCCCCGAGTAAGAAAATGGTAAGTGCAAGGTAAGTATTCTTACTCAAATAAGTGATTTGTTTCACAAATTTAACTTCTTAATTTTTTTCCTTTGAATTCTTCGTGTTTTTCTGAAGTTTCTGAAGGTTTTTACCAACTATACGGTCACAACTACACGACCGGAGAAAAATCTCTGGCCGTATAGTTAGTAGTTAAACCTTCTGTACCCTCTTTGCGAATTTGTCTGGATCTATACAGTCGTAACTATACGATCGAAGAAAAATCTCTGGTCGTATAGTTGGTCGTTAAACTCATAGGCATTTTCTATTTTGATGTCTGGATCTATACGGTCGCAACTATATGACCGGAGAAAATCTTTCGGCCGTATAGTTGGTCATTAAACTATCAGACATCTTCGATTACTTCTTCGTTTTTATATAAAAAAATGGTTTTGTCGGTTCTGAGTCGGTAACTTAATCGACCTGGACTCGAGATATTTGGAAATATCTGCCTAGAACCAACTATTTGGCCGGAGCTATACGGGTCGCGCCTATATAGTTGGTCATTACACGACAAGACTCCTCCAAATCCGTGATTTCTTTTCCTATTCCGTTAAGATTCTTTTCTTGGGCATGAATTTGGTGTTTCTCGGGAGCTTTACCGACCTCTAACCCCCCTTATATATTGCCATTGTCTCTCTCTCTCTCTCTAATCTTAATCTCTAGAAACCAATCTACCTCTTATTCATATGTGAGGACACGCAAACCAAGGGACGGAATCCAAGGAGAGAAGTTCCTATGGATATCGGGAGCAATATCGAGCAAGGCAAGGAGATGAAGATCATCCCTATGGAGTTCCTCGACAGGGACAATGAACGTCGGAAGAGGGAGTTGAAGCCCTCGAGCGGAATATTGAAGAGATGGACAAGGAGACGTCAGGGACACCTAAACATCTTTGGTTGCTGCGACTTTATCTTGATAAACTTGATGACGGTATTAAGCAAACAACCGAATCAGGTTTTTCTATGAGTCTTAAGGCGATTCAAACCCTTCAAGATAACAATGAGCTCATTAAAGAACAAGTGAAAGTGCTGGAGAGGAATAATCTTTTCTACAAGGTGCGTGTTAAAGAATTAGAGGCTGTCAATCAATCCCTCCGCCTCAGGCTGGCTCGTGATGAGAAAATACCGGGTGCCATGACGCCTCAGTGATCTATAATAATCGCATATCAAATAATCGCAAGGGATTATTTGATCCCGCCTGGCTTGATTCCAAGCTTGGGGAGATCTTTAAGACCTTGTAATCTATCTTATAAGTTTTTTACATTACTATTTTGGTTTTGCTTTAGTTCAAACTAGAAATAAAGTTTGCATCATTAGAATTCCCTTCAGGAATAGTCGATCCCTTTTATGAAATTCTGAGTTTATTATCATATATGGAGCAATATTGAGTTTGTGCTTGTCCAATTGGATATATGAATGGCTTGAGTATAATTTTACTTGCACTTCATGATAGCAATAGGAGTCTTTCACACCATTGGTATTAATGGAACATACAAAGATAATTTGGTCAATATGTTGTAAGTACATGGTTTGATTTACAAAGAAAGAAAAATTATCTAATCAGTTAAGTTGAAAAAGAAACCTTGAACAAAGGAAAATTAAAAGTGCTATCAAATTAGAGTGAGAACAAGACGAGGTAGAATATTCAAGCTATAAAGATCGCTCCATATACAATTGGAATTTGGTAATTGAGATCGTTAAACTTTGAATTCCTACATGAAGTGGAATGTATGGCTATCTCCTTGGCACATCACTTAAACAAAAGTGTGAGCATATGTATAAAAAAAAGAAAAGAGAAAAGAAAAAGAGTGAATGTGCAAAGAGCAAATATGCATACACCACTATATTATAGTAAGAGAAAGAGACGTTTTGAGATTTTGAATCCCAAGTGAATATGTTAATCCTTAAACACTTGGGACTACCTCGATAACTCATTCGGTCAAACCGAATACTTTTACATCATGTTGAGATTCATCTTTTGTGAACTGTTGATCACTAAGGTGTGGAAGCCTCTAATATTATTCGGATGGTTCGAGTAAGGTACTATTCATGAACTTATTCCCATGTATCATATGATAAACACATGCTACAACTGCATCATTTATTTTATCGACTCAGCTTCATGAATATGAGGATCACATCCATTAAGCTAAACTTGCTCGGGACGAGCAAGAGTCTAAGCTTGGGGAAGTTTATGAGTGCATAATTGCATCATGTTTTATATTATTATTTTGCATTGTAGTTGTAGGATCTTGGTATTTGATGGGCTAAGTTCCTGCACCAAAACAGGGTTATTGCAGTACTTGCAGCAGCAAATATTTAAAAAGTTTGTCCCGATGGGAGCTCGGCAAACATGACCCTCGCAGCCGCATTGTCAATGCGACCACGTTCGCACACAAACCATGGTTTGGAAATAGCCTATTATATATGTTTCTAGGATGAATTTAATACTTTTGGAATAACTACTACTAGTACTGGAAGAAAACTATAACACAATTTAAACTGAAAAGAGGTGAATGCAATGAGATAAAATATTAATGCTATGATTCCTCAAGTAATGTTGTGTATACCGGTGTGCATGATAAGTGCTTATGGAATAACTGTTAACTATAATTGTGGCGGTCCCTCATATACCGTTGTCTCCCACCATTGGTAAGTGGCAACTAGACAACTCAATTGTCCACACCCTCTTCGGACATGGGTCATCCGTAAGAGAATAGTGTAATAAGGTAACAAGACCAATCAAGGTAAACCAGAGCAAAGGCATTAAGTTCTATGGACAACCATACTCCTAAGCAAGTGTGCTAGTGACAAGATATCTCGTATGTCACTTTGGGGTCAAGCAATTCGCAACACTATACCTATCTATATGATGAGTGATCTTGTGGAAATTAAATCTTAATGGGTGGTGCATCCTAAGATGCTATTGCCTCCGCAAATCACTTATAGAAAATAGCCTATTAGTTATACCCATGGACTTGTTAGGCCCATATACGAGTAGAGGCTAATGAAAAGTTTTGTGACACTCCATGAATCCCTAGTCCCAACAATGGATTGGATGTCTCCAATCACTAGAATAATATCATGAATAGAACAATGTAAAGAGAAAGCATAAACATATAATTAACAAGAACACACCACACTTCACTTACTCAAATCATCATAGCATTAATAAAAGGAGGGGTTCAAGACATGTTACAACCCATCATGGAGATCATGATGGGGAAGGATGAAGGAGTAGCAGCGGTGATGGTGGCGTCGGCGTGGTGATGGCGGTGTCCTCCTTCTCCTCCTCTTCTTGATTGGATGGCTTGATGGTGTTGATGAGATCTAGATTTTGGTGGAGCCGTAGAGGCTATGGAGATGGCACGGCGGCAGGGCGCCACCATGGAGGGGGTAGATGGGATCTAGATCTTGTATATGGTGTATTATAGCTTCCTCGGGTCCTCCCTCCTTTATATAGGCCTTGGGGGTGCCCTAGGGTTCCCCTAATACTGTCATATGACTTAGGGAAGGTTCTAGAGCTTTTCTGGGGCGAAATCCCATTGTTTCTGATCCTTTTTGGGGCCACTATACGGGCGCAACTATACGGCCGGAATTATTGTTCCGGTCGTATAGTTTCTCGTTAAACCTTCTGTACTCTTTAGTATTTTGATCGCTATTTTTCCATACAAACTCCGTTTTGGGTGTTCTTGGGCTCGTTGAGTTCGTATCATCGAGGGCTACAACCTTATAGTCTTGGATATTTATTTTGAGAAGTTATAAAAAATCACTTTTCCAACTTCTCAAATGGCTAAGTCTGGTCCCTGTAGCTCCTCCATACTATGCTCTCTTTGTTCCTTTTGCCTTTGTTTTGTCCATAATCATCATCAACATCTACACACATGTCAAATACAAGGAAGAGGGATAAAATTCTACCTAAACTACCAAATATCCAAAGCTCATATGGAATTTAATAAAAACAAGTAATCATGCATATTAGGCATAGCAATAGTTAGATGGAGCATGATATGATAAGCAAATGACACAATTTATATTGCTAAAAAGTGTTGTATATCACAGCCATCAATTTCCCCAAGCTAGATATTGCTCGTCCTCGAGCAAAAGGGATCGATAATTTAATAGATGTGATCTTTCTTATCATTGGAAATCAATGCACCGTATCCTTGTTTTTCCTGCAAGCTCAAAGCAAGAGAGCACATAATCATACAAGGCAATATAAGCTCATTTATATTATTCCAAACCACTAGAGATTAGTCAAAAACTTCTATGCCGCATGTCAAAGTTAAATCTAGCTTGCAAGTAAACTTGTGATCCTTCTATACACACTTTATTGTATTTTTGTATTTTTATTTGTACAAGGCAAAGCTAAACACGGTTAGTTGTCAGTCAAAAATAGAAATAGAGTTTTCCAAAGTTGCCCACTCATGCCATCTATTAAAGTCTCTCAAGTGCAAAATTCGATTGTTGAGCTCATAGAAAATATATTTCTTAGTAACGAGACCATGCCAAAAAAGTGGTATATGTTCAATCGAGACTGTGTAGGCTAGGAAGGACACTCGTGACCATTACCAAGGTTTCCCTTTTCGGTATAATGATTTCTCATAACGGACAGAGGAGTATTCCGACTTTTGCTTTTAACGTAGGCCCATGAGAATATCAATGCATACCCAAATATAGAATTTTTGCTACATGTGTTGGACAACTCATAGCCAAACTCCATGAGATTCCTCTTTTTGGATTGTACAAAGGCCAGCAGAGTTGTTAGCATCCCATGTTGTGCGACAGTGGCGTAAGACACACATAAAGCAATATCTCACCTTGATTTCCAAGACAATTTTTTTGCATATGTAATCCCGAAACTTTGAAACATCATTTCTTATTTGACAACTCATTTAGTAAGCATCTATTAAGACCATCATTTCCAACACTATGGGGTTATGCTACTCCATAACCATTCACTTAAGACAATTCTAAACAGTGATGACTAGCAAGTTTCGAAGTACTTCTTTATTATATTTTTTTTTCTTTTTTTCAAAATGTAGAGAACATGGCAATGTATATTTAGAGGATCACAATATTTTTCAGAAGCTAGACAAAAGTTAAACAAGGTGCATCAAAGCTATGGCTTGTATCCTATGGGGCCTAACATGAGCAAGTATATTCCTTATATAAATATGAACAAAAACTCACCTAAGCAAGCATTCAAAAACAGAGAGATACACAATAGCATGAAAACGTTTTAAGATAAATAACTTTGCACAAGACTCTACGCATGCAAAATAACCTCCCCAAGCTAAGAACTTTCCAAATATCCACTTGAGAAGATCATGAAAACAAAAGAGAAAATGCAGTTATCAAAAGAGAGTATAAGAAGTGGTTACCTCTTCAAGCTTAAGTTAAAGCAAGGGTGACACACTTTACCGTTGAGGTGCTTTTAACCTCTACTTTGATGGACAAAGAACCTTTGCTTCAATGAATGCTTCATGATCCGGTGTATGCCTTCTTTAAGAACCTGGTAGCAACAAGACTAGAAAGAAGACAAAATATTTTTGTGTTTTTGAAGACACGGGTTTGGCTCACAAGTGTTAAAAATAAAAGGCCCACTAAGTCGGTTCATCAACCTGAACAGCACGCTTAAGTCAACAAACTAATTCTAGAAGTGCACTTCTCCTAGATTGTGATGAAGTGTATGTGAGATAAAATATGAAATACGAGTGTGCAGCCCCTATGTGATTATTTAAAAGAGGTTCGAGTTGGAAGGTTTTACTAGAAACTGATTATTGAAATGTTGAATTGAAGCAACCAAGTAGCTCATGCGAGTGTTTGCACGATTGGCACTAACATACACATCGTCACACGAGATTCAAGTCCCTGCGAAAATAACATACAAAATAAAAGACAACGATTTGGTTTATGAACGAAGTTCGTTCACCCAACTAATGAAAGAAAACGAAAAGAAAACATGAACTACTAAAGAGAATTAAACTTAAGAAATTTCTGTGATAGAACTTTATTGTTTACATACGCTCTGCTTCTCTAAAACATGGGAGAAGCACCAGGGGGTGTTTCGAGGTTTTTATAAGAAGAAGGAAGAAGAAAGAATGAAATTTTGAGCAATGGTTACCTTCCAGTTGGCATTTGAGGGGTTTTCCGAACTATACGGGCGCAACTATATGGCCAGAACAATGTGTTCCTGCTGTATAGTTGGCTTGCTATCAAAATTTTAGGGTTTCTGCCTAGCAGCATAGCTATACGGCCGGAACTATTTGTTCCCACCGTATAGTTGGTCGTCAAACCCTCTGTACCTGGAAAAGAAATTGTACGAAAGCATCGATGTCTATACGACCGGAACTATATGGCCATAATTTTTATTCCCGCCATATAGTTGGTCGTTAAACCGTCAGTACTTATGAAAGAAAAATTGTTGATGGCAAAAATATCTATACGACCGGAACTATACGCCCGGAATTTTTATTCCCGCTGTGTAGTTGGTCGTTAAACTCTTTATAGCCATAAAAAAATTCCGTTTCTTCGAGAATTATTTCTTATTCTAAAACTTAGCGAAATACCATGTTTTGATAAAAAATGACAGATTAATTTTTTGACCAACAAATACATATAATTGAAAGATTCACCTGAAACTGATTTTCTCTTCCTTTTTACCGAGTTTATGCAACACATAATATAGTGACAATAAATTCTACCTTTTGAAAACTACCACAAGATTACTCTAATAGCAAGGCATGCAAAGAATAAAAGTGCCAATGCAACATGAATGCAACTAGACTCAAGACACAAAACAAAGAAAGACGCCTAATGACTTCCGGGTTGCCTCCCGGGAAGTGCTCTCTTTAAAGCAATAAAGCCAGGCTAGGATGCTCCATACATTACCCACCTTGATCCCAAGGGATGTCGACTCAAGGTGAGGTTGTACATACCAGCTTGGAGCATCTTGAAGTAGAGTTCGGTCTGAGTCGTACCCGCTTACGGTGCATCGGCATCATGTAGATGAACAAGTTCTCGCTTTCAAGCGAGTGTTGATGCACCAAGCTTCGTGAACATGCCTCCGTGTATAGCTGCAATGAGAGGATTTGAGATTCATATAAAATTCTTAAATCTTTACCTTGGTTACCTGCGTAGGGGAACACTTCATAGTATTCTTCCTTCATAGCAGGGAGTTTAGGACCCTGCATGTTAGTATAGAAAGGTTCTATGTCTAGTTCATTATTATTAATGCTCTCCATATGAGTGTCTAGGCACAAGGCCTCCGCAGAACAATTATCAATAGTTTTAGCATCATAAAAATCACTACTAGAGTGAGAGGCATCACAAACAAAAGTTGTAGTGTGACTCTCTTTGTCAACCTCACCTTTTTGTTCCTCCTTTTCATCGACTAGTGTTTTAATAGCAATGATAGAATCAAAAGTAGGAGTAGAAGGTGTGAGCGGGTGATCAATCCGTTCTTCCTCCTCTTCCTTGTGCTCCTTTTCCTCTCCACTTAAATTATTTTTACAAAAGAGGAATATGAGGTATACTAAATTAAAAACTCCATCAAGTTCTTCACTTTCAACATCAATACTTCCTAGTCTAAATACCATTTCAGATGCACCTTTGAAAAGAACGTATTCTAGTACTTCCAAACTAGCATAGGATTTATCTCTATTATAATTTGCTAGAGTAGGATTGTTGGGACACTTACATTGAAAATTAAGGTGGTCATCTGTTATACAAATTGTGCAATAAGATCCATCATTAGCATGCAACCATAATGAATGCATTTCCAATTGGTCCACCAATTTCTTTATCACCTCATGTCTAGTAACCAGGCTTGATTGACTCGAATCCTTTATCTCCTCCAATGCTTGTATTATCTCTTGAACAAAATTTATCTCGGAAGACATGATTAGTAGCAACAGTTTTTATAAATTTTTGGTTTTGTAATTTTTTTATTGTTTTCAATATAAAAGAAAGCGGTAAGATAATAGCAACAAACGAAAATAAACTATGTGTGAGTAGATAACCAAACGCTCTGCTCCCCGGCAACGTTGCCAATTTGATGGGCTAAGTTCCTACACCAAAATAGGGTTATTGCAGTACTTGCAATGGCAAATATTTAAAGAGTTTGTCCCAATGGGATCCCGGCGAACACGACCCTCGCAGCCGCGTTGTCAATGCGACCACGTTCGCACCCAAACTGTGGTTTGGAAATAGCCTATTCTATATGTTGCTAGGATAAATGAATTTAAGATGTTTTATAATAACTACTACTAGGACTGGAAGAAAACTATAACAAACGTAAAACTGAAAAGAGGTGAATGCAATGAGATGAAATATTAATGCTATGATTCCTCAAGTAATGTTGTGTATACCGGTGTGCATGATAAGTGTTTATGGAATAGCTGTTAACTATAATTGTGGCGGTCCCTCATATACCATTGTCTCCCACCGTTGGTAAGTGGCAACTAGAAAACTCAATTGTCCACACCCTCTTCGGACATGGATCATCTCATCAGAGAATAGTGTCTTAAGGTAACAAGACCAATCAAGGTAAACCAGAGCAAAGGCATTAAGTTCTATGGAAAACCGTACACCTAAGCAAGTGTGCTAGTCACAAGATATCTCGTATGTCACTTTGGGGTTAAGCAATTTGAAACACTATACCTATCTATATCATGAGTGATCTTGAAGAAATTAAATCTTAATGGGCGGTGCATCCTAAGTTGCTATTGCCTCCACAAATCACTTATAGCAAATAGCCTATTAGTTCTACCCATGGACTTGTCAGGCCCATGGACGAGTAGAGACTAATGATAAGTTTTGTGACACTCCGTGAATCCCTAATAAATTCCTCAACAATGGATTAGCGTCTCCAATCACTAGAATAATATCATGAATAGAACAATGTGAAGAGAAAGCACAAACATATTAATTAACAAGAACACACCACACTTCAATTACTCAAATCATCATAGCATTGATAAAAGGGGGGTTCAAACCATGTTACAACCCATCACGGAGATCATTATGGGGAAGGATGAAGGAGTAGCGATGATGGAGATGGTGATGATGACGCGGTGATCGTGGCGTCGGCGTGGTGATGGTGGTGTCCTCCTTCTCCTCCTCTTCTTTCTTGGATGGCTTGATGGTGTTGATGAGATCTAGATCTTGGTGGAGCTGTAGTGGCTATGGAGGAGGCACGGCGGAAGGGCGCCGCCTTGGAGGCGGTAGATGGGATCTAGATCTTATATATGGTGTATTGTGTCTTCCTTGGGTCCTCCCTCCTTTATATAGGCCTTAGGGGTGCCCCAGGGTTCCCCCAATACCGTCATATGACTTAGGGAAGGTTCTGGAGCTTTTCTGGGGCGAAATCCCGTCGTTTTTGACCTTTTTACAACTATACGGGCGCAACTATATGGCCAAAATTATTGCTCCGGTCGTATAGTTGCTCATTAAACCGTCTATACTCTTTAGTATTTTGGTCGCCATTTCTTCATACGAACTCCGTTTTGGGTGGTCTTGGGCTCGTTGAGTTTGTATAATAGAGGACTACAACCCTGTGGTCTTGGATCTTTATTTTGAGGAGTTGGAAAAAATTCACTTTTCTAACTCCTCAAATGGCTAAGTCTGATCCTTGCAGCTCCTCCATACTATGCTCCCTTTGTTCATTTTGCCTTTATTTTGTCCATAATCATCATCAACACCTACACACATGTCAAAGGCAGGGAAGAGGGATAAAACTCTACCTAAACTACTAAATGTCCAAAGCTCATATTGAATTTAATAAAAACAAGTAATCATGCATATTAGGCATAGCAATAGTTAGATGGAGCATGACATGATAAGCAAATGACACAATTTATATTGCTAAAAAGTGTTGTATATCATAGCCATCAGTATTTTACGGTGTTCGCATGCACATTTTATGTCTATTTCCACCAGGATCAGGACATATGATGGATACAATTCTTAGAGCAGTTGTATTGGGGAGAAAAGGACTAAAAACAACGTAAATCGCTTATTTGGGAAATATCAATAATACCGGAAGAAAACCCGAAGCAATCAAGGCATACAAACAGATTAATGACCAACTATACGCCGGGAATAAAATTTCGGCCGTATAGTTCCTGCCGTATAGTTGGCGCCGCCACCGCCTCCTCAAATAGTTTCATCCAGTGCAACTGGATCAGGGAGACGACATTCAGAACAACCAGAAATCGCCAAAACCTCTCCTCCGAAAGGCATCTGGAGGGGGAACTCGTCCATCGAGGATCCATCTTCACCCTGCGTAGATCCGGGAGGCTAAGGCATCGATCTTCATCATCAACCGTTGCATCACCACCATCTCCGTCCATCCCATCTAGATCTTGTTGTAATTTCCGTACTCGCTGTGGATTTATACAAGTACTATTCATCTATGATAGATTCCATTGTTATTGCCATGATGTTGATTGTCTCCTTGTCTGAGTAGATCTTTGGTTCTTGGGGAGATGGAGAAACCCTGGTATGAGATTGAAATATGATAAAGTTTATTATGATATTCATCGTTATGACCATGTGTTAGATTGTCTTCATCTTGATGTTGGGAGAAGTCGACCTCTCAATATTTGCCTCTTATGGGGACTTGATGGAGGGAACTACTTGTTGATAGACGGAGGTGTGTTAGCACTTATAGTGAGTATAAAGCTGTTGGCATCCCTTACGTATCAACTTGGGAACCGAGAAAACTCACGGAACACTATCCATGCCATGGGATACGTCCTACGGGATTACGTCCCTTAATAGCACAGTAATTCGATTGATGTCGATTGCTGACTGTTGTGGTTATGAGGATGATGTGAGCAGTGATTGCTGCCTATTTTTCCAAATATGGAGTTCCTCCCACACATACATAGTTGAGAATGTTCATGATAATAATCTTTATCTTAACTCTTTATAATGCTAGAGGTGTATCTGCTACTCCCTGAGAACGCCTTTTCCCCTATTGCAGTTCCAATCTCTTTTACATACGCGGTACTTACTTTCTCTATTCAGTTACTTTACTTTATTTATTGTTCTCTTATACCAAAAACCCCAAAACACCTTTTTACACAATACTCGCATTTTATCCTGTTACTTAGAACTATATTTAGCATTTCTATTGTAGTATTTATTTCAAGAGTTATTAGACTTCAGATTCCTGCTCCCTGTGGGATCAATATCTTTATTTCGAAACTATCTGCAAATGATCTATGCACTTGCAGTTATCACTCCCCTCATATCGAGATTTAGGAACACCAATCAGCTTAAGGTCAGGAAGAAAGTCAACACAAAACTCAATGACCTCCTTGATGAGTGCATATTTGCATCAAGTTTTACATTATTATTTTTCATTATAGATGTAGGATTTTGGTATTTTACGGCGCTTTCATACACATTTTATGTCTGTCTTCACCAGGATCAGGACAGATGATGGATCCAATGGATACAATTGTTGAAGCAGTTGCACTGAGGAGAAAAGGAGTCAAAAACAACGTAAATCGCTTATTTGGGAAATATTAATAATACCAGAAGAAAACCAGAAGCGAACGAAGGAGGCAGAGAGCATAACGACCAACTATACGGCGGGAGAATTTTCTCCGCCCGTATAGCTCCGGCCGTATAGCTGGCGCCGCCTCCGCCTCGTCAAATAGTTTCACCCCGTGCAATTGGTTCGGGAGGACGACATACAAAACACCCAAAAATCGTGAAAACCTCACCTCCGGAAGGCATCTGAAGGGGGAACTCATCCGCCAGGGATCCATCTTCACCTTGCATAGATCCAGGAGGCCAAGGCATCGATCTTCATCATCCACTGCTGCATCACAACCATCTTCATCCATCCCATCTACATCTTGTCTAGATCTTGTTGTAATTCCTATACTCATTGTGGATTTGTACAAGTACTATTCACTATTGCCATGATGTTGATTGCCTCCATGTCTGAGTAGATCCTTAGTTCTTGGGGAGATGGAGAAACCCTAGCATATGACTGAGATGAGATAGAGATTATTATGTTATACATAATTATGTGTATGTGTTAATTGTCTTCATCTTGATATTAACAAGAAGTGCGCCTTCTTAATATTTGCCTCTTACGGGGACTCGATGGAGGGGATTACTCATTAGTAGATGGAGGGATGATAGCGCTTACTGTGACTATACAGCTGTTGTTATTCCTTATGTACTACCTTGGGGAACCAAGGAGAACTCATCAAGCCATGTCCATGCCATGGGAGAAATCCCTTAATAGCGCGATAATGCGATGGTTGTCGGTTACTGTCTGTTGTGGTTATGAGGACGATGTGTGCATCGGTTGCTGGCAAATCGTCCATATATGGAGCTCCTCCCACATACATACACACTATGAGAACATTCGTTATAATACTCTCGATTACTTAATCGAAATTGCTAGTGGTGTATCCGCTACTCCCTGAGAACGCATTTTCCCTATTGTAGTTCCAAAGTTCTATTACACACGCGATTCTTACTTTCTACATTAAGGTTTGCTTTACTTTAAATTACCTTGTTCAACCAAAAACCCAAAAACAACTCTACTTATCTCGCATCTTAAAGTTATTTCTTAAGTACTCCGTTTAGTTATAGTTAAAAGCATTTTAGTCTTTCTCCTACTGCTCCTTGTGGGATCGATATCTTTATTTCAAAACTAGCTACAAACAATCTGTGCACTTGCAGTCATCAAGCTATTTTCTGGCGCCGTTGTCGGGGAGCTTAGCGCTATAAGTCACTTTACTTTTAATTATTTACTTTCGTTGTACTGATTTTTACTTGAGTTGCAGGACCACAACAAGGGACAATACTCAGCATTGAAATCAGCTTGAGGTAGTAAGGAAAATGGGTTCGCCCATGGATGCTTTTATAACTATCAACAAAAGCATAAATCCGGATGGAGTCAAAATCCATCCTTTATTATTTGAGTCATTACATTCTAAGAAATTTGCAGGAACCAATGAAGAAAGTCCATATGGAAACTTACAATTCTTTGAAGACATTTTGAGTTTCTTTATTTTTGATGACTGTAACCTTGATATGGTTAAAATCCAGTTGTTTAGACAAACTCTCACTAATAATGTTTGCGACTGGTACAAATATTTTTGTGCGGAAGCACCAAGGACTTGGGAGGAATTGACAACCAAGTTCCTATCAAAATATTATTTTGAAAGCAAAGCTAATAGGATGAGAGGTATTATTACCAGTTTCAAAAATAATCCTAGTGAGGGCTTATATGAAGGATATCTAAGGTATAAAAGTTACCTGGATAATTGCCCCCATCATCGTTTACCTGATTGGTTAATCACCCATACATTTTATGGAGGGCTAAATATTGAAAATAGGACGAATCTAGACATAGCATCAAATGGAAGTTTTCTATCTTATACTTATGATGAGGCTTGGAATCTAATAATAAAAATGAAAGAAGCAACTAAAAATTCTAAAGATAAGGAAAATATTACAAATAGTTTTTCAGAATATGCTTGCATTAACGATTTCCTTGTAGATGAGAGGACAGATACAATAATTAAAACCCTCGGTATTGATTCTTACTCAGTAAAGAAAATTATTGAGAATTATGTAGGGCATTTGCAGGTACCTACAGAATGGGAACCTCGTAAACCTCTCGAAGAAAAGAAGCGTGCAAGAGCACTAATGGAAGAGTTCTTCTCAATACCTATACGGGGAATTTTTGAAAAGAGACAAAGAGAGGAAGAACAAATAAAGAAGATACTAAAGAAACCAGAAAGGAATTCTGAAGCTACAAATATAAATAACGTTATAATAAAAGACCTTATGGAGGCACGAATAGTGGAGGATGAAGTGGTTATTTTAGACCATGAAACTTCGGAATTCATCCAAGGTAAGGTTCAAGGTAATGAAACTTCAAAACCCATGACCCCTATATATTATGGAGAAAATTTCTTATATGGAATTTGTTAACCAATCTCCACCATAAATATTATGCCATCATCACTTTATCAAGAACTTCACTACTACTTAAATAATCCAGACGTTGAACCGGTAGACACTATTGTTAAATTGTCTAATAAAACCAATATAAAACCGTAAGGGGTAATCATAAATATCTATGTCTTTATTGGATCACTCATGTACCCCCTTGATTTTCATATTGTTGATATGCCTCGAGATTCTTTTTGCCCTATTCTTTTAGGAAGGCCTTTTATTTCCATCACCAAAGCTCGAGTGGATCATCAAAAGGAAACCATTTCACTGAAGTTTGGAGAAGAAGAAATGACATTCCACTTTGCCAAACTAAAGAAGAGGCCATATGAAGTGGAGGATATCAAGGAAGAAAAGACGATTGCCGAGCTAGCGGCAATTCATTTTAGTACTACACAAGATGAACTAGAAAGGAGTTTGATTAATTGGGAAGAAGCACCGGATGATGAGAAGAAAGAAGACATGGATGATTACCTTGATTCAATTCCGGAAGCACAAAATCCACATGACTATAAAGAACTGGTAAGAATAGGTGATGAAGAACCTCCACCAATAGAATTGAAAAAACTTCCAGACAATATGAGGTATGAATTTTTAGATAATGAAAATAAATGTCTTGCTATTATTAGCAAGAATCTATCAGAAAATGAAACGAATAAACTCATTTTAGTTTTGGTTAAGAATCATGAAGCCTTTGGATATACATTGAGTGATATTAAAGGAATAGATCCATCTATTATAACACATAAGATTACCATGCTTGATAATGCTGAACCTGTAGTAGATACACAAAGAAGGCTTAATCCTAAGATGAAGGAAGTAGTAAGAAAAGAAGTTATACACTTACTTGATGCTGGTATAATATATCCTATTTCTAACAGTAAGTGGGTTAGCCCAGCTCATTGCATACCAAGACAAGGTGGTCTTGATGCTGCTATGAATGAGGAAGGTGAGATAGTTCCTGTGAGACCAATTGTAGGATATCGTATGTGCATTGACTTTAGGAAATTAAACCGTGAAACACAAAAGAATCATAATAATTCTTATTTTTGTTTTCTTGATGGTTATTCTGGATATACTCAAATTGCCATACAGCCGGATGATCAATAGAAAACAAGTTTTACTTGTCCTTATGGCACATATGCTTATAGATTAATTCCATTTGGCTTATGTAATGCAGCAGCAACTTTTCATGAATGTGTTCTAAAGATTTTTGATGATTTTGTGGAGAATACTATGGAAGTACTAACAAACGATTTTGTCGTTTGTGGAACAACTTTTGATAATTGTCTCTACAATCTGACCAGAGTTTTGCAAAGATGCAGGCAATCAAACTTGGTTTTGAATTGGGAGCAATGTCGTTTCATGGAAAGAGAAGGTAAAGTTTTCGGGCACAAGGTTTCAGAGAAGGGAATAGAAATAAATAAAACTAATATAAATGCCATAGAAAATCTCCCAATACCTCAGGACATTAAAAGCTTAAAAATGTTTCTGGGACATGCAGGATTTTATAAGAGGTTTATAAAAGATTTTGCTAAACTAACTATGCCCCTTACCAATCTTCTTGATAAAGAAACTCCATTCTATTTAGACCATAACTACATTCCAGGTTTTGAGAACCTTAAAGATAAACTAGTTTCAACACCTATCATGCAACCTCCAAAGTGGGATGAACCTTTCAAAATTATGTGTGATGCTAGTGATTATGCTTTAGGGGCTGTGTTGGGACAGCGAGATGGAAAGAATTTAAATGTTATTTATTACGCTAGTAGACCACTAAATAAGATTCAGAAACATTATGCTACTACAGAAAAATAGTTTCTAGCTATAATTTTGGTTGTGACAAATTTAGATCTTACATAATTAATTATAAGGTAATAATTCATACGGATCACCAAGCTTTCCGTCACCTACTTGTGAAAAAGGATGCTAAGACGAGGTTGATTAGGTGGGTTTTATTACTACAAGAACATGATTTGCAAATAGTAGATAGGAGGGGTAAGGATAATCCGGTAGCAGATCATCTCTCTAGGATGGAGGGAATAATTAATGACCCCGTACCTATTAATGAATCATTTCCGGGAGAATATTTAGCAAAGGTGGATATTGCTGATTCATGGTATGCAGATTATGCTAACTATATAGCAACACAATTTTTACCTCCCGGTATGACAAGAAATCAAATAATTAAATTCTTTAATGATCCTAAGTATTATTTTTGGGATGATCCGTATTTATATCATCATGGACTTGACGGAATTATTCGGAAGTGTGTTCCTAATCACGAAATGAATGCTATATTAAAGGCTTGTCATGACAATCCATATGGAGGGCATCATGCAGGTAAAAGAACTGCTGCAAAGGTACTTCAATCCAGATTCTATTGGCCCACCTTGCTCAAGGATGCACACAGGTATGTGGAATACTGTGATGCATGCCAAAGAAGAGGTAATATAGGTAGGAGACAACAAATGGCGATGAATTATAGTCTAATAATTGAACCCTTTGATGTATGGGGAATGGATTACATGGGGCCATTTACAGAGTCAAACGGTTATACTCATATTCTTGTTGCTGTTGACTATGTTACTAAGTGGGTTGAAGCTATCCCAACAAATCACACAGATGCAGGTACCTCAGTGAAGATGATCAAGGATGTCATATTCCCCAGGTTTGGAGTTCCTAGATTTTTAATTACTGAGGGTGGTTCTCATTTTATGAAAGGGACTTTCAGGAAAATCCTCAGCAAGTATGGAGTAACTCACCGCGTTGCTTCACCATATCATCCCCAAACAAGTGGTCAAGTGGAACTCTCAAATAGAGAACTAAAGACCATACTCGAGAAGATGGTGGACAAATCAAGGAAGGATTGGTCATACAAGTTAAATGACACTCTATGGGCATACCGTACTACGTTTAAAAATCCAATGGGTATGACACCTTATAAGATGGTGTACGGTAAGGCATGTCATTTACATTTAGAACTAGAACACCAAGCTTTTTGGGAAATCAAGAATCTAAAATATGATCTCAAAGCAGCAGGGGAAAAGCGTTTATTAGATATGCATGCTTTAGATGAGTTTATAAGTGATGCCTATGAGAATGCTAGGTTGTTTAAAGAGAAGGTTAAAATATGGCATGATAGGAAAACAGAGAATACATTTTTTTAAAGTGGAGACAAAGTGTTGCTCTATAATTCCCGTCCTAAGTTGTTTCCTGGAAAACTAAGGTCGAAGTGGGAAGGTCCATATATAGTTGAAGAAGCCTATTCATCAGGAGCAGTGAAGCTCCAAGGAAAAACACCCTCTCTTTCATGGGTGGTAAATGGACAACGCTTGAAGCATTATCGGGTGAAATAAGATATAAGTGCAATCACTATAGAATTGAGCATCTTCAAAGAAGTGATAAAGTGAAAATATACGAAGAACAACAATTACAAGAGGAATGGACTCAAGACGGAATGAGTGGTACTATGGTCAAGCTACTGACCATAAAAGAGTGCTTCATGGGAGGCAACCCATGTGAAATAAAGGTTGAGTAAGTTTTTAAACTTTCAGTTGAAGTCTAGTTTGAGTATTGTTTTTAATAAGAACGATTCATGATCTAGCAAAGAAGAAGGAAGATTGATGGTGCCAAAATCGGTTGAAAGTCTAAGCTGACATTTCTCTATCAAAACTCCTATTTCGTTAAGTTTCAGATTAATAAAGAATACTTGGAGAAGCAGAAATTTTTTGGTGGACATAGAAGGTTTAACGACCAACTGTACGGCGGGAATAAAAATTTTAGCCGTATAGTTGTTGTGACGAGAACGCTTCCATCCTCGAAAGGTATTGAGAGTTTAACGACCAACTATATGGCCAGAATTAAAAATTCCTCTCGTATAGTCGTGGTCGTATAGTTATCGACCCTTCTTCAAAAAAATTGTCGAGGAAAAAGAGAGTTTAACGACCAACTATACGGCCAGAATTAAAATTTCCACCCATATAGTTGCGGTCGTATAATTGTCTACACCTTTGATAAAATGATTTCTGGAATACTGAGAGTTTAACAACCAACTATACGGCCGGAATTAAAAGTTCCGCCCGTATAGTTCCGACCGTATAGTTAGGTTTCCCCGTAGATCTAATCTATCGTCGGTTCACAGCTATACGGCGGGAGCTATACGGGCTGCGCCCGTATAGTTGCTTGTTACGCAAGACGGCTAGGGTTTTTGAGCCCTCCTTTTAAAGATGATCGCATCTAACCTTTTTAATTAAGTTTTCGAAGAGCTACAGCCTCCAGCCTCGAAAAATCCTCGCCATCCCTATACAAGCTCTCTAATAACATCCGTGCAGCAAAGCCATGCAACCCTTCCACGTCAACCAGGACTGCAAGAAAAAGGTGTGAAGCCCGTGAAGAGGATCGAGGAAGCAGAACCTAAAGGATCGTCGTCGTCATCCGGCCTGCAGATCAAGCCTCTCCCAGATTGGGAGGACCTATTCCCACAGAGGATGGAGATGATGAGACAAGCTAAGCGGGGAAGGAACAAGGATGAGTACCTCCCTAATCCTTATTGTTACAACATAGGATCCTATTATAAACCTCCTCTTGGTCCATCACCTCTTAAACCTAAGAAGGTGCGGCAAGATGAGATTCATGATAAGATATGTGAGTTAGAAAAGGCTTCTAAGGCATGTGTTGAAACAATTGGAGAAGGGATTGACTCCTACTGGATGATGAGAAAAGACCTTGAGAAGAAGGTCGATGCAATCGATGGTAGAGTTGGTTTCTTGATTAAAACTATTTTTGAGTTAACAGATGAGAAGAAATTCCTCAAGAGGAAAATGTTGAAGCTCCAATACGACATGGCCAAGCTCAGCATTTGCTTTGAAAGCATAGTTAAAGCGGACAATGTAAAGAAAGAAGGCGGAGCTCTATCTAACCAAGAGAAGGAATAGGTACTCACAAGGAGTTAATTGATCCCGCCTGGCTTGATTCCAAGCTTGGGAATATCTTTAAAGACCTTGTAATCTTTCTTATAAGTTTTATATTGAAGTTTATGCGTTAGTTCAAACTAGAAATAAAGTTTGCGTCATTAGAATTCCCTTCAGGAATAGCCGATCCCTTTTATGAAATTCCGAGTTTACTATTATACATGGAGCAATATTAAATTTGTGTTTGCTTTATTGATATATGAATGGCTTGAGTATGATTTTACTTACACTTGATGATAGCAATAGGAGTCTTCCACACCGTTGGTATTAATGGAACACATAAAGATAACTTGGTCAATATGTTGTAAGTTTACAATTTGATTCACAAAGAAATTTTTTCTATACAATTAAGTTGAAAAAAAGAAAACCTTGAACAAAGTAAAATGAAATACTATCTAAATAGAGTGAAAACAAGTCGTGGTAGAATCTCAAGTCATAAGAATGCTTGATATACAGTTGGAATTTGATAATTGAGATCGTTGAACTTTGAATTCCTACATGAAGTGGAATATATGGCTAGCTCCTTTGCACAACACTTAAAACAAAAGTGTGAGCATATATGCAAAGAAAAGGAAAAGAAAGAAGAAAAAGAGCGAATGTGAAAAGAGCAAATAGGCATATACCACTGTATTGTAGTATGACAAATAGACACTTTTGAGATTTTGAATCCCAAGTGAATACGTTGATCCTAAAACACTTGGGACTACCTCGTTAAATCATACGGTTGAACCAGATTCTTTTACATTATGTTGAGATTCATCTTTTATGAACTATTGATAACTAAGGTGTGGAAGCCTTCCAATACTATTCAGATGGTTCGAGTAAGATACTATTCATGAACTTATTCCCCTGTATATACATGATGAACACATGCTGCAATTGCCTCATTTATTTTATCGACTCAGCTTCATGAATATGAGGATCACATCCATTAAGCTAAAAACTTGCTCGGGACGAGCAAGAGTCTAAGATTGGGAAAGTTGATGAGTGCATATTTGCATCATGTTTTATATTATTATTTTGCATTATAGATGTAGGATTTTGGTATTTTACGGCGCTTGCGTGCACATTTTATGTCTGTTTTCACCAGGATCAGGACAGATGATGGATCCAATGGATACAAATATTAAAGCAGATGTACTAAGGAGAAAAGGAGTAAAAAACAACGTAAATCGCTTATTTGGGAAATATTAATAATACTAGAAGAAAACCAGAAGCGAACGAAGGAGGCAGAGAGCATAATGACCAACTATACGGCGGGAGAATTTTCTCCGTCCGTATAGTTTCGGCCGTATAGCTGGCGCCGCCTCCACCTCATCAAATAGTTTCACCCCATGCAATTGGTTCGAGAGGACGACATACAGAACACCTAGAAATCGTGAAAACCTCACCTCTGGAAGGCATATGGAGGAGGAACTCATCCGCCAGGGATCCATCTTCACCTTGCGCAGATCCGGGAGGCCAAGGCATCGATCTGCATCATCCACCACTGCATCACAACCATCTTCATCCATCCCATCTACATCTTGTCTAGATCTTGTTGTAATTCTTATACTCATTGTGGATTTATACAAGTACTATTCATCTATGATTGTTCCCATTACTATTGCCATGATGTTGATTGCCTCCATGTCTTAGTAGATCCTTAGTTCTTGGGGAGATGGAGAAATCCTAGCATATGACTGAGATGAGATAGATATTATTATGTTATACATCATTATGTGGATGTGTTAATTGTCTTCATCTTGATATTAATGAGAAGTGCACCTTCTCAATATTTGCCTCTTATGGGGACTCGATGGAGGGGATTACTCGTTAGTAGACGGAGGGATGATAGCGCTTACTGTGACTATAAAGCTGTTGTTATTCCTTACGTACTAACTTGGGGAACCAAGGAGAACTCATAAAGTCATGTCCATACCATGGGAGAAATCCCTTAATAGCGCGGTAATGTGATGGTTGTCGGTTACTGTCTGCTGTGGTTATGAGGATGATGTGTGCAGCGGTTGCTGTCAAATCGTCTATATATGGAGCTCCTCACACATACATACACACTATGAGAATATTTGTTATAATACTCTCGATTACTTAGTATAAATTGCTAGTGGTGTATCTGTTGGAGATATGCCCAAGAGGCAATAATAAAGTGGTTATTATTATATCTTTATGTTTATGATAAATGTTTACATCCCATGCTATAATTGTATTAACAGGAAACATTAATACTTGTGTGTTTTGTAAACATAAAAGAGTCCCTAGTAAGCCTCTTGTTAAACTAGCTTGTTGATTAATGGATGATCATGGTTTCCTGATCATGGATATTGGATGTCTTTAATAACAAGATCATATCATTAGGAGAATGATGTGATGGACACACACCCATAGTAAGCATAGCATAAGATCAAGTCATTAAGTTCGTTTTGCTACAAGATTTTCAAATACATAGTAACCTAATCCTTCGACCATGAGGTTATGTTAATCACCATCACCGGATGGGTACTTTGATGACATCAAACGCCACTTCGTAACTGGGTGGTTATAAAGGTGTCATTGGGTATTCTGAAAGTATGTGTTGAAGCGCGTGGACCAAGATTGGGATTTGTCCATCCATATTACGGATAGATATGCTCTGGGCCCTCTCGGTGGAATGTCATCTAGTTAGCTTGCAAGCATGTGACTAGGTCATAAGGGATGACATAACATGGAACGAGTAAAGAGTACTTATCAGTAATGAGGTAGAACTAGGTATGGAGATACCGACGATCAAACCTCGGATAAGTAGAATATCGCGTGACAAAGGGAATTGGTTTCATATGTTAATGGTTCTATCGATCACGAAGTCATCGTTGAGTATGTGGGAGCCGTTATGGATCTCCAGATCCCGCTAATGGTTATTGATCGGAGATGTGTCTCCATCATGTCTGCATATTCACGAACCTAGGGTGACACACTTAAGGTTCGAAGTTGTTTTAAGTAGATATGGAATGTGCGTTGGAGACCGAATGTTGTTCGGAGTCTCGGATTGGATCCAGGACATCACGAGAAGATCCAGAATTGTCCGGGGAATAAGATTCATATATTGGGGATCATTTTCTAAGTTAGGAAATGTTCCGGAGTATTTGTATGGGGATTCTAGAAGGTTTCGGAATGTTCCGGAAGGTTCTAGGAGATTTCTTGGAGTTTGCTTGAAAACCAAGAAAGGATCAAGGAGTCCTTGTGGGGCAACACAAGGAGTCGTGGGGAGGACTCTCCTCCCATCCTCCCGGCCAAGGAAGGGAGGGGAGTCCTACTAGGACTCCCCCTCCCATGGCGCCTCCCTCCTTTAAATAGAGGGGTGGGGGCGCCACCCCCTAGCCCCCTCCACTCAAAACCCTAGCCGCCACCTCTCTCCTCCTCCTTCTCTCTGCTCAGGCTTAGGCGAAGCCCTGCAGAATTCTCTACTCCACCACCACCACCACACTGTCGTGTTGCTGGGATTCCGTGGAGAAGATCTACTACCTCCGCTGCTCATTGCCAGCAGGGAGAGGAAGGTCTGCCTTGACTCGCACGTGTGACCGATCAGGCTGAAGCGCTGCCGAAGGAAGGATCGTCCACATGATCTTGAGATCGGCAAGTGATCGACTACATCAACCACGAGATCCAATCTCATAACGCTTTCGGATCTACGAGGGTTAGTACAGATCTATCTCGTTGCACATGTCTAATATATTAGATCTTGGCTTTTATCTAGATTAGATCTGGGTTTTGTTCATTCTTGCGGTAGAATTTTTTTGTTTTCCATGCTACGAACCCATCAGTGGTATTAGAGCCTTGTCTATGCGTAGATCTGTTGCACGAGTAGAACACAATGGTTTTATGGGCGTTGGTGCTCGTGCCATCTTTTGCTTTGTGTACTTTGCATCTTGCGGTATGGTGGGATGAAGCGGCTCGAGCTAACCTTACATGTCATCGCACATGAGACTTGCTCCACGCTTGACGTGTAACTTGCTTTGCACAAGTGGCTTTATGGTGTCATCTCTCCCATCATAGTATAGATCAAATCTACACTTTGCACTTGATAGCACTTGTATCAATGTTGTGGTTCAGTTTCGTAGGTAAGATCCGTTCTTATTCGAAAGCCCCAGACCACGTAAAACATGCAAAGAAAATTAGAGGTGTCTAACTTGTTTTTGCAGGGGTTTTGTGATGTGATATGGCCATCATGTGATTGTGATTATATTTGATATATGCAATGATCCTTGTTGTAATATGGCAACCGGCAGGAGCCTAATGGTTGTCTTTAATTCTGTTAAGACCTGCGTGTCTATTCATCTTGTAATAGCTTTATTCCAAGTAGTTGTAATAGTTTCTAGTGATGATGGACAACCATGAAGCGGCGCCACTGACCTTGACGCAATGCTGGTGATGATGGAGATCATGTCCGTGCTTTGGAGATGGAGATCAAAGGCATAAGAAGAAAGGGCCATATCATATCACACTAATTATGAATTGCCTGCGATGTTAATCCTTTAGGCATCTTGTATTGCTTAGATCGCGACGGTAGCATTATAAGATGATCCCTCTCACTAAATATCAAGTAATAAAGTGTTCATCCTTAGTAGGCACCATTGCTAAGACTCGTCGTTTCGAAGCATCTCATGATGATCGGGTGTGATAGATTCTACGTGTGCATACGACGGGTGCAAGCCAGATTTGCACACGCAGATACTAAGGTGAACCTTGACGAGCCTAGCATGTACAGACATGGTCTCGGAACACGGAATACCGAAAGGTAAAGCATGAGTCATATGGATGATATGATGAACATGTTTTGATTGTTCGCCTTTAAAGCTACATCATCTCACGTGATGATCGGACTTGGTGTAGTGGATTTGGTTCGTGTAATCACTAAAACAACTCGAGGGATGTTGTTTTGAGTGGGAGTTCATTTGTAATTTGGATTAGTCAAACTCAATTTATCATAAACACAATCAAAGTGAATTTGCATAGTTTGTTGTAGTCATTGGCATCCGTTCACCACCTTACGCTTAGTTATAGTTGAGATAGTGGAACTATAGAAATTCTGGATATTTGCTTTACGAACTGGTATCCTATTGTTTTGAGTGTCAATCTAAAGTTTAAAAGTCCTGTTGCAAACTTTCAGCAAACTCAGTTTACTCTGTGAAGTTTAATAAACAGTATTAAATCAAGAGTAACAACTCCAGTGTTAGTATCTAATGTATCATGTTTGCCTCCATGATTCTTGATACTCAAAAGATTGTTTTTAATATCAAGTTTATCTAAGAGCTGAAAGCAATGTTTCAGAAACCATCATATGTGAAAGGTATTGCGATATCTAAAACAATGTGTTGGTTACGACATGATAGAGTATATGTCCTCATATTTGATGAGAATTTGTGAAGGTTGGAGACGCTAGTCGTCCTAATCCTCCAAAATATTTTGGAAAAGAAACATTATACTCGCAATTCACCTTTATAAGCTATAGCAGCTTGATGATGAAAGTTGTCATGATAAGGATGAATAGAAGATGTAAGTAAAATGTTTACTACACTAAAAGATTACTAAAGAATGGAATTTTGAAAGAATGCCAAACATTTGATGAAGGTGATCCACTTCAAAGTGCAAGTCCAAAGGTATTAGTATTTGACTATACACACTTTGTACTATGTGTCATGTGAATGACACCACTATTGATGTTGATAGATTCTTTTAAAAGAAAAGGAATTGTTGAAAGAGAATCTATAAAATATTTGGCAGAAAAGAAAAGATTGGAGATATCCAACTTAGGTATATAGAAGATACATGTTATGGCTGTATTCCTTGGTTGTTAAACAATGTGGTTCTGTGGTATTGGATACCGAATTGGTTGGTATGAAGTGTCATACAGGACAACACAATTCATGAACTGCAATGGCCTAAGTAACTAGCAAGAGAATATGTGATGATGTTCATCAAAAACAAACAAAGGGTTGTTGTGTTGCTCGTTAACATCAAAGCTTACCTTCAAGATTTGTTTCAATAATTGTTATTTTGATCAGGTATTGTGACGACAAAAGGTTGTTCAAATAATTACCGTATTCCATAATAGATGGATGATATACAAGTCTAGTTGGAGAAATAATGACCATAAAACTAATGCTAAAATATCGCAAGACAAATGATTGAAAGATCACTTGCGAAGTGACATCACCGTCTAAATTATATTAGGGATACATGAAGAAACTCCATGTTGATGGATTTTTGGAGTCTTTGATTTTGATCAAATGACGCTTGTGATACTTTCCTGGAGATAATTAAAATTCCGTTCGTAGGCCAAAAGAGGAACGGACGACTAACTGATTGGAATTTGTACATATTGATGTATATAGTCTATTATGTGTAGTCGTGGGCGATGGATTTCAACTTCATATGCTTTATCCGAAGATTTGAGTGAGTATATGTATATACTTACTCAATAAGGAAGAAGTATGAAACATTTGAAAATGTTCAAAGACTTTCAAGATGAAGTGGAAAATTATTGTAACAAGAAAATAAAAAGGTTTATGATTGGATCATAAAGAAAGATGTTTGAGTTACAAGTTTAGCAAAACACCTAAGATTTGAGGAATCGTTCCATGGATTTGCATTTCCCAAAACACCATAGGAGTATGGAGTGCTCAAGATATGTAATGAAACCTTGTTTGACATGGTAAGATCAAAGGTGTCATTTATAAAACTGCCATTATATTTTAAAGATTAAAGTTTTAGTGACTACCGCTTTTACACTAAAAAGAGCTCCATCGTGATCCGTTGAAATGACACCATATAAGTCATGGTTTGGGATAAAACCCAGGTTGTCCTTTCTTAAATTTTTGGTATGCTAGGCATAAGTAAAGTGTTTACAACCAAAGTCGGATGAGCATGTCTTTTGTAGGTTATTTCGAATAACCATTGGGTATTCCTCCATAACACCGAAGACAAAAGTGTTTGTCACTTAGAATGTCGAGTTTCTTGAGAAGGAATTTTTGGTGAAAAGTTAAGTGGGAGGACAATAGAACTTTGACAAGGTTGTTGAACCTTGGCTAATATGTGCTGAGTTACGCAGCGTCGATAAGTGTCCCGAAGGCAGCAACAATGCTCATGGCTCACGTGCCTCAAAGGATGTGGTCACGGGGATCTAAGTTCCTATTGAACCAAGTAGGTCGGGTAAGTAATCAAATGCCAAGATTTGAGAGTTAAATCATTGTTGTTTGACAATGATGAACCGACTACATGCAAATAATCAATGATGGGCCCTGACTTCGTTAAGTGGCTTGAAGCCATAAAATCCGTGATAATTCCATACACGAGAAATCAAGCTTTGAATTTGAAAGACCCTCTGGAAAGGTGCAAGACTTTACAGTCGTATATGGATCTATAAAGAAATAGACATGGATGTTTCACATCTATGAAATAGTTGACATGTCGGAAAGAGTTTACGACAATGTTCAAGGAATTGACTGTGATAAGATTTGATCTTTCATAGCGATATTTAGTCTGGACGGATTAATGTAGCAACCACTACATATATTTTGGTATATGGTAGTTGAACAAACAAAGCAAGTTCTTCTAATAGAATGGTTACCTAGGATGTGTCCATGACACGATCCAAAGGGTTTTGTTAATTCAAAGGATGCTAAAAGAGTATGCAAAACTTCAATGGTTGAAGTGAGCATCGCGGAGTTGGAATCTTCACCGTGATGAAACCGTTAAAAGGTTTAATTTCATCAGAGACGATGAAGATGTTTGCATTTTGCAAGAAATTAAGTGGGAGCGCTAAGACATATTTCTAATACATTATGTGAAATACATATTGTTGATTAGAAATGATGTATCTTTTATTGACACAGGTTAAGAATTTCATTTCGATGAAAGACTTAGGCATAACCCAAGAATTAGGCATCAATGTCTATATGGATAGATTGAGGCGCTCATATGGTTTTGCCAAATGTACATAGATAAGATGTTGAATGAGTTCAATATGGAAACAACAAGAAAGGTTCTTGACGCACGGGAAGGACTGAATCAAGATTCAAGTGTGTTGACACGAGATTCAAGTGTTTTGACACTTGGTGAAATCACAAGAATATTTTGATCAATCATTCTTTGAGATGTACGCATCCAGATATGTCCTATTCTCTAAATGTTATGAGCATATACCAGAATGACTCATAAGATGATCATTGGACAATAGTAGGGATATTCCTATGATCTTTGGAAGAACTAAGAATATATTATTTATATAGTGGTGACAAATAGGTCATTGTAAATTGTTACATTGATACTAGTTTTATCACAAATTAAGTTTATCTCAATTTAAACTATGGGTGGCACAATGTAATGGAAAGGAAGTTCTATAACGGATTTGGTTGAGTACCAAAGATAAAACATTATGACAGATACTACAACAAAAGGCTAAGTATATGACTGCTATTGTAGCAGCAAATGAGGGCATTTGCGTCAAATAGTTTGTTATCAAACTAGGTGTGGTTCATAGCGGGATAATACTATGAAGATACATTGTATGACAATTGTATCAACATGATTTAATCCCAAGGAACTAAAGGTCTCACCAAAGGACCAAATTTATACAATGCCACCTCATTGGAGAATGAGTAATGCGTAGAGACGCAAGGAAATGCAAATACACACGGACCTGGAAGTGTCCGATCCGAAGATTATGTTTACCACTAGCAATAGTGTCTATACAACACCAGAAAGCCATAGGTGTTGAATGCACAAATTTTTAACTAGATTATTGACTCTAGTGCAAGTGGGAGACTGTTGGAGATATGCCCAAGAGGCAATAATAAAGTGGTTATTATTATATCTTTATGTTTATGATAAATGTTTACATCCCATGCTATAATTGTATTAACAGGAAACATTAATACTTGTGTGTTTTGTAAACATAAAAGAGTCCCTAGTAAGCCTCTTGCTAAACTAGCTTGTTGATTAATGGATGATCATGGTTTCCTGATCATGGATATTGGATGTCGTTAATAACAAGATCATATCATTAGGAGAATGATGTGATGGACACACACCCGTAGTAAGCATAGCATAAAATCAAGTCATTAAGTTCGTTTTGTTACAAGCTTTTAAAATACATAGTAACCTAATCCTTCAACCATGAGGTTATGTTAATCACCATCACCGGATGGGTACTTTGATGACATCAAATGCCGCTTTGTAACTGGGTGGTTATAAAGGTGTCATTGGGTATTCTGAAAGTATGTGTTGAAGCGCATGGACCAAGATTGGGATTTGTCCATCCATATGACGGATAGATATGCTCTGGGCCCTCTCGGTGGAATGTCATCTAGTTAGCTTGCAAGCATGTGACTAGGTCACAAGGGATGACATAACTTGGAACGAGTAAAGAGTACTTATTAGTAACAAGGTAGAACTAGGTATGGAGATACCGACGATCAAACCTCGGATAAGTAGAATATCGCGTGACAAAGGGAATTGGTTTCGTATGTTAATGGTTCTATCGATCACGAAGTCATCATTGAGTATGTGGGAGCCGTTATGGATCTCCAGATCCCGCTAATGGTTATTGATCGGAGATGTGTCTCCATCATGTCTGCATATTCACGAACCGTAGGGTGACACACTTAAGGTTCGAAGTTGTTTTAAGTAGATATGGAATGTGCGTTGGAGACCGAATGTTGTTCGGAGTCTCGGATTGGATCCAGGACATCACGAGGAGATCCGGAATTGTCCGGGGAATAAGATTCATATATTGGGGATCATTTTCTAAGTTAGGAAATGTTAGTATTTGTATGGGGATTCTAGAAGGTTTGGAATGTTAGGAAGGTTCTAGGAGATTTCTTGGAGTTTGCTTGAAAACCAAGAAAGGATCAAGGAGTCCTTGTGGGGCAACACAAGGAGTCGTGGGGGGAGAGGTCTCCTCCCCCCGCCCAATCCGCCGGCCAGGAGGGAGGGAGTCCTACTAGGACTCCCCTCCCATGGCCTCCTCCTTTAAATAGAGGTGGGCGCCACCCCTAGCCCCTCCACTCAAAACCCTAGCCGCCTCTCTCCTCCTCCTTCTCTGCTCGGCTTAGCGAAGCCTGCAGAATTCTCTACTCCACCACCACCACCACACGGTCGTGCTTTGGGATTCCGTGGAGAAGATCTACTACCTCACGCTCATGCAACGGGAGAGGAAGGTGCCTTCGACTCATGCGTGTGACCGATCATGAAGCGCTGCCGAACAGCGCGGAAGGATCGTCCACATGATCTTGAGATCGGCAAGTGATCGACTACATCAACCACGAGATCCAATCTCATAACGCTTTCGGATCTACGAGGGTTAGTACAGATCTATCTCGTTGCACATGTCTAATATATTAGATCTTGGCTTTTATCTAGATTAGATCTGGGTTTTGTTCATTCTTGCGGTAGAATTTTTTTGTTTTCCATGCTACGAACCCATCAGTATCCGCTACTCCATGAGAATGCATTTCCCTATTGTAGTTGCAAAGTTCTATTACACACGCGATTCTTACTTTCTGCATTAAGTTTTGCTTTATTTTAAATTACCTTGTTCAACCAAAAACCCCAAAACAACTCTACTTATCTTGCATCTTAAAGTTATTTCTTAAGTACTCCGTTTAGTTATAGTTAAAAGCATTTTAGTCTTTCGCCTACTGGTCCATGTGGGATCGATATCTTTATTTCAAAACTAGCTACAAACGATCTGTGCACTTGCAGTTATCACTCCTCTGTTCCATAGCCCTTGGAGATGCTTCCTTCTGGCCTAGCAGGATTATGAACATATTTCTTTAAGACTCCATGAACCACTCGAAGGGGAACATATTGTGTAGAAACACAGGACCGAGAATTCTAATCTCTTCGACTAGGTGAACTAGGAGGTGTGTCATAATATTGAAGAAGGATGGCGGGAACAACAACTCGAAGCTGACCAGACATTGGACCACATCAATCTAAAACCCTGATAGACTTTCTAGATGGATTATCTTATGAGAAATTGCATTGAGGAATGCACATACCTTCACAATGGCTAGTCGAACATTTTCTGGTAGAATTTCCCTCAATGCAATCAAAAGCAATTATGTCATAAGCACATGGCAGTCACGAGACTTTAGGTTTTGGAATTCTTTCTCTTTCATATTTACTATTCCCTTTATATTCGACGAGAAGCTAGACGGGACCTTGATACTGAAAAGGACTTCAAAAAAGATTTCCTTCTCTTGTTTGGTAAGAGCGCGTAGCTGGCAGACCCTTGAAACTGCCATAGATGCATGTCGTCTCGTCCTTTATGATGTTGTTAGCTGTCCCATGCTGTCGGGGTATCTTTTGACTTCCATACAAGCCTAGGACGCCTAGAATATTCACGCAAAGATTCTCTGTTAGGTGCATCACGTCGATTTGAGAGTGGACCTCATGCACTTCCCAATAGGGTAACTCCCAAAATATAGATTTCTTCTTCTACATGGGTGCGTGTCCATCGACGTCTTTCGGAATAGGTTGTCCTCTAGGACCCTTTCAAAAGATTATATTTAAATTATTGACCATACTAAATACATTAGCACCAGTACGGGGGATAGGCTTCGTCCGGGTTTCTGCCTTGCCTTTGAAATGCTTGCGTTTTTTCCTTAAGGGATGGCTAGGCGGAAGAAAACGACGATTGTACGGGTACACATTCTTCCTATATTTATCCAAATATATACTTTCGGTCTCATCTAAATAGTGTGTACATGCATTGTATCCTTTGTTCGTCTGTCCTGAAATGTTACTAAGAGCAGGCCAATCATTGATGGTTATGAATAGCAATGCTTGTAGGTCAAATTCCTGTTGTTCGCGCTCATTCCACACACGTATACCTAGTTTGGTTGACAACTGTAAAACTTCATCAACTAATGGCCTTAGGTACACATCAATGTCGTTGCCGGGTTGCTTCGGGCCTTGGATAAGCACTGACATCATAATGAACTTCCGCTTCATGCACAACCAAGGAGGAAGGTTGTAGATACATAGAGTCACGGGCCAGGTGCTGTGACTGCAGCTCTGCTCCCCGAAAGGATTCATACCATCGGTACTTAGACCAAACCATAAGTTCCTTACGTCACAAGCAAAGTCTGGGAAGTCTCTCTCGATTTTTCTCCACTGCCGACCATCAGCGGGGTGCCTCAACATCATGTCTTTCTTACGGTCTTCCATGTGCCATCACAAGAACTTGGCATGCTCTTTGTTTCTGAACAAACGTTTCAACCGTGGTATTATAGGAGCATACCACATCACCTTGGCAGGAATCCTCTTCCTAGTGAATCGCCCTCAACATCACCAGAATCATCTTTTATGATCTTATACCGCAATAAAGTGCATACCGAGCATTTATCCCTATTCTCGTACTTCTCACCACTGTAGAGGATGCAGTCATTAGGGCATGCATGTATCTTCTATAAGTCTAATCCTAGAGGGCAGACAAGCTTCTTTGCTTCGTACGTACTGGCGGGAAATTCGTTCTTTCTTCGAAGCATCTTCTTCATTAGTACTAGCAACTTTTTAAATCCCGAGTCATTCACACCGGTCTCTGCCTTCCACTTCAGCAATTCCATCGTGCTACCCAGCTTCTTCTGGCCATCTTCACAAGTTGGGTACAACAATTTGTTGTGGTCCAGAAACATCTGCTCTAACTGCAACCTCTTATTTTCTGTGTCATAGCCTCGCTTTGCATCAAAAATGACCTGACCAAGATCATCATCAGGCTCATCTGGTGCCCATTCTTCACCTCCTTATTTTTCATTGCCTTCCATTACGGTATCATCGTATTCAGGGAACATAGATCGGTAGTTGTCATCATCGTTCTTTTCTTTATCGTCGTCTTCCATTATAACCCTTCTTTCTTCGTGCTTGGTCCAAACATTATAGCTGGACATAAAAATCGGACCGAAGCAGGTGGCTCTGAATGACTCTTGAGGAGGTACGAGCCTGCTCATTCCGACATTCAACACATGGACAACACATAAAACCATTCTGCCGCTTGTTCGCCTCGGCCACAAGGCGAAAAGAACACACACCTTGTCTGTAAGCGTCAGAGTGTCGGTCACCGTACATCCATGGATGGCCCATCTGCATCATACAACCATATATATCAAATGCAATCACAATGCTAAAATTAGGACCGCGTGGTCTAAACGAGAAAATAGTTGCTAACATTTTAGGACACTTGGAAACAAAGAGGAGCAAGCTTAAGTGTGTCTCGGGCACCTCATATCATGTTTGTCTTGGGTGAACTCAAGTGGCATCGCTCACACAGATATTTCATTGAGCACCTCTAGTGCATGAGAAAAAACCTAGCACAAACTATGCCACACCTTCCCTCATGAAAAAATAGAGAAGAGCTATACCATATATAGGGCCAGCCCATTTGTCCCGGTTTAAGATACAAACTGGGACTAATGAGTGTATCAGGACCGCGCAGCGGGGGCAGACCCATTAGTCCTAGTTTGTGTCTCAAACTGGGACAAATAGTCTCTTACGGACCGGGACAAATAATTTCGGGGGTTTCGGACTATCCGGTTCGGACCATTAGTCTCGGCCCCAGCCACGGCCGGGACTAATGGCCCGAACCAAAGGCCCTTTTTCTACTGGTGTAAGACGCCCGTGGTAGCAGTCGGCACAGCCCCTCTAAGCCGACGTTTGTACTGAGCCGACTTTTTTTTTTGCCGTGGGCATCACTAGACTATGCCGACAACCCGATATTTGGCCGTCGCTATTGCTCCAGGCTATCGGCATTTAGCTGATTCCGTAGTCCCTCGTCTAGCCACAAGGAAAGGAGCTGCAAGGAAACGTGGAGTCGCCAGGAGGAGACTGCGTGCGCCCACATCAAAACTAACAACGCTATTACAGATAGAGCCGATATGATAATCTATAAGATGTTTTTTCGTAAAGATAATCTGTAAGACTGATATTGAATCCAATCAGTAGTTATTTTAAATTTAGAATACATTTTTAAGATAATATATTATTTGGTACTGATAATTATTTTATGCATTTTAAGTGTTTGTTGCTATCGTTTCATATTTACATACGTAATCATTTGGTTGATGCTTACATGACCTAAAGAGCTAGTTTCGTCTTAGACCTCGGAAATCTCAGGACCGGTTATGTCTTCATGGCGGAGAGTTTCTGCCACACGATGCAGATGTTGTGCTCGATCTATTTCGTGGAGGCCGTGACAAGACATGTTCAACTGGTTTTTCTAAAAGAATTGGTGCGCTGAGCAGCGTGGTTTGAGTTGGACTATCTTCACGAGAGGAGACTAACCAAGTCAGTCCACCCGCGTTATATACCCGGTACTTACACTGTTATTGTATCCCTTTCTTTGCTAATAAATAGAGAGAAGGAGCAATCGGATAAGCAGCAAGCTAGGTCGGGCTGCACTAAAAATTCAGTGTCGAGTGTCGTATGAGTTGAGCTAACATAAGTAAATCATATAAAACAAAGAATCAATGGGAATAAAAAAGGAAACTATGCCGATGTCATAGGTCTATCAAAACTGTGTCGACGACCTTCTGTAGTGCTGTCGGCATAGCTTGGACTGCGTCAATGGCCATCACGCGGGGTGCTCGCCAGCGCCACGTGGCAGCTAGGTAAGCCGACAGGTGACGTACGTCGACAGTTATCGTCGGCACAGCTCCAGTTAAGCCTCCGACGTACCTACACTGATGGTGACCGTTAGCATAACTCCAGTTAAGCCAAGGACATACATACACCGATGGTGGCCCTCGGCACATCCCCCTGTAAGCCGACGGCTGTACTGAGCCGACGTTTTCTTTTTGCCGTCGGCACTCCTAGACTGTGCCAACGACCCCGACATTTGGCTGTCGGTATAGCTCGACATGTTCGTGATCAGTGGATGTGGGAGGCTATGCCTTATAGAGAGACTTCCTTTTTAGTGAGCTTCCCGTGTTTTCAGGATCTGGATAGGGTTGATGGGATTCAGGTGTCGGTGCCTCTGAGCACCTTTCATCTTACTTTTTCTATATACCGGGCGCAGGAAGTGCCGCACAAGTTTGAGCTCAAGCAGGTTTGGCTCCATGTCGAGGGGGTTCCTCACTCTTTGCGCTCTTTCTGGGGCTGGTCTCATGAGGACTACTCTGGACGTTGATTTGTTCAGCTTGCAGAAGCATGGAGTCATTCGAATTCTTATTGCTATGACTGATACCAGGGTTTTCTTAAAGTTGCATGATGCGTTGGGCCATTATCTCTTGTAGGATGTTGTGGTTAAGCTTAAGACCTTTGAGTTTCAGTTCCGGTTGGAGCCTGATGGATATGTTCCGGAGCCTGAGTTTGTACCTTTCTTGTGGAGAAAGAGGGATGATGATCCTGATGGTGATGCCAATGGGAAGCCCTTTGATGATGCTATGGATATGTCTGATTCGGCCAGTGGTTTGCAGGATGCTGGGTCTGGTTCTTCTTCGGCCTTGCCTGGACAGGGGGTTTGGCTCCACCGTCTACCAGACAGGGATCTCAGTTGGACACTTCTAAGCCGACGATTACACCATCCACGGATGGGAAATCTAGTCACGCTGTTGTACTTGCTGATGCACCTTCTTCATCGAGACAGGCTTCTTTGCATGTGATTGCGGTCACCCCTTTTAATGCAAATCCCTCTACGTCGCGTGGAAAGGAACTTCTGGAGGCACTTCCGGTTGGTTCTCCTCTTCGTGGTTGTAGGCTTGTTTTGGTTTCGCCTTGTGTCTCTCCTTCACAGCTGCAGGAAGCTTTGCATGTGGATAGTGATTCTGCTGAGAAGGCTCGTGCCTCCCCACTTTCGATGTCTCCCGCGCACTGTAGACCTAACAAGATGGGTCGATCTATTCCAAGGCAGGTGGAACCGGTGCTAGAACCGGTACTTCAGGAGGTGGTCGGTGGGTCTTTCGAGCGGAGGCTAGCCCAGGTGGGGCTGGTCGACCGCAATGCTACTGGGTCAGCCCTCGTGGGTATTCAGTGCCTCGGCCTTACCCAGGGATGAATGGCCTCGCCGACCCGGGTCCAGGTGGTGCAGGCCAGCTCGACAATGTCGGAGCCCTGGCATCCGGGGTGCCATGTCCCCGCGTTGGACGCGCCCTGCAGCCCAGGAGTCCTCGACCTCTAGAGGTGGGATGCCTCTTTAAGGGACCAAACCGAGTGGGCATCGCGAGGCATCCTCCCGAGGGAGAATTCCATGACATCATGTAACATCCTTGAGCCTCAGATACCCCTGGGTGCGTCCGGCGCAGAACAGTAACTACACCGCGAGGAGCATAGACTACAGCCTGGACAACAAGTACAACAAGTACAGGACTTTCGCAGCGTCAACTACCTTGGAAAAGAAGACCCAGTCCACCCTCCTTTCACAGGGTAGGGACAAGTCATCTCGTGGTAAGAGGCTCCCCCAGTTGCCATTCTGGTGAAAAGGAGGAAAAAGCAGAGAGCTCCGGATGAAGACAAGCAATGTCGACACATGACACTTTACAAGAGGATGGAGTGGAGCACGACGAGTTGGACCAAGTCCATGTAAAGTAGTCTCCTAGACCAGGATCATGAGGGGCAGCACTGTGGGCACCCTTCCCGCTCATGAACCAGGGGAAGAGGCCTGACGCCGCCCTATATAAGGAGCCCTTCTCCTACCTTGCAAGGGACAGATCCAAGATCTCTAAAACCCTAGACTTTCATCCACCATTGTAACCTCGTGAGGCAAGCGAGTAATACAACCAAGCAGGAGTAGGAGCTTTATCTCCTCACGAGGGTCCCGAACCTGGGTAAAAAAAACCGGTGTCAACTCACTATCATGCATCTGCTCCGCATCTAGCTGTCGCTGATCTCCTTCGGAATTGCGTGTTCAGCCCCATCACGAACCAAGGAATCGTTCGACCCTAGTTCCTTCACGGGACAAATATCCGGCATTTGGCGCGCTAGGTAGGGGGCTGAGACGCGTTTTCAAGATCTTCGATGACCTCGGCAACATGTCGTCCGGTAATGAGACCCGCACCAAGCGGGCTCTCCATCATGCGGCAAGCAAAGCCTAGACGGAGCCGGCCCCGTAGCACACCGCCTTCGAGCAAGTCCTGTGGATGGAGGAAGAGGGGGGGCTCCTTCTACCACCTGTCGTAGGAGCCGGCCCCCTCCTCACGCGGCATCACGTCGCTCTCCCGCACCGCACCACCCCGAGCCGCTCACCCTGGAGGCTGCCAAGCACATGGTGTGCGAGCTCCTGGACCAGCCGCCGGCTGAGCAGGGCCGGGAGAGTGGTGCGACCGGATCGCCGAGCTCCTCAACACCACCACCCTCTCCCCGGAGGGCCCGGGGGCTCGGGCCACAGGCGGAGAGCCGGGGGCTGGGGGCTCACCCTCGCCCTGCCAGCGTGGGGGTACGACCAAGCCGGATGATGCCTCTCCACCGCCCACGAACAGCTGCCAGATCATCTCGCCTCCGGTCGCTGCGGCATCGCCACTCGAGCGTGAGGACCGCCTCGCCGAGGAAATCGCCGCTGCGGGGCAGCAGAACCGCGCGAACCTTGACAATGGCAGGACGGTCTAGGCCAACGACTGCCTCGCCTTCACAAAGAACCTCCTTCATGTGGTCTGGCCTCACATGTTCCACCCGAAGACGTCGGCGTGATACGACGGCACCACGAACCCGTGTGAATTCCTCTAGCTTTACACCACGGGCGTCGAAGTGATAGGAGGAGATGACCGTGTCATGGCTAACTGGTTTCCCCTGTGTCTGAAGGAGGCAGCCAGTACCTGGCTAATGAACCTCCCTGAGGAGTCAATTGACTCATGGGCGGATCTTAGATCCCTCTTCATCTCCAACTTCAAGGGGACCTACGAGTGCCTGCTCACCTACTACGACCTCCGCCAGATACGTCAGCAGCTTGGGGAGACGCTCTTCAAGTTCCTGCAGAGGTTCAGTCGAGTCTGCAACAAGATCCCCAAGATCTTAGACTCCAATGTCATCACTGCTTTCTCCAAGGGTGTGAAGGATGTCAAGATGAGGGAAAAGATCGGGATTAGGGGCAAGACCTCATAACCGCCGTCGAGCTCTTCGTCATGGCGGAGAAGTGCGCCAAGGCCGAGGCAGGGTGGATGTTCAGCCTTGCGGAGGCAGAAATCACTCTTAGGGCTTTAGGTTCATCCAAGGGTAAAGACAAGGGGCCCAAGCGCAAGACTGCCACCATCCTGGCGGTAGAGTGTTGGGGGGATACCCTCGGGTAGGGTCACGCCGGGGTATAAAGGCCGAGTTAGCCGAGGTACGGCCAGGTCAAAGCAAGTGCTGGCCGAGTCACCTCAAGGCAGGCCGAATCACGGAGTAACTCGGACCGGAGGATGTCCGCCTAACTGAGTCCCGGCCGACGTATGTCGTATGCCGGCAGGATTTATGTAACTTGTATGCAAGTACCAGTGTGGCTGGATTAACCAGGCACGATCCGGGTTATATCAGGCTTGCAAGGGAAGGAAGGTATCTCGCTGGTCAAAAGGAGGTCACTATACGCTGGAGCGTGAGCGAAGCGGACAGAGCCTTGGACCACCGAGGCGTGGCTGACAAGGGTGACGTTGCCTGTGTCGGATGACGTTGGCGCCGCAGAGGCTCACGTAGCCTCTGCATGGCTTACGATGGTAAAAAGTGATCCGGTCGGTTTGTTATTTTGGGAAGAGGCATATTCCCTGAAATATGCCTCCACGTATGCCCTAATTGGATACCTAGCCACCCCTATATAAGGAGGGCTAGGGCATCTATATAGAGGGTTGAGCTTTACTTGGTTGATCTTTAGTTGGTCCATGAGAGCTAGCTAGTGGAGAGAGTAAGAGAGTTCCTTCTTCCTCCTCTCCCCAATACAACTCAAGGAGCACTTGTAAACCTTGGATACCTATTGAATACAAAGCATCTGTGTGTGAAATCACCACACTATCCCTCCCTGGATTCCTCTAGTGCATATTGTCCCCACCTTTAGCCTATCCATGGCATCTGTCGTGACACCACCACGACAGTTGGCGCCCACCGTGGGGCATAAGGTGCTAGCAGGAGTGAAGATCCGGACGAGAAACCTCATCTGCACCGACGAACGCATCGTCTCCGGGCTTGTTCATCACTTTGGAGCGCTGGACTTTGTCAGTGATAATGCTGGCTGCTTTGGCAAGCGACCTCTTCCATGCAATGGCCTCTTCGTCAAGCTCGGCACACATAAGATCTACGTCGCTGTTGATGTGTCGTGCGTTCACCCGCGGCACATCATCGAGGGAGGCGAGCCACCCCTTAGTGTGGCTCGCGGGGCGCGTATCACTCGCTCCCCAGACCGTGCCGAGGTGATGATGATGGCGCCTGGCGCTGGCGCGAGCAAGGATTCAGCACCAGATCCGGAGGTAACACCCAAGGCACCAAGGAAAAGTAGAGGTCCTCCACTAGAGAGGCCAGAGAACGTGCTGCAACAGGCAATAGATAGCCTAGAGAGCCCCATAGCACCTGCGGTAGATCTGGCTCAGGCACAGGCCGAGTTAGAGGAGATTAGGCAGAAAATATTAGAGGGTGCGAAAAAGATAGCAGCGGCTTAGCAGTCGTTGAACATGACACTGCATGAGTACGCAAAGGCAAATAAGGTCGATGCTGTGAACTGAAGGGGAGAAACCTCATTAGTGAAATGAACAAAGAGGGTGATACTAGAGTTGAGGAATCGGAGAACATTACATTAGGTGGGCTGCCAATCTGATGCCCCGCAAAGAACCTCGAGCAGCGAGATCACGGTACATCCGAGCTAGAGGGTTTGACGGGTGAAGCCCGGCAAAAACAGCAGGATAGGGTCAATGAGTTAGTTCGGATCACAAACAGACAAAATGAAGAGTTGCTCAGGGCTAATCCGGCAAGGGCTGGGGCCACCAAAGTCGTTCATTCAGCAATAGGTAACCCGGAGAAATCTGCTAGAGTTGTGTCATCACCTCATGGTGGCCCGAGAAGAGAGGAAGTGGTAACCTCGGCGAGGAGAAACAAGCAGATAGTCCCATATGACCCGGCAAGGGCAGGGAAAGGAAAAGAAATTTAGGGAAATGAGGATCGACGAAGTGTGAGCCAAGGTGAAGCTGGCCGAGGTAACCGCGACCAAGGCAATGCCGGTCAGGGAAACACTGTGAACGGCAATGCCGGACAGCATAACTCGGCGGGAGCAGGGCAACCGCAGCAGCGGAATATACCACGGCAAGAGCGAAGTGCCGACCAAGGTATGCAACAGAGAGCAGCTCCACAAGAGCAAGATAGATACAATGATGGTGATTCGGAGATGGTGAACGCAGGGTATCCTAGACCGGACTATCACGTGATAGGGTCAAGATTGGGAAGCAGGAACTTGATGCCTGACGATGCCAGGTTAAAACTGGATCGGCTTTATAGGTCGGAGCAAATTGAGTGTCAAGGTCCTCCGGGTCCGGCGTGTTTTGGGCCCCGGATCATGAAGGAGCCTCCAGTACCTAACTTCCAGCTACCCAGAGGGACAAAAACATATGACGGTAGCACCAAGCCGGAGGATTGGTTGATCAACTACGTGACAGCGGTGAAAATTGCTACAGGCAACTTGAGATGGGCTGTGAGATATGTACCTCAGATGTTGGAGGGGCCAGCAAGGGTGTGGCTAAACAATTTACCACCAGGAAGTATCAACTGTTGGATTGATTTTGAGGAAATGTTCATCAGTAACTTTTCGAGCATGTATCAGAGGCCGAATAGGCCACAGACCCTAGCGATGTGCAAGCAGAGACCGAATGAGATAGACCGGGAGTTCTTAACCCGTTGGTGCAATGTGTGAAACTCATGTGAGGGCGTGATTGAATCACATGCTATAGCTTGGTTTGCGCAAGGGTGCAGATATGCAAGCATGCTATGGCAGAGGTTACAAAGGGATATGCCAACTACACTGGCAGAAACGATCCGGATTGCTGATTCATACGCCTTGGGTGATCCGACTCAACCCAGGCTTGTGTCAAACGAGTCAAATGAGGAGTACTACTAGCGACATGGAGCCGGGTCATCCCGGCGGAATGATTACCGAGGTAAGAGGAGATATGATAGACCGGATTACAGGTACAGTTTGCAACAAGTTGCTGCTGTAAATCAAGGTCAAGCCGGAGCAGGGAGTAATCAGCGTCAGAAAACTAGAGGGCAACAATGGACTCCAAGAAATGATGGCAAGAAAACTTGGATGCCAGAGCAGAAGAAACAGTGGCAAGAAAAGAAGGACCGTCCGAGGTATACATATGAGTCAATGCTGGATCAGCCGTGCAAATTTCACACGCCAAATCCGAGTAACCCGGCGGGTCACACAACTCGGCAATGTGAGTGGATGAGGAAAATAGAATAAAGTGGTTCGAGGAATGCTCAGGCACCTTGGAACGATCAACCTCGGCAGGAGTCACCCCGGCAGCAATTACTCTCCGGAGCGAACACGCAACAGTTAATGTTGCCACCACCTCCGCCGAGGTATGAAAACCATGAGAGAAGGGATGCAGTGCATCAGGTGGAAAACCAACATCAACCAGATCAAAGGTACCCCGGAAATGAGGGGAGAAATGAATACAGAGAGCATCACCAGAGTTATTGTGTGTTTACCACAGAGGAAACAGATAGAAAGAGTTTGCAGCGCCGACATATGGAAGTGAATGCAGTTATGCCAGCAGTGACGAGGTATATGCCTTGGTCGGATCGGGAAATCACGTGGAATATCAAGGACCATCCCAAGCTCATGCCTAGCCCTGGTTCGTATGCATTGGTGCTGGACCCAACGTTCATCGGGCCAAATATCAATGTGAGATTTTCTAAGGTGCTGATTAACAATGGCAGCAGCATCAATATTATGTACGGGGATACAATGCGCAAGTTGGGTATCTCGAAGAACATGCTCCAGGACACAAGGACAACTTTCCATGGAATTGTGCCAGGTATTTCCTACAAACCCATTGGCAAAGTCCGGGTAGACGTATTGTTCGGCACACGAGATAACTGCCGAACTGAGAACTTGGAGTTTGAGGTTGTGAACTTAGAAAGCGCATATCACACGTTACTCGGCAGGCCTGCCCTGAACAAATTCATGGCAAGTTGTCACATCAGTTACCTGAAGATGAAGTTGCCCGGGCCAAATGGAGTGATTACTATAGCGGGAGATTTCCGACGTTCCATTGAATGTGCGTCAGCCGGGTCTAACCTGGCCGAGTCACTCGTGATTGCACAAGAGAAAAGAAAGATCCGGGAGGTGGCGGCATTGGCTAAATCCACTCAGCAGTATATGTCGGTGCTGAGTAACCCGCATGGAAGTGTTTCATTTCAAGCAACGAAAGATACAAAGAAGGTGCATGTTGATGATCTGTTCCTAGAGCGCACCGTAACATTTGGTTCCGGGTTAAATGACAAATAGGAAAGCAAGCTCGTCAACTTCCTCCGTGAGAATCGGGATATCTTTGTTTGGTCCACACAGGACTTGCAAGGTGTGCCGAGGGAGTTGGCCGAGCACTCTTTGAATGTGAGACCCAGAGCAAAGCCGGTGAAGCAACCTCTCCGCCGCTTCGCCGAAGATAGGAGAAAAGTCATTGGAGATGAGATAGCTCGGCTCCTAGCAGCTGGGTTTATCATGGAAGTGCTTTACCCAGATTGGCTATCTAATCCGGTGCTGGTGGAAAAGAAGAAAGATGATCTGAATGTGGCAGTGGTTTGGCGTATGTGCATCGATTACACGAACCTGAATAAGGCGTGCCCAAAAGATCCATTCCCACTGCCGAGGATAGATCAAGTCATAGATTCTACTGCTGGGTGTGAACTTTTGTCATTCATAGATGCATATTCTGGTTTCCACCAGATACCTCTGAACCCGAATGATCAAATAAAGACTGCGTTTATTACCCCGTATGGGGCTTATTGCTATCGCACCATTCCTTTTGGTTTATGTAATGCAGGGGCAACGTACCAAAGATGTATGCAAAAATGTTTGCACGGCCAAATTGGCCGAAATGTGCAAGTATATGTGGATGATGTGGTTATAAAAACCAAGGAAAGCAAAACGCTCCTTGATGATATCAGGCAAACGTTCGCGATCCTGAGAAGATTCCGAATGAAGCTTAACCCGGAGAAATGTACCTTCGGTGTCCCGGCTAGAAAATTACTCGGATTTCTTGTCTCCAGCCGAGGTATCGAAGTTAACCCAACTAAATTCCGAGCCATAGAGCGAATGGAACTGCCGAAATGTCTTAACGATGTCCAGAAGTTCACTGGCTGTCTGGCATCCTTAAGTCGGTTTATATGTCGGATGGGAGAAAAGGCATTGCCTCTCTATCAACTAATGAAAAAATCCGACAAATTCGTATGGACGCCGCAGGCCAATGAAGCCTTCATCCAGCTAAAGAAAATGTTAGCCACTGCACCAGTATTAGCCTCTCCACTATCAAAAGAGCCAATGTTGCTCTACGTAGCCGCAACCAACCGAGTTGTAAGTGCAGTGATAGTGGTAGAGCGCGACAAAGAGGGTAAGTCGGTGCAACAGCCAGTCTATTACCTGAGCGAGGTATTATCAGCATCAAAGCAGAACTATCCTCACTATCAGAAAATGGCATATGGTGTATATATGGCAGCAAAAAAGCTGAAGCACTATTTTGAAGAACACCCCATCAAAGTGATATGTGCAGCCCCCATATCTGAGATAATGGAAAATAAGGATGCAAGCGGCCGGATCGCAAAATGGGCAATTGAACTAGCCCCTTATGCTCCACAATTTGACAGAAGAGATGCGATCAAGTCTCAAGCAGTAGCTGACTTTTTCATGGATTGGGCCGAGATGCAGTACGAGCCACCATTGCCAGATCCGAACTATTGGAGAATGCACTTTTACGGATCAAAAACGAAAACCGGGTTAGGTGCCGGAGTTGTGCTTACTTCTCCCAAGAGAGATCAGCTGAAGTATGTGCTACAGATCCATTTCGCGGCATCAAATAATGTTGCAGAATATGAAGCACTTGTGCTTGGGCTCAAAGTGGCAAAAGAAGTTGGAATACGTCGGATCCAGTTCTTCGGTGACTCGGATCTGGTGGTTCAACAAGTCTTAGGGAAATGGGATGCTTTGGATGCAAACATGGCATCGTACAAATTTCATGTGCAGAAAATATCAGGGTACTTCGAGGGATGCGAATTTCATCACATACCTCGGGTGGAAAATGAGGCTGCCAACGTATTATCGAAGCTTGGATCAACCCGACAAGCAATTCCGCCAGGAATAGCGCTAGAGCACCTCAGAAAACCATCTATCAGGCCATCCCCGGAATCAGACTCAATTTTTATCCTGGCAGATCCGGAGCCCGGAGCTGTACCCATGGACATTGATGTGGGAAGTGATTCGGGAAACCCGGGGACTACTACGCAGAACCCGAGGACTGTGCAGCGCGACCCGGCCAAGGTTATGTCGGTGGATCAAATGGAAATAGATGAGGATGTGTTTCCGGTGCGAGCTATACCAGCTTGGTCACTTCCCATATTTCAATTCCTGAAGGATGGAACTTTGCCCAGTGAAGAGGTGCTTTCCAGGAAAATTCAGAGGCGCACGAAGGCGTACACAATTATCAATGCCGAACTATACAAGAGAAGTGTCATAAACGTCCTCCAACGATGTGTTGACCCGGAAGAAGGGCTTGACATCCTCCAGGATATACATCAAGGGGAATGTGGGCATCACGCCTCATCCAGAGCTTTAGTGGCAAAAGCTTTCCGACATGGATTCTATTGGCCAAGTGCCTTAGAACAAGCAGAAGATCTAGTAAGAAAATGCAATGGTTGTCAGAGGTATGCAACCAAGACACATATGCCAATATCGGAGCTCAAGACCATACCAATTACCTGGCCATTTGTTGTATGGTGTTTGGATATGGTTGGCCCGTTTAAACCAGCAAGAAGGAACATGACCCACATCTTAGTCATGGTTGACAAATTTACAAAATGGATTGAAGTGAAACCAATAAGAAAATGTGATGGAGCTACCGCCGTGACATTCCTCAAAGATATCATCTTGAGATACGGCTATCCTCACAGTATTATAACAGATAATGGCACAAATTTTGCTGAAGGAGCATTTGCGTGATTCTGCCGAGATAAGAAGATCCGGCTGGACGTTGCATCGGTAGCCCACCCTGCATCGAACGGAAAAGTGGAGAGATCCAACGGATTAGTATTATTCGGGATAAAACCCCGGCTCATTGAGCCGCTGCAAAGATCAGCAGGGTGCTGGATAGAAGAACTACCAGCGGTACTGTAGAGTTTAAGAACAACTCTAAATCGATCAACAGGCTATACGCCATTCTTTCTAGTATATGGGGCAAAAGCTGTATTACCAGCCGACATAGAGCATGATTCGCCTAGGGTCACCTAATACACAGAAGCCGAAGTGCAAGAAGCCCGGAAAAATGATGTTGATCTGCTGGAAGAAGCAAGAGAATTGGCATTGTCCAGATCCACCATATATCAGCAAAATCTCCGACGCTATCATAGCCGGAAAGTAAACCCCTGAATCTTCCGGGAAGGTGATCTGGTACTCCGGTTGGTACAACGTACTGCTGGCATGCATAAGTTATCCCCCCCATGGGAAGGGCCATTCATTGTGAGCAAACATTGCACAATGACTCGTACTATCTCATCGATGCAAAACCACAGGAGAAGAACAAGGCGGACAGGTCCGGCGAGGAATCTAAACATCCATGGAATGTAGCTCTACTTCGCCCGTTCTACACTTAGCAAAGAAGTGTGTGTATCCGAGTCTCTCATACGTCGGTATGTATGCCGGCAATGAGTTTATCAATGAAATCGTGGCACCTCGAGCAGTAACTCGGGGACTGCCTTAATAATATTTGTTGTCTTCTGTACTTGTTATTTATTTTTATGTTGGCTAGTTTAAGTTGCTTCTTCCTAAACCAGATTAGTAGTGTGTGAGCACCAAAACCTCAACTCTTCGACTTGCTGCTGTCCAACAAGATTTGGCTTCATGGCAAGCAAGAGAACAAGTTTGGAATTGCGTAGCACACGAAAAATGACTAAGGAAAAGAACGTAATCGAGCCGACATTTGTTATTTCGACTAACTTTATGTTTACCCTATTTTTACTATGCTGAATTATTTTGAGTTGGTCCTAAAGTTTCCAAGTATTGTTAAGTCAGTTTTTGAAACTCGGACTCGTAAGTCATAAAACCGAATCAGGGTAGACACGAGCCGAGCCAGGAAATTGGAGAAACAAGAAAATGAAACTCGGGGACTACGCCCAAGTTAATCTGGCACGAGCAACTTAGTAGCAAAATATAACTTGTGTGCTTAATACATTTGCACCCGGCATACCGGGGATCTGATAAACTTCAAAGTATTTGTTGGTGATCAAGGAGCAGCAGGAGGAGGTAACTCGGCGCCATCAGGTGGAACTCCAGCCTCGGCTTCAGCATCATCTTCATTTTCTTCGACGTCCGAGGCTTCGTCCTCTTCCTCCTCACCCGAATCACCTTCAACATATTCGTCGTCAATGGCTTCGAGAAAGCTTGGTCCCTTGTTCCATTGATGGATGGGGGCAAACTGAATGACGCTATGGGTGCAAGCCTTGCGCCGAGCTATCCAATCCGGATCATTGGACCACCTTGATCTGGTGCGCATGCGCTCGAGAAGATTCAGATTTATTTTTTCATACCATGTGAGCATGTAGTGGAGGACGGTTTTAGCTCCGGCGCGCCCGGTGGATTCCCTCCAGAGGTCAAGCAGGTGGAGCGCCTTGAGCTTTTTCATCTCTGCCTTGAGCTTGGCAATCTCATCATCTTTGGTCCAGAGGAGGGCGAGCTCATCATCTTTCTTCTTGAGTTCGGCCTGATGCTGCCCTGCTTGTTCGAGAAAATGCAGCATCATGTCAGGCATGGGCACACTATCTTCAAGAGATGCTGAAACAGTTTGTTGACCCGGCAAAGCCGAGGTATGAATATTTGTTGAGCCAAGAAGAAAAGGACAAAGAACGCAGAAGAAGATTAAGCAAAAATGACTTACCTTTTATTTGGTCCAAGTTCTTCCTCATGATGGTGTTTTCGGCTTCCACTTCAGCTTCCCAATCCGAATAACAGATTAGTTTGGCAGGAAAAGACAAAGAAAGATGGGAAAAATTCTAAGGAGAAAACTTACCCCTTTTCTCGAACTCAGCGAGAAGCGTAGAATGCTTCGAGCGCAGTGCCTTATGTGGGTCCAGGAGGCGCTGAAACTCAGCGCTCCGGCGATTGGTAGTCACCTGAAAAGAGCAAGGATAGCTTAGTCATGTGCATATTCAAAGTGTACAAGATCCGGGCCAAGTGGAACTTAACTCGGCTCTAGGTGTGTGCATATTCGAAGTGTACAAGATCCGGGCCAAGTGGAACTTAACCCGGCTCTAGGTGTGTGCATATTCGAAGTGTACAAGATCCGGGCCAAGTGGAACTTAACCCGGCTCTAGATGTGTGCATATTCGAAGTGTACAAGATCTGGGCCAAGTGGAACTTAACCCGGCTCTAGGTGTGTGCATATTCGAAGTTACTAAGGAGCTACGCTAGTTCTCTAAGGAGCATCCGGCCGAGTAACAAGTTACTCCCCCGGAGGCTCGGGGACTAATGGTTATATCACTAAGCACTAGTGCATGTTAAAGAAAAGATAAGGCAGCGTACCTCCATCATCCGGCCGGCAAGGTTGATAGCCTTGGCAGCTGTGTTCATCTGTGCAGCAAACTCGGCAGGGCCAAATTTCTCCGGGAGATCGTCATTATGGACGAACTCTGTGTTGTTCCAGTTATTGACGAACTCGATCAAGGCCGGAGGATAGCGCTCTCCGCTAAGCATATGGGGCGCAATTAAACCCTTGGCATGGGCCTCCCTCCTCTCAACTTGGGCAACAGCGGGACTGGTGTGCAATGCAAGTTGCGTGCTAGCTGGCCTGGGGGAGACGTCCTTCTTCGGGGGAGTTTCCTTCGGTAGCATGGACGCGAGTGTACGCTATCCAGCCTCGATAGATGCTGCCCTGGCGGCGTCAGAAGTTTTCTTGCCCTTAGGCTGCTGTTGAGAAGTTGAGGTTTGAGCCGCGGATTTGCTCGTGGGCGCGGCCTTGGTGCTAACCGGGCCTTCTCGTCGAGTCTTGGAAAACTCGGACGAGGCGGAGGGAGTTGGTGCTGCTGCTAGAACTGGTGCTGCTGTTGGTACTTGTGCTGCTGGTGGTGGTGCTGGCGCTGATGCTGGTGCTGGTGCTGGTGCTGGTCTTGGCGGGGGTGCTGTGGGTACCTCGGTGGTGGCTAGTTGCGGCTGAGCCGAAGAGGAGCTAGGAGCAACCGCTGCCTCGGCATAACCACTTCCCCTGCTCCGAGGTTGCCCTCCTCTGGACGAGGTGGGCTAGAACTCGAGGCAGCCGCTAAACCCCCCTGAATGGGGCTCAACGGGCGTGAATCGTCGCCACGAGGGGGAGAAGGGCTATGCCAGAGGGGCGAAGCGATGCTGGATCCGCTCTGAGGAACCTCCACCATAGCTCTGCCGAATCAAATGACGAATAATAAGTTACAACAGAAGAAAAGCATGAAACAAAGGACTAGACAAAGAGAAAATGACTTACTCATCAGAAGTCAAGGGCTCCTTGGGCTTCCGAGCTCTCCGAGCTGTGGCCTTAGTCGTAGGCTTGGTGGCATCTTTGTCAGCGGACTTATTTCGCCACTTGGTTGGCTTAGAAGTTCCGAAAGAAGAAGCAGAAGCAGCTCCCCTTTTCTTTGACGCGGCCGGGACAGGCTCGCCCGTGGCGAGAGGAGGATCTTCATGGATCTGCCCACTCGGGTTAGCTGATGCCGGAAAGGCGTAAGAAAGGGGGACAGCGTCAAATGCTTCCATCACCTCAACATCGGAATCATCCTCATCATCAGGCCAATCTCTTAAGGAAGAGAAGTTACCGGTGGGTCGCTTGGTCGCATCAGGGAATGGCAGGAACATTTCCTGATCCGGCTCCTCCTCGTCGAGAGCATCTCGATCCTTCGCCCATTTGGTAGAAGGCTCGGTGACATCCTCAAGGGTTTGCTGAAGAAACAACTAAGAAGAAAACACAAAGGAATCAAACAAACAACAAGTTCCGACATATGATATAACTCGGAAAAAGATTAGATCACGAGATTTACCGTAGGAGGAAGCCTGTCTCGGCAGAAATGTTCAATTCCCCACTCCCAATCACCGGAGAAGTTTTTGTCAGTTGTGAAGAGGGCCTTGACCTGGCGGAATATCTCGGTATTGCTCAGTTCAAATGAGGAAGTCCGGTTGGGGTCAAGTCGCCAGCTCATATGGCACAGCTCGTGTGTGCGTTTCTGGAGAGGGGAGATTCGGCTGCGGACGAAGGTGATCATGGCATACTCGTTGCGCAGGCCCGCGTCCTTCAGCTCCTAAAACCGTTTGTTGACTTGATTCGCCAAGAAAGTGGGTTTCTTGGAGATCCGGTCCCACAAATCCGGATTAGGAGGACCCGGAACGTAGGGGCGCAGCCGGATCAGATCTTCATTTGTGCCATTTCTAACATAGAAGAAGGTTCGGGCCCAGCCCTTGCACGAGTCAAGCCCCGTGACCCGGGGAAAGATGGATTGTTTCCGGGGAGAAATAGAAGTTGCACTGAACTGCGTAAGATGTTTGTCCTCCAAGTCAAGCTCCTTATTTGGAATCACGTTCCTTCGTAGACCGAAGAAACGGATCCAGAGCTCCTTAGTGGGCCACAATCCGACGTACCCCTCTATGGTGGAGGCAAAGGAAGAAAGGGATGTGATGGCGTTCGCCGGAAGGTGGTGCGGTTGATGTTCATAGATGTTGAGGAAATCATGGAAAAAATCGCTAACGGGAGGCCGAACCCGCGCTGGAAGTGGGAGAGGAACACTACGAACTCACCCGGATTGGGTGAGGGAGCGAGCTTCTCGGCGGCGAGACGGGCAACCACGCCCTCTGGGATGAGGCGCGTGCGGTAGAGCCAGTCGAGGTCGTCCTGGCACACCCAGGAGCCAGCCCAGGCGCCGCGTTCGTCGTTCTCCGCCTCCTCCTCCATCTCTGCCTCCACGACGGTGAGCTCCTCTTCGGTCATGTCCAAATCGCTGCCCTCACTGGCCCTATCGGAGGTGGGCGGTGGAGATGCGAGGCGGCGTGGTAAGGAGGTGCAAAGAAGCAGTGCGGCGGCCTTTGCTAAGCAGTGTGGCAGCGGCAACCTTGTCGCTAGGAGGAAGAACGAGAAGAAGAGGCAGAGGGGCGCGAGAATGGGGAAAAATACCAAGGGGCGCGCCCCTCCCCTATTTAACCACGCCCCAGCTGAGGTAATGGGATCGTGCGGTGTGGCAAGGCCACACGGTGTGGCCGTGTATTTGTCGGGTCAGCCAATCAGAGGCGAGCCACAGGAAGGGCCACAGGGCATAGAGGATCCCACGACGTGACATGGTGATACAGTTAACGAGGAGACAGACACGACGTGACGCGTGCAACAGTAACACCTGACATTAACTGCAGCAGTAACTGGTGCAGGCCCTTAAAATGAGGCAAAATAATGATTACCCTCCACGTGGGACGTGGGGAAGCGTACGAGAGAAGGAAGGATAACCCGGATAACCAAAGGGTGACCCAGCCAGCGAGTGAAGACTCGGAATGTGCCAAGGGAAAGTTAGCCTGTGGAATCCGGACTATGAGATAACTCGGAAAAAGGAGCAAAAGGTTCGAAAAGTTGAACCTGCCGTGGCCTTAGCAGCTGGAGCTGCTAAGACCACACCAGCTTCGGGGACTAATGTTGGGGGGATACCCTCGGGTAGGGTCACACCGGGGTATAAAGGCCGAGTTAGCCGAGGTACGGCAAGGTCAAAGCAAGTGCTGGCCGAGTCACCTTAAGGCAGGCCGAATCACGGAGTAACTCAGACCGGAGGATGTCCGCCTAACTGAGTCCCGGCCGACGTATGTCGTATGCCGGCAGGATTTATGTAACTTGTATGCAGGTACCAGTGTGGCCGGATTAACCAGGCACGATCCAGGTTATATCAGGCTTGCAAGAGAAGGAAGGTATCTTGCTGGTCAATAGGAGGTCACTGTACGCTAGAGCGTGAGCGAAGCGGACAGAGGCTAGGACCACCGAGGCATGGCCGATAAGGGTGACGCTGCCTGTGTCGGATGACGCTGGCTCCGCAGAGGCTCATGTAGCCTCTGCATGGCTTATGATGGCAAAAAGTGATCCGGTCGGTTTGTTATTTTGGGAAGAGGCATATTCCCTGGAATATGCCTCCACGTATGCCCTAATTAGATACCTAGCCACCCCTATATAAGGAGGGCTAGGGCATCTGTAGAGAGGGTTGAGCTTTACTTGGTTGATCTTTAGTTGGTCCATGAGAGCTAGCTAGTGGAGAGAGTAAGAGAGTTCCTTCTTCCTCCTCTCCCCAATACAGCTCAAGAAGCACTTGTAAACCTTGGATACCTATTGAATACAAAGCATATGTGTGTGGAATCACCACACTATCCCTCCCTGGATTCCTCTAGTGCATATTGTCCCCACCTTTAGCCTATCCATGGCATCTGCCGTGACACCACCACGACACAGAGCCGGATCGAAAGAGACCCCGCGAGGGGGCTAGCAAGCGAGAGCGGGACGACAGCTCGTACTGCCACTTCCACAAGAATCCAGCCACCCCACTGACGTCCACTACAAGCTCAAGAAACTCTGTGACCTGCGCAACAGCCAGAGAAAGGGAAGGTCGGGAGGCGAGCGAGGCGGCCAATGTGGGGGCAACCAAGGAAGAAACTACCGGAACGACAAATCCGGCGGGCGTGATGCCCCTCCGGCGGGCCACCAAGCCAATGTTGCACAACCGCATCCGCACCCACAGGAGCAAGGACGCACCGACGATCCTAGGGCTACCAGGTTCCACAAGGTGCTATAGCCTGCATCCTTGGTGCCTTGCAAGCCCCTATATCCAACCGACACTTCAAGATACTCACTCACGAGATCGCAGCCGCCAGACCAGGAATCCCCTCGCCGAAGCTCAAATGGTCCTAGTGCGCCATCACCTTCAACGCAAGTGAGCACCCCGTCTCCACCAGGACTCTGGGCACACTCCCCCTAATCTGCACCCCTACCATCAACAACATCACGGTTGCAAAGACCCTCATCAACGGAGGCACGGGCCTAAACATGATCTCCACCGAGACTTTTGCCTAGCTGCAAGTGCCTTACGATAGGCTGATGCCGACCATGCCGTTCTCCAGGGTGACTAGCGGATCCAGCATATCCATCGGGCAGGTGCACCTCTCCATCATGTTCGGAACGCGCGACAACTAACGCACCGAACTCGTCCACTTCAATGTGGCGCACATCAACCTTCCGTACAACGTCATCCTCGGCTACCCTGCGCTGGCTAAGTTCATGGCCACCACTCACCATGCCTATAACATGCTCAAAATGTGTGGCGGTAGCGGCTGAGTCATCATAGTCCGTTGCAACAAGGTGGAGCCTTACGCTCCCTGGAGCACACCTACAAGACCACTGCCGCCACCTATCCTGAGGATGTGGACGCCCTGGACTACGTCGGAGGCTCCACCAGGAGGAAGTAGATGATGGCCCAGGAAAACGCCATGGCAAAGAGGACAGTAGGCGTGTTGTTCCCGCCTCGCGAGGGGTCGAGCCTGACCGGTGCCTGCGACCTCAAGAGGGGATCGGGAGCTTCCCCGCCCATCCTCGCGAGGGATGAGGTATCTCCTGAGGTTGGTGACGATGCGGGGGCTCCGAAATTCCCCATGGACTATACCCAGTGTGTGCACATCTCATGTTGCCCTAACGGCGGTAGCTAAGCGGTTAGATGAGCCAGCAGGCCGAGCTGCTGGAAGGTGGACAGACGTCTCTGAATGGTGCACCTGACTCCGCGACTTTTTGAAGGTGAACCCCGAAAAACCCTCACCCTTGCGGTTTTGCCTCTCGTTAGACCCCGTGCGAGCTGTGGTGGCGTTTGTAATAAGCCTGTACTATTGGTGCTTCCTTGGATTTTGTGCTATGCGCATGTTTGGCTATTTGGTTTTTTCTTCGAAAAACCGCACCACCAGATTTCCCTCACACGCTCCACGAGAGCAGGGACTAGGGGCGGTACCCTTCACTGGGCCATCTCCCTGTCTACATCAGGGCCTAATGTGTCGAGCTTTGAACTCGCGAGATAGTCCTGGCCATGAGTTACCTCGTCACACGGCTCCTGGTGCCTAAGATCCTCGTGCGGCGCGTGTATAGGCCTCTGACGGTGGGTGCTCTTTCCCTACGGACCTCTCCTGGTAAGGTCTAAAGGGCACCTCGTTAGGACCTAAAGTGTCGAGCTCTGAACTCTACGGCCTGTCCCTCAGCCGTGAGTTACCTCACCCACGGTTTCTGACCTCATTTTTATCTTTGCGACAACTCATGAGGCCCTGTTCCTCTACAGCCCAAGATCGTCAGGACCTAAAGTGTCGAGCTCTGAACTCCACGGCCCGTTCCTCGGCCACGAGTTACCTCACCCACAGTTCCTGACCTCGTTTTTATGTTTGTGACGGATCATGAGGCCATGTTCCTCTACAACCCGAGTTTGTCAGGAACTAAAGCGTTGAGCTCCAAACTCCATGACCCGTTCCTCGGCTGTGAGTTACCTCTCCCACGGTTCCTGACCTAGTTTTTATCTTTGCGACGGCTCATGAGGCCCTGTTCCTCCGTAGCCCGAGCTCATCAGAACCTAAAGCATCGAGCTCTGAACTCCACGGCCCATTCCTCGGCCAAGAGTTACCTCACCCATGGTTCCTGACCTTGTTTTTATCTTTGCGATGGCTCATGAGGCCCTATTCCTCCGCAGCTCGAGCTCGTCAGGACCTAAAGTGTCGAGCTTTGAACTCAACAGCCCATTTCTCGGCTGTGAGATACCTCACCCACGGTTACTAACCTTGTTTTTATCCTCGCAACGACTCATGAGGCCATGCCCCTCCGCAGCCCGAGTTCGTCAGGACCTAAAGTGTTGGGCTCTGAACTCCACAGCCCGCTGTCGGCCGTGAGTTACCTCACCCCCGGTCCCTGACATTCGTGAAAAACTCTCGGCACGGGGGATGGAAGGAAAAACACCTAATCCTACGATTTCTCATCGAGAGGCTTACAGGGTGACCCTGGAGACACCCTATTCAATGGTTAAACTTCATAGGGCCAAAAAACGTGGGCTCTAAACTTATAAACATAGATTGGGGTTATTTACCTCACCTGTGGTTCATCCCCATGAGAGGCGCCCGAGAAGGGCATGCGAGCCTCACGAGGCCGCGCCTCCTCTCAAGGGGGTAGGCTCCAGAAGTTAACATAAGACCCCTCCTCAAGGGTACGTGTTGGGGCCTCTCCTCGAGAGAACCCTTGAATCTGCTGCAATCGACGAGCCATGACAAGCCACCTGGACACCCCGAGGCCCGATAACCTGGGATATCTTCTGCGAGGACAGAGTCCTACCCTCGTGAGGCGCTAGAAGTCGTGCGGTCCTAATAAAACACGGTCCACGCATGACAGCTCGGCTCATTCGCTAGAAGGAACCCCGCTAGCTGCACGCTGCGAATATCATTCTTAGGAATCACCTCCACAAGCATTATGCCTACAACCTCGCCTCACAAGGGCGTCGTCCTAGGACGTGTAACCCCTCGACGGACATGTTTGATGCCTCTATAGGACCGTCCCTGCAGAGGGAAGGTGCAAACCGTCATCACGGACCTCGACAAGAGGGAGCTACGTCATGAACATGCGACAAATTCCGGGCACAACAAAAACAAACAAAAGGAGGCAAAACATAACAAGGACCTTCACCGGGAAGTTCATCCTAAAGTCGTAATTACAAAGGCATAAGGAGCCGATGACTGCTTCGGCATCACACCTCTAGGGACCAAGCCCTCAACATCCTAGCAGCACCATGGTGGCCAGGCCTATTGGGTGGACCATAGGTGAGGATGATCGTCGATGCGACACTGATGCATGTCGAACACCAAGATGGAGAAGTCCACATTGCCAGCATACCAAAATCGCAGCGCAAAGCCGCGCTGGATGCGGTGCTCGGAGAGGAAGCGCCGCCAGCCGTCAGAGAGGAACTTATCGCCTCCCGAGATGGTCGTGATTCTCACCTCCCAATTCTCGCGCCCCCCAGAGTGGCGTAGCTGCGCCGCGTTCGGGAGGTCATGTGCGGTCCAGCGCACGAATCGCTTGGGGAGTGAAGGAGTTATGCCCTAGAGGCGAATAATAAAGTGTATTATTTGATATATCTTCTATATGTTCATAATACGTTTCATACTATGATATAGCTGTGTTAATATGAAACGTTAATACACGTGTGGTATGTAAACAAACCGTGTCTCTAGTTACCTCTAGCGAACTAGTTCATTGGTCATGAGGATGGTCTAGGTTTCAAGATCATGGGTATTTATGCCAATTGACAATGGAGTCATGTTATTAGTTGAATAACATGATAGACAAACATCCGACGGTTATATCTTGAATGAGATCTAGTTACAAAGTTCACCATTGATGATAAAACACAGAGAACCTCACAACCTGATCCTTTGACTGTGAGGTAATGCAAATCACCATTTCGGAGGAAGCTTAGATGGTTATCAAGAATCTTCTTGTAACAGGGTGATCAAAAAGGTGCCACTCAGGTTTTCCAAAGGGATGCATAGAGGAGTACATATCAAGACCAAGATTTGTCTAATCCATGTAACGAATAGATACATGTGGCCACCTCGGTGACGTTGCATTAATGAAGCTTGCAAGCATGTGACTTGGTCACGGAATGCAACGACATGAGAACGAGTAAACAAGTTCATTGGTAACGAGACCGAACTAAGGTATGGGGATACCGAAGATCAAGCCTTGAATGAATTAGGTATCATATGACAAAGGGAATGGGAACCGACTATCTCACGGTTCGAGCGATTAAATTCGTGAAACGCACAGGGGTAACATGGCCATCCAGGTCCCTCTGTTGATCATTGATGTGAGAGTAGTCTCGATCATGTCTGGTGTGTTTCTGAACCGAAGGATATCACTCTTAAGGGTAGGGATGCTTAGGGTAGATGAGGTATCGTAAGAGAAATAGAGAAAGATAAACCGGAATAGTTCCAGGTAACATCCGATGAAGATCGGAAGGGGTCCGGAAGGTGTTCCGGAGTGAAAGAATAATATAATATGTGTATTTGAATGTTAATTGAAGAATTAATATTAAATATATATTTTATTTTATTATTAAAGGCTTCATAATGCTAATGGGCCTCACCCGAAGGGAGGCCCAATAGGGCATGGCGCCTAGGGAGAGGGGGCCAACCGACCTGGGCTTGGTGGACCGCCCCAGTGGGGCCCACCTAGGGTCGGCGGCTACCCCTAGGTGGCCGGCAGGTGTGGGGATTATTCCCACACCGCCTGGCCCCTGGGTGGTACGACCCCCTCCCACTATATATAGGGGTCTCCCTCCCCCTTTGGAATCATCCCATTCCCTCTCATTCTCTCTCTCATCCATTGAGGGCTTCTCCATAATATTGGAGAGGACCTTGTGAGTGAGTTCTCCACCTTCACACCATCGTCGTGTGATCAGTGATCTAGCATCTACTTCTTCTGATGCTCGGCTGGATCAGATCCGGTTGACGTCTCCTACACCGGACGTGTGACGAACTTCGGAGACACCACACTTGGGGTGCTGCTCGTCTTCATCAATATACGCCTTCCTGCGTAAGGCGTGCCTCGGTCTTCAAAGGTATGAATATTGTCTCTCTCCTTCGTTACTTATGTCTACATAGTATAGATCCTGGTATTTGTGTTCGAGTAGATAGAATTTTTTTGTTTTCTGCTACGGAACCCTTCAGGGAGCTCCACCCTGAAGAACCAGTCCAAGCCGTCGAGGACGACGATGAAGTCGATGACCCTTTCGGACTCAGGGTGATCTATGATCTTGATAACCACGGGAGCAAGGGCCGCTAGAGCCGGGGCCTCGGCAGCAGCGGGGGTGTGCGGGCTAGATCCAGCCTCGGGCCTACCACCACGCCCTCTGTGGTGACCCCTGCCACTCCCACGAGGGCGGCCGCGTCCATGCTTGGCGGGAGTCTCTCCCGAGGCTACGCTCGTCTCCACCGGTGCAATTATGGCAAGAGCTGTGCCAAGTCCACCACGCCCCCTCGGCCACTACCGCAGCTTCGAGCACAACCGCGCTTCACCGGTGGAGCCTCTACTCCCTCGGCCAGCACAACTTTGCCTTTCTCCTCAGCCGAGAAGCGAGAGGGTGCCATGGAGAGGGGGAGAGGTCTTCGACTCAAGAGTTCAAGAGAGGAAGGGAGAAGGCAGCAGAGTGGGAGCAAAAAGATTCCTTCCCCACCTTTAACTGCGCTAGCCGAAAAGACGTATCGCTCTGCCACATACACGGTATTAACTGCAAGGCCCCATGCACCGTCACATCATGGGAACAACTCCTAGAGCCCGAACAGTGTGGTCCAGATCTACAAACGAGAGCTCATGGCCGGTTGGGCTTCATGGCCAGGATTCGAGTAGGCCGGGTCTTTGTTGACCAAATGAGCGCAGGGGCCCGTCCATTGTCTGAGACCTCTTGCCCCTTTGGGACCATGGGGGCACATGCAGGCCAAGCGCCCGGGGGCTACTGTCGGAGCCCTGGCATCCGGTGTGCCACGTCCCCGTGTTGGACGTGCCCTGCAGCCTAGGAGTCCTCGACCTCTAGAGGTGGGATGCCTCTTGAAGGTACCAAACCGAGTGGGCATCGTGAGGCATCCTCCTAAGGGAGAATTCCACGGCATCACGTAACGTCCTTGACCCTCGGATACCCCCGGGTGCATACAGGGCAGAACAGTAACTACACTACAGGGAGCACGGACTACAACCCCGACAACAAGTACAGGACTTTCGCAGCGTCAACTGCCTTGGAAAATAAGACCCGGTCCACCCTCCTTTCACAGGGTAGGGACAAGTCATCTCGTGGCAAGAGGCTCCCCCAATACCCGATCTGGTGAAAAGGAGGAAAAAGCAGAGAGCACCGGATGAAGACAAGTGACGTTGACAAAGGACACTTTACAAGAGGATGGAGTGGAGCACAGCGAGCTGGACCAAGTCCATGTAAAGTAGTCTCCTAGACCAGGATCATGAGGGGTGGAACTATGGGCACCCTTCCCGCTCATGAACCGGGGAAGAGGCCCAACGCTGCCCTATATAAGGAGCCCTTCTCCTACCTTGCAAGGGATGGATCCAAGAGATCTAAAACCCTAGACTTTCATCCACCATTGTAACCTCGCGAGGCAAGCGAGCAATACAACCAAGCAGGAGTAGGGGCTTTACCTCCTCACGAGGGTCCTGAAGTTGGTAAAAAACCCAGCATCAACTCTTTGTCGTGCATCCGCTCCGTTGCTGTAGCCATCACCGGTCTCCTTTAGAATTGCGAGTTCAGTCCCCTCACAAACCAAGGGATCATTGGACCCTATATCCTTCTCGGGACAAATCTTCGACAAACGACGGCCCAGGAAGCTGGCGACTCTGAGCTACTTGGGGGGCTGGGCCCTGTGACGACCCACGATGAGGCGGTGCCAGTGGAGGCATCTAGTGGGCTGGTGCCCCATGGCGCTCGTCTGGCAGCCAAGGAGGGGCAGCCGGGCCCTGCTGGCAGACCGGACATAGTGGAGCTTCGCTCGGGGGATGACCTGACCTAGGCGGGGTCGGGCTCATCATCCTCTGCTGCAGGCGTGTAGCACTTGGTGGTTAGGACTATGTCTCACATGAGCTCACGTCTTGGAGTTGACACCCTTGGGGCATCATCTACCGATGAGGACCCTCTGGTCAAGGCCATGCGAAAGAAGGCGGAGAAGAATCTTGACTCGCGGGTATAATGAACTTTGAAAATCCTTTCTTTATTTTTCCAACCCATCTATTGTTGATAAGCTGGCCAATGTTGGTGTAAGTATTGGTAGATCTGTAAAGGAAGATAATTTTTCTAGTTTTATTTTGAGACATATGGAGGTTGACCGTTTAATGATTACTCCTAAGGTTTCTGTTGTTCCTGATTCTTCACACATGGAGGAGGAGGAGGAGTTGCATGCCACAGTAGATGGTCAACTCCTCTCTCACCTAGTTGGTTAAGTGTCAGAGGTGCAATTTGATGAGACTATGTTGGGTTCATTATATGAGCTTAAAGCTTCTAGTCGAAAATCAAAGAGCCACAAATCTCGCAAGAGGTCCCGTGTATCCAAATCTCCTATTGTTTCTCAATGAATGGCATGTTCTCAAATAGCAGAGGTCTTTGTTACTTGGCTAAACATTTGTTATTTGCTGATTGTGTGAGAGATCATAAGCTGGATTTTTTTGGTATTTCTAAGACTGGTAGACGTGATTTCTCACAAGCTCAACTCAATTTCCTTTTTGGTGGAGTGGACATTATGTGGGTATCACTTCCGCCGCGTGGTCGATCCGGGGGGATCCTGTTAGGCGCCAGAGATGAGACTATGGAAGTCTTAGCTAGTTTGGCTGGATTTTTTTTATTAAATTCCATATCTATAACAAGGCTGATGATTTTATATGGTCTCTAGTCACTATCTACAGGGTTACCTAGGATGTTTATAAATCTGACTTTTTGCGTGAGTTGGTTAATCTAGCTAAGGACAATCCGTATCCTATACTTATAGGTAGATATTTTTAACTTGCTAAGATTCCATCATGAGAAAAGTCAAGGCCGTTTCGAACATTGGCCTTTCATGTTTAATGTTGTCATAGACAGCTTGGACTTAAGAGAGGTTACTATATTAGGAAGACTGTTCACCTGCGCTAATAGTCTTCTAGAGCCTACATACAAAAACTAGATAGAGTGCTTATGGACACTGAATGGGAAAAATAATTACCTATGGTAATTGTTCACGCTCTAGAGGGTATTCAGCCTTTGTCGGATCATGCTCCATTACTATTATCTGTTGGAACACCACCACAAAAATCCAAACATAGTTTCAAATTTGAACTTGGATGGATGGATCATGATGGTTTCCATGACTTGGTGAAGGCTATTTGGGAGAAACCTGTTAGTGGTTAAATGCCTATACAACGATGGAACAACAGAATGCGTGCCTTACGCAAGTTCCTTCGTGGTTGGCCAGACATACTGCTGGAATTTTTAAAAAAGAGAAAATACGCCTTTCATCTATTATTAACGATTTATAGGCTTCTGCGGAAGTCAGGCTTTTAACTGCACAAGAGATTGAGCTTAAAAACCAATCGAATGAAGAAATTGTCAGACTACTTCGCGAGGAAGAACTCAAATGGTACCAACGCTCTAAAGAGAAATTCATTCTTGAAGGAGGCGCAAATACAAGATACTTCCATGTTGTTGCCAATGGAAAACATAAGAATAAACTTATTCACTCTTTAATTCAGGATGAAGGTACGATTGAGGGTCAGGAGCAACTAAAATATTATATTACTATTACTATTACAAATCCTTGTTTGGGGCACCGCCAGAAAATTCTTTCTTGTTGGATGAGTCCCAAATAATGGATATTCCTCGAGTTTCTGTTGAGGAAAACAACTTTCTAACCGCTCCTTATAGGGAGGAGGAGATCAAGAAATATGTTTTCCAAATGGAACATAACAAAGCACCAGGTCCTGATGACTTTCTAGCGGAATTTTATCAAAAGTTCTAGGAAGTTATCAAGGAGGACCTGATGCATTTGTTTGAGTTTTTGCAAGCTGGTCAGCTAGACCATTTTAGACTCAATTTTGGCAATATAATTTTACTTCCTAAGATTAATAATGCAGAATGTATACAATAGTATCGTCCAATCTGCCTTCTTAACAAAATCTTCACAAAAGTTGCTACGATTATACTAAATTCTGTAGCTGATCATGTTGTACGTCCATCTCAAACTGCTTTCTTGTAAGGAAGAAACATCCTAGATGGTGTAGTAATCCTGCATGAAATAATCCATGAACTATACTCAAATAAATTAAATGGTGTACTGTTCAAGATTGACTTTGAGAAGGCTTATGACAAAGTTAATTGGTCTTTTCGTCAGCAAGCACTCTGTATGAAAGGTTTTTCGGAGGAGTGGTGTGCTCTCATACATCTTTTGTGTTTGGTGGCAGTGTTTCCATCAATGTCAATGATGACACAGGCAAATAGTTCCAAACCAAAAAAGGGCTAAGACAATGCAAGGGGATCCATTATTGCCTATACTATTCGGCTAAACTATTCGGCTGTGGTCAGGGGCAATTTCCAATCAACTATATGGGAATACTGATCCACTATCGGCGTCTCACGATTGCTGAATGGAAACTTGTTAAGTAAAGACTCCAAAAACATCTTAATAGTTGGAAAGGTAAATTGCTATCCCTTGACGGAAGACTTGTACTCATAAATTCAGTACTCACCAAAAGGTGTCTTGAAGAAAGTGGATTATTTCCGATCAAGATTCTTTTGGCAAGGGGATAGTGAAAAAAAGAAATATCGACTGACCAAAAGAATACGATGGACTGGGCATACATGATTTGCAATTTAAAAGCACCGCCCTTCTAGGTAAATGGCTTTCCAAACTACTTACAGAAGATAGTGTCTAGCAAACCATTCTATGGAGGAAATATATTGGCTCCAAAGTTATGTCTTAAGTGGTTTGGAAACCCAGGGTTCACACTTTTGGGCTGGACTAATAGTGTCCAAAAAGCATTTCTTCCGTTTTGGTGTTTTCAATGTTAAGGATGGATCACAGATTAGGTTCTGGGAAAATAAATGGCTTGGCCAAACTTCTCTTCGTGAACAATATCCAACTCTATATTCAATTGTTAGGCATAAAGAGGATACACTTTCCACAGTAATAAGATCTAATCCTCCTAATGTGTCTTTCAGAAGAAGTCTCATAGGTCCTAGACTGGTATCTTGAAACAATCTTTTATTACAATTATGCATGATACAGTTGTCGGAGGGCGTGGACGAGTTCAAACTGAAACTACTTGAGAGTGGTAAATTTTCTGTTGACTCAATGTATAGAGTTTTGATCCAACCTGATATTCCAGTCGATGATAAGAGTAAAATTTGGAAGATGAAAATACCCCTTAAAACGAAGATATTCGCTTGGTATCTTCGTAAGGGGGTCATTCTTACAAAAGATAATCTTGTTAAGAGGAATTGGCATGGAAGTACACAATGCCTTTTTTGTCATCATAATGAGACAATCCAGGATTTATTCCTCCAGTGTAAATTTACTCGTGCTATATGGTCAATCATCCAAGTAGTCTCTGGTTTATCTCCTCTATTTTCGGTAGCCAATGTATTTGATAACTGGTTGCATGTGATACATGATAAATACAGGACTTTGTTTAGGGTAGGAGCGCTTGCTATTATTTGGTCGCTTTGACTATGTAGAAATGACAAGTTTTTTAATAACATTGTGTCTTTTTTCCTAGAGGTTATCTATCGAGCCACGGCTATCCTGTGACCATGAACTACTCTACAACATATGGAGTTTCACGACTTGTTTGTGGAGGGGTGTACGCGATTGGAGGACATGGCGAGGGATATTTTCTCCCGACATAGATGGCAGCATGATCTGCGGATAGATCAACCATAGCTCAATGCGTTTTTTATTTTCATATCAGGTTTTGTAATACTGGTATTTTTACTTTGGTCACTTGGTGTGTGTTTGATCGGCTGTGTGCATCCTAACTATACAGATACCGGGTGTAAACATTACTATTAAGTAATAATGCACCCATTTCCAAAAAAACTCGAGGCCATCGGTACCCGTAGTGCTCATGTGGCCACAAGGAAATGAGCTGCAAGGAAATGTGGAGTCGCCAAGAGGAAACCGCGCCCACATCAAAGATAACAACGCTATTACAGATAGAGCCGATATGATAATCTATAAGATTTTTTTACATAAAGATAGTCTGAAAGATTGGCATTGAGAATCCAATCATTAGTTATTTTAAGTTTAGAATAAATGTTCAAGATAATATAGTATTATTTGATACTGATAATTATTTTATGCATTTTAAGTGTTTGTTGCTATCATTTCATATTTACATATGTAATCATCTGGTTGATGCTTACAGGACCTAGAGAGCTAGTTTCGTCCTAGATCCCGGAAATCTCAGGACCGGTTGTGACTTCATGGTGGAGAATTTCTGCCGCAGGATGCAGATGTTGTGCTCGATCTTTTTCGTGGAGGCCGTGGCAAGACATGTTCAACTGGTGTTTATAAAAGAATTGGTGTGCTTATCGACGAAGCAGCCTGGTTTGAGTTGGATTGTTGGTGGCTGCCACGATGCCGACGACCGACTGCACTTTTGTCGACCACACGAATCTGTACTAGCACCGTTTACCTTGTCTGAATTGTTGGTCCGTGGTGAGCTGTTTATCGTTTCCTAGTCTTGAACTCGAGGACACCAAGACGGCAGCCTTGGAAGGTGGATCGCGCGGGCGGCTCTACGGCGGGCGACGTGGCGATTGTGATGATCTTGGCCCTTGGTCATTTGGGTGGCAAGGAGCGGACGACGGGAGTACATGGTGGTGGCGGCGCTTCGGCAATATCATCTCTCAGATCATGATGTGAAGACGGGGCTCGGAGATAGAGGATGGTGGGCTTGGGTAAAGGTTCGAAAGCTCCGCGTTTTGATGCCAATAGCGGCGACAACTGCGGGTGTCGTTACTCTTTTGGGAGCGTCGTTGTGGGTACCTTCTCCGTGTTAGGGCTCTGGGTGAAAACCCTTAACCGTCGGTCTCGTCGATGGCGGCGTGGCGCGTCGTTACGTTCTTGAGGGCGTCTGCGTGGAGCCCTATTCTCTTCGGTCTCGTTCTAGTGTCGTCGGTGGCAATTTTGGCCTTTCTTGTTCTTTTTTGTTTCTTTGATCGGCTTGTGCAAGAGGTTCTCCTCGTCACTTGGTACCGGTTCGGTCGTGTGTGGTTTTATTTATAAAGGAGGATGAAAGAGTTGGCTAATCTTCGTCGAGAGGAGACTGGCCAAGTCAATCCACCCGCGTTATACCCGGTACTTACACTATTATCGTATCCCTTGCTTTCCTAATAAGTAGAGAGAAGGGGCAAGAGGATAAGCAGCAAGCTAGTTCGGGCTGCAGCAAAAATTCAGTGTGTCGAGTGTCGTGTGAGTTGAGCTAGCGGCAGTTCCCTGGAGTTGAGAGCATATACTGTAGAAGCTAACAGTGTAGCATGGTGAGATTCACCGGGGACGATGTTCGGGCACTATTTACCCACTCCTCCCATCAGCACGGGCTTAGGCTGGTAACCACGGGCGGCGCTCTGTTCCAGTGCGACGGGTGCAGGCAGGTCGGCGACGAGATTAGATACCGGTGCGAGCAATGCGACTTCGACCTCCACCCATGCTGCGCCCAAGCGCCGGCGCGCTTCGAGCATCCTATGTTCGAGGGTTGTGCGCTCACTTTCTTCCGCAGCCGTCCCGGGAGCTCGCCAGGCGGTGTTGCGTGCTGCGACGTCTGCGGCGACCAGGTGCTCGGCTTCCTGTACCACAGCCGCGAGCACAACCTCGACATCCACCCTTTCTGCGCAATCCTGCCGAAGCACATGCGCATCGGGGCAGACGACGGCCCCGTGATGGTCCTCCTGAAGGACACAGGCCATGCATGTGGGCTCTGCGGGGAGGTTAAGCTCCTCCGCAACCGGTACCTGTCATACGGCTTCCGGGACGACGACGACGGTCAGCTTGTGTACTTCCACGTGGCGTGCGCGATGGAGGCGCACTACTCCGGCGACGATAACGTCGTCGTGCAGGCTAGCTCCACGTCCACGACGATAGGGGAGGTGAGCGATCGCAGGCTGGCTACGCTGCAGAACGCGCCCGTGCCCGTGAGGAGGACCGGCAGGTTCAGGCGTTTCTGCAAAGTCGCCTTCCTCGTCGCGAGGGTCAGCTACTCAGTCGCCACTCTGGATCCGGTTGGGCTTGTCACAGCTGTTGGAAGACTCGGTCAGTCATGAAACGCTAGGCTCACTCCGTGCGCCTTGGTGACCTACGCATCTGCAGCTCCAGTGTTTTCATTAATCCCCAAGCACGTCCATACACACGTGTGCGAGCACATATACGTGAGTCTACCAGTTACACCCAGTGATTCTCAATGTTGTGAGTAATAAAGTCCGACTTTTGATTTCTAGTTTTGTGCCAATGAAGCTCTATGGGAAAGTTGTGATTGAGCACAAAGATGAAGGGATACACACCTATTTTTATACCCTTCTCTTTTTGAGATTTGTGGGTAAAATTTTCCTTGTTTGTTTCTCCCATATTGGAACTTTAATGTGTTATAAGCGTGATTCAAAATATTCTAGAGCGCCTAACTCTCCCCATTACAATCAGAGTACACATCAATTTCTTAGTTCTCCAAGAACCCTTACATATTTCCCGTACACATAAGCCCGTAGTCGAACCAAAAGACGGCATGTCTTCTCGTGGTTGTAATACTTTCTCCATCGTGGTAAATTTGCACCATGGTGCGTCCATGTTTTCCCTGCAAAGCTTTTCACGTTAAAGCATGGACCGTCACCACAGACTTGTCTTCTACTCCCTCTGTTTAGAAACATATGACGTTTTAGTTTTGTAAATCGAATGTATCTAGACGTCTTTTAGTGTATAGGTTCAGAGTGTAGATATTCATTTCACAAAGCTAAAATTTCTTATATTTCTGAATGGAGGGAGTACATCGTAGTGGTGATGCTGTAGTGGTGATGCTATCTAGGCATTGACATCGTAGGGTCCCACATCATGCCTAGCAAGGGCGGGCACATTCGGATGCTGACCTTTTACATTTGTCCGAGCAGGCAAATAAATGCATTCTAGTACACATTAAATCAGACGAATGTACCATCCATAACAACATAGTTTCAGGATGACACTAATAGATGAGTGCCTGAAACACATGCAACACAAATGTAGTACTCTCTCCGACCTAAATTATTGTTCTCAGATTTGTCTAGATTCGGATATATGTTTTAGTGCTAGATATATCTGAATTTAGACAAATATGAGAATATTGATTTAGAACGGAGATAGTAATATGGTTCATACACACCAAGAGCACGATTACACGAATAGAGGAGGGTTCTTATACTGAGCCTACCTCGTTCAAAAAAAACTCGTTAAAAAATATACTGAGCCTAAAATATTTGTGGTTCGCGCAACCTAAGGGCCAGAAGACCTTCTCTAGCCTCGAATCATCAAACACAGTCACCTTCAAGACCAAACGGCTCACTAGCTTTAATATAAAAAAGTACCCAGTTTTGAGATCATGATAAGCGATGGATTCTTTCCACCCAAGGCCTCTCGCCACCTCGTTGTCGTCAGGGTTCTTGATCTTCACATACCAAGCAAGCCTACTCCATATCTTTAGCTTGAGGCTCCCAGGAACAGGAGGACCTAGGCAACAAAGTAAAGAACGCAAGAAACAAAGCATTCTTAGTCCATCATCGTGTCAGACATTGTCCGGAAGAACTTTTGCAAACTTGCTAGGTGCCTCATCTTTATGGTAGCTCCCGATCTTCCTTCGCATCCCCCTATTTGTAGGGACTAGGTGTTTTGGCACCACCGCTATCCCCCGTCAGTGGGTTTGGGTAAATTTCCCATGGATGGACTTTCTTCTGTCGAGGGGAATCATTGACCAACGCAATGCACATCGTGAGAGGCACTACAGGAAATCGTCCAAGCGCCGATGACCAGCCCCCATCAGTGTAGCCCCAGAAAGCCGTTGGCGTAGGCTGTGCCAACGGTGGCTGTCGGCGTACTAGCCCGTAGACGTAGCCAAGCATCCCGCCGGCGTAAAAATCGCCGTCGGCGTACCGACTAGGCTGACGGTTAAACGGAGTCGTCGGTGCACGTGCCGTCGACGCATGCCTATCGGGCCCACTAGGCGCCCGTAACGGCCGTTAGCTCCAGCAGCTATACGCCGATGGCAATGTCGTCAGCCCAGGTGGGCTCGCTAGGCCACGTAGAAGCATAAGCCGACGGCAATGCCGTCGGCCCAGGTTGGCTCGCTGGGCCACGTAGAGCCATACACCGACGGCAATGCCGTCGGCCCAGCTGGGCTCGTTGGGCCGCGTCAGCCTTTACGCCGATGGTCGCACCGTCAGCCTAGGCCTATCCAGGTGCCATATGGTCAGCCATACGCCAACAGCAGAGTCTGTCCAGTTTTGTTTATTTAGTTCTGTTTTGCTTTATTTCCTACACATTTAAAATTCCCGCAACCCAGATTCTAGGCATAACATTTAACACATACACATAAAGGCAAACATAAGGTCATCATCATCAAAATATCATATAGGTACATGATAGGTAGATCATCCACATAGGTAGTATCGATATAAAAGTTCCCTACACATCCGGAGAGCTAGAGAGACCCATGTCTCCCCACGTGAAGTCAGGCGTAGGACGACGTGGAGCAGCCGCCGTCGAACCAGCACCGGAAGAAGGAGGAGTAGCACCGCCACGACCGGTAGAAGGAGAAGCATCATCATCAGGAGTAGAACCACAACCACCCGAAGCACCACCGGAAGCACCAGGAGAACCACGGTCAGTATGAACCAGTCTTATCGTGCGCGAGAAAGTAGGCGAGGTGGCTGCTCGACCAAAGGGTACCATGGTGGAGCATCCTTCTCCCTACACGTTTGAGCCAGAGTTAGCAACCACCAAGACACAGTTTCATGCAATTCCGACGCTCCGATGGTCTTCCTCCGGTGAAACCTTAGACCGGGGGTCCCGGATCGTCTACCCCCATAGCTATCTCCGTACGAGGTTCCACCAATGTACCTTTATATTTTTTTGGTTTGTTTAGGACATATGTACATGGAAAGAAAAGGTTGGGCTAACTTTGCCATATTCTAGGCCCCGCTTGTCCCGCGGCGGGAGTTTCCACGTACAGATCCAGGATTTTATACTAAGCGTTAACTTATGTCCGGGAAGGGGGTCACACCTAGGGCCTACACATGGAACCTACCAACCTTGCACCACTCTCACACACACATGCTAGGGGCACATGCAAGTTTTCATGCGATTTCGACGCTCCGGTGATCTTCCTCCGGTGAAACCCTAGACCGGGGGCCCCGGATCGTCTACCCCTATAGCTATCTCCGTACAAGGTTCCACCAATGTACCTTTCTATTTGTTTTGGTTTGTTTAGGACATATGTATATGGAAAGCAAAGGTTGGGCCAACTTTTCCATATTCTAGGCCCCGGTTGTCCCGCGGCGGGAGTTTCCATGTACAGATCCAAGATTTTACTAAGCGTTAACGCATGTCTGGGAAGGGGGTCACATCTAGGGCCTACACATGGCACCTACCAACCTTGCACCACTCTCACACACATATGCTAGGGGAACATGCAAGTTTTCATGCATTCCGACGCTTCGGTTGTCTTCCTCCGGCGAAACCCTAGACCAGGGCCCTAGATCGTCTATCCTATAGCTATCTCCGTACGAGGTTCCACCAGTGTACCTTTCTATTTGTTTTGGTTTGTTTAGGACATATGTACATGGAAAACAAAGGTTGGGCCAACTTTGTCACATTCTAGGCCTCGGTTGTCCCGTGGTGGGAGTTTTCACGTATAGATGTAGGATTTTACTAAGCGTTAACGCATGTCTGGGAAGGGGGTCACACCTAGGGCCTACACATGGCACCTACCAACTTTGCACCACTCTCACACACATATGCTAGGGACACATGCAAGTTTTCATGCATTCCGACGCTCCGGTGGTCTTCCTACGGCGAAACCCTAGACCGGGGCCCCCGGATCGTCTACCCCTATAGTTATCTCCGTATGAGGTTCCACCAATGTACCTTTCTATTTGTTTTGGTTTTTTAGGACATATGTACATGGAAAGCAAAGATTGGTCCAACTTTGCCACATTCTAGGCCCGTTTGTCCCGCGGCGGGTGTTTCCACGTATAGATCTAGGATTTTACTAAGCGTTAACGCATGTCTAGGAAGGGAGTCACACCTAGGGCCTACACATGGCATCTACCAACCTTGCACCACTGTCACACACATATGCTAGGAGCACATGCAAGTTTTCATGCGATTCCAACGCTCCAGTGGTCTTCCTCCGGCGAAACCCTAGACCGGGGGCCCCGGATCGTCTACCCCCATAGCTATCTCTGTATGAGGTTCCACCAATGTACCTTTCTATTTGTTTTGGTTTGTTTAGGACATATTTACATGGAAAGCAAAGGTTGAGCCAACTTTGCCACATTCTAGGCCCCGGTTCCGACGCTCCGGCTCAGCCCAAGAAAGCCATGGCTCGGCCCAAGAAAACCTAGTCTCGGCCCATGTATATTTGATGGGTTAGGTTTGTTTAGGTAATATACCCCCCTCTCTTTCATTCCACTCCGCTGCCTCCTCCTCCTCTTGCCCAAAGCAGCCGCCGCCACCGCTGCCACCGCCCATCTAAAGTAGCCGCCACCCGAAGCCGCCCGCCGTCGTCGCCCGCAGGTAATCTCTAAGCCCATTTTTTTTGTTAATTAGATGCATTTTAGAGGAACCACACTTAGAAATTTGTTCTTTCGATCAAATGGGTACTTTAGGATGCCCAACCCGCGTGCTTGTCCTCAACTCGGCGGCAACGCCGGAGGACTGCTGGGCTCCGTCGGGGCCCGGGATTTCCGAGCCTGGGCTCCGCCAGGATGGCACTGGGAGGTGCTTGATGACCCACAAGTATAGGGGGTGTATTGCAGTATTTTCGATAAGTAAGAGTGTCGAACCCAACGAGGAGCAGAAGGTGCTGGCTAGTGGTATGGATCAGGAATTCTCTGCAAATACTTAGCAAATGGATTTTTAGGGGTTTTCGATAAAGCAAGTAAACAAAGTACGAGTAAACAAAAGACAGTAAGAATGAATGCAGCAAGTGGCCCAATCCTTTATGCAGTAAAGGACAAGCCGGTTGTATTTCTATAGATGACCAAACGTTCTCGAGGACACATGGGAATACTGCCAAGTGCTTTCGCTTCATATAGTCGATTAATCTTCTCTAGCTTGCTAAGTGTTGTGTGGGTGAACCTGTGCTAATGTGCCATCCCATCCAAGACTTAATACATACTTGTGATTAAACCCCCTTGCAAACATCCGTAAGTACAAGAAAGTAATTAAGGTAAAACCTAACCACAGCTTTAAACTCTAAGACCCTTACGTCCCTTGTGCAATGGTTTCCTAACGGGGGTTCAGGTTTCTGTCACTCCGGCAACCCCTACGATTAGTAGCCAAATACACAATGCATTCCCCTAGGCCCATATAGGTGAAGTGTCATGTAGTCGACGTTCACATGACACCACTAGAAGAAGTACACCACAACTTAAATAACAATCTATTGAATCTTTCTCAACACAACTCCACTACTAACAACAAGACTTCTCCCATGTCCTCAAGAACAAAGCGAACTACTCACAAGACATCATATGGATCATGATCAGAGATGGAATAATGATGTATAACAATCTGAACATAAACAGTAATTCATGGTTCACTCAATAGCATCAACTACAAAGAGTAATCAACACCGGGAAAGTTTCCCCTATCAACTAATGCAAGATTCAACTCAATTGTTACAGCAATATGGAGATGGTGATGATGGTGCTGATGGTGATGATGGTGGTGATGATGATGATGATCCCGATGAAGTCCATCTTGATGGTGGTGTTGATGGCGACGATCTCTCCTCTCCGGGAAGGAATTCCCCCGGCAGAAATCTGTCTGCCGGAGAGAACTTTCTCTCTCGGTGTTTTCCGCCCCGCAGAGGCGGCGGAATCTTTCTGTGGTCGCTCCTCGAGTCTTAGGGTTTCGGGAGGAAGATATACGCCAGAGGGGAGAGGCTGGAGTGGGCCAGGGTGGCCACACCACTCCCTGGCGCGGCCTGGGCTTGCCCGCGCCATGGGGTGGTGTGGGCCCCCTGTGGCCCACCTCCACTCCATCTTCTGGCATCTTGAGTCTTCTAGAAAAATAGAATTTTCCGTATATTTTCCCGGATTTCCTGATCTTCGCGAATTTTGCCTCCAAACAACACTTTTTCCATCAGAATCCTGACTGCAGCGGTCCATGCTCCAAAAGTCATCAACCATGCAAAAACAGATGAAATAACATAAGTATCACCTCTCAATACGAAATATATCAATGAATAATAGTGAATTAAGACATAGAATTAAGTGTTGGTGTAGAAAAGATTTTAAGAGACTTCCATCTATTGACTTAGAATGAAATAGTCATTTCCTTCATAGAGAGACGCGGGGATTATCATGCGCTAGTGCTTTTGTAAAATGTAACATAAAAGAAGAGAAGATGCAGCTTATGTCAACGATCCATCATAGCGTGTGATTACATTGCCTCTATCATAACATACAGATACAAGGAGAAAACTTGAATCCAATTCAATAATTAAGCTTGTAACTTCGCTCACATGCGATAGCAATATCTCACATCTGCCCTGGTTACTTTGCAACAAACATTCCTTTTTTCCCAGAATAGGGGAGACCGGGAGAGGAACTTGTATATCGCCTTTTTTTTCGTTTTTGCGCTATGTGCATCTTACTTGTACAGAAGTCGGGTGTAAAACCTTTTAAATAATAAAGTGTCCTTCATCAATAAGGGGAGAGAAACACCCACAGGCTTCTAAGAAAACAAAAGGTTAATCAAATACAAACATAAATGTAAACAGGACACAATAAGCTGATAGGTTTGCTCATTCCTGTTATAATAAGTAAGGACGCGCTTTAATATAGTGTATGCACTTTGGTTAGTCGCTTGTGAAAAGATGGAACTAATTAATGTGGAACCGGTCCTTGCCAAACACGACACCAACTGCCTTGCGTGCATGGAAAGGGCTCGCGATGCTGACGTTACAGAGCTTGCTGACCTGCTGATCATTATTTTTCTATAAACGACTTTCGTAGTAAGCGTTTGCAACAAAATTGAAAACAAAAGTAAACGCGATACGAAAAGCTGATTGGCTTGCTAAGCGTACTAGTATTGTATTCACGTTGGTTGCTTGTATGCACCGTTAGCGATTCGCATCCATAAGAATGCAACTAGTCAAAATGCACAAGGCGACACAACTGCATAGCGTGCTGTCGCTACAGAACTGCTGACCACTTGATGTGGAATTGGACTGCGTTTCTGTGGTACGTAGTAGCTATAATATGTTCCGGGAATGTATCCCATGAAACAGCCCGACTAATGCACCAGCTCAGGGACAGAGCATGAAAAGAGTGCATGCGTGTGTGTCCGCTACGAATAGAGGTACAGAACTACCACGCGTGTCCCAGTGATTGCATCATTTATCGAGGTAATGATGAGAATCTAAAAAATATATTCGGAGTGCCAAACATCCCGGTTCAAGCGGGAAAGGGAGCCCATGGAAGGCGGTGGAAAAAGAGTGACGGGTGGTACTCCTGTCAAGGCTGTACGGTACATTCTGGTCGAACCAAGCACCTCAAAATAGATCAGCACTTCATCATAGAAAAACTAGATCATGAAATTTTGTGCATGCCATATGTAAACTCTTTAAACCAAGTAACCGACATCCTAACTAAGTGATTACCAGACAAAGTTTTTGATTACCTTTGCCCCAAGATGGGGCTATTTGATATTTTCGCCCCATTTTGAAATGGAGTGTAGAGTTGTGTGTGTAGTATGTCTGTACTTGTGTGTAGTTTGTTAATATATGGTCGTGTAAAATGTAAAAGGAAAGACAACTAGATAAGAAGAGAAGAAGGGGAACGACTGGAGTGAGCTCCATGAAGGGGTTCGGGGCAGAAAACATAATTTTTTCTACGCGAACACACCTTACTACCAGGATCTATGTAGAACTAATGTTGTAACGGAGAAGTTTCAGATACATACCCTTATAGTCAGAAAGCGGTTAACGTTTCGAGGAGAACGTGGATGACGTAGTCGTACTCGTAGATGATCTCAAGGTCATGAAGCACCTAGCAGGTCACCCCTTGCTCCATCGTGCAGCAGTCCGACTCACGACATCCAAGGTGCCACGAGTGGCAACACCCTCGTGGTTTCACACACATACAATGTATGATGACAACCTCCGGTTCTCTGATCCCTGCCTTGAGTACGGAAGTAGATCCTCTGGTTAGAATCCCTACAACGCAACAGCGTGCTGCAAGTGCGTCATCTCTTGAGTGTGCAATCCTTCCAGGGACCGCGCCATCACAAGAAGGCAACGAGAGAGAGAGAGAGTTCCCTAAGGAAATACCTCAGAGAATTATTCATGTATTTTCCCACCCCTATGCCCCTTTATATAAGAAAAAGGTGGGTACATCCTCCCGCAAAGTCTCCGGGTGGGACTAGTCAAGGAAGAGGTGGGAGGAGGAGGCGCCTAGGGAGGTGGGCTGGCCGGCTGGTCTAGGTGGGCCTCCCTTGGCCGGCGGCTGCCCCCTTTGGCCGGCTAGGCCTTGCCCCTTTGGGTGGCTTCCGTCATGGGCCCTTTTCCCTCGGAAATTCGGCCCATTAGTGGAAGTTGTCCTCCAAAATCAATTTTAAATATATATTTAATATTAATTATATTAATTAATATGAATTACATATTATTAAATCTCATTTGATCTAAAACACCTTTCGGTTCACTCCAAGCAACTTTAGATCCTCCCGGAATGATTCCGGTTCTCCACGGAACACTTCCGGTTTTCTCTTCTCTCTCATCCTATGATTCCGATAACTCCACAATGATATCCAAGCGTCATCGTACCCTTGAGCGTGTTACCCCAACAGCTCGGGAATGGCACGCACATGATCTTGAGACACCTCTCCTTATCAATGATCATTAGTAGGACCGAGATGTCCATAATGACCCTTGTGCATTCCACGATTGTTAATGTTGTTTGAACCATAAACGTCGAGTCTGATTCTCTTTGTTACTTCGGTACTAACTTGTCCCAGATCTGATCAACGGTATCACCATACCTTGTTCTATCTCATTACAGACAAGTGTTATTTTACTCGTTCTCGTGATATTCCATCCATGTGACCTAGTCACATGTTGCAATATTATGGATGTAATCTCACCAAGTCGGCCTTTTGTATCTTCCCGTCACGCGGGCAAACAAATCTCGCTCTTCATACATAGGCCTCAAATATTCCTCTGGAATACCCAACGTACATGATGACTGCAAGAGCATAGATTAATTGTAGCTAGTTTCGAAATAATGGTATCGAACCAACTGAGAGATATTTGGTTAAGTTCTTTATGCCCCTCCTCACTATCTACCAAAGGATAATTGTAAGGTGCCTTTGATTTCAAGTAAAGGGTGTTTGAAGGATTTTGTGTTTGTGTGCAAGAAAGTAATAAAAGCAAGTAAAGTAAACAAGTAATGAAAGCGTTGGGAAATGATGTTGGAACTCAATAAGACTAAAACGTTCTCGAGGCTGTAGGATAAACCACTAGCATATGACAATTATTCATGATTAGGATAATCTATTTCTTTCGTCATGATATGTGTGGAGAGAGCTCCACAATAAAATGTTCACTACAAGACTTCTGAGCAGTCGCTTCTTGAATCAGATATTGAGGTCATCTCTAAATAACCACTATGATGCCTAATAGCAATCAGTCGTACAGACCACCACAATTGATGGTTTCCCCATGGATATCGTAATAAGCTTAGTGAATCTCTCTTAATTCCACCTTGAATCGTGTAGGTTATAAGACAATGCTTGTAGTCACAAATTAACACTAGACATACTCCTGTACATGTCCCAAAGGTATCTCCATATCTTTAGTCCCAAAGGAAAATGCTATGTGCTCAACTTTACGTACCATCTAAAGAGAGAGATTTAACACAATATCATAGATAAATGGATCATGGACTAAAGTAATAGATCATCTTTATTTCATTTCATAATAATGCTATGGTTTCTCCATCCCCCCAAGAACAAAGGAAAGTACTCACACATGTAAACAATCAACAACATCATCATATTCATATGGTTGGATAAAAGTGTAAAGATAAATCTAGTGCAAACCACAATTGTATTTGGAATTATAACAAGATCTAATGTATGGAAGAGGGGAATGGTAATGATGATGGAGATGCAATGGTTGATAATGAAGGGGTTGATGTGATGTCCTTTGATGATCCATGAAGCAGAAAGGATTCGCCTTTCTCCTAGTTCCTCCTCCAGATCCCTCTCTGGTGTGGTGTTTTGAGACTAGAAGTTTCTGTGAATGTTGGATATTAGATCCATCTCTACGTGGTGAGAGTAATTCACGAGGCGGACGCACTGACGGGTGGTACGGACGGTACGGGCAAGCTCTGCCCATACCACAGGTCATTAAACCCACTAAAGCCTCTCTCTACATCCTCATTTCTCCCAGGTGCGTGGAGAAATCATTTAAATGATATTTATCTCTTAGAAATATCATATTATTGCATAACATGACAGTCCCAATTGATATATTCACAAAAGACTTAATAATTCGGGATCCTGTTGGAACAAGGACAAAAGGTGCACGCGAGCATAGTAAAATACCCAAAAGCCAACTCTACTTGTGCAAAAACATAAGGTAAATATGCTTAAAAATGGACTCGTCAACTTCCCCAAGCCAGAGTCTTGCTCGTCCCCGAGCAAGATGGTGGCTTATGGACAAGGTCAGCATGTTCATGGCACGCGCCGTTACAATAAATGAGGCAATTTGAAGCATAATTGCGATATCAGATATGGAAATGTATCATGAGATACATCATACCCTCACACATCACATGACTTAGAGGCTTCCATACCTTTTATATCAATAGTTTATGAATTTTTTTGAAGATTAGGCATATTATAAAATCATCAAGTTCAATTATATGAGCCCTTGATTGAGTAATGAATAATTCATGATTATTGCTTGAGTACCTTTTGTCAACTTGCACTTTTCCTTTTATTATAATTCTTTTATAAAAAAACCTTTTTTTCTTTTTGCTTAACAATATCATTCGATCATGCTAATACTCTTTATGGCTCTTGTTGGTTCAAATGAATGACTATAACATGCTATCGAGATTTCCTTCTCATAACTTATCAATACTTTGTTGGTGTGGAAGACCCTAAAATCATAACAGTGGTACAAGTATCATAGAACGCATCCTAATTCATATATGTAATACACTAATCATAAATCAAAATCTCTTAAAATATCATAAAGTTTCAAAATCTCATCGGATATAAATCTTTCCTTAGACCAAAGGAAGTTGATAATGCAACTAATGCAAATTCTGAAATTAAGAACCTAACATGCATACAGGAAAGTAAACATGATAAAGCTAGAAAATAGATTACAAGGTGTTATAAATCTCCCCAAGCTTGAATCAAGCCGGTGGGATCAAATTATCCCTCACGATTATTCGATATCGTGGTATTCCCTTAATTTGGAGAATATGCCCTGGAGCTATGAAGGCTTACACGTAGCCTCTTGTTTGTTGCTACGAGGATCATGATGCGAATTCTGTGTTGCTCACTAATTGTTTACATTTGAGTGATTGGTGCTTTATAGATCTAAATTGTTTGCTTCTATGTTTCGATGGATTTGAGGCTGATGTCGAGGTTGTCTTCTAGTCCTTTCATTTTCTTTAGGTCAATCTGATCTAGATAACGACGCAACAGTTCAATATGCTTACAAGATCTCGGAGACTTTACCTCAATTTTCATGATACGGCGATCAAGCTTTTCTAGAGTGGTTTATATCTCCTCTCCTTACTGCTTTAGCTTCTCCAAGCAAGACTCTCCTTCTTCCTTGGGATTGAGTTGGACTTCTTCAAAATCTTCCTCTTGACCTACCATGAGGCTGATGACTTCATGCCGTCCTTGACCATCTCCATCAGCTTGAATCCGTCTTTGGCTCCTAGCTGATTGCACCATACTTCTTATCCTTTCTTTTTCTTGGTGGCTACCTTGTTGACATCTTCCGTGACCTTTGAAAAAGATCTTTGGTAGTAAACCTTGGCTTGAACAATGTTCCATGGACGATACATGCCTACCGAGTTTTGGGAAGATAGGAGTAACGTGGGTAAGTTATGTTGACAAGAGACGAAGAGAGACCTTCTGGAAGGCTTATGAAGAGTTGGGAGCAGGGAACATTCATACTAAAAGTAAGAGGGGTGGCCAAGAAAAGAATCTCAAAAAATTAGGAAAGAGTCGAGAGAAAAATGAAGAATTTGAGGCAGAAACATCCAACGGTACGGGCGGTGCCTGTACGGCGCGCTCATACCCAATATACTTCCAAAATTTACGTCGACCGAAGTTGGTACAAAGCTTTCCAACCAATCGATACTGGCGGGATTGGACTATACGATCCGTATATACTGGTAGTTAAGGATCCTTTTTATGTCGGTAAAAGATTTTTTATTTGAAGCAATAAACAAAAGAAAACCAAACAAAATTTATAGAGGGTTTAATGACCTACCGTATGGTGGGAGCTGGCCGTATGGTCCGGTCATACCGCTCTATAGAGAAAAACATCAAAGCTAGAGAAGGTTATTACTACCTTAACGACCACTGATACGGGCAGTACCAGGTTCAAAAAACTGGCATTGGACTCAAAAAAATGCAAGGAGCTAAAGAATGCAAACAGAAATAGGAAAACAACAATTAAAAAATAGAAAAACTTTATTGGGAATACCTTACTCATCTAGTTACAATGATATTTACTTTGATGCTTTTCCTCCTTTTAGATTTTGGATTATCTTCTTCTTCCCATTGAATATGGTTGGTCACAAGAAATTGTTAAAACCATTATAGAGAGAAACATGAAAAAAAATTGAGACAGATAGTCCTTGATGGTATGAAAATTTATGACAACCTTTCTTGTGATCTCATATATTCAATATCCATTGGTTTGTCTACCTGTTCTTATCTCCTTTGAAGGATTTGTAAGTCAAAATCTTGCAAAAGCAAGTCCAACGGATCATTCTAGGCCTAATGTCAGTTCTTTCAAGAATTTATTTTAAGCCATTACGATCAGTATGCACTCTTACTTTCGAATCGATTATATAAGATCTGAACTTATCACAGGAGAAAACAACAGTGAGGAGTTCTTTTTCTTCCATGGGATAATTTTTTGAGCACCATTCAAGGTGCCACTAGCGTGATGAATGTTATCAAGTTCATCACCATCATGCTAGCATAGAATAACTCCCACTGCATCATGGCTGGCTTCACAAAACAAGTCAAAAGGTTTTTTCCCAATGGGTGATTTAATAATAGGGGAATTGAGAAGGGCTTGTTTTAATATGGTGAAAGCTGTAAGACAGTTTTAATCAAAACAAAAAGTAACTTATTTTTGTAAAAGGTTAGTTAAAGGTCTAGCAACTTTAGAGAAGTTCTTAGTAAACCTTCTATAAAATCCTGCATGACCTAAGAAACTTCTTATACCTTTTACATCATGAGGAGGGAAAGCCTTTCTATTGCTTCTATCTTTGCCTTATTGACTTCTATGTGTTTACCTTAGATCTGATGACCAAGTACCATACCTTCTTGAACCATGAAGTGCACTTCTCCCAGTTCAAGACCAAGTTAGTGTCTTCGCATCTCTTCAAAACTACATGGAGATTATGGAGAAAATGGTTAAATTAAGTTCCACAGACCGAGAACTCGTCCATGAATACTGCCATAATATTTTCAACATAATCAGCAAATATAGCAGTCATACACCTTTGGAAGGTGGCAGGAGCATTACACAGGCCAAAAGGCATGCGACAATAAGCATACAAACTAAAAGGATATGTGAATGTTGTTTTTAATTGGTCATCTGGATGTACAACTATTTGAGAAGAAACAGAATAACCATCTAAGTAACAAAAATGAGAGTGCATAGCAAGTATCTCCATGGTTTGATCTATAAATAGCAAAGGGTAGCGATCCTTTCAAGTTTCCTTATTAAGTTTTATATAATCAATACACATCCTATGACCAATAACAGTTTGATGACTGCAAGAGCACAAATCAATTGTAGCTAGTTTCAAAACAAGAATATCAAACCCACAAAGAGCTATTTGGTTAAGGTCTTTATGCCCCTCGTCACTATCTACCATAGGACACTTGTAAGCTGTCTTTGATTTAAGGTAAAGGGTGTTTGAAGGATTTTGTTAATTAGTGCGAGAAAGTAAAGTAAATAAGTAATGAAAGCATTAGGAAATGGTGTTGGAGCTCAATAAGGCTAAAGCATTCTCAGGGGTGTTGGATACACCACTAGCATATGACAATTATTCATGATTAGGATAATCTATTTCTTTCGTCATGATATGTGTGGAGAGAGCTCGATAATAAGATGTTCACTACAAGACTCGTGAGCAGTCGCTTCTTGCATTAGGTATTGAGATCATCTCTAAATAACCATTGTGATTCCTAAGTGCAATCACTCGTACAGACCACAAAAATTAAGGGTTCCCCATGGATATCATAATAATCTTAGTGAATCTCTCTTAATTCCCCCTTGGACCATGTAGATTATAAGCCAATGCTTGTTGTCACAAAGTAACACTGAACATACTCTCATACACGTCCCAAAGGTATCTTCACGGGAACCCCTGGTTGTTTATATATCACACGTGTATTGAGAATATCATTTTTGCGGCCCAAAAGTAGAGGCGCCCAGGCAACGCGGTACCCAATTTGCTTGTAATCAGCCATGTTTACCACATTTGGCATGCCAAATACTGAGAGGGTCTTTTTCGGCACGAATTCAACTCTATGTTTGAATACAAAATATCAGGCTAATGTCCGTCAAGTTGGAACCCCCTGTCAGTTTTCGCCGCTATGTCGCTGCCGTCGTGACTGCCATGTAGGCTTGCAGCGTTGGCGCCTGCATCCATTACGCGTCTTCTTCTTCTTCTTCCCCGGAGCGGCAATCTGTGGGGCGTCGCGGCCATGGCATGGAGCTAGGACGTGGACGAACCTGCTCATCCCTGCTCTCCTCCCTGTAGGCTTGCAACATTGGCGCCTGCATCCATTACGTGTCTTCTTCCACAGAGCGGCAATATGTGGTCGTGGCCATGGCACAGAGCTGGGACATGGACGGACCTGCTCGGCCCTGCTCTCCTCCCCATTCCGAGTTGGATCTCGCCCTCACCATGGCATGGCGCGGGGACGAGAATTTGTTCCTGGTGAGATCTATCACCGCGTCGACCATGCTCGGTCATGTTTTCCTCCTCCAGAATCCAAGCTCGTCATCGTCATGGTCGCACCTGCGCCAATTCTGCCACCCCTGCCGAGGTCTCTGTGGGAGTTGTACCCTCAGTAGCTCAAGTTCTGCCATGTTGAACCTGTAAGCGAATTCGGAGCTGGGTGACGGCAACCCGTTGTTGAACCTAAAATGAATTTGTCGAAGGCTGCACGCCGTGCCAAGTTCTTCGGCTGATGCCTTTGGCCTCGGCTTCTGCCAACATCCACCGCCGATGTGAGATTATTTAGTTACTTCAATACGAAATTTCGACCAATTTAACTTGTTGATGCATTCCTTGATAATTATAATATAATCGAACACTATAAATATTTGGTAGTGTGCATAAGCATGATCAGTAATATAATTGAACACTAGAAATTTTAAAGCACTCCATATAAAGGAGTAGATTAATACATATATATAGAAGGTTCACCAGAGACACCATAAATATATTGTCTTACATGCAACACAAAGGTAATAATTAACTAAAACAAAATAAAAGCAGGGGCAGCAGCAGGATGCCGGGACACGAAGACGCCTAGCAAGGCAAGAGAAGCCTAGTCGAGGGGATACATGTCAGTCCTGACATACATCCGGAGGAATTTGCCGAAGGCTGCATGCCGCGCTAAGGTAATCGGCCTATGCTTTCTACCTCCGCCTTTGCCAACGTCCACCACGTGCTTGATCATGCTATCGAGGTCCATGTTGATTACTCTGCCACATAATGGGCAAAATAGTCTCCCCCTACGGTAGAAACGGATTTTCCCACACCGTAACCGCCTCAACACATAGTGGCTCTTGTTGTCCCTGGATTCCTTGCTATCGTCCATGTCATCATCATCCTCCTGTTGATTATTAAGAACATAACTTAGAACTCATACATATGATTGAATTGTATTTTAACTCAAGAATTGACAACATATATATGTAAGACAATATTAAGTTGATATCAAAGAGAAAGCATCTCAGCAACAGTTTGATCAGTTCATATATCATTTCATCTCAATAAAATGACAATTAATTGGATCAGAGTGTATGTAGAATAAATCTAGGGGCCTCATAAGTTTCTTTAGGGATAGCATTAGCGAACCAAGTAACAATGGCACAACCTATATTGTTCTTGTATATCGCCCCAGGTTTGCTAACTCATCGCTGAAAAATCTGACACCAATATGTCTGCCTCTCTTTTGGGGCAAATTTGAGTCATTAGCCACAATAAGAAATTGAAATGTAATTGTACAAAACAATATTCAGGGATATACATAGTTAGGTACAAAAACAAGCCTAAATATTGTAATTATAAATAAAAAACCAGACAATTTATCTTCAGGTACATGTTAAAAATCTTATGATCAAAACCATTCATATACATATGCATCATACGAATCATTCAAAGATAAAAAACAATTGAAGGATCATATATGTAGTTCCATATGAGAATAAATCAAGGGCCTCATAATTTTTTCAGAGATGGAGTTGGCGAACCAAAGTACCAACAACACAACCTATATTGTTTGTGTGCATTGCTTCCTCAGGTTCACCAACCCATCCCTAAAACACGATACCATCATATGTGTCTCCCCTTGAACTCATTGGGGAAAAATTTCAATCATCGGCCTCCGTGACAAACTGAAATGTAATTCTTATATACTATGAATGCATGGAATACATAATTCAAATATAATAGTTCTATGAATATAGAATAAAGATTGCGGCCTCATAAGTTTCTTCAGGGATGGCGTAAGCGAACCAAGTAACAATTGGACAACCTATATTGTTCTTGTACACCGCCCCAGGTTCATTAACTCATCCCTGAAAAAATCTGACATCTGCCTCTCTTTTGGGGCAAATTTGAATCGTTGGCCACAATAAGAAATTGAAATGTAATCATACAAAACAATATTCAAGGATATACATATGCATCATACGACTCATTCAAAGATCAGAAACAATACAATGATTATATATATATATGTTCCATATGAGAATAAATTAAGGGCCTCATTATTTTTTTCAGAGATGGAGGTGGAGAACAAAAATACCAACAGCACAACCTATATTGTTTATGTACATTGCTGCCTCAGTTTCACTAACCATCCCTAAGAAAACGACACCATCAGTTGTGTCTCCCTTGCACTATTTTGGGGCAAAATTGAATCATTGGGCTCAGTAAGGAATAGAAATGTAATGTTATAGGCATGTTGTGTATCGAAATCAACACTCAACTAGCAAACTCTAAAACCCCTAAATCAAATGTTAATCGGTTAAATTTACAGCACAAGAAGAAACGTATGAATAACAATGAGTTAAGAAAATGTAAATTTACTAGATGGCAGATGAGTAGATTGGGGTTTTGTGACTAGACGGATTGGGGTTTTGTGACTAGATGGCAGATGCATCAATCGACCATTCGAACCATATATATACTACCCTACTTCAAGAGCAAAATAATCTATACACGATTGGCAAATCCTATGTATGAACAGTGAAATCTGCGGCTGTGACTAGAGAAGCTAGCAATATAGTACCTTAGACTCCTCATCATGGACCTCCTCCTCGAACTCGTCATTCTCTGCGATTGCGTTGAAGATTTCTTGGACGGTGATGGGGTCATTGATGTAGAGCACCAGATTGCCTCCGCCTTCTGCCTGCCCCCCATCCAGATCTTCTGCTGGCACCATGATGTTGCCAACCACCTGATGCTCGACGGCGATGGCTACTGGCTGGAAGGATGAGCTCGAACCCTCGACGTCGTGGCAACGAGCGGTGTGCGTGCCCAGAGAAGACGCCTCCGCCCGCTTGGCAAAGACCGAGCCATCTGCTGCTGTGCCTTCAACTAGATTCACCTCCGGCTTGTCTCCATGCATACACTTCATGGCACACCTAGGGAAGGAGGTTGTGCAAGCGAAGGAGTTTTGGCACACACGGTAGGTGCAGATTGGGGTTTTGGGACTAGACAGATTGGGGAAAGTGACACGAGCTCATGGAAGAAGAAGGCCGAGCGGGTTTATAAATACTGGACCATTCGTAGTCCTCGAGTGGACACGTGTGGTGGGCGGGAGGGATGGGGCTACCACGATCTCCACTTATTTTGGGTTCCCTTTTTAAAAAAACAACCATGATCTCCACTTTAGAATTGCATTGAAAACACCCTCATGGCATACCTCGATTCCATTGCATGCAAGTGGCACAGAACCAATTTCTAGCAATGTTAGGTCTACTCGAGGGCCCCCTTGACGCATGGAATTTACTTGTGGTAGGGCCCAGTTGGAAGTGAGATTGAGAGCGCTGCGAAAAAATGGGATATGTCTTATTAAAATCAAGTGGCAATAAATTGCAGCGTCCCATCGACAGCCGTGCACTCGATGACCCCGTTGCTCTATGTATGTGTTGTAGTAGCAGTAGTAGGATTTCCAGACGTGATTAAACATAACATGACCACTCTGCGACTTTTTCCATGGACAGCTTTGTGTTCCTTCTTGTAGAAGTCTTTCTGAGGGAGATGTTCGTGCTGTCTCACACTGTACTGTGAAGGGCACGACTGATGGCTCAAAATATATTCGAGCTTGTTGGGAACCCCAAGAGGAAGGTATGATGAGCACAACAACAAGTTTTCCCTTAGTTATGAAACCAAGGTTATCGAACAAGTAGGAGCAAGGAAACAACTTCAAGGTGTTGCTAGCAACTTGGAATCCTGCACAACACAACCACAGAACTTTGCCCTGACTTACAGTGAGGTTGTCAATCTCACCGGTTTTGCTGAACATAAAGGATGAAACGTATAGTGTGCAAGATAGTAATTGCTTGTAGAAAGTAAACAATAAACGGTAAACAGTAGATGGTATATGAATGATAAAATCATGGACCAGGGTCCATAGTTCACTAGAGGTGTTTCTCCTTAAGATAGATAACATGCTGGGTGAACAAATTACAGCGGGGAAATTGACAGATTTGAGAAAGCATAACAATGCATATACTAGACATCTTGACTCCTATGAGATTTGATTGGGCATTACAATATTATACATAGACCGTAATCCAACTGCATCTATGACTAATAATCCACCTTCAGGTTATCATCCGAACGCCTTCCAGTATTAAGTTGCAAGGAATAGATAATTGCATTAAGCAAAGTGTGTAAAGTAAACAATACAATCGCCCCATGGACAAAGGATTGTTGTTTTCTTCCTAGTAGCAATAGCACATCTACAACCTTAGAGATTTCTGTCACTTCCCAAGATTACTAGAGGCATGAACCCACTATCGAGCATAAATACTCTCTCTTGGAGTTGCTAGCATCTACTTGGCCAAGATAGCTACTAACAACGAAGAGCATGCAAGATCACAAATAACATAGACATGATAGAATCAATAATCAATCCGAAATAGCATCTCAATATCCATCGGATCCCTGCAAACACAACATGTAAGATTACAAATAGAGGATCTTGATCATGAATGGAGCTCACAAGATCTAAACATGATAGCACAAAGGAGGAGAACCAACAATCTAGGTACTACATGGACCCGTAGTCCAAGGGTGAACTACTCACGCATCACACCGGAGACTTGCATGGTGATGAAGAAGGCCTCCAGGATGATCTCTCCCCTCCGGCAGGGTGCCGGGAAGACCTTCAGATCCCCCCGATCTAGGGATGGAGATGGCGGTGGCTACAAACTCTTTCGTGGAATTTTGATCGGGTACTTAGGGTTTTCGTCCCAGGAGGATTTTATAGCCGAAGGGGCGAGGTCGGTGGAGCACCAGGGGCCCACACCCCCTAGTGGCGCCCCCAGGCCGCGCCTCCACCAGGTGTGGCCGCCCTGGTGCACCACTTCGTCTCTCCTTCGGACTCTGTGTTGCTTCGGGTAAAATATTGACTTTGGCTTTTGTCCCGTCCAATTCAGAGAATATTTCCTTACTAGCTTTTCTGAAACCAAAAACAGTAGAAACTAGGCAACTAGCATTGTGACATCTTGTTAATAGATTAGTTCTAGAAAATGTATAAAATACCTCAAAGTGTGAACAAAACATAAGAAAGAAGATACTAAGCAAGCATGGAACATCAAAAATTATAGATACGTTTACGACGTATCAACATCCACAAGCTTAACTCCTGCTCGTCCTCGAGTAGGTAAGTGACAAAAAAGAATAATTTTTGAGGTGACATACATCATCATATTTGTAAAGCATTCATAGCTAGGATCAAAGTACTCTAAACATAAGCATGAAAGATAGAGTTCTAACAATAAGACATAGCAACTATGTTGTAACATGAAAAGGTACAAACAAAGGATCATGAATAACAATGCATTGAAAGACGTCTGTTTGTTTCACATAAAGAAAACATAATGAAAGTGGTATTCAGCTTGTCCCTCATAGTATAGCAAACCATAAATGCATAGGACACCTTCAAAGTTCATAAGGGTGACTAGATACAAATAATTTAAGAGCAAGTAATACCAAAGTTATGAATGAATCAACAAGTTTTGGGACAATGCATATTAAACTAAGAATGACCACTATGCTCTCTCAATAGGTGCATAAATATAGAAGATGGAGATTCAACATAAAAGTAAAAAGAAAGGCCCTTCACAAAGGGAAGCAGAGATTCAAGTTTTATAAAGAGCTTCCAAAAATTATGGTACTTATTAGCTTTCAGCTCTCATTGCCCCTATCATAAGAATCTTGAAGTGATTAAGGTTAAAGTAACACAAATATGAGGATATGCTTGACAATTTATAAGTTGAAAATCTCATGCCCCATGCTTACAAGTACCAAACATCATGCTACTCAACTTTAGTCACGAGTATGTTCTTGTCATTGTTAGTACATGTGTATCATAGAGAACCGCCAACGGGGTACCCCTTGCCCCATAATACAGGAGCTATCCCATATCAAAATGACAAGGCAACAGACAATGAGCATCTCAACGATCTTTTTATTTGCTATTTGCATAGGTTTTTATTGAGGATGCTTCATAGAATGCTCACTATGGTTATGCTTCAAGTTTCCACCATGATTAGGCATGGCTTAGGCTATCCGCCCAGGCGTTTATCTAACACACATACAAACTCCATGAGCTTACAAGCTCCACTTTTATTTCACACCATTGGGATCGATAAGCAAAAGATCATGATATCAACTGAATGATAAGTGCAATGTTGAAAGCGTTCCCCATGAAAGCATGGTTCTATTATTCACAACTTATAAAGCGCAAGCATATACGCAATATAGATGGACACAATGGTTCAAGTTTATTAAGTGCAAGAAAGTAAAGTATGCCATCAAGTTTGTGAGACCTTTAATCACTAATTTTCACATAACAAGTTTAATTCGGAAGGTAGATAAAAGCATGAATATAATTGGAATGGTGTAACACACCATGCATAGGAATTTATAGTGGACTCTTTGGAATAACTTGGTTTTATTGGGAGTTGGATGCATGAGTAGAACTCATACTTGGTACATGTGGAGGCTAGCAAAAGACTGGGAGCGACCAACTAAGAGAGCAATAATGGCCATAATCATGCAAAGCCACAAAACATTATTAATTAAAGCATAAAGTGATATTAAAAGTCATAAACTAAATGATCATAGAGGCTAAGGTGACTTGTTTATAGTCTTAACATGGTGTAAGCATGTGCCAAGTCAACCCAAATAAAGCATCAAAGGAGAATACCACAATATTATGCTTTTGAATGCTAAAACAACGCATGATTCTTTCAAGGCACATTAAGCAATCTCAATTGTTTGGAACATGTCATGCTACATCAATAATCACTAAGCATAAAGCCAAAGCAATACCAAACATGACATGATAAAGTCTAGGCCACAGTCTAAACAAGCTCCTTTTGTACCACTTATAAGCATGAAACTTCCTACTCTTTTCCAATCAACTTATTTGAAACCACATATGAATGGGGGGTCCAACTAATTTATTTAAGCAAACCAAACAAAAGAAAACTAAAAATGAAAACAAAGACGCACGAAGAACAACACAATTGTGCATGAAACAATAAAAATGAAGTGTTTGGAAGAAAACCTGAGATTTTTATTGATGAAGAAGGGGATGCCGTGGGCATCCCCAAGTTTTGACACTTGTACTTCTTGAATATTTCTTGGGGTGTAACGGGTGGCATCCCCAAGTTTGAGCTTTTATCCATACTTCATCTCATCGCATTGTTCTTCCCTACACTTTAAAATTTCCTTCATACAAAACTTCACACAATCTTCATTAGCAACATTAGTGTATTCAAGATAATAAGTCGTTAGGTTCAGTTTCAACACAAGTAAACCACAACCAGAGTCATTGGATGTGTGTTATTGTCATAAACCACATGGATCCACTAGAGTTCATTGCATGTGTGTTCTCCGCATAAACCACGTGGATCAACTAAAGTCATTGCATGTGTGTTCTTTTCACAAACCACATATGGATCCACCAGAGTCATTGCATGTATGTTCTTTTCATAAACCACATATGGATCCACCAGAGTCATTACATGTCTGTTCTTTTCATAAACCACATGGGTCCACTAGAGTCATTACATGTGTGCTCTTTTCATAAACCACATATGGATCCACCAGTGTCATTGCATGTGTGTTCTTTTCATGAACCACATATGGATCCACTAGAGTCATTTCGTGTGTGTTCTTTTCACAAACCACATATGGATCCACCAGAGTCATTGCATGTCTGTTCTATTCATAAACCACATGGATCCACCAGAGTCATTGCATGTGTGTTCTTTTCATAAACCATAGCTACAGTCATTGCATGTGTGTTATTTTCATAAACCACATATGGATCCACCAGTGTCATTGAATGTGTTTTCTTTTCACAAACCACATATGGATCCCCTAGTGTCATTGCATGTCTATTCTTTTCACAAACCACATATGAATCCACTAGAGTCATTTCATGTGTGTTATTTTCATAAACCACATATGGATCCACCAGTGTCATTGAATGTGTGTTATTTTCACAAACCAGAAATAGATTCACTAGAGTCATTTCATGTGTGTTCTTTTCACAAACCACATATGGATCCACCAGAGTCATTGCATGTCTATTCTATTCATAAACCACATGGATCCACCAGAGTCATTGCATGTTTGTTCTTTTCATAAACCACAACTAGAGTCACTGCATGTGTGTTCTTTTCACCAACCACATATGGATCCACCAGTATTATTGCATGTGTGTTCTTTTCATAAACCCCATGGATCCAACAGTGCTATTACATATGTGTTCTTTTCACAAACCACATATGGATCCACTAGTGTCATGGGATGTGTGTTATTTTCATGAACCACAACTAGAGTCATTAAATGTGTGGTCTTCTCATAAACCACATGGATCCACTAGAGTCATTGCATGTGTGTTCTTTCACAAACCACATATGGATCCACCAGATTCATTGGATGTCTGTTCTTTTCATAAACCACATATGGATCCACCAGAATCATTGCATGTCTGTTATTTGCATAAACCACATAGATCCACTAGAGTCATTGCATGTGTGTTCTTTTCACAAACCACATACGGATCCACCAGTGTCATTGCATGTGTGTTCTTTTCATGAACCACAACTAGAGTGATCGCATGTGTGTTCTTCTCACAAACCACATATGGATCCACCAGAGTCATTGCATGTCCCTTCTTTTCAAAAACCACATATGGATCCACTAGAGTCATTGCATGTGTGTTCTTTTCACAAACCACATATGGATCCACGAGAGTCATTGCATGTGTGTTCTTTTTATTAACCATAGCTAGAGTCATTGCATGCATGTTCTTTTCACAAACCACATATGGATCCAGCTAGAGTAATTGCATGTCTGTTCTTTTGACAAACCACATATGGATCCACTAGAGTCATTTCATGTGTGCTCTTTTCACAAACCACATATGGATCCACCAGATTCATTGCATGTGTGTTCTTTTCACAAACCACATATGGATCCACTAGAGTCAATTCATGTGTGTTCTTTTCAAAAACCACATATGGATCCACCAGAGTCATTGCATGTCTGTTCTATTCATAAACCACATGGACCACTAGAGTCATTGCATGTGTGTTCTTTTCATAAACCACTGCTAGAGTCATTGCCTATGTGTTATTTTCATAAACCACATATGGATCCACCAGTGTCATTGAATGTGTGTTGTTTTCACAAACCACATATGTATCCCCTAGTGTCATTGCATGTGTGTCATTTTCATGAACCACAACTAGAGTCAGTAAATGTGTGTTCTTTTCACAAACCATATATGGATCTACCAATGTCATTGCATGTGTGTTCCTTTCACAAACCACATAAGGATCCACTATAGTCATCTCATATGTGTTCTTTTCACAAACCACATATGGATCCACCAGAGTCATTGCATGTCTGTGCTTTTCATAAAGCACATATGGATCCACCAAAGTCATTGCATGTGTGTTCTTTTCATAAACCACATGAGCATGTGTGTTCTTTTCACAAACCACATATCGATCCACCAGTGTCATTGAATGTGTGTTCTTTTCCTAAAACACATATGGATCCACCAGTGTCATTGCATGGATGTTCTTTTCATGAACCACAACTAGAGTTAGTGAATGTGTGTTATTTTCAGAAACCACATATGGATCCACCAGTTTCATTGCATGTGTGTTCTTTTCAGAAACCACATATGGATCCACCAGTGTCATTGCATGTGTGTTCTTTTCATAAACAAAATATGGATCCACCAATGTCATTTCATGTATGTTCTTTTCATAAACCACATGGATCCACCAATGTCATTGCATGTGTGTTCTTTTCACAAACCACATATGGATCCAGCAGTGTCATGGGATGTGTGTTATTTTCATAAACCACAACTAGAGTCATTAAATGTGTGTTCTTCTCATAAACCACATGGATCAACAAGAGTCATTGCATGTGTGTTCTTTTCACAAACCACATATGGATCCACCAGAGTCACTGCATGTCAGTTCTTTTCATAAATCACATATGGATCCACCAGAGTCATTGCATGTATGTTCTTTTGATAAACCACATGGATCCACTAGAGTCATTGCATGTGTGTTCTTTTCATAACCACATCTAGAGTCATTGCATGTATGTTTTATTCACAAACCAGATATGGATCTAGCTAGAGTCATTGCATGTATGTTCTTTTCACAAACCACATATGGATCCACTAGAGTAATTTCATGTGTGTTCTTTTAACAAACCACATATGGATCCACCAGAGTCATTGCATGTGTATTCTTTTCAAAAACCACATATGGATCTACTAGAGTCATTTCATTTTTGTTCTTTTCATTAACCACAGCTAGAGCCATTGCATGTCTGTTCTTTTCGCAAACCACATAAGTATCCACTAGAGTCATTCAATGTATGTTCTTTTCACAAACCACATATGGATCCACTAGAGTCATTTCATTTTTGTTCTTTTCATTAACCACAGCTAGAGCCATTGCATGTCTGTTCTTTTTGCAAACCACATAAGTATCCACTAGAGTCATTCAATGTATGTTCTTTTCACAAACCACATATGGATCCACTAGAGTCATTGCATGTTTGTTCTTTTCATAAACCATATATGGATCCACCAGAGTCATTACATGTCTGTTCTTTTCATAAACCATAGCTAGAGTCATTGCATGTCTGTTCTTTTCATAAACCACATGGATCCACCAGTGTCATAGCGTGTGTGTTCTTTTAATAAACCACAGCTAGAGTCATTGGATGTGTGTTCTTTTCATAAACCACATGAGCATGTGTGTTCTTTTCACAAACCACATATGGCTCCACTAGTGTCATTGAATGTGTGTTCTTTCCCTAAAACACATATGGATCCACCAGTGTCATTGCATGTGTGTTTGATACGTTGCTAACATATCCACAATTTTTGATGTTCCATGCTTGGTTTTTATCTACTTTCTTATGTTTTGTCCACACTTTGGAGTACTTTTTATACACTTTCTTGGATTAACCTATTAACAAGATGCCATAGTGCCAGTTGCCTGTTTTCTGCTGTTTTTGGTTCCAGGAAAGTCAGAAAATGAATATTCTCGGAATTGGACGGGACAAAAGCCAGTCAGTTTTTCACCGAGGGGGACATGGAGCCAGAATATGAGACGGAGAGGGGCTAGAGGGCCGCCACACCACTTGGCCGCGCGGCCAGGCCTGGCGCGCGCCAGGGGGTGGTGTGGCCGCCTAGGGCACCCCCTCGACCTCCCCTTTCGCCTATAAGATGCCTCCAATATAGAAACCCTAAGTACCCAATAAAAATTCCACGAAACAGTCTGTAGCCGCTGTCATCTCCATCCCTAGATCTAGAGGGATCTGAAGCTCTTCCCGGCACCCTGCCGGAGGGGAGAATTCACCCTGGAGGCCTTCTTCATCACCATCGTTTTTGTTTTGGTTTTTCGTTTGCTTTATTTGCTTAGTTTGCTGAATAAAATTGGTTGTACACCCTATTTCATGCATTGGTTTTCAAATAGTTTGGTTTGGATTGGAAAAGAGTAGGAAAGTTCATGCTTAAGTGGTAAAAGGAGTTTGTTTTTGACTGTGGCCTATGCTTTGTCATGCCATGCTTGATATTGTTTTGTCTTTATGCTTAGTGACCTTTGTTGTAGCATGACATGTTATAAACAATTGATATTGCTTAATGTGCCTTGGAAGAATCATGCGTTGTTTTAGCATATTAAAGCATAAGTATTGTGGTATTCTCCTTTGATGCTTTATTTGGGTTGACTTGGCGCATGCTCACACCATGTTATGACTATCCCAAGTCACCATAAGCCTTTATGATCCTTTAGTTTTCGACTTGTAATATCACTTTATGCTTTGATTAATGATGTTTTGTTGCTTTGCATGATTATGGCCATTATTGCTCTCTTAGTTGGTCGCTCCCAGTCTTTTGCTAGCCTCCATAACCAAGTATGAGTTCCACTCATGCATCCAACTCCTAAAACCAAGTTATTCCAAAGAGTCCACCATACCTACCTATTAGCATTTTCTATTCCAAGTATATTCATGTTTTTATCTACCTTCCGAATTAAACTTGTTATGTGAAAATTAGTGATTAAAGCTCTCACAAACTTGATGGCACACTTTACTTTCTTGCACTTAATAAACTTTAACCATTGCGTCCATCTTTGTTCCGTATATGCTTGCGATTTATAAGTTGAAGTTAGCAAAACCATGTATCATGGGGAACCCTTTCAACATTGCACTTGTACATTGTACCTAGTTGATATCATGTTCTTTTGCTTATGGATCCCAGCGGTGTGAAATAAAAGGGGAACTTGTAAGATCATGGAGTTTGTATTTGTGTTAGAGAAAGCACTGGGCTAGCCTAAGCCATGCCTAATCATGGTGGAAACTTGCAGCATAACCATAATGAGCACTCTATGAAGCATCCTCAATAAAAACCTATGCAAATAGCAAATAAAAAGATCACTGAGATGCTCATTGTCTGTTTTCCTTGTCATTTTGATTATGGGATAACTCTTGTATCATGTGCAAGGGGTACCCCGTTGGCGGTTCTCTATGATACATATGTACTTACAATGACAAGAGCTTACTTGTGACTGAAGTTGAGTAGCATGAGGTTCGGTCTTCGTAAGTAAGGGGCATGAGATTTCAACTTATAACTTGTCAAGCATATCCTCTTAGTTGTGTCACTTTAACCTTAATCACCTAAAGATGCTTATGATAGGGGCAATGAGAGCTGAAAGCTAATAAGTTCCATAATTTTTGGAAGCTCTTTATGAAACTTGAATCCCTGCTTCCTTCTATGAAGGCCTTTCTTTTACTTTTATGTTGAGTCTCCACCTTCTATCTTTATGCACCTATTGAGAGAGCATAGTGGCCATTCTTAGTTCTATTTGCATTGTCCCAAGATTTGTTGATTGATGCATAACTTTGATATTGCTTGTTCTTAAACTATTTGTATCTAGTCACTCTTATGAACTTTGAAGGTGTCCTATGCATTTATGTTTGCTACTCTATGAGGGACAAGATGAATGCCACTATGCTATGTTTTCTTTATGTGAAACAAACAAACGTCTTGCAAAGCATTGCTATTTATGAATCTTTTGTTTGTGCCTTTTCATGTTGCAACATATTTGCTATGTCTTATTGTTAGAACTTTATATTTCATGCTATGTTGAAGTACTATGATCCCAGCTATCAATGTTTTACAAATACTTTGATTAAGTTTATGATGGTGCATGTCACCTCAAAAACTATTCTTTCTTTTTATCACTTACCTACTAGAGGACGAGCAGGACTTAAGCTTGGGGATGTTACGTTGCTAACGTATCCATAATTTGTGATGTTCCATGCTTGGTTTTTATCTACTTTCTTATGTCTTGTCCACACTTTGGAGTACTTTTTATACACTTTCTTGGACTAACCTATTAACAAGATGCCACAGTGCGGTTGCTTTTACGCTGTTTTTGTTTCCAGGAAAGTCAGAAAATGAATATTCTCGGAATTGGACGGGACAAAAGCCAAAGTTAGTTTTTCACCGAGGGGGACACGGAGCCAGAATACGAGAAGGAGAGGGGCCAGAGGGATACCACACCACTTGGCCACGCGGCCAGGCTTGGCCCGTGCCAGGGGGTGGTGTGGCCGCCTAGGGCACCCCCTCGGCCTCCCCTTTCACCTATAAGATACCTCCGATACAGAAACCCTAAGTACCCGATCAAAATTCGATGAAAGAGTCTGTAGCCGCCGTCATCTCCATCCCTAGATCGGGAGGGATCTAAAGCTCTTCCCGGCACCCTGCCGGAGGGGAGAATTCACCCTGGAGGCCTTCTTCATCACCATGCAAGCCTCCGGTGTGATGCGTGAGTAGTTCATCCTTGGACTACGGGTCCATGTAGTAGCTAGATGGTTGGTTCTTCTCCTTTGTGCTACCATGTTTAGATCTTGTGAGCTCCGTTCATGATCAAGATCATCTATTTGTAATCCTACATGTTGTGTTTGCGGGGATCCGATGGATATTGAGATGCTATTTCAGATTGATTTTTGATTCTATCATGTCTTTGTTATTTATGATCTTGCATGCTCTCCGTTGTTAGTGACTATATTGGCCGAGTAGATGCTAGCAACTCCAAGAGGGAGTATTTATGCTCGATAGTGGGTTCATGCCTCTAGTAATCTGGGGAAGTGACAGAAATCTCTAAGGTAGCAGATGTGTTGTTGCTACTAGGGAGAAAATAGCAATCCTTTGTTCATAGAACAATCGTATTGTTTACTTTACACGCAATGCGTATTGCAATTATCGTTTGCTTGCAACTTAATACTAGAGGGGGTTCGGATCATAACCTGAAGGTGGATTATTAGTCATAGATGCAGTTGGATTATGGTCTATGTATAATGTTGTAATGCCCAATCAAATCTCATAGGAGTCAAGATGATTAGTATATGCATGTATGCTTTCTCGATGTTTGTCAATTGCCCCACTGTAATTTGTTCACCCAAAATGTCATCTATCTTAAGGAGAACCACCACTAGTGAACTATGGACCCCGGTCCTTTCTTTTACCATCAATCTACAACTATTTACTGCTTTCTGTTTACTTTCTGAAGCTGTTACTTTCTTCCACACAATACGTTTAATCCTTTGTTTTCAGCAAAACCGGTGAGATTGACAACTCCACTATAAGTTGGGGGCAAAGTTCTGTGGTTGTGTTGTTCAGGATTCCAAGTTGGCAACAACACCTTGGAGGTGTTTCCTTGCTCCTACTGGTTCGATGACCTTGGTTTCATAACTGAGGGAAACTTACTGTTGTGTTCATCATACCTTCCTCTTGGGGTTCCCCAGCGAGCTCGACATCAACCACGAGCCAGTAGTGTTCTTTTCATTAACCACAGCTAGAGTCATTGCATGTCTGTTCTTTTCACTAACCACATATGGATCCACTAGAGTCATTTCATGTGTTCTTTTCATTAACCACAGCTAGAGTCATTGGATGTGTGTTCGTTTCACAAACCACATATGGATCCACAAGTGTCATTGAATGTGTGTTCTTTTCACAAACCACATATGGATCCACCAGAGTCATTGCATGTGTGTTATTTTCACAAACCACATATGGATCCACCAGAGTCATTACATGTCTGTTGTTTTTATAAACCACATATGGATCCACCAGACTCATTGCATGTACTTTCTTTTCATAAACCACTTGGATCCACCAGAGTAATTGCATGAATGCTATTTTCATAAACCACAGCTAGTCATTGGATGTGTGTTCTTTTCATAAACCACAGCTAGAGTCATTGCATGTGTGTTCTTTTCACAAACCACATATGGATCCACTAGTGTCATTGAATGTGTGTTCTTTTCCTAAAACACATGGATCCACTAGATTCATTTGCATGTGTGTTCTTTTCATAAAACACATGGATCCACCAGTGTCATTGAACTGTGTGTTCTTTTCATAAACCACATGGATCCTAACCTTAGGAGAGCCCTAACCTTAGCCCCCAATGGTGGCCATTAGACCGAGTCTTCTAGAAGGCACATACCGTTCGATCGGGGTGCTTGGATGATTGGGATGGTTCTTCATAAGAGCGATCCGCGAGTAGGCTGTTCTGCGACATGATTGGCCATGCTTAATGCCAGCTTGCTCTGGACAAACTAGCAACACCGTGCACTCCTATTGGGGGGATACCCCCGGGTAGGGTGACGTCGGGGTATAAAGGCCGAGTTAGCCGGGATACGGCGCGGTCAAAGCAAGTGCTGACCGGGTCACCTCAAGGCAGGCCGAACCACGGAGTGACCCGGCCCGTGGAGCATCTCCTTAACCATAGTCCGGCTGGCATAAAATATGTTCCGGCCATGTTGGTCTATCTGTTTTGCATGTATCTTGGTAGCCGGATTAGCCACATCCTAGCCGGATTATCCCATGGCTTCCAAGAGAAGGAAGGAATCTCCTGCTGGTCAAAAGGTGGCTTTATTAGCTGTAGCATGAGAGAAGCAAAGCAAAGAAGAGGACCAGCGGGTCAGGGGCGACCAAGGTGACGCGGGAAATGTCCGATGACGTAGCCAGTGTCTGGTGACGCTTAAAGACAAAGATTACGCGTTGGAGCGCTGGACTATGTCAGCGACAATCCAGAGAGCTTTGGCAGACACCCCCCCCACCGCGCAATGGCGTCTTCATCGAGCTTGGCACGCACAAGATCTACGTCGGCATGGACGAGTCCTACGTTCATCCGTGGCACATCGTCGAGGGAGGCGAACCACCTCTCAGCGCAGCTCATGGTACGCGTATCACTCGCCCCACCAGCAGCGTTGAGGTCCTGATGACCGCGCCAAACGCGGAACCGAGCAAGGGCCTGGCACCAGAGCCGGAGGTTACACCAAAGCAGACCAGGTCTAGGTTTCCCCCACTAGAAAGGCCAGAGAATGTGCTCCAGGAAGCAATAGATAGCCTAGCAATGCCAATAACACCTGTGGTAGATCCGGCTCAGGCGCAAGCTGAGCTAGAGGAAACTAGGCAGAAAATGTTAGCTGGGGCAAAGAAGGTAGCAGAGCTGCATCAGTCTTCGAACATTACCTTGAGAGAATTTGCTAAGGCAAACCGCATAGGTGGAGTGAAAATTCGAGGTAGGAACCTGATTACTGAGATTGACAAGGAATACGAGCCTAGGCCGGGTCAGACAGCCACGATAGTAACAGGAGGGCTGGATCGGTACAATACCTCGGCAAAGAACCTCAGGGAAGCAAATGCGGCCGTGTCCGGGTTAGAAGGTTTAATCGGAGAGGCCTGACAAAGGCAATAAGAGAGGGTGAATCACTTGCTGAGGGTTGCTTGCCAGCAAAATGAAGAAATGAACAAGGCAAACCCGGTGCCACCAGGGGCGTCACATGTGGTACATTCGGCTAGGAATAATCTGGCAAGATCCGGAGGAGCCGCGTCATCTCCGGGTCACAATCCCAGGAAAGAAGAAGTAGTAAACTCCGGGAGAAGAGACAAACAGATGGTTCCCTATGATCCAGCAAGGGCCGGGAAAGGCAAAGCAGTGCGAGTTGATGAAGATCGGCACAGTACCAGCCGAGGTGTGGCCGACCAAGGTAACCGTTACCAAGGCAATGCCGGTCAGAGGAATGGTGCCAACGGTAATGCCAGACAGCGTGATCCCGTGGGAACGGGGAAAAATGTACCTCGGCAGCAGCAACAACACGCACCTCGGCAGGAGGGAAGTGCAGGACAAGCAGCGCAACAACAAAATGCTTGTCTGGATCAGGAAAGATATAATGATGGTTATTTGGCTATGATCAATGACGGATATCCCAGACCGGATAAACACATAATTGGGTCGAGGTTGGGAAGCAGGAACTTGTATCCAGATGATGCGAGGCTGAAACTAGATAGAATTTATAGGTCGGAGCTAATCGAGTTACAAGGTCCACCGGGTCCGGCATGCTTTGGGCCCCGGATCATGAAGGAGCCACCAGTGCCGAACTTTCAGCTGGCCAGAGGAACCAGAACCTATGATGGTGGTACTAGGCCAGAGGATTGGCTGATTGATTATGCCATAACGGTCAAGATCGCAACGGGAAATTTGAGATGGGCAGTAAGATATGTGCCACAAATGTTGGAAGGACCAGCGAGAGTTTGGCTGAACAATTTGCCGCTAGGAAGTGTCAACTGTTGGCTCGATTTTGAGGAGTTGTTCGTGAGCAATTTCTCGAGCACCTACAAGAGGCCCAACAGGCCACAGACTCTGGTGCTATGCCGGCAAAGACCGAATGAGCCAGACCGGGATTTCCTGACTCGGTGGTGCAACGTGCGTAACTCGTGCGAGGGAGTAATTGAATCACAAGCTATTGCGTGGTTCGCCCAGGGATGTAGATACGGAAGTATGTTGTGGCAGAGGCTGCAGCGAGATATGCCAACCACTTTGGCTGAGACGACCCGGATCGCGGATTCGTATGCCTTGGGAGATCCAACGCAACCCCCGCTAATGTCGAGCGAGGCAAATGAGGAATATTACAATTGAGATGGCTCCGGGTCATTAAGGAGGAATGATTTTCGAGGAAAGAGAAGGGACGAGCGCCCGGATTACCGATATAAATCGCAGCAGGTGGCAGCCATAGACCGGGATCAGCCCAATGCCGACGCTAGCCAGCACCAAAAAACTGGAGGACAAAGCTGGCAACAGAAAAACGAAGGGAAAAAGCCTTGGACCCTGGAGCAGAAAAGGCAATGGCAAGAGCGGAAAGATAGATCGAGGTATACGTTCGAGTCTATGTTGGATCAACCTTGCAAGTTCCATACACCAAGTACAAATAGTCCGGTGAACCATACAGCCCGGCAGTGTGAGTGGATGAGAAAGTTAGAGCAGGGCAGTTCGGGGAATGCTCGGGCACCTCGGAACGAGACACCTAGGAATGAGGCACCACGGCAACCATTACTAACAGGGGGAATGGACAGCAATTGATGTTGCCACCACCTCCGCCGAGGTACGAGAATTAGGAAAGAAGGGATGCAGTACATCAAGTAGCTAATAACCAGCAACAAGGTCAAGGTCATCATGAGAGTGAGGGACGAAACGAGTACAAGGAGCATCATCAAATTTACTGTGTGTTTACCATGGAAGAAAATGACCGGAAAAGTTTGCAGCGCTGGCATATGGAGGTAAACGCAGTAATGCCGGCAGTGGCGAGATACATGCCCTGGGAAGATCAGGAGATCACGTGGAGTATCAAAGATCACCCAAAGATCATGCCTAGCCCTGGGACCTATGCATTGGTCCTAGATCCGATGTTCATTGGGCCGAATCTCAATGTGAGGTTTTCCAAGGTACTGATTAACAATGGCAGTAGTATCAACATTATGTACAAGGATACCATGCACAAGTTGGGAATAATAGAGAACATGTTGCAAGCAACGAGGACCACTTTTCATGGCATTGTACCGGGTATTTCCTGTGAGCCAATTGGTAAGGTCCGGGTTGATGTGTTATTCGGCACGAGAGATAATTGCCGGACTGAGAATTTGGAATTTGATGTGGTGAATCTAAAGAGCGCTTATCACGCGTTACTCGGCAGGCCCGCGCTAAACAAGTTCATGGCAACTACTCACATCAGCTACCTTAAGATGAAACTGCCTGGACCAAGGGGCGTGATAACTGTATCAGGGGACTTTCGGCATTCGATCGAGTGCGCCTCAGCCGGATCTAACTTAGCCGAGTCACTCGTGATAGCTCAGGAAAAAAAGGAAGATACTGGAGGTGGCAGCATTGCCTCAATCCGCACAACAGCATATGCCGACTCTGACCAACCCGCACAGAAGCGTGTCATTCCAAGCAACCAAGGACACAAAGAAAGTACCAATCGATGATCATTTCCCAGAGTGCACCGTAACCATTGGTGTCGGGTTAAGCAGCAAATAGGAAAGCGAGCTCGTCAACTTCCTCCATGAGAATCGGGATATCTTTGCTTGGTCTACTCAGGATCTACAAGGTGTACTGAGGGAGTTAGATGAGCACTCATCAAACGTAAGGCCCAGGGCTAAGACGGTAAAGCAGCCTCTCCGGCGTTTCGCAAAGGACAGAAGGAAAGTCATTAGGGATGAAATATCTAGGCTCCTAGCGGCCGGATTTATCATGGAAGTACTCTATCCGGATTGGCTCTCTAATCCGGTGCTTGTGGAAAAGAAGAAGGATGATCCGAATGTGGTTGTGGTATGGCGCATGTGCATTGATTACATGAACCTGAATAAGGCGTGTCCCAAAGATCCATTCCCACTCCGTAGAATAGATCAAGTCATAGACTCAACAGCCGGATGTGAGCTACTGTCATTCATTGATGCGTATTCTGGTTTCCACCACATACCCCTGAATCCGGATGATCAAATAAAGATTGCGTTTATTACCTCGTACGGGGCTTATTGCTATCGCACTATGCCGTTAGGACTATGTAATGCAGGAGCAACGTACCAACGATGCATGCAAAAATGCTTACATGACCAAATAGGTCGGAACGTGCAAGTTTATGTGGATGATGTGGTGATAAATACCAAGGAAAGCAATATGCTCCTTGATGATATCCGACAAACATTCGCGAACTTAAGAAGGTTCCGAATGAAGCTAAACCCAGAGAAGTGCACCTTTGGCGTGCCCGCTGGAAAGTTACTCGGTTTTTTAGTGTCTAGCCGTGGTATTGAAGCTAACTCGACGAAAATCCGGGCCATAGAGAGAATGGAACTGCCAAAATGCCTTAACGGTGTGCAGAAGTTCACTGGTTGCCTGCATCGTTAAGACGGTTCGTATGTCGGTTAGGAGAGAAGGCCTTGCCCCTCTACCAGCTAATGAAAAAACCAGACAAATTCACATGGACGCCACAGGCAGACCTTGCCTTTCGAAAATTGAAAAAGATGTTATCCACACACCGATCCTAGCAGCACCACTACCCAAGGAGCCAATGTTGCTCTATGTAGCCGCGACCAACTGAGTCGTAAGTGCAGTAATCATAGTGGAGCGCGAGGAAGAAGGAAAGTCGGTGCAAAGGCCGGTGTATTATCTGAGTGAAGTATTGTCAGCTTCAAAATAGAACTACCCTCACTATCAAAAGATGGTGTATGGCGTATATATGTCGGCCAAGAAACTCAAACACTATTTTGAGGAACATCCCATCAAAGTGATATGTGAGGCACCCATATCAGAGATTATGAGTAACAAAGATGCAAGTGGCCGGATAGCAAAATGGGCAATTGAGTTAGCCCCGTACGCGCCACAATTTGACAGAAGAGATGCCATAAAGTCACAAGTTGTGGCGAATTTCTTCGTGGACTAGGCTAAAATGCAATATGAGCCACCTCTGCCAGACTCCAATTATTGGCGAATGCACTTTTATGGATCGAAACTAAAAGATGGGTTGGGCGTCAGGGTAGTGCTTACCTCGCCCAAGAAGGATCAACTGAAATATGTCCTTCAAATCCACTTCAGCGCCTCGAATAATGTTGCGGAGTACGAAGCATTGGTACATGGTCTCAAGGTAGCGAAAGAAGTGGGGATACGTCGGATACAATGCTTTGGAGATTCGGATTTGGTGGTGCAACAAGTGTCTGGAAATTGGAATGCCTTGGATGCTAACATGGCCCTATACAGATTCCATGTTCAAAAGATAAGTGGGTTTTTCGAAGGGTGTGAGTTCCATCACATACCTCGGATTGAAAACGAGGCAGCAGATATGCTGTCCAAGTTAGGCTCATCCCTGTAGCCAATACCGCCAAATGTTGCTTTGGAGCACCTGAGAAAACCATCTATCACGCCATCGCCTGAATCAGACTCAATTTATATCCCGGCACTCTCCGGATCAGGAGCTGCACCTATGGAGATAGAGTGGGGAGGCACCTCAGAAAACCCGGGGACTGCTTCGGCAAACCCGGGGACTGCCTCAGCAAACCCGGGGACTGATCAACCTGATCCGGCTGGAGTTATGTCGGTAGATGCGATGGAAATTGATGAGGAACCATTTCCCGTCCGGACTATCCCAACTTGGGCCAAGCCAATTTTTGATTTCCTGAAAGAGGGAACCTTGCCAGATGACAAGATAATCTCAAGACGGATCCAAAGGAGAGCAAAGGCTTATACTATTATCAACGCCAAACTATACAAAAGAAGTGTGACAATAGTACTGTAGCGGTGTGTTGATCCGGAGGAAGGACATGACATACTCCAGGATATTCACCAAGGGGAATGTGGCCATCATGCCTCCTCAAGGGCCTTAGTGGCAAAAGCTTTCCGGCATGGATTTTATTGGCCCAGTGCTTTGGAGCAAGCAGAGGATCTAGTGAGAAAATGCAATGGTTGTCAAAGATACGCCACGAAAACTCATTTACCAATGTCGGAGCTGAAATCTATCCCCATTACCTGGCCATTTGCTGTATGGTGCCTAGATATGGTAGGGCCATTTAAGCCGGCTAAAGGAGGGATGACCCATATCCTAGTTATGGTTGACAAGTTCACCAAGTGGATTGAAGTAAAACCAATCTGGAAATGTGATGGGGCAACAACAGTAAGATTCCTCAAGGATATAATCCTGAGATATGGCCATCCCCATAACATCATAACTGATAATGGAACAAATTTCGCTGAAGGAGCATTTGCGAGGTTCTGCCAAGAATAGAAGATCCGGCTAGATGTCTCCTTAGTCGCCCACCCCGCATCGAATGGGCAAGTGGAAGGATCCAACGGACTGGTATTGTCCGGGATATAACCCCGGCTCATAGAGCCGCTGCAAAGATCAGCGGGGTGCTGGATAGAAGAACTACCAGCGGTACTGTGGAGTTTAAGAACAACTCTGAATCGATCAACAGGCTATACGCCATTCTTTCTGGTATATGGGGCAGAAGCTGTATTACCAGCCGACATAGAGCATGATTCGCCAAGGGTCACCCAATACACAGAAGCCGAAGTGCGCGAAGCCCGGAAAAATGATGTTGATCTGCTGGAATAAGCGAGAGAACTGGCCTTGTCCAGATCCGCCATATATCAGCAAAATCTCCGATGCTATCATAGCCGGAAAGTAAACCCTCGAGTCTTTTGGGAAGGTGACCTGGTACTCCGGTTGATACAGCGCACAGCTGGCATGCATAAGCTATCCCCTACATGGGAAGGACCTTTCATTGTAAGCAAAGCCTTGCACAATGATTCCTACTATCTTATTGATGCACAGCCCCAGGAAAAGAACAAGGCGGACAGGTCCGGAGAGGAATCTAAGCGACCGTGGAATGTAGCACTACTTTGTCCTTTCTACACCTAACAAGGAGGTGAATGTATCCGAGCTACTCATATGTCGGTATGTATGTTGGCAATGAGCTTATTAATAAAACTTTGGCACCCCAAGCAGAGACTCGGGGACTGCCGTAATAATTGTCTCTAATTTTCGTATTTCTATGTCGGTTGGCTTAAGTCGCTTATATCTTAGTCGGGTTAGTAATGTGTGAGCACCAAAAACCCAACTCTTCGACTTTGCTGTTGTCCAACAAGATTGGCTTCATGGCAAGCAAGAGAACAAGTTTGGAATGGCAAAGCACATGAAAAACTACTAAGGAAAAGAACTTAAACGAGCCGACATTAGTTATTTTGACTAACACTTGGTTTCTTGTATTTATCTAACACCGGGTCATTTTGAGTTAATCTCAAAGTTTCAAGTATTGTTAAATCAATTTTTTGAACCTCGGACTCGTAAGTCGAAAAGCCGAAACAAGGTAGACGTGAGCCGAGTCAAAAATTGGGGGAACAAGAAAACGAAACTCGGGGACATCGCCCACGATAATCCAGCACTAAGAACTTAGTTCAAAACGATAAGTTGTAGCACAACCAAAGTAAAGTACTTAGATACATTTGAAATTGTTGATACGGCACAACCTATAGCTAACTTGACAGAGCCCATTGATTTTTGTATTGAGTTACAGATAAAGAGAGATCATGGATATTAGACAGAACTCAGAAAGAACTATCAAGATGGAAGTTATCCTATAGTTGTTGTATCCATGCCTATTCGAAATGTGAATTATAGTATTTTTTCTTGTGGGAATGGAAATGAAAAACACGAGATACTTTTTTTAGAAATATGGACTAATGGAAGTTTAACCCCTAAAGAAGCGCTTTATGAGGCTTTTCACCCGGCATTCCGGGGATCTGACAAATATGATAAGTGTTTTTAAGGAGCAGTCGCAGCAGCCGAATCATCAGCCGAAGAAGGTGGCACTTCGGAGTTTGGGGGAGGGGCGCTAGCCTCAGCTTCATCCTCAGGGTCGACCTCGCCATCCTCCGGGTCTTCGGCCTCGTCACCAAGCTTGGAGGCCTCACTTTCACTCTCTTCTTCTTCATCTCCAGAAGCAACTTCGTCATCAAAGGTGTCGAGATAACTTGGCCCTTCATTCCAAGCGTGGCAGAAGGAGTATCGACATAGCTATTGGCTTTTGGGCTGCGGATGCAATCCAATCCAGAATCTTCGCACCACTGACCCGTGCGCGCGTTGATAAACAACCCGGATCAATTCCTTCATACCAAGAAAGGACAAACTGCAAGGCAATGTCAGCCCTAGCTCGTGCGGTGGATTCACGCCACAAATGTAGCTGCGTATCGCACTCCATCAGTTTGGCTATGAAAGTCGAACCTCTTTTAGGAATGGTCTCAGTGGGCCAGAGGGAGCCGAACATTAACGTTGCCCCCGGTATAATGTTTGCGCTGTGGTTCTTCACTAGCTCAAGGCGAGCGGTGAGGCTCGCCAGCAGATCCTCCATATTATACAGGATTGGCTCGGCATCAGGACCTGCAAGAGTACCACGTTGCTCGCGGGACTGGAGTACGGCAACAGCACCAAGCGTGTCACTTTCTGGAAATTTGCCTGAGAACAGAGCAGAGGAGACAATGAGCAAAAGCACGAAACCCAAAGGAAGGAAAATTAAGCAAGGGCAAAGAACTCACGTGCAATCTGGAAGAGAAGTCGCTGAAGCTTGGAATGGACATTGGCACTGTGGGCCTGGAGTTTCTCGTACTCAGAGGTCACCGACGTGAGTTTGACATCGGCTTCCTGCAGTAAGCTTTGGTCCTTGGAAATTTGCATAGTTAAACGCTCTTTTTCCTCGGCAAAATCCTGGTCAGCCTTCTCCAATTCGGACTTATGGAGGCCCTTGAGCCTCTGAATTTCGGCATTCAGCCGAATAATTTCCGAGTCCTGGAGCTGCAACTAAGCTATCTCTTCATCCTTCTTCTTCAGCTCAGCCTCACGCTTCCCTGCTTGTTCCAGGAAATATGTCATCATGTCAGGCATTGTAATGCTATCTTCGAGAGCAACTGCAACAGTGGCATAATTCGGAGAAACCGAAGTATAAATGTCCATCGGATAAAGAAAGGAGCATACAGCGATCGTGCGAAGGAGATGAGATTACCTTTGATCTCAGCAAGATTCTTCCGCGTGATAATATTCTCAGCATCAACCTCGGCTGCATAATTCGGATAACAAGTTAATACGGATCACGGACAACTCGAATGAACAAAAATGGGAGAGGGAAAGTCTAAGTAAGGAATATTACCCTTCTTCTGGTGCTCCTCCAGGAGTTTGCCTTACCGCACGCGAATGTCTTTATAGGAGTCCAGCAGGCGCTGGAACTCAGCGGATCGGCGGCTAGTGGTAATCTGAAATAAGCAAGGCAATGTCCAGTTTAAAGGCAAAGTAAAAATAATTCGAAGTCTACAAGATCCCGGCCAAGTGGAACTTAACCCGGCTCTAGGTGTGTGGATATTCGAAGTCTACAAGATCCGGGCCAAGTGGTATTTAACCCGGCTCTAGGTGTGTGGATATTCGAAGTCTACAAGATCTGGGCCAAGTGGAATTTAACCCGACTCTAGGTGTGTGGATATTCAAAGTCTACAAGATCCGGGCCAAGTGGAACTTAACCCGGCTCTAGGTGTGTGGATATTTGAAGTCTACAAGATCCGGGCCAAGTGGAACTTAACCCGGCTCTAGGTGTGTGGATATTCGAAGTCTACAAGATCCGAGCCAAGTGGAACTTAACCCGGCTCTAGGTGTGTGGATATTCGAAGTATACAAGATCTAGGCCAAGTGGAACTTAACTCGGCTCTAGGTGTGTGCATATTCGAAGTCTACAAGATCCGGGCCAAGTGGAACTTAACCTGGCTCTAGGTGTGTGGATATTCGAAGTCTACAAGATTCGGGCTAAGTGGAACTTAACCCGGCTCTAGGTGTGTGGATATTCGAAGTCTACAATATCCGGTCCAAGTGGAACTTAACCCGGCCCTAGGTGTGTGGATATTCGAAGTCTACAAGATCTGGGCCAAGTGGAACTTAACCCGGCTCTAGGTGTGTGGATATTCGAAGTCTACAAGATCCAGGCCAAGTGGAACTTAACCCGGCTTTAGGTGTGTGGATATTCGAAGTCAACAAGATCCGGGCCAAGTGGAACTTAACCCGGCTCTAGGTGTGTGGATATTTGAAGTGTACAAGATCCAGGCCAAGGGAACTTAACCCGGCTCTAACTTTGTTAAAATTAGAAGTTACTACGAACATGAACCAAATTCTCTAAGGAGCATCCGACTGAGTAAAAAGTTACTCCCTCGGAGGCTCGGGGACTAGGGGATATATAAAGTGCTCATATATGCAAAGTACCATAGTGGAGGAAAAGAATTACCTCCATCATCCGGCCAGCCAAAGAGATGGCCTTGGTAGCAGAGTTCATCTGTGCGCTGAACTCGGCTGGGCCGAACTTCTCCGGCAGATCATCTTGTGGGTCGATGAATTCTGCATTGTTCCAGTTCTTCACATACTCCAGGAGCAGTGGACTGTAACTTTCGCCGTTGGGGGAGTAGTTCGCCACAAGGCCTTTGACGTGGGCCTCTCGCCTGGCGGATTGAGCTGCAGCAGGGCTGGTATGCAGAACCAACTACCTGATACCCTCTGATCTGGCAGCGTGTGACCCAAAGGAGATCCTTTTAGTTGATCCGGCAGCTTTCTTGAGCTTGCCGGATGAAGCCTGAGGACTTGCCTGGAAGGTATCCACGACTGAGGGAGTTGATCCGGAGGGAGCTGACGGGGCCTTCCTCTTGGGAGGCTTGGTGGAACCTGCTGGTGCTATTGCTGGTGTTGTTGCCGCTGATGGTGTTGTTGCTGGTGCTGGTGCTGCTACTGGGGCTGGTGTTGCTGCTGGTGCTTTTGATGCTGCTGATGTTGTTGTTGCTGCTAGTGTTGTTGCTGCTGGTATGGATGGTTTGGAGAAAACTAGAACATGAGAGAAACTTGATTGGGGCGGCACCGATGGAGCTGGCGCCTTAACACTTGGCACTAGGGCCGAAGAGGAGCTGGGGAGATCCGGCATGGCCGTATCCGAAGCCGCCCTGCTACCCCCCGCGCTGACGTTGCCCTCCTCATGGCGAGGTGGGCTCTGGTCAGGCGCAGCCACAGATCCCTCTTGGATAGGGCTGAGCGGGCGAGTATCATCATCATGAGAGGGAGAAGGGATGCTCCGGATTGGAGATGCTATGCCGGAGCCGCTCTAGGGAATGACCCTGGGAGCTCTGAGAAGCAGAAAAGAATCAAGTCAAAAAGAGAAGAAGAACCAATAAGAGACAAGAGCAAACACAGAAAGGGAGAAAACTTGAAGGGCAGATGCAAAAGACTTACTCGTTTGAGGTTCGGGGAGCCCGAGGTTTGGGCGTCCTTCGGACCGTGCTCTTGGCGGCCGGCTTAGTCAAGGATTTCACCCCGGACTTCTTCTGCCTCTTGTTGGGAGGCGGCACCTCCGAAGCTGCGGTCGAGGCAGTCGCGCGCTTCTGGGAAAAAGCAGGGATCGGACCACCAGTGGCGAGGGGAGGAACCTCGTGGACCTGACCGATCGGGTTAGCTGAAGATTTGGACATAACCAGATGCACGTAAGAGATGAGAACCGGATCAAGTACCTCCAGGACCTCAACATCTCAGTCATCGTCATCTGGTCAATCCCTTAGAGAAGAGGCCTTACCAGCGCTGCGTTTGACGATGTCCGGAGTAGGTAGGAAAGTCTCCGGATTAGGCTCCTCCTCGCCCTCCTCGGTGTGATCCGGCACCCACTTGCCCGCCAGCACCTCGCCATACTCTAGTGGCTGCTAGAGGAATCGCTGAGATCAAGACAACAATTGCCAAGTTACAAAAGTAAACCAACATACAAAGAAGATCCGGAAAACAGAAAGAAGTGAGATTACCTTTGGAGGAAGGTTGTCCCGGGTCAAGGACTCGAGCCCCCATTCCCAATCTTCGGAGAATTCCTTCTCCACATTGAAAATGGCCTTAACCCGGTGGTAAACCGTCGAGTTATCAAGCTCAAAAGATGAAGTCCGGTGGGGGTCGAGGGGGACGCTCTAGTAACAGACCTTGTGGGCTCACTTCTGAAGGGGGGAGACCCGGCTGCGGACAAAAGTAATCATGATGTCCTCCCCCCGGAGCTTCTTCTTGAGCAGCTCCTTGATCTGGCGCGCCACCTGATTCACCAGGGTCGTGGGTCGCTTGGGAATGCTCTCCCAAAGCGAGGAATCTGGAGGGCCAAGCTTGAAGGGGAGGAGCCGGATCAAGTCCTCCTCGGTGGTATTCCGGACATAGAAGAAGGTCCGGGCCCAGCCTTTACAAGACTCGATCCCGGTGACCTAGGGAAACGCGGAGTTTTTGTGGGGGGATATGGAGGTAGCTCCGCATTGGGTCAGGTGCTTATCCTCCAGAGCAAGCTCCTTGTTCGGAACCACGTTCCTCCAGAGACCGAAGAATTTGATCCAAAGTTCCTTAGTTGGCCAGAGGCCAATATATCCCTTGATGCCAGAGGCAAAGGAGGACAAAGAAGTGATGGCATTGGCGGGGAGATAATGCGGTTGCAGTTTATACGTAGAAATGAAATCAAAAAATAAATCTAAGGTAGGAAGGCCGAAGCCACGTTGGAAATGCGAAAGAAAAACAACATATTCCCTAGGATTGGGGGAAGGAGAAATATCGTCAGAGGCGAGGCGACAGGCGACACCGGCGGGGATGCGGCGCGTGGCATGGAGCTAGTCCAAGTCTTCCTCGTAGACGAACGCGCCCTCCCAGCAGCCGCACTCGCCCTCTGCTTCTTCCTCCTGCTGCGCCACCACGGCTGCCTCCTCCTCAGTCATGGTGGACTCAAGGTCTTCGAGAGAGAAATCGGAATAGAAGTAACCGGAGGAGGGGAAACGGGAAGCGCAAGGCCCCGTGATGAAGCCCTTGAGCCGAAATGGAGGTGCAGGCTCAAGGTGCTGCCTGTGCACGGTTGCAACGGCGCTGGTGCAACGAGGAACTAGCGGCGGCGGCAAGGTTGCAGTGAGAGAGAAAGGAGGCTGGGAAGCGCAGAGAAAATGGGGAACTTCCCCAGAGATTACCCCATGCCCTCTACTTAACCATGCAATGGGCGCGTAGTGGGATCCTTTGCGGTTGTCACGCTGCACGCAATGAGCATGCACGCGGCCGAATCAACCAATCGGAGCGTGGCCACAGCAAGGACCACAGGAGCAGAGGATCCCACGATGCGATGTAATGTTACAGTTAACGAGGCGTCGCAGTGAAGGGACGTGCGCAGCAGTTAGTCCTGTCATTGCGACAGTAACCGACGCATTAAATGCACGTAGCCCTTAAAATGAGGCGAAATAATGATTACCCTCCACGTAGGATGTGGGGAAGCGTACAAGAGAAGGAACGGTATCTCGGATAAACAGGCAAAAACCCGGCCAGCGAGGAATAACTCGGAATGAGCCAAGGGATCCCCAAAGGAGAAGCCCCGGGTTACTGGATAAACTCGGCCAAAGAGGCAGAGATCCAGATATGGGAACCTGTTGTGGCCTTAACAACTAAAAGTTGCAAAGAACACACCAGCTTCGGGGACTAATGTTGGGGGATACCCCCGGGTAGGGTGACACTGGACTATAAAGGCCGAGTTAGCCGGGGTACGACACTGTCAAAGCAAGTGCTGACTGGGTCACCTCAAGGCAGGCCGAACCTGTTGGGTCCGCAGCATAGAAAACAAAAAATTTCCTACGATGAGAACTATACGCCAAGATCTATCTATTAGATACAGAGCAACGGGTGGACATACATCTATGGATAACTTACCCTCGAAGACATAACGAGTAGGAACTCGTGGTTGATGTAGTCGTACGCTTGCCGATCTCAAGATCGTGTGGAAGTCCGAGCGCCGCAAATCAGCAGCGCATCCGTCCTCGCACACACGTTCAAGCCACCGGACAACCTCCACCTCCTCGCTCCAGCGAATCAGCGAAAGCAGCAACTCCTTCCAGACGCAAGGCCACCGGGAACATGTATCTCGCTAATCCGAGACCATGGGGGAATATCTAGAGGGGGAGAGAGATCCTTCACGAGGAGGTGTAGGTTGTGAGAGGGGAGAGGGGGGCTTTATATAGGAGGAAGGGAGACCCCTCCCCTCCCATAGCCGGCGCATGAGGGGGGGACTCCTCCCCTCCTTCATTCATGTGGTGAACCTCCACCCACATAAACATGGCCTCCACCTAAAATCCCACTCACATGTATTTAATTTCCACCAAATTAAATGCAACTCTCAATTAATAAAACTCTTTTATTTATTTTATTCAGAATTTTTTAATTACTTTAATTAACAAACATTCACATAAAACCCCTTACAACATTTCAATATCACATGCAGAACCACTTTCTGCAATTTCACCCGAAACAATTCCGGTTTCTATCAAAACAATTCCTGTGCGTTGCAAACCTTTTGTCTGGAACATATGTGCTCCTAAATGGTGTCCGGCAACCCTTAAGTGTGTCACCCTACGGTTCGCGAATAATGCAGACATGATTGAGACTCCTCTCAGATCAATAATCAGAAGCGGGACCTGGAGATCCATACTGACTCCTGCATATTCAACGATGACTTCTGTGATCGTGAGATCCTTTAACGTCAGCAATTCAATCCCTTTGTCTCATGATATAATACATGTCCGAGATTCGATCATCGGTATCCAAATACCTAGTTTGATCTCGTTACCGACATGCACTCTTTTCTCGTTCCCGTGATATAACATTCTAGTGATCACATCACTTGCTTGCAAGCTATCTTAATGTGATATCACCGAGAGGGCCCAGAGTATATCTATCTGTCATCGGGATTGACAAATTCCACTCTTGATCCATGAGCCTCAACATAACACCTTCATAGCACCGAACCCACCTTTATGGTCACCCTGTTACGGTGTGACGTTTGATGTTATCAAGATACTCTTCCGGTGTTAGCAATTAACATGATCTCATGGTCTAAGGACTAAGACTACTTTGTATGATGTTATAGCAATATAAACATAATGAATTGGTCGTAATGCTATACTTCGGATGAATGTTCATCACATCATTTCACAAATGTTGTGACCTTGTTATTAACAACATCCAATGTCCATGATCAGGAAACCTTGATCATCTTGTTAATCAACAAGCTAGTCTATAAGAGAGGCATAACTAGGAACCCTTTTGTTTATTAAACACACATGTATTTATGTTTCCTATCAATACAGTTATAGCATGCAAAATAAACATCTATCATATACAAGGAATACATAATAATAACTTTATTATTGCCTCTCAGGGCATATTTCCTTCAGAACCATGGAGTGCCCGGCCCGTGGAGCATCTCCTTAACCGTAGTCTGGCCGGCATAAAATATGTGCCGGCCATGTTGGTCTATCTATTTTGCTGGTATCTTGGTAGCCGGATTAGCCACATGCTAACCGGATTATCCCATGGCTTCCAAGAGAAGGAAGGAATCTCCCGCTGGTCAAAAGGTGGCTTTATTAGCTGTAGCATGAGCAAAGCAAAGCAAAGAAGAGGACCAGCGGGTCAGGGGCGACCAAGGTGACGCGGGCAATGTCGGATGACGTAGCCCGTGTCTGGTGACGTTTAAAGACAAATATTACGCTGTGGGTTACGTCCAAAGCCCGGACAAGCCATTAAAGAGAGTAAAGAAGCATCTAGCTTTAGGCGAGGAGCATATTCGGAGAATATGCTGCCACGTGTGCCCTAATATTGTAACCTGGGCTCCCCTATATAAGGAGCACCGGGGCCTCCATAGAGAGGGATCGATCATTTTCTCTGTCTAAGGTAGAACTCTAGAGCTAGTTTGTAGGGAGTAAGATACATAGTCTCCTTCTTACCAAGATCTTGAAGAGTACTTGTAAACACCATTGACAGAGATAATACAAGAACATCTGTGCGTGGAATCACCATGTTCTCCCTACCTGGATTCCCCTAGCACTCATTGGCCCCATCTTTAGCCTATCCATGGCATCTTCCGTGCCACCACCACGACAACTCCCCTTTTGCGAGTGTCACGAGTTCCATGGGTCATATGCTAGTGTCATGTCCCCTTCACTTCTCTTCCTCCCCATACTTCTCTTCCTTCCCCTCGAAGCCACTTTCCCCACTTCTCTCCCATCCTGCCATAGCCGCAAGCCGACGGCGCCTCTAGCCATCTCTCCCGCAGCCACCCTAGTCCCCATCCCCCTCTCGCCATGGGTTCAAGGGAGACGGTGAGGAAACATGTCGTGACAACAGGGACGGTGATTTCGCTGTGAGTCGTCTCATCTCTATCATCTATGGCAAATTATCTATTTTGAGCTAGATCTACTCTTTTTACTCATGCATGTATGATGTGTTAGGACAACCAGATGTTGTACGACTGTGACTATCACGGTTTAGCGGAGGAAGACAGTCCTCCGTTATGTAAACATGGATATGTGCCCGCTAAATTTGTAGCATTCGAAGGACGAAACGCAGGCAGGAGGTTTTCACGGTGTCAAGGACATCGTGCAATGATGCAAGGCAGAAGTTGTAGTGTTGTCAAATGGGTAGATCTAGAGTGGCCCAAATCGATGCAAAAAACATTGGACAAACTATGGGATATGACTGTTGAGGTAAAAGAATCCATAGTCAGCTCACTTCTTAACAGTGCTGAGATGAAGCTATTTGACCAAGTTGACACAACCAAGCTTAACCGAGATCTCAGGAGGGTGCAAGACAAGGTTAGCAAAGTCGAGAAGGAGAGGGACGTGGCGTTGGCCCTGAAGGCTAAAGCAGAGAAAGAACTGACTCAAGCAACGAATGAACTTCACCAGGCCAAAGTCCCGCAGTTCACAACTACGAGTATTGACAAGTGCATGAGGATAAATGCAGAGAAACAATTGAAGCTGTACAAGGAAGATGCTAAAAGGACGGAGCAGACGATTCGATCCTTGCTCTCGCAGGAAGATGCGCATCGGGATAAGATTAGAAAGATCAAGGAGACGTGTGATAACTAGTTCTATTTAGCTTGAGCTCCGTACTTTTTTATGTTGTAATAGTAGTACTTGTTGACCTAGCGGTCTGAACTAGTGGTCTCGGAGTCATGGGAGAAAAAAATTGGTCGCCCGTTAATCTGTCTTAACCCTGCATTATTTCCTTTCGTCTGATGATGGTGGTATTCTGACATTGGTGTTTTGTTTAAACGTAATCTACGTGGATTGTGCCGCATGCAAATGGCACAACCACAATTTATAAAGTGGAAGCACGTACACCCTGTTAGTGGAGATCCGGGAGCTTCGCCAGATGTAGGGGATGCAGGAGCAAGGAGGCGGTGAGATAGACGGGAATTATTGCTTGCCGTTGTTGTTTATGTTGCCATTCCGTTGTGTAGCAGCTGAAATAAGTTGTTTCATGGAGTGTAGCAGCTTAAATAATTTATTTCTGTGTCACTTACATTCCATTGAATTTGGAGACCTCCTTCCCCTCGGCAATCATGGAACTGGTGTTGCGTGTTTTCAGATAGTAGTGGCACAATCACAATTTCAGGTTCAACTACTGACTCGGGCGTTTCCAAACCCTAAGTCACGGTACATTTTACTCCGAGAACATCGGTAGATTGTTTCGACCGACAATTTCCACGCACAGAGCTCTAGAATTTAACTGAATTACATATATAGGTTCTAGTTCAACACATTATTATGCATCTTCATTGCCAGCAGCCTTCTTCCCCGCCTGGGTGCCAAGCCTTCACGTCCACTGGCTCCTCGGTGCCAATTCTCTTAGCTTCACGTACTCTTCCTCGGTGCCAATTTTCTTAGCTTCATGTACTCTGCATCGGGACAATCAGCACCAGAATCCTGTCTAGCATCATCTTTCCACTCATTTTTATTTTCTTACAGCAGCAAAATAACTGACCCGACAGTCATGTTTCTAACTTTGCGGCGCTTCTTGTCAAAGAAACAGGACTGTTGCATAACTGCCTAATATCTACAGAGTAAATAAAACAAAAATTACAATCAGCACAAACATGCGAACCCCAAGAGACTTTTGCTTACCAGGAGCTAATTGGGTTCGAGCGACCACCCTGTCCAAGAATAGAAGGGAGACTCCCAGTTGCAACAGCTTCCACATCTAGTACATCACAATTCAGCTCAAACATGCAAGCTGAAGCATACCTTTTCATCAACCCAATTAGCTGACTGTCACACGTTAAAAGAACCATGATGCCTCGTTTATCCATGAAGCTGAACTTTGCAGTCTGCTTCAGCCATATTTCAGCATGATTACGAAGAGTAGCAACCATACCAGGGATAGTGCAGATCTACGCAGGCGCTTCTTCCATCGTGATAAAATGGTGTCCATACCACATGCCCTTCATCCTTGCTGATTTAGAGTCGTAACTGAATAGGGCTACCGTAACCAGGTAAGGGTGGTTCGTGGAGATACCACTTGATAGAAAACTGTGGACAAAATATGTTTGGCAGCGTTGGGCTAACAAACAATTTTAGGTTCAGTATCCAACTAGCAGTTATAGTTAGTGCGAATAGCAAAGAGAAGGGTAGCTCACCCGCATGTAGCCAGAACTTCTTCTTCCTTGGCAGTAGGATCTGCCATCCTATGAGCTGCTCAGCTCATCGACGGCAGAGGCGGGCTAGAGCCTTGCAACGGCGGCTATGGCATGCGCCATTGGAGCTTGAGATCAGCGAATGGGAGCAGCAACTATGCACAACAACTTGGCGCCGGAAGTCAAATGTCGGAAGGGATCGTTCTGCCTAGAGGGTGGATTTCGACGCTGTCGGTACTAGGGGAAAGGAGGGAATGGATTTGTGAAATTGGTCAACGCATCCAAGCCACTTAGTTCCTCTATTTGCCTAAGAGGTTGTCATGTTGGTGCTTGCATCACGGACAGATGACCGACATGTGGGTCACGACCGTCTACTTCACGGGGTAGTTTAACGAAATGTTTAAATTTGGTAGGGGTGAGATGAGTTTTCCTTGAAATGGCCCCTATAGGTAGTTGGCAGCCCAACTTTGCGAAACGTGGAAATTACAGGCAACTTGGGTACTGCGATGCACTCGCCCACGAACTTCCGGGCCGCAAACCAACAAGCCCATGTGTATTGATGTTTCCTTTCAATACAGTTATAGCATGATATAAAACTTAATCATAAACTTTATGAAATATGATAATAGTCCTTATTACTATTTGTCTCTAGGGAATATTTCCAACAGTCTCCCACTTGCACTAGAGTACAAATAAACTAGCTGCATTTGTTCTTAATCATTGGCACCATATATCCCTGTACCCTGAACATGCTTGCTCATGGAAGAGGTTGAGTATTAGGCATGTACTTTATAGTCCCAAATCCTTTGCAACTTACTAATGTCACCTTGATTGACATTAATACTTTATCATCACATGATAACATCTTTGTGTATGCATCGTTGTTATGGCAGCAGAACGAGGTTGGTTTCCAGGAGCCTACAGTGACTTTAGATCAACCTTGAGGGATTTCTCATGGGCACTATGCCCTAGGACACATCATTCTACATTAAAAGCGAACTAGCCCCACCATAATATTATACATTATTTTAGATGGTACCCTTATCTTTTGTTATAAATGTAATCATCAAAATACTAGTGCACCATGTGCAACTTTCAATGTTTTGTTCACCTTGCTTCCTACTTGACTTTAGTCGGTATTATTTATATAGGAGTTTCCAACATATTCCCTTATAACATAACCCTTTATATGCAATCCTTTATGGATTTGGAAAACATGTCTACAGTTCTTTATTAGACATCGCAGACAAACTTATCTCAACGTTTCGTGATTCGAACTTAATCAGTTTTCAAACGTTCCTTCTTGGAACATATATTATGTTAAGTTATCATCATGGTTTTCTAAGATAGAACCTATGTCTCAACTTAGTGGATGATGATCATCCTTTTCTTTCTTTCAACCATTGATGTCAGACTTAATTCTTTTCCTAATTTGAGTTATCAAGTACCAGTTCCTTAATTAACTTCTATTCTGAAACTCTTTTCAGAATCCCTTTAGGAATACTACTTAATATCGTAATATACTAACTATCAACTTCTACTCCCTATAAATCATTATTTATCTGGTGCTTGCGTCTTCATTCTTAATGTGTTGAATACACACTGAAGAATCACTCCTTTAAGCTCCCATTCAAAATATGTTCCCAACACATTTGAGTATGAGTCATTACTCCCACTCAAAATATGTTCCTTCATATTTTAATTCGAGACTTATATTGCTCCCACTAAAAAAATATGTCGTTTACATATTGTTTTAGGAAGACTTTCATAGCTCCCACTCAATTTCATGCAAATTGTATATCCACTCACTATTTTGAACAACTTGAAAATCCTTTGATCAAATATCAAACTAAGAGATTTACTATGAGACACTAGTACCTTACTTGTATTAAATCCATTAGACTTTCAGCATACTTGAATCAAATTCATTTGAATTTGTCCAATACATTATTCATGAAAAATTATACTTTTTTCATTCACCTTTTCCTTCATGACTTTGTAGTCATTTGGAAAATTCAAGTAACCCCTTTACTTGTTAAGATTTAGCAATGAATTCCTTTCTAATCTTAAGTGAATTTTGCTTTAGGTTTCTCATAATTTTAGTTTACCATTATTTCCTTAGTAGTTCGTAGGTATGTCATATTATGGTAATCATGACAAATGATTCACAAATATCTCCATACAAGATGTGGAGTATATTTTTGAATCCTACTTTGTGTAGTGAAAACACCAGTGGACAAAACACAATGATCACTATCATTGATTCTTTCCTTTATGAAGATAATTGTTCAGGAATGCTTTCCATTGTGCTCCTCAACACTCTGATCCAGGATTTGAATCCTCATCGTGTTTTTCACTATCTTCCAATAGCTTCATGATCGAGAAATACCATTAAATATGAACTTTCTTGAAAATGCACCAAAATCCAAGCAATACTAGTTTTGCTTCCTTTTGGTTTCAGCCATGGATCTCATATTCAAAGTTTCCAATGAATACTCTACAAGGATTTATTCGCTATTCTTTTCGTTATATCAGATAACTCTAAAACTTCCATGACGATCCATACTAGATATGGCGCCGATCTCACAAATTTAGATGGTTCACTAAATATTCTAATTGAGTGCTAACTATTTCTAACTAATGGTCTTTACATCTACACTACAACGAATTATTTGGCGCCATCTATTCACCCACTTGATATTTAATATCACATTGTGATGCTTTGCATTTTAACGTTTCAAACGCATTAGATTCCACAATTTCTTTATACCAATCATATAAAGTCGAATTTCATTACTATTGATCAAATCATAGTAATTAGATTCTCTTTTATCTTTAATACCATTTGTTGATGAAATACTTTGATCATATCAAATAGTTTCATATTCATGTTTTGTTTTGTAAACTCTTTACAAAATTGAACAATCATATAATGATAATTGCCATTTTGTTAAAACACAATACATCGAATATGTATTCACTTTCAACAATTCATCAAAACACTTTATATTCATGTAATACACGGTGTTTAAGTTATTTTTCTGAACTTAGGCATGATTCATATGTGACAAGAAATCGAATGACTTTCTAATATTATCACATAACCATGAATTTAAACAATGGTTTCATTCAAAATGAATATATCATTAAGTTGGGTATTGTCAAGGCATTTTAATTGTTTACAAATGTTCATGCATTATCAATTAGTTTCATAACAAGGATAATTCACACATAATTGAACAAGATATGAACACGAATAGAAATCATTCATAAAAGTAGAACAACTATTTGTTACAAACTCATAAGAATAACTATCTCATGAAATGTGAGACACACTAAAGAAGTTCATAATCTATCGATTACAATAATCATCCTAAAACCCTAAACTAAATGATAAATGTTGAGGGAGAGTGTCGTTGTCCATCATGATCATGCTCGCCATCAACACGCAACATCACCTCCTCTCCAGCAAGCAACTCTCATGCAGAAGGACCTGTTTGTAGCAAAACAGAACAAGTATCAAATATACTTAACACTGCAATATGTGTTTGCAAAATTATAACATTTATAAAATTGTATATCAAATATATACCTTTGTCATTGATGACCTCAGCAACAACGGGTTCAACCATCACATCCCTGAAATGTGATATGAACTCGTGGAAATCCTGTGTTTCTGTGTCGTCTCTCATAATGCAAATCCTGGCATGTCCTTGGTAGCTTGGTGGTAGCAATCACAGCAACATGCCTATTGCAAAAGAGCTTGCGAACCAGTTATCTAGGAAGTATGCAAGACTCATGTATGCATCATATATGCGTACCAAGTGATCGTCAAGTGAAGAGTTCTCCCCCATCTTTATGGAGAGGGAATCTCCCATCGGCTCATACTCCCATACGTGCACTTGTTCCATGAAATGTGATCTAAGCTATGCCATAATCGTTCGGGGATTGAGACTTCCCACAATCGGCCATAGCCCATCATCCATCCTGAGGCGCATTGTTACTGATATGAATGTGGCCATCACACGACGACAACAGTGGTGATCCCGCTGCTCCTGGGTATCATGATAATAGGGCAGCTCCAAATACATCTCGCAGATCATGTAATCGGCCACGTTGTTCTTGCTAAGGAGATCATGGAGACACATGACCCACATAGAAAAGTTGGATCCATCTAACTTGAGCTTTTCTCCTTTTAACCAATCATCAATAGGGAAGGTAATCTCGGGGAGAACCATTTTCTACATTTATAATTGCAAAAGGAATTTAGACTAAGTTTATAATTAAATGAGTCAATATAATAACTCCACTAACAACACCTATCCCCTGAAGGGTTCTGGTGATAACATGACCCCTTTTCCCCACATCTCCCCCAATCGTCACGACCATCAATGTGGGTTCTAGGGTGGACACCTGAACCTCGGTCACATCATTCATGCGACTCGTGCTCGATCTTTCAACCATTCGTATTCCGAGGCCATGTCTACACATGCTAGGCTCGCCAACTCAACCTTAGTGTATTCGCTGTGCAACATGGCATACACCCACTGTATGTGATCGTAGATATGTCTAACACCCGATCATCACGGCGCTGCCTCATACCGAAGAACTTTCTTGGTGGTGCACACTAAGGGAGAACACAATCATTGGAATTTTTAATAGGGATCATCTTATTAGGCTATCATAGAGTATCTAATACTAGCACACAATAAGATATACAAACAATAACATTGAATGTAAATGTGATGTGATATGGTCCTTCACGTCGTGATCTCCATCCGGCGTCACTGGATTTCGGCGCTAGGGTTCCGGCGTCGTAGACACCAGGGTACCGGTGTCTTTCCGGCGTGGTACTACATCACCTTTGTGACTATTTACTACTACTTTGTAACATAAGGTAAGTACTTTACCTTTGCCACAACCATATCACAAAGCAACGCCCCCTACAAAACAAAGTTAGATGCCTCTACTTTATCTTTGCATGTTTTACGTGGCTAATTGGGCTTTTGCACAAGAACCGTTCTTACCTACGAACTTTCACCACAACGCTAATCGAGTAGTTGTCTATCTATACCCCTTTCGGGGCCCTCTATTCCAAATGGTATACCAACTAATGCGAGAGACAGGCACCCCCCATAGCCACTTTATACGGTACAACACTAGGAAAAACGTTATCAGTGGCGCACTAAAAACGATTTCTATGGCGCATCTAGTGGTCGCCACTAAATTGTCGCCACTAAAATTATATGCGCCACGGAATTCTGTCCCAGATTCTGTGGCGCATATAGCTATATGCGCCACAGAATTCTATGGTACATTCTGTGGCGCATATAGCCATATGCTCCACAGAATCCTTTTTTTCAGAATTTCGAAATTTTCAGAATCTGGTACAAATACAGGTATATTACAGGAAATACACAAAATTAATGAAATTACGTAAAAGCTGCACTGCAATGATACAAATGTTCCAGTTCACATATAATACATCAACAAGCACGAATGTTCACAAGTGTTCATCAATCACATCACTTAGAACCGAATAAGTGTACAAGTATATTTCACAAGTGTTCATCTCACTCACATAACTTACAACCGTGTGATGTTGTCACCGCCTACCTTAGGACAGAATGTAGTACACCGTAACCGTGATGTTGGTGAGGAGGAGCGGCACCAAGATCTTCGTCCGGTTCTTCTTCCACACGTGTCTCCTCCACTTGGCCACCGCCTCCTCTCTAGTCGCGTACCCCTTGTAGCTGTTGCGGCTGAATTTGTCCACTTGTTGGTGGCAGTCCACCCACTCCTCGTAGACACCTGGAACCCGACCCTTGTACACAACGTATGTCGGCATCTCTATTGATAAGGCATATTAGTACATCATGCAAATATATATGTTGACAAATATTAGAGCAAGGCATTCATAAACTTAAAACAATGCGTCGATGACAATGAAAGAAACAGGACAACATGTCCGACACAATAACAACGACGGTTTCAAGCTAGGCAAGTTAAGTTTTTCGACACACACACTACATGTCCACCGATACACACGCTCTCTCGGTCAAGTAGCCTTCTCCTCGCAGGGCGCCGGGAATGGCTTGTACATGTCTTTCATCTTCCATGTCCTGAAGTCACCCTGCGCCTTGAGGCGGGCTTCGATCTCCCTCTTGGTGAACGGCCTGGGCTGGTGTAAGAGCCCACCACGTGTGTTGACCTGTCCCATAATGATATGTGATAGCTTCACCTGCGTATCATGGAAGTCTTCCCTGAGATCGGGGTCACTTATCCCATGCAACTTTTGGGCCCATCCTTGGAGAGAAGATGGCAGCGTTAGCATCTCGCAATCCCGGACAAACCCTTTGAGGTGATGGCAAATGTAGAAGGTCTCCTTCACGCTGTCAGACGGCTGCTTGACGCAGGGGAACTCGAACATGTGCTTGAACTTGTGTCTGCCATCGTCCCTGTAAGCCTCCCCCTTATAGTTGAAGGGGGCTCCCTGTTTGGCATAGCCCTCGATAGCATCATCCAGAACGCTCCTTACTCTAGCGTAGTTCTTTCTCCTCGCACTCCCCGAGTCGAAGTAGGTGGCAAGCGAATACCTCGTGGAGAGGACGATGAGCGTGCAGTATTTGTCTCTATGCAACACACAATGTGGAACGAGATGTTGGAAAAGATAAATGGAAAGAAATACTTATGTGTTACGACGACGGTAGGAGGATGTGTACAATTACTCGGGAAAGAAAGGCACAAGGATGTTGTCCTTCCTCTTGCTGTCCATCAATAGCTTCTGAAGGTAGGACTTTGCCCGAGCCCGGGTCCTTGTTCCTTCTTCCAGCTGGCTATCCTGCATGTAGTAGGGACCCGCTATCGCGACGAACGGGGTGTCCTCTCTCTTGACCTTCATCACCAGATTGAGCGTGAATAGGCGGACCAACTTATAGTCCAGCCATCTCGAGTGGAACAGCTTGAAGATGTCCTCGTAGGCTATGAAGAACACATCTGCAGGGGCATCGGTGATGAAGCCCACGTCCTCCGGCACCTTGGCTGTGAACACCGGGTAACTCGGGTCCTTGTCCTTGAGAAGGAGTCCCTCTAGTGTCAGGATACCTTCATGCAAAGTCATCATAGCTCCCGAAGCCAGGCGGCGCAGTTCTGGAGGTAGTATGGGCTGACCAGCTTCATGCACTCTGGTCAAGCCATCCTCGCGGGGTGGTACAACATCGTCCCGGTAATGAATCGGAGCAGGCTGGCTCGCAGCCTTATCCTTGTTCTTGTTCAGCATCTTCCTCAGCCTCTTCCTCTTTGCATCAGCAGTGTCCTCCACTGGTGATGCTATCCCGTCACTGACCGTCCTGTGGAGTGTGTCAGGGCTGAAAACGATTCCGGCCGATGTAGGTTGTGTCTCGGCAGCCGAAGGCGTCTCCTGAGAAAACCCACAGAAGATCAGGTGCTTCTTGGGATGGCTAGCTTGATCACGGAATGATCGTTCTTCAAAGAGAGGAGGCATGAACGGTCCTTTGCTGGCGCCGGTGTTGACGAAGGAATTGACATCGACCGGTGCATCATCATCATCATCCACCTCGATGTTGGCATCAAAGGCCGCCATGTCCATGTCATCCTGGGGTGGTGGCAATGGCGGTTGCGGTACCACGGCCTTGCCTTTAGGCGGGGGAGATGGCGGTCACGGAGCAACCACGCCCTTGGCTGCTTGTGGCGCCGGTGCAGACGCTCCCAAGAGTATCTGGTGATGGCTTGTGGTGGCGGCGACGATGACCGGTGCAGTAGGAGGCTTCATCCTTAGCGGCCGGACGACCGAGGTGGCACCGGTGGAGTGAGACCCAATACGAATCTAGGTCTTTGGCCAAATCATGGGATAGCCATGGCAACCTTCCAGGGTCAGGTGCTCGTCAGCTCCCAGAGGTTGCATGGGAGGGTCCATGTCTTTGCACCCCCCAACACCCGACCCAACTCGACGCGCATCACGGCATCGTCCATGGGCTTGCAGAGCATCGTGCGGTTCGCCGGTTGTATTAGCTGGCCCGTGGCAACATCCTTTAACTCGCCACCGGGCACCTTGTGCAGGAGCACGCACGGAGTGTCCTAAGGCATACAGATATGCATCATGAGATGGCAGCCAATCAAAGGCATTAAGTAGAGCACGCTGACTAACTACTTATTTTACCTTGGTGAGGGCGCCGAGCTCGGCTAATGTCGAGACACGGGCGGCCGATGGCTGATCCATCTTCTTCTCTGGCTCGGGTGCATTAGGAAGCACCACCGCCACCGGCTGCTGCGCCTTGGTAGTCTCGGCAGGAGGGGCAGCTCCAGCGCGTCCAACTCCATCGGCTGCGCTGTGGGGATGGAGGGCGGTGGGGTAACCATGTCTGGCGACACTTGGTGGCTCGAGGTGCTGCCACCGGCGCTAGGCACTTGTATTGTCCCCACCTGACCGTCCGCATTCCATTTTGCTATCCCCTCCATCAGCTGAGGGGGTAGCATCTCGAGGATCTTCTGCTGCACTATCGCGTTCACCTCGTCCTAGTCCACCTTACTGGCCTCCAGATGCGCGATCTTCCGCTTCAGCTCTTCCTTCCTGGATTGATCCTAAGCCGTCGACTGGGTCCGCCTCTCCTTTCTCTTCTTGGCTTCCTCGTTGTAGTACTCGTGGAACTTTGTGCTCGTACCAAAGCCAGAGATATGGCCAAATGACGTGGGCGGCTCGGACTGCGGCCTCCCCTTGAAGGCGTTGGTCGCCCTGTTGAAAATCATGTCCCACAGCTCCGTCGAGCCCTGGGACGACGAGTTCGGCGCCTCGCGCGTAGCCTTGATTTCAGCGTCCTACAGATAAGGAAAGGTGAGCCCATTTAGGAACTTGCCTTCATTATTCAAAATGAAAGCAAATGGATCGTGGGTAAATTCCTTACCATCTTATTCTCAAACTTCCTCACATCATCATCATCGGTGACGAATTCCTTGGAATCCTTGTCCAGATAGTAGCGGGCCTGCATAAAGTTTCGTATGCGCTTTCGTCCGTGATTTTTAAAAACGGGTTTTCTTTCCCGAGACGCTCAACCTCGGCGTCCTCCCTTGCCCATATGGCCTTCTTTCCCCTGTAACCGCCGCTTCCACATTGGTGGTTACCTATGTTCTGTTCCCGCATTTCCCGACCCCACTCCGTCCATGCCTTCACTTCATCAGTCTCCATCTCCGCCTTGAATATCTTGAACTCGTCTTCGTCGATCATGGGCGCACCCTTCTTGATCTTCTCCCAGCTTTCCTTTTTTATGATCTTGTTCTTCACCCGGGTTCTCCAGCTGATCAAGGCATTGGCCATCTTCGTGATGGCTAACCTGTTCACCTTATTGGATTTTTCTAGTTTATCGGTGTACGGGGCTGGGAACTTGTACCATCGGTGAAGCTTCTTAAGGCAGTTCGCCACCAACCGCTCATTCACTTCACTTCTCAGGTGCTTCGTGTTGATCGACATGCTTTGTCGGATGATGCACCCGAGTTGCATGCCGTACCCGACAGCACCATCTAGAGGCTCCAACAGAAGGCCACTTTCCGAGACCAGAGTGATCTCGTCGGTGGTGTCGGCGAGCTTTTGCGGCTTCCGATCCATCCTCGGCTTCTTATTCTTCTTAACGGATGGGTTGCTGCTACCGCCATCCGTGCGGTCCCCACCATCATTCATGCACACTCCCCAATCAGTCGTGCAGCCTCCAACATCGGAGGTGGTCGCATCCTCCTCCTCGGCTTCATCTATCTGGTAGTCCTCGTCCCCCTCTTGATCATCATCCCCATCATGGCCCGCAGTAGCTGCCATGTCCTCATGCTGAGACTCCGCCGCCTCATAATGCTGAGACTCTGTCGCCTCGTGTTGCGCTGCCGCCTCCTAGAAAGTGAGGTTTGCCGCTCTGGCTTGGTCTTCAACGCTCATGGAGGCCTTAGAAGTGCCGGCCCCATCGGCGGCCGACATGTTTGCACACTTCTAAACAAATTAAACTAAGGAAGTTAGTATTAATTAGTGTTGACAATATTTAAAATGAGCTGCCCATTTATCCCGAAGTGTCAATTCACTTCCACTTCGGTCGAGAAATGGGGCTCATATGTTAAAAAATTACTAAGTGTCGACCGAAAAATTCGGCATGACCTTCGCTAATTTTTTGACATAGGAGCCCCATTTCTCGACCGAAATGGATCGAAATCAACATTTCAGGAGAAATGGGTAGCTCGGATGATTTCCCTGCAAACATTTCACATACAAAAAAGCACAAATTGTGCTCCACAGCCACATATGGTGCTCCAACACCATACAAACATCACTAAAATTAAAGTGGTCTAGTAGCACAGAAAAGGCACAAATAGTTCTCCAGCATTTCCAGATTTCATTCCAGATTTAAAACTAGACCAAAATAGTGCAAAAAACAGTAGCGTTTAATTAACAGTGTTATTCCCTGTGAGTGGCACAAGTGGCAAATTAAAGTGGTCCAGCAGCACAGAAAAGGCACAGAAAACAAGCACCGAACCTTATGTGCAAATGGTCTCTATTTCCAGGTATACTAGATCCTGCTTGTAAAGAAATTTGAGGGACAACATGCCTTCTACACTTGGGTTACAGTTTTCTGTTATTGGTACTGAACACTACTACTAAATTATTGATCTATGTCATTCGGGTATATATTTTGAGGAAGCCAAGAAGTTGTCCAAACCTTATATTAATCAAGTTGCTAAGCCAAGTAAAGCACATGTCGAGAAATTTAAAACCACCATGAAGCCTTACACTAAGAGGCAGGCCATGCATATGAAAAGTTTCTTGAGACAGCTACTTTATATCATCAGCAGGTGTTTGTTCTGTTAGTATTTCCCCTTCTCTTAAATAATCCAGATTTTTAGTTCCAGTTAAATATTAATGCTTGCATAGATTGTTAGTAACCTGGAGACATAACTTTAAAAGGTGGAAAGTATTCCATCTTTGCCTATCAAATTTGCCCCTGTTCACGTTGTTTCCCCTTGTCATTTGCAATAGAAACTAAGTACTATTATTTCCTACTTGTCACAGAGCATCAACAAAATAGTGTTATTTCAGTTAATTAACAGTGTTATTTTATTCAGTATATTTTCACAGATAAACAGATGTTAATTAATAGATTCAAAATCAAACAGATAAACACATGAAGGAAGGGGATAGGGAATTAGGAGGGGAGGGGGTCACCTACGGGGTGGTGGTGGCGGTGGTCCTGGACGTTGGTGCCCCTCCTCCTCCTCCTCCTGGTGCTCTGAGAGGCCACGACGAGGTCAGCGTGGGCCGGCCAGAGGTAGGGGACAGTGCAGGAAGGGGGCAGGGAAGGAGGGGAGGGGGTCACCTGCAGGGTATTGGTGGCGGTGGTCCTGAATGCCGGAGCCCCTCCTCCTCCTGGTGCTCTGTGAGGCCATGGTGAGGTTAGCGTGGGCCGGCTAGAGGTAGGGGACAGTGAAGGAAGGGGGCAGGGAAGGAGGAGAGGGGGTCACCTGCAGGGTGGTGGTGGTGGTCCTAGACTCCGAAGCCCCTCCTCCTCCTGGTGCTCTGTGAGGCCACGGCGAGGTCAGCATGGCCCGGCCAGAGGTAGGGGACAGTGAAGGAAAGGGCAGGGGGAGGAGGAGGGTCACTGCAGTGCACGGTGGCGAGGCAAAGGCGGGTCTGGAACGGCGGGCAATGAGGGCAAGGCGCAGCGTGCTAGGGTTCTGGGAAGTACCACACGATATGGGGAAGAAAGGGGATTTGGGGCGTGTTATCTAGGGTTCAAAACTTCTAAGTCAAAGAATTTTGTGGCGCATCTGTTCAGATATGCGCCACAGAATTTTTGGGGATAGTACAAAACGTGTGTTGCGCTGTTGTTTGACAAAAAACGAAGCTTACCACATTGGTTTAGTGCTTGCTCCTCTCTGTTCTAAACCTGGGGCTAGGTTCGATTGCTGGCTTGCCACATTTTTTTTGACTTTTAAAAAAATATTTTAAGGATGGTAATAATATATTAAAAGCAAGAACTAATATATTTGCCTATTAAAAAATATTTTATGGATGGTAATAATATATTAAAAGCAAGAACTAATATATTTTCCTATTAAAAAATATTTCTTCTCGTGTACGGGCAACCTTTAGCCGGTAGGGTTCTCTTCCTTCTTACTTTAGCATAAGTAGTAGGCTTGTCGAAGTACTTGTCGAATTCCTCTTCGATCTTGGGATCACCGTTCTTGTCGATGTCTTGCTTGTTGGCGGGTCCTTCCATTCTGATGATGCCCCTCTAGCCCCTCCTCACGACAACACGGCTTGGCTTTGCCGGGTTGGTAATGAAGAAGCATTGGTCAACTTGGCTAGCGAGCACCCATGGCTCATTTTTCGTGGAGGCGTTCTTCGATTTGGCATCGGGTATAACCATGGTGGTGAAAAACCGGCCATCTTTTTTGACGTTCTTGGCCCATCTGACACGAAACATCGGCACCATCACTTCGCAATAGTCGAGTTCCCATATCTCCTCAATCCTTCCGTAGAATCTTTCCTTGACATCAGTCTCATCATCGACGTATGATAGCATAGTTACTCCTGAGTTTTGGTATTCGCTATTCTTGTCCTTCTCCTCGGTGTAGAATCTGTAGCCGTTGATGTTGTATGTCTGATAGGTCCTAACGTTGCACCCGGGGCCCTGTGAGAGTGAGAATATGAGTTTCTGATCTTCAGTATAAGGCGTCGGCATGGGACTTTCCAGTAGCCTTTTCTTGAACCACCCCGTGAAGCTGGCGTTGTGCTCTCTGGTTACGTCTCCCTTCTTCCTCGGCTTTCCCAGGTTGGCGAGCTTCTACTCGATTAAGGTTTTGTGCTCATCCACCCAGGGGCCGACCAACTGTATGTGTTGTAGCGCGACTCGGTTTGCCCTATCAAAGCCGGAACGTTCGAGTTCGATGCCGACGTGGAGTGCGCGGTAGCCCTCGCGGTGACCAAATCCAGCGAGCCTCCCGAGGTGCTTCCTGGTGGGCAGACCGACATCCTGGTTCTTGGTGCTTAGGTATTTCTGGCAGAAGGAGATGTACTCGTAGGTCAGAAAGCCCTTGGCTATGCTTCCATCTGGACGGGACCTGTTGCGAACGAATCCTTTGATGATACCGTTCAGCCTTTCGAACGACATCATGTTGTGCAGGAACGCCGACCCGAGATGGATGATGTCATCCACGACATGGACAAGTAGATGCACCATGATCTCGAAGAACGCGAGAGGGAAGTAAATCTCGAGCTCGCATAGTATCTCGACGATCTCTTCATGTAGCTTGCCGAGCTGCTTCACGCCGATAGACTTCCTAGATATGACATCGAAGAAGTTGCAGAGGCCAAATAGCGTCTCACAGACGTTCTCGTCAATTATCCCTCGGATCGCAACGGGGAGTATCTGCGTCATCAGCACGTGACAGTCGTGAGACTTCATCCCGCTGAACCTCTTCTTCGCTACGTCCAGATATCTGCTTATCTTCCCAGAGTAGCCGTGGGGAACCTTGACTCCTAGGAGGCAATGGAAAAACCTCTCGAGCTCCTCCTCGCTTAGAGTGAAGGATGCAGCTTTAAGCACCACCTCATTCTTCTTAGCCCTTTTGCAGCGACCCTGGGTCCCTTCCGTCTGTTCATCGTCATTGTCGGCATCGTCACTATTAGGGCACTGAAGTTCCTTCTTAATGCCAAGCAATTTTAGGTCGCTTCTTGCTTTCGGCCCATCCTTGGTCCTATCCGGCATGTTCATCAGAGTGCCGAGCAGGCTCTCGGTAACGTTCTTCGTGATGTGCATCATATCGAGGCTATGGGGCGTGTGGAGGACCTTCCAGTAAGGAAGGTCCCAGAAAACGGACCTCGCCTTCCATACTCCATGCAGCGGTGATGGCTGTTCCCTCGACCGCTTCTTTCCTGGCGCAGGGCACTCTTCCCAATTGTCCAGAAGCTCCTTGATTTCTTCGCCGCTCAATGGTCGACGTGGGGAATTATCGAGCTCGTCTTTGCCATTGAACAGGTCTCTGTGTTTTCTCCATGGGTGATCCTTGCGGAGCCACATTCGAGTCCTTTGGAACACGGTTTTCGAAGACCCAAGATCCCTCGGCAGCTGTAGATGCGGGGTCTTATCCATGCACCTGACACATGCACAGAATCCGTGGTTCACCTGACACGCTACATATCCGTAACCAGGATAGTCCTGCACTGTCGTGAGCAACACAGCTCTCAGGTCGAAATAATCTCCAGTGTAGGCATCCCACGTACGTGTCGGCGTCTCCCACAGCGTTGCTAACTCCTCTTTTAGGAGCCCGAGATACAGATGCATGTCGACACCCGGTTGTTTTGACCCCTGGATAAGGATACTCATGTGTACGTACCGCTGTTTCATGCACAACTAGGGGGAGGTTGTACGGCCATACAAACACGGGCAGGTGATGTGCGTGCTACTCTGGTTACCAAAGGGATTGAGTCCGTCGGTGCTCATTCCCAGCCTAACGTTCCTTGGATCGAGCCCGAACTAACCTTGGAATTCAATGTCCAGCGCATTCCACTGGCTAGCGTCCGTGGGGTGTGTCAGAATCTTGCCCTTCTCCGGATCATCTTCCGGCTTCTCCCTCTTCGCGTGCCATTGCATCAGCTCTGCTTCCTTAGGGTCTATGAAATACCGCTGCAGACGGGAAGTGATAGCAAAGTATCACACCACTTTTTGGGGAACTTTCTTGTTCCCTCTCTTGTACTGTCCCTGGACGCACACCGGGCATGTGGTTCTATCCTTGTACTCATTCCGGTAAAGTGCAAAGTCGTTGATGCATGCGTGGTACTTCACGTACGGTAGGTCTAGTGGGCAAACTACTTTCCTCGCCTCCTCGATACTTTTTGGCAATGTGTTGTCCTTGGGAAGACGAGCGTGCCAGAATTTCATGTGAGCGTTGAAGCTAGTGTCGGTCCATTTGTGCTCCGCCTTCATCTCCAGAGCCTTCAATGTTACACTCAACCGTGTATCCTCGGGCTGGCACCCAGGATACAATGGAGCCCTCCCATCTACCTCCATCTGTGCCAGCTTGGCTTTCTCTCTAGCTGCAGCTCTCGTGTTGGCCGTCTTCTTGAGGAGTATTTCTTGAAGATGAGGGTCCCGCAAGGCCGAAGTTAGCGGTGTGTTCGTGCTCCCGTCTTCTCCACCGCCACCACCACCATCTGCTCCGGCATCGTCTTCTTCATGATGATCGTGTCTGCCGGCATCTCCTTCTTCATGATGATCATGTTCGTCGGCATCTCCTTCATCATGATGACCATGTCCAGGAGACCCTTCGTCTTCTCGCCCACCCCCGGCCTCTTCTTCATCATGGCCACCGCCATCTACCGGCGCCTCCTCATTCACTAAGAAGCCAGGCATGAAATCGCGCGTGAACAGGTGAGACTCCAGTTGTCCAGAATCAGGGTTGATCCACTTCCGGTGTTTGCACGTTCGGCACGGACATCTTATCTTGGTCATGTTGTTCCAAACCATGTCGGCTACCGCGTCAGCCTTGTATCTAACCACCCAGCGTTCGCTCATATGGATGACCATGGTCGCCTGCGCGCGAACATAGACCAAATTAAAGAGAGTATGTTAGAACCATGCACACACACGACGCGCACACATACATGCATGCATGATCGCCGGGAAATTTCGGCATGACCTATCCTAAAAATAGGACGTATGGCTAGTGCAGAAATTTGCCGAAATGGACGTGAATCAACATTTCGGCAAACCTCCATGCACCCGGCGCCGGCAACATGCATTCAAGCACAACACAAGCTCCCTCCACAAGCAAACATGTATTCAAGCACAACACAAAGCAAAGGAACATCATCTCGCCATCGCTTTGCTCAGGACCATCTTCACCTACAAAACATCCATACACACCACGCCGAGGCCCGCCGGCCACACAAAACATGCATCACACAAGTACCCATGCACACACCTCACAAATCTACAAACCAAATCTACACCAACCCCATATGCATAGTGTAGCAAGAGGGGGTGTGGGATGTGGAGGAGGAAAGTATGAGTGGTTTACTACCTTTACAAGTAGGAGTAGCTACCCCTCACAAGTACATGAACCAAAGTAGGTCTAGCTATCAACAATGGAGGTGAGTATGAGCAAAATGGAGTGGGAGGGAGGAGGGGGGCGAGCTAGTTGGAGGTGGTGGGAAGAAGGGAAAGGGTGGTTGCCACCTTTTTTAGATCTGTTTCGCACATTCTATGGCGCATATGGCAAATACTCCACAGAATGTCAAAATTTTGTGGCGCATATAGCTACATGCGCCACAGAAAGTGAGAATTCTGTGGTGCATATAGCCATATGCGCCATAGAATTCTGGCCTGCCCATGTGCTGGGGTTAGGCCCACATGGGCCCACAGGAATTTTGTGGCGCATATGGCTATATGCGCCACAGAATTCTCACTTTCTATGGATATGCGCCACATAATTGCAGGAATTCTATGGAGCATTTGCTATATGCACCACAAAATTAATTTTAGTGGAGCATTTTTCATATATGCACCACAGAATAAAAATCTACCTATAATCGTTTTCCTAGTAGTGCAAGCCATATGTCAAGCGTGGACTAGTCTCGCGAATGAACGCGTAAAGTCGGTTGGGGGCCGCTTCATCAAGCATTACTGCAGTATACACAATTACACGTGGGAGGGTAACAACTAAAAGATCAATGCCCACACGCTACATCTCCTGTGTTCTACCCGTACTAGCATTACTACGAATAGATCTAGCTTTGATACCACTATAGGGGTTCGCGTATGAAAACAATAAAATTTTACCCTACGCCCCTGAACCCCTGATGCTGCCAGGAGCTATCTATTAGTAATGCAGTAACGGGAGGGGCTTTTCACAAACTTACCCTTGAAGACCGAAAAGTGTTGCCAACGCTCAGGAGAGCATGGTTGATGTAGACGAGCCGAAGCGGACCTCAAGGTCGTGATGAAGTCCTTGCGCTCCTGCGGCTCCAATGACTCCTAGTGCCTCAAGTGTGACACCTCGCGGGGAGTTACATGAATCTGGTGCCTCGTGATGACTCCCACTTCCCCAATCCAGCAGCAGTTGCGAACGTAGAGCTCCTCGATCCGAATCCCGTAGCACGACGACACTCTGTGGTGAAGATGTCTCTCGTTCGTGCAATTCGAACTTGGGACCACGATCACGGGAGAGAGAGAGAGAGAGAGAGAGAATATCAATTGGAGGTCTCCCCAAAAGTGAGGAAACCTTTATTGAATATTGTGTGTGTATTTTTCTAGTCAAAATACCCCCACTATATAGAGGGGGAGGGGAGGTACTCCCTTCCTCAAAGTCCTGGGGTGGGACTAATCATGGGAGTGGGGTGGTGAGGCGCGTCGACCAGCCCCCCACCATGGGCACCACGTTGGGAAGGCCCACTAGGGCCACCGGCCACCCCCTAGGCCCCTTCTAGGGGTGTGGTCCCCTCTTGGGCCCTTTCCCCTCTAGGATTTGGCCCATTATGCCTTTTAACCTTTTAATTGATTTCTATTTTATTAAATAATTACGAATAAATGATTAAATCAATATTTAACATTCATTCACATATTATTCAATCTATGTGGCTATGGAACACCTTCCACCTCCACTTCGGACATCCTCCGGACTTAGCAAAACCCTTTCGGTTTTCTCTCTTCTCTTCTTCAGTAATTCTACCGATCATGTAAACACTCTCTAAGCATCACCAAACCCTTAAGAGCGATACCCCCACGGTTCGGGAACACTCCAGACATGGTCGGGACACTCCCGGACCAATGATCGATAGAGGGACTGATGTCTACGCACTTCTATTCTTGTAGATAGTTGTTGGGACTCCAAGTGCGGAGGTTTGTAGAAAAACAGCAAGTTTCCCTTAAGTGGATTACCCAAGGTTTATCGAACTCAAGGAGGAAGTGGTCAAAGGTATCCCCTCTCAAGCAACCCTGCAATCAAGATACAAGAAGTCTCTTGTGTCCCCAACACACCCAATACACTTGTCAGGTGTATAGGTGCACTAGTTCAGCGAAGAGATAGTGAAATACAAGCGGTATAGATAATTATAAGTGGTAACGGTGCTAGAAAATAGCTTTGATGGAGCGTGGTTGACATGGGAAGAGACTAAAGGCAAACTGAAATAAAGATGGAAGCAAGCAAACATGTAACAGATCTAGTTGCAAACGGTGTTTCAATGCTTAGAAACAAGGCCTAGGGATCATAATTTCACTAGTGAACACTCTCATATAAATATATTCTCTTTATGATACTACTCTGAACTACTCTCCGGTTGGACACTCTAATCCATGGTAGGGCTATAACAGCACACCTCAAAGTTCGCATTCCCCATCTACATAACCCCACACTGTCACCTTGACCTCTAGATGGTTCCAACAAACACCACAATTTCATAGAGACATCCAACTCCAAATATAACTCATAACAAGTATTTGTAATCTCTAGCCTAAGTGCCACCATGGTGTGCATGCTGTCACTTTCAAAAACATGGGGAGAGCAGAGATCTATTAAAGCACTTGAGTAGCAAGGTAGATCTACTTGATTACAAAGCTCATGATCACAATATAATCATGCATAGAGAGAGAGATCAACACATAGCTATCGGTAGAGCCCTTAGCCTCGAGGAAGAACTACTCCCTCGTCATCATGGGAATCAGCAACGGCGATGGAGATGGTGGTGGAGATCTATGAAGATGGCTTTGAAGATGGTGAAGAGGCGGCAGCACCGGCGGAACTTTTCGTGGCTGGAGGCTTGGTGATTTAGAGTTTTTGCATCGGGAGGATTTTATTGATGAAGGGGAGGCCGAGGGGGTGCCGAAGGCGGCCAGACCACCTCCTGGCATGGGCTAGGCTGGGCCGTGCGGCCAGGTGGTGTGGTGGCCCCCTGGCCCCTCTCTGTCTCGTATTCTGGCTCCGTGTGTCCCTCGGTGAAAAAAAAACTTTGTCTTTTGTCCCGTCCAATTCCGAGAATATTCATTTTTTGACTTTCCTGGAACCAAAAACAGCAGAAAACAGGCAGCTGGCATTGTGGCTCTTGTTAATAGGTTAGTCCAACAAAGTGTATAGAAAGTACTAAAAAGTTGGAACAAAACATAAGAAAGTAGATAAAACCAAGCATGGAACATCAAAAATTATGGATATGTTAGCAACGTATCAGGGACCTGGATGGCCATGTGACCCCTATGCATTCCACAATGATCTTTCGTCGTTTGAACCATGATTGTCCCGTCTTATTCCTTTTGTCTCTCAATAGTTGCATTGCCCAAGATCTGATCAATGACATCACCATGTCGTGTTCAATCTCGTTACCGAACAATGCTACTTGACTCGTTTCGACAAGTGATATCCCTGTGATCAAATCACACGCTGTGCAACTATTGGATATAACTTCTCCGAGTGGTCCCTCGAGTATCTTTCCGTCACGCAGATGGACAAATCCCGCTCTTGCATATATTGCCTCTATGGTTCCTCCGAATACCTAAACACACCTTTATGATCACTATATCACCAAGTGACATTTGATGCTATCTAAGCATTCTTCGGAGACAGTTATCGATTTAGCCTCACGGTCTAAGGAATAGTCTACTAGGTCTATTCTAATCATCGTAACTTGAACTTCGTGACATGACTGGGTCATGATGTTTAGGTTAGGTATTGGTTCATCATCTCAATCTCAGAATGAGTTGACTCCATTTCCAACTAGCATAAATCCCACATGATCAGGAAACCTTGATCATCTGTTGACCAATGAACCAGTGACTAGATCTTCACCGGGAACCCCTAATTGTTTATATATCACACGTGTATTGATGTTTCCTTTCAATACAATTATAGCATGATATAAAACTTAATCATAAACTTTATGAAATATGATAATAGTCCTTATTACAGTTTGTCTCTAGGCCATATTTCCAATAGTCTCCCACTTGCACTAGAGTACAAATAAACTAGCTGCATTTGTTCTTAATCATTGGCACCATATATCCCGGTACCCTGAACATGCTTGCTCATGGAAGAGGTTGAGTCTTGGGCCTATACTTTACAGTCCCAAATCCTTTGCAACTTACTAATGTCAACTTGATTGACATTAATTCTTTATCATCACATGATAACATCTTTGTGTATGCATCGTTGTTATGGTAGCAGAATGAGGCCGGTTTCTAGGAGCCTACAGTGACTTTAGATCAACCTCGAGGGCTTTCTAATGGGCATTGTGCCCTAGGACACATCATTCTATGTTAAAAGCGAACTAGCCCCATCATAAAATTATACATCACTTTAGATGGTACCCTTATCTTTTATTATAAATGTAATCATCAAAACACTAGTGCACCTTGTGCAACTTTAGATGTTTTGTTCACCTTGCTTCCTACTTGATTTTAGTCGGTATTATTGATACATGAGTTTCCAACATATTCCCTTATAACATAACCCTTTATGCTCCAAGATATGCCATCATTTATGGATTTGGAAAACATGTCTACAGTTCTCTATTAGACACCGCGGACAAACTTAGCTCAATGTTTCGTGATTCGAACTTAATCACTTTTCAAACGTTCCTTCTTGGATCATATATTATGTTAAGTTATCATCATGGTTTTCTAAGATAGAACCTATGTCTCAACATAGTGGATGGTTATCATCCTTTTCTTTCTTTCAACCATCGATGTCAAACTTAATTATATTCCTAATTTGAGTTATCAAGCACCAGTTCCTTGGGATTGAGTTGGACTTCTTCAAAATCTTCCTCTTGACCTACCATGAGGCTAAACACTTCAAGCCCGTACTTGACCATCTCCATCCGCTTGAATCTGTCTTCGGCTCCTAGCTGATTGCACCGGACTTCTTACCCTTTCTTTTTCTTGGTGGCTACCTCATTGACATCTTCCGTGACCTTCAAAAAAGATCTTTGGTAGTAAACCTTGGCTTGAACAATGTTCCATGGATGATACATGCCTGCCGAGTTCTAGGAAGATAGGAGTAACGTGGGTAAATTATGTTGACAAGAGATGAAGAGAGACCTTCTGGAAGGCTTATGAAGAGTTAGGAGCAGGGACCATTCATACTAAAAGTAAGAGGGGCGGCCAAGAAAAGAATCTCAACAAATTAGGAAAGAGTCGAGAGAAAAACGAAGAATTTGAGGCGGAAACGTCCAACGGTACGGGCGGTGCCTGTACGGCACGCCCGTACCCGATATACTTCCAAAATTTGCAATTACCAAAGTCGATACAAAGCTTTCCAAACAATCGGTATGGGCAGGATTGGACTGTACGGTCCGCCCATACTGGTAGTTAACGATCCTTTTTATGTCGGTAAAAGATTTTTTATTTGAAGCAATAGACAAAAGAAAACCAAACGAAATTTACAGAGGGTTTAGTGACCTACCATACGATGGGAGCTGGCTGTATGGTTCGGTCATACCGCTCTATAGAGAAAAATGTCAAATCTAGAGAAGGGTATTACTACCTTAATGACCACTGGTACAGGCGGTACCAGGTTCAAAAAACTGGCATTGGACTCAGAAAAATGCAAGGAGATAAAGAATGCAAACGGAAATAGGAAAACAACAATTAAAAAATAGAAACACAAGATTGGGAATACCTTACTCATCTAGTTACAATGATATTTACTTTGATGCTTTTCCTCCTTTTAGCTTTTGGATTATCTTCTTCTTTCCATTGAATATGGTTGATTGCAAGAAATTGTTAAAACCATTATAGAGAGAAACATGAAAAAATTATTTTGAGACAGATAGTCCCTGATGGTATGAAAATTGATGACAACCTTTCTTGTAATCTCATATCTTTAATATCCATTGGTGTGTCTGCCTTTTCTTATCTCCTTTGAAGGATCTATAAGTCAAACTCTTGCAAAAGCAAGTCCAACAGATCATTCTAGGCTTTTTTCAGTTCTTTCAAGGATTTGTTTTAAGCCATTACGATTAGTATGCACTCTTACTTTCGAATCGATTATATAAGATCTGAACTTATCACAGGAGAAAACAATAGCGAGGAGTTCGTTTTCTTCCATGGGATAATTTTTTTGAGGACCAGTCAAGGTGCCACTAGAGTGATGAATCTTATTGAGTTCATCACCATCATGCTAGCATAGGATTGCTCCCACTGCATCATGGCTGGCTTCACAAAACAAGTCAAAAGGCTTTTTCCCGATGGGTGGTTTAATAATAGGGGCATTCAGAAGGGCTTGTTTTAATATGGTGAAAGATATAAGATAGTTTTCATCAAAACAAAAATTAACATCCTTTTATAAAAGGTTAGTCAAAGGTCTAGCAACTTTAGAGAAGTTCTTAGTAAACCTTCTATAAAATCCTGCATGACCTAAGAAACTTCCTATACCTTTTACATCATGAGGAGGGAAAGCCTTTCTATTGCTTCTATCTTTGCCTTATCGACTTCTATGCCTTTACCTGAGATCTTATGACCAAGTACTATACCTTCTTGAACCATGAAGTGCACTTCTACCAGTTCAAGAGCAGGTTAGTGTTTTCGCATATATTCAAAACTATATGGAGATTATGGAGACAATGGTTAAATGAAGTTCCATAGACCGAGAACTCGTCCATGAATACTTCCATAATATTTTCAACATAATCAGCAAATATAGCAGTCATATACCTTTGGAGGTGGCAGGAGCATTACACAGGCCAAAAGGCATGCGACGATAAGCATATAAACTAAAAGGACATGTTTTTAATTGGTCATCTAGATATAAAACTATTTGAGAAAAAACAGAATAACCATCTAAGTAACAAAAATGAGAGTGCATAGCAAGTCTCTCCATGATTTGATTTATAATTGGCAAAGGGCAGCGATCCTTTCAAGTTTCCTTATTAAGTTTTCTATAATCAATACACATTCTATGAGCAATAACAGTTTCATGACTGCAAGAGCACAAATCAATTGTAGCTAGTTTTGAAATAAGAGTATCAAACCCACAGAGAGCTATTTGGTTAAGGTCTTTATGCCCCTCGTCACTATCTACCATACGACACTTATAAGTTGTCTTTGATTTAAGGTAAAGGGTGTTTGAAGGATTTTGTTAATGGGTGCAAGAAAGTAATAAAAGAAAGTAAAGTAAACAAGTAATGAAAGCGTTGGGAAATGGTGTTGGAGCTCAATAAGGCTAAAGCATCCTCAGGGGTGTTGGATACACCACTAGCATATGACAACTATTCATGATTAGGATAATCTATTTCTTTCGTCATGATATGTGTGGAGAGAGCTCGATAATAAGATGTTCACTACAAGACTCGTGAGCAGTCGCTTCTTACATTAGGTATTGAGGTCATCTCTAAATAACCACTATAATTCCTGAGTGCAATCACCCGTACATACCACCAAAATTAAGGGTTTTCCCATGGATATCGTAATAAGCTTAGTGAATCTCTCTTAATTCCCCCTTAGACCATGTAGATTATAAGCCAATGTTTGTAGTCACAAAGTAACAGCGAACATACTCTCATACACGTCCCAAAGGTATCTCCCTCTCTTTAGTCTGAAACGCAAATGTTATATGGTCGACTTCACATACCATCTAAAAAGAGGGATTTAACACAATATCATATATCAATGGATCATGGACCAAAGTAATGGATCATGGACCAAAGTAATAGATCATATTTATTTCATTTCATAATAATGCTTGGGTTTCTCCATCTCCCCAAGAACAAAGGGAACTACTCACACGTGGAAGCAATCAACAACATCATCATATTGATATGGATGGATAAAAGTGTAAAGATAAATCTAGCGTAAATCACAATTGTATTTGGAATTACAAGACGATCTAATGTATGGAAGAGGTGAATAGTAATGGTGATGGAGATGCAGTGGTTGATGATGAAGAGGATGATATGATGTCCTCTGATGTTCCGTGAAGAAACAAGGATTTGCCCTTCTCCTAGTTCCTCCTCCAGATCCCACTCTGATGTGGTGTTTCGAGGCTGGAAGTTTTTGTGAATGTACGATCTCAGATCCGTCTTTGCATGGTGAAAGTATTTGATGAGGCGGATGCGCTGGCAGGTGTTACGGGTGGATGGTACGGGCAAGATCCGCCCGTACCACAGGCCCTTTAACCCTCTGTAGCCTTTCCTTGCATCCTGTCTTCTCCCATGTGCATGGAAAAATCATTTAAATGACATTTATCACTTAGAAATATCATATTACTAAATAACATGATAGTCCCAATTGATATATTCACAAAAGACTTAATAAAATTTGGGATCCTATTGGAACAAGGACAAAAAGGTGCACGCAAGCAAAGTAAAATACCAAAAATCCTACAATACTTGTGCAAAAACATAAGGTAAACATTCTTCAAAATGGACTCATCAACTTCCCCAAGCTAGACTCTTGCTCGTCCTCGAGCAAAATGGTGTCTTATGGACAAGGTCATCATGTTCATGTGGTATGAGTTGTTACAATAAATTAGGCAATTTGAAACATAATTCGTGAGTTATATCACACTCTCACACATCACATGACTTAGAGGCTTCCACACCTTTTGTATCAATAGTTTATAAAAAGTTTGAATATTATGCATATTATAAAGTCATCAAGTTCAATTAAATGAGCACTTTATTGAGTAATGAATAATTCATTATCATTGCTTGAGTATCTTTTGTCAACTTGCACTTTTCCTTTTATTATAATTCATTGATAGCAAAGCCTTTTTCTTTTGCTTAACAATATAAATGGATCATGTTAATACTCTTTGTGGCTCTTGTTAGTTCAAATGAATGACTATAACATGCTATCAAGATTTCCTTTTCATAACTTAACAATACTTTGTTGGTGTGGAAACCCCTAAAATCATAACAGTGGTACAAGTATCATAGCACTCATCCTAATTAATACATCTAATACAATAATCCTAAATCAAAATCTCTTCAAATATCAAAAAGTCTCAAATCTCATCGGATATAAATCTTTCCTTAGACCAAAGGAAGCTAATAATGCAACTAATGAGAATACTGGAATTAAGAACCTAACATGCATGCAATAAAGTAAACATGATAAAACTGGAAAATAGATTACAAGGTGTTATAGATCTCCCTAAGCTTGGAATCAAGCCGGTGGGATCAAATAATCCCTCGCGATTATTTGGTACCAAAATGTTCTTCAGGGTGAAGGTATGGCATTAGAGACAACCGCACAAAGCTTTTTGTTTGTTTCCTCTAGAGCAGATATGCGACGGAGTAACTTCTGCAGGTCAGAGCGCATGGATTACATTGCATATCATTGAGTTCCTTCTTACCCTCCAAATGTAAGAGGCATTTGCGCACGACTTCACGATGGAGAAGTTCCTCTTTCTGATTCTTCTCTATCTTGTGGAGACGTCGCTCGGTCTCCGAGATTTTTGAGACAACACGTATGTTAATGAGGTTAAAACCCCAATCATCATGTTGCTTCGCGCTCACGCGGGCGTTCATGGTGATCTTCTTTGTTGTAGACATGGTTGTCATTGTCTCATGGTAGGTTCCTACATCAACTCGGTTAACTTTATTATGCTTGGGCGAAGAGTAGTTGGTGGCGATGAACTTGAGCGACTCTATGCATACCTTCCCAAGTGTCTTCCTTGCTTCCTCTTCATCTTCAGTACTCACCATGGCGAGGTAGTATGGTTGCCTCCGTCCTCTCATTGTATGCTCCATGAAGGTCTCGAACCCCTCATCATCAGAGTCATAGGAGACCCCCTTGTTCTTCGGGCTAAGGCCTTGCGCTTCATGGTCACCGTCTTTAATGGAGGAGGTTTGGAAACTATCCCAAGAAGGAGCCATGAGGCCTAAAGGTTTGCCTTTTCCTAGAACTGGTTAGCGCATCAAGGAGGTTGGATATGTTGATATGAGCAGAAATAAGACCCTTGGGAAGGCTTGTGAATGGTTAGAAAGAGGGAAAACTCGTAATAGAAGTAAAAGAGGAGGCCAAGAAAAGAATCCCAACAAATTAGGAAAGAAACGAGAGAAAAGGGAAGAAATTGAGGTGGTAATGACCAGCAGTAAGGGCATCGCACGTACGGCGCACCCATACTGTATATACTTCCAAACTTTGCAATGACCGAAGTCGGTACAAATCTCCCAAGTAATTGGTACGGGCAGGATTGGACCATACGATCCACCCATACTAGTAGTTACCGACCCTCCTTACGCATTTTTTTGAAGCAATAACAAACAAACAAAAACGAAATGAAAACCACAGAGGGTTTAATGACCTTCCGTACGCTGGGAGCTGGCCATATGGTCCGATCATACCGTTCCGTAGAGAAAAACATCAAATACAGAGAAGGGTACTGCAAGATTAACCAGCACTGGTACGGGCGGATGCGGCCGTACCATCTGTACCAAGTTCAAAAATCTGGCATTGGACCTAGAAAAATGCAAGGAGCTCAAAAATGCAAATGGAAACACCAACACAGCAATTAAAACATAGAAAAATAAAATTGGGAAAACCTTACTCATCTAGTAATAATGAAATTTAACTTGATGCCTTTCCTCCATTTAGCTTTTGTATCATCTTCTTATTCCCTTTGAATATGGTTGGTCACAAGAAATTGCTAAAACCATTACAGAGTGAAACAAAAATTCTTTCGAGACAGATAGTCCCTGATGGTATGAAAATTAATGACACCCTTTCTTGTGATCTCATCTTTTCAATATCCATTGGTGTGGCAATATGTTCTTCTCTTCTTTGTAGGATCTGCAAGTTAAACGGATCATTCTTGGCTTAACATTAGTTCTTTCAAGGATTTATTTTAAGCCATTACGATCGGTATGTACTCTTACTTTCGAATCGACTATATAAGATCAAAAATTATCATAGGAGAAAACAACAGTGAAGAGTTCTTTTTCTGCCATGGGATAATTCTTTTGATCACCATTCAAGGTGCAACTGACATGATGAATGATATTGAGTTTATCACCATCATGTTGGAAAAGAATAGCTCCCACTGCATCGCGGTTGGCTTCACAAAACAAGTCAAAAGGATTTTTCCAATTGGGTAGTTTAATTATAGGGGCATTAAGAAGGGCTTGTTTTAATATGGTAAAGCTATAAGACAGTTTTCATCAAAATCAAAAGTAACATCCTTTTGTAAAAGGTTAGTTAAAGGTCTAGCACCTTTAGATAAGTTCTTAATAAACCTTCTATAAAATCATGCATGACCAAAACTTCTTTTACCTTTTACATCACGATGAGGGGAAGCCTTTCTATTGCTTCTGTGTTTGCCTTATCGACTTCTATGCCATTACCTGAGATCTTATGACCAAGTATTATACCTTCTTGAACCATGAACTGACACTTCTCCCAATTCAAGACCAGGTTAGTGTCTATGCATCTCTGCAAAACTTTATGGTGATAATGGTTCAATCAAGTTCCATAGACCAAGAAATCATCCATAAATACTTTAATAATATTTTCAACATAATCAGCAAATATAGCGGTCATACACCTTTGGAAGGTGGCAGGAGCATTACAAAGGACAAAAGGCATGCATCAATAAGCATATAAACCAAAAGGACACATGAATGTTGCTTTTAATTGGTCATCTGGATGGGAATAACCATCTAAGTAACAAAAATGAGAATGCATAGCAAGTCTCTCCGTGGTTTTATCTATAAATGGAAAAGGGTAGTCATCCTTTTGAGTTTACTTATTAAGCTTTCTATAATCGATACACATCCTATGACCAATGACAGTTCAAGTAGGAACTAACTCATTATGTTCATTTGGGACAATAGTGGACCCACCTCTCTTTGGAACACAATGAACATGACTTACCCAATCACTTTCCTCTACATGGAAGATTATACATGCATCTAATAAGCAGATTACCTCCTTTCTCACTTCCTATTTCATATGAGGTTTGAGCTTTCTTTGAAAATCTGCAACTAGCTGAGCTCCTTCTTCCATAAATATTCTACGGGTAGTTATCAATGGAATGATCCCTTTCAAGTCATCCATAAATATTCTATGGGCCCAGAGCCTTTTAGTGCATTCTTAAGACTATCATTAAATTCCCTCCTTTCCTTTTCTTCAAGGTTAGAGCTTATAATAACAGGATATTTATTAGTGCCATCAAGAAACCTTTATTTTAGTTCTTGAGGAAGGGTTTTAAGTGTAGGAGGTGGAATATCCTCATCACCCTTTATAATGGGGGTCTCATAGATTTGATTCATTTCAGGATCAACTATAGGGGATGAATTAAAATATTCATCAATTTTAATTTTGTCTATATATTCAGGAATATTATCATTCTAAACTAGGCTTCTTTCTAACTTATCCTTGGGAGTTTTAATAAACACAACATCAAGACTAGTAATGTTACCTTCTTCTTCTTGCTCTTGCTCATATTCTTCAAAATCCTCAATAGTTGGCCTGTGATGAAATTTAGAGAAATGGAAATTCATTTTATCCTCGCCAAATTTGAGAGATATCGTCTCCTTGTTGCGATCAATGTTTGCCCCTACGGTGTTCAGAAAGGTTCTTCCAAAAATAATTGGACAATAAACATCAGTAGGCATATCAATAAGCACAAAATAGATAGGGTACATGTAAGGTCCAATACAAATTGGAACATCTCTAATTATTCCCATAGGGATTCTAAGTGTCTTTTCCGCTAGCATAATTGTCATATCAATATCCTCTAATTCAGTTGGGATGAGTTCATTTTGGATTTTCAAGTAAAACTTATAATGGATTACATTAACAGCTGTTCCAATATCATATAGGCCATAATAAGAAGATTCACCAAAGGTGCAAGGAAGAATAGGTTTACCAACATCTTTAGCTTTTACCTTTCCTTCAACAAATTGAGAAGGGGTGTCTAGCTTAGTCACATTACAATGTGTAAACATGTTTAATATATCTTCTTTAGTTGGCTCGCCCATTTCTTGCATGCCTCCTTGATTAATTTCTTCTATTTTTGCCTTTTCTTCTAGCTTATTGAGGAACATTCTTTCCTCTTCCAGCTGTTCTTCAAGTTGTTGGGCTACCATATGTTTTCTCGCCATCCTTGAAAAACGAAGGGGTTCAACATAAGGCGCTTCTTTATTTAATGGCTCTACATGGGCCACAATTTTCTTCTCAACATTTTAACTTGCTCAGGTGGTGGAGTATATTGAAGCCAACCTTTCTTTGGAGCTTCAATGTGTTCTTTAGAAGACTGAAGGGATTGTAGAATAATATCATCATCAAGTTGAAGTTCATTAGCAGTTTCCTTAATGACGAGGGGTAACCTCGGCAATGCCCATGGTTGTGGACTTAGGGTTTCGTGGAAAAGAGAATGCTGGGGATTTCATCGGCTGATCAAACAAACAAGGGTGTCAAAGTCGTCTGATTGCTTATGGTCAAATCGATTACAGATCGCTCAAGGCTTTCTTTGGTGCCTCCCTGTTGTCTCCTCCCAGCCTAAATATAATAGGCTAGGTCCCAAAGCCGTATACAGCTAGGTTAAAATCTTATAATTACAACACTAATACAATGTTAGTTTCTATTTCCTTATCTATAAAGTCATACTTTCCGTCGGATGCTTCCTGGGCCTTCTTGTGGGCTTTGTGGGCTATATGTTATCATGTAACCAGGGTAACTAATCATAAGAACCCGAATATTCATACTCATGTTAGTAGCCATCGATACTCCATCAGAATCATAGATTCAGATTAAGTCTCAAAGACAATTTTATCACAAACCGGAGTTTTTATTTTGTTTAAATCGTTGTAGGGATTTGGTACAACAGGACAGATGCATCCGATGGATCGGGAATCAATTAATTGCTCCAGGGAAAAAACACTGTGAACCTACATCAAATTCAAGTCCCCAGGCTTGAACTTGGAGTATGCTGGCGTAATTCAGTTCGGGTTGTTGAGGTCTTATCAAATATTGAATCCCAATTCTATTATTTTGGGTACCCAACGCGTCCGTCAGGATTTTTCAGCGTATCATTGATACAGATAATTTACTGGCAGAGCGTATTCATGTGCGATTACTAGGCCACATAGCATAAATCCTGGGCTCTTACCTTCATGTCGTGAACATGACATTCGGACTTATTATCGCGTCAGGCGTGGTCCAAGAATTTTGGAATTTTATCGACTGACTTGTTTGGCTATTAGAATAGCTGAAGTTGTTAACTTATTTTCTTCGAGTGGTGCTTATAATCGCTCCCGATGGGAGTAAACATTTGAGGATATGATGATGTGACGCTCATAAGCTTATATTTTTTGGACTGTGCACGAGTTTATTATTTTATCGGGTGTGCTTTCGACACATGAGGATAATATTGCTTCGGATCATGCTTTAACCTTATACGTAGAACGAATTTTTTGGACTGTGCACGATAGCGCTCTCGAGGCTACAGTCGAATATTTTGTATTTGATTGTAGGTTTATGTCTCTAATCATCCGAAGAAAATTTCGACTCAGGTATTCTTTTTCTAGAGCCTTTGTGTAGTAATGCTTCTCATGGAAGTAACCTTTGAGGTTATGTCCGGATGCTTTTATTGGAACAGAAACTCACAATTGTAACTTGTTTTGTCTGATCTTGCGACAATTTATGCAAGCATCAATATATTCTATTGATGGAGCACCCTAGTATAGAAATATAAAGAACTAAAGCTGAGTTCAGAAGAACTTATCCTTTATTGTAAAGCTGAAGATGAAGGTATATGTTCTGGCATAATTGCCTGGCCATTGTCCTTTATTTAACGTAAATTGCAGAACAATAACAAAACTCTAAGCATAAAAATGTCATAGCTACGCAACATTCCATGGATTGGAGTATGTGACCTGTTTTCTTGTCTTGGAGCCGATATGCTCCGTCGGGAATTACTTCTGTGATGATGTAAATTCCTTCCCATGGTGATTCTATCTTTCGGTAGTCATCTTGTTTGAGGAGAAGGACCAAATCCCCTACAACGAAAGACCTAGGTCGTAGTCATCGGCTGTCGTAGTTGCGTAAATTCCGTTGATATATGGTTGCTCTTTGTAAAGCAACGTCACAAGCTTCATCAATTGCATTGACATCATCTTCCAGTGCTTCTTGGGGTGCTTCTTCATTATATTCGGCGACTCGACGAGACTCATGAATTACTTCGACCGGGAGGACAGTTTCCGCTTCATGGACCAGAAAGAAGGGTGTTTCTTGTTTTGAATTGTTCAGGGTGGTGCATAGACTCCATAGGACGGAGGGTAACTCATCTACCCAGGCTCCTTTTTCTCTACCGAGTGGTGCCAACAATATTTTCTTAGTACCACTAGTGACGAGACAATTGGCCGTTTCCACTTGCCCATTGGTTTGCGGGTGAGCAACTGAGGCATAGCTTACTTTTATACCCATATCCTTGCAGTACTCCTTGAATTCATTGGAAGTGAAGTTTGTTCCATTATTAGTAATAGTACTATTTGATACCTCGAATCGGAACACTATTGACTTGAGAAAATTCACAGCCGACATTCTATCTTGGCTAGTGACAAGCATTGCCTCAATCCATTTTGTAAAATTTTTGACTACTACTAGCAGAAAGACATGTCCTCCCAGCAAAGATTATGAAGTTTATCCACCATATCAAGCCCCCACTAAGCTAATGGCCAAGCAAAAGTTAAGTGGTTAAGTTCTGCAGCAGGTGCATTGGGTTTCGTTACAAAATGTTGACATGCTTCGCATGTTCACACGATATATTTTGCATCTTGTATTGTTGTGAGCCAATAGAACCTTGCGCGAAAGGCTTTATCCGCAATTGAATGGCTACTGGTGGCGTGATGGCCACACACTCCTTCATGTATATCTTTAGGGATGATCTTCCCTTCCTTGGGCGTAACGCATCGCTGTAGCACCCCTGAGATGCTCCTTTTATACAATTATCCTTTAATGATTCTGAAAGCTCTAGACTGGCGTATGACTAGTGGTGCCTCTATCACATCCTCAGGGAGTTCTCCTCCCATCATGTATGCTACGTACGGCTGCATCCATGTAGGCTCTAGTATCATGACTTTGTCGATTTCTAGCTCCTCATCAAGGACTTCTTCTGTGCTTTTAGGTGTTGGTGCAGCCCCCGAGTCTTTTTACGGCTTGACCTTCTTTTGTGTTTTTGGCACTATGACTTTAGAGACTCTTTTGGATTTGATGGAGCGCTCCATTATTTCTTCACAGAAAACTCTGGGTGGTACTAGTAAGCATAAGGACCCGATGTTTGCCAAATTGTAGGCCTCTTCGTTGCTTGCCCTTCCTATGTGTGAAACTTCACACCCGTCAAATTGAGCTTCCATGATGATGTATAGATCACGGTAAGCAATCATGTTGTCACTGACAGTGTCGCACTTGTTCATTACTTGTTATGCCACAAGGTTGGAGTCACCAAATATTTTCAAGTGAGTTGCACCACAAGCTTTAGCCATACGCATGACGTGCAACAGGGCCACATATTCAACTTCATTATTTGACGCATTTGCAAAACTCATCCAAAATATGTAGCGCATTGTGTCGCCTTGAGGTGAAACCAATATGACCCCAGATCCTGCTCCTTCTGTTCTTATGGACCCATCGAAATACATTGTCCATGCGCTTGAAAGGTCTGACGGGCTCGCGCACTGTAGTTATGTCCACTCAGTAATAAAGTCTGGTAAAACCCGTGATTTAATTGTTTTGTGTTTCTCATACATGATATCTTGAGGGGATAGCTCAATGCCCCATAGAGAGACGCGCCATGTGGCTTCTGGGTTGTTAATAATATTGGAGAGAGGTGCTTCATTGACCACTATGATCAGGTGTTCCAAAAAATAATGATGCAACTTGCGTGCTGCCATGAAAACTCCGTAAGCTATCTTCTGATAATGCGGATACCTTTGCTTGGATGGAGAGAGGACCTCACTTAGGAAATAAACTGGTCTTTGAACACCATGGATTTTCCCTTCTCTGGGTCGCTCGACGACCAAACCTATACTTACCACCTGATTAGTAGCGTATAGAGAAGTAGAGGTTCTTTTTCTCGTGGAGACACGATGACGGGGGGTGTCGAAAGTGTTTTGTTGAGGCCTTCGAAAGAGCGTTGAGCTTCGTCCGTCCATTCGAATTTATCTGATTTCTTCATGAGGGCATAGAACGGCAATATTTAATGCCTAAACGGGCGATAAAACGGCTAAGTGCCACAACTCACCCAACCAATTGTTGCATGCCCCAAAGATTTGTTGGATTTTTCATCGTGAGAATTGCCTATATTTTCTCGGGATTGGCCTCTATTCATCTTGTTGATACAAGGTATCTGAGGAGTTGCCCTACAGGGACAGCAAAGGAGCATTTCGTCGGGTTGAGCTTGATGCAGTATTTTTCGAGGTTATCAAATGTCTCTCGGAGATCATTTATAAGGGTCGACCCTTGTTTTGTTGTAACTATGTTGTCATTGATGTAAACTTGTACATTTGTTCCGATTTGATTCCTAGGAAATTTTGCATCATCCGCTGATATGTTGCACCCGCATTTTTTAGTCCGAAGGGCATTGTTGTGTGGTAGAATACACCATAGGGTGTGAGAAATGCTGTTTTATCCTGGTCTTCCTCCTTCATCTGAATCTAGTGGTATCCTGATATGCGTCTAGAAAGTAAAGATGTTCGCACCCAGCAGTTGCATCGATAATTTGATCGATTCGTGGTAGTGGGAAGTGATCATTTGGACAATGTTTGTTGAACACAGTGAAATCAATGCACATACGTAGCTCCTTTGTGTTTTTCTTCGGGACGCATACTTGATTGGTGACCCGCTCTGCTTTCTTAAGTTCTTTGATAAATTTAGCATCTGTCAGGTGATGGAGTTCTTTTCCAATGTCCTTGTGTTTTGGTTCTGCGAAACAACATAGTGACTACTTTACTGGCTTAGCCTCAAGGTTCAAGTTAAGTGCATACTCAGCGAGTTCCCTAGCGATTCCTGGCATGTCTGCTGGCAACCATGAAAAAATCTCCTAGCGCTCATGGAGGAACTCGATGAGCGTGCTTTCCTATGTTGGACCGAGATTGGAGGCCACAAAGGTTATCTTTTTGGATCCGGGGGGTGCACCTGGACTTCTTGTGTGTCTTTTGTGGTGTCAAAAGCTTGCTCAGGGTTAGCTCGTGACGTTGCCAAGGGCTCTTCTTCCATTGAATCTTTAAGTTGCTTGAATTATGCCTCCATCCCAAAGGATTCGGAGATTTTATTGAATTCCCGATCACAGTTATCGGATCGGGTGAAGCTGCGTCTCACTATTATGATTCCTCCTAGTGTTGGCATTTTCACTACCAGGTATGCGTAGTGTGGCACATCCATGAACCGTGCAAAGGTTGGTCGTCCTAGGATTGCATGGTACTGCGATGGCCAATCCATGACTTCAGACTCGAACTTTTCGCGCCTGAAATTATCTTTGGATCCAAAAATGACAAGATAAATTTTACCTAAGGGAATTTCAGCTTTACCTAGGACAATGCCGTGGAAAGATGTGTCTGTTGGCACCAAATTTGTCAAGGAAAAGTTCATTGCTCATAGAGGTTTGGCATAGATTAGATTGATATTGCTTCTAGCATCCATGAAGACCTTGCTCATTTCAAATCCGCTGATTCGTGCCTCTACTATTAGGGCTAAGTGTCCTGGCCGCGGGATGTGAAGTGGGTGGTCGGCTCTATTGAATGTAATTTCTTGTTCGAACCAATGGAGATACTCGGGTGTAGGTGGTGGTATTGTTACTACCAAGTTGACTTGTTGGGTGATCAATTTCTGGATCCTGTTTGATGGGCACCCTTTTTGGATCATTGACATTGCACCTTTGGACCTTGGGTACTCATCCTCTTGATTTCTGTTTCCTACGTGTTGCGGTTGTCCCGCTGTCGGCTGTGCCTGTGGTGGTGGTTGTTTGCCAATTGCCAATGCACCGGGTGTTATGGTATATCCTCGACTTGCTGCGTCTATTGCTTTTGCGTTACATACCTCCTGCATTCTTAAGAAAGTACGACAATATTTCATGAGATGGTTTGATTGCCTCCTTCCTGCGGACTCAAAGTAACAATGCATGTTGTAGGGCCCTTCTGACATTTGTAGTGGAGACATGGGAGGCTCCCTGATCCTCTGTTGGTACCGCCGTGGTGATTGGGTTCCTCCATTGACATCTCTATGAACAAGATATCCTCCATTACGATCACAACTTCCTTTGTTATCTCCCCCTAAAAATCCGGCCACAACATAGCTTGATCCACTATGTCTGTTGTTGTTGCGTCTTCTTCTGTCGTTATTGCGTCTATCCCGGTCTTCTTCGGGTAAGCAACCTCACTTGTTATTTATGGCGTCTTCGCCGTCTGCCTAGCAATTGGCCAGGTCCATTAATTGTGAAATTGTTTTTGGCTTGACTTGCCCCAGCTCTTCTATAAATTCGCTTCGTCAAAGACCATCGTTGAAGGCGTCATTCGCCATTTCATCGGATATGGCTTCAGCCGAGTTTTTGATGATGTTCTATCATTGGAAGTGTAACATCCCAACTTCAGCAACCCTGATTAGTTGTCTAGAATGCAAAAATCAAGGGGAACAAAAACTTTTTCTTGTTTAGTGATGAAGTGTTTGCATGTTGTTTGACTATGTTTATGCTTATAATTGTGTATTAGAAGATGTACTCCTTACGTCAACATCAGTTGACAAAAGCTATTTAACAAAACTGTCCTGGCTCATTTTACATATTCTCAAATGTTCTGGCATTTCAAAACCTGAGCCAAGATACCTTTACAACCCCCACCCTTATTAGTAGCTTCTATTAACAAATATATGGAGAGCTACATAATAAAATCTCCTTATGTTTTCCAGACAGGACTTTCAACTACTCTTATCTCTAGGTTTTCCAAAACCTTTTTACAAAAACTGTTGAATCCTACTCTTGGTAGAAATACCAAAGACTCTTAACTTATTCAAACTCTAACCTTTCAAAATTGCCCATCTTTACCTCAATCTAGGCTTGATGGTAACCCTAGTAGTAGTTGATGTGTTTCTAAGATGAGTTGCCTTGATCTGTTGTTTGACTTGATTCCTTAGAAGTAGTATGAGCTACTCTAGGAGCTCATCCACTAGGATCAAGATACTCTAAAATCACCAAACCCTAAGCAAGAATACAATCTGGACCTAATCTCTAGATACTAGGTGATCATCTAAAACCCTTAACCAGATCAGCTCTAAAGTGATCTAATTCTAGAAGCTTCCAAGTCAATGAAGACCAGTATCAAGCAAGGATCCTTCCTACTCAATCTACACTACAACATCATCCACTTGATGATGCTTTGGTACCTTGCAACCCATCAAAATCATCACCACCCACATTCTAGTCAAAAACCCTAAATCTGTCAAATCTGGCCGTCTGGAAAACTATTTCCAACATCACCTTTTTGAATGCCTCCCTTTCTCAACCCTTGTTCATTTTTGAAAATGCATCTGAACCATCTTGTTAACCATCCTAAGGACTACCAAGTCCCACTCTTGCCCTTGGTTAGATCATCTTCCAACCTACTAGTTCTTGATGGTTTTGCAGGCAAGAAAATAACTATTCCTGCAAATCTAGTCAACATGCCTACTTTGACAGAAGCTCACACCATCATCCAACCTTCTATGGACCAAATCTTTGCAAGATTGTGTTCTACTCATATAGGCCTATCAACATCTACTTCACTTGTTCCAAATGGATCTTTGTGCTTCTTAAACCCACATGGTTTATAAGGCATCATGACACATCTGGTATGGCAGCCTTCTTTTCAACAAAGTTTGCCATCACTTCCAGACCACCTCAAATGTAACCAATCCAAACTCCTTCTGCCATGATAATCTATATGACTTGGTCTAACTATCCATCTATACCTTGCATCAAGGTGAGCTCTGAGCTCCAAGATCCAACAAGGTTTTGGTGGTATAAAAATAACATCACCCTAGATCCACAACTCCTTGTTTTCCATCTAAGTCAAGTTGGATTTCCAATTCCCAAGGTTGCAAATGCTTGCTACACCTTGTTTACATCATCTACCTTGATCACAAGATTTATCAAATATTACCCATAATTATTTTGGCCCAAAATCTATTTAATTCCTTTAATAGACAAAATCTCCAAAACTCCCTTCCCAAGGGAAAGTTTGGTTTTTGCCAAAACACCTCTCAAAATTTTGGCTCATCTGTGGTCCATATATCATACCCTACTTTCCCCTCTCAAAAATAAATATTTTGAGATCCTTTATTATTTCTTTTTGCCTATTTTCTTAAATGGAAAAAATGGAGTAGTAATTGTTTTATATACTTTTAAGACACAATAAATCTTGGGAAAATTCCCCTAAGTGTGTATTCACATTTGGGACCATATCACATCAAAAATCCATCATGTCCAATCCAAAAATCTCAAATGATCTCAATAAAGCCCATTCAGCACTTTTTGGAGAATTAATAAAAAGGGGATCAAAGCAATTCAGAAAATTCCCAAATAAATCAAAGACATGTATATTGACCCTACCCATCTACCAGTACCCTTAAATCACGTTGCCAACATCAAATGTGCAGAACTTGACCATGATCATTCTATATGGGAGATTTGAAATTATTTCAAACTAGGATCAAAACTAATTCAAACCTTCACAAACCTGACCCTCCAAGCTTGTCCAGCACACCACCCCTCCTCTCTGGCCGTGATCACTGTAGCTAAGGTACTATAGCACCACCTTCCCCTTGTCTCTTATGCTTGGAAGGAGAGGGACATGCCCCATCAAACAACCACCCAATAGCTGCTGCACCCTCTCCCTCTCTGCCTTCCTGCACGACCACAGAGCCCCCTCCTATCTCTCCCCACCGCCCAAGTCGACCAACCGCTGGCCAACACCTCTCCCCATGTCCAAAATGGACATTGCACATCCTAAGCTCCCTTGCCGGTTTAAATAAGCCAGAGGCCACCACGGTCCCCTCTTGGCCTCTCATTTGCTCCCTCCCACACCTACTCACCTCCCCCGAGCACCACTCCCTCTCCCCTGACCTGTCTAGCCCAGGAAGAAGAAAGAAAGGTGCCTAGGCCATGGCTATAGATCTGAGCAAAGCTCCCTCCCCTCAGCCTCTCTCTCTCTGCATGTCACCCTGCGGTGACCCCCTCCTCCTCTATCTAATCCTGCTCTTTGGCCCAGGACCCCCTCTACCGCCGCTACGGTCAAGCTCCGACGAGCTCCGTTCGGTCGTGGCTGCGTGAGGTACCCCTAGTCGCAGAACCAACCTCTATCGCCCCTTGTCGGGACCGTCGCCGCATGCCGCTTCACCTCCGCCCCTCCTCGGCGCCTCTCCGCCTCTCTGGTAAGCCCCCTACGCCCGCCGCACCGCCCGTAGGGTTCCCTTCTATTCCGTGGCCAGGGGAAGAAGAAGAGCGGAAACCGTCGATCCCACCCGGATCGAACGGCCCTCGTCGCAAGTTACCGGTTCGGCCTCCCGGGGCCACTGACCAGTGGGCTCCGCCCCGGGGAGTTTGAACTTGTCTCCCGCCCGCGATGTGGCGCTTAATGGGCCGACCTGTGACTGTGCTGCTCGGGCCGGTTGATGCTGGCCCAACATCACCTGTTTCCTTTTCTTTTTTTTCTCAAAACCTTGTTTTACAAACCTGTAAATCCACTGTTGGTTTAAATCTGTTTGAAAATGAAAACCACCCCAACTTGACCAGAACTAAAATTATTATAGTTTCTATATGTTTTATGCAACATGCATAACTAGTCTTTTGCCAAAAATAATTTTCATTATTTATTGGCAATTAATCCACTAAATGTTGTCTTTTGCACTAAATAAATTCCTTAGTGACCTAAACATCTCCAACAGTATGAAACCAAGTTCCCATGATAGAATAACTATAGGCCTACTATCTAGCATTTATCTCATGTCAAGGTGAACTATGTTTTAACACTGGTAAAAATAACAAAATCCCTCCAGTTCTGACTTTAGAAAATTCCCTAGGCATATCTACAGCATCCATTAGGCTAATTCCAACTCCTAGAGAAGTGGCCCATCAATACCTATCTAAAACTAGGAGATAGGGATTTATTGATCCTCTGTTAAATTTTAGTGAATTAAATACTTTTGTATGTGGTATTATCACTAGATAAATCACTATAGGAGTTCCGCAACTCCAAATTAGGTGGTTCCAATTCTTACAAAAAGGTACTCAAAGTACCTATCCTTTGCCCTTGGAATCATATCAAAAGCTTATGTAGATTAAATCTGGTGAAAAAGACAAAAACCCTCCAGAACTGCCTTTGGGAATTTCCTTAGGGCATTCTGTTAAATATTTTGACAGGATTCCAACTTTACTTGGATCAGTACATAAAACCCTACTGAACTATCCAAGGAAATAATTTTTGGAGCTCCAGAACTTTTCTGGTGAATTATTTCCTAAAACTAGAGCTTTTATCACTAGAATATTCATATGAAATTAAAGAAAAGTGATAAAATAGTGAAACCACTTTTGTTAGTTTTATTTTATCAACTCCTATATGTTGATATCATTTTTACACAATGGTATCTTATAGAATAAGTCTTTGGTCCAAAACCCTCTCATCCCTAGTTTCTAGACTATGAAACCCATATGGTTTCCTGCAAATGTTCCCAAGACAAGGCCAATCTTATTAAATCCATTCTTCCTAAGACAAACTGATTCATAAACTTGTATTGTTCATTGCTTGCTGTATGTATTGATGTTTGTATGCCTGGTGTTGATTGTGTCATTTGTTTGCTTGCATGTGCGTTCTTAACGACGATAGTTGCGATTATCTCGGAGATCAGAAGAAGATGGTTTTTATGGTTATTATTATTATGGTATTCTAACAAGGAGTCCAGGGACATATATATGCCATACTGCTGATCTCAGGCAAGCCACCTTCTTTCTCATAAGCCTCGTCCTACTATTTTACTTATGCATGTTTTACTTACTGTTTTATGAAAACTGTGTTGTTTCACTATATGATGTTGTATATCTGGTAGTGGTATGGCTCCTCCAAACCATTACTCAATGGTACTACTAAGTACAACCCTCTCTATGATACCTACTTGTCCCTAGTATGGTAGATGGTGTAACACACCATACCCCTTTGGAGACCCCGATTTAGCCGAAGCAAAGCTATAGGATGGGAAGACCCCGGAAAAGTTTTACCAAATGTTTTATGATAAAATCTTGGTGAGGTGGGACCTCCCAAGAGATGTTGAGAAAGATAAAAGGTTTTGTTTTGCAAAAATGCTGGAGGAAAACCCGAGGAAAAAAAGTTTACAAAAACGCACCCGGTTCTTTGCAGTTTAGCTATAACAACTTAACCCTGTGCAACCACATTACTCTGGAATGGGACAGGGCTGGATTTGATGTTTGTCTATTCTGGTATAAGCTGCCTCGCAACTAATACAGGGGATCACGATCCCCGAAGGCTGGGCCTTCTCCCTTAAGGGTCCATGTGGGACATCGACCTAGAGAAGGAACGAACTGTCTACGGACAGCCAGGCGTTACTATGAGCCCCTCATTGAAAGCGCCCACTGTGTAAAGTGTAAAATGCGCTCTGGTTGGTCCTCGATACTCGACGTCCCGGTTTTGAGGGGAGTAACACTCATAGGGTAGGCACTTATATTGGAGTGGGCATCCGGAGAGTCTTGATCGGTTACTCGACCCACGATCGGTGTAGATCAGGGTAGTGTACCCGGATGGTGTGGGTAAAGTGTACAACCTCTGCAGAGTGTAAATCTATTCGAATAGCCGTGTCCACGGTCATGGACGGGTTAGACAAACTTCTGTAGAGCGGTGCTGGTTTTGTTTTCAAAAAGGATTTAGAAAAGAAATGGCTTTGGAAATGTTTTGACCATGGGATGGTCGTAAAGGAGAAAGGTTTTGACCATGGGATGGTCGGAATGGAGGAGAAAGGAGTTTGGTCGTGGGACGACCTGAAGTCGGGAACAAATGGGTGACCCAGTCCTGATGTTTTCCCAAAACTTTTCAAAAAGGTTTCAAAATGTTTACAAAGGTTTTCAACAAAGATATGTAGATGTTATATCTACAGGAGAAACTAATTGAGAAAAGAACCTCTCTTGGAGCCCTCCTACTACCACATCCATATTGCATATCCTCTTGTTATTATTATTTTCTTAAGGTGGTTTGTGAGTACATTCAAAGTACTCACTGGCATTGTCCCTGGCTATTAACTTGGTCAGATATCAAGAAGAAGGTGAAGTGGACGACTATGCGAGCTAGGACGTTCTCCTAGTCAGTTGCATGTAGGTTAAGGCATGGCTCGGGCTCTACGCTTAATGAAGTTCCGCTGATGTTGATCTATGTAGCCATACTGGAAAATAAGGTATGACATGTATTCGTGATGTATTGGATGTTTACTTTGGTACTTGTCGGTTATGTGCCACGACTAACTGATCATGGGATCGTGGTTGTATGCATAACAGGGATTCTCGGAGGATTACTCCGGGGGGCCCACAGGAAGAAGGGTCGTATTGGCTCGTCTGGCTTATGTTTTCACCCCCGCAATTTCTCCAAGGATGCGGGTCGCTTGAAAATGGATGTGAAATTTCGGATAAACTTGTCTTTGAGATCGTTCCAGCTGTTGATGGATTCTTCGGGTAGTTGCTTTAACCACGACCGTGCGGTGCCGCTCAAGTGTAGCTGCAGGATTTGCATTGCGGTAGTTTTGGATCCACCCTGTAATTTGACTATTGCTAGATAATCTGCCAGCCAAACTTCGGGTACCTGGAGACCGTCATATTTTTTACGATCATGAGGGAGTTTCAAATCCTTGGGCACCGGTGTTTTGCGAACTCGTTGGGTAAAGCAACTAGCCCCACATAGTCCATGCTCGTCCTCACTTTCCCGTTGTAGTATCTTCTACTGCGCTCCTCCCTGGATCTATCAATCATGTGTTGTGTGATGTCATTTCTTGTGTCATCTCGTGGCTCGGTGTTTTAAAAGTGCACCCAATGTGGCGATTGCAATCATCGGGTGTGCCCCACATGCCGAGGGCTATTGCGATGGTGTTGGGATCTGCCGGGTTGTTGTGTGGCTCCTTGTTCTCCTTGTGTAAGGGATGCTCCCACCATGCCGAGGTTCATAAGAGCGCATCGATGGAGAGCCGCACAGGGATCGTCTGGTGCGGGTTGAGTTGTGATTAAGTAGGTTTGGGCGGCTGATACATTGCAAATGTATCTATAATTTTTGATGTTCCATGCTTGGTTTTATCTACTTTCTTGTGTTTTGTCCATACTTTGGAGTACTTTTCATATGATTTCTTGGACTAACCTATTAACAAGAGCCACAGTGCCAGCTGCCTGTTTTCTGCTGTTTTTGGTTCCAGGAAGTTAGAAAATGAATATTCTCAGAATTGGATGGGACAAAAGCCAAAGTCGCTATTTTATCGGAAGACATCTAGAGCTAGAATACGAGACGGAGAGGAGCCAGGGGTGACCACACCACCTGGCCGCACGGGCCAGGCCTGGCCGCGTCAGGGGGTGGTGTGGCCAGCCCAGGCACCCACTCGGCCTCTCCTTCTGCCTATATATTGCCTTCGGGACCAAAACCCTAAGTACCCGATCAAAAATCCACGAAAGAGTCTGTAGCCACCATCATCTCCATCCCTAGATCGGGAGAGATCTGAAGCTCTTCCCGGCACCCTGCCGGAGAGGGGAATTCACCCTGGAGGCCTTCTTCATCATCATTCAAGCCTCCGGTGTGATGCGTGAGTAGTTCATCTCTGGACTACGGGTCCATGTAGTAGCTAGATGGCTTGTTCTCCTCCTTTGTGCTTTCATGTCTAGATCTTGTGAGCTCCGTTCATGATCAAGATCATCTATTTGTAATTCTGCATGTTGTGTTTGCGGGGATCCGATGGATATTGAGATGCTATTTTAGATTGATTATTGATTCTATCATGTCTTTGTTATTTGTGATCTTGCATGCTTTCCATTGTTAGTAGCTATCTTGGCCAAGTAGATGCTAGCAACTCCAAGAGTTAGTATTTATGCTCGATAGTGGGTTCATGCCTATGGTAATCTGGGGAAGTGACAGAAATCTCTAAGGTACTAGATGTGATGTTGCTACTAGGGAGAAAACAACAATCCTTTGTTCATAGAACAATTGTATTGTTTACCTTACACGCAGTTTGTAAAGCAATAATCTGTTGCTTGCAATTTAATACTAGAGGGGGTTCGGATGATAACCTGAAGGTGGATTATTAGTCATAGATGCAGTTGGATGGCGGTCTATGTGTAATGTTGTAATGCCTAATCAAGTCTCAAAGGAGTCAAGATGATTAGTATATGCTTGTATGCTTTCTCGATGTTTGTCAATTGCCCCGCTATAATTTGTTCACCCAGCATGTTATCTATCTTAAGGAGAGCCACCTCTAGTGAACTATGGATCCCGGTCCTTTCTTTTACATACAATCTACAAACTGTTTACTGCTTTGTGTTTACTTTCTGCAAATTATTACTTCCTTCCATTCGATACGTTGAATCCTTTGTTTTCCGCAAAACACGGTGAGATTGACAACCTCATCGCAAGTTGGGGACAAAGTTCTGTGGTTGTGTTGTGCAGGTCTCCATGTTGCTACTAGCACTAGTAGTGCGCCCTGCCAAGGCCCAGCTAGCAACACCTTTGGGGTGTTTCCTTGCTCCTACTGGTTCGATAACCTTGGTTTCATAACTGAGGGAAACTTACTTCTATGCTCATCATACCTTCCTCTTGCGGTTCCCCAAAGAGCTCATCAACCACGAGCCATCAGCGGCGACGATTGTGTCCTGCACTTTTTTTGCTCGTATGTGGCCCTCTCGGTCTATCGACATAAATGATAGATCGAGGTTTCGGGCCATCTCGTTTCTTTCTGCTTCGGGGATATTCTGCAACCGCGAAGTCCTTCCCCTTGGTGGCATGCCCCTAGTCACGCTTCCAGATCCTCCAGTGGAGCTTAACTGCGCCCGTCGGAGGCTGGATTCATCGGCTAGTCTTTTCCTTTCATCGAGTTTCGTCTGCATTCTGAGTAGGTCCCTTTTCTTGTGGTGGAGTAAGTATTGATAAGCCATTAGGTCCTCACACGTTGCTTCTGCTATCATCGGGACTGCACCCGATATTGCGTCCCTTGCTCTTTCCACATTTCTGCGGATAATCGTAGAGTTGGCTGTTCTCCGTTGTGTCTTCCTTTTATTCCTTGTGTGTCATGACTGTTGGGTTCATCTCCTTCCTTTCCATGGTTTCCTGCATCATCATCTGATAAAATGTCATTGAGATCAGGATAGGGTTACCATTGGAGTCTCGCAGTGTCGACGTTTCCCCGAGGATCATGCACACTTGATGGTGCGTTATATATGAAGATGCTGGTGTCATCGTCCGATCCGTGGGAGACACCATTTGAGAGATCGGTGAAATTCCTTGGTTTCTGTTCTGGGTAAATTCTGGCCATCTTGATTCTGAAGTCTATAATTTCGCTGCTTTCTTTGGGTTTAATGTTTACTGGACTCGTGCCACGTGGTGGCATTAATTGGGCATTTGATCCAAAGGAGAGGTCGTTACATAGATTGGCCAGATCCCCCAAATCTGCGGAGTTTCCAGGTTTATCCCCTCCTTTTTTCAACTCTGGTGCAGATTCTCCTGATGAGCTAATAGAAGATGTAGGTATCGCTGTAGGCGCTACTATTGGGCCCAAAGATATCTGAGCCGATAGGCAAAAAATTGGGTTCATCCACCTGAAAGTGGAAACTTCCGACAATGAGATCGGATCCACCGTTGAAGTCGGTGGTAACCGAGACAAGGGGTGGGCGGGTGTGGATCCGCTGCCGTTGGATTTTTGCTTGATGGAGAGGGGCCACCAAATCCATGATTCCAGCGTCCAGATTTCGCACAGACGGCGCCAATTGACGAGGGGTAACCTCAGGAATTCCCATCGTTATGGACTTAGGGTTTCGTGAAAAAAAGAATGTTGGGGATTTTGTCGGCTGATCAGACAAACAAGGGAGTCGAAGTCGTCTGATTGCTTATGGTCAAATCGATTACGGATCGCTCAAGGCTTTTTTGGTGCCTCCCCGTTGGCTCCTCCCAGCATATATATAATAGGATGGGTCTGAAAGCCGTATACTAATAGGTTACAATCTTATAATTACAACACTAATACAATGTCAGATTCTATTTCCTTATCTAGCAAGTCATGCTTTCCGGCAGATGCCTCCTGGGCCTTCTTCTAGGGATTCGTGGGCCATGATTCATCATGTAACCAGGGTAACTAATCATAAGAACCTGAATATTCATACCCATGTCACTTAACCTTACTGGATTCCTTATAAGCATTGAGACAATCATATTCAATTTCTATCCCTCCTTCGTCGCCTAGATCAAATCCCCAAGTTTCTCTATTGCGACGAATTCATTCTAAGAGTTCCCAAGCTTTATTTATAGTTAAGTCCATAAAAGAACCTCTAGAGTTAGTGTCAAGTTCACGCTTAATATGTTGATTAGGTCCCTGATACATTGCAAATGTATCTATAATTTTTGATGGTCTATGCTTGGTTTTATCCACTTTCTTGTGTTTTGTTCCAACTTTGGAGTACTTTTCATATGATTTCTTGGACTAACCTATTAACAAGAGCCATAGTGCCAGCTGCCTGTTTTCTGCTGTTTTTGGTTCCAGGAAAGTCAGAAAATGAATATTCTCGGAATTGGACAGGACAAAAGCCAAAGTGCCTATTTTTCTGGAAGGGATCAAGTGCCAGAATACGAGACGGAGAGGGGCCAGGGGCCGGCCACACCACCTGGCCGCACGGTCAGGCCTGGCCCATCCTAGGGGGTGGTCTGGCCGACCCCAGCACCCCCTCGGCCTCTCCTTCCGCCTATAAGTTGCCCTCGGGATGAAAACCCTAAGTACCTGATCAAAAATCGACGAAAGAGTCTGTAACCACCATCATATCCATCCCTAGATCGGGAGGGATCTGAAGCTCTTCCCGGCACCCTGTCGGAGAGGGGAATTCACCCTGGAGGCCTTCTTCATCACCATCCAAGCCTCCAGTGTGATGCGTGAGTAGTTCATCCTTGGACTACGGATCCATGTAGTAGCTAGATGGCTGGTTTCTCCTCCTTTGTGCTTTCATGTTTAGATCTTGTGAGCTCCGTTCATGATCAAGATCACCTTTTTGTAATCCATACATGTTGTGTTTGTGAGGATCCGATGGATATTGAGATGCTATTTCAGATTGATTATTGATTCTATCATGTCTTTGTTATTTGTGATCTTGCATGCTTTCCGTTGTTAGTAGCTATCTTGGCCAAGTAGATGCTAGCAACTCCAAGAGTTAGTATTTATGCTCGATAGTGGGATCATGCCTCTGGTAATCTGGGAAGTGACAGAAAACTCTAAGGTACTAGATATGTTGTTGCCACTACGGAGAAAACAACGATCCTTTTTTCATAGAACAATTGTATTGTTTACCTTACACGCAGTTCGTAAAGCAATAATCTGTTGCTTGCAACTTAATACTGGAGGGGGTTCGGATGATAACCTGAAGGTGGATTATTAGTCATACATGCAGTTGGATGGCGGTCTATGTATTATGTTGTATTGCCCAATCAAGTCTCAAAGGAGTCAAGATGATTAGTATATGCATGTATTGCTTTCTCGGTGTTTGTCAATTGCCCCGCTGTAATTTGTTCACCCAGCATGTTATCTATCTAAGGAGAGCCACCTCTAGTGAACTATGGATCCCGGTCCTTGTCTTTTACATACAATCTATAAATTGTTTCTTCTTTGTGTTTACTTTCTACAAACTTTTACTTCTTTCCATTCGATACGTTGAATCCTTTGTTTTCCGCAAAACACGGTGAGATTGACAACCTCATCGCAAGTTGGGGACAAAGTTCTGTGGTTGTGTTTTGCAGGTCTCCACGTTGCTACTAGCACCGGTAGTGCACCCTGCCAAAGCTCAGCTAGTAACACCTTTGGGGTGTTTCCTTGCTCCTACTGGTTCGATTAAACATTGGTTTCATAACTGAGGGAAACTTGCTGCTATGATCATCATACCTTCCTCTTGGGGTTCCCAACGAGCTCTACATCAACCACAAGCCATCAACACTTTTCTGGGCGCCGTGCATTGAGCCATCAACATTTTTCTGGCGCCGTTGCCGGGGAACGAAGAAGAAGAAACTCCCACGTCAACACCGCACCATCATTTTTCTGGCACCGTTGCCGGGGAGTCAAGGACATCTTCACAAGGGGAGTCCCTCATAACCAATCTCTTTACTTTGTTGTTTTTGTTTTGCTTAGTTTCTTTTTGCTTTGTTTGCTTGTTTTGTTCTTTAAAAAACACAAAAAAAATTAGTTTTACTAGTTTGCTTTCTTATTTGAAAACCCAAAAAAATGACTACTCTTGAAAACACTAAGTTGTGTGACTTCACTAGCACCAACGACAATGATTTTATGAGCACACCTATTGCTCCACCTGTGGCTGAAAATACTTTCTTTGAGATAAAACCTGCCTTGCTCAATCTTGTTATGAGAGAACAGTTTTCTGGTATTGGTAATGAAGATGCTGCTTCCCATCTAAATAACTTTGTTGAACTTTGTGAGATGCAAAAGCATAGGGATATAGATGGTGATATTATTAAACTGAAGTTGTTTCCTTTCTCTTTGAGAGGAAAAGCTAAATAATGGTTGAATTCCTTAACTAGGAATAGTATTGATTCTTGGACTAAATGCAAAGATGCTTTTATTGGAAAATACTATCCTCCTGCTAAGATTATATCCATGAGAAGTGAAATCATGAAGTTTAAACAACTTGATAATGAGCATGTTGCTCAAGCTTGGGAAAGAATGAAATCTTTGGTAAAGAATTGTCCCACTCATGGATCGATCGCTTGGATGATCATCCAAACTTTTTATGCAGGATTGAACTATTCTTCGAGGAACCTATTGGATTCAGCTGCTGGAGGTACCTTTATGACCATCACTTTGGGTGCTGCAACAAAACTATTGGATAATATGATGGTTAATTATTCTGAATGGCATACTGAGAGAGCTCCACAAGGTAAGAAGGTAAATTCTGTTGAAGAAACCTCCTCCTTGAGTGATAAGATTGATATTATTATGTCCATGCTTGTTAATGGGAAAGCCCATATTGATCCAAATAATGTTCCTTTAGCCTCTTTGGTTGCTCAAGAAGAGCAAGTTGATGTGAACTTCATAAGAAATAATAATTTTGGCAACATTGCTTATGGTAATAATGCTTATAGGAACAATTTTGGTAACAACAATTATAAGCCATATCCTCCCAACAATGGTAATGTTTATGGAAATTCTTACAACAATAATAAGAGTGCTCCCTCTAAACTTGAATTTATGCTTAAAGAGTTTATTGGTAAACAAACTGCTTTCAATAAAACTATTGAGGAAAAACTCTCTAATGCTGAAAGAAATATAGCATCTTTGGCTGAAGCTCAATCTACTTTGAATAAAATGGCTGCTAAACCTGAAACTAATGAGAATCCCTTTGCAGCTACTAATGCCATACAAGTAAGAATTGATGAAAATGTTAGACTATTAGCTGAATTACATGCTAAGTGGGAAAGAGAAGATAAAATTGCTAGAAACATTAGTGTTTCTACTATCACCACCACTAGTGTTGAGGCTAGTAATAGTGCTACTACTTTAGATGATAAAGTTAATTTTGATCTTGATGGTTGCAACATCTTTGAAGTTATTAAGTTCCTACAAAAGCTTGCTAAAAGTCCTAATGCTAGTGCTATGAACATGGCTTTTACAAAACACATTACTGATGCTCTCATAAAGATTAAAGAAGAAAAGATGAAACATAAAGCTTCTATTCCTATAAAGCAAGAAGATGGTTGGGAACCCATCATTAATATTAAAGTGAATGACTTTGATTTCAAAGCTTTGTGTGATCTTGATAGTAGTGTTTCTATTATGCCTAGAAGGATTTATGATATGCTTGATTTGCCTCCTCTTGAAGATTGCTATTTGAATGTCCCACTTGATGATAACGCTAAAAAGAAACTCATGGGGAGTCTTAATGATGTTCTTATTATGGTTAACGATTCCTATATCCCCATTGATTTCTATGTTTTGGATGTTGAATACAATGCTTCTTGTCCTATTACTTTGGGAAGACATTTTCTTAGAACTGTTGGTGCCATCATTGATATGAAAGAAGGCACCATTAAATATCAACTCCCACTCAAGAAAGGTATAGAACACTTCCCTAAAAAGAGAGAAAAGATTTCTTTTGCTTCTCCTATGAAAACAAAATTTGGTCTTAATGCTTCTTCATTTGAGAACACTTGATTCTTTCTTTGCTTCTTATGCCTAACTTAAAGGCGTTAAAGAAAAGTACTTGTTGGGAGATAACCCAAGAGTTTTAGATGAGTCTTGGAAGTTATTACCTCTGTAATAACCTCTCCTTATCCTTTTTATTTGCTTTTTGTGCCAAGAGTAACCTCTAATGAGAGTGAAGTAATGATTGGGAAAGTTGCTGTCCCGGAACAGATTTTTGTGCTTCACCGCAAAAATTCCTGAGAGAGCTCTGTATGTCGGATTGAGCTGTAATTTTTTGTGCTTCTGACCCAGGTTGTTATCTAACTTTATTTAGTTCAACACTTTTTTATTTGAGCAACCGAAGGTCTTCGAAAAAATTCGTCTTTATCTGCTGGTCTATTTTGACAGATTTCTGCTATTTTCTGCATTTGCTTCTTGTGGGTTCCTTTTTGAGTTCTTTTGGGGAATTGAGCTTTTTGAGGGAAGTGCTACAGTAGCTAGTGTTATAATAGAAGTTTATTTGGTGTTAGAACTGAACCTTGAGACTTATTTATCTTAAGTGCACTAATGTTGCTAATGAGATTGTGTGAAGTTTTGTATAAAGAAAAAATTTCAGGTGTATGGAAGGAACGAGTAATGAGATGAAGGATGGACTAAAGCTCAAGATTAGGGATGCCACGCGTGTCATCCCAATAAATATCCAATAAGTGCAAGCGTCAAAGGTTGGGGATGCCCAAGGCATCCCCTTCTTCATCAATAAAAATTCCAGGTTTCTTCCAAACACTTCATTTTTTCATGCACAGTTGTGTTTTTCTTGGAGCGTCTTCTTTTTTGTTTTTGTTTTGGTTTTTAGTTTGCTTAGTTTTCCGAATAAGTTGGTTGGACCCCCTCTTTCATACATTGGTTTGCAAATAGTTTTGTTTGGTTTGGAAAAGAGTAGGAAAGTTCATACTTCTGTGGTAAAAAGAGCTCGTTTTGACTGTGGCCTGTGCTTTGTCATGCCATGCTTGATATTGTTTTGGCTTTATGCTTAGTATTCTTTGTTGTAGCATGACTTGTTATAAACAATTGAGATTGCTTAATGTGCCTTGGATGAATCATGCGTTGTTTTAGCATATTAAAGCATAGTATAGTGGTATTCTCCTTTGATGCTTTATTTGGGTTGACTTGGCACATGCTCACACCATGTTATGACTATCACAAGTCACCATAGCCTTTATGATCCTTTAGTTTTCAACTTGTAGTATCACTTTATGCTTTGATCAATGATGTTTTGTCGCTCTGCATGATTATGGCCATTATTGCTCTCTTAGTTTGTCGCTCCTAGTCTTTTGCTAGCCTCCACCACAAAGTATGAGTTCCACTCATGCATCCAACTCCCTAAACCAAGTTATTGCAAAGAGTCCACCATACCTACCTACTATCTTATGCTATTCCAAGTATATTCTTGCTTTTGTCTACCTTTCACTTGTTATGAGAAAACTAGTGATTAAAGCTCTCACGAACTTGATGGCACACTTTACTTTATTGCCTCTAATAAATTTGAACCATTGGGTCCTTCTTTGTTGCGCTTTATAAGTTGAAGTTAGCAGAACCATGTTTCATGGGGAACGCTTTCAACATTGCACTTGTACTTTGTACCCCGTTGATATTATGTTCTTTTGCTTACGGATCCCGGAGGTGTGAAATAAAAGTGGAACTTGTAAGATCATGGAGTTTGTATGTGTGTTAGAGAAACGCCTGGGCCGCTAGCCTAAGCCATGCCTAATCATGGTGGAAACTTGCAGCATCACCATAATGAGCACTCTATGAAGCATCCTCAATAAAAACCTATGCAAATAGCAAATAAAAATATCGCTGAGATACTCATTGTTTGCTTGCCTTATCATTTTGATTATGGGAAAGATCCGTATCATGTGCAAGGGGTACCCCGTTGGCGGTTCTTAATGATACACATATACTTACAATGACAAGAGCTTACTCGTGACTGAAGTTGAGTAGCATGAGGATCGGTCTTTGTAAGTAAGGGGCATGAGATTTCGGTTTATAACTTGTCAAGCATATCCTCTTAGTTGTGTCACTTTAACCTTAATCACTTAAAGATGCTTATGATAGGGGCAATGAGAGTTGAAAGCTATAAGTACCATAATTTTTGGAAGCTCTTTATGAGACTTGAATCCCTACTTCCTTTTACAAAAGGCCTTTATTCCACCATTATATTGAGTCTCCACCTTCTATCTTTATGCACCTACTTTGAGAGCATAGTGGCCATTCTTAGTTCTATGTGCATTGTCCCAAGACTAGTTGATTGATGCATAACTTGATATTGCTTGTTTTAAACTATTGTATCTAGTCACTCTTATGAACTTTGACGGTGTCCTATGCATTTATATTTCCTACTCTATTGAGGGACAAGCTAAATACTTTTATGCTATGTTTTCTTTATGTGAAACAAACAAACGTCTTGCAAAGCATTGTTATTCATGAATCTTTTGTTTGTGCCTTTTCATGTTGCATCATAGTCTCTTTGCCTATTGCTAGAACTTTGTCTTTCATGTTATGATTGAAGTACTTTGATCAAGTCTTTGATGGTGCATGTCACCTCAAAAATTATTTCTTTTTTATCACTTACCTACTCGAGGACGAGCAGGAGTTAAGCTTGGGGGTGTTGATACATTGCAAATGTATCTATAATTTTTGATGTTCCATGCTTGGTTTTATCCACTTTCTTGTGTTTTGTTCCAACTTTGGAGTACTTTTCATATGATTTCTTGGACTAACCTATTAACAAGAGCCATTTACTGCCTGTTTTCTGCTGTTTTTGGTTCCGGGAAAGTCGAAAAATGAATATTCTCGAATTGGACGGACAAAATCCAAAGTGCCTATTTTTCTGAAGGATCAAGTGCTAGAATACGAGGAGAGAGAGGGCGGGGCCACACCACTGGCCGCTGCCTGGCTGCCGCGCCAGGTGGTCTGCCGACCCCAGCACCCCCTCGGCCTCTCCTTCCGCCTATAAGTTGCCCTCAGGACGAAAACCCTAAGTACCCGATCAAAAACCCACGAAAGAGTCTGTAGCCGCCGTCATCTCCATCCCTAGATCGGGAGGGATCTGAAGCTCTTCCCGGCACCCTGCCGGAGAGGGGAATTAACCCTGGAGGCCTTCTTCATCACCATCCAAGCCTCCGGTGTGATGCGTGAGTAGTTCATCCTTGGACTATGGATCCATGTAGTAGCTAGATGGCTGGTTTCTCCTCCTTTGTGCTTTCATGTTTAGATCTTGTGAGCTCCGTTCATGATCAAGATCATCTTTTTGTAATCCATACATGTTGTGTTTACGGGGATCCGATGGATATTGAGATGCTATTTCAGATTTTATTGATTCTATCATGTCTTTGTTATTTGTGATCTTGCATGCTTTCCGTTGTTAGTAGCTATCTTGGCCAAGTAGATGCTAGCAACTCCAAGAGTTAGTATTTATGCTCGATAGTGGGTTCATGCCTCTGGTAATCTAGGGAAGTGACAGAAATCTCTAAGGTACTAGATGTGTTGTTGCTACTAGGGAGAAAACAATGATCCTTTGTTCATATAACAATTGTATTGTTTACCTTACACGCAGTTCGTAAAGCAATAATCTGTTGCTTGCAACTTAATACTGGAGGGGGTTCGGATGATAACCTGAAGGTGGATTATTAGTCATAGATGCAGTTGGATGGCGGTCTATGTATTATGTTGTATTGCCCAATCAAGTCTCAAAGGAGTCAAGATGATTAGTATATGCATGTATTGCTTTCTCGGTGTTTGTCAATTGCCCCGCTATAATTTGTTCACCCAGCATGTTATCTATCTAAGGAGAGCCACCTCTAGTAAACTATGGATCCCGGTCCTTGTCTTTTACATACAATCTATAAATTGTTTCTTCTTTGTGTTTACTTTCTGCTAACTTTTACTTCTTTCCATTCGATACGTTTAATCCTTTGTTTTCCGCAAAACACGGTGAGATTGACAACCTCATCGCAAGTTGGGGACAAAGTTCTGTGGTTGTGTTGTGCAGGTCTCCATGTTGCTACTAGCACCGTAGTGCCTCGCCAAAGCTCAGCTAGTAACACCTTTGGGGTGTTTCCTTGCTCCTACTGGTTCGATTAAACCTTGGTTTCATAACTGAGGGAAACTTGTTGTTGTGCTCATCATACCTTCCTCTTGGGGTTCCCAACGAGCTCTACATCAACCACAAGCCATCAACACTTTTCTGGGCACCGTGCATTGAGTCATCAGTCCCCCATAGAAAATATGTATAACGTACCATTCAGGTAAATCATGATGGGGACATCTTTTAAGGATGAATTTATACCTTTTGAAGGCTCTTACCAAACCTTCTCATGGGCGGTTCTTGAAATTCGTTATTGCCTTCCTTATTTTAGCAGTCTTTACTTTGGGAAAGAATCAAAATACAAATTTTGAGCTTTTCTTAGGTATCAATTTTCTCTGCATGGCAAATTCTATACCAAGGTAAAACATTGTTGGTTAGATATTGTCTAAACAATTTAAGTTTCAATTCATCATCAGAATAGCCTCTCAATTTAAGTGCCCAACATAACTCGGTAAAATGCATTAAGTGAGTGTAAGGATCCTTATCTAGATCATCTCCTACAAAAAATTTCTCCTTAATAATAGCGATAAAACAAGGGTTAACCTCATATTCTGGTTCGCTCCCACTTGGGAATTCCTTAACGAGCCCTCTCTTAAACTTCCTGAGGTATTTAGTTGCATAAAGTTGATTCATCAGCCTAAGTGCATTCATGGTGCTCACTTGAAACTAGTAAACAACTTTAGTAAAACAATTAGTAGGATTGGAAAATAAGAACAAATACCAAAAATGCTTAGATCCCGAGCAACGGTTCTAGAAAATATCTTCATGACTGCAAGAGCACAGATCAATTGTAGCTAGTTTTGAAATAGGAGTATCGAACCCATAGAGAGCTTGGTTAAGGTCTTTATGCCCCTCATCACTATCTACCAAAGGATACTTGTAAAAGATGCATTTGATTTCAAGTAAAGGGTGTTTGAAGGATTATGTGTTTGTGTGCAAGAAAGTAATAAAAGCAAGTAAAGTAAATAAGTAATGAAAGCATTGGGAAATGGTGTTGAAACTCAATAAGGCTAAAACATTCTCGGGGATGTAGGATACACCACTAGCATATGACAAATATTCATGATAATCTATTTATTTCGTCATGATATATATGGAAAGAGCTCCATAATAAGATGTTCACTAAAAGACTCATGAGCAGTCGCTTCTTGAATCAGATATTAAGGTCATCTCTAAATAACCTGATAGAAATCACTCATACAGACCACAACAATTAAGGATTTCCCCATGGATATCGTAACAAGCTTAGTGAATCTCTCTTATTTCCCCTTGGACCATGTAGGTTATAAGCCAATGCTTATAGTCACAAAGTAACATTGGGCATACTCCCGTACACATCCCAAAGGTATCTCCCTCTCTTTAGTCCCAAAGGCAAATGCTATGTGTTAGACTTCACATACCATCTAAAGAGAGAGATTTAACACAATATCATATATCAAAGGATCATGGACTAAAGTAATAGATCATCTTTATTTCATTTCATAATAATGCTAGGGTTTATCCATCCCCCAAGAATAAAGGAAACTACTCACACATGGAAGCAATCAACAACAACATCATATCCATATGGATAGATAAAAGTGTAAAGATAAATCTAGTGCAAACAACAATTGTATTTGGAATTACAATAAGATCTAATGTATGGAAGAGGGGAATGGTAATGGTGATGGAGATGCAACGGTTGATGATGAAGGGGATGATGTGATGTCATCCGATGATCCGTGAAGCAACAAGGATTCACCCTTCTCCTAGTTCCTCCTCTAGATCCCTCTTCGGTGTGATGTTTCGAGGCTGGAAGTTTCTGTGAATGTCGGATCTCAGATCTGTCTTCGCATGGTGAGAGTATTTAATGAGGAGGACGTGCTGAGTGGTGATACGAGCGGATGGTATGGGAAAGATCTACCTATACCACATGTCATTAAACCCTCTGTAGCCTTTCTCTGCATCCTCTTTCCCCCCTGGTGCATGGAGAAATTATTTAAATGATATTTATCACATAGAAATATCATATTACTGCATAACATGATAGTCTCAATTGATATATTCACAAAAGACTTAATAATTCAGGATCCTGTTGGAACAAGGACAAAAGGTGCGCATGAGCATAGTAAAATACCAAAAATCCTACTCTACTTGTGCAAAAACATAAGGTAAATATGCTTCAAAAATGGACTCATCAGTACACCGTTATAGTCACCAAGTTGCGGTCATGACGTTTAATGCAGTCAAAACAGCCTCGGGAGATAGTGATTAATATGATCTCACGATCAAAGGAGAAGGGTACTATATTTCTATCTACTGCAACAATAAACTCTGTGACTTGATCGTGTCGCAATACTTATCTTTGGGTAATGTCCATCATATCATTCTCTAATGATATGACTTTGTTGTCAACTGGCGTAAATGCTTCATGATTAGGAAACCTTGATCATCGGTCGTCCAACGAACTAGTATAAATAGAGGATACTAGGAACTTAGTCTGTTTTATACCACACATGTATCAATGTTTTCACTTGATACAGTTATAACACAGTACGAAACTATTACGAACTAATAGGGATATGTTAATAAAACTCATTTATTATTTGCCTCAAGGGTATATCTCCTTCACTCAATACTTAATCTTCCATGTGTATATGAAACCTAAATCCGAGTTGATATCCACTCGTAGTAGCAAAATGGATTATAATGAGAATAATGCTGATCATACTCTATTCTATAAGTGTAACCTTGATAAATTAACTATCCTTATCGTCTATGTTGAAGATATTTTTGTCACGGGAGATGGCGACAAAGAAATTGAAATATTGTAGTTGTAGCTACATAAGAATTTGAAGTTAAAAATTTTGGATAACTGATGTATTTTTTGGGAACTTAAGTTTCTCAAAGTGCTCGAGGTATTTATCTTTCCGAAAGTAAATAAATTTTAGACTTTCTGGTTAAATCTAGATTGATTGGGTGTCATCTAGTGTCCATCCAATTGAGCCGATCGTGCACCTTGTTAAGGATAGTAGATTTCTCGTAGACAGAGGGCATCAAAGACTTGTTGGGAAACTGATTTATCCATTCATACACTTGACCTGACATTGCATTTGTTTTCAGTGTTATTGGTTAGTTTATGCATAACTCTGAAAACTACCATTTGGATGTCGTGAAGCAAATTATTTGCTACCTTAAAAGATGTCTTGGTATAGGTTTATTATACACATCAAATGGTAATTTGCAAGTAGAATGCTATACTGATTGGGCAAGGTCATTAGATGGCAAGAGGTCAATCTATGGTTATTGCACGTTTTTGGGGGGTAATCTTGTTACATGGCGTAGCAAGAAACGGAGTGTGGTAGCAAGATCCACCGCCGAAGCAGAATTAGGAGCTATGGCATATGAGTTTGTGAATTATTGTGGACGAAAATCCAATTGTTGGACTTGGATTTATTTCATTCAGAGCTGCTAAGGCTATATTGCGATAATAAGACCGCTCTCGACCTTGTCCATAACCTATTGCAACATAGTCGAAAAAGCACATCAAAATAGATTGGCACTTTATCATAGAAAAACTAGATCATGGAATTCTGTGCATGCCATATGTAAACTCTTCGGGCTAAGTAGCCGACATCCTAACTAAGGGATTATAGACAAATTTTTTGGTAATCTTTGTTCACAAGATGTGGCTATTTGATATTTTTTATGGGGTTCACAACATCAAAAAATTCATATAGTGCAGAGAACAAAAGACCATGATCTAATCTATTAGATACAAGTAACAAGGTGGATTAGATCTACATACCCTTGTAGAACATGCGCATTAACGATCGAGAGATTGTAGGATGATGTAGTCGTACTTTTGTTGATCAATCTGATACAACACCGCACGAGCGGCACCTTCAAGTTGCTCACACGTACAACTTGATGATGTATCCTCCTTCTTGATCCAGCAAGAGAGGGGAGATGTAGATGGGATCAATCTCAGCGGCATGACATCATGGTGGTAGATGTATGGTGGGATTTTAGCGGAGTTTCATTAAACTATGCGCGAAAGAGGAGGAGTATGGGAGAGGGACAAGGAGAAGAAAGGCAGCAGCCAGCAGGGGATGGGTGTCGCGCCCCAGCCTCTCCATCCTCCTTATATAGGCGTGGGGGCAACATATGCTTTTCCCCTTCCAAGTTGATTGGGGCTGCCGCCAAGGGAGGGGAAAACTCCCCCTACCATACACCCCCACTAGGGTTTCCCCTATGGTTTTGGCGCATGGCCCTTGAGGTATGTGGTGCCCTGGCCCATGTAGGCTAGGGTGTTTTGGATGAGTCCTTGGAAAAGAAAATACATGTGTGGATAAATAAACAACACAGAGTCCCTAGTAATCTTTTTCTATTGGTTCGTTAGTTAAGCGATGGTTAAGGTTTCATGTACCGTGAACATGGATGTCACTTGGTAACGGGATCACTTTATTAGTGAATGATGTGATGGACAAGACTCTTAATAATAAGCATAGCTTATGATCGAAATGTCTAGTTTGTTTGTTATCGTTTTATGAATATGTTAAGCACAATTTCCTCACTGTGATATTATGTTACTCCCGGACATCGGAGGAATACCTTGTGGACATCAAGCGCCACTTTGTAACTAGGTGATTATAAACATGACTTTCAGATATCTCCAATGATGTCCATTGGGTTGCATGAATCAAGATTGGGATTTGTTTCTTCGTATGACAGAGTGTAAGATATCTCTGGACCCTCTCAGTAGTATAGCATCCAAGAACTCAGTGAATAAAGTAGTTGGTCACATGGATCATGTACCACACTGCGAGTAAAGAGAACTCGCCGGTAACAATATTGAACTAGGTATAATGATACCGATGATTGAATCTCGGGCAAGCAACATATCATGATACAAAAGGAACAGTATAGCGGATTGTTTGAATCTTTGACACCGTGGTTGAACCTAAAATAACTTCATTGAATGTGTAGGAACCATTAAGGGCATCCTGGTCCTGCTGATGGTTATTGATTACGAAGTTGTCGCTAGTATTTATCGATAATATGTATGGTGGAAATCAAATGTTGTTTCGGAGTCTCGTATGAGATCCTTGATATCATGAGGATCTCCAGAATGGTTCGGCGGTAGAGAATTATATATGACACTTCCTATTTTAGGGTTTCGAGAGAGTTTGGAATGTTCTATGTTGATGGAAGCTTCCACAAAGGTTCCCGGAGGGTCCACATGGGCCCAAATGGGGGCACCCCAGCCATCATGGTCCAGGGCGCCACAGACAAAGGGGCCCATGTGGCTGCCGGCCACCAAACCCTAAAAGAGGAAGGGGAGGCGTGGGGTAGAGGGACTCTCCCCCTCCTTGCATCGTCGGCCCTTGTGGCTAGGAGGAGGGGCAAGCTTCCCCCTGGCTGCCTATATAAGAGAGGGAGAGGCAGGGGCACCGGACCCAAGATTGTCGGTCATACACCTCCTCTCTCTCTCCCATAGACGCACGGCAAAGCCCTGCTAAAATTTCTCCACCACCATAATAGTGCTGCCATTGCGCTGCCCGATTCTCAGGGAGATCTCCACCATCTCTTGCAAGATCAAAAAGGATGAGATGACGTCATAGAGGAACGTGTGGGTACCGCGGAGGTGTCGTCGGTTCAGTACATGGATATCGAAGGTCAAGATCTACTACGGTTTGAACCATCGCAAGCTATCGACTACATCACTCATGATCTCTAGATCATTAACGCTCATGTTCTCTGAGTGTAAGTAGATTAGATCTATTCTACTTGTAACTCGCATCTAATAGATTAGTTCTTGCAGGGTTCTCTCTTGCTATTCCGTAGGATATTTTTTCATGCAACGGACCCATCAATTTATTCGTCACCAATAGGTATGCCTAGTGGCCGAACCCGATAATACAAACGTCGGTACTAACCGTCAGAACCAACAGACGAGTTTCCTATTTGATCGTCAGCGCTATCCCACAACCAGTGACAAACTCGTACGGCACTAGTTTTCGGGAGAACCCTGCGATAGACTTCCTCTATGTTCCCGTCACTGTTAGGCTCAATAGCTGTGACATACGCAAAAATGTCGAATGTCACGGCTTTTTTGGGTCTCCGGGTCCGCCTACGAAACACGTTGCAACGACGGGCTTTTTCTTATGCTCGTCAGCGGTAAACCCTATGTAGATTAGTTAGTGGTTTGTAGGTGACGGTATTTTGCTTACTCGCCGACCACTGGCGAACTTTCGGTCTCTGCCAGTAAGGCTGTTGCGGCGCTAAGCCTTTTTCCTTCTTAATCGTTCTCACGAGAAAAAAGGTTCACGCGGTCAAGTTTTTTTAATGAAACTCTTCCAACTTTGAAACTTAAAAACAACGATCTTGCACGCTAGTAATTTTTCATATTTCACAATTTTTTATAACTTCTACACAAATGTATAGGATTACATTTGTAAAGCTTACATGATTTTTTCATAATTTTGACATTAAGAACTCGTTCGCTCTGTCCGCTCCCGAGCCCCCCCCCCCCCCTATCGCCAGCCCTCCCCACCCCTCCCTCCTCCTCACCACCACCGGAGGGCATCTCCGGGCGAAGCCCCGGGGCGTCGGCGGCGGCGGGGCCTCCTCTTCCCTCCTGTCCGACGGCGGCTGGGCGGGCGGTCTCGAGCGGCGGGAGCGTGACGCTAGTCAGGGGCGTGGCGGCTTGGCGACCTCGGCGTGCTCGCTTCCGCGGCGGTCTCCGGCGGTGGCGGTTGCGAACGGCGCGAGTTGGAGCTTGCCCGGACAGAGGAGATCCGGGCGGGCTGGCCCCGTCCCTGGCGGTGGCCTGCGGCCGCGTGGTGGGGCTTGGAGGGGATTGGGCAGCCCAGCTTCGATCTGGACGGAACAGGGGCTCCGGCCCCCTTCGATCCCATTCCCTTCCCCGGATCCAAAGGCGGGGGTGGCCATGGGGGCCACTCACCGTCGATCTGGAGGTTGGCCCTTCTTCGGCGGCTCTCCGGTCTCCGGAGACATCGCAGCGGTGCCCTCGGCTCCCTCCTCTGATCTTTGGTGTGCTCGGCTTGGGTACCGGGGCGGTGGCCCTGGATGGTGGGGAGCCCTGTGGTTGGTGGGCGTGCTAGGGGCTCTGGTGCTGGCCGGCTTCCATGGTCGTGGGGACGACATGGGGCCGGCGAGCCGCGTGGCGTGGGGTATGGACCATGGAGTGTCATTGCCGGGGGAAACCCTTGCCCTCTGGGCCTCGACGGCGGCATCCGTGGACGTCATCCCCTGCCTGCAGGCGTCGTTGTGGCGGCACTCGGTGTATCTTTGTTGGAGGTAGAAGGCTTCACCGAGGGGAAACCCTGCCCTCTGGGCCACGATGGCGGCGTCTACGGACGTCGTTCCCTTGGTGAAGGCGTCGCTGCGGTGCTTTCGGTCCCCCTCGTGCTACGGGTGAAAACCCTGATCCTCGAATCGGGCGGTGGTGGCACCCTGGCATCGTGCTCTTCTTGAAGACACCTCCTTGGAGCCCTCGTCGCGTGGCTCTCCGACGGAGGTTTGGCGGAGCTGCGGTCTCTTCAGACGATTGGAGTTGCGGCGTATCTCCCTCAGCATGGCATGTTGCGGATCTGCATCCTCTCTCCTTGGGGCTCCCTCGATGCGGTCTGGGGCCTGCGGGCTTCCTGGTTTGGTTCCTAGAGATGGTCGGCTTCTGGTGGCGTTGCTGCAGCGGTTGTGGGATCTCGACAGCGCACGTGAAAATGGCTCGTCCTCTGGAGGAGCTCCGGCCCGACACTGTATACGTCTTGAGCTCGTCTTCCGCTTTTGTAGCAACTGTAATGGCCTTGCGTTTCCGAGTATAACTTCGTGGTTTGCCTTCTTGTGTGGGTGGCCTTTCGCCGGTTGGCGTTATTAACTTAACGTCGGGCCTTTGGCCTTTCATCTAAAAAAATTCATAATTTTTGAAAACTTGGAATATGTTTTTCAAAAAATTCTTTAAATATAAATCCATGTGTATATGTGCTAGTCCGATGACTCTAGCTATTCATGTGTAGACGAAAGAAATTCAGGTAAGACGATAAGATACGCATGCGTTGTTGTCTGAAGACGTTTAATATGCAGCGTCAGGAGGTGGTTGCACTCAAAGATCCACTTTATCTGTCCGTAGAAAATCCATGAAACTTGTGTGTAGAAACAGAAAAATATAATCTAATATGACATCCCGAGTCATAGTTTTGAAATCCATTCTAACTTTGTTTACCGGTATTCTTGCATACATATCCTTCTTCTTTTTGAAAGTCAACCCATGCTCTACACTCTACCGCTTGGGTATCCCCGAACAGGTGCAGGAGAGACACCCCCCCCCCACCCCCCACCCCCACCCCCACCCCACACACACACCCCCACCCCACCACAACGACGCGGCGGCTAACACACATAGGGTTCCGTCCCCTCGCCGGTGACGTCACCGGTTCACCTCGTCTCGGATGGCCTTAAGGTCTTGAAGGTATGGCATACCATGTCCTCTCGTCAGCGGGAGATCTTGTGACTTTTAGATTGATTTTTGGTGTCTTCTTCTGGATGGTGAGGCGATGGCTACATCCTTTTTTTTTTTTGAAACGAGGCAAAAAAAGCTTTTTCCTTAAATTGATATAGGAGGAGAAAACAAGGGTTTGGCCAAAGCCATCAAAAGAAAAAAGAAAAGAGATAGGAATCCCGGGAAAATCAGATTACAAGCTCCGCTAGGTTCTTAGCACCGGCTAAAATCCATTCCTTTCCTTCATCCCTGATCTTATGCATGGCGACCGAAGGCAAGCATGATTTGTTGCTGAAGACTCTCTCGTTCCTTTCCTTCCAGATCTCCCAAGTGATGAGCATAATGGCAGTCCGAAGTCCTTTGGGAGAAGAGGTGGGGGTCATGGCGATGGCGTGCTAATACTCTAGCACCTTAGGTCTCCCCGACCCAAGGCAAAGGACCAAGTCCGGACAAGAGATCCAAGAAGCAGCAGCAGACCAAATCCTTCTAGAAAAGCGGCACTCAACACTAGTAGAAAAACTAGCTTTGGTTCGCAGTGGCCGAGAGCATTAGTTCCGGTTCCTCGAACCGGGACTAATGCAAGGGACCGATTGATGCACGGGAGCCAGGGGCATACGTCCCAGTTCTTAAGGGGCTATTCGTCCCGGTTCGTAATACGAACCGGGACTAAAGGTCTGGCCCCAGACACGTGGCCTGTCATCCACCTTTAGTCCTGGTTCGTATTATAAACCGGGACGAATAGCCCGCCTATAAATGCGTCGCCCCAGCCAGCGCCCTACCTCTGTTTTTTCTCTTGGTTGAAGGAGTGAGGTGTGGTGTGCTAGTTTTTTTCCTATGCACATTAGGTGTTCGACGAAATGTCTGAGAGAATGATACGCTTGATTTCACACAAAATAAAAATGATATGAGGTGCCTGAGACACACTTAAGTCTTTCTCCTCTTTCTTTCCTTCTTGATCGAGGTTAGCAACCTTATCCTTCATCTGTCATTGATATAATAATGCATGCGTCGACGTAAAGTGGTCATCTCACTATTCATGATGTTCTGTAATGATGTAGATGAACCGGCGGGGATGGATGTATGATGACCGACGTGAATCTGTGTACATTCAAGGCGTGGATAAATTTATCGATGTAGCTAAGGCAAACAAAGAGAATGGATTTATATGTTGTCCATGTGTTCAATGTCGGAACATCAAGTAGTACTCTTCCTCGAAAATCATTCGCGGCCACCTGGTTCGGAGAGGTTTCATGCCCAGCTATAATTGCTGGACCAAGCACAGAGAAAGAGGGGTTATGATGGAAGACAATGAAGAAGAAGAGGATGATGACAACTATTGGCATATGTTCCCTGAATACGATGATACTGCAGTGGAAGAGAATGAAGAAGGAGGTGAAGAACGGACATCAGATGAGCCCATTGATGATCTTGGTCGGGTCATTTCTAATGCAAAGCGAGACTATGAAACAGAGAAGGAAAAGTTGAAGTTGGAGGACATGTTAGAGGATCACAAAAAATTGTTGTACCCAAATTGTCAAGATGGAAGCACGAAGCTTGGTACCACACTGGAATTGCTGAAATGGAAGGCAGAGACTGGTTTATCTGACAAGGGATTCGAGAAGTTACTGAAAATAATGAAGCTGAAGCTTCCAAGGGATAACGAATTGCCCGAGAGTACTTACGAAGCAAAGAAGATTATCTGCCCTCTAGGATTAGATGTGCAGAAGATACATGCATGCATAAATGACTGCATCCTCTACCGCGGTGAGGAGTATGAGAATTTAGATAAATGTTCGGTATGCACTGCATTGCGGTATAAGATCAGACGAGATGACCCTGGTGATGTTGATGGCGATGACGAGCCCCCCAGGAAGAGGGTTCCTGCTAAGGTTATGTGATATGCTCCTATAATACCAAGGTTGAAACGTCTGTTTAGAAATAAAGAGCATGCCAAGTTGTTGCGATGGCACAATGAAGACCGTAAGAAAGACGGAAAGTTGAGACACCCCGTTGATGGGTCGCAGTGGAGAAAAATCGAGAGAGAGTTCCCAAACTTTGCAGGTGACACGAGGAACTAATGGTTTGGTCAAAGTACATATGGCATGAATCCTTTTGGGGAGCAGAGCTGTAGTCACAACACCTGGCCTGTGACTCTATATATCTACAACCTTCCTCCTTGGTTGTGCATGAAACGTAAGTTTATTATGATGCCAGTGCTTATCCAAGGCCCAAAGCAATCCGGCAACAACATTGATGTGTACCTAAGGCCATTAGTTGAAGAACTCTTATAGTTGTGGGGAAAACCAGGTGTACGTGTGTGGGATGAGCACAAACAGGAGCCATTTGACCTACGAGCGCTGCTTTTCGTAACCATCAATGATTGTCCTGCTCCTAGTAACCTTTCAGGACAGACAAACAAGGGATACAAGGCATGCACACACTGTTTATATGATACTGAAGCTATATATTTGCACAAATGTAAGAAGGTTGTGTACCTGGCAAATGGATCAACCTGAATGGAGAAGGGTTAAAGGTAGACCAGTTGTACGGAATGACAACAGTAGATCTCAATAATCTTGGTTACAGAGACGAACCATTTGTCCTAGCCAATAATATGGCACATGTTTTCTATGTGAAGGGCATGCCCTCCATACCAAAAAAAAGAAAAAATAAGCAAACGAATACACCACATGATGAGTCAAAGCGTTACATCGTTCTTTCAGGGAAAAGAAATATCATAGGAGTCAAGGACAAGACAGACATATCAGAAGATTATAATAAATTTGATAAAATTCCGCCCTTCACAGTGAAAACTGACCCAAGCATCCCGTTAAGCAAAGAAGATGCTCCATGGTTACACCCGAAGCGACCATAAGCGACCATAAACGGGCATAAGAAATTCAAAAACGGTCTGAACAATATAAATCCTTTGCGTGGTGTCATATTATATGACATAGTTACAATGAAAAATACCAAACTTGGTATATTGATTATGTCTCGAAAAAACCTTTACAAAATGATCTATCATGTTTGAGGTTTCATGGCTTTCGGTCCAAATGACCAATGTTATGTGTATAATTGAGGCATAGTTTGTGATAATGTGCTTATATTGTGCATGCATGTGCATCTTGGGATGGCTAACAATGTTGCAGGAGGAAGTTTTATTTTTTGTCGCATGGAAAAGCACTTTTCTATTTTCTGAGTGCCAAAATCGGGTCGTTTTGTGAGGCAACACCAAACGTTAAATAAAAAAATGGTACCACCCCATTTTTCAAAAATACTAGACCACCTTACATGAACAATGTCCTAACTAGGGATTTTAAAACCTTTCCGTCCACCCCTAGAGAAAAAGATAAATTTCTACCAAATCGGTAGGAAGTGGGTCCGGTTTGACCTACAGGTACATGATCTAATGCTCGTAATTTTTTGAAAAAATCATTTTTAGACTCATAATGTGATGTTTCTTCAGAGATCCAATGCTCGTGGTTTCTTCAGAGATGCATCCCCTATGGCCAGCTTAAGGGAGATGCTTGAGGACTAGATCCTCCGGCATCTCCCTGAAGCTGGTTGTAGTATTGTCCCTGCTCTCGCACACCATCTTGGAGTTTATAACTTCTCTAGCTAGATCAATATGTCAGGTAGCTAACTAATTTCACATATTAGAGAGTGACTCTATGGCTAGTTTGTTGGAGATGCCGGAAGACTAGGCTCCGCAGGCATCTCCACCAAACTGGCCATAGTGGTGTCTCTGCTCTCACACAACATCATGTTTGTGTTTGATAACTTCACAAGGATTCCTATTTATAGATTAAGCAGCACAGCATAGTGTCAACACTCACGACATAATGTCGATACTCTTGTTGATAGTCCCGGTTGGAGACACTAACCGGGACTAAAGATATTTCCCGCCATTTCCCACCGCTTCCCGCTATGCTTTCCCACCCTTTTCCTCTAACCGGGTCTTTTAGTTCTAGTTGGAGCCACTAACCGGGACTAAAGATATTTCTCGTCATTTCCCACCGCTTCTCGCTATGCTTTCCCGCCCTTTTCCTCTAACCGGGTCTTTTAGTCCCAGTTGGAGCCACTAACCAGGACTAAAGATATTTCCCGCCATTTCCCACCGCTTCCCGCTATGCTTTTCCGCCCTTTTCCTCTAACCAGGTCTCCTAGTCCCAGTTGGAGCCACTAACCGGGACTAAAGATATTTCCCGCCATTTCCCATCGCTTCCCGCTTTGTTTTCCCGCCCTTTACCTCTATATCTAGGCCGACCGTGCCATGGCTATCCACACATCCACACCTTCATCTCTCAACAATGGACACCGCATACTGGGCCATTCTCACACTTGAAGAGACCGAGGCGATGTGCGCCTCCAGCTACCCATACCCGTTGGGCTACCGGGTGCCCACTAACTGGATGTTGATCGTTGGAGGAGTTCTTGTCCCTCCTGTGCCTCAAGGTTCCGCCCGCCAGGCTGCCATCATGAACCACTTCTACCTCGAGCTCACGTCAGAGCAGCGGATGGATCCCCATTGGGATCCCGATAACTACGACACCTGGAATGCCTTCTTCGCTAACCGGCATGAAAGGGAGCTCGCTAGGTACGAGGGTGACGGCCCGCCCCCGGTGAACCACAATGAAACCGGTCGTCACCTTTGGTGGGCGAACGCTGATGTGATGCGCTATCCTCGCCTGCGGTACCCACACTTGCACCCGCTGCAATTCCACAATAAGGGTGGTTGTGGTGAAGGCCGCGGGCATAGCGGCATCGTCATCCGGGAGCCCCCTCCCTCCCGCGTCGTGCATCCGAGGCTGGAATGGCAGGTGCCCTGGGAATATTTCATGGTTCACAGTCCCCGGTTCCCCCCTACACAAGCCGGGGAATGGCTGAGGATCCCCGAAATATGCCATAGCGACGACGACAAAGATGATTCGGAAGATGACCCTGAAGCTGTGTACATAGGGCTAGACGTGATTATGACTAAATCCATTGGCTAGGATGAATGGTTCGTTTGTGTACCCAAGATTTTCGAGAGATCCACTGTTTTCAAATTCAAATTCAAATTCATGTTGAAAGTGTTTTCAAATTCAAATTTAATAGTTTGAATAATTATTTTATAAGACAGAAAGTTTTTTCAAATTCAAATCATTTAAATGTGAACACCTAAATAAGAGTGGGATTTGTCCATCCCGATGACGAAGAGATATACTCTAGGCCATGTCGGTGATATCACATTGATGTAGCTTGCAAGCAAGTGATAAGATCACTAGAATATTATATCACGGGAATGAGAAAAGAGTACTTGTCGGTAACGAGATCAAACTAGGTATGGGGATACCGATGATCGAATCTCGGACATGTAATATATCGTGAGACAAAGGGATTTAGTTCAAACGTTAAAGGTTCACATGATCACTTGAGTCATCGTTGAATGTGTGGGAGTTAGTACGGATCTCCAGGTCCCGCTGATGATTATTAACCAGAGAGGGGTATCGATCATGTCTGCATTATTCGTGAACCATAGGTTGCACACTTAAGGTATATCGACACCATTTAGGAGCAAATATGTTTCAAACAAAGATTATGAAAGCGTTGGAATCATTTCGATGGAAACCGGAATTGTTTTGGGTAAAATTGCTGAAAGTGGTTCTGCATGTAATATTGAAATGTTGTAGAGGGTTTTATTTAAATGTTTGTTAATTAAAGTAATTAACAAAATTCTGAATAAAATAAATAAAATAGTTTTATTAAATGAGAGATGTATTAATTTTGATGGAAAATTAATGCAACTTTGAGTGGAGATGGAGTTCATGTGGGAGTGCTTAGTGGAAGCTCAACTCACATGAATGAGCGAGGGGTGGGGGCACCCACCATGTTCACCGTCCATGGCATGGGGGAAGCCCCCCTCCCCTGTAAAAGGAGGCCTCTCCCTCCTCTCCTCTCACACCTCCCCGTGAAGGATCTCTCTCCCTCTAGTTTATTCCCCCATGGTCTCGGATTAGTGAGATACATGTTCCTAGTGGCTTTGTCTAAAAGGAGTTGCTGCTTCCGCTGCATCGCTGAAGCGAGGACACAGAGGTTATCGGGGTACCGGACCTGTGTGCAATCACAGATGCATTGTTATTTTGCAGTGCTAGACTTACTGGTGTTGGACTTGCTGGACTTCATCACGATCTTGGGATCGGCAAGTGTACGACTACATCATCCACAAAATTAGATTTCGTTAACAACGATTTGTCGCTCTTCAAGGGTATGTTCTCTATGGATGTATATCCACTCGTTGATTGTATCTAGCTAGATAGATCTTGGTGCTTAGTTGTTCACATCGTATGAATTTTTTTGTTTTCTATGCTGCGAACCCAACACCCGCGTAGAGCCCGTTGGCGAGGAGGAGGCCGATGAGGGAGAGTTCACCCCGGATCTGGAGAAAGCCTCCACGGAGGTCGACGGAGCCACCTGACCAAGGAATGCTAGGGTTAAAAACAGGGGGAGGTTGGGGTGGAGGGAGGTGGCAGGGGCGAGTGGGGTGGTTGGAGGGAGCCAGGGCGCCGAAGAGAGGAGGCGGAAACGGCCAGCCACGGCGGGCGGGCGCGTCGTAGGAGCGGCCCTGCCTAACGGTCATCGATTTATTGTTCTACCGATGGCTGCGTCCTAAAGTCATAATAAAGCCCTCCTCGTTCTATCCTCGCTCCGGTGTGCATCTAGCGCTAGCGGAGGACGCGTGGGATTATTTGTCACGCGGATCTCCTGGGATCTGATCGGTTTTCGTGTTTATTGGTATGGTCTCAAGTCATCTCTTTCGACCTAGGTTTGTCACCTTTGACGATGGTTGCTACTCTGACGCATTGGTCTTTCAGGATGTTAGCAAACGACTTCCCATCAATCTATTATAGCAAGTTTTACTATGACAAGGTTTGCCTGGCTCGGCGACGATTTCGGCTCGTGCTAGTGTATGTAGTCGCTGCTAGGTAGTCCAAGGACCAATTTCTAATCTTTATTACTTCTAGTCCTCTTTGTACCGGTTGAATTTCGCAAAAAAAATAGACTATACCTTGGGTGTTTATAAATACTTTACTGTGGGTTCGCATATATTCATGTTTTATGAAGAAACACAAATTTGCTTTTATACTAGTACATGTTTTCATGAAGGAACACAAATGAGTGTATGGTACGGAAATCTAGTACACTCTGTACCGGTTGAATTTCGCAAAAAACAAATAGACTATCCCTTGGGTGTTTATAAATACTTTACTGTGGGTTCGCATATATTCCTGTTTTATGAAGAAACACAACGAGTGCTTTTATACTAGTACATGTTTTCATGAAGGAACACAAATGAGTGTATGGTATAGAAATTCAATTCGGCTACCAGGTGCAAATGAATCTATTATTAGAAAACACATTTCAAAATGTCAAAAAAAATAGAAACAAATATATGCATGTGCATGTAGACATTATATGTTAGTACACAAGTTTTTAGGGAAAAGAACATTGTTTGTGCCCCACGTAAAAAGACAAATTTTGTGCTGCAACATGACTATTCACGGATATTTTTTTATCTTTTTACACAAGTCACATAAAATGTTTATTTTTCTAAAAGAAAAATGTATATCAACATAGAATGTTCAGATGTACATATGAAATTTTTGATTTACTTTTTTTGACATTTTAAATTTTGTTTTTTATGCATTTTCATAATAGATTCATTTACACCTTTGAGTCAAAACAACACCTCTGTGTATGGTATATGTCTCTCTCTCAGACACTTTTTACCATATTTTGTGAAACTTAACATTCAAGCGTGCTCCTGTTTCATCTATATATGGACATTCAACATAATTCATATATGGCTTATGCACGTTCTGGTGCAGGAAAAAATGGTGAGTAATTTCGTACTCCCTCCGTCAGAAATAAGTGATTTTTAATTTTGCATGTATCTAGACGCGTTTTAGTGTAGAAATATATATAAATCTAGACAAATCCGAGTCATTTATTTTTAAATGGAGAGAGTATATGTTTCACTTTAGGTGGTAGATTTTTTGAATACTTTAAAAAACTTTAACTGATACATGTGTAAATTTTTAACTTAAACTGCTAATGCCCTATTTAGAAATCGTAAGATAGGGAAAATGTAGGAATAGAAGAAATGCAGAAATTAAGATAACATGCCTCTCAAATCTTATAGGAATTAAAAACACAGGAAATATGCAAATCAGCCGTTCGGATCACATGATCAGAGAAAGACAGGAACTTTTTGAGTTTCAAAACACTAGTTGGTGCCTTCCTTTTTATTGATATGACTTTGTAATCAATACTCCAATTTCGAATTTACGTCGGTCGGTCAGCCATATGAAAAGTTTTAAAACACGTACAGAATCAATTATTGGATCATTCAAATTCATGTGTACTACTCCCCCGTCTCAAAATAGATGTCGCAGATTTGATCAAATTTGGATAAATCTAGACATCTTTTAGTTTATAGATATATCTAAATTTTAACAAATTCCCGACATCTATTTTGAGATAGAGAATACATCATTTTTTTTAGGAGTCTTATCAATTATTGGGTAATGCAAGAAAAAATTATGATAATTTCTCAAGCAAGGATACCCACCCAATTTAGCGGATGAAAAATGTTAATCTGACCAAGCCAAAACGGCTTCCCACCCGAACGCAGCGATTCTAGCACGCAAGCGTGCATATTTGTGCGGTAACATATAAGTTTTATCGTGTTTTGTAAAATCTAGACAGATTGAAACCGAGAAAAATATCTAGGATGAGAGTAATATAATGAACGTATCTTGTGGAACCAAGGAATAGGTTCACCCGGTGCACCCAGCTTGGTCGACAACTTTAAAAGTTTTCAAAAAAATCTAAAAACAAGCTGGGTTGTTGACATGACCTACATATACATTTTCACAAAAAATCAAGTCTAAATTTGATACATAACATCAAAATGGAAAATGGCAAATTTGTTATAGCATAGTGATAATGGCCCAGATTCAAAGCCCAGCTTGCATTTTGTACTATTCATTGCCAAATTTGTCTATATTTTTTCTTGATCTATATTATGAATTTCGAAGTGAAATTTTGTAGGATGTTACGTACAAGTACTATCTATGCCAAGACTTTTTTTTTTCAGATTTTTTGGGAACTGTTTAGTAGACAACTGAAGTTGGGTGCATAGGGTGCACCGATTTCTTTGTTTCACCGGATACTTTTCTATATGGTGACATACAAATTATCATTTACTCCCTCCGGATTAATGTTCTCAGATTGTCTAGATTTGGATATATTTAGACATGTTTTAGTACTTCCTCCGATCCAAATTAATGGCCTCAACTTTGTCTAGATACACATGTATCTTGTATAAATACTTAACTAGATTGATACAAATCTAGACAAAGTTGAGGTGATTAATATGGACTGGAGGAAGTACTAGATACATTAGCCAATCTGAGAATATTAATTTGGATTGAAGGAAGTATTAGATCGTAGTAGACTCATTTTTCTTATAGTAAATATTCATTTGGCCACATAAGCATTTTTCTGAGTTGGACTCTCCACGCTAAATACCGTGCACGTCAAGAAGAGATTAGGTGAACAGGCGAGCTTCGCCTCACCGCCTGCATCCAGTCCTGGCACAGCGTGGCCAATGTGATAGTTTCTTGCATGGGTTTTCATCTATTAGGCCCCGTTGAGATGCAAGTAATCTTGTTGATAGGTAGTCTCATGGCAGTAGAGATGTGTATCCTTTCTAGTACAATTTTTATATTTTCTTAACTTTCCAAAGAAAGATGTTGCAAAAGCTAATAGCATTACGGAGTTTAGGTACTAAATGGACAATGATTAAAACACGATCGCTCCAAGGATAACCATGTAGTCAATTTTCTTACAAAAGGGAAAATCAACTTGTGACATGTTGTGATGCACTTGCACGAAGAGGACATATCCTGCCAAGAAGCGTTACACTATATAGTTTGTGAAGCAAAAAGAAGCACAACCGAGAAATGGTGAAACGACACCACTACAATAAATATTAGGAACAGAAAACCAAAAGAGAACCTGCCTTGTGCCATGTCGCCGATGTCAGGCGATGCAACAACATACGTTACCATCTTTGAGATAAGCTGACACGACAGTCTGCATTAAAATCACTCCGAGGAACAGTTCCAAGCGCAAACAGAAAAGGAAGCACGGCGTGGAAAAAACCGCAAGAGAAAAATCATACGTGAAGGGAGAAAGCAAACGGCAAAGCAAGGGAAATATAGAGGTGGGCACATGCCTTGGAGCCAGTTCTAGGTAGCAGAGTTACGGAGATAGGGTTAACATCCAAGCTTCTATCCATGATATGTCCAAACAATTCATATAATCCTAGATAAATGTATCGTACTTAGTCAATGCTCCCTCAAATAACACTGTGGCTAGAGCTTGGTTAAGGCAACAAAAATGAATGATTTTTTATTAGTGTGGTCAAAATTATAAAATCCATCAGAAAATGAGCATACACATTCAGATTACTCCAATAATGTGTCAACATAGATAATGCTAAATTATTGTTTCTGATCTACTTGCATATAACATTAGCCGCTAATGTAACATCGATCTCACCGAACATCTCACCTCATGCATATAGGTATATATGTCAGCGGAAATAGTCACATTTCTCAAAGGATTAACGGGAACATACGTGAAGCAAGCTTGAAAATGATCTAGTTTGAGCAGTGTGTGATTAGTAGAGTTGTCTTTGCACAGACTATGTCAGAAGTTTGCACGAGTATTTATCAGGTATATCTAGCAATTGCATCATATGATAAAAGTGGAAAACTAATTGTAAAGTGAAAAACAAATGTGCACCTAAAAATCATTATGACTCTTTAAAACGTCAACTTTATTCAAAGCTTGCATGATGATCCTATTTCCATGCATAACAAAAATAAGCCAAATTGACAAAGATAAAACCTATGTAGGATCCATGAAATTTCATCATATTTGCCTCCACACAGTACAGATGAATGAAAATGATGAAGTAAAACCCGAGCGAGGCAAATACTATTTTCTGTATTCTATTTGTACCGCACTTCGCTGCACAAAACTATTTTACAAAGACAAATGAAAGACAACATAGATGTATAGGAGACAATGGAGCATAGCTAGGGCCATTGCTTTTGTATTTACAATGGGTATCTCCAGTAAAAATATGCTTACAATTTGAAACAACCAAGACTCCGAATATGATTCACATATTGCCACTTGATACAGATACGTGACCATGTAGGAGGACTTAGCATTCATTGTTCCAACAGTATTTAGCTGATAAACTTTGTTATAGATTAGTTCTTAGGTCTACATTAGTACAACTTTATTACATTTTGTTTTGATTGAAAACTAAGGAAGAAGAGGATAAAATTCTTGTGCTTAAAAGAGGTATCTATTCTTGTAGATATACCTCAAAAAATCATGCCATTGTGAAAATCTTATTTTTATAACCATTCTTTCTTTAAATGTACATTAATTCAATTTTAAATAAAACTACATGATAATTAATTAGATGTCTTATTAAAGGCGGTTATCAATTGATATTATCCCAAGCTTCGCTTAATTTCTTATTTCTACCATGGATGTGTTAAAATGTAAGAATTGACACTTAAATTAAATCTCCAGAAATGCACAATACTACTCTAGAAATGCTCTATATGCAATAATAAACATGAGCCAATTTTGTACCAATCTATGAATTTTTTAGGAAGGGCTTAGATGGAACTTGTTTAGTAGTTCACCCCCTGCCCCCAAACCTTCAGATTTTAACACCCCCCACATCAACTTTTATCTAGCCCCACCATTGGATTATTCCTTACTTAGGAGACCTTTTAGAGCAATATTGGTTCTTTAACACTCCACGATTCTGACCATTATCCATAAATGAAGTACATATGTCAACTTACATTGGATGGAGAAAATATCATAGAGTTATAAGTAAAACAAAGCTACAAAAGAGACTTGGTTACTCAATCAGAATTTTCATCAACTCGAAGGACATTCTAAGTTTGCAACCATGGAAACATTAGTTATATCTAAAAAATCAATTAATATCATCTCAGTAAAAGAAATAAAACCTACATTAATGTCTGTGGTCCAATGTCGTGGTGGTGTCACGGCAGATGCCATGGATAGGCTAAGGTGGGGACTAATACACGCTAGGGGAATCCAGGGAGGGATAGTGGAGTGATTCTCCACACAGAAGATTGTATTGCTTTCCTTTCAAGATTACAAGTGCTCCTAGAGCTGTATTGGCGAGAGGAGGAAGAAGGAGCTCTCTTACTCTCACCCACAGTTCACCTCTAGAACCTTAGCCAAATCAGTATAGAAGAAAACCCAACCCCCTCTACTGAAACCCTAGCTCCCCTTATATAGAGGCGGCCTGGTCTCTGCCTAGGGCATACGTGGAGGCATATTCCTAAGAATATGCCTCCTCTCAAAGTGGTAACCCGACCAGGGTGCTTTTCCCCCGCGTCACACATGCTTTAGCTACGTGAGCTTCTGCGGCGCCCGCGTCAGCCGACACGGGCGCCGTCACCCTTGTCGGCCATGACCCGGTGGTCCTGCCCTTGCTTGCTTCGCTCATGCAGTGCGTACCGGGCCTTCTTTTTGACCAGAGAGATTCCTTACTTCTCCCAGAAGCTAAACGGGACCCGGATCATGGTAGATACGGCTATACTTGTTCCTGCATACAAGTTAGACAAGCACTTCTGACTTACTCCTTAAGTCGGCTGATATAATGTTAGGTGACCCTCCTGGTCCGGGTTACTCCGTGATCCGGCTTGCCTGGAGGTGACCCGGCCAGCATCCGCTTTGGCCTTGACGAACCTCGGCTAACTCGGCCTTTATACCCCGGAGTGACCCTACCCGGGGTTATCCCCCCAACATTAGTCCCCGAAGCTGGTGCGGTCTTAGCCGCCTTGGCCGCTAAGGCCACATCAGGTTCATTTATGTTTGAGCCTTGGATATTCCGGTTTAGCTCTTTATCTCGGATTATGTGGATTTACGTTCCCTTCGCGTGTTCCAAGTTTTCACTTATCGGCCGGGTTACCACTTTGACTCGGATCTCATGGATTTACGTTCCCTCTGCACATTCTAAGTTTTTACCTGTTGTCCGGGCTACCATGGCTCTATCCGGGCCTTGTTTCCTTCTTTCATACGCCAACCCGTGTGGAGGCTAATCATTACGTTGTCTTATTTTAAGGGCCTACACAGTAACCGCCACAGTAATTGTCAGTTATCACTATGCGAGGGTCACGTGACGCCTGCCTCCTTGTTTACCACATCAGTGCGTCACGTCATGGGATCGCCTCTGCCCTGTGGCCCTCCATGTGGCTCCTCACTGATTGGATGAGGCAGTTGATACACGGCCACACCATGTGGCTCATTTGCAAGGCGCGATCCCACTCACCCTCTTAGGGGGTGGTTAAATAGCAGAGGGGCGCACCCCTTAGGATTTTTTCCTCTTCTGCGCCCCTCTGCCCGTTGCTCTTCTTCTTCATCCCTCGCGACGGCGCCGCCGCCAGTGCTCCTAGCAGCAGCACCGCCGCCGCACTTTTCCCCGTGCCTCTGCGTCGTAGCCACCGCTACGCAACTCCCTCGCCACGGGTCCTCGCCAATCCAGGCCTCTGATCCCCGCCGCTAAGCGCCAGCGTAGGGTAATCTGAGATGATGACGGAGGAGGAGCTCGTCGTCGCCGAGCAAGAAATGGAGGAGGACGCCGCTGCGGCGAACCGTGGCGCGTGGGCCGGGTCATGGGTTTGTCAAGATGACCTTGACTGGCTCTACCAGACCAGATGCATCCTCGCCGGGCGTCGCCTCTCGCTGAATCCCCCTCACCCAATCCGGGTGAGTTCGCTGTTTCTTGTCCCACTTCCAGCGGTTCGGCTTGCCGGTGGCGACTTCTTCCGGATTGGCTTAGCACCTACCACTTGCAGCCGCTGCCTTCTTCCAACGCTATCACTTCTCTCTCTGCTTTTGCTTCTACGATCGAGGGCTACACCGGACTGTGGCCCACGAAGGAGCTGTGGATCCGGTTTTTTGGCCTTCGTCGTAACGTCATCCCCAACATCCAAGTTGAGTCGAAGGATAAGCAGCTCACCCAATTTGGAGCTGCGTCCATCTCACCCCGGAGGACTTCCGTTTTCCCCCGGGTCACCGGGCTTGACTCCTGCAAAGGATGGGCCCGAACCTTCTTCTATGTCCGGAACGCGGGCACCGAAGATTTGATTCGGTTGCTCCCCTATACTCTGGGTCCACCTAACCCGGAATTTTGGGAGGAGATCTCCAAGAAGCCCACGGCTCTGGCCAACCAGGTTAACAAGAGGTTCGCGGAACTAAAGAAACTCGGATTGCGCAACGAGGATGCTATGATCACGTTCATGCGCAACCGAATCTCTCCCCTTCAGAAGCGCACCCACAAGGTGTGCCACATGAGTTTCGGCCGCGACCCCAACCGAACCTCCTCCTTCGAGCTGAACAATACGGAGATTTTTCGCCGGGTTAAGGCTCTCGTCACCACCCACAAGGATTTCTCTGCTGAATGGACGTGGGGAATTGAGCACTTTTGTCGAGACAGGCTCCCTCCCGTGGTAAGCTTCGTGGGGCAAACTTACTTCGGATTAAATATATGTCGGTTTTTGTTGTATTTTTGACTCTGTTCTTCATTCCATTTCTCAGCTATTCCTTCAGCAAACCCTTGAGGATGGCACGGATCCAACCCTTAAGTGGGCGCCGGACCGAGAAACCCCGAATGAGGAGGAGCCAGACCAGGAGATGTTTCTCCCTATGACCGACGCTACAAAACGACCCAGCGGTAAATTCTCTTCTCTTAGAGACTGGCCCGATGATGAGGATGACTCGGATGTTGACGTGATTGAACCTGTTGAGGCTGTCCCTCTTTCTTTTGCCTTTCCGGCATCAGCTAACCCTGGTGGGCATATCCATGAGGATCCTCCGCTTGCTACGGACGAACCGGTTCTGGTGGCACCGAAGAAGAAACGCGGAGCCGCACCGAGTTCCTCCTCCGGACCTTCTCAGCCCGCAAAAAGGCGAAAGAAGGCCGGAGACAAAGCTGCCTCCAAGCCGGCAGGCAAAGCCCCGGCACGAAGGGCTCGGAAACCCAAGGAGGCCCAAACCTCGGATGCGTAAGTCATTTTTCTCTCCGTAACCCACTTTTCCTTGCATTGTTGTAATTCCTCTTCTAACATTATTCTCTTCTGCAGGGCTCCGGTGGAGGTCCCTCAGAGCGGATCTAGGATCTCTTCACCGCTCCGATCTAGCCCTTCTCCCCTTCGTGACGACGAGTCACGTCCGCTGAGCCCTATTCCAAAGGGTTCCGCGGCTGCTCTGGATTCCACACTACCTCGTCAAGAGGAGTGCAACCTCGGAGTGGGAGGGATCGGTCCAGCCGAGGCGACGACATCCACAACTTCGGCATCGCCACAACCAGCAGCCACCAAGTCTACCTCAACACCAGCACCGCAGCCAAGCAGCAGTTCAGCCAGCAAGCCGAATCAGCAGCACCAAGTTCCGGCACCAAGAAAATCAACAACCGCACCAAGTTCTTCCGCCTCGTCCGAGTCATCTCAACCTCGGCGAGGAACTACCCCAGTAGCTCCTAAGGGGAAATCCGCTGCAGTTACTTCTTCCCAGCAAGCCAAGGGCAAAAAGGCTCCGGATGCTACCAAGTCAGCATTCGTTGAGGCTGGGCAGCGAACCCTAGCGTCGATGCTTTCCAAGAAAGCTCCAGCAGCGAAGGATGCCCCTGCTGAGCCAACTGACGTGCAGCAAATGGTTCTGCATACTAGCCCAGCCCTTGCTTTGGTTGAGAGGAAAGAAGCGCATGAGAAGGGCTTGGTGGCACCCCATATGCTCACCGGTGAGCGGTATCCTCCGAGCCTGATTGAGTTCGTCATGAACTGGAACAAGGTGGAGTTCGTCCACAACGACGATCTCCCGGAAAAGTTCGGCCCCACAGAATTTTCCGCCCAAATGAACACAGCCGCCAAGGCAATTAACCTCGCGGGGCGGATGATGGAGGTATGTCGTTTATCCTTTACATGCTGTAGATAATAACCATTAGTCCCCGAGCCTCCGATGGAGTAACTTGTTACTCGGCCGGATGCTCATTAGAAAACTAACGTAGCTCCATGTGAACTTCGAATATGCACACACCTAGAGCCAGGTTAAGTTCTACTTGGCCCGGAGCTCTGTACACTTCGAATATGCACACACCTAGAGCCGGGTTAAGTTCCACTTGGCCCGGATCTTGTACACTTCGAATATGCACACACCTAGAGCCGGGTTAAGTTCCACTTGGCCCGGAGCTTTGTACACTTCGAAAATGCACACACCTAGAGCCGGGTTAAGTTCCACTTGGCCCGGATCTTGTACACTTCGAATATGCACACACCTAGAGCCGGGTTAGGTTCCACTTGGCCCGGATCTTGTACACCAAGCTAATTTATGCTTTTGTACATTTTCCAGGTGACCACCAATCGCCAGAGTGCTGAATTCCAACGCCTGCTGGATACCCACAAGATTCTACGTGCAAAGCACGTTGCACTTATCGCGGAACATGAAAAAAGGGGTAAGTTTCTCCCTTGGCGCTTTTCCGTTTCTCTTCATCTTCTTCTGCCGAACTAATCTCCTCATTCGGTTTCTGCAGCTGGGGTGGAGGCTGAGAACAAGATCATGCGGAAGAACTTGGAGCAAATCAAGGGTATGTCCTTTTTGTCCGACCTTGTAGTGTTTTCCATTTCCTTTTCTCCTTGGCTCGGTAAACATTCATTCCTCGGCTCTGCTGGGTCAACATACTATTTCAGCATCGCTTGAGGATAGTGTGCAGGTTCGATATGATGCTGCATTTTCTCAAACAAGCAGGGCAGCATCAAGCCGAGCTGAAGAAAAAAGATGATGAGCTCGCTCTCCTCCGGACCAAGGACAATGAGATTGCCAGGCTCAAGGCTGAGATGGAAAAGATGAAGGCCCAGCACCAAACCGAGCTCCAAAAGGTTGGCCAGAACTTCACAGAAGAGCGCGAGCGCCTTACTCTCCAGATCTCCAAGGACCAGGACCTACTCAAAGAATCCGACATCCAGCTTGGATCGACAAACGCTGAGCTTGAGCAACTTCACAAGAGACGCGATGACTGCATCAAGGAGTTGACCCGGATTCACAGCCACATTTCACATAAGTTCCTTTCCCTTATTCGACATAATTCTCCGGGTTACTTCATATGTCTTTTCTTCAACTTCTTCCTTTGCCTTGTTTACAGGCCACTTTCCAGAGGGTACTCCTATTGTGAGCGCTGTTGTTGCCAATTTCCGCCGAGAGAGGGGTACTCCCGTCGCTCTTGACGATGAGAGCATTCCCTTAGACATGGAGGACCTATTGGTCAGCCTGTCATCTCGCGTGGAAATCATCAAGAACTACGGCAAGGATCTCCTCGACGTTTCAGTCCGAGTTTTCAACATGTTCTGGTCCGGTGAGAGCGCTCTGAAGAGAATCACACTTCTTGCTAAAAATCTGTCGGATATTGAGACCCAGCTCGACCTCTGGAGGGAGTCTGCTGGGCGTGCCGCAGCTGATACTATCCTTCACCACATACTCACATGGTATGAGAAGATCAACCTCAGCCTCCTTACACGCCGGCGCACCGGATCCAGATGGACTAATGACCCGGAGTGGGTAGCTCGGCGCCAGGCTTGCGCCTACAAATTTCATCGAATATTCTCCTATCCATGAATGGGTTGAAGGACCGAGCTTCCTGGAATCCGCTGGGGACGAGAACGCTGAAGACGGGTCGGATGAGGACGAAGAAGGCGATGCCTCAGATATTGAAGACAGCGAAGACGACGCCGAACTTCCTCCTCCTGCTGCTCCTTAGGTCAAAAAACTTGAAAATTTATCAGATCCCCGGTATGCCGGGTGGAACTGTATGATGTGTATATGTGATATTTTGCTACTAAGTTCTTATGCCGGGTTAACTTGGGCGTAGTCCCCGAGTTTCTTTTTTTTGTTCGTCCAATCTTTTGGCTCAAATCGTGTCTACCTTGATTCAGTTTTAAGACTTATGAATCCGAGCTTCAAAAATCGTCAACAATACTAAAAAACTTTTAGACTTAGCTCAAAAAATAAAGCTGCATAATAACTTGAAAATAAATACAGGGTTAGTCCGAAAAACAAACGTTAGCTCGAATAAATTCGTTTCCTTAGTCGCTTTTCATGTGCTACGCAATTCCAAACTTGTTCTCTTGCTTGCCATGAAGCCAATTCTTGTTGGACAGCAGCAAGTCGAAGAGTTGGGTTTTTGGTGCTCACACATTACTAATCCGGGTTAAGTAGAACAACTTATTCCAGCTAACGCACAAGAGACAACGACAATAATTATTAAGGCAGTCCCCGAGTTACTGCTCGAGGCGCTACTATTTCATTGATAAGCTCATTGTCGGCATACATACCGACATATGAGACGACTCGGATACATACACTTATTAGCTAAGTGTAGAAAGGACGAAGTAGTGCTACATTCCACGGTCGCTTAGATTCCTCTTCGGACCTGTCCGCCTTATTCTTTTCCTGCGGCTTTGCATCTATAAGATAGTAAGAATCATTGTGCAATGCTTTGCTCACAATGAATGGCCCTTCCCATGGGGGGGATAATTTATGCATGCCAGTAGTACGTTATACCAACCGGAGCACCAGATCGCCTTCCTGAAAGACTCGGGGGCACACTTTCCGGCTATGGTAGCGTCGGAGATTTTGCTGATATATGGCGGATCTGGACAGTGCCAGTTCTCTCGCTTCTTCCAGCAGATCAACATCATTTTGCCGGGCTTCTTGCACTTCGGCTTCTGTGTATTGGGTGACCCTAGGCGAATCATGCTCTATGTCGGCTGGTAATACAGCTTCTGCCCCATATACCAGAAAAAACGGCGTATAGCCTGTTGATTGATTCGGAGTTGTTCTTAAACTCCACAGTACCGCTGGTAGTTCTTCTATCCAGCACCCCGCTGATCTTTGCAGCGGCTCAATGAGCCGAGGTTTTATCCCGGATAATACTAATCCGTTGGATCTTTCCATTTGTCCATTCGATGCGGGGTGAGCTACCGAGGCTACGTCGAATCGTATTTTCTTGTCCCGGCAGAAGCACGCAAATGCTCCTTCCGCAAAATTTGTGCCATTGTCAGTTATGATACTGTGGGGATAACCGTATCTCAAGATAATGTCTTTGAGAAATGTTACGGCCGTAGCTCCATCACATTTTCTTATAGGCTTCACTTCAATCCATTTTGTAAACTTATCCACCATGACCAAAATGTGTGTCATGTTTCCCCTTGCTGGTTTGAACGGGCCAACCATATCCAAGCACCATACGGCAAATGGCCACGTAATTGGTATGGTCTTGAGTTCCGACATTGGCATATGTGTCTTAGTAGCATATCTCTGACAACCATTGCATTTTCTCACCAGATCTTCTGCTTGTTCTAAGGCACTTGGCCAGTAGAACCCATGCCGGAATGCTTTGCCACCAAGGCTCTGGATGAAGCATTATTCCCGCATTCTCCTTGGTGTATATCTCGGAGGATGTCAAGCCCTTCTTCCGGGTCAACGCATCGCTGGAGGACATTGGTTACACTCCGTTTGTACAGCTCGGAATTGATAATTGTGTATGCTTTTGCTCTCCTCTGAGTTTGCCTGGCTAACACCTCCTCAGTGGGTAACGTTCCATCTTTCAGGAATTGGAATATAGGCAGTGCCCAAGCTGGTATTGCTCGTGCAGGGAACACGTCCTCATCAATTTCCATCTGATCTACCGGCATAACTTCAGCCGGATCACGCTGAGCAGTCCCTGGATCCAGCGAGGTAGTCCCCGGATATGCTGATGCAGTCTCCGGGTCTCGCGTACTACCTCCCGTGTCAATGTCCATGGGCTCAGCTCCGGATTCTGTATCTTCCGGGACATAGATCGAGTCGGTTCCTGGGGACGGCCTGATAGATGGTTTTCTGAGGTGTTCCAATGCTACACCCGGTGGAATTGCCTGTCGGGTTGATCCGAGCTTCGATAGCATGTCGGCAGCCTCGTTTTCCACTCGGGGTACATGGTGAAATTCACACCCCTCAAAGTAACCAGATATCTTCTGCACATGAAACCTGTACAGTGCCATGTTTGGATCCAGGGCGTCCCACACTCCGGACACTTGCTGCACCACCAAATCCGAGTCGCCAAAGAATATTATCCGACGTATGCCAATCTTTTTTGCCACTTTGAGCCCATGCACAAGAGCCTCGTACTCAGCGACATTGTTTGATGCCGCGAAATGGATATGTAATACGTATTTTAGCTGGTCCTTCTTTGGTGAGGTAAGCACAACCCCGGCGCCTAATCCGGTTTTGGTTTTCGACCCGTCAAAGTGCATCCTCCAGTAGTTCGGATCTGGTGGCGGTGGTTCGTATTGTACCTCGGCCCAATCTACAAAAAAGTCCGCCACAGCCTGAGACTTGATTGCTTGTCTTCTGTCGTATTGGGGCGCATAAGGAGCTAGCTCAATTGCCCATTTTGCAATTCTGCCACTCGCATCCTTGTTACCCATTATCTCGGATATGGGAGCTTCACATATCACTTTGATGGGGTGCTCCTCAAAGTAATGCTTTAACTTCTTTGCCGCCATATAGACACCATATGCCACCTTTTGAAAGTGTGGGTAGTTCTGTTTTGAGGCAGATAATACCTCGCTCAAGTAATACACTGGCCTCTGCACCGACTTACCCTCTTCATTGCGCTCTACTACAATCACTACACTTACAACTCGGTTGGTTGCGGCTATGTAGAGCAACATTGGCTCCTTTGATAGTGGAGAGGCTAACACTGGTGCAGTGGCCAACATCTTTTTTAAGTGGGCAAAGGCTTCATCGGCCTGTGGTGTCCAAACGAACTTATCCGACTTTTTCATGAGTTGGTAGAGAGGCAATGCCTTTTCTCCCAACCGACATACAAACCGACTCAACGATGCTAGGCACCCAGTGAACTTCTGGACATCGTTAAGACACTTCGGCAGCTCCATTCGTTCAATGGCCCGAATCTTAGTTGGATTAACTTCGATACCTCGGCTGGAGACGAGAAATCCGAGTAATTTTCCAGCCGAGACACCGAAGGTACATTTTTCCGGGTTAAGCATCATCCGGAACCTTCTCAAGTTCGCGAATGTCTGCCTGATGTTGTCAAGGATCGTTTTTCTTTCCTTGGTCTTGATAACCACATCATCCACGTATACTTGTACGTTTTGACCTATTTGGTCGTGCAAACATTTTTGCATACATCTTTGGTACGCTGCACCTGCATTACGTAAACCAAACGGCATAATGCGATAGTTATAAGCCCCGTACGGGGTGATAAACGCGGTCTTTATTTGATCATCTGGATTCAGAGGTATCTGGTGGAAACCAGAATATGCATCAACGAATGACAACAGTTCACATCCCGCGGTTGAGTCTATGACCTGATCTATCCTCGGCAGTGGAAATGGATCTTTTGGACACGCCTTATTCAGATTCGTGTAATCGATACACATACGCCAAACTACTGCCATGTTCGGATCATCCTTCTTCTTTTCTACCAGCACCGGATTAGAGAGCCAATCCGGATACAGTACTTCCATGATAAATCCTGCTGCTAGCAACCGAGCTATCTCATCTCTAATGACTTTTCTCCTATCCTCGGTGAAGCGGTGGAGAGGTTGCTTAACCGGCCTTGCTCCGGGTCTTACGTTCAAAGAGTGCTCGGCCAACTCCCTCGGAACACCTTGCAAATCCTGTGTGGATCAAGCAAAAATGTCCCGATTCTCACGGAGGAAATTGACGAGCTCGCTTTCCTATTTATCAGTTAACCCGGCACCAATTGTTATGGTGCGCTCCGGGAACATGTCATCAACTGGAACCTTCTTGGTATCCTTTGCGGCTTGGAATGAAACGCTACCATGCGGGTTACTCAACGCCAGTATATACTGCTGCACGGACTGAGCTAATGCCGCCACCTCTTGGATTTTTCTTTTCTCTTGCGCAATCACGAGTGACTCGGCTAGGTTAGACCCAACTGAGGCACACTCAATGGAACATCGGAAATCTCCAGCAATGGTAATCACTCCATTTGGCTCGGGCAACTTCATCTTCAGATAACTGATGTGGCAGCTTGCCATGAACTTGTTCAATGCTGGTCTTCCGAATAACGTGTGATACACACTTTCCAAGTTCACCACCTCAAACTCCAGATTCTCAGTTCGGAAATTATCTCTCGTGCCGAATAGCACGTCAACCCGGACTTTGCCTATGGGCTCACAAGAAATGCCTGGTACAATACCATGGAAAGTTGTCCTTGTAGCCTGGAGCATGTTCTCCGAGATACCCAACTTGCGCATTGTATCCGCATACATGATGTTAATGCTACTCCCATTGTCAATCAGTACCTTGGAGAACCTCACATTGATGTTCGGCCCAATGAATGTCGGGTCCAGCACTAGCGCATACGAACCTGGACTCAGCATAAGCTTGGGATGATCTTTGATGTTCCAGGTGATTTCCTGGTCCGATCAAGTCATGTACCTCACACTGCTGGCATTACCGCATTGACCTCCATATGTCGGCGTTGCAAGCTCTTTCTATCTGTTTCCTCAGTTGTGAACACACAATAGCTCTGGTGATGTTCTCTTTACTCATTCCTCCCCTCGTTTCTGGGGTACCTCTGATCCGGCTGGTGCTGATTTTCCACCTGATGCACTGCATCCCTTCTCTCATTATTGTCATACCTCGGCGGAGGGGGAGGCAACATTAGCTGTTGCGTGTTCGCTCCGAAGAGCAATTGCTGTCAGGGTAACTCCTGCCGAGGTTGATCATTCCGGGGTGCCTGAGCATTCCCCGAACCACCTTGTTCTATCTTACGCATCCACTCACATTGCCTCGTTGTGTGACCCGCCAGGCTATTCGGATTTGGCGTGTGAAACTTACACGGCTGGTCCAACATCGACTCATAGGTATACCTCGGACGGTCTTTCTTTTCTTGCCATTGTTTCTTTTGCTCCGGCGTCCATGTTTTCTTGCCATCGTTTCTTGGAGTCCATTGCCCTCCAGTTTTCTGGCGCTGGTTGCTCCTTGCTCCGGGTTGATCTTGATTCACAGCTACAACTTGTTGCGATCCGTAGCGATGATCCGGTCCATCATCTCTTCTTTTTCCTCTGTAGTCATTCCTCTGAGATGACCCGGCTCCATCCCTCTGATAGTATTCCTCGTTTGATGCGAGCCTAGGTTGAGTCGGATCACCCAAAGCATACGAATCGGCAATCCGGATCATCTCTGCCAACGTAATTGGCATTTTCCTTTGCAACTTCATCCACAGCTCGTTGTCATATCTGCACCCTTGCGCAAACCACGCTATGGCCTGTGACTCTATGACACCCTCACACGAGTTTCTCACGGTACACCACCGGGTCAAGAATTCACGGTCTGTCTCATTAGGTCTTTGCTTGCACATTGCTAGGGTCTGCGGCCTATTCGGCCTCTAATATGTACTTGAGAAGTTGCTGATAAACATTTTTTCAAAATCTATCCAGCAGTTGATGCTTCTGGGTGGCAAATTGTTCAACCATACTCTGGCCGGACCTTCTAACATCTGGGGTACGTATCGTACAGCCCATCTCAAGTTGCCAGTGGCAATTTTCACAGCCGTAGCATAGTTTATCAGCCAATCCTCCGGCTTGGTACTGCCGTCATACGTCTTCGTGCCCCTGGGCAGCTGGAAGTTAGGTACCGGTGGCTCCTTCATGATTCGGGGTCCAAAGCACGCTGGACCCGGTGGACCTTGACATTCGATCTGTTCCGACCTATACAGGCGATCCAGTTTCAATCTTACGTCATCCGGCATCAAATCCCTGCTTCCCAATCTTGACCCTATCACATGATTGTCCGGTCTTGGGTACCCCGCGTTCATCATCTCCGAATCACCGTCGTTGTACCAGTTTTGCTCCTGTGGCGCAACTCTCTGTTGCATACCTCGGTTGGCGTTTTGCTCTTGCCTTGGTATATTCCGCTGCTGCGGTTGTCCTGCTCCTGCCGAGTTTCGCTGTCCGGCATTTCCATTGACAACGTTCCCTTGACCGGCATTGCCTTGGTCGTGGTCACCTCGGCTCACACTTCGTCGATTGTCATTTTTCTGTGCTTCTTTTGCTTTTCCTGCCCGTCGGGTCGACGGACGATCATTTGTTCATTCCGCCGAGGTTACTACCTCTTCTCTCCTTGGACCACCATGAGGTGACGATGCGGCTCCAGCGGATTTCTCCGGGTTACCCATCGCTGAATGGACGATTTTGGAAGCTCCAGCTCTCTCCGGGTTAGCTCTGAGTAGCTCTTCGTTCTGTCTATTCGCGATCCGAACTAACTCGTTAACCCTATCTTGTTGTCTTTGACGGGCCTCACCCGTCAGACCCTCTAACTCGGATGCAGCCGCATTCGCTGCTCTGAGGTTCTTCGCCGGGGTACTATACTTCGGCAACCCCACGGACAAACAGTTTTCCGATTACCTCAGCTCCATTATCACCTTCTCTGTTCATCTCGCTTATGAGATTTCTCCCTTTTACTTTTACCGTATCAACTTTGTTTGCTTTTGCATACTCACGCAGCGTCATGTTCAACGACTACTGAGCCGCGGCTATTTTCTTTGCGCCTTCTAGTATTTTTTGCCTAGTTTCCTCTAGCTCGGCCTGTGCCTGAGCCGGATCTACCACTGCTGCTACCGGGTTTGCCAAGCTATCCATAGCTTCTCTCAGTACATTCTCAGGCCTCTCTAGTGGGGGTCCTCTACCTTTCCTCGGTGCCTTAGGTGTTACCTCTGGGTCCGGTACTGGATCCTTGCTTGCGCCTGCACCCGGCACAGTCATCATCACTTCAGCATGGTCCGGGGAGCGAGTGATACGCGCCCCGTGAACCACGCTAAGGGGTGGTTCCCCTGCCTCGACGACGCGTCGCGGATGAACGCATGATACGTCCACAGCAACGTAGACCTTGTGCGCACCCAACTTGACGAAGAGGCCGTTGCGCGGAAGTGGGCGCGTGCCGAAGCAGCCAGCGTTATGACCGTAAGTCCAGCGCTCCAAAGCGCTGAACGAGCCCGGAGACGATGCGTCACGGTGCCGATGAGGTTTCCCGTCCGGATCTTCACCCCTGCTAGCGCCGCTAGCCCCACGGTGGGCGCCAACTGTCGTGGTGGTGTCACGGCAGATGCCATGGATAGGCTAAAGGTGGGGACTAATACACGCTAGGGGAATCCAGGAAGGGATAGTGGAGTAATTCTCCACACAGAAGATTGTATTGCTTTCCTTTCAAGATTACAAGTGCTCCTAGATCTGTATTGGCGAGAGGAGGAAGAAGGAGCTCTCTTACTCTCACCCACAGTTCACCCCTAGAACCTTAGCTAAATCGGTATAGAAGAAAACCTAACCCCCTCTACTGAAACCCTAGCTCCCCTTATATAGAGGCGGCCTGGTCTCTGCCTGGGCATACGTGGAAGAATATGCCTCCTCTCAAAGTGGTAAACCGACCGGGGTGCTTTTCCCCCGCGTCACATATGCTTTAGCTACGTGAGCCTCTGCGGCGCCCGCGTCAGCCGACACGGGCGTCGTCACCCTTGTCGGCCATGACCCGGTGGTCCTGCCCTTGCTTGCTTCGCTCATGCAGTGCGTACCGGGCCTTCTTTTTGACCAGAGAGATTCCTTCCTTCTCCCAGAAGCTAAACGGGACCCGGATCATGGTAAATCCGGCTATACCTGTTCCTGCATACAAGTTAGACAAGCACTTCCGACTTACTCCTTAAGTCGGCTGATATAATGTTAGGCGACCCCCCTGGTCCGGGTTACTCCGTGATCCGGCCTGCCTGGAGGTGACCCGGCCAGCATCCGCTTTGGCCTTGCCGAACCTCGGCTAACTCGGCCTTTATACCCCGGGGTGACCCTACCCGGGATTATCCCCCCAACATCCAACGTTAGTAGAATGCATCAAAAAAAATACCTTAAGTCTTTCCTTCAAATATCTGTTACTGGTAGTATCTTATGGTTCAAGTTAAGAACATATCTAGAAGAAATATGTTGGATGGTAAGGATGATACACTGACAAATAATTCTTTCGATGTAAGTGATTTTCTGCAAGTAACTCCCACCCCCACGCCACTCCCCGTCCGCTTAAAGTGGTCGCTTTAAGCATTGTCAGCATTTCGAGAACACAACCTTGACCACCAATTCGTATTGCAATATATTCATGAATTCCAGTAAAACTAAAGTGATAAAGTTCTTTTCAAGACAAACCACTTGAGCCGTACGAATTTTCAAAATCTGGTCTTAAGAATATTAGAGGTATAAATTTGGAAGGTTGGACTCTATGTACCATTGCCAATACAAATGAAGAGCAACGTTGTAAAAATAATGGCATGAAGTATTGTAGTATTCGGTCAAGAGGTAACAAATGATAGGAATAATTCAGGACTCCGATGTGCCTGCAAAAAAAAGAACAGAAATAACACCGCTACGCAACAGCTAAGATATTCTGGAGAGTATAAAAATCCAAGGCCCAATTGACAAACCAAATTTAGGATGTGGCATACTAATAAGGGCTCAGCAAAACTATTTTGTAAGATGGTTCAATATAGGTACAAATCCTAGTAAAATAGCTTGCAGACCGAAAGCCTAACATCTTATCACCACGATACGGTTAAACGCAAAAGGAAGAATTTCAGCCAAAGCTTTGTTTGTGTCTACAGACTACCGGCAGAAGACATGTTCTCAGTTGTGACCCTACGTTTTGAAAAGAAGTGTTTCCGCCCCATCCATGTGCTTTAGGCCTTGGACCAACCAGAATGTTATTATATCTAAAACATCTAAGGTAAGTCAGCGGAAGATAAACCAATAGTTACAGGAAAACGAATAGTTACATATGAGCAAACTATAAGCTAACTAATTAATTAGGTATTTGTCAATCAATGCATCATTTCACCGGCAGCAATTAGAAGAACTAAGCGTCAAGCAGGAAGCAGTATAGAGAAAAAATTCGAGCCTCTGATGTTGCTGAGCTAGGCATGCTTGAGCAAGGTAAATCATTTCATAATGATTAAATAAAGCAATAGAGATGACATTAATTAATGAATAAAAAATAGATTATAGTATTATGCAGAATTTAAATGTTGCAGATCAAATAAAGGGATATCGAGCAGTCCTATTCTAAAACAAAAGGAAGTACAACCTCAATATCTGTATGAATGCCGGAAACTATACTATTTTCAGGATGTTCACTCCTACAAATGTCGATGAAACAAATTATATAGAGCTGCAACCCAATAGACGTCCCATCACAAGTCATCCAAAGTTCAAACTCACTGAACCCACCACTACGACCAGAAGCCGTCGAAACCCCAATAAAGCATGCCATGATACAGTAAGAAAACTGTAAATATTCTGCGCAAAACAAACTTATATTATATTATGATATGAACAAAGACGATGTGATGTGAGCACGATTTCAGTTAAAGTAACCAGACGAAAAAACAAAGAATGTCGCCAGCGGCCTGCATTTCACAGCACTCCTCTCCACCCGTCCTCTAGCGCCACGTCCCTCCGCCACGCGAATGGCGGTAGCCAGAACAGTGCCAAGTAGCACTACCATCGCACACAACGCCATTGGCGCCACAGTTGCCCTAATTCCCCAGGCGGCCAACGCATCCTCCGAGTCATCCTCGTCTATTCCTCCTCCCCCAGTTGAGTCTGGTATCTGTGGTGCTCTTGCCCATCCGGTCGGCAGATCCAGCAGTGCACCCTTCCCTCCTCCATCGCCATTGCAACCTTGACGCAGCACGAGGTGTCCGTTGAGCAAGGGGTTAAAGAAACCCAGGAGTTTTAGTTCCATGTCGAATTTTGTTAGTGGGTATACAAATGAATAATGGCAATACTATCTAAGATTGAAAATTGAAGAATTCTTGCATGAAAAAACAACAGTTTAAAGTACAACAATATAGTTTATGCAGACTTGCTCGTCAGTAATTTGTTAAGAGCTTCATCGCAAAAAGAAAAGTAATTTGTTAAGAGCTCTTGGGTCTTCAGTTCCACACCTTTGAATTTTTACCACCAATGCAATCTAAAACAACGAACATTTGTAGAAACTTTGGATGCAACTGTTAGTGCCTGCAACACAGTAGATTCGTATAAGGGAGACCAATTAAGAGGAAAAAATATAAAACACTATGACTAATCCAGGCATGATGATTAGAGATTACGTTACACGGACGCACAAACCTTACAAAATTTGTTCAAATCTAAGCAATCAACGCATAAAATGAAAATCCAATAAAAACGAACCACACGAACAGAACAATTGAGCATGATACTACTACCTCTTTGGCTGTATGAAGGTCTGCACGGCGGAGCGGAGCGCGAGCAAGCGCACTGCGACCTTGGGTGCGAGGAGTCCAGGACCTTCTTTGGTTGTTGCTCCAGTGGGGTGTCGAGCTGATGTAGTCACTGTTGTGATTTCTTATCCACTGGTTGCCTGCTGCCTTGTCTCTGCCCGTGCGAAGAATCCTCTGTGTCAGAATCGAGCCTAGTTGTCTCCAATGTGAGCGGAGGTGAGGGTAGCCGGCCTTGGCTCCACCTCCACCATCTCTGGCTATTGCTCGGGTGGGGCTGCACCGTGGGTATGAGGGTGCGCAGAGGCCCGTGCGGGGCGGCGTCCTCCCTGGCGGCGGTGCTCATCGGCAGTGGTGGTCGGGATCTGACGCAGTGGCGGTCGGCGGACTGCGTCAGGGATGGCCCTTGCACATGGAGGCGGCGGTGGTATCTGGTGCTTGCGGCCGCGGTCGTCCCCGGCAGTTCTCAGCGGCGGCGCGGGCCATGGTGGCTGGGCGGCGGGTGTCGCCGGAGAGGAGGGGGCGGCCCAGCTGGGGCGGCCTCTCCTCTCGACTGCGGGGACAGCCTGGTCGCGCGAGCTCGGCGAAGCTCGCCAGGCTTCGGGCTGAGGCGGTGGGAATTCGGTCTCTCGGGGTGCAGGTGCCCGCTGGTGTTGACGGCGCGGCTGCAGCAGCGTTGCGGCGGAGCTGATGGGGCCGATCGGGCCTCGATCTGGGCCTGGCCGGCGGGCCGGGCCTGATCCGGGCTGGATCCAGCCCTAATTGGATCTGCTGCAGCGTCCGGTCGGCACTCACCGCTGGTGATGGAGGGACGTTCCCCTCCCCCCCGCCGTCGGGTGCCTCGGGGCCTGCTGGTCCGTGACACCTAACCGTCCCCCTCTCCGGTGATGCGTTGTGCCGTTGTTCGGAGCGTTGGCCAGAGCTCGAGGATGCCGGGGTGGCGGCCCCGGAAGGTGGACTGCGCGGCGGGCTCTTCGGCGAGCGTCGAGGCAGTGGTGGTGGCTTCTCCCCTCGGTCATGTGGATGGCGAGGAGAGGGTATCGGGCGGCTTTGGGGTTGGCGGCGCTTCGGCTTCGACAGCCCCCAGATCGTGTGCCGGAGGCCTGACTTGGGGACAACGGGCGTGGCGGAAGACGGGGAGCGATTCGAAGGTTTTTCCGGGCGAAAGCCCTGTGCTTCGGCACCATCGGCGGCGATGCCTGCGGGTACCGTTACCCTCCTGGGGGCGCCGATGCGGCTACCTCCCTCGCGACAGGGCTCCGGGTGAAAACCCTTGACCGTTGGTCTCGGTGGCGGCGGCGCGGTGTGTCGTTACCCTGTTGGGGGCGTCGTCGTGGAGCCCTGGCTCATCTCGGTCTTGGTTCATTGTCTCCGGTGGCAAGTTTAGGTTCTTCGCGGTTGTCTTGCTTATTTTGATCTGCTTTGTATAAGGGGTCTCCCCTCCACCTTGTATCTGTTTGGCCGATGTGGCTTTATTCTATAAAGCGGGGCGAAAGCCTATTTCGAGGAGGGTGCGCAGACATGGGAGATTGGCATGGCGAGGGCGGCTAGGGGAAGACAGTTGTCAACAATGTACCTGACACGATGGGCCCACAGGAGGTGGCCCTGGAAGAACGGCGTGCCCGCAAGGAGAGCACCCGCTACCCGTCACGCGACTGGGTCAAGCGTTGAGTTGGCAACGAGTGGTTGGTCCACAATATAAGGACCACGTCGACATCGACAACAGGTAGCGGCAGCGATTAGGAAGTGGCTTCGGCCTGCACTTGTGTTCAGAACTAGTCTGTATCTAGCTGGGCTATAATGCTACCGCGTATGCAAATTCAGATAATCAAGCTCGAATCTCTGTCATATTCCCTCTTAGTTCCTAGATCAGAAGAGCGCCCATAACAATTGGTATTCAGAGCCTCCAAAAACATTTCCCCACCACCGCCACGTATTCTCGTGCTGGAGACTCGATCTCGTCGTGCCGCCTAGCTTGTGTGCAGCGAATCATGGAGTCTCTGACGGCGGAAGGTCAGGCCATCTTCGACACCATCTCCTCCAACGCCGAGGCGAATCATGAGCGCCAGAAAAAGGAGATCAACGAACTGATTGTTTGGGCCGTCAATGCGGCGATGGACTCCACCGTACGGGCCAGCATCGACAAGGCGGTCGCCAACTTGCAGGTCTATGCTGACGGTGTCGAGTCCACGCTCCATCAGCACATCTCGGAGCTGAGGGAGCAGATAGGTCTCGCCAACCGCTCCGACGAACCGGAGTCATGCAAGGTGTCGGAGGGTGACGCGGAGATCGGTCCAGAGGGGCGCCGTTCTGCTTCAACTACACGGAGGCAGGCCGTGGGGGCTCCTGGCCCTTACATCCCGCCTCCGGCAAGAGGTATCCACAGTTCCTATAATCCGATTCAGGCACCTCGTAGTTTCGATGTTCATGAGGATGGTCGGGATTCGCCTCCGCGTGGGCGTCTCCCGCGGATCGATTTTCCTCACTTCGATGGCGCAATCCTCAACTCTGGAAGATTAGGTGTGAGGATTATTTCGAATTATATGATACATCACCGCGTCCCTGGGTGAAGCTAGCTTCTATGCAATTCACCGGTCCTGCTTCACACTGGCTCAATTCCATTAAATCACAGCTTCGCAAATTCACTTGGGCGGAGTTTTGTCAAGAGGTGATGATACGATTTGGGCGTAATCAGCACCAATCGTTGATTCGTCGTCTCTACAAATTAGTGCAAACTGGGTGTAGAGGAGTATGTCAAACAATTTTCTGAACTGATAGATCAATTAGCCGCATATGAAGATAGGCTTGATCCTTTGCATTATGTAACTCGATTTCTAGAAGGGCTCAAGCCATCACTTCGTATCTTAGTTGCAGTACAGCTTCCTCAAGATCTAGATACTGCGTATACCATTGCTTTGGTGCAGGAAGAGGTGGGCGATGCTTAATTCCCCAATAGCTGCCACCGATCGCAAGACCTTTGCTGCTTCAAGCCAAATGCCACGTGTTACTGATGATTGTGCTCCACATCGAACTCCTGACAGTAACAAGGTTCTCCCGGAGGACAAGTTGACTGCGTTGAAGAATTACGGAAGGGCCAAAGGCCTTTGCTTCGTCTACGGAGAACGTTGGGTTCGTGACCACAAGTGTCAGTCAACTGTCCAATTGCATGTTGTTCAGGAATTAGTGGATTTCTTTCAGCAATCTGTTGATGATGCAGCTGCCTCTAAGGATGGTGTTGTTGATATGGTGTTGAATATGATGCATCTGGATGATCTCAGTAAGTCTGAATCTAACCCTGAACAATCAATTGTGTTGAATTGTACAGTCCAAGGCAAGCATGTTGTGTTCCTGTTGGATTCTGGCAGTAACAACTCATTTCTGAATGCATCATTGGCTGATAATTTGTCTGGTCATCGATTGTTATCTTCTCCACGCCGGGTGAAGGTTGCTGGTGGTGGAATTCTGCACTGCACTAAGTATATTCCTCAGTGTCAGTGGTCTTGTGGTGAACAACAATTCTATTCTTCTTTTAAGATTCTACCCTTGTAGAATTATGACAGTATAGTGGGTATGGATTGGTTGGCAAGTCATAGTCCTCAAGTTATTGACTGGAATCAAAAATGGCTGGCGTTTCAACACCATGGTCAATGGATCTCTTTGCAAGGCAATGTACCAGCTGAATATGCGTGTACTTCCGTGGAAATTCATATGTTCCAGCAGTCATCTGTTCCCGAGGCACAGTTTCCACAGGAAATTAAACAGTTGTTGCAGTCCTTTTCGTCAATATTCTCTGAACCTGACGGATTACCACCTCGACGTGTTATGTCCCATTCAATTCCATTGATTGAGGGTGCCAGACCTGTCCAAATTCGACCTTATAGATTTGCTCCTGAGCTTAAGAATGAAATAGAGCGTCAGATATCCGACATGCTCAAGTCGGGTGTGATTCGCCCTAGTGCCAGTAACTTTGCTTCCCCGCTGATTATGGTGAAAAAGAAAGATCAAACATGGAGGCCTTGTGTCGATTACAGGCACCTTAATGCTCTGACGATCAAGAGTAAGTACCCTCTACCGGTCATCGATGAGCTATTGGATGAGTTACATGGCGCTTGCTGGTTCTCCAAGTTGGACCTGTGAGCCGGGTATCATCAGATACGATTGACCGAAGGGGATGAGCATAAAACAACATTCCACACTCACCATGGCCACTTCGAGTTCACTGTTATGGCGTTTGGATTAACCGGAGCCCAACTACATTCCAAGAAGAAATTAATCGTACACTGGCTCCGTTATTGCGCAAATATGCACTCGTTTTCTTTGATGATATATTGATTTACAGCAGTACATATACTGATCATCTAGTGCATCTGTAAGCAGTGTTGCAGTTGTTAGCAGATAATGATTGGAAAGTGCAGTTGTCAAAATGTGCATTTGCACAGCAGAGTGTCAATTATCTCGGGCATGTCATTTCAGAAAAATGAGTAGCTACTGATGAGACAAAGATAACAGTTATCAGTACTTGGCCTCCTCCTACTGATGTGAAGCAGTTGGGCAGTTTTCTAGGGCTAGCTGGTTACTATCGAAAATTTGTTCGTGGATATGGATCTATCAGTAAACCTTTGACAAATATTTTGCGCAAATATGTGCCTTTTGTGTGGACAACAGTAACTGAATTGGCATTTCAAACACTCAAGTCTGCCTTAATGACTACTCTAGTTTTGGCTTTACCTAATTTTAATCTCTAGTTCGTAGTGGAGACTGATGCCAGTGACTCTGGTATAGGTGTTGTGTTAATGCAGAATGATCATCCGTTGGCTTTTGTTAGTAAAGCACTTGGCCCTCGAACTCATGGTTTGTCCACTTATGAGAAGGAATATATGGCCATATTATTAGCTGTGGAACAATGGAGAGCTTACCTTCAGCATCAGGAGTTCTATTTCAAGATTGATCATGCTAGCTTGGCCCATCTAACAGATCAGCGAATGCACACCCCCTAGCAACACAAAGTAATGTCAAAACTCATGGGCATGCATTATCGTATTGTGTATAAGAAAGGTTCTGAGAACAAGGTAGCGGACGCTTTGTCTCGGCGCCCTCACCCTGATGTTGGGTTGTATGCAATCTCCAGCTGTCAGCCAATTTGGATTACAACCATTGTGGATGCTTATCAGCAAGATGCTTACGCAAGAGGATTACTGCAGCGTTTAGCCTTATCCACTATTGTTGACAACAAATTCACCCTCTATCAAGGGGTCATTCGCAAACAAGATCGCATTTGGTTACCATCTGATACTGCTCTACAGGAACAAATTGTTAGAGAATTTCATTCAATCCCAATGGGTGGACATTCAGGTATACCTGTGACACTGCGCAGAATAAAGCAGTTATTTGCCTGGAAGGGTATGGCTAAATCTGTGCAACAATATGTTAAAGCCTGCACTGTTTGTCAGCAGTCCAAGCCGGACAGAGCTAAATATCCAGGCTTACTACAACCTATTAAGGTACCTAATTCAGCATGGCAGGTGATCACAATGGATTTCATCGAAGGATTGCCGCGCTCGGGACGGTTTAACTGTATTCTTGTGGTGGTCGATAAATTCAGCAGGTTTGCGCATTTCATTCCATTGATACATCCATTCTCAGCAGCTATCGTGGCATCTGCATTTATGGAGACATTATACAAACTCCATGGTTCTCCGGAGCAGATCATATCAGACCGTGATCGCATCTTCAATAGTAACTCCTGGCGGAAACTGTTTGCTTCGACTGGTACGACTCTCAGTATGAGTTCTTCTTATCACCCGCAAACGGATGGACAATCGGAACGTGTTAATCAATGTTTGGAAGGCTATTTGTGCTGTTTTGCTCACTCTTGTCTGACAAAATGGATTCAGTGGCTAACCATGGCCGAATTCTGGTACAACACTAGCTTGCATTCAGCACTCGGTAAATCACCTTTTGAAGTGTTGTTTGCCAGGACTCCTCGCCATCTGGGAATTACACCTGCTAGCTTGTGTACTGTACTGGATTTGCAAGCTTGGCTAGAGGAACACCAATTGATGCAGGAACTCTTGCGCCAACACCTGGAGCGTGTTTGACTGCGAATGAAGCACCAAGCGGACAAGAAAAGAAGGGCAAGAAAAGAAGCGAGCGTTCCTTTACAGTGGGTGATTCAGTTTTCTTGAAGTTACAGCCGTATGTTCAATCGTCAGTTGCTCCTCGAGCCCACCACAAACTTCTTTTCAAGTATTATGGCCCCTATACAGTATTGGAATGCGTGGGCGAGGTGGCTTATCGATTGGATTTACCTGCAACAAGTCGTATTCACCCTGTGATCCATGTGTCACAACTGAAGAAAGCAGTTGGTTCCAATGTCCAGGTACAACAACGACTACCAGTTGGTTCCAATGTTCAGGTACAACAACGACTACCTTCTCCTATGGATATTCTGCAGGTACCTTCTCGCTTGTTGCAACGTCGTCTACGTCAGCAAGGACCTGTCATTGTCAGCCAAGTGCTGGTACAGTGGTCTGGGCAGCCAGAGTCACTAGCTACCTAGGAAGATCATGATGATTTGAAGCGGCGTTTTCCTGTGCACCAGCTTGGGGGCAAGCCGCCCGCAAGGAGAGCACCCGCTACCCGTCACGCGACTGGGTCAAGCGTTGAGTTGTCAACGAGTGGTTGGTCCACAATATAAGGACCACGTCAACAACAGGTAGCGTCGACAACAGGTAGCGGCGGCGATTAGGAAGTGGCTTCGGCCTGCACTTGTGTTCGGAACTAGTCTGTATCTAGCCGGGCTGTAATGCTACCGCGTATGTGAATTCAGATAATCAAGCTCGAATCTCTGTCATATTCCCTCTTAGTTCCTACTCCCTCGGTTTCAAAATATAAGATGTTTTAGCTTTGTGAAGGGAGTGTATCTAGACCCCTTTTAGTGTATAGATTCATCTAGGTTTGAAGCGAACCTAGACACTAAAAGAGATCTAGATACACTCTCTTCACAAAGCTAAAACATCCTATATTTTGAAATGGAGGGAGTAGATCAGAAGAGCGCCCATAACAACAGCTAGGGTACGGTCTGGCCTGGCATGGCGAATAAACGACCGAGATAACTTATATGCAATATCCGACGGCTGATAGCACTTGTAAGCTCAGGAGGCTGGGTCATGAACAGGCTTAAGCCATTGAATAATTTCGCCTTCCCGCCCGCACCACCCTGGTTTCCCGCCCGCCGTTCTCGGTCTCAAAGCCCAGATCCGCCGCCTCATCGCCTCATCTAAAACACCAATTCCCCATCTGATCGCCGAAACATTTGGCCATGCCGCCCACCACCCTTCTCCTCTGCCATGCACGAGCGCGTGTTCGTCCCCGTCCGCTAGTCGCCTCCGACTCCGCGCGACGCACACGCACGCGAAAGTCGCCGCTGGAGGACCCCGCGACTGCGCTGCCAGACGAATTGCTCCTTGAGGTTTTCCAGCGGTTGCCGCCCCCCACAGATACCATCTGCTGCGCTGCGGTCTGCCGTCGCTGGCGCCGCGTAATCTCCTCTGGCGCACACGCGGGCTGCCTCCCGACCCCGCCCCGCCACTTTGGCTTCTTCCGCAACTACCGCCCGTCCCCGCTGCCCCCGTTTGTCACCACCAATTCCGGCGTCGATCTCGATGTTGGAGGCCTCCTCCCTCGTGTGGTGTCTAAGCCCGGAGCCGACATCGTCGACGGCCGCGGCGGCTTACTCGTCCTGCGCGAGCGTAGCAAAAAATTCTGGGAGCTCAGTCTCGTCCTCTGCAGCCCGCTGCAGAGGTCGTACCGGTGGTTGCCGCCGGTGAATATCAGTGGGTACGACATGGCCTGTGCTGCTTTCGTTCCTCTTCAGGGCGCCGGGTTCCGCGTCGTTGTTGTGCTCTTCGGCCGCACTGTGGACTCGTGGCACCGCTACGTTGTTCTTGTCTACGACTCCGCTAGTGCATCCTCCCCCTGGAAGATGACCACCAGCTCGCGCCAACATGGAGAACAGAGTTACATTCCCCACGAAGGCCCGTCTGTTGTTGTCGGCGACGTCGTGTACAGCCTTCAAGACGAGCACATCATGGTTGTGAACACTACCATGATGACAATGTCTGTGTTGCCGGAACCGGTGGCCCATCATGACTGGCTGATTGACGGCAACCACTGGATCGGCAAGACAGAAGACGGTCGTCTGTGCTTCTTCGCGTTCGATTACTACAAGCCGCTTCTTGTGGAGAGGTGGGCTCTTGGTGCGGATAGCAAGTGGACTTGTCAGCAGCCATTGCGATTGCCACAGGACCTCCATGGGGTGAAGCTCACGACGAGATTTGGGGAAATCTCCTCTTTCGTCAAGCGTGTGAGCTTCGCTGGGTTCTGCGAGGGCAACAGGATGCTGTTCTTCGTCATGCATGATTGGGTGGTTTCTTTCGACATGGAGACGTTGGAGATGGAAAGGCTGTGGTGCTGCGATACCGATGAACCGCGGCGGCTTGGAGGGCTTAGTCAGGTGTATCCCTACGAGATGATGGTGTGGCCCCTGATGCTCAAAGATTTTGCCAATTGAGTCTTTGCTATCCGATCAAATGCAGTTTGTTGCTAAGTTCAGGTCTTATTATACAATCCTTGAGGAAGAAATAATCTTAGGTTCATGTAATGGTTTGATAGCAATACTGCATTTCCATGAGTAATCTTTAATCTGGACTGAGTTTTTTTTTTAAGAATGAGAATGATCTGGATCCATGTGGAACAGTATTTGCTAATTGTAACTAGTGATGTTCCCAATTGTTAGTTTCTCAACCTGACATTACTTTGAGCCTTGAGGTTGCAAACTTGGTTCCATTTCTTCAGCGAGCTGACTACCCACCTTCATTTTTTATCAGCAAATGGTAGCACAGACAAAGTGTTCTCAACAGACATTTGTGCAAACCTCTACTGGTATACTTCTATTCATCTGTTTATCATCTACGATATGACATGGTTGCGTATTGTTGATGGTCATCCCTTTGGGAGAGACTTGTTTGACTGCCTTGTTCAGGAACAAAAATTGATTATGAGTTTCTAAGTGATTCAGTTTGCTTGCTGTGCACTTGAGTTTCTTGTGCTGAAGTATTTTGGTAAGCTTGTGTTTGGTGAAATGAATCCTAGCTTGTTTACTCAAAGTGTGATAGATTTAGTATTTATGTCCCCGTTCTGTTTAATCTCAAGATCATTTTGGCACTGCTATCTTGTGCTACAGAATGAGGTGTGATCTTTCTTACCAATCATTCAACTGTAGTTAGTGTATCCAAAAATATTAGGGTAGAAGAATCAGTTTGAATAAAAATATGTTTCTATTTTTACTGCATCAGTTGTTGATGATTGCATCCTTGGTGTATCATGCAGTGGCGGCGCCAGGAATTGGCTGGTGGGTACTCCCACAGGCCAATTTTTTTTCAAAGCATACAAAAACAGGAGCAAACGCCTATAATTTTCTCAAAGCACAGAAAAACACAAACAAATGCATATATATAAGACATATGGCTATATTTTCAGTACGACAATAAATTCAGTAGGACTATAAGAATTATTCCAGTACAAATACTAAAGTGCATAAATCCATTGAAATCGAAGTATAACAACAAATTCTAATAGAAAGAGGTTGTACCTCTTACAATATAACTTTGCGGTTGACTTTTTGGAAGAGATTGATCACATCCTCATCCTTCACTTGATTGAATAATTCTCTCTCAACAAATATAACCATGCAATTGTTCAAGTAGTCATCACTCATCTTGTTTCTTAGCTTATTCTTCAGATAATCCATTGAGGAGAATACCCTTTCAACACTGGCAGTAGCTACTGGCAAAGTCAGTACCAACTTAAGAAGCTTGTAAACAATGAAATACTAGGCATGCATATTTGTCTCCACAAGCATAATTGAAAGCTCAACTATATTCTTCAAGCTTTTAAACCTTTCATCTCTGCGCACATGAGTAATATACATGTCTAGTTGCCATGGAAGTCTTGCCAATTCATCACTTGCGAAATCAGTAGCATAAAATTGTGAAGCAAGCTTGACCAACTTATTTTGATCATAAGCAGCAAATGAGCGAACAAGAGAGAATGCTGCCATGCAAGTAAGTAATTCCGTATTTACCTTATCAAATCTTCCATTTAGTTCTGAAAGTTGCCTATCAATGACACTCACAAACATATCAACATGAAAGCGATGGTAACTATCAGCACCATTAAAGAGATCACCTCTGCTAGGTCGCCCAACAGGATAGTAACACGCCTTCATATCAACAACTTTGATCTTGTGCTTTGTACAGAAAGATGTTATATTTTGAAGGAAACCGTCCCATCTAGGATCAGACCTCAAGCACCCCAAGTGAAATTTTGTATTATCAAGTAGCTCAATAGCATGAACAATATCTTGGTCTTTTGTTTGCAAAGCTCTGCTCAAGTCATCTGTGTATCCAAATATTTCTTGCAACAAGTGTGCCATGAAAACAAACTTAAATGACAAAATTGATGTCTCCACTGATAGAGTCGCTTGAGCCTCTGCACCATGGTACTCTTTTCCAATCTTCTTTAGGACTCTCTTTATTGCACCATATAGAGAGAGTACACGGTTCACTGTCCTGAAGTGAGAGCCCCAACGTGTATCACATGGCCTTCCCAAAACCATTTCCTGATTTTGCCCAGTCCATGGCAAGGACACGCAGGTGGTGCTCGGCCATGGCAAGGACACGCAGGTGGTGGATCGCGTGCAGCAGGATGGCAAGGACACGCTGCTGGTGGCACCCATGCAGCAGGTTGGCGAGGAAGTGCTGTCGGTGGCGCTCGTGCTGTAGAATCCTAGAGAGAGAGGGAGGGAGGGAGCTATGGATCAATCGGTGCTCATGTATATATTTCCTCTTGTATATATATAGTACAACAACCGGTGATCATGGAGATTCTGCTCTACGTGTAAAACAGAATGTGATTAGTGGCCTACCGCTATGGATCAAATCCTGACGACTAGGTCTTAGTTAGAGGTACAACAACGATCAGAAGACTAAGTTCTATTCGCCAACACGTGCATGATGCAGATGGCGGGGAGGTTCTGTCCGACGACGAACGGCATGGTGGTCGGTGTGATCGGCGCCGGCGAAAACAACATGTTGCAGGCCAACCATCTCTGCAGCATTTCTGCAGGCGCTCATGTGCATGTGCGAACGGCGTCTGTAGCATGGACTGGCAAGGGAAGCAAGATCTGCTGCAGTACCAGAAGAGCAGCAGCAGCGTGAGGAGCTCGGGAGGGTTTGGAGGACTGCCAAGGGCTTGCATGGTTCCTAGAGGTCATCGAGAAATCGGCCGGTGGCGTGGCCAGCCCGTATAGAAGAACAGAGGAGATGCAGCTAGCAACTCTGCTTTGCTGGTAAATTGGCCGCAGCCTCGTCGTCCTACAGGTCCGCCGGGATACACGACCCGCTGCTTACCTCGGGGATCAAAACCACTCACCAAAACAGCCATCAGCCTCTCTTACCGCCCGGAGGGGGTCAATTATCCGGTTTTGGATACTTAGGAGGGGTTAAGTGCTCCACTTGAAACTTGAGGGGGTTCTCCGGCCGAAACCTGATACTTGTGGGGGTGATTTAGACTTCTTTTCGTCGCTGGAGGCTAGGAACGAAACGAGCGAGCGAATGGCTCAGTCGTTGGCTGTGTCCATTGTTCCATGGGCTTGGGCAGTTGGGCCTAATAAAAAAATTTGGGCCGAAATGTATTGGTATGCCTGGGCATATAGGGGCATACCCCTGGCGCCGCCAATGGTATCATGTTACGACTCCCTAGTTGTTCATGTTGTAGTAAGAGCAAGTACAGTAAATCCTAGTCAGCTGGCTATAAGGTTTAGAATACTATTTTCTTACCTAGTTGGAAGAGAGAGAAGAAGAGTGGACTCTCATGCAAGAGCTAGCTCTAGCACGTGCTCCTAGACACTTTGAGAGAGTGAAGGGTGGGCCATATAGTACTAAAGTAGTATATTTTTGTAGCTCATTATTGTACATGCTAGCTCTAAGTTGGCTATAGATGATATGACACTTGGCTTATAGCCAGCAGCTGGCTATACTATTGTCCTTGCTCTAACTCTACCCACTGATTATGGCACAGTGATCAAAGCCAATTGCTCATAGTTTACACTGTGGAAATGAACTGAGTGCATAGAAGCAGTCGTACTTTTCATTTGATTGTTAAATTGCAAGAGGGCTTAGGCTGAAAAGTATCAAGGAAAAGAAATAAGTCTAGATCACCCCCAGGGTTTGGTCCTCTAACCCCCTACCAGACAAAATACCCCCCAGGACACAGACAACGGTTTTGACACCTGTTTTAAGCAACGCTGGATCCGGTTCCTTGCCACGTATACACGTGACCACCCGTAGCAATGGTTGCTGTCGGCTTGTCGCGTCCGCGGCGGTGTTGCTGGTGTTCGACGCCACCGTCGAGCGGGCGGTTGGCGCTCCTGGCATTCCTTGGACGAGGACGTCATGCCGGTGCCGTCGACGGACCTAGGCGGGGCCACACCTCTTGTTTGCCCCACCGCCACCGCCGTGCCCTTTGCTCCTTTGTGAGCGCCTCTCCACCGCAGGGACCTCGCGCAGAACACAATGGCAATCAGCAGGAGCAGCGCTACCACCACGGCACCCACGACGATGCCAGCGATTGCTGCGCCAGAGAGCTTCCCGTTCAATGCTCTTAAAACCGGAATTGTATTTCATTTTAGAATTGTTTCGGAAGATGGTCCAGCAGGCGTGTAAGGCCAAATGTGGTTACATTTTCTGCCATCTTGAATGCTTGCAGGTACATCTTAGTTTATTTTGCTAAAGTCTATTAGTGCTTCCCTGCAAAAAAAAAGTCTATTAGTGCTAATTTCATTCTGATTATTAGTAGTTTTGACTATAAGCTGTCTATGAGAGCTGAGTATGCAAACACCGTTTTGCTATAACCCCCTGTAATGCCAGTTTCGAAAGCTCTTCTTGCAAGGTCAGGTCGTCCCATCTTGCCGAGTGCACCAATAGCGGCGGTCAACAGCTTGCCTTTATCGACGCTTGCCATTGCCAACAAGGGGCATCACAGCGTGGAACACCTCGAGAGCACGGGGCGCAGACTTGTCACTGTCCCCGAGCTCCTGGAGGACATGGCAGTAATCATCAGGAGAAATCAGCTCTCCCCGGAAAGAGGACAGTGACACCCCAAGCGCGCGAGTGTCCTATGAGGCCACACGGAGCAGCTTGTCAACACAGCGGCCGCCAGCTGCCGAGAACGCGCGCCCGCCGCGGTGGTGCGGCCAACCATGATGCGGTCCAGCGCCTCTGCCGTCCACCGCAGTCATGGATTTCTCTTGTTTGCTCCGCCGTCCAGCGCCGACAGGGAGGGGAAGAACAGGCTGCAGACTTGAGGAACGCCAGGAGCGCCGATCGCTGCTCGCCGGCGGCTCCGCCGACGCGAGGAATGCGAGCGATGCGACGAACACCAGCAGCAACGCTGCGGACACGACGACAGCCATTACTCGTGGCAAGGAACCGGAGTCCAGCATGGCTTAAAACCGGTGTCAAAACTGGTGTCTGTGTCCTGGGGGTATTTTGTCGGGTTTTGGATAGTTAGGGGGGTAATTTGACCCATTTAATAGATAGGAGTGGTAAGTGGACGAAACCCAATACTTCTAGGGGTGATCTGGACTTCTTTCCAAGGAAAATAGGTTAAGGCATATGCAGCCAATCAGTCATGCTTGACCGATGTGGTCTTGTTAATTCGTTAAAGTCTCCCATGATAATCCATGGCAGGTTTTGGAGGGGTTTAAACCTAGCAAGCAGATCCCACATATGCTTCATGTCCTGCAGATGCAACTAGAGATATTAAACCTTGTTCAGTGTCTTTTCCATACCACGCCCATCTGCACCTGGGGGTCAGGGTGCTTCATCGCCTATTTATGCATTGATTTCAAGCGATGCCCTGCTCCCCACAGAGAATGAGTACAATTTTCTCTGGTCATGTTGTTATCACTTGCTTGTCTCCACTTTATCATGGATCATATTATTAGCATCCTGTACTAGACACGGAGTTGTATGCATATATGCTGTGTACACACTGTATTTTTTTTCCATATACGTGCTGTGCAGATTTTCATAAATCTTTTATATCCTTTTGTCAAAATGGAAGGGCGGCAACATGTGAATTCTGCGACTGATCTTCTATACGTTTGTTGGTATTATCCTTCTGAGAACAACTACCGATTCTTTGTTGCTGTCCTTCAGTTCCAAACAACAATATTAACATTTAGCTTCCGTGCTCTGTGGACGGGCACGGGCATGGCAATAAGCGTCTTGATGATCTAATGAGTAACTAAGTACTTACCGGGGGGAATTGTGTTTGACCTCAGGTAAAAATAATCTCTCTAGACACAAAATCTTGATGCATTGATAGAAAAAGAGGGTTATATACAAGCTCGGAAATAGGCTGACACCCTACTGTACAACGCCACAGTAGTATGCCCGTGGGTAGCACCAATCGGAGACCAGTCGCCCTGCATTAGCCCACGAGCAGGCCTTGAATCGGATCGTGCCCATCAGACCAGTGATGCTCAGGCGTGTGCTGTCGTGATGGATGCATTGCGGTGCTTCTAGATCCGCAATATGGATAGCATAACCAACAAAGAGGTACCCTTGCACAATGCGTGAGGGGTGGATCGAAGAGCACACACCTACCACCCCGCAAAACAAATTAGACAGACCCTGCGAAGCAGGCCCGATAGTGGTTGGGCCCAACGACAGCCACCAGCACCGTGTGTATTTAGCAATACTGTTGAGAGGGGTAGAAAAGACATCAGACGGTGAGGACACGACGCAAAGGCTCAATCTAACAGTCATAAATTGCTAATTATTGTGGTAAGGACTAGGACTTTCCTCTATTATACTTTTATAGATGAGGTCCTATTTCGCTATAAAAATAGACCTAATAAACAATTATAATGTATATACTTCCTCCGTTCCATAATTTTTTTTTGTACTTTTAGTTTAAAATTTGAACTAAAACCATGATAAAAATTATGGAATAAATTGCACCTCTTAGATGCATTTCAGATTGAAGAACTACTCTCTCTAGATGCAAAACCCCGTGGTAAAATTGTCTTAAAACTAGTTAAGAGGAAACATGTTTAGTTAAGAGGAATGGATTGCACGACCCCCACTCCCATAAGCCCAGGCCTGCTAAACACAACCCGATTACTCCAAGGCTTGTCCATGCACGTCACAGGCCACACTCTCCTTTTTGTGTTGTTCTATTCTATTGGATGACGACTGCATTTTGTTTTTGTTTCACACTGGTGTTGCCTCGTATGCGCTGTCGGGCAGGTGCTGTCGGAACCCGTCAGGATTGCAATCAGCACAACACCCGCCAGGCAATCCTACTTTTTTAATTTTAAGTGTTTTTCTTGAGAAAATCCTTTTCAACAGGAATAAGGAATAGGACAGAACTATCCGGTGGACGTTCTAGACATGACAAGATCTGACGGACTACTCCGACAACATCAGTCCGGACAACAACAAGGATTCTTGTCACATGTGCATGTGATGGTGGAATAATACTAATAATTGAATCAGTTTAAGCATAAGCACCAAAGGACATGAGAAAAATTGGAACGGTGGTGCATGTAGAATAGGTAACAAAAGAGATGACATCATTCTCATTTAATACAAGATTTAAAATTTTAAAAAGTTTTATAGACTAAGCCGTTTATCTGATTTAAGATTCGTTTTCACCGTTAGTCTTGTCGCAACAAGATCTTCGAAACTAGATCACATGTTGGTATGTTTTGGACCAAAAGTTATTCATCCGTAACACGTGAGTTATCCAATCCATAGTATATAAGTTATCCACCTAAAATATGTTGTGTGGAGATTTTTTTACATTGATACAGGTTACATAACTCGGTCGACATTCTGACAACCTACACGAGTAATGCCCCCGCGTGCGTGCTTTGATTAAATAATACGACCTTTTTTTATCCCAAAAGTTATTCACTAGTAACACGAGAGTTATTCAGGCTTTAACATATAAGTTAACCACCCAATAACATATAAGTTATCCATCGCTATAAAAAATTAATATAAAAGTTAATCTAGCGGTTCGGGCTACTTAACCTCGTGATGTATATGCCACTCAACCTCAAAAGACTACTGTATTAAACATCAACCATAATTTTTTAAAGGAACTAAATCTAAGTTTTTTTTTGCATACGATATAATAAATAAGTTCTTATACCTCACTCACCCACCATCCTAAGTCGTAGTGAACAAACGTAACGCGCAACCAGTAGTTTAGCGGTACGGCGATGAAGTCTCGGTACCCTGACACAAGACTCAATTAGACTAGCTTATAGCTCACATTTAATTAACTAAACTAAAATAGATAGGGCAACCGAGATTTATTCGACGAAAAAATACAAAAGTTACCAATACTAGAAATGCGAAAATATCTCCACTCAATCCGTTTATATGGTGGGTAATTTATATGTATCAGGATGGATAACTTAAGTACTTAGATATGGATAAGTCTCGTGTTAGGGGTGGGTAACACGACTTTGTTGCCCAAAAGTTATCCACCAGTAATATGAGAGTTATCCAGGCTTTAGCATGTAAGTTATCCACCAAATAACATGTAAGTTATCCATCACTATAAATTTTACCTATAGATAGAATATAAAAGTATTCTAGCCGTCCTGTTTCTTCGTCCGTCGCCGCTCTCGCGGCATCTGCTCACTCAACCTCGAAGGTTATCACAGACGGGCCCGGCTTCTTCACTGTCGTGACGTCTGGCGTCACTCAACCTCGAAAAGCTACCGCATTAAAATGTCAAGCATATTTTTTTAAGAAATTAAATCAAAATTTGTTTTGCATACGATATAATAATGGGGTTTGATGCCCTACCACCCACCACCCTCAGTCGTAGTGAACAAACGTATAGTCCAGTGGCTCGGCTTGCGACGGGCGATGAAGTAGGTACCGAGTCTTCATCGATCGTCGATGCTAACGGTAAAGTTTCGGTATCCTAGCACCTAGACTACCGCGATTCAATTAAACTTGCTCAAATATGTGAGAACGACTCTACCCAGCACGTTTATAGGGTGGGCAACTTATATGTTGCAGGGTTGATAACTTACGTATTATGACATGGATAACTCACGTGTAAGAGATGGATAACTTTTTGGTTCAAAAAAAATTTCATCGAAACATATCAACATGGGATCTAGTTTTAAAGATCTCGTCGCGCCTAGTCCAACGATGAAAACGGATCCTAAATCGAACAAACGATTTGATCTACAAGATATTTTAAATTTTAATTTAATCCTAAACTATTTGACTCTCCTGGCCAACGAGGACCGGTTTGAGATTAGAATTGCCCAAGGAATATGAAAGTGAACTAGGCCAACATGCAAATAGAGTGCAGCCCAGAACATAGTAATGGGCCGACCTCCCAATGTTTCGTAGCGCTTACGAAATGAGACCCTCCAAAACCTGTCGCTGCAATCTGGATTCTGGAAGAGTACCGCAAGACCGAAAAAGCCGCCGGCCCTAACCTTTCAGCACCTCGCCTCTCCAGTCTCCACCACACGGACTTGCCACCTTGACAGCGGCTCCTCTTTTATCGTTCACGGATGCGGCGACGGTAACCGCGGCGCTAGCCCCCAGCCGAGCTCCCACCAGAGCCCGCACTCAGGCTGTCCCTCGCTTCCCAGGCGCTGTGTCGCTGAGATGTCGCCGTACTCGGCCCCTAACCGCGGCCGCCGCCACGGGAGACTCGCTGTCGTCCGCCGCTTTCCACGGCGAGTGCTTCGTCGTGGGGGATAATATCGACACCGACCAGATCATCCCGGCCGAGCACCTGACCCTGGTGCCGTCCAAGCCCGACGAGTACCGCAAGCTCGGCTCCTTCGCATTCGTGGGCCTACCGACCGCGGCCTATCCCATCCCGTTTGTAGTCCCCGGCGAGGAGTCTTCCCGCTACGCCGTCATCATCGGCGGGGCCAACTTCGGATGCGGCTCCTCCCGTGAGCACGCGCCCGTCGCGCTCGGCGCCGCCGGCGCGCGCGCCGTCGTGGCAGAGGGCTACGCCCGTATCTTCTTCCGCAATTCCGTGGCTACCGGGGAGGTGTACCCTCTGGAGCTCGCGGACAGCGGTGCCAGCAAGGAGTGCAAGACAGGGGATGTGGTCACAGTGGACCTCGATAGCTCGGTCTTGATTAACCACACCTCCGGCAAGCAGTACAAGCTCAAGCCTATTGGTGACGCAGGGCCGGTTATTGAGGCTGGTGGGATCTTCGCTTATGCCCGGAAGACTGGAATGATTGCATCGAAATCTGCGTGAACGAAAAGTGAGTCTCCTTCTACTGCATATTAAGCTTCGAAGTTTCAATTTTGCTGATAAGATTTGGTAGTGTGCTTGTTGTGACTATGACACGAAGTAAAATTGGTACGCATCTGGATTATGCCTTTTTTTTTTTGCCTATGCGATTCGGTGAAACCTTTATCTTGAAGTGTGCCTCATTCAGTTGATTGTAAGCCGGTAATTAGACACCTTCTGTTGATAGGTTTGCCCATGTTTCTAGCTTAGTTGAATTGTGCGCTTGAGCCATGATCCAATCCTTGCCTATTGATTCTTAGAGTATAATTGCTGCACGTGTTGTCAATTATCTTTGCTGGATTCAATGTTGCTTGCCTATATTACCTGGGACCAGATATAGACAAGAATATATATCTTAGTAGTCAAAAGGGGAAGTTATTGAACATAGTTTTTAGCAACAAAGAGGGTCAATAACCGCAATTGTCAACCTAGGAAATTATTGAACATATATTTGAGTTAAAGCATATCTTAACTTTGTAACTTGTAAGGTTATTGATGTTTATAAACATTTGGTTTGAGACTGCAATTGCAATTGCTCTCATAAGCTGGTGATTCACAAATGAACCAATACTGCACTCCTTGATTTGAATTACACTATAATGGAGTAACTTACTTTAAAAGTACAACTTAAAGGTTGTTTGTGTGAAATCAATCAGTTTGAGCAGTACAAAGTTCCTTCCTTGCAACAGTTTTGTATAAGTATACAATCTCACCAGCTTTGTTTTGACCTAAACCATACCTAAATAACCAAACATTGGATCAAACATATTAGTGTGGACGTGATAGCTGTTTACATGATTGTAAAGCCAAAAAACCTGGCATTCGCCTCCCATAGTTAAATCTGCAGCCTCATCTGTAATCACGAGGTTGGCCTCTGTCTCAAGTTCGACTAGCAATAGAGACAAGGCCAGAAGCCTTCAATGTTAGTGATGCTTTTGGAGCCAACCCCCTTCCCCGGTTTTGCACTTTTTGATCTGAAATTGTGCATGCGTGCTCCGTGGCAGCGGCTCCAGAAAAAGGGTTGATTACCATAGATCTGGTTTTGGATGTAGTAATAGCCTTCTTTCTTAGAGAACTCACTTGGCTAACAAAATACTTGCCAGACAACAACGTAGAAAAAGGGTTGATTACCTTCGATTATGTTTCAGATGTAATAATAGTCGTCTTCCCTAGTGTTGAGGTCATGAGACTCGCATACCCTCGTGGGGGTAGAACGATGGGTGGCCCAGCACGAGGACTCGACATATGAGTGGGATGAGGGCGCCTCGTCAACTTGGAATACAAGATAAGCCAACATTACTTACCTGAAATCCTTGCGATATTATTGTATCCGACTCAGATCGGATCTAGATGTGTCTTCTTAGATGTGACTGACTTGGCTCCTTTTAATCATAATCTTTGGCCGTGTATATAAGGCGGGCAGGGGGCCTGAGTCGTATCAAAGGCCTTCACTTTCATACACCAATCTTCTACCTTGCAGTCCTGCAAGGAACATCACCACCATAGCACCCTTAGGACTCCCTCTTGAGATTGCATCTGAGCACAACGAATAGATCTAACCACAAACACGAGCAGGGTTTTATAGAACAATTGTTTCCCGGGCCTTGAACATGTAAAAAATCTGTGTCTGAGTGCTACCATCGGGATCTTCTAGTCGCATCACCCCCTATTCTGTAATATCGGTAAAATCGCCCGATAGTTGGCGCCCACCATGGGGCCTGATGAGTTTAGATATACAAGATCCCCAATGGCTTTATGTCGGGGTTTCTGCTTCCCGAGCTTCATCGCCGAGTCGTGGAGCCGTAGTTTGCCGCCACTCCTGGTCAAGCTTTCCGCTTCGGATCCCTAAACATCATCGTTGAGTCGTGGAGCCGCAGTTTGCCGCCCAAGTCAACAATGAAGTTCACGGATCCAAAATGGTAACATGTACAGGTTGATCTTGACACAAGCCATCAAGGATCTTGTAGATCTAAACCCACCGGCCCCACGGTGGGCGCCAACTGTCGAGGGATTTTACCAACAATAGAGAATAGGGGTCGATGCGCCTAGAAGAGCCCGATGTTAGCACTCAGATACAGATTTATATAGGTTCAGTCCCCGGGTAACAATTGTCCGGTAAAAACCCTACTCCTGTTTGAGGCTTGATCTATTCGTTATGCTGAGATTCGACCTAGAGAATGAGCCCCGAGGGCGTGCTATGTTGGTAGTGTTGCTTGCAGGAATGCAAGGTAGAAGATTGGTGTATGAAAGCGAAGGCTTCTTTGACTCGGCAGGTTTCCTTCCTGCCTTGTATTTAGGGTTACAAGGAGCCGAGGTATGTGCATGGCATGTGGCAGTTTAGTCCCACATTGCCAAGGGAGAAAGATGGGCAGATTATATGGCAAGAGAAGCTATGCTTTATCAACGCCCACACGTCTTGCGCTCGCTCAATCATTTGCATTTAACTATGCGTAACTTGTGATTTTGGTCCTTGTGATGTGCAACCATGGCAGTCGAATGGTTTATTCATCTTATCCATACCCATGTATATCTTACATACGGACCGAGGATAATGCAGTCATGTGTGGTTAGGAGGTTGTGAATGGTGATGATATCCCAGGCAGCGGCGGACCTTGAACAAAATCTCTAAAAAAAATCGGAACACCAAATCATATGGCAGCAACATGCTAGAATTTGCAGAATTTTCAGAAACATGTATAATTAGATTGATCTTGTCCACAAAATACATTTCTAACATCAATATATGTAAAAGCTACTCCAAAACAGCATAAACCATATTACTAGTACTACTTGACAATGGATTGTCAATGATCATAGACCCATGTTCAGGTTCAGGTACTGCTCCTGTTACATTGCTTTTTTCTAAGGGGCTGTTTATCCTTAACCATCGCCTTATCGCTGCAGATTTAAAAAACCATGTGAACAATAATTTCCATGACCTATTGACCTAGTTTGAACTTTCCCCAATAAGCCAGGACCCAGGAATAGCAAAATCAGAACCCAACATTACCTCAGGGGGAAGGGAGAGAAGCTTGCAGTGCAGCCTTCAGCAGTGGTCGGAGCTCAAAGGAGTACAGGAGTTACCAAGCTAGGTTGCACGCTCTAGGAACCTCCAATTCGCCTGCTGGCTGCTGCTCACCGCGCATGGCGCCGGTGACCAGTCTGAGATAAGCTCTGAGCGTGGAAGAGACGAGCCCCACCGGACCACTGGCCACCCGCGCCGCCCACAGGCCACCCTGACGACCCAATGGCGGTCGTCCAACCAGTCTAGTAGAGATTCGAGGTTTGAGGAAGAAGAGACGAGAAGATCAGAAGAATCTGCTCGTGTCTGTCTCTGGCTCAGTCGTCGACATGTACTAAGTGGGCCATATGGGCTGTAGGCGGAAATAGTATTAGAGGTAGTAGAAAATTTGCATTTTTGCTTGGGGTGCCATGGCCTAGGTTGGCCCCCGTGATTGTCCGCCAGTGATCCCAGCGGCAGTTCCTGGGATATAGGCAGTCCGTGGCATTGGAGTTATCGATACGAGGTCTACAAGTGGGAGACATCCCTCTCAACAGAACATTCTAAGGGAAACGTATCCCATAACAGTTCTGCGCTCGCTGCCGCGGATCCTCGTTTCTTGAAAGCAGTAGTATCCAGAATTTTCCGGCGATCGACGACTTGTAGTAGCTAGGGCAACAAAGTTTCTTGTAAGTGTTTTGAATGTCTGTTCGTCTTCTCCTTGACTATGTCTGATCACTGACTAAACAATATCTTCCTGGTCTATACGGCCGACTGCATTGCCCATCTATTAACCCACATCATCACCATATGGAATTTGTTCCCTTGGTCTGTTTTTCATGTGCGATCTGCTTGCCGTTAGGTGGATGTTGGAACTAGGGGTTTATCTTCATGATGCATGCAGTACTAGATAAATCTATATTATTGCTAGCTAGTGTATCTATTCACCCGCATCACCACCATATGGAATTTGTTCTCGCGGTCTGTTTTTCATGTGTGATCTGCTTGACGTTAGGTGGGTGTTGGAACTGGGGGTTTATCTTCATGATGCATGCAGTACTAGATAAATCTATATTATTCCTAGCTAGTGTATTTTTGTACTGTCAGAATTATTTTAACAGTAGGCCTTACATATTTTCCAATATTGTTGTACCATCATATGATGATAACGACTCGATGCTGAACTGTAAATGACAATTTCTTTCCTAAGACTAAGAATGTGTATCATATGTAAGTAGTGCTAACAATGTGACATTTATTTCCAGGTAAGCTTTATCTGCTGTCAGATTAGATGAGGCCTCTGCAGGTGGCAAGACTGGTTTATGAATAAGAGTCGGTGCACCTCTATGTCCGAATGTCCAGCAGTTGTGCTACTGCTCTTTCATAGGCTTGTACCAGCCATTGTGTGCGAAAACTAGGTTCCAGAGTACTGGGCTTTGTTGTATTGAATGAAATTTTACACCCATGTAATAGTTTTATTTGTTCCTGTTACCTTGTGGATGGGATTGAATAAAATCTTTGATGTCAACTTCTGTTTACAACTTTTATTTGTGCATGTTTATCAATTGCAGTGGCCGATTGTATTCTGTTGCTTTTGGTGTTTCTATTCAGCGAAGAAAAGGAGATTCACTTGGTTTCCTGCTCAGTGAAGTCATTGGTTTTTCTTTGGTTTATGGAGGAAGATGAGATTTAGCAGAGGAACGATTCATTGGGTGACCAACTCAAGAGCTAGGCTGCAGGCAGAGGTTCGTCTGCTGTCTGCATTATCTTCTGGTTCGTGAGCTGTCGTTCAGTGCCTTGGATACATTTGATTCAGGCTGTAAGCCCGTGCTGCACTGCACCACTAGAACATGTAGGCACGTGTTGCCGCCCGTTTATTAGGACAATAGATTTTTCATATTTGAAAGAAATAATTTATAGGAGTAAAACTCATACAACAATTGAAGTAAACACTGGCTAGCCATGAGCATGGCATCAACGGAATTGGATACCTCATTTTATCTTTACACAAACAAATCAGTGTAGTATAAATTACAATACCAGATAAAAGGTGCATGAACCAACACAATTAGAGCTAATGGTTCAGTGTAATACGAGGCTGCATAAAAATATGTTTTCAATGTTACGGTGATCCCGCGAGGGGGCATATGCTACAAAATCTGAGCAGTAGAAGATATTCTCGCGGGGGCACATGCTACGAAATCTGAACAGTAGAAGATATTCTCAGGAGACTCTAGCTTTTACGCCCTCAAGGCTAGCTTCCACCGATTCATAAAGCTTTTCTGTAATTTATCCAACCTACATAAACACGGATATATTTTTAACCCAGCCAAATGGATAACCGAAATAGAAAGAGCTATAAGATAATTAAATATGAAACATGCAGTTTGAATAAATGCAGACGCACATCCATTAATCTTTGAGAGCTTTCAGTGTTGGTTGCAGTTCAGCCTCCCCAATCAGACTGTTACCAGCAATGCTGAACACATAAAACACACAATAGTCCAATTAAGTATTTAAGTAAGATGTTAGTAGGTTGCATAATCACAGAGCTACAAATCTGGCAATTACCGTAACTCTCCTTGATTTGCATGACTACATAGGTGGCAACCTAACTAATGCTGCAATTCCTAAAAACAACTAAGCAAACTAAAGTGGCAAAAAAAGCAAAGATTAGAGCATTTTATTGTTCTATTTGACCCGGTACATACAACATCAATCGTAACAGATAGTATGGGATTCCATAGCATGTTTAACTGTTCATATTGATCAAATTATCTAACTATATGCAATTTAAAATAATGGAGATGATATGCATGACATGGGTCGGCATTGCAGGGATGTTCATTTCTTCTGAATTCTCTGTCTTTCTCTCTATCTTGGTCTTCCCTCCTCTGCCCAGTCTGTTCCACAATCAGCAGGTTTGCTCTTGCTCTTTCCTTTGGCCTAGCTTGTTCAGCAATAGTCGGCTTTGGTCTGAACCTAGCTTGCTTGATACCGCTTCTTGTAAAACAACGAAATTCAGCCTAAAAAATTTGAGTCTGGACCTTGCGAGAGTGTCGCTGTTTTTTGTGCAGAGAAACAGGTATAGCTGAAAAAATTGGAGGTTTCTCTTCACTAACAATAACTACATTAGATTCTTCAAAAGAGAGAGAGAGATCGTGCCTCCGAAAGCCCTTGGGAAACAAACTTTCTCCTAGTTCCTGGCTTTTTTAGATTCTCTGACAGAGACAACTGAAAACCTTTCTCACAACCGAACGCAATGGACCATGTCCTCTTAGGCATCTAGGTCAAGCAATGCCAAAACATTGTAAGCAGACATATACTTTGAAGGAAATCGATGAGAAAATCAAAAACTGACCTGGGTGGCAGCCATTGCAAATACTGAGGTGAAGAATTCCACGGCCAATTAAATTAGACCAAATTCCAAGATTCAACTTAATCAAAAGACTTGAACCAGGATGAACACAAACTGCAATAGTATGGATTTCTGATTTTAGGAACGGTGACTATTGGAATGTTGAGAAAATGGGAATTTCGCAGTAGAGACTGTCAATCTACCAGAACAACACTGGACACGTAAGTTGGGCTCGAGTAGAAGTAGTCTAGAGAGAATTCATTCAACATATTTTATAGGGCAGCAGAGGCAGCATAGTAGCGTACCAGCATCACTCGCCACCGGCGATTCGCTCATTATGGCCGCAATTGTTTGCAGGAACTGAAAATTAAACTCAAGCCATCAATATCATTCACTACCGACGCATCGGGTCATCACCATCAATGACGAGGGGAGGCGTGTCCCGTGCTGCATCATATCCCCTCTCCCCCGATCCATCGTGCGGAATATTTTTTTCCATCCATCGCTTTCCTGTTTGCTCAGTGTGGCCATATCAGCATTTCTTGCTTGGTGGACTTAGTGCAGACAGACTCTAGTTCACGCGCATCAGTGGGCTTTGGCCCAGTTAATCAGAATGGGCTAATTTGATCTCCAGAGTAGCTGCTCCTAGGGACTTTTGGCCCACCGCGGAAATTACTGAATATCTGACGATTAGAAAGGCAGTGTGATCCGACGGCCAAGAATGTCTAAGTCGTGACATCCCTCCTCTTTGGCTCAGTTATAATGTCCCTAACGAGGAAGAAGAGATCGAGGTCCCGTTGGGGCTGGAGGTGCGGATCAGCGACGGTGGTTCCTAGTCTAGAATAGATAGGAGGGCTTAGAAATAAGGAAGAAGGCTTGGTCACCGGCTCTCTCTCTACCAACACAGTGGGCGGCAACAACAAAGCGGCGCCTAGGTTTCACCCAAAACAGATCGGACGAGAAAAGTGGGCTTGCTGTCGAGAGGTGGGCGCCACTGGTCGCATGCTTGTTGATGCACACACAGCCGTATCGCAGCCATCCATTCAAGATCGAACGAGAAGGCTCCGATATGTTTGGCAGAGTAGCATCCCTCGAGACATTCGGGAAGCGACCCGCGGGGAAGAAAATACGCATCGGACGGTGAAAAAACGACCAAAACTTTTGATCAGATGGTAAATATCTCTCATGGCCTGAGAGACCTCCGAGTTGGCTCGGTTATAATATTTCTAATTACAATTTCTCTTGTCACTGGTAATTTGGTTATACCTTAAAGAAAGACGACAAATAAACTCCAAATTGCACTGAACATTCTGAGCAATGTAACTTTAAGCACGATATGATTGCTGATTTGCAGATTAAAATTGGGGCACTACTACGCGTGATAAAAGTTTCCGATCCCCCTTGGACAGGTTGACATGTGTCCCTGATAAAGTATCTTAATCCCGCTTTTGCTACATAACTTCCCGTTTTTGCTACAAATTATCCCGCTTTTGCTACATGTAGCAAAAAAAAAATGGTCCGCCTACGAAAAAAAAAAAGACAGATCTCACCGGAGTTTCGCTGGAGACCTCGCCGGACACCGTGTAGCAAAAAAAATTGTCCTAATGTAGCAAAACCGACTTCGCCGGAGACTTTCGCCGGAGAACCTCGCCGAAGATATCGTAGCAAAAAATTTAACCTGTTGTAGCAGAACCACGAAACAGTTGTAGCAAAAAAATTAAGCAAATGTAGCAAAAACCAGACCTCGTCGGAGATCTTGTCGGAGACTTTCGCCGGGAGACCTCGTTGGAGATATTGTAGCAGAAACTTTGCGTTATTGTAGCAAAACTAGAAAAGAGATGAAGCAAAAAAAGTTCAACATATGTAACAAAAAAGGCTTCGCCGGAGACTTTCACCGGGTAGCAAACCCAACGCCCACTTGTAGCACTATCACAACCACTGGTAGCAAAACTCGACGCCGCTTGTAGCACCGCCACCATTCACATGTAGCACAGTCGTCGACTGCATGTAGCATATCTCGACACTGTACGTAACATCGTCGGTGGCCTTGGGTAGCAACACACTATCACATCTTCACACCACGAGCTGGGAACCTGAGGTAATACTGCTCAGTAGCAGAGATGAGGGGTGCTAGGCTTGGTGTGGACACATGGGAGGGCTTGCGGCGCAAGGAGACGAGGTGCGCGACGAGCTTGCAGGAAAAGGACAAAGGAGCTCGAGCCCGCTCGGCCGGCGAGGTGGAGGTCACCTACGGGCGGCACTGAGGCGGCAACATAGACAGGGGCGCCGACGAGCTTGTGGCTGCGGCAGGTCACAGCGTCCTCCACTTGTAGGGCCGCGAACTCCGGCCGACAACGAGCAAGGAAACGGAAGCGCACAGCGCAGGACGGGCTGTGGCGGCGCGTCGCGCAACGACGGCAGAGGCTTGCGCGCAGGACGGGCTGCGGCGCCGTGACATATCGGCGATGGAAGCGGCGCGGCGCATCTGCGACAGAGCGCGCAGGCCTCAAAGTCTGGCGGCGGAGCGACGAACTGTTCGGGTTGGAAAAAGAAGAGGATAAGGAACGGCGGGTCACGTTGGAACCGAACGTGCCCAGCGTGCCCCAGCGACGACCCGGAGGATGGCAACATGCCATCCCCGGGGGGCAGGGTATCATTTCCCTTAAAATTGTGTCTTAGAGAGAAGAGATAGGAAATATAGTTCTACTTACCATTTCAGTGTGGATTACCAATTTCACTGGCTTCGGCCGCACCTCCCTCTGATCCATATTAATATTCTCAGATTTGTTTAGATTCGAATGCATCTTGTCAAGTTTTAGTAGATATATCTGAATCTAGAAAAAATTGAGAACATTAATTTGGATCGGAAGTAATATAAGATGTTATTATAATCATACATATTGGTTGTATATATTATGGGCGGGGTACTTTATTTATTAATAAATCTAGATTGTTGTTGAATAGGTAGTCATGACAATATGAATTTAACCGTACATACCGTTAACTAGAGGTACTATCTCCGTCTTAAAATGGATGTCTCTGATTTGCAAAATTTAAATAAATCTGGATACTTTTTACTATATAGATTCATCTAAATTTTGACAAACCTCCGACATCTATTTCGAGACGGAGGAAATACGTATGGAAACATATTTCTGGCAGATGGCGCTGGAGTCACAAGAACAAAACCAAAGATTTAGCTGTTCTTTTCCTCCGGTGATCTCTCTGATGTGACGATGTCCAGTGTGGACACGGCAACGAGCCAACAAGCTATCCGGTTCATGCTGTCCTTTAGTGCATGACACTCGCAGCTTCGGCACAACTGAAGCTCAGGCACGTTCGTCGTCCCGGTGACGCCGACGGCTCTGGGCCATCTGCTGTTGCGTCTCGTCTCCGCGCACCGCCCGAGCCAAGCACATCTCTTTCAGGACCCGCGTCACAGCGAGGTCTACCTGCATTTGACGAGCGGCGCCGCGGAGCCGGTTGACAAAATCGCTCGGGGTCCGCCGCCCCCACCTGACACCTGTTCGCTCACTCGCGTCCCGGCAGAGCGGCGTACAACGACCGCGGCGCGTGGTCGGCGCGATCTACAGCCGAACCCGTCTCCGCTCCACGGCCAGATCGCGAGAACTGAACCGAGACAAAGCGGGAGGGAGGCTTCCCGGAGGATCGAGCGGAGCGGCTGTGTGTGTACACTGTACAGGGTTGACCGCAGGCTCGGGTGCTGCCATCAATGGGCTCGCACGGAGCTGTCGCCTCTCCGCGCCGACGGAAAACGATCGATCGCCTCACGTACGTCCTGCTACTGCTTGTATCCACATCAAGAATTGAGGCGGGTGGTACCTGGTACGCATAGTATCCGTTACTCCTCTTTCGAGTGCCACCTAGCTCACGACTTCCAAGCTGCCAGCCAGCAGGCCTCTGACTTTGACGGTCTGTCCTGTCGCGTTGCCCTCGCTGCGTGTTTCCGACCGTCGATGTTGTTCTCGGGATGCCGACGCTGTTTCTCTTTCCCATCTCTTGTGTCTGAAGAGAGCTCCACCAGTCCGCATGGCACCACCACATTTACCAGCCGCAAGTCTCACGCCCCCCGTAAGTTTTTTCCTTCCAGTCCCGCTCTTATTTATCATGACAGGGAGTCAGGGACTGTTACATATGCCACACAGACTCATGTGTAGTATACGTACAACTGTGCAAGAAACCTGTAGCAGGACAGCTCTGCCAATCATGCAAACAGCTCGTCGTCCCAAGGCGAGAGCGACACGACTTGAAGTGAGGCACGTTTAAGTCAAACTCCCGCTCCTCCTCTTCTGTACGGGCAGGGGTCGTCGATCGGCCCGTCCCTGCACTCATCCCTGTTGACATCGTCCACTGCCTGGCCTGCCCATGATCATCAGCTCCAGTCAGATGTCAACCCTTGAACCATTCGCCACAAGGCATTTAATTGCGCCACACAGCAGGATCAAACCCAAACGCAAATAGTAGATCATCCAGCTGGACATTGTGTTTTCTGGGCGCTCAACTTACTGAACTGTAGCCACATTCTGCCCGCCACCTGTTGTTCTTCCTAGCACTGTTGCTCCGTCATCGATTGTCTCCTGCCTTCCATATCCAGCCTCGAGCTGCCAACGGCCAACAGATTCACCAACAAGATCTCTTGACCTTTTTACGCAACCAGTCCGAGCGTGTCCTAATCGGTCTGCACGGATGCACGAAACGTGCGCAGCGGACGACCCATCCGGACTAAGTCAGGCTCGACCGACTCATCCGTGACCCAAATCTGATGTCCGGATGGGTCTGTCCGGCCATACGCGAACGCTAGCCTGTAGCAGACTGGTCCAGTTGCAGCCACGCAATGGACCTTCTTCTCTCTCCTCTCTCTTGGGCTGCCTGTTCGATTTTGTCCGTTTGGGTCACCCTGCTGGGCACGACTGGCTGGATAGACCGGACCACGATCCCAAAGTGACCACGGCTCGATCCAAACGGAAAAATCGGACTGTTTGTGTGGTCCGTTTGGATCTGCCCGGTGAAGATGCCCTAAGGAAGCCGGTATGCAGGCAGGCGTACGTATTGAGTGTAGGTTAGCACTCCGATCCTTGTCGCTTTGACCCGGACGATGTAGCCTGCGCTGCGTAGGGTTTGTTTTACTCGAGAATTTGCTAGCTTGCCTATGATCGACGTTAACCGAAACAAAGAAACTTGATGTCGAAGTGAAGCTACTTCCGTAGGATCGTTGCACCTAATTCGTGTGTTCATTATGCATTGCAGTTACACTCGAAGCTGACTTTTGCCTTGATAAATCGTACCAGTATGAACATTCAAACCCACAAGTTTTTTTTCTCCAAAATGGAGGTGATGCCCGGTCTATGCATCAAAATGATGCATACAACGTTTTTTATTTATTATTCAACAAAATCGTATAAAGAGAATACATAGATCAATCTGAAGCCATCTATCTAACGACAACGGTCACAACTCCTACAACCTTGATGAAGGGTGAAAGGGTAATTGCCCCTATGTGTGGTTTTGGTGATTAATAACAATTTTTTATTGAGTTTTATATGAAGAAATATTCCATAGGTCATGCTTGTAGTCCATGTGTTGGATTCAAGTATGAATGCCATGAAGATAAAGATATATCTTGAGTATTGGCATCAAGATCATCGAGTTAAAGAGAAGAATATGATATGATCAAGATCTTGAGAGTGTGATCTTAATAGAAGAATTCAAATTATGGCTCTAAGTTGGTGTCATGATAGCCTCATTAGTTGAGCTATGGTTGACTAAGATTTAAAGCATGTAATCAAATGAAGAATTCCTTATGTACCTCAAGATATTGAGATGGAGCATGAGAAGATACATGGTTGACCAATACAAAGAGTGAAGATTAGATTCAAGTTTGGTCAACACGTGAAGCATAAACAATGTACCACATGTCTAGTGGTATGTTAAGCTTGTCAATTATGCTTCATGAACTAATCCATTATATATGTGTATTTGTGTTATCTATATTGGTTAGGTATCTTTCCATGGACATGCTTCAAAAGTGAAGATCTCATATAGCCCATGAGAGGATGACATCAAGTGGTGATCGTCATCAAGTTTGAGAAGGGAAAGTTCAAGATAAAGCATCTCGAGAAGATCATTTGCTTGAAGCTTTCCGTCCATATTGGTGATAATGGATTTGTGAAGACATGTCCTAATGATGCTATCCCATAGTGGTGTCTGGGGGAGCAAATTATGAGTATTCACGAAGCAACAATGATCAAGTGATGCATTACGGCTTGGATGGAGCTTAAAGCATTGTCATCAAGATCAAGTAGGATGTGCAAGGAAAATGTATGACCTTGCTAGGTTTTCCTTTTACTGGTCTCAAGGTGGTTGTTGGGAGACCGGGTTACAGGATAGATAGCCGCACTATCAAGAGGGGCTTTTGGTTGGATAACTTGATCACATCGTTGTAGGGATCTCAATCCTTTGCATACTTTGCATCTTCCTATTTTGTTGATTCTTGGTTTTTCTCCATGTGAGGTTTTTGAGCTTGTTGCTAGATCTTCAACAAGCCCAATTTATCGAAAATGGAATTTGTATGCATCTTCTATGGTGTTTTCGAGTTTGAGGGTTTTATCGGTTCTTCTTATAAGGAAGCTTTATACCTTTCTTCATTTGGTTATATCCTCCTTTGTTGGACTATGATGGTTTTATGCACCATCTTGTAGAGCTTGTTGTCCTCATCAAAACAATCCCAAGATCATCGAAATCGTAGTCCGGATGCAAATGTTATTGTGTTTCTCGTGAAGTCTGTTTCATCCCGGTTGTGGATCCGGTCCAACCGACTCTCACACCGGACGGTCCGGTGCCAGCACCGGTAGACCGGCTCTGAAACCTGGTTTTCCGGTTTTTGTGACCGAGTCTATTCTGTGTTGGTAAACATAGCTATTCCGGTTTGTAGGCCGGTGCACCGGCCTGGGAACCGAGTTTCCCGGTCCCGGGGCCAGTCCAACCGACTTTTAAATCGAGTTTTCATAGAAATCCTCCCAACGGCCATATTTGCTTTCCCCTATATAAGGGGTTCTTCCCCCAAAGTTTTTGGGTGTTCTTGACCACGAATTTGACCTCCATTGTTGAACCTCTTGAGCTTGCTTCCTCTCCCTTCCCTCCTATAATTCTTGCATCTTTTTGAGGGCTTTGGAAGAGGAGATCTAGATCTACAATCCCCACCAATCAATTCCTCCTCTAAGTGAAGGGAACCCATTAGATCTAGATCTTGAAGTCATTGGTTAACTTCCACCATTGTTCTTCCTCTCGAATTCCTCCCTAGCACTTGTTGCTTTGGTGGGAGTTGAGAGTGAAGGATTTGAGCACCCTTGGTGTTCTTGCTTTGCATTCTTGCATAAGTGTTGAGCTATCCATTACGATTTGTTCAAGTGAGAGACCATGAGCTTGTTGCTCTTGGAGGGTGACCTCCTAGTTGGCTTAGCGATTGTTTCCACGGTGTGCTCTTCGTGGAAGATTGTGAAGAGACCCGGGCTTCTCCTTCGTGGAGCTTGTGAAGTGGTTGTGGAGCTTGCCATCTCCGGAGTGGAGGAAAATCTAGCCATAAGGAAAGGGCCTATTCCTTTGTGGGATAGACTCAGAGAAGAAGGTGAGCCTTCGTGGCCTTGGGAAATCCTTCGTGGAATCCCACACCTCTCCAACGTGATGTACCTTATTCTAAGGGAACACATGTAAACACCCGGATTTTTAAGTCCAGATGCCTGTTATGCCGTACATTGCAATCCCAGGATTACCATTTTTGCGAGACATAACAGAATTAGTAGCACAGTACATCATCCATTACAGACCTTAATAGTCTTACAAATAGTTGATATCATGATCAAGTCTTAATACATATCAAGCAGCGGAAATAAACATAGTAGACTCCATCTTCATTGTCACAGGCAATGCTGACGATGGGAGACGATCCTAGTTATCATAAACCTCCTGCTGTCTGTCTTCGAGATAGTCCTCTTCATAGTCTGGCCATGGGAATAGCCAGGGACAAAGCCATGAGTACTCTTAAAGTACTCGCAAACTATCATTAACACAAGTAAGGTAATACTAGTAGGAATCCTAAGCTCTAGTCTTGTTTGCAATAGGCCAATTTTATTTCAGAAGTACTTAATAGTAAAGACCTATTTTAGTTCTCTAGATTACTCAAGTGGGAACCTGGTTTTCATGTCCACAACCCTGTTGTGGTCAAGTCAAAGTCATATTTCAAGTCACAAGTCATTTTGAAAACATCTGACAACGGAATAGTATGGCCACTCCAACTGTCCATGATCGCGGACGCGGCTATTCGAATAGTTTGACACTCTATAGAGGTGGTACATTTTCACCACAAAATTCGATACACCCATCATGGATAACCCTGAATCATCATACTTGATATGCGGATAATCAATCCTAACCTTTCAATTACACACCCTAGTATAGGCACCTCCCCTATGAGCTTGGCCTCTCAGCCATGGCCATCTGCCATCCCGGGAACTGCACAGGTGGACATTCATTTTCACGAGGTAGCCGCATCTTAACCTCTTTCCGCAAGGGAATCACTACTAAGACATATAAACTTCCAGTTAAGCCCTACCGAAATCAGGTATTGTGGTTGTACGGTAAAAGTTGGAATGGTATCGCATCCAAACCCAACCATCCGTTTTTATCAAAGTCAAGGCACATGCCTCATTCTGTTTCTTCTTCCCATCATTGTGTTTCATAGCCCATGTCAAAACATTTCAATAGAATGACTCATCATTCCAAGGTTTTCATAATCATTTGCTCCAAGTGCTCCCATCTAAAGTGATCCATATTATTTTAGCACTAGCAACTATCAATGAGGGTATCACCATTGAGGGGTGCTAATCAAGTGTAACTACCCAAGCCTATTTCTATGCTCTTGATGGCATCTATCTTATTTCTACCACTAATCACCATTAAATAACCATTTAAGAAACTTGATAAAAGGGTAAAAGAATAAAGCTTGTAAGTAAAACTGGGAATTGGTAAAGTTGCATATAAATAGTATGCATAGGGTATCTGCACAAGTCAGCTTGCATAGTTGGCTTGCCTTGGTTGGTGCGGTTGTTGAAGTTCTCTTCTTCTTCGTAGTACTCCTCCTCTTCGTAGCCCGGGTCAGTACTAGCGTATATAAATAAATGCGAGGTACACAATCACCAAACAATACTTAACTATTTCTATTTTGCACACAAGGGCTCACACTAGATGATCTAGCATCATCTCAATCACCACATACAATATTGACATATTCTTATTTATCTTATTTTGGAAATGCAATTTCTACTCATTGAAAAATACTCAAGATTTAATATTCTCCTATTAAAATATGGGATCATGTTGACACATGTCATCACCACATATTCCAATACTTGGGAATGTGATTTAAAGGGGTTGGCATATATTACAAAGTTTAATATTGCTATTTAATAATATTAAAGTGACTAGAAATGCCTATATAGCATTCTTTTATTACTAGTCCATGATTACTACATGTAAAACTAAATCCTTTTACATATTAAGATAGAGCATGGCAAATGTGATTTTTGAGAGTTGGAATTAACTCAAAAGCATTTATGGTAGATTTTAGAAAAATGTTTGAAATTGGAAAAGTCTCTGTCTTGTTATTTTTACTATGGGTGATCTATAATTTCAAACTGTTTGAATCCAATGGGAGTGTGTAGAGATTTTCAATACCTTTATAAAAAATTGGAATCATGCAATTTGGTAAAGTAAATCTTTCTGAATTCAATTTTGAAGTCACTAACATAATAGAGTCTTGAATTAAATCAAAATCTATATTTGAATCTCTGGGCTAAGCGTGGGAATGCTAATGGGCCGGCCCAGCTATGCGGCGCGCGCGCAGCGGGCTGCACTCAGGCTGGTCCCATGCGTCAGTGGCTGTTCTAAGCGAAACAGTATGGGCAAATCTGAGCCACACGATTAGAGCGCGATCGACGGCTGAGCGTCATCGTCTCCGTCGCACTGAGCGCGCGAGTTTCTAACCCTAGCGCTATGGTGGGGGTCATCGGGGGCTTACCAGGGCTCCATCTAGGTCTGGTGATGGGGGCGAACGAACTGGTAGACGACGGCGAGTCGAATGGTGGCCGCGTCAGCTCCTAGGAAGGCTCCAATCAACGATTCCATTCCATTACAGCAGCGGCAGGCTCCGGTGAAATTCTGGCGATGTGTTGCTCGCCTTGCTCCGAGGAAGGGTCAGGGGGTTTCTGGGGGAGAGGTGAGTCGAGTGGTGTGCATTTGGAGGCAGGGGAAGGGTCTATTTATACCCAGCGAGAGGCACAGTGCGGCATGGCTCAGGCTCATCGCCGACATTGCTTGATACGTCCATTTTGCATTACTATTCTATATCATAATTTGCTATTATTCAATGATATATTTCATATTAAGGGATGATACTTATGTTATTTCATCTGTTTTTGCATGGTTGATGACTTTTGGAGCATGGACCACTGCAGTCAGGATTCTGATGGAAAAGGTGCTGTTTGGAGGCAAAATTCGCGAAGATCAGAAAATCCGGGAAAATACATGGAAAATCCTATTTTTCTAGAAGATGAAGGAAGCCAAAAGGGGAGGCTGAGATGGGCCACAGGGGGACCACACCACCCCCTGGCGCAGGCCAGCCTAGGCCGCACAACCAGGTGGTGTGGCTGCCCTGGTCCACCCCTGGCTCTCCCCTCTAGCGTATATTATCCTCCCGAAACCCTAAGACTCAGGGAGCGACCACAGAAAGATTCCTCCGCCTCTGCGGGGCGGAAAACACCGAGAGAGAAAGATCTCTCTGGCATGTAATTCTCTGGGGAATTCCTTCCTGAGAGGGAGATCGTCACCATCAACACCACCATCAAGCTGGACTTCATCGGGATCATCATCATCATCATCACCATCATCTCCACCAGCACCATCATCATCACCTCCATACCTCTATAACAATTGGATTGAATCTTGCATAGTTCTTAGGGGAAACTTTCCCAGTGTTGATTACTCCTTGTAGTTGATGCTATTGAGTGAACCATTGAATTATCATTTATGTTCAGATTGTTACACATCATTATTTCATCTCTGATCATGATCCATATGATGTCTTGTGAGTAGTTCGTTTTGTTCTTGAGGACATGGGAGAAGTCATGTTGTTAGTAGTGGAATTATGTTGAGAAAGATTCAATGGTTTGATATTTAAGTTGTGGTGTACTTCTTCTAGTGGTGTCATGTGAACGTCGACTACATGACACTTCACCTATATGGGCCTAGGGGAATGCATTATGTATTTGGCTACTAATCGTAGGGGTTGCCGGAGTGACAGAAACCTGAACCTCCGTTAGGAAACCATTGCACAAGGGACGTTAGGGTCTTAGAGTTTAAAGTCATGGTTAGGTTTCTACCTTAATTACTTTCTTGTACTTGCGGATGCTTGCAAGGTGTATAATCACAAGTATGTATTAGTCCTAGGAAGGTCGGTACATTAGCACAGGTTCACCCACACAACACTTAGCAAACTAAAGAAGATTAATCAACCATATGAAGCGAAAGCACTTGACGATATTCCCATGTGTCCTCGTGAACATTTGGTCATATTAAGTAATATAACTGGCTTGTCCTTTGCTGAATAAAGGATTGGGCCACTTGCTGCATTTATTCTTATTATCTTTTATTTATTCGTACTTTATTTACTTGCATTATCAAAAAACCCTAAAAATCCCTTTGCTAAGTATTTGTAGAGAATTCCTGATCCATACCACTAGCCAGCACCTTCTTCTCCTCGTTGGGTTCGACACTCTTACTTATCGAAAATACTGCGATACACCCCCTATACTTGTGGGTCATCAAGACTATTTTCTGGCACCGTTGTCGGGGAGTGAAGCGCTATTGGAAAGTGGAATTGGTAAAGGAAACTTCTACTATGAGTATTGTTTACTTCTGTTAGTTGCTTTATTTTCAATATGGATAATTCACTGAGTTTCTTATTTCGTAATGCTACTACCACTGCTAAGGTAGTAGATGAACCACCATCTGCTGAGAATGATACTTTTAAAATACCTACAAGAATTATTGATCATGTTATGGATAACTATTATGTTGGAGATGGAACTGTCCATCCCGGTGATCATTTGCTCTTTATACACGAATTATGCGGGTTGTTCAAGTGTGCAGGTATTACTACAGATCAAGTTAAGAAGAAGTTATTCTCATTATCACTGAAAGGAAGAGCTGAAGAATGGTATAAGCTGCTGAAGAATGGTCAAGCTCTTGAATGGGAGGAAATAGTGCCTCTCTTTTATTCAAAGTTTTATCCTCCTAGTGAGATTCATAATGATCGGAATCAAATATACAACTTTTGGCCTCTTGATGGAGAGAGTACAACTCAAGCTTGGGGGAGATTGAAGTTACTAATGCTCAAATGTCCCATTCATGAGCTCCCCAACAATATTATTATCAATAACTTTTATGCAAGGCTTTCTCTTCATGATAAGGATTTATTGGATGCTTCTTGTGCTGGATCATTCACTCGCATGGAAGAAGAAGCTAAATGGGATCTTCTGGACCGTATTCAAGATAATGCTGAAGAATGGGAGAATGACAAAGGAAGGAAGTCAGGTATAAATTATGATTATGAATGCATTGAATCTTTTATGGGAACTGATGATTTTCAAAATATTAAAAATGCGTATGGTCTTGATTTACAAGTTATTACAAATTGTTTTAAGGCTTTTGCCTCTTATATTGAAATCCCGAAAAAGGGATGGAAAAAGTACCATCCACCTTATAAAGATGTTGTTGACTGTGTTCCTGTTGGGAGTACTGAGTTTTGCAATATTGGTCACATCTTACCTGAACCTTACATTGAGAAAATGCCTTTCCCAGATAAGGTAAAGGATCATCCTATGATAACTAGTGTAATCACTAAAAGTGCAAAGAGAACTGTAAAACCTGATGAACAAATAAACATTGAACCTGTTGTAGCAATTGTGAAAGACCTTGTCACTAAAAGTATAGAAGATGGACACATAGTCTTTTGTGAGGATGCTTCTAATATTGTCTCACATCCTAATAAAGCTAAAAAGGCTAGTGTCCCTGTGCTTTCTGTTAGAATTGGTGATCATTGCTATTATGGTTTATGTGATATTGGTGCAAGTTCAAGTGCTATTCCTTATGAGCTTTACAAAGAAATTATGCATGAAATCAGTCCCTGCGAATTGGAAAAGATTGATGTGGTTATTCACCTTGCTAATAGAGAGACCATCTCTCCAATTGGTATTGTGTGGGATGTAGAAGTTCTTTGTGGTAAGATTAAATACCCTGTTGATTTTTGGTAGACCTTTTTGGTTCAGCTGCTAGTAAAACTTATCCCATGATTTTTGGTAGACCTTTCCTGAGTACTTGTGGAGCTATTATAGATTACAAAAGGGAGAAAATCTTGACTAGGTTTGATGGGGAATCTTATGAGTTTAATTTTTCGAAATTTACTAAAGAACCTTGTGAGAATGAAACCCATAATGAGGATTTTAGAGTTGAACAACTTTCTTCTATCTCTCTTGCTCCTAACAATGCTTTGAATCAATTTATGGAGGATCATGAAAGTGAAATCTTCATGGAAGAAAGAAATGAGATTGACGAGATTCTCCGTCGACAACCTAAGATGCTTAACCACAACTTGCCTGTAGAAGACTTGGGTACCACGTTGCCACCTAAAAAGGATCCGGTCTTCGATCTAAAACCTCTCCCTGACGATCTTAAATATGCTTACATTGATGATAATAAGATATATCCTGTTATTATTAGCTCTAAAGTTTCAGGGAAGGAAGAATAAAGGTTATTGGAGGTTCTGAAGAAACACCGAGGGGCTATGGGCTATACTCTGGATGATTTAAAAGGGATTTCTCCTACTATATGTCAGCTGGCTATCAATATAGAACCAGATGCAAAGCCAGTGGTCGAGCACCAACGGCGTTTAAATCCTAAGATGAAGGAAGTGGTAAGAAATGAGGTATTGAAACTCCTTGATGCTGGTATTATCTACCCTATTGCTGATAGTGAATGGGTTAGTCCTGTTCATTGTGTCCCTAAAACGAGGGGAATTACCGTCGTCCCTAATGATAATGATGAGCTTATTCCCCAAAGAATAGTAGTAGGCTATAGAATGTGCATTGATTTCAGGAAAGTTAACAAAGTTACTAAGAAAGATCATTACCCACTTACTTTTATCGATCAAATGTTAGAAAGGTTGTCTAAAAAGACCCATTTTTGTTTTCTTGATGGATATTCCGATTTCTCTCAAATTGCTGTTAAACAACAAGATCAAGAAAAAACTACTTTTACATGCCCTTACGGAACCTATGCTTATAGGCGTATGCCTTTTGGTTTATGTAATGCTCCTGCTACTTTTCAAAGATGCATGTCTGCTATCTTTCATGGTTTTTGTGAGGAAATTGTGGAAGTGTTCATGGATGACTTCTCCGTCTATGGAACTTCTTTTGATAATTGTCTGCACAACCTTGATAAAGTTTTGCAGAGGTGTGAAGAAACTAATCTTGTTATTAATTCAGAGAATTGTCACTTCATGGTTAATGAAGGGATTGTCCTTGGTCATAAGGTTTCCAAAAGAGGCATAGAAGTGGATAGAGCTAAAGTTGAGGCAATTGAGAAAATGCCCTGCCCAAGAGACATCAAAGGTATTTGTAGTATCCTTAGTCATGCTGGTTTCTATAGAAGGTTTATTAAAGATTTCTCTAAGATATCAAAACCCCGCACTAATCTTCTTCAAAAAGATGTACCCTTTGTTTTTGATGATGATTGTAAGGAAGCTTTTGAAACTCTTAAGAAGGCTTTAACTACAGCTACTATCGTTCAACCACCTGATTGGAGTTTACCCTTTGAAATAATGTGTGATGCTAGTGATTTTGCTGTAGGTGCTGTCCTTGGGCAACGAATTGATAAAAAAGTTAAACGTTATTCATTATGCTAGTAAGACTCTTGACGCTGCTCAAAGAAATTATGCTACTACTGAAAAAGAATTCCTAGCTGTCGTTTTTGCTTGTGATAAGTTTAGACCTTATATTGTAGACTCAAAAGTTAACATTCATACTGATCATGATGCTATTAAGTACCTTATGACGAAGAAGGATGCTAAGCCTAGGCTTATTAGATGGGTGCTGCTTTTACAAGAGTTTGATCTACATATTGTAGATAGGAAAGGTGCTGAAAATCCTGTTGCTGATAATTTATCTCGGTGGAAAAATATCCCTTTTGATCCTATGCCTGTTAATGATAGTTTCCCGAATGAACAGTTGGCCGCAATAGGGATAAGATCACGAGGGAGCCCTTGGTATGCTGATTATGCTAACTTTATTGTCTCCAAGTATTTGCCCCCAACTTTCACAGCTCAGCAAGGAAGGAAGTTCTTTTACGATTTGAGGCATTATTTTTGGGATGACCCACATTTATATAAAGAAGGAGTGGATGGTATTATGCGAAGATGTGTTCCAGAATACGAACAAAAGGCGATATTGCGGAAATGTCATGGTAGTGCCTATGGAGGACATCATGCGGAGATAGAACTGCACAAAAGGTGCTACAATCAGGTTTCTACTGGCCTACCCTTTTTAAAGATGCAAGAAAATTTGTTTTATCTTGTGATGAGTGTCAGCGTGTTGGTAATATTTCTAGACGCAATGAAATGCCTATGAACTACTCTCTAGTTATTGAACCCTTTGATTGCTGGGGATTTGACTTTATGGGTCCTTTTCCTCCCTCGAAAGGTTATACTCATATTCTTGTTGCCGTTGATTATGTTACTAAGTGGGTAGAAGCCATACCTAAGAAGAGCGCTGATAGGGAGACCTCTCTAAAAATGCTTAAGGATGTTATCTTTCCTAGGTTTGGAGTGCCTAGGTATCTCATGACTGATGGAGGTTCTCATTTCATTCATGGTGGTTTTAGAAAGACCCTTGCTAAATATGATGTTAATCATAGGATCGCTTCAGCTTATCACCCCCAAACTAGTGGGAAAGTAGAGTTATCAAATAGAGAAATTAAATCCATCTTGCAAAAGACTGTTAATAGATCTAGAAAAAACTGGGCTAACAATTTGAATGATGCTTTATGGGCTTATAGGACTGCCTATAAAAACCCTATGGGGATGTCTCCTTATAAATTGTTTATGGGAAAGCTTGTCACCTACCTTTAGAATTAGAACACAAAGCTTATTGGGAAGTTAAAGAACTTAATAGAGATTGTAAGCTTGCTGGTAAAAAAAGATCATTTGACTTAAGTTCTTTGGATGAATGGAGGAGTGAAGCATATGAGAATGCTAGACTCTTTAAGGAAAAATTTAAAAGATGGCATGACAAGCAAATAATTAATAGGGAATTCCATGTTGGTGAGAAAGTTCTATTGTATAGGTCTCGTCTCAGATTTTTTGCAGGAAAACTACTGTCAAAATGGGAAGGACGTTTCGTTATTGAAGAAGTGTACCATTCAGGAGAAATAAAAATTTCTTCTTTAAAAGATAACACTACACAAGTGGTGAATGGGCAGCGACTTAAGCACTACATTGCTAGAGATTCTTATAATGAAGATGTTGATGCTTTTCAAGTTATAACTCCAGAAAAATTTATCAAAAACCAAATTCAGAGACCTACAGAGTCCGTTTTTGAATAGGTACAGTTCTGGTAAGAAAAGTTCCACAAAAGATCTGTCTAGTTATATTTTTGCAGTTTTTAGCGAACAAGGAAAGCTACAAAGCGAAAGAGGGACGGAAATGGAGCCAGGGTGGCTCACACCACCCTGTGGCGCGGGCCCACCCCCGGCTGCGCCACCAGGTGGTGTGGCCACCTCGACTCTGTCTCTGACCCGTTTTCTCCCAGTACCTTCCTTTTGTTTTGAAACTTCGTAATATATAATCCCCCGAGGTTCGTATATCGTGTTCTCGTCGTGTTTTCGTTTCGATCTGTTTCTGATAGGTAGAGTCCTAGATTTGGAGCCACAATGTCTTCCTCTGGATCAGCCAAGGAAGATTCCTCTGCGGATATCATCAACCCATACATGAGAGAGTTGAAGATTCATCCCAAGGAGTTGTTGCTTGAAGATGGAGAGGTACGGATAAAGGAGGTTCAAGGCCCTAAAGGTGAAGGAAGTCTAGAAGATAGGATGGAAGCACTAGAGCAAGAAGTCTTTAGGTACAAGAAGATGGCGGAGCGCGAATTGGATATCATCCATAAGATTTGTTCCGAACTCATCGCCGAGCACCAAAAGGAGACTACTGAGCTCAAGGATGAAGTCCTGTCACTCCGCCAAACAACCAACCAACTGCAAGCACAGCTCTACGACGTTCAAAATCAAAACTGTGAGTACGAGGTTAGGTTTAAATGCATAAGTTCTGCTGCAAGTTTCAGGATGCTGGAGACCGCGATGTCCTTTGTTGATGGGGAGCCCTTAGCCTGGAAGTTGGACGATGACGAGAGGATACCACCACCACCGAAGGAGTAATTCGTCATCAAGTTTGGCATCCCCTTGGTTTGTTCCATGCTTGGGGGAGTGCCGCGGTATCATATCACTATCTTCTATCTTTTTACCTTTTTAGTAGAGTCATATCATGAATAGAGAAGTTATCATGTAGGATGGTTTGCATTATGGAAGTGTCCCCTCTCTCGTTAGATATGTATGTATCCCTTGGTGTGAGTTGCCGTTCTGGAATATTAATGAGAAGTTATATCATTTACTCTTTTGCATATCTTATATTAGTTTTCAATTCGTGGTTATATGATTGATCTTGTTGTTAGTATTGGTATCACTTTGGGATCATTGAGTTAATTTAGTTGGTTTTGGCAAACCTGGCTCGGTCAGTAGCAACACTATTTTTGAGGGTTGAATGAAAAAGATAAAAGTACTCTAAAGAAATATAATTTCATCATCTTTCTTTCTTGATTTGCTCATCAGTTTAGTATTCTCTGGTTAAGATCTTTTGTGCTTCCAAGGAAGATTGCATGTTTGTTTTTATCACTTGTATGTTTGTTTGTTTGTTTCAACTCTTATGCTTGCTACCTAGCCTTGCTAGCCAAAAACCTGTACTGAGAGGGAATTCTTCTCGTGCATCCAATCCTTAAACTAGACCTATGCCATTTGTGTCCACCATACCTACCTATTAGCACTATTGCTATTCCAAGTAAATTCATGTTTTTATCTACCTTCCAAATTAAAACTTGTTATGTGAAAATTAGTGATTAAAGCTCTCACGAACTTGATGGCACACTTTACTTTCTTTCATTTAATAAACTTGAACCATTGTGCCCATCTATGTTGCGTATATGCTTGCGCTTTGTAAGGTTTGAATTAGCAGAACCATGCTGTCATGGGGAACGCTTTCAACATTGCACTGGTACTTTGTACCTAGTTGATATCATGTTCTTTTGTATATGGATGTCGTCGGTGTGAAATGAAAGGGGAGGTTGTAAGTCCATGGAGTTATGCATGTGTGTTAGAGAAACGCCTAGGCCGCCGTTCTAATCCATGTTGTCATGGTGGAAACCTGCATCGTAACCATAATGAGAATCTATGAAGCATTCTTCTTATAAAAAAGAGATAGAGATTGAGAAAAAGAGAAAAAGAAAAAAAAGATGAGAAAAGAGGAAATAGAGAAAAAAACACCATATTCCCATGGTAAATAAGAAGATTGCTGAGATGCTTGGTGTCTGCTTGCCTTGCCATTTTGATATGGGGATTCTTCTGTATCATCGGGAAAGGGGTACCCCGTTGGCGGTTCTCTATGATACACATGTTCTTACTGTAACAAGAACTTACCAGTGACTAAACTTGAGTAGCATGAGGAGCGGCCCTCGTATTCAAGGGACATGAGATTTTCAATTTACAACTTGTCAAGCATATCCTCATATTTGATCACTTTAACCTTAATCACCTAAAAGATGCCTATGATAGGGGCAATGAGAGCTGAAAACTAATAAGTACCATAATTTTTGGGAGCTCTTTATGAAACTTGAAATCCCCGCTTCCCTCTGCGAAGGGCCTTTCTTTTACTTTTTAGTTGAGTCAGTAAACCTATTGCTTTATATCTTAGCAAGTATTTTGAGTTGTTGTGTTTCATTCATTCATATGATGATTTATTCAATCATGTTTCTTATGCTCCTTGTTTTGCACATTGCTCTTATCTTGGTGTTTACTACTTTGAAAGCTATCATTGAAAATCAATTATTTGTGAACTCCAACAAATTGTCAACTATTCTTCGACCAAGAGCTAAGCTTGCCATTACCAATTATGATTCACTTTATGTATCTTTATTGTGTTTCCTTTACTTATTGCAAGTTAAGTTATATAATAGTGAGTTGTCTTCTATTATGACTTATGTATTGATGAATGTGATGCTTCCTGTCCGTATTCTTTTAATGACTCTTCACTCCATAAACCCGAGGCCATGTTTATTGAGCTCGGTTTCGCTTGGGGACAAGCAAAGTCTAAGCTTGGGGGAGTTGATCGTCCATTTTGCATCACTATTCTATATCCTAATTTACTGTTATTCATTGATATATTTCATATTAAGGGATGATACTTATGTTATTTCATCTGTTTTGCATGGTTGATGACTTTTGGAGCATGGACTGCTGCAGTCAGGGTTCTAATGGAAAAGGTGCTGTTTGGAGGCAAAATTCGCGAAGATCAGAAAATCTGGGAAAATACATGGAAAATCCTATTTTTCCAAAAGACGAAGGAAGCAAGAAGGGGAGGCTGAGATGGGCCATAGGGGCCCACACCACCCCCTGGCGCGGGCCAGCCTAGGCCGCCACTGTGTGTGGCCGCCAGTCCACCCCAGCTCTCCCTCCGCTTACATTATCCTCCCGAAACCCTAAGACTCACGGAGTGACCACATAAACATTCTGCCGCCTCTGCGGGGCGGAAAACATCGAGAGAGAAAGATCTCTCCGGCAGACAAAATTCTGCCGGGGGAATTCCTTCCCGGAGAGGGGAGATCGTCGCCATCAACACCACCATCAAGCTGGACTTCATCGGGATCATCATCATCATCATCACCATCATCTCCACCAGCACCATCATCATCACCTCCATACCGCTGTAACAATTGGGTTGAATCTTGCATAGTTCTTAGGAGAAACTTTCCCGGTGTTGATTACTCCTTGTAGTTGATGCTATTGAGTGAACCATTGAATTATCGTTTATCTCCAGATTATTACACATCATTATTTCATCTCTAATCATGATCCATATGATGTCTTGTGAGTAGTTCGTTTTGTTCTTGAGGACATGGGAGAAGTCATGTTGTTAGTAGTGGAATTATGTTGAGAAAGATTCAATGGTTTGATATTTAAGTTGTTGTGTACTTATTCTAGTGGTGTCATGTGAACGTCAACTACATGACACTTCACCTATATGGGCCTAGGGGAATGCATTGTGTATTTAGCTACTAATCGTAGGGGTTGCCGGAGTGACAGAAACCTGAACCCCCGTTAGGAAACCATTGCACAAGGGACGTCAGGGTCTTAGAGTTTAAAGTTGTGGTTAGGTTTCTACCTTAATTACTTTCTTGTACTTGCGGATACTTGCAAGGGGTATAATCACAAGTATGTATTAGTACTTGGAAGGCCGGTACATTAGCACAGGTTCACCCACACAACACTTACCAAACTAAAGAAGACTAATCAACCATATGAAGCGAAAGCATTTGACGATATTCCCATGTGTCCTCGAGAACGTTTGGTCATCTTAGGTAATACAACCGGCTTGTCCTTTGCTGAATAAAGGATTGGGCCACTTGCTGCATTTATTCTTATTGTCTTTTATTTACTCGTACTTTATTTACTTGCATTATCAAAACTCCCTAAAAATCCGTTTGCTAAGTATTTGCAGAGAATTTCCGATCCATACCACTAGCCAGCACCTTCTGCTCCTCATTAGGTTCGACACTCTTACTTATCAAAAATACTGCGATACACCCCCTATACTTGTGGGTCATCATTGCTACAAGGCGCTATCGGCATGGCGGAGGGCATAGGTCGGCGCGGTGTTCTCTAGTGGTCGTCATGCGCATAGTGGCACGGCAATGCATGGTCTTAATCCTACGGGAGACACCCATGCTCTGCTTAGGTACCACGGTGTTCGCCATGGCGTATGGTGGTCACGGGGTGCGCGGCGTGGAATGGTCATGTCTGGGAGGTCGCTGGTGACGCGACGAACACATTTACGCAAGGAGAGAACGAGGCGAGGCGTGGCTGCGTGAGACGAATTCGGCGCTCTAGCGTGCGCTCGGCATGGCAGAGAGATAAATGGGCACGCGAATGCTGGCGTCTCCACTGGCTGTCGTTGGCCGAGGCATGGACTGGGAGGGTGCAGTGAGGTCACGCCTATCTCCTCGTGGTTGTGGTAGAGGGCGGCGCGGCGTGTGGCGTTGTGTCCATGTCCGACCGGCATGGCACTAATCCAATTGGCGAGTGAGAGTGGCTCAATCGCACGGGCTGGTACTGGGGGTGATCATGGGCTAGTAGTGGAGCTGTGTTGAGTACAAAGATGATCACTAGATTGATCACTATAGTAGATAGTTGATAGACTTGTACTGTGTCTGCTAAGTGTTTGATTAAATGGCTGCATGAAAGAAATATTTGAATTTTCAAATTATATTTGGTGGGTGTGTTGGTCATATGCTTGAGTGTCTCTGGTTGCTAGGATTGGTCAAGTGGAGATGGTTTGAGTGGTTTTTGAAAAATGGCTATCTAGATGCATACACTAGATTCAATTTTGAAATGTCTCTCAAATGGATTTGAATTTGTTTCTGTAAGTTTTGACTTGGGCTCATTATCACTTGGTCTAGCAAGGTGAGAAAATAAATAGAATTGTTTCTATTTGAAATCATTTAATAGAGATGCCCAAAGTGGGCTAGTGGTTAACTTCGGCAAAAATGACCATTAGGTCATATGCCTTATTATTTGCTTTTCTTTTGATTTGATTTTGTTTGAATTTGACCTAGATGATATTGTTTTGATCCTCAAGCTAATCCTTATCATCTATAACAATCAAACATGGCATGACAAGCATTCATACATCATTAATAATCACACATGCATTCATATAGTGTTTAATATTAAAAATCTTTTGTTCACCCTAATTTTGGATGATTAGAAATTGATATTTCCCTTTTAATATTTTTGAGATGTTACAAACCTTCCCTACTTAAACAGAATCTCGTCCCGAGATTCAGGAAAAACTAGGAACTAAAGAGATTGGGAAACTCAGTCCTAATATCATCTTCTCGCTCCTAGGTGGCTTCTTCTTCAGTATGGTTGCTCCACTGGATATTTAGAAACTTGATACTTATGGTCCGGGTGGTTCTGAAGGCTTCTTCCAAAATACGAATGGGTACTTCATGATAGATTAAATCCTTTTTGATATCTATGGCTCTTTGGTCGATGTTCTTGAAAACTTCGGACTTCTCCGGAACTTCTATGCATTTCCTAAGTAACGAGATATGGAACACATCATGTATGGTTGACATCTCTTCCAGCAGTTCTAGCTGATAGGATACTTCTCCTCGGTGACTTACAATCTTGAAGGGTCCGACATATTGATGACCCACAAGTATAGGGGGTGTATCGCAGTATTTTTGATAAGTAAGAGTGTCAAACCCAACGAGGAGCAGAAGGTGTTGACGAGGGGCTTGGAGCAGGAATTCTCTGTAAATACTTAGCAAACGAATTTTTAGGGGTTTTTGATAATGTAGATAAATAAAGTACGAGTAAATAAAAGACAATAATAATAGATGCAGCAAGTGTCCCAATCCTTTCTTTAGCAAAGGGCAAGCCGGTTGTATTACTTAAGATGACCAAACGTTCTCGAGGACACATGGGACTATCGTCAAGTGCTTTCGCTTCATATAGTTGATTAATCTTCTTTAGTTTGATAAGTGTTGTGTGGGTGAACCTGTGCTAATGTACCGACCTTCCTAGGACTAACACATACTTGTGATTATACCCCTTGCAAGCATCTGCAGGTACAAGAAAGTAATTAAGATAGAAACCTAACCACAACTTTAAACTCTGAGATCCTAACCTCCGTTGTGCAAAGGTTTCCTAACGGAGGTTCAGGTTTCTGTCACTCTGGAAACCCCTACGATTAGTAGCCAAATACACAATGAATTCCCCTAGGCCCATAAAGGTGAAGTGTCACGTAGTCGATGTTCACATGACACCACTAGAAGAATAACACCACAACTTAAATAACAAACTATTGAATCTTTCTCAACACAATTCGACTACTAACAACATGACTTCTCCCATGTCCTCAAGAACTAAACGAACTACTCACGAGATATCATATGGATCAAGATCAGAGATGAAATAATGATAAGTAACAATCTGAACATAACAATAATTCAATGGTTCCACTCAATAGCATCAACTACAACAAGTAATCAACACCAGGAAAGTTTCCCCTAAGAACTATGCAAGATTCAACCCAATTGTTATAGCAGTATGGAGTGGTGATGATGGTGCTGGTGGAGATGATGATGATCCCGATGAAGTCCAGCTTGATGGTAGTGTTGATGGCGACGATCTCCCCTCTCTGGGAAGGAATTTCCCCAGCAGATTTCTGCCTGTCGAAGAGCTCTTTCTCTCTCTAGAGTTTTCCACCCTACAGAGGTGGCGCAATCTTTCTCTGGTCGCTCCCCGAGGCTTAGGGTTTCGTGGGGATAATATACGCCAAAGAGTAGAGCTGGAGGTGGGCCAGGGTGGCCACACCACCTGGTGGCACGGCCAGGGGTGGCCCGCACCAAGGGGTGGTGTGGCCCCCCTGTGGCCCAACTCCGCTCCCCTTCTGGCATCCTTCGTCTTCTGGAAAAATAGAATTTTCCGTGTATTTTCTAATCTTCGCGAATTTCACCTCCAAACAGTGCCTTTTCCATCAGAATCCTGACTTTAGCGGTCCATCTTCCAAAAGTCATCAACCATGCAAAAACAGATGAAATAACATAAGTATCATCTCTTAATGTGAAATATATCAATGAATAATAGTAAATTATGATATAGAATAGTGATGCAAAATGGACGTATCACATATCTAGGTGCAAGCTTCCCTTTAAGTTGAAAACGCTGCATTCCTTTCAAGGGTGATACCTTGAGATACACAAAATATTCGACATTGAAGGTCAGGTCTCTACATCTTTTGTCAACGTAACTCTTTTTTCTAGATTGAGAGGTCTTGAGGTGTTCATGGATCTTGTGAACCTTCTCTTCGGCTTCTCATAGGATATCTGGTCCAAATATCTGACTCTCTCCTACTTGCGACCAATTCAAGGGGGTACGACACTTCCTTCAATACAAAACCTCAAATGGGGCCATTTGCAAACTGGCTTGATAACTGTTGTTGTATGAGAATTCTATGAAAGGCAAACAATCTTCCCATTTAGATCCATAGTCTAATACACGGGCTCTCAGCATATCCTCTAGTATTTGGTTTACTCTTTCAGTTTGTCCGTCGGTCTACGGGTGATAAGAGGTGCTGAAATTCAGTTTGGTTCCTAATCCTTCTTGGACTTTCTTCCAAAACCTCGAGGTAAACTGGGTTCCTCGATCTGACACGATTGTCTTGGGGGTTCCATGCAGACTGACTATTCTAGCAATATATAACTCTGCTAGCTTCGGGCCTTGGTAAGTGGTCTTGACAGGTATGAAATGAGATACTTTGGATAGTCTATCCACTATGACCCAAATAGAATAATTTCCGCTACTAGATGTAGGTAAACCGTTGATGAAATCCATTCCAACTGAATCCCATTTCCCTTCCAGAATTTGCAATGGTTGCAACAGTCCTGCGGGTTGCTAATGTTCCGCTTTGACTCTTTAATAGATATCACACTTGGCGATGTAGCTTCTGACTTCTCTCTTCATTTTATGCCACCAAAATTGCTCCTTCAAATCCTGATACATCTTAGTTCCTCCTGGATGAATAGAATAAAGAGTATCATGGCCTTCCTGCAAAATGACTTGTTTCAACTCTGAATCGGCTAGCACATAGATACGTCCTTTATACCATAGAATGCCTTCTTCATCTTCAATGAATATGGGTACGTTCCTTGTACTGATACGACGCTTAATTCCATCGATACTAGCATTTACTTTCTGAGCTTCCTTTATTTGACTGATTAAAGTGGGTTGAAGTTCAATACTGGCTAGAAATCCTTCGCTAACTAGCTCCATTCTAAAATTCTCCAACTCCTCATGCAAACTTGGCTGGTCTTCCTTAATCATGGTGTTTAATCTACACGGCAGTCTACTATGAGCATCTGATACCACATTGGCCTTGCCGGGCTGGTAGTGAATGTCAAGGTCATAATCCTTGATTAACTCTATACATCTCCATTGCCTCATATTCAGCTCCTTCTGGGTGAAAATATACTTCAAACTCTTGTGATCCAAATAAATCTCATAGTGGTTACCCATGAGGTAATGACGCCATGTCTTCAAGGCTAAAACTACAGCTGTCAGTTCTAAGTCATGGGTGGGATAGTTCTGCTCATGTTGCTTTAGTTGTCGGGACATATATGATATTACTTTGCCTTCTTGCATCAACACACATCCAAGACCAATCTTGGATGCATCACAAAAGACATCAAAAGGCTTCGCGATATCCGGCATGATCAAAATTGGGGCTAAAATCAATCTCTTCTTGAGCTCTTGAAAACTTGCTTCACATTTGTCAGTCCATTCAAACTTCTTATCTTTCTTCAAAAGTTGGGTCATCGGCCATGCGATGCTTGAAAATCCTTCAACGAACTTGCAGTAATACCCAGCTAATCCGAGAAATGCGTGGACTTCGGTTTGAGTGGTTGGGGCTCTCCATTCTTCAACATCCTTAATCTTGGCGGGATCAACGACAACTCCTCCTGCTGACAAGATATGTCGTAGGAATCCTACTTCATTTAACCAGAACTCACATTTGCTAAACCGGGCATACAACTGATGCTCCCTAAGGGTTTCAAGGATGGTTCTTAGGTGTTGTTCATGGTCTTCTTCTGACTTGGAGTAGATCAGAATGTCATCGATAAAAACAACGACAAATTTATCCAAGAAGTTCATAAAAATCTTATTCATGAGATTCATGAAATAAGCGGGGGCATTGGTCAATCAAAATGACATGACATTGCACTCATACAATCCATATCTGGTAGTGAAAGCAGTCTTTGGGATATCCATTGTGCGGATATTCAATTGATGATAACCAGTTCTAAGATCAATCTTAGAAAACACTCTGGCACCAGTCAGTTTGTCAAACAGATCTTCTATCTTCGGCAGTGGGTACTTGTTCTTGATGGTGACGCCATTCAGCTTTCGGTAATCCGTACACAAATGTCTGGCTCCATCCTTCTTATACACAAACAAAACAGGTGATCTCCACGGCGATGCACTTGGTTGTATCAGACCTTTGCTCAACATGTCATCAAGATGCTTCTTCAGCTCCACTAATTCGGCTGGGTTCATACTATAGGGTCTCTGAGCTATGGGTCTAGTTCCAGGAACTAGTTCAATGATAAACTTGATATCCTGATCTAGGGCATACCGGGTAATTCATCTCGGAACACATCGGGAGTATTCACAGACTAGGCTGACTTGGTCTAGGGTTGATTGGGCCAAACTCTTGTTGCACTTGAATTGACGGGGCTACGTCTCAGATACATGCTCTACTGATACTCCGGTGCTACTGGTCATGGTTATGGCTCTCTTGGCACAGTCTATTAGTCCTTGATGTTTCGACATCCAATCCATTCCTACTACTACTTCCAAACCTTTGTTCCCAGTACTATTAGGTTGACATAAAAATCTATCCCATGTATTCTGATAGGCACGGCCTTGCAATTTTTTCTAGATTTGGTGATTGAACCAGGTATTTGAACTATCATAACATGTTTCAAATTTGTTAGTTGAATCTTACTAGTGCATGCAAATTCTTCTGTAACAAACGAGTGCGATGCTCTAGAATCAAACAACACTCTTGCAAGTATTGAGTTAACAGAAAACATACCCAACATGACATCTGGCACTTCCTGGGCTTCTTCAGCATTCATGTGGAATAGACGGTCGGTACGGTTGTGCGAGTTGCCTAGGGCAAACCTCTTTCCAGGCTGGACACGACGCTGTTGTTGGGCAGGTGCAGTGACATTGGTGGCTACAGCAAGCTTCTTGGGGCACTCATTGGAGTAGTGACCCGTGACTCCACATTCAAAGCAAGTTATCATTGACTTGTCTTTCCCTGCGATAGGAACAACATTGCTTCCAGTCCTTGGGGTAGTGTTGTTGTTGTTTTTGGACCTTGGAGGTGCACGGTTGAAGTTATGGGGGTTGTCGATGTTGTTGTTGTGGCCTCCGGGCATCAGGTTTCCTCCACCACGATTGGGATAGTTCGGATGGGACATAGGGGGTCTGTTGTTTCTTGGTGTAAACCCTATAGACGGGTTGGGGCGATACTTCGGGGTATGGTGGGGTCTAGGTTGGTGCATCATACGACACTTGCGGTTCTCACTGGCTTGGTTAATCTTTCCTTCCATCTGGATCACAAAATCCACTAGAGCTTCTAGGTCATCAAAGGGGATGTTGACTAACACTGTCCGCATCTCATCATGCAGGACATTTAGGAATCTCTCCTTCTTCTTTGCTTCTATGTCAATCTCATCAAGGGCATACCTAGCTAGAGACATGAATTTGTCACGGTATTCTACCATGGTCATCCTTCCCTGCTTCAACTCCTTGAATTCATCCCTCATCCTCTTGATCAAACCTGGGGGCACATGGGTCCTGCTGAACTTGAGCTTGAATTCCTCCTAAGTCATCATCTATCCTCCGTTCATTGTACGAGTGTTGTTCCACCATGATCTTGCATAACCTGCCAGATAGTGGGTGGCGAACAATACTTTCTCCGTAGCATCTACTCCTGCAACTTCCAAGTTGTTCTCCATGGTTTATAGCCAGTCATCAACATCTAAGGGCTCTTCTGATTTGCTAAACATAGGAGGATTGGTGTTTTGGAAGTTTTTGAGCTTAGATCCATGGTGATACTGGTTTCCATGGCCTTGGTTGTTGTGTGCCATCTAGGCGATCTGCTAAAGAGTGGCTAGATTGGCTTGACGCTCGGCTCTACCGGCTTCGTGATCTGATACTAGCATTTGCAGAATCTAAAGCATTAGATCCTGGGATGAGCTGCTACCACCGGGGTTGCCACGTGTCATCTGAAGATTGAGATAGATCATAAGACAAGAGGGAAATTTCTATGGCTTATGGGTAGGGTTCAAAAAGCTTTAAAACTTGAGTATTGCTAAGGTTTAAAACCCCCAACTCATTGTCATTCATTCAAGCAACACAGTACAAACACACATTACTACTACTAAGCAGATGGTTTTAAGAACCACTCTATCATGCTACAATACAATGGGACCAGATACAAACTCACACCTACGGCAGTGCTCTAGTGCGACTACTCATCATCGGAACTAGCGGGTTCTTCATCATCCGAGAAGTCCGCGTCATCCTCGTCGATGTGGAACTCAATGGCGACGTCCTCTAGGTAGTCATCATCATCACTGAGGTAAGAGGTGATATCTCCACGGATATCTTCACCCTCTTCTTCCTTCTCCTCAAGCTGAATCTCCTGGTCATGGATGGTCTCTTCAAGGGTTGCCACCTTTTGACGGAGGCGAGCGATGATGCGTTCCTTCTTGTCACACTGGCGACAAAGTGACTTGTGCTCCTTAGCGAGGATGGCAAGGGTTTGGTTCATCTCGGCGGCGATAGCGTGATTCTGGTTGGCGTAGGCATGTGCGTTGTCCAACTCCTTCTGGGTCTCGTGCATCATGAAGTCAAGGTGATCCACATGGTGCTTCAGCTCCGGATGTACTGGCATGGCCAAGGGCTATCCCATAGAGTCACGTCTTGCATAGTGGGCGAAGCGAGTGCCATTGATCTGGTTGATGTTCTACGCACATAGATGCCCAAGAGCTTCCTGCATTGCTCTAGCTAGTCCATCCAGCCAGTTGTTCTCCCTCAAGGTGAATTGTATCTTCTTCGAGGTGGGTGGCTCCATCTTGCCTCTCAGGTCCGCAATGATCAACCACTGCAGTTCTCCTCCTTGCTGATCATTGATCTACGCTCCAAAGAACTCGGGGTGCAGGTGTCCAAGAAACTCCGCTAGCTGGCCTAAATCCCTCTCGAAGATGAGCTCTCCTCCATTGCCCAGCTAGTAGAACTTGCTGTACTTGACTTCCATCTATAAGCAATTATGATGAGTAAGTGAGTGAGGTGATCAAGTGTGTCAATTTTTATGTAGAATTGCAAGAATTTTTGAGGAACATGTGAACTCTTTTTGAAAGAATCTCAAGGATAAGAGTGAGAATAGGTTTTCGTAAATACTCACTTTCTTTGTTTTGAAACTAAGTTTTTTTCAGACGTCCATTCTAACTAGGGTCACCTATGGTTAGGATGGCTCTGATACCAACTTGTAAACACCAGGATTTTTAAGTCTAGATGCTTGTTATGCCGTACATCATGATCCCAGGATTACCATTTTTGCGAGACATAACAGAATTGGTAGCATAGTACATCATCCATTACAAACCTTAATAGTCTTACAAATAGTTGATCTCATGATCAAGTCTTAATACATATCAAGCAGCGGAAATAAACATAGTAGACTCCATCTTCATTGTCACTGGCAATGCTGATGATGGGAGATGATCCTAGTTATCGTAGACCTCCTACTGTCCGTCTTCGGGATAGTCCTCTTCATAGTCTGGCCATGAGAATAGCCACGGACAAAGCCATGAGTACTCTTAAAGTACTCGCAAACTATCACTAACACAAGTAAGGTAATACTAGTAGGAATCCTAAGCTCTAGTCTTGTTTGCAACAAGCCAATTTTATTTCAGAAGTACTTAATAGTAAAGACCTATTTTAGTTCTCTAGATTACTCAAGTGGGAACCTAGTTTTCATGTCCACAACCCTGTTGTGGTCAAGTAAAAGTCATATTTCAAGTCACAAGTCATTTTGAAAACATCTGACAACGGAACAGTATGGCCACTCCAACTGTCCATGACCGTGGACGCGACTATTCAAATAGTTTGACACTCTGCAGAGGTGGTACACTTTCACCACAAAATTCGATGCATCCGTTAGTGATAACCCTGAATCATCATACTTGGTATGCAGATAATCAATCCTAACCTTTCAATTACACACCCTAGTATAGGCACCTCCCCTGTGAGTTTGGCCTCCTAGCCATGGCCATCTGCCATCTCAGGAATTGCACAGGTGGACATTCATTTTCACGAGGTATCCTCAGCTTAACCTCTTTCCGCAAGGGAACCCATACTAAGACATATAAACTTCCAGTTAAGCCCTACCCAAATCAGGTATTGAGGTTATGCGGTAAAAGTTGGAATGGTATCGCATCCAAACCCAACCATCAGTTTTAATCAAAGTCAAGGCACATGCCTCATTCCGTTTCATCTTCACATCATTGTGTTTCATAACCCATGTCAAAACATTTCAATAGAATGACTCAACATTCCAAGGTTTTCATAATCATTTAATCCAAGTGTTCCCATCTAAAGTGATCCATATTAATTTAGCACTAGCAACTATCAATGAGGGTATCACCATTGAGGGTGATGACCCACAAGTATAGGGGGTGTATCGCAATATTTTCGATAAGTAAGAGTGTCTAACCCAACGAGGAGCAAAAGGTGTTGACAAGTGGTTTGCATCTGGACTTCTCTGTAAATACTTAGCAAACAGATTTTTAGGTTTTTTGATAATGTAGATAAATAAAGTGTGAGTAAATAAAAGACAATAATAATAATTGCAGCAAGTGGCCCAATCCTTTCTTTAGCAAAGGACAAGTCGGTTGTATTACTTAAGACGACCAAATGTTCTCAAGGACACATGGGAATACTGTCAAATGCTTTCGCTTCATATAGTTGGTTAATCTTCTTTGGTTGGATAAGTGTTGTGTGGGTGAACTTATGCTAATTTACTAACCTTCCTAGGACTAATACATACTTTTGATTATACCCCTTGCAAGCATCCACAACTACAAGAAAGTAATTAAGATAAAAACTTAACCATAACCTTAAACTTTGAGATCCTACACTCCCTTATGCAAAGGTTTCCTAACGGGGGTTCATGTTTCTGTCACTCCGGCAACCCCACGATCAGTAGCCAAATACACAATGCATTCCCCTAGGCCCATAAAGGTGAAGTATCATGTAGTCGACGTTCACATGACACCACTAGAAGAATAACACCACAACTTAAATATCAAACCATTAAATCTTTCTCAACACAATTCCACTACTAACAACATGACTTCTCCCATGTCCTCAATAACTAAACGAACTACTCACGAGACATCATAGGGATCAAGATCAGAGATGAAATAATGATAAGTAACAATCTGAGCATGAACAATAATTCAATGGTTCCACTCAATAGCATCAACTACAACAAGTAATCAACACCGGGAAAGTTTCCCCTAAGAACTATGCAAGATTCAACCCAATTGTTACAGCAGTACAGAGTGGTGGTGCTGGTGCTGGTGGAGATGATGATGATCCCGATGAAGTCTAGCTTGATGATGATGTTGATGGCGACGATCTCCCCTTCTCCGGGAAGGAATTTCCCCGGCTGAATTCTGCCTGCCGGAGAGCTCTTTCTCTCTCTGTAGTTTCCACCCCGCAGAGGCGACAGAACCTTTCTGTGGTCGCTCCCCGAGTCTTAGGGTTTCGAGGGGATTATATACACCAAAGGACGATGCTAGAAGTGGGCTAGGGTGGCCACACCACCTGGTGGTGCGGCCAGGGGTGGCCCGCGCCAGGGGGTGGTGTGGGCCCCATATGGCCCATCTCCACTCCTTCTTCTGGCCTCCTTCATCTTCTGGAAAAATAGGAATTTCCGTATATTTTCTTGGATTTTCTGATCTTCGCCAATATCTCTTCTGGATAGTGCTTTTTCCATCAGAATCCTGACTCCAGTGGTTCATCCTCCAAAAGTCATCAATCATGCAAAAATAGATGAAATGAGATAAGTATCATCTCTTAATATGAAATATATCAATGAATAAGAGTAAATTATGATATAGAATAGTGATGCAAAATGGACGTATCAACTCCCCCCAAGCTTAGACCTCGCTTGTCCCCAAGCGAAACTGAGCTCAATAAACATGACCACAGGTTTATGGAGTGAAGTGTCGATAAAGAGAATACAGACAAGAAGCATCACATTCATCAATACACAAATCATAATAGAAAACAACTCACTATTATATAACTTAACTTGCAATGAGTAAAGGAAACACAATAAAGATACACAAAGTAAATCATAATTGGTAATGGCAAACTTTGTTCTTGGTAAGAAAACGGTTAACAAATTGCAGGAGTCAAACATAATGGGGTTTTCAATGATAGCTTTCAAAGTAATATTCACTTAGATAAGAGCAGTGTGCAAAACAAGGAACATAAGAAACATGATTGAATAAATCATCATATGAATGATTGAATCACAACAATTCAAATGCTTGCTTGAGATGGAAAGGAATATGTTTACTGACTCAACTAAAAAGTAAAAGATAGACCCTTCACAGAGGGAAGCAGGGATTTCAAGTTTCATAAAGAGCTTCCAAAAATTATGGTACTAATTAGCTTTCAGCTCTCATTTCCCCTATCATAAGCATCTTGAGGTGATTAAGGTTAAAGTGACACAAATATGAGGATATGCTTGACAAGTTATAAGTTGAAAATCTCATGCCCCTTGCTTACGAGTACCGAACCTCATGCTACTCAACTTTAGTCACATGTAAGTTCTTGTCATTGTAAATACATGTGTATCATGGAGAACCGCCAATGGGGTACCCCTTCCCCATGACACATGAGTTATCCCATATCAAAATGACAAGGCAACAGACAATGAGCATGTCAACTATCTTTTTATTTGCTATTTGCATAGGTTTTTATTGAGGATGCTTCACTGAATGCTCATTATGGTTATGCTGCAAGTTTCCACCATGATTAGGCATGGCTTAGGCTAGCCGCCCAGGTGTTTCTCTAACACATATACAAACTCCATGAGCTTACAAGCTCCCCTTTTATTTCACACCGCCGGGATCCATAAACAAAAGAACATGATATCAACTAAATAATAAGTGCAATGTTGAAAGCATTCCCCATGGTACATGGTTCTGCTAATTCACAACTTATAAACCGCAAGCATATAAGCAACATAGATGGACACAATGGTTCAAGTTTATTAAGTGCAAGAAAATAAAGTGTACCATCAAGTTTGTGAGAGCTTTAATCACTTATTTTCACATAACAAGTTTAATTCGGAAGGTAGATAAAAACATGAATATATTTGAAATAGCAATAATGCTAAAAGGTAGATATGGTGGACACAAATGGCATAGGTTTTAGTTCAAGGATTGGATGCACGAGAAGCATTCCCTCCCAGTACAAGTTTTTGGCTAGCAAGGCTGGGTAGCAAGCATAAGAGTTGAAGGAAACAAACAAACATACAAGTGATAGAAACAATCATGCAATCTTCCTTGGAAACACAAAAGATCTTAACTAGAGAATACTAAAGTTATGTGCCAAACAAGAAAGAAGGATAATGAAATTATATTTCTAAAAGTACTTTTCTCTTTTCCATTCAATTCTGAAATAGTGTTGCTACTAACCAGAGCCAGGTTTGCCAAAACCAACTAAATTTACTTAGTGATCCCAAAGTGATACCAATACTAACAACAAGATCAATCATATAATAGAAATTGCAAACTAAAATAAGATGTGCAAAAAAAGTAAATGATAGAACTTCTCATTAATATTCCATAACGTCAACTCACACCAAGGGATACATAGATGACTAACTAGAGGAGAGATACTTCCACAATGAAAACCATCCTATATGATAACTTCTGTATTCATGATATGACTCTACTAAAAAGGTAAGAAGATGAAAGATAATGATGTGATACCGCAACACTCCCCCAAGCTTGGAACAAACCAAGGGGATGCCAAAACTTGATGATGAATTACTCCTTCGGTGGTGGTGGTGTTGTGATCATGATCAGAGTGAGAAAATCTTCCAGCATCTTGCGAAGCCTGTTATTCTCCTCTTGAAGTATATCCACCTTTCTCCTCAGGACTCGGTACTTATCGCAAAACTCATCAGTGGCTCGTAGAGCTTCCACTGCTGCAGGGCAGGACCTGAGGTCTAGAACTGGAGGGATCTGTCCCTTCATACCCGCTGACATGTCCTTTACTTCCTCCTTGATGCTCTGATCCATGTCTTCGTGCCTAGCTACGATCCTTTCTTCCACCCATCCCACAAAAGTCCTCTGCTCAAGATTGCGATGGAGCTCGTGCCGGCATCGCTGCTCATAATCCTCTAAAGACGAATCCTGGAACGACATCTGGACAGAACAGATCGAAACAAAAACATGACGAGAACACGATATACGGACCTCGGGGGATCCAGGGGATTATATATTACAAAGTTTAACAACAAAAGGAAGGTACTGGGAGAAAACGGGTCAGAGACGGCTTCGGGGTGGCCACACCCCTGGTGGCGTGGCCAGGTGGGCCCACGCCACGGGGTGGTGTGAGGCCCCTGGGCTCCATTTCCGTCCCTCTTTCTACTCATTATCTTCCACATTGGATAAAAACTGCAAAAATATAAATTGAAAGTTTTTTGCAGACCTTTTCTTACCAGAACTATTACCTATTCGAAATAGACTCTGCAAGTTTCTAAATTTGGTTTTTAATAAATTCTTCTAGAGTCACCACTTGAACAACATCAATATCTTCATTGTAAGAACCTCCAGCAATATAGTGCTTTAGTCTTTGACCATTCACCACTTGTGTAGTGTTTTATCTTAAGGAAGAAATTTTTATTGCACCTGAACGACACACCTCTTCAATAACAAAAGGTCCTTCCCATTTTGAAAGTAGTTTTCCTGCAAAAAATCTGAGACGAGACCTATACAATAGAACCTTATCACCAACATGAAACTCTCTCTTAATAATTCTCCTATCATGCCATCTTTTAACTTTTTCTTTAAAGAGTCTAGCATTTTCATAAGCCTGACTTCTCCACTCATCTAAAGAACTCAAGTCAAGCAATCTTTTCTTACCAGCAAGTTTAAAATCTCTATTAAGTTCTTTCATTACCTAATAAGCTTTGTGTTCTAATTCTAAAGGCAGGTGACAAGCTTTTCCATAAACCATTTTGTAAGGAGACATTCCCATTGGATTTTTTATAAGCAGTTATATAAGCCCATAAAGCATCATTCAACTTTTTAGCCCAATTTTTTTAGATCTATTAATAGTCTTTTGCAAGATAGATTTAATTTCTTTGTTTGATAGTTCTACTTGCCCACTGGTTTGGGGATGATAAGCTGAAGCAATTCTATGATTAACGTCATATTTAGCAAGGGTCTTCCTAAAACTACCATGAATAAAATGTGAACCTCCATCAGTCATAAGATATCTAGGCACTCCAAACCTAGGAAATATAACATCTTTAAGCATTTTTAAAGAGGTCTCACCATCATCACTTTTTGTAGGTATGGCTTCTACCCACTTAGTAACATAATCAACAGCAACAAGAATATGAGTATAACCTTTTGAAGGAGGAAAAGGACCCATAAAGTCAAATCTCCAACAGTCAAATGGTTCAATAACAAGAGAGTAACTCATAGGCATTTCATTGCGTATAGAAATATTACCAACTCGTTGATATTCATCACATGATAAGATAAACTTTCTTGCATCTTTAAAAAGGGTAGGCCAATAGAAACCTGATTATAGAACCTTTTGTGCGGTTCTATCTCCAGCATGATGCCCTCCATAGGCACTACCATGACATTTCCGCAATATCTCTTTTTGTTCATATTCTGGAACACATCTTCGCATAATACCATCCAGTCCCTCTTTATATAAATGTGGGTCATCCCAAAAATAATGCCTCAAATCATAAAAGAATTTCCTTCTTTGCTGGGCTGTAAAAGTTGGAGGCAAATACTTGGAAACAATAAAGTTAGCATAATCAGCATACCAAGGACTCTCTCGTGAGCTTACCTCTATTGCACCAACTGATCATTTGGAAAACTATCATTAACAGGCATAGGATCAAAAGAAATGTTTTCTAATCGAGAATTATCAACAACAGGATTTTCAACACCTTTCCTATCTACAATATGTAGGTCGAATTCTTGTAAAAGTAACACCCATCTAATAAGCCTAGGTTTAGCATCTTTGTCATAAGGTACTTAATAGCAGCATGATCAGTATGAATGGTAACTTTTGAATCCACAATATAAGGTCTAAACTTATCACAAGCAAAGACAACAACTAAGAATTCGTTTTCAGTAGTAGCATAATTCTTTTGAGCAGCATCAAGAGTCTTACTAGCATAATGGATAATATTCAACTTTTTATCTATTCATTGTCCAAGGACAGCACCTACAGCAAAATCACTAGCATCACACTTAATTTCAAAGGGTAAATTCCAATCAGGTGGTTGGACAATGGGAGCAGTAGTTAAAGCTTTCTTTAGAGTTTCAAAAGCTTCCTTACAATCATCATCAAAAACAAAAGGTACATATTTTTGGAGAAGATTAGTAAGAGGTTTTGATATCTTGGAGAAATCTTTAATAAACCTTCTATAGAAACCAGCATGACCAAGGATACTACGAATACCTTTGACATCCCTAGGATAGGGCATTTTCTCAATTGCTTCGACTTTGGCTCTGTCAACTTCAATGCCTCTTTAGAAATTTTATGTCCAAGGACAATTCCTTCATTAACCATGAAGTGGCATTTCTCCCAATTAAGAACAAGATTAGTTTCTTCGCATCTCTGCAAAACTTTATCAAGGTTGTGCAGACAATTATCAAAAGAAGTTCCATAGACAGAAAAATCGTCCATGAATACTTCCACAATTTCTTCACAAAACCATGAAAGATAGCAGACATGCATCTTTGAAAAGTAGCAGGAGCATTACACAAACCAAAAGGCATACGCCTATAAGCATAAGTCCCGTAAGGACATGTAAAAGTAGTTTTTTCTTGATCTTGTTGTTTAACAGCAATTTGAGAGAACCCAGAGTATCCATCAAGAAAGCAAAAATGAGTATTCTTAGACAACCTTTCTAACATTTGATCAATAAAGGTCAGTGGGTAATGATCTTTCTTAGTAACTTTGTCAACCTTTCTGAAGTCAATGCACATCCTATAACCAACTACTACTCTTTGGGGAATAAGCTCATTGTTTTCATTAGGCACAACAGTAATTCCTCCTTTATTAGGGACACAATGAACATGACTAACCCATTGACTATCAGCAATAGGATAAATAATACCAGCATCAAGGAGTTTCAATACCTCATTTCTTACCACTTCCTTCATCTTAGGATTTAAACGACGTTGATGTTCTACCACTGGTTTGGCATCGGGTTCTATATTAATAGCATACTGACATATAGTAGGAGAAATCCCCTTTAAATCATCAATAGTATAACCAATAACTCCTCGATGTTTCTTAATTACTTCTAATAATCTTCCCTCTTCCTTTCCTGAAAGTTTAGAACTAATAATAACAGGATATATTTTCTTTTCATCAATGTAAGCATATTTAAGATCATTAGGTAAAGGTTTCAGATCGAAAACCGGATCCTTTTTAGGTGGTAGTGTGGTACCCAAATCTTCCACATGTAAGTTATGCTTAAGCATCTTGGGTTGACGAAGGAGAATCTCATCAATCTAATTTCTTTCTTCCATGAAGATCTCACTTTCGTGGTCTTCCATAAATTGCTGCAAAGCATTGTTAGGAGCAAGAGAAATAGAAGCAAGTTGTTCAACTCTAAAATCCTCATCAGGCAATTCATTTTCATAAGGGACTTTAGCAAATTTTTAAAAATTAAACTCATAAGATTCTCCATCAAATTTAGTTAAAATTCTCTCCCTCTTATAATCTATAATGGCTCCACAAGTTTTCAAGAAAGGTCTACCAAAAATGCTAGGACAAGTTTTGCTAGCAGCTGGACCAAGTACTAGAAAATCAGTAGGATATTTAATCTTACCACAAAGAACTTCCACATCTCTTACAATACCAATTGGAGAGATGGTCTCTCTATTGGCAAGGTGAATAACTACATCAATTTCTTCTAGTTCACAGGGACCAATTTCATGCATAATTTCTTTGTAAAGCTCATAAGGAATAGCACTTGAACTTGCACCAATATCAGATAAACCATAATAGCAATGATCACCAATTTTAACAGAAAGCACGGGGACACTAGCTTTCCTAGTTCTACTAGGATGTGAAACAATATTAGAAGCATCCTCACAAAAGATAATGTGTCCATCTTCTACACTTTTAGTGACCAAGTCTTCCACAATTCCTACTGCGGGTTCAACGTTTATTTGTTCATCGGGTTTTATAGCTTTCTTTGTACTTTTGTTAACCACACTAGTTATCATAGAATGCTCCTTTACCTTAAGAGGGAAAGGTATTTTCTCGATGTAAGGTTTAGGTAAAATATGATCAACGGTGCAAACTTCCGTATTTCTAGCAGGAACACAATCAACAATATCCTTATATGGTGCATGATACGTGTTCCATTCCTTTTTGGGAATTTCAATATAAGAGGCAAAAGCCTTTAAACAATTTTCAAGAACTTGAGAATCAAGACCATAAGAAACACTAATATTTTGAAAGTCATAAGTTCCCATGAAATATTTAATGCATTCATAATCATAATTTATACCTGACTTTCTTCCTTTATCATTCTCCCATGCTTCAGCATTGTCTTGAATACGGTCTAGAAGATCCCATTTAGTTTCTTCTTCCATACGTGTAAATGATCCAGCACAAGAAGTATCCAGTAAATCCTTATCATGAAGAGAAAGCCTTGGATAAAAGTTATTGATAATAATATTATTAGGGAGCTCATGAATAGGATATTTGAGCATTAGTAACTTCAATCTCCCCCAAGCTTGGGCGGTACTCTCTCCATCACAAGGCCAAAAGTTATATATTTGATTCTGATCTTTATGAATCTAACTAGGAGGATAAATTTTGGAATAAAAGAGAGGCACAATTTCCTCCCATTCAAGAGATTGGCCATTCTTTAGCAGCTTATACCATTCCTCAGCTCTGCCTTTCAATGATAATGAGAATAACTTCTTAACTTGATCTATTGTAATACCTGCACACTTAAACAATCCGCATAATTCATGTATAAAGAGCAAATGATCACCGGGATGGACAATTCCATCTCCAAAATAGTAGTTATCGATAACACGATCAACATTTTTTGTAGGTATTTTAAAAGGATCAATTTTAGCAGGTGGTGGTTCATCTACTACCTTGGCAGTGGTAGTAGCATTATGAAATAAGAAACTAATTGAACTATCCATATTGAAAATAAAGTAATAAACAGAAATAAACGATACTCAAAGTAGAAGTTTCCTTTACTAGTTCCACTCTTCAATAATGCTTCACTCCCTGGCAACGGCGCTAGAAAATAGTCTTGATGACCCGCAAGTATAGGGGGTGTATCATAGTATTTTCAATAAATAAGAGTGTCGAACCCAACGAGGAGCAGAAGGTGTTGACAAGTGGTTTGGATCAGGAATTCTCTGTAAATACTTAGCAAACGGATTTTTAGGGGTTTTTGATAAAGTGCGAGTAAATAAAAGACAATAATAATAATTGCAACAAGTGGCCCAATCCTTTCTTTAGCAAAGGATAAGCCGGTTGTATTAAATAAGATGACCAAACATTCTCAAGGACACATGGGAATACTGTTAAGTGCTTTCGCTTCATATAGTTGATTAATCTTCTTTGGTTGGATAAGTGTTGTGTGGGTGAACCTGTGCTAATGTACTGACCTTCCTAGGACTAATACATACTTGTGATTATACCCCTTGCAAGCATCCGCAACTACAATAAAGTAATTAAGATAAAAACCTAACCATAGCCTTAAACTCTGAGATCCTACACTCCCTTATGCAAAGGTTTCCTAATGGGGGTTCAGGTTTCTATCACTCCGGCAACCCCACGATTAGTAGCCAAATACACAATGCATTCCCCTAGGCCCATAAAGGTGAAGTATCATGTAGTCGACGTTCACATGACACCACTAGTAGAATAACACCACAACTTAAATACCAAACCATTAAATCTTTCTCAACACAATTCTAATACTAACAACATGACTTCTCCCATGTCCTCAAGAACTAAGCGAACTACTCACGAGATATCATAGGGATCAAGATCAGAGATGAAATAATGATAAGTAACAATATGAACATGAACAATAATTCAATGGTTCCACTCAATAGCATCAACTACAACAAGTAATCAACACCGGGAAAGTTTCCCCTAAGAACTATGCAGGATTCAACCCAATCGTTACAGCGGTACAGAGTGGTGGTGATGGTGCTGGTGGAGACGATGATGGAGATGATGATGATGATACCGATGAAGTCTAGCTTGATGATGATGTTGATGGCAATGATCTCCCCTCTCCGGGAAGGAATTTCCTCGGCAGAATTCTGCCTGCCAGAGAGCTCTTTCTCACTCTGTAGTTTCCACCCCGCAGAGGCAGCAGAACCTTTCTATGGTCGCTCCTCGAGTCTTAGGGTTTCGAGGGGATTATATATGCCAAAGGGCGATGCCAGAGGTAGGCCAGGATGGCCACACCACCTGGTGGCGCGACCATGGGTGGCCCGCGCCAGGGGGTGGTGTGGGCCCCCTGTGGCCCATCTCCACTCCTCCTTCTGGCCTCCTTCGTCTTCTAGAAAAATAGGAATTTCCGTATATTTTCTAGGATTTTCTGATCTTCGCCAATATTGCATCTGGATAGTGCTTTTTCCATCAGAATCCTGACTCCAGTGGTTCATCCTCCAAAAGTCATCAATCATGCAAAAATAGATGAAGTAGCATTAGTATCATCTCTTAAATATGAAATATATCAATGAATAACAGTAAATTATGATATAGAATAGTAATGCAAAATAGACGTATCAGAGGGGTGCTAATCAAGTGTAATTACCCAAGTGTATTTCTATGCTCTTGATGGCATCTATCTTATTTCTACCACTAATCAGCATTAAATAACCATTTAAGAAACTTGATAAAAGGGTAAAAGAATAAAGCTTGGAAGTAAAACTGGGAATTGGTAAAGTTGCATATCAATAGTATGCATAGGATATCTGCACAAGTCATCTTGCATAGCTAAGCTTGCATGGATAGCTTGCATAGTGGGCTTGCCTTGGTTGGTGCAGTTGTTGAAGTTCTCTTCTTCTTCGTAGTACTCCTCCTCTTCATAGCCCGGGTCAGTACTAGCGTCTATAAATAAATGCGAGGTACACAATCACCAAAAAATACTTAACTATTTCTATTTTGCACACAAGGGCTCACACTAGATGATCTAGCATCATCTCAATCACCACATGCAATATTGACATATTCTTCTTTATCTTATTTTGGAAATGCAATTTCTACTCATTGAAACATACTCAAGATTTAATATTCTCCAATTAAAATATGGCATCATGTTGACACATGTCATCACCGCATATTCCAATACTTGGAAATGTGATTTAAAGGGGTTGGCATATATTACAAAGTTTAATATTGCTATTTAATAATATTAAAGTGACTAGAAATGCCTATATAGCATTCTTTTATTACTATTCCATGATTACTGCATGTAAAACTAAATCTTTTTATATATTCAGATAGAACATGAAAAATATGATTTTTGAGAGTTGGAATCAACTCAAAAGAATTTATGGTTGATTTTAGAAAAATGTTTAAAATTGGAAATGTCTCTGTCTTGTTATTTTTACTATGGGTGATATATAATTTCAAACTATTTGAATCGAATGGGAGTGTCTAGATATTTTCAATACCTTTCTAACAAAATTGGAATCATGCAATTTGGTTAAGTAAATCTTTTTGAATTCAATTTTGAAGTCACTGATAGAATAGGGTTTTGAATTAAATAAAAAATCTATATTTGAATCTCTGGGCTAAGCGCGGGAATGCTAATGGGCCGGCCAAGCTACGCACTCAGGCTGGTCCCATGCGTCAGCGGCTATATCTAAGTGAAACGGTGTGGGTGAATCTGGGCCACACGATTAGAGCACTATCAACGGCTGAGCGTCATCGTCTCCGTTGCACGGAGTGTGCGAGATTCTAACCCTAGCGCTACGGTGGGGGTCGTCGGGGGCTTACCAGGGCTCCAGCTAGGTCCGACAATGGGGGCGAATGAACTGGTAGACAACGGCGAGTCGAATGGTGGTCGCGGTAGCTCCTGGGGCGGCGCCAATCAACGGCTCCATTCCACCACAGCAACGGCGGGCTCCAGTGAAATTCCGGTGATGTGCTACTCGCCTTGCTCCAGGGAATGGTCAGGGGGTTCTAGGGGAGAGGTGAGTCAAGTGGTGTGCATTTGGAGGCAGGGGAGGGGTCTATTTATACCCCGGCAAGAGGCGCAGTGCGGCATGGCTCGGGCTCGTCGGTGACATTGCTACAGGGCGCTATCGGCATGGCAGAGAGCATAGGTCGACGTGGTGTTCCCTGGAGGTCGTCATGCGCATAGTGGCACGACGAGGCGCGGTCTTAATCAGACGGGAGACGTCCGTGCTCTGCTCAGTTACTGCGGTGTTCGTCATGGCGTACGGTGGTCATGGGGCGCGCGGCATCGAACGGTCGTGTCTGGGAGGTCGCTGGTGATGCGGCGAACACATTTACGTAAGGAGAGAGCGAGGCGATGCGTGGCTGCGCGAGATGGCTTCGACGCTCTGGCGTGCGCTCGGCATGATAGAGAGATAAATGGGCGCACGAATGCTGGCGTCTCCACTGGCTGTCGTCGGCCGAGGCGTGGACTGGGGGATGCAGTGAGGTCACACCTATCTCCTCGTGGTCATGGTAGAGGGCGGCGCGGCGTGTGGCATCGTGTCCATGTCCGACCGGCATGGCACTAGTCCAATTGGCGAGAGAGAGAGGCTCAATCGCACGGGCTAGTACTAGGGGTGATCATGGGCTAGTAGTGGAGCTGTGTTGAGTACAAAGATGATAACTAGATTGATCACAGTAGTATATAGTTGGTAGACTTGTACTCTACCTGCTAAGTGTTTGATTAAATGGCCGCATGAAAGAAATATTTGAATTTTCAAATTATATTTGGTGGGTGTGTTGATCATATGCTTGAGTGTCTCTGGTTGCTAGGATTGGTCAAGTGGAGATGGTTTGAGTGGTTTTTGAAAAATGGCTATCTAGATGCATACACTAGATTCAATTTTGAAATGTCTCTCAAATGGATATGAATTTGTTTATGTAAGTTTTGAAAGTTCACTTGGGTTCATTGTCACTTGGTCTAGAAAGGTTAGAAAATAAATAGAATTGTTTCTGTTTGAAATCATTTAATAGAGATACCCAAAGTGGGCTAGTGGTTAACTTTGGCAAAAATGGCCATTAGGTCATATGCCTTATTATTTGCTTTTCTTTTGATTTGATTTTGTTTGGATTTGACCTAGATGATATTGTTTTGATCCTCAAGCTAATCCTTATCATCTATAACAATCAAACATGGCATGACAAGCATTCATACATCATTAATAATCACACATGCATTCATATAGTGTTTAATATTAAAAAGCTTTTGTTCACCCTAATTTTGGATGATTGGAATTGATATTTCCTTTTTAATATTTTTGAGATGTTAGAACACAGCAATACATCTTTGTCTCCGCGTGCCTCAGTTATCTCTATACCCGAGCTTACTCTCATTGTGATAGCCATCGTGCTTGAAGTACTTATATATTGCTTATCACTTGTGGTTTTTTTACCTTGTGCTATCTTGCTTAGCTTAAGTTGTTGTTGGTGTACTTAGTAGAGCCTAGTGTATTTAAATTTTGTGCTTGCAAAATTAACGTTATACTTCTGCATTCTATTAAGTCAAAACTATAATAGTTTTGAAATTGCCTATTCACCCCTCCCTCTAGGGGACATCTCTATCCTTTCAATTGGTATCAGAGCAAGGTTTCTCCTTGTTTAGGATTCACCGCCTAGAGTGTAAAGATGTCGGCTAGTAGTATAGTGCACAACGACACAATTATCTTTGATGGCACAAATTATGCTTTGTGGAGAAATTGCTTGCTTTATAATCTTTGGACCTTGTGTCCTAATATTGAGTGATTTTTAGATGTAGGTTTTTCTCCTCCGATGGATCCTCAAAATCTATATTTAGAGGATGAGAAAAAATTACATCTCGAAGCTCAAGTATCTAATGAGCTTATTTTCTCTTTGAGCCCCACAATTAATTTGTTCTTGATGATTGTAAAGCACAAGTCGTCTCATGAGAAGTGGACCAAGCTTAAAGAAATATTTGGTGGTTCCATTTATCATATAGTTGGTGGTCTCTCCGAGGAGCTCTCTTCTCCTTCACATTATGAGGAGATCCAAGTTGCTTCCACCTCCGGCCGCAATGATATTTCAATTATTTCCACTTCACTTACATGTGACAAGTCACAAGGTGAGTGGAAAAACCATATGTGATGATGGTAGTGTTTCTCTTTACACCAATGAATCTTGTTCTATAAATGATAATAGTGTAGAGAGTTTGGACTTAAACAATTCTTGCAATAATAATTCTATATCCCCTTGTGTTGCTAGTCCTTGCATATCGTCTAGAAACTATTTGAGTACAAATGTAGATGGTATGTTTGATTTGTCTTGTTTCCATGAGCAAAATGCTTCTATTTCCTCTAGTTGTTTATCTCACAATGTAAAGGAAATTAAACATTCTATGGAGAAAGACACAATCATGAATGGATATTCAACAATATCCCCATCTTCATCCTCCCGTGCTCACATGTGCCTTATGGCAAGAGTATCAAAGGTATCTCGTACTTTGGATCCCAACATATCTTCTCTATATAATAGCAATGATGATGATGATGATACTAATGATGACATTGATGAGGATACCAGTGCTCTTATGCTTGAGTTGACCTTTTTTTTGTACCTCTCTTCGTGGTAATAATAAGGCCGTTGCTTGTCTCAAACACGTTATGGACACCATAACTAAACAAACGGGAACCATAGAGGAGTTGGATTTCCAACTTGATGATGGGAGTCGGAGATTCAATCTCCTTAAGCAAGAGCTTGCCGAGGAGAAGCACACTAATTGTCTCCTCACACAAAAAATTGAATCTTATGAGCTTGAAAAGGAAAAATCTATTAATGATGATAGTGCTACTAACTCTACTTCTTGTGAAGCATCTAACCTAAAGGAGAATGTTGATCTAAGGGCTCAACTTGAGTTGCTAACTAGCAAGTATAGGAATTTGGAAGAAAGTCATGAAATGCTCTCGGGCTCTCATAATGATCTTCTAATATCCCATGATGGGCTAAAGTTAGCTTGTGAGGCAAGTATTACTAAGGTAACATCTTGTGAGCCTCTTTTGGACAGTAGCACAACTTCTACTCAAAATGGTATTTTCCCATGTGCTAGTCATAGTGATCCTTCTAGTCATACTAGTGATAAACCTTGTGTTGGATTACTTGCTTTGCCTTGTTGCTCTAACAGTGAAGCTTCTACTTCCTCTAGTACCTCTATTTCTATTAACCATGTAGAGGAAATCAAAGAGCTCAAGGCCCAAGTCACTTCTTTGAAGAAAGACTTGGAAAAGAGTCATGAAGGTAAATCCACACTCGATAATATTTTGAGTGTGCAAAAATCCCCTAATAATACTTTGCCTCTTCATGTTCAAACGGTACCTTATCTAACCTTATCATTGTTGATGATGATTATTCTCTTGGGAAGGATAAGGATGGCAATGTGTTTGCCAAGTTTGTTGGAACTCAAAGTGGTGTCAAGATACGAACCATTTGGGTTGCCAAGCCTATTGTGACTAGCCTCTTAGGACCCAACTTAGTTGGGGACCAACAAGCTCAAACTTGATCAATAGGTGTTTTTGGAGGGCATTGGAGACTTGGCTAACTCATGAAGAATTAAGGGATCTCCATATATTATATTTGATCAAGCCAAGTTATAAGGATTATCATCTCCCTACCATATACCCAATGTGCCTCTTTGCGGTAACTCGAACTCAACTCTTATATATTGTAAGTTACTTGCCCCTTTAAATGTTTTGGTTTTGTACCAAGTATGTGTTTATATTATTGTGCCTCATTCTTTCTTATTTTGTGTATTCAAGTATGTCTAGGTGTTTGGCACATCATTTACTTGTGTGTTTTGTTTTGAGCCTCTAATGCATCTTGATGATATCTTATTTGGATCATTTTGAGTGGTTAATGGAACATCCCATTTCGGGGGAGTGATATGCCTCGCACATCTCTCATACCTTAAAATGTGTGTACACGAGTACTACCACTTAGTATTGATATTGCAAGCTTATCTAGTCACTATGTGGTGTGTCATACTCATGAGAAATTCAAATTCTAAATGTCCATTAATTATCTGTAGTTGAGGTTGCTTTGCCTCTTATTAAGAAATTTGAATATCACATTATGGGGGAGTAATATGCTTCTTTTGCATATCAAAATCCTAGGAAATGTGAACATATGAGGTAGTGCCACTTATAGTTGATATTGTTGATTATCTTGTTTCTAGGTGGCATGTTTGCTCAAACAAGTTCCTATTTTTGTTAGAAACTTTTATTGCTCATCTTTTCGGTCTTTGTTTGAGTAAGAGATTCTTGGTGCGGCCTTTCTCAAATACATATCTCTATATATTATTTGGGAGACCATTTGCTTCAAGTTATTGTAATCATTGCTTTGCATGATTGTGTGACTAGTTGAAGCTATCAAGAATCTCTATCTTTGCATAGTGCTTAATCTTTTTATTCCTATCCTATGCTTTTTATTGTGAAGATTTATGTTTATTATCCGTGCAATATACCACCTGAAATCAATTCCAATACACTCATTGTCTTCGACAATTGATATACTTGTGTGTGGTAGCATTTGTGGATCATCTTCACCTTGGATTTCACCTCTTATTGCCTTATTTTCTTTCCAAAAATTTGTTGTGGCTCCCATTGTCTTCCTTGGCTTTTAAACATCTCTTTGATGATATTTTTGATTATTATCAAATGTGTTTTAGTAGAAGGCAAACCTTTTCTTCTCATAACCTTGCCATTGTGAAAAGTGTTAAGGGTTTGGTTTATTTGTTGAAACCTTGCTCTTTTGGGAGTTTTTTTTATCTCATTATTTCTTCTCTATGTTATTTGCTTGAATGAGATAAATCTTTGAGCATTTGTGTTTTTATTTCATCTTTTATTCTCAATAGTATTTTTCTTAGTTCATTTATTGAACTTTGTTAAACAAATCTTATGTTGATTTGATTCTTTGATATAGTTTGGACAACAAATATGTTTTGTCACACCTTGTATGCCTTATTGAATTCTTTTGGGTCTTTGTCCAAATTATATCTTTGTTGGATCTTGAAAGTCTTGTGCATGCATGTTTACTAAATGTATATCTTATATCATGTTTTGCTTTCTTTGATCCAATATATAGGTTATACTCCATCAAATCCTTAAACGGCTAAGATGTGCATGAAATTCAAATTTCATCTCTAAATATGCACATACTTTTATGGAGTGTGTCCTATGTGTTGTGGTTAGTCTAACCACTTTGGACCCAATAAGTTTGGGGACCAAGATGTACTTGAATGTTGTTTTAGGTACATTGGAGATGCAATGGATGCTTGTCTCATCCATAAGGAATGTGTTGTCACCACATGATAATTGGAGCCAAGCTATGATGATTGAAGAATTCTAATCTACTACATCATACCATTGCTATCTCCACAACAAGTATCTTATTCATGCACACTATTTTTCCATCCAATCTCTTTTAGGTTGCATCTTGGCATGAATTTATTTGTTTGTAAATGTTGTGGTTGTTGCAAGGATATTTGAAGGACTTGTCTATACTTATTGATTATGTGAGTAATTTGAGATGATGCATATAATGGAGAGTATATAAAATCATGCTCATGATTCACCAATCCCAAATATGCCTTCTAGCAATTTATTGCACATCAATTCCTCAAGGTACCCTCATGTGCAATATTATTGAAATTGCATTGAATCCTTCCTTTTTCTACTTGTTGCCTTTCTCAAAATATCCCAACTAGCATTTGTTCCCTTAGTGTTAGTTGTGATGTTTTTGTTTTTATTTGGTTAAGTTCATTGATATACCATGAGAGAAAATAGAGCCATGGGCTGCATATGCACTTAAGCAAAATATCATTTTTTGGTATATCTTATGACTTCCTCTTGGATATAATGTTTTCATATTTTTAGTAACCTCATATGTGTGGATGTTTCTTTGTGGATTATTCTCATGTTTTTTCCCACCTAGAAACTTATATACACGAGAGTGTTAATCTCTCGCCTTGATATCCTCGCTCTTTGCCAACCATCTCTCCTATCCTCTTGGTTTTTAATGGTATTTGGTAAGGTCTTGATTTATGAGTGCTCGATTTAATTTTATTGCATCTTCACGCACTCATATCTCATTTTTGGTTTCTTTTGGACTTAAGCTTGTCTTGACAAGTGTATTGATTTATATCTATACTCTTTGTATCTTGGTTGTGCTCTAATTGATATAGAGGGAGTGAGGATTCCATGTTTGTGCATATTGTATTCAAATGAAACAAGTAATTTATGCACGAACCTTGGGGAGCTTCCTTATTTCATTTAGAGCACTATTTGTCTATTTGATTATTTAGATCTTTTGATTGCTTGCTTCATCCGTTGAAGTTTCTTCACCTTGTTATCCTTTTTAGCAATATTTGATCCTCAATATAGTTTGATTTCCTCCAAGTATTCATCATTGGATATGTGCATATGATTTCACTCATATTACGAGTAATGCACACCTTGGGTATATTGTCCTTCTAACCTTGTCATCCATTTTTGCACTTGTTGTCAATGGGGGAGAAGTTTAGAGGGTTTTAAGGGAAAATGTTTTGTACTTAAGATTGGTTTGTTCTTAAGTGTTTGTCTTTCAGCATTTCATCTTTATTACATTTGCATGGTTGAATATATAGTGGAAACTCTCCCAAAGGTTATGCTTGACAATATATGCAACGAAATTCAAGTTCATCACACGTGCATATATTGTGGGGGAGTTTTCTATATATATGTTGTTTCCACTCACATCTCGTGCATTATTTGTAGTTTGTGTGAGTAGAATCGGTTTTGATATGGGCTAGTATCTTTGTGTTACTTAACCATATCAAATACAACCTCTTGTATACAACTTATTCTCGAAAAAGCTGTGTACTTGTTTCTAATATTCATTATATAAACCCTCTTGTTGTGATTGTCATCAATTACCAAAATGGGGGAGATTGAAAGGGTAATTGCCCCTATGTGTGGTTTTGGTGATTAATGACAATCCCTATGGACTAATGTTTTCATTGAATTTTATATGAAGGAATATTCCATAGGTCATGCTTGTAGTCCATGTGTTGGATTCAAGTATGGATGTCGTGAATATAAAGATATACCTTGAGTATTGGCATGAAGATCATCGAGTTGAAGAGAATACTATGATATGATCAAGATCTTGAGAGTGTGATCTCAATAGAAGAATTCAAGTTATGGCTCTAAGTTGGTGTCATGATAGCCTCATTAGTTGTGCTATGGTTGACTAAGATTTAGAGCATGTAATCAAATGAAGAGTTCCTTATGTACCTCAAGATATTGAGATGGAGCATGAGAAGGTACATGGTTGACCAATACAAAGAGTGAAGATTAGATTCAAGTTTGGTCAACACGTGAAGCATAAAGAATGTACCACATGTCTTGTGGTATGGTAAGCTTGTCAATTATGCTTCATGAACTAATCCATTATATATGTGCATTTGTGTTATCTATATTGGTTAGGTATCTTTCCATGGACATGCTTCAAAAGTGAAGATCTCATATAGCCATGAGAGGATGACATCAAGTGGTGATCATCATCAAGTTTGAGAAGGGCAAGTTCAAGATAAAGCATCTCGATAAGATCATTTGCTTGAAGCTTGCCATCCATATTGGTGATAATGGATTTGTGAAGACATGTCTTAATGATGTTATCCCATAGTGGTGTATGGGGAGCAAATTATTGGTCTTCACGAAGTAACAATGATCAAGTGATGCATTACGGCTTGGATGGAGCTTGAAGCATTGTCATCAAGCTCAAGCGGGATGTGAAGGGCAAAGGTATGGCCTTGCTAGGTTTTTGTTTTACCGGTATCAAGGTGGTTGTTGGGACAACGGGTTATAGGAGCCGCAGTATCAAGAGGGGCTTTTGGTTGGGTAACTTGATCACATCGTCGTAGGGATCTCAATCCTTTGCATACTTTGCATCTTCCTATTTTGTTGCTTCTTGGTTTTTCTCCATGTGAGGTTCTTGAGCTTGTTGATAGCTCTTCAACAATCCCAAGTTCATCGAAAACGGAATTTGTATGCATCTTCTATGGTGTTTTCGAGTTTGAAGGTTTTATCGGTTCTTCATATAGGGAAGCTTCATACCTTTCTTCATTTTGTTATATCCTCCTTTGTTGGAATATGATGGTTTTATGCACCATCTTGTAGAGCTTGTTGTCCTCGTCAAAACAAGCCCAATATCATCGAAATCGGAGTCCGGATGCAAAAGTTATTGTGTTTTTCGTGAAGTCTGTTTCATCCCGGTTGTGGATCCGGTCCAACCGACTCCCACATCGGACGGTCCGGCGCCAGCACCGGTAGACCGGATCTAAAACTGGGTTTTCCGGATTTTGCGATCGAGTCTATTCCGAGTTGGTAAACAGAGCTATTCCGGTTTGTAGGCCGGTCCACCGGCATGGGGATCGAGTTTCCTGGTCCCGGGACCGGTCTAACCGACTTTTAAATCGAGTTTTCACAGAAATCCTCCCAACAAATATATTTGCTTTCCCCTATATAAGGGGGTTCTTCCCCCAACGTTTTTGGGTGTTCTTGACCACAAAATTTACCTCCATTATTGAACCTCTTGATCTTGCTTCCTCTCCCTTCCCTCATATGATTCTTGCATCTTTTTGAGGGCTTTGGAAGAGGAGATCAAGATCTACAATCTCCACTAATTAATTCCTCCTCTAAGTGAGGGGAACCCATTGGATCTATATCCTGAAGTTAATGGTTGACTTCCACCATTGTTCTTCCTCTCAAATTCCCCCCTACCACTTGTTGCTTTGATGGGATTTGAGAGTGAAGGATTTGAGAACCCTTGGTGTTCTTGCTTTGTATTCTTTCATAAGTGTTGAGCTCTCCATTACGATTTGTTCGAGTGAGAGACCGTGAGCTTGTTGCTCTTGGTGGGTGACCTCCTAGTTGGCTTGGCGGTTGGTGCCACGGTGTGCTCTTCGTGGAAGATTGTGAAGAGACTTGGGCTTCTCCTTCATGGAGATTGTGAAGTGGTTGTGAAGCTTGCCATCTCTGGAGTGGAGGAAAATCTATCCATAAGGAAAGGGCCTATTCCTTCGTGGGATAGACTCGGAGAAGAAGGTGAACCTTCGTGGCATTGGGAAATCCTTCGTGGAATATCACACCTCTCCAACGATGTACCTTATTCTAAGGGAACACGAGAATACATCTTTGTCTCCGCATGCCTCAGTTATTTCTATACCCGAGCTTACTCTTCTTGTGATAGCCATCGTGCTTGAAGTACTATATCTTGCTTATCACTTGTGGTTTTTCTATCTTGTGCTATCTTGCTTAGCTTAAGTTGTTGTTGGTGTACTTAGTTGAGCCTAGTGTATTTAGGTTTTGTGCTTGCAAAATAAACGTTAGTTTACTTCCGCATTCTATCAAGCCAAAATCATAATAGTTTTGAAATTGTCTATTCACCCCTCATCTAGGCGACATCTCTATCCTTTCAAAGGGGGTGACCATGTTGGAGTCTGCACTCTGACCTCACACCTACTCACATCATCACTTAACTGGAGGCCCCATCTGATTCTCCAACAGCTAGCCGGGGGGACAAACCATTTTCAAGATAGGGATATAGGCATTAACCTTACCAAGAACCCTCGATCCGCACGAGTCCATCGAGACACGTACGTACCGAGTCAAGTATGAAGTATACTAAGAATTTTTTAAAATGTGCCGTCCAAACTTAACTACTAATTGAGGGCCTGATTACACTATGATCAAAAGTGTGAGTACATTTTGCATAACCCCTCCAATCTGTAATAAGTACCGTTGATTTAGCACAAAGTTTTACTAAATCAACAATAATTATTATGGATCGGAGGGAGTAGCAAAATTTGCGTCACAAGTAATTATCTATGTCCTAGGTCTTATTAGACTCCTAGAGAGCGTAGAGGATATGGTTTGGAGCAAGGTTTACACTCATTCCAGTTAACTGTAGTTGTGTTGGTTTGCTGGACTATCTAGAAAATAGGAAATACAAACCGTTTTGGGTATCAGTTCCCTTTTGATCCAGTTGCTGCGATTTATAGTTTTTGCAGTTTTATTAATGATTGGGCAAACATTGCAGAAACAACCAGATGGAAGAAAACTTAAAAGGAGTGAAGATAATCAAGATGGTGGCTATGTAGGCATATTCAGAAAGACATGGATAGGCACCAACAAACAGAAGGACTCCAGGGTGAAAAAAAACTGTGGACAGATGAAGTGATCTTAAGTAATGATAATTTGATAACTCCTGCCCCCTCGCGTCGCCCCTTCCTGGTGACCGAGGGGGGCCAAACCCTAACCCCGTCGCAACCTCCTCCCCATCCATCCTTCTCCCTCCTCGTCACCCCCGGAGGGCCGCCGGCCTAAATGCACCGGTGATGGGAAGCGGGATCTCGGCCTCTGCCCCAGCGGTAGGGAGGAGAACGCCAGCGCTGGACGGGCCCCCCTTGCCATCGAAGTCTTCGCGGCTCCAGACGGCGGTGACTTCGTGGGAGCTTGGATCTGGAGGCGGCGGCCTCTACCGGCGTGGAGCGGGTGGCGATCTGGTGGAGGAGGTGTCGGCGATGGGATTCCGCTTGGAAGACCTAGATCGGCTCTCTATCCCTAATTGCCTGCTCGATCCATTCTCTAGGAACCGGCCAGCGGTGTGGGGATCGCTGCGTCGGATCTAATAAAGGAGGTGGTCCTTTGGTTTCTTTCGCACGAAGATGAAGATCTGATTGATGTCTGCCCTTGTTGATCTGGTCTGAAGAGGCGGATTCCGGAAGGCTCCGCCGGCGAACTTCCATAGGTGTATCATGCCTGGAGATTGCTGGATCGGAAGGTATTCGGTCATGCGCACCTTGTTTTTCTGGCCGTTTGGTTTCAGCAGGAGCGTTGCGAAGCTCTGTTGTTTGTTCCCACCAAGTGCCATTCTTTGAGCCATGGTGAAGTCAGATGCGGAGAATGTCAAGAAAGCGGAAATATGAAGGTAGCGATGGTGATTTTAGTTCTTGTGGCGAAGGGGAACTGGCTATATGATCTGGAACTCGTTGCAGCGACTGCTGGTGCGGGAAGTCAACACAGGGGGAGTTCCCAGTCTTACCTTGCAGGGTAAAAATCCAAGATCTGGCCTTAACTAGTTGTGCCTGGCAATGAACTTGTTGAAGGCATTGTTTTGTGAGCGAGGACTTCTCCAGGGTGAAAACCTATGATCTTTGATCGGGCAACGACGGCGCTTGGGCACTGTTTCCTTCTTGAAGGCGTTGTTATTGGAGTGGAGGACTACTGGTGTTGTTCGGATGGTGTGAGTGTCATTGCTTTGAGGATTAGTTCTCTGTAGCGGGACTTTTATTTTTTTGTAATTCTTCTTTCTTTTTTCTGGGTTGTGTGTATCCGTAGGGCCGCTAGGGCATGCGTTGTTGCAGAGACTGAGTGTAATTGGTATCCCTGTATATTAATATATACTATTTTCCCAAAAAAAATGAAGTGATCTGAAGTTTTTGTAATAAGTAGTTTCCTGAGCTTTGTTTGCTCCAGCCTAGATGTTTGATACTTTTGTTATGTTCATTGCAGTACTTTCATTTTGTAAATTGTGGCGGATTTTTAATAGAAACTGATGGGGAGATCCATCGTTTGAAAAAAAACAAAGGTGCACTTCCCAACAATAGTTCGAGTCCGTACTTTCTCTAGTCTCTCTCGGCTCGAGTCAATATTCCTTATGCAAGTTCACACCAAAGTTAACTAAGATTTTCTTATGTTTAAGTCGATTCTGCTAGCCATATAATCTAATCTGGATTCTCTTGGCTAAGAAAATATAAATGTAGAAACATCAGCCGACTCAAGGCGTCCACTTAGACATTAGAATAACTCGAGCCACCTAAATTTAGCAAAACCATAACTTTAGCATCTCACATTTCATTCTTTCAAAAAAAAAAGCATCTCACATTTCATTTTTTTTCTCCTTTTTTGTTTTTGCCATCACCACCTTCTCACCAATCCAAGCTCTCCTTAGTTAGCATTGCCATTTTCTGGCGGCCACCCGATCTCCGCTCTAGTAAACTCAAACCTAGCCCCCTACTTTGGCGAGGTCTCTTTGTTAAGCTTCAACAATGTATGCTTATATGCCTGAATATGCTTGAGAACACCTTTTTTCAAATTTCGGAAGGGGCTTTCCCCACCACAAATTTTGTAAAAAGAGAGAGCCAAGGCAGCTCAATGTTTTTATACATGCAAGAGATTACAGGGGAAGGGAACAACAAAAGATAAATAGGAGAGAAAACACAGAAAATGCAAAGACTCAACAATCATTCCAGCTATTTTGATATCCACGAGTGGAAAGCTTTCTTCTCCTCTTTCTTGGCCCTATGCGCCCAGAGCTTGCAGGTTTTCCGTGAATCGATTATCCACACGGTGGATCGGGATCTCCGCATTATCAGACAATTCTCTATTTCTAGATAACCAGAACAACTGGACTGTTGATTAGTCATGACTCATGACTCATGACTCATGACCAGTTTGACCTCGCGCGGGATGTTAGGTTTCTTCCACACGACGTAAATTGCTTTATGTTTTTAACCTCTGAGTAAGATTGTGTGAGTTGTATGTCGTTTTTTCGTCTAATGGCTTCCGCTTACCTAGGGTGTATGATCACTACAGGAATGGCACGAAGCGCCAGCGGCCAAAGATCGGGGCTGTCGGCGTAGACCACGAGCTGGGCGCCCCACGAAGCTGGCCGTCGATGCAGAATTGCGCTCGGCGTAGCCTACGTCGATTGCTATCATCAGCATAGCTATTTTTCCTTTTACCTCATTAATCTTTGAAAAGTCATAACTAAATCATTCTAATTTAGAAAAATACAAATAATATATCAAAATTTGCAGAAAAATAAGATCTATCTATCTACATTCAAATATTACACATTTGTAAATAAAAATTAAGTGAAACATAAAACATTACATATAATTTGAAACGGGCATAAAAAATCCAAAAATGATCCAAACAATGTAAAACCTTGGTGTGGTGTCATATTATGTGATATAGTTACAAGAAGAATATAAAACTTAATATATTGATTATGTCTTAAAAAATCTTCACAAAATGACTTATCTCATTCGAGGTTTCCTGACTTTCGGGTCAAATGACCAATGTTATGGCTAAAATTAAGGCATAGTTTATGATAAATGTGCCTATATTGTGCATGCATGTGCATCATGGGATGGCGAACAATGTTGCAGGAGGAAGTTTTCTTTTCGTCGCACAGAAAAACCATTTTTCATTTACCGAGTGCAAAAATCAAGGGGTTTTGTGAAGCAACCACCAAATGGCTAATTCAAAATCTACCACCCTATTTTTCTAAAATACTAGATCATCTTATATGGACAATGTCCTAACATGAGGATCTCAAACATTTCCGTCCGTCCATAGTGAAAAAAGACAAATTTCTGCCTAATCGGTAGGAAATAGGTTAGATATGAACTACATGTACATGATCTTATGCTCATGTTTTTTACAGAAATCATTTTTAGGTTCACAATATGCTACTTCATCAGAGATCCCATACAAGTTTAGCGAGGCTTAGCCCCAAGCTAAGAATCTTCATGCCCCTCGTTCAATAAAGTTTGACAATAGTTTAAAATGGGCATAAGAAATTCAAAAACGATCCAAAAAATGTGAAACCTTCGCGTGGTGTCATATTATGTGACATAGTTGGAAGAAAAAATTATCAAACTTGGTATATTAATTATGTCTCAAAAAAACCTTCACAAAATGACCTATGTCATTTGAGATTTTCCGACTTTCGGATCAAATGATCATTGTAATGGCTAGAATCAAATCATAGTTTGTGATAATATGCCCATATTGTGCATGCATATGCATCATGGGATGGCGAACAATATTGCAGGAGGAAATTTTCCTTATCGTTGCACGAAAAAAAACCATTTTCCATTTTTCGAGCGTAGAAAACGAGGGGTTTTGTGAAGAAACCACCAAATGGCTAATTCAAAATGCTACCATCCTATTTTTCAAAAATACTATACTACCTTACATGGACAATGTCCCAATAGGGGATCTCAAACCTTTCCGTCCATCCATAGTGAAAAGGACAAATTTCTGCCGAATCGGTAGAAGTGGGTGAGATATGAACTACATGTACATGATCTGATGCTCATGATTTTTTACAAAAATCATTTTTAGGTTCAAAATATGTTATTTTATCAGATATTCAATGCAAGTTTAGCGAGGCTCAGCCCGGAGCTAAGAATCTTCATGCCCTCCGTTCGACAAAGTTTGACGATAGTTTAAAACGGGCATAAGAAATTCAAAAACGATCCAAACAATGTGAAATATTCGCATGGTGTCATATTATGTGACATAGTTGGAATAAAAAATATCAAACTTGGTATATTGATTATGTCTCAAAAATCCTTCATAAAATGATTTATCTCATTCGAGGTTTCTTGACTTTCGTGTCAAATGACCAATATTGGCGAGAATCAAGCCATAGTTTGTGATAATGTTCCCATATTGTGTATAAATATGCATCATGGGATGGCGAACAATGTTGCAGGAGGAAGTTTTCCTTTTCGTCACATGAAAAAGCTATTTTTCATTTTTCGAGCGCAAAAATGGGGGGGTTTGTGAAGAAACCACCAAATGGCTAATTCAAAATGATACCACCCCAATTTTTTAAAAATACTAAACCACCTTACATGGAAAATGTTTCAACGGGGGATATCAAACCTTTCCGTCCATCCCTGATAAAAAAATATAAATTTCTGCCGAATCAGTAGGAAGTGGGTCAGATAGGAACTACAAGTACATGATCTGATGCTCATGATTTTTAACAAAAATCATTTTTAGGTTCACAATATGCTATTTCATTAGAGATCCACTTCAAGTTTAGCTAGGACCAGCCCCGAGCTAAGAATCTTCATGCCCGCCACTTGACAAAGTTTGATGATAGTTTAAAACGGGCATAAGAAATTAAAAAATGATACAAACAATGTGAAACCTTCGCGTGGTATCATATTATGTGACATAGTTAGAAGGAAAAATATCAAACTTGGTATATTGATTATGTCTCAAAAAAACCTTCACAAAATGACCTATCTCATTCGAGGTTTCCTAGCTTTCAGATCAAATGACGAATATTATGGCTAGAATCAAGGCATAGTTTGTGATAATGTGTCCATATTGTGCATACATGTGCATCTTGGGATGGTGAACAATGTCACGGGAAGAAGATTTCCATTTCGTCGCATGAAAAGGACATTTTTCATTTTCCGAGCGCAAAAAGGGGGTTTTGTGGAGCAACCACCAAATGACTAATTCAAACTGCTACCACCCCATTTTACAAAAATACTAGACTACCTTACGTGGACAATATCCTAACTGGGGGATCTCAAACCTTTCTGTCCATCCCTGGTGAAAAAGACAAATTCCTGATGAATCGATAGGAAGTGAGTCAGATATAAACTACAGGTACATGATCTGATGCTCATGATTTTTTTATAAAAATCATTTTTAGGTTCACAATATGCTATTTCATTTGAAGTTTAGCGAGCCCAACCCCGAGCTAAGAATCTTTATGCCTACCGTTTCAAACGGGCAAATAAAATTATAGCTAGGATCACAACATAGTTTGTCATAAGTTGATATGGATATCATATTTGGATTCCTCTTATTTTTCTGATCAATTTAGACATATTATTTGTCAAATTCCGATTTACGGATTTAAAGATATTAATTATTCCATATTAAATAGAAAAATACAAAAAATAAAATAATTATATTTTTATTTGAATTCAATAATATTTTTACTTATTCATCGTTGTTTACTTAAATAATTATTTGTAATTTCAAAAAATAAAAATGGGTGACATGATGATATAAGAGTTAATATGACTGATATCATAGTATTGACAACAAGATATAAATTGCTTCGCGGAAACTGATTCTGAAGGAACGGAGATGTTAAGCTTCCAGGGGGTGGAGTAGTGAGGATGGGTGACCGATAGGGAAGTTTGACCAAGACTGTAATTTAATCAAAGATTAAATATAATTAGTATTAAAAATATTCCAAGCGAGAGATTAACGAGTCAAATAATTCAAAGATTAAAAAAAACTGAGAAAACCGACCGTTAGGCTATGCCGATAGCCACTATACCGAGGGCAGCCGTCGGCGTACCGCCTTCGTTGCTGCGCCGAGGTAGGGATAGGCCGAGGAGGCTACGCCGAGGACAGCTTCGGTGTAGGCTACGCCGACGGCTTTTGGCCCTCGGCCTAGCGCGCCATTCCTGTAATGGATGTATCTTGCTTACTACTGGTTTTGGTTACCTCGCAGGTTTTGCCGACCAAAAATTCGAATGCGTCATTTAGCGATATCAACCAGCAATCCAAGCTATAGTTCAACATACAATTCAAAGTCTGTGTTCCACACACATTGATGAACCGAGTCTTCCGAACAGAAAGGTTTGTGTATAGAGTGAGACTTCTGAAATCCTTCGAACTTTGACTTATGCTGAAAAGGTCTTGAAATGACATAATATTCGTGACATGTATACACTCCTTGCGAGAGCTATCAAATACAGTTTTTCCTAGCTACTTTAACTTTTTCGGCCTGGATCGTTGAATTCAAACATGAATCATGTTACTACTAGATGGAGTGGTCGTACAATATCTACTTTTCCTTCTAACTGAAGTACACATGCATGCGATCGATCCATTCTATGATGCGGCGATGATTGACGGAATCACGGAGGGTAGCAGTTTCATGTGGTTTTCCCTTCGCATATCATCGGTATCCAGTACTCCCTCTGTTTCAAATTACTCCGCCGGCGCGCTTATATAGGTGAACTAGTACTCCCTCATTTTTTATTCAAAAAAATCATCGAATTTTTGAAATAGATAGTATGAAATATGTACTACGTATACCAAAAATTCTAAGAATTTTTTGATGAAAAATGAGAAAATAGTAGGCCACCTAGGTAAGCGTGCGCGCGGAGTAATTTGAAACAGAGGGAGTATATGATCCTTGGAAGATCTTGACATTAATTAACAATGTGGTACTTCCGCGAGACCAGTTCCTGATTAGCAGATTTCAATTGTGGAAAGCAGATGAATGCCGAGTAGCCATGTGGCAGTAAACTCTATGATTTGACAACGTGGTCTTCTCCGGATTCCATTCTGACGAGATGACTTGATGACTTAACGTAGTAATACTGACAGCAGTTGACAACTTCAGATGCATGCATGAGTGCGGCTTATCCACGCAGTATATGGGACTAGGGCTCCATGCGTAGGTTGATTTGAATACCATGGATGTTTATTAGCTGAAGCAAACACATGTGCTTGTGTTAATTTAATTCATGGGTTCGTGTCTTAAAAAAGAGAGTGAGAATTCCAATTACAAATATATATAAGTCGTGACATCCTGACAGGTTTTACCAGATTTAAGATAACTGTGTCAAAGTACAAGATGGAAGAGCTAAGATTCTCCAGTTTACGAAATTTCATGTCAGTACAGTGGAAGAGGTTAAGTGATTGTAGCCTCTCACTTAACCAAAGCAATTCACTCCTCATTAACAATATATAGTAATTCAGTGGAGTACCTTCGACGAGATTAGGGATTGGCGTGATTGGCGCTGTTACGGTGATTGGTAAATGTTCTTGATAATAATATGAGCGCTGTTACGGTGATTGGCGTGTACTTCCTAGTACTTCCCAGTACTTCTAGTTGAAATAATTTTGTCCATCCGATCTAGCCCATAATTACAGATTTTAAATTAACGTAATTAGGGATAAGGTTCTGAGCAGGTCCTCGCGCATGCAAAAGACGATGAAAAGCCAGCAGCCGAGCGAGCAAACACCAGTACACAACCCAGCAGGCAGCGACTGGACAGGCGACGGCGGCAGGCCGGAACCGTGCAGGTGAGCGTCAGCCGTCGGATGAGGCAGCGGTCTAGAGGACGACCGGGCGGACAGTTTCAGACGGCGGCCAGAGAACGGGCTGTCACCGGAGAGGAACAACAGGCAACGGTTTGCAGCCTGCACTAGCACGAACAAAATCGATCTGGCGGGCGGCCATGGCGTCGTTAGATAGCAGTAGGCGAACTCAAACTCGAAACCGAGTGTGCTGCCGTCTGCCCACGACTTCACCGACCGCCACCAGGTCGAAGTCCCCCGTCGCCTCAAGGTCGCCGTCTTCCGATGCATCAGGGTCGTGTCTGCGCAAAGACGGAATCCGTTGATGGCCATTGGCCAGCACGGAGAGGCCAGAAGACGACGGTAGGAGGGGCGGCGGAGAACTACCGCAGAATTCAGAGGCGGCAAAATCCCTTGTCGATCTCGAGGCGGCGGCCGGCGGATAGGGGTGCGGGACGGGCAGGAGCCGCAGACTACTCCGGCGAGTCGGTGGCGGCCGGAAAGGGGATTTTATTCGGGTTTGTCTCAGAGAGAAAGTGAGATGACAGAGCGTGAGATGAGAGAGAGAGTGACAGGTAGACCATATTAACTAAATTATCTATCTCCCCGTTTAGTAAATAAAAGAAATTAATACTACTAGTAATTTCCAGTACTTACTTTCAGTACTTTCTAATACTTCCTATTTTTTCCACCGTTAGATCAACTTGATTGGATGGTTCCTAAAATCTTCAACCATGGTAAAATCTATATAATATATGTATTCCCCTTAACAGACAGTATTTGGCATGTGTGTATGACGGGATGGTGACAAGTATAGCAAAAAGGGAACACATTGTACAACATCGTTTGGGATTCACACGAACATGGATGAAATCAGGAATAGTAGAAAAAGAGGACCAATTGAACAACATATTCCTTGGAGAGGGCCAAATACGCAATTTCTGACAAATTTAGGGGCCAATCTGCATATTATATAGGGAGAGACTTGTATAGGATCGGTGCATTAGGTCTAGGTGAGATTCTAGGATCAGCTAAAAAATCTAGCATAGTGGGGGCCATGACCCTAGTTTGCACCCCTGCTCCCTGCTCACGAGTCCAACAGCCTTGATTCTTGTGCCTTCTAGAACACCACTCTTGATCCGTATACATAGGCCATGAAGTCATTATGAGATCTCGTAAAGATGATTTGGTGCCACTAGTTGCATGTGCAATCCATATTACTTCTCCTCTTATTTATTTTTCTGTTTTGCAAAAAACGTGAGACAAGTAAAGCTATGTCATGTTTTTTTGAACAAGTGACGTCATATTTTTTTTGAACATGTGATGCTACGTCATATTGTTATGCACACTTTGTAGAAATTCATCAAAGACCATTTCTGAATTTTGTTTTGTTACGGTTTTTGCACATAAGCGCATTATATATCGTGATTTACATGCAATGAATCATCTTATAAGTTTTGCAAAAATAATATTGGCGAGAAAATATGGGAGTAGTGGACGGGCACCTAGTTGACAAAATTACTTTCGGGTCGAGATCTCTCCTTGGAACAACTAAACGAACTACACATACCAGCAGAAACTATTTTTCTAGGCACAGCACATACTCTCCACAATATGAACGGAGTATTGTTAAACAGGAAAAAGTACTGCATTTACACCAAATAACGACGTACACAATAGCTACGTTTATAGGTTGACCTTGCTCCTGGTGCTGTACTACATCCTATAGATCAGCTAGCATATGAAGTCCCAATCAAATTTATGGCACAAAAAGGCAAACACAACTGTATAGACATCGATCGATAGAATCGATCCGATCCCAAACTATACATCAAACGCGCAAGCGCAACCCACACTTGGATCTTCACTTAATTTACATATATGTAACAGCTAAGCCGATGCTTACGTACGTTCGGTCGCCCGTGACATGCCATCCCCTAATATTCTATCATCACCTTCAGTCCTGACGATGGGTACTCCTTCCTGTACAGTGCAGTGCACAGCTCCAAGCCAAGCTCCCGATGAGTCCAAAGCCTAGGCCGTCGTCGCGAACTAGGAGCCACTAGCAGTACTGATGATTATTGGCTGATTTAATTAATTACTTACACCTAATTGATTCACCGCCTCGTACGCTTAGACGACCAGCTAGCAGCGCGCTTGCTTAGTTCACGGTGACCTCCGGGAAGCCGCCGCCCAGCTGCTGGTGCTGCGGCGACAAGCTGCCGAACATCCCCTCCGCCAGCAGCTGGTCCCACGTCCAGCTGGTCTGGAACATCTCGTAGCTGCCGCCGGCGTCAGACGAGGACGACGACGGGGTGGTGGTGCTGCTGCAGGACGTCACCGTCGAGGTCGGCGTTGATGTGAGCGAGGACGCCGGCGACGACGCGGACGCCTCCGCCTTGAAGTGTTTCGCGGTGTCCCGGTGCGCGTGGACGTCCGGCTCGTGCCGCTTCCGCTTGTTGTTTTGGGCCGTCGGCGCCACCACGCGCGAAGGTTGCGAAGGTGGGACCGGGAATTCCTTGGCGCCGCGGGAGCTGCCGACCTCGTTGGGGAAGTTGAGGATGGCCTTGGCGCCGCGCATGCGGAAGGCGGCGCGGTCGTAGGCGCGCGCGGCCTCGATGGAGGTGTCGTAGGTGCCGAGCCACACGCGGGAGCCGCGCTTGTTCGGGTCACGGATCTCCGCCGCAAACTTGCCCCAGGGCCGCTGCCGGACGCCACGGTACTTCCGGAAGTCGTTCACGTCCACCTCTGCTGCTGCTGTCGGCAGAGGCGCCGCCGTCCAGGCGTGCGAGTTCGGGGGCAGCGAGATCGTCAGCGACGGCCTCCGCGCGGGGTCCGACACCGGGGACGTCTCCCCGCCGAACCGTATCATCAGCGGCGCCGCTGCTGCCGCCCGGTACGCCGCCGCGGCAGCAGCATCCGCGTAGTCGTTTGTTGTCACCTGGTCGACGTACCCAGGCAGCGGCAGCTGCCGCGGCAGGAACTCCGAGGGCATGAACTCCGGCTGCACTCCAAAGTCGTCTGCGGCGACGGGGAGGGGCTGGAGGGCGCAGGAGTCGGCGCCGAGCAGCTGCAGCTGCTCGTGGATGAACTGGAGCGGGAAGTCGTCGATGTCACCGCTGAAGTACTCCATGGTTGATCAGAGATTCAAAGCAGAGCAAGGCTGAGCAGACTCTAGCAGAGAGGTGGCCGATGGAGTGAGATCGTTTTGGATTTGGAGGTGTGTGTGCAAGTGCGGCAAGCTAGCTGCGTGGAGAAAGCTAAGCTGGCTTTCGGGTACTTATATAGGGCCGGCCGGGGATGATGCAGGGAGAGACAAATTTCTCCCTCTTTTCTCAGCGTAGTAAAACAAGAGTGATCGATGAAGGGGCTAGGGGCGGGAAGTGTGAAACTACTCGAAGATTTGACGCGCGATCTGTAGGGGCCACGTACGTAGGCACGTCTCCGTAGAGGTTAACTAGAAACGGAAACGGGGTCGACCGATCATCTTCCCTGTCCTGGTCCGGCCGGCCGGCTTTGGCTAATCAATGTGCAAAGGCGCCTTGGGTTGGGTCGTTGCTGAACCAATAAATCGTCAACTGAAAAGTTGATGTACACTCCCTAGCTAGTCCCTACGTACGTACGTTGGCGGTTTTAGGACGGAGGATGCACATTCATTCTAACCTAGCTTTAGTCAATGCAAGTACGGTGCAACGTGAAGATTAGTCCATGCTTCTCTACTCCATTGATCCATGTAGATCGTGATCGCAAGATATACGGGAGTAGTCGTGTACCTAGTCTTGTTCATTGATAGACCCGTAGACAATTTTGTTGCCGCGCCAACAAATTTCATAGGGGCTCAAGTACTTCACGTGTTCATTCAGCTTCAGCCGTACGTTAGCTGAACCGCGCCATGCGACGCGTGCTTCTAGACTCCAAACTCCAGCATAACGAACAACCGCAGAGGTTGATTTTTTTTTTGTAAACAACCACATAAGTTAAAGATAAGGGTGTGTCTAGCTCTCTTAGTTCTCCGTCAGGTGACGTCAGGCACACGATTTCACTACTTGAACCAAAAATTGCGCTATGTGAACATTTTTTACCACTTGCCACTAAAAAAATCTATATAGAACAATTTTTTTGTACCGCGTGAACCTTTTTTGTCAGTTTTAACCCAATTGTAACTAAAAAAAACTCAGTTGCGATCCAGGTGCAACTGAAAAAACTCAGTTGCAACCCACTTGCAACTCATAGGAGCGCACGAATCACGATGTTGATCTGAGGGCTAGAGAGGTGACAGAGCACTAACTCATTCTCGATCAGATGAGAGCTAGCAAAACCATAAAGATAACGAAACTTATAATGATCGCATGTGGGTTCATAATCTAGTTTTTTTTTCGAACGAACATATCCCAACCATCGAATCTTCAAGTGAACGGCGTATAGTGATTCCAGGTGTGAAAATAAAGCAGTGGAACCGCTAGAGGCAGTAATAACGGAGGACGAATTGAAAATTTGGTATGGCAAAGTGAAGGTCTTGGGTGGTGGGGCGATACATATTTGTAAATAGCTTTCTAAATCCACCAACCAAAATACTAAGATCGAACCGAAGAGTTTAGCATTGCAATAGTTTACACAATAAATTGGTTGAAACTTCCACAAATCGCTAAAATCCTAGTAGTATGTACCCACCACTCTCAGGAGACTTGAGAGCTAGAAATGACTACTAGTGAGGTCATGGTTGACAACATTTTGGTATGGCAGATGCCATAGTTTGCCATATTACATCCTACACCACTGGCTTGATGGGATGCTACATATACGTGATGGCGGTGACGAGGACACACACCCGCAGGTCACTCCAAGATCTTAGAAGAGGTAAAAATCCACTAAACTTTCACTAAACGAGGTAGATAAAAAACTGCTATATATGCTAATTCGTGCCAAAACCCTGAAAGTATATGGCACAAGTGAATTCTTACACTCCCTTCTATCCAAATTACTTGTCGTCGGTTTTAGACAAAATATTACCTAAATTCTATCGATCCAATGAACTTGCGACACGTAATTTGAATCGAAAGGAGTATGTTAAACAGACAAACGAAACAGATGTACACATTTTTTTTCTATTCTCAAACATGTACTAGTGCCAGTTCAAAGCATAGCCCCCCCTCCCACCGCTTCTCACGAAACGAGAGGCAGAGCTTGAGCGTCTCCTTCCTGAGGCCGGGCCTCTTCCATGGCTCTCTCGCCGGACTAGCTGGTGAGGGATGGCCTGGAGCTGGCGTCGGAGTAGTAGTAAGTTGTAGTTTTTTTTTCGAAATGGGGAGAGACCCCGGCCTCTGCATCCAGAGGCTGCACACAGCCATTTATTGAAAAAATCGTAACGAGTACAAAGGTCTATGAATAAACCGTCAGATAGGGTTGATACAAACACTAACCATCTGAACAACGCAAGAGGTCTCACAAGAGAGAATAAAACACAGCTAGACATCTGTCAATCTACTAGAATGACGCCACACAGCCTGGCTGAAAAAATCCGAAGTGACCGCCACAAGACAGGTGCACCCAGAAACCAAGGGTTGCCGCTGATGCTCTGGTAGAAGGAAAGACCAGGGCTGGATCCAATGCGCCGCCATAAGATTAACCTGTAAAAAAGATGAGACCCTCACATTGTTAAAGATAAAGTTGTTCCGACATTTTCAAATGGACCAACAAATAGCCGAAATGCCAATACGAATCCTATCTTTGTTGTCCTTATCAACTCCATTTAGCCAATTCCCAAACATATTAGTGATATGGTACGAGGAGGTAAATTATAAGTACAAAAGATCATACACCAAATAACTTTAGCTAGAGGACAAGCAATAAATAAATGCTCAATTGTTTCGTCCTCGTAACAAAAACAACATTTTTTACTGCCATTCCAATTTCTTTTAGCTAAGTTAACCTTTAGTTAACAAAACTTTGTTATTAAGAAACCACATGAAGATTTTAATTTTTGTGGGAATTTTAATCTTCCAAAGATATCGCGAGGGAAAATTCGGATGAGCATTCATCAGGTCCTCATACATTGTCTTAACTGAAAATACTTTATTCTCCGTTAAGTTCCACAAAAATTTATCATGCTCGTGTGACAGATTTACTGCCATCATTCGTTCGCATAGGTGCAGCCATGCATCCCAGAGGTTTCCAGATAAACTCCTTCTAAAACCAATATTTAGAGGATTTTGAGGTAGGTTGTTAGGTTCGGTCGTCCCCTTCTGGGTGTTTTGGAGCAGAACTCAGGGTGGTGGCGGCCTCCGCTGTGCCCTAGGGTTCGTTTCCTTCTCGCTGCTGCTCCTCTGGCCGGAGCGCGTGGGGATGGCGAGGGCAACTGTCTCCGCAAATAAAGTAGGCGCTGTGCTCTATCTTCTGCTGTGGGTGGCTTTGCGGTGTTGCCCCTCCTGCCCGGCCGTGGCGGCGAGGGGGAGGGTCAATGCAGCGGAGTTGGTGGTGCGAGCTTGCCCTTCCTGGCCGGCCGAGGTGGCAAGGAGGAAGCGCAGCTTCACCTGGCGGTCCATGGCGGATCCAGATGGCGGTTTGTCCCGCTGCGGTGGGTGATTTCTTCCTGCCTCCCAGTTCATCCTCTTCGTGGCCGTGGTGGTAGACTTGAGGAGGAGCAGGGCTGGGTAGGAAGTTGTTCCCCTCCTCGGTGGGGTGGTGGTGCGAGGCGGATCTATGTGCTGGAAGCTTTCTACTGGTCTCCCAAGCAGCGGTGGCAAGCCAGCGCTATCCATGGCGGCAGGAGCCGCTCCAGTCTTGGGCGATGCAGCCTGTTCTACTTCCTCCTGGCGAGAGTGCCTTTTGGAGGATCTTCCTCGACCTAGCGCAGGGATCCATCGCCGGCGAAGCCCCAAGTGGCATGTTCCCCGGTGGCGACGCTGGCTCCCGCCAGCGAAGGTCTCCTTTCTGCGGCGGCGAGCTCCAGGGACCTGATGGCTTTTTAATTTTTAGTCACAGGGTCTTGTTTGTATTCACTAAGGCCTTATCCTGTATCCTTCTGTTTGTAAAGGGCCTCAGTGAAAATTGTACCGACCGCATTAGACTGATTAAGCTTCCAGGACCTTCGGACCTTATCTGTTCAAAAAAAACATGAGTTGAGATGACTATATGACCTATTTTCCATGCAGTTTTTGCCTGCTCCATCCAACTGATGTATGTATTGTACATATCGGTCGGTTTATCCGTCATATAGGCACGATGCGACATGTACTTATCAGTCGGTTTAGGAAAGGAAATGTGGAGCGGGACATGTCCAGCGGGACCCGAAGCTGCCATGTGCAGTGCAGATAAGTATAGGCGCAAAAAAAAGTAGGTGTGGACTTGGTCCGGTCTATAAAATCTACAGCCCGAGTCGATGCAATACGTGCCCGTGCTTTAAATGAGTCTCGCAACTTTCTCATGGAGAGCTTGTAGCTAGCTGTTACCGCGTTGCTTATGGGGATCCATCAACTTTTTTGTCGTTTTGTGCGTGTTCCTCAAGTCGTGTGCTGCTACCCTGATCCAAATTAGTTGTTGCAGATTTATTAAATTTAAACAGATTTTAGATAATGCTTTTATCTAATATGCGATAATTTTGAAACGGCGGGAGTAACTGTTGAAGGAAGGTCGTTCACGGATAAGCCTGCACAGACAGAGATGCCGCCCAATGATTTGCCTGATTGAGGATTAACTAATGCACGCAGGGGACGTGGTCTTACTCAGGGATCTAACCGGATAGAAATGGATTTTCTCTCTATAATATCTTATACCATATTTTTTCAGTGGATTCGGACCGAATCGGATAATGATCGGTTACGTATTCAAATCCAATTATACTACACGGTGGATTCGGAATGTAAACGAAACGGACTCATGACAGAAAAAGAAGTACGCATAAGTAGATCAACAACAAAAATTGATTGATAAAAAAAAGTTTAATAAAATACTCATGGATTAATCCTAAAAAAAATACTCATGGATTCAATAATCATAACATAATTGAATGAGCAAATATAACTTGACCACATGAATAAATAAGTCGATATGTACGAAATAACACAAACACAAGGGCTAAAATAACACTAACGCATGCTTCATTAATCCAATATCCTAACAAGTTTGGATTTTTATATTCGGTAAAATGACTATGTAAGTGTGTTGATGTTATTCGTGCTCTATTAACTCTGACTTTTTGAATGAAAAATTGGATTATTCGTTGTAAATCCGTCAGATAATCCTAAATAATTTTCGGATATGGATATCGGGGTGTATTACGCATACCATATCCTATACCGTATCAGGGTGTGAAGTTCGAATCATCCGTCGGATTCACTCAAACCGGATATGGAGTCTCTAAAATGGATTCTGAAACGAATTTGATACGGAAATTATCCTATCCGTTTAGATTTCCTAGTCTTACTCTTCACTCTGTTCATAAATAAGTGACTTGATTTTTTCTTGATTCGCATGTAAAATATGTCTAGATATATGTGTCAAGACAAATCCGAGTCATTTGTTTATGGAGAGATGGACTACTTTTTGTAGTCAGTGACACCGTATTATGAATGAATTTTTACAAGTTGTGAGATAGAAGGAGTATTTTTTATACAGTACTATTTTTATAAGCCAGTGTCTGCCTTTAATTTTAATTTAAGACAATGCTAAAAGTACACTTATCTGTGAACGGCTGGAGTACACAAAACGTGTTTCATATCCGTATGTGTACTTGCGTGAGTACACCGACGCGTTAGAATAGAACTGATGATGAGGTTAACTTCACCGTTTGCTGACAATCAGAGTTTGTCCCAACTTTCTCCCCATCAGCGCGATATCAACACACAGATTGACGGCGACGAGTGCAGGGTGATTAATTGAGACGGTGCCGGACCATTCGGTCCCGCTCGCGCGCGTACTGTATAGTACTCTACGTACGTGTCATCGGGCGGTGACACTGACACAAGGCGAACAGACATGGAGTCACCTACTCGATCACAGCCGCTACACGGACACTGCCGGCAAGCTGGCCGACACGCCTTCTCCTCGTTTCCCACAGAGAAGACCTGGTGTGGGCTGCGTCTCAACTCGAGCTTGTATACACACTGCCGGTCCGGTGTCTGCTACCAACATTGGTGGTAGTGGGGATCTTGAGAGTTTGTGGTTCTCGGTCAGTTTCTATCTGCCGGCCCCATTTGTCCTTTGGTTGATCTTGCGTGCTGATAAATACTCTATGCCGCAACATGTAATAACTTTTGTCGAGTTGTAAGCTTTGTTAATTTTAACTCCGACAGTATATATGCCTTTTATTTTGAAAAAAATCTAAAATTAATTTTGAAATAGTTTCATTGAAGTTGTGCTAACTTCTAGATTAAGACTTTTTTTTATAATAGACACTTTATTGTTGAGAAATAGAGCAATTTTCTAAGAAATTTAACCATAGTAAAAGACAGATAAAACACAGACAGAATAATAGAAAAGGACCAGAAGATGATATACATCACGGTAGAGGAGCCGCCGGTGTTCCCGTTAGCGTTGGCACCATCGTTAGCCATATTGTCGAGGAAAAGATTGTTGATATCGGGGAAGAAGTCGTCGTTGGGGAAGACATCGGTGCAGTCGCTATCCGTGAAGGAGTCCGTGATAAAGTCAGTAGTCGCGCCGGTAGCGCTCCCCAAAAACCTTATCGCCCTTCTCCCGTACAGGACTCGAAGCAGCAGGGTCTCGGAGGCCTACTGTCCCAGCTCGCGGTGCACGCCGCAAGACGGGATGGGGAAGATCTAAGCAGCGCAGTGCTCTGAAACTGGAGGCGCAAGGTGTGTGGTGTGTCTGAGGAGAGGAGCGACCTCTCGCTCTAATAGGCAGCTCGAGGCATTCCTCAAGAACCTCAGAAGGCCTTGTCAAGTCGCGTCGGGACGAGGCGAGGCGGGCGGCGGAGGAGGAGGAGCGCGCGGATATATGTCTTCCCTTCTCAAGCTCGTACAAGTGGTGAAAGAGCTCTCCTTATAAGCTGGTCTAACTTCCACTCAACTAGCAATGTGAGACTAAACTCTTGTCCCACCTCTTGCCTTGCATGAATGGGCCAAGTGGGCCTCTAGGATTTCAGGAATTGTTGAATAATATAAATGGGTTGGGCCTTTATTAGGCAAAATTCCAACAATCTCCCACCAGATCCCAGAGGCACACATAAATTTGCCTATGGTTTCAAAACATTGTTTATATACTGGTACTAGTGGAGACTGTTAAGTTGAACTTTCACCTAGAACTCTATGCTACACTAGTTTGCAACTTGTACAGTGGACTATGCCTTGAACTGCAAGTTTGCTGCATTCTAGCTTTACACAAAGCCTTGACCAATACTGGGCTGCCGTGGGACTTCCCCTCGGGTGGAGCTTATGCGTCATACTCCATAGCCTTTCATGAGTTTATTAGAGAGCACCCAACTCTTATAGACTGCGACGTTTAACAGTCAGACTCATATATGTGTGTTGTTCTACAGGACAACATCTCTGCTTAAACTAAGCCACTTAGAACACATTAAGATAAATCAACCTGTCATGCAGAATAGGAAAGTATTGCATCTTCACGGAGTGGTGTTTTAAAGTAGGGATACTTTCCTCTCAGTTAACCAACAGCTTGTCTCCTAATTCTAATTCACGGAATCTCTGATCACATAGAGTGGTTTGCCACTGTGGAAAACTTATATTGTGGGTCTCATACCCATCTTCTTTGATGCATTTTCTATCACGTTACGTGATAGACCCTTTGTGAAGGGATCTGCCAGATTCTTAGATGTTTGGATATAATCCAATGCAATAACTCCGGAGTTTCTCATTTTCCTAACAAATTTCAATCTCCTCTTCACGTGTCTTGAGGACTTCAAATTATCCTTAGAACTGTTAACTTTAATAATCACAGTTTGATTATCACAGTTCATTGGGATTGCGGGTATAGGTTTCTCAACCATAAGTAAGTCCATCAAGAGTTCTTGAAGCCACTCTGCTTCAACAGTGGTTGTGTCTAATGCTGCGAGTTCTACTTCCATAGTTGACCTCATTAAGATGGTCTGCTTGCAAGACTTCCAACAAACAGCACCACCACCAAGTGTAAATATATATCCACACGTGGCATTTATTTCATCAGCATCAAATATCCAATTTGAATCACTATATCCCTCCAGCATCCTCGGGTACCCAGTATAGTGAATGCCGTAGCTCGCAGTGCCATTTAGATAGCGCATGAATCTGATACATTGCAAATGTATCTATAATTTTTGATGTTCCATGCTTGGTTTTATCCACTTTCTTGTGTTTTGTCCACACTTTGGAGTACTTTTCATATGATTTCTTGGACTAACCTATTAACAAGAGCCACAAAGGCTACCTGTTTCTGCTGTTTTTGGTTCCAGGAAAGTCAGAAAATGAATATTCTCGGAATTGGACGGGACAAAAGCCAAAGTGCCTATTTTTCCGGAAGTCATCAGATGCCAGAGTACGAGACGGAGAGGGGCCAGGGGGCCACCACACCACCTGGCCGTGTGGCCCAGCCTGGCCCGCACCAGGGGGTGGTCTGGCCGCCTCCGACACCCCCTCGGCTTTCCCTTCTGCCTATAAGATGCCCTCGGGACAAAAACCCTAAGAACCCGATCAAAAATCCACGAAAGAGTCTGTAGCTGCCGTCATCTCCATCCCTAGACCGGGAGGGATCTGAAGCTCTTCCCGGCACCCTGCCGGAGAGGGGAATTCACCCTGGAGGCCTTCTTCATCACCATGCAAGCCTCCGGTGTGATGCGTGAGTAGTTCATCATTGGACTACGGATCCATGTAGTAGCTAGATGGCTGCTTCTCCTCCTTTGTGCTTTCATGTCTAGATCTTGTGAGCTCCGTTCATGATCAAGATCATCTATTTGTAATTCTGCATGTTGTGTTTGCGGGGATCCAATGGATATTGAGATGCTATTTCAGATTGATTATTGATTCTATCATGTCTTTGTTATTTGAGATACCAAGAAAATTTGCTTTTTATGCCAAGAGTAACCTCTAATGAGAGAGAAGTAATGATTGGGAAAGTTGTTGTCCCGAAACAGATTTCTGTGCTTCACCGTAAAAATTCTTGTAAAATATCTGAACGTCTTTTTGAGGCGTGAATTTTTGTGCTTCTGACCCAGGTTGTTATCTAACTTTCATTAGTTCAACAATTTTTTATTTGAGCAACAGAAGGTCTTCGAAAAAATCCGCCTTTACCTGCTGGTCTGTTTTGACAGATTTCTGCCATTTTCTGCATTTGCTTCTTGTTGGTTCCTTTTTGAGTTCTTTTGGGGAATTGAGCTTTTTGAGGGAAGTGCTACAGTAGCTAGTGTTCTAATGGAAGTTTATTTGGTGTTAGAACTGAACCTTAAGACCTTTTATCTTGAGTGCACTAATGTTGCTAATAAAGATTGTGTGAAGTTTTGTATGAAGGAAAAATTTCAGGTGTATGGAAGGAATGAGTAATGAGATGAAGGATGGACTAAAGCTCAATCTTGGGGATGCCACACGTGTCACCCCAAGAAATATCCAAGAAGTACAAGCGTCGAAGATTGGGGATGCCCAAGGCATCCCCTGCTTCTTTAATAAAAATCCCAGGTTTCTTCCAAACGCTTCATTTTTATTGCTTCATGCACAGTTGTATTGTTCTTGGAGCGTCTTCCCTTTTTTTCGTTTGCTTTGGTTTTCTTAGTTTGCTGAATAAATTGGTTGGACCCCCTCTTTCATACATTGGTTTGCAAATAGTTTGGTTTGGTTTGGAAAAGAGTAGGAAAGTTCATGCTTATGTGGTAAAAAGAGCTTGTTTTTGACTGTGGCCTATGCTTTGTCATGCCATGCTTGATATTGTTTTGGCTTTATGCTTAGTATTCTTTGTTGTAGCATGACTTGTTATAAACAATTGAGATTTCTTAATGTGCCTTGGATGAATCATGTGTTGTTTTAGCATATTAAAGCATAGTATAGTGGTATTCTCCTTTGATGCTTTATTTGGGTTGACTTGGCGCATGCTCACACCATGTTATGACTATCTCAAGTCACCATAGCCTTTATGATCCTTTAGTTTTCAACTTGTAGTATCACTTTATGCTTTGATCAATGATGTTTTGTCGCTCTTCATGATTATGGCCATTATTGCTCTCTTAGTTTGTCGCTCCCAGTCTTTTGCTAGCCTCCACAACCAAGTATGAGTTCCACTCATGCATCCAACTCCCTAAACCAAGTTATTCCAAAGAGTCCACCATATCTACCTACTATTCCAAGTATATTCATGCTTTTGTTTACCTTCCAAATTAAACTTGTTATGAGAAAACTAGTAATTAAAGCTCTCGCGAACTTGATGGCACACTTTACTTTTCTTGCCCTTAATAAACTTGAACCATTGTGTCGTCTATGTTGTATATGCTTGCACTTATTTGTTAGGAATTAGCAGAACCATGCTTTCATGGGGAACGCTTTCAACATTGCACTTGGTACTTGTACCTAGTTGATATCATGCTCTTTTGTATATGGATGTCGTCGGTGTGAAATAAAATGGGAGCTTGTAAGTCCATTGAGTTATGTATATGTGTTAGAGAAACGCCTAGGCCGCTGGTCTAATCTATGCTGACATGGTGGAAACCTGCAGCGTAACCATATTGAGCTGTCTATGAAACATTCTTCTTATAAAAAAAGAGTCGTATATTGAGAAAAAAAGAGAAAAGAAAAAAAGAGATTATGAAAAGAGGAAAGAGAGAAAAAGCACCATATTCCCATGGTAAATAAGAAGATTGCTGAGATGCTCGTTGTCTGCTTGCCTTGTCATTTTGATATGGGGATTCTTCCGTATCATTGGGCAAGGGGTACCCCGTTGGAGGTTCTCTATGATACACATGTACTTACGATGACAAGAACTTACCGGTGACTAAACTTGAGTAGCATGAGGAGCGGCCCTCGTATACAAGGGACATGAGATTTCTAACTTATACTTCGTCAAGCATGTACACCATAGTTTGTTCACTTTAACCTTAATCACTTCAAGATGCTTATGATAGGGGCAATGAGAGCTGAAAGCTATAAGTACCATAATTTTTGGAAGCTCTTTATGAGACTTGAATCCCTACTTCCTTTTATAAAAAGGCCTTTATTCCACCATTATATTGAGTCTCCACCTTCTACCTTTATGCACTTACTTTGAGAGCATAGTGGCCATTCTTAGTTCTATGTGCATTGTCCCAAGACTAGTTGATTGATGCATAACTTGATATTGCTTGTTTTAAACTATTTGTATATAGTCACTCTTATGAACTTTGAAGGTGTCCTATGCATTTATATTTGCTACTCTATGAGGGACAAGCTTAATACCATTATGCTATGTTTTCTTTATGTGAAACAAACAAACGTCTTGCAAAGCATTGTTATTCATAAATCTTTTGTTTGTGCCTTTTCATGTTGCATCATAGTTTCTTTGTCTTATTGCTAGAACTTTGTCTTTCATGTTATGATTAAAGTACTATGATCCCAGCTTTGAATGTTTTACAAATAATTTGATCAAGTCTTTGATGGTGCATGTCACCTCAAAAATTATTCTTTCTTTTTATCACTTACCTACTCGAGGACGAGCAGGAGTTAAGCTTGGGGATGTTGATACATTGCAAATGTATCTATAATTTTTTATGTTCCATGCTTGGTTTTATCCACTTTCTTCTGTGTTGTCCACACTTTGGAGTACTTTTCATATGATTTCTTGGACTAACCTATTAATAAGAGCCATAGTGCCAACTGCCTGTTTTCTGCTGTTTTTGGTTCCAGGAAAGTCAGAAAATGAATATTATCAGAATTTGACGGGACAAAAGCCAAAGTGCCTATTTTTCCGGAAGTCATCAGATGCCACAGTATGAGACGGAGAGGATCCAGGGGGTCACCACACCACCTTGCCGTGCGATCCAGCCTGGCCCGCTCCAAGGGTTGGTCTGGCTGCCTCCAGCACCCCCTCGGTCTCCCCTTCCGCCTATAAGATGCCTTCGGGGCGAAAACTCTAAGCGCCCGATCAAAAATCCACGAAAGAGTCTGTAACCGCCGTCATCTCTATCCCTAGATCGGGAGGGATCTGAAGGTCTTCCCGGCACCTTGCCGAAGAGGGGAATTCACCCTGGAGGCCTTCTTCATCACCATTCAAGACTCCGGTGTGATGCGTGAGTAGTTCATCCTTGGACTACGGATCCATGTAGTAGCTAGATGGCTGGTTCTCCTCCTTTGTGCTTTCATGTCCAGATCTTGTGAGCTCCTTAATCATTAAGATCATCTATTTGTAATTCTGCATGTTGTGTTTGCGGGAATCCGATGGATATTGAGATGCTATTTCAGATTGATTATTGATTCTATCATGTCTTTGTTATTTGTGATCTTGCATGCTTTTCGTTGTTAGTAGCTATCTTGGCCAAGTAGATGCTAGCAACTCCAAGAGTTAGTATTTATGCTCGATAGTGGGTTCATGCCTCTGGTAATCTAGGGAAGTGACAGAAATCTCTAAGGTACTAGATGTGTTGTTGCTACTAGGGATAAAACAACAATCCTTTGTTCATAGAACAATCGTATTGTTTACTTTACACGCGATTCGTAAAGCAATAATCTTTTGCTTGCAACTTAATACTGGAGGGGGTTCGGATGATAACCTGAAGGTGGATTATTAGTCATAGATGCAGTTGGATGGCAGTCTATGTATAATGTTGTAATGCCCAATCAAGTTCCAAAGGAGTCAAGATGATTAGTATATGCATGCATTGCTTTCTCGATGTTTGTCAATTGCCCCGATGTAATTTGTTCACCCAGCATGTTATCTATCTTAAGGAGAGCCACCTCTAGTGAACTATGGATCCTAGTCCTTATCTTTTACATACAATCTATAAACTTTCTACTGATTTGTGTTTACTTTCTACAAACTATTACATCCTTCCATTCGATATGTTTAATACTTTGTTTTGAGCAAAACACGGTGAGATTGACAACCTCATCGCAAGTTGGGGACAAAGTTTTGTGGTTGTGTTGTGCAGGTCTCCATGTTGCTACTAGCACCGGTAGTGCGCCCTGCCAAGGCTCAACTAGCAACACCTTTGGGGTGTTTCCTTGCTCCTACTGGTTTGATTAAACCTTGGTTTCATAACTGAGGGAAACTTGCTGCTGTGCTCATCATACCTTCCTCTTGGGGTTCCCAACGAGCTCTACATCAACACCTGACCAAAGATTTTTACGGGCGCCGACCTTTGAGCCATCAAGCATTTTTCTGGCGCCGTTGCCGGGGAGTCAAGAACATCTTCACAAGGGGAGTCCCTCATAACCAATCTCTTTACTTTGTTATTTTTGTTTTGCTTAGTTTATTTTTGCTTTGTTTGCTTGTTTCTTTATTAAAAAACAGAAAAAAAATTAGTTTTACTAGTTTGCTTTCTTTATCAAAAACACAAAAAAAATTAGTTCCTATCTTGAGTTGCCACTATGTCTAGCCTTGCTCCAATCACTATGTCACCCGAGGAAATGATTTTCACTTTTAAACAAGGAATGGAAGAGAGCTTCAAGGAAGCTTGGTCTAGAATCTCTGATTTACATGAAAAAACTGAGCCTAAAATGACTCAAAGTTTGTTCCTTAGCAGTTTTTACCTTGGAATTGCTCTTTGATATAGATATGCCTTAGATGCTATTGTGGGAGGAGATTTCCTCCAATGTAATGAGGATGATGATATTAATGCTATAAAGAAATTTATCCTCACTTACAACTTGCCTAGCCAAACTAATATTTCTTTCGCAAGAATATTTGCTAGATTGAACACTCTTGAGACTAGCACTACTAGCTTAAAAGATTGCTATAATACGCTTAAAGGGTATCACAATTATGTTCCAATAAATTCCGAACCATCAAAGTGTCTCCCTACAGTAAAGATTGAGATAAACACTGAAACTTTTCAAGCCCTCTGTGATATCATGTCTAAATTTTGTCTTATGCCCAAGGATATTTATGAATCTCTGAATACTTGGGGGCTTACTGAAGGAGGAAAAGAAATATCTCTTGCTACATGCGGGTAAGCAGCAAAAAAAGAATCAAAGTAACGCGCCCTACCTGTTAATAATGCTACCATATTACCTCTTGGAATAGCTGAAGGAGTGTTTATAAAGATCCTTGGGAAAATAATTTCTACTGATTATCTTGTTATTGAATGTGCAGGAAAAGGACAAATTACACTTGGAAGATCCCTATTAGAACTTCTTGGAGCAATAATATATGTGGGACAGGGGACCATGCACCTTTCTTCTCCACCAAACAATCATATTTTCCCAAGGTTAAGAATAAAAGTAAGAGAGGTAAGGGCAAGAAATTTGGTTTTAATGCTTCTTCGAACACTTGATTGTTTTTCTTGCTTCTTATGCCTAACTTAATGGCGTTAAAGAAAAGTACTTATTGGGAGATAACCCAAAAGTTTTAGATGAGCCTTGGAAGTTATTACCTCTGTAATAACCGCTCCTTATCCTTTTTATTTGCTTTTTGTGCCAAGAGTAACCTCTAATGAGAGAGAAATAATGATTGGGAAAGTTGTTGTCCCGAAACGGATTTCTGTGCTTTACCGTACAAATTCGTGTAAAATCTCTGAACGTCTTTTGGAGGCACGAATTTTTGTGCTTCTGACCCAGGTTGTTATCTAACTTTCGTTAGTTAAACACTTTTTGGTTTGAGCAACAGAAGGTCTTCAAAAAAATTAGCCTTTACCTGCTGGTCTGTTTTCATAGATTTCTGCCATTTTCTGCATTTGCTTCTTGTTGGTTCCTTTTTGAGTTCTTTTGGGGAATTGAGCTTTTTGAGGGAAGTGCTACAGTAGCTAGTGTTCTAATGGAAGTTTATTTGGTGTTAGAACTGAACCTTAAGACCTTTTATCTTGAGTGCACTATTGTTGCTAATAAAGATTGTGTGAAGTTTTGTATGAAGGAAAAATTTCAGGTGTATGGAAGGAATGAGTAATGAGATGAAGGATGGACTAAAGTTCAATCTTGAGGATTCCACGCGTGTCACCCCAAGAAATATCCAAGCAGTAAAAGCGTCGAAGCTTGGGGATGTCCAAGGCATCCCCTTCTTCATCAATAAAAATCCCAGGTTTCTTCCAAACGCTTCATTTTTATTGTTTCATGCACAGTTGTGTTGTTCTTGGAGCATCTTCTTTTTCGTTTTTCGTTTTGGTTTTTGTTTGCTTTGGTTTTATTAGTTTGCTGAATAAATTGGTTGGACCCCCTCTTTCATACATTGGTTTGCAAATAGTTTGGTTTGGTTTGGAAAAGAGTAGGAAAGTTCATGCTTATGTGGTAAAAAGAGCTTGTTTTTGACTATGGCCTATGCTTTGTCATGCCATGCTTGATATTATTTTGGCTTTATGCTTAGTATTCTTTGCTGTAGCATGACTTGTTATAAACAATTGAGATTGCTTAATGTGCCTTGGATGAATCATGTGTTGTTTTAGCATATTAAAGCATAGTATAGTGGTATTCTCCTTTGATGCTTTATTTGGGTTGACTTGGCGCATGCTTACACCATGTTATGACTATCTCAAGTCACCATAGCCTTTATGATCCTTTAGTTTTCAACTTGTAGTATCACTTTATGCTTTGATCAATGATGTTTTGTCGCTCTGCATGATTATGGCCATTATTGCTCTCTTAGTTTGTCGCTCCCAGTCTTTTGCTAGCCTCCACAACCAAGTATGAGTTCCACTCATGCATCCAACTCCCTAAACCAAGTTATTCCAAAGATTCCACCATACCAACCTACTATCTTATGCGATTCCAAGTATATTCATGCTTTTGTTTACCATCCAAATTAAAATTGTTATGAGAAAACTAGTGATTAAAGCTCTCACGAACTTGATGGCACACTTTTATTTTCTTGCCCTTAATAAACTTGAACCATTGTGTCGTCTATGTTGTATATGCTTGCACTTATTTGTTGGGAATCAGCAGAACCATGCTTTCATGGGGAACGCTTTCAACATTGCACTTGGTACTTGTACCTAGTTCATATCATGCTCTTTTGTATATGAATGTCATCGGTGTGAAATGAAAGGGGAGCTTGTAAGTCCATGGAGTTATGTATATGTGTTAGAGAAACGCCTAGGTCGCTGGTCTAATCTATGCTGACATGGTGGAAACCTGCAGCGTAACCATAATGAGCTGTCTATGAAGCATTCTTCTTATAAAAAAGAGTCCTATATTGAGAAAAAAAGAGAATAGAAAAAAAGAGATTATGAAAAGAGGAAAGAGAGAAAAAAGAGATTATAAAAAGAGGAAAGAGAGTCCCATGGTAAATAAGAAGATTGCTAAGATGCTCGTTGTCTGCTTGCCTTGTCGTTTTGATATGGGGATTCTTCCGTATCATTGGGCAAGGGGTACCCTGTTGGCGGTTCTCTATGATACACATGTACTTACGATGACAAGAACTTACCGGTGACTAAACTTGAGTAGCATGAGAAGCAGCCCTCGTATACAAGGGACATGAGATTTCTGACTTATACTTCATCAAGCATGTACACCATAGTTTGTTCACTTTAACCTTAATCACTTCAAGATGCTTATGATAGGGGCAATAAGAGCTGAAAGCTATAAGTACCATAATTTTGGGAAGCTCTTTATGAGACTTGAATCCCTACTTTCTTTTATAAAAAGGCCTTTCTTCCACCATTATATTGAGTCTCCACCTTCTATCTTTATGCACTTACTTTGAGAGCATAGTGGCCATTCTTAGTTCTATGTGCATTGTCCCAAGACTAGTTGATTGATGCATAACTTGATATTGCTTGTTTTAAACTATTTGTATCTAGTCACCCTAAGCAAAAGTGATGTCAGGCCTCGTAGCGCTAGCTAAATAATAAGCGACCCAATAATCTGAGAATATGTCAATTGATCTCTAGTAGTGCCTCTATTCTTTCGAAGTAACACACTAGGATCATACAGTGTTGGAGAAGACTTGCAGTTGCTATACCCAAAGCGACTCAAGATCTTTTCCACATAGTGAGACTGAAGCAGTGTGATCCCACCATTATCATCTCTCAATATCTTGATGTTCAAAATAAAATCAGCTACTCCTAGATCCTTCATCTCAAAAGACCGAGATAAGAAATCCTTGACTTCCTTAATCACATTAAGATTGGTCCCAAAAATCAGTACGTCATCAACATACAAACAAAGAATTACTCCCTCGACCCCACCATAGCGATAGTACACACATTTGTCAGCTTCGTTTATAGCAAAACCTGCATTGCTTAGGGTTCTCTCAAACTTCTCGTGCCACTGCTTAGGTGCTTGTTTAAGGCCATATAAAGACTTCAACAACTTACACACTTTTCCTTCTTGATCACTCACTACAAATCCATCTGGCTGATCCATATAAATTTCCTCGTCCAACTCTCCATTTAGGAAAGCCGTCTTAATGTCCATTTGATGAACGAGAAGACCATGTGAGGCAGCCAAAGATAGTAGTACGCGAATGGTGGTCAATCTGGCTACGGCTGAGTAAGTATCAAAGAAGTCCTCACCTTCTTTTTGGGTATAACCCTTGGCTACAAGTCTTGCCTTGTACTTCTCAATAGTACCATCAGGCCTAAGTTTCTTCTTAAACACCCATTTGCATCCTACAGGTTTGCACCCATAAGGACGATTGGTGATCTCCCATGTTCCATTCGCTAAGATGGAATCCATCTCTCTACGAACGACTTCCTCCGAGTAGTCAGCATCAGGAGATGCATAGGCTTCTGAAATAGAAGTAGGAGTATCATCCACAAGTTACACAATGAAATCATTGTCAAAGGATTTTGCAGTCCTCTGTCTCTTACTCCTCTTAGGAATTTCATTATCATCCTCCTCAGGTTTTTCCGAGTGTTCAATAGGAATGGTATGTTAAGGAATTGTGGGTATTTCCTGATTCAATGAGTCAGGTATCTCCTGATTTGATGAGCTAGGTATATCCTTTATGGGAAAGATATCCTCAAAGAAAGTCACATCATTTGACTCCATGATTGTACCAACATGCATTTCTGGTACTCCAGATTTTACTATCAAGAATCTATAGCCAATGCTATGAAAAGCATATCCTAGAAAAACACAGTCCACGGTTTTTGGTCCAAGTTTGCGCTTCTTTAGGATTGGCACATGAACCTTTGTTAGATAGCCCCAAGTTCGCAAGTAAGAAAGATTTAATCTTTTGTTTTCCCATCATTCAAATGGAGTAATCTATTTGTTCTTAGTGGGAACTCGGTTTAGGACATGACATGCAATCAGTAATGCCTCCCCCCACCATTCCTTGGAGAGACCCGATGTGTCTAACATGGCGTTAACCAAATCTGTTAGAGTACGGTTCTTTCCTTCGGCTACCCGTTTGGTAGGCGGTAGGAGGCGTCCTCTCATGGATTATACCATGTTCTGCGCAAAAAGAATCAAACTCGTTGGAAAAGTACTCACCACCACGATCAGACCTAAGCCTCTTAATCTTTCGATCAAGTTAGTTTTCCGCTTCAGCTTTATAGATTTTGAAGTAACTCAAAGCCTCATCTTTTGATTTCAGAAGATACACATGACAATATCTCGTAGAGTCATCGATCAATGTCATAAAATATTTCTTTCCACCTTTTGTTAACACACCATTCATCTCACAAAGATCTGAATGTATGAGCTCTAGTGGCGCCAAATCTCTCACCTCTACAGTCGTATGTGACTTGCGAGGTTGCTTTGCTTGCACACAAATTTGGCATTTAGATCCCTTCACAATAGTGAATTTTGGGATTATATTCATTTTAGCTAACCGCGTCATGCAACCAAAATTAACATGACAAAGACGTGAATGCCAGACATTTGATACAAGATTAGATGAAACATGATTCACGACTTTATTACACACATCTGACAGTGACAGGCGGAACAAACCTCCACACTCATAGCCTTTACCAATAAATGTTCCAAACTTAGACAGTACAAATTTATTGGACTCAAACACAATCTTGTAGCCATCACGACATAGAAGTGATCCACTAACAAGATCTTATTTTTTGAGGGAACATGATGCACGTTCTTCAGGCGCACGGTCTTTCTCGAAGTGAAGTTCAGATCGACCGTACCAACACCATGAACAGAAGCATGCGAGCCGTTCCCCATCAGCACGGACTGAGCCCCTCTGACCTGATATGAGGAAAACATGGAAACATCAGAACAAACATGTACATTAGCGCCCGTGTCAATCCACCAATCAGGAGAATGACATAATGAAAGAACAGTAGGTAATATACCATACCCAACATCTTTCATCTCAACGTCGCCCATGACAACATTAGCAGTCTTGCTGCCTTTTCCATGTTGGCGCTTGTCAAAACGGTTGGGGCAAGCATGTCGTGGTGGTGTCATGGCAGATGCCATGGATAGGCTAATGGTGGGGACTAATATGCGCTAGGGGAATCCAGGGAGGGATAGTAGAGTGATTCTCTACATAGGAGCTTTGTATTGATGTTCGATCTCCCAGATTACAGGTGCTCCTCGAGCTGTATTGACAAGAGGAGGAAGAAGAAACTCTCTTACTCTTGCCTACCAACTAGCCCAAGAACCCTAGATCCACTAGTCCTCGACCCACTAGAATTCTCCTTGCTATGTATCTGAAAAGACCCAACCCCCTTACCAGAACCCCAACCCCCCCTTATATAGAGGTGGTTCGGTCCCGGTCTAGGGCATACGTGGAGGCATATTCCTAAGAATATGCCCCCTCCCAAAGTAGTAACCCGACAGGGGTGCTTTTCCCCCGCGTCACACTTGCTTTAGCGACGTAGCCTCTGCGGCGCCTGCGTCAGCCGACGTGAGCGTCGTCACCCTTGTCGGCCATGATCCGGTGGTCCTGCCCTTGCTTTATTCACTCATCCAGTATGCACCGGGCCTTCTTTTTGACCAGAGTGATTCCTTCCTTCTCCTAGAAGCCAAACGAGGATCTGGATCACAGTTGATCCGGCCACACCTGTTCCTGCATATAAGCTAGACAAGTATCTCCGACTTACTCCTTGAGTCGGACGAGACAATGTTAGGCGACCCCCTTGGTCCGGGTTACTCCGTGATCCGGCCTGCCTTGAGGTGACTCGGCCAGCATCCGCTTTGACCTTGCCGAACCTCGGCTAACTCGGCCCTTATACCTCGGAGTGACCCTACCCGGGGTTATCCCCCCAACATTAGTCCCCGAAGCTGGTGCGGTCTTAGCGGCCTTGGTCGTTAAGGCCACATAAGGTTCACTCATATTCGAGCCTTGGACGTTTAGTTCTGGGTTAACTTCTTGTCTCGGATTATATGGATTTACGTTCCCTTCGCACGCTCCAAGTTTTCACTCGCCGGCCGGGTCACCACTTTGGCTCGGATCCTATGGTTTTACTTTCCCTCTGCACATTTCAAGTTTTCACTTGTCGGCCGGGTTACCATCATGGCTCGGATCCGGGCCTTGCTTCCTTCTCTCGTACGCTAACCCACGTAAAGGTTAATCATTACGTTGCCTCATTTTAAGGGCCAACACAGTAACCGCCGCAGTAAATGTCAGTGATTACTGTGCGGGGGTTACGTCACGTCTGTCTCCTTGTTTACCGCAACTGCAGGTCGTGTCATGGGATCATATTTACTCTGCGGCCCTCGGTGTGGCTTCTCTCTGATTGGTCGATGCTGTTGATACACGGCCACACCGTGTGGTTTTCTAGCGCAGCACGATCCCACTCGTTGATTACTGGGGGCGGTTAAATAGGGGAGGGGCACGTTCCTTAGCACTTTTCCATCTCCATGCCCCCTCGCCCGTTCCTCTTCTTCTTCCTCGCGACCGCGCCGCCGCCGGTGCTTGTTGCAGCAGCGCCGCCGCCGCACCTTCTCCGTGCCTCCGCACCACAATCACCACTGCACCACTGTTTAGCCACGGGTCCTCGTCAATCTAGACCGCAGAGCCCCGCCGCCAGCTCCAGCGAGGACAGCGGAATCGAGATGACAGAGGAGGATCTCATCATTGTCGAGCAGGAGATGAAGGAGGACGCCGGCGCGGCGGACCGCGGCACGTGGGCCGGCTCGTGGGTCTGCGAGGATGACATCGGCTGGCTCTACCGGACCCGGTGTATTCCCGCCGGTGTTGCCGCTCGTCTCCCTTCCTCGGAATTGGCCCTCTCACCCAATCCGGGTGAGTTCGTTGTTTTTCTATCCCATTTCCAACGGGGATTTGGCCTTCTGGTGAGTGATTTCTTCCGGTACTGGGTCCAGACCTATCACCTGCAACCACATCATCTCCTGGCGAACGCCATCACCTCTCTGTCCGCTTTCGTTTCTTCGATCGAGGGCTACACCGGACTATGGCCCACAAAGGAGCTGTGGATCCGGTTCTTCGGCCTCCGTCGCAACATCGTCCCCAACATCCACGTTGAGTCGGAGGACAAGCAGCTCACTCAGTTCGGAGCTGCCTCGATCTCGCCCCGGAGGTTTTCGATCTTTCCCCGGGTCACCGGGCTTGACTCCTGCAAAGGATGGGCCCGGACCTTCTTCTACGTCTGGAACGAGGGCACCGAAGACTTGATCCGGTTGCTGCCCTACGCTCCGGGTCCCCCGGACACGAATTTCTGGGAGGAGGTCGACAGAAAACCTACAGCTCTGGCCAACCAAGTAAACAAAAGGTTTGCGGAGCTGAAGAAGCTTGGATTGCGCAACGAGGATGCCATGATCACATTCGTGCGCAACCGAATCTCTCCCCTTCAGCGGCACACTCACAAGTTGTGCCATATGAGCTTCAGTCGCGACCCCAACCGAACCTCCTCGTTCGAGTTGAGCAACACGGAGATCTTCCGCCGGGTCAAGGCTCTTTTCACCACCCATAAGGTTTTTTTCCGCCGAATGGACGTAGGGAATCGAGCATTACTGCCGCGACAGGCTCCCTCCCGCGGTAAGTTTTGCGGAGTAAACTTGCTTCGGATCAATTACATGTCGGTTGTTATCGTATTTTTAACTCTGCTCCTTGTGCTTTTTCGTCAGCTGTTTCTCCAGCAAACCCTCGAGGATGGTACTGATCCGACCCTTAAGTGGGCCCCGGACCGAGAAATCCCGGATGAGGAGGAGCCGGACCAGGAGATGTTCCTCCCCACAACCGATGCCACCAAACGACCCAGCGGTAAATTCTCTTCTCTTAGAGATTGGCCCGACGATGAGGATGACTCGGATATCGATGTGATTGAACCCGTTGAGGCTGTCCCTCTTTCTTTTGCCTTCCCGGCATCAGCTAACCCCGGTGGGCACATCCACGAGGATTCTCCACTTGCCACGGGCGAGCCTATTCCGGTGGCGTCAAAGAAGAAGCGCGGATCCGCGTCAAGTTCTTCTTCCGAACCTTCTCAGCCTTCCAAAAGGCAAAAGAAGGCCGGAGACAAGACTGCCTCCAAACGGGCAGGCAAAGCCCCGGCACGGAGGGCCCGGAAACCTAAGGAGGCCGAGACCTCGGATGCGTAAGTTCTTTTTCACTGCGCAACACACTTCTCCCTGCATCGGGGTAATTTCACTCCTGACATTATTTTCTCTTGCAGGGCTCCTGTGGAGGTCCCTCAGAGCGGATCGAGCATCTCCTCTCCTCTTCGGTCCAGTCCTTCCCCTCCCCGTGACGACGAGTCACGCCCGCTGAGCCCTATTTCGGAGGGCTCTGCGGCCGCTCCGGGTTCCGCAGTACCTCCTTCAGAGGAACGCGACCTCGGATCGGGAGGGGTCGGATCGGCCGAGGCAATGGCGTCCGGCACTTCGGCATTGCCGCAACCAGCAACCACCAAGTCTACCGCAACACCAGCACCAGCAGCAGCTCCAGCACCAGCCACCGAACCAGCGCCTGTCCCGGCTCCAAAAAAACCAACAGCAGCTCCAGCACCAGCCACCAAAGCTCCCGTGCCAAGTTCGTCTGCCTCGTCCGAGTCATCCCAAGCTCGGCGAGGAACCACTCCAGCGGCTTCCAAGGGCAAATCCACTATGGTCACATCCTCCCAGCAAGCCAAAGGCAAGTCCACCTCCGTCGAGGCTGGGCAGTGAACCTTGTCGTCGATGCTTCCAAAGAAATCACCAGCAGCGACGGATCCTTCTACCGAGCCAGCCGATTCGCAGCAGATGGTTCTTCACACTAGCCCAGCTCTTGCCCTGATTGAAAGAAAAGAAGCTCACGCAAAGGGCTTGGTGGCACCTCACATGCCCACTGGCAAACGGTACCCTCCGAGCCTCATCGAGTTTGTCCTGAACTGGAACAAGGCGGAGTTCGTCTACAACGACGATCTCCCGGAGAAGTTCGGCCCAGCTGAATTTTCCGCCCAGATGAATACCGCCGCTAAGGCCATTAACCTCGCTAGGCGTATGATGGAGGTACGTCGTTTCTTCTTTACATGCTGTAGATAATAACCATTAGTCCCCGAGCCTCCGGCGGGGTAACTTGTTACTCGGCCAGATGCTCCTTAGATGATCAACGTAGCTGCATGTAAACTTTGAATATGCACACACTTAGAGCCGAGTTAAGTTCCGCTTGGCCCGGATCTCGTACACTTCAAATATGCACACACCTAGAGCCGGGTTAAGTTCCGCTTGGCCCGGATGTTGTACACTCCGAATATGCCCACACCTAGAGCCGGGTTAAGTTCCGCTTGGCCCGGAGCTCGTATACTTCGAATATGCACACACCTAGAGCCGGGTTAAGTTTCGCTTGGCCCAGATCTTGTACACTTCGAATATGCACACACCTAGAGCCGGGTTAAGTTCTGCTTGGCCCGAATCTTCTACACTTCGAATATGCACACACCTAGAGCCGGGTTAAGTTCCGCTTGGCCCGGATCTTGTACACTTCGAATATGCACCGAACTAATATTACCTGCCTGTACCTTTGTTAGGTAACCACCAATTGTCAGAGCGCCGAGTTTCAGCGCCTGCTTGATACCCACAAGATCTTGCACGCAAAACATGTTGCACTTGGCGCGGAGCATGAAAAGAGGGGTAATTTCCTCTCCTAACACCTCACTGTTTCGTTTGTTTCTGCCGGACTAACCTCCTTATTCGGTTTTTTGCAGCTGGGGTGGAGGCTGAAAACAAGATTATGCGGAAGAACTTGGTGGAAATCCGAGGTATGTCCCTTTTCGGCCGACGTCATTGTTTTTTCCATTCTTTCTTCTCCTTGGCTCGGCAAACATTCACTCCTCGGCTTTGCCGGGTCAACACACAATTTCAGCATCGCTTGAGGATAGTGTGCCTGTGCCTGATATGATGCTGCATTTTCTCGAACAAGCAGGACAACATCAAGCTGAGCTGAAGAAGAAGAACGATGAGCTCGCCCTCCTCCAGACCAAGGACGACGAAATAGCCAAACTCAAGGCCGAGATGGAGAAGATGAAGGCCCAACACAAAACTGAGCTCCAGAAAGTTGGCCAGATCTTCACCGAAGAGCGTGAGCGCTTTACCCTCCAGATCTCCAAGGATCAGGACCTGCTCAAGGAATCTGAGGTCCGGCTTGGGTCGGTGCTCGCCGAGCTTGAACAACTTTGCCAGATACGCGATAGCTGTATCAAGGAGTTGACCCGGATCCATCTCCATATCTCACATAAGTTTCTTCCCCTTGTCCGACCTAGTTTTCCGGGTTAGCTCATATGCCTTTGCTTCAGCATCCTCCCTTTCCTTATTTTCAGATAACTTTCCGGAGGGTACTGCCATCGCCAGTGCTATCGTTGCCAAATTCCGCCAAGAGAGGGGTACTCCCATCGCTCCTGAGGACCTATTGGTCAGCGTGTCAGCTCGGGTGGAAACTATTAAGAACTATGGGAAAGAGATCCTCGACGTTGTGGTCCGGATCTTCAACACATTCTGGCCAAGTGAGGACACTCCGGAAAGGATCACGCTCCTTGCCGACAAACTGATGGAGATTGAGACTCAACTTGACCTCTGGAGGGAATCCGCTGGGCGTGCCGCAGCAGATACCCTTCTCCATCATATCCTTTCATGGTACGAGAAAATCGATCTGAGCCTCCTCACCCGTCGGTGCACCGGATCCAAATGGACCGATGATCCGGAGTGGGTAGCTCGGCGCCAGGCTTGCGCCTACAGCTTCGTCGAATATTCTCTGGTCCATGACTAGGTTGAGGGGCTGAGCTTTCTAGAATCCGGCGAGGAGGAGCAGATGGAGAACGTGGAGGATGGGTCGGGCGATGATGGAGAAGATGTTGCTTCAGATATTGAAGACAGTGATGATGACGCCGAACTTCCTCCTCCTGCCGCTCCTTAGTTGAAAAAAACTTGAAAATTTATCAGATCCCCGGTATGCCGGGTGCAATTGTATGCTAAACACGTGATATTTTGCTACTATGCTTGTATGCCGGATTAATTTGGGCATAGTCCCCGAGTTTCATTTTCTTATTCATCCAACTCTCCGGCTCGATCCGTGTCTACCTTGATTCGGTTTTACAACTTATGAATCCGAGCCTCAAGAATTGTTTTAACAATACTAAGAAACTTTAAGGATTGACTCAAAATAATTCAACATAATAGCTTGAAAGTAAATACGGGGTTAGTCCGAAAAAACAAACGTTAGCTGGAATAGGATCGTTTCCTTAGTAGATTTTCATGTGCTACGCAATTCCAAACTTGTTCCCTTGCTCGCCATGAAGCCAATTCTTGTTGGACAGCAGCAAGTCGAAGGGTTGGGTTTTTGGTGCTCACACATTACTAATCCGGGTTAAGCGAACAGGTCATTCCAGCTAACGCATAAAAGTAACAACAATCATTTATTAAGGCGGTCCCGATTCTTTGCCGAGGCTCCGCTATTTCATTGATAAGCTCATTGCCGACATACATACCGACATATGAGGATGACTCAGATACATACACTTTTTAGCTAAGTGTAGAAGGGACGAAGTAGTGCTACATTCCACGGTCGCTTGGATTCCTCTCCGGACCTGTCCGCCTTGTTCTTTTCCTGTGGCTTTGTATCTATGAGATAATAAGAGTCATTGTGCAATGCTTTGCTCACAATAAATGGTCCTTCCCATGGGAGGGATAATTTATGCATGCCAGTGGTATGCTGTACCAACTGGAGCACCAAATCGCCTTCCCGGAAGACTCGGGGGCACACTTTCTGGCTATGATAGCGTCGGAGATTTTGCTGATATATGGCGGATCTGGACAGTGCCAGTTCTCTCGCTTCTTCCAGCAGATCAACATCATTTTGCGGGCTTCTTGCACTCGGCTTCATGTATTGGGTGACCCTAGGCGAATCATGCTCTATGTCGGCTGGTAATACAGCTTCTGCCCCATATACCAGAAAGAACGGCGTGTAGCCTGTTGATCGATTCGGAGTCTTTCTTAAACTCCACAATACCGCTGGTAGTTCTTCTATCCAGCACCCCGCTGATCTTTGCAGCGGCTCAATGAGCCAGGGTTTTATCCCGGATAGCACTAATCCATTGGATCTTTCCACTTGTCCGTTTGATGCGGGGTGGGCTACCGAGGCTATGTCGAGTCGGATTTTCTTATCTCGGCAGAATCGTGCAAATGCTCCTTCAGCAAAATTGGTGCCGTTATCAGTTATGATACTATGAGGATAACCGTATCTCAAGATGATGTCTTTGAGAAATGTCACGGCCGTAGCCCCATCACATTTTCTTATAGGCTTCACTTCGATCCATTTTGTAAACTTGTCCACCATGACCAGAATGTGTGTCATGTTTCCTCTTGCTGGTTTAAACGGGCCAACCATATCCAAGCACCACACAGCAAATGGCCATGTAATTGGTATGGTTTTGAGTTCCGACATAGGCATATGTGTCTTGGTGGGGTACGTTTGACAACCATTGCATTTTCTCACCAGATCTTCTGCTTGCTCCAAGGCACTTGGCCAATAGAATCCATGCCGGAATGCCTTTGCCACTAAGGCCCGGGATGAGGCGTGATGCCCGCATTCTCCTTGGTGTATATCTCGGAGGATGTCAAGTCCTTCTTCCGGATCAACACACCGCTGGAGGACATTGGTTACACTCCGTTTGTACAGCTCGGAATTGATGATAGTATAAGTTTTGGCTCTCCTCTGAGTTTGCCTAGCTAGCACTTCCTCAGTGGGTAACGTTCCATCTTTCAAGAACTGGTGTATAGGCAGCGCCCAAGCTGGTATTGCTCGCGCAGGAAACATCTCCTCATCAATTTCCATCCGATCCACTGGCATTACTTCAGCCGGATCACGCTGAACAGTCCCCAGGTCTAGCGAGGTAGTCCCCGGGTTTGCCGAGGTAGTCCCCGGGTTCGGCGTGCTACTTCCCATATCAATGTCCATGGGCTCAACTCCGGATTCCGTGTTTTCCAGGACATAGATTGAATCGGTTCCTGGGGACGGCCTGATAGATGGTTTTCTGAGATGCTCCAATGCTACGCCCGGTGGAATTGCCTGTCGGGTCGATCCGAGTTTTGACAGCATGTCGGCAGCTTCGTTTTCCACGCGAGGTACATGGTGAAATTCGCATCCCTCAAAGTAACCCGAGATTTTCTGCACATGAAATCTGTATAGTGCCATGTTTGGATCCAGGGCGTCCCACACTCCAGACACTTGCTGTATTACCAAATCCGAGTCGCCAAAGCATATTATCCGACGTATGCCAATCTCCTTCGCCACTTTGAGACCATGCACAAGAGCCTCGTACTCAGCGACATTGTTCGATGCCGCGAAATGGATCTGCAATACGTACTTGAGCTGATCCTTCTTAGGCGAGGTAAGCACAACCCCGGCACCTAACCCGGTTTTGGTTTTCGATCCATCAAAGTGCATCCTCCAGTAGTTCGGATCTGGTGGCGGCGGTTCGTATTGTACCTCGGCCCAATCCACGAAGAAGTCCGCCACAGCCTAGGACTTGATCGCTTCTCTCCTATCATACTGGGGTGCGTAAGGTGCTAGCTCAATTGCCGATTTCGCAATTCTGCCATTCGCATCTTTGTTACCCATTATCTCGGATATGGGGGCCTTGCATATCACTTTGATGGGATGCTCCTCAAAGTAGTGCTTTAACTTCTTTTCCGCCATATAAACTCCGTATGCCACCTTTTGAAAATGCGGGTAGTTCTGTTTTGAAGCAGACAATACCTCGCTTAAGTAATACACTGGCCTCTGCACCGACTTACCCTCTTCATCTCGCTCCACTACAATCACTGCACTTACAACTCGGTTGGTTGCGGCTATGTAGAGCAACATTGGCTCCTTCGACAGTGGAGAAGCTAACACTAGTGCAGTGGCCAACATCCTTTTCAAGTGGGCAAAAGCTTCATCGGCCTATGGCATCCAAACGAATTTATCTGATTTTTTCATAAGTTGGTAGAGAGGCAGTGCCTTTTCCCCTAACCGACATACAAACCGAATCAACGACGCCAGGCATCCAATGAACTTCTGGACGTCGTTGAGACACTTCGGCAGCTCCATTCGTTCGATGGCTCGGATCTTAGTTGGATTAACCTCGATACCTCGGCTGGAGACGAGAAATCCGAGTAATTTCCCAGCCGGGACACCGAAGGTGCATTTCTCCGGGTTAAGCTTCATCCGGAATCTCCTCAAGTTCGCGAATGTTTGCCTTATGTCGTCAAGGAGCGTTGCGCTTTCCTTGGACTTAATAACCACATCATCCACGTAGACTTGTATGTTTTGACCTATTTGATCGTGCAAACATTTTTGCATACATCTTTGGTACGTCGCTCCTGCATTTCGGAAACCAAACGGCATAGTGCGATAGCAATAAGCCCCGTACGGGGTAATAAAGGCAGTTTTTATTTGATCATCCGGGTTCAGAGGTATCTGGTGGAAACCTGAATAGGCGGCAATGAATGACAACAGTTCACATCCCGCGGTAGAGTCGATGACCTGATCTATCCTCGGCAGTAGAAATGGATCTTTTGGACACGCCTTGTTCAGGTTCGTGTAGTCGATACACATACGCCAAACCACTGCCACGTTCGGATCATCCTTCTTCTTTTCTACCAGCACCAGATTAGAGAGCCAATCCGGATACAACACTTCCATGATAAATCCTGCTGCTAGCAACCGAGCTATCTCGTCATCAATGACCTTTCTCCTATCCTCGGCGAAGCGTTAGAGAGGCTGCTTCACCGGCCTTGCTTCGGGTCTTACATTCAAAGAGTGCTCAGCCATCTCCCTCGGAACACCTTGCAAGTCCTGTGTGGACCAAGCAAAAATATCCCGATTCTCACATAGGAAGTTGACAAGCTCGCTTTCCTATTTGTCAGTTAACCCGGCACCAATCGTTACGGTACGCTCCGGAAACATGTTATCCACTGGAATTTTCTTGGTGTCCTTCGCGGCTTGAAACGAAACACTTCCATGCGGGTTGCTTAACACCGGCATATACTACTGCGCGGACTGATCTAACGCCGCCACCTCTTGAATTTTTCGTTTCTCTTGGGCAATTACGAGTGACTCGTCTAGGTTAGACCCGGCTGAGGCGCACTCAATTGAACGTCGGAAATCCCTAGTGATAGTAATTGCTCCATTTGGCCCCGGCAACTTCATATTCAGATAACTAACGTGGCAACTTGCCATGAATTTGCTCAGTGCGGGTCTCCCGAGTAATGCATGATACGCGCTCTCCAAGTTCACCACCTCAAACTCCAGATTTTCAGTTCGGCAGTTATCCCTCGTACCGAATAGCACGTCGACCCGGACTTTGCCTATGGGTTCACAGGATATGCCTGGTACGATACCATGGAAAGTTGTTCTTGTAGCCTGGAGCATGTTCTCCGAGATGCCCAACTTGCGCATCGTATCCGCATACATGATGTTAATGCTACTACCATTGTCGATCAGTACCTTGGAGAACCTCACATTAATGTTTGGTCCAATGAACGTCAGATCTAACACCAGTGCATACGAGCCCGGATTTGGCATAAGCTTGGGGTGATCTTTGACTCTCCAGGTAATTTCCTGGTCCGACCAAGACATGTACCTCGTCACTGCAGGCATAACCGCGTTAACCTCCATATGTCGGTGCTGCAAGATCTTCCTATCTGTTTCCTCTGTCGTGAACACACAATAGCTCTGATGATGTTCCCTGTACTCATTCCTTCCCTCGTTTCCGGAGTACCTCTGATCTGGTTGTTGCTGGTTTTCCACCTGATGCACCGCATCCCTTCTCTCACTGTTGTCATACCTCGGCGGAGGGGGAGGCAACATTAGTTGCTGCGTGTTTGCTCCGAAAAGCAATTGCTGCCGGGGTAACTCTTGCCGAGGTTGATCATTCCGGGGTGCCTGAGCATTCCCCGAACCACCTTGTTCTATCTTACGCATCCACTCATATTGCCTCGTTGTGTGACCCGCCGGGCTGTTCGGATTTGGCGTGTGAAATTTACACGGCTGGTCCAACATTGACTCATAGGTATACCTCAGAGGATCTTTCTTTTCTTGCCATTGCTTCTTCTGCTCCGGAGTCCACGTTTTCTTGCCATCGTTTCGAGGAGTCCATTGCCCTCCCGTTTTCTGGCGTTGGTTGCTCCCTGCTCCGGGCTGATCTTGATTCATGGCTGCAACTTGTTGCGAACCATACCGATGGTCCGGTCTATCGTCTCTCCTTTTTCCCCGGTAATCGTTCCTCCGGGATGACCCGGCTCCGTCCCTCGGATAGTACTCCTCATTTGACTCGTTCGACGCGATCCTAGGTTGAGTCGGATCACCCAAAGCATAAGAATCCGCGATCCGGATCATCTCTGCCAATGTGACTGGCATTTTCCTTTGCAATTTCATCCACAACTCGCTGCCATATCTGCACCCTTGTGCGAACCATGCTATAGCCTGTGACTCTATGACTCCCTCACACGAGTTTCTCACGGTACACCACCGGGTCAAGAATTCACGGTCCGTTTCGTTAGATCTCTGCTTGCACATTGCCAGGGTCTGCGGTCTATTCGGTCTCTGATATGTACTTGAGAAGTTGCTGATAAACATTTCTTCAAAATCTATCCAGCAATTGATGCTTCCGGGTGGCAAATTGTTCAGTCACACCCTAGCCGGACCTTCGAACATTTGGGGTACATATCGTACAGCCCATCTCAAGTTGCCAGTTGCAATTTTCACAACTGTTGCATAGTTTATCAGCCAGTCCTCCGGCTTTGTACTACCGGCATACGTCTTCGTGCCCCTGGGTAGCTGGAAATTGGGTACTGGCGGTTCCTTCATGATCCGGGGTCCAAAGCATGCTGGACACGGAGGACCATGACATTCGATCTGTTCCGACCTATACAGGCGATCCAGTTTTAGCCTGGCGTCATCCGGCATCAAATCTCTGCTTCCCAATCTCGACCCTATCACATGATAGTCCGGTCTTGCGTATCCCGCATTCATCATCTCTGAGTCTCCGTCATTGTATCTGTCTTGCTCTCGTCGTGCTCCTCTTTGTTGCATACCATGGCCAGCACTTTGCTCTTGCCTTGGTACATTCCGCTGCTGCGGTTGACCTGCTCCTGCCGAGTTTCGCTGTCCGGCATTGCCGTTGGTAGCATTCCCTTGACCGGCATTGCCTTGGTCGTGGTTACCTCGGCCAGCTTCACCTCGGCTCACACTTCATCGATCGTCGCTTTTCCGCATCTCTTTTTCTTTTCCCGCACGCGTTGGGTCGTACGGAATGATCTGCTTGTTCCGTCTGGCCGAGGTTACTACCTCTTCTCTCCTTGGGCCACCATGAGGTGATGATGCGGCTCCAGCGGATTTCTCCGGGTTACCCATCGCTGAATGGACGATCTTAGAAGCTCCAACTCTCTCCGGGTTACCTCTCAGCAGCTCCTTGTTCTTCCTGTTCGCGATCCGAACCAGCTCGTTAACCCGGTCTTGCTGTCTTTGACGGGCTTCACCCGTCAGACCCTCTAGTTTGGACGCCGTGGCATCTGCTGCTCTGAGGTTCTTCGCCGGGTACTATACTTCGGCAACCCCACAGACAGATAGTTTTCCGACCCTTCTGGTCCATCATCACCTTCTCTGTTCATCTCACTTATGAGATTTTTCCCTTTGACCCTTACTGCATCAACCTTGTTTGCCTTCGCGTACTCGCGCAGCGTCATGTTCAACGACTGCTGAGCCGCTGCTATTTTCTTCGCGCCCTCCAGTATCTTTCGCCGGGTCTCCTCTAGCTCGGCCTGCGCCTGAGCCAGATCTACCACTGCTGCCACCGGGTTTGCCAAGCTATCCATAGCTTCCCTCAGCACGTTCTTAGGCCTCTCTAGTGGAGGACCCCTAGCTTTCCTCGGTGCCTTGGGTGTTACCTCCGGGTCTGGCGCTGGATCCTTGCTCATGCCCACGCCTAGCACAGTCATCATCACCTCTGCATGGTCCGGAGGCGAGCGTCTGCGCCCGTGAGCCACGGTGAGGTGGTTCTCTGCATCGACGGCCGGCGGATGAACGCAAGACACGTCCACAGCAACGTAGACTTTGTGCGCGCCGAGCTTGACGAAGATGCTGTTGCACGGAAGGGGGCGCGTGCCGAAGCTGCTAACGTTGTCGCTGATGTAGTCCAGCGCTCCGAAGCGCTGAACGAGCCCTGAGACGATGCGTTCGCCGGTGCCGATGAAATTTCCCGTCCGGATCTTCACCCCTGCTAGCGCCGCTAGCCCCACGGTGGGCGCCAACTATCGTGGTGGTGTCACGGCAGATGCCATGGATAGGCTAATGGTGGGGACTAATATGCGCTAGGGGAATCTAGGGAGGGATAGTAGAGTGATTCTCTACACAGAAGCTTTGTATTGATGTTCGATCTCCTAGATTACAGGTGCTCCTCGAGCTGTATTGACAAGAGGAGGAAGAAGAAACTCTCTTACTCTTGCCTACCAACTAGCCCAAGAACCCTAGATCCACTAGTCCTCGACCCACTAGAATTCTCCTTGCTATGTATCTAAAAAGACCTAACCCCCTTACCAGAACCCCAACCCCCCTTATATAGAGGTGGTTCGGTCCCGGTCTAGGGCATACGTGGACGCATATTCCTAAGAATATGCCCCTCCCAAAGTAGTAACTCGATAGGGGTGCTTTTCCCCCGCGTCACACTTGCTTTAGCGACGTAGCCTATGCGGCGCCTGCGTCAGCCGACGTGAGCGTCGTCACCCTTGTCGGCCATGATCCGGTGGTCCTGCCCTTGCTTTATTCGCTCATCCAGTACGCACCGGGCCTTCTTTTTGACCAGAGTGATTCCTTCCTTCTTCTAGAAGCCAAACGAGGATACGGATCACAGTTGATCCGGCCACACCTGTTCCTGCATATAAGCTAGACAAGTATCTCTGACTTACTCCTTAAGTCGGACAAGACAATGTTAGGCGACCCCCTGGTCCGAGTTACTCCGTGATCCGGCCTGCCTTGAGTTGACTTGGCCAGCAGCCGCTTTGACCTTGCCGAACCTCGGCTAACTCGACCCTTATACCCCGGAGTGACCCTACCCGGGGTTATCCCCCCAACAAAGCAGGAGCCCAATGATCAGGATCACCGCACACATGACAAGCACCTTTCTTCTTACCAGTCTTCTTCTTGAAGCTAGTAGACTGTGAGGCTTTGTTCTTTCCATCAAACTTTCCTTTTCCATCAAACTTTCCCTTGTTCTTGAACTTGTGAGACTGGAAGTTCTTTTTCTGTACCAGGTTGGCACTTGAACCTCCATCGGCACCTCGAGCACGTGTGTCTTTTGCTCTCGCCTTCTCTTCCACATCAAGAGTCCCAATGAGATTCGATACGGAAAACTCTTGTCTCTTGTGTTTCAGGGAAGTAGCAAAGTTCCTCCATGAAGGGGGAAGTTTGGCAATAATGCCCCCGACAATGAACTTGTCCGGTAAAACACAAGTGAAGTGCTCAAGCTCCTTGGCCAGTGACTGTATTTCATGAACCTGCTCAACCACGGAGCGGTCATCAGTCATCTTGTAGTCTTTGAGTTGTTCCATGACATACAGTTCACTGCCAGCGTCCGAGACCCCAAATTTGGCCTCGAGCGCAACCCACATGTCCTTGCCATTATCAAATGACATATAGGCTTCAACAATGTTATCCCCTAGAATAGACAGCAAAGCAGCCTTGAACAGGGTATTAGTTTTCCGAAAAACTTGTTCCTAAGCAGGAGTAAGCTTGTCGTCAGGCTTGCCAAGAGTGGCGTCATAGCAGTTCATGTTCTGAAACCAGAGAACTGCTCTCACGCGCCACCTCTTATAATGCGTACCCTAAAAAATAGGTCGCTTCACAGAAGCAACGAAACCACTTGGAGCAAATTTCCTATAATAAGGTTTTTGGATTGTAGAGAAATAGAGCAATTTTCCAAGAGATTTAACCATAGTAAAAGATAAATAAAACACAGGCAGAATAATAGAAAAGGACCAGAAGATGATATACATCATAGTAGAGGAGCCGCCGGTGTTCCCGTTAGCGTTGACACCATCGTCAGCCATGTTGTCGAGGAAAAGATTGTTGATATCGGGGAAGAAGTCATCGTTGGGGAAGACGTCGGTGCAGTCGCTATCCGTGAAGGAGTCCGTGATGAAGCCAGTAGTCGTGCTGGTAGCGCTGCCCAAAAACCTTATCGCCTTCTCCGCATTACAAGACTCAAGCACGGGGTCTCGAGGCTCACTGTCCCAGCTCGTGCACGCCGCAAGACAGGATGGGAAGATCTAAGCAAGCAGTTGCTTTCTGGAACTGGAGGCGCAAGGTGTGTGGTGTGTCTGAGGAGAGGAGCGACCTCTCGCTCTAATAGGCACGGGTAGGCAGGCGAACAGTCAGCATCAGGAGAGGAAGCGAACAGGCATCGACCGAAGCCGAAAAGCCTCCACTGAGTTCGTATTAAAAATACACTCACGCAGACTGTTCAAATTATTATCCATTTATGTGTGGCAAAAAGAAAGAGAAGCTCTCGGCTGGCCCGCGGCACGCGCGCATGTTGTGACGAGGCGAGGCGAGGCGTGGCGCGGCGGGCGGCAGAGGAGGAGGAGCGTGCGGGTATATGTCTTCTCTTCTCAAGCTCGTACAAGTGGTGAAAGAGCTCTCCTTATAAGCTGGTCCAACTTCCACTCAACTAGCAATGTGGGACTAAACTCTTGTCCCACCTCTTGCCTTGCATGAATGGGCCAAGTGGGCCTCTAGGATTTCAGGAATTGTTGAATAATATAAATGGGTTGGGCCTTTATTAGGAAAAATTCCAACAATCCCCCACCAGATCCCAGAGGCACACATAAATTTGCCTATGGTTCCAAAACGTTGTTTATATACTGGTACTAGTGGAGACTGTTAAGTTGAAATTCCACCTAGAACTCTATGCTACACTAGTTTGCAACTTGTACAGTGGACTATGCCTTGAACTGCAAGTTTGCTGCATTCTAGATTTACACATAGCCTTGACCAATACTGGGCTGCCGTGGGACTTCCCCTCGGGTGGAGCTTATGCGTCATACTCCATAGCCTTTCATGAGTTTATTAGAGAGGACCCAACTCTCATAGACTGTGACGTTTAACAGTCAGACTCATATAGGTGTGTTCTTCAAAAGATGTTCTGTAGGACAACATCTCTGCTTAAACTAAGCCACTTAGAACACATTAAGATAAATCAACCTGCCATGCAGAATAGGAAAGTATTGCATCTTCACGGAGTGGTGTTTTAAAGTAGGGATACTTTCCTCTCAGTTAACCAACAGCTTGTCTCCCAATTCTAATTCACAGGATCTCTGATCACATAGAGTGGTTTACCACTGTGGAAAACTTATATTGTGGGTCTCATACCCATCTCCTTTGATGCATTTTCTATCACGTTACATGATAGACCCTTTGTGAAGGGATCTGCCAGATTCTTAGATGTTTGGATATAATCCAATGCAATAACTCCGGAGTTTCTCATTTTCCTGACAGATTTCAATCTCCTCTTCACGTGTCTTGAGGACTTCATATTATCCTTAGAACTATTAACTTTAATAATCACAGTTTGATTATCACAGTTCATTGGGATTGCGGGTATAGGTTTCTCAACCATAGGTAAGTCCATCAAGAGTTCTTGAAGCCACTCTGCTTCAACAGTGGCTGTGTCTAATGTTGCGAGTTCTGCTTCCATAGTTGACCTCGTTAAGATGGTCTGCTTGCAAGACTTCCAAGAAACAGCACCACCACCAAGTGTAAATATATATCCACTCGTGGACTTTATCTCATCAGCATCAGATATTTAATTTGGATCACTATATCCCTCCAGCATCCTTGGGTACCCAGTATAGTGAATGCCGTAGCTCGCAGTGTCATTTAGATAGCGTATGACTCTCTCAAGAGCTTGCCAATGATCATCTCCAGGATTTGAAACAAACCGACTGAGTTTGCTTACAGCAAAAGTGATGTCAGGCCTCGTAGCGCTAGCTAAATACATAAGCGACCCAATAATCTGAGAATATGTCAATTGATCTCTAGTAGTGCCTCTATTCTTTCGAAGTAACACACTAGGATCATACAGTGTTGGAGAAGACTTGCAGTTGCTATACCCAAAGCGACTCAAGATCTTTTCCACATAGTGAGATCAAGCGGTGATCCCACCATTATCATCTCTCAATAGCTTGATGTTCAAAATAACATCAGCTACTCCTAGATCCTTCTTCTCAAAAGACCGAGATAAGAAATCCTTGACTTCCTTAATCACATTAAGATTGGTCCCAAAAGTCAGTATGTCATCAACATACAAACAAATAATTACTCCCTCGCCCCCACCATAGCGATAGTACACACATTTGCTAGCTTCGTTTATAGCAAAACCTGTAGTGGTTAGGGTTCTCTCAAACTTCTCGTGCCACTGCTTAGGTGCTTGTTTAAGGCCATATAAAGACTTCAACAACTTACACACTTTTCCTTCTTGACCACTCACTACAAATCCATCTGGCTGATCCATATAAATTTCCTCGTCCAACTCTCCATTTAGGAAAACCGTCTTAACGTCCATTTGATGAACGAGAAGACCATGTGAGGCAGCCAAATATAGTAGTACTCGAATGGTGGTCAATCTGGCTACGGGTGAGTAAGTATCAAAGAAGTCCCCACCTTATTTTTGGGTATAACCCTTGGCTACAAGTCTTGCCTTGTACTTCTCAATAGTACCATCAGGCCTAAGTTTCTTCTTAAACACCCATTTGCATCCTACAGGTTTGCACCCATAAGGATGATCGGTGATCTCCCATGTTACATTCGCTAAGATAGAATCTATCTCACTACGAACGACTTCCTTCCAGTAGTCAGCATCAGGAGATGCATAGGCTTCTGAAATAGAAGTAGGAGTATCATCCACAAGGTACACAATGAAATCATTGTCAAAGGATTTTGCAGTCTTCTGTCTCTTACTCCTCTTAGGAATTTCATTATCATCCTCCTCAGGTTTTTCCGAGTGTTCAATAGGAATGGTATGTTCAGGAATTGTGGGTATTTCCTGATTCAATGAGTCAGGTATCTCCTGATTTGATGAGCTAGGTATATCCTTCATGGGAAAGATATCCGCAAAGAAAGTCACGTCATTTGACTCCATGATTGTACCAACATGCATTTCTGGTACTCTAGATTTTACTATCAAGAATCTATAGCCAATGCTATGAAAAGCATATCCCAGAAAAACACAGTCCATGGTTTTTGGTCCAAGTTTGCGCTTCTTTTGGATTGGCACATGAACCTTTGCCAGACAGCCCCAAGTTCGCAAGTAAAAAAATTTAATCTTTTCTTTTCCCATCCTTCAAATGGAGTAATCTATTTGTTCTTAGTGGGAACTCGGTTTAGTACATGACATGTAGTCAGTAATGCCTCCCCCCACCATTCCTTGGAGAGACCCGATGTGTCTAACATGGCGTTAACCAAATCTGTTAGAGTACGGTTCTTTCCTTCGGCTACCCCGTTTGACTGGGGTGAGTAGGGAGGCGTCCTCTCATGGATTATACCATGTTCTACACAAAAAGAATCAAACTCGTTGGAAAAGTACTCTCCACCACGATCAGACCTAAGCCTCTTAATCTTTCGATCAAGTTGGTTTTCCACTTCAGCTTTATAGATTTTGAAGTAACTCAAAGCCTCATCTTTTGATTTCAGAAGATACACATCACAATATCTCGTAGAGTCATCGATCAATGTCATAAAATATTTCTTTCCACCTTTTGTTAACACACCATTCATCTCACAAAGATCTGAATGTATGAGCTCTAGTGGCGCCAAATCTCTCACCTCTACAGTCGTATGTGACTTGCGAGGTTGCTTTGCTTGCACACAAGTTTGGCATTTAGATCCCTTCACAGTAGTGAATTTTGGGATTATATTCATTTTAGCTAACCGCGTTATGCAACCAAAATTAACATGACAAAGACGTGAATGCCAGACATTTGATACAAGATTAGATGAAACATGATTCACGACTTTATTACACACATCTGACAGTGACAGGCGGAACAAACCTCCACACTCATAGCCTTTACCAATAAATGTTCCAAACTTAGACAGTACAAATTTATTGGACTCAAACACAATCTTGTAGCCATCACGACATAGAAGTGATCCACTAACAAGATCTTATTTTTTGAGGGAACATGATGCACATTCTTCAGGCGCACGGTCTTTCTCAAAGTGAACTTCAGATCGACCATACCAACACCATGAACAGAAGCATGCGAGTCATTCCCCATCAGCATGGACTGAGCCCCTCTGACCTGATATGAGGAAAACATGGAAACATCAGAACAAACATGTACATTAGCGCCCGTGTCAATCCACCAATGAGGAGAATGACATAATGAAAGAACAGTAGGTAATATACCATACCCAACATCTTTCATTTCAACGTCGCCCATGACAACATTAGCAGTCTTGCTGCCTTTCCAATGTTGGCGCTTGTCAAAACGGTTGGGGCAAGCAGGAGCCCAATGATCAGGATCACCGCACACATGACAAGCACCTTTCTTCTTATCAGTCTTCTTCTTGAAGCTAGTAGACTGTGAGGCTTTGTTCTTTCCATCAAACTTTCCTTTTCCATCAAACTTTCCCTTGTTCTTGAACTTGTGAGACTGGAAGTTCTTTTTCTATACTAGGTTGGCACTTGAACCTCCATCAGCACCTCGAGCACGTGTGTCTTTTGCTCTCGCCTTCTCTTCCACATCAAGAGTCCCAATGATTTCCGGTACGGAAAACTCTTGTCTCTTGTGTTTAGGGAAGTAGCAAAGTTCCTCCATGAAGGGGGAAGTTTTGCAATAATGCCCCCGTCAATGAACTTGTCTGGTAAAACACAAGTGAAGTGCTCAAGCTCCTTGGCCAGTGACTGTATTTCATGAGTCTTCTCAACCATGGAGCGGTCATCAGTCATCTTGTAGTCTTAGAGTTGTTCCATGACATACAGTTCACTGCCAGCGTCCGAGACCCCAAATTTGGCCTCGAGCGCAGCCCACATGTCCTTGCCATTATCAAATAACATATAGGGTTGAACAATGTTATCCCCTAGAATAGACAGCAAAGCATCCTTAAACAGGGTATCAGTTTTCCGAAAAACTTGTTCCTAAGCAGGAGTAAGCTTGCCGTCAGGCTTGCCAAGAGTGGCGTCATAGCAGTTCATGTTCTGAATCCAGAGAACTGCTCTCATGCGCCACCTCTTATAATGCGTACCCTCAAAAACAGGTGGCTTCACAGAAGCAACAAAACCACTTGGAGCAAATTGCCTATAATAAGGTTTTTGGATTGCAGAGAAATAGAGCAATTTTCCAAGAGATTTAACCATAGTAAAAGACAGATAAAACACAGGCAGAATAATAGAAAAGGAGCAGAAGATGATATACATCACGATAGAGGAGCCGCCGGTGTTCCTGTTAGCGTTGGCACCATCGTCAACCATGTTGTCGAGGAAAAGATTGTTGACATCAGGGAAGAAGTCGTCGTTGGGGAAGACGTCGGTGCAGTTGCTATCCGTGAAGGAGTCTGTGATGAAGCCAGTAGTCGCGCTGGTAGCGCTCCCCAAAAACCTTATCGCCCTTCTTCCGTACAGGACTCGAAGCAGCGGGGTCTTGGAGGCCTACTGTTCCAGCTCGCGGTGCACGCCGCAAGACAGGATGGGGAAGATCTAAGCAGCGCAGTGCTCTGGAACTGGAGGCGCAAGGTGTGTGGTGTGTCTGAGGAGAGGAGCGATCTCTCGCTCTAATAGGCACGGGTAGGCAGGCGAACAGTCGGCATCGGGAGAGGAAGCGAACAGGCATTGACCGAAGCCGAACAACCTCCACTGAGTTCGTATTAAAAATACACTCACGCAGACTGTTCAAATTATTATCCATTTATGTGTGGCAAAAAGAAAGAGAAGCTCTCGGCTCGAGGCATTCCATAACCCGCAACCATGGTAGCGCTTGTGTCGTGGCAGTGAGCGAGGCGTGGCGAGGCGGGCGGCAGAGGAGGAGGAGCGTGCGGGTATATGTCTTCTCTTCTCAAGCTCGCACAAGTGGTGAAAGAGCTCTCCTTATAAGCTGTTCCAACTTCCACTCAACTAGCAATGTAAGACTAAACTCTTGTCCCACCTCTTGCCTTGCATGAATGGGCTAGGTGGGCCTCTAGGATTTCAGGAATTGTTGAATAATATAAATAGGCTAGGCCTTTATTAGACAAAATTCCAACATTTAGTACTTAAAGATTAAAGATGCACACAGCCGACACAAGTTTCAAGTCCAAAATAAAGCAAACAAACAAGGCGAATTACAAGAATCCTCGGATCATACGAAAACGCCTAAAAAGGTGGAGGGTCGATCCTAAGATCAAGCTGCCATCATGTCGGGAAAAAATATCCATCGACGTATCCTCCAAACATACACAGACCCCATAAATAAGTTTTTCTATTCCACACGATGTAGAGGTGGCCACAGAAGAAAAACAGCGGTGCATCTGTTGATAACCTGCATAAGAGAAGATAATTTATTATTAAAAACCTTGTCATTTCTACATAGCCGCAGCGGTCAGATTACGACAAGCGCTCCCACCCTAATAAGAATTATGTACTTATGATCAATCTTATGTAACCAGTTGCCAACAACGTTGGTGACACTAGTAGGGGGAGATATTCCAGAAGCCATTTGGATGACTGACCATGTAGAACGGGCAAATTTATATTGAAAAAATAAGTGTTTAATTGTCTCATCATGGTGACAAAAAACACACTTCTTACTTCCATGCCAATTCCTTTTAACAAGGTAGTCTTTTGTAAGAATAACACCTCGACAAAGATACCAATCAAAAATCTTTGTCTTTAGAGGTATCTTCATCTTCCAATTTTTTTATTATTATCGACTAGAACCTCAGGTCGGATTAATGCCCGATACATGAAATCCAATGAGAATTTACCACTCTCAAGAAGGTTTCAACTGAACTCATCAGAGCCGTCAGACAATTGTATTGTGGACACCCGTTGTAATAGAGGGTTCCACGCAGTAAGTCTAGGCCCCAATAAGCCCCGCCTGAACGTCACATTTGGTGGAGAGGAAGCTAAAACCGACGCAATATTATCTCCTTTGTGACGAACAATATTGTAAAAAGAAGGATATTTTTCCCAGAGTGAGGCATTTCCTAGCCATCTATCCTTCTAGAAACAAACCTCCGAACCATCCTTAATATAAAATGTGCCAAAGCGGAAGAAGTGTTTCTTCGTCGCCATTAGCCCGACCTAGAAAATGTGCCAAAGTTGTTTCTTATGATAAAAGTTGGACCGGGGTTCATGGGTTCACTTATCTATTCTGTTTTTAAGTTGCAGTAGACATAAACAATTCATCATCAACATAATATTGGTGAAACTTCAACATGTGTTTGATAAGCATTCATATGTGCATCATGTTCTAACATAGAGATGGTGCAACACATCTCTCTTATACCCCTCTAGAAAGGGAAAACTCCAAGCAATCTTGAATTAAGAACTAACAGAGCATAGCCTTAAGTATTTTGATATGATGTTTCTATAACAAATATGCTACCTTGACCAAACAAGATTATAAAGCTATCACAAGATAATTATAGCACATGAATTCACTTAATCCGTAATGAGGTAACAAAAGAAAGATAAAAATCATAATAGATCTTGAATTTATTGTCACTATTTAATCACTACCACCATGTTACTCCATCTAATACACACTTTCCCCCACACATGCTCTTGCATACAAGTTGGATCAAAACAAGTAAGTAAAAACAGGGTACATATATCAATAATCTTACACATAAATAGGTTCTAATCTTATATATCAAATCATAGAATAAAGATCTACCACATAGGAATTACATATATGACCATAATCATGTTGAGCATCTCATATGATACTAGATCTATGAAGAACAAACAGAGAAATAGATAAACCTACTACCACAAACCCATGGTCTAGAGGTGGACTACCCCCTCTTCAATATGGTGATGACATTGCAGATGTTCGAGAAGGTAGAGATCCCTTCTGCGGTGGCGGCTCCGCAGAGTTTTCGCCTCCAATCTTCGCTGGTTTTGACTCCTTTTTGGTATTTCTGTTTTTCTGTTGTGCTCTCCTCGATGATGCCTCAAGGAAACCTTTATATAGACGTTTTTAGGCCAAACTAAGTCTGTGGGCGAAAGATTGAAGCGAATCGGACGTCTGATGGCCTCCTCCGGCGCATCACCTTCCTCATCCTCCGCTAGACAGGAGAAGCGGGAACCTCCACCCAACGGCGACGAGCAGGGTGCTAGGGTTAACCGTCGGCGGTGGCTCTCAGTCTGCGTCATCTCCTCTGGATTAAGACATACAAAAACACACTTAGATTAAGATTATCTTTTATTGGTAGTACAAATGGTAACCAGGCTTGAACCCTCTCCACTAAGAAACGGAAATAACTTTATCTGTCTTACACAAAAACAAAAGAAAGGGAAACAAAAAGGAAGTTGGACGCAATAACAGGAAACCCACTGTTTTTATGCTCGATCTCGAGCACCCACTATGGGGCTCGTACGAATGATGAAGTCTGCTTGGATGGTTTGTCAGCATAAACTTCCAAATAGATTTAAAGTCCTTTATGAAATAGCATTGTTCAAAAAATATCCGAATCAACGATTAATAGGCCGATTAATCGCTACTAAGGACCTAACCGTGTCGATTATCACTAATCGGTTGTGTTAATCCTTTAACCCAACTAATAGCTTTGTCAGACCAATTACTAGGTATATTTCCGATTAACTACTACACTTCGTCAAAAAAGTTGCACAATTTTCAAGGCATATCGCCCTTCCAACCGCCAGCCCACCCCAATGAAGTAAGTTTTGTGAATCTCCTGCTTGATTCCCGCCTCCAAGATCTCGATTCCTGCCGTCACCAACCAGTACCTTGGGTAGGTGGTAGGAGAAGAGAAACTTCATAGATCAGACGATGATAAATAGAAGGAGGGCACATGGTACCAGTCAGTGGATCCCGAGTCGCTCGTGACCTTGAAGATTAGGTCAGAGAGGAGAAGTGTATGTGGTTGAATGGGCTTTTGGGCTCTAGATAATTAGGATTGGTCATATAAAGGTCTATATACTATTTCTTTCTTATATACACGTGTTTTAGGTGCTAATTTGTGTAGGTTGCACCGATTAATAGCCGACCGATTAAATTAGTTAATCATCTGAATTCTGATTTATCATTACTCTCAAATCGATCGAGCAGTTAACGATTACCGATTTGCTCATCATTGTGAAATAGTAAAATGTTTTTTTGTATCAGGGAGATATAGTTTTCTAGGATGTGTGTGTGAAAATATGCATAAATCTTGCGATGGACTACCGAGGTATGATTGCCATGCTGAAAACACCCCACATCTTACAACTTGCAAATTAGTAATGTCTACCGAATGGTCCGGTTCTACTCCCTCCGTTTCAAAATATAAGATGTTCAACTTTTGTGAAACGAGTGTATCTAGACGCCTTTTAACGTCTCACTTTGAATACACACTAAAATGCGTCTAGATGCATCTATTATCTATTATATACTAAAAGCAATATAACAATGTATAATAGAGCCACCACATTAAGCCACATCATCTAAATTATGATGAACGTTAGATCTACAATTTGCCACTAGAGTTTTAGATCACAACCATAAAATTTATGTAACAAATAGGAGACACTTATTCCATTTAGTCCAACACATTAGATCCAACACGTAACAAAAGTAACGCACTAAGCCCAGAAGCTGGATTTGACACGACTCAAGTCCAAACCACAAGTCACGTAGTTATCTGCAGGAGATTTGATGGCAGTTTGAATATGCTTTTCATGATAAAATGACAGGGCATGCTTTCTGGATGCCATGTATTTCTAAACGGATGGAAAATGCATGCGACCAACTAAAACATGAATAAGGTCAAGAGTCACTAATTATATTTTACCCTATATCGATGAAAGATATTTCACTTTTTATTTGTAATAATTATAAATTATTATTTAGTTACAATATTAGATGTGTTTCCTACAAAGATAGTTTACTTTTAGGATTAATGTCTTGGGATAGAAAGGAGTCTAAAAGAAAACATATCATAATAATACCTTTGTTCCAAAAATAAGTAACATTCTAGAAATTTGTAGTAAGAGCTCTTTATCTTTTTATGGAGTATTATAAATATACACAAAATAGGACAAAAAAACTTAGTTATATTAGACGGAATATGCATTTTCAGGACCAATGTGTATTACTTATCATGTTTTAGAATGAATGAAGTAAACAAGAAGAACACGATTTCCACAATTAAAATAAATGTTCTTACTATTTCGATGGTCTACCTATTAGGTGTCAACAAGTGTGATATTTTTTGTTTTCAGTTTCTTGATGTCGAGTATTTCTAAACAGATCGAAAATATATGCGACCATTAAAAATATAGAAAATCACTAATTATATTTCCTTCCCTATATCGATCGAAGATATATTCCTTTATATTTGTATTAATTTTAAAATTATTGTTGAGTTATATTTTTGATGTATCTCCCACAGGGATAGTTCTATATTTTAGGATTATGTGTCTTGGATATTGTTTCCATAGTTCACCCTCATTTTGAAAAAGCAAAATCTCTAAGTACAAATATGTTAAACTATATATTTATCACAGGTTCCTATGATATAAATAAACACACTTTTGATCTGATCTTAATGGTTTCTAATCATCTTTTAAAATAAATAGGATGCATCATTGCAGTCACATTTTAAATTTAGTGATAGTTTAAGTTACATCGTAGTCATCGTTGCAGGTAAATGTGGGCGAGAGAGTAGGATGATTTTATTTTAGGTTGAGCATAACAACATGGAGAGTTAAATAAAACATTTGTTACAAAATAAGTAACGTTCTAGAAATTATGTTACAAAAAGTTTTTAATTTGTATTGATTTTATAACTATACAGGAAAGAACATTTATTTGTTATATTAAACGGTTTATGCATTATGGAGACTAATGTGTGTGAATCATCATGTACTTTAAAATGAATGAAGTAAATGAGAAGAACAAATTTGTACAAGTGAAATAAAGGTTCTGATTATTTGCATGGCCTACCTGTTAGGTGTCAACAAGTACGTTTTTTTGTTTCACTTCAAAACAAAAAATAGATTTTCTACTCTATCATAAATTTCATAAAATCATTTGGTTAATTAGGTGGTTTTGAATAAGTTTTTGACCACAACATGTATTCTTTTGTAGCTTTACAATCTAATGAAAAATCACAGTTAAAAGTTAAATTCGACATCCCGAGGTTATATCATATACAAACAACACACAAAATCAATACTATGGTGTTACCCGCAAAAAAAATCAATATTATGGTGTTTCCATAAATATATAGTATTTTTTGTATAATTTATATCAAATAGGGTTAAATCTACACTTTTGTATATGAAAACCATATGGGGGTCTTTTTAATAAAGGGTATTATTTTAATATCAAAAGATATCAACTATACCATGCCTCCGCAGCGGTGAAAGACCTTAGGAGTAATTTGAAAATCGAGGATGTGTCTCTGATGATGAGATGATTTAAAATGCCTAAGTCACACATGTCGTTTATTAGCAAAGTATTTACGATGAAAAATCATATTAATTGAAGTCACATAATATGATCTATCAATTTATTTCTAGGATGCTTCTGATACATTGGTGAGATGACGCCCTCGCATTTCCCACCATACTAGTTTTTTTTAGAAAAGCTAAAACATCTTATATTTTAGAACGAAGAGAGTAGAAAATTAGGGTCATATAAAGTTAATTGTCTAAAGGTGGACAGTTTGAGTGGGATGACGAAGCATGACTTGTGAAAATCCAAAAAATGGTAAGTTTCTCAAAGTTGAGCGACACCTGATCCTAGTCCAAAACATTTTTTTTTTGGAAAAGATCCAAATCTTTCATGGAGAAGTACAGAGCACCCAAAAACATAATAAAAATTACATCGAGCTCTTTACACCACCTAACGGCTACTACTGCAGCCAGAGCGAGCCGTCGACATACCATTGTCACAGCTCCCTTACCGGAGTCGGTATGACGTTGTTTATGATAGTCGGAAAGTCTTCGTCCACATGCCCCTAAGGACCAATGCCCGAGAACCGAAGTAGTTGCCATTGAACCTTAAATTGATCTGAATCTTCTAACACCAAACCCCTATCGTCCTCAACGCCACAAACAAGATCGTCGATGACGAGGTGGACAAGAGAAGACGAATATACCTTATTTTTATCCCGCACAACACAGTCATAGCCACCATAACGATGATGATGGTTGACCAAAACTCTAACTATAGGGACCCTTTCTACAGCGCCTAGCACAGGTCCGATATCCCCATCCCATCCCACCACCGGAACGGTAAGCAAAGGCGGCAGGGACCCGTCGATTTCCGGTCGTAGACGACGAGGGCGAGGCTGATGGTGGCTGCTGCTAGAGTTTCCACCCTAGCCACTACCTCTCTTTCTTTCGGTGTCCCAATTCTAGTCCAAAACATTAACCAAAGTTAACCGGCCCCTTTGCTAGATCAGTGTCAACCTTCTGACCGTAAACTTCATTAGGTCGATGCTAGACATCTTAGTGTGAAAAAACTTGCAGATTTTGCGAACAAAATAGTGATCCTAGGAACTCCACGGACTATGGCTTAGAGCTTTAATAGTTTTTCTTTTTTCTTTTTGGATAAGCTTTGATAGGAATTTCACTTGCGGTGATAGCAAGCTTAGCAAGCGGCGACCCGAGAGCTCCGTGCCCTCCGCGTTGCCTCCCCACGCGGGGGCGACCAGCGGTGGACCCTCCTTCCCTACCCACACCTCAGCCTCCTCCCCCGGCCCTCCCCCTTCGTCGCTGTCAGCGGGCGTCGTTGAAATGGATCGTATGGGCACCTAGAGGGGGGGGTGAATAGATGCTACTTCAAATTTTTAATGCTTTTTCAATTTTAGGCTTAGCACAAAGGGTAAATTCTCTAGATACACTATTAGGTGGAATTTCTCTATATGCAAACCTATCTACCAGCGAGTAAAGAGCGAGTGGAAGAGGAACGGGTAAACCGTAGTGAAGCACGCGGAGACACATGATTTGTTTGACCGCAGTTCCTTCCTTGTTAAGGGAAGTATGTCTGTGTTGGATGGGTGGGCGGTACTAAGACCACCACGCCACAATAGGCCTCACCCTGTTCTCCGATAGATCCCGCCACCAAAGGCATGATCCACCTTTCCACTATAGGGACCCTTCGACCGGCGCCTTTACACAACTAGCGGGGCACAACTCCACAATCAACTTGGAGGCTCCCGAAATGACAACAAGCTGCCACAAGAACAATATTATCAAATACAACGAACAAGATCTAGATATTGACAAGAATACTAGATCAGGGATTTCTCCAAATGAATGGAGAGGAGTTGATGCGCTTGATTCGTGATGACGATGATGATCCTCTCCTCCTTCAATTCCCCCAAAGATCAAAGCCTTCGGGTGGTTGAAGTGGGAGCTCTTGCAAGGGGTCTGAACAATTTCGAATGAATCAAGAGTTTTGAACGTTGGGGAAAAAGGGGTATTTATACCCCCTTCCAAAACCAGTCGTTGGAGACTTTGGGGGCCGGATTATCCGGCCTAGGGAAAACTCCGCCCTAGACTCGGAATATCTGGCAAATAGACCGTCCCCTCTCTGAGTGTCGCGCAGAGCTTGCACTTGATCATCTTCTAATCCGGCCCCATGTGAGAGCCGGATTATCCAGCCTGGGGAGGAAAAAACCGCCCCAGTTCGGATTTTCCGGGAGAAAATCCGACCGGACTCCGAGCGACGCGCCTTGGCTTTCTTTGCTCAAAAACTGGGGGCCGGATTATCCGGCCCATGCGACAGCCGGATTATCCGTCCTGGGGAAGAAAAATGCCCCAGTTCGGATTTTCCAGGAGAAAATCCGACCAGACTCTGAGCGACGCGCCTTGGCTTCCTTTGAGCAATGAGGTAGACCGGATTATCCGGCCCTTGGTGGGGCAGATAATCCTGCCCCCCTCAAAGCTTTCTGCACACTTAGCGCACATGAATAATCTCCACAGTATTGTTATCTAACACGCAAAACACAGGAAAACATGAAATGTTCTTTCAATCTCCCCCTTTTTGGTGTTAGATGACAATACTAGGATTTGCAGGAAAGGATCACAAGACAACCAGCAATAAACATGGAAGGGACTCTCCCTCAATGTGTGCATATTAGAAATTTGAATTTGAATACAAATGCACACAAATAGGTGAATCTATTCCATAGACATATGAGCAATATAATCATACCACCGAGGTAGAAGAGAGGCATCCTTGAAATAGCCTCAATTATCAACGTGATAACCAATATAAGCGCCTTCCTTGATAAAGATTTCCAGCATAATAGGATATGAATAGATGAATCCATAAGCATAATCCATGAGTTAAATCCAGATAACCACTGACATAGAGTCTCAAACAAACCACAAATCACAAATTTAAAGTTCAACGCTAAATGGGCATAAGCGAGAAAACAGCGAATAGAAAAATGCAAGTGCTTATGCCCGACCCATGCAAATCCTCAAAGATCCTAATAGAACTACTTCTCCCCCTTTGGCACCGAGACACCAAAAAGGAAGAAGAGCGATGCTAGCACCCCAAGGGATCACTCGTAGTCCTCATCCTCATCCTCGTCCTCGTCTTCATTCTCGTCCTCGTCCTCGTCTTCAAGCTCCTCGGTGTCACCATCCTCATCATCAGCAGCGGCCGCGGAGGGGAACAGGTGATGCTCCAACTCTCCATAGTTCAGCCCGAAAGAAGAGTTCCACCGAGCATATGGTGTGGGAGGTGTAGGAGCCGGGGGGTCACCAGAAGCACCGAACACATGGTGAAGGATGAGCTGCTGGGAGTGAGCCAACTCATGGCGCTGCTTGTATGCCTCGTACTGACCCTTGCGTGTGTCCACTCCCATGCAAAGGATGTGCCGCTGGAACCAGTTCAGCTGCTTGATCTCACGGGCAACGGGAGGCACTGGGGGCATGCGAGCATCCCTCATGAGACCCTCAGGAGCATAGGAGGGGTGAGAGGTCTTCCGAACCTTTGTGTATATCTTCTTGGCCTTATGCACAGAATCAATGTTGAACTCTTCAGAGGGAAGCAGGTGCCTTATGAGCATCATAATGTAGGGTGCATAGGGGATGGACAGACGGTTGAACATAGCATCAGTCAATTCATGGTAGATGAAGTCCATGACATCCAGCTCATTGCATAGACTGCGTCTCTGACGAGGCAACCTCATGAGAAAATTGAAGGAGCTGGACAAGGTGACCACGGATGCAGTCATTGTTTCCCCCACTCGGAGTGATGGAGTCACGGAAGAGGCCCACCAAGGCAGCATAGATAGGAGCAAGACCAGCCAGAGTGCCCACAATGCCATTGTCCACTATACAAGGAGAGAGAGCTGCATCTTTGTTGGGCTTCAGCTAGGTGATGATGTGGTGGCCACTGGCTCTATCCCTGCTGCAGAAAGAGTATCCAAGAACCTCAACAAACACATGGAAATCAGCAGACATAGGTCTGTCATGAGTCATCCACTTCATAGTGCGACGCTCATCTCCATAAATAACCAAAGTGGAAAAGAACTGCTTCACCACCTCAGAGTCATCAGCGCACTGGAGAGACATGAGATGGTGCAGCCCCATCCTCTCAGCCACAAACATTGCATCCACAAGGTGGGCCTTCTCCAAAGCCTCAGCAAGAACCAGTGGGTGCATAGGCCTAATGTTCAGCCTGGCATACACATCTTCATAAATACCTTTCTGTTCAGCACACCAAAAACGAGCATCCCCCAGCTCATCATCACGAGGCAACTCAGCAAACAAAACACGGTGACGGATGGAGGAATAGGTGACTGCATCCAAAGCCTTGTAGTTGATCTTGGGCTCCTTGCCCTTCCTTTTGGGCACTCCCTTCCTAGTTCTCTTTGCTTGTTTGGCCATTTGCTTCTCTTCGTTCTTTCTCCTCCCCAACTCAACCTCGTCCACTAAGTTACCATGTCCGTCGTCCCGGAAGTATTTACCGCGAGGGCGGCGCTTGTAGGTCTTGGGAACACTAGAACCACCTATGAGGAGAACAAGAGTGATAGCAAGGGGATAAGCATACACACAAGTCCAGGAGAGAGCATGGAAAAAGTAGTCAAAAAGTTCATAAGCCAAATCTACTCAATGCACACTCCATGGTGAAACTGAACCAGAGTTGAATCTGTCAGGCCGGATTATCCGGCCTGGCTAGGGGCGGATAATCCGGCCATGGCAGAAAATTTCGATTTCACCTAGATTGAATGCAAAAAAGTAGATCGGGCCTAGAAACTGCAAGACTACGATTTCTATGTGAAGTAACATCCTTCTAGACAACGTTCCACCCAACAAATAACACATCTAGCCAAAGATGGGGAGAGAGGGAGTTACCCTCACTCATTGGAGGAAGAACGCGGAGGAGAAGGTACCCGGAGGCGCGGAGAAGAAGATCCGGGAAGGCCTGATGACCCACAAGTATAGGGGGTGTATCGTAGTATTTTCGATAAGTAAGAGTGTCAAACCCAATGAGGAGCAGAAGGTGCTGGCTAGTGGTATGGATCAGGAATTCTCTGCAAATACTTAGCAAACGGATTTTTAGGGGTTTTTGATAAAGCAAGTAAACAAAGTACGAGTAAATAAAAGACAGTAGGAATAAATGCAGCAAGTGGCCCAATCCTTTATGCAGCAAAGGACAAGCCGGTTGTATTACTTAAGATGACCAAACGTTCTCGAGGACACATGGGAAGACTGTCAAGTGCTTTCGCTTCATATAGTTGATTAATCTTCTTTAGCTTGCTAAGTGTTGTGTGGGTGAACCTGTGTTAATGTATCGACCTTCCTAGGACCAATACATACTTGTGATTATACCCCTTACAAACATCCGTAAGTACAAGAAAGTAATTAAGGTAGAAACCTAACCACAGCTTTAAACTCTAAGACCCTTACGTCCCTTGTGCAATGGTTTCCTAATGGGGGTTCAGGTTTCTGTCACTCCGTCAACCCCTATGATTAGTAGCCAAATACACAATGCATTCCCCTAGGCCCATATAGGTGAAGTGTCATGTAGTCGAGTTCACATGACACCACTAGAAGAAGTACACCACAACTTAAATATCAAACTATTGAATCTTTCACAACACAACTCCACTACTAACAACATGACTTCTCCCATGTCCTCAAGAACAAAACGAACTACTCACAAGACATCATATGGATCATGATCAGAGATGGAATAATGATGTATAACAATCTGAACATAAACAATAATTCAACGGTTCACTCAATAGCATCAACTACAAAGAGTAATCAACACTGGGAAAGTTTCCCCTATGAACTAATGCAAGATTCAACTCAATTGTTACAACAATATGGAGATGGCGATGAGGGTGCTGATGGTGATGATGGTGATGATGATGATGATCCCGATGAAGTCCAGCTTGATGGTGGTGTTGATGCCGATGATCTCCCCTCTCCGGGAAGGAATTCCCCCGGCAGAAATCTGTCTGCCGGAGAGATCTTTCGCTCTCGGTGTTTTCCGCCCTATAGAGGCGGCGGAATCTTTTTGTGGTCGCTCCCCGAGTCTTAGGGTTTCGGGAGGATAATATACGCTAGAGGGAAGTGCCAGGGGTGGACCAGGGCGGCCACACCACCTGGTGGTGCGGCCTAGGCTGCCAGCGCCGAGTGTGGGTGTGGGCCCCATGGCCCATCTCTAGCCCCCCTTCTTCTTCGCCTTTACGGAAAAATAGGATTTTTCGTATATTTTCCTGGATTTTCTGATCTTTGCAAATTTTGCCTCCAAACAGCACCTTTTCCATCAGAATCCTGACTGCAGCGGTCTATGCTCCAAAAGTCATCAACCATGCAAAAATAGATAAAATAACATAAGTATCACCTCTCAATATGAAATATATTAATGAATAACATTGAATTATGACATAGAATAGTGATGCAAAATGGACGTATCAACTCCCCCCAAGCTTAGACTTCGCTTGTCCCCAAGCGAAACTGAGCTCAATAAACATGGCCTCGGGTTTATGGAGTGAAGAGTCGATAAAAGAATACGGACAAGAAGCATCACATTCATCAAATACATAGATCATAATAGAAGACAACTCACTATTATATAACTCAACTTGCAATGAGTAAAGGAAACACCATAAAGATACATAAAGTGAATCATAATTGGTAATGGCAAACTTAGCTCTTGGTCGAAGAATAGTTGATAATATGCTGGAGTTCACAAATAACTGGTTTTCAATGATAGCTTTCAAAGTAGTAAACATCAAGATAAGAGCAATGTGCAAAACAAGGAACATAAGAAACATGAATGAATAAATCATCATATGAATGAATGAAACAAAACAACTCAAAATACTTGCTGAGATAGAATGGAATAGGTTTACTGACTCAACTACAAAGTAAAAGAATGGCCCTTCACAGAGGGAAGCAGGGATTGCAAGTCTCATAAGGATCTCCCAAAAATTATGATACTTACTAGCTTTCAGCTCTCATTGCCCCTACCATAGGCATCTTTAGGTGATTAAGGTTAAAGTGATCGAATATGAGGATATGCATTGACAAGTTGTAAATTGAGAATCTCATGTCCCTTGAATACGAGGGTCGCTCCTCATGCTACTCAAGTTTAGGCACTGGTAAGTTCTTGCCATCGTAAGCATATGTGTATCATAGAGAGCCACCAACGGGGTACCCCTTGCCTGATGATACGGAAGAATCCCCATATCAAAATGACAAGGTAAGCAGACAACAAGCATCTCAGCAATCTTCTTATTTACCATGGGAATATGGTGCTTTTTTCTCTCTTTCCTCTTTTCATAATATCTCTTTTTTCTTTTCTCTTTTTTTCCCTCAATATCGGACTCTTTTTTTATAAGAAGAATGCTTCATAGATACTCGTTATGGTTACACTGTAGGTTTCCACCATGTCAGCGTGGATTAGACCAGCGGCCCAGGCGTTTCTCTAACACATATGCATAACTCCATGGACTTATAAGCTCCCCTTTCATTTCACACAGATGACATCCATAGACAAAAGAACATGATATCAACTTGGTACAAAGTACAAGTGCAATGTTGAAAGCGTTCCCCATGACAACATGGTTTTGCTAATTCACAACTTACAAAGCACAAGCATATACGCAACATAGGTGAGCACAATGGTTCAAGTTTATTAAGTGCAAGAAAGTAAAGTGTGCTATCAAGTTCGTGAGAGCTTTAATCACTAATTTTCACATAACAAGTTTAATTTGGAAGGTAGACAAAACAATAATTTACTTGGAATAGCAATAATGCTACTAGGTAGGTATGGTGGACACAAATGGCGGAGGTTTTGGTTTAAAGGATTGGATGCACGAGAAGAATTCTCTCTCATTACAGATTTTTGGCTAGCAAAGCTGGGTAGCAAGTATAAGAGTTGAAGGAAACAAACAAACATACAAGTGATAAATACAAACATGCAATGTTCCTTGGAAGCACAAAAGATCTTAACTAGAGAATACTAAACTTATGAGCAAATCAAGAAAGAAAGATGATGAAATTGTATTTCTTTAGAGTACTTTTATCTTTTTCTTTCAACTCTCAAAAATAGTGTGCTACTGACCGAGCCAGGTTTGCCAAAACCAACTAAATTAACTCAATGATCCCAAAGTGCTACCAATACTAACAACAAGATCAACCATATAACCACGAATTGAAAACTAATATAAGCTATGCAAAAAAGTAAATGATAGAACTTCTCATTAATATTCCATAACGGCAACTCACACCAAGGGATACATATCTAACGAGAGAGGGGAAACTTCCATAATGCAAACCATCCTACATAATAACTCCTCTATTCATGATACGACTCTACTAAAAAGGTAAAAGATAGAAGATAGTGATGTGATACCGCGACACTCCCCCAAGCTTGGAACAAACCAAGGGGATGCCAAACCTGATGACGAATTACTCCTTCAGTGGTGGTGGTAATATTTTCTTAGTTGACTTGAGGTAATCTTCCAACATCTTGCGAAGCCTATTATTCTCACATTGAAGCATGTCCACCTTCCTCTTCAAGTCTTGGTACTTATCGCATAACTCCTTAGTGACTCGTAGGGATTCCGTTGATGCAGGGCAAGTGATTAAAGGTACCAGCCCTTGCTTGGGGTCTTGGAGATCTTCCTCCATAGGCTCCTTCCCTTTATCCTTGGCAGACACCGTTGTGCTTCTAAACTTCCAAAGAGTATGTCCTGGCAGAAACAGATAGAAACAAAAACGCAACGAAAACACGATATACGAACCTCGGAAGATCCGGGGGGTTATATATTACGAAGTTTCATAGCAAAAGGAAGGTACTAGGAGAAAACGAGTCGGAGGCGGAGTCCGGGGTGGACTCACCACCTGGTGGCACAGCCAGGGGTGGGCCCGCGCCACAGGGTGGTGTGAGCCACCCTGGCTCCGTTTCCATCCCTTTTTCGCTTTGTAGCTTTCCTTATTGACGAAAAACTGCAAAAATATAGTTGGATAGTATTTTCGTGGAACTTTTCTTACCAGAACTGTTACCTATTTGAAAACAGACTCTGCAGGTCTCTGAATTTGGTATCTAGTAGATTCTTCCGGAGTCATCACTTGAATAACATCAATATCTTCATCTTCATACACTTATTACTTGACTCATAAAACCCTTCTCTTCCTTATTACACCATTATCTCCACTTCCTAGAAATTTCTCTCACACAAAACTTCACACAGTTCTCATTAGCAACATTAGTATAAGTGAAGCGATAAAACCTTTTGAGTCCAACTTCAACTGAAAACCATCAAAACATTAGCTATTGTAGCAACTCCTTCCGAAAATCCAAAAATAATTCAAAAAGGAAATCGAATAAAGAAGTAAATGCAAGAGTGGCAAAATCGGTCAAAACAGACCAGCAGGTAAAGATCAATTTTTTCGAAAATCTTCTGTTGCTCAAATCAAAAAGTGCAAAACTAACAAAAGTTAAATAACAACCTGGGTCAGAAGCAAAAAAAATTTACAGCTCAATCAGACATACATAGATCTCTCACGAATTTTTACGGTGAAGCACAAAAATCTGTTTCAGGACAGCAACTTCCCCAAATCTTACTTCTCTCTCATTAGAGGTTGATCTTGACACAAAAACCAAACAAAACGGATAAGGAGCAGTTATTACCGAAGTAATAACTTCCAAGACTAAAAGAAACAAACACAAACTGAAAGCAAAAAAAATTGGGTTGTCTCCTAAAAAGCTCTTTCTTTATAGCCATTAAGATGGACATGATAATTTGAAGATGCTCACATAGGAATATGAATTGAAGTGAAAGAGAGCATTAAGAAGCAAAAGTCTAACCCAATTCCTATGCAAGGGAATTTTGTAAACAAACAAGTTGTTGAAACCAGAGGCTACTTGCATAAGAAGGAAAAAGAAGTGCAACATAAAAAAAATCAGCATAAAACGAGGAAACTTGATATTATTGAGATGCATAAGAACACTTTTCCCTCTCTCATAGTAACTTTCGGTATCATGCATAAACTTAACAATATAGCTATCACAAGGACCATCATAGCAATGATCACTTATTCTAACAGAAAACACAGGAATACTAGCTCTCATAACACTACTTTGTGAAACAATATTAGAGGTATCCTTACAAAGGATAGGGTGTCCCTCTTCTTCATACTTAGTGACAAAGTCTTTCACATTTTCTATTATAGGTTCATCAACCCTTTGTTTATCAGGTTCAACAGCTTTTCTTGTACTTTCATTAACCATACTAGCTATCATAGAATGTTCCTTTATCTTAACTAGAAAAGGCATTTTCTCAATATAAGGTTTAGGTAAGACATGATTGGCAGTATAAACTTCAGTATTTCTTGCAGGAACACTCTTAGCGACATCTTTATAAGGTTCATGATACTTATTCCACTTCTTTTTAGGCACTTCAATATAGGAAGCAAAAGCCTTAAAATAAGAAGCAATAGCTTGAGAGTCTAAACCGTAAGCATTTTTAATATTTTGAAAGTCATCAGTTCCCATAAAAGATTCAATGCATTCATAATCGTAATTTATACCTGACTTTCTACCTTTGTCATTCTCCCAAGATTCAGCATTGTCTTGAATACGGTCCTGAAGATCCCATTTAGCTTCTTCTTCCATGCGAGTGAATGATCCAGCACAAGAAGCATCCAATAAATCCTTGTCATGTAGAGGGAGTCTTGCATAAAAGTTATTGATAATAATATTGTTGGGGAGCTCATGAATGGGACATTTGAGCATTAGTAACTTCAATCTCCCCCAAGCTTGAGTTGTACTCTCTCCATCAAGAGGCCAAAAGTTGTATATTTGATTCGATCTTTATGAATCTCACTAGGAGGATAAAACTTTGAATAAAAGAGAGGCACTATTTCTTCCCATTCCAGAGCTTGACCATTGTTCAACAGCTTATACCATTCCTCAGCTCTTCCTTTCAGCGATAATGAGAATAACTTCTTCTTAACTTGATCTGTAGTAATACCTGCACACTTGAACAACCCGCATAATTCATGTATAAAGAGCAAATGATCACCGGGATGGACAATTCCATTCCCAACATAGTAGTTATCCATAACACGATCAATAATTCTTGTAGGTATTTTAAAAACATCATTCTCAGCAGGTGGTGGCTTATCTACTACCTTAGTAGTGGTAGTAGCATTACCAAATAAGAAACTCAGTGAATTATCCATAACGAAAATAAAGCAACTAACAGAAGTAAACAATACTCACAGTAGAAGTTTCCTTTACCGCCCACTCTCCAATAGCGCTTCACTCCCTAAGAATTAAAAATAGTCTTGATGACCCACAAGTATAGGGGGTGTATTGCGATTTTCGATAAGTAAGAGTGTCGAACCCAACGAGGAGCGTAAGATCTTTGGCTAGTGGTATGGATCAGGAATTCTCTACAAATACTTAGCAAACGGATTTTTAGGGTTTTTTGATAAAGCAAGTAAACAAAGTATGAGTAAATAAAAGACAGTAGGAATAAATGCAGCAAGTGGCCCAATCCTTTATGCAGCAAAGGACAAGTCGGTTGTATTACTTAAGATGACCAAACGTTCTCGAGGACACATGGGAAGACTGTCAAGTGCTTTCGCTTCATATAGTTGATTAATCTTCTTTAGCTTGCTAAGTGTTGTGTGGGTGAACCTGTGTTAATGTACCGACCTTCCTAGGACTAATACATACTTGTGATTATACCCCTTACAAACATCCGTAAGTATAAGAAAGTAACTATGGTAGAAACCTAACCACAGCTTTAAACTCTAAGACCCTTACGTCCCTTGTGCAATGGTTTCCTAATGGGGGTTCAGGTTTCTGTCACTCCGGCAACCCCTATGATTAGTAGCCAAATACACAATGCATTCCCCTAGGCCCATATAGGTGAAGTGTCATGTAGTCGACGTTCACATGACACCACTAGAAGAAGTACACCACAACTTAAATATCAAACTATTGAATCTTTCACAACACAACTCCACTACTAACAACATGACTTCTCCCATGTCCTCAAGAACAAAACGAACTACTCACAAGACATCATATGGATCATGACCAGAGATGGAATAATGATGTATAACAATATGAACATAAACAATAATTCAACGGTTCACTCAATAGCATCAACTACAAAGAGTAATCAACACCGGGAAAGTTTCCCCTATGAACTAATGCAAGATTCAACTCAATTGTTATGGCAATATGGAGATGGTGATGAGGGTGCTGATGGTGATGATGGTGGTGGTGATGATGATGATCCCGATGAAGTCCAGCTTGATGGTGGTGTTGATGGCGACGATCTCCCTTCTCCGGGAAGGAATTCCCCGAGAAATCTGCGCGGAGAGATCTTTCTCTCGGTGTTTCCGCCTCTGAGGCGGAATGAATCTTTCTGTGGTCGCTCCCCGAGTCTTAGGGTTTCGGGAGGATAATATACGCTAGAGGGAAGTGTCAGGGGTGGACCAGGGCGGCCACACCACCTGGTGGCCTGGCCTAGGCTGGCCCGCGCCAGGGGGTGGTGTGGGCCCCCTGTGGCCCATATCCAGCCTCCTTCTGGCTTCCTTCGTCTTCTCGAAAAATTTGATTTTCTGTATATTTTCCCGGATTTTCTGATCTTCGCGAATTTTGCCTCCAAACAGCACCTTTTCCATCAGAATCCTGACTGCGGCGGTCCATGCTCCAAAAGTCATCAACCATGCAAAAACAGATGAAATAACATAAGTATCACCTCTCAATATGAAATATATCAATGAATAACAGTGAATTATGACATAGAATAGTGATGCAAAATGGACGTATCAAGGCCCGGAAAATCTGGTGGCCGGAGAGGCTCCGGGGAGGGTGGGGGACGGCAGGTGGTGGCTGAGGAGGAGGAGGAGAGGGTTTGGGGAGAAGTGCTACTCGTTATGAGCCCTTCCCCCAATCCCTGCCCTTTAAGACGAATTCCGCCAGGGCCGGATTATCCGGCCTACACTTGGGCCGGATTATCCGGCCTCCACTGTGAATTTCTGTTGAACACAGATTCAGGCCCGCGCGTCCCCAAACAACACCCCTACAAGGTGTACAAGGGACTTGTGTGCAAGAATAGATGGCTTAGGGGTAGGGAAAGGCTTAGGATTAAGAGAACCAAACTGAGATGGTACTAGACACTCAAAATTGCAAGATCCAAATCAAATAAGAGCCAAGATTGAGTGTGATTCCCATAAGAACATGAGAGAGCAAAAACAACCAAAAAGATCCATAAAAAACAATTATCCTCAAGGGAGAGGGTGGTGGTCGAAGCCACCTTGTTGGAGTGTATGGTGTGACACCGCGAAGATATATCTTGGGTTCACGACCAATACTCATCAATAAGCTCACATATCACAAAATGATATTAAGAGAAATGATTTATCTTGCTTTTGGCATTATGGGGGAGGGTTATCCCAATGAATTAGGACCACACTCCCCCTATATCCATGCCCACACCTAGACCAAATAAGACTGAGATGTACGAGTGAGTGCATGGGTAATCAAGACAAACTCCTAGAATCAATGATATTTAGCTCATTCCTCAAGTAGCAAAATCTTGCTTCATCAAGTGGCTTTGTAAAAATGTCTGCAAGTTGGTTCTTCGTGCTCACAAAAGATAGATCAATATCGCCTCGAGCAACATGGTCTCGAATAAAATGATTCCGAATCTCAATATGCTTTGTCCTTGTGTGCTGTACCGGATTGTACGCAATTTTGATTGCACTTTCATTATCACATAAAAGAGGCACCTTGTCACAATTGACACCATATTCCTTTAAAGTTTGCCTCATCCACAATAACTGAGTGCAAGTGCTAGCAGCAGCAACATATTCAGCTTCAGCAGTGGAGAGATATACAATTCTGCTTTTTAGATGACCAACACACAAGAGATCTTCCCAAGAATTGACAAGCTCCAGAAGTGGATTTCGGATCATCCTTATCACCAGCCCAATCTGAATCAGTCTAACCACATAGAGAGAAATTGGATCCCTTGGGATACCATAGACCAAAGTTAGCGGAATGAACCAAATATCGAAAGATTCTCTTGACCGCCACTAAGTGACTTTCTTTAGGAGCTGCTTGATACCTTGCACACACCCCCACACTCAACACAATATCGGGTCTAGATGCGCAGAGGTAAAGAAGAGAGCCGATCATGGACCGGTATACCTTTTGGTCCACATCTTTACCATGTGGGTTAAGTTCAAGATGACATTTTGTTTGCATCAGAGTGGCGACACCATTAAGATCCGTCATCTTGAATCTCTTGAGCATGTCTTGGATGTATTTTGCTTGATTGATGAAGGTTCCTTCTCTCAATTGCTTGATCTCGAATCCAAGAAAGAACTGTAATTCCCCCATCATAGACATCTCAAACCTGTCAGTCATAAGCTTTGAAAATTCATCATTAAAAGCTTTATTAGTAGAACCAAAGATGATATCGTCTACATATAGTTGGCATATGAAGAGCTCCCCCTTAACCTTCTTAGTAAAAAGAGTGGGATCGATTTTCCCAACTTCGAAGCCACGGTCTAGCAAAAGCTCTTTAAGGTGCTCATACCACGCACGTGGGGCTTATTTAAGGCCATAGAGTGCCTTATCGAGTTTGTAGACATGGTTCGGGAAGTTAGGATCCTCAAAGCCCGGGGGTTGCTTTACATATACCAACTCATGTAGAGGACCATTAAGGAAAGCACTCTTGACGTCCATTTGCTGCAATTTAAAATTGTTATGGGCAGCATAAGCAAGAAGGATACGGATGGAATCAAGGCGAGCCACTGGAGCATAGGTCTCGCTAAAGTCAATGCCCTCAACTTGAGAGTAACCTTGTGCCACAAGTCTTGCCTTGTTCCTCACAACAATGCCATTCTCATCTTGCTTGTTTTTAAATATCCATTTGGTGCCGATAACATTGCGGCAATCTTTGGGTTTCTCCACGAGTTTCCAGACTTTGTTGCGCTCGAAATATTCAACTCTTCATGCATAGCAACAACCCAGTCTGGATCTTCAAGAGCTTCAAAGACCTTCTTGGGTTCCACCATTGAGATGTGAGCTTGATGCTCACCAAAACTGGCCAATTCCCTTCTTGTAGAAACCCTTCGTCGAAGATCACCAACAACCTTGTCGAGGGTGTGACCCCTTAACTCAAGGTTCCGATCAGACCGAGCCTTGCGACGAAGTTCAATAAGTTTGTTGTCTCTTGGTGGAGTAGTTTCATCACTTGAATCTTCATTGGAATCATTTGCTCGACCTTGATTAGAAACTGGGATAACAGTAGTAGGTGGTGATGAAGCGTGCCCTTGAGATGAGTCAGTAGCCGTAATAGGAGACTGTTGAACAACAGATGAGTCAGGGCCGTATAATCCGGCCAATGGAGAGGCTAGATAATCCGACCTGGGAGTACTTGTAGCAGCTTCATTAGGATGCCTAGGGCTTGCTTGAACTGGCGAGGGGCCGGATAATCCGGCCTGGAGCTTGCATCGATACCTTCAACACCAGGAGCAATATGGTCATCAGGAGCAGGGTGGCCGGATAATCCGGTGTCCACCGGATAATCCGGCCTAGAGCTTTCTGGAACATCTTGACCTTCAGCAGTTGATGGAGATGGTGCAGAAGTTGCTCCCGTGGTGGGAACATGTTGAGTATGTGTAGATGAGGGCTCTTCATGAGTAGATCATTGTACTTCCCGATCCGCCACAAGGGGTTCCTCAATGGGGCAGAAAAATCCCACGCCCATTCTTCTTATGGCATCTTGGGGTATTTCAACATCTGCATCACAAACACCAACTTGCTCCACACGGGAACCGTCATTTTCCTCGAACACCACACTACAAGATTCTACAACAGTTCCGGAGAGTTTATTGTAGACTCTATAAGTGTGGGATTCGGCACCATAACCAACAAAAATACCTTCTAGAGCCTTAGATTCAAACTTAGATAAACGAACTCCCTTGATGAGAAAGAAACACTTACACCCGAATACCCGAAAGTATGAGATGTTTGGCTTGTTACCGATGAGTATTTCATATGGAGTCTTGTCCAAGATCTTACGGAGGTATAACCGGTTGGATGAGTGACAAGCGGTAGAGATTGCTTCAGCCCAGAAGTTATATGGAGACTTGAATTCGGCTAGCATTGATCTTGCCATATCCATTAGAGTCCGATTCTTCCTCTCGGCTACACAATTTTGTTGAGGGGTGTACGCAGCGGAATATTGATATCTTATCCCCTCTTCACTTAGTAACTCATTTAAGGTGTAGTTCTTGAACTCAGAGCTGTTATCACTTCTTATAGCCAGTATAGGGACGTTGTGTTGACGTTGAACCTCGTTGGAGAAGTCAATGACTGTTTGTTGAGTTTCACTCTTCAACTTGAAGAAATAAACCCAAGTGTATCTTGAGTAAGCATCAACAATCACTAGACAATACTTCTTCCCACCGAGGCTTGCATGAGATGGAGGTCCTAAGAGGTCCACATGAAGGAGCTCTAAGATCCTTTTTGACGAGATAATAGTCTTCCTTCGATGAGGAGAGTCATGCATTTTCCCTTTAACACACGCCCTGCAAACACGATCTTTGGCAAAGGAGACATTTTATTTTAGTCCAAGGATGTGGCCACCCTTGTGGAGACTTTGCAAAGTTCTCATATTGACGTGGGCTAGTCGGCGATGCCATAGCCAACCCGCGTCAGCCTTTCCGAAAAGACACATCGGGACTGTAGTGGTTTCCCCGAAAAGTCCACCACGTATAGGTCATTTTCGACATATCCCACGAAAGCGACTTTTAGAGACTTGATCCACAAGATTACCACCAAATCAGCATCAATATAAACAGCAAAGCCCATCTTACCAAGGGCACAAACTGAAAGTAAGTTGTACCCGAGGGTCTCAACAAGCATGACGTCCACGAGAGAGATATCATGAGCCATGATGACCCACAAGTATAGGGGGTGTATCGCAGTATTTTCGAGGGAAGTGAAACCCAATTTATTGATTCGACACAAGGGGAGCCAAAGAATATTTATAAACCTTAACAACTGAGTTGTCAATTCAGCTGCACCTGGAAACAATCTTGCTCACATCAGTTTATCAGTAGCAATAGTTTTGTAGTAGGAATAGCAAAGTAATAGCAGTAGTAAAGCAAAGACAGTAGTAACAAAAGCAGTAAATAGTGGAATTCGAGTGCGGTAGGCATAGGGATGGATGGACGGGCGTTGCATGGACAAGACAATTCACATAGCAATCAGAACATAGGGCAATTGCAGATAAATAAGATAAAGCATCCAAGTACTAGATAATCATAGGCATGTGTTCCATATATAGTCATACGTGCTCGCAATGAGAACTTGCACAACATCTTTTGTCCTGCCATCCCGTTTGCAGCGGGGCCTCTAGGGAACTACTGGCAATTAAGGTGCTCCTTTTAATAGAGCACCGGAGCAAAGCATTAACACTCCGTGAACACATGTTATCCTCACATCAAAGCCATTCCCTTTCGGTTATCCTGATTTCTGTCACTTCGGGGCCATAGGTTCTGGACATCAACGTGTGTATACAACTTGCAGATAAGACCAAAAACAATACTATCATAATGAATCAATAACATGTTCAGATCTGAAATCATGGCACCCGGGCCCTAGTGACAAGCATTAAGCACAACAAGTCGCAACAAAGTCATAAAGCACTAATAAAAGATACTAGGCACCATGCCCTAACAATCTGATGCCATCACATGAACAATCTCATCCAATCCCTACCATCCCCATAGCCTACAGCGGGGGATTATTCACTCATAGATGGGGGAAACATGGATGGTCGATGGAGAAGCGATGGTGATGATGATGGCGATGATCTCCTACAATTCCCCGTCCCGGCAGGGTGCCAGAACGGAGTTTCTGGTGCTGTTTCATGGAATCTAGTGGTGGCGGCGGAGCGGAATTCCTTCTGGAAAAACATCGACCCCCCCTGGAGTTTTTAGGTCAGAAGTCTTCTTATAGGCGAAGAGGGAGACCGAGGGGGTGCCTGGGGCCACCACACCATGCCCTGGCACGTCCAGGCCTAGCCCGCGCCTAGGGTGGTGTGGCCAGCCCCTGGCCCTCCTCCGTCTCGTATTCTAGCACCATGAGTCTTCCGGAAAAATAGGCACTTTGGCTTTTGTCCCGTCCAATTCCGAGAATATTCATTTTCTGACTTTCCTGGAACCAAAAATAGCAAAACAGTGGTACCGCACTGTGGCTCTTGTTAATAGGTTAGTCCAAGAAATCATATGAAAAGTACTCCAAAGTGTGGACAAAACACAAGAAAGGAGATAAAACCAAGCATGGAACATCAAAAATTATAAATACATTTGCAATGTATCAACATCCCCAAGCTTAACTCCTGCTCATCCTCGAGTAGGTAAGTGATAAAAAGAAAGAATAATTTTTGAGGTGACATGCACCATCAAAGACTTGATCAAAGTATTTGTAAAACATTCAAAGCTGGGATCATAGTACTTCAATCATAACATGAAAGACAAAGTTCTAGCAATAAGACAAAGAAACTATGATGCAACATGAAAAAGGCACAAACAAAAGATTCATGAATAACAATGCTTTGCAAGACGTTTGTTTGTTTCACATAAAGAAAACATAGTATAGTGGCATTCAGCTTGTCCCTCATAGAGTAGCAAACATAAATGCAAAGGACACCTTCAAAGTTTACAAGAGTGAGTAGATACAAATAGTTTAAAACAAGCAATATCAAGGTATGCATCAATCAATAAGTCTTGGGACAATGCACATAGAACTAAGAATGGCCATTATGCTCTCAAGAAAGTGCTCATAGAATGTGTGAAGACTCAATAAGGAAATGAACAGGTTTTGGAAAGTTTGAAAGGCTTCCAAATGCTGAAAGTATGGTACTCATTAGCTTTGAGCTCTCATTGCCCCTATCATAAGCATCTTTAATGTGGTTAAGGTGAAAGTGAGGCCCAATCTGAGTTATATGCTTGACAAACTATAAACTGAAAATCCCAAGTCCCTTGAGTACGAGGGCCGCTCCTCATGCTACTCAACTTAGTTACCGGTAAGTTCTTGTCATTGTAAGTATGTGCGTATCATAGAGAACCGCCAACAGGGTACCCCTTGCCCGATGATACGGAAGAATCCCCATATCAAAATGACAAGGCAAGCAGACAATGAGTATCTCAGCAATCTTCTTATTTACCATGGGAAAATGGTGCTTTTTTCTCTCTTTCCTCTTTTCATAAATCTCCTTTTTTTCTTTTTCTCAATAGCTATCTCTCTCTTTTTTTATTAGAAGAATGCTTCATAGATATCATTATGGTTACGCTGCAGGTTTCCACCATGTCAGCATCGATTAGACCAGCGGCCCAGGCGTTTCTCTAACACACATACATAACTCCATGGACTTACAAGCTCCCTTTTTATTTCACACCGATGACATCTGCAAACAAAAGAGCAAGGTATCAAATGGGTATATATTTACAAGTGTTGAAAGCGTTCCCCGTGATAGCACGGTTCTGCTAATCCCCAGCCTATAATTAGCAAGCATATAACTTTCATGGAGAGTTCACAATGGTTCAGGTTTATTAAGTGCAGGAAATAAAGTGTGACATCAAGTTCGTGAGAGCTTTACTAACTAACTTTCTCATAACAAGCAAACATTGTATTTAGAAGAAAACAAGGCATATTGAATATGCACGGAAGTAACAAATGATGCTAATGGGTAGGTATGGTGGACACTTTGGAAATATTTGGTTTAGGGAGTTGGAAACTTGAGTAAAACATACTCAGTGTAAGTGAAGGCTAGCAATAGTAAGGGAGCGACAAACGAGAGAGCAATAATGGCCATAATCATGCAGAGCGACAAAACATCATTGATCAAAGCATAAAGTGATACTACAAGTTGAAAACTAAAGGATCATAAAGGCTTATGGTGACTTGAGATAGTCATAACATGGTGTGAGGATGCGCCAAGTCAACCCAAATAAAGCATCAAAGGAGAATACCACTATACTATGCTTTAATATGCTAAAACAACGCATGATTCATCCAAGGCACATTAAGCAATCTCAATTGTTTATAACAAGTCATGCTACAACAAAGAATACTAAGCATAAATCCAAAACAATATCAAGCATGGCATGATAAAGCATAGGCCATAGTCAAAAACAAACTCTCTTTACCACTTAAGCACGAGCTTTCCTACTCTTTTCCAAACCAAACCAAACTATTTGAAAACCAATGTATGCAAGAGGAGATCCAACCCATTTATTCATAAAACTAAGCAAACCAAGCAAACGAAAACCAAAACAAAAAACGAAAAAGAAGACGCTCCAAGAACAACACAACTGTGCATGAAACAATAAAAATAAAGCGTTTGGAAGAAACCTGGGATTTTTATTGATGAAGAAGGGGATGCCTTGGGCATCCCCAAGCTTTTACACTTGTAATTCTTGGATATTTCTTGGGGTGACACATGTGGCATCCCCAAGCTTGAGCTTTAGTCCATCCTTCATCTCATTACTCATTCCTTCCATACACCTGAAATTTTTCCTTCATACAAAACTTCACACAATCTTTATTAGCAACATTAGTGCACTCAAGATAATAGGTCTTAAGGTTCAGTTCTAACACCAAATAAACTTCCATTAGAACACTAGATACTGTAGCACTTCCCTCAAAAATCTCAATTCCCCAAAAGAACTCAAAAAGGAACCAATAAGAAGCAATTGCAGAAAATGGCAGAAATCTGTCAAAACAGACCAGCAGGTAAAGACAAACTTTTTTGAAGACCTTCTGTTGCTCAAATCAAAAAGTGTTAAACTAACGAAAGTTAGATAACAACCTAGGGCAGAAGCACAAAAATCCACGCCTCAAAAAGACGTTCAAAGATTTTACACGAATTTTTACGGTGAAGCACAGAAATCTGTTTCTGGACAGCAACTTCCCCAATCATTACTTCTCTCTCATTAGAGGTTACTCTTGGCACAAAAAGCAAATAAAACGGATAAGGAGCAGTTATTATAGAAGTAATAACTTCCAAGACTCATCTAAAACTTTTGGGTTATTTCCCAATAAGTACTTTTCTTTAACGCCTTTAAGTTAGGCATAAGCAAAAACTAAAATGGATAGAATAGAAGTAAGCGGAGATAATCATGGTGAAAACATTGTATTGTTCAATGAAATCCTTTTGTTAACAAGGTTGATCAGGTCTTGCTACCAAAACAATTCCATATGAGACAAAACTTTGTATTCCACTAATGATTATGTTACCTCAACCTTGATAGCAATGGTCCCAATCATAATAGTTTCAAATTTTTCTCTAGGTATGGGACAATATATTTCTCCAACTTGAATGCCTTCAACATGTTCAATTGAATTCAAACCATAAGTCCTTTCAATGTTCTTGGGGAAATAGACAGTATGTTCTTGTCATTAACATTGAAAGTCACCTTTCCTTGATTACAATTAATAATAGCTCCTGCAGTATTAAGAAAAGGTCTCCCAAGAATAATAGACATATTATCATATTCAGGCATTTCAAGCACAACAAAATCAGTTAATATCAAGAAATTATGAGCCACTTGAACAGGTACATCCTCACATATACCCACAGGAATAGTGGTAGATTTATCAGCCATTTGCAAAGATATATCAGTTGGTATCAATTTTTCAAGCTGAAGCCTCTTATAGAGAGAGAAAGGCATAACACTAACTCCAGCTCCCAAATCACACAAAGCAGTTCTAACATAACTATTCTTAATAGAGCAAGGGGTAGTTGGAATCCCTAGGTCTCCAAGTTTCTTAGGAACCTTACCATTAAAGGAATAATTAGCAAGCAAAGTAGAAATTTCTTCATTAGGGATCTTCCTTTTATTCGAGACGATGTCCTTCATATACTTTGAGTAAGGAGGCAATTTAATAGCATTAGTCAAAAGAATTTGCAAGAATAAAGGCTTCATCCACTCACAAAACTTATTATAATGTTCATCCTCCTTTGACTTGTGTTTTTTATCAGGGAAAGGCATAGGTTTTTGGACCCAAGGTTCTCTTTCACTACCATGTTTCTTAGCAATAAAATATTCAATGGTGTATTTAGTGTTCTTAGTGTGGTTTTCAAGTTCTTCTTCAACTTTTTATTCATTGGGAACTTCATTTTCTTCATTACCACTTTCAGTTTCAGCATCAGAGATAGATAGATATAGTATTAGGATCTATAGCAGGTTCAGAGGGTTCTACAACAGTTTTATGTTTCTTTTTCCTTTTCCTACGAGTAGAACCACTATTTTCAGCTTGTTGAGAATCCTGCTCAATTCTTTTGGAATGCCCCTCAGGATATAGAGGATCCTGGGTAGAAGCACCACTTCTAGTTCTAATTTCATAAGCATGTTTTTCTTTAGCAGCATTAACTAGCAAGTCATTTTACACTTTAACGAGTTGATCTATTTGAGTTTGAACCATTTGAAAGTGTTTAACAATCATTTTAACATCATTAGAGGTTCTTTCCACAATATCTTTCAACTCAACAATATCTCTAGTGTTTTCCATTAGATGATTTTGCACCCTTTTATTAAAGTTCTCTTGCTTAACAATAAAGATATTGAATTCTTCTAAGCATTGATCAGGAGGTTTAGAATAAGGGATATCACCTTCATCAAAGTGTTGGAGAGAGTGTACCTCAATAGTGGATGAGTAGGGAATAGGCTTACATGATTCTTCTATAGGAGGTAAATTCTTGACATCTGCAGCTTTAATTCCCTTCTCCTTAAGACATTTCTTAGCTTCCTTCATCATTTAATTCAATAACCCCCCTCTTCTTTGATGTTGGAATAGGCACAGGAATAGATGGTTCAGGTACAATTACTTCAGGTATAGCTTGTTTAGGAGGAGTCCAATCTTCATAATTCTTGCTTATTTTATCCATTAATTCCCCAGCTTCCTTAGGAGTCCTATTCCTGAAAACACAATCAGCACAACTATCTAGGTATGTCCTAGACTCTTCGGTTAGTCCATTATAAAATATATCAAGAAGCTCATTCTTAGGTAATGGACTTCCAGCTTGTGCATGAATCAAAGAACAAAACCTTGCCCAAGATTCGGGCAATAACTCTTTTTCTCCCTATTTAAAATCAAAAAGTTCCTGCAAAATAGCATGTCTAGCACTAGGAGGAAAATATTTCTGCAGGAAGGTACTAATCAAGCACTCAGGGCTACCAATAGATCCAGGAGGTAAATTACTAAACAAAGTTTTAGCTTCTCCTTTCAGTGAAAAGGGGAAAATCTTAGCAACAAAGTAAGTTCACATCTTAATATCATCAAAAAACAAGCCACTCATGGTAGAAAGTTCATTCATATGTGCTACCACACTTTCATTTTTAGTCCCACAAAAAGGTTCTTTCTTGACAATAGCTATGTAAGATAGATCAAGAGAGAAATCATAATCTTCATATATAATGTTTATGGGAGAAGCAACAAACTTTGCAATAGGAGACAATTTGGGTCTAATAGTACGCCTCTTAAGGAGACTCTTAGGAGCGCTCCTATCATGGGTGTTCTTACATTCTTTAATAAATTCATCAGTCATCTCAACATAACCATCTTCAATATCATAACTTTCACTAGACTCAGGTGAACTAACAGGCATGGTAGTGTCTTCATTAGGAGTTTCGGTATTTCCAGCTATAGTTCTAGCAATCGTAGCGTCTAGGAAAGGACCTAATGAACCACTCTTATCAAGCATAGTAGAAGCAGCATCATAAGCATCAGAAGTTTTAGATTCAGCAGTAGTAGCAGTGTGTGTAGCATGTGTATGTGGTGGTGTAAGGAACTTACTCATAACAGACGGTGAATCAAGAGCAGCAGAGGTGTTTAGAACCGTACCTCTTCTTGTAGTGGATGGTAAAATAGGAACCTTGCCATCACGGGACTTACCCATGATGGATGGATAGCCGCGAACAATAGAGAATCCAAGTGAACTTGATAAATAAAGCTATGGTCCCCGGCAATGGCGCCAGAAAATAGGCGTTTGCCGTGGGAGGTTATTCTTCTTTAATCCTCCAGTGTGAATACCTTTTACCTTACCTCCCCGGCAACGGCGCCAGAAAATAGTCTTGATGACCCACAAGTATAGGGGGGGTATCATAGTATTTTCGAGGGAAGTGAAATCCAATTTATTGATTCGACACAAGGGGAGCCAAAGAATATTTATAAGCCTTAACAACTGAGTTGTCAATTCAGCTGCACCTAGAAACAATCTTGCTCACAATAGTTTATCAGTAGCAACAGTTTTGTAGTAGGAATAGCAAAGTAACAACAACAGTAAAGCAAAGACAGTAGTAACAAAAGCAGTAAACAATGGAATTCGAGTGCGGTAGGCATAGGGATGGATGGACGGGCGTTGCATGGACAAGACAATTCACATAGCAATCAGAACATAGGGCAATTGTAGATAAATAAGATAAAGCATCCAAGTACTAGATAATCCTAGGCATGTGTTCCATATATAGTCATACATGCTCGCAATGAGAACTTGCACAACATCTTTTGTCCTGCCAGCCCGTTTGTAGCAGGGCCTCTAGGGAAATACTAGCAATTAAGGTGCTCCTTTTAATAGAGCACCGGAGCAAAGCATTAACACTCCGTGAGCACATGTTATCCTCACATCAAAGCCATTCCCTTCCGATTATCCCGATTTCTGTCACTTCGGGGCCATAGGTTCCGGACATCAACGTGTGTATAAAACTTGCAGATAAGACCAAAAACAATACTATCATAATGAATCAATAACATGTTCAGATCTGAAATCATGGCACTCGGGCCCTAGTGACAAGCATTAAGCACAACAAGTCGCAACAAACTCATAAAGCAGTAATAAAAGATACTAGGCACCATGCCCTAACAATCTGATGCCATTACATGAACGATCTCATCCAATCCCTACCATCCCCATAGTCTACAACGGGGGATTACTCACTCATAGATGGGAGAAACATGGATGATCGATGGAGAAGCGATGGTGATGATGATGGTGATGATCTCCTCCAATTCCCGTCCCCCAGGTGCCGTAACAGAGTTTACAGTGCTGTTAAATGGAATCTGGTGGTGGCGGTGGAGCGGAACTCCTTCTGGAAAAACGTCGCCCCCCGGAGTTTTTAGGTCAGAAGGCTTCTTATAGGCGAAGAGGGAGATCGAGGGGGTGCCTGGGGCAACCACACCATGCCCTGGCACGGCCAGGCCCAGCCCACGCCTGGGGGTGGTGTGGCCAGCCCCTGGCCCTCCTCCGTCTCGTATTCTGGCACCATGAGTCTTCCGGAAAAATAGGCACTTTAGCTTTTGTCCCGTCCAATTCCGAGAATATTCATTTTCTGACTTTCCTGGAACCAAAAACAGCAGAAAACAGGCAGCTGGCACTGTGGCTCTTGTTAATAGGTTAGTCCAAGAAATCATATGAAAAGTACTCCAAAGTGTGGACAAAACACAAGAAAGGAGATAAAACCAAGCATGGAACATCAAAAATTATAGATACATTTGCAATGTATCAAACCACCACAACTTTGGCGAGACCCAATACCTCAGATTTTGACTTGTCACCATAGGAGACGGTTATATGATCATGATTTGGTCGCATCTCCGTGATGATCTCCTTGCTTCCGTTCATATGACTCGTGCATCCGCTATCGAGTACCCATTTATAACCACCGGAAGCATAGCCCTGCAAGAAAGTTACTTCTTGGTTTTAGGTACCCATTTTTCAATGGGTCCTCTCATGTTAGTGACAAGGGTCTTGGGGACCCAAATAGATCAAGGTATGTAACAATCATAAGAGCCTACATAACTAGCATAAACATCACCATTATAATCTCAATATAATTCAAAGTTAGGATTATTAGCCCCTGCAAAACCATTATAATTAGACTTGTCATTGGTAACATTGCTAGTCTTTGGTTGAGCAGTCTTGCTCTTCTTCTTGTTGTTGTTTTTCTTGCTCTTTGTCTTGGGGATGTAACCAAGACCTTCTTTTCTATTGTTTGTCCTTTGCTTGCTCAGTATCTCATCAATAATCTCTTTACCTTTGTGTTGAGAACCTCTTGCAAGATCTTCTTTTCCATAAGATGATGTGGAGGTACTTGGCACATCATACCGCTTCAATTGAGTTTGGATCTGGTCATGAGACTCATTTAAAGTAGAATGATCACTCTTCAATTCCTTGTGAGCACTTTCAAGATTATCAAACTTCTCCAAGAGTCTAGCATGAACAACCCCAAATTCAATCTTTTCTTTCTTTAGTTTCTTTACCTTGGCAAGAGCATGGTCACGTTCTTTGATGAGCTGAGCCACAGCTTCTTCATGTGACTCCTCAATGGATTCGAGTCTCTCTTCCAAAGATACTCGAGCTTCCTCTTCTTCTTCCAAGACATTCTTCAAAGAAGCTATCTCCAAGGCATCTTCTCTTTCGATTCTGCCCTTTTCTTCAAGAAGATCTTCGGCTTGAGCAAGTGACTCATAAGAGCATCAAAATGGAGTTTGTTCTCACCTTGCAGGTTAGTGAAAAAGGTGTCCAAAGCAATAACTTCTTCTTTCATTTTAAGACTGTCATGATCATCCATATCCAAAATTTTGTTAGTCTTAGGAAATGAAGAGTTAGAACTTGATACCTCGGACCCTCTTGCCATTAGGCAAGTAGCGTTGTTGTTGATGACGTTCTCATTTGGTGAGTCGAAGAGAGATGATGGAGTCAATGTGGTGGCTATAGCAGCCACCTCGCGAGAACTATCTTCATCCTCTTCATCTTCACTTGCAGAGGAGTATTCTTCTTGTGCCACTAAGACAATCTTGGGTTGCTTCTTGTAGGGGCCATTCTTCTTAATAAATGGCTTCTTCTTAGGTGCTTTGGATTTTTCTTTAAGAATGAGCCTGCCACCATTGTCTTCTCTATTTTGATACGGACACTCGGCTACAAAGTGCATCCTATCTCCATAGTTGTAGCAAGTTCTCAGTTTTGGGCCACTTTCTCTTCTTCCACTTGACCCATTTTTGTGCTCGAGTTCCGACTTAGCCTTGGCAGGATCCTTCCAAAAGTTCCTTGCATAAAACGCCATGTACTCACCATGAGCACATTTGACTTCATCAGGGAAGTCCATGGAGACCCCATCAAACGCTCTTTCATCCTCCTCTTTCTCAACAACATTGGCTTTTAGAGCAACATTGACACCCTTTTGCATTCCAATGGCCCGAGCACGGGCATCTTCAACATTCTTTGCCGCCACTTTGAATGATGCCATCTCTTGCATGACCTCATTGGATGTCATTTGATGGTAGTTATGTCTACCTTGCAGGCTCTTCAAGTCCGTTGGCTCGAAAGGCATTAAGGCACTCACATATTTCCTTTTTATCCATGCATCATCAATGTGAGTGGCTCCTTGCTTTCTAAATGTTGTTGCGATGCCCTTGAGTCTTCTATACATGTGTTCATGGTTTTCACCATCCAACATGTAGAATCCCTTAGCTTCATTACTAAGGGCATCATACCTATTCCTTCTCATGCTTTCATTCCCAACAAAGAGATCAGTGAGGGCATCCCAAGCTTCTTTAGCTATGTTGAGATCTTCAATGTGGGACATGTCCTTGTGACGAGGGTTTAACTCATCAATGCCCATTGTTATGGACTTGGGTTTTGGAGAAGGAGGGAGCGCTAGAGACATCTATAGGCTAGCAAACAAGCACACAGGGGACAAAGGATTTACCCAGGTCCAGGCCTCGTAGAGGTCCCTACTCCTGCTTGTCTGCTCGGGGAATTATTGAAAGAGTTGAAAGTTACAATGGTGCGCAGATGTAATCTGGCAATCTGGCGAGGGTTTGTGGAAACTAGGGTTGCGTGTGTCCTCCTCGCCGCCCCCTCCTAGCCTTTATATAGATAGGCTAGGTCTCGCAAGTCAGTCGGTTACAAGTTAGGGTTTTCCCCTTCAAACTTTCTATCTTTAGCTTTTTCTTGATCTTCAAGCAATCGAGAGTCCGCAGGTTACTCGAGTCCTTCCATCTGGGCCTTGGCGACACCGTGGGCCTATACGTATTTGGACCGTATATACCAAGCTCGAGTACCTGTAGGGTATACCCATGTCAGTAGCCCCCGAGTGTCCAGTGGAATCGCAGATTCGACTGGGACTTTTTGAAGTCTTTGAGTGCCTGAATGAGTACATTTTCGACTGCTTTTGTTTATGTCATAGGGATTGTTGATATACGTGCCTGATATAGCCGAAGTGTCGGTATCAGTTAACCACTTTAGGGTGAAGCAACGCAATCTACTCAAACTCGAGTCCCCGGACTCGAATCCGGAAAAGTGCTGGTGTAATTCGACTCAGGCCGCGGAGGTCTTACAGGAGTCGAATTCCAGTTATATGGGTGTGAGCACTCGACGCGTCCATCAAGGCATGTTCATCGTGCCTGCACGCACGGATATATTTCTGGTAGTGCGCAGTTAAATGCGTTGCCAGGCCTTATTCAGGTCTTACCTTCACGCTGTAAGCGCGGGATCCGAATTTTATCATCGCGGAGACGATCCGGGCGACCCAGGAGATGTAGTCTCTTTGCATGGAAAATTATGAGGCGGTGTCGCCATGATCTGCGAGTGTGGATGCTATCAACACACAGTTTTTGTGCAAATAATCATAGGGTGCGCGGCCAGCGCTCCCTATGGGAGTAGCCCCCGAGTGCCTGGTTGAGTCGAAGACTCAGGCAGGGACTAAAGAATTTTTGCGACTGCTGTCGTCTTTGCTTGTTTGTTTCAGAAGACTCGCAGGACTAAAACACGCTTATGCATCGCCGCCGTCTTTTGCTTGCTTGTTTCAGTCGAAATTGTTTCCCGCGCTCCCTATGGGAGTAACCCATGTCCATAGTCGAACCGTGATTCAAGTGGTTGGGTTTGATTGTGATTGCCTATATCCCTGCAATAAGAAAAGAAAAAATCGTAGGGTGCGTGTCCAGCGCTCCCTATGGGAGTAACCCCCGAGTGCTTGGTGGAGTTGAAGACTCCAGCAAGGACTAAAGTAGCCTTTGATGACGTCAGTGCTGACGCTTGCATGACCTCAGTTGTCCGCGTGAGCGATTTTGACGGGACGTGACAAGCGGTGGGTCCCACTTTCTGACTTTGATTTGACTGTGCGTGCGTAATCTTATTATTAACTGTGCCTCCTCGATTTCCCTGTGTAATGGGAGCCGTGGAGGGACGGTTCGCGCTTCCTCTTCTCCACGTGTCGAGCGCGATGCACGCCACGCGTCCAGTAGGGTTTTTGTGAGCCGTTGGATTGCATCTCCTAGGGGTTAAGTAGCAGCGCTACGGCGGTAATTTTCCATCTGCACTCTTTTCTTCCTCGCTGCCATCGCCATTGGTGCTGCTCATCTGCTTTTCCCTGCGCTCATCTCCTCCTCAACTCTGGACCACCTCCGCTCGTTTCCAAGTTATTTTCTGCGCTCTCATCGCCGCCGTGCAATGGGAAAGAAGAAAGGAGGCGCTGCCGCTGAATCTGCGGCCACCGTTGCCGTGACGAAGAAGAAGGGTGGCCCTGCTGCTGCGGGCACCAGTGCCACCGCCGGCGGGAAAAAGAAAGTCACGGGCACCCGCGTGACCAATGGCACATGGCGCCCTTCTATCATCAAGGCGTCGGATCTCCGTCTTCTTCGCCAAGACGGAGTTATTTCTGCAGTAGTCGCTGATTCGCGCGTCCCCGGCGGTGAGACCGTTCCTGTGCCTCCCGCTGGTTTTCGAGTGATGTTTTTTGCATTCGTCATTCACGGCCTTTCTTTGCCTCTCCATCCCTTTCTTAGGGGTCTCCTTTGTTTCTACGGGCTCCAGCTCCATCAGCTGTCCCCAAACTCGATTCTCTACATCACCTGTTTCATCACTCTTTGCGAGTGCTGGCTCGGAATCGAGCCGCACTTTGGCCTTTTCAAACGCTTATTTAAACTAAAGCGTCAGTCCGCCTCTGGCTCTCTAGTTTATGACGTAGATGGTTGTGGAATCCATGTTGACCCGTCCGCCACCTACTTCGACATCAAGCTTGCCAAGTCTGTCCAGGGATGGAGGGACAAATGGTTCTATGTTCGCGACCAGAAGGCCAAGGACGAGCACTTTGGACTCGCGCCTTTCGATCCCGCGACTCCCTGCAAGAAGATGCATTCTTGGAAGAACGTGGTCATGCTTGCCGAACTTGCAGAGACAGACGTGCTATATCAACGCGTCCGCGACCTCGAGAGTCGCATAGGCGAAGAAGAGGGAGGCTGCAACCTTGTCAGGACTTGGCTGCATCGTCGCGTCCAGCCTCTCCAGGCCAGAGTCCATCCCATGTTTCAATGGGGTGGCGCTGATGATGCCACTCGCGTGTCTGCCGATGGCATGTCTGCGAGTGAGGTAGATAAGAGGGTGCGACTGGTCACGAAGTACACCTTCAAGGATGTGCTTCCGAATGAGCCAGTCGTTCCTCCTTTCGATGCTTCGAATCCTCCTCCTGAGGTAGGTTTAGCACGCAGTAGCTTATTTTCGCGATTGCTTTTTCTGTTGCTTACCTGTTCTGTTTGCTGATCTTCACTGTCTGTATGCAGGATTGGGTGGTGTCGCCTTGTATGCCTCCTCTCCCTGAGGGTATTATTCCTCGCGAAGCTTTGGAAGAGAACGAGTCTGAGTCGACTGTCCCTTCTGATGTGGAAGAGGAAGCCCCCGAGTCTGAGAGCCCGGATACTCGCAAGCGTTCGCGTAGCAAGGATTCCGATGCGTCGACTCCTTCGACTCCAGAAGGCATAGCTGCTGGCATGGAATCGCCAATTCCCGCCGTTCCTGTGAGCGCTGTGGCACCATCTTCTCGCAAGAAGATGCGATTGCCGAAGGAGTCTTCGTCAGAGTCGGCGGAGGCCACGTTTAATCTTGACAACTTTGACTGGTAAATTTGCGAGTTCACTAATTCTTTTCTGTTTTCTTCTTGTTGGCTTTGCCTTGGAGTTTTCCTTTTCTCAATGTGGATTTGGTCTTGTAGACAAGAGGCGTCGTCATCTTCTGGCGATGTTGAGTTTTTGAAGGAATCTGGAGTCGCGACCTCAAGGGCCAAAGTAGAGGTCGAGCGTGCTCCTTCTCCTCCGGCGGCGGCCCACTCCGGGCACAATTCTTCGAGCTCTCCTCACGTAGGAGAGCATCGAATGGTTGCTCGGATGACGGTTCAGCAAACTTCTTCGGAGTCGCTAGAGGACCATGTAAGTATATCTTTCCTTCTTTTTTAATGTGGAAGCCAACGCCTTCTGCTGCCCTCTTCTGACTCCTTGTTTTGTGTGACAGCTCCTTGTAAAGGAAGCCACGCAGGTGGCGGAGCAGGTGATGGCGATGGGTTGCCAACATGCAATGCTGGAGACGCGTCACCGCGTGGTCAAAAGTGAGTGCTCTACACTTATTCTTTTCGTCTTCTCTCTGTTTTGGTATAATCGACTAATAGCCAATTATTGACTGCCATGTAGCTGAGCATAACGCTTTACTGTGCAACGTCGCCACGTTGGAGAAGACATTAGCCGCAGCTATGAAGGGGCGCGACGAGGCAATCGTGACTCGTGATGATGCCCAGAAGCGCGAAGAGGATCTGCGCGCCTCCTTTGCGGCTAGGGAAAAGTTTTTCGAAGAGCAACTGTTCTTAGTCACCAAGGCCCTCTCAGGTACCTTTACTGGTAGATATTTTATTGATGTTCCTCTCTACATATAGAGTTTTTTGCCGGTGGCACTAGAAGTTTGATCCATGTGTGTATTTTTCGGTGTAGATTGTGGCGACTTGAATTTTGACCCGCAGGCCCTTCGTCATGATGACGCTCTGGTCGGCGCGGTATCTGCGGTCGAGGACCGAAGCGCCGCCATTCAGGATACATTGTCCAAGGCCAAGGTTGCCCTTAGTCTCCTCCAGGAGGAGTTGATGCCGAAGGCGGAGCTGGTCGATAATATGGACAAGCTGGTGGAGTCACTCGCCGAGGGTGTGCCTGCTACCTACAAGAACTCCCTCCGCGCGGCTGGTGCGACGATGTCACTCGCCATGGTGCAAACCCACGGAGTCGAGATAGATCCCTCTGCTGTGTCGAAGGCGATGCCTGTTGGCGCGGATGGTCAGCAGGTAGTCTTCGCTCCCTTTGCGACTGCTTGCGCCAAATATGGCCATTCCTTGATAAATACTGTTGCCAAGTATTCGGAGGAGCTCCAACGTGCGAACAAGGCGGCAAAAGCTTCGGCCTCAGGAGCCGGCAGAAAGTCTGTGGCATATGATACTGCCACAGACTTGATGAAGCCCCCGAAGCCGTCGAAGTCGAAGAAGTCAGCTGCTCCATAGTTAACTTGTTGTAATAATTGATCAGTTGCCCTTTTAGTCTAAGGACGTGCCTGCTGGCGAGTGTGTTTGTAAACACTTATGCTTATCTTGAATGCGGTTGTTCCCCTTGCCTTTGTGTTGATTTGGTCGCCTTATTTCCTTTTGTCTTGACTTGTGGTAGGGCACATCGAGTGGTCCTTTGGGGGAAAACCAGGATTTGCCATCTCTTGATGAGACAGTGGCACCACTGCGCTCCAGGGTAGATGAGTTATCCTTGCTGTCGCGACTTCGTGATCGCGTGAAGCAGCTGGAGCGTGAGTTGCCCCTGATCCGTGGTAATGTGGACGTGTGGAAGTCGAAGGCGGAAAAATCCGCCGCCCACGAGCAATATCTGCTTGGCGAGGTCACGCGGCTGGGCGACCAGTTTAAGTGTTAGTTTGCTCGTCCTCATCTTTTCCTTTGTAGTTAGTCGCAATGGTACGTTGTACTCATGTTGTTGGTGCTGCTTCGTGTAGTTGTTAGCACACGCCATCCGCAGGAGGAGAAGGATAGGATTGCCATCCGCCTTCATGATCTCACCCAGGAGCAACTTCAAGAGAGTGGATACTTCTGGATAGATCATGATCGTGCGACTGCATTGGCGACCCTGCAGGATCGCGCTTTGTGAGTGCTGCTCTTCCTGAAGAAGTCGCAGTCGTGTTTGAAGAACATCTATCGGGCGATGTTCCCGTTGGATGACACTCCATCAAGCCTGCTGGCTCTCCTGGCCAAATTTCAAGATATGTCCGTGGTTCGCGAGTGCGTGAGGCAGCAGTTGGTGGCTGGTGCCAAGGCTGCCCTCTCGATGGTGCGATTGCACATGCCTGACGTGGATGTCGCTGCCATTGCTTTCGGGCCGCCAGCGCCGCCAGCCGGATCTGCTTGGAATATGGTGCCGCACTATCAGGCGGTGGACCGTCCAGCAGAGGAGATTGTCGACTTCTTCAAGGAACAAACCAATGTTCTTCTGTTGCAGCAGTAGCTAGATTTGTATCCTGCACATAAGTGTATTTGTGTTGTAAAGTTCATATATATGTTGTAGATAATTTATTGTCAAATGTGTATAAATAGATTTGTCAGCGTCAGGTGCGTTGCACTATGCGAGTCCTTTTCGTTAGCCTGGCCATCCCTTTGTCAACCTGCCAGGCGCGTTGCGGCTAGGTTGAGTTTGCGTTAAGGGGTTCGATTGATGTGCCAGCTACTCAGGATATCGTGTTTATTGGTTCGAAGAACAGATGTAGGTAGGGTGGCGTAGCCCCCGAGTATAAAATTGACAAAAGTGAAAGAAAAACACAGAGTTTTGGGGCACTTAGCTTTTATTTATTTGAAGAGCAGTACGAGGTACAATGTGTGGCTAAGTAGCCTTGGCTGAGTAGCCTTATTTGCGATGTAAAAAGTAAAATGACTAGGGGTAGAAGCATCGCAGTTGTGCGACGTTTCAAGGATTGGAGTATGCGACAACTGTCTCTAAATCTTGAAGGCGATAGGCGCCACCTGGGATTACTTCTGTAATCACGTACGGTCCTTCTCAGGGGGATTCGAGCTTGAGATGCCCCTGCTGCTTCAGTCGCAGGACCAGGTCACCTTTGACGAAGGATCTGGGGCGAAGCCTTCTACTGTGGTAGTTGCGCAGGTTCTGCTGGTAGATCGTGGATCTTTCTGCGGCGATTTCTCTTGCCTCGTCGAGGAGGTCGACGGAGTCTTCGAGTGCAAGAGAGGACTCTTGTTCGCTGTAGTTTAACGCTACGCGCCTTGTACCTCACTTCGAAGTAGTACCGCTTCGCTCCGTGCACCATAAAGAATGGCGGTAGCCCGTGGCGCGCTGTTTGGAGTTGTACGTAGGCTCCAGAGTGCAATTGGAGCTCATCCGCCAGCAACCCATGGCTTGTTCGAGTGGTCAAGGAGTCGCTTCTTGATGCCGCAGATGAGCCCGCTTGCTTTTTCCACCGACCGCTGGTCCGTGGATGCGCGATCGAGGCGTAATCGATGTTGATCCCGGTTCCTGAGAATTCTTGGAACTCCTTGATGTGAAGTTTGTCCCGTTGTCGGTGATGATGTTGTGCGCATCAAGTGGTACACAATGGACTCGAAGAACTTGACCGCGTTGTGCCCTGATTGTTTGGTCACTGGCATGGCCTCAATCCACTTGGTGAACTTGTCGATTGCGACCAAGAGGTAAATGTAGCCTCCTTGCGAGGACCTTGGGAGCTTGCCCACCATGTCGAGTCCCCATTGTGCGAAGGGCCAGGCCAATGGAATAGGCCGTAGTTCTGCGCCTGGTGCGTATGGCTTGTCCGCGAATCGCTGACAAGCGTTGCACTTTTGGACTATGTCCTTGGTGTCGCGCATGGCCGTGGGCCAGTAAAATCCAGCTCGTAGAGCTTTGGCAACGAGGGCGCGACTGCCGGCGTGGTGCCCGCAGGTCCCTTCATGGATGTCGAGGAGGACTGCTCTTCCATCGGTCAGGGAGACGCATCGTTGTAACACGCCTGTGATGCTACGTTTATATAATTCGCTGTTGATAACGGCGAATGCCTTGGAGCGTCGCGCGATATGCCGTGCGTCTGTCGGGTCGTCCTGTAGGCGCTTGCTGAGGAGGTACATAATGTACGGCTGCGTCCAGGATTGTTCGATCATCATGATGCTCATTGGTCCCTCGAGTCCTGTGTATTGCTCCAAGTCATCGAGTGTCATTGGCTCATTGGGTGGCGTAGCCCCCGAGTCCGTTGCTGCGCTCGTTTTCTTCTCTACGGCCTTTGGCTTGATGGAGCGTCCGCAGATGCGCTCGAGAAATACCCCAGGTGGTATGGGGGCGCAGGTAGAGCCTATGTTGGCGAGTGCGTCCGCCTCCTCCTTGCTTTCGCGACCTATGTGTCGCAACTCGCAACCATCAAAGTCTCCTTCGAGTGTATCGTAGAGGTCACGGTACGCGATCAAGTTGTCGTTCGGTGTGTCGCACTCGTGCATTGTTTGGTTGACGACCAGCATGGAGTCGCCATATATGATGAGCCTCTTTGCACCGCAGGCTTTTGCCATCCTCATCCCGTGTAACAGGGCCTCATATTCAGCCTCGTTGTTTGAGGCTGTGAACTGCATTCGCAGGATATACTTCAGTTTGTCTCCTTGAGGTGATGTCAGTATGACACCTGCTCCTGCTCCATCTTTCCGCTTGGATCCATCGAAGTGCATTGTCCAGAGGTAGGACATATCAGGCTTATCCGGGAGTTGGTTTTCCATCCAATGCACGAGGAAGTCAGGGAGAACTTGTGACTTGATTGCGTCGCGCTTTTCGTACGTGATGTCTCGTGGAGACAGTTCGATTCCCCAAAGCGCGACTCGCCCCGTGGCGTCGGGGTTGTTGAGGATATGTCCCAATGGGGCGTCGCTGACTACCACGATTGGGTGTTCCTGGAAGTAATGGCGCAGTCGTCGGACGGTCATGAAGATGCCGTACGCCAGCTTCTGGTAGTGCGGGTACTGCTGTTTTGTTGGCGTGAGGACCTCGCTGAGGTAGTATACCGGGCGTTGTACACCATGGACCTTGTTTTCCTCGGCCCGCTTGACGACGAGCACTGTACTAACAACTTGGTTGGTAGCGGAGATGTACAGCAGTAGTGGTTCCCTTTCTCGTGGAGTCACCAGTACTGGCGAGGTGGATAGCAGACGCTTGAGATCTTCGAATGCTTCTTGCGCTTCATTGGTCCACTCGAATTTGTCAGCTTTGCGGAGGAGCTGATAGAAGGGCAGTGCCTTTTCTCCCATTCGACTGATAAATCGACCGAGGGCCGCGATTCGTCCGGCTAGTTGCTGGACGCCTCTTATGTTCTTTGGCTTCTCCATGGCCAGTATGGCCTTTATCTTTTTCGGGTTTGCCTCAATCCCTCTCGCGGAGATGAGATATCCGAACAGCTGCCCAGATGGTATGCCGAAGGCGCATTTGTCCGGATTGAGCTTGATCCGGTAACGATCGAGATTGGCGAAGGCTTCACGCAAGTCGTCGATTAGAGAGGCTTCCTCCTTGGTTTTGATTACTATGTCGTTGACATAGACTTGGATGTTGCGACCCAGTTGCTCCTTGAGGCAAGCCTGCATGCACCGCTGGTAGGTGGCTCCCGCGTTTTTTAGTCCGAAGGGCATTGTGTTGTAGCAGAACACACCGGCGCCAGAACGCGGTCTTCTCCTGGTCTTCCTCCTTCATTCGAATTTGGTTATAGCCTGAGTAGGCATCGAGGAAGCAGAGGCGCTCGCATCCAGCGGTGGAGTCGATGATTTGATCGATCCGTGGTAGCGGGAAGTGATCTTTTTGGCAGTGCTTGTTTAAAGAAGTGAAGTCCACGCACATCCGTAGGATATCCGTGTCCTTTTTTGGCACAGCACCATATTGGCGAGCCAAGTGCTTTCCTTGATCTTGCATATGAATTTGGCCTCGAGGAGTCTGTTGATCTCCATTCCGATCGCCGCTGCGTGGCTCGTATAAATACCTGATTGTTTGCTTGACTGTCCTTGCGTCGGGGTTGACGTTGAGTGCGTGCTCGGCGAATTCCCTGGGAACTCCTGGCATGTCCGCAGGACACCAGGCAAAAATTTCCCAGTGCTCACGGAGGAATTCGACGAGCGCGAGTTCCTATGCGGGACTCAAGTTGTTGGCGATGAGGGCCGTCTTGGCGGGATCCGATGGATGGACCTGCACCTTCTTTGTGTGCACGGATGAGTCGAAGGAGAGATCAGGTGAGCTTGGCCTACTCAAGGGAGGCAGACTGTTGTCTGTCGTCTCTTTCAGTCTTGCGAGTTCCTCCTACATGCCGAAGGACTAGGAGATTCTGTTGAATTCCCTGTCGCAAGCATCAAATCGCTCGAAGTTCCCGTTGATCGTTATGACGCTGTTGGGACCTGGCATTTTCATCTGCAGGTAGGCGTAGTGGGGTACTGCGCCATGAACTGGCGACGCGACGCCCAAGGATGCAATGGTATTGTGAGGGCCAGTCGACGACCTCAAAGTCGATGCGCTCGCGCCGGAAGTTCTTCGGCGTGCCAAAGATGACGCCCAGGTTGATTTTGCCCAGGAGGGTATACGCCTTTCCCTGGGACGATGCCATGGAACATTGTGTCCGATGCCTCCAAGCAGGTTAGAGGGATCCTCATTGCTCGCAAGGTACTCGCGAATATGAGGTTGATGCCGCTTCCGCCGTCCATGAAGACGCGACTCATGTCGAAGCCTCCAATTTGCGCCTCGAGTACGAGGGGGCAATGACCTGGGCGAGGTATTTGGGGCGGGTGGTCGTGTTTGTCGAAGGTAATGCACGACTCACTGCCACTGAGGTACTCAGTGGTGGATGGTGGCGAGTGCATGGCCAAGTTGACTTGGCGAGTGATGGCCTTCTGCACCCTATTGGAGGGGCGCCCCTTTTGGATCATCATGGTACCCATGGCCCGTGGGTACGGTTCGCCTCCGTGGTGCTGGTCCGGTGCAGCTCCATTCAGGGGTGGCCCAGGTGGTGGTGGTGGTGCGCCATGTGCCACGGCGCCTGGAGCGGCTCTGTAGCCTCTTTCGATTACATTGCGGTTCATCCGAACCAATCCCTCGTGTAGCTTGAGGAAATCGCGGCAGTCCTTGAGGAGGTGGCTGGACTTTCTCTTGCCATCATGCTTGTCGATGTAGAACTGTACCGTGCATGGCCCGGACAGTTTGTCCTCGATGGAGGTCGCGGGTGCTTCATCGCGAGTGCGGCGTTGCCACACTTTCGTGGTTTTCTCGGAGTCGCGGTATTCGCCGCTGTGGTATCCGCTGTTGCGGTTATCGTCGCGTCTATCAGCGTAGCCAGCTGCGACCATGTTGACGTCGTCGCGATCGTCGTAGACGCGCATGCGACGCTTACCCCAGTGGTCGCGTCTTCGTTCGAGTTCTGCCTCCTCGTCAGAGTGAACGCGATTCTTCACCGAATGTTCTCCATCGGCCCACCGATTCGTGATCTCCATCAGGTGGTCGATGGTCTGGGGCTTTGAGCGGCCTAGCTCCTCCCTGAGTTCCATGCGGCGGACACCACCGTTGAATGCATCAATCGCGCGGTCTTCTGAGATGTTCTCCGCGGAGTTCTTGATGATGGAACACCTTTGGATGTAAGAGCGTAGCGATTCGCCAGATCTTTGCTGGCAGCATCTTAGTTCTTCGATTGAGGCGGGGCGTTTGTACGTGCCCTTAAAGTTGCGCACGAAGCTATAGAGTAGCTCATCCCAACTACGAATGGATCCGCGTGGGAGGTTATTGAGCCATGCCCGGCGGGCGCTGCTTTGTAGCAAGCATTGCATGGCAAGATTGACCGCTTCCATGTAGCCTGACGGAGGAGATGTGATCCTCCAGCCAGATCTTGGGGTCCTGTAGACCGTCAAATTTCGGGTTCTCTGATGGGAGTTTAAACCTTTTAGGCATTCGCTTTTTCCTGATGGATCTGCTGAAGCATCTAGCGCCGCAGAGCTCCCCATCTTCCTCTTCCGAATCAATTGACTGAGCATGTCGTGCCCTTGACTTGTCGATCTTGCGCTGCGTGAGTTCATCGCGTGCATCGTAGTCGCGATCGTGTCGCCGTGAGCGGCTGCGTCGAGACAGGTCGTGACTGTCATCGCTGGACGAGGGCGAGGAGTAGCGCTTTGCTAGTGCTTTGCCCTTTTTTGGGTCTGGTACCGGTTCCTTGTCGAGGGTGGCCTCGATTAGCCCCAGGCCCGCGATCGTAGATCGGTGCATGGCCGTTCGGGGATCTCCAGCTAGCGGCTGGTTATTGAGGAGGTACATGGTGGCTGCTGTCACCGTGGCCTGCGGTGTCCTGGGAACCACGTTGCCTCTCGTGTCGACTGTCATAGAACCGAAGTCAAGGACTTTTGCGGCATTTATGCGCTCTTGTTCGGTGAGTTGAGCCATCCGCGACTGCCTCTTCTTGGCGAGGTACTCGTTGCCTCTTGAGGAGGATCCTCCGTAGGAGGAGAGCCCAGCATGACGAAGGCTTGATTCGTCCGCTGCCTTTTTACGCGCCACAAGTTGCACGATTGCTTGTTTTTGGCGCTTGAATTCCTCTTTTAGGAGCCAGTGGTAGCCCATCAGCAGTTCCTGCAGGGGCTGGATCGGTGTTGTTGCCGGTGTTGCCACCATTGCCGCGATTGGGTGGATCGGTGCTGTTGCCGGTGTTGCCACCATTGCCGCGATTGGGTGGATCGGTGCCGTTGCCGGTGTTGCCACTGTTACCGCGATTGGCGGAGGTGTCGCCCGTGTTGATGACGGCGCACATGAAGTGACTAGGGAAGCTGTTGCTTCCACAACTTTCAGATCCGGAACCGTAGGTTCCATCTTCAGTGGCAAGATCGCTTAGATCGGAGTCACGACTGCTGTCGCTGACCGTGTTCTCGACTGCCACCGGAGCGTTGAGCTCGCTAAGGGTGCCAATCGATGGAGGAAACCATGATGCCGGGGCAATCGCCGGTGTTGTCGGCTGATCAGGCATGCGAAGCATGCCCATCTGACCAACTTGGAAGCGGAAGCTCCCAATTGCCAGGCTGATTCCATCGCCCATGGACTCGAAGGCCGGGCGAGTGGCCGGCGTGTGGACGGTGAAGTCGAAGGTGCCGAAGAGCTGGCGGATCTCCGCTATTGCGGAGTTGTAGATCGCAGTTGATGGGGCCGAAGAAGCCACAACATCAGCACTCCCTTTTCCCACAGACGGCGCCAATTGACGAGGGTTTAACTCATCAATGCCCATTGTTATGGACTTGGGTTTTGGAGAAGGAGGGAGCACTGGAAACATCTATCGGCTAGCAAACAAGCACACAGGGAACAAAGGATTTACCCAGGTTCAGGCCTCGTAGAGGTCCCTACTCCTGCTTGTCTGCTCGTGGAATTATCGAAGGAGTCGAAAGTTACAATGGTGCGCAGATGTAATCTGGCAATCTGGCGAGGGTTTGTGGAAACTAGGGTTGCGTGTGTCCTCCTCGCCACCCCCTCCTAGCCTTTATATAGATAGGCTAGGTCTCGGGTAGCAGATTGAGTCGGTTACAAGTTAGGGTTTTCCCCTTCAAACTTTCTATCTTTAGCTTTTTCTTGATCTTCAAGCAATCGAGAGTCCGCAGGTTACTCGAGTCCTTCCATCTAGGCCTTGGCGACACCGTGGGCCTATACGTATTTGGACCGTATATACCAAGCTCGAGTACCTATAGGGTATACCCATGTCACCTTGGGACCCACACCGAGCTGTATCATGTGGAGAGCAGTGGCATTCAATTGGCTGTCCATGGCTTCTCTTCTTGTCAGGTTGGTTTGATCTCCAATATGAAGACCCTCTTCAATAATCCTCCAAAGTTCAATAGAGGAGCTGCAAACATGAGACTTCATTAAGAATTGCCATTGATTGAAAGAGGATGCAGTGAGCTTGGGTGGATCACCCCTATTGTTCATATGAGGATGAGGGATAGGTGGGTCGGGGAAATATACGTGACGAACCTCACTATATTCCTCCTTACCACTTCCCTTCTTGGAGGTGGAACCATTAAGTTTTTAACCTTCCGCATCATCATCCTTGGATCCCGTGTTAGCCTTTTCCCTAGATGATGGTGTGGCTGCCTCAGAGGAGGATGGAGATGGGGCTATGGATGATGTGAGGCGAGCAATCATTTGATTCATCTCCTCCATCTTGGCCTCAAAGGATTTCAACAAGGTTGTTTCCAACGTATTGAGGTCATCCATTGTGACCTTATCCACGACCTCATTCCCATCACCCTTGGTACCCATACTAGTCTTAGGCGGTTAAGCCCGAATTAAGAGCCGGGGCTCTGATACCAATTGAAATGGATCGTATGGGCACCTAGAGGGGGGTGAATAGGTGCTACTTCAAAAAAAATAATGCTTTTTCAATTTTAGGCTTAGCACAAAGGGTAAATTCTCTAGATAAACTATTAGGTGGAATTTCCCTATATGCAAACCTATCTACTAGCGAGTGGAAGAGGAACGGGTAAACCGTAGTGAAGCACGCGGAGATACAGGATTTGTTTGACCGCAGTTCCTTCCTTGTTAAGGGAAGTACGTCTGCGTTGGAGGGGTGGGCGGTACTAAGACCACCACGCCACAATAGGCCTCACCCTGTTCTCCGATGGATCCCGCCACCAAAGGCCTGATCCACATTTCCACTATAGGGACCCTTCGAGGCGGGTACCGGTGCCTTTACACAACTAGCGGGGCACAACTCCACAATCAACTTGGAGGCTCCTGAAATGATAACAAACTGCCACAAGAACAATGTTATCAAATACAACGAACAAGATCTAGATATTGACATACTAGATCCGGGATTTCTCCAAATGAATGGAGAGGAGTTGATGCGCTTGATTCGTGATGATGATGATGATCCTCTCCTCGTTCAATTCCCCCAAAGATCAAAGCCTTCGGGTGGTTGAAGTGGGAGATCTAGAATGGGAGCTCTTGCAAGGGGTCTGAACAATTTCGAATGAATCAAGAGTTCTGAACGTTGGGGAAAAAGGGGCATTTATACCCCCTTCCAAAACCAGCCGTTGGAGACTTTGGGGGCCGGATTATCCGGCCTGGGGAAAACTCCGCCCTAGACTCGGAATATCTGGAAAATAGACCGTCCCCTCTCTGAGTGTCACGCAGAGCTTGCACTTGATCATCTTCTGGGGGCCGGATTATCCGGCCCCATGTGAGAGCCGGATTATCCAGCCTGGGGAGGAGAAAACCGCCCCAGTTCGGATTTTTCGGGAGAAAATCTGACCAGACTCTAAGCGATGCGCCTTGGCTTCCTTTGAGCAATGAGGTAGGCCGGATTATCCGTCCCCCTCAAAGCTTCCTGCACACTTAGCACACATGAATAATCTCCACAGTATTGTTATCTAACACGCAAAACACAGGAAAACATGAAATGTTCTTTCAGTCGTGCGGGTATCCGTTAGGGTCGATGGCGGTAGCCCCGTCTGTGTGGTAAGGTTGGCATGGCCGAGCTCCTCTGGCGGCGGTGATCCTCGGCAGGCGGCACCCTGGCGGTGTCCTGGATGGCGGCGGGGCGAGGGTGATGTTGTTGTTGGTGGTGGTGGCAGAGCCAAGCTTGGCCGCGGCCCCAAACCGTAGATCTGGGCCTTTTGGGTCCGATCTGGGTTAGGGCGGGCTAGCTCGCGCTCAGGTCGCCGCCATAGTTGGGCTGGGGAACGTCTCGGGGCAAGGGGACCGATGACGCCGTTGCATCTGCTGCAACGTGGCGGTGGGAGCTTCACGAGCCCGTTTTGGTCCCGCCCAGGCCTAGTTGGCATGGTATGCCTTTGCGGCTGCATCCGGTCTGCTACTACTATGGCGGTGGAGGTTGGTCCCTCCCATGTGGCAGCGGCGCCGCTGCCCCATGTTTTCGATGGGTTCTTCTCGGTCCGACCAACCTCCTAGTGTTTGCCATGGTGTGGCGCCGTTGATGACTGCAAGGCCGTTTTGGCGCATGTTGGCGGGCGGCAAGTTCGGTGGAGTGCAAGGATTGGATGGGGTTGTGGTTCTTTGGGGGTCGGGAGAAATCCTTGCTGGTTAGGCTGGCTCCGACGCGGTGACACCTGTGGGTGCCGTCTTCCTTCTTGAGGGGCGTCAGATGTACCCTCTCCCCACGCCCCTACGTGTACCGGGAGAAATCCTAGGAGAAATCCGGGCAACATCGTCGCCACCGTCGCACTCCTTCTTGAAGGTGTTGATTGGTACACGGCAATTCAGAGGTATAGGATCGCGGTAGGACTTCTCCGGAGGGCGCAGCGATTGCGAGTCATCGCCAGTTGTCGAACCGACGCTGTTGTGCATTAGTTTCTCTTTCGTTCTTTTGTATTTCTTTTGTGATGTCGGCCCCAGCAATGATCTCACAAGCTGCATGGTGTGGTTGTTATATTAATATAACAGGGTGAAAGCTTATTTCGAGAGATAAGCTTTGATAGCTCAAGTCCAATGATTGCGGTACTGAGCTTTGATGACTCATGTCCATATTTTCCACGATGAGCTGTTTAACACCTTTTAGCTTGGTAAACGCTGAGCAGAAGTCCTGAATTAAATAATTAATTAGAGTTCCATGCTAGCCTGTTTTTAAGTAGAAACTAAAATGAGAAGGCTATTTTTGTTAATTTTCACGCACGAAGCTTTTTCAGTTTAACGGCCAGCGCGAGTGACGAGATTACACATTTGACTTCCCGCTCCACCCCTGGGCCCGGATTGGCGTAGGTGCAGGCGAACCAGGTCAAACGAGTGGACTACGCAGTCACGACGAACCGAGCCCCCCTTTTGCGGTATGATCTCGATGGCTCACTCATTGGCCCGCATCCAGACGACGCCAATTCAGCGCAGGCCGCTGCGAGTGAGCCGCGCCGCTCTACCCTACCGGATTTTCTTGCGCTTCGGCTAGCTCTGACCCCGTCCTAGCCCGAGACCGGGAACCCCTCGTTTGGACGCATGTGCTATGCCTACGCGCGCGTCTCCCTCGCTCTCGGTCCGTGATCTGGACCAAGCCGTGCGTGCCGGCCGGCCGAGCGCATGGCACGGCACAGACCGCCAGGTCCCTCTGCTTGATGTCAGCCATTGGACGGGCGTACTACTCCACAACCCCATGTCCTGATCCTTGAGGTCATCCAGGTCGATCGTCGGGCCAACGCGGTTTTGCGTTACGTTCCTACCATGTACGTACGTGCTGATCCTTATCCGCCGCATGCCCGCATAGGTGTTTCCGACTCCCTCAGAGGTCAGAGCGCTGCATTGCAGATGCCAACCTTCTCACGCAGTGCGAACAGCCAGATCTCGGCGCTCGTTCGCTTGCTTACGGGCAGTGCTCTCTGTTTTTAATCCTAGCAAAAGATCTCGGTCCTCCGGTAACTATACTATTTTACGACGGCACAGTCCCTGTACGAGGCATAGCTATCGCGAGACTGGCTGTAAGTCACACGCCCTAGGCACGAACGAACTGAGGTCGACAGGCAGCGACGGACAGAGATCGGAACATGCGGTGTAAAAAAGTCGACACGCGCGCTCGCCATGGCCGTAAAACCTTCCAAAATAAAGACCCCACCATCCACATCGCCCTGTCGCTCCGTCTCCCTGGGTTGTAACGAGCTGCTAGAATAATAATGCGACCGATGAGCCGGTACCAATCCCTGTTCAGGGGAAAACTCTATCGATGTTTGCAGGAAAGAACAGAGTACTTGACACGCTATTGAATTTAAGAATTACGGAGTATAGAATATAGCGGCATTGCTTTGAACGCATAGAGAGATCTGCGTAATATCGCATGTACCCAAATCGAGTCTCTGCCTCGGGGCTGAAATCGATGCGAGCAATCCGACTTCTCCGGGACTCTGGACTCTCCCATAGTCTATGCTGCTACCATCAGTGCATACGTGGTCATAGTTCGCTTCGCAAGGCCGGACACCTCGGCGCCACGTACGTACGACGCCCTTGCTGCAATGCAATTTACTAGCTGATGAGGACAATGGGGTGTTATACCGTACGATGGAAACAAAAAACATTACTATCTCTCTCGTGGACTCTTGGCTGACCGTGTCAAGTGGTGATCACGAAAGCAGAGCATGGCAGGATCGGGCGCCCGCTAGAAAAACGTATTTTTTGGACCCGGTTCGGTCGCCGGCAGGCGTTTGATCTGTTCGTGCGGTTTTCCCGCAGCAAGACAACACGGATCGCTTCGAGCAGCGAGACGAAGAAGACTAGAAGAACTAGTGTATATGAAGGCGGCAACGAGCCCCGTAAATCCAGTCACTAGTGCCACGACAGAATTCACGGTGTTTTAGTACTCCCTCTTGTCTCAAAATAATATCATAGATTTGGCAAATTTTGGTTGTATCTAGACATTATTCAGTTTATAGGTACATTCAAATTTAGACAATTTTTCGATATTTATTTTGACACGGAGGGAATATATTCTCTGAGGATAATTCCCGGTGTTTATTTAGCTGGTACAACTGTGGTATCCTGAGATCTGGGCTTGCCGTGTTAAGGGAGATCTCGAGAACGTTGAAACCGACGTAATCTAGAGATATTCTGGCTTCATTCCCAGAATCTAATCTTTATTCGTCAACTTCGTTTCAGTCTTTTGGAGACTTGATTGATGTCACTGGTTCAGGTGTTGCCTTCAGAGTGAGGCAAGAAGAGTTCTTGTCTAGCTGGAATCACCAGAGTTCTAGTACTACGACTACTACTATATTAGTACCAATGTACTGACACGATCAATTAACCAGTACTATCCTGGTGCCATTATTTTATGCTTACCGATGCTTACTATGATGCATCATCTGGACCAGGGTATTCCGTTCCCTGGATTAGAATCCGTGTACTCTGCGGTGACATCTAATGGTTGATATGATGAGAGTTGGGTTTGGGTTGCATTCATTCACCTTTTCGTTTGCAGGTGTGACGTGCTCAGTAACTGAAGTATCAATATGCTGGGCTCCATCACGGACTTGGTTGCATGAAATGACACAGCTAAAGACGCCAGTATTTTGACAACTGAACTGGAGCTAGCAGGTGAAGCGTGCGGACCGGTTTGATGACTACCAGACTTGGTCTCACTTGACTCGTGGAACTAACTGACAAAAATTCCCCTGAAAGCCGATAACAGCTGAGGACGCATGACATAATTGTAATTGTAAGTCTGCAGCTTTAACGTGATGTGTGCTTACTGACCCGTGACCCAAACTCGTCAGCAATTTACAGCTACAAAATTGAGCTTCAAACAGACAAAACCAATCTTTGAGTAAGCACATCATGTTAGAAACAAGAAGGGGAAAATGTGGCAGAAAAGTAATTTCCAGCATGGTACTCCCTCCGTTCGTAAATATAAGACGCTTTAGTTCCGTGAATCAAATGTATCTAGATGTCTTTTAGTGTATAGGTTCATAGAGGTTCAGAATGAACTTATACACTAAAAAAGGCTAGATACATTTATTTTACAAAACTAAAATATCTTATATTTCTGAACGGAGGGAGTAGACAAGAATATCTGAACATAAATAAACTCATATATTTCTTAATCGTTTTATTTGAGGAATTCAGCTGCAAGTGTTCGTATTGGTTGCTCAGAAAAGCCTTGTCATCATACACAACGTAAGACCTGAAAGAATGAAAATACGGTGAAGTCGGAAAAGATGAAAACGGACTTAAACTACCCTCTGACATATTCACATTCTGTCGTTCTCTGCACATGTTGAACAGGAAATATAAGCTACAAGCTGCAGAGACCAAAATCAGCAGATGTCCATTGCTTCCAAAATCTCGAAATGCATCAGCAGGCTAGGTGGTCTACCATCAAAGTACTTCTTTTCAGCTAGCAGCAATCTCCCTCCACATCTTTTAGCCTCCTCATGAAGCAACCGCAGCATTCTGTCCTTCTCTGCCCGGATCCAGGGGCGATTCGGATCAGACCACTGCCTCGGAGTACCATGAAGGGCAACGCAGAGATTATTGCTAGTGTGGCAAACATAATTGGCTATCCCCTTGATCACAGCATGATCAGTAATGTATGCTCCAGCACAATTCAGACCAACATCCACATAATGGAATTCGGAAATACTTGACAAAACATCACTAGCTGTAGCAGGGACAAGCAGATTATGAGTCAAGGGAGCTGTGCCTCCTTGCGAAACATCAACTGAACCTTTTACTGATTTTGAGGCCCAATGAGAAAGTTCTGTCATGAGCTGATTGACAACAACTCCACCCTTACTGAACCCCAGGATTATAGTCCTAGGAGGAGAATGCGATAGTTGTGATGCCGTGGGATCTTCAATGCTTTTGGAATCCTTCAATGAGTCCCTCGTAACCATATTTCGTATCTGGTACAAAGAAAAGAATAGAAAAATTAACAAGGAGATAAAAAAGGCACAGATTTCTGGGTAGCATGACTACATGAAATGAAAATATGAATGTGATATGATGATCCAGTGGAAGTGGAAAGACATAGAAACCACACGAAATTTACGCCATTTTGAGGTAATAAATAAATACATAAAAGGAAACTGGAATGGTAGGATCATGTAAGAAAGCTGAACGTCTCAGTATGAGAATAATTATCAAATACCAAGAAACCACATTACCACACAAGAACACGAACATAAGCATAGAAAGCAATAAACTAGTACAGTAGGTTTCCTCCAATAATGATGGCAAGAATCTATTTTCTAAGCAACAGTCCATTAACAGTGTTTATTTTGGTTTCAGTTATCTTACAAAGATTCCCACAAAACATAGGGCATCTCACCACAATCAAGATTTATGAAGTGCACCGTAGTATATGCCATAACTCACAGCTATGCTAAGGATTATGTCACCGCGAAGTCAGGTCTTCTTATGAACTCCCTCTGTTCCATATTATTAGACTTTTTGCAAACTATAAGACTTTTAGCAAACTAAATTCAGTATAATATGGAGCAGAGGGAGTAGTAAGAAGGTGAATATGATAAAGAGGGCACATAATTCACTATAACTTGTACTACACAGAAACAAATAAGTGACAGTGAATACACATATTAGACACTATTAGCCTTACCTATAGTCAATTCTATAAGTTGTGAATTAAAATATTAAAATGCATCTCCTCGACTCCAATAGAGCATCCGATCAACGTATTCTTTTTTCTACAGAAATGGAGCCAACGCGTATTCAGTTAAATTAATTCCAGAATGTCTACTACCTAAGAGCAGCAGCCTTGAACAGAACATTCCCAAACCTATCCACAGATTTGACAAATAAACACATAGCCACACCTCAGCCACTGTAACATCACACCCTAGCCAGGAATTTGATGAGTGCTGAACATTCCCAAACCTTACCAAAATCATACCTGCCCAGTACAATGTGCCAAGATGTTGGCAACGCCAGCCGCCGCTGGTAGGCCAGTGGGGTCATACTGCTCTGGGTCGCCAATGGTGTTCATGGATGGAACAAGCTCTTGGTAGACCGCAAACGGCCCAGCGAAGCAAGCGGAATCGACCACCCACGCGTTGGCTTCCCCCGCGAGCTTCCCAGCGAGGAGCCCAGCGAGGTAGGCGGCGTTGGACAGCCGCTCGATCGACGGCTCTCCGGTGCCGCGGACGCGGTCTCCGGTGAACAGGATCGCGTTTGCGCGTGGAACCTGGCCGGCATCAGGGTTTCAGGCTCTGCCTGGAGAGGAAACAAGTGCAGGGGGAACGTTCATCCTTACGGCGAGGGCTTCGGAGGGAGCGACGATGAGGGAGGCGGCGACGCGGAAGAGGGGACCGCCTCGAGAGAGCGGTATGTGGAGAACGCCGGTCCACCGTTCCATGGCGGCGGCGAGGTCGCCGGAGTTGGAGGAGAGTATTTTCTTTTTCTGTGTCTTCGGAGAGAGAGTGGTTTTTTTTTTGAGGGTTTGGAGAGAGAGTGGATGAGTAAGTTGGGACAACAAATTGCGGTGGCGGGCTTTGCATTCTATCTCTTGGGCCCTATTTAATCCCCGCCTTCAGCGGAATTAACGAAGCGCCACCCACAGGAAAATGGGCCTACGGCCCATTCGAATATCAGGCTTTTTAAGTATTATTGATGCCTTCATTGAATATAAACAAACGATTTCATTAATAGTCCTAAATTCATTAACATATCCATGTGATTTTTTTGCGAGAAAGGCCCGTGATTTTGCAGAAGTTGCGCAAGAAAGTGCTCCTCAATAGATCGACATGACCATAATAGACCTAGCTTTGCTTCATGGCTCATCCACCCCACAGCCTATTTTTATGGTACCACATTTATATTCAGGACGATGGGTTACCATATATACCTAACTCTCGAAACTCCTGTTAAAGAAATTGCATGTAGGGGTGGAAAATCCAGAGCCCTATAAAGTGATCCAGCGCATTTACTAACGACACTGGTAAAAGAAAAATAAGCAAAACTGTAGTAACCGAATATGATCATTTCTTGTGTTAGAGGAGGATCCAGGGTGAGAGCAACTCCAACAGGCACGCAATATCGCGGCGCTACAAAAATGCTGTGCAGCGTGCGCGATCCAGTTTTAGAGTGTGCGCGGTGTTTCTGCGCGGTGTTTTTCCTCCGGCGGATGTGCTAAAATCGGCGCGAAATAGAGCTCAAAATAGCCCCCCCAAGGCGCGCGAAAATGCAACGCACAGGACCCGGCGCAACCAACTTTTCATAGCCCACACCACATCAACAAGATCACACAAACCAAAATAAATAGAACAACAAATGGCTCTCAACAATCACCAAATGCTTGTCTCACACAACCAAGTTCAACACAAATTTAGAACATAGTTCAAATACAAATGATAATTTCACACAACCAAGTTCAACACAAACTTGACTTGAACACACATGTTGACACATCATTTGTCAACATCATCATAGTCATTGCCATTGCCACTTCCATCTTTTGCTGCTTCTCCTTGGGAGTCTTGGACGGTGGTGTTGGTGGTGTTGCCATGCGATGAATCTCCATAACCATCAACATTGATAATAGGTGATGGATTCACCAAGGAGGCCATGCCGGAGCCTGATAGCCATCAACATTGATCCTAGGTGATGGATTCACCAAGGAGGCCATGAATCCCCCCAGAGGTGCTGCCTCATAGTCACATGCCACCATAGCCTCCAAAAGCCCCCGGTGTTGCTCCCATGCCTCAAAAAGCCCCCGGTGTTGCTCACATGCCTCCAAAAGCCCCCGGTGTTGCTCTCATGCCTCCATAGCCTCCATGGCCACCCATGCCTCCAAACGCATTCATTCCTTCACTTTGGGCCTTCAACTGGTTTGCCGTCATTTTTTTGGCCAACACTTCATCATGAGCAAGGTTTATCTACTCCTTTTGCCTTTCATCCATGTTGGACGTGTCAATGGTAAAGAGGTTCCTCTCTTCCTCCAATAGGCGCGCTTGCTCGGCGGTGACCACCTTCTTCTCCTCCAAAGCCAACTTCCTCTCCTCGGCAGCCGCAATCCTCTCCTCTAAAGCCATCCTATGCGCCTCGGCCTCCATAGTCCTTGCCAACTTTTTATCTTTGTTATACTCCAACCTTGCATTGGCCATCCTATCCATAGCTTTTGCTATGTCATCATCACCGGCCTTCTTCCCCCTCACCAACTCCTTGGTGGCCTTCCTTCCAAGCACGGGCCTCTTCATGAATGCAACAGAGTGAGGAGTGGAGCTTGTCTTCTTGTTTTCATCACTTGATGCATCATCGTCTATGATTGTAGCAGATTTTGCTTCGGTGGCATTCATTCCTAAGTTGTGCACATCCAACCCATCACAGCTTTTCCACTTCTCCTCATTCCTACCTCGTCAGAGCAATGGTGGAGCACAAATGACTTGCCAAGAATCTTCCTCCCCTTCTTGTCTTTCCTCCCTTGATCCTTGAACAAATTTTGGGTAATGGTGTTCTACATGGCGAACATTAGAGAAGAATGAGTCAAGGATATCAACAAACATATGCGCATAAACATGAGATAGAATCACCCAATGAACAACTTACCATATCATCCAAAGTCGTGCCACTTGGATTGATTTTGTCGACCCCCGCCAAAGCACTGACCCATTTTTGACAATCGGTGTTTATGACCGACCACCAGGACGGAAGAGAACGATCGGTGTGCTCATTGCCACTTGGGTTGCGTGCATCAAAGTACTCCTTCATCCTCGCCCAATAGGTTCCTCTTGATTGGTCGGTGCCAACCACCGGGTCCATGGCAACCGCCAACCATGATCGGCATAGCAACCTATCCTCCTCGGTGGTGTAGTTGATCGTCCTACCAACCGACAGCTCAATCAAACCTTCACCATGATCATCCACCACATACTCTTCTTCTTCCTCGCCATTTCCTTGCTTGGTGGCGAAAGATGAGCCAACATCCATGTATGCATGAATGTCTCATCATCAACACTATAATGTAATTGAATGGCCACATATGTATATGCCAACACTATAATCCATGTCACATGCATCTACCACACCGAAAATATGAGTTTTTACCTTGTTGTGAATTCATTGAGCAGTTGGCGCACGCTCATTTGCAGAGCCGGCGCCGGTGGATGTGGTGGCGGCTGCCGGGGAGCTGGTGCAGACGCCTGTGCACGTGCCGCTGCAGGAGGGCGAGCAGGACGGTGCGAGGTCACCCTCTTGGTTGGCTTGTTGGCGCCGGCTGCTACGGCCATGGCCGGGGGCTTGCCCGTGTTGCCCCTTCCTTTCGGCGCACCGGGGGCGGTGGAGGTGTGGTGGTGGCAGTCGTGTTTGCGCGCGGCAACACGAAGTTGAGTTGGCGAGTGCTCGAGCTCGCGGCGGTGCTGGCGGCAGCAGTGGTAGGGTTAGGGTTTATCGCTGTAGGAACTCCCGCACTAGTGTCAACGTCGGGGATGGAGTACTGCGGTGATACGAAGGACAGATCCATCGTCGGAAAGTCGCCTGCGTGTGCGCATGCGACGTGGGAATCGCGACACGGGGGAAGTTTCAGCGGCAGTTGGGTGTTCGCGCGCGAGCGAGAGAGATAGCGAGCGCTGGCGACAGGGCACCAAATTTGGGGCATGCGCGGGGGCAAATTGATGCGCGCCGGATTTTTTTTGCAGCACGCACGATTATCGCGCGCCTGCTGGAGGAGGAAAAAGTTCCACGCGGGCGCTAAATCGGTGGTTATTTTTACAATGCTGCGATATAGTACCCCGACGAGATGAACAGAGAAGGTGATGATGGAGCAGAAGGGTCGGAAAACTATCTATCTGTGGGGTTGCCGAAGTATAGTACCCCGGCGAAGAACCTCAGAGCAGCAGATGCGGCTGCGTCCGAGCTAGAGGGTCTGACGGGTGAGGCCCGTCAAAGACAGCAAGACAGGGTTAACGAGCTGGTTCGGATCGTGAACAGGCAGAACGAGGAGTTGCTGAGAGCTAACCTGGAGAGAGCTGGGGCTTCCAAGATCGTCCATTCGGTGATGGGAAACCCGGAGAAATCCGCTGGAGCCGCATCATCGCCTCATGGCGGTCCAAGAAGAGAAGAGGTAGTAACCTCGGCCCGACGGAACAAACAGATTGCCCCGTACGACCCGACGCATGCGAGAAAAGAAAAAGAGATGTGGAAAAATGATGATCGACGGAGTGTGAGCCGAGGTGAAGCTGGCCGAGGTAATCACGACCAAGGCAATGCCGGTCAAGGGAACGCTGCCAACGGCAATGCCAGACAGCGCCAACTCCGCAGGAGCAGGACAACCGCAGCAGCGGAATATACCAAGGCAAGAGCAAAGCGCCAGCCGAGGTATGCAGTAGAAAGGTGTGCAACGAGAACAAAACCGGTACAACGACGGTGATTCGGAGATGATGAACGCAGGGTACCCCAGACCAGACTATCATGTGATAGGGTCAAGATTGGGAAGCAGGGATTTAATGCCGGATGACGCCAGGTTAAAACTGGATCATCAGATAGGTCGGAACAGATCGAATGTCAAGGTCCTCCGGTCCAAAGGTGTTCGAACCCGGATCATGAAAGAGCCACCGGTACCTAACTTCCAGTTACCCAGAGGCACGAAGACATATGACGACAGTACCAAGCCAGAGGATTGGCTGATAAACTATGCTACAGTGGTGAAAATTGCAACGGGCAACTTGAGATGGGCTGTGCGTTACGTGCTGATGGGTTCGTAGCATGGAAAACAAAAAATTTCTACTGCAAGGACGAACAAAACCCAGATCTAATCTAGATAAAAGCCAAGATCTAATCTATTAGACATGTGCAACGAGATAGATCTATACTAACCCTCATAGACCCGAAAGCATTACGAGATCGGATCTCGTGGTTGATGTAGTCGATCACTTGCCGATCTCAAGACCGAGTAGACGATCCTTCCGGCCTGCTCCTCAAGAGCAATGGCCACACACGGCGAGTCGGCAGACCTTCCTCTCCTGCTCCAAATGAAAATGAGGTAGTAGATCTCTCCACGGAATCCCAGCAAAGACGACGGCATGGTGATGGTGGTGGAGTAGAGAATGCAGGCTTCGCCTAAGCCAGAAGGAGGGAAGGAGGAGAGAGGCAACTTGAAATCTAGAGAATAGAAGGGGCAAGGGGGCTTGTGCCTCCACCCCTCTATTTAAAGGAGGGAGGCGCCATGGGGAGGTGGAGTCCTTGTAGGACTCCCCTCTCCCTTGGCCGGCGGAACAAGGAGGTGGGGGGAGAGTCCTACTCCCCCACGAATCCTTGTCTTACCCCACAAGGATTCCTTGATCCTTTCTTGGTTTTCAAGTAAACTCCAAGAAATCTTCTAGAACCTTCCAGAACATTCCGAAACCTTCTAGAATCCATACAAATACTCCGGAACATTTCCTAACTTAGAAAATGATCCCCAATATATGAATCTTATTCCCCGGACAATTCCGGATCTCCTCGTGATGTCCCGGATCCAATCCGAGACTCCGAACAACATTCGGTCTCCAACGCACATTCCATATCTACTTAAAACAACTTTGAACCTTAAGTGTGTCACCCTACGGTTCGTGAACATGTAGACATGATGGAGACACATCTCCGATCAATAACCATTAGCGGGATCTAGAGATCCATAACAGCTCTCACATACTCAACGATGACTTTGTGATAGATAGAACCATTTAACATACGAAACCAATTACCTTTGTCACGCGATACTCTACTTATCCGAGGTTTGATCGTCGGTATCTCCATACCTAGTTCTACCTTGTTACTGATAAGTACTCTTTACTCGTTCCGTGATATGTCATCCCTTGTGACCTAGTCACATGCTTGCAAGCTAACTAGATGACATTCCACCGAGAGGGCCCAGAGCATATCTATCCATCATATGGATGGACAAATCCCAATCTTGGTCCATGCGCTTCAACACATACTTTCAGAATACCCAATGTCACCTTTATAACCACCCGATTTAAGCGCGTTTGATGTCATCAAAGTACCCATCCGTGATGGTGATTAACATAACCTCATGGTCGAAGGATTAGGTTACTATGCATTTGAAAAGCTTGTAGCAAAACGAACTTAATGACTTGATCTTATGCTATGCTTACTATGGGTGTGTGTCCATTACATCATTCTCCTAATGACATGATCTTGTTATTAATCTATCCAATGCCCATGATCAGGAAACCATGATCATCCATTAATCAACAAGCTAGTTTAACAAGAGGCTTACTGGGGACTCTTTTATGTTTACAAAACACACAAGTATTAATGTTTCCGGTTAATACAATTATAGCATGGGATGTAAACATTTATCATAAACATAAAGATATAATAATAACCACTTTATTATTGCCTCTTGGGCATATCTCCGACAGTCTCCCACTTGCACTAGAGTCAATAATCTAGTTAAAAACTTGTGCACTCAACACCTATGGCTTTCTGGTGTTGTATAGACACTATTGCTAGTGGTAAACATAATCTTCGGATCTGACACTTCCAGGTCCGTATGTATTTGCATGTCCTTGCGTCTCTATGCATTACTCATTCTCGAATGAGATGGCATTATATAAATTTGGTCCTTTGGTGAGACCTTTAGTTCCTTGGGATTAAATCATGTTGATACAATTGTCGTACAATGTATCTTCATAGTATTATCCCGCTATGAACCACACCTAGTTTGATAACAAACTACTTGACGCAAATGCCCTCATTTGCTGCTACAATAGCAGTCATATACTTAGCCTTTTGTTGTAGTATCTATCATAATGTTTTAACTTTGGTACTCACCCAAATCCGTTATGGAACTTCCTTTCCATTACATTGTGCCACCCATAGTTTAAATTGAGATAAACTTAATTTGTGACAAAACTAGTATCAATGCAACAATTTATAATGAACTATTTGTCACCACTATATAAATAATATATTCTTAGTTCTTCCAAAGATCATAGGAATATCCCTACTATTGTCCAATGATCATCTTATGAGTCATTCTGGTATATGCTCATAACATTTAGAGCATAGGACATATCTGGATGTGTACATCTCAAAGGTTGATCAAAATATTCTTGTGATTTCTCCAAGTGTCAAAACACTTGAATCTCGTGTCAACACACTTGAATCTTGATTCAGTCCTTTCCGTGCGTCAAGAACCTTTCTTGTTGTTTCCATATTAAACTCATTCAACATCTTATCTATGTACATTTGGCAAAACCATATTAGCGCCTCAATCTATCCATATAGACATTGATGCCTAATTCTTGGGTTATGCCTAAGTCTTTCATCGAAATGAAATTCTTAACCTGTGTCAATAAAAGATACATCATTTCTAATCAACAATATGTCTTTCACATAATGTATTAGAAATATGTCTTAGCGCTCCCACTTAATTTCTTGCAAAATGCAAACATCTTCATCGTCTTTGATGAAATTAAACCTTTTAACGGTTTCATCACGGTGAAGATTCCAACTCCGTGATGCTCACTTCAACCATTGAAGTTTTGCATACTCTTTTAGCATCCTTTGAATTAACAAAACCCTTTGGATCGTGTCATGGACACATCCTAGGTAACCGTTCTATTAGAAGAACTTGTTTTTGTTTGTTCAACTACCATATACCAAAATATATGTAGTGGTTGCTACATTAATCCGTCCAGACTAAATATTGCTATGAAAGATCAAATCTTATCATAGTAAATTCCTTGAACATTGTCGTAAACTCTTTCCGACATGTCGACTATTTCATAGATGTGAAACATCCATGTCTATTTCTTTATAGATCCATATACGACTGTAAGGTCTTGCACCTTTCCAGAGGGTCTTTCAACTTCAAAGCTTGATTTCTCGTGTATGGAATTATCACGGATTTTATGGCTTCAAGCCACTTAACGAAGTCAGGGCCCATCATTGATTATTTGCATGTAGTCGGTTCATCATTGTCAAACAACAATGATTTAACTCTCAAATCTTGGCATTTGATTACTTACCCGACCTACTTGGTTCAATAGGAACTTAGATCTCCATGACCACAACCTTTGAGGCACGTGATCCATGAGCATTGTTACTGCCTCCGGGACACTTACCGATGCTGCGCAACTCAGCACATATTAGCCAAGGTTCAACAACCTTGTCAAAGTTCTATTGTCCTCCCACTTGACTTTTCACCAAAAATTCCTTCTCAAGAAACTCGACACTCTAAGCGATAAACAATTTTGTCTTCGGTGTTATGGAGGAATACCCAATGGTTATTCGAAATAACCTACAAAGACATGCTCATCCGACTTTGGTTGTAAACATTTTACTTATGCCTAGCATACCAAAAATTTAAGAAAGGACAACCTGGGTTTTATCCCAAACCATGACTTATATGGTGTCATTTCAACGGATCATGATGGAGCTCTTTTCAAAGGTAAAAGCGGTAGTCACTAAAGCTTTAATCTTTAAAATATAATGGCAGTTTTATAAATGACACCTTTGATCTTACCATGTCAAACAAGGTTTCATTACATATCTCGAACACTCCATACTCCTATGGTGTTTTGGGAAATGCAAATCCATGGAACGATTCCTCAAATCTTAGGTGTTTTGCTAAACTTGTAACTCAAACATCTTTCTTTATGATCCAATCATAATTTTTTTATTTTCTTGTTACAATGATTTTCCACTTCATCTTGAAAGTCTTTGAACATTTTCAAATGTTTCATACTTCTTCCTTATTGAGTAAGTATATACATATACTCACTCAAATCTTCGGAGAAAGCATATGAAGTTGAAATCCATCCACGACTATACATAATGGACTATATACATCAATATGTACAAATTCCAATCAGTTAGTCGTCTGCCTCTTTTGGCCTACGAACGGAGTTTTAATTATCTCCGTGAGTATCACAAGCGTCATTTGATCAAAATCAAAGACTCCAAAAATCCATCAACATGGAGTTTCTTCATGTATCCCTAATATAATTTAAACGGTGATGTCACTTCGCAAGTGATCTTTCAATTATTTGTCTTGCGACATTTTAGCATTAGTTTTATGGTCGTTATTTCTCTAACCAGACTTGTATATCATCCATCTATTATGGAATACGGTAATTATTTGAACAACCTTTTGTCGTCATAATACCTGATCAAAATAACAATTATTGAAACAAATCTTGAAGGCAAGCTTTGATGTTAACGAGCAACACAACAACCCTTTGTTTGTTTTCGATGAACATCATCACATATTCTCTTGCTAGTTACTTAGGCCATTGCAGTTCATGAATTGTGTTGTCCTGTATGACACTTCATACCAACCAATTCGGTATCCAATACTGCAGAACCACATTGTTTAACAACCAAGGAATACAGCCATAACATGTATCTTCTTTATACCTAAGTTGGACATCTCCAATCTTTTCTTTTCTGCCAAATATTTTATAGATTCTCTTTCAACAATTACTTTTCTTTTAAAAGAATATATCAACATCAATAGTGGTGTCATTCACATGACACATAGTACAAAGTGTGTATAGTCAAATACTAATACCTTTGAACTTGCACTTTGAAGTGGATCACCTTCATCAAATGTTTGGCATTCTTTCAAAATTCCATTCTTTAGTAATCTTTTAGTGTAGTAAACATTTTACTTACATCTTCTATTCATCCTTATCATGACAATTTTCATGATCAAGCTGCTATAGCTTATAAAGGTGAATTGCGAGTATAATGTTTTTTTTCCAAAACCTTTTGGAGGATTAGGACGACCAGAGTCTCCAACCTTCACAAATTCTCATCAAATATGAGGACATATACTCTATCATGTTGTAACCAACACATTGTTTAGATATCGCAATACCTTTTACATATGATGGTTTCTGAAACATTGCTTTCAGCTCTTAGATAAACTTGATATCAAAAACAATCTTTTGAGTATCAAGAATCATGGAGGCAAACATGATACATTAGATACTAACACTGGAATTGTTACTCTTGATTTAATACTGTTTATTAAACTTCACAGAGTAAACGGAGTTTGCTGAAAGTTTGCAATATGACTTTTAAACTTTAGATTGACACTCAAAACAATACGATACCACAGTAAAGCAAATATCCAGAATTTCTATAGTTCTACTATCTCAACTATAACTAAGCGTAAGGTGGTGAACGGATGCCAATGACTACAACAAACTATGCAAATTCACTTTGATTGTGTTTATGATAAATTGAGTTTGACTAATCCAAATTACAAATGAACTCCCACTCAAAACAACATCCCTCCAGTTGTTTTAGTGATTACACGAACCAAATCCACTACACCAAGTCCGATCATCACGTGAGATGATGTAGCTTTAAAGGCGAACAATCAACATGTTCATCATATCATCCATATGACTCATGCTTTACCTTTCGGTATTCCGTGTTCGAGACCATGTCTGTACATGCTAGGCTCATGAAGATTAACCTTAGTATCCGCATCTGCAAATCTGTCTTGCACCCGTCGTATGCACACGTAGAATCTATCACACACTATAATCACGAGATGCTTCGAAACGACATTTAGTCTTAGCAACGGTGCCTCGAAGGACTAACACTTTATTACTTGATAGTTAGTGAGAGGGATCATCTTATAATGCTACCGTCATGATCTAAGCAATACAAGATGCATAAAGGATTAACATCACAGGCAATTCATAATTAGTGTGATATGATATGGCCCTTTCTTCTTATGCCTTTGATCTCCATCTCCAAAGCACGGACATGATCTCCATCATCACCAGCATTGCGTCCAAGGTCAAGGCGCCGCTTCATGGTTGTCCATCATCACTAGCAACTATTACAACTACTTGGAATAAAGCTATTACAAGATGAATAGACACGCAGGTCTTAATAGAATTAAAGACAACCATTAGGCTCCTGCCGGTTGCCATATTACAACAAGGATCATTGCATACATCAAATATAATCACAATCACATGATGGCCATATCACATCACAAAACCCCTGCAAAAACAAGTTAGACGCCTCTAATTTTCTTTGCATGTTTTACGTGGTTTGGGGCTTTCGAATAAGAACGGATCTTACCTACGAAACTGAACCACAACGTTGATACAAGTGCTATCGAGTGCAAAGTGTAGATTGGATCTATACTATGATGGGAGAGACAGACACCTGCAAAGCCACTTGTGCAAAGCAAGTTACACGTCAACTGTGGAGCAAGTCTCATGTGCGATGACATGTAAGGTTAGCCTGAGTCGCTTCATCCCACCATACCGCAAGATGCAAAGTACACAAAGCAAAAGATGGCACGAGCACCAACGCCCACAAAACCATTGTGTTCTACTCGTGCAACAGATCTACGCATAGACATGGCTCTGATACCACTGATGGGTTCGTAGCATGGAAAACAAAAAATTTCTACCGCAAGAACGAACAAAACCCAGATCTAATCTAGATAAAAGCCAAGATCTAATCTATTAGACATGTGCAACGAGATAGATCTATACTAACCCTCGTAGACCCGAAAGCGTTACGAGATCGGATCTTGTGGTTGATGTAGTCGATCACTTGCCGATCTCAAGATCGAGTAGATGATCCTTCCGGCGCCATGTTCGGCGCTTCATGATGGTCACACATGCGAGTCGGCACCTTCCTCTCCCTGTTCCATGAAAGCAGCAGAGGTAGTAGATCTCTCCATGGAATCCCAGCAGCACGACAGGCGTGGTGGTGGTGGTGGAGAAATTCTGCAGGCTTCGCTAAGCCTAAGCAGAGGGGAAGGAGGAGGAGAGAGGCAACTTGAAATCTAGAGAATAGAAGGGGCTTGTGCCTCCACCCCTCTATTTAAAGGAGGGAGGCGCCATGGGAGGTGGAGTCCTTGTAGGACTCCTCTCCTTGGCCGGGCGGATCAAGGAGGTGGGGAGAGTCCTACTCCCCATGAATCCTTGTCTTACCCCACAAGGATTCCTTGATCCTTTCTTGGTTTTCAAGTAAACTCAAGAAATCTTCTAGAACCTTCCTAACATTCAAACCTTCTAGAATCCCCATTAAATACTCCTAACATTTCCTAACTTAGAAAATGATCCCCAATATATGAATCTTATTCCCGGACAATTCGGATCTCCTCGTGATGTTCCGGATCCAATCCGAGACTAACAACATTCGGTCTCCAACGCACATTCTATATCTACTTAAAACAACTTCAACCTTATGTGTCACCCTACGGTTCGTGAACATGTAGACATGATGGAGACACATCTCCGATCAATAACCATTAGCGGGATCTAGAGATCCATAACAGCTCCCACATACTCAACGATGACTTTGTGATCGATAGAACCATTTAACATACGAAACCAATTCCCTTTGTCACGCGATACTCTACTTATCCGAGGTTTGATCGTCGGTATCTCCATACCTAGTTCTACCTCGTTACTGATAAGTACTCTTTACTCGTTCCGTGATATGTCATCCCTTGTGACCTAGTCACATGCTTGCAAGCTAACTAGATGACATTCCACCGAGAGGGCCCAGAGCATATCTATCCGTCATATGGATGGACAAATCCCAATCTTGGTCCATGCGCTTCAACACATACTTTCAGAATACCCAATGTCACCTTTATAACCACCCAGTTACGAAGCAGCGTTTGATGTCATCAAAGTACCCATCCGGTGATGGTGATTAACATAACCTCATGGTCGAAGGATTAGGTTACTATGCATTTGAAAAGCTTATAGCAAAATGAACTTAATGACTGATCTTATGCTATGCTTACTATGGGTGTGTGTCCATTACATCATTCTCCTAATGACATGATCTTGTTATTAACGACATCCAATGCCCATGATCATCCATTAATCAACAAGCTAGTTTAACAAGAGGCTTACTAGGGACTCTTTTATGTTTACAAAACACACAAGTATTAATGTTTCCGGTTAATACAATTATAGCATGGGATGTAAACATTTATCATAAACATAAAGATATAATAATAACCACTTTATTATTGCCTCTTGGGCATATCTCCGACACGTGCCCCAGATGGTGGAAGGCCCGGCCAGAGTATGGCTGAATAATTTACCACCTGGAAGCATCAACTGCTGGATAGATTTTGAAGAAATGTTTATCAGCAACTTCTCAAGTACGTATCAGAGGCTGAATAGACCATAGATCCTGGCAATGTGCAAGCAAAGACCTAATGAGACGGATCGTGAATTCTTGACCCGGTGGTGTACCGTGAGAAACTCGTGTGAAGGTGTCATAGAATCACAGGCCATAGCGTGGTTTGCGCAAGGGTGCAGATATGGCAGCGAGCTATGGATGAAGCTGCAAAGGAAAATGCCAGTTACACTGGCAGAGATGATCCGGATTGCTGATTCGTATGCTTTGGGCGATCTGACTCAACCTAGGCTCGCCTCAAACGAGTCAAACGAGGAATACTATCAGAGGGATGGAGCTGGGTCATCCCGGAGGAATGATTATAGAGGAAAGAGGAGAGATGATAGACCAGATCATCGTTACGGTTCGCAACAAGTTGCAGCCGTGAATCAAGATCAACCCGGATCAGGGAGTAACCAACGCCAGAGAACTGGAGGTCAGTGGACTCCAAGAAATGATGGCAAGAAAACATGGACTCCGGAGCAGAAGAAGCAGTGGCAGGAAAAGAAAGACCGTCTGAGGTATACCTATGAGTCGATGCTGGACCAGCCGTGTAAGTTTCACACGCCAAATCCGAATAGCCTGGCGGGTCACACGACGAGGCAATGTGAGTGGATGCGTAAAATAGATCAAGGTGGTTCGGGGAATGCTCAGGCACCCCGAAATGATCAACCTCGACAGGAGTTACCCCGACAACAATTGCTCTCCGGAGCGAACACGCAGCAGCTAATGTTGCCTCCCCCTCCGCCGAGGTATGACAACAATGAGAGAAGGGATGCAGTGCATCAGGTGGAAAATCAGCAACAACCGGATCAGAGATACCCCGGAAACGAGGGAAGGAATGAGTACAGGGAACATCACCAGAGTTATTGTGTGTTCATGACTGAGGAAACAGATAGGAAGAGCTTGCAGCGCCGACATATGGAGGTCAATGCGGTCATGCCAGCAGTGACGAGGTACATGCCTTGGTCGGACTAGGAAATCACCTGGAACATCAAAGACCATCCTAAACTTATGCCGAGCCTAGGTTCATATGCGCTAGTGCTAGATCCGGCATTCATTGGACCGAACATCAATGTGAGGTTCTCCAAGGTTTTGATTGATAATGGGAGTAGCATTAACATCATGTATGCGGATACGATGCGCAAGTTGGGCATCTCGGAGAACATGCTCCAGGCTACGAGAACAACTTTCCATGGCATAGTACCAGGCATTTCTTGTGAGCCCATAGGCAAAATCCGGGTCGACGTGTTATTCGGCACAAGGGATAACTGCCGAACTGAAAATCTGGAGTTCGAAGTGGTGAACTTGGAAAGTGCATATCATGCGTTACTCAGAAGACCAGCATTGAACAAATTCATGGCAAGCTGTCACATCAGTTATCTGAAGGTGAAGTTGCCCGGGCCAAATGGAGTGATTACCATTGCTGGAGATTTCCGACATTCCATGGAGTGTGCTTCGGCCAGGTCTAACCTAGCCGAGTCACTTGTGATTGCGCAAGAGAAAAGAAAAATCCAAGAGGTGGCGGCATTAGCTCAGTCCGCGCAGCAATATATGCCGGCATTAAGTAACCCGCATGGCAGCGTTTCATTTCAAGCCGCGAAGGATACCAGGAAGATTCCAGTTGATAACATGTTTCCGGAGCGCACCGTAACAATTGGTGCCGGGTTAACTGACAAATAGGAAAGCGAGCTCGTCAACTTCCTCCGTGAGAATCGGGATATTTTTGCTTGGTCTACACAGGACTTGCAAGGTGTTCCGAGGGAGTTGGCCGAGCACTCTTTGAACGTAAGACCCGGAGCAAGGCCGGTGAAGCAACCTCTCCGCCGCTTCGCCGAGGATAGGAGAAAAGTCATTGGAGATGAGATAGCTCGGTTACTAGCAGCAGGATTTATCATGGAGGTACTATATCCGGATTGGCTCTCTAATCCGGTGCTGGTAGAAAAGAAGAAGGACGATCCGAACGTGGCAGTGGTTTGGCGCATGTGTATCGATTACACGAACCTGAACAAGGCGTGTCCAAAAGATCCATTTCGACTGCCGAGGATAGATCAGGTCATAGACTCAACCGCGGGATGTGAACTATTGTCATTCATTGATGCATATTCTGGCTTCCACCAGATACCTCTGAACCCAGATGATCAAATAAAACGGCGTTTATTACCCTGTACGGGGCTTACTGCTATCGCACTATGCCGTTCGGTTTACGTAATGCAGGTGCAACATACCAAAGATGTATGCAAAAATGTTTGCACGACCAAATAGGTCAAAACGTACAAGTATACGTGGATGATGTGGTTATCAAGACCAAGGAAAGTGCAACGCTCCTTGACGACATAAGGCAAACATTCGCGAACTTGAGAAGGTTCCGGATGAAACTTAACCCGGATAAATGTACCTTCGGTGTCCCGGCTGGAAAATTACTCGGATTTCTCGTCTCCAGCCAAGGTATCGAGTTTAATCCAACTAAGATCCGAGCCATCGAATGAATGGAGCTGCCGAAGTGTCTTAACGTTGTCCAGAAGTTCACTGGATGCCTGGCGTCGTTGAGTCGGTTTGTATGTCGGTTGGGAGAAAAGGCACTGCCTCTCTACCAACTCATGAAAAAGTCGGATAAATTCGTTTGGACGCCACAGGCCGATGAAGCCTTTGCCCACTTGAAAAAGATGTCGGCCACTGCGCCAGTGTTAGTCTCTCCACTATGAAAGGAGCCAATGTTGCTCTACGTAGCTGCAACCAACCGAGTTGTAAGTGCAGTAATCGTAGTGGAACGCAATGAAGAGGGTAAGTCGGTGCAGAGGCCAGTGTATTACCTGAGCGAGGTATTGTCTGCCTCAAAATAGAACTACCCGCACTTTCAAAAGGTGGCATACGGTGTCTATATGGCGGCGAAGAAGTTAAAGCATTACTTTGAGGAGCACCCCATCAAAGTAATATGTGAAGCTCCCATATCCGAGATAATGGGTAACAAGGATGCGAGTGGCAGAATCGCAAAATGGGCAATTGAGCTAGCCCCTTATGCGCCCCAATACGACAGAAGAGAAGCGATCAAATCTCAGGCTATGACGGACTTTTTCGTGGATTGGGCCGAGGTACAATACGAACCACCACCACCAGATCCGAATTACTGGAGGATGCACTTCGACGGGTCGAAAACCAAAACCGGATTAGGCGTCGGGGTTGTGCTTACCTCGCCAAAGAAGGATCAGCTAAAGTGCGTATTGCAGATCCATTTCGTGGCATCGAACAATGTCGCTGAGTATGAGGCTCTTGTGCATGGGCTCAAAGTGGCAAAGGAGATTGGCATACGTCGGATAATATGCTTTGGCGACTCGGACCTGGTGGTGCAGCAGGTGTCCGGAGTGTGGGATGCCCTGGATCCAAACATGGCACTATACAAAATTCATGTGCAGAAGATATCTGGTTACTTCGAGGGGTGCGAATTTCACCATGTACCCCAGGCGGAAAACGAGGCTGCCGACATGTTGTCGAAGCTCGGATCGACCAGACAGGCAATTCCACCGGGTGTAGCATTGGAACACCTCAGAAAACTATCTATCAGGCCGTCCCTAGGAACCGACTCGATCTATATCCCGGAAAATACGGAATCCGGAGCTGAGCCCATGGACATTGACATGGGAGGTGATACGCGAGACCCGGGATGCGTCAAGAAACCCGGGATCGCCTCAAGAAACCCGGGACTACCTCGCTAGACCCGGGGACCGCTCAGCGTGATCCGGCTAAAGTTATGCCGGTGGATCAGATGGAAATTGATGAGGAGATATTCCCTCCACGAGCCATACTAGCTTGGGCACTGCCTATATTCCAATTCCTGAAAGACGGAACGTTACCCGCTGAGGAGGTGTTAGCCAGGCAAACTCAGAGGAGAGCAAAAGCATACACAATCATCAATTCTGAGTTATACAAACGGAGTGTAACCAATGTCCTCCCATGATGCGTTGACCCGGAAGAAGGGCTTGACATCCTCCGAGATATACACCAAGGAGAATGCGGGCATCATGCCTCATCCCGAGCCTTGGTGGCAAAGGCGTTCCGGCTTGGATTCTACTGGCCAAGTGCCTTGGAACAAGCAGAAGATCTGGTGAGAAAATGCAATGGTTGTCAGAGGTACGCCACCAAGACACATATGCCTATGTCGGAACTCAAGACCATACCAATTACATGGCCATTTGCTGTATGGTGCTTGGATATGGTTGGCCCATTCAAACTGGCGAGAGGAAACATGACACACATTTTGGTCATGGTGGACAAGTTTACAAAATGGATTGAAGTGAAACCTATTAGAAAGTGTGATGGAGCTATGGCCGTGACATTTCTCAAAGACATCATCTTGAGATACGGTTATCCACACAATATTATAACTGATAATGGAACAAATTTTGTGGAAGGAGCATTTGTGCGCTTCTGCCGAGATAAGAAGATCCGACTTGATGTCGCCTCGGTATCCCACCCCGCATCGAACGGACAAGTGGAAAGATCCAACGAATTAGTATTATCCGGGATAAAACCCCGGCTCATTGATCCGCTGCAAAGATCAGCGGGGTGCTGGATAGAAGGACTACCAGCGGTACTGTGGAGCTTAAGAACAACTCCGAATCGATCAACAGGCTATACGCCATTCTTTCTGGTATATGGGGCAGAAGTTGTATTACCAGCTGACATAGAGCATGATTCACCTAGGGTCACCCAATACACAGAAGGCGAAGTGCAAGAAGCCTGGCAAAATGATGTTGATCTGCTGGAAGAAGCAAGAGAATTGGCACTGTCTAGATCCGCCATATATCAGCAAAATCTCCGACGCTATCATAGCCGGAAAGTGTGCCCCCGAGTCTTCCGGGAAGGCGATCTGGTGCTCCGGTTGGTACAACGTACTACTAGCATGCATAAACTATCCCCCCATGGGAAGGGCCATTCATTGTGAGCAAAACATTGCACAATGATTCTTACTATCTTATAGATGCAAAGCCACAGGAAAAGAACAAGGCGGACAGGTCCAGAGAGGAATCCAAGCGACCGTGAAATGTAGCACTACTTCGTCCCTTCTACACTTAGCTAAGAAGTGTATGTATCCGAGTCATCTCATATGCTGGTATGTATGTCGGCAATGAGCTTATCAATGAAATAGCAGTGCCTCGAGAAGTAACTCGGGGACTGCCTTAATAAGATTTGTCATAATTTCTTATGCGGTAGCTGGAATAAGTTGTTCTACTTAACCCGGATTAGTAATGTGTGAGCACCAAAAACCCAACCCTTCGACTTGCTGCTGTCCAACAAGAATTGGCTTCATGGCAAGCAAGGGAACAAGTTTGGAATTGCGTAGCACATGAAAAACGACTAAAGAAACGAATTTATTCGAGCTAACGTTTGTTTTTTAGGACTAACCTTGTATTTATTTTCAAGTTATTGTGCTGAGTTATTTTGAGCCAAGCCTCAAAGTTTCTAAGTATTGTTAAGACAATTTTTGAAGCTCGGATTCGTAAGTCGTAAAACCGAATCAAGGTAGACACGGACCGAGCCAAAGAATTGGACGAACAAGAAAATGAAACTCGGGGACTACGCCCAAGTTAATCCGGCATAAAAACGTAGTAGCAAAATATCACATATCCAGCATACAATTGCACCCGGCATACCGGGGATCTGATAAATTTTCAAGTTTTTTAGAACTAAGGAGCAGCAGGAGGAGCAGGTTCGGCGTCGTCGTCGATGTCTTCAATATCTGAAGCATCATCTTCCCCGTCCTCATCCAACCCATCTTCAACATTCTCATTTTGCTCGTCCCCAGCGGATTCCAGGAAGCTCGGCCCTTCAATCCAGTCATGAATCGGAGAATATTCGACGAGGCTGTAGGCGCAAGCCTGGCACCGAGCTACCCACTCCGGATCGTCGGTCCATCTGGATCCGGTGTGCCAGTGTGTGAGGAGGCTGAGGTCGATCTTCTCGTACCATGTGAGAATATGATGAAGGATGGTGTCAGCTGCAGCACGACCAGTGGACTCTCTCTAGAGGTCAAGCTGGGTCTCAACTTCCATTAATTTCTCGACGAGAGTTGCGATGGTCTCCGGGCTACTCTCTTCGGGCCAGAACATATTGAAGATGCGCACTGCAACGTCGAGGATATCCTTGCCATAATCTTTGATGGTCTCCACACGAGAGGACAAGCTGACCAATATGTCCTCCATGTCCAAGGGAATGTTCTCACCATCAGGAGCAATGGGGGTACCCCTCTCACGGCAAAATTTGGCAACAGCAGCGCTGGCAATCGCAGTACCCTCTGGAAAGTGGTCTGGAAACAAGGCAAAGGAAGAAGGTAAAGAAAAGACATATGAGGTAACCCGGAGGGTTATGTCGGACAAGGGAAAGGAACTTACGAGAAATATGGCTATGGATCCGGGTCAACTCCTTGATGCAGGCATCACGTCTTTTGCAAAGTTGCTCAAGCTCAGCGTTTGCCAACCCAAGATGGACGTCGGATTCTCTGAGTAGGTCCTGGCCCTTAGAGATCTGGAGAGTAAGGCTCTCACGCTCTTCGGTGAAGTTCTAGCCAACTTTTTGGAACTCGGTTTTGTGTTGGGCCTTCATCTTCTCCATCTCAGCCTTGAGCTTGGCTATCTCGTCGTCCTTGGTCCGGAGGAGGGCAAGCTCATCATTCTTCTTCTTCAGCTCAGCTTGATGCTGCCCTGCTTGTTCGAGAAAATGCAGCATCATATCAGGCACGGGCACACTATCCTCAAGCGATGCTGAAATAATATGTTGACCCGGCAGAGCCGAGGAGTGAATGTTTGCCGAGCCAAGGAGAAGAAGAAATGGAAAACACAACAAGGTCGGACAAAAGAGGACATACCCCGGATTTCCTCCAAGTTCTTCCGCATAATTTTGTTCTCAGCCTCCACCCCAGCTGCAAAAAACCGAATGAGGAGATTAGCCCGGCGGAAACAAGTAAAGAAAAACGGAGAGGTGCCGATGGAGAAAATTACCTCTCTTCTCATGTTCTGCACAAAGTGCAACATGTTTTGCGTGAAGGATCTTGTGGGTATCAAGCAGGCGTTGAAATTCGGCGCTCCGGCGATTGGTGGTTACCTGAAAGAAGTACAGAAGTGTAAAGTTAGCTTGGCGCATATTCGAAGTGTACAAGATCCGGGCCAAGTGGAACTTAACCCGGCTCTAGGTGTGTGCATATTCGAAGTGTGCAAGACCCGGGCCAAGTGGAACTTAACCCGGCTCTAGGTGTGCGCATATTCGAAGTGTGCAAGATCTGGGCCAAGTGGAACTTAACCCGCTCTAGGTGTGTGCATATTCGAGTGTAAAAGATCCGCCAAGTGGAACTTAACCCGGCTCTAGGTGTGTGCATATTCGGTAAGATCCGGGCCAAGTGGAACTTAACCCGGCTCTAGGTGTGTGCATATTCGAAGTGTGCAAGATCCGGGCCAAGTGGAACTTAACCCGGCTCTAGGTGTGTGCATATTCGAAGTGTGCAAGATCCGGGCCAAGTGGAACTTAACCCGGCTCTAGGTGTGTGCATATTTGAAGTTTACATGCAGCTATGTTAGTTTTCTAATGAGCATCCGACCGAGTAACAAGCTACTCCACCGGAGGCTCGGGGACTAATGGTTATTATCTACAGCATGTAAAGGAGAAACGACATACCTCCATCATTTGCCGCGCGAGGTTAATTGTCTTGGAGGCAGTATTCATCTGGGCAGAAAATTCTGCGGGGCCGAACTTTTCCGGGTGATCGTCGTTGTGGATGAACTCTGCCTTGTTCCAGTTCTTGACGAACTCGATAAGGCTCGGAGGGTACCGTTCGCCAGTGGGCATGTGGGGTGCTACCAAGCCCTTCGCATGAGCTTCCTTCCTCTCAACTAGGGCAAGAACTGGGCTGGTGTGCAGAACCATCTACTGCGCATCTGTTGGCTCGGCAGGAACATCCGTCGCTGCTGGTGATTTCTTCGGAAGCATCGACGACAGGGTTCGCTGCCCGGCCTCGACGGATGTAGACTTGGCAGTATCCGGAGCCTTTTTGCCCTTAGCTTGCTAGGAAGAAGTAACCATGGTGGATTTCCCTTTGGAAGCTGCTAGAATGGTTCCTCGCCGGGGCTGAGATGACTCGGAAGAGGTAGTGGAACTTGGCACTGGAGCTGTTGTTGGTTTCCTTGGTGCCGGGGCAGGTGCTGGCTCGGTAGCTGGTACTGGAGCTGCTGCTGGTACTAGTGTTGCGGTAGACTCGGTGGTTGCTGGTTGCAGCAATGCCGAAGTGGTGGACGTCGTCGCCTCGGCCGAACCGACCGCTCCCGCTCCAAGGTCGCGTTCCTCTCGATGAGGTACTGCGGAACCCAGAGCATCCGCTAAGCCCTCCGGAATAGGGCTCAGCGGGCGTGACTCGTCGTCACGAGGAAGAGAAGGGCCGGACCGAAGGGGAGAAGAGATGCTCGATCTGCTCTGAGTGACCTCCACAGGAGGCCTGCAAAAGAGAATGATGTCAGGAGTGAAATTACCCCGGTGCAAGGAAAAGTGAGTTGCGCAGTGAAAAATGACTTACGCATCCGAGGTCTCGGCCTCCTTGGGTTTCCGGGCCCTCCGTGCCGGGGCTTTGCCTGCCCGCTTGGAGGCAGTCTTGTCTCCGGCCTTCTTTTGCCTTTTTGTGGGCTGAGAAGGTTCGGAGGAAGAACTTGATGCGGATCCGCGCTTCTTCTTCAACGCCACAGGAACCGGCTCACCCGTGGCAAGTGGAGGATCCTCGTGGATATGCCCACCGGGGTTAGCTGATGCCGGAAAGGCAAAAGAAAGAGGGACAGCCTCAATGGGTTCAATCACATCGATATCCGAGTCATCCTCATCATCGGGCCAATCTCTAAGAGAGGAGAATTTACCGCTGGGTCGTTTGGTGGCGTCGGTCATAGGGAGGAACATCTCCTGGTCCGGCTCCTCCTCATCCGGGATTTCTCGGTCCGGCGCCCACTTAAGGGTCAGATCCGTACCATCCTCGAGAGTTTGCTGAAGGAACAACTGAGAAAAAGCATGAAGAACAGAGTCAGAAATATAACAAAAACCGACACATACTTGATCCGAAGTAAGTTTGCCCCGGGAAGCTTACCGCGGGAGGGAGCCTGTCACGGCAGTAGTGCTCAATTCCCCATGTCCATTCGGCGGAGAAATCCTTGTGGGTGGTGAAAAGAGCTTTAACCCGGCGAAAGATCTCGGTGTTGCTCAATTCAAAGGAGGAGGTTCGGTTGGGGTCGCGTCCGAAGCTCATGTGGCACAACTTGTGGGAGCGCTTCTGGAGGGGAGAGATTCGGTTGCGCACGAACATGATCATAGCATCCTCGTTGCACAATCCGAGCTTCTTCAGCTCCGTGAACCTCTTGTTAACTTGGTTGGCTAGAGCTGTAGGTTTCTTGGGGACCTCCTCCCAGAAATCCGTATCAGGTGGGCCCGGAGCGTAGGGCAGCAACCGAATCAAATCTTCGGTACCTTCGTTCCGGACGTAGAAAAAGGTCCGGGTCCATCCTTTGCAGGAGTCAAGCCCGGTGACCCGGGGAAAGATCGAAAATCTCCGGGGCGAGATGGAGGCAGCTCCGAACTGTGTGAGCTGCTTGTCCTCCGACTCAACGTGGATATTGGGGACAACGTTGCGACGGAGGCCGAAGAACCGGATCCACAGCTCCTTCACGGGCCATAGTCCGGTGTAGCCTTCGATTGTAGAAGCAAAGGCAAAAAGAGAGGTGATAGCGTTTGCTGGGACATGGTGCGGCTGCAGGTGGTATGTCCTAACCCAATCCCGGAAGAAATCGCTCACCGGCAGACCAAATCCCCGTTGGAAATGGGATAGGAATACAACAAACTCACCCTGATTGGGTGAGGGGGCCAGTTCCGAGGAGGGGAGACGAGCGGCCACGCCGGCGGGAATGCGCCTGGTCCAGTAGAGCCATTCAATGTCGTCTTGACAGACCCACGAACCGGCCCATGCGCCGCGGTCCACCGTGCCGGCGTCCTCCTCCATCTCCTGCTCGGCGACAACGAGCTCCTCCTCCGTCATCTCGTATTCGCTATCCTCGCTGGAGCTAGTGGCGGCAGGGATCTGTGGCCTAGATTGACGAGGACCCGTGGCTAAGCAGTTGCGCAGCGGTGGCTGCGGTGCGGAGGCATGGGGAGGTGCGGCGGCGGCGGCGTTGCTGCTGGAAAGCACCGGCGGCGGCGTGGTCGCAGGGAAGATGAAGGAGAAAACGCAACAGGCAGAGGGGCGCAGAGGTGGGAAAACGCTAAGGGATGCGCCCCTCACCTATTTAATCACCCCAAGTGATCGATGAGTGGGATCGCGCTGCGCTGATGAGCCACACGGTGTGGCCGTGTATCACCGGCATCAGCCAATCAGAGAAAAGCCACACAGGGGGCCACCGAGTAGAAGTGACCCCATGACGCGACGCGCTGTTGCGGTAAACGAGGAGGCAGGCATGACGTGACCCACGCACAGTGAAACTGACAATTACTGCGGCGGTTACTGTGCAGGCCCTTAAAATAAGACGAGGTAATGATTAGCCTCCACGTGGGTTGGCGTATGAGAGAAGGAAACGGGGCCCGGATCAAACCATGATAACCATGGGATCCGAGCCAAAGTGGTGACCCGGCCGGCAAGTGAAAACTTGGAACGAGCGAAGGGAACGTAAATCCATATAAACCGAGATAAGGAGCTAACTCGGAATTAAACATCTGAGGCTCGAACATAAATGAACCTGATGTGGCCTTAGCAGCCGAGGCAGCTAAGACCGCACCAGCTTCGGGGACTAATGTTGGGGGGATACCCCCGGGTAGGGTCACTCCAGGGTATAATGGCCGAGTTAGCCGAGGTCCGGTAAGGTCAAAGCGGATGCTGACTGGGTCACCTCAAGGCAGTCCGAATCATAGAGTAACCCGGACCAGGGGGGTCGCCTAACATTGTCTCATCCGACTTAAGGAGTAAGTCAGGAGTGCTTGTCTAACTTATATGCAGGAACAGGTGTGGCCGGATCTACTATGATCCGGATCCTCGCTTAGCTTCTAGGAGAAGGAAGGAATCTCTCTGGTCAAAAAAGAAGGTCTGGTACGCACTGCATGAGCGAATAAAGCAAGGGCAGGACCACCGGGTCATGGCCGACAAGGGTGACGACGCTCACGTCGGCTGACGCGGGCGCCATAGAGGCTTATGTCGCTAAAGCATGTGTGACGCGGGGAAAAGCACCCCGGTCGGGTTACCACTTTGGGAGGGGGCATATTCTTAGGAATATGCCTCCATGTATGCCCTAGGCTAGGACCGAACCTCCTCTATATAAGGGGTTTAGGGTTCTGGTAGAGGGGGTTGGTTGAGCGCTAGTTGGTTTGGAAGTTCCATAGCACTAGTTGATCTAGGGTTCTTGGGCAAGATAGTAGGCAAGAGTAAGAGAGCACCTTCTTCCCCCTCTCGCCAATACAGCTCAAGGAGCACTTGTAATCTTGGAGATATAGCAATACAAACTTCTGTGTGGAGAATCACTCCACTATCCCTCCCTGGATTCCCCTAGCGCATATTAGTCCCCACCTTCAGCCTATCCATGGCATCTGCCATGACACCACCACGACAGTTGGAGTTGCTCTGAAGCCGCGAAGTCACCAAAAGCTAGAAATATCTACGGATGAGTTAGAGAAGCAGAGCCAGATTTTTTCTTCTAATCACTGTACTAACCGACTTTCCAAAGACCCATAACCAAGGAATTTGTTTAGCATGGTAGCGTTGGCATAAAGGTTAATGATGACATTGGTCATTATTTTCAAACAAGGAAAGGTTTGAGGCAGGGAAATCATTTGTTTCCAATAATTTTTTAACATAGCTGTGGATATTCTATATAGGCCTAGTTCTTTTGGAGCTTCTGAACAACTTAGAGGTGGAAATAAGCTTAAGCCCTAAAGAGCTCGATTTTAAGCCGTTTTGGGGGACAGCTGATGACTACAAGTGCATAGATCATTTGTAGCTAGTTTTGAAATAAAGATATCGATCCCACGGGGAGCAGTAGGCAAAAGACTAAAATGCTTTTAACTAAAACTAAACGAAGTACTTGAGGAATAACTTTAAGATGCAAGAAAAGTAGAGTTTTTTTTGGGTTTTTGGTTGAATGAAGCAATTTAAAGTAAAGTAAAACTTAATGCAGAAAGTAAGAATCACGCGTGTAAAAGAGCTTGGAACTACAATAGGGAAAAAGGCATTCTCAGGGAGTGGTGGATACACCGCTAGCAATTTAGACTAAGCAATCAAGATTATTATAACAAATATTCTCATGATATGTATGTATGTGGAAGGAGCTCTATATATGGACAAATAGGTAGCAACCACTGCTCACATCGTCCTTCATAACCACAACTGATGGATAAACGACATCAATCGTATTATCCCGCTATTAAGGGATTTATCCCATGGCATGGACATGGATTTATGAGTTCTCCTTGATTTCTCAAGTTAGTACGTAAAGAATGACAACAACTTTATAGTCACAGTAAGTGCTATCATCCCTCCGTCTACCAACAAGTAATTCCCTTCATCGAGTCCCCATAAGAGGCAAATATTAAGGAGGTGCACAACTCCCAACATCAAGATGAAGACAATTAACACATACACATAATGATGTATAACATAATAATCTCTATTTCATCTTAATCATATGCTAGGGTTTCTCCATCTCCCTAAGAACTAAAGATCTACTCAAACATGGAGGCAATCAACATCATGGCAAGTAATAGAAGCAATTGTAAATGAATAGTTTTGTATAAATCCATAATGAGTACGGAAATTACAACAAGATCTAGATGGGATGAAGATGGGATGGATGGAGATGATGGTGGTGAAGCAGTTGATGAGGATGAAGATCGATGCCTTGGCCTCCCAGATCTGCGTAGGGCGTAGATGGATCCCTCGGGCAAGTTCCCCCTCCAGATACCTTCTGGAGGCGAGGTTTCGACAATTTCTGGGTGTTCTGTATGTCGTCTCCCCGATCCAGTTGCATGGGGTGAAACTATTTGAGGAGGCGGAGGCGGCGCCAACTATACGACCAGAACTATACGGCCAGAAAATTTATTCCCGCCGTATAGTTGGTTGTTGAACCGTCTGTATGCCTCGATCGCTTCGGGTTTTCTTATGGTATTATTGATATTTCCCAAATACGCAATTTACATTGTTTTGACTCCTTTTCTCCCCAATACAACTGCTCCAAGAATTGTGTCCATTGTATCCATCATCTGTCTTGATCCTGGTGAAAATAGACATAAAATGTGCGTGCGAATGCCGTAAAATACCAAGATCCTATATCTATAATGCAAAATAATAATATAAAACATGATGCAAATATGCACTCATCAACCTCCCCAAGCTTAGACTCTTGCTCGTCCCGAGCAAGCTTAGCTTAATGGATGTGATCCTCATATTCATGAAGCTGAGTCGATAAAATAAATGAGGCAGTTGCAACATGTGTTTATCATATATGATATATAGGAATAAATTCATGAATAGTACCTTACTAGAACCATCTGAATAGTATTAGAAGGCTTCCACACCTTAGTGATTAACAGATCACAAAAGATGAATTTCAACATGATGTAAAAGTATCTGGTTCAACCGAATGAGTTAGGGAGGTAGTCCCAAGTATTTTTTGGATTAACATATTCACTTGGGATTTAAAATCTCAAACGCTTCTTTGTCATACTACAATATAGTGGTGTATGTCTATTTGCTCTTTGCACATTCGCTCTTTTTCTTCTTTCTTTTCTTCTCTTTTGTATATATGCTCACACTTTTTCTTAAGTGTTGTGCAAAGGAGCTAGCCATACATTCCACTTCATGTAGGAATTCAAAGTTTAACGGTACCAAATTCCAATTGTATATGAAGCATCTTTATGACTTGAAGATTCTACCTCGACTTGTTCTCACTCTATTTCGATAGCACTTTTAATTTCTTTTTATTCAAGGTTTCTTTCAGAACTCGACTAATCAAATTATTTTTACTTTTGTAAATCAAACCCTGAACTTACAACATGTCGATTTAAATTATCTTTACATGATCTATTAATACCAATGGTGTGGAAGACTCCTATTGTTATCATCAAGTGCAAGTAAAATTATATTCAAGCCATTCATATATCCAATAAGACAAAAACAAACTCAGTAATGCTCCATATATAATAATAAACTCAGAATTTCACAAATGGGATCAACTACTCCTTAAGGGAATTCAATTGATTGTAAACTTTATTTCTAAACTCGAAGTAATGCAAGACTAAAATATAATATAAAACTTATAAGATAGATTACAAGGTCTTAAAGATCTCCGCAAGCTTGGAATCAAGCCAGGTGGGATCAAATAACTCCTTGTTTGTACCTATTCCTCCTCCTGGGTAGGAAGAGTTTTGCCTTCTTCCTCTATGTCACAAACTTTAGCCATGCTTGCGAGGCGAATGCTGAGCTCGGCCATGTCGTATGAAAGCTTTAAAATTTTCTTCTGAAGAAATTTCTTTTCCTCTGTCAACTCAAAAATAGTTTTAATCAAGAAACCAACTCTACCATCGATGTCATTGACCTTTTTCTCAAGGTCTTTGCTCATCATCTAGTAGGAGTAAATCCCTTCTCCAATTGTTTGAACACATGCTTTCGAAGCTTTTTCCAACTCATAGATCTTATCATGAATCTCATCTTGCCGCACCTTCTTAGGCTTAAGAGGCAACGAACCCAGAGGAGGTTTATAATATGATCCTATGTTATGACGATAGGGATTAGGGAGATACTCATCCTTGCTACCCCGCCCCGCTTGCCTCATCATCTCCATCCTTTGTGGGAACATGTCCTCCCAATTTGGGAGAGGCTTGATCTCTGGGCTGGATGATGACGATGATCCTTTAGGTTCTACTTCTTCGATCCTTTTCACGGGATTCTCTTCTCTCCTCCTCTAGATCTTGTTGACATGGAAGGGTTGCATGGCTTCGCTGCACGGATATTGTTAGAAGGGGCTTGTATAGGGATGGCGAGGATTTTCGAGGCTAGAGGCTGTAGCTCTGCGGAAACTTAATGAAAAAGATTAGATGTGATCAGCTTTAAAAGGGGAGGTCGAAAACCCTAGCCGCCGTTCATAACGAGCAACTATACAGGCGTTGCCCGTATAGATCCTGCCGTATAGTTATGAACCGACTATAGAATTCCTTCTACGGTGGAACCAACTATACTGCTGGAACTATAAGGGAAGAAAATTTTATTACTGCCGTATAGTTGGTCGTTAAACCTTTAGTACTTCTAATTTTTTTGGAGATGGGTCGATAACTATACAACGACAACTATATGGCCCGAATTTTTATTCCCGCTGTATAGTTGGTCGTTAAACTATCAGTATCCTAGAAAAGAATTTTGATGAAGGTATTGATATCTATAATTCATTGCCATCTCTTGTCTCCTACCTATATTACCTCTTCTTTGGGAAGCATCATAGTGTTCTACATACCTGTGTGTGTCCTTGAGCAAGGTGGGCCAATAGAATCCGGATTGAAGTACCTTCGCTGCAGTTCGCTTACCTGCATGATGTCCTCCATACGGTATGTCGTGATAAGCTTGCAAAATTGCATTCATTTCATGGTTAGGAACACACTTCCGAATCATTCCATTAGGTCCATGATGATATAGATACGGATCATCCCAAAAGTAATATTTAAGATTATTAAAGAATTTCATCCTTTGATTTCTTGTCATATTAGGAGGTATAAATTTTATTGCGAGGTAGTTAGCATAATCCGCAAACCAAGAATCCACAATTTCAATGTTTGCTAAATATTCTCCTGGAACTCATTTATAGGTACGGGTTTAGTAATTATTCCCTCCATCTTAGAGAGATGATCTGCTATCGGATTATCCTTACCCCTCCTATCTACTATTTGCAAATCATATTCCTATAGTAATAAGACCCACCTAATCAACCTGGGCTTCACATCCTTTTTAATAAGGAGGTGATGCAAAGCTTGGTGATCCGTATGAACTATTACCTTAGAATTAATGATGTAAGATCTAAATTTGTCACAAGCAAAAATGATAGCAAGGAACTCTTTTTCTACAGTAGCATAATTTTTCTGAATCTTATTAAGAGTCCTACTAGCGTAATAAATAACATTTAAATTCTTCCCGTCTCGCTGACCTAACACAGCCCCTAAAGCATAGTCACTAGCATCACACATGATTTCGAAAGATTCATCCCATTTTGGAGATTACATGATGGGTGATGTAAGTAATTTTTTTTAAGGGTCTCAAAATCTACAATATAGTCATGATGTAAGTAGAATGGAGTTTCTTTCTCAAGAAGGTTGGTGAGAGGCATAGCTATTTTAGCAAAATCTTTTATAAAACGCTTATAAAACCTGCATGTCCCAGAAACATTTTTAATTTTTTTATGTCCTGAGGTATTGGGAGATTTTATATAGCATCTATATTAGTTTGGTCTATTTCTATACCTTTCTCTGTAACCTTTTGCCCGAAAACATTACCTTGTCTTTCCATGAAACGACATCGTTCCCAATTCAAAACTAAATTTGATCGCCTGCATCTCTGCAAAACTTTGGTTAAATTGTAGAGGCAATTATCAAATGTTGTTCCACAAACAACAAAGTCATTCGTTAGAACTTCCATGGTTTTCTCAACAAGATCATCAAAGATTTTTAAAACAAATTCTTGAAAAGTCGCAGCTGCGTTACATAAGCCAAACAGAATTAATCTATAAGCATATGTGCCATAAGGGAAAGTGAAGGTTGTTTTCTCTTGATCTTCCGATTGTATAGCAATTTGAGAATATCCAGAATAACCATCAAGAAAAAAATAAGAATTGTTACTAAGTATTTCTAGAATTTTATCCATAAATGGTATAGGTATGTGATTTTTCAGTGTCTCACGGTTTAATTTCCTAAATCAATTGATACGTCCAAAACATATCTACTTTCCCGAACACTTTTGCTATTGTTTCTCCTCTAAACTTGTGTGATTTGGATACAACTAACACGGACTGACGCTGTTTTCAGCAAAATTACCTTGGTGTCTAGTTTTTGTGCAGAAAATCAACTATCAGGAAAAATCCCGGAAAATATGCCAAAAATCCTATTTCACCAGAAGACTCAAGGAGCCAGAAGACGAGACAGAGGAGGGCCACGAGGGGCCCACACCACCTGGTCATGCAGGCCAGCCCAGGCCGCACCTGGGGGTGGTGTGGCTGCCTCGGTCAGCCCCTCGGCCTCTCTCTTTGCCTATAAGATGCCTCCTGACCTAAAAACCCAAGGGGGGTCGATGTTTTTCCAGATAGAGTTCCGCTACGCCGCCACCACCAGATTCCGCGATTTCGAACTAGAAACTTCATTCTAGCACCCTGCCGGGACGGGGAATTGGAGGAGATCATCACCGTCATCATCACCATCGCTTCTCCATCAACCATCCATGATTCCGCATCCATGAGTGAGTAATCCCCCGCTGTAGGCTATGGGGATGGTAGGGATTGGATGAGATTGTTCATGTAATGGATTGTTAGGGCATGGTGCCTAGTATCTATTATTAGTGCTTTTTGACTTTGTTGCAACTTGTTATACTTAATGCTTGTCACTAGGGCCCGAGTGCTATGATTTCAGATCTGAACATGTTATTGATTCATGATGATAGTATTGTTTGTGATCTTACCTGCAAGTTGTATACACATATTGTTGTCCGGAACCAAAGGCCCTAAAGTGACAATAATCGGGATAACCGGAGGGAATGGCTTTGATGTGAGGATCACATGTGTTCACGGAGTGTTAATGCTTTGCTCCGGTGCTCTATTAAAAGGAGCACCTTAATTGCCAGTAGTTCCCTTGAGGCCCCGCTGCAAACGGGCTGGCAGGACAAAAGATGTTGTGCAAGTTCTCATTACGAGCACGTATGACTATATATGGAACACATGCCTAGGATTATTTAGTACTTGGATGCTTTACTTTATTTATCTGCAAATTCCCTATGTCTTGATTGCTATATGAATTGTCTTGTCCATGCAACGCCCGTCCATCCATCCCTATGCCTACCGCGCTTTAATCCTACTGTTTACTGCAATTGTTACTACTGTCTTTACTTTTACTACTGCTATTACTTTGCTATTGCTACTACAAAATTGTTGCTACTCATAAACTGATGTGAGCAAGATTGTTTCCAGGTGCAGCTGAATTGACAACTCAGTTGTTAAGGCTTATAAATATTCTTTGGCTCCCCTTGTGTCGAATCGATAAATTGGGTTTCACTTCCCTTGAAAATACTGCGATATGCCCCCTATACTTGTGGGTCATCAAGACTATTTTCTGGCGCCGTTGCCGGGGAGCATAGCTCTATTTATCAAGTTCACTTGGAATCACTATTGTTCGCTGCCATCCTTCATCATGGGTAAGTCTCGTGATGGAAAGGTTCCTATATTACCATCCACTACAAGGAGAGGTACGGTTCTGAACACCTCTGTTGCTCTTGATTCACCATCTGTGATGAGTAAGCTCCTTACACCACCACATACACATGCTACACATGTCGCTACTACTGATGAATTTGAAACTTCTGATACTTATGATGCTGCTTCTACTGTGCTTGATAAAAGTGGTTCATTAGGTCCTTTCCTAGATGCTACGATTGCTAGAACTATAGCTGGAAACACTGAAACTCCTAATGAAGACACTACTACACCTGTCAGTTCACCTGAGTCTATAGAGAGCTATGATATTGAAGACGGATATATAGAAATGAATGATGAATTTATTAAAGAATGTCAAAATACTCACGGTAAAAGTGCTATTAAGAGTCTCCTTGAGAGGCGTACTATAAAACCCAAATTATCTCCTAATGATAAGTTTGCTACATCTCCCATAAACATTAAAGATAAAGATTATGATTTCTCTCTTGATTTAGCTTACATAACTATTGTGGAGAAAGAACCTTTTTATGGGACTAAGAATGAAAGTGTTGTAGCACATATGACTGAGCTTTCTACCATGAGTGGCCTATTTTCTGATGATATTAAGATGCGCACCTAATTTGTTGCTAAATTTTTCCCTTTTTCACTGAAAGGAGAAGCTAAGGCTTGGTTTAATAATTTACCTCCTGGATCTATTGATAGTCCTGATTACTTGATTAGTACCTTCCTTCAGAAATATTTCTCTCCTAGTGCTAGACATGCTATTTTGTAGGAACTTTTTGATTTTAAACAGGGAGAAAAAGAGATATTGCCTGAATCATGGGCAAGGTTTTGTGCTTTGATTCATGCACAGGATGGATGTCCATTACCTAAAAATGAGCTCCTTGATATATATTATAATGGACTAACTGAAGAATCTAGGACATACCTAGATAGTTGTGTTGATTGTGTTTTCATGAATAGAACTCCCAAGGAAGCTGAGGAATTAATGGCTAAAATAAGCAAGAATTATGATGACTGGACTTCATCTGAGCCAACTACACCTAAGACAACTACACCTGAGTTAACTGTACCTGAGCCAACACCAACACCAAATAAGAGATGAGTGATTGGACTAAATGATGAAGTGATGAAGGAAGCTAAGAAATGTCTTAAGAAGAAGGGTATTAAATCTAAAGATGTGAAGAATTTACCTCCTATAGAAGAATTATGTAAGCCAATCTCCCACTCATCCACTATTGAGGTACACTCTCTCCAACATTTTGATGAAGGTGATATTCCTTATTCTAAACCTCATGATCAATGCTTGGAGGAATTTGATATTTTTATTGTTAAGCAAGATAATTTTAATAAAAGAGTGCAAAATCATTTAATGGAAAACTCTAGAGCTATTATTGAGTTGAATGATATTGTGGAAAGAACCTCTAATGATGTTAAAATGCTTGTTAAACATTTCCAAATGGTTCAAACTCAAATTGATCAGCTTATCAAAGTACAAAAAGATTTGCTAGTTAATGCTTCTAAGGAAAAACAAGCTTATGAAATTAGAACTAGAAGTGGTGCTGCCACCCATGATCCTCTATATCCCGAGGGGCATCCTAAAAGAATTGAGCAGGATTCTCAACAAATTGAAAATAGTGGTACTTCTCCTAAGAAAAGGAAAAAGAAACATAAAACTATTATAGAGTCTTCTGAACCCGCTAAAGATCCTAATAGTATATCCGTCTCTGATGCCAAAACTGAAAGTGGTAATGAGGAAAATGATGCTCCTGAGAAAGAAAAAGTTGAAGAAGAACCTGAAAGACACACTAAGAATACTAAATACACTAAGGAAGATTTTTTTGCAAATAAACATGGTAGTGAGAGAGTGCCCTGGGTCCAAAAACCTATGCCTTTCCCTGATAAGAAACACAAGTCAAAGGAAGAAGAACACTATAATAAGTTTTGTGAGTGGATGAAACCTTTATGTTTGCAAATTCCTTTAACTGATGCTATTAAACTGCCTCCTTATTCAAAGTATATGAAGGATATTGTCTCTAATAAAAGGAAGATCCCTAATGAGGAAATTTCTACTTTGCTTGCTAATTATTCCTTTAATGGTAAGGTTCCAAAGAAACTTGGAGACCCAGGGATTCCAACTATTCCTTGTTCTATTAAAAATAACTATGTTAGAACTGCTTTGTGTGATTTAGGAGCAGGAGTTAGTGTTATGCCTTATTCTCTCTACAAGAGACTTCAATTGGAAAAATTAATATCAACTGATATATCTTTGCAAATGGCTGATAAATCTACTACTATTCCTATTGGTATATGTGAGGATGTTCCTGTTCAAGTGGCTCATAATTGCTTGATATTAACTGACTTTGTTGTGCTTGAAATGCCTGAAGACGATAATATGTCTATTATTCTTGGGAGACCTTTTCTTAATACTGCAGGAGCTGTTATTAATTGTAATCAAGGAAAGGTGACTTTTAATGTTAATGACAAGGAGCATACTGTCTATTTCCCCAAGAAGGTTGATAGGACTTATGGCTTAAATTCAATTGAACATGTTGAGGGCATCCAAGTTGGAGAAATATATTGTCCCATACCACGAGAAAAATATGAAACTATTATGATTGGGACCATTGCTATCAAGGTTGAGGTAACATAATCATTTAGTGGAATACAAAGTTTTGTTTCATATAGTTTTTTTTGGTAACAAGACCTGATCAACCTTGTTAACAAAGGGATTTTAATGAACAAAACAATGTTTTCACCATGATTATCTTTGCTTACTTTTATTTTATCCATTTTAGTTTTTGCTTTCACTTAGTTTAATTTTCTATTGCTAGTTGCTTGCATATTAGAGTGTCTTAGAACTTCTAAAGTTTTAGTTTTGTTTTGTTATTGCATCATTCTAGAATTATCTTTCTGCCGGAAAATTATTCATCAATACCTGAAAATTCCTAAAAAATAAAGTGTCTCGAAAAATTCCAGAAAATTCATATTAAATTTTTACGTGAAAAAGGGGCAGAGAAGTGCCTGGAGAGTACCAGAGGGGCCCACCAGGCAGGCACACCACCTGGTGGCGCGGCCACACCAGGGGCATGCCTGGCCATGGTGTGGGCCACCCCTGGCCCTCCACTCACTCTCTCACTTGCCACTTCTTTCTCTCCCCCGAGAAAACATCAGTTCATTGCTCAAAATCGCGTTCTTGTTGTTCTTGCCCACGATTTTTCGATCTCTTTGCTCAGCCCATCTCTGCTGCTGAAATTTGGATCATTTGTTCTCCGGTATGTGACTCCTCTGCTTGTCCAAGTAGATTTGTGTTTAGTGAATTATATCTTAAGTATTTTTCTACTATAGGTGACAGGTTATGTGAGCTTGTAAGCTTGTTCAATGCTTAGAGAAATTGTTTTGATGCATGTTTAGGCCTCTTACAAGTCCCTATGAGTAGTTCCTTTCATTATCTATTCACTTTGCAATCACTTATATGATAGATGCTTAAATTTCAGAATAGAAGAGATGGATAACCACATTTTTGGAGAAATATTTGAGAGGAATACACCTAGGAGGGGAAGGCCTTCGAGATCAGCTTCTCAATTTAGGCCATCATATAATGAAGATCTTATTTCACCACGCTTTGGCAATGAAGGAGATGAGGGAAATGCTCACCCATCTACCTTCCCTTGTTTTACCTTTTTGCAAGCTACAGGGATCCTTGATGACTTCTTACTACTGGTTCAGAGGGTTCATCTGACCACTTACATGGAAGATGAGAGTGAGCAATATGCCGTGCTCACCAAAACTTTCGTTAAAAGTTTCGTTTTCACCAACACCCCTTATCGATCAACTGTTTCATTCAAAATTTATAATATGCCTATTACCATGCCATTGGAAAGATTTTGCAGCATTATAGGCATAGGCATGACTGGGACAGTGAAGAAGATCCAAGGATGACCCACTGATTTGCTGTAGCTATACCGAAGTGTGACAAATGACGATGACCGCACAGCTCGGCGTGGGAAGATAAGGAACATTCAACTCCCAGCTATTAGATATTTTGCTTATTATCTTGCCACTAGCATTCTTGGTAGGGAGAACACTAGTTATATTTCTAACTATCATTTAGCTTTTCTTGCTGCTGCACTTAATAATGATACCAAGTATAATCTGGGTTCTCTCATTGCCCATCGCTTAGCTGCTAGAGGACCCATTTATGGGGGTATTATTGCCTCACGCATGGTTGCTGCCTTAGAACTTTCTGTTGATCCTAATGACACTGTGTTGACACCACAAAGTCTTGATCTTGCTGTTATGAAAACACATCATTTTGTTACTACTGACTCTAGTACCGAGGATTTAGTTTATAGGATGTTGTTTACTGACGGAGACGAGAGGAAAATTCCTTTGCCACAGTCCACTTTGTTCAGTATTTGTAGGATGCCATGGTCGTGTTCCAAGGAGGAGGTGGATGAGCAGCTCTGCTTGCTTGGTTTCCACGGGCAGCACCAGGGGGAGGTGCCCTCTTACGACTACTCTACGCACTACGTTGGGGCGTCCTCGAGTTCATATCAGGATGAAGGCACTTCCTTGCCCTATTATGGAGGCGCTCCTTCCTGGCTAGCTTGGGATTGATACCCACTTAGGCCAAAAGCCTAAGCTTGGGGGGGGGGGGGGGTACACCAACATCACACTCATCTACATATCATGTTCAGTCGGTACTTTGTATATCCATGTTTCGTTTTGTTTTTAGTTTTCGTTCTTTCTTTATTTCTGCTTTTCAAAACACAAAAGACCAAAAATATTTTTATTTCTCTTTGCTTGCTTCTTTTCCTTTTTTTCTTGGTTTGCCTCTTTTTTTAGCTTTGTCTTAATTATTCGAAAAACCCAAAAAGATTTTGCTTTGCTTGTTCTTCCTTTTTGTTCTTGCCTTTAAAAATCAAAAACACCAAAAATATTTTCTGTTCTTCTTTGGTTTTGTGAAGTTCATTGCAGGGTTCAGCAGTCCTCAGTGGAGTTTGGTTTCATGTTATTATTCAAGCCACACAAGTGAAGGGCAATAATAAAGATTAATGACAACTTGAGGTGTGGTAAGAGGCTGGTAACGAACTCTATTTGTTTTCATTTTTGTACATATACTCATCATTATGGGCATGCTTAGTCTATTCATGTAAGGTGTATGTTATTTATGGATGCTTAGTAGTTCTTGCTTTCTTATGATTAGCTCCAGCTTGCTAATAGTTTGTAGCATGTCATATGAATGTTTGCTTGCATTGTTCTATTCATAACTTGGTATGACACTTTGGTATCCTCCTCTGAATGTTTCACTTGAATTGACTTGGCACATGCTCAAGCATGCATAAGACTGAAACAATCAGTTAAGCCTCAATGAATTATTTTGCCTCGGGATCCTTGAATCACTTTCATGCCATAATTAGTCCTGTTTTGTTGCAAGCATGATTATGACAGTTATTTCTCTCTCGTTTGTCGCTCCCTTTCTATTGCTGGCCTTCACTTGCACTGAGTATGAGCTCTACTCGTGTTTCCAACTCCCCAAAACCAATATTGCCAAAAGTGTCCACCATACCTACCTATTAGCATCATTTGCTATTCCGTGCATATTTCAGTATGCCTTGTTTTCTTCCGAATAAAATGTTTGCTTGTTATGAGAAAGTTAGTTAGTAAAGCTCTCACGAACTTGATGGCACACTTTATTTCTTGCACTTAATAAACCTGAACTATTGTGACTGTCCATGAAAGTTATATGCTTGCAAATTATAGGTTGGAGATTAGCAGAACCGTGCTATCACGGGGAACGCTTTCAACACCTATAAATATATACCCAGTTGATATCATGCTGTTTTGTTTACGGATGTCGTCGGTGTGAAATAAAAGGGGAGCTTGTAAGTCTATGGAGTTATGTATGTGTGTTAGAGAAACGCCTGGGCCGCTGGTCTAATCCATGCCTAATCATGGTGGAAACCTGCAGCGTAACCATAATGAGCAATCTATGAAGCATTCTTCTTATAAAAAAGAGAGATAGAGATTGAGAAAAAGAAAAAAAAATATGAGAAAAGAGGAAAGAGAGAAAAAAACACCATTTTCCCATGGTAAATAAGAAGATTGCTGAGATGCTCATTGTCTGCTTGCCTTGTCATTTTGATATGGGGATTCTTACAGATCATCGGCAAGGGTACCCCGTTGGAAGTTCTCTATGATACGCATGTATTTACTATGACAAGAACTTACCGGTAACTAAAGTTGAGTAGCATGAGGAGCGGCCCTCGTACTCAAGGGACATGAGATTTCTAGTTTATGGTCTGTCAAGCATATAACTCGCATTGGACCTCACTTTCACCTTAACCATTTAAAGATGCTTATGATAGGGGCAATGAGAGCTCAAAGCTAATGAGTACCATACTTTCAGCATTTGGAAGCATTTCAAACTTTTCAAAACCTTTTCACTTCCTTGTTGATTCACCACTTATTCTATGAGCACTTTCTTGAGAGCATAGTTGTCATTCTTAGTGTAATGTGCTTGTCTCAAAACTTGGTTAATTGTGTCATGACTTTGATGCTTGTATCTTTGATATCTTTACTCCTAGTCTTCACTTGAATTTTAGAGGTGCCTTGGCATTTATGTTTGCTCTACAATCAAAGGCAAGAGAGATACCACTCTATCATACCTTTTTATGAGCATTGCAATGTTGCTTATGTTTATGTTTTATACTACTTACTATTTTTGAGTTGGAATCTCTTCATAGTTTGCAATGACCATTAAGTAAACTTATTTGCATACTCTTTATTATGAATTGCTTAAGTAGTTGATCATATGCTGAGAATATATACATCTTATGAAGCAAATGTGTTCGTGAAAGCTCTTTTATCGCACTCAATTTTCAACTGAATTGCTTGAGGACAAGAAATAAGCTAAGTTTGGGGGGAGTTGATACGTCCAAAACGTATCTACTTTCCCGAACACTTTTGCTATTGTTTCTCCTCTAAACTTGTGTGATTTGGATACAACTAACACGGACTGACATTGTTTTTAGCAGAATTACCTTGGTGTCTAGTTTTTGTACAGAAAATCAACTATCAGGAAAAATCCTGGAAAATATGCCAAAAATCCTATTTCACTAGAAGACTCACGGAGCCAGAAGACGAGACGGAGGAGGGCCACGAGGGGCCCACACCACCTGGCCGCGCAGGCCAGCCCAGGCCGCGCCTGGGGTGGTGTGACCGCCTCGGTCAGCCCCTCGGCCTCCCTCTTAGCTTATAAGATGCCTCCTGACCTAAAAACCCAGGGGGTTCGAGATTTTTCCAGATAGAGTTCCGCTACACCGCCACCACCAGATTTCACGATTCAGAACTAGAAACTCCGTTCTGGCACCCTACCAGGATGAGGAATTGGATGAGATCATCACCGTCATCATCACCATCGCTTATCCATCAACCATCCATGATTCCCCCCATCCATGAGTGAGTAATCCCCCGTTTTAGAATATGGGGATGGTAGGGATTGGATGAGATCGTTCATGTAATGACATCAGATTGTTAGGGCATGGTGCCTAGTATCTATTATTAGTGCTTTTTAACTTTGTTGCAACTTGTTATGCTTAATGCTTGTCACTAGGGCCCGAGTGCCATGATTTCAGATATGAACATGTTATTGATTCATGATGATAGTATTGTTTGTGATCTTACCTGCAAGTTGTATACACATATTGTTGTCCGGAACCAAAGACCCCGAAGTGACAATAATCGGGATAACCGGAGGGAATGGCTGTAGCATCCCATCTGTCTAACATCTGTAATGCTACATGGTCTAATAATAAAATGCTACTTCCTACATATAATTGTTGCATCATAATTATATCATGCTCATGTCATCATGCCACATTGCATTTGAGCATCATATAAAACCCTTTTTCATTTGGTTCTTATCTCATATGCACTATTAATTGTATTTGCATCTTGATATATTGTATTTGGTTCTTGATAATGCTTGATGCCCAAGTTGATTTGGGGGCATATCTTTTATTTAAATCCACCACCTTTATTTATCACCACCCCATAATTCCACCATCCAACTATATGTGAGCTTTGCATTTTATTTGGGTTACCTCTAGCTCATGTGGGTTGGGATGGATCCACTTCTAATTCCACATGCTCCCATATATGCCTCATATTGTTTTCACATTGTTGATATGTGGAGAGCCACATGGCCACCTTTTCATGCATGTGGTTAGTTTCACTTGCTCTAGCTTCCATATGGATCTATCAATATATGCCCATGTATGAGGGCGTATTTTGGCCATAAATAATCTAGTGAGAAAATACACACTATATTGGTCATACGACTTCATCCATGTGCATATGCTAATTAATTCATATTGGTCAAGCAAACTTCTCCTTTGTATGGGTTTATTCAACATCTTGAATGCATGTATGAATATATGTCCATGTGTGCAATAGTTGTTTTCACAACTAGAAGTATTGGTCCTATATCACATGTGCATGGCCCATGCAAGCTTCCTCTCTCTCCTTTTTCTACCTATTTGATTTTGCTTTGGGTTTTGGAAGAGTTTTGAGTAGTTTGTTTTCAAACTAGTAAAATAACTAAAAGAGGAATACACCTACCCTAGCTCTACATCATGTCCTACTACATTCAATATTAGTCTCTAATCATATGTGATATCAATGCCACTAGTGACCTTTCTTCTATTCAAATTCTTTTGCACTTGGTTGCTTGTTTAAATTTTGATCAAATTCTATATCTACACTCCATCTACCAAGTTTCCTAGCTAATCTAGCTATCTAAATAAAGACTCCATCTCTAATATTTAATTATTCTTTCTTGTCTCTTGATCTCTGCCTAAGTCTTTGACACTAAATCCGTCTAAAGTTTTGTCTAAAACTAGTCTCATCTAGTCTAGTTTAGACTAGATAAAAACTCCAATCCCCTTCTCCTGTTCTTCTGCAGGCGTCCTGCAACATGGCTCGGCAGCAGCCTGAACCTGGACCCGTGCCAAGCCCGGTCTCAGCTGTTGCACTCACGCGCCTCTCCTTCTCATTCTCTCGGTTGAACCGAACCAGCTGGAGGTGGCTTGGCCGGGTCCTGTTTGTCTTCCTGGACGCAGCACGTGAGCAAGCGGCCAGCCGAGCGCCTGCCTCCTCTCTTCCTTCACCTCTGCATAAAGCAGCAGCCGGAGGGCAACCCATCTCCATCCTTCCAACCACTCCCAGATCAAGATCTGGGAGGGCATCTTCCCCTGTCCAAGCAACAACGCTCTTGGCCTCTTCACCTAGACCCCTTCTACTTCCTCCTTCTGCTGCCTTCCGCCGAGAGCGCCGCACCACCGTGTCCAGGAGAAAGCTGTAACGCTGGGAAGCCGGTCCGTGCCGCTGCCCTTGCGCGGCCAGGAGCTCGCCCACACCGGCCACCTCGACTCGCCGCCAACATGACATGAACATCCTCGTTGACATCCTTGTCTACAAGGCTCTCGGTGAGCACCTCCGTCTCACCATCTAGTCACCTTCCTGTAAGCTCCCTGTACGCGCCTTAGAAGCTGACGCACGCTTGCGCTGTTCCGCGACAACCGCCGCTAGCCTCCGCTGCTGCACTCGCCGGCGGCGACCGTGAACTTGTCCGATAGCCTCCCCGAGCCACAACGCATCATCCAAGCCTCGCCTTCGTCAAGGTCGTCCGGTGCCACCGCGTCGAGGCATGGCGTTGCTACTCCGTCACGTCTGCTGACAGCACACGCATGCGCACAAACCCATGTACATGTAAACGCCGCACACGATCTGCAGCAGGCCACCGCACACCAGACGCGCAGCAGCGCCGTCGACCCTCTGTTCCCACCTTTTTCCTGGCCTCCTTAGCTCGCCTCCGGCTCCACTCTTTGGATTAAGTCGAAGACGACACACCTATCTCACCATAGCACAAAACGGCATCCGAATCCGTCGAGAAACGGGACCGTGATCTTCTAACGAAGTTGGTTTTATCTCAATGTAATCAACACGTCTGTCCGTCAGTCTCGCACGCACTGCAGTGCCTCTGTTCCTCGCGATACAGCCGACGCCTCCGGCCTCCTTCGACGCTGAACCTCATGCTCCTGGAAAGAAGGATCCACCAGCTTTCTAACGCCGCAAACCCCTCTCGAATCCGTGGCCTATAGCGTTCGTTAGCATCCAAAGAAAACAGCCCGATCTCAGCCCTTTTTCTAAAAACTTCCCGTTAGTTTTAACCGTTTAGACACCCTTTGTTCATCATGTTTTGACTGACGTTACTGGCTGCTCGTGTAGATCATGTTTTAACAGCCCGATCTCAGCCCTTTAACCGTTTAGACACCCCCACCGAAACACCAAACACGGTTCTTGTAGATCTTGGTTTTCTCTGTAACTTTGCCTTTTGAGACGTCACGAAATTCCCAAAGGTTTTCTCTCCATCATCAATCGAAGATTACACGAGCTAGCTCGTGTTAGTGGATCGAATTTCAAATTCGTTGGTCTTTTTGCACAAAGCCCCCTGGCAGTTTCTGTCCGTCATGGACAGGCCCCTCGCGCCCTAGCCTCGCCCACGTGTCCCACGCCCACGGGCCACGTGCGCGTGTGGCCCCGCATCCGGCCGGGCCCGTCTGTCACTGGCTGCGGGTAAGCTCCCCGTGCGTGAGAAAAGCCGGACCAGTTCCCGCAGCGTCGGCTGCAGCTGAGTCATCATCGGCCCCACCCGTCAGCGTCTCGGGCTAGAATCTCCTGAGTGCAAAAAGTTTCTGTGATCTTTTCTAAATAATAAAAATAATCCAGAAAATGCAAATATGTTTTAAAATTCAGAAATTAACATCTTTATTTTGGTAATTCCAAATAATACAAATAATATATGTTTTTGAATTAGAAAAATGTGAGGAATTCAAATATGCCATCCAAAATAATGTTTGACTAATTTAAATTTTCGAAATTGTTTAATTGCAATAAAAATACCTTTTCTTAAATAATTAATAACTTTAATCCTATAACTACAATTTTGACAAATAATATGTCTAAATCGATCAGCGCGACGAGCCCGTTCTAACTATGCATTCCATGATATGAATTGAAGCATGTATCATATAAATATTAAATAATCAGAACTGTTTATGGTAATAAAACTTGACCAAATAATTAATAAAATGATTTATTCTTGTCCCCACACCTCACCCTTGCCATGCTACATTATTGCCATGTAAATTTTGCATCATTCATCATGGCATGCTTGGTTGCTTGTCGCATTTTATTTATATGCTTGTGCATTTTATTTATGTTGGCCCTTGTTTGTTTGGTTCTTCTTTCGAATAGACGCCGAGCAGGGGAAATATCAGGAATCCCAGGAGTACTACCCAGATCCATCCCTCGCTTCAACAAAGCTGCCAGGAAAGCACTACCACATGCTTGCATACATATAGTACCTATTGCTTCTATCTTATTCTTGCATCATGGAGTCGCGAATGCATTAAATTGAATTCCAAGTACTGCATAGCCTTTATTTTTAAACCCCACCGAGCTTGTTCCTCCATCCCATGAGCTATTACTACAGGAGTTGGTTGAGCCATGCGAGTCGTAGAACAACATGTGTAGGGTATGTGAGTGTATGATGCACAACGAGGTACCTAAACAACTTAACCTGAGTAGTAATGGGATAACTAATGAAAGAGGCACCGGTGGGCAATATCTGTCATTTGGTTTTTATGTCCACTTGTGTCCCGTAGGACCCCGAGTACTTGATTCATGTTCCTTGACTATTCGCACTATCCACATCCGGGAGGCCTTATGGACCCCCCCTGAGCCAGAGCTTGATTCATTTCTATTTCTTGGGGCCACAAAGTAGTTTGGGGCTTTATTACTATCCTGTACCTATGCCATGCTTTACTGCTTTATTTAAGATTGTGCGTGGAGCACCTGTACTGTTTAGGAATTGCGGAGTGTTTTCGCGGTATCGACAAGCCCATTCACACTTTCGGGTTCCCAGTCGTTTACAGCCATTGGCGCAAACCTTGGGTCCGTCTCGGAGTCGGCCAACTTCGTTGCGGGTAGCTTAATAGGGTGGCCCCCTGAAATATTTTATGAATCCTGTGATCGCTTTGTCGTGAATGCCTCGTTGGGTTTTGAGTTGGTTTTTCCGAGGTTGATCGAGTGTTTGTTGCTATTTGTGCACCCCTGCAGGGTAAATCTTTCTGAAAGCCGTGTCCGCGGTTATGGACGACTTGGAGCATAGTTTCTCGATCATAGACAAGTATAACTAAAGTACCGTCTTTAATTTGACTAAATATCTGACTAGTAAATAGTGCAATATTCATGGAATGATTAATAAAACTGCCAATGGATGGGTTGTTCGTCCGCTTTCTCGTTGGTAAGCGAGAAGGAGGATGGATCTGTTACTTTATACTGCTATCACTATTGTTTCTAATTAACGAATATCCGTCTATCATTGGTTAGGCGGATGGTTAGCGAGTATCTATAGACTTGTTAGATATTATCTTTTACTGCAATTGCGTCACCCCAGGTATATGTCCCCTTTAGAGGCATAAAGACTTGCTGAGTACCCCTAGGGTCTCACACGATAAATTGTTTGATTCAGATGAACAGGTGTATTCGCAAGATGGATACTGGATGGAGGAGACAGATGATGTTGGCAACGATCACTCGGTGTAGACATTCCGGGGATGGGGATCCGTGAGATCTATGGGCAGGATGTGCTTATTTATGTGGCATCTTATGCCGATTTGCTTCTTATCCGTACTCCAATCTTGTTTCCTGCTTCCGCTTGATACTCTGTTGATTGATGTATGAGGAGCTATCCTACACTATTATCTCTATCTAGGATATTTGGATCTTGCCGTATGGCGTTGCAATATTTCTATTTCTTTTAGATGGTATGGCTCTAAGAACTGTTGTAAGGTAGCTTGCATACATACTCACTTGTGTATGTATTTGATCTCTTCGCCTGTTGCCTACGCCGCTCGCTCTTGTCCCGATGTTCTTGGAAGTGGTTAGGGCAGCCGATGGGCCTACACGTGGGTGGCCCTGGGCCTCCGCTGTAAAACCCTTAACCACTTTTGGTTCATCCAGGCTTGAACTTAGAGCGTAGGGTCCGAGGTTGTTACAATTGGTATCAGAGCCATCCCGCCCTTCAGGGTCTCAGCCAAATGGTCGTTGCCAGTTTAGCAAATATTTTGGTAGTTATGTATACTAGGGAAAAACAAAACGCAAGAGTAGGACTGCTTCCATTTTTCTTCTTACCCACCCACCCACCCTTTTCTAGTAAGGAAGTGTAATGTTTTCAATCCTCTTCTAAAAATTCAAACTAGGATTCATGTGTTCTGGGTTCCGTAGTACCATAGGTTGTGTGAGTGTGTATGTGTGTAATTCCTTGTCTATCTGTTGCATCCAACTTGTTATCGCTATCTGCCTTTTGGTTATCAACTATTGGTACATTCCATACCGACAGGCTTTTGGTAAACCGACGCGATCTATCTGATTCGTTGTAAACCGACGCGATCTGTCTTACTCTTTGTTATCCGATGCTATCTTGTTTGGGGTGTTTGTTTTCCATAGTTGCTAATCTTTAGGTTCATCTTAAGAAGGAAGAGAGTGGTGATATGTGTTTTACTTATTCATTTTTGGAGTAATGATTTGAGTGCGAGATGGAGTCACGACCATACGACTACTTTTATCATTCGCTCTTGTATATTGAATTAGTAGAGTTACTAATCTTGATTTCGTTAAGTGGTTTTGCGCAGATAGTGGTATTTTAATGCAGAAAATTGCGGATTTTTTTCTTTGATAGCTTTGTGTACCACACTCCTTGTTCAGTCGTGTGTGATATGCTTACTATCTTCTAGGTGCTTTGAACTTTGTTGATATTTTAATATCATCTTAGTAATTTGTATCCTTTAATCTTGGTTAATTCCATTTTGGTACTATTGTGGATTATTATTATTCTCCATTATAGTACTGACTTGAGTTTTATATCAATCATAGGACAGCACCACCACGCCGCACTGAGGAGGACATACCACCTGAACTGGGGGCTGCGTTGGCAAGTATTGCTAATGCCTTGGGAACAATGCAGCAGAACCAGCAACGCTTTGAAGAAAGTGTCAGGATGAATGAGTTTCTTCTGCTACCTCCACCTCCCAAGCGAGGAGACATCAAGGGCTTTCTGAAGTTTAACCCGCGCCACTTTGAGGTGTCTGATCAGCCACTAGATGCTGATGATTGGCTTCGTGAGATGTCAAGGTTGCTGATGACTGCTGATGTTCCTGAGCAAGAATGGGTAAAATGTGCCACTCACCTTCTGAAGGGAGACGCAGCTCTATGGTGGGAGAATTACCTGAAGGCAAACCACTCTGGTTTTCAGCCTACTTGGGAGCAGTTCACTGGGGCTTTCAAAGAGCAATATCTGTCAGAAATTGTCATGGAAAGGATGAAGGAAGTGTTTCTCAACCTCAAGCAGGGCAATGACAATGTCAACACCTATATCAGAAACTTCATGAATCTTTCTCGGTATGGTGGCGATGAGATCTCTGATGACAAGAAGAAACAAAAGAGGTTCAGGCAAGGGATTAATGCATCTATCAAATATGCAATCACTCATGCAAGGCCGGGGTCTTTTCTGGAACTCCAACATACAACTCTATAGGAAGAAGCCAGTAGGCAAGTGTTCGAGGAGTCCAAGAAACACAGTCGTGACGCAACGAGCTCTTCAGCTATGACAGCTCCTTCTAAGCGCCGCGTGTGGGTTCCTAATACCGCACCGTCGCTCCCGGCTCCACCAAGACCTTCAAGCTACGCGACAAGGCCACCAAACTTCTTCACTGCTGCTCCTAGGGGCTACAACCACAACTACCCTGGAGCGCCTGGCGGAGTCCCTGGCTATGCTGCTCCACATCCACCTGGTGCTTGCTACACTTGTGGGAACACTGGGCATCAACACTGGAGTTGCCCCATGAACAACAAAGCTCTTCCCCCACCACCTCCAAGACCTACAGCAAGTTCTTCTATGGTTCGTGCACCTCCACCTCGGGCTCTCAACATCAACACCAAGCCCGGGTCCACTTTTGCTCGTGCCAACTATGTCAATGTCGCTCAAGCCGAGCATGCACCTGGAGTTGTGATGGGTATGCTTCCTGTTAACTCAGTCCCTGCATGAGTTCTATTTGATTCTGGTGCATCGCATTCTTTTGTCTCTACAAGTTTTGCTGATGAGAATGGGTTACCTATGGATCCTCTCCCTAAACATTTAATGGTTCTTTCGCCCGGAGCAACAATGGCATCTTCCAAAATCAGTCATGGCAATCAAATTCTAATTGGTGGTTCTTCGTTCCTGGCTTCCTTAAGTATTCTGGGCAATTTTGACATTGATGTTATCTTGGGCATGGATTGGTTAACAACAAATGCAGCTGTGATTGATTGTGCTGAACGCTCGGTTTCTCTGAAAATTCCTAAAGGCCATATAGTCTATTCTCCAAGTCTGACTCCTGCAATTCATCTTTTCCCTTTGGCGGCTCTGAATTATGATGCTATGGAGGCTATTCAGAGTGTTCCGGTGGTCTGTGAGTTCCCAGATGTTTTTCCCGAAGAGTTACCAGGTATGCCTCCTAACCGAGAGGTCGAGTTTGTGATTGAGCTTGAACCGGGAACCGCTCCTATCTCCAAGTGGCCTTATAAAATGGGTCCCGCTGAGTTGGCTGAACTCAAACGTCAGCTTGATGAAAAAGAGAAGTTGGGTTTCATTCAGCACAACACTTCTTCTTGGGGTAGCCCAACCATCTTTGTGAAGAAGCGAGACCGCACTAATCAACTTTGTGTTGACTACCGAGCTCTCAATGCAAAAACCATCAAGAATAAATATCCCCTTCCGCGGATTAATGATCTCTTCGATCAGCTAGCTGGAGCTGTGGTATTCTCTAAGCTTGACTTGAGAAGTGGATATAATCAAATCAAGATTCGCAAGGAAGATGTTCCCAAAACAGCTTTCACCACCCGCTATGGCCTATACGAGTACACAGTCATGTCCTTCGGTCGCACCAACGCACCTGCCACCTTCTCGAGGCTTATGAACTCGGTTTTCATGGAGTATCTTGATAAGTTCTTCGTGGTCTATCTGGATGACATTCTAGTCTATTCTAAGTCAAAGGAAGAACATGAAGAACACCTTCGGTGTGTCCTAAACAAGCTTCATGAGAATCGCCTGTATGCAAAGTTCTCCAAGTGTGAATTTTGGCTTCCCGAAGTCACCTATCTTGGTCACGTCATCTCTGCCAAGGGCATTGTCGTCAACCCAGAAACTGTGCGGACAATTGTTGAGTGGCTTCCACCCAAAAATGTCAAAGAAGTCCGGAGTTTCCTTGGTTTGGCTAGTTATTGCCGTCGCTTCGTTCAGAACTTCTCAAAGATTGCGAAGCCTCTTACCGATCTCCTCAAGAAAGGCAAGAAATACCTTTGGTCACCTGCATGTCAAGCTAGCTTTGAAACACTCAAAGAGAAGCTCACTTCCACACTAGTCTTGATTCCTCCAGATACATCAAAGACTTTCCAGATATTGTGTGACGCCTCGTTGCAAGGATTGGGTGCGGTCCTCATGCAAGAAAAGCAAGTCGTTGCTTATGCTTCCCGTCAGTTGAAAACTCATGAGCTCAACTACCCAACACATGACCTCGAACTCGCAGCAGTTGTCTTTGCTTTGAAAGTATGGAAGCACTACTTGCTTGGAAACCGTTGTGAGATCTTTTCTGATCACAAGAGTCTGAAGTATATCTTCACACAACCTGATCTCAACCTCGTCAGAGGAGGTGGATTGAAGCAATTAATGATTTTGATCTGACCATCAACTACACTCCTGGCAAAGCTAATGGTCATGGCCGATGCTCTCAGCTGAAAACCTTATGTCAACAACCTCATGGTGGAAGAACAACAGCCTCTCTTGTGCGAGGAATTCCGCCAGCTCAACCTTGAAATTGTGGATCAAGGGTATCTTCTGAATCTTCTGGCAACCCCTCTCTTGGAATAAAAAGTTCGCTCCATTCAACTTGGTGATCCTTACATCAAAAAATCATCTCCAACATTCAGCTGCCAAAATATGAGTCCTTCCACGTCGATGACGAAGGAGCTCTATTCTTTGAACACCGGATGTTTGTTCCGAACTACCCGGGTTTGAGAGAGCAAGTTCTTAAGGAGGCGCATGATTCAGTTCTTTCTATGCACCCTGGCAGCACTAAGATGTACATGGACCTAAAAACACAATATTGGTGGCCTGGATTGAAACGATATTGTGCCAAGTATGTCTCGGAGTGTGACGTCTGCCGTAGAGTTAAAGCTGTCCATCAGAAACCTTCCGGTCTTCTACAGCCATTTAAGCCTCCAGAATGGAAATGGGAGAAAGTAGAGATGGACTTCATAACTGGTTTTCCAAGGTCGCAGAAAGGCAACAATGCAATCTTTGTTGTCATCGATAGGCTTTCTAAAGTGGCTCACTTCTTTCCCGTCAAGGAAACAATTTCTACAATTCAGCTGGCTGAGCTCTATATCAACATAATTATCTCTCTGTATGGGGTTCCTCTTGAGATCAGCTCAGACCGTGGAAGCATCTTCACTTCCAAGTTCTGGGGAAGTTTCCAAAATGCTTTGGGAACAAAGTTGAACTTCAGCACTGCCTATCACCCTCAGTCGCAAGAACAAGTTGAAAGGATCAATCAGATTCTAGAAGATATGCTCCGTGCTTGCGTCATCTCTTTCGGCATGCAGTGGGAAGAATGCCTTCCTTATGCTGAGTTCTCTTACAACAACAGCTTCCAGAAGAGTCTAAAGATGGCACCATTTGAGGTTCTCTATGGCCACAAATGCAGAACTCCGATTGGTTGGTCGGGCGCAGGTGAAAGAACATTATTTGACCCCGACATTGTAACTCAAGCAAAGGAGAAGGTTCACATCATTCTCAAAAACCTGAAGGTTGCTCAAAGTCGCCTGAAGAGCAACTATGATAGGAAGCACACGGACATGGAGTATGTCCCTGGTGATCTTGTTTACCTTCGTGTCACCCCCATGAGAGGCACGCACCGGTTTGGTATCAAAGGAAAGCTGGCTCCTAGATACATCGGTCCTTTCAAAGTTCGTGGAAGAAGAGGAGAAGTCGCTTATGCTCTTGAGCTCCCTGAAAAACTCAAGGTCCATGATGTTTTCCATATCTCTCAACTCAACAAGTGCTTCAAGGATCCCGGCAGGACTGTGGACCATGAGCTTATCAATCTCCAAGAAGACCTGTCTTATCAAGAACACCCCACAAAAATCCTAGAAGTCGCAGAAAGAAAGACTCGCAACAAGTCTATCAAGTTCTGCAAGGTGCAGTGGTCACACCATTCCATTGATGAAGCCACTTGGGAACGCGAGGATGAACTCTGTGCCAAGTATCCTACCCTCTTCGTGTCTTCTTCTTCTTCCTAGAATCTCTGGGCGAGAATGCTGTTTAGTGGGGGAGAGTTGTAGCATCCCATCTGTCTAACATCTGTAATGCTACATGGTCTAATAATAAAATGCTACTTCCTACATATAATTGTTGCATCATAATTATATCATGCTCATGTCATCATGCCACATTGCATTTGAGCATCATATAAAACCCTTTTTCATTTGGTTCTTATCTCATATGCACTATTAATTGTATTTGCATCTTGATATATTGTATTTGGTTCTTGATAATGCTTGATGCCCAAGTTGATTTGGGGGCATATCTTTTATTTAACTCCACCACCTTTCTTTGTCACCACCCCATAATTCCACCATCCAACTATATGTGAGCTTTGCATTTTATTTGGGTTACCTCTAGCTCATGTGGGTTGGGATGGATCCACTTCTAATTCCACATGCTCCCATATATGCCTCATGTTGTTTTCACATTTTTGATATGTGGAGAGCCACATGGCCACCTTTGCATGCATGTGGTTAGTTTCACTTGCTCTAGCTTCCATATGGATCTATCAATATATGCCCATGTATGAGGGCGTATTTTGGCCATAAATAATCTAGTGAGAAAATACACACTATATTGGTCATACGACTTCATCCATGTGCATATGCTAATTAATTCATATTGATCAAGCAAACTTCTCCTTTGTATGGGTTTATTCAACATCTTGAATGCATGTATGAATATATGTCCATGTGTGCAATAGTTGTTTTCACAACTAGAAGTATTGGTCCTATATCACATGTGCATGGCCCATGCAAGCTTCCTCTCTCTCCTTTTTCTACCTATTTGATTTTGCTTTGGGTTTTGGAAGAGTTTTGAGTAGTTTGTTTTCAAACTAGGAAAATAACTAAAAGAGGAATACACCTACCCTAGCTCTACATCATGTCCTACTACATGCAATATTAGTCTCTAATCACATGTGATATCAATGCCACTAGTGACCTTTCTTCTATTCAAATTCTTTTGCACTTGGTTGCTTGTTTAAATTTTGATCAAATTCTATATCTACACTCCATCTACCAAGTTTCCTAGCTAATCTAGCTATCTAAATAAAGACTCCATCTCTAATATTTAATTATTCTTTCTTGTCTCTTGATCTCTGCCTAAGTCTTTGACACTAAATCCGTCTAAAGTTTTGTCTAAAACTAGTCTCATCTAGTCTAGTTTAGACTAGATAAAAACTCCAATCCCCTCTTCCTGTACCAGACCAGTCGCTGCAACATGGCTCGGCAGCAGCCTGAACCTGCACCCGCGCCAAGCCCGGTCTCAGCTGTTGCACTCGCGCGCCTCTCCTTCTCATTCTCTCGGTTGAACCGAACCAGCTGGAGGTGGCCTGGCCGGGTCCTGTTTGTCTTCCTGGACATAGCACGTGAGCAAGCAGCCAGCCGAGCGTCGTCCTCCTCTCTTCCTTCACCTCTGCATAAAGCAGCAGCCGGAGGGCAACCCATCTCCATCCTTCCAACCACTCCCAGATCGAGATCTGTGTTGGGGGGATACCCCCGGGTAGGGTCACTCCGGGGTATAAAGGCCGAGTTAGCCGAGGATCGGCAAGCTCAAAGCGGATGCTGACCGGGCCACCTCAAGGCAGGCCAGATCACGGAGTAACCCGAACCAGGGGGGTCGCCTAACATTGTCTCAGGCGACTTAAGAAGTAAGTCGGAAGTGCTTGTCTAACTTAAATGCAGGAAAAGGTATAGCCGGATCTACTATGATCCAGGTCCCGTTTAGCTTTTGGGAGAAGGAAGGAATCTCTCTGGTCAAAAAGAAGGCCTGGTACACACTGCATGAGCGAAGTGAGCAAGGGCAGGACCACCGGGTCTTGGCCGACAAGGGTGACGACGCCCGTGTCGGCTGGCGCGGGCGCCGTAGAGGCTCACGTAGCTAAAGCATGTGTGACGCGAGGGAAAGTGCCCCGGTCGGGTTACCACTTTGAGAGGAGGCATATTCTTAGGAATATGCCTCCACGTATGCCCTAGGCTGAGACCAGGCCGCCTCTATATAAGGGGGGCTAGGGTTTCAGTAGAAGGGGGTTGGGTTTTCTTCTATACCGATTTGGCTAGGGTTCTAGGAGTGAACTGTAGGTGAGAGTAAGAGAACTCCTTCTTCCTCCTCTCGCCAACACAGCTCTAGGAGCAGTTGTAATCTTGAGAGGAAAGCAATACAATCTTCTGTGTGGAGAATCACTCCACTATCCCTCCCTGGATTCCCCTAGCGTGTATTAGTCCCCACCTTTAGCCTATCCATGGCATCTGCCGTGACACCACCACGACAGTTGGCGCCCACCGTGGGGCTAGCGGCGCTAGCAGGGGTGAAGATCCGGACGGGAAACCTCATCGCACCGTAACGATCGCCTCCGGGCTTGTTCAGCGCTTTTGGAGCACTTGGACTTTGTCACGATAACGCTGCTGCTTCAAGACGCCCACTTCCATAGAACGGCCTCTTCGTCAAGTTGGGTGCACACGGGGTCTACGTTGCTGTGGACATATCATGCGTTCATCCGCAGCGCGTCGTCGAGGCAGGGGAACCACCCCTTAGCGTGGTTCACGGGGCGCGTATCACTCGCTCCCCGGACCGAGCTGAAGTGATGATGACTGCGCCAGGGGCAGGCGTAAGCAAGGATCAAGCACTGGACCCGGAGGTAACACCTAAGGCACCGATGAAAGGTAGAGGACCCCCACTAGAGAGGCCTGAGAATGTACTGAGAGAAGCTATGGATAGCTTGGCAAACCCGGTAGCAGCAGTGGTAGATCCAGCTCAGGCACATGCCGAGCTAGAGGAAACTAGGCAAAAGATACTAAAAGGCGCAAAGAAAATAGCCGCGGCTCAGCAGTCGTTGAACATGACACTGCGTGAGTATGCAAAAGCAAACAAAGTTGATACGGTAAAGGTAAAAGGGAGAAATATCATGAGCGAGATGAACAGAGAAGGTGATGATGGAGCCGAGGGATCGGAAAACTATTTGTTTGTGGGGTTGCCAAAGTATAGTACCCCGGCGAAGAACCTCAGAGTAGCGGATGCGGCTGCATCCGAGTTAGAGGGTCTGACAGGTGAGGCCTGTCAAAGACAGCAAGATAGGGTTAACGAGTTAGTTCGGATCGCGAACAGACAGAACAAAGTGCTACTCAGAGCTAACCCGGAGAGAGCTGGAGCTTCCAAAATCGTCCATTCGGCGATGGGTAACCCGGAGAAATCCGCTGGAGCCGCATCATCACCTCATGGTGGTCCAAGGAGAGAAGAGGTAGTAACCTCGGCCAGATGGAACAAACAGATCGTCCCGTACGACCCGACGCGTGCAGGAAAAGAAAAAGAAACGCGGAAAAATGATGATCGACAAAGTGTGAGCCGAGGTGAAGCTGGCCAAAGTAAACACGACCAAGGCAATGCCAGTCAAGGGAACGTTGTCAATGGCAATGCCGGACAGCGAAACTCGGCAGGAGCAGGACAACCACAACAGCGGAATATACCAAGGAAAGAGCAAAGCGCCGGCCGAGGTATGCAACAGAAAGGTGAGCCCCAAGTGCAAAACCTATACAATGACGGTGATTCGGAGATGGTGAACGCGGGGTACCCGAGACCGGACTATCATGTGATAGGGTCAAGATTGGGAAGCAGGGATTTAATGCCGGATGACGCCAGGTTGAAACTGGATCGCCTGTATAGGTCGGAACAGATCGAATGTCAAGGTCCCCCGGGTCCAGCGTGCTTTGGACCCCAGATCATGAAGGAGCCATCGGTACCCAACTTCCAGCTGTCCAGAGGCACGACGACATATGACGGCAGTACCAAGCCAGAGGATTGGCTGATAAACTATCCTACGGCTGTGAAAATTGCCACTGGCAACTTGAGATGGGCAGTACGGTACATACCCCAGATGTTGGAAGGTCCGGCCAGAGTATGGCTAAATAATTTACCACCCGGAAGCATCAACTGCTGGATAGATTTTGAAGAAATGTTTATCAGCAACTTCTCAAGTACCTATCAGAGGCCGAATAGGCCGCATACCCTAGCAATGTGCAAGCAAAGACCTAATGAGACAGACCATGAATTCCTGACCCGGTGGTGTACCGTGAGAAACTCATGTGAGGGTGTCATAGAGTCACAGGCCATAGCATGGTTTGCACAAGGGTGCAGATATGGCAGTGAGCTGTGGATGAAGTTGCAAAGGAAAATGCCAACTACGTTGGCAGAGATGATCCGGATTGCCGACTCGTATGCTTTGGGTGATCCGACTCAACCTAGGCTCACGTCAAACGAGTCAAACGAGGAATACTATCAGAGGGATGGAGCCGGGTAGTCTCGGAGGAATGATTATAGAGGAAAAAGAAGAGATGATATACCGGATCATCGCTACGGTTCGCAACAAGTTGCAGCTGTGAATCAAGTTCAACCCGGAGCAGGGAGCAACCAACGCCAGAAAACGGGAGGGCAATGGACTCCGAGAAACGATGGCAAGAAAACGTGGACCCCGGAGCAAAAGAAACAGTGGCAAGAAAAGAAAGATCGTCCGAGGTATACCTATGAGTCGATGTTGGACCAGCCGTGTAAGTTTCACACGCCAAATCCGAATAGCCCGGCGGGTCACACAACGAGGCAATGCGAGTGGATGCGTAAGATAGAACAAGGTGGTTCGGGAATGCTGTGCACCCGGAATGATCAACCTCGGCAGGAGTTACCTCGACAGCAATTGCTCTCCAGAGCGAACACGCAACAACTAATGTTGCCTCCCCCTCCGCCGAGGTATGACAACAATGAGAGAAGGGATGCAGTGCATCAGGTGGAAAATCAGCACCAGCCGGATCAGAGGTACCCCGGAAGCGAGGGGAGGAATGAGTACAGAGAACATCACCAGAGCTATTGTGTGTTCACAACTGAGGAAACAGATAGAAAGAGCTTGCAGCGCCGACATATGGAGGTCAATGCGGTAATGCCAGCAAGGATTTAGGTACATGCCTTGGTTGGACCAGGAAATCACCTGGAACATCAAAGATCATCCTAAGCTTATGCCGAGTCCAGGTTTGTATGCGCTAGTGCTAGATCCGACATTCATTGGACCGAACATCAACGTGAGGTTCTCCAAGGTACTGATTGACAATGGCAGTAGCATTAACATCATGTATGTGGATACAATGCGCAAGTTGGGTATCTCGGAGAACATGCTCCAGGCTACAAGGACAACTTTCCATGGCATTGTACCAGGCATTTCTTGTGAGCCCATAGGCAAAGTCCGGGTCGACGTGCTATTCGGCACAAGGGATAACTGCCGAACTGAGAATCTAGAGTTTGAGGTGGTGAACTTGGAAAGTGCGTATCACGCGTTACTCAGAAGACCAGCATTGAACAAGTTCATGGCAAGCTGCCACATCAGTTATCTGAAGATGAAGTTGCCCGGGCCAAATGGAGTGATTACCATTGCTGGAGATTTCCGACGTTCCATTGAGTGTGCCTCAGCCGGGTCTAACCTAGCCGAGTCACTCGTAATTGCGCAAGAGAAAAGAAAAATCCAAGAGGTGGCGGCATTAGCTCAGTCCGTGCAGTAGTATATGCCGGCGTTGAGTAACCCGCATGGTAGCGTTTCATTCCAAGCCGTAAAGGACACCAAGAAGGTTCCAGTTGATGACATGTTCCCGGAGCGCACCGTAACAATTGGTGCTGGGTTAACTGATAAATAGGAAAGCGATCTCGTCAACTTCCTCCGTGAGAATCGGGACATTTTTTCTTGGTCCACACAGGATTTGCAAGGTGTTCCGAGGGAGTTGGCCGAGCACTCTTTGAACGTAAGACCCAGAGCAAGGCCGGTGAAGCAACCTCTCCGCCGCTTCGCCAAGGATAGGAGAAAGGTCATTGGAGACAAGATAGCTCGATTGCTAGCAGCAGGATTTATCATGGAAGTACTGTATCCGGATTGGCTCTCTAATCCGGTGCTGGTAGAAAAGAAGAAGAATGTCCGAACATGGCAGTGGTTTGGCGTATGTGTATCGATTACACGAACCTGAATAAGGCGTGTCCAAAAGATCCATTTCCACTGCCGAGGATAGATCAGGTCATAGACTCAACCGCGGGATGTGAACTATTGTCATTCATTGATGCATATTCTGGTTTCCACCAGATACCTCTGAATCCGGATGATCAAATAAAGACCGCGTTTATCACCCCGTACGGGGCTTATTGCTATCGCACTATGCCGTTTGGTTTGCGTAATGCAGGTGCAACGTATCAAAGATGTATGCAAAAATGTTTGCACGACCAAATAGGTCAAAACATACAGGTGTACGTGGATGATGTGGTTATCAACAGCAAGGAAAGAAAAATGCTCCTTGACGACATCAGGCAGACATTCGCGAACTTGAGAAGGTTCCGGATGAAGCTTAACCCGGAAAATGTACCTTCGGTGTCCCGGCTGGAAAATTACTCAGATTTCTCGTCTCCAGCCGAGGTATTGAAGTTAATCCAACTAAGATTCGGGCCATTGAACGAATGGAGCTGCCGAAATGCCTTAACGATGTCCAGAAGTTCACCGGGTGCCTAGCATCGTTGAGTCGGTTTGTATGTCGGTTGGGAGAAAAGGCATTGCCTCTATACCAACTCATGAAAAAGTCGGATAAGTTCGTTTGGACACCACAGGCCGATGAAGCCTTTGCCCACTTAAAAAAGATGTTGGCCACTGCACCAGTGTTAGCCTCTCCACTATCAAAGGAGCCAATGTTGCTCTACATAGCCACAACCAACCGAGTTGTAAGTGCAGTGATTGTAGTAGAGCGCAATGAAGAGGGTACGTCGGTGCAGAGGCCAGTGTATTACTTGAGCGAGGTATTGTCTGCCTCAAAACAGAACTACCCGCACTTTTAAAAGGTGGCATATGGTGTCTATATGGCAGCAAAGAAGTTAAAGCATTACTTTGAGGAGCACCCCATCAAAGTGATATGCGAAGGGTCCCATATCCGAGATAATGGGTAACAAGGATGCGAGTGGCAGAATTGCAAAATGGGCAATTGAGCTAGCCCCTTATGCGCCCCAATACGACAGAAGAGAAGCAATCAAGTCTCGGGCTGTGGTGGACTTTTTTGTAGATTGTGCCGAGGTACAATACAAACCACCGCCACCAGATCCGAACTACTGGAGGATGCACTTTGACGGGTCGAAAACCAAAACCGGATTAGGCGCCGGGGTTGTGCTTACCTCGCCAAAGAAGGACCAGCTAAAATACGTATTGCAGATCCATTTCGTGGCATCGAACAATGTCGCTGAGTACGAGGCTCTTGTGAATGGGCTCAAAGTGGCAAAAGAGATCGGCATATGTCGGATAATATGCTTTGGCGACTCGGATTTGGTGGTGCAGCAAGTGTCCGGAGAGTAGGACGCCCTGGATCCAAACATGGCACTGTACAAGTTTCATGTGCAAAAGATATCTCGTTACTTTGAGGGGTGTGAATTTCACCATGTACCCCGAGTGGAAAATGAGGCTGCCGACATGCTATCGAAGCTCGGATCAACCCGACAGGCAATTCCACCGGGTGTAGCATTGGAACACCTCAGAAAACCATCTATCAGGCCGTCCCTAGGAACCGACTCGATCTATGTCCCGGAAGATACAGAGTCCGGAGCTGAGCCCAAGGACATTGACACGGGAGGTGGTACGCGAGACCCGGATCATCAAGAAACCCGGGATGCCTCAACAAACCCGGGACTACCTCGCCGACCTGGGATCTGCCAGATGATCCGCTGAAGTTATGCCGGTAGATCAGATGGAAATTGATGAGGACGTGTTCCCTGCACGAGCAATTACAGCTTGGGCACTGCCTATATTCCAATTCCTGAAAGATGGAACGTTACCCACTGAGAAGATGTTAGCCAGGCAAACTCAGAGGAGAGCAAAAGCATACACAGTTATCAATTCTGAGTTGTACAAACGGAGTGTAACCAATGTCCTCCAGCGATGCGTTGACCCGGAAGAAGGGCTTGACATCCTCCGAGATATACACCAAGGAGAATGCGGGCATCATGCCTCATCCCGAGCCTTAGTGGCAAAAGCGTTCCGGCATGGATTCTACTGGCCAAGTGCCTTAGAACAAGCAGAGGATCTGGTGAGAAAATGCAATGGTTGTCAGAGGTACGCTACCAAGACACATATGCCAATGTCGGAACTCAAGACCATACCAATTACGTGGCCATTTGCTGTATGGTGCTTGGATATGGTTGGCCCGTTCAAACCAGCGAGGGGAAACATGACACACATTTTGGTCATGGTGGATAAGTTTACAAAATGGATTGAAGTGAAGCCTATAAGAAAATGTGATGGAGCTACGGCCGTAACATTTCTCAAAGACATCATCTTGAGATACGGTTATCCTCACAGTATCATAACTGATAATGACACAAATTTTGCTGAAGGAGCATATGCGCGATTCTGCCGAGATAAGAAGATCCGGCTGGACGTAGCCTTGGTAGCCCACCCCGCATCGAACGGACAAGTGGAAAGATCCAACGGATTAGTATTATCCGGGATAAAACCCCGGCTCATTGAGCCGCTGCAAAGATCAGCGGGGTGCTGGATAGAAGAACTACCAGCGGTACTGTGGAGTTTAAGAACAACTCCGAATCAATCAACAGGCTATACGCCGTTTTTTTTGGTATACGGGGCAGAAGCTATATTACCAGCCGACATAGAGCATGATTCGCCTAGGGTCACCCAATACACAGAAGCCGAAGTGCAAGAAGCCCGGCAAAATGATGTTGATCTGCTGGAAGAAGCGAGAGAACTGGCACTGTCCAGATCCGCCATATATCAGCAAAATCTCCGACGCTACCATAGCCGGAAAGTGTGCCCCCGAGTCTTTCGGGAAGGCGATCTGGTGCTCCGGTTGGTATAACGTACTACTAGCATGCATAAATTATCCCCCCCATGGGAAGGGCCATTCATTGTGAGCAAAGCATTGCACAATGATTCATACTATCTTATAGATGCAAAGCCGCAGGAAAAGAATAAGGCGGACAGGTCCGGAGAGGAATCTAAGCGACCGTGGAATGTAGCACTACTTCGTCCTTTCTACACTTAGCTAAGAAGTGTATGTATCCGAGCCGTCTCATATGTCGGTATGTATGTCGGCAATGAGCTTATCAATGAAATAGTAGCTACGAGCAAGAATCTGGGACTGCCTTAATAAGTTTTGTTGTTGTCTCTTGTGCGTTAGCTGGAATAAGTTGTTCTACTTAACCCAGATTAGTAATGTGTGAGCACCAAAAACCCAACTCTTCGACTTGCTGCTGTCTAACACGAATTGGCTTCATGGCAAGCAAGAGAACAAGTTTGGAATTGCGTAGCACATGAAAAGCGACTAAGGAAACGAATTTATTCGAGCTAACGTTTGTTTTTCGGACTAACCCTGTATTTATTTTCAAGTTATTATGCAGCTTTATTTTTTGAGCTAAGTTTGAAAGTTTCTTAGTATTGTTAAGACGATTTTTGAAGCTCAGATTCGTAAGTCATAAAACCGGATCAAGGTAGACACGATCCGAGCCAAAAGATTGGACGAACAAGAAAAAGAAACTCAGGGACTACACCCAAGTTAACTCGGCATAAGAACTTAGTAGCAAAATATCACATATACAGCATACAGTTGCACCCGGCATACCAGGGATCTGATAAATTTTCAAGTTTTTTGACCTAAGGAGCAGCAGCAGGAGGAAGTTTGGCGTCGTCTTCGCTGTCTTCAATATCTGAGACATCACCTTCTTCGTCCTCATCCGACCCGTTTTCAGCATTCTCAGCGTTCTCGTCTCCAGCGGATTCCAGGAAGCTCGGTCCTTCAACCCAGTCATGGATAGGAGAATATGCGACAAGGCTGTAGGCGCAAGCCTGGCGCCGAGCTACCCACTCCGGATCATCAGTCCATCTGGATCCGATGCACCGGCGTGTAAGGAGGCTGAGGTCGATCTTCTCATACCATGTGAGTATGTGGTGAAGGATAGTATCAACAGCGGCACGCCTAGCGGACTCCCTCCAGAGGTCGAGCTGGGTCTCAATATCTAACAGCTTTTCAGCAAGAAGTGTGATTCTCTTCGGAGCGCTCTCACCGGGCCAGAACGTGTTGAAGACTCGGACGGAAACGTCGAGGAGATCCTTGCCGTAATTCTTGATGATTTCCACGCGAGATGACAGGCTGACCAATAGGTCCTCCATGTCTAAGGGAATGCTCTCACTATCAAGAGCGATGGGAGTACCCCTCTCTCGGCGGAAATTGGCAACAGCAGCGCTCGCAATAGGAGTACCCTCTGGAAAGTGGCCTGGAAACAAGGCAAAGGAAGAAGCTGAAGAAAAGACATATGAAGTAACCCGGAGAATTAGGTCGGATAAGGGAAAGGAATATACGTGAAATGTGGTTGTGAATCCGGGTCAACTCCTTGATGCAGTCATCGCGTCTCTTGCGAAGTTGCTCAAGCTCAGCATTTGCCGACCCAAGCTGGATGTCAGATTCTTTGAGTAGGTCCTGGTCCTTGGAGATCTGGAGAGTAAGGCGCTCGCGCTCTTCTGTGAAGTTCTGGCCAACCTTTTGGAGCTCGGTTTGGTTCTGGGCCTTCGTCTTCTCCATCTCAGCCTTGAGCCTGGCAATCTCGTTGTCCTTAGTCCGGAGGAGAGCGAGCTCATCATCTTTTTTCTTCAGCTCGGCTTGATGCTACCCTGCTTGTTCGAGAAAATACAGCATCATATCAGGCACGGGCACACTATCCTTAAGCGATGCTGAAATAGTATGTTGACCCGGCAGAGCCGAGGAGTAATGTTTGCCGAGCCAAGGAGAAAAGGAAATGGAAAACACTACAAGGTTGGACAAAAAAGGACATACCCTTGATTTCCTCCAAGTTCTTCCGCATGATCTTGTTCTCAGCCTCCACCCTAGCTGCAGAAACCGAATGAGGAGATTAGTTCGGCAGAAGAATGTAAAGAAAATGGAGAAGTGCCAAGGGAGAAACTTACCCCTTTTTTCATGTTCTGCAATAAGTGCAACGTGCTTTGCACGTAGCATCTTGTGGGTATCCAGCAGGCGTTGGAATTCAGCACTCCGGCGATTGGTGGTTACCTAAAAAAAGTATAGAAGCGTATAATTAGCTTGGTGCATATTCGAAGTGTACAAGATCCGGGCCAAGTGGAACCTAACCCGGCTCTAGGTGTGTGCATATTCGAAGTGTACAAGATCCGGGCCAAGTGGAACCTAACCCGGGTCTAGGTGTGTGCATATTCGAAGTGTACAAGATCCGGGCCAAGCGGAACTTAACCCGGCTCTAGGTGTGTGCATATTCGAAGTGTACAAGATCCGGGCCAAGTGGAACTTAACCCGGCTCTAGGTGTGTGCATATTCGAAGTGTACAAGATCCGGGCCAAGTGGAACTTAACCCGACTCTAGGTGTGTGCATATTCGAAGTGTACAAGATTTGGGCCAAGTGGAACTTAACCCAGCTCTAGGTGTGTGCATATTCGAAGTGTAAAAGATCCGGGCCAAGTGGAACTTAACCCGGCTCTAGGTGTGTGCATATTCGAAGTGTACAAGATCCGGGCCAAGTGGAACTTAACCTGGCTCTAGGTGTGTGCATATTCGAAGTGTACAAGATCCGGGCCAAGTGGAACTTAACCTGGCTCTAGGTGTGTGCATATTCGAGGTTCACATGGAGCTACGTTAGTTTTCTAATGAGCATCCGGCCGAGTAACAAGTTACTCCACCGGAGGATCGGCGACTAATGGTTACTATCTACAGCATGTAAAGGAGAAGCGACATATCTCCATCATCTGCCCCGCGAGGTTAATTGCCTTAGCGGCTGTATTCATTTGGGAGGAAAATTCTGCGGGGCCGAACTTTTCCGAGAGGTCGTCGTTGTGGACGAACTCCGCCTTGTTCCAGTTCATGACGAACCCAATCAGGCTCGGAGGGTACCGCTCACCGGTGGGCATATGGGGTGCCACCAAGCCCTTCGCGTGCGCTTCTTTCCTCTCAACCAAGGTAAGGGCTGGGCTGGTATGCAGAATCATTTGCTGCGCATCAGTTGGCTCGGCAGGAACATCCTTCACTGCTGGAGTTTTCTTGGGAAGCATCGACGATAGGGTTCGCTGCCCAGCCTCGACGAATGCTGACTTGGTAGCATCCGGAGCCTTTTTGCCCTTGGCTTGCTGGGAAGAAGTAACTGCAGCGGATTTCCCCTTAGGAGCTGCTGGAGTAGTTCCTCGCTGAGGTTGAGATGACTCGGACGAGGCGGAAGAACTTGGCACTAGAGCTCTTGTAGCTGGACTTGGAGCGATTGTTGATTTTCTTGGTGCCGGAACAGGTGCTGGTGCTGGTTCGGTTACTGGTACTGGAACTGCTGCTGGTGCTGGGGCTGGTGCTGGTGTCGAGGTAGTCTCGGTGGCTGCTGGTTGCGGCAATGCTGAAGTTGTGGACACCGTCACCTCGGCTGGGCCGGCCTCTCTCGCTCCGAGGTTGCATTCCTCTTGACGAGGTAGTGTGGAACCCGGAGCAGCCGCAGAACCCTCTGGAATAGGGCTCAGCGGACGTGACTCGTCGTCACGAGGAGGAGAAGGGCCAGATCAAAGTGGTGAAGAGATGCTGGATCCGCTCTGAGGGACCTCCACCGGAGCCCTGAAGAAGAGAATAATGTCAGAAGAGAAATTACCACGATGCAAGGAGAAGTGAGTTACGCAACGAAAAATGATTTACACATCCGAGGTTTGGGCCTCCTTGGGTTTCCGAGCCCTTCGTGCCAGGGCTTTGCCTGTCGGCTTGGAGGCAGTCTTGTCTCCGGCCTTCTTTCGCCTTTTTGTGGGCTGAGAAGGTTCGGAGGAAGAACTTGGTGCGGCTCCGCGCCTCTTCTTCGACGCCACCGGAACCGGTTCGCCCGTAGCAAGCGGAGGATCCTCGTGGATATGCCCACCGGGGTTAGCTGATGCTGGAAAGGCAAAAGAAAGAGGGACAACCTCAATAGGTTCAATCACGTCGACATCCGAGTCATCCTCATCATCGGGCCAGTCTCTAAGAGAAGAGAATTTACCGCTGGGTCGTTTTGTAGCGTCAGTCATAGGGAGAAACATCTCCTAGTCCGGCTCCTCCTCATCCGGGGTTTCTCGGTGCGGCGCTCACCTAAGGGTCGGATCCGTACCATCCTCAAGGGTTTGCTGAAGGAATAGCTGAGAGAAAGCATGAAGAACAGAGTCAAAAATACAACAAAAACCGACATATATTTAATCCGAAGTAAGTTTGCCCCGTGAAGCTTACCGCGGGAGGGAGCCTGTCACGACAGAAGTGCTCAATTCCCCACGTCCATTCAGCGGAGAAATCCTTGTGGGTGGTGAAGAGAGCCTTAACCCGGCGGAAAATCTCCGTGTTGCTCAGCTCGAAGGAGGAGGTTCGGTTGGGTTCGCGGCCTAAACTCATGTGGCACACCTTGTGGGTGCGCTTCTGGAGGGGAGAGATTCGGTTGCGCACAAACGTGATCATAGCATCCTCGTTGCGCAATCCGAGTTTCTTTAGTTCCACGAACCTCTTGTTAACCTGGTTGGCCAGAGCCGTGGGCTTCTTGGAGATCTCCTCCCAGAATTCCGGTTCAGGTGGACCCGGAGTATAGGGGAGCAACCGAATCAAATCTTCGGTGCCCGCGTTCCGGACATAGAAGAAGGTCCGGGCCCATCCTTTGCAGCAGTCAAGCCCGGTGACCCGAGGGAAAATGGAAGTCCTCCGGGGCGAGATGGACGTAGCTCCGAATTGGGTGAGCTGCTTATCCTCCGACTCAACTTGGATATTGGGGATGACGTTATGACAAAGGCCGAAAAACCGGATCCACAGCTCCTTCGTGGGCCACAGTCCGGTGTAGCCCTCGATCGTAGAGGCAAAGACAGACAGAGAGGTGATAGTGTTGGCTGGAAGATGGTGTGGCTGCAGGTGGTAGGTGCTAAGCCAATCCCGGAAGAAGTCGCTCACCGGCAAGCCGAGCCCCCGTTGGAAATGGGACAAGAACACGACGAACTCACCCGGATTGGGTGAGGGGGCCAATTCGGTGGAGGGGAGTGAGCAACGACGCCGGCAGGGATGCGTCTAGTCCGGTAGAGCCAGTCAAGGTCATCTTGACAGACCCATGACCCGGCCCATGCGCCACGGTCCGCCACAGCGGCGTCCTCCTCCATTTCTTGCTCGACGACGACGAGCTCCTCCTCCGTCATCTTGTACTCGCTACCCTCGCTGGCGCTAGCGGCGGCAGGGATCTGAGGCCTGGATTGGCGAGGACCCGTGGCAAGGAAGTTGCGCAGCGGTGGCTGCGACGCAGAGGCACGGGGAAAACTGCAGCGGCGACGCTGCTGCTAGGAGCACTGGCGGCGGCGCGGTCGCGAGGAAGACGAGGAAGAAGAGCAACGGGCAGAGTGGTGCAGAAGAGGAGAACATTCTAAGGGGTGCGCCCCTCCGCTACTTAACCACCCCCTACGAGGGTGAGTGGGATCGCGCTATGCCAATGAGCCACATGGTGTGGCCATGTATCACCTGCATCAGCCAATCGGAGAGGAGCCACACAGAGGGCCACAGAGCAGAGGCAATCCCGTGACGTGACGCGCTGATGCGGTAAACGAGGAGGCAGGCGTGACGTGACCCTCGCACAGTGATAACTGACAATTACTGCGGCGGTTACTGTGCAGGCCCTTAAAATAAGACGACGTAATGATTATCCTCCACGTGGGTTGGCGTATGAAAGAAGGAAACAAGGCCCGGATCGAACCGTGGAAACCCGGACGGCGAGTGAAAATTTAGAATGTGCAGAGGAAAAGTAAAACCATGAGATCCGAGTCAAAGTGGTAACCCGGTCAGCAAGTGAAAACTTGGAACGTGCGAAGGGAACGTAAATCCACATAATCCGAGATAAAGGGCTAAATCGGAAATAACGTCCAAGGCTCAAACATAAATGAACCTGATGTGTCCTTAGCGGCCAAGGCATCTAAGACCGCACCAACTTCGGGGACTAATGTTGGGGGGATACCCCCGGGTAGGGTCACTCCAAGGTATAAAGGCGGAGGTAGCCGAGGTTCGGGAAGCTCAAAGTGAATGCTAACCGGGTCACCTCAAGGCAGGCCGGATCACGGAGTAACCTGGACCAGGGAGGTCGCCTAACATTGTCTCAGCCGACTTAAGAAGTAAGTCGGAAGTGCTTGTCTAACTTATATGCAGGAACATGTATAGCCGGATCTACTATGATCCGGGTCCCATTTAGCTTCTGGGAGAAGGAACGAATCTCTCTGGTCAAAAAGAAGGCCTGGTACACACTGCATGAGCGAAGCGAGCAAGGGCAGGACCACCGGGTCTTGGCCGACAAGGGTGACAACGCCTGTGTCGGCTGACGCGGGCGCCGCAGAGGCTCACGTAGCTAAAGCATGTGTGACGCGAGGGAAAAGCGCCCCGGTCGGGTTACCACTTTGAGAGGAGGCATATTCTTAGGAATATGCCTCCACGTATGCCCTAGGCTGAGACCAGGCCGCCTCTATATAAGGGGGGCTAGGGTTTCAGTAGAAGGGGTTGGGTTTTCTTCTATACCGATTTGGCTAGGGTTCTAGGAGTGAACTGTAGGTGAGAGTAAGAGAACTCCTTCTTCCTCCTCTCGCCAACACAGCTCTAGGAGCACTTGTAATCTTGAGAGGAAAGCAATACAATCTTCTGTGTGGAGAATCACTCCACTATCCCTCCCTGGATTCCCCTAGCGTGTATTAGTCCCCACCTTTAGCCTATCCATGGCATCTGCCGTGACACCACCACGACAATCTGGGAGGGCATCTTCCCCTCTCCAAGCAACAACGCTCTTGGCCTCTTCACCTAGACCCCTTCTACTTCCTCCTTCTGCTGCCTTCCACCGAGAGTGCCGCACCACCGTGTCCAGGAGAAAGCTGTAACGCTGGGAAGCCGGTCCGCGCCGCTTCCCTTGCGTGACCAGGAGCTCGCCCACACCAGCCACCTCGACTTGCCGCCACCACGACCTGAACGCCCTCGCTGACATCCTTGTCTGCAAGGCTCTCGGTGAGCACCTCCGTCTCACCATCTAGTCACCTTCATGTAAGCTCCCTGTACGCGCCTTAGAAGCCACCGCACGCTTTCGCTGTTCCACGACAACCGCCGCTGGCCTCCGCTGCTGCACTCGCCGGCGGCGGCCGTGAACTTTTCCAATAGCCTCCCCGAGCCACAACGCATCATCCAAGCCTCACGTTCATCAAGGTGTAAGGGCGCCTCGCGTCGAAGCATGGAAGCATGGCGTTGCTGCTCCGTCGTCTGACAAAGACACGCGCCAAGACAAACCATGTACGTGCAGATGCCGCACACGATCTGCAGTAGGCCGCCGCACGCGAGACGCACATCAGCGTCGTCGACCCTCTGTTCCCACCTTTTTCCTGGCCTCCTCAGCTCGCCTCCGGCTCCACTCTTTCGATTAAGTCGAAGACGACACACCCATCTCACCGTAGCACAAAACGGCATCTGAATCCGTCGAGAAACGGGACCGTGATCTTCTAACGAAGTTGGTTTTATCTCAATGTAATCAACACGTCATCGCCGCGCTGCGACGCCTCGTTTCCTCGCGATACAGCCGACGCCTCCGGCCTCCTTCGACGCTGAACCTCATGTTCCTGGAAAGAAGGATCCACCAGCTTTCTAACGCCGCAAACCTTGCTCGAATCCGTGGCCTGTAGCGTTCGTTAGCATCTGAAGAAAACAGCCCGATCTCAGCCCTTTTTCTGAAAACTTCCCGTCAGTTTTAACCGTTTAGAAACCCTCTGTTCATCATGTTTTTATCGACGTTACAACCCACCCCCGCCGAAACACCAAACACGGTTCTTGTAGATCTTGGTTTTCTCCATAACTTTGCTTTTTGAGACGTCATGAAATTCCCAAAGGTTTTCTCTCCATCGTCAACCGAAGATCACACGAGCTAGCTCATGTTAGTGGATCGAATTTCAGATTCGTTGGTCTTTTTGCACAAAGCCCCCCGGCAGTTTCTGTCCGTCACGGACTGGCCCCTCGCGCCCCAGCCTCGCCCACGTGTCCCACGCCCGCAGGCTGCGCGCGCGTGTGGCCCCGCATCCGGCCGGGCCCGTCTGTCACTAGCTGCGGGTAAGCTCCCCGTGGGGTGAGAAAAGCCGGACCAGTTCCCACAGCGTCGGCTGCAGCTGAGTCATCATCGGGCCCACCCGTCAGCGTCTCCGGCTAGAATCTCCTGAGTACAAAAAGTTTCTGTGATCTTTTCTAAATAATAAAAATAATCCATAAAATGCAAATATGTTTTAAAATTCAGAAATTAACATCTTTATTTTGGTAATTCCAAATAATACAAATAATATATGTTTTTGAATCAGAAAAATTTGAGGAATTCAAATATGCCATCCAAAATAATGTTTGACTAATTTAAATTTTCGAAATTGTTTAATTGCAATAAAAATGCCTTTTCTTAAATAAGTAATAAATGTAATTCTATAACTCCAAAGTAGTTTGGGGCTTTACTACTATCCTGTACCTATCCCATGCTTTACTGCTTTATTTAAGATTGTGCCTGGAGCACCTGTACTGTTTAGGAATTGCGGAGTGTTTTCACGGTATCGACAAGCCCAGTCACACTTTCGGGTTCCCAGTCATTTACAGCCATTGGCGCAAACCTTTGGTCCGTCTCGGAGTCGGCCAACTTTGTTGCGGGTAGCATAATGGGGTGGCCCCCTGAAATATTTTATGAATCCTATGATCGCTTTGTCGTGAATGCCTCATTGGGTTTTGAGTTGGTTTTTCCGAGGTTGATCGAGTGCGTGTTGCTATTTGTGCACCCCTGCAGGGTAAATCTTTCTGAAAGCCGTGTCCGCGGTTATGGACGACTTGGAGCACAGTTTCTCGATCATAGACAAGTATAACTAAAGTACCGTCTTTAATTTGACTAAATATCTGACTAGTAAATAGTGCAATATTCATGGAATGATTAATAAAACTGCCAATGGATGGGCTGTTCGTCCGCTTTCTCGTTGGTAAGCGAGAAGGAGGATGGATCTGTTACTTTATACTGCTATCACTGTTGTTTCTAATTAACGGACATCCGTCTATCATTGGTTAGGCGGATGGTTAGCGAGTATCTATAGACTTGTTAGTTATTATCTTTTGTTGCAATTGCGTCACCCCAGGTATATGTCCCCTTTAGAGGCATAAAGACTTGCTAAGTACCCCTAGGGTCTCACACGATAAATTGTTTGATTCAGATGAACAGGTGTATTCACAAGATGGATACTGGGTGGAGGATACATATGATGTTGGCAACGATCACTCGGTGTAGAGATTCCGGGGATGGGGATCCGTGAGATCTGTGGGCGGGATGTGCTTATTTATGTGGCATCTTATGCCGATTTGCTTCTTATCCGTACTCAGATCTTGTTTCCCGCTTCCGCTTGATACTCTGTTGATTGATGTATGAGGAGCTATCCTATACTATTATCTCTATCTAGGATATTTGGATCTTTCCGTATGGCGTTGCAATATTTCTATTTCTTTTAGATGGTATGGCTCTGAGAACTGTTGTAAGGTAGCTTGCATACATACTCACTTGTGTATGTATTTGATCTCTTCGCCTGTTGCCTAGTGTATGTATTTGATCTCTTCGCCTGTTGCCTACGCCGCTCGCTCTTGTCCCGATGTTCTTGGAAGTGGTTAGGGCGGTCGACGGGCCTACACGTGGGTGGCCCTGGGCCTCCGTTGTAAAACCCTTAACCACTTTTGGTTCATCCAGGCTTGAACTTAGAGCGTAGGGTCCGAGGTTGTTACAATGGCTTTGATGTCAGGATCACATGTGTTCATGAAGTGTTAATGCTTTGCTCCGGTGCTCTATTAAAAGGAGCACCTTAATTGCCAGTAGTTCCCTTGAGGCCCCGCTGCAAACGGGCTGGCATGACAAAAGATGTTGTGCAAGTTCTCATTACAAGCACATATGACTATATATGGAACACATGCCTAGGATTATTTAGTACTTGGATGCTTTACTTTATTTATCTGCAAATGCCCTATGTCTTGATTGCTATATGAATTGTCTTGTCCATGCAATGTCCGTCCATCCATCCCTATGCCTACCGTGCTTTAATCCTACTGTTTACTGCAATTGTTACTACTGTCTTTACTTTTACTACTACTATTACTTTACTATTGCTACTGATAAACTGCTGTGAGCAAGATTGTTTCCAGGTGTAGCTGAATTGACAACTCAGTTGTTAAGGCTTATAAATATTCCTTGGCTCCCCTTGTGTCGAATCAATAAATTGGGTTTCACTTCCCTCGAAAATACTGCGATACGCCCCCTATACTTGTGGGTCATCATCAATGCACATGTAATATCCAATAATAGGTTTTACAGGAACTAGCTCACCATCCTCATTCATAGCAGCATCAAAACCACCTTGTCTTAGTATGCAATGAGCTAGGATAACCCACTTACTATCAGAAATAGGATATATTATGCCAACATCTAGTAAGCATATAACCTTTTTTCTTACTACTTCTTTCATTTTCGGATTAAGCCTTATTTGTGTGTAAACTACAGGTTCAACATCATCAAGCACGGTAATCTTATGTGTTACAATAGATGGATCAATTCCTTTAATATCACTTAGAGTATATCCAAAGGCTTCACGATGCTTAATCAAGACCAAAATGCGTTTATTTGTTTCATTTTCTGATAGACTTTTACTAATAATGACAGGACATTTATTATCATTATCTAAAAGCTCATACCTCATATCGTCTGGAAGTTGTTTCAATTCAATTGGCGGAGGTTCTTCATCTCCTTTTCTTACCAGTTCTTCACAATCATGTGGATTTTGTGCTTCCGGAACTGAATCAAGGTAATCATCCATGTCTTCTCTCTCCTCATCATCTTGTGCTTCCTCCCAATTAATTAAGCTCCTCTCTAATTCATCTTGTGGAGTACTGAAATGAATTGCTGCCAGCTCAGCAATCGTTTTCTCTTACTTGATATTTTCCACTTTATATGGCCTCTTGTTTAGTTTGGCGAAGCGGAATGTCATTTCCTCTTCTCCAAACATCAATGAAATAGTCTCCTTCTTATTATCAATTCGAGCTTTGGTTATGGAAAAAAGGCCTGCCTAAAAGAATAGAACAAAAAGAATCTCGAGGCATATCAACAATATGAAAATCAAGGGGGTACAAGAGTGATCCAATAAAGACATAGATATTTCTAATTACACCTTTCCGTTTTATATTAGTTCTATTAGACAATTTAATAGTAGTGTCTAGTGGTTCCATGTCTAGATTATTGAAATTGTAGCGAAGTTCCTCGTAAAGTGATGAAGGCATACTATTTATAGTGGAAACCGGCTCACAAATTTCGTATAAAAAGTTTCTCCACAATATATAGGAGTCATAGCTTTAGAAGTTTCGTTACCTCGTACCTTACCTTCGATGAACTCTGAAGTTTCAAGGTCTAGCATAACCACTTCATTGTACACTATTCATGCTTCCATAAGATCCTTTAATATAACATTATTTATATTGGTAGCTTCGGGGTTCTTTTCTGGTTTCTTTAATCTCTTCTTGATTTGTTCTTCTGCTTTTTGCTTTTTATTGATATTTTCTTGAAAAGGTGCAAGGGAGAACTCTTCCATTAGCGCACTTTCTCTTGCACGCTTCTTTTCTTCAAGGGGTTTATGGGGCTGCCATTCTGTGGGTACTTGTAAATGCCCTGCATAATTCTCAATAATTTTCTTCACCGAGTAAGAATCAATACCAAGGGTTTCAATCATTGCACAAGTCCTTTCATCTGCAAGGAAATTGTTAACACAACAATCTTCAGAAGAACTATTCGTAACGTTCTCCTTATTAAAAATTTCCGTTGGCTCCTTCATTTTCGTCATTAATTTCCAGGCTTCATCATAAGTATAAGATAGAAAACTACCATTAGAAGCGGTGTCTAGGTTCGCTCTATTTTTATTATTAAGCCCTCCATAAAAAGTATGAGTGATTAACCAATCAAGCAAACGATGATGGGGGAAATTGTCTAGATAGCTTTTGTACCTTAGATACCCTTCATACAAACTCTCATCAGGACTATTTTTGAAACTAATAATAATACCTCTCATCCTGTGAGCTTTGCCTTCTGAATAATATTTCGATAGGAATTTGGTTGTCAATTCCATCCAATACCTTGGTGCTTCTGCACAAAAATATCTATACTAATTGCAAACATTATTAGAGAGAGTTTGTCTAAACAACTGAGTTTTAACCATATCAAGATTACAGTCGTCGAATATAAAGGAGCTAAGAACATCTTCAAAAAATTGTAAGTGTCCATATGGACTCTCTTCATCGGTTCCTGCAAATTTCTTAGAATGTGGTAGTTCAAATAATAAAGGGTGGATCTTCCATCTGGATTTATGCTTTTATTGCAGTTATAAAAGCATCCATGGGCGAACCCATTTTCCTTACTGCCTCAAGCTAGATTAAATGTTGAGTGTTATCCATTGTTGTGGTCCTACAACTTAAATTAAAAATTAGTACAATGAAAGTAAATAAATAAAAGTAAAGTGACTTATAGAGATAAGAACCCTGACAACGACGCTAGAAAATAGCTTGATGACTTCAAGTGCACATATCATTTGTAGCTAGTTTTGAAATAAAGATATCGATCCCACAGGTAGCAGTAGGGGAAAGACTAAAATGCTTTTAACTAAAACTAAACGAATTACTTAAGGAATAACTTTAAGATGCAAGAAAAGTAGAGTTATTTTGGGGTTTTTGGTTGAATGAAGCAATTTAAAGTAAAGTAAAACTTAATGCAGAAAGTAAGAATCATGTGTGTAAAAGAGCTTGGAACTACAATAGGGAAAAGGCGTTCTCAGGGAGTGGTGGATACACCGCTAGCAATTTAGACTAAGCAATCAAGATTATTATAAAAAATATTCTCATGATATGTATGTATGTGGGAGGAGCTTCATATATGGACAAATAGGCAGCAACCACTGCTCACATCATCCTTCATAACCACAGCTGACGGATAAACGACATCAATCGTATTATCTCGCTATTAAGGGATTTCTCTCGTGGCATGGACATGGCTTATGAGTTCTCCTTGATTCCCCAAGTTAGTACATAAAGAATGACAACAACTTTATAGTCACAATAAGTGCTATCATCCCTCCGTCTACCAACAAGTAATTCCCTTCATCGAGTCCCCATAAGAGGTAAATATTAAGGAGGTGCACAACTCCCAACATCAAGATGAAGACAATTAACACATACACATAATGATGTATAACATAATAATCTCTATCTCATCTTAATGATATGTTAGGGTTTCTCCATCTCCCCAAGAACTAAAGATCTACTCAGACATGGAGGCAATCAACATCATGGCAATGGTAATAGAAGCAATTGTAAATGAATAGTTCTTGTATAAATCCACAACGAGTACGGAAATTACAACAAGATATAGATGTGATGAAGATGGGATGGATGGAGATGATGGTGGTGAAGCGGTTGATGAAGATGAAGATCAATGCCTTGGCCTCCTAGATCTGCGTAGGGAGAAGATGGATCCCTTGGGCAAGTTCCCCCTCTAGATGCTTTCTGGAGGTGAGGTTTCAGAGATTTCTGGGTGTTCTGTATGTCGTCTCCCCGATCCAGTTGCACGGGGTGAAACTATTTGAGGAGGCGGAGGCAGTGCCAACTATACGACCAAAAAATATATTCCCGCTGTATAGTTGGTCGTTGAACCGTCTGTATGCCTTGATCACTTCGGGTTTTCTTCTGGTATTATTGATATTTCTCAAATATGCGGTTTACGTTATTTTTGACTCCTTTTCTCCCCAATACAACTGCTCCAAGAATTGTGTCCATTGTATCCATCATCTGTCCTGATCCTGGTGAAAATAGACATAAAATGTGCGTGCGAACACCATAAAATACCAAGATCCTATATCTATAATGCAAAATAATAATATAAAACATGATACAAATATGCACTCATCAACAGTCGGCTTCACTGATTCCTTCATGGCGGGGGGAAGCTGCTATACCCTAGCTTCCTACAGCTTCCCGGGATCCACCGAAGCGGTACGTGGTGAAGCCCATAGTTTTCTCGCTATTTACATAGAAATGCCATTATGCTGGCCCGGGTAGCTTTGACCGAAATGTTATCTCAACCCCAACTAGAGAGACACGTCCTCTACTCTATCCCGAAACGAACAATAGATTCCTCCTCCCACATCTCCTCCGTCGGCCAGGAACGAGCGGAGCACGAGCTCCCTGTCCAGGGCACGATCTGCTATGGTCGATCGCCGATTCTACCTCCTCTGATCGAATGCGAGTGCTTCCTCCTTTGACTAACACCTAGTTGTTGGTCTTGTCAACCGTTTACAATTTGCTACTTTGGGTGTCTGAAGTCTGAAGTTGAACTGCAATGTTGTCAACTGAAGCTTTTGCTTGCGTCCTAAGCTTGATAGACAGACATGGCATGTGTCCCTGATGTAATTATTTGACTCGCGTCACCTACTGATAGATGATGCTGGCTATATATCAATAAATTTAATGAAACTTTGCTTCTCTTTTTTCCATCTCTTCTCGTCAGTTGTCGGAGATTTGTCCCGCGAAGGAACTAGGGTCCAATGATCCCTTGGTTCACGAGGGGGCTGATCACGCGATTCTGAAGGAGTTCGGCAACGGCTATGGTGGCGGAACGGATGCACGACAGAGAGTTAACTCTGGGGTTTTTACCCAGGTTCGAGACCCTCATGAGGAGGTAAAGCCCCTACTCCTGCTTGGTTGTATTGCTCGCTTGCCTCGCAAGGTTACAATGGTGGATGGAAGACTAGGGTTTTAGATCTCTGGGATCTGTCCCCCCACAAGGTAGGAGAAGGACTCCTTATATATGGCGGCGTCGGGCCTCTCCCCTGGTCTACGGATGGGGTGGGTCACCATAGTGCTGCCCCTTGGACGCCGGTCTACGAGGCTACTTTGGGTGGACTAGGTCCTCCCGCCTAAACACGCCTCCGCCAGCCGATAAAGTGGCTTCCCTTTTTCCCTTTGTCCTTAGCCGCACCTACTCGATGTCCCCTTGTCGCCTAGACGACAACTAGCACACCCACTACGTGGTAGTCGTTGGTCTCCCTGCTTTAATGGAAAGGGGGTGGACCGGATCTTTCTTTATCGAGGAGAATGGAGAGGGTGCCGTAGCCACGCCCTTTGTCATGGCCCGGCTTTCCTGCCGACCATTTAGCAGTCCCACAGGGGGAGGTCTGGGGACGCTCCAAAACACCCTCGTGAGGCTGGAAGCCGCCCTCCCCTGGGGTGCCATTCCTCCTGAGGGAAGACCCTTGTGAGCATCGCTTCACCTCAATAGGTTGCATGAGTCCACACGAGCTTGGATCCTCGAGAAGCAGGGACCGCTGGCCATCGGGACATGGTACCCCAGGTGCTAGGGCCTCGATAGTAGCCCCCGGGTGATTGGCCTACACGTGTCCCTCCTAAAGGGCTTAAAAGGGCAAGCGGCCTAGGGCGGCCAGGGGCCCCCAGCGTCTGGCCATGAAATCATGACGTTACCCCACCGCCGACTCGGCCTCCGAACCGAGGCATTCACTGGCCACTAGTCATTAGGCTCGCGCACGCTGCCTCACTTCAGGGGTTGCTCCCACGATGCGACCGTACGTGGGGCATGGCAATTAATAGCCTGCACGCGTCATAGTGATGCGTACCTTTAGCTGGCACGGTTACAAGTGGGGAAGGAATCTTCCCACACCCTCACAACCTCTTTCTTCCTTCCACGCACTCCCGAATCAAAGACTTATTCCCTCCCCTTTTCCATGGCACCCTAGCATTTCTCGACTGAGGAGAAGGGCAAGGCCGTGAAGATCGAGGCGATGGAGACTCCGCCGGTGAAGCGCGCCGTGGGCAAGCACACAGGAGCGGCCGAGGGAGGTATGGTAGCCGTGGTATGGATCTCACCATGCTCACTCCTACGGGGGCGGGGTGGCCTCAGGTGGAGCTCCCGTCTAGCACGGGCGTGGCTGTCATCTTGGGAGTGGCAGGGGTAGCCACGGAGGGCATCGTGGTAGGTCCAGAGTCGAGTCGGGCTCGGACACTGTTGCCTTAGCTAAGTCCCCTTCTCTGGAGGCCCCCATGGTTGTCAAGATTGAGGATGACCTCAAGCCTAAAAGGATCATCGATTTCATCGTCATCCTTGGGAACCCTGACTGGTTCCTCAAGGTGAGGCTCCCCACCCGTTTTGCCTTGGGGGTCATGGCGCATCTCCCGGAGGAGGTGGACCTGCGGCACTCACGCAAAGACCAAAGGTGGCAGGTGTGCGTGAAGACTCTCCCGCCCCACGAGATGTACCTCTACGACGCTTGGGGCTAGTTCCTCACTAACCAACGCATTCAGCGCGGCTCCGTGCTATGGTTTCGCTTCATCAGGGAAGGAGAGTTCTATGTCTCCGTGTTCAATACCTTCCTGTGTTGGGTGGAATACCCTTCCCACCTTCCTTGAGGAGCTGGGGCTAGGCTCATAACATGCTCGCCGTCCTGGCTCCAGAGCCGCGAGCATTTTGCTAGTATAGGGGTTACATTGTCTAGTACTCTGTTCCCGTGTGGGACTTGCAAGAAAGATTTGCTTTTTATGTCTATAAGCGGATTTTTACTCTGAATGTTTCTCCTTTCGTATGTTCATGGTGTAGCGACCTCTTGCTGAGGCCCGCAATGGTAGCTCGTGTTTCCTTTCTATAGGGACATCCTTCTAGGAGCGCCAAGCACGCTCATTGAAGGGCTGGACGTCCAAGGGTGGAGCCCTCGCGAGGCATGGTTGAGGGTAGGGCGCCTAGGGAGGCGATTTCTAGGGGTGCTTTGATCATGCTGCCAGTGGGGGCTCCCTTTAGGTGTAGGACCAGCCCATCATGGAGCGGGCCACGCCTGATTAGGTTGGTGGGAATCTTGACACCTCAAGTGGATGGCTCCCCGTGGCCCGTGGACTGTAGCGAGTCTAGGAGGTTCTCACGAGGAGTTACTTCTGCATGTACCCTCGAGGAGGGATCCCCTGTTAACTTCTGGAACCCACCCTCTTGAGAGGGAGCGCAGCCTTGCGAGGTTCACGTGCCCTCTCTGGGCGCCTCTAGCGGGGGCGAATCCGCGAGTGAGACGCTAACCCCGTCTTGGGTCGTAAGTTTTTAGAAACCACGTTTTTCCGCCCTGCCAAGTTTTACCATTGAAGGGGTTGTCTCTAGGGTCATCCTGTGGGCCTCATGGGGAGAAAGCACATGATTGTGCAGTCTTTCTTTCATCCCCCATGCCGAGGGTTTAGGGGGTGAGGTGACTCATGGCCGATGGGCAAGCCGTGGAGTTCAGAGCTTGACGCTTTAGGTCCTGACGAGCTCGGACTACGGAGGACAGGGCCCCATGAGCTGTCGCAAGGGTAAAAACGGGTCAGGAACCGTGGGTGAGGTAACTCATGGCCGAGGGACGGGCCGTAGAGTTCAGAGCTCGATGCTCTAGGTCCTGACGAGCTCGGGCTGCGGAGGACAGGGCCTCATGAGCTATCGCAAGGATAAAAACAGGGTCAGGAACCATGGGTGATGTAAGTCACGGCTGATGGGCAATCCGTAGAGTTTAGAGCTTGATGCTTTAGGTCCTGATGAGATCGGGCTGCTGAGGACAAGGCCTCATGAGCCGTCACGAGGATAAAAACAGGGTCAGGAACCGTGGGTGAGGTAACTCACGGCCGATGGACAAGCCGCAGAGTTCAGAGCTCGACGCTTTAGGTCCTGACGAGCTCGGGCTACAGAGGACAGGGCCTCATGATCCGTCGCAAGGATAAAAACAGGGCCAGGAACCATGGGTGAGGTAACTCACGGCCGAGGGACGGGCCGTAGAGTTTAGATCTCGACGCTTTAGGTCCTGACGAGCTCGGGCTGCGGAGGACAGGGCCTCATGAGCTGTCGCAAGGATAAAAACAAGGTCAGGAACCATGGGTGATGTAAGTCATGGCTGATGGGCAATCCACATAGTTCAGAGCTTGATGCTTTAGGTCCTGATGAGACCGGGGTACAGAGGACAGGGCCTCATGAGCTGCCGCGAGGATAAAAACAGGGCCAGGAACCGTGGGTGAGGTAACTCACGGCCGATGGAAAAGCCGCAGAGTTCAGAGCTCGATGCTTTAGGTCCTCACGAGCTCGGGCTGCAGACGACATGGCCTCATGAGCCGCCGCAAGGATAAAAACAGGGCCATGAACCATGGGTGAGGTAACTCATGGCCAAGGGACAGGCCGTAGAGTTTATATCTCGATGCTTTAGGTCCTGGCGAGCTCGGGCTGCGGAGGACAGGGCCTCATGAGCCGTCACAAGGATAAAAACAGGGCCAGGAACCCGTGGGTGAGGTAACTCACGGCTGAGGGATGGGCCATAGATTTCATAGCTCAATGCTTTAAGTTCTAACGAGGTGCCCCGTAGACCTTACCGGGAGAGGGCCGTAAGGAAAAAAGCACCCACTGCCAGAGGCCCATACACGCGCCACGCGAGGCTTTTAGGCACTAGGAACCGTGTGGCGAGGTAACTGATACATTGCAAATGTATCTATAATTTTTGATGTGCCATGCTTGGTTTTATCTACTTTCTTGTGTTTTGTCCACACTTTGGAGTACTTTTCTTATGATTTCTTGGACTAACCTATTAACAAGAGCCACAGTGCCAGCTACCTGTTTTCTGCTGTTTTTGGTTCCAGGAAGTCAGAAAATGAATATTCTCGGAATTGGACGGGACAAAAGCCAAAGTTGCTATTTTACCAGAAGACATCTGGAGCCAGAATACGAGATGGAGAAGGGCTAGGGCCCGGCCACAACACCTGGCCGCGCGGCCAGGCCTGGCCAGGGGTGGTCCGCCGACCCCAGACCCCTCGCCTCTCCTTCCGCCTAGATATTGCCTTCGATACCAAAAACCCTAAGTACCCGATCAAAATCCACGAAAGAGTTCAGAGCCGCCATCTCCATCCCTAGACCGTGAGGGATCAAGCTCTTCCCGGCACCGCCGAGAGGGAATTCAACCGAGGCCTTCTTCATCATCATGCAAGCCTCCGTGTGATGCGTGAGTAGTTCATCTCGACTACGGCTCCATGTAGTAGCTAGATGGCTGGTTCTCCTCCTTGTGCTTTCATGTTTAGATCTTGTGAGCTCTGCTCATGATCAAGATCATCTATTTGTAATCCATACATGTTGTGTTTGGGGATCGATGGATATTGAGATGCTATTTCAGATTGATTATTGATTCTATCATGTCTTTGTTATTTGTGATCTTGCATGCTTTCCATTGTTAGTAGCTATCTTGGCCAAGTAGATGCTAGCAACTCCAAGAGTTAGTATTTATGCTCGATAGTGGGTTCATGCCTCTGGTAATCTTGGGAAGTGACAGAAATCTCTAAGGTACTAGATGTGCTATTGCTACTAGGGAGAAAACAACAATCCTTTGTTCATAGAACAATCATATTGTTTACTTTACACGCAATTCATAAAGCAATAATACGTTGCTTGCAACTTAATACTAGAGGGGGTTCGGATGATAACCTGAAGGTGGATTATTAGTCATAGATGCAGTTGGATGGCAGTCTATGTATAATGTTGTAATGCCCAATCGAATCTTAAAGGAGTCAAGATGATTAGTATATGATTGTATGCTTTCTCGATGTTTGTCAATTGCCCCGCTGTAATTTGTTCACCCAGCATGTTATCTATCTTAAGGAGAGCCACCTCTAGTGAACTATGGACCCTGGTCCTTTCTTTTATAAACAATCTACAAACTTAATCCTTTGTTTTCAGCAAATTCGGTGAGATTGACAGCCTCATCGCAAGTTGGGGACAGAGTTCTGTAGTTGTGTTGTGCAGGTCTCCATGTTGCTACTGGCACCGGTAGTGCGCCCTGCCAATGTTCAGCTAGCTACACCTTTGGGGTGTTTCCTTGCTCCTACTGGATTGATAACCTTGGTTTCATAACTGAGGGAAACTAACTATTGTGCTCATCATACCTTCCTCTTGGGGTTCCCCAACAAGCTCTACATCAACCATGAGCCAGCAGTAACTCCTGGTCGGGTCTGTCTCGTGAGTTTAGATCTCTACACTTTTGGCCCTGATGCCGACATGGAGCCAAGCCGGCCTGGTGAAGGGTACCGTCTCTAGACCCCGCTTGCGCGGAGTGTGTGAGGGAAATCGGGTGGTGCGGTTTTTTGGAAAAATGGTTTTTTGAAGAAAAAACCAAACAACCAATCGTGCACACAACACAAGATCCAAAGAAGTGCCAATAGTACAGGATTATTACAAATGCCACCGTGGCCTGCACGGGGTCAGACGAGGAGAAAAAACCGTAAGGGATGGGGGTTTTCGAGGTTCACCTTCAAAAGTCGCGGATCTAGGCGCGTCACTTGGAGAGGTTTGTCCACCTTTGGGCGGCTTGGTCCACCAGCCCTCTTGGCCGCTTAGCTGCCGTCGTGGGGGTAGCCAGTGTTGTATGTGTGCTGGGTACAGCCCATGGGGAAGTCAGGAGCCCCCGCATTGTTGCCGCCCTCTGGGGGTACCTCAATCCTCGTGACGACTAGAGGGGAACTCCCGATTCCCTCCTGGGGCTGCTAGCGCTGGCCATGCCCGGTCCCTCGTGAAGCGGGTACAACACGGCGGCTTCCCTCTTTGCGATGGCATTCTCCTGGGCCATCATTTTCTTCATCCTGGTGGAGCCTCCGACATAGTCTAGGGTGTCCACATCTTCGAGATAGGTGGTGGCAGCGGTCTTATAGGCGTGCTCTAGGGAAGGGCATATACCCCCTGGCAAGATAAGCCTCGACGTCATCTTCGGCACGCCGGTAAACTTTCAACGAGAGCGCATTGAATTCGAAGTCGTCGACTGGCCCTCACAATACCACTGCATCCTCGGACGTGTCGCATTAGCGAGGTCATGGCAGTGACACATTATGCCTACCTGCAGATGAAGATGCCGAGCCCAAATGGCACTATCATAGTAAACGGAAGCTTCGAGAGATCTGATAGCTGCGATAGGGAATTCAACAGAATTTCCTAGTCTTTCGGCATGCAAGAGGAACGGGCAAGGTTGAAGGAGTCGACATACAACAGTCTGCCTCCCCCGACCAAGCCAAGCTCACCCGACCAATCCTTCGACACATTGGTGCACACCAAGAAAGTCCAGGTCCACCCAACGGACCCGACCAAGACGACCCTCATCGCCAACAACTTGAGTCCCGCATAGGAACTCACACTCGTCGAATTCCTCCGTGAGTGCTAGGAAATCTTCGCCTAGTGTCCAACGGACATGCCAAGAGTTCCCAGGGAATTCGCCGAGCACTCACTCAACGTGAATCCTGAAGCAAGGCCAGTCAAACAAACAATACGGTGACTGTCTGAACCAAGGTCAAAAGTGGTCGGTATAGAAGTCAACAGACTCCTTGAAGCTAATTTCATATGCGAGATCAATGAAAGCACCTGGGTAGCAAACCCCGTGCTTGTTCCTAAAAAGACACATATATCATGCAGATGTGCGTGGACTTCACCTCCCTAAATAAGCATTGCCCGAAGGACCACTTCCCGTTGCCACGGATCGATCAGATAACCGACTCCGCCGCCAGATGCGAGCACCTCTGCTTCCTTGACGCCTACTCAGGCTATCATCAGATTCGAATGAAGGAGGAGGACCAGGAGAAAACAACATTCATCACGCCCTTTGGTTTCTTTTGCTACACAACGATGCCCTTTGGGCTGAAAAACGCAGGAGCCACCTACTAGTGCTGTATGCATGCCTGCCTCAAGAGCTAGCTTGGTCGCAACATCCAAGTCTACATCGACGACATCGTCGTCAAAACCAAGAAGGATGCCTCGTTACTCGACGATCTCCGCGAGACCTTCGATAATCTCGACCGCTACCGGATCAAGCTAAATTCGGACAAATGCGCCTTCGGCGTGCTATCTGGGAAAGTGCTCGGGTACCTCATCTCTGCGAGGGAGATCGAGGCCAACCTAAATAAAATAAAAGCCATACTGGCTATGGAGAAGCCAAAGAACATGAAAGGCATCCAGCAGCTGGCTGGGCGAATCGCGACGCTCACTTGATTCATCAGTCGGATGGGCAAAAAGGCACTGCCTTTCTACCAACTTCTCCGCAAGGCTGACAAATTCGAGTGGACAGACAAAGCACAAGAAGCATTCGAAGACCTGAAGCGTCTACTGTCCACCTCGCCGGTGTTGGTCACACCCCACGAAAAGGATCCACTATTGCTATATATCTCTGCCACCAACCAGGTGGTTAGCACCGTGATCGTAGTAGAGCAAGCCGAACAAAATAAAGTCCGTGGGGTGCAATGCCCAGTCTACTACCTTAGCGAGGTGCTCACACCAACAAAACAGCGGTACCCGTATTATCAGAAGCTGGCATACGGCGTCTTGATGACAGCTAGGCGACTGCGCCACTACTTCTAGGAGCACCCAATCATAGGGGTGAACGACGCCCCGCTAGGGCACATACTCAACAACCCCGACGCCACTGGACGAGTCGCGCTCTGGGGGATAGAGCTGTCTCCATGAGACATCACATACGAGAAGCGAGACGCGATCAAGTCGCAAGTTCTCCCGGACTTCCTCATACACTGGATGGAAAACCAGCTCCTCGACAAGCCAGACATGTCCTATCTATGGACAATGCACTTCGATGGGTCCAAGTGCAAGGAAGGATCTGGCGCGGGTGTCATACTGACATCGCCGTTGGGTGACAAGATGAGATATGTTCTGCGAATGCAGTTCACCACCTCCAACAACGAAGCTGAATACAAAGCCCTACTCTACGAGATGCATATGGCAAAAGCCTATGGCGCAAAATGACTCGTAATTTACAGCGACTTCAAACTGGTGGTCAACCAAACAATGAAGGAGTGCGATACTCCGAGCGACAACATGATCGCCTACCGCGACCTCTACGACGCACTCGAGGGGGACTTCGACGGCTACGAGCTATGACATGTAGGACGCGAGAGCAACGAGGAAGCGGACATACCCTCCAACATCGGCTCCACTTGTGCCCAAGTGCCACCCGGAGTATTTCTAGAGCACATCTGCGAGCGCTCCATCAAGCCAAAGGCTCCATAGCATAAAACTAGGACGTCAAAGGACTCGGGGGCTACACCACCCAACGAGCCAACAACACTCGACAACATGGAGCCAAACACAGGACTCGAAGGCCCCATGGAGGTGATGATGATCGAGCCATCCTGGACACAACCATACATCACATACTTGCTCAGCAAAAGATTGCCAGATGACCCGATAGATGCGCGTCATATAGCGCGATGATCCAAGGCATTCGCCCTCATCAATGGTGAACTATACAAACACATCATCACATGATTCCTTCAATGGTGCCTCTCTAATGGAGACGGAAGAGCCATCCTCCTCTACATACACGAAGGCACTTGCGGCCATCATGCTGGTAGTCGCGCCCTCGTCGCTAAAGCTCTACGAGCTGGATTCTACTGGCCAATGGCAATGCGTGATGCTAAAGACATCGTCCAGTGATGCAATGCCTGCCAGCGATTCGCGGACAAGCCGCACACACCTGTCACCGAGCTTAGGCCAATACCTGTGGCCTGGCCCTTCGCACAATGGGGACTTGACATGGTCGGCAAGCTCTAAAAGTCGTCACCTAGAGGATACATCAACCTCCTTGTCATAGTCGAAAAATTCACCAAGTGGATCGAAGCCATGTCGGTGACAAACCAATCAGGGGCCAGCGCCGTTAAATTCTTCGAGTCCATCGGCTTCCGGTTCGGGATGCCACACAGCATGATCACGAACAATGGAACAAACATCACCTCGAACGAATTCCAGGGTTTCTATGAAAAACTGGGAATCAAGATCATCTACGCCTCTATAGCACACCCTCAGACTAACGGTCAAGTCGAAAAGGCCAACGGCCTCGTCTGCGGCAGAATCAAGAAAAGGCTCCTCCGGCCACTCGAAAGAGCTACCGGGTGCTAGCCCAACGAGCTGCAGTCAGTACTATGGAGCATGCGCACAATTCCCAACAGCGCTACAGGCTACACTCCGTTCTTCATGGTACACGGTGTCGAGGCGGTACTACCCGCAGAGGTACGTGATGGCCCAAAATATATCGAGCTCGTTGGGGAACCCCAAGAGGAAGGTATGATGAGCACAACAACAAGTTTTCCCTCAGTACGAAACCAAGGTTATCAATCCAGTAGGAGCAAGGAAACACCCCAAAGGTGTTGCTAGCTGAACGTTGGCAGGGCGAACTACCGGTGCAAGCAGCAACGTGGAGACCTACATAACACAAACACAGAACTCTGTCCCCAACTTGCGATGAGGTTGTCAATCTCACCGGTTTTGCTGAAAACAAAGGATTAAACGTATCGAATGGAAGGGAGTAATAGTTTGCAGAAAGTAAACACAAAGCAGTAAACAGTTTGTAGATTGATTGTAAAAGAAAGGACCGGGGTCCATAGTTCACTAGAGGTGGCTCTCCTTAAGATAGATAACATGCTGGGTAAACAAATTATAGCGGGGCAATTGACAAACATCGAGAAAGCATACAAGCATATACTAATCATCTTGACTCCTTTGAGATTCGATTGGGCATTACAACCTTATACACAGACCACCATCCAACTGCATCTATGACTAATAATCCACCTTCAGGTTATCATCCGAACTCCCTCCAGTATTAAGTTGCAAGTAACGGATAATTTCGTTACGAATAGCATGTAAAGTAAACAATACGATTGTTCTATGAACAAAGGATTGTTGTTTTCTCCCTAGTAGCAACAGCGCATCTAGTACCTTAGAGATTTCTATCACTTCCCCAGATTACCAGAGGCATGAACCCACTATCGAGCATAAATACTAACTCTTGGAGTTGCTAGCATCTACTTGGCCAAGATAGCTACTAACAACGGAAAGCATGCAAGATCACAAATAACAAAGACATGATAGAATCAATAATCAATCTGAAATAGCATCTTAATATCCATAAAATCCTCGTAAACACAACATGCAGAATTACAAATAGATGATCTTAATCATGAACGGAGCTCACAAGATCTAAACATGAAAGCAGAAAGGAGGAGAACCAGCCATCTAGCTACTACATGGACCCGTAGTCCAGAGATGAACTACTCACGCATCACACTGGAGGCTTGCATGATGATGAAGAAGGCCTCCAGGGTGAATTCCCCTCTCCGGTAGGGTACCGGGAAGAGCTTCAGATCCCTCCCGATCTAGGGATGGAGATGATGGCAGCTACAGACTCTTTCGTGGAATTTTGATCGGGTACTTAGGGTTTCCGTATCAGAGGCAATATATAGGTGGAAGGAGAGGCCGAGGGGGTGCCTGGGGCGGCCAGACCACCAGCGCTGGCAGGCCTGGCCACTTGACCATGTGTGGTGTGGCGGCCCAGCCCTCTCCGTCTCGTATTCTGGCTCCAGGTGTCCCTCGGTAAAATAATGACTTTGGCTTTTGCCCCGTCCAATTCCGAGAATATTCATTTTCTGACTTTCCTGGAACCAAAAACAGCCGAAAACAGGTAGCTAGCACTGTGGCTCTTGTTAATAGGTTAGTCCAAGAAATCATATGAAAAGTACTCCAAAGTGTGGACAAAACACAAGAAAGTAGATAAAACCAAGCATGGAACATAAAAAATTGTAGATACATTTGCAATGTATCGACATCCCCAAGCTTAACTCCTTCTCATCCTCGAGTAGGTAAGTGATAAAAAAGAAAGAATAATTTCTGAGGTGACATGCACCATCATAAACTTGATCAAAGTATTTGTAAAACATTCAAAGCTGGGATCATAGTACTTCAATAATAACATGAAAGACAAAGTTCTTGCAATAAGACAAAGAAACTATGTTGCAACATGAAAAGGCACAAACAAAAGATTCATGAATAACAATGCTTTGCAAGACGTTTGTTTGTTTCACATAAAGAAAACATAGCATAGTAGTATTCAACTTGTCCCTCACAGAGTAGCAAATATAAATGCATAGGACAACTTCAAAGTTTATAAGAGTGACTAGATACAAATAGTTTAAAACAAGCAATATGAAGGTATGCATCAATCAACAAGTCTTGGGACAATGCACATAGAACTAAGAATGGCCACTATGCTCTCAAAGTAGGTGCATAAAGATAGAAGGTGGAGACTCAATATATAAGTGGAAGAAAGGCCTTCGTAGAAGGAAGTAGGGATTCAAGTCTCATAAAGAGCTTCCAAAAATTATGGTACTTAATAGCTTTCAGCTCTCATTGCCCCTATCATAAGCATCTTGAAGTGATTAAGGTCAAAGTGAACAAACTATGGTGTACATTCTTGACGAAGTATAAGTTAGAAATCTCATGACCCTTGAATACGAGGGCCGCTCCTCATACTACTCAAGTTTAGTCACCGGTAAGTTCTTGTCATCGTAAGTACATGTGTATCATAGAGAACCGCCAACGGGGTACCCTTTGCCCGATGATACAGAAGAATACCCATATCAAAATGACAAGGCAAGCAGACAACGAGCATGTCAGCAATCTTCTTATTTACCATGGGAATATGGTGCTTTTTTCTCTCTTTCCTCTTTTCATAATATTTTTTTTCTTTTTCTCTTTTTTCTCTCAATAATTGTCTCTTTTTTATAAGAAGAATGCTTCATAGACAGCTCATTATGGTTACGCTGCAGGTTTCCACCATGTCAGCATGGATTAGACCAGCGGACCAGGCGTTTCTCTAACACATATACATAACTCCATGGACTTACAAGCTCCCCTTTCATTTCACACTGACGACATCCATATACAAAAGAGCATGATATCAACTAGGTACAAAGTACCCGTGCAATGTTGAATGCGTTCCCCATGACAGCATGGTTTTGCTAATCCCCAACAAGTGAAAGCATATACAACATAGACGACACAGTGGTTCAAGTTTATTAAGGGCAAGAAAAGTAAAGTGTGCCATCAAGTTCGTGAGAGCTTTAATCACTAATTTTCTCATAACAAGTTTAATTTGGAAGGTAAACAAAAACATGAATATACTTGGAATAGCATATGCTAATAGGTAGGTATGGTGGACTCTTTGGAATAACTTGGTTTGAGGAGTTGGATGCATGAGTGGAACTCATACTTGGTTGCGGAGGCTAGCAAAAGACTAGGAGCGACAAACTAAGAGAGCAATAATGGCCATAATCATGCAAAGCGACAAAACATCATTGATCAAAGCATAAAGTGATACTACAAGTTGAAAACTAAAGGATCATAAAGGGTTATGGTGACTTGATATAGTCATAACATGGTGTGAGCATGCGCCAAGTCCACCCAAATAAAGCATCAAAGGAGAATACCACAATACTATGCTTTTTATATGCTAAAACAACACATGATTCATCCAAGGCACATTAAGCAATCTCAATTCTTTATAACAAGTAATGCTATAGCAAAGAATACTAAGCATAAAGCCAAAACAATATCGAGCATGGCATGACAAATCATAGGCCACAGTCAAAAAACAAGCTCTCTTCACCACTTAAGTATGAACTTTCCTACTCTTTTCCAAACCAAACCAAACTATTTGAAAACCAATGTATGAAAGAGGGGGTCCAACCAATTTATTCAGCAAACTAAGCAAACAAAGCAAACGAAAAACCAAAACAAAAACGAAAAAGAAGACGCTCCAAGAACAACACAACTGTGCATGAAACAATAAAAATGAAGCGTTTGGAAGAAACCTAGGATTTTTATTAATGAAGAGGGGGATGCCTTGGGCATCCCCAAGCTTTGACGCTTCTACTTCTTGGATATTTCTTGGGGTGACACACGTGTCATCCCCAAGCTTGAGCTTTAGTCCATCCTTCATCTCATTACTCATTCCTTCCATACACCTGAAATTTTTCCTTCATACAAAACTTCACACAATCTTTATTAGCAACATTAGTGCACTCAAGATAATAGGTATTTTTGGTTCAGTTATAACACCAATAAAACTTCCATTAAAACACAAGCTACTGTAGCACTTCCCTCAAAAAGCTCAATTCCCCAAAATAACTCAAAAACGAACCAACAAGAAGCAAATGCAGAAAATGGCAGAAATCTGTCATAACAGACCAACAGGTAAAGACGATTTTTTCGAAGACCTTCTGTTGCTCAAATCAAAAAGTGTTGAACTAACGAAAGTTAGATAACAACCTGGGGCAGAAGCATAAACATTCACGGCTCAAAAGTACGTACAGATATTTTACACGAATTTTTATGGTGAAGCACAGAAATCTGTTTCAGGACAGCAACTCTCCCAATCATTACTTCTCTCTCATTAGAGGTTACTCTTGGCACAAAAAGCAAATAAAAAGGATAAGGAGCGGTTATTACTGAGGTAATAACTTCCAAGACTCATCTAAAACTTTTGGGTTATCTCCCAATAAGTACTTTTCTGTAACGCCTTTAAGTTAGGCATGATAGTTTGAGAAGATGCTCACATAAAAAATATGAATAGAAGTAAAAGAGAGCATCAAGAAGCAAATTCAAAACACATTTAAGTCTAACCCACTTCCTATGCATAGGAATCCCATATGAAAATAAATTCACAAAGAACAAAGTGACATGCATAGGAAGATAAAACAAGAATAACTTCAAAACTTTCAGCACATAGAGAGGTGTTTCAATACCATGAAAACTTCTACAACCATATTTTCCTCTCTCATAATAATTTTCAGTATCCTCATGAATAAAATCAACAATATAACTATCACATAAAGCATGCTTTTCATGATCTACAAACACTAGAGCTTTATTATAAACATTTTCAAAAGAATCCTCAGGAACATGACATTCGTCCTCCTTTGGTAAGAATGGGGCACAATCAAATAATGTAAGGGCTAAAGAGTTACTCTCATTAGAAGGTATGGATGGGTAGATCCATTCTTCCTCCTCTTGATCATCACTCTCCTCCTCTTTTTCATCCAATGAGCTTCCAGTTTCAGCAATTTCTTCTTCCATAGGCTCCTGCAAGGCATTAGTCTCTTCCATTGGTGGAGAGCATCTATTAAGATATTCAAGAATATAGCCATTTTCTACCTTGTAATTATCAAAGAAAAATTTAAGTATATCATAAACCTCATATTTATAAGGTGAATCATCAGTATTTTCAAGCAAACTAGCAAGTTCAAATGCACCCTTCCAAGCAATAAATTCTTCAATTTGTTCCACATCATAAAAGTCATAATTCCCTTTAACATAAGAAGATATGGTAACATTATCATTATACTCACACTGAAAAGGGAGGTGTTTATACCTCCTACATCAACAAGATTTATCAAAGCAATAAGTAATATTATAAGTAGAGCACACGTTTATAGCAATGGTATACAATTTATCAATTTGTACACATAACTGTTTCCCTTTTTGTGACAAGCGGTGTTCCTTATAATAATATTTTTGTTCTTTCGTGAACCCACCTTGCCAATAAGATTCAGTTTCAAAGAAACCAACCATTGATAGAAAGCATGATAAAGCAAGACAATAACAGACCAATGAAAATAACAACTATAGTAGGAACTAATTTTTGTGTGTTTTTGATAAAGAAACAAGCAAACAAAGAAAAATAAACTAAGGAAAACAAAAATAACAAAGTAAAGAGATTGGTTATGAGGGACTCCCCTTGTGAAAATGTCCTTGACTCCTCGACAACGGCGCCAGAAAATATCTTTGATGGCACGGTGTTGACGTGGGAGTTTCTTCTTCTTCGATCCCCGGCAACGGCACCAGAAAATATGCTTGATGGCCCAAAATATATCGAGCTCGTTGGGGAACCCCAAGAGGAAGGTATGATGAGCACAACAGCAAGTTTTCCCTCAGTATGAAACCAAGGTTATCAATCCAAGAGGAGCAAGGAACACCCCAAAGGTGTTGCTAGTGAAACGCTGGCGAGGCGACTACCGGTGCAAAGAAGAACGTGGAGACCTACACAACACAACCACAGAACTCTGTCCCCAACTTGCGATGAGGTTGTCAATCTCACCGATTTTGCTGAAAACAAAAGATTAAACGTATCAAATGGAAGGGAGTAATACTTTGTAGAAAGTAAACACAAAGCAGTAAACAGTTTGTAGATTGATTGTAAAAGAACGGACCAGGGTCCATAGTTCACTAGAGGTGGCTTTCCTTAAGATAGATAACATGCTGGGTAAACAAATTACAGCGGGGCAATTGACAAACATCGAGAAAGCATACAAGCATATACTAATCATCTTGACTCCTTTGAGATTCGATTGGGCATTACAACATTATACATAGATCGCCATCCAACTGCATCTATGACTAATAATCCACCTTCAGGTTATCATCCGAACCCCCTCCTGTATTAAGTTGCAAGCAACGGATAATTGCATTACGAATTGCGTGTAAAGTAAACAATACGATTGTTCTATGAACAAATGATTGTTGTTTTCTCCCTAGTAGCAACAACTCATCTAGTACCTTAGAGATTTCTGTCACTTCCCCAGATTACCAGAGGCATGAACCCACTATCGAGCATAAATACTAAGTCTTGGAGTTGCTAGCATCTACTTGGCCAAGATAGCTACTAACAACGAAAAGCATGCAAGATCATAAATAACAAAGACATGATAGAATTAATAATCAATCTGAAATAGCATCTTAATATCCATCGGATCCCTGCAAACACAACATGCAGAATTACAAATAGATGATCTTGATCATGAACGGCTCACAAGATCTAAACATGATAGCACAAAGGAGGAGAACCAGCCATCTACCTACTACATGGACCCGTAGTCCAGAGATGAACTACTCACGCATCACACCAGAGGCTTGCATGATGATGAAGAAGGCCTCCAGGGTGAATTACCCTCTCCGGCAGGGTGTCGGGAAGAGCTTCAGATCCCTCCCGATCTAGGGATGGAGATGACGACGGCTACAGACTCTTTCGTGGAATTTTGATCGGGTACTTAGGGTTTTCGTATCAAAGGCAATATATAGGCGGAAGGAGAGGCTGAGGGGGTGCCTGGGGCGGCCAGACCACCCCCTGGCACGGGCCAGGCCTGGCCGCACGGCCAGGTGGTGTGGCCGGGCCCCAGCCCCTCTTCGTCTCGTATTTTGGCTCCAGGTGTCCCTCGGTAAAATAATGACTTTAGCTTTTGTCCCCTCCAATTCTGAGAATATTCATTTTCTGACTTTCCTGGAACCAAAAACAGCAGAAAACAGGCAACTGGCACTGTGGCTCTTGTTAATAGGTTAGTCCAAGAAATCATATGAAAAGTACTCCAAAGTGTGGACAAAACACAAGAAAGTAGATAAAATCAAGCATGGAACATCAAAAATTATAGATACATTTGTGTATCAGTGTGCTACAAAGCCCCATGGGTAGTAGCATACAGCGAGGCAGAATCAACCATCGCACTCGAAGATTCCGTCGATCTCCTTGATGAAGCGCGCGAGATTGCAGTGGAGAGATCCATGATCTACCAGCAGAACCTCCACAATTACCACAGCAGAAGGCTACACCCCAGATCCTTCATTGAAGGAGACCTAGTCCTACGACTGAAGCAACAAGGGCACCTCAAGCTCGAGTCCTGTTGGGAAGGACCTTATGTGATTACTGAAGTAATCCCGGGGTGGCACCTACCTCCTTAAAGTTCTAGAAAGCAGAGTCGCATACTCTAATCCTTGGAACATCGCGTAACTGCGTCGTTTCTACACTTAGATGTCTTTTACTTTACAAATAAGGCTATTCAGCCAGGCTACTTAGCCACACATTATACCTCGTGATATTCTGTGAATAAATAAATCTAAGTGCCTCCAACTTTGTGTTCTTCTATTTTACTTGCAATTTCATCACTCAGGGGCTACGCCACCCTCTACACCTCGTTACACGAATAAAGCAGTATCGTGAGTAGCTGACGCACTATCAAACTGAACCCTTGGTAAAACCAACCCAGCTGCAACACACCTAACAGGTTGACAAGGCTTTGAGATAAATATACGTCAGGCTAATGAAAAGGAACTGTAGAGTATAACACACTCGAAAAAACATGCAAGCTAGCAAGCTTTTTTACACATTAACGGGTATCAAAAACACCCGACACCATTATATGAACTTTACAACACCTATACATCCATGTGCAGGACCATGCTACACTACTACCGCAAAAGGAGAACATTTGTTTGCTCTTCAAAGAAATCAACGATATCTTCGGCTGGCTGATCAACCGCCTAGTAATGTGGCCCCATGTTCCATGTCATCCCTTCTGACGGAGGTGGTGGTCCTGCGGCAACAGCTGCGACATCCACATCTGGATGATGCAGGCGAACAAGCACCAACGCAGCCTTGGCACCCGTGACCAACTGCTGGTGCACGCACTCGCTAACCGTGCTGATATCTTGAAACTTTGACAACAAAGCTAGCAAGCTTGAAGACACCACATTCAAGGGAAACATCACCTGAAAAATATGCTTAAGGAACGACTGCGACTTCTTCAAGCACTGCAGTACTCGTGATGCACGATCCTGCAGCGTCGCCAACGCGGCTGCATGATCATGATCCACCTAGAAATATCCACTAGCTTGTAGCTGCTCCTAGGTTAAGTCGTTTAGTCGAATGGTAACTCGATCCCTCTCATCATGCAGATGACGAGTGCTAACAACTACTAGAAGTAGAGAAAAGTATAAAGACAAAGCGCCGCCGTGAATGGCTAAGGAAAGGATAAGAAGGTAGAGAGCTAGCACTTAAATTGCTCATTCAATTGAGCAACTTCTCCTAGGAGGTACTTCTCACGTGCACCGGCCTTTTCAGCTTTCGACTTCCACACGTCCGCATTACCGCGGATCATGGGCATCTCTCGCTCCAACTGCTTTATACAGTCGTGCAATCGCGAGTAGTGACAACTCCTCCACTTTTGAACGTGACTGTGCCAAAGTTTCATCGGTGGGAGGAGAGTCAGGCGGACCACTCGAAGGACCCTATTATAGCCAAAGAAAAGAGGCAAATAAGACTAACCAGTCATCAATAAATAAGAGGAACGCATCCAAAATTCAGCGAGTCTCAAAAGGGATACTCCCACACAGCACAATTCACCAAGGAAAGCTAGACAATTACAAAAGGCGGCTAGGAAATGCTCTACGGCTTCGCTTTCGACCTCGGTGGCTTCCTCGAATCTTTAGCGGTCTCTGATGCCACTGACTTCCTAGCTATAGCTCCAGACGCCGCAGCCTTTGCCGTCTTCAATCGCCACAGCTTCGCTGAATAATTGGCGACTGTTTCAATAAGCCGAGGCCCATATTTACTGCAACTACCGGTGAAAGGAGCGAACACTACCTACTGGCCATCCGCGGTGACCGACATCACCTCAGAGATTTTGCTGGGGTCCAGTTCCACGCCATGAGCTTGCGCCATTGCGAGTGCCATGGTTGCTCATAATGATCGCTGCGCGTTCTTGAAGTCCATCGGCATGCCCTCCATGAAGGATTCCACCAGGCCATCAAGATTTTCGATCAACTTAGCCTTGGGGACCATATCCTCTCGAAGGCGGCTCAGCATGCCCTTGGACTTTCCAAGTGTGTCTTGGAGAGAGATGATGTGGTCCTCGACTGTAGCCACGGCGCTGGCCAAGGCATCCACGCGGGTCAAAGCCTGGGCGTCAAAGCTCATGCCGGTAGCATCTACAGAATGTACATATTAGCACAACAACATGTAGGAAAAACGCATGGCAAATGCAAGTGAGGCAGTATCATACCTGAGAGTACTTTCGCGACAGAGAAGAGCTGTTCTACGAACAACTTCCCCTCTCAGCGGCGGAAGAACGCAAGTCCTCCTCACGCTTTTTCGACTCTTCAAGAGCCTAGAGTGCCTCTTCGTGCTTCTTCTCCGTCGTGAAAAGTCCCTTCCGGAGGGAGTCGACGCGATGAAGAAGATCATTATGATCACATGTAAAGGATAAAAGGGAAAAATTGAGTTCACCAACTCTTGCACAAGAAAAATGAAGACGAACTATAAATTCACCTTCGAAGGCACGGTAGCAGGTTTCCAGCAAAGCATGCTGGTGACGCAAACACATGATTCGTTCGGCGAGGTGAGAAGATTCCTTCAAGACAGGCTACAAAAAAGAACAAGTGTGAGCATCAACCAAAATTCGACTGCAAACGTCAAGAAACACTTACATGTTTCTCCAGGGACTCCGAAGTTTCCTTCTGGGTTGACATCAATGCAACTATCTGGTGCCCCCAGTGTGGGGGAACTTGAAGAATTGGCACCGGAGTGGGCCGCTACCAGAGGAGAAGGATATTGTGCTGCCACCTCCTTGTCTTTGGAGTCTGTAACTCCGGTCTCTTTGACAAATTGATAGTCGTTGGAAGACGACGATGTTGTTTGACTGCCAAATATCCAACACTACTTCAGAAGGGAAAGATTTTGGGAGGACAAGACGAACTCGCAAGAATATAAGCACATACCCGTCAAAATTTTCGAGGTCAAAGGAATCTCTAGACGACTGCTTCGGCAACCTCAACTTCTTCCACGAAGGAGGAGCCATGGCCCACACAGGCACGACAAGGATTGGCTCCTATGCTACGGTGGGAGGACCCTCCGGTGTCGTCGGCGAAGAGGCATCCGAGTCCTCTCTTCGCGAGCGCTTGCGAGTCTTGTGCCCGCTGGACTCAGGGGCTTCCTGCTCCTCCCCAACAAGGACGGTGGAGCCCGACTCATCCTCCTCTTCCGCTTCGCGCGGAATTATTCCCTTAGACTGAGGAGGCAAGTTGGTGGCTACCTTCCAGTCCTGAAACCAGAACCAAGCATTAGTATAAAAGACAACCAGCAAGCAATCGAAAGAATTTTTAACAAAGAAGTCCACCTCAGGCGGAGGATGGCTTGCATAGAAGGGAGGCACGACTGAGTCACCCGGGAGATCCTCCTTGGTGGTGTACTTGGTCAGCTGTTGGAACCTCCTGTCTACTTTGCCAGAACAAATGCCCTCTGCGGAGATGCGAGTTACATCACTAGCGCCAGTCCAGTAGCACATGGGGTGCACCCTGTCCTACAGAGGATGCACTCGACAGCGCATCCAAGTGCGAATGAGATCAGCGCCGCCTATCTCCTTGCTTATGCGACACTTGAGGTCACAGACACGCTGGTACAGAGTCTCTGTTTCCTCGACTTCGCCGGGCATCACAATGTTCTTCCACGACCTCCTCCTCTTGCAAGCCACCACTGGGTTAAAGGGTGCGAGTCTGTAGTGCTCTCCGTCAACCTTCTGGTCGTGAATGTAGAACCACTTCTCCCTTCACCCTTGGACAGATGCAGTGAGGTTGATGGAAAAATAGGTGACATTGGAGTTGACGTGGATACCACAGCCTCCTATATCGTGGACTACAGATCTAGAGCCCAGCTGGCGTTTGAGCTTGAAGAGTATTTTAAAGAGGCCAAAGTGTGGCTCGATTCTGAGCCATCACTTGCAAAGGGTAATGAAATAGGCGATGTGGAGGATGGAGTTTGGGGTCAGCTAATGCAGTTGGAGCCTGTAGAAACAAAGAAAACCCCTCACAAACGGGTGAAGGGGGAGAGAAAGACCGCGAATAATGAATGCGAGGAACATCACTCAAAACCCCGCAGGAGGACTGGGGTTTACCTCATCGCCGAGGATACGGCAGTCATCTTCCACAGTGGAAAGCGCCCCGTCTTGGCGCTGGGTGAAGAGCTCTGAGGGCTTGATGGTAGATGGACGCCACTACCCATTGGTGACACGGGTTCCTGGGCCCTTGATGGCCCAAAATATATCGAGCTTGTTGGGGAACCCCAAGAGGAAAGTATGATGAGCACAACAACAAGTTTTCCCTCAGTTATGAAACCAAGGTTATCAATCCAGTAGGAGCAAGGAAACACCCCAAAGGTGTTGCTAGCTGAACTTTGGCAGGGCGCACTACCGGTGCCAGCAGCAACGTGGAGACCTGCACAACACAACCATAGAACTCTGCCCCCAACTTGCGATGAGGTTGTCAATCTCACCGGTTTTACTGAAACCAAAGGATTAAATGTATCGAGTGGAAGAAAGTAATAGTTTGCAGAAAGTAAACACAAAATAGTAAACAGTTGATTGTAGATTGATGGCAAAAGAAAGGACCGGGGTCCATAGTTCACTAGTGGTGGCTCTCCTTAAGATAGATGACATGTTGGGTGAACAAATTACAGCGGGGCAATTGACAAACATCGATAAAGCAATATGCATATACTACTCATCTTGACTCCTTTGAGATTCGATTGGATATTACAACATTATACATAGACCGCCATCCAACTGCATCTATGACTAATAATCCACCTTCACGTTATCATCCAACCCCCCTCCAGTATTAAGTTGCAAGCAATGGATAATTGCATTACGCATTGCGTGTAAAGTAAACAATACGATTGTTCTATGAACAAAGGTTGTTGTTTTCTCCCTAGTAGCAACAACACATCTAGTACCTTAGAGATTTCTGTCACTTCCCCAGATTACTAGAGGCATGAACCCACTATCGAGCATAAATACTAACTCTTGGAGTTGCTAGCATTTACTTGGCCAAGATAGCTACTAACAACGGAAAGCATGCAAGATCACAAATAACAAAGACATGATAGAATCAATAATCAATCTGAAATAGCATCTCAATAGCCATCGGATCCCCGCAAACACAACATGTAGGAATTACAAATAGATGATCTTGATCATGAATGGAGCTCACAAGATCTAAACATGATAGCACAAAGGAGGAGAACCAGCCATCTAGCTACTACATGGACCCGTAGTCCAGAGATGAACTACTCACGCATCACACCGGAGGCTTGCATGATGATGAAGAAGGCCTCCAGGGTGAATTCCCCTCTCCGGCAGGGTGCCGGGAAGAGATGACGGCGGCTATAGACTCTTTCATGGAATTTTGATCGGGTACTTAGGGTTTTTGTATCGGAGGCATCTTATAGGCGGAAGGAGAGGCCGAGGGGGTGCCTGGGGTGGCCAGACCACCCCTGGCGCGGGCCAGGCCTGGCCGCGTGGCTAGGTGGTGTGGCCGGGCCCCAGCCCCTCCCCGCCTCGTATTCTGGCTCCTAGTGTCCCTCGGTGAAAAACTGATTTAGCTTTTGTCCCGTCCAATTCCGAGAATATTCATTTTCCGACTTTCTTGGAACCAAAAACAGCAGAAAACAGGCAGATTGCACTGTGGCTCTTGTTAATAGGTTAGTCCAAGAAATCATATGAAAAGTACTCCAAAGTGTGGACAAAACATAAGAAAGTAGATAAAACCAAGCATGGAACATCAAAATTTATGGATACGTTAGCAACGTATCAACATCCCCAAGCTTAACTCTTGCTCGCCCTCGAGTAGGTAAGTGATAAAAAGAAAGAATAATTTTGAGGTGACATGCACCATCATAAACTTGATCAAAGTATTTGTAAAACATTGATAGCTGGGATCATAATACTTCAATCAAAACATGAAAGATAAAGTTCTAACAATAAGGGAAAGCAACTAAGTTGCAACATGAAAAGGCATAAACAAAAGATTCATAAATAAAAATGCTTTGCAAGGGGTTTATTTGTTTCACATAAAGAAAACATAGCATAGTGCCATTCAGCTTGTCCCTCATAGAGTAGCAAACATAAATGCATAAGACACCTTCAAAGTTCATAAGAGTGGCTAGATACAAATAGTTTAAAACAAGCAATATCAAAGCTATGCATCAATCAACAAGTCTTGGGACAATGCACATAGAACTAAGAATGACCACTATGCTCTTAAAGTAGGTGCATAAAAATAGAAGGTGGAGATTCAACATAAAAGTAAAAGAAAGGCCTTCATAGAAGGAAGTAGGGATTCAAGTTTCATAAAGAGCTTCCAAAAATTATGGTACTTATTAGCTTTCATCTCTCATTACCCCTATCATAAGCATCTTGAAGTGATTAAGGTTAAAGTGAACAAACTATGGTGTATATGGTTGACGAAGTATAAGTTGGAAATCTCATGTCCCTTGAATACGAGGGCCACTCCTCATGCTACTCAAGTTTAGTTACCGGTAAGTTCTTGTCATAGTAAGTACATGTGTATCATAGAGAACCGCCAACGGGGTACCCCTTGCCCGATGATACGGAAGAATCCCCATATCAAAATGACAAGGCAAGCAGACAACAAGCATCTCAGCAATCTTCTTATTTACCATGGGAATATGGTGCTTTTTTCTCTCTTTCCTCTTTTCTCATATTTTTTTTCTCTTTTTTCTCAATATCTGACTCTTTTTTATAAGAAGAATGCTTCATAGACAGCTCATTATGGTTACGCTGCAGGTTTCCACCATGACGACATGGATTAGACTAGTGGCCCAGGCGTTTCTCTAACACACATACATAACTCCATGGACTTACAAGCTCCCCTTTCATTTCACACCAACGACATCCATAGACAAAAGAGAATGATATCAACTAGGTACAAAGTACAAGTGCAATGTTGAAAGTGTTCCTGATGACAGCATGGTTCTGCTAATCTGCAACAAATAAGTGCAAGCATATACAACATAGACGACACAATGGTTCAAGTTTATTAAGGGCAATAAAAGTAAAGTGTGCCATCAAGTTCGTGAGAGCTTTAGTCACTAGTTTTCTCATAACAAGTTTAATTCGGAAGGTAGATAAAAACATGAATATACTTGGAATAGCATAAGTTAATAGGTAGGTATCATGGACTCTTTGGAATAACTTGGTTTTAGGAGTTGGATGCATGAGTGGAACTCATACTTGGTTACGGAGGCTAGCAAAAGGCTAGGAGCGACCAACTAAGAGAGCAATAATGGCCATAATCATGCAGAGCGACAAAACATCATTAATCAAAGCATAAAGTGATACTACAAGTTGAAAACTAAAGGATCATAAAGGCTATGGTGACTTGGGATAGTCACAACATGGTGTGAGCATGTGCCAAGTCTACCCAAATAAAGCATCAAAGGAGAATACCACAATACTATGCTTTAATATGCTAAAACAACGCATGATTCTTCAAAGGCACATTAAGAAATCTCAATTGTTTATAACATGTCATGCTACAGCAAAGAATACTAAGCCTAAAGCCAAAACAATATCAAGCATGGCATGACAAAGCATAGGCCACACACAAAAACAAGCTCTCTTTATCACTTAAGCATGAAATTTCCTACTCTTTTCCAATCCAAACCAAACTATTTGAAAACCAATGCATGTAAGTGGGGGTCCAACCAATTTATTCAGCAAACTAATAAAACAAAGCAAACGAAAAACCAAAACGAAAACGAAAAAGAAGACGCTCCAAGAACAACACAACAGTGCATGAATAAACCTGGGATTTTTATTAATGAAGAAGGGGATGCCTTGGGAATCCCCAAGCTTTGACGCTTGTATTTCTTGGATATTTCTTGGGGTAACACGCGTGGCATCCCCAAGCTTGAGCTTTAGTCCATCCTTCATCTCATTACTCATTCCTTCCATACACCTGAAATTTTTCCTTCATACAAAACTTCACACAATCTTTATCAACATTAGTGCACTCAAGATAATAGGTCTTTTGGTTCAGTTCCAACACCAATAAAACTGCCATTAAAACACAAGCTACCGAAGCTCTTCCCTCAAAAAGCTCGATTCCCCAAAAGAACTCAAAAAGGAACCAACAAGAAGCAAATGAAAATAATGGCAGAAATCTATCAAAACAGACCAGCAGGTAAAAACCAATTTTTTCGAAGACCTTTTGTTAATCAAATCGAAAAGTGCTGAACTAATGAAAGTTAGATAACAACCTGGGGCAGAAGCACAAAAATGCACGCCTCAAAAGGACGTACAGAGATTTTACATGAATTTTTACGGTGAAGCACATAAATCTATTTCGGGACAGCAACTTTCCCAATCATTACTTCGCTCTCATTAGAGGTTACTCTTGGCACAAAAAGCAAATAAAAAGGATAAGGAGTGGTTATTACTAAAGTAGTAACTTCCAAGACTCATCTAAAACTTTTGAGTTATCTCCCAATAAGTACTTTTCTTTAACGCCTTTAAGTTCGGCATAAGAAGCAAGAAAAAGAATCAAGTGTTCTCAAATGAAGAAGCATTAAGATTGATACCAAAAATATCTTCCACAAGGCAAGGTATCTCACCCAAGTAAGTTCTAGAGGATCCCTCCAAATACTTTTGGATTCACTACTTTCATAAAATGGGTTTTCAGGCACAATCCAATCAAGATTCTTTTCTATGGCTTTATGCATTGCTACAAGTTTGAAAGGTATTGGTATCTTAATTTCCTCCCCATTAGGTTCGGTTTCGTTCATCTTTTCTCATGTACCAACAACATCTACACATGAGCCTAGCATATTAGAACATTCAAAGAGTTTTCTAGCTTCCTTGGCAACATCATAGAATTCCTTAAGCAAAGTTTCCAGAATAAAATCTCTCTTTTCAGGGTCCTCAATATCTTTAAGTTTCCAACATGTAAATTAAAGAAGCTGCAGCAATTTCATAGTTTGGAGCAAGCACTGTAAGGGATCTATCCTCAATATCCTCATGCTTACTAACATGATTAAAGAATTCTTCAATATTATCATTTCCAATTATAGATCCACTACCTATTGAAAGATCTTTCAAAATGAATTTAGGGATCAACATGGTGAGCTAAGAAAGAGGCAACAACTGTAGAAGGACTTAATTTTTTTGTTTTTAATAAAGAAAGCAAACTAGTAAAACTAATTTTTTGTGTGTTTTTGATAAATAAAAAAGCAAGCAAAGCAAAAGTAAACTAAGCAAAACAAAAATAACAAAGTAAAGAGATTGGTTATGAGGGACTCCCCTTGTGAAGATGTCCTTGACTCCCCGGCAAGGGCGCCATAAAAAGAGCTTAATGGCCCAAAATATATCGATCTCGTTGGGGAAACCCAAGAGGAAGGTATGATGAGCACAGCAGCAAGTTTTCCCTCGGTTATGAAACCAAGGTTATCAATCCAGTAGGAGCACGGAAACACCCCAAAGGTGTTGCTAGCTGAACTTTGGGATGCACTACGGTGCAGCAGCAACGTGGAGACCTGCACAACACAACCATAGAACTCTGTCCCCAACTTGCGATGAGGTTGTCAATCTCACCGGTTTTGTTGAAAACAAAGGATTAAACGTATCGAGTGGAAGAAAGTAATAGTTTGCAGAAAGTAAACACAAAGCAGTAAACAGTTGATTGTAGATTGATGGTAAAAGAAAGGACCGGGGTCCATAGTTCACCAGTGGTGGCTCTCCTTAAGATAGATGACATGTTGGGTGAACAAATTACAGCGGGGCAATTGACAAACATCGAGAAATCAATATGCATATACTACTCATCTTGACTCCTTTGATATTTGATTGGGCATTACAACATTATACGTAGACCGCCATCCAACTGCATCTATGACTAATAATCCACCTTCAGGTTATCATCCGAACCCCCTCTAGTATTAAGTTGCAAGCAATGGATAATTGCATTATGCATTGCGTGTAAAGTAAACAATACGATTGTTCTATGAACAAATGATTGTTGTTTTCTCCCTATAGTAGCAACAACACACCTAGTACCTTAGATATTTCTGTCACTTCCCCATATTACTAAAGGCATGAACCCACTATCGAGCATAAATACTAACTCTTGGAGTTGGTAGCATCTACTTGGCCAAGATAGCTACTAACAACGGAAAGCATGCAAGATCACAAATAACAAAGACATGATAGAATCAATAATCCATCTGAAATAGCATATCCATATCCATCGGATCTCCGCAAACACAAAATGTAGGAATTACAAATAGATGATCTTGATCATGAACGGAGCTCACAAGATCTAAACATGAAAGCACAAAGGAGAAGAACCAGCCATCTAGCTACTACATGGACCCGTAGTCCAGAGATGAACTACTCACGCATCACACTAGAGGCTTGCATGATGATGAAGAAGGCCTCTAGGGTGAATTCCCCTCTCCGGCAGGGTGCCGGGAAGAGCTTCAAATCCTTCTCGATCTAGGGATGGAGATGATGGCGGCTACAGACTCTTTCGTTGAATTTTGATCGGGTACTTAGGGTTTCTCTATCGGAGGCATCTTATAGGCGGAAGGAGAGGCCGAGGGGGTGCCTAGGGCGGCCAGACCACCCTCTGGCACGGGCCAGGCCTGGCCACGTGGCCAGGTGGTGTGGCCGGGCCCCAGCCCCTCTCCATCTCGTATTCTGGCTCCTGGTGTCCCTCGGTGAAAAACTAACTCTGGCTTTTGTCCCGTCCAATTCCGAGAATATTCATTTTCTGACTTTCCTGGAACCAAAAACAGCAGAAAACAGGCAGCTGGAACTGTGGCTCTTGTTAATAGGTTAGTTCAAGAAATCAAATGAAAAGTACTCCAAAGTGTGGACAAAACATAAGAAAGTAGATAAAACCAAGCATGGAACATAAAAAATTATGGATGCGTTAGCAACGTATCAGCCCTTCTTTTTCCCAGCCGTGGCAGCAACACTGGTGCCCATGGTGGCGACGCCTTTCTTCTTGGCTGTAACAGCGGCAACTGCAGATCCAGCGGTGGAGGTTCCCTTCTTCTTGACCATCTGGCGCTGGTTGTGAGAGCGCAGGAAGTAGCTCGTGAAAGTGTGAAGCTGGTCCATCGCCGCAAAGAGGGTGAGAGCAATGGAGTAGTAAGAAGCAACAATGGAGGCTATGCACGAGGAGGAAGATGAGATGTGGAGAATTACCATACAGAGGATCTCTACTTAACCTCATCGAAGATGCCATCCAATAGCCAGGAAAAAATCACCTAGATACGTGGCACAAATCAGTGTTGACGTGTGGTAGAGTAAAACCATGAACCGTCGCTTCCCTCCCTCCATTACGCGCGAGAATTAAGGAGACATAGTTAAAATAGAGATTACGCATGCTTGGTTAAGTCCAAGTCAGAAAATGGGACCCACTAGTCATCACGTCCCATCAAAACCGCTCACGCGGGTAACTGAGGTCAGCTCATCATCAGCACTGATGTCATTAACTTCAGAAGGAGCACATTTTAACTAAGCTAGTCCTTACTCAAGTCTTCGACTTGACCAAGCACTCGGGGGCTACTCCTAACAGGAGCGCTGGCCGCGCACCCGAGGAACTTTGCAAGACATCCAAGCATTATGAGGACATATTTTCTCGCAAAAAACCTTCACTTGAATCAATGATTCGACCGTGGACTCCGGGTTACTCCCACAGGGAACGCTGGAAGCACATTCAACTGAAACAAGTAAAAGACGACAGCAGTCGCAAAATACTTATAGTCACCACTCGAGTCTATCCTGCAAGGAGACTACGTCTCCTGGGTCACCCAAATCATCTCCGCGATGATAAAAATTCGGATGCCACGCTTGCAGCATGAAGATAAGACCTAAAAAAGGCATGGCAATGCACCTGCTGTTCTCTACTAGAAACAATCCATGCCTGCAGGTACGATGAAATAAGCCTTAATGGACGCATTGAGTGCTCACACCAATACACTAGGATTCGACTCTATAAGACCTCCACGGCCTGAGTCGAATAACGCCAGCACTTTTTCGAATTCGAGTCCGGGTACTCGAGTTTGAGTAGATTGCGTTGTTTTGCCCTAAGGTAGTTAACTGAACGCGATACATCAGGTAAATCGGGCACATATATCAACAACTCCTATGATACAAATTAGAGCACTCCAAAACATGTTCAATTGTGCACTCGAAAGGCTTCATAAGTCTCCACTCGAATCTACGATTCAACCGGAAACTCGGGGGCTACTAACATGGGCATACCTTACAGGTATTTGAGTTTGGCATATATGGTCCAGTCTAATAGAAGCCCACGGTGTTACCAGGACCCAATCAAAGATTCGGGTGACCTAAGGAGACTCCGACTTCTTGCAGCACAAGGCGAGCTCAAGATAGAAAGTTTAAAAGGCACAAACCCTAACTTGTAACCGACTCGAACGGCTACCCGAGACCTAGCCTATCTATATAAAGGCTAGGAGGGGGTGGCGAGTAGGACAATCACAACCCTAGTTTCCACAACATCACCAGATTGCATCTATGCACCCCCTATAACTTTCGACTCCCTCGATAATTCCAAGAGCAGACAAGCAGGAGTAGGGTCCTCTACGAGGCCTGAACCTGGGTAAACATTGCTTCCCTATGTGCTTGTTTGCTAGCCGATTGATGCCTCCAGCACTCCCTTCTTCTCCAAAACCCAAGTCCATAACAATAGGCATTGATGAGTTTAACCCTCGTCAGTAGGGCTTCCACCTCATCGCAACAAACTGTGATGACTCTGCCACTGCTGCTAGGCATCTTGAGCATGTTGTAAGCGTGGTGAGTGGCGTCCATGAACTTGTCAAGTGCGGGGTAGCCGAGGATGATGTTGTATGGGAGGTTGATGTGCGCCACATCGAAGTCGACGAGCTTGGTGCGATAGTTGTCGCGCGTTTCGAACACGACGGAGAGGCTTACATGCCCGATGGGTGTGGTGGATCTGCTTGTCACCCCGGAGAATGGCATGGTCAGGATCAGCCGGTCGTAAGGCACTTGCAGCTGGGCGAAGGTCTCGGTGGAGATCACGTTTAGGCCCGCGCCTCTGTCGATGAGGGTCTTTGCAACAACGATGTTATTGATGGTAGGGGTGCAGATCAGGGGGAGCATGCCCACAAGCCTGGTAGAGATCGGGTTGTCACTAGCATCGTAGGTGGTGGCGCACTAGGACCACTTGAGCTTCGGCGAGGGGACCCTGGTCTGGCGGCCGCGACCACGCGTATGAGCAGCTTGAAGTGCCGGTTGGACATCGGGTCTTGGGAGCCACCAAGGATGCAGGTTGTGGCACCTTGCGGCACCTAGTAGCCCCTAGGGTCCTCGGCGCGTGCTTGCTCCTGCGGGTGTGGATGCTGTTGCGCGGAGTTGGCTTGGTGACCTGCCTGAGGGGTGTCACGCCCGCCCGAGTTGTTGTTCCAGCGGTTTCCTCCCTGGTTGCCCCTGCCCTGGCTGCCTCGCTCACCTCCCGACCTTCCCTTTCTCTGGCTGTTGCATAGGTCACGAAGTTTCTTGAGCTCGTAGCAGTCGTCGGTGGGGTGACCTGGCTTCTTGTGGAAGTGGCAGTACGGGCTGCCGTCCCGCTCCCGCTCGCTGGCTCCCTCGCGAGGGCTCTTCCGCTCTGGCTCGGCCGCCAGGACGGTGGCGGTCTTGCGATTGGGATCCATGTCTTTACCCTTGGATGAACCGGAGGCCTTGGGAGTGACGTCCGCCTCCGTGAGGCCAAACATCTGCCTTGCCTTGGCTTTGGTGCATTTCTCGGCCATGACAAAGAGCTCGGCGGCGGTGGTGAGGCTCTCGCCCTAAATCTCGATCTTTTCCCTCATCTTGACGTCCTTCACGCCCTCGGAGAAGGCAGTGATGACGTTGGAGTCTTAGATATTGGGAATCTTGTTGCGGACTCGACTAAACCTCTTCAAGAACTTGAAGAGGGTCTCCCTAGGCTATTAGCATATCTGGTGGAGGTTGTAGTAGGTGAGCGGGAGCTCGTAGGTCCCCTTGAAGTTGGAGATGCAGAGGGAGCTGAGCTCTGCCCATGAGTCGATCGATTCCTCGGGGAGGTTCATCAGCCAGTTGCTAGCCGCCTCCTTCAGGCACAGGGGAAACCAGTTCGCCATGACACGGTCGTCTCCTCCTGCTGCTTCGACGCCCGTGGTGTAAAGCTGGAGGAACTCGTACGGGTTTGTGGTGCCATCGTAGCACGCCGGTGTTTCTAGGCGGAACTTGTGCGGCCAGACCACATGGCGGAGGTTCTTGGTGAAGGCGAGGCAGTCGTTGGCCTGGACCACCCTACCATTGTCGAGGGATGCGTGGTTCTGCAGCCCCGCAATGGTGATTTCCTCGACGAGGTAGTCCTCGCGTTCAAGCGTTGGCCCTGCAATGACAGGAGGCGAGATGATCTGGCAGCTATTCACGGGTGGTGGCGAGGCATCATCCGACTTGGCTGCACCCCCGCGCTGACGGGGCGGGACCGAGTCCCTGGCACCTCGCCCGTGGTCCGAGCCCTCGGTCCCTCCAGGGAGAGGGTGGCGGCGTTGAGGATATCAGTGATACGGTCGCGCCACTTCTCCTAGCCCTACTCGGCCGGTGGGTGGTCCAGGAGCTCACACACCACGCGCTTGGCGGCCTCCGGGGTGAGCGGCTCGAGGTGGCCATGAGAAGACGCAGTGCGGGAGAGCGACATAACACCGTGCGAGGAGGGGCCCGGCTCCTACGATGGGTGGTCGGAGGATCCTCCCTCGTCCTCTGTCCACGAGACTTGCTCGGAGGTGGTGCGGTGCTAGGCCGGCTCTGTATGGGCTTTGCTTGCCGCAGGATGGAGGGCCCGCTCGGAGAGCGTCTCATTGCCGACCGACATGCTGTCGAGGTTGTCAAAGATCTTGAAAATGCGCCTCAGCCCCCTACCAGGCGCGCCAAATGTCAGAGATTTGTACCACGAAGGAACTAGGGTCCAACGATGCCTTGGTTTGTGAGGAGGCTGAACACACGATTCCGAAGGAGTTCGGGGACGACTACGGTGGCGGAACAGATGCACGATAGAGAGTTGACACCGGATTTTTTACCCAGGTTCTAGACCCTCGTGAGGAGGTAAATCTCCTAGTCCTGCTTGGTTGTATTGCTCGCTTGCCTCGCGAGGTTACAATGGTGGATGAAAGACTAGAGTTTTAGATATCTAGGATCCGTCCCCCATAAGGTAGGAGAAGGACTCCTTATATAGGGCTGCGTTGGGCCTCTCCCCTGGTCTACGGACGGGGAGGGTCACCACAGTGCCACCCCTTGGACTCCGGTCTACAAGGCTACTTTGGGTGGACTAGGTTGCGTGAGTCCTCAATATCCTCATTGCAAGGGCAAAGGAGGGTGATCAAGTGGAAGCCTTAACCCTTATCTTGTCGGTGGAGGGGTTTCAACCTTGCAATATGAGGATGACACTATCTTATTCATGGAACATGATCTGGATAAGGCGGTGAATATGAAATTAATACTGTGTATTTTTGAACAATTATTAGGTCTTAAAATTATTTTTTACAAGAGTGAATGCTTTTTTTGGGAAGGCAAAAGAAGGGGAACATCAGTACAAATCAATCTTCGGATGCGAGTATGGTTTCTTGCCTTTTAGGTATCTATGCCTATACATTACAGAAAACTTAAAAATTTAGATTGGTATCTGGTGGAAACCCACTTCGAAGGAAAGAAATATGGGCTGCTGGAAAGTTAATCTGCTATCATACGAGGATCAACTAGTCCTTATTAATTCTAGTTTAACTAGTTTACCTATGATCATGTTGTCATTTCTGGAGATCCCTAAGGGGGGTAAGGAAACGACTAAATTTTTATAGATCTTATTTCTTTTCGAAAAGTGACGAGAATAAACGAAAGTATAGGATAAAAAAGTGGAATATAATTTGTATACTAGAAGCTCAAGGTGGTTTGGGTATTGAGGTGCTTGAACTCAAGAATAAGTGTTTAGTGAGAAAATGACTCCTTAAACTGCTTAATGAAGAGGGAGTGTGGCAGGAGCTGTCACACAACAAGTATCTCAATCATAATACATTATCGGAGGTCCAAGTTAAACCCACAAATCCACAATTTTGGAAGGGACTCATGCGGGTCAAGGATGCCTTCTTTAGTAGAGGTCATTTTAATGTTGGAGATGGCTCTAATACAAGATTCTGAGAAGACATGGTTAGGGGAATTATATTTTTTCTCAATAGTATCTGACTTTATACAACATTGTGCAAAGGATGATGTTAGATTTATATGGGCTGTGGCCCATGTACGCACTCCATGTAGTCTACTAAATCTTGAAATCTCAAGGCCCATGTCATACGGCAACTTGGGAGCTATGTGGGCGACAAAGTTTAATCCCACATTGCTAGTTGGAAGAGAGTTCGACCAGCTTATTGAAGGAGTTATGCCCTAGAGGCAAATAATAAAGTGTATTATTTGATACATCTCCTATATGTTCATAATACGTTTCATATCGTGCTATAACTATTTTAATACGAAACGTTAATACATGTGTGGTATGCAAACAAACCGTGTCTCTAGTTACCTCTAGTGAACTAGTTGATTGGTCATGAGGATGATCTGGGTTTCAAGATCATGGGAATTTATGCCAATTGACAATGAGGTCATGTTATTAGTTGAATGACATGATAGACAAACATCCGACCATTCTATCTTGAATGAGATCTAGTTACAAAGTTCACCATTGATGATAAAACAAAGAGAATCTCGCAACCTGATCCTTTGACTCTGAGGTAATGCAAATCACCATTCTGGAGTAAGCTTAGATGGTTATCAATAATCATCTCGTAAAAGGGTGATAAAAAAGGTGCCACTCAGGTTTTCCAAAGGGATGCATAGAGGAGTACATATTAAGACCAGGATTTGTCTAATCCATGTAACACATAGATACATGTGGCCATCTCGGTGACGTTGCATTGATGAAGCTTGCAAGCATGTGACTTGGTCACAGAATGCAACAACATGAGAACGAGTAAACAAGTTCATCGGTAACGAGACCGAACTAAGGTATGGGGATACCGAAGATCAAGTCTTGGATGAATTAGGTATCAAATGACAAAGGGAATGGGAAACGATTATCTCACGATTTGAGCGATTATATTCGTGAAACGCTCAGGGGTCACATGGCCATCTAGGTCCCTCTGTTGATCATTTATGTGAGAGTAGTCTCGATCATGTCCGGAGTGTTTCCGAACCGAAGGATGTCATGCTTAAGGGTGGGGACGCTTAGGGTAGATGAGGTATCGTAGGAGAAATAGAGAGAGAGAAACCAGAATAGTTCCGAGTAACATCCGATGGAGATAGGAAGGGGTCCGGAAGGTGTTCCAGATAAAAGGAATATGATAATATACCTATTTGAATGTTAATTGGAGAATTAATATTAAATATTTATTTTATTTTATTATTAAAGGCTTCCTAATGCTAATGGGCCTCACCCGAAGGGAGGCCCAATAGGGCAAGGCACCTAGGGAGAAGGGGCCAGCCAGCCTGGGCTTGGTGGGCCGCCCCAGTGGGGCCCACCTAGGGCTAGAGGCTGCCCCTAGGTGGCCGACGGGTGTGGGGATTAGTCCCATACCGCCTGGCCCCTGGGTGGTGCGCCCCCTCCTCCCACTATATATAGGGGTCTTCCCTCCCCCTTTGGAATCATCCCATTCCCTCTCATTCTCTCTCTCATCCATTGAGGACTTCTCCGGAATATTAGGGAGGACCTCGTGGCTAAGTTCTCCACTTTCACACCAACATCATGGGATCAGCGATCCGGCATCTACTTCTCCTGCTGCTTGGCTGGATCGGAGTCCGGTTGACGTCACCTACACCGAACGTGTGACGAACTCTGGAGGCACCGCACTTGAGGTGCTGCTCATCTTCATCAATATACGCCTTCTTGCATAAGGCGTTCCTTGGTCTTCAAAAGGTATGAATACCATCTTTCTCTTCCGTTGCTTATTTCTACATATTATAGATCCTGGTATTAGTGTTTGAGTAGATAGAATTTTTTTGTTTTCTACTACGTAACCTTTCAGTGGTATCAGAGCAGGTCTATCGGTAGACATGTCGTACGGATAGAACACATAGAAATATGTGGGCATTGATTCTCTAGTTGCTACCCTCTTTTATGTTCTTGTTCATATCTTGACACTGTTTAATGAAGCGGCCCCCAAACGACCTCGCGTGGTGATTCACGAGACTGGTCCACGAATCAAAGTGGCTTAGGGGGGTGTATGTCTCTCTACAGTAGTTGATATGGCATCAAAATTGGAGGGCCCTGAAAAGGGAAGAAGAACGGCAATCATTGAATCCATGTTGTGGCTCCATGTTCGTAGGTGGGAAGGGGTTCTGCCGCGAAAGCCCTAAAGCCGCGTGAAACTTCCAATAGATAATATAGATGCGTCTATCTTTATTATTGCATAGGGCATGTGTTAAGACACGACAATGACGAGTTTGTGAAACTTTCGTTGAAGCTATTGATGATGATTAAGATGGTATAACCACATCATAACACTTTACTTTATGAAGTATTACTTATTGTGCTGTTATAATTATATATTCGACGGTAGCATAATAAGATAATCCCTCACAGTATTCCAGTTAATCGTATTCGCCTTGTGTGTGCACCAGCAAGAAAGTTCTTCGGTATGAGGCAGGCCATGATGAGCGGGTGTCAGACATATCTACGTTTGCATACAGTGGGTGTAAGCCATGTTGCACTGCAAATACACACAAGTTAGAACTAGCGAGCCTAGCATGTTATAGAGACATGGCCTCGGAATATAGGAGACCGAAAGGTCGAGCATTAATCACATGGTTGATGTGATCGACGTTAGGGAATGTCCACCTTTGATACTGCACTGATGGCTATGATGATCGGGGGAGGTGTAGGGGATTGGAATCATGTGATCACTAAACTAGTGGAGGGATGTTCGTTTGAGTGGGAGTTCTTTTGTTTTATGTACGATAGTATAATTAAAACTTGAACTCATTATTATGAACATGGTCTGAACACTTTGCAAATCCATTGTAGATGTCTCGCCCACCCACCTTCAACCTTAGCACTTTCCTCGAGAAGGACAAGCTGAAAACTAATGGAACCAACTTTACCGCATGGTTCCGCAACCTTAGGATCCTCCTAGTCCCCTACAAGTTGACTTATGTCATCGAGGCTGAGCTTCTGGCCAAGCCTGCAGATTCCGCCTCCCAGGACGAAAAGAATGTCTGGCAGTTCAAGGCGGACGATTTCTCCCTCATCTAGAGTGGAATGCTCTATGCCATGGAGCCGAAGCTTCAAAAGCGTTTTGAGAAGATGAATGCTTTTGAGATCATTGAGGATCTCAAGGCTGTATTTGCTCCATAGGCTCGTGCAGAGAGGTATGATGCTTCCGAGCTCTTCTTCTCTACTAAAATGGAAGAGCACATCAGTATCAGTGAGCACGTAGTCAAAATGTCTGGCTACGTTAAGCGTTTGAATACCCTGGATTGCAAAATCCTAGAGGAGCTCTCAATTCATAGGGTGTTGCACTCGCTGCCCCTAGCTATAAGAGCTTTGTGATGAACTACAACATGCAAGGGATGACTAAGACCCTTGCTGAGGTGTTCGCCATGCTCAAAACTGCTGAGGTAGAAATCAAGAAGGAGCACACGGTGTTGATGGTAAATAAGACCACCAACTTTAAGAAGCCGGGGCAAAAGGGAAAAGGCAAGGGCAAGAAGCCCAAGAAGGATGGCAAGTTCGTTGCCAACACCTCAAAGACTACCAAGCCTGGCCCTAAGCCCGGCACTACGTGCTACTACTGCAAAGGGGATGGGCACTGGAAACGCAACTACCGCAAATACCTTGAAGACAAGCGAGCCGACAAGATAGCCGCCAAGGACAAAGGTATATGTGATATACATGTTATTGATGTGTTCCTTACAAGCGCTAGGAGTAACACCTGGGTATCTGATACCGGTTCTATTGCTCACATTTGTAACTCTTAGCAGGATCTGCAGAGTAGGAGGCGCCTGAGGAATGACGAGGTGACGATGCGCGTCGGCAATGGTTCGAGAGTCGAAGTGCTGGCCGTTGGCACCCTGCATCTTCGTCTACCGTCAGGATTATTTTTGGTTTTGAATAAATGCTACTATGTACCCGCATTGAGTATGAATATTGTGAGTGGGTCTTGCTTGTTGCAAGATCATTATTCATTTAAATCAGGAACAAATGGTTGTTCAATTTATATGAATGATATTTTCTATGTTCGTGCCCCTATGTGTGATGGTTTATTCTTACTTGATCTTGATTGTGATACACACATCCATAGTGTTGATGCTAAACGTTGTAAGCATAATGATGATAATTCCATGTTTATGTGGCATTGCCGTATTGGTCACATTGGCGTAAAACGCATGAAGAAGCTTCATTCAAAAGGGCTTCTTGGATCATTGGATTTCGAATCCCTTGATACATGTGAGCCATGCCTCATGGGCAAGATGACAAGGACACCATTCTCCGGGATAATGGAGAGAGATGTAGACCTACTGGGAATCATACATACAGATGTATGTGGACCAATGAGCGTCTCAACACGCAATGGTTATCGTTACTTTGTTACCTTTACTGACGACTTAAGTAGATATGGATATATATACTTAATGAAGCACAAGTCTAAAACCTTTGAAAAGTTCAAGGAATTTTAGAAAGAAGTAGAGAATCAACTTAACAAGAGAATCAAGCATCTTCGATTAGATCAGGGAGGCGAGTATTTGAGTTATGTACATGCACTTGAAGGACTATGGGATTATCCCACAGCTTACGCCAGCCTGAACATCACAGCGTAATGGTGTGTCGGAACGACGTAACCGAACCCTATTGGATAGCGTGCGGTCCATGATGTCTTTAACTGATTTATCTGTGTCTTTTGGGGGATATGCGTTGGAAATCGCTGCTTTTATTTTAAACCGAGCACCATCCAAATCCGTGGAGACAACTCCATATGAGATATGGTATGGCCAGAAGCCAAAGTTGTTGTTTCTAAAAGTTTGGGTTGTGAGGCTTACGTCAAGAAACTGCAGCCTGACAAATTCGAACCCCAATCAGAAAAATGTATCTTTGTGGGATACCCAAGGGAAACTGTTGGGTATACTTTCTACAACCAGGCCGAAGACAAAACATTTATCGTAAAAACCGGCACCTTTCGTGAGAAAGAGTTTCTTGATAAAGGAGTTAGTGGAAGGAAAATTGAGTTAGATGAAGTTGTTGACCCTTCTCTCCAAATTTCGAGTAGCACAACGGAAGCTGTTCCAAAACCATTCTCCAACATGGAGGAAGAGCCCAATGATGATGATCAAAGCAACAACATCGAAACTCCTGAGGTTCGCAGGTCTACAAGAATTCGTGCCACTCCAGATTGGTATAGTAGCCTTGTGATGTCTATCATCCTAGATGAATAGGAAGAACCTGCAAACTACAAAGAAGCTATGGATAGTGCTGACTCCGAGAAATGGCTAGAATCCATGAAATCCGAAATAGGATCCATGTATGAGAACTAAGTTTGGACCTTGGGCCGTGGACAATAAATGGATTCTTAAGAAAAAGACAGATGCGAATGGTAAAGTGACCGTTCACAAATATCGACTTGTCGCAAAGGGGTTTCGACAAATTCAAGGAGTTGATTACAATGAGATTTATTCTCCCGTACTGATGCTTAACGCTGTCCGGATTTTAATAGCAATTGCTGCACATTTCGATTATGAAATTTGGCAGATGGATGTCAAGACCGCATTCCTCAATGGTCACATTGATGAAGAGTTGTATATGATGCAACCGGAAGGTTTTATTGATCCTAAGGATGCTGGAAAGGTGTGCAAGCTTTAGCGGTCCATTTATGGATTGAAGCAGGCATCTCGGAGCTGGAACCAACATTTTGATCAAGTGATCAAGAGTTTTGGGTTCGTCCAAAATCAACAAGAGTTCTGTGTTTACAAGAAAGTGAGTGGGAGCTCAGTTGTTTTCTTAGTAGTATATGTGGATGACATATTACTCATGGGAAACGATGTGGATCTTATGAGAAGCGTGAAAGCATATTTGAGTAGTCAATTTTCCATGAAGGATCTAGGTGAAGCTGCATACATATTAGGCATCAAGATCTACAGAGATAGATCAAGATTCTTAATTGCATAAGTCAGAGTACTTACATTGAAAAGATTTTGAAGAGGTTCAAACTGAACAATGCCAAAAAGGGCTCTGTGACAATGATGAAGAATTGCAAAATGAGTGTGACTCAATGTCTGGTAATGGATAATGATAGAGAAAAGATGTCCTACATCCCCTATGCCTTAGCCATAGGATCTATCATGTATGCAATGTTAAGTACGCAACCTGATGTGGCATTGGCTCTTAGTTTTACGAGCCGATACCAAAGTAATCTAGGACTGGATCACTGGACAGTTGTAAAGAATATCCTAAAGTATCTCAAAAGAACTAAGGATATGTTCCTAATCTATGGAGGAAGTGATGAAGCTCTAAACGTAATGGGTTACGTGGATGCAAGCTGGAACTCAGATCATGATGACTCGAAGTCTCAAACAGGATTTGTGTTCCTGGTGAATGGTGGGGCGGTAAGCTAGAAGAGTAAGAAGCAACCGGTGGTGGCGCAGTCTTCAATGGAGTCTGAATGCATTGCTACGGCTGATGCAGCGAATGAGGCTATATGGCTAAGGAATTTCGTCATCAAACTAGGAGTTTTTCCAAATGCGCAAGACCCTGTGACGATCTATTGTGATAACACGGGAGCTATTGCAAACGCAAAGGAACCAAGGACTCATTCCGCAGCCAAACACATCAAGCTTAGATTTCACGTCATTCAGTAGAATGTTGATGAAGGTGAAGTCAAGATTTGCAAAGTAGATACGGAACTGAATATGACAGATCCTTTGACCAAAGCCCTCCAACAAGATAAGCACGAACAACACCGAGATTCTATTGGTGTTAGGTTCCTGCCAATTGTAAACTAGTTTTATGTATACTCTAGTGCAAGTGGGAGACTGAAGGAGTTATGCCCTAGAGGCAAATAATAAAGTGTATTATTTGATACATCTCCTATATGTTCATAATATGTTTCATATCGTGCTATAACTATGTTAATACGAAACGTTAATACATGTGTGGTATGCAAACAAACCGTGTCTCTAGTTACCTCTAGTGAACTAGTTCATTGGTCATGAGGATGATCTAGGTTTCAAGATCATGGGCATTTATGCTAATTGAAAATGAAGTCATGTTATTAGTTGAATGACATGATAGACAAACATCTGACCATTATATCTTGAACGAGATCTAGTTACAAAGTTCACCATTTATGATAAAACAAAGAGAACCTCGCAACTTGATCCTTTGACTATGAGGTAATGCAAATCACCATTCTGGAGGAAGCTTAGATGGTTATCAAGAATCATCTCGTAAAAGGGTGATCAAAAAGGTGCCACTCAGGTTTTCCAAAGGGATGCATAGAGGAGTACATATCGAGACCAGAATTTGTCTAATCCATGTAACAGATAGATACATGTGGCCATCTCGGTGACATTGCATTGATGAATCTTGGAAGCATGTGACTTGGTCACGGAATGCAACGACATAAGAACAAGTAAACAAGTTCATCGGTAACGAGACCGAACTAAGGTATGGGGATACCGAAGATCAAGTCTCGGGTGAATTAGGTATCAAATGACAAAGGGAACAGGAAACGACTATCTCACGGTTCGAGCGATTATATTCGTGAAACGCACGGGGGTCACATGGCCATCCAGGTCCCTCTGTTGATCATTGATGTGAGAGTAGTCTCGATCATGTCCGGAGTGTTTCCGAACCGAAGGATGTCATGCTTAAGGGTGGGGACTCTTAGGGTAGATGAGGTATCGTAGGAGAAATAGAGAGAGAGAAACCAAAATAGTTCCGAGTAACATCCGATGGAGATCGGAAGGGGTCTAGAAGGTGTTCCAGAGAAAAGAAATATGATAATATATGTATTTGAATGTTAATTGGAGAATTAACATTAAATATATATTTTATTTTATTATTAAAGGCTTCCTAATGCTAATGGGCCTCACCCGAAGGGAGGCCCAATAGGGCAAGGCGCCTAGGGAGAAGGGGCCAGCCGGCCTGGGCTTGGTGGGCCACCCTAGTGGGGCCCACCTAGGGCCGGCGACTGCCCCTAGGTGGCCGGTGGGTGTGGGGATTAGTCCCACACTGGCTGGCCCCTGGGTGGTGTGCCCCCTCCTCCCACTATATATAGGGGTCTCCCCTCCCCCTTTGGAATCATCCCATTCCCTCTCATTCTCTCTCTCATCCATTGAGGACTTCTCCGGAATATTGGGGAGGACCTCGTGGGTGAGTTCTCCACTTTCACAACACCGTCGTGTGACGCCCAATCCGTCATCTACTTCTTCCGCTGCTCGGCTGGATCGGAGTCCGGTTGACGTCACCTACACCGGGTGTGTGACGAACTTTGGATGCACCGCACTTGAGGTGCTGCTCATCTTCATCAATATACGCATTCCTGCATAAGGCATGCCTCGGTCTTCAAAAGGTATGAATACCGTCTTTCTCTTCGTTTGCTTATGTCTACATAGTATAGATCCTGGTATTAGTGTTCGAGTAGATAGAAAATATACGGAACCCTTCACTTATAAGGTGAGTTGTTCCACTCCAACTAAGTGAGTGAGAAGAGAAGGAGTCCATGTGCACTCCTCTTTGTCTGCCGCTCGCCTCGCCTTGCCCGCACGCGCAATGCATTTAGTGAATTGAGTTCGAGTTAGAAACTTGTTTTGTGGAAGACTAAAATTTTGCATGGTGCACCAGTTGTTGGGTATGTGTCAACATCCGTGTGCATGTTTGACGTGTGTCCTTGTCTTCCACCGCGTGGAGACTCGGTCGTGTTACCTCCTAGGCTATAGAGGGAGAGACATAATAGATCTAGACACAACTTGTTCTTTCTCTGTCCCTCTCGCCTTTTTACTCTTGTTGTGCTGCTCTGTAGGCTTCCTCATCCTGGCGACTGTGTGCACTGTCGTCCGGGAGAACAGGCCTCCAAAGCCCCTACTATTGAGATCTTGCACCGGGATACAAGCGACAAGGTTTTTGGTGAGCGTATCGGCGCGACTACTCGCCTCCATTCGTGTGTTCTTCTTCATCAATTGTCAACCTCATCAGCACCATGGGCAACATCGACAAATACCAAGGTGCTACTGCGGTGATGACCTTCTCTAATAACTTGTGCGTGCTAATCCTCTCTTTTTATGCACTAGTTCTTACTAGATTTACATATCTACTAGACGAGCTTGTTTGGCTGCATGTTTTTAGATCTGCTAGTGCTTACTTTATTTTGATTTTGGTAATTAATCTATGTGGAAATTTCCTAATATTCCAACAATCCAAAAACCTTATTCTTTAGGCAATTTTCGTCATCTGTCTTTGCTACTACGCTCAAACCAAGCCCATTTATGGGTGATCATTCTAAGAGATGGCAAGGGAAAACCCTCTTGTGGCTCACTGCTATGGGTTTAAAAAAGGTTGCAGATGGCACTCCCAGAGGTCCTCTTACTCTCGAAGAAGAGAGAGCATTCAGGAAGGCTAGTGTACTTTTTGTGGGCTCTGTACTCAGTGTGCTTGGAGATAAGTTGGGTGATGCATATATGCATATTCGTGACGCCAAGGAACTGTGGATGCGCTGGATGCTAAGTTTGGTGCTGCCGATGCTGGTGGTGAACTGTATGATAAGGAGCAGTTCAATGACTACAAGATGGTTGAAAACTGATCTATAGTAGAACAAGCTCATGAGCTACAGGTCATGTCAAAGGAACTAAAGCTCCTTAAGTGTGTGCTCCCGGACAAGTTTGTCATGAGATGCATTGTTTCTAAGCTTCCCCTTCATGGAGGAACTTTGCCACTTCTCTGAAACATCAGAGGCATGAGCTCTCTATTACGTACCTCATTGGCTCTGTGGATGTTAAAGAGAAGGAGAGGGCAAAAGACAAACACACTAGTGGAACCGAGGGACATTCTACTACCAATATGGTACACAAAAATGCCCACAAGTCCAAGGGAAATAACAAAGTATGTCAGACTACCAACTTCAAGAAGAAGGGACAAAACAAGGAAAATAAAGAACCTTGCTAGGTGTGTGGCGAGATTGGCCATTGGGCTCATGGTTTTCCATATAAGAAAGGCAAGAAGTGTCAAGATGGACATAGTTCTAAATCTATCAACATGGTCATTAGCAATATTAATGCATGAACTTCAGGTTATGGGTACTGTAATTTATTACCTACTGTTCTTTCAGTATCTTAACCCATAGAATGGTTGATTGATACATGTGCTAATGTTCATGTGTGTGCTAACATTTACATGTTCACCTCTTATCGCGCTCGAGGTTCATCTGTCATGATGGGGAATGGGTTACATGTTATTGTTTTTGGTGCTGGCATGGTAGATCTGAAGTTTACTTCAGGCAAGATCATGCAACATGTCCCTTCTATCAAGAAAAATATCGTTAGTGGATCCCGTCTTTTGAAAGATGGGTTCAAGTTGGTATTTGATTCCAATAAAGTTGTATTGTCTAAGTATGGAACCTTTGTTGGAAAAGGCTATGAATGCGGAGGCATGTTTCATTTTTCATTGGTAGACTTCGGTGATGATGTTGTGAACCATGTATGCACTACTGGTAATGAAACTAATGTTTGAAATTCACGACTTTTTCATATTAATTTAGGTTCTATGTCGCGGCTTACTGGTATGCGTTTAATTCTGAAATTCACTATTGTCAAAGGCTCGAAGTGCCATGCTTGTGTTCAAGCAAAGCAGCCTCGCAAGCCTATAGAGTAAAGAAACTTGATGCCTTTAGAGCTCATATATTTAGATCTATGTGATATGAATGGTGTGTTGACAATTGATGGAAAGAAATATTTTATGACTTTGATTGATGATTCTACTATTTACTGTTATGTATATATCTTGAGAACTAAAGACGAGGCTTTAGATTTTTTTAAAATCTATAAGGTAGAAGTTGAAAATCAACTTGAGAGAAAGATGAAAAGAATTCGGTCTGATCATGGTGGAGAGTACTTTTCTAATGAGTTCAATTTATTTTGTTTGGAACATGGTATTATACATGAGAGGACGCCTCCAATTCCCCTCAATCCAATGGGATTATGATACGTGCATTTTGCATCATCATTTTTAGGACTTATATGCACTGTTTATAATCATATTTACCACGATCCATCATTATTTATGCATATTTAGATGATTTACGGGACTTTCCTACAAAGTCCCTTTCATTGGTATTTAATTTCTAGGAGCCAGAAAACCTCCCTTTTCATGTTTTGTTGTTTTAGGGACCTTCTAGACGTCTAAAAATCAGAGAAAAAAATACCTGATGAGTTTTTCACCTGGAGAATCAACTTGGGCCAAAGAAGCATGCAAGAGGATCCCTGAAGGCCAAAAGAGGCCAGAGGGCGCGCCCACCCCCTCGGCGCGCCCTACAGGCTCTTTTCGGCCTGGAGCATCATCTCGGCTCCCCCTTTTTATAGACGCCTCCATCTGGCCAGAAAACCTACGCCATATTTTCCCCACAATTTACAGAGGCGGCGGCGGAGGTGAAAGTCCTCTCCTACTCCAGGAGTGGGCAGATCCTACTGCACCGAAGCCTCTGGTGAGGGGGAAATCAACACCATCATCATCACCACTCCTCCTAGGCGTAGGGGAGGCCTCTCCATCAACATCTCCAGCAGCACCATCACCATCTCCAAGATTCTCATTCCCCTCATAGTTTGTGATTGATTGAACCCCGGATATTGTTTTAAGGGCTATTTGCATGTTTGTGATTGGCATCTTGTCTTTATTTGGTGGAGAGATTATATTTTCAGATTATGTTTTAAGGGCTATTTGCATGTTTGTGATTGGCATCTTGTCTTTATTTGGTGGAGAGATTATATTTTCAGATTGTGTTGTAATCCATATGCCACTGATCCATATCATGTTTGCCACTTGTGAGTAGATCCCCATGTTCATGAGGGCATAGGATGAATTGGCTATGATTTCCATATAATATGCAATGAGTATGTGGTCAAGTTTTTATCTTTTATATTGTTCTATGATGGTTATGTGCAAACATCTACTGCATATTACTTCACCTATATGGGCTCATAGGATAATAATTTGATGCAATGATAGGGGTTGGAAGGGACGGAATTGACATAAACCGTTTTCCAATACTTTGAGTTGCATTGGAGGGATTATATGTTGGGGACCAATGAACTTATTGCTATGGTGGGACATTTATGTCTTAATGATTCTTATATGTTCAAGTGAATGGCTCTAGGACCCATCATAAGTGGTGTATTTTACTCATATTTATGGCTGCACCTAATTTAGGCTCCACCCTAAGGGAATGAAACTTGACAATATATTCACCATATTGTGTAGAAATCTTTATGGTCAGTAAATCCATGTCGCCCTTAGGAACTCTTGTCACATATAAGTTCACACACACTTGAGCTTGTCCTCTTGATGCATATAGGATTGGGCTTTCTCTCATTGAGAGCATTTACTTATTGCTATTTACTTTCAGCACTTTATATTCTTGCAAACTATAAACCCAAAAACACCAAATCTACTACATTTACTATTATTTTCTTTGTCAAACTTGATAACCAATACCCTCTGATCCTCATGGGTTCGATAACCTTTATTTATTGAAAAGCACTACAATTGATCTCCTGCACTTGGGAGCCATCAAGACACTTTTCTAGCACCGTTGCCAGGAGGCGTTGTGCTATTGGTAAGCTGTTTGGTAAGGAAACTTGAAATCTATTTTTAATCTCTTTTACTTCTGTTATATCATGGCTTTCTCAAACCATAAATAATTGCGTCTCACCTTATTTGAGTACCTTCATGATAAAGATAAAGAGAAGGTTGAGAAGCCTACTGAACCAAAAGTTGAATATCAAATTCCTATTGGTATAGTCAAAAGAGCTAGGGAGTTAACTTTTGCAGGTGATGGAAGTCAAACTGCTATGGGGCACTTATATGATATTGAAGAACTATGTTCCCTATTTAGACTTGTAGATATTCATGAGAATGAAGTGAGAAGCAAGATATTATATTTATCTCTATCTGGTAAAGCTTGTGAATGGTATAGATCTCTGGATGATAAATACCGTCTTGATTGGGACAATTTGAAGAAGGCTTTCTATTTTAAATATTATACTCCTAAAGAAGCTTATGATGATTGCTGCCATATTTATAACTTTTGGCCTCATAATGGAGAAAGTATTGCTCAAGCTTGGGGAGATTAAAGGGCCTCCTGCTTAAAAATCCTTGTCATGGTATTCCTGAAAGCATTATCTTAATAAACTTTTATGTGAGATTGCCCCAACATCATAGGAACTTTCTGGATAATTCTTCTAGATTAAGTTTCACTAATAAAACTCAAAAGGAGGCAGCGGACTTATTGGAAACTATTTCTCAAAATACTGGTGCTTGGGATCTCGACAAAGGTAATAAACCAGGTTTGGACTATGAATATTCATGTGTAGAGAATTTCTACTTCTATATTATTTGAGGAACTTAAGAACAGGTTTGGCATGGACCCTCATGATTTAGTAGAAATTGCTAAATCTTTTGCTAACCATCTTAATATCCCAAAAAACGATTTAATGTATTTGTTGAACCTCTTAAAAATTCTGCATATGTTTCTAAAGTTTTGAAACAGGTTCATCAAGTCTCATCTCCTAAGATAGAAGAAATCTTTGAAGCTCCTCCTTATCCAAGCAAAGTGAAGGAAAATTTACTCACTACTATTTCTAATAAGAGTTCTAGAAGATGTCACAAACCATATGAACAAATTCAAGTCCAACATCAAATTTCGGCCATTAAATAATTGAATGAAGAAATACCCTATGATGTTTATTTATGTGAAGATTCTACCAAGGTAATAAAAGGTAACACCACTAGAGTTGGGAAACCTATCTATTATGTGCTATTGGGACTTCATGTTATCATGGACTTTGTTGTGACATCCAGGCACATGGCTTAATAGGATTGATAGGATACCCATATCAACAAGTTGCAACTTCTTTTTCGGAAGCTCATTTGAAAAGAACTCTAAGGTTAAGCGTGCTTGGCCTAGAGCAATTCTAGGATGGGTGACCACCGAAGTGGGTAGCAAGGTGCGCCGAGTGAGAACAAAGTCTGTGAAAAGACTAGTGTTGAGTCTGCGTGGGGCCCTAGATATCCTATTAAGCTGCCAGGAGTGACACCCCCCGGGCCCAGGAGTGGACGGGGTGTTACAAAGTGGTATCAGAGCCGACCCTTGCGATTACACGGGTGTGCGGGGGTCAGTGGTGGGACATGTGGAGCATGGCGCGTGTGGCCCAGAGTGGACACGGCATGGCACATGTCTTGACCGGACGCACAAAGCAGCGTGCCAAGAGGAACGTTCTGGGTGTGCTTGATCGATGAGGGCATCGATCTTCTAAAGGGTGGGTGTATGTGAGATCCAGGCACATGGCTTAATAGGATTGATAGGATACCCATATCAACAAGTTGCAACTTCTTTTCTAGAAGCTCATTCGAAAAGAACTCTAAGGTTAAGCGTGCTTGGCCTAGAGAAATTCTAGGATGGGTGACCGACCGGGAAGTGGGTAACCGGGTGCTCACGAGTGAGGACAAAGTGTGCAGAAAAGACTAGTGTTGGTCTGTGGGGCCAGTCTAGATATCCTATTAAGCTGCCAGGAGTAACACCCCCCGGGCCCAGGAGTGGATGGGGTGTTACATTTGCGATATTGGAGCAAGTATAAGTGTGATTCCCTATTCTTTATGTCTTGAAATCAAGCCTGATATTGATCCCATCAACATGGAAGAGACGTGTATAACTATCCAACTTGCTAATAAAGAGTATATATGTCCTCTTTGTATGGTTAGAGATGTTAAAGTGTTAGTTGTAAAGATTAAATATCCTACTAATTTTATTGTGCTTGGTTGCTCCCAAGATGCATTTTGTCCTATTATATTTGGTAGACCTTTCTTATGTAGTGTTGGTGCTGAAATTAATTTACTAAAAGAGAAAGTATTCATTAAATTTGCTGGTGAAAGACTTGAGTTTAACTTTTCAAAATTTACTGATAAACATTTAGAAAAGGAAAAATTCTCTAAAGAGATAGTGGAGACTCTTGCTTCAGTGGCAGTCGCTTCATCGAACACGATGGAATGATGTGTGCTGAATCAAGAGGAGCCATTTGATGATGAAGAGAAAGAAGTATTAGAAGAAATACTATCTCAACAGCCACCACATCTGCAATTACATATTCTACCTGATAATCTAGGAGAACTACCACCACCTAAAGAAGATCCTAGTTTTGAATTTAAACCATTGCCTGAAGATATGAAATATCATTCCTTGATGATAAGAAAATATATCCTGTTATTATTAGTGCTAACCTTTCAGATGAAGAAGAATCAAAATTACTTGAAGTATTAGGACCTCATAGGCCAGCCATTGGCTATTCACTTGATGACTTGAAAGGTATAAGCCCCGCTTTATGCATGCATAAGATTAACTTAGAAGAAGATGCAAAGCCTGTTGTTGACTATCAACATCGTCTTCATCCAAGATTGAAAGAAGTGCTAAGAAAACAAGTAATTAAACTCACTGAGGTAGGTATTACCTATCCCATAGCTAATAGTAAATGGGTAAGTCCTGTTCATTGTGTGCCTAAAAAGGGTGGAATCACTGTGGTTCCAAATGAAGAAAATGAACTTGTTGCTCAATTACTGTTACTGGTTATAGAATGTGCATTGATTATAGGAAACTTAATAAGGCAACGTGTAAAGATCATTATCCTTTTCCATTCATTGATGAAATGCTTGAAAGATTATCCAAACACTTCACTTTTGTTATTTAGATGGTTATTTAGGTTTCTCATAGATTTCAGTGCACAAGGATGATCAAGAGAAGACTACTTTCACATGTCCTTTTGGTACTTATGCTAATAGGAGAATGCCATTCGGTTTGTGCAATGCTCCTGCTACTTTTCAAAGATGCATGAATGCTATATTTGCTGATTATATTGAAAAAATTATGGAAGTATTCATGGATGACTTTTCTGTGTATGGTACATCTTTTGAAAACTACTTGTTCAATCTTAACAAAGTTTTGTAGCGTTGTGAGGACCAACACTTAGTCCTAAATTGGGAGAAGTGCCATTTCATGGCGATAGAAGGTGTTGTTGTTGGACACTGAGTTTCAGGTAGAGGCATTGAAGTGGACCGCGCCAAGATAGAATCCATAGAGAAGCTACCATATCCTAGGGATATAAGAGTTATAAGAAGCTTTCTTGGTCATGCTGGTTTCTATAGAAGGTTTATCAAAGACTTTTCAAAAATATCTAAGCCTCTAACAAATCTTTTGCAAAAAGATGTTCCATTCTCTTTTAATGATGGTTGTGTAGAGTCTTTTGGTGTTTTAAAGAATGCTTTGATAAGTGCTCCTATAATTCAACCTCCTAACTTGAATTTTCCATTTGAAATCATGTGTGATGCTAGTGATTATGCTGTAGGTGCTGTTTTAGCCCAAAGAGTTTATAAGAAACTTAATGTCATATACTATGCTAGTAAAACTCTTGATGGCGCTGATGACCCACAAGTATGGGGGGTGTATCGCAGTATTTTCGAGGGAAGTGAAACCCAATTTATAGATTCGACACAAGGGGAGCCAAATAATATTTATAAGCCTTAACAACTGAGTTATCAATTCAGCTGCACCTGGAAACAATCTTGCTCACATCAGTTTATCAGTAACAACAATTTTGTAGTAGGGATAGTAAAGTAGCAGCAGTAGTAAAGTAAAGACAATAGTAACAATAGCAGTAAACAGTGGGATTCGAGTGCGGTAGGCAGAGGGCTGGATGGAAGGGAGTTGCATGGACAAGACAATTCACATAGCAATCAGAACATAGGGTAATTGCAGATAAATAAGATAAAGCATCCAAGTACTAGATAATCCTAGGCATGTGTCCCATATATAGTCATACGTGCTCGCAATGAGAACTTGCACAACATCTTTTGTCCTGCCAGCCCGTTTGTAGCGGGGCCTCAAGGGAACTACTGGCAATTAAGGTTCTCCTTTTAATAGAGCACCGGAGCAAAGCATTAACACTCCATGAACACTTGCGATCCTCACATTTAAGCCATTCCCTCCGGTTATCCCGATTTCTGTCACTTCGGGGCCATTGGTTCCGAACAACAACATGTGTATACAACTTGTAGATAAGACCATAAACAATACTATCATAATGAATCAATAACATGTTCAGATCTGAAATCATGGCACTCGGGCCCTAGTGACAAGCATTAAGCATAACAAGTCGCAACAAAGTCATAAAGCACTAATAAAAGATACTAGGCACCATGCCCTAACAATCTGATGCCATTACATGAACGATCTCATCCAATCCCTACCATCCCCATATCCTATAGCGGGGATTACTTACTCATAGATGGGGGAAACATGGATGGTCGATGGAGAAGCGATGGTGATGATCTCCCCCAATTCCTCGTCCTGGCAGGGTGCTAGAACGGAGTTTCTGGTGCTGTTTCGTGGAATCTGGTGGTGGGAGGCGAAGCAGAACTCCTTCTGGAAAAACGTCGACCCCCCCTGAGTTTTTAGGTCAGAAGGCAACTTATAGGCGAGGAGGGAGACCGAGGGGGTGTCTAGGGCGGCCAGACCACCCCTCTGGCGCGGCCAGGCCCAGCCCGTGTGGCCAGGTGGTGTGGCTGGGTCCCAGCCCCACTCGGTCTCATATTCTGGCTCCGGGAGTCTTCTGGTGAAATAGGATTTTTGGCTTTTGTCCCGTCCAATTCCGAGAATATTCATTTTCTGACTTTCCTGGAACCAAAAACAACAGAAAACAGGCAGCTGCATTGTGGCTCTAGTTAATAGGTTAGTCCAAGAAATCATATGAAAAGTACTCCAAAGTGTGGACAAAACACAAGAAAGTAGATAAAACCAAGCATGGAACATAAAAAATTATAGATACATTTGCAATGTATCAGCATCCCCAAGCTTAACTCCTGCTCGTCCTCGAGTAGGTAAGTGATAGAAAGAAAGAATAATTTTTGAGGTGACATGCACCATCATAACTTGATCAAAGTATTTGTAAAACATTCAAAGCTGGGATCATAGTACTTCAATCATAACATGAAAGACAAAGTTCTAGCAATAAGACAAATAAACTATGATGCAACATGAAAAGGCACAAACAAAAGATTCATGAATAGCAATGCTTTGCAAGACGTTTGTTTGTTTCACATAAAGAAAACATAGCATAATAGTATTCATCTTGTCCCTCGTAGAGTAGCAAATATAAATGCATAAGACACCTTCAAAGTTCATAAGAGTGACTAGATACAAATAGTTTAAAACAAGCAATATCAAGTTATGCATCAATCAACTAGTTTTGGGACAATGCACATAGAACTAAGAATGGCCACTATGCTCTCAAAGTAGGTGCATAAAGGTAGAAGGTGGAGACTCAATATAATGGTGGAAGAAAGGCCTTCATAGAAGGAAGCAGAGATTCAAGTTTCATAAAGAGCTTCCATAAATTATGGTACTTATAGCTTTGAGCTCTCATTGCCCCCTATCATAAGCATCTTGAAGTGATTAAGGTTAAAGTGAACAAACTATGGTGTACATGCTTGACGAAGTATAAGTTACAAATGTCATGTCCCTTGAATACGAGGGCCGCTCCTCATGCTACTCAAGTTTAGTCACCGGTAAGTTCTTGTCATCGTAAGTACATGTGTATCATAGAGAACCGTAGCAGGTACCCTTACCCGATGATACGGAAGAATCCCCATATCAAAATGACAAGGCAAGCAGACAACGAGCATCTCAGCAATCATCTTATTTACCATGGGAATATGGTGCTTTTTTCTCTCTTTCCTCTTTTCATAATATCATTTTTTCTCTTTTTTTCTCAATATAGGACTATTTTTTTATAAGAAGAATGCTTCATAGACAGCTCATTATGGTTACGCTGCAGGTTTCCACCATGTCAACATGGATTAGACCAGCGGCCCAGGCGTTTCTCTAACACATATACATAACTCCATGGACTTACAAGCTTCCCTTTCATTTCAACCGGACAACATCCATAGACAAAAGAGCATGATATCAACTAGGTACAAAGTACCAGTGCAATGTTGAAAGTGTTCCCCATGACAGCATGGTTTTGCTAATTCCCAACAAATAAGTGCAAGCATATACAACATAGACGACACAATGGTTCAAGTTTATTAAGGGCAAGAAAAGTAAAGTGTGCCATCAAGTTCGTGAGAGCTTTAATCACTAGTTTTCTCATAACAAGTTTAATTCGGAAGGTAGACAAAAACATGAATATACTTGTAATAGCAAATGCTAGTAGGTAGGTATGGTGGACTCTTTGGAATAACTTGGTTTAGGGAGTTGGATGCATGAGTGGAACTCATACTTGGTTGTGGAGGCTAGCAAAATACTGGGAGCGAAAAACTAAGAGAGCAATAATGGCCATAATCATGCAGAGCGACAAAACATCATTGATCAAAGCATAAAGTGATACTAAAAGTTGAAAAATAAAGGATCATAAAGGCTTATGGTGACTTGGTATAGTCATGACATGGTGTGAGCATGCGCCAAGTCAACCCAAATAAAGCATCAAAGGAGAATACCAATATACTACACTTTAATATGCTAAAACAACGCATGATTCATCCAAGGCACATTAAGCAATCTCAATTGTTTATAACAAGTCATGCTACAGCAAAGAATACTAAGCGTAAAGCCAAAACAATATCAAGCATGGCATGAAAAAGCATAGGCCATAGTCAAAAACAAGCTCTCTTTACCACTTAAGCATGAACTTTCCTACTCTTTCCCAAACCAAACCAAACTATTTGAAAACCAATGTATGAAAGAGGGGTCCAACCAATTTATTCAGCAAACTAAGCAAACGAAAAACCAAAACAAAAATGAAAAAGAAGACGCTCTAAGAACAACACAACTGTGCATGAAACAATAAAAATGAAGCGTTTGGAAGAAACCTGGGATTTTTATTGATGAAGAGGGGGATGCCTTGGGAATCCCCAAGCTTTGACACTTGTACTTCTTGGATATTTTTTGGGGGTGACACGTGTGGCATCCCCAAGATTGAGCTTTAGTCCATCCTTCATCTCATTACTCATTCCTTCCATACACCTGATTTTTTTCCTTCATACAAAACTTCACACAATCTTTATTAGCAACATTAGTGCACTCAAGATAATAGGTCTTTAGGTTCAGTTCCAATACCAATAAAACTTCCATTAAAACACTAGCTACTGTAGCACTTCCCTCAAAAAGCTCAATTCCCCAAAAGAACTCAAAAAGGATCCAACAAAAAGCAAATGCAGAAAATGGCAGAAATCTGTCAAAACAGACCAGCAGGTAAAGACGAATTTTTTTGAAGACCTTCTGTTGCTCAAATCGAAAAGTGTTGAACTAACAAAAGTTAGATAACAACCTGGGTCAGAAGCACAAAAATTTACGCCTCAAAAGGACGTACAGAGATTTTACACGGATTTTCACGGTGAAACACAAAAATCTGTTTCGGGACAGCAACTTTCCCAACCATTACTTTTCTCTCATTAGAGGTTACTCTTGGCACAAAAAGCAAATAAAAAGGATAAGGAGCGGTTATTACTGAAGTAATAACTTCCAAGACTCATCTAAAACTTTTGGGTTATCTCCCAATAAGTACTTTTCTTTAACGCCTTTAAGTTAGGCAAGAAAAAAAATAAAAGTAAACAAAGATAATCATGGTGAAAACATTGTTTTGTTCATTGAAATCCTTTTATTAACAAGGTTGATCAGGTATTGTTACCAAAGAAATTTTATATGAGACAAAATTTTGTATTCCACTAATGATTATGTTACCTCAACTTTGATAGCAATGGTCCCAATCATAATAGTTTCAATTTTTTCTCTTGGTATGAGACAATATATCTCTCCAACTTGAATGCCCTCAACATGTTCAATTGAATTCAAACCATAAGTCCTTTCAATCTTCTTGGGGAAATAGACAGTATGTTCCTTGTCATTAACATTAAAGGTCACCTTTCCTTGATTACAATTAATAACAGCTCCTGTAGTATTAAGAAAAGGTCTCCCAAGAATAATAGACATATTATCATCTTCAGGCATTTCAAGCACAACAAAATTAGTTAATATCAAGCAATTATGAGCCACTTGAACAGGTACATCCTCACATATACCAACATGAATAGTGGTAGATTTATCAGCCATTTGCAAAGATATATCAGTTGGTATCAGTTTTTCAAGTTGAAGTCTCTTATAGAGAGAGAAAGGCATAACACTAACTCCAGCTCCCAAATCACACAAAGCAGTTCTAACATAACTATTTTTAATAGAGCAAGGGATAGTTGGAATCCCTGGGTCTCCAAGTTTCTTAGGAACCTTACCATTAAAGGAATAATTAGCAAGCAAAGTAGAAATTTCTTCATTAGGGATCTTCCTTTTATTCGAGACAATATCCTTCATATACTTTGAGTAAGGAGGCAATTTAATAGCATTAGTCAAAGGAATTTGCAGGAATAAAAGTTTCATCCGCTCACAAAACTTATTATAGTGTTCATCTTCCTTTGACTTGTGTTTCTTATCAGGGAAAGACATAGGTTTTTGGACCCAAGGTTCTCTTTCACTACCATGTTTCGTAGCTATAAAATCTTCTTTAGTGTATTTAGTATTCTTAGTGTGCTTTTCAGGTTCTTCTTCAACTTTTTCTTCATTAGGAGCTTCATTTTCTTCGTTACCACTTTCAGTTTCAGCATCAGAGATAGATATACTATTAGGATCTATAGGAGGTTCAGAGGGTTCTACAATAGTTTTATGTTTCTTTTTCCTTTTCTTACGAGTAGAACCACTATTTTCAACTTGTTGAGAATCCTGCTCAATTCTTTTGGGATGCCCCTCAGGATATAGAGGATCCTGGGTAGCAGCTCCACTTCTAGTTCTAATTTCATAAGCATGTTTTTCTTTAGCAGCATTAACTAGCAAGTCTTTTTGCACTTTAACAAGTTGATCTATTTGAGTTTGAACCATTTGAAAGTGTTTAACAATCATTTTAACATCATTAGAGGTTCTTTCAACTCAACAATAGCTCTAGTGTTTTCCATTAGATGATTTTGCACCCTTTTATTAAAATTATCTTGCTTAACAATAAAGATATCGAATTCTTCTAAGCATTGATCAGGAGGTTTAGAATAAGGGATATCACCTTCATCAAAGTGTTGGAGAGAGTGTACCTCGATAGTGGATGAGTAGGGAATAGGCTTACATAACTCTTCAATAGGAGGTAAATTCTTGACATCTGCAGCTTTAATTCCTTTCTCCTTAAGTCATTTCTTAGCTTCCTTCATCACTTCATCATTTAATTCAATAACTCCCCTCTTCTTTGATGTTGGAATAAACACTGGTATAGTAGGTTCAGGTACAATTACTTCAGGTATAGCTTGTTTAGGAGGAGTCCAATCTTCATAATTCTTGCTTATTTTAGCCATTAATTCCTCAGCTTCCTTAGGAGTCCTATTCCTGAAAACACAATCAGCACAACTATCTAGGTATGTCCTAGATTCTTCGGTTAGTCCATTATAAAATATATCAAGAAGCTCATTCTTAGGTAATGGACTTCTAGCCTATGCATGAATCAAAGCACAAAACCTTGCCCAAGATTCAGGAAATACCGCTTTTTCTCCCTGTTTAAAATCGAAAAGTTCCTGCAAAATCGCATGTCTAGCACTAGGAGGAAAAAAATTCTGTAGGAAAGTACTAATCAAGCAATCAGGGCTATCAATAGATCGAGGAGGTAAATTACTAAACCAAGTTTTAGCTTCTCCTTTCAGTGAAAAGGGGAAAATCTTAGCAACAAAGTAAGTACGCATCTTAATATCATCAGAAAACAAGCCACTCATGGTAGAAAGTTCATTAATATGTGCTACCACACTTTCATTCTTAGTCCCACAAAAAGGTTCTTTCTCAACAATAGCTATGTAAGATAGATCGAGAGAGAAATCATAATCTTTATCTATAATGTTTATGGGAGAGGCAGCAAACTTAGCAATAGGAGATAATTTGGGTCTAATAGTACGCCTCTCAAGGACACTGTTAGCAGCGCTCCTATCATGGGTGTTTTTACATTCTTTAATAAATTCATCAGTCATCTCAACATAACCATCTTCAATATCATAACTCTCACTAGACTCAGGTGAACTAACATGTGTGGTAGTGTCTTCATTAGGAGTTTCAGTATTTCCAGATATAGTTCTAGCAATCGTAGCATCTAGGAAAGGACTAAATGAACCACTCTTATCAAGCACAGTAGAAGCAGCATCAGAAGTTTCAGATTCAGCAGTAGTAGCAGTGTGTGTAGCATGTGTATGTGGTGGTGTAACGAGCTTACTCATAATAGATGGTGAATCAAGAGCAACAGAGGTGTTCAGAACCGTACCTCTTCTTGTAGTGGATGGTAAAATAGGAACCTTGCCATCACGAGACTTACCCATGATGGATGGATAGCAGCGAACAATAGAGAATCCAAGTGAACTTGATAAATAAAGCTATGGTCCCCGGCAACGGTGCCAGAAAATAGTCTTGATGACCCACAAGTATAGGGGTGTATCGCAGTATTTTTGAGGGAAGTGAAACCCAATTTATTGATTCGACACAAGGGGAGCCAAAGAATATTTATAAGCCTTAACAACTGAGTTGTCAATTCAGATGCACCTAGAAACAATCTTGCTTACAGCAGTTTATCAGTAGCAACAGTTTTGTAGTAGGAATAGTAAAGTAGCAACAGTAGTAAAGTAAAGACAACAGTAACAATGGCAGTAAACAATGGGATTCGAGTGCGGTAGGCATAGGGATGGATGGACGGGCGTTGCATGGACAAGACAATTCACATAGCAATCAGAACATAGGGAAATTGCAGATAAATAAGATAAAGCATCCATGTACTAGATAATCCTTGGCATGTGTCCCATATATAGTCATACGTGCTCGCAATGAGAACTTGCACAACATATTTTGTCCTGCCAGCCCGTTTGCAGCTGGGCCTCAAGGGAACTACTGGCAATTAAGGTGCTCCTTTTAATAGAGCACCGGATCAAAGCATTAACACTCCGTGAACACATGTGATCCTCACATCAAAGCCATTCCCTCCGGTTATCCTGATTTCTGTCACTTCGGGGCCATTGGTTCTGGACAACAACGTGTGTATACAACTTGTAGATAAGACCATAAACAATACTATCATAATGAATCAGTAACATGTTCAGATCTGAAATCATGGCACTCGGGCCCTAGTGACCAGCATTAAGCATAACAAGTCGCAACAAAGTCATAAAGCACTAATAAAAGATACTAGGCACCATGCCCTAACAATATGATGCCATTACATGAATGATCTCATCCAATCCCTACCATCCTTATAGCCTACAGCGGGGGATTACTCACTCATAGATGGGGGAAACATGGATGGTCGATGGAGAAGCGATGGTGATGAGGGGGATATGCCGAAGGGGGTATGCCTAGCAGGACGTTCCGATTGGGCCGAAGGGCCTGCTAGTGCACCCGAAAGACGGCGACTGGACTACGAAGGAAGGAAAGGCCTAGCGACTAGCGACTGGAGGCCCAGGAGCATAACAGAAGCCCAGTCGGATTAGCTCAAAGCCTCTGAATCCTTATCTTGTTCGGTTGTACCTTGTAAACCCTAGCGAGGTGCTTCATATATAAACCTCCCTAGGGTACCCTAGAGACTCACGTTCCATCATACACCCCCTCAAGCAACTCGCAGCCTAGTCGTCGAGCTCGCCACCCCTGTAACTCGCTCTCCAATAATCTAATCTAGCAGGAGTAGGTATTTACCCTCCGGGGGGCCGAACCTGGGTAAACCCATGTGCATCCGCCCCCATCTCGCACCGCAGATGGCCGCCAACTCTTCCTCATGAAACAATCAATCGCTGCTAGTGGCAGCGACTGCCGTGGCCATTTCCACGACAGTGGCGCCCACCGTGGGGCATAGCGGGACTGGCCTGAGTTCTGCAGCGAGACCCTACTCGCCGATCGATCGGCCGCTCGCCCCTGGCCGCATGATCGCCATTGGCGGGATCTTACAGATCCTGCCCAGCAGCTACATCCCAGCGTCACGCCCGGTCACTCACGGCGTGGTGATGCCGGTCGGCTCCATCAACCTCTTCGTCGGCTTCACCGGCACGGTCGACCCAGCTGCAACGGTGATCGTCGGCGGATCGCCTCCGCACCGCGGCCTGCTTTCGGAGGAGCAGGTCCGCTCCATCAGGAGCCTCGTCACCGAGTACGACTCGGCCGCCAGCAACGCGGTCGAGACCAACGCCGCCACCAACGACGATGCTCTAACCGACGATGCCGACTCCGCGACTCCTGCCTCGGTCGATGGATCCATCACCGCCGCATCACGAGAGGACTCCATCACGCGAGTCTCCAACCCCGAGGACTTCGAGGACCCCTACATCCTGGGGATCTTCGACTCCAATTCTGGCTCGGAGTCTCCCGAGGATTTTCATGCCAGATCCAATCGCTTCAACACGATCTACATGGCGGGCAGCACGGCGGCCCCGCTAGATCCGTTCGCCACGCCGATCCCGCCGACTGTGACAGCCACGGAGGTGGAGCAATCCCGCCTATGGCTCGCGGAGGCACAACGCAACGAACTCGCCGATCGCGAGAAATACCGTCTCGAATGAGAGACGACGCGGGAGCTGTCGCTCTATCACCAGCGCCGCATCAGGACCCGCCTGAACTCCAACATCCAGGGCCGCGTCTTGAACTTCAACGACGAAAGCGACCCCGCGCACGCCACCGAGCGCGAATACTGCGAGAACACGCCACCAGGCGGAAGCAACCCCACGAGACCACCACCTGGCGCACCGGCAACTGGGGCCCCTCCACCACCCATGGGTCGCACGCCCCCGCTGGACCAACCGCGGATCATCATCTCGCCTCAAGCCCATGACGCCAACAGGCTACCATTATACTCCACCCCGATGGATAATGTCGTCGTGGCCGATGCCACGATCGCCAACCTCGATGTCCAAGGCGACGGTGCGCTACAGATCCAGTATGCCAAGGCCCTACTCGTCAGGGCCGACGAGCAACAAGCCGTGGGAGTCAACCCGTGGGGGCAGATGTACTTCCGCTCATCAGCAAGCAGGGCGATGTCAAGTGGCCACCCCACCGTGGCCAACGCATTAGTCTGCCCATCACCCCAGCCCCTGGCGAACAAACCACGGGCCGCCAATCCCGCGCTGTCAACCAACGAGCCGCGACCGGCGAACAACACGGTCACCGCCAATGGGCAGCCCCTCGATGCCCGAACGAACATCATCAACAACCAGGCGTGGCGGTCGCGCCAGCCCAATGACCTGAGGCACACCCTCACCAACCGCGGAGACCCGGAACCAAGAGGCTCGCTCAGTCAAGTCGGGCCGCAATGCTTCGGACCCATGATTCGCGGGGAAAAATACCCCGCCAACTTCAAGGCTCCTAAGGAGATCGAGAAGTACGACCCGACGTACGACCCCGCCGTTTGGCTGGACACATACCTCATGGAATGGGAATCGCAGGCGACACCGACCTGCTCGCCACTCGCTACCTCCCCCTGATGATGGAGGGTGCGACCCGGCAGTGGATCAACACGCTCCCCGTCGACAGCATCGATTCCTGGGAAGAAATGCGGGACGCCGTCAGAACGCCGAGGGCTCCTACACACGCCACCACCATAGAGGACCTGGGCGATGCATCCGGGGACAACGAAATCGACTTCCGCCGCTGGATCCAAAGATGGCAAGAACTATGGATAAACGCCTCTGGCATCCACCCAGACACGGCGATACACTGTTTCAAGAACGTGTGCCGGTACGAACCCCTGGTCACCAAGATCAAGAGGGTCTATCGGACGCTCGAAAACATCCCCGACCTCCTTGAGATCGCCAAGAGCTATGCGGAGGAGGACCCCAACCAAGACTTCGACGACGAGTCGGGAGGAAGACGCCGCACTAGCATCCACGACAGCGGGCGCCTACGCGATATGCGCTACAGCAACACCCGCATCACCGGCAAGCGCCGCACGGACGGGCGAGTCGACTTCGTCGCCAACGCCGGCTACGGCCAGCGCGACTCCAAGAACTACCGCCACGACGGAGGAAACTACCACGCCAACAACGCGACGAGGCCAAAATTCGACCCCGCCGCCCTGCTCAATCAGCCCTGCATATACCATAGCAGGGAGGGAAAACCCGCCACCCACACCACCGCCGATTTCCACTCTCTCAAAGAGATTGAAAAGGCGAGACGAGCAAGGGAGGACCCCAACAACAACCCACCTCGGGACAACAGGAACGGCGACGGCTTTGGCGGCGGCTTCGGCACCGCCGTTGGCTCGCTACACACCTTCACCGGACTCGGCACCAAGTGCGAGAAGAAGGTGCTCGCCCGCGCGGTCACCGTCAATGCGGTGACACAGGTCGACATCCCTCGCTTCCTAAACTAGTCCAAGCAGAGCATCACATGGAGTCGCCAGGACCATGCGCCAAGGATCGAATACCCAGGGCGAGTCGCTCTGGTAGTCCGGCCCAAGGTGGCCGACTACTGGCTGCCCAAGACACTAATGGACGATGGGAGCTCCATCAACATCTTGTACCTCGACACGTTCAAAAGGCTCCAGCTCCCAGAAGCAGCCATTGAGCCAACACTGACGACCTTCCATGGCATCGTCCCCGGTCAGAAGGAGTACCCGATCGGGAAAGTGACGCTGCCAGTCACCTTCGGCACTCCAGCAAACTACCGCACGGAGAGGATCGTGTTCGAGCTGGTGAACTTCCGCAGCCCCTACCACTGCGTCCTGGGCCGCCAGGCATTCGCAAAGTTCATGGCGACCCCACACTATGCCTACAACATGATGAAGCTCCCTGGCCCAAGCGGCATCATCACCGTCCACGGCGACCCCGACATGGCCGTGGAATGCGAGGACAAAGGCGCCAAGCTCGCCGACGCCGTCATCACCATGGAGACCGACCACGCGGAGGAGATCGTGAAATACGCGGGCAACATCAACAAGGACGACCCCACCATCCTGAAGAAACCAACCGCCGCGAACTCCACGTGCAAGGCAACCACACAGACCCGCACCGTCGATCTCGTCCTAGGCGACTCCAGCCATACGGTCACCATTGGGGCGCACATGAGCCCCGTATAGGAAAGAGCGCTCATCGGGTTCCTCCGTGAGAACCGTGACATCTTCGCATGGAAGCCATCTGACATGCCAGGTGTCCCGAGGGAACTCGCTGAGCACAAACTCAACACCGACCCCAAAGTGCGACCAGTAAAGCAGTCGCGACGGCCCTTCAATGAAGAGCACCATCGAGCAATCGCCGAAGAAGTTCAGCGCCTGCTAGCCGCAGGCTTCATTCGGCCAATCAAGTACTCCAAGTGGCTGGCAAACCTAGTGCTGGTTCTAAAAAAGAACAACACATGGAGAATGTGCATTGACTACACCAACCTCAACAACGCCTGCCTGAAGGAGGAGTTCGTCCTACCGCGCATCGACCAGATCATCGACTCGACCACGGGATCGGAGTCGCTGTGCTTCCTCAATGCTTACTCTGGTTATAACCAGATCAAGATGGCGGTCGAGGACAAGGAGAAGACAGCGTTCATTACGCCATTCGGCGCATTCTGCTACACGGCCATTACGTTCAGCCTCAAGAACGCAGGCGCCACATACCAGAGGTGCATGCAGGAGTATCTAGCAAGCCAAATTGGCCACAACATTCACGTCTACATCGACGACATGGTGGTAAAATCCACCCGCCAGGACGACCTGCTCGCCGACCTAGCCGGAACCTTCGCAAACTTGCGGAGGTACAACATCAAGCTGAACCCCGGAAAATGCACCTTCGGCATCCCCACCGGACAACTCCTGGGTTATGTAGTCTCCAAGAGAGGCATCGAAGCCAACCCCACCAAGATCGACACCATCACGTGACTCGGGAAACCCGAGTGCCTGCACGACGTCCAGAAGTTGGCAGGACGAGTCGCGGCCCTCAGTCGCTTCATCCCCCGACTAGGCGAGAAGGCAATGCCCCTCTACCGCCTGATGCGCTAGAACCCCACGTTCCAATGGGACACGGAGGCCGACGACGCACTCAAAGCACTCAAAGAAGTGCTACTCGTGGCACCACTACTCGCCGCGCCACTTGACAAAGAGCCAATGCTCGTTTACGTCACGGCCTCTACTCGAGTCATCAGCACCGTGATGGTCGTCGAATGACCGGAAGGGGGCAAGGAGCGCCCCATACATCGCCCCGTCTACTACATCAGCGAAGTCCTAACGGACTCACGACAGCGCTACCCGCAATACCAAAAACTGGTGTACGCGGTATTCCGAGCACATCGGCGACTCCCAAACTACTTCTAGGAGCACCCAATCACGGTGGTCTCCTCCGCGCCCCTGCAGGACATCATACGCAATCGTGAGGCGACCGGGCGAGTCGCCAAGTGGCCCGTCAAAATCGGCGCCCACAACATCAAATACGAGCCCCGCAAAGAGATCAAGTCACAAGCCCTGGCTGATTTCCTTGCAGACTGAGAAGAAGCACAGCAGCCAGAGAAGCTCCTGTACCTCCACTACCGGTCGCTCCATTTTGACGGCTCCAAGAATGCCGACGGCGCAGGGGATGGGGTCATCCTATCCTCTCCCAAAGGAGATAAGCTCCGCTACATGCTCCACCTCAACTTCAAGCCCTGCACCAACAACATGGCAGAATATGAGGCCCTCCTTCACGGCATGAAGCCGCTAAGGAGATGAACGTCAACCGCCTACGATGCTATGGCGACTCCGACCTAGTCACCGGGACGTGCGACGCTGTCTCCCCAACAATGATCGCGTACCGCCAAGCTGTCGACCAGTTGGGGGGACACTTCGACGGCTACTCCATCGAGTGGATTGATAGGCGCAAAAACGAGGAGGCAGACGCCCTCTCCCGCATCGAATCGACACGACAAGCGCCACCGGTAGGCGTCTTCCTCGACATCATCCACAAACCATCGGTCAGCCCACCAAAAGAGATCGATGTCGGTATCCTACTTCAACCATAACCGGCCCTAGTCGCCATGGTTGTGGAACCTAGCGACTGGACAGCACCATACGTCGCCTTCCTGGAACACAAACTCCTACCGAGCAATGAGACAAAGGCGCGAATGATCGTGCGCCGCTGCAAATCCTTCTTCATCATTAACGGCGAGCTCCACAAACGCAGCGTGACCGACGTGTTCCAGCGCTGCGTACAGCCAGAAGAAGGCCGCAAGATCCTCCAGGACATTCACGCCGGCGACTGCGGCCATCACGCTGACGCCAAGTCGCTAGTCGCCAAGGCTATGTAGCACGGTTTCTACTGGCTCACCACACACGCCGACGCCACCAACATCGTCCAACGATGCATCGGGTGCCAGAAGTACGCCAACCAGATGCACCTCCCTGGCTCGGCACTCAATACCATCCCCATCACGTGGCCATTCGCCGTATGGGGCATGGACATGGTAGGCCCATTCAAAAAGGCCCCATCTGGCTTCACTCACCTCCTGGTCGCAGTTGACAAGTTCACCAAATGGGTCGAGGCCAAGCCGATAAAAAAGTGCGACGGCAAGACGGCCACCAAGTTCCTACACGAACTCATCTACCGCTATGGCTACCCGCACAGCATCATAACAGACAACGGCACCAACTTTGCCAAGGGGTCCATGGCAGAATTCGGTGAAGAACATGGCATCCGACTCGACCTCACATCAGTCGCTCACCCGGAGTCAAATGGCCAAGCAGAACGCGCCAACCAGAGCGTCCTCCATGGGCTCAAGCCACGACTCCAGGTGCCCCTCGAGCACACCCTAGGATGCTGGGTCGACGAGCTCCCCTCTGTGATATGTGGGATTCGCACCTTCGTCAACTGCTCAACCGGGTTCACGCCCTTCTTCATGGTGTATGGCGCCGAGGCCGTAATGCCAACCGACCTGGAGCATGACTCACCTCGAGTCGCCAACTACGTCGAGGCAGCCAACGAGTTTGCCCGCCAAGACAGCATCGATCAACTCGATGAGGCACGCGACCTGTCTCGCTCCCGCACCACCATATACCAGCAAGGACTCCGCCGCTACCACAGCCGCCGAGTGCGAAATCGCACCTTCCAGGAAAGCGACCTGGTCCTACGACTGGCCCAAGACAAGAAGGGCATGCACAAACTCTCCCCCCATGGGAGGGGCCGTTCGCCATAGGTCGAGTCCTTGGCAATGATGCCTACTACCTCATCGACATACGGGGCGGCGGCCAACTGGAGGTCGGGAGGCCATGGAATGTAAACCTCCTCAGAAAGTTCTATACTTAGAACCTCACATTGTACTCCATCGGAATATATAATGAAATTCATCCGGATCGCACAAATTGTGTCCACTCGCCATATTCTTATGCCACTCGCACTCGTACACACTTACAGAAGTCAACCTCTGGTCGAGCGACCGACACGGCTAAGTAGTGCGGCACAAGGGCACCAGAAATATTCGAGCCTTGGGTCATCCACGAAAATGCCAACCCAGAGCCGCCATTGGAGTCGCCTAGCCCGACTGGCCCACCGGGCCAAGACAACCGGTACACGCTTCTCACAGCGACCTGTCCCTCCCACCCTCGTGCAAAGCGACTCAAACGGTTAAGTACCACGCACGGGGACTCTGCAAAATGGGAACCACCACGTGGCTCGGGAACACACCAAGTAAGAGAGCTGCCTAGGACTTGCCAAACGACCGCCTCTCTGGGCCAGGGGAGGAGACGCGTTACAAACAACACACTCACAACCTGCAACAGGAGCATGACCAATGTGGTCGGGCACCACGCTCGGGGACTCGCTTATAAGTCAGTCCTACTCGCGCTCGGGGACTCGCCACTCAGAAGACGCGAGGGATAATAACAATGCATAAACAAAACAATACATAAAAAGTATACAATCGAGTTATACCCCATTAAAGGGCGGACGCGCTCGGGGACTCGCTCAATCAAAAACAAACACACCACACATTCCTAGTCGCAATACGAGTCGATTGACTCCCCTTGGCATATATTGCAAAAATATTTTATAGCATTCGCCACTTGGCATACACCACATTGTTTACTCCATAGGCCCTAATGAAGAAGCAGCGCCACCTCCCTTGACGCGAACAAAAGGCTGCCATGGGTTTGTCGGGTACGTCGTCAGCGACTTCGACAACGACGACCGGAAGGGCTGCTCCGACTTCATGTCGTGATGCTCCGGCTTGGGGTCGCCAGGCGCCAACACCGTCTCCTGGTACGGCAGTAGATCCCCCATCGCCAAGACCCGATCAGCTTCAGCACCTCTGACATCTCCACCGTGCCGGTCGCCGATGGATAGCCACTCGTCATGTCGTCAAGGTCGAAGTCGTCGGGGAAGTGGGCGAGACCCAAGCTCAACGCTGTCGTGGCCTCGCGCCTGAACGCTGAGCGCGCCATCCACTCCATGATGGCAGGCACCTCCTCCAGATAGCGCCACACCTCCGTAAGCCCCCCAGGAATAACTTCGATGGGGGACATGCCCTGAAGAGCCGCTTGGACGCACAACATCGAGGCCATGGCCGCGTTCACCATGGCAGTCACGCACTGCGAGGCATTTTAAGTTTGCACCATCGGATCGCTTTGGCCTACCACAGCTGCAAAGTCAGGTGTCAGTGAAACTATGAAACCTCCCAAATTGTGGACTCGACAAATGGGTCAGGAAAAGACAGAGACTCGCCATGGAGTTTGCGGCAGTTCTCCGTGACGTGCTTCTCCAAGGCGGTTTGCTCATTGTGCAGCCCCACGATGATGGAATCCGTGGCTTTGCGTTCTTCCTCAGCCGCAACAACGGCAGCCTTCGCTCGCTCCTCCGAAGAAATTGAGGCTGCTTTCGCCTCCTCCAAGTCCTGGATCAGGGAGGCTATTCGTCCATTCGCCCGCGCTCGGGCGATCGAACATACCCCTCACGGGCCTTGGAAATCTCAGCCGGGAAACCATCTGCAAGAGAAACCATCAGCGTACTGTACACGATTAGCTCACACCCGGCAGAGGAAAAGAAAGACAAACAGATACTCACCAATAGTTTCCTAAAGCCGCTGGTTCGCCTCTTGTGCTTCACGCAAGTCACGCTCCAAGCGCTCTCTCGCGGCCTGCCGATCGGTCGACTCCCTTTGCAATCCCTGCAAACAAACAACTCGCCTCAGCATTTGACAAAACAAAAACCAGTTCCCAGCCGCTGAAATTCAGCGACCAGGAACTCGGGGACTGGAGAAGGAAAAAGAAACTCAATTCCTAGCCGCCGAAATCCAGTGCCTAGGAATTCGGGGACTGGAGATGGATAAAGAAACTCAATTCCTAGTCGCCGAAATTCAGCGACTAGGAATTCAGGGACTGGAGATGAGCAAGAGGTCCAGTTTCCAGCCACTGAAATTCAGCGACTAGGAACTCGGGGACTGGACATACCTGAATAGCAGAGCCGAGCATCATGTGAAGGCGTCAGTCGACGGGATCGTGAAGTGTGCCCGCGATGGGATCCAATGTCCGCATCCACGATCTCTGGACTCTGGGAGACTGGGTGTCTGCCACACCTGGAAACCCCCTCGCCATGAAGCGAGGGAACGTCGCCGACGCTCTGGCGGGGGCACTGGTTGTCGGAGCCGGCGCTTTCGGCACGGACGCGGCCAATACCGGTTCCGATTGCGCCGCCACCACCTCTTTGGCGACTGAGGTAGCTTTGGGCTCCACGGCGCTGTCATTGACTATGGCGTCGTCGGTGCCCCCCTTCTGCTTCTTCGCGCCTTCCGCGGTCGCCACATCCCCGGCGGCCTTTCTCTTCTTGGGAAGGTCGCCCTCTCCCGTAGGGGCGGCCGGTGGAATCTTAGCCACCGAAGGACGGCCAATCATCTTGGCCCCCCGACCTCCACGAGTTCCCAAAGTCAACATAACAACAATACAAAAAGATCGAGGCGAATCGGGATGAAGGAGCAATACTCACTTAGCGACCAGAAGGACGTGAAGCCTGGTACTTATATGGGCGGGCTTGTCCAACTCGGGGCCCAACTTGCGGGTGAGCCTCCTTTCGAAGATGTCTGAAGCCCACGAAACCTTGGGCTTCCTCGGCGATGAAGCCATAGTTGCCGGGATCTCTGGCTCCGACGCGGCCGCCCTTGACGGCTGCGGCGACTTGGATGTCATTGCCTCGGCTGCTTCTTGGCTTGGAACCCCCGAGACCGTCAGCGCAATCGCCGCTAGGGGAACCTCTACCACCACCTTAGTGTCCTCGCCCTCCAACCCCTTTGTCGGGATCACACCCTTTGGAGCCTTGTGCAAGACTTCGGGGGATATTCGTCATCGGAGTCGTCATCTGACTCGAACACCACCACCGATTTGGACGGTGACGTTGGCCCCTTCGCTGGTGACTTGGGCTTGCATGCGGGCTTTGACGGCGTAGCAGTACGCCGGGACGTGTGCTCCTGCACGACCTCGTTGCCTCCGTCGTGTTCGTCCAGGTTGCGGCTCGCCTCGAACTCACGTTGCTTTTGCATACGGGTCTTGCGAGCCACAGGCGCTGGAGGAGGAACCTCCTCCTCCTCCCCGTCGCTGTCGGAAGAATATCCCTCGGAGTCTTCCTCCAGCTCCTGGGGAACCTCTTCATCGAGTGGAGGGAGTCATCCCTCCAACACCTGGAAAAGCTGAGAACCACCCCGAGTGAAACACCAAACACGAAGACTGAAGACTGAAATACAGACACAATGACTGGGAAGAAAACTTACTGTGGGGGCTTCATTCTTCACAGGAGTGTACGGGGCGACCTCGACCGCCACACTGGTGAACTCGGCATCGGTGATCTTCTTCAGGGCGGCCTTGTAATCCTCGGCCTCCCATGATTCCTTGCTGGTTCGGGATGGATCATGCTTCCCGCCGTACTCGTACATCCAGTGCGGCCGAGCCACCAGCGGAACCAGGCGCCGCCCGAGCCGGTAGTTGTAGAGGTTGATCGGATTCAACCCTTGGTGCTTCAGCTTCTGGATTTGGTCCATCATTTCCGCGACGGCCATCCGCTGATCTTCGGGAAGCTTCTTCAGCGCCAACCGGCAAGGCTCGCTCCTCTCGGCCATGAATTCGGGAAGAGCCACCTAGCCGGAGGGAGTGGCCTCTTTGATGTAGAACCAGCTCTTCTTGCACTCGTCGGCGGCCTTCTTCGGAAGGAGGAGCTTGACGAAGTTAGCCATGGGCTTCAGCTGGAATGTAACGCCACTTGCGGCCAACATCAAGCCATCAGACGCCTCGCGCCCGATGCGGCCGTGGAAGAGCTCCAGCCATAGCGGGAAATACGGACTACATCCGAGGTAGCATTCGCAGAAGACGACGAAGATCGCCAGCTGCTTGATGCTGTGCGGACCAAGATCCGATGGCTTGATCGCATAGTATGCGCAGAAGCGGCAGAAGAAGAGTGAGGTAGGGAATCCCAGACCCCTCTCAAGATGACTGGGGAAGCAGATGAACTCACCGGGTCACGGTTTTGGCTCGGTCTCGAAGGAGGGTGGAACCCGCCAGTTCCCCTTGCGGAGTACTCCGGTGTCCTCGAAAGATTTAAGCTAGGCTGTGGTACACTTGGATCTCCCCCATGAGCCTTTGGGAGGCGCCATCGGGTAGGATGTGGAATCGCACGATGCGGAAAGGACAAGACGGAAGAATGTAGGCAGGGAGATTGGAGACAGGAAGAACAAATGAGGAAGAATGAAGAATGCGAAGAAGGTCTATAGAGCTGAACCATCACTCCCCTTATATGAGAACGCCACCCGCCAAAATTGGGATAGCCGTTACTCACGGAAATTGCGCTGAAGTTACCGTTGGAAATTCCAACAGATAGTTTGACCAGATTTGACGGTCCAACTCCTTTATTTCACCCGCTACCCGCCAGTCTTTTCCACTCGCCAAGACGACGACTTGGCAGCAATAACGTTCATTGGGACGGCGAATGGAAATATGGGGAAATTCTCCTTGGTTCTAATAGAGTCCATCGCCGACTCGACTGGACGCCCAAATTGGGCTCGTCTACTCCGAACGCCAAAAGGACGCCTGTGCCCGCATCAATGATGGCCTCGGGGACTACTGATAGGGATATGCCGAAGGGGGTATGCCCAGCAGGACGTTCCGATTGGGTCAAGAAGCTCATGAGTCTCGAAGACGGCAAATGGACTACGAAGGAAGGAAAGGCCCAACGACTGGCGACTGGAGGCCCAGGAGCATAACAAAAGCCCAGTTGGATTAGGTCAAAGCCTCCGAATCCTTATCTTGTTCGGTTGTACCTTGTAAACCCTAGCGAGGTGCTTCATATATAAACCTCCCTGGGGTACCCTAGAGACTCACGTTCCATCATACACCCCCTCAAGCGACTCACAGCCTAGTCGCCAAGCTCGCCATCCTTGTAACTCGCTCTCCAATAATCTAATCTAGCAGGAGTAGGTCTTTACCCTCCGGGGGGCCGAACCTGGGTAAACCCATGTGCATCCGCCCCCATATCTCACTGCAGATGGCCGCCAACTCTTCCTCACGAAACACTCAATCGCTGCCAGTGGCAGCGACTGCCGTGGCCATTAACATGACAGGTGATTATGATGGCGATGATCTCCTCCAATTCCCCGTCCCGACAGGGTGCCAGAACGGAGTTTCTGGTGCTGTTTCGTGGAATCCGATGGTGGCGGCGGAGCGGAACTCCTTCTGGAAAAACGTCGAACCCCCCCTGAGTTTTTAGGTCAGAAGGCAACTTATAGGTGAAGAGGGAGACCGAGGGGGTGTTTGGGGCGGCCAGACCACCCCCTGGCATGGCCAGGCCCAACCCGCGCGGCCAGGTGGTGTGGCTGGGCCCCAGCCCCACTCCGTCTCATATTCTGGCTTCGGAAGTCTTCTGGTGAAATAGGATTTTTGGCTTTTGTCCCGTCCAATTCTGAGAATATTCATTTTCTGACTTTCCTGGAACCAAAAACAGCAGAAAACAGGCAGCTGGCTCTATGGCTCTAGTTAGTAGGTTAGTCCAAGAAATCATATGAAAAGTACTCCAAAGTGTGGACAAAACACAAGAAAGTAGATAAAACCAAGCATGGAACATCAAAAATTATAGATACATTTGCAATGTATCAGGCGCCCAAAGAAATTATGCTACAACTAAAAAAGAATTATTGGCAGTAATTTTTGCATGTGACAAGTTCAGACCTTACATTGTAGACTCTAAGGTAATAATACACACTGATGATTCTACTATTAAATACCTTATGAACAAGAAAGATGCTAAGCCTATACTTATAAGATGGGTTCTTTTACTACAAGAATTTGATTTACATATTGTTGATAGGAAAGGTGAGGACAACTCGGTAGCTGATCATTAATCTAGAATGGAAAATATTCTGGTAGATCCTATTCCTATTAATGATAGCTTTGCAAATGAACAACTAGCAAACATTAATGTATCTGCTGCTAGAGTAGCTTCACCATGGTTTGCTGATTATGCTAATTTAACTGTTGGAAAAGTTATGTCACCACACTTCACATCCCAATAAAAGAAAGAAATTATTTTATGATCTTAGGCATTAATAAAAGTGTAGACGGTATTATTAGACGTTGTGTGCCTGAGTTTGGGCAGCAGGCTATCATAAGGGATTGTCATGACAGTCCTTATGGAGGACATCATGCAGGAGACCACACCGTTGTAAAGGTATTACAGTCTGGTTTTTATTGTCCTACTTTATTTAAGGATTGTGCTAATTATGTTAAAGCTTGTGACAAATGCCAACGTGTTGGAAATACTGGTAAGAGAAATGAAATGCATATGAACTATTCATTGCCTCTTGAACCATTTGACGTATGGGGATTTGACTTTATGGGACTGTTCCTCCCATCACAAACAAAACACACTCATATTTTGGTTACAATGGATTATGTCATAAAATGGGTTGAAGCCATTCCAACAAAAAAGTGCAGATCATGCCACAACAATGAAGATGCTTAAGGACGTCATCTTTTCCAGGTTTGGAGTACCTATGTGATTGGAGATCCCATGAATTGGGACCTGGGAAAACAAACCAAAAAAACTAAGTTAAGAGAAACTCCGCCGCAGATTCAATACTCTCATAGCATACTGTTAGGAAGGTTGATTACATCTTAATGTGTTCCCTTTGTCTCCTTGTGAGCAAAGAGGCTGTCCTACAGAGCGATCTTGAAAGAACACACCTATATGAGCTACACTGCTGGCCATAGTGTATGAGACTTGGGTGAATCTCTAGGAAGCTCATGAAAGGCTAAGGAGTATGACTTATAAGCTCCACCCGAGGGGTATCCTATGGTTGCCAAGTACCAGTAACAACATTGAGTGAAACTTGTTGCACAAGACTGACAATTCAAGGCATAGTCCATTATTCAATTGTAGTCAACCATATATCTTTGTCTAGGTGGAAGTTCAACTTAACAGTCTCCACTGAACTGCAGGTATATTAAACAGTGATTGGAACTAATGAGCCATATGATGTGCCTCTTGAAGGGAATATACCCGAGAGGCAATAATAAAGTGGTTATTATCTTATTCCATGTTTATGATAAATGTTTATTTTGCATGCTATAATTGTATTAATTGGAAACGTTAATACATGTGTGTTTAATAAACAAATAAAGGGTTCCTAGTTATGTCTCTCTTATAAACTAGCTCGTTGATCAACAAGATGATCAAGGTTTCCTAATCATGGACATTGGATGTTGTTAATAACAAGGTCACAACATTGGTGGAATGATGTGATGAACATTCATCCGAAGTATAGCATTACAATCAAAGTCATTATTTTTATGTTGCTATAACATCATACAAAGTAATCCTAGTCCTTAGACCATGAGATCATGTTAATAACTAACACCGAAAGAGTATCTTGATAACATTAAACGTCACACCGTAATAGGGTGACTATAAAGGTGGGTTCACTGCTACGAAGGTGTTATGTAGAGGCTCATGGATCAAGACTAGGATTTGTCCATCCCGATGACAGATAGATATACTCGGGGCCCTCTCGGTGATATCACATTGAAATATCTTGCAAGCAAGTGATGTGATCACTAGAATGTTATATCACGGGAACGAGAAAAGAGTGCATGTCGGTAATGAGATCCAACTAGGTATTGAGATACCGATGATCGAATCTCAGACATGTAATATATCGCGAGACAAAGGGATTTAGTTACGACGTTAAAGGTTCACATGATCACAAGAGTCATCGTTGAATGTGTGAGAGTTAGTACGGATCTCCAGGTCCCGCTGCTGATTATTGATCGGAGAGGGGTCTCGATCATGTCTGCATTATTCGCGAACCGTAGGGTGACACACTTAAGCGATACCGACACCATTTGGAGCAAATATGTTTCAGATAAATATTTAAGAAAGCGCTGGAATCATTTCAATGGAAACCGGAATTGTTTCGGGTGAAATTGCAGAAACTGGTTCTGCATGTGATATTGAAATGTTGTAGGGGGTTTTATGTGAATGTTTGTTAATTAAAGTAATTAACAAAATTCTGAATAAAATAAATAAAATAGTTTTATTTAATGAGAGCTTGCATTAAATGTGGTGAAAATTTAATGGAGGTTAGTGGAATTTTGAGTGGGGGGCTAATTATGTGAGTGGGAGCTCCACCACATGAATGTGGAAGAGGTGGGGGCACCTCCTTTGGCCGTCGGCCATGGTGAGGGGCTGCCCCCCTCTCCCTATAAAAGGCCCCCACTCCCTCCTCTCATATCACACCTCCTCGTGAAGGATCTCTCTCCCCCTCTAGTTATTCCCCATGGTCTCGGATTAGCGAGATACATGTTCCCGGTGGCTTTATCTGGAAAGGATTTGCTGGAGCGAGGGACGGAGGTTGTCGGGGTACCAGACATGTGTGCGATCACGGATGCACCGCTGCTTTGTGGTGCTAGACTTGGTGGTGCTAGACTTGCTGGAGCTGGATCTGATGGACATGCTGGAGCTAGACCTGCTGGACTTGCTGGACTTCATCACGATCTTGAGATCGTCAAGTGTACGACTACATCATCCACGAGTTCCATCTCGTCAACAAAGCTTTGTTGTCTTCGAGGGTATGTTCTGTATGGATGTATATCCACCCGTTGCTTGTATCTAATAGATAGATCTTGGCGTATAATAGTTCCCATCGTAGGAATTTTTTGTTTTCTATGCTACGAACCCAACAGTGGTATCATAGCCTGATCTATGCGTAGGTGCTTTGCACGGGTAGTACACATATGTTTGTAGTGGGCGATGATGATCATGTTATTGCTTCTTTCATGTATTTTAGATATTGGTGGCATAGTGGGATGAAGCGGCCCAGACTAACTTTACATGTCCGTGCACATGAGACCGGTTCCACGACTGACATGCAACTAGTTTTGCATAAGTGGCTAGCGGGTGTCTGTCTCTCCTACTATAGTCAATATCTGAATTATAACGAGTTTCTAATAATTTAGTTATCATCGTTGTGGTTCCATGTTCGTAGGTAAGACCGGTTATATCTTCGAAAGCCCTAAGCCACGTAAAACTTGCAATGGATAAATTAGAGGCATCTAGTTCAGATTGTTGCTAGGCTAGTGTCATGATATGGAAATGTTGTATGTTGATGTATTGTTGATACCCTTACAACACACCTAACGTGCCTTACACACAAAGGAATGATAGAGATCATACCACGATGCACATGATGGTGATCAAATGCATGGACCATATCATTTCACTTTACACATATGATGTTTGCATCTTATATGGCTAGTTTGGCGCTTTTAGTAGCATTATAAGATGATCCCTCATTTAGATATCAAGATAAAAATGTGTTCTCCCTTAAGTATGCACCGTTTATGTTTTGTTGCTTCAAGACATCACGTGATGATCGGGTGTAATTGAATCCACGACCATATTTCGGGTGTAAGACAGTTTTACACACGCGAGTACTAAGGTCCTTACTTGGCGAGCCTAGCATGTACAGGCATGGCCTAGGAACACGGACCGAAAGGTTAAGCATTAGTCATATAGTTGATATGATGCCCATATAGATGCTTGCCTTTGAAGCTACACCGACTCACGTGATGATCGGACTTGGTGTAGTGGATTTGGTTCATGTAATCACCAAAAAGACACGAGGGATGTCGTTTTTGAGTGGGAGTTCATTTCTAATTTGGATTAGTCGAACTCAATTTGTCATAAACTAAATCAAAGTGAATTTACATAATTTGTTGTACTCATTGACATCTGTTTACTACCTTATGCTTAGTTTTAGTTGAGATAATAGAACTATAGAATTCTGGATATTTACTTTACAAACTGGTATCGTATTGTTTTGAATGTCAATTTTAGAAGTCCTATTGCAAACTTTCAGCAAACTCTATTTACTCCATGAAGTTTAATAAGTAATATTAAATCGAGAGTAAGAATTCCAATGTTAGTATCTAAAGTATCATGTTTGCCTCCATGATTCTTGATATTCAAAAGTTATTTTTAATATCGAGGTTATCTAGGAGCTGAAAGAATTGTTTCGGAAGCCATCATGCGTGGAAGATATTTTTGATATCTGAAACAATGTTCATGGTTGCAATATGATAGAGTATAATTTTGCAAAATACATGTTCTCACATTGTATGAGAATTTGCGAAGGTTGGAGATGCTAGACGTCCTAATCTCCGAAACAGGTTTTGGGAACTAACATTATACTCACGATTCATCCTTGTAAGCCATAGTAGCTTGATAATGAAAGTTGTCATGATAAGGATGAATAGAATATGTAAGTAAAATGTTTACTACACTAAAAGATTACTAAAGTACGGATTTTTGAAAGAACACCAAACATTTAATGATGGTGATCTACTTCAAAGTGCAAGTCCAAAGGTATTAGTATTTTACTATACATGCTTTGGACTATCTGTCATATGTATGGCACCACTGTTGATGTTGATAGATTCTTTTAAAAGAAAAAGGAAATGCTGAAAGAGAATCTATAAAATATTTGGTAGAAAATAAAAGACTAGAAATGTCCAGCTAAGATATATAGATGATATACATGTTATGGTTGTATTCTTTGCTTGTTAAATAATGTGGTTCTTTGGTATTGGATACCTAATTGGTTGGTATGAAATATCATACAGAACGACACAATTCATGAACTACAATGGCCTAAGTAACCAGCAAAAGAATATGTGATGATTTTCATCGAAAACAAATAAAGTGTTATTGTATTTCTCGTTGACATCAGAGCTTGCCTTCAAGATTTGTTTAAATAATTTTTATTTTGTTCAGGTACAATGAGAACAATAGTTGTTCAAATAATTACCGTATTCCATAAAAGATGGATGAACTTTTATAAGTCTAGTTGGAGAAATCACATCCATAAAACTAATGCTAAAATGTCGCAAGACAAATGATTGAAAGATCACTTACGAAGTGACATCGCCATTTAAATTATATTGGAAAGAGAACATGAAGAAACTCCATTCTGATGGATTTTTTTGGAGTTTTTTTATTTTGATCAATTGACGCTTGTGAAACTTTCCTCGAGATAATTGAAACTCCGTTCATAGGCCAAAGAGGAACGGATGACTAACTTATTGTAAATTGTGCATGCTTATGTGCATAGTCCACTATGTGTAGCCATGTGCGGTGCATTGATGTCTACGCACTTCTATTCTTGTAGACAGTTGTTGGGCCTCCAAGTACAGAGGTTTGTAGAATAGCAGCAAGTTTTCCCTTAAGTGGATCACCCAAGGTTTATCGAACTCAGGGAGGAAGTGGTCAAAGGAATCCCTTCTCAAGCAACCCTGCAATCAAGATACAAGAAGTCTCTTGTGTCCCCAACACACCGAATACACTTGTCAGGTGTATAGGTCACTAGTTCGGCGAAGAGATAGTGAAATACAAGTGGTATGGATATAAGATAACGGTGCTAGAAAATACTTTGATGGCGTGGAAGAGACTAAAGGCAAACTGAAATAAAGATGGAAGCAAGTAAACATGTAACAGATCTAGTTGCAAACGGTGTATCAATGCTTAGAAACAAGGCCTAGGGATCATATTTTCACTAGTGAACACTCTCATATAAATATATTCTTCTTTATGATACTACGCTGAACTACTCTCCGGTTGGACACTCTAATCCATGGTAGGGCTATAACAACACACCTCAAAGTTCGCTTTCCCCATCTAGATAACCCCACACTATCACCTTGAGCACTAGATGATTCCAACAAACACCACAATTTAATAAAGACATCCAACTCCAAATATAACTCATAACAAGTATTTGTAATCTCTAGCCTAAGTGCCACCATGGTGTGCACGCTGTCACTTTCACACACATTGGGAGAGCAGAGATCTATTAAAACACTTGAGTAGCAAGGTAGATCTACTTGATTACAAAGCTCATGATCACTATAATCATGCGTAGAGCGAGAGATGAACACATAGCTACCGATAGAACCCTTAGCCTCGAGAGAGAGATAGAACTACTCCCTCCTCATCATGGGAATCAGCAACGGCGATGGAGATGGCGGTGGAGATCGATGGAGATGGCTCCGGGGGCACTTCCCCGTCCAGGCAGGGCGCCGGAACAAAGACTTTCTGTCCCCAAAATCTCCCCTTCGGTGGTGGCGATGCTGTGGAACTTTTCGTGGCTAGAGGCTTGACGATCTAGGGTTTATGCATCAGGAGGATCTTATAGGCGAAGGAGCCAAGGTCGGTAGCCAGCCAGGGGGCCCACACCATGCCCTGGCGCGGCCTGGGGGTACCCGCGCCTGGGGGTGGTGTGGCCAGGCCCTGGCCCTCCTCCATCTCTTATTCTGGCTCCGTGAGTCTTCCGATAAAATAGGAACTTTGGCTTTTGTCCCGTCAAATTCTGAGAATATTCATTTTTTGACTTTCCTGGAACCAAAAACAGCAGAAAACAGGCAACTGGCACTGTGGCATCTTGTTAATAGGTTAGTCCAAGAAATCATATGAAAATTACTCCAAAGTGTGGACAAAACACAAGAAAGTAGAAAAAACCAAGCATGGAACATCAAAAATTATAGATTCATTTGCAATGTATCAGGGTCCATAGTTCACTAGTGGTGGTTCTGCTTAAGATAGATGACATGTTGGGTGAACAAATTACAGCGGGGTAATTGACAAACATCGAGAAAGAAATCATGCATATACTAATCATCTTGATTCCTATGAGATTTGATTGGGCATTACGACATTATACATAGACCATAATCCAACTGCATCTATGACTAATAATCCACCTTCAGGTTATCAATCCGAACCCCCTCCAGTATTAAGTTGCAAGCAACAGATAATTGGATTACACATTGCGTGTAAAGTAAACAATATGATTGTTCTGTGAACAAAGGATTGTTGTTTTCTCCCTAGTACCAACAGCATATCTAGTACCTTAGAGATTTCTGTCACTTCCTCAGATTACTAGAGGTATGAACCCACTATCGAGCATAAATACTCCCTCTTGGAGTTGCTGATGACCCACAAGTATAGGGGTGTATCGCAGTATTTTCAAGGGAAGTGAAACCCAATTTATTGATTCGACACAAGGGGAGCCAAAGAATATTTATCAGCCTTAACAACTGAGTTGTCAATTCAGCTGCACCTGGAAATAATCTCGCTCACAGCAGTTTATCAATAGCAACAGTTTTGTAGTAGGAATAGTAAAGTAACAGCAGTAGTAAAGCAAAGACAGCAGTAACAATAGCAGTAAACAGTTGGATTCGAGTGCGGTAGGCATAGGGATGGATGGACGGGCGTTGCATGGACAAGACAATTCACATAGCAATCAGAACATAGGGCAATTGCAGATAAATAAGATAAAGCATTCAAGTACTAGACAATCCTAGGCATGTGTTCCATATATAGTCATACGTGCTCGCAATGAGAACTTGCACAACATCTTTTGTCCTGCCATCCCGTTTGCAGGGGGGCCTCTAGGGAACTACTGGCAATTAAGGTGCTCCTTTTAATAGAGCACCGGAGCAAAGCATTAACACTCCATGAACACATGTGATCCTCACATCAAAGCCATTCCCTTCCGGTTATCCCGATTTCTGTCACTTCGGGGCCATAGGTTCTAGACAACAACGTGTGTACACAACTTGTAAATAAGACCCAAAACAATACTATCATAATGAATCAATAACATGTTCAGATCTAAAATCATGGCACTCGGGCCCTAGTGACAAGCATTAAGCACAACAAGTCGCAACAAAGTCATAAAGCACTAATAAAAGATACTAGGCACCATGCCCTAACAATCTGATGCCATTACATGAACGATCTCATCCAATCCCTACCATCCCCATAGCCTACAGCGGGGGATTACTCACTCATAGATGGGGGAAACATGGATGGTCGATGGAGAAGCGATGGTGATGATGATGGCGATGATCTCCACCAATTCCCTATCCCGACAGGGTGCCAGAACGGAGTTTCTGTGGCTATTTCGTGGAATCTGGTGGTGGCGGCGAAGCGGAACTCCTTCTAGAAAAATGTCGAGCCCTCCGAAGTTTTTAGGTCAGAAGGCTCCTTATAGGCGAAGAAAGAGGCCGAGGGGTGCCTGGGGGCCCACACCACCTCGGCGCGCTGCCTGCAGCGCCACCGTGTGGTGTGGCCACCTGGCTCTTCTCCGTCTCGATTCGCTCTGAGTCTTCTGGGGAAATAGGATTTTTGGCATATTTTCCTGGATTTTTCCTGATAGTTGGTTTTCTGCACAAAAAGTAGACACCAAGGCAATTCTGCTGAAAACAGCGTCAGTCCACGTTAGTTGCATTCAAATCACACAAGTTTAGAGGAGAAACAATAGCAAAAGTGTTCGGGAAAGTAGATACGTTTTGGACGTATCAACTCCCCCCAAGCTTAGCTTATTGCTTGTCCTCAAGCAATTCAGTTGAAAACTGAGTGCGATAAAAGAACTTTCACGAACACATTTGCTTCATAAGATGTAGATATTCTCAGCAAAGCGATCAACTACTTAAACAGTTCATAATAAAGAGTATGCAACTGAGTCTACTTAATAGTCATTGCAAGCTATGAAGAGATTCCAACTCATGAATAATAAGTAGCATGAAGCACAAACATAAGCAACATTATAATGCTCATAAAAAGGTATGATAGAGTGGTATCTCGCTTGCCTTTGATTATGAATGCCAAGGCACCTCTGAAGTTCAAGTGATGACTAGAAGTAAATATATCAAGGATACAAGCATCAAAGTCATAACAAAAATAATCAAGTAATGGAACAAACACAAAGAATGACAACTATGCTCTCAAGAAGGTGCTCAAAGAATATGTGGAGACTCAACAAGTAAAGAAAAAGGTTTTGAATAATTTGAAAGGCTTCCAAATGCTGAAAGTATGGTACTCATTAGCTTTGAGCTCTCATTTCCCCTATCATAAGCATATTTAATGTGGTTAAGGTGAAAGTGACACAACTAAGAGGATATGCTTGACAAGTTATAAATCGAAGTCTCATGCCCCTTACTTACGAAGACCAATCCTCATGCTACTCAACTTCAGTCACAAGTAAGCTCTTGTCATTGTAAGTATATACGTATCATAGAGAACCGCCAATGGGGTACCCCTTGCACATGACATGGGAGCTATCCCATAATCAAAATAACAAGGCAAGCAGACAATGAGCATCTCGGCGATCTTTTTATTTACTATGTGCATAGATTTTTATTGAGGATGCTTCATAGAATGCTCATTATGGTTATGCTACAAGTCTCCACCATGATTAGGCATGGCTTAGGCTAGCGGCCCAGGCGTTTCTCTAACATATATACAAACTCCATGATCTTACAAGTTCCACTTTTATTTCACACTGCCGGGATCCATAAGCAAAAGAACATGATATCAACTAGGTACAAAGTACCTATGAAGTGTTGAAAGAGGTCCCCATGATACATGGTTCTGCTAACTTCAACTCATAAAGCGCAAGCATATGCGCAACAAAGAAGGACGGAATGGTTCAGGTTTATTAAGTGCAAGAAAATAAAGTGTGCCATCAAGTTCGTGAGAGCTTTACTAACTAACTTTCTCATAACAAGCAAACATTTTATTCGGAAGAAAACAAGGCATATTGAATATGCACGGAGGTAGCAAATGATGCTAATGGGTAGGTATGGTGGACACTTTGGAAAATATTTGGTTTAGGGAGTTGGGAACTTGAGTAAAACATACTTAGTGAAAGTGAAGGCTAGCAATAGTAAGGGAGCGACAAATGAGAGAGAAATAGCTGTCATTATCATGCTTGCAACAAAACAGGACTACTCATGGCATGAAAGTGATTCAAGATCCTCAAGGCAAAATAATTCATCAAGGCTTAACTGATTATCACAGTCATGTGCATGTGTGAGCATGTGCCAAGTCAATTCAAATGAAACATTCAGAGGAGGATACTGTGGTGTCATACCAATTTATGAATAGAGCAATGCAAGCAAACATTCATAAGACATGCTACAAACTATTAGCGAGCTGGAGCTAATCATAAGAAAGCAAGAACTACTAAGCATCCAAAGATAACATACACCCTACTTGAACGGACTAAGCAAGCTCACAATGATGAGTATATGTACAAAATGAAAACAGATAGAGTTTGTTACCAGCCTCTTGCCACGCCTCAAGTCGTCATTGATCCTCATTATTGCTCTTCACTTGTGTGGCTTGAATAATAATATGAAACCAATATCCACTTAGGACTGCTCCCCCCAAGCTTAGGCTTTTGGCCTAAGTGGGTATCAATCCATGTATGGATAGGGGTTCCAAGCGGGCGAATCTTGGTAAGAATGGTCGTAGCTGGGCCCATGAGAAGAAGAAGAAGCTCCCCAATCATAAGCGAGCTGCTGATATGAAGACTCTCCCTCATTCGAGGGCTGGACCGAATCATCCATAACCTCCCTTCTTGTGTCCTGCTCCTGTTGGGAGAGCTCTCCAAAGTACATGTCAAGCTCCTCCTTAGTGAGGGACCATCCTTACCTGTTATCAAGGTTAAACAAAACAGGTGCAGGCAAAAGAACAACACACTCGGACTTGCTCTTTCTCCAACCAGCTTTGAGAAAGTTTATTTCATCAGATAACTCACTCATACTAGCCCACGAGGAAACAAATTTATGTTGTATCATGGAATTAAGATCAAGCCTTTCTATGGGAAACTGTAGGTCTAGATGATGAGGCACTAAACCATGCAATGCTAGTAAACGAGAAGCAATGAGGCCTCCACAAATTCCACCTTTCTCACGGTTAGCAGCAAGACGGAAAGCTATCAAAGCACCTAAGTTGTAAGACCTATCTCGTTTAAGAGCAGCAGAGATAAATGCTAGATCAAACGAAGATAACTTATGGGCAGTTTTCCTAGCAAGAACACACTTGGAAATAAAGTAGGCAAAGTAGCGTATGGAGGGAAGATGAATGTTACGGATTTTTCCATTCTCCTTCGAGAAGCTACTCCCTTGGCAAATTACTGCGTATAAATCCATGAGTGGTTCAGGTCTCTCCTTAATCTTTCTACATGATCCCCATTGAGGTACCTTAATAGCTGCGCGAAAATCATCAAGAGAAAGGTCGACAGATATATTGTAAATTTTGTAATGGACCATGGGGTTAGGCAAAGAGTGACTAAATTGGAAGTCCTGCACCACAGACATGGTTAGCTTCACAAATTGACAAGGTTCATCTTCCAAAAAGTGCTCTAACCCTACATTAGAAACCAAAGTGTGGAAATCTTGTAGAATTCCTACAGCTCTCATGAACTCATAGCATGGATAAATGGAAGGAAAAAATTCCTCCTCCCGGTGGACCTTCATGACCTCAGGCACCCAAAGCTCATGTTGGTTTAGGTGGTGTTCACTCATCTTCTATTCTGAAATTTAAACACCTATTAACACAAGTGATTGCAAAGTAAATATAATGAAGGATTCTACTCATAGGGACTTGCAAGGGGCCTAAACATGCATCAAAACTATATCTCCAAGCATCAAACAAGCTTACAAGCCCTCATAACCAGTCACCTACAGCAGCAAAATACTCAACATATAATCCACTAAACACAAATCTACTTGGACAAGGGGAGGAGTCACATACCAGGGAACAATTGCTCCAAATTTCAGCAAGAAAGATGGGCTGAGAAAGGAGATCGAAAAAATCGAGAGTAAGCACAGCAAGAACGCGATTTTGAGATATGAACTGGAGCTTACTCGGGAGAGAGAAGAAAGTAGCAGGTGAGAGAGTTAGTGGGGGGCCAGGGGTGGCCCACACCAGGGCATGGCGCCACCCAAGGCTGGCCGCGCCACCATGTGGTGTGCTTGCCTGGTGGTCCCCCCTGGTACCTGCCAGGTACTCCTTTGCCCCTTTTTTCACGTAAAAGTTTAATATGAATTTTCTGAAATTTTTTGAGACACTTTATTTTGGGCATTTTTCAGAAATAGAAGAATGATTTTTCTGACAGACATATTTTTTTTCTTTTGGAAACATGATGCAAGGACAAAACAAGGCTAGAACTACAGAAGTTCTAACATGCAAGCAACTAACAACAAAAACAAAACTAAATGAAAGCAAAAACTAAAATGCAAAGGATAGAAATAAACGGAGATAATCATAATGAAAACATTGTTTTGTTCAATGGAATCCTTTTGTTAACAAGGTTGATCAAGTCTTGCTACCAAAACAATTGCATATGAGACAAAACTTTGTATTCCACTAATGATTATGTTACCTCAACCTTGATAGCAATGGTCTCAATCATAATAGTTTCTAATTTTTCTCTTGGTATGGGACAATATATTTCTCCAACTTGAATGCCTTCAACATGTTCAATTGAATTCAAACCATAAGTCCTTTCAATCTTCTTGGGGAAATAGACAGTATGCTCCTTGTCATTAACATTGAAGGTCACCTTTCCTTGATTACAATTAATAACAGCTTCTGCAGTCTTAAGAAAAGGTCTCCCAAGAATAATAGACATATTATCATCTTCGGGCATTTCAAGCACAACAAAATCAGTTAATATCAAGCAATTGTGAGCCACCTGAACAGGTACATCCTCACATATACCCACAGGAATAGTGGTAGATTTATCAGCCATTTGCAAAGATATATCAGTTGGTATTAATTTTTCTAGTTGAAGCCTCTTATAGGGAGAGAAAGGCATAACACTAACTCCAGCTCCCAAATCACACAAAGCAGTTCTAACATAATTTTTCTTAATAGAGCAAGGGATAGTTGGAATCCCTGGGTCTCCAAGTTTCTTAGGAAAATTACCATTGAAGGAATAATTAGCAAGCAAAGTAGAAATGTCTTCATTAGGGATCTTCCTTTTATTCGAGACAATGTCCTTCATATACTTTGAGTAAGGAGGCAATTTAATAGCATCAGTCAAAGGAATTTGCAAGAATAAAGGCTTCATCCACTTACAAAACTTATTATAGTGTTCATCTTCCTTTGACTTGTGTTTCTTATCAGGGAAAGGCATAGGTTTTTGGACCCAAGGTTCTCTTTCACTACCATGTTTCTTAGCAATAAAATCTTCTTTGGTGTATTTAGTATTCTTAGTGTGGTTTTCAGGTTATTCTTCAACTTTTTCTTCATTAGGAACAACATTTTCTTCATTACCACTTTCAGTTTTAGCATCAGAGATAGATATACTATTAGGATCTATAGCAGGTTCAAGGGGTTCTACAACTATTTTATGTTTCTTTTTCCTTTTCTTACGAGTAGAACCACTATTTTCATCTTGCTGAGAATCCTGCTCAATTCTTTTGGGATGCCCCTCAGGATATAGAGGATCCTGGGTAGCAGCACCACTTCTAGTTCTAATTTCATAAGCATGTTTTTCTTTAGCAGCATTAACAAGCAAGTCATTTTGCACTTTAACAAGTTGATCTATTTGAGTTTGAACCATTTGAAAGTGTTTAACAATCATTTTAACATCATTAGAGGTCCTTTCCACAATATCTTTCAACTCAACAATAGCTCTAGTGTTTTACATTAGATGATTTTGCACCCTTTTATTAAAGTTAACTTGCTTACAATAAAGATATCAAATTCCTCTAAGCATTGATCAGGAGGTTTAGAGTAAGGGATATCACCTGCATCAAAGTGTTGGAGAGAGTGTACCTCAATAGTGGATGAGTAGGGAATAGGCTTACATAATTCTTCTATAGGAGGTAAATTCTTGACATCTGCAGCTTTAATTCCCTTCTCCTTAAGACATTTCTTAGCTTCCTTCATCACTTCATCATTTAATTCAATAACTCCCCTCTTCTTTGATGTTGGAATAGGCATAGGAATAGGTGGTTCAGGTACAATTACTTCAGGAATAGCTTGTTTAGGTGGAGTCCAATCTTCATAATTCTTACTTATTTTAGCCATTAATTCCTCAGCATCCTTAGGAGTCCTATTCCTGAAAACACAATCAGCACAACTATCTAGGTATTTCCTAGATTCTTCGGTTAGTCCATTATAAAATATATCAAGAAGCTCATTCTTAGGTAATGGACTTCCAGCCTGTGCATGAATCAAAGCACAAAAACTCGCCCAAGATTCGGGCAGTACCTCTTTTTCTCCCTGTTTAAAATCTAAAAGTTCCTGCAAAATAGCATGTCTAGCACTGGGAGGAAAATATTCCTGCAGGAAAGTACTAATCAAGCACTCAGCGCTATCAATAGATCCAGGAGGTAAATTACTAAACCAACTTTTAGCTTCTCCTTTCAGTGAAAAAGGGAAAATCTTAGCAACAAAGTAAGTACGCATCTTAATATCATCAGAAAACAAGCCACTCATGGTAGAAAGTTCATTCATATGTGCTACCGCACTTTTATTTTTAATCCCACAAAAAGGTTCTTTCTCGATAATAGCTATGTAAGATAGATCGAGAGAGAAATCATAATCTTCATCTATAATGTTTATGGGAGAAGCAGCAAACTTAGCAGGAGGAGATAATTTGGGTCTAATAGTACGCCTCTCAAGGAAACTCTTAGCAGCGCTCCTATCATGGGTGTTCTTACATTCTTTAATAAACCTATCGCTCATCTCAACATACCCATCTCAACAGGTGTGGTAGTGTCTTCATTAGGAGTTTCGGTATTTCCAGCTATAGTTCTAGCAATCGTAGCATCTAGGAAAGGACCTAATGAACCACTCTTATAAAGCACAGTAGAAGCAGCATCATAAGCATCAGAAGTTTCAGATTTAGCAGTAGTAGCAGTGTGTGTAGCATGTGTATGCGGTGGTGTAAGGAACTTACTCCTAACAGACGGTGAATCAAGAGCAACAGAGGTGTTTAGAACCGTACCTCTTCTTGTAGTGGATGGTAAAATAGGAACATTTCCATCACGAGACTTACCCATGATGGATGGATAGCAGCGAACAATAAAGAATCCAAGTGAACTTGATAAATAAAGCTACGGTCCCCGGCAACGACGCTAGAAAATAGTCTTGATGACCCACAAGTATAGGGGGTGTATCGCAGTATTTTTGAGGGAAGTGAAACCCAATTTATTGATTCGACACAAGGGGAGCCAAAGAATATTTATCAGCCTTAACAACTGAGTTGTCAATTCAGCTGCACCTGGAAACAATCTCGCTCATAGCAGTTTATCAGTAGCAACAGTTTTGTAGTAGGAATAGTAAAGTAACAGTAGTAGTAAAGCAAAGACAGCAGTAGCAATAGCAGTAAACAGTGGGATTCGAGTGCGGTAGGCATAGGGATGGATGGACGGGCGTTGCATGGACAAGACAATTCACATAGCAATCAGAACATAGGGCAATTGCAGATAAATAAGATAAAGCATCCAAGTACTAGACAATCCTAGGCATGTGTTCCATATATAGTCATACGTGCTCGCAATGAGAACTTGCACAACATCTTTTGTCCTGCCAGCCCGTTTGCAGCGGGGCCTCTAGGGAACTACTGGGAATTAAGGTGCTCCTTTTAATAGAGCACCAGAGCAAAGAATTAACACTCCATGAACACATGTGATCCTCACATCAAAGCCATTCCCTTCCGGTTATCCCGATTTCTGTCACTTCGGGGCCATAGGTTCCGGACAACAACATGTGTACACAACTTGTAGATAAGACCCAAAACAATACTATCATAATGAATCAATAACATGTTCAGATCTGAAATCATGGCACTCGGGCCCTAGTGACAAGCATTAAGCACAACAAGTTGCAACAAAGTCATAAAGCACTAATAAAAGATACTAGGCACCATGCCCTAACAATCTGATGCCATTACATGAACGATCTCATCCAATCCCTACCATCCCCATAGCCTACAGCGGGGGATTACTCACTCATAGATGGGGGAAACATGGATGGTCAATGGAGAAGCGATGGTGATGATGATGGCGATGATCTCCTCCAATTCCTCGTCCCTACAGGATGCCAGAACGGAGTTTCTGGTGCTGTTTCGTGGAATCTGGTGGTGGTGGCGGAGCGGAACTCCTTCTGGAAAAACGTCAAACCCCCCGAAGTTTTTAGGTCACAAGGCTCCTTATAGGCGAAGAGAGAGGCCGAGGGGGTGCCTGGGGGGCCCACACCACCCCTGGCGCAGCCTGGCCTGGCCCGCGCCACCAGGTGGTGTGGCCACCCCCTGGCTCTTCTCCGTCTCGTATTCTGGCTCCTGGAGTCTTCTCGTGAAATAGGATCTTTGGAATATTTTCCGGGATTTTTCCTGATAGTTGGTTTTCTGCACAAAAAGTAGACACCAAGGCAATTCTGCTGAAAACAGCGTTAGTCCGCGTTAGTTTCATTCAAATCACACAAGTTTAGAGGAGAAACAATAGCAAAAGTGTTCGGGAAAGTAGATACGTTTTGGACGTATCAGTTGCTAGCATCTACTCAACCAAGATAGTCACTAACAATGGAGAGCATGCAAGATCACAAATAACAAAGACATGATAGAATCAATAATCAATCTGAAATAGCATCTCAATATCCATTGGATCCCTGCAAACACAACATGTATGATTAAAAATAGATGATCTTGATCATGAACGGAGCTCACAAGATCTAGACATGGTGGCACAAAGGAGAAGAACCAACCATCTAGCTACTACATGGACCCGTAGTCCAAGGATGAACTACTCACGCATCACACCGGAGGCTTGCATGGTGATGAAGAAGGCCTCCAGGTTGAATTCTCCCCTCTGGAAGTGTGCCGGGAAGAGCTTCAGATCCCTCCAGATCTAGGGATGGAGATAACGGCGGCGACAGACTCTTTCATGGAATTTTGATCGGGTACTTAGGGTTTCTGTATCAGAGGCATCTTATAGGCGAAAGGGGAGGCCAAGGGGGTGCCCTAGGCGGCCACACCACCCCCTGGCGTGGGCCAGGCCTGGCCACGCGTCCAGGTGGTGTGGCGGCCCTCTGGTACCTCTCTGTCTCGTATTCTGGCTCCGTGTCCCCCTCGGTGAAAAACTGACTTTAGCTTTTGTCCGTCCAATTCCGAGAATATTCATTTTCTGACTTTCCTGGAACCAAAAACAGCAGAAAACAGGCAGCTGGCACTGTGGCATCTTGTTAATAGGTTAGTCCAAGAAAGTGTATAAAAAGTACTCCAAAGTGTGGACAAAACATAAGAAAGTAGATAAAAACTAAGCATGGAACATCAAAAATTATGGATACGTTAGCAACGTATCAACATCCCCAAGCTTAACTCCTGCTCGTCCTCGAGTGGGTAAGTGATAAAAAGAAAGAATAATTTTTGAGGTTACATGCACCATCATAAACGTGATCAAAGTATTTGTAAAACATTGATAGCTGGGATCATAGTACTTCAATATAGCATGAAAGACAAAGTTCTAACAATAAGACATAGCAACTATGTTGCAACATGAAAAGGCACAGACAAAGGATTCATGAATAACAATGCTTTGCAAGACGTTTGTTTGTTTCACATAAAGAAAACATAGCATAGTGGCATTCAACAAGAATGGCCACTATGCTCTCAAAGTACGTGCATAAAGATAGAAGGTGGAGACTCAACATAAAAGTAAGATAAAGGCCTTCATAGAAGGAAGTAGGGATTCAAGTTTCATAAAGAGCTTCCAAAAATTATGGTACTTATTAGCTTTCAGCTCTCATTGCCCTATCATAAGCATCTTTAGTCGATTAAGGTTAAAGTGACACAACTAAGAGGATATGCTTTACAAGTTATAAGTTGAAATCTCATGCCCCTTACTTATGAAGACCGAACCTCATGCTACTCAACTTCAGTCACAAGTAAGCTCTTGTCATTGTAAGTACATATGTATCATAGAGAACCGCCAACGGGGTACCCCTTGCACATGATACATGAGCTATCCCATAATCAAAATGACAAGGCAAGCAGACAATGAGCATCTCAGTGATCTTTTTATTTGCTATTTGCATAGGTTTTTATTGAGGATGCTTCATAGAGTGCTCATTATGGTTATGCTGCAAGTTTCCACCATGATTAGGCATGGCTTAGGCTAGTGGCCCAGGCGTTTCTCTAACACACATACAAACTCCATGATCTTACAAGTTCCCCTTTTATTTCACACCGCCGGGATCCATAAGCAAAAGAACATGATATCAACGGGGTACAATGTACAAGTGCAATGTTGAAAGCGTTCCCCACGATACATGGTTCTGCTAACTTCAAATTATAAAGCGCAAGCATATACGCAACAAATATGGACGCAATGGTTCAAGCTTATTAAATGCAAAAAAGTAAAGTGTGCCATCAAGTTTGTGAGAGCTTTAATCACTAATTTTCACATAACAAGTTTAATTCGGAAGGTAGATAAAAACCTGAATATACTTGGAATAGCAAATGCTAATAGGTAGGTATGGTGGACTCTTTGCAATAACTTGGTTTTAGGAGTTGGATGCATGAGTAGAACTCACACTTGGTTATGGAGGCCAGCAAAAGACTGGGAGCGACCAACTAAGAGAGCAATAATGGCCATAATCATGCAAAGTGACAAAACTTCATTAATCAAAGCATAAAGTGATATTAAAAGTTGAAAAGGATCATAAAGGGTATGGTGACTTGGGATAGTCATAACATGGTGTGAGCATGCGCCAAGTCAACCCAAATAAAGCATCAAAGGAGAATACCACAATACTATGCTTTAATATGCTAAAAGAACGCATGATTCTTCCAAGGCACATTAAGCAATCTCAATTGTTTATAACATGTCATGCTACAACAAAGATAACTAAGCATAAAGCCAAAACAATATCAAGCATGGCATGACAAAGCATAGGCCACAGTCAAAAACAAGCTCTCTTTTCCACTTAAGCATGAACTTTCCTACTCTTTTCCAATCCAAACCAAACTATTTGAAACCAATGCATGAAAGAGGGGGTCCAAACAATTTATTCAGAAAACTAAGCAAACCAAGCAAACAAAAACCAAAAACAAAAACAAAGACGCTCCAAGAACAACACAACTGTGCATGAAACAATAAAAATGAAGTGTTTGGAAGAAACCTAGGATTTTTATTGATGAAGAAGGGGATGCCTTGGGCATCCCCAAGCTTTGATGCTTGTACTTCTTGGGCATTTCTTTGGGTGACACGGGGTGGCATCCCCAAGCTTTAGCTTTAGTCCATTCTTTATCTCATTACATCATTCCCTCCATACACCTGAAATTCTTCTTCATACAAAACTTCACACAATCTTTATTAGCAACATTAGTGCAATCAAGATAATAAGTCTTTGGGTTCAGTTTCAACACCAATAAAACTTCCATTAAGACACAAGATACTGTAGCACTTCTCTCAAAAACCTCAATTCCCCAAATAGAACTCAAAAAGGAACCAACAAGAAGCAAATGCAAATAATGGCAGAAATCTGTCAAAACAGACCAGCAGGTAAAAACCAATTTTTTGGAAGACCTTCTGTTGCTCAAATCAAAAAGTGTTGAACTAACAAAAGTTAGATAACAATCTGGGGCAGAAGCACAAACATTCACGCCTCAAAACGACATACAGAGATTTTACACGAATTTTTACGGTGAAGTACAAAAATCTATTTCGGGACAACAACTTTCCCAAGCATTACTTCTCTCTCGTTAGAGGTTACTCTTGGCACAAAAAGCAAATAAAAAGGATAAGGAGTGGTTATTACTGAAGTAACAACTTCCAAGACTCATCTAAAACTTTTGGGTTATCACCCAATAAGTACTTTTCTTTAACGCCTTTAAGTTAGGCATGATAGTTTGAGAAGATGCTCACATAAGAAATATGAATTGAAGTAAAAGAGAGAATCAAGAAGCAAATTCAAAACACATTTAAGTCTAACCCACTTCCTATGCATAGGAATCTTGTATGCAAATAAATTCGCAAAGAACAAAGTGACAGGCATAGGAAGATAAAACAAGAGTAACTTCAAAACTTTCAGCACATAGAGAGGTGTTTCAGTACCATGAAAACTTCTACAACCATATTTTCCTCTCTCATAATAATTTTCTGTAGCCTCATGAATAAACTCTACAATATAACTATCACATAAAGTATGCTTTTCATGATCTACAAACACATAATTTTTATCAAGCTCAAAAATAGTGGGATTAAAACCTTCAAACCCACTTTTAACAATTCTATAACAAGATGATTGATCATTCAATATAGGACCATAGTCTAGAGCTTTATCATAAACATTTTCTAAGCAAAACTCTTTAGTACCATGCATTTCGAAGTTAGGCACAAATAAAGGTTTATCACGGATAACATGAGCATAACATTCATCCTCCTTTGGTAAGCATGGGGGACAATCAAATAATGTAAGGGATAAAGAGTTACTCTCATTAGAAGGTAGGCATGGGTAGCTAATCCATTCTTCCTCCTTTTGTTCATCACTCTCCTCCTCTTTCTCATCTAATGAGCTTCCCGTTTCAGCAATTTATTCTTCCATAAGCTCCTGCAAGGCATTAGTCGCTTCCGTTTGTGGAAATCATCTATTAATATTTTCAAGAATATAGCCATTTTCTTCCTTGTAATTATCAAGGAAAAATTTAAGTATATCATAAACCTCATATTTATAAGGTGAATCATCAGTATTTTCAAGCAAACTAGCAAGTCCAAATGCACCCTTCCAAGCAATAAATTCTTCAATTTGTTCCACATCATAAAAGTCATAATTTCCTTTAACATAAGAAGATATGGTAACATTATCATTATACTCACATTGAAAAGGGAGGTATTTATACATTCTACAGCAACAAGATTTATCAACGCAATAAGTAACATTATAAGTAGAGCATACGTTTCTAGCAATGATATTCAATTTATCAATTTGTTCCCATAAGAGGTTCCCTTTTTGTGACAAGCGGTGTTCTTTATAATAATATTTTTGTTCTTCCATGAACCCACCTTGCCAATTAGATTCAGTTTCAACAAAACTAACCATTGATAGAAAGCATGATAAAGCAAGACAATAATAGACCAACGAAAATAACAACTATAGTAGGAACTAATTTTTTTTATATTTTTGATAAAAAGAACAAGCAAACAAAGCAAAAAAAATAAACAAAACAAAAATAACAAAGTAAAGAGATTGGTTATGAGGGACTCCCTATGTGAAGATGTTCTTGACTCCCCGGCAATGGCGCCAGAAAAGTAGCTTGATGGCCCAAAATATATCGAGCTCGTTGGGGAACCCCAAGAGGAAGGTATGATGAGCACGGCAGCAAGTTTTCCCTCAGTTATGAAACCAAGGTTATCGAACCAGTAGGAGCAAGGAAACACCTCCAAGGTGTTGTTGCCAACTTGGAATCCTGCACAACACAACCAAAGAACTTTGCCCCCAACTTACAGTGAGGAAGAAAGTAAAAGCTTGTAGAAAGTAAACAGAAAGCAGTAAACAACTTGTAGATTGATAGTAAAAGAAAGGACCGGGGTCCATAGTTCACTAGTGCTGGTTCTCCTTAAGATAGATGACATGTTGGGTGAACAAATTACAGCGGGGCAATTGACAAACATCGAGAAAGCAATCATGCATATACTAATCATCTTGATTCCTATGAGATTTGATTGGGCATTACAACATTATACATAGACCATAGTCTAACTGCATCTATGACTAATAATCCACCTTCAGGTTATCAATCCGAACCCCCTCCAGTATTAAGTTCCAAGCAACAGATAATTGTATTACACACTGCATGTAAAGTAAACAATACGATTGTTCTATGAACAAAGGATTGCTATTCTCTCCCTAGTAGCAAGATCACATCTAGTACCTTAGAGATTTATGTCACTTCCCCAGATTACTAGAGGCATGAACCCACTATCGAGCATAAATACTCCCTCTTGGAGTTGCTAGCATCTACTTGGCCAAGATAGTCACTAACAACAGAGAGCATGCAAGATCACAAATAACAAAGACATGATAGAATCAATAATCAATCTGAAATAGCATCTCAATATCTATCGGATCCCCGCAAACACAACATGTATGATTACAAATAGGTGATCTTGGTCACGAACGGAGCTCACAAGATCTAGGCATGGTAGCACAAAGGAGAAGAACCAACCATCTAGCTACTACATGGACCCGTACTCCAAGGATGAAGTACTCACGCATCACACTGGAGGCTTGCATGGTGATGAAGAAGGCCTCCAGGGTGAATTCTCCCCTCCGATAGGGTGCCGGGAAGAGCTTCAGATCCCTCCCGGTCTAGGGATGAATATGACGGCGGCTACAGACTCTTTCGTGGAATTTTGATCGGGTACTTAGGGTTTCTGTATCGGAGGCATCTTATAGGCAAAAGGGGAGGCCGAGGGGGTGCCCTAGGCGGCCACACCACCCCCTGTCGCGAGCCAGGCCTGGCCGCGTGGCCAGGTGGTGTGGCGGCCCACTGGCCCCTCTCCGTCTCGTATTCTGGCTCCGTGTCCCCCTCGGTGAAAAACTGACTTTGGCTTTTGTCCTGTCCAATTCCGAGAATATTCATTTTCTGACTTTCCTGGAACCAAAAACAGCAGAAAACAGGCAGCTGGCACTGTGGCATCTTGTTAATAGGTTAGTCCAAGAAAGTGTATAAAAAGTACTCCAAAGTGTGGACAAAACATAAGAAAGTAGATAAAAACCAAGCATGGAACATCAAAAATTATGCATACGTTAGCAACATGTCTGTAGTTCAACAAACAAAACAATGTTCTTCTAATAGAATGGTTACCTAGGACGTGTACATGACACGGTCTAAAGGATTTTTTTTAATTCAAAGGGTGTTAAAAGGGCATGCAAACTTCAATAGTTGAAGTGAACATAGCGGAGTTGGAATCTTCACCGTGATGAAAATGTTAAAGGAGTTTAATTTCATTAGAGATGATGAAGATGCTTGCATTTGCAAGAAATTAAGTGGGATCACTAAGACATATTTCTAATACATTATGTAGAGTACATATTGTTGATTGGAAATGATGTATTTTTTATTGACATGTGTTAAGAATTTCATTAAAATTAGATTTTGATGAAGGACTTGGGAAAAACCAGAACATTTGGCACCAATGTCTATATGGATAGATTGAGGCCCTAATATGGTTGTGCCAGACGTACATATATGAGATATTAAAAAGGGTTCAATATGGAAACAACAAGAAAAGTTCTTGCTGCATGGAAAGGATTGTATCAAGATTCAAGTGTTTCAACACTTGGTGAGTAAAATCACATGAAGATTTTGATCAATAATACCATCATATGTACATATCCAAATATGTCCAATGCTCTAAATGCTATAAGCATATACCAGAATGATTCATAAGATGATCATTGGACGATAGTAAAGATATTCTTATGAGCTTTGGAAGAACTAAGAATATATCATGTATAAGTGACAAATAGTTGATTATAGTTCATTGTAATATGTTACATTCATATTAGTTTTTCACAAGATACAAATTAAATTTATCTCAATTTAAACTATGGGTGGCACAATATTATGGAAAGGAAATTTCATGATGGATTTGGATGAGTTCCAAAGTTAAGACATTGTGACGGATACTACAACAAAAAGACTAAGTATATGACTGCCATAGTAGCAGCAAAGGAGGGCATTTGTGTTAAGTAGTTTGTTATCAAACTAGGTGTGGTTCACAGTGGAATAATACTATGCAGATATATTGTACGACAATACTATCGATAGGTTTTAACCCAAAGGAACTAAAGGTCTCACCAAAGGACTAAATGTATACAATGCCATCTCATTAGAGAATGAGTGATGCGTAGAGACGCAAAGACATGCAAATACACACGGACCTGAAAGTGCCAGATCCAGAGATTATGTTAACCACTAGCAAAACACATATATTCAACACCTAGGTGTTGTATATACAAGTTTACAAACTAGATTATTGACTCTAGTGCAAGTGGGAGACTGAAGGGAATATGCCCAAGAGGCAATAATAAAGTGGTTATAATCTTATTCCATGTTTATGATAAATGTTTATTTTGCATGCTATAATTGTATTAATTGGAAAAGTTAATACATGTGTGTTTAATAAACAAATAAAGGGTTCCTAGTTATGCGTCTCTTATAAACTAGCTCGTTGATTAACAAGATGATCAAGGTTTCCTAATCATGGACATTGGATGTTGTTAATAACGAGCTCACAACATTGGTGGAATGATGTGATGAACATTCATCCTAAGTATAGCATTACGATCAAAGTCATTATGTTTATGTTGCTATAACATCATACGAAGTAATCCTAGTCCTTAGACCATGAGATCATGTTAATCACTAACACCGAAAGAGTATCTTGATAACATCAAACGTCACACTATAATAGGGTGACTATAAAGGTGGGTTCAGTGCTATGGAGGTGTTATGTAGAGGCTCATGGATCAAGAGTGGGATTTATCCATCCCGATGACGGATAGATATACTCGGGGCCCTCTCGGTGATATCACATTGAAATAGCTTGCAAGCAAGTGATGTGATCACTAGAATGTTATATCACGTGAACAAGAAAAGAGTGCATGTCGGTAACGAGATCAAACTAAGTATTGAGATACCGATGTCAAATCTCGGACATGCAATATATCGCGAGACAAAGGGATTTAGTTACAACGTTAAAGGTTCACACGATCACAAGAGTCATCATTGAATGTGTGGGAGTCAATACGGATCTCCAGATCCCGCTGCTGATTATTGATCGGAGAGGGGTCTCGATCATGTCTGCATTATTCACGAACCGTAGGGTGACACACTTAAGGGATACCGACACCATTTGGAGCAAATATGTTTCAGATAAAGATTTAAGAAAGCGATGGAATCATTTCGATGAGAACCGGAATTATTTCGGGTGAAATTGCAGAAACTGGTTCTGCATGTGATATTGAAATGTTGCAGGAGGTTTTATGTGAATGTTTGTTAATTAAAGTAATTAACAAAATTCTGAATAAAATAAATAAAATAATTTTATTTAATGAGAGCTTTCATTAAATTTGGTGGAAATTTAATGGAGGTGAGTGGAATTTTGAGTGGGAGGCTAATTATGTGAGTGGGAGCTCCACCCACATGAATGTGGAAGAGCTGGGGGCACCTACTTTGGCCACCGGCCATGGTGAGGGGTTGCCCCCCTCTCCCTATAAAAGGCCCCCACTCCCTCCTCTCATCTCACACATCCTCATGAAGGATCTCTCTCCCCCTCTAGTTATTCCCCATGGTCTCGGATTAGCGAGATACATGTTCCCGATGGCTTTATCTGAAAAGGAGTTCCTTCTTCTGCTGCTTTGCTGGAGCGAGAGATGGAGGTTGTTGGGGGTACCGGACGTGTGTATGATCACGGATGCACCGCTGCTTTGCGGTGCTGGACTTGCTGGAGTTGGATCTGATGGACGTGCTGAAGTTGGACCTGCTGGACTTGCTGGACTTTATCACGATCTTGAGATCGGCAAGTGTACGACTATATCATCCACGAGTTCCATCTCGTTAACAAAGCTTTGTTGTCTTCGAGGGTATGTTCTCTATGGATGTATATCCACCCATTGCTTGTATCTAATAGATAGATCTTGGCGTATAATAGTTTCTATCGTAGGAAATTTTTTGTTTTCTATGTTGCAAACCCAACACCTCTGAGATCTGGTAGTGAATTGTTAGATTTATATCGGCCGTGACCCATGTAGGTAGCCCATGGAGTCTAATAAATCCTGAAATCTCAAGGCCCATCTACTATGGCAGCTAGGAAGATGTGTGGGAGACAAGGTTTAATCCCACATTGCTAGTTGGAAGAGAGTTGGACCAGCTTATAAGGTGAGTTGTTTCACTCTAACTAAGTGTGAGAAGAGAAGGAGTCCACACACACTCCTCCTCCGCCACTGCCGCCTCGCCTCTCCCTCATGCGCGATTCGTGAATCGAGTTCGAGTTAGAAACTCGTTTTGTGGAAGACTAAAATTTTGCATGGCGCACCAGCTGTTGGGTACGTGTCAACATTCGTGTGCATGTTTAACGCGTGTCCATGTCTTCCACCCCGTGGCGACTCGGTCGTCTTACCTCTCAGGCTATAGAGGGAGAGACATAATAGATCTAGACACAACTTGTTCTTTCTCTATCTCTCTCGTCTTGTTCCTCTTGATGCGATTCTCTATATGTTTCCCCATCCCGGCGACTGTGTGCACTGTCGTCCGGGAGAGCAGGACTCCGAAGCCCCGTCGGTTGACATCCTGCATCGGGAGACGGGCGATAAGGTTTTTAGGGAGCGTCTCGGCGCAACTGCTCGCCTCTGTTCGTGTGTTCTTCTTCATCAATCGTCAACCTCATTAGCACCATGGGCGACATCGACAAAGACTAAGGTGCTGATGCGGTGATGACCTTTCCGGTCAACTTGTACATGCTACTCCTTTCTTTGTATGCACTAGTTCTTACTAAATTTGCAGATCTACTAGATAAGCCTGTTTGGCTGCATGTGCTTATATCTGCTAGTGCTTACTGGATGTTGATTTCGGTAATTAATCTCATGCAACAGAAGAATGTTCTGGTTGATGTTGTGTTAGCTAATGTATGAACATTGAATTCAGGAGAGCACTAACTGACAAGAAGTGGACATATATGTCGCAGCTAATGATGGTACAGTTGGTGCAGGAGCCTGATAGATTTATTTGGAATCTTACACCTTCGGGTACTTTCACTGTTAAAGCTATGTACGAGGATCTCATGAATGGTCATACATCTTTTCTTTGAAAATAACTCATAACCACTTCGTCTATGAACCTCGAAACAAAAAACAACATGAAATTTCTGGACAATAATAAGATAAATCTATTGGTCAAGCAAAAAAATTAAAAGATCAACCATGCGTGGCGAATTTGTTAAAATTGGTTTAAAAGGGTTCTAAACATGAGCAGAAAATTGAATATTTGTAGTTAGCGAAACTCGAAATCAATTTTCATAATGGAATCGTGTCGTTATTGTGCATCCTTTTCATGTATACCACATTAGAAATCGATTAACTGAAAAATCTATGAATGGTGAGAGAGAAAGAGTGCGCAACCAAGAGAGGAATTTTTACATATAAACTGCGTACCTACACCTCAATAATAGAGATTAAGATGTCAGATCTATCCTTCTATGAGCGTTATGTGAAACGGTGATACGAGACTAATCCTAGAAGAAAATTTCAAACGGTCGACCATGTGTAATGAATTTGATAAAATCGGTTTAAAAGGGATCTAAACATGAGCACGGAATCGAAAATTTATAGTTCACGAAAATCAGAATAAATTGATGGAATGGAATCACATTCCCATTATGCATCTTTTCCGTGTATACCACATTAGGAACCCATGGAATAAAAAGCTAAGCATCATGAGAGACAAAGGAACTCACGGACATGGTTTCACATACACATCCAGTAGAACAGAGCACCTAGTCGCTCAGTAACACATACTCCCTTCGTCCTAAAACAAGTGACTTGTTTTGTCCAAATTTGAATTTATCTAGACATGTTTTTATATAGGTACATATAAATTTAGAAAAATTCAAGTCACTTATTTTGGGATGGTGGGAGTAGATTAATGCCTCATATCTATTCATCTATGTTGTCGAATATAAAACTTACAACGAGAGTTGTGTAAAACGACGAGATTAGTTCCATCTTAGAAGAAATTTCAAACGGTCAACCTTGTGCAATCAGTTTGACAAAATCCATTTAAGAAAGCTCAAAACATTAGCATGAAATTGAAAATTTCAGTCAGAACCTGAAACTGATTGTCAAAATGAAATCACATTATCAGTCCATGTCTTTTTTATGCAGAGCTTGTCTTTAATTGAAATATGGTTATATTGATTAGAAAAGAGTACATGAGAAAGATAAAAGAAATGCGAGAATTTCTGTATGCTCACACACACTGGTTGCATTTGTGGAGCCTCGGGCCACCGCAGGCTAGAATCTTGCCCTAAGAAAACGGCGGATTCTATCATTTTCCCAAGCCTGGCCAATAAGTGGTTTAATCAGCGGAAAGACCACAACGCAGAGGTGGCTGGCATCGAATCAGCTAAGATTTGGCTCCTAGGAGCCTAGTCAGTACCAATCGGCGCCTGTAATAAGAACTTTATTCTTTTTTTAACATGAACATATTACTTAATAGCTTAAGCGTGGTGTTCACGGCGCGCGTTCAGGCCGCTTGCGGGCGATGTGCTATTCTTCTGCTCTATGCCTTGTGGGCCTATGCAAGAACAACTGAGACGATTTCGTTTTCGTCGCGGATGCGGGCTGGCGTCACCGTGAGATCAGGGGGTCATTTGTGCACGTAAATTTCTACGAGCCCTAATCGTTTCTGACACATTTCACACCACATGCACCAAATAACAGAATTTGACAATGAATTTCAGGACAAGTTTCCACATAGATTTCCGCATCGGTTTCTGAGCCAAAAGCCTCACAAGCTTCCATAGCCAAAAACTTTCCACAACAGTTTATGAGCCAAAAGCCTCACAAGTTTCCCTGCCCAAAAGACTCACAAGTTTTCATACCAGTTAACTTTCCTAGGCCCAAGAACTCACAAGTGTCAACCACGAGTTCACTTACCTTGCGACAGCTGAAGCTGCTACTGCTGCTGCTGCTGCTTCTGCTGAGTCATCTGAGACAACACTTGCTGAAGTAAGTCATTTATATGGTTTTTTTATCCTGCATCTCTTATTGCTTCTTGTGCATTTCTCTCATTTCTTTAGCATACTGCAGCCTCTCTGCCTTGGCAGCTTCTTTCGCTCTCTGCAATTCCTCTATGGTACATCGCAGTTTGTCACTCCCTGCTCTCTCAGCCAAAAGTTCCGCTTCAAGGCCAGACCTGCTTCATCTTGATGTACTTGGATAGAGGCTGATATTATTCAGGAACGTTGGCTTCCTGCTGTCCAACAAGAGTGCAAAGTGCACAACCTTAATGGAAGAAAGTGGTTCTTCCCCCTGGACATCTGGAGCCATCTTCTTTTCCATGATTTCCTATAGTATTAGGAATAGAAGCGAACCTTAGAAAAATAGCAAGTAAACTACAATCATATCGTATACAATTGAGAGATGAAGATAAAATTTAATTTTACGAAGATGAAAAGTATTCAAGAGGACTTACAATTGCTTTCTTCACATTCGGAGTGAAGCCATTTCTCGGGCTGCAATGCGTCTTTTTGAAGAGTTCGAAGGCATTGTCCTCACCGTTGCACACAACCTCATAGCTACGAGAACATGTGGCAATAGGGTACAAGACTTTGCTCTTGTTGATCTTGTTTATTACACAAGTACTCTACCAAGTAGAAACCATACAGTATAAGAGACAGTTCCAATCAAACAATTCAAACACATGCAGTAATAGTAAAAGAATAAACGAAAAGTGACCTGTTTCCTGGGGTCAGACCAAGTATCAACAAGCTTGCACCACTACTCGTCGGTCATGTGTTTCACTTCATCGGGACATTTCCTTGTAACTTGGTTCAGAGGATAGGGATCAAAATACTTCTTCAGAATATGCCGCTGATTCCTTGCATGCCTCATAAATTGATTTGCACAAGCATTTCGCACGTGGGTGTTATTTGTGTCCATGGCAAACTTTTGCTAAAAATAAAACATGGTGCATCAGCATTTGCATAAACAGAGAAATGGGAAGGTAAAGGATAGCTAAGTCATAGAACATATAGAAACTTTGCCTATGAAGTCTGATTGTACATCAACCCTCTTCTTGTACTCTTTCTAGTGGGGTAAGATAGGCATGCTAGTCCTTACTATGACTGCACACTCACTGGCAAACCTGGCAGCAACACCCGGCTCGTCTGGTCTAGTTCTTCCTGGAAGAACATTAAGTGAAAGCCTCGCTCGTTTGGACAACTTATCAAGTCTATTCCCCATGTTTTCCCCCTCACCACCAGAGCTTGACCAGTATGCGGAACTATATCTTCAGAATTCTGCGTTTCAGCATCTTCAGAATAAGGTGCATCAAAGTCCTGAGACATCTGGTAACCACCATCATCTACAAGAATACAATGTGCTGATTTAGTGTTCCACAGTAATATGATGGGATTAAATGGATTATAAGTGAGCAAGCAGTCGGTTTAACGCATTACCACGTTGAGACGAGTCATTGCAGTCTTGCCATGGTACTTCATGACTAGGATCAGATTCCCCATATTTGGTAGCTGACTCATCGTATTGGGTAGCTGACCCCTGACCCTCAAATGGGGTACCAGAGTCCTCGCCATCGGCAGCTGAACACAGATGTTGGGTAGCTGACGTAGCGCCTTGGGTACCTAACCCATCGATTTTGGACGGTGCATGGTCGCTTCGGCGAGGTTCCCGTAGACAACTGGGAGGTGGCTTCTGGATTTGGAGTGGTAGCAAGTCACATTTGGGGGATACACGTGGGTAGAAGGATGCAGACTTCGTCACCTGGGAAGGTGGATTCTTGATTTGTGGAGGTGGCAGGTTGGCTTTGGGAGGTGCCATAGGATGGTAGGATGTGGGTTGGGGTTCCACACCTTGGGTAAGTGGCTGCTGGCTTTGGGGAGGTGACTGCTGGCTTTGGGGATGTGGCTGCTGGCTTTGAGGGGTGGCTGCTGGCTTTGGGGGGTGGATGCTAGCTTTGTGGGGCTAGATGCTGGCTTTGGGAAGGTGTCGGATGGCATACCAGTGGGTCGGAGGGAGTGGACAGGTCACCTTGGGCAGAGTACTGCCCATGTTGGATAGCTGCCAGCTCGCCTTGGGCAGCTGGTTGCTTGCCTTGGGCTGCTGCCTTCTTGCCTTGGGTAGGTGGTAGATTGACGGCAGTTGGCTTCTCGCCTTGGTGGGCATCAGGAACTGCAACTTTAGCCACTTGGCCGGCATTAGGAACTACGGCTTTGGCCACTTGGCCGGCATTAGAAACTGCAGCTTTAGCCAGTTGGTCGGCATTAGGAACTGTAGCTTTGGCCACTTGGTCGGCATCGGGAACTGAAGGTTTAGCTACTTGCCGGGCATCGGGAAGTGCAGATTTGGCCACTAGGTTTGCATCAGGAACTGCATCATCGATGACCAACAGGGAAAATGAAGTGCAGCTCTAGCCACCTCCGGGGCATTAGGAAGTGTGGCTTTGGTAGTTTGCCTGGCATCAGGAAGTTCGGCTTTGGTTGTTTGTCGGGCATCAGGTAGTTCGGCTTTGACAATCTTCTGTGTTGCACTCTGAGTTTCTTGTGAATGGGTCGCAGGACTTGCCACTTTTGGTGTCCGTCGTGTGGAACCTAGAGGTGGAAGTCCTACTTTTAGCGGATTCCCCTTGGACATCGTGTGTCTCTCATTTTCTGTGTCTGGAGATAGTACTGATGCCACAACACGCTTGTGAGATGATCCACCACCAGGAGCCATCCTTTCCTAGGAGTTGTCTTCTTAAATTTTCTCGGCTTAAGCTACACATTTTACATGTAACAGTCAATTGGGGAAAATAAAGAGGAACAAAACATATGGCAAAAGAGTAAGCAAACAATTCCACACAAGATGATTTGGCAGCACCTTAATTATGGAGAAATCATGACAAGATGGTGAGCTAGCAGGTAAGGGGACTACCTGCAGCCCAGTCTCCTCGGTGACTAGTGTTTCATCACCTAATATGTCACCTTCACTGATACCCCCCTCGGGATCATACCGAGGTCCAGAGGGATCACTGTTGCTCTTTTTAGGGGAGAATACAGTTGGGGATGCAACAGCACTGGCTATGAACCTAGTACCAAGTCGTTGCATCCATGGACTCTTTCTCATGATGGTTTCATCCGACTTTCTTCCATCGGTAGTATTTGTGGTTCTAACATGAATAAAGAATTCCAATTAATCTAGGAATGTAAAACTTGGTGTGATACCAACCTATGTTATATAGTACTCATCATTTAATAGGTCGCCATGAGCAATTTAAACAAAAAGATCGTAGGCTACCAAACTAATGCAACACCACGAGATAATGTAACATGGTCTACAGCCTTCCTTTTTGCTACTTCTAGGGGTCTGTGGGGTGGGGGTACACTTGGCGATCCAACAACATATGCTAAGAACCTAAGAGCATGTACAATGCAAGATGCTTAGAGAAGTGCTTAGCGAAATAGACCGGTTTTTGGTTAAGCAATGGTGCTTATTTATAATAGGATGATGTCTAAATTGGCACCTCTCGAATACAAATAAGCACGGTTTCTTATGAAAAAGCTAGGATTATTTTTCTAAGCAACACCCCAAGCACATTCCACTGTACATATGTGTTTATAACATGTATAGGAAACTCCAAATATGGCTCAATATATAACATATGGGGTGGAACAGTCCGCTATGACCAATTCATACTCTGATCATAAGACATACGACGAAACAGCAAACAAATGCAACATGGATTGCATGATAGTCCTACTATGGGTGGCCTGGCTGGTATTATACACTAGTATCGTACATATAATACTAGTGTGTACAAACTTCCCACTATGACCAACCTAAATGATGGTGTCTATGTTATAAGACCTATGACACTGCTCAGTATGGAGATAACATTAAGACCAGTCATAGTGGGGAGTAACATATCCTAGTAACATGCTATGTTACTCCCCACTATGACCAGACTTAGTATTATACACTGCAATAATAAGTAGGGCAGGACGATTAAACATAAGCAGTACAAGCATCTACCATGCAATTAAATAGGAAATTAAGAAAAATATAACATATGGTGCTCATTGTCCTATAGTAAACCATCATGTAAAACAGTAAACTATGAACTACTTATACGATGAACATAAGACATATACGAAACAGCCAAAGTAATGCAACAAACATGATAATGCAACCTTTATCACACGCAAACTGATCATAAGCCTAATAGTTTACAAGCTGGGCAATTCACCAATTGGTTGCAATAATAAGGAGGTCAGGACAATTAAACATGAGCAGTATATGCATCTCTATCTTGCCACTGAATAGGCAAGTAGGCAGAATATAACATATGTTGTTGATTGTCCAATAGTAATCACAAGTGTAAAATATTCCACTGTGAACAATTTGTATTTATACTCTGATCATAAGACGTGTTATGAAAAGCATTTATCTGCAACAAACAATATAACCAAACAGTAGAAAAGCAAGGTAAGTGTTTCCTTGCCTTCAGGCTGTGGGGCCTTTTTCAAACTGCTATTCCTGGCGGAACGCTTAAATCGTGGCATCGAGGCTTGTCAGGGGACCTTGGTAGCAGAGTATGTGGAGGAGGTGCATGGCGAGTAGGCAGACCTTGTCGACGGCGATGTGGCAGACCATGTCGACTAGGTGGACGGCGAGTAGGCGTACCTTGTAGTCGAGGTGCACGTCAAGTGAGTAGACCTTGACCGCAAGTGGGAACTGCTTGACGGTGATATGCAGGGCTAGTGGGAAGAACTTGACGGCGAGGTGGCAGGCCTTGTCGACGAGGTGCATGGCGAGGTGGCGTACCTTGTCGGCGAGGTAGCGTACCTTGTCGGCGAGGTGCACGTCGAGTGAGCAGACCTTGACCACGGGTGGACAGACCTTGGCATCCAGGGAGCAGAACTTGACGGAGAGGTGCACGGCGAGTGGGGGGATCTTTATGGAGAGGTGCACGTAGAGGTGGCAGATCTTGTGGGTGAGGTTGACGGTGAGCTTGCAGACCTACGAGCTTGACAGTTGGCACGACGTGGTAGGAAATCGAGAATGTGACGATGGGCTAGGGTTTGGGCTACGGCGACGGCTAGCTGCTATCTACTGGAACAAAGGACAGCGGCATGGTGGGGAGGGGCATAGGGCGGTGAGGGGTGGAGTGAAGGACGGCGGCGAGTGGAGGAAGGACGGACGGCAGCGAGGGTGAGGGCGAGGGAGGAGGCAGAGGACAGCGAGGTGAGGAAAAATGGACTCGTCCACTTTCCGCGGGGGAGTGGATAAGGAGGGTTTCTCTTAGATTACCTAAATTCCCTCTCCACGAATGATGCGTGGCGTTGTGCTGAAGGGCTGATCGGTTTATCCCAGGGACGAAATTTCGAGGCGCGAAATTTAACTCCTACGCTCGAAATTTGAGCAGGGTGTGTCGGTCAAATTTTTTGATGGCGTATCCTGGCCATCTATTGCATGATGAGTGGCTCAAATAAATTAATCACATAGGATACTTGTTAAAAAAGGTACCTTTCAAAGATATTAGCAATTACTAACCCAAAAATTCAGGAAAATTCTGTATAATGCTCAAATAAATTAGCATTACCATATTTATTAAAGTGTGGATGTTGATATAGGCACACCATGGTGTAGAAGCAAAACAAACATAGGAAAGCAACTTCGACACATATTGCAATTGACCAGTAGTACTACAGATAAGTTGCATTCCACTTGAGTGTGTGTGTGGTCTTGTATATATCAATGTGGTTTTGGAAAAGAACACACACACATATGTATAAATGTGGTTTTGGAAAATAACACATATGCAATATAATGTGCATGCAATTACGCTATGGGGGATCCAAGTGGAAAACCATGGTGTAGAAGAAGCAAGACACATATAGGAAATCAACTCCCACACATTTAATGCACCAGTGTGACAGAGAAGTTGCATCACATATCATATAATCCACTAGAGTAGTGTGTGTGTGTGTGTGTGGTCATCTATAGATATGATCAATTTGGTCATCTGGATCATCAATAATGACTATCTAGTGGGGATATATATATATATATATCAATGTGTGGTTTAGGAAAGAACACATGCAAATCACTCTAGGGGATGATCCATATATATACATGTGTCAAACCATCATGGTCATATATATAGAGACCAAAACACACTAGTGTGACAGAAGTTGAATCACAGAATCCACTTGAGTGTGTGTGGTCATCAGATATCAATGTGGTTTTGGAAAAGAACACATATGCAATATAATGTGCATGCAATGACTCTATGGGGGATGCACAAGTGGAAAACCATGGTGTAGAAGAAGCAAAACACACATAGGAAATCATCTCCCAGTACACATTTAATGCACCAGTGTGACAGAGAAGTTGCATCACAGAATATAATCCACTAGAGTAGTGTGTGTGTGTGGTCATGTATAGATATGATCAATGTGGTCATGTGGGTCATCAATAATGACTATCTAGTAGATATATATATATATATAAATGTGTGGTTTAGGAAAACAACACATGCAAATTACTCTAGGGGATGATCCATATATATACATGTGCCAAACCATCATGGTCATATATATAGAGACCAAAAACACACTAGTGTGACACAGAAATTGAATCACAGAATCCACTTGAGTGTGTGTGGTCATCAGATATCAATGTGGTTTTGGAAAATAAAACATATGCAATATAATGTGCATGCAATGACTCTATGGGGGATCCAAGTGGAAAACCATGGTGTAGGAAAAGCAAGACACGCATAGGAAATCAACTCCCAGTACACAGTTAATGCACCAGTGTGACAGAGAAGTTGCATCATAGATCATATAATCCACTAGAGTAGTGTGTGTGTGTGTGTGGTCATGTATAGATATGATCAATGTGGTCATGTTGATCATCAATAATGACTATCTATATATATCAATGTGTGGTTTAGGAAAAGAACACATGCAAATCACTCTAGGGGATGATCCATATATATACATGTGTCGAACCATCATGGACATATATATAGAGACCAAAAACACACTAGTGTGACAGAAGTTGAATCACAGAATCCACTGGAGTGTGTGTGGTCATCAGATATCAATGTGCTTTTGGAAAATAACACATATGCAATATAATGTGCATGCAATGACTCTATGTGGGATCCAAGTGGAAAACCATGGTGTAGAAGAAGCAAAACACACATAGGAAATAAACTCCCAATACACATTTAATGCACCAGTGTGACAGAGAAGTTGCATCACATAATATAATCAACTAGTGTAGTGTGTGTGTGTGGTCATGTATAGATATGATCAATATGGTCATGTGGATCATCAATAATGACTATCTATATATACCAATGTGTGGTTTAGGAAAAGAACACACACGCAAATCACTCTAGGGGATGATCCATATATATATACATGTGTCAAACCATCATGGACATATATATAGAGACCAAAAACACATTAGTGTGACAGAAGTTGAATCACAGAATGCACTGGAGTGTGTGTGGTCAGCAGATATCAATGTGGTTTTGGAAAAGAACACATATGCAATATAATGTGCATGCAATGACTCTATGTGGGATCCAACTGGAAAACCATGGTGTATAATAAGCAAACACACATAGGAAATCAACTCCCAGTACACATTTAATGCACCAGTGTGACAGAGAAGTTGCATCATAGAATATAATCCACTAGAGTAGTGTGTGTGGTCATGTATAGATATGATCAATGTGGTCATGTGGATCATCAATAATGACTATCTATATATATCAATGTGGGTGGTTTAGGAAAAGAATACATGGAAATCACTCTAGGGGATGATCCATATATATATACATGTGCCAAACCATCATGGTCATATATATAGAGACCAAAAACACACTAGTGTGACAGAAGTTGAATCTCAGAATCCACTGGAGTGTGTGTGATCATCAGATATCAATGTGGTTTTGGAAAAGAACACACATATACAATATAATGTGCATGCATGCAATAATGACTCTATGGGGGATCCAAGTGGAAAACCATGGTGTAGAAGAAGAAAAACACACATAGGAAATCAACTCCCAGTACACATTTAATGCACTAGTGTGGCAGAGAAGTTGCATCACAAAATATAATACACTAGAGTCGTGTGTGTGTGTTCATGTATAGATATGATCAATGTGGTCATGTGGATCATCAATAATGAGACTATCTATATATATCAATGTGTGGTTTAGGAAAAGAACACATGCAAATCACTCTAGGGGATGATCCATATATATATAGATGTGTCAAACCATCATGGTCATATATATAGAGACCAAAAACACACTAGTGTGACAGAAGTTGAATCATAGAATTAACTAGAGTGTGTGTGGTCATCAGATATCAATGTGGTTTTGGAAAAGAACACATATGCAATATAATGTGCATGCAATGACTCTATGTGGGATAGATGCAAGCGGAAAACCATTGTGTAGAAGAAGCAAAACACACATAGGAAATCAACTCCTAGTACACATTTAATGCACCAGTGTGACAGAGTTGCATCACAGAATATAATCCACTAGAGTAGTGTGTGTGTGTGGTCATGTATAGATATGATCAATGTGGTCATGTGGATCATCAATAATGACTATCTATATATATCAATGTGTGGTTTAGGAAAAGAACACATGCCAATCACTCTAGGGGATGATCCATATATATATACATGTGTCAAACCATTATGGTCATATATAGAGACCAAAAAAACACTAGTGTGATAGAAGTTGAATCACAGAATCCACTTGAGTGTGTGTGGTCATCAGATATCAATGTGGTTTTGGAAAAGAACACATATGCAATATAATGTGCATGCAATAATGACTCTATGGGTATTCAAGTGTAAAACCATGGTATAGAAGAAGCAAAACGCACATAGGAAATCAACTCCCAGTACACATTTAATGCACCAGTGTGACAAAGAAGTTGCATCACAGAATATAATACACTAAGGTACTGTGTGTGTGCGGTCATGTATATATATGATCAATGTGGTCATGTGGATCATCAATAATTGAGACTATATATATCAATGTGTGGTTTAGGAAAAGAACACATGCAAATCACTCTAGGGGATGATCCATATATATATACATGTGTCAAACCATCATGGTCATATATAGAGAGACCAAAAACACACTAGTGTGACAGAAGTTGAATCATAGAATTCACTAGAGTGTGTGTGGTCATCAACTATCAATGTGGTTTTGGAAAAGAACACATATGCAATATAATGTGCATGCAATGACTCTATGTGGCATAGATGCAAGTGGAAAACCATTGTGTAGAAGAAGCAAAACACACATAGGAAATCAACTCCTAGTACACATTTAATGCACCAGTGTGACAGAGTTGCATCACAGAATATAATCCACTAGAGTAGTGTGTGTGTGGTCATGTATAGATATGATCAATGTGGTCATGTGGATCATCAATAATGACTATCTATATATATCAATGTGTGGTTTAGGAAAAGAACACATGCCATCATTCTAGGGTATGATCCATATATATATATATATATACATGTGTCAAACCATTATGGTCATATATAGAGACCAAAAAGACACTAGTGTGATAGTAGTTGAATCACAGAATCCACTTGAGTGTGTGTGGTCATCAGATGTCAATGTGGTTTTGTAAAAGAACACATATGCAATATAATGTGCATGCAATAATGACTCTATGGGGATCCAAGTGGAAAACTATGGTGTAGAAGAAGCAGAACACACATAGGAAATCAACTCCCAGTACACATTTAATGCACCAGTGTGACAGAGAAGTTGCATCACAAAATATGATACACTAGAGTAGTGTGTGTGTGTGTGTGGTTATATATAGATATGATCAATGTGGTCATGTGGATCATCAATAATGAGACTATCTATATATATCAATGTGTGGTTGAGGAAAAGAACGCATGCAAATCACTCTAGGGGATGATCCATATATATACGTGTGTGTGTGTGTCAAACCATCATGGTCATATATATAGACCAAAAACACACTAGTGTGACAGAAGTTGAATCACAGAATCCACTAGAGTGTGTGTGGTCATCAGATATCAATGTGGTTTTGGAAAAGAACATATATGCAATATAATGTGCATGCAATAACTCTATGTGGGATAGATGCAAGTGGAAAACCATTGTGTAGAAGAAGCAAAACACACATGGGAAATCAACTCCTAGTACACATTTAATGCACCAGTGTGACAGAGTTGCATCATAGAATATAATCCACTAGAGTAGTGTGTGTGTGTGGTCATGTATTGATATGATCAATGTGGTCATGTGGATCATCAATAATGACTATCTATATATATCAATGTATGGTTTAGGAAAACAACACATGTCAATCACTCTAGGGGATGATCCATATATATATACACGTGTCAAACCATTATGGTCATATATAGAGACCAAAAAAACACTAGTGTGATAGAAGTTGAATCACAGAATCCACTTGAGTGTGTGTGGTCATCAGATATCAATGTGGTTTTGGAAAAGAACACATATGCAATATAATATGCATGCAATAATGACTCTATGGGGGATCCAAGTGGAAAACCATGGTGTAGAAGAAGCAAAACACACATAGGAAATCAACTCCCAGTACACATTTAATGCACCAGTGTGACAGAGAAGTTGCATCACAGAATATAATACACTAGAGTAGTGTGTGTGTGTGGTCATGTATAGATATGATCAATGTGGTCATGTGGATCATCAATAATTGAGACTATATATATCAATGTGTGGTTTAGGAAAAGAACACATGCAAATAACTATAGGGGATGATCCATATATATATACATGTGTCAAACCATCATGGTCATATATATAGAGACCAAAAACACACTAGTGTGACATAAGTTGAATCAAAGAATCCACTGGAGTGTGTGTGGTCATCATATATTAATGTGGTTTTGGAAAAGAACACATATGCAATATAATGTGCATGCAATGACTCTATGTGGGATAGATGCAAGTGGAAAACTATGGTGTAGAAGAAGCAAAACACACATAGGAAATCAACTCCAAGTACACATTTAATGCACCAGTGTGACAGAGAAGCTGCATTAATGTGTGGTTTAGGAAAAGGACACATGCAAAATCATTCTAGGGGATGATCCATATATATAGAGAGAGACCAAAAACACACTAGTGTGACACAAGTTGAATCATAGAATCCACGTACTCGAGTGTGTGTGGTCATCAAATATCAATGTGGTTTTGTAAAATAACTCATATGCAATGTGCAAACTCTAGGGGGATCCAAGTGGAAAACCATGGAAGTGTGTGTGGTCATCATATATCAATGTGGTTTTTGGAAAAACACGTTGGAAATACTTTTGGTCCGCACGTATGCATGCATGCATGGAGTATCTAGAGTAACAATGATTTACTGAATAATTTAGAAGAAACTAAATCGAGTGTGGGTTTTGCATTTTCCATTGACATGCCAAAAAATGATTAACTGCAAAAGAAATCGAGTTGTGTATGCGTGTGTTTTGCATTCCTACTTGTGCGTTTTGCATTGACACGTGTGATGTATACGTCTCCCACCCTGCGTGCGCTCCCACCGCCCAACTGCCACATCGTCTCTCAGTCATTTAAAAGACATCAGCCACACGGTCTCCCCATCGTCTCCCAGTCATTTCCCCACACTCCATCGTCCCACTCCTCCCTGCACTCCAACGAATAGAAGGAAACCCTAGCAACAAGTACAAGATCGTTTTCTCGTGAAGATGAAGAGATCAAGACCGGTGGTCACCGAGGACGCCAAGGTCATCATCACTGAGGACGCCAATGCCATCGTCCAGAAGCAAGCAGATAACAAGATCGAAGACGAAGCGGTTGTAGATCGGTGGCTGTTGTAGATAACAAGGTGCATTATGATTACTTTGACGATAGCAAGGATGAAGAACCTACGAATCTGTTTGCGTTCGAGCAAGAACCCAGCGATGGGGAACCGGAGGTAATTATATTTGAACTGTGAATGGGATTTTCAGATTTTACTGTTCATATTTTAATTTGTAGGGTTTTCTGATCTTGTAGAGTTTGATTAATTAGTTTGTTCTCCGCCTAGTAATTCTATGCTCATCTTTTCTTGGTCATTTTGATCTGCCCCTAGTCATTCCAGTCGCATATTTTCTAGTTTGATTTGATAGCTAGTAGTTCTAGGCGCCTAGTAGTTCTATACATGCTCATCTTTTTTTGGTCGTTTTAATTAGTTTGTAGGGTTCAGAGATCTCTTATCTAGGTTGTGTTCATGCTGTCCAATGTATAGTTTGATTTGTATGATAAAAGTCACATATATATAGTAATCATACTAGCTTCTGACTATATTAACAGAAATTTAATGTCCATCTCTGTTATAATTAGGGAAACAAATCATATGTACAGATGCATTAAAATGCACATAAATGTACATTTTTGTTATATTTAGGGAAATAAATTGTTAAATTCCTAATTAACTGAGTATATTTAGGAGAAAGCAAATTCCTTTTTGTACCATATTCTAGTCATAACTTCTTTTTGTTTTTCCAATTTACTGATAAGATGAGTGGAAATAATTACTCCATCTGTCCCAAAAAAAGGATGTCTCGGATTTCTTATTAAAATTTGGATGTATCTTTATATATACTGAAACTTGTATAGATATTCATTCAAATTATTTGAAAGAAAACAGTATAATTTTAACTTAAGTGGAGTGTGTATGTTAAATACTGGATCATGCATGTTTTATCCAATCTCTGTTATAGTAAGTTGTGTATTTATATGAACATATGCATTAAAATAATGCTGATAAATTAAATTTCTCTTTGTAGTCCATCTCTGTTATTTGTTTAGGGAAGCAAATTGTTAAATTTATAATACACTGAGTATATATTTAGGAGAAAATAAATTCCTATTTATAGCATGTTCAAACTGAATAAAACTAGCTAGTCATAACTTATTTTTGTTTTACCAATTTACTGATAAGATAAATGGAAAGAATTACTCCATCTATCCTAAAAAAAGGATGTCTCAGTTTTGTTAAAATTTGGACGTATCTTTATATACTGAAACTTGTATAGATTCTTTCAAACTATATTTGGAAGAACAGTGTAATTTTATATAGCACTTGTTTTATTATATACGTATGCAAAACAGATATATGTTTGATGGACTAGTTTGTTCAAAAGCTGTGTGCACATGCTAAAATTAATCTCTCAACACAGCCCTTTTCTATTTTGATCTCATGATATTGGGAGAGTAATTTTTTTCATTCACTGACTTCTTCTCTCTACTTGCCAATTCGCAGGAACCAGATAGCAATGTCGCTAAAAGTATATGGTCCAGGCACGCAAAAAGCCGCCACATCCTGAAGCAAATGAGGAATGGGAGTTTCCCCTTCCGCCGAGGTGCAAACAAGTACAGGTGCCCCTTCTACACAAGAAGGATTGCGGAAGACATGAACAACATCGTGCAGCATGCCGGGGGTATTGCCCGTGGAGGACAGCGGCGTGCGAATCATACGAAAGCTAAGCACACTGCCTTCATAGTTTACCTGAGAAAGTATGCAAACCTCGGTCACATTGCTCTAGGGTCATAACTGCTTGCTCCTGCTGCCTCAGCTACCTCCTGCTGCCGCCTCGTGCTGCCTCTGCTGCCGCCTCCTGTTGTCTGTTGCTGCCTCATGTTTATGTAATGGGTGTACTGTTATATTATATCTTTGGGTTGTGTAATTATTAAGTAATACTAGTAGTATGTGGTGGTTGTGATCGAACCTATTTAACTAGTACCTCTATATATTGTCAGTACCTTTTAAGTTGTTTGTTATGATTATTCCTGGTTGCACATATTTCCGACATTTCGAAATATTTTTTAGTGTGAATCTTTCAGAAACACACACGCGATTGTTCCTAATTTTACAACAATATAGAAAATTTATGGTTATTGTTCCTGGTTGCACCATGTTTGAAATCAACGAAAGATAAATACACATTACTTTTGCAACCATGATTTTCCCCAGATTCAACAAGTTTGGTACAACAAGTTAAATCATCTCATGAATACTGAAAACAACTGACTAGCTAGCTAGCTAACTAAACATCCAACAAACTCATTCCTCTTACTGTTTTCTAAAATATCAAAATAACCAAGAGGAAGCAGAATACATCCATAATTCAATACTTATTTCCATAATTGCCAACAACAAAAAGAAGAACACACCCTAAAGTCACTGCCACACTAAGCATCATCATGAACCAAACATGCTTGCATTCCATTTCTTTTCTCATTTTCTTCAACCTCAGTTTAGATATCTGCAGATTCGTGTCTCTATCTGCCAGCCTCAGCTCAATCATCATCTTATCATCTACCTTCTTACATAGCTGGGCAAGCATCCTCTGCATCTATGCTGGCCATGGGTTGTCCATCCATTACAAGTAACAGCAAACCTCATCTGGACAACCTAAAAAAATTCTACCAATGTCTGCACCATAGGAGGCAACCTTCCTAGCAGGAACATGGTTGCAATGGCATCTCTCTTGATCTAGAATGGAAATTGGCAGCTCCCCATCGATTCCAACCCAACTCTGCAGAACAAGTCATTGAAACAGTTAAATTCCCCTAACTGCTAGAACCCTAGGTAGAACAGATTCAGGGATGGAGCAAGACCTAATTTACCTAGTCCACAATGTCGCCCTCTCCTGCCGGCTTGCGCATACCAATGGCAGCCGAGATGTGGCAGCGACGGTGGTGGAGATGTGACGGCAGCGGCGGTAAAGTGGCTTGACGCTGTGTGCAGCAATGCGGTGTGGTGCAGTGCGGTGGTCAGGGCAACGGCTTGTTATGGGGCCACTCGTCAGCTCCAGTGTGGGCCCCACCTGTCGTTGGGTATTACGGGTCCCTTCCACACTTGCCCAAATCCACTCACCTCCCAACGCTAGGAAAACCCTCTTCGACGATGGCTGAATCCCCTCCTCGGCGACGGACAAAACCCCTCCCCTCTCGTACCCTCCTCGGAGACGACCAAATCCCATCCCCACCCCTGCGATGGCCAAATCACCTCCCCCTCCCCTTCCCGGTGATGACCAACCACCCTCCCCTCCCCGGCGACAATGACTGCAATGTAAGTGCTCCTCGACCTACTTCCCTTCACCACGTCACCTCCTCGTTCTAGGTTCACCGCGTCAGTGCTCCATCTAGGTCACCGGCGATGGATCTTGGCCTCAGTGTCACCGCCTCGTTCTAGGGCAGAGCGATGGCGTTGTTGTCTATGTCACTGGATGATCTTGAAGTAGTCGCCAAATTAATGCCCCAAATTGTTGTTTTTCATAGCTATATGTTAGTGCTGATGGATAATCTTAGGATATTAACTGTTTACAACTGGCCAATGACTAATATGTGGCACTTAGCTTGTTGATGGGATGATCTCCATCTACTTAGTGTCTTTGTACAACCACTATGGCTCTACATCTCCTTGGTAGATACAGATTCATCTCATTGACTTGTGTGTGCTATCTTACTATGGATCCCACATTATATATTGATGGAGGTCATTGTATTCTCTTTACATGCATTTGGCCAATGATTAAAGGGTGGCACTATCTCTGTCCATGGGATAATGTGCATATAGCATGTGTTCTGTACAAACACATTTTTTGTGCATGCTTCTTGCTATATGTTCGATTATCTCATTGATTTATGTGTGCTTTGTTAGTATGAGGCCCAAATTGATGTTTTTCATAGCTATGTTAGTGCTAAGGGATAATCTTGTGATTTTCATTGTTTACAACTGGTCAATGATGAAAATGTGGCACTTTGACTGTTGATGGGATGATAGGCATCTACTTACTGTCTTTGCATGGCCACTATGGTTGTACATGCTCATTGGTACATACAAATTCATCTCATTGGACGATGCTTGTAGTTGTGACCAAACCATATGCTTTTAAATTTGGATTCTGTAGTTCACTAATTATTATTTGATTCTTCTAGTTAGCAAGTCTCCAAATGGCTGCACTATCAAGGGAAGAATTAGAAAGAGGCGCCTGTAGAAACTGTGAATACTGCAAAATTGAAGGGCTGATGCAGAAGGAGCCTACTGTACATCATAGCATTGAAATGCAGGTTTTAAAATTGTTGCTACTAACTCTAAGATAGTAGTTAAACCTACTGTACAGCAGCAAAACAAAATATTAATTCTAATTACTGCAATGTCCATTTAGGTTTCTAAAACCAACGCTGGCTTAATCGATGTCACATTCGATGATGATGATTATGATGTGAAGCAACCTATAGTCAAGAGACCTAAGAAAGCGAGGTTCACAATATCTGATGACGATGTGAATTAACTAGTCAAGAGACCTAAGAAAGCGAGGTTCAGAGCACCTGATGATGTGGTTATTAGAATCGCCAAAGCTAAGAAAACTAGGATCCCAACTCAAGTGTTTAAATTATAATACGTTTAATGTATATATATATACAGTCTATTTCTTTTGGGAGTTTAGTTCCATATATCATTTAGACATTCATCATTTATTGCCTAACAGGATCTGGCGTCATGTCTAGTATGCAAGAGCAATTGCGAATCCAGGTTGTCATCGGGCATGTCCTTTTGTATCTACTTGTCAGAGTCAGAGGGGTTCCAGAACTCAATGGTAAGTGGTAACAAGCAATTTTTTTTCAAACTACACTATAAGTCTGTAATCGTTTGTTTAATGTCTGATTCTTTTGTTTTTTGTGCACAGACTGTGCCATGCAATTCAAGGGTCATGTTCAATCTAGCCATAGCTGAACGTGAGAGTGTGCCCTTCAAGGTGCTTGGGCGCACCTACAAGATTGACCTCGAGAAAAGAAAGAACATGACTATCATGGGAGGTGAAATATGGAAGCAATTCATTACACAGAACAATCTTACCGGGGAAGAAATGTTATGTTTTTCTTTGACAGGACCCGTGTCGAGGATAACTGTTCTCTATATATGTGGTCTTGGTGGCGAGGAAGACGTATATGAATCTACGGTTGTCGCCCAAAGATGCCACCTTACCGATGATGAGAAGGAACACCTCCTAGCTACCCTACCACCAATCAACACCTTCATCGGGGTTCCATTTGTGACCTGTTTGACAAGGACAAATCTTGTCCAACATAAGATGGTATGGCAACTACCTTTTGTGTGTTCCTTGTATGGCTCCATATATAACTTGTGGTCATCATCGTCTGACATGATTACTTCTTCCTTTTAATCCACAGCGCGATATTGCAGAGATTACCTACGAAAGTGGTTTCCTCCATGGGCATCCCTGATGATGGCGTGGCTGGAGTATAGCTAGGAGATTTTGACATCACCCCAATTGCATACAAGACTAACCCAGATGGTCGTGCCGTCTTCAGCAATCAGGGGTGGAAGAAATTCCATGAGAGTGAAGATGATCTAAAGGTTGGACAAGACGTGCTAATCACTGGCAGGAAGACCACAGAAGAGATGTTGGATGTAAAGTTTGTGTTCGAGACCATCTAGAGTGTAGTTGTGGTTGGGAACTGTTAAGCTTAACTAGTACAATGTAGTCTGCAACCGTTAATTTTTCGTTTGAAACCTAGTGTATATATATAATATATTTGCCTGTTTAGTCTACTCTTGGAAGATTTTTCTAGATATGGTTATGATTGTGTGAACTGGAAGCTACTAGAAAGAATTATATGGAAGCTACTAGTACAAAAGAATCCTGAAAGATTTCCTGTCCACATGCATTCCGGTTGTTTGGGTTGCTCGCGAGAGGGTCCCTCGTCGCGAGTTCGAGAGATTTCTCCATGATGAATCTCTGATCTCCGTTAGATTTTTTGAATCAGTAATTACAACAACTTGAGTACTATGATTATAAAAGTTAAAAGATAGTACTTGCACATAATTCTGAAAGCTAACACAGAGAATTCTGAAAGAAGCTACTAAAAATAAATACTTTGAATTCTGAAAGTACTAAAATTAAATACATTATAATTTTGTCTAAAAGGTAATACGCATACTGCTGATCGGAATAATATAAATACAGTACAAATTTCGACTTCAAAAAATAGACCTGAAAATGCTAGCAAATAACCTAGGATGAATATAGGATTCATGCTCCCCTATATTTTTCGTCATCGTCGGCTCCCGCGTGCTACAACACATGTTCAGAGAACTCTCTCCGTCTGCAATATGCTACCAGTATCTCGTCCAGAGGGTAAGGCCTCGGTGTATGTTTTAGACTTAAGCCATACGTTACCATTGTTGGTTCCTCTTCCCAGGCTTGAACCTCATGATCGTACAGTCTGATATAATTCCTATAGTATATGCAACCGGGTTTGACTGTGGGGTGTAACCTGGTGTCAATGGAGATAGACCGATGGTAATCAACGAAGAGGGCACGACTTCCAATATCACCGACGGCCTCGAGAGAGCAGTTCTCCGTGTCCATCTGGTACAACACCGGCCCTTTGGCGAAATCCCCATTCAACACAAGAAGTAGATCACCATCTGACTCAATTAAGTAAAATTTGTAGCCTCCGCGTACCTGTTCAAAGACTGGGGCTGAAATTATTTTGGCTATCGTGACAATGCTCGCGTGCTGCTCTAACTGGATGTTGGTCGACATGATATCTCCATTCTCAAGTAATGCATATACTTCCCCTCGGAATGTCGTCATGCAGAGCAGAAACATATCAGGAGGTGGTGAATACAATCCTTCTCCAAATGATTCATTGATTTGCCCCGTTGGGGTGCTCTCATCGGCCCATGCAATATGATCTGGATAATCTGTGCAAACGAACACCATCGTCGGGGACTTCGTCACGATGACAGATTGCAGAAGATCAGATGGAATATGTGCTTGAAACTCACTGTTAGACTTATGAGTGATTGGGTTCAGAAGCCGAATCTTGTACAACTCCATCCTCTGAGCAAGCACGATGACGCCACGAGAAACACCGACGAAGTAGAATCTTTTGGAAGAAGAGGGCATCAGTTAGCACTAAGATGTTTACAATAGAAAATACAAATAAATGAATGTTATATATATATCGGATGTGAATATGAACCTGCGATGGACGTCCATTAGATTCGTCCTGAAGCAACGACCAGTGGCGAGGTTAAGGAAGGTGAAGTCGCCAACGTCTGGAAGTGTGTGATCTATCATGATCCAGTTGTTAAGATGGAATTCGGGCACCTTTAAAGTGTGGCGCCAATCGGTGCAAACTTCCCGACAAGCAGCATATGTGTCGACGTACTCCTCTTTCTCCAGCAAGTAGTCGGCGATCTTGCGAAGTGGGTCGGCCGGGAGATCGGACCAATTCCTCTTCATCCGTCTACTGGCCATGGCTTACGTACGAGAATGTTTTGATCGAGGAAGAAAGAAGAACCACCACTGCGAGAAGAAAAAGAGGAAAACAGACGAGGGAGACAAAGCGGAACTGCCACTGCGAGGAGACGAGGGACAAGAAGCGGAACTGCCACTTTAAGTTTGGATTAAAACGGGCTTTTTTCCAGAACTAGCAGGTGACCTAGCCATGCACTACATGCAAGTTTTGATCAAACAGACTAACATGTGGGACCGGCTAAAAAATTCCGTGAAGTGCTATCGTGCATAGTGCGCTGGTAGGTGGGGTTGAAGCACGGAGGAGACGGTCGATGAGAAAAGCGTTTATGTGTCGAATAATTCCACGAATTTCCTAATTTTGCACCGCATTTAAATGGTAAACTGGGCTTCAGGGCCTGGGACGAAATCTGCGACGAATTTGCCACGATGAAAACAAGGAATGTCATGGATAACCGGGCTGGAGGGGCTTGGAGCTTGTTACGACGAAACGTTCTAGAACGTCAGGAATCCGCGATGTTTTTAGGTCGCGTCATAAAAAAACGTCACGGATCGTCCAAATTCTTGTAGCGATACCGAAGAATACAAAAGGAACCAAACGGCAGTCGCCCATCCGTCAACAACTCGAGTCCGAAAGTGCCGCATTTGTAGTCTTCAAGGGCTTCTATGCTCCATACCAGTTGATGCCCCGCAGGTGGCTCTCCCGACAGTCTATATGGCGTATGCATATGAGGTAGATACCAAATGTGTTTCACCGAACTCAAACTCAGGTATCACCGCAGTCGAATCTGAGGAACCACAACAAAAGTATTGTCATCCACTTCTGATGGATCAACCCGAATCACGGGAACGGTGTCAACATCATGTTTATCATCATCCCACATAACCGTGTGTAGCTAAACTTGAAAGAAAAATCTTGCTCGGTTGAGTATATAGCATTGTCGTCGATATGCTGCAGGTCATAAATAACTTATTCTCATATGACTGCGATTCAGCAATAGGGACCTCCTCAATATTGGTGACAGTTGAACCATTAGTCCTTCCCTTGAATGACAAATACATATGTCTCAATCATGTTGATATTACCTTGACTCCATAGGTTCACACAAAGTTGTTGATTCCAACTAAAACAGTCCAAGTTATGGGCATCATTCTCTAAAAGCTTAAGTGTGGTGTTATGCGAGTGATTTGAGGCTATCTGCCGAGCGCGCTGCCGATATTGTGCCTCTGCATGTGGGATCTGTTGGTTTGCTCGTCGTACGCAGCGACCCGTTCGGTGGGCGCGCAATGTTGTGGGCTGGCTTACCCACGTGTTGGCTGTGGTCTTTTTTTTAGCCTCTGATATGTGGGTCGTGCTTTATGGTCCATTCCTGTCAGTCTCCTGGTGCCTGGGTTGAATTTTCTTTCTTACATTATGTGTCAGTGGTGGGGAGTTATTCGTCTGATCTTCTCGACTACTTTGACCGGGGCGGATTCCTGTATTGGATTTCTACCATGGTTGGATTTCTCGGTGGTGGCGTTGGATTTCTTGTGGCGGCGTGGTTCTTGGTGTTTATTTTGGCTGCTACGTGGGATCTTGGCTCGACAAGGCTATTTTTGCATGGGGCACCGACACGTTCTTGCTGATTGTCCGTGTGGTTGCTGTCTGCAAGGTTTGGTTCTTTTATTGTTTTAATTTTTGTTCTACCTTTGGACCCGCTAACCGTTGTGCTTTCGGACTTTGATTTGAATGGTTTCGTCTCTTTGGTGTCGTATTTTTGGTTTTAGGTATGGATTCACATAGTGTTGCCTGTCTGTACTTTGGTCGGTAATATTTTGTTTAGTTTCTGAAATTAGTTGTCGTTCTTTTGGTTTTGTTAATTCAGTACTAAATCTGTTCTGCAACTATGAAACGGAGGTAAATCTCAATCTTGATTCTCCAAACCGTCCAAATCTTTAGGATGATAATTTCCTTAGTTTTTCATGTTGCATCAATAGAATATAGGTTTGGTGTAGCAAGCATCTGAGATCCTCAACTGAACTAATTTGACACTGTGTATGAGCTAAACATGAAATTGATGAGATCAGTTGCACATCTTTAATTTTCAGGTAAAACAATTTCAAGCTAATTTATGGACTGACAGGTGGTAGTTTAAAGCAGTTCATTGTTTCAGACAGCTGTCGTGGTTGGAGTAGTACGGAAACTCCTTCCAGCAATTCTCTCGATGTCATCACATCAGCATACAAGTCTCAAATCCTCCTATTACTACCGTCATTAATAACTCATATGTTGCATGCGTGTTAAGGTGCTCTCGCAAAAGAGACATGAACACGAGTAAATTGATGTTTTTCTCAGTTTAGTTTTGGTGATCCAAATGAGTTTACAACTGACAAAAATAGAGTGAGCAATAGTGTTGAAGGTGAAGTTGCGGGGGGGTGGGGGCAAACGAAGGAGAGGACTACACAGGTTTGCATGGGAGGCATTAGAACAAGGAAATGAGGATGTCTAGAAGCCAGCAGCACAGCGTGAGACGGATGACAACATCTCCTGCTGTTGAGAAAATCCCCGATAAAGTGTGGTAATCAGTCATGTATTTCTTGATGTTAGGCCTGAAGATCGGACCAGCTATAACTCTGCTCTTCTCATGTTTGATATTTCACCCATGTGGCTATTTCACCTATGTTGTTGCAGGAAGCTTTCAGATGGGTATACCCTCTTAGTCTCATATTGTCGTTATATACTTTTATAGGATTGGTACAGCAGGAGAGGCTCCTCCTACTTTTTAAAATTATAACATATAAAAAATATCTACATGGTCATTCCAAAAGAAGGCTACAAAGCCAACTATAAAATCAGCCAAAAGGTGCAGAACCGTGAGCAATGAAAGACAAAGGATCAGTTATAAAACTAAATGTGTAAGCTTTGGACCAAGTTTACTAGTTACATGAATTTGTTTTTTATTGTCCCCAATTTCAAAACTTAGCATTGATACTATTCTATCCAGATTCTCAATATTATTGATGTTTAGTGTTATTTTGCAGGCATGCTCTCCCCTTGGCGGAGAATCTTTGGTCACAACTTCACTATAAATTAGGTAATTAAATTATTGATAATTCATGAACAGTAGCGCGGGTAGTAGTTTCTAAAATCTCTGCTTTTTCTGTGCTTTCCCTTGGTCATTCGTTGGATGCAAATATTTATTTTGATATAGCAATTTTTTTACCAGCGGTATACCAAAGTAGCAAAAAAACAAGCTGAAAATAAAGCACCTTATGTTTATTAAAATTAATATGCATTTCAGTTTTGTTTTGGTGCTATGCACGGTTTCATTTCCTGGAGTACACTTCTATCATCTTTGAACAGAACTTTTTGAATAGTACAAGGGTCTCCCGCATGGATGCTCTGGAAAACACCTCATGTAGGCTGTTGATTGATATAACTTCTCTTTTCTCATTTTATGCACGTCATTTCATATTTTTAAATGAATACATAACATCTTATAATTTTATATTTTCAATCAACGTCGTATATGTAGATGATGAATATATGTTGTAGGGGATTCATTTTTCAGAAGATTCTTCTTGAAATAATTAGATTTACTACACACTATCTTCACCTACTTTGTAATGATTTCAAATTTCCATGTTTGGTTTTTAAGAACTATATTACATGTTACTAAGGCTTACCACATTAAACAAAATATGTTGATCATCTAATCTGCATCTTATCTCTAGAGTACAACACGTGTTTTCAGTTCAAGTGACTTTCATCACATAGTACTCCCTCCGATCCATATTACTTGTCGCAGAAATGGATTTACCTAGACATGTTTTAGTGCTAGATACATCCAATTCAGTGACAATTAATATAAATCGGAGGGAGTAGTTCTTAAAATATTTGTAAGAGCTCACTAGAAATGAGTGAAAAGTAAGTATATGGATGCACGGTGTGGGTTATGATTATTAAATTAGGTGGCGAGCAAAAGACCGTCGACAATGATGTGGATGTATACTTAGAACCTGGATTGAATGTCTTAATCCAATGCTTTTTCATGTCTCTCTATTGCAAGATCTTTCGAGGTAAAATGTTGTTACACTGTTGAGATATATAGGAGTGTATTGTCCTTTGCCAAAATATTCAAGTGCGTATATTCAGTACTGTATCATCAGTTCATCTTCGTTGTAGAGTATTACCTTTTCCCTGCTGTATGAAGAGCATAAAATATTCAAGAGCCTAAATGCTTTTTTTTAGGGAAAATGCATGCTACCTATTTCTATGTTTCATTGTAATAAGTACCCCTGAATAAGAACTAAATAACATGATGTTTGTTTCAACAAAAAATAACATGATGCTATATTCCCCCATTGAAAATTCAAGCTGATCCAATGCACATAATACTTTTTTTCAAATACTTCATTATATGTTAATTTGATAGTTAAGATGCTAAAACATATTTGCTAAATAAATAGGTACTCCCTCCGATCCATATTAGTTGTCGTAGAAATGGATGTATCTAGACATGTTTTAGTACTAGATACATCCAATCCAATGACAAGTAATATGGATCGGAGGAAGTACTAGAAATTATAGTGTATGGTTTTGATAATTTCGTTCCCGTGTCTAGTTTGAGTTGCTTTGTATCTGCTATTCATTTCCTACGACAGAGGAGTAAATAGCAACCTCAATTACGGCGGGAAGATTTTATAGAAGTGGCGGAGTTGTACATGCTAGGTTATTAGAATTATACTATGCCTTAAGCAATGAGGCTATCTGATAATTTCTGACTATGCCATGTGGGTCATTGCAGCGTTCAACGTCATAGCTGTACTAGCCAAATCACAAAACCAGACAGCACTCCACACAAGAAAAAAGAGCACCCAATTTTTTTTTTAAACCAAGTCTTTCTCCTCTTTTCCGAGCTCCCTGCATGCCTTCACGAGTAGTAGGATAGGGTTTCCGGCCGGCCGCCGCCCCCCAACTCTGGCCATGGACTTACCTTGCGCATCTGCTCCACCTGTCATGCCTCTTGATCACCGCCCCCTCTCCCTACAATTCTGGTACAAAAACGAGCTTGCTCACCTCCTACCACCCCTCTGGGCGACGGCTTCCCCAGTCTATGCGGCAGATCGCAACAACTCCCACCACCACCACTGCCCCCTCCCTCAACCCTTCCCAGATTTCTAGCTCCTCTCTCCAGAGGAGCAGTATCCTCGAGGGTTTGCGGCCGCATCCCTCACGGGGATCGAGGGCAATAGAGATTGTCAGAAGTGTTGATTTTACTTTTAGACATGGTTGAACCGAAGTTATTCTCAAGAATTAATTCCAGTTATCCTTATTTTGGTGATGGGTAGCAGATGTTCACCAATCGTAAGGGTGGTTGGGGATGTTTTAAGGGCTATTTCTAGAACAATATGCCAATATCCTACACCCAAAAAGGTCAGTGTTTGTGCTCTAGAGAATTTAAAGAAGATAAACTATGATGTCCTATTGAATAAGTCCTATTGGATAAGGAGGCCGTATTTTCTAGGGACATTATGTTTTTCCATGTATATGTGTTCTGGAGATTCATGCAATTAAGGAGTACAGAGAAGAATTTCTTAATGATTTGAATGTTTCATTTCCTAATGGAGTGTTGGTGGACTTACTTCGTTGCTCAGGTTTATGTTTTCTCTACTAAATTTTGAATTATTTATTGTTGTTAGCAGCTGGCAAGTGTGACAATTGTTGTGTGGTTCATACTGGTTTTGTTGGGTGTGCAACCACAAGTTTGATGTTTTTTAATCATAGGAAAAGTCTTTGTTTAGCAAAGTTTACACATAGATTTTTTTTGACTGGTCTGAAAAATGACATAAGAACTTAATTGTGTCTAATTTCCGTATGAATAATTCAAGTAATGACCTTCTCGATGAAGAACATGAAATTTGTAGCGATGATGTCCTCTTAGATATCAAGTAGATATGCACTTTATACTTTGCAACAGTCCTGAGTTCATACATGAAGAAACTGAGTTAGCGTCTATACATGGTGTGATAAAAACAATAAAGTATACTTTTAGTTGCACATAGTGGGTGTCTAAACATTTCTGAACATAAAGCTTGGGAGTTACATTACAAGAAATGTGCTTTTTACAATATTTTTTCCTGTTCTGAAACACTACCATCATACAAGGCTGAGGATGTTCTGCATAAACAGTTTTTTCTTTCTAGACAGAGGTAGTGCGTTTGTTGTTTTTAGTACATGACCAAATGTAAATAAATCAACTAAAGGTACAGATTTCCAATTTGATCTTCATGAGTTTGCTATGCACATGATGCATCCCTATGGATTCCCCCTTTTGTGTGAGTGTCTTCGTTTATCTTCCCTTCATTTGATTATAGATCTTTTGCTAAACATTACACTACAGCTTTCATGTTTTATCTATCATCTTTACTTCTGCACACATATTCTTATTTTGCCGTAGAGCATCATAAGTGCCTTCTCAATTTACTATTGAAGTGATATGCCATGAAATGATTTTATAGCTAACATCAAGAGCGAAGAGCCAAAGATTCTAGACAACAAAACTAGGATCATGACTTTAATGTGATTGTCGAAGAAATATTCGGGGAGACAATTCAAATTCTTAAAAAGGAGATGGGAATAGCCACCACCGCCCCGGAAACTCCCTAGAGCGCCTCACCAGTTGAGGCAAGGCCAGAGGAGAGGATCTGGTGGGAAGGTACTCTATCCTCAAGCTATGCAGGCCAACCAGGAGGCACCACGGGCACAGCAGAGGAGCATCATGGCTCATTGTCGGTGCCTATGACGAGAGGATGATCCCATCCAACACATCTCAACCTTTATCTCCGAGGCCACCTACTTCATCTGCTATTATTCTTTGATGAGCCATGAATCTAGCTTCGAAGAGCTCGGTTCGACTTGGGATATGCTTATTCCAGCTAGTGATAGGCAGAGAACGACAACGCTAGGCCTGAGGGTGTATAAAGGTGACTGTCTCATGGAAGATATATTTGAACATTCGGAAATGGAGACCTTCCGTGCCAACACTTCCCTCACCCACAGCAGAGGAGGTGATGTTGTTTCTGGCTAACCGCGGGAAGGTCGATGATGTGGTCAGGTCTAGGAGAGACAAGGCCATGGCAGAACGTTATTAGGAGCTTTGCAAAGATGCCTTTGAGGTGTCGAACAACTATGGCAATAAGATGCATACCAGGTATGACAATCTAAAGGATATCCTGCATGTTGTATATGCTCAACAGAGCAAGTTTTTAGTTCTTCCAGCGCAGAAATTCAAAGATTAAACTTTGACGTGCTCATCGAGATATTGCCCTGTCTATCACGCAATGACGCAATTATTACACCATAATAAAGTGACCAAGAAGCTGCTTCTCGAGAAGGTGTGATGCTATGGAATCATAGCCAGCTTCTAAATATCACTTAATTTACATGCTGCTTTGGCCATTGAATCTTCATTGATAATTATAACTACTGATTGTGCTGTATTTTTCATAGAAAATCACAGGTTTAGAAGACTAGATACCCGGGTCAAGCCATCAGCACACACGGTGGCAGGAAACATATGAAGAAGGTGGCTTGTCAAAACGAATGGCACGTCACGTGCAATCAAGTTTTTCAATGCATCCAACTAAGGTTATCATGTAGCTACCAGTTCACCATGTAGATGCCTTCAAAAGACAATGTAGTATTTTATTATAAGCTAAATGACCAGGGCATACCCTCTCACATCCATCCTATCGTTTTTTATCTCAGTTATGGTTCTAGCTATGACATATTTGCGTATGTGTACATGTCATATTCTCTTCCATGAAAATCCTTAGTACTATAACGGTTGATTACATGTTAGAGATATTGGAACTATGAACCGGACCCTTCTTAGTTCTATCTGTTAACAGAGTGATCGCTTTGGGTTTTTAAACCTTAGTGTTGTGTGAAACTCCTGTGTGCTCATAAATGTGCTATCAAACTGGCACCATCCTGCGAACTATTATCGTAGTTGACAAGTCTACCTCATCAATCTGTATAAGGCTACATGTCTACAATATTGTCTGTCCATGTAACTAAACTCTATATCTTCCTCTTTTATTGTACCCGTGCTGCACCCTTTTTGATAACCTCCCATGTACACAAATTTTGCTTTTTGGGTACCACCAAATGCTTGCTTTCCCCTAATGCTTACCGTTCACCTAGAAAATGTAGATGCTCTAATCTTCATCGTCCACCCATCAAATCTATTTGATTCAATCATAGCTGGTCCAAATAACCATAGGCAGCAAGATAGAACAAGTAAATTCAAACAAATAAAGCTAAAATCTTCACGGCCACAAAATGCATCACAACAACCTCTGATCATTCACCCATCAAATCTGAGATAGAACAAGTGAAATTAAAACAAAGCTAATAACCTATACCGTCACAAAATGCATCGCAACAGCCACCCTGTGCGACAATGCCATGCAGGTGGCGAGGCGAAGCTCTGCATATTCGCCTAGTGTTGAATTGACCCTAAAGCAGACTCCGCAATCTCCAACTCATAAAAAAGAAGTAAGGATCGCAATACCCAAAATTGGAGATCTGAGTGCAGCTGGGGCTTTCCCTGAGCCAGTCCACCACAGACACCGCCGTAGTCCCCCAATGCGTCTCTCCCTCACCACTATGGTCGGCCGAGAGGAGAATCAAAGTACTGAGGTCGTAGTGACAGAACCGTTGGCGCGGATTGAAGAGGATGCCCATCACATGCTCCTTCTCGTCCTCCCTTCTTGGGAAAAGTTCGAAGAAGTTACCCGCGGACCGCCTAGTGCCGCGCCACTACATCGGCAATCGGACATGGGCCACCGAGATTTTTCTACATCTTTCATGGGACCTAAATCTCACCGGTAGCCCCAACTGCCTGCCACCATGATGGCCACCGAAGATAACACCAAATATATCTTGGTCCCCACCAGAGCCAATGAGCTTATTTAGGTCGCCCCCTCTAGATCCTCCGCAAGATACCACTATCCACCATGGACACAAGCAGCGTAGCAATAGGAAGGCTCTCCAACCGTCGCTCGGGGATGATGGAGAACAAGGCAGTGACGGCATACAACCAGACGCCATGGAAGGAAAACACAAACCAGTAATCTTGGACTACAACTGTACATAGAGGGGACCCTCACCCTGCTCGATGCTGGCAGCTGCCGGAGAAGAGGGAGGGGGCAGCCGGCCCCGGATCAGGAGGAAGGAGGAGAAGAGTCGGGGTGAGGAAGATACAGGAGGATGGTTCAGAGCATCTCCACTCGTTTGAGCCCCCCAGACCGAAATAAGGATGAAGTTTTCGCCGGATTGGGCGAACATTTGGCCTGGGGGTCTATATGTTCCCACTCGCAAGCCCATGGATTTTCGGTGAGTAAACTCGAATTCATACAAATCTAGGCAAAATTCGTGCATATTTAGAGAAAATTCATACAAATTTGATGATATTCATGCTATTTAGGCGAAATTGGTTCATACATAAGCGGGGATTGACAACACATAGACAAGTTCAGCCGCTAGTTAACTAAAAACACTGAAAACAAATATTTATAGCCTTGCCGGCCTAGTACATGTCAAGGCGCCGGTAGAATATCGTATAGTCGTCGTCATCCCTCGGCGGCTCGTCCTTCACAGGGTTGCGACTACTGCCCTGGCCGGCTTTGCTGATGCGCTCAGGTGCGCTAGGCCCGGCCTTGTCATCCTCGTCGGTGTCACCGAGGACGACCAAGCTGGTGCATTGACGGCGGCGGGCGGTGTGTAGGATTCGCTGCTGGCGCTTGCCTCCTCCCTCTCGTGCTCCGCCTTGGACCAAGCGAGTGCTTTAGGGAGATCCATCGGCGGGACGTCGTTGAGCAACGCCTCCATTGCCAACCTTAGGGCATAGGCGTCTTGGTCTTCCTCCAGCGCGCCCACTGACTCCGGATTCGTCGGGACCATGTGGAGGCAGCTGCACGACGGGGAGGGAGCCCGCGGCTCGTTGTTGGTGAGCGTGCATGCACGCGTGCGGGTTGACACCAGCGCGGACCACAGCGACGGTGAAGGCGGCTTGCGCTTCACCGGGAGAAGGGTGAGCTTCTCACCAGCGCCGAGCTAGAGGAGCGGTAGGCCGACGAAGAAGAGGACGCGCCGGTCATCCTCCTTGGTAGCCAAGAACTGCTACGGCGGCGGGAGAGCGAGACCAGCGTCGGTGCCGGGTACTCGAGGCGAGGGAAGTTTCCCATCACGATGTGCTCGAGGATGGTGGGGAGTGTGCGCCCTGGCCCACCCCACCAGAGGCGCCGGCCTATCGCGTTGTTCCTAGCCGGCGCCAACGGTGGCCCCTCGTACGACGCCAGCTCCCAAGTGTTCCGGTCGGCGAAGTAATGGCGCCACCCCGCGTGGTTGCCCGGCTGCCAACGCGGGTCCGCTCTGTCCTTGTCGGACATTCCAGCGAGAACGGCTTGAATCTCGCTGACCATCTGGACGTCGGTGGGTGGAGGAGGGATTGACACGCCTCCCCTGCAGAGCCTCCACGTTGGCGGCGCGCGAAAGTCCGGCGAAGCGAGGTAGCCGGCTTCATAGAGGAGATGACCCTCCCACTCGTTCAGCGAGCGCCGGCTGAAGCCGTTCGTCGCCGCGTGGTAACCTTTCTGCCATTGCCGAAGAGAAAAAATATATGTGGAGAGGAGTGAAGTTAGCTGGCACGAGGAGGAGTGTGGATGGCGAAGGGAAAACTACCTGTGTTTATAGCAGAGAGTTGGGCGGAAGGGGTGTAACCCACAGGCGGGAAACCGAGGTGGTGGCACGCTGTAATCCCGCCGCGTGGGCCGTCGATGGGACTCGACGGGCAGTCGGCTGCGTAAAGCCTGCCGTGACCGTCTTAACTCACGCAGGAGCTGAGGGGATGAGGACGAAGACGACCTCTCGCCGATAGCTCGGGTCCACTTGGGAACACGTGGATAGGGCCAGTTTTCCCGCGTTTTTCGTTTTATCCGGCACCCCAAAGCGAAAACCAGCGCATTGTGTTTGGCCAGTATTCGTCGGATGGATTTTGGACCATATCCGGATGAAAACTAGGCGCGGAGAACGTGGCTAGACTCGATTATCGCCGTTCAGATAAAAAAAATAGCTTCCGGGGGCATCCTGGGTGCAAGTGGAGATGCTCTCAGCCCCCATCATTGTTCCTGTTGGGCCTGGTCTCTACTGGAGCTTGGCTGGCCTAAAGACTCATGCACGACACCGGCATCTGCCCTACAGGAGCTTATCAACGGGCATCCATTGTCGCCGTCGCTGCGCCGTTGCGTCAAGGGCTTGAACAAGCAGTGGGGATTAAGCCGATCGCGACCGTTCTCCGGGCCAAATTTTCTTCCCTTCCCTGTCACTCAGTCAGCTATGGGACCAGTGGTTTTTGTCGCGGGGAAGCAGCGTAGAAGGCGCGAAATGTTGCAAGTTGCTCCCGCTGCTGCTCCATGAGTTCGATCGATCCACATGACCACGACCGTAAGATTAATTAATTGTGTGATACCCAGCCCGAACGGTCAGCAGAACACGTGAGGATTTGTTGCGTCGCTTGTGCAGAGTCTTCGCCGGATGGAAAGTGACGCCACTTCTTCCTCCCTTTGGTCATCTCTTCCCCAGATCGTTGATGCTGATTGGACCATGAGACCGGTTCAATGCACCTAGAGAAAAGTTTGGGTTCAGGCGACGCCGAACCCGTAATCCGCTCCAGACGACATGTCATATACTCATATCACTCTAATCAACAACTAGCATCTTCTACAGTGGAGTCTCAATTTATCCTTGTACACTGCGAGGCCTTTCTTGCACGTGGGGCAGTAGATCGTCGTCTTGGTGCACACAGAGGAAACCACCCTGAAGTTTCACTTGTCTGCGAGTCCCATCCCATCAACATGATTGCTGCCGCATGGTGCAGTTTTTCTTCAACCGTGGAGCCTTGACACCGGAAGGACCGCCAAATCCACTCATAGCTTTGTCAACTTGCTCCACAAATTTTCTCAGAAGAAAAAAAAGATGCTCCACATATGTAGCCGTACGTGCACAGGACATTATCTTGTGTATAGGAGTATATAATGCTCCTACTACTTGCACTCGATCCGCGTATTATAACGAGAATCAAATCGAGATGGAATAATTTGGTTGGTCAGGAACTATCTAGGTTTGGAACGGCGACGAAGTCAAGCGCTCAGGGTATATGCTTGGTGAAATGCATGCACCACGTGCCAGTGCCACGGGCGCCAGAACAGTACGACCAACAGTGTATTGAAATATACGAACTCCAAGAAACTTTATATATGCTCAGGTGAATCAGAACCTACAGCGGATGGTGATAGTGGGTATGCTCAGGAGAGAAATTACGGCAGCCGCTGGATTGTTTTCATACCTACGAACCGACAAGCGCATATGTGCTAGCAGCGATATAACACGCGCGCAAAAGTACACGAATAACCTTATTCCTTCTTTTCCCTCGACATCGTTGGGTGTTTGCCGGCTCGATGGTGCAACTTACTAGGCGCACGTCAATCTTCGCTCCGGTGGTATTTTCTCTTGCTGTGTCATTTTCCCTCTTATCCAATATATCTTATTGTGTAAATAACTTTAAATATTGATCATTGAATCAAGGTCTTTAGCCGTTGGATTATTTTTCATTCTAACATCTAAAAGATTTTATTGATAGTCAGCACAATAAACGCTATGCATAAACCTCAAAACACACTTCTCCATCATTCTTGAATCTTCTCTATCGTTTCTCTAAACCATGTTATCAAAATTTTCAACTATTAGCTAGTTAGTTAATAAACATTTACTTCTACATGATACAACGTACAAGAACCAAATATACACCCATATTTTATATATGTCGATCAAATTTATAATCTTTTCAACACCTATACCTATTATAATTTTATATACTGATGATATCACTGGTGGAAAAATGGCCTCTAGTCCCGATTTATAAGGGCCATTGGTCTCGGTTCCCGAACCGGGACCAATCAATCGGGACTAATGATGGTCCCGGTCCGCGCACGAACCGGGACCAATGGGTCTCCATGTGGACGGGCGCGCGACGAGGGGGGGTGGATCACTGGTCCCGGTTCGTGGAACAAACCGGGACCAATGGGTCTCCACGTGGCAGCGCCAGAGACGGGCGGGGGGTGGATCATTGGTCCCGGTTCTTGGCACGAACCGGGATCGTAGGTCTCTGTGCCGCGGCAGGGTTTTATGCCGCGGCAGGATTTTCGGGCTATTTTTCTGCCGCGGCAGGGTTTTGTGTCGCGGCGGGATTTTCGGGCTATTTTTCTGTCGCGGCAGGATTTTTTTATCAATTTAATGGTACTACATATATACAACAATAATGAAACCACGATATATATATTACACATCATGCATGATCACAAATATATACACCGTCTCATCCGTCTTCTTGGTCGAAACATATTATAATTACAAACGATACTCTCACACGAATTTGATCTAATTTACATCTTCTTTTTTACACTTCACCCTTCCAAATGAAGCGGGTAATAGTATTCTCCTTTCGGATCTATGACTTGTTCTAACAAGAATCCGGCAATTTCCTCTTGAATTGCTTGCAAGCGTCTTGTGATAGAAGACCGTTCCGCATCTGTTCGATCTAATATAAAGAAGGGGATCAATATATATGAATGAAACTAAACACAATTGGTGGTAATAAAATAAAGTTGTGATTATTGTTTATCGTACTTCAATTTTTTTGATGTTCCGGTCTGCGCCCTTCTCTTTGGTCGTCTGGCGAATGAACTCGCAGACATAGTATCCACATAAGTTATTCCCGGCTTCCTGCCTCAAGCACTTTACGAGAACGGAGTTCAATCAAAATAATAATCAAGCATGATAATGGTGGTATTGAAACTAGAATCAAAGAGATGCGTGGATCTAGCAAGTAGTACTTACAGTCAATGCTTGAAATATAAGCTCTGGCTTCCAAACACCCCTAGTTTTGGCGGTAAACCGTTTCCAAGCCTTCTGGAGGCATTCTTGCATGTCCGCCCACTTTTCTAATGGTGTGCGTTTCGAGTCCAGGACTTTTACTACTCCGGTGTCAACAGCAATGATTAACAGAATATAGTGGAAGCTGGACACACTAACAAAATATAACACGAGTCAATTATACGCTTAACATCGAGTAAGCGAAAATAGAATGTGTACAAGACAGTAACACTCACCCAGCGTTGTAAGGAAATAGTATTTCCCTTCTGTTGCTGAAATACTTCAACGCTTGGAACAAGTTATCCTCTGTCTCTTTGGGTTTTGTTTTTAGAGTAATTTCATGAACGAAATTACAGTCAACAAACCCAAGGTCATATATTTGTCCTTTGTTGCATTCTTGAATCTTCATTCTGCATATATAATTAGTATAGTGATTAGTAAGATTATACAAGCAACGAATGAGCTGAGCTAGAAAGACTTAATTACAGAAATTAATAATACTTACAAACAATAGGCACTGGCGATAGTTTTGTCGAGGACGTATTGTTGGTAAAACTGAAATAATTCTAGAAATTCGATCAGTAGGAAGCCATCTTCATGACCGTAATGGTGGTGTTTATATGCAGCATAGATCCAGTTTTTGGAATCAGCACAGGCTTGGATGTACCAGTTATGCAATCTTCGCATTTTTGTTGGTAGATCTTTGACTAACTCGGGTTTGACGAGAGGAGCCCCGTACTGGTACACGTATGCTATTTCTTGGTACCCCTCGAACTCATCCATACGACTCATGTACTCAGTAATAGACAGTCCATATAATTGGGCCTTTTCTCCGTACAGTCGAACAAACTCCGGATCAATGTTCGGGTCATGCCGCTCCTAGGCTCTCCACTCATTGGTATCGTACACTTTGAGCGGTTCGATCGATTGATTTTTATGTTGTCCGAGTTGGGAAACTTCTTTCCCGACTCTCCGCTCTTTTGCCTCAGCCGACTTGGTAATAGAGTGATTATAGTCTGATGTGAGCGCTATGGGTTGGTGAAGCTGAATCTTAAGCGCGACTGCTTTGGCTTTATCTTCTGCGGTGACTGGGAAATATGCCTCTATCGGCTTTTTCTTTTTAGCCATGTCAATCTTCCACTTCTCATAATGGGCAGCTGCGGCCGCATCAGTTTCCTCATCTGTCTTCTCGCAAGATAGCTTCTTCATATTCTGATGAGGTACTTTTGGGAGGGGAGATAGCTTACGTTTCGATGATCGGAACGTGCTCTTGCTGTTGCTGGTGGTGCTGCCCCCTTAGTATACTTCCGCTTTTGTCTCTAAGGCTCAAGGGACGGAGACGACTGAGGCGGCGATGGAGACGGTTGTGCTGAGTGGTGAGGCGTTGAAGGCGACGGTTGCGCTGGAGAATGGTGAGGTGGAGGTGAAGGTGGATTGCTGCTCTGAGGAGTGGGTGGCCTTGGCGGCACATAATTTGGAAGTATGATGCGCTCCTTTAGCCATAGAATAGTCCCCCCTTTGGCTTCTCCTAGTTGAGTCAGCTCCATATCTTCCCCGGCAGGGTGGTCTAGCTTCAGCTCCTCAAAATCTTCCTTCACCTCATCCACCGTGACGACAGCATACCCTTTTGGAACCGGTCTGCAATGCCAAGTTGGGTTAGGCGCAATTGGTACCGCCATGCCGACCGCCGCCGTCACCCTTAAGTTCATAACCAGCACCTTTAGCTCACAAGTTGTGGTCTCCGTGATATCATCTATTGGGTAGCGTTTAGGAGGAGATGTCGTCGGTGCATCATCATCAACATCATGGAGCTGCGTGGAAGCGATGCTGCTTTTCTTATTCGATAGGGCGCCGGTACCCTCGAATGCAGCTTCTACCACGTGCCGCTGAGATTGGCCACTAGTACCTTGCTGGCTAAGTTTGTCGAGTTGATCCTGGTGCCGCTTTAATGCTTCTTCTACATTATGCAGCCGGTCTGCAGCGGCCGCTTTCTTAGCTGCCTCCCTTTCCTTTCTCCTCTGATAGCTTTTATCGGGATATCTCTTCATTTTTGGGGGAAGGCAACCTTCCATGGCTTGGAGCCTGGTGTGCCTCGTGCTCGTCCGTCATGTTCAGGATTTTTAAGGGCGCGTGTAAGCTCGTCGTTCTCTCTATCAGGAATGAACCGTCTCATTGCAACATCATCTACTGCATTTCTAATATCGTCGATAGGCAGTAGGGGATCATCTTTGTGTTTCTGATTATATATTGCCCTCCCTTCTTTGTCCAACGTGCCCCCATGGCCGTAAAACCAGTTTCTCGCCTGTGGTGTCCATGTTGCGGGCTCTGGTCTGATCTCGGCAGCTATATAATTGACCTCAAGTGCATCCCACTTAGGCATGCAACCGACATAGCCAGCAGGCCCCATGTTATGATGGTACAGTTTCTTAGCAGCATTCTCCGTATTTATTCTAGACCTTTCCTTAGCTTTCTCCGATGTCTTGTACTTCACAAAATCCTCCCACTGGTGTCTTAACTTAGCATAGCCGCCTTGAGTGAAATCCGGAGTTTTCTCTACCTTGACAAATGTATTGTACAGTTTCTTCTTCCAGTTCTTGAATGCATCGGCCATCTTGCTGAGAGCAAACTTCTTGAATCTTTGCACAAGCTCCATTCTTGCTCTCTCCTCCTCATCTGGATTCACATCTGGCATCGGCAGGAAGAAATTAGTCATGAGCTTGTCAAAAAAGCTTATCTTTGGCGGCGTCGCCGACATACGGGACTCCATCGCCGCTTGGCCTATTCCATTCTTGAACGGTGATCGGGATGTAGTCCCTCGCAAGAACTCCGCATTGCTTGACAAATTTTCTTACGACATCAACAGGAGCTTGCGGTTCGCCATCTACACCGACCACTTTGATCCTATACCTCACAGTGTCATCCAACTTTTTTGTTGGGCCTCGTTTCGTTCTTACAGAAGAAGTTCTCGATCCGGAGGGCTAAAAGAAGAAAGAGTGTTAATATATGCATGTATATATAGACAGCAACATTTTAATTACAAAAATACATATATACACCTCGCCGGTGTTTGCGAGATTTAAGGTTCCACCGGAGCCGTCGCCTTCTTCCTCATTGGCTTCTCTCCTGTCCCAGGCTTCGGCTTCTACCTCACCGGAGCCGTCTCATCGATTGAGAGACTCATCTCCCTGACCGGAATCGTTCAGAAACTCACTGGTGACATCGATATCGATATCTTCATTTTCGCAGATCATTCCTTGGAGGATGTTTTCCTGATGTGTTGGATCCATAGTATCTGCAAAGATGATATTCTGAAATTACATATTAAGTTTATGACAAGAAAGGGGAAACAACAATCAACACATGGCATCGATGATGATATGACAAGTTAAACAGAGTTGAAATTTAACCCTAAGGCATGCTTGGCAATTTAAGTGGGATCCGAAGGGTCCAAACCCTAGTATAGGAGAGACCCCAAAATCACGTACGAGGGGTTGATTTCATTCTCTTATTAAACTTGTAATTAAAGTTGTTGAACAATGCATGATTATGAGTCTATTGTGTAGATCTCATTTTTCTGAACATTTTGATATATTATACATATTTTTCTGACTTAGAAATAATTAGTTATTGAATTTATAAGATTAAACTCTTTTCTAAAATTATTTAAAAAATTATTAAACTTTTACAGCGTCATTATGACATCAGCTCGGGTTGGGTTTTTTTTCTCCACGGCTAAACTATCCACAGAGACTGACGCAGGGGGCCCAAGCCACCTCAGATGCCATTGGCGGCTTGGTCGCCAACGCCACGACACGCCGACACCACGCCGACGCCACCGTGGCTGACGTTTCACGCCCGGCGAACTCGCCAGCGGTGGAAGACAGCGGAAGAGAGAGCTGGGTGCCACTATCCTGCCGAACCAGCGCGATGCAGGCTGATGTCTACGCACTTCTATTCTTGTAGACAGTTGTTGGGTCTCCAAGTGTAGAGGTTTGTAGAACAGCAACAAGTTTTCCCTTAAGTGGATCACCCAAAGTTTATCGAACTCAGGGAGGAAGTGGTCAAAGGTATCCCCTCTCAAGCAACCATGCAATCAAGATACAAGAAGTCTCTTGTGTCCCCAACACACCCAATACACTTGTCAGGTGTGTAGGTGCACTAGTTCGGCAAAGAGATAGTGAAATACAAGTGGTATGGATATAAGACAACTGTGCTAGAAAATAGCTTGATGGCGTGAAAAAAACTAAAGACAAACTGAGATAAAGATAGAAGCAAGCAAACATGTAACAGATCTAGTAGCAAACGGTGTTTCAATGCTTAGAAACAAGGCCTAGGGATCATACTTTCACTAGTGAACACTCTCATATAAATATCTTCTCTTTATGATACTACTCTTAACTACTCTCCGGTTGGACACTCTAATCCATGATAGGGCTATAACAGCACACCTCAAAGTAAGCCTTTCCCATCTAGATAACCCCACACTGTCACCTTGAGCACTAGATGAGTCCAACAAACACCACAGTTTCATAAAGACATCCAACTCCAAATATAACTCATAACAAGTATTTGTAATCTCTAGCCTAAGTGCCACCATGGTGTGCACGCTGTCACTTTCACACATATGGGGAGAGCAGAGATCTATTAAAGCACTTGAGTAGCAAGGTAGATCTACTTGATTACAAAGCTCATGATCACAATATGATCATGCATAGAGAGAGAGATGAACACATAGCTACCGGTAGAACCCTTAGCCTCGAGAGAGAACTACTCCCTCATCATCATGGGAATTGATGGCTCAATGCACGGCGCCCAGAAAATTGCTTGATGGCGGTGTTGATGTAGAGCTCGTTGGGAACCCCAAGAGGAAGGTATGATGAGCACAACAGCAAGTTTCCCTCAGTTATGAAACCAAGGTTTAATCAAACCAGTAGGAGCAAGGAAACACCCCAAAGGTGTTACTAGCTGAGCCTTAAGTAGCGCTACCGGTGCTAGTAGCAACGTGGAGACCTGCACAACACAACCACAGAACTTTGTCCCCAACTTGCGATGAGGTTGTCAATCTCACCGTGTTTTGCGGAAAACAAAGGATTAAACGTATCGAATGGAAAGAAGTAAAAGTTTGCAGAAAGTAAACACAAAACAGTAAACAGTTTATAGATTGTATGTAAAAGACAAGAACCGGGATCCATAGTTCACTAGAGGTGGCTCTCCTTAGATAGATAACATGCTGGGTGAACAAATTACAGTTTACAAAGCTCATGATCATAATATGATCATGCATAGAGAGGGAGATGAACACATAGCTATCGGTAGAACCCTTAGCCTCGAGAGTGAACTACTCCCTCCTTATTATGGGAATCAGCAATGGTGATGGAGATGGCTCCGGGGGCATCTTGTTAATAGATTATTCCAAGAAATCATATGAAAAGTACTCCAAAGTTGGAACAAAACACAAGAAAGTAGATAAAACCAAGCATGAAACATTAAAAATTATAGATACATTTGCAATGTATCAACATCCCCAAGCTTAACTCCTGCTCGTCCTCGAGTAGGTAAGTGACAAAAAGAAAGAATAATTTTTGAGGTGACATGCACCATCATAAACTTGATCAAAGTATTTGTAAAACATTCAAAGATGGGATCATAGTACTTCAATCATAACATGAAAGACAAAGTTCTAGCAATAAGACAAATAAACTATGATGCAACATGAAAAGGCACAAACAAAAGATTCATGAATAGCAATATTTTGCAAGATGTTTGTTTGTTTCACATAAAGAAAACATAGCATAATAGTATTCAGCTTGTCCTTCATAGGACACCTTCAAAGTTCATAAGAGTAACTAGATACAAATAGTTTAAAGCAAGCAATATCAAGATATGCATCAATCAACTAGTCTTAGGACAATGCACATAGAACTAAGAATGGCCACTATGCTCTCAAAGTAGGTGCATAAAGATAGAAGGTGGAGACTCAATGTAATGGTGGAAGAAAGGCCTTCATAGAAGGAAGCAGAGATTCAAGTTTCATAAAGAGCTTCCAAAATTATGGTACTTATAGCTTTCAGCTCTCATTGCCCCTATCATAAGCATCTTGAAGTGATTAAGGTTAAAGTGAACAAACTATGGTGTACATGCTTGATGAAGTATAAGTCAAAAATCTCATGTCCCTTGTATACGAGGGCCGCTCCTCATGTTACTCAAGTTTAGTCACCAGTAAGTTCTTGTCATTGTAAGTACATGTGTATCATAGAGAACCGCCAACGGGGTACCCCTTGCCCGATGATACGGAAGAATCCCCATATCAAAATGACAAGGCAAGCAGACAACGAGCATCTCAGCAATCTTCTTATTTACCATGGGAATATGGTGCTTTTTTCTCTCTTTCCTCTTTTCATAATATCTTTTTTTCTTTTTTCTTTTTTTTCTCAATATAGGACTCTTTTTTTATAAGAAGAATGCTTCATAGATAGCTCATTATGGTTACGCTGCAGGTTTCCACCATGTCAGCATGGATTAGACCAACGACCTAGGCATTTCTCTAACACATATACATAAGTCCATGGACTTATAAGCTCCCCTTTCATTTCACACCGACGACATCCATAGACAAAAGAGCATGATACCAATTAGGTACAAAGTACCAGCGCAATGTTGAAAGTGTTCCCCATGACAGCATGGTTCTGCTAATCCCCAACAAATAAGTGCAATCATATACAACATAGACGACACAATGGTTCAAGTTTATTAAGGGCAAGAAAAGTGAAGTGTGCCATCAAGTTCGTGAGAGCTTTAATCACTAGTTTTCTCATAACAAGTTTAATTTGGAAGGTAAACAAAAACATGAATATACTTGGAATAGCATATGCTAATAGGTAGGTATGGTGGACTCTTTGGAATAACTTGGTTTAGGGAGTTGGATGCATGAGTGGAACTCATACTTGGTTGCGGAGGCTAGCAAAAGACTGGGAGCGACAAACTAAGAGAGCAATAATGGCCATAATCATGCAGAGCGACAAAACATCATTGATCAAAGCATAAAGTGATACTACAAGTTGAAAACTAAAGGATCATAAAGGCTATAGTGACTTGGGATAGTCATAACATGGTGTGAACATGTGCCAAGTCAACCCAAATAAAGCATCAAAGGAGAATACCACAATACTATGCTTTAATATGCTAAAACAACGCATGATCCTTCCAAGACACATTAAGCAATCTCAATTGTTTATAACAAGTCATTCTACAGCAAATAATACTAAGCATAAAGCCAAGACAATATCAAGCATGGCATGACGAAGCATAGGCCACAGTCAAAAACAAGCCCTCTTTAACACTTAAGCATGGACTTTCCTACTCTTTTCCAAACCAAACCAAACTATTTGAAAACCAATGCATGAAAGAGGGGGTCCAACCAATTTATTCAGCAAACTAATCAAACCAAAGCAAACGAAAAACCAAAACGAAAATGAAAAAGAAGACGCTCCAAAACAACACAACTGTGCATGAAACAATAAAAATGAAGCGTTTGGAAGAAACCTGGGATTTTTATTGATGAAGAGGGGGATGTCTTGGGCATCCCCAAGCTTTGGCGCTTGTACTTCTTGGATATTTATTGGGGTGACACGTGTGTCATCCCCAAGTTTGAGCTTTAGTCCATCCTTCATCTCATTACTCATTTCTTCCATATACCTGAAATTTTTTCCTTCATACAAAACTTCACACAATCTTTATTAGCAACATTAGTGCACTCAAGATAATAAGTCTTTAAGGTTCAGTTCTAACAACAATAAAACTTTCATTAAAACACAAGATACTGTAGCACTTCCCTCAAAAAGCTCAATTCCCCAAAAGAACTCAAAAAGGAACCAACAAGAAGCAAATGCAGAAAATGACAGAAATCTGTCAAAACAGACCAGCAGGTAAAGACGAATTTTTTCGAAGACCTTCTATTGCTCAAATCGAAAAGTGTTGAACTAACGAAAGTTAGATAACAACCTAGGGCAGAAGCACAAAAATGCAAGCCTCAAAAGGACATATAGAGATTTTACACGGATTTTTACGGTGAAGCACATAAATCTGTTTCGGGACAGCAACTTTCCCAATCATTACTTCTCTCTCATTAGAGGTTACTCTTGGCACAAAAAGCAAATAAAAAGGATAAGGAGCGGTTATTACAGAGGTAATAACTTCCAGGACTCATCTAAAACTTTTGGGTTACCTCCCAATAAGTAATTTTCTTTAACGCCTTTAAGTTAGGCATGATAGTTTGAGAAAATGCTCACATAAGAAATATGAATTGAAGTAAAAGAGAGCATCAAGAAGCAAATTCAACGCACATTTAAGTCTAACCCACTTCCTATGCATAGGAATATTATAAAGAAACAAGTCATGAAAGCACAAAAGAACAAGCATAGTAAAGCAAAACAAGTGCAACTTCAAGACTTTCAACATAAAGAGGGGAAACTTGATATTGTTGAGATACATAAAACCATGTTTCCCTCTCTCATAATAACTTTCAGTAGCATCATGAATAAAATTAACAATATAACTATCACATAAAACATTCTTATCATGAGCCAAATGCATAAAAGAATTAATACTCCCCACATAAACATAGTCATTCTTATTAATTACAGTGGGAGCAAATTCAACAAAATAGCTATCACTATTATTCTCATCACCATAATCATCAAATATAGGAGGCATATTGTAATCATAATTAATTTTCTCCTCAAAAGTAGGTGGACTGAAAATATCATATTCATCATTGTAATCATCATATATTGGAGGTTTGGTATCATCATAAGCAATAGAATATCTATCTTCTAAAGCTGGGGAACTAAAATGATCATTTTCATAAAAACTAGCTTCCCCAAGCTTAGACTTTTCCATAGCATTAGCAATTATGGTGTCCAAAGAATTCATACTAACAACATTGCTATTAGCATGCAAATAAAGTTCCATAGGTTTTTTAATTTTCTTTTCAAACACTTCATGTCCTAACTCAAGATAAATACTATAAAGCTCTCTAATTTTTTTGTTGTTTTCCATTAAGCCTAACTAGTGAAAACAAGAAACAAAAAGACAAAATTGCAGAATTTAAAGGAAATAACTTCGAGCACTCACACCAAAGGATGTGAGTACCTTTTACCTTACCTCCCCGGCAACGGCGCCAGAAAATAGGCGTTTGCCGTGGGAGGTTCTTCTTCTTTAATCCTCCGGTGTGAATACCTTTTACCTTACCTCCCCGGCAACGGCGCCAGAAAATAGCTTGATGTCTACGCACTTCTATTCTTGTAGACAGTTGTTGGGCCTCAAAGTGCAGAGGTTTGTAGAACAGCAACAAGTTTTCCCTTAAGTGGATCACCCAAGGTTTATCGAACTCAGGGAGAAAGTGGCCAAAGGTATCCCCTCTCAAGCAACCCTACAATCAAGATACAAGAAGTCTCTTGTGTCCCCAACACACCCAATACACTTGTCAGGTGTATAGGTGCACTAGTTCGGCGAAGAGATAGTGAAATACAAGTGGTATGGATATAAGACAACGGTGCTAGAAAATAGCTTGATGGCGTGAAAGAGACTAAAGGCAAACTGAGATAAAGATAGAAGCAAGCAAACATGTAACAGATCTAGTAGCAAACGGTGTTTCAATGCTTAGAAACAAGGCCTAGGGATCATACTTTCACTAGTGAACACTCTCATATAAATATCTTCTCTTTATGATACTACTCTTAACTACTCTCCGGTTGGACACTCTAATCCATGATAGGGCTATAACAGCACACCTCAAAGTAAGCCTTTCCCATCTAGATAACCCCACACTGTCACCTTGAGCACTAGATGAGTCCAACAAACACCACAGTTTCATAAAGACATCCAACTCCAAATATAACTCATAACAAGTATTTGTAATCTCTAGCCTAAGTGCCACCATGGTGTGCACGCTGTCACTTTCACACATATGGGGAGAGCAGAGATCTATTAAAGCACTTGAGTAGCAAGGTAGATCTACTTGATTACAAAGCTCATGATCACAATATGATCATGCATAGAGAGAGAGATGAACACATAGCTACCGGTAGAACCCTTAGCCTCGAGAGAGAACTACTCCCTCATCATCATGGGAATTGATGGCTCAATGCACGGCGCCCAGAAAATTGCTTGATGGCGGTGTTGATGTAGAGCTCGTTGGGAACCTCAAGAGGAAGGTATGATGAGCACAACAACAAGTTTCCCTCAGTTATGAAACCAAGGTTTAATCAAACCAGTAGGAGCAAGGAAACACCCCAAAGGTGTTACTAGCTGAGCCTTGGCAGGGCGCACTACCGGTGCTAGCAGCAACGTGGAGACCTGCACAACACAACCACAGAACTTTGTCCCCAACTTGCGATGAGGTTGTCAATCTCACCGTGTTTTGCGGAAAACAAAGGATTAAACGTATCGAATGGAAAGAAGTAAAAGTTTGCAGAAAGTAAACACAAAAAAGTAAACAGTTTATAGATTGTATGTAAAAGACAAGAACCGGGATCCATAGTTCACTAGAGGTGGCTCTCCTTAGATAGATAACATGCTGGGTGAACAAATTACAGCGGGGAAATTGACAAACACCGAAAGAGCAATACATGCATATACTAATCATCTTGACTCCTTTGAGACTTGATTGGGCATTACAACATTATACATAGACCGCCATCCAACTGCATCTATGACTAATAATCCACCTTCAGGTTATCATTCAAACCCCCTCCAGTATTAAGTTGCAAGCAACAGATTATTGCTTTATTTAATCATGTGTCAAGTAAACAATACGATTGTTCTATGAACAAAGGATTGTTGTTTTCTCCCTAGTAGCAACAGCACATCTAGTACCTTAGAGATTTCTATCACTTCCCCAGTTTACTAGAGGCATGAACCGACTATCGAGCATAAATACTAACTTTTGGAGTTGCTAACATCTACTTGGCCAAGATAGCTACTAACAACGAAAAGCATGCAAGATCACAAATAACAAAGACATGATAGAATCAATAATGAATCTGAAATAGCATCTCAATATCCATCAGATCCCCGCAAACACAACATGCAGAATTACAAATAGATGATCTTGATCATGAACGGAGCTCACAAGATCTAGACATGAAAGCACAAAGGAGGAGAACCAGCCATCTATCTACTACATGGATCCGTAGTCCAAGGATGAACTACTCACGCATCACACCGGAGGCTTGCATGGTGATGAAGAAGGCCTGTGGTGAATTCCCTCTCCGTGGTGCCGGGAAGAGCTTCAGATCCCTCCCGATCTAGGGATGGAGATGACGGTGGCTACAGACTCTTTCGTGGATTTTTGATCGGGCACTTAGGGTTTTCGTCCCGAGGGCAATATATAGTCGGAAGGAGAGGCCGAGGGGGTACCGGGAGCGGCCACACCACCCCCTGGCGCGGGCCAGGACTGGCCGCGCGGCCAGGTTGTGTGGTGGCTCCCTGGCCCTTCTCTATCTCGTATTCTGGCACTTGATCACTTCCCGAAAAATAGGCACTTTGGCTTTTGTCCCGTCCAATTCCGAGAATATTCATTTTCTGAATTTCTTGGAACCAAAAACAGCAGAAAACAGGCAGCTGGCACTGTGGCTCTTGTTAATAGGTTAGTCCAAGAAATCATATGAAAAGTACTCCAAAGATGGAACAAAACACAAGAAAGTGGATAAAACCAAGCATGGAACATCAAAAATTATAGATACGTTTGCAATGTATCAACATCCCCAAGCTTAACTCTTGTCGTCCTCGAGTAGGTAAGTGATAAAAAGAAAGAATAATTTTTTAGGTGACATGCACCATCAAAGACTTGATCAAAGTATTTGCAAAACATTCGAAGCTAGGATCATAGTACTTCAATCATAACATGAAAGACAAAGTTCTAGCAATAAGCAAAGAAACTATGATGCAACATGAAAAGGCACAAACAAAAGATTCATGAATAACAATGCTTTGCAAGACGTTTGTTTGTTTCACATAAAGAAAATATAGCATAATAGTATTCATCTTGTCCCTCAATAGAGTAGCAAATATAAATGCATAGGACACCTTCAAAGTTCATAAGAGTGACTAGATACAATAGTTTGAAACAATCAATATCAAAGTCTGCATCAATCAACTAGTCTTGGGACAATGCACGTAGAACTAAGAATGACCACTATGCTCTCAAAGTAGGTGCATAAAGATAGAAGGTGGAGACTCAATATAATGGTGGAAGAAAGGCCTTTTGTAAAAGGAAGTAGGGATTCAAGTCTCATAAAGAGCTTCCAAAAATTATGGTACTTATAGCTTTCAGCTCTCATTGCCCCTATCATAAACATCTTGAAGTGATTAAGGTTAAAGTGAACAAACTATAGTGTACATGCTTGACGAAGTATAAGTCAGAAATCTCATGTCCCTTGTATACGAGGGCTGCTCCTCATGCTACTCAAGTTTAGTCACCAGTAAGTTCTTGTCATTGTAAGTATATGTGTATCATAGAGAACCGCCAATGGGGTACGCCTTGCCCGATGATATGGAAGAATCCCCATATCAAAATGACAAGGCAAGCAGACAACGAGCATCTCAGCATTCTTCTTATTTACCATGGGAATATGGTGCTTTTTTCTCTCTTTCCTCTTTTCATAGTATCTTTTTTTTCTCAATGTAGGACCCTTTTTTATAAGAAGAATGCTTCATAGACAACTCATTATGGTTACGCTGCAGGTTTCCACCATGTCAGCATGGATTAGACCAATGCCCAGCGCTTTCTAACATGTATACATAACTCCATGGACTTACAAGCTCCCCTTTCATTTCACACCGACGACATCCATATACAAAAGAGCATGATATTAACTAGGTACAAGTACCTAGTGCAATGTTGAAAGCGTTTCCCACGAAAGCATGGTTCTGCTAATTCCCAACAAATAAGTGCAAGCATATACAACATAGAAGACACAATGGTTCAAGTTTATTAAGGGCAAGTAAAGTAAAGTGTGCCATCAAGTTCGTGAGAGCTTTAATCACTAGTTTTCTCATAACAAGTTTAATTTGGAAGGTAAACAAAAGCATGAATATACTTGGAATAGCATAATCTAGTAGGTAGGTATGGTGGACTCTTTGGAATAACTTGGTTTAGGGAGTTGGATGCATGAGTGGAACTCATACTTTGTTGTGGAGGCTAGCAAAAGACTGGGAGCGACAAACTAAGAGAGCAATAATGGCCATAATCATGCAGAGCGACAAAACATCATTGATCAAAGCATAAAGTGATACTACAAGTTGAAAACTAAAGGATCATAAAGGCTATGGTGACTTTGGATAGTCATAACATGGTGTGAGCATGCGCCAAGTCAACCCAAATAAAGCATCAAAGGAGAATACCACTATACTATGTTTTAATATGCTAAAACAACGCATGATTCATCCAAGGCACATTAAGAAATCTCAATTGTTTATAACAAGTCATGCTACAGCAAAGAATACTAAGCATAAATCCAAAACAATATCAAGCATGGCATGACAAAGCATAGGCCACAGTCAAAAACAAGCTCTCTTTACCACTTAAGCATGAACTTTCCTACTCTTTTCCAAACCAAACCAAACTATTTGCAAACCAATGGATGAAAGAGGGGGTCTAACCAATTTATTCAGAAAACTAAGCAAACTAAGCAAACGAAAAACCAAAATGAAAACGAAAAAGAAGATGTTCCAAGAACAATACAATTGTGCATGAAACAATAAAAATGAAGCGTTTGGAAGAAACCTGGAATTTTTATTGATGAAGAAGGGGATGCCTTGGGCATCCTCAAGCTTTGACACCTGTACTTCTTGGATATTTCTTGGGGTGACACGCGTGGCATCCCCAAGCTTGAGATTTAGTCCATCCTTCATCTCATTACTCATTCCTTCCATACACCTGAAATTTTTCCTTCATACAAAACTTCACACAATCTTTATTAGCAACATTAGTGCACTCAAGATAAAAGGTCTTAAGGTTCAGTTCTAACACCAAATAAACTTACATTAGAACACTAGCTACTGTATCACTTCCCTAAAAAAGCTCAATTCCCAAAAGAACTCAAAAAGGAACCAACAAGAAGCAAATGCAGAAAATGGCAGAAATCTGTCAAAACAGACCAACAGGTAAAGACAAATTTTTTCGAAGACCTTCTGTTTCGCAAATCAAAAAGTGTTGAACTAACTAAAGTTAGATAACAACCTGGGTCAGAAGCACAAACAATTTCAGCTCAATCCTACATACAGAGCTCTCTCACGAATTTTTATGGTGAAGCACAAAAATCTGTTTCGGGATAGCAACTTTCGTAATCATTACTTCACTCTCATTAGAGGTTACTCTTGGCACAAAAAGCAAATAAAAAGGATAAGGAGAGGTTATTACAGAGGTAATAACTTCCTAGACTCATCTAAAACTTTTGGGTTATCTCCCAATAAGTACTTTTCTTTAACGCCTTTAAGTTAGGCATAAGAAGCAAAGAAAGAATCAAGTGTTCTCAAATGAAGAAGCATTAAGACCAACTTTCTTGCCCTTACCTCTCTTATTTTTATTCTTAACCTTTGGGAAAATGTGATTGTTTGGTGGAGAAGAAAGGTGCATGGTCCCCTTTCCCACATCTATTATTGCTCCAAGGAGTTCTAATAGGGACCTTCCAAGTATAATTTGTCCTTTTCCTGTACATTCAATAACAAGATAATCAATAGAAATCGTTTTCCCAAGGATCTTTGTAAACACTCCTTCATCTATTCCAAGAGGTAATATGGTAGTATTATTAGCAAGAGATATTTATTTTCCTCCTTCAGTAAGCCCCCAAGTATTCAGAGATTTATAAATATCTTTGGGCATAAGACAAAATTCAGACATGATATCACAGCGAGCTTGAAAAGTTTCAGTGTTCATCTCAATCTTTACTGTAGGGAACCACTTTGATGGTTCAGAGTTTATTGGAACATAATTTTGATGCTCCCTAAGCGTATTATAGCAACTTTCTAAGCTAGTAGTGCTAGCCTCAAGAGTGTTCAACCTAGCAAATATTTTTGCGAAAGAAATATCAGTTTGGCTAGGCATGTTGTAAGTGAGGATCAGTTTCTTTATAGCATTAGTAGCATCATCCTCATTACATTGGAGGAAATCTCCTCCCACAACAGCATCTAGAGCATATCTATAGCAAAGAGCAATTCCAAGGTAAAAACTAAGGAACAAGCTTTGAGTCATTTTAGGCTCAGTTTTTTCATGTAGATCAGAGATTCTAGACCAAGCTTCCTTAAAACTTTCCTCAATTCCTTGTTTAAAAGTGAAAATCATTTCCTCGGGTGACATAGTGATTGGAGCAAGGCTAGACATAGTGGCAACTCATAGGAACTAATTTTTTTGTGTTTTTGAAATAAGAAAGCAAACTAGTAAAACTAATTTTTTTTGTGTTTTTGAAGAACGAAACAAGCAAACAAAGCAAAAAAGAAACGAAGCAAAACAAAAATAACAAAGTAAAGAGATTGGTTATGAGGGACTCCCCTTGTGAATATGTCCTTGACTCCCCGGCAACGGCGCCAAAAAATCGCTTGATGGCTCAATGCACGGCGCCCAGAAAATTGCTTGATGGTGGTGTTGATGTAGAGCTCGTTGGGAACCCCAAGAGGAAGGTATGATGAGCACAGCAGCAAGTTTCCCTCAGTTATGAAACCAAGGTTTAATCGAACCAGTAGGAGCAAGGAAACACCCCAAAGGTGTTACTAGCTGAGCCTTGGCAGGGCGCACTACCGGTGCTAGTAGCAACGTGGATACCTGCACAACACAACCATAGAACTTTGTCCCCAACTTGCGATGAGGTTGTCATTCTCACCGTGTTTTGTGGAAAACAAAGGATTAAACGTATCGAATGGAAATAAGTAAAAGTTTGCAGAAAGTAAACACAAAACAGTAAACAATTTATATATTGTATGTAAAAGACAAGAACCGGGATCCATAGTTCACTAGAGGTGGTTCTCCTTAGATAGATAACATGCTGGATGAACAAATTACAGCGGGGCAATTGACAAACACTGAGAAAGCAATACATGCATATACTAATCATCTTGACTCCTTTGAGACTTGATTGGGCATTACAACATTATACATAGACCGCCATCCAACTGCATCTATGACTAATAATCCACCTTCAGGTTATCACCCGAACCCCCTCCAGTATTAAGTTGCAAGCAACAGATTATTGCTTTACGAACTGCGTGTCAAGTAAACAATACGATTGTTCTATGAATAAAGGATTGTTGTTTTCTCCCTAGTAGCAACAACACATCTAGTACCTTAGAGATTTCTGTCACTTCCCCAGATTACTAGAGGCATGAACCCAGTATCGAGCATAAATACTAACTCTTGGAGTTGCTAGCATCTACTTGGCCAAGATAGCTACTAACAACGGAAAGCATGCAAGATCACAAATAACAAAGACATGATAGAATCAACAATCAATCTGAAATAGCATCTCAATATCCATCAGATCCCCGCAAACACAACATGCAGAATTACAAATAGATGATCTTGATCATGAATGGAGCTCACAAGATCTAGACATGAAAGCACAAAGGAGGAGAACCAGCCATCTAGCTACTACATGGATCCGTAGTCCAAGGATGAACTACTCACGCATCACACCGGAGGCTTGCATGGTGATGAAGAAGGCCTCTAGGGTGAATTCCCTCTCCGCAGGTGCCGGGAAGAGCTTCAGATCCCTCCCGATCTAGGGATGGAGATGACGGTGGCTACAGACTCTTTCGTGGATTTTTGATCGGGCACTTAGGGTTTTCGTCCCGAGGGCAATATATAGTCGAAAGGAGAGGCCGAGGGGGTGCCGGGAGCGGCCACACCACCCCCTGGTGCGGGCCAAGACTAGCCGCGCGGCCAGGTGGTGTGGCGGCTCCCTGGCCCTTCTCCGTCTCGTATTCTGGCACTTGATCACTTCCCAAAAAATTGGCACTTTGGCTTTTGTCCCGTCCAATTCCGAGAATATTCATTTTCTGACTTTCCTAGAACCAAAAACAGCAGAAAACAGGCAGCTGGCACTGTGGCTCTTGTTAATAGGTTAGTCCAAGAAATCATATGAAAAGTACTCCAAAGTTGGAACAAAATACAAGAAAGTGGATAAAACCAAGCATGAAACATCAAAAATTATAGATACATTTGCAATGTATCAGGAATCAACAATGGTGATAGAGATGGTGGTGGAGATCGATGGAGATGGCTCTGGGGGCACTTCCCCGTCCCGGTTGGGTGCTGGAACAGAGACTTTCTGTCCCCCGAATCTCCCCTTCGGTGGCGGTGGTGCTACGGAACTTTTCGTGGATTTCTGATTGACTCTTTAGGGTTTTGGTATCGGGAGGCTCTTATAGGCGAAGGAGACAAGGTCGGTGGCCGGCCAGGGGGCCCACACCATGCCCTGGCGCGGCCTAGGTAGACCCGTGCCATGGGGTGGTGTGGCCACCCTGTGGCCCCTCTCCGACTCTCCTTCTGGCTCTGTGAGTCTTCCGGGAAAATAGTAACTTTGGCTTTTGTCCCGTCCAATTCCAAGAATATTCATTTTCTGACTTCCTGGAACCAAAAACAGCAGAAAACAGGCAACTGGTACTGTGACATCTTGTTAATATATTAGTCCAAGAAATCATATGAAAAGTACTCCAAAGTTGGAACAAAACACAACAAAGTACATAAAACCAAGCATGGAACATCAAAAATTATAGATACATTTGCAATGTATCACGGGCTACCTAAAACGGGCGGCGCCGCTACGGGAGGTGCGCTGGAGCAAGCTGTTTGAAGGTGGCCGGCGGCCGGCGGCGGCAGGTGCTCGTGGGGAGGACGATACATTGAGGGAGGGAGACGTAAGAGTGGTGCTGGAGAACAAGTGGCTCACCAGGAGGCCGATGGAGGGTGCGGCGAGGCCGGAGGAGGCCGGGGGCTGCCGGAATTAGTGGAGAACACGGCGACCGGATTCGGGGACGGTGGGGTCGATTTCAGCGAGGTGGAGCTTCCTTGCCTGCTCGCGGCGGCGGATAGTGGCGCTTGCGACAGGCGTCGACGACGTGAAGCGGCCGCTCTGGATTTGGGCAGCCTGCCGGCGTGATTTTGCTCCGCCGCAAATTTTCCTTAGCCACGCGTCGATGTGCTCTATGAATTGGAGGAGTTGGGGAGGAGGAAGGGCCGGGGCTGTTAACTGTACAGACCATTGGTCCCGGGTCGTCCCAATAACCGGGACCAAAGGACCAACGGTCCCGGTTGGTGGGACGACCCGGGACCAATGGCCTGACCTTTGGTCCCGGTTCGTCCCACCAATCGGGACCAAAAGCCTGTTGGTCAGCGCGCGACCCAGGGATCATTGGTCCCGGTTGGTGGGACAAACCGGGATCGTTGACCCGTTTTTCACATTTTGGCAAACCTTTTGGTCTTCCCGCCATTTTCAAATTTGTTTTCTTCTTTAATTAATAAGATGTTTCAATTTAAAATGATTATTTATTTGGAATTTCAAAAAACTTTCAACAGGAAAAGTGCTTCAATTTAAATAACTAATCAAAAACCATTTTTTGTTTTCAAATATTTTTATTTGAACTATACAATTTTACTATTTTCAATTAAAATTGCATTAACAAATATTTATTGCATAATTTGGAATTTCAAAAAACTTTCAACAGGAAAAGTGCTTCAATTTAAATAACTAATCAAAACCCATTTTCTGTTTTCAAATATTTTTATTTGAACTATACAATTTGGCATTGGTATCAACCCATTTTTCAAAAATACTAGACCACCTTATATGGACAATTTCCCAATCGGTGTATCTGGAACCTTTCTGCCCATCCCTCATGAAAAAGACAAATTCCTGTCGAATCGGCAGGAGGTTGCCAAGATTTGAACTACAAGTACATGATATAATGCTTGTGAATTTTTAAAAAAATCATTTATAGGTTCACAACATGCTATTTCATCAGAGATCCACTTCAAGTTCATCGAGGCTCAGCCCCGTGCTAAGAAGCTTCATGCCCGCCATTTTGAATATAGTTTGAAACGGGCATAAGAAATTCAAAAATGATCCAAACAATGTGAAACCTTCATGTGGTGTCATATTATGTGTCACAGTTGCAAGGAAAAATATTGAACTTGAAAAATTGCAAACATCATAAAATATCCTTCACAAAATGACCTGTCATGTTCGAGGTTTCATGGCATTTAGGTCAAACCACCAATGTTATGGCTAGAATCAGGGCATAGTTTGTGATAATGTGCCCATATTGTGCACACATGTGCATCTTAGGATGGCTTACGATGTTGCAGGAGGAAGTTTTCCTTTTCGACGCACGAAAAAGCCAATTTCCATTTTTGAGGTGCTGAAATCGGGGTGTTCTGTGAAGCAACCACCAAATTAAAGTTTGGCATTGGTACCAACCCATTTTTCAAAAATACTAGACCACCTTATATGGAAAAATTCCCAACCGGTCTATCTGGAACCTTTCTGTCCATCCCTCATGAAAAAGACAAATTCCTGCCGAATCGGTTGGAGGTTGCCAAGATTTGAACTACAAGTACATGATATAATGCTTGTGAATTTTAAAAAAAATCATTTATAGATTCACAACATGCTATTTCATCAGAGATCCACTTCAAGTTTAGCGAGGCTCAGCCCTGGGCTAAGAAGCTCCATGCCCGCCGTTTTGAATATAGTTTGAAACGGGTATAAGAAATTCAAAAATGATTCAAACAATGTGAAACCTTCGCGTGGTGTCATATTATGTGTCACAGTTGCAAGAAAAATATTGAACTTGAAAAATTGCAAACATCATAAAAAATCCTTCACAAAATGACCTATCATGTTCGAGGTTTCATGGCATTTAGGTCAAACCACCAATATTATGGCTAGAATCAGGGCATAGTTTGTGATAATATGCCCATATTATGCACACATGTGCATCTTGGGATGGCTTACGATGTTGCAGGAGGAAGTTTTCCTTTTCGACGCATGAAAAAGCCAATTTCCATTTTTGAGGTGCCGAAATTGGGGTGTTCTGTGAAGCAACCACCAAATTAAAGTTTGGCATTGGTACCAACCCATTTTAAAAAAATACTAGACCACCTTATATGGACAATTTTCCAACCGGTGTATCTGGAACCTTTCTGTCCATCCCTCATGAAAAAGACAAATTCCTGCCGAATCGGTAGGAGGTTGCCAAGATTTGAACTACAAGTACATGATATAATGCTTGTGAATTTTAAAAAAAAATCATTTATAGGTTCACAACATGATATTTCATCAGAGATCCACTTCAAGTTCAGCGAGGCTCAGCCTCGGGCTAAGAAGCTTCATGCCCGCTGTTTTGAATATAGTTTGAAACGGGTATAAGAAATTCAAAAATGATCCAAACAATGTGAAATCTTCGCGTGGTGTCATATTATGTGTCACGGTTGCAAGGAAAAATATTGAACTTGAAAAATTATGTGTCATCTTAGTTCTCGCCTCCCCTCCCTCTCCAATCTCCACCGCGCCGCCATGGAGGTGCCCACGCTCAACCACTACGAGGCGGCGATATTTGCGTACTACGGCATCCTCGCGCCGCTACGCGCGACTGTGTTCGCCGGATTTCGCATCAGCGAGGCGGGTGTGTCGGTGGCTCTGCTCCTCAACCCCCGCGGATACGAGATGGAGTGCGTCATCACGGAGCGTCGCCGCTAGCTGCCCGCGCGGATGAGGCCGTTGCCCCGATACGCGGCGGCCAGCGAGTATTGGCCCCGGCTGTTCAAGAAGGAGCGGAAGGCCAAGCTTGGCAACCGTATCGTGGACGGATGCGCGGTGCACCCGGATCTCCGCAACCGAGAAGGGCGGGAGATGTTCTGGTCCGTCCCTGGACGGACCATCTACACCGCCATCGACGCCGCTAGCCGCATAGAGGAGCTTCGTCTCCCGAACAACGCCGAAGTCGTGGAGATTTCGTCTGACGATGACGAGGAAGCCGGCGGCTCGGAGGACAGCGGCAGCGGAAGTGTTGTCGACTAGAAAAGTTTGTAAAGTCGCATCTTTGTATGGAAAAATTTATGATTGGATAATAAAATGTCTCAATTTAGATCTTTGTCTCGATTAATTTGTGAAAGATTTTTTCAAAAATACTGATCAATTCAATTTCTACCTCGAATTAATTTCTGCCCCGAATTAATTTATATTAATTGTCCTGGATTGCTAACCGTCGCGGGGTTTTGGTCCCGGTTCGTGACATGACCCGGGACCAATGCCCCGCAGAGCGCCACGTGTGCGTCGCGGGGGCATTGGTTCCGGTTCATGCCACGAACCGGGACCAATGATTAGAGATGAACCGAGACCAATGCCCAGGCGGCATGAACCGGGACCGGTGCCTGGCATTGGTCCCGATTATGGAAACGAACCGGGACCAATGAAATTTGGGCGCTGGACCAAAAGCCCTCTTTCTACCAGTGTATGTCACGCGTCTATTATCTGAATCTCACGTGCAGGACACGTGCAACTTGCTAGTATACTTTAGTACACGGTAAATATAAGTCCTACAATATTTATCGAACTCCTGGATGACCTTTTTTTACTCTATCTGTTTCAAAATAGATGTCAGGATTTGTTAAAATTTAGATGTATCTATATAATAAATAGTGTCTAGATTCATCCAAATTTTAAAAAATTCGTGACATCTACTCCCTCCGTTTCATAATATAAGATGTTTTAACTTCTGTGAAATAAATGTATCTAAACACTTTTTAGTGTAAGTTCACTCCGAACCTACACCCTAAAAGTTGTCTAGATACATTTCTTTCATAAAATCTAAAACATCTTATATTTTGAAACGGATGAAGTATTTTAAGATGGAGGGAGTATATTGCATTGTTCATTTGCGAGGAAATAAAGTATTGTATACACCATCCTTTCAACGTGTCTCACTATGACACTGCCAAGACTTAGTCAGTCGTTGATAAACCGATTCAAGAAAACATTATGTGTATGCAACAAATACCCATTGATTACGATATATGCAGTTAAAATAGGTTGTAGCATCTTCAACACGCGGAACAATGAATGCATGATACAAAACAACACTTGCAGTAACAAATAAACACATTGTTAACATGAGTTATACCTTCCACCACATCTGTCCACAATCATTGCAACATATGTATACGTAATAAACAACATAAATATATATAGATATCCATGCATGCGTGCGTACGCGTGGGCGTGCACGTGGGTGATTTCAGCATATCAAAACAACGATTGAAATAAGAGTTAAACGCCAGGCCTATGAAGTTGCTCCGCAAGAGCATATTGGTCACATACTCGGAAAATGCCAACTATTGGTCAGTACGTTTTTCTGGATGTGTGTCGTTCGTCATCCCGTTAGTTCTAACGTTACGTTCGCTAACTTTGCATAATTTATTTGCACAAAACCCCGGGTGTCTTGCAGAACATTTTTTCCCTTTTGATTTGTCCTAATGATAGACACGATGTACATCTCAAAAGAGTAGTACTTTTTCACTAGATTTTGATAGCATTTTCTTTGAATTTTGACAACATTTTCACTAAATATAACCAACTTTTCACTGAATTCAGAACATTTTAACAGCAAGTGATAGAACCAATAATATTGACGGCAATATAAATTCACACATGCATTGTTCACAGCAAAAAAAACACCACCCGGCTTCAGGGCCGCCGCCCCGACTTACACCACTCGGCACCAATGCCGCACGGCCCGGCCGTCTCGTAGCCCTCGTTACCCAGTCGCCTGCCCGCACACCTCGACATCACGCCAAATCCGGGGCCGCCATCCTGACGTAGCAGCCAGATTGACCTTCGCATTACTCGAAGACGAAACAACCAGGTCGATGAACTCGTTGTCCACGCATATATCCAAGTCGCCACCCAAGCCCCATGCCAGGCCACGGCCAAACCCCATAGGACCACTGCATAGGGGTTTGAGGCCGCCACCCCGACACCACCACCGTTCGAGGTCGCCACCCCTAGAGTACGCAACCCTCGACAACAGAGCCAACTGCCAAACTGCCGCGAACCTGCTGCACCACAAGGGCCAAGACCTCAAAGGCAACGCCTCCAACAAGGTAGTGATGCATCTGTCACCGTCGCTCGCTTCCGACGAAGCTAAGGTTTTCACTTGGAGAACTTGATACCCCTTGCGTCGGTCGGGATCAAAACTCCACAACAACGCAAACAAGAAGGAATATGACGCCCGCAGGCGCCTCCGCCGTCAGCATCAACCGGAACCGATGCAGGGCTTTCACCCGGAGTTTGACCTGGCCACGATGCTCAGGGAGTCGCAAGACGGCATCCCGGCTATCCCGCCAACCACCGAGCTCCACCACATGACGCATCCATCGCTGCACCTCGCGCTGCGGCAAATGCCATGCCAGACCGCGCACAAGCCGCCTGCCGCTCCGGCATCCTCGCCCGCTCTTGAGGCCGGCCGGGGGAGGAGATCCTCCCCCAACCAGCATCCCTCTCCCTCCTGAGCTCCTACCCTCCAAAGGCCCCCCTCGTGCCCGTCCATGGCATCCACGGGCCTGCCCTGGACCGACAGAAGGATACAGGGATAGGCCACCCCCGACCTCCCCCTGCAACAGCGCCACACCAGAGCCCCCTCGCTCCCGGCACGGCCTCCCCCATCGTGTCGGCGTCACCCATGCCACACACCTGGCCCTCCATGCCAAAAACAGGCCCGTGTGGCCCAGATCCGTCTCGGCCACGCGCCAGCCTCACCACGTCCGAGCTGCGGATGCGCCGCTGCGACCCCCACATCCACGTCGCTGCCCCGCGTCGCACACGGCACTCAGCACCCCTGCGCACGCCCAAGCTCTGCCGCCGCTGCCCTGCCTGCAGAGCTCTGGCTCGCCCTTGTGTCGCAGAAGGAGAAAAAAACCGCCCCGCCGCCACTTTCCCCGGGACACGCACGGCTTTGCGGCCCCCCTCCGGTAGAGGCATTGTGAGGGAATGGCTGGTGGAGGCCCTAGAAATGGCGGCGGCTAGGGTTCCCGTGTGTCACTGAGGAGGGTGACACGGGGTTGGGGAGCGGTTGTGCTTTTGAAAGCGTGAAACCGCGGCCGCTCTCTTCAATTCCTCTAATCAGATGCTACAGGTAGTTTGTATCTTCTAGATAGAATATTTAGGGCTCGTTTGATTCAAAGGATTTATAAAACATAGAAATAGGAAAAGTGTAGTAATAGAATGGCATGGCACTTAGAATCCCACAGGAATGAAAAATGCAGAAATCGGTAAGATAAGCTGTTTGATTGTATCACAGGAAAAAACGTAAAAAATTTTATAGGGTTTACATACATGTCATAGTTGTCATAGACACATCAGAATTTTTCCAACAGATCTCGCTTCTTGCTAGAAATCCTATAGGATTGTAGTGTAGAAAAGCAATGCATAGAAATTTTGTAGGATTTATTCTTTTGAAATAAAAACATTCTATTAGAAAATTTTCTATAGATTAAAATCCTATAAAATTCCTTTGAACCAAACCAAACCTTAACTACGCACTGGATTCTACTTTGTACATTGCGAGGCCTGTCTTGCACGTGGGGGCAGTAGATCGTCTTGGCTGCACGACAGAGGAAACCACCCTGAGGTTTCGCTTGTCCACGAGTCCCATCCCGGCAACATGATTGCTGCCGCATGGTGCAATTTTTCTTCAACCGTGGAGCCTTGACACCGGACGGACCGCCAAATCCACTCATTCCTATCTTTCTCATCAACTTGCTCCACATGTTTTCTCAAGAAACATCTTCTCTACATATGTGGCCGTGCACAGGACATTATCTTTCGTATATAATACTTCTTGCAAAGCACTCGATCTGCGTATTCTAACATGAATCTGGCCAGGAACTAGCTTGGTTTGGAACGGCGACGAGGTCAAGCGCTCAGGGTATATGCTAGGTGCTAGTGAAATGCACCACGTGCCACAGGCGCGAGAACGGTACGACCAGCGCTACTAATATAATACGAGACTTTTTAGTTTTATAAATCGAATATATGTAGATATTTTTTAATATATAGGTTCATAAAGTTTATAGTGAATCTGTATCTAAAAGGTGTCTAAATACATTTGTTTTACAAAACTAAAATGGCTTATATTTCTGAACGGAAGGAGTATACATTACTGAACTTTTTAGTACTCTCTCTGATCTAAATTAATTGACTCAAGTTTATCTAGATTTAAATGTATCTAGCACTAAAACATGTCTAGATACATCCGAATCTAGACAAATCTGAGTCAACTAATTTAGATCATTCGTATATGAATTTCAAGAAACAAATTGTCTGTTCAGGTGAGTAAGAACGTACAGCGCACGCTGGATAGTGATAGTGCGTACGATCAAGCATACCATTATAGTAGCAAGTCGTTAACATGATATGTCCGAAAACAGCGTTACTCAAATATTATATCCCTACGTAAAAATTTATTACTCCCTCCGTTCATAAATAACTGATTTAGATCTACGTAGATTAGAATGTATCTAGACATATTTTAGTGTACAGATACATTTGAATCTAGACAAACATAAGTCAGTTATTTTTGAACGGAGGGACTATTATTACAATACCAAAAGAAGTGATACCATAAGGTTCTTCAGACTTATAACAAACTAAACATCTTATTTAGAGTTATTACAACTTAAGAACGAAAAGAACCAAACTAATTATCAAGTCGGGAGCTCAACACGTTATTTATTAAATTTCTATATTGCTCGACTCAACCTAAATACTAAGTTCTATCTTGATAAGTACTCGGACTTGTTGCCTCCGGCCCCATAGAACATTTCGTAGTCCACAACCTCGAATCCTCCAGAGAGATCAGGTTCTTCGTAGAAGATGCCTTCATGACATTCAGTAGCGTACACTGCAGCCTCCTCTGGATTTTTAGAGTTTGCAAGGGATCAAAGGAAAGAGTGAGTGACAGCGTTACCCAGCAAGCTCATTATATGCAAGGTGAAAAGTTTGATGCACTAGGTACAACCATGGATGATACGTCGTAGACTTTATGCAGTTTTTGTAATAATTCTTTCAAAAAGTTTATTTTATTGTGAAAACTATATCTGTCAGCCTTCACGTGTTAAACAGAGCTCCTTTCCTGCTGCGTTCGTAGCACCTTCACATAAGAGAGCAAATCCCCTTTGCACAACCCAATATACTTTCTCGTCCACAATTCCATGATGTGGGACCCAGTAGATGATCCAAACATATCACTGCCCTTCTCCACAACCCTATATGCCCACTCAATTCTGTGTAAGCAGAACCTACCCCTGGTAGCCTCCATCATAATGGTGAACCTACCTCCGACAGCCCCTTACAAACCATCATAGATACCAAGTATCATGGAGCACTAAGGGGTCCCAAACATGTGTTGGATCCTCCGTGAGGAATCTGCAGCGCCACGATAAGGCCATCCGTCAACATGCGAAAGGAAGAAGATCCAACTAACTTCTACGTCCCATCTCATGGTTAACGCTTATTGTACAACGCTAGAATCACTGGTGATATTGGTTATTAATTCCTAGATGATACATTCCAGTACAAATAGAACCTTCACCAATCACATATACCATCCAGTGGTTCCATTTGTCAGCCATACTCGATTATCACCACTCGGGCCGATAACCAATAATTCATACTTCCTCCATTTCAAGGAATAAGATGCACACGCATTCCAAAGCAAATTTTGACCAAATAAATAGAGCAACTAATACTTGATTATATTGTGTAAAATTAGTATCATTGGATTCATATTCAAACACACTTTCTAATGGTGTTAATTGTGTACTAACATTCTTTATATACTTAGAGTAAATCTTGGTAGAAGAAAAACACGCAAAATGAGGACGCCTTTATTCCTTGGGATGGAGGTAGTATTATTAAGAAATATAGTCTTTTATGTCTCCTTTTTTAATATATGTGATATAATATAATAATAGATTGGAAGTACTTTGTAAAACATATCAAAGGACATGAGCAAGTGATGAACTTTCCTTGAGACTGCAAGGTAGTGAAGTCGGATGCTTCGACTTGACCTTGTGTTTCGGTTTCTACAAAACACCATCATTTTCCGGTAAGGAAAATGTTTAAAGAAGTAAATAATGACTTAATGCATAGTAACGTTATGCAATGCTTTAATTTGAGTTTATGACACTTCTTTGTGTGTGTTACCCATGTTATTAAGTTTAAAATGATTTTAAAGTTTAAAATCCTTTTCTTTGCATTTATAAGAAAAAAATATCATTTCTTCATATCAATAACTCCTAAATAATGTAAATACAACTAAAATGAATTTACTTTGATTTATTGATACTAAAAAATACATTCTTTTTGAAATGGGTAGTATGGTGATGTCTACACACTTCTATTCTCGTAGACAGTTGTTGGGCCTCCAAGTGCAGAGGTTTATAGAACAACAACAAGTTTCCCTTAAGTGGATTACCCAAGGTTTATCGAACTTAGGGAGGAAGTGGTCAAATGTATCCCTCTCAAGCAACCCTGCAATCAAGATACAAGAAGTCTCTTGTGTCCCCAACACATCCAATACACTTGGCAGGTCTATAGGTGCACTAGTTCGGCAAAGAGATAGTGAAATACAAGTGGTATGGATAATTATAAGAGGTAACGGTGCTAGAAAAGAGCTTGACGGGTAGGAAGAGACTAAAGACAATCTAAAATAAAGATGGAAGCAAGCAAACATGTAATATATCTAGTTGCAAACGGTGTTTCAATGCTTAGAAACAAGACCTAGGATCATACTTTCACTAGTAAATAGTCTCATATAAATATCTTCTCTTTATGATACTACTCTGAACTACTCTCCGGTTGGACACTCTAATCCATGGTAGGGCTATAACAGCACACCTCAAAGTTTGCTTTCCCCATCTAGGTAACCCCACACTATCACCTTGAGCGCTAGATGGTTCCAACAAACACCACAATTTCATAGAGACATCCAACTCCAAATATAACTCATAACAAGTATTTGTAATCTCTAGCCTAAGTGCCACCATGGTGTGCACACTGTCACTTTCACATACATGGGAGAGTAGAGATCTATTAAAGCACTTGCGTAGAAAGGTAGATCTACTTGATTACAAAGCTCATGATCACAATATGATCATGCATAGAGAGAGATGAACACATAGCTACCGGTAGAACCCTTAGCCTCGAGAGAGAACTACTCCCTCATCATCATGAGAATCAGCAACGGTGATGGAGATGGTGGTGGAGATCGATAGAGATGGCTCCGGGGGCACTTCCCCGTCCCAGCAGGGTGCCGGAACAGAGACTTTCTATCCCCCGAATCTCCCCTTCAGTGGCGAAGGCGCAGCGGAACTTTTCGTGGCTGGAGGCTGGACGATTTAGGTTTTCTGCATCGGGAGGCTTCTTATAGGTGAAGAGGCAAGGTCGATGGGTGGACCAGGGGCCCACACCACCTGGTGGCGCAGCCAGGGCTAGCCCGCGTCACCATATGTTGTGCCCACCCTGGTGCCCTACTCCGTCTCTGCTTCGTGTTTCCGTGTTCCTCCGAGAAAAATAGGCATATTGGCTTTTGTCCCATCCAATTCCGAGAATATTGATTTTCTGCCTTTTCTGGAACCAAAAATAGAATAAAATAGGCAACTGGCACATTGGCATCTTGTTAATAGGTTAGTCCCATAAAACATATAAAAATACCTCAAAGTGTTGACAAACCAAAACAAAGTAGATACTAAACAAGCATGGAACATAAAAAATTATAGATATGTTTGCAACATATCATATGGGCACCTAGAGGGGGTGAATAGGTGCTACTTCAAATTTTAATACTTTTTCAATTTTAGGCTTGACACAAATGTAAATTCTCTAGATATGCAACTACCAAAATTTCCCTATGTGACAACCTAACTACTAAGCGTGTAAAAAGGAGCGAGAAAACTATAGTGGAGCACGTGGAGACACGGGGATTTGTTTGACCACAGTTCCTTCCTTGATAAGAGAAGTACATCTGCGTTGGAGGGGTGGACGGTTCTAAGACCACCACGCCATAATAGGCCTCACCCTATTCTCTGATGGATCTTTCCACAAAAGGTCTGCTCCACCTTTCCACTATTGTTACCCTTCGAGACGGGAACCGGTGACTTTACAACGCTAGCGGGGCACACATCCACAACTGAATTGCAAGCTGCCACAAGAACAAGATATTTGCAAGAAATACTAGATCGAGAATCTCCCAAGTGAATGGAGGGGAAGTTGAGCACTTGATTGTTATTGATGAAGATCGAGGCCTCCTCCTTCAATTCCCTAAAGATCAAAGTCTTTGGATGGGTGAGGATGGAGATCTCGCTTGGAACTTGAATAACAGGTCTAAGCTTTTTCGAATGAATCAAGAGTTATGGCAGCAGGGATTGATGGGGAATAAATACCCCCTGCTAAACTCGGCCATTGGAGACTTTGAGGGCTGGATTATCCGGCCCAAGTGGGGGCGGATTATCCGGTCGGGGCAAAACTCTGCCCTGGAAACGGATTTTCCGGTAGGAAATCCTCCGCCCATACTGTGTGACGCGCCTGGCCAGCCTTTGCAAAAATCCTCGGAGGGGCGGATTATCCGGCCAGAGCAAAAACTCTAGCCCTGGCTAGAAAATCCGAGGGATATCCCTCCCCCCCCCCCTCGTACTTCTTGACGCGCCCTTCCTCCTCTTGGAGGTTGGGGTGGGCCAGATTATCCAGCCCTTGACAAGGGCGGATAATCCGCCCCCAGCTTTAAGTTTTGTTGCATCTGAGTGACCACTTATATGCAGCACTACAACACATGAGATGATCCTTGGTATTGTTATCTAACACACAAAACACTAGAGATCATGAAATGTTCTTTCAGTTTTATTTTAATATAAAAAGGATTTTATAACCCCTTTATAATATTTTTTTATAAATCCTAAAATTACTTGGAATTTTTTATTTAATATTTTTCTGTAATACTAGATTAATTTGTATACATAATTTTTTATTTATTTATTAGGATTTTTCTTTATTTTTGTATTTCATTGTAATTATATTTTATTTGACTTAGACAAACAACTTAATATTTTTCCTACATAGAACATATTTTTGTGAACATTTATATGTATTTTTAGGATTTTTATGTATTTTTTATAGAGCTCCTAGAATTTATAGGGTTATTTTAATAAATTTTATTCTATTTTACTCTTTCTTTTTTATTTTATTTTTCAAACTAGGCTCGGCCCACAACTCAGCCACATCGACTGGTAGCCCAACGGGTTGGGTCAAACCCTAACCCTCCCGGGTTGGTCGGCCCACTCGGACCATAGTCTCTCCCGCACACTCCTCTCTCTTCCTTCCTCTCTATCTGGCGACGTTGGTAGCATCGCTGGTGCTGCGCCCGATTCTAGCGACCTGGACCACTCTAGTCGCTGCCGCCTGTGGCTATCGATGCGGTCCTCTCTGGTGCATCGATTGGTCCCGCTCTGTTTCGAAATTGAGCCATATCCCAATCTTTGCAGTACTAGCACTTGGATGACACGACCTCGTCGTTCTCTGGCGACTTTGTGGTGTCGTGCTGGTGGCTCGGTGGTGTGGTGGTCGATGTTGCCACCATATTCATCGAGGTAGTGCCGGCATGGCTAGGTGTGGGTTGAGCGCCTTGGTGCTCCACCTGCCACCGTGCCAGGTCATCGTGGTAGGTCTGCCTCCTCTTCTCGGTTTACGGCGAGGACTACATGTAAGTGACCCTCTTCTCTGGTCTCTCTTCCCCTAGTAGATAACCCTAATTAGGCTTTCTCCTCTCTCTTCCCTGCCTATAGCTCTCGATATCTTAGCTTGGTATTGATGTTGAACATGCTTTAGCTCAATTTGGTTAAGGCTTAATGCATATGATGGTATGGTTGATCATTTGCTAGTGGTTGGTCTTGACCTGGTTCCATACTATATTCATAGTGCACTTGACTGTTCTACTAGGATTCATACGGTTGCTATATTTGAATCTAAACCATGAGTTTGAATTCAAATTCAATAACTCCTAGAGTACTATGATGGAATGATGTTCTGGTTATGCTTTACTGAAGCAAAGCTTTAGTGTGTTGTGTTCCTAATCTTCTTTAACTATCAGTTGTGATAGTAACTCTTATACATGTGTTTCTAGTTCAGGATATGTGATATATATATATATATATATGTTGGATTGAGCTATTTCCCTAATTACGTTGGCAGAGATTTAAGTGGTGCTTGATTTCTAGGTGCTTGCCTAGGAAGCCGATTTCTTTCTTGGCTAGCTTATACTCATATTAGGACTTAATGGCTTCTGTTGTTTATGTGTTTGCTGCTGTAGTGCCTCTCAATGAGAGTGTGCACAACGATGAACCCTTGACAGCATGATCTGTTGTTTTGAACCTATTGTTATCTTGACATCAGCATTTTAGATGATTACTATGAAGATTTTCTTGGAAATATGCTTGGCCAGTGATGCAAAAGACTGAGGCATAATCCTTTGGAAGATAAGAATAGGCACTTGTATGTATTTATACATCATGTGCTGATATTGTACTCTATTTGAGTACAGATCCGAGGATAAATTTCCTGTTCCAATTATCTTGCCTATATACTAATGAAAATAGATGATAATGCTTGATCATAGTTTAGCAACCTTTTGCTATAATTGTTGCTTGTGGATGAACTTGTAACTTGTTGTTGACCAAATACATGCTCTTCCTATCCTTGGTTTGTCCTCCTCCTCATGGTGCTAGCTTGTGTTGCCCTTGCTTCAGGTGACCATGTTGGATGTTTTGTGTGAATAAATCTGTGATGTGCTGCTAGTGTTCTTGACTGGGTAAAATGGAGGATGGAAACTAGTAGCTTAGTTGCGGCTATGCCTTCTTGCTTATCTATGCACTACTGTTGATGTTGTGTTGCCACACATCAGTGTGTCTGTGTGCGTAAGCAGTAATCTACATGCTTATAAGTGGACCAATGTTGGTTCAAGTTTCCTTGTAGAGATTTTACTATGTGAGAATCAGCTCGGCTGGTTTGCTCTTATCTACGGTATGACCACTTTCATTTTGCTATCTTTCGTGAAATCATCTTTTATTCCCTTATTTATTCGTACAACTATATATTTCATTATTATTATTTATTGTATTATTATGTTTGTATTCTTAAACAGTTCAATTCTCATTTACTTAAATCCATTTAAATATTTATTAATTCAATTTATGAATTTTCTCAAATTCATTTGAGTTTAAATTTAAAATTCAAATACAAGTTTAAATTATTTCCCCTCAAAACACACAGAATGCCTAGAGATCTTGTCTGAATCCATAAACTCACTTTGATGATGTAAAACCTAATCCATCCAAGTAAGAGAAACCCTAAACCCTCTAGCTTTTTTGCGAAAAAAAACCCTGTTTTCAATTGCATGCATGCAGATGCACATAATCCTAATTCTACCATTCGTTTGGTCCTAAACACTGAGATGTTACAGTATGCCCAACAGAAAAATTACGGCAACCACTTGATTGTTTTCATACATACAAACCGACAAACGCATATGGGCTAGCAACACTATAACACGAGCAAAAGAACACGCAAAAGAACGAGCAAAAGAACACGCATAACACGAAAAATTACTCCTTGAAGTCATTGTGTGCTTGCCGGATCGATAGTGCAACTTATCGAGGGGCATGTCACTCTTCGGTCGGGTGACATTTCCCCCTGATTGGTTATTTTCCCCATAATCCAGTTCATTCAATACATGATAAATATAAGTTCCACAACATTTATCAAACTCATGCATGTGCTCCCTTTTTTATTGCATTGTTCTTTTGCGAGGAAATGCAAGTATTGTATACAGTACACACCATCGTTGCGACATGTCTAACTATGACACCGATGTAGTCAAAGTCGTTGCTAAGCCGATTCAATAAAACATTATGCATATGCAAGAAATACCCATGTGATATAAGAAGTTAAAATAGGGCGTAGCATCCGCAACACATAGAATAGATGAATGCAACATACAAAACAATACTTGCAATAAAATAAACACATTGTTTACATAAGTTATACCTTCAATCACATATGTCTGCAACCATTTCAACAGATGTGGACATATACATAACAAACAACATATATATATATATATATATATATATATATATATATATATATATATATATATTTGTGCTTACAGCGCATCTAAACAACAAATGAAACATAAAAGTAACTAAAGTTCGCTAACCTTTTACCATCAACGAGGGAGAAAAATCAAATCCATTGGTTCCAGGCTCATGCCCATGAATCTTGCTCTTCGTACTCCCATCTGAGTCAGATTAGCTAACCACAAATCATTTTACCCTCGACTCAGCATCTCACCGAGTTCTTCATCATGGAGAACCTTTGATTTATGATAGTCCTCCATGTCATTAAGCTCCCTAACCTCCGAACCATGACAGTTGTGTAGGGCAGAGAAAAAGTGGTAATTGTTAGAGTATTGTACTAACACGGTTATTGTGATAGTTTAGGATAGTTAGGATTCTAGCATAACTTGTCTTGTACTCCAAGTTAATCTCTCTACGTCTATATATACATGGGGCTTAGTAATATATCCAACATATTCCGCCAATCTCTCTTCCTCTCTATCCTTCTACATGGTATCAGCCTAACCATGATTCTATTATCCTAGCCGCCGCCCCCCTCTTCCCAGGTGCCGCCGGCTCCCCCGCCCCCAAACCCTAGCGCCGCCGTCCCCATGGCACCAAGCTAGCCGCCGCACACACTTCCACGCCGCGCCGCCCTCGGGGAGGTCGATCTCCATGATCTCCGCCAGGGGCCGTACAACCCGTACGCAGGGTTCGTCCGCCGATCCGTGATCGGCTGCCCTGTAAGTCTTTTTTCCGATCTCTTGATCGGTTTTCTTTTTTGGTTTACCAATCTTAGATCGGATTGAGTTGCCCACCGCCGTCGTCATCGTCGTGCCTCTACTCCGACCATCGGCATTGAGGATCTACACCGCGCTCGTGCGCCTGCCTCATCCGCTGTTACGCCTGCCTTGGCAGGCTATCGCGGCCTTAGGGAAGGCTGCCGCGCACCACAGACGGCTGCTACTCCTTCCTTGGAAGGCTGTCGTGGCCGCCCCCCTCGGATCGTCTTCGTCGTCATTGTTCGGGACTTTACCGACAACGCCGCCATCGAATCCGATCTACGCGTCGTCCACGCCATGGCGCATACGGTGCACCGTCGGTCTGATCAACCGATACCGTGCATGTCTACGCCAAGCACGTCCTCGAGCACGCACCTACCACCGATCGAGCTATGGGCTGCCGCTGTGTCGCCCCGTCGGGCCGCAGCGCCGCCGCCTTTGGTCCATGCTACCGGCTTCCAACGCGCCTTCCTTGGCGTTTACATCGCTGGTGGTCTCCCAGCCACTGCACCGACTTGCGCCCTGCAGCTATGCCGCCCCCGGGGTTGTAGCGTGGCTGCACGCAGTCTACTTTGCTGTCATCGTGCATCAACGGCATCGGCTTTCACCGCACCATCTCCTACGGCGCGGATCGCTGCCGTCTATACATGGTCTTCATCACGTCGCCGGGTCTTCCTTGCCTACTTCGAGCACCGCCGCAGCGCTTCACAAGGTAACCTGCAGGGCGCCCTCTCGCCGTCGCAGGTCCCGCTGACTACCCCATCGCCACTCTAGGCATCCAGCATTACTACCCCAGGTCACCGCTGTTTTCGCTGCCTTCTACGTCTTCGCCCACTACAACTTCGCCGCCAGCGTCATCGCCTCATCCCCAACTACATCACCTGCTACTCTACTCCGACAATCGCGGACAGCACCGGCATCTCTCCCTTCGCTGCTCTGCGCATCGCAATCGCTCTGGAGGCATCCTCTGCTAGTCTTTCTGACATGGCGACAAGTTCATGATGGTCCCTGCCTTGCCTGATCGCAACACTGAGAGTGCCGTCGCCGACGCGTTCCCGAGTCTGGCAAGCTCGGATCGGCGCCTCGTATTCATCGGCTTCGACAATGTCTTCTTCGGCATCGACCCCTCTACGAGTGCCTCGACCGCGTCACCGACGAGTTCTTCTTTGCATACTCAGTTTTGGCAAAACCGGAGTGTGCGTTCGTCCCCGACGTGCGCCTAGTTCTGGCAAAACTATTTCCGCACCTCATCCTCGACGGCTCGGACTGCATCGGCTTCGGCATCGACACCCTCGACGACTGCCTCGACGGGTCTCCGTCATCCTCCTCGCGCACTATGCGCATGCGGCTTCACGTGCGGCTACCTCGACACCGGCATCCCCGACCACGACATCGACCCATCGCACGGCTACCTCGACCATGGCACCGCCTCACGCTCTCGGATCCCTTGACATTGGCACAAGGGCTACCACCTCGCTTGAGCATCACCAGCTTCCTCTATAGTCCAAGCAACCGCGATGCGACACCGTCCACGACGTTCCTGCTACGACTGCGGGGGAATGTCAGCCTACTGGATGCTACTTCGATTTATCTCCAGTCTGACTGTCTACGATGTTCCAGTTGTTCACGACGCTACCGCTACGACTGCGAGGGGATGTTAGAGTATTGTACGAACACGGTTATTGTGGTAATTTAGCATAGTTAGGATTCTAGCCTAACTTGTCTTGTACTCCAAGTTAATCCCTGTACGTCTATATATACTCGCCCATGAGGCTCAATAATATATCCAACATATTCCGGCAATCTCTCTTCCTCTCTATCCTTCTACAGTAATAGAGAAGAACAAATGACGAGGATGAGAAGAACATGATGGAGGAAGTGTTGGATCAGGAGGGCATCCCATGCACCGTGTAGAGAAAGTGGATATGATAGGGAGCAGCTAGCCGATGTGGGAGAGAGGAGTGCATGATTGGTTGAATGGAATCTGTTCCTGTCATATTATTGATTTGGTGTTGCTATCTCATTGTGTGAAACCTTGTTTTTCTACCTTTTCTCTTTCCTTATCTCATGACACTTTTTTGCTTGCATCAATTAGGTCACCAGCTTTGGTTCGGATATACATAACTAGAGACATTTTGTGTATAGAATTTTTCATTGGACATGATACATACAAAAATGCATCCTTCACATTTGACACAGAGTCACAAAAGACAACTTCATGAAGTTAAAATATAACTCCAATGTACTCGATGGAATTTAAAATAACCTAGAGATATATGTACAATAGATAAATCTCAAAGCTCTCTTAAACCGTATACCACTAAAATTTTGAGCACAAGGACAAATGCGACATCAGTAAATGTCCTTGGCGGTTGAGAACCTCATGTGGCCACACTAAAAATATTTGAAGACTCGTTAGTTCTCATTGGTTGTTATCTCACCGGTGGCTCTAGCATTTGCGCCATTCCAATGATAATGATCATGTTGAAGCCTCCATACTACTTTTCTACTTCAATTACCATCATGTTGCTCGATGAAAAAAACTTTTTTCTTTATAACAATGATCTGGCATTAGTATTGAAACAATGATGGTGCAACATATCCAATATATTGGAACTAACACAAATACAAAATCAAAGCACCATGATAAGTCATAAGTTCAAAACAAATTTCTTTGTAATCGTTGTCTGCTACTTTGCCTATGAATCTCAGTGTTCCTCTGGTTAAGAAACCCGAAAACCCGTTGGAAATCAAGCATGCACGAGTTTGATAAAACTGAATGCTTAGGCTATTCCACTCCGGGAGGTCCTATAATTGTTGGCATTAGGCCTTTGCCAACGGGCGTTCCTTAGCGCGAATTCATAGGAGAAAGCTGATCGTGGCAGCCTCATTAAGGAAGAAAGAGAGTGTTCCTGTATACATAGATAGAACCGGCTCTTAGCGCATAGCTCAATGCAAAATAAATGCTAAATCCATCCGGTGCATCCAGCCACTCCGTGTGACCGCTGGAATGAAGTTTTCTACAACTGGGTTTGATCAGGGAGCAGGCCACACAGTAGAGCGCATTCAATTAGGCCACAAAGTGATCCAAAGTTATGTTCTGTAAATATGACGTTTAGAATCGATCCATTGAGAAGGTCGTTTCTTAGATGGTTGTATCTTAGCAAGAAACGACGATTAGAACCGGCCCGTTGGGAACGGCCGTAGTGAGGCCAGAGTCACGCACGATGGCATCATGTAAGCATGATGTCAGGAAGTTGGTTAGTCATCCCTTCCCTAAAGTTGGTGTAAGTGTAACTGTTACCAAGTCTCTTCATCTTGATAGATATATAGATAGAGCTCATGTCGGTGTTGCTGCAAAAACAATTACATTGAGATGTTGTTGCATTGGTTGGGTGCAGGTGATAAATTCACCTAAGCCATGCATCGGATTCATGTTTTGTAACCAGAGTGAGGAGTACTGTAAATACTAGTCCACTACTTGCAAGTCACCATCGCCATTATCTTCCAAAACTATCGCCGCAGAAAAATGAAACTATCTTCCAAAACTAGGAAACCAGTTACAAATCGTCATTATCTTCCAAAACGATAGAAAAAACAATTAAATCACGTGGGGGTGGCAACGAAGGAAAGTTCAGGGAACCTAGAAGCACGTGACAAGCGATGACGCCTCCACTCCACTCCGCTGTATATAAACCGGGGCCGAAACCAGCTCCTCCACAAATCCAACCCGTTCTTCACACACCGCGAATCCAAGGAGCAAATTCAAATCATACGCGACTACTAATAAACAGGACAAGAACAAGATGCTGCTCAATCCGGCGTCCGAGGCGGCAGTGCTGGACAGCATCCGGCAGCAACTCCTGGAAGACACCCCGGCTCCGGCGCGGCCAGCGTACTGCCGGAGCACGAGCTTCGGCAGCCTGGTGGCCGACCAGTGGAGCGAGTCGCTCCCGTTCCGCCCCAACGACGCCGAGGACATGGTCGTCTACGGCGCCCTCCGCGACGCCTTCTCCTGCGGCTGGCTCCCCGACGGCTCGTTCGCCGCCGTCAAGCCCGAGCCCCTGCTTTCCCCTGACTCCTACGACGGTGCTTGCCTCGGCAGCTTCCTCGCGTCGCCCGGGCCGGAGACGCCTGGTGGCGAGGCGGCGTCGACGGCGCCGGGGTTCGAGGTGGCAGCCTCGGCCTCGAGGGGAAAGCACTTTAGAGGAGTGAGGCAGCGGCCGTGGGGCAAGTTCGCGGCGGAGATCCGGGACCCGGCCAAGAACGGCGCGCGCGTGTGGCTGGGCACGTTCGACAGCGCCGAGGACGCCGCCGTGGCCTACGACCGCGCCGCCTACCGCATGCGCGGGTCCCGCGCGCTCCTCAACTTCCCGCTCCGCATCGGCTCCGAGATCGCGGCGGCGGCGGCCGCCGCCGCAGCCGTGGGCGACAAGCGTCCGTGTCCCCAGCCAACGAGCTCGGACTCCACTTCTCCCTCCTCAAGCACCTCCGGGCCGTCGAAGCGGAGGAAGAGAGGCGAAGCCGCGGCGGCGTCCATGGCCATGGCCCTGGTGCCGCCGCCGGCGGCACCGGTGCAGGCTCCGGTCCAGCTGACCCTCCCAGCGCAGCCGTGGTTCGTCGCCGGTCCCGTCCAGCAGCTAGTGAGCTAAAGCGGCGAAGCGATCAGTAGTGACCAGTCGTTTGACGGATGTGCTGACCACGCCGAGGAACAGAGAGCATCAAGAAGGGGTAATGCATCGCCCAAGGAAACGTGATCCGTCAGGTTGATGCGATTAGCTACACCATTGTAATCACGATGTACTGGTATGTTCCTGTGTGGTTCGGGTGAGTGTGAAATTTGTCGCCAGAGTTACTGGCGCCGGCACATTAGCAAGTGGTTCAGTGGAATCTGGAAGCTTTTGTTTGTGAGAGGTGCCGAGGGTGCAATGCAAAAAAGCTTGCACAGACGTTTGTACTAGTACAATGGAGAATGTTCTTTGTTCAACTGTTTCTTGGTGTTTTTTTTTTTTTTTTGAACGGGTTTCTTGGTGTTTGAACTGGAGTATCGACGATTCCTTTCAAATTGGCCGGCTCCCGGTCTAACTAAAAGATACTATGATAAAATGGGCGTGCATCGCTGCTATTTTAGCCAACGATGCACATCTGAAATACGTACTCCTAGATGAAATGTCTACGCTGTGACCAGGATCACATGTTTGACTTCAAAAAAAATGCTGGGACGACAGGTGATGCACGGCACGATTAGCCTGAATGTAAGATTTGTCAACAGAGAGAGACCTGAACCTGAATTCAAAGCCAAAACCAAACGGACCACTGCTACTAGATCAAACAAAGATTAAAAAACTGCGGCAGGGGGGCGAGGCTAGCACGCAGTCGCGGATTAATTAAACTAATCTCCCGTTGCTCACTTTGAGGTGAGCCGTCGAGGCGTTCGAGTGGTGCGGCGGTGATGGGTTGGTGCAGCAGCAACTTGTCTTTCAGGCACAAAGGAGTCAAAATATTCTTTTGATCACGCATTGAGCCCCTGGATGTAATGTAAACAATTAACCTCGTGCTTATCCATGATGACGAAAGAGGCGCCGTTGTTTGGACGAAGGATTCATTAGGTTTGATGCTGGTCCAAGTCCAAATCAGCTGTCAGGCACTTCTTTGTCAGCAGCTGGAAACTCGCGGCACAGATGCCACCACTCACAGCCCGCTTCACGTTTCTTTGTCCGCTGACAACATGCATACGAATCACATGGAAACCAATACGAATTCGCCCTCATTCCCACCCTAGCTACGGTTGATGTGCTGCTACGGTTCTTCTATCCACTGCCCATCGTCCTCAGCGTTAACGTCGGCCCCAGCCTGTCATACGCTGACTCTCTCCAGGCGATGGCGACCTGTGTCGTGTATGAACCCGAGACAAAAGGCGACCGGTCCAGATGATGCGCACGTACGGGCAACAAAGCTGAGACCGTCTAGAACAGAAAGCTAGGGGCCGGTTTGTTAGCTGGTCGATCGTTCCGACTCAGCAAAGTGGACGATCCTGTCATAATGTGTGGACTCGTGCCACTGCCATATGCGTGGCGTGAAGGGTCGGGCGACTTCGACCGTTTTCGCCCATGTTTCCGTCACCTTTGCTTTGCCTTCGGATCAGATCGGATCGGATAATAACCTAGAGAACATCCGAATCAGCCCCATACAAACCTGTCTACCGCACGGCCACTGGCTGACTCAGCTACGGGAAGTAAATGGCAGGCAGCTCCCTCGATCTGTGCAAAGTGCAAGCGTCATGGCGGTTGGCCTAGGCCGGTAGCAATAGAATACTCCTGCTTGAAGCAGAATGTGAGATGAGAGGATCCAGTGATTGTGGCCCATAGCCAGTGGGGAATTTGCTACTTTTTCGGGGCGGAATGGGCTTTCGACTGAGACCCAAAGGATTAGAAAAGTTGTAGGATGTAGGCACATGGTCATAAAGGTCATTACACTGTTACCCGGACTAAATAAGCGTATTATCTCTCAAGAAAAATATGTACCCCCAACTTATTTTCTTGCAAAAATTCTACCTATTTATTAATAATCATCTATACTACTAAAATAATTCTCGTACATTCGTTGGCTGATTTTTTCCGTCTGTCTGATTTATTGACGGTTTTAGCCTTGGTAGTTCGAAACTATTACGTGCCTTGCCACCGCCAAGTCACAATATTCCTTCCTCTCTGCTCGACCCCCTCCGGCCACGATACCACCGTGTCATTGACCCCTAGCACCCATCGATCCATGGCAGAACGAGCCGACGTCGACAGCCTCCCATCGCGGTCCTTGATACCACTGCACGCTACTGCCTCGGTCGCCCTCCCCACCCCGCTCCATCGCTTCTCGGCACTCCTCCCCATCCCGCCTCGCCGCGTGCAAATTAGGGACTCCCAATCTGGCTGCAGCGCGGGCTCGTGCTGGTGATCGTGCTGGCCGGAGTGACGGCCTCCTCGCTAACCCCCACTAGTAGAAAACGGACCTTTGGTCCAGGGGTATTAATCCCGGTTTTGCTACAAACCAGGACTAATGCCCCGATCACAACGGCTAGAACTGGCCACAGGGGACAGCGGACACTAGTCCCGGTTCAAACGGATCCTTTAGTCCCGATTCGTGTAACAAACCGGGACTAAAAGGTTCCAGGCGGGCTGGGGCCGACGCCAGACCCTTTAGTCCCGGTTTATTACACGAACCGGGACTAAAGATGGATCCTTTAGTCCTAGTTCTGGAAATAAATCGGGACTAATAGCCCGGCTATATCTTCTTCCCCTGCCCGAGCCACTATTTCAAGTTGGTGGCTCCTCTCTCTTTCTTCCTTCAAACTCGAGTTCATGCCCAATTTTTTCTCAAGATTTGTCAAGATTTTGCGGCGCCCCATCTATCCAAAGGTTCTAAAAGGTGAGCAACTTCATCCTTTCCACTCTCATTGCTATATTAGCTCATTTCATGCTCTACAAGTAGATGGATTTGTAGATTTAGTTTGGTAGTAATTTTTGCAATAATAACATGAGATCAATGTTTGGATTCAATCTATCTTATATTAATGTAATGAACTCCAAGGTAAATATCATTTTCAATATGTGGATTCTATTTATATCTTGTTCTGGCACATAGTCTCAAAATTCATTTGATTCATAGAAGCACACACATGCATGAGTTTATCATTCTAACTAGCTGGGAAAACTGCCCTTCTTCATGTTCTACATGCCTTCAGCAAACTAAGAAAATTGTAACAAAAATAGGGTTAATTCACAAAAGCTTGATAAGAAGACATCATAGTACATCTTCGAGAAGCTCCTCTATGGCGAGCTCCTCGAAGGTGTCCGAGGACAGGATCCTAAGACATCTTCGAGAAGCTCCGCCGTAGTGGTGTCCCTCTCGCACCATCTTGGAGTTAATAACTTCTCTAGCTATAGATTAATACGCCGGGTAGCTAACAAATTTCACATATTAGGGAGTGCATCTATGGAGAGCTCCTCGAATATGTCTGAGGACGGGATCCTAAGACATCTTCGAGAAGCTCCGCCGTAGTGGTGTCCCTGCTCTCGCAAACCATCTTGCAGTTCTTCACAAGAATGCATACATATTTATAGATTAAGCGGTACAAGATAGTGTCGACACTCACGACATAATGTCGACACTCACCCCTGTCATAGTGCGGCCACCCACCCAAATAGTGTCGGCACTCACTGGCTTAATTAGTGTTGTCCACTCACAACATAGTGTCGACACTCGCCCATGATGTAGTGTTGTCGCCACATCCACATTTAGTCCCGGTTGGTGCCTCCAACCAGGACTAAAGGTTCATCATATCTTTAGTCTCGGTTGTGTGATTTAATTTTGTTTTTAGACCAGTACTAATTTTAGCATCATGATTCCGTTTGATGTACTTAATTATATAATGCAGATGAGCTAGTAAGGGATGTACGCTGACCGACTCTTTGGCGAGTTCAGTAAAGGTGTGCATTCTTTTCTCCTTGTGGCCGAGGCAAACAAGGGGAATGGTTTTATGTCTTGTCCATGTGGTGTCTGTCAGAATCATAAGGAATACTCTTCCTCAAGAGTCCTTCACGGCCACCTCTTTTGGTCCGGTTTCATGACAGGCTATAACTATTGGACCAAGCACGGAGAAAGAGGGGTTATGATGGAAGCCGGCGATGAAGAAGAGAATGATAATGACAACTACCAATCTATGTTCGCTGAATACGATGGTACTATAATGGAAAACAATGATGAATAAGAAGCTGAAGGACGGGCATCATATGAGCCCTATGATGATCTTGGTCAGGCCATTGCTGATGCAAAGGGAGAATGCGAAAGTGAAAGGGAGAGGTTGAAGTTCGCGCAGATGTTAGAGGACCACAACAAATTGTTGTACCCAAATTGCGAAGATGGCCACAAAAAGCTGGGAAGCACACTGGAATTACTGGAATGGAAGCCAGAGACCAGTGTGACTAACAAGGTATTTGAAAAGTTGCTGAAAATAATGAAGAAGCTGCTTCCAAAGGATAATGAATTTCCCACTAGTACATACGAAGCAAAGAAGGTTGTCTTCCCTCTAGGATTAGAGGTGCAGAAGATACATGCATGCATTAATGACTGCATCCTCTACCGCGGTGAGGAGTACAAGAATTTGGATGTATGTCCTGTATGCATTGCATTGCGGTATAAGATCAGACGAGATGACCCTGGTGATGTTGAGAGAGAGCGTCCCAGTAAGAGGATTCCTACCAAGGTCATGTGGTATGCTCCTATAATACCATGGTTGAAACGTCTGTTCAGAAACAAAGAGCATGCCAAGTTGTTGCGATGGCACATGGAAGACCGTAAGAAATACAAGATGTTGAGACACCCAGCTGATGGGTCGCAGTAGAGAAAAATCGAGAGAGAGTTCCCAGACTTTGTAGGTGACGTGAGGAACTTATGGTTTGTTCTAAGTATAGATGGCATGAATCCTTTTGGGGAGTAGAGCTGCAGTCATAGCACCTGGCCTGTGACTCTATGTATCTATAACCTTGCTCCTTGTTTGTGCATGAAGCGGAAGTTCATTATGATGCCAGTGCTCATCCAAGGCCCGAAGCAACCCGGTAACGACATTGATGTGTACCTAAGGCCATTAGTCGAAGAACTCCTACTGTTGTGGCACAGACAAGGTGTACATGTGTGGGATGAGCATAAATAGGAGGAATTTGACCTACAAGCATTGTTGTTCATAACAATCAATGATTGGCCTACTCTTAGTAATATTCCAGGATAGACACAAGGGATACAATGCATGCACGCACTATTTAGGTGAGACTGAAAGTATATATTTGGATAAATGTAAGAATAATGTGTACCCGAGGAATCGTTATTTTCTTCCGCCCACGCACTCCCTAAGAAAGAAAGGTAAGCATTTCAATAGTGAGGCAGATCACCAGAGTAAGCCTATCCGTCGTACTGGTGATGATGTATTTGATATGGTGAAGGATTTAAAAGTAATCTTTGGAAAGGGTCCTGGTAGACAATATGTTCCAAAGGACGATGGCGGACACGCACTCATGTGGAAGAAGAAATCTATATTTTGGGATCTACCCTATTAGAAAGTCCTAGAGGTCCGCTCTGCAATTGCCATGATGCACCTGACGAAGAATCTTTGCGTGATGCTGCTAGGCTTCTTGTGCGTGTATGGGAAGAATAAAGATATACCGGAAGCATAGCAAGACCAACAATGTATGAAAGACCGAGACGACAAGCATCCAGAGTTGTTTCAAGGTACTGCTAGCTACGCTCTTACCAAAGAAGAGAAGGAAATCTTTTTTGAAGTCTTTTATAGTATCAAGGCCCCGTCTAGCTTCTCATCAAATACGAAGGGAATAATAAATATGGCAAAGAAAAAAATTCAAAACCTAAAGTCTCATGACTTCCACGTGCTTATGACCCAATTGCTTACGGTTGCATTGAGGGGGCTTCTGCCGGAAAATGTCCGAGTACCCATTGTGAAGCTATGTGCGTTCCTCAATGCAATTTCTCAGAAGGTAATCAATCTAGATAGTCTACCAAGGTTACAGAAAGATGTGGTCCAATGTCTTGTCAGTTTCGAGATGGTGTTCCCACCATCCTTCTTCAATATTATAACGCACCTCCTAGTTCACCTAGTAGAAGATATTAACATTCTCGGTCCTATATTTCTACACAATATGTTCCCCTTTGAGAGGTTCATGGGAGTCTTAAAGAAATATGTTCATAACCATGCTAGGCCAGAAGGAAGCATCTCCAAATGATATGGAACAGAGGAGGTCATTGAGTTTTGTGTTGACTTTATTCCTGACCTTGAGCCCATCGGTGTTCCTGAATCACGACATGAGGGTAGACTGAGTGGAAAAGGCACGCTAGGAAAGAAAGCAAGGATATGTATGGACGGGCATTCTCTCACTAAAGCACACTACACAGTTCTGCAAAGTTCCACCTTGGTGGCTCCGTATATCAAGGAACACAAGAATATTGTATGCTCCAATAACCCGGGGAAGCTTGACTGTTGGATTAGCGATGAACACATGAAGACTTTTAGTGGTTGTTTGCAGGCACATCTCATGAATGACATCACTATTGGAGGTTAGATGTACTTGTTGGCCAGGTCACCATCTTTGACTATATTGACTTTCCAAGGGTAGGAGATAAATGGGAATACATTTTACACGATCACCCAAGATAAAAAGAGCACCAACCAAAATAGTGGTGTCCGATTTGATGCAACAAGCAAGAATGGGAAAAAGAACACATATTATGGTTACATAGAGGAGATATGGGAACTTGACTATGGACCTTATTTTAAGGTCCCTTGTTTCGGTGAAAATGGGTCAAGCTGACAGTAGGAGGGGTTGAGGTAGACCAGAAATACAGAATGACAACAGTGGATCTCAACAATCTTGCGTATAGAGATGAACCATTCATCCTAGCCAATGATGTGGCTTAGGGTTTTTATGTGAATGACATGTCTACCAGACCGAGAAAAAGGAAAGATAAGCAAAAGAATAAAGCCAAAGCGCCACATAGTTCTTTTAGGGAAAAGAAACATCGTGGGGGTGGAGGATCAGACAAACATGTTAGAAAATTATGATAAGTTTCATGAAATCCTGCCCTTCGCGGTGAAGGATGACCTAAGCATCCCGTTAAGTAAGGAAGATGCTCCATGGTTACAGATTAGAAGAATACCCCAACACTAGAGATGTGTGGATGTTGGTGATGTATAATATTAAACCTTTATTTTTAGTGATTTGCTTATATATATGGATATGAACTGTCTCAATCTCAATAGGTAGTATTACAACTTGCTATGGCCAACACCAAAGACATTGATTAATATTAAAACGTAAAAATTAGTCATAATCATGTCTAGCCCTATAGTACACGGCTTCAGGGTCGTCTTCAGAATCGTCATTATCGTCGCTCATAGCACGCGGCTGGATCCTCAGCCCTTCCCTGGCTTGTGCACAGGGGAATGGGGAGGGTTCACCTGCCACTCCGGCCTCGGATTCACGACGCGTGGGGAAGGGGGCTCCCGGATGACGATGCTGTTACGCCCTCGGCCTTCACCACCGCAACCATTCTTGTGGCTCTGCGGCTGGTGAAAGTGCGAGTATCATAGGCGAGGATGATCTCCCATGGCGATGTAGCACATCACGTCGGTGATAGTCCAGTTCGCCCACAATAGGAGGCGACCGGCTTCGTTGTGGTTCACTAGGGGAGGGCCATCACCCTTGTACTTGGCAAGCTGTCTTACCCGCCGGTTTGTGAAGAAGGCATTCTAGGTGCCGTAGTTGTCGGGATCCCAATTGGGATCCATCCACTGCTCCAGCGTGAGCTCGAGGTAGAAGTGGTTCGTGATGGACGCTTGGCGGGCAGAACCTTGGGGCACAAGAGGTATAGGAGCCCCTCCAGCGCTAATCATCCAGCCGGCGGGCAGTCGGTACCTCGGTAGGCATGGGTAGCTGGAGGTACACAGTGTCTCGGTCTCCTTGAGGTTCAGAAAGTCCTAGTAAGCGGTGTCCATTGTTGTGAGATAGGAAGGTGTGGATGTGTAGATGGCAATGGCGGTCAGCCTAGATATAGAGGGAAATGGCGCGAAAACATGGTGGGAAGCAGGGGGAAATGGCCAGAAAAGCATGGCTTGACGACTCTGAGAATGTGGCACCAAAATTACACACCACTTTCATTTTGGCACCAAAAAAATCCTTTAGCCCCGGTTTGTAATACAAACCGGGTCTAAAGGGTACCCTTTAGCCCCAGTTTGCATTACAAACCAAGACTAAAGGGTATGGCCCTCGTGCGAAAAGCGGCGGCCGAAAATCCCTTTAGCCCAAACCGGGACAAAAGGTTACCCTTTAGTCCCGGTTTGTTATACAAACCGAGGATAAAGGGGGAGTATAAATACCTACCCCTCCATCCTAGGTCTGGACATGAACCGGAGCACCCCATTTCCTCTTCTTCGTGTCGAACCGCCTCCGCCCATGCCGTCGTGCCGCCCATGGAGGATCCCGCCTCCGCCGTCCGACGCGCCGCCCGCCGGCTGTCGCCGTACCCCTGCCATTCGTCGCCGCCCGTGGAGGGACTCTGCCGCGCTGCCCCGCCATCTTAAGGTGAGCTCTGATCCTATCCCGATTTAGTTAATTTATGTTAATTTTCGTTTAATTGGGTTTAGTTTAATTTAGTTTAGTGTTTAGGTTTGGTTTAGTTTAGTTTATTGTTTAGGTTTAGTTTAATTTATTGTTTAGGGGATTTAGGTTTAGTGTTTAGGTTTAGGTTTAGTTTAATTTAGTTTAGTGTTTAGTTTAGTGTTTACGGGATTTAGTTTAGTGTTTAGGTTTAGTTTAGATTAGTGTTTAGGGGATTTAGTTTAGTGTTTAGGTTTAGTTTAGTTTAGTTTAGGTTTAGTTTAGTTTAGTGTTTAGTTTAGTTTAGTGTTTAGGGGATTTAGTTTAGTGTTTAGGTTTAGGTTTAGTTTTGTTTAGGTTTAGTTTAGTTTAATTTAGTGTTTAGGGGATTCAGTTTAGTGTTTAGGTTTAGTTTAGTTTAATTTAGTGTTTAGGGAATTTAGTTTAGTGTTTAGGTTTAGTTTAATTTAATGTTTAGGGGATTTTGTTTAGTGTTTAGGTTTAGGTTTAGTTTAGTTAGCGATCGGGCCAAAGTCCACTTATTGCAACCAAGGATCGGGTTTAGTTTAGTTAGGTTTTAGGGATTTAGTTTAGGGTCGGGGTTTAGGTTAAGGGGGTTTAATTTAGTGTTTATGTTATATGATTGTTTATGTTATTATTTTGTTATGTCGTGTCCTCGTCGTCCACTCGGCAGCAACAACGGAGTACTGGGCTCCGCCGGGTCCGAAGATGTTCGAGCATGGGTTCCGTCGGGCTGGCTGCCGGGACTCGTAGCTTGGTGAGGAATCTAGGTATCATCGTCGGCTTGGAGCTTCATTGGTAGTGGTCGCGTGGTCCAGGAGTGGTGTAGAGGGAGCCGGCCCCCGAGGAGGTGGTACGTCGTCGTGTTAGGGAGGAGGACGAGCACGTCCGCCGATATATGGCAATTTTGGAGATCAGGTTCTCCATTATGTGGTAGGTTCTTCACAGATCTCACCCGAGCTATTCTCTGGTGATGGTTCCTTATCTCTGGGTGTACACCTTCCGCGGCTCAGGACCCGGTAGTCAATGTCTAGTTTGATATGAGCGAGATGTACTTTATCTTATGTTATTGTTGCATTATCTGGATTATTCGAGATGTATTATTATACTTTATCATATATTATTGTTGCACTATCTGGATTATCTGAGATGTATTATTGTTGCATTATGTAGATTATCCGAGATGTATTATATTGTTTTCATTATTAGTACTTAATCTTTCTTCTATATCCGAGTCGTCGCAATTGTAATATTCTTTTACTTAATGCAAAATTGTTTTATCTACTGTATTATTTAAGCTATGGACGGTATAGAAAATGAAGAGGTAGTGCTCAACATGATAGATAAGGGTACTGGAGGTTATAATAAATATGATGGAGCAGACGACGGTGGAGATGATGGCTCCTAGTATCTAAATTTTTCTGGAGGAGACGATGGTGGAGACGATAGTGGAGATGACGGTGAAGACTATGGTGGAGATGATGGTGGAGACCATGGCGAGGTATATAAAGCCTCTGACGATCACTAGTAGATGCATTAAATTGCTTCGTATATATATACTAGCAAATGTTTCTTCTCTTAGACCTCCACATCGGGCTCCACTTCTGAAACTAAACAAGGCCCAACCAAAAAGTTGGCCGCTGATGTCCGTTTCACAATTGACCAGCTGGGTCAACTATTGGAGCCCATAGAGAGTGTAAATGCATTTGTAAATCAATGCGGAGTGATTGTTAGGGACACCATGCCAATCACCACTCAGAAGTGGAATAAGCCAGGAAAGAAAAGGGATCAAGCTGGAGCTAGTTTTGTTGATGACACAGCCAAAGATTGTCTTTGGAATTCTCTGATGACACATTTCACCCTACCAGTCTTGTCGACAGATGAGCTCACACAGAAAATGAGGTTGAAAGTCAAGGAGTGTTACGAACCAGGACTAAATGTCCTCCAGCCCAGCGCACAGCACGGGGCCACATGGTGGACCTATACTCCCGGTTCATAACAGAACCGGGACTAAAGGTCTGACCTCTAGTCCCGATTCCTCAGTCCTGGATTGGCATCCGGGACTAAAGGTCCTTACAAACCAGGACTAGAGGTGTGTTTTCTACTAGTTCCCCTTCCTCGACTCCTATGGCTCGAGCACAACTCGCCCGCCACCTCCACGCTCCTCCGGTGCCTTCCGCCAAGGACCATCGTCGAGACTCGCCTTGACACGCTCCTCCGACCCCACGTGATAACCCCCAAGTGCAGGGGATCACCATAGTACAATTCGATAAGTATTTGAGTGTCGAACCCACGAGGATCTGAAGGTAAACTATCTATTCTCTAAATCCCTATAACCCTCTTATATGGCCTTCTATGAAAAGATAGGATCTAAGTGTGTGTTTTGTTTTGGTACTAGGTAGAAAATAAAGTATGTGTTAGTGAAAACTACAAGTAAACTAGTGCAAGTTAAATTGATCTAATGAAGTGGAGTGGAGTGGTGGAAAGTTTTATCAAGTAGTAAGTTTCTCTAAGGGAGTAAATATTTAGGCAATTGTTATTTCATTCCTTTGTTTGGTTGTTTATTGTTTCTTCCAGGACGGAGCCTTAATTAGGTGCAGCCAAATAAATGTGCATACACAACTCTTATGATGGATCCTAAGACCATATTACTAAGCAAACATAGGAATTATTAAGACATAATTGTCCCACCATAGCTATAAACTCTAGGGTCCGCGATATATGTCCCCCCTAATGTAACTTTATGGATTGAACCACGGTTTTTTGTCCTCCATGGTCCTCCCCACGCTATTACACTACGGTGATCACGTTACATGCATTCCGAACATATGCGTGCATTCATATATTGTACAAGAAGACAATCATAAAATATAAAAACATTGTATGCAACCAATAAACGAACTATTTCACTTTTACCATAACAATTCACTACTCAAACAAAGACATGGAGACACAATAGACCAAGGGAAAATAATATATTGCTTCACACATCATGTTTGCCAAGATATTACAGTAAGGAGATGGAGAGGATCTTGCTGTAGGTGTTGATGATGAACATGCTGGTGGGGGTGGAGCCCTCCGAAGGCAATTCCGGTGGTGTTTCCCCCCTCTGATCTTCTCTGGTGACTCTCTGTTTCTATGTTTTCGATCTCCGCCTCCGTTTGTGTCAAGGATCACCGAAAGGGGTATATATTGTAGGTTTTAGGTCAAGACAAGTCATTTGGTGAAAGAATTGACGGGATTGGAGACTTGAGGGAGGAAAGAGCATACCAGCCGCGGCTGCTGTGCCCGTTCCCTCCCCGGTTTTCTTTTCTCATGGATCTTTGGCCCATTGTTCTTCATTATGATAAATACTGGGTCCGTGAAGTTTCAGGTCAATTGGACGACGTTTGGGTACCTGAAAGTCAAAAACATTGAAATAGGTTTTTTTGCCTCAGCAGGTTAATTCCAAAGCAATATGGGAAGTATGAATTATTTCCAATAATCATTATAAATCATGAATATCACCCATATATGATGCAAATGTGTTGGAATATCAAGTAATAAAGTGCAAAGTTCATGTATGCATTTTACATGCATCAACATCCCCAAGCTTAACCTATACTCGTCCTCGAGTACGAAGATGATAAAACTAACATGGGCTTTGTACTTCAATACTATTTTGGATATCAAAATTGATTACTATTTCTACACAAAGTAAATTATTCATTCTTCTAAGGAATAGCAATATGCAAGATAGATAATGAAATGATATCTCATATACAATGAAGGGATTTTTATTTTCGTGCCCTTGGTTCATTAGTTGTACCCAGTTTTTCCTAGCCGCTTAACTTTTCCCCACATTTGCCCATCTCCTTCTACGAAACTCATTAAAGAGCTTGAACGACAGCTACCGTCAGGTTGACCATTGGCCGACATGTGGGACCGCCTAGTGTGGGACCACGTGGGGCTAGTTAGTCAGGAACGCTTTATGCTGACGTGTGGGGCCACGTCATGTGGGACTCCGTGGGGCCGGTTTGTTGGGAACGTATTATGGGGGACGTGGTGTGGGACCATTGGGGCGCGTTTGGTGGTTACACGCGCCGTGTTGCCTAAACTAGAAGTTTTTTTTATAATTAGCCTTTTTAAGAGCGACCTTTCCCCTATCTCTCGCTAACAGTTGTGTTTTTTTTTGCCCAAAAAGGTAGCGAATCTAGAGCAACTTCTCTCTTTATTCATTGTTTCGTTTGGCCCTCGTTTATTCCCAATCTGGTAGCAAATCTAGAGCAGCAATCTAACCAACACCATAAATACATTCAGAAAAAATAGCAGATGTAGATAAAGAAGCTAATATAGGATATATAGCAGATGTAGATAAAGCAGCTAATATAGGATATATATAGTATGGTACTTAACGAGGTTCGACAATTAGTTGCTCACAAAGCAAAGAATTCAACAAGTTCAACACGTATACATGAAGAAGCTGCTTTACGCTGCAAAGACAAGATCAGTGGCCCCTCATGGCATCCACCAGGAGAGCCTCCGCCTCCTCCCTTTGGCGCCCCCTCCACTTCTTGTTGCCCAGTCCCTTGACCTTGGGCGCCTTGGGCTTGATCGGGACATGCGACCCTCCTCGATGGCGACCTTATGGACGTTGCTAAGGTGAAGACCGAGCGCCTGGTGCCTGGCTCTAAAGCCGTGGATGTTCACGGACTAACCGCATGTCCTCACGTCCTCGGCATGCTTCACGAGGGAGTTGAAGTCAGTGGCATGGAGCCTCCTAGTAGTGCAGAAGGGGCACTTGTAGACATCGTAGGCAAATAAGTTGTCGTACTGGCCAGACTTCAGCCTCCTCAACACATGATGAGTCTTGGTGTCCTTGGACTCGTCATCGCTGCAGACGTCGCTGCTATCCTCCTGCCGGAAAAAACGTTGAGTGCAATAAGGATATGATTGAGATACCTTAATTATCGGGATTGATTATTTTCATAAGTTAACCGATTGAGATCCCTTGATTATTTCCAATCCCCAAATCTCAAACCAAATCGAATACTGATCTCAACTATAGATCGGCGCTAGTACTAACTAGGGAAACCCTTAACTACAACTCGGAGGACAAATAAAAGAGGATTGAAATACGAACAGGGGGATTCATAGAAATACGAGATCTAACATAAGAGGATTAGCTACTATAAAAATACCTAGCATCCAACGACTAAAAATACAAATAGCTGAACCCTAATAACATACGATCTAGCATTCAATGATGGGAATGGGGAAGAACAAGGGAAGGGGATAAAACCCTAGTTACCTCCAACCATGGGCCGGCGATGCTGGTGCCATAGGGGGTTCTCCAGCCTGATGTAATCCTCCTCCTCATAGGGGTCCTAGCCGAGCGGGATCTGCCCGAGACCGGTGGGGGCCTCCTCGCCGGCGACTATGGCAGAAGCGGGGACGGGGGTCTGGACAAGGACGGTGGCTACCTTTGATGCCTCGATGAGAGCCTGTACGGGGACGGGGGCCTCCTCGTAGGTGGCCTTGGAGGCGACGATGGCCACTGCGCCGTTCTTCTCCATCGCTGGCGTCGTTGGGGTTTTCTTGGGGGTTTGTAGAAGGCGATGGGACAGTGGAGACGATTGCGTGAGTGAGCGAGTGAGTGATGAGTGAGAGTGAGGAGGCCTCTATAAAGGAGAAGGGAAGGGGTGTTTCATTGCACCACTGTGCACCGCGTACGCTACTGCACCGTGCACAGCCACATGTGTCTGCTACCGCCCCGTGCACCACGACACGCGTGAGAATATCATTTTGCGGCCCGAAAGTTGGGTCGCCCAGGCAACACGGTACCCAAGTTGATTTTTATCACCGCGATTCGAAAAGTTGGGGCGCCAATTGCTGAGAGGGGTCTTTCGAGTGAATGATGGCCAAACCCAATATTTTCAAATCGCGCCCGTTAAGTCAGGATATTCCGTTACACTAGTTCCTGTTGTGCCCCTTCATCGCCGGTCACTCTTCTTAGCCACTCTGCACGTGTCGTATGGGAAAATTCATTACTGTACTTTCCTAACTCTCGACACTGAATCTTGCTGCAGCGGCGGTGGTCCCTTTTCTTCCCTTCCTGAACCCTAAATCTGCTGGCGGTGGCGGACCTTTTTCTCCCTCCCCCGACACTGAATCCGATGGCGGCGGCCCAACATGTATTGCAAGGCAAAGGTTGTAGCTACGTCGCTGACTGATTCGGGTCCATCGGGGCCCAAGTCTGGGGCTCAACGCGTAGCAGCGGCGAGGTCTTCAGCCCCGGTTAGTGAGGAGGCCAGCAAGGATTCTGCTCCCAAGGTACCTATGAGCAGCGGGTTGAAGAGAAAAGCAAGGCCAGCGGCAGATTGTTCGGCTCCGGTGGGTGGATGCAGCACCCAGATCTCAAAGAAAAAACCCGAGAGAAGAGCGAGAGGTGAATTTTTCTTATCTGTGCCTTATCTTGCAAGTAGATTAGTTACGGCATAATAGAATCGAATGAACTGAAATGTTCCTCTTTTTAATCAAATTAGGCACAACTTTGATACAAGGGGCCTATATGAGTTCACAATTCATGTTCGGCAGTACACTACAAAACTTGATTTTGGTTGCGAGAGGGTTGTGTTCGGGCAAGATGTGCATCTGCTTGTGAATTGCAAAGAGGTTGTGTCTGTTTCGCAGCTGGTAGATATGCTTGCTGCTAGAATTCCCCGGGGTTCTATATAGAGGACAAAATTGGTGTGGCGCAACATGAATGATACCTATCAGTAAATTGAGCACTCCCATGAGCTTCAGATGGTTTGGGAGTGTTGTGCAGCTAATCGTAAGGTGAAAGTTGAAGCGATGATTGATGAGATGTATGCAGATGCTGGAGATCTTGCTGCCAGAGCTTCTGCTCCTAGAGAATACGGACCAATAGATGCTGATCTAGATAGGTTCAGTATACGCATAGAGGTGGATTCATACATGGCAAAACTTGATGAGGGAGTTAATAAGCCAGTTTCGTCATGTAATGTGGAGATCAATGTCGATTCCAAAAACATAACTCTTGATGAAATGAGAGAGATGATCGGTAAGGAAATCAGTATTGGCCCTAAGCAGATGGCAAAAATCCGGTGGTGGCATCATAAGAAGCAGCAATTCATAGATGTTTTGGATACTGAAGATCTTATGCAGATTATGCGACGAAAGAAGCAAAACAGGAAGGTGTTCTTCCTTGGTACCATTTCTGATGTTGTTGAACAGGTTATAGTGGATGTAGATGCCTCAGTAGTGGCTGAACAGAATGAGGTGGTCGACGTTGATGAGATCTAATGAGAGATGCTACCCTAGGCTTGTCATATGGACCGCGGGGTTCCCCTGCTTGTATTTGTAATATTGACTGTTGTTGCATTTAGAGCGTGTTTCTATGATTATGTTTGTTGAGAGATTGCGATATAATGTTGTGTGAGCTGTTGAGATTTTCGGACATGTCACTCACTGAAACCATCGTTGTTGTAATAAGACATAAGTACATTGTAGTTGACATGATTATGTTTCTTAAGATGACGTACCGTACTTGTTTCTATTATTATGTTTGTTGGGACATCGTAATGTAATGTTTTGTGAAACCATGACTGGACAAGTGATGCATAAATACATTGTAGTTGGCATGATTATGTTTCTTGAGATGATGTATTGTACTTGTTTCTGTTATTTTATTTGTTGAGAGATTGTAATGTAATGTTTTGTGAAACCATGACAGGACAAGTGATGTGTAAGTACCTTGTAGTTGACATGATTTTGTTTCTTGAGTTGATGTAATATACTTGTTTCTATGATTATGTTTTTTGAGAGATTGTAATGTGATGTTTTGTGAAACCATGTTGTGATTATGTTTGTTGAGCGATTGTAATGTAATGTTTTGTGAAACCATGACTGAAGAAGTGATGCATAAGTACCTTGTAGTTGACATGATTTTGTTTCTTTAGATGATGTAATATACTGGTATGTTTTCGTTAGGCAATGAAATTGGGATGGAGGGAGTGCAGGTTTAATATTTGAAATGAGAATATGTGAAGAGAATCCATATCGTGTGAGACAAGTAATCAGTGGAAAGGGCATGGTATCCATTAAACTATTGTAACATGCCAATTTAGTCACTGTTGCAGCGGTAGAAGGGCTGCTCTCTCTCTCTCTCTCTCTCTGTCGACGCTAATGCTGTCGCCTGCGACGACGCATTCGCCATGCTGTCCTTATATGGTGAGGACGACCAGTCGAGCAGCGACAGCCTTCTCTCCGACATCGAGTATTCCTTCCATGATGTGAGTTCCTTTGTTATCTTGGGCTGGGGTTAGGCAATGGCAAATCTCTCGATCTGAGCTCCATATGTGCATGCAATCGTGTTCGATTTCAGCTTTGCATTTACCTATAGGTACCACGGACGATCTACGACTCCGAATAGGAGGGCCTAGATCTCGATGGAGAAGTGCCATGTGACCATGGGCTAAAACTGAGGAGATATGTTGCATTCGAAGACAGTAACACTAGGATAAGTTTTTGGGTTGTATAAATCAGGTTTGTTTACATTATGTGCAACTGTGACATGAAGTAAAATGTATCGTGCATGTTCATAACACTATAGTGTGTGTGTTTTTAGGTTGGCCTGCTGTGTAAAGCAGTAGAGTGGGTGGATCTTGAGTGGCCAGATGCACTTAAGAAATGTTTGGCACAGTTATGGGAGATGTATGAGTTGGAAAGGTCGGGGAGATTTACTGATGTAAATGATGCAGCTGAAAGAAATTACAAGCTGTCGGTACAAAATAAGGAGCTAGAACAAGAAATCAAGAATTTGTAGTCAGAGCTAACTGGCGGAATCGATGGGAGCTTGGTTGTTGGAACTACAAAGAAGCTTTAGGATAGTCACATGTTGCTGATTCATAATGCAGAAAAGGAGAGGGATCAGCTCAGGGAAGACAAGAATAAGCTAGATTACTGCATTGCGGATCTGTTGAAGGAACTGAAGAAGGCACGCGAGGGTGAACAAGGACAGACTATAGAGGATAAAGGAAATTCGAGATGAATAATTTATGTTGTGCCAATGCCTGAAACTAGTTAATTCTAAGACTTGTAGTTGCGCTTTCCAAACTAAGCCAAACTCAATCCTCGAGGAAACTAATTTCAGAAGAACACACATATCATGCATAGAGTTAAGTTCACGCTTACAAAATCACCACTGCAGAGGATAAACCAGGCAGTTCAGTACTAAATAGACATATGTTGTGTTCAAGCGAGCCTGGCCCGGAGCTGCATGTTTTCCTCCCTAAGATTGGCCATCTCCTTCAAGATTATGTCGCTTCAAATTGTCAGAGGTTCCAGCGCTCCGTCACGGATTGGAGAATTTTGTCCGTAGCCATACGATTTACCTTCAACATCCCTTTCATGATATCCGTCTGCTTCCTAGACGAGGTGCGACCTTCACTGTGTAGCTTCGCCCAGCCGGCATTTAACTCCTTCAGTTTTTGGCACTTGTCAGAAAGGACCGCGAGTTCAGCGCGCAGTTGGTCAAAGGCCAGTTTTTGGGAATTCCGCTTCTCCCTTTGGATTGCTATCTTGTCATTTAGCTAGTTTGCCAGGTCCTAGTCGATCTTTTGCCTCTTTCCCTGCAATAAAAATACATAGTATGGTTTGTTCAGTTCACCAGGACAAGCTGGTTAGCTCATAATTAACTGAATCGACTAGTGGCACTGTCATAATTTCAAGGAAGAAGCAATCTAGGACTAATCAACATTTTATGAATCGACTAGTGGCACTATCATAACTTCAATTTCAAAGACAAATAAGATTTATCTGCAGTTTAGTGTGCTGTGGGTTTTTCCCAATATCACCAAATAGTAGTGGGAGAGTGGCAAACTCATAATGCAGAAACCCATGTCCAGATACATAATGGAAAGAGAACGTGGTGTCCATTCATGAACATGAACACCAACACATGTCCAAATAGATAAGGAGTTGCCCTAGGATTCTTATTGCACCCTATAATGGGAAGCAGACTCGGGCATTGTTCCCTGAACCCTAAACATTACAAAAGGATTGGAGGACGAACTGATATTCGTGTTCCCGCTAATGGGAATCAGACTTGGGCATAGCTCCGATATGCCTCCAGACATGCCCTTAGCTCCTCGTTCTCTTTCCGAACACCCTCGAATACGGTGATCCCTCTGCTCATGTCCGCCTTCATCTCCTTGACTGCATCCAGGCAACGGTTCCTGTCATGGTAGGCTCGGATGGTAGCCTTGGTGTCCTCAACGCATCCTCTGAGTGCCTCGCTGACTTCGTCCTGTAGGAGAATGCACCTTTCCACGAGATTCTTCTTCTCCTCCGTGAGCTCGTTGATTATCTTGATGGCCTATTCTTGCATGTTCAAGTTACGGTCGAGCAATTTCTGCAGCCTAACGACGTCACGTGCAAAATCTAGCGAGATCTCCTTCAACACAGATAATTGCTTGCGTAGGCTCTCATTAGCTTGGGTGAGGGAGCGTGCAAGCTCATGTTGGTTGACAATCTTGGAACTGATTACGGCCACCTTGTCACGGTACTCGGCCTTCGATCGCTGCATCGTTCATGTTAATTGAAATAGGAATTCTACAATTACACTCCAGGTCCTAGGTGAATACTAATACGGATCAAAAAAAATCCCCGTTGAATCTATTGGCCACAGTGTTAAAAAATGGACCTAGAGATCTATTCATGACCATGATAAACTAATCCTAATCACAAAAAATCCATGGTGAATCTATGAACAACGGTATTAAGGAAAGACCAAGAGATCTAGTCATATTCATGAAAACTAATACAACTCGCAAAAGAAGAAGAAAAACCAATGCGGGGCGGACAAGATCTAAGAAATCCACATCACAACTCGGAGAAATAACAGCGTGGATATTTGCTACCTCGCTGAGACATGGAACGGGGCCGAACAGGTCCTTCAACGCCTCCGTCGTGGTGGATTCGGGCTCCACGGCCGGCCTGTAATACGTAGAAGAGGAAGATCCAGAAGAAGAAGAAGAAAAACAAGAAGAAGCTGATTAAGATCATGATGGAGAGGGAGATGGAGAAGAAGTAGAACAAGAAGACCGTACCGGGAGGAGCCCTCGCCTGCTAGAACATTCGGATCCATTGTCGGGGGAGATTGGGCCTCGATGAGAGGGTGGGCTTGAGCGGCTGGTAGAGCAAGAAGTGCCTCACGGCGATTTCTCTCCCTTTTCTCCGCGAGGATCGTCGACCGGCCTCTCCCCCTCCTCAGTGGAGCCATGGCTTGCAGGGTGAGGGTGGCGGCGGCAGGAGGAAGAAGATAGTGATTAGTGTGAGAGAAGAGTCAAAGAGTACAGGCCATGGTCCAGTAGTACTAGTACTATTATACAAGACCACCGTGTACGGTTTACCTTCTCAAAGAAGCTAGGAAGGCAGGGGTAGGGAATCGATGGGACTTGTCTTTATTGTGATGGACACTTCAATGGTCTTCGGCGCCGCCCAAAATCCAGTATATAATAAGGGGAGTGTGAGCCGGGTGGTCATCACGGGAATCAGCGCACACATCCCGTGTGCGTGTGTCACGTGTTGATGGGGCAATGACGCGTACAACTGTTGGACGATCACGTCGGCACGTTGAACTCCATCGAACTCCACGTGATAGGCACACAAAGGATATTTACGAGTCTAGAATATGCTGTGCACTTTTGTTGTGATCAAATTATGTTCAGTACGCGAGATATTACTTCAAATGCATGCGTGGACACGACGCATGAAACCGCTGCTCGTCCTTGATCAGATCGGCACCCCACTCTGTGTACCCGCCATCGACCATTCAGAGCAACTACCTCGAGCACGATGCCCCCTCGCCGTCGCAATGGCAGGTCCAAGCCGTCCACTGACCGCCCTGCGTCCCCGGATCTTCGCCGCATCGTTCGCGCTCGAGAGTCGCCTGCTGAGGCAGCACGTCATGTCCGACCACTCCAGGATCCATCGACATTGGCACTCGAGGACACCGCGGTGTCGAAGCTCGTACCGGCCACGCAGGAGGAGCGTGGGGTACCTGCAGCGTCGGACGAGCACAAAGCAGCAGCCAGGACAGGGGCGCGTGTTGCACCGGCGAGTACGGACAAGAAGAGGAACGAGAACAAGACCATGAAGAAGAGAGGAGATAGCTATTTGGACGAGTACGACTCGGCCAACAAGGAGGCGTTCATCGATCAGTTGGAGGCAGAAGCGGAGGAGAGTGACGTGGACCCGTGGGACTACGAAGAGGAGGAGGAGGAGGACTCCGACGAGGAGATAGCGTGCTTATTCGAGGAAGGGGGCAGTGTCGAGTCATCAGAGGAGGACACCGACAGCGGTGATGGCAGGGACCATGGCATTGACGAAGACGAGGACGAACCGGAAGACGAAGACGATGGCTTCTTTGAAATATGATCATTTATTTTATTTATTTTAGTTAGATAGATGGATTTTCACTTGTTTATGGAGGTAAAGTATCGGTGGCACGGATAGAGCGGTGGCACGGATTGACCATGCATAAAAAAAGTGGAGAAGGGAGGGGTTATCCTGCCTGTTGGATCACATAGGATCAACGGTTGGTGGAGACGATCCGCATAACATCTATGTCAGCCAATCAAGGCATAGCACCTAGAGTGAGCACATGTTTGGGATCTCCACACGTTTGGGCTTTTGTGAGATTTGTGACCGAGAGAGAGGGAAAATCTCTTTTCAATTACCACATATGGATCCACCAGTGTCATTGAAATGTGTGTTCTCTTTAGAGACCACACATGGATCCACCAGTGTCTTTGCATGTGTGTTCTTTGTACTAACAACAACTGGAGTCATTGCACGTGTGTTATTTTCACATACCACATATGGATCCACCAGTGTCATTGCATGTGTGTTTTTTTTCACAATCCACCTATGGATCCACCAGTGTCATTGCATGTTTGCTCTTTTTACTAACAACAACCAGAGTCATTGCATGTGTGTTCTCTTCAAAGACCACACATGGATCCACCAGTGTCATTTCATGTGTGTTCTTTTCACAATCCACCTATGGATCCACCCGTGTCATTGCATGTGTGCTCTTTTTACTAACAACAACTGGAGTCATTGCATGTGTGTTATTTTCACATACCACATATGGATCCACCAGTTTCAATGCATGTGTGCTCTTTTCACAATCCACCTATGGATCCACCAGTGTCATTGCATGTGTGTTCTTTTCACATACCACATATGGATCCACTAGTGTCATTGAAATGTGTGTTTTCTTCAGAGACCACACATGGATCCACCAGTGTCATTGCATGTGTGTTCTTTTTACTAACAACAACTGGAGTATTTTCATGTGTGTTCTTTTCACATACCACATATGGATCCACCAGTGTCAATGAAATGTGTGTTCTCTTCAGAGACCACACATGGATCCACCAGTGTCATTGCATGTGTGTTCAATTTACTAACAACAACTGGAGTCATTGCATGTGTGTTCTTTTCACATACCACATATGGATACACCAGTGTCATTGCAATATCTGTTCTCTCCAGACACCACACATGGATCCACCAGTGTCATTGCATGTGTGTTCTTTTTACTAACAACAACCAGAGTCATTGCATGTGTATTCTTTTTACTAACAACAACCAGAGTCATTGCATGTGTTTTTTTTCACATACCGCATATGGATCCACCAGTGTCATTGCATGTGTGTTCTTTTTACTAACATCAACTTGAGTCATTTCATGTGTGTTCTTTTCACATACCACATATGGATCCACCAGTGTCATTGAAATGTGTGTTCTCTTCAGAGACCACACATGGATCCACCAGTGTCATTGCATGTGTGTTATTTTTACTAACAACAACTGGAGTCATTGCATGTGTGTTCTTTTCACATACCACATATGGATCCACCAGTGTCATTGCATGTGTGCTCTTTTCACAATCCACCTATGGATCCACCAGTGTCATTGCATGTGTGTTCTTTTCACATACCACATATGGAACCACCAGTGTCATTGAAATGTGTGTTCTCTTCAGAGACCACACATGGATCCACCAGTGTCATTGCATCTGTGTTCTTTTTACTAACAACAACTGGAGTCATTGCATGTGTGTTCTTTTCGCATACCACATATGGATCCACCAGTGTCATTGCATGTGTGCTCTTTTCACAATCCACCTATGGATCCACCAGTGTCATTGCATGTGTGTTCTTTTTACTCACAACAACCAGAGTCATTGCATGTGTGTTCGCTTCAGAGACCACACATGGATCCACCTGTGTCATTGCATGTGTGTTCTTTTTACTAACAACAACCAAAGTCATTGCATGTGTGTTATTTTCACATACCACATATGGATCCACCAGTGTCATTGCACGTGTGTTCTTTTTACTAAAAACGAGTGGAGTCATTTCATGTGTGTTCTTTTCACATACCACATATGGATCCACTAGTGTCATTGAAATGTGTGTTCTCTTCATTGGCCACACATGGATCCACCAGTGTCATTGCATGTGTGTTCTTTTTACTAATAACAACCAGAGTCATTGCATGTGTGTTCTTTTCACATACCACCCATGGATCCACCAGAGTCATTGCATGTGTGTTCTTTTCGCATACCATATATGGATCCACCAGTGTCATTGCATGTGTGCTCTTTTCACAATCCACCTATGGATCCACCAGTGTCATTGCATGTGTGTTCTTTTTACTCACAACAACGAGAGTCATTGCATGTGTGTTCTCTTCACATACCACATATGGATCCACCAGTGTCATTGCATGTGTTCTCTTTTCACAATCCACCTACAGATCCACCAGTGTCATTGCATGTGTGTTCTTTTTACTAACAACAACTAGAGTCATTGCATGTGTGTTCTTTTCACATACCACATATGGATCCACCAGTGTCATTCCATGTGTGTTCTTTTCAAAATCCACCTATGGATCCACCAGTGTCAATGCATGTGTGCTCTTTTTACTAACAACAACCAGAGTCATTGCATGTGTGTTCTCTTCAGAGACCACATATGGATCCACCTGTGTCATTGCGTGTGTGTTCTTTGTACTAACAAGAACCAGAGTCATGGAAATGTGTGTTCTCGTTAGAGATCACACATGGATCCACCATTGTCATTGCATGTGTGTTCTTTTTACTAACACTACTAGGAAACAACTCTTCTGTGGCGCACCTTTTTTGAACATCTGTGGCGCATTTGTTAGTCGCCACTGATACCTCGCCACTGATAACTAACTTCAGTGGCGCATTTCGAAATGCGTCACAGAAGTCTCAAACTTCAGTGGCGCATATGGCCAATATGCGCCACAGAAGTTGTTTTCCAAAATTCAAAAAAAAGGCGAGCCATATCTCAAACTTCTGTGGCGCATATGGCCTATATGCGCCACTGAAGTTTTTTTCAAATTTCAAAAAAAAACCCGGGCCAGATCTAGATCTGGTCGGATCTGGCCGGAGTTGGTGGGCGGTGGGCGGTGGCGGGCAGTGGCTAGGTCTAGGAAGAGGTTGCCGGAGTTGGTGGTGGTGGAGGAGGAGGAGGAGGAGCTCGCCGGAGTTGGTGGTGGAAGAGGAGGAGAAGGAGGAGGTCACCGGAGTTGGTGGTGGTGGTGGAGGAGGAGGAGGTGGTGGTCGCCGGAGTTGGTGGTGGTGGAGGAGGAGGAGGAGGTCGCCGGAGAGTGGAGAAGGAGGAGGGAGGAGAAAGGGAGAAGTGTGGAGGAGAGGAGGGGAGGAGAGGAGGAGAAGTGTGGAGAGGAGAAGTGGGGAGGGGAAAAGAAGTGGGGAGGGGGAGAAAAAGGAAAAAGGGAGGGAGAAAGGGTGCTGGCGGGATTCAAATTTCGAATCCCGCCCAAGACTTCTATGGCGCATATGGGGGAAATGTGCCACAGAAGTTTCTCCCCCTTTTTTATTTTTTTGTAGTAAAAAATCTTCTACCCTAAATAACTTTTACTCTTTTCGAATTTTGGGATTCTGTAAAAATTCAGAACGACTATAAGTGGTTGAATTCGAGTAGGGAATTTTGAGACGATCATTTTGATAGGTTAAAGATTTTTTTTCGACATTGTATGCAAAAGTTAGAGCCGTTTTACCGTGCCATGACCTATTTTTGCAAAATACATCGAAATTCATGTTTTTCAATTTTTTCTAGATCTATACCCTAAAATCTAACTACAACTTAAAGGAATTTTTTTTTTGAAGTTTCTATCATTTTTGTTTATTTTTTACAAAACTGAAAAGGCGATTCACGGGGTGGGATCTGTTTTCCCCCTACATGCTTGTTCTGTGGCGCATTCACCTATATGCGCCACAGAAACATCACTTTCTGTGGCGCATATGGACGTATGCGCCACAGAAGTTTCTCCTCCTTTTTTTGCTGCTTGGTCCCATCAACCTTCTGTGGCGCATATGTCTATATGCGCCATTGAAGACATTTCGATGGCGCTACGAAAATATGCGCCACAGAAATATGGACTTCTCTGGCGCATATTGGTTTCGTGTGCCACTGAAGTGCCAAACTTCTGTGGCGCATTGTTTCTAGTGCGCCACTGATATATATCTGTGGCGCATATTTTTATATATGCGCCACTGAATATCTTGTCTATCTATAAGCTGTTTCCTAGTAGTGTAACAACAACTAGAGTCATTGCATGTGTGTTCTTTTCACATACCACATATGGATCCACCAGTGTCATTGCATGTGTGTTATTTTCACAATCCACCTATGGATCCACCAGTGTCATTGCATGTGTGATCTTTTTACTAACAACAACCAGAGTCATTGGATGTGTGTTCTCTTCAGAGACCACACATGGATCCACCAGTGTCATTGCATGTGTGTTCTTGTTACTAACAACAACCAGAGTCATTGCATGTGTGTTCTTTTCACATACCAGATATGGATCCACCAGTGTCATTGCATGTGTGTTCTTTTCACAATGTGTGCTCTTTTTACTAACAACAACCAGAGTCATTACATGTATGTTCTCTTCAGAGACCACACATGGATCCACCTGTGTCATTGCATGTGTGTTCTTTTTACTAACAACAACCAGAGTCATTGAAATGTGTGTTCTCTTTAGAGACCACACATGGATCCACCAGTGTCATTGCATGTGTTTTCTTTTTACTAACAACAACCAGAGTCATTGCATGTGTGTTATTTTCACTTACCACATATGGATCCACCAGTGTCATTGCATGTGTGTTCTTTTTACTAACAACAACTGGAGTTATTTCATGTGTGTTCTTTTCACATACCACAGATGGATCCACTAGTGTCATTGAATTGTGTGTTCTCTTCAGAGACCACACATGGATCCACTAGTGTCATTGCATGTGCGTTCTTGTCGCTAACAACAGCCAGAGTCATTGCATGTGTGTTCTTTTCACATACCACATACGGATCCACCAGTGTCATTGCATGTGTGTTCTTTTCACAATCCACCAGTGTCATTGCATGTGTGCTCTTTTTACTAACAACAACCAGAGTCATTGCATGTGTGTTCTCTTCAGAGACCACACATGGATCCACCTGTGTCATTGCATGTGTGTTCTTTTTAGTAACAACAACCAGAGTCATTGAAATGTGTGTTCTCTTCAGATAGCACACATGGATCCACCAGTGTCATTGCATGTGTGTTCTTTTTACTAACAACAACCAGAGTCATTGCATGTGTGTTCTTTTCACAATCCATCTATGGATCCACCAGTGTCATTACATGTGTGCTCTTTTTACTAACAACAACCAGAGTCATTGCATGTGTGTTCTCTTCACATACCACCTATGGATCCAACAGTGTCATTGCATGTGTGTTCTTTTCACAATCCACCTATGGATCCACCAGTGTCATTGCATGTGTGCTCTTTTTACTAACAGCAACCAGAGTAATTGCATGTGTGTTCTTTTTACTAACAACAACCAGAGTCATTGAAATGTGTGTTCTCTTCAGATACCATACATGGATCCACTAGTGTCATTGCATGTGTGTTATTTTTTCTAACAACAACAAGTGTCATTGAAATGTGTGTTCTCTTCAGAGACCACACATGGATCCACCAGTGTCATTGCATGTGTGTTCTTTTTACTAACAACAACCAGAGTCATTGGATGTGTGTTCTTTTCACATACCACATATGGATCCACCAGTGTCACTGCATGTGTGTTCTTTTTACTAACAACAACTGGAGTCATTTCATGTGTGTTCTTTTCACATACCACATATGGATCCACCAGTGTCATTGAAATGTGTGTTCTCTTTAGAGACCACACATGGATCCACCAGTGTCATTGCATGTGTGTTCTTTTTACTAACAACAATTGGAGTCATTGCATGTGTGTTCTTTTCACATACCAGATATGGATCCACCAGTGTCATTGCATGTGTGTTCTTTTCACAATGCACCTATGGATCCACCACTGTCATTGCACGTGTGCTCTTTTTACTAACAACAAACAGAGTAATTGCATGGGTGTTCTCTTCAGAGACCACACATGGATCCACTAGTGTCATTGCATGTGTGTTCTTTTTACTAACAACAACTAGAGTCATTGAAATGTGTGTTCTCTTTAGAGACCACACATGGATCCACAAGTGTCATTACATGTGTGTTATTTTTTCTAACAACAACTAGTGTCATTGCATGTGTGTTCTTTTTACTAACAACAACTGGAGTCATTGCATGTGTGTTCTTTTCACATACCACATATGGATCCACAAGTGTCATTGCATGTGTTTTTTTCACAATCCACCAGTGTCATTGCATGTGTGCTCTTTTTACCAACAACAACCAGAGTAATTGCATGTGTGTTCTCTTCATTGACCACACATGGATCCACCAGTGTCATTGCATGTGTGTTCTTTTTACTAACAACAACCAGAGTCATTGAAATGTGTGTTCTCTTTAGAGACCACACATGGATCCACCAGTATCATTGTATGTGTGTTCTTTTTTCTAACAACAACAAGTGTTATTAAAATGTGTGTTATCTTCAGAGACCACACATGGATCCACCAGTGCGTTGGACCCGATGGTGATCTATTGTGACAACAATGGAGCCATAGCCAATGCAAAGGAACCAAGGTCTCACAAGAATTCCAAACATATTAAGCGCCGGTTTCACTCCATCCGCGAGCATGTCAAGGATGGAGATATAAAGATTTGTAAAGTGCACACGGACCTAAATGTAGCAGATCCGTTGACTAAAGTTCTCCCTAGGGAAAAACATGATCAACACCAGAACTCCATGGGTGTTAGATTTATCACTATATAAACGAGATTATTGTCACTAGTGCAAGTGGGAGACTGAAGGAAATATGCCCTGAGAGGCAATAATAAAGTTGTTATTATGTATTCCTTGTATATGATAGATGTTGATTTTACATGCTAGAAATGTATTGATTCGGAAACATCAATACATGTGTGTTTAATAAACAAAAAGGGTTCCTAGTCATGCCTCTCTTATAGACTAGCTTGTTGATTAACAGGATGATCAAGGTTTCCTGATCATGGACATTGGATGTTGTTAATAACAAGGTCACACCATTGGTGGAATGATGTGATGAACATTCATCCGAAGTATAGCATTACGATCAAGTCATTATGTTTATATTGCTATAACATCATACAAAGTAATCTTTATCCTTAGACCATGAGATCATGTTAATTGCTAACACCGGAAGAGTATCTTGATAACATCGAACGTCACACTGTAACAGGGTGACTATAAAGATGGGTTCAGTACTACGAAGGTGTTATGTTGAGTCTCATGGATCAAGAATGGAATTTGTCAATCCAGATGACGGATAGATATACTCTGGGCCCTCTCGGTGATATCACATTAGGATAGCTTGCAAGCAAGTGATGTGATCACTAGAATGTTATATCACGGGAACGAGAAAAGAGTGCATGTCGGTAACGAGATCAAACTAGGTATGGAGATACCGATGATTGAATCTCGGACATGTAATATATCGAGAGACAAAGGGTTTTAGTTACAAGCATTAAAGGTTCTCACGATCACAGGAGTCATCGTTGAATGTGTAGGAGTCAGTACGGATCTCCAGGTCCCGCTGCTGATTATTGATCGGAGAAGGGTCTCGATCATGTCTGCATTATTCGCGAACCATAGGGTGGCACACTTAAGAGTTACCGGACACCATTTTGGAGCATATATGTTTAAGACGAAAGAATTGCAAAGCGCAGGAATTGTTTCAATAGAAACCGGAAATTGTTTCAGGTGAAATTGCAGAAGATGGTTCTGCATGTGATATTGAAATATTGCAAGGGCCTATATGTGAATGTTTGTTAATTAAAGTAATTAACAAAATTCTGAATAAATTTAATAAAAAGAGTTTTATTAAATGAGAGAGCATTAAATTTGGAGAAATTTAATGCATTTAAAGTGGAGACTTTAAAAGGGAATGTGAAGAGGCATTTTAATGTGGAGGGGTTACCACCACATGAATGGGGGAGGTGAGGGGTCACCCCCCCATGCGCCGGCCATGGAGAGAGGGGGCATCCCCCTCCTCCTATAAAAGGCCACCCATTCCCTCCTTCATCCTGACACCTCCTTGTGAAGGATCTCTCTCCCCCTCTAGAATTATTTCCCCATGGTCTCGGATTAGCGAGATACATGTTCCCGGTGGCATTTCGTCTGGAAGGAGTTGCTGCTTCCGATGGATCGCTGGAGCGAGGAGGTGGAGGTTGTCCGGTGGCTTGAATGTGTGTGCGAGTGCAGATGCGCTGCTGTGTTGCGGTGCTCGTACTTCCTCACGATCTTGAGATTGGCAAGTGTACGACTACATCAACCACGAGTTCCTAATCGTTAACAAAGCTCGTTGTCTTCGAGGGTAAGTTCTCCATGGATGTATGTCCACCCGTTACTCTGTATCTAGTAGATAGATCTTGGCGTATAGTTCTCATCATAGGAAATTTTTGTTTTCTATGCTGCGGACCCAACACTTTTCACATACCACATATGGATCCACCAATGTCATTGAAATGTGCGTTCTCTTTAGAGACCATACATGGATCCACCAGTGTCATTGCATGTGTGTTATTTTTATTAACAACAACTAGAGTCATTGCATGTGTGTTCTTTTCACATACCACATATGGATCCACCAGTGTCATTGCATGTGTGCTCTTTTCACAATCCACCCATGGATCCACCAGTGTCATTGCATGTGTGTTCTTTTTACTCACAACAACCAGAGTCATTGCATGTGTGTCCTTTTCACATACCACATATGGATCCACCAGTGTCATTGCATGTGTGCTCTTTTCACAATCCACCTATGGATTCACCAGTGTCATTGCATGTGTGTTCTTTTTACTAACAACAACCAGAGTCATTGCATGTGTGTTCTTTTCAGAGACCACACATGGATCCACTAGTGTCATTGCATGTGTTTTCTTTTCACAATCCACATATGGATCCACCAGTGTCATTGCATGTGTGCTCTTTTTACTAACAACAACCAGAGTCATTGCATGTGTGTTCTCTTCAGAGACCACACATTAATCCACCAGTGTCATTGCATGTGTGTTCTTTTTACTAACAACAACCAGAGTCATTGAAATGTGTGTTCTCTTCAGAGATCACACATAGATCCACCAGTGTCATTGAAATGTGTGTCCTTGTTACTAACAATAACCAGAGTCATTGCATGTGTGTTCTTTTCACATACCACATATGGATCCACCAGTGTCATTGCATGTGTGTTCTTTTTACTAACAACAACCAGAGTCATTGCATGTGTGTTCTTTTCACATACCACATATGGATCCACCAGTGTCATTGAAATGTGTGTTCTCTTCAGGGACCACACATGGATCCATCAGTGTCATTGCATGTGTGCTCTTTTTACTAACAACAACAAGAGTCATTGCATGTGTGTTCTTTTCACATACGACCTATGGATCCACCAGTGTCATTGCATGTGTGCTCTTTTTACTAACAACAACTGGAGTCATTTCATGTGTGTTCTTTTCACATACCACATATGGATCCACTAGAGTGATTGAAATGTGTGTTCTCTTCAAAGACCACACATGGATCCACCAGTGTCATTGCATGTGTGTTCTTTTTACTAACAACAACCAGAGTCATTGCATGTGTGTTCTTTTCACATACCACACATGGATCCACCAGAGTCATTGCATGTGTGTTCTTTTCACATACCACATATGGATCCACCAGTGTCACTGCATGTGTGTTCTTTTCACAATCCATCTATGGATCCACCAGTGTCATTGCATGTGTGTTATTTTTACTCACAACAACTAGAGTCATTTCATGTGTGTTCTCTTCACATACCACATATGGATCCACCAGTGTCATTGCATGTGTGCTCTTTTCACAATCCACCTATGGATCCACCAGTGTCATTGCATGTGTGTTGTTTTTACTAACAACAACCAGAGTCATTGCATGTGTGTTCTTTTCACATACCACATATGTATCCACCAGTGTCATTGCATGTGTGTTCTTTTCACAATCCACATATGGATCCACAAGTGTCATTGCTTGTCTACTCTTTTTACTAACAACAACCAGAGTCATTGCATGTGTGTTCTCTTTAAAGACCACACATGGATCCACCAGTGTCATTGCATGTGTGTTCTTTTTACTAACAACAACCAGAGTCATTGAAATGTGTGTTCTCGTCAGAGACCACACATGGATCCACCAGTGTCATTGCATGTGTGTTCTTGTTACTAACAACAACCAGAGTCATTGCATGTGTGTTCTTTTCACATACCAGATATGGATCCACCAGTATCATTGCATGTGTGTTCTTTTTACTAACAACAACTGGAGTTATTTAATGTGTGTTCTTTTCACATACCATAGATGGATCCACCAGTGTCATTGAAATGTGTGTTCTCTTCATAGACCACACATGGATCCACCAGTGTCATTGAATGTGTGTTCTTTTTACTAACAACAACTGGACTCATTGCATGTGTGTTCTTTTCACATACCATATATGGATCCACCAGTGTTATTGAAATGTCTGTTCTCTTCACAAACCACACATGGATCCACCAGTGTCATTGCATGTGTGCTCTTTTTACTAACAACCAGAGTCATTGCATGTGTGTTCTTTTCACATACCACATATGGATCCACCAGTGTCATTGCATGTGTGTTCTTTTTACTAACAGTAACTGGAGTCATTTCATGTGTGTTCTTTTCACATACCACATATGGATGCACCAGTGTCATTGAAATGTGTGTTCTCTTCAGAGACCACACATGGATCCACCAGTGTCATTGTATGTGTGTTCTTTTTACTAACAACAACTGGAGTCATTGCATGTGTGTTCTTTTCACATACCACATATGGATCCACCAGTGTCATTGCATGTGTGCTCTTTTCACAATCCACCTATGGATCCACCAGTGTCATTGCATGTGTTTTCTTTTTACTAACAGCAACCAGAGTCATTGAAATGTGTGTTATCTTCAGAGACCAGACATGGATCCACGAGTGTCATTGCATGTGTGTTCTTTTTACTAACAACAACCAGAGTCATTGCATGTGTGTTCTTTTCACATACCACATATGGATCCACCAGTGTCATTGCATGTGTGTTCTTTTTACTAACAACAACTGGAGTCATTTCATGTGTGTTCTTTTCACATACCACATATGGATCCACCGGTGTCATTGCTTGTGTGTTCTTTTCACAATCCATCTATGGATCCACCAGTGTCATTGCATGTGTGCTCTTTTTACTAACAACAACCAGAGTCATTCAATGTGTGTTCTCTTCACATACCACCTATGGATCCACCAGTGTCATTGCATGTGTGTTCTTTTCACAATCCACCTATGGATCCACCAGTGTCATTGCATGTGTGCTCTTTTTACTAACAGCAACCAGAGTAATTGCACGTGTGTTCTCTTCAGAGACCACGCATGGATCCACCAGTGTCATTGCATGTGTGTTCTTTTTACTAACAACAACAAGAGTCATTGAAATGTGTGTTCTCTTCAGAGACCACACATGGATCCACTAGTGTCATTGCATGTGTGTTCTTTTTTCTAACAACAACAAGTGTCATTGAAATGTGTGTTCTCTTTAGAGACCACACATGGATCCACCAGTGTCATTGCATGTGTGTTCTTTTTACTAACAACAACCAGAGTCATTGGATGTGAGTTCTTTTCACATACCACATATGGATCCACCAGTGTCACTGCACATGTGTTCTTTTTACTAACAACAACTAGAGTCATTTCATGTGTGTTCTTTTCACATACCACATATGGATCCACCAGTGTCATTGAAATGTGTGTTCTCTTTAGAGACCAGACATGGATCCACCAGTGTCATTGCATGTGTATTCTTTTTACTAACAACAACTGGAGTCATTGCATGTGTGTTCTTTTCACATACCAGATATGGATCCACCAGTGTCATTGCATGTGTGTTCTTTTCACAATCCACCTATGGATCCACCACTGTCATTGCATGTGTGCTCTTTTTACTAACAACAACCAGAGTAATTGCATGTGTGTTCTCTTCAGAGACCACACATGGATCCACTAGTGTTATTGCATGTGTGTTCTTTTTACTAACAACAACTAGAGTCATTGAAATGTGTGTTCTCTTCAGAGACCACACATGGATCCACCAGTGTCATTACATGTGTGTTCTTTTTTCTAACAACAACTAGTGTCATTGCATGTGTGTTCTTTTTACTAACAACAAATGGAGTCATTGCATGTGTGTTCTTTTCACATACCAGATATGGATCCACCAGTGTCATTGCATGTGTTTTTTTTCACAATCAACCAGTGTCATTGCATGTGTGCTCTTTTTAGTAACAACAACCAGAGTAATTGCATGTGTGTTCTCTTCATTTACCACACATGGATCCACCAGTGTCATTGCATGTGTGTTCTTTTTACTAACAACAACCAGAGTCATTGAATTGTGTGTTCTCTTTAGAGACCACACATGGATCCACCAGTGTCATTGTATGTGTGTTCTTTTTTCTAACAACAACAAGTGTTATTAAAATGTGTGTTCTCTTCAGAGACCACACATGGATCCAACAGTGTCATTGGATGTGTGTTCTTGTTACTAACAACAACCAGAGTCATGGCATGTGTGTTCTTTTCACAATCCACATATGGATCCACCAGTGTCATTGCATGTGTGGTCTTTTTACTAACAACAACCAGAGTCATTGCATGTGTGTTCTCTTCAGACACCACATATGGATCCACCAGTGTCATTGCATGTGTTCTCTTTTCACAATCCATCTAAGGATCCACCTGTGTTATTGCATGTGTGTTCTTTTCACATACCACATATGGATGCACCAGTGTCATTGAAATGTGTGTTCTCTTCAGAGACCATACATGGATCCACCAGTGTCATTGCATGTGTGTTCTTTTTACTAACAACAACCAGAGTCATTGGATGTGTGTTCTTTTCACATACCACATATGGATCCACCAGTGTCACTGCACATGTGTTCTTTTTACTAACAACAACTAGATCATTTCATGTGTGTTCTTTTCACATACCACATATGGATCCACCAATGTCATTGAAATGTGTGTTCTCTTCAGAGACCACACATGGATCCACCTGTGTCATTGCATGTGTATTCTTTTTACTAACAACAACTTGAGTCATTGCATGTGTGTTCTTTTCACATACCAGATATGGATCCACTAGTGTCATTGCATGTGTGTTCTTTTCACAATCCACCTATGGATCCACCACTGTCATTGCATGTGTGCTCTTTTTACTAACAACAACCAGAGTAATTGCATGTGTGTTCTCTTCAGAGACCAAACATGGATCCACTAGTGTCATTGCATGTGTGTTCTTTTTACTAACAACAACTAGAGTCATTGAAATGTGTGTTCTCTTCAGAGACCACACATGGATCCACCAGTGTCATTACATTTGTGTTCTTTTTTCTAACAACAACTAGTGTCATTGCATGTGTGTTCTTTTTACTAACAACAACTGGAGTCATTGCATGTGTGTTCTTTTCACATACCAGATATGGATCCACCAGTGTCATTGCATGTGTTTTTTTCACAATCAACCAGTGTCATTGCACGTGTGCTCTTTTTAGTAACAACAACCAGAGTAATTGCATGTGTGTTCTCTTCATTGACCACATGGATCCACCAGTGTCATTGCATGTGTGTTCTTTTTACTAACAACAACCAGAGTCATTGAATTGTGTGTTCTCTTTAGAGAGCACACATGGATCCACCAGTGTCATTGTATGTGTGTTCTTTTTTCTAACAACAATAAGTGTTATCAAAATGTGTGTTCTCTTCAGAGACCACACATGGATCCACCAGTGTCATTGCATGTGTGTTCTTTTTACTAACAATAACTAGAGTCATTGCATGTGTGTTCTTTTCACATACCACATATGGATCCACCAGTGTCATTGCATGTGTGCTCTTTTCACAAGCCACCTATGGATCCAGCAGTGTCATTGCATGTGTGTTTTTTTTACTCACAATAACAAGAGTCATTGCACGTGTGTTCTTTTCACATACCACATATGGATCCACCAGTGTCATTGCATGTGTGCTCTTTTCACAAGCCACCTATGGATCCAGCAGTGTCATTGCATGTGTGTTTTTTTACTCACAATAACAAGAGTCATTGCACGTGTGTTCTCTTCACATACCACATATGGATCCACCAGTGTCATTGCATGTGTGCTCTTTTCACAATCCACCTATGGATCCACCAGTGTCATTGCATGTGTGTTCTGTTGCTAACAACAACCAGAGTCATTGCATGTGTGTTATTTTCACATACCACATATGGATCCACTAGTGTCATTGCATGTGTGTTCTTTTCACAATCCACATATGGATCCACCAGTGTCATTGCATGTGTGCTCTTTTTACTAACAACAACCAGATTCATTGCATGTGTGTTCTCTTCAGAGACCACACATGGATCCACCAGTGTCATTGCATGTGTGTTCTTTTTACTAACAACAACCGGTGTCATTGAAATGTGTGTTCTCTTCAGAGACCACACATAGATCCACGAGTGTCATTGCATGTGTATTATTGTTACTAACAACAACCAGAGTCATTGCATCTGTGTTCTTTTCACATACCACATATGGATCCACCAGTGTCATTGCATGTGTGTTCTTTTCACAATCCACCTATGGATCCACCAGTGTCATTGCATGTGTGCTCTTTTTACTAAGAACAACGAGGGTCATTGCATGTGTGTTCTCTTCAGATACCACACATGGATCCATCTGTGTCATTGCATGTGTGTTCTTTTCACAATCCACCTATGGATCCACCAGTGTCGTTGCATGTGTGTTCTTTTCACATACCACATATGGATCCACCAGTGTCATTGAAATGTGTGTTCTCTTCAGAGACCACATGGATCCTGATGTCATTGCATGTGTGTTCTTTTTACTAACAACAACTGGAGTCATTGCATGTGTGTTCTTTTCACATACCAGATATGGATCTACCAGTGGCATTGCATGTGTGCTCTTTTCACAATCCACCCATGGATCTACCAGTGTCATTGCATGTGTGTTCTTTTTACTCACAAACTAGATTCATGGAATGTGTGTTCTTTGCACATACCACATATGGATCCACCAGTGTCATTGCATGTGTGCTCTTTTCACAATCCACCTATGGATCCAGCAGTGTCATTGCATGTGTTCTTTTTACTAACAACAACCAAAGTCATTGCATGTGTGTTCTTTTCACATACCACATATGGATCCACCAGTGTCATTGCATGTGTGTTCTTTTCACAATCCACATATGGATCCACCAGTGTCATTACACGTGTGCTCTTTTTATTAACAACAACCAGAGTCATTGCATGTGTGTTCTCTTTAGAGACCACACATGGATCCACCAGTGTCATTGCATGTGTGTTCTTGTTACTAACAACAACCAGAGTCATTGCATGTGTGTTCTTTTCACATACCACATATGGATCCACCAGTGTCATTGTATGTGTGTTCTTTTCACAATCCACCTATGGATCCACGAGTGTCATTGCATGTGTGCTCTTTTTACTAAGAACAACCAGAGTCATTGCATGTGTGTTCTTTTCAGATACCACACATGGATCCATTTGTGTCATTGCATGTGTGTTCTTTTCACAATCCACCTATGGATCCACCAGTGTCGTTGCATGTGTGTTCTTTTCACATACCACATATGGATCCACCAGTGTCATTGAAATGTGTGTTCTCTTCAGATACGACACATGGATCCACCAGTGTCATTGCATGTGTGTTCTTTTTACTAACAACAACTGGAGTCATTGCATGTGTGTTCTTTTCACATACCAGATATGGATCTACCAGTGTCATTGCATGTGTGCTCTTTTCACAATCCACCCATGGATCCACCAGTGTCATTGCATGTGTGTTCTTTTTACTAACAACAACCAGAGTCATTGCAAGTGTGTTCTTTTCAGAGACCACACATGGATCCACCAGTTTCATTGCATGTGTGTTCTTTTCACAATCCACATATGGATCCACCAGTGTCATTGCATGTGTGCTCTTTTTACTAACAACAACCAGAGTCATTGCATGTGTGTTCTCTTCAGAGACCACGCATGGATCCACCAGTGTCATTGCATGTCTGTTCTTTTTACTAACAATAACCAGAGTCATTGAAATGTGTGTTCTTTTCAGAGACCACACATGGATCCACCAGTGTCATTGAAATGTGTGGTCTCTGCACATGGATCCACAAGTGTTATTGCATGTGTGTTCTTTTTACTAACAACGACTGGAGTCATTTCATGACTATTCTGTTCACATACCACATATGGATCCGCTAGTTTCATTGAAATGTGTGTTCTTCTCATTAACCATAGCTAGAGTCATTAGATGTGTGTTCTCTTCAGAGACCACATATTTATCCACCAATGTCACTGAAATGTGTATTATTTTCAACTACAGCTGTTGGCCACAAAAAATCGAAACACAAAGCTAACCAGCAACCGCTCTGGGCTTCTAGAAGACCCGATCCCCGATTGTTAGGCGCCGTTGGATCGGGGTGCATGGACGATAAGGATGTCCTTTGCAAGGGCGATCCGCGAGAAGTCTGTTCTGCGAACTGATTGGCGGTGGCAATGATGCTGGGCCTACGTCCTTGCCCTTATCCCCTTAACCTCGGGGCCGAAGATCAGATTGTGTTCCTTCATCGCCATGGAGAGGGAGAGGCCCAAACTCAGCTTGCACGAGGCTCAGATGTTCGCCCACTACGACATACTCGCGCTGCCGTTCGTGAGGCTTTTGGCCGGCTTCGAGCTCAGCTACGCCGGGGTTCCTGTCACGCCGCTCTTGCACTACAACACGTTGGCGAGGCAGATCGAGGAGCGCCGCCGCCAGCAGTCAGAGCGGAAGAGGGCAATGGCGCGGTACTCGCGCACGAGCGCGTACTGGCGAAAGCTGTTCAAGAAGGAGCGGGCTGCATTGATTGAGCTGTGCGAAACCCACTGGCGAGAGATCCACCCAGATCTGCGCAACCCCGAAGGGAGGCAGCGCTTTTGGGCAGTGCCTGGGCGTACGACCTCCACCGTTATCGATGCAGCATGCCGTGAAGAATCCATGAGGAGGAGGAACGCTGCCGGGAACATCGGCATCGATTTCGACGCGGAGGAGGCTGGCGGTGACGCGGACAACGTCGTCATTGATGGAGACTGCAGGAGCATCATAGTTGATTAGGGCCACTTAAGCATAAATTAAATCTATGTACAATATCTTAATGCGCTCTTTTGATCTGGGTCACTTGAGTCATGGTCGATTATCGTCATTATCTATATATGTTGGCCATGTTTTAGTTGTCTTTGTCTTTGAAACTAGCCGATCGAAACTCGTCCGATCCTGAAAATAAAGTTCTATCTGATGGGACAATACGCTGACTCTGCTCCCAGCACTTGATGGCACAACCATAATTTGGAGTGCGCCAGAGGAAAAGGGATCGAGCGTGTTGTAATAGTGTACTACTCCTGTACAGATATAACTGACTTAGTTTTTTTAGATATTTAATAAATGTCTCTATACCCAAAACATGTCTAGATACATGTTTTAGGTTTCTTTGTCTTTCAAACTAATCAAACGTCATCAAATTCTGAACAAAGAAATTCATTGCGTTCACATTTGATGGTACAATACGCTGACTCTGCTACTTGATGGCACAACCATAATTCTGGAGTGTGCCAGAGGAGATGGGAATGCAAGGGAGATGGGAACTAGTAGCCGTGTCCAAATGCAGGTAAAAAATTAATGTAATAATATTTTTTAAAAATGTAATCTGGTCCACATGACCCCATCACGCATACGTTAACGCGCCAGATATAAATAAAGACGACACGGCTAGTTTAGTTTCAATGATATAATTCAACATACGACGTTACTGTGCCTGCATCTTTCTGCTCCTCTTATTAGTCTGCTAGCCCACGCTGCATTAAGCATCAGTTGATGAGGATAAAAAAATGATAAAATGGCAAATAAAACAATTTTTAAGCTTACCTTTCATCCGGAGAATCGTACAAATATGAAATTGGTAGGGATTTATTATTTCTCCTGCAGTTAGCCTAAAGATCCTCAAGAACATCCTCAATCACCCCTGCAACTTCTTCATATTCTAATACACCTCCATTATTTACCCTTTCCTCCCCGTTCCGTTTACCCTTTTGTTTCTTTTCACACCCTTTTCTCCCCGGCACATCCACTCTTCATAAATTTGTTGCTTACGTACATTTTCCTCCGAGTGCTCATCACCGTCTTCGCGCTGCTCTTCCTCCAGTTCTGGCTGAGAAGCCTCATTTTCTGCCACCGGGGTGTGAACTGGGACAATATCATGTGTAACTGGGTTTTTTCACAACCTCTTGATATGGCTGAATCCGCCACAACGTTTGCATTTCCTTTTCCTAGCTCCCAGCCTTGAACCTTTATCGGTGGAGGCTTCGATCCTTAGCTTTCTAGGCCTCCCAGGTGGCCTCCTAAGAACTGGTGGTTGAAGTTTGAACCCTGGATCGACAATCTCCCAATCATTTTCATCGGCCATAGGTGGTACGTTTTCTGCATAAGTTGTAGCAAACTTGTCCACGGAGAAATAGTTGTCGACATAGTTCTCTATTTCAGCTCCGCTACCTCTAAGCTTTAAGATGAAGTAAATTGCATGGTGACATGGCAGACCAGTAATCTGCCACTGCCTGGTTGAACAAGTCTTGTTTCCAATGTCTACAGTGTACCTCCGTTCACTTCCACGCTTGTATTCTGCATAAACCTCAGCCAATGTTCTGGAACTTCTGACCATCCTCATCTTTATCGTTCTCATTTCCCTGGTTCTTGCATTCAGTAACATAACCACCTTTGGAACTATTTTATGGCCTACAAATTTTCTTGCACAAATTCTTTTCCTTAAATCTATCTTCACCATTATGCACTGTCTTATCGCATCCAACAAAATAACAATTCCAAGTGTCTTCATGCCCGAAATCTTATCATTGAAACTCTTTGCCAAATTATTGCAAATAAAATCCACCTTGCTTAACTCACCAAACTTGCTTCTGTCCCATAGCTTGGTGTGATGTTCTTCAAGGTATTTTTTCACCTTTGGCACTACATACATGTTCTGCAAGTAAGTAGCATGCGTGCTTGGGGTGTATGTGTATGCTGATCGCCACAAGTCCTCTTCAAAGATCTTTCCTTTGAACTTCTTCGTGAAGTTAGTAACGAGGTGCCGCATGAATTCCCTATGCTCAACCCTAGGAAACACAGCATCAACAACATTCTCAAGACCCTCGCATGCACCGGTGTGTATCACCAAGCCTTCAGGGTGACCAATTACTTCCCGTAGTCTCTGCATGAACCATGCTCAGCTTTCATTTGATTCACCCTCAAGAACAGCATAAGCTACGGGTAGAAGCCAATTATGCGCGTCCAAAGCATAAGCAGAAGCAACATGTCCCCTGAACTTCCCTGTTAAAGAAGTTGCGCCTATTGCCAAGTATGGCTTGCAGCCGTCTAGGAACCCCTTCCAGCATGCCTTCAGGTAGACAAAACATCTCCTGAAGCATATCTTATCTGCATGCTTATACCTAACCCCCCTTGAGACCTTTTCTCTTCCTTTCACAACCTCGTAATCGATGTTAACAACACTACCAGGTGATGTTTTCTCTACCTGAGCTTTGAAACTATACAACATATGAAAATTGTCATTCCACTTGCCTTGAATGAAGTCTAGAGCCATCTCCTTCCCATCAAAGACTCCGTGGTAAGGAATTAGAACGTTAAACTTTTTGCTAATCTTTGCTCTGAGTTCAGCAGGTCCAATGTTATGATCCTGCCTCACCCAGTCAAGTACAGTAGCAGCAATCCACTTGGTAGTCGCTGGTCTAATTTTACCACTTAAAGAAGTATTAGAGCAGTTGTGTTTCTTCGTGTTTACTTTGATCTGCATTCAATAAGAATCCAAATAATTCAGAGCTAGTTATCAGCAGAATAAATATGAGAAAGACTGAAACTAAATGTAGCTATTGCAACCTGAAATGGGTGTCCACCCCGCATTGGAGATGCATGTAATCTCCATTTACACACATCACTTTCCCTATAGTGCACCCTAAATCTCTTTTGGTCCCTCTTTTCAATGATAAATTCAAACCCAACTCTGATTGCATAGGTTGCAACTGCATATCTGCAGTCCTCCACATTATCAAAGACAGTCCCCTCATCAATTGTAGGATTGTCCCTGTCAAAGTGTACCACTGGCCTGTCCTCGTCTTCGTTGTCATATCTACATCCCATTTCCACATCTTCACATTCCTCTTCCTCGTTAGTCCCATAGTCAGGCTCAAAGTTCGAATCAACCAAATATTCCCTACTCTCCATCCTATCAGGGTCAGCAGCCACGTCTGGATATGCTTTCTCATCATCATCCGCACCGCCACACATTTCAGTGCATTCATGCTCGCTTGACAAAGCATCATGCTCAAGGACAAGCTGTACAGACGTCCTGTGGTTACCAACACATATCCTTGCCATCACCACGGAACTAGAACACTAATTGGGGTATGCAGAAAAGGAATCATAGTTCTTACCCTTCAATGTGGACGCACGGCACCTTCTCCGGGCTCCATACCTCCAAATCTCTGCACCCCGCTTCCTCTCCCCCTGTTTCGTTGTCCTCTGTGCTCTCCAGACTTGAAGGAGATTCCGTGCGCTCCAGCCGCGTAGAACCCATATCCGTGCTCTCAAGCCTCACAGGATCCATCTCCGAGCGGGATCCGGATCACCAGCGTTGTTGGGCCCCTAACCCAACGGCCGACTCTCGGTTTTCGTTTCCAGACGCGCCTGGGCGGTGGACGGTGGCAACGAGACAACACAGGGAGGTGAGGGGAGGGGACGTGAGGGGATGGCAGGGAGGGGAGGGCGAGAGGACAACGACCCAAGGGGACGACGAGAGCGGTGCATGACTGAGCAGAGTGGCGGTGGTAGGAGCAGAGGAGTGGAGCGGAGCTGGTTGCGAGAAAGCATGGAAAATTGCACAATAATGTGTTGGTGGGCGGCACCAGCCCTCGAACCTAGGGCACGCACCGTTGAAGGTGGAGGAGGCGGGCCCGCCAGTCAGAAAACATGCCACCTGTCAGCACACTATGCATGGTAGCACTTCATGGAATTTTTTAGCAGGTCCCATATGTCAGTCTGTTTGATCAAAACTTGCATGCAGTGCATGGCTGGTTCACGCGCTAGTTCCGAAAAAAAGCCCGTTGATCCTCGTCTCCTCGTCTCCTTGAAGTGGCAGTTCTGCTTCTTCTCCTTCGTCTCCTCGTCTCCTCGTAGTGGCAGTTCCGCTTCGCCTCCCTCGTCTGTTATCCTCTTCTTCTTCTCCTCGCAGTGGTAGTTCTTCTTTCTTCCTCGATCAAAACATTCCCACACGTAAGCCATGGCCAGTAGCCGGATGAAGAGGAACTGGTCCAATCTCCCAGCCGACCCACTTCGCAAGATCGCCGACTACTTGCTGGAGAAAGTGGAGTACGTCGACACCTATGTTGCTTGTCGGGAAGTCTGCACTGATTGGCGCCACACTTTAAAGGTGCCCGAATTCCATCTCAATAACTGGATCATGATAGATCACACACTTCCAGACGTTGGCGACTTCACCTTTCTCAACCTCGCCACTGGTCGTTGCTTCAGGACAAATCTAATGGACGTCCATCGCAGGTTCACATTCACATCCGATATTTATTGGTATTTTCCATTGTAAACATCTTAGTGCTAACTGATGCCCTCTTCTTCGAAAAGATTCTACTTCGTCGGTGTTTCTCGTGGCGTCATCGTGCTTGCTCAGAGGGTGGAGCCATACCAGATTCGCCTTCTGAACTCAATCACTCATAAGTCTAACACCGAGTTTCAAGAACACATACCATCTGATCTTCTGCAATCTGTCATCGTGACGAAGTCCCCGACGATGGTGTTCGTTTGCACTGATTATCTAGATCATATTGCATGGGCCGATGAGAGCACCCCAACGGGGCAAATCAATGGATCATTTGGAGAAGGATTGTATTCGCCACCTCCTACTATGCTTCTGGACTGCATGACGGCATTCCGAGGGGAAGTATATGCATTACTTGAGAATGGATACATCTTGTCGACCAACATCAAGTTAGAGCAGCGCACGAGCACTGTCACGATGGCTAAAATAATTTCGGCCCCAGTCTTTGAACATGTACGCGGAACTTACAAATTTTACCTTGTGGAGTCAGATGGTGATCTGCTTCTTGTGTTGAACGGGGATTTCGCCAAAGGGCAACCGGTGTTGTACCGGGTGGACACGGAGAACCGCTCTCTCGAGGTCGTCGATGACATTGGAAGTCATGCCCTCTTTGTTGATTACAATCGGTCTATCTCCACTGACACATGGTTACACCCCACAGTCAAACCCGGTTGCATATACTACAGGAATTATATCAGACTGTACGATCATGAGGTTCAAGCCTAGGAAGAGGAACCAACAATGACGTATGGCTTAAGTCTGGAACATACACCGAGGCCTTATCCTCTGGATGAGATACTGGCAGCACATTGCAAACAGAGAGAGTTCTCTGAATATGTGTTGCAGCACGCGGGAGCTGTCGCCGATGAAATATATAGGGAGAATAAATCCTATATTCATCCTAGGTTATTTGCACAAAATTGTAATGTATTTAATTTTAGTACTTTCAGAATTCAAAGTATTTATTTTTAGTAGCTTCTTTCAAAATTCTCTTTGTTCGACATGGGCATCAGCTCAGCGCCGGAATTCAGGTTCCACATGGAAAATTGCACAATAATGTGTTGGTGGGTGGCACCAGCCCTTGAACCTGGGATGCGCACCGTCGAAGGTGGAGGAGGCGGGCTCGCCAGTCAAAAAACATGCCACGTCGGCATCCCCTGTTTCTGATGCCCTTTAAAAAAAAGAAAACACGCCACGTCGTCATCCCCTGTTTTTGATGGTGTTGCTACAATCGACGGTACATGGCGCCATATAAATAATATCGTATAAACATAAGGGCACAATCGTCAACATTTCTAAAATGAAACATGGTCCCGTCTCCTACCTGTCCTGGCACATTGCCCGATGAGGTGGATAGCCACGACCGATCTTTTTAATACGTTCGCACTCTTATGCTGAGAAGGGAAATAAAGATTGAGCGGTTAATGCAACGAGTGTCAAATTATTACCCTCTAAGGAAATGGGAGATGGTTATTTTCATGCGTGCCCGTAGTTCAAACCTACTGTCAGTCTTTCACTCCCCTTCTCCGACAAACCACAGTTCACCTTGCGCAGCTCCTCCGCACCACACCAACTAGGGTAACATGGCCCCGCCTAAGCAGTCGCCGCCACGACAGCCGCCAAAACTGGGGTATTTAGCTCCTCTAAGGCAGGCCATGAAGCTCTACTCCAAGGCCGGTCTCACATTGCCCTTCCAGGCGGATGATTTCCCCGAATGTGCCGAATCAGCCGCGGCGGCGACGACGGCGTCATCGGTGCCAGATGCGGCAAGCAGGGCCAAGAGAGATGTGGAGAAATCATGCGGTGGCATTACGGCATGCTCTAGGCAGTGGGAACAAGGTACGTATCAAATCGTTCACGAGAGCATGCCGCCGAGGGTACACACCCTCGAACAGGACAGCGCCAAGGTCTAGGAACTCTCGCATCATGCTTCGGTGCAGACTACCTTACTGCAGTGGGGAGGCTGGGAGCACGCCGTCTACGGCAAAGACGCTCCATCATACGCACCATCGGAGGCCGTACCGTGGCGGCAACCAAGCGTCTACACTCATCATGCTGGATTGTTCGATAGCCGGAGCCGGCGGCGGGCATCAGCTTAGCCCTGGAATTCAGGTTTGAGTTCACACGGACCTACGATCTCGAGAAGGATATGCCGAATTTCAGTTTCGAAGAAACCGTTGCGGCGGCGCGGATGGTTCAACTGAACCGGGACTGGCGCACGCAAATCGCTCATGCATGAACGATGCAGATTTCTTGTAGTTTGGCGGGAAGGCAATATATCAGTTTGGGTTAAATGATCAAAGAACTTATGTCCTCTCAAGGCAATTGGCCAGCCAACTTTTCTGGTGGAGATCTGTAGTTTCTTCAGTGTAGAATAGTTAAGTTTAGACTGAAGAATGGCTTTTGTAGATGAAATCTTGAATTGTTCTATAAACTAGTAGGAAGTTTAGCCCACTTTTGTGCAGGTATAAGACCCTTTTGTATGGAAGTACTACTGTTGTAAGCAAATACTATCAAGTATCTATTTCCTTCAATTACTAGTCGTGGTTCAATCCAGTTAACTGGCATCTTTTTATCCCAGACTGTGCTATAAACCATTTTTCCTTTGTCTTGTGTTGCCTACAAAATGGTCCTGCAGTTCAACGTGTTACAAATGTAGCTACCTTGTACTTGAAGAGGAGATGGACTATATTTTCCTGGCATCCACAGAATTGACATTGCTCAGTGCCAGACCACCCTCTTTTCATGAGGCTGTCCTTGGTTATTCACATAAATTATAAAGCACTATGTTCAACTACATCGATTCAAACTATTACACACACTACATCAAATTCATTACCCACACATACTACATCGATTCAAACTATTACACATACATACTACTTCAAACTATTACACACACGTACTACATCGATTCAAACTATTACACATTTTTAGTCGATGCTAACTTCCTGCTACGCTCTCCATACTACAAATTCATTAGCCACACATACCATGGCAATTCACTAGAGCTCTGTCTTCACTCGTGGGAAATCAGAACCACCAGCTCGTCCAAGCCTGGTCCCCCCACCGAAACTGTGCACGGTGTCACGAAACTGTGGTGGTCCTGTGCCATCGATGCTTCCAGGACAACACTGCAGGCGATGAGGACGCTTTCTGGCAGCCTCTTCAGGGCCTTGAATTCCATGTACCGATTCTAGAACCTCCTCCAGGTGGTTGATGACCGGGTGCTTCCAGCAAAGCTGCCGCCCTGCCCTGCTTGGAATCTGCACCTCGTACATCTTAGGAACGGCGTCAGGATCTTTCAGCCACGCCTTTACCTCGATGACCCATCTATTGCTCGGTGGCACGATTTCCACCAGCTCACCGCCAAGGCTACTGACGACCTGCTTGAGGGCCTCTGGCTCCCAAGCGTCCAATGGGAGGCCGTCAAAGCCGAGTTTGGAGAAGAAACGAAGCTGCCCCAAGCGATCGTCCCACCCACAGGCGTGATGCCAACGCATGAAGCTCATTTTCTCCCCGCAGCACTCGGAAGAACGGGAAGAATGCAGAAAGTGCTCGGTGTCTGAGCTGTGCTCGAACCGGACGAAAAAATTGAATGGCGGCACGCATACCTCAATGTTGACCTCATTTCGTATGATCCCAAAACGAGACCTGAAAGCCGACAGCAACTCTGCCGGCGAGACGGCGGGACAGCCGCCCAGCATGGTGGCCATGAGAGCGTGGTTGTCGAACTGCTGTGCCAGGGCTACCATGCCTGGGGTGCGCGGCAACACGCAACTTCCCGAGGCCATTCGCCGGCCTGGATCGCACGACGGGACGCGCTCCGCCGTGCGAGAAGGACTAGCCAGAGGCGAGATATTAGTACGGCAGACGATGCAATGGTGACGGCTGCAAGATTCGATTAGAGGCGTGGTAGGTTGACCGGACATGGCGGGGACGCAAATTAGAGCAAGTGCGAGCTCTTATCTGAGACGAGCAGCCGGAGCTGAGCAAATGTTTTAGGGAGGGGAGCAGGGGAGAAGACCAGAGCAGAGTAAAGAAATAGATCTGGTCCACTCAGGCATCTGGTCCACACAGGGGTAAGCTATTCCACGACCGCAAAATATAACGGGGAATACTGACATGGCGGGCCAAGAAGAGTTGACCTAACGGCGGTATTTGAGTTCAACCGTTTTTAAATGCAGTTCAAATGATCGCTTATTGTTAGATTTGTATTCACCCCCATTTGGCCCTTCTGGACAATTGGCAATTCTACTACGGCCCCTCCGCGTGATTGATGACAACTCGGGTACCGCGGTGCACTCACCCACGAAGTTTGGTACTGCAAACGAACATTCCCTACACACGTACCATTAGTCACGTTTTTTCCTCGTGTCTAACCCTAGCAACTTAGTTGTGCTCAGTTATACCCTCGGTGTAACACTGGCAGTTTGGTTGTACTCTATTTTGCCCTCCAGTACTAAAAATGTTATGTGCAATATACTTAGTTTAACCCTCTGGTGGCTGGTCAACAGAGAGTCAACGAATGGGTTTCAGCTAGCTAATTGAGTCATTTTATGCACAACAAATTCAAAAAGATCAAAACATAGTGACATCTACCTAGGGAGTCTTATTATATGAACCGCCACCATAAGAAATGTATAGAAATTAAGTTTTAACCTACATCACCACTTCTCAAATCACCTCCTATCTATGAAGGTCCATGGCTTTCTACTTAAGACTCTTCCCAAAACATCCCTCCCCAAAACATAGTTTGTCTAAATGAGGCAATAATTGTCAAACTGGTGTATATTTGAATTGCAAATAGTTTGATGTATGCCAAGATGTATTTTATTGTATAAAAGACACATTTTCCATTTTTTAATTCTCTTTCTATTTTCTATTTGAATCCCTTTATCAGTTTTTCCCTTGGTTTTTAAGTTCTGTTTAGTTTTGCCCTTGGTTTTTAAGTTCTACTCAGTTTTCCCCTCTCTCTTAGTCACAAACTCTCACAATTGTGCTCATCTTGGCTGCTACGCTCTGATTGGTCGAGACAGTTGGCATGCGGATCGTGCCCACCAACCGTTGATCCTCTGTGATCTAGCGGATAGGATAACCCCTATATATATCGGGGGCACCCCTCTATCCATGCAAAATAACGAGTTTGCCACTAGTACTTTAACTCTATAAACAAATGATATTGAATATAATTTGAAGGGAAAGTGTTCAAAGGTGTATATTTTTCGTATATGCAAGTTAAATTGTGCATTACATTCCACTCTATGAAAATGATAATCTCTCAAGATTTTTTTGAAGTACTCCCAAGATTTTCTTAGCACAACATTATCATGTATTTAGTGCGATTTCAAAGAGTTCAAATGTATATAGTTTTCGTATATGCAAGTTTATACATTATATTCCACTCTATGAAAATGGGGAAGAAAATGATAATCTCTCAAAATTTTGTTAGCACATCATTATCACGTATTAAGTGTGATTTCATAGTGTTCAAAGGTTTATAATTTTTGTATACGCAAGTTTATGCATTATATTTCACTCCATGGAAATGCTAAATGATCAGGATTTTATTAGCACAACATTATCATGTCCTAAGTGTGATTTCAAAGAGTTCAAAGATGCATAATTTTTGTATATGCAAGTTTATGCATTACATTTCACTATATGAAAATAATAGTCTCTCAAGATTTTCTTAGCACAACATTATCACGTATTAAGTGCGATTTCAAAGAGTTCAAATGTGTATAATTTTCATATATGCAAGTTTATGCATTATATTCCACTCTATGAAAATGCCAGAGAAAATGATAATCTCTCAAAAAAAATAGCACATCATTATCACATATTAAGTGCGATTTCACAGTGTTCAAAGGTTTATAATTTTCATATATGCAAGTTTGTGCATTACATTCTACTCTATGAAAATGATAATCTCTCAAGATTTTCTTAGCACAACATTATCATGTATTAAGTGCGATTTCAAAGAGTTCAAATGTGTATAATTTTCGTATATGCAAGTTTATGCATTACATTCCACTCTATGAAAATGGGGGAGAAAATGATAATCTCTCAAAATTTTGTTAGCACATCATTGTCACGTATTAAGTACGATTTTTCACAATATTCAAAGGTTTATAATTTTCATATACGCAAGTTTATGCATTATATTTCACTCCATGGAAATGATAAATGATCAGGATTTTATTAGCACAACATTATCATGTCCTAAGTGCGATTTCAAAGAGTTCAAAGGTGTATAATTTTTGTATATGCAAGTTTATGCATTGCATTTCACTATATGAAAATGAAGCTAGACAAAGAGCCACCATCGCCGGAGAAGGGCCACCGTCGCTGGAGAAGAAGAAGAAAGGGGAGGCAACGGCACGGGCGTGAGGCTGGCTCGGGGTCCCATCTTGCAACGCCAACCTGGGTAAGATGTGGGTCCGGCGCTCACGTGGATAAGATGTGGGTCCCATGCTGATCTAGATAAGTGGAGAGAGGTGTCCACTGCAGGAACCAACTGAACGTGGCCCCACTTGTCAGCATGTAACAATAAGGGTCATCTATGGTACCCGACATAACGTGGCCCTACTTGTCAGCACGTAAAGGCGAGGGTCCACTATGGGACCCGACTGAATGCAGCCCCACTTATCAGCACGTAATGACAAGACTGATGAACAGTGAGTTTTCAGACCGTGTGAGAGTTTCGTAGAAGGAGACGCGCAAAAGTGAAGAAAAGTTAAGCGATTGGGGAAAACTGAGTACAACTAATGTACCGAGGGCACAAAAATAGAAATCCCTACAATGAAAGGATGATCAATAGTAATTCACAAAGTGTAACATAGAATAAAGAGCTATGGACCAAATGAATGCAAAATGCAAAATGCAAAAGTAAAGTAAAAATATCCTATAGTGGTCATAGAGTTTTCTTCTAAATTCTGAATATAAAAGTGGACACTTTGGAAAGATAGATAATAAGCAGAGATTAATCATGAATAAGTTTCATATATCTTCCAAACGCTTCCTCTTATGATTATGTTTGAACTATGGTATTTATTATCTTTGAGCCCTGATTGCTCGTATCATTAGCATCTTGAGTGATTAAGGTTAATGTGATGGCAAGTATGAGGTATATGCTTGACAAAATATGAGTTGAATGTCTCATGCCCCTTGAATACGAGTACCTAAACCACATGCTACTCAACTTAGGTCCCAAATAAGTTCTTATCATTCTAAGCATACATGTATCATTGAGAACGCCAACGGGGTACCTCTTGTCCCATGATATAGGAGGTTTCCCATATCAAACAACAAGACAAACAGACAATGAGCATCTTAGCAATTGTTTTTATTTACTATGGCATAGCTTTTTATTGAAGATGCTTCATAGAATGTTCACTATGGGTTGCTATAAATTTCCACCATGAATGATGCATGGCTTGGGTTAGCGGCCCAGGCATTTCTCTAACACATATACAAACTCCATGAGCCTACAAGTTTCAAACTTATTTCACACCAATAGGCATCCATAATAAAAGAACATGATATCAACTAAATATAAATAAGTGCAATTTTGAAAACATTCCCCATGAAAACATGGTCGTGCTAACACCCAACCCATAATTTGACGAGCACATAGCCTCATAAGATAGTCACAATGGTTCAAGTTTATTATATGCAGGAAAATAAAATGTGCCATCAAGTTCGTGAGAGATTTACTAACTAACTTTCTCATATCAAACACAATCATAAGCATTTTAATTTGGAAGCTAGATAAAACAATAAATCATGAGAAATATACTTGGAATAGCAATTATTCTAATAGGTAGGTATGTTTGACACTCTAGAAAAACTTGGTTCAAAGGGAGTTGGATAAATAAGTTTTAAGTTGTTGGATTTATTTTTGGGTTAGCAAGAGAGAGAAAGTTGACCATCTACATGCATGCATAAGAGTCCATAGTTCTAATCAATCCATGTCAAACAATGTAAACTAATAGCAAGCATCAAAACATGAATAAAAGATAGCTCTACATAACTCACTTACAAATTAATATTCATTCAAAGCATATGAATCATGCAACTATATGTATCCTTTTTGAATCAACTTCAACATCCCTATTCCAACTCTTTTATAGCATCCAACTTAATTTATTTATTCAGAAATTATATATTGATAATGGTCTTGGCAACAAGAACAAAATGAAACTAAAAATAAAGGAAGTAAGATACAAACACTCCAAGTTTATGTGATAGTAATGTATTGCTCGAAAAACAGAAAGTAGACGTGTGCAAACTGAGAGTGTGGTTGGTCCAGTGGGGTTTCTTGGGAATCCCCAAGCTTATGGTTTTCACCATCCTTGGATTTCTCTTGGTGCATATCCTTTAATCCATGTGAAAAAATTATAAACTCAAAATTTTCTCCCATCTATTTTCTATGGGGTGACATTAGTGGGCATAAAAGACATAATATTTGCTGCAAGAAATTCCTAAACAAAAGTATATATGAATTGTCCGGTAGGTATATAATGTTGTATGCTTTCAACTCAAATTAATCAAAAAGATTCAACTTAAAAGCTCAAATAATGCATCAAACAAAATGGGACATAATCTGTCCAGAAAAACAACAGTAGCAAAACACAGTTGGTTACCCTACTTAAACATGTCCAATTTTTTTGAAAATGTATGAGCATACAGAGGATGAAAAGTTATAACTACATTTCAAATTGGAGCTCAATCGGAGTTACAGAGCATAAATAAAAAATCATATGGTAAACAGATTCGTGCAGGAATATGAACTCCATATATATGTTCAAATTTTTCAATCCAAAATGGGTAAAACTTGGTACTTTCCTGAAAATTTCAGAACAAAAACAAAAAATAAGGTATCTTGTTACAGCAAGAGGACACAAAGAAAATCAAAACAAAAATAATCGGGTTGCCTCCCGCAAAGCGCTTTGTTTATAGTCATATAGCTAGGCTTACTTACTTGATATCAAGATGGTTTGAGTTTATGAGGTAGCTTGGACATCCCCAGTCTTGAATGCTTGTATTCCTTTGATACATGCGGGGTGCTCGTAGGGGTAACATTCCCAAGCTTGAGCGTTCGGCCCTCTTAATCTTCATTCATCACCCTCAACTCTTTCACTTGAAAACTCTTTCCACACAAAACTCATCATAAAACTTGATTAGAGTGGTTATTGCCTCCATAAATTGAATCCCAATAGGTACAGCAAATACATATCATGAAATAAACATTAGCTACTGTTATTTATAGTTTTTATTGCTCTTTGATAAAAAGGAACCGCACAAAACAAAGATAATGAGACGATTACATAATAGAGATAAAATCCGTCAAAAACTGGACAGTCTGTAAAGAGCGAATTTTTAGAGGCACTTACATTGCTCATATAAACAAACTTTGAACTAATGAAATGTGGGTAAAGAGCTGAATATTTCTGACATGAAATTTCAGGTCAAAATTCCTCATCTCTGATTTTGAACTTTTTTTGCAGTGAAGCTCGGGAATCTGTTTTTTGGACAGCAAGTTACAATTGTTTGATCTTACCTCTCAAAAGAGGTTATTCTTGGCACAAAGATGAGAAAGTAAGATACAAAGATGATGTTTTAGTAGTAATAAACACTATTTTATTTTGTTTTATAATGGGAGAAGTTTTAATGGTAGATATTTTCCAATGGTTCCATTGGCATGAACAACAATGGTCGACCCCAACTTCTCCATTGCTCATCTTTCTCATTTACTTTCACAAAATTTATTAAAAGTGAAAATCTTAAACTAATTGTTAGAAATCAGTAGGTAAAGTTATTTTATATGTTACATGGATATCAAGGTGTGCTCAAATTTAATAGTATTTGAAAGCATGTGGAGCACACCACAAAGCACATAGACATTAACTTTTAAGTCTAACTCTCTTCCTATGCATTGGCATTTTATATGTGAATAAATAGCAGCAAGGTTGTGGTATCCAATGCATATAATGATCAGTAGCTTGCATTTTAAATAACGTAGAAATATAAAGAGGGATCTTATCTCTTCCTCTCTCATAATAGTTGCGAGCATCAAAAGCAAAGTTAACCTCATAGTTTTGAATAGATTCACCATATAAGGAAAAATCATCTAATGAGCATATTGGATCATCTAACTCAATTATATCACTTTCATCCTCCCATATATTAGTCATAATTGTTCCACATAGAGGACTACTAGACAATGAAAGATCATCATCATTAATAAGAATGTGTGCATTACCATTGTTGGGAGTAGGAGATGGGTAGCTACTCCATTCTTCCTCCACTTGTTCTTTCTTTTCCTCTTCTTGGGGTGGCATGGACATCCCCAAGCTTAGGATTTTGTCATCTCCTTCCTTGGCACTTTCAACATTATCTCTTTCATCCAAAAGGTTAGTTCCCAAAAGAATATATTTGACATAAAAATCATATATATCATGGTTAATCTTGGGAAAAGGATCCATCTTTTTTGGGGTTTTACTTTTATATAAAAGAAAAAGGTACTAAAAATAAACTATCAATGCAAGCAAGAATAGAAGCCTAGCGCTACGCTCCCCGGCAACGGCGCCAAAAAAGCATGTTGATAACCCCCAAGTGCAGGGGATCACTGTAGTACAATTCAATAAGTATTTGAGTGTCGAACCCACGAGGAGATAAAGGTACACTATTTATTCTCTAAATACCTATAACCCTCTTATGTGACCTTCTATGCAAAGCTAGGATCTAAGTGTGTGTTTTGTTTTGGTACTAGGTAGAAAATAAAGTATGTGTTAGTGGAAACAACAAGTAAACTAGTGCAAGTTAAATTGATCTAATGAAGTGGAGTGGAGTGGTGGCAAGTTTTCTCAAGTAGCAAGTTCCTCAAGTAGCAAGTTTCTCTAAGGGAGTAAATGTTTAGGCAATTGTTATTTCATCCATTTGTTTGGTTGTTTATTGTTTCTTCCAAGATGAAGCCTTAATTAGTGCAGCCAAATAAATGTGCATACAAAACTCTTATGATGGATCCTAAGGCCATGTTACTGAGCAAAATAGGAATTCTTAATTGTCCCACCATAGCTATAAACTAGAGGTTCCCCGATATATGTCCCCCCTAATGTAACTTTATGGATTGGACAATGGTTTTCTGTCCTCCACGGTCCTCCTCACGCCATTACACTATGGTGATCAGCTTACATGCATTCCCAACATATGTGTGCACTCATATATTATACAAGAAGACAATCATAAAAGATAACAACACTGTATGCAACAATAAACAAACTATTTCACTTTTTCCATAACAATTCACTACTCAAACAAAGACATGGAGACACAATAGACCAAGGGAAAATAATATATTGATTGACACATCATGTTTGCCAAGAGATTACAGTAAGGAGATGGAGAGGATCTTGCTGTAGGTGTTGATGATGAACACGCTGGAGGGGGGTGGAGCCCTCTAAAGGAAATTCCGGCGGTGTTTCCCCCCTCCGATCTTCTCCAGCGACTCTTTGTTTCTGTGTTTTCGATCTCCGCCTCCGTCTGTGTCGAGGATCACTGAAAAGGGGTATATATTGTAGGTTTTAGGTCAAGACAGGTCGTTTGGCGAAAGAATCAATGACATTGGAGACTCGAGGGAGGAAAGAGCATACCAGCCACGGCCAGGGGGTGGGCCACGGCTACTATGCCCGTTCCCTCCCCGGTCTTCCTTTCTCGTGGATCTTTGGCCCATTGTTCTTCATTCTGATAAATACTAGGTTCGTGAAATTTCAGGTCAATTGGACATCGTTTGGGTACCTAAAAGTCAAAAACATTGAAATAGTTTTTTTGCCTCAGTAGGGTTAATTCCAAAGCACTCGATGTGTTTCAATGAATTCTTCAGGTATTGCTTTGCATGAAGACATACTGTTTTCTCTGCATATAATCTTCAGAATAAAGAAGAAAATAATAGTGGTAATTTATCCATATGTCCTTGTTAACACTCTAGCTTTTAGATAAGTCTGGCTCTGGCAATTATTTGGTTCTACCTTCCTGTTGAACCAAATCTTATTTGAAGGAGTGTTGTACACCCAGCGAACACTTTTTTGTAGTATGACCCACCTTTTAACCAAATCTGAAATTTATCCACACTCTATGGACACATACACCTTCCTTTGATTCCATACGATCGTAGATAGCATAAGTATTTCATTCACCACGTGTGTTAGGCAGTCCATAGAGAAGTCTAGCTAGAGCCATACAAGACCAGTAGTTTTCGGATATTGAGAAGACTCTTCTTATTATACTGGAACAATTGTGGAGGATTACTAAACTATGTTTGATGCATCTATATTGCAAATTCTTTTTATTTGCATGGACTTGCGACAACACGGTGGTATCGAAATATGATGAAATCATGTGCTATGCATCTTTATTGGCTGGTCTCAAGATATGTGGTTATAGTTCATAATTTCTACCTGAAGGGTTTCGCAGCATAGTAAATCAAAATTTTCTACGGAAGCGAACAGAGGGAAAGCCAAGATCTAATCTAGGAGATGCAAACAACGAGAGAGATTGGATTAGATCTTCATACCCTTGAAGATTCGCACAGCGGAACGTTCGTCGGAACGTGGGTGATGTAGTCGTACTCGCTTCTCCTCCTCGCGATCCGATCCGATCTAGCACCACAAGTGGCGGTGCCTCCGTGAGATGCACACGTGCGGCACCTCGACGTCTCCTCCTTCCTCGGACCAGCAAGTATGGTGGAGAGATAGATTGGATCTACAACACGACGGCGTGGTGTATATGGTGGAGAATTTCTGCAGCAGGCCTACAAGCAAATCGGGAGGGAGAGAGGTGGGCAGGGCAACTAGGGTTTGGAGGAAGGTGTAGGTTGGGGGGGAGGGGGCGCACCAGCCCTCTATATATAGAGGGGGGGTGCGGCCAGCCCTTGCCCATCCTCCAAGCCTATCTCTAGTTTAAACGATTTAAACTCTCCCTTATCCAGAAACCCTATCTCTAGTTTAAACGATTTAAACTTATCCCTTATCTAGAAACCCTATCTCTAGTTTAAACGAGTTTAAACTTATCTAGGATCGGCTGGGCCCTATGGGGCCTTGTGCCCCTATTTAATGCGCCAGGACACTCCCTCATAGGCCCATGCCCCTCCCGGAAGGTTGGGCCACGTTGGTCCCCTTCCGGAAGGTTCTAGAAGCTTCGGTACAATACCGATTAACCGGAACAATTCCGAACTCCAAAACTGCACGCCTTATATGAATCTTATTCTGGACCATTCCGGAACCTCTCGTGATATCCGGATCCCATCCGAGACTCGAACAAAAATTCATAAACCAATTATCCAATCTATCCTAGCGTCGAGACACGTTAAGTGTGTGACCTCGGGTTCGAGAATATGCGACATGATCTTCTATCAATAATCAACGGAGTGCAGGCACCCATATTGACTCCCACACATTCATCGATGATCATATCGGATGAACCACGATGCCAGATTCAATCAATCCCATATATATATTCCCTTCGTCTCGCGATATTTTACTTGCCGAGATTTGATCGTCGGTATCGTCATACCTAGTTCAATCTCGTTCACAAAGAAGTACTTTACTCGTTCAGTAATCCGATATCACTTTGTGATTAACTCCTTAACCACATGCTTGCAAGCGGTGTTGATATCGATTACCGAGTGGGCAAGTATATCTCTCCGACTTGGGAGGACAAATCCCATCTCGATACATACAACCCAGATACTTTCCGATTACCTGAGAGACACCTTTATGATCACCCTTTCATAGGATGACGTTTGATGACCTCAAAGCTTTCTTCCGATACCAGGGAGTTGTATTATCTCATGGTCTAAGGAATACAATATTTGACATAGGAAAAACTTCGCAAAGACGAACACGATGACACGATCTAATAGCTTTGCTTAGTTTGGGTCTATCCACCATATCATTCTCCCAATGATATGATCTCATTATCAATTGACAACTCATGTCTATGGTTAGGAAACCTTAACCATCATTGATCAATGAGCTAGTCCATAGAGGCGTACTAGGGACACGGTGTTGTTCACAAACCACACAAGTATTAAAGTTTCCGCTTAATACAATTCTAGCATGGAATATAAACTTTATCATGAACAAGAATTATAATAATAACATCTTTATTATTGCCTCTAGGGCATAATTCCAACAGTCTCCCACTTGCACTAGAGTCAATAATCTAGTTTACATCCGCAACAATCTCACCCATGGCCGAGGTGCTGATCATGTTTTACGTGGAAGAGGTTTAGTCAATGGATCTGCGACATTCAGATCTGTATGTACTTTGCTAATCTTTAGATCTCCATACGCTATATAATCTCGGATTATATGAAACTTCTTGATTGATATGCTTGGTCTTTGGATGATATCTTGGTTCCTTAGCGTAGTGCTATGGCGCGGTGTTGTCACACAATATCTCCAGTGGGTCCAATGCACTTGGAACCACGCCAAGCTCGATGATGAAGTTCTGATCCAAACTCCTTCACTTGACGCTCATAGCAGCCATGTATTCCGCTTCTACTGTAGATCCCGCGATTACGCTTTGCTTGCAGCTTCTCCAGCTCATAGCTCCTCCATTCAAAATATACACGGATCCTGTCTGAGATTTACAATCATCCTTGTCGATTGTCGAAACTAGCATCGACGTAACCTTTCTGATTTAGCCGTTCATCACCCCCATAGACTCGAACATTTCTTTAGTCCTATTTAGGTACCTTAGGATGTTCTTCACGGCTGTCCATGCTCCACTCTGGATCACTTTGATATCCTTTCGTCAAACTAAGAGCATTGGACACATCCGGTCTAGTACACAGATGGCATACATGATGTAACCTATGGCCGAGGCATAAGGCACTTTGCTCATAGCTTCCCTATCATTTACCGTAGCTGGACACGAGCCTTGCTCAATATCTTACGACAACATAGGCCGAACCTTTCAATGCCTTATCCATTCTGAACCTTTTGAACTTTGTCTAGGTATGTACTTTGGCTTAAAGCGTCTTTGTTTATCTCTATAGATTTTATGCCCAATATATAAGCAGCTTCACCTAGGTCTTTCATTGAAAAACACTTGTTCAAATAACTCTTCACATCGTTAAGCATGTCGATGTCATTTCCAATAATCAATATGTCATCCACATATAGTACCGAAACGCCACCGAGCTCCCACTCACTTTCTTGTAGATGCAAGCTCAGTAGCAATTTGGAACAAATCCAAAGCTCTTGATCACTTGATCAAAACGAAGGTTCCAACTCGAGATGCTTGCTTGATCCATAAATGGAACGCTGAAGTTTGCATACTTTATCGCATCCTTAGGATCGACAAAACCTTGGGTTGCATCATATACAACTCTTCATCAATGTTGCCATTGAGGAAAGCAGTCTTGACATCCATTTGCCATATTTCATAATCATGAAACGCAGCAATTGCTAATAAAATCCGAATGGACTTAAACATCGCTACGGGAGAGAAAGTCTCATCGTAGTCAACACCTTGAACTTGTCGAAAACCTTTCACAACAAGCCGTGCTTTATAGACGGTAACATTACCATCCGCGTCCGTTTTCTTCTTGAAGATCCATTTGCACTCAACGGCCTTTCGGTCGCTAGGAGGGTCCACCAAAGTCCATACTTGGTTTTCGCTCATGGATCCCAATTCGGATTTCATGGCTTCTAGCCATTTCTCAGAGTCTGGGCTCATCATCGCTTCCTCATAGTTCGTAGGTTCGCTATCTTCTACTAACAAGACAGTCAAGACAGGGTTGCCGTACCACTCAGGAGGGGCACGCGACCTTGTCGACCTGCGACGTTCAGTAGCAGCATCGTCCGAAGCTTCATGATCCTTGTCATTAGCTTCCTCTATTGTTGGTGCAGGCGGCACTGGAACAATTTCAGGTGCTGCGCTACTCTCCAATTCAAGAGAAGGTTCAATAACCTCGTCTAGCTCTACTTTCCTCCCACTCACTTCTTTCGAGAGAAACTCCTTTTCAAGAAAGGAACCGTTCTTTGCGACAAACACTTTGCCTTCGGTTCTGTGATAGAAGGTATACCCAATAGTTTCCTTAGGGTATCCTATGAAGACGCATTTCTCCGCTTTGGGTTCGAGCTTGTCCGGCATCAACTTCTTGACGTAAGCTTCGCATCCCCAAACTTTAAGAAACGACAACTTAGGTTTAGCACCAAACCATAGTTCATACGGTGTCGTCTCAACGGATTTAGATGGAGCCCTATTTAAAGTGAATGCAGCGGTTTCTAATGCATAACCCCAAAATGATAACGGCAAATCAGTAAGAGACATCATCGATCGGACCATATCTAATAGGGTTCAATTCCGGCGTTCAGACACACCATTGCGCTGTGGTGTTCCGGGTGGCGTGAGTTGCGAAACGATTCCACTTGCTTTGAGATGCGTGAGAAAATCATAACTCAAATATTCGCCCCCACGATCGGATCGTAGAAACTTAATCTTTCTGTTACGATGGTTCTCCACTTCATTCTGAAATTCTTTGAACTTTTCAAACGTTTCAGATTTATGTTTCATTAAATAGATATACCCATACCTACTTAAGTCATCGGTAAAAGTGAGAAAATAGCGATATCCACCGCGCGTCGAAACACTCATCGGTCCGCATACATCGGTATGTATGATTTCCAACAAGTCCGTTGCTCGCTCCATCATACCGGAGAACGGGGTTTTGATCATCTTGCCCATGAGGCATGGTTCGCTTGTGTCAAATGATTCAAAATCAAGAGACTCCAAAAGTCCATCAGAATGGAGTTTTTTCATGCGCTTTACACCAATATGACCTAGGCAGCGATTACCACAAATAAGTAGTATTATCACTATCTACTTTGCATCTCTTAGCCTCAATGTTATGGATGTGTGTTTCACCCCTTTCGAGATTTAGAAGAAATAAACCATTCACAAGAGGTGCATGACCATAAAAGATGTTACTCATATAAATAGAACAACCATTATTCTCCGATTTAAATGAATAACCGTCTTGCAATAAACACGATCCAGAAATAATGTTCATGCTCAACGCAGGCACATAATAACATTTATTAAGGTTTAAAACTAATCCCGAAGGTAAAACTAAGGAGAGCATGCCGACGACCATCACATCAACTCTTGATCCGTTGCCAACGCGCATCGTCACCTCATCCCCGTCAGCCGCCTATTCCGTAGCTCCTGTTTCGAGTTACAAATATTAGCAACTGAACCAGTATCAAATACCCAGGCACTACAACGAGGGCTAGTAAGGAAAACATCAATAACATGTATATCAAATATACCTTTGATGGTGCCAGCCTTCTTGTCCGCTAAGTACTTCGGACGATTAAACTTCGATGACCCTTGTCCTTGCAATAGAAGCACTCAGTTTCCGGCTTGGGTCCAGACTTGAGCTTCTTCTCAGCAGGGGCAACACGCTTGCCGCTGCCTTTCTTGAAGGGCTTCTTTGCACCTTTACCTTTCTTGAAGGAGGGCTTGTTGACCATCAACACATGATTATCCTTCTTGATGTCCACCTCCGCAGCCTTCAGCTTTGCGAAGAGCTCGGTGATCGTATCAGTGGAACCAATCTGATTATGAGTCACTACAAAACTTTTGTAGCTGGGAGGGAGTGATTGCGAACCTGTCAATCTTGAGCTCCTCTGGAATCTTGCGATCCAGTTGCTCAAAGGCGTTGAGTGTAGCAGACATCTTAATGGCGTGCTCACTAACGGAACTCCCTTCCTCCATCTTGCAGTTAAAGAACTTCTCGGAGATCTCATATCTCTCGAGCGGGCTGAGTCCGAAACATGGTTTTCAGCTCCTCGAGAATCTCAAAGGGCCCGGATAGTTTTCAAAACGATTTTGAAGTTCCGGTTCCATAGCAAACAACATGGTGCTCTTAATCACACCATAATCATCTTTGCTTGACGATAGATAGCTTTCTCATCAGCCGGTAGCCAAAGCAGGGGGTTACCTAACGCTTTCTCAAGGACATAGTCCTTTTGTCCATGACAGAATGATTCTTAGATTGCGGAACCAGTTGGTGAAGTTAGACCCATTGTTTCTAAGCTTTTCTTTCTCAGCAAAAGCGTTGAAGTTGAAGTTGGACTTGGCCATGTGATCTACAGTATTTGCAAGTACAATTTAGACTATGTTCATGATAAATAGTTCAACTTAATCAAATTACTAGATGAACTCCACTAAATTCAACATCCCTCAAGTTGTTTAGTGAACACGATCCAAATTCACCACACCTAATCCGATCTTCACGAGAAGAGATGTGGTTTCAATGGTGGACAACGAAATGTCGATCATATCATTCATATGACTCATGCTTAACCTTTCGGTTCTTGTGTTCCGAGGCCATATGCGTACATGCTAGGCTCGTCAAGCTAGACCCAAGTATTTCCGGCGTGTGCAAAACTGGCTTGCACCGTTGTATGTGGCGTAGAGTCTATAGCACCCGATCATCACGTGATGCTTGGACACGATGAACTTTCATAGCGGTGCATACTTGGGGAGAACACGTTTTATCTTGATCTTTAAGTGAGGAATCATCTTATAATGCTACCGTCGCGATCTAAGCATAATAAGATACATAAAAGGATAAACATCACATGCATATAACTTTATGTGACATGGTATAGCCAATCTTCGCGCAATGATCTCCATCTTGTGCGTTCGGCATGATCTCCATCACTTCACCATGATTGCCTCCACCACGAATAGCAACTACAACTATTGCTAACTACTTAGCGATAAAGTAAAGCTATTACATGGCGTATAAGAAGTTGACTGCAGGTCATACACAATTATAAAGACAACCATATGGCTCCTGCGGTTGTGTACTCATCGACATGCAAGTCGTGAAACATTACAAAACATGATCATCGCATACAATATACACATCACATCTTGGGCCATACCATATCACGAAAACACTCCTGCAAAAACAAGTTAGGCGCCTCTACTTTGTTGTTGCATGTTTTACGTGGCTTATGGGAGTAGATGCTAAACGATTCTTACCTACGGAAAGCCACAACGGTGATATTATGGTTGCCAAACTCGGTGTTAATCCCATGACAACTATAGTGAGAGAAACCGACATCCACCAGCCGCATGTGTGGTACAAGCCACACGTCAAGTGCGAGCGGTCTCGCGACGGCGTCGCGTAAGGTTGGCCTGGACGCTTCAATCTCACTATCCCGCGTCATAAGAAGAACACAAACAAGAGGCTTGCAGCAGAAAACATCAACGCGCCGCAACAACCATGTTGCGTTCTACTCGTGAATCACATCTACATAGATCTAGCTCGATACCTGAAGGGTTTTGCAGCATAGTAAATCAAAATTTTCTCTGAGCGAACAGAGGAAAGCCAAGATCTAATCTAGGAGATGCAAACAACGAGAGATTGGATTAGATCTTCATACCCTTGAAGATTCGCTGTGAGCGTTAAATCGGAACGTGGGTGATGTAGTCGTACTCGCTTCTCCTCCTCGCGATCCGATCCGATCTAGCACCACAAGTGGCGGTGCCTCCGTGAGATGCACACGTGCGGCACCTCGACGTCTCCTCCTTCCTCGGACCAGCAAGTATGGTGGATAGATAGATTGGATCTACAACACGACGGCGTGGTGTATATGGTGGAGAATTTCTGCAGCAGGGCTTCGCCTACAAACAGTCGGGAGGGAGAGAGGAGGGCAGCAGGGCAACTAGGGTTTGGAGGAAGGTGTAGGTTGGGAGGGAGGGGGCGCACCAGCCCTCTATATATAGAGGGGGGGTGCGGCCAGCCCTTGCCCATCCTCCAAGCCTATCTCTAGTTTAAACGATTTAAACTCTCCCTTATCCAGAAACCCTATCTCTAGTTTAAACGATTTAAACTTATCCCTTATCTAGAAATCCTATCTCTAGTTTAAACGAGTTTAAACTTATCTAGGATCGGCTGGGCCCTATGGGGCCTTGTGCCCCTGGCCCAATGCGGCCAGGACACTCCCTCATAGGCCCATGCCCCTTCCCGGAAGGTGGGGCCACGTTGGTCCCCTTCTGGAAGGTTCTAGAAGCTTCCGGTACAATACCGATTAACCCGGAACAATTCCGAACTCCAAAAACTGCACTGCCTTATATGAATCTTATTCTCTGGACCATTCCGGAACCTCTCGTGATATCCCGGATCCCATCCGAGACTCCGAACAAAAATTCATAAACCAATTATCCAATCTATCCTAGCGTCGAGACACGTTAAGTGTGTGACCCTGCGGGTTCGAGAATATGCAGACATGATCTTCTATCAATAATCAACAGGGTGCAGGCACCCATATTGACTCCCACACATTCATCGATGATCATATCGGATGAACCACGATGCCAGGATTCAATCAATCCCATATATATATTCCCTTCGTCTCGCGATATTTTACTTGCCCGAGATTCGATCGTCGGTATCGTCATACCTAGTTCAATCTCGTTCACGTTAGTACTTTACTCGTTCCGTAATCCGATATCACTTTGTGATTAACTCCTTAACCACATGCTTGCAAGCGGTGTTGATATCGATTACCGAGTGGGCCCGAAGTATATCTCTCCGACTTGGGAGGGACAAATCCCATCTCGATACATACAACCCAACAGATACTTTCCGATTACCTGAGAGACACCTTTATGATCACCCTTTCATAGGATGACGTTTGATGACCTCAAAGCTTTCTTCCGATACCAGGGAGTTGTATTATCTCATGGTCTAAGGAATACAATATTTGACATAGGAAAAACTTCGCAAAGACGAACACGATGACACGATCTAATAGCTTTGCTTAGTTTGGGTCTATCCACCATATCATTCTCCCAATGATATGATCTCATTATCAATTGACAACTCATGTCTATGGTTAGGAAACCTTAACCATCATTGATCAATGAGCTAGTCCATAGAGGCGTACTAGGGACACGGTGTTGTTCACAAACCACACAAGTATTAAAGTTTCCGCTTAATACAATTCTAGCATGGAATATAAACTTTATCATGAACAAGAATTATAATAATAACATCTTTATTATTGCCTCTAGGGCATAATTCCAACACTACCAGCAAAGCGCAACAATTAGATCTTACTCCATTTTAACATAGTAAGAAATCATGCAGAATACTAACATCACATGCACTAATGGTTTCATGTTCTGTAGGGCCTAGATCTGAAGATCATCTCACCCTTTATGTGGAAACTATCGATCTACATCCAGCCTTTTGGTTCCAACATGTGCTCTTCCTCAAAACCCAAGTCTATCAACTATGGGCATTAATGTGACCATCCCACGTCACATTATATGTTATTTCCTTTATGCGATTAACACTTAAAAGGTTTCTACTCTCTTCTCTTTTCATAAAAATGTGGAATAACAATTAGGGTTTCCTATTTGAGAGAAATCTCAAATGGATGTCCATGTGTTGGAAGATACTTTATATTATCTTGAATGACTCAAACTTTAGTTAGGATAATCATAGAGAATTTGCTAGAGGCTCTCAGTAGATTTTATACTGACAGACAATGATCTTGATGAATGGATGTTCTTATGATGAAAATCGTAGAATCATCATTGTGTGTTTTACCCAGGACAATTCTTTGTCTCACTCATAATATTCATCAGTGGGGCAAGGTATAGGGTTTACTCAAACTCTAATGCATGTGATCATCTTATTGTCAGCATAACACTACGGTTTAGTGTTAGTGGAATGGCTTAGATTCATAAGTGTGTGAGGTATAGATCATTTCTATACTTGTATTTCTAGGGTTACAGGTATATATGAGAAATGCTCTTGTACTCATGGTTCATTCCTAGGATAATCTTAGTAGAATTAAGTCCCTTCCTATGCATGCAAACATAGGGTTTACTTTCTCTCATGGATTATCTCAACATTGGAGTCTTAGGGTTCAGGAATAGATAAGATATTGTTTCTTAACCATAGGATCATGTCTATGATTGGTTTGATATATATATGAGTCACAACTATGCATGGAAATATAGAGGTGACCTTCTCTCTGGATTACTATGACATGTTAAGTATATGCCCTATCTTGAGATAGAGTATGAGTCATCCACTTGATTTACCTAAGCATTAAGTAGGAATTATACTCGCGGAATAATTGGATACAAGAGATGGCTTTAAGATGGGAACACTAAGTATTAGTCTATGGTTAGTCCAAGGACTTAATTAAGATGCTCTGATGAATAGATTTTCTAGATTTGACTTCTCACTGGTTTAATACTAATGAGTTGTCAACAAGGTCTACTTCAACTAAAGTGTAGTTAAAGTTATAGGTTTTCCCAACTAAGTTGGTACTAACTTGTGGTATAGAAGATCAAGTATTATCTTGCTTAGGATCAACTAGGATCCATAGTCAACCTTGCATATTGTCAAAGTCAAACATCATCAACTCCCTAAGTGAATTGATGGTGATAATATAGTCTTGACAATTGGTCCACTTGGTAGGGCTTTGGAATGGATACGGATGTATCCAGTATACTCAAACTTGCCAAGAGTCTATTCATAGGATGATATTTAAGACTTAATATTAAGTACATATCTCATCCTTGATTATCAAGATTGGAAAGTTTGAAGAGAAGAATAAATAAGTCAAGATTTTGATAGATCAAGGTTTGGTGTACAGATTTGGATGATTTACTTGTTACATAACTCTTGTCAATCACAAGTGTTGGTTGAACGAATGAGGTTTAAGATAAAATATAATAAGGTAAGTCAAGAATGTACTTTATCTTGTTTTGATGGTGTGATCATGTTCCAGGAATTGTTCAACAGATGTGTTAAATAAGGTTTAGAGGAGATGAGTTAAGCATCAAGTTTTTATTTGTTTACTCAAGTGTCTTGTGTGTTGATTCACTTTTATTTACAGATCTTACATATACACTTTCCAATATAGAAGTTTACTAAAGGTTATTTTAAAGTTTTAACACTGAGCATGATGAACTAGTCCTAAATCATCAGCTAAAGTGGAACTTCAATCATTTTGAAAAGTTCTACCAAAAAGATTTTAGTTCTCCCGGATTTTATATGCATGGATGTAATGCACAGAGCTATGTTCTACCTATTTTCGAGTCTCTCAAATTTACAGGATGCTACAAGAATCTAATGGATACTCCTGAATAAAAAAATTCATTGAGGATGGAGGTATTTCGCTACAACTCATCAAGGCCAAATACCTCCATGGATGATTTCTCTTGGCGTGCGAGCACCGAGAGTGATCCTAGTTCTAGAGATCCATCGAGGACATCAAGCATAAGATTCGTCTAGGAATCTCCTTCACCAATGTCAGTGGTAAAGGAACCATGTCCTGGCTTGACCCATGGTTCTCGAAGATCTCTCTTAGAGTTGGGTTCCTTCCCTCTTCGCTATTTGTGGAGATCCGTGTTTGCTGGTGGTTGTTGAGTGCCACGAGGGGACCTAGAACATCCCATTCTGGATGACCTTTGGGATGGAGGAGGCCAGGACCTTTGAGGCCATGAGAGCGTCTCTTCCCTTGGTGCTCTCTAATGCACCTGATTGTGTATCCTGGCATATGTCCCCTTTGGAGACTTTCTTCGTTAGTCCATCATACTGGATACTCTTTCGAGGGCATGTGCTACCCTGGACGACCCCCCTTTGTCACTACCTCTAAATTTCCCATTTAAAGCATTTAGGTACTAATACTAATATAGTTGTAGAAAGGGTACCTCTTTTTGCCTGGACTTCAAGCAGTTTAGCTTTAACCGTGTTAATAGGAGTGACCATCTTTTCTTCCATTCTACTGACATTAAGCGAGTTGCAAGCGCGACTTCCTCAGTCTTAGTAATTAGTGTATCCCTTGTATTTGCTTCTCCTGATGGTTGGTCAAATAATAAAAAGTTGTATTTTTGGGTACAATCTCAAGATTTTTGAGTGGTAATTTCTGTAGGATCGTCTGCCCTCAGGGGTGGAGGTGTCCAATCAATGGGCCTGACAATGACCTATGTCCGCTATGTGGGACCCTGAAAACAGGGACCGACACAATGTTCGCTTGCCCTGATGCCCAGTTTCTGTTGAGATTTGTGCGAGAGGCTCTAGGGCCTGATGAATCACGAGGATGTGTTTCATCTAATATCTCTAATTCTATAATAGTTACTAGAGCCTTGTTGTGTTGGAAGGAGAGAAGTTGGATAGCATTCTTCAGACTTTGCTGGTTAGCGGCATGGTCCTTCCCCTCGCAGCCGATCCACTGAGGTCCCTCTTTGGTAGTTTGTATCTTGTCGCACCCGTTTTGTTAGTTATTTTCTCCTTTTGGACCTTGTTGTGTTGTCATCCTAGTAGACTTGATTTTCAGTTTTTTTCTGGGGTTTCTAAAGTTGTAACGGATTCGGATGATTATTGTACTTTATTTATAAAGTGGAACGAAAGGCTGTTTCAATAAGGAGAAAACAATTCGCATGGGTGCTGAATCATTTCCTATCAATAGTTCAAGCCAGTCGGACCTGTTCTTCGAGTTGATCATCCGATGCCTTTGAAACGACTGCTTCTCTGCAACACATGTTCCCTTGTACTATGATACTAGTACTTTCTGCACCGACTGGTCCTGACCACACCTAGCTTACTCTGTCGACTGATCACACCTTTGTGCTCATTGATTAGAGATTCTGCTGCCGCGCGTCGCATTTGCCCACGACCGGCCATCATGCATCCTCGAATCCTGATCGCAGCTAGCACTGCTTCGACGTCCCATTTCCTTGGACCAACCCCTGTGCACTCGAATCGTAAAGCTGCGCGCCTGGCTGATGCGGACATACTAGTGGATTCTCTGCTTCGTGTCTCGGTAAACACCAACCACCATGCATCCACGCCAGAAGTCTCGTCTCATAGTAGATAAATCCCTTTCAGCCTTTCCATTCCATTCCATTCCGACGCCGCCTCTCGACTCTACTGTTCGGCTCCTCGTCACCAAGAGAAAAGGAGCCCTATCCTATCCTGTATCGTCACCCGATCGAAACCCCAAAAGCCGGCGGACCGATAGAGAAACAAGTGCAAAATGGGCTTTCGGAGTATCGTCATGTGGGATTCAGAGGCGCGCCTTTGAGCGAAAGGAAGGGGCTCACGCAAAAGCAGGCGCACATAGAGCTAGCTAACGCGAAACCGGAGGAGGGGGGCAACGGTGGGAGGTGACACCGTGACACGATGCATGCATTGTCCGAATGTGCTGGTCTGGTCTTCGTCTCGATTCAGTTTCCTTAGCCGTGTTATGCTTTCGGCCCTTCGCCCGTCAGATCGTCGACCCTTTCCTTTCCAGCCGACAGCCCACGATCGCGTTTTTTAATCGGCCAAAGCGGTCAAGAAAGGTCGACGTGAGTCGTCGTATAACCTTTACTGCTGCTATATGCGTGTGTGCAACGGGAATTTGGACTCTTTCTCGTCTCAACTGCGCGTGTAAGAACTCAGTTGCATATTAATTTGTGATGATGCCTACATCCTTAACTGTCAAATTGAAAGTGAAGTATTCCAGTGCTCTTCTTCGTCAGCCCATCCTAGACGTAGTTCTGAATATTTGTGCAAGAGATAATACACATTGCTAGCAAAGGAGCACACATGATAACTTAGTAAATTCGTTTTATAGTATGTGAACCATCTTACTCTACTACTCCCTCCGTCCCAAAATAAGTGACGTGGTTTTGTCTAGATTCGGATGTATCTAGACACGTTTTAGTATATAGGTATATGCGAATCTAAACAAACTCAAGTCACTTATTTTGGTACGAAGGGAGTATTACTATGAGCTAGGCGCGGACCTCCCACTAGGCCAGCCGTCCTACCTTGATTTTTGTTCAAAAATCCAGATGCACGTGTTTTTTTGAACAATTTGAGTGGTTACAAGTCGAAAACAAACTCTATATAAAAAAAGCTATGTTTATTTTACTGAACACTGCGCAAAATTGATTCCGAACGTCTAGTCAAAAACCAAATCCCCCCTACCCTGCAAGAATTGATATAAAATTTTAGCCAACCGGGGGTGGTTCTAGTTTTGCTATGTATATTTTATTGATATAAAATTCTAGTTGTGTTAGTTTAGTTGGTGTCTTTGATTATGGATGTGAGGGCATGTTAGCTCAATTGGAGAAGTAATGGTTAAGAGTCCCTCTGGGATGATGTCAATTTGCAAAGAAGTGATATCAAGATCCTAATTATAAATTTAACAATATGAAAAAAATGAAGAAAGGGAGAAGACATATTGAGCTAGCATTGCTTTTAGCAGAGACACGCCAATATTTGAAAGGGCTTTCTCGGCGATAAAGATCATCATGACCGAGTTACGGGCAACAAAATATCGGTTGCGCTCCTTGATGACCTAATGATGAAGATTTTTGAAAGAATGCTAGAGCTTTGCTGACTCTATACCTAATTAGAGCTTCGCTATTGGTATGTGCTAGGTTATACTGATTAACTCGTTAGAATCATGTATACTAAAGATGCTAGTGGGTCTTTATTAGGGTACCTTTTACCCTCTTTAATTCAAAAAAATAAAGTAACCTTTTCAAAATAATGACATTGTCACAAAAGTTAGTGGTAAACATTGTATTATATAGTTGTATGTACATACGTATGCCTGTACGTGCATCCTGTATTTGTACCATGTACCCATATATATAACGAGAGGCCAGCCCTATTGGGTGTTGTGCAATACCATACCAATTACTTTGATATGGTATCAGAGCCCACGATCGGTTCCATCGCTTCTGCCTAAAAACCTAATCGATCTACCGCCGCCCCTGCCCCCGGCCACAGCCTTTCTCTACCCTCTACCCTACCGTGAGCGCCGCCCCATACCCTACGGCTGCGCCCGCCATGTCACCTCCCAACACCAACGCTGCTCCCGCCAATAGTTCCTCGTTCGTCGTCTCGTCTGGTTTTGGTGGCTCCATCAGCGATGGCTCCTCCATGAGCGGGAGGGCCACCATGGCATCGCGGATCCCCGCCACGCCGATCGTCATCGCTAACTCCATCACGATTCGGCTCACCACTGACAACTATCTCTACTAGCGCTAACGTGGGTATACCTTACAGGTACTCGAGCTTAGCCTACACGGTCCAGTCCAAGAAGGAGGCCACGGTGCGATCGAAGCCCAGCGAGGATTCGGGTGGCCCATTGGAGTTCGACTTCTTGGAGGACACGACAAAGTGTAGATAGAAAATTAAAGAGAAACTGATGACCCACAAGTATAGGGGGTGTATCGCAGTATTTTCAATAAGTAAGAGTGTCGAACCCAAGAAGGAGCAGAAGTTGTTGACGAGTGGCTTAGAGCAGGAATTCTCTGTAAATACTTAGCAAAGAGATTTTTAGGGGTTTTTGATAATGCAGATAAATAAAGTACGAGTAAGTAAAAGACAATAATAATAAATGCGGCAAGTGGCCCAATCCTTTCTTTAGCAAAGGACAAGCCGGTTGTATTACTTAAGATGACCAAACATTCTCGAGGACACATGGAAATACTGTCAAGTGCTTTCGCTTCATATAGTTGATTGATCTTCTTTAGTTTAATAAGTGTTGTGTGGGTGAACATGTGCTAATGTCCTAACCTTCCTAGGACTAATACATACTTGTGATTATACCCCTTGCAAGCATCCGCAACTACAAGAAAGTAATTAAGATATAAACCTAACCACAGCCTTAAACTCTGAGATCCTACACTCCCTTGTGCAAAGGTTTCCTAACGGGGATTCAGGTTTCTGTCACTCCGGCAACTCCTACGATTAGTAGTCAAATACACAATGCATTTCCCTAGGCCCATAAAGGTGAAGTGTCATGTAGTCGACGTTCACATGACACCACTAGAATAATAACACCACAACTTAAATAACAAACTATTGAATCTTTTTCAACACAATTCCACTACTAACAACATGACTTCTCCTATGTCCTTAGGAACTAAACGAACTACTCACAAGACATCATATGGATCAAGATCAGAGATGAAATAATGATAAGTAACAATCCGAACATGAACGATAATTCAATGGGTTCACTCAATAGCATCAACTACAACAAGTAATCAACACCGGGAAAGTTTCCCCTAAGAACTATGCAAGATTTAACCCAATTGTTACAGCAGTATGGAGTGGTGATGATGGTGCTAGTGGAGATGATGATGGAGATGATGATGATGATCCCGATGAAGTCTAGCTTGATGGTGGTGTTGATGGTGACGATCTCCCCTCTCCGGGAAGGAATTTCCCCGGCAGATTTCTGCCTGCTGGAGAGCTCTTTCTCTCTCTGCAGTTTTCTGCCCCGTGGAGGTGGCGGAATTTTTCTGTGGTCGCTCCCCGAGCCTTAGGGTTTCGTGGGGAATATATACGCCAAAGAGCAGAGCCAGAGGTGGGCCAGGGTGGCCACACCACCTGGTGGCGCGGCCAGGGTGGCTCACGCCAGGGGGTGGTGTGGGCCCCCTGTGGCCCATCTCCGCTCCCCCTTCTGGCATCCTTTGTCTTCTGGAAAAATAGGATTTTCCATATATTTTCTGGGATTTTCCGATCTTCGCGAATTTCGCCTCCAAACAGTGCCTTTTCCATTAGAATCCTGACTTCAGCGGTCCATCCTCCAAAAGTCATCAACCATGCAAAAAACAGATGAAATAACATAAGTATCATCTCTTAATATGAAATATATCAATGAATAACAGTAAATTATGATATAGAATAGTGATGCAAAATGGACGTATCAAAAACCCTAATCTGTAACCGACTCGACCTGCTATCCCAAGACCTAGCCTCCCTATATAAAGGCTAGGAGGGGGCAGCGAGGAGGACGAATCCACACACACTCCCGCATACACCTCTTCAGGTTGCATCTACGCACTCTTGTAACTTTCGACTCCCTCATAATCAAGAGCAGACAAGCAGGAGTAGGGTCCTCTATGAGGCCTGAACCTAGATAAAACCTTGTGTCACATGTGTGCTTGTTTGCTAGCCGATCGATGCCTCCAGCGCTCCCTACTTCCTCGAACCTAAGTCCATCAATGATGGGCATTGATGAGTTAACCCCTCGTCAATTGGCGCCGTCTCTGGGAAATGGGAGTGCTGATGTTGCGGCTTCCTCGGCCCCATCAACTGTGATCTATGACTCTGATGCAGCGAAGACTCGCCTCTTCTTCGGCGCCCTTGACTTCACTGTCCACGCGCCGGCGACCCGCTCGGATTTCGAGTCCGTGTCCCTTCGCTTCCAGGTCGGTAGGATTGGCACGCTTCGCCTCCCTAATTAGCCGCAGGCTCCCTCGATTTCTCTTGCATCATGGTTCCCACCGCCGATCGGTACCCTGAGAGAACTCAACACCTTGGCATCAGCCGATAACACGGATGGAAATAGCAGTTGTGAGTCCGATCTAGGCGATCTGGCATCAGAGGATGGAGCCTACAGTTCCAGATCTGAGAGTTGCGGGAGAAACAGCTTCCCCAGCCACTACATGTGCGCTGTCATCAACACCGGCGATGGAAGCACTCAAAGGGACAACGCCAATGGTGGACCCCCAACAATGGGCGACCAATCGACCCCCTGTCATTGGCCCCATTGAAAACGATCAACAGTCGCCCAACCCTGAGGGAGAACACGCCAACGGGCGGCAGGAGATCCAACTCAACAACGCCGGGTGGGCGCGATGCAGGGAGGCCCTACAGGGCAACCCCCTGCCACTTTACTCATCACAACAGATGTTGATGGGTTATCATTGGCTACTCATGCGAGGATTCAAGTGTCAGCTAGTAGTGAGCGCTCGACTCGACGAGCGCAGAAGGGCTGTGGATGAGTCGAGCCTTCGGCAAGCAGCACTCTCTTCCATCGGAGGGTCCGCCTCCAAGGGCAATGACCATGCAGCCGCCAAAAGGCGCTATCTACTGGCCCACCTCAACGACAAGGAACGAGACGAGGCCACTTGAGCCCTTGACTTCTCGTTCATGACGGTGGATTCGTGGGGCAACATGCTCCCGAAAACACCGCAAGCAACGGTGATAGCAGCCACCATGTACTTGCTCAACAATCAACCGTCAGCTAGGGATCCACGATGTTCCATGCACCGATCTACGATCGTTCGTCTTGGACTGGTTGAAGCTGCGCTCACCAAAGATCCAACACTGGAGCTGAAGAAAAGCAAGGCTCCATCCAGGTACTACTCGCTCTCCTCCAGCAATGACGAGCACGACCTGTCTCGGTGACGCCGCTCACGTCGACATGACCACTACTACGACGTGCGTGATGACATCACACATCGCAAAGTCGACAAGATGCAAACAAGGTGCGCCCGTTCAATGGACTTGGAGGATGAAGGAACAAAGGTCTGTAGCGTTGGCTGCTTCAGCAGAGCTATACGGCAAACATGAATGCTGAAAGGATTCAAAATCCTATTAGAGAAACCAAAGTTTGATGGCCTCTAGGACCCGAAGATCTGGCTGGAGGACTACATCTCCTCCTTCAAGCTGCACGTCGGGAACAAGAGTACAGCCATGCAGTGCCTCCAGCTACAGCTGCAAGGCGCTGCCCGCGCATGGCTCAACAACCTCCCATGCGGGTCGATCCGCAGCTAGGAAGAGTTGGTCTACAGCTTCGTGTGAAACTTCAAGGGCACTTACAAAATGCCCGCGTCAATCGAAGAGCTAAAGGCCTGCTATCAGAAGCCTAGAGAATCACTATGCTCCTACATCCAGATATGGTCCATCATCAAAAACACCGAAGAGGACATCCCCGAGAACCGCGCAAACGACACATTCAACAACGGCATAGGCCGCAGAGAGCTTAGGGAGGAGCTGGGCCGCACGAAGCCCAAAACAACCGACCACCTGATGGAGATCATAAACATGTGGACTGATGGAGAGGACATGGTGAAGAATAACTGCGCCCACTCAGACGACGACCCCGGCCACAGACGCGACCGCCGGGGAAAAGATCGGATGCGTGGTTATGAAGACTGAGAAGAAGTCGACATGGTCGCAGCTGGCTACGCCGACAGACGTGACGACGGCAACCGCAGCAGCGGGTACCGTAGCGGTGGCTACCGTGACATTAGGAACACCATGCAGGTATGGCAACATCGTACCCACGACGAAGCTCCTGGAATGTCGATCCAGGATAAATTATCTGGACCTTGCAACATCCACTTCTACATCGATAAAAACGACGGCAAGAAGAAGTCCAGCCACCTCCTAAAGGACTACCGCGAGTTCCTCAACCTCCACGAAGACCTTGCCCAGATGAATCGCGACGCGATAAATCAGGGCTGTGGAGCTACCCCGGGCACTATAGCTCATGGAGCACCACCACCATTGTCCGGACCACCGCCGCTTGCGGCTGCAGTAGCCAAGAACAACGGAGGCAAGCAATACCCAGGACCGCTGGGGAATATAGGCATAATCAAAAAAGGACGCCCATCCAATAGGGTGCAAAAGTCTATCACTTTCCAAGTCAATTTGGCGGTAAACTCTCCACCCTCAACCACTGAGTACCTCAGCGGGTGCGAGTCCTGCATTACCTTCGACAAGCGCGATCACCCCCACCAAGTACCTCGCCCGGGCCATTCTCCCCTGGTGCTCGAGGTGCAAATCGGTGGCTTCAAGATGAGTTGCGTCTTCATGGACGGTGGCAGCGGCATCAACCTCATGTTCGCCAGCACCTTGTGTGCCATGCAGATCCCCCTCTCCTGCCTAGAAGCCTCTAAAACAATGTTTCACGGCATCGTCCTAGGGAAAGGCATATATCCTCTAGGCAAAATCAACCTGGACATCATCTTCAGCACGACGGCAAACTTCTGGTGAGAGTGCCTCGAATTCGAAGTGGTCGATTGGCCCTCGCAATATCACACAATCCTCAGAAGTGTCGCGTTCGCAAGGTTCATGGTGGTGCCACACTACGCCTACCTGCAGATGAAGATGCCAGGACCTAACGGCATTATTACCATCAGTGGAAGTTTTGAGAAGTCAGACAGCTGTGATAGGGAATTCAATAGAATTTCCCAGTCTTTCGGCATGCAAGAGGAGCTGGCGAGGTTGAAGGGGTCGACAGACAATAGTCTACCTCCTCCGAGTAAGCCAAACGCACCCTACCAGTCCTTCGGCTTGTCGGTGCACACCAAGGTGGTCCAGGTCCACCCAACGGACCCGACCAAGACGGACCTCATCACCAACAACTTGAGTTCCACATAGGAAATCACGCTCGTCGAATTCCTCCGTGAGCGCCGGGAAATCTTCGCCTGGTGTCTAGTGGACATGCCAGGAGTTCCCAGGGAATTCACCGAGCATTCACTCAACATGAATCATGATGCTAAACTAGTGAAGCAATCGATACATCGACTGTTAGAACCAAGGGAAAAAGCGGTCGGTATGGAAGTCAACAGACTCCTCGACACCAATTTCATACTAGAAATCAAGGAAAGCACCTGGGTAGCAAACCCCGTGCTTGTTCCTAAAAAGGACACGGATATCCTACGGATGTGTGTGGACTTCACCTACCTCAACAAACATTGCCCAAAGGACCACTTCCCATTACCGCGGATCGACCAGTTAATTGACTCCACCTGGGATGTGAGCATCTCTGCTTCCTCGTCGCCTACTCAGGCTACCATCGGATTCGAATGAAGGAAGAGGACCAGGAGAAAACGTCCTTCATCATGCCCTTCAGCGTCTACTACTACACAACAATACCCTTCGGGCTGAAGAACGGAGGGGCCACCTATCAGCGGTGCATGTAGGCCTGCCACAAAAACCAACTTGGTCAGAACATCCAGGTCTATATTGATGACATCATCGTCAAAACCAAGGAGGAAGCCTCACTACTCGACGATCTTCGTGAGACCTTCGACAACCTCGACCACTACTAGATCAAGTTGAATCCAGAGAAGTGCACATTCGGCGTGCCATCTGGGCAACTACTCGGGTACCTCATATCTGCCAGGGGAATCGAGGCCAACCCAAAAAAGATAAAGGACATACTGGCCATGGAGATGCCAAAGAACGTCAAAGGCGTCCAGCAGCTGGCTAGGCTAATCGTGGCGCTTAGTCGATTCATCAGTCAAATGGGAGAAAAGGCGCTACCGTTCTATCAACTCCTCCATAAAGCTGAGAAGTTCGAGTGGACGAATGAAGTACAAGATGCATTCGAAGATCTCAAGCGCTTACTCTCTACTTCACCCATGCTGATCACGCCCAGGGAAAAGGAGCCAACGTTGCTATACATCTCCACCACCAATCAGGTGGTTAGTACTATGCTGGTGGTAGAATGAGCCGAAGATAACAAGGTTCATGGGGTGCAGCGCCCGGTCTACTACCTTAGCGAGGTGCTCACGCCAACAAAATAGTGATACCTGCACTCTCAGAACTTGGCTTACAGCGTCTTCATGATAGCCTGGCGACTGCGCCACTACTTCGAGGAGCACCCCATCATCGTGGTGAACGATGCTCCACTAGGATACATCCTCAACAACCCTGATGCCATGAGACGAATCATCCTTTGGGGAATAGACATATCTCCAAGAGACATTACATACGAGAAGCGAGTGGTGATCAAGTCGCAAGTTCTCCCGGACTTCCTCGTTCACTGGATGGAGAACCAAATCCCACACACACCAGATATGTCCTGCCTATGGACAATGCACTTCGACGAGTCCAAACATCGAGAAGGAGCCGGTGCCGGTGTCATCCTGACATCACCGCAGGATGACAAGATGAGATATATTCTTCGAATGCAGTTTCGCACCTCCAACAACAAAGAAGAATACAAGGCCCTGCTCCACGGGATGTGGATGGCCAAAGCCCGCGGCGCAACACGACTCATCATCTATGGTAACTCCAAGCTCGTGGTGGACCAAAACATGAACCAGTGCGACGCTATGAGTGACAACATGATCGCCTATCGCAACCTCTACGATGCACTCGAAGGAGACTTCGACGGCTGCAAACTGCAGCACGTAGGCCGCCAAAGCAACGAGGAGGCTGGCACGCTCGCCAACATAGGATCCAACTATGCTCCGGTGCCGCCCGGTGTATTCCTTGAGCAGATCTGCGAGCGCCCCATCAAGCCGAAGGCTCTTGAAGGACCATCCAACACATCAAAGGACTCGGGGGCTACACCACCCGAAGAACTCGAAGGTCTGAGATATGCGGAATAGGGACCCTAACTCAAAGGCCCCATGGAGGTCATGCTCATCAATCCATCCTAGACACAACCGTACATCACATACCTGCTCCACAAAAGGCTGCCTGATGACCCGACAGACGTGCGACACATAGCGCGACGCTCAAAAGCTTTCACCATCATCAACGGCGAGCTATACAAGCACAACATTATAGGAGTCCTTCAACGATGTGTATCCAATGGTGATGGGAGAGCCATACTCCTCGAGATACATGAAGGCACCTATCGTCATCACGCCGGGAGTCACGCCCTCGTCGCCAAGGATCTAGGAGCTGGTTTCTACTGGCCAATGGCGATGCACGATGCCAAGGACATCGTCCAAAAGTGCAACGCCTACCAAAGATTCACGGATAAGCCGCACGCACTAGGCGTAGAACTCAGGTGAATACATGTGGCCTGGCCCTTTGTGTAATGGGGACTCGACATGGTCGGCAAGCTGCAAAAGTCATCACCTGGAGGATACACCTTCCTCCTCATCATAGTCGACAAGTTCACCAAGTGGATCGAGGCTATGCCGGTGACGAACCAGACGGGCGCCACCGCCTTCAAGTTCTTCGAGTCCATCGTCTTCTAGATCGGGGTGCCACACAGCATTATCACCGACAACGGGACGAACTTCACCTCGAAAGAGTTCCAGGATTTCTGCGAAAACCTGGCAATCAACATCAGCTATGCTTCGATCTGCAGCGGCATCAAGAAAAGACTCCTTCGACCACTGATACCTTCGATCCAGATTATGGATGTAGTATAGCTTATTTTTCCCTAGTAGACCTAGGTTATCGAATCCTTGGGAAGAGAATGCGTAGTGAAGTTACTTTAACGGACCTTCGGGAGTTTTAGAATTCCTTTTGTGTTTTTACCGGACCAATAGCTTGCGTCCTTTTGCTGTTGTCGATTATGGAGAGAGAGGGTCTGCGGCGTTTGGTTTCACCTGTAGCTGTGCAAAGCATCTCATGGGAATAAAAGATAGAAATAAAGTATGCATGTACTTGTTAGAGCAAGATAAATTATATGTGGGCAGTGCATCCATAATTGCTATTGCCTCCGCAACCGCTTAGCAATAACCTACTAGTCTCATCCATAGAAGAAAGAGAACTAATGATATGCATAGTGATGTCACCGTTAATCCCAAGCAAATCCCTCACATACAGCCACACTACCCCTTCTGTCACTGGGGTTCCCAACCCGTAGATCAGTCATTACTCATACTCCCTATACTTGGCTCAACCCTCGGGGTCTTGGGTTTCTGAGAATTCCTTGGATTGAGGCAAGAGAGGATACAATAATCATCATGTCATACAAACTAATACACGATCCCATCTATGATAAATAACATGCACAACGCTACATGGCTAGGCCGAAGCCCTTATCCCAAGGAGAATTACTCACACATAGAGATGAGATCAACAATCATAAACATTGTAATGAAAATCATAAGATTGATAGCAATAGTCTTACAATGTCGCCAATCGGAGAAGAGATCTACTATTACAAGTGATGGAATATGGCAATGGAGATGGAGAAGGGTTTTGAGATCTGGAGGCGGCTGATGATCTATGGCAGAGACTTTTTGGTGAGGTCTGGTTTGTTTTCTCGTCGCCCGAGGCTTCTTTATATAGGGGTCCCTTCACGAAAATTATTCTGTTTGACCTAACGGTGGCGGCGCCAACTATATGACCAGAGCTATACGGCCGGAATTTTGCTCCGGTCGTATAGTTGGTCGTTAAAGCATCTGCCTCCGCTTTACGGCTCCTGGTTTCTTCTAGTTGTTGGAAATCTTGTGTCTTTGACTTTAATGTAGTGATTCCCTCTTTTAAATGACATTATATGCGCAGGAAAAATATAAAAGAAAGGATTGCATACCCCTTTGAATATTAGGCATTAGTGGCAGGATTTAGAGGGATATTTCATCAAAATTATGAATAATATCCATTTTAAATGTGGACGGGGATGGCTATGTTTTAGAGCCATCAACCTCCCCAAGCTTAAACTTGATCATCTCTGAGCAAGAAAACCAAAAAGGAACTCAACATTTAAACTGAAATAACGAGATGGTGATCTTACTCATGATTAGTAGTCTCATGTTTCCTCCACTTCATAAGTCTAAAAAACTTCAGCATAGATAGAGTAATGGCAAGCATATCATACGGTTTTTATGCATCCTTATAGTGCAGCAAGATTATTGTCAACATGGATGATTCAAAATGAACAAACTTTATTCCATGTCATGTAATCAACTCATAGGCTTGCCTTTGAACGATAAAGTATAATCATGTAGATTGAGAGTGTGAGAGTTGTCACAAAAGCATATACACTAGAGTATCTCAATTCTCCCGCATCAATAAATCAAGACTTTTCAAGCACTACTTTTGTATTCATTGTCCTTCAAGAATTTCAACTTTTAAGTAATCGAGAGCATGCCAAAGATTTTTATTAGTTTATTGGGCTATGATGGACACTCGTGGCATCACTAAGGTTTTTGTTCCTTTTGCATAATGATTTCTCATAACAGCCAGAGGAGTGATTCCATCATGATTACAGCTACCTGGGAGTGCCAAGAATCTTACCCACTATAGCATTGCTACTACAAGTGTTTAATCAACTCATAGCCGAAATCTAGGAGTTTCCTCCATGAAGATCGTTCGTAGGCGAGCGGAGTTGTTGGCATCCCATGAAGTTTGACACGCATAAAGCTATATCATTCTTATGATTAACAAGTCAAACTTTGGCATGCTCACAAAAACCGCTAAACATTAATTCAATCGAACAAATCCTTTTAAAGAGAGCTATTAAGTCAATCAACATTTTCAGTAGTGTTGAGTGTCTCTATAAATAAGCCTTTAAGACTAAGCACTACAACACCCAACCTTCAATTGTGAGACTTTTTCTTATTACATTTGTTTAGCAATTTTTAGGCAAGACTTGGCTAATTACGAGATCTGGAACAATACGTACCCAATTAAATACCCATGCAAATAAAAATCTTACTACAATTCAAAGACCCACTCCACCAATATAATATCTCAACATTTACTACTAACTAGCATAGGTTTCTCAAGCTTCAAAAGTAGGGAGTCATAAGGCATACCTCTCATGTTTGGTTCCACTTCTCTCTTTCCTTTTTATTTGTTTCTTGGAAACTCGAAGTCGATCACTCTCCTGCAAATACATTAAGACCTCGAGGCGGAAAGAAAAGAAAGAGGGAAATAAGGAAAAATGGAGAAATATTTTTGTGGTTTTTAAGAGAGGGAGTTTAAAGAATAGAAAATTGGCGGCAAAGCTCAGCTAGAAAATCTCGAAAGCAAAATAGAAAGAACTAAAAATAAAGTGTTAGGGAAACCAACACGAGTGCTTATAAACTCAAATAAAAACACAACCTCGAAATAAATAAATTAAAGCAAATGAACGCCAAGTAAAGATACATGCGGAAACTTCCCCAAGCTTAGGCTTTTGTAAGCCCTTCAAATCATTGTGGTGGCAGGAAAAGTCATTACTCCAGTTCACAAATTGAGTTGAGAGGTTACTAGTTGATTCTCGGAGGTTCAAAGAGAGGCTATGCATCCTCTCCACAGTCCCTCCAAGTTCGTGGAAATCTTGGTATGTAGCTAATTGGGTTTGTGGCTGCTCCTCTTGATAAGGAACTTCTTTCTCCTCATCTTGGTCCTCATCCCCCTCCGGAATTTCCTCCTTGGGTTGGTGTTTCTCAACCTTCAAGTCATATAGCAAACGTCCTTCCTCGATAGAGAAAAGACCATTAGGCATAGGAGCGGGGTAGAGACGCCCAGCTCTAGCAATATGTAGATAATAAACACCACCTCTCCTAGTGAGCATTCCATAGGCTCTCAAAGTGGAGAAACCAACACGTGTCTCACCTAGCACGGGTTGCAACTCACCTAGGTCGATGCCTAGGGCAATGGCAAGCAAAGTGATGACGCCTCCACCTATGATTGGTCCTTGGCTTTGGGAGGCTTGGTGCTCCAAGTAGCGCACAAGGATGGCGCCCAAGTTGAGTGACAAGTCGCAGTTGATGTAAGCAGCCTTTGTGAGGACTAGGATGCCCTCCTCATTGAGTCTCGTGAACTCATTACATGCCTGGAAGGTGTTAGCAATAACATAGAACAAATAGCGAATTGCGGGATGTTGAATATTCTTCCCCTTGTTCACTCTAGTAGTGAAACTCATTCCATTATAATATTGTTCAGGGGAAGGTTCTAAGCCAGTAAAGGATGCGCGTAAGGCATGAACATCATTGTTTGGCAAATTAAAACATGCGCACCATTCATCTAATGTTAAAGTGTAGTTGTTGTTCATCAGTCAGAAAGAAATAGTGTCCTCTCCTTGCTATTGTTTAACAGTGCTTTGCAACGAACTTAGGAATTCAATGGTTAAGCGGCGATAAGTAGGCACATCATTGTACACAAAGTTTTGCAGGCCAGCTCTATTGCAAAGTAAATTGAAGTCATTAGAAATATCGACTTGGTTCAATATAATGGGGCAAGCCCACTTGGTGGCCTTTACTTCGCGGTTCTTGATCCCGTTGAAGCGATCACGTTGGGGTTCATCCGTGAATCGTATCCCCATGCGTTCTTGAGCTATAGCCCGAGAAGCACTAGCGGTAGCACGAGAACGAGTTTGGCTCCTTGTGTTCATCATCTGGAACATTGAAGAAAGGCAAAAATAAAACTTTTTGATCCAACAACAGTAAGTACATAATATTCCTCATCATAGCACACTAAAGAATCTCCTCAAAATAATAATCTAGACAAGAGAATCATGGCAATTGGTTCATAGTAAGTCTCACCCTAGATTGATAATGACAATGGATCGAAGATGAATTTGCAAAAAATAATTGGAGGATTGGAGGAGAAACATACCGTAGATCACTCGTGCGCGAGGAAATCGAACGAAATTGAGTAGAGATGAAGATCTCTTGAGGTTTTGAGAGAGTTTAGAGGTAGAAGAGAGAAAAAGGATTAAACTTTTGGAGTTGGAGGTACCTTCCCGTGCGTTTTTGTGGTCGGACGGAACTATACAAGCGTAGCTATACGGCCGGAACAATGCGTTCCCGCCGTATAGTTGGCCTTCTGTCAAAATATTAGGGTTTCCTCCTGGCGGCGCAGCTATACGGACGCAACTATACGGCAGGAACAAAATGTTCTCGCCATATAGTTGGTCGTCAAACTCTCTGTCCCTAGGAAAGAAAATATACAAAGGTACCGATATCTATACGACCGGAACTATACGGCTATAATTTTTATTCCCGCCATATAGTTGGTCGTTAAACTCTCAGTACATTAGTAAAGAAATTGTACGGAGGCACTGATATCTATACAGCCGGAGCTATATGGCCAAAAAAATTATTTCCGCCATATAGTTGGTCGTTAAACTCTCAGTACATTTTGAAAAAAAAAATCGATGGCAAAGATATCTATACGACCGGAGCTATACGGCCGGAATTTTTATTCCCGCCGTATAGTTGGTCGTTAAACTCTGTGTGTGCATCAAACAAATTCTATTTCTTCGAAAACTAGTTATTTTCCTGTAACTTTGTGATATACCTTGTTTTTGACAGAAAATTTACAGTAAATATTGTTGACCAACAATAGCATGAATAAAGCAGAATTTTTAGTACTACCGAACTTCTTCTGCTCAACTGGAGTTTTCTAGCACTCTTTATTAAACATAAAATTAAATTAAAACTAAAAAACTTTACTCAAACCTTTATTTCACATGGGTTGCCTCCCATGAAGCGCTCTTTTATGGTCAATATCTTGACCTCAATGCTGCTTACTTAGGCCAGATGAGTGGAACACCCACTCAAAAGTAATTAGCCTTCAAAGTGATGGCCTCCTTTTCATCATGTTTGGCTTTCTTCTTCCTAGGGAAATGAATAACAAAAGGACCCCATGAAGGCAATTGAAGCTTCACGTTCCCTTCATATAGATTAATTAAAGCCTTAATAGTTCTTAAGAAAGGACGGCCTAATATAATAGGAGCAGTAGCATCTTTAGGCATATCGACAATAACAAAATCAATGAGAGCGGGATAGCCTTTAATGTAAACTAAAGTATTCTCCTTAATTCCTACAGCTTGTTTGTAGGTAGAATCTGCTAGGTGCAATTTTAACTCAGTAATTTCAAAGGAGCCAAGGTTTAACTTGTTAAAAAGACTCTTTGGAATTGTTGAGACGCTTGCACCTAGATCACAAAGTGCATCTATCTCATTGGTTCCAATTTTAATCTTAATAGTAGGCTCAAATATGTCATCTAACTTCACAGGTAATTTTTCAGCAATTTGCTTATATTCTTCCTCAAGCTCACGTACCTTTATTGCTACCTGATTAACAAAGTGCTGGTACATAGCTTCCTCACTACCTTCACTTACCGGAATCTTAATGTTGATCCTTTTTACGAGATCTTCAACGATGTAGCTTGGTGAAGGAGCATTACTATAATCAAGTTCTCCAGGCTCCCCCCTTTGGATTCTCATCATCTTGAGGTCTTCAACAGGATTGGGCTCAGCTTTACCTATAAATCTAGCTAGAATGAGAGTTTGACTCTTGGTTATCATACCTAGATGTGCCTCAATGATCCTTGTTCTTTCTTGGAGGGTCTGCAAATCATTTCTCAAACTAACAACTTGGTTAGATAATTTACCAAGCATAGCATCATGGTTCTCCATTATTTTAACAATAATATTGTTTTGTTCATTTTGTGAGTCTATAAAAGACTTTAATGTTTCTTGGAGACTACCATTACTAGTTCCCATATTATTATTATTAGAGTTACCTGCAGGACTAGCATAATGTTTCTGAAAGTTAGGATTGTAACTCTTCTTCCAAGCAGGGTTATACTCATTACGAGCTACGAAATCTATTTCTTCAATATTTGTTTCAGTGGTGGATCTTACCTGGGTTTCCTTACCTTTTACGGCTAGTATGATCTCATCCAACTAGGCTTTGAGTTCCTCAGTTTCTTGTGGTGAAATGGAGTTCACCTTCTTCGTGTTTGATCTATCCACATGCCATTGGGCATGGTTGTCTTGCATATTGTCTAGTAGCAGCTATGCTTCGGTAATAAGTTTACCCATAAATGTTCCTCCAGCTGCAGTATTAAGCATAGACTTAGATACAGGGTTAAGAGCATTATAAAATAGATGGAGAATTAACCAGTCTTCCATCCCATGACTAGGACAGTTTCTCATGCATTCTTTCATCCTCTCACATGCAAGCGCTAGTGGCTCACGCTCTTCCTGTCTAAAGCCAGTAATATTAGATCTGAGTTGCATAGTCTTTGCAGGTGGGAAAAATTTAGTCATAAATAAAGAAGTACATCCCACCCATGATGTAATAGTATTTCTAGGCAAATATAGCAACCATTCTTTTGCTCTCCCTCTTAGAGAGAAAGAAAATAAATGCAATTTGACCGCATCAGGATCAATGTCTTTTATACACATCATATCACATATATCAGTGAAAGTATTCAAGTGCATACCTGCATCTTCAACAGCAGAGCCTCCAAATTGATTCTGTTGAACCAAACTTAAATAATGGGGCTTAATTTCATAGTCATCAGCAACAATTGTTGGTTGAGTAATAGGAGTACGCAAATAATCATTGTTGGGAGTAGCAAACTCCCCAAGCTTCTTTTCAGCCATATTTCATATGTTTTGGGGTTTTCTTAAACAAAGAATTATAATAGTAAAAGCAAGAATTTAAAGGCTAACTATTTTTTTGGTTTATCAAATAAAGACTGAAAGCAAACTAACAAAATTAAAAACAAGAATTAAAACTAGCAAGGTTCCTAATAATCTCACCAGAGTAGCTATTGCTTCCATGGCAACGGCGCCAGAAAAAGGGTTGATACCTTCGATCCGGATTACGGATGTAGTACAGCTTCTTTTTCCCTAGTAGACGTAGGTTATCGAATCCACGGGAAGTGAATGTGTAGTGAAGTTACTTTAACGGACCTTCGAGAGTTTTAGAATTCCTTTTGTGGTTTTACGGACCAATAGCATGCATCTTTTTTTGTTGTCGATGATGGAGAGAGAGGGCCTAGGGCGTTCGGTTTCACCTGTAGCTGTGCAAATCATCTGATGGAAATAAGAGATAGAAATAAAGTATGCATGTACTTGTTAGAGCAAGATAAATTATATGTGGGCAGTGCATCCATAATTGTTATTACCTCCGCAACCGCTTAGCAATAACCTACTAGTCTCATCCATAGAAGAAATATAACTAATGATATGCATAGTGATGTCACCGTTAACCCCAAGCAAATCCCTCACATACAGCCGTACTACCCTTTCTGTCACTAGGGTTCCCAACCTGCAGATCAGTCATTACCCATGCTCCCTATACCTGGCTCAACCCTCGGGGTCTTGGGTACCTGACAAGTCCTTGGATTGAGGCAAGATAGGATACAATAATCATCATGTCATACAAACTAATACACGATCCCATCTTTGATAAATAACATGCACAAACGCTACATGGCTAGGTCGAAGCCCTTAGCCCAAGGAGAATTACTCACACATAGAGATGAGATCAACAATCATAAACATTGTAATGAAAATCATAAGATTGATAGCAATAGTCTTACAATGTCGCCAATCAGAGAAAATATCTACTATTACAAGTGGTGGAGTATGGCTATGTAGATGGAGAAGGGTTTTGAGATCTAGAGGCGGCTGATGATCTGTGGCAGAGACTTTTTGGCGAGGTCTGGCTTGTTTTCCCGTTGCCCGAGGCTTCTTTATATAGGGGTCCCTTCACGAAAGTTGTTCTGTTTGACCTAACGGTGGTAGCGTGAACTATACGACCGGAGCTATACGGCCGGAATTTTGCTCCGGTCGTATAGTTGGTCGTTAAAGTGTCTGTATCTGCTTTACGGCTCTTGGTTTCTTCTAGTTGATGGAAATCTTGTATCTTTGACTTTAATGTAGTGATTCCCTCCTTTAAACGACATTATCTGCGTAGGAAAAATATAAAATAAATGATTGCATACCCCTTTGAATATTAGGCATTAGTGGCAGGATTTAGAGGGATATTTCATCAAAATTATGAATAATATCCAGTTTAAATGTGGATGTGGATGGCTATATTGCAGATCCATCAACCACTCGAGCGAGCAGCTGGGTGTTGGGATGATGAGCTACCATCAGTACTATGGATCCTGCGCACAACTCCAAACAGCGCCACAGGATACACCCCGATCTTCTTGGTACATGGCACCAAGGCAGTATTACAGGCAGAAGTGCGCTACAAGGGCCCTAGGGTCGTCGCGTACAGCGAGGCCGAATATACTATCGCACTCGAAGACTCCATCGACCTCCTTGATGAATCATGGAAGATCACGGTAGAATGATCAACGATCTACTAGTAGAGCCTCCGCAATTACCACAGTCGATGGCTACGCCGAAGGTCCTTCGTCGAAGGAGACCTTGTCGTGTGACTGAAGCAAAAAGGACACCTCAAGCTCGAGTCCCCCTAGGAGGGACCCTATGTGATTACCGAAGTAATCCCAGGTGGCGCTTATCGCCTGAAGGACATAGAAAGTAGAGTCGCATACTCCAACCCCTGGAACATTGTGTAGCTGCAAGTTTTTACCCTTAGATGTTTTTACTTTGCAATAAGGCTACTCAGCCAGACTACTTAGCCAAATATTGTATCTTCTGATATTCTACAAATAAATAAAGCTAAGTGCCCCCAACTCTATGTCTTATTCCATTTACTTCCATTGCTATTTCTGCACTCGAGGGCTGCGCCTCCCTGACGACCTCGTCACATGTACAACCTCACATAACAATGACCTGAGTAGCTGACCAAACTACCAATCAAACCCTTGATAAAAGACCAACCCGGTTGCAATGCAACTTGCAGGGTGGCAGGGCGATGAGATTCGCAAGCGTTAGGCTAACGAAAAGGCATTGCATACAAAGCGCACTTGCGAAACAAATAAGCTAACAGCTTTACATACAAACATGGGTACCAATACCTAGTAGACACAAATATACAAGTTCTACAGCAATTATACATCCTATGCAAGTTAATAACTATTCTACTATCGCAAAAGAAGGACATCGGTGTGCTCGTTGAACAAGTTCATGATGTCTTCTGCCGGACGATCTACAGCTTGATAATGAGGCACCATATTCCATGTCATCCTTGCTGGAGGAGGCGGAGGCCCTGCGGCTACAGCATCCAAGTCCACATCAGGATGTTGCATGCACACAAGCGCCAACGTAGCCTTGCCACCCGCAACAAGCTGTTGGTGCATGCACTCGTGTACGACATTAGCACTCTGGAACTTCCACATCAGAGCCAGTAGGCTAGAAGCTGCAGCATCCAAAGGAAACATTGCCTGGAATATATGCTTCAGGCACGACTGCGCCTTCTTTAGAAAATGCAGCACTTGCGACATGCGATCTTGCAATGTCGCCAGCGCGACTGCACGATCCTGGTCGGTCCAAAAGAATCCACCAGCTTCGAGTTGATCCTGAGTCAAACAGCTCAGTCGAATGCTGATGTGATCCCTCTCTTCCTGCGGAATGAGATTGACCACTACAAAAGACAGCAACATAAAGGCATAAGCCACCAAAAGACAACAACACAAGCACACTACAGCAACAAAATCGAAGAAACACTCACATTCCAACTACTCACTGATTTGGGCCACCTCGCGAAGAAGATAGGCTTCCCGCTCCAAAGCTTTTTCTGCCTTCGACTTCCACACATCGACAATACCACCAATGACTGGTGCCTCTCACTCTAAGTGCTTCACACGGTCACGCGGTCGAGACAACAATGATAGCTCCTCCACCTTTGAACGTGGTTGTGCTACGGGTTCACCAGGGGAGGATTCGCTAGGCGCATCAGCATAAGGCGCATCATGCAAATCACTCGAAGGACTCTAACCAAGCAGAGGATCAAAAGAATAAGAGACACTGTGCATAAAGGTCAAATGGTGCAGGCACAAAAATAATGTATACATCAATAATTGCAACCAAGTTCTCACAGGGGAACCCCAACAAAAGCAGTCCAAAGACAAAGCTAAAATGCTTCATGCATCTACAAAAGGAAGCGATGAGGAGGGCTACGCCTACGCTTCAGCACCCGTAGGCTTCTTCGACTCCACGGTGGCCTCTGACGCCGTGGACTTCACTGCGATGGCGTTTGACGCTGAAGCCCTCGCTGCGGTGGCCCCCAACGCCATAGCCTTCGCCTCCTTCAGACGCTTCAGCCCCTTCGAGTACCTTGCAAGTGTCTCTACGAGCTGAGGCCCATATTTGTGACACTGAGAGGCAAATGGAGAAAAAACTACCTGCTGACCATCCGTAGTCACCGGCATCTTCGAGGAGACCTTGCTGGTGTTCAGGTCGACGCTATGGGCCTATGCCATTGCCAGCCCTAGGGTGGAATTGAGCCCCTTATGTGCATTCTTGAAGTCTGTAGGAACGCCTTTGGCAAAATACTTGACCAGGCCATCTAGGTCTTCAATAAGTTTGGCCTTGGGGACCATTTCCTCTCGAAGACACCCAAGAACATCCTTGGCCTTTTTGAGTGAGTCCTGGACGGAGAAGTTGTGGTCTTTGACTGTAGCCATGACACAGGCCAACGCATCCTCGCGAGCAAAAGCCTGGGAGTCGAAACTCACCCCAGTGGCATCTATAGTGGGTCCGCATAAATCTAGCAGAAAACAAACAAGTAAAGAAAGTAAAGTTACAATGGCACAAAAACTACGATAGTAGCATACCTAAAAGCACTTTAACGATGGAAAGAAGCTGTTCCAAGAACTCTTTTTCTCTGTTAGCAGCAATAGCCATCAGCTCCTCTTTGTGCTTCTTCGACTCCTGCTTGAGGTGGTCGAAGGCCGAGAGTGTCTCATATAGTTTGGTCTCCACTGCGCTGAGTCCCTTTTCAACGGAGTTCACCCGACGGAGCAAGTCATTATTATCCTCTGCAGAACAAGGAAAATATATCAAGACCAATCAAAACAAATGTGCAGCGGCACAACACAAGTCGACAAACTTACTTTGCAACTAGAAGTTGTCGATATCAAGTCGAGCGTGCTGCGGGCCTAGGTCGACGATCTGTTCGCCAAGGCGAATAGACTCCTGAAGAATGGGTTGCGGAAGGACGACAAATATCATGACTCAGCTCGTCTCCGAGCAATAACTCTTCGAGTAAAAAAGGTTTGCGAATACTTACGTGGCCACCCAAATACTTCGAAGTTTCCTTCTGAGTTGATGTCCGAGAAATAACCAGGTGCTCCCCATGTTGGGAGAACTCGAGGAATTTGCGCCGAAGTTGGCCGCTATCTTTGGGGAGGGCGCAGGCTCCGCCACAATCTTGTTCTTGGAGTCCACGACTCCCGCCTCCTCCAGGAGACGGGAATCGTCAGACGAAGAAGAGGCGGTCATGCTTCAGCAAAGCATAAGCCGCGTCATCATCAACACAAGCAGTAGGACATAAAATTTAAGACATCATCAAAGTAGAAGACTCACCCATCGAAGTTGTTGAGGTCAAAGAATTCATCCAACTCCTCTTTATGATTCCTCGGCTTCTTCCATGATGGAGGATCCATAGCACACATAGGCACCGTTGGAATCGGATCCGCGGTACTCACCCCAATCAACGGATCTTCTGGCGTCTCCGAAGAAGAAGCATTCGAGTCCTCGCTTCGGGAGTGCTTGCGAGTGGCGCCCTCCCTGGACTCAGGTGCTTCCTGCTCCTCAGCGACGGGTACAGTGGACCCAAATTCATCTTTCTCCTCATCCTTGGAGGGAATTACCCCTTCCGACTAAGGAGGCAAAACAGTCTTCACCTTCCATCCCTGCCAAAGCACAAGGTTACAATCGCGAAACGCCCTGCGGGCAAACGAAGTGCAATAGAAGAAGAAATGATGAAGTTACCTCAGGAGGGGGGTTACTCGTGTGAAAGGGTAGCATAACTGAATCCCCAGGGATTTTATCCTTGGCGGTGAAATTGGTCAGTGCCCTAAACCTTTTGTCCACTTCGCTTGAAGATATGTTCTCCCGGGAGACGCGAGTGACATCGTCAGCGCTAGTCCAGAGATACATTGGGTGTGCCCTAGCCAGTAGTGGCTACACTTGACGATGCATCCAGGTATGGATGAGGTCCATGCCAGCAATTTCCTTCCCTCGGATGAGTTGGAGATCACATACGTGCTTATACAAGACCTCGACTTCCTCGGCTTCACCGGGCATCACCACATTTTTCCAAGACCTTCTCCTCTTACACTCCGCCTTTGGATCAAAAGAAGCGAGTCCAAAAATCTCATTGTCGCCTTTCTATTCACGGATATAGAACCACTTCTCCCTCCATCCTTGGACAGAATCAACAATTTTGAGGGAGAAGTATTGGACATTCGGGTCCACGTAGATGAAGCAGCCTACGATGTCGTAGACCACAGATCCAGAACCTGATTGCCGCTTCAGCTTGAAGAGTTTTTTTGAGAAGGCCAAAGTGTGGCTTGATTCCGAGCCAGCACTCGTAAAGGGTGATATAGCACACGATGTGCAAACTAGAGTTTGGGGTCAGCTGATGCAGCTAGAGCCCATAGAAGCAGAGCAACCCTCGCACAAACTTGTGGAGGGGAAGAGAAATGCCCCGAAGGACAAAAGCAAGGAACATCACCCAAAATCCAACAAGGGGATCGGGGATTACCTCTAGGCTAGGCAACTTGCAGTCTTGTTTGTTGGCAGGGAGCAGACTGTCCTGGCGATGTTGTTGGAGCTCAGACTCCTTCATGGCAGTGCGCCGCCATGAGCCATTGGTGACGCGCATTCCTGCGCCCTTCTTCTTCATGGCTGCAGCTGCAGTGCCGGACCAGGCGGCAGCGGTGCCCTTCTTCTTTGCCGCCGCCGTGGCGGTAGAAGATACAGTAGCAGTGGCACCCTTTCCCCATCTTCCGATGGCGATGGGATCATAGGAAGTAGCTTGACAAAGTCCTGAGCCCATCCAGCGTAGCAGCGGGGGCGAGGGAGATGGAGCGGCAGTGAGGAGCAATGGCAGTAGTGTGCAAGGAGGAAGAAGATGGATTGTGGGAAACTTACCGCGCGGAATCCCTACTTAACCACAGGAAAGATGCCATCCAATGGCTCACAAAGATTCACCAAGACGCGTGGCGCAAATCAGTGCAAATGCATGGCGATGGAAACAGTGAACCGTCACTGCACTTTCCCTGTTACGCACGAGAATCGAGGAGGCACAGTTAAAACAAAGATTACGTATGCCTAGTCAAATTCCAGTCATAAATGGGGCCCCACCTCCATCACGTCTCGTCAATGCCGCTTATGCGGGAAAATGAGATATCCCAATCGTCAGCACTGACGTCATGTACTCTAGCAGTAGATCTTTTTGACTAATCTAGTCCTTGCTCGACTTTACAACTCGACCAAGCACTCGGGGGATACTCCTAACAGGAGCGCTGGCTGTGCACCCGAAGACTTCATAGGCATAGAACTTCCTTCAGTAGCTGAAGCCCCTTTTCGAATCAACGATTCGATTGTAGACTCGGGGGCTACTCCCATAGGGAGCACTGAAAGCATATTCGGCTAAAAACAAAACAACAAATGACAGCAGTCAAAAAATTTCAAAGTCCCCACTTGAGTCTACGACTCGAATAGGCACTCGGGGCTACTCCCATAGGGAGCGCTAGCCGTGCACCCTATGAAAAATCTTAAATCATTAGTAAAAGTGTGTCGACTATGTCCACACTCGAAACGGCGACGCCGCCTTATATTTCCCTACAAAGAGACTACATATTCGGGACCACCCGAATCACCTCCGTGGTGACTAAAAATTCGGATGCCGCATTTACAATGTGAAGGTAAGTGATGTCTACGCACTTCTATTCTTGTAGACAGTTGTTGGGCCTCCAAGTGTAGAGGTTTGTAGAACAGCAGCAAGTTTTCCCTTAAGTGGATCACCCAAGGTTTATCGAACTCGAGGAGGAAGTGGTCAAAGGTATCCCCTCTCAAGCAATCCTGCAATCAAGATACAAGAAGTCTCTTGTGTCCCCAACACACCCAATACACTTGTCAGGTGTATAGGTGCACTAGTTCGGCGAAGAGATAGTAAAATACAAGTGGTATGGATAATTATAAGTGGTAACGGTGATAGAGAAAAGCTTGGTGGCGTGGAAAAGACTAAAGTAAAACTGAAATAAAGATGGAAGCAAGCAAACATGTAACAGATCTAATAGCAAACGGTGTTTCAGTGCTTAGAAACAAGGCCTAGGGATCATACTTTCACTAGTGAACACTCTCATATAAATATATCATCTTCATGATACTACGCTGAACTACTCTCCGGTTGGACACTCTAATCCATGGTAGGGCTATAACAGCACACCTCAAAGTTCATCTTTCCCATCTAGAAAACCCCACATTGTCACCTTGAGTACTAGATGAGTCCAACAAACACCTCAATTTCATAAAGACATCCAACTCCAAATATAACTTATAACAAGTATTTGTAATCTCTAGCCTAAGTGCCACCATGGTGTGCATGCTGTCCCTTTCACACACATGGGGAGAGCAGAGATCTATTAAAGCACTTGAGTAGCAAGGTAGATCTATAGATTACAAGTTCATGATCTCAATAAGATCATGCATAGAGAGAGAGAGATGAACACATAGCTACCGGTAGAACCCTTAGCCTCGAGAGAGAACTACTCCCTCCTCATCATGGGAATCAGCAATGGTGATGGAGATGGTGGTGGAGATCAATGGAGATGGCTCCAGGGGCACTTCCCTGTCCCGGCAGGGTGCCGGAATAGAGACTTTCTGTCCCCCGAATCTCCCCTTCGGTGGCGGTGGCGCTGCGGAACTTTTCGTGGCTGGAGGCTTGATGATTTAGGGTTTTTGCATCGGGAGGCTCTTATAGGCGAGAGAGGCAAGGTCGGTGGGCGGCCAGGGGGCCCAGACCACCTGGTGGCGCGGCCAGGGCTAGCCCGCGCCACCATATGGTGTGGACACCCTATGGCCCCTCTCCGTCTCGTCTTCAGGCTCTGTGAGTCTTCCGGTAAAATAGGCACTTTGGCTTTTGTCCCGTCCAATTCCGAGAATATTCATTTTCTGACTTTCCTGGAACCAAAAACAGCAGAAAACAGGCAATTGGCACTGTGGCTCTTGTTAATAGGTTATTCCAAGAAATCATATGAAAAGTACTCCAAAGTGTGGACAAAACACAAGAAAGTAGATAAAACCAAGCATGGAACATGAAAAATTATAGATACATTTGCAATGTATCAACATCCCCAAGCTTAACTCCTACTCGTCCTCGAGTAGGTAAGTGATAAAAAGAAATAATAATTTTTGAGGTGACATGCACCATCATAAACTTGATCAAAGTATCTGTAAAACATTCAAAGCTGGGATCATAGTACTTCAATCATAACATGACAGAAAAAGTTCTAGCAATAAGACAAAGAAACTATGTTGCAACATGAAAAGGCACAAACAAAAGATTCATGAATAACAATACTTTGCAAGACGTTTGTTTGTTTCACATAAAGAAAACGTAGCATAGTGGCATTCAGCTTGTCCCTCATAGAGTAGCAAACATAAATGCATAGGACACCTTCAAAGTTCATAAGAGTGACTAGATACAAATAGTTTAAAACAAGCAATATCAAAGCTATGCATCAATCAACAAGTCTTGGGACAATGCACATAGAACTAAGAATGGCTACTATGCTCTCAAAGTAGGTGCATAAAGGTAGAAGGTGAAGACTCAATATAATGGTGGAAGAAAGGCCTTTTGTAAAAGGAAGTAGGGATTCAAGTCTCATAAAGAGCTTCCAAAAATTATGGTACTTATAGCTTTCAGCTCTCATTGCCCCTATCATAAGCATCTTGAAGTGATTAAGGTTAAAGTGAACAAACTATGGTGTACATGCTTGACGAAGTATAAGTCAGAAATCTCATGTCCCTTGTATACGAGGGCCGCTCCTCATGCTACTCAAGTTTAGTCATCGGTAAGTTCTTGTCATTGTAAGTACATGTGTATCATAGAGAACCGCCAATGGGGTACCTCTTGCCCGATGATACGGAAGAATCCCCATATCAAAATGACAAGGCAAGCAAACAACGAGCATCTCAGCAATCTTCTTATTTACCATGGGAATATGTGCTTTTTCTCTCTTTCCTCTTTTCATAATCTTCTTTTTTCTCTTTTCTCTTTTTTCTCAATATAGGACTCTTTTTTATAAGAAGAATGCTTCATAGATAGCTCATTATGGTTACGCTGCAGGTTTCCACCATGTCAGCATGGATTAGACCAGCGGCCTAGGTGTTTCTCTAACACATATACATAACTCCATGGACTTACAAGCTCCCGTCTCATTTCACACCGACGACATCCATATACAAAAGAGCATGATATCAACTAGGTACAAGTACCAAGTGCAATGTTGAAAGCGTTCCCCATGAAAGCATGGTTCTGCTAATTCCCAACAAATAAGTGCAAGCATATACAACATAGACGACACAATGGTTCAAGTTTATTAAGGGCAAGAAAAGTAAAGTGTGCCATCAAGTTCGTGAGAGCTTTAATCACTAGTTTTCTCATAACAAGTTTAATTTGGAAGATAAACAAAAGCATCAATATACTTGGAATAGCATAAGCTAGTGGGTAGGTATGGTGGACTCTTTGGAATAACTTGGTTTAGGGAGTTGGATGCATGAGTGGAACTCATACTTGGTTGTAGAGGCTAGGAAAAGACTGGGAGCGACAAACTAAGAGAGCAATAATGGCCATAATCATGCAGAGCGACAAAACATCATTGATCAAAGCATAAAGTGATACTACAAGTTGAAAACTAAAGGATCATAAAGCATATGGTGACTTGAGATAGTCATAACATGGTGTGAGCATGTGCCAAGTCAACCCAAATAAAGCATCAAAGGAGACTACCACAATACTATGCTTTAATATGCTAAAACAACGCATGATTCACCCAAGGCACATTAAGCAATCTCAATTGTTTATAACAAGTCATGCTACAACAAAGAATACTAAGCATAAAGCCAAAACAATATCAAGCTTGGCATGACAAAGCATAGGCCACAGTCAAAAACAAGCTCTCTTTACCACTTAAGCATGAACTTTCCTACTCTTTTTCCAAACCAAACCAAACTATTTGAAAACCAGTGTATGAAAGAGGGGGTCCAACCAATTTATTTAGTAAACTAAGCAAACCAAGCAAACAAAACCAAAATGAAAATGAAAAATAAGACGCTCCAAGAACAACACAACTGTGCATGAAACAATAAATATGAAGCGTTTGGAAGAAACCTGGGATTTTTATTGATGAAGAAGGGATGCCATGGGCATCCCCAAGCTTTGACGCTTGTACTTCTTGGATATTTTTTGGGGTGGCACGCGTGGCATCCCCAATCTTGAGATTTAGTCCATCCTTCATCTCATTACTCATTCCTTCCATACACCTGAAATTTTTCCTTCATACAAAACTTCACACAATCTTTATTAGCAACATTAGTGCACTCAAGATAATAAGTCTTAAGGTTTAGTTTTAACACCAAGAAAACTTCCATTAAAACACTAGATACTGTAGCACTTCCCTTAAAAAGTTCAATTCCCCAAAACAACTCAAAAAGGAACCAACAAGAAGCAAATGCAAATAATGGCAGAAATCTGTCAAAACAGACCAGCACATAAAGACGAATTTTTTCGAAGACCTTCTGTTGCTCAAATCGAAAAGTGTTGAACTAACGAAAGTTAGATAACAACCTGGGGCAGAAGCACAAAAATTCACGCCTCAAAAATACGTTCAGACATTTTACACGAATTTTTACGGTGAAGCACAAAAATCCGTTTCGGGACAGCAACTTTCCCAATCATTACTTCTCTCTCATTAGAGGTTACTCTTGGCACAAAAAGCAAATAAAAAGGATAAGGAGAGGTTATTACTGAAACAATAACTTCCAAGACTCATCTAAAACTTTTGGGTTATCTCCCAATAAGTACTTTTCTTTAATGCCTTTAAGTTAGGCATGATAGTTCGAGAAGATGCTTACATAAGAAATATGAATTGAAGTAAAAGAGAGCATCAAGAAGCAAATTCGAAGCACATTTAAGTCTAACACACTTCCTATGCATAGGAATCTTGTAAATAAACAAGTCATGAAAGCACAAAGCAGCAAGCATAGAAATCAAAACAAGTGCAACTTCAAGACTTTCAACATAAAGAGGGGAAACCTAATATTATTGAGATGCATAAAACCATGTTTCCCTCTCTCATAATAACTTTTAGTAGCATCATGAATAAAATTAACAATATAACTATCACATGAAACATTCTTATCATGAGCCACATGCATAAAACAATTATTACTCTCCCTATAAGAATAGTCATTCTTATTAATCATAGTGGGAGCAAATTCAACAAAATAGCTATCATTATTATTCTCATCACCATAATCATCAAATATAGGAGGCATATTGTAGTCATAATTAATTTCCTCCTCAATAGTAGGTGAACTGAAAATATCATATTCATCATTGTAATCATCGTATATTGGAGGCATAGTATCATCAAAGTAAATTTTCTCCTCCATGCCTAGGGGGCTAAAAAGATCATTTTCATAAAAACTAGCTTCCCCAAGCTTAGACTTTTCCATAGCATTAGCAATAATGGTGTTCAAAGAATTCATACTAATAACATTGCTATTAGCATGCAAATAAAGTTCCATAGGTTTTTTAATTTTCTCTTCAAACACTTCATGTCCTAACTCAAGATAAATACTATAAAGCTCTCTAATTTTTTTGTTGTTTTCCATTAAGCCTAACTAGTGAAAACAAGAAACAAAAAGACAAAATTGCAGAATCTAAAGGAAATAACTTCGAGCACTCACACCGGAGGATGTGAGTACCTTTTACCTTACCTCCCCGGCAACGGTGCTAGAAAATAGGCGTTTGCCGTGGGAGGTTCTTCTTCTTTAATCCTCCGGTGTGAATACCTTTTACCTTACCTCCCTGGCAACGGTGCCAGAAAATAGCTTGATGTCTACGCACTTCTATTCTTGTAGACAGTTGTTGGGCTTCCAAGTGCAGAGGTTTGTAGAACAGTAGCAAGTTTTCCCTTAAGTGGATCACCCAACGTTTATCGAACTTAGGGAGGAAGTGGTCAAAGGTATCCCCTCTCAAGCAATCCTGCAATCAAGATACAAGAAGTCTCTTGTGTCCCCAACACACCCAATACACTTGTCAGGTGTATAGGTGCACTAGTTCGGCGAAGAGATAGTAAAATACAAGTGGTATGGATAATTATAAGTGGTAACGGTGATAGAGAATAGCTTGGTGGCGTGGAAAAGACTAAAGTAAAATTGAAATAAAGATGGAAGCAAGCAAACATGTAACAAATCTAATAGCAAGCGGTGTTTCAGTGCTTAGAAACAAGGCCTAGGGATCATACTTTCACTAGTGAACACTCTCATATAAATATATTATCTTCATGATACTACGCTGAACTACTCTCCGGTTGGACACTCTAATCCATGGTAGGGCTATAACAGCACACCTCAAAGTTCATCTTTCCCATCTAGAAAACCCCACACTGTCACCTTGAGTACTAGATGAGTCCAACAAACACCTCAATTTCATAAAGACATCCAACTCCAAATATAACTCATAACAAGTATTTGTAATCTCTAGCCTAAGTACCACCATGGTGTGCATGCTGTCACTTTCACACACATGGGGAGGGCAAAGATCTATTAAAGCACTTGAGTAGCAAGGTAGATCTATAGATTACAAGCTCATGATCTCAATAAGATCATGCATAGAGAGAGAGAGATGAACACATAGCTACCGGTAGAACCCTTAGCCTCGAGAGAGAACTACTCCCTCCTCATCATGGGAATCAGCAATGGTGATGGAGATGGTGGTGGAGATCAATGGAGATGGCTCCGGGGGCACTTCCCGTCCCAGCAGGGTGCCGGAACACAGACTTTATGTCCCCCGAATCTCCCCTTCGGTGGCAGCGGCGCTGCAGAACTTTTCGTGGCTGGAGGCTTGATGATTTAGGGTTTTTGCATCAGGAGGCTCTTATAGGCGAGAGAGGCAAGGTCGGTGGGCGGCCATGGGGCCCACACCACCTGGTGGCGCGGCCAGGGCTAGCCCGCACCACCATATGGTGTGGCCACCCTGTGGCCCCTCTCCGTCTCGTCTTCTGGCTCCGTGAGTCTTCCGGTAAAATAGGCACTTTGGCTTTTGTCCCGTCCAATTCCGAGAATATTCATTTTCTGACTTTCCTGGAACCAAAAAAGCAGAAAACAGGCAACTGGCACTATGGCTCTTGTTAATAGGTTAGTCCAAGAAATCATATGAAAAGTACTCCAAAGTGTGGACAAAACACAAGAAAGTAGATAAAACCAAGCATGTAACATCAAAAATTATAGATACATTTGCAATGTATCAATAAGACCTGAAAAAGGCATGGCAACGCTCCTGCTACGCTCTACCAGATATAAGCCGTGCCTACCGGCACGATGAAATAAGCCTCGATGGATGCGTCGAGAGCCCACACCTAAACACTAGAATTCGACTCTGTAAGGCCTCTACGGCAGGAGTCGAATTACGCTAGCATTATTCTGAATTTGATTTCGAGGACTCGAGTTTGAGTAGATAGCTTTGTTTTAACCTAAGGCAGTTAACTAATCCCGATCCGTCGGATGAATCAGTCACGCATATCAACAATCCCTATGACATGAATTGTGTTACCCGGAAGAACAATCCCACGCACTCGAAATACTTATAGTCTCCACCTGAATCTATGATTCGGCTAGACACTCAGGGGCTACTGACCTGGGTATACCTTATAGGTACTCGAGATTAGCCTATACGGTCCAGCCCAAGAAGGAGTCTAGGGTGCGATCGAAGCCCAGCAAGGATTCGGGTGGCCCATTGGAGTTCAACTTCTTGTAGGACATGGCAAAGTGTAGATAAAAAATTAAAGGGAAAACCCTAATCTGTAACCGACTCGACCTTCTATCTCGAGACCTAGCCTCCCTATATAAAGGCTAGGAGGGGGCGGCGAGGAGGATGTATCCACACACCCCCACATACACCTCGCAAAATTGCATCTGTGCACCCTTGTAACTTTCGACTCCCTCGTAATCAAGAGCAGACAAGCAGGAGTAGGGTCCTCTATGAGGCCTAAACCTAGATAAAACCTCGTGTCACATGTGTGCTTGTTTGCTAGATGATCGATGCCTCCAGTGCTCCCTACTTCCTCAAACCTAAGTCCATCAACGATATTGACGAGTTAACACCTCGTTAGGCACACCCAGGTTGTTCCGATCCTATGGAGCAACCTCATATATGGGTTCATCGATGGCACACTCGCCTGCCCAGACACCGACATCCCAAACCTGGCGGTGGCCACGACATCCCTCGATCAGCTAGCCACCATCCTCAACCCGCAGTACGGTGTGTGGCACCAGCAAGATTAGGCAATCCTCTTAGCGATCGTCTCTCTCACCGAGTCGGTGATCGGGTTGGTCATGCTCACGGGCACATCACAGGAGGCGTGGGAGACACTGGAGGCAAGCTTTGCCACACAATATACATCGCGTGTCATGCAGCTCCGCACTGCCTTCTCCAAGTGCAAGAAACTAGACAAGATGGCCACCATTTACTTCAACAAGGTCAAGGCGTTGTCTGGCACTCTGGCCTCCATCGGTCAGCCTCTATCTGTCTCGGACTTCAACTCCTACCTCATCGCCGGCCTTGACAGTGACTACAACGCGCTCGCTGATCGTGTTGGTGCATGTCCGGTTATGGACCCTATGACAATACGAGATGTGTATGCGCAACTCCTAACCGCAGAGCAGCGTGTCGACAATCACCATGCCGATCTTCACGCCGATGTTCACCTCGCCAACTACACGTTGCGCCCTGCTCTTGGTGGTTGTGGCAACACGCCGGCTCAAGGGACTGGTGGTGGCCACGCACAGCCACGCCTACTGGCTCCACTGGCAGCTCCCACCAGGTGTGCCAAATCTGTGGCAAGATGGGACATGTCGCGTCCTACTGCTTCAAGTGGTTCTAGTCCAACTTCCTTGGCATCGGTAAACATGGATTGTCAGATTGCTGCCTTCAAACATCTGAGCAGTGCTGCCTACACTGCCACAAATAGCAGGACTACTACCTCCTACCAGATTGACCCAAGATGGTACCCTAACACCGGCGCCACGGGTAACTTCACCAATGACCTCAACAAACTTACTGTGAGGGAATAGTACCATGGCAAGTACCAAGTCCAAACTGCCAATGGCACAAGTATGCGTGTTACACATATTGCCCAGTCTACAATTCCTACATCATCCGCTTCATTACACCTAAAAAAATATTCTTCACGTTCCATCCATTACACATAACCTTCTTTCTGTTATACAGTTTGCATATGACAATAATGTTCTTTTTGAGTTTCACCCATGGTATTTTCTTGTTAAGGATCGGGTCACGAAGAAGGTCCTGCTTAGAGGAGGGCTTCGTCGAGGCATTTATAATCTCAACTTCGAGTCCGTGAAACAAGTCTTCAACAGTATCAGAGTGTCACGAGATTAGTGACACTCTCGTCTAGGTCATCCAGTCACCCCTATAGTTCAACATGTCCTACATCGCCACGAGCTTCCATCTTTGTCAGTTAATAATGATATAGTTTGTGATGCCTGTCAGCAGGGCAAGAGTCATCAATTACCATCTCCTATATCGAGTCGTGTTGCTACTGCACCTCTTGAGATTATTTATTCTGATGTTTGGGGCCCTACTCAAACTTCAGTTAGTGGACGCCATTTTTATGTCAGTTTTATTGATGCATACACTCGCTTTACATGGCTCTACCTTCTTAAGCATAAATCTGATGTGTTCCAAATTTTTCTTCAATTCCAACAGCATGTTGAATGCCTATTAAATCGTAAGATCATTCATGTCTAGAGTGACTGGGGTGGTGAATACCTTAAACTAAGCAAGTTCTTTTCTGATATTGGTATCTCTCACCATGTTTCATGCCCACATACGAGTAAACAAAATGGTATTGTTGAACAAAAACATCGTCATATTGTAGAGACTGGCTTAACTCTCTTAGCGCATGCTTTGGTTCCTTATCGTTTTTTGGAGTGATGCTTTTTCTATAGCTTGTTTCTTTATTAATCGTCTACCTACACGGGTCATGGACATGCAAACTCCCCTTGAGAGCCTTCTAGGTGAAACACCTGACTACACCTTTTTAAAGGTTTTGGGGTGTTCTTGTTAGCCACACCTTCGCCCCTATAATAATTGTAAAGTTGAGTTTCACTCTAAACAGTGTGTATTCCTTGGTTATAGTCCTTACATAAAGGCTACAAATGCCTGCATATTCCTACCAATAGAGTTTACATCTACCGCGATGTCGTATTTGATGAGACGGTTTTGAGTCAACACCTTCACCACCAGCATCATCCATTACTCCATTACATTCTCGCCAATTTGTTGATGCTGCATATTCTCCTACACTGTTGGCTAACCATGGTGCAGGACAAGGTCGCGGCGCTCGCCTCGAGTTGCTCAATGATCCGCCTTCGTCATCTACTAGTCACGTCGATCACTCCATGATCAACGTCGAGCGCCTGCATGGATCGCTCAGTCCCCATGCAGCTTGGGCCTCTGACGTTGGCCCATCTACACCGTCTCGCACCGCCAACAGCTCCTCTCCTAGTGCAGCAACTAGCTACACTCCGCCCAGTGCTGCTAGGATGTCTTCAGCGCTCGCCGACTCGGCCTCGTTAGCCACTACCGCATCAGCGATCGACGCCTCTACATCGCCTGCAGCGACGGATACCGTCACTGCCACTACTGCTGCTTCTCGTCATGGCCCAGTTACACGACTACAACGGGAAATTCGCCAGCCGAAGGAACTATTGCATGGATTGTTACTCATACTACTGATCCTACTCTTCTGCACACAGAACCAAGTGATTACCAAGCAGCTCTTTCTTCCCCTCATTGGCGCACTGCAATGGAGACTGAGTTTGCTTCTCTTGAGAACAATCATACATGGCGCCTTGTTCCTCCATGTTCTGGTGTGAATATTATTGATTTTAAATGGGTCTTCAATTTAAAAAGACAGATGGCTCTATTGAGAAATATAAAGCACGTCTTGTTGCTAAGGGATTCAAACAAAGGTATGGCTTGGACTATGATGATACTTTTAGTCATGTTGTCAAACCCACTACTATTCGTCTGCTACTGTCTATGCCTCACTCTCGGGACTGGCATCTACGTCACCTAGATATACAGAATGCTTTCTTACATGGCGTTCTCGAGGAGGAGGTGTTTATGCGTCAGCCACCTGGTTTCGAGAATCCCACTTGTTCCAGTCACCTTTGTCGTCTTGATAAATCTCTCTACGGGTTGAAGCAAGCACCTTGTGCCTGGCATTCTCGGATAAGTTCTATTCTTGACGATCTTAGCTTTATAGCTTCTACTCTTGATACCTCCTTGTTCATTCTACGACGCTCTACCACTACCATATACTTACTTGTCTATGTTGATAACATCATTGTGGTGAGCTCCTCGTCGACAGCTACTGATCATTTGGTTCGTCAGCTTGGTAATATCTTTGCTCTCAAAGACCTTGGTCCTCTACATTACTTCCTTGGTATTGAGGTTCATACACCGGGTCGTGGTCTGTTAATGAGCCAGCACAAGTATGCGGCTGAGCTCTTGCAGCGTGCTGGGATGACCAAGTGTGCTCCTGTCTCTACTCCTATGGTCTCCTCTGATAAGCTGTCAGCTACTGATGGTACACTATTGTTTGATGAGGATTCCACCAAATATCGCAGTATTGTTGGAGGACTACAGTATCTTACTATGACACAGCCTGATCTATCTTTTATGGTGAACAAGGTGTGTCGGTACCTCCATGCCCCTCGGTGTTCACATTGGTCTACAGTTAAACGTATACTCCATTATGTCAAAGCTATTATGTCTAGGTCTGCTCCTTCGACCTTCTACTTGTGATCCTAATCTTTTGTCTGCCTTCTCTTATGCTAATTAGGCTGGCAGCGCTGATGACAGAAGATCGACAGGGGGATTTGCCATCTTCTATGGTGGTAATCTTGTTGCTTGGAGTGCTAGAAAACAGGCTACAGTTTCTCGCTCCAGTACAAAGTCTAAATACAAGGCTCTTGCTAATGCTACTGCTGAGTTGATTTGGGTATAGGCCTTGCTTGGTGAACTTGGAGTATCTCAACGTCAGCCACCTGTACTTTGGTTGACAATATTGGAGCAACGTTTCTTTCTGCTAACCCGGTATTTCATGCACGTACCAAACATATAGAGGTTGATTTTCACTTCGTTAGAGAACGGGTGGCTCAGAAGTTGCTTCATATACACTTCATTTCCTCTAAGGATCAGCTTGCTGATATATTTACCGAGACCCTTCCTTTACCACAGTTTACTTTGTAAGCTCAATCTCAACGTTCATGGCATGGTTGAGATTGAGAGAGGGTGATAAACATTGTATTGTGTAGTTGTATGTGTATAGGTTGTATCCTATACCCTGTATTTGTACCATGCACCCATATATATAAAGAGAGGTCAGCCCTATTGTTGTGCGATACCCTACCAATTACTTTGACAGTTAGTTTATTTTGTTAAACAAAAAGGGTAGAGGTATCCTAACATTGACCCACCTGCATCACTAATATATACTACTAGTAATGTCTAGGGATTATTTTCGTCTTTCCGTCAATTTTTTTTTGAGTTTCCCTACCTCGGTTCGGTCCGTACTCCGTCAAAGGCCTACAGTAAGTACACAAGAGGAGGAGAATATCATTTTGGGGCCCGAAAGTTGGGGTGTACAGGCAACACGGTACCCAAGTTCCCTGAAATCAGCTGGGATGACTATAGTTGGTGTGCCAAATACTCAGAGGGTCTTTTTCGGCATGAATTCAACTTTATGTTTCAATACAAAAAATCAGGCTAACGGGCGTCAAGTTGGGCCCCCTGTCAGTTCTCGTCGTTATGTCACTCCCGTCGCTTAGGCGGGGTGGCTGTCACGTAGGCTTGCAGCGTTGACACAGTGGATAGGAAAACACCTCCTACCCACTGTATTGACGTGACAAAACAGGGTCCATGTATCAGCGTTATAATTATTTTTTGTTTACTCAGAAGCTGGAACGGCCACCGCCACGCGTCTCTCCTTGGACTTCCGTCCCAATCGTTAACCCTTACCATAAAAGCGCATTGACTGTTCCACCGTTCCCCTGCCTCGCAGAAACCACTCTTCTTCTTCCTGTCATCTACTATCTTCTTCCCGTCTTCTCCTTGCCGCCATGGAAGGTCTACGCACTCTATAAATATGAGGCCACAGTGCTCGCTTTTGCCATCGCCTCGGCCTCTCTACAGTCCATCTCCACCCCACCCCTTTAGCCATCGCCTCTCCACCGTGCCGTCGTCTCGCCTCCCCTTCCTCTCCAATCTCTACCGCGCCGCCATGGGGGTGCCCACGCTCAACCACTACGAGGCGGCGATGTTTGCGTACTATGGCATCCTCGCACCGCCGCGCGCGACCATGCACGCCGGATTTTGCATCAGCGCGGCGGGTGTGCTGGTGGCTCCGTTCCTCAACCCCCGCGGATACGAGATGGAGTGCGTCATCGCGGAGCATCGCCGCCAGCTGCCCGCGTGCATGAGGGCGTTGCCGTCTGTGGCGGCCATCAATCGGCCCGGCTGTTTAAGAAGGAGCGGAAGGCCAAGCTTGGCAACCGTATCGTGGACGGGCGCCTGGTGCACCCGGATCGCCGCAACCAAGAAGGGCGGGAGATGTTCTGGTTCGTCCCTGGATGGACCATCTACACCACCATCAATGCCGCTAGCCACACAGAGGAGCTCTGTCTCCCGAACAACGCCGAAATCATGGAGATTTCGTCCGACGACGACGAGGAAGCCGGCGGCTCGGAGGACAGCGGCAGCAGAAGTGTTGTCGACTAGGAAAATTTGTAAAGTCACATCTTTGTATGGAAAAATTTATGGTCGAATAATAAAATGTCTCAATTTAGATCTTTATCTCGATTAATTTGTGAAAGATTTTTTCAAAAATACTGATCAATTCAATTTCTACCTCGAATTAATTTCTGCCTCGAATTAATTTCTGCCCCGAATTAATTTACATTAATTGTCCTGGACTGCTGACCGTCACGGGGTTTTTGGTCCCGGTTCGTGGCATGGTCCCGATTATGGAAACGAACCTGGACCGATGGAATTTGGGCGCTGGACCAAAGACCCTCTTTCTACCAAGTGCTAGAGACAAGCTTCACTACCCATGACAACAAGAAGATAGACGTTGTCTACACCAACAAGGAGGAGACAGTGGTGCATATCCTGAGGATGTACGAGGGTTGGCTTGGGATAGACGAGGACAAGTTTGTGGGATTGGACCTCGAGTACACCCCGGAGCACTCATATGAAGGGAGTGAAGTCACCGTCGTTCAACTGGCCATGCGGAAACACGTCCTCGTCTATCATATCTCCCGGTTTGTAGATCTGCTCTCTGTAGCTAACCGCTTTTAGGGTTTTCTCCTCTTGTTTTTTATCCACTTGCTCATCTTGCAACTACTGGATTTTATTTAGGACCAAATAAATTAGGGTTTGCCTATGTATCAATCGACTGAGATTTTCTTTAGTCTCAATCACCTAAGAAAAGTGCAACCGTAGTTAAAAGAAATGTGCAACTCGTTCAGTCGACTGAGAAATAGCAAAACCGAATAAATTATGACAATACAATGTTGAGAGTCTTGATCTTGCATTTACTAAACTTTTCAAAATTATATTGAGATGATGATCTTGCATTGATAAAATATTTGTAGTTACAAATTTTGGTGATGACAAACTACATACTTTCAGGACTGACAGGAAATGTCCGACGCTGCGCCAGTTCCTTGAAAAAAGGGAATTGTTTTCTGCACTGTCGACACAACAACTGATTTTTCAAAATTGTATCAAGAGAAAATTATAATTCCTGCGCACAACTGGATCGATATTTAGCATCTTGTCAAGATCCTAGGGGGCAGGAAGAAGGATGGAATGGCATCACTCGCAACTAGAATCCTCGATGAGTCGTACGTCACAATGAACGAAGATTTCTCTATGGATAGGCACGATTTCTGGAACGAGTGGCCGTTGTCTGATATAAACCTGAAGTATGCAGCCATAGATGCTTACGTGACCTACCAGTTGTACAAGAAGATCCATTTTTTTCAACGTTACCTCGTGTTTTGCCCTATTTGCAAGAGGGAAGACGATCTTAGGGGAGCCCTTTGTAGAAAATGCCGAATAGCTGAGTTTGAAATTGAATATGCAAAGAAATTGGCTGCATCCAAGCGGTGACAGAGGCGCGAAGCTTTGAAGAGAGCTTGCAACTGAAGAAGCAGTTGTCAGAGAGGCTGTAGCTGAAGCGGCAAACAGAGAGGTGGCATCTTCTAGCGGCAACAATCAGGCATGTGATGCACCGCTAATTGTTTCGCAGGACGCTGAAGATAGGAAAGCCAAGTTAGATGCCATTTGGGACAAAGCAGTTCGTCGGACGTGGAGTACCTGTAATGATGGAAAGCGCGTCAAGTGGTCTGATGAGGAGTGAATTAAATTTTACTTGTCAGTGTTATATTTCTGTTTTGTGGAACTCAGTTAGCTTGCCAAGATGTCTAGCGCATCAAGTGATACTAGTAAAATAAATTTAACCCTCGTTGTGTTATGTTTATTGTATGTGTCTTGTAGCTTGTCAAGATGGTAGCTTCTTAACTGGCAGTTTGAAATAGTGCCCTTTTCCTCTCTCGCTAAACATATATGTTTCATTTTGCCCAAATTGGTAGCAAATCTAGAGAAGATTCTCACTTCGATATTTCGTTCCCTTTTGGACCTTTTTTTGCCTCCGAATAGGTAGCAAATCTAGAGCAGCAAATCACACCAGGCAGAATACATTCATTCAGAAAACAAAACAAATGTAGATATAGTTGTGCGCATCTAAATAGGATATAGCGATAGAAAGTAGGTTGCTTAACGAGGTTCGATGCATTCAGCCAGAAATAGGATATAGCTAGAAAGGAGTTGCTAGGCAGCAGGGGCAGCCGCCACAGCTGCAGGCACATCCTGCAAGCGCCCGCGCCTCCGCCATCTCCCTCTGGTGCTTCCGCCACTTCTTGCTGCCCAGTTTCTTCGACTTGGGAGCCTTGGGCCTGATTGGAGGCATGCGACCCTCTTTGATGGCCACCCGCTGGAGGTTTCGGAGGTGAATGCAGAGAGCACGGTGAGGCGTTGATGTTCGCGGGCTCGGGCTTTCCGCTTTTGTGGATGCCGGAGCCTGCGGCCTCTGCATGCTTTAGTAAGGTGTTCAAGACGGTGTCGTCGGTGGCGCGACTCATCAAGCAGTAGACGCCCCCCTTGCGGAAGGGGCAGCTGTAGGGGTCCCTGAGGAAGCCGTCGTACTTGCCAGCCCGCAGCCTCCTCAGCACCTGACGAGCCTTGGTGTGAATGGACTCGTCATCGCTACAGACGTCGCTGCCGGAAACCTATTGGAAGAAAGGGAAAATGGGGGAGTAGATGGTGTAAGAAGATCGAGCAATCGAAATGCGAATAAGAGAATCCTAATAAACCAAGATCTAGCATCCAACGATGGGAACGGTGTTGGATAATTAGGCACAATTTCCATGATTAATTCTAGAATATTAAACATGACAATACCAACTAAATTTTAAATAGATTAGCCCATTATTTTTAACAAACGGTAGAAGAACCAGGGGAAGGGAGCAAACCCAAGTTACCTTCGACCATAGGTCGTCGATGCCGGTGTCATAGGGGTTCAGTGGAGCGATGTACATATCTGGATCGTAGGTGCCCAAGAAGTGCGTGATCTGCTTGTGACCGGCGGGGGCCTCCTCGCCGGCGGGGGGCTCCTCTTCGGCGTCTCCGTCGGTAGCTGGGACGGGAGCCTGGACGGGAACGGCGGCTGCCATCGATGCCTCCACTGGGGCCTAGACAGGGACATCCGCTGCTTTCAACGCGTCGAGGGGGACCGGCGAGGATACGGGGGCCTCCTCACCAGCGGCCACGGAGGCGACGATGGCCACCTTATCCTCCTCGGCCATCGCCGGCGCGGACGGGGTATTCTCGGGAGTTTGCGGATGCTGGTGGGATAGTGGAGAGGGTTGCGTGGGGACAGTGAGCGAGAGTGGTAGTGGGTGTGCGGAGAGGGGCTCTATAGCTAAGGTGGATATAAGCAAGGCACGTTTCGTTGCACCACCGTGCAACGCGCCACGCAGTCGACTGCACTGTGCACCGCGACACGCGCACGGTACGTCACGTTTTTTCCTGGGTCATGCATGGCAATTCTGTATTGAGCTGCATGCAAAGGGCGCACACACAATTTCTATGTACGAAGTTTGACAGGGCCCTAAAATTGGCGATTGAGAGCCGCTGCGTAAAAAATGGGATATGTCTTATTAAAATCAAGTGGCAATAAATTGCAGCTGTCCATCGACGACCGTGCACTCGATGACGCATGCGTCTTGGCGTAGTAGTAATAGTAGTAGTAGTAGTAGGCTTTTCAGACTTGATTAAACATGACATAACCGCTCGATGACTTTTTCCATGGACGGCATCGTGTTCCTTCTTGTAGAAGTCTCGCTGAGGGAGACGTCCGTGCTGTCTCGCGTTGTACTGTGAAGGGCACGACATGTACAACGATCATTGTTGGATCACACAGAATCAACGGCTGGTGCGCATGATCCGCGTGACAACTGTGATAACCAATCAGGGAGTAGCAGACAGGGTGAGCACAGATTTGTGCTTCTATGAAAGATAGAGAGAGAGGGAGGGGCAAAACTGAGTAGTACCACATAAAACCAATGGCGATACTGAGTAGTATAAAAATGGAAAGTGAGTGTCTTGCACAATGAAATACATCATGGCATACATCAAATTATGCCAAGATAGATCCACAAGAGTTCATTGGATGTGTGTTCTTCTCATAAACCACTCATAAACCACGTAAGGATCCACTAGAGTCATTGGATGTGTGTTCTTCTCACAAACCACATATCACCAGTGTCATTCCATGTGTGTTCTTCCCACAGACCACACATGGATCCACCGGTGTCATTGCGTGTGTGTTCTTCTCACAAACCACACATGGATCCACCAGTGTCATCGCATGTCTGCTCTTTTCATGAACCACGGCTAGAGTCATTGCATGTGTGTTCTTCTCATAGACCACATATCACCGGTGTCATTGTATGTCTGCTCTTCCCATGAACCACAGCTAGAGTCATCGCATGCATGCTCTTTTCATGAACCACAGCTAGAGTCGTTGGATGTGTATTCTTCTTACAAACCATATCATGAACCACACCCAGTGTCATTGCATGTGTGTTCTTCTCACAAACCACACATGGATCCACCCAGTGTCATCGCATGTGTGTTCTTCCCATGAACCACACATGGATCCACCAGTGTCATTGCATGTCTGCTCTTTTCATGAACCACAGCTAGAGTCATTAGATGTGTGTTCTTCTCACAAACCACACATGGACCCAGTGTCATTGCATGTGTGTTCTTCTCACAAACCATATCATGAACCACACCCAGTGTCATTGCATGTGTGTTCTTCCCAAAGACCACACATGGATCCACCAGTGTCATTGCATGTGTGTTCTTCTCACAAACCATATCATGAACCACACCCAGAGTCATTGCATGTGTGTTCTTCCCATGAACCACACATGGATCCACCAGAGTCATTGCATGTGTGTTATTCTCACAAACCACACATGGATCCACCCAGTGTCATCGCATGTGTGTTCTTCCCATGAACCACACATGGATCCACCAGTGTCATTGCATGTCTGCTCTTTTCATCAACCACAACTAGAGTCATTGGATGTGTGTTCTTCTCACAGACCACACATGGATCCAGTGTCATTGCATGTGTGTTCTTCCCAAAGACCACACATGGATCCACCAGTGTCATTGCATGTGTGTTCTTCTCACAAACCATATCATGAACCACACCCAGTGTCATTGCATGTGTGTTCTTCCCAAAGACCACACATGGATCCACCAGTGTCATTGCATGTGTGTTCTTCTCACAAACCATATCATGAACCACACCCAGAGTCATTGCAGTGTGTTCTTCCCATGAACCACACATGGATCCACCAGAGTCATTGTATGTGTGTTCTTCTCACAAACCACACATGGATCCACCCAGTGTCATCGCATGTGTGTTCTTCGCATGAACCACACATGGATCCACCAGTGTTATTGCATGTCTGATCTTTTCATGAACCACGGCTAGAGTCATTGGATGTGTGTTCTTCTCACAGACCACACATGGATCCAGTGTCATTGCATGTGTGTTCTTCCCAAAGACCACACATGGATCCACCAGTGTCATTGCATGTGTGTTCTTCTCACAAACCATATCATGAACCACACCCAGTGTCATTGCATGTGTGTTCTTCCCATGAACCACACATGGATCCACCAGTGTCATTGCATGTCTGCTCTTCCCACATACCACACATGGATCCACCAGTGTCATTGCATGTGTGTTCTTCCCATGAACCACGCATGGATCCACCAGTGCCATTGCATGTGTGTTCTTCCCATAGACCACACATGGATCCACCGGTGTCGTTGCATGTGTGTTCTTCCCATGAACCACACATGGATCCATCAGTGTCATTGTATGTCTGCTCTTCCCATGAACCACAGCTAAAGTCATCGCATGCGTGCTCTTTTCACAAACCACAGCTAGAGTCATTGCATGTGTGTTCTTCTTACACACCATATCATGAACCACACCCAGTGTCATTGCATGTGTGTTCTTCTCACAAACCACACATGGATCCACCGGTGGCATTGCATGTCTGCTCTTCTCATTAACCACATCTAGAGTCATTGCATGTGTGTTCTTCTCACAAACCACATATCACCAGAGTCATTGCATGTGTGTTCTTCCCATGAACCACACATGGATCCACCAGAGTCATTGCATGTGTGTACTTCTCACAAACCACGCATGGATCCACCTAGTGTCATCGCATGTGTGTTCTTCCCATGAACCACACATGGATCCACCAGTGTCATTGCATGTCTGCTATTTTCATGAACCACAGCTAGAGTCATTGGATGTGTGTTCTTCTCACAAACCACACATTGATCCAGTGTCATTGCATGTGTGTTCTTCCCAAAGACCACACATGGATCCACCAGTGTCATTGCATGTGTGTTCTTCTCACAAACCATATCATGAACCACACTCAGTGTCATTGCATGTGTGTTCTTCCCAAAGACCACACATGGATCCACCAGTGTCATTGCATGTGTGTTCTTCTCACAAACCATATCATGAACCACACCCAGAGTCATTGCAGTGTGTTCTTCCCATGAACCACACATGGATCCACCAGAGTCATTGTATGTGTGTTCTTCTCACAAACCACACATGGATCCACCTAGTGTCATCGCATGTGTGTTCTTCGCATGAACCACACATGGATCCACCAGTGTTATTGCATGTCTGCTCTTTTCATGAACCACAGCTAGAGTCATTGGATGCGTGTTCTTCTCACAGACCACACATGGATCCAGTGTCATTGCATGTGTGTTCTTCCCAAAGACCACACATGGATCCACTAGTGTCATTGCATGTGTGTTCTTCTCACAAACCATATCATGAACCACACCTAGTGTCATTGCATGTGTGTTCTTCTCACAGACCACACATGGATCCACCAGTGTCATTGCATGTGTATTCTTCTCACAGACCATATCATGAACCACACCTAGTGTCATTGCATGTGTGTTCTTCCCATGAACCACACATGGATCCACTGGAGTCATTGCATGTGTGTTCTTCTCACAAACCACACATAGATCCACGCAGTGTCATCGCATGTGTGTTCTTCCCATGAACCACACATGGATCCACCAGTGTCATTGCATGTCTGTTCTTTTCATGAACCACAGCTAGAGTCATTGGATGTGTGTTCTTCTCACAGACCACATATCACCAGTGTCATTGCATGTGTGTTCTTCCCAAAGACCACACATGGATCCACCAGTGTCATTGCATGCGTGTTCTTCTCACAAACCATATCATGAACCACACCTAGTGTCATTGCATGTGTGTTCTTCTCACAGACCACACATGGATCCACCAGTGTCATTGCATGTGTGTTCTTCTCACATACCATATCATGAACCACACCAAGTGTCATTTCACGTGTGTTCTTCCCATGAACCACACATGGATCCACCGGTGTCATTGCATGTCTGCTCTTTTCATTAACCACAGCTAGAGTCATTGCATGTGTGTTCTTCTCACAAACCACATATCACCAGAGTCATTGCATGTGTGTTCTTCCCACAAACCACATATCAGCGGTGTCATTGCATGTCTGCTCTTCTCATTAACCAAAGCTAGATCCACCCGCGTCATTGGATGCATGTTCTTTTCATAAACCGCATATGGATACTAATTAACCTTAGGAGATCCCTAACCTTAGCGTTAGACCGAGTGTTCTAGAAGGCACGCCCTAACACAATTGTTCTGCTTGTCGATTGTTACATACCGTCCGATCGGGGCGCTTGGACGATTGGGATGGTTTTCGTGAGATCGATCCGCGAGTAGTCTGTTCTACGGCATGATTGGCCACGCTTGCTCGACAAATCCGGCAACACCGGGGCTCCCATTGCGAGTGTCACGACTCACGAGTTGAGCGGACATATCGATGTCACGTCCCCATTACTTCTCTTCCTCCCGTACTTCTTCTTCCCTCGGCCACATTCCCACTTCACTCCCATCCTTTGTAGCCGCAAGCCGACGGCGCCGCCATCCCAATCCCTCTCCAGCCACCCCCTCCCTCTCGCCATGGGTTCAAGGGAGACGAGAAACGCATGACGGCAGTGGACGGTGATTTCGATGTGAGTCGTCTCATCTCTATCTCTATCATCCGTGATTATCTATTTTTGAGCCAGATCTACTCCATTTACTCATGCGTATGATGTGTTAGGCCAACCAGACGATGTATGACGCCGACTATCACGGTTTAGCGGATGAAGACAGTCCTCTGCTATGTAAACATGGATATGTGCCCGCTAAATTTGTAGCGTTCGAAGGACGAAACGCAGGCAGGAGGTTTCTACGGTGTCAAGGACATCGTGCAATGATGCGAGGCGGAAGTTGCGGTGTTGTCAAATGGGTAGATCCAGAGTGGCCCAAATCGATGCAGAAAACGCTGGACAAACTATGGGAAATGACTGTTGAGTTGAAAGAATCGCGTGATTCAGCTCACTTCTTGACAGTGTTGAGATGAAGCTATGGGAACCAGTTGACACGACCAAGCATAAGCGAGATCTCATGGGGGTGGAAGACAAGGTTAGCAAAGTCGAGAAGGAGAGGGACGCGGCGTTGGCCCTGAAGGCTAAAGCAGAGCAAGAACTGACTCAAGCAAGGAAGGATCTTCACCAGGCCAAAGTCCTGCAGTTCACAACTACGAGTATTGACAAGTGCATGAGGAAAGATGCAGAGAAACAATTGAAGTTGTGCAAGGAAGATGCTAAAAGGAAGGAGCAGACGATTCGATCCTTGCTCTCGCAGGAAGATGCACATAAGGCTAAGATTAGGAAGATCAAGGAGATGTGTGTTAACTAGTTCTATTTAGCTTAAGCCCCGTGCCTTTTTTAAGTTGTAATAGTTGTACTTGTTGACCTAGCGATCTGAACTATTGGCCCCCGAGTCCTGGGAGTAAAAAAATTGGTCGCCCGTTAATCTGTCTTAACGTTGCATTACTTCCTTTTGTCTGACCAATGCCCCTTGGATATTCCGCCCGTCGCTTCATCGTCCTCGTGTACAAATAGGAGGCGCCATAGCTCATCGCTTCGTCGCCCATCCCCTCGCCCTCTCCAATCTCCACCGCGCCGTCCACCCCCTCGCTCCCTCTCCAATCTCCACCGCGCCGCCATGGAGATGCCCTCGCTAAACTTCTACGAGGCGGTGATGTTCTCGCACTTCGACATCCTCGCGCCGCCGACCGCGACGGTGCCCCACGGATGGCGCATCAGCTATGCGGGGGTGCCGGTGGCTCCGCTCCTCTTCCCCGGCGGAGCTATGATGGAGAGCGAAATCGCGGCACGCCGCCTCTAGATGCCCGCATGGAAGAGGGCGCTGCCCGTCTTGACGCGGCCGTCTGGCGCTGTTCAAGAAGGAGCGGAAGGCCAAGATTGGCAACCGCATCGTTTATGGGCGCGTGGTGCACCGGGATCTCCGCAACCGAGAAGGGCGGGAGAGGTTCTGGTCCGTCCCTGGACAGACCAAGTTCACCGTCATCGTCGCCGCTCACCGCGAAGAGGTGCTCCATCTCGCGTACAATGCGGAAATCGTGGAGGTTCCGTCCGACGAAGACGAGGAAGCCGACGGCTCGGAGGACAGCGGCAGCGGAAGTGAAATTGTTGACTAGTTGGTTGAATTAATGTAGGATATGAAATCGCACCTTTGTTTAGAAGAATTTGTTTAATGAAATGCCTCGATTTAGATATCTGTCTCGATTAATTTGTGGAAGAATTTGTGATTTAGATCAATTTCTGTCTCGATTTAGATCTCTGTCCCGGATTGGGAACGTAACCGTGGACCAAAGACACATTTTCTACTAGTGTATTCTGACACTGGTGGTTTGTTTAAACGTAATCTACGTGGATTGTGCCGCATGCAAATGGCACAACCACAATTTATAAAGTGGAAGCACGTACACCCGGTTACTGGAGATCCGGGAGCTTCGCCAGATGTAGGGGATGCAGGAGCAGAGAGGCGGTGAGATAAACGGGCTCAAGATTAGGCCAGAAAGTGGTACCTATTTCCTCCTCATCTGGGCATTATCGGTGAGAACATTGTTGTTTATGTTGCCACGTCGTTGTGCAGCATCTGAAATAAGTTGCTGCTTCGTGGAGTGTGGCAGCTTAAATAATTTATTTATGTGCCACTTACATTCTGTCGTATTTGGAGACCTCCTGCCCCTCAGCAATCGTGGAACCAGTGGATCATTGTTTTCAGATAGTAGTGGCACAATCACAATTTCGAGCAACCACCCTGTCTAAGAATAGAAGGACGACTCCCAGTTGCAGCAGCTTCCACATCCAGTACATGACATTTCAGGTCAAACATGGCAGCCGAAGCATACCTTTTCATCAACCCAATTAGCTGACTGTCACACGTTATAGGAACCATGATGCCAGGTTCATCCATGAAGCTGAACTTTGCTGTCTGCTTCGGCCATAATTCAACATGATTACGCAGAGCAGAAACCATACTAGATATAGTGCAGATCTATGCAGGCGCTTCTTCCATCGTGAAACAATGACTTCCATACCACTTGCCATTAGAGTCGTACCTGTAGAGGACTACCGTAACTGTAAGGGGTCCGCAGATCCCACTTGATGTAAAATCATGGATAAAATATGTTTGTCAGCGTTGGGCTAACAAACAATTTGAGATTCAGTAGCCAGCTAGCAGTTGTAATTAGTGCGAATAGTAAAGAGAAGGGTAGCTCACCCGCTTGTAGACATAACTTCTTCTTTCTTGATAGTAGGATCTGCCATCCTCCGAGCTGCTCGGCTCGTCGGCGGCGGAGGCGGGCTAGAGCCTCGCAACGGCGGCTACGGCATGCGCCATTGGAGCTCGGGATCAGCGACTGGGCGCAGCAACTGGCCGCAGCAACTTGGCGCCGGAAGTTAAATGTCCGAAGGGATCATCCTGCCTGGAGGGTGGATTCCAACGCCGCCGGTGCTAGAGGAAAGCTGGGAATGGATTTGTGAAATTGGTCAACGCATCCGATCCACTTAGCTGCTCGATTTGCCTAAGAGGTTGCCGCGTTGGCGCCCGCGTCACGGACAGATGACCGACATGTGGGTCTCGACCGTCTACTTCACGGGGCGGTTTAACGAAATGTTTGAATTTGGCAGGGGTGAGATGAGTTTGCCTCGAAATAGCCCCTCTCAGTAGTTGAAGGCCCAACTTTTCGAAACGCGGTAATTTCAGACAACTTAGGTACCGCCATGCGCTGGCCTGCGAACTTTGGTACCGCAGACGAACTAAGCCCTAAAAGGAGTACATTCAACACCCTAGATGCCTTTTCTGATCCATGGCAACATATACTGTCCACATATCTAAAGTTTCTACACGCACATTTTGTCCCTGTACACAGTAGTAGACAGTACTCGCAGTTTCATACCGACACGACGCAGATCACCACCAGCATATATAGTGCATGTGCATGCCTGGAATGCACACAACACCCCGCTCCCTATATCTAAAGTGCACCAAATAATTAAGCTACACTACTGCTATACGTGGCCGCGAGCTTCTGGTGTACCAACCAGACCCTTGAAATACATCTGAATAAACGAAACGCCCGCTCCTTTTCCGACCGCTTTCTTTCATTCTTCTACCCAGCTTTCCCGTTGGTACCTTTCCTTAGCCAGCTCCATCTTCACACTGCGTCGTGTTCATAAACAACAACGCGTCATCCCACCCGCCCATCACTACCGATGGAGAACAACCTCGCTCGCCTCTAATAGAGTACCACGCCCCTCGCAGGACCTACTTAGCTTAGCTTAGCTTCTCGAGCTGACAAACAGTGTGCCGTCACCGCTGATAATTAGCTAGCTAGCTAGTCTCGCGTCGATCGAGCCACCTCCATAGCCACAACCTACCTTGCTCGCGAAGTAATCAGACACGAGCAATAATAATGGGGCTGGCGTGGTCGCGCCAGGGAGGCGACGCCAACCGCGCGGCGGCGCGCGAGCACACGAAGCGGTGCAGGGAGCGGCTCCGGCTCATCAGAGAGGTCGCACGTCTCCGGCGCCAGCTCGCGGCGTCGCACGCCGGGTACCTCAAGTCGCTCAGCCTCGTCGCCTCCACCCTCACCCGCTTCGCGGTCGGCGAGCCGCTCCCCGTGTCCGACCACACCCCGCCCGCCGTGCTCGTGCACCGCCCCGTCGTCGCTCCCTCCACGCCGCCGCCGCTCCTCCGGTCCATCGAGCAGCAGCAGCAGCAGCAGCAGCAGCGCGAGCAGCAGGAGCGAGACGGCGCTGTTAATGTTGGCGAGAGCGAGACGCCGGTTGAGACCGCTCGCGGGGATGCCCAGGGCGGAGAGGAGCTGCGGACGGCGGTGAGGCACCGAAGCCTCGCGGAGGTCGCGGCGGGGCTGGATGAGTACTTCGTCAGGGTCGGCGTCGCCGGCGACGCCGTGTCGGGTCTCCTCGAGGCCACCAGCGCCGAGCTCAATGGTAAGCCACACGTACGTACACTGCCCACAATCTCACATACAGAACTGACACTTCACATTCACAGTGTGTATTAGACGCGGACAGAAGCCTTTTAAGACGGCTGTGACTGACTGATCGCCTGCTGAATATCATTCCTGCAGGTGGATCGAGCGGCTTCTTGGGCATGCTATGCTGCCTGTCGGCGCCGTCGGTTTCGCTGAATCGACTCGACAGCATGAACGGAGGCCGGCGGCACAGCTCCACCTTGCAGCAGCTCGTGGCCTGGGAGAAGAAGCTGTACAGGGAGGTCAAGGAGAGGGAGCGGCTGCAACTCCGGCACGACAAGAAGCTCACGGAGCTGCGGGACCAGGAGTACAGCAGGAAGATCAACGTGGACATCCAGAAGCTCAAGGCCGCGTGGGACAGGGCGCGCGCGCAGCTCGCAACGGCCTCCCAGGCCGTGGACGCGAGCGCCTCCGCCATCTCCGAGCTCCGGGACACGCACCTCGCGCGCCAGGTGCTGGGGCTCTGCCACGCCACGCGCGACATGTGGAGGGCGATGCGGCAGCACCACGACGCGCAGTGCCTGATCGCGCAGCAGCTGCGCGGGCTCAGCAGCCGGACGTCCATGGACCCGACCACGGAGATCCACCACGAGGCCACGCGCGCGCTCGAGGCCGCCATGTCGGCCTGGTGCGCGGCGCTGGGCCACGTGGCCAAGCACCAGCGCGAGTACGTCCACGCCCTGCACGGCTGGCTCAAGCTCACGCTGGTGCCGATCAGCCGTGCCCAGGTACCCTCCTCCCCCGTCGCCGACGAGCTCGCGGACTTCGTCGACCGGTGGGGGAAAGTACTAGACCGCGCGCACTGCGCCGAGGTGCTCAAATCGATCAAGAACTTCGCCGGTGCCACCCACGCGCTCTACGCGCACCAGAGCGACGAGCTTCGGGTGGCGCGCCGGGTCAGGCAGTACTCCCGCGAACTCGACCGCAAGTCCCGGATGCTGCGGCAGGTCGAGAGTAGCTACTACGACTCGTACGTGCCGGTGGGATTCTCAATGTGGAACCGGGGGAGGCACTGGAGGGACGAGGACAGGATGCAGGTGCACCACGCGCGCAACGAGGTGGCGCGGCAAAAGGAGGAGATCGCCGTGTGCCGGAGGATGCTGGAGGACGAGATGAGGAGGCACGCCAAGGCCATCGACGGGACCAGGGCCGCGGCGGTAACCGGCGTGCAGGGGACGCTGCCCGCGGTGTTCCAGGCAATGGCTGCGTTCTCAGCGTCGCTTGCCAACGCGCTGGAGGCTGTGTGCAGGCAGGGCATGGGCAGCCATGTGCAGTAGCCACCTAGTAGTAACAGTACTACGCTAATTTTTGGTTCCTATTTGCATGTACAACGAGTGTTGGGGAGGATTTTGGAATCCCAAAGAAACGAGGCAATCAAATCAAGATACTGAGATGGGAGCTTTTCACGGATTTACTAGTTCTCAGACATCATACATCATGATAACTTCTTACGTCTGAGTCACCTCTTCTGATTGGATTTCACGTGATTAAATGCAAGAGTTCTGGCAGGTTATGGCCAGGTTAGCCAGAATTTGATGAGTTGTAAGTAGTTTGCAACCGAAAATTAGTATCTTGAAGATGTTGGTCGCACCATAATATTTCCATCTGCCCTCAATTGACGATTTTGCTCCTGGTAGTTTGGAACAATAACAGCCAATGCCACCGCCAAGTCAAATATGCGCCAGCGGTTCGCGAGGGACTCCGACGACGGCCTCACGGGAGCCGAGATGCACGATGCCCAACCTGTTCGGTCGCTCGCCTGGAGCCACATCCACGCTACTCAACGATTCCCCATCCGGCTTCGCCGCCGCCTGACACCCCGGCACCGATTCCCGCGGTCGCTCAGATTCGCCGCCTTTTATTTCCCCTGCGCGCCCCGCGTCAAGATTTGCTGCGATGTGCCCCGCTGCCAAGTAGCCTGCGAGCCACCGGGCATGCCTCCCTCTATGTCTGCTCCTGTTTTCCGGCCGGCATGCTCTCTCGCGTGCTGATCTCCGTGCTTCTGTAGTTGCGGGTGTGTGAGACGGCGATGTAGGGGTGTGCAGCATGGACAAGGACGAGGACGAGAGATGGGGATTCTTGTATGTCCGCCCCTATTTTCCGGCTGGTGTGCTCATCTCCGTGCTTCTGCAGTCATGGCGTGTGTGACGGTGTTGTTGGGGTGTAGCATGGAGAAGAACGAGGACGATAGATGGGGACGGGCGGCGGTGGATCCTCCGTTGCAGCGTCTGGAGGCACTGGAGGCCTTACCTTTCCCCCGTCCGTACATGCTCTTGTCGATATGCCGCGTCTTGACTGCGGCTCTGGCGGCAACACTTTGTTACGATCCCTCTACTAGCTTTACTCAATTTGATCTGATACAATGGTGATACAAGGGGATCGATCAAAGAAAGGGGATCCGAGAGAGAGAGCCGGCCGCCAGTTCAGTCTAGTTTCTCTACCCCCGTTGTTTGATCTCGATCCCATTTAAGTACAGCCGGTGTGTGTGTCGCTCTTCCTTCTGTGCCTTGGGCCTATGGCTCTCTTCTTGCAGCGGCCCATGCGATCCAGTACACTGGACCACACGGTCCGTGACACACTTCCTCTCCAACGTCGAGATCAGACTGTTAATTTCAAATTGTTCCACCTGCAGCTTCTGTTCGTATGTACATCCACCTGATGCAGAAGTCTGGCTTTAGCTGCAAGAATTCAAAACACATGATGAGTCTGCCCGTGATGACGAGAAAGCGTATCTTCCGGCGTTAGCTGAATCGATGAACACGATGACAGCTACCAGATTGTGGGTTTAGAACCGTCCATGTTGGTTCCTTTTGACATGTTCAGTCTTCATATAAACCGGCTCCGACAAAAATGTAGAAGGCCCAGCTGCTTTCGCGCGAGACTAATAAAGAAATAGCCTAATTAGATTGTCATCTGGACCTGCATTATAAGCTCGGGCATAGTAGATGAAGTGTGTGTTTCCAAAGAAATAAACGTGCCTAACTTCATGTCCGACGGGGAGGGAGAGGCTCAAGCGACTCGAATTGACTATGTCAACCTCAACTCGACCTTTCCATTCTTTCTAATAGCATTCAGTAATGGGGCCAAAGGTTTTATCCTCGATAGACAAAGCTAAGCGCAAGAAGGCTTCCTCTATGTTGATGATGGTCTTTGGCAAGTCTGAAAGGAATGCAATGGTGAATTTTTTTAGGCAAAGCAACATTTTTTTTTCTGATTTCAAGTTTGGAGAGGGAGCTTATTGGATGGCAATCACCAAATTATAATCTGGTTTACACCCATGTAAAGTTTACATGGTTGTGGTTTGTGTTTCTTTTTCTAGAAACTCTTCATAGCCTTTCATGTAAGCTAATAAAAGGTAATTATAGAGGATAAATAAAAGAGGACCATGCAATTTCTTAGGGCAGCTTTAAATAGGCCGAAGTATCACAGAGGTTTCTAGCGATATACTACCTCCGTTCCACAATATAAGCCTTTTTAGAAAGCTTATGATATATTTCTAGCAATTGTTTATCATTTGTTGACCCGTTGCAACGTACGGGTATTGTGCTAGTAATTTTATAAGTTATAACTAGGATGCAACTGAAAATTAGCATAAATAGTAAGATGACGTCAGCCGACTGAGACATAAGAAGTGCTTAGTCGTTTGAGATCTAGGCGCTCCCATTTTTTAGGCGATGTCACCAACTCTCGGTTCGAATTACTAGAATCATCAAGTTTTAGTTGCAACTCATGACTAGCACGAATCTCAAAGCGGATCTAAACATTTTTCCAGTTGCAACCCCACTTGCAATCGAAAAAAAATTGAGTTGCAACCTAACTTGCAACTCATATGTGGAAAAAAGTTGTATTGCAACCTAACTTGCAATACTCATATGTGCATAAATCTTTAATGCAAATCCGATGGTGTAGAACTCGATAAAATTAGCAATTGTGTTTTTTTATGTGACTGGTTTTATCGGCTTTCATGGCATAATCTTTAAAAAAACAGAGAAGGGCCCATCTATTAGATGAAATGCAAGTAAAATCTACATCAAGAACCAAAGAAAAACTGAAATTACACACTAGTCCCTAGACTTTGCGGGGAAAAAAACTCAAACAGAGGAAAAGAAACATGATCCTGTCCAAATCTGCTACATGACGAAGAAACTCTCGCTGACACTAGGGATGAGACCACTTTGGGTCGACGAAAGCTCCATGCCCTTCGACAAGAAAGTACGGCAGGAGATCGAACAACTCCGACAACCAGAAGGCACTATAGGTTTTCCAAAGGCATCGCCATGTACGCTCTCGAATCCCATCAGCAACAACGAGACCTCCGCTGCTCCTCTAGTGCTTCTCCATCGGATGGAATCAGAAACCAAAAGAGAGCTAGAGACACCCACCTCGTCAGAACACCCCCGAGTAGCAGCACCCTAACAGGTTCCACCACCAACTCCCTAACTAGCACCATGACCACGAGCAAAGAGGAAGAACATCAAGATGGTAAGCCAAGAGAATCAGCACTTTTATTTAGAGGGCTGACATGAGATATGTCGTCCAATGGTCGACTCCATCATGGAGAGACGCTGGAGGACCTCTCCGACGACCACCGTCTTGTTGCGCCAATTCAGTGGGGCATAACAGCAACACAGGAAACACACCTAGACCTAACACCCTATGCTAACAGGGTGTGCACGCTCTTGATTTTCTTTGTTCGGTCCAGATTCATGGCCGTGAGTATATTTTGCCCAGAAAATGTTAGTACAACTTGAATCGTTCAACTTGCGTGTGAAGCTGCCCAAGGTTTGCTTGGAACAACAAGAACGAAAGAGGAGTGCCCTGGAAACACACTTGACTTTTTCACTCCAGTAACTAACACTCCATTCTATTTGATACAGAAGGTAGATAGACATAGCTCTGCGATTTTAGTTCTATCTAGATAAATAGGAGAGTATTGAACATGTCAACATTGCAGGTCATTGGATCTAAACTTTGTGCAACGAGCACAGTTTTGCTTTAAGGCAACCAAGTCCCTCTTTTTCCATTGGAGTATGCCAGACTATCGCATCAGACCATGGGAAAGGAAAGGACCAAGCCTAACCATTCCACTTTACATCACTGATTCACTGTTTTGAAAGAGCCATGACGTTGAAGTTCATCGAGTCAGGGTTCTCCGCAATTCTAGCTTTGATGACTTTTGCAGCATCCTGAGAACAGATTAAGAAGATTGTACTGTTATTATAGAAACAACAGATATAAAATAAACCAAAATCCAGAAACTATAACCATTCTGAATGCAAGGCATCTGGAAAGAGGGGGAAATTTTGACACCAAGCTCAATATGAATAAGTTGTACCCATGTGCAGATATGATTAAACATATATTCATAAAAGAGACAACAGTGACAAACTATATGACAAAACCCATCTGCTAACAGGAACATAGATTGGGGCATTGGGCAGATATATAAAAGCACTGTTTTACATCAAAAGTAGAAAAGAGAAGATGGGAACAAAACATTTGACCTGCAGCAATGTATCAGGTGATGAAGGGCCATGACATATTGGTTTCGATTTTCGTCCATCAAGCTCATAAAGTTCACCTGCCGCATGCCAAAGCAGATTGCAGTATTAGTTTACCAATAGATTGCAACTACAAGTAGGATTTAGCATTTAAATATGCAATTACAATACCTACCATCAACACAAGAGAAACATACAAAATGTTCATTCACATCAACATTTGCCTGCACAAGGAAGACAATTATTACTACGAGGCACATCCCACATTTGAGGTGATATGGAGGATATCAATGATATTGCCATATTTCCTATCTTCCACTATTTTGGACAAGGCGTGGATCCATTATAAATTCTTTTGCACAACTGAAGTGTCATACTATCAGAGTAATTGGTTATTCCTCAAAAGTGTGAGTTACTGAGTAGTGGACATATCAAGAAGAATAGAATGGGGAGTTATTACATCAGTTTCACCAGCAGAAGCAGCAATTGAATGAGCACCCTCCATCTCATCATCCTCCTCGAGAAAGGCAGCACGCTAAAGATAGCAAACATGTTGTACATAAGGATAATAAAAATAGGTCATTATGGAAACATCGATGAATTTCAATACTTAACATACTAACCTGGACTGGATCCATATCAGCTGTTTGTTTATAAAACCTATCAAAATAAGATCCCTCAACTGCAAAGAAGAAAGGAGAGAATAAATTCAGAACTAATAAAGCAGCTAAGTGATACGTTTGTGCTTAAGCCTGTTAAATAAGTTATACGTTTCAGGGAAAAAAGCAAAGGGTAAATACAATACTAAATAGACAAACCACTGGAGCAACTCTGTAGCAACCAAAAGCATGTATTAGCATATGTGTATAATGTGCAAGACAGATCAGGGTATGACTTATTAAGTTGACCGTCAACAAAAGAGCATGCAAAATTGCCATAATACGCAATACTAAGCATTTCTGTTATTTCTTCTACATTTTCTGATCGTCTAATCTCATTTCTCAAGACACGAGTCACATTCACTCCATCCCATCAAACTTTTTGTTTATTTTAGTGAGAACTGCAACATAGGTGATACTTTGCAAGTTTGAAGTGTATAAACCAAGTACAAATTATCTATATTAGAGTGAAATACATCATATGTCTATCGACTATTTCAAGGATCTCACGGGGGTCCTAGAGCTCTGAAAATTGTTGTCCAAGCCCTGGAAGTGCAATTTCATCCAGGTCCAAATCTGCCCCGACAACATTGACCATTACAACACATTAATTTGGACCTGGATGACTCATCAATTGAAGTTGCCGAACTTAAATGATGATTTTTGAAGTTCCAGGGCCTACTTGAGACTCTCGAAACAGTTTAGGGACTTATGATGCACTCCACTTTCCATACCATGATCAAACCAAGTTGTGACCATGTGAACAATACAGACATAGATGCTTGCTGTTTATTGATGGGAATACTTAAGAAAAAAATGGATCAATGAAAAAGCATCACTTGACTGAAGTCCCCTGTCTGCTAAATTACTACTAACTGACAGCTTTGATTCACGGGGTATGGAAAATGGAGGGATAGAAAAAATGAAGGATTGGTGTGGCATGGCCCACTGAACCATACGGGAATGAAAACCATGGAAATTGGCATAAGAGGGTGTTGATGGCAACGTAGGAAAGCCACAGGAATTTGATTGAAGTTTGAGCTTTCAAACAAGTAGCCTTACTCACAAAGCTAGTCATGGGATTTTTTCCAAGAGCTCAGACCTAATGGAAATTTTCCTACGAAACAGACTAGGCAAAGTTCCATAGAAATAATCCCACGGATTCTATTCCTACGAATCAAACGATGGTGGTAGGAAAAAAACCATAGGAAATCCTACAAATTAAACAAGCCCTTAATTCTACACCACAGAGAATAGTTTGGGACATAATAACTCGACAGTAACCCACAGATTGCAGCCCAATATTAAAGGTCATCAAAAATCTCAATAATTACCCAGCTTGATACTTGATGCAGCGTTCCCTATTGCATGAATAACGCCAACTGTTCCACAAGCATTGCCAACAGTCTGTTTTGTAAAGTACACCTTCTTGCTTAAATCCTACATAACAAGTCATTAGATTAGAAAGGTAAATGATATCTGCATAAACTAGCTTTGTAACAATTTTTCCCACAAAACAGATCTATATTTTGAACATATGGTCAAGTAGATAACCGGTGAGTGGTGACCTACAAACTAATATTCAATTTAATATTTGCTCGAAAGAAGTAAAACATAATTTGGATCTATCCAATATATACTAGCACACTCACATGCGGAATGTATTTAAGGAAATTGGAATACAGGGAAGCCCCTATAAACAAAAACCAAGGGTGAAACATGTTTTCTGAACCAGACACTGAAAAACGTAACATAGTCAGAGTATCATAAGAAGGCTCGTGGTGACATGAAATATAATTGGCAGAATAAAATCTGCCGTGTTTGATTTCCCCAAAATATGCCATCAAGAATCATAGCTACATATTATAATGTACTCCCTCTGTTGTGAAATAGCTTACTAAAACAGCTTATATTTTGCAACAGAGGGAGTATACGGTTAACATATGCTAGAGTTAGTATGGTTGCACTCCAAGCATTTATAGTTCAACCAGTGGCAGAACTAAGCACTAAAATAAATCCATTCTAATCAGTAAATAGGCCATTTACGGCATAGCACACATAATTCAGATGTATTAATATAGTTGTAGCACTCCCAAGTTCCAAGCAAAACATGTGAAAGTGTATAAAAACAAGTAACATGGCCATGGATAATTTGCTAGGACGAAACAATGGTGAGTTGAAATATAAACACTTCAAAAGAATCAACACTAACTACTCTAAGTCCTTGTTTGGATACGGGAGTTTAGCCGAACGAGTTTTCTCTAACCACGGTTTCTCTTGTAACTAACTAAAATCTTGTTTGGATGGGTTGAGAAAAATGTGGATAGCTAAAACTTGGTTTCGTAACACCCGAAATCCGCGTTTTCGTAGAAACAACTCCCGGGCGTTTTTGTCAAAACACGTACTAGCAAAACATGATTTCCAGGACCTGGGACCTGTGCGGCCATGACGAGGTCCCATGACGAGGCAGAGTACGGCTGTACGGGGGCTCCGGAACGTCACCGTGCTAGGCCTCGTGCCGTGCAGCCTCACATGAGCGATCCCGAGAGGCCTAGGCAGGCTGGCGCGCTCACGAAGCCTGAACCTGCATGAGAATTCTCAATCCGGACCGATACAGTCGGACATCGGCGTCATGGCCAGCCTCGAGGTGCCAGCTCTCGCCTGGAACCAGTTTACTGGCTCCATAACGCCGAAGCACAAGAGGATTGCCTACCTCTAGAACCTAAACATGCGGAATAATGGACGATGCCATACGGTCACACCTCGCGGCGATCTTGCGCGTGCACATGATCGACCTATCCGGTAACACGCTTACTACCCATCAGCATGGTCCTGCCGAGGTCGACAGGCTGCCGCAGCTGAACATGCCGAGCTCGACTGCGCCAACAACAGCCTCTCCGACGAGCTGCCGAAGGAGTTCTTTAACCTCACAGAGCTCTCAGTCTCTCACCTCCTGACTTTATATCACGAGTTCATAACGAGCCCACCGGCGGCGTCCCTGGCACCATCGGAACATAAGGAACCTCGAGGTGGTGTACCAGTAAGATAACCAGTTCGCCGGCAAGATACCGGAGTCAATCGGGGAGTGCCCGAGCTGGCAGACGATCGATTTCTAAAAGAACCAGCTGAACATGTTGGCGTTCATCGAGAATATGCACCATGTCGTGCCTTCGTTCATCCTCCCAGATTGATTTGTATTAGAGTCCAAAAAGTTCCAAACAAGGATGAGTACAGAACGTGTTTTAGACTTTGGTAACCCTAACATGTTATTCTGTAAACTAATTCCTAACAGAAAACTTAGTAAAACCCGTTTTCCTAATAATCCTCTTAAAACTCGTTTTCTAAAAACTGATCACTGAAATTCGCTATCCAAACAACCACTAAAGAAGATTCGATACTAATGTTATGGGATAAGAACATAAGAAAGTCAAGATCAAGCTTGCCCCAGAAAATGGTCTTGTGTCCAGATTTTCTTTTTATTAAGAGAAGAACATGGACCTGAGTTGTGGTGTAAAAAAATCATTATTGCAACCATGAAGAAGTGGAGTTGTATCTTCTCACTGACCATGACAAAAGTATTATTGCCATGGTGTTTAGAAATAACTACTGCATGCTATTACATCAAATCTAGGCTCTCTTTATGAAGTTCACAACTAGGCATTACTGCAATACATCATAAACAATACTACTCAGAGTGAACCATTAAAAAATGTCCATAAAGTGAGCCTAGAATTTTAGTCCATTTGATGTGTACGGTTGTACATTCAACTACTAACAATTTCGAGACAGCAACAGCAAGGACTGTGGGTAGAATGAAAGATCCAATTCAACAGGGCAAAAAAATTCATAAGCAACAACTGTGTTTCATAAAATAAAACAATATCACCAAATATTAATAATTTTTGGACCTTATACAACAGTACACCATACATAAAGACGTCATTGATGTGTCGTGATGTAGTAGTTGTATAACACGACAATGCACTCCAAATATCAGCACCACAAAAACCAGACTCTGTCTCAAACATCAACGGACCTATACTAAACCCACGGAGATATTTAACCAAATAACAAAAAAAATATGTTTCTGATTTCTGCGGTAGAAGTCCAGGTAACAAGACAGAGACCACCTAGGAGATTGGAAAGCCATGCTAGGGGTGGAACAAAGGGTCACAAGGTAGCTGAAGCATTCAGTCGAACACAATAGATGCGCTACACAGAGGGGAAACTAAGCAGGGCAACACAATCGTACCTTGCCCCCTGCGGTCGAGGTGGCAGAAGCGTCGTACTCCTCCACCTTGTCATCCTGCTCACGCCAGAAAGCAACAAACTCAACATCATCCACTTCACATCACACGATGAGAGGGATCACAAGGAAATTTACCACAGAGGTGAGCGGGTAGAGGAAGATGACGGCGAGCACGGGCTGGGGCACCATGGCGAGCAACTCGTCGTCGAGGCCGTAGACGTCGCAGAACTGCACCTCCCCCTCGGTGACTCCCAGTCCCCACATGAACTGCACGCATCAGCGCCACGCCGCGGCGGCGGCGCCAACTGTCATTGAGAACGCGCCCGGAACGAAAGGAAGCGGAACCCTAGCACCGAGTGGGGCGGGGTGGAGAAGCGTGTTGGGTAGGTTGTGCTCACCTGGTTCATGACGTCGGGGTTGGCCTCGAGCGGGATCCATCGCTTCCCCATCTTCTCTAGGCGTGCGGAGGGAGAAGGAGATGGACTGGTGACTACGGGAGAGAAAGAATACCGGAGGCGGAGCGGCGCGTGGGGTTAATTGGCGATGCGGTGCGAGTGCGACCGTGCGAGCGTTTTCTGTGCGCTGCGCGGTGAAGCCAGCGGGGTCGGAGACTCGGAGGTGGCGTTCTCTCTACGCAGGTGGCGTTTCTACGGGGCGTGTTTTTTTTAAAAAAAAAATCATGTACTCGCTCAGTATCAAAATATAATGTTTTAGCTTTGTAAAACAAATATATCTAAACTTATTTTAGTACTCCCTCCGATCCACATTAATTGACTCAGATTTGTCTACATTTAGATGTATCTAGACCTGTTTTAGTACTAGATACATCTGAATCTAGAAAAACTTGAGTCAATTACTTTGGATCGGAGGGAGTATGTAGGTTGTGAACATACCGGGATAAAGGAATTATCCTGATTTTGCAGATGAAATCTAAGAGATCGAAAAATACAAAACAATTCCTAAAATTTCCTATAACCACCGAACCGGCCGCCGTCCAGATCTAAAGCCACCGAGACGCATGCCGGAAGAGACGTCGAACCTCTACCAATACAAGATCCAAAAAAACACCATCACTAAAGAGGCTTTGTGAGTCGATGAACAGTTCTGCTGTACGAAGCGAAGCATATGTCACTGTGGCACGTCGACAGAGAATGTCCCCGACCTGTCTTGAACCAAGATCTGTCGCGTCCCATCGACGGAGTCGAAAAAGAACGGTAGATCCACCACCTCCGGACTAGCATCCTCGCTCTAGAGGAACCACCTCGTCCCGGCCACCAGCGCCATTGCAGATAGCAACGAACGCCAACGACACATCGAGAAAAAAATCTCGCCAGATCTAAAGAACGGCGAGAAGACCGATGCCGTGACCCATCATATCACTTCATGATGTAATACACTATAGTCGTTGACATAACACCAATAAAACATTGTTCCACTAGTATTACATCTCTTAGAGTGGTACAGAAATATCGTGGGTCCAAAGTATGACTTTAGATTACGTATAACACATTGCAAAAGATTCAGAGAAATTCCTCGAACGGAGAGGAAAGTATTATACAGAAGAAAAACTGAAATAGCAACTCGAAGTATATCCTAAAAATACCGCAACTATATATTTATGTCTTATGATTGCTATTAAAGCAATGCTCTATAGAAGTAGGTTCTAGTATCTAGGGATTGATTTATATAGAACCCCTTATCATGACTTCAAAAGCTTCTGATGTAGTCATCGACTTCACGGATCCCCGCTGGATATCCTTAGCTCCTCAGAGTAGTTCACCTCATAGGTTCTCCTTTGATTGCTCCAGAATCTAGCAAGGGTTAAGAAGGTACGGTTGAGTAGAGCGTACTCAGCAAGTTTACTAAAAGGAGTGTTTAATGCACTAGCTACAACCGCAGACCAAAGGTCGTAGGTTATGCAAGTTTTCATAAACATTTCTTTAAAGATTGCTTTTATTCTGAAAATCTATGTCCATTAGTCTTCACAAGTTGATTAGAACTTCATGGAGTTTTTTTTATGTGTCGTTCGCAGCTCCTTTCCAAAACAGGGAGTAACATGTCACACTTTTTTACACTCTGCAGAGGTGCGTTGCTTTACTCATAAGAGATCCTTATCCATGTTGCACTTCCGAGCGGTCAACCCGTTCACACTTCCTTGGTATGAGACCCGGTATAAGGACCTAAGCCAATCATTGCCTTCTCCATGACCCCACATGACAACACGACCCTCCAAACAGGGATACCTCTGTTAACCCCATATAGGCAGATATAACTCTAGTAGCCCCTTGAAGACTCTATAAACAGATCATGTCCCTGGTAGCCCCCTCTAAAATGGCAGGCCTACCTCTGACAGCCCCTCACAGATGATCTAGACACCAGTATCGCGGGGCACTAAGGGGTCCCACCTATGTTCTGGATCCTTGTAAGGAATCTACATCTCACGATAAGGTCGTCCGTTGGCACACGAAAGAAAGAAAATCCAGCTGACTTCCCTAGAGCCATTGTAGATCTCATGGTTAACGTGTATTATATGTCGTAAGAATCACTGGCGATATTTGTTATTAAATCATAGATGATACATTCACGTGCAATGGTAGCCCATTGCCATGAGAGGAAAGTATTATACAGAAGAAAAATTGAAATAGCAACTCGAAGTATATCCTAAAAATATCGCAACTATATATCTATGTCTTATGATTGCTATTAAAGCAATGCTCTACAGAAGTAGGTTCTAGTATCTAGGGATTGATTTATATAGAACCCCTCATCATGACTCTAAAAGCTTCTGATGTAGTCATCGACTCCGCGGACCCCGCTGGATATCCTTAGCTCCTTAGAGTAGTTCACCTCCTAGGTTCTCCTTTGATTGCTCCAGAATCTAGCAAGGGTTAAGAAGGTATGGTTGAGTAGAGCGTACTCAGCAAGTTTACTAAAAGGAGTGTTTAATGAACTAGCTACAACCGCAGACCAAAGGTCGTAGGTTATGCAAGTTTTCATAAACATTTCTTTAAAGATTGCTTTTATTCTGAAAATCTATGTCCATTAGTCTGCACAAGTTGATTTTTTTTGAGGTGAAACAGTAGGGAAAATCCCCACTACAATTTTTTTATTATAGTATGTTACAAAGATAAAATACAGATAGTCTATTGATCTAAGGCAGATCAAAACAAGAAAGATAAAACCACCTCTAAAGTGGGCAAAATCTACTCTATCCCTGATCTAATTGTTGATTCAGCTAGGTTTTGAATTTCTCCTTGTATTTTCTTTTGATTCTGAACTGTATCCATCTCATCTCTTGATAGAAGATTGATTTCCATATTTCTAGTGTGGGTCTCTTGTCATTAAATATCTTCTCATTTCTGCATATCCAGATATCCCAGGTAGCCATGACAATGATTTCCATTGCAAATGGCAGGTGTAACTTTTCTTTGATGTCTGAAATAGCTTCCAATCCTGATAGATTTGCAGTTCTGTTTCTGTAAATATGGTCCCAGCATTTGTTTGCAAAAGAACATTCCCAAAATAAATGGTTAACTGATTCTTCCAAGTAACAGTTGGAAGTTACACAGTTATAGTCAGGCGGGATGAACTATTTTCTTTTCAGAAGATTCCTTGTATTCAGTCTGTCCAGAAGCAAAATCCAGAAGAAGAATTTGTGTTTATTCTGACAAGAGGATGTCCATAACCAAGAGAAGTGTGGTGGTGATGTGGAGTAGCCAATCATGGATGAGTAGGCCTTTTTTACTTCAAATTTATCTGTCCCCCAAATGTAATTCCATTTATCATGGATGTCCCCATGAGTGGTTGGCATGATTTCCTGGCATGTTTCTTCCATGATTAAAAACTCAGAGTAGGCTTGTTGAGAAAGAGGTAGGTGAAAATTATCCTCCAAGAAATCATGTACACTGATATTTGAAGACTTAGCATAGGACAGAAGATGTGAGAATTTATTCATAAAGCACTCATCTTGCCAAAGGTCAGACCAAAAATAGGCAGACTTTCCTGAATTTAGATCACACTTAGCCATGCCTTTAAAATTATCAATTAACTTGATATGAGATTTCCACCAGAATGATCCTTCCATGCTTCTTCCGGGTAATTTTCCATTTTTGTAATAGGTTTCCCAAATTAGATGAACCCAAGGGATGTCATGGTGATTGTAGAATTTGTCTAGATTCTTTAGAAGGAGGACAGTATTTTGAATCTGAAGGTTTAGGACTCCTAGACCCCCTTGATTTTTAGGACGACGGATTTTATCCCAAGATACCAGTGCTTGTCCTTTGGCTTGAACATCTTCAGTCTTTTTTCTCCAAAGACAATGTCTCATGTATTTTATAATTTGATCTTTGATGGCAATTGGTACCTCTAGAAAACTCATGAAAAATAGAGGGAGTGAGGAAAGTACAGATTTTACCAGTTGCAGTTTTCCTCCATAGTTCAAGAAATCAGCTATACCACAAAGTCTTCTTTCAACTCTTTGAACAATAGGCAGAAAGTGTTCCATGGATGGTTTTGAAATGCTTAGTGGCAATCCAAGATAGGTGAAAGGGAGGCTGCCAGTTTGACAATTGATTGTCTGAGCAAAATGCATCAACCTATCATTACATAAATTTATTGGCATCATGCTAGACTTCAAGTAGTTGACTTTGAGTCTAGTGGAGTTTGCAAATGTTTGAAGAAGGGCTTTCAAGCACAATAATTGAGTAGCATCTGCCTTAAGTACCACCAATATATCATCAGCATATTGAATTACAGGGAAATCACTGTTGGGAGGTCCATCTATTGGGGGGTCAGAAGATTCATGTGCATGGCCTTATTCAAGACAGGTTGTAGTAGGTCAGCAGCAAGAACGAAAAGTAGTGGTGAAAGTGGGTCTCCTTGTCTCACACCTCTCTTGCAGTAGAATTTTTTCCCAGGCATCCCATTTAGAAGGATTTCAGAGGATCCAGATTCAAAAATCATTCCTATCCATTTGATCCATTTCCTACCAAATCCTCTAGCTTTGAGGATATTTATGATGGCAGAGTGATCAATTGTATCAAATGACTTCTCAAAATCAAGTTTTAGAATTAGGATTTCCTCCTTTGATTTGTGGCACTGGAATAGGTATTCAAATGCCCATCCAAGGCAATCCTGAATAGATCTATTATTGAGAAAACCATATTGATTTTTATGCACCAATTCCAGAGTAACAGATTGCAGTCTGTTTGCAAGAAGTTTGGTAATGATTTTGAACACACAGTTTAATAAGGATATTGGTCTGAAATCAGCAGAGGTAGAAGGGCATGTAATTTTAGGAATGAGAGTAATGTAGGATGAGTTGATGCTTTCAAGAGAGACTTTCTCATTGTAGAAGTCATGGATCAGCAGTTTGATATCATTTTGCTTCAAGTAGATCTAGAAGGTCAATTGTGTCATTCACCTTATCTATTTGGTCTTTTAAGCATGGTAACTGCTTGGCCCAAATCTTGATGCCTCTCCTCACATTTTTCAACTTGGCACATATCCTTTTTGCCAAGTCCTGGTGATTTACTGGTATATTCCAGGCAAGTTGATTAGAACTTTATGGAGTTTCTTTCACGCGTCGTTCGCAGCTCCTTTCCGGAACAGGGAGTAACATGTCACACTTTTTTACACTCTGCAGAGGTGCTTTGCTTTACTCATGAGAGATCCTTATCCATGTTGCACTTCCGAGCGGTCAACCCGTTCACACTTCCTTGGTATGAGACCCGGTATAAGGACCTAAGCCAATCATTGCCTTCTCCACGACCCCACATGACAACACGACCCTCCAAGCAGGGATACCTCTGTTAACCCCATATAGGCAGATATAACTCTAGTAGCCCCTTGAAGACTCTATAAACAGATCATGTCCCTGGTAGCCCCCACTAAAATGGTAGGCCTGCCTCTGACAGCCCCTCACAGATGATCTAGACACCAGTATCACGGGGCACTAAGGGGTCCCACCTATGTTCTGGATCCTTGTAAGGAATCTACACCTCACGATAAGGTCGTCCATTGGCACACGAAAGAAAGAAGATCTAGCTGACTTCCCTAGAGCCATTGTAGATCTCATGGTTAACGTGTATTATACGCCGTAAGAATCACTGGCGACATTTGTTATTAAATCATAGATGATGCATTTCCGTGCAATGGTAGCCCATTGCCAGTCATAATTGATTAACTAGCCACCTCAGATTCGTAACCAATAACTCAAGTTTGATATGAAAATAGTGTTTACTTCCATCCTTTTCGAAATGTAGGTGATAACAATAATAGATCGCAAATACTTGATAGAAAATAACCAAAGGACATGAGCAAGTGTGAACTTGCCTTTTTTACTACAAGATTATGTAGCCAGGTTCTTATAGTCGGTATAAACTACAATATCTGAAATAGCATCATTGGTCTGGTAAGTATTAATGTTTAAAGACGCACTATGCTATTATGCATAGATAATGATATGAATTTTGTATAAATCCCACATTAAATCCCCATATTTAAGTATGGATTGAGTTTGGTGATTTATAAAAGATTCATGTTACACTCAAGTGTACTTCACAATAAGATATAAACTAAGATACTAAATGTAATTAACAAGCTATGAAAGTAAAGCATAACGTTGATTAATGTTGAATATTGATTGATGATTACTCTTAAGAATGATCACATTTAAAGTTAGTGGTTTTTAATAGATTTGCTAAATCTTCTGTTTGAAGTGGCAAAAAGAATAAATTTCGAAGAAAATACTTATCACAATTAAGTTAAGAAATTCGTAGTGTTCTTAGAACACAATCGATGGTTATTTGAATCACTCTAACGGTCCTGAGTTAATAAGCTTATAGTTGGTTAAGTAACATACCAAACTTAACTATAAAATATTATTAGAGTTAAGATACAACAGTTTTATATTTCTTTCGAGTTCAAGAGTTTTCCTCGATACGATCGATGACGAAATCATATAGGTATTAGGTATAGTTTTACGGATCTAGACCTAACAAGTTGATGATAGGCAAATTATAGAGTTAAAGCTAATTATGAGATATCGTGATCTCATTTTATGATTTGCTTAATTCCTACTAAACTTTGAAGTCATTTTAAGTATGGTTAAAGAGATGAGATCATTCATCCATAATATAAGTGAATGCTACATAAGGTTAGATTGAAGGTTATTGGTTTATAATTGATTTAAGATTCTAAAGGAGTATTATATAGTTAATAGTTTACACTTAAGTTTTATTATAAACCATAATTATGGTTTTAGGTTTAGTATTTAGACTTAATGTATCCTTTTAAAGATTGTAATAATTTATAAGGACATATGCTTATTTCTTACTTAGGAAATAATTTTGAAGAACTAACATATGACAAAACAAGTATTTTATTTTAATAAAATAGGTAAATAAGGATTTACTACTTTAGAAATCTTAAAATCTGTTGAAATAATATACGTAGTATTTTTCTAGTAAAATATACTTAGTCAAGATCTTAAAAATAATTTTATGTATTTTTAGGTATTATCCTTATTTTTATAAAAATCTGTAAGGAATTATTGTCTCTAAATAAACAATTTAAGTTTTACCATTTCAAAAGACAAGTTAGTATTTTTATTAGATAGCTTATATTTTTGTGAACATTTAGAGATATTATACGTATTTTTTATGATTTTTTAGCTTAAATACTCTCAAGGGTATTATGGTAATTTGTTATTTATTTTATGGATTCAAGTTTTTTGCTAAAAAATTTAAGTTTGGATGTGGCCATCAGGTCGGCCCAGCCCTAGTCTAGCCCATGGCTTAGCTAACCCCAGTACATCCACTGGGTCAGTCAAACCGACCTAGACCCGTCTCGCTCTCTCCTCTCTCGTGCATCTTCTTCCTCTAGCGACCTTGCGACGCTACCGCCGTCGCCCTTCAATTCTGGTCGTTCTGGCCATCGCCGCCGCTCTTGCCGAACCAGTGCTCGATGTCGCATCGACTGGTCCAAGTCGATTCATCGTCCTCGCCCTCCTCTGGCCATGCGAACACCCTATTGGAACCTAGGGTTTCGGCTATCCCGGCTCACCACGCTACCCTAGCTTGGTGGTGTTCTGGTGGTGGCCTGGTGTGCTCTAGTTGGTGGTGGTCAACTTCTGCTATGCTCTTCTTTGACGGTTCTTGCGGGTACAGCTCGGCGCGGGTTGCAGTGCCGACATGCTCCTACTGCCGCCAATTCTGCTTCCTCTTCTTACTGAGCGAGACTCTCAGGTAAGTCCTATTTCTCCCTCCTTCTATCTGTATCTCTCTGAATTTCCCATTGTACTGTGGTTTGTAACCCCAATTAGGGTTGCCATGTTAAGGTTACTCTCTGCTTTATCTGGTACTCCCAGTTCTAGCAGTACTAGCCTAGTATATTTGCTACTCTCATTGTACCCTATTGAATTCAGTCTTGTGAATTGCCTAATACTTTTGGCCATTATGTGTTGTTATCTGTCTATGATGCCTCACTGTTGCACTGCTACTCTAATTGCAGTCCTATGATTTTGATACTGATTATACTCAATTGTTGCTATTGTTGTGATGTTGTCTGTGGTTTACTATTAATTGGATTATACTCATACTTCAACTATGTTGATGCTCTGGATACTATCCTAAATATTCCTGTTATTTGCACTCCACTCGATGTTGTATGTGGCTAGTACCATTTTGAATATATCCAGACTTGAGAAAATTGTACTGGATGTTGATACCGAACATTGCTGATGATGTATCTGTGATGAATTCTGTGTGGCTTACTTAGAAGAATAGCTCTATGATGTGTAGAGATTTTTACTTGTTGTCATGGAGTTCTAAGCTTTTGGGAATTCAAACTTATATGGTTTGATTTGAAAATGGAAGGCTCGGTAGGTTCTTTTATAATATGAGGAATACCTAAGATGGTTTCCTAGATGTGCCAGTAAGGATTTATTCCTTACTGGAGTGATGGTTATTTAGCAAAATAGTTGCTACTAATATCCTGTGACTATATTTTGATTACACATGATTCTTATCATCCTACGAAAATGATTACTTAGGTTGATTGAGTATAAGTATGGGTATGCTTGGATGGATGTCACTCTGAAACCTCATAGTGGATGGTACACAGTGGTAACCTCCAATATATCTTGTTGTTTCCTTGGAGACACTAAGTTAGGTAAAGGATGCACAGACTAAGACTTGATTTAGTCAGTGGATAAAGAATAGATACCGCTTGTGGCTTTTAAATATCAAAGGATGATTTTACACCCCATTTGGGTGTAACTATGAGGATAACTTTACTCCAATCAATTCATGCTTAATAAAACAACAGGATCAAATACTAGGCATGATTTTATGGAGATGATCAACTTGCCTTTGAGGTTGATGCTATGGAATACTTGACTTTCTCACTCCTTCTAACTGATGAGCTTGTCGAGCTCCTTCCTATGATATGCTTGGCCTTCTCCTCCTTGATTTACTCTTGGTTTGGCCTTGCTCAACACCTGATCCACCCCCTCCTTAGGTGACCATGTTGGCTTGACGACGATTGGATTGCTTTCGTGGTTTAGTGGTTGATCTCGTGAGAACCAGTGGTGGATTTGTGATAAGGCTTATTGTTCTTGGTGCTGTGAAGAATGTCCAGTAGAGAGTTCTCTCTACTGCTATGGCTGTGTATTTATCTTTGCCTTGGTTCATCCCTGTGTCTATAGCACACAAGCATGTATGTGTGTATGAGTTGTGTGCTTGCTTGCTATGATACTATATATGGATCAGATCAAGTAAAACTCCCTGCTTTTACTCTTTCCATTTTACCTCTATGGTGAAACTTGCCCCTCTTCACTTAATCCTATGATGTGGTTCTTAGGACTTTCTCATATTAAGCACAGATTCTACATTTGGTGAAGATTTCCCCTTTCTTTCTATGCTCAGTGATGAAATACTAACAGTGCATTACGCTGTTCATTCTGAGAGAAATCACTAACATTAACCATTTATTTCCCTTTTTGTTTTCTTTGTTTGCTTGCAGGTACAAAATAGCACATGAAAGAATAAGAAGAATCAAGGCTTAGTCTAGGAAGAGTAAAATGCACAGGAGGTCCTAAAAGTTTGGAGGAAACCGTATGTAGGTCCTAAAAGTTTGGACTTGTGTACTGGAGGTCCTAATTATCAGATCCATGTGCACTGTAGCCGGGGCTGTAGCTGAGAATTAGGACCTGCGGTGCACAACTAACTGAGAATTAGGACCTGCGGTGCACACCTAACTTAGAATTAGGACATCCGGCACACGAGTTGAAACTTTTAAGACCTGCATACAGTTTCCTCTAAACATTTAGGACCTCCGGTGCATTTTACTCGTCTAGGAAAAATAGTTTAGATTTTTTATTTCTAGTACTCCTATAATTTGTCCTTTTGAATCTTTTGTAAATATAATGTAAGTCGTGTATTCTTGTAATAAAGAACTCTTTTGTTTATATTATTGTAATTTACCTTTTCTTGTTTACTTACTTGTATAAATGATTTGTGGGATTGTAAAATGGAAATAAATCCATTAATAATTTTATTATATTTACCATTGCTATTATTGTAATATCATATAATGTTATTCAATAATCCCCATTTCATTTATATTATAATATCTGTTATTTAACAATTCTTTAGAATTTCAAATTCCTAAACATTTAAATTTGAAATTTAAATCTCCAATTCAAACCTTGATTCAAAATTCAAATATCAGTTTGAATTCATTCTCCCAAAACAGCCAAAATCACATAGAGATCATGTCAAAATCTATTACACTCATTGAGATGATCCAAACTCTAATTCATCGAACCGAGAGAAACCTTGATCTCTTTAGGGTTTTAGTTTTGCGTGAAAAATTCTTGAATTTTCTTATGCATGAATGCGCAAATGTACAAAATCTCTTATGTAGCCCTAAATGCTAGGGCATTATAGCTTCTCCCCCTTAAACTAAACTTCGTCCCCGAAGTTACGGATATCACTCTTGTCGGAGTACGGAAAACTTTCCTTCTGAATCTCCTCCATTGAAGTTCGGTTGCAATCCTCATCCATCCATTAGCATCTTTTGATGATCTTTGTACTCCACCCTGCCTCTTTAGGATTATCATTTCAGATATCTGACTTATCCAACTTTATATTCCTTCCTAGTGTATTGGCCTTCTTGATAGGATCAATGAACTAATTCATAGGTATCATGGTGGTATGAAGGTTTACTAATGGTAGAGTTTTAGGGTTCTCAAAGTCCTATGGATTCTAACTAGTCCCTTTCAGCTTGCCTCCTGCGAATGAAATGAACTTATTTAGTCCATCCATTAAAGATTATCCTACTCTGACATGGACATACCTTATAGGTACTCGAGTTTGGCATATACGGTCTAGCCTGGCAGAAGCCCACGATATTACCAGGGCCCAATTAAGGATTCGGGTGACCTAAGGAGACTCCGACTGCTTGCGGCACATGACGAGCTCAAGATAGAAAGTTTAAAGGGAAAACCCTAACTTGTAACCGACTCGACCTGTTATCCCAAGACCTAGAATATCTATATAAAGGCTAGGAGGGGGCGGCGAGGAGGACAATCACAACCCTAGTTTCCTCACCATCGCCAGATTGCATCTTCGTACTCCCTGTAACTTTCGACTTCCTCGATAATTCCAAGAGCAGACAAGCAGGAGTAGGGTCCTCTACGAGGCCTGAACCTGGGTAAACCATGCGTCCCTGTGTGCTTGTTTGCTAGCCGAGTGATGCCTCCAGCGCTCCCCTCTTCTCCAAAACCCAAGTCCATAACAATGGGCATTGATGAGTTTAACCCTCGTTAATTGGCACCGTCTGTGGGAATCGGGAGTGCTGATGTCGCGGCTTCTTCGGCCCCATCAACTGCGATCTACAACTCTGCAACAGTGGAGATTCGCCTCCTCTTAGGCGCTTTCGACTTCACCGTGCACACGCCGGCCACTCGCCCGGATTTCGAGTCCGTGGGCGATGGGATCGGCCTGACAATCGGGAGCTTACGCTTCCAAGTTGGTCAGCTGGGCACGCTTCGCCTCCCTGATCAGCCGACGGTCCCCGCGATTACCCCAGCATCATGGTTTCCACCGCCGATCGGTACCCTGAGCAAACTCAATGCCCCGAGCGCGAGTAGGACTGACTTATAAGCTAGTCCCCGAGCGTGGTGCCCGACCATATTGGTCATGCTCCTGTTGCAGGTTGTGAGTTTGTTGTTTGTAACGCGTCTCCTCCCCTGGCCCGGAGAGCCAGTCGCTTGGCGAGCCCTAGGCAGCTCTCTTACTTGGTGTGTTCCCGAGCCGCGTGGGGGTTCCCGTTTTGCGGAGTCCCCGTGCGTGGTACTTAACCATTCAAGTCGCTTTGCACGAGGGTGGGAGGGACAGGTCGCTGTGAGAAGCGTGTATCGGTTGTCTTGGCCCGGTGGGCCAGTTAGGCTAGGCGACTCCAATGTTGGCTCCGGGTTTGCGTTTTTCGTGGACGACCCAAGGCCCGAATATTTCCGGTGCCCTTGTGCCGCACTACTTAGCCGTGCCGGTCGCTCGACCAAAGGTTGACTTCCGCGAGTAGCGTATTGCTAGTATATACGAGTGCGAGTGGCACAAGAATATGGCGAGTGGACACAATTTGTGCGATCCGGGTGAATTTCATTATATATTCTGACGGAGTATAGTGTGAGGTTCTAAGTGTAGAACTTTCTGAGGAGGTTTACATTCCATGGCCTCCCGACCTCCAGTTGGCCGTCACCCCGTATGTCGATGAGGTAGTAGGCATCATTGCCAAGGACTCGGCCTATGGTGAACGGCCCCTCCCATGGGGGGAGAGTTTGTGCATGCCCTTCTTGTCTCGGGCCAGTCGTAGGACCAGGTCGCCTTCCTGGAAGGTGCGAGTTCGCACTCGGCGGCTGTGGTAGCAGCGGAGTCCTTGCTGGTATATGGTGGTGCGGGAGCGAGCTAGGTCGCGTGCCTCGTCGAGTTGATCGATGCTGTCTTGGCAGGCGACCTCGTTGGCCGCCTCGACGTAGTTGGCGACTCGAGGTGAGTCATGCTCCAGGTCGGTTGGCATTACGGCCTCGGCGCCATACACCATGAAGAAGGGCGTGAACCCGGTTGAGCGGTTGACGGAGGTGTGAATCCCCCATATCACAGAGGGGAGCTCGTTGACCCAGCATCCTGGGGTGCGCTCGAGGGGCACCTAGAGTCGCGGCTTGAGCCCATGGAGGACGCTCTGGTTGGCGCATTCTGCTTGGCCATTTGACTCCGGGTGAGCGACTGATGCGAGGTCGAGTCGGATGCCGTGTTCTTCGCAGAATTCCGCCATGGCCCCCTTGGCAAAGTTGGTGCCATTGTCTGTTATGATGCTGTGCGGGTAGCCATACTGGTAGATGAGTTCGCGTAGGAACTTGGTGGCCGTCTTGCCGTCGCACTTTTTTATCGGCTTGGCCTCGACCCATTTGGTAAACTTGTCGACTGCGACCAGGAGGTGAGTGAAGCCATACGGGGCCTTCTTGAACGGGCCTACCATGTCCATGCCCCATACGGCGAATGGCCACGTGATGGGGATGGTCTTGAGTGCCGAGCCAGGGAGGTGCGTCTGGTTGGCGTACTTCTGGCACCCGACGCATCGTTGGACGATGTTGGTGGCATTGGCGTGTGCGGTGAGCCAATAGAAACCGTGCCGCATGGCCTTGGCGACTAGCGACTTGGCGACGGCGTGATGGCCGCAGTTGCCGGCGTGAATGTTCTGGAGGATCTTACGGCCTTCTTCTGGCTGTACGCAGCGCTGGAACACGCCGATCACGCTACACTTGTGGAGCTCGCCGTTGATGATGACGAAGGATTTGCAGCGGCGCACGATCATTTGCGCCTCTGTCTCATTGCTCGGTAGGAGTTTGTGTTCCAGGAAGGCGGCGTATGGTGCTGTCTAGTCGCTAGGTTCCACGACCATGGCGACTAAGGCCGGTTCTGGTTGCAGTGGGATCCCGACGTCGATCTCTTTTGGTGGGCTGACCGACGGTTTGTGGATGATGTCGAGGAAGACGCCTACTGGTGGCGCTTGTCAGGTCGATCCGATGCGGGAGAGGGCGTCTGCCTCCTTGTTTTTGCGCCTGTCGATCCACTCGACGGAGTAGCCATCGAAGTGTCCCCCCAACTGGTCGACAGCTTGGTGGTACGCGATCATTGTTGGGGAGACGGTGTCGCACATCCTGGCGACTTGGCCGGCGACTAGGTCAGAGTCGCCATAACATCGTAGGCGGTTGACGTTCATCTCCTTAGCGGCTCTCATGCCATGAAGGAGGGCCTCATATTCTGCCATGTTGTTGGTGCAGGGCTTGAAGTTGAGGTGGAGCACATAGCGGAGCTTGTCTCCTTTGGGGATGTGGATGACCCTGACCCGCGTCCGGGCGTTCTTGGAGCCATCAAAATGGAGCGACCAAGAGTGGAGGTACGGAGCTTCTCCGTTGTGTGCTTCTTCCCATCATGAGGAAATCAGCCAGGGCTTGTGACTTGATCGCTTTGTGGGGCTCGTATTTGATGTTGTGGACGCCGATTTCGACGGCCCACTTGGCGACTCGCCCGGTCGCCTCGCGATTGCGTATGATGTCCTGCAGGGGTGCGGAGGAGACCATCGTGATTGGGTGCTCCTGAAAGTAGTGTGGGAGTCGCCGCTGTGCTCGGAATACCGCGTACACCAGTTTTTGGTATTCCGGGTAGCGCTGTCGTGAGTCCGTTAGGACTTCGCTGATGTAGTAGACGGGGCGTTGTATGGGGCGCTCCTTGCCCTCTTCTGGTCGTTCGACGACCATCACGGCGCTGACGACTCGAGTAGAGGCCACGACGTAAACGAGCATTGGCTCTTTGTCGAGTGGCGCGGCGAGTAGTGGTGCCGCGAGTAGCACTTCTTTGAGCACTTTGAGTGCGTCGTCAGCCTCCGCGTCCCATTGGAACATGGGGTTCTTGCGCATCAGGCAGTACAGGGGCATTGCCTTCTCGCCTAGTCGGGGGATGAAGCGACCGAGGGCTGCGACTCGCCCTGCCAACTTCTGGATGTCGCGCAGGCACTTGGGTTTCCCGAGTCGCGCGATGGTGTCGATCTTGGTGGGGTTGGCTTTGATGCCTCACTTGGAGACTACATAACCCAGGAGTTGTCTGGTGGGGACGCTGAAGGTGCATTTTCCGGGGTTCAGCTTGATGTTGTACCTCCGCAAGTTTGCGAAGGTTTCAGCTAGGTCGGCGAGCAGGTCATCCTGGCGGGTGGATTTTACCACCACGTCGTCGATGTAGACGTGAAGGTTGCGGCCAATTTGGCTCGCTAGACACTCCTGCATGCACCTCTGGTATGTGGCGTCTGCGTTCTTGAGGCCGAACATCATGGCCGTGTAGCAGAATGCGCCGAATGGCATAATGAACGCCGTCTTCTCCTCGTCCTCGACCGCCATCTTGATCTGGTTATAACCAGAGTAAGCATCGAGAAAGCACAGCGACACCGATCCCGCGGTCGAGTCGATGATCTGATCGATGCGCGGTATGACGAACTCCTCCTTCGGGCAGGCGCTGTTGAGGTTGGTGTAGTCAATGCACATTCTCCATGTGTTGTTCTTTTTGAGAACCAGGACTGGATTTGCCAGCCACTTGGAGTACTTGATTGGCCGGATGAAGCCTGCAGCTAGTAGGCGCTGAACTTCTTCGGCGATTGCTCGACGACGCTCTTCATTGAAGGGCCGTAGCGACTGCTCTACTGGTCGCACTTTGGGGTCGGTGTTGAGTTTGTGCTCAGCGAGTTCCCTCGTGACACCTGGCATGTCAGATGGCTTCCATGCGAAGATGTCGCGGTTCTCACGGAGGGACCCGATGAGCGCGCTTTCCTATGTGGGGCTCATGTGCGCCCCAATGGTGACCGTCTGGCTGGAGTCGCCTAGGACGAGCTCGACGGTGCGGGTGTGCGTGGTTGCCTCGAACGTGGAGTTCGCGGCGATTGGTTTCTTCAGGATGGTGGGGTCGTCCTTGTTGATGTTGCCCGTGTATTTCGCGAGCTCCTTCGTGTGGTCGGTCTCTGCGGTGATGATGGCGTCAGCGAGCTTGGCGCCCTTGTCCTCGCATTCCACAGCCGTGTCGGGGTCGCCGTGGACGGTGATGATGCCGCTTGGCCCGGGGAGCTTCATCATGTTGTAGGCGTAGTGTGGGGTCGCCATAAACTTTGCGAATGCCTGGCGGCCCAGGACGCAGTGGTAGGGGCTGCGGAAGTTCACCAGCTCGAACATGATCCTCTCCATGCGGTAGTTTGCTGGAGTGCCGAAGGTCACTGGCAGCGTCACTTTCCCGATCGGGTACGCCTTCCGACCAGGGACGATGCCGTGGAAGGTCGTCAGTGTTGGCTCAATGGCTGCTTCTAGGAGCTGGAGCCTTTTGAACGTGTCGAGGTACAAGATGTTGATGGAGCTCCCACCATCCATTAGCGTCTTGGGCAGCCAGTAGTCGGCCACCTTGGGCCTGACTACTAGGGCGACTCGCCCTGGGTATTTGATCCTTGGTGCATGGTCCTGGCGACTCCAGGTGATGCTCTGCTCGGACCAGTTTTGGGAAGCAAGGGATGTCGACTTGTGTCACCACATTGACAGCGACCGCGCGGGCGAGCACCTTCTTCTTGCACTTGGTGCCGAGTCCGGTGAAGGTATGTAGCGAGACGACGGCGGTGCCGAAGCCGCCACCATTCCCGTTGTCCCGAGGTGGGTTGTTGTTGGGGTCCTCCCTTGCTCGTCTCGCCTTCTCAATCTCTTTGAGAGAGTGGCAATCAGCGGTGGTGTGGGTGGCAGGTTTTCCCTCCCTGCTGTGGTAGATGCAGGGTTGATTGAGCAGGGCGGCGGGGTCGAATTTCGGCCTTGTCGTGTTGTTGGCGTGGTAGTTCCCGTTGTCGCGATAGTTTCCTCCGTCGCGGCGGTAGTTCTTTGGGTCACGCTGGCCGTAGCCGGCGTTGGCGATGAAGTCGACTCGCCCGTCCGTGCGGCGCTTGCCGGTGATGTGGGTGTTGCTATAGCGCATGTCGCGTAGGCGCCCGCTGTCATGGATGCTAGTGCGGCGTCTTCCTCCCGACTCGTCGTTGGAGTCTTGGTTGGGGTCCTCCTCCGCATAGCGCTTGGCGATCTCGAGGAGGTCGGGGATGTTGTCGATGAAGGAAATATGCCCTGAGAGGCAATAATAAAGTTGTTATTATGTATTCCTTGTATATGATAGATGTTTATTTTACATGCTATAACTGTATTGATAGGAAACATCAATACATGTGTGTTTAATAAACAAAAAGGGTTCCTAGTCATGCCTCTCTTATAGACTAGCTTGTTGATTAACAAGATGATCAAGGTTTCCTGATCATGGACATTGGATGTTGTTAATAACAAGGTCACACCATTGGTGGAATGTGATGAACATTTATCCGAAGTATAGCATTACGATCAAGTCATTGTGTTTATATTTCTATAACATCATACGAAGTAATCTTTATCCTTAGACTATGAGATCATGTTAATTGCTAACACCGGAAGAGTATCTTGATAACATCAAACGTCACACCGTAACAGGGTGACTATAAAGATGGGTTCTTTACTGAAGGTGTTATGTTGAGGCTCATGGATCAAGAGTGGAATTTGTCAATCCGTATGATAGATATACTCTGGGCCCTCTCGGTGATATCACATTAGGATAGCTTGCAAGCAAGTGATGTGATCACTAGAATGTTATATCACGGGAACGAGAAAAGAGTGCATGTCGGTAACGAGATCAAACTAGGTATGGAGATACCGATGATCGAATCTCGGATTTAGTTACAAGCGTTAAAGGTTCTCACGATCACAGGAGTCATCGTTGAATGTGTAGGAGTCAAGACGGATCTCCGTGTCCCGCTGATTATTGATCGGAGAAGGGTCTCGATCATGTCTCAGATTATCCATGAACCGTAGGGTGGCACACTTAAGAATTACCGGACACCATTTTGGAGCACATATGTTTCAGATGAAAGAATTGCAAAGCGCAGGAATTGTTTCAATAGAAACCGGAAATTGTTTCAGGTGAAATTGCAGAAGGTGGTTCTGCATGTGATATTGAAATATTGCAAGGGGCTATATGTGAATGTTTGTTAATTAAAGTAATTAACAAAATTCTGAATAAATTTAATAAAAGAGTTTTATTAAATGAGAGAGCATTAAATTTGGAGAAACTTAATGCATTTAAAGTGGAGACTTTAAAAGGGAATGTGAAGAGGCATTTTAATGTGGAGGAGTTACCACCACATGAATGGGGGAGGTGAGGGGTCACCCCCCATGCGCCGCCATGGAGAGACGGGCACCCTCCTCCTATAAAAGGCCACCCATTCCTCCTTCATCCTCACACCTCCTTGTGAAGGATCTCTCTCCTCTAGAATTATTTCCCATGGTCTCGGATTAGCGAGATACATGTTCCCAGTGGCATTTCGTCTGAAGGAGTTGTCGCCGCTGGATCACCGGAGCGAGGAGGTGGAGGTTTTCCATGGCTTGAACGCAAAAGGAAAAGCGATGTGTCATTGAGTTGCGGCGCCGGACTTCCTCATGATCTTGAGATCGGCAAGTGTACGACTACATCAACCACGAGTTCCTACTCGTTAACAAAGCTCGTTGTCTTCGAGGGTAAGTTCTCGATGGATGTATGTCCACCCGTTTGCTTTGTACCTAGTAGATAGATCTTGGCGTGTAGTTCACACCGTAGGAAATTTTTTGTTTTCTATGTCATGACCCAACAAAGTGGTATCAGAGCCTGATCTATGCGTAGGTGCTTTGCACGGGTAGTACACATATGTTTATATGTGGGCGATGATGATCATGTTATTGCATCTTCTATGTACTTTGGATATTGGTGGCATAGTGGGATGAAGCGACCCAGACCAACCTTACATGTCATCGTACATGAGACCGGTTCCACGACTGACATGCAACTTGTTTTGCATAAGTGGTCAAGTGTGTCTGTCTCTCCTACTATAGTCAATATCTGATTTACAACGAGTTGCTAATAACTTAGTTATCCTCGTTGTGGTTCATGTTCGTAGGTTAGACAGGTTCTATCTCCGAAAGCTCTAAGCCACGTAAAACTTGCAATTGATAAATTAGAGGCGTCTAGTTTAGATCGTTGTTGGGCTAGTGTTTTGATATGGTATTGTTGTAAGTAGATGTATAATAGATACTCTTACAACTCACTTAATGTGTAAGTTCCATAGACCTTGGCCTTACACACAAAGGAATGATAAAGATCATACCACGATGCAAATGATAGAGATCAAATGCATGGATCATATCACCTCACTTCACACATTAGAATCTTATATTGCTAGTTTGGCGCTTTTAGTAGCATTATAAGATGATCCCTCATTTAGATATCAAGATAAAATGTGTTCTTCCTTAAGTATGCACCGTTTTGTGGATCGTGTTTTGAGACATCACGTGATGATTGGGTGTTCTCGACACTACGCTTTCATACAACAGGTGTAAGACAGTTTTACACACGCAAATACTAAGGTTCTTACTTGACGAGCCTAGCATGTACAGACATGGCCTCGGAACACGGACCGAAAGGTTAAGCATGAGTCATATAGTTGATATGATGCCCATATAGATGTTTCGCTTTGAAGCTACACCGACTCACGTGATGATCGGACTTGGTGTAGTGGATTTGGTTCATGTAATCACCAAAAGGACACGAGGGATGTCGTTTTTGAGTGGGAGTTCATTAGTAATTTGGATTAGTCGAACTCAATCTATCATAAAATTAGTCTAAATATACTTTACAAATTCTGTTGTAGATGGCACCACCTGCTTTTAATTTCAATGTGTTCATGGAGAAAGAGAAACTTGCTGCGAATGGTAGCAACTTTACCAACTGGGCTATGAATTTGAGGATTCTCCTCACTGCTGCACAAAAGCAATATGTGCTAGATGCGTCGCTAGGCACCCCACCAGCTCCTGATGCCCCTGACGAGGAAAAGAACGTCTATCGTCAGGAGGACCACAACTTAGTTCATTGCGGCATACTGTATTGGCTAGAGCCAGAACTTCGAAAACGTTTCGAAAATGGTAATGCCTTTGATACCATGGGAGAATTGAAAATGATTTTCGATACCCATGCTGCCGTAGAGAGTTATAATGCTATAGAAAAGTTCTTTACCTGCATGATGGAGGAAAATAGCTCCATTAGTGAGCATGTACTCAAAATGTCTGGGTACGCCGATAAGCTTGTGTCCTTGGGAATAACGATTCCCATTGACTTAGGTATACATCATGTTCTCCAATCTCTGCCACCTAGATACAAGAGCTTCGTGATGAACTATAATACGCAGGGCATGAAGAAGTCTCTTCCCGAGCTTCTGTCAATGCTTAAGACTGCAGAAGTGGAGATTAGGAAAGAACATCAAGTGTTGATGATCAATAGGACCACCGGTTTCAAGAAGGACAAGAAAGGCAAGCACAAGGGAAAGAAGGGTGGCAAGTCTGTTGCCACACCTGAAAAGAAACCTTGAGCTGGCCCTAAGTCTGACACCGAGTGCTACTATTGCAAGGGATCGCCATTGAAGCAATCGCCTCTAAGTATTTGGCGGACAAGAAGTCCGGCAAGGCAAACAAAGGTATATGTGATATACATGTTATTGATGTGTACTTGACTAGTACTCACAGTAGCACCTGGGTATTTGATACGGGATCGGCTGCTAATACATGTAACTCGGTTCAGGGGCTGCGGAACAAGCGACAACTAGCAAGGGATGAGGTCTCGATGCGGGTCGACAATGGATCAAGAGTTGATGTGATCGCCATTTAACGCCTCTCCATATGCCATCGGGATTAGTTATAAACCTAAATAATTGTTATTTGGTGCCTGCACTGAGCATGAACATTGTATCCGTATCGTGTTTGATGCAAAGGGTTATTCATTTTCTGAAAAACAATGGTTGTTCGATTTATATGAATAATATCTTTTATGATCATGCACCTATGTTGAATGGTTTATTTCTATTGGATCTCGATAGCAGTATTAGCATATTCATAATGTTGATGCTAAAAGGATTAAACTTGATAATGATATATCTACATATATGTGGCACTGCCGTCTAGGTCATATTGGCGTTAAACGCATGAAGAAACTCCATTCTGATGGACTTTTGGAATCACTTGATTTTGAATCATTTGATACATGTGAGCCATGCCTTATGGGCAAGATGACTAGAACGCCGTTTTCCGGTTCAATGGAACGGGCGACATGTCTATTGGAAATCATACATACTGATGTGTGTGGACCAATGAGTATGTCGGCGCGAGGTGGATATCGTTATTTTATTACTTTCACGGATGATTTGAGTAGATATGGGTATATCTATTTGATGAAACACAAGTCTGAAACATTTGAAAAGTTCAAAGAATTTTAGAATGAAGTGGAAAATCATCGTAATAGAAAGATCAAATTTCTGCAGTCCGACCATGGATGAGAGTATCTTAGTTACGAGTTTAGCACACATATGAAAGACTGTGGAATAGTTTCACAACTCACGCCTGCCAGAACACCACAACGTAATGGTGTGTCAGAACGCCGTAATCGTACTTTATTGGATATGGTTCGATCTATGATGTCTCTGACTGACTTGCCACTGTCATTTTGGGGTTATGCACTGGACACCGCTACATTCACTTTAAATAGGGCACCATCTAAATCCGTTGAAAAGACACCGTATGAATTATGGTTTGGAAACAAACCTAAGCTGTCATTTCTTAAAGTTTGGGGATGCGATGTTTATGTGAAGAAACTTCAACCAGATAAACTCGAACCCAAAGCGGAAAAATGCGTCTTCATAGGATACCCTAAGGAAACGATTGGGTATACCTTCTATCACAGATCCAAAGGCAAGGTCTTTGTTGCCAAGAATGGATCCTTTCTTGAGAAGGAGTTTCTCGCGAAAGGTGTGAGTAGTCGGAAGGTAGAACTCGAAGAGGTTATTGAACCTTCTCTTCATGAAATGGCGAGTAGCGCAGCTCCAGAAGTTGTTTTGAAGTTGACTTCACCTAATGAAGAGAGAGCTAATGATATTGATCATGAAACTCCGAAAGAGGACACTACCGAACCTCGCAGGTCAAGGTGACACGACATCTCCGAATCGACAATCCTGTTGTGAATTTCATGGTTGATGAAATGGATGACCCTGCGACGTATGAAGAAGCGATCATGAGCCCGGATTCCAACAAATGGCTAGAAGCCATGAAATCCGAGATGGAATCCATGTATGAAAACTAGGTTTGGACCTTGGTGGACTTACCTCACGACCGAAAGGCCGTTGAGAATAAATGGATTTTCAAAAGGAAAACTGATGCTGATGGTAATGTGACCATCTATAAGGCTCGACTTGTCGCAAAGGGGTTTTGACAAATTCAAGGAGTTGACTATGATGAGACATTCTCTCCCGTAGCGATGCTTAAGTCGGTTAGGATTATGTTAGCAATTGCTGCATATTTCGATTATGAAATATGGCAGATGGATGTCAAAACTGCTTTCCTCAATGGTAAGATTGAAGAAGAGTTGTATATGATACAACCTAAGGGTTTTGTCGATCCTAAGGATGCTAATAAGGTGTGCAAACTTCAGCGATCCATCTATGGACTGAAGCAAGCATCACGGAGTTGGAATCTCCGCTTTGATGAGGTGATCAAAGAGTTTGGATTTGTCCAAACTTATGGAGAGGCTTGTATTTACAAGAAAGTGAGTGGGAGCAATGTGGCATTTCTGATATTATATGTGGATGACATATTATTGATTGGAAATGATTTAGATCTTTTAAACAGTGTTAAAAGTTATCTAAACAAAGAAATTTTCGATGAAGGACCTTGGTGAAGCTTCATATATATTAGGCATTAAAATCTATAGAGATAGATCAAGACGCCTAATTGGGCTATCGCAGTACATACCTTGATAAGATATTAAAGAAGTTTAATATGGACGGAAGTAAGAAGGGTTCTTACCTATGTTGCAAGGCAAGACATTGAGTAAGACTCAAAGTCCCTATAGGAAGAAAGAAAGATAATGGATAGGATCCCCTATGCCTCAGCCATAGGCTCTATAATGTATGCCATGCTATGTACAAGACCGGATGTGGCACATGCTATTAGTTTGACTAGTAGGTACCAATCTGATCCAGGTTCGGAACACTGGATAGCAATCAAGAATATCCTTAAGTACTTGAGAAGAACTAAGGATATGTTTCTTATATACGGAGGTGAAGAAGAGCTAGTCGCTAAGTGTTATGTCGATGCTAGCTTTGACACTGATCCGGATGACTCTAAGTCTCAGTCCGGATACATATTTCTCTTGAACGGAGCAGCAGTTAGTTGGAGGAGCTCCAAACAACCTGTGGTGGCTAGATCAACAACGGAGGCGGAATATGTTGTCGCTTCGTAAGCAGGAAGCGGTTTGGATGAAAGAGTTCATTACGGAACTGGGTGTGGTTCCTAGTGCGCTGGACCTGATGGTGATCTATTGTGACAACAATGGAGCCATAGCCAACGCCAAGGAACCAAGGTCTCACAAGAATTCCAAGCATATTAAGCGCCGGTTTCACTCCATCCGCGAACATGTCAAGGATGGAGATATAAAGATTTGTAAAGTGCACACGGACCTAAATGTAGCAGATCCGTTGACTAAAGTACTCCCTAGGGCAAAACATGATCAACACCAGAACTCCATGGGTGTTAGATTTATCACTATGTGAACTAGATTATTGTCTCTAGTGCAAGTGGGAGACTGAAGGAAATATGCCCTGAGAGGCAATAATAAAGTTGTTATTATGTATTCCTTGTATATGATAGATGTTTATTTTACATGCTATAATTGTATTGATAGGAAACATCAATACATGTGTGTTTAATAAACAAAAAAGGGTTCCTAGTCATGCCTCTCTTATAGACTAGCTTGTTGATTAACAAGATGATCAAGGTTTCCTGATCATGGACATTGGATGTTGTTAATAACAAGGTCACACGATTGGTGGAATGATGTGATGAACATTCATCCGAAGTATAGCATTATGATCAAGTCATTGTGTTTATATTGCTATAACATCATACGAAGTAATCTTTATCCTTAGACCATGAGATCATGTTAATTGCTAACACCGGAAGAGTATCTTGATAACATCAAACGCCACACCGTAATGGTGACTATAAAGATGGGTTCGATTACTGAAGGTGTTATGTTGAGGCTCATGGATCAAGAGGAATTTGTCAATCCAGATGACGGATAGATATACTGGGCCCTCTCGGTGATATCACATTAGGATAGCTTGCAAGCAAGTGATGTGATCACTAGAATGTTATATCAGAACGAGAAAAGAGTGCATGTCTAACGAGATCAAACTAGGTATGGAGATACCGATCGAATCTCGGACATGTAATATATCGAGACAAAGGGATTTAGTTACAAGCGTTAAAGGTTCTCACGATCACAGAGTCATCGTTGAATGTGTAGGAGTCAAGACGGATCTCCGTGTCCCGCTGATTATTGATCGGAGAAGGGTCTCGATCATGTCTGCATTATTCGCGAACCATAGGGTGGCACACTTAAGAGTTACGGACACCATTTTGGAGCACATATGTTTCAGAAAAGAATTGCAAAGAGGAATTGTTTCAATAGAAACCGAAATTGTTTGGTGAAATTGCGAAGGTGGTTCTGCATGATATTGAAATATTGCACGGGGCTATATGTGAATATTTGTTAATTAAAGTAATTAACAAAATTCTGAATAAATTTAATAAAAGAGTTTTATTAAATGAGAGAGCATTAAATTTGGAGAAACTTAATGCATTTAAAGTGGAGACTTTAAAAGGAATGTGAAGAGGCATTTTAATGTGGAGGAGTTACCACCACATGAATGGGGAGGTGAGGGTCACCCCCATGCGCCGCCATGGAGAGACGGGCACCCTTCCTCCTCCTATAAAGGCCACCCATTCCTCCTTCATCCTCACACCTCCTTGTGAAGGATCTCTCTCCTCTAGAATTATTTCCCATGGTCTCGGATTAGCGAGATACATGTTCCCGTGGCATTTCGTCTGAAGGAGTTGTTGCTTCTGGATCACCGGAGCGAGGAGGTGGAGGTTGTCCGTGGCTTGAACGTGTGTGCGAATGCGGATGTGCTGCTGAGTTGCGGCGCTCGGACTTCCTCATGATCTTGAGATCGGCAAGTGTACGACTACATCAACCACGAGTTCCTACTCGTTAACAAAGCTCGTTGTCTTCGAGGGTAAGTTCTCTATGGATGTATGTCCACCCGTTTGCTTTGTACCTAGTAGATAGATCTTGGCGTGTAGTTCACACCGTAGGAAATTTTTTGTTTTCTATGCTGCGGACCCAATAGTCGAGCGTCCGGTAGACCTTCTTGATCTTGGCGACCAGGGGTTCGTACCGGCACGCGTTCTTGAAGCAATGTATCGCCGTGTCTGGGTGGATGCCGGAGGCGTTTATCCATAGTTCTTGCCATCTTTGGATCCAGCGGCGAGTCGACTCGCGTTGTCCCTGGATGCATCGCTCCAGGTCCTCTATGGTGGTGGCGCGGGTGTAGGAGCCCTCGAAGTGCCTGACGAAGGTGTCCCGCATTTCTTCCCAGGAGTCCATGTTGTCGGGAGGGAGCGTATTGATCCACTGCCAGGTCGCACCCTCCATCATCAGGGGGAGGTAGCGGCGAGGTGCTGTGGCTCGCGATTCCCATTGCCATGAGGTATGTGTCCAGCCAGACAGCGGGTCGACGTCGGTCGCATTCTCGATCTCCTTGGGGCCTTGAAGTTGGCGGATATTTTCCCCGTGAATCATGGGTTCAAAGCATTGCGGCCCGACCCGTAGCGAAAGCCTCTTGGTTCGGTCGCCACGGTTGTGAGGGTGCCGGTCGCTGGTGGGGCGCGACCGCCATGCCCGATTGTTGATGATGTTCGTTCGGCATCGAGGGCTGCTGCTGGCAGCGACGACCGTTGTTCTCTCGTCGCTGGTTGGTTGCGGGATTGGTGGCCCATGGTTGGTTCACGAGGGCTGGGGTGGTGGGCAAACTAATGCGTTACGATGGGGTGGCCGCTGATGCATTCGCTTGTCGATGAGCGGGAGTACATCTCGCTGGTCGACTCCGCGGCTTGCTCGACGGCCCCGACGAGTAGGGCCTTGGCGCATCAGATGTCAGAGGCGCCATCGCCTTGGACGTCAAGGTTGGCGATCGCGGTGTTGGCCATGACGACGTTGTCCATCAGGGTGGAGTATAATGGTAGCCCGTTGGCGTCACGGGCTTGAGGCGAGATGATGATCCGCGGTTGGTCCGGCGGGGGCGCGCGTCCCATGGGTGATGGAGGGGCCCCGTCGCCGTTGCGCCAGGTGGTGGTCTCACGGGATTGCTCCCGCCTAGTGGCGCGTTTTCGCAGTATTTGCGCTAAGCGGCGCGCGCGGGGTCGCTTTCGTCGTTGAAGTTCAGGACGCGGCCCTGGACGCTGTGGTTCAGGCGGGTCCTGATGCAGCACTGGTGATAGAGCGACAGCTCCCGCACCGTCTCTCATTCGAGGCGGTATTTTCGCGCCGCGAAGTTCGCGCGCGCCCGCTGAAGCCGCAGCGGGCTGCTCCACCTTCGTGGTTGTCGCAGTCAGCGGGGTCGGCGTGGTGAACGGATCTGGTAGGGCGACCGTGTTGCCCGCCATGTAGATCACGTTGAAGCGATTGGATCTAGCGTGAAAATCCTCGAGGGACTCCGAGCCGGAATCGGAGTCGAAGATCCCCAGGATGGAGGGGTCCTCGAAGTCCTTAGGCTTGGAGACTCGCGTGATGGAGTCCTCCCGTGACGCGGCGGTGATGGATCCGTCGACCGATGCAGGGGTCGCGGAGTCGGCATTGTCGTTTAGGGCGTCGTCGTTGGTGGCAGCGTTAGCCTCGACCGCGTCGTTGGCAGCCGAGTCGTACTCGGTGACGAGGCTCCTAATGGAGCGGACCTGCTCTTCTGACAACAGATCACGGTGTGGCGGCGATCCACCGACGATCATCGTCGCAGCTGGGTCGATCGTGCCGGTGAAGCCGAGGAAGAGGTTGATGGAGCCGACCGGCATCACCGCAGCGTGAGTGACCGAGCGTGACGCCGAGATGTAGCTGCTGGGCATGATCTGTAAGATCCCGCCGATGGCGATCATGCGACCGGTGGCGAGCAGCCGATTGATCGGCGAGTAGGGTCTCGCCGCAGAACTCAGGCCAGTCTTGCTATGCCCCACGGTGGGCGCCACTGTCGTGGAAATGGCCACGACAGTCGCTACCATTGGCAGTGATTGAGTGTTTCGTGAGGAAGAGTTGGTGGCCATCTACGGTGCGAGATGGGGGCGGATGCACATGGGTTTACCCAGATTCAGCCCCCCGGAGGGTAAAGACCTACTCCTGCTAGATTAGATTACTGGAGAGCGAGTTACAAGGGTGGCGAGCTCAGCGGCTAGGCAGCGAGTCGCTTGAGGGGGTGTATGATGGAACGTAAGTCTCTAGGATACCCTAGGGAGGTTTATATATGAGGCATCTCACTAGGGTTTACACGTTATCACCGAACAAGATAAGGATCCAAAGGCTTTGACCTAGTCCGACTGGGCTTCTGTTACGCTCCTGGGCTTCCAGTCACCAGTTGCTGGGCCTTCCCTCCTTCGTAGTCCAGTCGCCGTCCGTCGGTCACACCCGCAGGCCCTTCGGCCCAATCGGAACGTCCTGCTGGGTATACCCCCTTCGAGATATCCCCATCAACCGTGCACATGCCAGCCACTCGCCCGGATTTCGAGTCCGTGGGCGATGGGATCGACCTGACAATCGGGAGCTTACGCTTCCAAGTTGGTCAGCTAGGCACGCTTCGCCTCCCTGATCAGCCGACAGTCCCTGCGATTGCCCCAACATCATGGTTTCCACCGCCGATCGGTACCCTGAGCAAACTCAATGCCCTAACAATAGTCGGGAACACAGACAACGACAACAGTCGTGAGTCCGATCTGGGCAATCTGGCCATGAAGGATGGAGCCTATGGCTCCGGATCTGAAAGTTGTGGAAGCAGCAGCTCCCCTAATCACTACATGTGTGACGTCGTCAACATAGGCAAAATGGCAGCAATCGCGACAATATCGGTATTGGACCCTCCAACGGCGGTATCCCAGTCGCGAATGGTGGTCCCTCCAATGGATCACCCACCAACAACAGGCCGGAGAATCACCGGACCCTTACTGCCAATGAACACACCCAAGAACGCGTGATGATCAAGCTCAATGACGCTGTGTGGGCTTGCTGCCGGGAGGCCTTGCGGGGCAACCCCCTGCCGCCAAACTCATCTGAAGACATGCTGATGGGTTATCATTGGCTTCTCAAGGAAGAATTCAAGCGCCAGCAGCAAGTAATCACCTAACTCGAGGTGTGCAGAAAGGCGGCGGATGAGTCGAGCCTTCGGCAAGCTCAACTCTCCTCCATGGGAGGATCCTCCTCCAAGGGCAACGAGCATATGACCGCCAAGAGACGCTCTCAATTGGCCCACCTCACCGATAAGGAGCGGGAAGAAGCCGCGCGAGTTCTCGACTTCTCATCCATGATGGTGGATACGCGAGGCAATGTGCTTCTGAAGACACCGCAAGCAGTGGTGATAGCGACCACCATGTACCTCCTCAACAATCAGCCACCGGCTAGGGACCCGCGGGTTGCCATGCACCAATATATGATCATGGGCCTGGGGCTAGTCGAAGCCACCCTCATCAAGGAGCCAACACCAGAGCCGAAGAAAAGTAAATCTCTGGCCAAACGCTACTCTTCACCCTCCTCCAGCAATGACAGCCACGACTTATGGCAACGACGCTGCTCACGGTGACACGACTACGACTACGACGCGCATGACGACATCACACGACGCAATGTCAACAAGATGCGCATGAGGCATTGATACATTGCAAATGTATCTATAATTTTTGATGTTCCATGCTTGGTTTTATCCACTTTCTTATGTTTTGACCACACTTTGAAGTACTTTTCATATGATTTCTTGGACTAACCTATTAACAAGAGCCACAGTGCTAGCTGCCTGTTTTCTGCTGTTTTTGGTTCCAGGAAAGTCAGAAAATGAATATTCTCGGAATTGGACGGGACAAAAGCCAAAGTGCCTATTTTTCCGGAAGTCATCAGATGCCAGAATACGAGACGGAGAAGGGCTGGGGGCCAGCCACACCACCTGGCCGCGCGCCCAGGCCTAGCCCGCGCCAGGGGGTGGTCTGGTCGACCCCAGCACCCCCTCGGCCTCTCCTTCCGCCTATAAGATACCCTCGGGATGAAAACCCTAAGGACCCGATCAAAAATCCACGAAAGAGTCTGTAGCCGTCGTCATCTCCATCCCTAGATCGGGAGGGATCTGAAGCTCTTCCTGGCACCCTGCCGGAGAGGGGAATTCATCCTGGAGGCCTTCTTCATCACCATGCAAGCCTCCGGTGTGATACGTGAGTAGTTCATCCTTGGACTACGGATCCATGTAGTAGCTAGATGGCTGGTTCTCCTCCTTTGTGCTTTCATGTCTAGATCTTGTGAGCTCTGTTCATGATCAAGATCATCTATTTGTAATTCTGCATGTTGTGTTTGCGGGGATCCGATGGATATTGAGATGCTATTTCAGATTGATTATTGATTCTATCATGTCTTTGTTATTTGTGATCTTGCATGCTTCCCGTTGTTAGTAGCTATCTTGGCCAAGTAGATGCTAGCAACTCCAAGAGTTAGTATTTATGCTCGATAGTGGGTTCATCCTCCGTAACTGGGAAGTGACAGAAATCTCTAAGGTACTAGATGTGTTGTTGCTACTAGGGACAAAACAACAATCCTTTGTTCATAGAACAATCGTATTGTTTACATTACACGCAATTCGTAAAGCAATAATCTGTTGTTTGCAACTTAATACTAGAGGGGGTTCAGATGATAACCTGAAGGTGGATTATTAGTCATAGATGCAGTTGGATGGCGGTCCATATATAATGTTGTAATGCCCAATCGAATCTCAAAGGAGTCAAGATGATTAGTATATGCATGTATTGCTTTCTCGATGTTTGTTAATTGCCCCGCTGTAATTTGTTCACCCAGCATGTTATCTATCTTAAGGAGAGCCACCTCTAGTGAACTATGGATCCCGGTCCTTTCTTTTACATTCAATCTATAAAATGTTTACTACTTTGTGTTTACTTTCTGCAAACTATTACTTCCTTCCATTCGATACGTTTAATCCTTTGTTTTCAGCAAAATCAGTGAGATTGACAACCTCATCGCAAGTTGGGGACAGAGTTCTGTGGTTGTGTTGTGTAGGTCTCCACGTTGCTGCTGGCACCGGTAGTGCGCCGTGCCATCGTTCAACTAGCTACACCTTTGGGGTGTTTCCTTGCTCCTACTGGATTGATAACCTTGGTTTCGTACTAAGGGAAAACTTGCTGTTGTGCTCATCATACCTTCCTCTTGGGGTTCCCCAACGAGCTCGATATATTTTGGACCATCAAGCATATTTTCTGGCGCCGTTGCCGGGGAGTCAAGGACATCTTCACAAGGGGAGTCCCTCATAACCAATCTCTTTACTTTGTTATTTTTGTTTTGCTTAGTTTCTTTTGCTTTGTTTGCTTGTTTCTTATTCAAAAACACAAAAAAATTAGTTTTACTAGTTTGCTTTCTTATTTGAAAACACACAAAAATGACTACTCTTGAAAACAATAAGTTGTGTGATTTCACTAGCACCAACAACAATGATTTTATGAGCACACCTATTGCTCCACCTATGCCTGAAGATACTTTCTTTGAGATAAAACCTGCTTTGCTCAATCTTGTTATGAGAGAACAATTTTCTGGTATTGGTAATGAAGATGCTGCTGCCCATCTAAATAACTCTGTTGAACTTTGTGAGATGCAAAAGCATAGGGATGTAGATGGTGATATTATTAAGCTAAAATTGTTTCCTTTCTCTTTGAGAGGAAAAGCTAAAGAATGGTTGAATTCCTTAACTAAGAATAGTATTGATTCTTGGACTAAGTGCAAAGATGCTTTCATTGGAAAATATTATCCTCCTGCTAAGATTATATCTATGAGAAGTGAAATAATGAAGTTTAAACAATCTGATAATGAGCATGTTGCTGAAGCTTGGGAAAGAATGAAATCTTTGGTCAAGAATTGTCCCACTCATGGACTGACTGCTTGGATGATCATCCAAACTTTTTATGCAGGATTGAACTATTCTTCAAGGAACCTATTGGATTCTGCTGCTGGAGGTACCTTTATGACCATCACTTTGGGTGCTGCAACAAAACTTCTGGACAATATGATGGTTAATTATTCTGAATGGCATAGTGAGAGAGCTCCACAAGGTAGGAAGGTAAATTCTATTGAGGAAACCTCCTCCTTGAGTGATAAGATTGATATTATTATGTCTATGCTTGTGAATGGGAAAGCCCATATTGATCCAAATAATGTTCCTTTAGCCTCTTTGGTTGCTCAAGAAGAGCAAGTTGATGTGAACTTCATAAGAAATAACAATTTTGGCAATAATGCTTATAGGAATAATTTTGGTAACAACAATTATAAGCCATATCCTCCCAACAATGGTAATGCTTATGGAAATTCCTACAACAATAATAGGAGTGCTCCCTCTGAACTTGAAGTTATGCTTAAAGACTTTATTAGTAAACAAACTGCTTTTAATAAAACTATTGAGGAAAAACCCTCTAATGTTGAAAGAAATATAGCATCTTTGGCTGATGCTCAATCTTCTTTGAATAAAATGGCTGCTAAACCTGAAACTAATGATAATCCCTTTGCAGCTACTAATGCCATACAAGTTAGAATTGATGAAAATGTTAGACTATTAGCTGAATTACATGCTAAGTGGGAAAGAGAAGATGAAATTGCTAGAAACATTAGTGTTTCTACTATTACCACCACTAGTGTTGAGGCTAGTAATAGTTCTACTTCTTTAGATGATAATTTTGATTTTGATATTAATGGTTGCAATATCTCTGAAGTTATTAAGTTCCTACAAAATCTTGCTAAAAGTCCTAATGCTAGTGCTATGAACATGGCCTTTACAAAACACATTACTGATGCTCTCATAAAGATTAAAGAATAAAAGATGAAACATAAAGCTTCTATTCCTATAAAACAAGAAGATGGTTGGGGACCCATCATTAATATGAATGTGAATGACTTTGATTTCAAAGCTTTATGTGATCTTGATAATAGTGTTTCTATTATGCCTAGAAGGATTTATGATATGCTTGATTTGCCTCCACTTGAAGATTGTTATTTGAATGTCCCACTTGATGATAATGCTAAAAAGAAACTCATGGGGAGTATTAATGATGTTCTTATTATGGTTATCAATGCCTATGTCCCCGTTGATTTCTATGTTTTGGATATTGAATGCAATGCTTCTTGCCCTATTACTTTGGGAAGACCTTTTCTTAGAACTGTTGGTGCCATTATTGATATGAAAGAAGGCACCATTAAATATCAACTCCCACTCAAGAAAGGTATAGAACACTTCCCTAAGAAGAGAGAGAAGATTTCTTTTGCCTCTCATATTAAAACAAAATTTGCTCTTAATGCTTCTTCATTTGAGAACACTTGATTCTTTTTTGCTTCTTATGCCTAACTTAAAGGCATTAAAGAAAAGTACTTATTGGGAGATAACCCAAAAGTTTTAGATGAGTCTTGGAAGTTATTACTTCAGTAATAACCGCTCCTTATCCTTTTTATTTGCGTTTTGTGCCAAGAGTAACCTCTAATGAGAGAGAAGTAATGATTGGGAAAGTTGTTGTCCCAAAACAGATTTATGTGCTTCACCGTAAAAATTTGTGTAAAATCTCTGAACGTCTTTTTGAGGCGAGAATGTTTGTGCTTCTGCCCCAGGTTGTTATCTAAATTTCGTTAGTTCAACACTTTTTGATTTGAGAAACAGAAGATCTTCGAAAAAAATCGTCTTTACCTGCTGGTCTGTTTTGACAGATTTCTACCATTTTCTGCATTTGCTTCTTGTTGGTTCCTTTTTGAGTTCTTTTGGGGAATTGAGCTTTTTGAGGGAAGTGCTTCAATAGCTAGTGTTATAATGGAAGTTTATTGGTGTTGTAACTGAACCTTAAGACCTATTATCTTGAGGGCACTAATGTTGCTAATAAAGATTGTGTGAAGTTTTGTATGAAGGAAAAATTTCAGGTGTATGGAAGGAATGAGAATGAGATGAAGGATTGACTAAAGCTCAAGCTTGGGGATGCCACACGTGTCACCCCAATAAATATCCAAGAAGTACAAGCGTCAAAGCTTGGGGATGCCCAAGGCATCCCCTTCTTCATCAATAAAAATCCCAGGTTTCTTCCAAACGCTTTATTTTTATTGTTTCGTGCACAGTTGTGTTGTTCTTGGAGCGTCTTCTTTTTCGTTTTCGTTTTGGTTTTTCGTTTGCTTGGTTTTCTTAGTTTTCTGAATAAATTGGTTGGACCCCCTCTTTCATACATTGGTTTGCAAATAGTTTGGTTTGGATTGGAAAAGAGTAGGAAACTTCATACTTATGTGGTAAAAAGAGCTTGTTTTTGACTATGGCCTATGCTTTGCCATGCCATGCTTGATATTGTTTCGGCTTTATGCTTAGTATTCTTTGATGTAGCATGGCTTGTTATAAGCAATTGAGATTGCTTAATGTGCCTTGGATGAATCATGCGTTGTTTTAGCATATTAAAGCATAGTATAGTGGTATTCTCCTTTGATGCTTTATTTGGGTTGACTTGGCGCATGCTGACACCATGTTATGACTATCTCGAGTCACCATAGACTTTATGATCCTTTAGTTTTCAACTTGTAGTATCACTTTATGCTTTGATCAATGATATTTTGTCGCTCTGCATGATTATGGCCATTATTGCTCTCTTAGTTTGTGGCTCCCAGTCTTTTGCTAGCCTCCACAACCAAGTATGAGTTCCACTCATGCATCCAACTCCCTAAACCAAGTTATTCCAAAGAGTCCACCATACTTACCTATTAGCTTATGCTATTCCAAGTATATTCATGCTTTTGTTTACCTTCCAAATTAAACTTGTTATGAGAAAACTAGTGATTAAAGCTCTCACGAACTTGATGGCACACTTTACTTTTCTTGCCCTTAATAAACTTGAACCATTGCGTCGTCTATGTTGTATATGCTTGCACTTATTTGTTGGGAATTAACAGAACCATGCTGTCAATGGGAACGCTTTCAACATTGCACATGGTACTTGTACCTAGTTGATATCATGCTCTTTTGTATATGGATGTCGTCGGTGTGAAATGAAAGGGGAGATTGTAAGTCCATGGAGTTATGTATATGTGTTAGAGAAATGCTTGGGCCGCTGGTCTAATCCATGCTGGCATGGTGGAAACCTGCAGCGTAACCATAATGAGCTGTCTATGAAGCATTCTTCTTATAAAAAAAGAGTCCTATATTGAGAAAAAAAGAGAAAAAAAAGATATTATGAAAAGAGGAAAAAGATAAAAAACCACCATATTCCCATGGTAAATAAGAAGATTGCTGAGATGCTCGTTGTCTACTTGCCTTGTCATTTTGATATGAGGATTCTTCCGTATCATCGGGCAAGGGGTACCCCATTGGCGGTTCTCTATGATACACATGTACTTACGATGACAAGAACTTACCGGTGACTAAACTTGAGTAGCATGAGGAGCGGCCCTCGTATACAAGGACATGATATTTGTAACTTATACTTCGTCAAGCATGTACACCATAGTTTGTTCACTTTAACCTTAATCACTTCAAGATGCTTATGATAGGGGCAATGAGAGCTAAAAGCTATAAGTACCATAATTTTTGGAAGCTCTTTATGAGACTTGAATCCCTGCTTCCTTCTATGAAGGCCTTTCTTCCATCATTATATTGAGTCTCCACCTTCTACCTTTATGCACCTACTTTGAGAGCATAGTGGCCATTCTTAGTTCTATGTGCATTGTCCCAAGACTAGTTGATTGATGCATACCTTGATATTGCTTGTTTTAAACTATTTATATCTAGTCACTCTTATGAACTTTGAAGGTGTCCTATGCATTTATATTTGCTACTCTATGAGAGACAAGCTGAATACTATTATGCTATGTTTTCTTTATGTGAAACAAACAAACGTCTTGCAAAGCATTGTTATTCATGAATCTTTTGTTTGTGCCTTTTCATGTTGCATCATAGTTTCTTTGTGTTATTGCTAGAACTTTGTCTTTCATGTTATGATTGAAGTACTATGATCCCAGCTTTGAATGTTTTACAAATACTTTGATCAAGTCTTTGATGGTGCATGTCACCTCAAAAATTATTCTTTCTTTTTATCACTTACATACTCGAGGACGAGCAGGAGTTAAGCTTGGGGATGTTGATACATTGCAAATGTATCTATAATTTTTGATGTTCCATGCTTGGTTTTATCCACTTCTTATGTTTTGACCACACTTTGGAGTACTTTTCATATGATTTCTTGGACTAACCTATTAACAAGAGCCACAGTGCCAGCTGCCTGTTTTCTACTGTTTTTGGTTTCAGGAAAGTCAGAAAATGAATATTCTCGGGATTGGACAGGACAAAAGCCAAAGTGCCTATTTTCCGGATGTCATCAGATGCCAGAATACGAGACGGAGAAGGGCTGGGGGCTGGCCACACCACCTGGCCGCACGGACAGGCCTGACCCACGCTAGGGGGTGGTCTGGCGACCCCAGCACCCCCTCGGCCTCTCCTTCCGCCTATAAGATGCCCTCGGGACGAAAACCCTAAGGACCCGATCAAAAATCCACGAAAGAGACTGTAGTCGCCGTCATCTCCATCCCTAGATCAGGAGGGATCTGAAGCTCTTCCCGACACCCTGCTAGAGAGGGGAATTCACCCTGGAGGCCTTCTTCATCACCATGCAAGCCTCTAGTGTGATGCATGAGTAGTTCATCCTTGGACTACGGATCCATGTAGTAGCTAGATGGCTGGTTCTCCTCCTTTGTGCTTTCATGTCTAGATCTTGTGAGCTCCGTTCATGATCAAGATCATCTATTTGTAATTCTGCATGTTGTGTTTGCGGGGATCCGATGGATATTGAGATGCTATTTCAGATTGATTATTAATTCTATCATGTCTTTGTTATTTGTGATCTTGTATGCTTTCCGTTGTTAGTAGCTATCTTGGCCAAGTAGATGCTAGCAACTCCAAGAGTTAGTATTTATGCTCGATAGTGGGTTCATGCCTCTCGTAATCTGGGGAAGTGACAGAAATCTCTAAGGTACTAGATGTGTTGTTGCTACTAGGGAGAAAACAACATTCCTTTGTTCATAGAACAATCGTATTGTTTACATTACACGCAATTCGTAAAGCAATAATCTGTTGCTTGCAACTTAATACTGGAGGGGGTTCGGATGATAACCTGAACATGGATTATTAGTCATAGATGCAGTTGGATGGCGGTCTATGTATAATGTGGTAATGCCCAATCGAATCTCAAAGGAGTCAAGATGATTAGTATATGCATGTATTGCTTTCTCGATGTTTGTCAATTGCCCCGCTGTAATTTGTTCACCCAGCATGTTATCTATCTTAAGGAGAGCCACCTCTAGTGAACTATGGATCCCGGTCCTTTCTTTTACATTCAATCTATAAACTATTTACTGCTTTGTGTTTACTTTCTGCGAACTATTACTTCCTTCCATTCGGTACGTTTAATCCTTTGTTTTCAGCAAAACCGGTGAGATTGACAACCTCATCGCAAGTTGGGGACAAAGTTCTGTGGTTGTGTTGTGCAGGTCTCCACGTTGCTGTTGGCACCGGTAGTGCGCCCTGCCATCATTCAGCTAGCTACACCTTTGGGGTGTTCCCTTGCTCCTACTGGATTGATAACCTTGGTTTCGTACTGAGGGAAAACTTGCTGCTGTGCTCATCATACCTTCCTCTTGGGGTTCCCCAACGAGCTCGATATATTTTGGGCCATCAGGCATGCCCGTTCGACTGACTCAGAAGACGACGGGATAGAGCTCTGCGGCGCCAGTTGCTTCAGTAGAGCCATTCGATAGAAGCGAATGCCAAAGGGGTTCAAACTCCCATCAGAAAACCTGAAATTCGACGGTCTGCAGGACCTGAAGATCTGGCTGGAGGATCACATTTCGTCCATCAGGCTCCACGGCGGAACCACGAGCACGACAATGCAATGCCTCCAGCTACAGCTGCAAGGCGCCGCTCGTGTGTGGCTTAACAACCTCCCACGTGGATCAATTCGCAGCTGGGAAGAGCTAGTCTACAGCTTCGTATGAAATTTCTGGGGCACTTACAAAAGGCCTGCTTCAATCGAAGAATTGAGAGGCTGCTACTAGAAGACTAGCGAGTCGCTGCGCTCATACATCTAGAGATGGTCCATTATCAAAAACTCTGCAGAAGACATCTCTGAGGACCGCGCAATCGACGCGTTCAATGGCGGCGTATTCTGTAGAGAGCTCAGGAAGGAGCTAGGCCGCTTGAAGCCCAAGCCAATCGACCACCTGATGGAGATCGCGAACAGGTGGGCCGATGGAGAGGACTTGGTAAAAAATCGTGTCCACTCCGATGATGACGACGACCTCGGCCGCAGACATGATCGCCGAGGAAAGCATCGAATGCACGGTTACGAGGATCGCGAGGATTTCGACATGGTCACGGCTGGCTATGCCAACAAATGCGACGACAACCGCAACAACGGATACCGCAGTGGCGGATACCGCAACAGCGGGAAAACCATGCAAGTGTGGCAGAGCTGCACTCGTGATGAGGCACCTTGAACATCTATCCAGGAAAAACTGTCCGGACCGTGCAACATACACTTCTACATTGACAAGCACGACGACAAGAAAAGTCCAGCCACCTTCTAAAGGACTGCCGCGAGTTCCTCAAGCTCCACGAAGGCCTGGCCCAGATGAATCGCGATGCGATAAACCAGGGCTACGGAGCTGCCCCGGGCGCTGTGGATCATGGAGCACCTCCACCTCCACCTGGGCCACCACCACCTGCGGCTGCGCCAATCCAGAACCATGGAGGCGAGCCATACCCCCGACCACTGGGGAACATCGGGATGATCCAAAAAGGGCGCCCCTCAAATCGATTCCAAAAAGCAATCACTCGCCAAGTCAATCTGGCGATGAACTCTCCGCCCTCCACCACTGAGTACCTCAGTGGAAGCGAGTCCGCATCACCTTCGACAAGCGCGATCATCCGCACCAAGTACCTCGCCCAGGCCACTGTCCTCTAGTGCTCGAAGCACAGATTGGAGGCTTCAAGATGAGTCGCGTCTTCATGGACGGCGGAAGCGGCATTAACCTTATGTTCACAAGTACCTTGCGTGCAATGAGAATTCCTCTGTCATGTCTAGAAGCTTCAGACACGACTTTCCATGGAATCGTCCCGGGGAAGGGCGTATACCCCCTGGGCAAAATCAGCCTCGAAGTCATCTTCAGCACGCCGATAAACTTTCGATGAGAGCGCATTGAATTCGAAGTCATCGACTGGCCCTCGCAATACCACTGCATTCTCGGACTCGCGTTCGCAAGGTTCATGGCAGTGCCACACTATGCCTACCTGCAGATGAAGATGCCGGGCCCAAACGGCATTATTACAGTCAACGGAAGCTTCGAGAGGTCCGATAGCTGCGACAGGGAGCTCAACAGAATCTCCTAGTCTTTCGGCATGCAAGAGGATCTGACACGATTGAAGGAGTCGATAGACAACAGTCTGCCACCACTAAGCAAGCCAAGCTCACCTGACCAATCCTTCGACACGTCGATCCACACCAAGGTGGTCTAGGTCCACCCAACGGACCCGGCCAAGACAGCCCTCATTGCCAACAACTTGAGTTTCGTATAGGAACTCGTGCTCGTCGAATTCCTCCGTGAGCGCTGGGAAATCTTTGCCTGGTGTCCAGCGGACATGCCAGGGGTTCCCAGGGAATTCGCCGAGCACTCACTCAACATAAATCCTAAAGCAATGCCAGTCAAACAAACAATACGACGACTGTCCAAACCAAGGGCAAAGGTGGTTGGTATGGAAGTCAACAGACTCCTCGATGCTAACTTCATACGCGAGATCAAGAAAAGCACCTAGGTAGCAAACCCCGTGCTCGTTCCTAAAAAGACACGGATATCCTGTAGATGTGCGTGGACTTCACCTCCTTGAACAAGCATTGCCCGAAGGACCACTTCCCGTTGCAACGGATCGATCAAATAATGACTCCACCGTGGGATGCGAGCACCTATGTTTCCTCGACACCTACTCAGGCTGTCATCAGATTCGAATGAAGGAGACCAGGAGAAAACATCATTCATCACGCCCTTCGGTGTCTTCTGCTACGCAACGATGCCCTTCGGGCTGAAAAATGCAGGTGCCACCTATCAGTGGTGTATGCAGGTCTGCCTCAAGAGCCAACTTGGTCGCAACATCCAAGTCTATGTCGACGACATCGTCATCAAAACCAAGGAGGAAGCCTTGTTACTCGACGATCTCCGCGAGACCTTTGATAACCTTGACTTCTACCGGATCAAGCTGAACCCAGACAAATGCGCCTTCGGCGTACCATCTGGGCAATTTCTCGGATACCTCATCTTCGCGAGAGGGATCGAGGCCAACCCGAAGAAGATAAAAGCCATACTGGCTATGGAGAAGCCGAAGAACGCAAAGGGCCTCTAGCAGCTGGCTGGGCGAATCGTGACACTCAGTCGATTCATCAATCGGATGGGCGAAAAGGCACTGCCTTTCTACCAACTTCTCCGCAAGGCTGACAAATTCGAGTGGACAAATGAAGCACAAGAAGCATTCAAAGACCTCAAGCGTCTACTGTCCACCTCGTCGGTGTTGGTAACACCTCGCGAAAAGGAGCCGTTATTGTTATACATCTCCGCCACCAACCAGGTGGTTAGCACTATGCTCGTGGTGGAACGAGCTGAAGAAAATAAAGTCCACGGGGTACAACATCCAGTCTATTACCTCAGCGAGGTGCTCACACCGACAAGCATCGGTACTCGCATTATCAGAAGCTGGTGTACAACGTCTTCATGACAGCCAAGCGACTGCGCCACTACTTCCAGGAGCATCCAATAATCGTGGTGAACGATGCCCCGCTAGGGCACATACTCAACAACCCTGACGCCACCAGCGAGTCGCGGTTTGGGGGATAGAATTGTCTCCGCGAGACATCACCTACGAGAAGCGACATGCAATCAAGTCGCAAGTTCTCCCAGACTTCCTCGTGCACTAGATGGAAAACCAGCTCCCTGATAAGCCAAACATGTCCTATCTATGTACAATGCACTTCGATGGGTCCAAGCGCAAGGAGGGAGCTGGTGCAGGCATCATCCTGACATCGCCACAAGGTGATAAGATGAGATATGTTCTGCGAATTAGTTCACTGCCTCCAACAATGAAGCTGAATATGAAGCCTTGCTCCACGGGATGCGCATGGCAAAAGCCTGCAGCGCAAAATGGCTCGTAATCTACAGCGACTCCAAACTGGTGGTCAACCAAACAATGAACGAGTGCGATGCCCTGAGCAACAACATGATCACCTACCGCAACCTCTATGACGCACTTGAGGGAGACTTTGACGGTTGTGAGCTACGGCACGTCGGTCGCGAGAGCAACGAGGAAGCAGACACACTCGCCAACATCGGCTCCACTTGTGCCCCAGTGCCACCTGGAGTATTTTTAGAGCGCATCTGCGAGCGCTCCATCAAGCCTAAGGCTCCAGAGCATAAAACCAACACGTCAAAGGACTTGGGGGCTACGCCACCCAATGAGGCAATGGCACTTGACGACATGGATCTAGATACAGGACTTGAAGGCCCCATGGAGGTCATGATGATCGAACCATCCTGGACGCAACCATATATCACATACTTGCTCAGCAAAAGGTTGCCAGATGACCCAACAGATGCACGTCATATAGCACGACGATCCAAGGCATTTGCCCTTATCAATGGCGAACTGTACAAGCGTAGTATCATAGGAGTCCTTCAACGACACGTCTCCAACGGGGATGGAAGAGCTATCCTCCTCGACATACACGAAGGCACTTGTGGCCATCATGCTGGCAGTCGTGCCCTTGTCGCCAAAGCTCTGCGAGCTGGATTCTACTAGCCAACGGCAATGTGTGATGCTAAGTACATCGTCCAACAATGCAACACTTGCCAACGATTCGCGGACAAACCGCACGCACCTGGCGCAGAACTCAGGCCAATACCTGTGGTCTGGCCCTTCGCGCAATAGGGACTCGACATGGTCGACAAGATCCATAAATCTTCGTGCGGTGGATACGTCTACCTCCTAGTCGCAGTCGACAAATTCACCAAGTGGATTGAGGCCATGCCGGTGACAAGCCAAACAGGAGCCAACACTGTCAAATTCTCCGAGTCCATCATCTTCCGGTTCAAGGTGCCACATAGCATCATCATGGACAATGGGATGAACTTCACCTCCAAGGAGTTCCAGGATTTCTGCAAAAACCTGGGAATCAACATTAGCTAGACCTCGGTGGCTCATCCCCAGACCAATGGTCAAGACGAAAAGGCCAACGGCCTCGTCTACAGTGGGATAAATAAAAAGCTCCTCTAGCCACTCGAAAGAGCTGCCAGGTGCTGGCCCGAGGAGCTGCAATCAGTACTATGGAGCCTGCGCACAACTCCAATCAACATTATAGGCTACACTTCGTTCTTCATGGTACACGGTGCCGAGGCAGTACTACCTGCAGAGGTGCGCTACAAGGCCCCACGGGTAGTAGCATATAACGAGGCAGAGTCAACCCTCTCACTCGAAGACTCCTTCGACCTCCTCGATGAGGCATGCGAGATTGCAGCGGAGAGATCCACGATCTACCAGCAGAACCTCCGCAACTACCACAGCAGAAGGCTATGCCCCAGATCCTTCGTCGAAGGAGACCTGGTCCTGCGACTGAAGCAGCAAGGGCACCTCAAATTCGAGTCCCCTTGGGAAGGACCTTACGTGATTACCGAAGTAATCCTAGGTGGTGCCTACTGCCTTAAAGACGTAGAAAGTGGAGTCGCATACTCCAACCCCTGGAACGTCGCGCAGCTGCATCGTTTCTACCCCTAGATGTTTTTTACTTTGCAATTAAGGCTATTGAGCCAGGCTACTTAGCCATACATTGTACCTTGTGATATTCTGCGAATAAATAAAGCTAAGTGGCCCAAACTTTGTGTCTTTATTCTTACTTACAATTACATTACTCGGGGGATGCGCCACCCTCTTCACTTCGTTACACGAATAACATCGTATCCCGAGTAGCTAACGCACTCTCAATCGAACCCTTGGAAAAATCAACCTAGTTGTAACACACCTGATAGGTTGACAAGGTGATGAGATGACTACCCATCAGGCTAACGAAAAGGAACCGTAAAGCACAAAACACTCGAAAAATATACAAGCTAGCAAGCTATTACATATGAACGGGTAACAAGACACCCAATACTCTTATATGAACTTTACAACACCTATGCATTTCATGTGCAAATCTATACTACATTACTGTTGCAAAAGGAGAACATTTGTCTACTCTTCAAAGAAATCAACGATATCTTTGGCTAGCTGATCAACCGCCCGGTAGTGTGGCACCATGTTCCATGTTATCCCTTCTGGCGGAGGTGGTGGCTCGGTGGCAACATCTGCGAAATCCATATATGGCCGGTGCAGGCAAACAAGCGCCAACGCAGCCTTGGCACCCGCGACTAGCTGCTGGCGCACGCACTCGCGGACTATGCTGATATCCTAAAACTTTGACAACAACGCTAGCAAGCTTGAAGGCACAAAATCTAGGGGAAACATCACCTGAAAAATATGCTTCAGGCACGACTGTGACTTCTTCAAGTACTGCAACACTCACGATGCGCGATCCTATAGCGTCACCAATGCGACTCCACGATCGTGATCCACCCAGAAATACCCGCTAGCTTCCAGCTGCTCCTGGGTCAAGTCATTCAGTTGAATGGCAACTCGGTCCCTCTCATCCTACGAGTGACGAGCACTAATAGCTACATGAAGCAGAGAACAAGCATAAGTACAAAGCGCCACCGCGAATGGCAAAGAAAGGATAAGATGCTAGAGAACTGATATGTTGCTAATGTATCCATAATTTTTGATGTTCCATGCTTGGTTTTATCTACTTTCTTATGTTTTGTCCACACTTTGGAGTACTTTTTATACACTTTCTTGGACTAACCTATTAACAAGAGCCACAGTGCCAGCTGCCTGTTTTCTACTGTTTTTGGTTCCAGGAAAGTCAGAAAACGAATATTCTCGGAATTGGATGGGACAAAAGCCAAAGTTAGTTTTTCACCAAGGGACACACGGAACCAGAATACGAGACGGAGAGGGGCCAGGGGGCCGCCACACCACCTGGCCGCGTGGCCTGATACATCCATTTTGCATCACTATTCTATATCATAATTTACTGTTATTCATTGATATATTTCATATTAAGAGATGATACTTATGTTATTTCATCTGTTTTTGCATGGTTGATGACTTTTGGAGCATGGACCGCTGCAGTCAGGATTCTGATGGAAAAGGTGTTGTTTGGAGGCAAAATTCGCGAAGATCAGAAAATCCGGGAAAATATACGGAAAATCCTATTTTTGCAGAAGACGGAGGAAGCCAGAAGGAGGAGTGGAGATGGGCCACAGGGGGCCCACACCACCCCCTGGCGCGGGCCAGCCTAGGCCGCACCACCAGGTGGTGTGGCTGCCCTGGCCCACCTCTGGCTCTCCCCTATGGCGTATATAATCCTCGCGAAACCCTAATACTCGGGGAGCGACCATAGAAAGATTCCGCCAACTCTGTGGGGCGGAAAACAATGAGAGAGAAAGATCTCTCCGGCAGACAGATTTCTGCTAGGGGAATTCCTTCTCGGAGAGGGGAGATCGTCGCCATCAACACCACCATCAATCTGGACTTCATCGGGATCATCATCATCATCACCACCATCATCACCATCTCCATATTGCTGTAACAATTGAGTTGAATCTTGCATTAATTCTTAGGGGAAACTTCCCCGGTGTTGATTACTCTTTGTAGTTGATGCTATTGAGTGAACCATTGAATTATTGTCTATGTTCAGATTGTTATACATCATTATTCCATCTCTGATCATGATCCATATGATGTCTTGTGAGTAGTTCGTTTTGTTCTTGAGGACATGGGAGAAGTCATGTTGTTAGTAGTGGAGTTGTGTTGAGAAAGATTCAATAGTTTGATATTTAAGTTGTGGTGTATTTCTTCTAGTGGTGTCATGTGAAAGTCGACTACATGACACTTCACCTATATGGGCCTAGGGGAATGCATTGTGTATTTGGCTACTAATCGTAGGGGTTGCCAGAGTGACAGAAACCTGAACCCCCATTAGGAAACCATTGCATAAGGGACGTCAAGGTCTTAGAGTTTAAAGTTGTGGTTAGGTTCCTACCTTAATTACTTTCTTGTACTTACGGATGTTTGCAAGGGGTATAATCACAAGTATGTATTAGTCCTAGGAAGGTCGGTACATTAGCACAGGTTCACCCACACAACACTTAGCAAGCTAAAGAAGATTAATCAACTATATGAAGCGAAAGCACTTGACAGTCTTCCCATGTGTCCTCGAGAATGTTTGGTCATCTTAAGTAATACAACCGGCTTGTCCTTTGCTGCATAAAGGATTGGGCCACTTGCTGCATTTATTATTATTGTCTTTTGTTTACTCGTACTTCGTTTACTTGCTTTATCAAAAAACCCTAAAAATCCGTTTGCTAAGTATTTGTAGAGAATTCCTGATCCATACCACTAGTCAGCACCTTCTGCTCCTTGTTGGGTTCGACACTCTTACTTATCGAAAATACTATGATACACCCCCTATACTTGTGGGTCATCAAGACTATTTTCTGGCACCGTTGCCGGGGAGTGAAGCGCTATTGGAGAGTGGAACTGGTAAAGGAAACTTCTACTGTGAGTATTGTTTACTTCTGTTAGTTTCTTTATTTTCGTTATGGATAATTCACTGAGTTTCTTATTTGGTAATGCTACTACCACTGCTAAGGTAGTAGATGAACCACCACCTGCTGAGAATGATGCTTTTAAAATACCTACAAGAATTATTGATCGTGTTATGGATAACTACTATGTTGGGGATGGAACTGTCCATCCCGGTGATCATTTGCTCTTTATACACGAATTATGCGGGTTGTTCAAGTGTGCAGGTATTACTACAGATCAAGTTAAGAAGAAGTTATTCTCATTATCACTGAAAGGAAGAGTTGAAGAATGGTATAAGCTGCTGAAGAATGGTCAAGCTCTTGAATGGGAGGAAATAGTGCCTCTCTTTTATTCAAAATTTTATCCTCCTAGTGAGATTCATAAAGATCGGAATCAAATATACAACTTTTGGCCTCTTGATGGAGAGAGTAAAGCTCAAGCTTGGGGGAGATTGAAGTTACTAATGCTCAAATGTCCCATTCATGAGCTCCCCAACAATATTATTATCAATGACTTTTATGCAAGGCTCCCTCTACATGATAAGGATTTATTGGATGCTTCTTGTGCTGGATCATTCACTCGCATGGAAGAAGAAGCTAAATGGGATCTTCTAGACCATATTCAAGATAATGCTGAAGCTTGGGAGAATGACAAAGGTAGAAAGTTAGGTATAAATTATGATTATGAATGCATTGAATCTTTTATGGGAACTGATGACTTTCAAAATATTAAAATTGCTTATGGTCTAGACTCTCAAGCTATTGCTTCTTATTTTAAGGCTTTTGCTTCCTACATTGAAGTGCCTAAAAAGAAGTGGAATAAGTATCATAAACCTTATAAATATATCGCTAAGAGTGTTCCTGCAAGAAATACTAAAGTTTATACTGCTAATCATGCTTTACCCGAACCTTACATTGAGAAAATGCCTTTCCCAGTTAAGATAAAGGAACACTCTATGATAGCTAGTATGTTTAATGAAAGTACAAATAAAGCTGTTGAACCTGATAAACAAATGAATGATGGACCTATAATAGAAAATGTGAAAGACTTTGTCACTAAATATGTAGAAAAGGGACACACTATCCTTTGTAAGGATATCCCTAATATTGTTTCACAAAGTAGTGTTATGAGAGCTAGTATTCCTGTGTTTTCTGTGAGAATAAGTGATCATTGCTACGATGGTCCTTGTGATAGTTATATTGTTAAGTTTATGCATGATACTGAAAGTTACTATGAGAGAGGGAAAAGTGTTCTTATGCATCTCAATAATATCAAGTTTCCTCGTTTTATGCTGAAAGTTTTTATGTTGCACTTCTTTTGCCTTCCTATGCTAGTAACCTCTGGTTTCAACAACTTGTTTGTTTACAAAATTCCCTTGCATAGGAAGTGGGTTAGACTTAAATGTGTGTATTTTTGCTTCTTAATGCTCTCTTTCACTTCAATTCATATTCTTATGTGAGCATCTTCAAAATTATCATGCCCATCTTAATGGCTATAAAGAAAGAGCTTTTTGGGAGACAACCCAGTTTATTTTTGCTTTCAGTTTGTTTGTGTTTCTTTGAGTCTTGGAAGTTAATACTTCGGTAATAACCTCTCCTTATCCGTTTTGTTTGGTTTTTGTGTCAAGATCAACTTCTAATGAGAGAGAAGTAATATTTGGGGAAGTTGCTGTCCCGAAACAGATTTTTGTGCTTCACCGTAAAACTTCGTGAGAGATCTCTGTATGTCAGATTGAGCTGTAATTGTTTGTGCTTCTGCCCCAGGTTGTTATTTAACTTTCGTTAGTTTCGCACTTTTTGATTTGAGCAACATAAGATTTTCGAAAAAATTGTTCTTTACCTGCTGGTCTGTTTTGACAGATTTTGCCACTCTTGCATTTGCTTCTTTATTCGATTTCCTTTTTGAATTCTTTTGGGTCTTTGGAAGGAGTTGCTACAGTAGCTTATGTTTTGATGGTTTTCAGTTGAAGTTGAACTCAAAAGGTTTTATCACTTCACTTATACTAATGTTGCTAATGAGAACTGTGTGAAGTTTTGTGTGAAAAAAATTTCCAGATAGTGGAGAAAATGGTGCAATGAGAAAGTGAAAGGTTTCATGACTCACAATAAGTGTATGAATATGAATATATTGATGTTATTTAAGTGGTGACTCCAGAAGAATCCACTAAATACCAAATTCATAGACCTGCAGAGTCCGATTTCAAATAGCTAATAGTTCTGGTAAGAAAAGTTCCGCGAAAATACTATCCAACTATATTTTTGTAGTTTTCAGTCAATAAGGAAAGCTACGAAGCGAAAGAGGGACGGAAACGGAGCCAGGGTGGCTCACACCACCCTGTGGCGCGGGCCCACCCCTAGCCACGCCACCAAGTGGTGTGGCCACTCCGGACTCCGTCTCTGGCCCGTTTTCTCCCAGTACCTTCCTTTTGGTGTGAAACTTCGTAATATATAATCCCCCGGATCTCCCGAGGTTCATATATCATGCTTTCGTCGTGTTTTCATTTCGATCTGTTTCTGATAGGTAGAGTCCCAGATTTGGAGCCACAATGTCTTCCTCTGGATCAACCAAGGAAGATTTCTTAGAGGATATCATCAACCCATACATGAGAGAGTTGAAGATTCATCCCAAGGAGTCATTGCTTGAAGACGGGGAGGTCCGGATAAAAGAGGTTCAAGGCCCTAAAGGTGAAGGAAGTCTGGAGGACAGGATGGAAGCACTGGAGCAAGAAGTCTTTAGGTACAAGAAGATGGCGGAACGTGAAGTGGATATCATCCATAAGATTTGTTCCGGACTCATCGCCGAGCACCAAGAGGAGACTGCTGAGCTCAAGGATGAAGATTAATAAGATTAATCAACTATATGAAGCGAAAGCACTTGACAGTCTTCCCATGTGTCCTCGAGAACGTTTGGTCATCTTAAGTAATACAACCGGCTTGTCCTTTGCTGCATAAAGGATTGGGCCACTTGCTGCATTTATTCTTATTGTCTTTTGTTTACTCGTACTTCGTTTACTTGCTTTATCAAAAACCCCTAAAAATCCGTTTGCTAAGTATTTGCAGAGAATTCCTGATACATACCACTAGCCAGCACCTTCTGCTCCTCGTTGGGTTCGACACTCTTACTTATCGAAAATACTACGATACACCCCCTATACTTGTGGGTCATCACGACCCAGCCTGGCTTGTGCCAGGGGGTGGTCTGGCCGCCTCCGGCACCCCCTCGGCCTCCCCTTTCGCCTATAAGATGCCTTCGATACAGAAACCCTAAGTACCCGATCAAAATTCCACGAAAGAGTCTGTAGCCTCCATCATCTCCATCCCTAGACCAGGAGGGATCTGAAGCTCTTCCCGGCACCCTGCCGGAGGGGAGAATTCACCCTGGAGGCCTTCTTCATCATCATGCAAGCCTCCGGTGTGATGCGTGAGTAGTTCATCTCTGGACTACGGGTCCATGTAGTAGCTAGATGGCTGGTTCGCCTCCTTTGTGCTATCATGTTTAGATCTTGTGAGCTCCGTTCATGATCAAGATCATCTATTTGTAATTCCCACATGTTGTGTTTGCGGGGATCCGATGGATATTGAGATGCTATTTCATATTGATTATTGATTCTATCATGTCTTTGTTATTTGTGATCTTGCATGCTTTCCGTTGTTAGTAGCTATCTTGGCCAAGTAGATGCTAGCAACTCCAAGAGTTAGTATTTATGCTCGATAGTGGGTTCATGCCTCTAGTAATCTGGGGAAGTGACAGAAATCTCTAAGGTACTAGATGTGTTGTTGCTACTAGGAAGAAAACAATAATCCTTTGTTCATAGAACAATCGTATTGTTTACTTTACACGTAATGCGTAATGCAATTATCTGTTGCTTGCAACTTAATACTGGAGGGGGTTCGGATGATAACCTGAAGGTGGATTATTAGTCATAGATGCAGTTGGATTACGGTCTATTTATAATGTTGTAATGCCTAATCAAGTCTCAAAGGAGTCAAGATGAGTAGTATATGCATATTGCTTTCTCGATGTTTGTCAATTGCCCCGCTGTAATTTGATCACCCAACATGTCATCTATCTTAAGGAGAGCCAACACTAGTGAACTATGGACCCCGGTCCTTTCTTTTATCATCAATCTTTAATCAACTGTTGGCTGCTTTCTGTTTACTTTCTGCAAACTATTAATTTCTTCCACACAATACGTTTAATCCTCTGTTTTCAGCAAAAACGGTGAGATTGACAACCTCACTATAAATTGGGGGCATAGTTCTGTGGTTGTGTTGTGCAGGTTTCCATGTTGCTGCTGGCACCGGTAGTGCGCCCTGCCAAAGTTCAGGTAGCAACACCCTGGAGGTGTTTCCTTGCTCCTACTGGATTGATAACCTTGGTTTCATAACTGAGGGAAAACTTGCTGCTGTGCTCATCATACCTTCCTCTTGGGGTTCCCCAACAAGCTCGATATATTGTGGGTCATCCAGAACTAACACTTAAATTGCTCATTCAATTGAGCTACCTCACCCATAAGGTACTTCTCGCGCGCACTGGCCTTTTCAGCCTTCGACTTCCACACATTCGTGCTACCACAGATCATGAGCATCTCTCGCTCCAACTGCTTTATGTGGTCACGCAGTCGTGTGAGCAGCGACAACTCCTCCACTTTTGAATGTGCTCGCGCCACAGTTTCATTGGTGGGAGGAGAGTCAGGCGAGCCACTCGAAGGAGCCTATTACAGCCAAAGAAAAGATGCAAATAAGACCAACCATTCATCGATAAACAAGAAGAACAATTCCAAGTCCAACAAGTTTCGACAGGGATACTCCCAAAATAGCACAATTCAACAAGGAAATCTAGGCTATTACAAAAGGCAGCCAGGCATTTCTCTACTGCTTCGTTCTCGCACTCGGGGGCTTCCTCGAATATGTGGCAGTCTCTAATGCCACAGACTTCCCAGTTACAGCCCCGGACACCGTAGCTTTTGCTGACATCAACCGTCGCAGGTACGCCGAATAAGTGGCGAGTGTCTCAATGAGCCGAGGCCCATATTTACTACAACTAGTGGTGAAGGGAGAAAACACTACCTGCTGGCCATCCGCGGTGACCGGCATCGCCGAGGAGACTTTGCTGGGGTCTAGTTCAACACCGTGGGCTTGTGCCATCGCGAGTCCCATGGTCACCCCAACTACCCGCTATGAGTTCTTGAAGTCCATCGGCACACCTTCTGTGAAGGATTCCACCAAGCCATCAAGATTTTCGATCAGCTTGGCCTTGGGGACGATTTCCTCTCGAAGACGGCTAAGCACGCCTTTGGCTCTCCCAAGTGAGTCCCCAATAAAGACGCGACGGTCTTCAACTGTAGCCACGACGCCGGCCAAAGCATCCGGGCGGGTCAAAGCCTGGGCGTCAAAATCCACGTCGGCAGCATCTGCAAAACATACATATGAGCACAATAACATGAAGACAAAATGCATGGCAAATGCAAGCGAGACGGTATCATACCTGAGAGCGCTTTCGCGACAGAGAAGAGCTGCTCTGCGAACACCTTTTCCCTCTCAGCGGTGGAAGAACGCAGATCCTCTTCACGCTTTTTTGACTCCTCGAGAGCCTCGAGTGCCTCATCGCGTTTCTTCTCTGCTGCGGCAAGTCCCTTCTCGAGGGAAGTGACGCGATGAAGAAGCTCATTATGCTCACCTACAAGGGATAAAAAGGCAAAACTTGAGCTCGCCAACCTCTACACAAGCAGAACAGAGAGAAAGTTTAAAACTAACCTTCGAAGGCACGATGGCGGTTATCCAGCAAGGCATGCTGTCGACCCCAGGAAAGGATCAGCTCAGCAAGGCAAGCAGAATCCTTCATGATAGGCTACAATAAAAGGGAAGCAGTGTGAGCATTAACACAAAATTCGAGTGCCAACGGCACAAAGAAAACTCATGTGTTCCTTGAGGGACTCTGAAGATTCCTTCAAAATCAACGTTCGGGAAACAACTTGATGCTCCTAGCGTGGGGGAGCTCGAAGAATTGGCACCGAAGTGGGCCACCACCGGAGGAGAAGGAGATGGTACTGCCACCTCCTTGTCTTTGGAGTCTGTGACTCCAGACTCCTTGACAAATCGACAGTCGTCGGAAGATGACGACGTCGTTTGACTACAAAAAGTATCCAACACTACTTTAGAAGAACATATTTTGGGAAGACAAGACGAACTCGCAAGAATATGAGTACATACCCATCAAAATTTTCGAGGTTGAAGGAATCCCTAGATGACTCCTTCGACAGCCTCAACTTCTTCCATGATGGAGGAGCCATGGCGTGTACAGGCACAACAGGTATTAGCTCCTCCTGCAGCAGGAGGACCCTCAGGCATCGTCGGTGAAGAGGCATCCGAGTCCTTGCTTCAGGAACGCGTGCGAGTCCTGTGCCCATTGGACTCGGGGGCTTCCTGCTCCTCCCTAACAGGGACGGTGTTGCCTGACTCATCTTCCTCTTCCGCTTCGCGTGGAATTATTCCCTCGGGTTGAGGAGGCAAGTTGGCGGCCACCTTCCAGTCCTGAAACTAGAACCAAGCATCAGTATAAGTTACAATGAGCGAGCAATCGAAAAATAAGAATAACTTTTAAAGGAAAACCACCTCAGGCGGAGGATGGATTGCAGAGAAGGGAGGCACGACTGAGTCACCCGGGAGATCCTCCTTGGCGGTCTACTTGGTCAGCAGTCGAAACCTCCTGTCTACTTCACCAGAAGAAATGCCCTCTGCGGAGATGCGAGTAACATCCTTAGTGCCAGTCCAGCAGCACATGGGATGCACCCTAGCCTGTAGTGGCTGCACTCGGCGACGCATCCAAGTGCGAAAGAGATCAGTGCCACCTATTTCCTTGCCTATGCGACGCTCCAAGTAGCAGACGCGCTGGTATAGAATCTCTGTTTCTTCGGCTTTGTCGGGCATCACAACGTTCTTCCACGACCTTCTCCTCTTGCATACTGCAACTGGGTCAAAGGGCACGAGTCCGTAGTGCTCTCCATCCACTTTTTGGTCATGAATGTAGAACCACTTCTCCCTCCACCCATGGACGGATGCATTGAAGTTGATGGCGAAGTAGGTGATGTTGGAGTCGACATGGATACCGTAGCCTCCTATATCGTAGACTACAGATCCAGAGCCCAACTGGCGTTTGAGTTTGAAGAGTTTTTTAAAGAGGCCAAAGTGTGGCTCGATTCCGAGCTAGCACTCGCAGAGAGTAATGAAGCAGGCGATGTGGAGGATAGAATTCGGGGTCAGCTGATGCAGCTGGAGCCCATAAAATCAATGCAACCCCCTCACAAACTTGTGAAGGGGGAGGGATAGACCGCAAATGATGAAGGCAAGGAACATCAGTCGAAACCCAGCGGGAGGACTGGGGATTACCTTGTCGCCAGGGATGCGGCAATCTTCTTCCACAGCAGGGAGCATCCCATCCTGACGCTAAGTGAAGAGCTCCATAGGCTTGATGATGGAGGTGCGCCACGACCCAGTCGTGATGCGGGTTCCGGGGCCCTTCTTCTTCCTAGCTCCAGCGGCAGCGCTGGTGCCCGTGGTGGTGGCGCCCTTCTTCTTGGCCGTAGTAGTGGCCGCTGTAGATCCAGCGGTAGAGTTTCCCTTCTTCTTCCCCATCTGGCGCTTGTGGTGGGAGCGCAGGAAGTAGCTCGAGAAAGTGCGGAGTTGGTCCAGTGCCACAAGGAAGATGAGAGCAATGGAACAGAAAGCGGCAATGGCGGAAGTGCGCGAGCGAGAAGAAGATGTGGGGAATTACCGCACATCGGATCTTTACTTAACCTCATCGAAGATGCCATCCAACGGCCAGGAGAGAATCAACCAGACGCATGGCACACATCATTGTCGACACGTGGCAGGGTAAACCACGAACCGTCGGTCCACTCCCCCCATTACTCACGAGAATCGAGGAGACACAGTTAAAACTAATGATTACGCATGCCCAGTCAAATTCAAGTCAGAAAATGGGACCCACCTCTTTGTCACGTCCCGTCAAAACCGCTCATGTGGGCAACTGAGATCACCTCATCGTCAGCACCGATGTCAATAAATTCTAGCAAGAGCACTCTGTGACTACTCTAGTCCTTACTCGATTCTTCGACTCCACCAAGCACTCGGGGGCTACTCCTAACAGGAACGCTGGCCGTGCACCCAAGAAACTTTATAAGACATCCAAGCATTATGAGAACATATTTTCTCACAAAAACCCTTCACTCAAATCAACGATTCGACTGTGCACTTCGGGTTACTCCCATAGGGAGCGCTAAAAGCACATTCGACTGAAACAAGCAAAAGACGACAGTAGTCGCAAAATACTTATAGTCCCTACTCGAGTCTATGACTCGAATAGGCACTTGGGGGCTACTCCCATAGGGAGCGCTGATCGCGCACCCTATGATTTTTTCTTACACATAATTGCGTCTTGACTACGTCCACACTCGGAAGCATTGGAGACTCTGCCTCATATCTTCCCTGCAAAGAGATTATGCCTCTCGGGCCACCCGAAACATCTCCGCGATGACAAAATTTGGATGCCACGTCTACGACGTGAAGGTAAGACTTGAATAAGGCCTGGCAACGCACCTGCTGCGCTCTACCAGACATAATCCTTGCCTATAGGCACAATGAAAAAGCCTTGACGGACGCGTAGAGTGCTCACACTTATACACTAGGATTCGACTCTATAAGACCTCCGTGGCCTGAGTCGAATTACACCAGCACTTTTCCGAATTCGAGTCTGGGGACTTGAGTTTGAGTAGATTGCTTTGTTTTGCCCTAAGGCAGTTAACTGATCCCAATACATCGGCTAAATCATTCGCGTATATCAACAATCCCTATGATACAAATCAGAGCACTCGAAAACATGCTCGGCTGTGCACTCGAAAGACTTCATATGTCTCCACTCGAATCTGCGATTCAACCAGTCACTCGGGGGCTACTGACATGGACATACCTTACAGGTACTCGAGTTTGGCATATACGGTATATCCTAGTAGAAGCCCACGATATTACCAGGGCCCAATTAAGGATTTGGGTGACCTAAGGAGACTCCGACTGCTTGCAGCACACGACAAGCTCAAGATAGAAAGTTTAAAGGGAAAACCCTAACTTGTAAACGACTCGACCTGCTATCTTGAGACCTAGCCTATCTATATAAAGGCTAGGAGGGACGACGAGGAGGACAATCACAACCCTAGTTTTCTCACAATCGCCAGATTGCATCTGCGCACCCCCTGTAACTTTCGAATCCTCGATAATTCCAAGAGCAGACAAGCAGGAGTAGAGTCCTCTACGAGGCCCGAACCTAGGTAAACCTTGTGTCCCTGTGTGCTTGTTTGCTAGCCGATTGATGCCTCCAACACTCCCCTCTTCTCCAAAACCCAAGTCCATAAGAATGGGCATTGATGAGTTTAACCCTCGTCACTTACCCATAAATCATTTGATTATATTCTATTCCTAATTGGAAATACTATTGATATCAAGCTATGTTTTACCAATTGTGATAATATACCAGTTGTGGCCCAGGTATATCTTGAATACCATAATTGTCACCAAATTTGGACAATATTTAAAATATTTAGATTTTCACTTAGAATCTACTATAACTGTTGGATCAGGAGGTCTAACATGCTCTTCACTCTTGTAGCACTCCTGAAAAATCTCCAGTTAGAAATTGCTTGTTATTTTTATTTTATGCACCATCATGAAATCATCATGCATCAATTCACCTTGTTCATGCATCATGTTCATTACCTTTGCATGCCATATTTTATCTTGCCACCATGGTTTTCTTAAGCTTGCATAATTCTTGTTGTATTTTGCTTCTTGCATTGTCTCATGATCTGGTTTCATTCTTTATCTCCCTACCTCTTAATTCTTTTGCTTGCTACAAGTTATATGTGTGTATCTATTATGACAACCTCAAAATCCTAAAAACTAATTTCATCTCTATTTCCAATTGTCATATGCAACTAAATTCCCTCTCACCTTTTTATTACAATTTTCCCTCTCTCCATCTATTTCTTTAAACTACACCAGTAATTTTAAATATAGGCATAAGCTAAAATGGAGATCTGTTTCAAACTTACAGAACATCTTCTTTCATCTTTTCTCCTTTATTCAATCAAAGCAGGATTTAAAATCAAATTCTAATGCAATCTGGGGGAAACCTCTTTTTCATGAACCCATCGATGAGAACCCAGCAGGACCTTGTCCTGTTTTTCTTCCTCACGCGGCAAGCATGCCGAGCGTGTGATGCTCCTGCCAGCCTCATGTGCCTGGCTACAAAAGCAAGACAGCCTAGCCAAACCCTCTCAACAACTTCATCCTTATCTCCTCCCATCTACATATTTTATCCTTTTCTTTCTTCCACTCCACGGCAATCTCATCCACGCCATGGCTGCCGCCACTGGCACCATGCTGCGTAGCTAATCCATGCCGCCACCGGAGCCACCGGAAGCCGAAGGAGCACAAGGTCGAGCCATTGGAGCCGTGCAGCTCGTAAAGGGGGGAGGAGAAGAGAAGGAGCGACTGCAGTTCGCCGACGATGTCCCTGTGCACCTGACACTCGCCGTCGTCGTCTCCTTCATCTTGCCACTATCCCCGACAACCTCCAGATCGTCCACCATGTCCATAAGGACCATGGTGAGCTCCGCTTTCTCACCATGTCTTGCATGTCCGATTCCATGCCTCGAGAACCTCCATACATTGAGTCGAACGCTCTGCACGCATCCATGTATGCCGACATCTTCCTCTCTCCGGAGTCATTTCCATCACCGTTGTATGCGTATAACGTGTCCGCATGTCAGGCCCCAGCCTGAGGCATCGTCTTCCACATCACCTGCCACGACGACTACAAGTGCACCAACCATAGTGGGACCAGTCAGAAGATCGACGCGACCATGCCAACCAAGCAAAAGGCTAGACCCCAAGGACTAGGTATTCAAATATCCATGATCCCAAGAAGGAGGGCATGATGAAAATACTCTGAACTTGTATCTCTCTCTCTCGCTCCTCTCTCTGAACTTTATGTCTCTCTAAACCCCTTGTATCCGAACCTTATTCTTGTGTGAGCAGACAGTAGTAATAGAGAGAGATTTCCCGAGCCTTACGTTTGGTATCTCAGAGCTAGTCTAGATCAGGGGAATCGAAGAAGAGATGGAGGATCTCACGGCGGCGATTCGCGAGATGTTGGCCTCTCTATCCGTGGTTAAGGCCACCGTCACCGAGACGCAGGGCGTCATCCAGGATCTGGTGGCATGGAAGCCGCAGGCGAAAGGAGACGTGGTTGAGATGCGCAACGACATCAACGTGATGCGTCAGCAGTTGGGGCGGGTGGCGCTCAATCCGATCCTCAATGTCGATCCGGCGACGCTGCACACGAGCCAGTCCCGAGCTAGCGGAGGGCAGCAGTGCGGCGGAGCGCCACAACAAGCTCCACCATGGTCCAGATGGCCACCGCGAGGTACACCGACCTCGGGGGTTGTCGAGTGGAGGGGATCCGTCCCTCACGACACCTCCGGCCAAGGGTACGTCCTCGGATCCTGATCCCTTTGTTGTTGGTCATGATTTCGGCGGGTGGTACTACTGGGGAGGAGGTAGTTCATCGGGTGGTCATGTGCCTCTTCTGAGGATGGATTTCCCTGCGTTTGCAGGCGAAAGGATAAAATTGTGGAATCGGTAGTGTGAATCATACTTCCGTGTGTTTCATGTGGCGCTAGAGGATTGGGTTGATTCCGCCATTGTCAACACCCGGATTTTTAATCCCAGATGCCTGTTATGCCATACATCACCATCCCAGGATTACCATTTTTGCGAGACATAACAGATTGGATATCACAGTACATCATCCATTACAAACCATAATAAGGTCTTACACAAATAAAGGATCTCATGATCCAGTCTTAGTACAAACAAGTAGCAGAAATATAAGCGTAGCGATGGGCTCCATCTTCAGTGTCACAGGCCATGCTGACGATGGGAGATGATCCTAGTTGTCGTAGCTGTCATGTTGTCCTTCTTCCGGATAGTCCTCCTCATAGTCTGGCCACGGGAATAGCCAGGGACAAAGCCATGAGTACTCTTTAAGTACTCGCAAACTATCACTAACAAGTAAGGTAGTTCTAGTAGGAATGCTAAGATCTAAGTTTATTTACTAAGCTAAGTTTGAAACCTAAGCTGAGTTCAGAAACAAAGAAAGATAAAATAAAGTTCTAAATCACCTAAGTGGGAACTTAGTTTTCATAGTCACAACCCTATTGTGGTCAAGTCATGTCACAATTCATTTCATAAGTCATTTTGAAAACATCTGACGACGGAACAAGATGGCCATCTAATCGTCCATGATCATGACGCTGACTATTGAATAGTTTGACACTCTGCAGAGGTGGTACACTTTCACCACAAAATTCAATACACCCATTAGGGATAACCCTGAATCATCATACTTAGTATGCAGATAATCAATCATAATCTTTCCTTTACACACTCTAGTATAAGCACCTCTCCTATGAGCTTGGCCTCCCAGCCATGGCCATCTGCCATCCTGGGCACTGCATAGGTGGACAACATCAAGAGGTAGCCTCAGCTCAAACCTCTTCTGCGAGGGAACCCATACTAATGCATATAAACTTCCGACTACGCCTTACCCAATTCAGGTATTGTGGTTGTACGGTATAATTGGAATGGTATTGCATCCGAACCCAACCATCAGTTTTCATAAAGGGATAAGGCTCATGCCTCAACATTTTCACCATCATAAACCATTTGTGTTTCTCAACACAAGTCAAAACAATCTCAATAGAATGACTCATCTTTCCAAGGTTTTCATAAGCATTTTCACCAAGTATTCCCATCTAGAGTGATCAAGTTTTATGCTTAGCACTAGCTACTAAGTTAAGGGTGTTCACTAAGGTGGGATGCTAATCTCAGTCTCATGCCATAGAATTACATCTAGTATAGGCCAAGTTTTATACTCTTTATGCTATCTATACTACTTTCTAAAGTCTCACAAAGCATTACTAGAAGTAAAGAGACTTTGGTGAAGCAAAAGTAAAACTTGCAAGTAAAACTTGGGATGGGTATAAATCAAAAGATATAACCAAAGCATGCCTAAAACATTTTCTCAAGTGAAGGGGGCAAGTTCTAACTTGCTTAGTTCTAGCTTGCTTAGTAATGATGGCTTGCCTTGATTGGTGTACTGGTTGAAATTCTCCTCGTCTTCTTCGGGGTAGAACTCTTCCTCCTCGTAGACTTGGTCGATACTATCGTCTATAAATACATACGGGATACACAATCACCAAACAATACTTAACTAGTCTATTTAGCACACTAAGACACACACTTGATGATCTAGTATCATCACAATCATCACAAGATTTAATGAACTAGTTTCATTTATTTTATTTGAGAAAAGTAATTTCTACTCATTGAAATTAATTAAGATTTAATATTCTCCAATTAAAATATGGGATCATGTGGACACACGTCATCAACACATATTCTAATGCATGGGAATGTGATTTAAATGTTGGATCATATTTCACTAAGTTTAAGTTTACTATTTAAATGATTTAAAGTGACTAGAAATGCCTATATAGCATTTTTTTGGTACTAGTCCAAAGTCACTGCATGCAAACCTAAATATCATTACATATTCAGTTAGGTATTGTCAAATGTGATTTTTGAGAGTCGGAATCAACTCAAAAGCTATTATGGTTGATTTTTGAAAAATGTTTGAATGTAGAAAAGTCTCTATCTTGCTATTTTTGCTATATGTGATCTCTAACTCCAATTGATTTAAATCCAACGGGCTTGGATAGATATTTTAATTATCTTTCTAACAAAATTTGAATCATGCATTTTGGTTAAGTGGATCTCTCTGAAATGATTTTTAAACAAGTGGATAGAATCTAGTTTAAGTCTAAATAGAAGAACATCTATTTGAATTTGTGGGCTAGCGCGGGAAACTAAACGTGCCGGCCCAGTGGTGCTCCACAGCACAGAGGGCGACTGACAGGCTGGTCTCGCATGCCAGCGACACATCAAACGCGAAGCAGTACGGGGCACTCTCAGCGCTACGATTAAAATGTGGATCAACGGCTGAGGATCGTCGTCCCCGGCGAACATGTCACCGGCGAGATCTAACCCTAGCGGCACGGTGGGGGTACGTGGGGGCTTACCAGGGCTCTAGCTAGACGTGGTGATGGGGGCGGTCGAACTGGTGGACGACGGTGGTTCCAGGCGTGGTCGCGGCGGCTCCTAGGGTGGTCCCAATGAGCGGGGCCCTTCTCCTCCAGTAGCGGCCAGCTCCGATGGAATTCCGGCAACAACGGGCTCGATTGGCTCCGGGGAGAAGTGGGGAAGGCTCAGTGGAGAGAGGGGAGGTGAGTGGTGTGCAGAATGAGGCTAAGGGTGGCCTCCTTTTATAGGCTCGACGATGGGATAGCACGGTGCAGCCCGGTGACGGTGGCGACACGGCTACGGGCTGCTAGAGGCGTGGCTGCGAGCGGCGATCGATGCACGGTCTCTTGGCGGTCCTCTACAGTGTAAAGGTGCTGCTAGGGGCGGTGGCAATTGGTCGGGCGCGGCTCGTGCTCTGAGCGACAGAGGCGGCGTTCGACGCGGCGTGCGGTGGCTGCGGGTCAAACGGCAGCGAGCGGGGATGTCTGGGGGCATGCTGGTGTTAAGGCGGGTGTGCGCGTGCGAGCTGAGGGCAAGGCGGGGTCTGTGCGAGGCTGTCGGGGGCGGCACACTGGCGCGGTCTGTGCATGGCGCAGAGGCGGAGAGCGCGGCGGTTTGTGGGTGGTCTAGGGCTTGGCAGGGCTCGGGGCAGGGACATTGGGCGGTGGTGTGATCACGCCTACCTCCTAGGCACGACGAAAGAGGGCGGGGTGGTATCCTGCGGCTTGGGCATGGTTGGCCAGCGATGACCATCTTTGGGCGACGCAGTACTGGCGCAGCGGTGCAGGGGGAGTGTTGTCTAGGGCTGGGTTAGGATAAGAGGGGACAAAGGAGAGATGAGAGGGTCAAATGGGGGACAAGACTTTGATTAGCAACAGTATTAGTTAGGCAGTTTATTTGATGATCACCAGGTGTTTGATATAATGGCCGCAAGGAATTCAAATTTGAATTTTGAAAAGGTTTTTGGTGTGTGACTTGGTCTTATGCTTGGTAGTCTTTGTTTGCTTGGGATTGGCAAGAGGAGTTCATTTGAGTGGTTTTTGAAGAAGTGGGATCTATGCATATGTAATGTATTCAATTTTCCAATGTCATTTAAATTGTCTTGTTAAAGGTTTCTGTAAGATTTTGAAATGGGCCTTGGTAGATCTTTACTTGTACTAGCAAGGGGTGAAAAGAGTTGAGAATGTTTCTGTTTGAAATTGACTTCTAGGAACACCTAAAGTGGCCTAGTGGATTAAAATGGCCAAAGTGACCATTTGCATTATTTAATCTTATTTGATTTGTTTTTCTTTGGATTTTGTTTTTGAATGATCTAGATGATGTGGCATTCACCTTTGAATCATTTCACAACCATTGGAACAATCAAACATGGCATTTTCAAACAATTCTACATTAATGCAAACACACATGCATTCATAATTATTTTTAATAATAAAAAGCTTTTGTTAACCCTAAATTGGGTGATTTGGATCTTGATAACATTGATTAAAGATTTGGGATGTTACAGCCACTATGCACTTCGAGGGAGGGGCACGGCTGTGGATCAAGAATAGTGGTCTTCAACTCGAGCAATTGACTTGGAGTAGGTTATGTGAGTTGTTGTGTGAGCAGTTTGGGAAGGATGATTTCTAGAAACTGCTGCGGCAATTGTTTCACCTCAGACATACAGGATCGGTAGCTGAATATGTGCAGGAGTTCATGTAAGTGATGCACACCTTGCGCTCTCACTCAGCTGCGTGGGCTTCTGAGCTGTTTCCTTCACATTTCATCGATGGGCTATGGGATGAAATTCATGCTGCATTACTTGTGCTTCAACCACAACGATTGGAAGTTGTTGTCTCTTTGACTCTCTTGCAGGAGGAAGCGTTGGAGATCCTGAAGAAGAAGGAACCACGGCGTTCTGAACTATCCTACCATGGCAAGTTCTCGATGCGGTTGTTCGTTTCAGCAGGAGGCGGGGACTGGAGCGTGCCAGCACCGACACCAGTGGCGAGCGTGTACACGGATCCGCTTTAGGGGTCTGCGTATGAAAACAATAAATTTTTACCCTACGCCCTTGAATCCCTGATGTTGCTCGGACCTATGTATTAGTAATATATTAACGGGAGGGGCTTTTCGCCAACTTACCCTTGAAGACCGAAAAGCGTTGTCAGCGCTTAGGAGAGCATGGTTGATGTAGACGAGCCGAAGCCGACCTCAAGGTCGTGATGAAGTCCTGGCGCTCCAGTGGCTCCAACAACTTGGGTGCCTCAAGTGTGACACCTCAATGGGAGTTACACACGTCCGGTGCTTGATGATGACTCCCGCTTCCCCGATCTAGCAGTAGTTGCGGAAGTAGAGCTCCTAGATCCGAATCCCGCAGCGTGACGGCGCTCCGCGGTGAAGATGTCTCTCGTTCGCGCAGTCCGAACTTGGGACCACAATCACGAGAGAGAGAGAGAGAGAGAGAGAGAGGGAGAGAGAATATCAATTGGAGGTCTTCCCAAAAGTGAGAAGACCTTTATTGATTATTGCTTGTATTTATCTGGCCAAATACCCCCACTATATATAGGGGAGGGGAGGTACTACCTCCCTCAAAGTCTCGGGGTGGGACTAAAGGAGAGGGAGAGGGGGAGGGGTGGCGCCGCCGGACACCCCATCAGCTCCGCGCGAGGGGGGGTGGCCCACTAGGGCGCCGACCACCCCCTCTAGCCCTTCTCCACTTTGCCTTTACCTAATGGGCCCTCTTCCCTCCGGAATTGGTCCATTAAGCCTTTTGACCTTTAAATTGATTTTCTCTTTTATTAAATAATTATGAATAAATTATTAAATCAATATTTAACATTCACTCACATATTATTCAATCTCCGTGGCTATGGAACACCTTCCACCTCCACTCCGGACATCCTCCGGACTTACCAAAACCCTTCTGATTTTCTCTCTACCATTCTTCGGCGATTCTTCCGATCCTATAAACACTCTCTAAGCATCATCAAACCCTTAAGCGTGATACCCTATGGTTCGGGAACACTCCAGACATGTTCAGGACACTCCCGGACCAATGATCGACAGAGGGACCTGGATGGCCATGTGACTCCTGTGTGTTCCACGAAGATCTTTCGTCGTTTGAACCGGGACGGTCGTGTCTTATTCCCTTTGTCTCTCGATACTTGCATTGCCCGAGATCTGATCAATGACATCACCATGTCGTGTTCAATCTCGTTACCGAACAATGCTACTTGACTCGTTCCGACAAGTGATATCCCTGTGATCAAATCACACGCTGCGTAGCTATTGGATATAACTTCTCCGAGTGGGCCCTTGAGTATCTTTCCATGACGTGGACAGAAAAATCCCGCTCTTGACATATATTGCCTCTACAGTTTCCTTCGAGTACCTGCACACCTTTATAACCACTGTATTACCAAGTGGCGCTTGATGCTATCTAAGCACTCTCGGGAGACAGTGATTGATATAGCCTCACGGTCTAAGGAATAGTCTACGAGGATCCATTTCTAATCATCATAACTTGAACTTCGTGACATGATCAGGTCACGATGTTTAGGTTGGGTATTGGTTCATCATCTCATTCTCAGAATGAGTTGACTCCATTTCCAGCTGGCATAAATGCCACATGATCAGTAAACTTGATCATCTGTTGACCAATGAACCAGTGACTAGAGTTTCACTGGGAACCCCTGGTTGTTTATATATCACACGTGTATTGATGTTTCCACTCAATATAGTTATAACATGATATAAAACTTAATCATAAACTTTATGAAATATGATAATAGTCCTTATTACTATTTGTCTCTAGGGCATATTTCCAATAGTCTCCCACTTGCACTAGAGTACAAATAAACTAGCTGCATTTGTTCTTAATCATTGGCACCATATAACCGGTACCCTGAACATGCTTGCTCATGGAAGAGGTTGAGTCTTGGGCATGTACTTTATAGTCCCAAATCCTTTGCAACTTACTAATGTCACCTTGATTGACATTAATACTTTATCATCACATGATAATATCTGTGTGTATGCATCGTCGCTATGGCAGTAGAACGAGGCCTAATTCTAGGAGCCTACAGTGACTTTAGATCAACCTTGAGGGCTTTCTCATGGGCACTATGCCCTGGGACACATCATTCTACGTTAAAAGCGAACTAGCCCCGCCATAACATTATACAACACTTTAGATGGAACCCTTATCTATTATTATAAATGTCATCATCGAAACACGAGTGCACTCTGCGCAACTTTCGATGTTTTGTTCACATCGCTTCCTACTTGACTCTAATCGGTATTTACAGGAGTTTCCAACATATTCCCTTATAACATAACCCTTTATGTTTTAAGATATGTCATCCTTTATGGATTTGGAAAATATGTCTGCAGTTCTCTAGCAGACACTGCGGACAAACTTAGCTCGATGTTCCGTGATTCAAACTTAATCACTTTTCGAACGTTCCTTATTGGATCATATATTATGTTAAGTTATCATCATAGTTTTCTAAGATAGAATCTATGTCTCAACATAGTGGATGATGATCATCCTTTTCTTTCTTTCAACCATTGATGTTAAACTTAATGTTATTCCTAACTTGAGTTATTAAGGACCAGTTCCTTATTTAACTTCTATTCTGAAACCCTTTTCAGAATCCCTTAAGGAATACTACATAATATCATAATACAATTATTATCAACTTCTACACCTTATAAATCATTATTTATCGGTACTTGCACTTTTATTCTTAACACACTTAAGAATCACTCCTATAAGCTCCCACTCAAAATATGTTCCCAACATATTTGGGTATGAGTCACTACTCATACTCAAACTATATTCCTAGATATTTGAATTTGAGACTTATATTGCTCCCACTCAAAAATATGTCATTCACATATTGTTTTAGGAAGACTTTTATAGCTCCCACTCAATTTCATGCAAATTTCATATCAACTCACTATTTTGAACAACTTCAAAATCTTTGATCAAATTGAAGGGAATATGCCCGAGAGGCAATAATAAAGTGGTTATTATCTTATTCCATGTTTATGATAAATGTTTATTTTGCATGCTATAATTGTAATAATCAGAAAAATTAATACATGTGTGTTTAATAAACAAAAAGGAAAGTTAATAGTTATGCCTCTCTTATAAACTAGCTCGTTGATTAACAACATGATCAAGGTTTCCTGATCATGGACATTGGATGTTGTTAATAACGAGGTCACAACATTGGTGGAATGATGTGATGAACATTCATCCAAAGTATAGCATTACGATCAGAGTCATTATGTTTATATTGCTATAACATCATACAAAGTAATCTTAGTCCTTAGACCATGAGATCATGTTAATTGCTAACACCGAAAGAGTATCTTGATAACATCAAACGTCACACGTAATGCAGGTGACTATAAAGATGGGTTCGATTACTGAAGGTGTTATGTTGAGGCTCATGGATCAAGAGTGGAATTTGTCAATCCCGATGACGGATAGATATACTCTGGGCCCTCTCGGTGATATCACATTAAGATAGCTTGCAAGCAAGTGATGTGATCACTAGAATGTTATATCACAGGAACGAGAAAAGAGTGCATGTTGGTAACGAGATCAAACTAGGTATGGAGATACCGATGATCGAATCTCGGACATGTAATATATCGCGAGACAAAGGGATTTAGTTACTAGCGTTAAATGTTCTCACGATCACAGAAGTCATCATTGAATGTGTAGGAGTCAGTATGGATCTCCAGGTCCCGCTTCTGATTATTGATCTGAGAGGGGTCTCGATCATGTCTGCATTATTTGTGAACCGTAGGGTGACACACTTAAGGGATACCGACACCATTTGGAGCAAATATGTTTCAGATAAAGATTTAAGAAAGCGCTGGAATTATTTCAATGGACACCGAAACTGTTTCGGGTGAAATTGCTGAAATTGGTTCTGCATGTAATATTGAAATGTTGTAGGGGGTTTTATGTGAATGTTTGTTAATTAAAGTAATTAACAAAATTCTGAATAAAAATAATAAAAGAGTTTTATTAAATGAGAGAGCATTAAATTTGGAGAAATTTAATGCATTTAAAGTGGAGACTTTAAAAGAGAATAGGAAGGGGCATTTTAATGTGGAGGGGTTACCACCACATGAATGGGGGAGGTGAGGAGTCACCCCCATGCGCCGGCCATGGAGAGAGGGGCACCCCCTCCTTCTATAAAAGGCCCCCTCACTCCCCTTCTTCCACACACCTCCTCGTGAAGGATCTCTCTCCCCGTCTAGTATTATTCCCCCATGGTCTCGGATTAGCGAGATACATGTTCCCGGTGGCTTTATCTAGAAAGGAGTTCTTGCTTCGCTTTCTTTGCTGGAGCGAGGGCGGAGGTTGTCGAGTGCCGACGTGTGTGCGATCACGGATGCACCGCTACTGCAGTGCTGGACTTGGTGGTCTGGAGCTGGATCTGAAGGGCGTCTTTGGGCCGGACCTGCTTGGACTTCCTCACGATCTTGAGATCGGCAAGTGTACGACTACATCAACCACGAGTTCCTACTAGTTAACAAAACTCGTTGTCTTCGAGGGTAAGTTCTCGATGGATGTATGTCCACCCGTTGCTTTGTACCTAGTAGATAGATCTTGGCGTGTAGTTCTCATCGTAGGAATTTTTTTGTTTTCTATGTTGCGGACCCAACAGTGGTATGAGAGCCTGATCTATGCGTAGGTGCTTTGCATGGGTAGTACACATATGTTTATATGTGGGCGATGATGATCATGTTATTGCATCTTCTATGTATTTTGGATATTGGTGGCATAGTGGGATGAAGCGGCCGGACCAACCTTACATGTCGCCATCATGAGACCGGTTCCACGGACATGCGACTTGTTTTTACATAAGTGGTGGCGGGTGTCATCTCTCCTACTATAGTCAATATCTGATTTACAACGAGTTGCTAATAACTTGGTTATCCTCGTTGTGGTTCATGTTCGTAGGTAAGAACGGTTCTATCTCCGAAAGCCCTAAGCCACGTAAAACTTGCAGTTGATAAATTAGAGGCGTCTAGTTTAGATCATTGCTGGGCTAGTGTATTGATATGGTATTGTTGTAAGTAGATGTATGATAGATACTCTTACAACACATTCAACGTGTAAGTTCCATAGACCTTGGCGTTACACACAAAGGAATGATAGAGATCATACCACGATGCAAATGATAGAGATCAAATGCATGGACCATATCATCTCACTTTACACATTAGATGTTAGCATCTTATACTGCTAGTTTGGCGCTACGTAGCATTGTAAGATGATCCCTCATTTAGATATCAAGATAAAAATGTGTTCTTCCTTAAGTATGCACCATTTTATGGATCGTGTTTCGAGACATCACGTGATGATCGGGTGTACTCGACTCTACGCTTTCATACAAACGGGTGTAAGACAGTTTTACACATGCGAGTACTAAGGTTCTTACTTGGCGAGCCTAGAATGTACAGACATGGCCTCGGAACACGGACCGAAAGGTTAAGCATGAGTCATATAGTTGATATGATGCCCATATAGATGCTCGCCTTTGAAGCTACATCAACTCACGTGATGATCGGACTTGGTGTAGTGGATTTGGTCCATGTAATCACCAAAAGGACACGAGGGGTGTCGTTTTTGAGTGGGAGTTTATTTCTAATTTTATTAGTAGAACTCAATTTGTCATAAAATAAATCTTAGTGAATTTGCATAATTTTTTGTAGTTATTGGCATCTGTTCACTACCTTATGCTTAGTTTTAATTGAGATAATAGAACTATAGAATTCTGGATATTTTCTTTACGAACTGGTATCGTATTGTTTTGAATGTCAATTTAAAGTTTATAAGTCCTATTGCAAACTTTCAGCAAACTCCATTTACTCCATGAAGTTTAATAAGAAGTATTAAATCAAGAGTAAGAATTCCAATGTTAGTATCTAAAGTATCATGTTTGCCTCCATGATTATTGATATTCAAAAGTTGTTTTAATATCAAGATTATATTGGAGCTGAAAATTGTTTCAGAAACCATCATGTGTGAAAGGTATTGTGATATCCGAAACAATGTTTTTGGTTGCATTATGATGGAGTATAATTTAGCAAAATACATGTTCTCATATTGTACGAGAATTTGTGAAGGATGGAGATGCTAAGCATCCGAATCTCCCAAAAAGGTTTTGGGAACTAACATTATACTCGCGATTCTTCCTTATAGGCTATAGTAGCTTGATCATGAAAGTTGTCATGATAAGGGTGAATAGAAGATGTAAGTAAAATGTTTACTACACTAAAACATTACTAAAGAATGGATTTTTGAAAGAATACCAAACATTTGATGATGGTGATCCACTTCAAAGTGCAAGTCCAAAGGTATTAGTATTTGACTATATACGCTTTGTACTATGTGTCATGTGAATGACACCACTATTGATGTTGATAGATTCTTTTAAAAGGAAAAGGAATTGCTGAAAGAGAATCTATAAAATATTTGGCAGAAAAAAAAGGTTGGAGATGTCCAACTGAGGTATATAGAAGATATACATGTTATGGCTGTATTCCTTGCTTGTTAAACAATGTGGCTCTAAGGTATTGGATACCGGTATTGGATACCGAATTGGTTGGTATGAAGTGTCATACAGGACAACGCAATTCATGAACTACAATGGCCTAAGTAACTAGCAAGATAATAAGTGATGATGTTCATCGAAAACAAATAAAGTGTTATTGTGTTTTTCGTTGTTGTCAAACCTAACCTTCAAGATTTGTTTTAATAATTGTTATTTTGTTCCGGTATTATGAAGACAATGGTTGTTCAAATAATTACCGTATTCCATAAAGGATGGATGAACTTTTACAAGTCTGGTAGGAGAAATCACATCCATAAACACTATTGCTAAAATGTCGCAAGACAAATGATTGAAAGATCACTTATGAAGTGACATCGATGTTTAAATTATATTGGAAAGAAAACATGAAGAAAATCCATGTTGATAGATTTTTGGAGTCTTTGATTTTGATCAACTGACGCTTGTGAGACTTTCCTCGAGATAATTGAAACTCCGTTCATAGGCCAAAGAGGAACGGATGACTAGCTTATTGGAAATTGTACATGTTGATGTGCATAGTCCATTATGTGTAGCCATATGCGATGGATCTTTTTGCTTCATATGCTTTCTCCAGAAATTTAAGTGAATATATCTATATATTTACTTAATAAGGAAGAAGTATGAAACATTTGAAAACTGTTCAAAGACTTTCAAGATGAAGTGGAAAATCATTGTAACAAGAAAATAAAGAGTTTATGATTCGATCATAAAGGAAGATATTTGAGTTACATGTTTAGCAAAAACACCTAAGACTTGAGGAATTGTTCCATGATTTGTGTTTTCCCGATAAACCATAAGAGTATGGCATATTCGAGAGATGAAATCAAACCATGTTTGACATGGTAAGATCAAAGGTGTCATTTATAAAACTGCCATTATGTTTTAAGGATTGAAGCTTTAGAGACTACCGCTTTTACACTAAAAAGAGCACCATCGTGATCCATTGAAATGACACCATATAAGTTATGGTTTGGGATAAAACCCGAATAGTCTTTTCTTAAATTTTGGTATGCTATGCATAAGTAAAATGTTTACAACCAAAGTCAGATAAGCACGTCTTTGTAGGTTATCCCAAAGAATTTGTTGGTAATTTCTCCATAACACCGAGGACAAAAGAGTTTGTTACTTGGAACGTCAAGTTTCTTGAGAAGGAATTTCTCGTGAAAAGTTAAGTGGGAGGACAATAGAACTTTGATAAGGTTGTTGAACCTTAGCTATATGTGCTAAGTAGCGCAACACCGGAAAGTGTCCCGGTGGCAGCCACAATGCTCATGGATCCCGTGATTACAAAGGGTGTGATCTCGGAGATTAGAGTTCCTATTGAACCATGTGGGTCGGTAAGAATCAAATAGTGTGATTTGATAAGCAAGTCGTTATTGTTTTGACAATGATGAACCGACTACATGCAAAGAAGCGATGATGGGCCCTGACTCCATAAAATGACCAGAAGTCATAGAATCCGTGATAGTATCCATACATGAGAAATGAAGTTTCTGAACTTGGAAGATCCTCCGGAAAGGCGTGAAGCCCATCGGTCGTGTTTGGATCTATAAATAAATAAGACATGGATGTTTAACATCTATGAAATAGTTGACATGTCGGAAAGAAGTTTACGGCAATGTTCAAGGAGTTGACTATGACAAGATTTGATCTTTCATAGCGATATATAGTCTTGACGGATTAATGTAGCAACCACTACATATAATTTGGTATATGTTAGTTGAATAAACAAAACAAGGTTCTTATAATGGAATGGTTACCTAGGACGTGTATATGACATGGTCCGAAGGGTTTTGTTAATTCAAAGGGTGCTAAAAGGGCATGTAAACTTCAATAGTTGAAGTAAGCATAGCGGAGTTGGAATCTTCACCATGATGAAACTATTAAAAGAGTTTAAATTCATCAGAGATGATGAAGATGCTTGAATTTGCAAGAAATTAAGTGGGAGCGCTGAAACATATTTCTAATACATTATGTAGAGGACATATTGTTGATTGGAAATGATGTATATTGTATTGACACAAGTTAAGAATTTCATTAAAATAAGATTTCGATGAAAGACTTGGGAAAACCCGGAATATTTGGCATCAATATCTATATGGATAGATTAAGGCGCTAATATGGTTGTGCCAGACATACATATATGAGATATTGAAAGGGTTCAATATGGAAACAACAAGAAAGGTTCTTGCTGCATGGAAAGGATTGTATCAAGATTCAAGTGTTCCAACACTTGGTGAGTAAAATCACATGAAGATTTTGATCGATTATACAGTGATATGTATATATCCAGAATGTCCTATGCTCTAAATGTTATGAGCACATACCAGAATGATCCATAATATGATCATTGGACAATAGTAAAGATATTCTTATGAGCTTTGGAAGAACTAAGAATATATCATGTATAAGTGACAAATAGTTAAAGGTAGTTCATTGTAAAGTGTTACATTGATACTAGTTTTGTCACAAGATACCAATTAAATTTATCTCAATTTAGACTATGGGTGGCACAATATAATGGAAAGGATGTTCCATGATGGATTTGGATGAGTTCCAAAGTTGAGACATTGTGACGGATACTACAACAAAAAGGCTAAGTATATGACTGCTATAGTAGCAGCATAGGAGGGCATTTGTGTTAAGTAGTTTGTTATCAAACTAGGTGTGGTTCAAAGTGGGCTAATACTATGAAGATATATTGTGTGACAATAATATCAACATATTTTAACCGGAATGAACTAAAGGTCTCACCAAAGGACCAAATTTATACAAGGGCATCTCATTTGAGAATGAGTGATGCGTAGAGACGCAAAGACATGCAAATACACACGGACCTGAAACTGTCAGATCCGGAGATTATGTTAACCACTAGCAATCGCGTATATGCAACACCAGAAAGCCCTAGGTGTTCAATACGCAAAGTTTTTCAAACTAGATTATTGACTCTAGTGCAAGTGGGAGACTGAAGGGAATATGCCCGAGAGGCAATAATAAAGTGGTTATTATCTTATTCCATGTTTATGATAAATGTTTATTTTGCATGCTATAATTGTATTGATAGAAAACATCAATACATGTGTGTTTAATAAACAAAAAGGAAAGTTCCTAGTTATGCCTCTCTTATAAACTAGCTCGTTGATTAACAAGATGATCAAGGTTTCCTGATCATGGACATTGGATGTTGTTAATAACGAGGTCACAACATTGGTGGAATGATGTGATGAACATTTATCCAAAGTATAGCATTACGATCAGATTCATTATGTTTATATTGCTATAACATCATACAAAGTAATCTTAGTCCTTAGACCATGAGATCATGCTAATTTCTAACACCGAAAGAGTATCTTGATAACATCAAACGTCACACCGTAACAGGGTGACTATAAAGATGGGTTCAGTGCTACGAAGGTGTTATGTTGAGGCTCATGGATCAAGAGTGGAATTTGTCAATCCCGATGACGGATAGATATACTCTGGGCCCTCTCGGTGATATCACATTAGGATAGCTTGCAAGCAAGTGATGTGATCACTAGAATGTTATATCACGGGAACGAGAAAAGAGTGCATGTCGGTAACGAGATCAAACTAGGTATTTGGATACCGATGATCGAATCTCAGACATGTAATATATCGCGAGACAAAGGGATTTAGTTACTAGCGTTAAAGGTTCTCACGATCACAGAAGTCACCGTTGAATGTGTAGGAGTCAGTATGGATCTCCAGGTCCCGCTTCTGATTATTGATCTGAGAGGGGTCTCGATCATGTCTGCATTATTCGCGAACCGTAGGGTGACACACTTAAGGGATACCGACACCATTTGGAGCAAATATGTTTCAGATAAAGATTTAAGAAAGCACTGGAATTATTTCAATGGACACCGAAACTATTTCGGGTGAAATTGCTGAAATTGGTTCTGCATGTAATATTGAAATGTTGCAGGTGGTTTTATGTGAATGTTTGTTAATTAAAGTAATTAACAAAATTCTGAATAAAAATAATAAAAGAGTTTTATTAAATGAGAGAGCATTAAATTTGGAGAAATTTAATGCATTTAAAGTGGAGACTTTAAAAGAGAATGTGAAGGGGCATTTTAATGTGGAGGGGTTACCACCACATGAATGGGGGAGGTGAGGATTCACCCCCCATGCGTCGGCCATGGAGAGAGGGGCACCCCCTCCTCCTATAAAAGGCCCCCCTCACTCCCCTTCTTCCACACACCTCCTCGTGAAGGATCTCTCTCCCCCTCTAGTATTATTCCCCCATGGTCTCGGATTAGCGAGATACATGTTCCCAGTGGCTTTATCTGGAAAGGAGTTGCTACTTCCGCTGCTTTGCTGGAGCGAGGGACGGAGGTTGTCGGGGTACCGGACGTGTGTGCGATCACGGATGCACCGCTGCTTTGCAGTGCTGTACTTGGTGGTGCTGGAGCTGGATCTGAAGGATGTGCTGGAGCCGGACTTGCTCGGACTTCCTCACGATCTTGAGATCGGCAAGTGTACGACTACATCAACCACGAGTTCCTACTCGTTAACAAAACTCATTGTCTTCGAGGGTAAGTTCTCGATGGATGTAGTTCCACCCGTTGCTTTGTACCTAGTAGATAGATCTTGGCGTGTAGTTCTCATCGTAGGAATTTTTTTGTTTTCTATGTTGCGGACCCAACACAAATATCAAACTTGGAGTTTTACTATGAGATACTAGCACTCTTACTAGTTTTAAATCCACTAGAATTTAGCACCCTTGAATCAAATTCATTTGAATTCATCCAATACTTAACAAATTGTGCTTTTGTCATTCACCCCCTTTTCCACTATGGCTTTGCAGTCATTTGGGAAAATTCCAAGTAACCCCTTTTACTTATGAGATCCGGCAATGAATTTCTTTCTAATCTCAAGGGAATTTTGCTTCTAGGATTTCTCATAATTTTAGTTTAACATTATTTCCTTAGTAGTTCGTAGTTATGTCATATTCCAAGAATCATGACAAATGATTCACAAATGTCTCCATACAAATATGGGTTACATTTTGAATCCTACTTCATGTAGTGAAAACACCAGTGGGGAAAACACAATGATCATTATCATTGATTCTTTCCTTTGTGAAGAGAATCGTTTAGGAACGTTTTCCGTTGCGCTTCTCAACAGTCTGATGCAGGGATTTGAATCCTCATCGTGTTTTTCACTATCTTCCATTTGCTCCATAATCAAGAAATATCACTAAAAGTGAACTTTCTCAAGAATGTACCAAAATCCAAGCAATACTAGTTTTGCTTCCTTTTTTTTTGGTTTTAGCTATGGATTTCATATTCAAAGTTTCCAATGAATACTCTACAAGGACTTATATTCGTTATTGTTTTGGTTATATCGAATAACCCCAAAACTTTTACGATGATCCATACTAGATATGGATCCTCTTTCACGAATTCAAATGGTTCACTATATATTCTAATTGAGTGCTAACTATTTCTAACTAATGGTCTCTACATCTACACTACAACGATTTATTTTGGCGCCTTCTATTCACCCACTTTGATATCTAATATCACATTATGATGCTTTGCATTTTGACGTTTCAAAAGACTTTGCATTTCACAATTTCTTTTTATGCCAATCTTATAAAGTTGAATTTCATTACTTTTGATCAAATCATAGTAATTAGATTCTCTTTTATCTTTAATACCCCTTGTTGATGAAACACTTTGATCATATCAAATAATTTCATATTCATGTTTCCTTTGGTAAACTATTTTACACTTTTAAACAATCATATAATGATAATTACCATTTTCGTTAAAACACAATACATCGAATATGTATTTACTTTTAACAATTCATTAAACACTTTGTATTCAAGTAATACACGGTGTTCAAGTTATTTTGCCAAACTTAGGCATGATTTATTGTGATAAGAAATCAAATGTCTTTCACATATTATCAACATAACTTTTGAATTCAAACAATGGTTTCATTCATTAATGAATATATCATTAAGTTGGGTATTTTAAGGCATTTCAATATTTTATAAATGTTCATGTATTATCAATTAGTTTCAAACAACAAGGATAATTCACATATAATCAAACGAGATATGAACACAAATAGAAATCATTCATAAAAGTGGAACAACTGTTTGTTACAAGCTCATATGAATAACCATCTCACAAAGTGTGAGACACACTAAAAAGTTCATAATATTTTGATTACAATAACTATCCAAAATATAAACTAAGTGATAAATCTCGAGGGAGAATGTCGTTGGCCATCATCATTATGCTCGCCATCAACACGCAACATCACCTCCTCTCCAGCAAGCACCTCTATGCAGAAGGACCTATTTTCAGTAAAACAGAACAAGTATCAAATATACTTAACACTGCAAATGTGTTTGAAAGATTATAACATTTATAAAATTGTATATCAAATATATACCTTTGTCATTGATGACCTCAGCGACAACGGGTTCAACCATAACATTCCTGAGATGTGATACGAACCTGTGGAATTTCATTGATTTCACGTCGCCTCTCATAATGCAAGTCCTGACTTGTGCTTGGTAGCTTGGTGGCAGCGACCGTAGCATAATGCCATTTGCAAAAGATCCCATCATCCAGCTATCCAGGAAGTATGCAAGCCTCATGTACGCATCATGCATGTGCTCTAAGTGGTCGTCAAGTGATGAGTTCTCCTCCATCTTAATGGAGAGGAAGTCTCCCATCAGCTCATGCTCCCATATGCGTGCTTGTTCCACGAAATGTGTCCTAAGTTGTACCATAGTCACACGAGGGTCAATATTACCCATGACTGGCCACAACTCATCCACAATCCCGTAGCACATTATAACTGATATGAAGGTGGACATCTCATGACGGTAATAGCGGTCTTCCCGCTGTTCTGGGGTCTCTAGGTCAATGGGCTGATCCAAATCCATCTCGTCGAGTATGTAGTCGACCACGTCATTCTCGGTAAGGAGAACGTGGATACGCGCAACCCACATAGAGAAGTTTGATCCGTCTAGCCTAAGCTTCTCTCCTTCTAACCAATCGTCAACAGGAAAGGTAGCATCAGGGAGAACCATATTCTACATTTATAATTGCAAAAGGAATTTAGAGTAAGTTTATAATTAAATGAGTTAATAATAACTCCACTCAGAAACACATATCCCATGAAGGGTTCCTAGTGATAACACGACCCCTTTTCCCCACATCTTCCCCGATCATCACGACCATCAATGTGGGTTCAAGGGTGGATGCTAAACGTCGGTCACATCATTCATGCGACCCGTGCTCGATCTTTCGACCATCCGCATTCTGAGGCCACATCTCTGTAACATGCTAGGCTCACCAACTCAACCTTAGTGTATTCACTGTGCAACGTGGCTTACACCCACCGTATGCGAACGCAGATATGTCTGACACCCACTCACCGTGGGTCGCCTTATACCGAAGAACTTTCTTGGTGGTGCACACTAAGGGGGAACACAATCATTGGTAATTTTAACAGGGATCATATTATTAGGCTACCATCGAGTGTCTAATACTAGCACATAATAAGATATACAAACAATAACATTGTTTGTATATGCGATGTGATATGGTCCTTGACATCGTGATCTCCATCCGTCGTCACCGGATTCCGGCGCCAGGGTTCTGGCACCGTAGAGACCAGGGTACCGGTGTCTTTCCGGCGTGGTAGTCCGTCACCTCCGTGACTATCTACTACAACGTAACATAAGGTAATCACTTTAACTTCGCCACAACCATATCACAAAGCAACACCCCCTGCAAAAAAAAGTTAGACGCCTCTACTTTATCTTTGCATGTTTTACGTAGCTGAATGGGCTTTCGCACAAGAACCATTCTTACCTACGAACATGGCTTACACCCACTGTATGCGAACGCAGATATGTCTGACACCCACTCACCATGGGTCATCTTATACCGAAGAACTTTCTTGGTGGTGCACACTAAGGGGGAACACAATCATTGGTAATTTTAACAGGGATCATCTTATTAGGCTACCATCGAGTATCTAATACTAGCACACAATAAGATATACAAACAATAACATTGTTTGTATATGCGATGTGATATGGTCCTTGACGTCGTGATCTCCATCCGTCGTCACCGGATTCCGGCGCCAGGGTTCCGGCACCGTAGACACCAGGGTACCGGTGTCTTTCCGGTGTGGTAGTCCGTCACCTCCGTGACCATCTACTACAACGTAACATAAGGTAATCACTTTAACTTTGCCACAACCATATCACAAAGCAACACCCCCTGCAAAAAAAGTTATACGCCTCTACTTTATCTTTGCATGTTTTACGTGGCTGAATGGGCTTTCGCACAAGAACCATTCTTACCTACGAACTTTCAGCACAACGCTTATCAAGTAGTTGTCTCTACTACACCCCTTTCAGGGCCCTCCGTTGCAAATGGCATACCAACTAATGCGAGAGAGACAGACACCCCCCTAAGCCACTTTATACGGTACAAGCCGTATGTCAAGCGTGGACCAGTCTCGCGAATGAACGCGTAAAGTTGGTTGGGGGCCGCTTCATCAAGCATTACCGCGGTATACACAAGTACACGTGGGAGGGTAACAACTAAAAGATCAACGCCCACACACTACATCTCGTGTGTTCTACCCGTACTAGCATTACTACACATAGATCTAGCTCTGATACCACTGTAGGGGTTCCGCGTATGAAAACAATAAATTTTTACCCTACGCCCCCGAACCCCTGATGTTGCTAGGACCTATCTATTAGTAATACAGTAATGGTAGGGGATTTTCACGAACTTACCCTTGAAGACCGAAAAGCGTTGTCAATGCTCAGGAGAGCGTGGTTGATGTACACGAGCCGAAGCCGACCTCAAGGTCGTGATGAAGTCCTTGCACTCCAGCGGCTCCAACGACTTGAGTGCCTCAAGTGTGACACCTCGCGGGGAGTTACACACGTCCAGTGCTTGACGATGACTCCCGCTTCCCCAAACCAGCAGCAGTTGTGGAAGTAGAGCTCCTAGATCCGAATCCCGCAGCGCGACGGCTCTCCGCAGCGAAGATGTCTCTCGTTCGCGTAGTCCGAACTTGGGACCACATTCACGAGAGAGAGACAATATCAATTGGAGGTCTTCCCAAAAGTGAGAAGACCTTTATTGAATATTGTGTGTATTTATGTGGCCAAATACCCCCACTATATATAGGGGGAGGGGAGGTTCTACCTCCCTCAAAGTCCCGGGGTGGGACTAAAGGAGAGGGAGAGGGGGAGGGGTGGCGCCGCCGACCACTGATGGCCCAAAATATATCAAGCTCATTGGGGAACCCCAAGAGGAAGGTATGATGAGCACAGCATCAAGTTTTCCCTCAGTACGAAACCAAGGTTATCAACCCAGTAGGAGCAAGGAAACACCACAAAGGTGTTGCTAGCTGAATGTTGGCAGGGCGCACTACCGTGCCAGCAGCAACGTGGAGACCTGCACAACACAACCACAGAACTATGTCCCCAACTTGCGATGAGGTTGTCAATCTCACCGGTTTTGCTGAAAACAAAGGATTAAACGTATCGAATAGAAGGAAGTAATAGTTTGCGAAAGTAAACACAAAGTAGTAAACAGTTTGTATATTGATTGTAAAAGAAAGGACCGGGGTCCATAGTTCACTAGAGGTGGCTCTCCTTAAGATAGATAACATGCTGGGTGAACAAATTACAGCGGGGCAATTGACAAACATCGAGAAAGCATACAAGCATATACTACTCATCTTGACTCCTTTGAGACTTGATTGGGCATTACAACATTATACATAGACCGCCATCCAATTGCATCTATGACTAATAATCCACCTTCAGGATATCATCCGAACCCCCTCTAGTATTAAGTTGCAAGCAACAGATAATTGCATTACACATTTCTTGTAAAGTAAACAATACGATTGTTCTATGAACAAAGGATTGTTGTTTTCTCCCTAGTAGCAACAGCACATCTAGTACCTTAGAGATTTCTATCACTTCCCTAGATTACCAGAGGCATGAACCCACTATCGAGCATAAATACTAACTCTTGGAGTTGCTAGCATCTACTTGGCCAAGATAGCTACTAACAACGGAAAGCATGCAAGATCACAAATAACAAAGACATGATAAAATCAATAATCAATCTGAAATAGCATCTCAAAATCCATCGGATCCCCACAAACACAACATCCAGAATTACAAATTGATGATCTTGGTCATGAACGGAGCTCACAAGACCTAGAAATGAAAGCACAAAGGAGGAGAACCAGCCATCTAGCTACTACATGGACCCGTAGTCTAGAGATGAACTACTCACGCATCACACCGGAGGCTTGCATGATGATAAAGAAGCCTCCAGGGTGAATTCCCCTCTCCGGCAGGGTGCCGGGAAGATCTTCAGATCCCTCCCGATCTAGGGATGGAGATGACGGCGGCAACAGACTCTTTCGTGGAATTTTGATCGGATACTTAGGGTTTCCGTATCAAAGGCAATATATAGGCGAAAGGAGAGGCCGAGGCGGTGCCTAGGCTGGATACACCATCCCCTGGCGCGGTCCAAGCCTAGCCGCGCGACCAGGTGGTGTGGCCACCCTCTGGCCCTTCCCCATCTCGTATTCTGGCTCCAAGTGTCCCCTGGTAAAATAATAACTTTGGCTTTTGTCCCGTCCAATTCTGAGAATATTCATTTTCTAACTTCCTGGAACCAAAACAGTAGAAAAAGGCAGCTAGCACTATGGCTCTTGTTAATAGGTTAGTCCAAGAAATCATATGAAAAGTACTCCAAAGGGTGGACAAAACACAAGAAAGTAGATAAAACCAAGCATGGAACATCAAAAATTATAGATACATTTGCAATGTATCAGCCACCCCATGGGCCCCATGCACGGGGGGTGGGGGTGGCCCACTAGGGCGTCGGCCACCCCCTCTGGCCCTTCTCCCCTTTGCCTTTCCCTAATGGGCCCTCTTCCATCCGGAATTGGCCCTTTAAGCCTTTTGACCTTTAAATTGATTTTATCTTTTATTAAATAATTATGAATAAATGGTTAAATCAATATTTAACATTCATTCACATATTATTCAATCTCCGTGGCTATGGAACACCTTCCACCTCCACTCCAGACATCCACCGGACTTACGAAACCCTTCCGGTTTTCTCTCTACTTACGACGATTCTTCTGATCCTATAAACACTCTCTAAGCATCATCAAACCCTTAAGCGTGATACCCTACGGTTCGGGAACACTCCAGACATGGTCGGGACACTCCCGGACCAATGATCGACAGAGGGACCTGGATGGCCATGTGACCCCTGTGCGTTCCATGAAGATCTTTCGTCGTTTGAACCGGGACGGTCGTGTCTTATTCCCTTTGTCTCTCGATACTTGCATTGCCCGAGATCTGATCAATGACATCACCATGTCGTGTTCAATCTCGTTACCGAACAATGCTACTTGACTCGTTCCGACAAGTGATATCCCTGTGATCAAATCACACGCTGCGTAGCTATTGGATATAACTTCTCTGAGTGGGCCCTTGAGTATCTTTCCGTCACGTGGACGGACAAATCCGGCTCTTGACATATATTGCCTCTATGGTTTCCCCCGAGTACTTGAACACACCTTTATAACCACTATATTTCCAAGTGGTGCTTGATGCTATCTAAGCACTCTCGAGAGACAGTGATTGATATAGCCTCACGGTCTAAGGAATAGTCTACAAGGATCCATTTCTAATCATCGTAACTTGAACTTCATGACATGATCGGGTCACAATGTTTAGGTTGGGTATTGCTTCATCATCTCATTCTCAGAATGAGTTGACTCCATTTCCAACTGGCATAAATGCCACATGATCAGGAAACTTGATCATATGTTGACCACTGAACCAGTGACTAGAGTTTCACTGGGAACCCCTAGTTGTTTATATATCACACGTGTATTCATGTTTCCACTCAGTATAGTTATAGCATGATATAAAACTTAATCATAAACTTTATGAAATATGATAATAGTCCTTATTACTATTTGTCTCTAAGGCATATTTCCAACATTCGCGAGCACTAGTCTCTGCGGAGGACAAGCGAGGACTGGAGGTAGCGCGGGAGGTGACACTGCTGAAGCCCGACGATCGCGCATCCACACTCAAGATTCAGTCTGATTGGGCAGATTTAGAAACATCAAGTGCTCATATTGGTGGATTCAGGCAGCTCGCATTGCTTCGTCAACGAGTGCATCGCTGATCAGCTCACTAGTACTATTAGCGCTATTCCACCCTTGCAGGTCAAGATCGCAGATGGGGGCCTGCTTAACTGTGACAAGGAGTTGCTAGGCTATGAATGGTGGTGCCAGGGGACTACCTTTCGTTCCAACCTGAAGGTTTTACCATTGGGCAGCTACAATGTGATTATTGGCATGGACTGGTTGCAATCTCACAATCCCGTGGGAATTGACTGGGTTGTCAAGCGACTAGCATTCTGGAATGAGGGCAAGATGGTGGTTCTATCAGGCACTCGGGCTAAAATTGGTATCTATTAGGAATTGGATCCTAGAGTGTTGATGAACATGCTTCAACAGCCTCGATGACTGAAACTGTGGAGGTCCAACTCTTGGAGGAAAAGGATCGGCTTGAGCAGGACTTGCTAGTTGCAATTGACACGGTGCTGGGTGAATTTGATACTATCTTTGCAGCTCGTACTGAAATACCACCAACCCATCCATTTTATCATGCCATACCCCTGCTTCCTAGAGCTAAACCAGTCAACCTCAGGCCATATCGATATAGCCCTGCATAGAAGGATGAGATTGAGAAACAAATAGCAACAATGCTGAAACAAGGGATCATCCAGCCTAGTTGCAGTCCTTTTGCGTCACCTATGCTTTTGGTGCTTAAAAAGGATTTGACTTGGAGGTTCTGCATCGACTACAGGCACCTCAATGCCATTACAATCAAGAACCGGTACCCACTACCTATCATTGAGGAACTGATAGATGAACTCACTGGGGCACAATGGTTCACCAGTCTTGACTTGAGGGCCGGTTACTATCAGATATGGATGAAGCCTGAGGATGAGGAGAAGACAACATTCAAAACTCATAGTGGCCACTACGAGTTTCATGTTATGTCCTTTGGTCTGACAGGAGCTCCAGCCACGTTTCAGAACACTATGAACATTGTGTTGGCACCTTTATTGCGCAAGGGGGTTTTGGTGTTCATTGATGGCATTCTCATCTACAACAGAACTTTGGAGGAGCATGCTACTATCCTTCGCAAGGTTCTGGAATTACTAGACCAGCATCAGCTCAAGGTTAAAAGGAGCAAGTGTGCTTTCACCCAACAACAACTGGTCTACTTGGGTCACGTGATCAGCGCAACTGGTGTAGCAACCGATCCCAAGAACATTGCAGCAGTGCAGAAATGGCCTTCCCCTCGTTCAGTCAAGGAAGTACATGGCTTTCTGGGATTGGCGGATACTACCGCAAGTTTGTGCGCAACTTTGGCCAGATCAGCAATCCGCTAACAGATTTGTTGAAGAAGGACATGGAGTTTTGCTGGACGGAAGTAACTGAAGCTGTTTTTGACAGTTACAACATGAACTTGTGACCACTCTAGTTTTGGCAATCCCGGATTTCTCCAAACCTTTTGTCGTTGAAACAAATGCCTCGTATGGTGGAGTGGGTGTGATCTTATCTTTGGAGGGGCACCCTATTTCCTACTTGAGCCGTGCCCTGGGTCTGAAGAACCGTGGATTATCAGCCTACGAAAAGGAGTTCCTAGCAATTCTCCTTGCTATTGATCACTGGCGGCCTTACTTGCAGGTCTAGGAATTCACTATTCAATCAGATCATCGTAGCCTAGCGTGCTTGGATGAGCAACATCTACATACACTGTGGCAAAGAAAGGCGATGACCGAACTACTGGGTCTTTGTTACAAGATCATGTACCACCCAGGAAGGGAGAATGGCACCGCAGATGCTCTATCACGGGTTACTGGGGGAGAATTGCTTGCCCTAACTATTAGTGTGCCTAGTTGGCTTGAGCAAGTGACTCAGAGTTACAGTTCAGATCCGGAGATCCAAGAGTTGCTTACTAAGATCACAGCTGGTGACGCATCTGTGGCAGGTTTCGAGTTATAGAATGTCTTGATTCGCAAGGACGGACTAGTCTGGATTGGCAGTGATCTAGGGCTTCGCATCATGATCCTGCGATCAGTACATGACAAATGTGTGGGCAGGTATTCAGGCCAGCGCGCCACCTATCATCGGCTGCATCACAATTTTTCTTGGCAAGGGATGAAGCGGTCTGTGGAGGAATATGTGGACCAATGTACGATCTGCAAATAGGCTAAGAGCAAGAGGGTCAAGTATCCAGGTCTCTTGCAACCACTACCAGTACCTCGCCGTGCCTGGCATACGGTGAACTTGGATTTCATCGAGGGCCTTCCTTGTTCTCGTAACTATAACTGCATCATGGTGGTGGTCGACAAGCCCACTAAGTACGCTCATTTCGTCGCACTTTCTCATCCTTTCAATGCGCAGCAAGTGGTAATGGCATTTTTCAACAATGTGTTCAAGCTGCACAGCTTACCTGAGGTCATGGTGTTAGACCGTGACCCCATTTTCACTAGTACACTATGGAGATAATTGTTCAGACTTACCGGGACAGAGTTGGCAATGAGCTCCTCGCGTCAACTGAGCGGGTCAACCAGTGCCTAGAGACATACCTAAGATGCTTTGTTCACGCATGTCCGCGGTAGTGGAGTCATTGACTTCCTCTCCCGGAGTACTGGTACAATACTTCTTACCATACTGCTATTTGAACCTCACCTTTTTAAGCTCTTTATGCACATCCACCGTGACACTTTGGCATTATTGATACATCAGTATGTCGATCATCGGATTTGGTGACATGGCTGGAGGAACAGGCTCTGATGTAGGATGTGCTGAAGCAGCATCTGACTCGCGCTCGGCAGATCATGAAGGATCAGGCAGACAAGCACTGCTCAAAGCGCTAGTTTGAAGTGGGCGATTGGGTTTTTCTCAAGATCCAATCGCACGTGCAAACCTCAGTGGATAATAGAGCAAGCCACAAGTTGGCTTTCCACTATTTTGGACTATTTCAGGTGGAAGCATGCATGGGCGAGGTCTCCTACAAACTCCGGCTGCTGGAGAGGGCGTTGATCCACCTTGTGGTGCATGTGTCCCTTCTGCACCGAGCTCATTCCCTCGCTAGCGAGGAGTAAGTTTGCCTGCCCCCTACACCAAGGGGAGAGGAGACAGCCCCGGCGGCAAGCCAGGACAAACCGCATCAAGTTCTTCAACATCGCCAGTACTTGCGTGGGTCTACGGTCTGTTCTCAGGTGCTGATCCACTGGTCATTACTGCCCGCTTCCTTGGCGACTTGGGAGGATGAAGCTCAATTGCGTGCTCGTTTCCCGCAAGCTCTGGCCTGGGGACATGCCGGCAATGAAGAAGGGGGGCCCCAGCCTGAGGCATCGTCTTCAACATCACCTGCCACGACGACTACGAGTGCACCAACCATAGCAAGACAAGTCAGAAGATCAATGCGACCACGTCAACCAAGCAAAAGGCTAGACCCCAAGGGCTAGGTATTTGATACAGATCAACGTGATCCAAAACGGTTTAGGGCCGATCTTTCACGATGATCGATAGAATTCAGCAAGATAGAAAGAGAACCCAATCTGAAATAGATCAAACCGATCTCTCTTTAATTCTCCATGTTGGAACTGATCAAAATCAACTCTCACGCATAGAACAACATCAGACCTTGAAGATCAGCAAGCAAACACAACGATATGCACCCCTAAACATTGGGACTTTTCTGGTGTCTCTTTTAGCTTGAAAATAACGAGTCTCAATTACAATGACGGCTGCCAGGAACCCTTTATAGGGTGACTCCAATGCTACTTGGGTGGGACAGGCCCCACGCCACAACTAAAGCCCAAATGGCTGAATTAAAAGTGGTTTTGGACAGGCCCAAATACCATCACACAAAATAAAACTTAAACACTTCGGACTTAAATAAAACAGGAAATAAAAAGACTCAAACGTCTCAAAACCTAAACCAAAGTAAACTCAACTTTCAATTGATCTTGGCCACGCCTTGCCCAAAACGTTTCAGAACTGGAGGTGTTCTGAAATTGGGCTTCACCTCATCCATGGGAGGAATTGCAATGCAAAAAAGTCCAATCTTCAGGATAGAAGGAGGCGGCGAAATAATAGGAGTAGTAGTCCCTCATCATCCCCCCCCAACTTGAATGGAAACCATCCTCGGTTTCGCCTTGTTGGACTTTCTTCTTCTCAACAAGCACCTCCACTTTGATATCCTTGTCAAGCATAGGCTACAACACATGACGCTTTCCTTCATGCCACAAGGAATAAACATTGGATCTTCCCTCATGAGTGGAATGCTTATCAAATTGCCACGGTCGTCCTAGCAGCACATCACATGCTTCCATAGGCAACACATCACAGACCACCGCGTCTTCATAATTACCTACCGAAAATTTCAGGCACACCTTATGTGTTACCTTTAGCTTCCCTGAATTATACAACCACTCAACACAATATGGCTGCGGGTGTTTCCATGTAGGTAATGAAAGAGAATCCGCCAAGCTCTTGCTAACCATATAGGTGTAGCTCCCACCATCAATAATCAGCTTGCAAGTGGTGTTCTTGACTATGCATTGAGTCTGAAAAATGTTTCAACACTATCCTTGTCCTTCTATGCGATCTTCTGGCACACGTTGCACCATCAAGTTAGTGCAATTAGGAGCAGCATCCTCATGATACACATCAATGTTGTCATGTTCCTCAGACTCATCATTAGATGGAGCAACAACCTTGTCATCGTCGCTAGCAGAAACATAGCCATCTTGTGTGAGCAGCACCCTTTTTTTATTAGGGCAATCACGCCTCATATGTCCTCGGCCTCCACAAGTAAAACACTCAATGTACGTCGTTGACTCTATACTAGATGCAGCTTTCGACACTCTAGATTTTGGCACCTTAGTAGGGGAAACATGATGGGAACGTGTAGAACGTGTCAGCTTAGCACTAGAACCACGCCATGAATTTGCAGGGGCTGCGGCTTGGCGTTATTTGAGTTGTTGATCCGCACGCTCAGCCTGGTGCACAAGATCCTGAAGGTCATAGTAGGTAACCATCTCTACACGATCCTGCACCTCAAGATTCAGCCCATTAAAGAACCGACACATTGTGGCCTCCGGGTCCTCCCTTGTTTCTGTACGTATCATCAACAACTCCATCTCTTTATAATACTCATCCACGGATTTAGTACCTTGAGTGAGCTGCTGCAATTTATTGTGTATGTCTCTCTTATAATGTTCAGGAACAAAGCGACGTCGCATGAGTTCTGTCATTCCCCTCCACGACGTTGGGCGATTTGGCATATGCAAAATTTGGCTCCACCAAATCAGTACATAACCGGAGAACTCGATAGCAGCAAGTTGAAGCTTCTTCTCCTCGGTATAATGGTGGGTTGCAAAAATATGACTCACGCGCATCTCCCGCTCCAAATAATCCTCAGGACTGCCCGTGCCAGAGAACGGTGGTATGGAAATTTTAACACGTCCAAAACCATCATCCAATGGAACACGTGCGACATGACCAATACGATCTCGATCAGCAGGCAAAACACGACCAAAAGTGGCTGCAGGACAAGCCTCAACGTGGCGTTGTTGTGGTAGGTATGCAGCATCGTCTTCGGGATCAGCATTGACGCCTCCATGTGCTGGTGCCACAGGATGTCGAGCACGAGCGTCAAAATATCCATCTCTTGGTGGTGGCGCATCCCGTAATGGAGCAACATGAGGGGGCTCAGTTCGTACCGGCGGATTATTGAGGGTATCCATCAACGCATCGAGCCTAGAAGTGATGGCCTCCAATTTTATGTTCAACCTCTCCTCCAAAGTAGCCATACAGCCTTTGATGTATACACATGTGTAGTCAAAACCAGCACGAACATTGTCAGGGAGATCATCTGCATAGATCGGAAGAGCAACCTTCTTAGGTTTCAGGGCTGTAGCCACCACAACAGTAGAATTTTCAGCAATCAACGAAATAGCCATCATCAGCAATATGCCTAAGTTCTAAACCGTCTGAGGTTTAGCGACAGATTACTGGAAATCAGTACTGCGGAAGAACTCGGAGTCGGAAACTGCGGCACGGAAGAATTATGGCTGGAAGCTGTGCCCGATGCTGTGGCAGGGCGCACGAGAGGCAGAGCAACTGCGGCCGAGAGCAGCTAGCGATCACACGATCGATCACAGTCGAAACGCCAGGGCGCGGCCAGGAGAAAGAAAACAGACGGGCCGGTCCACGCTGGAGCACAGAGTCGTCTGTGCTCGAGCGATCGATCGATCGCGGGAACTCCACGCGCAACGCAGCGATCAGATTTTTTTTTCTTTTAATTGGCGGCTGCCTTGGCGATTGGACCTGCAAACTGATGAGGACTCGTTGGTTCTTCCGATCTTGTACGACGTACACTCAGGCAGAAACGACACGAAGCAGTTCAATTAATGCAGAAGTACAATTCCTTCAAAAAATCTTACGTAACTAACAAAAATCTGATGCCAACTCCTTTTGTTTTTCTTGCTCTTGTCTAGATCGGATCAGACCAACCAACGATAAACACAAGAACCTTCCCCATATCAACAGATCGGATCGCAGCTGCATGTTGGATCGATGCAATCAATACCAGTAGATCCAACTTAGCAGATAAATCTCAGCAGATAAATCATCGTGAGAAATCCGACGAATCTGATACCAAGATGATACGGATCAACGTGATCTAAAAGGTTTAGGCCCGATCTTTCACGACGATCGATAGAACTCAGCAAGATAGAAAGAGAACCCAATCTGAAATAGATCAAACTGATCTCTTTTCAATTCTCCACGTTAACTGATCAAAATGAACTCCCATGCATAGCACAACATCAGACCTTGAAGATCAGCGAGCAAACACAACGATATGCGCTCCCAAACATTGGGATTTTTCTGGTGTCTCTTTTAGCTCGAAAATAACAAGTCTCAATTACAATGACGACTGCGAGGAACCCTTTATAGGGTGACTCTAATGCTACTTGGGTGAGACAGGTCCCACGCCACAACTAAAGCCCAAATGGCTGAATTAAAAATAGTTTTGGACATGCCCAAATACCATCAAAATAAAACTTAAACACTTTAGACTAAAATAAAATAGGAAATAAAAAGACTCAAACGTCTCAAAACCTAAACCGAAGGAAACTCAACTTTCAATTGAGCTTGGCCACGCCTTGCCTAAAATGTTTCAGAACTGGAGGTGTTCTGAAATTGGGCTTCACCTCATCCATGAGAGGAATTGCAATGCAGAAAAGTCCAATCTTCAGGATAGAAGGAGGCGGCAAAATAATATAAGTAGTAGCTATCCTTCCCTCATCAGTATTCAAATAGCCGTGGTCCCGAGAAGGAGGGCATGATGAAAATACTCTGAACTTGTATCTCTCTCTCGCTCCTCTCTGTGAACTTTATCTCTCTATGAACCCCCTTGTATCTGAACCTTATTCTCATGTGAGCAGACACTAGTAAGAGCAAGTCTAACCCTTAAAACGTCGGCGCCCTTAAAATTCCGGCGGTTACACGGGCTTGTGGCCGGGCCGTCGAGCTAACAACGCCTGTAAACGGCCCGGCCCGTAAACGGAATTCACAAGGGCATGTGAAAGGCCCGTTGTAGCCCCTATTTCTACCGGCCGGGCGGGCGGAGACGGGTCAGAACCCGTATCCCTCCGCCGCAAACCCTAGCCGCCGCCGCATTTTCGCGTATACTCCGGCGAGCAATTCCTCCCATTTCCGCGCGCGAGAGAGATGGTGAGCAGGAGCGGGAGTTGCGGACTCAGTGGCGACCGTGCTGGGGAAGGCGGCGACTTAGAGCTCGCAGCCGACTAGGAGCTCGCATTTTGGACATACCAGGACGCGGCAGTGTCCTCCGCGAGCTCTCCCAACATTATTTTTTTTAGATGTAATTTTGCAATATGTATGTACTAGATGATGAACGCGCGCACGATCTTCTCTCTTTAATTTAAATTTCAGTTCAAATGGTAATTTAAGGGTTAGATTTATAGGCACTGTTCTTCGCGACGAGTTTAAAACTCTAAATCGCGAGTATAGGCATCTGTACTCGTGATTTAAGGGTTGCCGATTTGAGGGTACTGTTAGACATGCTCTAATAGAGAGAGATATTTCCTGAGCCTTACACCGCATGTTGTCCCTTGCCAACGCACACGATCCTGTGCTCGTCCCCGACTAGATCCTTCACCGGAGCCATCAGTTCGTCGACGTCCGCTGCCGCTCGCCGCCTGCACCGGTGCGTGCTCGCGTGCTTTTTCATCCTCTGTCTCGAGCCATTGCAGTACATTCCCGAAGCCCTTCTTCCTGGTTCATCAAGCGAACTGTGACCCGGTAGTACGAGGTCCAGATTTGCAGCCTGAGCTCGTCAGATCGATCACTCACAAGCCCGTGAATCGAGCTCACTTTTTGTTGTATGTTTGCACTGTCGGGCAGATTCAGATTCTTCAGAATTCGGAGTAACAACCTGTGCCGGCCTAATTTTTCCTCTCTGTATTCTTCAATATCGCGTCCGTTCCAGTTAGTCCCCGACGCATCCCTTCACGTACTCCTCTTCTCGGTATAACCAGCTTCCTCTCGCACCAAACGGCGCTCGGGCGAGCTCGAAATCTTCCTCTGTCAACACCTGATGTCAGGTTCAGTTTAGTTTGGTCAGTCTAAAATTTTTGTCACCGTCGCCCTATTACAGCACCTCCATGCTTTGAGCTAGTTTTGAGTTTGATCAAGCTAATTGACTGTTGCTAGCTCGGTACGTTCCGTATTTCAATCTATCCAAGACACGCACGTAATGCGTACCACATACACGCGCACGCTCCTGAATTACAAAACATATAACCACTTCTTTTAAAATATGCCCCAGATTCAAAAAGTTTCAAAATGAATTGTTAATGAATTTGTTTAAATATTCAGAATATGAATTTCTTCTACTATTTGGATAATTCTAAATACGCAAACAATTAATAATTTGTCCTTTCATGTATTAAACTTCAATTAATCATATATTTTAATCTGTAAGTCCAAATTAGACAAATAATATATCCATATCAATCAGAAAAATGCGAGTATTCCAAATATGCCATCCATTTGTTCTTTTGTATCATACACACCATATCTGGTCTAAATTGTTATGCAAGAAAACATAAAGTAAATGTGTCCATTTAAATTCTTGTATTACTATTAATGTTTGTTGGCCATTTAAACATGATCCACATCCATATGACATGTTCCATCATGATATCTTGTCATGTCATGCATCATATCATAATCATGCCGGATCTTTTACGTAGTATTAAATATTGGATCCGGTGTTTGCTTCTATTTATTTGCTTCTTCACGGATAGAAAGATGAGATGATGTGAGATGCGACAAGTTCTTTGGATAAGTATCCTCGGCAATGGTTTCCAGGCGAGCATTCTCCCTCTTGCTACCTATTTTTGCTTTATGGCTTTATTTCTCTCTATTGCTATTTGTGTTGCGATGCTTTAATTTTCGTACCATTTATACTCCTTGCAGCTCATATTGTCTTGGTCACTTCCCATTGCCCGTTGTTTTCATAGATGTGGCGCCCCGCAAAAACCACTAGTAGAAAATCGCGTTGTTTTTGTGCATTGCATCGTCATGACCGCATGCTCATGTCATCATGCCACATTGCATTTGAGCATCGTCATCATCTTGCATGGTTTTGTCTAAAACTATTTTCGAAACGCCTAGTTTTGTTTTCCAACATTCCCGTCTTTATTTCAAATCCAAACCCGGGTCTCCGGAATATTTTGTTTTGTCTACCAACAGTTTACAAAGCCTCGTTTTAATAAATAAAATATTTAAATTATTTTTAGGAGGCAGCCAGCCAGGCCCGAAAGCCCAGCCGGCCACCTCCAGATAAAAATCCTATCTAACCCAGAACACCCAAACCCTTTTCTACCACATACCCTACCCCTTTTTTTCCTACCTAGCCCCTCCACCTCACCCCGCCCAATCGCTGCGCGACACCTCACCAACCCCTCCCTTTTTCCCTCCACCTCACCCAGCCGACCAAACCCCACCTGCCCTCACCCCACAGCCAGCCGCGCGGGCCCCACCCTCCTGGAGTGGACAGACCCCCCACTCCCTCTTTTTCCGCGCCACACGCGCCTCCACCAGCCGCCCTTCCTTTTTCCCGCTCGCCCCACCTCCTGGAGTGGACAGGGCCCCGCCAGCCTCCCCTCCCGCCCCACAGAGCCGCCTCAAAGACGCACTCCTCCACCTACCCCACCCCACACGCGGACAACCACCCCGGCCCCCGCGCCTGGCCCCACCACGACGAGCCCGCCTCCTCGCCTCGGGCCTATCGCCCGACGCGGTCTTCCCCACGACCGCCTCGCCCTACCTCGCCGCCTGCGACCTTCCCCTCGCCCGCAAGCTCCGTCGGCCTCCTCGCCGCCCCTCTTGCCGGCCGCCGCAAGATCCCCGTTCGCCGCCGGCAGCGCCACGCCGTCGCCTCCCTGTCTCATCCTCGCTCAGAGCCGCCCGACCGCCTCGCCTCCTTCTTCCACCGAGCCTGCTCCGCCGCTAGGCCCTCTCCTATCCTCCGGGCATCTGAGCCCCTCGCCAGAGCCCAAGCGCCACCGCGCCGTCCCCAAGTCCCGAGCGCCTCTCCCCGAGATCGACCCCACCTCGTCCGCATCCTCATCTCCGTCCGCGCCCTCGACATCGCCCCGCCGCCGCGACCCCCCTCCTCCGTTTTGGCCCCCGGCCGCCCCTGCAGCCGCGCTGGCCTCGGGCACTCTTCACCGCCTCGCCGTCGCGCCCCCTACCGCCTCCTCCTCGTCCGCATCGGCCCCGGTGTGGCCGCCCTCGTCCCCGTCGTACGGCGTCCCCGCCGCCAGCGAGCGCCGGTTCGCGCCGCCTCCTCCCTCGACGAGCCTCCCGTCACCGGCCTCCGCCCTGTGGCCTCCCCGCTTCACCGTCGAATGCCATGACCTCCACCGCGTGGTGCCCAGGCCCACGCCCCGTCCTTCACAGGCCACAAGATCGTGCCAGATGACCACGCTACTGCGCTCGCTCGCCTCAACCCCCGCGAACCCGGCCCCTTCCATGCGGTGATGCTGTTTTCCCAGTCGTTGATGTAGCACTGGTTTTCGGTGCTCTCGGTGTTCATCCAAGTTGTTCTCTGGCTTGTGTATGTGTTCCTGTGTTTTGGAGACGTTAGGACTGAACCAAGTACGAGATGACCCCGTGACCAAATCGAAGACACCGACGCCCATCATGTGCAGCCGGCGTGGTAATGTTGACACGATGCGAGAACTGCAACCCGATAACAAGATGGACACCGACAACAAACAATTTTAACTCGACGACCGATGCCGAACCAAGTTCTCCTCGAACCCTCGAAGATGGAGCCTGGAACCGCTCCGAGACCACCAACACCCTGGAGACCCGATCCCGGAGTCCGAAGCTGAGACCGATCCCTCGAGATTCCAAGATCTTCGACCCCTAATGTGTGACCTCTTCTCTGAGACCCTATTTTAATAATATGACATATACCTGTCGCATAATTAAATCACCTTTCTTGCATGCATGTCATCTGGTGGGTTGGGTTAAATAGTCGACTCACCTAAATTAAATATGGAGTGTTTATGCGGGGTATCTTTGTCTTATTCCGGACTCCATTTAAATTGCGTAGCGAACCGATGCCATGTTTCGCCCTGTTAAAACAACATTTAAATTGCGGGGTTTCTAAATAACTTGAACCGTGTAATTAATTGTCGGGACCCCGGTTCCGCTTAATATTGCCTAATTGCACCGCATCTGTGCCATGCCATGCATCATATCATAATCATGCCGGATCTTCTGCCGTCGTATTAAATATTGCATCTGGTGTTTCTTCTAGTGTTTGCTTCTTCGCGGATTAGGCCGATGAGTGGATGCGAGTATCGACAAGTTCTCCAGATATGAACTTTCAGCAGTGTTTCCCAGGCGAGCATCTCTCCCTCTTCTACCTATTTTGCATTTTATAGTCTTTATTTCCTCCTGTTGATCTATTGCTATCCGTGTCGCGATGCTTTAGTGTTCCGTACCAGATATATTCCGTGCAGCCTTTATATTGCCTTGGACACATCCTATTGCCTGTTGTTTGATAGATAGTCGGACTTGCGAGTCGTAGCTGCTTGCTCAGGTGCTGCTTTGCGTCATTCTTGTTCCACCGTTATTGGAAGGTTGACACATGCTTAATGGTGGAGATGCTTAACGGTGGAGTTGATCATGGCTTACATTATAACTTGTTAATTAAAATGCTGGAAATAGATATAATGCAGAGGCATCGGTGGGTAATAGTCAATATTTGGTTTTTAACCGCCCACTTGTGTCCACCTAGGACCCGAGTTCTTGTCACCTGTTCCGAGATCGAGCGCGCTAACCACAGGTGGGGTGTGTGGGCACCCCCATCGGCTTACTACCTGATTTCAAAGTATTGTACCAGGGGCCACAAGTAGTTTGGGGCTTTATTACTATCCTGTACTTATGCCATGCTTTACTGCTTTATTTAAGATTGTGCGTGGAGCACTTGTACTGTTTAGGATGTGGAATGTTTTCGCGGTATCGACAAGCCCAGTCACACTTTCGGGTTCCTAGTCGTTTACATCCATTGGCACAAACCCTGGGTCCGTTCCGGAGCCGGCCGACTTCGTTACGGGTAGCTTAGTAGGGTGGCCCCCATGTACTTGCTTTGGGTCTGGGAAACATCATGACTTAGGCCCCGCCGACATAACGATGGGTGTATGTTAATTGATCTGGCAAAAAGGGTCGAAGTGCGTGTGGATACTTTGGTGCACCCCTGCAGGGTTAAATCTTTTCGAAAAGCCGTGTCCGCAGTTATGGACGACTTGGAGCACAGTTTCTCAATCATAGACAACTATAACTAAAGTTTACTGTTATAATTTGACCTGTGTCCGAGATGAATAGCAAGTGGGATAACTGCCATGGAAAGATTAAATAAAACTGCCAACCGTGTGAGTTTCCTCGGCTGGACTTCCTCGTTTGGTCTCGAGGGGGAATACCAGGATGGGTATTTTTGGTGTTAGTTTCAGGTTGGATCCGGATAGGTCTTCCTCATCCCTCTCCGATAGTCGCCAGTGATACCGAGTCTCTATAGGTTGTTTAGTGCCGCTGCGCTGCCGCTTCAGCCCACCATACCTATGTAGGCGAGAGCCGCCGAATTCTAGCCTCGCCATGTACTGGCCTCAGTACCGACGCTCCTCTTTTTCCTTTGCCCTTTGTCGGCACCCCTTTTGTTTTAGCAGGTTTGAGCTCGACGTCGTTAGCAGGGTTACCCTTCCGGCTTGGCCTGGGCAGGGTTATGGACACCATTGGTTATTCTTCAGGGCTCTTAGCCCAATTTGCATCTTGTATGTACTCAGACGTTGTATCGATTTCAAGGTGATTTGGATCTTTGTATTGTATACCTGTATTCTTGACTCGTTGAGTCGCTATTGTATATATATATATATATCTGTTCTGTGGGTCCCATCGAGGACTGTTGTGTAATGGTATTACTTCGTTTTCCACCCGCACGAAAGTGCTGGTATGCCCTTGAATCGTTTCTATGCGGGTTTGGCGGAAAGGGCTAAAACTTGCATAGGGCCGATTTGAGGGTGTTACAGAGTGGTATCAGAGCTCAGCAGTTGCGATACCCCACAAGTCCAGCCTGTAGGATAACCTAGCTAACGGCCGAAGTAGAGAGTCAAAACTATTTTGCAAAAATCGGTTGGATAGATCTGAATAGGTCTGTTTTTACTCCTTATCCCTCTGCTGTTCTCCTCTTACCTCTGCGTGTTTTGGATCTGTTTTGTTATCTTTTCTTCGAGCCCAGGAATTCTCGTGGTTGGGTTTCCGTCGTACCTTCAGGGTTTCGCTTCCTCCTTTGGTAACGGTGCTTCTACATCCGGTCTTCGTGCTATCTGAAGAATCCTTCATCTGTTGGACTTCTCTCTGTTCCTTGTTGTGCCTTCCGGTGTTTTCTAACGCGACGACATCAGCTACGCCAGATCCGATGCAGAGCCTGCATCACCCCTGTGTTCCGAACCTCGAATTGTCGAGATCTTCAGTCTGATTCCGAGAATGGTTGCATGCTTTTCTACTGATTGTGCAGAGTAATAGTTTGGGTGCGTGATGGATTGGCCCCCATGCCAACTACTCACTCTATTTGCTTGTGTACATTGAAGTGGATGAGAATGCATCGGTTCTCTCTTTCTATCGAAGTTAGAGGTGGCTTTATTTGTTGATACCTCGACCTTCGCCTTTGTTTCCCGGAGTGTTCTCTCGACGATCACGGACAACGACCTCTTGTTAGTGGTGTCACGAGGATCTACCGAAGCGAGAAGATTCAGATCGCCGACCTTCTTCCCGGTACCACGAGGCGGATCTCGAGGGCGAGATCCTTTGATAGTGGCGTCGAATTGTGGCGCCCCGCAAAAACCACTACTAGAAAATCTCGTTGTTTTTGTGCATTGCATCGTCATGACCGCATGCTCATGTCATCATGCCACATTGCATTTGAGCATCGTCATCATCTTGCATGGTTTTGTCTAAAACTATTTTCGAAACGCCTAGTTTTGTTTTCCAACATTCTCGTCTTTATTTCAAATCCAAACCCGGGTCTCCGGAATATTTTGTTTTGTCTACCAACGGTGTGGAAAAGCCTCGTTTTAATAAATAAATTATTTAAATTATTTTTAGGAGGCAGCCAGCTAGGCCCGAAAGCCCAGCCGGCCACCTCCAGATAAAAATTCTATCTAACCCAGAACACCAAAACCCTTTTCTACCACATACCCTACCCCTTTTTTTCCTACCCAGCCCCTCCACCTCACCCGCCAATGCTGACACACCTCACCAACCCCTCCCTTTTTCCCTCCACCTCACCCAGCCGACCAACCCCCACCTGCCCTCACCCCACAGCCAGCCGCGCGGGCTCCACCCTCCTGGAGTGGACAGACCCTCCACTCCCTCTTTTTCCGCACCGCACGCGCCTCCAACAGCCGCCCTTCCCTTTTCCCGCTCGCCCCACCTACCCTGCCCCCGCCCCGCGCTTAGCTCAGCCCCACTGCCGTCAAAGACACACTCCTCCACCTACCCCACCCCACACGCGGACAACCACCCCGGCCCCCGCGCCTGGCCCCACCACGACGAGCCCGCCTCCTCGCCTCGGGCCTATCGCCCAACGCGGTCTTCCCCATGACCGCCTCGCCCTACCTTGCCGCCTGTGACCTTCCCCTCGCCCGCAAGCTCCGTCGGCCTCCTCGCCGCCCCTCTCGCCGGCCGCCGCCAGATCCCCGTTCGCCGCCGCCAGCGCCACGTCGTCGCCTCCCCGTCTCATCCTCGCTTAGAGCCGCCCGACCGCCTCGCCTCCTTCTTCCACCGAGCCTGCTCCACCGCCAGGCCCTCTCCTCTCCTCCGGGCGTCAGGGCCCCTCGCCGGAGCCCAAGCGCCGCTGCGCCGTCCCCAAGTCCCGGGCGGCTCTCCCCGGGATCGACTCCACCTCGTCCGCATCCTCATCTCCGGCCGAGCCCTCGACATCGCCCCGCCGCCGCGACCCCCCTCCTCCGTTTCGGCCCCCGGCCGCCCCTGCAGCCGCGCTGGCCTCGGGCCCTCTTCACCGCCTCGCCGTCGCGCCCCTACCGCCTCCTTCTCGTCCGCATCGGCCCTGCTATGGCCGCCCTCGTCCCCGTCCTGCGGTGTCCCTGCCGCCAGCGAGCGCCGGTCCGCGCCGCCTCCTCCCTCGACGAGCCTCCCGCCGCCGGCCTCTGCCCCGTGGCCTCCCCGCTTCACCGTCGAACGCCATGACCTCCACCGCGTGGTGCCCAGGCCCGCGCCCGCTTCTTCCGCGGCCGCCCGGTCAATGACGCTTTGTGCTGCCTCTGCCTCAACCCATGAACCGGCCCCTTCCATGCGGTGATGCTCTTTTCCCAGTCGTTGACGTAGCACTGGTTTTCGGTGCTCTCGGTGTTCATCCAAGTTGTTCTCTGGCTTGTGTATGTGTTCCTGTGTTTTGGAGACGTTAGGACCGAACCAAGTACGAGATGACCCCGTGACCAAATCGAAGACACCGACGCCCATCATGTGCAGCCGGCGTGGTAATGTTGACACGATGCGAGAACTGCAACCCGATAACAAGATGGACACCGACAACAAACAATTTTAACTCGATGACCGATGCCGAACCAAGTTCTCCTCGAACCCTCGAAGATGGAGCCTAGAACCGCTCCGAGACCACCAAGACCCTGGAGACCTGATCCCGGAGTCCGAAGCTGAGACCGATCCCTCGAGATTCCAAGATCTTCGACCCCTAATGTGTGACCCCTTCTCTGAGACCCTATTTTAATAATATGACATATACCTGTCGCATAATTAAATCACCTTTCTTGCATGCATGTCATCTGGTGGGTTGGGTTAAATAGTCGACTCACCTAAATTAAATATGGAGTGTTTATGCGGGGTATCTTTGTCTTATTCCGGACTCTATTTAAATTGCGTAGCGAACCGATGCCATGTTTCGCCCTGTTAAAACAACATTTAAATTGCGGGGTTTCTAAATAACTTGAACCGTGTAATTAATTGTCGGGACCCCGGTTCCGCTTAATATTGCCTAATTGCACCACATCTGTGCCATGCCATGCATCATATCATAATCATGCCGGATCTTCTGCCGTCGTATTAAATATTGCATCCGGTGTTTCTTCTAGTGTTTGCTTCTTCGCGGATTAGGCCGATGAGTGGATGTGAGTATCGACAAGTTCTCCGGATATGAACTTTCGGCAGTGTTTCCCAGGCGAGCATCTCTCCCCCTTCTACCTATTTTGCATTTTATAGTCTTTATTTCCTCCTGTTGATCTATTGCTATCTGTGTCGCGATGCTTTAGTGTTCCGTACCAGATATATTCCGTGCAGCCTTTATATTGCCTTGGACACATCCTATTGCCTGTTGTTTGATAGATAGTCGGAGTTGCGAGTCGTAGTTGCTTGCTCAGGTGCTGCTTTGCGTCGTTCTTGTTCCACCGTTATTGGAAGGTTGACACATGCTTAATGGTGGAGATGCTTAACGGTGGAGTTGATCATGGCTTACATTATAACTTGTTAATTAAAATGCTGGAAATAGATATAATGCAGAGGCACCGGTGGGTAATAGTCAATATTTGGTTTTTAACCGCCCACTTGTGTCCACCTAGGACCCGAGTTCTTGTCACCTGTTCCGAGATCGAGCGCGCTAACCACAGGTGGGGTGTGTGGGCACCCCCATCGGCTTACTACCTGATTTCAAAGTATTGTACCAGGGGCCAAAAGTAGTTTGGGGCTTTATTACTATCCTGTACTTATGCCATGCTTTAATGCTTTATTTAAGATTGTGTGTGGAGCACTTGTACTATTTAGGATGTGGAATGTTTTCGCGGTATTGACAAGCCCAGTCACACTTTCGGGTTCCCAGTCGTTTACATCCATTGGCACAAACCCTGGGTCCATTCCAGAGCCGGCCGACTTTGTTGCGGGTAGCTTAGTGGGGTGGCCCCCATGTACTTGCTTTGGGTCTGGGAAACGTCATGACTTAGGCCCCGCCGACATACCGATGGGTGTATGTTAATTGATCTGGCAAAAAGGGTGGAAGTGCGTGTGGATACTTTGGTGCACCCCTGCAGGGTTAAATCTTTTCGAAAAGCCGTGTCCGCGGTTATGGACGACTTGGAGCACAGTTTCTCGATCATGGACAACTATAACTAAAGTTTACTGTTATAATTTTACCTGTGTCCGAGATGAATAACAAGTGGGATAACTGCCATGGAAAGATTAAATAAAACTGCCAACCGTGTGAGTTTCCTCGGCTGGACTTCCTCGTTTGGTCTTGAGGGGGAATACCAGGATGGGTATGTTTGGTGTTAGTTTCAGGTTGGATCCGGATAGGTCCTCCTCATCCCTCTCCGATAGTCGCCAGTGATACCGAGTCTCTATAGGTTGTTTAGTGTCGCTGCGCTACCGCTTCAGCCCACCATACCTATGTAGGCGAGAGCCGCCGAATTCTAGCCTCGCCATGTACTGGCCTCAGTATTGACGCTCCTCTTTTTTCTTTGCCCTTTGTCGGCACCCCTTTTGTTTTAGCAGGTTTGAGCTCGACGTCGTTAGCAGGGTTACCCTTCTGGCTTGGCCTGGGCAGGGTTATGGACTCCATTGGTTATTCTTCAGGGCTCTTAGCCCAATTTGCATCTTGTCCGTACTCGGACGTTGTATCGATTTCAAGGTGATTTGGATCTTTGTATTGTATACCTGTATTCTTGACTCGTTGAGTCGCTGTTGTATATATATATCTGTTCTGTGGGTCCCATCGAGGACTGTTATGTAATGGTATTACTTCGTTTTCCACCCGCACGAAAGTGCCTGGTGGACGTCCTTGAATCGTTTCTATGCGGGTTTGGCGGAAAGGGCTAAAACTTGCATAGGGCCGATTTGAGGGTGTTACAATAGATAGCTGGCCTTGCGAGTCATAGTTGCTTTCTCAGGTGTTGGGTCGAGTTATCGAGTTCCACGGTTGTGGGGAGGTTGTCACATGCTTAGTGGTGGAGATATTCATGGTCATACTTACAACTTGATAATTAAAACGATGGAAGTAGATATAATTAATAAAGAGGCACCGATGGGTAACAGTTGCGATCTAGATCTTATCCCGCCCACTTGTGTCCACCTTGGACCCGAGTTCTTGACACCTGTTCCGAGACTGAGCGCGCTAACCACATGTGGGGTGTGTGGGCACCCCTATCGACTTATTACCTGATTTCAAAGTACTGTACTGGGGGCCACAAACTAGTTTGGGGATTTCATTTTGCCATCTTATGCCATGCTATGCCATGTTATTAGCTGTTGCTCGATGAGCATTTGCTACTGCACTGTTTAGGATGTGGTCGTTATGTTGAATATTATACCTATGGCCTTTGATATCTTGGTCGATCTCGCAACCTCTGTGTTCGTCTTTGGATCTTGGCCGACTTTGTTACAAGTAGCTTAGTGGGGTGGCCCCCATGTGCTCCAGGGTTGGTTCTATTTGGTGTTAGTATCAGGTTGGTCTCTCTTACCCCTCTCTGATAGCCAACATTTGTATCGTGTCTCTATAGGTTGTTTTAGTGCATGTTTTGCTGTCGCTAAGCCCACCGTGCATATGTAGGCGAGAGCCGCCGAATTCTAAGACTCGTCGTGTACTGCCCTCACTACTGACCGCTCCCTCTTTCTTTTTCCCTTTGTCAGCACCCCTTTTGCTTTGCCAGGTATGAGTTCGATGATGTTAGCATGGTTACCCTTTCAGCTTGGCCTAGGCAGGGTTATGGACGCCATTGGTTATTCTTCAGGACTCTTAGTCTAATTTGCATCTTATCCGTACTCGGATGTTGTATCGTATTCAATGTGATTTGGATCTTTGTAATGTATATATGTATTCTTGACTCATTGAGTCGTTGTTGTATATATATGTTCTTATGGGTTCCATCGTGGACTATTGTGTAATGGTATTACTTTGTTTTCCACCCGCACGCAAGTGCTTGGTGGCATCTGAAAGGGCAAAATGCCCTTATCCAGTATTTTGGTTAATCATGACATCGGAGCTAGAGAGCGTACTAATGTTTTTACTAGTATCCCTACACGTGGTAGTTCGCATTTGATGATGAGAGGTGGTGTGTGACCCCCCATTCGTTTCTGAAGTGAAGAGCCGGTGTTTTCATTGCTTTTCTCTCTTATTTCTTTTTGAGCCTAGTAGGAAGTACCGCACTATTAAGAGGGGTGATCTCGATGCCCTCTTTGGGGATGTCCTACACCACATACACATCATAATATCTTCAGCCACACACCCACTCGAGGAGAGACATAAAGTCGTTGTGGAAAACGAGCTAAAGGAGGTGTCTATGAAATCGGCAAGGATTCCATCACCGGTGTGGCCGTCGGAAATTCTTGGTGAGCACCAAAACTACTTATTGTATGGGGTTTCGGTTGCTCGCCGGAATTCTTGGTCATCGCCGGAACTTCCGGCGTGGCGTTCGGTTCGCTAGAGCTGCCGCCGGGCGCCGCCGGACTTATTGCTGGTTCTATCGTAGGATCCTCCAAACGGCTCCTTTTCCACCCTGGACTATATACATACCCCTTTCTTCTCCACTGAGAGTTAGGAATTCTATGACATACTCATTTCTTGAATCTCTCTCTCTCCCCATTATTGAAACACAATTCCTTAAGGATCTCCCATTCTACCCAACCAATTCCAAATCCCTTTGGTAGAAAGCAAGAGGAGGTCCTGATCTATGTTTCCAGCAAGCCAAAGTTCATTCCCCTTGAGTTCATCGAGTTAGCATGTTACTCTTGGGTTTGTGGGAAACCCTAGGCAGCTAGGGTCACCCGGAGGCTTTCGGCTTGTGATTTTCTCCGTGGAAAGTTTGTGAGGGTTTGGAGTCTACCTTAAATTCTACCACGAGTAAGTGAGCTATTCCTTCATGGGATAGGCTCGGAGAACAAGGTGAGCCTTCATGGCATTGGGGAATCCTTCGTGGAACCTCACACCTATCCAACGTGACGTAGCCCCCTTCCCAAAGGTGGTGAACACGGAAATACATCATCGTCTTCATGTGCTTTGGTTATTCCTCAACCGATCTCTTACTTGTGTTGTTTACATTGTGATAGCCTTCGTGCTTGAAGTATCTTGTATCATCATCTAGGTTGTTTCACCTAGTTTGCATTTAGACACACTTATATTCCACAAAGCCTAAAACTTGCAAAAGATTACAATTTTTTTGTAGAAACCTATTCACCCCCTCTAGGTAAACCATATTACACTTTCAATTGGTATCAGAGCCAAGGGCTCTTCTAAGGGATTTACCGCCCAAGAGAAAATATGGTTTTATCCTATGATGAGGAGGACAAGACTTATTCGGTCAAGGAGATTTGTGAACTCTTTGCCAAAATATCCTTGAAAAGGCTAAGGCGGATTCCGATCTCCTTGCTCGAATAAGTTTCCTTGAAGGACGTTTTACGGTGATGAACAAGGGGGTCATGCTTGCCGGACCTTCGGTAGTACCTCATGGGAGGCTGATGGACATCAGTAAGGAGGCCATGAACGAGTCCTCTAGTGAGAGTGACCTGACAAAAGCCTCCATGCCTCCTAATCCATTTCCATATATATATCCTAAGCAAAAGAACATCATGCCCCATATTAATGGTTTGGGTCCTACACCTCATTATGATGGAACTCACTTCTCTCATTGGAAAGCTTCTATGGAATCTCATCTTCGTAGCTGCAGTGTGGAGCTCTGGGAGATTGTGGGAAAGGGATTCTATCTAGAAGATCCCAACAATCTCACTCCAGGAGAGTACTATAACCGTCAACTAAATGCTACGTCTTGTGACAAGATAAGGAGTGCCATTCACCGCACTCTCCGTGATCAAGTTAGTGACATTCCCACCTCAAAGGATCTTTGGGATAGGATTGTCATTCTCCAAGAGGGAACATCTCTTATCCAAAAATCCAAGTATGAAGCTGCTAAGTCAGAGATGAACATGTTCACGAACCACGATGGTGAGTCCATCGCGGAAGCATACAAAAGACTTGTTGTCCTCTGTGTGAAGATTAGTGGTCTTGGTTGTGACAAGTATGATGATGGGTTCAACTTGCATGATGAGCTCATCAACTCCAATATTTTCTCCATGATTGCAGCCACCAACAAGAAGCTTTCCTTGAACTTGCAACTCCTAGATTCAGCTAGCCACTTCTCTCCTGATGATCTAGTATCATATCTTGTTGCCACGGATAACTTGGCGGACGAAGGACAAAAGATCAAGGAGATCAACCGTGCTATTGGGTCTTCTAACTCCCTAGCATTGAAGGCCAAGTATGTGCAAGAAGATGTTGCAAGTGAAGAAGATAATGATAGTGATGGAGTTGATGATAGCTGATGGTTCAGTGTACGGCGCCAGAAAAGTGCTGGTGCGGTGTTGATGTAGAGCTCGTTGGGAACCCCAAGAGGAAGGTATGATGAGCACAGCAGCAAGTTTCCCTCAGTTATGAAACCAAGGTTTAATTGAACCAGTAGGACCAAGGAAACACCCCAAAGGTGTTACTAGCTGAGCTTTGGCAGGGCGCACTACCGGTGCTAGTAGCAACGTGGAGACCTGCACAACACAACCACAGAACTTTGTCCCCAACTTGCGATCAGGTTGTCAATCTCACCGTGTTTTGCGGAAAACAAAGGATTAAACGTATCGAATGGAAAAAAGTAATAGTTTGCAGAAAGTAAACACAAAGCAGTAACAGATTGTAGATTGAATGTAAAAGACAAGGACCAGGATCCATAGTTCACTAGAGGTGGCTCTCCTTAAGATAGATAACATGCTGGGTGAACAAATTACAGCGGGGCAATTGACAAACATCGAGAAAGCAATACATGCATATACTAATCATCTTGACTCCTTTGAGACTTGATTGGGCATTACAACATTATACATAGACCGCCATCCAACTGCATCTATGACTAATAATCCACCTTCAGGTTATCATTCGAACCCCCTCCAGTATTAAGTTGCAAGCAACAGATTATTGCTTTACCAACTGCGTGTAAAGTAAACAATACGATTGTTCTATGAACAAAGGATTGTTGTTTTTTCCCTAGTAGCAACAACACATCTAGTACCTTAGAGATTTCTATCACTTCCCCAGATTACCAGAGGCATGAACCCACTATCGAGCATAAATACTAACTCTTGGAGTTGCTAGCATCTACTTGGCCAAGATAACTACTAACAACGGAAAGCATGCAAGATCACAAATAACAAAGACATGATAGAATCAATAATCAATCTGAAATAGCATCTCAATATCCATCGGATCCCCGCAAACACAACATGCAGAATTACAAATAGATGATCTTGATCATGAACGGAGCTCACAAGATCTAAACATGAAAGCACAAAGGAGGAGAACCCGCCATCTAGCTACTACATGGATCCGTAGTCCAAGGATGAACTACTCACGCATCACACCGGAGGCTTGCATGGTGATGAAGAAGGCCTCCAGGGTGAATTCCCCTCTCCGGCAGGGTGCCGGGAAGAGATTCAGATCCCTCCCGATCTAGGGATGGAGATGACGGCGGCTACAGACTCTTTCGTGGATTTTTGATCGGGTCCTTAGGGTTTTCGTATTGAGGGCATCTTATAGGCGGAAGGGGAGGCCGAGGGGGTGCCTGGGCTGGCCACACCACCCCTTGGCCCTGGCCAAGCCTGGCCTTGACTGTGGTGGTGTGGCCTCCCGCCCTCTCCGTCTCGTGACTGGGCATCTGATGACTTCCGGAAAAATAGGCACTTTGGCTTTTGTCCTATCCAATTTCGAGAATATTCATTTTCTGACTTTCCTGGAACCAAAAACAGTAGAAAACAGGCAGCTGGCACTATGGCTCTTGTTAATAGGTTGGTCCAAGAAATCATACGAAAAGTACTCCAAAGTGTGGACAAAACACAAGAAAGTGGATAAAACCAAGCATGGAACATCAAAAATTATAGATACATTTGCAATGTATCAATATGCTCTCTCAACTTGCACTCTTCACTAAGAACTTGAAGTTCCAAATAAGAAGAGGCTCAACCGGACCAAGTGGGAAGAAGAGGACTTGCTACAATTGTGATGAGTGATACGTCCATTTTGCATCACTATTCTATGTCTTAATTCACTATTATTCATTGATATATTTCATATTGAGAGGTGATACTTATGTTATTTCATCTATTTTTGCATGGTTGATGACTTTTGGAGCATGGACCGTTGCAGTCAGGATTCTGATGGAAAAGGTGCTGTTTGGAGGCAAAATTCGCGAAGATCAGAAAATCTGGGAAAATATACGGAAATCCTATTTTTCTAGAAGACTAACGATGCCAGAAGATGGAGTGGAGGTGGGCCACAGGGGGCCCACACCACCCCATGGCGCGGGCAGGCCTAGGCCGCGCTTGGAGGTGGTGTGGCCACCCTGGCCCACTCCAGCCTCTCCCCTCTGGCGTATATCATCCTCCTGAAACCCTAAGACTCGGGGAGCGACCATAGAAAGATTCCGCCACCTCTGCGGGGTGGAAAACACCGAGAGAGAAAGATCTCTCCGGCAGACAGATTTCTACCGGGGGAATTCCTTCCCGGAGAGGGGAGATCATCTCCATCAACACCACCATCAAGCTGGACTTCATCGGGATCATCATCATCACCACCACCATCATCACCATCAGCACCCTCATCACCATCTCCATATTGCTATAACAATTGCGTTGAATCTTGCATAGTTCATAGGGGAAACTTTCCCGGTGTTGATTACTCTTTGTAGTTGATGCTATTGAGTGAACCATTGAATTATTGTTTATGTTCAGATTGTTATACATCATTATTTCATCTCTGATCATGATTCATATGATGTCTTGTGAGTAGTTCGTTTTGTTCTTGAGGACATGGGAGACGTCTTGTTGTTAGTAGTGGAGTTGCATTGAGAAAGATTCAATAGATTGTTATTTAAGTTGTGGTGTACTTCTTCTAGTGGTGTCATGTGAATGTCGAGTACATGACACTTCACCTATATGGGCCTAGGAGAATGCATTGTGTATTTGGCTACTAATCGTAGGGGTTGCCGGGGTGACAGAAACCTGAACCCCCGTTAGGAAACCATTGCACAAGGGACGTAAGGGTCTTAGAGTTTAAAATTGTGGTTAGGATTCTACCTTAATTACTTTCTTGTACTTACGGATGTTTGCAAGGGGTATAATCACAAGTATGTATTAGTCTTGGATGGGGCGGTACATTTGCACAGGTTCACCCACACAACACTTAGCAAGCTAAAGAAGATTAACCAACTATATGAAGCGAAAGCACTTGACAGTCTTCCCATGTGTCCTCGAGAAAGTTTGGTCATCTTAAGTAATACAACCGGCTTGTCCTTTGCTGCATAAAGGATTGGACCACTTGCTGCATTTATTCCTACTATCTTTTATTTACTCGTACTTTGTTTACTTGCTTTATCAAAAAACCCTAAAAATCCGTTTGCTAAGTATCTACAGAGAATTCCTGATCCATACCACTAGCCAGCACCTTCTGCTCCTTGTTGGGTTCGACACTCTTACTTATCGAAAATACTGCGATACACCCCCTATACTTGTGGGTCATCAATGAGTCGAATCACTTTGCCGACAAGTGCCCATATGAGAAGAGACTTGATAAGCCCAAATATGAAGAAGGCACCAAGCCAAGATTGAAGCCAAACCCCATCAACGAGAGATACAAGAGGAACAAGAAGCGTGATGGCAAAGGCTTCCTAGGCCAAGAATACTTATCCGGTGTGGAGAGTGAAGATGAGGAGAAGGTTGTGGGAGTGGTCGGCTTGGCTTTTGCCGAACCCGGGTCACTCTTCACATATGACTACACCAAGGACTATGCTGATGACTCCATTACTCCCAAGGTCGCCGGTACTTGCCTTATGGCAAGAAGCTCCAAGGACACATGCGATGAGGAGTGTGAGGATGAGGAGGTGTTGGGTGAGCCTAGTTTGGTTTACACCAGACCCAGGTCACTACTCTCCTACGACTCTACCTGAAGGGAATATGTCCTGAGAGGCAATAATAAAGTTGTTATTATCGTATTCCAAGTATATGATAGATGTTTATTTTGCATGCTATAATTGTATTGATTGGAAACATTAATACATGCGTGTTTAATAAACAAATAAAGGGTTCCTAGTTATGCCTCTCTTATAAACTAGCTCGCTGATTGACAAGATGATCAAGGTTTCCTGATCATGGACATTAGATGTTGTTAATAACGAGGTCACAACATTGGTGGAATGATGTGATGAACATTCATCTGAAGTATAGCATTACGATCAAAGTCATTTTGTTTAAATTGCTATAACATCATACGCAGTAATACTAGTCCTTAGACCATGAGATCATGTCAATCACTAACACTACAAGAGTAACTTGATAACATCAAACGTCACAACATAATAGGGTGACTATAAAGGTGGGTTCAGATACTACTAAGGTGTTATGTAGAGGCTCATGGATCAAGAGTGGGATTTGTCCATCCCGATGACAGATAGATATACTTTGGGCCCTCTCGGTGATATCACATTGAGATAGCTTGCAAGCAAGTGATGTGATCACTAGAATGTTATATCACGGGAACGAGAAAAGAGTGCATGTCAGTAACGAGATCAAACTAGGTATTGATATACCTATGGTCAAATCTCGAACATGTAATATATCGCGAGACAAAGGGATTTAGTTACTAGCGTTAAAGGTTCTCACGATCATAGAAGTCATCATTGAATGTGTGGGAGTCAGTATGGATCTCCAGGTCCCGCTTCTGATTATTGATCGGAGAAGGGTCTCAATCATGTCTGCATTATTCGCGAACCATAGGGTGACACACTTAAGGTATACCGACACCATTTGGAGCAAATATGTTCTAGAGAAAAGGATTGCAAAGCGCTAGAATTATTTCAATGGACACCGAAATTGTTTCGGGTGAAATTGCTAAAATTGGTTCTGCATGTGATATTGAAATGTTGTAGGGGGTTTTATTTGAATGTTTTTTAATTAAAGTAATTAACAAAATTCTGAATAAAATAAATAAAATAGTTTTATTTAATGAGAGTTGCATTAAATGTGGTGGACATTTAATGCATGTGAGTGGGATTTTTGAGTGGAGGCTTTTTATGTGAGTGGGAGCTCCATCCACATGAATGGGAGGAGGTGAGGGGGAACCTCCATGGCCGCCAGCCATGGGAGGGGCTGCCCCCCTCTCACCTATAAAAGGCCATCCTCTCCTCCTCACAAAGCACACCTCCTCGTGAAGGATCTCTCTCCCCCTCTAGAATTATTTCCCCATGGTCTAGGGTTAGCGAGATACATGTTCCCGGTGGCTTTTCGTCTAGAAGGAGTTGTTGCTTCCACTGCATCACTGGAGCAAGGAGGCGGAGGTTGTTCGGTGGACCGGACGTGTGTGCGAGCATGGATGCAATGTCGATTTGCGGCGCTAGGACTTCCTCTCGATCTTGAGATCGGCAAGCGATCGACTACATCATCCACGAGTCCAATCTCGTTACACTTTGTCGGCCTTCAAGGGTATGATCTCTATGGATGTATATCGACCCGTTGCTTGTATGTAGTAGATAGATCTTGGTGCTTATTAGTTCCCATCATAGGAATCTTTTTGTTTTCTATGTTGTGAACCCAACAGTGGTATCAGAGCCTGATCTATGCTTAGATGCTTTGCATGGGTAGTACACATAAGAGTATGTGGGCGATGATAATCATGTTATTGCATCTTATATGTGTTTTGGATATTGGTGGCATAGTGGGATGAAGCGGCCCGGACTAATTTTACATGTCCTCGCACATGAGACCTATTCCACGCTTGACATGCAACTAGTTTTGCATAACTGGCTAGCGGGTGTCTGTCTCTCCTACTAGTCAATGTCTGATTTACAACGAGTTGCTAATAATTTGGTTATCATCGTTGTGGTTCCATGTTCGTAGGTAAGACCGCTTCTATCTTCGAAAGCCCTAAGCCATGTAAAATTTGCAATTGATAAATTAGAAGCGTCTAGATTAGATTGTTCCTAGGCTAGTGTCATGATATGGTAATGTTATAATTTGAAGTATAGTTGATACTCTTGGAAATTATACCATACCTATCATGTAAGTTCCATAGACCTTGGCCTTACACATAAAGGAATGATAATCATCATACCATGATGCACTTGATAATGATCAAGTTCAAGAACCATATCATTTGACTTTATGCATATGATGTTTGCATCTTATATTGCTTGTTTGGCGTTTTAGTAGCATTATAAGATGATCCCTCATTTAGATATCAAGATAAAAATGTGTTCTTCCTTAAGTATGCACCGTTTTATGGATCATTGTTTCAAGGCATCACGTGATGATCGGGTGTTTTTGATTCTACGCTTTCATACAATGGGTGTAAGACAGTTTTACACACACAAGTACTAAGGTTCTTACTTGGTGAGCCTAGCATGTACATACATGACCTCGGAACACAGACTGAAAGGTTAAGCATGAGTCATATAGTTGATTTGATGTCCATATAGATGCTCACCTTTGAAGCTACACCGACTCACGTGATGATCGGACTTGGTGTAGTGGATTTGGTTCATGTAATCACCAAAAAGACACGAGGGATGTTGTTTTTGAGTGGGAGTTCATTCGTAATTTGGATTAGTTGAACTCGATCTATCATAAACTTAGTCTAAATAAACTTTACAGATTTTGTTGTAGATGGCACCACCTGCTTTTAATTTCAATGTGGTCATGGAGAAAGAGAAACTTGCAACGAATGGTAGCAACTTTACCAACTGGGCAATGAATCTGAGGATTCTCCTCACTACTACACAAAAGCAATATGTGCTAGAAACACCGCTAGGACCCCTACCAGCTCCCGATGCCCCTGATGAGGAAAAGAATGTCTATTTGACTCGTTAGGAGGACCACAACTTAGTTCATTGCGGCATACTTTATGGGCTAGAGCCAGAGCTTCGAAAACATTTCGAAAATGGCAATGTCTTTGATACCATGGGTGAATTGAAAATGATTTTCGATACACATGCTGCCGTAGAGAGTTATGACGCTTCTAAAAAGTTCTTTAGCTACATGATAGAAGAGAACATCTCTATTAGTGAGCACGTACTCAAAATGTCTAGGTACACCGATAAGCTTGTGTCCTTGGGAATAACGATTCCCATTGACTTAGGCATACATCATGTTCTCCAATCTCTACCACCTCGCTACAAGAGATTCGTGATGAACTATAACATGCAAGGCATGAAGAAGTCTCTCCCCGAGCTTCTATCAATGCTTAAGACTTCAGAATGTGGTGCGGACGGCAGATTTATTGGAAATCATACATACTGATGTATGTGGTCTAATGAGTGTGTCAGCGCGAGGTGGATATCGTTATTTTGTTACTTTCACGGATGATTTAAGTAGATACGGGTATATCTATTTGATGAAACACAAGTCTGAAACCTTTGAAAAGTTCAAGGAATTTTAGAGTGAAGTGGAAAATCATTGTAATATAAAGATTAAATTTCTGCGGTCCGACCGTGGAGGTGAGTATCTAAGTTACGAGTTTAGCACACATATGAGAGAGTGTGGAATAGTTTCACAACTCACACCTGCCTGAACACCACAACGTAATGGTGTGTTGGAACATCATAATCATACTTTATTGGATATGGTTCGATCTATGATGTCTCTGACTGACTTTCCACTGTCATTTTGGGGTTATGCATTAGAAACCACTACATTCACTTTGAATCGGGCACCATCTAAATCTATTGAAATGACATCGTATGAATTGTGGTTTGCAAACAAACCTAAGTTGTCATTTCATAAAGTTTGGGGATGCGATGTTTATGTGAAGAAACTTCAGCCTGATAAACTCGAACCCAAAGCTAAAAAATGCATCTTCATAGGATACCCTAAAGAAACAATAGGGTATTCCTTCTGTCACAGATCCGAGGGTAAGGTTTTCATTGACAAGAATGGATCCTTTTTAGATAAAGATTTTCTCGCGAAAGGTGTGAGTAGTTGGAAGGTAGAACTTGAAGAGGTTATTGAACCTTCTCTTCATGAAATGGCAAGTGGCACAGCGCCGGAAATTGTTCTGGAGTTGACTTCACCGAATGAAGAAGGAACTAATGATAATGATCATGAAACTCCGAAAGATGATACTACCAAACCTCGCAGGTCAAGCATGACACGTGCAACTCTTGAACTGTATGGAAATCATGTCATGAATTTCATGGTAGATGGAATTGATGACCATGCGACGTATGCAGAAGCAATGATGAGCCCGGATTCCAACAAATGGCTAGAAGCCATGAAATTCGAGATGGAATCCATGTACAAAAACCAGGTTTGGACCTTGGTGGACTTACCTCATGACCGAAAGGCTGTTGAGATAAATGGATTTTCAAGAAGAAAACTAATGCTGATGGTAATGTGACCATCTATAAAGATCGACTTGTTGCAAAGGGATTTCAACAAATTCAAGGGGTTGACTACGATGAGACATTCTCTCCCGTAGTGATGCTAAAGTCAGTTAGGATTATGTTAGCAATTGCTGCATATTTCGATTATGAAATATGGCATATGGATGTCAAAACTGTGTTCCTCAATGGTAATATTGAAGAAGAGTTGTATATGATACAACCTAAGGGTTTTGTCGATCCTAAGGATGCTGACAAGGTATAAAAGCTCCAGTGATCCATCTATGGACTAAAGCAAGCATCCTGGAGTTGGAATCTCCGCTTTGATGAGGTGATCAAAGAGTTTGGATTTGTCCAAACTTATGGAGAGGCTTGTATTTACAAGAAAGTGAGTGGGAGCAATGTGGCATTTCTGATATTATATGTGGATGGCATATTATTGATTGGAAATGATATAGATCTTTTAAATAGTGTTAAAAGTTATCTAAATAGAATTTTTTTGATGAAGGACCTTGGTGAAGCATCATATATATTAGGCATTAAGATCTATAGAGATAGATCAAGACGCCTAATTGGGTTATCACAAAGTACATACCTTGATAAGATTTTAAAGAAGTTTAAAATGGATGAAAGTAAGAAGGGGTTCTTACCTATGTTGCAAGGCAAGACATTGAGTAAGACTCAAAGTTTGGCTACGGCGGAAGAAAGAGAGATAATGGATAAGATCCCCTATGCTTCAGCCATAGGCTCTATAATGTATGTCATGCTATGTACAAGAACACATGTGGCGGGCTTGTTCGTCTGCGGTACCAAAGTTGCCAGGCCAGCGCATGGCGGTACCTAAGTTGCCTAAAATTACCGCATTTTGAAAAGTTGGGCCGCCAACTACCGAGAGGGGCCATTTCGATGCAAACTCGTCTCACCCCTACCAAATCCAAACATGCCGTGAAACTGCCCCGTGAAGTAGATGGTCGGGACCCTCATGTCAGTAATATTTCCATGACGCGAGCGCCAACGCGGCAACCACGTAGGCAAAATGAGATACTAAAGGAGCATCGTGCGTTGAACAAATTCACAAATCCACTCCCTTCCTCCTTTCGCATGAACCCTAGCACTGGCGGCGTCAAAATCCCCTCTCCAACCAGAATGATCTCTTCGGGCATTTGACTTCCGACACCAAGTTGCTGCGCCTACTCGCTGCTACCGAGCTCTAATACCGAATGCCGTGCTAGCCGTTGCGACGATCTAGCCCGCCTCTACCGCCAACAAGCTGAGCAACACGAAGGATGGCAGATCCATTTGCCGAGGAAGAAGTACTTCTGGCTAATTTCGGGTGAGCTACTCTTCTCTTTGCTATTCGCACTACCTATAACTGCTAGCTGGCTATTGGCATTACAGAGATATATCGAACATAGAATTGTTTGCTAGCATGACGCTAACAAACAATTCTTATCTTTTGTCTCCAATTTTCTGTCAACTAGGATCTCCTCTGAACCCAAATACACGGTTCTGGTGAGCATCTGCGGCTACCTCGATAAATTAGCACATTGGAAGAGCACGTGGAAACAGGCTCAGAGTCTGAAGATGGAAGTAGCGCCTGTGCAGTTATGCACTGTCCCTGGTTTGGTTGCTGCTGTGCGTGAACTTGCTGAAATGAGGCGGAGCGGTACGCAGTTCAGCATCGTTGATGAACGAGGCTTCAGGGTTCCTATAGCGTGTGACAGTCAGCTAATTGGGTTGATGAAACGACATGTTAGGCTTCGCGTGGTTACGCTGGTGTGTAACATAGTGGATGAGGAAGCTCCTGCTACTAGGAGTCGCCCAACTATTATTGGACAGGGAGGTCTAACTCGAACCCCTGCTGTTGTTGAGCAAAATGTAGTTCCTCGTCCGCGACATGCTTCTGTCAGGCAACCTCCTCGTAGGAGTCCCTGTATTGCCGTTGTGGAAAACTCTGCTCTAGAATCTGCTGGTACTGGTCGTCCCCGTCCTCGTGCCCATGTTTCTACGGCTGCTGCTCACCCAATCCATGCCACTGTTGAGCAAACTAAGGCGTCCGGAGGCTGCCCCGCTGTTGTTGCCAAGACCGCCGCCTTGTGTGCTGCTCCTCCTCGAAACCGTCCTCAAGTTGTGCGAACCCGTGCTCTGGAATCTGCTGGTACTGGTTGTCCTCGTGTTGTTGTTGATCTGGGCCATTGACCCAATCCTGCCATTTGTTGAGCAAACTAAGGCTTCCGGAGGCTGCCCCACTATTGTTGCAAAGACTAATGCCTTCTCTCCTCCTCGAACCCGTGCTCGGGTTCAGCGAGCTGCTGGTCTGAAGCCAGCTCATGGTCTAGACTCTGCTAGCACTTGAAACACTGCTGTTGTGGGAACTGCTCCTGATCGTCGAGGTGGCATGGCAGCAGCTGATCCTATTGTGGCTGCCGTTAGAAGGGGCCCTGCCTGTCCACCATGTAATGTAGCTCCCGCTGCTAAGGGCCCTCGCCTTGCTCCTGGTCCTGGTACTTCCACCGAGGTTGATCCAGCTAACGATGACGCTGGTGATGGCGGCGGTGGCATTGGGGCTGGGTCTGATGGTGCCGCTCCATCTCTCGAACCTCTCGGAGGTTTCTATCCTGAAGAACCTGATGATGGCAAAGTAATCGTTAAATGTCGGTGTCGCGGATTATCGCAAAATTAGATGAGGGCACGCAGAAAAATTCTATGACGAGTTTGATGTAATCCTTGGCGAATCGACCCTGAAGTGGTAGAGTTATCTGACCTGATGGCATCGTTACGTGTGAAGGTGCTGTGGGGGTCCTCCCAGGAAGCACATTTGTTATATTATGGTTACAGGAGAAAAAAGGCTATCGAAGTGAAAGATACCAGGGATTTAGTTATACCGTTTACAAGGAAACATTATAGAGGTGAAGTTTACTTCCACTTGGTAGTGCTCACGGTTGGAGAGGAATTGGAACTCGACAATAGAGATGATGGACTTTTAGAAGGCATGCATGACCTGATCCATGGCATCACTGGGGCTGGTGCGACTGAGGGTGGCTTCGAACAGAGGAGAGTCTTACAGAGGAGCGTCATAAAGAGGAGCAGGAAGAGCATCCCCAGAAAGGGCACCCCGAAGAAGAACGTCACCAAGGATACCATGCCAGAGAAGAGGACGCCCAAGAGTCGCACGACAAAAGGCACCATGCCGCAGAGTACACCCCTGAGATCCAGTCAAAATGCCACCCCGAACGGTAGCAGCAAAAACGCTAAGAGGGCTAGCACGGTGGTGAACACTCCCAGGAGTGGTAGCAAAGAGGCGAAGATGGCCAGCACGGAGGCTACCACACCCAGTGGGAGCAGAAAAAACACTAATTTGGAGCGAAACACGCCGTCGTTAGGGAATTATGCCAGCACGAAGGAGAACACGCCCAATAGTAGCAGCAAAAGGGATAATTTGGAGCGGAACATGTTGGGTCCGCAGCATAGAAAACAAAAAATTTCCTAGGTGTGAACTACACGCCAAGATCTATCTACTAGGTACAAAGCAAACGGGTGGACATACATCCATAGAGAACTTACCCTCGAAGACAACAAGCTTTGTGAACGAGTAGGAACTCGTGGTTGATGTAGTCGTATGCTTGCCGATCTCAAGATCGCGAGGAAGTCCGAGCGCCGCAACTCAGCAGCGCATCCGCACTCGCACACACGTTCAAGCCACCGGACAACCTCCACCTCCTCGCTCCAGCGATCCAGCGGAAGCAGCAACTCCTTCCAGACGAAATGCCACCGGGAACATGTATCTCGCTAATCCGAGACCATGCGGGAATAATTCTAGAGGGGGAGAGAGATCCTTCACAAGGAGGTGTGAGGATGAAGAAGGGAATGGGTGGCCTTTTATAGGAGGAGGAGGAGGGGTGCCCCCTCTCTCTCCATGGCCGACGCATGGAGGGGTGACCCCTCACCTCCCCCATTCATGTGGTGGTAACTCCTCCACATTAAAATGCCTCTTCACATTCCCTTTTAAAGTCTCCACTTTAAATGCATTAAGTTTCTCCAAATTTAATGCTCTCTCATTTAATAAAACTCTTTTATTAAATTTATTCAGAATTTTGTTAATTACTTTAATTAACAAACATTCACATATAGCCCCTTGCAATATTTCAATATCACATAACCACCTTCGCAATTTCACCAAACAATTTCCGGTTTCTATTGAAACAATTCCAGCAGTTTGCAATTCTTTCGTCTGAAACATATGTGCTCCAAAATGGTGTCCGTAACTCTTAAGTGTGCCACCCTACGGTTCATGAATAATGCGAGACATGATCGAGACCCTTCTCCGATCAATAATCAGCAATGGACCTGGAGATCCGTACTGACTCCTACACATTCAACGATGACTCATGTGATCGTGAGAACCTTTAACGCTTGTAACTAAATCCCTTTGTCTCTCGATATATTACATGTCCGAGATTCGATCATTGGTATCTCCATACCTAGTTTGATCTCGTTACCGACATGCACTCTTTTCTCGTTCCCGTGATATAACATTCTAGTGATCACATCACTTGCTCGCAAGCTATCCTAATGTGATATCACCGAGAGGGCGCAAAGTATATCTATCCATCATCTGGATTGACAAATTCCACTCTTGATCCATGAGCCTCAACATAACACCTTCGTAGCACTGAACCCATCTTTATAGTCACCCTGTTACGGTGTGACGTTTGATGTTATCAAGATACTCTTCCGGTGTTAGCAATTAACATGGTCTCATGGTCTAAGGATAAAGATTACTTCGTATGATGTTATAGCAATATAAACACAGTGACTTGATCGTAATGCTATACTTTGGATGAATGTTCATCACATGATTCCACCAATGGTGTGACCTTGTTATTAACAACATCCAATGTCCATGATCAGGAAACCTTGATCATCTTGTTAATCAACAAGCTAGTCTATAAGAGAGGCATGACTAGGAACCCTTTTTGTTTATTAAACACACATGTATTGATGTTTCCTATCAATACAATTATAGCATGTAAAATAAACATCTATCATATACAAGGAATACATAATAACAACTTTATTATTGCCTCTCAGGGCATATTTCCTTCAGTCTCCCACTTGCACTAGAGACAATAATCTAGTTCACATAGTGATAAATCTAACACCCATGGAGTTCTGGTGTTGATCATGTTTTGCCCTAGGGAGTACTTTAGTCAACGGATATGCTACATTCAGGTCCGTGTGCACTTTACAAATCTTTATATCTGCATCCTTGACATGTTCGCAGATGGAGTGAAACCGGCGCTTAATATGCTTGGAATTCTTGTGAGACCTTGGTTCCTTGGCGTTGGCTATGGCTCCATTGTTGTCACAATAGATCACCATCGGGTCCAACGCACTAGGAACCACACCCAGTTCCGTAATGAACTCCTTCATCCAAACCTCTTCCTGCGCTGCTTCTGAAGCAGCAACATATTTCGCCTCCGTTGTTGATCCAGCCACCACAGGTTGTTTAGAGCTCCTCCAACTAACTGCTGCTCCGTTCAAGAGAAATATGTATCTGGATTGAGACTTAGAGTCATCCGGATCAGTGTCAAAGCTAGCATCGACATAACACTTAGCGACTAGATCTTCTTCACCTCCGTATACAAGAAACATATCCTTAGTTCTTCTCAAGTACTTAAGGATATTCTTGACCGCTATCCAAAGGTTCAACCTCGGATCGATTGGTACCTACTAGTCAAACTAATAGCATGTGCCACATCCGGTCTTGTACATAGCATGGCATACATTATAGAGCCTATGGCTGAGGCATAGGGGATCTTATCCATTATCTCTCTTTCTTCCGCTGTAGCCGGACTTTGAGTCTTACTCAATGTCTTGCCTTGCAACATAGGTAAGTACCCCTTCGTACTTCCGTCCATATTAAACTTCTTTAATATCTTATCAAGGTATGTACTCTATGATAGCCCAATTAGGCGTCTTGATCTATATCTATAGATTTTAATGCCTAATATATATGAAGCTTCACCAAGGTCCTTCATCGAAAATTTGCTGTTTAGATAACTTTTAACACTGTTTAAAAGATCTATATCATTTCCAATCAATAATATGTCATCCACATATAATATCAGAAATGCCACATTGCTCCCACTCACTTTCTTGAAAATACAAGCCTCTCCATAAGTTTGGACAAATCCAAACTCTTTGATCACCTGATCAAAGCGGAGATTCCAACTTCGTGATGCTTGCTTCAGTCCATAGATGGATCACTGAAGTTCGCACACCTTATTAGCATCCTTAGGATCGACAAAACCCTTAGGTTGTATCATATACAACTCTTCTTCAATCTTACCATTGAGGAACGCAGTTTTGACATCCATCTGCCATATTTCATAATCGAAATATGCAGCAATTGCTAACATAATCCTAACCGACTTAAGCATCGCTACGGGAGAGAATGTCTCATCGTAGTCAACTCCTTGAATTTGTCGAAACCCCTTTGTGACAAGTCGAGCCTTATAGATGGTCACATTACCATCAGCATCAGTTTTCCTTTTGAAAATCCATTTATTCTCAACGGCCTTTCGGTCGTGAGGTAAGTCCACCAAGTTCCAAACTTGGTTCTCGTACATGGATTCCATCTCGGATTTCATGGCTTCTAGCCATTTGTTGGAATCCGGGCTCATCATCGCTTCTTCATATGTCGCAGGGTCATCCATTTCATCAACCATGAAATTCACAACAGGATTGCCGTACAGTTTAGGAGCTGTACGTGTCCTGCTTGACCTGCGAGGTTCGGTAGTGTCCTCTTTCGGAGTTTCATGATCAATATCATTAGCTCTCTCTTCATTAGGTGAAGTCAACTGCGAAACAACTTCTGGAGCTGCGCTACTCGCCATTTCATGAAGAGAAGGTTCAATAACCTCTTCGAGTTCTACCTTCCGACTACTCACACCTTTCGCGAGAAACTCCTTCTCAAGAAAGGATCCATTCTTGGCAACAAAGACCTTGCCCTCGGATCTGTGATAGAAGGTATACCCAACCGTTTCCTTAGGGTATCCTATGAAGACGCATTTTTCCGCTTTGGGTTCGAGTTTATCTGGTTGAAGTTTCTTCACATAAACATCGCATCCCCAAACTTTAAGAAATGACAGCTTAGGTTTGTTTCCAAACCATAATTCATACGGTGTCTTTTCAACGGATTTAGATGGTGCCCTATTTAAAGTGAATGTAGAGGTTTCCAGTGCATAACCCCAAAATGACAGTGGCAAGTCAGTCAGAGACATCATAGATCGAACCATATCCAATAAAGTATGATTACGATGTTCTGACACACCATTACGTTGTGGTGTTCTGGGATGCGTGAGTTGTGAATCTATTCCACAGTCTTTCATATGTGTGCTAAACTCGTAACTAAGATACTCTCCTCCACGGTCGGACCGCAGAAATTTGATCTTTCTGTTACGATGATTTTCCACTTCATTCTGAAATTCTTTGAACTTTTCAAAAGTTTCAGACTTGTGTTTCATCAAATAGATATACCCGTATCTACTCAAATCATCCGTGAAAGTAACAAAATAACGATATCCACCTCGCGCCGACACACTCATTGGTCCACACACATTAGTATGTATGATTTCCAATAGATCTGTCGCCCGTTCAATTGAACCGGAAAACGGCGTTCTAGTCATCTTGCCCATAAGGCATGGCTCACATGTATCAAATTATTCAAAATCAAGTGATTCCAAAAGTCCATCAGAATGGAGTTTCTTCATGCGTTTAACGCCAATATGACCTAGACGATAGTGCCACATATATGTAGATATATCATTATCAAGTTTAATCCTTTTAGCATCAACATTATGAATATGCGTAATACTGCTATCGAGATCCAACAGAAATAAACCATTCAACATAGGTGCATGACCATAAAAGATATTATTCATATAAATCGAACAACCATTGTTTTCAGACTTAAATGAATAACCACTTTGCATCAAACACGATCCGGATACAATGTTCATGCTCAGTGCAAGCACCAAATAACAATTATTTAGGTTTATAACTAATCCCGATGGCATATGGAGAGGCAGCGTTCCGACGGCGATCACATCAACTCTTGATCCATTGCCAACCCGCATCGAGACCTCATCCCTTGCTAGTTGTCGCTTGTTCCGCAGCCCCTGAACCGAGTTACGTATATTAGCAACCGATCCCGTATCAAATACCGAGGTGCTACTGCGAGTACTAGTCAAGTACACATCAATAACATGTATATCACATATACCTTTGTTTGCCTTGCCGGACTTCTTGTCCGCCAAATACTTGGGGCTTGCGCCCAATGGCGACCCCTTGCAATAGTAGCACTGGTGTCAGACTTAGGCCAGCTCGGGGTTTCTTTTCAGGCGTGGCAACAGACTTGCCACCCTTCTTTCCCTTGTGCTTGCCTTTCTTGTCCTTCTTGAAACCGGTGGTCCTATTGATCATCAACACTTGATGTTCTTTCCTAATCTCCCCTTCTGCAGTCTTAAGCATTGATAGAAGCTCGGGAAGAGACTTCTTCATGCCCTGCATATTATAGTTCATCATGAAGCTCTTGTAGCTAGGTGGCAGAGATTGGAGAACACGATGTATGCCTAAGTCAATGGGAATCGTCATTCCCAAGGACACAAGCTTATCGTGCATCGGACATTTTGAGTACGTGCTCACTAACGGAGCAGTTTTCCTCCATAATGCAGCTAAAGAACTTTTCTGTAGCATTATAACTCTCTACGGCAGCATGGGTATCGAAAATAATTTTCAATTCTCCCATGGTATCAAAAGCATTGCCATTTTCGAAACGCCTTTGAAGTTCGGCTCTAGCCCATACAAGATGTCGCAATGAACTAAGTTGTGGTCCTCTGACGAGTTTTATAGACGTTCTTTTCCTTGTCGGGCATCAGAGCTGGTGGGGCCTAGCGCGCATCTAGCACATATTGCTTTTGTGCAAAGAAGGAGGAGAATCCTCAAATTCATAGCCCAGTTTGTGAAGTTGCTACCATTCGCAGCAAGTTTCTCTTTCTCCATGAACACATTGAAATTAAAAGCAGGTGGTGCCATCTACAACAGAATTTGTAAAGTATATTTAGACTAAGTTTATGATAGATTGAGTTCAACTAATCCAAATTACTAATGAACTCCCACTCAAAAACGACATCCCTCGTGTCCTTTTGGTGATTACATGAACCAAATCCACTACACCAAGTCCGATCATCACGTGAGTCGGTGTAGCTTCAAAGGCGAGCATCTATATGGGCATCATATCAACTATATGACTCATGCTTAACCTTTCGATTACGTGTTCGAGGCCATGTCTGTACATGCTAGGCTCATCAAGTAAGAACCTTAGTATTTGCGTGTGTAAAACTGTCTTACACCCGTTGTATGAAAGCGTAGAGTTGAAAACACCCGATCATCACGTGATGCCTCAAAACATGATCCACAAAACGGTGCATACTTAAGGAAGAACACATTTTATCTTGATATCTAAATGAGGGATCATCTTATAATGCTACCAAACGCGCCAAACTAGCAATATAAGATGCTAACATCTAATGTGTGAAGTGAGATGATATGGTCCATGCATTTGATCTCTATCATTTGCATCGTGGTATGATCTTTATCATTCCTTTGTGTGTAAGACCAAGGTCTATGGAACTTACACGTTAAGTGAGTTGTAAGAGTACCTATTATACATCTACTTACAACAATACCATATCAAAACACTAGCCCAGCAACGATCTAAACTAGACGCCTCTAATTTATCAATTGCAAGTTTTACGTGGCTTAGGGCTTTCGGAGATAGAACCTATCTAACCTACGAACATGAACCACAACGAGGATAACTAAGTTATTAGCAACTCGTTGTAAATCAGATATTGACTATAGTAGGAGAGACAAACACCCGCCAGCCACTTATGCAAAACAAGTTGCATGTCAGTGGTGGAACCGGTCTCATGTACGATGACATGTAAGGTTGGTCCGGGCTGCTTCATCCCACTATGCCACCAATATCCAAAGTACATAGAAGATGCAATAACATGATCATCATCGCCCACATATAAACATATGTGTACTACCCGTGCAAAGCACCTACGCATAGATCAGGCTCTATTACCACTGTTGGGTCCGCAACATAGAAAACAAAAAATGTCCTACGGTGTGAACTACATGCCAAGATCTATCTACTAGGTACAAAGCAAACGGGTGGACATACATCCATAGAGAACTTACCCTCGAAGACAACGAGCTTTGTTAACGAGTAGGAACTCGTGGTTGATGTAGTCGTACGCTTGCCGATCTCAAGATCGTGAGGAAGTCCGAAGGCCAAGAACTCAGCAACAAGATCCGCACTCGCACACACGTTCAAGCCACCAGACAACCTCCACCTCCTCACTCCAGCAATCCAGCGGAAGCAGCAACTCCTTCCAGATGAAATGCCACTGGGAACATGTATCTCGCTAATCCGAGACCATGGGGGAATAATTCTAGAGTGGGAGAGAGATCCTTCATAAGGAGGTGTGAGGATGAAGGAGGGAATGTGTGGCCTTTTATAGGAGGAGGGGGGTGCCCCCTCTCTCTCCATGGCCGGCGCATGGGGGGGTGACCCCTCACCTCCCCCATTCATGTGGTGGTAACTCCTCCACATTAAAATGCCTCTTCACATTCCCTTTTAAAGTCTCCACTTTAAATGCATTAAGTTTCTCCAAATTTAATGCTCTCTCATTTAATAAAACTCTTTTATTATTCAGAATTTTGTTAATTACTTTAATTAACAAACATTCACATATAGCCCCTTGCAATATTTCAATATCACATGCGTAACCACCTTCGCAATTTCACCAAACAATTTCGGTTTCTATTGAAACAATTCCTGCGCTTTGCAATTCTTTACGTCAAACATATGTGCTCCAAAATGGTGTCCGGTAACTCTTAAGTGTGCCACCCTATGGTTCGCGAATAATGCAGACATGATCGAGACCCTTCTCCGATCAATAATCAGCAGCGGGACCTGGAGATCCATACTGACTCCTACACATTCAACGATGACTCCTGTGATCGTGAGAACCTTTAACGCTTGTAACTAAATCCCTTTGTCTCTCGATATATTACATGTCCGATATTCGATCATCGGTATCTCCATACCTAGTTTGATCTCGTTACCGACATGCACTCTTTTCTCGTTCCCGTGATATAACATTCTAGTGATCACATCACTTGCTTGCAAGCTATCCTAATGTGATATCACCGAGAGGGCCCAGAGTATATCTATCCGTCATCTGGATTGACAAATTCCACTCTTGATCCATGAGCCTCAACATAACACCTTCGTAGCACTGAACCCATCTTTATAGTCACCCTGTTACGGTGTGACGTTTGATGTTATCAAGATACTCTTCCGGTGTTAGCAATTAACATGATCTCATGGTCTAAGGATAAAGATTACTTCGTATGATGTTATAGCAATATAAACACAATGACTTGATCGTAATGCTATACTTCGGATGAATGTTCATCACATCATTCCACCAATGGTGTGACCTTGTTATTAACAACATCCAATGTCCATGATCAGGAAACCTTGATCATCTTGTTAATCAACAAGCTAGTCTATAAGAGAGGCATGACTAGGAACCCTTTTTGTTTATTAAACACACATGTATTGATGTTTCCTATCAATACAATTATAGCATGTAAAATAAACATCTATCATATACAAGGAATACATAATAACAACTTTATTATTGCCTCTCAGGGCATATTTCCTTCAGAACACGCCGCTGAGGTCAGGCAATAATACCAGCACGAAGGAGAAGACTCCCAATAGTAGCAGCAAAAGGGCTAATTTGGAGCGGAACACGCCGCTGGGGTCAGGCAATAATGCCAACACGAAGGAGAACACACCCAATAGTAGCAGCAAAAGGGCTAATTCGAAGAAGAACACGCCGCAGAGGTCAGGCAATAATGCCAGCACCCTGGAGCCAACACCCGTGAGGGGAGGCAGTAAGGAGATCACACCCAAGAGCGGCAGCAAAAGGCCTAGTTCGATGGGGAATGGAACGCGGATGTCAAGCCCTACTGATACCATCAGGAAAGATTACATCAGGAAGGAGCAAGTGGGTTCTGTACACTCAAGTTGAAATTGATTCTGACTGCTGTTTGTCCACTGAAGTACCTGGGATGCGTGCAAACGTAATACCACCCCATGTGGTTGCAGCAGAACCAACCGAGTGTCTTGGAGAAAACAGAGTTACCAGTGAGGTGGACTGGGGTAATGTTCTTGTCCATCCGGGTGGAGACGATGGTGCAGCCCCACCCATGGGAGTCAATATGATGTGTGCAGTACTAGGCATTAGAGATGATGGCGAAGATTCTGAATCAGATGAAGAAGCAGGCACTATAGAGGATCAAGAATCTAGTGATGATGAAATAGACGAGGAACTTAACGATGAGGCTGGTATTGCAGTCGATGATTTGGGTGTTGAAGTAGAAGAAATGAAACATGACCACGAGTATCCTATAATTTTGGTCGGCACCGAGTTCAGGAGCATGCATGAGTTCAGGATGTCATTCCGGCATTTTTGTATCAAGGGAGAGTTCAACGTTTATCGACGGAAGAACTCTATCGAGAGGTATGAGGCCGTTTGCAAGTTAACGTGGATGAATGGACGTGCCGAGGTACATTGTCCATGGAGGATCACAGCAAGATCCTTACCTGCGTCGACTACAATTAGGGTATTGGGGCAATGAATGCAGCAAACCATTAGAACTCTCTCTCTCTTTTCACTCTATAACTACAATTGATGTGCGATATCTTTCTGGCAACTAGTCGACTCCGCTTATCTTTTAAATGAATCTATGTTGCAGGTGAACAGAATGGGCCCTCCACACATGTGTCTGACAGGCAGCAAACTGAAATCCTCAATGGCTGATACAGAGTGGGTGGATATGCAATCTATGTCCATACTAAAGGATAACCCTAAGGAGACCGCAAAGAATATTCAGACTAGCCTCGGTTCTAAATACAACATTGTCCTTCCGTATTACACGGTTTGGAAAGGTAAAGAGAAAGCTCTAGGGGTCTTGCATGGGGATTGGACCAATAGCTTCAGGATGCTGTACAACTTCAAGGCGGAGATACAAGCTAGGTGTCTGGGGAGTGTTGCGGAGATTGACACCAAATCATAAGGTGGTAAGATATATTTCAAAAGTTTTTTCATGGCGCTTAAACCTTGCATCGATGGATTCAAGGATGGTCAGGTCAGATCCGAGTGTAGAAAGCATCGCCCTAATCGGCAAATGGAAAGGCTGCACATCCGCCACAACACTTAATGGTCACAACTAGATGTTCCTAAGAGCATTTGGGCTGTTTGAAATGTAAACGGAGGAAAATCCGGGTCTTGTTTATGAGGCAGCTCAGGAGATCAATAGGCCACATGGATCCATTGGCTATATCCATGGATGCATGCAAAGGGCTGACGAATGCAGTGAAGGAGGTGTTCCCGCGAGCTGAAGGTAGAGAATGCCATGCCCATATGATGCTCCACTTGTACTCACACTATGCAGGCAGCGTATTTCGTTACATGTTTCCTGCTGCTAGAGTTTACAAACCTAGTAGTAGTGATTATTTCATGAGCAAGATTTTTGCCGAAGCCCCTGAACTTCCAGAGTACTTAGCCATCCATCATTCATTGCTATGGAAGAGGAGTCAATTCAACCCTGACATCAAAGTTGATTACATAAACAACAACCTTGCAGAATGCCTGAATAACTGGGTGAAGGACATAAAAGTGCATCCTGTTCATATCTTGATGGACAGCATACGTGGTATGATCATGAAGCCGTTAAATATAAGGAGAGAGATCGGTAGGAGACTTAGAGGACATATGCTACCGCCAGTTGTACAGTAACTGCACAAGAGAAGCTGAGGACTTGCTCATATTAAGGTTCTCCCATCAACCAGCAAAAGTTGTGAGGTGGTCGATATGTCCAAGAGTGGCAGAAGGGATGTTGTTAACATCTAGCTGCGAGAATGCACCTGCTTAGAGTGGCAGCATACCGGGAAACCTTGCAACCATGCCTTGGCCTTCTTGGTGAAGAAAAGAACTCTACCACATTTGGATCAATATTTGTTAGACTACTACTCTATGGAAAACTTCAGAGCTGCGTACGCTGGATCCGTCGAGCCATGTACAGACCCATCTCAGTGGCCTCAAGTCCAACTGTCTTTCAAGCTTTGCCAGCCAGTTACAAAAAGGGGCAGAGGAAGACCCTAGGTGAATAGGTTTAAGAATTTTCTCGAGAAGAAGGGTTCGGCTTTCTGTGCTACAAAGAAGGGCAAAAACAGATGCAAGACCTGCCATCTTATAGGCCATAGAGCAGCTGGATGTCCCCTTAATGCTCCCAAACCTAGGTATGAGATGGTACATTCACACAAAAAAATTGTTTATAGTCTGTAGATATAAGGTAGTAATCCATGTACTGTTTTTTTTACAGGAAGCGTAACGTAAGAAACAAGACAGCCGGCTCAGTGATTTTGCTACGGGAAGAAAACCAAAACGAGTGGAGTGATGATGCCGGACAAGATTCTGGTGCTGATTGGCCTGACTTCCCTCGGCCCGGAGATGCAGGGTACGTGAAGGTAAGAAAACTGGCACCCAGGAAGAGGAAGAAGGCAGGAGATGAAGAAGCCAGTGGACATGAAGGAAAGAGGAAGAAAGTTGGCACCCAAGCAGAGAAAGAGGGCTAGCGGTAGGCAGCCTAATGATGTATTGAACTTGAACCTATATATGTAGTTCGGTTAAACTCTGGAGCTGTGTGCGTGGAACTTGTCGGGCGAAACAATATGCCTCCCGTACTCGGAGTAAAATGTATCGTGACTTTAGGATTTGATATGGCCGAGGCCACTAGTTGAATCCAAAACTATGACTGTGCCACTACTATCTGAACAATCGCGATAGCTGAGCGGTTAAATCCTCTCCAAAATCGATGGGTGTTAGTGGCACAGACATGATTTATTTATAGGTGCTTAATAAATCCCTGCTGTTGGTATTACACTTATGATAAGTTTCTAGGCTGGAAAACAATTTCTTAAGCTGGCCGCTACACTCCACGAAGCAGCAACTTATTTTAGCTACTGGACAACGACATGGCAACATAAACTGCAAATGCAACAGATAATGCCCAGATAATGAGGAAATTATGTCCATTATCTGGCCTAATATTGAGCCCGTCTGTCTCACCACCTCCCTGCCCCTGCCTCCCCTGCACCTGGCGAAGCTCCCGGATCTCTCGCTCCATCGCACGAATCTCCGCTTTCTTGTCCCACATAGCATCATGCAGATCCTGAACAAGCTCTTTGTGAAAACCTATCAGTGGCTTTTCGATCCACACAAACTTGTCACAGCCAGTCCCCCTCCCTTCCTGTGTAGTAGATGAAGGAAACAAAAAAAGAATTACATTACGCTTTCCGGATCCGGGTTACCATTGTACCTATAGTAGGAACTTACCGCTCTGATGCTGCAGTTGCTGAATTTTCCTACAGTATTTTCGTCGGTCCATGAAATCCATCTCGGCATCTTCTCACCATAGAAACACAGCATATCGGGGTAGTAATTGTAGGGGGCCCTCCGGTACTTGATGGGGGCACCCGCCTGGCGGTGTTGAGCCGACCCTGATTCCGCCCGAGACAAACTGCACGAGCTGCGAGCCATGAGCGAGGGGAGCGAGGGCAGAGGAAATAGGAGCCTTTGGATGTTAGGGTAGTGGTGAAGCATGATTTATCCCTACTTAATAACTCGGGCAGAATCCTACCGTCCACATTCGGCTGACAGGTGGGGGACCTAGCGTGTGGACTTGTCAAAAAAACTCGCGCCTTCGTGGTTCAAAAGCCCTGTCACGCGCATTGGACGAAATTTTTTGGTACCTGGCCCGCGTACATATCACTGGGAGGTCTTGCTCAGGAACCAGACACGCCTGGCCCACAATCTTACTCCCTCCTAGGAACTTGTCATGGCTCGCGCCGGCAGATCCATCCGGTCCACCACTTACGGTAGGGCTCGCCGCGGTGGATCCACCCTAAGATCCTAACATCACAGTATCAAATGGCCATGGTTTCTTGAGAGGAGCGACGACGTTACGTATGCGAGCTCGGCCCCTCCTACCTATAGAAGGACTGATACGGCGTCGAGCTCGAACAGGAGCCGCCAGGCGCGACAGCGCTCGGTCCATGCAATGACTCTAGTGCTAGTTTTAGTATAAGAACACACATGCAATGACTCTAGTGGGTCCACATGTGGTTTGTGAAAAGAACACACATGCAATGACCACTGGTTGATCCATCAGTTGTTTGTGGAAAAGAACACACATGCAATGAGTCTAGTGGATCCATGTATGGTTTGTGGAAAAGAACACACATGCAATGACTCTAGTGCTGGTTTGTGGTTTTAGTATAAGAACAAACATGCAATGACTCTAGTGGTTGATCCATGTATGGTTTGTGGAAATAACACACATGCAATGACTGTAATGGATCCATAAGTGGTTTATGGAAAAGAACACACATGCAATGACCACTAGTTGATCCATATGTGGTTTATGGAAAGAACACACATGCAATGACCACTAGTGGTTGATCCATGTGTGGTTTGTTGAAAGAACACACATGCAATGACAGTGGTGTATCCATGTGTGGTTTGTGAAAAGAACACACATGCAATGACTCTAGTGTTGGTTTTAGTATAAGAACACACATGCAATGACTCTAGTGGTTGATCCATGTGTGGTTTGTGGAAATAACACACATGCAATGACTCTAGTGGTTGATCCATGTGTGGTTTGTGGAAATAACACACATGCAATGACTCTAGTGGTTGATCCATGTGTGGTTTGTGGAAATAACACACATGCAATGACTGTAATGGATCCATAAGTGGTTTATGGAAAAGAACACACATGCAATGACCACTGGTTGATCCATATGTGGTTTGTGGAAAGAACACACATGCAATGACTCTAGTGGTTGATCCATGTGTGGTTTGTGGAAATAACACACATGCAATGACTCTAGTGCTAGTTTTAGTATAAGAACACACATGCGATGACTCTAGTGGGTCCACGTGTGGTTTGTGAAAAGAACAAATATGCAATGACTACTGGTTGATCCATAAGTTATTTGTGGAAAAGAACACACATGCAATGAGTCTAGTGGATCCATGTGTGGTTTGTGGAAAAGAACACACATGCAATGACTCTAGTGCTGGTTTGTGGTTTTAGTATAAGAACAAACATGCAATGACTCTAGTGGTTGATCCATATGTGGTTTGTGGAAAGAAGACACATGCAATGACTGTAATGGATCCATAAGTGGTTTATGGAAAAGAACACACATGCAATGACCACTGGTTGAGCCATATGTGGTTTGTGGAAAGAAAACACATGCAATAACCACTAGTGGTTGATCCATGTGTGGTTTTTGGAAAGAACACACATGCAATGACAGTGGTGGATCCATGTGTGGTTTGTGAAAAGAACACACATGCAATGACTCTAGTGTTGGTTTTAGTATAAGAACACACATGCAATGACTCTAGTGGTTGATCCATGTGTGGTTTGTGGAAATAACACACATGCAATGACTCTAGTGGTTGATCCATGTGTGGTTTGTGGAAATACCACACATGCAATGACTCTAGTGGTTGATCCATGTGTGGTTTGTGGAAATAACACACATGCAATGACTGTAATGGATCCATAAGTTGTTTATGGAAAAGAACACAGATGCAATGACCACTGGTTGATCCATATGTGGTTTGTGGAAAGAACACACATGCAATGACCACTTGTTGATCCATGTGTGGTTTGTGGAAAGAACACACATGCAATGACAGTGGTGGATCCATGTGTGGTTTGTGTATAGAACACAAATGCAATGACTCTAGTGCTAGTTTTAGTATAAGAACACACATGCAGTGACTCTAGTGTGTCCACATGTGGTTTGTGAAAAGAACACACATGCAATGACTCCAGTGGTTTATCCATGTGTGGTTTGTGGAAATAACACACATGCAATGAGTCTAGTGGATCCATGTGTGGTTTGTGGAAAAGAACACACATGCAATGACTCTAGTGCTGGTTTGTGGTTTTAGTATAAGAACAAACATGCAATTACTTAAATGGATCCATATGTGGTTTGTGGAAATAACACACATGCAATGACTCTAGTTGATCCATATGTGGTTTGTGGAAAGAACACACATGCAATGACCACTGGTGGATCCATGTGTGGTTTGTGGAAAAGAACACACATGCAATGACCACTCGTTGATCCATGTGTGGTTTGTGGAAAGAACACACATGCAATGACAGTGGTGGATCCATGTGTGGTTTGTGAAAAGAACACACATGCAATGACTCTAGTGTTGGTTTTAGTATAAGAACACACATGCAATGACTCTAGTGGTTGATCCATGTGTGGTTTGTGGAAATAACACACATGCAATGACTCTAGAGGTTGATCCATGTGTGGTTTGTGGAAATAACACACATGTAATGACTCTAGTGGTTGATCCATGTGTGGTTTGTGGAAATAACACACATGCAATGACTGTAATGGATCCATAAGTGGTTTATGGAAAAGAGCACACATGCAATGACTCTAGTGGGTCCACATGTGGTTTGTGGAAAGAACACACATGCAATGACCACTGGTTGATCCATAAGTTGTTTGTCGAAAAGAACAGACATGCAATGAGTCTAGTGGATCCATATGTGGTTTGTGGAAAAAACACACATGCAATGACTGTAATGGATCCATAAGTGGTTTATGGAAAAGAACACACATGCAATGACCACTGGTTGATCCATATGTGGTTTGTGAAAAAGAACACACATGCAATGACCACTGGTTGATCCATGTGTGGTTTGTGGAAAGAACACACATGCAACGATAGTGGTGGATCCATGTGTGGGTTGTGAAAAGAACACACATGCAATGGCAGTGGTGGATCCATGTGTGGTTTGTGGATAGAACACACATGCAATGACTCTAGTGCTAGTTTTAGTATAAGAACACACATGCCATGACTCTAGTGGGTCCGCATGTGGTTTGTGAAAAGAACACACATGCAATGACCACTGGTTGATCCATCAGTTGTTTGTGTAAAAGAACACACATGCAATGAGTCTAGTGGATCGATGTATGGTTTGTGGAAAAGAACACACATGCAATGACTCTAGTGCTGGTTTGTGGTTTTAGTATAAGAACAAACATGCAATGACTCTAGTGGTTGATCCATGTGTAGTTTGTGGAAATAACACACATGCAATGACTGTAATGGATCCATAAGTGGTTTATTGAAAAGAACACACATGCAATGACCATTGGTTGATCCATATTGTGTTTGTGGAAAGAACACACATCCAATGACCACTAGTGGTTGATCCATGTGTGGTTTGTGGAAAGAACACACATGCAATGACAGTGGTGGATCCATGTGTGGTTTGTGAAAAGAACACACATGCAATGACTCTAGTGTTGGTTTTAGTATAAGAACACACATACAATGACTCTAGTGGTTGATCCATGTGTGGTTTGTGGAAATAACACACATGCAATGACTCTAGTGGTTGATCCATGTGTGGTTTGTTGAAATAACACACATGCAATGACTCTAGTGGTTGATCCATGTGTGACTTGTGGAAATAACACACATGCAATGACTGTAATGAATCCATAAGTGGTTTATGGAAAAGAACACACATACAATAACCACTGGTTGATCCATATGTGGTTTGTGGAAAGAACACACATGCAATGACTCTAGTGGTTGATCCATGTGTGGTTTGTGGAAATAACACACATGCAATGACTGTAATGGATCCATAAGTGGTTTATGGAAAAGAACACACATGCAATGACCACTGGTTGATCCATATGTGGTTTGTGGAAAGAACACACATGCAATGACCACTAGTGGTTGATCCATGTGTGGTTTGTGGAAAGAACACACATGCAATGAGTCTAGTGGATCCATGTGTGGTTTGTGGAAAAGAACACACATGCAATGACTCTAGTGCTGGTTTGTGGTTTTAGTATAAGAACAAACATGCAATTACTCAAATGGATCCATATGTGGTTTATGGAAAGAACACACATGCAATGACTCTGGTTGATCCATATGTGGTTTGTGGAAAGAACACACATGCAATGACCACTGGTGGATCCATGTGTGGTTTGTGGAAAACAACACACATGCAATGACCAATGGTTGATCCATGTGTGGTTTGTGGAAAGAACACACATGCAATGACAGTGGTGGATCCATGTGTGGTTTGTGAAAAGAACACACATGCAATGAACTCTAGTGGATACATATGTGGTTTGTGGAAAGAACACACATGCAATGAACTCTAGTGGATCTATCTTGGCATAATTTGATGTATGCCATGATGCATTTCATTGTAAAAGACACTCACTTTCCATTTTGATACTACTCAGCTTTGCCCCCTCTCTCTCTCCCTCTTTCGTAGAAGCCCAAATCTGTGCCCACTCTGTCTGCTACGCCCTGATTGGTTGTCACAGTTGTCACGCGGATCGTGCGCACCAACCGTTGATCCTGTGTGATCCAACAAGGCTCGTTGCACACGTCGTGCCCTTCACAGGACAAATATGAGAGACAGACGTCTCCCTCAACGAGACTTCTACAAGAAGGAACACGATGCCGTCCATGGAAAAAGTGGTCGAGTGGTCATGTCATGTTTAATCTAGTCTGCAAAGGCTACAAGTCTACTACACGACAACTGGTCATCCACGGACCACCAGCTATACCATTTTTACTATGCAGCGTGCCTGCACTCTCACTTCCGTCAGGCCCCCACCACACGAACCTTCCACGCGGCAGCCGCAGCCGGAAGAGCTGTCAACCGGGGCCCTCGAGGAGGCCTAAACATCCCCGCATTAAAAACCAGCCTATCGGGTCCTCCATTCGCACTCATCCACTACTCTCTCTTCCCTATCCAGCAAAACACCACAATCTTGAACGTACTTGCACGAACCTTCTCCATGAAACCAGTGCGTGGGGGTGAGTGTCTGAGCATCGCTGCCGGGGTGGTGCTTCACGCGGCAGATCTGGGGGAGCATCACGCAGCACAGGCCGAGGAGGACGTGCAGTTCAACCCCTTGGGGGACCATGTGCACGCCGGTGCTAACGACTTCGGAGGCGCCGATGAGGGCATGGAGTTCGACGAACATGCTCCGCTCGTGTACCCGGAGGTACATCTATTTCTACATGTTTCATATTTTCTACTCGAGCTTAATCTATCTAGGCATCATAAAAAAATCTAGTCCTAATGATTAGATGCAACGTACGAACCGGTACATGGAGAGATCTAGTCTGTTCGGAGTGAATCCACATTATTTATTAATAAGTTACCAAGAACACAAACCACATTAATCTGGGAGCGAGCTGGGGAGACGGCCGTAATGAACTGCTGAACCTTTATAGACATGTTATTGCATCGAAAGTAACTTGGAATGGTGGAAGGAATATATATTTATTATTTTTCTCATTTCGGTTTGTATTCCATACATTACAGGTGTATTCAAGTGAGATGGACTCTGACAAGGAGACCAGGGACAACAAGAGCCGCCATGTCATGAAGAAGCTCAAGAGCGGGATAATCCCTTTCCGCACTCGACTTGGGGAGCTCAGGTGCCCTTTCTATAAGAAAGGAGTCAACCCGAGGATTGCCAGCTTGATTCCGCATGCGGTTGGCATCGGTAAAAGCCCGGCTAGTAAACACAAGCCGGCGACCAAGGCTAAGCATGCTGCTTATGGCAAGTTCCCGAGGGAGTATGTCAAGACCGGCCTAGTGTCCCCTTAATTAGGAATCAGCAACTCCTAGCCGACCAACCCCGTCACTGTGTTGACCCAGCCACTAATAATATTTAGTTCTCTTATCGCATCTAGACCCTTAAACTATGTGGATTTCTATTTTCATACCCTTGAGTACAACTGAATCGCCATGGTTAGACACGAGGGGAAAAAACGTGACTCATGGTATGCGTGTGCGGTGCACGGGGCGGTAGCGGACACGTGTGGCCGTGCACGATGCATTAGCCTACGCGGTGCACGGTAGTGCAACGAAACGCTGCTTCCCTTCTCCTTTAATAGAGGCCTCCCCACTCCCACTCATCATGCACTCGCTCACTCAACCGTCTCCACTGTCCCATCACCTTCTGCAAATGCCCAACAAAACCCCAACCACGCCGGTGATGGAGAAGATCGACACGGTGGCCATCGGCGCCTCCAAGGCAGCCGACGAGGAGCCCCCCGTCTCCGTCCCCGCATCCATCGTAGCCTCCGGCGAGGAGGCCCCTGCCGGTCTCGGACAGATCCTGCTCGGCTGGGACCCCTACGAGGAGGTTGTTTACATAAGGCCGAAGAACCCCTATGACACCAGCATCGCTGACCTGTGGTCTGAGGTAACCAAGGTTTTCTCCCCTTCCCTTGTTCTTCCCCCATTCCCATCGTTGGATGCTAGATCGTATGTTATTAGGGCTCGGCTGTTCGTATTTTTTACAGTAGCTAATCCTATTGTGTTAGATCTCGATTTTCGATGAATCCCCCTGTTCGTAGTTGGGATCAGTATTCGATTTGGTTTGAGATTTGGGGAATAATTGGGAGATCTCATTCGGTTAATTTATGCAAAAAATCAATCCCGATAATCAAAGTATCTCAATCATGTCCTTATTTCATTCTACTATTTTTTTCCAACAGGAGGATAGCAGCGACCTCCACAGCGACGACGAGTCGCAGGACACCAAGACTCGTCATGTGCTGAGGAGGCTAAAGTCCAGTCAGTGCAACAACTTCTTCGCCGACGACGTGTACAGGTGCCTCTTTTGCCCCACCAGGAGGCTCCGTGGCACGGACTTCAACTCCCTCGTGAAGCATGCCGAGGACGTGAGGACCTGTGGCGAGTCCGTGAACGTCCACGGCTTTAGGGCCAAGCACCAGGAGCTCGGTCTTCACCTCCGCAACCTCCAGAAGGTGGCTATCGAGGAGGGTCGCATGCCCCCGATCAGACCCAAGGTGCCCAAGGTCAAGGGGCTGGGCAGCAAGAAGTGGAGGAGGCGCCAGAGGGAGGAGGCAGATGCCCTCCTGGCAGAGGCCACGAGGGGCCACTGATCAGCTGCTACTGCTACTGCTACTGTTGTAAAGCAGCTTCTTTTGTCTTGTCTGTGTGGAAGCAGTCCGCTGCTGCTGCTATTGAGCAGCCTAATTGTCGAACCTCGTTAAGTACCGTACTATATAACCTATATTAGCTGCTTTATCTACATCTGCTCTGTTTACTGAATTTATTTATGGTGCTGGTTTGTTTTGCTGCTCTAGATTTGCTACCAGATTGGGGAAAAACGATCGCAAAAGGAACAATGAATGAAGAGAGAAGCTGCTCTAGATTCCCTACCTTTTTGGGAAAAAAAAACACAACTGTTAGAGAGAGAGGGGAAAAGGGCTCTTAAAAAGGCCAAATAACAAAAAAAACTTCCACTTTAGGCGTCATGGCGCACATAACGGCCAAGCCTTTGACCAGACGACACCCCCCTCCGAGCGCATGTGAGGGCTTCGGAATATCGGGAGGGCAAAAGTGAGGACAAACGAGACACAATGTTGCTATAGCTAAATCTTACAAAAAGCTGAATTTGGCTTTACCATGCAATTTGGCTAGAGTTCCACAATGTAGCTATTCTAAATCCCTAAACTATGTGGTGCATTGAAACCTAATGCTTTTCCACCGAAACGAGTGGTGCAAAGTTACTTGATCGTGCATGCTTACACAAGTGGCCTACAGAGAAACTTATAGAATCATGGGCAAACGAGCTTCATTTTGGCAAATTCGGGACAACCTTTGCGCGATCGGCAGGCCTGATCGGCTGGGCGGCTACCTCGGGGTGCAGGGATGCTAGGTCCATGTCTATGCTTACACTTCTTAAACTTGTTAGGAATTAATAATAATTGTACACTTCCTTCTGTCCTGTCACGTTACGTCGTGTCAGCACCGTGCACCCGCTGCGAATCGGCAATGGGACGGTGGTCTACGTGACCGGTCTCTGCCACGCCAAAGCCACGTCGCACACCCGTCCCATCGCCTACCGGGACGGACGCCGAATTTAATCGCTAGGATTGGAAACCATCGGTGCTCGCCTGGTCAAACTTGCTTCCGCATGGGTTTGACCACAATATTGGTAAATGGAATTTAAGCATCGCTACATCTCCTCAAAGACATCATCGCAAAATCCCCAACTCATTCCTTCCTTAGCGCCGCCACCGAAAGAACCATCGATCTTGCCGAGGCACCGCCGCCGCCATACCACCAAAACAGATCACTCCACCTCCACGCCATCCAGCCACCATCGACCCTAGGCCACCGCCGCCGCATTAGCTGCTGCCATGGACGCAGAGTATGGCGTGTTCGGCGACGGGAGCGACTACACCGACGAGTACACCTTCACCGCCCATGGCACCACCAAGCTGACGGTCGTCCACACAAATGCGTCAGCGGAGTTGGCCAAGGTCATCGCAATGTACGAGCGGTGGCTACAAGATCCGATGGACAGGTACAAGATCGTCGGCCTTAACCTCGAGTATACCAGAGATAGGAAGAGGACGGTGCTTTTGCAGCTGTCCATGCACAACCACTACCTACTATATCACATATGTAGGGCCAAATCTGTATGCTCGGAGCTTCGCGAGTTCCTACACAGGAGGGAGATCTACTTCGCCAGCGTCGACATCAAGAACGACACTCCGAAGCTAGAACGGGATCCCCTCGTTCATGTCGTCAATCACGTCGATCTCCAACGTTTGTGGAGGTACCCAGATGGCGGTACGGGGAAAGCCGACATGGCTAGACTCGCTTCTGACATCATCGATCGCGAGTACACCGGCATGAAAATCGAGTTCCCGAAGCACCTGCACGAGCGATGGGAGTGGAGGCACCTGAATTACGATGCGATCAAGTATGCAGCCAGGGACGCGTATGTCTGCTACGAGATGCTCAACAGGATCTGGCGGGTGACTTGAGTTACAAGTTTAGCAAAACACCTAAGATTTGAGGAATCGTTCCATGGATTTGCATTTCCCAAAACACCATAGGAGTATGGAGTGTTCAAGATATGTAATGAAACCTTGTTTGACATGGTAAGATCAAAGGTGTCATTTATAAAACTGCCATTATATTTTAAAGATTAAAGCTTTAGTGACTACCGCTTTTACATTGAAAAGAGCTCCATCGTGATCCGTTGAAATGACACCATATGAGTTGTGGTTTGGGATAAAACCCGAATTGTCTTTTCTTAAATTTTGGTATGCTATGCATAAGTGAAATGTTTACAACCAAAGTCGGATGAGCATGTCTTTGTAAGTTATTTCGAATAACCATTGGGTATTCCTCCATAACACCGAAGACAAAAGTGTTTGTCGCTTAGAATGTCGAGTTTCTTGAGAAGGAATTTTGGTGAAAAGTTAAGTGGGAGGACAATAGAACTTGGACAAGGTTGTTGAACCTTGGCTAATATGTGCTGAGTTGCGCAGCGCCGGTAAGCGTCCCGGAGGCAACAACAATGCTCATGGCTCACGTGCCTCAAAGGTTGTGGTCACGGAGATCTAAGTTACTATTGAACCAAGTAGGTCGGATAAGTAATCAAATGCCAAGATTTGAGAGTTAAATCATTGTTGTTTGACAATGATGAACCGACTACATGCAAAGAAGCAATGATGGGCCCTGACTTCGTTAAGTGGCTTGAAGCCATAAAATCCGTGATAATTCCATACACGAGAAATCAAGCTTTGAATTTGAAAGACCCTCTGGAAAGGTGCAAGACCTTACAGTCGTATATGGATCTAGACATGGATGTTTCACATCTATGAAATAGTCGACATGTCGGAAAGAGTTTACGACAATGTTCAAGGAATTGACTATGATAAGATTTGATCTTTCATAGCGATATTTAGTCTGGACGGATTAATGTAGCAACCACTACATATATTTTGGTATATGGTAGTTGAACAAACAAAACAAGTTCTTCTAATAGAATGGTTACCTAGGATGTGTACACGACACGATCCAAAGGGTTTTGTTAATTCAAAGGTTGCTAAAAGAGTATGCAAAACTTCAATGGTTGAAGTAAGCATCGCGGAGTTGGAATCTTCACCGTGATGAAACTGTTAAAAGGTTTAATTTCATCAGAGACGATGAAGATGCTTGCATTTTGCAAGAAATTAAGTGGGAGCGCTAAGACATATTTCTAATACATTATGTGAAAGACATATCATTGATTAGAAATAATGTATCTTTTATTGACACAGGTTAAGAATTTCATTTCGATGAAAGACTTAGGCATAACCCAAGAATCAGGCATCAATGTCTATATAGATAGATTGAGGCGCCAATATGGTTTTGCCAAATGTACATAGATAAGATGTTGAATGAGTTCAATATGGAAACAACGAGAAAGGTTCTTGACACACGGAAAGGACTAAATCAAGATTCAAGTGTGTTGACACAAGATTCAAGTGTTTTTGACACTTGGTGAAATCACAAGAATATTTTTGATCAATCATTCTTTGAGATGTACACATCCAGATATGTCCTATGCTCTAAATGTTATGAGCATATACCAGAATGACTCATAAGATGATCATTGGACAATAGTAGGGATATTCCTATGATCTTTGGAAGAACTAAGAATATATTACTTATATAGTGGTGACAAATAGTTCATTGTAAATTGTTACATTGATACTAGTTTTGTCACAAAATTAAGTTTATCTCAATTTAAACTATGGGTGGCACAATGTAATGGAAAGGAAGTTCCATAACGGATTTGGTTGAGTACCAAAGTTAAAACATTATGACAGATACTACAACAAAAGGCTAAGTATATGAATGCTATTGTAGCAGCAAATGAGGGCATTTGCATCAAGTAGTTTGTTATCAAACTAGGTGTGGTTCATAGCAGGATAATACTATGAAGATACATTGTACGACAATTGTATCAACATGATTTAATCCCAAGGAACTAAAGGTCTCACCAAAGGACCAAATTTATACAATGCCATCTCATTGGAGAATGAGTAATGCGTAGAGACGCAAGGACATGCAAATACACACGGACCTGGAAGTGTCAGATCCGAAGATTATGTTTACCACTAGCAATAGTGTCTATACAACACCAGAAAGCCATAGGTGTTGAATGCACAAGTTTTTAACTAGATTATTGACTCTAGTGCAAGTGGGAGACTGTTGGAGATATGCCCAAGAGGCAATAATAAAGTGGTTATTATTATATCTTTATGTTTATGATAACTGTTTACATCCCATGCTATAATTGTATTAACCGGAAACATTAATACTTGTGTGTTTTGTAAACATAAAAGAGTCCCTAGTAAGCCTCTTGTTAAACTAGCTTGTTGATTAATATATGATCATGGTTTCCTGATCATGGACATTGGATGTCATTAATAACAAGGTTATATCATTAGGAGAACGATGTGATGGACACACACCCATAGTAAGCGTAGCATAATATCAAGTCATTAAGTTCGTATTGCTGTAAGCTTTGAAATACATAGTAACCTAATCCTTCGACCATGAGGTTATGTTAATCACCATCACCGGATGGGTACTTTGATGACATCAAACGCCGCTCAGAATCGGGCGGTTATAAAGGTGTCATTGGGTATTCTGAAAGTATGTGTTGAAGCGCATAAACCAAGATTGGGATTTGTCCATCCATATGACGGATAGATATACTCTGGGCCCTCTCGGTGGAATGTCATCTAGATAGCTTGCAAGCATGTGACTGGGTCACAAGGGATGACATAACATGGAACGAGTAAAGAGTACTTATCAGTAACGAGGAAGAACTAGGTATGAAGATACTGATGATCAAACCTCGGATAAGTAGAATATCATGTGACAAAGGGAATTGGTTTCGTATGTTAAATGGTTCTAGCGATCACGAAGTAATCGTTGAGTATGTGGGAGCCGTTATGGATCTCCAGATCCCGCTGATGGTTATTGATCGGAGAGGTGTCTTCATCATGTCTGCATATTCACGAACCGTAGGGTGACACACTTAAGGTTCGAAGTTGTTTTAAGTAGATATGGAATATGCGTTGGAGACCGAATGATGTTCGGAGTCTCGGAATGGATCCGGGACATCACGAGGAGATCCAGAATGGTCCGAAGAATAAGATTCATATATTGGGGATCATTTTCTAAGTTAGGAAATGTTCCGGAGTGTTTGTATGGAGATTCTAGAAGGTTTTGGAATGTTCTGGAAGGTTCTAGAGGATTTCTTGGAGTTTACTTGAAAACCAAGAAAGGATCAAGGGAGTCCAAGTGGGGCTAGGCACGGATTCATGGGGGAGGAGGATTCCTCCCCCCTTCCCACCGCCGGCCCAAGGAGGGGAGTCCTACTAGGACTCCCCCTCCCCAGGCGTGCCTCCCTCCTTTAAATAGAAGGGAGGGGGCGCCTCCTCTTGCACCTCCTATCACAACTCCCAATCTCTGCCACCTCTCTCCTCCACCTTTCTTCTACACAGGCATAGGCGAAGCCCTGCAGAATTCTCATCTCCACCACCACCACCACGCCGTCGTGCTGCTGGGATTCCATGGAGAAGATCTACTACCTCCGCTGCTCGCTGGAATGGGGAGAGGAAGGTCTGCTTCGACTCCGCACGTGTGACCGTTTGCGGAAGCGCTGCCGGAACGCGGCGCCGGAAGGATCGTCCACACGATCTTGAGATCGGCAAGTGATCGACTACATCATCCACGAGATCTAATCTCGTTAACGCTTTCGGTTCTACGAGGGTTAGTACCGATCTATCTCGTTGCTCATGTCTAGTAGATTAGATCTTGGCTTTTATCTAGATTAGATCTGGGTTTTGTTCGTTCTTGCGGTAGAATTTTTTTGTTTTCCATGCTACGAACCCAACAGGTGGTGGTTCAATGATGCGATGCCTGGAACAAGATTTTACAATCTGGCGGTACAGCTCGTGGCTAACATACCTGTCAATTGCAGCGTACTTCAGATTAGGTTCAAAAAGTGGCTTATCCTCCCAGTAATCGGGCCCTAAACGCCTCCACGAACATCTCGGCAGTCTGTCCTTCATGTCAGCGTACCATGGGTCTATGAGTTCGGAGGCAAGAGCGGCCATCCCGGTCTTTCCGCCCTTCGTCCCTGGGATCCAGTAAATTTCCTGGATGTCCACTCTGCACTCCTTTGGGATTCTAATGTTGATAGTCGGGCTTTCAAGCAGTTTACTGTCATTCGTAATGTCAACACTGGTAAATGTTATGTGCTGGTTCACGAGAAAGTCATGAAACAGATCCCTAATGCTTTCGCCCCACCTGCATGAAAATGAATTCAGACAAATAATATAGCAATAACTTTTGCAAACAGACGGTTCAGGAACAAAAAGACAACAAAGTCTACCAGATCCCGTCAGCTCCCTTCTAGCAAAAAAGCTGGTATAGGAGGACATGCCCTTTCATGGAGAGTTGCACCACGGCGATCCTACGGCCATCGCGGTTGTACTCGAGGTCGAGACCTACGAACCTGTTTTCTTTGAACTGCAGCCAACTCGTGAAATTATTCAGAGTGTTCCTCACCGTCCGAGGGTCGGTGGTGTAGACGACATCGATCTTCTTCGCGCCATGTACTTCGATGTCGAAGTGCGTAGTTTCTTGCCTGCCGTCGTTTCGGATATCCGGAGCGTCCATGACTATAGGCAAGAGGGAAAGGATACAGAGGAACAGGGTGATACGGTGGTGGAGGAAATGGATGAGGCCGTGGAGGAGAAAGACGATGAGGCCGTGGAGGAGGAAATGAGACGGAGAAGTGAAAGATTGGAACCGCCCTTACCAATATCTGGAATGGTGCACGACCGTTCATAGTAGGGTGAAGGTGGCGAAAAACGGTGGTTTTACACGTCGACGCTAGCACTTCCTAAATTTGTTCGGCGCCACTTGCATGCGGTGGAATCAATTCAAACGTAGGCACGTTTACGCGTGCCGACCTTCACTCACTGACAGGCGGGCCGCACATTTTCCTTTTACGATTTATTTTTTCACTTCCTCTAGACGGTTCCGGTGCCCGCCCTCAATAATTACGCCCCCTTCTTTTCTTCATGCGGACGAGAACCGGCGGCGGCGGTGGTTCCTTGCAGTTTCGCTCCCCACTCGAACAACTGCCCCCATCCCTGATTCCACCCTCTCTCGAATCCATCTGCCTCCTTATCACAACGCCTCCATTAATCTACCGGATTCCAGACTCCATTTGCCGCTATGGGTAGAGCTTGGGGTAGCAGCAGGCTGAAGCGAAAGGCATGCGATGACGACGTGGATGGCCAGGGTGATCGCTACCGCAAGGATTGGGGATGGCCAAACCTCAGCGCTACGAACGTGCACGGGATCGCCTCGGAGTTGGACATCATCTCAGCCGGCCGCCTCGCTCGTTGCATCCCTGGCTACCACATGACGATGCGGAACATGGACGAACAACCATTCGGCACGCCAGACCTTCTTTACCCCGATAACAGCAAATGGCCAGACGACCGCGATGGCCACGTAAGTTCCAGTATCTAGCTTATTCGTTCAGTCATATCGTTGATTCATATGTGCTGAACTCTCATCGGAATCCTATGTTCCTTTCGTCGAACGTGTTGTGTGCACACGCGGTTTGAACAAATCGAACCATTTAAGACTATTCTGTATAGCGGAATCTCTGCTCGTACCTGATATTCTGGTATTTTCGTAGTGACATAGTCTTACTTTAGGTGATAGACGAGTTGTCAATTTTGATTTTGTAATGGAATGCCTGCTAGGTGATATTCTGTTTCCTAAAATAAAAACAAACAGATTAGACGATTTAAGGCTGTAATGCCCCGAGCTATTTAATTATGATCATCGTCAGGAGTTTGTTCTGAGGGGCTCTGCTCCTACTCCATATATTGAGTATCTTCGTATTGACACAGGCACAATTTACGCGATATCTGAGGAGACACTCGTATTTAGGCAATATTTTGTGTACTTTAATCTAAAGGTCCAGTTGTCAAATTGTATTTGCAATGGAATCCATGCTAGGTGATTGTACCAACTGACAACAAACTCTGCAGAATATTCATGCAAAACTGATGCTCCTGGATAAGTGGTCGGAATCAGTAGTGGTGAATATCAAGGAAGAAGAAGAGACGGAAATGGGAGATGACCAGAACTGGGTGGGTGGCAACAGTGAGTGGCTGGTCATTTTATCCCAGGATGGGAGTACTTGGACTCTAAAAAATTGCTACAGATCGAAGAGACTTGCAGTGCCATGTTTGAAGGGTGTCGGCATTACTGCATTCAACAGCGGGTGGCCGCCGCACATTTCCGAATTCGCTTACAGGTTCAACATGGCAGAACTTGAGCTCGTGAAGGTACAACTCCCACATAAACCGCGGGAGGGGGCGTGGAAGAACTGGGAGTACGACCTCTTAGCGGTGTTCGACAAGGCAATCACATTCATTAGATGCCCAGAAGACAAGGAATGGACAGTCTTGCGTGACGACTTCCTGTGGCCGGAGAAGTATGTCGACACCGTCTTCACCTACGGCTACTCTTCATACAGACCACAACGCATTTATGCGGTCACTAAACCTAGCGGCAACATGCTTGTTTGGGAGCCGTCCATTTGGGGTGAGTCATGGTGTCATATAGCATGTAAAATCCCATTCAAAATTCTGCTTCTTGTATTAGTAACCGCAGTACCACGCAGCCCCGCGCATCATTCCAGCTCCGGTCATCGAAGATGCAGTAGCAGATGCTGAACTTGGGACACAGCGCTGGTTCCTGGCATCTCTCGAAGACAACACGGAACAGGATGATGAACTCTTGCGGATTCATATCAGGGGAGCACTAAACAAGGTTGGTGATACAATAGAACATATGGGGACACAACTTTCTTCATACCCATCGTTGCGGTGTCACGTTTTCTCGAGGTCCGCATGCCCATCCGAAGACCCAGTAGAGCAAGTCTGGAGCAGAGTCAACAATCTAAAGGGACAATCTGTGTTTCTTGGGATCAACTACCCTTTCTTTATCGGAGCCCCTAGAGCCGTTGAACCTATAATTGCTCAGGAAGCCCTGGCCCCTGATGCTGGTGGTGGTGGTGGTGGTGGTGTTGGTGGTGGTGGAGCTGACGAAGAACTAGCTGCGGCTGCTCCTGGTGAAGCTGACGAAATACTTGGTGATGCTGCTGCTGGTGAAGCTGACAAAATACTTGCTAATGCTGCTACTGGTGAAGCTGACGAAATACCTGCTCAGGCTGCTACTGGAGTCCAGGAAGAACATGCTGGTGTTGTTGCTGAGGTGCCAGCACTTCTAGTGTTGATAGCAGACTGTGTGTTTGCTACACACTCACGCGCCTATCATGTTGACACTCCAGATCCGACCTGGAGCCGAATCCACGTCGGGGGGAGGGGGCCTACAATTGGCTCATCAGTGGGGTCGTACTATTTGAAGGAGAATGAAAGACAGCCAAACGCAGCATTCTGGTTCGTTCCGACGATACCACCAGCTCCAGGGACCTAGTGCTCATACTAGCAGATCCGATGAACCATTTGTCTTTATCTTTATCATTAGTTACGCTTATGTGTGTAAAGACTAAGCTATGCTTATTTGTGTAAGACTAAGTTAGGCCTAACTACGTAATATTCAGTGAAGCCCAGCTTTTGTTTCCACGCCCATAACAACAGAATTGCAGCATAGAACATACAAATGTAATGTGCATACTAGGCATTTTTGCTCAGGATAACAACCACTTCAAGCAAATGATACATCGTGTACGCATTTGAACGCATCACTAGAATGTGCCACCTATTGATGATTGATGACATGGATCTAGCTTTTCTGCGCTTATTTGCATTGGATCACTCATTGATTTGTTCACATATATTTTGGCAATGGTTGATGAACTCCACTCTCTTGGTAACTTGCTTCGTCAGCGAGCACTTGTTGATGCAATGCAAAGTACAGAACATGGTTGTCATCGTCATTCCATTTAGGTTCTCTATGTTTTGTCATCACGGAGCTACTAATTTCAAATGAAAAATCTAGTAAACAGTATATGTGTACATTGTTAGAGTATGCTATGGCCACGGAACATACATGTTTTTCTACAATCACAAGAAGAAAACTTGATGCATTTTCACCTTGTTGGCGTTGTGCCGAACTGGGTGGATGTGGCTTTGGGGTTCGGAGAGGAAGGCACCGTGGCTGGTGCGTGTGCGACCATGGCGACAGCGAGCTCGGATTCTAGAGGAGACCAACAGGACCGAGCATGGTCGGCATGGGTACAGATCTCACCCGGGAATGAATTCCCGTCCCTGCGCCGTACCAATGGTGCGGTCATGGTGAGGGCAAGCTCTGATTCGGGATGGGGAGGAGAACAGGCCGAGCAGGTTTGTGCAAGTCCTAGCTCCACGCCATGGCCGCGACCACAGATTGCCGCCCCGGAGGAAGAAGCAGACGCGTAAAGGATGCATGCGCCAATGCTGCAAGCCTACATGGCAGCGACGACGGCAGCGATAGAACGGCGAAAGCTGACAGGGGGGACCCAACTTGACGGCCGTTAGCCTAATTTTTGTATTGAAACGTAAAGTTGAATTTGGGACGAAAAGGACCCTCTGAGTATTTGGCACGGCAACTATAGTCATCGCGGATGATATCAGGGAACTCGGGTACCGTGTTGCCTGGCCACCCCAACTTTTGGGCCGCAAAATGATATTCTCAGATGTGGCACATGCTATTAGTTTAACTAGTAGGTACCAATCTGATCCAAGTTCAGAACACTGGATAGCGGTCAAAATATCCTTAAGTACTTAAGAAGAACTATGGAAATGTTTCTTGTATACAGAGCTGAAGAAGAGCTGGTCACTAAGTGTTGTGTTGATGCTAGCTTTGACACCGATACGAATGACTCTAAGTCTCAATACGGATACATATTTCTCTTGAACGGAGCATTAGTTAGTTGGAGGATCTCCAAATAACCTGTGGTGGCGGGATCAACAATGGAGGCAGAATATGTTGCTGCTTCAGAAGCGGCGCAGGAAGCGATTTGGATGAAAGAGTTCATAACTGAACTTTGTGTGGTTCCTAGTGCGTTGGAACCAACAGTGATCTATTGTGACAACAATGGAGCCATAGACAACACCGAGGAACCAAGGTCTCACAAGAATTCCAAGCATATTAAGCATCGGTTTCACTCCATCCATGAGCATGTCAAGGATGGAGATATAAAGATTTGTAAAGTACATATGAATATGAATGTAGTAGATCCGTTGACTAAAGTTCTCCCTAGGGCAGAAACATGATCAACACCAAAACTCCATGGGTGTTAGATTTATCACTATGTAAACTAGATTATTGTCTCTAGTGCAAGTGAGAGACTGAAGGGAATATGCCCTGAGAGGCAATAATAAAATTGTTGTTATCATATTCAAGTATATGATAGATGTTTATTTTGCATGCTATAATTGTATCGATTGGAAATGTTAATACATGTGTGTTTAATAAACAAATAAAGGGTTCCTAGTTATGCCTCTCTTATAAACTAGATCGTTGATTAACAAGATGATCAAGGTTTCCTGATCATGGACATTGGATGTCGTTAATAACGAGGTCACAACATTGGTGAAATGATGTGATGAACATTCATCTGAAGTATAGCATTATGATCAAAGTCACTGTGTTTAAATTACTGTAACATCATACGAAGTAATCCTAGTCTTAGACCATGAGATCATGTCGATAACTAACACTAAAAGAGTAACTTGATAACATCAAATGTCACACCGTAACAGGGTGACTATAAAGGTGGATTTAGATACTCCGAAGTGTTATGTAGAGGCTCATGGATCAAGAGTGGGATTTTTCCATACCGATGATGGATTGATATACTCTGGGCCCTCTCGGTGATATCACATTGAGATAGCTTGCAAGCAAGTGATGTGATCACTAGAATGTTATATCACGGGAACGAGAAAAGAGTGCATGTCAGTAACAAGATCAAACTAGATATTGATATACCTATGGTCGAATCTCGGACATGTAATATATCGCGAGACAAAGGGATTTAGTTACTAGCATTAAAGGTTCTCACGATCACAGAAGCCATCATTGAATGTGTGGGAGTCGGTATGGATCCCCTGGTCCCGCTTCTGATTATTGATCGGAGAAGGTTCTTGACCATGTCTGCATTATTCGTGAACTGTAGGGTGACACACTTAAGGTATACCGACACCATTTGGACCAAATATGTTCCAGAGAAAAGGATTGCAAAGCGCTGGAATTATTTCAGTGGACACCAAAATTGTTTCGGGTGAAATTGCTAAAATTGGTTTTGCATGTGATATTGAAATGTTGCAAGGGGTTTTATGTGAATGTTTGCTAATTAAAGTATTTAACAAAATTCTGAATAAAATAGTTTTATTTAAGGAGAGTTTCATTAAATTTGGTGGAATTTTAATGCATGTGAGTGGGATTTTTGAGTGGAGGCTTTTTATGTGAGTGGGAGCTCCACCCACATGAATGAGAGGAGGTGAGGGTGCACCTCCATGGCCGCCGGCCATGGGAGGGGCTGCCCCCCTCTCGCCTAGAAAAGGCCCCCCTCTTCTCCTCACAAAGCACACCTCCTCATGAAGGATCTCTCTCCCCCTCTAGAATTATTTCCCCATTGTCTCGGGTTAGCGAGATACATGTTCCCGGTGGCTTTTCGTCTGGAAGGAGTTGCTACTTCTGCTGCATCGCTGGAGCGAGGAGGCGGAGGTTGTTCGGTGGACCGGATATGTGTGCAAGCACGGATGCACTACTGATTTGTGATGGTAGGACTTCCTCTCGATCTTGAGATCGGCAAGAGATTGACTACATCATCCACAAGTCCAATCTCGTTATACTTTGTCGGTCTTCAAGGGTATGATCTCTATGGATGTATATCCACCCGTTGCTTCTATCTAGTAGATATATCTTGGTGCTTAGTAGTTCCCATCGTAGGAATTTTTTTTGTTTTCTAGGATGCGAACCCAACAGTACCAAGGACTACATCGATGATTCTCCTATTCCCAAGGTCGTCGGCTCTTGCCTTATGGCAAGGAGAACCAAGGTAATCTCCTCTCCTCCATCTCTCTCTAGCATCTTGGATGATCATGTTAGTGCTAATGATAGTGACAATGATGAATTTGACGAAAACTATATACAAGAAATGTATAAAAATCATGAAGTCTCTTCCTAGCAATGCTCGTGCTAGATTCAAGCAATTAATGGACCTTGTCAACTCACATGAAAAGACCATTGATAGCTTGGAATCTCATATTGATGATGAGAAACAGAGATTCAATCTCCTTGAGCAAATGCTAAGCAAGGAAAAGAACAACAATTCCCTTCTTAAAGAACAAATTGAAATCTATGAACTTGATAAGGAAAAATATGTGGATGCCCTAGATAGGGCTATTACCGTGTCCCAAGAGCTTGACGCTTCAAAGAAGGAACTTGAGATTGCCCATGCTTCTCTCACTAATGACCTTGAGGACCTTGAGAAAGATAATTTGCTTATCAAGCATGAACTCATAAAACTTGGGGAGAATCATGATCAACTTCGAGTATCCTATGAAAAGGCTCTTGGTACATTGAAGGATCCAATCATTGTTGATAATATTACTTGTGCTTCTAACTCTACCTTGGATCAAGCGTGTCTCCTTGAGGAAAACAAGAAGGTGAAGGAACAAATTGAGAAGAAGCGTCTCACACCTACCTCCAAGGGCAAGATTCTTGATGAGATTCTTGCTCATCAAACAATGAGAGATCCAAGCAAAGGTATGGCGTTTGACCCCAATAACAACAAGAATGGTGCCCACCCACCTAAGAATAATAACTTTGTGCGTGAAGGGCACAAGGTGGTTTACCAAGTAAAGAAGAATGTTGTGAATGGGGGAACCACAAGGGGCAACCCAATCACAAGTTTGCGGGAAAACTAATCCATCCTATGTGCTATGTAAGGGCACCCAAGGAGATGTGTATGCCAAATATGTTGGCCCTTTCAATGGTTATGCTTATAGATGGTTCTCAATTTGGGTACCAAAAGATATTGTTGCTAATGCTAGGGGACCCATTAATCAATGGGTTCCTAAATCAAAGAATTTATTTTGTAGGGGTATGCCTCCGGTGGTTCAAAGTGGGTGTTTGATAGTGGGTGCACCAATCATATGACCGGAGGTAGAAGTGTGCTTGACCAATTCATTCATGATGTCAATTCAACGTGAAGCATCACTTTTGGAGACAACTCTAAAGGAAAGGTACTAGGTTATGGCAAGTTGGTGGTCTCCAAGGCTTTGACCCTAGAGACCGTCATGCTTGTTAGGAACCTTGGTTACAACTTGCTTTCAATTAAACATCTTGCGGATGCCGGTTATGATTCCTATTTCTCTAGAACTTTTGTGAAAGTCTTTAGGGGTGATAATCTCAATTTGGTCCTTATTGGATATGTGGAAGATGACCTTTATGTGGTCGACCTCTCGCAAGAGAGTCAATCTCTTTCCACATGTCTAATGGCTAAGGTTGACAAGGGATGGCTTTGGCACCGCCGCCTTGGCCATGTCAACATGGGAAATCTTAAACAACTCCTAAAGGGTGAGCATATTGTTGGACTAACCGGTGTGTCTTTTGAGAAGGATCGTGTGTGTAGTGCTTGCATCTCTGGAAAGCAACGCAGGAAGAGTCATCCGTCAATATCCAAGGTGGCCACGTCAAGACCGTTGGAGCTTCTCCATTTGGATCTCTTCGGGCTATCAACATATGATACTCTTGGTGGAAGAAAGTATGTCCTTGTCATTGTTGATGATTATTCAAGGTACACTTGGGTATTCCTTCTCAACTTAAAGGATGAGACCTACAAGTACTTCATGATCTTCGCTAAGCAAGCTCAATGTACCCATGAAGTGGAGCTCAAGACCATTAGGACCAACAATGGCACCGAATTCAAGAACTACACCATGCAAGATTTTGTTCAAGATGAGGGGTCAAGCATGAATTCTCGGCTCCATATACCCCTCAACAAAATGGTGTTGTTGAAAGGAAGAACCAAACTATCATCGAGATGGCAAGAACAATTTTGAGTGAGTTTAAGTCACCCCACAACTTTTGGGGAGAAGCCATCGTTACCGCGGTTCACTACTCGAACCGGCTCTTCCTCCGAGCTCCCTTTGACAAGACTCTATCAACGTCAACTACTTCCATGTCTTTGGGTGTAAATGCCTCACCAAGAACAAGAAAGAAAAACTCGGTAAATTCGAATCTAGAACTATAGAGGGTATTAATGAGTGCACATTTGTATCATGTTCTACATTATTATTTTGCATTGTAGATGTAGGATCTTGGTATTTTACGGTGCTCGCGCGCACATTTTATGTATGTTTTCACCAGGATCAGGACAGATGATGAGGACAATGGATACAATTCTTGGAGCAGTTGTACTATGGAGAAAAGGAGTAAAAAACAACGTAAATTGCTTATTTGGAAATATTAATAATACTAGAAGAAAACCAGAAGCGAACAAGTGAGGCAGAAGGTTCAATGACCAACTATACGGCGGGAGCAAATTTTCTGGCCGTATAGCTCTAGCCTATAGTTGGCGCCGCCTCCGCCTCCTCAAATAGTTTCACCCCATGCAACTGGTTCAGGGAGACGACATACAGAACACCCATAAATCGCAGAAACCTCACCTCCGGAAGGCATCTGGAGGGGGATCTCATCCACTAGGGATCCATCTTCGCCCTGCGCAGATCCGGGAGGCTAAGGCATCGATCTTCATCATCCACCTCTGCATCACCACCATCTCCATCCATCCCATCTACATCTTGTCTAGATCTTGTTGTAATTCCCGTACTTGTTGTGGATTTATACAAGTACTATTCATCTATGATTGTTTCTATTACCATTGCCATGATGTTGATTGCCTCCATGTCTGAGTAGATCTCTAGTTCTTGGGGAGATGGAGAAACCCTAGTATGAGACTGAAATAAGATAAAGTCTATTATGATATTCATCGCTGTGACCATGTGTTAGATATTCAACATCTTGATGTTGAGAGAAGTCGACCTCTCAATATTTTCCTCTCATGGGGACTTGCTGGAGGGAACTACTAGTTGGTAGACGGAAGTGTGCTAGCACTTACAATGACTATAAAGCTGTTGGCACCCCTTACGTATCAACTTGGGAAACCGAGGAAACTCATGGAGCACTATCCATGCCATGGGATACGTCCTACGGGATTACGTCCCTTAATAATGCAGTAATTCGATTGATATCAATTGCTGACTACTGTGGTTATGAGGATGATGAGAGCAGCGGTTGCTGCCTAATTGTCCAATTACGGAGTTCCTCCCACACATACATAGTTGAGAATGTTCATGATGATAATCTTTATCTTAGATCCTTATAATACTAGTGGTGTATCAATACTAGTGGTGTATCCGCTATTCCCAGAGAACGCCTTTTTTCCCTATTGCAGTTCCAATCTGTCTTACATACGCGATACTTACTTATGTATTAAGTTATTTTACTTTACTTTACTATTGCTCTTATACCTAAAACCCCAAAACACCTTTTTACACAATACTCACATTTTATCTTGTCACTTAGAACTTAATCTAGCATTTCTATCGTAATATTTATTTCAAGAGTTATTAGACTTCAGACTCCTTCTCCCTATGGGATCGATATCTTTATTTCGAAACTAGCTACAAACGATCTGTGCACTTGCAGTCATGAAGCTATTTTCTGGCGTCGTTGCTAGGGAGCTAAGCATTGTAGGTCTTCTATTTTTTTCTTATTTATTTTTGTCTTGCTAAATTTTGTTTTGAGTTATAGGTTCCCACCAACATGATGGAGTTTGAGCATATGACTAGTGCTAACCCACTCAACTGCTTTGGGAAGCCCTATGATATTTATAAAAGAGACAACTCCAATGAGAAGACAAGGGGGTTTGAAATAAATCCTCTACTACTTGGTATTTTACACAAGAAGCAATTTACTGGAGATGAAGAAGATCCTAATCCATATGAGCATATTGCATGTTTCAAAGATATATGTGGCACTTTTCTATTAATGGTATATACCACTGATGAGGTATGGGTTAAAGTTTTTAGTCAGACTTTGACTAGTACAACTCTCTCATGTTACAGATCTCTACCACCTGAAGCCACTACTACTTGGGATGATCAAGCCTATGAATTTCTAGCAAAATATTATCCATTGTCAAAATCTTTTGGAATCAGGCGTCTTATAATGACTTGGAAAAATTGTTTTAATGAAGGACTAGTAAGAGCTTATATCAGATTTAAAGACTTACTACGACTATGTCTGCATCATGATTTACCTGAATGGTATTTATTGCATATCTTTTATGGTGGTCTAATTGAACCTAATAAAATTGAACTAGACTCTTTCACGGAAGGAGCCTTTATGAATCTTCCTATACCTAAAGCTTGGGCTTTACTTAATAGAATTCGTGATCATAGAGTTTCATGGAATTTTGGTCTAGGAAGTGAAGGAGGCGTAGAAATAGAACTGATTGTATTCATGACTATAATAAAAAAAGGCCATGTTAAAGAATTATCTAAAGAACTTTATTTGGATTCAGATGTTGTGTTGCAAGTTGTTAAAGCTTTTACAGAACATATTAAAGCTCTAGAAGAGCCGGTCAAGTATGATCCACCACCCGAACTTGAGAAGAAAAGAGAAGATAAAGCAACACTAGCCTCCTTAGAACCAATAAATGAGATTCCTTTTCCTAACACTTCACGAAAGCATATTCTTGAATATGAACAGGTCAAAGCAGAATAGGATAAAAAGGAAGAACGAAGTATGCTAGAAGTCATGGAACATATGGAAGAAATCAAAGATGAAGAGGTAACCAAGGAAGCAATTATGGCTATGTATGCACATTGTAACATAGTTGAACTTGATGAAGAGACTTCTGTATTGGTTGAAGGTAAAACAAAGGTAAAAGATGTGGGTAAGCCTATTCTTCCCTGCATATTTAAAGAAACCTCGCATTACAGTTTATGTGATCTTGGCACCAAAGTTAATGTTATATCTTAAGATTTCTACTTAGAAATAAAAGAAGAAATAGAACCAGCTACAATTGAAAATACCAATATGACAATTATGTTAGCCAATAAAAATCTTAGAATTCCAATGGGAGTAGCTGAAGATGCAACTACCACAATTGGCAATAAAAACTTTCCTATCGGTTTTGTAGTTGTTGATATGCCAGTTGACACTCTTTGCCCTATTATATTTGGAAGAAACTTTTTGGGTGATATAGGTGCCTATGTTAATTTCAAGAAGGATAGTGTGTCTCTTAAGCTTGGGAGAATAGAAAATAAATTCCATTTTCCAAATTTAAAGACAGGCCTCCACAAATACAAGAAGAAGAGGAAGAGAGAACTATTGAAGAAATGGCGGCTCTTTTCTTTGGCAATCAAGAAGAAGAAATAAATAAAGATCCAAATTATGAAGAAATAGTTATGGAGGACAAGTCCTTGGAAGAACTAGAAGATGAATTCGATTCACTTCCCATAATGGGACCTCCAACTGATGATGCTTTTGAAGAGCCAGAAAAGAGAGGGGACGAGGAACTACCACCCCCAGAGTTGAAGACTCTACCAGATAACCTCAAATACAGGTTTCTAGATGATACAAATAAATTTCCTGTTATTATCAATGCTAAACTTTCAAGAAAAGAAGAAGAACTTATGGAGATACTTAAGGAGCATCGCATGGCTTTTGGGTACTCAATGGATGACTTGAAGGGCATAAGTCCCATGATAGCCGTCCATCGAATATTCATGGAGGAAGGTGCTAAACCGGTTGCGAAATTTAATAGAAGATTGGATCCTAAAATGAAAGAAGTGGTAAGAAAAGAAATTGTATGCCTACTGGATGCAGGTATAATCTATCATGTTAAAGAAAGTGAATGGGTAAGTCCTGTTCATTATGTCCCTAAGAAGGGCGGTTTCACTATTGTTCCTAATAAAAAAATGAATTGATACCTACTAGAACTATTGTTGGGCATAGGATGTGCATAGACTTTAGAAAATTAAACAAAGAAACTAGGAAATATCACTATCCTTTACTGTTCATAGATCAAACTTTAGAGAGGTTAGCAAACCATACTCATTTTTGTTACTTGGACGGATACTCTGGTTTTTCTCAAATAGTTGTTCATCATGATGACCAACTTAAAACAACTTTCATTAGTCCTTATGGTCTACATGCTTACTGACGTATGCCTTTTTGTTTATGTAATGCTCCGGCTACTTTTCAAAGATGCATGACTGCTATTTTTGCTGATTTCATAGAACTTATAATGGAAGTATTTATGGATGACTTTTCTGTGTATGGAACTTCGTTTACTAGTTGCTTGGATAATCTCAAAAGAGTTTTGCAGCGTTGCAAAGAAACCAATCTTTTTCTAAACTGGGAGAAGTGCCATTTTATGGTCAAAGAAGGTATAGTCCTTGGACACAAGGTATCAGGTAAGGGAATTGAAGTTGATAGATCTAAGGTTGAGGCAATAGAGAGAATGCCACAACCCAGGGATATTAAATGTATAAGAAGTTTCCTTGGTCATGTGGGCTTTTATAGAAGGTTCATTAGAAATTTCTCTAGAATATCTAAACCTTTGACTAACCTCCTGCAAAAGGGAGTAAGATTCAATTTTGATGATAAATGTCTTGAAGCCTTTGATAAACTCAAAAATCCTTTATCTCGTGCTCCAATCATTAAACCACCTATTTGGGATACAACCTTTGACTTAATATGTGAAGCTAGTGATGATGTTGTAGGAGTAACTCTGGGACAACATATTGGTCACAGATTTAATATTATACATCATGCTAGTAGAACTCTAAATGGTGCTTAGAAGAATTACACAAAGGAAGAAAAGGAACTGTTTGCTGTATTTTTCTCTTGCGATAAATTTCGTTCTTACATAGTTGATGCAACGGTAAGAGTTCATACGAATCGTGATGGTTTAAAAGAACTCCTTGAGAGGAAAGAACATAAGCCAAGACTGGTCTGTTGGATTATATCACTTCAAGAATTTGAGTTGCAGATTATGCAGAGGCAAGAAACAAAAATGTTAGATGCAGTGTCCATGATTGCCCAGCAAGAGACCAATCTTGTTGAGAGGAACTTTAGTCCTGGTGATTTCTGTTTACGAGAATTATTCAACGAATTAAGGTCAATTCCTTCAAGAGATAAGAAGTATTTGTTGTTGGAAGAACTTTCTCATCCCCGAATAGGCAAACGGTAAGTGCAAGGTAAGTGTTCTTACCCAAATAAGTGATTTGTTTTCACAAATTTTACTCCTAAAAAAGCTGCCTTTGAATTCCTTGTGTTTTTATAAAGTTTTAGAGGGTTTTTTCCAACTATACAGGCAGAACTATATGACCAGAGAGGGAGCTCCCGCCGTATAGTTGGTCGTTAAACTCTCTGTATCATCTTTGTGAATTTGTTTTCATTATCTGAGCCTATACGGTTGCAACTATATGACCGGAGCCACAATTCCAGTCGTATAGTTGGTCGTTAAACTCTCAGATAGTTTTGCTTTTTGGTGTATGTATCTATACGGCCGCAACTATACAACCGGAGCCAAAACTCCGGCCGTAGTTGGTCGCGAAACTCTCAGACACTTTTGATTTTTGCTATTTGTATCTATACGGTCGCAACTATACGACCGGAGCCAAAATTCTGACCGTATAGTTAGTCGTTAAACTCTCAGACACTTTTCGTTTGTCTTTTCGTTTATTCATCTAAAAAAACGTATTGTCGGTTCCGAGTCATGATTTAATCGACCTGGACTCGAGATATTTGGAAATATCTGCTCGGAACCAACTATACGGCCGGACCTATACGGGTCGCGCCCGTATAGTTGGTCGTTACACGACAGGACTCTTCCAAATCCGTGATTTCTTTCCCTGTTTTGTTAAGATTCTTTTCTTGGACGACAATTTGGTGTTTCTCGCGAGTTTTACCGACCTTTGACCGCCCTTATATACTGCCATTGTCTCTCCCTAATCATAATCTACAGGAACCAATCTAGCAATGCGATATCCCGTCCCAGGCCGTGGGAAAACCATGGGGCTCATTGCTCCTTTCAGGGACCGATCTAGCAGCCCGTCCATGGAGCACGATGACAAGGAGGTGGAGAGGTTTAGCCCAAGGTACAAGGAGTACATCAAGCCAAGCTACTTCAACAATGATTCCGATGATGACGTGATTGACGTCTACATCCACCGTGACGCCTATGATCCATCGGAGATCGATTCGGCGGCGATGAAGAAAGCTCAACAAGAGAGAGAAGATCCCAAGCCACATGGAAAAGGGCGTGTGGAGACGGTCAAGTTCATCACCACAGATCCAAGACCACACAAGCGTAAGGAAGTATCTAATATGGTGCAGGTGCTAGCAAGGGAGCGAACGCACCAATCTCGAGGCCAACCATTGGTGCTCGTATGAAGGTTAAGCCTCAAGAAGAGTGGAGGTACGGTTTCCACTTCCCCGATCCATCAATTATGGATGAGGAAGAAGAAGTTGTCCCCAGGACAAAGGATCGCGTGCAGGCACTGGAGATATATCAAAAGCAGGAGCTACTCCATTGCGTTGAAGTCCGTCACCGTCTCAGTGGGATGGAGAAGAAGGAAGACCTCCTTCCATTAGTGACTAAGCTTGCAGAGAGAGTGGACACTCTGCAATCTGATCTGCGCGGGTGCTACAGCCACATAACTACTCTGGAGGAGACCAACAAGAAGCTATGCACCATGGTGTTACATGCCATGACGCCACAGTGATCTACAACAATCACGGTATCAAATAATCGCAAGGGATTATTTGATCCCGCCTGGCTTGATTCCAAGCTTGGGGACATCTTCAAGACCTTGTAATCTATCTTATAAGTTCTTATTATTTGTGCATTAGTCAAACTAGCAATAAAGTTTGCATCATTAGAATTCCCTTCAGGAATAGTCGATCCCTTTAATGAAATTCCGAGTTTATTATTATATATGGAGCAATATTGAGTTTGTGCTTGCTTTAATGATATATGAATGGCTTGAGTATGATTTTACTTGCACTTGATGATAGCAATAGGAGTATTCCACACCATTGGTATGAATGGAACACATAAAGATAATTTGGTCAATATGTTGTAAGTCTACGGTTTGATTTACAAAGAAAAATTATCTATACAATTAAGTTGAAAAAGAAACCTTGAAAAAAAGAAAATAAAAGTGCTATCAAAATAGACTGAGAACAAGTCGAGGTATAATCTCCAAGTCATAAGAATGCTTCATATACAGTTGGAATTTGATAATTGAGATCATTGAAATTTGAATTCCTACATAAGGTGGAATATATGGCTAGCTCCTTTGCATAGCACTTAAAACAAAAGTGTGAGCATATATGCAAAAGAAAAGAAAAAGAAAGAAGAAAAAGAGTGAGTGTGCAAAGAGCAAATAGGCATATACCATTGTATTGTAGTATGACAAAGAGACACTTTTTGAGATTTTGAATCCCAAGTGAATGGGTTGATCCTAAAACACTTGGGACTACCTCGTTATCTCATTCAGTTGAACCGGATACTTTTACATTATGTTGAGATTCATCTTTTATGAACTATTAATCACTAAGGTGTGGAAGCCTGCTAATACTCTTCAGATGGTTTGAGTAAGGTGCTATTCACGAGCTTATTCCTATGTATCGTATATGATAAACACATGCTGTAACTGCCTCATTTATTTTCATCGACTCAGCTTCATGAATATGAGGATCACATCCATTAAGCTAAAACTTGCTCGGGACGAGCAAGAGTCTAAGCTTGGGGAAGCTGATGAGTGCATATTTGCATCATGTTCTACATTATTATTTTGCATTGTAGATGTAGGATCTTGGTATTTTACGGCGCTCACGCACACATTTTATGTCTGTTTTCACCAGGATCGGGACAGATGATGGATCCAATGGATACAATTCTTGGAGCAGTTGTACTGTGGACAAATAGAGTCAAAAACAACATAAATCGCTTATTTGGGAAATATTAATAATACCAGAAGAAAACCAGAAGCGAACAAGGGAGGCAGAAGGTTCAATGACCAACTATATGGTGGGAGCAAATTTTCCAGCCGTATAACTCCAGTCGTATAGTTGGCACCGCCTCCGCCTCCTCAAATAGTTTCACCCCGTGCAACTGGTTTGGGGAGATGACATACAAAATACCCAGAAATCGCATAAACCTCACCTCCAGAAGGCATCTGGAGGGGGAACTCATCCACCAGGGATCCATCTTCACCCTGCGCAGATCCGGCAGGCTAAGGCATCGATCTTCATCATCCACCTATGCATCACCACCATCTCCATCCATCCCATCTACATCTTGTCTATATCTTGTTGTAATTCCCGTACTCGTTGTGGATTTATACAAGTACTATTCATCTATGTTTGTTTCTATTACCATTGCCATGATGTTGATTGCCTCCATGTCTGAGTAGATCTGTAGTTCTTGGGGAGATGGAGAAACCCTAGTATGAGATTGAAATAACATAAAGTCTATTATGATATTCATCGTTGTGACCATGTGTTAGATTTTCTGCATCTCGATGTTGAGAGAAGTCGACCTCTCAATATTTGCCTCTCATGGGGACTTGATGGAGGGAACTACTAATTGGTAGACGGAGGTGTGCTAGCACTTACAGTGACTATAAAGCTGTTGGCACCCCTTACGCATCAACTTGGGAAACCGAGGAAACTCATGAAACACTATCCATGCCATGGGATATGTCCTATGGGATTACGTCCCTTAATAGCGCAGTAATTCGATTGGTGTCGATTGCTGACTGTTGTGGTTATGAGGATGATGAGAGCAGCGATTGCTGCCTAATTGTCCAAATACGGAGTTCCTCCCACACATATATAGTTGAGAATGTTCATGATGATAATCTTTATCTTAGATCCTTATAATACTAGTGGTGTATCTGCTATTCCCTGAGAACGCCTTTTCCTCTATTGCAGTTCCAATCTCTCTTACATACGTGATACTTACTTTATGTATTAAGTTATTTTACTTTACTTTACTATTGCTCTTATACCTAAAACCCCAAAACACCTTTTTACACAATACTCGCATTTTATCTTGTCACTTAGAACTTAATCTAGCATTTCTATCATAATATTTATTTCAAGAGTTATTAGACTTCAGACTCCTGCTCCCTGTGGGATCAATATCTTTATTTCGAAACTAGCTACAAACGATCTGTGCACTGGCAGTCATCAGGTATCTTTGTTGGTTATGCAGAAAACTCTCATGCCTATAGATACTACAACAAGACCAATGGTTGTGTTGAAGTATCTTGTGACGTGGAGTTTTTGGATGATAATGGCCCCCAAATGGGGCAAGTTGTTCCACATGTTGTAGGTAATAGAGATTCCTCTCAAGTCATCAGGTTGATGGGGATTGAGCATATTTTGCCCATCGAATATCATATCCATGATCAAGAAGGTGATGGGGGAGTATCAAGCCCAACTCAAGAAGAGCCTAGCTCTACTCAAGTTGAACCATCAAGTGCACCACAAGATGAACAACACTCGCAAACCGAAGACCAAGAACCAATCCCTCAACCCGTTGAGCAATACCAAGAAGATGAACAAGTTCCTCAAAACCAAGGTCAAGCTCAAAAAGTTGTCAATGATCAGGGACCATCAAAAGATGAATTTGTTGATCATGAAGGTACAATCCGGAAGATCAAGTCCACCTCTATTGCAAGTGGAATCCAAGTCAATAATATACTTGGAAGCATATCAAGAGGGACCGAGACTTTCAACAAGAAGAGGCATATCACTACCTTTTGTGGCCATCATGCATTTGTGTCCAACTTTGAGCCACTCAAGGTCCATGAAGATTTGGAGGATCCGGATTGGGTCATTGCCATGCAAGAAGAACTCGAGTGCTTCACCCACAATGAAGTTTGGTCTCTTGTGGAGAGACCTAAGTATCATCGCATTAATGTTATTGGGACCAAGTGGGTATTCAAGAACAAGCAAGATGAGAACGGAACCGTCACAAGAAACAAAGAAAGGTTAGTGGTGCAAGGGTATGCCCAAATAGAAGGTATTGACTATGAGGACACCTTTGCACCCTTTTATTGCCTTGCAGCTATTCGTCTCTTGCTTGCATATGCATCTTTTCATAACAACAAGCTTTATCAAATGGATGTGAAAAGTGTATTTCTTAATGGTCCCTTGAAAGAGGTTGCATATCTAGCTCAACCCTCGGGTTTCGAAAACACACGCTATCCCAACCATGTGTATGTACTCCATAAGGCTCTCTACAGACTAAAGCAAGCTCCTCATGCTTGGCATGAGCACCTTAGGAATTTCTTACTCATGGATGGTTTTAGCATGGCTAAGGTAGATTCCACCCTTTTCACCAAATGGGTTAAAGGGGGTGGCATATTTATTGTTCAAATTTACATTGATGATTTTATCTTTGGTGAAGCTAACGAAACTCATAACAAAGCTTTTGCCGAGTTGATGACCAAGAAATTTAGGATGTCCATGATGGGGGAGTTGAAGTATTTCCTAGGCTTCATTGTGAAGCAACTTGCTCAAGGAACCTTCATCTCCCAAGAGAAGTACGTGAAGGACATGCTCGCGAAGTTTGAGATGACCAATGCCAATCCTATAAAGATACCCATGCCACTCAATGGGCAACTTGGTCTTGGAGTAGGTGAGAAGGACATGGACCAAAAGGTATATTGCTCCATGATTGGTTCCTTGCTCTAACTTTGTGCCTCTAGGACGCATATCATGTTAAGTGTTGGAATGTGTGCTCGTTTTCAATATGCTCCCAAGGAGTTCTATTTGATGGCAGTCAAACGTATTTTTAGGTACCTTGTTCTCACTCCTACACTCGGGCTTTGGTATCCAAAGGGGTCAACCTTTGAGCTTGTTGGCTATTCGGATTCCGATTGGGCCGGTGATAAGGTTGACCGGAAGTAGACCTCCAGGGCTTGCCAATTCCTTGGCCAGTCGTTGGTGAGTTGTTCATCCAAGAAAAAAACTCCACCGCCCTATCCACCGCAGAAGTCGAATACATTTCCGTGGCATCTTGTTGCGCTCAATTGTTATGGATGAGGCAAACCTTGAAAGACTATGGTGTGTCTCTTGGTATGGTGCCTCTTCTATGTGACAGTAAAAGTGCAATAAAGATCGCCAATAACCCCGTCCAACATTCCACACCAAACATATTGACACCCGCCACCACTTCCTACATGACCATGTCGCAATTGGTGACATCAATCTCACTCATGTGGGAACGATGTTCCAATTGGCGGATATTTTCACAAAGCCTTTGGATGAAGCCCTTTTTGTCAGGTTGAGGCAAGAACTCGGTATCCTAGATCCTAAAAACTTGGATTGATTTACTAGCATTATATTCTTGCTGTTAACTTGCTATGTAGCCTAGCCGTGCAGCACATATAGGGATAGTCATCCTACCATGTCTTGGTTTGATGCATACCTATGTGTGCGATATTAATTGACCTCGTGTCATGATATGGGTCCAAGCATCTATCTTTGAGGCGCCATGACATGTGTGCTTAAACATAGGGGGATAAATCCCCCGCCAAATATTTGGTTCTTGTGTATTGGGTGATTTGACTTTTGAAGATGAGTACTCATGTCCATTGTTGCTATTTGTGTTTATTTGTGCTTATTCCAATGGATATGGGTTACTTATTTGTTTGATTCGGGTTTGGGGTATATGCCCATATGGTCTCTCACATGAACTTCTGAAAAAACTTCCATGTCAAAATCCTCATATCCCTGCTTCCTACCTTTTTTCCAGCAAAATTCCCGGTTTTGCCGGTTTGGTAGCCGAAATTTCTGGCGGCCACCAGAATTTCTAGCGGTCGACCGAACTGCCATACAGAGCTCAGTTTTGGTCAGCCGCTGAATGTAACATCCCAGAACTTCAATCCAAGCTTATCAAGATCCAAATCATCAAATTTAGGGTTAACAAAAACTTTTCCAAATTAAAAATGAAAGCATTCAGGTGTAGGTGCATTTAAATTAGGAATTGAGTTGAATTGCCATGGTTCTGTGATTCTTTGCTTGTAAAATGTTTCTTAGGTGAAATAAACATCATCTACATCATTCCCAAACTTTTCCCAAAGAAGAACAACTCAAAATGAATAATTGAAGTGAATGGTCATTTTGGCCAAATTAACTATCATGCCTACTTTGTCTATTCCTAGTACTCAAAACTTAACAGAAACATGTGTGGATCTTTACACCCCTTGATAGTACACATAATGAGGTACCAAGGCCCACTTTGTGATCTGCTAAAATCTTTCAAATGCTAATTTTAAATGACAGTTTAAAATTGAATCTAATTCATATGGGAAGATCCCACTATTTCAAAAACCACTCAAACAAGCTCAATTTTCAAAACCCAAGCACCCACAGAGTCTCAAGCTTATGCCTAGCAAACCCACCAAAAACCTTTTCAAAATTCCAAAGTTAATTTCTTGCGGCCATTTAATCAAACACTTGGCAGGCAGGGTTAAACCCTAAACCATAGCTCACTGTTTTGAATAGGGTTTTGCCCCCAAATGATCTCCATTTAATCCCCTTGTTCCCTCATGATCTAACCATACCATTAGCACCCCTCCCCCTTGTCCCTAGCCACAGTGACGAGCCACCCCGAGCACTAGCTTGCCGGCCGACCATGCACTCGCCCCAGCAGACCACCTCCCTCTCTCTTGCCATGTCTAGGAGGTAGCCAGGACCTCACCGCCACCCTCTGTCCCCTTCCCGAGCCAAGCCCAGCAGTGGACCACCGAGCAATCCACGCGCCCAGTGCCACCGAGCCATGCCGAGCACGCGCCAGAGCGCCGCACCCGGCACGCGTGCACAAGCCGCCGCTCGACCGCAGCCCGCGCCCACCGCTCCGCCACGACCCAGGGAACACGACGGACACGCCCGTTCGCCGCCCAACGCACCACAGCCACCGCTCGCCATGGACACCGCCACCTCTGTCGCTCAGCGCGCCAGCTGCCCCCGGCCGCATACCATCGCCCCTAAGCCAGCATTAAGTTCCTAGAGCACTGCCAGGAGACCGCCCGTCGATCGCCACCCTCAGCCATGCTGCTAGCCGCCCGTAGCCATGTCGCCACCGTCGCCTGCCCATCCCTCTCGGTCTCGCCGTTGAGCCTATAAAAGGAGGGCACCCCCAGCCATTCGAAGCACACCACTCCACTCCCCTCACCTCACTAACCGTTCCCCACCTCTAGCTAGAGCAGCGCGAGCACTTGCTCGCTGGAATTTGGCCGGAGTAGCCCGTAGTAGAGGAGGAAGGGGCGCCACTGATTGCGACCACCCCCGGAGCTGCCTCGACCGTCCCTGAGCTCGCCGTCGACCACCAGTCTGTTTGCCCGCCTCACCAACTTTGTTGGAGCCCTGGTACGCCCCCTATGCACCCCCATCGAGCCGCTAGGGTTCAGGTCACAATGACAGTGTCATCGACGACAAGCCGATCATTGATCCTCGCCTAATCTAACTACCCATCGCCTGCATTACCGCTTGCATTATGAGCCATCGGGTTAACCCCCCTGTCATTTGAGCCCCGCACCGCGGAGTGACACTAGGCCGGCCCGTTAGACTTTCCCGCACGACCCAGTTAGTTTGAATTAGAATTTTCCTATTTAGTTTAAACTTAGTTCTGTCTCTGAGTTTGAAAATCAATTCAGAGAGTTTTAAAAATCCAAATTGCGTGAGACCAATTTTGCCTGAAAGGTATTGAAATGATCTATCCAAGCCCGTTGGATTTAATTCAATTAGGGTTATAGATCTCTCCTAGTAAAAATAATAAAACAGAAGCATTTGCACCTTACAACATTTTTCAAAATTCAACCATGATAGCTTTTGAGATGTTTCCAACTCTCAAAAATCTCATTTCACCATGCCTATCTGAATATGTAATAATATTAAGGTTTACCTGCAGTGACTTTGGACTAGTACCAAAATAGTGCTATATAGGCATTTCTAGTCACTTTAAATCATTAAATATTTGAACTTAAACCATAGTAATTATGATCCAATCCTTAAATCCCATTCCCACATGTTAGAATATGTGGTGATGACATGTGTCCACATGATCCCATATTTTAAGTGGTGAATATTAAATCTTAGTTAATTTTTCAATGAGTAGAAATTACTTTTCTAAATTAAAAAGAATGAAACTAGTGAATTAAACTTGTGATGCTTGTGATGATAATAGATCATCAAATGTGTGTCTTAGAATGCTAATTAGACTAGTTAAGTATTGTTTGGTGATTGTGTACTCCGTATGTATTTATAGACGATAGTACCGACCAAGTCTACGAGGAGGAGGAGTGCTACCAAGAAGAAGAAGAAGAAAACTTCAACCATTGCACCAACCAAGGCAAGCCACCATTAACAGTGCAAACTATTATTAGCAAGCTAGAATTAAGAGAGATGAATGAGCAAAGATGCTTTAGGCATGCTTTGGTCACACCACCTTGACTATTAATACCCCAAGTATTACCTTAAAAGCTTTACTTCCCTTAGTTTATACAAAGTCCCTTACTAGTTTTGAAGGTAGCATAAAAAGTATAAAACTTGACCTATTTAGATAAGCTTTAGATGTCATTCTATGGCATGAGATTGATCCCACCATTTTCCACCTTAGTGAACACTCTTAACTTAGTAGTTTAGAGTAGATCAAAAACTTGAGTCACTTAGATGGGAACACTTGGTGAAAATGAATTATGAAAACCTTAGAATGATGAGTCATTCTATTGAGATGTTTTGACATGTGTTGAGAAACACAAATGGTTTATGATGATGAAAATGTTGAGGCATGAGCCTTAACCCGTTTATTAAACTGATGGTTGGATTCGGATGTGATACCATTCCAAAAATACCGTACAACCACACTACCTGAATTGGGTAAGGCTTAGCTAGAAATTTATATGCACTAGTATTAGTTCCCTCGCGGGAGAGGTTTGATCTGAGGCTACCTCTCATGATGTCCACCTATGCAGTGCCCAAGATTACTGATGGTCATGGTTGGGAGGCCATGCTCATAGGAGAGGTGCTTATACTAGGGTGTGTAAAAGGAAAGTTATGTTTGATTATCTACATACTAAGTATGATAATTCAGGGTTATTCCTGATAGATGTATCGAATCTTGTGGTGAAAGTGTACCACCTATGCAGAGTGTCAAACTATTCGAATAACAGCGTCTGCGGTTATGGACAGTTCGAATGGCCATACTGTTTCGTTGTCAGATGTTTTCCAAATAACTTGAAATGAATGATGAATCTTGACTTGACCACAACAGGGTTGTGTTTATGATAATAGCTTCCCCACTTAAGTGATTGTAGAACTTTATTTTATCTTTCTTTGCTTCAGAACTTAGCTTAGGTTTCAAACTTAACTTTATAGTTAAACTTAGATCTAGTACTTTAACTTAGAATTATACTACTTCTTAGTGGTAGTTTGCGAGTACTTAAAGAGTACTCATGGCTTTTGTCCCTGGCTATTCTCATGGCCAGACTATGAAGGAGACTATCAAGATGATGGCCAGTAGGACAGCTATGATAACTAGGACTATCTGCCTTTGTCAGCATTGCCTGTGCCCCTAAAGATGGACCCCACCGCTACGCTTATCTTTTATTTCCGCTGCTTGTTGTATTAAGACTGGATCATGAGATCCTTATTTGTGTAAGACCTTATGTATGGTTTGTAATGGATGATGTACTATGATATCCAATCCGTTATGTCTTGCAAAAATGGTAATCCTGGGATTGCGAGTTATGGCATAACGGGCATCTGGGATTAAAAATCCGGTGTTGACACTGAAATTCTCGGTCATCACTGGCATTCTCGGTCAGGGGTTCGGTTCGCCGGTTCTCCCACCAGAATTTTCGGCTGCCACACCGGTTCGACCAGACTTATTTCTGGTTTGATCATTTGGGGTATTTAAGCACCTTGCGCATGGGAGCAGTTCCAGCTTTTCTCTTCTTCCTCCCCCCGCACCCCCATCCTCCATGGTCTCTGCCTCAAGCTCCCCCACCTCCCCATAGGCCCTTCCCTCCACCCACATCCCCCAAACTCCACCAATTTGTAGATCGGGCCACTACAAGTCTTTTGACTGAAGGTTTTGATCCCCCTTGCTCCCATTGGGAGATTGGGTAATTTCTCTCCCTCTCCTCGTGTGGTCTTCATCTTTGCACATCTTGGGCAAGGGAGGGCATGGCTTCTTTAGGCTCTCAGGGTAATATGCTTCACCATCTCTTGCTCTCTCTTATTCTAGTCTTTCCCTATCCCCTTGGTAGTGAAACCCTTGATTTGAGACCAGGCCCCTTTTTCCCACATGTCCTTCTATCCCGCCACATCCTTTCACTTTTGAAAGAGAATGTGGGCCCCCATGTGTGGTTTTGGTAATTAATGACAATCTTTATGGACTAATGTTTACATTAAGTTGCACTTATAGGAATTGTCCATCAGCATTGCTTAGAGCATGTGTTGGTTTCAAGGTCGGAGAAATGAAGAAGAAGCATTGTCCAATGGCTTTGGGCCTATTGTAAGCTTGTAGAAGAATAATAATAAAAAAATAAGATCAAGTGTGTCTTGAAGAAGTAGATGGAGTTCCTCATGTGTATCTGATGGCTCAATACACGGCGCCCAGAAAAGTGCTTGGTGCGTGGTGTTGATGTAGAGCTCGTTGGGAACCCCAAGAGGAAGGTATGATGAGCATAGCAGCAAGTTTCCCTCAGTTATGAAACCAAGGTTTAATCGAACCAGTAGGAGCAAGGAAACACCCCAAAGGTGTTACTAGCTGAGCTTTGGCAGGGCGCACTACCGGTGCTAGTAGCAACGTGGAGACCTGCACAACACAACCACAAAACTTTCTCCCCAACTTGCGATGAGGTTGTCAATCTCACCGTGTTTTGCGAAAAACAAAGGATTAAACGTATCGAATGGAAAGAAGTAAAAGTTTATAGAAAGTAAACACAAAGCAGTAAAAGATTGTAGATTGTATGTAAAGAAAAGGACCGGGATCCATAGTTCACTAGAGGTGGCTCTCCTTAGATAGATAACATGCTAGGTGAACAAATTACAGCAGGGCAATTGACAAACACTGAGAAAGCAATACATGCATATACTAATCATCTTGACTCCTTTGAGACTTGATTGGGCATTACAACATAATACATAGACCGCCATCCAACTGTATCTATGACTAATAATCCACCTTCAGGTTATCATCCGAAAACCCTCCAGTATTAAGTTGCAAGCAACAGATTATTGCTTTACGAACTGCGTGTAAAGTAAACAATACAATTGTTCTATGAACAAAAGATCGTTGTCTTCTCCCTAGTAGCAATAGCACATCTAGTACCTTAGAGATTTCATCACTTCCCAGTTACAGAGGCATGAACCCACTATCGAGCATAAATACTAACTCTTGGAGTTGCTAGCATCTACTTGGCCAAGATAGATACTAACAATGGAAATCATGCAAGATCTCAAATAACAAAGACATGGTAGAATCAATAATCAATCTAAAATAGCATCTCAATATCCATCGGATCCCCGCAAACACAACATGTATGAATTACAAATAGATGATCTTGATCATGAACGGAGCTCACAAGATCTAAACATGAAAGCACAAAGGAGGAGAAACCAGCCATCTAACTACTACATGGATCCGTAGTCCAAGGATGAACTACTCACGCATCACGCTAGAGGCTTGCATGGTGATGAAGAAGGCCTACAGGGTGAATTCCCCTCTCTGGCAGGGTGCCGGGAAGAGCTTCAGATCCCCCCCGATCTAGGGATGGAGATGGCGGCGGCTATAGACTCTTTCGTGGATTTTTGATCGGGTACTTAGGGTTTTTATCCCGAGGGCAACTTATAGGCGGAAGGAGAGGCCGAGGGGTCTGGGTCGGCGGACCACCCCGGCCTTGAGCAGCCTGGCGCGGCCAGTGGTGGCTGGCCCCTGGCCCCTCTCCGTCTCGTATTCTGGCACTTGATCCCTTCTGGAAAAATAGGCACTTTGGCTTTTGTCCCGTCCAATTCCTAGAATATTCATTTTCTGACTTTTCTGGAACCAAAAACAACAGAAAACAGGCAGCTGGCCCTATGGCTCTTGTTAATAGGTTAGTCCAAGAAATCATAATAAAAGTACTCCAAAGTTGGAACAAAACACAAGAAAGTGGATAAAACTAAGCATGGAACATCAAAAATTATAGATACATTTGCAATCTATCAACATCGCCAAGCTTAACTCCTGCTCGTCCTCGAGTAGGTAAGTGATAAAAAGAAAGAATTTTTTAGGTGACATGCACCATCAAAGACTTGATCAAAGTATTTGCAAAACATTCAAGGCTGGGATCATAGTACTTCAATCATAACATGAAATACAAAGTTCTGGCAATAAGGAAAGAAACTATGATGCAACATGAAAAGGCACAAACAAAAGATTCATGAATAACAATGCTTTGCAAGACGTTAGTTTGTTTCACATAAAGAAAACATAGCATAAAAGTATTCAGCTTGTCCCTCATAGAGTAGCAAATATAAATGCATAGGACACCTTCAAAGTTCATAACAGTGACTAGATACAATTGTTTCAAACAAGCAATAACAAGTTATGCATCAATCAACTAGTCTAGGGACAATGCACATAGAACTAAGAATGGCCACTATGCTCTCAAAGTAGGTGCATAAAGATTGAAGGTGGAGACTCAATATAATGGTGGAAGAAAGGCCTTTTGTAAAAGGAAGTAGGGATTCAAGTCTCATAAAGAGCTTCCAAAAATTATGATACTTATAGCTTTCAGCTCTCATTGCCCCTATCATAAGCATCTTGAAATGATTAAGGTTAAAGTGAACAAACTATGGTGTACATGCTTGACAAAGTATAAGTCAGAAATCTCATGTCCCTTGTATACGAGGGCCGCTCCTCATGCTACTCAAGTTTAGTCACCGGTAAGTTCTTGTCATCGTAAGTACATGTGTATCATAGAGAACCGCCAATGGGGTACCCCTTGCCCGATGATACGGAAGAATCCCCATATCAAAATGACAAGGCAAGCAGACAACGAGCATCTCAGCATTCTTCTTATTTACCATGGGAATATGGTGCTTTTTGCTCTCTTTCCTCTTTTCATAGTATCTTTTTTTTTCTTTTCTCTTTTTTCTCAATAGGACTCTTTTTTTATAAGAAGAATGCTTCATAGACAGCTCATTATGGTTACGCTGCAGGTTTCCACCATGTCAGCATGGATTAGACCAGCGGCCTAGGCGTTTCTCTAACACATATACATAACTCCATGGACTTACAAGCTCCCCTTTCATTTCACACCGACGACATCCATATACAAAAGAGCATGATATCAACTAGGTACAAGTACCAAGTGCAATGTTGAAAGTGTTCCCCATGAAAGCATGGTTCTGCTAATTCCCAACAAATAAGTGCAAGCATATACAACATAGAAGACACAATGGTTCAAGTATATTAGAGGCAATAATGTAAAGTGTGCCATCACGTTCATGAGAGCTTTAATCACTAGTTTTCTCATAACAAGTGGAAGGTAAAAAAAGCATGAATATACTTGGAATAGCATAAGCTAGTAGGTAGGTATGGTGGACTCTTTGGAAAAACTTGGTTTAGGGAGTTGGATGCATGAGTGGAACTCATACTTTGTGGTGGAGGCTAGCAAAAGACTGGGAGCGACAAACTAAGAGAGCAATAATGGCCATAATCATGCAGAGCGACAAAACATCATTGATCAAAGCATAAAGTGATACTACAAGTTGAAAACTAAAGGTGAAGGAAATATGCCCTGAGAGGCAATAATAAAGTTGTTATTATGTATTCCTTGTATATATGATAGATGTTTATTTTACATGCTATAATTGTATTGATAGGAAACATCAATACATGTGTGTTTAATAAACAAAAAGGGTTCCTAGTCATGCCTCTCTTATAGACTAGCTTGTTGATTAACAAGATGATCAAGGTTTCTTGATCATGGACATTGGATGTTGTTAATAACAAGGTCACACCATTGGTGGAATGATGTGATGAACATTCATCCGAAGTATAGCATTATGATCAAGTCATTGTGTTTATATTGCTATAACATCATACGAAGTAATCTTTATCCTTAGACCATGAGATCATGTTAATTGCTAACACCAGAAGAGTATCTTGATAACATCAAACGTCACACCGCAACAGGGTGACTATAAAGATGGGTTCGATTACTCTGAAGGTGTTATGTTGAGGCTCATGGATCAAGAGTGGAATTTGTCAATCCATATGACGGATAGATATACTCTAGGCCCTCTCGGTGATATCACATTAGGATAGCTTGCAAGCAAGTGATGTGATCACTAGAATGTTATATCACGGGAACGAGAAAAGAGTGCATGTCGGTAACAAGATCAAACTAGGTATGGAGATACCGATGATCGAATCTCGGACATGTAATATATCAAGAGACAAAGGGATTTAGTTACAAGCGTTAAAGGTTCTCACGATCACAGGAGTCATCGTTGAATGTGTAGGAGTCAGTACGGATCTCTAGGTCCCGCTGCTGATTATTGATCAGAGATGGGCCTCGATCATGTCTGCATTATTTGCGAACCGTAGGGTGGCACACTTAAGAGTTACCGGACACCATTTTGGAGCACATATGTTTCAGACGAAAGAATTGCAAAGCGTAGGAATTGTTTCAATAGAAACCGGAAATTGTTTCGGGTGAAATTGCAGAAGGTGGTTCTGCATGTGATATGGAAATATTGCAAGGGGCTATATCTGAATGTTTGTTAATTAAAGTAATTAACAAAATTCTGAATAAATTTAATAAAAGAGTTTTATTAAATGAGAGAGCATTAAATTTGGAGAAACTTAATGCATTTAAAGTGGAGACTTTAAAAGGGAATGTGAAGAGGCATTTTAATGTGGAGGAGTTACCACCACATGAATGGGGGAGGTGAGGCGTCACCCCCCATGCGTCGGCCTTGGAAAGAGGGGGCACCCCCCTCCTCCTATAAAAGGCCACCCATTCCCTCCTTCATCCAAACACCTCCTTGTGAAGGATCTCTCTCCCCCTCTAGAATTATTTCCACATGGTCTCGGATTAGCGAGATACATGTTGCCGGTGGCATTTCGTCTGGAAGGAGTTGCTACTTCCACTGGATCGCTGGAGCGAGGAGGTGGAGGTTGTCCGGTGTCTTGAACATGTGTGCGAGTGCAGATGCGCTGCTGAGTTGCGGCGCTCGGACTTCCTCACGATCTTGAGATCGGCAAGTGTACGACTACATCAACCACGAGTTCCTACTCGTTAACAAAGCTCATTGTCTTCGAGGGTAAGTTCTCTATGGATGTATGTCCACCCGTTTGCTTTGTACTTAGTAGATAGATCTTGGCGTGTAGTTCACACCGTAGGAAATTTTTTGTTTTCTATGTTGCAGACCCAACAGTGGTATCAGAGCCTGATCTATGCGTAGGTGCTTTGCACGGGTAGTACACATATGTTTATATGTGGGCGATGATGATCATGTTATTGCATCTTCTATGTACTTTGGATATTGGTGGCATAGTGGGATGAAGCGGCCCGGACCAACCTTACATGTCATCGTACATGAGACCGGTTCCACGACTGACATGCAACTTGTTTTGCATAAGTGGTTGGCGGGTGTCTGTCTCTCCTACTATAGTCAATATCTGATTTACAACGAGTTGCTAATAACTTAGTTATCCTTGTTGTAGTTCATGTTCGTAGGTTAGACAGGTTCTATCTCCGAAAGCCCTAAGCCATGTAAAACTTGCAATTGATAAATTAGAGGCGTCTAGTTTAGATCGTTGCTGGGCTAGTGTTTTGATATGGTATTGTTGTAAGTAGATGTATGATAGATACTCTTACAACTCACTTAACGTGTAAGTTCCATAAACCTTGGCCTTACACACAAAGGAATGATAGAGATCATACCACGATGCAAATGATAGAGATCAAATGCATGGACCATATCATCTCACTTCACACATTAGATGTTAGCATCTTATATTGCTAGTTTGGCGCGTTTGGTAGCATTATAAGATGATCCCTCATTTAGATATCAAGATAAAATGTGTTCTTCCTTAAGTATGCACCATTTTGTGGATCGTGTTTTGAGGCATCACGTGATGATTGGGTGTTTTCAACTCTACGCTTTCATACAACGGGTGTAAGACAGTTTTACACACGCAAAATACTAAGGTTCTTACTTGACGAGCCTAGCATGTACAGACATGGCCTCGGAACACGGACCAAAAGGTTAAGCATGAGTCATATTGTTGATATGATGCCCATATAGATGCTCGCCTTTGAAGCTACACCGACTCACGTGATGATCGGACTTGGTGTAGTGGATTTGGTTCATGTAATCACCAAAAGGACACGAGGGATGTCGTTTTTGAGTGGGAGTTCATTAGTAATTTGGATTAGTCGAACTCAATCTATCATAAACTTAGTCTAAATATACTTTACAAATTCTGTTGTAGATGGCACCACCTGCTTTTAATTTCAATGTGTTCATGGAGAAAGAGAAACTTGCTGCGAATGGTAGAAACTTCACCAATTGGTCTATGAATTTGAGGATTCTCCTCACTGCTGCACAAAAGCAATATGTGCTAGATGCGCCGCTAGGCCCCCCACCAGCTCCTGATGCCCCTGACGAGGAAAAGAACGCCTATATAACTCGTCAGGAGGACCACAACTTAGTTCATTGCGGCATACTGTATGGGCTAGAGCCAGAACTTCGAAAACGTTTTGAAAATGGCAATGCCTTTGATACCATGGGAGAATTGAAAATGATTTTCGATACCCATGCTGCCGTAGAGAGTTATAATGCTACAGAAAAGTTCTTTAGCTGCATGATGGAGGAAAACAGCTCCGTTAGTGAGCACGTACTCAAAATGTCTGGGTACGCCGATAAGCTTGTGTCCTTGGGAATAACGATTCCCATTGACTTAGGCATACATTGCGTTCTCCAATCTCTGCCACCTAGCTACAAGAGCTTCGTGATGAACTATAATATACAGGGCATGAAGAAGTCTCTTCCTGAGCTTCTGTCAATGCTTAAGACTGCAGAAGTGGAGATTAGGAAAGAACATCAAGTGTTGATGATCAATAGGACCACCGATTTCAAGAAGGACAAGAAAGGCAAGCACAAGGGAAAGAAGGGTGGCAAGTCTGTTGCCACGCCTGAAAAGAAACCCCGAGCTGGCCCTAAGTCTGACACCGAGTGCTACTATTGCAAGGGGACTGGCCATTGGAAGCGCAACTGCCCCAAGTATTTGGCGGACAAGAAGTCCGCCAAGGCAAACAAAGGTATATGTGATATACATGTTATTGATGTGTACTTAACTAGTACTCGCAGTAGCACCTGGGTATTTGATACCGGATCGGTTGCTAATATATGTAACTCGGTTCAGGGACTATGGAACAAGCGACAACTAGCAAGGGATGAGGTCTCGATGCGGGTCGGCAATGGATCAAGAGTTGATGTGATCACCGTCGGAATGCTGCCTCTCCATATGCCATCGGGATTAGTTATAAACCTAAATAATTGTTATTTGGTGCCTGCACTGAGCATGAACATTGTATCTGGATCGTGTTTGATGCAAAGTGGTTATTCATTTTCTGAAAACAATGGTTGTTCGATTTATATGAATAATATCTTTTATGGTCATGCACCTATGTTGAATGGTTTATTTCTATTGGATCTCGATAGCAGTATTATGCATATTCATAATGTTGATGCTAAAAGGATTAAACTTGATAATGATATATCTATATATATGTGGCACTATCGTCTAGGTCATATTGGCGTTAAACGCATGAAGAAACTCCATTCTGATGGACTTTTGGAATCACTTGATTTTGAATCATTTGATACATGTGAGCCATGCCTTATGGGCAAGATGACTAGAACGCCGTTTTCCGGTTCAATGGAACGGGCGACAGGTCTATTGGAAATCAAACATACTGATGTGTGTGGACCAATGAGTATGTCGGCGCGAGGTGGATATCGTTATTTTGTTACTTTCACGGATGATTTGAGTAGATATGGGTATATCTATTTGATGAAACACAAGTCTGAAACATTTGAAAAGTTCAAAGAATTTCAGAATGAAGTGGAAAATCATCATAACAGAAAGATCAAATTTCTGAGGTCCGACCGTGGATGAGAGTATCTTAGTTACGAGTTTAGCACACATATGAAAGACTGTGGAATAGTTTCACAACTCACGCCTGCCGGAACACCACAACGTAATGGTGTGAGAGAACGTCGTAATCGTACTTTATTGGATATGGTTCGATCTATGATGTCTCTGACTGACTTGCCACTGTCATTTTGGGGTTATGCACTGGAAACCGCTACATTCACTTTAAATAGGGCACCATCTAAATCCGTTGAAAAGACACCGTATGAATTATAGTTTGGAAACAAACCTAAGCTGTCATTTCTTAAAGTTTGGGGATGCGATGTTTATGTGAAGAAACTTCAACCGGATAAACTCGAACCCAAAGCAGAAAAAGGCGTCTTCATAGGATACCCTAAGGAAACGATTGGGTATACCTTCTATCACAGATCCGAAGGCAAGGTCTTTGTTGCCAAGAATGGATCCTTTCTTGAGAAGGAGTTTCTCGCGAAAGGTGTGAGTAGTCGGAAGGTAGAACTCGAAGAGGTTATTGAACCTTCTCTTCATGAAATGGTGAGTAGCGCAGCTCCAGAAGTTGTTTCGGAGTTGACTTCACCTAATGAAGAGAGAGCTAATGATATTGATCATGAAACTCCAAAAGAGGACACTGCCGAACCTCGCAGGTCAAGCATGACACGTACAGCTCCTGAACTGTACAGCAATCCTGTTGTGAATTTCATGGTTGATGAAATGGATGACCCTGCGACGTATGAAGAAGCGATGATGAGCCCGGATTCCAACAAATGGCTAGAAGCCATGAAATCCGAGATGGAATCCATGTACGAAAACCTGGTTTGGACCTTGCTGGACTTACCTCACGACCAAAAGGCCGTTGAGAATAAATGGATTTTCAAAAGGAAAACTGATGCTGATGGTAATGTGACCATCTATAAGGCTCGACTTGTCGCAAAGGGGTTTCGACAAATTCAAGGAGTTGACTACGATGAGACATTCTCTCCCGTAGCGATGCTTAAGTCGGTTAGGATTATGTTAGCAATTGCTGCATATTTCGATTATGAAATATGGCAGATGGATGTCAAAACTGCGTTCCTCAATGGTAAGATTGAAGAAGAGTTGTATATGATACAACCTAAGGGTTTTGTTGATCCTAAGGATGCTAATAAGGTGTGCAAACTTCAGCGATCCATCTATGGACTGAAGCAAGCATCACGGAGTTGGAATCTCTGCTTTGATGAGGTGATCAAAGAGTTTGGATTTGTCCAAACTTATGGAGAGGCTTGTATTTACAAGAAAGTGAGTGGGAGCAATGTGGCATTTCTGATATTATATGTGGATGACATATTATTGATTGGAAATGATTTAGATCTTTTAAACAGTGTTAAAAGTTATCTAAACAGCAAATTTTCGATGAAGGACCTTGGTGAAGCTTCATATATATTAGGCATTAAAATCTATAGAGATAGATCAAGATGCCTAATTGGGCTATCGCAGAGTACATACCTTGATAAGATATTAAAGAAGTTTAATATGGACGGAAGTAAGAATGGGTTCTTACCTATGTTGCAAGGAAAGACATTGAGTAAGACTCAAAGTGTGGCTACGGCGGAAGAAAGAGAGATAATGGATAGGATCCCCTATGCCTCAGCCATAGGCTCTATAATGTATGCCATGCTATGTACAAGACCGGATGTGGCACATGCTATTAGTTTGACTAGTAAGTACCAATCTGATCCAGGTTGAACCTTTGGATAGCGGTCAAGAATATCCTTAAGTACTTGAGAAGAACTAAGGATATGTTTCTTATATACGGAGGTGAAGAAGAGCTAGTCGCTAAGTGTTATGTCGATGCTAGCTTTGACACTGATCCGGATGACTCTAAGTCTCACTCTGGATACTTATTTCTCTTGAACGGAGCAGCAGTTAGTTGGAGGAGCTCCAAACAACCTGTGGTGGCTAGATCAACAACGGAGGCGGAATATGTTCTCGCTTGAAGCGAGAAGCAGTTTGGATGAAAGAGTTCATTACGAACTGGGTGTGGTTCCCAGTCGTTGGACCCGATGGTGATCTATTGTGACAACAATGGAGCCATAATAACGCCAAGGAACCAAGGTCTCACAAGAATTCCAAGCATATTAAGCGCCGGTTTCACTCCATCCGCGAACATGTCAAGGATGGAGATATAAAGATTTGTAAAGTGCACACAGACCTAAATGTAGCAGATCCATTGACTAAAGTACTCCCTAGGGCAAAACATGATCAACACCAGAACTCCATGGGTGTAATATTTATCACTATGTGAACTAGATTATTGTCTCTAGTGCAAGTGGGAGACTGAAGGAAATATGCCCTGAGAGGCAATAATAAAGTTGTTATTATGTATTCCTTGTATATGATAGATGTTTATTTTACATGCTATAATTGTATTGATAGGAAACATCAATACATGTGTGTTTAATAAACAAAAAGGGTTCCTAGTTATGCCTCTCTTATAGACTAGCTTGTTGATTAACAAGATGGTCAAGGTTTCCTGATCATGGACATTGGATGTTGTTAATAACAAGGTCACACCATTGGTGGAATGATGTGATGAACATTCATCCGAAGTATAGCATTACGATCAAGTCATTGTGTTTATATTGCTATAACATCATACGAAGTAATCTTTATCCTTAGACCATGAGATCATGTTAATTTCTAACACCAGAAGAGTATCTTGATAACATCAAACGTCACACCACAACAGGGTGACTATAAAGATGGGTTCAGTGCTACGAAGGTGTTATGTTGAGGCTCATGGATCAAGAGTGGAATTTGTCAATCTAGATGATGGATAGATATACTCTGGGCCCTCTCGGTGATATCACATTAGGATAGCTTGCAAGCAAGTGATGTGATCACTAGAATGTTATATCACGGGAACTAGAAAAGAGTGCATGTCGGTAACGAGATCAAACTAGGTATGGAGATACCAATGATCGAATCTCGGACATGTAATATATCAAGAGACAAAGGGATTTAGTTACAAGCGTTAAAGGTTCTCACGATCACAGGAGTCATCGTTGAATGTGTAGGAGTCAGTACGGATCTCTAGGTCCTGCTGCTGATTATTGATCAGAGAAGGGTCTCGATCATGTCTGCATTATTCGCGAACCGTAGGGTGGCACACTTAAGAGTTACCGGACACCATTTTGGAGCACATATGTTTCAGACGAAAGAATTGCAAAGCGCAGGAATTGTTTCAATAGAAACCGGAAATTGTTTCAGGTGAAATTGCAGAAGGTGGTTCTGCATGTGATATTGAAATATTGCAAGGGCTATATGTGAATGTTTGTTAATTAAAGTAATTAAAAAAATTCTGAATAAATTTAATAAAAGAGTTTTATTAAATGAGAGAGCATTAAATTTGGAGAAACTTAATGCATTTAAAGTGGAGACTTTAAAAGGGAATGTGAAGAGGCATTTTAATGTGGAGGAGTTACCACCACATGAATGGGGAGGTGAGGGGTCACCCCCCATGCGCCGGCCATGGAGAGAGGGGGCACCCCCCTCCTCCTATAAAAGGCCACCCATTCCCTCCTTCATCCACACACCTCCTTGTGAAGGATCTCTCTCCCCCTCTAGAATTATTCCCCCATGGTCTCGGATTAGCGAGATACATGTTCCCGGTGGCATTTCGTCTGGAAGGAGTTGCTGCTTCCGCTGGATCGCTGGAGCGGGGAGGTGGAGGTTGTCCGGTGGCTTGAACGTGTGTGCGAGTGCGGATGCGCTGCTGAGTTGCGGCGCTCGGACTTCCTCATGATCTTGAGATCGGCAAGTGTACGACTACATCAACCACGAGTTCCTACTCGTTAACAAAGCTCGTTGTCTTCGAGGGTAAGTTCTCTATGGATGTATGTTCACCTGTTTGCTTTGTACCTAGTAGATAGATCTTGGCGTGTAGTTCACACCGTAGGAAAGTTTTTGTTTTCTATGCTGCGGACCCAACAAAAGGATCATAAAGGCTATGGTGACTTGAGATAGTCATAACATGGTGTGAGCATGCGCCAAGTCAACCCAAATAAAGCATCAAAGGAGAATACCACTATACTATGCTTTATTATGCTAAAACAACGCATGATTCATACAAGGCACATTAAGCAATCTCAATTGTTTATAACAAGTCATGCTATAGCAAAGAATACTAAGCATAAAGCCAAAACAATATCAAGCACGGCATGACAAAGCATAGCCACAGTCAAAAATGAGCTCTTTTTACCACATAAGCATGAACTTTCCTACTCTTTTCCAAACCAAACCAAACTATTTGCAAACCAATGTATGAAAGAGGGGGTCCAACCAACTTATTCATAAAACTAAACAAACCAAGAAAACTAAAAACCAAAACGAAAACAAAAAGAAGACGCTCCAAGAGAAACACAACTGTGCACGAAACAATAAAAATGAAGCGTTTGGAAGGAACCTGGAATTTTTATTAATGAAGAAGAGGATGCCTTGGGCATCCCCAAGCTTTGATGCTTGTACTTCTTGGAAATTTCTTGGGGTTACACGCGTGGCATACCCAATATTGAGCTTTAGTCCATCCTTCATCTCATTACTCATTCCTTCCATACACCTGAAAATTTTCCTTCATACAAAACTTCACACAATCTCATTAGCAACATTAGTGCACTTAATATAAATAAGTCTCAAGGTTCAGTTATAACACCAAATAAACTTCCATTAGAACACTAGCTACTGTAGCACTTCCTTCAAAAATCTCAATTCCCCAAAGGAACCAACAAGAAGCAAATGCAGAAAATGGCAGAAATCTGTCAAAACAGACCAGCAGGTAAAGACAAAAAAAATTCGAAGACCTTATGTTGCTCAAATAAAAAAGTGTTGAACTAACGAAAGTTAGATAACAACCTGGGGCAGAAGCACAAAAAATTACAGCTCAATCCGACGTACAGAGCTCTCTCAGGAATTATTATGGTGAAGCACAGAAATCTGTTTCAGGACAGCAACTTTACCAATCATTACTTCTCTCTCATTAGAGGTTACTCTTGGCACAAAAAGCAAATAAAAAGGATAAGGAGAGGTTATTACATAGGTAATAACTTCCAAGACTCATCTAAAACTCTTGGGTTATCTCCCAACAAGTACTTTTCTTTAACGCCTTTAAGTTAGGCATAAAAATTTGAGAAGATGCTCTGATAGGAAATATGAATTGAAGTAAAAGAGAGCATCAAGAAGCAAATTCAAAACACATTTAAGTCTAACCCACTTCCTATGCATAGGAATATTGTATGCAAATAAATGCACAAAGAACAAAGTGACAGGCATAGGAAGATAAAACAAAAGTAACTTCAAAACTTTCAGCACATAGAGAGGTGTTTCATTACCATAAAAACTTCTACAACCATATTTTCCTCTCTCATAATAATTTTCAGTAGCCTCATGAATAAACTCAACAATATAACTATCACATAAGGCATGCTTTTCATGATATACAAGCACTAGAGCTTTATTATAAACATTTTCAAAAGAATCCTCGGGAACATAACATTCACCCTCCTTTGATAAGCATGGGGGACAATCAAATAATGTAAGGGATAAAGAGTTACTCTCATTAGAAGGTAGGCATGGGTAGATCCATTCTTCCTCCTTTTGTCCATTACTCTCCTCCTCTTTTTCATCTAATGAGCTTTTAGGTTCAGCAATTTCTTCTTCCATGGAGGTTCTAGCAGGTGGTGGTTCATCTATTACCTTAGCAGTCATAAAACTGTTCCCAAATAGGAAACTGAGTGAGCTATCCATAATGAAATAGTGATTGGAGCAGAGCTAGTCATAAAGGCAACTTAAGAAAGGAACTAATTTTTTTTTTGTGTTTTTTGAAGAACAAAACAAGCAAACAAAGCAAAAAGAAACAAAGCAAAACAAAAACAACAAAGTAAAGAGATTGGTTATGAGGGACTCCCCTTGTGAAGATGTCCTTGACTCCACGGCAACGGTGCCAGAAAATCGCTTGATGGCTCAATACACGGCGCCCAGAAAAGTGCTTGGTGCGTGGTGTTGATGTAGAGCTTGTTGGGAACCCCAAGAGGAAGGTATGATGAGCACAGCAGCAAGTTTCCCTCAGTTATGAAACCAAGGTTTAATCGAACCAGTAGGAGCAAGGAAACACCCCAAAGGTGTTACTAGCTGAGCTTTGGTAGGGCGCACTACCGGTGCTAGTAGCAACGTGGAGACCTGCACAACACAACCACAGAACTTTGTCCCCAACTTGCGATGAGGTTGTCAATCTCACCGTGTTTTGCGGAAAACAAAGGATTAAACGTATCAAATGGAAAGAAGTAAAAGTTTGCAGAAAGTAAACACAAAGCAGTAAAAGATTGTAGATTGTATGTAAAGAAAAGGACCGGGATCCATAGTTCACTAGAGGTGGCTCTCCTTAGATAGATAACATGCTGGGTGAACAAATTACAACAGGGCAGTTGACAAACACCGAGAAAGCAATACATGCATATACTAATCATATTGACTCCTTTGAGACTTGATTGGGCATTACAACATAATACGTAGACCACCATCCAACTGCATCTATGACTAATAATCCACATTTAGGTTATCATCCGAACCCCCTCCAGTATTAAGTTGCAAGCAACATATTATTGCTTTACGAACTGCGTGTAAAGTAAACAATACAATTGTTCTATGAACAAAAGATCGTTGTTTTCTCCCTAGTAGCAACAACACATCTAGTACCTTAGAGATTTCTGTCACTTCCCTAGATTACCAGAGGCATGAACCCACCATCAAGCATAAATACTAACTCTTGGAGTTGCTAGCATCTACTTGGCCAAGATAGCTACTAACAACGGAAAGCATGCAAGATCTCAAATAACAAAGACATGATAGAATCAATAATCAATCTGAAATAGCATCTCAATATCCATCGGATCCCCGCAAACACAACATGTATGAATTACAAATAGATGATCTTGATCATGAACAGAGCTCACAAGATCTAAACATGAAAGCACAAAGGAGGAGAAACCAGCCATCTAGCTACTACATGGATCCATAGTCCAAGGATGAACTACTCACGCATCACACCGGAGGCTTGCATGGTGATGAAGAAGGCCTCCAGGGTGAAATCCCCTCTCCGGCAGGGTGCGGGGAAGAGCTTCAGATCCCCCCTGATCTAGGGATGGAGCTGACGGCGGCTATAGACTCTTTCGTGGATTTTTGATCGGGTACTTAGGGTTTTCGTCCCGAGGGCAACTTATAGGCGGAAGGAGAGGCCGAGGGGGTGCTGGGCTCGGCCAGACCACCCCCTGGCGCGGGCCAGGCCTGGCCACGCGGCCAGGTGGTGTGGTCGGCCCCTGGCCCCTCTCCGTTTTGTATTCTGGCACTTGATCCCTTCCGGAAAAATAGGCACTTTGGCTTTTGTCCCGTCCAATTCCGAGAATATTCATTTTCTGACTTTTCTGGAACAAAAAATATCAGAAAACAGGCAGCTGGCACTGTTGCTCTTGTTAATAGGTTAGTACAGGAAATCATAATAAAAGTACTCCAAAGTTGGAACAAAACACAAGAAAGGGGATAAAACTAAGCATGGAACATCAAAAATTATAGATACATTTGCAAAGTATCAGTATCTTCAAGACATCATCCAATTGGAGTTAGAAAAAATGTTGTGCAAGCTCAAGATGCGCCATCTCTAGAAGATCTCATGCTTGAATATTTCCATCCTGGGTGATCATGGATCAATGAATACAAGGTCAAAGAAGAGGTTTCCCCATGGTGTATGGGGGAGCATGTTTCAAGTCTTCATCATTTGAGCTCAAGGAAGAGCAATCAAGAAAGGTGTCCATCTTGAGAAGGACAAGATCATGTACATCAAGCTCAAGTGTATTTCTCAAGGCAAAGGTACTATCTTGATAGGTTTTCCCTTTTGTCGGTCTCATGTTGTTGTTGGGATACCGGGTTTATGATAGATAACCGTACTATCAAGATGGGCTCTCGAGTGAGTAACTTGATCATATCCTTCAAAGAGAGCTCAAACATTTTCATACTTGGCATCATCTTTCTTGGTTCTTATTTGGTTCTTATCCATGAGAGGATTTATAGCTTGTGTTAATCTCCATGACAAGCTCAAGTTCATCGAAAACAGATTTCATATGCATTCTCTATTGTGTTTTTGATGTTGGAGGTTTTACCGGTTTATCTTTTATAGTTAGGTTAAACCTTTCATCATTAGGTTCTATTCTACCTTGCTTTACTATGATGGTTCCCTGCATAATCTTGTATAGCTTGTGTTCCACTTCGAAATAAGCCCAAGAACATCAAAATCAGAGTCCGGATGCAAAAGTTATGATTGTTTTCGTATCGGTGTTTCTGCCAGTTTTGTGAGGGCTGGAGACTCTAGCCCAAATTCCAGACCAGACTCCAGAGGGTGTACGGAGAGCATATGGAGGCTTCCCGGAGTCGTGGCCAGAGTCTGGACCCCGGAGACTCCGGTCCTAAAGGCCAAAAACTCTGGGATAAGTGGTCTGCAACGGCTAGTTGTTGTGGGGGACCTATAAAAGGCCCCCTTCTTCCCCAAGGGGCTGGTTGCTTGCTCTCTCTCCTCCATTGTTTCTACCTTTAAGAGCTTGCAAATATTCTCAATCCCTCCCATATTTCTTTAATCTTGTTGGGGGATTTGAAAGAGGAGATCTAGATCTACAACTCCACCAATCCATCTCTCCTCTATGTGAGGGGAACATCTTGGGATCTATATCTTGGGGTTTCTTTTATGGATTTCCTCTTGTGTTCTTCCTCTCTTATTCCCCCAATAGCTTTTGTAGCTTTGGTGAAATTTGAGAGTGAAGGACTTGTCATTGCATTAGGTGCATCGGTTTGAGTTCTCTATGGAGGATTTGGTTGGTGAAATCAAGAAGTTTGTCCCTCTTGGGTTCTTTGAACCCTAGACGCTAGTTTTATTCCGCCATTGTTAAGCCCATCTCATAAAAGTTTTAAATTGCCTATTCACCCCCCTCTAGGCGACATCCGTGATCTTTCAATTGGTATCAGAGCGAGGTCTCTTGCTTTTAGGCTTCACCACCTTGAGAGTAAATATGCCGACTAGGGGATTAGTGCATGATTCCATTTATATATTCGATGGAACAAATTATGATGATTGGAAATTTCGCGTGCTTGATTATTTCCGGGACATTCACCCATCTATTGAGGGAATTATATATATGGGTTTTTCTTCTCCTATGGATCCCCAAAACAAATCTTTAGAGGAGAAGATGAACTCTTATATAGATGCTCAAGCTACTAAAGTGCTTTTACTTGTTGTGAGCAATGCAGTTATTTGTTCAATCATGCCTTATCGGAGTGCTCATGAGATATGGACAAAGCTTCAAGATAAATATGGTGTGTCCAACATTATTGAGGATGACTGTATTCCCTCCACCTACGGCCATGATGAGTTTTCATATTTTACCACTTCACCAACATATGATTTTTCACAAGGTAATGATATGGTGAGTGGTGATAGAAATTGCAATGTGGATAGTGAGCTTATTATTGGCAATCCATATTCTCTGTCTAGTTGCAATGTTCTATCTATGGACCTCAACACTTCAAGTACTCAATGTTAGGTCCACAGCATAGAAAACAAAAATTTTCCTACGGTGTGAACTACACGCCAAGATCTATCTACTAGGTACAAAGCAACGGGTGGACATACATCCATGGAGAACTTACCCTCGAAGACAACAAGCTTTGTTAACGAGTAGGAACTCGTGGTTTATGTAGTCGTACACTTGCCGATCTCAAGATCACGATGAAGTCCAGCAGGTCCGGCTCAGACGCCCATCGAGATCCAGCTCCAGCACCACCAAGTCCAAAGACCGCCATAAAGCGGTGCATCCGTGATCGCACACACGTCTGGTACCCCGACAACCTCCATCCCTCGCTCCAGCAAAGAAGCGGAAGCAGCAACTCCTTTCCATATAAAGCCACCGGGAACATGTATCTCGCTAATCCGAGACCATGGGGGAATAATACTAGAGGGGGAGAGAGATCCTTCACAAGGAGGTGTGTGTATGAAGGTGTGAGAGGGGGGCCTTTTATAGGAGGAGGGGAGGTTCCCCTCCTTCATGGCCGGCGCATGGAGGAGGTGACCTTTCACCTCCTCCGTTCATGTGGTGGTAACTCCCTCCACATAAATTTGCCCCTTCACATTCTCTTTTAAAGTCTCCACTTTAAATGCATTAAATTTCTCCAAATTTAATGCTCTCTCATTTAATAAAACTCTTTTATTATTTTTATTCAGAATTTTGTTAATTACTTTCATTAACAAACATTCACATAAAACCCCCTGCAACATTTCAATATTACATGCAAAACCAATTTCAGCAATTTCACCCGAAACAGTTTCGGTGTCTATTGAAATAATTCCAGCGCTTTCTTAAATCTTTATCTGAAACATATTTGCTCCAAATGGTGTCGGTATCCCTTAAGTGTGTCACCCTACGGTTTGCGAATAATGCAGACATGATCGAGACCCCTCTCCGATCAGTAATCAGCAGCGGGACCTAGAGATCCGTAGTGGCTCCTACACATTCAACAATGACTTCTGTGATCGTGAGAACCTTTAACGCTTGTAACTAAATCCCTTTGTCTCGCAATATATTACATGTCCGAGATTCGATCATCGGTATCCAAATACCTAGTTTGATCTCGTTACCGACATGTACTCTTTTCTCGTTCCCGTGATATAACATTCTAGTGATCACATCACTTGCTTGCAAGCTATTTCAATGTGATACCACCGAGAGGGCCCAGAGTATATCTATCCGTCATCGGGATGGACAAATCCCACTCTTGATCCATGAGCCTCAACATAACACATTTGTAGCACTGAACCCACCTTTATAGTCACTCTGTTACGGTGTGACGTTTGATGTTATCAAGATACTCTTCTGGTGTTAGCAATTAACATGATCTCATGGTCTAAGGATAAAGATTACTCCGTATGATGTTATAGCAATATAAACATAATGACTTGATCGTAATGCTATACTTCAGATGAATGTTCATCACATCATTCCACCAATGTTGTGACCTCGTTATTAACAACATCCAATGTCCATGATCAGGAAACCTTGATCATCTTGTTAATCAACGAGCTAGTTTATAAGAGAGGCATAACTAGGAACCCTTTTTGTTTATTAAACACACATGTATTGATGTTTCCGATCAATACAATTCTAGCATGTGAAATAAACATTTATCATAAACATGGAATAAGATAATAACCACTTTATTATTGCCTCTCGGGCATATTCCCTTCAGTCTCCCATTTGCACTAGAGTCAATAATCTAGTTTGAAAAACTTTGCGCATTGAACACCTATGGCTTTCTGGTGTTGCATATACGCTATTGCTAGTGGTTAACATAATCTCCGGATGTGACAGTTTCAGATCCGTGTGTATTTGCATGTCTTTGCGTCTCTACGCATCACTCATTCTCAAATGAGATGGCATTGTATAAATTTGGTCCTCTGGTGAGACCTTTAGTTTGTTCGGCTCAAAATATGTTGATATTATTGTCACACAATATATATTCATAGTATTAGCCCACTTTGAACCACACCTAGTTTGATAACAAACTAGTTAACACAAATGCCCTCCTTTGCTGCTACTATAGCAGCTATATACTTAGCCTTTTGTTGTAGTATCCGTCACAATATCTCAACTTTGGAACTCATCCAAATCCATCATGGAACATCCTTTCCATTATATTGTGCCACCCATAGTCTAAATTGAGATAAATTTAATTTGTATCTTATGACAAAACTAGTATCAATGTAACACTTTACAATGAACTACCTTTAACTATTTGTCACTTATACATGATATATTCTTAGTTCTTCCAAAGCTCATAATAATATCTTTACTATTGTCCAATGATCATCTTATGAATCATTCTGGTATATGCTCATAACATTTAGAGCATAGGACATTCTGGATATATACATATCATGGTAAAATCGATCAGAATCTTCATGTGATTTTACTCACCAAGTGTTGAAACACTTGAATCTGAATACAATTCTTTCCATGCAGCAAGAACCTTTCTTGTTGTTTCCATATTGAACCCTTTCAATATCTCATATTGAACCCTTTCAATATCTTATATATGTATGTCTGGCATAACCATATTAGCGCCTTAATCTATCCTTATAGATATCGATGCCTAATATTCTGGGTTTGCCCAAGTCTTTCATCGAAATCTTATTTTAATGATAACTTGTGTCAATTCAAGATACATCATTTCCAATCAACAATATGTCCTCTACATAATGTATTAGAAATATGTCTCAGTGCTCCCACTTAATTTCTTGCAAATGCAAGCATCTTCATCATCTCTGATGAATTTAAACTCTTTTAATAGTTTCATCATGGTGAAGATTCCAACTCCGCTATGCTTACTTCAACTATTGAAGTTTACATGCCCTTTTAGCACCCTTTGAATTAACAAAACCCTTCGGACCATGTCATGTACATGTCCTAGGTTACCGTTCTATTAGAAGAACCTTGTTTTGTTTATTCAACTACCATATACCAAATTATATGTAGTGGTTGCTACATTAATCCGTCAAGACTATATATCGCTATGAAAGATCATATCTTGTCATAGTCAACTCCTTGAACATTGCCGTAAACTTCTTCCCGACATGTCAACTATTTCATAGATGTCAAACATCCATGTCTTATTTCTTTATAGATCCAAACACGACCGATAGGCTTCACGCCTTTCCGGAGGGTCTTCCAAGTTCAGAAACTTGTTTTCTCGTGTATGGATACTATCACGGATTCTATGACTTCTAGTCATTTTATGGAGTCAGGGCCCATCATCGCTTCTTTGCATGTAGTCGGTTCATCATTGTCAAAACAATAACGACTTGCTTATCAAATCTTACTATTTGATTCTTACCAACCCACACGGTTCTATAGGAACTCTAATCTCCGAGATCACACCTTTTGTAATCACGAGAGCCATGAGCATTGTGGCCATACGGGACACTTTCCGGCGCTGCGCTACTTAGCACATATAGCTAAGGTTCAACAACCTTATCAAAGTTCTATTGTCCTCCCACTTAACTTTTCACGAAAAGTTCCTTCTCAAGAAACTTGACGTTCCAAGCAACAAACTCTTTTGTCCTCGGTGTTATGGAGAAATTCCCAACAAGTTCTTTGGGATAACCTACAAAGACGTGCTTATCCGACTTTGGTTGTAAACATTTTACTTATGCATAGCATACCAAAATTTAAGAAAAGACAATTCAGGTTTTATCCCAAACCATAACTCATATGGTGTCATTTCAACGGATCACGATGGTGCTCTTTTCAGTGTAAAAGCGGTAGTCTCTAAAGCTTCAATCCTTAAAACATAATGGTAGTTTTATAAATGACACCCTTGATCTTACCATGTCAAACATGGTTTGATTTTATCTCTCGAATATGCCATACTCCTATGGTTTATCGGGAAACACAAATCATGGAACAATTCCTCAAGTCTTAGGTGTTTTTGCTAAACATGTAACTCAAATATCTTCCTTTATGATCGAATCATAAACTCTTTATTTTCTTGTTACAATGATTTTCCACTTCATCTTGAAAGTCTTTGAACAATTTTCAAATGTTTCATACTTCTTCCTTATTAAGTAAATATACAGATATATTCACTCAAATTTTTGGAGAAAGCATATGAAGCAAAAAGATCCATCGCATATGGCTACACATAATGGACTATGCACATCAACATGCACAATTTCCAATAAGCTAGTCAGCCGTTCCTCTCTGGCCTATGGACGGAGTTTCAATTATCTCGAGGAAAGTCTCACATGCGTCAATTGATCAGAATCAAAGGCTCCAAAAATCATCAACATGGAGTTTCTTCATGTTTTCTTTCAAATATAATTTAAACAGCGATGTCACTTCATAAGTGATCTTTCAATCATTTGTCTTGTGACATTTTAGCAATAGTGTTTATGGATGTGATTTCTCCAACTAGACTTGTAAAAGTTCATCCATCCTTTATGGAATACGGTAATTATTTGAACAGCCGTTGTTCTCATGATACCGGAACAAAATAACAATTATTTAAACAAATCTCGAAGGCTAGGTTTGATGACAACGAAAAACACAATAACAATTTATTTGTTTTCGATGAACATCATCACTCATTCTCTTGCTAGTTACTTAGGCCATTGTAGTTCATGAATCGCGTTGTCCTGTATGACACTTCATACCAACCAATTCGGTATCCAATACCGGTATCCAATACCTAATAACCACATTGTTTAACAAGCAAGGAATATAGCCATAACATGTATATCTTCTATATACCTAAATTGGACATCTCCAACCTTTTATTTTCTGCCAAATATTTTATAGATTCTCTTTCAGCAATTCCTTTTCTTTTAAAAGAATCTATCAACATCAATAGTGGTGTCATTCACATGACACATAGTACAAAGCGTATATAGTCAAATACTAATACCTTTGGACTTGCACTTTGAAGTGGATCACCATCATCAAATGTTTGGCATTCTTTCAAAAATCCATTCTTTAGTAATCTATTAGTGTAGTAAACATTTTACTTACATCTTATATTCATCCTTATCATGACAACTTTCATGATCAAGCTACTATAGCCTATAAGGAAGAATCGTGAGTATAATATCAGTTCCCAAAACCTTTTTGGTAGATTCGGATGCCTAGCATCTCCATCCTTCACAAATTCTCATACAATATGAGAACATGTATTTTGCTAAATTATACTCTATCATAATGCAACCAAAAACATTGTTTCAGATATCACAATATCTTTCACACATGATGGTTTCTGAAACAATTTTCAGCTCCAATATAATCTTGATATTAAAACAACTTTTTGAATATCAATAATCATGGTGGCAAACATGATACTTTAGATACTAACATTGGAATTCTTACTCTTGATTTAATACTACTTTTTAAACTTCATGGAGTAAATAGAGTTTGCTGAAAGTTTGCAATAGGACTTATAAACTTTAAATTGACATTCAAAACAATACGATACCAGTTCGTAAAGTAAATATCCAGAATTCTATAGTTCTATTATCTCAAATAAAAACTAAGCATAAGGTAGTGAACAGATGTGAATGACTACAACAAATTATGCAAATTCACTTCGATTTAGTTTATGATAAATTGAGTTCGACTAATCCAAATTAGAAATGAACTCCCACTCAAAAACGACATCCCTCGTGTCTTTTTGGTGATTACATGAACCAAATCCACTACACCAAGTCCGATCATCACGTGAGTCAGTGTAGCTTCAAAGGCGAGCATCAATATGGTCATCACATCAACTATATGACTCATGCTTAACCTTTCGGTCCGTGTTCCGAGGCCATGTCTGTACATGCTAGGCTCGCCAAGTAAGAACCTTAGTATTCGCGTGTGTAAAACTGTCTTACACCCGTTGCATGAAAACGTAGAGTTGAGAACACCCGATCATCATGTGATGTCTTGAAACACGATCCATAGAACGGTGCATACTTAAGGAAGAACACATTTTTTATCTTGATATCTAAAAGAGGGATCATCTTACAATGCTACAGAAAGCGCCAAACTAGCAGTATAAGATGCTAACATCTAATGTGTAAAGTGAGATGATATGGTCCATGCATTTGATCTCTATCACTTGCATCGTGGTATGATCTCTATCATTCCTTTGTGTGTAAGGCCAAGGTCTATGGAACTTACACGTTAAGTGAGTTGTAAGAGTATATATCATGCATCTACTTACAACAATACCATATCAAGACACTAGCCCAGCAACGATCTAAACTAAACGCCTCTAATTTATCAAATGCAAGTTTTACGTGGCTTAGGGCTTTCGGAGATAGAACCGTTCTTACCTACGAACATGAACCACAAAGAGGATAACTAAGTTATTAGCAACTCGTTGTAAATCAGATATTGACTATAGTAGGAGAGACAGACACCCGCCAGCCACTTATGCAAAAAAAGTTGCATGTCAGTCGTGGAACCAGTCTCATGTACGATGACATGTAAGGTTGGTCCGGGACGCTTCATCCCACTATGCCACCAATATCCAAAATACATAGAAGATGCAATAACATGATCATCATCGCCCACATATCAACATATGTGTACTACCCGTGCTAAGCACCTACGCATAGATCAGGCTCTGATACCACTGTTGGGTCCGCAGCATAGAAAACAATAAATTTCCTATGGTGTGAACTACACGCCAAGATCTATCTACTATGTACAAAGCAACGGGTGGACATACATCCATGGAGAACTTACCCTCGAAGACAACGAGCTTTGTTAACAAGTAGGAACTCGTGGTTGATCTAGTCGTACACTTGCCGATCTCAAGATCGTGATGAAGTCTAGCAGGTCCGGCTCCAGCACGTCCATCAGATCTAGCTCCAGCACCACCAAGTCCAGCGCCGCAAAGCAGCGGTGCATCCGTGATCGCACACACGTCCAGTACCCCGACAACCTCCATCCCTCGCTCCAACAAAGCAGCGGAAGCAGCAACTCCTTTCCAGATAAAGCCACCGGGAACATGTATCTCGCTAATCCGAGACCATGGGGGAATAATACTAGAGGGGGAGAGAGATCCTTCACAAGGAGGTGTGTGTATGAAGGTGTGAGAGGGGGGCCTTTTATAGGAGGAGGGGAGGTGCCCCTCCTTCATGGCCGGCGCATGGAGGAGGTGACCTTTCACCTCCTCCATTCATGTGGTGGTAACTCCCTCCACATAAATTTGCCCCTTCACATTCTCTTTTAAAGTCTCCACTTTAAATGCATTAAATTTCTCCAAATTTAATGCTCTCTCATTTAATAAAACTCTTTTATTATTTTTATTCAGAATTTTATTAATTACTTTAATTAACAAACATTCACATAAAACCCCCTGCAACATTTCAATATTACATGCAGAACCAATTTCAGCAATTTCACCCGAAACAGTTTCGGTGTCTATTGAAATAATTCCAGCGCTTTCTTAAATCTTTATCTGAAACATATTTGCTCCAAATGGTGTCGGTATCCCTTAAGTGTGTCACCCTACGGTTCGCGAATAATGCAGACATGATCGAGACCCCTCTCCGATCAATAATCAGCAGCGGGACCTGGAGATCCGTACTGACTCCTACACATTCAACGATGACTTCTGTGATCGTGAGAACCTTTAATGCTTGTAACTAAATCCCTTTGTCTCGTGATATATTACATGTCCGAGATTCGATCATCGGTATCCAAATACCTAGTTTGATCTCGTTACCGACATGCACTCTTTTCTCGTTCCCGTGATATAACATTCTAGTGATCACATCACTTGCTTGCAAGATATTTCAATGTGATATCACCGAGAGGGCCCAGAGTATATCTATCCGTCATCGGGATGGACAAATCCCACTCTTGATCCATGAGCCTCAACATAACACCTTTGTAGCACTGAACCCACCTTTATAGTCACCCTGTTACGGTGTGACGTTTGATGTTATCAAGATACTCTTCCGATGTTAGCAATTAACATGATCTCATGGTCTAAGGATAAAGATTAATCTGTATGATGTTATAGCAATATAAACATAATGACTTGATCGTAATGCTATACTTCGGATGAATGTTCATCACATCATTCCACCAATGGTGTTACCTTGTTATTAACAACATCCAATGTCCATGATCAGGAAACCTTGATCATCTTGTTAATCAACAAGCTAGTCTATAAGAGAGGCATAACTAGGAACCCTTTTTGTTTATTAAACACACATGTATTGATGTTTCCGATCAATACAATTCTAGCATGTAAAATAAACATTTATCATAAACATGGAATAAGATAATAACCACTTTATTATTGCCTCTCGGGCATATTCCCTTCAGTCTCCCACTTGCATTGTGTGTAAAGTAAACAATACGATTGTTCTATGAACAAAGGATTGTTGTTTTCTCCCTAGTAGCAATAGCACGTATAGTACCTTAGAGACTTCTATCACTTCCCCAGATTACTAGAGGCATGAACCCACTATCGAGCATAAATACTCCCTCTTGGAGTTGCTAGCATCTACTCGGCCAAGATAGTCACTAACAACAGAGAGCATGCAAGATCACAAATAACAAAGACATGATAGAATCAATAATCAATCTGAAATAGCATGTTAATATCCATCGGATCCCCGCAAACACAACATGTAGGATTACAAATAGATGATCTTGATCATGAATAGAGCTCACAAGATCTAATACTTGTAGAACAAAGGAGAAGAACCAACCATCCAGCTACTACATGGACCCGTAGTCCAAGGATGAACTACTCACGCATCACACCGGAGGCTTGTATGGTGATGAAGAAGGCCTCTAGGGTGAATTCTCCTCTCTAGCAGGGTGCTGGGAAGAGCTTCAGATGCCTCCTGATCTAGGGATGGAGATGACGGTGGCTACAGACTCTTTCTTGAATTTTGATCGGGTACTTAGGGTTTCTGTATCGGAGGCATCTTATAGGCGAAAGGGGAGGCCGAGGGGGTGCCCTAGACAGCCACACCACCTCACAGGCGTGGCCAGGCCAGGTGGTGTGGCGGCCCTCGCCCCTCTCCGCCTCAGATTCAGCCCGTGTCCCCCTCGGTGAAAAACTGACTTTGGCTTTTTGTCCCGTCCAATTCCGAGAATATTCATTTTCTGACTTTCCTGGAACCAAAAACAGCAAAAAAATGGCAGCTGGCACTATGGCATCTTGTTAATAGGTTAGTCCAAGAAAGTGTATAAAAAGTACTCCAAAGTGTGGACAAAACATAAGAAAGTAGATAAAAACCAAGCATGGAACATCAAAAATTATGGATACGTTAGCAACGTATCAACATCCCCAAGCTTAACTCCTGCTCGTCCTCGAGTAGGTAAGTGATAAAAAGAAAGAATAATTTTTTAGGTGACATGCACCATCATAAACTTGATCAAAGTATTTGTAAAACATTAATAGCTGGAATCGTAGTACTTCAACATAGCATGAAAGACATAGCAACTATGTTGCAACATGAAAAGGCACAAACAAAAGATTCATGAATAACAATACTTTGCAAGACGTTTGTTTGTTTCACATAAAGAAAACATAGCATAGTGGCATTCAGCTTGTCCCTCATAGTGTAGCAAACATAAATGCATAGGACACCTTCAAAGTTCATAAGAGTGACTAGATACAAATAGTTTACGAACAAGCAATATCAAAGTTATGCATCAATCAACAAGTCTTGGGACAATGCACATAGAACTGAGAATGGCCACTATGCTCTCAAAGTAGGTGCATAAAGATAGAAGGTCGAGACTCAACATAAAAGTAAAAGTAAAGCCTTCATAGAAGGAAGTAGAGATTCAAGTTTCGTAAAGAGCTTCCAAAAATTATGGTACTTATTAGCTTTCAGCTCTCATTGCCCCTATCATAAGAATCTTTAGGTGATTAAGGTTAAAGTGACACAACTAAGAGGATATACTTGACAAGTTATAAGTTGAAATCCCATGCCCCTTACTTATGAAGACCGAACCTCATGCTACTCAACTTCAGTCACAAGTAAGCTCTTGTCATTGTAAGTACATATGTATCCTAGAGAATCGCCAATGGGGTACCCCTTGCACATGATATAGGAGCTATCCCATAATCAAAATGACAAGGCAAGCTGACAATGAGCATCCCAGCGATCTTTTTATTTGCTATTTGCACAGGTTTTTATTGACGATTCTTCATAGAGTGCTCATTATGGTTATGCTGCAAGTTTCCACCATGATTAGGCATGTCTTAGGCTAGCGGCTCAGGCGTTTCTCTAACACACATACAAACTCCATGATCTTACAAGTTCCCCTTTTATTTCACAGCGCCGGGATCCATAGGCAAAAGAACATGATATCAACGGGGTACAATGTACAAGTGCAATGTTGAAAGCGTTCCCCATGATACATGGTTCTCCTAACTTCAACTTATAAGGAGCAAGCATATACGCAACAAAGATGGACGCAATGGTTCAAGATTATTAAACGCAAAAAAGTAAAGTGTGCCATCAAGTTTGTGAGAGCTTTAATCACTAATTTTCACATAACAAGTTTAATTGGAAGGTAGATAACAACATGAATATACTTGGAATAGCAAATGCTAATAGGTAGGTATGGTGGACTCTTTGGAATCACTTGGTTTTAGGAGTTGGATGCATGAGTAGAACTCACACTTGGTTATGGAGGCTAGCAAAAGACTGGGAGCGACCAACTAAGAGAGCAATAATGGCCATAATCATGAAAAGCGACAAAACATCATTAATCATAGCATAAAGTGATATTACAAGTTGAAAACTAAAGGATCATAAAGGCCATGTTGACTTGGGATAGTCATAACATGGTGTGAGCATGCGCCAAGTCAACCCAAATAAAGCGTCAAAGGAGAATACCACAATACTATGCTTTAATATGCTAAAACAATGCATGATTCTTCCAAGGTACATTAAGAAATCTCAATTTTTTATAACATGTCATTCTACAGCAAAGATCACTAAGCATAAAGCCAAAACAATATCAAGCATGGCATGACAAAGCATAGGCCACAGTCAAAAATAAGCTCTCTTTTCCACTTAAGCATGAACTTTCCTACTGTTTTCCAATCCAAACCAAACTATTTGAAAACCAATGCATGAAAGAGGGGGTCCAAACAATTTATTCAGCAAACTAAGAAAACCAAGCAAACTGAAACCAAAAACAAAAAATGAAGACGCTCCAAGAACAACACAATTGTGCATGAAACAATAAAAATGAAGTCTTTGGAAGAAACCTGGGATTTTTATTGATGAAGTAGGGGATGCCTTGGGCATCCCCAAGATTTTACACTTGTACTTCTTGGATATTTCTTGGGGTGACACGGGTGGCATCCCCAAGCTTGAGCTTTAGTCCATGCTTCATCTCATTACATCATTCTCTCCATACACCTGAAATTCTTCTACATACAAAACTTCACACAATCTTTATTAGCAACATTAGTGCACTCAAGATAATATGTCTTTGGGTTCAGTTTCAACACCAATAAAACTTCCATTAAAACACAAGCTACTGAAGCACTTCCCTCAAAAAGCTCAATTCCCCAAAGAGAACTCAAAAAGGAACCAACAAGAAGCAAATGCAAATAATGGCAGAAATTTGTCAAAACAGACCAGCAGGTAAAACCCAATTTTTTCGAAGACCTTCTGTTGCTCAAGTCAAAACGTGTTGAACTAACGAAAGTTAGATAACAACCTGGGGAAGAAGCACAAAAATTTATGCCTCAAAACGACGTACAGAGATTTTACACGAATTTTTACGGTGAGGCACAAAAATCTGTTTCGGGACAGCAACTTTCCCAAGCATTACTTCTCTCTCATTAGAGGTTACTCTTGGCACAAAAAGCAAATAAAAAGGATAAGGAGCATTTATTACTGAAGTAATAACTTCCAAGACTCATCTAAAACTTTTGTGTTATCTCCCAATAAGTACTTTTCTTTAACGCCTTTAAGTTAGGCATAAGAAGCAAGAAAAATAATCAAGTGTTCTCAAATGAAGAAGCATTAAGAGCAAATTTTGTTTTCATAGTAGAGGCAAAAGAAATCTTCTCTCTCTTCTTAGGGAAGTGTTTTATACCTTTCTTGAGTGGGAGTTGATATTTAATGGTGTCTTCTTTCATATCAATAATGGCACCAACAGTTCTAAGAAAAGGTCTTCCCAAAGTAGTAGGACAAGAAGCATTGCATTCAACATCCAAAACATAGAAATCAATAGGGACATAGGCATTGCTAACCATAATAAGAACATCATTAATACTCCCCTTCGATTTCTTTTTAGCATTATCATCAAGTGGGACATTCAAATAACAATCTTCCAATGGTGGCAACCTAGAGGAGCATCGGGCCAAGCAATATCTCGGCTCAATACCTCGGATATGCTTAAATCCAAGAAACTAAGTTACTAGATGTTAACCTAGAGGAGCATCGGGCCAAGCAATATCTTACTCCCCTGGAGGCTCGGGGACTAGTGGTTATATATTATCTACTATAAATACAAAGGTGTAGCTGAGGTATTTACCTCCATCATTTTGCTTGCATCAGCAATAGCCCTACTAGTAGTAAACATCTGTTCGACAATCTCCGTTGGGCCAAACTTCTGGGGAAGAAGATTTGTGGAGCTGACCTCGCCATAATCAGCATTGTTCTAGTTATCAGCGTACTCAGCAAGAGAGCCGAGGCTCTCACCACTGGGAGTCCGAGTCAGGACCAAGCCTTTCCTGATAGAGGCTTTTTGGACAGCCATCGCAGCTGCTAGGCTAGTATGCAATGTGAGTTGCTTGCCCATGGTCGAGGAAGAGGTGGAAGCACCTTTCTGCAACATTGTGGCAGTGGATGGTTGCGAGGGTGCATCCCCAGTTTTCTTCTTGGTCGCCTTGGTCCCATATCCTCCTTTCTTCTACTTACTAGGAGGATTGGCTCTCTATTGGGAGGCAGCTAGCCGAGCCTCAGTTGCCAAGGTTGGCGGAGGTTGAGATTGCGAAGTTGGATGAGATTTTGTCTGTGGTCTTTGCCGAGGCTGGTCTTTTGGCCTAGTATCAAAAGACTCGGATGATGCTAGTGGTGGTTGCTGCTGCTGAGTTGAAGCTGACGAGGGGGCTGCTTGTGGCTGAGACTGAGGTTGAGCTGGTGTCGGGGTCACCGACACCTCGGTAGAAACTATTTCGGCACCAATACTGTTGGCACCACGATCTTCTTCTTCCCATTTAGGGGAAGATGAATCACCTCGCTGATCCGGCATGGCGGTATCCTCGAGGGCACCATCTCCACCTACACTGACACTTTCACCCTCCCGCCTAGGTGAACGGTTATCCGACGTGGGAGGAGTGTCACCTCGGATTGGGCTAGAAGCCCGCGTATCATCATCAGGTGGAGGAGATGGTGGCCTTGGGATCAAAGAGGCCATGCTGGATCCGCTATGGGGAATATCTAGAGGATAACTGCTAAGAGAAATAACAAGAAGATATGAATCAAATGCAGAAAGAGAGAAACAAGAAATACAGAGATAACCTGTCAGAGAAAACTTACATAGTAACGGATGGAGGTGCCTTTTGCCGTGGAGGTTTCTTGGCAGCCCTCTTATACCTTTTCCTGGCCCTAGAAGGTTTGGCCAGGGGAGCAGAGGTTGCAGCGCGCTTCTTCACCGTGCCTTGGCCTCCCACCACAAAGGGGGGCATGTTGTGCACCTGACCAACCGAGTTAGTGATACGTCCATAACATATCTATAATTTTTGATGGTTTTATGCTAATAATATGCTTTTGATACTCCTTTTTATATAAAGTTTATGATTTATTTAAACTAACCTACTAATAGTTGCAAAAGTGCACAATGTTCTTGTTTTACACTTTGATGTGTACGAATTAACAAGAATACAAGTGGAAACCTTGTCGGAGTCAAATTGGGATTTTTCAGAAATTTGTCTCAGAACTCTTTTTGAAGATGGTCACATTTAGGATCGAATATAGCGTCAAACGGAAAACTCTTAAACTACAAAGTTGTTGGAAATTTCGCGACAAATGTTCTGGACATAAAATTTAGCTGATTCTGAGTCCGGATGGGCCCGATAGGTCCGATTTACTGCAGCCTAAGATGGGGTGACGGGAATCCGAGAAGCTATATAAAGGAAGGAAACCTAATTCGTGGGAGACACCTCCACCCACGAATTTGCAGCCACCAAAGCCACGTTTTTGCCTCTCTCATAGATCCCATCTCCATGGGAGAGGGCTCCCAATAAGCCATCAAGGAAGGGGGCTAAGGGGCGGTGCTCTCCTGTGATACCGGCAACGGGGAAGTGCCCCCGGAGCCATCTACATCGATCTCCACCACCATCTCCATCACCGTTGCTGATTCCCATGATGAGGAGGGAGTAGTTCTCTCTCGAGGCTAAGGGTTCTACCGGTAGCTATGTGTTCATCTCTCTCTATGCGTGATCATATTGTGATCATGAGCTTTGTAATCAAGTAGATCTAATTTGCTACTCAAGTGCTTTAATAGATCTCTGCTCTCCCCATGTGTGTGAAAGTGACAGCGTGCACACCATGATGGCACTTAGGCTAGAGATTACAAATACTTGTTATGAGTTATATTTGGAGTTGGATGTCTCTATAAAATTGTGGTGTTTGTTGGAACAATCTAGCACTCAAGGTGACAGTGTGGGGTTATCTAGATGGGGAAAGCGAACTTTGAGGTGTGCTGTTATAGCCCTACCATGGATTAGAGTGTCCAACCGGAGAGTAGTCAAGAGTAGTATCATAAAGAGAAGATATTTATATGAGAGTGTTCACTAGTGAAAGTATGATCCCTAGGCCTTGTTTCTAAACATTGAAACACCGTTTGCAACTAGATCTGTTACATGTTTGTTTGCTTCCATCTTTATTTCAGTTTGCCTTTAGTCTCTTCCACGCCATCGAGCTATTTTCTGGCACCGTTGTATTATATCCATACCAGTTGTATTTCAGTATCTCTTCGCCAAGCTAGTGCACCTATACACCTGACAAGTGCATTGGGTGTGTTGGGGACACAAGAGACTTCTTGTATCTTGATTGCAGGGTTGCTTGAGAGGGGATACCTTTGACCACTTCCTCCCTGAGTTCGATAAACCTTGGGTGATCCACTTAAGGGAAAACTTGCTGTTGTTCTACAAACCTCTGCACTTGGAGGCCTAACAACTGTCTACAAGAATAGAAGTGCGTAGCCATCAGTTAGCTAGGGCAGAATCAGTCGGATAGGCATATGAGAGAGGCATTGGATCAAATACCTCAAGAATCTCACAATCATCATCATCGTCGTCATCCGGCCAGTCCCTTAAGACAGAGGTCTTACCAGAGGGTCGGCCGGAAGTGGGGTTCGTGATCTGACATAACTCATAGCTCGACAAGTATGACTCGGGGAAAATTTACCTAGGGTACAGGGTTATCTCAGCTAAAAGGAGCCATGCCCCACTCCCATGTCTTGGTCATGTCCATCTTAAAGATGGACTTGACTCGCTTGCGGATCTGAGCCTTGGATAGCTCGACCGTGGAGACACGATTCGAATCGAGGCAGCCGCTCATGTAGTAGAGCTTGTGGCTTTGCTTCTGTAGAGGGCAGACTCGGCTACTGATAAAAGTGGCCATCAGGTCATCACCGGATAACCCAGCCTCCATCAACTCAATGAGGCGCTGCTCGACCAAGTTGACAAGAGGATTGTTCTTCTTCGGGCCGAGATCCTAGTTGAGCTTTGTAGGGATGCTGACTAAGAAAGCAGGTAGCCGAATCATGTCATTATCTGTGTTGTTCTTCACGTAGAAGAATGTCCTCGTCCATTTCTTGCATAAGTCAAGGCCCGTGATCCGTGGAAAGATGGAGAATTTCTGAGGTGAAATGCAAGCAGCCCCACACTGCGTTAGGGATTTCTCGCCTAGGGGAGCTCCTTATTGGGGACAACATTGGCACATATTTTAAAGATTTTGTCCTAGATCTGGATGTTGGTCCAGAGGCCGAGGTATCCTTTGGTGCTAGAGATGAAAGCGGAGAGGGAAGCTACGTCATTTGCCAAGAGATGGTGAGGTTGGAGGATGAATGTCTCGAAGTCCTTGGCGAAATCGCTCACAGGAAGGCCGAAGCCATGAGCGAAGTGGGCTACAAAAATGACGAACTCACCCTCTTCGATGATGGGGGATTGCTCATCGCCGGAGAGGCGAAAGGTGACCTCTGGGGGAATCCGGCGCGTGTGTAGTAGCCAGTCAATCTCTGCTTAGGTGATGTTGGAGCCATCCCAGGATCCGTGCTCGAGGATGGCACCCCCCTCCTCGTGCTTGTCAACGGCAACCACATCTCATGGTGACATCTCTGTATCGCTCCCCTCTGACTTGAAGTTTGCTTCGGGGGAGAGAGGCTAGGATTAGCGTGGCCTCGTGGGGGCAACGAAGAGCGGTGCTTTGGTGAGTAAGAGAGCGGAGGAGGCAAAGGGGCGGCGTGGTCGTAGAAGCAGAGAGTAGCGGCAGCGCACGAGGAAGAAGAAGAAGAGGCAGGAGCAGGGGAAAGTAACGGAGGGTTTCCCCTGCTCCCCTATTTATCCACGCTCCGCATCATGGGTGGTAGGATCGGTTGTGCCCACTGGCCCCACAATGCACGTGTATCGCACGAACCGGCACATAGGATTTTGCCACACGCACGGTTACACGGCGCAAAAGTGTAATGATGCATCGTGGCCCCTGCAGTAATCAAGGGGATATGCCATGATGTGATGGGTCGTAGTAAAAACTGACAACGTGTGGAAGTGAGTGCTGCCATGGCCCTTAAAATGAGGCAAAGGGTAATGATTAATTTACACATAGGATGGAATGAGGAGTATGGGAGAAGATAAGCATCTAAGAGCAATAACCCAGATGCATCACAATGACTCGGCCAGCGAGATATATGTCGGAAAGAGCCATAGAGTCAAATTAGATACCAAATCACCAAGTGGTATAGCCGAGTAAAAATCGCTGATGGCCAAAACTATATCGAGCTCGTTGGGGAACCCCAAGAGGAAGGTATGATGAGCACAGCAGCAAGTTTTCCCTCAGTTATGAAACCAAGGTTATCGAACTATTAGGAGCAAGGAAACACCTCCAAGGTGTTGTTTCCAACTTGGAATCCTGCACAACACAACCACAGAACTTTGCCCCCAACTTACAGCGAGGTTGTCCATCTCACTGGTTTTGCTGAAAACAAAGGATTGAATGTATTGTGTGGAAGATAGTAATAACTTGCAGACAGTAAACAGAAAATAGTAAACAACTTGTAGATTGATAGTAAAAGAAAGGACCGGGGTCCATAGTTCACTAGTGGTGATTCTCCTTAAGATAGATAACATGTTGGGTGAACAAATTACAGCGGGGCAATTGACAAACATCGAGAAAGCATACATGCATATACTAATCATCTTGACTCCTATGAGATTTTATTGGGCATTACAACATTATACATAGACCGTAATCCAACTGCATCTATGACTAATAATCCAAGAAGTTGGAGACTAAGAATGTCCACTAAGCTCTCTCAATAGGTGCATAAAGATAGAAGATGGAGACTCTCTCAATAGGTGCATAAAGATAGAAGATGGAGACTCAACATAAAAGTAAAAGAAAGGCCTTCATAGAAGGAAGCAAGGATTCAAGTCTCATAAAGAGCTTCCAAAAATTATGGTACTTATTAGCTTTCAGCTCTCATTGCCCCTATCATAAGCATCTTGAAGTGATTAAGGTTAAAGTGAAAAAACCATGGAGTATATGCTTGACAAAGTATAAGTTGGAAATCTCATGTCCCTTGAATACGAGGGCCGCTCCTCATGCTACTCAAGTTTAGTTACCGGTATGTTCTTGTCATAGTAAGTACATGTGTATCATAGAGAACCGCCAACGGGGTACCCCTTGCCCGATGATACGGAAGAATCCCCATATCAAAATGACAAGGCAAGTAGACAACAAGCATCTCAGCAATCTTCTTATTTACCATGGGAAAATGGTGCTTTTTTCTCTCGTTCCTCTTTTCTCGTCTTTTTTTCTTTTCTCTTTTTCTCAATATCTATCTCTTTTTTATAAGAAGAATGCTTCATAGATTGCTCATTATGGTTACGCTGCAGGTTTCCACCATGATTAGGCATGGATTAGATGACACAATGGTTCAAGTTTATTAGGGGCAAGAAAAGTAAAGTGTGCCATCGAGTTCGTGAGAGCTTTAATCACTAATTTTCTCATAACAAGTTTAATTCAGAAGGTAGATAAAAACATGAATATACTTGGAATAGCAAATGCTAATAGGTAGGTATGGTGGACTCTTTGGAATAACTTGGTTTTATTTGGAGTTGGATGCATGAGTGGAACTCATACTTGGTTATGGAGGCTAGCAAAAGACTAGGAGCGACTAACTAAGAGAGCAATAATGGCCATAATCATGCAAAGCGACAAAACATTATTAATTAAAGCATAAAGTGATATTACAAGTCGAAAACTAAAGGATCATCGACGCTATGGTGACTTGGGATAGTCATAACATGGTGTGAGCATGCGCCAAGTCAACCCAAATAAAACATCAAAGGAGAATACCACAATACTATGCTTTAATATGCTATAACAACACATGATTCTTTCAAGGCACATTAAGAAATCTCAATTGTTTATAACATGTCATGATACAGAAAAAATCACTAAGCATAAAGCCAAAACAATATCAAGCATGACAAGACAAAGCATAGGCCACAGTTCAAAAACAAGCTCCTTTTTACCACTTTAAGCATGAACATTTCCTACTCTTTTCCAATCCAAACCAACCTATTTGAAAACTAATGTATGAAAGAGGGGGTCCAACCAATTTATTCAAGCAAACGAAAACCAAAAACAAAAAAATGAAGATGCTCCAAGAACAACACAACTGTGCATGAAACAATAAAAATGAAGTGTTTGGAAGAACCTGAGATTTTTATTGAGGAAGAAGGGGATGCCTTGGGCATCCCCAAGCTTTGATGCTTTTACTTCTTGGATATTTCTTGGGGTGACACGGGGTGGCATCCACAAGCTTGAGCTTTAGTCCATTCTTCATCTCATTACATCATTCTCTCCTTACACCTGAAACTTTTCCTTCATACAAAACTTCACACAATCTTTATTGGCAACATTAGTGTACTCAAGATAATAAGTCTTTGGGTTCAGTTTAAACACCAATAAAACTTCCATTAAACACAAGCTACTGTAGCATTTCCCTCAAAAAGCTCAATTCCCCAAAAAGAACTCAAAAAGAAATCAACAAGAAGCAAATGCAAATAATGGCAGAAATCTGTCAAAACAGACCAGTAGGTAAAAACCATTTTTTGAAGACCTTCTGTTGCTCAAATCGAAAAGTGTTGAACTAATGAAAGTTGGATAACAACCTAAGGAAGAAGCACAAACAATCACAGCTCAAACCGACGTACAGATATTTTACACGAATTTTTACAGCGAAGCACAAAAAATCTGTTTCGGGACATCAAGTTTCCCAAGCATTACTTCTCTCTCATTAGAGGTTACTCTTGGCACAAAAAGCAAATAAAAAGGATAAGGACCGGTTATTACAGATTTAATAACTTCCAAGACTCATCTAAAACTTTTGGGTTATCTCCCAATAAGTACTTTTCTTTAACGCATTTAAGTTAGGCATAAGAAGCAAGAAAAAGGATCAAGTATTCTCAAATGAAGAAGCATTAAGAGCAAATTTTGTTTTCATAGGAGAGGCACAAGGAATCTTCTCTCTCTTATTAGGGAAGTGTTCTATACCTTTATTCAGTGGAAATTGATATTTAATGGTGCCTTCTTTCATATCAATAATGGCACCAACAGTTCTAAGAAAAGGTCTTCCCAAAGTAATAGGACAAGAAGCATTGCATTCAACATCCAAAACATAGAAATCAACGGGGACATAGGCATTGTTAACCATAATAAGAACATCATTAATACTCCCCATGAGTTTCTTTTTAGCATTATAATCAAGTGGGACATTTAAATAACAATCTTCTAATGGTGGAAAATCAAGCATTTCATAAATCTTTCTAGGCATAATACAAACACTACTATCAAGATCACATAAAGCTTTTAGATCAAAATCATTTACTTTCATATTAATGATGGGTTCCCAACCATATTCTAATTTCATAGGAATAGAAGCTTTATGTTTCATCTTTTCTTCTTTAATTTTTCTGAGAGCATCAGTAATGTGTTTTGTAAAGGCCATATTCATAGCACTAGCATTAGGACTTTTAGCAAGCTTTTGTAGGAACTTAATTACTTCAGATATATTGCAACCATCAAGATCAAAATCATAATTATCATCTAAAGTAGTAGAGCTATTGTTTCCCATATTCTAAAGAATTTCAGCATTTTTATTAGAAAAGGTTCCATTGGGTTTACTAGCTTCAACATTAGTGGTAGTGATAGTAGAAACACTAATATTTCTAGCAATTTCATCTTCTCTTTCCCACTTAGCATGGAATTCAGCTAATAGTCTAACATTTTCATCAATTCTAACTTGTATGGCATTAGTAACAGCAAAAGGATTCTCAATAGTTTTAGGTTTAGCAGCCATTTTATTAAAAGAAGATTGTGCTTCAGCCAATGATGCTATATTTTTTTCAGCATTAGAGAGTTTTTCCTCAATAGTTTTATGGAAAGTATTTTGTTTACTAATAAAATATTTAAGCATAACTTCAAGTTTAGAGGGAGCACTCCTATTATTGTTGTAGGAATTTCCATAACCATTACCATTATTGGGAGGATATGGCCTATAGTTATTATTACCAAAATTATTCCTGTAGGCATTGTTGCTAAAAATATTATTTCTTATAAAGTTCACATCAACTTGCTCTTCTTGAGCAACCAAAGAGGATAAGGGAACATGATTTGGATCAATATGAGCTTTCCCATTAACAAGCATAGACATAATAACATCAATTTTATCACTCAAGGAGGAAGTTTCTTCAACAGAATTTACCTTCTTACCTTGTGGAGCTCTCTCAGTATGCCATTCAGAATAGTTAACCATCATATTATCCAGAAGCTTTGTTGTAGCACCCAAAGTAATGGTCATACCTCCAGCAGCAGAATCCAGTAGATTTCTTGAAGAATAGTTCAATCATGCATAAAAGGTTTGGATAATCATCCAAGCAGTCAGTCCATGAGTGGGTCAATTCTTTACCAAAGATTGCATTCTTTCCCAAGCTTGAGCAACATGTTCGTTATCAGATTGTTTAAATTTCATTATTTCACTTCTCATAGATATAATCTTAGCATGATGATAGTATTTTCCAATGAAAGCATCTTTGCATTTAGTCCAAGAATCAATACTATTTCTAGTTAGGGATTGCAACCGTTCTTTAGATTTTCCTCTCAAAGAGAAAGGAAACAATTTAAGCTTAATAATATCTCCATCTATATCCCTATGCTTTTGCATCTCACAAAGTTCAACAAAGTTATTTAGATGAGCAGCAGCATCTTCAGTACCAATACCAGAAAATTGTTCTCTCATAACAAGATTGAGTAAAGCAGGTTTAATTTCAAAGAAAGTAGCTTCAAGAACATGTGGAGCAATAGGTGTGCACATGAAATCATTGTTGTTGGTGCTAGTGAAGTCACACAACTTAGTGTTTTCAAGAGTAGTCATTTTTTGTGTTTTTAATAAAGAAAGCAAACTAGTACAACTATTTTTTGTGTGTTTTTATAAAGAAATAAGCAAACAAAGCAAAAATAAACTAAGCAAAACAAAAATAACAAAGTAAAGAGATTGGTTATGAGGGACTCCCCTTGTGAAGATGACCTTGACTCCCCGGCAACGGTGCCAGAAAAATAGCTTGATGGCCCAAAATATATCGAGCTCGTTGGGGAACCCCAAGAGGAAGGTATGATGAGCACAACAGCAAGTTTTCCCTCAGTTATGAAACCAAGGTTATCGAACTAGTAGGAGCAAGGAAACACCTCCAAGATGTTGTTTCCAACTTGGAATCCTGCACAACACAACCACAGAACTTTGCCCCCAACTTACAGTGAGGTTGTCAATCTCACCGATTTTGCTAAAAACAAAGGATTAAACATATTGTGTGGAAGATAGTAATAACTTACAGAAAGTAAATAGAAAACAGTAAACAGCTTGTAGATTGATAGTAAAAGAAAGGACCGGGGTCCATAGTTCACTAGTGGTGATTGTCCTTAAGATAGATAACATGTTGGGTGAACAAATTACAGCGGGGCAATTGATAAACATCGAGAAAGCATATATGCATATACTAATCATCTTGACTCCTATGAGATTTGATTGGGCATTACCACATTATACATAGACCGTAATCCAACTGCATCTATGACTAATAATCCACCTTCAGGTTATCATCCGAACCCCCTCCAGTATTAAGTTGCAAGCAACATATTATTGCTTTACGAACTGCATGTAAAGTAAACAATACGATTATTCTATGAACAAAGGATTGTTGTTTTCTCCCTAGTAGCAACAACACATCTAGTACCTTAGAGATTTTTGTCACTTCCCTAGATTCCTAGAGGCATGAACCCACTATCGAGCATAAATACTCCCGCTTGGAGTTGCTAGCATCTACTCGGCTAAGATAGCTACTAACAATAGAGAGCATGCAAGATCACAAATAACAAAGAAATGATAGAATCAATAATCAATACGAAATAGCATCTCAGTATCCATCGGATCCCCGCAAACACAACATGTAGGATTACAAATAGATGATCTTGATCATGAACGGAGCTCGCAAGATCTAAACATGGTAGCACAAAGGAGAAGAACCAACCATCTAGCTACTACATGGACCCGTAGTCCATGGATGAAGTACTCACGCATCACACCGGAGGCTTACATGGTGATGAAGAAGGCCTCTAGGGTGAATTCTCCCCTCCGGCAGGGTGCCGGGAAGAGCTTCAGATCCCTCCCGATCTAGGGATGGAGATGACAGAGGCTATAGACTCTTTCATGGAATTTTTGATTGGGTACTTAGGGTTTCTGTATCGGAGGCATCTTATAGGCGAAAGGGGAGGCCGAGGGGGTGCCCTAGGCGGACACACCACCCCCTGGCGCGGGCCAGGTGGTGTGGCCGGCCTCTGGCCCCTCTCCGTCTCGTATTCTGGCTCCGTGTCCCTCTCGGTGAAATATTGACTTTGGCTTTTGTCCCGTCCAATTCCAAGAATATTCATTTTCTGACTTTCCTAGAACCAAAAACAGCAGAAAACAGGCAGCTGTCACTGTGCCATCTTGTTAATAGGTTAGTCCAAGAAAGTGTATAAAAATACTCCAAAGTGTGGACAAAACATAAGAAAGTAGATATAAAACAAGCATGGAACATCAAAAATTATAGATACGTTAGCAACGTATCAATCGACAATATGGACAAAGATCCGAATAGATGGAACCTGTTGTGGCCTTTCCAGCTAAGCTGCTAAGACCGCACCAACTTCGGGGACTAATGTTGGGGGATGACCCCAGGTAGGGTCAAGCAGAGGTATAAGGGCAAAGCCCACCGTGGCATAATCATGCTAAAGCGTGAGCTAGCCGAGGTCTATGAGGGTCAGCCGAGTTACGACCGGGTTACCCAAGCCCGGACAGCACCGGCAAGACTCGGCCGACATATAGGGTATGTTGACACGATGTCTAGGTTGTTTCATACTTGTAGGTACCATCTTGGCCGAGTCATCTATACTAAAGCCGAGTCAGGGGTTGGCGTGCACAATAAGGAGTGGCCAGCCCCCATGGTCAGTGTGTTTCTCTCTCTCTCGAATCTAGGGAGAGACAAGTGCTAGCGACAAGGTCCAGAGGAGCAGAGATAGAATAGAGGGTCATGGACATGACAGTCTCTGACTCCAACGGTCAGGGAGCATGGACTCCAAGGTCTGAGCCATTGTCGTGCAGAGGATGGCGACACGGGAAAGGAGGGCACCGAACTACTATTTCAGGATAAGCATCTTCGTGGAATATCCAGGTCATGTAAGCCCTAGTTGTAACTTGGCCACCCCTTTATAAGGTGAGCCAGGGCCTCCAAGGAGGGGGTTGGTCCATTTTGCACTACGGGAAATCCCTAGAGTGAGAAGAGAGTAGAAGAACTTCATCTTCTTCCTCTCGTTGATACAGCTCAAGGAGCACTTGTATTTGTCTAGAGATTGTAATATAAGATCTATAGCAGGAGTAGAGGTCTTATCTCCATAAGAGAGCCTCGAACCTGGGTACATCATGTGTTGTGTTTGTGTGTTCTTCGTGTGCAGACTCACTGCACTATCTCTCCCCGGATACCACTAGAGTCCGTTGGCCCCATCTTTAGCCTACCCATGCCATCTACCGTGACACCACCATGACAGCAACTAATGAAAATTCTTGCATTAAAACCTAACATGCGTGCGGTAAAGTAAACATGCTAAAACTATAAGATAGATTACAAGGTGTTATAGATATCCCCAAGCTTGGGATCAAGCCGGTGGGATCAAATAATCCCTTGCGATTATTCGATACCGTGGCATTCTTCAAAGCGAAGGGGTTCTGTTGGAGACAGTTCCGCGAAGCTTCTTGTTTGTCTCCTCCAGGGTAGATATGCGATGAAGACACTTTTGTAGATCTAAATGCAATCGGAACATCCCTTTAGTGACTCTGCTTAGCATGTAATTGAGTTCCTTCCTGCTTTCAAGATCTAAGAGGTGTTTGTGCACAATCTCCCGATGGAGGAGTTCTTCCTTCTAATACTTCTCTATCTTGCAAAGACGCGGTTCAGTTTCTGGAATGTGTAGACTGATGGGCACGTCCAGAAGGTTGAACTCCCAATCTTCTTGTGGCTTCACACTCATGCATGTGTTCAGGGTAATCTTCTTTGTTGTAGAAGTGTGTGTCGTAGTCTCCTGATAAGTTCCTACATCTGGTCGGTTAGCTTTGTTACGCTTGGGTGAAGAGTAGTTGGTGGCGATGAACTTGAGTGACTCCGTGCACCCCTTCCCATGGGGTTTCTTTGCTTCTTCTTCATCCTCGAGCTTCAGCATAGCTAGATAATCCGGCTTCTTCTACCCTCTCTTTGTTTGCTCCATGAAGGTCTCGAATTCCTCCTCCTCATCATCATCATCATCAGAGTCATAAGCATACCTCTTATTCTTAGGGCTTAGGCCATGATCTTCAATGTCATCTGCTTCAATGGAGGAAGTCTGGAAGCTATCCCACGAAGTAGCCATGAGGCCTAGATGTTTGCCTTTGCCTAGAACTGGGTATCACATCAAGTAGATTGGATTTGTTGATATAAGAGGGAGGAAGACCTCTAGGGAGGCTTATTAAGGGTTATAAATAGGGAAAAACTCGTACTGGAAGAAAGAGGTCCAACCACGAAAAGAATCCCAAAAAATAAGTAAATAAATAAGAGAAAAAGGAAGAAAATGAAACTGTAACGACCACTGGTACGAGCGGACGCCCGTACCAGGTCTTTTTCCAAAACTCCACTTTTCAACGTCAGTAAGAAATCAACCGACCCAGGTGGTACGGGCGGGACCTTCCTGTACGGTTCGACCATACTAGTGATTACCAACTTCATTTTTTATATATAGATTAAGTAATAAACCAAACAAACGAGAGAACATAGGGCAGGTAACGACCTGCCGTACGGTCGGGTGTGCCCGTACAGTACAGTCGTACCGAAACTCTTAAAAACAACGAGGAGGTACTGACCATTTAACAAGCAGTTGTACGGGCGGGTCTGGTCGTACCGTCCGCCCGAACCAACCTCGTAAAACCGGCAATAACTTCAGAAAAACAAAGGGAAACCAAAAATACAAATAGAAAAGGCAAACAATCATCCAGAACAAAGATGAATCAAGATTTCAAATATTTTGTTCATCTAGAGGAAATGAGTTTACTTGGGTACCTTCATATCCTTTTAATTCTTGAATCAATCTTTTCTTTTCCCTTTCAACAAGGTTGAACACAAGAGATTGCTAAAACAATTGCAAAGAGAAATTGAAAAATTTATGTTAGAAGTTGTAGTCCCTAAGGGTATGCAGATGGATGACACTTCTTCAGGTGATTCTATTTCCTCAGTGTCCATGGATGCTTCCTCTGGTTCTTCCTTTCATTGGAGAATCTGTAAATCAAATTCTTGCAAAAGTAAAGTCCAACAAATCATCCTTGGCTTAACGTCAATCCTTTCAAGAATTTATTTCAAGCCAATACTAATAGTATGCACTCTCACCTTAGAGTCAATAATATAAGATGTAAACTTATCACAGGAGAAAACTACAATGAAAAATTCCTTTTATGCCATGAGGTAATTCTTTTGGGCGCCATTTAAGGTGCGACTAGCATGCTGAATGATATTGAGTTCATCACCATCATACTGGCAAAGAATTGCTCCAATAGCTTCGTGGATAGACTCATGATGGCTCGTGGTTGATGTAGAGCTCGTTGGGAACCCCAAGAGGAAGGTATGATGAGCACAGCAGCAAGTTTCCCTCAGTTATGAAACCAAGGTTTAATCGAACCAGTAGGAGCAAGGAAACACCCCAAATGTGTTACTAGCTAAGCTTTGGCGTATGACTACCGGTGCTAGTAGCAACGTGGAGACCTGCACAACACAACCACAAAACTTTGTCCCCAACTTGAGATGAGGTTGTCAATCTCACCGTGTTTTGTGGAAAACAAAGGATTAAACGTATCGAATGGAAAGAAGTAAAAGTTTGCAAAAAGTAAACACAAAGCAGAATCAGTTTATAGATTGTATGTAAAAGACAAGGATCGGGATCCATAGTTCACTAGAGGTGGCTCTCCTTAAGATAGATAACATGCTGGGTGAACAAATTACAGGGGGGCAATTGACAAACACCGAGAAAGCAATACATGCATATACTAATCATCTTGACTCCTCTAAGACTTGATTGGGCATTACAATATAATACATAGACCGCCATCCAACTGCATCTATGAATAATAATCCACCTTCAGGTTATCATCCGAACCCCCTCCAGTATTAAGTTGCAAGCAACAGATTATTGCTTTACAAACTGTGTGTAAAGTAAACAATACGATTGTTCTATGAACAAAAGATCGTTGTCTTCTCCCTAGTAGCAATAGCACATCTAGTACCTTAGAGATTTCTGTCACTTCCCCAGATTACCAGAGGCATGAACCCACTATCGAGCATAAATACTAACTCTTGGAGTTGCTAGCATCTACTTGGCCAAGATAGCTACTAACAACGGAAAGCATGCAAGATCACAAATAGCAAAGACATGATAGAATCAATAATCAATCTGAAATAGCATCTCAATATCCATCGGATCCCCGCAAACACAACATGTATGAATTACAAATAGATGATCTTGATCATGAACGGAGCTCACAAGATCTAAACATGAAAGCAAAAAGGAGGAGAACCAGCCATCTAGCTACTACATGGATCCGTAGTCCAAGGATGAACTACTCACGCATCACACCGGAGGCTTGCATGGTGATGAAGAAGGCCTCTAGGGTGAATTCCCCTCTCCGGCAGGTGCCGGAAGAGCTTCAGATCCCTCCGATCTAGGGATGGATATGACGACGCCATGCACTCTTTCGTGGATTTTTGATCGGGTACTTAGGGTTTTCGTCCTGAGAGCAATATATAGGAGGAAGGAGAGGCCGAGGGGGTGCCGGGAGCCACCACACCACCCCCTGGCGCGGGCCCAGCCTGGCCGCGCGGCCAGGTGGTGTGGCTGGCCCCTGGCCTTTCTCCGTCTCGTATTCTGGCACTTGATCCCTTCCGGAAAAATAGGCACTTTGGCTTTTGTCCCATCCAATTCCGAGAATATTCATTTTCTGACTTTCCTGGAACCAAAAATAGCAGAAAACAGCAATGTACTGTGGCTCTTGTTAATAGGTTAGTCCAAGAAATCATATGAAAAGTACTCCAAAGTTGGAACAAAACACAAGAAAGTGGATAAAACCAAGCATGGAACATCAAAAATTATAGATACATTTGCAATGTATCAACATCCCCAAGCTTAACTCCTGCTCATCCTCGAGTAGGTAAGTGATAAAAAGAAAGAATAATTTTTGAGGTGACATGCACCATCAAAGACTTGATCAAAGTATTTGCAAAACATTCAAAGCTGGGATCATAGTACTTCAATCATAACATGAAAGACAAAGTTCTAGCAATAAGCAAAGAAACTATGATGCAACATGAAAAGGCACAAACAAAAGATCCATGAATAACAATGCTTTGCAAGACGTTTGTTTGTTTCACATAAAGAAAACATAGCATAATAGTATTCAGCTTGTCCCTCATAGAGTAGCAAATATAAATGCATAGGACACCTTCAAAGTTCATAAGAGTGAATAGATACAATAGTTTAAAAGAAGCAATATCAAAGTATGCATCAATCAACTAGTCTTGGGACAATGCACATAGAACTAAGAATGGCCACTATGCTCTCAAATTAGGTGCATAAAGATAGAAGGTGGAGACTCAATATAATGGTGGAAGAAAGGCCTTTGTAAAAAAGGAAGTAGGGATTCAAGTCTCATAAAGAGCTTCCAAAAATTATGGTACTTATAGCTTTTAGCTCTCATTGCCCCTATCATAAGCATCTTGAAGGTGATTAAGGTTAAAGTGACACAACTAAGAGGATATGCTTGACAAGTTATAAACCGAAATCTCATGCCCCTTACTTACGAAGACCGATCCTCATGCTACTCAACTTCAGTCATGAGTAAGCTCTTGTCATTGTAAGTATATGTGTATCATTAAGAACCGCCAACGGGGTACCCCTTGCACATGATACGGGAGCTTTCCCATAATCAAAATGACAAGGCAAGCAGACAATGAGGATCTCAGCGATCTTTTTATTTGCTATTTGCATAGGTTTTATTGAGGATGCTTCATAGAGTGCTCATTATGGTGATGCTGCAAGTTTCCACCATGATTAGGCATGGCTTAGGCTAGCAGCCCAAGCGTTTCTCTAACACACATACAAACTCCATGATCTCACAAGTTCCACTTTTATTTCACACCGCCGCGATCCGTAAGCAAAAGAACATGATATCAACGGGGTACAAAGTACAAGTGCAATGTTGAAAGCGTTCCCCATGGTACATGGTTCTGCTAATTTCAACTTATAAAGCGCAAGCATATACGCAACAAAGAAGGACCCAATGGTTCAAGTTTATTAGAGGCAAAAAGTAAAGTGTGCCATCAAGTTCGTGAGAGCTTTAATCACTAGTTTTCTCATAACAAGTGGAAGGTAAACAAAAGCATGAATATACTTGGAATAGCATAAGCTAGTAGGTAGGTATGGTGCACTCTTTAGGATAACTTGGTTTAGGGAGTTTGGATGCATGAGTGGAACTCATACTTTGTTGTGGAGGCTAGCAAAAGACTGGGAGCGACAAACTAAGAGAGCAATAATGGCCATAATCATGCAGAGCGACAAAACATCATTGATCAAAGCATAAAGTGATACTACAAGTTGAAAACCAAAGGATCATAAAGGCTATGGTGACGTTGGATAGTCATAACATGGTGTGAGCATGTGCCAAGTCAACCCAAATAAAGCATCAAAGGAGAATACCACTATACTATGCTTTTAATATGCTAAAAAAACGCATGATTCCTCCAAGGCACATTAAGCAATATCAATTGTTTATAACAAGTCATGCTACAGAAAACAATACTAAGCATAAATCCAAAACAATATCAAGCATGGCATGAAAAAGCATAGGCCACAGTCAAAAACGAGCTCTTTTTACCACAAAAGTACGAACTTTCCTACTCTTTTCCAAACCAAACCAAAGTATGAAAGAGGGGGTCCAACCAATTTATTCAGAAAACTAAGCAAACCAAGCAAACTAAAAACCAAAACTAAAACGAAAAATAAGACGCTCCAAGAAAAACACAACTGTGCATGAAACAATAAAAATGAAGCGTTTGGAAGGAACCTAAAATTTTTATTGATGAAGAAGGGGGATGCCTTGGGCATTCCCAAGCTTTGACGCTTGTACTTCTTGGATATTTCTTAGGGTGACACGCGTGGCATCCCCAAGCTTGAGCTTTAGTCCATCCTTCATCTCATTACTCATTCTTTCCATACACCTGAAAATTTTCCTTTATACAAAACTTCACACAATCTCATTAGCAACATTAGTGCACTTAAGATAAAAGGTCTTAAGGTTCAGTTCTAACACCAAATAAACTTCCATTAGAACACTAGCTACTGTATCACTTCCCTTAAAAAGCTTAATTCCCCAAAAGAACTCAAGAAGGAACCCACAAAAAGCAAATGCAGAAAATAGCAGAAATCTGTCAAAATAGACCAGCAGGTAAAGACGAATTTTTTCGAAGACCTTCTGTTGCTCAAATCAAAAAGTGTTGAACTAACGAAAGTTAGATAACCACCTGGGTCAGAATCACAAAACATTACAGCTCAATCCGACATACAGAGCTCTCTCACGAATTTTTACGGTGAAGCACAAGAATCTGTTTCGGGACAGCAACTTTCCCAATCATTACTTCACTCTCATTAGAGGTTACTATTGGCACAAAAAGCAAATAAAAAGGATAAGGAGCAGTTATTACTGAAGTAATAACTTCCAAGACTCATCTAAAACTTTTGGGTTATCTCCCAATAAGTACTTTTCTTTAACGCCTTTAAGTTAGGCATAAGAAGCAAAGAAAGAATCAAGTGTTCTCAAATGAAGAAGCATTAAGACCAAATTTTGTTTTCATAGGAGAAGCAAAAAAAATATTTTCTCTCTTTTTAGGGAATTGTTATATACCTTTCTTGAGTGGGAGTTGATATTTAATGGTGCCTTCTTTTATATCATTGATGGCACCAAGAGTTCTAAGAAAAGGTCTTCCCAAAGTAATAGGACAAGAAGCATTGTATTCAACATCCAAAACATAGAAATCAACGGGGACATAGGCATCATTAACCATAATAAGAACATCATTAAGACTCCCCATGAGTTTCTTTTTAGCATTATCATCAAGTGGGACATTCAAATAACAATCTTCGAGAGGAGGCAAATCAAGCATATCATAAATCATTCTAGGCATAATAGAAACACTACTATCAAGATCACACAAAGCTTTGAAATCAAAGTCATTCCCTTTCATATTAATGATGGGTTCCCAACCATCCTCTAGTTTTATAGGAATAGAAGCTTTATGTTTCATCTGTTCTTCTTGAATCTTTATGAGAGCATCAGTAATGTGTTTTGTAAAGGCCATGTTCATAGCACTAGCATTAGGAATTTTAGCAAGCTTTTGTAGGAACTTAATAACTTCAAAGATGTTGCAACCATCAAGATCAAAATCAACTTTATCATCTAAATTAGTAGAACTATTACTAGCCTCAACACTAGTGGTGGTGATAGTAGAAACACTAATGTTTCTAGCAATTTCATCTTCTCTTTCCCACTTAGCATGTAATTCAGCTAATAGTCTAACATTTTCATCAATTCTTACTTGTATAGCATTAGTAGCTGCAAAGGGATTACCATTAGTTTCAGGTTTAGCAGCCATTTTATTCAAAGAAGATTGAGTTTCAGCCAAAGATGCTATATTTCTTTCAGCATTAGAGAGTTTTTCCTCAATAGTTTTGTTGAAAGCAGTTTGTTTACTAATAAACTCTTTAAGCATAACTTCAAGTTCAGAGGGACCACTCTTATTATTGTTGTAAGAATTTCCATAAGAATTACCATTGTTGGGAGGATATGGCTTATAATTGTTGTTACCAAAATTATTCCTATAAGCATTGTTACCAAAGTTGTTATTTCTTATGAAGTTCACATCAACTTGCTCTTCTTGAGCAACCAAAGAAGCTAGAGGAACATTATTTGGATCAATATGGGCTTTACCATTAACAAGCATAGACATAATTATATCAATCTGATCACTCAAGGAGGAGGTTTCCTCAACAGAATTTACCTTCTTACCTTGTGGAGCTCTCTCAGTATGCCATTCAGAATAATTAACCATGATATTGTCCAGAAGTTTTGTTGCAGCACCCAAAGTGATGGTCATGAAGGTACCTCCAGCAGCAGAATCCAATAGGTTCCTTGAAGAATAGTTCAATCCTGCATAAAAAGTTTGGATGATCATCCAAGCAGTCAGTCCATGAGTGGGGCAATTCTTTACCAAAGATTTCATTCTTTCCCAAGCTTGAGCAACATGCTCATTATCAAGTTGTTTAAACTTCATTATTTCACTTCTCATAGATATAATCTTAGCAGGAGGATAGTATTTTCCAATAAAAGCATCTTTGCACTTAGTCCAAGAATCAATACTATTCCTAGTTAAGGAATTCAACCATTCTTTAGCTTTTCCTCTCAAAGAGAAAGGAAACAATTTCAGCTTAATAATATCACCATCTACATCCGTGTGCTTTTGCATCTCACAAAGTTCAACAAAGTTATTTAGATGGGAAGCAGCATCTTCATTACCAATACCAAAAAATTGTTCTCTCATGACAAGAGTGAGCAAAGCAGGTTTTATCTCAAAGAAAGTATTTTTAGCCACAGGTGGAGCAATAGGTGTGCTCATAAAATCATTGTTGTTGGTGCTAGTGAAGTCACACAACTTAGTGTTTTCAAGGGTAGTCATTTTTTGGATTTTCAAATAAGAAAGAAAACTTGTAAAACTATTTTTCTTTGTGTTTTTGAATAACAAAACAAGCAAACAAAGCAAAAAGAAAACTAACCAAAACAAAAACAACAAAGTAAAGAGATTGGTTATGAGGGACTCCCCTTGAAGATGTCCTTGACTCCCCGGCAATGGCGCCATAAAATCTTTAATGGCGTGTAGTTGACGTGGGAGTTTCTTCTTCTTCGTTCCCCGGCAACGGCGCCAGAAAAATGCTTGATGGCTCGTTGTTGATGTAGAGCTCGTTGGGAACCCCAAGAGGAAGGTATGATGAGCACAGCAGCAAGTTTCCCTCAGTTATGAAACCAAGGTTTAATCAAACCAGTAGGAGCAAGGAAACACCCCAAAGGTGTTACTAGCTGAGCTTTGGCAGGGCGCACTACCGGTGCTAGTAGCAACATGGAGACCTGCACAACACAACCACAGAACTTTGTCCCCAACTTGCGATGAGGTTGTCAATCTCACCGTGTTTTGCAGAAAACAAAGGATTAAACGTATCGAATGGAAAGAAGTAAAAGTTTGCAGAAAGTAAACACAAAGCAGAAACAGTTTATAGATTGTATGTAAAAGACAAGGACCGGGATCCATAGTTCACTAGAGGTGGCTCTCCTTAAGATAGATAACATGCTGGGTGAACAAATTACAGCGGGGCAATTGACAAACACCGAGAAAGCAATACATGCATATACTAATCATCTTGACTCCTTTGAGACTTGATTGGGCATTACAAGATAATACATAGACCGCCATCCAACTGCATCTATGACTAATAATCCACCTTCAGGTTATCATCCGAACCCCCTCCAGTATTAAGTTGCAAGCAACATATTATTGCTTTTTAACTGCGTGTAAAGTAAACAATACGATTATTCTATGAACAAAGGATTGTTGTTTTCTCCTAGTAGCAACAGCACATCTAGTACCTTAGAGATTTCTGTCACTTCCCAGATTACGAGGCATGAACCCACTATCGAGCATAAATACTAACTCTTGGAGTTGCTAGCATCTACTTGTCCAAGATAGCTACTAACAACGGAAAGCATGCAAGATCACAAATAACAAAGACATGATAGAATCAATAATCAATCTGAAATAGCATCTCAATATCCATCGGATCCCCGCAAACACAACATGTATGAATTACAAATAGATGATCTTGATCATGAACAGAGCTCACAAGATCTAAACATGAAAGCACAAAGGAGGAGAACCAGCCATCTAGCTACTACATGGATCCGTAGTCCAAGGATGAACTACTCACGCATCACACCGGAGGCTTGCATGGTGATGAAGAAGGCCTCGGTGAATTCCTCTCCGCAGGTGCCGGGAAGAGCTTCAGATCCCTCCCGATCTAGGGATGGAGATAACGGCGGCTACAGACTCTTTCGTGGATTTTTGATCGGGTACTTAGGATTTTCGTCCCGAGGGCAATATATAGGCGGAAGGAGAGGCCGAGGCGGTCCCGGGAGCCACCACCCCACCCCCTGGCGCGGGCCCAGCCTGGCTGCATGGCCAGGTGGTGTGACCGGCCCCTGGCCCTTCTCTGTCTCGTATTCTGGCACTTGATCCCATCCGAAAAAATAGGCACTTTGGCTTTTGTCCCGTCCAATTCCGAGAATATTCATTTTCTCACTTTCTTGGAACCAAAAACAACAGAAAACAGGCAGCTGGCACTATGGCTCTTGTTAATAGGTTAGTCTAAGAAATCATATGAAAAGTACTCCAAAGTTGGAACAAAACACAAGAAAGTGGATAAAACCAAGCATGGAACATCAAAAATTATAGATACATTTGCAATGTATGACCTCATAGAATAGATCAAAAGGTTTCTTCCAATTAGGCGGTTTTATAACAAGAGCTTCAGGAAGGGCTTGCTTTAATATGTTGAAAGCAGTAAGACAACTTTCATCAAAATTAAAAGCAACATCTTTTTATAGAAGGTTGGTTAGTGGTCTGGCAGTTTTTGAGAAGTTCTTAATGAACCTTCTATAAAATCCAGCATGGCCTAAGAAACTCCTAATACCTTTTACATCTCGAGGAGGGGGAAGCCTTTCTGTTGCTTCAATCTTTGCTTTATCAACTTCTATACCCTCACTTGAAATTTTGTGACCAAGCATTATACCTTCTTGAACCATAAAGTGACATTTTTCCCAATTCAAGACTAGGTTAGTATCTTCACATCTTTGCAAAACTTTATGAAGGTTATGGAGACAATGATTAAATGAAGTTCCATAAACATAAAAATTGTCCATGAATACTTCCATAATACTTTCAACATAATCAGCAAATATAGCAGTCATACACCTTTGGAAGGTGGCAGGGGCATTGCAAAGACCAAAAGGCATACGGTGATAAGCATATAAACCGAAAGGACAAGTGAAGTTTTTAGTTGGTCATCAGGGTGAACAACAATTTGAGAAAACTAGAATAACCGTCTAGGTAGCAAAAATGAGAATGCACAGCAAGCCTCTCTAAAGTTTGATATATAAACGGTAAAGGATAATGATCCTTTCTAGTTTCATTATTAAGTTTTCTATAATCGATACACATCCTGTGACCAATAATGGTTCTAGTAGCTACCATCTCATTGTGTTTGTTTTGAACGATAGTAAATCCACCTTTCTTAGGAACACAATGAACAAGACTAACCCAATCACTTTCCTCCACGTGAAATATGATTCCTGCATCTAATAAATGTATTACTTCCTTCCTTACCTCTTCTTTCATGTGAGGTTTAAGTTGTCTCAGAAAATCCGCAATCGGCTGAGCTCCTTCTTCCATACATATTCTATGAGTGGTTATAGAGGGACTAATCCCTTTCAAGTCGCTCATCGAATACCCAAGAGGATTCTGATGCATCCGAAGAGCCATCATCAAGTTTTCCTCCTCTTTTTCTACAAGGTTAGAACTTACAATAACAGGGAAATTATTACTTTCATCAAAAACCTATATTTTAATTTGTTGGGTAAGGTTTTCAGAGCAGGAGGTGGAAGTGCCTCTTCCTTATAGGTTCTTCATAATTTTGATTCATCTCGGGATCCAGGTGTGGAGTCAAGATAATCATCCATTTCCATATTTTCTATGTCTTGGGGAATATTATTATTAACGACTAAACTCCTTGCTAAATCATCACCGGGAGTTTCAATAACCAAAGAGGCAAGACTAATGATATTACCTTCCTCTTCTTGCCCATACTCATATTCGTCTAAATCCTTGATAGCTGGCTTATGGTGGAATTTAGAAAAATGAAAGTCCATTTTCTCTTCACTAAAATTGAGAGATACAGTTTCTCTCTTGCTGTCGATGTTTGCTCCTGTGGTGTTCAAGAAAGTTTCTTCCAACAATAATTGGACAATAAACATCAGTAGGCATATCAAAAAGTACAAAGTCAATGGGGTACTTATATGGTCCAATACAGATTGTGATATCTCTAATTATTCCCATAGGAACTCTGAGTGTTTTGTCCGCAAGCATTATTGTCATATCAGTATCCTCTAATTCAGTTGGGGCTAGTTCGTTTTGGATTTTCAGATGAAAATTATAGGGGATTATGTTAATGTAGCATCCCAATGTTCTAAACCTTCTAATGCTACATGGTCTAATAAATATATTGCTACTTCCTACATATCATTAATTGCATCATCATTATATCTTGCTCATGTCACCATGCCACATTGCATTATATCATATAAAACCCTATTCATTTGGTTCTTCTCTTCATAATGCATTTGCCTATTAATTGTAATTACCTCTTGATATATTGTAGTATGTTCTTGATATATTGTTTGGTGCCCAAGTTGAATTGGGGGCATATCTTTTCTAACTCCACCACCTTTCTTTGGTTCCATCCATAAATACCACCATCCTAATTATATATGAGCCTTTGCATTTCTATTTGCTATTTAAATCTAGCTCATATGTGCTTGGACAGATCCACTTCTAGTTCTACATGCTCCCATATGTGGTATATGTTGTTTTCACAATATTAATATGGGGAGCCTCATGGCCACCTTTGAATGCCATGTGAGTAGAAATACCTTCTCTAGTTTCTATATGGCTCTGAGCATGTTTGAATATACATGAGGCTACATGATCATATAGTGGAACCACATACTAGCATTGCCCATCTATATTCATTTATGCTTATTTTCATCCATTCCATATGAGAAGCAAGCTTGTGTATTTTGGTATGGACTTTATTCAAATTTGAATGCATGTATGGAGTATATGCCCATATGGAGGTATAGTTGTTGTCACAACTAAACTAGTGGTATTTATTACCTCATGCATGGCCCATGCAAGGTTGCCTTCCTCTTCCTTTTCTTTGGTTTCTTTGGAATTTTGTGGTGAAAGATTGTTTTGATTAAATTCAAGCAAGTGATCAACTTCCCACAAACCTCAATAGATCAACTACTCTACTCATCTTTGTTTCTTCTTGGTTTTGGTCTTCTTGATCTATTGGGAGCTTGTATGAGTTTGTTTTAAATAAATAGAATCAAACAAAAACAAATAGAAAGAAAGAAAAGAGAGAAACCTAGCTAATCCCCATCTAGGCTAAACCCCTCCTAACCGAGCCCTCCCTTATGGTTTGGTTGCACCAAACCAGCTCAACACACACCACCACACCCATCCCTAGCAATCTATTCCTAGCCCTCCCTCATGGGCGTGGTGGTCATGCCCATGTACCACACCACCTACCCCCTAGCTAACCCTCTCCCTCCCAGCTTTTCCTTGCTAGTCAAGAAGATCCCCTAGGACCCAACTAACCCTGGTCGTCCCCCTGCTAACCTGACCGACAGAGAGAGGCGAGAGAAAAGAGGAGTAACTGAGGTGACCACCTTTTTTGGAAAAACCTAACCCGAGCTCCCTCTCCCTCTTGTCCTTATGTACCCAACACCACCAACTCTACTCGTTCAGATCCGCCCCCGGCTTTGCCCTGAGACTTCATTCCTCCCATGTCCTTCCTCTGCTAGCCTCACCTACCTCCATAGCCATACCCTTCGGCTACCATTTGTTCCGGTGAGGAGGAGAAGGAGGAGAGGAACCTAGGTGTTGAGGAAGACCTAGATCAACCCTTGGAGCCTACATGTACCTGGAGAAGAAGAGGCGAAGCCCCTGAACTAGCAGAATGCAAGGACACTGAAGCAAAACCCTAGATCCCATTCGCCAGCATCACCGCAGATCACCATTGCCCCAAGTTGTTCTAGCTACATCAGCAGCCCCACGTTGAGCCCCTGATCCTCCCAGACATGTTCCCTTGTTGTGTCGCTTCCTGGATTGCGAGATCGTTTCATCGAATAGCTTGCACGTAACGTGATGGCCTGCAAGTGCACATGTATGTCAGAGCATATTTTCACGGAAGTATTAATTCCAGTTTTTATATCTGTCCCAATAAGGAGCCTAGGTAAGTGTTTTATGCGGCATTTCTGTCACACTCAAGGTGTCACCGGTCTTGAGTGAATTGACTGCAATTGCTGACAGTGGAAAGTGGTGAGTGAAATATAGAGGAAACTTGCATAAGGAAGAATAACAATTAAATTGCATAAAAGTAAAGACGCGAAAGGTGTTTGAAGTTCCTGCGGATGAGAAGTTAGGCGTGGAGAGAAACGGTTCATGGAGATAGTGAAAGTGCCAGATGAATAAAGTGATGTAAGTAATTGTGATATTTCTTATTTATAATTGAGTAGGCAAGCAACCCAAATACTGACTGGAAGTCCTCATGGCCAATTCTTCCCAGCCCCAATGATCCATCTGCCTGTTACCACGGTAATGGTCAGCGCATTAATTAAGGTCTTCCGATCGGATCAAGGCTTTAATCTTGATGGTTCCTTGTTGTCCTTGAGTAGTACTAGTTCCTCATTGATATCGGTTGTGTCACTCGGGGGTCACTGATTCGCTAGCATACAAGCTCATAGCTATGATATCTTTAGATCATGTTACATGGTCCCTTAAATTAGATAACAAGCATTAGGCGAACATAGATAATCATTCTCACAATTTTATAAACACTACAACAATCACAAATGGATGGAATCTAGGAAGGCATACCACATCTCACCAATCCCCTACATCTGCCATGCCTATGGGGATTTACTTAGACATGAGAGGAAGATAAATCAAAGGCATAATTGTATTGCAAATGGGAATCATCTCAGAGTTATCGTAGCAAGCCACAATACCAGTTGAAGATCAAATCAAATACAAACCAAAGGTAGATCAAAGTATCAAACCCTAATCTTTCAAGTGCCAATCTCTCTCTCTCTAAGCAACAATGGGGATGATGGTGGAGTGGATGATTCAGAGGCTAGAGACCGTTGAAGAATGAGACGGGGTTCTTCTCCTTCTCTAGATCTGATCTCTCCCTCTTTGGATGAGTTTTGTGGCGGCTGTGTTCTCTTTTTCCTTGTCTCCCCTTCACGAAAGTTGCTTGTATTGATATAACGGAGCTGATGGCAGGTAGTACGAGTGGATGGTACGGGCGCACCCTGGTCATACCAGTGGTCGTTATGCACTCTGGACGCCTCCAATGAAAGGGGCTCCAATTGTGGATTTGCTACTTTAGGTGTAATTAGCCCATAAATGCTATTAGATCTTCCATAAATGTTCATTGCATGAAAACCATCACAAGAAACCAATGATTCGCTAATTGTGATGTTAATGTTAGTAGAAAGGGGTAATCTTCAGTGAAATCCGGCAATAAACAAGAGGAAAAACAATGATAAAAAGTGATGAAATTTGGAGTTATCAACTTCCCCAAGCTTAGCTGTTACTCGCCCTCGAGTGACAAAGCTATAATGAGTAATAGCGAGGAATTGAATCAATACGAAAGACTTACAAGTTTGAGGTTGTATCATATTACATTGTCTCAAATCCTGCAACCTTGAACATGAGCATAATATATCTTAACGATTGCACTTAAGTTCAATTCCCAAACGCAAGTAACTCGCCAGCTAATAGCTCTTACAACTCAAATGAGATTGTTAAATATTTTGCTAGGCTTTCATATCATTTCTTTTTAGAGCCTCTCTTTTTATAAGAGTGAAAATATTTTCAAGCGGGGACACTTAAGTCAAAATTAAGGGTGCACAAGTAGATGTCAAAAGAGGGATAAACTTAGAGATTTTCATTAACACCCACTCCGATAATCACGACTATAAAACACCTCTTATTTTCCTTGTCTTTCAAGAACTATAATTTATTCATTTTAGGTGGTGAGGTGATACCAAAGTTCTCAAAAGTATTGAATATTTTCAGCTCATATCTTGACGGTAGTTTTTTTCCTTCCTCTTTCAAGGATCATTGAATGTTTATTTTTACAAATGCTTACACAAACTTTGAGAACACCAATAATTTTTCCCATATAGTGACACGTATGCCACTCATGTCATCAACTCATAGCCGAAATCTGGGATTATACCATAGATCGTTCAAAAGCTAGCGGAGTTGTTGGCATCCGAAAGGTGTGTATGAGAAACATATAAATTTTTCTCTTTTATCTTTTTTATAGATGATCAAAACAGGTTTTGGCATCTCCCTCTCCCACCATAAAAATTTCATTATATCAAACAATTATTTTTAAGAAGGTATCATCAAGTCAACGGTCAGTATGTGGGGTTGAGTACTACTAATATTAAGCCCTTAAGACAAAAACATGGCACCAAAGTTGTCAATACACACTTTCTATTATTCTTAAAATTTTAGGTTTTAATCCAAGGAGTTGTTTTTCTAACTGATATTAATTGTCGTAAGTCTCAACCAAAATAGTCACAAAAACCTTTGAGCTGAAGTCCTAAAAGATAGCGAGTAAAGAGTGGAGTAGAACTCAAGTGCAACCGAATAGATATAAAATGTTCATGAATAAACTTACAATAAGAGGGAAAATAAGAATGTGGTACCTCCTCTTGCTTTCTCATCTCCTGCTTGAGCCAACTCTTTGCGTTCATCTCCATAGCTAAATCACTAGAACTGAATAACCTGCAGAAAGATCAACGAGAGCCGAGAGAAATTTTTACAAATCAAGATAAAAGCTAGTCTAATATTTTTGGGTTTTCTTTTTACTAATGCAAAACTGAAAGTAAACATGCACTGGAATGAAAACAAAATAAATCAAAATAAGAACGAAAAATATGGATGCAAAAGGTGGGAGGAGTTTAACCTCCCCAAGCTTAGGCTCCTAGCCTATCTGGAATCAAAAGTTGCCATCCGCATCAGGCGGCGGATGCTGGTATGGGAAGTTTGGGTAGCGGTTTGGAAAGTCGGTCATGAAGGATGTGAAGTCTTAGGTGAGGTTGACTATGTTGGCATTCGCATCATGCAACATATTTTCTATGTTGTCGATGTGATGCACCACCTAGTCAAAATCACCTCTTGGGACATAGTTGAATCCTGGCTGAGGTGGAGGCATACCTTGTTGCTAGTGCTGAGGGAAAGGTTGTTGGTGATGGTGCTACTGACCATAGTCATCCCAGCCTGATGTGTTCTAGTCCTCTCCACCTTGCTCCTGCTGCTGTTGGCCAGCTGCTGCGCATTCCCAGTTGGGGTGACCTTCCAACTATAAAATCCTCCCCGAGAGGATCAATGCTTGTTGGAACTCCTCCTCAGTAAGGACCCAACTCTGTTTACCTAGCAAACCAAAATCTTGGACAAAAGGAAGCAAAACTTGGTGGAGGTCACCATTAGGCTCAAAATAAAACTAATAACCATGAAGGGAGCGCTGGGGTCTATAGATCCCCATGAATTTGGTGCTAGCCATGTGGATATCATCCATAATCTTACTGCCAGCCACGAATCTTTCCTGAGGCAGGACAAATTCACTTGCGTAGGCAATCTATGTGATCAAGCCACCCCAGCGGATGTCCCCAGCGGAAGCTGACCTTTGGTAGCAAAAGTGTTGGATGAGTAAAGTACCTAAGTTTACCTGATGCTCCATCTTGGATGTAGAGCCATGTGAATTACGCTCATCTCGGGGCCTGCCATTGCCTCGACATCTCCTTTCCCAAAAATAGAATTCACCAAGAAGGTGTGAAAGTAACGAATAGCAGGATTCTGGGTAGTGGCGCTCTTCTTGCGCAAATAATCAGTGTTACTGTGGACAGAAATCTGCTCCCAAGAATGCATTGCCTCTACGTGGACATTGTCATTAATATCGAGTTCCCCCTCATGGGAGAATCTGAAACAATCACAAAACTCATAAAAGGAAAGGTTGCGGGGTTGCCCATTGAGCACAAAACTTATAGTGCAATTATGCTCCTGGACCTCAAGATCATCGTGGAACGATGATAGGAACTCGTACGTGGTGAGCTGGTAGGTGTCGACGGAGAGGAAGGAGAAAGGGATCATGCCAGCTTACACAGTCATCTTCTCAAAGTCCTCCACAAGACCCTGGCGGGAGAGGAACTCATGGTCTACCCACTTAGTGGGTAAAACCCTGTGTTGGCTCACCCTCTCATATTCTTGGCTCATGGTGGCTCTCAAGCTATCCGCCTCCGAACGCCTCTTATTTGAACCTGGCGGCCTAGTGGATCCTGAGGCCCCTGCCATAACCGAGCCCTTGCCCGAGCAGAAAATCCTTCCAATGTTATGCATTGTGCTGCAAAATTTTCAAAGAAAACTATAGGCATCAAGTTTTATCGCATAAACAAACGATTACAGGCAGAAATTACAAATCCTAACATGAGGAATCAAAAATAATCTCAAAATATGATGAACTCATCTAAAGAGACAATGTGAGGAATTCAACCATGGATTTCAGAAAATAGAGCGTGGATCGGATCAAAGGTTCTAGAAGATTAGGGTTTGAGGTTGAGAGAGAAAGAGAAAGAAAGAATGAGGAAGAAGAAGAAGAAAGGAGGTAGATGTGAGCCAGCCGCCGTCGGTCTTTACCTGGCGGTGTAGTCGGTACGGGTGGATGGTACGGGCGGGATATGGTCGTCATTGTTGAATCAAGGTTAGGGTTCGAGATCCAACCTAGATGGTCTGGTACAAGCGGACATTATGAGCGCATCCCAGCCATACATGTGCTCGTTACTGATATTGTAAACTCTTAGTGAATTCATCGAAGTTCAGTACAGGTGGGCGGTACAGGCGCCTCCGACCGTACCGATGATTGTTATCTATACAGTGAACTCTTGGTGAATTCATCGAATTCAGTACGAGAGGGCAGTACGTGAGCCTCCGGCCGCACCGGTGCTTGTTACGCAGTCTGAACCCTGTCTACTTCTTCCCTTCACTTTTCTCTCACTTATTTAAACTCCACTAGGGTAAATCCTCTGCAAATCTCAAGACTCGAACAAATTTATTAATACACTCACAAAGTAAAAAATAAAACAAATTTAAACATAACTTATTGAGAATGGGTTGATTCCCATTAAGAATTTTGTTCTAGAGTTTAGCTTGTCAGCCAATCTCCATGTCATTAGTGTTTACCTCAATCTGCTTTTCATCATGGTTTTTACTACTTGGATATGCTTAGGTGGTGGAATATATTTTCCATTATGATCTTGTTTCTTTGGAAAATAGCGAACAATCTGACCATCATATATATTGAAGACAATCTTACCGCTAGAATGATCTACGTTAGCTACAGCTGTGCTAAGAAAAGGTCTTCCAAGGATGATAGAAAGTTTGTCATCTTCAGGAACATCAAGTATAATAAAATCAGTAGGTATAACATGTTGGTCCATTATAAGTATAACATCTTCGATCATACCGACTGGTTGTTTAGTTGTCTTATCAGGCACTTGCAAAGTGATTGAAGTGGGAGAATACTCTCCAAGGTTCAATTTCTTAAACAAGGAATAAGGCGTGACAATAACACCTGCTCCTAAATCACAAAGAGCATAACTATATTTGTTTTTCCAATTGTGCAAGAGATAGTTGGTATACCTGGATCCCTAAGCTTAGCAGGCAGCTTATCACCAAAGCTTGTCATTACTGCTACAGTCTTAGTTACCTTCTTTTTTCTATTAAGAATACCTCATATAAACTTTTTATAAGTAGGAACTTGAATAGCATCAGTTAAAGGAAGTTCTAAATGAAGGCTTCCTAGTGCCTCGACAAAAGAATCATAAATTAATTTATCTGGTTCATATTGAACTCGATTAGGATAAGAAATTTTCTTTTGGGACTTCTCTTTTCGTTCCCTTGGTTCCTTAGTTGTACTCACTTTTCCCCAGCCGCTTAACTTTTCCTCACTTTTGACCATCTCCTTCAACGAAACTCTCATACAGTCTAAAACTCATGGTCCGCCAGTCTTGTCGTTACGTGCTGACAAGTGGGGCCGCGTTCAGTCGGGTCCCGTAGTGGCTCCTCGCTGTTAGGTGCTAATAAGTGGGGTCGCATTCTATCAGGTCCCATAGTGGACCCTTGTCATTACATGCTGACAAGTGGGGCCGTGATGGCTCTGTGTATGGCGCCAGAAAAATGCTGGAGCAGTGTTGATGTAGAGCTTGTTGGGAACCTCAAGAGGAAGGTATGATGAGCACAGCAGCAAGTTTCCCTCAGTATGAAACCAAGGTTTAATCGAACCAGTAGGAGCAAGGAAACACCCCAAAGGTGTTACTAGTTGAGCTTTGGTATGCACCATCTGGTGCTAGTAGCAACGTGGAGACCTGCACAACACAACCATAGAACTTCGTCCCTAACTTGCGATGAGGTTGTCAATCTCACTGTAACATCCCAAAACTTTAATCCAAGCTTATCAAGATCCAAATCATCAAAATTAGGGTTAACAAAAACTTTTCCAAATTAAAAATGAAAGCATTCATGTGTATGAGCATTTAATTTAGGATTTGATTTGAATTGCCATGGTTCTGTAATTCTTTGCTTGTAAAATGTTTCTTAGGTGAAATAAACATCATCTACATCATTCCCAAACTTTTCCCAAAGAAGAACAACTCAAAATGAATAATTGAAGTGAATGGTCATTTTGGCCAAATTAACTATCATGCCTACTTTGGCTATTCCTAGTACTCAAAACTTAACAGAAACATTTGTGGATCTTTACACCCCTTGATAGTACACATAATGAGGTACCAAGGCCCACTTTGTGATCTGCTAAAATCTTTCAAATGCTAATTTTAAATGACAGTTTAAAATTGAATCTAATTCATATGGGAAGATCCCACTATTTCAAAAACCACTCAAACAAGCTCAATTTTCAAAACCCAAGCACCCACAGAGTCTCAAGCTTATGCCTAGCAAACCCACCAAAAATCTTTTCAAAATTCCAAAGTTTATTTCTTGCGACCATTTAATCAAACACTTGGCAGGCAGGGTTAAACTCTAAACCATAGCTCACTGTTTTGAACAGGGTTTTGCCCCCATTTGATCTCCATTTAATCCTTTGGTCCCCTCATGATCTAACCATACCATTAGCACCCCTTCCCTTTGTCCCTAGCCATAGTGCCGAGACACCCCGAGTACTAGCTCGCCGGCTGACCATGCACTCGCCCTAGCAGACCACCTTCCTCTCTCTTTCCATGTCTAGGAGGTAGCCAGGACCTCACCGCCACCCTCTGTCCCCTTCCCGAGCCAAGCCCAGCAGTGGACCACCGATCAATCCACGCTACCAGGTGAGCAGCGCCATGCAGAACCAGAGCGCACGCATGCACAAGCCGCCGCTCGACCGCAGCCCGTGCCCACCGCTCCGCCATGACCCAGGGAACACGACGGACATGCCTGTTCGCTGCCCAACGCACCACAGCCACCGCTCGCCGTGGACACCGCCGCCTCTGCCGCTCAGCGCGCCAGTTGCCCCCGACCGCATACCACCGCCCCTAAGCCAGCATTAAGTTCCTAGAGCACCGCCAGGAGACCTCCCGTCAATCGCCACCCTCATCCATGCCGCTAGTCGCCCATAGCCATGTCGCCACCGTTGCCTGCCCATCCCTCTCGGTCTCGCCGTCGAGCCTATAAAAGGAGGGCACCCCCAGCCATTCGAAGCACACCACTCCACTCCCCTCACCTCACTGACCGTTCCCCACCTCTAGCCGGAGCAGCGCAAGCACTTTCTCGCTGGAATTTGGCCGGAGTAGCCCGCAGCAGAGGAGGAAGGGGCGATGGTGATTGCGACCACCCCCGGAGCTACCTCGGCCGTCCCTGAGCTCGCCGTCGACCACCAGTCCGTTTACCCGCCTCGCCGACCTTGATGGAGCCCTGGTATGCCCCCTATGCACCCCCACCGAGCCGCTAGGGTTCGAGCTCGCCGGCGACAGGTCCGTCGTCGACGACAAGCCACAGCCGTTGATCCTCAGTCTAATCTAATGGCCCACATCGCCCCGTATCGCTTCACGCGTTATGAGCCGCTGACTTGTGGATCCCCTGTCAGTTGAGCCCCGCGCCGCGGAGTGACACTGGGTCGGCCCGTTAGAGTTTCCCGCGCGACCCAGTTAGTTTGAATTAGGATTTTCCTTTTTAGTTTAAACTTAGTTCTATCTCTGAGTTTGAAAATCAATTCAGAGAGTTTGACAAATCCAATTTGCATGAAACCAATTTTGCCTGAAAGGTTTTGAAATGATCTATCCAAGCCCGTTGGATTTAATTCAATTAGAGTTATAGATCTCTCCTAGTAAAAATAATAAAATAGAATCATTTGCACCTTGCAACATTTTTCAAAATTTAACCATGGTAGCTTTTGAGATGATTCCAACTCTCAAAAATCACATTTCACCATACCTATCTGAATATGTAATAATATTAAGGTTTAGCTACAGTGACTTTGGACTAGTACCAAAATAATGCTATATAGGCATTTCTAGTCACTTTAAATCATTAAATATTGAACTTAAACCAAATTAATTATGCTCCAACCCTTAAATCACATTCCCACATGTTAGAAAATGTGGTGATGACATGTGTCCACATGATCCCATATTTTAAGTGGTGAATATTAAATCTTAGTTAATTTTTCAATGAGTAGAAATTACTTTTATAAAATAAAAATGAGGAAACTAGTGGATTAAACTTGTGATGCTTGTGATGATAATAGATCATAAATTGTGTGCCTTAGAGTACTAATTAGACTAGTTAAGTATTGTTTGGTGATTGTGTACTCCGTATGTATTTATAGACAATAGTACCAACCAAGCTTACGAGGAGGAGGAGTTCTACCAAGAAGAAGAAGAAGAAGAAGAAAACTTCAACCACTGCACCAACCAATGCAAGCTAACACTTGCAAGTATAATGCTTAGCAAGCTAGGATTGAACTGGATGGTTTAGCAATGATGCTTTAGGCATGCTTGAGTTATACTACCTTGACTAGTATTTCATCCTAGTATTAGTTTCAAGCTTTACTTCCTTTACTCTACCCAAAGTTCTTTACTTGTTTTGAGGGTAGCATAAAAAGTATAAAACTTGACCTATTTAGAACCCTTTAGATGTCATTCTATGGCATGAGATTGATCCCACCATTTCCCACCTTAGTGAACACTCTTAACTTAGTAGTTTAGAGTAGATCAAAAACTTGAGTCACTTAGATGGGAACACTTGGTGAAAATGAATTATGAAAACCTTGGAATGATGAGTCATTCTATTGAGATGTTTTGACATGTGTTGAGAAACACAAATGGTTTATGATGATGAAAATGTTGAGGCATGAGCCTTAGCCCTTTTAAAAAAACTGATGGTTGGATTCGGATGCGATACCATTCCAAATTTACCGTACAACCACACTACCTGAATTGGGTAAGGCTTAGCCGGAAGTTTATATGCATTAGTATTAGTTCCCTCGCGGGAGAGATTTGAGCTGAGGCTACCTCTCAATGTTGTCCACCTATGCAGTGCCCAAGATGACTGATGGTCATGGTTGGGAGGCCATGCTCATAGGAGAGGTGCTTATACTAGGGTGTGTAAAGGAAAGGTTATGTTTGATTATCTGCATACTAAGTATGATGATTTAGGGTTATCCCTGACAGATGTATCGAATCTTGTGGTGAAACTGTACCACCTCTGTAGAGTGTCAAACTATTCGAATAGCCGCGTCCGTGGTTAGGGACAGTTGGAATGGCCATACTGTTTCGTTGTCAGATGTTTTCCAAACAACTTATGAAATGAATGATGAATCTTGACTTGACCACAACAGGGTTGTGTTTATGACAATAGCTTCCCAACTTAAGTGATTCTAGAACTTTATTTTATCTTTCTTTGCTTCAGAACTCAGCTTAGGTTTCAAACTTAACTTTATAGTTAAACTTAGATCTAGTACTTTAACTTAGAATTATACTACTTGTTAGTGGTAGTTTGCGAGTACTTAAAGAGTACTCATGGCTTTTGTCCCTCGCTATTCTCATGGCCAGACTATGAAGGAGACTATCAAGATGATGGTCAACAGGACGGCTATGATAACTAGGACTATCTGCCTTCGTCAGCATTGCCTGTGCCCCTAAAGATGAACCCCACCGCTACGCTTATCTTTTAATTCCGCTGCTTGTTGTATTAAGACTGGATCATGAGATCCTTATTTGTGTAAGACCTTATGTATGGTTTGTAATGGATGATGTACTGTGATATCCAATATGTTATGTCTCACAAAAATGGTAATCCTGGGATTGCGAGGTATGGTATAACGGGCATATGGGATTAAAAATCCGGGTGTTGACACTCACCGTGTTTTGCTGAAAACAAAGGATTAAATGTATCAAATGGAAAGAAGTAAAAGTTTGCAGAAAGTAAACACAAAGCAGTAAAAGATTGTCGATTGTATGTAAAGAACAAGGACCGGGATCCATAGTTCACTAGAGGTGGCTCTCCTTAGATAGATAACATGCTAGGTGAACAAATTACAACGGGGCATTTGACAAACATCGAGAAAGCAATACATGCATATACTAATCATCTTGACTCCTTTGAGACTTGATTGGGCATTACAACATTATACATAGACCGCCATCCAACTGCATCTATGACTAATAATCCACCTTCAGGTTATCATCCGAACCCCCTCCAGTATTAAGTTGCAAGCAACAGATTATTGCTTTACGAACTGCGTGTAAAGTAAACAATATGATTGTTCTATGAACAAAGGATTGTTGTTTTCTCCCTAGTAGCAACAGCACATCTAGTACCTTAGAGATTTACATCACTTCCGGATTACGGAGGCATGAACCCACTATCGAGCATAAATACTAACTCTTGGAGTTGCTAGCATCTACTTGGCCAAGATAGCTACTAACAACAGAAAGCATGCAAGATCACAAATAACAAAGACATGATAGAATCAATAATCAATCTGAAATAGCATCTCAATATCCATCGGATCCCTGCAAACACAACATGCAGAATTACAAATAGATGACCTTGATCATGAACGGAGCTCCCAAGATATAGACATGAAAGCACAAAGGAGGAGAACCAGCCATCTAGCTACTACATGGATCCGTAGTCCAAGGATGAACTACTCATGCATCACACCAGAGTCTTGCATGGTGATGAAGAAGGCCTCCAGGGTGAATTCCCCTCTCCGGCAGGGTGCCGGAAAGAGCTTCAGATCCCTCTCGATCTAGGGATGGAGATGACAGCGGCTACAGACTCTTTCGTGGAATTTTGATCGAGTACTTAGGGTTTACGTCCCGAGGGCATCTTATAGTCGGAAGGGGAGACCGAGGGGGTGCTAGGGCTGGCCTCACCACCCCCTGGCGCGGGCCAGGCTGGGTCGTGCGGCCAGGTGGTGTGGTGGCCCCCTAGCCCCTCTCCGTCTTGTATTCTGGCACTTGATGACTTCTGGAAAAATAGGCACTTTGGCTTTTGTCCCGTCCAATTCCGAGAATATTCATTTTCTAACTTCCCTGGAACCAAAAACAGCAGAAAACAGGCAGCTGGCACTATGGCTCTTGTTAATATGTTAGTCCAAGAAATCATATGAAAAGTACTCCAAAGTTGGAACAAAACACAAGAAAGTGGATAAAACCAAGCATGGAACATCAAAAATTATAGATACATTTGCAATGTATTAGGCCGCGTTCAGTCGATTCCCGTAGTGGACACCTCTCTCCACTTATCCAGATCAGCATGGGACCCATAGCTTATCCACGTGAGCGCCAGACCCACAGCTTACCCAGGTTGGTGTTGCAAGATGGGACCCCGAGCCAGCCCTGCGCCTGCACCTGTGCTATTGCCTCCCCTTTCTTCCTCTCTAGCAACAATGGACCTTCTCCGGTGACGACGACCCTTTGTCTAGCTTCACTTTGACGCTTGCTGTGGAAAATCAATTGGCGTGACTCAGGATCTCAATTGGGCGTGTGCTTGCTGTGGAGAATGCGGTCGGTGAGCCATTCCAATGATTTAATTCGTTTATCAAGTTAATGTCTCTGCTACAATCAAGTGAATCTATGAGGTGAAAGTCAAACTTTGAGATCTAGGTAGATGGATGTATAAGAAATAAGAAAATTACACAACTCTTGAACACTTTCAAATTAAAAAAATTATTCAACTCTTAATGTAAAAGAGTGTTTATAATTGACACAACTCTTGAACACTTTCAAATAACAATTTGGACATGATAATGTTGTCCTAAGAAAATCTTGAGAGTTTAACACTTTTAGAGCGTGAAAAGTGATCCCTAAACTAAAATCTTTATGCCTCATGCATATACCAAAATTATACACTTTCGAACGCTAGGAAATCGCACTTAGGACATGATAATGTTGTGCTAAGAAAATCTTGAGAGTTTGTCATTTTCATAGAGTGAAATATTATGCATAAACTTGGATATACGAAAATTATACACCTTTGAACACTGTGAAATCGCACTTAATACGTGATAATGATGTGCTAACAAAATCTTGAGAGATTATCATTTTCATATAGTGAAATGTAATGCATAAATGTGTATATACGAAAATTATACACCTTTGAACTCTTTGAAGTTGCACTTAGGACATGATAATGTTGTGCTAATAAAATCCTGATCATTTATCATTTTTACGGAGTGAAATATAATGCATAAACTTGCGTATATAAAAATTATAAACCTTTGAACATTACGAAATCGCACTTAATACGTGATAATTATGTGCTAACAATTTTTTGAGAGATTATCATTTTCTCCCCATTTTCATAAAGTGGAATGTAATGCATAAACTTGCATATACGAAAATTATACACCTTTGAACTTTTTGAAATCACACTTAATACGTGATAATGTTGTGCTAAGAAAATCTTGAGAGATTATCATTTTTATAGAGTGGAATGTAATGTATAAACTTGCATATACGAAAATTATACACCTTTGAACACTTTCCCTTCAAATTATATTCAAAATCATTTGTTTATAGAGTTAAAGTACCGGTGGCAAACTCGTTATTTTGCATGGATAGAGGGGTGCCCTTTGACAGATATAGGGGTTATCCTGTCCGTTCGATCACAGAGGATCAATGGTTAGTGGGCACGATCCGCGTGACAACTGTCTCAACCAATCAGAGCGTATCAGCCAAGGTGAGCACAGGTGTGAGAGTTTATGACTAAGAGACAGGGCAAAACTGAGTAGTACTTAAAAACCAAGGGCAAAACTGAGTAGAACTTAAAAACCAAAAGCAAAACTAACAAAGGGATTGAAATAGAAAATAGAAAGAGATTTAAAAAATTGGAAAATGCGTCTTTTATACAATAAAATACACCTTGCCATACATCAAACTATTTGCAATTCAAATATACATTAGTTTGACAATTATTGCCTCATTCAGACAAACTAGGTTTTGTGGAGGGATGTTTCAGGAAGAGGCATGAGTATAAAGCCATGAACCTTCATAGATAGTAGGTGATTTGAGAAGTGGTGATTTTTGTTAAAACTTGATTTCTATACATTCTTTATGGTGTTAGGTCACATAATAAGACTCCCTAGGTAGATGCCACTATGTTTTGATGTTTTTGAATTTGTTGTGCATAAAATGACTCAATTAGCTAGCTAAAACCCATTTGTTGACTCTCTGTTGACTAGAAACCGGAGGGTAAAACTGAGTATATTGCACAAGATAGTGTTAGTACTGGAGGGCAAAACTGAGTATAACCAAACTACCAGTGTTACACTCGAGGGTATAACTAAGCACAACTAAGTCGCCAGGGTTATACAAGAGGGGAAAACGTGACGTGACGCTGTCGCGTGCACGCGTGGTCGCATGGGCAAGACGGCCGTGGTGCGCGGTGCGGATGGCGTCTGTGATTATCACGGTGCAACGAAACATCCATTTCCTTCGCCTTTATAGAGGCCTCCTCACTCTCACTCGTCATCCACTTGCTCACTCACGCAACTATCTCCACTGTCCCATCACCTTCTACAAACCCCCAAGAAAACCCCAACCACGCCGGTGATGGAGAAGAACTGTATGGTGGCCATCGTCGCCTCCAAGGCTGCCAGCGAGGAGGCCCTCGTCCCCGTACAGGCCCCTGTCGAGGCATTGAAGGAAGACACCATCCCTGTCTAGACCCCTGTCCCCACTTCCGCCGGCAAGGAGGCCCCCGCCGGTCTTGGGCAGATCCTGCTTGGCTAGGACCCCTATGAGGAGGAGGACTACATCAGGCCGGAGAACCCCTATGACACCATCATCGCTGACCCATGGTCGGAGTTTACTAGGGTTTTCTCCCCTTCCCTTGTTCTTCCCCCATTCCCATTGTTGGATGCTAGATCGTATGTTATTAGGGTTCGGTTGTTCGTATTTTCAATCATTGGATGCTACATATTTTTACAGTAGATAATCTTCCTGTGTTAGATCTCATATTTCGATGAATCCCCCTGTTCGTATTCCAATCCTATTTTATTTGTCCTCCGAGTTGCAGTTAAGGGATTCCCTAGTTAGTACTAGCGTCGATCTGTAGTTGGGATCAATATTCGATTTGCTTTGAGATATGGGGATTGGGGAATAATCAGGGGATCTCAATCAGTTAATTTATGCAAATAATCAATCCCAATAATCAAGGTATCTCAATCATGTCCTTATTGCACTCTACTATTTTTTTTCCAATAGGAGGATGGCAATGACGTCTGCAACGATGATGAGTCCAAGGACACCAACACTCGTCAGGTATTGAGGAGGCTGAAGTCTGGCCAGTACAACAACTTCTTCGCTGGTGATGTCTACAGGTGCCCCTTCTGCACCAGGAGGCTCCACGCCACCGACTTCAACTCCCTCGTCAAGCATGCCGAGGACATGAGGACCTGCGGCCTGTCCATGAACGTCCACGGCTTTAGAGCCAAGCACCAGGTGCTCGGTCATCACCTCCGCAACCTCAAGAAGGTGTCCATCGAGGAGGGTCGCATGCCCCCGATCAATCCCAATGCGCCCAAGGTCAAGGGACTGGGCAACAAGAAGTGGAGGAGGCGCCAGAGGGAGGAGGCAGAGGCCCTCCTGAAGGAAATATGCCCTAAGAGGCAATAATAAAGTTGTTATTATGTATTCCTTGTATATGATAGATGTTTATTTTGCATGCTATAATTGTATTGATAGGAAATGTCAATACATGTGTGTTTAATAAACAAAAAGGGTTCCTAGTTATGCCTCTCTTATAGAATAGCTTGTTGATTAACAAGATGATCAAGGTTTCCTGATCATGGACATTCGATGTTGTTAATAACAAGGTCACAGCATTTGTGAAATGATGTAATGAACATTCATCTGAAGTATAGCATTACGATCAAGTCATTATGTTTATATTGCTATAACGTCATACGAAGTAGTCTTAGTCCTTAGACCATGAGATCATGTTAATTGTTGACACCGAAAAAGTATCTTGATAACATCAAACGTCACACCGTAACAGGGTGACTATAAAGGTGGGTTCAGTGCTATGAAGGTGTTATGTTGAGGCTCATGGATCAAGAGTGGAATTTGTCAATCCCGATGATGGATAGATATACTCTGGGCCCTCTCGGTGATATCACATTAAGATAGCTTGCAAGCAAGTGATGTGATCACTAGAATGTTATATCACGGGAACGAGAAAAGAGTGCATGTCAGTAACGAGATCAAACTAGGTATTTGGATACCGATGATCGAATCTCGGACATGTATTATATCATGAGACAAAGGGATTAAATTACTAGTGTTAAAGGTTCTCATGATCACAGGAGTCATCATTGAATGTGCAGGAGTCAGTATGGATCTCTAGGTCCAGCTTCTGATTATTGATCTGAGAGGAGTCTCAATCATGTCTTCATTATTCGCGAACCGTAGGGTGACACACTTAAGGGTTACCGGACACCATTTAGGAGCACATATGTTTCAGACAAAAGGTTTGCAAAGCGCAGGAAATGTTTCGATAGAAACAAGAATTGTTTCGATAGAAACCAGAATTGTTTCGATAGAAACAAGAATTGTTTCAGGTGAAATTGCAGAAAGTGGTTCTGCATGTGATATTGAAATGTTACAAGGGGTTTTATGTGAATGTTTGTTAATTCAAGTAATTAACAAAATTCTGAATAAAATTAATAAAATAGTTTTATTAATTGAGAGTGGCATTAAATTTGGTGGAAATTTAATGCATGTGAGTGGAACTTTGGGTGGAGCTTGAATTGATGTGAGTGGAGCTTCCACCACATGAATGAGGAAGAGGAGGGGGCTCCCTCCTTGGCCGCCGGCCATGGTAGGGGAGGAGTCCCCCCTCTCCTATAAAAGGCCCCCTCTCCTCCCTCACAAAGCACACCTCCTCGTGAAGGATCTCTCTCCCCCTCTAGATATTCCCCCATGGTCTCGGATTAGCGAGATACATGTTCCCGGTGGCCTTGCGTCTGGAAGGAGTTGCTGCTTCCACTGATTCGCTGGAGCGAGGAGGTGGAGGTTGTCCGGTAGCTTGAACGTGTGTGCGAGGACGGATGCGCTGCTGATTTCCGGCGCTCGGACTTCCACACGATCTTGAGATCGGCAAGCATACGACTACATCAACCACGAGTTCCTACTCGTTAACAAAACTCGTTGTCTTTGAGGGTAAGTTCTCCATGGATGTATGTCCACCTGTTGCTCTATATCTAGTAGATAGATCTTGGCGTATAGTTCTCATCGTTGGAAAATTTTTGTTTTCTATGCTATGGACCCAACAGTGGTATCAGAGCCTGATCTATGCGTAGGTGCTTTGCACAGGTAGTACACATATGTTTATATGTGGGCGATGATGATCATGTTATTGCATCTTCTATGTATTTTTGGATATTGGTGGCATAATGGGATGAAGCAGCCCGGACCAACCTTACATGTCATCGTACATGAGACCGGTTCCACGACTGACATGCAACTAGTTTTGCATAAGTGGCTAGCGGATGTCTGTCTCTCCTACTATAGTCAATATCTGATTTACAACGAGTTGCTAATAACTTGGTTATACTCATTGTGGTTCATGTTCGTAGGTAAGACCGGTTCTTTCTCTGAAAGCCCTAAGCCACGTAAAACTTGCAATTGATAAATTAGAGGCGTCTAGTTTAGATCGTTGCTGGGCTAGTGTCTTGATATGGTATTGTTGTAAGTAGATGTATGATAGATACTCTTATAACTCACTTAACGTGTAAGTTCCATACACCTTGGCCTTACACACAAAGGAATGATAGAGATCATACCACGATGCAAATGATAGAGATCAAATGCATGGACCGTATCATCTCACTTCACACATTAGATGTTAGCATCTTATATTGCTAGTTTGGTGCTTTTGGTAGCATTATAAGATGATCCCTCATTTAGATATCAAGATAAAATGTGTTCTTCATTAAGTATGCACTGTTTTGTGGATCGTGTTTTGAGGCATCACATGATGATCGGGTGTTCTCGACTCTACGCTTTCATACAATGGGTGTAAGACAGTTTTACACACGCGAATACTAAGGTTCTTACTTGGCGAGCCTAGCATGTACAGACATGGCGTCAAAACACGGACCGAAAGGTTAAGCATGAGTCATATAGTTGATATTATGCCCATATAGATGCTCGCCTTTGAAGCTACACCGACTCACGTGATGATCGGACTTGGTGTAGTGGATTTGGTTCATGTAATCACCAAAAAGGACATGAGGGATGTCGTTTTTGAGTGGGAGTTCATTAGTAATTTGGATTAGTTGAACTCAATCTATCATAAACTTAGTCTAAATATACTATACAAATTCTGTTGTAGATGGCACCACCTGCTTTTAATTTCAATGTGTTCATGGAGAAAGAGAAGCTTGCTGCGAATGGTAGCAACTTCACCAACTGGGCTATGAATTTGAGGATTCTCCTCACTGCTGCACAAAAGCAATATGTGCTAGAGGCGCCTCTAGGCCCCCCACTAGCTCCTGATGCCCCTGACAAGGAAAAGAATGTCTATATAACTCGTCAGGAGGACTACAACTTAGTTCATTGCAGCATACTGTATGGGCTAGAGCCAGAACTTCGAAAACGTTTCGAAAATGGCAATGCCTTTGATACCATGGGATAATTGAAAATGATTTTCGATACCCATGCTGCCATAGAGAGTTATAATGCTTCTGAAAAGTTCTTTAGCTGCATGATGGAGGAGAACAACTCCGTTAGTGAGCACGTACTCAAAATGTCTGGGTACGCCGATAAGCTTATGTCCTTGGGAATAACGATTCCCATTGACTTAGGCATACATCATTTTCTCCAATATCTGCCACCTAGCTACAAGAGCTTCATGATGAACTATAATATGTAGGGCATGAAGAAGTCTCTTCCCGAGCTTTTGTCAATTCTTAAGACTGCAGAAGTGGAGATTAGGAAAGAACATCAAGTGTTGATGATCAATAAGACCACCGGTTTCAAGAAGGACAAGAAAGGCAAGCAGAAGGGAAAGAAGGGCGGCAAATCTGTTGCCGCACCTGAAAAGAAACCCCGAGCTAGCCCTAAGTCTGACACCGAGTGTTACTATTGCAAGGGGACTGGCCATTGGAAGCGCAACTGCCCCAAGTATTTGGCGGACAAGAAGGCCGACAAGGCAAACAAAGGTATATGTGATATACATGTTACTGATGTGTACTTGACTAGTACTTGCAGTAGCACCTGGGTATTTGATACGGGATCGGTTGCTAATATATGTAACTCGGTTCATGGGCTGCGGAACAAGCGACAACTAGCAAGGGATGAGGTCACGATGCGGGTCGGCAATGGATCAAGAGTTGATGCGATCGTCGTCAGAACGCTGCCTCTCCATATGCCGTCGAGATTAGTTATAAACCTAAATAATTGTTATTTGGTGACTACACTAAGCATGAACATTGTATTCGGATCGTGTTTGATGCAAAGTGGTTATTCGTTTAAGTCTGAAAACAATGGTTATTCGATTTATATGAATAAAATCTTTTATGGTCATGCACCTGTGTTGAATGGTTTATTTCTGTTGGTTCTAGATAGTAGTATTACGCATATTCATAATGTTGATGCTAAAAGGATTAATCTTGATAATGATATATCTACATATATGTGGCACTACCGTCTAGGTCATATTGGCGTTAAATGCATGAAGAAACTCCATTCCGATGGACTTTTGGAATCACTTGATTTTGAATCATTTGATACATGTGAGCCATGCCTTCTGGGCAAGATGACTAGAACGTTGTTTTCCGGTTCAATGGAGCAGGCATGATTTATTGGAAATCATACATACTGATGTGTGTGGACCAATGAGTGTGTCGGCGCGAGGTGGATATCGTTATTTTGTTACTTTCACGGATGATTTGAGTAGATACGGGTATATTTATTTGATGAAACATAAGTCAGAAACCTTTGAAAAGTTCAAAGAATTTCAGAATGAAGTGGAAAATCATCGTAACAGAAAGATCAAATTTTCTGCGGTCTGACCATGGAGGAGAGTATCTTAGTTACGAGTTTAGCACACATATGAATGACTGTGGAATAGTTTCTCAACTTACGCCTGCCGGAACACCACAACGTAATGGTGTGTCAGAACGTTGTAATCATACTTTATTGGATATGGTTCGATCTATGATGTCTCTGACTGACTTGCCACAGTCATTTTGGGGTTATGCACTAGAAACCGCTGCATTCACTTTAAATAGGGCACCATCTAAATCCGTTGAAAAGACACCGTATGAATTATGGTTTGGAAACAAACCTAAGCTGTCATTTCTTAAAGTTTGGGGATGCGATGTTTATGTGAAGAAACTTCAACCGGATAAACTCGAACCCAAAGCGGAAAAATGCGTCTTCATAGGATACCCTAAGGAAACAATTGGGTATACCTTCTATCACAGATCCGAGGGCAAGGTTTTTGTTGCCAAGAATGGATCCTTTCTTGAGAAGGAGTTTCTCGCGAAAGGTGTGAGTAGTCGGAAGGTAGAACTCGAAGAGGTTATTGAACCTTCTCTTCATGAAATGGCGAGTAGCGCAGCACTGGAAGTTGTTTCGGAGTTGACTTCACCTAATGAAGAGAGAGCTAATGATATTGATCATGAAACTCCGAAAGAGGACACTACAAAACCTCGCAAGTCAAGCAGGACACGTGGCTCTGAACTGCAAAGAATCAAGTTATGAATTTCATGATTGATGAAATAGATGACCCTGCGACGTATGAAGAAGCGATGATGAGCCCTGATTCCAACAAATGGCTAGAAGCCATGAAATCCGAGATGGAATCCATGTACGAAAACCAGGTTTGGACTTTGGTAGACTTACCTCATGATCGAAAGGCCATTGAGAATAAATGGATTTTCAAAAGAAAAACTGATGCTGATGGTAATGTGACCATCTATAAGGCTCGACTTGTCGCAAAGGGGTTTTGACAAATTCAAGGAGTTGACTACGATGAGACATTCTCTCCCGAAGCGATGCTTAAGTCGGTTAGGATTATGTTAGCAATTGTTGCATATTTCGATTATGAAATATGGCAGATGGATGTCAAAACTGCGTTCCTCAATGGTAATATTGAAGAAGAGTTGTATATGATACAACCTAAGGGTTTTGTCGATCCTAAGGATGCTAATAAGGTATGCAAGCTTCAGCGATCCATCTATGGACTGAAGCAAGCATCCCAGAGTTGGAATCTCCGCTTTGATGAGGTGATCAAAGAGTTTGGATTTGTCCAAACTTATGGAGAGGCTTGTATTTACAAGAAAGTGAGTGGGAGCAATGTGGCATTTCTAATATTATATGTGGATGACATATTATTGATTGGAAATGATATAGATCTTTTAAACAGTGTTAAAAGTTATCTAAACAACAAATTTTCGATGAAAGACCTTGGTGAAGCTTCATATATATTAGGCATTAAAATCTATAGAGATAGATCAAGACGCCTAATTGGGCTATCGCAGAGTACATACCTTGATAAGATATTAAAGAAGTTTAATATGGACGGAAGTAAGAAGGGGTTCTTACCTATGTTGCAAGGCAATACATTGAGTAAGACTCAAAGTCCGGCTATGGCGGAAGAAAGAGAGATAATGGATAAGATCCCCTATGCCTCAGCCATAGGCTCTATAATGTATGCCATGCTATGTACAAGACCGATGTGGCACATGCTATTAGTTTGACTAGTAGGTACCAATCTGATCTAGGTTTGGAACACTGGATAGTGGTCAAGAATATCCTTAAGTACTTGAGAAGAACTAAGGATATGTTTCTTGTATATGGAGGTGAAGAAGAGCTAGTCACTAAGTGTTATGTCGATGCTAGCTTTGACACTGATCCGGATGACTCTAAGTCTCAATCCGGATACGTATTTCTCTTGAACGGAGCAGCAGTTAGTTGGAGGAGCTCCAAACAACCTGTGGTGGCTGAATCAACGACGGAGGCGGAATATGTTGCTGCTTCAGAAGCGGTTTGGATGAAGGAGTTCATAACGAAACTAGGTGTGGTTCCTAGTGCGTTGGACCCAATGGTGATCTATTGTGACAACAATGGAGCCATAGCCAACGCCAAGGAACCAAGGTCTCACAAGAATTCCAAGCATATTAAGCGCCGGTTTCACTCCATCCGCGAGCATGTCAAGGATGGAGATATAAAGATTTGTAAAGTGCACACGGACCTGAATGTAGCAGATCCATTGACTAAAGTTCTCCCTAGGGCAAAACATGATCAGCACCAGAACTCCATGGGTGTTAGATTTATCACTATGTAAACTAGATTATTGTCTCTAGTGCAAGTGGGAGACTGAAGGAAATATGCCCTGAGAGGCAATAATAAAGTTGTTATTATGTATTTCTTGTATATGATAGATGTTTATTTTGCATGCTATAATTGTATTGATAGGAAACGTCAATACATGTGTGTTTAATAAACAAAAAGGGTTCCTAGGTATGCCTCTCTTATAGACTAGCTTGTTGATTAACAAGATGATCAAGGTTTCCTGATCATGGACATTGGATGTTGTTAATAACAAGGTCACAACATTTGTGAAATGATGTAATGAACATTCATCTGAAGTATAGCATTATGATCAAGTCATTATGTTTATATTGCTATAACGTCATACGAAGTAGTCTTAGTCCTTAGACCATGAGATCATGTTAACTTCTGACACCAGAAAAGTATCTTGATAACATCAAACATCACACCGTAACAGGGTGACTATAAAGGTGGGTTCAGTGTTATGAATGTGTTATGTTGAGGCTCATGGATCAAGAGTGGAATTTTTCAATCCTGATGACGGATAGATATACTCTGGGCCCTCTCGGTGATATCACATTAAGATAGCTTGCAAGCAAGTGATGTGATCACTAGAATGTTATATCACGGGAACGAGAAAATAGTGCATGTCGGTAACGAGATCAAACTAGGTATTTGGATACCGATGATCGAATCTTGGACATGTATTATATCATGAGACAAAGGGATTAAATTACTAGCGTTAAAGGTTCTCACGATCATAGAAGTCATCGTTGAATGTGCAGGAGTCAATATGGATCTCTAGGTCCCGCTTCTGATTATTGATCTGAGAGGAGTCTCAATCATGTCTGCATTATTCGTGAACCGTAGGGTGACACACTTAAGGGTTGTTGGACACCATTTAGGAGCACATATGTTTCAGACAAAAGGTTTGCAAAGCGCAGGAAATGTTTCGATAGAAACAGGAATTGTTTTGATAGAAACCGGAATTGTTTCTTGTGAAATTGCAGAAAGTGGTTCTACATGTGATATTGAAATGTTGCAAGGGGTTTTATGTGAATGTTTGTTAATTAAAGTAATTAACAAAATTCTGAATAAAATAAATAAGAGTTTTATTAATTGAGAGTGGCATTAAATTTGGTGGAAATTTAATGCATGTGAGTGGAACTTTGAGTGGAGCTTGAATTGATGTGAGTGGAGCTTCCACCACATGAATGAGGAAGAGGAGGGGGCTCCCTCCTTGGCCGCCGGCCATGGTAGGGGAGGAGTACCCCCTCTCCTATAACAGGCCCCCCTCTCCTCCCTCACAAAGCACACCTCCTCGTGAAGGATCTCTCTCCCCCTCTAGATATTCCCCCATGGTCTCGGATTAGCAAGATACATGTTCCCGGTGGCCTTGCGTCTGGAAGGAGTTGTTGCTTCTACTGATTCGCTGGAGCGAGGAGGTGGAGGTTGTCCGGTAGCTTTAACATGTGTGCGAGGACGGATGCGCTGCTGATTTGCGGTGCTCGGACTTCCACACGATCTTGAGATCGGCAAGCGTATGACTACATCAACCACGAGTTCCTATTCGTTAACAAAACTCGTTGTCTTAGTTGAATAACATGATAGACAAACATCTGGCTATTATATCTTGAATGAGATCTAGTTACAAAGTTCACCATTGATGATAAAACAAAGAGAACATCGCGACCTGATCCTTTGACTGTAAGGTAATGCAAATCACTATTCTGGAGGAAGCTTAGATGGTTATCAAGAATCATCTCGTAAAAGGGTGATCAAAAAGTGCCACTCGGGTTTTCTAGAGGAATGCATAGAGGAGTACATATCAAGACCGGGATTTGTCTAATCCAAGTAACGGATAGATACATGTGGCCATCTCGGTGACGTTGCATTAATGAAGCTTGCAAGCATGTGACTTGGTCACAGAATGCAACGACATGAGAACGAGTAAACAAGTTCATCGGTAACGAGACCGAACTAAGGTATGGAGATATCAAAGATCAAGTGTCGGATGAATTAGGTATCAAATGACAAAGGGAACAGGAAACGACTATCTCACGGTTCAAGCGATTATATTCGTGAAACGCACGGGGGTCACATGGCCATCCAGGTCCCTCTGTTGATCATTGATGTGAGAGTAGTCTCGATCATGTCCGGAGTGTTTCCGAACCTAAGGATGTCACGCTTAAGGGTGGGGACGCTTAGGGTAGATGAGGTATCGTAGGAGAAATAGAAAGAGAGAAACAGGAATAGTTTCAGGTAACATCCGATGGAGATCGGAAGGGGTCTGGAAGGTGTTCCAGAGAAAAGGAATATGATAATATATGTATTTGAATGTTAATTAGAGAATTAATATTAAATATATTTTTTATTTTATTATTAAAGGCTTCCTAATGCTAATGGGCCTCACCCGAAGGGAGGCCCAATAGGGCATGGCGCCTAGGGAGAAGGGGGCCAGCCAGCTAGCCTGGGCTTGGTGGGCCGCCCCAGTGGGGCCCACCTAGGGCCGGCGGCTGCCCCTAGGTGGTCGGTGGGTGTGGGCATTAGTCCCACACCGCCTGGCCCCTCGGTGGTGCGCCCCCCTCCCACTATATATAGGGGCCCCCTTCCCCTTTGGAAATACACCATTCCCTCTCATTTTCTTTCTCTCATCCATTGAGGACTTCTCTGTAATATTGGGGAGGACCTCGTGGGTGAGTTCTCCACCTTCACACCACCGTCGTGTGATCAGCGATCCGTCATCTACTTCTTCTGCTGCTCGGCTAGATCGGAGTCCGGTTGACGTCACCCACACCGGACGTGTGATGAACTTCGGAGGCACCACACTTGAGGTGTTGCTCGTATTCATCAATATATGCCTTCCTGCGTAAGGCTTGCCTCGGTCTTCAAAAGGTATGAATACCGTCTTTCTCTTCCGTTGCTTATGTCTACATAGTAAAGATCCTGGTATTAGTGTTCGAGTAGATAGAATTTTTTTGTTTTCTGCTATGGAACCCCTTCAGTGGTATCAGAGCGGGTCTATGGCTAGACATGTCGTACGGATAGAACACATAGCAATATGTGGGCATTGATTCTCTAGTTTCTACCCTCTTTTAATGTTCTTGTTCATATCGCGACACTGTTTGATGAAGCGGCCCCCAATCGACCTCACGTGGTGATTCACGAGACTAGTCCACGAATCAAAGTGGCTTAGGGGTGTCTGTCTCTCTGCAGTAGTTGATATGGCATCGACATTGGAGGTCCCTGAAAAGGGAAGTAGAACGGCAATCATTGAATCCATGTTGTGGCTCCACGTTCGTAGGTGGGAAGGGGTTCTACCACGAAATCCCTAAAGCCGCGTAAAACTTGCAATAGATAATATAGAAGCGTCTATTTTTATTATTGCATAGAAGCATGTATTATGACATGGCAATTACAAGTTTGTGAAACTTTCGTTGAAGCTATTGATGATGATCAAAATGCTATAACCACGTCATAACACTTTACTTTATGAAGTATTACTTATTGTGCTGGTATAATTATATATTCGACGGTAGCATAATAAGATAATCCCTCATAGTATTCCAGTCAATCGTATTCCCCTTATGTGTGCACCACCAAGAAAGTTCTTTGGTATGAGGCAGGCTGTGATGAGCGGGTGTCAAACATATCTACGTTCGCATACAGTGGGTGTAAGCCATGTTGCACTGTGAATACACACAAGTTAGAACTGGCGAGCCTAGAATGTTACAGAGACATGGCCTCGGAATACAGGAGACCGAAAGGTCAAGCATGAATCACATGGTTGATGTGATCGACATTACGGAATGTCCACCTTTGATACTGCACTGATGGCCATGATGATTGGGGGAGGTGCAGGGGATTGGGATCATGTGATCACTAAACAAGTGGTGGGATGTTCGTTTGAGTGGGAGTTCTTTTAATAGTATAAATTAAAACTTGAACTCATTATTATGAACATGGTCTAAACACTTTGCAAATCCATTGTAGATGTCTCGCCCACCCACCTTCAACCTTAGCACTTTCCTCAGAAGGACAAGCTGAAAACTGATGGAACCAACTTCACCGCATGGTTCCGCAATCTTAGGATCCTCCTAGTCCCCTACAAGTTGACTTATGTCATCGAGGCTGAGCTTCCGGCTAAGCCTGCAGATTCCGCCTCCCAGGACGAAAATAATGTCTGGCAGTCCAAGATGGATGATTTCTCCCTCATCTAGAGTGGAATGCTCTATGCCATGGAGCCAGAGCTTCAAAAGTGTTTTGAGAAGATGAATGCCTTTGAGATCATTGAGGATCTCAAGGCTGTCTTTGCTCCACAGGCTCGAGCAAAGAGGTATGATGCTTCCAAGCTCTTCTTCTCTGCTAAAATGGAAGAGCACAGCAGTATCAGTGAGCATGTAGTCAAAATGTCTGGCTACTTTAAGCGTTTGAACGCCCTGGATTGAAAAATCCTAGAGGAGCTCGCGATTGATAGGGTGATGCACTCGCTGCCCCTAGCTATAAGAGCTTTGTGATGAACTACAACATGCAAGGGATGACTAAGACCCTTGCTGAGGTGTTCGCCATGCTCAAAACTGCTGAGGTAAAAATCAAGAAGGAGCACACGGTGTTGATGTTAAATAAGACCACCAACTTTAAGAATCCAGGACAAAAGGAGAAAGGCAAGGGCAAGAAGCCCAAGAAGTATGGCAAGTTCGTTACCAATACCTCAAAGACTACCAAGCCTGGCCCTAAGCCCGACACTACGTGGTACTACTGCAAAGGGGATGGGCACTGGAAATGCAACTTCCCCAAACACCTTGAAAACAAGCGAGCCGGCAAGATAGCCGCCAAGGACAAAGGTATATGTGATATACATGTTATTGATGTGTTCCTTACAAGCTCTAGGAGTAACACCTAGGTATTTGATACTGGTTCTATCGCTCACATTTGTAACTCTCAGTAGGATCTGCAGAGTAAGAGGCGCCTGAGGAAGGACGAGGTGACGATGCGCGTCGGCAATGGTTCGAGAGTCGAAGTGATGGCCGTCGGCACCCTGCATCTCCGTCTACCGTCAGGATTATTTGTGGTTTTGAATAAATGCTACTATGTACCCGTATTGAGTATGGATATTGTGAGTGGGTCTTGCTTGTTGCAAGATCATTATTCGTTTAAATCAGGAACAAATGGTTATTCAATTTATATGAATGGTATTTTCTATGTTCATGCCCCTATGTGTGATGGTTTATTCTTACTTGATCTTGATTGTGATACACACATCCATAGTGTTGATGCTAAATGTTGTAAGCATAATGATGACAATTCCATGTTTATGTGGCATTGCCGTCTTGGTCACATTGGCGTAAAACGCATGAAGAAGATTCATTCAGAAGAGCTTCTTGGATCATTGGATTTTGAATCCCTTGATACATGTGAGCCATGCCTCATGGGAAAGATGACTAGGACACCATTCTCTGGGACAATGGAGAGAGTTGTAGACCTAGTGGGAATCATACATACAGATGTATGTGGACCAATGAGCGTCTCAACACGCAATGGTTATCGTTACTTTTTTACCTTTACTGACGACTTAAGTAGATATGGATATATCTACTTAATGAAGCACAAGTCTGAAACCTTTGAAAAGTTCAAGGAATTTCAGAAAGAAGTAGAGAATCAACTTAACAAGAGAATCAAGCATCTTCGATTGGATCAGGGAGGCGAGTATTTGAGTTATGAGTTTAACATGCACTTGAAGGACTGTGGGATTATCCCACAGCTTACGCTAGCCGGAACACCACATCGTAATGGTGTGTCGGAACGACGTAACCGAACCCTATTAGATAGTGTGCGGTCCATGATGTCTTTAACTGATTTGTTTGTGTCTTTTGGGGGATACACGTTGGAAACCGCTGCTTTTATTTTAAACTGAGCACCATCCAAATCTGTGGAGACAACTCCATATTAGATAAGGTATGGACAGAAGCCAAAGTTGTCGTTTCTAAAAGTTTGGGGTTGTGAGGCTTACGTCAAGAAACTGCAGCCTGACAAACTCGAACCCAAATCGGAAAAATGTATCTTTGTGGGATATCCAAGGGAAACTGTTGGGTATACTTTCTACAACCAGGCTGAAGGCAAAATGTTTGTCGCAAAAACCGGCACCTTTCTTGAGAAAGAGTTTCTTGATAAAGGAATTAGTGGAAGGAAAATTGAGTTAGATGAAGTTGTTGACCCTTCTCTCCAAATTCCGAGTATCCCAACAGAAGCAGTTCCGAAACTGCTCTCCAACATGGAGGAAGAACCCAATGATGATGATCAAAGCAACAACATCCAAACTCCTGAGGTTCACAGGTCTACAAGAATTCATGCCACTCCAGATTGGTACAGTAGCCTTGTGATGTCTGTCATCCTAGATGAACAGGAAGAACCTACAAACTACAAAGAAGCTATGGATAGTGCTGACTCTGAGAAATGGCTAGAAGCCATGAAATCCGAAATAGGATCCATGTATGAGAACCAAGTTTGGACCTTGGTAGATCTTCCAGAAGGCCGCAAGGCCGTGGAAAATAAATGGATTTTTAAGAAAAAGACAGATGCGAATGGTAATGTGACCATTCACAAAGCTCAACTTGTTGCAAAGGGGTTTCGACAAATTCAAGGAGTTGATTACGATGAGACTTATTCTCCCGTAGTGATGCTTAAGGTTGTCCGGATTTTAATAGCAATTAATTCACATTTCGACTATGAAATTTGGCAGATGGATGTCAAGACTGCATTCCTCAATGGTCACATTGATGAAGAGTTGTCTATGATGCAGCCGGAAGGTTTTGTTGATCCTAAGGATGCTGGAAAGGTATGCAAGATTTAGCGGTCCATTTATGGATTGAAGCAGGCATCTCGGAGTTAGAACAACATTTTGATCAAGTGATCAAGAGTTTTGGATTTGTCCAAAATCAACAAGAGTTCTGTGTTTACAAGAAAGCGAGTGGGAGCTAAGTTGTTTTCTTAGTAGTATATGTGGATGACATATTACTCATGGGAAACGATGTGGATATTATGAGAAGCGTGAAAGCATATTTGAGTAGTCAATTTTCCATGAAGGATCTAGGTGAAGCTGCATATATATTAGGCATCAAGATCTATAAAGATAGATCAAGACGCTTAATTGCATTAAGTCAGAATACTTACATCAAAAAGATTTTAAAAATGTTCAAACTGGACAATGCCAAAAAGGGCTCTATGCCAATGATGAAGAATTGCAAAATGAGTGTGACTCAATGTCCGGTAATGGATAATGATAAAGAAAAGATGTCCTACATCCCCTATGCCTCAACCATAGGATCTATCATGTATGCAATGTTAAGTACACGACCTGATGTGGCATTGGCTCTTAGTTTGACGAGCTGATACCAAAGTAATCCAAGACCGGATCACTGGACAGCTGTGAAGAATATCCTAAAGTATCTCAAAAGAACAAAGGATATGTTCCTAATCTATGGAGGAAGTGATGAAGCTCTAAACGTAACGGGTTATGTGGATGTGAGCTGGAACTCAGATCATGATGACTCGAAGTCTCAAACAGGATTTGTGTTCCTAGTAAATGGTGGGGCGGTAAGCTAGAAGAGTAAGAAGAAACCGGTGGTGGCGCAATCTTCAATGGAGTCTGAATACATTGTTGCGGCTGATGCAGCGAATGAAGCTGTTTGGCTAAGGAATTTCGTCATTGAACTAGGAGTTTTTCCAAATGCGCATGACCCCGTGACGATCTATTGTGATAACACGGGAGCTATTGCAAACGCAAAGGAACCAAGGACTCATTCCGCAACCAAACACATCGAGCTTAGATTTCACGTCATCTGGCAGAACGTTGACGAAGGTGAAGTCAAGATTTGCAAAGTAGATACAGAACTAAATATGGCAGATCCCTTGCCTAAAGCTCTCCTACAATCCAAGCACGAGCAACACCGAGCTTCCATTGGTGTTAGGTTCCTGTCAATTGTAAACTAGTTTTATTTGTACTCTAGTGCAAGTGGGAGAGTGAAGGAGTTATGCCCTAGAGGCAAATAATAAAGTGTATTATTTGATATATCTCCTATATGTTCTTTCATACTGTGCTATAACAATGTTAATATGAAATGTTAATACACGTGTGGTATGTAAACAAACCATGTCTCTAGTTACCTCTAGCAAACTAGTTCATTGGGAATGAGGATGATCTGGGTTTCAAGATTATGGGCATTTATGCCAATTGACAATGGGGTCATGTTATTAGTTGAATAACATGATAGACAAACATTTGACCGTTATATCTTGAATGGGATATAGTTACAAAGTTCACCATTGATGATAAAACAAAGAGAACCTCGCGACCTGATCCTTTGACTGTGAGGTAATGCAAATCACCATTCTGGAGGAATCTTAGATGGTTATTGATACATTGCAAATGTATCTATAATTTTTGATGTTCCATGCTTGATTTTATCCACTTTCTTGTGTTTTGTTCCAACTTTGGAGTATTTTTCATATGATTTCTTTGACTAACCTATTAACAAGAGCCACAGTGCCAGTTGCCTGTTTTCTGCTGTTTTTGGTTCTAAGAAAGTCAGAAAATGAAAATTCTCGGAATTGGACGGGACAAAAGCCAAAGTGCCTATTTTTCCGGAAGTCATCAAGTGCCAGAATACAAGACGGAGAGGGGCCAGGGGGCCACCACACCACCTGGCCACGTGGCCAGGCTTGGCCTGCGCCAGGGGGTGGTGTGGCCAGCCCAGGAACCCCCTCGGCCTCTCCTTCCGCCTATATATTGCCCTCGGGACGAAAACCCTAAGTGCCCGATCAAAAATCCACGAAAGAGTCTGTAGCTGCCGTCATCTCCATCCCTAGATCGGGAGGGATCTGAAGCTCTTCCGCACCACCGGAGAGGGAATTCACCGAGGCCTTCTTCATCACCATGCAAGCCTCGGTGTGATGCGTGAGTAGTTCATCCTTGGACTACGGATCCATGTAGTAGCTAGATGGCTGGTTCTCCTCCTTTGTGCTTTCATGTCTAGATCTTGTGAGTCTGCTCATGATCAAGATCATCTATTTGTAATTCTGCATGTTGTGTTTGCAGGGATCTGATGGATATTGAGATGCTATTTCAGATTGATTATTGATTCTATCATGTCTTTGTTATTTGTGATCTTGCATGCTTTACATTGTTAGTAGCTATCTTGGCCAAGTAGTTGCTAGCAACTCCAAGAGTTAGTATTTATGCTCGATAGTGGGTTCATGCCTCTGGTAATCTGGGGAAGTGACAGAAATCTCTAAGGTACTAGATGTGATGTTGCTACTACGGAGAAAACAACAATCCTTTGTTCATAGAACAATCGTATTGTTTACTTTACACGCAGTTCGTAAAGCAATAATGTGTTGCTTGCAACTTAATACTGGAGGGGGTTCGGATGATAACCTGAAGGTGGATTATTAGTCATAGATGCAGTTGGATGGCGGTCTATGTATAATGTTGTAATGCCCAATCAAGTTCCAAAGGATTTAAGATGATTAGTATATGCATGTATTGCTTTCTCGGTGTTTGTTAATTGCCCCACTGTAATTTTTTCACCCACCATGTTATCTATCTAAGGAGAGCCACCTCTAGTGAACTATGGATCCCGGTCCTTGTCTTTACATACAATCTATAAACTGTTTACTGCTTTGTGTTTACTTTCTGCAAACTATTACTTCTTTCCATTCGATACGTTTAATCCTTTGTTTTCCGCAAAACACGGTGAGATTGACAACCTCATCGCAAGTTGGGGACAAAGTTCTGTGATTGTGTTGTGCAGGTCTCCACGTTGCTACTAGCACCGGTAGTGCGCCCTGCCAAGGCTCAACTAGCAACACCTTTGGAGTGTTTCCTTGCTCCTACTGGTTCGATTAAACCTTGGTTTCATAACTGAGGGAAACTTGCTGCTGTGCTCATCATACCTTCCTCTTGGGGTTCCCAACGAGCTCTACATCAACACCGCACCAGCATTTTTTTGGCGTTGTACACTAAGCCATCAAGCATTTTTCTGGCGCCGTTGTCGGAGAGTCAAGGACATCTTCACAAGGGGAGTCCCTCATAACCAATCTCTTTACTTTGTTATTTTTGTTTTGCTTAGTTTCTTTTTGCTTTGTTTGCTTGTTTCCTTATCAAAAACACACACAAAATAGTTTCACTAGTTTGCTTTCTTTATCAAAAACACAAAAAAATTAAGTCTCCTTTAGTTGTCACCTCTTCCTTAGCTCACCATGTTGATCCCTAAATTCATGCTGAAAGACCTTTCAATTGGTAGTGGTTCTATAATTGGGAAAGATAATATTGAAGAATTCTTTAATCATGTTAGTAAACATGAGGATACTAAGGATAGATCCCTTGCGGAACTTGCTCCAAACTATGAGATTGCTGCAGCTTCTTTAATTCACATGTTAGAAGCTAGGTTTGTTAACCTCAACCCCTTAATGCAAGTAATGTTTCTTAAGCTTAAAGAAATTGAGGACCCTGAAAAGAGGGATTTTATTCTAGAAACTTTGTTTAAGGAGTTCTATGATGTTGCCAAGGAAGCTAGGAAAGTATTTGAACGTTTCAATATGCTAGGCTCATGTGTAGATGTTGTTGGTACACGAGAAAAGATGAATAAAACCGAACCTAATGGGGAGGAACCTAAGATACCAATACCCTTTAAACTAGTAGCAATACATGATGCCATAGAAAAGAATCTTGATTGGATTGTTCCTGCAAACCCTTTTGGTGAGAATAGTGAACTTAAGGTCATTGATAGAGGATCATCTAGAACTTATTTGGATGATATACCTTGCCTTGTTGAAAATATTTCTGGTATTGATCTTAATGCTTCTTCATTTGAGAACACTTGATTCTTTCTTTGCTTCTTATGCCTAACTTAAAGGCGTTAAAGAAAAGTACTTATTGGGAGATAACCCAAAAGTTTTAGATGATTCTTGGAAGTTATTACTTCAGTAATAACTGCTCCTTATCCTTTTTATTTGCTTTTTGTGCCAAGAGTAATCTCTAATGAGAGAGAAGTAATGATTGGGAAAGTTGCTGTCCCGAAACATATTTCTGTGCTTCACCGTAAAAATTCGTGTAAACTCTCTGAACGTATTTTTGAGGCGTGAATTTTTGTGATTCTGCCCCAGGTTGTTATCTAACTTTCGTTAGTTCAACACTTTTTGATTTGAGCAACAGAAGGTCTTCGAAAAAATTCGTCTTTACCTGCTGGTCTGTTTTGACAGATTTCTGCCATTTTCTGCATTTGCTTCTTGTTGGTTCCTTTTTGAGTTCTTTTGGGGAATTGAGCTTTTTGAGAGAATTGCTACAGTATCTAGTGTTCTAATGGAAGTTTATTTGGTGTTAGAACTAAACCTTAAGACTTATTTATCTTGAGTGCACTAATATTGCTAATAAAGATTGTGTGAAGTTTTGTATGAAGGAAAATTTTCAGGTGTATGGAAGGAATGAGTAATGAGATGAAGGATGGACTAAAGCTCAAGCTTGGGGATGTCACGCGTGTCACCCCTAGAAATCTCCCAGAAGTACAAGCGTCAAATCTTGGGTATGCCTAAGGCATCCCCTTCTTCATCAATAAAAATTCTAGGTTTCTTCCAAATGCTTCATTTTTATTGTTTCATGCACAGTTGTGTTGTTCTTGGAGCGTCTTCTTTTTCATTTTCGTTTTGGTTTTTCGTTTGCTTTGTTTGCTTAGTTTTCTGAATAAATTGGTTGGACCCCCTCTTTCATACATTGGTTTGCAAATAGTTTGGTTTGGTTTGGAAAAGAGTAGGAAAGTTCATGCTTATGTGGTAAAAAGAGCTCGTTTTTGACTGTGGCCTATGCTTTGTCATGCCATGCTTGATATTGTTTTGGCTTTATGCTTAGTATTCTTTTCTGTAGCATGACTTGTTATAAACAATTGAGATTGCTTAATGTGTCTTGGATGAATCATGCGTTGTTTTAGCATATTAAAGCATAGTATACTGGTATTCTCCTTTGATGCTTTATTTGGGTTGACTTGGCGCATGCTCACACCATGTTATGACTATCTCAAGTCACCATAGCCTTTATGATCTTTTATTTTTCAACTTGTAGTATCACTTTATGCTTTGATCAATGATGTTTTGCCGCTCTGCATGATTATGGCCATTATTGCTCTCTTAGTTTGTCGCTCCCAGTCTTTTACTAACCTCCACAACCAAGTATGAGTCCCACTCATGCATCCAACTCCCTAAACCAAGTTATTCCAAAGAGTCCACCATACCTACCTACTAGCTTATGTTATTCCAAGTATATTCATGCTTTTGTTTACCTTCCAAATTAAACTTGTTATGAGAAAACTAGTGATTAAAGCTCTCACGAACTTGATGGCACACTTTAATTTTCTTGCCCTTAATAAACTTGAACCATTGTGCCGTCTATGTTGTATATGCTTGCACTTATTTGTTGGGAATTAGCAGAACCATGCTTTCATGGGGAACGCTTTCAACATTGCACTTGATACTTGTACCTAGTTGATATCATGCTCTTTTGTATATGGATGTCGCTTGTGAAATGAAAGGGGAGCTTGTAAGTCCATGGAGTTATGTATATGTGTTAGAGAAACGCCTGGGCCGCTGGTCTAATCCATGCTGACATGGTGGAAACCTACAGCGTAACCATAATGAGATGTCTATGAAGCATTCTTCTTATAAAAAAAGAGTCCTATATTGAGAAAAAAGAGAAAAGAAAAAGAAAAAAAGAGATACTATGAAAAGTGGAAAGAGAGAAAAAAAGCACCATATTCCTATGGTAAATAAGAAGAATGTTGAGATGCTCATTGTTTGCTTGCCTTGTCATTTTGATATGGGGATTCTTCCGTATCATCGGGCAAGGGGTACCCCGTTGGCGGTTCTCCATGATACACATGTACTTACGATGACAATAACTTACCGGTGACTAAACTTGAGTAGCATGAGGAGCAGCCCTCATATACAAGGGACATGAGATTTCTAACTTATACTTCGTTAAGCATGTACACCATAGTTTGTTCACTTTAACCTTAATCACTTCAAGATGCTTATGATAGGGGCAATGAGAGCTGAAAGCTATAAGTACCATAATTTTTGGAAGCTCTTTATGAGACTTGAATCCCTACTTCCTTTTATAAAAAGGCCTTTCTTCCACCATTATATTGAGTCTCCATCTTCTACCTTTATGCACCTACTTTGAGAGCATAGTGGACATTCTTAGTTCTATGTGCATTGTCCCAAGACTAGTTGATTGATGCATAACTTGATATTGCTTGTTTTAAACTATTTGTATCTAGTCACTCTTATGAACTTTGAAGGTGTCCTATGCTTTTATATCTGCTACTCTATGAGGGACAAGCTGAATACTATTATGCTATGTTTTCTTTATGTGAAACAAACAAACGTCTTGCAAAGCATTGTTATTCATGAATCTTTTGTCTGTGCCTTTTCATGTTGCATCATAGTTTCTTTGTCTTATTGCTAGAACTTTGTCTTTCATGTTATGATTGAAGTACTATGATCCCAACTTTGAAAGTTTTACAAATACTTTGATCAAGTCTTTGATGGTGCATGTCACCTCAAAAATTATTCTTTATTTTTATCACTTACCTACTCGAGGACGAGCAGGAGTTAAGCTTGGGGATGTTGATACATTGCAAATGTATCTATAATTTTTGATGTTCCATGCTTGGTTTTATCCACTTTCTTGTGTTTTGTTCCAACTTTAGAGTATTTTTCATATGATTTCTTGTACTAACCTATTAACAAGAGTCATAGTGGCAGCTGCCTGTTTTCTGCTATTTTTGGTTCCAAGAAAGTCAGAAAATGAATATTCTCGGAATTGGACGGGACAAAAGCCAAAGTGCCTATTTTTCCGGAAGTCATAAGATGCTGAATCACGAGAGTGGAGGGGTTGAGGGCGGCCACACCACCTGGTCAGCGGCCAAGCTTGGCTCAGGCCAGGTGGTGTGACCAGCCCAGGCACCCCCTCGACCTCTCCTTCCGCCTATATATTACCCTCGGGATGAAAACCCTAAGTGCCCGATCAAAAATAAGAGTCTATAGCCGTCGTCATCTCCATCCCTAGATTGGGAGGGATCTGAAGCTCTTCCCGACACCCTGCCGGAGAGGGGAATTCACCCTGGAGGCCTTCTTCATCACCATGCAAGCCTCCGGTGTGATGCGTGAGTAGTTCATCCTTGGACTACGGATCCATGTAGTAGCTAGATGGCTGGTTCTCCTCCTTTGTGCTTTCATGTCTAGATCTTGTGAGCTCCGTTCATGATCAAGATCATCTATTTGTAATTCTGCATGTTGTGTTTGCGGGGATCCGATGGATATTGAGATGCTATTTCAGATTGATTATTGATTCTATCATGTCTTTGTTATTTGTGATCTTGCATGCTTTCTATTGTTAGTAGCTATCTTGGCCAAGTAGATGCTAGCAACTCCAAGAGTTAGTATTTATGCTCGATAGTGGGTTCATGCCTCTAGTAATCTAGGGAAGTGACAGAAATCTCTAAGGTACTAGATGTGTTGTTGCTACTAGGGAGAAAACAACAATCCTTTGTTCATAGAACAATCGTATTGTTAATTTACATGCAGTTCATAAAGCAATAATCTGTTGCTTGCAACTTAATACTGGAGGGGGTTCAGATGATAACCTGAAGGTGGATTATTCGTCATAGATGCAGTTGGATGGCGGTCTATGTATAATGTTGTAATGGCCAATCAAGTTCCAAAGGAGTCAAGATGATTAGTATATGCATGTATTGCTTTCTCGGTGTTTGTCAATTGCCCCGTTGTAATTTGTGGTTGACAACCTCATCGCAAGTTGGGGACAAAGTTCTGTGGTTGTGTTGTGCAGGTCTCCACGTTGCTACTAGCACCAGTAGTGCGCCCTGCCAAGGCTCAGCTAGCAAAACCTTTGGGGTGTTTCCTTGCTCCTACTGGTTCGATTAAACCTTGGTTTCATAACTGAGGGAAACTTGCTGCTGTGCTCAGCATACCTTCCTCTTGGGGTTCCCAACGAGCTCTACATCAACACCGCACCAGCACTTTTCTGGCGCCGTACACTGAGCCATCAGTTATCAAGAATAATCTCGTAAAAGGGTGATAAAAAAGGTGCCACTCAGGTTTTCCAGAGGAATGCGTAGAGGAGTACATATCAAGACTAGGATTTGTCTAATCCATGTAATGGATAGATACATGTGGCCATCTCGGTGACGTTGCATTAATGAAGCTTGCAAGCATGTGACTTGGTCACAGAATGCAACGACATGAGAATGAGTAAACAAGTTCATCGGTAACGAGACCGAACTAAGATACGGAGATATCAAATATCAAGTCTCGGATGAATTAGGTATCAAATGACAAAGGGAACAGGAAACGACTATCTCATGATTCAAGCGATTATATTCGTGAAACGCACGGGGGTCACATGGCCATCTAGGTCCCTCTATTGATCATTGATGTGAGAGTAGTCTCGATCATGTCCGGAGTGTTTCTGAACCGAAGGATGTCACGCTTAAGGGTGGGGACGCTTAGGGTAGATGAGGTATTGTAGGAGAAATAGAAAGAGAGAAACCGAAATAGTTTCGGGTAACATCCGATGGTGATCGGAAGGGGTCCGGAAGGTGTTCCGGAGAAAAGGAATATGATAATATATGTATTTGAATGTTAATTAGAGAATTAATATTAAATATATATTTTATTTTATTATTAAAGGCTTCCTAATACTAATGGGCCTCACCCGAAGGGAGGCCCAATAGGGCATGACGCCTAGGGAGAAGGGGCCAGCCGGCCTGGGCTTGGTGGGCCGCCCTAGTGGGGCCCACCTAGGGCCGACGGATGCCCCTAGGTGGCCGGCGGGTGTGGGGATTAGTCCCACACCGCCTGGCCCCTGGGTGGTGCGTCCCCCTCCTACTATATATAGGGGTCCCCCCTTCCCCTTTGGAAATACACCATTCCCTCTCATTCTCTCTCTCTCATCCATTGAGGACTTCTCCGTAATATTGGGGAGGACCTTGTGGGTGAGTTCTCTACCTTCACACCACCGTCGTGTGATCAGCAATCCGGCATCTACTTCTTCCGCTGCTCGGCTGGATCGGAGTCCGGTTGACGTCACCCACAACGGACGTGTGACGAACTTCGGAGGCACCACACTTGAGGTGTTGCTCATCTTCATAAATATACGCCTTCATGTGTAAGGCGTGTCTCGGTCTTAAAAAGGTATGAATACCGTCTTTCTCTTTTGTTGCTTATGTCTACACAGTATAGATCCTGGTATTAGTGTTTGAGTAGATAGAATTTTTTTTGTTTTCTGCTACGGAACCCCTTCACTTCTTTTGTATTGTTTGTGTTGAACTTGTCCGTTGCTGCTGCTGAGCAACCTAATTGTCGAAGCTCGTTAAGTACCGTACTATATATCCTATATTAGCTACTTTATCTACATCTGCTCTGTTTACTAAAGGTATTTATGGTGCTAGTTAGATTTTTTGCTCTAGATTTTCTACCAGATTAGGAAAAACAAAGGCCAAAAGGAACAATGAATGAAGAGACAAGCTGCTCTAGATTTGCTATCTTTTTGGGCAAAAACACAACCGTTAGCGAGAGAGAGAGGGGAAAAGGTGCTCTTAAAAAGGCCAATCATAAAAATAACAAAAAAGGAAACTTTCAATTTAGGCGACAGGGCACACGTAACCACCAAACGCGCCCCACATGGTCCCACACCATGTCCCCTATAACATGTTCCCAACAAACCAGCCCCATAGCCCCAAATGGCACGGCCCCACATGTCAGCATAAAGTATTCCTGACCAACCGGCCTCACGTGGTCCCACACCACGTGGCCCCACACGTTAGCTAACAGTCAACATGATGGTAGCTGCCGTTCGAGCTCTTTGATGAGTTTCTGAGAAGGAGATGGGCAAAAGTGAGGAAAAGTTAAGCGGCTAGGAAAAGGTGAGTATAACTAACGAACCAGGAGCACGAAAATAGAAATCTCTTTTCTTTTTGGTGGGTATTACCTTCTCTTTTACTTTGCCACTAGTTCAACATCTTTTTTAGTTTTCTTTGTTGCTGATTTTTGCTTATCGGCATGTTCTTCACGTGGGGCGATAACTTTCTTTTCTTGCTCCTTTCTCAGATCGGCCTCTTCCCTTGATTTGATTGTCTCAGCATCTAAGTCATATAGTTTATGTTCATCTCCTGCATCTTCTTCTTCTCTAGCTTTAGAAGCCTCATGTTCTCTTTTGTGAGCTTCATAATCAATATCATCTTGAGGGTCAACTAAGTCATCTTCTTCTTGACTCATATCTTGAGTCTCTCTTCCCTTGTGAGCTTGTTCTTCTTGATACCATGGTGTCCCTTGTGGTTTCTGTGTTTCTGTGCCACGTCTAGTGACAATGTTAGTATGTAGAATCAATATTGAAATTTCCTTGGTTCAAAATTAAAGTTTGGGTTTCAATTATTTGATCACATTGTGTTTTAACCATACTTAAATATATATCTAAATGCTTTGTAGCATGCCTCAAGTCATCAAAGACTTCAGTTAGCTCTCTTATATTCTTTTCTTGAGTCATAAGACGTCTATAATATTTCTCAAGGAACTGTTTTTGTTGATATCTAAACTTTTGCATGACAAGATTTATATCGTCTTCCATTACATAAGCTTGAAGAATGTAAATTTTATTTTCTTTAATGAGTTCTGAGGCTATTCCTTTATCTTCCATGGACTTTTTAACTTCAGGTATAATAAATGGGGGTATGTTAATCATACCTTTTCATGGTTCAACATCCTCAACTGGATTGTATTGTTTGTCATTAAAGGATCTTACCTTGAAAAGCTTTACACATTATGGCAATGTTAAGTTGCAAATAGCTCCCCTATAGATAGATTAATCATTTCTTTTATTTCATCATTAAGCCCATTGTAAAAATATTGGATTATTAAATGCTCATGGAAACCATGATTTGGGACTTTCATAATCATTGCATACAATCTATTCCATGCTTGGTAAAAGTTTTCTCCAACTATTTGGAGAAAGTTTGTTATGCTACGTTTAATATGCATGATTTTAGTGAAAGGACAATATTTATGCATAAACTCTTGGGTGCAATCTTCCCAGCTTTTTATAGTGTGATTAGGTAATAATTGTAACCAAGTAAAAGAATTATCTTTCAAAGACCAGCAAAAAAAATTAAGGAGTACAAACTCTATTGGTAAACTTGTTGGTTTAAGAGTAGCACAAAGGTCATAAAACCTTGTCAAGTGATCACTAGGATCTTCCTCTTCTTTTCCTAGGAAAGCAATCTCTTTCATCATCAAATTAGCTCAGGATATATTTCAAATTCCTGGCCTTCAAGTTCAGGACAAAGAATAGGTATTTTTCTTAAGTGCCTAGATGGATTCACATATTCTCCCAATGGTAGCTCAGGTTCTTGAGCCCCCTGGGTGATGGTCAAGTCTGCCATCAAAGGAATCAAACTGTTCACATCTACAGTACGTGAGTTAGAAAATATTTCAATAAATTCTAGGTGTCTCTCAGTTGGAATAAGATCAATGTACGGAGGTAAATAGGTTCTTCATGATCGAGTGGTACATCTATCTTCAACGGAGATCATGGATGGTGTCAACAATTACTTTTGTCAAGAAACAACACTAGGTGCTTAGCTCCTCGACAACGGCACTAGAAAATAGTTTGATGGCCTACAAGTGCATAGGTTCGTCAAAGCATGTTTTCACGGAAGTATTAAGTCCAGTTTTTATATCTATCCCAATAAGGAGCCTAGGTAAGTATTTTCATGCGGCGTTTCTGTCGCACTCAAGGTGTCATCGGTCTTGAGTGAATTGACTGCAATTGCTGATAGTGGAAAGTGGTAAGTGAAATATAGAGGAAACTTGTGTAAGGAAGAATAAGAATTAAATTGCATAAAAGTAAAGACACGAAACGTGTTTGAGGTTCCTACAGATGAGAAGTTAGGCGCGGAGAGAAACGATTCATGGAGATAGTGAAAGTGCCAAATGAATAAAGTGAGATAAGTAATTGTGATATTTCTTATTTATAAGTGAGTAGGCAAGCAACCCAAATACTGACTGGAAGTCCTCATGGCCAATTCTTCTCAGCCCCAATGATCTGCCTGCCTGTTACCATGGCAATGGTCATCACATTAATTAAGGTCTTCCGACCAGATCAAGGCTTTAATCTTGATGGTTCCTTGTTGTCCTCGGATAGTACTAGCTCATTTATATCGGCCATGTCACTCGGGGGACGTTGATTCGCTAGCATACAAACTCATACCTATGATATCTTTAGATCATGTTACCTGGGCCCTTAAATTAGATAACAAGCATTAGGCGAATATAGATAATCATTCTCACAATTTTATAAACACTACAACAATCACAAATGGATGGAATCTAGGAAGGCACAACACATCTCACCAATCCCCTACATCTCCCATGCCTATGGGGATTTACTCAGACATGAGAGGAAGATAAATCAAAAACATAATTGTATTGCAAATAGGGATCATCTTAGAGTTATCGTAGCAAGCCACAATACCAGTTGAAGATCAAATCAAATACAAACCAAAGGTAGATCAAACCCTAATCTTACAAGTGACAATCTCTCTCTCTAAGAAATAATGGGGATGATGGTGGACTGGATGATTCAGAGGCTAGAGATCGTCGAAGAATGAGACGGGGTTCTTCTCCTTCTCCAGATCTGATCTCTCCCTCTCTAGATGAGTTTGCGGCGGTTGTGTTCTCTTTTTCATCGTCTTCCCTTCACAAAAGTTGCTTGTATTGATATTATGGAGCTTGGGGCAGATAGTACAGGCGGACGGTACAGGCGCACCCCATCCATACCGGTGGTCATTATGCACTCTGGACGCCTTCAATGAAAGGGGCTCCAATTGGGGATTTGCTTCTTTAGGTGTAATTAGCCCATAAGTGCTATTAGATCTTCCATAAATGTTCATTGTCTGAAAACCATCACGACGCTGCTCGCCACCATCCCTGCTAGCTCGTTGCTGCTGCCGTGTGTCGCGTTGTCGCGCGTGCGCAAGCCTAGATGTGCCTCACTGCGCCGCGTCGAGCGCACCTAACCACGCGTCCCAGAGCCCTAGCTGACCGCAATGCTATGCCCGTGTATGTTGCTGCTGGCGCCGCCAGTCCATGGTCGGCGGAGGCGAGCCTCGGTAGTTTGTCTTGTGCCAAAACCATAACCAGTACTAACCCCAGTAGTGCCGCAACGGTTCTGCGTCGCCGGACACGCCTCCGCATCGCGAGATCAAGCCCCCGCGCGCATATCTTTTTGCTGTGCGAAGATGTTCAGTTTTGTTAGAGAAACGCGTCAAGGAGAAGAACAGTACCAAATTCAGACTCGATCGATGTTTCCCAGATAGCCACCTGCCCCTTTTTTGTCTCAACCCGCAGTCCACCTAGCAGGCCCACCTGTCAGCCACACGGGTAGATTCAGCCTAGCCTTTTTATGAAAAGGTACCCGAAGCTTTTAGAAATTCCACCCGCACCCCTGGCTTGCCCACGTGTGACCCAGCTACTGGTTGAGCACATGCGTGGCCCCGCGTCGCCCTCTGGACCACTTGTCTGTGTCTGTGGGTAGGTTCGCCCGAGTAAGAAAAGGTTCAAGAACGTTTTCCTAAATTATAAAAATAATTCCAGAAATGTATTTAAATCTAATTAATTCATATCATTTGAAATGTTTTGAATTTGGGAAAATTTACAAAATGAAATATGAATCTTTTTATAATATGAATTCAAACATATTTTCAAATTTGACCAGAGTCAACTCTAACTAGTCAAACCTTTGACTTTTGATCCAATTTGAATTAATTTGCATTTAAATATTTTTTAAAATTTATAATTTCAAATAATGCAAATGATATATATTTTCTGATCAGAAAAATGCCAGGAATATGAATATGTTATTTAAAATATTTTCTGGGCATTTAAATTAATAAATACCATTAATATGCCTTAGCTTAATAAATTTATAAATTTAATTCCGTAATTCCAAATTTGACAAATAATATATCTAAATCGATCAGCACAACATGCCTAAATAATCAATTAAAGTGCTCTATTAATGTTCCCACACCTCACCCATGCCATGATATGTAATAACATGCAATTGTGCATCATTCCATCATGGCATACCTTGTTTTTGTTGTTGGATATGTTATTATGATTATGCACTTTATTTATTATGGTCCTTATGTGTTTGGCTTTTATTTTGGATAAACGCCGAGTAAGAGAGTTATCAGGAGAACCAAGAGTACTACCCGGATCCCAATTACCCTACTATTGATCTAACAGACAAGCAATTCCCCATGCTTGTATTACATATAACACCTATGCCTCTATCTTATTCTTGCATCATTGAGTCACGTTTGCATTAAATTGAGTCCCAAGTACTCCATAGCCTTTACTTTTAAACTCGAAGCTTGTACCCTCAATCCTATGAGTCATTACTACAGGAGTTGTTTGAGCCATGTGAGTCGTAGAATTGTATGTGCAGGGTTTGTACGAGTCTTTAGATAATGAGGTACCTAAACAACTTAAACTATGTAGTAATGGGATAACTAAAGAAAGTGGCACCGGTGGGCAATAGATGTTATTTGGTTCTTCCATGCTCACTTGTGTCCCGTAGGACTCGAGTACTTGATTCAAGTTCCTTGACTATCGCACTATCCGTATGTGGGACCATGAATCCCCTTAGCCTAAGCTTGATTAACATCTTATTTCTTGGGGCCACAATTAGTTTGGGGCTTTATTACTATCCTGTACTTATGCCATACTTTACTGCTTTATTTACTATTGTGTGTGGGTGCCTGTACTGTTTTCGATTGCAGAGTTTTTTCGCGGTATCGACAAGCCCAGTCATACTTTCGGGTTCCCAGTCGTTTATAGCCATTGACACAAACCTTACATTCATCTCAGAGCCGACCAACTTCGTTGCAGGTAGCTTAGTGGGGTAGCCCCCTGAAATATTTTTGAATCCTGTGAATGCTTTGCCGTGAGGCATCGTTGCTTTTTTATTTGGTTCTTCTCGAGGTTGATCGTGTGTGTTGCTATTTGTGCACCCCTGCAAGGTAAATATTTCTGAAAGTCGTGTCCGCAGTTATGCATGACTTGGAGCGTAGTTTATTGATCATAGACAACTATAACTAAAGTATCGTGTTTAATTTGACTAAAATACGACTAGTAAATACAACGCTCAAGGAATGGTTAATAAAATTGCCAATAGATGGGATGTTCTTCCGCCTTCTTGTTCGGTAAGCGAGAAGGAGGGTGAGCGATGTTTATCTATGTTACTTATATAACTGTTGTTTCTAATTAACGAGCGTCTGTCCATATCTGATTGGGCGAATGTTATACCGTGTCTCTATAGAACTGTTTAGATATTATCTTTTGCTACAATTGCATCACTCCAGGTTGTTCCCTTTAGATGCATAAATACTTGTTGAGTGCCCTAGGGTCTCACACCATAAATATTGATCAGATTGTCAGGTATACTCATATGGCGGCTACTACGTTGATGAGGTCGATGAAGGAGGCAATGACCCTCTTGTGTAGAGATTCCGGGGATGGATATCTCTGAGATCTGTGGGCAGGAATGTGCTTATTTCTGTGGCATATTATGCCAATTTGACTCTTAATCCATACTCGGATCTGTGTTTCCGCTTCCACCTGATGTTTTGTTGAGTGATGTATGAGGATATAATCCTAAAATATTATTACTGCTATCTATATAATTTAGATCTTGTCGTAATGGCGTTGCAATATATTTCTATTTCTCTTATATGGAATTGCTCTGATGTACTCTTGTATATCGCTGGCATACATACTCACTTGTGTATGTTAGACTCTTAGCTAGCTGGTCACGTTTCTCGCACTTGAAGCTATAACAATGAATACTAGGGTGGATGGTTGGTTGGTATCATGTCCTGCCATTGCGGCATGCTTGTGGGCAGCCTCGCGGCCTCCACGGTAGTACGTCCTCCCCCGATTTGGGTTATACCGGCTTGTGATTTAGAAACGTGAGGTTTGGGGATTACAGTTAGCAACTGTTCCAACATCACAAAGGCCATAATAAGAAGATCCACCAAAAGTACTAGGGAGAATCGGTTTACCAACTTCTTTACCTTCTACCTTTCCTTCAACAAACTGTGAAGCTTATGTGTCTAGATCTATCACGTTGCAATGTGAAAATATGGTTAGGATATCTTCTTTCGTTGGTTCCCTGGTCTTCCGCATACTTACTTCGTTAGTTTTTCTTGCTTGTGCCTCTTCTTCTAGCATCTTGAGGAACATTCTTTCTTCTTCACGTTGATCTTCGAGTTGTTGAGCCATCATATGTTTTCTCGCGGTCCTTGGAAAAGAAAGGGGTTCAACATATGGGGGTATCTCCCTCAATGGCTCTATATGAGCTGCAATTATTGAATCAACATCTTTAACTGGCTAAGGTGGGGGAATATATTGAAGCCAATCCTTTTTGGAGCTTCAATGTGTTCTATAAAAGACTAAAGGATTTGCAAAATAATATCATCATCAAGTTAAAGTTCATTAGAAGTTTCTCTTACTTTACCAGATTCCTTATAAGCATAGAGACAATCATATTCAATTTATATGCCTCATTCACCGCCTAAATCAAATCCCCAAATTTATCTATTGCAATGGATACCTTCTAGGAGTTCCCAAGCTTTAGTTATAGTTATCTCCATAAAAGAGCCTCCGGAATTTGTGTCTAGCTCATGTTTAATTTATTAATTAAGTACCCCATAGAAAATATGTAACACATACCATTCAGGTAAATCATGGAGAGGACATTTATTAAGTATGGGCTTATACCTTTTGAAAGCCCTTACCAAGCCTTCACCTGGGTGGTTTTTGAAGTTCGTGATCGCCCTTCTTACCTCAGCCGTCTTTACCTTGGGAAAGAATCGAAATACGAATTCTCCTTTGAGTTTTTCCCAAATATCAATTTTCTCTGTAGGGAAAATTCTATACCAAGCTAAAGTAGTGTTGGTTAGAGATTAACTAAACAATTTAAGTTTCAATTCGTCATTAGAATAGCCTCTCAATTTAAGTGTCCAACATAACTCGGTAAAATGCATTAAATGAGTGTAAGGATCCTCATCTAGATCATCTCCTGCAAAAGTTTTCTCTTTAATAATAGTGATAAAGCAAGGGCTAACCTCGTATTCTGGTTCACTCCCACTCGGGGATTCTTTGACAAGTCTTCTATTGAACTTCCCGACGTGTTTAGCTGCATCGAGCTGATTCATCAGTCCAAGTGCACTCATGGTGCTTACCTGAAACTAGTAAACAACTTTAGTAAAACAATTAGTAGAATAAGTAACTAAGAACAAAGACCAAAAGCGCTTAGCTCCCCGACAACGGTGCTAGAAAATAGCTTGATGACTACAAGTGCACGGATTAATTGCAGCTGTTTCGAAATAAGAGTAACGAACCCACAAAGAGCTATTTGGTTAAGGTCTTTATGCCCCTCGTCACTGTCTACCAAAGGATACTTGTAAGCCACATTTGATTTCAAGTAAAGGGTGTTTGAAAGGTTTTTGGTTGAATGCAAAAAAGTAATTAAAACAAGTAACAAAGCGTTTGGAATAGTGGTTGAACTCAATAAGGCTAACAGCCTTCTCGGGATGTAGGATACACCACTAGCATGTTGTAATTAATCATAATTAGGATAACCTATTTATTATGTCATGACATGTGTGGAGAGAGCTCCATAATAAGATGTTCACTACAAGGTTCGTAGGCAGTCACTTTGTTGAGCCAAGAATGATGTCATCTCTAAATGACCACTGCGATGTCTGAGAGCAGTCACCCATACAGACCACCGCAATTAAGGGTCTCCCCATGGATATCGTAATTCGCTTAGTGAATCTCTCTTTATTCCTCCTTCGACCGTGCAGGTTGCTAGCCGGTGCTTCTAGTCACAATAGCTCCGGGCACACTTCCAAACACGTACAAAGTATTTCATCCTTTTCCTTAGACTAGAAGGCAAATGATATGTGGCCTACTACACATACCATCTAAAGAGAGAGATCAAACACATATAATAGATCAATAGATCATAGACAAAAGTAATAGATCATCTTTATTTCATTTCATAATAGTGCTAGGGTTTCTCCATCACCCAAAGAACGAAGGAAACTACTCACACATGAAGAAATCAACAACATCATCATAATCAAATGGATGGATAAGAGTACGTAGATGAATCTAGTGCAAACCACAATTGAATCTAGAAATTACAACAAGATCTAATGAATGGAAGATGGGGGTAATAGTGGTGATGGTGATGCAGCGGTTGATGATGAAGGGGATGATGCGATGTTCTCCAATGATCCGTGAAGCAGCAAGGATCTGCTCTTCTCCAAGTTCCTCCTCTAGATCCCTTTCTGGTGTGGTTTTTCATGGCTGGAAGTTTTTGTGAATGTCAGATCTATGATTCGTCTTCGCGAGGTGAAAGTATTTGATGGGGCGATCATGTCGCCACATAGTACGGGCAGACGGTGCGGGCGGGCTCCGCCGTACCAGTGGTCGTTAAGACCCCTGTGTCCTCCAATGCATGTGCAAATCTCTTAAGTGCGAAGATAAATCAATTAAATGACTTTTATCACTTAAAATATCATATTATAACATAATATGATAGTTCCAATTGATAAGTTCCTAAGAGAAATAGTAATTCGGGATCCTATTGGAACAAGGACAAAAGGTGCGCGCAAACGCAGTAAAATACTTAAAACCCTACTCTACTTATGCAAAAACAAAAGGTAAATATGCTTCAATTTTAGACTCATCAGTTAGTGAGTTTTAACTTATTGGATAAAGCTTTTATTTGAAGTGGCAAAAATAATAATTTTCGAAGAAAATACTTATTACATTAATTTAAGCGATTCATAGTGTTCTTGGAACACAATCGATGGTTATTTGAATCAATCTAACAATCCTAAGTTAATAAGATTCTATTGGTTAAGTAACAGACCAAAGTTAACTATACTGCTGCTTTGATCTGTTAAGAATACAATTCGACTGTGTCAGCTTCTTTTATTGAACTAGTATGGTGCCATTGTTATTTTTGAGGAAACATCTTCCATTGTTATAAATCACACGTATATCCTCTGGCTGCATGATGGACTGGGATGCACTGGTAGCATCGAGAGGGAGGATATTGAATGGCGCATAGATGTCAAATATTATTATAGTTAAGATACAATAGTTTTATATTGCTTTTGAGTTCAAGAGTTTTCCTCGATACGATCAATGACGAAATTGTATAGGTATTAGGTATAGTTTTACGAATCTAGACCTAGCAAGTCGATGATAGGCAAGTTATAGAGTTAAAGTTGATTATGAGATATGGTGTTCTCATTTTATGATTTGCTTAATTCCTATTAAGATTTAAAGTCATGCTAAGTATGGTTAAAGATATGATATCATTCACCCATAATATAAGTGAATACTGCATAAGGTTAGCTTGAAGGTTATTGGTTTATAATTGATTTAAGATTCTAAAGGAGTATTATATAATTAACAATTTATACTTAAGTTTTATTATAAACCATAATTATGGTTTTAGGTTTGCACTCCACTTGATGCCCTAGATACTATCTAAATATTCCAATTATTTGCACTCCACTTGATGCCTGTATGTGGCTGGTACCATTTTGAATATATCCATACTTGAGGAAATTGTACTGTATGTTGGTCTGATGATATATCTGTGATGAATTCCTCATGGATTACTTAGAAGAATAGATCTGTGACGTATAAAGATATTTACTTGTTGTCATGAAGTTCTAAGCTTTTAGGAATTCAAACTTGTATGGTTTGATTTGAAAATGGGAGGCTTAGTAGGTTCTTTTATAATATGAGGAATACCTAAGATGGTTTCCTAGATGTTCCAGTAAGGATTTATTCCTTACTAGAGTGATGGTTACGTAGCAAAACAATTGCTACTGCTATCCTGTGACTGTATTTTGATTATAAATTATTCCTATCATCCTAGGAAAATGATTACTTAGGTTGACTGAGTAGAAGTATGGCTATGGTTGGATGGATTCCACTATGAAACCTCCTAGTGGATGGTACACAGTGGTAACCTCTAGTATATCTTGTTGTTGCCTTGGAGACACTAAGTTAGGTCAAGAACGCATAGACCGAGACTTGATTTAGTCAGTGGGTAAACAACAGATACTACTTGTGGCTACTAAATATCCAAGGATAATTTTACACCCCGTTGATGACCCACAAGTATAGGGGGTGTATCGCAGTATTTTCGATAAGTAAGAGTGTCGAACCCAACGAGGAGCAGAAGGTGCTGGCTAGTGGTATGGATCAGGAATTCTCTGCAAATACTTAGCAAACGGATTTCTAGGGGTTTTCAATAAAGCAAGTAAACAAAGTACGAGTAAATAAAAGACAGTAGGAACAAATGCAGCAAGTGGCCCAATCCTTTATGCAGCAAAGGGCAAGCCGGTTGTATTTATATAGATGACCAAACGTTCTCGAGGACACATGGGAAGATTGTCAAGTGCGTTCGCTTTATATAGTCGATTAATCTTCTTTAGCTTGCTAACTGTTGTGTGGGTGAACCTGTGCTAATGTACCGCCCCATCCAAGACTAATACATACTTGTGATTATACCCCTTGCAAACATCCATAAGTACAAGAAAGTAATTAAGGTAGAAACCTAACCACAGCTTTAAACTCTAAGACCCTTACGTCCCTTGTGCAATGGTTTCCTAATGGGGGTTCAGGTTTACATTCGCAACCCCTACGATTAGTAGCCAAATACACAATGCATTCCCCTAGGCCCATATAGGTGAAGTGTCATGTAGTCGACGTTCACATGACACCACTAGAAGAAGTACACCACAACTTAAATAACAATCTATTGAATCTTTCTCAACACAACTCCACTACTAACAACAAGACTTCTCCCATGTCCTCAAGAACAAAACGAACTACTCACAAGACATCATATGGATCATGATCAAAGATGGAATAATGATGTATAACAATCTGAACATAAACAATAATTCAATGGTTCACTCAATAGCATCAACTACAAAGAGTAATCAACACCGGGAAAGTTTCCCCTATGAAATAATGCAAGATTCAACTCAATTGTTACAGCAATATGGAGATGGTGATGAGGGTGCTGATGGTGATGATGGTGGTGGTGATGATGATTATGATCCCGATGAAGTCCAGCTTGATGGTGGTGTTGATGGCGACAATCTCCCCTCTCCGGGAAGGAATTCCCCCGGCAGAAATCTGTGTGCCGGAGAGATCTTTCTCTCTCGGTGTTTTCCGCCCCGCAGAGGTGGCGGAATCTTTCTGTGGTCGCTCACCGAGTCTTAGGGTTTCATGGGGATGATATACGCCAGAGGGGAGAGGCTGGAGTGGGCCAGGGCGGCCACACCACTCCCAGGCGCGGCCTAGGCCTGCCCGCGCCATGGGGTGGTGTGGGCCCCCTGTGGCCCACCTCCACTCCATCTTCTGGAATCCTGAGTCTTACGAAAATAGGATTTTCCAGATATTTTCCTGGATTTTCTGATCTTCACGAATTTTGCCTCCAAACAGCACCTTTTCTATCGAATCTCGATCGCGGTCCATGCTCCAAAAGTCATCAACCATGCAAAAATAGATGAAATAACATAAGTATCACCTCTCAATACGAAATATATCAATGAATAGTGAATTAAGACATAGAATAGTGATGCAAAATGGACGTATCAACTCCCCCCAAGCTTAGACTTCGCTTGTCCCCAAGTGAAACTGAGCTCAATAAACATGGCCTCAAGTTTATGGAGTGAAGAGTCGATAAAAGAATACGGACAAGAAGCATCACATTCATCAAATACATAGATCATAATAGAAGACAACTCACTATTATACAACTCAACTTGCAATGAGTAAAGGAAACACAATAAAGATACATAAAGTGAATCATAATTGGTAATGGCAAACTTAGCTCTTGGTCGAAGAATAGTTGATAATTTGCTAGAGTTCACAAATAGCTGGTTTTTAATGAAAGCTTTCAAAGTAGTAAACTTCAAGATAAGAGCAAATGTGCAAAACAAGGAACATAAGAAACATGATTGAATAAATCATCATATGAATGAATGAAACACAACAACTCAAAATACTTGCTGAGATAGAAGGGAGTAGGTTTACCGACTCAACTACAAAGTAAAAGAAAGGCCCTTCGCAGAGGGAAGCAGGGATTGCAAGTCTCATAAAGAGCTCCCAAAAATTATGATACTTACTAGCTTTTAGCTCTCATTGCCCCTATCATAGGCATCTTTAGGTGATTAAGGTTAAAGTGATCAAAAATGAGGATATGCATTGACAAGTTGTAAATTGAGAATCTCATGTCCCCTGAATACGAGGGCCGCTCCTCATGCTACTCAAGTTTAGTCACCGGTAAGTTCTTGTCATCGTAAGCATATGCGTATCATTGAGAACCGCCAATGGGGTACCCCTTGCCCGATGATACGGAAGAATCCCCATATCAAAATGACAAGGCAAGCAGACAACAAGTATCTCAGCAATCTTCTTATTTACCATGGGAATATGGTGCTTTTTTTCTCTCTTTTCTCTTTTCATAATATCTTTTTTTTCGTTTTCTTTCTCAATCTCTATCTATTTTTTTATAAGAAGAGTGCTTCATAGATACTCGTTATGGTTACGCTGCAGATTTCCACCATATCAGCATTGATTAGACCAGCGGCCCAGGCGTTTCTCTAACACACATGTTGTTGGGTCCGCAGCATAGAAAACAAAAAAATTCCTACAGTGTGAACTACACGCCAAGATCTATCTACTAGGTACAAAGCAAACGGGTGGACATACATCCATAGAGAACTTACCCTCGAAGACAACGAGCTTTGTTAACGAGTAGGAACTCGTGGTTGATGTAGTCGTACACTTGCCGATCTCAAGATCGTGAGGAAGTCCGAGCGCCGCAACTCAGCAGCGCATCCGACTGCACACACGCTCAAGCCACGGACAACCTCCACCTCCTCGCCCAGCGATCCAGGAACCAGCAACTCCTTCCGCATTTAAATGCCACCGGGAACATGTATCTCGCTAATCCGAGACCATGGGGAAATAATTCTAGAGGGGGAGAGAGATCCTTCATAAGGAGGTGTGAGGATGAAGGAGGGAATGGGTGGCCTTTTATAGGAGGAGGGTGCCCCTCTCTCCATGGCCGCGCATGGGGTGACCTCACCTCCCCCATTCATGTGGTGGTAACTCCTCCATATTAAAATGCCTCTTCACATTCCCTTTTAAAGTCTCCACTTTAAATGCATTAAGTTTCTCCAAATTTAATGCTCTCTCATTTAATAAAACTCTTTTATTAAATTTATTCAGAATTTTGTTAATTACTTTAATTAACAAACATTCACATATAGCCCTTGCTATATTTCAATATCACATGCGTAACCACCTTCGCAATTTCACCCAAGCTTCGTTTCTATTGAAACAATTCCTGCGCTTTGCAATTCTTTCGTTCAAAACATATGTGCTCCAAAATGGTGTCCGTAACTCTTAAGTGCCACCCTACGGTTCATGAATAATGCAGACATGATCGAGACCCTTCTCCGATCAATAATCAGCAATGACACGGAGATCCGTCTTCGACTCCTACACATTCAACGATGACTCGTGATCGTGAGAACCTTTAACGCTTGTAACTAAATCCCTTTGTCTCTTGATATATTACATGTCCGAGATTCGATCATCGGTATCTCCATACCTAGTTTGATCTCAAGCATCGACATGCACTCTTTTCTCGTTCCCGTGATATAACATTCTAGTGATCACATCACTTGCTTGCAAGCTATCCTAATGTGATATCACCGAGAGGGCCCAGAGTATATCTATCCGTCATCTGGATTGACAAATTCCACTCTTGATCCATGATCCTCAACATAACACCTTCAGTAATCGAACCCATCTTTATAGTCACCCTGTTATGGTGTGACGTTTGATGTTATCAAGATACTCTTCCGGTGTTAGCAATTAACATGATCTCATGGTCTAAGGATAAAGATTACTTCGTATGATGTTATAGCAATATAAACACAATGACTTGATCGTAATGCTATACTTCGGATGAATGTTCATCACATCATTCCACCAATGGTGTGACCTTGTTATTAACAACATCCAGTGTCCATGATCAGGAAACCTTGATCATCTTGTTAATCAACAAGCTAGTCTATAAGAGAGGCATGACTAGGAACCCTTTTTGTTTATTAAACACACATGTATTGATGTTTCCTATCAATACAATTATATCATGTAAAATAAACATCTATCATATACAAGGAATACATAATAACAACTTTATTATTGCCTCTCAGGGCATATTTCCTTCACATGCATAACTCCATGGACTTACAAGCTCCCCTTTCATTTCACACCGACGACATCCATAGACAAAAGAACATGATATCAACTTGGTACAAAGTACCAGTGCAATGTTGAAAGCGTTCCCCATGATAGCATGGTTCTGCTGATTCACAACTTACAAAGCGCAAGCATATACGCAACATAGGTGAGCACAATGGTTCAAGTTTATTAAATGCAAGAAAGTAAAGTGTGCCATCAAGTTCGTGAGAGTTTAATTCACTAATTTTCACATAACAAGTTTAATTTGGGAGGTAGACAAAACAAGAATTTACTTGGAATAGCAATAATGCTACTAGGTAGGTATGGTGGACACAAATGGCAAAGGTTTTGGTTTAAAGGAGGTGGATGCACGAGAAGAATTCCCTCTCAGTACAAGTTTTTGGCTAGCAAGGCTAGGTAGCAAGTACAAGAGTTGAAGGAAACAACCAAACATACAAATGATAAAAACAAACATGCAATCTTCTTTGGAAGCACAAAAGATCTTAACTAGAGAATACTAGACTTATGAGCAAATCAAGAAAGAAAGATGATGAAATTATTTTTCTTTAGAGTACTACTATCGTTTTCTTTTCAACTCTCAAAAAGGTGTTACATCGACGAGCCAGGTTTGCCAAAACCAACTAAATTAACTCAATGATCCCAAAGTGCTACCAATACTAACAACAAGATCAATCATATAACCATGAATTGAAAACTAATATAAGCTATGCAAAAGAGTGAATGATAGAACTTCTCATTAATATTCCATAACAGCAACTCACACCAAGGGATACACATCTAACGAGAGAGGGGACACTTCCATAATGCAAACCATACTACATAATAACTCCTCTATTCATGATATGACTCTACTAATAATGTAAAAAGATAGAAGATAGTGATATGATACCGCGGCACTTCCCCAAGCTTGGAACAAACCAAGGGGATGCCAAACCTGATGACGATTTACTCCTTAGGTGGTGGTGGTGTCCTCTTGATGAGCTCCTTGATCAGTTTCCCCAAGTCCTCAATCTCGAAGGTGAGATTACGAATCAGCTGTGAGTTTTGCTCAATGTGGCTTATGATCATGTCGTGTTGAGAATTCTAGCTCTTGCTATTCTTTCCCCACTCTTCCTCCTTGAAGTATTCTTTCCATGCATGGCTAGAACGAGGCAAATCCCAATTGGAGGGTAATTTCCCCTTGGGCATATTCTGGTATTGATGCTCATGGATAAGGGTATGGAAAGGATTCTTGGTGCGTGGAGGAAGTGACCAGGGATCTGAACGGTGATGAGGAGGCTTCCCTCCAATGGCTGGATTTTCTAGCACTCCAATGCTTGCAATGGTAGTGCCGGTGTGCGGGTGTTGGCCTTGCTCCTCTTCACCTTCACTCTTGGTCTCCTTCTTCTTCCCGGGGTCTTGGGGGTCTTCCTCCATGGGCTCCTTCCCCTTATCCTTGGCGGACACCATTGTGCTTCTAAGCTCTCAAAGAGTATGTCCTGACAAAAACAGATCGAAACAAAAACACGACGAAAACACAATATACGAACCTCGGAAGATCCAAGGGGTTATATATATTACGAAGTTTCACTTCAAAAGGAAGGTACTGGGAGAAAACGAGTCGGAGGCGGAGTCCTGGGTGGCCTCACCACCTGGTGGCGCGGCCAGGGGTGGGCCCGCGCCATGGGGTGGTGTGGGCCACCCTGGCCCGTTCCGCCCTTTTCGCTTCGTAGCTTTCCTTATTGACTGAAAACTGCAAAAATATAGTTGGATTGTATTTTCGCGGAACTTTTCTTACCAGAACTGTTACCTATTTGGAAACGGACTCTGCAGGTCTCTGAGTTTGGTATATAGTATATTCTTCCGGAGTCATCACTTGAATATCATTGATATCTTCATCTTCATACACTTATTACTTGAGTCATAAAACCCTTCTCTTCCTTATTACACCATTATCTCCACTTCCTGGAATTTTTTTTCACACAAAACTTCACACAGTTCTCATTAGCAACATTAGTATAAGTGAAGTGATAAAACCTTTTGAGTCCAACTTCAACTGAAAACCATCAAAACAAAAGCTAATGTAGCAACTCCTTCCGAAAACCCAAAAGGAATTCAAAAAGGAAATCAAATAAAGAAGCAAATGCAAGATTGGCAAAATCTGTCAAAACAGACCAGCAGGTAAAGATAATTTTTTTAGAAAATCTTATGTTGCTCAAATCAAAAAGTTCAAAACTAACGAAAGTTAAATAACAACCTGGGTCATAAGCACAAAAAATTACAGCTCAATCCGACAGACATAGGTCTCTCACGAATTTTTACGGTGAAGCACAAAAATCTGTTTCGGGACAGCAACTTCCCCAAATCTTACTTCTCTCTCATTAGAAGTTGATCTTGACACAAAAACCAAACAAAACGGATAAGGAGCGGTTATTACCGAAGTAATAACTTCCAAGACTCAAAGAAACAAAAACAAACTGAAAGCAAAAACAAATTGGGTTGTCTCCCATAAAGCTCTTTCTTTATAGCCATTAAGATGGGCATGATAATTTTGAAGAAGCTCTCATAGGGATATGAATTGAAGTGAAAGAGAGCATTAAGAAGCAAAAACACACACACATTTAAGTCTAACCCACTTCCTATGCAAGGGAATTTTGTAAACAAACAAGTTGTTGAAACCAAAGGCAACTTTCATAAGAAGGCAAAAGAAGTGCAACATAAAAACTTTCAGCATAAAACGAGGAAACTTGATATTATTGAGATACATAAGAACACTTTTCCCTCTCTCATAGTAACTTTCAGTATCATGCATAAACTTAACAATATAGCTATCACAAGGACTATCATAGCAATGATCACTTATTCTAACAGAAAACACAGGGATACTAGCTCTCATAACACTACTTTGTGAAACAATATTAGAGGTATCCTTACAAAGGATAGTGTGTCCCTCTTTTTCATATTTAGCAACAAAGTCTTTCACATTTGCTACTATAGGTTCATCAACCATTTGTTTATCAGGTTCAACAGCCTTATTCATACTTTCATTAACCATACTAGCTATCATAGAATGTTCCTTTACCTTAACTGGAAAAGGCATTTTCTCAATGTAAGGTTCAGGTAAGACATGATTAGTAGTATAAACTTCAGTATTTCTTGCAGGAACACTCTTAACAACATCTTTATAAGGTTCATGATACTTATTCCACTTCTTTTTAGGCACTTCAATGTAAGAAGCAAAAGCCTTAAAATAAGAAGCAATAGCTTGAGAGTCTAGACCATAAGCATTTTTAATATTTTGAAAGTCATCGGGCCTCCATAAAAGATTCAATGCATTCATAATCATAATTTATACCTGACTTTCTACCTTTGTCATTCTCCCAAGCTTCAACATTGTCTTGAATACGATCTAGAAGGTCCCATTTAGCTTCTTCTTCCATATGAGTGAATGATCCAACACAAGAAGCATCTAGTAAATCTTTATCATGTAGAGGGAGCCTTGCATAAAAGTTGTTGATAATAATATTATTGGAGAGCTCATGAATGGGACATTTGAGCATTAGTAACTTCAATCTCCCCCAAGCTTGAGCTGTACTCTCTCCATCAAGAGGCCAAAAGTTGTATATTTGATTCCGATCTTTATGAATCTCACTAGGAGGATAAAACTTTGAATAAAAGAGAGGCACTATTTCCTCCCATTCCAGAGCTTGACCATTCTTTAGCAGCTTATACCATTCCTCAGCTCTTCCTTTTAGTGATAATGAGAATAACTTCTTCTTAACTTGATCTATAGTAATACCTGCACACTTGAACAACCCGCATAATTCGTGTATAAAGAGTAAATGATCACCGGGATGGACAGTTCCATCCCCAACATAGTAGTTATCCATAACACGATCAATAATCCTTGTAGGTATTTTGAAAACATCTTTCTCAGCAGGTGGTGGCTTATCTACTACCTTAGCAGTGGTAGTAGCATTACCAAATAAGAAACTCAGCGAATTATCCATAACAAAAATAAAGCAACTAGCAAAAGTAAACAATACTCAGAGAAGTTTCCTTTACCAGCCCACTCTCAATAGCGCTTCACTCCCAAGAGCGGCTTAAGAAAATAGTCTTGATGACCCACAAGTATAGGGGTGTATCGCGATTTTTGATAAGTAAGAGTGTCGAACCCACCGAGGAGCGTATTTGGCTAGTGGTATGGATCAGGAATTCTCTGCAAATACTTAGCAAACGGATTTTTAGGGGTTTTCGATAAAGCAAGTAAACAAAGTACGAGTAAATAAAAGACAGTAGGAATAAATATAGCAAGTGGCCCAATCCTGTATGCAGCAAAGGACAAGCCGGTTGTATTACTTAAGATGACCAAACGTTCTCGAGGACACATGGGAAGATTGTCAAGTGCTTTCGCTTCATATAGTTGATTAATCTTCTTTAGCTTGCTAAGTGTTGTGTGGGTGAACCTGTGCTAATGTATCGCCCCATCCAAGACTAATACATACTTGTGATTATACCCCTTGCAAACATCCGTAAGTACAAAAAAGTAATTAAGGTAGAAACCTAACCACAGCTTTAAACTCTAAGACCCTTACGTCCCTTGTGCAATGGTTTCCTAACGGGGGTTCAGGTTTCTGTCACTCCGGCAACCCCTACGATTAGTAGCCAAATACACAATGCATTCCCCTAGGCCCATATAGGTGAAGTTTCATGTAGTCGACGTTCATATGGCACCACTAGAAGAAGTACACCACAACTTAAATAACAATCTATTGAATCTTTCTCAACACAACTCCACTACTAACAACAAGACTTCTCCCATGTCCTCAAGAACAAAACAAACTACTCACAAGACATCATATGGATCATGATCAAAGATGGAATAATGATGTATAACAATCTGAACATAAACAATAATTCAATGGTTCACTCAATAGCATCAATTACAAAGAGTAATCAACACTGGGAAAGTTTCCCCTATGAACTAATGCAAGATTCAACTCAATTGTTACAGCAATATGGAGATGGTGATGAGGGTGCTGATGGTGATGATGGTGGTGGTGATGATGATGATGATCCCGATGAAGTCCAGCTTGATGGTGGTGTTGATGGCGACAATCTCTCCTCTCCGGGAAGGAATTCCCCCGACAGAAATCTGTCTGCCGGAGAGATCTTTCTCTCTCGGTGTTTTCCGCCCCGCAGAGACGGCGGAATCTTTCTGTGGTCACTCTCTGAGTCTTAGGGTTTCGTGGGAATGATATACGCCAGAGGGGAGAGGCTGGAGTGGGCCAGGGCGGCCACACCACTCCCAGGCGCGGCCTAGGCCTGCCCACGCCATGGGGTGGTGTGAGCCCCTTGTGGCCCACCTCCACTCCATCTTCTGGCATCCTGAGTCTTATGGAAAAATAGGATTTTCCGTATATTTTCCCGTATTTTCTGATCTTCGCGAATTTTGCCTCCAAATAGCACCTTTTCCATCAGAATCCTGACTGTAGCGGTCCATGCTCCAAAAGTCATCAACCATGCAAAAATAGATGAAATAACATAAGTATCATCTCTCAATACGAAATATATCAATAAATAATAGTGAATTAAGACATATAATAGTGATGCAAAATAGACGTATCACCCGTTTGGGTGTAACTCTAAGGATAACTTTACTCCAATAAATTCATGCTTAAGAAAATAATAGGATCGAATACTAGGCATGATTTTGTGGAGATGATCAACCTGCCTTTGAGGTTGATGCTATGGAATACTTGACTTGCTCACTCCTTCTAACCGATGAGCTTGTCTAGCTCCTTCTCGTGATATGCTTGGCCTTCTCCTCCTTGATCTACTCCTGGCTTGGCCTTGCTCAACACTTGATCCACCCCTCCTTAGGTGACCATGTTGGCTTGATGGCGATTGGATTGCTTTGGTGGTTTAGTGGTTGATCTGGTGAGAATCAGTGGTGGATTTGTGATAAGGCTTGCTGTTCTTGTTGCTATGAAGAATGTCCAACACAGAGTTATCTTTGCTGCTACGGGTGTGTATTATCTTTGCATTGGTTCATCCCCGTGTCAACAACACACATGCATGCATGTGTGTGTGAGTGTGTGCTTGCTTGTTGTGATATTGTGGATCAGGTCAAGTAAAACTCCCTGCTTTTACTCTTTCCATCTTACCTCTTTGGTGAAACTTGCCCCTCTTCACTTAAACCTATGATTTGGTTCCGAGGCCTTTTTGATATTAAGAATAGATTCTACATTTGGTGAAATTTGCCCTTTCTTTCTATGCTCAGTGATGAAATATTAACAGTGTATTACACTGTTCATTCTGACAGCAAACACTAACATTAACGATTTATTTCCCTTTTTTGTTTTCTTTGTTTGCTTGCAGGTACAAGATAGCACATGAAAGAATAAGAAGATTCAAGGCTTGGTCTAGGAAAAATAGTTTAGGTTTTCATTTCTGGTATTTTGTAATTTGTCTTTTTAAATCTTTTGTAAAGACAATGTAACTTGTGTATTCTTGTAATAAAGAACTATTTTGTTTATATTATTGTAATTTACCTTTTCTTATTTACTTACTTGTATAAATGATTTGTGGGATTGTAAAATGGAAATAAATCCATTAATACTTTTATTGTATTTATTGATGATATTATTGTAATATCATATAATGTTATTCAATAATCCCCATTTAATTTATATTATAATATCTGTTATTTAACAATTCTTTAGAATTTCAAATTCCTAAACATTTAGGTTTGAAAGTTAAATCTCGAATTCAAACCTTGATTGAAAATTCAAATGCCAGTTTGAATTCATTCTCCCAAAACAACCAAAAATACCTAGAGATAATGTTAAAATCCATCGAACTCACTGAGATGATCCAAACTCTAATTCATTGAAACGAGAGAAACCTTGATCTCTCTAGGGTTTTAGTTTTGCGCAAAAATTCTCCAGATTTTCTTATGTATGAATGAAAATGCACAAACTCTCTTCTGTAGCCCTAAATGCTGGGGCATTATAACCAAGCTTTCAATCTGAAGGATCGAGCAACACACGTTGCCATTAACTCTTAGACGCCATCGTGAAGGTCGCCACCGGTGTGGGAATAGAATTGAGGCAGATTTATTTGCCTGGACGCTACTCCCACCACCCTAGTGACGCACCAAAGCAGACAATCCCTAACCCTATCTACTAGACCATACTGGAGGAACGAGACCCCCTCCCTCCTGCTACCGAAACGACAAGCAGAGGAAGAGGAGACCAATGGCCTATACGGTGGAGATGTGTTGGGAGTGGTTGCCGCCGCCTCCTAGAATAGAAAGGAGGAAGACACGATCGCTTGGTGGGTTGACTTGGGATAGGGGTGGGAACTTCTACGGACGTGTTTGGTAGCCCGGCTGATGAGGTCTAGGAGGCTGTTGAAGACAAAAGTCTCTACCCCTTGTGGTACTTAGGCATCTCCACCGAGCTGATGCAAACGGTTCTGTCGTGTCCAAACGGTCCGACCGAAATGCTGCAGTAGCACGATCCATACGGACCCACACGTTCGGCACGATCCATCGGTTCATCAAATTTGGACAACGTTTGCGGTGATGCATGGCTATTGTATGCTGGTGTTTGCTGTACCTTAGTGGTCTTCATCGCTTTGTGGGTGGATATCATTTATAGACCGCAACCAGGGCGGGAAACACCCACCTGAACGCAGGATGTTTCCGGTCGTGGGTAGGAAGACGCGCGGGAAACAGGAGCCAGCGAGGGCGGGAAACACCGGCCATGCGAGAAGCTGGCGGAGATTGGAGATGTCCCATCGCTACTAGAGCAAGGTCGTCAGGTGTTGATAGAGGGCGGGGGCGGTCAAAATGTGCCAGGTCGCTCGACACACCGCTCGGTCTTGTCGGACCGCAACCCAATTTTTGTCCGTAGGCCGACCCAGACAAAAGAATGACCGTTTGGGTCGCGGTTGCGTCAGCCCACTAGAGATGCCCTTACGAATCTCAAAACATCCCGGATCATGCCTTGAAGAAATTGTCGATTTCTCTATTTTACTCCTATAAATAGAACATATCCATAATATAAAAAGAACATTTAAGAAAAAAATCTACTAACCCCTAAAAAGATCTCAGCTGCAAAGTCTTTTTGCAACATATATTGTCTATTGTACACACATGCATAGGTGATCACCCGTTTGTACGTGTGGGCATGGGGAAGTCGTGCAATAACTGTCTGCATGACACTCGTTCGTTTCTATCACCGTGCTCTTCTATCTTTATCCCACCTCTCACGTCCCATCAACCGATCTCCTTGAGAATATCTTCTCCATGGTGTTGGGATATGCTTTATGAGTATCACCATAGCATAGCCTTATTCAGGTTAACTCGGGGTGGCTCATAGATGATAGCATGGTCTATGACCTGTTGGACGGTTCAGTTAGAGAATCTAGAAGAAAGACCCATGCCAGATAACAGGAGGTTACAATACCGACATAGACGAATTCAGAACCTTAGAGTATAAGACACGGAAACTAGTTGCATTAGTGTAGAACTCTATAACCTATCTCGATATGGACTTTACCCTGTAGCTCTAGGTTCTAACGTTTTTATAAGCCGGATCTACTGGAGTCTTCATGGCACAACACAATATCGCATAACGAACCTCACAATCTGTGTAACTCGGCGTATGCCATTATATATAGTGATTTATAGTAGGAGTAGGATCTCATCATCGTCGTGGGATCTGAACCTGGGTAAACTATGTTACCTCGTACCCGTCAACTCGCCGGCTTTCCCCACATCTCTCTAAACTAGCTGTAAGGATTCCCTATGGCGTACTCATCGACAATACCACGACACATGGCTTCGTCTCCTTCGCAGGCTTCTCCAGGCAAGCTTCCTCTCCCGCGGGCCACATCCACGCGACACATAGCCAACTACGAATCCGATGGTCTTCGGAGTGCGGAGGTCCAAATTGATCCGACCGTGTTGTTAGCATTAAATTGGACATCGTCGTTTGCAAGCCGCCCTTCCATGGCCACGAGGGCGGTAGTGGTGGCTGGGGCGGCCACGGGGATTCCGACGGTGGTGATGTTGATGGGGAGATTCGATCCCCTGGCTTCTTCGCTTTAGCGTGGCCTTTTTCGGATCCTTGGAACCTGGCATGATCGTGGAAGACTCAGATACCACTTGTAGTCTTACAACGGTCGATCACTCACTGTATTTCACTCAAGAACATATTTCAGAAACGAAGAACAAAGGAGACAGTGTTTTGTTGTCGCGCACAACTTGCAGCTTTTCTTATTCCTTTTCTTCCTTTTATTCATAGAGAGGTCGATCGTGTCTATCACACAATGCACACAAACGAACGTGCCATCCCACATCCGGCCTACCGAGATTACAACGTTTCGATCAGATCCAAGACCAAATCAAAAACGAGCTAACCTGATCCTAGGAAATAGCTGAACTTTTAACCGATGAAACTGTCTATTTGAAACTTGATACTTTTTAGCTCACACACTAGGGCTCAATTCTTTTGGCGGCTTCTTCGAGAAGCTGCTTTTACCCCAGCTTCCTAGGAAAACCGGTTGCATAATTTCTTTTAAATTAGTTTAGTTTTAACCATTTTGAAAGCCTAGTATTCCGTTCTAAATAAATTAATTTAAATTATCAAGATACGAATGTATCTAATACTAAATTATGTTTAGATATAATTAAATCTAGACAAATCTAAGTCAACTAATTTGGATCGGAGGAATAATTTTTTTGAACCGGCTTTTCGAAAAAGCTGGACGAGGGCAGCTTCTCGGAGCCGAAAAAAGAGCTGGGCCTAGATTAACTGACATCTGGGCTGATCCAAAGTGAGCGCTCGGGCGGCGCAGCCCAAGTCTCGTGTAAGCTTGGCCCAATAGGCCACGCCGCCGCCGCAGTTCCCTCCGCGCCGGCCCCTGGCTCGAGACCGTGACCGGCGTCAACACACTTCGGCGCTGCCGTCTCCCCGCCGTCCACGCCGTGTCCACATCGCCGCTCAAGAAAAAAAAACGTGGGGAGATCCTCTCGATCTCTCAGCCGCGGCCTCCGTACGGCAGCTCCGGCCGCTGCTCCTATGGCGGCCTAAGCGTCGCTGCTCCGCGAAACCCTAGATTGCCGGAGCCGCGTGCCACTTGTGCTTCCCGAGCTCGTTGCTTGCTACCGTCCGTCCATGGCCTCCCCGCCGCCGGAGCCTGGAGGGGATGCGGGGGCCCCTTTATCCAGTGGTATCGCTCATCAGCTCCCTTCCTCTTGTTTGCAGCGCGGTGCTGTATACTTAGCTGCCAGGTTTTGGTCTGTTTGCATGATTAGGATGTTCGGATTTGCTTTGGCTTGCTGCTTGAGTTTGATATCTGCATCTAGGATGCCCGGATACGGCGATACCGCGATACGGCAATTTTCCGAAAACACGGCTACGGGGATAAGTTTGTATATATATAATAATCATTAATAATATCTATAGATTACTAATTTTTGTAAGGGAATGAGAATTAGCCGGATGACCAGTCCTATTGGCGCTGGCCATTACTGACCTGCAAGAAGAGGAAGTAACATGAGGTCATTAGCTAGTCAATCCAATGGATAGCAATGTCTCCAATCCAACCGAGGCATGTTTCATCTTTAATGAACAAGATCCAATTGTGCTGAGGTGTTCTATAATTTGTACTGCTATGTGCTATGTTTCTATCCAATAAACCAGAATGCGGCCACATCGCCGGGGGGCGACTACGAAGCGGCATGCTCGCGTCTTGGCGAGCTGCCTCCTGCAACCTATATCGGCGCCGGTGGAGCGCAGCAAGCCAGCATAACAAACACGGACCCTAGGCTAGCTCAGACCAAGAATCAGAGAAGTGGAGATGGGAGGAGGGGGAACAGACCCTGCAGTCCTCCATCGTGCAGCGACGGGCGGTGGATGGCGGAGGGTGTTGCTCGGCGACTGATCTTTTCTCCGGTGCGGCGGCCGGCGGCGCAGCAGGATAGGTTGCCAGAGATATCGTCTCCTGCAGTGTGGCGGCGGGCCGCGCCCAGGCCGGGAAGTCCATAGACGAGAGAAAAGGTGGCTGCTCACTGTATGGACGAGGGATTAGGGTATTCCTGTATCCATGCCGTGTCGCAGGTGTATCCCCTCACGTATCCGATTTATTTTCTTTTATAAAAAATAGAAAAATCGTCCGATACGTACGGGATACGTATCCGGGCGTATCCCCGTATCCGACCGTATCCAACCCCCGATACGTGACATTTTTGCCGTATCCGTGCTTCCTAGATCTGCATGCCATGCATTTTATGCCATCTACTGGGAACCTGCTGAGCTACTAGTAATTTGCTCGCAGCTGCATGCCGGCATGCAAGTTTGCCCTTTTTTTCTTTAAAGCATGGAGGCACACAATAATTGGTGGCTGGCCCTCGCGCTAGTATCCTGTTGCTAACCGGCTTATTTAGCACCATGGAAGAAATTGATTTCTTCGGTAATGGGCGCCTGACTTCTCTGCAACTTGTGAACTTAATCATGCACCTCATTGGTAACTCTGTCGACACTAATGCTGGAAGTTGGCGGATTGTTGAGGAAAGTCAACAATTGGAAAGTCCAAAAAAAAAGAAAGTCCATAGAAAAACATGGCGTTTTCATGGAGCTATTGCTGTTTTGGCAAAGTTGGAGCCTTGGAAGTGGTGCAGCAAGCAAAGCATGCTAAAACTTGAAAACAAATGAATTGCACGGAATTTAAAGGATTTTGGTAGCATTCGAGTTGGCCCGTATTTGTTCATTAGTATAATTCTGCCACCTATATGGCTGTGTCCACATCGGTTGCTAGTTTGGAAAAGTTCCAGCAGCACATATATGGGTAGAAATAATAATTGTTTTCCTTCGCACACTTATCGGACCATGCAAGGCTTTTCATTAATTCACGCCGGATAATTCATTGCATAGTACTTTATGCCTATGAGTCACTGTCTGGTTTAGATAAAGTGTTTCTTGTCTAGTTTTGAGGAGTTGCATTTTCAACCATGTGATTATTAGTTGCAGCTTGCTATTCCTAGAGACTCTGGGTGTCCTAGCTTTTCATAATGGGATGGTCACTATCTTCTGTTGTCGAGAGTTTCCGAAACATGTACAATCTCTGTTTCTGCACCGCAGGTACTTTGCCCCAGGATATAAGTGACGCGTCCAAGTCTATAGGTTGTCAGCTGCAAGCAGCGGAGCAAGAAGGAAGTGCTCAGACAAGCCAACAAGTAGGGCAACCACATATGAATTCATCAGATCAGTTATCTCAACCAGCATTGGTAACTACAGAAAATGTAAACTTTATCCAACAGGAGCGACACCATTACCAGCCAGAAGAGCAGCCAACTTCTGAGAATCAACTACAACAGGCAGAAATAAATAGCTTCCAGTTGGCTGAAAAAGGAACAGAGTATGTTGGTCAACAGGGTTTGACAGGCTCCATGGAAGATGTTGCTCAGCCTTCACTAGATCAGCAGCACGTAACTCCAGTGGCTGGTCAGAAAGCACCACCTGGTGCCCAGGAAACACGGAAGAAGGGATGTCAGCCATCTATACCATTTAATATGCTGATTCCAATCCTACAGGCGCATCTTGACAGAGATAAAGATATGCAGCTTCAATCTGTATGGGCAAAACTTAAGGTGCGTTTTGTTCATTCTCCTGTTATAAGCTGATGTGTTTTGTCAACAAATTGATTGTCCAAAGAAATTACAGATGCAAAGAGTGGTGTGGGTAAAGAAAAACTCAGTATTATATCTATTAATTAAACTTATATAATTTTGTATTTTTATGTTGCTCTAGACTACTGAGTGTGTCTATTCCAAAAGCTAGTAGTGCAAAAGGCCATAATGAACACTAATGGAAATTTAACCACCTGAACTGCTAAGGAAAAAATTGAATGAGTTAGTCTCCTCTGAAGCCATTTGACCAATAACATTGGTTAGGAATTGGTATCACATATTGGGCGAGAGAGTGGCGGCTACCAGGTTATGGTACCAATTTATTATGCTCTCAATGTCAATAAAGATCTCCAAGCATTTGTTTATCAAATGGATGTTAAGGGGAGTAATGCAGGGTCTGCACTTTCTTTGGTGCATGTTTACTCGTCTGATAATAGTGGAAAGCATGATATTTTGAAAATAACTCATTGCCATTATTGTTACAAATTGTTGCACATGTGGAGGGAATAGATAAAAAAAAGTAACAACGGCACATCAACATAGAAAGTATATTGCACCAGTTTTGCTAAATTAAATTGACCAAGCTGGGCTATTCTATGTTTGCAGCGTAATGAAGTCCATAAAGATGATTTTCTAAGAGTCATACGGAATATCGTCGGGGATCAAATGCTCAAGCAGGCAGCCCATAAAGTTTTTGCACAGGTGAATTTGTGATGTTAACAACATCACTGCCCTTTTTCCTTGATACCTACTCCCTCCGTCCTCGAAAGAGTGTACTTCCAACTTCTTTGGAGAGTCAAAGTATTTTAAACTTTGACCGAGTTTGCACGAAAATGTAACAATATTTATGAAACCAAATAACTATATGATGAAAATATATTTCATCATGAATCTAATTTTGTGGCATAAATGTGTGTGCCTTTTTATATAAATACAGTCAAACTTAAACAAGTTTGATTCTCCAAGAAAGCTGGAAGTACACTGTTTTGTGGACGGAGGGAGTGACTATTTCATCAAACTTGATAAGCGTGGAGCCAGTTTGAGTTTCCATGTTTGTCGAGTGATTCAGTTCTTTGAGTAATATCTCATATTTTTCATGCCTATTTTTGCTTTATTTTCTCTTGTTTGCAGATGCAAGCTCAGGCACAACGAAATAACCCGGGGAATGCAAATCAACAATCTTTATCATCTCAAGCGTCTACACAACAGGGTCATGTCAGTGGATTGGCAAAATTGCCTCATCAGCAAGTCCGCATGCCTACCCCACCTAACCAGGGTCAGAAAAGCCAGGCATCATCTTCATCTCAGTCCTTTGTGCCACTTTCAGGCACACAGACGCATAACAGTATGCACTACTTTGCCCATGATAATTCCATCCAATCGCCAGATGCAAAGGGGGTGCATGCTATGCCGAATCGACCACCTAGTATGAACCCGCCAATTCCATTGCAGACAAGTAACAAACAGCTGCAACCCACAAAAATCCAGCAAGTCTCGCAACAACTATATGGAACCAATAAAACTCAGTCGTACCCTCGTCCAACCAGTGGTTCGATGCCTCTTAGACCACAGAGTTCAGCAGCCGAAACACGACCTCCCTTGCAGTCTCATGGAATGGTTCCTGCAAAAGTTGGGACCGTCCCTACTCGTCCCACAACGCAACAGAAAAAACAAGATTCCGAGTCTTCAGGCAAGGCCGGCCAGGTTGGCACAGGAGGTCCTTCGGCGAAATCGCATGGAAAACAGGTAATTTATCCTACATCACAATCTTACATCTCTGTTACATAGTCCCTTGTCGCTTTCCAAATCTCAGCGCAATTTAATTCATCTTAGTTTCCTCTGAATAGTCTGAACCACCAACTATGTAATTCCACGTAACACAAGGAATAATTGTAGGAAAATGAACTCCTAGAAATATATGTTTCCACTCACGTGCAGTGCTGTATAAATACCAGAATAAAAAAAGGAAGCCTCCCAATCAATGTCCGTGATCACATTCGTAGTTGTTCAGATATAACATTGTCTTACCTAGGATATCTGGCACTTCTATTGTATGAGCATCTTGCCAGAATGATATTTTGGAGTATTTAATATCAGAAATAAAACTACCGTTGGTCCATTGCACTAGAGTTGAAGTATTGATTTTACACAAAATACATACGAATTCACTTAGTAACCGGCCTCTTATTTATACGCCCTATCATGCGGGGACAACAGTATAAGCGGCGGGGACGCCCTTAGGTGCGTATCATGCAAGCTGGTGGCTTAACAAAGGACAGGTTTCCTTTTAAATCCCAGATAGTTACTAAAGATAAAGTTTGCATCCCTCAAGGATTAGAACAAAGGGTAGGTTTCCTTTTAAATCCTAGAATAGTTACTAAAGATAAAGTCTGTATCCCTCAAGGATTAGATTGGTATCAGGCATGGGAGGTGCTAAATGATACTGCCAGTAGCACACCATAAAGCGGGAAAGGGGAGTGGATACAAGGTTGGAAGAGGCTGGTGAATTTGGAATGGTTCAAAATATCGGATATTGGGTTTGTATCGGTTTGGCTTCGGCATATCGGATGTCGGATATCGGGTGATGTATTGGACGATATGCAGTTAAATTGGAGAAAACATATCTGTTGTTTTTCCATTACTTTTGTTCAAAACATGCCTTATCAGTACAAGAAGATGAACGACTTCAGCCCTTGAGCATAAAAGGTATATGACTCCAAGTTTGTTACTTAGTTAATTAAGAAATAAAATGATGGAGGTTCGCAAAATCCTTTACATAAAGAAGTACATTGCATATGTGCACCTTCAGAACATTATGACTTTGATAATTTGATGAAGTTGTAAACACCTAAGTTTATGTCTTAACAATTTTTCTGAGAAACAATCATTTCATCTATGTATTGGTCTATATCAGTGGACATATCAGGTCAAACATCGTCCATATTGGTCCATATATCGGTCAATCTCGGTTGATATGTGTGAAAACGACATTTACAAAATTATATGTTACATCTGTATTGGTAGACTCCCAATATCGATATACGGCTGATATATCGGTGGTATTAGACTAGATTTAGAAGCTTGAATGTTGGATTTTTGATTTGCAAGATATTTGCGGAAATGGGGTCACGCCCTACCCCAAATTAACACAAAAGGATATAATTTGCGAATTACTGCGGAGTCAATGCATTTCAGCTCATCGATGTCCGTTGCATCTGACCGATGTCTGAAGCGAGGCGCCCTGTCAATGATGTGGTGGGCAGCCAGATCAGAGCAATCCACCAAGGTGGAGGCGCCAGCACCCAGAGCACGGAAATATGACTTGTTCACACGCATTGACAAACTACTTGTTAGTGTAAGTTGATATTCGTCAAACAACTCTTCCGTGCATGTTGACAAACAAACGAAACTTCCGCGTGTGCAGCACCCTAAGGGAGCGGTCCCAACTACAAAAGACATTGTCCGCACAGACCCACAAACAACTCATCCATGCGCACAAACATGGACAAGATGGGCAGGACTTTAATTGGCGCAGCGACATAATTGTAATTAGTGTAGTATTTTTGGGGGTAAAACTGCAGTTTCACTCCACTCATATTCATCCCTAGGATGCCATTGGATATTCCCTCAAGGGTAGCAAGAAAATGTCTTTTGGCCATGTGTAGAGGCCAAGGACAAGACCATAAACTGCCTAGGGGCAAGTGTCTTATTTTTCATCACTCATTCCCTATAAATGGAGAGGCACCCTCTCTATCTATGAGGGTTGTGACTTCGGAGTTCTTCGCCTCTCCTTTGAGCACCACACTTCTTCTATCATTGGTAGAATTCTGGTTATGTGTTTGATCAGGTGGACGTGATAGGCAAACGAGTGGACGCGACAGATGGGCAAGCAGGCAAGTCGGAGAGCACGATGCTGGAGTGAAGCTCGTTTCTCCCGTACTCACACCTCATTGGACAAGTGTTTGGACCAGGGTGCCACAACTTTACAGTTCGAGCTTGTACCCGCCAACAATAGTAATACTTAATTTAGAGAAGAAGCTCCTGAATGGTAAAATATGCTTATTCGCAAAAATCTTATAACCATATAATATCACACAATTAGCTAATACTATGAAAAAGTGTGGTACTAGGGATTCTTGCTTTGGCAATAGCCTGTGAAATTTTAGATGCTTTATAATAGCACATGTAGAAATTATTGTTTTTTGTGGTGCATATATATAAAGTTCCACGGAAACAAAATGTAGGAGAGTGGTTTCCTGTTGCATGGCACGATGGCCACATATCTAATATCCATTGCACCTTTTCCATACCTCAGAACTATGCAATTTAAAGATGCTTCCTCACATGTAAATTGTACATTTACTCTTCTGGCTGCACTGTTAGGCTGCCCCTAAAACATCTACACCGCCTGCCGCAAGGACTAATAAGAAATCAGGTGGCCAGAAGAAATCATTGGAAGTGGCTGGATCTGCTCCAGCACCGTCCAGGTTTTCATAATTCACATCTTCCTACCTCTTCTTTTTTATTATCTGATTGCTGATTGTATATAGTTTATGGATTGGTTGCATTTTATGAATAATCAAATCTATTTTCCTTTTTGTTACTAGCAAAAGACAAAAGACAGCTGGAGCCTTCCAGGTACAAAGCATTGATCAACTTAATGATGTCACAGCTGTTAGCGGTGCTAATCTTAGGGTACGAATCTCTGGTTGCTGTTTGATTTCTGTTCCTATTTGTGTGTCTTCTTTATATTCCATTTGTACTCTTGTACTTCAATAGGAAGAAGAAGAACAATTGCTCTCTGCCCCCAAGGAAGAGAGCCCAGCCTCAGAAGCAGCACGAAGAATTGCACAGGAAGAAGAAGAAAATCTCTTTTTGCAGAAGGGCCCTCTTCTGAAGAAACTAGCAGAAATCAGTTAATCCCGTTGAACTTTATATTGACACCATAAAACTGTATTTACATATATACCATAACTATTCGAAGCAACGCTGACTGATGACATGTTCTTGTCAGTTTTTAAATGCAACTTGAAGAACGCTAGTGCTGATGTTGAGCATTGTTTATCTATGGTAAGTTGTTCATATGATCGTCCTTCAGAATTTTGTGGCAGTATGGCTAACTTTAACTCCCCCATAGTGTGTGGAGGAGCGACTTCGAAGATTCATAAGTACTCTCATAAGAGTTTCAAAAAAGGTTAGTTCTTTCACATCATTTAGTTATTGAATTTTCCAGTTTATGGTATGGCTTGATACTAACTGTTCTTATCTTGTTGGTAGAGAATTGAGACGGAAAAGACTGGTCATCGACTAGTTATTACTTCAGATGTCGGCCGTCAAATTTTGCAGATGAACCAGAAAGCTAAAGAAGGATGGGACAAAAAACAAGCAGAATCTGACAAGAACAAGAAACAAACTGAGGTGTTCCATAACCCGCATGTTATTATATTCAACTTGAATCTCATGCTTGCTCCATTTAACTACCATGCTATTATTTAATTACTGGCATGGTACCTGAAGTTACTTAGACTTAACTTGTCTTAAACACATACCTTTTGTTTATCCACGCGTTTCTGGAATTTGTACATATGCTGGTTAGCTATGAATCTTTCAGAGGTCGTCAGTGTCCCTTTGTGTTTTGGTATTATTTTGTAAAAGATAAAATAAACTTGAACTTAATTAAAGGTGTTCTAGATTGCCTTATGGTTCTGGTATCTTTATCTTACTGATGATGGTCTAAACTGAACAAGACTGTTGGGTAATAAGTGTGTTCCTCATTTCGCACTGGAAGACCTATTCGCTCACTTATATCTGTAAAATCTCATAGACGTGTGTGTTAGTGACTTTAATTAATTATTCGTGCGCGCAGGATGAAGAAAGTGGTGCTGCAGAATTGGACAAAGAAAAAGAGGAAAGCCGTCCAAAGAATGTGAAGGTAACTATCTATCTCTCAGATTGACAGCTCTTCTTTTCCTGATATCCTTAAAACTCGTACAGCCCAACAAGGAAGAAGATGATAAAATGAGAACAACAGCTGCAAATGTTGCTGCCCGGCAGGCAGTTGGAGGAAGTGACATGCTGTCAAAGTGGCAGCTGATGGCTGAGCAAGCTAGGCAGAAGCGAGCACCAGTACCAAGGCCATCACAGGTATCTGGAAAAGGTTCGGCAGAACACAATGAAGCTTCAAAGAGGAGCCATTTCACAGCATTTGGAACTGGTAAAGAAGCATTCGGGCATCAAATACTTTCACATTCTCATGATGCGGTATTAGAGTGTTCCAAACTCAGGAGTCAGGACTCACACGTCTCATACTGTTTCTTTCAGGAGGCACGAAGAGGCAAGGCAAGGGTTCATTCGCGACGCGTCACTCACATGGGCCACAACGAACTGTTTCCGTGAAGGATGTAATCTGTGTCCTAGAGAGGGAACCTCAGATGGCGAAATCGTGTCTGATTTATCGACTGTACGAGCGGATTCCTGGAGATTCTACCACAGATTAGGCTGAATTATCTAGTGTAACTTGTAGTGTTGATGCACATCCTGCTGACCCTTACCTAACTTGTCCATTTGGCGTGGTGGTTTGCAGTGATCAGATAAACTGATGGCAGGGCTAGCTTTAACACATAAAATGGTGAATAGCCATCAAAATGGTTCTGTAACAACTCCAGTGTAAAGTGTGTCTTATGATGGCAATAAGGTCGTCCAGTGCTTGTCGACGCAGCTGCTTTACCTGTTCTTATGTTCAGATGTAATGGGTCCAGTGCAGTCGTCCAGATGATAATCTGATAAATTACCTCGCCTGGTTCTGAAATGCAATGGTGGAATTTGCTGCCGGGCTTCACCTCACTTAGCGCCTATCACAGCTGGCGCTTGCCACTGGCTGGGCGACTCCGTGCTTTGCCAGTAACTTGGGGCATCGACGGGCCTTGGCACCTCGGCCGGCATGCTGCACCGGATAAGAGTCCAATGATGCCCTCCTTTTCCAAAATAATCAATGGTATACGTTTGTACAAACTAAAATTAGTCTAAGTTTGACCAAGTTGAAAAAAAAATGTCAATATCCACAAAGTTGAATCTATATAGTCTATTGGAGTTGATGTTTTGGCTCACGAGTGCAAATGAACCTATTATGAAAATGTATAAAAAACAAAATTAAAATGTCAAGAAAGTTTGAACAAAAATTTAGCATGTACATCTGAACATTCTATGTTGATACACAAGTTTGTTTTAGAAAAATGAATATTTTGTGTGGCTTGTGTAAAGGAGATAAAAAAATATTCCCTAAATAGTCATGTTGCAGCACATAAAATGTATATAATAACTAAATATGTGTTTTATAAAAAAATTGTCAAACATTTTAAAACGGAGAGAATAGTGAGGAGATCTGGAGTGAAGATTTGATGCACATGGGCAGTAGTGATCCTGATTTAAATAAAATGAAAATCATATTTTTAAGTTTAAAAAAATTCTAAAACAAAATCCGGGATGTAGCCAATGGTTTATCCAACAAACATGCAAATACCAATTTAAAATACATTGTATTATTAATTGCACAAATATGACAAAAATATGGTTCTAAGTATACATAGTTTTACATCTCTAAATTTTATTAGATTTCATCATTTTTGTGTAGCCACAATGTAAGGAATTTCGGGTTGCGTATTTTACGTTTATATGATACAATATTGACTGTCTACTCCCTCCGTCCCCAAATAAGTGACGTGGGTTTATCTAGATTCGGATGTATCTAGACACGTTTTAGTATATAGGTACATATGAATCTAGATAAACTCAAGTCACTTATTTTGGAACGGAGGGAGTAGAATTTATTTTCATATTTTTGGAAGTTACAAATATGGTTTTTGATTTTTTTTAATAAACGGAGCACTGGAGCTCGTGATTCACATGGGCACCGATAATTCTTTTAGAGAAATGGAAATCATATTTCTGAGTTCCATTTTTTTTAAAAGGAATGTAAATGATGTATCCCATAAACGTACAAAATATTATTTTAAGTGTTTTGTATTATGAGCTACACAAAAATGGCAAAAGTGTTGCTCAAGTATGTATAGTTTCAAATCTCAAATTTTGTTAGATTTTGTTATTTTTGTGTAGCCGACGATATAGAGAATTTTGGGTTGCGATTTTTCATGCTTATAGGATACAACATTGAGTATGTCTAAAATTTATTTGCAGATTTTTTTAGACTTTTAAATATGATTTTTATTTAAAGAAAGTAGCATGTGGAACTCGGGAGCCAAAAACACTTTCCGGGAGAGAATAGTATTAACAAGGAGATGTTGCTTGGTTGGGTCTTCATCCTTATCATACCACCACTTGGGTAACTTTGTCACGATCAAAGAATGGAGTTCTCCATTGTCAACGCATATGAGAATGCTAGGGTCTTGCGAGATTTGGAACGAGCGGAATGTAAGAACTTTTGGGACGTCAACTACTAGATGCCCACCTTTATCTTAATAAGTAAGATAAAATCCGAAGCTGCCAACTGCTGATTGTCCGAGGCAAAACACTTGAATTTCATCATGCCGTGAGATTATTCCTATGTATTTTAGTTTGACGTATTGACTTTCTTTTGTTATAAACTCTTTTCAATTAATGAGACGAGGTAAAGTTTTATTCTGCGTTTTCGAGAAAAGGGGTATCGAATAGCTATACTACATGTTTATGGCTGTTGGTGTTGCAGACAGGGATATGGTTTCAGATTCCCTTGCACCAGTCGCATTCTAGCGTAACCACAAAGAACCACTGGAGGAAGAAACTGCTTCCTTTTTTACTGTTGAAATAGCCAATCAACAAAACCGGGTTCCTGTGATGAACTCTCCCATGTGTCGAGCCTCCAATGCAATACATGATTTGTATCCTTCAACCAAGTAAAATGCAGGGTATCAACTTGGTTGGGACGTACAGCTTACCTCTGCTGAAATTTCTTCTCTGAAGTTATCTGTCGTAAGTTTAGCTCTTCGTAGGTGCACGAGATATTAAAACTGAGCCTTCTGTAATCTTTTACGCCTCCTCTGTGTGTGTTTAACACATCGCTTCTAGACCCTTCGGGGCACCCCGTTCAAAAAAAAAAAAACTGAGCCACAGAGTATAGTTGACTGACGGTGAGCCAATCCAATCAATCTTGCTTGCACAGGGAAAAGAGCCACAGGTCTCCAAGGAATTATATTTTCTAGGTGTTGTAGACAATAGAGATCCCGAGCTTTGTCCATGAAAGTCTCAACAAATTTCGATGTTTCCACTTTTGATAGACCCGTTTGAAATATCATAATATCGTACTATTATTTTATTGCAAAAATTACAATGACTTATTAATAATCATCGACCATAGTACAAAGCGGTCTAAAAATAATAAAAGTTACAAATAGCTCAATCGATCGCCTAGCAACGACTACAAAAGCTAGCACGAGCCGAAGCCGTGCCGCTGTCCTCACCCTCTAACACGGGAGCCAGACAAAGGCTGCCATAGTCGACAGACGAGAAGTCGTCATGCTAAAGACACAAAAGACCAGCAGGCTAGAGCAGCAACCATCGCCAATGATGACATCCATAGCTCGGAAGATACTGATCTGAACACACACCAACGAACACGAAAACCGACTAGATCCTATAAGATTTGTCAGACACATGACTTCACACGTCCGCCGGCGACCGGAGCGAGGATAGGACGTGGAGGACCTTATTCTGACTTCAGGATATAGCCATCGTCTCACCATTCCAAAAAGACACGAAAATAGTCTAACCAACAAACGAAAACCTCCTGCCCGGCGAGAGGTTATGGTATGATACACCTCGAAGCCCCCAAAGATATCATACTACTATTATTGATTAGTTGTACAACAAAATGGAAAAAAGGACATATATCAATGATCCATCGTCTGTAGTATGTAGTTCTAGAAACAAAGAACCTCGAGGCGTACCCCTCAGCAATACTAGCTTCTATCCAAAAATGATTAAAAAAACAAGCATCTGTTTTATAGGCAAAAAAAACTTCTGTTTTACTTTTTAGGGGTAGAAGAAGCTTCTGTTCAAACATAGTCTTACATATGCTCTAAACTTGGTAGTATGCTTTGAACTTGATCTTACATGTATTTATTGTGGTTTTAGTCTATCTGATTTAGACTTACTTATGCATATATGGTTGGTAAGCTCACCACCTGATAAAAAAGGTCAGCACAACGCACGATCAACCAGCAACCAAACACAATGTTTTGATTCTCGGAAGCCTAATACACACCACCAAACGATGAGCACCAATTTTTGCCGGCCTCCCTAACAGTACACGCGGACAACCAAATACGGAGGAGATTTTGATCCAACGCTAAATCCACACGTGTAGTCCCCGCGAATGCAACTTGCACCGCTAGGAAAAACCCGAGCAAACAAACACACCCCTAATATTTGACTCCGGCATTGCCTATCTCTTACTCTGGCTTCTTATCGTACCAGCGTGCCATCCTCTTCTACTCCCTCCGTCTCAAAATAGTTGTTAAAAATTTATTAAAATTTGGATATATCTATATATTAAATAGTGTCTAAATTTATCTAAATTTTAACAAATCTGCGACACTATTTTGAGACGGAGGGAGTAGTAACCATCGCAATGAAGGGATCAAAAGCTGTAGTAAACAAATCTAGCCAAACCTTGTGATCTCTCCACCATGGTTCCTTCGTGTTGCTTTTCACCGCATCAAGTCGATCGAGTCTTTTCATGCTAATTGAAAACGCTCTCTTTCTCATACGTTACAAGCTACTCCGTCTGTTTAGAAATATAAGACATTTTAGCTTTGTGAAATAAATGTATCTGGATGCTTTTTAGTGTATAGGTTCACTCGAAATCTTTACAAATCTATATACAAAAATGTCTAGATACATTCGATTGAAAAAACTAAAACGTCTTATATTTTAAAACAGAGGGAGTACCAACAAATAATGTAGGACCCTCGCAAAAGTTGAAGCTGCTAGCTCTTGGACGCCATAGAATCCATGCGTTATCACCGCTTCCTCTGATAAGTACTCACTCCGTTCAGAAATAAGTGATTTAAGTTTGTCTAGATTCAAACGCAACTAGACACATTTTAGTGTATAAATACATTCGAATCTACACAAACTCAAGTTAGTTATTTTTGGACGGAGGAAGCAGAAAAGGAACTCACCGTCATTGTTGCTATTTATACTCTCGCGCACACCAGCAATCTGGTGTGGATGACCCTTCCTTGTCAGTAGCTCATCGTGCGGGAAAATCATATCTAGAGTCCAGAAACCGATGTCCCCAAGCCCCCCCTCTGCCCCTGCGCCGCCTTCCCAAGCGAGACGACCGGGCGACGACCTCCCTCCGCCACAACATCACCCTCCCACCCCTTTCCTTTCCCGCCGCTGCTGTCGACAGGCGCCGTCAGGCATTGCCCGCGTGGTGCCGCTACAGAGCCAGCGGTGGCGGCCCCCTTCTCCACCTGAGCCATGGAGCCCTACTTGGGAGGTCAACGTGGCGACGGAGCTTCTAGGCCGGTGGCGCTCCAGCGCCCTGTGCAGATGGCGGCGGGGTGGTTGGTGCGACCCCTTGGTGCGGGCGACATGTGGAAGGACTGGCTAGTGACAATCTACTGGCCCAGATCTGAGCCCTTTTGGGCCCGATCTAGGTCGAGCTCCACCTTGCCACCTCTGGTTGGAACAAGGAGCTAGTCGTGATGGGGGCCAGGACGGTGCCACGCCTGCTGCAACGTGACGACGAGAGATTCACGGGCCCGATCTAGGCTCGACCGGGCCTATCGCTGAACAAGTGGGTAGCGGTAGTGGTCGCCTACATGCAACTGCGTGGCGGCGGGGATTTTACAGACCCTATCAGGGTTCGGCCTGGCCTGCTTGGCCTGGTGTGTCCCTGCTACTACGTCCAGTCGACACCCGCCGCTGGAGGTGGAGGATGTCCTCCAGGTGGCTGCGCCGCTACCGTCCTCCGACCCAATGGCCTGGTGTTCTCATGTTGTTGCGTTCGGTCGGTTACTACGTACGGCGCTAGAGGCTGTTACCTCCCGCGTGGCTGCGGTACTACCGCCCCATTTCTACGACTTTTGTTCTTGATCGACCGGCTTCACAATGTTTGCCATGGTTAGACGACGATGGTGCCTTCAAGACCGTGATAGCGCATGTCGGTGGGCAGCAAGCTTAGTGGAGTGTTATAGATTGACGGTGCAGTGGTTTTCTAGGGGTCAGGAAAAATCCTTGTTGGCTCGCTCGACAACAACATAATGCTGCCTTTGGGCGCCGCTGTTCCTTCTGAAAGGCGCCTGGTGTACCCCTTTTCCACTCTCCTCGTGTACGGGCAGCAACGTTGTCGTTGTCGCATTCCTTCTTGAAGGTGCTGCTTGCTATAAGGCGATTCGTACATAGTAGCATGGTGGGACCACTCCGAAGGGCGCAATGGTTGCGGGGCAGCATTAATTTTGTCGATCTGGCCTATCGGCATTATTTTTTTCTTTCTCTTATTTTTCTCTTGGGTTTGATTATGATGTTTGCGCTAGTAAGAGTTCCATTGTTGTATCGCATGGTTGCTATATTAGTATACGGGAGAAAACCTATTTGGAGGAGTAGCTCGTCGTGCTCTGCTTGATTGCTTGCCACTTGCTTTATCATCACAAAAATCAAACTCACTGCAAGTGGCGTTTAGAGTAGTGCTGTCTGATTCTTGCCAGCGCCTCTCCCCCGCCCAATCTCAGCCGGTGGTGATCGGTCGAGGCCAACTTCGAGCCGTTTCAGCTGGGATCTGTTGTCGTTGTAATGGAGCATATCGAGCCAGCGGGATCAATTGGGAGGTGTAGTGTATAGAGCAATACAAATACGTTTTTACTAAATCTCCACCCTACATTTGCTTTCCAAATATTAGCCATTTATTGTCTGTTGCTTTAAAATTATACTCCACTCTACGTTTGCTTTCCAATTTTTTTTTGAAATGGGGAGTTACCCGGTCTCTGTATCAAGTGATACACATAACCATTTTTATTGCACAGTTCATGAGTAGTAATTTATTATAATTACGGATCAGCTAAGGTTCAGACATGTATCAATCACGGAAAATGAAAAGCATCATGAATCTATTCATTGGATCTACTAATGTGCTGCCATCCAGTAGCCTGGAAAAAGAAATCCTATGCAACCATCATAAACCGCTTGCATCCAATGTCCATATGCTCTCGCTGATCCGCCGGTAATAGGTAGGACCATAGTTGGGTTCAATGCGCAGCTCGTTGAATAACCTGCAAAAATTAGTACCCGTTTGCGTTTGCTTTCCAAATATTAGCCATCTATTGTCTGTTGCTTTAAAATTATATTCCATCTGTTTTAAAATAGATGTGGGAAGTTTGTCTAAATTTGGATGTATCTATATACTAAATAGTGTCTAGATATATTTAAATTAGACAAATTTTTGAAATTTATTTTAAAACGAAGGGAGTACAATAGATAGATTGTTGACAATGTCACACTATTTTATTATATACCATACCTACGGTGCTCACCGTAATAAACCGCAGACTCGACCTTCATCTATTCCCCCGTCTCAAAATAAGTGACTTGGGTATATCTTTTTTCTAGGATACACCCTGGGAGATGTACCAATCATATAGAGCAAAGGCCTAGATGGTCAAAACAATGCCAAGAATGGCTACAACTCAAAACCACACGATACACGGCTTACAACGCCAACCCAAGATACACAACTATGAACAATCGCCTTGCACCATCATCTACCAAGAAGGCTAGGGGCGGAGCATAGCGCCCCAGACCGTGTCACGTCCGAAGATGGAGACCTCGGAAGATCGACCCCAGGAACAACCGGATCAATGTACTGCACACTCATAGCACCTAGAGGAGTCGGCGAACAGATGGCAGAGGAACCAACCAGTCTAGAAGAGGTCATCGACCAAGAAGCACCAACCAGTCTGGAGTACATTGCGCTCCAGAGGCTCACACTCTGAGCATCTGCCACCGTTGACACCATCCGCTGTTTCAGGGACCCCTCGAGCAACCAAGGCGGCACCTTCAAGAAGGAAGCGACATCACAATGTCGTAGTCTCCCGATCCGATAGGCAGATCAAGGGTTTCCCCCATTGCTTGAGATGGTGAAGAACAATCAAAGGCCATGATGGGGCCTCCAAAGAGGAAGACGGCACCCACGACGTCACCGTCATCAGCAAAAGCAAGGATTTCTCCTGGCCTGATCTTTGATCCCAAAGTTAGGCTGAAACTGTGCATATGGGCACAAACAGATGGCCACACCAACGTCGAGAAGAAAACCACGAACGTCGTCAGAGCAAGGGACGGCGCTGACCGCCTCCCACCACCGGACGAAGCTGAATGGTAGAAACCAGCCCGGCCACCGCCACGTCGGCCTCCATCACCACCGAGGGGCGCTGGTCCCCGCCGGCCACGCCGCCAACCAACATGGGCTCGGGGGAGGAGGTCCTCCCATGCCAACTGACCACCACGACTGTCGCGCTGCCGCAGGACGCCGGAGTAGGATCTCGCCGCTGCACCCCAAAACCGTGACCCGCACAGGCCCGCCAGGACCTAGATCGGGCCTAGCCGCCATGCGCGACTAGGGCTAGCGAGAAGCCACCACGTGCGCCAGGCTTCACCGTGTTGTCCGCACTGGCAACACGCGCCCTCCCTGCGCCTCCATACGCCACCGCGCCGCCATGGACCTCCGCCGCCGCCCAAGCCGGAATCTCTCACGACGAGGCACGCGGGAGAGAGACCTCGTCTCCATCGCCGACGGCGCGAGCTTCGCCTGGCCGCGTCCTGCGACGGAGGCAGAGGGGAGAGGAGGAGGAGGACAACCTGACGGCTAGGGTTTGGCCCTCCGGTGCCGCCCGAGCGGGGGCGACACAGGAGGGAAGGAGCCCCGTCCTCTGGATGTTGTTCTCTTCCAAATTCCGACTTGAGTATGTCTAGATTTGAATGTATCAAAAGACACGTTTTAATATGTAGATACATGCAAGTTTAGACAAATCAAGTCATTGAAACGGAGGGAGTATATATTTTTTGCGATGGTGGACCCCATATTTTACGCATGCCAGAAAGACTTATATGACTTCTGTATTGAGTTCAAATAGAGAGGGAAAGACAATCTTAATCCTAATTGACTCATGAAAATTAATACACCATCAAGCAAAAATCATAAAATTAACAGTGCGGTCTCCCTATATATTTTTCTATAGCTTACATGTGGTGAAAACTCAGCACGCTGAGTCCCGGTTCAGCAGCTAGATTGAACGGTAAAAACAGGGTTTTTCATGAAAATAGAAAACCGTTCAGCCGGACCGGCCCACCGCCTTGGCTGGTTTTTAGAGCTGCACTTTTTATTTCCCCATTAACTTCCCCCGGTCCCGAACGCTCGTCGCCTTCGCTTGTGCCGTCGCCGCCCGCACCCCTCGCTGCCCTGCCGCCGGCCCGCCGCCATCTGCACCTCCCCTCATGAACTCTTCCCTCCCGCTCCCCACCCCACCCCCATCCGGCCAGGCAAACCAGCGAACGGGGAGAGGTCCTCGCACCCGCCGCGCTCGGGACGGTCCTTTGGTGAACGTGGACGGCACTAGCGGGACTCCACGAACCTCCGCCCGAACGATCATGGCGGGACACGCGCGAGCGGGCGCTACCGCCGTCGTTCCACTTCCGGATCTGCTTGCCGATGACCGAGGCAAGGCCTCCGCACGCGACGTGGCCGAGTGTAGGGCTCCAGGACACAGAGGAAGGAGACAAGCCAACCTCTGAAGCTCGGCCATGGCGATTCCTCGACGAACAGATCTGGTGGTGCTACCTCTAGATTCCAGAGTCTAGACAGTGGTGGTTTAGAGTTCTCAGCAGAGGAGGAGGATGTGGCCAGGGGGAAGTGCCCATCGGGAAAGCGACAGACACCGCATCACGCTATGGACCAGGCGCCTATCAGAGGTTCTACCCATCAGGTTTGTTCAGCTATGCGATACAAGTCACTTGGATTGTATTCATATTTCACGACAGATTAGCATCTAGGAAATATGGTAACTGATGGTATGACATGAGAAACGTGGTCAGATTTTGTGTAGAAACATATTGAGAAGTATGAATGAGTGGAAGGTTATTGTGTCTTTGCATTAATCTATTACCATCGTTGTACTATTCAACATGCAATGTTGTAATTTCTGTCAATGAACTTGTCGTGGTGGTGACACGACAGATGGATAGTCTAAAGATGGGACCAGTGAGTGCTAGGGAATCCAGGGAGGGAGAGCGTGATGATTCTACGCATAGAAGTTCTTGTATTATCTCTATCAATGGTGTTTACAAGTGTTCCTAGGGCTCTCGGCAAGAAGGAGACGGTGTCTCTTAGGGTGTGTTTGGTTTGAGCCCAAACTAGCCCCACCAAAATTTTGGCATGACCAATGCTAGGGCATAACCAAAGTTTTGGCTAGCTGTCTTTGTTTGGATAGTAGCCATGGCACGTCCAAAAATTTGGAAGAATAGATCAACTATTGGTTTGCAACCAACTGATTTGATAAAAATATTTGTTTTCTATAACAACCTAAATTTTAGAATTTGAGTAGATCGATATTAAAATGCATGCAGTCAAAGAGGTGCCCGCAAAAAAGGAGGAAAAAAAAAGACTGCTGGAAGTTACGATATACGCGGATATCCTAGTGCATGCGGTCGCTAATTGTGTGGTGCCATCGATTAATTACAATCTTAAAGAATCAAAACACCAGCTTGTATGCGTTAGATATAGAAATATAAAAAGGAAAAGTATATGGGACCCACCAGATAAAGGGGCAAGTCGCTGGCCAATTTTTTGGCGTAGCTTTTGAGCGCCCTAGAATCGCCCGCTTGTTGGCGAGAAATACACGGGCGGGGGATTGGCGGACTGGGCGAGTCAATTCTTTGGCAACAATCCAAAGGACTACCAAAATTCAAGGGCAAGCCAATATTTTGATAGGGTTGCTTTTGGTTGCAATCCAAACAAGCCCTTACTCCCTATCAACTAGCCCTAGAGTTCTACCTTAGACAGAGAGAATGATCGATTGGCCGGCCCCTTCTATGGAGGCCCCGGTGCTTCTTATATAGGGAAGCCCAGGTTACAATTCTAGGGCACATGTGGTAGCATATTCTATGAATATGCTCTTTCCTAAAGCAGATGCTTTTTTATTCTCTTTAACGGCTCGTCCGGGCTTTGGACGTAATCCTTGTCTTTTGGCGTCACCAGACACAGGCTACGTCATCCGGCTTTGCCCGCGTCACCTTGGTCGCCCCTGATCCGCTTGTCCTCTTCTTTACTTTACTTTGCTCATGCTACAGCTAATAAAGCCACCTTTTGACCAGCAGGGGATTCCTTCTCTTGGAAGCTAAGATAATCCGGCTAGCATATAGCTAATCCGGCTTACCAAGTCACCTGCAAAACAGATAGACATGACCGACATATATCTTATGCCAGCCGGACCATTGTTAGGGAGATGCTCTATGGGCCGGGTCACACCGTGATTCGGCCTGCCTTGAGGTGACCCGGTCAACACTTGCTTGGACTGCGTCGTACCCCGGCTAACTCGGCCCTTATACCCCGGTGTTACCCTACCCGGGGGTATCCCCCAACATTAGTCTCCGAAGCTGGTGTGGTCTTAGCAACTTTTAGTTGTTAAGGCCACAGCAGGTTCCCATATTCGGATCTTTTGCTCCTTAGGCCGAGTTACCTCGTAGTCCGGAGTTTCTTATCTTGCGACCCTTTGGCTCATTCCGAGTTATTCCTCGTTGGCCAGGTCTTTTGCTCGCTTATCCGAGTTACTTTTCCTTCTCTTGTACGCTTCTCCACATCCTACGTGGAGGGTAATCATCATTTTGTCTCATTTTAAGGGCCACGCGCATTTAATGCGTCGGTTACTGTTGCAATGTCAGGAATAACTGTTGTAAACGTCCCTTCATTGCAGCGCCTCGTTAACCGTAACATTACATCACGTCGTGGGATCATTTGCTCCTGTAGCCCCTCCTATGGCCTTGCTCTGACTGGCTGTTCTGGCCGCGTACACGCCCGTTGCGCGCAGCGTGACGCCCGCAAAAGATCCCACGACGCGCGTGCTGCGCAGTTAAGTAGGAGGCGTGGGGCGATTTTAGGGGAAGTTCCCCCATTTTCTCTGCGCTTCCCAGCCTCTTTCTCTCTCTCACAGCAACCTCGCCGCCGCCGCCAGTTTTCTGCTACACGAGCGCCACCGCGACCGTGCTCAGGCAGCCCCTCGCACCTGCGCCGCCGTTCCCACTCAAGGTTTCCATCACGGGGCCTTGCGCTTCCTGTTTTCCTTCTTCCGGCTACCTCTACTCCGATTACTCCCTCGAAGACCTCGAATCCACCATGTTAGAGGCGGAGGCAGTGGTGGTGGCGCAGTAGGAGGAAGGAGCAGAGGGTCACGAGCGCGGCTATTGGGACGGCTCCACCGTCCGCGAGGAGGACCTAGATTGGCTCCGCGCCACGCGGCGCATCCCTGCTGGCGTCGCCTGCCGTCTTGCCTCCGATGAAATCATTCCTTCCCCCAAATCTAGGGAATACGTTGTCTTTCTTTCGCATTTCCAGCGTGGCTTCGGCATTCCCACTTCCGATTTTTTCTTTGATTTTATTTCCACATACAAGTTGCAACCGCATCATCTCCCTGCAAATGCCATTACCTCTTTGTCCTCCTTTGCTTCTGGCATTGAGGGGTACATCAGCCTCTGGCCAACCAAAGAACTTTGGATCAAGTTCTTTGGCCTCCGAAGGAACGTAGTTTCGGACAAGGAGCGTGCCCTGGAGGACAAACACTTGACCCAGTGTGGGGCCGCCTCCATTTCTCCTCGGAAGCAGGCTGTATTCCCCCAGGTCACCGGACTCGAATCTTGCAAGGGTTGGGCCCAAACTTTCTTTTATGTCCGGAACACCACCAAGGAGGACCTGATCCAGCTGCTCCCCTTCAGACTTGGCCCTCCTGACACCTCGTGTTGGGAGAGCATTCCCAAGCGGCCCACGACCCTGGTGAATCAAGTGGAGCGCCGGATCAAGGAGCTGCTCAAGGAGAAACTCTGGGGGGAGGACATTATGATTACTTTCCTCCGCAGCCGGGTCTCCCCCCTCCAGAAGCGAGCCCACAAGATCTGCTACCTTAGCGGCCCTCTCGACCCCCACCGGACTTCTTCCATCGAGTTGGATAACTCGGCGGTTTACCGCCGGGTTAAGTCCATATTCAATGTGGAGAAGGAGTTCTCCGAGGATTGGGAGTGGGGACTTGAACCCTTCACCTGGGTCAACCCTCCTCCAAAGGTGAGTTTCCCTACTCTTGTTTTCCGAATCTTCTATGTATGTCGATTCACTTTTGTAACTTGTCAATTGTTGCCTTGTTCTCAGCGATTCCTCCAGCAGCCACTGGAGGACGGCGAGGTGCTGGCGAGCAAGTGGTTGCCGGACCGCACCGAGGAGGACGAGGAGGAGCCTAACTCGGAGGCCTTCCTGCCTACCCCGGACATCGTCAAACGCAGCGCTGGTAAGGCCTCTTCTCTAAGGGATTGGCCAGACGATGATGACTCGGACGTTGAGGTCCTGGAGGTATTTGATCCGGTTCCCATCTCTTACGCGCACCCGACTATGTTCGAATGTTCAACTAACCTGGACGATCAGGTCCACGAGGTTCCTCCCCTTGCCACTGGTGGCCCGGCCCCTGCTCCTTCCCAGAAGTGCGCGGCTACCTCGGCCGCAGCTTCGGAGGTGCCGCCTGATACGGTATCTATAATTTTTGATGTTCCATGCTTGGTTTTTATCTACTTTCTTATTATTTGTCCACACTTTGGAGTACTTTTCATATGATTTCTTGGACTAACCTATTAACAAGATGCCACAGTGCCAGTTGCCTGTTTTCTGCTGTTTTTGGTTCCAGAAAAGTCAGAAAATGAATATTCTCGGAATTGGACCGGACAAAAGCCAAACTTGTTATTTTCCAGGAAGACTCACGGAGCTAGAAGGAGAGTCGGAGAGGGGCCACAGGGTGGCCACACCACCCCTAGGCGCGGGTCCCCCTGGCCGCGCCACCAGGTGGTGTGGGCCCCCTGGCCGCCCATCGACCTTGCCTCTTCGCCTATAAGAAGCCTCCCGATGCGAAAACCCTAAATAATCAAGCCTCCAGCCACGAAAAGTTCCACAGCACCGCCACCACCGAAGGGGAGATTCGGGGGACAGAAAGTCTCTATTCCGGCACCCTGCCGGGACGAGGAAGTGCCCTCGGAGCCATCTCCATCGATCTCCACCACCATCTCCATCACCATTGTTGATTCCCATGATGAGGAGGGAGTAGTTCTCTCTCGAGGCTAAGGGTTCTACCGGTAGCTATGTGTTCATCTCTCTCTATGCATGATCTTATTGAGATCATGAGCTTGTAATCTATAGATCTACCTTGCTACTCAAGTTATTTAATAGATCTCTGCTCTCCCCATGTGTGTGAAAGTGACAGTGTGCACACCATGGTGGCACTTAGGCTAGAGATTACAAATACTTGTTATGAGTTATATTTGGAGTTGGATGTATCTATGAAATTGTGGTATTTGTTGGAACCATCTAGAGCTCAAGGTGACAGTGTGGGGTTTTCTAGACGGGAAAGACTTGCTTTGAGGTGTGCTGTTATAGCCCTACCATGGATTAGAGTGTCCAACCGGAGAGTAGTTAAGAGTAGTATCATAAAGAGAAGATATTTATATGAGAGTGTTCACTAGTGAAAGTATGATCCCTAGGCTTTGTTTCTAAGCATTGATACACCATTTGCAATTAGATATGTTACATGTTTGCTTGCTTCCTTCTTTATTTCAGTTTGCCTTTAGTCTTTTACCACGTCAACCACACGCCAGCAAGCTATTTTCTATCACTGTTACCACTTATAATTATCTATACCACTTGTATTTCACTATCTCTTCGCTGAACTAGTGCACCTATACACTGACAAGTGTATTGGTGTGTTGGGGACACAAGAGACTTCTTGTATCTTGATTGTAGGGTTGCTTGAGAGGGAGTACCTTTGACCACTTCCTCCCTAAGTTCGATAAACCTTGGGTGATACACTTAAGGGAAAACTTGCTGCTGTTCTACAAACCTCTGCACTTGGAGGCCCAACAACTGTCTACAAGAATAGAAGTGCGTAGACATCAAGCTATTTTCTGGCGCCATTGCCGGGGGCTGAAGAAGAAGAAGCTCCCACGTCAACCACGTGCCAACAAGTATTTTCTGGCACCGTTGCCAGGGAGGTAAGGTAAAAGGTACTCACATCCTCCAGTGTGAGTGCTCGAAGTTATTTCCTTTAGATTCTGCAATTTTGTCTTTTTGTTTTTTGTTTTCACTAGTTAGGCTTAATGGAAAACAACAACAAAATTAGAGAGCTTTATAGTATTTATCTTGAGTTAGGACATGAAGTGTTTGAAGAGAAAATTAAAAAACCTATGGAACTTTATTTGCATGCTAATAGAAATGTTATTAGTATGAATTCTTTGAACACCATTATTGCTAATGCTATGGAAAAGTATAAGCTTGGGGAAGCTGGTTTTGATGAGCATAATATTTTTAGTCCCCCAAGCACAGAGGAGAAAATTTACTTTGATGATACTATACCTCCAATATACGATGATTATAATGATGAATATGATATTTTCAGTCCACCTACTATTGAGGAGAAAATTAATGATTACAATATGCCTCCTATATTTGATGATTATGGTGATGAGAATAATAATGATAGCTATTTTGTTGAATTTGCTCCCACCACAATTAATAAGAATGACTATGCTTATGTGGAGAGTATTAACTCTTTTATGCATGTGGCTCATGATAAGAATGTTTCTTGTGATAGTTATATTGTTACTTTTATTAATGATGCTACTGAAAGTTATTATGAGAGAGGGAAACATGGTTTTATGTGTCTCAATAATATTAAGTTTCCCCTCTTTATGTTGAAATTTTTGAAGTTGCACTTGTTTTGCTTTCCTATGCTTGTTGCTTTGTGCTTTCATAACTTGTTTCTTTACAAGATTCCTATGCATAGGAAGTGGGTTAGACTTAAATATGCTTTGAATTTGCTTCTTGATGCTCTCTTTTTCTTCAATTCATATTTCTTATGTGAGCATCTTCTCAAACTATCATGCCTAACTTAAAGGCGTTAAAGAAAAGTACTTATTGGGAGATAACCCAAAAGTTTTAGATAAGTCTTGGAAGTTATTACTTCAGTAATAATCGCTCCTTATCCTTTTTATTTGCTTTTTGTGCCAAGAGTAACCTCTAATGAGAGAGAAGTAATGATTGGGAAAGTTGTTGTCCCGAAACAGATTTCTGTGCTTCACCGTAAAAATTCGTGTAAAATCTCTGTACGTCCTTTTGAGGCGTAAATTTTTGTGCTTCTGCCCCAGGTTGTTATCTAACTTTCGTTAGTTTAACAGTTTTCTATTTGAGCAACAGAAGGTCTTAGAAAAAATTCGTCTTTACCTGCTGGTCTGTTTTGACAGATTTCTGCCTTTATTTGCATTTGCTTTTTGTTGGTTCCTTTTTGAGTTCTTTTGGGGAATTGAGCTTTTTGAGGGAAGTGCTACAGTAGCTTGTGTTTTAATGGAAGTTTTATTGGTGTTATAACTGAACCTAAAGACTTATTATCTTAAGTGCACTAATGTTGCTAATAAAGATTGTGTGAAGTTTTGTATGAAGGAAAAATTTCAGGTGTATGGAAGGAATGAGTAATGAGATAAAGGATGGACTAAAGCTCAAGCTTGGGGATGCCACGCATGTCACCCCAAGAAATATCCAAGAAGTACAAGTGTCAAAGCTTGGGGATGCCCAAGGCATCCCCTTCTCCATCAATAAAAATCTCAGGTTTCTTCCAAACACTTCATTTTTATTGTTTCAAGCACAGTTGTGCTGTTCTTGGAGCGTCTTCTTTTTCGTTTTTGTTTTGGTTTTTCATTTGCTTTGTTTGCTTAGTTTGCTGAATAAATTGGTTGGACCCCCTCTTTCATACATTGGTTTTCAAATAGTTTGGTTTGGTTTGGAAAAGAGTAGGAAAGTTCATGCTTAAGTGTTAAAGAGAGCTTGTTTTTGACTGTGGGCCTATGCTTTGTCATGCCATGCTCGATATTGTTTTGGCTTTATGCTTAGTATTCTTTGCTGTAGCATGACTTGTTATAAACAATTGAGATTGCCTAATGTGCCTTGGATGAATCATGCGTTGTCTTAGCATATTAAAGCATAGTATTGTGGTATTCTCCTTTGATGCTTTATTTGGGTTGACTTGGCGCATGCTCACACCATGTTATGACTATCTAAAGTCACCATAGCCTTTATGATCCTTTAGTTTCAACTTGTAGTATCACTTTATGCTTTGATCAATGATGTTTTGTCGCTCTGCATGATTATGGTCATTATTGCTCTCACAGTTTGTCGCTCCCAGTCTTTTGCTAGCCTCCGCAACCAAGTATGAGTTCCACTCATGCATCCAACTCCCTAAACCAAGTTATTCCAAAGAGTCCACCATAACTACCTACTAGCTATGCTATTCCAAGTATATTCATGTTTTTGTTTACCTTCCAAATTAAACTTGTTATGAGAAAACTAGTGATTAAAGCTCTCACGAACTTGATGGCACACTTTACTTTTCTTGCCCTTAATAAACTTGAACCATTGTGTCATATATGTTGTATATGCTTGCACTTATTTGTTGGGGATTAGCAGAACCATGCTGTCATGGGGAACGCTTTCAACATTGCACGGGTACTTTGTATCTAGTTGATATCATGCTCTTTTGTTTATGGATGTCGTCGGTGTGAAATGAAAGGGGAGCTTGTAAGTCCATGGAGTTATGTATATGTGTTAGAGAAACGCTTGGGCCGCTGGTCTAATCCATGCTGACATGGTTGAAACCTGCAGCGTAACCATAATGAGCTGTCTATGGAGCATTCTTCTTATAAAAACAGTCCTATATTGTGAAAAAGGAGAAAACGAAAAGAAAAAAAGAGATTATGAAAAGAGGGAAGAGAGAAAAAAAGCACCATATTCCCATGGTAAATAAGAAGATTGCTGAGATGCTCATTGTCTGCTTGCCTTGTCATTTTGATATGGGGATTCTTCCATATCATCGGGCAAGGGGTACCCTAATGGCTCAGTGTTGATGTAGATCTCGTTGGGAATCCCAACAGGAAGGTATGATGAGCACAGCAGCAAGTTTCCCTCAGTTATGAAACCAAGGTTTAATCGAACCAGTAGGAGCAAGGAAACACCCCAAAGGTGTTGCTAGATGAGCCTTGGCAGGGCGCACTACCGGTGCTAGTAGCAACGTGGAGACCTGCACAACACAACCACAAAACTTTGTCCCCAACTTGCGATGAGGTTGTCAATCTCACCGTGTTTTGTTGAAAACAAAGGATTAAACGTATCGAATGGAAGGAAGTAATAGTTTGCAGAAAGTAAACACAAAGCAGTAAACAGTTTATAGACTGTATGTAAAGAAAAGGACCGGGATCCATAGTTCACTAGAGGTGGCTCTCCTTAAGATAGATAACATGCTGGGTGAACAAATTACAGCGGGGCAATTGACAAACATCGAGAAAGCAATACATGCATATACTAATCATCTTGACTCCTTTGAGACTTGATTGGGCATTACAACATTATACATAGACCGCCATCCAACTACATCTATGACTAATAATCCACCTTCAGGTTATCATCTGAACCCCCTCCAATATTAAGTTGTAAGCAACAGATTATTGCTTTACGAACTGCGTGTAAAGTAAACAATACGATTGTTCTATGAACAAAGGATTGTTGTTTTCTCCCTAGTAGCAACAGCACATCTAGTACCTTAGAGATTTCTATCACTTTCCTAGATTACCAGAGGCATGAACCCACTATCGAGCATAAATACTAAGTCTTGGAGTTGCTAGCATCTACTTGGCCAAGATAGCTACTAACAATGGAAAGCATGCAAGATCACAAATAACAAAGACATGATAGAATCAATAATCAATCTAAAATAGCATCTCAATATCCATCGGATCCCATAAACACAACATGCAGAATTACAAATAGATGATCTTGATCATGAACGGAGCTCACAAGATCTAAACATGAAAGCACAAAGGAGGAGAACCAGCCATCTAGCTACTACATGGATCCGTAGTCCAAGGATGAACTACTCACGCATTACACCGGAGGCTTGCATGGTGATGAAGAAGGCCTCTAGGGTGAATTCCCCTCTCCGGCAGGGTGCCGAGAAGAGCTTCAGATCCCTCCCGATCTAGGGATGGAGATGACGGCGGCTATAGACTCTTTCATGGATTTTTGATCGGGTACTTAGGGTTTTCGTCCCGAGGGCATCTTATAGGCAGAAGGAGAGGCCGAGGGGGTGCTGGGGTCGGCTAGACCACCTGGCTGGCCGGCCCCTGGCCAGCGACCAGGTGTTGTGGCCGGCCCCCAGCCCTTCTCCGTCTTGTATTCTGGCATCTGATGACTTCCGGAAAAATAGGCACTTTGGCTTTTGTCCTGTCCAATTCCGAGAATATTCATTTTCTGACTTTCCTGGAACCAAAAACAGCAGAAAATAGGCAGCTGGCACTGTGGCACTTGTTAATAGGTTAGTCCAAGAAATCATATGAAAAGTACTCCAAAGTGTGGACAAAACACAAGAAAGTGGATAAAACCAAGCATGGAACATCAAAAATTATAGATACATTTGCAATGTATCAACATCCCCAAGCTTAACTCCTGCTCGTCCTCGAGTAGGTAAGTGATAAAAAGAAAGAATAATTTTTGAGGTGACATGCACCATCAAAGACTTGATCAAAGTATTTGTAAAACATTCAAAGCTGGGATCATAGTACTTCAATCATAACATGAAAGACAAAGTTCTAGCAATAAGACAAAGAAACTATGATGCAACATGAAAAGGCACAAACAAAAGATTCATGAATAACAATGCTTTCCAAGACGTTTGTTTGTTTCACATAAAGAAAACATAGCATAATAGTATTCAGCTTGTCCCTCATAGAGTAGCAAACATAAATGCATAGGACACCTTCAAAGTTCATAAGAGTGACTAGATACAAATAGTTTAAAACAAGCAATATCAAGTTATGCATCAATCAACTAGTCTTGGGACAATGCACATAGAACTAAGAATGGCCACTATGCTCTCAAAGTAGGTGCATAAAGGTAGAAGGTGGAGACTCAATATAATGGTGGAAGAAAGGCCTTCATAAAAGTAAGTAGGGATTCAAGTCTCATAAAGAGCTTCCAAAAATTATGGTACTTATAGCTTTCATCTCTCATTGCCCCTATCATAAGCATCTTGAAGTGATTAAGGTTAAAGTGAAAAACTATGGTGTACATGCTTGACGAAGTATAAATTAGAAATCTCATGTCCCTTGTATACGAGGGCCGCTCCTCATGCTACTCAAGTTTAGTCACCGGTAAGTTCTTGTCATCGTAAGTACATGTGTATCATAGAGAACCGCCAACGGGGTACCCCTTGCCCGATGATACGGAAGAATCCCCATATCAAAATGACAAGGCAAGCATACAACGAACATCTCAACAATCTTCTTATTTACCATGGGAATATGGTGCTTTTTTCTCTCTTTCCTCTTTTCATAATATCTCTTTTTTTATTTTTCTCTTTTTTTCTCAATATAGGACTCTTTTTTTTATAAGAAGAATGCTCCACAGACAGCTCATTATGGTTACGCTGCAGGTTTCCACCATGTCAGCATGGATTAGACCAGCGGCCCAGGCGTTTCTCTAACACATATACATAACTCCATGGACTTACAAGCTCCCCTTTCATTTCACACCGACGACATCCATATACAAAAGAGCATGATATCAACTAGGTACAAGTACTAGTGCAATGTTGAAAGCGTTCCCCATGACAGCATGGTTCTGCTAATTCCCAACAAATAAGTGCAAGCATATACAACATAGACGACACAATGGTTCAAGTTTATTAAGGGCAAGAAAAGTAAAGTGTGCCATCAAGTTCATGAGAGCTTTAATCACTAGTTTTCTCATAACAAGTTTAATTCGGAAGGAAAACAAAAGCATGAATATACTTGGAATAGCATAAGCTAGTAGGTAGGTATGGTGGACTCTTTGGAATAACTTAGTTTAGGGAGTTGGATGCATGAGTGGAACTCATACTTGGTTGTGGAGGCTAGCAAAAGACTAGGAGCGACAAACTAAGAGAGCAATAATGGCCATAATCACGCAGAGCGACAAAACATCATTGATCAAAGCATAAAGTGATACAACAAGTTGAAAACTAAAGGATCATAAAGGCTATGGTGACTTGATATAATCATAACATGGTGTGAGCATGCGCCAAGTCAACCCAAATAAAGCATCAAAGGAGAATACCACTATACTATGCTTTAATATGCTAAAACAACGCATGATTCATCCAAGGCACATTAAGAAATCTCAATTGTTTATAACAAGTCATGCTACAACAAAGAATACTAAGCATAAAGCCAAAAAAATATCAAGCATGGCGTGACAAAGCATAGGCCACAGTCAAAAACGAGCTCTTTTTACCACATAAGTATGAACTTTCCTACTCTTTTCCAAACCAAACCAAACTATTTGCAAACCAATGTATGAAAGAGGGGGTCCAACCAATTTATTCAGAAAACTAAGCAAACAAAAGCAAATGAAAAACCAAAACAAAAACGAAAAAGAAGACGCTCCAAGAACAACACAACTGTGCATGAAACAACAAAAATGAAGCGTTTGGAAGAAACCTGGAATTTTTATTGATGAAGAAGGGGATGCCTTGGGCATCCCCAAGCTTTGACGCTTGTACTTCTTGGATATTTTTTGGGTTGACACTCATGGCATCCCCAAGATTGAGCTTGAGTCCATCCTTCATCTCATTACTCATTCCTTCCATACACCTAAATTTTTTCCTTCATACAAAACTTCACACAATCTTTATTAGCAACATTAGTGCACTCAAGATAAATAAGTCTTAAGGTTCAGTTCTAACACCAAATAAACTTCCATTAGAACACTAGCTACTGTAGCACTTCCCTCAAAAACCTCAATTCCCCAAAAGAACTCAAAAAGGAACCAACAAGAAGCAAATGCAGAAAATGGCAGAAATCTGTCAAAACAGACCAGCAGGTAAAGACGAATTTTTTCGAAGACCTTCTGTTGCTCAAATAAAAAAGTGTTGAACTAACGAAAGTTATATAACAAACTGGGGCTGAAGAAAAAAAATTCACGCCTCAAAAAGACGTTCAGAGATTTTTTACACGAATTTTTACGGTGAAGCACATAAATCTGTTTCGGGACAGCAACTTTCCCAATCATTACTTCTCTCTCATTAGAGGTTACTCTTGGCACAAAAAGCAAATAAAAAGGATAAGGAGCGGTTATTACTGAAGTAATAACTTTCAAGACTCATCTAAAACTTTTGGGTTATCTCCCAATAAGTACTTTTCTTTAACGCCTTTAAGTTAGGCATAAGAAGCAAAAAGAGGAATCAAGTGTTCTCAAATGAAGAAGCATTAAAACCAAATTTTGTTTTCATAGGAGAGGCAAAAGAAATCTTCTCTCTCTTCTTAGGGAAGTGGTCTATACCTTTCTTGAGTGGGAGTTGATATTTAATGGTGCCTTCTTTCATATCAATAATGGCACCAACAGTTCTAAGAAAAGGTCTTCCCAAAGTAATAGGACAAGAAGCATTGCATTCAACATCCAAAACATAGAAATCAATGGGGGCATAGGCATTGTTAACCATAATAAGAACATCATTAAGACTCCCCATGAGTTTCTTTTTAGCATTATCATCAAGTGGGACATTCAAATAACAATCTTCAAGTGGAGGCAAATCAAGCATATCATAAATCCTTCTAGGCATAATAGAAAGACTACTATCAAGATCACATAAAGCTTTGAAATCAAAGTCATTCACTTTCATTTTAATGATGGGTTCCCAACCATCTTCTTGTTTTATAGGAATAGAAGCTTTATGTTTCATCTTTTCTTCTTTAATATTTATGAGAGCATCAGTAATGTGTTTTGTAAAGGCCATGTTCATAGCACTAGCATTAGGACTTTTAGCAAGCTTTTGTAGGAACTTAATAACTTCAGAGATATTGCAACCATCAAGATCAAAATCAAATTTATCATCTAGAGTAGTAGAATTATTACTAGCCTCAACACTAGTGGTGGTGATAGTAGAAACACTAATGTTTCTAGCAATTTCATCTTCTCTTTCCCACTTAGCATGTAATTCAGCTAATAGTCTAACATTTTCATCAATTCTTACTTGTATAACATTAGTAGCTGCAAAGGGATTATCATTAGTTTCAGGTTTAGCAGCCATTTTATTCAAAGAAGATTGAGCTTCAGCCAAAGATGCTATATTTCTTTCAGCATTAGAGAGTTTTTCCTCAATAGTTTTATTGAAAGCAGTTTGCTTACTAATAAAGTCTTTAAGCATAACTTCAAGTTCAGAGGATGCACTCCTATTATTGTTGTAGAAACTTCCATAAGAATTACCATTGTTGGGAGGATATGGCTTATAATTGTTGTTACCATAAGCATTGTTGCCAAAATTATTATTTCTTATGAAGTTCACATCAACTTGCTCTTCTTGGGCAACCAAAGAGGCTAAAGGAACATTATTTGGATCAATATGGGCTTTCCCATTAACAAGCATGAACTTTGTCCCCAACTTGTGATGAGGTTGTCAATCTCACCGTGTTTTGCTGAAAACAAAGGATTAAACATATCGAATGGAAGGAAGTAATAGTTTGCAGAAAGTAAACACAAAGTAGTAAACAGTTTATAGATTGTATGTAAAGAAAAGGACCGGGATCCATAGTTCACTAGAGGAGGCTCTCCTTAAGATAGATAACATGCTGGGTGAACAAATTACAGCGGGGCAATTGACAAACATCGAGAAAGCAATACATGCATATACTAATCATCTTGACTCCTTTGAGACTTGATTGGGCATTACAACATTATACATAGACCGCCATCCAACTGCATCTATGACTAATAATCCACCTTCAGGTTATCATCCGAACCCCCTCCAGTATTAAGTTGTAAGCAACAGATTATTGCTTTACGCACTGCGTGTAAAGTAAACAATACGATTGTTCTATGAACAAAGGATTGTTGTTTTCTCCCTAGTAGCAACAACACATCTAGTACCTTAGAGATTTCTGTCACTTCCCTAGATTACCAGAGGCATGAACCCACTATCGAGCATAAATACTAACTCTTGGAGTTGCTAGCATCTACTTGGCCAAGATAGCTACTAACAACGGAAATCATGCAAGATCACAAATAACAAAGACATGATAGAATCAATAATCAATCCGAAATAGCATCTCAATATCCATCGGATCCCCGCAAACACAACATGCAGAATTACAAATAGATGATCTTGATCATGAACGGAGCTCACAAGATCTAAACATGAAAGCACAAAGGAGGAGAACCAGCCATCTAGCTACTACATGGATCCGTAGTCCAAGGATGAACTACTCACGCATCACACCTGAGGCTTGCATGGTGATGAAGAAGGCCTCCAGGGTGAATTCCCCTCTCCGGTAGGGTGCCAGGAAGAGCTTCACATCCCTCCCGATCTAGGGATGGAGATGACGGCGGCTACAGACTCTTTCGTGGATATTTGATCGGGTACTTAGGGTTTTCATCCTGAGGGCATCTTATAGGCGGAAGGAGAGTCCGAGGGGGTGTTGGGGTCGGCCAGACCACCCACAGCACGGGCTGGCCAGCGCCGCAGGTGGTGTGGCTGGCCCCCAGCCCTTCTCCGTCTCGTATTCTGGCATCTGATGACTTCCGAAAAAATAGGCACTTTGGCTTTTGTCCCGTCCAATTCCGAGAATATTCATTTTCTGACTTTCCTGGAACCAAAAACAGCAGAAAATAGGCAGCTGGTACCGTGGCTCTTTTTCATAGGTTAGTGCAAGAAATCATATGAAAAGTACTCCAAAGTGTGGACAAAACACAAGAAAGTGGATAAAACCAAGCGTGGAACATCAAAAATTATAGATACATTTGCAATGTATCATACCCCGTTGGCGGTTCTCTATGATACACATGTACTTATGATGACATGAACTTATCGGTGACTAAACTTGCGTAGCATGAGGAGCGGCCCTCGTATTCAAGGGACATGAGATTCCTAACTTATACTTCGTCAAGCATATACACCATAGTTTGTTCACTTTAACCTTAATCACTTCAAGATGCTATGATAGGGCAATGAGAGCTGAAAGCTATAAGTACCATAATTTTTGGAAGCTCTTTATGAAACTTGAATCTCTGCTTGCTTCTATGAAGGCTTTTCTTCCACCATTATATTGAGTCTCCACCTTCTATATTTATGCACCTACTTTGAGAGCATAGTGGCCATTCTTAGTTCTATGTGCATTGTTCCAAGACTTGTTGATTGATGCATACCTTGATATTGCTTGTTTTAAACTATTTGTATCTAGTCACTCTTATGAACTTTGAAGGTGTCCTATGCATTTATATTTGCTACTCTATGACGGACAAACAAAATACTATTATGCTATGTTTTCTTTATGTGAAACAAACAAACATCTTGCAAAGCATTGTTATTCATGAATCTTTTGTTTGTGCCTTTTCATGTTGCAACATAGTTTCTTTGTCTTATTGCTAGAACTTTGTCTTTCATGTTATGATTGAAGTACTATGATCCCAGCTTCGAATGTTTTACAAATACTTTGATCAAGTTTATGATGGTGCAGGTCACCTAAAAAATTATTCTTTCTTTTTATCACTTACCTACTCGAGGACGAGCAGGAGTTAAGCTTGGGGATGTTGATACGTTGCAAACGTATCTATAATTTTTGATGTTTCATGCTTGGTTTTTATCTACTTTCTTATGTTTTGTCCACACTTTGGAGTACTTTTCATATGATTTCTTGGAGTAACCTATTAACAAGATGCCACAGTGCTAGTTGCCCGTTTTCTGCTGTTTTTGGTTCTAGGAAAGTCAGAAAATGAATATTCTTGGAATTGGACCGGACAAAAGCCAAAGTTGTTATTTTCCCGGAAGACTCACGGAGCTAGAAGGAGAGTCGGAGAGGGGCCACATGGTGGCCACACCACCCCTAGGCGCGGGTCCCCCTTGCCGCGCCACCAGGTGGTGTGGGCCCTCTGGCCGCCCACCGACCTTGCCTCTTCGCTTATAAGAAGCCTCCCGATGCGAAAACCCTAAATAATCAAGCCTCCAGCCACGAAAAGTTCCACAACGCCGCTGCCACCGAAGGGGAGATACGGGGGACAGAAAGTCTCTGTTCTGGCACCCTGCTGGGCCGGGGAAGTGCCCCCGGAGCCATCTCCATTGATCTCCACCACCATCTCCATCACTATTGCTGATTCCCATGATGAGGAGGGAGTAGTTCTCTCTCGAGGCTAAGGGTTCTACCGGTAGCTATGTGTTCATCTCTCTCTATGCATGATCTTATTGAGATCATGAGCTTGTAATCTATAGATCTACCTTGCTACTCAAGTGCTTTAATAGATCTCTGCTCTCCCCATGTGTGTGAAAGTGACAGCGTGCACACCATGGTGGCACTTAGGCTAGATATTACAAATACTTGTTATGAGTTATATTTGGAGTTGGATGTCTCTATGAAATTGTGGTGTTTGTTGGAACCATCTAGATCTCAAGGTGATAGTGTGGGGTTTTCTAGATGGGAAAGATGAACTTTGAGGTGTGCTGTTATAGCCCTACCATGGATTAGAGTGTCCAACCAGAGAGTACTTAAGAGTAGTATCATAAAGAGAAGATATTTATATGAGAGTGTTCACTAGTGAAAGTATGATCCCTAGGATTTGTTTCTAAGCATTGATACACCATTTGCAATTAGATCTGTTACATGTTTGCTTGCTTCCTTCTTTATTTCAGTTTGCCTTTAGTCTTTTACCACGTCAACCACACGCCAGCAAGCTATTTTCTATCACTGCTACCACTTATTATTATCTATACCACTTGTATTTCACTATCTCTTTGCCGAACTAGTGCACCTATACACCTGACAAGTGTATTGGGTGTGTTGGGGACACAAGAGACTTCTTGTATCTTGATTGCAGGGTTGCTTGAGAGGGAATACCTTTGACCACTTCCTCCCTGAGTTCGATAAACCTTGGGTGATCCACTTAAGGGAAAACTTGCTGATGTTCTACAAACCTCTGCACTTGGAGGCCCAACAACTGTCTACAAGAATAGAAGTGCGTAGACATCACCGCCGCCCAAGAAGAGGCAGAAGAAATACGGGGTGAAACCCTCGTCCAAGCCGGCCGTCAAGAGCACGGTTCGGAGGGCGCCCAAACCTCGGGCTCCTCCTACCACGGATGAGTAAGTCCTTTCATACTGCTACTTGGGATTTTTCCTTTGCTTGCCTTTGTTTCTCATTGATTCTCTCTTTTTGACTTGGTGTTTTTTCTTTTTCTCAGAGCTCCTAGGTATATCCCTCAGAGCGGCCCCGACATTGCCTCCCCACTCCGGAGCAGTCCCTCTCCCCCCGCAACGATGATTATCGCCCGCTCAGCCCTATTCAAGAGGGCTCCACGGCTGCGCCTGACCAGAGCCCACCGCGGCTGCGCGGGGGGTAGTGGGGTGCCTCTGGATACGGCGATGCTGGATCTCCCCGGTTCCTCGGCCTCAGTGCTAGATCTAGAGGTGCCAGTTTCATCGTGTCTCCCCCAGCAAGTCCTTTTGTTCCAGTGCCCCAGCATCACCAGCACCAGCACGAGCATCAGCAACACCAGGCGACATCAAGACCAGCAGCAAAGGCACCAAGAAGACATCAAGACCAAAGACCAGAAGAATAGCACGAACGGCAATGACAAGACCTCTAAGCCTCCCAAGGGAAAAGCTCCATCGGCTCCCTCCGGGTCTACCCCTTCTATGGCAGACATCTTCCAAACAGTTCCTCCACCTTCATCCGGCAAAGTCAAGAAGACTTACTGGTCAGCAAAAGGAACTTCATCTGGGTCTACCGCTTCCGGATGAGAGGGCAGCCAACAGCTGGTTTTGCATACTAGCCCCACTGTAGCTCAATCCGCTAGGCGGGAGGCCCACGTGAAGGGTCTTGTGGTGAACTATTCTCTGAGCAGCGAAAGCTACAGTCCACTACTCCTTGAGTATGTGAAGAACTAAAACAACACAGAATTCGTCGACCCTCAAGATGATCTACCAGAGAAGTTCGGCCCAGCCGAGTTCAGCGCCCAGATGAACTCCGCTACTAAGGCTATCTCCTTAGCTGGCCGAATGATGGAGGTAACTCTTTTTCTCTATTGTTGATGTTTTACATAACTGAGCACTTATAGATATAGCCCCTAGTCCCCGAGCCTCCGAGGGAATAACTTGTTATTTGGTCGGATGCTTCTTATAGAACTTAGCTTTTGTTCATAATGACATCAAATTTTAGTAAATTTAGAGCCGGGTCTAGTTCCCTTGGCCCGTATCTTATGTACTCCGGATATCCACACACCTAGAGCCGGGTTAAGTTCCACTTGGCCCTGGTCTTGTATACTTCAAATATCCACACACCTAGAGCAGGGTTAAGTTCCACTTGGCCCGAATCTTGTAGAGTTCGAATATGCACACACCTAGAGCCGGGTTAAGTTCCACTTGGCCCGGGTCTTGTATACTTCGAATATCCACACACCTAGAGCCGGGTTAAGTTCCACTTGGCCTGGGTCTTGTAGAATTCGAATTATACACACCTAGAGTCGGGTTAAGTTCCACTTGGCCCAGGTCTTGTATACTTCGAATATCCACACACCTAGAGTCGGGTTAAGTTCCACTTGACCCGGGTCTTGTATAATTTGAATATCCACACACCTAGAGCCGGGTTAAGTTCCACTTGGCCCGGGTCTCGTAGACTCCGAATTGTTTTTACCTTGCCTTTGAACTTTGTTTTTGCCTTGCTTATTTCAGATTACCACTAATCGTCGATCCGCTGAGTTCCAACGCCTGCTAGACTCCTACAAAGACATTCGCGTGCGTTATGGTAAAGTACTGGTGGAGTACCAGAAGAGGGGTAATTTTCCATTCTTCCTCTTCCTTGTTCATTCAAACTTCTTAGGACCCATATGAATTTGTTGTCCGAATCATGCAGCCGAGGTTGAAGCTGAGAACATAATCATGCGGAAAAACCTTGCTGAAATCAAAGGTAAATTTACCCCTTCACATGATTATTGTATTTTCTTTCCTTTATCCGGTGGACACTTATATTTTGGGTCCTCTGGATCCTTATGCTGTTGCAGTTGCTCTCGAGGATAGTGTCACCATGCCTGAAATGATGACTCACTTCCTCGAACAAGCAGGGAAGCATGAGGCTGGGATGAAGAAAAAAGATGAAGAGATAGCTCGGCTCCAACACCAAGACTCGGAGATCACTCGGCTGAATGCCGAAATCCAGAGGCTTAAGAGCTTCCATAAGTCCGAGTTGGAGAAGGCCGACCAGGAGTTTGCCAAGGAGAAAGAGCGTTTAACCACGCAAATCTCGAAGGATAAGAGCCTATTGGAGGAAGCCGACGTCAAGCTTATGTCGGTGACCACCGAATATGAGAAACTCCAGGCCCGTAGTGCCGGTGTTGATTCCAAGCTTCAGTGACTCCTCTTCCAGATCGCACGTGAGTTTTCTGCCCTTCTTGATTTTCTTTCCTCCGGATTTGGTCCTTTTGTTCACTATTTTTCTTCTCATCCTTAGGCAAATTTCCAGAGAGCGATACGCTCGGTGTTGCTGCCGTACGCCAGTCCCGCCAACAGCGTGGTATTCTTGCTGCCCCTGGCGCCGAACCAATCTCGTATACTACAGAGGATCTTCTGGCAAGTCTCGCCGCTCGTCTTGAGGTAGTGAAGAATCATGGCACGGATATTATCCCAGCGGCAACACGGATGCTGCCTCTGGCTTAGGGAAACCATTCCAAAGAAAGGCTCGGCTTTCATAGCCAAGTTAATGGAGTGTGACACGTAGTTGCATCTGTGGTGCGAATCTGCCACACGGGCTAGGGCCGATATTGCTTTGAAATTTGCTCTCTCATGGTACGAATGAATTGATCTTGGATTGCGCACTCGCATGCGCACCGGGTCTAAGTGGTGGGAGGATCCGGAGTGGATGGCGCGCCGCCAAGACTGTGCCAACAAGCTCATCCAGTACTCCTTCTGCCATGCTTGGAATGAGGGGCCGAGTTATCTTGATGCTGCTGAGGAAGAAGTTGTCTTTGAGGATGAAGAGGGAGGGAGTGGAAGTGAGGGCTCCGAATTGGGCGACGAGGCTGAAGACCCGGAGGATAGCGTGGTTAACCCGGAGGACGAAGCCGAGGCTAGCGCCCCACACTCCGAAGTACCTCCTTCATCAACGGATGATTCGCTTGCTGCTCCTGCTCCTTAAAAACACTGGTCATGTTTGTCAGATCCCCAGAATGCCAGGCATAGATGTATTTAAATACTTTGGTTTGGTTGTGCTACAACTTTATGTTCTGAACCAAGTTTTATTGCTGGATTATCGTGGGTGAAGTCCCCAAGTTTCTTTTTCTTGTTCCCCCAATTTTTGACTCGGCTCGCGTCTACCTTGATTCGGTTTTTTGACTTACGAGTCCGAGGTTCAAAAAATTGACTTAACAATACTTGAAACCTTGAGATTAGCTCAAAATGATCTGGCATTTTAGTGATCCGAACAAACTAAGGGTTAGTAAAAAAACAATGTCGGCCCGCTTAAGTTCTTTCTATTAGTCGTTTTTCATGTGCTTTGCCATTCCAAACTTGTTCTCTTGCTTGCGATGAAGCCAATTCGTGTTGGACAACAGCAAAGTCGAAGAGTTAGGTTTTTGGTGCTTACACATTACTAATCCAACTAAGGTATAAGCGACTTAACCCAGCCGACATAAAAATACGAAAACAAGAAACAAGTATTATAGTAGTCCCCGAGTCTCTGCTCGGAGTGGCAAAGTTTTTATTGATAAACTCATCGCCGACATACATACCGACATATGAGTAGCTCGGATACATTCACCTCTTAGGTGTAGAAGGGACGAAGCAGTGCTACATTCCACGGTCGTTTGGATTCCTCTCTGGACCTATCCGCCTTGTTCTTTTCCTGGGGCTGTGCATCAATAAGATACTAGGAATCATTGCGCTAGGCTTTGCTCACAATGAAAGGTCCTTCCCATGGAGGGGATAACTTATGCATGCCAGCAGTGCGCTGTATTAGCCATAGTACCAAATCACCTTCTCGAAAAACTCGGTGGTTTACTTTCCGGCTATGATAGCGTCGGAGATTTTGCTGATATATGGCGGATCTGGACAAGGCCAGTTCTCTCGCTTCTTCCAGCAGATCAACATCATTTTGCCGGGCTTCGCGCACTTCGGCTTCTGTGTATTGGGTGACTCTTGGCAAATCATGTTCTATGTCGGCTGGTAATACAGCTTCTTCCCCATATAACTGAAAGAATGGCGTATAGCCTGTTGATCGATTCGGAGTTGTTCTTAAACTCCACAGTACCGCTGGTAGTTCTTCTATCCAGCACCCCGCTGATCTTTGCAGCAGCTCCATGAGCCGGGGTTTTATCCTGGACAATACCAGTCCGTTGGATCTTTCCACTTGCCCATTCGATGCGGGGTGGGCGACTGAGACGACATCTAACCGGATCTTCTTTTCTTGGCAGAATCTCGCGAACGCTCCTTCAGTGAAAATTGTTCCATTATCAGTTATGATGCTATGGAGATAACCGTACCTTAGGATTATATCCTTGAGGAATCTTACTACTGTTGCCCCATCACATTTCCGAATTGGTTTCACTTCAATCCATTTGGTGAACTTGTCAACCATGACCAGAATATGGGTCATCCCTCCTTTGGCCGGCTTAAATGGTCCTACCATATCTAGGCACCATACAACAAATGGCCTTGTGATGGGGATAGTTTTCAGTTCCGACATTGGTAGGTGAGTTTTCGTGGCGTATCTTTGACAACCATTGCATTTTCTCACCAAGTCCTCTGCTTGCTCCAAAGCACTGGGCCAATAAAATCCATGCCAGAAACCTTTTGCTACTAAGGCCCTTGAGGAGGCATGGTGGCTACATTCCCCTTGGTAAATATCCCGGAGTATGTCAAGTCCTTCCTCCGGGTCAACAGACCTCTGCAGCACTACTGTCACACTCCTTTTGTATAGTTCGGCGTTGATAATTGTGTAGGCCTTTGCCCTTCTTTGAATCTCTCTTGAACTTATTTCATCATCCGACAAGATTCCCTCTTTCAGAAAATCGAAAATTGGCTTGGCCCAATTTGGTACAGTCCGGACGGGAAATGGTTCCTCATCAACTTCCATTGCATCCACCGACATAACTCCTACCAGATCAGACTGAACAGTCCCCGGGTTTGCTGAGACAGTCCCCGGGTCTGCTGAAGTAGTCCCTGGGTTTGCTGAGGTGCTCCCCCACTTTACCTCCATAGGTGCAGCTCCTGATCCGGAGAGCGCCGGGATGTAAATGAAATTTGTAGATGGTTTTCTCAGGTGCTCCAAGGCAACATTTGGCGGGATTGGCTGCCGGGACGAGCCCAACTTAGACAGCGTATCTGCCGCCTCGTTTTCAATCCGGGGTATGTGATGGAACTCACATCCTTCAAAAAACCCGCTTATCTTTTGAACATGGAACTTGTATAGGGCCATGTTAGCATCCAAAGCATCCCAATTTCCAGATACTTGCTGCACCACCAAATCAGAATCTCCAAAGCATTGTATCCGACGTATCCCTACTTCTTTCGCCACTTTGAGACCATGCACTAATGCTTCGTACTCCGCCACATTATTTGAGGCACTGAAGTGGATTTGAAGGACATATTTCAGTTGATCCTTCTTGGGCGAGGTAAGCACTACTTCGGCGCCCAAGCCATCTTTTAGTTTCGAGCCATCGAAGTGCATTTGCCAATAATTGGAGTCCGGCAAGGGTGGCTCATACTGCATTTCAGCCTAGTCCACAAAGAAATCCGCCACGGCTTGTGACTTGATTGCATCCCTTCTATCAAATTGTGGTGCATAGGGAGCTAATTCGATTGCCCACTTTGCTATCTGGCTGCTTGCATCTTTGTTACTCATAATTTCCGAAATGGGTGCCTCACATATCACCTTGATGGGGTGTTCCTCAAAATAGTGTTTGAGTTTCTTAGTCGACATTTATACGCCGTACACCATTTTCTGATAGTGAGGATAGTTCTGCTTCGAGGCTGATAACACCTCGCTCAGATAGTACACCGGCCTTTGCACGGACGTTCCTTCCTCCTCACGCTCCACTACGATTACTGCACTTACGACTCGGTTGGTCGCGGCTACGTAGAGCAACATTGGGTCCTTAGATAGTGGTGCGACTAGGATTGGCGCAATAGATAACATATTTTTTAACTCTCAAAATGCAAGATCCGCCTGTGGCATCCAGGTGAACTTGTCTGCCTTTCTCATTAGTTGGTAGAGGGGCAATGCCTTCTCTCCCAACCGACACACGAACCGACTTAACGATGTCAGGCAACTAGTGAACTTCTGCACATCGTTAAGGCATTTTGGCAGTTCCATTCTTTCTATGGCCCGGATTTTTAGACACCAAAAAACCGAGTAGCTTTCCAGCGGGTACGCCAAAGGTACATTTCTCCGGGTTCAGCTTCATTCAGAACCTTCTCAAGTTCACAAATGTCTGCCGGATATCATCAAGGAGCGTATTGCTTTCCTTGGTTTTTATTACCACATCATCCATGTAGACTTGCACGTTTCGACCTATCTGATCATGTAAGCATTTTTGCATGCATCGCTGGTACGTTGCTCCTGTATTACGTAATCCAAATGGCATAGTGCGATAGCAATAATCCCCGTACATGGTAATAAACGCAATCTTTATTTGATCATTCAGATTCAGTGGTATCTGGTGGAAACCAGAATACGCATCAATGAATGACAATAGCTCACATCTGGCTGTTGAGTCTATGACTTGATCTATCCTAGGGAGTGGAAATGGATCCTTGGGACACGCCTTATTCAGGTTCGTGTAATCAATGCACATGCGCCAGACCACAGCTACATTCGGATCATCTTTCTTTTTCTCCACTAGCATCGGATTAGAGAGCCAATCCGGATAGAGTACTTCCATGATAAATCCGGCCGCTAAGAGCCTAGCTATTTCGTCTCCAATGACTTTTCTCCTGTCTTCGGCGAAACGCCGGAGTGGTTGCTTCACCGGCTTAGCCCCAGGTCTCACGTTCAATGAGTGCTCAGCCAACTCCCTCGGTACACCTTGCAGATCCTGAGTAGACCAAGCAAAGATATCCCGATTCTCACGGAGGAAGTTGACGAGCTCGCTTTTCTATTTGCTGCTTAACCCGAGACCAATGGTCACTGTGCACTCTGGGAACTGATCATCGATTGGCACTTTCTTCATGTCCTTAGTTGCTTGGAATGACACGCTCCTGTGCAGGTTTGTCAGGGCCGGCATATGTTGTTGCGCGGATTGAGCCAACGCCGCCACTTCCAGTATCTCCCTTTTTTCTTAAGCTATCACGAGTGACTCGGCTAAGTTAGATCCACCTGAGGCGCACTCGATCGAACACCAGAAATCCCCTGATACAGTTATCACGCCCCTTGGTCCGGGCAACTTCATCTTAAGGTAACTGATGTGGGTCGTTGCCATGAATTTGTTCAGCGCTGGCCTACCGAGTAACGCGTGATAAGCGCTCTCCAGATTCACCACTTCGAATTCCAAGTTCTCAGTACGACAATTGTCTCTTGTGCCAAATAACACGTCAACCCGGACTTTACCAATTGGCTCACAGGAAATACCCGGTACAATGCCATGAAAGGTGGTCCTCGTTGCTTGCAACATGTTCTCTGTTATTCCCAACTTGTGCATGGTATCATTGTACATGATGTTGATACTGCTGCCATTGTTAATCAGTACCTTGGAAAATCTTACATTGAGATTCGGCCCAATGAACGTCGGATCCAGGACCAGAGCATAGGTTCCTGGGCTTGGCATGATCTTTGGTGATCCTTGACACTCCATGTAATCTCTTGATCCGCCCAAGGCATATACCTCACCACTGCTGGCATTACTGCGTTCACTTCCATATGCCGGCGCTGCAAGCTTTTCCGGTCATTCTCTTCCGTGGTGAACACACAGTAGCTTTGATGATGTTCCCTGTACTCATTTCGTCCCTCATTCTCGTTGTAACCTTGAACTTGTTGCTGGCTATTGCTCACTTGATGTACCGCATCCCTTCTTTCCGGATTCTTGTACCTCGGAGGAGGTGGTGGCAGCATCAGTTGCTGTCCATTCCCCCTTGTCAGTAACGGTGGCCGCGGTGCTTCATTTCTAGGTGCTTCTTTTTGAGGTGCCTGAGCATTCCCCAAACTTCCCTATTCTAATTTCCTCATCCATTCACATTGCCGGGTTGTATGATTCGCCGGGCTATTCGGGCTTGGCGTATGGAACTTGCAAGGTTGATCCAGCATGGACTCAAATGTATACCTCGGCCTATCCTTTCGTTCTTGCCATTGCTTCTTCTGCTCCGGGGTCCAAGGTTTTTTCCCTTCGTTCTTCTGCTGCCAGTTTTGCCCTCCAGTTTTTTGGCGTTGGCTGGCTCCGGCATTGGGTTGATCCCGGTCTACTGCCGCGACCTGTTGCGAGTTATACCGGTAATCCGGACGTTCATCCCTTCTCTTTCCTTGAAAATCATTTCTCCTTGACGATCCGGGGCCATCTCGGCCGTAATACTCCTTGTTTGCCTCGCTCGACATCAGCCGGGGTTGCGTTGGATCTCCCAAGGCATATGAATCCGCGATCCGGATCGTCTCAGTCAAGGTAGTTGGCATATCTCACTGTAACCTCTACCACATCATACTTCCATATCTGCATCCCTGAGCGAACCACGCAATAGCTTGTGATTCAATTAATCCTTCACACGAGTTCCGCACATTGCACCACCGAGTCAGGAAATCTCTATCTGGCTCATTCGGTCTCTGTCGGCATAACGCAAGAGTCTGCGGCCTGTTGGGTCTCTTGTAAGTGCTTGAGAAGTTGCTAACAAACAGCTCCCGGAAATCTAACCAACAATTGACACTCCCTGGTGGCAAATTGTTCAGCCAAACTCGCGCTGGTCCTTCCAGCATCTGTGGACATACCTTACCGCCCATCTCAAATTTCCTGTCGCGATCTTGACTGCTGTGGCGTAGTCGATCAGCCAATCCTCTGGCCTAGTACTACCATCATAAGTTCGTGTTCCTCTGGCCAGCTAAAAGTTCGGGACTGGTGGCTCGTTCATGATCCGGGGCCCAAAGCATGCTGGACTCGGTGGACCTTGTATCTCAATTTTCTCCGACCTATAAATCCTATCCAATTTCAACCTTGCGTCATCTGGCTGCAAGTTTCTGCTCCCCAGCCTTGACCCAATTGCGTGGTGATCTAGTCCGGGCTATCCGTCGTTGACCATAGCCGAATAACCATCATTGTATCTTTCCTGATCCGGACGAGCATTATGTTGTGCTTGTCCTGCGCTCCCCTCGTGCCGAGGTGCGCGTTGTTGCTGCATCCGAGGTAAATTTTGCCCTGTTCCCATGGGATCACGCTGTCCGGCATTGCTGTTGGCAGCATTTCTTTGACCGACATTGCCTTGGTCACGGTTACCTCGGGTGGCCACACCTCGGCTGGTACTGTGTCGGTCCTCATCAACTTGCATTGCTTTGCCTTTTCCGGCCCTTACCTGGTCATAAGGAACCATCTGTTTATCTCTTCTTCCGGAGTCTACCACCTCTTCTCTCCGGGGATTATGACCCGGAGACGACGCGGCTCCTCTAGATCTTGCCGGGTTATTTCTGGCCGAATGTACCACCTGTGAGGCTCCTGGTGGCGCCAGGTTTGCCTTGTTTATTTCTTCATTTTGCTGGCAAGCAACTCTTAACAAGTGATTTACCCTCTCTTGCTGCCTTTGCCGGGCCACTCCGGTTAAACCTTCTAATTCTGACGCGGCCGCATTTGCTGCCCTGAGGTTCTTTGCCGGGGTACTGTACCGATCCAACCCTCCTGTCACTCTCATGGCTATCTAACCTGGTCTAGGCTCATATTCCTTATCAATCTCAGTGATCAGGGTCCTGCCCTGGATTTTCACTCCATCTATACGGTTTGCCTTAGCATATTCTCTCAAGGTGATGTTCAAAGACTGATGCAGCTCTGCTACCTTCTTTGCCCCAGCTAACATTTTGCGCCTAGTCTCCTCTAACTCAGCTTGCGCCTGCGCCTGATCTACCACAGGCGCTATTGGCGTCGCTAGGCTATCTATTGCCTGCTGGAGCACATTCTCTGGCCTTTCTAGCGGAGGAAACCTAGACCTGGTCTGCTTTGGGGTTACCTCTGGCTCCGGCGCCGGACCCTTGCTCGGTTCTGCGTCTGGCGCGATCATCAGGACCTCAACGCTGCTAGTGGGGCGAGTGATACACACTCCACGAGCTGCGCTGAGAGGAGGCTCGCCTCCCTTGACGACATGCCACGGATGAACGCAAGACTCGTCCACGCCGACGTAGATCTTGTGCGCACCAAGCTTGATGAAGACGCCGTTGCACGGTGGAGGGTGCATGCTGAAGCTTCCTGCATTGTCGCTGACATAGTCCAGCGCTCCAAAGTGCTGAACCAAGCCTGAGACGACACGCTCGCCGGTGTTGGAGAAATTTTCCGTCTGAATTTTTACCCCTGCTAGCACCGCTAGCCCCACGGTGGGCGCCAACTTTCGTGGTGGTGGCACAGCAGATGCCATGGATAGGCTAAAGATGGAGCCAATGAGTGCTAGGGGAATCCAGGAAGGGAGAGCGTGGTGATTCCACGCACATAAGTTCTTGTATTATCTCTATCAATGGTGTTTACAAGTGCTCCTGAGGCTCTCAGCAAGAAGGAGACGGTGTCTCTTACTCCCTACCAACTAGCCCTAGAGTTCTACCTTAGAGAGAATGATCGATCGGCCGACCCCTTCTATGGAGGCACCGGTGCTTCTTATATAGGGAAGCCCGGGTTACAATTCTAGGGCACAGGTGGCAGCATATTCTATGAATATGCTTCTTTCCTAAAGCAGATGCTTCTTTATTCTCTTTAACGGCTCGTCCGGGTTTTGGACGTAATCCACAACATAATCCTTATCTTTTGGCGTCACCAGACACGGGCTACGTCATCCGGCTTTGCCCGCGTCACCTTGGTCGCCCCTAACCCACTGGTCCTCTTCTTTACTTTACTTTGCTCATGCTACAACTAATAAAACCACCTTTTCACCAGCGGGGGATTCCTTCTCTTGGAAGCTAAGATAATCCGGCTAGCATATAGCTAATCCGGCTTACCAAGTCACCTGCAAAACAGATAGACATGGCCGGCATATATCTTATGCCAGCCGGACCATTATCAGGGAGATGCTCCTTGGGTCGGGTCACACCGTGATTCGGCCTGCCTTGAGGTGACCCGGTCAGCACTTACTTTGACCGCGCCGTACCCCGGCTAACTCGGCCCGTATACCCCGGTGTTATCCTACCCGGGGGTATCCCCCAACAGAACTCTTCTAAGCATCGATTTGTTCATACCAAGCACCAGCGTGATGTTATTTTTGTCACCTCAAGATTGAGTGATGGTAGTGAAAGCATCACACTTGATGTCAATTAAGTTTTTTCCACATGGTACCAACTTATATTTTGACCGAAGGACTTGGTTTGCCAAGCAGCAATGCTTCAGCAACATTGCTTGCATTGAGGTAAATGAAATATAATTGCACTTCCAATCCTGTACCGCTATATTTATCGCTTTTGATTTATACGTTCTGCCTCATGGAACATATATTGATATTTAGTGATCCCAAGGTCGCAAATAGGTACTGAATTAACGGGATTTCCGATACATGAGAACCATGCATTCTTTCAGTTTTCAATTTCCTTTACATTTATGTGCCATACCTAGGCGATCTTTAACAAAATCCATGTCATACTTTTTATTGTACTTTTTGACCACATGCATGACTAATCTTTAGTTTGCGTCCGTTATACTTGATTAATCTTCGCATGCCCATTCTTTATGCCCAGGATCTTATCTCTATTTCTAGATTACCATTATTCTTGCCTGATCCATTGATCTATTGCAGGATAAATTTTCTAATTCTTTGCACATACAGTATTTTGATTCTAAGCCTAGGTTGTTGTTTCTAAGCCTAGATTGTACCAAACACAATGGTAATACAACTTTTTTAGTGTTAGCTACCATTCAGATTGACCTATTCCTTTCTCACAAAATTCTACATGATTTCTCACGGAGGTTACACTAACACAGAGCAATCCATTAGTTCATACTGAACTTTTTATGTGTGATGAATGATCCATGTTTTTCTTGTGGGATGGTATCCATGTATCGACAAATCTTTTTCTGGGTGTGTATTTCCTACCACCAATTCCCGACGAGCTCCTGAAATCAGACATCTTTACCATATAGAAAGTTACGCTGAATAATGAATAATAATGTTTTTATCTCGCAATCATAAGCATCTATGCTTTCGTATGTCCATAAATTTTCTCTTCAACCGGTGGTATAAAGTAGAAGACCTTTTGAAGTTTGTTCCATTATTCCGTAGCTATTTTACATTGTTTTGCTATGCATTTGGTTGTTAGTACTTCATCCTAAGTTGTTGAACTGTGTGTTTTAAAGAAGTAGCTATTGTGCTACTGTCAAACATGCACTGAATATGTCCGGTGATTTGTTTATTCATTCAAAGTTCCGTGTTTCCATTTTTTATAGGGCAACTACATGATCTCATTCAATTAATATTTACCGTGACTTGAATTAGATTAGAGGGTAGGGCAGCATATCTGCGAAGTATGAGACTTCCACCTGCTAATGTCCTGCACCATGTATTCAGGTATATGTGGAATCCGTTTTCATATAAGAGCACACAATTGTATATTTCTGGTTCTACTTCTTTCATTGGCTGATATTTTTTCTTTGAATTTGGGTCTAATAGTATGTTAGCAATTCCATCTTCTTATCCGTTTATGAGTGTCTACTGTTATGTCTATTATCCATATTTAGTAGTGTTGCTATTATGTCCATATTGTATTTGTCGCCTATTGTTATCATGAGTCCAATGGTGTTGCGTGTTGCCCACTGCTGGTTAAGTTTATTTTTCTGGGTAAAAGTCCCGACATTACATGATAATCTTTGTTTTTTGTGCTTCGCCGAAATGGGTGAAACGATGAAATATCTATGAAAGTTGGCTCGATGACATTGAATGTTATATATTATTATTCTACTTAGGAGTGAGAAATGCACATTTTCTTGCCTTTTGTGTTACCACCAAATATTAATAAAATGAACGAGTAGTCATGTATTTTGCCATTCAAAACACATGGATCCAAATTCAGCAATTATGTGTCTAAAAGTTGTTTCAATCACGTAAGTTGAATATTTTCAACATTCTTTTTACCGGTGACTGAAACATGTCTTCCCTCCTATTCCTCTAAATTGTATGCTAGGATAGCTGGGATGGCTCTCAGCGATTTGTTGTGTATGTGAGGATGACTGGTGGCCCTTCCTGTCGGTGTGTCGTGGTGGGCATGTGCCAGTTCACCCGAGCTATGGGCCTCCATCGAGGATTGAGGAAATGGTGACGTCGGCACCTGAGAATGGAGATGATGTAGGACATGGGAGGAGGACAGCGCGAGGCTACAACCCTCTCACCGGCTGGCAGTGGCACAAGAGGACGTTGAAAGGGAGTGGCACGGGAATGTGTCCCTCTCGCTGGCCGGAAGTGGCATAGTAGGATGGGGTAATAGGCCGTTGCGAGGTTGCAGCTCGATTGCCGGTCGACACTACCGCAGGAGGCTTGCAGAAGGGGTTAGTGTGGCTGTGTTTGTCTCACCGAGCGTCGGTGACACAGGATGAGTGTCTCCTCTCGGCGGCTCAAGAGGTCATGTGGGTGGTGCAGGACATGCGATATTAATTTGTAATGTAGATGTTACTCGTTTTTTTTTTCTAAAAACATGGTCAAATTTTACATTATTTGACTTTTGATAAAATTCATAGGTCTTCTTTTCAGGTATGGAGGTAGTATGGTGTTGTTTTTCATTTTGCATGCACACTAGAAAAAATTAATAGAACTACTCTCCTTTGGTTGCTAGGCCGTAGGCATTGTCCTTTCCGGTAGGAAATTACTACCAAATTAAGCATTGCTCATATACTCATATATTGCTCTTGAGTGGTGACTATGTACTTAACTGAACCTAACATACGAAAAAGAAGGCTAGGGAAATATTTGTGTTAAATATAGAATCGAGAAACTTGGGTATTTATACAAGGATTTGGGGTGCCTCTAAGGGTCACCGACATACTGAAGAGGCTCCTATGGACACATGCGTCCATTCGGGAGAAATGGGGTGTGACCGTACGAACACAGGCGTCCGCACGGTGTTTGGACATAAAACTACTTCTAACAAATTGGAAAGTCGCCTTCTATATGGATTAACTAAAGGAATGTGATGTGTAATAGTATGAAGGGTTTCATTGACCCCAAACAATCCAACATCATCTATCCCGGCGTCATGGCACATTGCACACCCACAGACAAGGATTGGGATATAAATTTTTCCGTGCCAAGATAGCTGTATGGGTGCCATACAATACTGTTGTCCTGGTGGGGTATATTGAAACATGAATTGGATATTACTTCTTAAGGATTTTCTATCCAATGAGATTTTGTTCCATACCAAATGTGTAGGTTTATTCCTGATATTTTGTTTTTGTTTCATCTTCCCTTTCCCAGTTGTCTTGGAAACTGAGTATTATATGAGGTAGCTACTCTTGACTTTCAACTTGCTATGGTCTGATATTTTCAGAAGACTGTCTTCCTGTAGGCCAGGTAACTTTACAGAAGAACGACCTATGGAGAAGAGTTGTTGCTTGTCAGCAGCAAGGTACACCATATCTGTCTGTACTGGGCCTGATTGGAGCATTGGGCGAATTTGAGCTAGTGTGTTACATGAGTGTCAATTTCTTCTCATACTGTCGGAAGCAATTGCATTTGATATGAGTAGGTATATGACTAATTATCCTTGGTTATGCAAACCTTTAAACATAACTTGGGTTAGATGTTATCGTATTTCATTTCCTTCTTTTATAGATGTTTTTATTCTTATCTGAATGGCTATGATAGTTTTTACCCCTTGGTATTGCAGATCTCTTTACATATCCTAGGTTGGATATGTTTTGACATCTTCTAGGTTGGTTCCATGCATATTTGCTCAGCTAGACAGTTAGTTGTTAAAACTAAAAGGTGTTGCCCTACATTAAGTTTCAGTTGTGGCTATATGTTTCCGAAGAGAGAAATAGAAAGTGTGCATTGCATGGTGCTGCTACCTTAACCATTTTCTGACTTTGTTTGGTTGGGCCAATCCGATCCATTCAAGAATATTAAAAAAACAAAAAACAAAATCATTTTAGGTATTGTTTTTTACTGGTCACGTGGTTTCATAATACTTGCTTGCGCCATGATTTATGTCCGATAATAGGATATTTATTAACGAGTACTTTCAGAATATACTCCGGGTGAGTTTTACTCCTAGGTACCTGAGTTTCCGCTTATACGGTGTTTGGAGGTGGCAATGTACTTGCTTGCACTTGACACTTCTACGATTTTCCATATGATAATTGTATTTTCATTAATGAATACTTCTATACACACCAGTCAATTTTAGCCATGCATATCTAATAGTTTGTGCTTATATGGTGTTTGGAGGTGGCAAGATGCTTGCGCCTTATGCATATACAATTTCTTTCTAATAATAATACTTTTTATTAATGAGTGCTTCCAGAATATTTTCCAGTCAATTTTACACCTATGTACCTGATAGTTTCTGCTTATATGGTGTTTGGAGATTGCAATGTACTTGCCTGCGCCTTACACTTCTACAATCTCTGTGTGATAATAGTATTTTTATTAATGAGTATTTTCAGAATATACTCCAATCAATTTTACCCGTATACCTGATAGGCTCTGTGTTATGATGGTGTTTAGAGGTGACAATTTACTCAGTTACTGGCAACGTGCCTCCCCTTGACATGATCAGGCGTCCATGGTTCCTATCTCTCCTTCTGAGCCTCCTAGGATTACTTAGTGTATGAATATGAAAGTGGAATACATTCCTTTGCCTGATGTCTATTGCCTTCATGTTGCTGTTATGTTCTCTTTCTGTCATTGTAATTTCAATTTTTCGTTTTTTTTTCAACACACATGCTTCCATAGAATATTCTTTGTTGTTGTACAAGAACATGCATGTCCAAAATTATTTATTTAGGTGACTCTTTTACCTAAGAGAACAACCCTGGTGCAAACTACCATGTTCCTCAAAAAAATTCCAACATGTGATAGCTCCTATTACTATATGTGTAAGACTACAGATATTTTCGTAATTTGAGGTTACAATTTGCTTGATTTGCAGAACATGGTTATGCCATGTTGCCGACCTTAGTACTAATGTGGAAGTATTGACACTTGCTGAATCCATCATGTTGATTGAGTGCTCCTTTATATGTCACGATCATTGTTCCTGTTTGGTGTTTTAATATACCTGGCCTCATAATTTTTGGTTACATTATCCGATAAAGAATCACATATAGTCCTGCTAAACACTAAAGCTAGATTTATAGTCATTGTTTCGTGCAGATCTATTTTTATTGTGCCAACATATAGTTGATTATATGATCTGCGTGACTTACAAGGCTTGGATATATGTGACACATGTGGACAATGTCGTTCACGGCCCGATTGGCCATGAACAGTGTGTTCCGTACATGCCACAACACAGTCTCCGGCTCTATCCCACTTGAAAATGTGAATGTGTGCACCGCGTAGCCGCGCCATTCCATAGCGCCATATAGGCGGCGCGGCGAAGCGCGCTATCCGTCTAGTATGATATAGTCTCAAAGGAGTAGATACCATTCTGGATAAGATGCACTAATCCATTCATTTGCATTCAAATTTCAGCATCTTTCAGTTCAAGGGAAATTTGATAAGCTATCCAACATTTACAAAAGTGACAATATACATGATGACAGGCGGATCCAAGTGTACCTGAGTGGGGCCTAGGGCCCCACTCAAAATTTCAAATTCTTTTAGTATTTATTCATATTTGGAAGAATTTTTTTCAGATTTTACAAATTTATGGAAGGAATGCCCCCAGTAACTTGAATTGCCCCACTCGAGATTTTTTCTGGGTCCGCCCAGAAAAGTCCCAGCTAGAATTTTCAGCTTAGATCATCTCCACTCTCGCCCCCCCATACGGGGTCCGGCGCGGCCCAATTTTGGGCCCTATTGGGGGGGGGGCACCGGATTGGTTCATGATTGGGGGAGGGGGCGCTTGCTCCTAGCCGTGCTCCCATACCAAAATAGTGGAGCAGTCGATCACTTCGATTTTTTACATTCATCATCAATTTTTACATAGAAAAGCAAAGATAAACTTAACGCCTACGACAGTCTGATACGTTATAAACGTATCTATAATTTTTGATGTTCCATGCTTGTTTTATATCTATTTTCTTATGTTTTGTCCACACTTTGGAGTATTTTTACACATTTTCTGAAACTAACCTATTAACAAGATGTCACAGTGCCAGTTGCCTGTTTTCTGTTGTTTTTGGTTTCAGAAAAGCTAGTAAGGAAATATTTTCGGAATTGGACCGAACAAAAGCCAAAGTCAATATTTTATCCGAAGAAACACAGAGTCCGGAGGGGAGACGGAGAGAGCAACTAGGGCGGCCACACCCTAGGGTGGCGTGGCCAGCCCTAGGCACGCCGCCACCTGGTGTGGCCCCCCTGGTACTCAACCGACTTTTCCTCTTCGCCTATAAAAGTCTCCCGGGACGAAAACCCTAAGCACCCGATCAAAATTCCACAAAAGAGTCTGTAGCCGCCGTCATCTCTATCCCTAGATCGGGAGGGATCTGAAGCTCTTCCCGGCACCCTGCCGGAGGGGAGAGATCACCCTGGATGCCTTCTTCATCACCATGACTGCCTCCGGTGTGATGCATGAGTAGTTCATCCCTGGACTACGGGTCCATGTAGTAGCTAGATGGTTGGTTCTTCTCCTTTGTGATACCATGTTTAGATCTTGTGAGCTGATGTCTATGCACTTCTATTCTTGTAGACAGTTGTTGGGCCTCCAAGTACAGAGGTTTGTAGAACAGCAGCAAGTTTTCCCTTAAGTGAATCACCCAAGGTTTATCGAACTCAGGGAGGAAGTGGTCAAAGGTATCCCTCTCAAGCAACCCTGCAATCAAGATATAAGAAGTCTCTTGTGTCCCTAACACACCCAATACACTTGTTAGGTGTATAGGTGCACTAGTTCGGCGAAGAGATAGTAAAATACAAGTGGTATGGATATAATGTAACGGTGCCAGAAAATAATTTGATGGCGTGGAAGAGACTAAAGGAAAACTGAAATAAAGATGGCAGCAAGCAAACATGTAATAGATCTAGTTGCAAACAGTGTTTCAATGCTTAGAAACAAGGCCTTGAGATCATACTTTCGCTAGTGAACACTCTCATATAAATATCTTCTCTTTATGATACTACTCGTAACTACTCTCCGGTTGGACACTCTAATCCATGGTAGGGCTATAACAACACTCCTCAAAGTTCGCTTTTCCCATCTAGATAACCCCACACTGTCACCTTGAGCATTAGATGGTTCCAACAAACACCACAATTTCATAGAGACATCCAACTCCAAATATAACTCATAACAAGTAATTGTAATCTCTAGGCTAAGTGCCACCATGGTGTGCATGCTGTCACTTTCACACACATGGGGAGAGCAGAGATCTATTAAAGCACTTGAGTAGCAAGGTATATCTACTTGATTACAAAGCTCATGATCACAATATGATCATCCATAGAGAGAGAGATGAACACATAGCTACTGGTAGAACCCTTAGCCTCAAGGAAGAACTACTCCCTCATCATCATGGGAATCAACAACGGTGATGGAGATGGTGGTGGAGATCGATGGAGATGGCTCCGGGGGCACTTCCCCGTCTCGGCCGGGTGCTAGAATAGAGACTTTCTATCCCTCGAATCTCCCCTTCGGTGGTGGCGGCGCTGTGGAGGTTTTCGTGGAAATCTGATCTCGTCCTTAGGGTTTTCATCCCGGGGGGATTTTATAGGCGAAGAGGCGATGTCAGAGGGTGGCAGGGGCCCACACCACCTGGTGGCATAGCCAGGGGGACCCGCGCCACCACATGGTGTGGCCAGCCCCTGGCCCCTCTCCGTCTCGTCTTCTGGCTCCGTGTTCCCTCGGTGAAATATTGACTTTGGCTTTTGTCCCGTCCAATTCTGAGAATATTCATTTTTTGGCTTTTCTGGAACCAAAAACATAAGAAAACAGGCAACTGGCACTGTGGCATCTTGTTAATAGGTTAGTTCCAGAAAATGTGTAAAAATACTCCAAAGTATGGACAAAACATAAGAAAGTAGATATAAAAGAAGCATGGAACATAAAAAAATATAGATATGTTTGCAATGTATCATGAGCTCCATTCATGATCAAGATCATCTATTTGTAATCCTATATGTTGTGTTTGCGGGGATCCGATGGATATTGAGATGCTATTTTAGATTGATTATTGATTCTATCATGTCTATGTTATTTGTGATCTTGCATGCTTTCCGTTGTTAGTAGCTATCTTGGCCGAGTAGATGCTAGCAACTCCAAGAGGGAGTATTTATGCTCGATAGTGGGTTCATGCCTCTAGGAATCTGGGGAAGTGACAAAAATCTCTAAGGTACTAGATGTGTTGTTGCTAGTAGGGAGAAAACTGTAATCCTTTGTTCATAGAACAATCATATTGTTTACTTTACACACTTTTCTTAATGCAATTATTTGTTGCTTGCAACTTAATACTGGAGGGGGTTCGGATGATAACCTGAAGGTGGATTATTAGTCATAGATGCAGTTGGATTACGGTCTATGTATAATGTTGTAATGCCCAATCAAATATCATAGGAGTCAAGATTATTAGTATATGCATGTATGTTGTCTCGATGTTTGTCAATTGCCCCGCTGTAATTTGTTCACCCAACATGTCATCTATCTTAAGGAGAACCACCACTAGTGAACTATGGACCCCGGTCATTTCTTTTACCATCAATCTACAATCTACTGTTTACCGCTTTTTGTTTACTTTCTGCAAGCTTTTACTTTCTTCCACACAATATGTTTAATCCTTTGTTTTCAGCAAAACCGGTGAGATTGACATCCTCACTGTAAGTTGGGGGCAAAGTTTTGTGGTTGTTTTGTGTAGGATTCCAAGTTGGAAACAACACCTTGGAGGTGTTTCCTTGCTCCTACTGGTTCGATAACCTTGGTTTCATAACTGAGGGAAAACTTCCTGCTGTGCTCATCATACCTTCCTCTTGGGGTTCCCCAACGAGCTCGATACATTTTGAGCCATCAAGCACTTTTTCTGGCACCGTTGCCGGGGAGTCAAGGACATCTTCACAAGGGGAGTCCCTCATAACCAGTCTCTTTACTTTGTTTTTTTGTTTTGCTTAGTTTATTTCTTCCCTGTTTGCTTGTTTCTTTATCAAAAACACAAAAAAATCAGTTGTACTAGTTTGCTTCTTTATATTAAAAACACACACAAAAATATTTTTTTAGTTTCTATCTTAAGTTGCTATTATGTCTAGCATTGCTCCAATCACTATGTTGCCTGAGGAAATGATTTTTACTTTCAAATAAGGAATTGGAGAGAGTTTCAAAGAAGCTTGGTCTAGAATCTCTGATTTACATGCAAAAACTGAACCTAAATTGACTCTAAGCTTGTTTCTTAGCAGTTTTTATTTTGGAGCTGCTCTTTGATATAGATATGCTTTGGATGCTCTAGTAGGAGGAGATTTCGTCCAATGCAATGAGGGTGAAGCCTTTAATGCCATAAAAAAAGTTTTTTGCAACATATTGACTTGCCTAACAAATCTGATTCCTCCATTATAAACATCATTGCTAGATTGAACACTCTTGAGACCAACACAACTAGTTTAAAAGAATGCTATAACATGCTTAGAGAGCATCATGAATATGTTCCAATAAATTCTGAATCTTCAAAATAGCTTCCTATAGTAAAAGTTGTTATGAATAATGAAACTTTTTATGCTCGTTGTGATATCATGTCTGAATTCTATCTTATGCCTAAAGATATCTATGAATCTTTGAGTCTTTGGGGACTTTCTGAAGGGGAAGAAGAAATATCTCTTGCTAATAATGCCACAATATTATCCATTGGAATATCTGAAGGAGTGTTTACAAAGATTCTAGGAAAAGTGGTGTCTACTGATTATCTTGTTTTTGAATGTGTAGGAAAAGGACAAATTATACTTGGAAGATCCCTACTAAAACTCCTTGGAGCAATAATATATGTGGAAAAGGGCACCATGCATTTTGCTTCTCCACCAAACAATCATACGTTCCCCAAGGATAAGAATAAAGGTAAGAGAGGCAAGGGCAAGAAATTTGGTTCTAATGCTTCGTCATTTAAGAATACTTGATTCTTTTCTTGCTTCTTATATGTCTAGCTCAAAGGCGTTAAAGAAAAACACTTATTAAGAGATAACCCAAATTTCGTTAGGAGTCTTTTTGTTGAGTCTTGGAAGTTATTGCTTCAGTAATAACCTCTCCTTATCCTTTTTGTGTGGTTTTTGTGCCAAAAGTAACCTCTAATGAGAGAAGACTTGGGAAAGCTGTTGTCCCGAAACATAATTTTGTCCTTCACTTTAAAAATTCGTGAAAAATCTATGTACGTCGGTTTGAGCTGTATTTTTTTGTGCTTATGCCCTAGGTTGTTATCCAACTTTCGTTAGTTCAACACTTTTCGATTTGAGCAACATAAGGTCTTTGAAAAATCGTTTTTTACCTGCTGGTCTGTTTTGACAGATTTCTGCCATTATTTGCATTTGCCTCTTAATCTCTTTCTCTTTGAGTTCACTTTGATCACTTGAATTTTTTAAAGAAAGTGCTACAGTATCTTGTGTTTTAATGGAAGTTTTACTTGTGTTGGAACTGAACCAAAAGACTTATTATCTTGAGTACACTAATGTTGCTAATAAAGATTGTGTGAAGTTTTGTATGAAGAAAATTTTAAAGTGTAGGGAAGAGTAATGTGATAATATCAAGATGGACAAAAGCTCAAGCTTGGGGATGCCACCCGTGTCACCCCAAGAAATATTCAAGAAGTACAAGCATCAAAGCTTGGGGATGCCCAAGGCATCCCCTTCTTCATCAATAAAAATCTCAAGTTTCTTCCAAACACTTCATTTTTATTGTTCCATGCACAATTGGGTTGTTCTTGGAGCGTCTTCATTTTAGTTTTTAGTTTTTGTTTGCTTAGTTTGCTTGAATAAATTGGTTGGACCCCCGCATTCATACATAGTTTCAAATAGGTTGATTTGGATTGGAAAAGAGTAGGAAAGTTCATGCTTAAGTGGTATAAAAGGAAGCTTGTTTTTGATTGTGATTTTGACTTTATCATGTCATGCTTGATATTGCTTTGACTCTATGCTTAGTGATTATTGTTGTAGCATGACTTGTTACAAACAATTGAGATTGCTTAATGTGCCTTGAAAGAATCATGCGTTGTTTTATCATATAAAAACATAATATTGTGGTATTCTCCTTTAATGCTTTATTTGGGTTGACTTGGCGCATGCTCGCACCATGTTAAGACTACACCAAGTCACCATAGCCTTTATGATCATTTATTTTTGGACTTGTAATATCACTTTATGCTTTAATTAATAATATTTTGTCGCTTTGCATGATTATGGCTATTATTGCTCTCTTAATTGGTTGCTCCTAGTCTTTTGCTAGGCTCCATACCAAGTATGAGTTTCACTCATGCATCCAACTCCAAATAAAACCAAGTTATTCCAAAGAGTCCACCATACCTACCTATTAGCATTTGCTATTCCAAGTATATTCATGTTTTATCTACCTTCCGAATTAAACTTGTTATGTGAAAATTAGTGATTAAAGCTCTCACAGACTTGATGGCACACTTTACTTTTCTTGCACTTAATAAACTTGAATCATTGTGCCCATCTCTATTGCGTATATGCTTGCGCTTTATAAGTTGTGAATTAGCAGAACCATGTTACCATGGGGAACGTTTTCAACATTGCACTTTATTTGGTTGATATCATGTTCTTTTGCTTATGGATCCTGGCGGTGTGAAATAAAAGGGGAGCTTGTAAGCTCATGGAGTTTGTATATGTGTTAGAGAAACGCATGGGCCGCTAGCCTAAGCCATGCCTAAGGGAAACTTGCAGCATAACCATAGTGAGCAATCTGTGAAGCATCCTTAATAAAAACCTATGCAAATAGCAAATAAAAAGATCGTTGAGATGTTCATTGTCTGCTTGCCTTGTCATTTTGATATGGGAAAGCTTCCATATCATTAGGCAAGGCGTACCCCGTTGGCGGTTCTCTATGATACACATGTACTTACAATGACAAGAACTTACTAATGACTAAAGTTGAGTAGCATGAGGTTCGGTCTTCGTAAGTAAGGGGCATGAGATTTCAACTTATAACTTGTCAAGCATATCCTCATATTTGTTCACTTTAACCTTAATCACCTAAATATGCTTATGATAGGGGCAATGAGAGATGAAAGCTAATAAGTACCATAATTTTTGGAAGCTCTTAATGAGACTAGAATCCATGCTTCCTTCTATAAAGGGCTTTTCTTTTACTTTTACGTTGAGTCTCCATCTTCTATCTTTATGCACCTATTGAGAGAGCATAGTGGTTATTCTTAGTTTAATGTGCATTGTCCCAAAACTTGTTGGTTGATTCATAACTTTGATATTACTTGTTCTTAAACTATTTGTATCTAGTCACCCTTATGAACTTTGAAGATGTCCTATGCATTTATGTTTTGCTACACTATGAGGGACAAGCTGAGTACCATTCTCATTATGTTTTCTATATGTGAAGAAAACAAACGTCTTTCAAAGCATTGTTATTCATGAATCTTTTGTTTGTACCTTTTCATGTTACAACATAGTTGTTATGTCTTATTGTTAGAACTATATCTTTCATGCTATGTTAAAGTACTATGATCCCAGCTATCAATGTTTTACAGATACCTTGATCAACATTATGATGGTGCATGTCACCTTAAAAATTATTCTTTTTTATCACTTACCTACTCGAGGACGAGCAAGAGTTAAGCTTGGGGATGTTGATACATTGTAATTGTATCTATAATTTTTGATGTTCCATGCTTGTTTTGTATCTACTTTCTTATGTTTTGTCCACACTTTGGAGTATTTTTACACATTCTGGAGCTAACCTATTAACAAGATGCCATAGTGCTAGATGCCTGTTTTCTGCTATTTTTGGTTTCAGAAAAGCTAGTAAGGAAATATTCTCGGAATTGGACCGGATAAAAGCCAAACTAAATATTTTACCCGAAGCAACACGGAGTCCGGAGGGGAGACGAAGAGGGGAACCATGGCGACCACACCCTAGGGTGGCGCGGCTAGCCCTAGGAGCGCCGCCACCTGGTGTGGGCCCCCTGATACTCCACCGACCTTGCCCCTTCGCCTATAAAAGTCTCCCAGGATGAAAACCCTAAGCACCCGATCAAAATTCCACGAAAGAGTCTGTAGCCACCATCATCTCCATCCCTAGATCGGGAGGGATCTGAAGCTCTTCCCGGCACCCTGCTGGAGGGGAGAGATCACCCTGGAGGCCTTCTTCATCACCATGACTGCCTCCGGTGTGATGCGTGAGTAGTTTATCCTTGGACTACGGGTCCATGTAGTAGCTAGATGGTTGGCTTTTCTCCTTTGTGCTACCATGTTTAGATCTTGTGAGCTCCGTTCATGATCAAGATCATCTATTTGTAATCCTATATGTTGTGTTTGCAGGGATCCAATGGATATTGAGATGCTATTTCAGATTGATTATTGATTCTATCATGTCTATGTTATTTGTGATCTTGCATGCTTTCCGTTGTTAGTAGCTATCTTGGACGAGTAGATGCTAGCAACTCCAAGGGGGAGTATTTATGCTCGATAGTGGGTTCATGCCTCTCGGAATCTGGAGAAGTGACAGAAATCTCTAAGGTACTAGATGTGCTGTTACTACTAGGGAGAAAACAACAATCCTTTGTTCATAGAACAATCATATTGTTTACTTTACACACTTTTCTTAATGCAATTATCTGTTGCTTGCAACTTAATACTGGAGGGGGTTCGGATGATAACCTGAAGGTGGATTATTTAGTCATAGATGCAGTTGGATTACGGTCTATGTATAATGTTGTAATGCCCAATCAAATCTCATAGGAGTCAAGATGATTAGTATATGAATGTATGCTTTCTCGATGTTTGTCAATTGCCCCGCTGTAATTTGTTCACCCAACATGTCATCTATCTTAAGGAGAATCACCTCTAGTGAACTATGGACCCCGGTCCATTCTTTTACCATCAATCTATAATCTATTTACTGTTTTCTGTTTACTTTCTGCAAGCAATCACTATCTTCCACACAATATGTTTAATCCTTTGTTTTCAGCAAAACCGGTGAGATTGACAACCTCACTTTAAGTTGGGAGCAAAGTTTTGTGGTTGTGTTGTGTAGGATTCCAAGTTGGAAACAACACGTTGGAGGTGTTTCCTTGCTCCTACTGGTTCGATAACCTTGGTTTCATAACTGAAGGAAAATTTGCTGATGTGCTCATCATACCTTTCTCTTGGGGTTCCCCAATGAGCTCGATACATTTTGAGCCATCACGGCCAAAGGCGCTGCTCTCACCAGGAGGGCGTGGTGGCGGCGACGGACTGGCTACACCCTATAGGTCGAACAACGAGTTGTATCTCGCTAGCTGCACCTTGGCCTGCACCTTTGCTCGGTCGCGGCTGGCACGCAGGCCAACATTGTCGGGCTCTCTGTGCGATGCATAGAAGAGATGCCTGTACACCATCGAGTTCTTGCAGCCGGAAGTGCTCCGGCATGAAAACGTGCAGGAAGAAGTTCCACCCATAAGGCTCGCCGGTGGTCCGGTAAGCCGGCCCGAGGGGTACCGGCGGCCGCGGAAGCTCCTCGGGCTCAGGCTCGGGCTCATAACTGGCCCAGCCCAGCTCGCCTGTGTTGGTGCTGTTGGAGTTGTTGGAGTCGATCCACTCGTTGTCGGAGAACTCTGAGTCGGTGTGGTTGGGTCCAGGGAAAGGCGGATACGGGCGCCACGGCTCTTCTGCGGGCGGTGGGGGAGGCGGAGGAGCACGGCGGCCTGGCATAGCTGTGCGCCGGCCCTACTGGCAATAGCATCACCGTCAGCCGCTATCCTAGACATAGAGGGAGAGGGTACGAGGTTTGGGCATGGTGTAGATCTGCAATGGCGGTGGCCACCACGCCTACATATAGCGAGAAAAGGGTGGAAAGCCCTGGCGGGAAGCGGTGGAAAAGGCGGGAAGCGGCGGAAGGGCGCGCCGGCAAGCAATTTCGGCGTTGTGTGGCTGGCTACGGGACGACGTACGGGAGACGAGCCTTCTGTCCCACTGCCAGGGCTTGCCCGCGATGTTTTCAGCTCCATCCGGTGCCCTCGCTAGCCCCCCCGTGGGTTGGGTTCGGCCTGGGGCGCCGGATGTCAAACCGGGTCGCGCCGGTGCGAAAATAAGTTTGGGGGATGGGCTGGACACGATTTTGGCGCCGGCACCCCCCCATAGCACTTTTGAGGGGCTTTAGGGCCCCGAGTGGAGATGCTCTTATGCATACCAAATTATAGGCAACATGTTCTCGAGTTTTGTAATGCAAATCAAAGTAGTTTACATGTTGCACTTTTTCAGGATTCCGAGTTCGACTATGTATGTCAGTAAACATATTTATGTCATGAATTATTATGCAACAAAACAATTATCTGAACATTGAAGGCTTGTAAATCCAATAACTGAAGCGCGGCCATGTAGCTAACTAAAACACTCAACGTAAGATCAAGAAAAAAATCACCATAAACCTATATGTACCTTGAGATCACGTTCAAACATACAAAATAATTACAAAAATGAATAAATCGGAGAACGCATAAAAATGCAGAGAGAAAGAAGGTACTTCCTCTGATCCATATTAATGGTCTCAACTTTGTCCAGATACAGATGCACATAGTCTAAATACTTAACTAGTTACATACGAATCTAGATAAAGTTAAGACTATTAATATAGATCGGAGGAAGTAAGTGAAAAATACACATAATTTGGACGAGAAACCTTGCTCCAGCCAAATCCAACCTGCCCGAAGCGGCGCTTCTACATGGCACTCCTTAACTTCTGATCCAGCTAGAAGGATAATAACAAGAATCAATTTACACATTTTACTTATTTAAGGTAGACATTATTATCTTTATCTCAATAATTCTATGCTTTTGATTGAATCGAACTGAGCTGAAAAACATTATTAAAACCAATCTGTTATTGATATATTAGCATAGACACATGTACGTGTTGGCCTTGATAGCCCACATGAACTAAGGAATCATATTCTTTAATAAAGTTTCTTTATTTGTATGTTAGTATATTTTCTTCAAGTGATTGCGCTAACCTGGGCATTTTCATTTATATGTCATGTAAAGTTTCTTTATAGACATTTAAAGCAGTCTGCTGAAATTGTCCAAGGGAACTTACGAAATTTTCTTTACTAACGAAATATAAGATCAAATGTGAAAAAGAAACTTCATAATATTTTATTAGCATACCATGTTATTGTGTAAAATAACATCTATGTACGCAGAGAGAGCATAGACATAGTACTCCTTCCGTTCCAACGTTCCAAAAAGAATGTTCCATATTTATATAGATCCTCATGTATCTAGACATTTTTTTTAAAAGGAGCATATATTAATATCAAAAGATACCAATTACACCCAGCATCTGCAACAACGCATCGCCCTAGCAGCCATACGGATGCACACAGCCAAAAAAGAGAGAAGAATTACAAAAAAGAAAAGTCCAGCTACAGTGACCCATTTATTGAACCAGTAGTACAACCACCACCAAGACAGCACCAGAAGTCCAGCTTCTCTAAAAACGATGCCTCCAAGAAGAGAACAATGCATAAACACCGCCATCGCCCGATCATAGATCTTAGGTTTTCACCCTGAAGAAAGTCCACGCTCTCACAACAATACCTTCAACAAGGCCATTGCCGGACACAACCAATTAAGGCCAGATCCTGGGTTTTCACCCTCAAAGGTAGGACTCTGAACCTCTCCTATGCAGCCGCCCCCACTCACATGCCACTGCTCCAAGTCACGAGTCACCAAGCCAATTCCTCATCACCATCCAGACTCAAACCACCATAGACAGTCCTCAGATCTCGATCTCCATGATATTCTCCGTCAGCACCATGGAACAAGAACATGCCCCATAATATTAACAGCCAACAGAGCTTCGAAGCGCACCCTCTGAACCCAAACGGTCAGAAAAACATGGGTACGCCCGACCGAATACCTTCCGATCCAGCAATCTCCAGGCGTGATGCGCCCATGAGAGTTCGCCGGCGTAGCCTTCCGGAACTCGACACTCCGACCAGATCAATGGAGACACGCATCAAGTAAATTTTCATCTTGGTGTGAGAAGAATCCGAGGACAACCACCTTTATTCAAACCGAGCCGGTAGCCCCCTCGCCACCCGCCGGTAACCTGCAAGATCCGTTGCACCAACCGTACCAGCAGCCCTGCGGCTAGGCCGATAACGAGGGAGATGACAACAGAGCAGAGTCGACCCCTCCTAGATCTGGCCCTACCGGCAGCGAAGATGACCGGGGAGGTAGCATCGGAGCTCCAGATCTGAAGATCTAGGGTTTCCAACACCAGCCAGCTTGGCCCTGAACTTCCACCACCGGCCATGGCGCCGCCGAGAGGGACCTCCACCACCACCCCAACCAGGGGCGCCGCCCTGGTCGCTAGCCGTCGTCGAACCGGCCGCATCTGCCCCAGCAGCCATGGCGGTCAACTCCGGCCTCCACCCACCCCCAACCACCTTCGGTGACTGCTACCTGCGTGTGACTGTTAAGACTGTTATGATATAGCTAGCAATGTTTATGTCTGCATATGGTTGTTATGGTGATCATCTAGCTTGCAATGTTGTGTGTGCATATGACTGTTCTTGTGATCATGTGTTGTGTGTGTGTTGGATGGTAAGATCACTAAAATTTGAAATGGGTGATCATAACTTGCAAAACACCACACCAAACACCTGTAAAATGCATCAGCAGGAAAAAAGACAAGAATCTAGACAACCAAACAACTGAGACTATTTGGAGGAAACGAAAATGCAGGAAGCCAAACAAGAACCCAAAGTTGGCCCAAATCAAATCTCTCCCCATGCAGCATCCAGCGGGTCAATAGGCAAAAACGAGAAATTCGAACCCGGATAACCAAACACGTCCTTACATTCTCTCTCCTCTTCTCTCTTCTCCACCTCATCCAAAATATACTCCCTCTATCTTAAGACAGTTATTTCTAGACAGAAGGACTAGTATTTAAAATCTTATAGCCAGCTAACCGTACATACTTGCTCTTGCTCTTAGAGGAGTAAAGGTGTAAGTCCCGGTCCTTGGGGACCCTTTTAGAGTTAAAAACACCTGGTCCTTTCTTTTATATCCGGAGCAGTTAACTGCACACGTTCCCATGCACGACGGTGAGCATAGTTTTTAGCTGGCTGGTTGGCTCCCAGTAAAGTAAAGCTTCCACTTGTGCGCCATTCGATCTCCTCTTCCTCCTCGGTATCTCCACGCCAAAGATCTCTCCGATCTGCAAAAAGGCTACCGTAACTGTACTGTTGCTGCCATTGCTCCCCGTAAAGCGTGCTGTGCTCGCTTTCCTTTTTGTTTCGCCAACTATAAAGCCGGGTCCTAGGATGGGTAAGATTTTTTGTACCGGTGTGCAGGTCAAACGCTTCTCCTCCTCCTCCTGCCTGCTGGGCGCCTCCACCCTGCTTGCCTGCCTGGCCGGTGGCCGCCTCCGGCCTTGCTCACATTGTAAGTGTTGGGGGTTGGGATCACCGATGGTTCTTATATTGCTCACCTTTCTGACCATCTTATATTGCTTTTCCATTTGCTCACGTTTTGGTTCCGGAGATCCAGAACCTGTTGATGGAAGAAAAATCAGATGCTCCATTTCATTACTAACTTCATCTGATCCTTTGCTGCTGGATGCTAGTGTCATGATTCAGCATTTCTTGATCGATTCGTAGCTAGATTTTGACTCAGACCTCGCTCAGTAGTTTCCAATTTTGGATCCACATACTGACGCGGCACATCTACTACATTCTAGTTCTGACAGTACGTGTCCATGATACTGATGATCTGCACTGGGATGTTTTCTGATCCAAAATCAACACAGGAATGGGGTGCGGTGCGTCGATCCCCAACTCGCTGGGCGGGAAGGGCCGCAAGCGCCGGAGCGTCGTACAGGAGGTCGCCGTCTTCATTCCGACCATCCGTGTTCCGGTGGCCACTGACATCGTCCATCCGCTCAGGGGACTGGTTTCCAAGGACCTCCTCGACCGTCTCGCCACGCTCCGTTCAACCGTCGTCCTGCTGGCTGAAGATATCTGTATGTTTCCTGGTTACCCATCACTTGAATTACTACTGCCTTTTCTCTTCAAAAAATCAAGAAATCAATACTAGATGCACACAGCCCTTGTTTTCTGAATCACTTGAATTTACTTGACTGATGACTACTGTGGTTAATAGTGACTCATATATAAGAGTAATTCTCATGCTATCTTTTTTGATTTTCTATGAAGATTATGGGGATATTTCGGCTGTCTCGGAATTACAGCGCGTCCTTGAGGAGTACCTGCCGGTGGTTCTCGGTTTAACAGCGAAAGGTCTCAACTTTTTAGCCTGTCCCTTCTGTGTAATTTTCTTGACTATGCTAAAGCTAGTATTCAAATTATTGTTTTTGCTTTTCCTAGAGAGCCGTCTTGAAGCATCTGTACAGTTCAGGTGGATGACCTTGGATGATGACCGGGTAATTAAGAGTCTATATAATGCTTGCATTAACTAGAATTCCGGCCACTGTGATGTTCTTATTGTGGCTGATCAAGTGCTGAACCCAGGAGTGTTGTCTTGCGAGCGCGTGGTATGAAGTTCTTTCTGTTGTCCACCTGATGGCCATGCTTGCATTGTTTGAGGCAAACCTGAAACTCATTCCGAGGAACGGGCAGAATGGAATTGAAACAAATGTATCAGAAGGTCAGCCCAATGCATTTACTTTCAAACTCAAGGAGATCACATCACTCAGGGAATATTCATTCATTGGGTTACATTGTTAGACCACAGTGAAATGTAGGTTTTCGTGTGATAAACTTAGTGAAATTGGCACATTTCATGCTTACTAGATTCAAAGAAGGATGTCGTCGACTCATTGCTCAGGGCATCAGGATACTTAGACTACTCCGTGCATCGCTTGCTTGTTCAGATACCTGCACAAATCAAGTATGCACCCACTTGAAATGCACAAAATCTCTGAAAAATTATCAACTTGTACTACCATCGATGATCAAGTACCCACTTGAGCTCATCTTTGAATTACAGGACGACTTTTCCTAGTTACCTGCAGGAAGGTATGCTCGAGGCCATCTCAATTCAGGCACTGGCTCAGGTAGTGTAATCTTCTTCTTAGATTTATTCTTCACAATTTCAAGGAAAATTTGCTTGCACTGCATGGTTCTTATACTGCATCTACTCTCAAAAACAGTGTGTAGAGATACAGCTTGGATTGGCTTCTGAATGTGATAAAGCGACATTGTCGGTAAAGAGGCGGCTAGCCTGTGAGCAAGTCAGTTATTTTTCACAGGTCCGCAGTTCATGATTAAGCTCACACCCCATAGTACATGTTATCATCATCTCTTTACCATTCCTAATGAACTTTTTTTGGTACTAGCTTGCCCCTTGACATCTCACTTTCCTCAGGCTCACTACTGTCTGTCGGGATGCGACACAAGTGACTCGTATGGAAAGAAGCTTCTGCTGTTCCTTAAGTGGAAATGGATGGATGCTAAGGTTGGACAAAGAACCGCTCAACTCCTGAAGCTTGATTTTTTTTTTTGAAAATGGGCGCTTTATTACCAAAAGTAAGCCTGAAGCTTGATAGATGCCTCACTAATGCTATTAAAGTAATGTTGCATCTTGTCACCAGGCAGTGGCATATTACTACCATGCTCTAGTACTTGACAAAGGTGGCGGACCGAACAACCATATAAGTGCAGTCTGCTGCCTCTCTGCAGCTGATGACCTCCTTTCAGAGAGCAAGAGAGCTTGCCTTAGCTTTTGCCTGGCAAATCCTGTCACAAGGTCTGAGACTACTGCAGGATTAATCATCAATAATTCTGTACTAAATTGAGTCGATACGCTGTTATGACATGATGTGTTTGTTTTCACTTGAATGTAGGGTACCTCCTCCTTGGGGTGTCATGAAAAACATGCACAAGAAAATTCCAGATGTCGCTTACAAGAAATTCCAAATTTACGGACATCTTCTTGAACAAGACAAGGCTAGGTAACTCCTCTCTGGTATCAAGAGGAACACTAGATCTGAATATGACAATTCCATAGTTTGAAAATTTGTTCATTTCAAATACTTTGGCTCAAGCACACGCATGAGCAATTGTATATTCATCTTTCTTTTAGTCTGGTTTTCACCCCTCCTTTTTTCCCTGGTACAGTGCACTTCAATCCTTGCCTGATCTTCCGGAGTTTCCACTGTCACTTAGACCTGAAGGGTACGACTTTCCATGCACTGATTCAATCTGGGAGAATGTCGATTGCCAACCTCAGATTCAGAGCCTCATGGAGCATCTCAAGGAGGACGACGAAGAAGCCGGAAACAAAATGATAGTTTAGTCTCCCAAATGCTTCGTTGTATTGTATCCTGAAAATTAACAGAAGTTACACAACAACTACTAGTTGAAACATGCATATGGCAGAACCAACGAAAAAGAACATTTACCTGTGTAAGTGAAAAGTATTTACCATCTGATTGTAAACCCTGGATGTTTAATAGGACCGATAATCAACAGAAAGAATATTTCGACATAACATGCGTGGGGGGGTGGGGGCCTTCCCCGCGCGTCCACGGAAGTTGGCGGTGGGGCTTCCCTAGGTTTCCCCCCTATTGTCACGTGTTGGCGCTGACCTGTATAACTTCGGCTCCGTCTAAAATAGCGTCGACCCTAGGGGTCAGATTCCGAATTAGTTTTGGGGAGGGGTCAGATTCGGTTGAAATTTCATAAAGAGGTCAGATTTGGCAAAAAAAATACCGAGGAAGAGGCAGAGTGTTGTGGCAACGCACCGGCGCTGGTGGCCGGAGACGACGCGGATGACGGCTGCGGAGGCGCGGTTCTGCGTGTCGATCTGGGCCCTTACGAGCCCCGGCCGGCATGGGTCGCAGGTGGCGGCGCTACTCGAGCGACGCAGTGCGATGGGGAGGGAGGTAGCTCTTGGCGGGGGTCCGCGGAGTCCGGAGGGCGACGGCGGCGCCCATGCGGATCCAATCTGGACCTGACCTTGGCTTTGCGGGACGCAGCGCTTGCGCGTGACTGCAGCTCAGGTCCGGGCGCCGGAGCTCGTGCGGAGGCCATGCGGATGGCCACGACCTGTGCACCCCCTTTCCCTATTGTAGGAGGTTGACCTCGACCATCGCGGGTGGGTCTGTCGGCGCGGTAGTGAGCTCTTCATCACCGGGGTCGAAGACCAGTTTGGTAGTGGAGGATGTCCACTTGGCACGGCGCGGGGCTGGCCCTTGACGACGCGAAGGGCACGCTATGTGTTGGTCGTCCGCGACGGGTCTGGCCCGGCTACGACGACTGGCCTTGTCGCGCCCCTCTCCTTCCACCTACCCCTCCCCATTACGTACAGCGGCGATGTCGTCTTTGTGCTTCTCCACCTTCCTGGTGGCGGCGGCGACGGATCAGCGATGCGCTTTGTAGTGGGAAGCTCTGCCACCATGGGTGGCGAGCTGAGGTGTGCATCGACATTGTGCTTCTGATTCCGGCATCCTTGCCATCGATCGAAGCTGGCCGATGCACGGGTGCTCATGTGACGAGGTTCCTCGGGCGGTGCTTCATCGCCTTGGAACCTGCATCATGTGGTGGCCTTCGCTGGTAGGTTGGCGGGCCAATCGGGTTCTCGGGCTGATGTGGAGTCGTCGACGAAAAGATCTTGCTGTCGGGCTGCATAGGTTGCGTCGATGTGTGAGTGGTAACTGTGGCGCTTCGCGCGAAAGCTCTGCTTAACCTTTGTTGGTGCCGATGACGGTGGTGCCTTCGGGCATCGTTATCCTCTTGGGGCATTGCCGAGAAGCATCGGTTCACCCCTATCCCTCGTGGTCCAGTTCCCCGGATGAAAACCTAGATCTGGCTTTGCCAGATCGGATGACGACGGCATCACGAACGCTGCTCCCTCCTTGGAGGCATTGTTCTTGGTGGTACGGCCCTAGGTGGCATGCTTGGTGATGGCGCATGCTTTGACTTGGCGAACAGATCCTAGAAGATTCGGCGTCGTGCTAGTTTGGTTACCCTTCTGGTAAGGATTGTGGACCATGGAGGATCCTCAGTTGCGGTGTTTAGTCGCATGGTTTCACTCGACGGGTGATGGATGACGGCTGTTGGATCATGTTGCAACGACGAAGCAACATGGTGGTTGGCGGTGGTGCTGCTTATGCGCATCTACTCTAGGGTTTGTGTGGTGGCGTCGGTTGTAATGTTGACTAGCGGCCTCGACCATATCATGTCAACACCCAGATTTTTAATCCCAGATGCATGTTATGCCATACATCACAATCCCAGGATTACCATTTTTGCGAGACATAACAGATTGGATATCACAGTACATCATCCATTACAAACCATAATAAGGTCTTACAACAAATAAAGGATCTCATGATTCAGTCTTAGTATAATCAAATAGCAGAATAAATAGCATAGCGGTGGGGTCCATCTTTAGAGTCACAGGCAATGCTGATGATGGGAGATAGTCCTAGTTATTATAGCCGTCCTGCTGTCCTTCATCTTGGTAATCTCCTTCATAGTCTGGCCATAGGAATAGCCAGGGACAAAAGCCATGAGTACTCTTTAAGTACTCGCAAACTATCACTAACAAGCAAGATAGTTCTAGTAGAAATGCTAACTCTAAGTTTATTTGTAAAGTTAAGTTTGAACCCTAAGCTGAGTTCAGAAACAAAGAAAGATAAAAGAAGTTTGAAAACACCTAAGTGGGAACTTAATTGTCATAGTCACAACCATGTTGTGGTCAAGTCATGTCACAAATCATTTCATAAGTTGTTTTGAAAACATCTAACAACGGAACAGTATGGCCACTCCAACTGTCCATAACCGCAGACGCGGCTATTCGAATAGTTTGACACTCTACAAAGGTGGTACACTTTCACCACAAAATTCGATACATCTGTCAGGGATAACCCTGAATCATCATACTTAGTATGCAGATAATCAAACATAACCTTTCCTTTACACACTCTAGTATAAGCACCTCTCCTATGAGCATGGCCTTCCAACCATAACCATCTGTCATCTTGGGCACTACATAGGTGGACAACATTGAGAGGTAGCCTCAGCTCAAACCTCTCCCGCGAGGGAACTAATACTAATGCATATAAACTTCCGACTAAGCCTTACCCAATTCAGGTATTGTGGTTGTACGGTAAAATTGGAATGGTATCACATCTGGACCCAACCATCAGTTTTGTAAAAGGGCTAAGGCTCATGCCTCAACATTTTCATCATCATAAACCAATTGTGTTTCTCAACACATGTCAAAACATCTCAATAGAATGACTCATCATTCTAAGGTTTTCACAAATCATTTTCACCAAGTATTCCCATCTAGAGTAAATCAAGTTTTGGTTTAGTTCCAACTACTAAGTTAAGAGTGTTCACTAATGTGGGATGCTAATCTCAATCTCATGCCATAGAATGACATCTAGGTCTAACTAGATAGGTCAAGTTTTATACTCTTTATGCTACCTTTAAACAAGTAAAGGACTTTGGTAAAGTAAAGGAAATATAGCTTGTAAATAAAACTTGGAGTATGTATAAGTCAAAGGGTATAACCAAAGCATGCCTAATGCATTTTCTTAGGTTATCTAGCTTAAGTCTACTTGCTAACAATAGCTTGCTAGGTATAATACTTGCAAGTGTTAGCTTGCCAATAATAGCTTGCCTTGGGTAGTGCAGTGGTTGAAGTTTTCTTCCTCCTCCTCTTGGTAGAACTCCTCCTCCTCGTAGACTTGGTCGGTACTATCGTCTATAAATACATACGGAATACACAATCACCAAACAATACTTAACTAGTCTACTTAGCACTCGAAGGCACACATTTGATGATCTAGTATCATCATAACATCACAAGGTTTTAATGAACTAGCTTAATTCTTTTTATTTGAGAAAAGTAATTTCTACTCATTGAAAATAACTAAGATTTAATATTCTCCAATTAAAATATGGGATCATGTGGACATATGTCATCACCACATATTCTAACATATGGGAATGTGATTTAAGGGTTGGATCACATTTTAATAAGTTTAAGTTTACTAATAAATGATTTAAAGTGACTAGAAATGCCTATATAGCATTATTTTGGTACTAGTCCAAAGTAACTGCATGCAAACCTTAATATTATTACATATTCAGATAGGTATGGTTAAATTTGATTTTTGAGAGTTGGAATCAACTCAAAAGCTATTATGGTTGATTTTATAAAAATGTTTGAATGTGCAAAAGTTTCTGTTTTTTTATTTTAACTAGGAGAGATCTCTAACTCTAAATGATTTAAATCCAACGTGCTTGGATAGAGATTTTCATTAGCTTTCCAACAAAATTGGAATCACTCAATTTGCAAATGTAAAACTCTCTGAATTGATTTTTAAACTAAGGGACATAATTAATTTAAGTCTAAAATAGAAAAAACCTAATTTGAATTCTTTGGGTCATGGAAACTAAATGGGCGGCCTCATTGGCGCTCCAGAGGCGGCGACAGGCTGGTCCCGCATGTCAGCGGGACTTAAAACCCGAAGCGGTACGGGGCAATCTGGGTGCTATGATTAGAATACGATCTAACGGTCCACGATCATCGTCGACGACGGACTCGTCGCCGGCGAGACTGAACCCTAGAGCGGTCGGTGGGGGGTCTACTGGGGACGTACCAGGGCTCCAGCTAGTGCGGCGAGGCAGGCAAACGAACTGGATGGCGACGGCGGGCTCAGGCGAGGTCACGGCAGGGGCTGAGGTGGACGAAATCAACAGGGACTTTTCCTCCTTTGTAGCGGCTACCTCCGGTGGAATTCCGACGATGTGCTGCTCGAGCGGCTCCAGCAAGAGAGGGGAAATGGTCAGTAGAAAGAGGGGAGTGAGATGGTGTGCAGAATGAGGCTGGGGGTGGCCTCCTTATATAGGCTCGACGAGTGGACCGATGGGTGTGGGCGGAGCTCGTCGGTGACGGCGATACAGGGGGCTACCGGCGTGGGTGAGGTAGGCGGACGGTGGGCGATCTGCTGACGGTCCTCTACGGTGTAATGGCGTGGCTAGGGGCGGTGGCATTTTGTCGGGCGCGGCTCGTGCTCTGCGCGACAGAAGTGGTGCTCGACGCTGCTCCCGGCGATTGTGGGTCGCGCGGCGGTGCACGGCCGTGTCTGGCGGCGTGAGGGGGTCGAGGCAGAGCGGCATGCGCGATTTGGTGTCGAGGCATGGTCTGTGGCGTGCTGGCGGCGAGGGCGCTCTGGCGCGCTTTGGCTGCATGCAGAGAGAAAGGGCGACGCGGCTCTGAGGTGGTCGAGGACCCAGCAGGGGCCATGGGGTGGACCGTGGGCGGCGGTGAGGTCACGCCTCACTCCCTGGAGCGGCGGAGAGGGGCTTGTTCGTCTGCGGTACCAAAGTTGGCAGGCCAGCGCATGGCGGTACCTAAGTTGCCTGAAATTACCGCGTTTCGAAAAGTTGGGCCGCCAACTACTTAGAGGGTCCATTTCGAGGCAAACTCATCTCACCCCTGCCAAATACAAACATTCTGTTAAACCGCCCCGTGAAGTAGACGGTCGGGACCCACATGTCGGTTATCTGTCCGTGACACGGGCGCCAACGCGGCAACCTCTTAGGCAAATCGAGCAGCTAAGTGGATTGGATGCGTTGACCAATTTCACAAATCCATTCCCAGCTTTCCCCTAGCACCGGCGGTGTCGGAATCCACCCTCCAGGCAGGACGATCCCTTCGGACATTTGACTTCCGGGGCCAAGTTGCTGCGCCCAGTTGCTGCGCTCAATCGCTGATACCGAGCTCCAATGGCGCATGCCGTAGCCGCTGTTGTGAGGCTCTAGCCCGCCTCCGCCGCCGATGAGCCGAGCAGCTTGGAGGATGGTAGATCCTACTATCAAGAAAGAAGAAGTTTTGTCTACAAGCGGGTGATCTACCCTTCTCTTTGCTATTCGCACTAGTTACAACTGCTAGCTGGCTACTGAACCTCAAATTGTTTGTTAGCCCATCGCTGACAAACATATTTTGTCCTGATTTTCATCCAAGTGGGATCTGCGTGGACCCCCTTACCTGGTTACTGTAGTCCTCTATAGGTACGACTCTAAGGGCAACAGGTATGGACACCATTGTTTCACGATGGAAGAAGCGCCTGCGTAGATCTGTACTATATCCGGCATGGTTGCTGCTCTGCGTAATCATGTTGAAGTATGGCCGAAGCAGACTGCAAAGTTCAGCTTCATGGTTGAACATGGCATCCATGTTCCTATATCATGTGATAGTCAGCTAATTGGGTTGATCAAAAGGTATGCTTCGGATTGCATGTTTGAGCTGAATTGTGATGTACTGGATGTGGAAGTTGCTGCAACTGGGAGTCGCCCTTCTATTCTTGGACAGGGTGGTTGCTCGAACGCAATTAGCTCCTGGTAAGCAAAGGTCGCTTGGGGTTCGCATGTTTGTGCTGAATTATAATTTTTGTTTTATTTACTCTGTAGATATTGGGCAGTTATGCAACAGTCTTGTTTCTTTGACAGGAAGCGTCACAAGGTTAGAAACATGACTGCCGGGTCAGTCATTTTGCTGCCCAAAGAAATTAAAAATGAGTGGAAAGATGATGTTGGACACGATTCTGGTGCCCATTGTCCTGGCGATGCAGAGTACGTGAAGCTAAGAAAATTGGTACCAAGGAAGAGGAAGAAGGCAGGAAATGAAGAAGCCATTGGACGTGAAGGCTTGGCACCCAGGCTGCGGAAGAAGGCTGCTGGCAATGAAGATGCATAGTAATGTGTTGAACTTGAACCTATACATGTAATTCTATTAAATTCTAATCGCTCTGTGTGTGGCACGTTGCTGGGCGAAATAATCTACCCACGTTCTCTGAGTAAAATGTACCACGACTTAGGGTTTGGAAATGCCCGAGTCGGTAGTTGAATCCGAAATTATGATTGTGCCACTGCTATATGAAAACAATGATCCACCGGTTCCACGATTGCTGAGGGGCAGGAGGTCTCCAAATACGACAGAATGTAAGTGGCACATAAATAAATTATTTAAGCTGCCACACTTCACGAAGCAGCAACTTATTTCAGATGCTGCACAACGACGTGGCAACATAAACAACAATGTTCTCACCGATAATGTCCAGATGAGGAGAAAATGGGTACCACTTTCTGGCCTAATCTTGAGCCCGTCTATCTCACCGCCTCTCTGCTCCTGCATCCCCTGCATCTGGCGAAGCTCCCGGATCTCCAGTAACCGGGTGTACGTGCTTCCACTTTATAAATTGTGGTTGTGCCATTTGCATGCGGCACAATCCATGTAGATTACATTTAAACAAACCACCAAAGGTCGTAATACACTAGTAGAAAAGGTGTCTTTGGTCCACGGTTACGTTCCCAATCCGGGACAGAGATCTAAATCGAGGCAGAAATTGATCTAAATCACAAATTCTTCTACAAATTAATGTAGGGTCAGAGCAATTTTTTCCTCCCTAGAATCCAGGACCAATAGTTCGGACCGCTAGGTCAACAAGTACAAATATTACAACTTAAAAAGGCGGAGCTTAAGCTAAATAGAACTAGTTATCACACATCTCGTTGATCTTCCTAATCTTGGCCCGATGCGCATCTTCCTGCGAGAGCAAGGATCGAATTGTCTTCTCCTTCCTTTTAGCATCTTCCTTGCACAGCTTCAATTGTTTCTCTGCATTTTTCCTCATGCACTTGTCAATACTCGTAGTTGTGTACTGCAGGACTTTGGCCTAGTGGAGATCGTTCCTTGCTTGAGTCAGTTCTTTCTCTGCTTTAGCCTTCAGGGCCAACGCCGCGTCCCTCTCCTTCTCGACTTTGATAACCTTGTCTTGCACCCATCTGAGATCTCGCTTATGCTTGGTCATGTCAACTGGTTCCCATAGATTCATCTCAACACTGTCAAGAAGTGAGCTGAATACGGATTCTTTCAACTCGACAGTCATTTTCCATAGTTTTTCCAGCGTTTTCTGCATCGATTTGGGCCACTCTGGATCTACCCATTTGACAACACCGGAACTTCCGCCTTGCATCATTGCACGATGTCCTTGACACCGTAGAAACCTCCTGCCTGCGTTTCGTCCTTCGAAGGCTACAAATTTAGCGGGCACATATCCATGTTTACATACCAGAGGACTGTCTTCATCCTCTAAACCGTGATAGTCGGAGTCATACATCGTCTGGTTGGCCTAACACATCATACGCGCATGAGTAAACAGATTAGATCTAGCTCAAAAAATAGATAACTGGCCATAGATGATAGAAACAGAGATGAGACGACTCACATCGAAATCACCGTCCTTGTTGTCAAGACGCATTTCCTCGCTGTCTCCCCTTGAACTCATGGCGAGAGGGGTGGGGGGGGGGGTGCCTGCCGGAGAGGGGATTGGGATGGAGGCGCCGTCGGCTAGCGGCTACGGCAGGATGGGAGTGAAGTGGGGAAAGTGGCTTCGAGGGTAAGGAAGAGAAGTACGGGGAGGAAGAGAAGTAATGGGGACGTGACACTGGGATGTGGCCCACTGAACTCGTGAGACGTGACACTCGAAACAGGGGAGCACCCGGTGTTGCCAGTTTGTCCAAAGCAAGCGTGGCCAATCATGCCGCAGAACAGCCTACTCGCGGATCGCTCTCACGAAGACCATCCCAATCGTCCAAGCGCCCCAATCGAACGGTATGTAACAATCGTCAAGCAGAACAACTATGTTAGGGCATGCCTTCTAGAAGACTCGGTCTAACGGCTACCCATGCAATGACACTGGGTGTGGTTTATGGAAAAGAACAGACATGCAATGACACTGGCTGTGATTCATGAAAAGAACAGACATGCAATGACACTGGTGGATCCTTATGTGGTTCATGAAAAGAACAGACATGCAATGACACTGGTGGATCCTTATGTGGTTTGTTTAGAAGAACACACATGCAATGACACTGGGTGTGGTTCATGAGAAGAACACACACGGAATGACACTGGTGGATCCTTATGTGGTTTGTTGAGAGGAACAGACATGCAATGACACCGGTGGATCCACATGTGGTTTATGGAAGTAAAAGACATGCAATGACACTAGTAGATCCTTATGTGGTTCATGAATAGAACAGACATGCAGTGAAACTGGGTGTGGTTCGTGAATAGAATAGACATGCACTGACACTCGGTGTGGTTCATGAAAAGAACAGACATGCAATGACACTAGTGGGCCCATCCTTATGTGGTTCATGAAAAGAATGTATGTGCAATGACACTGGTGGATCCTTATGTGGTTTGTTTAGAAGAACACACATGCAATGACACCGGTGGATCCACATGTGGTTTATGGAAGTAAAAGACATGCAATGACACTGGTAGATCCTTATGTGGTTCATGAAAAGAACAAACATGCAGTGAAATTGGGTGTGGTTCATGAATAGAACAGACATGCACTGACACTGGGTGTGGTTCATGAAAAGAACAGACTTGCAATGACACTGGTGGGCCCATCCTTATGTGGTCCATGAAAAGAACAGACATGCAATGACACTGGTGGATCCTTATGTGGTTTGTTTAGAAGAACACACATGCAATGACACTGGGTGTGGTTCATGAAAAGAACACACACGCAATGACACTAGTGGATCCTTATGTGGTTTGTTTAGAGGAACATACATGCAATGACACCGGTGGATCCACGTGTGGTTCATGAGAAGAACACACATCCAATGACTCTGGAAGATCCTTATGTGGTTCATGAAAAGAACTGACATGCAGTGACACTGGGTGTGGTTCATGAAAAGAACAGACATGCACTGACACTAGGAGTGGTTCATGAAAAGAACAGACAGGCAATGACACTGGTGGATCTGTATGTGGTTTATGGAAGGAACAGACATGCAATCACATCGGTGGATCCACATGTGGTTTATGGAAGTAACACACATGCAATGACACTGGGTGTGGTTCATGAAAAGAATAGACATGCAATGACACTTGTAGATCCTTATGTAGTTCATGAGAAGAACACACACGCAATGACACTGGTGGATCCTTATGTGGTTTGTTTAGAGGAACAGACATGCAATGACACCGGTCGATCCACATGTGGTTTATGGAAGTAAAAGACATGCAATGACACTGGTAGATCCTTATGTGGTTCATGAATAGAACAGACATGCACTAACACTGGGTGTGGTTCATGAAAAGAGCAGACATGCAGTGACACTGGGTGTGGTTCATGAAATGAACATACATGCAATGACACTGGTGGGCCCATCCTTATGTGGTTCATGAAAAGAACAGACAGGCAATGACACTGGTGGATCCTTATGTGGTTTGTTTAGAAGAACACACATGCAATGACACCGGTGGATCCACATGTGGTTTATGGAAGTAAAAGACATGCAATGACACTAGTAGATCCTTATGTCAAGGATGGAGATATAAAGATTTGTAAAGTGCACACGGACCTGAATGTAGCAGATCCGTTGACTAAAGTTCTCCCTAGGGCAAAACATGGTCAACACCAGAACTCCATGGGTGTTAGATTTATCACTATATAAACTAGATTATTGTCTGTAGTGCAAGTGGGAGACTGAAGGAAATATGCCCTGAGAGGCAACAATAAAGTTGTTATTATGTATTCCTTGTATATGATAGATGTTTATTTTGCATGCTATAATTGTATTGATAGGAAACATCAATACATGTGTGTTTAATAAACAAAAAGGGTTCCTAGTTATGCCTCTCTTATAGACTAGCTTGTTGATTAACAAGATGATCAAGGTTTCCTGATCATGGACATTGGATGTTGTTAATAACAAGGTCACAAAGACTTGAAATGATGTGATGAACATTCATCCAAGTATAGCATTACGATCAAGTCATTATGTTTATATTGCTATAACATCATACGAGTAATCTTTATCCTTAGACCATGAGATCATGTTAATTGCTAACACGGAAGAGTATCTTAATAACATCAAGCGTCACGTACCGTATTGGGTGACTATAAAGATGGGTTGATACTACGAAGGTGTTATGTTGAGGCTCATGGATCAAGAGTGGAATTTGTCAATCCAGATGACGGATAGATATACTCTGGGCCCTCTCGGTGATATCACATTAGGATAGCTTGCAAGCAAGTGATGTGATCACTAGAATGTTATATCACGGGAACGATAAAAGAGTGCATGTAGGTAACAAGATCAAACTAGGTATGGAGATACCGATGATTGAATCTCGGACATGTAATATATCGAGAGACAAAGGGATTTAGTTACAAGCGTTAAAGGTTCTCACGATCACAGGAGTCATCGTTGAATGTGTAGGAGTCAAGACGGATCTCCGTGTCCCACGCTGATTATTGATCGGAGAAGGGTCTCGATCATGTTTGCATTATTCGCGAACCGTAGGGTGGCACACTTAAGATTTACGGACACCATTTTGGAGCACATATGTTTCGGTGAAAAGAATTGCAAAGCGCAGGAATTGTTTCAATAGAAACTGGAAATTGTTTCGGGTGAAATTGCAGAAGGTGGTTCTGCATGTGATATTGAAATATTGCAAGGGGCTATATGTGAATGTTTGTTCATTAAAGTAATTAACAAAATTCTGAATAAATTTAATAAAAAGAGTTTTATTAAATGAGAGAGCATTAAATTTGGAGAAATTTAATGCATTTAAAGTGGATGCTTTAAAAGGGAATGTGAAGAGGCATTTTAATGTGGAGGGGTTACCACCACATGAATGGGGGAGGTGAGGGGTCACCCCCCCATGCGCCGGCCATGGAGAGAGGGGGCACCCCCTCCTCCTATAAAAGGCCACCCATTACCTCCTTCATCCTCACACCTCCTTGTGAAGGATCTCTCTCCCCCTCTAGAATTATTCCCCCATGGTCTCGGATTAGCGAGATACATGTTCCCGGTGGCATTTCGTTTGGAAGGAGTTGCTTCTTCCGCTGGATCGCTAGAGCGAGGAGGTGGAGGTTGTCCGGTGGCTTGAACGTGTGTGCGAGTGCGGATGCGCTGCTGAGTTGCGGCGCTCGGACTTCCTCACGATCTTGAGATTGGCAAGTGTACGACTACATCAACCACGAGTTCCTACTCGTTAACAAAGCTCGTTGTCTTCGAGGGTAAGTTCTCCATGGATGTATGTCCACCCGTTGCTCTGTATCTAGTAGATAGATCTGGGCGTATAGTTCTCATCGTAGGAATTTTTTTGTTTTCTATGCTGCGGACCCAATAGTGGTATCAGAGACTGATCTATGTGTAGGTACTTTGCACGGGTAGTACACATATGTTTCTATGTAGGCGATGATGATCATGTTATTGCATCTTCTATGTACTTTGGATATTGGTGGCATAGTGGGATGAAGCAGCCCGAACCAACCTTACATGTCATCGTACATGAGACCGGTTCCACGACTGACATGCAACTAGTTTTGCATAAGTGGCTAGCGGGTGTCTGTCTCTCCTACTATAGTCAATATCTGATTTACAACGAGTTGCTAATAACTTGGTTATCCTCGTTGTGGTTCATGTTCGTAGGTAAGACCGGTTCTATCTCCGAAATCCCTAAGCCACGTAAAACTTGCAATTGATAAATTAGAGGCGTCTAGTTTAGATCGTTGCTGGGCTAGTGTATTGATATGGTATTATTGTAAGTAGATGTATGATAGATACTCTTACAACTCACTTAACGTGTAAGTTCCATAGACCTTGGCCTTACACACAAAGGAATGATAGAGATCATACCACGATGCAAATGATAGAGATCAAATGCATGGACCATATCACCTCACTTCACACATTAGCATCTTATATTGCTAGTTTGGCGCTTTTGGTAGCATTATAAGATGATCCCTCATTTAGATATCAAGATAAAATGTGTTCTTCCTTAAGTATGCACCGTTTTGTGGATCGTGTTTTGAGGCATCACGTGATGATCAGGTGTTCTCGACTCTACGCTTTCATACAATGGGTGTAAGACAGTTTTACACACGCAAATACTAAGGTTCTTACTTGACGAGCCTAGCATGTACAGACATGGCATCGGAACACGGACCGAAAGGTTAAGCATGAGTCATATAGTTGATATGATGCCCATATAGATGCTCGCCTTTGAAGCTACACCGACTCACGTGATGATCGGACTTGGTGTAGTGGATTTGGTTCATGTAGTCACCAAAAGGACATGAGGGATGTCGTTTTTGAGTGAGAGTTCATTAGTAATTTGGATTAGTTGAACTCAATATATCATAAACTTAGTCTAAATATATTTTACAAATTCGGTTGTAGATGGCACCACCTGCTTTTAATTTCAATGTGTTCATGGAGAAAGAGAAGCTTGCTGCGAATGGTAGCAACTTCACCAATTGGGCTATGAATTTGAGGATTCTCCTCACTGCTGCACAAAAGCAATATGTGCTAGAGGCGCCGCTAGGCCCCCCACCAGCTCCTAATGCCCCTGACGAGGAAAAGAACGTCTATATAACTCGTCAGGAGGACCACAACTTAGTTCATTGCAGCATACTGTATGGGCTAGAGCCAGAACTTCGAAAACGTTTCGAAAATGGCAATGCCTTTGATACCATGGGAGAATTGAAAATGATTTTCGATACCCATGCTGCCGTAGAGAGTTATAATGCTTCTGAAAAGTTCTTTAGCTGCATGATGGAAGAGAACAACTCCGTTAGTGAGCACGTACTCAAAATGTCTGGGTACGCCGATAAGCTTGTGTCCTTGAGAATAACGATTCACATTGACTTAGGCATACATCATGTTCTCCAATCTCTGCCACCTAGCTACAAGAGCTTCGTGATAAACTATAATATGCAGGGCATGAAGAAGTCTCTTCCCGAGCTTTTGTCAATGCTTAAGACTGCAGAAGTGGAGATTAGGAAAGAACATCAAGTGTTGATGATCAATAAGACCACCGGTTTCAAGAAGGACAAGAAAGGCAAGCAGAAGGGAAAGAAGGGTGGCAAATCTGTTGCCGCGCTTGAAAAGAAACCCCGAGCTGGCCCTAAGTCTGACACCGAGTGCTACTATTGCAAGGATGGCCATTGAAGTTTAATCGCCCCAAGTATTTGGCGGACAAGAAGGCCAGCAAGGCAAACAAAGGTATATGTGATATACATGTTATTGATGTGTACTTGACTAGTACTCGCAGTAGCACCTGGGTATTTGATACGGGATCGGTTGCTAATATATGTAACTCGGTTTAGGGGCTGCAGAACAAGCGACAACTAGCAAGGGATGAGGTCACGATGCGGGTCGGCAATGTATCAAGAGTTGATGTGATCGCCGTCGGAACGTTGCCTCTCCATATGCCGTCGGGATTAGTTATAAACCTGAATAATTGTTATTTGGTGCCTGCACTGAGCATGAACATTGTATCCGGATCGTGTTTGATGCAAAGTGGTTATTCGTTTAAGTCTGAAAACAATGGTTGTTCGATTTATATGAATAATATCTTTTATAGTCATGCACTTGTGTTGAATGGTTTATTTCTGTTAGATCTCGATAGTAGCATTACGCATATTCATAATGTTGATGCTAAAAGGATTAAACTTGATAATGATATATCTACATATATGTGGCACTGCCGTCTAGGTCATATTGGCGTTAAACGCATGAAGAAACTCCATTCTGATGGACTTTTGGAATCACTTGATTTTGAATCATTTGATACATGTGAGCCATGCCTTATGGGCAAGATGACTAGAACGCCGTTTTCCGGTTCAATGGAACGGGCGACAGATTTATTGGAAATCATACATACTGATGTGTGTGGACCAATGAGTGTGTCGGCGCGAGGTGGATATCGTTATTTTGTTACTTTCACGGATGATTTGAGTAGATACGGGTATATCTATTTGATGAAACATAAGTCTGAAACCTTTGAAAGGTTCAAAAATTTCAGAATGAAGTGGAAAATCATCGTAACAGAAAGATCAAATTTCTGCGGTCCGACCGTGGAGGAGAGTATCTTAGTTACGAGTTTAGCACACATATGAAAGACTGTGGAATAGTTTCACAACTCACGCCTGCCGGAACACCACAACGTAATGGTGTGTCAGAACATCATAATCATACTTTATTGGATATGGTTCGATCTATGATGTCTCTGGCTGACTTGCCACTGTCATTTTGGGGTTATGCACTGGAAACCGCTGCATTCACTTTAAATAGGGCACCATCTAAATCCGTTGAAAATACACCGTATGAATTATGGTTTGGAAACAAACCTAAGCTATCATTTCTTAAAGTTTGGGGATGCGATGTTTATGTGAAGAAACTTCAACCGGATAAACTCGAACCCAAAGCGGAAAAATGCGTCTTCATAGGATACCCTAAGGAAACGATTGGGTATACCTTCTATCACAGATCCGAGGGCAAGGTCTTTGTTGCCAAGAATGGATCCTTTCTTGAGAAGGAGTTTCTCGCGAAAGGTGTGAGTAGTCGGAAGGTAGAACTCGAAGAGGTTATTGAACCTTCTCTTCATGAAATGGCGAGTAGCGCAGCTCCAAAAGTTGTTTCGGAGTTGACTTCACCTAATGAAGAGAGAGCTAATGATATTGATCATGAAACTCCGAAAGAGGACACTACTGAACCTCGCAGGTCAAGCAGGACACGAGCAGCTCCTGAACTATACGGCAATCCTGTTATGAATTTCATGATTGATGAAATAGATGACCCTGCGACGTATGAAGAAGCGATGGTGAGCCCTGATTCCAACAAATGGCTAGAAGCCATGAAATCCGAGATCGAATCCATGTACGAAAACCAGGTTTGGACCTTGGTGGACTTACCTCACGATCGAAAGGCCGTTGAGAATAAATGGATTTTTCAAAAGAAAAACTGATGCTGATGGTAATGTAACCATCCATAAGGCTCGACTTGTCGCAAAGGGGTTTCAACAAATTCAAGGAGTTGACTACGATGAGACATTCTCTCCCGTAGCGATGCTTAAGTCGGTTAGGATTATGTTAGTAATTGTTGCATATTTCGATTATGAAATATGGCAGATGGATGTCAAAACTGCGTTCCTCAATGGTAATATTGAAGAAGAGTTGTATATGATACAACCTAAGGGTTTTGTCGATCCTAAGGATGCTCATAAGGTGTGCAAACTTCAGCGATCCATCTATGGACTGAAGCAAGCATCCCGGAGTTGGAATCTCCGCTTTGATGAGGTGATCAAAGAGTTTGGATTTGTCCAAACTTATGGAGAGGCTTGTATTTACAAGAAAGTGAGTGGGAGCAATGTGGCATTTAAGATATTATATGTGGAAGACATATTATTGATTGGAAATGATATAGATCTTTTAAAAAGTGTTAAAAGTTATCTAAACAACAAATTTTCGATGAAGGACCTTGGTGAAGCTTCATATATATTAGGCATTAAAATCTATAGAGATAGATCAAGACGCCTAATTGGGCTATCGCAGAGTACATACCTTGATAAGATATTAAAGACGTTTAATATGGACGGAAGTAAGAAGGGGTTCTTACCTATGTTTCAAGGTAAGACATTGAGTAAGACTCAAAGTCTGGCTACGGCGGAAGAAAGAGAGATAATGGATAAGATCCCCTATGCCTCGGCCATAGGCTCTATAATGTATGCATGCTATGTACAAGACCGGATGTGGCACATGCTATTAGTTTGACTAGTAGGTACCAATCTGATCCAGGTTCGGAACACTGGATAGCGGTCAAGAATATCCTTAAGTACTTGAGAAGAAGTAAGGATATGTTTCTTGTATACGGAGGTGAAGAAGGGCTAGTCGTAAGTGTTATGTCGATGCTAGCTTTGACACTGATCCGTATGACTCTAAGTCTCAATCCGGATACGTATTTCTCTTGAACGGAGCAGCAGTTAGTTGGAGGAGCTCCAAAACAACCTGTGGTGGCTGGATCAACAACGGAGCGGAATATGTTGTTGCTTCAGAAGCAGCGCAGGAAGCGGTTTGGATGAAGGAGTTCATTACGGAACTGGGGGTGGTTCCCAGTGCGTTGGATCCGATGGTGATCTATTGTGACAACAATGGAGCCATAGCCAACACAAAGGAACCAAGGTCTCACAAGAATTCCAAGCATATTAAGCGCCGGTTTCACTCCATCCGCGAGTATGTCAAGGATGGAGATATAAAGATTTGTAAAGTGCACACAGACCTGAATGTAGCAGATCCGTTGACTAAAGTTCTCCCTAGGGGAAAACATGATCAACACCAGAACTCCATGGGTGTTAGATTTATCACTATATAAACTAGATTATTGTCTCTAGTGCAAGTGGGAGACTGAAGGAAATATGCCCTGAGAGGCAATAATAAAGTTGTTATTATGTATTCCTTGTATATGATAGATGTTTATTTTGCATGCTATAATTGTATTGATAGGAAACATCAATACATGTGTGTTTAATAAACAAAAAGGGTTCCTAGTTATGCCTCTCTTATAGACTAGCTTGTTGATTAACAAGATGATCAAGGTTTCCTGATCATGGACATTGGATGTTGTTAATAACAAGGTCACAACATTTGTGAAATGATGTGATGAACATTCATCCGAAGTATAGCATTACGATCAAGTCATTATGTTTATATTTCTATAACATCATACGAAGTAATCTTTATCCTTAGACCATGAGATCATGTTAATTGCTAACACCGGAAGAGTATCTTGATAACATCAAACGTCACACCGTAACAGGGTGACTATAAAGATGGGTTCAGTACTACGAAGGTGTTATGTTGAGGCTCATGGATCAAGAGTGGAATTTTTCAATCCAGATGATGGATAGATATACTCTGGGCGCTCTCGGTGATATCACATTAGGATAGCTTGCAAGCAAGTGATGTGATCACTAGAATGTTATATCACAGAAACGAGAAAAGAGTGCATGTCGGTAACGATATCAAACTAGGTATGGAGATACCGATGATCAAATCTCGGACATGTATATATCGAGAGACAAAGGGATTTAGTTACAAGCGTTAAAGGTTCTCACGATCACAGGAGTCATCGTTGAATGTGTAGGAGTCCGTACGAATCTCTAGGTCCCGCTGCTGATTATTGATCGGAGAAGGGTATCGATCATGTCTGCATTATTCGCGAACCGTAGGGTGGCACACTTAAGAGTTACCGGACACCATTTTGGAGCACATATGTTTCAAACGAAAGAATTGCAAAGCGCAGGAATTGTTTCAATAGAAACCGGAAATTGTTTCGGGTGAAATTGCAGAAGGTGGTTCTGCATGTGATATTGAAATATTGCAAGGGGCTATATGTTAATGTTTGTTAATTAAAGTAATTAACAAAATTCTGAATAAATTTAATAAAAAGAGTTTTATTAAATGAGAGAGCATTAAATTAGGAGAAATTTAATGCATTTAAAGTGGAGACTTTAAAAGGGAATGTGAAGAGGCATTTTAATGTGGAGGGGTTACCACCACATGATTGGGGGAGGTGAGGTCACCCCCATGCGCGCCATGGAGAGGGGGCACCCCCCTCCTCCTATAAAAGGCCACCCATTCCCTCCTTCATCCTCACACCTCCTTGTGAAGGATCTCTCTCCCCCTCTAGAATTATTCCCCCATGGTCTCAGATTAGCGAGATACATGTTCCCGGTGGTATTTAGTCTGGAAGGAGTTGCTGCTTCCGCTGGATCACTGGAGCGAGGAGGTGGAGGTTATCCGGTGGCTTGAACGTGTGTGCGAGTGTGGATGCGCTACTGAGTTGCGGTGCTCGGACTTCCTCACGATCTTGAGATCGGCAAGTGTACGACTACATCAACCACGAGTTCCTACTCGTTAACAAAGCTCGTTGTCTTCGAGGGTAAGTTCTCCATGGATGTATGTCCACCCGTTGCTCTGTATCTAGTAGATAGATCTTTGCGTATAGTTCTCATCGTAGGAAATTTTTTGTTTTCTACGCTGCAGACCCAACAGGAACAGACATGCAATCACACCGGTGGAATCACATGTGGTTTATGGAAGTAACACACATGCAATGACACTGGGTGTGGTTCATGAAAAGAACAGACATGCAATGACACTGGTAGATCCGTATGTGGTTCATGAGAAGAACAGACATGCAATGACACTGGTGGATCCTTATGTGGTTTATGGAAGGAATAGACATGCAATAACACCGGTGGATCCACATGTGGTTTATGGAAGTAACACACATGCAATGACACTGGGTGTGGTTCATGAAAAGAACAGACATGCAATGACACTGGTAGATCCTTATGTCGTTCATGAGAAGAACACACACGCAATGACACTGGTGGATCCTTATGTGGTTTGTTTAGAGGAACAGACATGCAATGACACCGGTGGATCCACATGTGGTTTATGGAAGTAAAAGACATGCAATGACACTGGTAGATCCTAATGTGGTTCATGAAAAGAACAGACATGCAGTGAAACTGGGTGTGGTTCGTGAATAGAACAGACATGCACTGACACTTTGTGTGGTTCATGAAAAGAACAGACATGCAATGACACTGGTGGGCCCATCCTTATGTGGTTCATGAAAAGAACACACACGCAATGACACTGGTGGATCCTTATGTGGTTTGTTTAGACGAACACACATGCAATGCCACCGGTGGATCCACATGTGGTTGATGGAAGTAAAAGGCATGCAATGACACTGGTAGATCCTTATGTGGTTCATGAATAGAACAGACATGCACTAACACTGGGTGTGGTTCCTGAATAGAACAGACATGCACTGACACTAGGTGTGGTTCATTTAAAGAACAGACATGGAATGACACCGGTGGGCGCATCCTTATGTGGTTCATGAAAAGAACAGACATGCAATGACACTGGTGGATCCTTATGTGGTTTGTTTAGAAGAACACACATCCAATGACTCTGGTAGATCCTTATGTGGTTCATGAAAAGAACTGACATGTAGTGACACTGGGTGTGGTTCATGAAAAGAACAAACATGCACTGACACTAGGAGTGGTTCACGAGAAGAACAGACAGGCAATGACACTGGTGGATCCTTATGTGGTTTATGGAAGGAACAGACATGCAATGACACTGGGTGTGGTTCATGAAAAGAACAGACATGAAATGACACTGGTAGATCCTTATGTGGTTCATGAGAAGAACAGACGTGCAATGACACTGGTGGATCCTTATGTGGTTTGTTTAGAGGAACAGTAATGCAATGACTCTAGCCGTGGTTCATGAAAAGAACAGACATGCAATGACACTGGGTGTGGTTCATGAAAAGAACATATAGGCAATGACACTGGTGGATCCTTATGTGGTTTGTTTAGAAGAACATGCATGCAATGACACTGGGTGTGGTTCATGAAAAGAACAGAAACGCAATGACACTGGTGGATCCTTATGTGGTTTGTGTAGAGGAACAGAGATGCAATCACACTACGTGGATCCATATGTGGTTTATGGAAAAGAACAGACATGCAATGACACTGGCTGTGATTCATGAAAAGAACAGACATGCAATGACACCGGTGGATCCTTATGTGGTTCATGAAAAGAACAGGCAGGCAATGACACTGGTGGATCCTTATGTGGTTTGTTTAGAAGAACACACATGCAATGACACTGGGTGTGGTTCATGAGAAGAACACACACGCAATGACACTGGTGGATCCTTATGTGATTTGTTTAGAGGAATAGACATGCAATGACACCGGTGGATCCACATGTGGTTTATGGAAGTAAAAGACATGCAATGACACTGGTAGATCCTTATGTGGTTCATGAAAAGAACAGACATGCAGTGAAACTGGGTGTGGTTCGTGAATAGAACAGACATGCACTAACACTAGGTGTGGTTCATGAAAAGAACAGACATGCAATGACACTGGTGGGCCCATCCTTATGTGGTTCATGAAAAGACCAGACACGCAATGACACTGGTGGATCCTTATGTGGTTTGTTTAGAAGAACACACATGCAATGACACCGGTGGATCCACATGTGGTTTATGGAAGTAAAAGACATGCAATGACACTGGTAAATCCTTATGTGGTTCATGAAAAGAACAGACATGCAGTGAAACTAGGTGTGGTTCATGAATAAAATAGACATGCACTGACACTAGGTGTGGTTCATGAAAAGAACAGACATGCAATGACACTGGTGGGCCCATCCTTATGTGGTTCATGAAAAGAACAGACATGCAATGACACTGGTGGATCCTTATGTGGTTTGTTTAGAAGAACACACATGCAATGACACGGGGTGTGGTTCATGAGAAGAACACACATCCAATGACATTGGTGGATCCTTATGTGGTTTGTTTAGAGGAACATACGAGCAATGACACTGGTGGATCCACGTGTGGTTCATGATAAGAACACACATCCAATGACTCTGGTAGATCCTTATGTGGTTCATGAAAAGAACTGACATGCAGTGACACTGGGTGTGGTTCATGAAAAGAACAGACATGCACTGACACTAGGAGTGGTTCATGAAAAGAACAGACATGCAATGACACTGGTGGATCCTTATGTGGTTTATGGAAGGAATAGACATGCAATCACACTGGTGGATCCACATGTGGTTTATGGAAGTAACACACATGCAATGACACTGGGTGTGGTTCATGAAAAGAACAGACATGCAATGACACTGGTAGATCCTTATGTGGTTCATGAGAAGAACAGACATACAATGACACTGATGGATCCTTATGTTGTTTGTTTAGAGGAACAGACATGCAATGACTCTAGTCGTGGTTCATGAAAAGAACAGACATGCAATGACTCTAGCCGTGGTTCATGAAAAGAACAGACATGCAATGACACTGGTGGATCCTTATGTGGTTTATACAAAGAATAGACATGCAATCACACCGGTGGATCCACATGTGGTTTATGTAAGTAACACACATGCAATGACACTGGGTGTGGTTCATGAAAAGAACAGACATGCAATGACACTGGTAGATCCTTATGTTGTTCATGAGAAGAACACACACGCAATGACACTGGTGGATCCTTATGTGGTTTGTTTAGAGGAACAGACATGCAATGACACCGGTGGATCCACATGTGGTTTATGGAAGTAAAATACATGCAATGACACTGGTAGATCCTTCTGTGGTTCATGAAAAGAACAGACATGCCGTGAAACTAGGTGTGGTTCATGAATAGAACAGACATGCACTGACACTGGGTGTGGTTCATGAAAAGAACAGACATGCAATGACACTGGTGGGCCCATCCTTATGTGGTTCATAAAGAGAATAGACATGCAGTGACACTGGCTGTGATTCGTGAAAATAACAGACATGCAATGACACTGGTGGATCCTTATGTGGTTCATGAAAAGAACAGACAGGCAATGACACTAGTGGATCCTTATGTGGTTTGTTTAGAAGAACACACATGCAATGACACTAGGTGTGGTTCATGAGAAGAACACACACGCAATGACACTGGTGGATCCTTATGTGGTTTGTTTAGAGGAACAGACATGCAATGACACCGGTGGATCCACATGTGGTTTATGGAAGTATCCTTATGTGGTTCATGAAAAGAACAGACATGCAGTGAAACTGGGTGTGGTTCGTGAATAGAACAGACATGCATTTACATTGGGTGTGGTTCATGAAAAGAACAGACATGCAATGACACTGGTGGGCCCATCCTTATGTGGTTCATGAAAAGAACACACACGCAATGAAACTGGTGGATCCTTATGTGGTTTGTTTAGAAGAACACACATGCAATGACACCGGTGGATCCACATGTGGTTTATGGAATTAAAAGACATGCAATGACACTGGTAGATCCTTATGTGGTTCATGAATAGAACATACATGCACTGACACTGGGTGTGGTTCGTGAATAGAACAGACATGCACTGACACTGGGTGTGGTTCATGAAAAGAACAGACATGCAATGACACTGGTGGGCCCATCCTTATGTGGTTCATGAAAAGAACAGACAAGCAATGACACTAGTGGATCCTTATGTGGTGTGTTTAGAAGAACACACATGCAATGACACCGGTGGATCCACATGTGGTTTATGGAAGTAAACGAGATGCAATGACACTGGTAGATCCTTATGTGGTTCATGAAAAGAACAGACATGCTGTGAAACTGGGTGTGGTTGATGAATAGAACAGACATGCACTGACACTGGGTGTGGTTCATGAAAAGAACAGACATGCAATGACACTGGTGGATCCTTATGTAGTTTGTTTAGAAGAACACACATGCAATGACACTGGTGTGGTTTATGAGAAGAACACACATCCAATGAACTCTAGTGGATCTATCTTGGCATAATTTGATGTATTCCACGATGTATTTCATTGTACAAGACACTTTCCATTTTTATACTACTCAGTTTTGCCCTTGGTTTTATGCGGTACTACTTAGTTTTGCCCACCCCCCTCTCTATCTTTCGTAGAAGCCGAAAACTGTGCTCACCCTGTCTGCTACTCCCTGATTGGTTGTCACAGTTGTCACGCGGATCGTGCGCACCAACCATTGATTCTATGCGATCCAACGATGATCGTTGCACACCTCGTGCCCTTCACAGTACAACGTGAGACAGCAGGGACATCTCCCTCCGCGAGACTTCTACAGGAAGGAACACGATGCCATCCATCAAAAAAGTCGTTGAGCGGTCATGTCAAGTTTAATCAAGTCTGAAAAGCCTACTACTGCTACTACAACTCATGCACAGGGAAACGGGGTCATCGAGTGCACGGTTGTCGACGGGACGCTGCAATTTATTGCCACTTGATTTTAATCAGACATATCCCATTTATACGCAGCGCTCTCAATCTCACTTCCAACTGGGCCCTACCGCTAGTAAATTCCATGAGTCAAGGGCCCCCCTCGAGTAGATCTAACGTTCCTAGAAATTAGTTTCGCGCCACTTGCATGCAGTGGAATCGAGGTCTGCCATGAGCATGTTTTCAATGCAGCTCTAAAGTGGAGATCGTGGCTGTTTCAAAAAAAAAGGGAACCGAAAAAGGGTGGAGATCGTGGTAGCCCCCTGCCTCCCCACCCCCCACCCCCCCGCCCACCACACGTGTCCACTCGAGGACTACGAATGGTCCGGTGTTTATAACCCCCCTCGACCTTCTTCTTCCATGAGCTCGTGTCATTTCCCCCTAGTCTGTCTAGTCCCAAGACCCCAATCTACACCTGCCGCGCGCGCCAAATCTCCCTCGTTTGCACTACCTCCTTCCCTTGGTGCGCCATGAAGCGTACGCGTGGAGAAGATCCGGAGGTGAAGCCAGTTGAAGGCGAAGCAGCAGATGGCTCGGTCGTCGCCAAGAAGACGGAGGCGTCTTCTCTGGGCACGAACGCCGCTCGTCGCCGCGCCGTCGAGGGTGCGAACTCATCCGTCCAGCCAGTAGTTGTCGCCGCCGAGCAGCAGGTGGTAGCCGTTGCTGCCGAGCAGCAGTTGGTAGCCGTCGCGGCCAAGCAGCAGGTGGTAGCCATCGCTGCCGAGTAGCCGGTAGTATCCGTCGCCGCCGAGCAGCAGGTGGCCGACAACGTCGTGGCCGACAATGTTGTGGTGCCAGCGGCAAATCTGGATGGGGGGCAGGCGACAGGCGGAGGCAATCCGGTGATCTACATCGACGACCCCATCGCCGTTCAAGAAATCTTCGACGTAATCACGGATAATGATGAGTTCGAGGAGGAGGTCCCTGATGAGGAGTATGAGGTACTACATTGCTAGCTTCTCTAGTCGCAGCCGCATTTTTCACTGTTCATACATAGGATTTTCTCAATCGTGTACAGATTCTTTTGCTCTTGAAGTAGGGTAGTATATATATGATTCGATCGGTTGATTGATGCATCTTCCATGTAGTCACAAAACCCCAACCCGTCTAGTCACAAAACCCCCAATCTGCTCATCTGCCATCTAGTTGAGTTTGCTAGTTGAGTGTTGATTTCGATACACAGCAGGCCTATAATATTACATTTCTATTCCTTACTGAGCCCAATGATTCAATTTTGCCCCAAAATAGTGCAAGGGCATCTGATGGTCTTGTTTTATTAGGGATGGTTAGTGGCCCTAAGGCAGCAATGCACATAAACAATATAGGTTGTCCTGTTGGTATTTTGGTTCTCCGACTCCATCGCTGAAAAAATGAGGCCCTAATTTTTTCTCTCATATGGAACCTAAATATATAATATTTGTATTGTTTCTGATCTATGAATGCGTTGTATGATGCATTTGTATATCCCTGAATATTGTTTGGTACAATTACATTTCAATTTCCTATTGTGGCCAAAGATTCAAATTTGCCCCAAAGAGAGGTAGACACATTGGTGTCAAATTTTTACAGGGATGAGTGAGCGAACCTGGGGCCATGTACACGATCAATATAAGCTGTGCAATTGTTACTTGGTTCGCTTACGCCATCTCTGTAGAAACTTATGAGGCTGCAATCTTTATTCTACATTCATAGAACTATGATATTCAAATTATCTATTCCATGCATTCATAGTGTATAAGAATTACATTTTAGTTTGTCACCGAGGCCGATGATTGAAATTTGCCCCAAAAGAGCTCAAGGGGAGACACGTATGATGGTGTCGTGTTTTAGGGATGGGTTGGTGAACCTGAGGCAGCAATGCACACAAACAATATAGGTTGTGTTGTTTGTACTTTGGTTCTCCAAGTCCATCTCTGAAACAAATTATAAGGCCCTTGATTTATTCTCATATGGAACTACATATATGATCCTTGAATTGTTTCTGATCTTTTAATGATTGGTATGATGCATATGTATATGAATGGTTTTGATCATAAGTATTTTTAACATGTACCTGAAGATTAATTGTTTGGTTTTTTATTTATAATTACAATATTTAGGCTTGTTTTTTACCTGACTATGTATATCCCTGAATAATGTATTGTACAATTACATTTCAATTTCTTATTATGGCCAATGATTCAAATTTGCCCCAAAAGAGAGGCAGACACATCGGTGTTAGATTTTTTCAGGGACGAGTTAGTGAACCTGGGGCGATGTACAAGAACAATATAGGCTGTGCAATTGTTTCTTGGTTCACTTACGTCATCCCTGAATAAACTTATGAGGCCGCAATCTTTATTCTACATTCATAGAACTATGATATTCAAATTATCTATTCCATGCATTCATAGTGTATAAGAATTACATTTTAGTTTGTCACCGAGGCCGATGGTTGAAAGTTGCCCCAAAAGAGTTTAAGGGGAGACACGTATGATGGTGTCGTATTTTAGGGATGGGTTGGTGAACCTGAGGCAGTAATTCACATAAACAATATAGGTTGTGTTGTTGGTACTTTGGTTCGCCTACTCAATCTCTAAAACAAATTATGAGGCCCTAGATTTATTCTCATGTGGAACTACATATATGATCCTTGAATTGTTTCTGATCTTTTTATGATTGGTATGATGCATATGTATATGAATGGTTTTGATCATAACTATTTTTAACATGCACCTGAAGATTAATTGTTTGGTTTTTTATTTATAATTACAATATTTAGGCTTGTTTTTGTACCTGACTATGTATATCCCTGAATAATGTTTTGTACGATTACATTTCAATTTCTTATTGTGGCCAATGATTCAAATTTACCCCAAAAGAGAGGCAGACACATCGGTGTCAGAATTTTTCAGGGATGAGTTAGTGAACCTGGGGCGATATACAACAATAATACAGGCTGTGAAATTGTTACTTGGTTCACTTACGCCGTCTCTGAATAAACTTATGAGGCCGCAATCTTTATTCTACATTCATAGAACTATGATATTCAAATTATCTATTCCATGCATTTATAGTGTATAAGAATTACATTTTAGTTTGTCACCGAGGCCGATGATTGAAATTTGCCCCAATAGAGTTCAAGGGGAGACACGTATGATGGTGTCGTGTTCTAGGGATGGATTGGTGAACCTGAGGCAGCAATGCACACAAACAATATAGGTTGTGCTGTTGGTACTTTGGTTCGCCTACTCCATCTCTAAAACAAATTATGAGGCCCTAGATTTATTCTCATGTGGAACTACATATATGATCCTTGAATTGTTTCTGATCTTTTAATGATTGGTATGATGCATATGTATATGAATGGTTTTGATCATAACTATTTTTAACATGCACCTGAGGATTAATTGTTTGGTTTTTTATTTATAATTACAATATTTAGGCTTGTTTTTGTACCTGACTATGTATATCCCTGAATAATGTTTTGTACTATTACATTTCAATTTCTTATTGTGGCCAATGATTCAAATTTGTCCCAAAAGAGAGGCAGACACAATGGTGCCAGATTTTTCCAGGGACGAGTTAGTGAACCTGGGTTGATGTATAACAACAATACAGGCTGTGCAATTGTTACTTGGTTCACTCACGCTGTCCCTGAATAAACTTATGAGGCCGCAATCTGATGCAATTATTTATCATTGTGTTGAGATGAAATGATATATGAACCGATCAAACTATTGCTGAGATGTTTTATCTTTGATATCCACAGATATATTGTCTTACATATACACATTGTCAATTCTTGAGTTGTAATACAATTCAATCATATGTACAAGTTTTAAGTTATGTTCTTAAAAATCAACAGGAGGATGATGATGAAGTGGACGCTAGCAAGAAATCCAGGTACAACAAGAGCCGCTACGTGCTAAGGCGGTTACGGTGTGGGCTAATCCGTTTCCACCGTAGGGGGAGACTGTTTTACCCATTCTGTGGCAGAGCAATCAACGTGGACCTCAACAGCATGATCCAGCACGCGGAGGGCGTTGGCAGAGGCAGAGGCAGAAGCCATAGGCTGATTACCTCGGCACGGCACGCAGCATACGGCAAATTCCTCCAGAAGTATGTCAGGACTGGCCTGTATCCCATCGACTAGGCTGTCACTGCCTCCTGCTGATAAACCCCTGCCCTGCTAGGCGTCTCCGTGTCCCAGCCTCCTGCTGTAGCCCCTGCTTTTATTTTGTTCTAGTTAATTATTACCTGTGTGTGGCATGTAAGACAATATATCTGTGGTGTCTCTGGTGAACCTTATATATTAATCTACTCCTTTATATGGAGTGTCTTAAAGTTTCTAGTGTTAAATTATATTTACTGATCATGCTCATGCACACTACAAAATATTTCTAGTGCTCGATTATATTATAATTGTCAAGAAATACATCAACAAGTTAAATTGGTTCAAATTTTGTATTGAAGTAACTAAATGTATCACACACATAATAAACTAGAAACTAAAATCTAGTTCAAACACATAATGTATCACCACCACTTGTTGTCGTCCTTGACTTGCTTCCCCTTCAGCCACTTGATGTCGCCACAGTCCCAAGATCCCTGCTCGTCCTGAAACACCGCTTTATGTCCTCCTCACGCTTCTTCTCCTAGGCTAGCTTGAAACCAGGGCATAGCTCTCTCGCGAAAACCCCGCCTTAACCATCCCATCTTTCATGGTAATGAGCTTACTGTACAACTCGTACGCCATGTAGGCGTCTCTGGATGCATACTCGAGGCGCGCCTGGCTCATCGGCTTCCACTCCCAGTAGTCATGATCGAGTCGCTTCAATTTCTTCAGTTTTTCATAGGATTTATCGATGATTTCCACTGCCAGATCACCCATGCCATCCTTCGCTGGGTATGATTTGATCTTGTACAGATTTTGGATGTCGATGTGGTGCCCCTCTAGGATTTTTATCAATGCACGAGAAAGCATAATTGTGTCATTTGTGATATCCACGCTATTGAAAGTTATCCCTTTCCTACACAAGAACTCGACCAGAGCCGGACAACGCATCTCAGTTGGTTTACTCCTGCACTTAGATGGTTCTAGGGATATAATGGAACAAGGGATGCAGAAGTGGTGATCTCAAATTTAAATTTCACATACTTGTAGAAGTGGTAAACGAGGACCTCCTCATGTATGGCGATTTGCACAACAGCGGTCTCTTGTGGAGGATTTTTTCGCTTATTTGCACGGGTGTACTCCAAGTCTAGCCCCACAAACCTGTGCTTCTCTTTCTCAAGCAATTGCTCAAACCTGGCGAGAGTTGTCTCCACAGTCGCTTCATCATTTGTGTACACTGAAGGGTTTCGCGGCATAGTAAATCAAAATTTTCTACGGATGCGAACAGAGGGAAAGCCAAGATCTAATCTAGGAGATGCAATCAACGAGAGAGATATTGGATTAGATCTTCATACCCTTGAAGATTCGCACAGCGGAACGTTCGTCGGAACGTGGGTGATGTAGTCGTACTCGCTTCTCCTCCTCGCGATCCGATCCGATCTAGCACCACAAGTGGCGGTGCCTCCGTGAGATGCACACGTGCGGCACCTCGACGTCTCCTCCTTCCTCGGACCAGCAAGTATGGTGGAGAGATAGGTTGGATCTACAACGCGACGGCGCGGTGCAATTGGTGGAGAATTTTTGCAGCAGGGCTTCGCCTACAAACAGTCGGGAGGGAGAGAGGAGGGCAGCAGGGCTACTAGGGCTTGGAGGGAGGTGTGTGGTAGGGGGCGCCCTAGCCCTCTATATATAGAGGGGGAGGGGCGGCCAACCCTAGCCCCTCCTCCAAGCCTTGGGCCGGCGGCCAAGGGATAAGGAGGAGTGGGGGGATAGGGTTCTATCTCCAGTTTAAACGATTTAAACTTTCCCTTATCTAGAAATTCTATCTCTAGATTTAAACGAGTTAAATCTATCTAGAATCGGCTGGGCCCTATGGGGCCTTGTGCCCCTGGACCAATGCGGCCAGGACACTCCCTCATAGGCCCATGCCCCCTCCCGGAAGGTGGGACCACGTTGGCCCCCTTCCGGAAGGTTCTAGAAGCTTCCGGTACAATACCGATTAACCCGGAACAATTCAACTCCAAAACTGCTTGCCTTATATGAATCTTATTCTCGGACCATTCCGGAACCTCTCGTGATGTCCCGGATCCCATCCGAGACTCGAACAAAATTCATAAACCAATTATCCAATCTATCCTAGCGTCGAGACACGTTAAGTGTGTGACCCTGAGTTCGAGAATATGTAGACATGATCTTCTATCAATAATCAACAGGAAGTGCAGGCACCCATATTGACTCCACACATTCATCGATGATCATATCGGATGAACCACGATGCCAGGATTCAATCAATCCCATATATATATTCCCTTCGTCGCGATATTTTACTTACCGAGATTCGATCGTCGGTATCGTCATACCTAGTTCAATCTCGTTCACAGCAAGTACTTTACTCGTTCGTAATCCGATATCACTTTGTGATTAACTCCTTAACCACATGCTTGCAAGCGGTGTTGACATCGATTACGAGTGGGCCAAGTATATCTCTCCGACTTGGGAGGGACAAATCCCATCTCGATACATACAACCCAGAGATACTTTCCGATCACACGAGAGACACCTTTATGATCACCCTCTCATAGGATGATGTTTGATGACCTCAAAGCTTTCTTCCGATACCAGGAGTTGTATTATCTCATGGTCTAAGGAATACAATATTTGACATGAGAAAAGCTTCAAAGATGAACACGATGAAACGATCTAATTGCTTTGCTTAGTTTGGGTGCATCCATCACATCATTCTCCCAATGATATGATCTCATTATCAATTGACAACTCATGTCTATGGTTAGGAAACCTTAACCATCATTGATCAATGAGCTAGTCCATAGAGGCGTACTGGGGACACGGTGTTGTTCACAAACCACACAAGTATTAATGTTTCCGCTTAATACAATTCTAGCATGGAATATAAACTTTATCATGAACAAGAATTATAATAATAACATCTTTATTATTGCCTCTAGGGCATAATTCCAACAGTCTCCCACTTGCACTAGAGTCAATAATCTAGTTTACATTTGGCAACAATCTCACACCCATGGCACTGAGGTGCTGATCATGTTTTACACGTGAAAGAGGTTTAGTCAATGGATCTGCGACATTCAGATCTGTATGTACTTTGCTGATCTTCAGATCTCCATCTGCTATATAATCTCGGATTATATGAAACTTGCGGTTGATATGCTTGGTCTTTGGATGATATCTTGGTTCCTTAGCGAGTGCTATGGCGCCAGTGTTGTCACACAATATCTCCAGTGGGTCCAATGCACTTGGAACCACGCCAAGCTTCGATGATGAAGTTTCTGATCCAAACTCCTTCACTTGACGCTTCTGCAGCCATGTATTCCGCTTCTACTGTAGATCCCGCGATCACGCTTTGCTTGCAGCTTCTCCAGCTCACAGCTCCTCCATTCAAAATATACACGTATCCTGTCTGAGATTTACAATCATCCTTGTCGGTGTCGAAACTAGCATCAACGTAACCTTTTACGACGAGCTGTTCATCACCCCCATAGACTAAGAACATTTCTTTAGTCCTATTTAGGTACCTTAGGATGTTCTTCACGGCTGTCCAGTGTTCCACTCCTGGATCACTTTGATATCTGCTCGTCAAACTAAGAGCATTGGACACATCCGGTCTAGTACGACATGGCATACATGATGGAACCTATGGCGAGGCATAAGGCACTTTGCTCATAGCTTCCCTATCATTTATTGTAGCTGGACCTGAGCCTTGCTCAATATCTTACGACAACATAGGCCTTTGAACCTTTCAATGCCTTATCCATTCTGAACCTTTTCAGAACTTTGTCTAGGTATGTACTCTGGCTTAAAGCTATCAGGCGTCTTTGTCTATCTCTATAGATTTTGATGCCCAATATATAAGCAGCTTCACCTAGGTCTTTCATTGAAAAACACTTGTTCAAATAACTCTTCACATCGTTAAGCATGTTGATGTCATTTCCAATAATCAATATGTCATCCACATATAGTACCAGAAACGTCACCGAGCTCCCACTCACTTTCTTGTAGATGCAAGCTTCGTAGCAATTTGGAACAAATCCAAAGCTCTTGATCACTTGATCAAAACGAAGGTTCCAACTCCGAGATGCTTGCTTCAGTCCATAAATGGAACGCTGAAGTTTGCACACTTTATCAGCATCCTTAGGATCGACAAAACCTTCGGGTTGCATCATATACAACTCTTCATCAATGTTGCCATTGAGGAAAGCAGTCTTGACATCCATTTGCCATATTTCATAATCATGAAACGCAGCAATTGCTAATAAAATCCGAATGGACTTAAACATCGCTACGGGAGAAAAAGTCTCATCGTAGTCAACACCTTGAACTTGTCGAAAACCTTTCGCAACAAGCCGTGCTTTATAGACGGTAACATTACCATCCGCGTCCGTTTTCTTCTTAAAGATCCATTTGCACTCAACGGCCTTTCGGTCGCTAGGAGGGTCCACCAAAGTCCATACTTGGTTTTCGCTCATGGATCCCAATTCGGATTTCATGGCTTCTAGCCATTTCTCAGTCTGGGCTCATCATCGCTTCCTCATAGTTCGTAGGTTCGCTGTCTTCTACTAACAAGGCAGTCAAGACGAGTTGCCGTACCACTCGGGAGGGCCGCGCGACCTTGTCGACATCTGACGTTCGATGCTTGACATCGTCCAAGCTTCATGATCCTTGTCATTAGCTTCCTCTATTGTTGGTGCGGTGACCTGGAACAATTTCAGGTCTGCGCTACTCTCAATTCAAGAGAAGGTTCAATAACCTCGTCTAGCTCTACTTTCCTCCCACTCACTTCTTTCGAGAAACTCCTTCTCAAGAAAGGAACCGTTCTTCGACAAACACTTTGCCTTCTATACCCAATAGTTTCCTTAGGGTATCCTATGAAGACGATTTCTCCGCTTTGGGTTCGAGCTTGTCGGCATCAACTTCTTGACGTAAAGCATCCCCAAACTTTAAGCGACAACTTAGGTTTAGCACCAAACCACAGTTCATACGGTGTCGTCTCAACGGATTTAGATGGAGCCCTATTTAAAGTGAATGCAGCGGTTTCTAATGCATAACCCCAAAATGATAACGGCAAATCAGTAAGAGACATCATCGATCAGACCATATCTAATAGAGTTCGATTCCGGCGTTCAGACACACCATTGCTGTGGTGTTCCGGTGGCGTGAGTTGAAAGCGATTCCACTTGCTTTGAGATGCGTGAGAAAATCATAACTCAAATATTCGCCCCACGATCGGATCGTAGAAACTTAATCTTTCTGTTACGATGGTTCTCCACTTCATTCTGAAATTCTTTGAACTTTTCAAATGTTTCAGATTTATGTTTCATTAAATAGATATACCCATATCTACTCAAGTCATCGGTAAAAGTGAGAAAATAGCGATATCCACCGCGCGTCGAAACACTCATCGGTCCGCATACAACGGTATGTATGATTTCCAACAAGTCCGATGCTCGCTCCATCATACCGGAGAACGGGTTTTGATCATCTTGCCCATGAGGCATGGTTCGCATGTGTCAAATGATTCAAAATCAAGAGACTCAAAAGTCCATCGAATGGAGTTTCTTTGCGCTTTACTCCAATATGACCTAGCAGCGATTGCCACAAATAAGTAGTATTATCACTATCTACTTTGCATCTCTTAGCCTCAATGTTATGGATGTGTGTTTCATCCCCGAGATTTTGAAGAAATAATCCCTTCTCAAGAGGTGCTTGTCCATAAAAGATGTTACTCATATAAATAGAACAACCATTATTCTCCGATTTAAATGAATAACCGTCTTGCAATAAACACGATCCAGAAATAATGTTCATGCTCAACGCAGGCACATAATAACACTTATTAAGGTTTAAAACTAATCGAAGGTAAAACTAAGGAGGCGTGCCGGCCATCACATCAACTCTTGATCCGTTGCCAGCAGCGCATCGTCACCTCATCCCTAAGCCGCCGTCTATTCCAGCTCTGTTTGAGTTACAAATATTAGCAACCGAACCGGTATCAAATACCTGTGCACTACAACGAGGGCTAGTAAGGAAAACATCAATAACATGTATATCAAATATACCTTTGATGGTGCCAGCCTTCTTGTCCGCTAAGTACTTGACGATTCGCTTCGATGACCCTTGTCCTTGCAATAGAAGCACTCGGTGTCCAGCTTGGGACCAGACTTGAGCTTCTTCTCAGCGAGGCAACGCTTTGCCGCCTCCTTTCTTGAAGGGCTTCTTTGCACCTTACCTTTCTTAAAGGAGGGCTTGTTGACCATCAACACATGATTATCCTTTTGATGTCCACCTCCGCAGCCTTGACTTTGCGAAGAGCTCGGTGATCGTATCGATGGAACCAATCTGATTATGAGTCACTACAAAACTTTTGTAGCTGGGAGGAGTGATTGCAGAACCTGTCAATCTTGAGCTCCTCTGGAATCTTGATCCAGTTGCTCAAGGCGTTGAGTGTAGCCCGACATCTTAATGGCGTGCTCACTAACGGAACTCCCTTCCTCCATCTTGCGGTTAAAGAACTTCTGGAGATCTCATATCTCTCGAGCGGGCTGAGTCGAAACATGGTTTTCAACTCTTGAGAATCTCAAAGGGCCCGGGATAGTTTTCAAAACGATTTTGAAGTTCCGGTTCCATAGCAAACAACATGGTGCTCTTAATCACACCATAATCATCTTTGCGCGACTGATAGACAGCTTTCTCATCAGCCGGCGTAGTTGCAGCGGGGGGGTTACCTAACGCTTTCTCAAGGACATAGTCCTTTTGTCCTCCAGACAGAATGCTTCTTAGATTGCGGAACCAGTTGGTGAAGTTAGACCCATTGTTTCTAAGCTTTTCTTTCTCAGCAAAAACGTTGAAGTTGAAGTTGGACTTAGCCATGTGATCTACAATATTTGCAAGTACAATTTAGACTATGTTCATGATAAATAGTTCAACTTAATCAAATTACTAGATGAACTCCCACTAAATTCAACATCCCTCAAGTTGTTTAGTGAACACGATCCAAATTCACCACACCTAATCCGATTTTCACGAGAAGAGATGTGGTTTCAATGGTGGACAACGAAGTGTCGATCATATCATTCATATGACTCATGCTTAACCTTTCGGTTCTTGTGTTCCGAGGCCATGCATACATGCTAGGCTCGTCAAGTTAGACCAAGTATTTCAGCGTGTGCAAAACTGGCTTGCACCCGTTGTATGTGGCGTGAGAGTCTATAGCACCCGATCATCACGTGATGCTTGGACACGAACTTTTCATAGCGGTGCATACTTGGGGAGAACACAGTTTTTATCTTGATCTTTAAGTGAGGAATCATCTTATAATGCTACCGTCGCGATCTAAGCATAATAAGATACATAAAAGGATAAACATCACATGCATATAACTTTATGTGACATGGTATAGCCAATCTTGGCAATGATCTCCATCTTGTGCGTTCCGGCATGATCTCCATCACTCCACCATGATTGCCTCCACCACGAATAGCAACTACAACTAATGCTAACTACTTAGCGATAAAGTAAAGCTATTACATGGCATATAAGAAGTTGACTCGCAGGTCATACATAATTATAAAGACAACCATATGGCTCCTGCCGGTTGTGTACTCATCGACATGCAAGTCGTGAAACATTACAAGACATGATCATCGCATACATTATACACATCACATCTTGGGCCATACCATATCACAGAAAACACTCCCTGCAAAAACAAGTTAGACGCCTCTACTTTGTTGTTGCATGTTTTACGTGGCTCATGGGAGTAGATGCTAAGAACGATTCTTACCTACGGAAAGCCACAACGGTGATATTATGGTTGCCAAACTCCGGTGTTAATCCCATGACAACTATAGTGAGAAACCGGCATCCACCAGCCGCATGTGTGGTACAAGCCACACGTCAAGTCGGAGCGGTCTCATGACGGCGTCGCGTAAGGTTGGCCTGGACCGCTTCAATCTCACTATCCCGCGTCATAAGAAGAACACAAACAAGAGGCTTGCAACAGAAAACATCAACGCCCGCAACAACCATGTTGCGTTCTACTCGTGAATCACATCTACGCATAGATCTAGCTCTGATACCACTGAAGGGTTTCGCGGCATAGTAAATCAAAATTTTCTACGGATGCGAACAGAGGGAAAGCAAGATCTAATCTAGGAGATGAAATCAATGAGAGAGATATTGGATTAGATCTTCATACCCTTGAAGATTCGCTGTGAGCGTTAAATGAACGTGGGTGATGTAGTCGTACTCGCTTCTCCTCCTCGTGATCCGATCCGATCTAGCACCACAAGTGGCGGTGCCTCCGTGAGATGCACACGTGCGGCACCTCGACGTCTCCTCCTTCCTCGGACCAGTAAGTATGGTGGAGAGATAGGTTGGATCTACAACGCGACGGCGCGGTGCAATTGGTGGAGAATTTCTGCAGCAGGGCTTCGCCTACAAACAGTCGGGAGGGAGAGAGGAGGGCAGCAGGGCTACTAGGGCTTGGAGGGAGGTGTGTGGTAGGGGGCGCCCTAGCCCTCTATATATAGAGGGAGGGCGGCCTAACCCTCCTCCTCCAAGCCTTGGGCGTGCCAAGGGATAAGGAGGAGTGGGGGGATAGGGTTCTATCTCCAGTTTAAACGATTTAAACTTTCCCTTATCTAGAAATTCTATCTCTAGATTTAAACGAGTTAAATCTATCTAGAATCGGCTGGGCCCTATGGGGCCTTGTGCCCCTGGCCCAATGTGGCCAGGACACTCCCTCATAGGCCCATGCCCCCTCCCGGAAGGTGGGACCACGTTGGCCCCCTTCCGGAAGGTTCTAGAAGCTTCCGGTACAATACCGATTAACCCGGAACAATTCCGAACTCCAAAAACTGCACTGCCTTATATGAATCTTATTCTCCGGACCATTCCGGAACCTCTCGTGATGTCCCGGATCCCATCCGAGACTCCGAACAAAAATTCATAAACCAATTATCCAATCTATCCTAGCGTCGAGACACGTTAAGTGTGTGACCCTGCGGGTTCGAGAATATGCAGACATGATCTTCTATCAATAATCAACAGCGGGGTCTGGGCACCCATATTGACTCCCACACATTCATCGATGATCATATCGGATGAACCACGATGCCAGGATTCAATCAATCCCATATATATATTCCCTTCGTCTCGTGATATTTTACTTACCCGAGATTCGATCGTCGGTATCGTCATACCTAGTTCAATCTCGTTCACAGCAAGTACTTTACTCGTTCCGTAATACGATATCACTTTGTGATTAACTCCTTAACCACATGCTTGCAAGCGGTGTTGATATCGATTACCGAGTGGGCCCGAAGTATATCTCTCCGACTTGGGAGGGACAAATCCCATCTCGATACATACAACCCAACAGATACTTTACGATTACATGAGAGACACCTTTATGATCACCCTCTCATAGGATGACGTTTGATGACCTCAAAGCTTTCTTCCGATACCAGGGAGTTGTATTATCTCATGGTCTAAGGAATACAATATTTGACATGAGAAAAGCTTCGCAAAGATGAACACGATGAAACGATCTAATTTCTTTGCTTAGTTTGGGTCTGTCCATCACATCATTCTCCCAATGATATGATCTCATTATCAATTGACAACTCATGTCTATGGTTAGGAAACGTTAACCATCATTGATCAATGAGCTAGTCCATAGAGGCGTACTAGGGACACGGTGTTGTTCACAAACCACATAAGTATTAATGTTTCCGCTTAATACAATTCTAGCATGGAATATAAACTTTATCATGAACAAGAATTATAATAATAACATCTTTATTATTGCCTCTAGGGCATAATTCCAACATACACCACTGTCAAAGTCGTGGTGCCATGGGCAGGGACCAAGTGGGTCTCTGTTGTGCGTTTCCCATCGTCCATGCCTGCAAGGAAATGGGTGAAAGGAACTGCCTGCAAGGAACTGCCTTCGAGAGGAAGAAGAAGATGAACCGACGGTTCCAGAATAGAGGAAGAAGAAGCGCCCAGGAAAAACTGTAGAGGAATGACTGAGGAAGAGGAATGACTGCAGAAGAAACGTGGTAACTGCAACTTTCGGTTCAAGAACTCACCGTGGTTACGTGGATATCATGGCAGTGCTGCCGGTTCAACAAGTGGGGCCAGTTCCTGCGAGAATATGAAATTAGTTGTGCATTTTTCTATGCGAGAAATTGAGAGAAGTCATTTATATTTTGTCTTTCATAATTAAACACAATGAAGTTGGTACAACCCAAGAGATTTGAACAAACGAGATTTGCTAGTTTAACATACAACAACACTTACAGGCCCAACATGGCAGAACTTGGAGGGCCCCAGAACTTGAGCTACCACAGAGACCTCGGCAGAGGTGGCAGAATTGGTGCGGGTGCAACCACGGCGACGGCGAGCTCGGATTCTAGAGGAGGAAAACATAACCGAGCATGGTCGACAAGGTGATAGATCTCACCGGGAACCAATTCTTGTCCCCGACCGTGCCATGGGTGCGTCCATGGTGAGGGCAAGCTCCGACTCGGGATGGGAAGGAGAGCGGTGCCGAGCAGCTTCGTCACTTCCTAGCTCTGCGGCATGGCCGCGACCACAGATTGCCGCTCCAGGAAAGAAGATGAGTAATGGAGGCGCCAATGCTGCAAGCCTACAGGGAGGAGAGCTGGGCCGAGCAGGTTCGTCCACGTCCTAGCTCCGTGCCATGGCTGCGACGCCCCACAGATTGCCGCTCCGGGGAAGAAGAAGACGTGTAATGGATGCAGGCGCCAACGCTGCAAGCTTAATTGACACCTAAGCGATGGGAGCGACAGGAGCGACATAACGGCGAGAACTGACAGGGGGGCCAACTTGACGGTCGTTAGCCTGATTTTTTGTATTGAAACATAAAGTTGAATTCGTGCCGAAAAAGACCCTCTGAGTATTTGGCACGCCAACTATAGTCATCGCGGATGATATCAAGAAACTCGGGTACCGTGTTGCCTGGACACCCCAACTTTCGAGCCGCAAAATGATATTCTCGGCGGAGAGGGGATGGTGGTCACCTAGGGCTTGTGCACGTTTGGCCGGTGAGCATGGCCTCGGGGTGGCGGTGCACTGGTGTTAGGGCCTAGGGCATGGGGTGGTTTTGGTTTGGTTGGGCCTAGGGGAGACCAAGGTGATCAATGTGCATCAAATGGCTTGACAAGATTTGCTCCAAAACAGTATTACTTAGGCCATAATGATTCCGATCACAAGGTGTTCGATCAAATGGCCGCATGAGAGAAACTTTTGAATTTTTGAAAGATTTTTGGTGGAGTGATTCATATCATGCTTAAGCATCTAGGTTTGCTTGGGATTTTGAAATGGAGCTCAATTGAGTGTTTTTTGAAAAAGTGGTATCTAGACATATGAACTAGATTCCATTTTCAATTGTCATTTAAAATTAGAGTTTGGATGTTTTTGGGAGATCACAAAGTGGGCCTTGGTACATCACTACTTGTACTAGCAAGGGGTGTAATTATCCACAATTGTCTTTGTTAGGATTTGAGTGCTAGGAATGCCCAAAGTGGGCTAGGTGATTAAAATGGCAAAAGTGACCATTTCCTTATTTAATTCTTTTTGATTTCTTTTTCTTTGGGATCTGCTTGGGTATGATCTAGATGATGTGTAATTCACCTTAGAGTCATTTTACAATCAATAGATCACTCAATTATGGCAATTCAAAACAACTCCTATTTAAATGCACACACATATGAATGCTTAAAGATTTTTAATAGAAAAAGTTTTTGTTAACCCTAAATTGGGTAGATTTGATCTTGATCACTTGGATTAAAGTTTTGGGATGTTACAAACCTCACCCCCCCTTAAACAAAATCTCGTCCCGAGATTTAAGAAAGAAAACTAGGAACTAAAGAGATCTGGGAACTTAGTCCTAATGTAATTTTCTCGCTCCCAAGTGGCTTCTTCTTCGGTATGGTTGCCCCATTGGATCTTGAGAAATTTGATACTCCTGGTCCTGGTGGTTCTGTAGGCTTCCTCCAAGATACGGATGGGCACTTCACGATACGTCAGATCCTTGTTGATATCAACAGCTTGGGGATCGATGTTCTTGAAGACTTCGGTCTTCTCCAGCACTTCTAGGCATTTGCGAAGTAATGAGATATGGAACACATTGTGGATGACAGACATCTCTTCAGGCAGTTCCAGTTGATACGATACTTCTCCTCGATGATTCAGAATCTTGAAGGGTCTAATATATCTAGGGGCTAACTTCCCTTTCGGACTAAACTGATGGGTTCCCTTCAATGGCAAAACCTTGAGATATACAAAATCTCCGACATTGAAAGTCAAGTCTCTCCTTCTCTTGTCAGCATAACTCTTTTGTCTGGATTGGGCGGTCTTGAGGTGCTCACGGACTTTGTGAACCTTCTCTTCAGCTTCTCGGAGAATGTCGGGTCCAAAGATCTGACTCTCTCCTACTTGCGACCAATTCAAAGGGGTACGACACTTCCTACGTATAGGAACTCAAATGGTGCCATTTGCAAACTGGCTTGATAACTGTTGTTATATGAGAATTCTGCGAAAGGCAGACAATCTTCCCATTTTGATCCATATTCTAACACACAAGCTCTCAACATATCTTCTAAGATTTGGTTGACTCTTTTAGTCTGTCCATCAGTTTGCGGGTGATAAGCGGTGCCGAAATTTAACTTGGTTCCTAATCCTTCCTGGACTTTTTGCCAAAATCTTGAGGTAAATTGGGTTCCTTGATCCGATACTATGGTCTTGGGGGTTCCATGCAGACTAACAATTCTAGCAATGTACAATTCTGCTAGCTTCAAACTCTGGTAGGTTGTCTTGATAGGTATAAAATAAGCTACCTTGGACAGTCTATCAACGATGACCCAGATTGAGTCATTTCCCCTACTAGAAGTAGGCAAACCGGTGATAATGTCCATTCCAACGGAATCCCATTTCCATTCCGGAATCTGCAATGGTTGCAATAGTCCTGCGGGTCTCTGATGTTCCGCTTTGACTCTTTGAAAGATACCACACTTGGCGATATAGCTGCCAATTTCTCTCTTCATCTTGTGCCACCAAAATTGCTCTTTCAAATCCTGATACATCTTTGTTCCTCCGGGGTGGATAGAATAAAGAGTATCCTAAGCTTCCTACATGATAACTTGCTTCAGCTCCGAATCTGCTGGCACACAGATATGGCCTTTGTACCACAGAACTCCTTCTTCGTCTTCGGTGAATCCAGGTACCTTTCCTGTACCAATATGACGTTTGATTCCGTCGATACTTTCATTTCCCTTCTGGGCTTCCTTGATTTGGCTAATCAAAGTGGGTTGAAGTTCAATGCTAGCTAAGAATCCTTTGCTAACTAGCTCAGTTCTAAACTGGTCCAACTCCTCATACAAACTTGGTTGCTTCTCCTTGATCATAGTGTTTAGCCTACACGACAATCTGCTAAGAGCATTCGCTACCACATTGGCTTTGCCGGGGTGATAGTGAATGTCAAGGTCATAATCCTTGATTAACTCTATCCATCTCCTTTGCCTCATATTCAGCTCCTTCTGAGTGAAAATATACTTCAAGCTTTTGTGATCTGAGTAAATCTCACAGTGATTACCCATAAGATAATGACGCCATGTCTTCAATGCCAAAACTACGGCTGCTAACTCAAGATCATGGGTAGGGTAGTTCTTCTCATGCTGCTTTAGTTGTCGAGACAGATAAGCGATGACTTTGCCTTCTTGCATCAATACACATCCGAGACCAATCTTGGACGCATCACAATACACATCAAACGGCTTCTTGATATCTGGCATGATCAATATTGGGGCTAAAATCAATCTCTTCTTTAGCTCTTGGAAACTGGCTTCACATTTGTCGGTCCATTCAAACTTCTTGTCCTTCTTCAACAATTGGGTCATGGGTCTGGCGATGCTTGAAAATCCTTCTACGAACTTGCGGTAATATCCCGCTAATCAAGAAATGCGGACTTGGGTTTGAGTGGTTGGGGCTTCCCATTCTTGACATCTTTGATCTTAGCGGGATCAACAAAGGACTCCTCGGCATACAATATGTCCTAGGAATCCTACTTCTTTCAGCCAAAACTCACACTTGCTGAACTTGGCATACAACCGATGCTCTCTAAGGTTTTCAAGGATGATTCTCAGATGTTGCTCATGCTCTTCTTCTGACTTGGAGTAGATAAGGATATCGTCGATAAACACAACGACAAACTTATCTAGAAAATTCATAAATATCTTATTTATGAGATTCATGAAATAAGCAGGGGCATTGGTTAATCCAAAAGACATGACCGTATACTCGTATAAACCATAACGAGTAGTAAAGGCGGTCTTCGGAATATCCGTTGCACGAATCTTAAGTTGGTGATAACCAGTCCTAAGATCGATCTTAGAGAACACATTAGCTCCAGTCAACTGATCAAATAGATCCTCTATCTTCGGCAAAGGGTACTTATTTTTGATGGTGACGTCATTCAGCTTCCGGTAATCTGTGCACAAACGGTTGCCTCCATCTTTATTGTCGACGAATAACACTGGCGATCTCCATGGCGATGCACTTGGTTGAATCAAGCATGTTGCCAACATAGCATCCATCTGCTTCTTCAGTTCCACTAACTCTGAGGGGTTTATGCTATAGGGTCTCTAGGCTATGGGTCCGGTTCTGGGGATTAGTTCAATAATGAACTCAATATCCCTATCCGGGGGCATACCGGGCAATTCATCTGGGAATACATCGGGGTATTCACAGACTACTCTGACTTGGTCAATGGTGGGTAGGGCTAGACTCTTATTACACTTGAATTGACGGGGCAAGGTTTCAGATATATGCTCTACTGAGACTCCAGAGCTACTGGTCATGGTGATGGCTTTCTTGGCACAATCAATCAATCCTTTATGCTTTGACATCCAATCCATTCCTAGTACTACTTACAAACCTTTGGTTCCAAGTACTATTAGATTGGCAAAGAAATCTATCCCATGTATTCTGATAGGCATAACTTTGCAAATTTTTCTAGCTTTGGTAGTTGAACCAGGGATTTGAACTATCATGACATGCTTCAAGTTGGTTGGGTGAATCTTACTAGTGCATGAAAATTCTTCAGTGACAAATGAGTGTGATGCTCCAGAATCAAACAACACTCTTGCTAAAACTGAGTTGACAGAAAACATACCCAGCACTACATCTGGTGCTTCTTAGGCTTCTTCGGCGTTCATGTGGAAGAGATGACCATTGCGGTTGTGAGGGTTCCCTGGGGAAAATCTTCTTCCTGGTTGAACACGACACTGCTGTTGAGCTGGGACATTCACATTGGCAGTGGCGGCAATCTTCTTGGGACACTCATTGGAGTAGTGACCCTTCACTCCACACTCGAAACAAGTAATCTGAGACTTGTCTTTTGCTGCCACGGGCACAACATTGCTTCCAGTTCTCGGTGCAGTGTTGTTGTTATTGTTGTTGTTGTTGCTCTTGGGAGGCACGGTTGAAATTGCTGGTGTTGCCGGAGTGATTGTTGTTTCCTCCGGACTTCACATTCCCTCCGCTACGGTTGGGGTAGCTTGGGCGAGACATTGGGGGTCGATTGTTCCTCGGGGCATATCCCGCTAAAGGGTTGGGATGGTACTTCTGGTGACTATTGGATCCAGCTTGGTGCATCATACGATGTTTGCGGTTGTCGTTTGCTTGATTAATCTTCCCTTCCATCTGAATGGCAGAGTCGACTAGCTCTTCGAGATCCTAGAAATGGATGTTGACGAGGACAGTCTGCATCTCATCATGCAGTCCGTTCAGGAATATCTCCTTATTCTTGGCCTCCGTGTTGATCTCATCAGGTGCATACCTGGCAAGGGACAAGAATCTGTCACGGTACTCCACTATAGTCATTCTGCCTTGCTTCAACTCTCTGAATTCATCTCTCATTCAGGTGACTAGACCCTGCGGCACGTGGGTGCGGCTGAACTTGATTTTAAAGGCTTCCCATGTCATCACTTGACCATGGTTCATTGTGCGGATGTTGTTCCACCATGCTCTTGCATCTCCTGCCAGATAATGGGTGGCAAAAAGAAATTTCTCATTGGCATCCACTCCTGCTACTTCTAAGTTATTCTCCATTGTCTGTAACCAGTCGTCAGCATCCAGTGGGTTCTCTGAAGTACTAAAGATTGGAGGATTGGTATTCTGGAAGTTTTTGAGTTTGGGCCCATGATGATCCTGATTTCCATGGTTCTGATTGTTGTGAGCCACCTGGGCGATCTGCTGCAGTGTTGGTATTATCTTGGCGCTTTGCCCTACTTGCTTCACGGTCTGCAATAAGAGTCTGCAGAATCTGCAGCATTGGGTCTTGCGATGAGCTGCTCTCTCCTTGGTTTCCACGAGTCATCTGAAGATTGAGGTAGATAAAGGGGTAAGAGGGAAAGTTCTAAGGTTCATGGTTTTGATTTCAAAGCTAAAACTTTGAGTTTGACTCCGGTTTTGCAACTAACTTCTTTTCATTCATTCAAGCAAAGCACACGATACAAATGCACACACCACAACATCAAAGGAAAACAGATGGTTTTAAGAACCATTTTATAAGCTACGATACAATGGGACCGATACTCCTCATTCTACGATAGTGCTCTAGTGCATCTACTCATCATCGATGAAGTCGGAGTCGTCATCGTCGGTGTAGAATTCCACGGCATCCTCCTCCAAAAAGTCATCATCATTGCTGAGGTAGGAGTCAATATCTCCTTGGATATCTTCACCTTCCTCTTCTTCTTCCTTTACGGCAAGCTGAGCTTCTTGCTCCTTGATGGTCTTCTCGAGGTCGGCCACCTTCTTGCGAAGACGGTCGATGGTGCGATCCTTCTTGGCGCGTTGACAGCGCAGAGACTGACGATCCTTGATGAGCAGTGAGAAAGTCTAGGCCTTCTGGGCAGCAATGGCGAGGCTGTTGTTGGTGAGCTCTCTAGCATTGTCCAACTCCTTCTGCCTGTCGTACAGTAGGAAGTCAAGGTTCTCCACTTGACGCTTCAATATTGGGTGACTTGGCATCTCTAGCGGCATTCCCATGGAATCACGCCTTGCATAGTGAACAAAGCGGGTTCCTTGGATTAGGTTGACACTGAGGGCACACAAACGTGCGAGAGCTTCATGCATTGCCCTGGCTAATCCATCTAGCTAGTTGTTCTCTCTCACGGAGAACTGAATCCTCCCAGATACTGGTGCTTCTATCTTGCCTCGAAGATCAGCAGTCACTAGCCATTATAAATCTCCTCCTAGTGGACCCGGGAGTTGAGCTCCAAGGAATTCCGGATGAGGACGCTCCAAGAACTCAGACAGTGCATCAAGATCCCTCTCGAAGATCAGTTGGCCTCCGTTGTCCAACTGGTAGAACTTGCTGTATTGAGCTTCCATCTATAAGAATTTAGGAGGAGGAAGTTAGTGAAGTGATCAAGTGTGTCAAAGTTTTATGTAGTAATGTAAGAATTTGGAAGAACATGAATTTTTTTGAGAGAAAGAATTCCCTAGGGTAAGAGAGGAAATAGTTTTCATAAATACTCACTTTGGTTTTGAAACTAAGTTTTTTGTTCGGACGTCCATTCTAACTAGGTTCTCCTATGGTCAAGATGGCTCAGATACCAACTTGTCAACACCCGGATTTTTAATCCCAGATGCCTGTTATGCCATACATCGCAATCCCAGGATTAACATTTTTGCGAGACATAACAGATTGGATATCACAGTACATCATCCATTACAAACCATAATAAGGTCTTATAACAAATAAAGGATCTCATGATCCAGTCTTAGTACAATCAAATAGCGGAATAAATAGCGTGGTGGGTCCATCTTGAGTCACAGTAATGATGATGGGAGATAGTCCTAGTTATCATAGCCGTCCTGCTGTCCTTCATCTTGGTAATCTCCTTCATAGTCTGGCCATAGGAATAGCCAGGGACAAAAGCCATGAGTACTCTTTAAGTACTCGCAAACTATCACTAACAAGTAAGATAGTTCTAGTAGAAATGCTAACTCTAAGTTTATTTGTAAAGTTAAGTTTAAACCCTAAGCTGAGTTCAAAAACAAAGAAAGATAAAAGAAGTTTGAAAACACCTAAGTGGGAACTTAATTGTCATAGTCACAACCATGTTGTGGTCAAGTCATGTCACAAATCATTTCATAAGTTGTTTTGAAAACATCTGACAACGGAACAGTATGGCCACTCCAACTGTCCATAATCATGACGCCGGCTATTCAATAGTTTGACACTGTAGAGGTGGTACACTTTCACCACAAGATTCGATACATCTGCTGTGGATAACCCTGAATCATCATACTTAGTATGCAGATAATCAAACATAACCTTTCCTTTACACACTCTAGTATAAGCACCTCTCCTATGAGCATGGCCTCCCAACCATGACCATCTGTCATCTTGGGCACTACATAGGTGGACAACATTGAGAGGTAGCCTCAGCTCAAACATCTCCCGCGAGGGAACTAATACTAATGCATATAAAATTCTGGCTAAGCCTTACCCAATTCAGGTATTGTGGTTGTACGGTAAAATTGGAATGGTATCGCATCCGAACCCAACCATCAGTTTTGTAAAAGGGCTAAGGCTCATGACTCAACATTTTCATCATCATAAACCAATTGTGTTTCTCAACACATGTCAAAACATCTCAATAGAATGACTCATCATTCTAAGGTTTTCACAAATCATTTTCACCAAGTATTCCCATCTAGAGTAAATCAAGTTTTGGTTTAGTTCCAACTACTAAGTTATGAGTGTTCACTAATGTGGGATGCTAATCTCAATCTCATGCCATAGAATGACATCTAGGTCTAACTAGATAGGTCAAGTTTTATACTATTTAAGCTACCTTTAAACAAGTAAAGGACTTTGGTAAAGTAAAGGAAATACAACTTGTAAATAAAACTTGGAGTAGGTATAAGTCAAAGGGTATAACCAAAGCATGCCTAATGCATTTGCTTAGGTTATCTAGCTTAAGTCTACTTGCTAACAATAGCTTGCTAGTTATAATACTTGCAAGTGTTAGCTTGCCAATAATAGCTTGCCTTGGGTAGTGCAGTGGTTGAAGTTTTCTTCCTCCTCCTCTTGGTAGAACTCCTCCTCCTCGTAGACTTGGTCGGTACTATCGTCTATAAATACATACGGAATACACAATCACCAAACAATACTTAACTAGACTACTTAGCACTCTAAGGCACACATTTAATAATCTAGTATCATCACAACATCACAAGGTTTTAATGAACTAGCTTAATTCTTTTTATTTGAGAAAAGTAATTTCTACTCATTGAAAATAACTAAGATTTAATATTCTCCAATTAAAATATGGGATCATGTGGACACATGTCATCACCATATATTCTAACATATGGAAATGTGATTTAAGGGTTGGATCACATTTTAATAAGTTTAAGTTTAATAATAAATGATTTAAAGTGACTAGAAATGCCTATATAGCATTATTTTGGTACTAGTCCAAAGTCACTGCATGCAAACCTTAACATTATTACATATTCAGATAGGTATGGTTAAATTTGATTTTTGAGAGTTAGAATCAACTCAAAAGCTATTATGGTTGATTTTATAAAAATGCTTGAATGTGCAAAAGCTTTTGTTTTGTTATTTTAACTAGGAGAGATCTCTAACTCTAAATGATTTAAATCCAATGGGCTTGGATAGAGATTTTCATTAGCTTTCCAACCAAATTGGAATCACTCAATTTGGATTTGTAAAACTCTCTGAATTGATTTTTAAACTAAGGGACAGAATTGATTTAAGTCTAAAATAGAAAAAACCTAATTTCAATTACTGGGTCAGCGTGGGAAACTAAATGGGCCAGCCCAGTGGCGCTCCGCGACGCAGAGGGCGACTGACAGGATGGTCCCGCATGTCAGCAGCACTTAAAACCTGAAGCGGTACGGGGCAATCTGGGCGCTACGATTAGAATACGATCTAACGGTCCACGGTCGTCGTCGACGACGGACTCGTCGCCGGCGAGACTGAACCCTAGAGCGGCCGGTGGGGTTCTACTGGGGACGTACCAGGGCTCCAGCTAGTGCGGCGAGGCGGGCAAACGAACTGGACGGCGACGACGGGCTCAGGCGAGGTCGCGGCAGGGGCTGAGGTGGACGAAATCGACGGGGGCTTCTCCTCCTCTACAGCGGCTACCTACGGTGGAATTCCGGTGATGTGCTGCTCGCGCGGCTCTGGCGAGAGAGGGGAAATGGTCAGTGGAGAGAGGGGAGTGAGATGGTGTGCAGAATGAGGCTGGGGGTGGCCTCCTTATATAGGCTCGACGAGTGGACCGACGGGTATGGGCGGAGCTCGCCGGTGACGGCGATACAGGGGGCTACCGGCGTGGGCGAGGTAGGCGGACGGTGGGCGGTCTGCTGGCGGTCCTCTACGGCGTAATGGCGTGGCTAGAGGCGGTGGCATTTGGTCGGGCGCGACTCGTGCTCTGTGCGGCAGAAGCGGTGCTCGACGCTGCTCCCGGCGACTGTGGGTCGCGCTGTGGTGCACGGCCGTGTCTGGCGGGGTGAGGGGGTCGAGGCGGAGCAGCGTGCGCGATTTGGTGTCGAGGTGTGGTCTGTGGCGTGCTGGCGGCGAGGGCGCTCTGGCGCGCTCTGGCTGCACGCAGAGAGAAAGGGCGACGCGTCTCTGAGGTGGTCCAGTGGCTAGCAGGGGTCGTGGGGTGGACCGTGGGCGGCGGTGAGGTCACGCCTCACTCCCTGGAGCGGCGGAGAGGGGCTGGTGGTCGCCTGGGGCTTGTGCACGTTTGGCCGGCGAGCATGGCCTCGGGATAGCGGTGCACTGGCGCCAGGGGCTAGGGCATGGGGTGGTTTTGGTTTGGTTGGGCCTGGGGGAGACCAAGGTGATCAATGTGCATCAAATGGCTCGACAAGATTTGCTCCAAAACAGTATTAGTTAGGCCATAATGATTCTGATCACAAGGTTTTCGATCAAATGGCCGCATGAGAGAAACTTTTGAATTTTTGAAAGATTTTTGGTGGAGTGATTCATCTCATGCTTAAGCATCTAGGTTTTCTTGGGATTTTGAAATGGAGATCAATTGAGTGGTTTTTGAAAAAGTGGTATCTAGACATATGAACTAGATTCAATTTTCAATTGTCATTTAAAATTAGAGTTTGAATATTTTTGGGAGATCACAAAGTGGGCCTTGGTACATCACTACTTGTACTAGCAAGAGGTGCAAAGATCCACAATTGTCTCTGTTAGGATTTGAGTGAGTGGGCTAGGTGATTAAAATGGCAAAAGTGACCATTTCCTTATTTAATTCTTTTTTATTTCTTTTTCTTTAGGATTTGCTTGGGGATGATCTAGATGATGTGTAATTCACCTTAGATTCATTTTACAATCAATAGATCACTCAATTATGGCAATTTAAAACAACTCCTATTTAAATGCACACACATATAAATGCTTAAAGATTTTTAATAGAAAAAGGTTTTGTTAACCCTAAATTGGGTAGATTTGATCTTGATCACTTGGATTAAAATTTTGGGATGTTACATGTCATGTCTTGTGTGACGGGTGTTTCGGCCTATTCTTAGACTTGTATAATTGTATACCTTCTTTTTCTATCAATGAATCGAGACGCAAGCTTTTGTATTTTCACGAAAAAAAGCATGTCATGATCAGTTAATTTTGTTTGAGGTCTGCTTCGGCATTCCCCTAAACTTAGCTTTGCATCAAGAAGTTTTCTTTTGACCCGTCGAAAACCCATATCAAGGCTTGTATACCTTCGTATAGGTATACTCGTTTGAATTGGGTATACTCGACGTCCCCACCGATCGATCTCACGTCCCCTTATCGTGATCTACGTTCTTACATGTCGTGTTTTGAAATTTTGCTGCTGAAACTATATACCTCCAGACTTTCCGCCTCCCGCAGACATATGAGAATACGTGTATACTGTGTTTACGTCTAGGTAGACCATACGTGTTTCGGGTTGTTTATATGGTCTTCAAAAACAAATCAGTATCGTACGATCCGGACCGTCCACAAGTTTTTTTTTCAAAGTTTGAATAAGAGGGGGACCAAGCAGAAGTGTTTTGTTTTGCCACCTCAGGTGTAAAGCATCGAGGCAGTAGTATACAATCCCCAAGATAGATCAACTGTCCTAGTCCTACGTATTCTCAATAATCATGTATAGAAGTTAGAACTTAGTCTGCACTCTGTAACGACAATGCAGTACTTAACACTCCCCTTCTTGGACGCAGTGATACTGCCATCTGTTCTGCCTTGGCAAATGAGTTGCTTAATTTGTTTATGTAATACTTCGTGTTGCTTTGAGATCAATTGGCCGGCAGAATCTTTTACCATACAAGTTACTCCAGTTTAGTTAGGCCAGTGAAAAGCAGTACTCCCTCTTATCCATATTAATGTTCTTAACTTTATCTAAATTCGTATGTATCTATTTAAATATTTAACATAGATATATCTGTATCTGGACAAAGCTGAGACCATTAATATGCACTAGAGAGAGTATAAATATTCATTTGTAAAGTATATATAACGCCCAATTTTTCATGGTCTCGTCCGAATAGCCATACCAGTGGATTTGTGCTGGTACTTAAAATCAAAGAGAGTTTCGTTTGAGTGACTTATAGCACTAAACTTGTCTAATTGTTTTTGTATTACACCCGATATCTGCATAACTAAGATGCACACAGCCGTCACAAGTCCAAAATCGAAAAACAAACATAAAAAGGCGACATACACGAAATCAAGAAACTGCATACCACCTATGGTGATAGAGAACCAATCCGAAGATCACGATGCCATCAATGTTGGATAAAATATCTCTCATCGCATTCTCCAAGCGTGTAATACCTGCGTAAATAAGTCACGATACTTCACAGTCAACACAATGTAGAGACGACCATAAATAAATCAATACTGATGTAGATAAACTGCATAAATCTGTTATTGTTTCCCAATGAATGCCATATTTTTAAATAGCAGAGGTCTTCGGGACTTAGCTAAACATTTACACATTACACTTTGTTCCAGGGAACACAATTTGGATTTTGTGGCTATCTCAGAAAGAGGTAGACGGGAATTCTCACAAAGTATTCTTGACCGCCTTTTGGGTGGCATTGACTTTGTTTGGCATTTCCATCCACCTAGGGCACTCTCTAGGGGCATTTTACTTGGCGTTCGAGCAGATACCATGGATATTTTAGCTTGTTCAGAAGAGGAGTTTCATATTAAATTTCACATCCATAATAAAGCTGATAATTTCACATGAAGTCTTATCGCTATGTATGGTTCTGCCCAAGAGGCGTTTAAGGCTGATTTTCTTCGAGAATTGGTGAACTTAGCAAAGGATAATCCGTACCCTATTCTTATAGGGGTGATTTTAATCTACTTCGATTTTCATATGAGAAGAGTAAAGGTCGGTTTGATGATCATTGGTCATTCCTTTTTAATGTTGTCATTGACAACCTTGATTTAAAGGAAGTAACCATGATTGGAAGACAGTTTACTTAGGCTAATTGCTTGTCAGAACCCACATACGAAAAACTTGATCGTGTACTGATGGACTTACATTGGAAGACCACTTTCCTCTAGTCTCGGTACATGCTCTAGAACGTATTGAGGCTCTGTCAGACCATGCTCCCATTTTGCTGACCACTAGTCTACCTCGGTCCTGTTGTTCTCGTCCATTCAAATTTGAACTTGGAAGGTTATATCGGGACGGTTTCCAGGATATGGTCAAACCAGTTTGGGAAAACCGGTTTTTGTGTTACCCCAATCCAGAGGTGGAATAATAAAGTGTGTATGATACGTATACCCCTTGGGGGTTGGGCACGACACACAACCAGTTTACTTAGAAAATAAAAACAAAGGCTCTCGGCTACTATTGATGACCTCAAAGCTTTAGTAGAAATCCGATTGCTAACTCCATAGGAAATTGAGCTTAAAAGCCAATCAAATACGGAGATAGCCCGAATGTTGCATGAAGAGGAACTCAAATGGTACCAGCGTTCTAAATCCCAGTTCATTTTGCATGGGAATTCGAATACTAGATACTTCCATAGTGTGACCAATGGAAGACACAATAAGAAACTTATTCATTCCTTATTGCAAGATGATGAAACGATTGAGGGACATGAGCATTTGAAATCTTACATTACTAATTACTATAAGGGTTTGTTTGGGGAACTAAAAGAGGGGTCTTTCTCTATTATGGATGAATCCCAAACAGACGATGTACCCCAGGTTTCTGATGAGGAAAACAGTCTTTTAACCGCTCCCTATATTGAGTAGGAGGTCAAAACTGCTGTTTTCCAGACGGAACACAATAAGGCCCTTGGTCCTGATGGTTTTCCAACTGAGTTTTATCAAACCTTTTGGGATGTCACCAAAACAGATCTTCTAGACATGTTTAGTGCATTGCACACGGGTCAATTAGATCTGTCTCGGTTGAATTTTGGAGAGATCATCTTATTACCTAAGGTTAACGTAGCAGAACAGATCCAACAATATATACCGATATGTCTCCTTAATGTTAGTTTTAAGATTTTCACCAAAGTCGCTACTATCAGACTAAATTCAGTGGCTGAACATGTAGTTCGCCCATCGCAAATTGCCTTTATGCAAGGTTGCAACATACTTGACGGTGTGGTTACCTTACATGAAACAGTTCACGAACTACATAGGAATAAATTGAATAGGGTCATCCTAAAAATTGATTTCGAGAAAGCCTATGATAAAGTCAAATGGCCTTTTCTTCAGCAAGCTCTTAGAACGAAAGGCTTTTCAACTGAATGGTATGCTTTTATCAATAGCTTTGTGATGGGAGGTAGTGTTGCCATCAAAGTCAATGATGACATTGGCAAATACTTTCATACCAAAAAAGGGCTAAGACAGGGAGATCCATTATCACCAATGCTATTTAATATAGTGGCTGATATGTTATCTATCTTGATCGAGCGAGCAAAGTCAGAGGACCAAATTGAAGGTGTGATTCCCAATCTTGTGGATGGAGGTTTATCTATACTTCAATATGCCAGTCAGGGTGTCTTTCCGATTAGATATTTGGGCATTCGGGTTCACTACCGAAGGCCTACAACTGCTGAATGGAAAATCATCGAGCAAAGACTAAAGTTGCGTTTGAGTAGCTGGAAAGGTAAATTGCTCTCTATAGGGGGAAGATTGGTACTCATTAATTCAGTACTTAGTAATATGGTACTTTATATGATATCTTTCTTTCAACTGCCAAAAGGTGTCTTGCAAAGGTTGGATTATTTTCGATCAAGGTTCTTTTAACGGGGAGATAATGAGAAAATAAGTATAGACTAGCTAAAAGGAGTGTGCTGTGTCGACCCAAAGAACAGGGAGGGCTTGGTATTCATGATCTGCAGATTAAGAATACAATCCTACTAAGTAAATGGCCCTTCAAGTTATTAACTGAAGAAGGTAATGACAAACTCTTATTAAAATAAAATATGTTGGATCAAAAGCTCTATCTCAAATGGTTTGGAAATCTGGTGAGTCTCACTTTTGGGTTGTCCTGATGGTGACGAAGAAACATTTCTTCCACTTCGGCATATTTTCTATTAAGGACGGGTCTCAAATAAGGTTTTGGGAGGATAAGTGGCTTGGTCATGCTACACTCCGAGAATAATATCCCGCATTGTATTCCATTGTCCGATATAAGAAGGAGACGATTGCCACTATTTTGGAATCTTTTCCCCCCAATATGACATTTAGGAGAAATTTGATTGGTGCTAGACTTGACTCTTGGATCATGTTGCTACAGCGTTTAGCAAATGTTCAACTGTCAGATGAGCCAGATGAATTTTGATGGAAGTTAAGTGAGAATGGTTCTTTCTCCATTAGCTCCTTATACAATGCTTTAGTCCAGTCGGTTATACCAGTTTACCAGTTTTAGATAATAGGATGATCTAAAAGATAAAGATACCTCTTAAAAATAAAATCTATGTTTGGTATCTTCGTCGAGGGGTTATCCTTACAAAGATAACCTTATTAAGTGGAACTGACATGGAAATCCTGGGTGCATGTTTTGTTATAATAATGAGACAATTAAACATCGGTTTTTCCAATGTAAGTTTGCCCTGTCTATATGGTCAGTTACTCAAGCAGCTTCAGGCTTGTATCCACCACGTAGTATTGCCAACATTTTTGGAAATTGGTTACATGATGTAGATCACAAGTATAAGTTACTTCTTCAGGTTGGAGCGATTGTCATTATATGGTCGCTATGGCTATGTAGAAATGATAAGGTGTTTAATGATATAAATTGTTCTCTCTTGCAGGTTATTTACAGATGCACCAACACCCTTCGATCTTGGTTGACACTACATCGTGTGGATCATCGCGATCTTTTTTTGGAGGTGTGTACGCAGCTGGATGATACGGGTGGGATTTGTTTACCCGACATGGATGGCAGCATAATCTTGGGATAGGCCCGCCTTCAGCATCTTAGGCGTTTTACAATTTCTATCTTGATATGTAATTTGCCTGCTTTTTTTAGTTTTCTATCCTTTTGATTTTGTGAACTTGTGTCGCCTGTGTGCATCATAACCATACAGATGCCGGGTGTAATACTTAAACTTTTGAGTAATAAAACGTCCTTTATAAAAAAAGATAACCTGCATAAAACAACATTTTATATCATTTAAAACTTCATTCTACATAGCAAAAGCGACCAAATAGGGACAAGCGCTGCCACCCTAATCAAAATTCTAAATCTGTTATGAATCACATGTTTGCCAATTGCCAAATATATTGGCAACACTACAACAAGGATATAGCACATAATTCATTTGGATTAGTGACTATACAAAACTAGCAAATTTGTATTGAAAGAATAAATGTTTAATTGGCTCGTCCTTGTGACAAAAAGCATATTGCGTATGTCCATGTCAATTGACTTCTGTAAGGTCCAAGACTGACCGAATGCGCTCAATTCACTATGATCTAAGAGACTAGCAGATTCTGCAAAAACCGAAACTGAAAAACATGGATTGAATACACTGCTAAAGGATCAGATACATTGAAAAAAGGTATGAAAGACTGCCCACCCCTCAACAACCGAACGCAACCTGCTCGTCTCCCAGCCAATGATCGCTGTCCCGGAAAATAATTCTATGAGACCTGGTCCACGAAATCAGCCCCGTGGACCAACTCCTCTGATTGACACATGGCATTTGTGAAAATTTAGATCTAAAAATAGACACACAAATGCTGTGATTTTCCTCTCACTTAGACATGTGTCAATTAGAGGAGTTGGTCCACGGGGCTAATTTTGTGGACCAGGTCCCGATGCCCCCCCGGCCACCTGCGCCGCCCTAGCCTCCGGCGTCACCGTCCGCCCATCGGGTCATTTGTAAGTCACCTCTCATGTGAATCAAAAGCTCTCTCTCTCTCAAGGTAAGGAGAGCTTCTCCTTGAGTTGATCCTTTCAGATTTTAAGTTCGAGGTCGATTCCTTCGGCGGAACCCCTCCGAAATTCTAGTCTTCAAGAGTAATCACGAGGGAAGAGTGATATGCCAAGTCGTATCGCCAAGTTTTCCTCTTCGAACTCTCGAGGCTCAGTCAATGGGACTAGGCCTCTTTCACATGCGTCAAGAGGTTGAACCCGGTCAACAAAAATATCGTGTCCCTTGTGTTACGCACCTTCCGGACACGCCTTTTACTTTACGAGTGTCGTCACTACTCCATCCTTATATTGTTTTTCACTGGAACAACATAGATAAAGTCAACTAGATCAGAGGGAGTACACTTTTCGACGTTCATCTACTCCCTCCGATCCATATTAGTTGACTTGAGTTTGTCTAGATTCAGATGTATCTAGATATGTTTTAGTACTAGATACATCCGAATCTAGAAAAATCTAAGTCAACTAATATGGGTCGGAGGGAGTACTTTTATCTCTATGCGTCAGGAGCTCACGGCTGGTGCCGATTTGTCGTCAGGAGCTGTCGCTTCAGCTCAGCCGTTGTCCACACCCCAGCACCGGCTTCATGTCTAATCTAAACTTCTCAGTTCAGCCATTGCCAACCACAGTAGTTCGCCTTTCCCTTTGAGTATGTTACAGTCAACTACTCCAGAGTCCAAACTGTGTTTTACCAAGCCTGGATTATCCAAGAAGTATGTGATGCTGGCTTAACACTCGAGCCGAAAGGAGGCTAACAAAGTAGGAGCACGCAAACAAGAGTAGGGCACCACACCTGTGTTATCCTAGTCGTCCAAGTGTTCATACTGCCACCATTCTGTACACCTACAGATACCTCCGCGATGATAAAACATAACTGCAGCACCTCTACACACTAGTAGTAACATCTTGTTGTGGTAAGATTTTAGGTTTATGCAAATCCCGACCCTCAACAGGTGTAGCGGATTCAATTGCAAACACTAGCATGCCAGATGCATCTCATTATTATTATCTGAAACTTCCGGTGCAATACATGAATTTGGATGCTTCTTACAACCTTCTTGGGGACAGGAGATAGGCTAAGGGAGGGACTTGAGTACGCCATCACTTTCCTGTGTACAAAGGTTTTCTTTTCTCGGCAAATGCAGCTAGGCCTTCAAGACGATCCTGCGTGTGCAGAACTTGCTCGTAGCATTCTTCTTCGACAGTCAGTGCAGAGGACAGGTCTACCTCCATCCCTTCATTGATGGCTTTCTTGGCCATCCTGATCGCTAAAGGACCCTGAAAGAGAAAACTAGAATCAGACATCTAGAATGACCGAAGATGGACCAGCATCCTAGATGAATTTTATCCAAGTAAGTTCATTGTTGCGGTTAGAACTGGAAAATATATTTCCAAGAAATGCAGATGGCCGCAAGTTTGCATCTCTTTTTCCTGTGCCACACAAGTGCTCGACCAGATCAAATGAAGCATGTAGTTGAGAGAGAAAAAAAACTTACTTTCTGATTTATCTCCCGGGCAAGTTCAAGAGCCTTTTGATAAGCCTCGCCACTAGGAACACAGTAGTTTACTACTCCTGCATGCAAGCATACATGTCATGACATGCGGACACTTTCTATAGTGATTGAAGCTTCTGCAGGAGTAAGTCGTAAACACAGGAAGAGAAACATGACAAGTTTAACCTTACCCATAGTTGCAGCTTCTGTCGCATCAAATCTACGGCCAGTGAATATCAATTCCTTTGCTCTGGACCTTCCAACAATCCTAGGAAGACGCTGTGTTCCCCCAGCTCTGTATATTGAAAGAGGTGAGTGTTAACAGCTGAAGCACATCATTTCACTCGGGACATTCCAAAAAAAATCGAACCAGTTCAACTATCATATGATATCCAAGGAAAATAAGCCACATAACAGCTTGCATCTTTTAATTACAAAACTAAAATTCACGGATGCAGTTTCCCACTTTATTTTGAAGTATGGACTGATGCACCAGACTCAGAAAATCATGAAATGAAAAGGTTTGGCGAGTACTGCTAGGTAAATTCATAAGGAGATAAATATTCGAAAATCACTTGTAGCCTTTTCAGAGCCAAGATTTTGTGATTTTTGTGTAGCCTATAATACAATGTATTATCTAGCAAAACTCTGAAGATATGTAGATTGCATGTGTATATGTATCAAAGTAATTTTTTGGATTTATTTTTTCAAAATAGCATTTTCAATTTTTTTAATATCGAGATCACTGGAGCTTGGGAGCTAGAAAACCTCTCTCAGAATATTTCATTATTATTCAAGACAACGACAACAATATATACAAAATTGACTTACAAAAGTAAAGCGCCATCCTGGACACATACCCAGGAATAATAGCAAGGCCCGTTTCTGGCAAACTGAATGTTGCACTTTCCCCTGCAAAACATGTAGATGAAATACATTCAATTGTATGAAATGTATTCAACTATTTTGAAGGAAGAGGAAAAACAGATTTCTATAAGATGAATAAAATTTCAGCTGTTCAGAATAAAAGCAATACCACATATGCGAAGATCACAGGAAAGAGCCAATTCTAGCCCACCACCAAAAGCAGCTCCTTCAATAACAGCAATTGTAGGAATGGGGAGTGTCTGTTCAAGCAAGCAAAACTTTGCAAGCATTATAAACATACTAGATAAAATAAAATGTATAATTAGGCTTTAAGGAACCGTTGGATAGTAATAATAAAGATTTTTTCGGAAGGATAGCAATGAGAAAGATGAGCATGCATGCATTCTCCCATCACCAACTGGCATGTCAGTTAACTTAATACACTGGATGTAACAGAATATATTATATTGTTGCACTCAGATACAAACCTCAAAGGATGAGAATGTTGCTCTCAAGGAATTAACAAATTCCCGGACTTCACAAGGGCCCATTAGCTTCCTTTCCTGCCAACATACCATGTACTGTACTCAGGGGTGGATATGATCAGCACACCACAAAGGATAGGATAGAGGAAGTAGAACGAAGGCATCACCAATTTGTATGCAATGAAGATCATCTATGCCACAAAAAGTAGCATTTGTTTCAAAGTTCGGAAAACTGCTTCAGAAAGCAAATAGAATAACACGGCATGACGGCAATTTTATTAGTCCGTGTTGTACTAAATAAAGTTTGCAGTGTTCAAATGATCCAGCTGATTAAACATATTTGTGTTTTTCTTAATAAGTCAGACCTTGATCTTGACTTCCAAATTCATCAGTTTAGATGTGGAAACCTGATGAATGCTTTTGCATTACCGGAACTAATGTTCCTTGAGAAACCAGCTCGCCAATGCTGTCAGAACCCATGGAGGACACACTGTGGCAATCTCAGTCATCTTTTTAGCTCTTGACTCAAGGTTGCAGGATTATTTCCTGAAACATCCATATGTTGTCTTATTTCCTGAATCATTTAGGTCGTGATTTACGGTTGCTAGCCAATCCTTGTTGGCTATCCTGTCATTTATATTTTGAACAGGCACAACATATTTCACTATGAATCAAGCTGAAACGAAGTAGTGGTCCAATCCCCTCTTCCTGAAACTACTAACTAGCCAGAACACAGATTTATCCAACTTGCAGCACGTAATCGGCAGAGCTGGTACCTTGAGGTCAGCGCCCGCGCAGAAAGCCTTGGGCACGGAGCTGGCTACCAGCAGGACGTTGGCCGTCGGGTCGGCCTCCACCTTGCCCATCGCGCTCCGCAGCCCCTTGAGCATCTCCTTCCCGATGGCGTTCCTGGTCTCCGGCCGCTCCAGCCTCAGCTCCACGATCCCTGTAGCCAACCATACCATGAAATCGCAATTCCCCGTAAAAATTTCCTAATGTATTGAGCTGTGATGAGTCGACCATGACCACGGACCGGAGTCGGGGGCGGAGAGCTTCTGGAAGCGGACGGGCTCCGGCTGGGAGAGGATCTGGAGGGCACGGACGAATAGGGCGCTGTGGGGAGAGGCGGCGGCGTCGCTGAGCGACGGGGAGTGGCGGCCGGCGAGGTGGCCGGAGACGGCGAGTAGGCTCCGGAGGCTGCGCATCCTGGAGAGGAGGCGGGTGAGACTGGGAGACTGGAGCTGGGAAGAGAACGAGCAGACTCTGATGAGTCAGCAGCTGACGCGCTTGGATAGACATCTCGCGGTCGCCGCAATCATGCTGAAGATGGTTATCGGTAAAATTCTCCACTTCACTTCGGCCCCCATTTTAAAACACGTTTAACCCGCGAGAAGACGGCCAAATGGCCCCACTCGTTCGCTGTCGCTTTCGCGTGATGTTTAGAGAAGGACAATAGATAATAACCGCTTTTATAAAGTCAATCATGCCATTTATACCAATTTAGTATGTATAAGAGCAAGGATAATAGTATAGCCAGCTGCTGACTATAAGCCAAGTGTCATGTCATTTATAGCCAACTTAGAGCTAGTATGTATAATAGTAAGTTATAAAAATATACTATTTTAGCACTACAAGGCTCACCTTTCACTCTCTTAAAGTGACTAGGAACACGGCTAGAGCTGGCTCTTGCATGAGAGCTCACTCTTCTTCTCTCTCCTATTCTCTCTCTTTCAATTAGACAAGGAAATAATATTTTAATCCTTATAGCCAGCTAACTAGAACTTATTGTACTTATTCTAATAGTAAGTTACAAAAATATACTATTTTAGCACTATAAGACTTACCTTTCACTCTCTCAAAGTGCCTAGGAGCACGTGCTAGAGCTGGCTCTTGCATGAGAGCCCACTCTTCTTCTCTCTCCTATTCTCTTTCTTCCAATTAGACAAGGAAATAATATTTTAATCCTTATAGCCAGCTGACTAGGACTTATTGTACTTGCTCTTATACGACCACCCGGATCATCGGAAACCACGCCGCAACGCAGTGAGTACCGTGAGCCCAAGCGCCGGCCTGAACTGCCGCGGAAGCGCCGTCCGTGGCCCGATGTATGACGCTCCGTCTAATTAAACTGTTCTTTCTCTTATTATTTACTCCCTCCGTTTCAAAAATATAAGATGTTTTAGTTTTGTGAAAGAAATGTATTTAGACCCTTTAGTGTGTAGGTTTATCTAAGTTTAGACTGAAACTATACACTAAAAAAGATCTAGATATAATCTTTTCATAAAACTAAAACACCTTATATTTTAAAACGGAGGGAGTATAAGCTTAAGTGTGAAGGCATGCCAGCCATCTGAGACCATGTTGCATTGCACGCACGCTGATCTAGGCGTCGCCTCCTTGTGCGCCGCGAAGCTGCGTTTTAGCTGTGGGGTCCGCTGACCCCACATGTTTCTAGATTTCTTTGGACCCCTCCTAGGACTACTACCTGAACCCGCCGCTCACAGCAGCTGCCCCATTGTTATTCACTTGTTTGGTGGAAAAATTGGAACGTCTAGCCAAAAACAGTCAATCTCTCTTCTCACTAAGTCTCGACGAAAATCTCCATTTTCTCTTCCAATTTAACGATAATTAATAGGGATCGGAGGGAGTATCTTTCTTCCTTGCTTCTTTATTCCCAACGTGAGAAGAATTGGAGGAGCTAGGAGGCAGCAACTTGTGGGCAGAGGCAGAGCTGCGCCTGGTTGCCTCCGCCTCGCCGGCTCGCCGGAAGCCCGGATGAAAGCAACCCGACTCAAGACCTTGACCATGAGCAGCGCCACACCAGGCCGCCGTCGCCAACCACTGCGACCGCCGGCGACACGCTACCATACTGACTATCAGTGGGTCCTGTACTTCTCAATCTTGTACTGAATTGTGCCCTTTTAGAAATTTTGCATAGTAATTGAGTTGGAGTAGTTGTTTTCTAAGATTAAAATGGATAGATACACAAAGATTGATGGCATATCAAACTAGATTACTACCAAAGTGTCATGTATGCCATCATTGATTTACTGCAAGTGGAGCTTAATGACCGTTTCAATGAAACCGACACCACCTTGCTTTTTGGAATAGGTTGTTTGGATCCTTCAGGTTTTTTCTCTAACTTTGATAAGTACAAAATATTGGCAATGGCTCAGTTATATCATGATGATTTTGCTACTGAAAGTAAGATTCAAAAACTTAGTTGCCAACTTCGTTGAAAACATCCGGGATGACTCTACATTCACAGATTTAAAAGGTCTTGGTGATCTTTTCCAAAAATCAGTACAAACAAAGAAGCATACACAACCTTTCCTCGTGTTTCTTTTGTTGAACCTAACTTTGGTTTTACCCGTCGCCACGACAACAGGTGAGATAGCATTTTCTGTAATGAAATATATCAAGTTCGATCTACGAAATAGAATATGCGATGATTCTTGAACCATCGTCTCATTACTTATGTTTGAAACCAATGTATTTCAGTCGATCAGTACTGATGCCATCATGCATACCTATCAAGATTTTCATGATCGTGGTAGCCTGTTGCCATAATTTTTTCTCTTTTGGATAATCATCCATTGTGGACAATGGTTAATGTCGTGGTTATTATAACGAAATTTACTGTTTTGCTTGGGTTTCCGATGGATTTTTTGTCCAATTCTAAAGCTTTGATCCCATAGGTTTTTTTTCCTTGGCTCCGCCAGGCTTGTAGCTGGCGGGCAGTGAGTGGTCTGGACACGCGTTGGCCTGCCAATAGTTTTGGTAAACTGACAATTTCTAGAATTCCCCGAGCAACCAAAACTTTCCGATGTGTCTCTCTTTGTCAATCCTCCCGGTCTCTCTTCCTCACACATCTCCCTCACAGAGAAGCGACGCCAGGGTTGGTGTTGTGACACCATCGGCCTCCTCCAATGTCACCCGCATCCTCTCCGGATCCGATCTTCTCTGGAAATCTTCCCGACCTTGCTCTCTCAGACGCTCACCTACCTCCTCCTTGGCTCGGCCCTTCTTCGGGCTCCGTACTTCTCCAGCCAGGTTGTCGCCTCGATCCCCCGTCCTTCTTCTTCGCGAGCGGGGGGCGAAGAAGGACCACCCGCCTTGGACCAGGTTGTAGCACCTTCGGGCTCCCTCCTTCTCAGGCCAGGTCACTGCCTCCATCCCCGAGCCTACGAGCGGCGGCGTCAGAAGGACCATGATACATTGTAAACGTATCTATATTTTTTGATGTTCTATGCTTGTTTTATATCTACTTTCTTATGTTTTGTCCACACTTTAGAGTATTTTTACACATTTTCTGGAACTAACCTATTAACAAGATGCCACAGTTCTAGTTGCCTGTTTTCTGTTGTTTTTTATTTCAAAAAAGCAGGAAAAGAAATATTCTCGGAATTGGATCGGACAAAAGCCAAAGTCAATATTTTACCGAAGACTCACGGAGCTAGAAGACGAGACGGAGAGAGACCAGGGGCTAGCCACACCACCTGGTGGCATGGGCTAGGCCAGGCCACGCCAGGGGGTGGTGTGGGCCCCTTGGTACTCCACCGACCTTGCCCCTTCGCCTATATAATCCTCCCGGGACGAAAATCCTAAGTACCTGATCAAAATTCCACGAAAAAGTCTGTAGCCGCCGCCATCTCTTTACTTTGTTTTTTTTGTTTTGCTTAGTTTATTTCAGCTTTGTTTGCTTGTTTCTTTTATCAAAAACACAAAAAAATTAGTTATACTAGTTTGCTTCTTTATATAAAAAAACAAAAAAATAATTTAGTTTCTATCTTAAGTTGCTATTATGTCTAGCATTGCTCCAATCACTATGTTACCTGAGGAAATGATTTTTACTTTCAAACAAGGAATTGAAGAGAGTTTCAAAAAGCTTGGTCTAGAATCTCTGATTTACATGCAAAAACTGAACCTAAAATGACTCTAAGATTGTTTCTTAGCAGTTTTTACTTTGGAACTGCCCTGTGCTATAGATATGCTTTGGATGCTGTAGTTGGAGGAGATTTCCTCCAATGCAATCAGGGTGAAGCTTTTAATGCCATAAAAAAGTTGGTTGCAACATATGACTCGTCTAGCAAATCTGATTCCTCCATTATAAACATTATGGCTAGACTGAACACTCTTGAGACCCACACAGCTAGTTTAAAAGAATGCTATAACATGCTTAGAGAGCATCATGAATATGTTCCAATAAATTCTGAATCTTCAAAATGGCTTCCTACAGTAAAAATTGTTATAAATAATGAAACTTTTTATACTCGTTGTGATATCATGTCTGAATTCTGTCTTATGCCTAAAGATATCTATGAATCTTTGAATCTCTGGGGACTTTCTGAAGGGGGAGAAGAAATATCTCTTGCTAATAATTCCACAATATTACCCATTGGAATAACTGAATGAGTGTTTACAAAGATTCTAGGGAAAGTGGTGTCTACCGATTATCTTGTTATTGAATGTGTAGGAAAAGGACAAATTACACTTGGAAGATCCCTATTTAAACTTCTTGGAGCAATAATAGATGTGGAAAAGGGCATCATGCACTTTGCTTCTCCACCAAACGATCGTACGTTCCCCAAGGATAAGAACAAAAGTAAGACAGGTAAGGGCAAGAAATTTGGTTTTAATGCTTTTTCATTTGAGAATACTTGATTCTTTTCTTGCTTCTTATGCCTAGCTCAAAGGCGTTAAAGAAAAGCACTTATTGGGAGATAACCCAAATTTCGTTAGGAGTCTTTTGTTGAGTCTTGGAAGTTATTGCTTCAGTAATAACCTCTCCTTATCATTTTTGTGTGGTTTTTGTGCCAAGAGTAACCTATAATGAGAGAGAAGTAAGATTTGGGAAAATTGTTGTCCCGAAACTGATTTTTGTGCTTCGCTGTAAAAATTCATGAAAAATCTCTGTACGTCGGTTTGAGATGTAATTTTTTGTGCTTCTGCCCCAGGATGTTATCCAACTTTTGTTAGTTCAACACTTTTCGATTTTAGCAACAGAAGGTCTTCGAAAAAATTGGTTTTTACCTGCTGGTCTGTTTTGACAGATTTCTGCCATTATTTGCATTTGCCTCTTAATCTCTTTCTCTTTGAGTTCTCTCTGATCATTTGAACTTTTTAAAGGAAGTGCTACAGTAGCTTGTGTTTTGATGGAACTTTTACTTGTGTTTAAACTGAACCAAAAGACTTATTATCTTGACTACACTAATGTTGCTAATGAAGATTGTGTGAAGTTTTGTATGAAGGAAATTTTAAAGTGTAGGGAAGAGTAATGTGATAAGATGAAGTATGGACAAAAGCTCAAGCTTGGGGATGCCACCTGTGTCACCCTAAGAAATATTCAAGAAGTACAAGCATCAAATCTCGGGGATGCCTTGGGCATCCCCTTCTTCATCAATAAAACTTTCAGGTTTCTTCCAAACACTTCATTTTTATTGTTCCATGCACAATTCTGTTGTTCTTGGAGCGTCTTTGTTTTCATTTTTAGTTTTCGTTTGCTTGGTTTGCTTAAATAAAGTTGGTTGGACCCCCACATTCATACATAGTTTCAAATGAGTTGATTTGGATTGGAAAAGAGTAGGAAAGTTTATGCTTAAGTGGTATAAAAGGAGCTTGTTTTTGACTGTGACTTAGACTTTATCATGTCATGCTTGATATTGATTTGACTTTATGCTTAGTGATTATTGCTGTAGCATAATTGTTAAAAACAATTGAGATTGCTTAATGTGCCTTAAAAGAATCATGCGTTGTTTTAGCATATAAAAGCATAATACTGTGGTATTCTCCTTTAATGCTTTATTTGGGTTGACTTGGCGCATGCTCACACCATGTTAAGACTACACCAAGTCACCATAGCCTCTATGATCATTTAGTTTTCGACTTGTAATATCACTTTATGCTTTAATTAATAATGTTTTGTCTCTTTGCATGATTATGGCCATTATTGCTCTCTTAGTTGGCCGCTCCTAGTATTTTGCTAGCCTCCATACCAAGTATGAGTTCCACTCATGCATCCAACTTCAAATAAAACCAAGTTATTCCAAAGAGTCCACCATACCTACCTATTAGCATTTGCTATTCCAAGTATATTCATGTTTTCATCTACCTTCTGAATTAAACTTGTTATGTGAAAATTAGTGATTAAAGCTCTCACGAACTTGATGGCACACTTTACTTTTCTTGCACTTAATAAACTTGAACCATTGTGCCCATCTATGTTGCGTATATGTTTGCGTTTTGTAAGTTGTGAATTAGCAGAACCATGTTATCATGGGGAACGCTTTCAACATTGCACTTTATTTAGTTGATATCATGTTCTTTTGCTTATGGATCCCGACGGTGTGAAATGAAAGGGGAGCTTGTAAGGCTCATGGAGTTTGTATATGTGTTAGAGAAACGCCTAGGCGGCTGGTCTAAGTCATGCCTAATCATGGTGGAAACCTGCAGCATAACCATAGTGAGCAATCTATGAAGCATCCTCTATAAAAAAAACTATGCAAATAGGAAAGAAAAAAGAGAAAGAAAAAGAAAAGAAAAAAGAGAGGCCTATGCAAATAGGAAATAAAAGGATGCTGAGATGCTCATTGTCTGCTTGCCTTGCCATTTTGATATGGGGAATCTTCCGCATCATCGGGCAAGGGGTACCCCGTTGGCGGTTCTCTATGATACACATGTACTTATAATGACAAGAACTTACCTGTGACTAAACTTGAGTAGCATGAGGAACGGTACTCGTAAGTAAGGGTCATGAGATTTTCAGCTTATAACTTGTCAAGCATATCCTCATATTTGTTCACTTTAACCTTAATCACCTAAAGATCCTTATGATAGGGGCAATGAGAGCTGAAAGCTAATAAGTACCATAATTTTTGGAAGCACTTTATGAGACTTGAATCCCTTCTTCCTTCTATGAAGGGCCTTTCTTTTACCTTTTATGTTGAGTCTCCATCTTCTATCTTTATGCACCTATTGAGAGAGCATAGTGGCCATTCTTAGTTTAATGTGCATTGTCCCAAGACTTGTTGATTGATTCATAACTTTGATATTACTTGTTCTTAAACTATTTGTATCTAGTCACCCTTATGAACTTTGAAGGTTTCCTATGCATTTATGTTTTGCTACACTATGAGGGACAAGCTGAATACCATTCTCATTATGTTTTCTATATGTGAAACAAACAAACATCTTTCAAAGCATTGTTATTCATGAATCTTTTGTTTGTACCTTTTTATGTTATAACATAGTTGCTATGTCTTATTGTTAGAACTATATCTTTCATGCTATGTTAAAGTACTATGATCCCAGCTATCAATGTTTTACAAATACTTTGATCAAGATTATGATGGTGCATATCACCTAAAAAATTATTTTTTATCACTTACCTACTCGAGGACGAGTAGGAGTTAAGCTTGGGGATGTTGATACGTTGTAAACGTATCTATAATTTTTGATATTCCATGCTTGTTTTATATCTACTTTCTTATGTTTTGTCCACACTTTGGAGTATTTTTACACATTTTCTAGAACAACCTATTAACAAGATGCCATAGTGCCAGTTGCCTGTTTTCTGCTGTTTTTGGTTTCAGAAAAGCTGGAAAAGAAATATTCTCAGAATTGGACCGGACAAAAGCCAAAGTCAATATTTTACCGAAAGTCTCACGGAGCCAAAAGACGAGACGGAGAGGGGCCAGGGTGCGGTGACCCAGCATACCACTTCATATGTAGTACACTATAGTCGTTGACATGACACCCACAGAACACCGTTCCGTAAATATCACATCCCTTAGAGTGGTATAACAGAAACATTGCGGGTCCAAATTACATACACACTTCATTATTATTACAATACCAGAAGTTCGAGACTTCAAAAGATTCAAACTTACAAACCAAATAACTTATCTCATAAGTTTAGCGGAAGAACAAAAAACACAATGGTAAATAAGACGTGAGCTCAACAGCTTATTCTATAGAGTTCGGACTGCTCGGCTCAACCTAGGTAACTAGAGTATGGCCTGAAAACTACTCTGACTCATTGTCTTCAGCTCCATATTGTATCCCGTAGTCAACTCCTTCGGTTCCACTAGATAGATCTGACTCTTCATAGTAGACGTCATTCTGGACCTCCATAGCATACACCTGGTCATTCTTCTAGCCCTCAAAGTCTAGCAAGGGGTTCAAACAAAAGGGTGAGTAACAATGTTACCCAGCAGGTTCACTATATGCAAGGTGGGAAGTTTGATGCTCTATCTACCACCTCGGATGATACGTCCTTGATACTATGCAATTTTTGTAAACATTTCTTCAAAGATTGATTTTAATTATCAAAACTATGCCCATCAGCCTTCACAGGTTAACCAAAACTTCATGGAGTTCCTTTCCTGCCGCGTTTGTAGCTCCTTCCCATAATAGGGAGTAACATGTCACAATTCTTACACTCTGCAGAGGTGCGTTGCTTTACCCATAAGAGATAAACTCCTTGTTGCACAATCGGGCGTACTTTCCCATCCACAATTTCATGATGTGGGGCCCAGTAGATGATCCAAGCCAATCATTGCCCCCTTCGCGACCCCGCATGTCCCCTTGGTGTACGCCATGCCCACATCTTGAATTATGGCAATAGTTAGTATAGACCGTCAGATGCCAGAAATATCGTGGGACGTTGAGGGCTCCCACCCATATGCTGCATATCCTCTATGAATTACCAATAAATGCACACTACGAGGATAACAACAATGACCTAGCCATCCGGATGCATGCGAGAAGAAGAAGATACAACTGACTTCTCCGTCCCATTCCAAATCTTATGGTTAACGCGTAATATACGGTGCTAGAATCACTGATGTCATGGGTTATTAAGTCCTAGATGTTTTGCAATTGGAATCTTAGATTACCCTGCAATTCTTAGTATTTATCATTACTTAGGATGATAATAGCATTTCATTTGTTTGAGAAAATACTTATTTTCTGTATCCTTTAGAACATAGGTGATAACACACAATTTTCAAATATTTTCATAAAGACTCTTCAAAGGACATGAGCAAGTTGTGAACTTGTCTTGTGACTGCAAGGTAGTGAAGTCGGATGCTTCCACCTGACCTTGAGCTCCAGATTCTACAGAGAACCATTATTGCTCGATAAGGACAATATTTAAAGAAGCAATATGCAATGCATAGTAATGTCATGCAATGGTTTATTATTTGCTTATTTGGGGTGCTTTACTCTTTTAGTAAAAGTTTGCTATTTTCTTTAATTAAAAGAAAAGTATTACTTAAAGTTTTTTTAAAATCTTCATAAATATTATATTTAGTATTTTTATAATGATTAGTATTATTTTAAGAGTTTAAAATTGGGTTTATTTAATTTTTAACTCTTTAAAATATTTCACTAAAATTCCTTTAAGAAAATATGACTTTATTTTTATCACACTTAGTTTACTTTTCAAAAATACAAACTAGCATTTTTCTATAATAACACTCCCTTTTAAAATTGTAAGAATGAATTTTATTCAATTTTATGTGTTTGGTATATTTTTATAAAATTCCAAAGGTTTATCAACCTTAATAATAATAATTTTAAATTTAGTTACCTCAAATTCCATTTGTTATTTTTCTTGAATAGAGGACATTTTTATGAGTCCACTGATATTTTATTTATATTTTTAGGATTTCTATTTTATTTCTTAGAACTATTTAAGTCCTAGGGGTATTTTGGTCATTTGAAAAATTAATTAGGCTTTTTCCTTTTAATTGGACCTAGCCCATTGGGTTGGCCCGGCCCTGACCCGGCCCATCTAGGCTGGTCAAACCCCTCTGTCACTAACGGCCTAGTACCAGCCGATTTTTCCCTTTCTCTCTCTCGTTCACCCTCTGGCTCGTCCCCGCAGAGCCACCACGATGCTGACACTATCGCCGCTCGATTCCGGCCACCCTAGGCTACTCCGGCCGCTGCCATGGTGTGTGGCGAGGTAGCCGACACCGCTCCTGTTGGAATTATGCCCTAGAGGCAATAATAAAGATGTTATTATTATAATTCTTGTTCATGATAAAGTTTATATTCCATGCTAGAATTGTATTAAGCGGAAACTTTAATACTTGTGTGGTTTGTGAACAACACCGTGTCCCTAGTACGCCTCTATGGACTAGCTCATTGATCAATGATGGTTAAGGTTTCCTAACCATAGACATGAGTTGTCGATTGATAATGAGATCATATCATTGGGAGAATGATATGGTGGACATACCCAAACTAAGCAAAGCTATTAGATCGTTTCATCGTGTTCGTCTTTGCGAAGCTTTTCTCATGTCAAAAATTGTATTCCTTAGACCATGAGATAATACAACTCCCTGGTATCGGAAGAAAGCTTTGAGGTCATCAAACGTCATCCTATGAGAGGGTGATCATAAAGGTGTCTCTCAGGTGATCGGAAAGTATCTGTTGGGTTGTATGTATCGAGATGGAATTTGTCCCTCCCAAGTCGGAGAGATATACTTCGGGCCCACTCGGTAATCGATGTCAACACCGCTTGCAAGCATGTGGTTAAGGAGTTAATCACAAAGTGATATCGGATTACGGAACGAGTAAAGTACTTGCTGTGAACGAGATTGAACTAGGTATGACGATACCGACGATCGAATCTCGGGCAAGTAAAATATCGCGAGACGGGAATATATATATGGGATTGATTGAATTGGCATCGTGGTTCATCCGATATGATCATCGATGAATGTGTGAGTCAATATGGGTGCCTGCATTTACCGTTGATTATTGATAGAAGATCATGTCCGCATATTCTCGAACCCGTAGGTCACACACTTAACGTGTATCGACGCAATGATAGAGTGGATACTATGTTTATGAATTTTTGTTTGAGTCTCGATGGGATCCGGGACATCACGAGAGGTTCCGGAGTGGTCCGAGAATAAGATTCATATAAGGCAAGGCAGTTTTGGAGTTCGGAATTGTTCCGGGTTAATCGGTATTGTACCGGAAGCTTCTAGAACCTTCCGGAAGGGGACCAACGTGGCCCCACCTTCCGGGAGGGGGCATGGGACTATGAGGGAGTGTCCTGGCCACATTGGTCCAGGGGCACAAGGCCCCATAGGGCCCAGCCGATCCTAGATAAGTTTAAACTCGTTTAAACTAGAGATAGGGTTTCTAGATAAGGGATAAGTTTAAATCGTTTAAACTAGAGATAGGCTTGGAGGATGGGCAAGGGCTGGACGCACCCCCCCTCTATATATAGGCTGGTGCGCCCCTCCCAACACACCTTCCTCCAAACCCTAGTTGCCCCGCCTCCTCTCTCCCTCCCGATTGCTTGTAGGCGAAGCCTGCTGCAGAAATTCTCCACCATATACACCACGCCGTGTTGTAGATCCAATCTATCTCTCCACCCTACTTGCTGGTCCGAGGAAGGAGGAGACGTCGAGGTGCTGCACGTGTGCATCTCACGGAGGCACCGCCACTTGTGGTGCTAGATCGGATCGGATCGCGAGGAGGAGAAGCGAGTACGACTACATCACCCACGTTCCGACGAACGTTCCGTTGTGCGAATCTTCAAGGGTATGAATATCTAATCCAATCTCTCTCGTTGTTTGCATCTCCTAGATTAGATCTTGGCTTTCCCTCTGTTCGCTTCCGTAGAAAATTTTGATTTACTATGCTGCGAAACCCTTCAGTGGTATCAGAGCTAGATCTATGCGTAGATGTGTTTCACGAGTAGAACGCAACATGGGTGTTGCGGGCGTTGATGTTTTCTGTTGCAAGCCTCTTGTTTGTGTTAGTCTTATGACGCGGATAGTGAGATTGAAGCGGTCTAGGCCAACCTTACGCGACGTCGTTTCGAGACCGGCCCGCACTTGACGTGTGGCTTGTACCATACATGCGGTGGTGGATGTCGGTTTCTCTCACTATAGTTGTCATGGGATTAACACCGTAGTTTGGCAACCATAATATCACCGTTTTGGCTTTCCGTAGGTAAGAATCGTTCTTAGCATCTACTCCCATAAGCCACGTAAAACATGCAACAACAAAGTAGAGGCGTCAAACTTGTTTTTGCAGGAGTGTTTTCGTGATATGGTATGGCCCAAGATGTGATGTGTATAATGTATGCGATGATCATGTTTTGTAATGTTTCACGACTTGCATGTCGATGAGTACACAACCGGCAGGAGCCATATGGTTGTCTTTATAATTGTGTATGACCTGCGAGTCAACTTCTTATACGCCATGTAATAGCTTTACTTTATCGCTAAGTAGTTAGCAATAGTTGTAGTTGCTATTCGTGGTGGAGGCAATCATGGTGAAGTGATGGAGATCATGCCGGAACGCACAAGATGGAGATCATTGCGCGAAGATTGGCTATACCATGTCACATAAAGTTATATGCATGTGATGTTTATCCTTTTATGTATCTTATTATGCTTAGATCGCGACGGTAGCATTATAAGATGATTCCTCACTTAAAGATCAAGATAAAACTATGTTCTCCCCAAGTATGCACCGTTGCGAAAGTTCGTCGTGTCCAAGCATCACGTGACGATCGGGTGCTATAGACTCTACGCTCACATACAACGGGTGCAAGCCAGTTTTGCACACGCGGAAATACTTGGGTCTAGCTTGACGAGCCTAGCATGTATGCATATGGCCTCAAACACAAGAACCGAAAGGTTAAGCATGAGTCATATGAATGATATGATCGACACTTTGTTGTCCACCATTGAAACCACATCTCTTCTCGTGAAGATCGGATTAGGTGTGGTGAATTTGGATCGTGTTCACTAAACAACTTGAGGGATGTTGAATTTAGTGGGAGTTCATCTAGTAATTTGATTAAGTTGAACTATTTATCATGAACATAGTCTAAATTGTACTTGCAAATACTGTAGATCACATGGCCAAGTCCAACTTCAACTTCAACGTTTTTGCTGAGAAAGAAAAGCTTAGAAACAATGGGTTTAACTTCAACAACTGGTTCCGCAATCTAAGAATCATTCTGTTCATGGACAAAAGGACTATGTCCTTGGGAAAGCGTTAGGTGACCCCTCTGAATCGCTACGCTGATGAGAAAGCTGTCTATCAACAAGAAAGATGATTATGGTGTGATTAAGAGCACCATGTTGTTTGCTATGGAATCGAACTTCAAAATCGTTTTGAAAACTATCCCGCCCTTTGAGATTCTCAAGAGCTGAAACCATGTTTCAGACTCAGGCCGTTCGAGAGATATGAGATCTCAGAAGTTCTTTAACTGCAAGATGGAGGAAGGGAGTTAGTTAGTGAGCACGCCATTAAGATGTCGCCACACTCAACGCCTTGATCAAGCGGATCAAGATTCTAGAGGAGCTCAAGATTGACAGGTTCTGCAATCACTCCCTCCCAGCCTACAAAAGTTTTGTAGTGACTCATAATCGATTGGTTCTCTCGATATGATCATCGAGCTCTTCGCAAAGCTGATGGCTGCGGAGGTGGACATCAAAAAGGATAATCATGTGTTGATGGTTAACAAGCCCTCCTTTAAGAAAGGTAAAGGTGCAAAGAAGCCCTTCAAGAAAAACGGCGGTAAGCGTTGCCCTCGCTGAGAAGAAGCTCAAGTCCGGACCTAAGCCGGATCTTGAGTGCTTCTATTGCAAGGACAAGGGTCATCGAAGCGCAATCGTCCAAGTACTTAGCGGACAAGAAGGCTGGCACCATCAAAGGTATATTTGATATACATGTTATTGATGTTTTCCTTACTAGCCCTCGTTGTAGTGCACGGGTATTTGATACCGATTCTTGCTAACATTTGTAACTCAAAGCAGAGCTACGGAATAGACTGCGAGGGATGAGGTGACGATGCGTTGGCAACGGATCAAGAGTTGATGTGATGGCGCAAGACGCTCTCCTTAGTTTTACCTTCGGGATTAGTTTTAAACCTTAATAAGTGTTATTATGTGCCTGCGTTGAGCATGAACATTATTTCTGGATCGTGTTTATTGCAAGACGGTTATTCATTTAAATCGGAGAATAATGGTTGTTCTATTTATATGAGTAACATCTTTTATGGTCATGCACCTCTTGTGAATGGTTTATTTCTTCTAAATCTCGAAGGGATGAAACACACATCCATAACATTGAGGCTAAGAGATGCAAAGTAGATAGTGATAATACTACTTATTTGTGGCAATTGTCTCAGGTCATATTGGTGTAAAGCGCATGAAGAAACTCCATTCGATGGACTTTTGAGTCTCTTGATTTTGAATCATTTGACACATGCGAACCATGCCTCATGGGCAAGATGATCAAAACCCTGTTCTCCGGTATGATGGAGCGAGCAACGGACTTGTTGGAAATCATACATACCGATGTATGCGGACCGATGAGTGTTTCGACGCGCGGTGGATATCGCTATTTTCTTACTTTTACCGATGACTTAAGTAGATATGGGTATATCTATTTAATGAAACATAAATCTGAAACGTTTGAAAAGTTCAAAGAATTTCAGAATGAAGTGGAGAACCATCGTAATGTAAAGATTAAGTTTCTACGATCCGATCGTGGGGCGAATATTTGAGTTATGATTTTCTCACGCATCTCAAAGCAAGTGGAATCGTTTCACAACTCACGCCACCGGAACACCACGCGCAATGGTGTGTTCGAACAGAATCGAACCTTATTAGATATGGTCCGATCAATGATGTCTCTTACTGATTTGCCGTTATCATTTTGGGGTTATGCATTAGAAACCGCTGCATTCACTTTAAATAGGGCTCCATCTAAATCCGTTGAGACGACACCGTATGAACTGTGGTTTGGTGCTAAACCTAAGTTGTCGTTTCTTAAAGTTTGGGGATGCGAAGCTTACGTCAAGAAGTTGATGCCGTACAAGCTCGAACCCAAAGCGGAGAAGTGCGTCTTCATAGGATACCCTAAGGAAACTATTGGGTATACCTTCTATCACGTAACCAAGGCAAAGTGTTTGTCGAAGAACGGTTCCTTTCTTGAGAAGGAGTTTCTCTCGAAAGAAGTGAGTGGGAGGAAAGTAGAGCTAGACGAGGTTATTGAACCTTCTCTTGAATTGGAGAGTAGCGCAAGACCTGAAATTGTTCCAGGTTACCGCGCCAACAATAGAGGAAAGGATCATGAAGCTTCGGACGATGCTGCTACTGAACGTCGCAGGTCGACAAGGTCGCGTGCCCCTCCTGAGTGGTACGGCAACCCTGTCTTGACAGTCTTGTTAGTAGAAGACAGTGAACCTACGAACTATGAGGAAGCGATGATGAGCCCAGACTCTGAGAAATGGCTAGAAGCCATGAAATCCGAATTGGGATCCATGAGCGAAAACCAAGTATGGACTTTGGTGGACCCTCCTAGCGACCGTAAGGCCGTTGAGTGCAAATGGATCTTCAAGAAGAAAACGGACGCGGATGGTAATGTTACCGTCTATAAAGCACGGCTTGTTGCGAAAGGTTTTCGACAAGTTCAAGGTGTTGACTACGATGAGACTTTCTCTCCCGTAGCGATGTTTAAGTCCATTTGGATTTTATTAGCAATTGCTGCGTTTCATGATTATGAAATATGGCAAATGGATGTCAAGACTGCTTTCCTCAATGGCAACATTGATGAAGAGTTGTATATGATGCAACCCGAAGGTTTTGTCGATCCTAAGGATCTCGATAAAGTATGCAAACTTCAGCGTTCCATTTATGGATGAAGCAAGCATCTCGGAGTTGGAACCTTCGTTTTGATCAAGTGATCAAGAGCTTTGGATTTGTTCCAAATTGCTACTAAGCTTGCATCTACAAGAAAGTGAGTGGGAGCTCGGTGGCGTTTACGGTACTATATGTGGATGACATATTGATTATTGGAAATGACATCAACATGCTTAACGATGTGAAGAGTTATTTGAACAAGTGTTTTCAATGAAAGACCTAGGTGAAGCTTCTTATATATTGGGCATCAAAATCTATAGAGATAGACAAAGACGCTGATAGCTTTAAGCGAGTACATACCTAGACAAAGTTCAAAAGGTTCAGAATGGATAAGGCATTGAAAGGTTCAAAGGCCTATGTTGTCGAGTAAGATATTGAGCAAGGCTCGGTGTCCAGCCACGGTAAAATGATAGGGAAGCTATGAGCAAAGTGCCTTATGCCTCGCCATAGGTTCCATCATGTATGCCATCTTTGTGTACTAGACCGGATGTGTCCAATGCTCTTAGTTTGACGAGCAGATATCAAAGTGATCCAGAGTGGAACACCGACAGCCGTAAAGAACATCCTAAGATACCTAAATAGGACTAAAGAAATGTTCTTAGTCTATGGGGGTGATGAACAGCTGTCAGAAAAGGTTACGTCGATGCTAGTTTCGACACCGACAAGGATGATTCTAAATCTCATGTGATACGTGTATATTTTGAATGGAGGAGCTGGAGCTAGAGAAGCTGCAAACAAAGCGTGATCGCGGGATCTACATGAGAAGCGGAATACATGGCTGCCGCAGCGTCAAGTGAAGGAGTTTGGATCAGAAACTTCATCACTGAGCTTGGCGTGGTTCCAAGTGCATTGGACCCACTAGAGATATTGTGTGACAACACTGGCGCCATAGCACTCGCTAAGGAACCAAGATATCATCCAAAGACCAAGCATATCAACCATAAGTTTCATATAATCCGAGATTATATAGCAGATGGAGATCTGAAGATCAGCAAAGTACATACAGAACTGAATGTCGCAGATCCATTGACTAAACCTCTTCCACGTAAAACATGATCAGCACCTCGATTGCCATGGGTGTAAGATTGTTGCCAAATGTAAACTAGATTATTGACTCTAGTGCAAGTGGGAGACTGTTGAATTATGCCCTAGAGGCAATAATAAAGATGTTATTATTATAATTCTTGTTCATGATAAAGTTTATATTCCATGCTAGAATTGTATTAAGCGGAAACTTTAATACTTGTGTGGTTTGTGAACAACACCGTGTCCCTAGTACGCCTCTATGGACTAGCTCATTGATCAATGATGGTTAAGGTTTCCTAACCATAGACATGAGTTGTCAATTGATAATGAGATCATATCATTGGGAGAATGATATGGTGGATAGACCCAAACTAAGCAAAGCTATTAGATCGTTTCATCGTGTTCGTCTTTGCGAAGCTTTTCTCATGTCAAATATTGTATTCCTTAGACCATGAGATAATACAACTCCTCGGTATCGGAAGAAAGCTTTGAGGTCATCAAACGTCATCCTATGAGAGGGTGATCATAAAGGTGTCTCTCGGTGATCGGAAAGTATCTCATTGGGTTGTATGTATCGAGATGGAATTTGTCCCTCCCAAGTCGGAGAGATATACTGGGCCCACTCGGTAATCGATAACAACACCGCTTGCAAGCATGTGGTTAAGGAGTTAATCACAAAGTGATATCGGATTACGAACAGTAAAGTACTTCTGTGAACGAGATTGAACTAGGTATGACGATACCGACGATCGAATCTCGCAAGTAAAATATCGCGAGACGAAGGGAATATATATATGGGATTGATTGAATCCTGGCATCGTGGTTCATCCGATATGATCATCGATGAATGTGTGGGAGTCAATATGGGTGCCTGCACCCGCTTGATTATTGATAGAAGATCATGTCGCATATTCTCGAACCCGCAGGTCACACACTTAACGTGTCTCGACGCTAGGATAGATTGGATACTTGGTTTATGAATTTTTGTTCGAGTCTCGGATGGGATCCGGACATCACGAGAGGTTCCGGAGTGGTCCGAGAATAAGATTCATATAAGGCAATGCAGTTTTTGGAGTTGAATTGTTCCGTTAATCGGTATTGTACGGAAGATTCTAGAACCTTCCGGAAGGGGACCAACGTGGCCCCACCTTCCGGGAGGGGCATGGGCCTATGAGGGAGTGTCCTGGCCGCATTGGGCAGGGGCACAAGGCCCCATAGGGCCCAGATCCTAGATAAGTTTAAACTCGTTTAAACTAGAGATAGGGTTTCTAGATAAGGGATAAGTTTAAATCGTTTAAACTAGAGATAGGCTTGGAGGATGGGCAGGGCTGGCCGCACCCCTTCTATATAGAGGGCTGGTGCCTCCCAACACACCTTCCTCCAAACCCTAGTTGCCCTGCCGCCTCCTCTCTCTCCCTCCCATTGTTTGTAGGCGAAGCCCTGCTGCAGAAATTCTCCACCATATACACCACGCCGTCGTGTTGTAGATCCAATCTATCTCTCCACCCTACTTGCTGGTCCGAGGAAGGAGGAGACGTCGAGGTGCTGCACGTGTGAATCTCACGGAGGCACCGCCACTTGTGGTGCTAGATCGGATCGGATCGCGAGGAGGAGAAGCGAGTACGACTACATCACCCACGTTCCGATTTAACGCTCACTGTGCGAATCTTCAAGGGTATGAAGATCTAATCCAATCTCTCTCGTTGTTTGCATCTCCTAGATTAGATCTTGGCTTTCCCTCTGTTCGCTTCCGTAGAAAATTTTGATTTACTATGCTGCGAAACCCTTCAGCTCCGCCATATGGTCCTATTGGATTCGTCTACAAACCCCTCTCGCGTCCAAGCTGACTCTACCCTGAACCCTAGGTTTTGGGGGTTGCTGGCGATGTCGAGTTTTGCCGCCCCGGTGGTGCTGTGCTGGTCTCCTGACGGTCTTGTGGTGCCGTCACTACTTCCCGTGTGGCTGTGGTCGCCGTGCCATGGCTTGGCGCGGGTTGCAGCGCCCTCAGGTGCTTCCCGTGCCGCCGTGTGCTCTCGCTGGTGCTTTTGCTTCCTCTTCTAACTTCAGGGAGGACTACGGGTGAGTTCCTCTTCTCTCCCTCTCTGATTCTCTGGCTTAACTTGCTTCTCTCTGAGTGCTGGCTATGTATGAACCCTAATTACATCTGTCCACGGCACTAGGGTTCATCCTTCCGTGCTAGGGTTCATCCCTTGATGTCATGTTTACCTAAGGTGGTTTCTTACTGAATGTAGCTATGTATGATTCACTACTATACTGTGGTTCTCAGTGTTGACAGTGGTTTCTATCAGTAGTCTGTTAACTAAACTTTACTTACTGTCCTGTATTATGGCTATGCTCTGGGTTGAGATTATCTCTCTGGTTCTTGTTGATATGTTTTGGTATGAAAGAATTGGAGTTGGATATTTAATCCAATTACTCACTGATACTTGCCTATGATAGAATTTAGATATGTCAAATATGATTCCTAATTGTTATGTTAGGAAAATGATTAGATGTTATGTTACAACATTGGATTATGGAGTCCCTGGTAGAAACTGCTTGGTTAGGATAGGACCTTGTGACACCCTCATCTGAGTGGTACACAGGTTCATCCAGATACTGGATTGTTTTCTATTTGTGTTCTATTGTACCTGAGAGTTGCAGAACATTTTATTGGGTAAATTAGCCTGTGATGCTGGTCTGAGGCAAAGCTACAGAAAATAGCTATTTTTACCTGCTGCTTTACTTCTTTGATGATCTGTGATGGATACCTCTAAGTATCAGTCCTACAGTGCTTAGGAAAATGATTTGATAGGTTGTTGTAAGAATAATAAGGTGGATCCTTACTGTTTAAGATAAAGTTTTAAGATGTGTCATTTCTGAGGTGCTAGCATCCATAGGATGTGCCCAGAAATGTTTATTGAAGGATGCATGTGTATCTAGTTATGAAGCTAGAGATTTCTCTCCAAGATCAGTGATGCAAAGGCTGAGATCTTGGTAGTAACTTGTAAAGATTTATCACTGGCTTTTTGTCTTTCTTCTAGGATGGATATACACCTCACTTGGGTGTTTTTTTAGAAGATCATATAAAACAACACATGATCTATTTAATCTATGATGATTTGATCATGTGATGGTTTTATGTGTACTCACCACACTACTTGATGGCTGGTGAGGTTGTGGTGTTGCTTGCTGGCTTAATCTTGTTATCTTGTGCTTGCTGGCTTGATCTAGCTCTGCACCTCCTGGTGCTGCTCCTGTGATCTTGTACTTGGCCTTGCTATCCACCTGCTCCACCCCCTCCTTATGTTACCATCTTGTGGTGATCTGGTGGTTGATTTGGTAAACTGGCTGGCGGTTTTGTTAAGGTTTTGGCAAGCTCAATGAGTCCTGAGTGTGTGCTTGAGAAGGAGAAATGAGTTCCTATAACTATGCTTCAGCCGGTGCTCTGTTTGAGTGCTTGTACTGCTGCTGCTTGCTTGACATCACACTCCATGCATTTTGGTGACTAAGTTGTACGGCTGTGTGATCTGGTTGTGTGGATCAATTCAAGTGAAAATATCTTCACCTGCTACCCTTTTACTAGTTACTGTCCTGGTGAACCTTGCCCCTCTGTTATTACTCTGTGATGTAACATGAACAGTGCATTTCACTGTTCACAACTAAGAGTAAAATTAACTAACTAACCCTTTTTTAGTTGTTTTATCTTATTTGCAGGAACAAGATCTGGACATACAAGATTTAGTATAGGAGTAGATAGGTACTATAGGTTTTAATTGTAACCTTCTTTTTATTCCTTTTTGTAAAGAATCTTGTAAAGATATTATTATAAGTTAATAAAGTTTTATTTCTATTCTCTATAATCTTCTACTCTTGATATATTTATCACCAGTTGTAATTTTATGATGGAATAAAGAAATAAGAATTCATTTCTTATTTAATTTTCCTTGTCTTTAATCTTTATTGTTGTTTACTATATCTATATTATAATCAAACAGTGTTAATAAGGTATTTTGGAAAACAATTCAATATTACTAGCTTCTAAATTTCAAATATTTTCAACTCGATTTAAATTTCAAATTTTAATTCAAAATAACCTCCCCAAAGACTTAATAATTCCTAAAGGTCATGTCAAAATTCATAGCAATCACTAACAAGAGCTATTCCTACCTCTAGTTAGAGAAAAGAACTCTGATCTCTTTAGGTTTTTGTTTGGCAAAAAATTCACCCTAATTTTTACAAATGCATGCATGCACAAACTTAGATTCCTATTTCTACCCTTCGTTGGATCCTAATGCTAGGGTGTTACACATGGGCTGGCCAAACCACCTGGTGGCGCGGGCCAGGCCAGGCCACACCAGGGGGTGGTGTGGGCCCCCTGGTACTCCACCGATCTTTCCCCTTCGCCTATATAATCCTCCTAGGACGAAAACCCTAAGTACCCGATCAAAATTCCACGAAAGAGTCTGTAGCCGCCGTCATCTCCATCCCTAGATCGGGAGGGATCTGAAGCTCTTCCTGGCACCCTACCGGAGGGGAGAATTCACCCTGGAGGCCTTCTTCATCATCATGCAAGCCTCCGGTGTGATGCGTGCATAGTTCATCTTTGGACTACGGGTCCATGTAGTAGCTAGATGGCTGGTTCTCCTCCTTTGTGCTATCATGTTTAGATCTTGTGAGCTCCATTCATGATCAAGATCATCTATTTGTAATTCTACATGTTGTGTTTGCGGGGATCCGATGGATATTGAGATGCTATTTCAGATTGATTATTGATTCTAGCATGTCTTTGTTATTTGTGATCTTGCATGCCTTCCGTTGTTAGTAGCTATCTTCGCCAAGTAGATGCTAGCAACTCCAAGAGTTAGTATTTATTCTTGATAGTGGGTTCATGCCTCTAGTAATCTGGGGAAGTGACAGAAATCTCTAAGGTACTAGATGTGATGTTGCTACCAGGGAGAAAACAACAATCCTTTGTTCATAGAACAATCATATTGTTTACTTTACACGCAATGCATAATGCAATTATCTGTTGCTTGCAACTTAATACTAGAGGGGGTTCAGATGATAACCTTCTGAAGGTGGATTATTAGTCATAGATGTAGTTGGATTATGGTCTATGTATAATGTTGTAATGCCCAATCAAATCTCGTAGGAGTCAAGATGATTAGTATATGCATGTATGCTTTCTCGGTGTCTGTCAATTGCCCCGTTGTAATTTGTTCACCCAACATGTCATCTATCTTAAGGAGAATCACCTCTAGTGAACTATGTACCCCATTCCATTCTTTTACCATCAATCTACAATCTATTTACTGTTTACTGTTTACTTTCTGCAAGCAATTACTATCTTCCACACAATACGTTTAATTCTTTGTTTTCAGCAAAACCGGTGAGATTGACAACCTCACTGTAAGTTGGGGCAAAGTTCTGTCGTTGTGTTATGCAGGATTCCAAGTTGGAAACAACACATTGGAGGTGTTTCCTTGCTTCTACTAGTTTGATAACCTTGGTTTCATAAGTGAGGGAAAACTTGCTGCTGTGCTCATCATACCTTCCTCTTGGGGTTCCCCAATGAGCTCGATATATTTTGAGCCATCAGACCATGCCGCCTTGCACCAGGCTTTGGCACCTCCGAGCTCCGTCCTTCTTCGGCAGAAGTTACTTTTTTGCTTAACTTAACTATATGATCACATATGTACATAATTTCTATTTTAAAACAAGCAGTCACCAACTATAGAAACTGACATGAAAATATCCGCCTCGAATTTGAATTTCTCCTAGATATATTTTCTCTAGATCTCTTTTTGTTATTGATATTCAAATATCTTTCTATATTGTAGGGTTTAATGTTCCATCCTCATTGGATATTATTGGCACTGACGATAGTTTGGCTAGCAGCGAGTTCTTTGATGGTCCTAGCGTCCTAGACAGTTTAAGCTTCATCTCTCCTTCTAATTTTGGCTAGGATTTTAGCTGACTTTGATCTAGAGGACACTATCCCTCATGTGCCTGTTGCCGGCATTCATCGCACATGGCACTTGCTCTACATCTTCTGGTTTGTCTTCTCCCTTATGGTTTATGCTTTCTCCCAAAAAGATCTCAAGTTGGCTCTTATGTCTTTCTTCGTTTCCCTTGTGCTGGTCATTCAAGACCACTTGACTTTTCTTCTCCCTACTTTGCAATGTATCATCTTGGTTGTTCTCTATGTGGTCTCGTAGTTTCTCTGATTAGGCTTTGCTGCATATAGTTGCAGGCAGTCCTTTTGTTTCTTCTGCATGGGCTTCTCTACACTGGTGTAGGCGAATGTTCATTCAAAAGTATCGGCCCCGGTTGTTCGCATGGGTAGTGATGCCTTTAACTACTTAAGGAGTTTAGGGGAGGTATTTTTTACTTTGTCTTCCTGAAAAGAAAAGGAAAAAAAGATACCACTCCTTGTATTTCTTTCTATAAAAATCGAAGAACACATTTATGACTATATCACTAGGTTGTATGAATATTTTTGAAGTTTATCTTGTGAAATTGTGATCTACTAGAACTAAGGGGAAACTAATGATTAAGTGGAACTGAACAACTTCTTTTTGTCTATGGCTGAATTGGAAAACCTAGCGAAGACCATTCAGAGGAAAAGTTTTTTGGATTGTTCATTGTTTGGACGTTAATTTTGTTTTTTGTTACGAGACATCTCTTGGTTTTCTTGGCCGCCTGCAAAATACTTGAAAGAATCACGAATTCTATCTTTGTCAATATACATACCACATAAAATTCATGCTTCCCCGTGATTTTTGGGCAAAAAGTGTACACATCGAATATTCACATTTGATCTTCCTTCTATCATTCTACCATGATGATCTGATAGAACAAAGTGGGCCTGATTTTGTAGTTAAGCTATATAAGTTTATTGGTTATGTTGTCTTTACCATGCATGGAAATGCTTTTTATATCAACAGTTTGTTACGCGGGGTTTAGCATTTGAACCGAAGTGTAGTGGTTTTTGCAATTCTAGGGGTCCCAAACCAGCTTGTGTTGTAGAAGCTGAAAAATACTGATGTATACAACCAGGGTGATGTCGGTATGCCTTGCAGTTTGCAGTATCTTGGCCGATGTGCCGACTCCTCGTGTGCGATCACTCATCTTTCTCTCAAAGATTTGTTGGTAATTTTTCATCTCAATATCTATATATGCAAGATTAGATAGGTAGAAGACAAACAATGTATACTCTTATCTGCTGACAAGAATGACCATTCCAGTACAAATCTCAAGCAAGTGAATCAGAAGTATGGAAATGTGTGTATGTTGCTAACTTTATTCACTCCACTGTAATTTCAGTCTCTTACTTGTATTCAAGGGGGGGGGGGCAAAGGTACATGTAGGTGTAAAATATGCAGAGAACCCCATAACTATTAGGGAAACTACAATGTACAAATATTTCTCTAACATTACTGTCAACAAGATGTACAAATTAAAAAAAGGCTAGAGGTGAAAGCCCCTTGGTATTTTTCATTAAGAGAGTGGTGTGTACTACCCCTAATTACGAGTGTGGAGACTCAAACCCGGGAGGGCCGGAACGCATCAGCCCATCCCAACCATCGGGGTAAGCTTTGTTCCAGCAAGATGTACAACTTGAAGCGGGAACTATGAGCAAGGCTCCATTAAGCTCTATGATTCAGGTACATGTTCTTTGTATATATATCCAGAGAAAATCTGAAGCTACAACTCTTATTAATCTCACATATGGTATAAGTATTTAGATAATTTGCTCTCTGCTTTTACTACACAAACAATATTTTAACAGTTGAGTCTTTATCTAGGAGCTTATATTGTTGTCCGACGGATATTTGTAAACTATCACTCTGCTCCATAATATAGAACGTTTTGGCAAACTAAAGTAGTTTGCCCAAACATTTTACATTTTGAAACGGGGGAGTGCATTCCCTCTAAATGATAGTTACTACAATATTAAGACTCATTTGTTAGCGTGTATAGTTTAAAGATTCTTTACACGATCGGAAGACAAAAGGGTCAATTCCATAGTGTCGCAACCTTAGCGCAATTGTAAGAATGGGAGGAAGTAAATAATTGTAAGTTGATTTTTTTTACTTTTGAGTGATTCTAATTGAAGGAGATATGCCCTAGAGGCAAATAATAAATGGGTTTTTATTGGCATATCTTAATTAGTTTATAATAGTTTCATATTGTGCTATAACTGTGCCAAGTAGAAACATTGGTACAGGTGTGGTATGAAACAACCAAGTCCCTAGTAGCCTCTATTCATACTAGTTCGTTGGTCATGAGGATGATCTAGGTTTCAAGATCATGGGCATTTATGCCAATTGACAACAGGGTCATATCATTAGAGAATGATGTGATGGACATTCCTCGAAGGATTGCAACACGATCAAGTCATATAGTTCATTGTTGCAATAGCTATACCTAGACTCCTTTTCCTTAGACCGTGAGCTCATATTACTCACTGTTTCTCGAGGCTACTTAGACTGCATCAACAATCATCTAGTAATACGGTGGCCATAAAGGTGTACATTGGGTATTCCAGAGGAACAGTAGATGACATGTGACTGCAAGACCGGGATTTGTTCACCCACATGACGGGTAAAGATACATACGGCCGGCTTGGTGAGATTACATCCATGAATGTTGCAACATGTGACTCGGTCACGACAATGTAATATCATGGTAATAAGAAAACAGAACTTGTTGTGAACGAGATTGAACAAGGTATGTGATACCAATGATCGGGTCTCGAACAAGTTGTATCAAGAAACAAAAGGAATTGAATGCTACATTTAGCGGTTCAAATGACATTGTCATTAGGAATGCATAGGGGTCACGTGGATATCCCTGGTCCCTCTGTTGATCATTGATACAGATCATGTCTAGAGCATTCCCGAGCCGTGAGAGGATACACTTAAGGGTACGATGAGAGCGATCATTCATAATACGGAATCACAGTAGAGAAAGAGAAAGCTGGAATTGTTCCGCAGAGAGATCCGAAGTAGTTCGGAGAAAGAATAAAGGAAAAGACCCGGAAAAGTGTTTTCGGATAAATGGGAATTTGAATATACATTTAGTATATGTTAATTATGAATTAATATATTCTAAAAATATTTGGATTAAGATTTATAAAGGCAACTTTTATATTAGGCCAAATCCCGGAGGGAAATAGCCTAGAAATAAAGCTGCAGAAAAAGAAAAGGAAAAAGAAAAAGAAAACAGCTGCCGTTGTGGGCCAGGCGGCCCACTAGGGGAGAGCACATGCGGGCGAGCTGGCCAGGCCGCGCCAGGCCTCGTGGCCCACCCAGGCTACAGGGGCAGGCGGGACACTCGGGCCACGCGGGCAGGCTGCCGCTAGGCCGCGGCTCAACCCTGCCCAAGCGGGCACAGCTGGGAGCGGGCAGCAGGCAGGCTGCCTCTGCTCGCGGGCCGCGTGGACGAGTCGGCCCACCCGGGGTGGCCTCGCCAACCGCCATGCTGAGTGCAGGCTGGCCTTGAGTGTGGGTCGGCCCAATAAAGGGCAGTTCCTCCCGTTCCTCCTAGGCCGATCAGGCTCTTGTTTGCAGCAGGCCACCACTGGGATGATGGCCTATTAATTTGTCATTTGGGCCCATCCATCGGGAGTGCTTGCAGGTGCAGTGTTGGTGAGGTCGCAAAGGCCCCACAAGGCCCGGTTCCTCCTAGCGCAGCATTGTTCTTGCCAGCAATAGCCAGGCAGGCCTTCTCAGGATGTTTCGGGCGGGCTGGTTAGCCCGGCATATTTGGGGCGTTTTTCCCCTTTATTTCCTATTTACTATTAGTCCCACATGGTTAACCTAATGGGGAGGGCACACCCCCTCCGCCTATATAAAGGGGTGCCCATGGGTGGGATTAAAACACACCCAACACCAATATTTGGAGAAGTCCTTTGGTTGACTTCCTCCTTCCCTCTCTCTCTAGCCCTTGTGACCATGGCCCCAAGTTTGGGCTGTGCAAACAAGGCACACCTGCAGTACGCTGTTGCGCTATAGGGATTCCTAGCCGGATATCAACTTCCGCACTTCCGGCGGGATCGGGAAGCCAGAGGTCTCATCGTGCACCAAATGTGTACGAAGACACGAGGCGCAACACTTGGGGCGCTTAAATGTCGTGAGCTGGAGCTGCTGCATGATGAAGAAGGAGCAATGGGTGACCTGCGAGGAGCTTCATGACCTTGAGGTCGGCTATGAGTACGACTACATCAACCATGTTCCCCTCGGAACGTTGACCGCGTACGGTCTACAAGGGTATGTATTCTCTACGCATTGGCCGTTACCACATTACTACATAGATAGATCCTAGGCAGTTTTGGGGTTCCATCGTAGGAATTTTTTTCTGCTGCGGATCCCCTTCAGTGGTATCAGAGCCGATCTATGTGTAGGAGTGTTGTACGGCCAGTACACACAAGTATTGTGCGGGCATTGATCACTTAGTTGTTACCCTCTAACGTGTACTTGTTTATATCATGGTATTGTTTGATGAAGCGACCCGGACCAACCTTACGCGTATTCGTACGCGAGACTGGTTTCACGCTCGACATACAGCTTGTACCGTATAAGTGGCTAGTGGATGTCTGTATCTCATTTGATAATTGATTTAGCATTTACAATGGATGGTCCCAAAAGGGGTGTAGTAGAGACAACTGTCGGATCCATATTGTGGTTGGAAAGTTCGTAGTTTAGAAACGGTTCTATTGCGAAAGCCCTAACAACCACGTGAAACTTGCAATAGATAAAGTAGAGGCGTCTAACTTTATTTTGCAGGGGGCATGTGATTATGATATGGTATTGGTTGTTACAAAGGTAAAGTAGTTTACTTTTATGTTACTAAGTAGTATAGTAATAGTCATCATTCCGATGGATGACCTGGTGGCGGCGTCGTGGACTTGGCATCAAACCAAGGGCAAGATGGAGATCATGCCAGAGCGCTCGATGGAGATCAAGGCGCACGAAGGACCATATCGTATCACATTATACATATGATGTTGATACCTGTTTTACATCTTATTGTGTGCTAGTATTAAGATACTCAATGGTAGCAAATAAGATAATCCCTATTGAATTCCAATGTTCCGTGTTCCCCTTACGTGTGCACCACCAAGAAAGTTCTTTGTTATGAGGCCGGCCGTGATGATCGGGGCTCAAACATATCTATGTTCGCATACAGTGGTGTAAGCCATGTTGCACAGCGAATACACACAAGTTAGATTTAGCGAGCGTAGCATGTACAGACATGGCCTCAGAACACAAGAGATCGAAAGATCGAGCATGAGTCACATGGATGATGTGATTGGCATTATTGAATGTCTACCTTTGAGGCTGCACTGATGGCCGTGATGATCGGGGGAGGTGCAGAGGATAGGGATCATGTGATCACTAAAATCTTCCAGGGGATGACGATTTTAGTGGAGACCAATTATAAATTGATCTCTTATTATGAACTTAGTCTAGATGTCTGTTTGCAAATATCTTAGTAGATCATGGCCTATCCCATTGAGGTCCTTTGTGACCATGGGGATATATTGCTTAATTTGGAACTTAGCAAAAGGGTCCAACTTCATAGATTAATACCCACGCCTGAGGGATATCCTCGTAAAAGGTGATCTTCTCTTCTTGATAAAATAACCATTAGGAGAGAATTCAATGACTCCGGAATGTTTGTATTTTCTCCATAATCATCCAATAAGACATTCTCCATTCGATGGAGAGTTGGGCTACATTTTGTATTCAACAGAATAAGGCACATCGTGTATGAGCCGTTGGATGGGTTTTCCTCCATCATGGATGAAAATAGATTGTTTGGTGATACGTTGCTAACGTATCCCTAATTTTTGATGTTCCATGCTTGGTTTTATCTACTTTCTTATGTTTTGTGCACACTTTGGAGTACTTTATATACACTTTCTTGGACTAACCTATTAACAAGAGCCATAGTGCTAGCTGCCTGTTTTCTGCTGTTTTTGGTTCCAGGAAAGTGAGAAAATGAATATTCTCGGAATTGGACGGGACAAAAGCCAAATTCAGTTTTTCACCGAGGGACACAAGGAGCCAGAATACGAGACAGAGAGGGTCCAGGGGCCGCCACACCACCTGGCCGTGCGGCCCTGCCTGGCCCGCGCCAAGGGGTGGTCTGGCCACCTCCGGCACCCCCTCGGCCTCCTCTTTCGCCTATAAGATGCCTCCGATACAGAAACCCTAAGTACCCGATCAAAATTCCACGAAAGAGTCTGTATACACCGTCATCTCCATCCCTAGATCAGGAGGGATCTGAAGCTCTTCCCGGCACCCTGCCAGAGGGGAGAATTCACCCTGGATGCCTTCTTCATCATCATGCAAGCCTCCGGTGTGATGCGTGAGTAGTTCATCTCTGGACTACGGGTCCATGTAGTAGCTAGATGGCTGGTTCTCCTCCTTTGTGCTATCATGTTTAGATCTTGTGAGCTCCGTTCATGATCAAGATCATCTATTTGTAATTCTACATGTTGTGTTTGCGGGGATCATATGGATATTGAGATGCTATTTCAGATTGATTATTGATTCTATCATGTCTTTGTTATTTGTGATGTTGCATGCTTTCCGTTGTTAGTAGCTATCTTGGCCAAGTAGATGCTAGCAACTCCAAGATTTAGTATTTATGCTCGATAGTGGGTTCATGCCTCTAGTAATCTGGGGAAGTGACAGAAATCTCTAAGGTACTAGATGTGATGTTGCTACTAGAGAGAAAACGACAATCCTTTGTTCATAGAACAATTTATTGTTTACTTTACACGCAATGCGTAATGCAATTATCTGTTGCTTGCAGCTTAATACTAGAGGGGGTTCAGATGATAACCTGAAGGTGGATTATTAGTCATAGATGCAGTTGGATTACGGTCTATGTATAATGCCTAATCGAATCTCAAAGGAGTCAAGATGAGTAGTATATGCACGATTGCTTTCTTGATGTTTGTCAATTGCCCCACTATAATTTGTTCACCCAACATGTCATCTACCTTAAGGAGAGCCACCACTAGTGAACTATGGACCCCGGTCCTTTCTTTTATCATCAATCTACAACTGTTTACTGCTTTCTGTTTACTTTCTACAAACTATTAATTTCTTCCACATGATACGTTTAATCCTTTGTTTTCAGCAAAACCGGTGAGATTGACAACCTCACTGTAAGTTGGGGCAAAGTTATGTGGTTGTGTTGTGCAGGTTTCCATGTTGCTGCTGGCACCGGTAGTGTGCCCTGCCAAAGTCCAGCTAGCAACACCTTGGAGGTGTTTCCTTGCTCCTACTGGATTGATAACCTTGGTTTCATAACTGAGGGAAACTTATTGCTGTGCTCATCATACCTTCCTCTTGGGGTTCCCCAACGAGCTTGTTAATACATGAGTCAACAAGTATTTTTTTGGCGCCGTTGTCGGGGAGTCAAGGACATCTTCACAAGGGGAGTCCCTCATAACCAATCTCTTTACTTTGTTGGTTTTGTTTTGCTTAGTTTATTTCTGCTTTGTTTTCTTGTTTTCTTATAAAAAACACAAGAAAATTAGTTGTACTAGTTTGCTTTCTTTATTAAAAACACAAAAAATGAATACTCTGGAAAATACTAAGTTGTGTGGCTTCACTAGCACCAACAACAATGATTTCATGAGCACACCTATTTCTCCACCTGTTCCTGAAGCTACTTTCTTTGAAATAAAACCTGCTTTACTCAATCTTTTTATGAGAGAACAATTTTCTGGTATTGGTAATGATGATGCTGCTGCTCATCTAAATAACTTTGTTAAACTTTGTGAGATGCAAAATCATAGGGATATAGATGGAGATATCATTAAGCTTAAATTGTTTCCTTTCTCTTTGAGAGGAAAAGCTAAAGAATGGTTGAATTCCTTAACTAGGAATAGTATTGATTCTTGGACTAAATGCAAAGATGCTTTCATTGGAAAATACTATCCTCCTGCTAAGATTATATCTTTGAGAAGTGGAATAATGAAGTTTAAACAATCTGATAATGAACATGTTTCTCAAGCTTGGGAAAGAATGAAATCTTTGGTAAAGAATTGTCCCACTCATGTACTGACTGCTTGGATGATTATCCAAACCTTTTATGCAGGATTGAACTATTCTTCAAGAAATCTATTGGATTCTGCTGCTGGAGGTACCTCTATGACCATTACTTTGGATGCTGCAACAAAGCTTCTGGATACTATATGGTTAACTATTATGAATGACATATTGAAAGAGCTCCACAAGGTAAGAAGGTAAATTCTATTGAGGAAACCTCCTCCTTGAGTGATAAAATTGATGTTATTATGTCTATGCTTGTTAATGGGAAAGCCCATATTGATCCAAATCATGTTCCCTTAGCCTCTTTGGTTGCTCAAGAAGAGCAAGTTGATGTGAACTTTATAAGAAATAATAATTTTAGCAACAATGCCTACAAGAATAATTTTGGTAATAATAATTATAGGCCATATCCTCCCAACAATGGTAATTCTTATGGAAATTCCTACAACAATAATAGGAGTACACCCTCTAAAATTGAAGTTATGCTTAAATATTTTATTAGTAAACAAACTACTTTCAATAAAACTATTGAGGAGAAACTCTTTAATGCTGAAAGTAATATAGCATCGTTGGCTGAAGCTCAATCTTCTTTGAATAAAATGGCTGCTAAACCTAAAACTAATGAGAATCCCTTTGCAGCTACTAATGCCATACAAGTTAGAATTGATGAAAATGTTAGACTATTAGCTGAATTGCATGCTAAGTGGGAAAGAGAAGATGAAATTGCTAGAAACATTAGTGTTTCTACTATCACTACCACTAGTGTTGAGGCTAGTAATAGCTCTACTACTTTAGATGATAATTATGATTTTGATCTTGATGGTTGCAATATCTCTGAAGTTATTAAGTTCCTACAAAAGCTTGCTAAAAGTCCTAATGCTAGTGCTATGAATATGGCCTTTACAAAACACATTACTGATGCTCTCATAAAAATTAAAGAAGAAAAGATGAAACATAAAGCTTCTATTCCTATAAAACAAGAAGATGGTTGGTAACCCATCATTAATATGAAAGTGAATGATTTTGATTTTAAAGCATTATGTGATCTTGATAGTAGTGTTTCTATTATGCCTAGAAGGATTTATGATATGCTTGATTTGCCACCATTGGAAGATTGTTATTTGAATGTCCCACTTGATGATAATGCTAAAAAGAAACTCATGGGGAGTATTAATGATGTTCTTATTATGGTTAACAATGCCTATGTCCCCGTTGATTTCTATGTTTTGGATGTTGAATGCAATGCTTCTTGTCCTATTACTTTGGGAAGACCTTTTCTTAGAACTGTTGGTGCCATTATTGATATGAAAGAAGGCACCACTAAATATCAACTCCCACTCAAGAAAGGTATATAATACTTCCCTAAGAAGAGAGAGAAGATTTCTTTTCCCTCTCCTATGAAAACAAAATTTGCTCTTAATGCTTCTTCATTCGAGAACACTTGATTCTTCTTGCTTCTTATGCCTAACTTAAAGGCGTTAAAGAAAAGTACTTATTGGGAGATAACCCAAAAGTTTTAGATGAGTCTTGGAAGTTATTACTTCAGTAATAACCGCTCCTTATCCTTTTTATTTTCCTTTTGTGCCAAGAGTAACCTCTAATGAGAGAGAAGTAATGATTGGGAAAGTTGCTGTCCCAAAACAGATTTTTGTGCTTCACCGTAAAGATTCGTGTAAAATCTCTATATGTCGTTTTGAGGCATGAATTTCTGTGCTTCTGCCCCAGGTTGTTATCTAACTTTCGTTAGTTCAACACTTTTTGATTTGAGCAACAGAAGGTCTTCGAAAAAATTGGTCTGTTTTGACAGATTTTTGCCGTTATTTGCATTTGCTTCTTGTTGGTTCCTTTTTGAGTTCTTTTGGGGAATTGAGCTTTTTGAGGGAAGTGCTACATTATCTTGTGTTTTAATGGAAGTTTTATTGGTGTTGGAACTGAACCTAAATACTTATTATCTTGAGTGCACTAATGTTGCTAATAAAGATTGTGTGAAGTTTTGTATGAAGGAAAAATTTCAGGTGTCTGGAAGGAATGAGTAATGAGATGAAGGATGGACTAAAGCTCAAGCTTGGGGATGCCACGCGTGTCACCCCAAGAAATATTCAAGAGGTACAAGCGTCAAAGCTTGGGGATGCCCAAGGCATCCCCTTCTTCATCAATAAAAATCCCAGGTTTCTTCCAAACACTTCATTTTTATTGTTTCATGCATAGTTGTGTTGTTCTTGGAGCGTCTTCATTTTTTTTGTTTTTGGTTTTTCATTTGTTTGGTTTTCTTAGTTTGCTGAATAAATTGGTTGGACCCCCTCTTTCATACATTGGTTTTCAAATAGTTTGGTCTGGATTGGAAAAGATTAGGAAAGTTCATGCTTAAGTGGTAAAGAGAGCTTGTTTTTGACTGTGGCCTATGCTTTGTCATGCCATGCTTGATATTGTTTTGGCTTTATGCTTAGTATTCTTTGCTGTAGCATGACATGTTATAAACAATTGAGATTGCTTAATGTGCCTTGGAAGAATCATGCGTTGTTTTAGCATATTAAAGCATAGTATTGTGGTATTCTCCTTTGATGCTTTATTTGGGTTGACTTGGCACATGCTCACACCATGTTATGACTATCCCAAGTCACCATAGCCTTTATGATCCTTTAGTTTTCGACTTGTAGTATCACTTTATGCTTTCATTAATGATGTTTTGTTGCTCTACATGATTATGGCCATTATTGCTCTCTTAGTTGGTCGCTTCTAGTCTTTTGCTAGCCTCCGTAACCAAGTATGAGTTCCACTCATGCATACAACTCCTAAAACCAAGTTATTCCAAAGAGTCCACCATACCTGCCTATTAGCATATGCTGTTCCAAGTATATTCACGTTTTTATCTACCTTCCGAATTAAACTTGTTATGAGAAAACTAGTGATTAAAGCTCTCACAAACTTGATATCACACTTTACTTTTCTTGCATTTAATAAACTTGAACCATTGCGTCCATCTTTGTTGCGTATATGATTGCGCTTTATAAGTTGAAGTTAGCAGAACCATGTATCATGGGGAACGCTTTCAACATTGCACTTGTACTTTGTACCCCGTTGATATCATGTTCTTTTGCTTATGGATCCCGATGGTGTGAAATAAAAGGGGAACTTGTAAGATCATGGAGTTTGTATTTGTGTTAGAGAAACGCCTGGGCCTCTAGCCTAAGCCATGCCTAATCATGGTGGAAACTTGCAGCATAACTATAATGAGCACTCTATGAAGCATCCTCAATAAAAACCTATGCAAATAGCAAGTAAAAAGATCGCCGAGATGCTCATTGTCTGCTTGCCTTGTCATTTTGATTATCGGATAGCTCCTAGATCATGTGCAAGGGGTACCCCGTTGGTGGGTCTCTATGATACATATATACTTACAATGACAAGAGCTTACTTGTGACTAAAGTGGAGTAGCATGAGGTCCAGTCTTAGTAAGTAAGAGGCATGAGATTTCAGCTTATAACTTGTCAAGCATATCCTCTTAGTTGTGTCACTTTAACCTTAATCACCTTCAAGATGCTTATGATAGGGGAAATCAGAGCTAAAAGCTAATAAGTACCATAATTTTTGGAAGCTCTTTATGAAACTTGAATCTCTACTTCCTTCTATGAAGGCCCTTCTTTTACGTTTATGTTGAGTCTCCACCTTCTATCTTTATGCACCTACTTTGAGAGCATAGTGGCCATTCTTAGTTCTATGTGCATTTTCCCAAGACTTGTTGATTGATGCATAGCTTTGATATTGCTTGTTTTAAACTATCTGTATCTTGTCACTCTTATGAACTTTGAAGGTGTCCTATGCATTTATGTTTGCTACTCTATGAGGGACAAGCTGAATGCCACTATGCTATGTTTTCTTTATGTGAAACAAACAAACGTCTTGCAAAGCATTGTTATGCATGAACCTTTTGTTTATGCCTTTTCATGTTGCAACATAGTTTCTTTGTCTTATTGTTAGAACTTTGTATTTCATGTTATGATTGAAGTACTATGATCCCAGCTATCATTGTTTTACAGATACTTTGATGAAGTTTATGATAGTGCATGTTACCTCAAAAATTATTCTTTCCTTTTATCACTTACCTACTCGAGGACGAGCAGGAGTTAAGCTTGGGGATGTTGATACGTTGCTAACGTATCCATAATTTTTGATGTTCCATGCTTGGTTTTATCTACTTTCTTATGTTTTGTCCACACTTTTGAGTACTTTCTATACACTTTCTTGGACTAACCTATTAACAAGAGCCACAGTGCCAGCTGCCTATTTTCTGCTATTTTTGGTTCCAAGAAAGTTCGAAAATGAATATTCTCGGAATTGGACGGGACAAAAGCCAAAGTCAGTTTTTCACCGAGGGACACAAGGAGCCAAAATACGAGACGGAGAGGGGTCAGGGTGCCGCCACACCACCTGGCCCAGCCTGGCCCGCACCAGGGGGTGGTCTGGCCGCCTCCGGCACCCCCTCGGCCTCCCCATTCACCTATAAGATGCCTCCGATACAGAAACCCTAAGTACCCGATCAAAATTCCACGAAAGAGTCTGTAGCCGCCGTCATCTCCATCCCTAGATCGGGAGGGATCTGAAGCTCTTCCTAGCACCCTACCAGAGGGGAGAATTCACCCTGGAGGCCTTCTTCATCATCATGTAACCCTCCGGTGTGATGCGTGCATAGTTCATCTTTGGACTACGGGTCCATGTAGTAGCTAGATGGCTGGTTCTCCTCCTTTGTGCTACCATGTTTAGATCTTGTGAGCTTCGTTCATGATCAAGATCGTCTATTTGTAATTCGACATGTTGTGTTTGCGGGGATCCGATGGATATTGAGATGCTATTTCAGATTGATTATTGATTCTATCATGTCTTTGTTATTTGTGATCTTTCATGCCTTCCATTGTTAGTAGCTATCTTCGCCAAGTAGATGCTATCAACTCCAAGAGTTAGTATTTATGCTTGATAGTGGGTTCATGCCTCTAGTAATCTAGGGAAGTGACAGAAATCTCTAAGGTACTAGATGTGCTGCTGCTACCAGGGAGAAAACAACAATCCTTTGTTCATAGAACAATCATATTGTTTACTTTACACACAATGCGTAATGCAATTATCTGTTGCTTGCAACTTAATACTGGAGGGGGTTCGGATGATAACCTTCTGAAGGTGGATTATTAGTCATAGATGTAGTTGGATTACGGTCTATGTATAATGTTGTAATGCCCAATCGAATCTCAAAGGAGTCAAGATGAGTAGTATATGCATGATTGCTTTCTCGGTGTTTGTCAAATTGCCCCACTGTAAGTTGTTCACCCAACATGTCATCTATCTTAAGGAGAGCCACCACTAGTGAATTATGGACCCCGGCCTTTCTTTTATCATCAATCTACAACTGTTTACTGCTTTCTGTTTACTTTCTGCAAACTGTTACTTTCCTCCACACAATTCGTTTAATCCTTTGTTTTCAGCAAAACCGGTGAGATTGACAACCTCACTGTAAGTTGGGGCAAAGTTCTGTGGTTGTGTTGTGCAGGTTTCCAGGTTGCTGTTGGCGCCGGTAGTGTGCCCTACAAAAGTCCATCTAGTAACACCTTGGAGGTGTTTCCTTGCTCCTACTGGATTGATAACCTTGGTTTCATAACTGAGGGAAACTTACTGCTCTACTCATCATACCTTCCCCTTGGGGTTCCCCAACGAGCTCGTTAATAGACGAGTCAGCATTTGGAAAAACACTTAGAGATCTTGCATTAGAGTTGAGAACTCTTAGAAGGGCTTGATTGCAAATGGAGGTCATGGATGAAAGGTATATGTAAGATATACAAATTATAAATGTGGTTCTTACAAAACTTGTTGCGGTTTTTAAAGTATTTGATACTTGTCCCGTTTTGTGAAAACGGGAGGATCTGCTTGAGAATTGCTGGTTTTGAGGCAACATGACTTGATGATGGCAAGCAAAACAGTTGATGGCCGATATCACCTCTTCCCTCAAAGTTTGTCATTGGGATTAGTCGACTTGAATATAAATTTGTAATCCCTGTTTGTGTGTCTTGCTTTTGGCGAGACGATTATTCATATGAACGAGTTACAAGCCATTTTGTACTATCCTTATGAACAATACCGTTATGGTCTCATTACTATTATAAATAAGTTATTCTCATCACTATGTTAATGATAATAGTTTAAACATTTATAAAGGATTAGAATGCTAAAATATATCCAAAGTTTAATAATGAAATGACACTATAGTTTAAGTCATTTTGGTTATTGCATGTTCTTCATTGTAAATGAAGATCGGGGTCCTAGATGCTTGATCTAGAGACTTTGCAAAACCATGCCTCTTGGGCAGAATGACTAAAACTCCGCATTCTGGTAAAACGGTGATATGCGAAGAAATGTTGAATCTTATACATATTGATGTATCGTATTTTCAACAAGTAGTGTAAATCATCTATTAGTTGTGGACTTAAGTGAATAAGCGTATTTACTTAATGAAACATGAAGTTTGAAATGATTTGAATTGTTCAAATGAGTTCACAACAATAGGAGGATATTGAATTAACAAGTCTCTTCGATTTGATCAACATGAGTAAAGTATTCAAGTTAAAGTTTAGCATAAAAGGAACTTGTGAAAGATGTTTCAAAAATTATGATAATTGGACGAATTCAAATTGTGTTGAAATGTCTAAACATCATAATCATTATGTATTAGATACATATGGTATAATATTATATCTTATCGGGGTTATAGTTGACATTTAGAGTTAGAGATCGAAATAAGCAAACACTCATTTGAAATACAAAGGAACATCTAAAAGATTCGTGGAAAGAACACCATAAGTGTTATGGCAAGTTCGAGTTTCTGGAGATTTCGACAAGTCGAAATCGTGGCGAATAAACAAGTCTTTGTAGAGCATTCTTAGAAAGCTATGAATGCATCGTCCACAATAGGCAAAACTGCTGTTGTCCTAAGTTGATGTGTCTTGATGAAGATACATGTGGAAGAAAGTAAAATATCAAACAAGGTATTTGACCTTACCTCCAAATTATTGAGTGGCGCAGCGGAATTTGTTTTGTGAATCCAAACTCTACATATAGAGGAGAGACTAATGATAATGATCATAAAGTTTCAAGCAAATACTTTTACTAAAGAAAGTAGGATTCAACATATATTCTACAAGTTTGTGGAATTATATTATGGATTCACTTGTCATGTTTTGAACGAGACATACCTACGAATTACAAAGAAGCGTGATGGAACTAAGTACGAGAAATGAATGGTCATTCAAATCTCATTAGTAGAATTATCGATTTGACGATGATCAAAGAATTTTGGAATCTCCAAGATTATCAAGAGGACCTGGTTTTGAGTGGGAGCAAATCAACTTGGCTAATTCATAATATGTAGCTGACATATTTTGAGTGGGAGCTTGTAACATCCCAAAACTTTAATCAAGGTTATCAAGATCCAAATCACCCAATTTAGGGTTAACAAAAACTTTTTATTATTAAAAATATTTATGAATGCATGTGTGTTAGCATTAATATAGAATTGTTTGAAAATGCCATGTTTGACTGTTCTAATGGTTGTGAAATGATTCAAAGGTGAATGCCACATCATCTAGATCATTCAAAAACAAAATCCAAAGAAAAAGAAATCAAATAAGATTAATAATGCAAATGGTCACTTTGGCCATTTTAATCCACTAGGCCACTTTAGGTGTTCCTAGAAGTCAATTTCAAACAGAAACATTCTCAACTCTTTTCACCCCTTGCTAGTACAAGTAAAGATCTACCAAGGCCCACTTTAAAATCTTACAAAAACATTTAACCACTAATTTTAAATGACATTTGAAAATTGAATCCATTACATATGCATAGATCACACCTTTTCAAAAACCACTCAAATGAACTCCACTTGCCAATCCCAAGCAAACAAAGACTACCAAGCATAAGATCAAGTCACACACCAAAAAATCTTTTCAAAATTCAAATTTAAAGTTCTTGTGGCCATTGTGTCGAACACCTGGTGATCACAAACTAAACTGTCTAACTAATATTGTTGCTAATCAAAGTCTTGTCCCCCATTTAAACCTCTCATATCTCCTCTGTCCCCTCTTATCCTAACCCAGCCCCAGACAACACTCCCCCTTCGCCGCTGTGCTAGTACCGCCGCCCAAAGATGGTCGTCGCCGGTCGACCATGCCCAAGTTGCAGCAGACCACCCCGCCCTCTTCCGCTGTGCCTAGGAGGTAGGCGTGATCACACCGCCGCCCCCTGTCCCTGCCCCGAGCCCTACCAAGCGCTGGACCACCCACAGAGCGCCGCGCTCCACGCCTCTGCGCCATGCACACACTGCGCTAGTGCACCGCACCCGACAGCCTCGCACAGACCCTGCCTTACCCTCAGCTCGCATGCGCACACCCTCCATAACACCAGCATGCACCCAGACATCCCCGCTCACCGTCGTTTGACCCACAGCCATCGCACGCCATGTCGAATGCCGCCTCTGCCGCTTAGAGCACGAGCCGTGCCCGACCAATTGCCACCGCCCCTAGTCGTGCCTTTATTCCATAGAGGACTGCCAGGCGACCGCGCATCGATCGCCGCTCGCAGCCACGCCTCTAGCAGCCTGTAGCCATGTCGCCACCGTCGCCTGGCCACGCCGCGCTGTCCCGTCATCGAGCCTATAAAAGGAGGCCACCCTCAGCCTCATTCTGCACATCACTCACCTCCCCTCTCACCCCTAAGCCTTCCCCACTTCTCCCCGGAGCCAATCGAGCCCTCAGTCACCGGAATTCCATTAGAGCCGACCGCTACTGGAGGAGAAGGGTGCCGCTGATTGCGACCGCCCCAGGAGCCACCGCGACCACGCCTAGAACCACCATCATCCACTAGTTCGATTGCCCCCACCACCACGCCTAGCTGGAGCCCTGGTAAGCCCCCACGTACCCCCACCTTGCCGCTAGGGTTAGTTCTCGCCAGCGACCTGTTCGCCGGGGACGACGATCCTCAGCCGTTGATCCACCTTTTAATCGTAGCGCTGAGATGCCCCGTACTGCTTCGCATGTGATGTGTCGCTGACGTGCGGGACCAGCCTGTCAGTTGCCCTCTGCGCCGTGGAGTGCCACTGGGCCGGCCCGTTTAGTTTCCCGTGCTAGCCCACAAATTCAAATAGATGTTTTCCTATTTAGGTTTTAACCCTATTCTATCCACTTGTTTAAAAATCACTTCAGAGAGATCCACTTAACCAAAATGCATGATTCAAATTTTGCTAGAAAGATAATTAAAATATATATCTAGGCCCGTTGGATTTAAATCAATTGGAGTTAGAGATCACATATAGCAAAAATATCAAATAGAGACTTTTCTACATTCAAACATTTTTCAAAAATCAACCATCATAGCTTTTGAGTTGATTCCAACTCTCAAAAATCACATTTCTGAATATGTAATAATATTTAGGTTTGCATGCAGTTACATTGGACTAGTACCAAATTAATGCTATATAGGCATTTCTAGTCACTTTAAATCATTAAAATGATAAACTTAAACTAGTAGAAATATGATCAAACATTTAAATCACATTCCCATGTATTAGAATATGTGGTGATGACATGTGTCCACATGATCCCATATTTTAATTGGAGAATATTAAATCTTAATTCTTTTCAATGAGTAGAAATTACTTCTCAAATAAAATAAATGAAACTAGTTCTTTAAATCTTGTGATGATACTAAATCATCAAGTGTGTGCCTTAGTGTGCTAAATAGACTAGATAAGTATTGTTTGGTGATTGTGTATCCCGTATATATTTATATACGATAGTACCGACCAAGTCTACGAGGAGGAGTTCTACCCCGAAGAAGACAAGGAGAATTTCAACCACTTCACCAATCAAGGCAAGCTAATACTTGCAAGCCATCACTAGATATAACATAACTTAAGAAAATGCTTTAGGCATGCTTTAGTTATACCTTTTTGATTTATACCCATTCCAAGTTTTACTTACAAGTTTTACCTTTGGCTATACCAATGTTTCTTTACTTTTAGTAATGCTTTGTGAGATTTTAGAAACTAGTATAGATAGCATAAAGAGTTTAAAACTTGGCCTATACTAGATGTCATTCTATGGCATGAGATTGAGATTAGCATCCCACCTTAGTGAACACTCTTAACTTAGTGGTTGTGCTAAACCCAAAAACTTGATCACTCTAGATGGGAATACTTGGTGAAAATGCTTATGAAAACCTTGGAATGATGAGTCATTCTATTGAGATGTTTTGACATGTGTTGAGAAACACAAATGGTTTATGATGGTGAAAATGTTGAGGCATGAGCCTTAGCCCTTTATAAAAACTCATGTTTGGGTTCAGATGTGATACCATTCCAATTTTACCATACAACCACAATACCTGAATTGGGTAAGGCTTAGACGGAAGTTTATATGCATTAGTATGGGTTCCCTCGCGGAGGAGGTTTGAGCTGAGGCTACATCTTGATGTTGTCCACCTATACAGTGCCCAGGATGGCAGATGGCCATGGCTGGGAGGCCAAGCTCATAGGAGAGGTGCTTATACTAGAGTGTGTAAAGGAAAGGTTATGATTGATTATCCGCATACTAAATATGATGATTTAGGGTTATCCCTGACGGATGTATCGAATTTTGTGGTGAAAGTATACCACCTCGGTAGAGTGTCAAACTATTCAAATAGCCGCGTCCGCGGTCATGGACAGTTGGAGTGGCCATACTGTTCCGTCGTCAGATGTTTTCAAAATGACTTGTGAAATGAATTGTGACTATGAAAACTAAGTTCCCACTTAGGTGATTTAGAACTTTATTTTATATTTCTCTCTTTCTAAACTCAGCTTAGGTTTCAAACTTAACTTTGCAAATAAACTTAGAACTTAGAATTCCTACTAGAACTACCTTACTTGTTAGTGATAGTTTGCGAGTACTTAAAGAGTACTCATGGCTTTGTCCCTAGCTACTCCCGTGGCCAGACTATGAGGAGGACTATCCGGAAGAAGGACAGCAGGACGGCTACGACAACTAGGATCATCTCTCATCATCAGCATTGCCCGTGACACTGAAGATGGAGCCCACCGCTACGCTTATTATTCCGCTACTTCTTTGTATTAAGACTGGATCATGAGATCCTTTATTTGTGTAAGACCTTATTATGGTTTGTAATGGATGATGTACTGTGATATCCAATCTGTTATGTCTCGCAAAAATGGTAATCCTGGGATTGCGAGGTATGGCATAACAGGCATCTGGGATAAAAAAATCCGGGTGTTGACAAGTTGGTATCAGAGCCATCCTGACCATAGGAGACCCTAGTTAGAATGGACGTCCGAACAAAAACTTAGTTTCAAAACCAAAGAAGTGAGTATTTATGAAAACCTATTTCCCTTCTTATCCTTGAGATTCTTTCAAAAAAAATCATGTTCCTCAAAAATTCTTACATTACTACATAAAATTTGACACACTTGATGTAACATCCCAAAACTTTAATCAAGGTTATCAAGATCCAAATCACCCACTTTAGGGTTAACAAAAACTTTTTATAACTAAAACATTTAAGAATGCATATGTGTGTGGCATTAATATAGAATTGTTTTGAATTGCCATGTTTGTTGGTTCTAATGTTTGTAAAATGATTCAAAGAGGAATTCCACATCATCTAGATCATTCCCAAGCAAAATCCAAAGAAAAAGAAATCAAATGGAATTAATAAATGCAAATGGTCATTTGTGCCATTTTAATCCACTAGGTCACTTTAGGTGTTCCTAGAAGTCAAATTCAAACAGAAACAATTCTAACTCTTTGCACCCCTTGCTAGTACAAGTAAAGATCTACCAAGGCCCACTTTGAAATCTTACAAAAACATTTGAACACTAATTTTAAATGACATTTGAAAATGGAATCAAGTGTAGGTACATAGATCCCACTTTTTCAAAAACCACTCAAATGAGTTCACCTTGACAATCCCAAGCAACCACAGATGCTCAAGCATAAGATCAGCACACCCACCAAAATTCTTTTCAAAATTCAAAACTTTTGTTCTTGCGGCCATTGTGTCGAACACCTTGGGAGCAAAATTAAATCTGCCTAACTAACACTATTTGATTCAATGCTTTGTCGAGCGAATTTAGCTCAATCTTGTTCCCTTGTCTCCCCTAGCTCTAACCAGACCATAACCAAACTACCATTAAGCCTGGAGCAGCAGTAGCGTGCCGCTCGTTCTTTGTCGCCGCCGGCCGAGCGTGGGCAACGCGCCGTGCCAAACCAGCTTGCCCCTTAGCTCCGCCACACCCTACCGCGACCCCTTGTCCACCCCACGGATGCAGCCAGCCCCTGGACCATCGTAGACAGCTCGCGCCCACAGCCTCTGTGCCATGCACAGAGTACGCCAGAGCGCCGTCCCCGATAGGCCAGCACAAGCCGCTCCTTGACCCCAGCTTGCACGCACCACTCTGCCTTAACCCCAGGACACCCCTAGACACGCCCTTTTCCCGCCATGCGACCAGCAACCACCACACACCGTGTCGAGCACCGCCTCTGCCGCGCAGAGCGCCGCCCTTTCCCGACCAAACGCCACCACCCCGAGCGTCGCCATCACGCCATAGCTGACCGCTAGGAGGCAAGCCACCATCCGCCTACCCCGCCCATACCTCTAGCCTCATGTATCAACGTCACCGACGAGCTCACCGTTGCCCTCAGGGTCCCCTCGTTGACCCTATATAAGGAGCCCTCCCTAGCACCAATTCACCACACTCCAACACTCCCCTCTCACCAATGATCCTTCCCCACCTTTCACCGGAGCCGCTCAAGCAGCTGTTGGCCGGAATTTCCACTGGAGCCACCGCAGTAGAGGAGGAAGAGCCCCCGTCGATTTCGTCCACACCAGGAGCCACCGCGACCTCACTTGAGTCTGCAGTCGTCTCCTCGTTCGAACGCCCCCATCGCCACGTTAGCTGGAGCCCTGGTAAGCCCCCAGTAGACCCCCACCGAGCCGCTAGGGTTCTGTCTCTCCGGCGACTAGTCCGTCGTCGATGATGAACCAGATTCGTTGATCTAGGTTCTAATCGCACGGTCCACATTGCCACGTACCGCTTTGCTTTGAGTTGTGCTGCTGACATGTGGACCCCGCTTGTCAGCTGCCCTTTGTGCTGTGGAGTGTAACTGGGCCGGCCCATTAGTGTTCCCGCGCTGGCCCTAGAATTCAAATAATGATTTTTTCTTTTTAGAATTAATCTAGTTTCTGTCCACTAGTTTGAAAAATCAATTCAAAGGGTTCTGCTTAACCAAATTGAATGATTCAAATTTTGTTAGAAAGTTAATTCAAATATCTATGCAAGCCCGTTGGATTTAAATCCATTAAAGTTATAGATCACTGATACATTGCAAATGTATCTATAATTTTTTATGTTGCATGCTTGGTTTTATCCACTTTCTTGTGTTTTGTTCCAACTTTGGAGTACTTTTCATATGATTTCTTGGACTAACCTATTAACAAGAGCCACAGTGCCAGCTGCCTGTTTTCTGCTATTTTTGGTTCTAGGAAAGTCAGAAAATGAATATTCTCGGAATTGGACGGGACAAAAGCCAAAGTGCCTATTTTACCGGAAGTCATGAGATGCCAGAGTACGAGACGGAGAGGGGTCAGGGGGCCACCACACCACCTGGCCGCGCGGCCCAACCTGGCCCGCGCCAGGGGGTGGTGAGGCCAGCCTTGGCACCCCCTCGGTCTCCCCTTCCACCTATATATTGCCCTCAGGACGAAAACCCTAAGGGCCCGATCAAAAATCCACGAAAGAGTCTGTAGCCGCCGTCATCTCCATCCCTAGATCGGGAGGGATCTGAAGCTCTTTCCAGCACCTTGCCGAAGAGGGGAATTCACCCTGGAGGCCTTCTTCATCACCATGCAAGCCTCCGGTGTGATGCGTGAGTAGTTCATCCTTGGACTACGAATCCATGTAGTAGCTAGATGGCTGGTTCTCCTCCTTTGTGCTTTCATGTCTAGATCTTATGAGCTCCGTTCATGATCAAGATCATCTATTTGTAATTTTGCATGTTGTGTTTGCGGGGATCCGATGGATATTGAGATGCTATTTCATATTGATTATTGATTCTATCATGTCTTTGTTATTTGTGATCTTGCATGCTTTCTGTCGTTAGTAGCTATCTTGGCCGAGTAGATGCTAGTAACTCCAAGAGTTAGTATTTATGCTCGATAGTGGGTTCATGCCTCTGGTAATCTGGGGAAGTGACAGAAATCTCTAAGGTACTAGATGTGATGTTGCTACTAGGGAGAAAACAACAATCCTTTGTTCATAGAACAATCGTATTGTTTACTTTACACGCAGTTTGTAAAGCAATAATCTGTTGCTTGCAACTTAATACTGGAGGGGATTTGGATGATAACCTAAAGGTGGATTATTACTCATAGATGCAGTTGGATGGCGGTCTATGTATTATGTTGTATTGCCCAATCAAGTCTCAAAGGAGTCAAGATGATTAGTATATGCATGTATTGCTTTCTCGATGTTTATCAATTGCCCTGCTGTAATTTGTTCACCCAGCATGTTATCTATCTAAGGAGAGCCACCTCTTGTGAACTATGGATCCCGGTCCTTGTCTTTTACATTCAATCTACAAACTGTTTACTTCTTTGTGTTTACTTTCTGCAAACTTTTACTTCTTTCCATTCGATACGTTTAATCCTTTGTTTTCCGCAAAACACGGTGAGATTGACAACCTCATCGCAAGTTGGGGACAAAGTTCTGTGGTTGTGTTGTGCAGGTCTCCACGTTGCTACTAGCACCGGTAGTGCGCCCTGCCAAATCTCAGCTAGTAACACCTTTGGGGTGTTTCCTTGCTCCTACTGGTTCGATTAAACCTTGGTTTCATACTAAGGGAAACTTGCTGCTGTGCTCATCATACCTTCCTCTTGGGGTTCCCAACGAGCTCTACATCAACACTGCACCAGCACTTTTCTGGGCGCCGTGCATCAAGCCATCAAGCATATTTTCTAGCGCCGTTGCCAGGGAGGTAAGGTAAAAGGTATTCACACCGGAGGATTAAAGAAGAAGAACCTCCCACGGCAAACGCCTATTTTCTGGCGCCGGTGTGAGTGCTCGAAGTTATTTCCTCTAGATTCTGCAATTTTGTCTTTTTGTTTCTTGTTTTCACTAGTTAGGCTTAATGGAAAACAACAAAAAAATTAGAGAACTTTATAGTATTTATCTTGATTTAGGACATGAAGTTTTTGTAGAGAAAATTCAAAAACCTATGGAACTTTATTTGCATGCTAATAGCAATGGTGTTAGTATGAATTCTTTGGACACCATTATTGCTAATGCTATGGAAAAGTCTAAGCTTGGGGAAGCTAGTTTTTATGGAAATGATCTTTTTAGTTCCCCAGCTTTGGAAGTTAGCTATTTTGTTTCATATGATGATACCAAACCTCCAATATATGATGATTATAATGATGAATATGATATTTTCAGTCCACCTACTATTGAGGAGGAAAGTAATTATGATTACAATATGCCTCCTATATTTGATGATTATGGTGATGAGAATAATAATGATATCTATTTTGTTGAATTTGCTCCCACTACAATTAATAAGAATGACCATGTTTATGTGGGAAGTATTAATTCTTTTATGCATGTGGCTCATAAGAATGTTTTATGTGATAGTTATATCGTTAATTTTATTCATGTTGCTACTGAAAGTTATTATGAGAGAGGGAAATATGGTTTTATGCATCTCGATAATATTAAGTTTCCCCTCTTTATGTTGAAAGCCTTGAAGTTGCACTTGTTTTGCTTTACTATGCTTGTTGTTTTGTGCTTTCATGACTTGTTTCTTTACAAGATTCCTATGCATAGGAAGTGAGTTAGACTTAAATGTGTTTTGAATTTGCTTCTTTATGCTCTCTTTTACTTCAATTCATATTTCTTATGCGAGCATCTTCTCAAACTATCAAGCCTAACTTAAAGGCGTTAAATAAAAGTACTTATTGGGAGATAACCCAAAAGTTTTAATTGAGTCTTGGAAGTTATTGCTTCAGTAATAACCTCTCCTTATCCTTTTTATTTGCTTTTGGTGCCAAGAGTAACCTCTAATGAGAGAGAAGTAATGATTGGGAAAGTTGCTGTCCCGAAACAGATTTCTGTGCTTCACCATAAAAATTGGTGTAAAATCTCTGAACGTATTATTGAGGCGTGAATTTTTGTGCTTCTGCTCCAGGTTGTTATCTAACTTTAGTTAGTTCAACACTTTTTGATTTTAGCAACAGAAGGTCTTCGAAAAAATTTGTCTTTACCTGCTGGTCTGTTTTGACAGATTTCTGCCATTTTGTGCATTTGCTTCTTGTTGGTTCCTTTTTGAGTTCTTTTGGGGAATTGAGCTTTTTGAGGAAAGTTCTACAGTAGCTAGTGTTCTAATGGAAGTTTATTTGTTGTTAGAACTGATCCTTAAGACTTATTTATCATGAGTGCACTAATGTTGCTAATAAAGATTATGTGAAGTTTTGTATGAAGAAAAATTTCAGGTGTATGGAAGGAATGCGTAATGAGATGAAGGATGGACTAAAGCTCAAGCTTGGGGATGCCACGCGTGTCACCCCAAGAAATGTACAAGAAGTAAAAGCGTCAAAGCTTGGGGATGCCCAAGGCATTCCCCTTCTTCATCAATAGAAATCCCAGGTTTCTTCCAAACACTTCATTTTTATTGTTTCATGCATAGTTGTGTTGTTCTTGGAGCATCTTATTTTTCATTTTCGTTTTGGTTTTTCGTTTGCTTTGTTTGCTTAGTTTGTTGAATAAATTGGTTGGACCCCCTCTTTCATACATTGGTTTGCAAATAGTTTGGTTTGGTTTGGAAAAGAGTAGGAAAGCTCATGCTTATGTGGTAAAAAGAGCTCGTTTTTTACTGTGGCCTATGCTTTGTCATGCCATGCTTGAAATTGTTTTGGCTTTATGCTTAGTATTATTTGCTATAGCATGACTTGTTATAAACAATTGAGATTGCTTAATGTGCCTTGGATGAATCATGCGTTGTTTTAGCATATTAAAGCATAGTATAGTGGTATTCTCCTTTGATGCTTTATTTGGGTTGACTTGGCGCATGCTCACACCATGTTATGACTATCTCAAGTCACCATAGCCTTTATGATCCTTTAGTTTTCAACTTGTAGTATCACTTTATGCTTTGATCAATGATGTTTTGTCGCTCTGCATGATTATGGCCATTATTGCTCTCTTAGTTTGTCGCTCCCAGTCTTTTGCTAGCCTCCACAACCAATTATGAGTTCCGCTCATGCATCCAACTCCCTAAACCAAGTTATTCCAAAGTGTCCACCATACCTACCTACTCTCTTATGCTATTCCAAGTATATTCATGCTTTTGTTTACCTTCCAAATTAAACTTGTTATGAGAAAACTAGTGATTAAAGCTCTCAAGAACTTGATGGCACACTTTACTTTACTTGCCCTTAATAAACTTGAACCATTGTGTCGTCTATGTTGTATATGCTTGCACTTATTTGTTGGGAATTAGCAGAACCATGCTTTCATGGGGAACGCTTTCAACATTGCACTTGGTACTTGTACCTAGTTGATATCATGCTCTTTTGTATATGGATGTTGTCGGTGTGAAATGAAAGGGGAGCTTGTAAGTCCATGGAGTTATGTATATGTGTTAGAGAAACGCCTGGGCCGCTGGTCTAATCCATGCTGACATGGTGGAAACCTGCAGCGTAACCATAATGAGCTGTCTATGAAGCATTCTTCTTATAAAAAAAGAGTCCTATATTGAGAAAAAAAGAGAAAAAAGAAAAAAAAGATACTATGAAAAGAGGAAAGAGAGAAAAAAGCACCATATTCCCATGGTAAATAAGAAGAATGTTGAGATGCTCGTTGTCTACTTGCCTTGTCATTTTGATATGGGGATTCTTCCGTATCATCGGGCAAGGGGTACCCCGTTGGCGGTTCTCTATGATACACATATACTTACAATGACAAGAACTTACCAGGGACTAAACTTGAGTAGCATGATGAGCAGCCCTCGTATACAAGGGACATGAGATTTCTGACTTATACTTCGTCAAGCATGTTCACCATAGTTTGTTCACTTTAATCTTAATCACTTCAAGATGCTTATGATAGGGGCAATGAGAGCTGAAAGCTATAAGTACCATAATTTTTGGAAGCTCTTTATGAGACTTGAATCCCTACTTCCTTTTATAAAAAGGCCTTTCTTCCACCATTATATTGAGTCTCCACCTTCTATCTTTATGCACCTACTTTGAGAGCATAGTGGCCATTCTTAGTTCTATGTGCATTGTCCCAAGACTAGTTGATTGATGCATAACTTGATATTGCTTGTTTTAAACTATTTGTATCTAGTCACTCTTACGAACTTTGAAGGTGTCCTATGCATTTATATTTGATACTCTATTGAGGGACAAGCTGAATACTAGTATGATATGTTTTCTTTATGTGAAACAAACAAACGTCTTGCAAAGCATAGTTATTCATGAATCTTTTGTTTGTACCTTTTCATGTTGCATCATAGTTTCTTTGCTTATTGCTAGAACTTTGTATTTCATGTTATGATTGAAGTACTATGATCCCAGCTTTGAATGTTTTACAAATACTTTGATCAAGTCTTTGATGGTGCATGTCACCTAAAAATTATTCTTTCTTTTTATCACTTACTTACTCGAGGCCGAGCAGGAGTTAAGCTTGGGGATGTTGATACATTGCAAATGTATCTATAATTTTTGGTGTTTCATGCTTGGTTTTATCCACTTTCTTGTGTTTTGTTCCAACTTTGGAGTACTTTTCATATGATTTCTTGGACTAACCTATTATCAAGAGTCACAGTGCCAGCTGCCTGTTTTCTGCTGTTTTTGGTTCTAGGAAAGTCAGAAAATGAATATTGTCGTAATTGGACGGGGCAAAAGCCAAAGTGCCTATTTTTCCGGAAGTCATCAGATGCCAGAGTACAAGACGGAGAGGGGCCAGGGGGCCACCGCACCACCTGGCCGTGCGGCCCAGCCTGGCCAGCGCCAGGGGGTGGTGAGGCCAGCCCTGGCACCCCCTCGGTCTCCCCTTCCGCCTATATATTGCCCTCAGGACAAAAACACTAAGGGGCCAATCAAAAATCCATGAAAGAGTCTGTAGCCACCGTCATCTCCATCCCTAGATCGGGAGGGATCTGAAGCTCTTCCGGCACCACCGGAGAGGGAATTCACCACAGGCCTTCTTCATCACCATGCAAGCCTCCGGTGTGATGCGTGAGTAGTTCATCCCTGGAGTACGGATCCATGTAGTAGCTAGATGGCTGGTTCTCCTCCTTTGTGCTCTCATGTCTAGATCTTATGAGCTCCGTTCATGATCAAGATCATCTATTTGTAATTCTGCATGTTGTGTTTGCGGGGATCCGATGGATATTGAGATGCTATTTAAGATTGATTATTGATTCTATCATGCCTTTGTTATTTGTGATCTTGCATGCTTTCCGTTGTTAGTAGCTATCTTGGCCAAGTAGATGCTAGCAACTCCAAGAGTTAGTATTTATGCTCGATAGTGGGTTCATGCCTCCGTAACTGGGAACTGATAGAAATCTCTAAGGTACTAGATGTGCTGTTGCTACTAGGGAGAAAACAACAATCCTTTGTTCATAGAACAATCGTATTGTTTACTTTACACGCAGTTCGTAAAGCAATAATCTATTGCTTGCAACTTAAGACTGGAGGGGGTTCGGATGATAACCTGAAGGTGGATTATTAGTCATAGATGCAGTTAGATGGCGGTCTATGTATTATGTTGTAATGCCCAATCAAGTCTCAAAGGAGTCAAGATGATTAGTATATGCATGTATTGCTTTCTCGATGTTTGTCAATTTTCCCGCTGTAATTTGTTCACCCAACCTGTTATCTATCTAAGGAGAGCCACCTCAGTGAACTATGGATCCCGGTCCTTGTCTTTTACATTCGATCTACAAACTGTTTACTTCTTTGTGTTTACTTTCTGCAAACTTTTACTTCTTTCCATTCGATACGTTTAATCCTTTGTTTTTCGCAAAACACGGTGAGATTGACAACCTCATCGCAAGTTGGGGACAAAGTTCTGTGGTTGTGTTGTGCAGGTCTCCACGTTGCTACTAGCACCGGTAGTGCGCCCTGCCAAAGCTCAGCTAGTAACACCTTTGGGGTGTTTCCTTTCTCCTACTAGTTCGATTAAACCTTGGTTTCATGCTATGGGAAACTTGCTGCTGTGCTCATCATACCTTCCTCTTGGGGTTCCCAACGAGCTCTACATCAACACCGCACCAGCACTTTTCTGGGCACCATGCATTGAGCCATCAATCACCTACAGAAAAAATAACCAAACAAAGACTTTTCTACATTCAAACATTTTTCAAAAATCAACCATAATATCTTTTGAGTTGATTCCACCTCTCAAAAATCACATTTGAATATACCTATCTGAATATGTAATAATATTTAGGTTTGCATGCAGTGACTTTGGACTAGTACCAAAATAATGCTATATAGGCATTTCTATTCACTTTAAATTATTTAAATATTAATCTTAAACTTTATTAAAGGTGATCCAACATTTAAATCACATTCCCATGTATTATAATATGTGGTGATGACATGTGTCCACATGATCCCATATTTTAATTGGAGAATATTAAATCTTAGTTAATTTCAATGAGTAGAAATTACTTTTCTCAAATAAAATAAATGAAACTAGTTCAGTAAAACCTTGTGATGATACTAGATCATCAAGTGTGTGCCTTAGTGTGCTAAATAGACTAGTTAAGTATTGTTTGGTGATTGTGTATCCCGTATGTGATTATAGACGATAGTACCGACCAAGTCTACGAGGAGGAGGAGTTCTACCCCGAAGAAGACGAGGAAAATTTCAACCACTACACCAACCAAGGCAAGCTAACACTTGCAAGTTTCTTAACTATGCAAGCTATTATTGGCAAGCTAAAACTTTCATGCCATCACTAGATGCAATATAACCCAAGCAAGATGCCTTAGGCATGCTTGATTATACCCTTTTTGATTTATAACAATCCTAAGTTTTCTTACAAGCTTTACCTTCTTTTACTTTACCAAAGTTCTTTACTTTATTTATAGATAGCATGAAGAGTATAAAACTTGGCATATCTAGTTAGACTTAGATGTCATTCTATGGCATGAGATTGATATTAGCATCCCACATTAGTGAACACTCTTAACTTAGTGATTAGAGCTAAACCAAAAACTTGATCACTCTAGATGGGAATACTTGGTGAAAATGATTATGAAAACCTTGGAATGATGAGTCATTCTATTGAGATGTTTTGACATGTGTTGAGAAACACAAATGGTTTATGATGATGAAAATGTTGAGGCATGATCCTTAGCCCTTTATAAAAACAGATGGTTGGGTTCGGATGCGATACCATTCCAATTTTACCATACAACCACAATACCTGAATTGGGTAAAGCTTAGCCGGAAGTTTATATGCATTAGTATTGGTTCCCTCGCGGGAGAGGTTTGAGCTGAGGCTACCTCTCAATGTTGTCCACCTATGTAGTGCCCAGGATGGCAGATGGCCATGGCTGGGAGGCCAAGCTCATAGGAGGGGTGCTTATACTAGAGTGTGTAAAGGAAAGGTTATGTTTGATTATCTACATACTAAGTATGATGATATAGGGTTATCCCTGACAGATGTATCGAATTTTTTGGTGAAAGTGTACCACCTCTGCAGAGTGTCAAACTATTCGAATAGCCGCGTCCGTGGTTATGGACAGTTGGAGTGGCCATACTGTTCCGTTGTCAGATGTTTTCAAAATGACTTATGAAATGAATTGTGACATGACTTGACCACAACATGGTTGTGACTATGACAACTAAGTTCCCACTTAGGTAATTTTAGAACTTTATTTTATCTTTCTTTGTTTCTGAACTCAGCTTAGGATTCAAACTTAACTTTGCAAATAAACTTAGAACTTAGCATTCCTACTAGAACTACCTTACTTGTTAGTGATAGTTTGTGAGTACTTAAAGAGTACTCATGGCTTTGTCCCTGGCTATTCCTGTGGCCAGACTATGAGGAGGACTATCCTGAAGAAGGACCGCGGGACGGCTACGACAACTAGGATCATCTCCCATGGTCAGCATTGCCTGTGACACTGAAGATGGAGCCCACCGCTACGCTTATTATTCCGCTACTTGTTTGTGCTAAGACTGGATCATGAGATCCTTTATTTGTGTAAGACCTTATTATGGTTTGTAATGGATGATGTACTATGATATCCAATCTGTTATGTCTCGCAAAAAGGGTAATCCTGGGATTGTGATGTATGGCATAACAGGCATCTAGGATTAAAAATCCGGGTGTTGACAAGTTGGTATCAGAGCCTTGACTATAGGAGACCCTAGTTAGAATGGACGTCCGAACAAAAATTTAGTTTCAACAAAAAACAAAGTGAGTATTTGTGAAAATCTATTTCCCCTCTTACCCTTGGGATCCTTTCAAAAAGATTCATGTTCCTCAAAAATTCTTACATTACTACATAAAATTTGACACACTTGATCACCTCACTAACTTACCCATCCTAAATTCTTATAGATGGAAGTTCAGTACTGCAAGTTCTACCAGTTGGGCAACGGAGGCCAACTGATCTTCGAGAGTGATCTTGATGCACTGTCCGAGTACCTTGAGCGTCCGCATCCGGAATTCTTCGGAGCTCAACTCAATGGTCCCCCAGGAGGAGATTTACAATGGCTAATAGTTGCTGATCTTCGAGGCAAGATAGAGGCACCACTTTCCGAGAAGATTCAATTCACCGTGAGAGAGAACAACTAGCTAGATGGATTAGCCAGGGCAATACATGAAGCTCTCGCTCGTCTTTGCACACAGAATGTCAACTTGATCCAGGGAACTCGCTTTGCTCACATGCACAGTGTGATTCGATGGGAATGCCTCTGGAGATGCCAAGTCACCCGGAGATGAAGCGCCAAGTGGAGAACCTCGACTTCCTGTTGTACGACAGACAGAAGGAATTGGACAATGCTCGAGAGTACGCCAACCACAACCGTGCCATTCCTGCCTAGAAGGCCCAGACTTTCTCACTGCTCATGAAGGATCATCAGTCACTTCGCCGTCAACGCGCAAAGAAGGATCGAACCATCGACCGTCTTTGCAATAAGGTGGCCGACCTCGAGAAGACCATCAAGGAGAAAGAAGCTTAGCTTGCAGCAAAAGAAGAAGAGGAGCAAGGTGAAGACATCCAGGGGATATTCACTCGTACCTCAGCAATGATGATGACTACCTAGAGGATGATGCCATGGACTTCTACACCGACGATGATGACTCCGACTTCATCGATGATGAGTAGATACACTAGAGCACTATCGTAGGAAGGAGTTGTATCGGTCCCATTGTATCTTTGCTTACAGAATGGTTCTTAAAACCATCCGTTTTCCTTTTGTTGTGGTGTGTGTGTTTGTATCGTGTGCCTTGCTTGAATGAATGAAAAGAAGTTAGTTGCAAAACCTAAGTCAAACTCAAAGTTTTAGCTTTGAAAACAAAACCATAAACCTTAGAACTTTCCCTCTTACCCCATTTTCTACCTCAATCTTCAGATGACTCATGGAAACCAAGGAAGGAGCAGCTCATCGCAGGACCCAATATTGCAGATTCTACAGACGCTCATTGCAGACCGCGAAGCTAGTAGGGCAGAGCGCCAAGAAAATCTAGCCACCCTGCAGCAGATCGCCCAGATGGCCCACAACAATCAAGGTCATGGAAATCAGGATCATCATGGATCCACACTCAAAAACTTCTAGAATACCAATCCCCCAATCTTTAGCAAGTCTGAAGACCTGCTGGATGCCGGATTGGTTACAGACCATGGAGAATAACTTAGAAGTCGCAGGAGTGGATGCCAACAAGAAAGTTCTATTTGTCACCCACTATCTGGCAGGAGATGCAAGACCATGGTGGAAAAACACCCGCACGATGAACCACAGTCAAGTGATGATGTGGGAAGCCTTCAAAGTCAAGTTCAGCTGCACCCATGTGCCGCAGGGTCTAGTCACTAGAATGAGAAATGAATTCAGAGAACTAAAGCAAGGTGATGCGCTCGACTTTCAACATAGAGCTCGTTGGGAACCCCAAGAGGAAGGTACGATGAGCACAACAGTAAGTTTTCCCTCAGTTATGAAACCAAGATTTAATCGAACCAAAGGGAGCAAGAAGCGCCCAAAGGTGTTACTAGTGAGCTTAAGCTTTGGCGACGCACTACGGTGCCGGTAACGTGGAGACCTCCACAACACAACCACAGAACTTTGTCCCCAACTTGCGATGAGGTTGTCAATCTCACCGTGTTTTGCGGAAAACAAAGGATTAAACGTATCGAATGGAAAGAAGTAAAAGTTTGCAGAAAGTAAACACAAAGCATTAAAAGATTGTAGATTGTATATAAAAGACAAGGACCGGGATCCATAGTTCACTAGAGGTGGCTCTCCTTAGATAAATAACATGCTGAGTGAACAAATTACAGCGGGGCAATTGACAATCACTGAGAAAGCAATACATGCATATACTAATCATCTTGACTCCTTTGAGACTTGATTGGGCATTACAACATAATACATAGAACGCCATCCAACTGTATCTATGACTAATAATCCACCTCCCACCTCCAGGTTATCATCCGAACCCCCTCCAGTATTAAGTTGCAAGCAACAGATTATTGCTTTACGAACTATGTGTAAGGTAAACAATACAATTGTTCTATGAACAAAGGATTGTTGTTTTCTCCCTAGTAGCAACAACACATCTAGTACCTTAGAGATTTCTGTCACTTCCCCAGATTACCAGAGGCATGAACCCACTATCGAGCATAAATACTAACTCTTGGAGTTGCTAGCATCTACTTGGCCAAGATAGCTACTAACAACGGAAAGCATGCAAGATCACAAATAACAAAGACATGATAGAATCAATAATCAATCTAAAATAGCATCTCAATATCCATCGGATCCCCACAAACACAACATGCAGAATTACAAATAGATGATCTTGATCATAAATGGAGCTCATAAGATCTAAACATGAAAGCACAAAGGAGGAGAACCAGCCATCTAGCTACTACATGGATCCGTAGTCCAAGGATGAACTACTCACGCATCACACCGGAGGCTTGCATGGTGATGAATAAGGCCTCCAGGGTGAATTTCCCTCTCCGGCAGGGTGCCGTGAAGAGCTTCAGATCCCTCCTGATTTAGGGATGGAGATGACGGTGGCTACAGACTCTTTCATGGATTTTTGATCGGGTACTTAGGGTTTTCGTCCCGAGGGAAACTTATAGGCGGAAGGAGAGGCCGAGGGGGTGCCGGGAGCCACCACACCACCCCCTGGCACGGGCCCAGCCTGGCCGCGTGGCCAGGTGGTGTGGGCGGCCCTTGGCCCTTCTCCATCTCGTATTCTGGCACTTGATCCCTTCCAAAAAATAGACACTTTGGCTTTTGTCCCGTCTAATTCCGAGAATATTCATTTTATGACTTTCCTGGAACCAAAAACAGCAGAAAACAGGCAGCTGACACTATGGCTCTTGTTAATAGGTTAGTCCAAGAAATCATATGAAAAGTACTCCAAAGTTGGAACAAAACACAAGAAAGTGGATAAAACCAAGCATGGAACATAAAAAATTATAGATACATCTGCAATGTATCACAAGGTAGAATGACTGTAGTGGAGTACCATGACAGATTCTTGTCCCTCGCCAGGTATGCACCTGATGAGATCAACACTAAAGCCAACAAGAAGGAGAGGTTCCTGAACAGACTGCATGATGAGATGCAGACGGTGTTAGTCAACATCTGTTTTGAGGATCTCGAAGAGCTAGTTGACTCTGCCATTCAGATGGAAGGGAACATCAATCAAGCGAATGACAACCGCAAACGTCGGATGATGCACCAAGCTAGGTCCCATAGTGCCCAGAAGTATCACCCCAATCCGTCTGCCGGATATGCCCCACGGAACAATAGACCCCCAATGTCTTGCCCAAGCTACCCAACCGTAGCGGAGGAAATGTGAAGACCGGAGGGAACAACAACAACCACCCCGGTAACTCCAACAATTTCAACCATGCACCGCCCAAGTCCAACAACAGCAACAACACTGCCCCAAAGACTGGAAGCAATGCTGTGCCAGTTGCAGCAAAAGACAAGTCTCGGATTACTTGTTTTGAGTGTGGAGTGAAGGGTCACTACTCTAATGAGTGTCCCAAGAAGATTGCCGCCACTGCCAATGTGAATGCCCCAGATCAACAGCAGCGCCGTGTTCAACCCGGAAGAAGATTCGCCCCAGGGAACCCTCACAACCGCAACGGCCGTCTCTTCCACATGAACACCGAAGAAGCCCAAGAAGCGCCAAATGTCGTGCTGGGTATGTTTTCTGTCAACTCAGTATTAGCAAGAGTGTTGTTTGATTCTGGAGCATCGCACTCGTTTGTTACTGAAGAATTTGCATGCACTAGTAAGATTCATCCAACCAACTTGAAGCATGTTATGAAAATTCAAATACCTGGTTCAACCACAAAAGCTAGAAAAATTTGCAAAGCTGTGCCTATCAGAATACATGGGATATATTTTTATGTCAATCTAATAGTACTTGGAACCAAAGGTTTGGAAGTAGTACTAGGAATGGATTGGATGTCGAAGCATAAAGGATTGATAGACTGTGCCAAGAAAGCCATCACCATGACCAGTAGCTCTAGAGTATCAGTAGAGCATATATCTGAAACCTTGCCCCGTCAATTCAAGTGCAACAAGAGTCTAGCCCTACCCATCATAGACAAAGTTAGAGTAGTCTGTGAATACCTCGACGTATTCCCAGATGAATTTCCTGGCATGCCCCTAGATCAGGATATTGAGTTCATTATTAAACTAATCCCTGGAACCGGACCCATAGCTCAGAGACCCTATAGCATGAATCCATCAGAGTTAGTGGAGATGAAGAAGCAATTGGATGCTATGCTGGCGAAAGGTTTGATTCAACCAAGCACATCGCCATGGAGATCGCCCGTGTTGTTTGTCGACAAGAAGGATGGAGGCAACCGTTTGTGCACAGATTACTGGAAGTTGAATGACGTCACCATCAAGAACAAGTACCCACTGCCCAAGATAGAGGATCTATTTGATCAGTTCACTGGTGCCAGATTGTTCTCTAAGATTGATCTTAGGACTAGTTATCACCAACTTAAGATTCGTGCAACAGATATTCCTAAGACCGCCTTTACCACCAGATATGGATTATATGAGTATACGGTCATGTCTTTTGGATTAACCAATGCTCCCGCTTATTTCATGAATCTCATGAATAAGATCTTTATGAATTTTCTGGATAAGTTTGTCGTTGTGTTTATCGATGATATCCTTATCTACTCCCAGTCAGAAGAACACCATGAGCAACATCCGAGGATCATCCTTGAAACCCTTAGAGAGCATCATTTGTATGCCAAGTTCAGCAAATGTGAGTTTTGGCTGAAAGAAGTAGGATTCCTCGGACATATTGTGTCTGCCAGAGTGTTGGGGGGATACCCCCGGGTAGGGTCACTCCGGGGTATAAGGGCCGAGTTAGCCGAGGTTCGGCAAGGTCAAAGCGGATGCTGGCCGAGTCACCTCAAGGCAGGCCGGATCACGGAGTAACCCGGACCAGGGGGGGGTCGCCTAACGTTGTCTCGTCCGACTTAAGGAGTAAGTCGGAAATGCTTGTCTAACTTATATGCAGGAACAGGTGTGGCCGGATCTACTGTGATCCGGATCCTCACTTAGCTTCTAGGAGAAGGAAGGAATCTCTCTGGTCAAAAAAGATGGTCCGGTACGTACTGGATGAGCGAATAAAGCAAGGACAGGACCACCGGGTCATGGCCAACAAGGGTGACGACGCTCATAAATGAGATGAACAGAGAAGGTGATGATGGAGCAGAAGGGTCGGAAAACTATCTGTCTGTGGGGTTGTCGAAGTATAGTACGCCGACGAAGAACCTCAGAGCAGCAGATGCCGCTGCATCCGAGCTAGAGGGTCTGACGGGTGAGGCCCGTCAAAGACAGCAAGACCGGGTTAACGAGCTGGTTCGGATCGTGAACAGGCAGAACGAGGAGCTGCTGAGAGCTAACCCGGAGAGAGCTGGGGCTTCCAAGATCGTCCATTCGGTGGTGGGTAACCCGGAGAAATCCACTGGAGCCGCATCATCGCCTCATGGCGGTCCAAGGAGAGAAGAGGTAGTAACCTCGGCCAGACGGAACAAACATATTGTCCCATACGACCCAACGCGTGCGGGAAAAGAAAAAGAGATGCGGAAAAATGATGATCGACGGAATGTGAGCCGAGGTGAAGCCGGCCAAGGTAATCACGGCCAAGGCAATGCCGGTCAAGGGAATGCTACCAACGGCAATGCCGGACAGCGCAACTCCGCAGGAGCAGGACAACCGCAGCAGCGGAATATACCGAGGCAAGAGCAAAGCACCGGCCGAGGTATGCAGTAGAAAGACGTGCAACGAGAGCAAAACCGATACAATGACAGTGATTCGGAGATGGTGAACGCAGGGTACCCTAGACCGGACTATCATGTGATAGGGTCTAGGTTGGGGAGCAGGGATTTGATGCCGGATGACGCCAGGTTAAAACTGGATCGCCTGTATAGGTCGGAACAGATCGAATGTCAAGGTCCTTCGGGTCCAGCATGCTTTGGACCCCGGATCATGAAGGAACCACCAGATACCTCTGAACTCGGATGATCAAATAAAAAGGGTGTTTATTACCCCGTACGGGGCTTATTGCTATCACACTATGCCGTTTGGTTTACGTAATGCAGGTGCAACGTACCAAAGATGTATGCAAAAATGTTTGAACGACCAAATAGGTCAAAACATACAAGTATACATGGATGATGTAGTTATCAAGACCAAGGAAAGCACAACGCTCCTTGACAACATAAGACAAACATTCGCAAACTTGAGAAGGTTCCGGATGAAGCTTAACCCGGAAAAATGTACCTTCGGTGTCCCGGCTGGAAAGTTACTCGGATTTCTTGTCTCTAGACGAGGTATCGAAGTTAATCCAACTAAGATCCGAGCCATCGAACGAATGGAGCTGCCAAAGTGTCTTAACGATGTCTAGAAGTTCACTGGATGCCTGGCGTCGTTGAGTCGGTTTGTATGTCGATTAGGAGAAAAGGCACTACCTCTCTACCAACTCATGAAAAAGTCAGATAAATTTGTTTGGACACCACAGGCCGATGAAGCTTTTGCCCACTTGAAAAAGATGTTGGCCACTGTGCCAGTGTTAGCCTCTCCACTATTAAAGGAACCAATGTTGCTCTACGTAGCCACAACCAACCGAGTTGTAAGTGCAGTAATCGTAGTGGAACACAATGAAGAGGGTAAGTCGGTGCAGAGGCCAGTGTATTACCTGAGCGAGGTATTGTCTGCCTCAAAAAAGAACTATCCGCACTTTCAAAAGGTGGCATACGGTGTCTATATGGTGGCGAAGAAGTTAAAGCATTACTTTGAGGAGCACCCCATCAAAGTAATATGTGAAGCTCCCATATCCGAGATAATGGGTAACAAGGATGCGAGCGGCAGAATCGCAAAATGGGCAATTGAGCTAGCCCCTTATGCGCCTCTAACACGATGAAGAGAAGCGATCAAATCTCAGGCTGTGGCGGACTTTTTCGTGGATTGGGCCGAGGTACAATACGAACCACCGCCACCAGATCCGAATTACTAGAGGATGCACTTTGACGGGTCGAAAACCAAAACCGGATTAGGCGCCGGGGTTGTGCTTACCTCGCCAAAGAAGGATCAGCTCAAGTACGTATTGCAGATCCATTTCGCGGCATCGAACAATGTCGCTGAGTATGAGGCTCTTGTGCATGGGCTGAAAGTGGCAAAGGAGATTGGCATACGTCGGATAATATGCTTCGGCGACTCGGACCTGGTGGTGCAGCAGGTGTCCGGAGTGTGGGACGCCCTGGATCCAAACATGGCACTATACAAATTTCACGTGCAGAAGATATCTGGTTACTTTGAGGGGTGTGAATTTCACCATGTACCCCGGGCGGAAAACGAGGCTGCCGACATGTTGTCGAAGCTCGGATCGACCAGACAAGCAATTCCATCGGGTGTAGCATTGGAACACCTCAGAAAACCATCTATCAGGCCGTCCCCAGGAACCGACTCGATCTATGTCCCGGAAAATACGGAATCCGAAGCTGAGCCCATGGACATTGACATGGGAGGAGGTACGCGAGACCCGGGGACTGCGTCAGCAAACCCGGGGACTACCTTGTTAGACCCGGGGACTGCTCAGCGTGATCCGACTGAAGTTATGCTGGTGGATCAGATGGAAATTGATGAGGAGATATTCCCCCCACGAGCCATACCATCTTGGGCACTGCCTATACTCCAATTCCTGAAAGACGGAACGTTACTCGCTGAGGAGGTGTTAGCCAGGAAAACTCAGAGGCGAGCAAAAGCATACACAATCACCAATTCCGAGTTATACAAACGCAGTGTAACTAATGTCCTCCAACGATGCGTTGACCCGGAAGAAGGGCTTGGCATCCTCCGAGATATCCACCAAGGGGAATGTGGGCATCATGCCTCATCCCGAGCCTTGGTGGCAAAGGCGTTCCAACATGGATTTTACTGGCCAAGTGCCTTGGAACAAGCAGAAGATCTGGTGAGAAAATGCAATGGTTGTCAGAGGTACGCCACCAAGACACATATGCCTATGTCGGAACTCAAGACCATACCAATTACGTGGCCATTTGCTGTATGGTGCTTGGACATGGTTGGCCCATTCAAACCAGCGAGAGGAAACATGACACACATTTTGGTCATGGTGGACAAGTTTACAAAATGGATTGAAGTGAAACCTATAAGAAAATGTGATGGAGCTATGGCCGTGACATTTCTCAAAGACATCATCTTGAGATACGGTTATCCACATAATATTATAACTGATAATGGAACAAATTTTGCGGAAGGAGCATTTGCGCGCTTCTGCCGAGATAAGAAGATCCGACTCGATGTCGCCTCGGTAGCCCACCCCGCGTCGAACGGACAAGTGGAAAGATCCAGCGGATTAGTATTATCCGGGATAAAACCCCGGCTCATTGAGCTGCTGTAAAGATCAGCAGGGTGCTGGATAGAAGAACTACCAGCAGTACTGTGGAGCTTAAGAACAACTCCGAATCGATCAACAGGCTATACGCCATTCTTTCTGGTATATGGGGCAGAAGCTATAATACCATCCGACATAGAGCATGATTCGCCTAGGGTCACCCAATACACAGAAGCCGAAGTGCAAGAAGCCCGGCAAAATGATGTTGATCTGCTGGAAGAAGCGAGAACTGCATCGCCCAGATCCGCCATATATCACAAAATCTCCGACGCTATCATAGCCGGAAAGTGTGCCCCGAGTCTTCCGGGAAGGCGATCTGGTGCTCGGTTGGTACAACGATCATCGGTATGCATAAATTATCCCTCCCATGGGAAGGGCCGTTCATTGTGAGCAAAGCATTGCACAATGATTCTTACTATCTCATAGATGCAAAGACACATGAAAAGAATAAGGCGGACAGGTCCGGAGAGGAATCCAAGCGACCGTGGAATGTAGCACTACTTCGTCCCTTCTACACTTAGCTAAGAAGTGTATGTATCCGAGTCATCTCATATGTCGGTATGTATGTCGGCAATGAGCTTATCAATGAAATAGCATACCGGCAAAGAATCGGGACCGCCTTTAATAATGTTTGTCGTAATTTCTTATGCGATAGCTGGAATGAGTCGTTTTACTTAACCCAGATTAGTAATATGTGAGCACCAAAAACCCAACCCTTCGACTTGCTGCTGTCCAACAAGAATTGGCTTCATGGCAAGCAAGGGAACAAGTTTGGAATTGCGTAGCACGTGAAAAACCACTAAGGAAACGAATTTATTCGAGCTAACGTTTATTTTTTCAGACTAACCCTGTATTTATTTTCAAGTTATTATGCTGAATTATTTTGAGCCAAGCCTCAAAGTTTCTAAGTATTGCTAAGACAATTTTTGAAGCTCGGATTCGTAAGTCGTAAAACCGAATCAAGGTAGACACGGGTCGAGCCAGAGAATTGGACGAACAAGAAAATGAAACTCGGGGACTACGCCCAAGTTAATCCGGCATACAAACATAGTAGCAAAATATCACTTATCCAGCATACAATTGCACCCGGCATACCGGGGATCTGATAAATTTTCAAGTTTTTTAGAACTAAGGAGCAGCAGGAGGAGTTCAAGGTCCGTCGTTGATGTCTTCAATATCTGAAGCGTCATCTTCCCCGTCCTCATCCGACCCATCTTCAACATTCTCATTCTGCTCGTCCCCAGCGGACTCCAGGAAGCTCGGCCCTTCAATCCAGTCATGGATAGGAGAATATTCGACGAGGCTGTAGGCGCAAGCCTGGCGCCGACCTACCCACTCCGGATCATCGGTCCATCTGGATCCGGTGCGCCGGCATGTGAGGAGGCTCAAGTCGATCTTCTCGTACCATGTAAGAATATGATGAAGGAGGGTATCTGCTGCGGCACGCCCGACGGACTCTCTCCAGAGGTCAAGCTGAGTCTCAATTTCCAACAGCTTTTCGGCAAGGAGTGTGATCCTCTCTGGAGCGCTCTCGCTTGGCCAGAAGGTGTTGTAGATCCGGACCGCAACATCGAGGAGATCTTTCCCATAGTTCTTGATGGTTTCCACACGAGCTGACACGCTGACCAATAGGTCCTCCATGTCTAAGGGGATGATCTCACCATCAGGAGCGACGGGAGTACCCCTTTCTCGGCGGAATTTGGCAACAGCAGCACTGGCAATGGGAGTACCCTCAGGAAAGTGGTCTGGAAACAAGGAAAAGGAAGATGCTGAAGCAAACACATATGGGCTGAGCCGGAAAATTATGTCGGATAAGGGAAAGAAACTTACGTGAGATATGGCCGTGGATCCAGGTCAACTCCTTGATGCAATTGTCGCGTCTCTGGCGAAGTTGTTCAAGTTCAGCGATCGCCGACCCAAGCTGGACCTCGGATTCTTTAAGCAGGTCCTGGTCCTTGGAGATCTGGAGAGTAAGGCGCTCACGCTCTTCGGTGAAGTTCTGGCCAACTTTTTGGAGCTCGGTTTTGTGTTGGGCCTTCATCTTCTCCATCTCAGCCTTGAGCTTGGATATCTCGTCGTCCTTGGTCCGGAGGAGGGCAAGCTCATCATTCTTCTTCTTCAGCTCAGCTTGATGCTGTCCTGCTTGTTCGAGAAAATGCAGCATCATATCAGGCACGGGCACACTATCCTCAAGCGATGCTGAAATAGTATGTTAACCCGGCAAAGCCGAGGAGTGAATGTTTGCCGAGCCAAGGAGAAGAAGAAATGAAAAACACAACAAGGTCAGGCAAAAGAGGACATACCTCGGATTTCCTCCAAGTTCTTCCGCATAATTTTGTTCTCAGCCTCCACCCTAGCTGCAAAAACCGAATGAGGAGGTTAGTCCGGCGGAAACAAGCGAAGAAAAATGGAGAGGTGCTGAGGGAGAAAATTACCCCTCTTTTCATGCTCTGCGCCAAGTGAAACATGTTTTGCGCGCAGGATCATGTGGGTATCAAGCAGGCGTTGAAATTTGGCGCTCCGGCGATTGGTAGTTACCTGAAAGAAGTACAGAAGTTAGCTTGATGCATATTCGAAGCGTGCAAGATCCGGGCCAAGTGGAACTTAACCTGGCTCTAGGTGTGTGCATATTCAAAGTGTGCAAGATCCGGGCCAAGTGGAACTTAACCCGGCTCTAGGTGTCTGCATATTCGAAAGTGTGCAAGATCCGGGACAAGTGGAACTTAACCCGGCTCTAGGCGTGTGCATATTCAAAGTGTGCAAGATCCGGGCCAAGTGGAACTTAACCCGGCTCTAGGTGTGTGCATATTCGAAGTGTACGTGATCTGGGCCAAGTGGAACTTAACCCGGCTCTAGGTGTGTGCATATTCGAAGTGTACAAGATCCGGGCCAAGTGGAACTTAACCCGGCTCTAGGTGTGTGCATATTTGAAGTGTACGGATCCGGGTCAAGTGGAACTTAACCCGGCTCTAGGTGTGTGCATATTCGAAGTATGCAAGATCCGGGCCAAGTGGAACTTAACCCGGCTCTTGGTGTGTGCATATTTGAAGTTTACATGTAGCTACGTTGATTTTCTAATGAGCATCCGGCCGAGTAACAAGTTACTCCGCCGGAGGCTCGGGGACTAATGGTTATTACCTACAGCATGTAAAGGAGAAACGGCATACCTCCATCATTCGCCCCGCGAGGTTAATTGCCTTGGCGGCAGTATTCATCTGGGCAGAAAATTCTGCAGGGCCGAACTTTTCCGGGAGATCGTCGTTGTAGACGAACTCCGCCTTATTCCAGTTCATGACGAACTCGATAAGGCTCGGAGGGTACCGTTCGCCAGTGGGAATGTGGGGTGCCACCAAGCCGTTTGCATGAGCTTCCTTCCTCTCAATTAGGACAAGAGCTGGGCTAGTGTGCAGAACCATCTGCTGCGCATCTGTTGGCTCGGCAGGAACATCCGACGCAGATGGCAATTTCTTCGGAAGCATTGACGACAAGGTTCACTGCCCGGCCTCGACGGATGTAGACTTGGCAGCATCCGGATCTTTCTTGCCTTTAGCTTGCTGGGAAGAAGTAACCACGACGGATTTCCCTTTGGAAGCTGCTGGAATGGTTCCTCGTCGGGGCTGAGATGACTCGGAAGAGGCAGAGGAACTTAATCGGAGCTGCTGTGGGTTCAGCTGCCGGACAGTGCTGGTTCGAAGCTGGTACCGAGCTGGAGCTGCTGTTGGTGCTGGGGTTGCGGTAGACTTGGTGGTTGCTGGTTGCGGCAATGCCGAAGTGGTGGACGCCGTTGCCTCGGCCGGACCAACCCCTCCCGATCCAAGGTCGCGTTCCTCTTGATGAGGTACTGTGGAACCCGGAGCAGCCACAGAGCCCTCCGGAATAGGGCTTAGCGGGCGTGACTCGTTGTCACGAGGAGGGGAAGGACCGGACCGAAGGGGAGAAGAGATGCTCGATCCGCTCTGAGGGACCTCCACAGGAGGCCTGCACAAGAAAATGATGTCAGGAGTGAAATTACCCCGATGCAAGGAGAAGTGAGTTGCGCGGTGAAAAATGACTTACGCATCCGAGGTCTCAACCTCCTTGGGTTTCCGGGCCCTCCGTGCCGGGGCTTTGCCTGCTCGCTTGGAGGCAGCCTTGTCTCCGGCCTTCTTTTGCCTTTTGGTAGGCTGAGAAGGTTCAGAGGAAGAACTTGACACGGATCCGCGCTTCTTCTTCGACTCCACCGGAACCGGCTCGCCCGTGGCAAGTGGAGGATCCTCGTGGATATGCCCACCGGGGTTAGCTGATGCCGGAAAGGCAAAAGAAAGAGGGACAGCCTCAACGGGTTTAATCACGTCGATATCCGAGTCATCCTCATCATCGGGCCAATCTCTAAGAGAGGAGAATTTACCGCTGGGACGTTTGGTGGCGTCGGTCATAGGGAGGAACATCTCCTGGTCCGGCTCCTCCTCATCCGAGATCTCTCGGTCTGGCGCCCACTTAAGGGTCGGATCCATGCCATCCTCGAGAGTTTGCTGGAGAAACAGCTAAGAAAAAGCACAAAGAGCAGAGTCAAAAATATGACAGAAACTGACACATAATTGATCCGAAATAAGTTTACCCCGCGAAGCTATCATGGAGGGAGCCTCACACAGTACTGTTCGATTCCCCACGTACATTCGGCGGAGAAATCTTTGTGATTAGTGAACAGAGCCTTGACTCGGCGGAAGATCTCTGTGTTGCTCAATTCGAAGGAGGAGGTTCGGTTGGGGTCGCGACTGAAGCTCATGTGGCACAACTTGTGGGTGCGCCTCTGGAGGGGAGAGATTCGGTTGCACACGAACATGATCATAGCGTCCTTGTTGCGCAATCCGAGTTTCTTCAGCTCCGCGAACCTCTTGTTGACTTGGTTGGCCAGAGCGGTAGGCTTCTTGGGGACCTCCTCCTAGAAATCCGTGTCAGGTGGACCCAGAGCGTAGGGTAGCAACCGAATCAAATCTTCGGTACCCTCGTTCCGGACATAGAAGAAGGTCCGAGCCCACCCTTTGCAGGAGTCAAGCCCGGTGACCCGGGGAAAGACGGAAAATCTGCAGGGCGAGATGGAGGCAGCTCCGAACTGGGTGAGCTGCTTGTCCTCGGACTCAACATGGATGTTGGGGACGACGTTGCGACGCAGGCCGAAGAACCGAATCCACAGCTCCTTCGTGGGCCATAGTCCGGTATAACCTTCGAACGTAGAGACAAAGGCAGAAAGAGAGGTGATTGCGTTCGCTGGGAGATGGTGCGCAGGTTGTGGTACGTCCTGACCCAGTCCCGGAAGAAGTCGCTCACCGGGAGACCAAATCCCCGTTGGAAATGGGATAAGAATACGACGAACTCACCCGGATTGGGTGAGGGGGCCAGTTCCGAGGAAGGGATCCCAGCAGCGACACCAGCGGGAATACGCCTGGTCCGGTAGAGCCAGTCGATGTCATCTTGGCAGACCCACGAACCGGCCCACGCGGTCCGGCTACAAGGCGTCCTCCTCCATCTCCTCGGCATTTACGAGCTCCTCCTCGATCATCTCAGATCCGCTGTCCTCGCTGGAGCTAGTGGCGCGAAGTGGTCTGGTCTATATTGGCGACCCTCGTGAGGCACGGGGAGGTGCGGCGGCGGCGTTGATGATGGAAAGCACCGGCGGCGGCATGGTCGCAGGGAAGATGAAGGTGAAAATCGCAACAGGCAAAGGGGCGCGGAGATGGAAAAATGTTAAGGGACGCGCCCCTCCCCTATTTAACCGCCCCCAGTGATCGATGAGTGGGATCGCGCTGTGCCGGCGAACCACACGGTGTGGCCGTGTATCTCCGGCATCAGCCAATCAGAGAAAAGCCACACAGGGGGCCACAGAGTAGATGAGATCCCATGACACGACGTGCTGTTGCGGTAAACGAGGAGACAGGCATGACGTAACCCGCGCACAGTAAAACTGACAATTACTACGGCAGTTACTGTGCAGGCCCTTAAAATAAGACAAGGTAATGATTAGCCTCCATGTGGGTTGGCGTATGAGAGAAGGAAACGGGGCCCGAATCAAACCGTGATAACCATGGGATCCAAGCCAAAGTGGTGACCCGGCCGGCAAGTGAAAACTTGGAACGTGCAAAGGGAACGTAAATCCATGTAATCCGAGATAAGGAGCTGGACCGGAATTAAACGTCTGAGGCTCGGACGTAAATGAACCTGATGTGGCCTTAGCGGCCGAGGCAGACAAGATCGCACCAGCTTCGGGGACTAATGTTGGGGGATACCCCCGGGTAGGGTCAATCCGGGGTATAAGGGCCAAGTTAGCCGAGGATCTACTGTGATCCGGATCCTCGCTTAGCTTCTAGGAGAAGGAAGGAATCTCTCTGGTCAAAAAAGAAGGTCCGGTACGTACTGGATGAGCGAATAAAGCAAGGGCAGGACCACCGGGTCATGGCCGACAAGGGTGACGACGCTCACGTCGGCTTACGTCACTAAAGCAAGTGTGACGCGGGGGAAAAGCACCCCTGTCAGGTTACTACTTTGGGAGGGGGCATATTCTTAGGAATATGCCTCCACGTATGCCCTAGGCCAGGGCCGAACCACCTCTATATAAGGGGGGTTAGGGTTCTGGTAGAGGAGGTTGGGAGAATTCTAGTTGGTTGAGCACTAGTAGATCTAGGGTTCTTGGGCTAGATAGAAGGCAAGTGTAGGAGAGCACCTTCTTCCTCCTCTCGCCAATACAGCTCAAGGAGCACTTGTAATCTTGGAGATATCGCAATACAAACTTCTGTGTAGAGAATCACTCTACTATCCCTCCCTGGATTCCCCTAGTGCATATTAGTCCCCACCTTTAGCCTATCCATGGCATCTGCTGTGACACCACCACGACACGGAGGAGTCACTGTTGATCTCGCCAAGATCAAAGATGTCGAAGAATGGGGAGCCCCAACCACTCAAATCCAAGTCCGTGCATTTCTTGGATTAGCAGATATTACCGCAAGTTCGTAGAAGGATTTTCGAGCATCGCAAGACCTATGACCCAATTGTTGAAGAAAGATAAGAAGTTTGAATGGACCGGCAAATGCGAAGCAAGTTTCCAAGAGCTCATGAAGAGATTGATTTCATCCCCAATATTGATTATGCCAGATATCAAGAAGCCATTTGATGTGTATTGTGATGCATCCAAGATTGGTCTCGGATGTGTGTTGATGCAAGAAGGCAAAGTTATCGCATATCTATCTCGACAACTGAAGCAGCATGAGAAGAACTACCCTACCCATTGTCGTGGTGGTGTCACGGCAGATGCCATGGATAGGCTAAAGGTGGGGTCAATATGCACTAGAGGAATCCAGGGAGGGATAGTGTGGTGATTCCACACACAGATGCTTTGTATTCTCCAAGTTCACAAGGTTTACAGATGCTCCTTGAGCTGTATTGGGGAGAGGAGGAAGAAGAGGCTCTCTTACTCTCACCACTACCTATATCTCAATAAACCAACTAGTCATTCCCTAGCCAGCCAGCCCTAACTACAGTGGCCCTAGTGCCCCTGATAAAGGGGAGGCTAGGTCTCAAGTTAGGGCATACATGGAGGCATATTCCTGGGAATATGCCTCTCCCAAAATAGCAAACCGGTCGGGTCTCCTTTTGCCATCGTAAGCCATGCAGAGGCTATGTAAGCCTCTGCGGCGCCAGCGTCAGCTGACATAGGGTACGTCACCTTTGTTGGCCACGCCTCGCTGGTCCCTCCCTCTGTTCGCTTCGCTCACGCTCCTGCGCACAGAGGTCACCCTTTGACCAGCGAGATACCTTCCTTCTCTTGCAAGCCCGATATAACCCGGATCATGCCTGGTTAATCCGGCCCCGTGGGTACCTGCATACAAGTTACAAAAAGCCTGTCGGCATACGACATACGTCGGCCAGGACACAGTTAGGTGGACATCCTCCGGTCCGGGTTACTCCGTAAGTCGGCCTGCCTTGAGGTGACTCGGCTAGCATACGCTTTGACCTTGCCGTACCTTGAATACTCGGCCTCTATACCCCGGCGTGACCCTACCCGGGGGTATCCCCCAACATTAATCCCCGAAGCTGGTGCGGTCTTAGCAACTTCAGCTGCTAAGGCCACGGCAGGTTCAATCTATCGAGATTTTTGCTCCCTTTTCCGAGTTACCTCATAGCTCGGATTTCGTGGCCTAGATTTCCCTTGGCACATTCCGAGTTATCAATCGCTGGCCGGGTCATCCTTCAGTTTTTCGTGTTATCCTTCCTTCTCTCATACACTTCCCCACGTCCTACGTGGAGGGTAATCATCATCTTGCCTCATTTTAAGGGCATGTGCCAGTTACTACACTTATTGTCAGAGGTTACTGCAGCAAACGTCACGTCGCAGCTGCCTCCTCGTTAACTGCATCACCACGTCGTGTCATGGGATCCCCTGTTTCATGTGGCCCTTCCTGTGGCTTGCCTCTGATTGGCTGATCCAGTAGATACACGGCCACACCGTGTGGCCTCGATACACAGCGCGATCCCACTACCCACTGCTGGGGCGTGGTTAAATAGGGGAGGGGGCGCGTCCCTTGGGTGTTTTCCCCTTCTCGCGCCCCTTTGCCTTTTTGCCTCTTCTTCTTCCTTGCGACAGCGCCGCCGCCGTCACATTTGCTCTGCAGCACCGCCACCGCTGCACCTTGCTTCTTCGCATTAGCCTCGCTGCCACTCCCGCGCTGCTTCAACGTCACGGGTCCGCGCCAATCCAAGCCTCTGCCCCCCACCTCCGATCGGGCCGGTGAGGACAGTGACTTGGAGATGACCGAGGAGGAGCTCGTCGTCGTCGAGGAAGAAGAGATGGAGGAGGAGGGCGAAACGCTGGTGCACGGTGCCTGGGCCGGTTCTTGGGTGTGCCAGGATGACCTGGATTGGCTCTACCGCATCCGACGCATCCCCGAGGGCGTGATTTCTCGCCTTGTCTCCGAGGGAGCTCGCTCCCTCACCCAATCCGGGTGAGTTTGTCGTCTTCCTGTCTCACTTCCAGCGCGGCTTTGGCCTGCCTGTGAGTGATTTCTTCCATGATTTCATCAACATCTATGAACTCTAACCTCACCATCTTCTGGCAAATGCCATTACATCCCTTTCTTCCTTCTCCTCTGCCGTAGAAGGATACGTCGGCCTGTGTCCCACCAAAGAGCTCTGGATCCGGTTCTTTGGTCTGCGAAGGAACGTGGTTCCGGATAAGGAGCGTGCCCTGGAGGACAAGCACCTGACCCAATGTGGTGCGGCCTCCATCTCACGCTGGAAACTATTTGTCTTCCCTCGGGTCACGGGGCTTGATTCCTGCAAGGGCTGGGCCCGAACCTTCTTTTACGTGAGGAATGGTTCGGATGAGGATCTGATCCGGCTGCGCCCCTTTGCGATGGGTCCTCCTAATCTGGCTCTGTGGGACCGGGTTCCCAAGAAACCAACTGCCCTGGCGAATTAGGTTAATAAGCGGTTCTAGGAGATGAAGGATCTGGGGCTGCGCAACGAGGATGTGATGATCACATTTGTCCACAGCCGAATTTCCCCCCTACAAAAGCGCACACACAAGCTCTGCCACATGAGCTAGTGACTTGACCCCAACCGGACCTCCTCCTTCGAGTTGAACAACACTGAGATCTTCCGCCGGATCAAGGCCATCTTCACGACCAATAAGGACTTCTCCGCTGATTGGGAGTGGGGGTTGGAGCATTACTGCCGGGACAAGCCTCCTCCTATGGTAAATCTCATTACCCACCCCTTCTCCGAGTTATATCCTATGTCGGAGCATGTTATTTATTTGATCCTTTTGCATTCTCCTTTTAGTTGTTTCTTCAGCAGACCATTGAAGATGGCATCGAGCCTTCCCTCAAATGGGGGAAGGATCGACTTGTCTCAGACGAGGAGGAACCGGATCAGGAAATGTTCCTGCCTACCCCGGACGCAACCAAGCGACCCTCTGGTACCTTCTCTTCCTTAAGGAATTGGCCTGACAATGAAGATGATTCCGACATTGAGGTGGTGGAGGTATTTGACGCGGTACCCATTTCTTACGAATTTCCGGCTTTAGCTAACCCGGCTGGGCAGATCCATGAAGATCTCCCTCTCGCTTCGAGTGAGCCAGCCCCAGCCGCGTCTAAGAAAAGGGCTGCCACCTCAGCTGCTTCTTCCGGGCCTCCCAAGACAACCAAAAGGCAGAAGAAGTCCGCTGACAAGGTCGCCAGTAAACCTCCGACTAAGTCCATAGTTCGGAGAGCTCGCAAGCCCAAGGAGCCTCCAACCTCTGATGAGTGAGTTCCTTTTTCCTTGTACCATTTTCCGCTTCAATTTTCTTTGTCTTCACACCTCTCTCTTTGTTATATAATTCCTTATTCGTTGTTTAATTTGATAGGGCTGCCGTGGAGGTTCCCTAGAGAGGCTCTAGCATTGCTTCGCCCCTCCAGCATTCTCCATCTCCCCCTCGTGACGATGACATGCGCCCACTGAGCCCTATTCAGGAAGGCTCGATGGCTACACCGGATCTTAGTCCACCTCGTCCAGAGGGGGCCAACTTCGGCGTAGGGGGAAGTGGCACGACCGAGGTAGCTAATGCTCCCAGCTCTTCATGGGCTCAGCCGCAACCCGTCACCTCCGAGGTACCAGCAGCAGCACCACTGCCAACACCAGCACCAGCACAAGCACCAGCGCCAGCACCAACATCAACACCAGCAACAACACAAGCACCAGTATCATCACCAACTCCTTCTGCCTCGTCCGAGTCTTATAGGACCCGGCGAGAAGACCCCGCAAGCACCAAGGCTGCACCCAAGTCCAAATCTGCAGCTCAAACTTCAGCCTCCCAACAGCAACCCAAGGCTAAGAAAGGTTCTGGTGCCACCAAGGCAACATCCATCGAGGATGGATAGTGCACGCTCGCGTCCATGCTGCCGAAGAAAGATGCCTCCTCTGGGTGAGCTAGCAGCAAGCAACTTGCACTGCATACCAGCCCTGCTGCCGCCCAAGTTGCGAGGAGGGAGGCCCACGCCAAAGGCTTGGTCGCGCCTGATGGCTCAATGCACGGCGCCCAGAAAAGTGCTGGTGCGTGGTTGATGTAGCGCTCGTTGGGAACCCCAAGAGGAAGGTATGATGAGCACAGTAGCAAGTTTCCCTCAGTTATGAAACCAAGGTTTAATCGAACCAGTAGGAGCAAGGAAACACCCCAAAGGCGTTACTAGCTGAGCTTTGGCAAGGCGCACTACCGGTGCTAGTAGCAACATGGAGACCTGCACAACACAACCACAGAACTTTGTCCCTAACTTGCAGTGAGGTTGTCAATCTCACCATGTTTTGCGGAAAACAAAGGATTAAACATATCAAATGGAAAGAAGTAAAAGTTTGCAGAAAGTAAACACAAAGAAGTAAACAGTTTGTAGATTGAATGTAAAAGACAAGGACCGGGATCCATAATTCACTAGAGGTGGCTCTCCTTAGATAGATAACATGCTGGGTGAACAAATTACAGCGGGGCAATTGACAAACATCGAGAAAGCAATACATGCATATACTAATCATCTTGACTCGTTTGAGATTCGATAGGGCATTACAACATTATACATAGACCGCCATCCAACTGCATCTATGACTAATAATCGACCTTCAGGTTATCATCCGAACCCCCTCCAGTATTAAGTTGCAAGCAACAGATTATTGCTTTACGAACTGCGTGTAAAGTAAACAATACGATTGTTCTATGAACAAAGGATTGTTGTTTTATCCCTAATAGCAACAGCACATCTAGTACCTTAGAGATTTCTGTCACTTCCCCAGATTACCAGAGGCATGAACCCACTACCGAGCATAAATACTAACTCTTGGAGTTGCTAGCATCTACTCGGCCAAGATAGCTACTAACAACGGAAAGCGTGCAAGATCACAAATAACAAAGACATGATAGAATCAATAATCAATATGAAATAGCATCTCAATATCCATTGGATCCCCATAAACACAACATGCAGAATTACAAATAGATGATCTTGATCATGAACGGAGATCACAAGATCTAGACATGAAAGCACAAAGGAGGAGAACCAGCCATCTAGCTACTACATGGATCCGTAGTCCAAGGATGAACTACTCACGAATCACACCGGAGGCTTGCATGGTTATGAAAAAGGCCTCCAGTATGAATTCCCCTCTCCGGCAGGGTGCCGGGAAGAGCTCCAGATCCCTCCCGATCTAGGGATGGAGATGACATCGGCTATAGACTCTTTCGTGGATTTTTGATCGGGCACTTAGGGTTTTCGTCCCGAGGGCATCTTATAGGCGGAAGGGGAGACCGAGGGGGTGCCAGGGGCCACCACACCACCCCCTGGCGCGGGCCAAGCCTGGCCGCACGGCCAGGTGGTGTGGCCGGCCTCTGGCCCTTCTCCGTCTCGTATTCTGGCACTTGATGACTTCCGGAAAAATAGGCACTTTGGCTTTTGTCCCGTCCAATTCCGAGAATATTCATTTTCTGACTTTCCTGGAACCAAAAACAGCAGAAAATGTGCACCGCAATGTGGCTCTTGTTAATAGGTTAGTCCAAGAAATCATATGAAAAGTACTCCAAAGTTGGAACGAACCACAAGAAAGTGGATAAAACTAAGCATGGAACATCAAAAATTATAGATACATTTGCAATGTATCAACGTCCCCAAGCTTAACTCCTGCTCGTCCTCGAGTAGGTAAGTGATAAAAAGAAAGAATAATTTTTGAGGTGACATGCACCATCAAAGACTTGATCAAAGTATTTGCAAGACATTCAAAGCTAGGATCATAGTACTTCAATCATAACATGAAAGACAAAGTTCTGGCAATAAGCAAAGAAACTATGATGAAACATGAAAAGGCACAAACAAAAGATTCATGAATAACAATGCTTTGCAAGACGTTTGTTTGTTTCACATAAAGAAAACATAGCATAATAGTATTCATCTTGTCCCTCAATAGAGTAGCAAATATAAATGCATAGGACACCTTCAAAGTTCATAAGAGTGACTAGATACAATAGTTTAAACAAGCAATATCAAAGTATGCATCAATCAACTAGTCTTGGGACAATGCACATAGAACTAAGAATGGCCACTATGCTCTCAAAGTAGGTGCATAAAGATATAAAGTGGAGACTCAATATAATGGTGGAAGAAAGGCCTTTTGTAAAAGGAAGTAGGGATTCAAGTCTCATAAAGATCTTCCAAAAATTATGGTACTTATAGCTTTCAGCTCTCATTGCCCCTACCATAAGCATCTTGAAGGCGATTAAGGTTAAAGTGACACAACTAAGAGGATATGCTTGACAAGTTATAAACCGAAATCTCATGCCCCTTACTTACAAAGACCGATCCTCATGCTACTCAACTTCAGTCACGAGTAAGCTCTTGTCATTGTAAGTACATGTGTATCATGAAGAACTGCCAACGGGGTACCCCTTGCACATGATACGGGAGCTTTCCCATAATCAAAATGACAAGGCAAGCAGACAATGAGCATCTCAGCGATCTTTTTATTTGCTATTTGCATAGGTTTTTATTGAGGATGCTTCATAGAGTGCTCATTATGGTGATGCTGCAAGTTTCCACCATGATTAGGCATGGCTTAGGCTAGCGCCCAGCGCTTTCTAACACACATACAAACTCCATGATCTTACAAGTTCCACTTTTATTTCACACCGCCGAGATCCGTAAGCAAAAGAACATGATATCAACGGGGTACAAAGTACAAGTGCAATGTTGAAAGCGTTCCCCATGAAACATGGTTCTGCTAATTTCAACTTATAAATCACAAGCATATACACAACAAATAAGGACCCAATGGTTCAAGTTTATTTGATGCAAAAAAGTAAAGTGTGCCATCAAGTTCGTGAGAGCTTTAATCACTAGTTTTCTCATAACAAGTTTAATTTGGAAGGTAAACAAAAGCATGAATATACTTGGAATAGTATAAGATAGTAGGTAGGTATGGTGGAATCTTTGGAATAACTTGTTTTAGGGAGTTGGATGCATGAGTGGAACTCATACTTGGTTGTGGAGGCTAGCAAAAGACTGGGAGCGACAAACTAAGAGAGCAATAATGGCCATAATCATGCAGAGCGACAAAACATCATTGATCAAAGCATAAAGTGATACTACAAGTTGAAAACTAAAGGATCATAAAGGCTATGGTGACTTGAGATAGTCATAACATTGTGTGAGCATGCGCCAAGTCAACCCAAATAAAGCATCAAAGGAGAATACCACTATACTATGCTTTAATATGCTAAAACAACGCATGATTCATCCAAGGCACATTAAACAATCTCAATTGTTTATAACAAGTCATTCTATAGAAAAGAATACTAATCATAAAGCCAAAACAATACAATCATGGCATGACAGAGCATAGGCCACAGTCAAAAACAAGCTCTTTTTACCACATAAGCATGAACTTTCCTACTCTTTTCCAAACCAAACCAAACTATTTGCAAACCAATGTATGAAAGAGGGGGTCCAACCAATTTATTCAGAAAACTAAGCAAACCAAGCAAACTAAACACCAAAACAAAAAAGAAAAAGAAGACGCTCCAAGAACAACACAACTGTGCATGAAGCAATAAAAATGAAGCGTTTGGAAAAAACCTGGGATTTTTATTGATGAAGAAGGGGATGCCTTGGGCATACCCAAGCTTTGACGCTTGTACTTCTTGGATATTTCTTGGGGTGACACGCGTGGCATCCCCAAGCTTGAGCTTTAGTTCATCCTTCATCTCATTACTCATTCCTTCCATACACCTGAAAATTTTCCTTCATACAAAACTTCACACAATCTTTATTAGCAACATTAGTGCACTCAAGATAAATAAGTCTTAAGGTTAAGTTCTAACAACAAATAAACTTCCATTAGAACACTAGCTATTGTAGCACTTCCCTCAAAAAGCTCAATTCCCCAAAAGAACTCAAAAAGGAACCAACAAGAAGCAAATGCAGAAAATGGCAGAAATCTGTTAAAACAGACCAGCAGGTAAAGACAAATTTTTTGGAAGACCTTCTGTTGCTAAAATAAAAAAGTGTTGAACTAACTAAAGTTATATAACAACCTGGGGAAGAAGCACAAAAATGTACGCCTCAAAAATACGTTCAGAGATTTTATACGAATTTTTATGGTGAAGCACAGAAATCTGTTTCAGGACAGCAACTTTTCCAATCATTACTTCTCTCTCATTAGAGGTTACTCTTGGCACAAAAAGCAAATAAAAAAGGATAAGGAACGGTTATTACTAAAGTAATAACTTCCAAGACTCATCTAAAACTTTTGGGTTATCTCCCAATAAGTACATTTCTTTAACGCCTTTAAGTTAGGCATAAGAAGCAAAGAAAGAATCAAGTGTTCCCAAATGAAGAAGCATTAAGACCAAATTTTGTTTTCATAGGAGAAGCAAAAGAAATCTTCTCCCTCTTCTTGGGGAAGTGTTCTATACCTTTCTTGAGTGGGAGTTGATATTTAATGGTGCCTTCTTTCATATCAATAATGGCACCAACAGTTCTAAGAAAAGGTCTTCCCAAAGTAATAGGACAAGAAGCATTGCATTCAACATCCAAAACATAGAAATCAACGGGGACATAGGCATTGTTAACCATAATAAGAACATAATTAAGACTCCCCATGAGTTTCTTTTTAGCATTATCATCAAGTGGGACATTCAAATAACAATCTTCAAGTGGAGGCAAATCAAGCATATCATAAATCCTTCAAGGAATAATAGAAACACTACTATCAAGATCACATAAAGCTTTGAAATCAAAGTCATTCACTTTCATATTAATGATGGGTTCCCAACCATCTTCTTGTTTTATAGGAATAGAAGCTTTATGTTTCATCTTTTCTTCTTTAATCTTTATGAGAGCATTAGTAATGTGTTTGGTAAAGGCCATGTTCATAGCACTAGCATTAGGACTTTTAGCAAGCTTTTGTAGGAACTTAATAACTTCAGAGATGTTGCAACCATCAAGATCAAAATCAAAATTATCATTTAAAGTAGTAGAACTATTACTAGCCTCAACACTAGTGGTGTTAATAGTAGAAACACTAATGTTCCTAGCAATTTCATCTTCTCTTTCCCACTTAGCATGTAATTCAGCTAATAGTCTAACAATTTCATCAATTCTCACTTGTATAGCATTGGTAGCTGCAAAGGGATTATCATTAGTTTCAGGTTTAGCAGCCATTTTATTAATCAATGCAGATTGAGCTTCAGATAGAGATGATATATTCCTTTCAGCATTAGAGAGTTTCAATTGTAAACTAGGAATTTCCCTATTTAGACTCTCAAGTTGATGGCTAATGTTCTTCAAGATGGTAGATTGTTCCTCCATAGTTTTAGTAAATACTTTATTTTGCTCATATTGCATTTGCATGAAGTTTTTAGTGGCTCTTTCAACTTCTAAAATTCTTCCTTCACTAGGTAATCCAGGTTTACCACTATAACCATAAGTATTATTAGGAGGGTAGGGCCTATAATCGTTATTACCAAAAGCATTGTTGCCAAAATTATTATTTCTTATGAAGTTCACATCAACTTGCTCTTCTTGAGCAACTAAAGAAGCCAAAGGAACATTATTTGGATCAATATGGGATTTCCCATTAACAAGCATAGACATAATAATATCAATCTTATCACTCAAGGAGGAGGTTTCCTCAATAGAATTTACCTTCCTACCTTGTGGAGCTCTCTCAGTATGCCATTCAGAATAATTAACAATCATATTGTCCAGAAGTTTTGTTGCAGCATCCAAAGTGATGGTCATAAAGGTACCTCCAGCAGCAGAATCGAATAGGTTCCTTGAAGAATAGTTCAATCCTGCATAAAAAGTTTGGATGATCATCCAAGCAGTCAGTCCATGAGTGGGACAATTCTTAACCAAAGATTTCATTCTTTCCCAAGCTTGATCAACATGCTCATTATCAAGTTGTTTAAACTTCATTATTTCACTTCTCATAGATATAATCTTAGCAGGAGGATAGTATTTTCCAATGAAAGCATCTTTGCATTTAGTCGAAGAATCAATACTATTCCTAGTTAAGGAATTCAACCATTCTTTAGCTTTTCCTCTCAAAGAGAAAGGAAACAATTTCAGCTTAATAATATCACCATCTATATCCCTATGCTTTTGCATCTCATAGAGTTCAACAAAGTTATTTAGATGGGAAGCAGCATCTTCATTACTAATACCAGAAAATTGTTCTCTCATAACAAGATTGAGCAAAGCAGGTTTTATCTCAAAGAAAGTATCTTTAGGCACAGGTGGAGCAATAGGTGTGCTCATAAAATCATTGTTGTTGGTGCTAGTGAAGTCACACAACTTAGTGTTTTCAAGAGTAGTCATATTTTGGGTTTTCAAATAAGAAAGCAAACTAGTAAAACTATTTTGTGTGTGTTTTTGTATAACAAAACAAGCAAACAAAGCAAAAATAAACTAAGCAAAACAAAAACAACAAAGTAAAGAGATTGGTTATGAGGGACTCCCCTTGTGAAGATGTCCTTGACTCCCCGGCAACGGCGCCAGAAAAATGCTTGATGGCTCAATGCACGCCGCCCAGAAAAGTGCTGGTGCGGTGGTGATGTAGAGCTCGTTGGGAACCCCAAGAGAAAGGTATGATGAGCACAACAGCAAGTTTCCCTCAGTTATGAAACCAAGGTTTAATCGAACCAGTAGGAGCAAGGAAACACCCCAAAGGTGTTACTAGCTGAGCTTTGGGTATGCGCACTACCGGTGCTAGTAGCAACATGGAGACCTGCACAACACAACCACAGAACTTTGTCCCCAACTTGCGATGAGGTTGTCAATCTCACCGTGTTTTGCGGAAAACAAAGGATTAAACATATCGAATGGAAATAAGTAAAAGTTTGCAGAAAGTAAACACAAAGAAGTAAATAGTTTGTAGATTGAATGTAAAAGACAAGGACCGGGATCCATAATTCACTAGAGGTGGCTCTCCTTAGATAGATAACATGCTGGGTGAACAAATTACAGCGGGGCAATTGACAAACATCGAGAAAGCAATACATGCATATACTAATCATCTTGACTCGTTTGAGATTCGATTGGGCATTACAACATTATACATAGACCGCCATCCAACTGCATCTATGACTAATAATCGACCTTCAGGTTATCATCCGAACCCCCTCCAGTATTAAGTTGCAAGCAACAGATTATTGCTTTACGAACTGCGTGTAAAGTAAACAATACGATTGTTCTATGAACAAAGGATTGTTGTTTTCTCCCTAGTAGCAACAGCACATCTAGTACCTTAGAGATTTCTGTCACTTCCCCAGATTACCAGAGGCATGAACCCACTATCGAGCATAAATACTAACTCTTGGAGTTACTAGCATCTACTCGGCCAAGATAGCTACTAACAATGGAAAGCATGCAAGATCAGAAATAACAAAGACATGATAGAATCAATAATCAATCTGAAATAGCATCTCAATATCCATCGGATCCCCGCAAACACAACATGCAGAATTACAAATAGATGATCTTGATCATGAACGGAGCTCACAAGATCTAGACATGAAAGCACAAAGGAGGAGAACCAGCCATCTAGCTACTACATGGATCCGTAGTCCAAGGATGAACTACTCACACATCACACCGGAGGCTTGCATGGTGATGAAGAAGGCCTCCAGGATGAATTCCCCTCTCCGGCAGGGTGCCAGGAAGAGCTTCAGATCCCTCCCGATCTAGGGATGGAGATGATGGCGGCTACAGACTCTTTCGTGGATTTTTGATCGGGCCCTTAGGGTTTTCGTCTCGAGGGCATCTTATAGGAGGAAGGGGAGACCGAGGGGGTGCCAGGGGCCACCACACCACCCCCTGGCGCGGGCCAAGCCTGGCCGCGCGGCCAGGTGGTGTGGCCGGCCTCTGGCCCTTCTCCGTCTCGTATTCTGGCACTTGATGACTTCCGGAAAAATAGGCACTTTGGCTTTTGTCTCGTCCAATTCCGAGAATATTCATTTTCTGACTTTCCTGGAACCAAAAACAGCAGAAAACAGGCAGCTGGCACTGTGGCTCTTGTTAATAGGGTAGTCCAAGAAATCATATGAAAAGTACTCCAAAGTTGGAACAAAATACAAGAAAGTGGATAAAACTAAGCATGGAACATCAAAAATTATAGATACATTTGCAATGTATGAGCGCCCCACATGCTTAGTGGAGAGGGCTATCCTCCGGCTCTGATCGAATATGTCAATAATTGGAACAGAGCGGAGTTCGTCAATCCCAACGACGATCTCCTGGAGAAGTTTGGGCCTGCCGAATTCAACGCACAAATGAACACAGCAGCCAAGGCTATCAACATTGCTGGCCGGATGATGGAGGTACGCTACTTTGTCCTTTACTTAATACGCATAAGTGCTTAGAGACATATCCATTAGTCCCCGAGCCTCCGGGGGAGTAACTTGTTACTCGGCCAGATGCTCCTTAGAGAACTAGCATAGCTCCTTAGTAGCTTCGAATATGCACAAACCTATAGCCGGGTTAAGTTCCACTTCGCCCGGATTTTGTACATTTCGAATAGGCACACACCTAGAGCCGGGTTAAGTTCCACTTGGCCCGGATTTTGTACGCTTTGAATATGCATACACTTAGAGCCGGGATAAGTTCCACTTGGCCCGGATTTTGTACACTTCGAATATGCACACACCTAGAGCCGGGTTAAGTTCCACTTGGCCCGGATTTTTTACACTTCGAATATGCACACACCTAGAGCCAGGTTAAGTTCCACTTAGCCCGAATTTTGTACACTTCGAATATGCACACACCTAGAGCCGGGTTAAGTTCCACTTGGCCTGGATTTTGTACACTTCGAATATGCATATAGCTGAGCCAACCTTGCTCTTTTCAGGTTACTACCAACCGCCGGAGTGCTGAGTTTCAGCGCCTCTTGGACTCCCACAAGGTGCTGCGCTCGAAACATGCTGCTCTTCTTGCTGAATGCGAGAAAAAGGGTAAGTTTTCTCTTCAACTTCTCCCCCATCTTTCTTTGTCTTTTCCCGCCGAACTAATTTGTCATTCGGATTGCACAACCGGAGTGGAGGCCAAAAACACAATTATGAGAAAAAACTTGGCCGAGATAAAAGGTAATTTGCTTTGATTACTCAATTTACATGCCCTCTCTCCTTTCTCCTGAGCTCGGCAGATATTCATACCTCAGCTCTACCGGGTCAACAAACCGTTGCAGCATTCCTTGAATATAGTGTGCTCGTGCCTGATATGATGCTGCATTTTCTCGAACAAGCAGGGCAACATCAGGCCGAGCTCAAGAAGAAGGATGACGAACTTGCCAAACTCCAAGCCAAGGATGATGAAGTTGCCAAGCTCAAGGCTGAGATGAAAAAACTCAAAGAGCTCCACAAGGTTGAGATGGACAAGGCTGGCCAAGACTTCATCGAAGAGCGAGAACATCTTAGCCTTCAACTTTCAAAAGATCAAGAGTTGCTGAAGAAGGCCGACGTCAAGCTTGACTCGGCTAATGTTGAACTTGAGAAGATCCAGAAGAGGCGTGCTGATTGCACCAAAGAGCTGACTTAGATCCATAGTCATATCTCCCGTAAGCTCCTTTCCTTCAGCCGACATGTATTTCTCCAGGTTAAACTCTTTTACTTATTTCACTTGTTTTGTTTTTAGGCAAATTCCCACAGGGTGATGCCATTGTGACTACTGCCATTGCCAAGTTCCGCCAGCAGAGGGGTACTCCAACTGATCCTAGGTCTGAAACCATTCTCTATGACATGGAGGACTTGTTGGTCAGCCTATCCTCTCGCCTTGAAATTGTGAACAACTATGGTTCGGGTCTCCTGAATTCAGCCGTCCGGATCTTTCGTGCCCTTTGGCCTGATGAGGATGTTCCGGAGGGATCCACTGGTTTGATCAATAACCTGATGGATTGCGAGACCCAGCTCGACCTCTGGAGGGAATCCGCCGCTCGCGCTGGAGCTGATATTGTCCTCCACTTTGTGCTCACGTGGTATGAAAAATTAGATCTGAAGATTCTCGAGCGCTTGCGTATCGGGTCAAGGTGGTTGAATGATCCGGATTGGGTAGCCCAGCGCAAGGCTTGTGCCCATAACCTCATCCAGTTCGCCCCTGTCCATCAATGGAATGAAGGACCAAGCTTCCTCGGCGCCGTTGATGCGAATACGTCGAAGATGGTTCGGATGAGGAGGAAGAGGACGAAGCCTCAGATCTCAAAGAGAATGAAGATGACGATGAGGCTGAAGCCGGAGTTCCACTCGCTGGCGCTGAGTTACCCCTCCTGCTACTGCTCCTTGAGCACCAAAAAACACTTTGAAACTTATCAGATCCTCGGTATGCCGGGTGCAGATGTATTAAGCATATTGATTATGTTTTGCTACTAAGTTGTTCTCATCAGATTAATTTGGGCGTAGTCCCCGAGTTTCATTTTCTTGTTTCTTCAATTTCATGGATCGGCTCGCATCTACCTTGATTCGGTTTTGTGACTTACGAGTCCGAGTTTCAAAAATTGACTTAACAATACTTGGAAACTTTAGGATTAGCTCAGAATAATCCAGCATAGTAAAAATAACCAATGTCGGCTCGATTACGTTCTTTTCCTTAGTCGTTTTTCGTGTGCTTCACAATTCCAAACTTGTTCTCTTGCTTGCCATGAAGCCAATTCTTGTTGGACAGCAGCAAGTCGAAGAGTTGAGTCTTTGGTGCTCACACACTACTAATCTAGCTTAGGTAGAAGCAACTTAAGCCAGCCGACATAAAAATAAATAACAAACACAGAAAACAACAAATATTACTAAGGCAGTCCCCGAGTTACTTCTCGAGGTGCCAAGATTTCATTGATAAACTCATTGCCAGCATACATACCGACATATGAGAAACTCGGATACACACACTTCTTTGTTAAGTGTAGAATGGACGAAGTAGGGCTACATTGCATGGACGCTTAGATTCCTCGCCAGACTGGTCCGCCTTGTTCTTCTCCTGTGGTTGTGCATTAATGAGATAATAAGAGTCATTGTGCAATGCTTTGCTCACAATGAATGGCCCTTTCCATGGGGGGATAACTTATGCATGCCCGCAGTACGTTGTACCAGCCGAAGTACCAAATCACCTTCCCGGAAGACTCGGGGGTTTACTTTCCGGCTATGATAGCGCCAGAGATTTTGCTGATATATGGCGGATCTGGACAATGCCAATTCTCTCGCTTCGTCTAGCAGATCAACATCATTTTGCCGGGCTTCTCGCACTTCGGCTTCTGTGTATTGGGTGACCCTAGGCGAATCATGCTCTATGTCGGCTGGTACTACAGCTTCTTGAAGGAAATATGCCCTGAGAGGCAATAATAAAGTTGTTATTATGTATTCCTTGTATATGATAGATGTTTATTTTGCATGCTATAATTGTATTGATAGGAAACATCAATACATGTGTGTTTAATAAACAAAAAGGGTTCCTAGTCATGCCTCTCTTATAGACTAGCTTGTTGATTAACAGGATGATCAAGGTTTCCTGATCATGGACATTGGATGTTGTTAATAACAAGGTCACACCATTGGTGGAATGATGTGATGAACATTCATCCGAAGTATAGCATTACGATCAAGTCATTGTGTTTATATTGCTATAACATCATACGAAGTAATCTTTATCCTTAGACCATGAGATCATGTTAATTGCTAACACCGGAAGAGTATCTTGATAACATCAAACGTCACACCGTAACAGGGTGACTATAAAGATGGGTTCAGTGCTACGAAGGTGTTATGTTGAGGCTCATGGATCAAGAGTGGAATTTGTCAATCCAGATGACGGATAGATATACTCTGGGCCCTCTCGGTGATATCGCATTAGGATAGCTTGCAAGCAAGTGATGTGATCACTAGAATGTTATATCACGGGAACGAGAAGAGTGCATGTCGTAACGAGATCAAACTAGGTATGGAGATACCGATGATCGAATCTCGGACATGTAATATATCGAGAGACAAAGGGATTTAGTTACAAGCGTTAAAGGTTCTCATGATCACAGGAGTCATCGTTGAATGTGTAGGAGTCAGTATGGATCTCCAGGTCCCGCTGATGATTATTGATCGGAGAAGGGTCTCGATCATGTCTGCATTATTCGCGAACCGTAGGGTGGCACACTTAAGAGTTACCGGACACCATTTTGGAGCACATATGTTTCAAACGAAAGAATTGCAAAGCGCAGGAATTGTTTCAATAGAAACCGGAAATTGTTTCGGGTGAAATTGTAGAAGGTGGTTCTGCATGTGATATTGAAATATTGCAAGGGGCTATATGTGAATGTTTGGTAATTAAAGTAATTAACAAAATTCTGAATAAATTTAATAAAAGAGTTTTATTAAATGAGAGAGCATTAAATTTGGAGAAACTTAATGCATTTAAAGTGGAGACTTTAAAAGGGAATGTGAAGAGGCATTTTAATGTGGAGGAGTTACCATAATATGAATGGGGGAGGTGAGGGGTCACCCCCCATGCGTCGGCCATGGAGAGAGGGGGCACCCCCCTCCTCCTATAAAAGGCCACCCATTCCCTCCTTCATCCTCACACCTCCTTGTGAAGGATCTCTCTCCCCCTCTAGAATTATTCCCCCATGGTCTCGGATTAGCGAGATACATGTTCCCGGTGGCATTTCGTCTGGAAGGAGTTGCTGCTTCCGCTAGATTGCTGGAGCAAGGAGGTGGAGGTTGTCCGGTGGCTTGAACGTGTGTGCGAGTGCGGATGTGCTGCTGAGTTGCAGCGCTCGGACTTCCTCACGATCTTGAGATCGGCAAGTGTACGACTACATCAACCACGAGTTCCAACTCGTTAACAAAGCTCGTTGTCTTCGAGGGTAAGTTCTCTATGGATGTATGTCCACCCGTTTGCTTTGTACCTAGTAGATAGATCTTGGCGTGTAGTTCACACCGTAGGAAATTTTTTGTTTTCTTTGCTGCAGACCCAATACTTCTGCCCCATATACCAGAAAAAACAGCGTATAGCCCGTTGATCGATTCAGAGTTGTTCTTAAACTCCAAAGTACCGCTGGTAGTTCTTCTATCCAGCACCCCGTTGATCTTTGCAGCGGCTCAATGAGCCAGGGTTTTATCCCGAATAAAACTAATCCATTGGATCTTTCCACTTGTCCATTCGATGCGGGGTGGGCTACTGAAGCAACGTCCAGCCGGATCTTCTTATCTCGGCAGAATCACGCAAATGCTCCTTCAGAAAAATTAGTGCCATTATCTGTTATGATACTGTGAGGATAGCCATATCTCAGGATGATATCTTTGAGGAAAGTTACAACTGTAGCTCCATCACATTTTTTTATCGGCTTTACTTCAATCCATTTTGTAAACTTGTCAACCATAACCAAGATATGGGTCATATTTCCTCTCGCCGGCTTAAATGGGCCAACCATATCCAAACACAATACGGCAAATGGCCAGGTAATTGGTATGGTCTTGAGCTCCGACATTGGCATGTGCGTCTTGGTAGCATACCTCTGACAACCATTGCATTTTCTTACTAGATCCTCTGCTTGCTCCAAGGCACTTGGCTAGTAAAACCCATGCCGGAAAGCTTTTGCTACTAAGGCTCTAGATGAGGCGTGATGCCCACATTCCCCTTGATGTATATCTCGGAGGATGTCAAGCCCTTCTTCCGGGTCAATGCACCGTTGCAGGACATTCGTGACACTCCTCTTGTATAGCTCGGCATTGATAATCGTGTATGCCTTTGTCCTTCTCTGAATTGGCCTTGAAAGCACTTATTCATTGGGCAAGGATCCATCCTTCAGGAATTGGAATATGGGCAGTGCCCAAGATGGTATAGCTCGCACCAGAAACACATCCTCATCAATTTCCATTTGATCCACCGACATAACCTTAGCCGGATCATGTTGCGCAGTCCCCGGGTTCTGCGAAGCAGTCCCAGGGTTTGCTGAACCATTTCCCACATCAATGTCCATGGGCGTGGCTTCCGACTCCGGATTTGCCTGGATATAGATTGACTCGGATTCTGGGGATGGCCTGATAGATGGCTTTCTGAGGTGCTCTAGTACTACACCCGGTGGAATCTCTTGTCGGGTTGACCCGTGTTTTGACAGTATGTTGACGGCCTCATTTTCCAACCGGGGTACATGGTGAAACTCACATCCCTCAAAGTATCCTGATATCTTCTGCACATGAAATCTGTACAATGCCATGTTTGCATCCAAAGCATCCCATTGCCCTGAGACTTGCTGAACTACCAGATCCGAGTCACCAAAGCACTGGATCCGACGTATTCCAATTTCTTTTGCCACTTTGAGCCCATGCACAAGTGCTTCATATTCTGCAACATTGTTTGATGTTGCGAAGTGGATCTGCAGCACATACTTCAGCTGGTCTTTCTTGGGTGAGGTAAGCACAACTCCGGCGCCTAACCCGGTTTTCGTTTTTGATTCGTCAAAATGCATTCTCCAGTAGTTCGGATCTGGCAACGGTGGCTCATATTGCATCTCAGCCCAATCCACGAAAAAGTCAGCCACTGCCTGAGACTTGATCGCATCTCTCCTGTCGTATTGTGGAGCATAAGGGGCTAGCTCGATTGCCCATTTCGTGATCTGCCCGCTTGCATCCTTGTTGCTCATTATTTCAGATATGCGGGCTTCACATATCACTTTTATGGGGTGCTCTTCAAAATAATGCTTTAGCTTTTTTGCTGCCATATATACACCATATGTCATCTTCTGATAGTGAGGATAGTTCTGTTTTGACGCTGATAATACCTCACTCGGGTAGTAGACTGGCCTTTGCACTGACTTACCCTCCTCGTCGCGTTCTACCACAATCACTGCATTTACAACCCGGTTGGTTGCGGCTATATAGAGCAACATTGGCTCTTTTGATAGTGGAGAAGCTAACACTGGTGCAGTAGCTAGCATTTTCTTTAACTCGATGAAGGCTTCATTGGCCTGCGGCGTCCATATGAACTTGTTCAACTTTTTCATTAGCTGATAGAGAGGCAATGCCTTTTCTCCCAACCGACTTAAGGATGCCAGGCAACCCATGAACTTCTGGACATCGTTAAGGCACTTCGGTAATTCCATTTGCTCTATGGCTCAGATTTTAGTTGGGTTAGCTTCGATACCTCGGCTGGAGACAAGAAATCCGAGTAGTTTTCTAGCCGGGACACCGAAAGTACAGTTTTCCGGATTAAGCTTCATTCGGAACCTCCTTAGGTTCGCGAATGTTTGCCTGATATCATCAAGGAGTGTTTTGCTTTCCTTGGTTTTTATAACCACATCATCCACATACACTTGCACATTTTGGCCAATTTGGTCGTGTAAACATTTTTGCATACATCTTTGGTATGTTGCCCCTGCATTATGTAAACCGAAAGGCATGGTGCGATAGCAATAAGCCCCGTACAGGGTAATAAACGCAGTCTTTATTTGATCATTCGGGTTCCGAGGTATCTGGTGGAAACCAGAATATGCGTCTATGAATGACAACAGTTCACACCCAGTAGTAGAATCTATGACCTGATCTATCCTTGGCAGTGGGAATGGATCTTTTGGGCACGCCTTATTCAGGTTCGTGTAATCGAAGCACATACGCCAAACCACCGCCACATTCGGATCATCTTTCTTCTTCTCCACAAGCACCAGATTAGATAACCAATCCGGATAAAGCACTTCCATGATGAACCTGGCTGCGAGGAGCCGAGCTATCTCATCTCCAATGACTTTTCTCTTGTCTTCAGCGAAGCAGCGGAGTGGTTGCTTCACCGGCTTTGCTCCGGGTCTCACATTCAAAGAGTGCTCGGCCAACTCCCTCGGAACACCTTGCAAGTCATGTGTTGACCAAGCAAAGATATCCCGATTCTCATGGAGGAAGTTGACGAGCTCGCTTTCCTATTTGTCAGTTAACCCGGCACCAATTATTACGGTGCGCTCTGGGAACAGATCATCAACAGGTACTTTATTTGTATCCTTTGTTGCTTGAAATGAGACACTTCCATGCGGGTTGCTCAGCGCCGGCATATACTGCTGCGCGGACTGAGCCAATGCCGCTACTTCCTGGATCTTTGTCTTTTCTTGTGCAATCACGAGTGACTCGGCCAGGTTAGACCCGGCTGATGCACACTCAATGGAAAGTCGGAAATCCCCAGCTATGGTAATTACACCATTTGGCCCAGGCAACTTCATCTTCAGGTAACTGATGTGAGTACTTGCCATTAATTTGTTCAGGGCTAGCCTGCCGAGTAACGCGTGAGATGTGCTTTCTAAGTTCACAACCTCAAACTCCAAATTCTCAGTTCGGCAGTTATCTCTTGTGCCGAATAACACATCAACCCGGACTTTGCCAATGGGTTCACAGGAGATACCAGGCACAATGCTATGGAAAGTTGTCCTTTTAGTTTGGAGCATGTTCTCTGAGATACCCAACTTGCGCATTGGATCCACGTACATGATATTGATGTTGCTGCCATTGTCAATCAGCACCTTAGATAATCTTACATTGATATTTGGCCCGATGAACGTCGGGTCCAGCACCAATGCATACGAACCAGGGCTCGGCATAAGCTTGGGATGGTCCTTGATACTCCAGGTAATTTCCTGGTCCGACCAAGGCATATACCTCGTTACTGCCGGCATAACCGCATTCACTTCCATATGTCGGTGTTGCAAGCTCTTTCTATCCGTTTCCTCCGTGGTAAACACACAGTAACTATGGTGATGATCTCTGTATTCATTTCTCCCCTCATTGTCGGGATACCTCTGATCTGGCTGATGCTGGTTTTCCACCTGGTGCACTGCATCCCTTCTTTCATGATTTTCATACCTCGGAGGAGGTGGTGGTAGCATTAACTGTTGCATATTTGCTCTGGAGAGCAACTGCTGCCGAGGTAACTCCTGTCGAGGTTGATCGTTCCGAGGTGCCTGAGCATTCCCCGAGCCACTTTGCTCTATTTTCCTCATCCACTCACATTGCCGGGTTGTATGACCCGCCAGGTTACTCGGATTTGGCGTGTGAAATTTGCACGGCTGATCTAGCATAGCCTCATACGTATACCTCGCCCGTTCTTTCTTTTCTTGCCACTATCTCTTTTGCTCGGGCGTCCAAGTTTTCTTGTCATCGTTTCTTGGAGTCCACTGTTACCCTCCAGTTTTCTGACGTTGATTACTCCCTGCTCCGGGTTGATCTTGATTTACAGCAGCAACTTGTTGCGAACTGTACCTGTAATCCGGTCTATCATCTCTTCTCTTACCCCGGTAGTCATTTCGTCGGGATGATCCGGCTCCATCTCGCTGGTAGTACTCCTCATTTGACTCGTTTGACACAAGCCGGGGTTGAGTCGGATCACCCAAAGCATACGAATCAGCAATCCAGATTGTCTCTGCCTGTGTAGTTGGCATATCCCTTTGTAACCTTTGCCACAACATGCTTGCATATCTACACCCTTGTGCAAACCAAGCTATGGCCTAAGATTCAATCACGCCTTCACACGAGTTTCTCACGGTGCACCAGCGGGTTAGGAACTCCTGGTCTATTACATTTGGTCTCTGCTTGCACATTGCTAAGGTCTGTGGCCTATTCGGCCTCTGATACGTGCTCGAGAAATTACTGACAAACATTTCCTCAAAATCGATCCAGCAGTTGATACTACCGGGTGGTAAATTGTTTAAGCATACCCTTGCTGGCTGATACATTGCAAATGTATCTATAATTTTTGATGTTCCATGCTTGGTTTTATCCACTTTCTTGTGTTTTGTTCCAACTTTGGAGTACTTTTCATATGATTTCTTGGACTAACCTATTAACAAGAGCCACAGTGCCAGCTGCCTGTTTCCTGCTGTTTTTGGTTCTGGGAAACTTAGAAAATGAATATTCTCGGAATTGGACGGGACAAAAGCCAAAGTGCCTATTTTTCTGGAAGGGATCAAGTGCCAGAATACGAGACGGAGAGGGGCCAGGGGCTGGCCATACCACCTGGCCCCGCGGCCAGTCCCGGCCCGCGCCAGGGGGTGGTCTGGCCGACCCCAGCACCCCCTCGGCCTCTCCTTCCGCCTATAAGTTGCCCTCGGGACGAAAACCCTAGGTACCCGATCAAAAATCCACGAAAGAGTCTGTAGCCGCCGTCATCTCCATCCCTAGATCAGGAGGGATCTGAAGCTCTTCCCGACACACTTCCGGAGAGGAGAATTCACCCTGGAGGCCTTCTTCATCACCATGCAAGCCTCTGGTGTGATGCGTGAGTAGTTCATCCTTGGACTACGGATCCATGTAGTATCTAGATGGCTGGTTTCTCCTCCTTTGTGCTTTCATGTTTAGATCTTGTGAGCTCCATTCATGATCAAGATCATCTATTTGTAATTCATACATGTTGTGTTTGCGTGGATCTGATGGATATTGAGATGCTATTTCAGATTGATTATTGATTCTATCATGTCTTTGTTATTTGAGATCTTGCATGCTTTCCATTGTTAGTAGCTATTTTGGCCAAGTAGATGCTAGCAACTCCAAGAGTTAGTATTTATGCTCGATAGTGGGTTCATGCCTCTGGTAATCTGGGGAAGTGACAGAAATCTCTAAGGTACTAGATGTGTTGTTGCTACTAGGGAGAAAACAACGATCCTTTGTTCATAGAAAAATTGTATTGTTTACCTTACACGTAGTTCGTAAAGCAATAATCTGTTGCTTGCAACTTAATACTGGAGGGGGTTCGGATGATAACTTGAAGGTGGATTATTAGTCATAGATGCAGTTGGATGGCGGTCTATGTATTATGTTGTATTTCCCAATCAAGTCTCAAAGGAGTCAAGATGATTAGTATATGCATGTATTGCTTTCTCGGTGTTTGTCAATTGCCCTGCTGTAATTTGTTCACCCAGCATGTTATCTATCTAAGGAGAGCCACCTCTAGTGAACTATGGATCCCGATCCTTGTCTTTTACATTCAATCTACAAACTGATTACTTCTTTGTGTTTACTTTCTGCAAACTTTTACTTATTTCCATTCGATACATTTAATCCTTTGTTTTCCGCAAAACACAGTGAGATTGACAACCTCATCGCAAGTTGGGGACAAAGTTCTGTGGTTGTGTTGTGCAGGTCTCCATGTTGCTACTAGAACCGGTAGTGCGCCCTGCCAAAGCTCAGCTAGTAACACCTTTGGTGTGTTTCCTTGCTCCTACTGGTTCGATTAAACCTTGGTTTCATAACTGAGGGAAACTTGCTGCTATGCTCATCATACCTTCCTCTTGGGGTTCCCAACGAGTTCTACATCAACACTACCACCAAGCATTTTTCTGGGCGCCGTGCATTGAGCCATCAAGCATTTTTCTGGCGCTGTTGCCGGGGAACGAAGGAGTAGAAGAAACTCCCACGTCAACTACACGCCATAAAAAGAGCATTTTTCTGGCGCCGTTGACGGGGAGTCAAGGACATCTTCACAAGGGGAGTCCCTCATAACCAATCTCTTTACTTTGTTGTTTTTGTTTTGCTTAGTTTCTTTTTTGCTTTGTTTGCTTATTTTGTTCTTCAAAAAACACAAATTTTTTAGTTTTACTAGTTTGCTTTCTTATTGGAAAAACACAAAAAATTAGTTCCTTTCTTAAGTTGCCTTTATGACTAGCTCTGCTCCAATCACTATTTCATTATGGATAGCTCACTCAGTTTCCTATTTGGGAACAGTTTTATGACTGCTAAGGTAATATATGAACCACCGCCTGCTAGAACCTCCATGGAAGAAGAAATTGCTGAACCTAAAAGCTCATTAGATGAAAAAGAGGAGGAGAGTGATGGACAAAAGGAGGAAGAGTGGATCTATCCATGCCTACCTTCTAATGAGAGTAACTCTTTATCCCTTACATTATTTGATTTTCCCCCATGCTTATCAAAGGAGGGTGAATGTTATGTTCCCGATGATTCTTTTAAAAATGTTTATAATAAAGCTCTAGTGCTTGTAGATCATGAAAAGCATGCCTATGTGATAGTTATATTGTTGAGTTTATTCATGAGGCTACTGAAAATTATTATGAGAGAGGAAAATATGGTTGTAGAAGTTTTTATGGTAATGAAACACCTCTCTATATGCTGAAAGTTTTGAAGTTACTTTTGTTTTATCTACCTATGCCTGTCACTTTGTTCTTTGTGCATTTATTTGCATACAAGATTCCTATGCATAGGAAGTGGGTTAGACTTAAATGTGTTTTGAATTTGCTTCTTGATGCTCTCTTTTACTTCAATTCATATTTCCTATGAGAGCATCTTCTCAAAATTTCATGCCTAACTTAAAGGCGTTAAAGAAAAGTACTTGTTGGGAGATAACCCAAGAGTTTTAAATGAGTCTTGGAAGTTATTAATTCAGTAATGACCCAACTACAGAGGCCCTAATTCCCCTTATAAAGGGGAGGCTAGGTCTCCAGTTAGGGCATACGTGGAGGCATATTCCTGGGAATATGCCTCTCCCAAAATAGCAAACCGGCCGGGTCTCCTTTTGCCATCGTAAGCCATGCAGAGGCTACATAAGACTCTGCGGTGCCAGCGTCAGCCGACATAGGGTGCGTCACCTTTGTCGGCCACGCCTTGCTGGTCCCCCCCTCTGTTCGCTTCGCTCACGCTCCTGCGCACATAGGTCACCCTTTGACCAGCGAGATGCCTTCCTTCTCTTGCAAGCCTGATATAACCCGGATCATGCCTGGTTAATCCGGCCCCGTGGGTACCTATATACAAGTTACAAAAAGCTTGCCGGCATACGACATACGTCGGCCAGGACACAGTTAGGTGGACATCCTCTGGTCCAGGTTACTCCGTAAGTTAGCCTGCCTTGAGGTGACTCCGCCAGCATACGCTTTGACCTTGCCGTACCTCGGCTAAATCGGCCTCTATACCCCGGCATGACCCTACCCATGGGTATCCCCCCAACACCCATGATCTTGAACTAGCAGCCGTAGTTTTAGCCTTGAAGACATGGCGTCATTATCTTATGGGTAATCCCTGTGAGATTTACTCAGGTCACAAGAGCTTGAAGTATATTTTCACTTAGAAGGAGCTGAATATGAGGCAAGGGAGATGGGTAGAGTTAATCAAGGATTATGACCTTGAAATTCACTATCACCCCGACAAAGCAAATGTGGTAGCAGATGCTCTTAGCACATTGCTGTGTAGGCTAAACACCATGATCAAGGAGAAGCAACCAAGTTTGCATGAGGAGTTGGAGCAGTTTAGAACTGAGCTAGTTAGCAAAGGATTTTTGCTAGCATTGAACTTCAACTCACTTTGATTAGCCAAATCAAGGAAGCCCAGAAGGGAAATGCAAGTATCGACGGAATCAAACGTCGTATTAGTACAGGAAAGGTACCTGGATTCACCGAAGACGAAGAAGGAGTTCTGTGGTACAAAGGACGTATCTATGTGCCTGTAGATTCAGAGCTGAAGCAAGTTATCATGCAAGAATCTCACGATACTCTTTATTCTATCCACCCCGGAGGAACGAAGATGTATCAGGATTTGAAGGAGAAATTTTGGTGGCACGAGATGAAGAGAGAAATCGGAAGCTATATCGCCAAGTGTGATATCTGTCAGAGAGTCAAAGCGGAACATCAGAGACCTGCAGGACTGTTGCAACCATTGCAGATTCCGGAATGGAAATGGGATTCTGTCGGAATGGACTTTATCACCGGTTTGCCTACTTCTAGTAGGGGAAATGACTCAATTTGGTTCATTGTTGATAGACTGTCCAAGGTAGCCCATTTTATACCTGTCAAGACAACCTACCAGAGTTCGAAGCTAGCAGAGTTGTACATTGCTAGAATTGTTAGTCTGCATGGAACCCCCAAGACCATAGTGTCGGATCGAGGAACCCAATTTACCTCAAGATTTTGGCAGAAAGTCCAAGAAGGATTAGGAACCAAGTTGAATTTCAGCACAGCTTATCACCCGCAGACCGATGGATAGACTAAAAGAGTCAACCAAATCTTAGAAGATATGTTGAGAGCTTGTGTGTTAGAGTATGGATCAAAATGAGAAGATTGTCTGCCTTTCGCATAATTCTCATACAACAACAGTTATCAAGCTAGTTTGCAAATGGCCCCATTTGAGTTCTTATATGGAAGAAAGTGTCGTACCTTTTTGAATTGGTTGGAAGTAGGAGAGAGTCAGATCTTCGGACCTGACATCCTACGAGAAGCCGAAGAGAAGGTTCACAAAGTTCGTGAGCACCTCAAGACTGCCCAATCCAGACAGAAGAGTTATGCTGACAAGAGAAGGAGAGACCTGACTTTCAATGTCGAAGATTTTGTGTATCTCAAAGTTTCTCCATTGAAGAGAACACAATGTTTTAGTCTGAAAGGGAAGTTAGCCCCCAGATATATCGGACCCTTCAAGATTCTGAATCGTCGAGGAGAAGTATCGTATCAACTGCAACTGCCTGAAGATATGTCTGCTATCCACAATGTGTTCCATATCTCATTACTTCGCAAATGCCTAGAAGTGCCGGAGAAGACCGAAGTTTTCAAGAACATCAATCACCTAGACGTGGATATCAACAAGGATCTGACGTATCATGAAGTTCCCATTCGTATCTTGGAGGAAGCTTACAAAACCACCAGGACCCGGAGTATCAGATTTCTCAAGATCCAATGGAGCAACCATACCGAAGAAGAAGCCACTTGGGAGCGAGAAGATTACATCAGGACTGAATTTCCAGATCTCTTTAGTTCCTAGTTTTCTTTCTTAAATCTCGGGACGAGATTTTGTTTAAGGGGGGAAGGTTTGTAACATCCCAAAACTTTAATCAAGGTTATCAAGATCCAAATCACCCAATTTAGGGTTAACAAAAAGTTTTTATAATTAAAACATTTAAGAACGCATATGTGTGTGGCATTAATATAGAATTATTTTGAATTGCCATGTTTGTTGGTTCTAATGTTTGTAAAATGATTCAAATAGGAATTCGACATCATCTAGATCATTCCCAAGCAAAATCCAAAGAAAAAGAAATCAAATGGAATTAATAAATGCAAATGGTCATTTGTGCCATTTTAATCCACTAGGTCACTTTAGGTGTTCCTAGAAGTCAAATTCAAACAGAAACAATTCTAACTCTTTGCACCCCTTTCTAGTACAAGTAAAGATCTACCAAGGCCCACTTTGAAATCTTACAAAAACATTTGAACACTAATTTTAAATGACATTTGAAAATGGAATCAAGTGTAGGTACATAGATTCCACTTTTTCAAAAACCACACAAATGAGTTCACCTTGACAATCCCAAGCAACCACAGATGCTCAAGCATAAGATCAACACACCCACCAAAAATCTTTGCAAAATTAAAAACTTTTATTCTTGCGGCCATTGTGTTGAACACCTTGGGAGCAAAATTAAATCTGCCTAACTAACACTATTTGAATCAATGCTTTCTCGAGCGAATTTAGCTCAATCTTGTTCCCTTGTCTCCCCTAGCTCTAACCAGACCATAACCAAGCTACCATTTAGCCTGGAGCAGCAGTAGCGCATCGCCCGTTCTTGTTCGCCGCCGGCCGAGCGTGGGCAACGCGCCAAACCAGCTTGCCCCTTAGCTCCGCCACACCCTAAGACGACCCCCTGTCCACCCCACGGATGCAGCCAGCCCCTGGACCACTGTAGACAGCTCGCACCCACCGCCTCTGCGCCATGCACGGAGCACGCTAGAGCACCATCCCCGATAGGCTAGCACAAGCCGTTCCTCAACCCCAGCTTGCACGCGCCGCTCCGCCTTAACCCCAGCACACCCCCAGACATGCCCTTTTCCCGCCGCGCGACCAGCAGCCACCGCATGCCGTGTCGAGCACCGTCTCTGCCGCGCAGAGCGTCGCCCTTTCCCGACCAAACGCCACCGCCCCTAGCGTCGCCATCACGCCGTAGCTGACCGCCAGGAGCCAAGCCACCATCCGCAGCCTGTATCAACGTCACCGACGAGCTTACCATCGCCCTCATGGTCCCCTCGTCGACCCTATATAAGGAGCCCTCCCCAACACCAATTCGCCACACTACAACACTCCCCTCTCACCATTGATCCTTCCCCACCTTTCGCTGGAGCCGCTCGAGCAGTCGTTTGCCAGAATTTCCACCGGAGCCGCCGCAGTAGAGGAGGAAGAGCCCCGTCGATTTCGTCTACCCAGGAGCCGCCGCGACCTCACCTGAGCCCGCCGTCGTCTCCTCGTTCGATCGCCCCATTTGCCATGTTAGCTGGAGCCCTGGTAAGCCCCCAGTAGACCCCCACCGAGCTGCTAGGGTTTTGTCTCGCCAGTGACCAGTCCGTCGTCGACGATGAACCGGAGCCGTTGATCTAGGTTCTAATCGCATGGTCCACATCGCCTCGTACCGCTTCACTTTGAGTTGTGCTGCTGACATGTGGACCCCGCTTGTCAGCTGCCCTCTGTGCTGTGGAGTGTAACTGGGTTGGCCCGTTAGTGTTCCCGCGCTGGCCCTAGAATTCAAATAATGGTTTTTTCTTTTTAGACTTAATCTAGTTTATGTCCACTAGTTTGAAAAATCAATTCAGAGAGTTCTGCTTAACCAAATTGAATGATACAAATTTGGTTAGAAAGATAATTCAAATATCTATCCAAGACCGTTGGATTTAAATCAATTAAAGTTATAGATCACCTATAGCAAAAATAACAAAACAGAGACTTTTCTACATTCAAACATTTTTCAAAAATCAACCATAATAGCTTTTGAGTTGATTCCACCTCTCAAAAATCACATTTGAATATACCTATATGAATATGTAATAATATTAAGGTTTTCATGTAGTGACTTTAGACTAGTACCAAAATAATGCTATATAGGCATTTCTATTCACTTTAAATTATTTAAATATTAATCTTAAACTTTATAAAAGGTGATCCAACATTTAAATCACATTCCCATGTATTAGAATATGTGGTGATGACATGTGTCCACATGATCCCATATTTTAATTGGAGAATATTAAATCTTAGTTAATTTCAATGAGTAGAAAATACTTTTCTCAAATAAAATAAATGAAACTAGTTCATTAAAACCTTGTGATGAATGTGATGATACTAGATCATCAAATGTGTGCCTTAGTGTGCTAAATAGACTAGTTAAGTATTGTTTGGTGATTGTGTATCCCGTATGTATTTATAGACAATAGTACCGACCAAGTCTACGAGGAGGAGGAGTTCTACCCCGAAGAAGACGAGGAAAATTTCAACCACTGCACCAACCAAGGCAAGCTAACACTTGCAAGTTTCTTAACTATGCAAGCTATTATTGGCAAGATAAAACTTGCAAGACATCACTAGATGCAATATAACCCAAGCAAGATGCCTTAGGCATGCTTGGTTATACCCTTTTTGATTTATACCAATCCCAAGTTTTCTTACAAGCTTTACCTTCTTTTACTTTACCAAAGTTCTTTACTTTATTTATAGATAGCATGAAGAGTATAAAACTTGTCCTATCTAGTTAGACTTAGATGTCATTCTATGGCATGAGATTGATATTAGCATCCCACATTAGTGAACACTCTTAACTTAGTGATTAGAGCTAAACCAAAAACTTGATCATCTAGATGGGAATACTTGGTGAAAATGATTATGAAAACCTTGGAATGATGAGTCATTATATTGAGATGTTTTGACATGTGTTGAGAAACACAAATGGTTTATGATGATGAAAATGTTGAGGCATGAGCCTTAGCCCTTTATAAAAACTGATGGTTAGGTTCGGATGCGATACCATTCCAATTTTACCGTACAACCACAATACCTGAATTGGGTAAGGCTTAGCCGGAAGTTTATATGCATTAGTATTGATTCCCTCGCGGGAGAGGTTTGAGCTGAGGCTACCTCTCAATGTTGTCCACCTATGAAGTGCCCAGGATGGCAGATGGCCATGGTGAAGGAGTTATGTCCTAGAGGTAAATAATAAAGTATATTATTTGATATATCTCCTGTATATTCATAATACGTTTCATACTATGCTATAACTGTGTTAATACAAAACGTTCATACACGTGTGGTATGTAAACAAACCGTGTCTCTAGTTACCTCTAGTAAACTAGTTCATTGGTCATGAGGATGGTCTGTGTTTCAAGATCATGGGCATTTATGCCAACTGACAATGAGGTCATGTTATTAGTTGAATAACATGATAGACAAACATCCGACCGTTATATCTTAATGAGATCTAGTTACAAAGTTCACCATTGATGATAAAACATAGAGAACCTCGTAACCCGATCCTTTGACTGTGAGGTAATGCAAATCACCATTCCGGAAGAAGCTTAGATGGTTATCAAGAGTCATCTCGTAACAGGGTGACCAAAAAGGTGCCACTCAGGTTTTCCGAAGGGATGCGTAGAGGAGTACATATCAAGACCAGGATTTGTCTAGTCTGGTAATGCATGAGATACATGTATCCATCGGTGACATTGCATTAATGAAGCTTGCAAGCATGTGACTAGGTCACGGAATGCAATGACATGAGAACGAGAAAATAAGTTCACCAGTAACAAGATCGAATTGAGGTATGGAGATACCAAAGATCAAGTCTCGGATGAATTAGGTATCGAATGACAAAGGGAATGGGGAATGACTATCTCAAGGTTCGAGCGATTGTATTCGTGAAACGCACGGGGGTCACATGGCCATCCAGGTCCCTCTGTTGATCATTGATATGAGAGTGGTCTCTGTCATGTCCGAAGTGTTTCCGAACCGAAGGATGTCACGCTTAAGGGTAGGGGCGCTTAGGGTAGATGAGGTATCGTATGAGGAATAGAGAGAGAGAAACCGGAATAGTTTCGGTAACACCCGATGGAGATCGGAAAGGGGCCTGGAAGTTGTTCCGGAGTGAAGAGATAATATAATATGTATATTTGAATGTTAATTGGAGAATTAATATTAAATATATATTTTATTTTATTTTTGAAGGCACTATATTGCTAATGGGCCTCACCCGAAGGGAGGCCCAAGTGGGCAAGGCGCCTAGGGAGTGGGGGCCAGCCGGCCTAGGGCTGATAGGCCGCCCTAGTGGGGCCCACCTAGGGCCGACGGCTGCCCCAAGGTGGCCGGCGGGTGTGGGGATTAGTCCCACCCCGCCTGGCCCCTGGGTGGTGCGCCCCTCCTCCCACTATATAAAGGGGTCCCCCTCCCCCTTGGAGATCACCCATTCCTCTCATTCTCTCTCTCTCATATGCTGAGGACTTTCCCGTAATATTGGGGAGGACCTCGTAGTTGAGTTCTCCACCTTCATACTACCGTCGTGTGATCAGCGATCCGTCATCTACTTCTTCCACTGCTCGGCTGGATCGGAGTCCGGTTGATGTCCCCTACACCGGACGTGTGACGAACTTCGGAGGCACCACACTTGGGGTGCTGCTCGTCTTCATCAATATACGTCTTCCTGCATAAGGCGTGCCTCTTTCTGCAAAGGTATGAATACTGTATTCCTTCTCCGTTACTTATGTATACATAGTATAGATCTTGGTAATAGCGTTCGAGTAGATAGAATTTTTTTGTTTTCTCCTACGGAACCCTTCACATGGCTGGGGGCCAAGCTCATAGGAGGGGTGCTTATACTAGAGTGTGTAAAGGAAAGGTTATGTTTGATTATCTACATACTAAGTATGATGATATAGGGTTATCCCTGACAGATGTATCGAATTTTGTGGTGAAAGTGTACCACCTCTGCAGAGTGTCAAACTATTCGAATAGCCGTGTCCGCGGTTATGGACAGTTGGAGTGGCCATACTGTTCCGTTGTTAGATGTTTTCAAAATGACTTATGAAATGAATTGTGACATGGCTTGACCACAACATGGTTGTGACTATAACAACTAAGTTCCCACTTAGGTGATTTTAGAACTTTATTTTAACTTTCTTTGTTTCTGAACTCAGCTTAGGTTTCAAACTTAACTTTGCAAATAAACTTAGAACTTAGCATTCCTACTAGAACTACCTTACTTGTTAGTGATAGTTTGCGAGTACTTAAAGAGTACTCATGGCTTTGTCCCTGGTTATTCCCGTGGCCAGACTATGAGGATGACTATCCGGAAGAAGGACCACAGGACGGCTACGACAACTAGGATCATCTCCCATCGTCAGCATTGCCTATGACACTAAAGATGGAGCCCACTGCTATGCTTATTATTCCACTACTTGTTTGTACTAAGACTGGATCATGAGATCCTTTATTTGTGTAAGACCTTATTATGGTTTGTAATGGATGATGTACTATGATATCCAATCTGTTATGTCTCGCAAAAATGGTAATCCTGGGATTGCAATGTATGGCATAACAGGCATCTGGGATTAAAAATCCAGGTGTTGACACTTGATCACCTCACTAACTTACTCATCCTAAATTTTTATAGATGGAAGTTCAATACTACAAGTTCTACTAGTTAGGCAATAGAGGCCAACTGATCTTTGAGAGGGATCTTGATGCACTGTCTGAGTACCTTGAGCGCCTGCATCCGAGATTCTTCGGAGCCCAACTCAAGGATTTTCCAGGAGGAGATTTACAACGGCTGATAGTTGCTGATCTTCGAGGCAAGATGGAAGCACCTCTTTCCGAGAAGATTCAATTCACCATGAGAGAGAACAACTGGCTAGATGGATTAGCCAGGGCTATGCATGAAGCTCTCGCCCGTCTTTGCGGATAAAATATCAACTTGATCCAGGGAACTCGCTTTGCTCATTATGCAAGGAGTGATTCTATGGGAATGCCACTGGAGATGCCAAGTCACCTGGAGTTGAAGCGCCAAGTGGAGAATCTTGACTTCCTGCTGTATGATAGGCAGAAGGAATTAGACAATGCTCGAGCCTACGCCAACCACAACCTTTCCATTGCCGCCCAGAAGGCCCAAATTTTCTCACTGCTCGTCAAGGATCGCCAATCACTTCGCCGGCAACACGAGAAGAAGGATCGCACCATCGTCCGTCTTTGCAAGAAGGTGGCCAACCTTGAGAAGACCATCCAGGAGGAAGAAGCTCAACTTGCAGCAAAAGAAGAAGAAGAAGAAGAAGAAGAAGGTGAAGACATCCCGGGGATATTCACTCATATCTTAGTGATGACAATGACTATCTGGAGGATGATGCCATGGACTTCTACACCGACGATGATGACTCTGACTTCATCGATGATGAGTAGATGCACTAGAGCACCATCGTAGGAGTGAAGAGTATCGGTCCCATTATATCTTAGCTCACATAATGGTTCTTAAAACCATATGTTTTCCTTTCATGTTGTGGTGTGTGTTTGTATCGTGTGCCTTGATTGAATGAATGAATGAATGAGAAGGAGTTAGTTTGCAAAACCTGAGTTCAAACTCAAAGTTTTAACTTTGAAATCAAAACCGTGAACCTTATAACTTTCCCTCTTACCCCATTATCTAACTCAATCTTCAGATGACTCGTGGAAACCAAGGAGGGAGCAGCTCATCGCAGGACCCGATGCTGTAGATTCTGCAGATGCTAGTTTCGACCGTGAAGCTAGTAGAGCAGAGCGCCAAGCCAACCTAGCCACCCTGCAACAGATCGCCCAGATGGCCCACAATAATCAAGGCCATGGAAATCAGGATCATCATGGATCCAAACTGAAAAACTTTTAGAATACCAACCCCCCTATCTTTAGCAAGTCTGAAGACCCATTGGATGCTGATGATTGGTTATAGACTATGGAGAACAACCTAGAAGTCGCAGGAGTTGACGCCAACGAGAAAGTTCCGTTTGCCACCCACTATCTGGCAGGAGATGCAAGAGCTTGGTGGAACAGCACCCGTACAATGAACCACGGTCAAGTGATGACGTGGGAAGCTTTCAAGGTCAAGTTCAGCCGCACCCATGTGTCGCAAGGTTTAGTCACCAGAATGAGAGATGAATTTAGAGAACTAAAGCAAGGCAGGAAGATGGTAGTGGAGTACCGTGACAAATTTTTGTCCCTCGCCAGGTATGCATCTGATGATATCAACACTAAAGCCAAGAAGAAGGAGAGATTCCTGAACGGACTGCATGATGAGATGCAGACAGTGTTAGTCAACATCCGTTTTGATGATCTCGAAGAGCTAGTCGACTCTGCAATTCAGATGGAAGGGAAGATCAACCAAGCGAATGACCACCACAAACGCTGGATGATGCACCAAGATGGGTCCCACAATACCCAGAAGTATCGCCCAACCCATCTACCAGATATGCCCCAAGGAACAATAGAACCCAATGTCTCATCCAAGCTACCCCAACTATAGCGGAGGAAATGTGAAGACCGGAGGAAACCACAACAACAACCCCGGCAACTCCAACAACTACAACCGTGCACCGCCCAATTCCAACAACAAAAACAACAACAACAATACTGCCCCAAGGACTGGAAGCAATGTCGTGCCTGTTGCAGCCAAAGACAAGTCTCAGACTACTTGCTTTGAGTGTGGAGTGAAGGGTCACTACTCCAATGAGTGTCCCAAGAAGATTGCAGCCACTACCAATGTGAATGCCCCAGCGCAGCAGCAACACCATGTTCAGCCCAGAAGAAGATTTGCCCCCGGGAATTCGCTCAACCCCAACGGCCGTCTCTTCCACATGAACGTCGAAGAAGCCCAAGAAGTGCCAGATGCCGTGCTGGGTATGTTTTCTGTTAACTCAGTATTAGCAAGAGTGTTGTTTGATTCTGGAGCATCGCACTCATTTGTTACCGAAGAATTTGCATGCACTAGTAAGATTCACCCAACCAACTTGAAGCATGTTATGATAGTTCAAATACCTGGTTCAACCACCAAAGCTAGAAAAATTTGCAAGGCTGTGCCTACCAGAATACATGGGATAGATTTTTATGCCAATCTAATAGTACTTGGAACCAAAGGTTTGGAAGTAGTACTAGGAATGGATTGGATGTCAAAAAATAAAGGATTGATCGACTGTGCCAAGAAAGCCATCACCATGACCAGTAGCTCTAGAGTGTCAGTAGAGCATATATCTGAAACCTTGCCCCGTCAATTCAAATGCAACAAGAGTCTAGCCCTACCCACCATAGACCAAGTCAGAGTAGTCTGTGAATACCCCGAAGTATTCCCAGATGAATTGCCCGGTATGCCCCCGGATCGGGATATCGAGTTCATTATTGAACTAATTCCTAGAACCGGACCCATAGCCCAGAGACCCTATAGCATGAACCCATCAGAGTTAGTGGAGTTGAAGAAGCAACACGATGCTATGCTGGAGAAATTCTTGATTCAACCAAGCGCATCGCCATGGAGATTGCCAGTGTTGTTTATCGACAAGAAAGATGGAGGCAACCATTTGTGCACAGATTAACAGAAGCTGAATGATGTCACCATCAAGAACAAGTACCCACTGCCCAAGATAGAGGATCTGTTTGATCAGTTGACCAGTGCCAGAGTGTTCTCTAAGATTGATCTTAGGACTGGTTATCATCAACTCAAGATTCGTGCAACGGATATTCCAAAGACCGCCTTTACCACCAGATATGGATTGTATGAGTATACGGTCATGTCTTTTGGATTAACCAATGCCCCCGCTTATTTCATGAATGTCATGAATAAGATCTTTATGAACTTTCTGGATAAGTTTGTCGTTGTGTTTTTCAACGATATTCTTATCTATTCCAAGTCCGAAGAAGACCATGAGCAACATCTGAGAATCATCCTTGAAACCCTTAGAGAGCATCAGTTGTATGCCAAGTTCAGCAAATGTGAGTTTTGGCTGAAAGAAGTAGGATTCCTCGGACATATTGTGTCGGCAGGAGGAGTCGCTATTGATCCCGCCAAGATCAAAGATGTTGAAGAATGGGAAGCCCCAACCACTCATACCCAAGTCCGTGCATTTCTCCGATTAGCGGGATACTACCGCAAGTTCGTAGAAGGATTTTCGAGCATCGCAAGACCAATGACCCAATTGTTGAAGAAGGACAAGAAGTTTGAATGGACCAAAAAATGTGAAGCAAGTTTCCAAGAGCTCAAGAAGAGATTGATTTCAGCCCCAATATTGATTATTCCAGATATCAAGAAGCCGTTTGATGTGTATTGCGATCCATCCAAGATTGGTCTTGGATATGTGTAAATGCAAGAAGGCAAAGTCATAGCATATCTGTCCAGACAATTGAAGCAACATGAGCAAAACTATCCCACCCATGATATGGAATTAGCAACTGTAGTTTTAGCCTTGAAGGCATGGCGTCATTACCTTATGGGTAATCGCTGTGAGATTTATTCAGATCATAAGAGCTTGAAGTATATTTTCACTCAGAAGGAGCTGAATATGAGGCAAAGGAGATGGATAGAGTTAATCAAGGATTATGACCTTGACATTCACTATCACCCCGGCAAAGCCAATGTGGTAGAGGATGCTCTTAGCAGATTGCCGTGTAGGTTAAACACCATGACCAAAGAGAACCAGGCAAGTTTGCATGAAGAGTTGGAGCAGTTTAGAACTGAGCTAGTTAGCAAAGGATTTTTAGCTAGCATTGAACTTCAACCCACTTTGATCAGTCAGATCAAGGAAGGCCAGAAAGGAAATGCAAGTATTGGCGGAATCAAACATCATATTGGTACATGAAAGGTACCTGGATTCACCGAAGATGAAGAAGGAGTTCTGTGGTACAAAGGACGTATCCGTGTGCCAGCAGATTTGGAGCTGAAGCAAGTTATCATGCAAGAAGCTCATGATACTCTTTATTCTATCCATCCCAGAGGAACAAAGATGTATCAGGATTTGAAGGAGCAATTTTGGTGGCACAAGATGAAGAGAGAAATCGGAAGCTACATGGCCAAGTGTGATATCTGTCAAAGAGTCAAAGCGGAACATCAGAGACCCACAGGACTGTTGCAACCATTGTAGATTCTGGAATGGAAACGGGATTCCGTCGGAATGGACTTTATCACCGGTTTGCCTACTTCTAGTAGGGGAAATGACTCAATCTGGGTCATCGTTGATAGACTGTACAAGGTAGCCCATTTTATACCTGTCAAGACAACCTACCAGAGCTCGAAGCTAGCAGAGTTGTACATTGCCAGAATTGTTAGTTTGCATGGAACCCCTAAGACCGTAGTATCGGATCGAGGAACCCAATTTACCTCGAGATTTTGGCAGAAAGTCCAAGAAGGATTAGGAACCAAGTTGAATTTTAGCACAGATTACCACCCGCAGACCGATGGACAGACTGAAAGAGTCAACCAAATTTTAGAAGATATGTTGAGAGCTTGTGTGTTAGAGTATGGATCAAAATGGGAAGATTGCCTGCCCTTCGCAGAATTCTCATACAACAACAGTTATCAAGCCAGTTTGCAAATGGCCCCATTTGAGTTCTTATATGGAAGAAAGTGTCGTACCCCTTTGAATTGGTCGCAAGTAGGGGAGAGTCAGATTTTCGGACCCGACATCCTATGAGAAGCTGAAGAGAAGGTTCACAAAGTCCGTGAGAACCTCAAGACCGCCCAATCCAGACAGAAGAGTTATGCTGACAAGAGACGTAGAGACCTGACTTTCAATGTCGGAGATTTTGTGTATCCCAAAGTGTCGCCGTTGAAGGAAACGCAACGTTTTAGTCTGAAAGGAAAGTTAGCCCCCAGATATATTGGACCCTTCAAGATTCTGAATTGTCGAGGAGAAGTATCGTATCAACTGGAACTACCATAAGAGATGTCAGCAATCCATAATGTGTTCCATATCTCGTTACTTCGCAAATGCCTAGAAGTGCTAGAGAAGACCGAAGTGTTCAAGAACATCGATCACCGAGCCATTGATATCAACAAGGATCTGACGTATCATGAAGTGCCCATCCATATCTTGGAAGAAGCTTTCAGAACCACCCGGACCCGGAGTATCAAATTTCTCAAGATCCAATGGAGCAACCATACCAAAGAAGAAGCCACTTGGGAGCGAGAAGATTACATTAGGACTGAGTTTCCAGATCTCTTTAGTTCCTAGTTTTCCTTAAATCTCGGGACGAGATTTTTTTTAAGGGAGGAAGGTTTGTAACATCCCAAAACTTTAATCAAGGTTATCAAGATCCAAATCACCCAATTTAGGGTTAACAAAAACTTTTTATTATTAAAAATATTTATGAATGCATGTGTGTTTGCATTAATATAGAATTGTTTGAAAATGCCATGTTTGATTATTCTAATGGTTGTGAAATGATTCAAAGGTGAATGCCACATCGTCTAGATCATTCAAAAACAAAATCCAAAGAAAAAGAAATCAAATAAGATTAAATAATGCAAATGGTCACTTTGGCCATTTTAATCCACTAGGCCACTTTAGGTGTTCCTAGAAGTCAATTTCAAACAGAAACATTCTCAACTCTTTTCACCCCTTGCTAGTACAAGTAAAGGTCTACCAAGGCCCACTTTAAAATCTTACAAAAACATTTAGCCACTAATTTTAAATGACGTTTGCAAATTGAATCCATTACATATGCATAGACCACACTTTTTCAAAAACCACTCAAATAAACTCCACTTGCCAATCCCAAGCAAACAAACATTACCAAGCATAAGATCAAGTCACACACCAAAAATCTTTTCAAAGATTTAAAGTTCTTGCGGCCATTGTGTCAAACACCTGGTGATCACAAACTAAACTGCCTAACTAATACTGTTGCTAATCAAAGTCTTGTCCCCCACTTGACCCTCTCATCTCTCCCCTGTCCCCTCTTATCCTAACCTAGCCCCAGACAACACTCCCCCTTCGCCGCTACGCCAGTACCCTGCCGCCCAAAGATGGTCGTCGCCGGTCGACCATGCCCAAGTCGTAGCAGACCACCCTGCCCTCTTCTGCCGTGCCTAGGAGGTAGTCGTGATCACACCACCGCCCCTGTCCCTGCCCCGAGCCCTGCCAAGCACTGGACCACCCATAGAGCGCCGCGCTCTACGCCTCTGCGCCATGCATAGACCGCTCCAGTGCGCCGCACCCGATAGCCTCGCACAGACCCCGCCTTGCCCTCAGCTCGCACGCACACACCCGCCTTAACACCAGTATGCACCCAGACATCCCTGCTCGCCGCCGTTTGACCCGCAGCCACCGCACGCCACGTCGAACGCCGCCTCTGCCGCTCAGAGCACAAGCCGTGCCCGACCAATTGCCACCGCCCCTATCAATGCCTTTATGACATAGAGGACTGCCAGGAGACCGCGCATCGATCGTCGCTCGCAGCCACACCTCTAGCAGCCCGTAGCCATGTCGCCACCGTCGTCTTGCCATGCCGTGTTATCCCGTCGTCGAGCCTATAAAAGGCGGCCACCCTCAGCCTCATTCTGCACACCACTCACCTCCCCTGTCACCCCTGAGCCTTCCCCACTTCTCCCCGGAGCCAATCGAGCCCTCAGTCGCCGGAATTCCACCGAAGCTGGCCGCTACTGGAGGAGAAGGGCGTCGTTGATTGCGACCGCCCTAGGAGCCGCCGCGACCACGCCTAGAACCACCATAGTCCACTAGTTCGATCTCCCCCCATCGCCACGCCTAGCTAGAGCCCTGGTAAGCCCCCACGTACCCCCACCGTGCCGCTAGGGTTAGCTCTCGCCAGCGACCTGTTCGCTGGGGACGACGATGCTCAGTCGTTGATCCACCTTTTAATCGTAGCGCTGAGAGTGCCCCGTACCGCTTCGCGTGTGATGTGTCGCTGACGTGCGGGACCAGCCTGTCAGTTGTCCTCTGCGCCGCGGAGCGCCACTAGGCTGGCCCGTTTAGTTTCCTGCGCTAGCCCACAAATTCAAATAGATGTTTTTCTATTTAGGTTTAAACCCTATTATGTCCACTTGTTTAAAAATCACTTCAGATAGATCCACTTAACCAAAATGCATGATTCAAATTTTGCTAGAAAGATAAATAAAATATATATCCAGGCCCGTTGGATTTAAATCAATTGGAGTTATAGATCACATATAGCAAAAATAACAAAACAAAGACTTTTCTACATTCAAACAATTTTCAAAAATCAACCATAATAGCTTTTGAGTTGATTCCAACTCTCAAAATTCACATTTGACAATCCTATCTGAATATGTAATAATATTTAGGTTTGCATGCAGTGACTTTGGACTAGTACCAAATTAATGCTATATAGGCATTTCTAGTCACTTTAAATCATTAAAATGATAAACTTAAACTTATAGAAATATGATCAAACATTTAAATCACATTCCCATGTATTAGAATATGTGGTGATGACATGTATCCACATGATCCCATATTTTAATTGGAGAATATTAAATCTTAATTTTTTCAATGAGTAGAAATTACTTTTCTCAAATAAAATAAATGAAACTAGTTCTTTGAATCTTGTGATGATTGTGATGATACTAAATCATCAAGTGTGTGCCTTAGTGTGCTAAATAGACTATAAGTATTGTTTGATGATTGTGTATCCCGTATATATTTATATACCGACCAAGTCTACGAGGAGGAGGAGTTCTACCCCGAAGAAGACAAGGAGAATTTCAACCACTTCACCAATCAAGGCAAGCTATTATTGGCAAGCTAATACTTGCAAGCCATCACTAGATATAACATAACTTAAGCAAATGCTTTAGGCATGCTTTAGTTATACCTTTTTGATTTATACCCATTCCAAGTTTTACTTACAAGTTTTACCTTTTGCTTTACCAAAGTTTCTTTACTTTTAGTAATGCTTTGTGAGATTATAGAACCTAGTATAGATAGCATAAAGAGTATAAAACTTGGCCTATACTAGATGTCATTCTATGGCATGAGATTGAGATTAGCATCCCACCTTAGTGAACACTCTTAACTTAGTGGTTAGTGCTAAACCCAAAAACTTGATCACTCTAGATGGGAATACTTGGTGAAAATACTTATGAAAACCTTGGAATGATGAGTCATTCTATTGAGATGTTTTGACATGTGTTGAGAAACACAAATGGTTTATGATGGTGAAAATGTTGAGGCATGAGCCTTAGCCCTTTATAAAAACTGATGGTTGGGTTCGGATGCGATACCATTCCAATTTTAAGGTATAACCACAATACCTGAATTGGGTAAGGCTTAGCCAGAAGTTTATATGCATTAGTATGGGTTCCGTCACGGAAAATGTTTGAGCTGAGGCTACATCTTCATGTTGTCCACCTATGCAGTGCCCAGGATGGCAGATGGCCATGGCTGGGAGGCCAAGCTCATAGGAGAGGTGCTTATACTAGAGTGTGTAAAGGAAAGGTTATGATTGATTATTCGCATACTAATATGATGATTTAGGGTTATCCCTGACGGATGTATCGAATTTTGTGGTGAAAGTGTACCACCTCTACAGAGTGTCAAACTATTCGAATAGCGTCATGATCATGGACGATTGAGTGGCCATACTGTTCCATCGTCAGATGTTTTCAAAATGACTTGTGAAATGAATTGTGACTATGAAAACTAAGTTCCCACTTAGGTGATTTATAACTTTATTTTATATTTCTCTCTTTCTAAACTCAGCTTAGGTTTCAAACTTAACTTTGCAAATAAACTTAGAACTTAGCATTCCTACTAGAACTACCTTACTTGTTAGTGATAGTTTGTGAGTACTTAAAGCGTACTCATGGCTTTGTCCCTGGCTATTCCCGTGGCCAGACTATGAGGAGGACTATCTAGAAGAAGGACAGCAGGACGGCTATGACAACTAGGATCATCTCCCATCGTCAGCATTGCATGTGACACTGAAGATGGAGCCCATCGCTATGCTTATTATTCCGCTACTTGTTTGTATTAAGACTGGATCATGAGATCCTTTATTTGTGTAAGACCTTATTATGGTTTGTAATGGATGATGTACTGTGATATCCAATCTGTTATGTCTCGAAAAAATGGTAATCCTGGGATTGCAAGGTATGGCATAACAGGCATCTGGGATAAAAAAATCCGGGTGTTGACATAGCTAAGTGAAATCCCTGGATCTCAAACATGAATGTCATATTTGAGTGGGAGCGTGAGATCATTCTAGATATGTGGACGACATGTGTGAATGATGTGATTGGTGTTAATAATATTTAAGTTAGATAAATAAGGATGAAGTTGAAGTTATTAAACAATAAGATCTATCGAGATAGATTGGTGAGTTTAATAAACACTGAATGTCGAATGCTTCCTGGACTTGGTTCTGAAAGATATTCAAAATGTCCTAAAACAAGATTCTGAAGAAGCTCAGAATAGAACAAGGTAAGAAAGTAGTTCTTACTATATGAAGCATTGAGTTAGTATTGCAACTATGGTTGAAAGAAAGAGATGCGTTGCATCTCCTATGTCTCAGTCATAGGTTCTTCCATATAACCATGTTGTATACCGTGACCCGAAGTTCTGGTTGGTAGGACAAAGTCTTAACTGTAAGAATGTGTCTTTAAGTGATTCCTGAGTTGATCTCTGAACCAGAATTAAGTTTGTACTTAAATGGCAAGAAGCAAAGTAAGTGGCATAGATGCATTTCATGCACTAGGATCTACATAGATATAGAAGTATAAAAGCTCCATCTGATGTGATGTATAATGTTATGGCGGGGCTAGTTCGCTTTTAACGTAGAACGATGTGTCCCAGGGCCCAGTGCCCATGATAAAGCCCTCGAGGTTGATCTAAAGTCACTGTAAGCTCCTGGAATCCGGCCTCATTCTGCTGCCATGACTACAGTATATACACAAAGGATAGCAAAGTGTGTTTCGAAGTTTACATGACAACAGTGAAAATGACCGTCATTCTAAACACTAGAAACAAAGTCTCACTTTGTCGCTAAACAAATGCTTCGACCCATTATATGATAATGGTGTGAATGTCAAAATTAGGAAGACATTAACGATTTGCAAAAGACATAATGATCTGGTAAAACAGAACATGGACATAATGTTTCCTATGAGCATGCATGATCTGTAAACACATATGGTATATGTTTATATGAGTAAAATGCGAGCTAGATTTTTTGTACTCTAGTGCAAGTGAGAGACTGAAGGAGATATGCCCTAGAGGCAAATAATAAATAGGTTTTTATTGTCATATCTCAATTAGTTTATAATAGTTTCATATTGTGCTATAACTGTGCTAAGTAGAAACATTGGTACAAGTGTGGTATGAAACAACCAAGTCCCTATTAGCCTCTATTCATACTAGTTCGTTGGTCATGAGGATGATCTGGGTTTCAAGATCATGGGCATTTATGCCAATTCACAATGGGGTCATATCATTGGAGAATGATGTGATGGACATTCCTCAAAGGATTGCAACATGATCAAGTCATATAGTTCATTGTCGCAACAGCTATACCTAGACTCCTTTTCCTTAGACCATGAGCCCATATTACTCACTGTTTCCTGAGGCTTCTTAGACTGCATCAACCGTCATCTGGTAATACGGTGGCCATAAAGATGTACGTTAGGTATTCCACAGTAGATGACATTTGATTGCAAGACCGGGATTTGTTCACCCACATGACGGGTAAAGATAAATACGGCCGGCTTGGTGAGATTACATCCATGAATGTTGCAACATGTGACTCGGTCATGGGGATGTAATATCACGGTAACAAGAAAAAAGAACTTGTTGTGAACGAGATTGAACAAGGTTTGTGATACCAATGATCGGGTCTCCGACAAGTCGTATCAAGAAACAAAAGGAATTGGATGCTACATTTAGCGGTTCAAACGACATTGTCATCAGGAATGCATAGGGGTCACATGGATATCCCTGGTCCCTTTATTGATCATTGATACAAATCATGTCTAGAGCATTCCCAAGCCATGAGAGGATACACTTAAGGGTACGATGAGAGCGATCATTCGTAAGACAGAATCACAGTAGAGAAAGAGAAATCCGGAATTATTCCACAGAGAGATCCGAAGTAGTTCGGAGAAAGAATAAAGGAAAAGACCCGGAAAAGTGTTTTCGGATAAATGGGAATTTGAATATACATTCAGTATATGTTAATTATGAATTAATATATTCTAAATAATATTTAGATTAAGATTTATAAAGGCAACTTTTATATTAGGCCAAATCCCGGAGGGAAATAGCCTAGAAATAAAGCTGCAGAAAAAGAAAAAGGAAAAAGAAAACAGTTGCTGCTGAGGGCCAGGCGGCCCACTAGGGGCGAGCACAGGCGGGCGAGCTGGCCGGGCCACGCCAGGCCTCGTGGCCCACCCGGGATACAGGGGCAGGCGGGACACCCGGGCCACGCGGGCAGGCCGCCGCTGGGCCGCAGCTTAACCCGGCCCAAGCGGGCATAGCGGGGAGTAGGCAGCAGGCAGGCTGCCTCCGCTCGCGGGCCGCGCGGACGAGCCGACCCACTCGGGGTGGCCTCGCCAGGCCGCCGCGGCGGGGTGCAGCTGGGCGCGAGGTGGGCCGCGCCAAAGGCCCACCCGGCCGGTTCCTCCTAGGCCGGCTGTGCTGCAGGCTGCTGTAGCCAGCTGGGCCACTACGGGATGGGCCTATTCGACTGTCCCAGTTGGCCCATCCGTCTAGGACTTTTTCCCCTTTATTTCCTGTTTACTATTAGTCCCACATGGCTAACTTAATGGGGACGGCACACCCCCTCCGCCTATATAAAGGGGTGCCCATGAGTGGGATTAAAACACACCCAACACCAATATTTGGAGAAGTCCTTTGGTTGACTTCCTCCTTCCCTCTCTCTCTCTAGCCCTTGTGATCATGGCCCCAAGTTTGGACTGTGCGAACAAGGCACACCTGCAGTACATCATTGCGCTGCAGGGATTTCTAGCTGGATATCAACTTCCGCACTCCCGGCGGGATCGGGGAGCCGGAGGTCTCATCGTGCACCGGATGTGTACGAAGACACGAGGCGCAACACTTGGGGTGCTTAAATGTCGTGAGCCGGAGCTGCTGCATGATGAAGAAGGAGCAAGGGGTGACCTGTGAGGAGCTTCGTGACCTTGAGGTCGGCTACTAGTATGACTACATCAACCACGTTCCCCTCGGAACATTAACCGCGTACAGTATACAAGGGTATGTATTCTCTACGCATTGGCCGTTACCGCATTACTACATAGATAGATCCTAGGAAGTTTTAGGGTTCTATCGTAGGAAATTTTTTGTTTTCTGCTGCGGATCCGCTTCACTAATATCACAATAAAATATAACCATCTTCTATGAGATAGAGGCATACTGGGGCTGGAAACTTGGTACTCCCTCTGTTTTTGTAAACAAGGCCACAAACTCATATTGTAGGTACAAATAAAATAGCCCTCGCTAATAAATAACACAATTAGTTATATGAAAATGCTATAGTATTCCAAGCTAATTGAACATGTTGCATGAGGTGTCTCTTTCTCTATGGTTGCATGCAACGTTCGCATTAATAAGCATCTACTTATGAGGTAGAAATCTAATCAATTTTGGATCGGTTAGTGTTTGTGGCCTTGTATATTGGTAAATTGTATCTTTGATAGCAGCCTTGTATATAAAACAAAGGAGTGTGCAAGAAGAGATAACATATATTGTTTAGCAAAGAATTTCCCACTATTAAGTCTATTCAATGAAGAGTCTTTTAGTTGTAGCTCAAGCAAGATCTGTGTTAGCATCACCTTTGTTTTTGGTGATTTCGATACTACATGCTACATTGTATGTTGTTGATATCACCCTGTTTGATTGTTACTTTCTTGATAAATATAGTAGGCATATAATCTTAATATCTAAAAGCTATGAGGCCATAGGTTAATGTTGGAATTGAGAAAAACAAGTAATTGGTATAAAAGGGGCACATACAACCTGCCAAGATATATTCAAGAAGGTGGATGACATTGTCAGAGTCAGTATATTTCCAAGCTGTATGGAAAATGTACAAAATGGTTGAGATAAGAGAGAGAAGGTTACATTTTACATCAAGACAGAGTGCTCATATGGATATTCGAAGCTAGCTACCATATTGCACTATCATGCATTGGCTAACATACTCACATGGCATAGAAATTTTGATGAATGGACCAAGATTATCAGCATTGCATAATTCCAACTTGGCCTCAGGCAACACATAATCCATTATGGCTATCAACATATGCCAAGATCCCAGGAGACCAAAGGAAGTGAGAAAAAGCAATCCTTCTAAGCTAAAAAGAGATGGGAACTGAGTAGGACTGGAGCAAAAATGAAGTATAGACTACGTGGTCTCATCCTATATATATTTGTTATGCACATGGTGTAATATTGTTTGTAATGCTAGAAAAATAACCTTGCTTACTTTTGCCAACTTCTATGTAGGCCAAAATTTATAGGCTTTGTTTTATCAGTTCATATTTTAGTAACATACGCCATCCTTGATCTGTCTAAGGATGTGTAAGATAGCTATATTTCAGTGTTATCTCCGTTCAGTTTAAGGTTTATATTTTGGAACAGAGATAATAAGAATTTTCCCTCTCTTTTTGATCATTTGTTAGGTGGTTATTTATGTATATTTTTCAAGCTTTGTTCTGGATGAGTTTTGACACTTCATCTCGGGAGCAAGTGTTGACGCTTCCACCAAGCAAAATATTCAGATAATTCACGTTATTATTGATTTCCCATTATAATGAACCATACATATAAATGTTGGGATTACAACGCATGTTTGTGCCGTGCCGAAGCATGTAATGCAGACGAAGCATGTAACGCATGCCAGCTGCGCATGTAGAATAATATGTAGATGGCGAGGAGAAGCTCGGCTGTCCGCCTAGTATATATGACGGTCTGACAGGATTCAACGGGTAGGGACACTACCATGACACATCAGACACTAATCTCAAGTATACACAGGCTCTCTCTTCTCAGCGAATGCAGCTAGGCCCTTGAGGCGATCCTGCGTGTGCAGCAGCTGCTCGTAGCATTCCCCTTCCACAACCAACATGGAGCCTATGTCCGCTACCTCCATCCCTTGATCGATGGCCTTCTTAGCCATCCTTATGCCCAAAGGACCCTGCAAGAAACAACCGAGTTCAGATCATCTAATGGAACTTATCACTTCAGAACAGCTACTACAACTGATGGATCTTGTACATAGCAATGTGTCATGCGTGCCATGTGTTATACAATCGCGCAGCAAAAATAGATCAAACAAAGAACAAGAACACCGACTTTTACATGGAAGCCCTTGTGGGAAAAACCACAGAACGCACGACGACGTATGATATGTTGCTAACGTATCTATAATTTTTGATGTTCCATGCTTGGTTTTTATCTACTTTCTTATGTTTTGTCCATACTTTGGAGTACGTTTTATACACTTTCTTAGACTAACCTATTAACAAGATGCCACAGTGCCAACTGCCTGTTTTCTGCTGTTTTTGATTCCAGAAAAGTCAGAAAATAAATATTCTCGAAATTGGACGGGACAAAAGCCAAAGTCAGTTTTTCACCGATGGGGACACGGAGCCAGAATACGAGACGGAGAGGGGCCAGAGGGGCACCACACCACCTGGCCACGCGGCCAGGCCTGGCCCATGCCAGGGGTGGTGTGGCCGCCTAGGGCACCCCCTCGGCCTCCCCTTTCGCTTATAAGATGTCTCCGATACAGAAATCCTAAGTACCCGATCAAAATTCCACGAAAGAGTCTATACCCATCGTCATCTCCATCCCTAGATCGGGAGGGATCTGAAGCTCTTCCTGGCACCCTGCCGGAGGGGAGAATTCACCCTGGAGGCCTTCTTCATCACCATGCAAGCCTCCGGTGTGATGCGTGAGCAGTTCATCATTGGACTACGGGTCCATGTAGTAGCTAGATGGTTGGTTCTTCTCCTTTGTGCTATCATGTTTAGATCTTATGAGCTCCGTTCATGATCAAGATCATCTATTTGTAAGCATACATGTTGTGTTTGTGGAGATCCGATGGATATTGAGATGCTATTTCAGATTGATTATTGATTCTATCATGTCTTTGTTATTTGTGATCTTGCATGCTCTCCGTTGTTAGTAGATATCTTGGCCGAGTAGATGCGCAACTCCAAGAGGGAGTATTTATGCTCGATAGTGGGTTCATGCCTCTAGTAATATGGGAAGTGACAGAAATCTCTAAGGTACTAGATGTGCTGTTGCTACTAGGGAGAAAACAGCAATCCTTTGTTCATAGAACAATCATATTTTTTACTTTACACACAATGCGTAATGCAATTATTTGTTGCTTGCAAATTAATACTAGAGGGGGTTCAGATGATAACCTGAAGGTGGATTCTTAGTCATAGATGTAGTTGGATTACGGTCTATGTATAATATTGTAATGCCCAATCAAATCTCATAGGAGTCAAGATGATTAGTATATGCATGTATGCTTTCTCGATGTTTGTCAATTGCCCCGCTGTAATTTGTTCACCCAACATGTCATCTATCTTAAGGAGAGCCACCACTAGTGAACAATGGACCCCGGTCCTTTCTTTTACCATCAATCTATAACTGTTTACTGGTTTCTGTTTACTTTTTGTAAGCTATTACTTTCTTCCACACAATACGTTTAATCCTTTGTTTTCAGCAAAATGATGAGATTGACAACCTCACTGTAAGTTGGGGGCAAAGTTCTGTGGTTGTGTTGTGCAGGATTCCAAGTTGGCAACAACACCTTGGAGATGTTTCCTTGCTCCTACTGGTTTGGTAACCTTGGTTTTATAACTGAGGGAAACTTACTGTTGTGCTCATCATACCTTCCTCTTGGGGTTCCCCAACAAGCTCGATATCAACACGAGTTAGCAGCGTATCACTATAATTAGGAGGAGTATTATAATACATGAGAGGACAAACCCTCTATGTGCTATCAATATGGTGAAACTCTCTCAATCTATTCTACGACTACCTGGTATAATATATAAGGATAAACAACTCTCTTGTCTTGGTGGATACGAAACTGATTTGTAGATGTGCTACGTTTAGCACAGTTGGAACACCATAGTCCGTTAGGACTCCATGTGTAGTACAATAGGTACATAGGATTCGGATCATATTCAACAATATCCACCTTGAGCTAAAATCCCTCACAACAATAATAGATAGCATTCAACTCCTCAATTAAAGTCATCAGAAGTAAACCTTGTGCCTTGAAACGTCCATAGGACTAATAAACTTCTCATGAAGTTACATTGAGCAAATCAAATGGCAGGTTGTCCGAAAAACAACATAGTTGTCAACAAAGCAGACGAACGAACTTGGATCTCCCATAAAACCTAATAAAAGTCTGAGTCTGTATCACTAACCTCCAAAATAGAAACTACTCAATCATCAAATGACATAAGTCATCATATCTCATGTGGTGCCTCGAGTGAGTGCAAAGCTCTTAGTGCGATATCTTGGTGCACATAACATTGTGAAGAACTCATCTCATGGAATTTGAACGTGCTACAAAAAACACAAACCTCAGCAAACAATACTCATGCAAGAGAATCTGGTATGGATAACACCTCGTACACCAAAAACTGTCGTCTTGTAATGGTTGATGAAAAACTCATGACATGGCCAAGGAATGTCCATGTAGAACAAACATCGGATGAAGGAACATTCTAAACATGCAACGGAGCTTAAACACTGCAATAGACCCCTCTTGAAAGAGCAAAGACAACTGAACAATGTTGTAGTATCTAGTAAAAAACAAATCTCCTCTTGCACCTCAAACTGATCCTCATCACGAACTTGAATAACAAAGACAAAAAACCTTCACATGCATAATAGCAAAACTCTGGAGAGTAAAGAGTATATGCTAGCTACCAACAAGCTTAATAATCACCTCCTCTATAATTGTTTTTTCAAAACTGAGTTGTGTTCTTCATGTAATCGCAACAATATAACATCTTGAATATGCATCCATAATATTGCCCATATAAAAGCCATTGAATATGAACAATCATAAAACATACTTGAAATTCCAGCCTCTAAATAAGATAACCCAGTGAACGTCGTCGAACACCGCAAATAAAACTGCCTTAACGTTGAAATCAAACTGTAGTACAACTTGGATCCGATTCAACAAACTCCATCTTGAAATAAAAACTATCAAAATGATGATCATCTTAGCGGCAAATCATCGAATATAGGTGGCGCGGGTATAACCTGTATTGGGACCGGGATAGAGCATGGGTCAATGCTCGAGCTGGAAAAAAAGACTGTTCACTTTTATTCATGTCGACTGTTACACCAGTATAAATATCACATGTGCTAGAATTAATGATCCGCATCTTGACCTGACAAAACAAGCCAGATAAAAATGACTTTTAATAGAATCTATAAACTGCAGATTAAGTAAAAATAGCATAGAAACTTTCCTAGTAGTCTTGAAGTGCATCATAGCATCTGGGGAGAAAAATCGATCCGTGGCTATAGTGAATAAATCCATGTGTTGACCGATGTAGTGTAGAGAAACCTAACTTGGGACTTGTTCCATGTGATGATCGATGATTTTTTTACAAATATACCACTCTTCAATATGGCATCACCAAAAATGCCCCCAAGCACATCAAACGGCAGAAATGCCCTGGCGGGAGACCGAAAAGGCGAAACGGGGCTCCTCCCGCCACAGCCGGTGGTGACCCATCCCTCCCTCCATAGGGGGTGGCGGGATGCTCCTCCCACCATTTGCAGGGGCAGGATGCCGTGGGCCCCACGGGCGGGCCAACAGAACGTCCTGGTTGCTTCCAGCGGGATGATGACGCGTTGATTCCGCCTCGGGCTGTGGCAGGATGTTTTTTGCCACCGGGGTGCGTGGAGGGTTGTAGCTGGGAAGGGCATAGCCGACACGACGTGACTTGACCTGAATTGTTTGATGACCCCGCCGATTGCTGCTGCTTTACATCTCAGAGATTATTTGTTGTCGCACTGATTGCTGCTGCTCTACATGAAATAAACCACCAAAAGAAGCACGGTACAACAAATTGATTACCGAAAGTTGCAGCGCACTCACATGCAGATTCATCCGCTAATAGCGAAGGCTGGCTTATAGAAGGAGTAGTATGCAGCTCTTCACCATGCATCATTCTCCATTCCTTCCTTTGTTTCCTACTTACTTTGGTGGCTATGAGTTTGCCTTGCTCGGATCAAGACTATAGGCCGAAAAATATGAAGGATGCGAGTTTGCCTCCAGGTGTGGAATATCTTCGGTGTTGGTGCGGGCATCTTTGCAAGGTGAAGGAGTCCATCAATTTTTCTGATAAAATAGGCATGAAGTTTTTCATGTGTCCCAATTATCAGTATGATCCAGCTCCATGGAGCTACAATAGGCCTCCGATATGTTTCATCCATAATGAAATGACATATTGTTTGTGTTATAGAATATTTATTATGCTCTTATTGTTGAAAATATAAGCAAATTACCATAATATTTAATCTGAAATAAGTAATAATAAATCATGACTATAAGTGCTGGAATTAATCTAATCATGTATACTAGCAGAATAGACGAACAGATCATATTCAACCAGAATAAACAGATCACATCTATTCCAAGAGTTAGTACAAGAAACTGCAATAGAAACTGAACTAGATAGGAACAGATTACGTACGGTGCTGGAGGAGGAATCGGGTTCGCGTTCAGGTTGGGGTTGAGGTTCGCGTTGACACCAGTGTCGTCAGCCATGGCGTCGATGTAGAGGCTGCTGATGTCCGGGAAGAAGTCCTCGTCGGGGAAGTACTGGTCGGTCGACGTGATGCCGTCAGTAGTCGCACAGACGCGCTCCCCAAAAACCTGATCGCCCCTCACCCGTACAGGTCCACGAGAGGCGGTGGTTCCGGAGACCTACTGTCCCGTCGTCCGGTGCACGCCGGAAGAGGGGATGGAGAAGGTGTAGCGGCGGCGCAAGGTTCTAGAGGCAGAGAGATGATGTGTATTTTCTCGTATTAGGGTTTTTGCCTAAGGCCGTTTATATATAGGCGCCGGTCGGGTAAGACGTGGGGCGTAGCCCACGTCCGAGTAGTAACAGCCCACGTTTCCGGAAAGACGGAAACGGCTGACAAAAAATAACTCGCACAATAATTTTCCCGAGCAGCAAAAAGATAAGATCGGCACTGAGGCACAATTCCAAATCATGGCAGCTGCTGTGTCGTGGAGGCGGCGGGAGGAGGAGCGCGCGTGTATACCACTCCTCTTCACTCTCTTTAGGAGGTAGTGAAACACTCTACTATATATATTGGTCCAACTCCCTCTAAACTAGCAAGGTGGGACTAAATTTTGGTGCCACCCCTTGCTAGGCATGAATGGGCCAAGAGAATTTCAGAATTTGTATTAGGCTATGGGCCAAGGCCCACACCCAAATTCCAACAGTCCCCACAAATTCTCATAGGCACATATCATCACATCACATCAATCAGTTCTAGAGCATTGTTTATATACGTGCGAGGTGGAGACTAAGTTGAACTTCCACTTAGAACTTCATGCTACACTAGATTGCAACTTGAGTAGTGGACTATGCCTTGAACTACAAGTTTGGTGCGCACTAGTTTCACATAAGGTCTAGACCGACAGGCTGCGCCAAGCTTCTCCGCTGTTTGGAGCTTATCGTCATACTCCATGGCCTTTCATGAGTTTATTAGAGAGCACCCAACTCTCACGGACTGACGTTTGACATTCAGACTCATATAGGTGTGTTCTTCAAAAGATGTTCTGCAGACAACATCTTTGCTTAAACAAGCCACTCGTAACACATTAAGGTAAATACCAACTTGCCATGCAGAATAGGAGAGTATTGCATCTATACGGAGTGGTAGTATGCTATAAGGATACTCTCCTCCCGGTTGACCAACAGCTTGTCTCCCAACTCTACTTCACGGGATCTCCGATCACATAGAGCGGGTTACCACTGTGAGCAACTCAAAAAGTAGGTCTCAAACCCATCTCCCTCGATGCATTATCTATCACATTACGTGATAGACCCTTTGTGAAGGGATCTGCCAGATTTTTAGATGTTTGGATATAATCCAATGCAATAACTCCGGAGTTTCTCATTTTCCTGACAGATTTCAATCTCCTCTTCACATGTCTTGATGACTTCATATTGTCCTTAGAACTGTTTATTTTTATGATCACAGTTTGGTTATCACAGTTCATAAGGATTGCGGGTATTGGTTTTTCAACCACAGGTAAGTTCATCAAGAGTTCACGAAGCCACTCTACTTCAACAGTGGCTGTGTCTAATGCTGTGAGTTCTGCTTCCATAGTTGACCTCGTTAAGATGGTCTGCTTGCAAGACTTCCAAGAAACAGCGCCACCACCAAGTGTAAACACATAACCACTCGTGGCCTTAGTCTCATCAGCATCAGAAATCCAGTTTGAGTCACTATACCCTTCAAGTACCCTTGGATACCCGGAGTAGTGAATCCCATAGCTCGCGGTGCCTTTCAAGTAACGCAAAACCCTTTCAAAGGCCTGCCAATGAAAATCTCCAGAATTTGAGACAAATCGACTTAACTTGCTTACAACAAAGGAGATGTCAGGCCTCGTAGCGCTGGCTAAATACATAAGCGAGCCAATAATCTGAGAATATCTCAGCTGATCTTTAGCATCCTTAGGATCTCCCTGATTCTTTCGAACCAACACGCTAGGATCATATGGTGTAGGAGAGGATCTACATTCTCTATACCCAAAATGACTCAAGATCTTTTCCACATAGTGAGACTGAAGCAGTGTTATCCCACCATCATCATCTTTCAGCAGCTTGATGTTCAATATCACATCAGCCACTCCTAGATCTTTCATCTCAAAACAACGAGATAGAAAGTCTTTGACCTCATTGATAACATTAAGATTGGTCCCGAATATCAGGATATCATCAACATACAGACATAAGATGACTCCCTCGCCCCCACCATGGCGATAGTACACACACTTGTCAGCTTCATTTACAATAAAGCCTTCATCAGTTAAAGTCCTTTCAAACTTCTCATGCCACTGCTTAGGTGCTTGCTTAAGACCATACAGAGACTTCAGTAACTTGCACACCTTGCCTTGTTGACCATCTATCACGAATCCATCCGGCTGATCCATATAAATTTCCTCATCTAACTCTCCATTTAGGAAAGCCGTCTTAACGTCCATTTGATGAACGAGAAGATCATGCGAGGCAGCCAAGGATAGCAAAGATCGAATGGTGGTCAATCTAGCCACAGTGAATAAGTATCAAAGAAGTCTTCGCCTTCTTCTCGGTATAACCCTTGGCAACAAGGCGTGCCTTATACTTCTCAATAGTACCATCAGGTCTAAGCTTCTTCTTAAACACCCACTTACATCCTACAGGTTTGCACCCATAAGGACGATCCGTAATTTCCCAAGTTCCGTTTGCTATGATGGAATCCATCTCACTGCGAACGGCTTCTTTCCAAAGAGTCGACATCTTGAGATGTATAAGCTTCTGAAATAGAAGTGGGAGTATCATCCACGAGGTATACAATGAAATCATCACCAAAGGACTTCGCAGTCCTTTGTCTCTTACTTCTGGTAGGAGCTTCACTGTTATCCTCCACAGGATTATCAGGGTGTTCTATCGAAATGGTGGGTTCAGGAATTGTGATTAATTCTTGACTAGATAAACTAGGCATCTCCTGATTTGATGAACTAGATGAATCTTTCATGGGAAAGATGTCTTCAAAGAAAGTCGCATCATTCGACTCCATGATTGTACCAACATGCATGTCAGATACCTGAGATTTCACTATCAAAAATCTATAGCCAATGCTATGAAATGCATATCCCAGAAAGACACAATCCACGGTTTTTGGTCCAAGCTTGCGCTTCTTGGGTATCGGCACATTCACTTTCGCCAAACAACCCCAAGTTCGTAAGTAGGAGAGTTTCAGCCTTTTCCTTTCCCATTCCTCAAATGGAGTAATGGTTTTGTTCTTTTTGGGAACACAGTTTAGGACATGACACACAGTCTTTATCGCCTCCCCCCACCATTCCTTGGATAGACCCGATGTATCTAACATGGCGTTAACCAAATCAGTTAGAGTACGGTTCTTTCTTTCGGCCACCCCATTTGACTGAGGTGAGTAGGGAGGCGTCCTCTCATGGATAATACCATGCTCCGCACAAAAAGAATCAAATTCATTGGAAAAATACTCTCCACCATGATCAGACCGAAGTCGCTTAATCTTTCGATCAAGTTGGTTTTCTGATTCAGCTTTATAGATTTTGAAGTGATTAAAAGCTTCATATTTAGATTTCAGAAGATACACATAACAGTATCGAGTGGAATCATCAATTAAAGTCATGAAATATCGCTTTCCACCTTTTGTCAACTTACCATTCATCTCACAAAGATCTGAATGTATTAGTTCCAGTGGTGCCAAATCTCGTACCTCGGCAGTCTTGTGAGACTTGCGAGGTTGCTTAGCTTGTACACATACTTGACACTTGGAACTTTTGACAGTAGTAAATTTCGGAATTAAATTCATATCGGCAAGCCGCGTCATGCACCCAAAATTAATATGACAAAGTCGTGAATGCCAAATATTGGATTCACTATCATTGCAAACATGATTAATAACTTGAGTACATAAGTCTGACAAAGATAAGCGGAACAAGCCTCCGCACTCATAACCCTTTCCAACAAATTGTCCACACTTAGAAATTACAAATTTATTGGACTCAAAGACTAACTTAAAACCATCTCGACACAGAAGAGATCCGCTGACGAGATTTTTATTGATTGAGGGAACGTCGCACATTCTTCAGTCAGACGATCTTCCCCGAAGTAAACTTCAGATCCACCGTACCAACACCTTGAACAGAAGCACGTGAGCCATTTCCCATTAGCACGGAGCCAGCCCGTTCGACCCAGCATCCTTCATCTCAATATCACCAAGAACAACATTAGCGGACTTGCCACTATTTCCATGTGGACGCTTGTCAAAGCGATTGGGGCAGCTAGGAGCCCAATGATTAGGATCACCACAGACATGACAGGATCCTTTCTTCTTATACTCAGTCTTCTTCTTGAAGTTGGTAGTCTGTGCGGCCTTGTTTTTGCCATCAAACTTTCCTTTGCCATCAGACCTGTTCTTATTCTTGAACTTGTGGGACTGGAAGTTGTTTTTCTGCACTACATGTGCGCTAGAACTTCCATCAAAGCCTCGAGGACGTGTATCTTTTGCTCTCACCTTTTCTTCAACATGAAGAGATCCGATGAGATCCGAAACAGAAAAACTCCTCTCTTATGTTTCAGAGAGGTAGCAAAGTTCCTCCAAGAAGGAGGAAGCTTAGCAATAATGCCTCACCACGAACTTGTCCGGTAAGTTACACTTGAACGCCGAGTTCTTTGGCAAGGGATCAGATCTCATGAGCCTGATCCACGATGGGACGGTCATCGGTCATCTTGTAGTCATAGAATTGCTCCATGATATATAGTTCAGTGCCAGATCCAAACACCAAACTTGGCGCCCAAAGGTGCATCCCACGCATCCTTGCCATTATCAAATGACATATAGGTGTCAACAATGTTGTCACCAAGAATATTGAACAAAGCCCCCATAAACATGGTGTCGACTTTCTGAAACGCTTCCTCCTGAACAGGAGAAAGGTCTCCCTCAGGTTTGCCAAGAGTGGCGCTATAGAAGCCTAGGTTTTTCAACCATAGAACTGCTCTCGTGCGCCATCTCTTATAATTGACACCGTCAAAAGGAGGCGGCCTTGTAGCCGCGGCTAAACCAGTTGAATTCAGTTGCCTATCATCAGGTTTTTGGATTGTTGAAAATATAAACAAATTACCATAATATTTAATCCGAAATAAGTAATAATAAATCATGACTATAAGTGCTGGAATTAATCTAATCATGTATACTAGCAGAATAGACGAACAGATCATATTCAACCAGAATAAACAGATCACATCTATTCCAAGAGTTAGTACAAGAAACTGCAATAGAAACTGAACTAGATAGAAACAGATTACGTACGGTGCTGGAGGAGGAATCGGGTTCGCGTTCAGGTTGGGGTTGAGGTTCGCGTTGACACCAGTGTCGTCAGCCATGGCGTCGATGTAGAGGCTGCTGATGTCCAGGAAGAAGTCCTCGTCGGGGAAGTAGTGGTCGGTCGACGTGATGCCGTCAGTAGTCGCGCAGACGCGCTCCCCAAAAACCTGATGATGATGTGTATTTTCTCGTATTAGGGTTTTTGCCTAAGGCCGTTTATATATAGGCGCCGGTCGGGTAAGACGTGGGGCGTATCCCACGTCCGAGTAGTAACAGCCCACGTTTCCGGAAAGACCGGAAACGGCTGACAGAAAAATAACTCGAACAATAATTTTCCCGAGCAGCAAAAAGATAAGGCGTGGCGAGGCGGGCGGCGGAGGAGGAGGAGCGCGTGTGTATACCACTCCTCTTCACTCTCTTTAGGAGGTAGTGAAACACTCCACTATATATATTGGTCCAACTCCCTCTAAACTAGCAAGGTGGGACTAAACTTTGGTGCCACCCCTTGCTAGGCATGAATGGGCCAAGAGAATTTCAGAATTTGTATTAGGCTATGGGCCAAGGCCCACACCCAAATTCCAACACTTATTTGTGCTCTAGTCTCCTCCACCCTTGTGTATGTGGTATCGCTGGATTGACACGGAGCATCCGGAGTGGGTGCTTCGTGAGATAACAGAAAGGAGTCGCCGTGAGTGGGAAAGCTTTTACAAGGATGAGCACCGTGATGAAGTTATGGAAGAACATAGAGTGGTGCAAGAGGAGTAACGCTGTCAGTTAGGGGAGCTACAGAGGAAAAGAGAGGAACACTGATGCCTCAGGGAGGAGGAGGAATGACATGATAGGGAGGCGAACATGCAGAGGCTGATAGAAATGGCTGTTGAGGCAAAGGCAGCCGAAGAACACGGTGATAAGACAAGGAAATGGCCATGCTGGACCCAAAACCACTAGACTTTTGTCCTAGTGTCTGAATCCACGCCTCCCGTTGTATCTTAATTAAAGTACTTGTATTTCAAATTTTGCATCTGAATGTATCCTAATTTCTGTCGTACCATGTGGTAATGAAAAATAAGTAGCGAAGTATTTTTATTTTAGTTGTAGCTTAATTCTCTATGAATTTTTATTTGAAATTGTCTCTTGAACAGCAATGCAAAATAATAGTAACATGTCTCTCACAAATACAGAACAATACACTAATGTTCAATTAGAATCCGGCTACACCACCGAAGTTATAATAATCGCTCTCATTGTCTCGGTTGTTTCCTTGCACGTCCTCTGTGTATATGATCTGAAGGATAACTTCATGGGTCCGTTGGTCTAGGATTCGTGTGGAGATTTGGCGGAGATGGTATAAAATGATCCCTGATTTCTATATCTTGTTGAGTGTTAGGAATTTGGCTCGTACCAATATCAGTATATAAGAAGTCCATTGTTAGATTATATGTTGGTTGCGATGGTCCAGGGTTATATGAAGACTGAGGTTCCTCGTATGACTGATCATATATATAGTAACTATCATGGCCTATAAATGGGTGAGGAGGTGGCATATTGGATTTAAATCTAGCATCATCATCATCCCATGCATCATCAAAAGTGGTCTGTACAGGAACATTAAATATTAGAATGGTTAAATTATAATAATAAGTTAGTGCAATTATATAAAGTCGTATCGGTGTCTCCTAAAATAGTTCTCTAGCAATTTCCGAGAATATTCCTCTAGGTGTTGGTTGATGCGTTGAACCGAGGTCAATCTAAAAAATAGTCTGCATGTTAGAATTTAATTAGTGCAGTAAATGTGGATATAAAATTATTGGACTCACGGGTGGCGTTTGTCTTGAAGATTCGGGTCTAGAGGGTTGTACGGTAATCCTCGATGATGTACGCATAAGAGTAGTGTCTTGGTGTGTCCTAGTCTGCCAGGACAAGCACATTATAAATAATTGTTCCTAAAACCAAGTTTTAAGTATAGAAAATACAGACATTCTCATGCATAGAGGCGTTGCATGCTGGATGCCCCTGGCTTGCTCTCGCTTCACTCGGCCGCAATGGGAAAGACTCGGGCATGTTGTATAGCATAACATCATCCGCTCGTCCACAAATCCAGTTAGTAGCGGTATATAAAGCATTTTGAAAAATACGCCTCAACCTATTCTTGATGGTACTTGGCATGGAACGAGGGTTCTCTCTAACTATTTCACACACAACCGTCATTATGCTATGTTGTCTACTTAGCTGAAAATGACGAACAATGTTAATCTCGTAAATATAAAATTATAAATAGGACAATATAAAAATATATATACCATGTCATCAAAGTGGTTTGCTGTAGTACGTTCTATCCCTCCCTCTAGCTGCTCTTCACGTGTGTGATGTGCTGGTCTATACGTTGGAGCACGAGTGAGCATGGAACATGTGCTCGCAATGTACCATGTCATATAAGCATCTCACGTACTATCGGAAAACATCATACATGTTCAGTGTCATGAGTATACCAATAAAAGTTAAAATAATCTAACAATATTACATATTTTCTTGAAGTGTGTTCATAAGCTTGTTCGAATTCCATTGATCTATCCATAGATTTTGGGTCCCGCAACCAATTATGATTCTTTCTCCCTTGATTGTTTGCTTGAAATGCGCATAATCATAGTTATAATATTTGACCAAAAAATATTGCATCGATTTAAATAGATTTAAAATTGAGACTGTAATCGTGAAATATAGACTCAACATAGTTGGGAGGCGGGGGAGAGACATCCTGGTAGAGGTCAAGTTGCTGCATCACACGCTCAGGGTTCTGCGGCTCCACCATATAGAGACACCGAAGGTGACAACGTGTCCACCAAAGCTCCTAGTCTTGGTAGCACTCATGTTAAACTCCTATCCCCGGCCACGAGCTTTAAGTATCATTCATGTCATGCTCCCCATGTGATATAAGAATGATGTATGGTCTCAAAATCTTCATGGTAAAGAGGATATCACTTTGAAGCCAAATCACGGGCCCAACATAATACACCATATGTCCACCAGGTACCTATGGTCGCACAATCAAACTGGACGCCAGGACCACTATATGGGTGCACTTGATATTCTATCATCGGTCGTCCGATCGGTATGTGCTCCCAAGACCACAACTGGAGGAACATGTAGCATACACACATAATTGGGGCTGTACTACCAACCTTCTTTCTCCTATATGAGGCATCACACGACCTCCTATAAGTATGACATAGCACCGCCGAACCGATGTTGTACTGGGTGATCTCTAAATTATCTAGAGGAAGGGCTATGTGTTCTGCTAGTCTAATAAAAATTGGGTTGACTACTTCACCATTTCCCGACGGGAACAACATGCCAAATAGGTAGAGTAAGTATGCAATTAGGTGCTTACGTACTACTTCCTCAGAAACATAATCTGTAAAGTCAATAAAATTTATGAGCCAACATATGGGGACACCTCTAGCTAACTTATCAGTGCGAGTTCTCGGGATAACGGTACCCATCAGTTGTTCAAATTCTTCCTTCCAGGATAACAGTAGTGGCGGCAACACGAGAAGAATACCGCGAAGAGGAAATCCAGTGATCATGGACACATCTTGAAGTTTAGGTGTCATTTCTCCCCAACGAAAGTGGAAGGTGTGTGTCTCCGGTCTCCACCGGTCAACAAGTGATGTTATAAGGCAGTGGTCCAGTTTTAACAAATGAGGCGCGGATGTCATTCTAGCGAAAGGAAGTAGTCCACTGCGAGAAAGATAAGGCATGAATCGCTCATCAAGAATCCATCGGTTCGCTAGAGGAAAGATTACAAAAACGTCTTAATAGTTGAAAAGGTACATTACTATCACTTGGTGGAAGACTTGTTCTCATAAACTCAGTACTCACAAACATGGTATCGTATATGATCTCGTTTTTTCAACTACCAAAAGGTGTCTTGAATAAAATGGATTATTTCCGATCAAGATTCTTTTGGCAAGGTGATGGTGAAAAAAACATATATCGACTTGCCAGATGGAATGTGGTTTGCAGACCAAAAGAATATGGTGGACTAGACATACATGATTTGCAAGTCAGAAACACCGCACTTCTGGTTAAATGGCTGTTCAAACTACTTACAGAAGATGGTATCTGGCAAACCATTCTTTGGAGGAAATATATAGGCTCTAAGGCGGTGTCTCAAGTGGTTTGGAAACCCGGAGATTCACACTTTTGGGCGGGACTTATGGCGTCCAAAAAACATTTCTTTCAATTTGGTGTGTTTAATATTAAGGATGGATTATAGATTAGATTCTAGGAAGATAAATGGCTTGACCAAACTCCCCTCCGTTATCAATATCCAGCTCTTTACTCGATTGTTAGACACAAAGGAGATATACTTTCCAAAGTTTTGGAAGCTTATCCTCCTAATGTGTCGTTTAGACGAAGCCTCATTGGACCTAGACTACAATCATAGAACAATCTTTTATTAAGACTGTCCACGATACAGCTGTCTAAGGGGGTGGATGAGTTCAAATGGAATTTATTTCAGAGTGGTAAATTTTTGGTTGACTCTATGTTTAGGGCTTTGATCCAACCTGATATTCCTGTCGATAATAATATTAAAATCTGGAAAATGAAGTTACCCGTTAAGACGAAGATATTTGCTTGGTACCTTCATAAAGGTGTAATTCTTACTAAAGATAACTTTGTTAAGAGGAATTGGCATGGAAGTACACAATGTGTATTTTGTCATCATCATGAGACAATACGGCATTTATTCTTCCAATATAAATTCGCTCGTGTTATATGGTCAATCATCCAAGTAGCCTCTGGTTTATCTCCTCCGCGATCGGTTGCCAATGTATTCGGCAATTGGTTATATGGGATTCGGGATAAATATGGGACTTTATTTAAGGTGGGAGCGCTTGCCATTATTTGATCGCTTTGGCTATGTAGAAATAAAAAGATTTTTAATAACATAGTTTCTTCTTCCTTGCAGGTGATTTATCGCGTAATGGCTATCCTACGATCATGGATTCCGCTCCAACGTATGGAGTTCTGCAACTTGTTTGCGGAGGGGTGTACGCGATTGGAGGATGTGGCGAGGGATATTTTCTCCCGACATGGATGGCAGCGTGATTTGCGGATTGAGCCGACTTAGCTACAGGCTATTTAATTTTTTTATATGGATTGTAATTTTCATACTTTAGTTTGATTCTCATTTTGTGGTTGATCGGCTGTGTGCATCCTAGTTATGTAGAGGTCGGGTGTAAATATTGTCATTGAGTAATAAAGCGCCCATTTCAAAAAAAATCGGTTCGCTAGACCTTGGCACCTGAAAGTACTTGGCCCTCTTAGCGGACCTTCCGTATTAATCCACTGTTGGCACCGATGGGTAGAATCATACTGCCCATCCAAGAGAGAAGGTAAATTTGCCATAGTTTATACAAATGCAACAAATAAAAATTTAAAAAATAGTACATTACATCACCAAAATCAAAAGTTAAAACATTGTACGTTACAGAAATAACATAGTACAACAAAACATTAAATGTTACAACCAAACAAATACAAAATATTATAACACTGAAATACAACATTATAACATAATATAATATGAAAGTACAACATTATAGCTTGTGAGGGCAATTTCTCGCAGTGTGCCCATGAATTTTACAAGTGTTACACCTACGTCCTTCTCCGGTCTGACTATGGTCCATGTTGTTTCTAAAACGCTTAGTCTGACGACGTCCTTTAATGGTTCACTTGAGCGCGGGGTTGGGCCACCATACCAAACAGTGTTGTGATGCTCCTTAACACCCAATGCCCAGAACTCGCCATCCCACGTTTTCATAAGATTATGCATGTTGAAGTATGGAGAGACATATGAATCAACGGCAATCCACTAGTCTGCAGCCGTCCTAAGGATATGGCTGCAAGGGTAGTGATAAAGCAAAGTCTTCTTGCATGTGCATTCACATATCGTTGAGTTGAGTGTGACCTCCTATTTTGTATCTCCTCTCAAGTAACCATGCACGTATTTTTGTCTTATTCTGATCTCCCACCTCTTTCTAAGTGAGTCCATGACTCTGCTACCATGAGTCTTTGATTTTTCAATTTTTATGGCCAAGTGATTTTGTACTTATTCGAACCATTGTTTATTCATCTGCACTCGTGCATGTGCTAGTTGAACTCTATCCACAAAGTACGCCACAGTGCGGGACCATGTTTCCGCAAGTAGAGAAGTAATAGGGAGGGCTCGGACACGTTTAAGCACTCCATTGTACACCTCTGACATGTTGGTTGTCATTATGCCATAGCGAGGACCATTATCATGAGACAGTGTCCACTTCCGAACATCCGGACAATTAACGTTCACCCGCTCAGCTATATTTCTGGCCCTCCTATGATTCCCTGCACCTGCTGGCTCAGCTGGTGCATCTCCTGAAGCTGTGGTGACATTCAATGCCATCTAGATTGCATCGAATTTCCGCGGATGGTTCTGCATACACATCACTTAGAAGGCATTGAAACATTCCTTATTCCTAAAGCGAGAGTAAAAGTTTGCTGCTTGATGCCTCATGCACCACCTAGTTTCATGATCATGCCAAAGAAAATCCATCGGTACACCATGCTTCATTTTTTCTAGTGCACTGAGAAGCCTCTTTGCTATCAGAAATGATGCATACACTAGGCCTATCTTTCACAAGACCATCCTTCAAGCATTGCAGAAACTACAACCAACATAACATGGTCTCGCTCTCAACTATTGCATATGTAATAGGAAGAAGCTGGTTATTGGCATATGATGCCACAACTACCAAGAGAGTACCCTTGTGGGGAACCATGCTGAGTCATCGTCCTAGGCTTGCATATGCCCACAGGTTGACGTGCAACGATTCTTCTAGCAACCAGACTCTATGCAAAGAACCTTCAACAAATGTTTGTCAGATTTTTTCACTTTGTGCTGTTGGAAAATGGAGATGGCATATCTCCTGATCGCCATGTCCACAACCTCCTTGCTCGGGAACTGCTTGTTTTCTTTCAGGATGGTAGCTCCGACTCCACGGACAAAGGTATCATCATGACCAATGACAACATCCTCTATGTCCCCACGTGCCATTGTTGGCGCAACTACTCTCACCTTACTCGGACCGGCTTCTTCATCTTCATCATCATCCGACGATTCACGATCGTCGTCACCAGAATCAAGCTCATTTGACTAGCCCTCAGTCCGCTCATTGAGGTCGATAACCGCCATGGAATAAGGTCCATTATTTTGGGTGGGAACAAGGGCAGTTTCCACATGTCTCACCTCCGTCGTCTTCATGTTTATAGCCATTGCGGCGATAGATAACTGGATCTCACCGGTTGCGGTGCCGCTACCGGGTTCGTCGCTGGCATCAACAAACTGCACATAAACCAACGGTTGTCCATACATGGCCGCACCAGGTCTGCTTGCAAATTTCATGTATGAACCCCACGAATTTTCGCCTTTAACCTGGCGAATGGCCCAACGGTAATCTTCTCCCGTTCTCTTGCAAATGACCGTTTTAACGGTCATCTTTTTACGGCCATCTCTGGCCGAAACTCTGCGCGGATGCGCCTTCTAACATCCATGAAACTAGCGTTCACCAATTCTTCCACTATGACATTCTTTGTCTTACAACGTGACAAATCAAGCCCCGACGACCCATCGTGAGTGATGTCCTCACCATAAAAACACACAAAGTGTTCATCGTACCTAAGCACATCATATTAATATAACCATATTAATTATATATATACATAACCATAGTTCATTAATATAATTATTTATATTAACAAAATACATTGCTACACGTAATTGTCTAACCGTACATGCAAGAAATATTATTATACGAGTTCAAATATTTGTACACAACTTAATTAAGTTGTATACCTAAAATATAGCTACAAGAGTCCAAATATTTCTACACGATCTAATTACATTGCATAGCTAAAATATTACTACACCAACTAATATATTTCTACACGATCTAATTATGTTGCATAGCTAAAATATTATTAGATAAGTTCAAATATTTCTACACGTTCCAATTAAATCGCGTACCTAAAATATTGCTACAAGAGCACAAATATTTCTATACTATCTAATTATCGTTGCTTAGCTAAAATATTACTGCATGAGCTAAAATATTTTTACGCGACCTAATTAGGTTGCTTATCTAAAATATTACTACATGAGCTAAAATATTTAATAATTTCTACAGGACCCAATTCAGTTGCTTAGCTCAAATGTTACTACACGGACTTAAATATTTCTACACGAGCTAACTAAGTTGCAAAGCTAATTGGTAGTTCTAGCATTGCATAGCAAATTACGGCCTAATTAACTAACTAATATACGACATGCATAGCTTAAAAACCAATCAAGTGAAACAACTTACCTTGATCGATGACTGCCTTTTTCCAGCCTCTAAACATTGGTGCAGTCTTATTTCAGTCTCATACGATTAGAAAGAGAAAACGTTGCAGAGTATGTAAGCGGCTGCCTCCGAGAGAAAATGGATTGAATAGTTGTTGCTGTACTTAAAGGACCGGAGCTGCAACATCTATCGGCAGGACAACAAAGAAGTCCCGAGAAAGTAAAACAACTAGAAGTTTCAACAAACAATTCCCGAGTGGCTTTCGGTGGTCTAGATACTGTGCAACGTCGCGTCATGTTGGCTGTAAGGGGACAGCTACATCACGCCACGCACCCTGGCGGCAAAAAACATCCTGCCACAACCCGAGGCGGAATCAACGCGTCGTCATCCCGCTGGCGGCAATCAGGATGTTCCGTTGGCCCACCCCTGGGGCCCACGACATCCCGCCCCTACAACTGGCGGGAGGAGCATCCCGCCACCCCTATGGTGGGATGGATGGGTTGCCACCGGCTGTGGCAGGAGGGGCCATGTGTCGCCTTTTCAGCCTCCTGCCAGGGTATTTCTGGCGTTTGCTGTGCTTGGGGGCATTTTTGGTGATGCCGTGTTACAGAGGGGTATATTTGTAAAAAAAATCTGATTGACGTAGCGCTGCCCAGTTGATTAGATACCCCGATTGGACAGGTATAGCTGAAATCGATCGGAATCCAACTTGAAAAAGGTCACGAACAAGGCTTCATGACGGAAACAACAACTACGCTCACATTTGGCTTTCGACCGGTGAGGCGACTCAGCGGATTGGAGCAGAAAGGCGAGTTGCCGAGAGCGGCACGCAGGAAAGCCGCTAAACCTGTGTCGATCTCTCTAGATCCGATCCCAAACACAAATACTCCCTCCGTTCAGAAATATAAAACACTTTAGCTATGTAAAATGAATGTATCTAGACGCTTTTTAGTGTATAGGTCCACTCCGAACCTCTACAAACCTATAAACTAAAAAACGTCTAGATACATTCGATTCACAAAGCTAAAATGTCTTATATTTCATCTCGCTAAACTTTCTGATGCCGCAAACCAAAGACGACGCCGCGTGATGCTTTCCGAAAGCCTCGCGGAAAGTCTCCCAGGCAGCGGATCGATCTTCAAACCCGCGGTTCTGATACCACTTGTTACACAATCATGCAGCAAAAGTAGATCAAATAAAGAACAAGAACATAAATTTTTACGTAAAAACCCTTGCGGAAAAACCACGGAACGCACGACGGCGTATCACTGTAATTGGGAGAAGTATTACAATAAACGAGAGGACAAACCCTCTACGTGCTATCAATATGATGGAACCCTCTCAATCTATTCTACGACTACCTGGTACAAAATATATAGTGGCAACCAACTCTCTTGTCTTGTGGACATGAAACAGAGTTATAGATGTGCTACGTCTAACATGGTTGAAACGCCATAATTCGTTAGGACTTTATGTGTAGTACAACCGGTACATAGGATTCTGATCATATTCAACACCATGCCATGCTGGTGCCACATAAAATTGTTGAGCATAACTCTAAAGTCTGGACTCATATGAAGAGCTTTATGCTCGTACTTCATGGGCTTCATCTATTAACCGGTGGTATGCGAACACTGATACCTTCTTTGAATAGATATGTGCAAAAGTGAGAATGGTTCTTACTACTTAGAGCATCTCTAATGAAACCTGTAAAAACTCGATTCATAAATCGTGAGTACAGGCTGTAGAAAAACGTGTCAGAAAAACGACGGCGCAGAATAAGGTCCGTAAATTAAATTGTAAAACCCGATATTCCCCAAATCATCTTCTCCCGCGCCCCAGCGCCACCGCCACCAAGCTAGCAAGCTGCGTGCTAGCTTGCTGCTGCGTGCTAGCTCGCCCGCTGTGCTGTCGTTCGCCCGCGTGCGCCGCTACTGCTCGCCTGCGCGCGCCGCTGTTGCTCCTGCTGCTAGATCGCCTGCCCGGCCTGGCCGCGGTGTGGCGGTGTCATCGGAGCCCGTCGTGGATGGCTAATTTTGCCTACGCAACGAGTATTTTATGGCTGGAGCGACGATGTACGGTCACCGCCGATGGACGTGAGCGGTGGAGAAATAAGGTTTCGGCCTGTAAACGTCCCTCGGAGGGCTACTAGTGCGGGCTGCGGGATAAAGTTTTCAGGCCACTGTAAAAAGATATACAAGCCGGATGATATTACAGCCTCCGCTAGCTCGAACAACCGCTCGCAAAACTATATATCGCCGAAATTTTACAGTTTTGATACCTTTTACTGTCTCCGTTAGAGATGTTCTTACTTTCTTCGTTATCTCACAGGGCGAGTTCGAGAGCTTTGGCGTAGGCCTCCCCTGCTGGAACGCACTAGTTTGCTAGTCCTGCGGTGCACATAGTGCTCCTTGAAGAACCGATGATAGTGGGAGAAAAAATGCGATAATGCTACTGTCTTTTTTTTCGAAATGGACAATACTACTGTTAACATCATGACAGCTTCAGTTGTGTTGCATCTACCACCCGTGAATATCAGTTCTTTTGCTCTGGACCTTCCGATAATCCTTGGAAGACACTGCGTGGCACCGGCTCTATATATTAAAGCAAAGGGAGGTTATCCACTGAAGAACATTTTTGTTTCGGTAAATGGAGTTTTTGCCGACTCAATAATAAGTCTGACAAAGGCGATAAACCAACAAGAGTTCACACCCGGCCTCTGCGTAGATTTGTCAGCGGAAGAACATACTATTAGCTAGTTCTGGAGGAAGTATTCTGTATTGTGAGGTAAAAGAAAGCAGATATACTTGACACAATTAAAAGCATGCAACATGCCAATTTCATTACAATTAAAGAGTCAACTTTGCATTCCACAAGAAAATGAATTTGGTGCGCATGCTGCCTTGCCACTCAGATAGCAATGGAATGGTGTCACTTCATGTTATGATGGATTATCGAGTTATTTTAAATGTGCAAAAAGAAAACATTCGAGAATCCTCGTGAGGATCTGATTCCCAATCAGAAAGCAGGCAGGACTCGTATATACTGAGTTCGAAAATAGGTTTAGGTGGGAGTTGCTTTCTTCAGCAGAGCACAAACAACTCCATGGAGAAAGTATGCCATTTTGTTTTAAGGCATCTTGACAATTTCCAACTCAATGTATTGACGAAATTAGAGCACTGGGCTGGTTGCATACCCAGGAATAATAACAAGGCCTGTCTCTGGCACTCCAAGGGTTGCATTTTCTCCTGCAAACCTGTCATATGACGGCGTGCATTTAAATATTCCAAATACTGGAGAAAGACAATATTTTATAGGATGAAAATTTTCAATATATACTGAAGTTGAAAAGAATCACCACATATACGAGATCACATGAAAGAGCTAATTCTAGCCCGCCACTCAAAGCAGCTCCTTCAATGACAGCAATTGTTGGAATGGGGAGTGCCTGTTCAAACAAGCTGCACGATATAAGAACAATTTGCACACATACTCATCATTTAAATATAATTTACACAATGAAAAGATTAATCATTACCTAAGACGTTGATATACAATTATAGATGGATGCAGAAGGGCATGTGCTAAAATTACGGATCCAGGTACAAACCTCAAAGTATGAGAATGTAGACCTTAAGGAATTAGCATAGTCTTGAACTTGCGAAGAACTCATGAGCTTCCTTTCGTGAGTAAAATAATTGATCTCGGATCTTGACGGTCTGCATCATGCCCAGCAAACCAATGCAGCACAAGTACAAGCTATAGAATACGAGTCTTCACATGGTTTCAATATTCGCTTGACATTTGCCATACAACAAAGGCCAAAGTACATTTTCTTTTGGAAAGGAAGGCCAAAGTACATGTTTTAAATTCTTTAACTTAAGTGAAGAATTAAATTTTGTGATGCTGTCAAGTAATATTGTACTCCCTCCGATCCATAATAAATATCATTGATTTAGTACAAAGTATAGATCGCATGGAGTAATAATTTTTCGATAAAGAGTATATATTAATATCGTAAAGATACCAATTACACACAGCCTCTACAACAACGCATCACCCTAACGGCAATATAGATGCACACATCCAAAAAACGAAAGAGAAATTATAAAAAAGAAAAGTCCCGACCTATTCGTTGTTAGAGCAACACTAACACCACCAGGACAGCACTAGATGTCTAGTTTCTCCAAAAGCAACACCTTCAAGAAGACACTAGTAGGAAAATGTTTACCAGTGGCGCACCAAAAACGAAGTTCATGGCGCGTGGGATGTGCGCCACTGATACTACGCCACTGATGGCAGAGTAGTCAGTGGCGCACCAGGACGTGCGCCACGAATAGTAGGGAAGTCAGTGGCACACCAGGACGTGCGCAACGGATAGTAGGGAAGTCAGTGGCGCACCCCCATTTCGTGCGCCACGGATATTACCAGCAGCGCATGCACCAGCACACTACGGTTAGTAGGGTAGTCAGTGGCGCACCACCAAGCCGTGCGCCACGGATATTATCAGCAGTGCACGCGCACGTGGTGCGCCACTGACCCCAAAAACAGTGCGCCACTAGCTGTTCGAGTGTATTTTTTATTTATACGGCAGTTATATACAACAGTTATATACATCAATACACCAAAATATGAATTCAAGTATGAAATAATCTAAGATGATAGTGATCCAAAGTGCTGAAATACATCAAATATGAATTCAAGTGTTATTAGATTATTACACAAAGTGTGGTAGTACAAATTTGGTCGATCACATTACACATGCATAGAGCTATCACTCTAGACTATGATCGAATAGAGCATAGCGGCGATGACAAGGAGCAACACCGAGACCATGATGATCTTCATCAGGTTCTTCTTCCACATGTATCTCCTCCATGAGGCTACCTCCAGATCTCTTGTCTTGTAGCCTTTGTAGCTGCTGCCGCTGAAGTTGTTCACTTGTGTCTAGCAGTCCTCCCACTCGTCGTAGACCCCTAGAACCTGACCCTATATACCACGTACCACTTCGCCATCTGTAGACATGCATGTAGTATATGTTATACAACGAAAAGAATGACAAACTATAAACATGTTTGCATGATCAGAAAAATGAGCAAAGATTCATAACCGATAAAAACAATATAGCACCGATGATCATCATATCCGGTTTGTTGTGCATCATGAGCATCTTCGGTTGAACGATACTACCCTTCGGCTGGACAGGGAGTGCCTCTATGGCCAGCTAAAGGGAGATGCCTGAGGACTGGATCCTCCGGTATCTCGTTAAAGCTAGCCATAGTGTTGTCCCTGCTCTCGCACACCATTTTGGAGTTTATAACTTGTCTAGCTAGATCAAAATATGTCGGGGAGCTAACTAATTTCACATATTGGGGAGTGCCTCTATGGCCAGCTTTAGAGAGATGCCTGAGGACTGGATCCTCCGGCATCTCCCTGAAGCTGGCTGTAGTGTTGTCCTTGCTCTCGCACACCATCGTGTTTCACATATTAGGGAGTATATCTATGGCCAGTTTGAGGGAGATTCCAGCGGGCCGGAGGACTGGGCTCCGCCAGAATCTCCCTCAAACTAGCCGTAATTTTTTCTCCGGTCTTTTACACCCTCCCGGCATCGGTGGTGTCACCAATGTACCATGTACCACTTCGCCATCTCTGTACACAAGGCATGCATAGACAAGACATGTATCAGAGAAATGAGCAAAGATCCATAAACTTAAAATAAAATATAGTACCGACGATAACTATCATATAAGCAAGTCCAACATCGACCGTCAAGGGTTTTACTAGCCCTGGGTAGTTAATAATGTTTGCGACACACATGTCAAATGATAGTTCAGAAACACATCACGAGGATAGTCAAGTCTACGACACGACACACAAACGATAGAAACACACACATCATGTAGACCTCGCCGGAAATGGAGCCATGCCCTCTCTCGTCATGAACGTCCTGGTGTTGTGCTGCATGTCGAGGTGTTCTTCGATCTCGTGGTTACTCAACGCTATGGGCACGTACATGACCCCCCCCCCCCTTTGTTTCGACGTCGTCATGGATGATTTGGTAGAGCTGAGTCTGGATGCGCCAGAAGTCCTCCATAAGATCCGCATCATCGATCGCCGCCAACTATGTGGCCCAGTGTCGAAGATTAGCTGGCAGCGCCTCGACCCGTGAATCCCGCATGAACCCCTTGATGTGATGGAGGACATAGAAGGCATCCTTCACACTGTGGGTCGGCTGCTTGGCGCAGGCGAACATCGTGTGGTGCATGAACACATGTTTTCCATCCTTGGTTCTTGCCCCCCTTGGAGAATTTGCCTCCCTTTTCGACATATACTTGTAGAGCATCATCTAGAACTCTCCTGAATCCGACGTAGTCCTTCCGCTTTGTGTCACTCGATGAGTCGAAGTATGTTGCTTGCGACAACCTCGGACAAATGAAGATGAGTGTGCAGTATATGCCTCTGCACAACACAATTGAAACGGAGTTGGTTATTGTTGGAAGAGGACAATGAAAATCTAAGAAAGAATTTGTTACGACGATGACCTAATGTGTGTTTACTTACTCGGGAAAGCAAGGCGGAAGAATGGAATCAATGGTTTGGTTCTCATGGAAGATATTCCCTAGGTACTCTGCCACCATTGCCCGATCTCCATTGTTCGCCAAGACAACCTCACGCATGTAGTAGGGGTCGACTATCACGATGCCATGGGTTTTCTCCCTCTTGGCCTTCAACGCCATATTGAGCGAGTACAGACGGACCAAGTTATAGTCCAGCCGCTTCGAGTGCAGGAGATTGTAGATGTCCTTGTACCGCACAAACAATATGTCCGCGGGTGCTTGGTCGACAAAGCCATGGCCTGATGGAACCTTGCATGTGAAGACCGGGTACCCGGGCTTCTTCTCTTTAAGAAGGGTGGTCTCGAGATGCAGAATTGAGTAATTCATATTCGCTATGGGTCCACCCGTGACTTCAAGCATATCCTTAGTCAGAATTGGCTTACCCTCTATGTGCGCCCTGAAATCACTGGGTTCTTGTCTCACGCCGTCCCGAGCCCGGAGTATCTTCTTCGGAAGCAGCTGGCTCGAAGCCTTCTTGCTTCGGCTATGTTTCCAACCCTTCTTCGGCTTCTCGGCCGCGTCGACAGGATCAGTGGATCGTCCTAACTGCTCCTCGGCCGCCTTGTGGAGTGTGATGGGGCTGATGATCACCGTCGGGTTGGGTTGTGGACCAGCGGCGTCACCCAGAGGTGTCTCTTGATCATAAGCACCACCGAAGTGCAAATGTTGCGTGCATGACATGGGACGACCGAGTTGTTGACCGCGGGAGTCTAGCTCTCCAATAGGAGGCATGTAGAATCTGTCGGTGCCCATGGTGTTGAGGTAGCCGTCGATGTCATCCTCATCGTTGGCAACATGAGGTGCATCTTGATGCACGTCCTCGGGCTATGGCGACAGCGTGTGTGTGATTAACTGATGATTCCTCTTGGTGGTGGGGACAAACACCGGTGGTCATGTCTTATTAGTTGGGGTGGTGGAGCGCCGCCCTTCCTTGGCTATAGCAAGGCGGATCTAGGACTTGGGCCATAGCAAGGGCCAGTCGTAGCAACCTCCAAGGGTCTTATGCTCATCGGCTCCTTCAGATTGGTTGGGAGGGTCAATGCCATCGCAATCCTTCAACGTCCTTACCAAGGTAACCCTGAACATGCCAGCAGGGATCGGCTTGTTGTGCATCATGAGCATCTTCAGTTGGATGATACTACCCTTGGTACATCCTTCAACACGTCGTGCACATACTGCAGCAATGTGCAATGAGCGTCCTACGGGAAAACATGTTGGGGATCATAATCAGATGGAAGTCAATTAGATCGATACCAACAATGGTGTATGAAGTTGGGCCTACGATGAAGCATAATTAGTTACCTTGGTGAGGGCGTCGAGCTCGGCTAATGTGGACACGCGGGGCTGCATCACATCCTGCTTGGGTGCATCACGAAGCAACGCTGGCTGCGTGTTGGTGTTGGGCGCCACCGGCTGCATGTTGGTGTTGGGCGCCGGTGGGCTCAGCAATGCGACCGGCTGCGCCAAGGTGTTGGAGGGCGGGGTCACCAAGTTCAGCGACACGTGTTGGGCCGAGTTGCTGTCGGACACACTGGGCACCGGTATCGTCCCAACTCCACCAGCAGCATTCCACTGGGCTAGACCCTCCCACAGCTGAGGAGGAATGATCTCGCACAACCTTGCTTCCAACTTTTCCTCCATTTGCGCCTCCATTTGCGCCGGCAACTGGGCCACTTTGGCCTTGAGATCTGTGATCTCCCATCTCTGCTCAGCCTCCACCTTGGACTTTCTCTCCTTTCTGATCTTTGAGTCCTCTTTAAAGTGGACGCCAACTTTTGTGGTCAGCCCATAGTCGGGAACACGTCCACCGGACGTCATCTTCATGTTCTTGGGCCTCTTCTTGACAAGGTTCACCGCCCTGTTGAAAGGAGTGTCCCACGGCTCCGACAGCCCCGTGGTGGGGGAACTTGCCTCAACCGCTATTTCATCTTTCTGCAAAAGGAAGGTGAACCCATTTTTGATTTTAGCTTCATTATTGATCGCCAATCGACTTGAGATCCACGTGGTTAGTTGCTTACCAAGTGTTTCTCGAATTTCAGCACATCCTCATCTGTGGTTTTGAATTCCTTTGTTATGGGGCATAGGAAGTAGTGGGCGCACACAAAGTTCCTCACCTGCTTGTCCTTGAATTTGTCAAACATGTTTGGTTTGTTGGGTCCACAGCATAGAAAACAAAAAAATTCCCACGATGAGAACTACACGCCAAGATCTATCTACTAGGTACAAAGCAACGGGTGGACATACATCCAACGAGAACTTACCCTCGAAGACAACGAGTTTTTTTAACGAGTAGGAACTCGTGGTTGATGTAGTCGTACACTTGCCGATCTCAAGGTCGAGTGGAGTTCGGCGCGCAACTCAGCGCATCCATACTCGCACACACGTTCAAGCCACGGACAACCTCCACCTCCTCGTGATCCAGCGATAAGCAAAGCAACTCCTTCCGCATTTAAATGCCACCGGGAACATGTATCTCGCTAATCCGAGACCATGGGGGAATAATTCTACAGGGGGAGAGAGATCCTTCACAAGGAGGTGTGTGGAAGAAGGAGGAAGAGGGTGGCCTTTTATAGGAGGAGGGGGTACCCCCTCTCTCCATGGCCGGCACATGGGGGGTGACCCCTCACCTCCCCCATTCATGTGGTGGTAATCCCTCCACATTAAAATGCCTCTTCACATTCCCCTTTAAAGTCCCTACTTTAAATGCATTAAAATTCTCCAAGTTTAATGCTCTCTCATTTAATAAAACTCTTTTATTAAATTTATTCAGAATTTTGTTAATTACTTTAATTAACAAACATTCACATATAGCCCCTTGCAATATTTCAATATCACATGCAGAACCACTTTCTGCAATTTCACCCAAAACAATTTCCGGTTTCTATCGAAACAATTCTTGCGCTTTGCAATTCTTTCGTCTGAAACATATGTGCTCCAAAATGGTGTCCGGTAACTCTTAAGTGTGTCACCCTACGTTTTGCGAATAATGCAGACATGATTGAGACTCCTCTCAGATCAATAGTCAGAAGCGGGACCTGGAGATCCATACTGACTCCTGCATATTCAACGTTGACTTCTGTGATCGTGAGAACCTTCAACGCTTGTAACTAAATCCCTTTGTATCTTGATATAGTACATGTCCGAGATTCGATCATCGGTATCCAAATACCTAGTTTGATCTTGTTGCCGACATGCACTCTTTTCTCGTTCCCGTGATATAACATTCTAGTCATCACATCACTTGCTTGCAAGCTATCTCAATGTGATATCACTAAGAGGGCCCAGAGTATATCTATCCATCACCGGGATTGATAAATTCCACTCTTCATCCATGAGCCTCAACATAACACCTTCGTAGTACTGAACCCATCTTTATAGTCACCTTGTTACGGTGTGACGTTTGATGTTATCAAGATACTCTTCAGGTGTTAGCAATTAACATGATCTCATGGTCTAAGGATAAAGATTACTTCGTATGATGTTATAGCAATATAAACATAATGACTTGATCGTAGTGCTATACTTCGGATGAATGTTCATCACATCATTCCACCAATCGTGCGACCTTGTTATTAACAACATCCAATGTCCATGATCAGGAAACCTTGATCATCTTGTTAATCAACAAGCTAGTCTATAAGAGAGGCATAACTAGGAACCCTTTTTGTTTATTAAACACACATGTATTGATGTTTCCGATCAATACAATTCTAGCATGCAAAATAAACATCTATCATATATAAGGAATATATAATAACAACTTTGTTATTGCCTCTTAGGGCATATTTCCTTGAGTCTCCCACTTGCACTAGAGACAATAATCTAGTTCACATAGTGATAAATCTAACACCCATGGAGTTCTGGTGTTGATCATGTTTTGCCCTAGGGAGAGCTTTAGTCAACGGATCTGCTACATTTAGGTTTGTGTGTACTTTACAAATCTTTATATCTCCATCCTTGACATGCTCGCGGATGGAGTGAAACCGGCGCTTAATATGCTTGGAATTCTTGTGAGACCTAGGTTCCTTTGCGTTGGCTATGGATCCATTGTTATCACAATAGATCACCATTGGGTCCAATGCACTAGGAACCACACCTAGTTCCGTAATGAACTCTTTCATCCAAAACGCTTCCTGTGCTGCTTCTGAAGCAGCAACATATTCTGCCTCCGTCATTGATCTATCCACCACAGGTTGTTTGGAACTCCTCCAACTAACTGCTGCTCCGTTCAAGAGAAATACGTATCCGGATTGAGACTTAGAGTCATCCAGATCGGTGTCAAAGCTAGCATCGACATAACACTTAGCGACTAGCTCTTCTTCACCTCCGTATATAAGAAACATATCCCTAGTTCTTCTCAAGTACTTGAGGATGTTCTTGACCGCTATCCATGTTCGAACTGGATCAGATTGGTACCTACTAGTCAAACTAATAGCATGTGCCACATCCGGTCTTGTACATAGCATGACATACATTATAGAGCCTATGGCCGAGGCATAGGGGATCTTATCCATCATCTCTCTTTCTTCCGCCATAGCCAGACTTTGAGTCTTACTCAATGTCTTGTCTTGCAACATAGGTAAGAACCCCTTCTTACTTTTGTCCATATTAAACTTCTTTAATATCTTATCAAGGTATGTACTCTGCGATAGCCCAATTAGGCGCCTTGATCTATCTCTATAGATTTTAATGCCTAATATATATGACGCTTCACCAAGGTCTTTCATCGAAAATTTGCTGTTTAGATAACTTTTAACACTGTTAAAAAGATCTATATCATTTCCAATCAATAATATGTCATCCATATATAATATCAGAAATGCCACATTGCTCCCACTCACTTTCTTGTAAATACAAGCCTCTCCATAAGTTTGTACAAATCCAAACTCTTTGATCACCTCATCAAAGCGGAGATTCCAACTCCGGGATGCTTGCTTCAGTCCATAGATGGATCGCTGAAGTTTGCATACCTTATTAGCATCCTTAGGATCGACAAAACCCTTAGGTTGTATCATATACAACTCTTCTTCAATATTACCATTGAGGAACGCAGTTTTGACATCCATCTGCCATATTTCATAATCGAAATATGCAGCAATTGCTAACATAATCCTAACCAACTTAAGCATCGCTACGGGAGAGAATGTCTCATCGTAGTCAACTCCTTGAATTTGTCGAAACCCCTTTGTGACAAGTCGAGCCTTATAGATGGTCACATTACCATCAGCATTAGTTTTTCTTTTGAAAATCCATTTATTCTCAACGGCCTTTCGATCGTGAGGTAAGTCCACCAAGGTCCAAACTTGGTTCTCGTACATGAATTCCATCTCGGATTTCATGGCTTCTAGCCATTTGTTGGAATCCGGGATCATCATCGCTTCTTCATACATCGCAGGGTCATCCATTTCATCAACCATGAAATTCACAACAGGATTGCCGTGACAGCCAGAGCTGCACGTGTCCTGCTTGACCTGCGAGGTTCGGTAGTGTCCTCTTTCGGAGTTTCATGATCAATATCATTAGCTCTCTCTTCATTAGGTGAACTCAACTCTGAAACAACTTTCGGTGTTGCGCTACTCGCCATTTCATGAAGAGAAGGTTCAATAACCTCTTTGAGTTCTACCTTCCGACTACTCACACCTTTCGCGAGAAACTCCTTCTCAAGAAAGGATCCATTCTTGGCAACAAAAACCTTGCCCTTGGATCTGTGATAGAAGGTATGCCCAATCGTTTCCTTAGGGTATCCTATGAAGACGCATTTTTCCGCCTTAGGTTGGAGTTTATCCGGCTGAAGTTTCTTCACATAAACATCGCATCCCCAAACTTTAAGAAATGACAACTTAGGTTTGTTTCCAAACCATAGTTCATACGGTGTCGTTTCAACGGATTTAGATGGTGCCCGATTTAAAGTGAATGCAGCTGTTTCTAGTGCATAACCCCAAAATGACAGTGGCAAGTCAGTCAGAGACATCATAGATCGAACCATATCCAATAAGGTACGATTACGACGTTCTGACACACCATTACGTTGTGGTGTTCCGGCAGGCGTGAGTTGTGAAACTATTCCACACTCTTTCATGTGTGTGCTAAACTCGTAACTTAGATACTCTCCTCCACGGTCAGACCGTAGAAATTTGATCTTTTATTACGATGATTTTCCACTTCATTCTGAAATTCTTTGAACTTTTCAAAAGTTTCAGACTTGTGTTTCATCAAATAGATATACCCGTATCTACTCAAATCATCCGTGAAAGTAACAAAATAACGATATCCACCTCGCATCGACACACTCATTGGTCCACACACATCAGTATGTATGATTTCCAATAAATCTGTCGCCCGTTCCATTGAACCGGAAAACGGCGTTCTTGTCATCTTGCCCATAAGGCATGGCTCACATGTATCAAATGATTCAAAATCAAGTGATTCCAAAAGTCCATCAGAATGTAGTTTCTTCATGCGTTTAACACCAATATGACCTAGACGGCAGTGCCACATATATGCAGATATATCATTATCAAGTTTAATCTTTTTAGCATTAACATTATGAATATGCGTAATATTACTATCGAGATCCATCAGAAATAAACCATTCAACATAGGTGCATGACCATAGAAGATATCATTCTTATAAATTCAACAACCATTGTTTTCAGATTTAAAGGAATGACCACTTTGCATCAAACACGATCCGGATACAATGTTCATGCTCAGTGCAGGCACCAAATAACAATTATTTAGGTTTATAACTAATCCCGATGGCATATGGAGAGGTAGCGTCCCGACGGTGATCACATCAACTTTTGATCCATTGTCGACCCGCATACTGACCTCATCCCTTGCTAGTTGTCGCTTGTTCCGCAGCCCCTGAACCGAGTTAAATATATTAGCAACTGATCCCGTATCAAATACCCAGGTGCTACTGCGAGTACTAGTCAAGTACACATCAATAACATGTATATCACATATACCTTTGTTTGCCTTGCTGGACTTCTTGTCCGCCAAATACTTGGGGCAGTTGCGCTTCCAATGGCCAGTCCCCTTGCAATAGTAGCACTCGGTATCGGACTTAGGGCCAGCTCAGGGTTTCTTTTTAGGCACGGCAACAGATTTGCCACCCTTCTTTCCCTTGTGCTTGCCTTTCTTGTCCTTCTTGAAACCGGTGGTCCTATTGATCATCAACACTTGATGTTCTTTCCTAATCTCCACTTTTGCAGTCTTAAGCATTAACAAAAGCTTGGGAAGAGTCTTCTTCATGCCCTGCATATTATAGTTCATCACGAAGCTCTTGTAGCTAGGTGGCAGAGATTGGAGAACACGATGTATGCCCAAGTCAATGGGAATCGTTATTTCCAAGGACACAAGCTTATCGGCGCATCTGACATTTTGAGTACATGCTCACTAACGGAGCTATTCTCCTCCATCATGCAGCTAAAGAACTTTTCAGTAGCATTATAACTCTCTACGGCAGCATGGGTATCAAAAATCATTTTCAATTCTCCCATGGTATCAAAGGCATTGCCATTTTCGAAACGCTTTCGAAGTTCTGGCTCTAGCCCATACAGTATGCCGCAATGAACTGTTGTGGTCCTCTGACGAGTCACATAGACATTCTTTTCCTCGTCAGGCATCGAGCTGGTGGGGGCCTAGCGGCATCTAGCACATATTGCTTTTGTGGCAGCGGAGGAGAATCCTCAAATTCATAGCCCAGTTGGTGAAGTTGCTACCATTCGCAGCAAGTTTCTCTTTCTCCATGAACACATTGAAATTAAAAGCAGGTGGTGCCATCTACAACAGAATTTGTAAAGTTTATTTAGACTAAGTTTATGATAGATTGAGTTCAACTAATCCAAATTACTAATGAACTCCCACTCAAAAATGACATCCCTCGTGTCCTTTTGGTGATTACATGAACCAAATCCACTACACCAAGTCCGATCATCACGTGAGTTAATGTAGCTTCAAAGCGAGCATCTATATGGGCATCATATCAACTATATGACTCATGCTTAACCTTTCGGTCCGTGTTCCGAGGCCATGTCTGTACATGCTAGGCTCGCCAAGTAAGAACCTTAGTATTCACGTGTGTAAAACTGTCTTACACCCGTTCCTATGAAAGCGTAGATTCGAGTACACCCGATCATCACGTGATGTCTCGAAACATGATCCACAGAACGGTGCATACTTAAGGAAGAACACATTTTTATCTTGATATCTAAATGAGGGATCATCTTACAATGCTACAGAAAGTGCCAAACTAGCAGTATAAGATGCTAACATCTAATGTGTAAAGTGAGATGATATGGTCCATGCATTTGATCTCTATCACTTGCATCGTGGTATGATCTCTATCATTCCTTTGTGTGTAAGGCCAAGGTCTATGGAACATACATGTTGAGTGTATTGTAAGAGTATCTATCATACATCTACTTACAACAATACCATATCAATACACTAGCCCAGCAACGATCTAAACTATCATTCCTTTATCAATTGCAAGTTTTACGTGGCTTAGGGCTTTCAGAGATAGAACCGTTCTCACCTACGAACATGAACCACAACAAGGATAACTAAGTTATTAGCAACTCGTTGTAAATCAGATATTGACTATAGTAGGAGAGACAAACACCCGCCAGCCACTTATGCAAAACAAGTTGCATGTTAGTCGTGGAACCGGTCTCATGTACGATGACATGTAAGGTTGGTCCGGGCCGCTTCATCCCACTATGCCACCAATATCGAAAATACATAGAAGAAGCAATAACATGATCATCATCGCCCATATATAAACATATGTGTACTACCCGTGCAAAGCACCTACGCATAGATCAGGCTCTCATACCACTGTTGGGTCCGCAACATAGAAAACAAAAAATTTCCTACGATGAGAACTACACGCCAAGATCTATCTACTAGGTACAAAGCAACGGGTGGACATACATCCAAAGAGAACTTACCCTCAAAGACAACGAGTTTTGTTAACTCGAGGATGATGTAGTTAGTCGTGCCTTGCCGATCTCAAGATCGAGGAAGTCCGTAAGCGCGCAACTCAAAGCAGCATCCGTCTCGCACACCACGTTATTCAAGACACGGACAACCTCCACCTCCTCGCTCCAGCGATCCAGCGTAAGCAACTCCTTCAGGACAAAATGCCAGGAACATGTATCTCGCTAATCCGAGACCATGGGGTATAATTCTAGAGGAGAGAGAGATCCTTCACACGGAGGTGTGTGGAAGAAGGAGGAAGTGGGTGGCCTTTTATTGTAGGATGGGGGGTACCCCCTCTCTCCATGGCCGTGCATGGGGTAACCCTCACCTCCCCATTCATGTGGTGGTAACCCCTCCATTAAAATGCCTCTTCACATTCCCTTTAAAGTCCCTACTTTAAATGCATTAAAATTCTCCAAGTTTAATGCTCTCTCATTTAATAAAACTCTTTTATTAAATTTATTCAAATTTTATTAATTACTTTAATTAACAAACATTTATCTCAGCCCCCTGCAATATTTCAATATCACATGCAGAACCACTATGATCAAGTCATTATTTTGCAATTCATTAAGATATGCGAAACATATGTGATAGCAACCTCCCGGCGACTATAGATATATCAGGCCTCTCAAGATAATGCCATTAAGATAGCTTGTAAGCAAGTGATGTGATCACTAGAATGTTATATCACGGGAACGAGAAAAGAGTGCATGTCGGCAACAAGATCAAACTAGGTATAGAGATACTGATGATCGAATCTCGGCGATGTAATATATCGCGAGACAAAGGGATTTAGTTACAAGTGTTAAAGGTTCTCATGATCATAGAAGTCATCGTTGAATATGCAGGAGTCAGTATGGATCTCCAGGTCCTGCTTCTGATTATTGATCTGAGAGGAGTTTCAATCATGTCTGCATTATTCGCGAACCGTAGGGTGACACACTTAAGAGTTACCGGACACCATTTTGGAGCACATATGTTTCATACGAAGGAATTGCAAAGCGCAGGAATTGTTTCGATAGAAACCGGAAATTGTTTCGGGTGAAATTGTAGAAAGTGGTTCTGCATGTGATATTGAAATATTGCAAGGGGTTATATGTGAATGTTTGTTAATTAAAGTAATTAACAAAATTCTGAATAAATTTAATAAAAGAGTTTTATTAAATGAGAGAGCATTAAGCTTGGAGAATTTTAATGCATTTAAAGTAGGGACTTTAAAGGGGAATGTGAAGAGGCATTTTAATGTGGAGGGGTTACCACCACATGAGGGTGGGAGGTGAGGAGTCACCCCCCCCCCCCATGCGCATGCCATGAAGGAGGGGCACCCCCCTCCTCCTATAAAAGGCCACCCTCTTCCTCCTTCTTCCTCACACCTCCTTGTGAAGGATCTCTCTCCCCCTCTAGAATTATTCCCCCATGGTCTCGGATTAGCGAGATACATGTTCCCGGTGGAATTTCGTCTGGAAGGAGTTGCTGCTTCCGCTGGATCGCTGGATCGCTGGAGCGAGGAGGTGGAGGTTGTCCGATGGCTTGAACGCAAAAGAAAGTACGGATGCGCTTGAGTTGCGCCGACTTCCTCACGATCTTGAGATCGGCAAGTGTACGACTACATCAACCACGAGTTCCTACTCGTTAACAAAACTCGTTGTCTTCGAGGGTAAGTTCTCGATGGATGTATGTCCACCCATTGCTTTGTACCTAGTAGATAGATCTTGGCGTGTAGTTCTCATCGTAGGAATTTTTTTGTTTTCTATGTTGCGGACCCAACAGTATCCAACTCCTCCTTGAAGAGGAGATAGTCTTCATGTTAGAGCAGTGGCTCGTGCTTCTTTATCTCCTCCCAGCTTTCATTTTTGTCTATCCACTTCTTCACACGGGTTCTCCAGTTGCTCAAGAGGGTGCTCATCTTCGTGAGGGCCGCCTTGTTCACCGCATTGTTCTTGACCTCAAGATTTTCATAATCATGGTGGAACTTGTAGCATTTGTGAAGCTTCTACATGAGGATATGGACTAAATGCGCATTGCCGGGATCTTGGAGGTTCCTCGTGGTGACCGTCAAGGTCTCCCATACAATGCACCCGAGTTGTATCCCTGCATCCAGCGGGCGAGGGTCGCAGCGCCACGGTGCACCGCCGTCACTTATCGTGAATTCACACGTCGCGTCGAGCATCGGCGGGTCTCGATTCTTCCTCACGGACTTCTTAGATTGCGGGGTGGCACCACCATCTTTCTGTCCTCTCGTGTTGGTGCGTTCGCCGGCATCGGTGGTGTCATCCTCGGCGCCATCGGTGCGTTTGCTGCTGGCATCGGTGGTGTCATCCTCGGTGCCATCGGTGCGTTTGTCGCCAGCATCGGTGGTGTCATCCTCGTGGCCATCACTCATTCCAGCATCGTCGTCACCCTCCATGTCTTCTTCGTTGTCGGCCATGGCAGCTATTTCCTGGTCCTCCTCCTCCCTCTAGGAAAGCCGCCAAAATGGCATGTTGGCCTTCCGGGCTTCTTCTTTGATAGTCATTTGCTTCGAAGGGCCGGCCCCAACATTTACTTGTCGAGTCGACATCTTTGCACTAAACAAGTATATGCAACTAATTAGTACAAGAGAAATCAATCAGAAAATTCGACAACACCTACCCTAAAAAAGGCTACCTAGGAGTGCCCATTTCTCCCCGAAACAGAAATGAATCAACATTTTGGGAGTAACGAGCACTCAGTTTGGAATCCCTGCAACAATTGACAAAAAACTGTCCACCACCAAAACAGATTCACAAAAGCATGCATACACAGAGCACCATTTCATTATAATCCGATCGCACTGTTCACAACACTGTTTCATATGGTGGTACAGAGATCTGCCAGAGTTCACTTTCACATGCATATGGGGACAAGCTGTGGTGGTACAGATTATTCGAAAGAAATGTCATGTGTACATGAGGGGATACACATGAATCTGCAACCTTTAACGAGAAAAATGATCAATTTGAGAGCTACACAAAAAATTATGTGGTGATATGCAATTGTAAATAGTGTTAAAACTGTCTACTGTTTCATAACATTACAGTGAACTCTCATCCATGTATTAACAGACAAGCAATCCATATTATTTGGGAGGTAGACAAACAATTCCTTTATAGTAAACCATCTTGCTAATACTAAATAGTAAACATTCAAGCATTCAGGTACTCTGCCTAAATAGTAAACCATCTTGTGAAGACCAGTGAGGGGCGATGATATCATATGCTCCAACTATACCTGGTTGTGCTCCTACAGATCTAAGGTACAAGTCATGTTACCATCTTCCTCTAGACTAGCATCATATCTGATTTGGGCGAGGATTGTTGTACCATGCACGAATCTATCTAACTCAAGAACAATGTACATGTCTACAAACCCAACCATACCAACCATGTTAATTTTATGGCTAGGTCTTGCAAAAAGTGGCATTTATACAGCCATTTAAGTTTTTTCAGACAATAACAAATGAGTCTAAATGTCAGTTTGAATATTGTTCTCACGCCATCTGAAGCCACACAAGCCTTTCAAAAGTTGAAACCAAAACCTCAAAAACTCAATCATCAACCACACATTTAAAAACACGCCCCACAAAAATCATTAGAATGATGAGCAAACTCATATCAGCTGCATGGTCGCAGCTTCTCAAAGATATGGCAGTCAAAATATCCAAACTTGTTGTTTGCACAATACCATCAAAAGCAACATAAAACCAAGCTAAAGAGTGATCTCCAAATAGATGGTTGCGCACCTCACATGCTGGCATGCTTAATTGATGATTATACATTGGAATCAACAAGAAATTGAGCTAAATCATAGTGCAAATGAACAGATGGTTGCACACTCTAGCACTGCTTGATCATATATATAATTCATGGCAAATAATCAAATTTACCACGAAATATGGGAAACACTTGATCCATGGGCAATGCAATGGTGAATTAGCAATGCATGGTCCACTTCAACCAAGCAATTACTAGCAAACACCTATCATCTAGAGAAAATAAAAGGGTTGGCAGTGAAAGTTTTCAGAGGCTAGAGAGGCTATCTTGGTTGGAATTTACAGAGGCCAGAGCAAAAATGGAGACAGACAAGAAGTGATGTCTACGCACTTCTATTCTTGTAGACAGTTGTTGGGCCTCCAAGTGCAGAGGTTTGTAGAACAGCAACAAGTTTTCCCTTAAGTGGATCACCCAAGGTTTATCGAACTCAGGGAGGAAGTGGTCAAAGGTATCCCTCTCAAGCAACCCTGTAATCAAGATACAAGAAGTCTCTTGTGTCCCCAACACACCCAATACACTTATCAGGTGTATAGGTGCACTAGTTCGGCGAAGAGATAGTGAAATACAAGTGGTATGGATAATTATAAGTGGTAACGGTGCCAGAAAATAGCTTGATGGAAGGAAAAGACTAAAGGCAAACTGAAATAAAGATGGAAGCAAGCAAACATGTAACATATCTAGTTGCAAACGGTGTTTCAATGCTTAGAAACAAGTACTAGGGATCATACTTTTACTAGTGAACACTCTCATACAAATATATTATCTTCATGATACTACCCTGAACTACTCTCCGGTTGGACACTCTAATCCATGGTAGGGCTATAACAGCACACCTCAAAGTAAGCCTTTCCCATATAGATAACCCCACACTGTCACCTTGAGCACTAGATGGTTCCAACAAACACCACAATTTCATAAAGACATCCAACTCCAAATATAACTCATAACAAGTATTTGTAATGTCTAGCCTAAGTGCCACCACGGTGTGCACACTATCACTTTCACACACATGGGGAGAGCAGAGATCTATTAAAGCACTTGAGTAGCAAGGTAGATCTACTTGATTACAAAGCTCGTGATCTCATAAGGTCACACATAGAGAGAGATGAACACATAGCTACCAGTAGAACCCTTAGCCTCAAGGAAGAACTACTCCCTCATCATCATGGGAATCAGCAACGGCGATGGAGATGGTGGTGGAGATCGATGGAGATGGCTCTGGGGGCACTTCCCCGTCCCGACAGGGTGCCGGAACAGAGACTTTCTGTCCCCCGAATCTCCCCTTCAGTGGCGGCGGCGCTGTGGAACTTTTCATGGCTAGAGGCTGTTCTATTTAGGGTTTATGCATCGGGAGGCTTCTTATAGGAGAAGAGGCAAGGGCGGCCAGGGGGGCCACACCATGCCCTGGCGTGTCCTAGGGCTACCCACGCCAAGGGTGGGTGTAGCCGCCCTGTGGCTCCTCTCCGTCTCGTCTTCTAGCTCCGTGAGTCCTCCGGTAAAACATCGACTTTGGCTTTTGTCCGGTCCAATTCCGAGAATATTCATTTTCTGACTTTCCTGGAACAAAAAACAGCAGAAAATAGGCAACTGGCACTGTGGCATCTTGTTAATAGGTTAGCCCAGAAAGTGTATAGAAATACTCCAAAGTGTGGACAAAACATAAGAAAGTAGATATAAAACAAGCATGGAACATCAAAAATTATAGATATGTTTGCAATGTATCAACATCCCAAGCTTAACTCTTGCTCGTCCTCGAGTAGGTGAGTGATAAAAAGAAAGAATAATATTTTTAGGTGACATGCACCATCATAAACTTGATCAAAGTATTTGTAAAACATTGATAGCTGGGATCATAGTACTTCAACATAGCATGAAAGATAAAGTTCTAACAATAAGACATAGCAACTATGTTGTAACATGAAAAGGTACAAACTAAAGATTCATGAATAATAATGCTTTGCAAGACGTTTGTTTGTTTCACATAAAGAAAACATAGCATAGTGGCATTCAGCTTGTCCCTCATAGAGTAGCAAACATAAATGCATAGGACATCTTCAAAGTTCATAAGGGTGACTAGATACAAATAGTTTAAGAACAAGCAATATCAAAGTTATGCATCAATCAACAAGTCTTGGGACAATGCACATAGAACTAAGAATGGCCACTATGCTCTCAAAATAGGTGCATAAAGATAGAAGGTGGAGACTCAACATAAAAGTAAAAGAAAGGCCTTCATGGAAGGAAGTAGGGATTCAAATTTCATAAAGAGCTTCCAAAAATTATGGTACTTATTAGCTTTTAGCTCTCATTGCCCCTATCATAAGCATCTTTAGGTGATTAAGGTTAAAGTGACACAACTAAGAGGATATGCTTGACAAGTTATAAGTTGAAATCTCATGCCCCTTACTTACGAGTACCGAACCTCATGCTACTCAACTTCAGTCACAGGTAAGCTCTTGTCATTGTAAATACATATGTATCATAGAGAACCGCCAACGGGGTACCTCTTGCACATGATACAGGAGCTATCCCATAATCAAAATGACAAGGCAAGCAGACAATGAGCATCTCAGCGATCTTTTTATTTGCTATTTGCATAGGTTTTTATTGAGGATGCTTCATAGAGTGCTCATTATGGTTATGCTGCAAGTTTCCACCATGATTAGGCATGGCTTAGGCTAGCGGCCCAGGCGTTTCTCTAACACACATACAAACTCCATGATCTTACAAGTTTCCCTTTTATTTCACACTGTCGGGATCCATAAGCAAAAGAATCATGATATCAACGGAATAATAAGTGCAATGTTGAAAGCATTCCCCATGATACATGGTTCTGCTAACTTCAACTTATAAAGCGCAAGCATATACGCAACAAAGATGGACGCAATGGTTCAAGTTTATTAAATGCAAGAAAGTAAAGTGTGCCATCAAGTTCGTGAGAGCTTTAATTACTAATTTTCACATAACAAGTTTAATTCGGAAGGTAGATAAAAAACATGAATATACTTAGAATAGCAAATGCTAATAGGTAGGTATGGTGGACTCTTTGGAATAACTTGGTTTTAGGAGTTGGATGCATGAGTGGAAATCACACTTGGTTATGGAGGCTAGCAAAAGACTGGGAGCGACCGACTAAGAGAGCAATAATGGCCATAATCATGTAGAGCGACAAAACATCATTAATCAAAGCATAAAGTGATATTACAAGTTGAAAACTAAAGGATCATAAAGGCTATGGTGACTTGGGATAGTCATAACATGGTGTGAGCATGCACCAAGTCAACCCAAATAAAGCATCAAAGGAGAATACCACAATACTATGCTTTAATATGCTAAAACAACGCATAATTCTTCCTAGGAACATTAAGCAATCTCAATTGTTTATAACATGTTATGCTACAGCAAAGATCACTAAGCATAAAGCCAAAACAATATCAAGCATGGCATGGCAAAGAATGGGCCACAGTCAAAAACAGGCTCTCTTTACCACTTAAGCATGAACTTTCCTACTCTTTTCCAATCCAAACCAAACTATTTGAAAAACCAATGCATGAAAGAGGGGGTCCAACCAATTTATTCAAGCAAATGAAAACCAAAAACAAAAAACAAAGATGCTCCAAGAACAACACAACTGTACATGAAACAATAAAAATGAAGTGTTTGGAAGAAACCTGGGATTTTTATTGATGAAGAAGGGGATGTCTTGGGCATCCCCAAGCTATGACGCTTGTACTTCTTGGATATTTCTTGGGGTGACACGCGTGGCATCCCCAAGCTTGAGCTTTAGTCCATTCTTCATCTCATTACATTATTCTCTCCATACACCTGAAATTTTTTCTTCATACAAAACTTCACACAATCTTTATTAGCAACATTAGTGCATTAAGATAATAAACCTTTGGTGTTTAGTTTTAAAACAGCAAAACTTTCATTAAAAACACAATCTACTATAGCAATTCCCTCAAAAAGCTCAATTCTCCAAAAAAAACTCAAAAAGGAATCAACAAGAAGCAAATGCAAATAATGGCAGAAATCTGTCAAAACAGACCAGCACGTAAAGACCAATTTTTTCGAAGACCTTCTGTTACTCAAATCGAAAAGTGTTGAACTAAAGGAAGTTAGATAACAAGCTGAGGCAGAAGTACAAACATTAACGCCTTAAAACGACGTACAAATATTTTACACGAATTTTTACGGTGAAGCACAAAAATCTGTTTCGGGACAACAACTTTCGCAAGCATTACTTGTCTCTCATTAGAGGTTACTCTTGGCACAAAAAACAAATAAAAAGGATAAGGAGTGGTTATTACAGAGGTAATAACTTCCAAGACTCAACTAAAACTTTTGGGTTATCTCCCAATAAGTACTTTTCTTTAACGCCTTTAAGTTAGGCATGATAGTTTGAGAATATGGTCACATAAGAAATATGAATTGAAGTAAAAGAGAGCATCAAGAAGCAAATTCAAAACACATTTAAGTCTAACCCACTTCCTATGCATAGGAATCTTGTAAAGAAACAAGTTATGAAAGCACAAAGTAACAAGCATAGGAAAGCAAAACAAGTGCAACTTCAAGACTTTCAATATAAAGAGGGGAAACTTAATATTATTGAGATGCATAAAACCATGTTTCCCTCTCTCATAATAACATTCAGTAGCATCATGAATAAAATTAACAATATAACTATCACATAAAACATTCTTGTCATGAGCCAGATGCATAAAAGAATTAATACGCCCCACATAAACATAGTCATTTTTATTAATTGTAGTGGGAGTAAATTCAACAAAATAGCTATCATTATTATTCTCATCACCATAATCATCAAATATAGGAGGCATATTGTAGTCATAATTAATTTTCTCCTCAATAGTAGGTGGACTGAAAATATCATATTCATCCTTGCAATCATCATATATTGGAGGTATAGTATCATCATAAGCAATAGAATAGTTATCTTCCAAACTGTGTTCATTTGTAAACATATCATCATTGGAAGGAACATGGATAGTACTAATAGTGCAGCAATTATTAACATCATCATTTTCAAAATTGGTACCGAAGAGATTTTCAATATCAAAAGTAGTGTGCTTTTCCCAATCATGATCACTACTATAGGTAATAGGCATAGGAACATCATCGAGTTCAGACTCATCAAAAACTATAGTTGGAGAAACATGCTTAGGGGAAAATACCGTTTGCTCTGTCCTTTTACTCCTCCTCTTCTTCTTTTTCTTCTTCTCTTTAGGAGGGAGAGGCTTGAAAGGAAGCTTCTCCATATACCCTGGTTTATTGTTAGAGACAATAGAAGAAACTTTGGAGGATTCCTTCTTTTTATTAATAAGATCAAAACACATATTAGTCCTGTCATATTTTGGTTAAATATCATCTTTTATAATATTTTGTATGTAAGTATTTGTGTGGAAATTATCAACACAATAAAGATGACAACCATGCAGGACACTATTCATATTAAAAGCACTCATATCTACCAAAGAAGTTTTTCTTGATAATTCTTCACACCCCAAAAATAATGTAAGTTCATCATGCTGTTTAGGAGTGATCATGTTATCACAATACAAACTTGCAGTACTCATTGGATTAGAAGGGATATTATTATGGCCTGAGCATTGAAAATTGAAATGACCCACTTCAAAGCAAAGTTCACAAATAAAAGAATAGAGGGCACAAACTTTTTTACCAAGATCATTTAGAGCCCTATACCATGTTCTAGTTTTTTCATTCCTGTGGGTGATACAATATTCTTCTTCAATTTGATTATTCTCACAAGGTCTATGTATTCCACAAAAATTAACATGCTTATAAGAAATAGTACTTTTAGAGGTTTGAGCATGTTTATTGCTATCCTTAATAACAATTTCATTTTCCATGCAAGTGTCTTTAAAAGGCTCAAGATACATGTCCCATTTTTATTTAGGAGCATTAATATGAGAAGCAAGGGCTCTAAAACAATAAATAAGAATTTGAGGATCAAGACCATATTTAGCACTAAGCTCTTGAAAATCAGCAGTTTCAGCGAAAGACTTAATGCAATCATACTCATAGTTTATACCTGGTTCTTTACCTTTGTTGTTATCCCAATCTTCGGTATTGCTTTGAATTGTTTCAAGAAGATCCCACTTAGCTTTGACCACCTTACTTGTAAAGGATCCCTTTAAACAAGTATCTAGATAGTCCTTGTAATGTCCTGAAAGCCTTGCATAGAAATTATTAATTACAATATTACTGGGGAGCTCATGAATGGGACATTTGAGCATTAGTGACTTCAATCTCCCCCATGCTTGGGAAATACTTTCTCCATCATGTGGATGAAAATTATAAATGTAATTCCTATCTTTGTGAATTTCATGAGGAGGATAAAATTTAGAGTAAAAGAGAGATTCAAGTTCCTTCCACTCCAAATGATGAGGATCATCTAGTAGCTCATACCACTCCCTTGCTTTGCTCTTAAGTGAAAAACAGAATAGCTTCCTCTTAACTTGGTTCATTGAAATACCTGCACACTTAAACAACTCGCATAATTCGTGTATAAAGAGTAAATGATCACCAGGATGGACAGTTCCATCTCCAAAATAATATCTATTCATAACACGTTCAACAATTTTTATAGGTATTTCAAAAGGGATGCTTTCAGTATGTGGATATAAATATCACAAGTATCATTACAATTACCACATATGGGAGATAAAGTATCATCAGAGCAAATTTTCTTCTTTAAACCTGGGGAACTAAAAAGATCATTATAAAAACTAACTTCCCCAAGCTTGGATGTTTCCATAGCATTAGTAACAAAGGTGTTCAAAAGATTCATACTAATAACATTGCTATTAGCATGCAAAGAAACTTCCATGGGTTTTTTAATTTTCTTTTAGACAAATCATGTTCTAATTTAGGAAAAATACTAAAAAGCTCTCTAATTTTGTTGTTGTTTTCCATTAAGCCCAACTAGTGAAAACAAGAAACAAAAAGACAAAATTGCAGAATCTAAAGGAAATAACTTCGAGCACTCACACACCAGCAACAGTACTAGAAGATAGTTTAGTAGCCAGAAGATGTGAGTACCTTTTACCTTACCTCCCTGGCAACAGCGCCAGAAAATAGCTTGATGTCTACGCACTTCTATTCTTGTAGATAGTTGTTGGGCCTCCAAGTGCAGAGGTTTGTAGAACAGCAGCAAGTTTTCCCTTAAGTGGATCACCCAAGGTTTATCGAACTCAGGGAGGAAGTGGTCAAAGGTATCCCTCTTAAGCAACCCTGCAATCAAGATACAAGAAGTCTCTTGTGTCCCCAACACACCCAATACACTTGTCAGGTGTATAGGTGCACTAGTTCAGTGAAGAGATAGTGAAATACAAGTGGTATGGATAACTATAAGTGGTAACGGTGCCAGAAAATAGCTTGGTGGAAGGAAAAGACTAAAGGCAAACTGAAATAAATGGAAGCAAGCAAACATGTAACAGATCTAGTTGCAAATGGTGTTTCAATGTTTAGAAACAAGGCCTAGGGATCATACTTTCACTAGTGAACACTCTCAAAGAATTATATTATCTTCGTGATACTACCCTGAACTACTCTCCGGTTGGACACTCTAATCCATGGTAGGGCTATAACACACACCTCAAAGTAAGCCTTTCCCATCTAGATAACCCCACATTGTCACCTTGAGCACTAGATGGTTCCAACAAACCCCACAATTTCATAAAGACATCCAACTACAAATATAACTCATAACAAGTATTTGTAATCTCTAGCCTAAGTGCCACCACGATGTGCACGCTGTCACTTTCACACACATGGGGAGAGCAGAGATCTATTAAAGCACTTGAGTGGCAAGGTAGATCTACTTGATTACAAAGCTCATGATCTCATAAGATCACGCATAAAGAGAGAGATTAACATATAGCTACCGGTAGAACCCTTAGCCTCGAGGAAGAACTACTCCCTCATCATCATGGGAATCAGCAACGGCGATGGAGATGGCTCTGGGGGCACTTCCCCATCCCGGCAGTGTGCCAGAACAGAGACTTTCTGTCCCCCGAATCTCCCCTTCAGTGGCGGCGGCGCTGTGGAAATTTTTGTGGCTAGAGGATGTTCTATTTAGGGTTTATGCATCGGGAGGCTTCTTATAGGCGAAGAGGCAAGGTCGGTGGGCAGCCAGGGGCCCACACCATGCCCTGGCATGTCCTAGGGCTGCCCGCGCTAAAGGGGGGGTGTGGCCGCCCTGTGGCCCCTCTCCGTCTCGTCTTCTGGCTCCGTGAGTCTTCCGGTAAAATATCGACTTTGGCTTTTCTCTGGTCCAATTCCGATAATATTCATTTTCTGACTTTCCTGGAACCAAAAATAGCAGAAAATAGGCAACTGGCACTGTGGCATCTTGTTAATAGGTTAGTCCCTGAAAGTGTATAAAAATACTCCAAAGTGTGGACAAAACATAAGAAAGTAGATATAAAACAAGCACGGAACATCAAAAATTATAGATACGTTTGCAACGTATCAAGAAGTTATAGGGGGAATCAGAAACAATAGAAGGGGAATTCATCCTTGTTAAACAGGAAATCAGCACCAAGTCATCATGTAGAAAACAATATCACAGACAGATTCAACGTGCAGCTTTCTTCTTTTGCACACAAGAAACACAAGACATTGTTACAGAAGCTCAAGCACAATCATTCAACACGACATATGCCAAAACACCTACAATGAACCACTAGCTTCGGTAAGTCTCAACCCTGCTCCAACTAGCTTAAATAAAAAACACTGCCAATAAGGACATCAAACCAATTGGATCATCTAGTATTACAGTAACAATGTCTTGGTTCATACAGGGTGGAATTTACAGAGGCTAGAGCAAAACTAGAGAGACGTGAGAAGTTATAGGGGGAATCAGAAATAATAGAATCAATCACTAGCAAACACCTATCATCTAGACAAAATCCCAACCCCAACACACTTTCCCACCATTGCTTTCGACAGCGAACAACAACCTCGCGCTCCAAGTTTCTCCTCGCATGATCTGGAACACTCCACAACCACCCTAGCTCTGAACGAACGAAGGACAGACTAAACCCTAGGAAACATCAAGAGGGGAGAGGGAAAGGGAGGGAGAGGCTCAAACCTAAGGTGGCAGGTGGTTGACGAGCAGCGGGGACGGCGGCTTCTCCCTGAGGTGGATGGCGGCAGGGACGGCGGATTCTCTCTAAGGTGGACGGCGGATTCCACCTTCTGGCGGCAGGGGCGTCGCCTTCTCTCTAGGGGCACGATGGGGAACATAGGGGGCGAGCTGGCGGTGGGGAGCAGAGGGGGCGTGGTGGTGGTAGGGAGAAGAGGGATGCGCGGTGGCGGTGGCGAACGTGTCTTCTCTCCGGTGGACGGTGGTGGCGGCGGTGGGGATCGAATAGAGAGGAAGAAGGAACAAACATAGAGCAGAGGGGAGAAGGGGCGCATGTTATTTTGGCTAAGTGTATAAACTCAGTGGCGCATCCCTAATGGGTGCGCCACGGATATTATCCGTGGCGCACCGATTAGGGATGTGCCACTGAGTTTCCTGGGTTAGCTCAAAAAGGCGCGCGGTGCAGAGTTGATAGCAACACAAGCTTGCCTCACTGGTTACTACGTTGGTTGGTTGGTTCAACTCCTAGGTGTCAGGTTCAAATCCTGGCACCCCCCCCCCCATTTTTTTCTTGAATTCAAAACTATATTTAACAAAGATTGAAATTAATATTTGGCTTTGTAATATTTACTCATCAGAAAATTGTTTAGTATTTTTAGAATATGAACAATTCAACATTTACAAATATAAAAGGAAAAACCACATATATATATGATTATTATTCTCAAAAACCATATGTATCATGTATATAGTTTTGTCGACTTGATGCACGCGCATACACATCACACACAAAAAGTCACTTTTGCGATGTCGATTCCGAATGAGCTAGCGTCATATCGTCACGACGATCTTCTTTCTCTTCTTCATCGCGGTTGAATAATTTAGTCTGGGAACATGGGGATTTCTTCTCGTGTACGGACATCCTTTAGCGGGTAGGGTGGTCTTCCTTCTTCTGGATGCAGCTCTAGGTCTGTCGAAGTACTTGTCGAATTCCTTTTCTATCTTCGGATCACCATACTTGTCGAAGTCTTTTTCGGTGTCCGCTCCCTCCATTCCGATGATGCTCCTTTTCCCCCTCCTAACAACAACGCGGCTAGGCCTTACAGGGTCAGTAATGTAGAAGCATTGATCCACCTGGCAAGCCAGTACCCATGGCTCATTTTTCGCCCGGACGTTCGCGCCAGATGCCTTCGATGATTTGGCTTCGGGTATAACCATCATGGTGAAATACCGGCCTTCTTTTTCGAAGTTCTTGGCCCATCTAACCCGGTACATCGGCATCTTGTCTCCATATTATTTGAGTTCCCAGATCTCCTCGATCCTACCGAAGAATCTATCCTTGATAGTGGATTCCTCGTCTGCGTAGGATGGCATCGTGACTCACGAGTTCTGATATTCGTTGTTCTTGTCCTTTTCCTCGGTGTAGAATGTGTAACCGTTGATGTCGTATGCCTGATAGGTCCTCACATTCATCGCGGGGCCATGTGACAAGGTGAATATGAGTTTTTCCTCATCCATAGAAGGTCTCTTACCATGATAAAGCTAGAGTAGCTCTTTCTTGAACCAACGCGTGAAGCTGGAGTTGTGCTTTCTAGTCACGTCTCCCTTAGTCCGTCTTCGGCCCGTGTCCCTAAACATCTTCTCAATTAAGCTTTTGTGCTCTAGCACCCATGGTTCGACCAACTCTATGTGTTGTAGCGCAACTCGATGTGCCCTGTCATAGTCTGTGTGTCGACCAGTGAAGACGATATGCATTGGGGCATGGCCCTCGTGGTGACCACATCCATCGAGCCTCCCGAGGTGCCTCCTGATTGGCAGACCAACCGGGCCGTCGTCATCCTCATTTCGTAGATAATTCTGGCAGAACAATACGGACTCGCACGTTAGAAAGCCCTTGGCTATCCTTCCATCCGGACGATTCCTATTGCGAACGCCATACAGCCTTTCAAACGACATCATGTTGTGTAGGAATAGCGGCCCGAGGTGGATGATATCATCCACGAGGTGGACTAGAAGATGCACCATGATGTCATGGAACGCGGGGGGGAGTAAATCTCGAGCTCGCATAGTATCACGATGATATATTATTGTATCCTGTCGAGCTGCTTCACACCGATCGACTTCCTAGAGATTACGTCGAAAAAGTTATAGAGCCCAAACAGCGTCTCACGTACGTGCTCGTCCATTATCCCTCGGATAGCAACCGGAAGTATCTGCGTCATCAGCATGTGGAAGTTGTGAGATTTCATCCCGGAGAACCTCTTCTTCGTTTCGTCCAGATATCAGGATATCTTCCCTCCGTAACCGATAGGAAGTTTGGTTCCGACGAGAATGTTGAAAAACTGCTGGAGCTCCTCCTCACTCATAGTGAAGCAGGAGAGGGGCAGTAGTAGTCGTTCCTCTTAGCCCTTTTGCACCGACGACCTTGAGTATCTTGCGTCTGAGCGTCATCATCATCGGGGCATCCTCCATGAAGTTCTTCCTTTATGCCCAGCTTGATCAGGTCGTTTCTTGCCTTTGGCCCATCTTTGGTCCTCTCCGGCATGTTGACAAGAGTGCCAATCAGACTCTCGCACACGTTGTTCATGATGTGCATGAGGTCAAGGCTATGTGGCGCGTGGAGGTATTTCTAGTACGGCAGGTCCCAAAAAACAGAGCTCGCTTTCCATACACCCAGCAGCGGCTTTGTCCTCAGACGCTTCTTTCCCGACGCGGGGCACTCTTTCCATTTTTCCAGCAAGTCATTGATATCCTTGCCGCTGCTCCTAGGTGGGGCTGTTTCGAGCTCGTCCTCACCATGAACAGATCTCCGCATTTTCTCCATGGGTGATCCACAGGGAGCCACTTTCGAATCCCTGCGAACACAGTTTTGGAAGACCCGAGATCCATCGGTAGCTGCATATGCGGGGTTTTCTCCATGCATCTGACGCATGCACCGTGTCTGTGGTTCACCTGGCATGATACATATCCTAGACCAAGATAGTCTTGCACCGTCATGATCAACGCTGCTCTCAGAGGGAAATATTCTCCTGTGTAGGCGTCCCACGTATGGGCTGGCGTCTTCCACAGCGTGGCTAACTCCTCTTTCAACAACCCGAGATACAGATGGATGTCGATACCCGGTTGTTTCAGCCCCTGAATAAGAATACTCATGTGTGCGTACCTTTCCTTCGTGCATATCTAGGGGGGAGATTGTATGGCCATACAAACACGGGCCAGGTGCTATGCGTGCTACTCTGGTTTCCAAAGAGGTTGAGTCCATCGATGCTCATACCCAGCCTAACGTTCCTGGCATCATCCCTGAACTCCTCTTCGAACTCCATGTCCAGTGCGTGCCACTGGCTAGCGTCTACGAGGTGTGTTAGGATCTTGCCCTTCTCTGGATCATCTTCGAGCTTCTCCCTTTCCGCATTCCATTGCATGAGCTTCGCTTCCTTAGGGTCTACGAAATACCGCTGTAGACGAGGAGTGATAGGAAAGTACCATACCACTTTTAGAGGAACTTTCTTGTTCCCTCTCTTGTATCATGCATGGCCGCACACCGGACATGTAGTTCTATCCTTGTACTCGTCCCGATAAAGTGCGCAGTCATTGAGGCAGGCATAGTATTTGACGTACAGTAGATTGAGAGGGCACACGACTTTCTTGGCCTCATCGATACCTCTTGGCAATGTGTTCCCCTCAGGAAGTATATCGTGCCAGAATTCCATGATATGGTTGAAGCTCACGTCGGTCCATTTGTGTTGCACCTTCATCTCCAGAGCCTTGAGGGTTACATTCAGGCGTGTATGCTCGGGCCGACACCCAGGATACAACGGAATAATCCCGTCTTTATCTATTTGCGCCAGCTTGGCTTTCTCTCTGGCAGCAGTTTTGTTGTTTCTCGTCTCCTTGAGGAGCAATTCTTGAAAATGAGGGTCCCGTAAAGCTGAAGTTAGCGGTGCATGCATGTCCGCATCTTCTCCACCACCATCGGATCTGGCATCTCCTTCATGATGATCAGGATCATGTCAACCAGCATCTTCTTCATCATAATCATGGTCGGCGTCTTCGTGAGCACCATTTCCTGTCGGCGCCCCGTTGTTGACGTCCTCGTCAATGTAGTCGGGCATGAAACCACCCATGAGCAAGTGCTTCTCTAATGTCCCAGAATCAGGTTTGATTAGGATACCAAGTTTGCATCTCTTACAAGGACATCTTATCTCGGTCGTGTTGTTATGAATCATGACGGCTGTCGCGCGTGCCTTGTATCTAGCCACCATAGCTTCGCTCATCTGACGCACCATGGTTGCATGTGCTGCGGTATGGAGCAAAAGGTAATATTTAGAACCATGCATGCAAAAATTCAGCATGACCTTCCCTATAAATACGACATATGAGTAGTGCAAAATTTTGCCAAATTAGAAATGAATCAACATTTTGGCAAACATTCATTGCACCACACACACCGGCACCTGCACAACACAAAGCATACACAAGAACACAAGCATATATCCATATAAACATCGTCTCCCGAGCCAACACCGTCGTCCACACACACAAAAATAGAAGCATATATCCATGTACACAAGAACACAAGCATATATCAACACAAGCATGTTGTGTGGAGCGGAGCGTGTGGTGTGGTTAGTCAAACTTGATGTGGAGGAGAGGAGAGAAAAGGTGTGTGCGCTTACTTTAGTGGATCTACACGATGGAGAGAAGTTTCCTTTATGATCCATCCAACCCAAAGAGGTTTTGACAACTTAAAATGGAGAAATTGTTGGAGAAAATGAGGTGAGGAGGAGGAGCAACTCGAGCTAGATCTAGTGGAGGTAGGGGAAAGTGCACTAGCTAGTGGAGGGTAGGGGAAAGTGCCACCTTTTTGTATGGCTGACATGACATATCCATGGCGCACCAGCTATACAGTGCGCCACTGACGAAATATACCTATGGAGCACCTCCAGGCCGCGCGTCGCAGGTAACCTGTCACTTTTCAGATGGATGTGCCCACAAACACCCGTGGCGCACAAGAATTCCGTGCGCCACTGATAAACCTACTATGCGTGGCGCATGTCCATTCCGTGCGCCATGGATGTGCTGCCCATGCACGGGGTCGGCCGGCAGCGCTGGGGCCCACTTTATGGTGGCGCACCGTTTGGGCCGTGCGCCACGGGTAAGGGCAGGTCAGTGGCGCATAGTCTACCATGTGCGCCACAAGTAACTATCTATGGGGCACAGATTTCGTGTGCGTCACTGATAAGGACCCTGTGGATAAGCATTTTCCTACAAGTGAGGGAACAGTGCACAAGTGCTGTCATCGCCCGATCATAAATCTTAGGTTTTCACCCTGAAGAAAGTCCTCACTCTCAAAACAATGGCTTCAACAAGACCATTGTTAGGCACAACCAATGAAGGGCAGACCTTGGATTTTCACCTTGAAAGGCAATACTTCAAACTTCTCCTATGCAATCGCCCCCACTTGCAAGCCGCTCCTCCATGTAAAGAAACTCCAAGCCAATTCCTCATCGCCACAGAGTTTCGAACCACCATTGCTAGTCCTCAGATCTCGGGCTCCATGACCTTCTCCGCCAGCACCATGGACCGAGAACATGCCCCCATGATATTAATAGCCAGCAGAGCTTCGAAGCGCTCCCTATGATACCAAATGGCCAGAGTAAAACACGGGTGCACGCAACCAAATCTCCCGATGCAACAAACTCCAGGCATGAGTTGCCTCGTGGAGCAAGCTGGCGGAGCCTTCCGGAACACGCCACAGCAACCGGATCGATAAGGACTTGCATCCGGCTAGTCTTCATCTCGGCGGGAGGAAGAACCCTAGGACTACCTCCATTATTCAAGCAAACCAGACGATCCCCTCGTCGCTGGTCAGAATAGCAGAGGAGGAGGCAACCTGATGCCACACAACCCTAGTAGGCTCAGATCGGACCAAAGTCCAGATCGAACCCGCCGTCGCTGCCATCCGCCTCCTCCTCACCACTCCGTCTCGCGCCAAGGTCGCAGCAGAAGGCCACGACCCCCGCTGACGCAGGGGTGTTGCCATGAACGCCGCACCGCGACAAACGCCTCCACTGCCACCACAGCGAGGGCCAGCGGCAGCCGCAGTGAGGGGAGACGGAGAACAGAGGGCTCCCAGCGGTGCTAGGGTTCCGCCCCTAGTGTCGCCCTGGGGTTGTGACAGGGGGGGGGGGGTCAAAGGAATGCTCACTCTTTAAATTAGGGGAGAATTTCACTTCATGGCCTCTGCACCAACTAAGGATGCACACAACCTTTTAAACACGAGTACCATTATTTTTAAACTTGGTAATTACCAAGCATGGTTCTCGTGATAAATTGTATGAGTACTAGGAGAGTCTGGTCCTCAAGTATAAATAGGAACCTTAATTCGCGTCAGTGAGGATTTGAACTCAGGTGATGGGTGGTTTGTACATCCACTCTTCCAACTAGTTGAGGTAGGCATGGAGTAATAATTATAATCGGTGATACAAATTAGTTGAGATATTGACATCAAACTGTCATGTACAAAGATGAAAATTTAGCAACTGCTATTCAAAAAACTAGGAACATGCACACAATGCTTTTAATCATGCATCTGATAGTTCACAGATGCTCCTCTTTAAGCCACAAGTTCAACTAGTCACTGACCCCACTCCTTTATGTCCTTCCTAGCAAGATCACCGTTCTTCTTACTATACTTAGATATACTTTTGTGATACTCCTTCCCTCATATGCTTTCTCAGCCATCATTCATACTTTTTGATTACCCACTTTACAGGAGCATCTTTGATTTGTTCGCAAACACATTATACTTTTAATCTTGGTTTTCAGCTATATGCTTCACCAATCCTTTTTCCCGGAAACTCTACGCAAGGGCTGCAAAATCAATCGTCCGGAATCAGCACATGTACCTCAGCCTCAGCTGTTCTGACATGAACATGAACACTCACAAGTCACAATTAACAATCCCCTGTAGCCCTGTCTGAAATTTCAGTCGAAACACACTCCATCACTAAGCTGAGCAAAAATAGACCTTGAGATCGGCGCCTGCGCAGAAGGACGACCTTGGCCGTCGCGTCGGCCTCTATCTTCTCAATTGCGCCCCGCAGCCTCCTCATCTCGTCAACTCCCAGTTGATGGCGTTCTTGACCTCTGGCCGCTCCAGCGTCAGCTCCACGATCCCTGTTCCCAACCACGATTTGGGACCACCGAAAGGGGGATTTCAGGTCAACTGTCTCAAGGGGTTGAGGGTGTTAAGAGAAGACGGTGAGCTGAGGAGGGGGTCACGGACCGGAGTCGGGTGCCGAGAGCTTCTTGAGGCGCACGGCCTCCGGTTGGGCAAACGGTTCGGAGCGTGCGTACGGGGAGGGCGTAAGCAGGAGTCGCTGAAGCGTTGCGGCCGGCGAGGTGGCCGGAGACGGCGGCGAGGAGGGCCCGGGAGGTGCGCATTCTGGAAGGGGGCCGGCGCGAGCTGCAAAGCTTGCAACGTAGCACAGTGACGTGCGCTGCCTGTGATTGTGTGTGCGGGCGGTGCGGGTGCGGTCAGGCCTTTTGGGAAAGCATCATCATTCTAGAAAGGCTGGGGCAAGAAAAACTTGCCCTGGTGCCATCATTCTTTCCCGCCGGTCATTTTCTAATTTAATATCGTCACCACTTATTTCTAGCATACCAATTTGCTGGACATCGACACTAATTCCTTTTTTCTAAACCACACGACGCACTTTACAAGTACTCCCACCGATTCCAAAATATAAGATGTTTTAGCTTTAGGATAGAAGTATCTATACCTTTTTTAATGTGTATTTCATCTAGATTTAGAGTAAACCTACCCACTTAAAAGATCTAGGTACACTTTTTTCACAAAGCTAAAGCATTTTATATTTTGAAACGGAGGGAGTACGATACTAATTTTATTATTGTTGAATAGATATTTTGTGTATAGTATATTAGCGATTAGGCCCCTCCTCTATTTTATGTCTGAGGGTATCGAGGTCTTTCATTGTACCTATATATGTGTGCGGTTTGCACCAGAGTAATACAACGCGTGTTACAATCTCTTCTACATGGTATCAGATTCCTCTAGGTCCTAACCCTAGGCGGCTTTCCCAGCGCCGCCACCGTCGCATCTGCCTCGCCGCCTCTCTCGCGCGCCCCTGCCATGTCATCCCTCTCCTCCGCCAACCCCTTCGGCTCCACCGACACCTCTGATCCACCGACCCTCGCGGTCATCCACGAGGGCCACATCGCCGAGCACATTCCCATCAAGCTCTCCGTCACCGAGAAGAACCACCACGCCTGGAGGACGTACTTCTACCTCCTCTTCCGCGAGTACCACCTGCGCGATCACGTCGACGGCTCCGGCGATCTCTTCAACAGCCGCGACCCCGACTGGCTCGCCATCGATGCCACCATCATCCACTGGCTCTTCCTCACCATCTCACCGGACATCTTTAAGAACGTCGTCCACGAGGATGATGACGCTCCAGTGGACCGTATTCCTGCAACAGGAACTCTTCGGCACGCCGCAGAACGACCAGACCCTGGACGCCTACTGCATGCGCCTCAAGGCGATCTTCGACAAGCTCCAGGACCTCGGCTTCACGATCGAGGACGATCTCCTCCTCTCCATCCTCATCGCCGGTCTCAGTGAAGATCTCGGCAACGTCGCCTCCAACCTCACCCTCATGGCTGAGCCCACCTTCGAGCGCGCCGTCGCCTATCTTCGTCTCGAAGATCGCCGCTTGAAGAACCTCCGCACCCACGCCGTCCACACCACCTTCGCCGCCGGGTTCCGCACCCCGGCCCCCATGCCCTTCCAGCAGCCGCCGTGCCCGCAGCGCCCTTCCTCGCCCAGCAGCAGCAGCATAACAGCGGCGGTGGTGGCGGCAACGGCGGTGGCAACCAACAGCCGACACCCCCTTGGAGTGGCGGCTACAACCCGTGGACAGGGGTCGTCCATGCCTACACCATGTCGGTGACATGCCCTCCCGCCCCCGGCTTACTTGGATCACGCCCACTGACTCATCAAGCCCTCTTCGCTGCAACACCGCGCTACACCCTGGCCTACAACACCGCTCCACCGCCCTACACTCCGGCTTTCGGTGGCACCTCGACCTACGTGCCTCAGCAGCCCACATGGGACCCGGCCCTCTACGCCACGCTCAAGCAGGCGCTTGCGCCTGGCTCCTACACCGGCGGTGGCGATTGTTTCATGGACACGGGCGCATCCTCTCACATGGCCGCTCACCTGGGTAACCTCTCTCATTCCTTTCCAACTTCCACTGAGTCTCGTATCATTGTCGGTAATGGTGCCGATCTTCTTATTTCTCACATTGGTTTCGCTAATTTTCCTTCATCTTCCAAACCACTATCTCTAAATAATGTCATTGTCTATCCCCATCTTATTCGGAATTTGGTCTCTGTTAGAACTCTTTCTCGTGACAATTCTGTAACTGTGGAATATGATGCGTCTGGTTTTTCTGTTAAGGATGCCCATATCCGGATGGTACTCCACCGATGTGAGAGCCCCGATGACTTGTATCCGGTCCAGGCATCTTCCACCCCTGGCGCCGGTCCTCGTGCTTTCTCCGCTGGCGTTGACCTTTGGCATGCTCATCTTGGACATCCTAGTGCCAACATGCTTCATCAAATAATGAGGGGTTTTTCGTTTTCTTGTAATAAAAAGGCTACGCATAGTTGTGAAGTTTGTCATGTCAGAAAACATGTTCGTCTTCCTTTTAGCAATTCTTCCACAGTTGCATCTTTTTCGTTTGAGTTAATTCATAGTGATGTATGGACCTCTCCTATTCCAAGTAATTTTGGTTTTGTTTACTACTTAGTCATTCTCGATGATTTTTCTCACTTTGTGTGGATGTTTCCTCTTCATAAAAAGTCAGATGTCGCCACCACTCTCACTTCCTTTTATGCATATGTGTCTACCCAAATCAGGTCGTCTCATACACGCCTTACAAACTGATAACAGAAAATAATTCGACAATGTTGCCGTCCGCACTCTCCTATCTTCTCATGGCACTATTTTCCGTCTAACATGTCTGCATACCTCACATTAAAACAGCCGTGCCGAGCGTGTCCTTCGCACCCTCAACGACTGCGTCTGCACCCTCCTCTTTCATGGTCACGTCCCGCCCACCTTCTGGCCCGACGCCTTAGCCACCGCCACACGCCTCGTCAACCTCCGTCCGTGTCGTACTCGCTGGGACTATGCGTCACACCACCTCCTTTTTGGTTCTCCTCATTCTTATGACGGTCTTAGGATCTTTGGTTGTCGTTGTTACCCCAGTGTTGCCGTCACCACCCCTCATAAACTCGTTCCTCACTCCATCCCGTGTGTCTTCCTTGGTTACCCGATTAACACCAAAGGCTATCGTTGCTACAACCATGTGTCCCATCGGGTCATCACCTCGAGGCATGTTTACTTTGATGAGTGCTGTTTCCCGTTTGCACATGAATAGGTGGCGTCTTCTTCTCCTTCCACGGGTGATACCCTATGACGTCGCGCCCCTGCACCGGCCGCGTCGACACTGCCCTCGAGCTCAAGATTGGGCGCCGCCTCGTGGACCCCGATGCCGTCGTCCTTGAGCCTCCGCTCGGGCATCGACCTGCCAACGCCGCCTGCCGCACCCTTGAGTCCCAGCTCGGGTGCCGCATCGCCAACATCGCCCGTGTTGCCGTCGAGCCCCAGCTCGGGCCCCGCCCCGTCGACACCGCCCACCGCACCCTCGAGACCTAGCACGGGTGTCGCCTCGCCGACACCGCCCGCGTCTCCCTCCAGCCCTAGCTCGGGCGCCACTCCGTCGATCGCATCATCCTCGAGTGGATACTCGGGTGATGCCGCGCCTGCCCCTCTGGGTCCGGTCACCTATGCACGTGTTGGTGTTTTCCACTCATCGACACGGTACCCTGTGGATGCATATGTCTGCAACACTGCGATAGCTCCGCCGCCTTCTTCGTCGCCTCTGACGCCTTCTCCACTGCCCGCCTCGGCTCGAGCGGCTGTCCGCGGCCCGCTGTGGCTCGTGGCCATGCAGGACAAGTTCGACACCCTCCATTGCAACCAGACATGGCAGCTCGTTCCTCGACCGTGCCATGCCGACATCATCATCGGCAAGTGGGTCTTCAAGCACAAGTTCCATCCGGATGGAATCCTCGATCAGCACAAGGCGTGATGGGTCATTCACGACTTTTGTCAGCGCGCCGGTGTTGACTTGGCCGAGACCTTCACCCCAGTGGTCAAGCCCGACACCATCCGCACCGTGCTCCATCTCGCTGTGTCTCGCCGATGGCCCGTTCACCAGATGGACGTCCCCAACGCCTTCCTTCATGGTCATCTTGAGGAGCAAGTGTTCTGCCAGCAGCACACTGGCTTCGTCGACTCCGCTCATCTGGATCATGTGTGTCTGCTTTCGTGCTCATTATATGGGATCAAACAGGCGCCCCGTGATATGTTGCTAACGTATCCATAATTTTTGATATTTCATGCTTGGTTTTTATCTACTTTCTTATGTTTTGTTCCAACTTTGGAGTATTTTCTATACACTTTCTTGGACTAACCTATTAACAAGAGTCACAGTGCTAGCTGCCTATTTTCTGCTGTTTTTGGTTTCAGGAAAGTCAGAAAATGAATATTCTCGGAATTGGACGGGAAAATAGTCAAAGTCAGTTTTTCACCGAGGGACACAAGGAGCCAGAGTACGAGACAGAGAGGGGCCAGGGGGCGCCACACCACCTGGCCGCACGACCCAGCCTGGCCCGCGCTAGGGGGTGGTCTGGCCGCCTCCGACACCCCCTCGGCCTCTCCTTTTGCCTAAGATGCCTCCGATACAGAAACCCTAAGTACCCTATCAAAATTCCACGAAAGAGTCTGTAGCCGCCGTCATCTTTATCCCTAGATCGGGGGGATCTGAAGCTCTTCCCGGCACCCTGCCAGAGGGGAGAATTCACCCTGGAGGCCTTCTTCATCACCATGCAAGCCTAGTTCATCCTTTGACTACGGGTCCATGTAGTAGCTAGATGGCTGGTTCTTCTCCTTTGTGCTATCATGTTTAGATCTTGTGAGCTCCGTTCATGATCAAGATCATCTATTTGTAATTCTTACATGTTGTGTTTGCGGGGATCCAATGGATATTAAGATGCTATTTCAGATTGATTATTGATTCTATCATGTCTTTGTTATTTGTGATCTTGCATGCTTTCCGTTGTTAGTAGCTATCTTGGCCAAGTAGATGCTAGCAACTCCAAGAGTTAGTATTTATGCTCGATAGTGGGTTCATGCCTCTAGTAATCTGGGAAAGTGACAGAAATCTCTAAGGTACTAGATGTGTTGTTGCTACTAGGGAGAAAACAACAATCCTTTGTTCATAGAACAATCATATTGTTTACTTTACACGCAATGCGTAATACAATTATCTGTTGCTTGCAACTTAATACTGGAGGGGGTTCAGATGATAACCTGAAGGTGTATTATTAGTCATAGATGCAGTTGGATTATGGTCTATGTATAATATTGTAATGCCCAATCGAATCTCAAAGGAGTCAAGATGAGTAGTATATGCATATTGCTTTCTCGATGTTTGTCAATTGCCCCGATATAATTTGTTCACCCAACATGTCATCTATCTTAAGGAGAGCCACCACTAGTGAACTATGGACCTCAGTCCTTTCTTTTATCATTAATCTACAATTAATTGTTTACTACTTTTTGTTTACTTTCTGCAAACTATTACTTTCTTCCACACAATACGTTTAATCCTTTGTTTTCAGCAAAACCGGTGAGATTGACAACCTCAGTGTAAGTTGGGGGCAGAGTTCTGTGGTTATGTTGTGCAGGTTTCCACGTTGCTGTTGGCACCGGTAGTGCGCCCTGCCAAAGTCTAGCTAGCAACACCTTAGAGGTGTTTCCTTGCTCCTACTGGATTAATAACCTTGGTTTCATAACTGAGGGAAAACTTGCTGCTGTGCTCATCATACCTTCCTCTTGGGGTTCCCCAACGAGCTCGATATATTTTGGGCCATCACCCCGCGCGTGGTACCAACGCATCATAGCGTTTCTTCACCAACTCGGCTTCTGCTCCACATGCTTTGATGCCTCGATGTTCGTCTACCATATGGGAGACACCACAGCGCACCTGCTTCTCTATGTCAATGACATCATTCTGACAGCCAGCACCTCTGCACTCTTGCAGCAGCTCACTGATCGTCTTCGTGCTGAGTTCGCGCTCAAGGACTTGGGGCCCCTACACTACTTCCTCGGCATCGAGGTTGTGCGCCGATCGGATGCCTTCTTTCTTCATCAGAAGAAGTATGCCCACGAGCTCCTCGACCGCGCTGGGATGCTTAACTGCAGCCCCGTCTCCACGCCTGTCGACAGGAAGGCCAAGCTCCCCGCCACGGATGGTTCTCCTGCGCCTGACGCCTCGCTCTACCGGTCCATCGTTGGTGCGCTCCAGTACCTTACTCTCACCAGACCAGAGCTACAGTATATTGTTCAGCAGGTGTGCTTTCATATGCATGCTCCCCATGATGCTCGTTGAACTTCGGTAAAGCGGATTCTCCGCTACATCCGAGGCACTCTGGACCTTGGTCTCTTGCTGCTCACCTCTATGGACACAGACATCATTGCCTACTCGGACGCGGACTGGGCCGGCTTCCCCGACATGCGGCGCTCCACCTCGGGGTACTGCGTCTACCTTGGACCCTCGCTCATCTCGTGGTCGTCCAAGTGGCAGCCTAGGGTCTCTCGCTCCAGCGCCGAGGCGGAGTATCGGGCTGTTGCTAATGCTGTCGTCGAGTGCTCTTGGCTTCAGCAGCTACTTCAGGAGCTCTCTTGTCCCGTCAACAAGGCCATCATGGTTTACTGTGACAACGTCTCTGCCATGTATCTCTTCACCAACCCCGTCCATCACCGCCGGACGAAGCATATCGAGCTCGACATTCACTTTGTTCGCGAACAGGTGGCTCTTGGTCGTATACGTGTGCTACACGTACCCACCTCACAGCAGTTCGCGGATAGCATGACCAAAGGATATGCGGTTTGCACCAGAGCAATACAACGCGTGTTACAATCCCTTCTACAATTATCACGAGGCTAGTAGTTTTATGTCCGTCTCTTTTGATCTATGATTTTCCTTAATGACGAGGGTTCATGATCTTATGCGCTAATCCTTTGTTGCCTTAGCACTTTCTGTATGTCTATTACTATAAGCTCTATTATGACAAATTTTGTCCAGCTCCGGTGATTTAGGGCAAGATAGCACGCGCCTTGGGCTCGTGCTAGTGTTTCTAGTCATGCTAGGTGGCCCATCAACCTATTCGTATTTTTTACTACTTTTACACTTCTATGTACTACGATTGATGATACTTAAAAGATAGGTGGAATTTCACAAAAATATAGAGATTTTTAAGGTGCATGACTTTTTTTTTTTTGAAAAACAATGACTACATTGGTTGTCAAGGGACAAAAAGGGATGATAGGAATTGTCTACCTAGAAATAGCTCCAAATACCCACATCAGTTTTCATAAGACAACAACTTTACATATTCTCGACCTTGGTTCATGTGAAACACGATTTGGTACTGTCGTTTTGGGTGTAGTTTTTTGTCTAGTCGGATCAAAAGGGACCGATTGGAGAGGTTTGGAGCCTACCCTTGGAGATAGCTCTAAGGGCAATGTAACAACCCGAATAAATAGGATATGGGAACGATAGAATTAGGATATGTGGATTTGCACAGCACGCATCTGAAAATGTGACAAACAATGAGTTTTGTTTGAAAGTGCAAAGTGATTAAAATTTGGACTAGTGAGGCAATAGAGCCATGTTATCACTAGCATTGATCCAGATCTTGGCATGACCTTTGTTTATTTTCAAATTTAGGAAATTCAATTTTAATATAACGCAAAATAAATAAGTTGAGAACTCAAATGTACACATACATATGAATATTAGTTCTAAGTGGAACTGGAACAAAATAAATGAGAAGTTTGAATCATTCAAATTTGAGTTCAAATTCAAACATTCATAATAAAATGAATAAAATTCTGAATAACACAAGAAAAATATGAAAAATATCATAAAGAAATTCTTATTTAAAATAAAATCAGTACATGGTTCTTTACAAGAGGAATTGAAAGACAAAATTACAAGAAGAAAAAACCTAACCACAAACTAGAAAAGAAAATCCTATCTATCTAGTAAACTATCTTCTTCTTCTCATCTTCTTCTATAACCTCCACACACACAAAAAACACAACAAACCATTTTTTATGGTTAAAATGTTGCCATCAAAGGTGAATCCATTTTAGTGCCGAATCCAAATGAATTAAATAGAATCCCGGCTTAACGAGTTGTGGTATAGATTGGTTTTTTTCTAATTGTTGATTAAAAAAAGGCCCTCCTTCATTTTCGATGCAGACCCGCGCAGACAATAATTCCGGCGACTTTCGTTAGGAAGGAGCTTATAGGGATCAGAGCATTCCTAAGATATTATTACTGTAAATATTTTGATCACGTCGATGACTGATGTTGACAGTAAAAAGTCGACGTTAATGTTACATGGGTTGAAAAATTCTTCCCTCTCTCGGAGGGAATCGGTCTCTCTCTCTCCCGCGCACTTGTCAAAATACAGTGACCCCGTCTCCTGGAAAGCAAAATGGGACGATGAGGAGGTGAAGTGGTGAACAAAACATTGTGGTCAGAACACTCAAGCTTGGCTTGATCAATTATGTACATGCACCGAATCGAAGAGATATTTCTTCGTGCAACCGACACCCGCGACTAACAAAAAAATTCTTGTTTCTACTACTACTGGTATACAAAAATTTATTGCATGATTTGGTCAGGACGGGCTGGCGAGGGCACAGTTACCATACGCCATACTCCGGCCCACGTCCGCCGGCGCGGCGGGGTCGACGCCGAGCTCCCTCGCGCGCTTCACGTACTCCTTCTTCACGTTTCCCTTCTGCAGCTGCAGCAGCCGTATCACGCTGCGGCGCGCGTCGCACCGAAACGGGCGCCCCGTCGCGGTGAAGCCGTCGATGAGGTGCAGGTACGCCTCCAGGTCATGCCGGCTCGCCGGGCCCACGTCGGGGCGCAGGCACGGCGAGTTCTTGCTGTCGATGCGCAGCTCCGCGCCCACGTGCTGGTACTGCTCCTTGCTGAGCGGCAGCCGTGGCGCCACCCCTGGCACCTTGGTGACCATGTCGCCGGCGTTCACGATGCGCAGGACGTTGACCTTGCCGCTCTTCTTGAGCTTCTCCACGAAGGCGGCGTTGCCCACCTTGGGCCCGCCGAAGGAGACCACGGCGACCGGCGGGGCGTCAGGGACGGTGGTGGCTATCTCGTCGGCGACGAGGAGCGCCAGCGCGCCGCCGAGGCTGTGGCCGACGACCGTGATGCTGAGCTCCTCGCCCTTGTACTTGTCCATGAGGCGTCGCACCTCGTCCATGACGTCTTCCGACAGGCTCTTGACCTTTTCCCCGGCGGTCTTGTAGAGGCTCCGGAACCCCCGGGCCACCTTAGGCTCTTCCGCTCCGGTTCCGGTGGTGTCTCCGTCGTCGAGGGGCACGAGCGTTGCGCGCAGGTTCTCGGCCCACTCGGGGCATGTGATGGTGCCGCGCAGCACGATGGCGATGTCGCGGCGGCCCATGCGCGCGACCTCCCTCTCGGACTCGCAGACGGCGACGTATCCGATCCAGTTGGACTGCTGCGTGAGCCACTCGGGCGTGTTGGGTCGCCTGGCCCACTCCGGCATGGAGAGCGCGGAGGTGGCGAAGAGGCTGCGGGTGGGGCGGTAGGAGCGGTCCGGGAGCATGAGGCCCCGGTGCCTGGCCGACGCGGTGGGCAGCGACTGGAAGGCCTGGTACGCCGCCTGCACGAAGTCGCCGTAGCGGAGCAGCTCGCGGCGGAGGTCGGAGTCGAGCGGGTCGAGGAGGCCCGCCCATCCGCCTTCCCCGTGGAGGCTGCGCCAGCGCGGGCCGATGGTGCTCCTTGGGGACGCGCGCGGGGAGTCTGCCGAGAGCAGCTGCTGCATGTGCATGAGGCTGCGGGGAGACATGTGCTCGTCGGCGGCCGTGCGCGCCCGCATCCCGGGCATCGGCACGAAGAAGGACAGGTTGAGCGCGTTGAGCAGGCCGTGCCTGACGTTGAGCGGCTCCTGGCCGCTGCTCTGGGCCTGCCCCTCCTTGCTCGCGTGGCTGCCCGGCGCCGAGGGCCTCGGCACCGTCGGCGGCTTCCCGAGGACCCGGTCAAGGTTGGCGATGTGAGTCCTCACGCCATCCGTGGCGGCGGCGGGCGAGCCCGCCGCGCGGAGCGCCTGCGAGTTGGGGTTCAGCGGCGACTGCTCGCGTCTTGGCGCCGTCGCGTTGCGCGCCGGGGAGGCGTGGCGCTGCGCGACGTGCACCGGCGTGGTGGCTGTCCCGGTGACGGCCGCCGCGATTGACATCGGCTTGGTCCTCTGTAGGTTAGGTAGCAAATCACGGAGATTCCACCTGCTCTCGCACGCAAGCCTCTGTCTGATCCGAGCTAGGCGAGTTTGTAGTATATGAGAAGATGACGGACATGCCACTGGCTCCGTCTGGGCGTGGCTTATATAACCAAGGAGACGGGGGGGAAGAGTCCAGAGAGCGGAGGGTCAATTTCTGAATTGATGAACGCTGCGGTTGGTTGCAAGTTGCCATGCGCTTTGACGTCGCGACACGGTCGCGGCTGCGGTGCGGTGGCACGTTTACGTACGGAGAGCCCAGCCCAGCACCGCGTGCGGTAAGACGAGTGCCGGATTACGTGCGTGCGGAATACTAGTCTATTCTGCAAATATCAGTGGCCATCTTGACAGCCTCGCAGGCAGAGATGCAGTATACTACTACTCGATCTAATCTAATGGTGATTAAGCGTACGTAACCACACGGGTTGGACGACTTTGGTGCCTAGACCGAGACACGAACCGCCATGTCGGCCTCCCCAGGCCAGCCAGCCAGCCAGCTGTGTTTTCTGTACGTACTACTTGTCGGGCTTGGTTTCTTTCTGGTCTTGGTCGAGCAGGTAGCGCGCGAGGCCTTGGGTTCACATGGGTCGCCGCGACCTCCGTCCTCCGACCTAGCAAGCCATGCAGCAGTGTTGTGTTGACCCAGAATTGCTCAACCCAGCTGCGACCAAGCTTCGTCTAGGGATTATGATAAAACCATTTTTGTCCGTGAGTCAAAAACATCGTGTACTCGTGTCAGAGCTTCTCAAATCTCTCCGAAAACTATCCGATCTAATATTCCACCCGGCTACTACTACTCCATATGCGTTAATGATTCGAGCCTGTTGTGTAAAATCCTTTATCTTTCAAAAGTAAGCATATATATTCTGGAACGCGAGCTTGTTGTTCATCTGGACCCGGATCTTTACTCCCTCGATATTACCACGTGTTGAGCTACTGACTTACCAGGAGGTCTTGTCTTGTATGCATGCCTCTCTATTGACAATCTCCTTTTCTCGTGCTAATGAAAGCCATCTTTTCCATGTGCAAAGTGCTTTTGGTTTCTCTCTTCCCTTTTTAAAAAGTTTCTTTATTTTCACAAAGTATGATGCTGATTTCACTCTTTTCATTTTTTTTTGGCTATGAATAATTCGTAGTCGATTGAGAATTTGCTTAAATTTCAGTCAACTGATTTCATTTCTATGATTTGGTACTGTATGGATATTTTTCTTATTATGTAAATATTTATTTTATTACGTGAACTATTTTTGTCATTTGCAAGACCACTTGCAACTTCAAAATGTCAGTTACAACCCCACTTGCTAATCATTTCATGCACAAATCTTTATGCAGACTAGGATTTAACTTAATTTTCAATCTAGTGAGAATTAGCAAAATCATTATTTTTCAATAGTGGCATCCCATGCGTTGTTACCGACTAGCAACAGAAAAAAATTTAATATAGATATCTAGGAACGCTTACAGCATTCACAATATGTACGCATTTCTTACCAAGTTTTTGCGGAAAGTATTTGGTGCACTGGGCATGTGTGGTGTAACCGACCGTCCAGTTACCTTACTTAAACATTTACAAGAAGACGGTGCGTAACACTATACCATCAGTCCACCAGCCACCACACAAAAAAAAATCCAATATAGCACTAGATAAAATTGAGGAACAACTTTAGTAGTACTGCCAATAATAACGCGAAAATTAACAACCTAATTTAGTTTTGGTGCTATGCACAGCCAGACAAAATGTCTTCCTCTTTATGAACTTGGATTTGGTATTTTCTGGCTGGTACATGCAAGTTGTATTTATGTTTTCGATTTCTTTCGATATTTTTTGACAACTTTTATTAGGGTCAACCAAGGTTGGGCGCACCTGATGCGCAGAAAGTCTAGATAGAGGCCTAATACATTATTTAGATCTCTTCTTCTACCATCTAGTATAGTGTACAGGTGTTGCTCTATGCATGACCAGATAAATGTTTCCTCTGTATGAACTTGGAACTGGAACTTTTTGGCCAGTAGTTGTAAATTGTATACTATGTTCTCATTTCCTTTTGAGAATGTTTATTCGGGACAACCAGGGCTGGGTGCGCAGGATGCACAAGAAGTCTCGATAGAGACTGAGTATATTATATAATCTATCCTTCTGTGATCGGTATAGATGTACAAATGATGCACCTTTGTTATTCTTGTTGACGCTAGCTCTTTTCTGATTAAATATCGAATGACATGAATAAGATTTTAATGCCAAAGTATATATCCTCACTATCAACTGAGGATGGTTCTTATTATTTCAAGAAAGATATTAGCTACTTTCTCCATCCACAAATCAACAACATTTATTATGAATCGAGGGAGTAACATATTTGTGGCTCATTACCGTCTCACTAGTCACCAGGAGTAATTCCATGATGGCACAACCAATGCACCACCCGCCCCGAAGCGCCTAAGATTCGGCGAGTGAGTGGCAGGACCGGACCAACCGGGAGAAAACGTCTCATGCTCAGAGTGGCCGCCAACCTGGACTCTGTCTTGCCGCTTTGAGACTCCACGAGCGACCTACACAACACCTCCAAGGAGGGGACGACACCATGGTGCCGCCGCTGTCTAATCCGGCAAGCCAGATCAGGGTTTGTATACGTTGCTATAAAAAGAAAATCATTATTTTGACACTGTAATAAATGTACAGTGCATCCTTTTCCTTGTAGTTGAAAAGGTACATTTAGTTATGAATATGCTAATTCCATGTATTTAGATCAACAAAAGCAATTTATCGTATGTTTGTCACAAGTAAGGGCCTATTTGATTCATACGATCTTGAAAACACATAGAAACACATGATTGCAATGTCATGTTAATTTCAATCCTATAGAATTTTGGTGTGTTTAGTTCCATTAAAGGAAAAATAAAGGAGTCTTACTACACAACTTAGTACGAAGATTTTCTTACGATAAATTCGTATTGGATTCAGTCTTATGAATCAAATGTCGGATGTAGGAACATAATTCTAAGGATTGTAATCCTCCAAATATTTTTTCCTTCGAATAAAAGATGTCTTAAGTAGGAAACCAAGGCGTTGGCTTGGTGGCCAGAGTTCACGGTGGTGAGCTTGTCCACCAGGTTCGAATTAGACTAAATGGGTATGCTATCAGTATGAGAAATCTCCGAAGAGGTCCCATGTACCTAACAACACATACCCAAGGAAGTGATCCTTCCCCGTTGGTCAATGTTTCTTTTAAGACGCTATGCGTGATATCATAATTTTTCTCTCTTTTAGTTTCTTCTCCATCACTTGCCTCTCGGGTCATATCTAGGACGACTCCTTGAGGCCTCCCCATCTACACCCCCACAAACACATATCTCCTTTGCCTGGACCACCCCAGCTGCCACCGGAGGAGGTCGTCCGATGGCTACGGGGTGTCCACAATAAAGTTTTTATCTTTTTTCTCTTGGCCTTAGTAGTCTCTGCCGTTAGCCTCGATCTGGCTGCTGCAAGATCCAACCATCTTCATTCTGACTATCGTCGTCCTCTCCTGATCTATCCTAAGCCGACCACTTTAGATACGATCAGACCGATATGAGTGTTGCCGAGGGCTAGCAACTCCTTTGTTCCACCTCCTCAATCATGTGTAATTGTAGGTTGGGTAACCATGGGTTGTCGGCTGACCAAAGTTTTAGAGTTCATATTCGAATGAAGGTTTTAACGGTATAATGTTTGACACATATATTATTGGTCAAAGTTCAGACACAAAAAACGACGGTGCCACTTCCTATCGGACGGATCGAGTACCTGATAATGGCGGACTTCTCGTTGATTTGTTCTTGAAAGCATTATGTGCAGTGGCGGACCTTCGTGGAGGCCAAACTGGGCTTCTCGTTGATTTGTTCTTGAAAGCATTATGTGCAGTGGCGGACCTTCATGAAAGTATGAGAAATCTCCGAAGAGGTCCCATGTACCTAACAACACATACCCAAGGAAGTGATCCTTCCCCGTTGGTCAATGTTTCTTTTAAGACGCCATGCGTGATATCATAATTTTTCTCTCTTTTAGTTTCTTCTCCATCACTTGCCTCTCGGGTCATATCTAGGATGACTCCTTGAGGCCTCCCCATCTACACCCCCACAAACACATATCTCCTTTGCCTGGACCACCCCAGCTGCCACCGGAGGAGGTCGTCCGATGGCTACGGGGTGTCCACAATAAAGTTTTTATCTTTTTCTCTTGGCCTTAGTAGTCTCTGCCGTTAGCCTCGATCTGGCTGTTGCAAGATCCAACCATCTTCATTCTGACTATCGTCGTCCTCTCCTGATCTATCCTAAGCCGACCACTTTAGATACGATCAGACCGATATGAGTGTTGCCGAGGGCTAGCGACTCCTTTGTGCCACCTCCTCAATCATGTGCAATTGTAGGTTGGGTAGCCATGGGTTGTCGGCTGACCAAAGTTTTAGAGTTCATATTCGAATGAAGGTTTTAACGGTATAATGTTTGACACATATATTATTGGTCAAAGTTCAGACACAAAAAATGACGGTGCCACTTCCTATCGGACGGATCGAGTACCTGATAATGCCGGACTTCTCGTTGATTTGTTCTTGAAAGCATTATGTGCAGTGGCGGACCTTCATGGAGGCCAAACTGGGCCATGCCCCCCCCCCCCCCCCCCCCCCCCCCCACACAAACATTGTTGCAAATTGTCTATTATAGCTATTAAATGGTTTAATCAGCATATTGTCCCCCTTAATTTCTCTCCAAGGTTTGCCACTGATTATATGGAGAGCTCGGACTTTCTGCAGGGTGAAAAATCCGTGATCTGGAGACGTTGTTACGGGAACTACTTACATTCCAAGTGTTGTTAGTGATAGTGGTTTGAGTACAAGGTGTTGCGAGTCTTTGATCATCGTGGGGGTTCTGTTTTTTGTTTTGTTTTTTGCTCTATTCATCCTTGATGTCTCAACATTTTTCTGACAGTATGTTGGTGTAAATCCTCAAGATATTTAATATGATATTAATCTATTCTCTTTGCCGGAAAAGAGGCCGTAAGTTTCTTCGCTGTCCAAATCCGAAGCCATTGTTTGGTTTTCCAGGATAGGCACGCATGTATTAGAGAAAGGTTCGTAATCTCAAGTCCAAAATGGATCTATCACCACCTTATTTTTTAAAGCAGATAAAAAAGGTATAGAGACAAGAGATGCGCTAGCCGAATGGCTCCAAATTGCCAGTGGCCAATTAGCACAGATTATTAGTCAGCTAATGGTGGACGGAGCAGAGTTAGCCGATAAAATAAGAGTACTCGTTTCCACTGCGTGAACAATGCTGATGTGACGCATGATCCTGATCTGGATGGACTAGCGAAGAGGCGATATCAGAAATCAAAGCTCAGTTGAGTTGGCCGTGTAGGCTAACCACCCACGCAGGGTACTAATGAATGATGAATCCACTGGACCAAGTGGCTTAGTTGCCTTCTCTGCACTGGCCTTGGCACTAATTGATGGCAATTGTTTCAGATCGAATGTTCTAAAAGGAAGATCTTAGTTGCACTACCCTTTTTTGATTTATTTTTTAGTATTGGAAACTCCTGATACTAATCATAGTTTTTAAAATCGGACCGGTGAGTGAACCGTGAGGTGGCTGGTTCACTAGTTGGACCATGGTTTGCTGGTTGGACCACCGGTTCAGCCAGTTCAATGGCGAAAAACGGTTCCTTTTAATAATAAAATAAGTAAATTTTGAAACAAAATACAATAATATATATATATAGTATATATTTCAATATGTAATCAGAAAACATGGTGTCCAAGTGGTATTGGGTATTATGTGATGTTATTTTTACCTAGCAGAAGGTCGTGAGTTTGATTCCTCTCGTAATATCTTTTTTTTCCATGTTTTTAATGGTTGGGACGTGACTCTTAAAAATAGGTGGGGCCAACGGTTGAGTTTTTCCTTGACTTGCCAATGGTTGAGTTTGATTTCTCTTGTAACATCTTTTTTCCTGTTTTTTTACTGGATGGGCGGTGACTCTTAAAAAATAGGTGGGGCCGCCGAACTGTTCCGGTTTTTAAATTTTCTACACGCTAATGCATACTATCTTTGAATTTGTACACGCTTTCTAAATGTATGAATTCTTTCCGTAGTTTTCTGCAACTTCTAAATATTCCCTCCGGCAAATTAGTTGACTTAGTTTTGTCTAGATTCGGATGTATCTAGCACTAAACATAGTTTAGATACAATTTAAATCTAGACAAAACTGAACCAACTAATTTAGATCGGATGGAGTATATGTTTTCATAGGGTTATTAGTATCACGATTATATTGGTATTTGTCTCTTTTCAATCTGCTTCTTACATAGCAAGCTTAACTTTTTTCCCCAAATGGCAATACATTAATATCTAAAAAATATCAAGTATAACTGGCCTCTGCAACAACTCAATAGCACAGCCATCACGGATACGAAGGTAAGTTATTGAAAATTAATACTAACATCTATGGCATCAACCACTATCTTGACAAAACGTGGGCCTTGAGGAGGTCCTCCAAACGAACGTCTTAAGGGAGGAAGAGGATCTTATATGACCTGGGTCGTACGCTCCGTTCCGTGGACCAACTCGTGATGCCGACACCTGGCAGTACGCTCCGTCCCCAATTCCCCAATTCAATCCACACGCAGCTAGAAGTTGTGAGTCTCTTGGGTACAGCTAGAGGGGGCAAGCAGATGGGTCGGTCCGTTGCAGGAGCGACGACGTCGCGGATGGTGGTCGTTGAACGAGTGAGGCAGCGAGCACGGGAGTCGCGCCGCGAACGACGTCGCCATAGACGGTGCCGGAGAGCAGCAAACACTGGCGGAATCGGCCACCCGTCCGGGAGCCGCACCCACACCAGCGATCCCTCCTCCGACACATCCATTGGTGGCGCATCGCCGTCCTCCCCCGTCGACCAGCTGACCGACCAATCTGAGATCATGGCGGAGCCACGGGCGGCGCAGGTGCAGGGACACGGAGCGAGTGTAGGTATGGCGGGGGGCACGCTAGAAGGAGCCACCGGCGGCGTCGAGGATGGGTAGGCCCGTGCATGCAGTGCGGGAGAAGCGAACCAGACTCGTGAACAGTAAATGGGGAAGAAGTGGACTCTGTGATTTGAGATCCGTACTGCCAGGTGTCACCCTCCTGACTTGGTCCACTGATCGGAGCGTACGACCTAGGTCGTATAAGATTTCCTTCCCTTAAGGGAAGGGTAACTGCATACAATTCTCGTTGTCACAACCCGTTCAAAGACTAAATCATGGGTTATCACTCAGGAAATCCCTTTTGCTCACGGGTGTATTTGCATCCATTGTGAGAAAACATATTTTAAAATGTTAAAAAGTTTGAAAAATAATATCTACATATACATTTGAATATTTTATGTTCGTTCACAAGTTTTTAGGATAAAAGAATATTTTATGTGGGTCACCTAAGTTAGCCAGATTAAGACCATGCTATGGTTAGCCCATTATGCATATCCTCAACAACCGCTAATCGGGTTTCGTGGTGATCATGTCGTTTGGTCGATCTCTTCGTTGCTGGGGTTTAGTTGGTTCCTCCCTAGGGGTATATATACCCGATCCACGGTGATTATGTCAGAACACATATACGCTTACGGTGTGTATACATAATACATCTAAGCCAGCTATACGGGCTAGTCTCCATGAGTTTTAGTTTGCCAAAGTTTGGATGAGGAGGGCAAGAAAAATGTTTGTTCAGAAGATCTCGTATGCATTGCGAAACGGATGCATGCGTGAGGGAAAATTTACGTGCCACGGTTGCATTTGTGGTGATGAGTTTTTTTTTTTTTTGAAATGGGTGATGAGTTATCTTGTTTTTGTTTCAAACACTTGGCAAAACTGGTGAAGTGCGTGCATTCTACGTGTGCAAAAGCCGACCGAGAAGAGAATCTCCAATGAACTAGAGAGAAATAAAAACAGACCAACCAACAGTCGGATATGCCGAAAGTTTTCACCTTTGCTGCCTTCTCCGTCGACGAGAGTGCGACCGAACCTGCTAATGCTAGACGTAACATTCGTCGCGACTGTGTTGTCGAATCACCGCCTGTGCGCTAAATCAAGTACCGCTAGCGTCGAGTTCCTCGTGCTGAATTGAGTTGTGTAGCCCACTCGTGATTGAGCGAAAGCTGGCGCCTGCTTTTCGGCGGAATCTAGCGGAACCCATCCCATAGATGCTCCCAAACAGGATTTGATTTGCCGCTGTTAGTGGCTGACCAATTTCGGACGCGGGTGTGTCTAGATCGATCCGTTTGGACACGAAACAGACCATTTTGGCCTTCTGTCCGCTTTGGCCCACCGGACGCGACCTTTTTTTACCACGAAATACGAACATTAAAAAAATAATATATTATATAATAGTTTTAATTTACATACTAGAAAATAAAAAAATATAATTAAAATAAACCCTAGCTACGATTAGGGCATCTAGCAGCCGACACGGCGGTGGTAGTGGCGGCGACGGCGACACCTAGTTATCGGCCATGTTTGAGAGGTCGATGAACACCGTCGGCGATCATGGCTCTAGCAGATAGTACGCTGGTGGTGGTGATGGTTGCTGGTGCACTCGATGACTGTCGTTGTGCGGCACCCCTGACCCATTCACCATCCTCCGACGGCACCTACTCAAGTACTCATCATCGTCCTCTGTGAGATCGGTGACTGGCGCCATGCTAGGGCGACAAGGCAGTGGCGGCGGCTGTAGGAGGCGCGGGTAATTCCCGGCCGCGATGTAGTCCATAACGAATGTCAGCGTGCGGCCTGGCAAGGTCTACTAGAATCTACGCCCTTAATTGTCGTTGTCCGCTAGCAGGGTACAACCGTCGTAATACCAGGCGAGCTTCCTCTCCCGACGCTTGCGGAAGAACTCGATCCAAATGGGTAGGTTGTTGGGATCCCAGTCCCGATCTGATCGCTGCCGTCGTGAACCGCTCCACCCACTCATGTCGGATGGCCACATATAGCTGAAGGGGATATGTCCGAGAGGCGATAATAAAGCGGTTATTATCTTATTCCAACTATATGATATATGTTTATTTTTCATGCTATAATCGTGTTAATTTGAAACATTAATAGATGCTAGCAGGGCCTTATGCTTAAAAACTCGAAAACCTTCCATCAACTAGGAACTGGCAACATTACATACCCCGAGACGTCCTCTAAGTGAAACATGAGCGCACATCCGGTATAGAAGACCCTTAGCAAGCGCCTCATGCACCCGCTACAGAAGCCGTCACCGCCGTCAAACCAGTGAGTATCTTTATGGCTGAGATCAACAAAGCCCTCGTCAGACCTGTCGCGAGCGCCACCATGGCACCAAAAGGCGCCCCCGCCCTACGCGCGTCCACCATCACGCGTCTGACACCAAGACCCCTACGCCATGCCGCCGAAACTCGTCGTCATTGAAGCGATCGGAGAAACACCGCTCCACCTCCAAACCACTCCCATCAGAGAGTGATCCAAAGACGATGCCCCCAGCAGGGATAACGACACCGAAATGTCGCCAACGTATGATCTGGAAGACCCGTATCTAGGGTTTCCCCTAGAGCACCCGAGCAAGGAAATGCGGGGCTGCAAAGAAGATGCCTTCAAGGAAAAAAGACACCAGGAGGCGCCGCCATCGTCAATCACGACTTTCACCGGCAGCCTCATGATGACCCACAAGTATAGGGGGTGTATCGCAGTATTTTCGAGGGAAGTGAAACCCAATTTATTAGTTCGACACAAGGGAAGCCAAAAAATATTTATAAGCCTTAACAACTGAGTTGTCAATTCAGCTGCACCTGGAAACAATCTTGCTCACAGCAGTTTATCAATAGCAACACTTTTATAGTAGGAATAACAAAGTAACAGCAGTAGTAAAGCAAAGAAAGTAGTAACAAAAGCAGTAACAGTGGGATTCGAGTGCGGTAGGCATAGGGATGGATGGACGGGCGTTGCATGGACAAGACAATTTGCATAGCAATCAGAACATAGGACAATTGCAGATAAATAAGATAAAGCATCCAAGTACTAGATAATCCTAGGCATGTGTTCCATATATAGTCATACGTGCTCGCAATGAGAACTTGCACAACATCTCTTGTCCTGCCAGCCCGTTTGCAGCGGGGCCTCTAGGGAACTATTGGCAATTAAGGTGCTCCTTTTAATAGAGCACCGGAGCAAAGCATTAACACTCCGTGAACACATGTGATCCTCACATCAAAGCCATTTCCTTCCGGTTATCCCGATTTCTGTCACTTCGGGGTCATAGGTTCCGGACAACAACGTGTGTATACAACTTGCAGATAAGACCAAAAACAATAATATCATAATGAATCAATAACATGTTCAGATCTGAAATTATGGCACTCGGGCCCTAGTGACAAGCATTAAGCAGCACAAGTCGCAACAAAGTCATAAAGCACTAATAAAAGATACTAGGCGCCATGCCCTAACAATCTAATGCCATTACATGAATGATCTCGTCCAATCCCTACCATCCTCATAGCCTACAGCGGGGGATTACTCACTCATAGATGGGGGAAACATGGATGGTCGATGGAGAAGCGATGATGATGATGATGGCAATGATCTCCTCCAATTCCCCGTCCCGGCAGGGTGCCAGAATGGAGTTTCTGGTGCTGTTTCGTGGAATCTGGTGGTGGCGGCGGAGCGAAACTACTTCTGGAAAAACGTCGAACCCCCGAAGTTTTTAGGTCAGAAGGTTCCTTATAGGCGAAGAGAGAGGCCGAGGGGGTGTCTGGGGGGCCCACACCACCCCCTGGCGTGGCCTGGCCTGGCCCGCTCCACCAGGTGGTGTGGCCACCCCCTGGCTCTTCTCCGTCTCGTATTCTGGCTCCTAAAGTCTTCGGGTGAAATAGGATTTTTCCTGATAGTTGGTTTTATGCACAAAAAGTAGACACCAAGGTAATTCTGCTGAAAACAACGTCAGTCCGCGTTAGTTGCATTCAAATCACACAAGTTTAGAGGAGAAATAATAGCAAAAGTGTTCGGCAAAGTAGATATGTTTTGGACGTATCAACTCCCCCCAAGCTTAGCTTATTGCTTGTCCTCAAGGAATTCAGTTGAAAACTGAGTGCGATAAAAGAACTTTCACGAACACATTTGCTTCATATGATGTAAATATTCTCAGCAATGTGATCAACTACTTGGACAATTCATAATAAAGAGTACGCAACCAAGTCTACTTAATAGTCTTTGCAAGCTATGAAGAGATTCCAACTCAAGAATAATAAGTAGCATGAAGCACAAACATAAGCAACATTACAATGCTTATAAAAAGGTATGATAAAGTGGTATCTCGCTTGCCTTTGATTATGAATGCCAAGGCACCTCTAAAGTTTAAGTGATGACTAGAAGTAAATATATCAAGGATACACGCATCAAAGTCATAACACAAATAATAAAGTAATGAAACAAACACAAAGAATGACAACTATGCTCTCAAGAAGGTGCTCAAAGAATATGTGGAGACTCAACAAGTAAAGAAAAAGGTTTCGAATAATTTGAAAGGCTTCCAAATGCTGAAAGTATGGTACTCGTTAGCTTTGAGCTCTCATTGCCCCTATCATAAGCATCTTTAATGTGGTTAAGGTGAAAGTGACACAACTAAGAGGCTATGCTTGACAAGTTATAAATCGAAGTCTCATGCCCCTTACTTACGAAGACCGATCCTCATGCTACTCAACTTCAGTCACAAGTAAGCTCTTGTCATTATAAGTATATACGTATCATAGAGAACCGCCAACGGGGTACCCCTTGCACATGACACGGGAGCTATCCCATAATCAAAATAACAAGGCAAGCAGACAATGAGCATCTCGGCGATCTTTTTATTTACTATGTGCATAGATTTTTATTGAGGATGCTTTATAGAATGCTCATTATGGTTATGTTGCAAGTTTCCACCATGATTAGGCATGGCTTAGGCTAGCGGCTCAGGCGTTTCTCTAACATACATACAAACTCCATGATCTTACAAGTTCCACTTTTATTTCACACCGTCGGGATCCATAAGCAAAAGAACATGATATCAACTAGGTACAAAGTACCTATAAAGTGTTGAAAGCGGTCCCCGTAATACATGGTTCTGCTAACTTCAACTCATAAAGCGCAAGCATATGCACAACAAAGAAGTACGCAATGGTTCAGGTTTTTTAAGTGCAAGAAAATAAAGTGTGCCATCAAGTTCGTGAGAGCTTTACTAACTAACTTTCTCATAACAAGCAAACATTTTATTCGGAAGAAAACAAGGCATATTGAATATGCACGGAGGTAACAAATGATGCTAATGGGTAGGTATGGTGGACACTTTGGAAATATTTGGTTTAGGGAGTTGGGAACTTGAGTAAAACATACTCAGTGAAAGTGAAGGCTAGCAATAGTAAGGGAGCGACAAACGAGAGAGCAATAGTTGTCATTATTATGCTTGCAACAAAGACTACTCATGGCATGCAAGTGATTCAAGATCCTCAAGGCAAAATAATTCATCAAGGCTTAACTGATTATCACAGTCATGTGCATGCGTGAGCATGTGCCAAGTCAATTCAAGTGAAACATTCAGAGGAGGATACCGCGGTGTCATACCAATTTATGAATAGAGCAATGCAAGCAAACATTCATAAGACATGCTACAAACTATTAGAGAGATGGAGCTAATCATAAGAAAGCAAGAACTACTAAGCATACAAAGATAACATACACCCTACTTGAATGGACTAAGCAAGCTCACAATTATGAGTATATGTACAAAATGAAAACAAATAGAGTTTGTTACCAGCCTCTTACCACGCCTCAAGTTGTCATTGATCCTCATTATTGCTCTTCACTTGTGTGGTTTGAATAATAATATGAAACCAACATCCACTGAGGACTGCCGAACCCTGTAGCAAACTCGCAAAAACTGTTGGGTCCGCAGCATAGAAAACAAAAAAATTCTTACGATGAGAACTATACGCCAAGATCTATCTACTAGATACATAGCAACGGGTGGACATACATCCATGGAGAACTTACCCTCGAAGACAACGAGCTTTGTTAACGAGTAGGAACTCGTGGTTGATGTAGTCGTACACTTGTCGATCTCAAGATCGTGAGGAAGTCCGAGCGCCGCAACTCAGCAGCGCATCCGCACTCGCACACACGTTCAAGCCACTGGACAACCTCCACCTCCTCGCTCCAGTGATCCAGCAGAAGCAGCAACTCCTTCCTGCATTTAAATGCCACGAAACATATATCTCGCTAATCCGAGACCATGGGGAATAATTCTAGAGGGAGAGATCCTTCACAAGAAGGTGTGTGGATGAAGGAGGGAATGGGTGGTTTTATAGGAGGAGGGTGCCCTCTCTCCATGGCTGGCGCATGGAGGTTGACCACTCACCTCCCACATTCATGTGGTGGTAACCCCTCCACATTAAAATGCCTCTTCACATTCCCTTTTAAAGTCTCCACTTTAAATGCATTAAATTTCTCCAAATTTAATGCTCTCTCATTTAATAAAACTCTTTTTATTAAATTTATTCAGAATTTTGTTAATTACTTTAATTAACAAACATTCACATATAGCCCCTTGCAATATTTCAATATCACATGCAGAACCACCTTCTGCAATTTCACCCCTAAACAATTTCCGGTTTCTATTGAAACAATTCCGCGCTTTGCAATTCTTTCTTCAAACATATGTGCTCCAAAATGGTCTCCGTAACTCTTAAGTGTGCCACCCTACGGTTCATGAATAATGCAGACATGATCGAGACCCTTCTCCGATCAATAATCAGCGGGACACGAGATCCGTCGACTCCTATACATTCAACGATGACTTCTGTGATCGTGAGAACCTTTAACGCTTGTAACTAAATCCCTTTGTCTCTCGATATATTACATGTCCGAGATTTGATCATCGGTATCTCCATACCTAGTTTGATCTCGTTACCGACATGCACTCTTTTCTCGTTCCCGTGATATAACTTTCTAGTGATCACATCACTTGCTTGCAAGCTATCCTAATGTGATATCACCGAGAGGGCCCAGAGTATATCTATCCGTCATCTGGATTGACAAATTCCACTCTTGATCCATGAGCCTCAACATAACACCTTCGTAGTAATCGAACCCATCTTTATAGTCACCCACATTACGGTGTGACGTTTGATGTTATCAAGATACTCTTCCGGTGTTAGCAATTAACATGACCTCATGGTCTAAGGATAAAGATTACTTCGTATGATGTTATAGCAATATAAACATAATGACTTGATCGTAATGCTATACTTCGGATGAATGTTCATCACATCATTTCACAAATGCTGTGACCTTGTTATTAACAACATCCAATGTCCATGATCAGGAAACCTTGATCATCTTGTTAATCAACAAGCTAGTCTATAAGAGAGGCATAACTAGTAACCCTTTTTGTTTATTAAACACACATGTATTGATGTTTCCTATCAATACAATTATAGCATGCAAAATAAACATCTATCATATACAAGGAATACATAATAACAACTTTATTATTGCCTCTCAGGGCATATTTCCTTCAAAAACCGAAGAAGAACGACAAATATTTTTGGTGTTTTCGATTTTTAAACAAGAACCAAAAGGGAAAAACAAGCAAAGCAAAATTTGGGTTTTTCGAATAGTTCAAACAAAGCAAAAAGGGAAAAGCAAACCAAGGCAAAAAGAAGAAGCAAACCAAAGAGAAACAACAGAAATATTTTTGGTCTTTTTGTGTTTTTAGAAAGCAAAAGCAAAGAAGAACGAAAACTAAAAAGAGAACGGAAACATGAATATACAAAGTACCGACGCAACATGATATGGAGATGAGTGCGGTGTGGTACCTCCCCAAGCTTAGGCTTTTGGCCTAAGTGGGTATCAATCCCAAGCTGGCCAGGATGAAGTGTCATCCTGGTACGACGAAGAGGTCCCCTCATCCTGGTGCGAACTCGAGTACGTCCCTCTGTAATGCGCGGAGTAATCATAGGAGGGCACATCCTCCTGGTGCTGCTCGTGGAAACCCAGCAAGCGAAGCTGCTCGTCCACCTCCTCCTTGGAGCGCGACCACGATCTCCTGTGAACACTAAACAAAGCAGGTTGTGGCAAAAGGATCTCCCTTTTATCCCCGTTAGTGAAAAGCATCCTATATACTAGATTGTTCGAATCAGAGGTAGCAGTGACAAAGTGATGAGTTTTCATGGCAACAAGGTCAAGCCTCTGTGGTGCCAACATAGCATCATAGGGATCCACGGAAAGACCTAATGCATTGACTATACGCGAGGCAATGATGCCCCCATTGTCGTGGTGGTGTCACGGCAGATGCCATGGATAGGCTAAAGGTGGGGACTAATACACGCTAGGGGAATCCAGGGAGGGATAGTGGAGTGATTCTCCACACAGAAGTTGTATTACTCTTCCTTCAAGATTACAAGTGCTCCTTGAGCTGTATTGGCGAGAGGAGGAAGAAGGGGCTCTCTTAATCTCACCCACAGTTCACCCCTAGAACCTTAACCAAAACACTATGGCATAAAAACTCAACCCTCTCTACTGAAACCCTAGCCCCCCTTATATAGAGGGGGCTCGGTCTCTGCCTAGGGCATACGTGGAGGCATATTCCTAAGAATATGCCTCCACTCAAAGTGGTAACCCGACCGGGGTGCTTTTCCCCCGCGTCATACATGCTTTAGCTATGTAAGCCTCTGCGGCGCCTGCGTCAGCCGACATGGGCGTCGTCACCCTTGTCGGCCACGACCCGGTGGTCCTGCCCTTGCTTGCTTTGCTCATGCAGTGTGTACCGGACCTTCTTTTTGACCAGAGAGATTCCTTCCTTCTCCTAGAAGCTAACCGGGGACCCGGATCATAGCAGATCTGGCCATACCTGTTCCTGCATACAAGTTAAACGGGCACTTCCGACTTACTCCTTAAGTCGGCTGAGACAATGTTAGGTGACCCCCTCCTGGTCTGGGTTACCCCGTGATCCGGCCTGCCTGGAGTTGACCCGGCCAGCATCCGCTTTGGCCTTGCCGAACCTCGGCTAACTCGGCATCTATACCCCAGAGTGACCCTACTCGGGGTTATCCCCCCAACATTAGTCCCCGAAGCTGGTGCGGTCTTAGCTGCGTTGGCCGCTAAGGCCACATCAGGTTCATTTATGTTCGAGCCTTGGATGTTATTTCCGAGTCAGCTCTTTATCTCGGATTATATGGATTTACGTTCCCTTCGTGCGTTCCAAGTTTTCACTTGCCGGCCGGGTTACCACTTTGGCTCGGATCCCATGGTTACCATGGTTTGATCCGGGCCTCGTTTCCTTTTTTCATACGCCAACCCACGTGGAGGCTAATCATTACGTTGTCTTATTTTAAGGGCCTGCACAGTAACCGCCGCAGTAATTGTCAGTTATCACTATGCGCGGGTCACGTCACGCCTGCCTCCTCGTTTACCGCATCTGTGCGTCACGTCACGGGATTGCCCCTGCTCTGTGGCCCTCTGTGTGGCTCTTCTCCGATTGGCTGATGCAGGCAATACACGACCACGCCATGTGGTTCGTTGGCACAACACGATCCCACTCACCCTCTCAGGGGGTGGTTAAGTAGCGGAGGGGCGCATCCCTTAGCATTTTTCCCACTTTTGCGCCCTTCTGCTCATTGCTCTTCTCCTTCATCTTCCTAGCGATCGCGTCGCCGTCAGTGCTTCTACCAGCAGCGCCACCGCCGCACTTTCCTCGTGCTTCTGCATCGCAGCCACAGCTGCGCAACTTCTTCGCTACGGGTCCTCGCCAATCCAGGCCTCAGATTCCCGCTGCCGCCAGCGCCATCGAGGGTAGCGAGCACGAGATGACGGAGGAGGAGCTCGCCGTCACCGAGCAAGAAATGGAGGAGGATGTCGCCGCGGCGGACCGTGGCGCGTGGGCTGGATCATGGGTCTGTCAAGATGACCTTGACTGGCTCTACCGGACCAGACGCATTCCTGTCGACGTCGTCGCTCGTCTCCCCTCCGCCGAACTGGCCCCCTCACCCAATCCGGGTGAGTTCGTCGTGTTCCTGTCCCAGGATTGGGTTAGCACCTACCACTTGCAGCCACACCATCTCCCAGCCAACGCTATCACCTCTCTCTCCACTTTTGCCTCTACGATCGAAGGCTACACCGGACTATGGCCCACGAAGGAGCTGTGGATCCGGTTTTTCAGCCTTCGTCGCAACGTCATCCCCAACATCCAAGTAGAGTCGGAGGATAAGCAGCTCACCCAATTCGGAGCTGCCTCCATCTCACCTCGGAGACTTTCCGTTTTTTCCCGTGTTACCGGGCTTGACTCCTGGAAAGGATGGGCCCGGACCTTCTTCTATGTCCGGAATGCGGGCGCTGAAGATTTGATCCGGTTGCTGCCCTACGCTCCGGGTCCACCTGACCCAGAATTCTAGGAGGAGGTCTCCAAGAAGCCCACAGCTCTGGCCAACCAAGTTAACAAGAGGTTCACGGAGCTGAAGAAACTCGGATTGCGCAACGAGGATGCTATGATCACGTTCGTGCGCAACCGAATCTCTCCCCTCCAGAAGCACACCCACAAGGTGTGCCACATGAGTTTCAGCCGTGACCCCAACCAAACCTCCTCCTTCGAGTTGAGCAACACAGAGATTTTTCGCCGGGTTAAGGCTCTTTTCACCACCCACAAGGATTTCTCCGCCGAATGGACGTGGGGAATTGAGCACTTCTGTCATGACAGGCTCCCTCCCGTGGTAAGCTTCACGGGGCAAACTTATTTCGGATCAAATATGTGTCGGTTTTTGTTGTATTTTTTACTCTATTCTTCATGCTTTCTCTCAGCTGTTCCTTCAGCAAACTCTCGAGGATGGTACGGATCTGACCCTTAAGTGGGCGCCGGACCGAGAAATCCCGGATGAGGAGGAGCCGGACCAGGAGATGTTTCTCCCTATGACCGACGCTACAAAACGACCCAGCGGTAAATTATCTTCTCTTAGAGACTGGCCCGATGATGAGGATGACTCAGATGTCGACGTGATTGAACCTGTTGAGGCTGTCCCTCTTTCTTTTGCCTTTCCGGCATCAGCTAACCCTGGTGGGCATATCCACGAGGATCCTCCACTTGCTACGGGCGAGCCGGTTCCGGTGGCATCGAAGAAGAAGCGCGGAGCCGCATCAAGTTCTTCTTTCGAACCTTCTCAGCCCACAAAAAGGCGAAATAAAGCCGGAGACAAGACTGCCTCCAAGCCGGTAGGCAAAGCCCCGGCACGAAGGGCCCGGAAACCTAAGGAGGCCGAAACCTCGGATGCGTAAGTCATTTTTCATTGCGTAACTCACTTCTCCTTGCATCGTGGTAATTTCTCTTCTGACATTATTCTCTTCTTCAGGGCTCCGGTGGAGGTCCCTCAGAGCGGATCAAGCATCTCTTCACCCCTTCGATCCGGCCCTTCTCCTCCTCGTGACGATGAGTCACGTCCGCTGAGCCCTATTTCGGAGGGTTCTGCGGCTGCTCCGGGTTCCACACTACCTCGTCGAGAGGAAAGCGACCTCGGAGCAGGAGGGGTCGGTCCAGCCGAGGCGACGGCGTCCACCACTTCGGCATTACCGCAACCAGCAGCTACCGAGTCTATCTCAACACCGGCACCAGCAGCAGTTCTAGTACCAGCGACCGAGCCAGCACCAGCACCTGTTCCGGCACCAAGGAAACCAACAACAGCTCCAAGTCCAGCTACAAGAGCTCCAGTGCCAAGTTCTTCTGCCTCATCCGAGTCATCTCAACCTCGCCGAGGAACTACTCCAGCAGCTTCTAAGGGGAAATCCACTGCAGCTACTTCTTCCCAGCAAGCTAAGGCCAAAAAGGCTCCAGATGCCACCAAGTCTGCATCTGTCGATGCTGGGCAGCGAACCCTAGCGTTGATGCTTCCCAAGAAAGCTCCAGCAGCTAAGGATGTTCCTGCCGAGCCAACTGATGCGCAACAGATGGTTCTGCATACTAGCCTAGCTCTTGCCTTGGTTGAGAGGAAAGAAGCGCATGCGAAGGGCTTGGTGGCACCTCATATGCCTACCGGTGAGCGGTATCCTCCGAGTCTTATTGAGTTCGTCATGAACTGGAATAAGGCGGAGTTCGTCCACAACGACGATCTCCCGGAAAAGTTCGGCCCCACAGAATTTTCCGCCCAAATGAATACCGCCGCTAAGGCAATTAACCTCGCGGGGCGAATGATGGAGGTATGCCGTTTCTCCTTTACATGTTGTAGATAATAACCATTAGTCCCCGAGCCTCCGGTGGAGTAGCTTGTTACTCGACCGGATGCTCATTAGAAAACTAATGTAGCTCCATGTGAACTTCGAATATGCACACACCTAGAGCCGGGTTAAGTTCCACTTGGCACAGATCTTGTACACTTCAAATATGCACACACCTAGAGCCGGGTTAAGTTCCACTTGGCCCGGATTTTGTACACTTCAAATATGCACACACCTAGAGCCGGGCTAAGTTCCACTTGGCCCGGATCTTGTACACTTCGAATATGCACACACCTAGAGCCGGGTTAAGTTCCACTTGGCCCGGATCTTGTACACTTCAAATATGCACACACCTAGAGCCGGGTTAAGTTCCACTTGGCCCGGATCTTTTATACTTCGAATATGCACACACCTAGAGCCGGGTTAAGTTCCACTTGGCCCGGATCTTGTACACTTCAAATCTGCACACACCTAGAGCCGGGTTAAGTTCCACTTGGCCCGGATCTTGTACACTTCGAATATGCACCAAGCTAATTTTATGCTTCTGTATTTTTTTCAGGTAACTACCAATCACCGGAGTGCTGAATTCCAACGTCTGCTGGATACCCACAAGATGCTACGCGCAAAGCACGTTGCACTTATTGCAGAACATGAAAAGAGGGGTAAGTTTCTCCCTTGGCACTTCTCCGTTTTTCTTCACCTTCTTCTTCTGCACTAATCTCCTCATTCGGTTTCTGCAGCTGGGGTGGAGGCTGAGAACAAGATCATGCAGAAGAACCTGGAGGAAATCAGGGGTATGTCCTCTTTTGTCCGACCTCGTAGTGTTTTCCATTTCCTCTTCTCCTTGGCTCGGCAAACATTCACTCCTCGGCTCTGCCGGGTCAACATACTATTTCAGCATCACTTGAGGATAGTGTTCTCGTGCCTGATATGATGCTGCATTTTCTCGAACAAGCAGGGCAGCATCGAGCCGAGCTGAAGAAGAAAGATGATGAGCTTGCTCTCCTCCGGACTATGGACAACGAGATTGCCAGGCTCAAGGCTGAGATGGAGAAGATGAAGGCCCAGCACCAAACCAAGCTCAAAAAGGTTGGCCAGAACTTCACAGAAGAGCGTGAGCGCCTTACTCTCCAGATCTCCAAGGACCAGGATCTACTCAAAGAATCCAACATCCAACTTGGATCGGGGATCGCTGAGCTTGAACAGCTTCACAAGAGACGTGACGATTGCATCAAGGAGTTGACCCGGATCCACAACCATATTTCACGTAAGTTCCTTTCCCTTATCCGACATAATTCTCCGGGTTAGTTCATATGTCTTTGCTTCAGCTTCTTCCTTTGCCTTGTTTCCAGGCCACTTTCCAGAGGGTACTCCTATTGTGAGCGCTGCTGTTGCCAATTTCCGCCACGAGAGGGGTACTCCCGTCGCTCTTGACGGTGAGGGCATTCCTTTAGACATGGAGGACCTATTGGTCAGCCTGTCATCCCGCGTGGAAATCATCAAGAACTACGGCAAAGATCTCCTCGATGTTTCGGTCCGGATCTTCAACATGTTCTGGCCCAGTGAGAGCGCTCCGAAGAGGATCACACTTCTTGCTGAAAAGCTGTTGGATATCGAGACCCAGCTTGACCTCTGGAGAGTCATACTATCCTTCACCATATTCTCACATGGTACGAGAAGATCGACCTTAGCCTCCTCACACGCCGGCGCACCGGATCCAGATGGACTGATGACCCGGAGTGGGTAGCTCGGCGCCAGGCTTGCGCCTACAGCCTCGTCGAATATTCTCCTATCCATGACTGGGTTGAAGGACCGAGCTTTCTGGAATCCGCTGGGGACGAGCACGTTGAGAACATTGAAGATGGGTCGGATGAGGACGGAGAAGGTGATGCCTCAGATATTGAAGACAGCGACGACGGCGCCGAACTTGCTCCTCCTGCTGCTCCTTAGGTTAAAAAACTTGAAAATTTATCAGATCCCCGGTATGCCGGGTGCAACTGTATGTTGTATATGTGATATTTTGCTACTACGTTTCTATGCCGGATTAACTTGGGCGTAGTCCCCGAGTTTCATTTTCTTGTTCGTCCAATCCTCTGGCTCGGTCCGTGTCTACCTTGATTCGGTTTTATGACTTACGAATCCGAGCTTCAAAAATTGTTTTAACAATACTTAGAAACTTTTAGGCTTAGCTCAAAATAATTCAGCATAATAACTTGAAAATAAATACACGGTTAGTCCGAAAAACAAATGTTAGCTCGAATAAATTCGTTTCCTTAGTCGTTTTTCATGTGCTACGTAATTCCAAACTTGTTCTCTTGCTTGCCATGAAACCAATTCTTGTTGGACAGTAGCAAGTCGAAGAGTTGGGTTTTTGGTGCTCACACATTACTAATCCGGGTTAAGTAGAACAACTTATTCCAGCTAACGTACGAGAAACAACAACAATAATTATTAAGGCGCCCGATTCTTCGCCGGCGCTGCTATTTCATTGATAAGCTCATTGCCGACATACATACCGACATATGAGACGACTCGGATACATACACTTCTTAGCTAAGTGTAGAAGGGATGAAGTAGTGCTACATTCCACGGTCGCTTAGATTCCTCTCCGGACCCGTCCGCCTTGTTCTTCTCCTGTGGCTTTGCATCTATAAGATAGTAAGAATCATTGTGCAATGCTTTGCTCACAATGAATGGCCCTTCCCATGGGGAGGGATAATTTATGCATGCCAGTAGTACGTTGTACCAACCGGAGCACCAGATCGCCTTCGAAAGACTGGGGCACACTTTTCGCTATGATAGCGTCGGAGATTTTTCTCGATATATGGCAGATCCGGACAATGCCGCTTCTCGCTTCTTCAGCAGATCAACATCATTTTGCCGGGCTTCTTGCACTTCGCTTCGTGTATTGGGTGACCCTAGGCGAATCATGCTCTATGTCGGCTGGTAATACAGCTTCGCCCATATACCAAAAAAGAATGGCGATAGCTTTGTTGATCGATTCGGAGTTGTTCTTAAACTCCAAGATCACCGGTAGTTCTTCTATCCAGCACCCCGCTGATCTTTGCAGCGGCTCAATGAGCCGGGGTTTTATCCCGGATAATACTAATCCATTGGATCTTTCCACTTGTCCGTTCGATGCAGGGTGGGCTACCGAGGGTATGTCCAGCCGGATCTTCTTATCTCGGCAGAATCGCGCAAACGCTCCTTCCGCAAAATTTGTGCCATTATCAGTTATGATACTGTGGGGATAACCGTATCTCAAGATAATGTCTTTGAGAAATGTTACGGCCGTAGCTCCATCATATTTTCTTATAGGCTTCACTTCAATCCATTTTGTAAACTTATCCACCATGACCAAAATGTGTGTCATGTTTCCCTTTGCCAGTTTGAACGGGCCAACCATGTCCAAGCACCATACGGCAAATGACCACGTAATTGGTATGGTCTTGAGTTCCGACATAGGCATATGTGTCTTAGTGGCATACCTTTGACAACCATTACATTTTCTCACCAGATCTTTCACTTGTTCTAAGGCACCTAGCCAGTAGAACCCATGCCGGAATGCTTTTGCCACTAAGGCTCGGGATGAGGCATGATGCCCGCATTCTCCTTGGTGTATATCTCGGAGGATGTCAAGCCCTTCTTCCGGGTCAACGCATCACTGGAGAACGTTGGTTACACTCTGTTTGTACAGCTCGGAATTGATAATTGTGTATGCTTTTGCTCTCCTTTGAGTTTGCCTGGCTAACACCTCCTCAGTGGTAACGTTCCGTCTTTCAGGAATTGGAATATAGGCAGTGCCCGTGCAGGGAACACGTCCTCATCAATTTCCATCCGATCTACCGGCATAACTTCAGCCGGATCATGCTGAGCAGTCCCCGGATCTAGCGAGGTAGTCCCCGGGTTCGCTGAGGCAGTCCCCGGGTTTGCTGATGCAGTCCCCGGGTCTCGCGTACTACCTCCCGTGCCAATGTCCATGGGCTCAGCTCCGGATTCCATATCTTCCGGGACACAGATCGAGTCAGTTCCTGGGGACGGCCTGATAGATGGTTTTCTGAGGTGTTCCAATGCTACACCCAGTGGAATTGCTTGTCGGGTCGATCCGAGCTTCGATAGGATGTCGGCAGCCTCGTTTTCCACTCGGGGTACACGGTGAAATTCACACCCCTCAAAGTAACCAGATATCTTCTGTACATGAAACTTGTAAAGTGCCATGTTTGGATCCAGGGCATCCCACATTCCGGATACTTGCTGCACCACCAAATCCGAGTCGCCAAAGCATATTATCCGACGTATGCCAATCTCTTTTGCCACTTTGAGCCCATGCACAAGAGCCTCGTATTCAGCGACATTGTTTGATGCCGTGAAATGGATCTGCAATACGTATTTTAGCTGGTCCTTCTTTGGCAAGGTAAGCACAACCCCGACGCCTAATCCGGTTTTGGTTTTCGACCCGTCAAAGTGCATCCTCCAGTAGTTCGGATCTGGTGGCGGTGGTTCGTATTGTACCTCGGCCCAATCTACAAAAAAGTCCGCCACAACTTGAGACTTGATTGCTTCTCTCTCTCCGATTAGCGTATAAGGCTAACTCAATTGCCCATTTTGCAATTGCCCGCACATCCTTGTTACCCATTATCTCGGATATGGGATCTTCACATATCACTTTGATGGGGTGCTCCTCAAAGTAATGCTTTAACTTCTTTGCCGCCATATAGACACCATATGCCACCTTCTGAAAGTGCGGGTAGTTCTGTTTTGAGGCAGACAATACCTCGCTCCGACTTACCCTCTTCATTGCGCTCTACAACAATCACTGCACTTACAACTCGGTTGGTTGCGGCTATGTAGAGCAACATTGGCTCCTTTGATAAAGGAGAGGCTAACACTGGTGCGGTGGCCAACATCTTTTTTAAGTGGGCAAAGGCTTCATCGGCCTGTGGCGTCCAAACGAATGTATCCGACTTTTTCATGAGTTGGTAGAGAGGCAATGCCTTTTCTCCCAACCGACATACAAACCGACTCAACGATGCTAGGCACCCAGTGAACTTCTGGACATCGTTAAGACACTTCGGCAGCTCCATTCGCTCAATGGCCCGAATCTTAGTTGGATTAACCTCGATACCTCGGCTGGATACGAGAAATCTGAGTAATTTTCTAGCCGGGACACCGAAGGTACATTTTTCCGGGTTAAGCTTCACCCGGAATCTTCTCAAGTTCGCGGATGTCTGCCTGATGTCATCAAGGAGCGTTTTGCTTTCCTTGGTCTTGATAACCACATCATCCACGTATACTTATACGTTTTGACCTATTTGGTCGTGCAAACATTTTTGCATACATCTTTGGTACGTTGCACCTGCATTACATAAACCGAACGGCATAGTGCGATAGCAGTAAGCCGTCTGACGGGTAATAAACGCAGTCTTTATTTGATCATCCGGGTTCAGAGGTATCTGGTGGAAGCCAGAATATGCATCAATGAATGACAATAGTTCACATCCCGCGGTCGAGTCTATGACCTAATCTATCCTCGGCAGTGGAAATGGATCTTTTGGACACGCCTTGTTCAGGTTCGTGTAATCGATGCACATACGCCAAACCACTGCCACGTTCGGATCGTCCTTCTTCTTTTCTACTAGCACCGGATTAGAGAGCCAATCTGGATACAGTACCTCCATGATAAATCCTACTGCTAGTAACCGAGTTATCTCGTCTCCAATGACTTTTCTCTTATCCTCGGCAAAGCGGCGGAGAGGTTGCTTCACCGGCCTTGCTCCGGGTCTTACGTTCAAAAAGTGCTCGGCCAACTCCCTCGGGACACCTTGCAAATCCTGTGTGGACCAAGCAAAAATGTCCCGATTCTCACGGAGGAAGTTGACGAGCTCGCTTTCCTATTTGCCAGTTAACCCGGCTCCAATTGTTACGGTGTGCTCTGAGAACATGTCATCAACTGGAACCTTCTTGGTGTCCTTTGCGGCTTGAAATGAAACGCTGCCATGCGGGTTACTCAACGCCGACATATACTGCTGCGCGGACTGAGCTAAAGCCGCCACCTCTTTGATTTTCTTTTCTCTTGCGCAATCACGAGTGACTCGGCTAGGTTAGACCGGGCTGAGGCACACTCAATGGAACGTCGGAAATCTCCAGCAATGGTAATCACTCCATTTGGCCCGGGCAACTTCATCTTCAGATAACTGATGTGGCAGCTTGCCATGAACTTGTTCAATGCTGGTCTTCCGAGTAACGCGTGATATGCACTTTCCAAGTTCACCACCTCAAACTCCAGATTCTCAGTTCGGCAGTTATCCCTTGTGCCGAATAGCATGTTGACCCGGACTTTGCCTATGGGCTCACAAGAAATGCCTGGTACAATGCCAGGGAAAGTTGTTCTCGTATCCTGGAGCATGTTCTCCGAGATGCCCAACTTGCGCATCGTATCCGCATACATTATGTTAATGCTACTGCCATTATCAATCAGTACCTTGGAGAACCTCACATTGATGTTCGGTCCAATGAATGTCGGATCTAGCACTAGCGCATACGAACCTGGACTCGGCATAAGTTTAGGGTGATCTTTGATGTTCCAGGTGATTTCCTGGTCTGACCAAGGCATGTATCTCGTCACTGCCGGCATTACTGCATTGACCTCCATATGTCAGTGTTGCAAGCTCTTTCTATCTGTTTCCTCAGTTGTGAACACACAATAGCTCTAGTGATGTTCTCTGTACTCATTCCTTCCCTTGTTTTCGGGGTACCTCTGATCCGGCTGTTGCTGATTTTCCATCTGATGCACTGCATCCCTTCTCTCATTGTTGTCATACCTCGGCGGAGGGGGAGGCAACATTAGCTGTTGCGTGTTTGCCCCGGAGAGCAATTGTTGCCGAGTTAACTCCTGCCGAGGTTGATCATTCTGGGGTGTCTGAGCATTCCCCGAACCACCTTGTTCTATCTTACGCATCCACTCACACTGCCTCGTTGTGTGACCCGCTGGGCTATTCGGATTTGGCGTGTGAAACTTACACGGCTGGTCCAACATCGACTCATAGGTATACCTCGGACGGTCTTTCTTTTCTTGCCACTGTTTCTTTTGCTCCGGAGTCCATGTTTTCTTGCCATCGTTTCTTGGAGTCCATTGCCCTCCCGTTCTCTGGCGTTGGTTGCTCCCAGCTCCGGGTTGATCTTGATTCACAGCTGCAACTTGTTGCAAACTATAGCGATGATCCGGTCTATCATCTCTTCTTTTTCCTCTGTAATCGTTCCTCCGAGACGACCCGGCTCCATCCCTCTGATAGTATTCCTCGTTCGACTCGTTTGACGCGATCCTAGGTTGAGTCGGATCACCCAAAGCATACGAATCTGCAATCCAGATCATCTCTGCCAACGTAATTGGCATTTTCCTTTGCAACTTCATTCATAGCTCGCTGCCATATCTGCACCCTTGCGCAAACCATGCTATGGCCTGCGACTCTATGACACCCTCACACGAGTTTCGCACGGTGCACCACCGGGTCAGGAATCCACGGTCCGTCTCATTAGGTCTTTGCTTGCACATTGCTAGGGTCTACGGCCTGTTCGGCCTTTGATATGTACTTGAGAAGTTGCTGATAAACATTTCTTCAAAATCAATCCAGCAGTTGATGCTTTCGGGTGGTAAATTATTCAGCCATACTCTGGCCGGACCTTCCAACATCTGGGGCACGTATCGTACAGCCCATCTCAAGTTGCCAATGGTAATTTTCACAGCCGTAGCATAGTTTATCAGCCAATCCTCCGGATTGGTACTGCCGTCATACGTCTTCGTGCCTCTGGGCAACTGGAAGTTGGGTACCGGTGGCTCCTTCATGATCCGGGGTCCAAAGCACGCTGGACCTGGGGGACCTTGACATTCGATCTGTTCCGACCTATACAGGCGATCCAGTTTCATCCTGGCGTCATCCGGCATCAAGTCCTTGCTTCCCAACCTTGACCCTATCACATGATAGTCCGGTCTGGGGTACCCCGCGTTCACCATCTCCGAATCGTAGTCGTTGTATTAGTTTTGCACTTGGGGCGCACCTTTCTGTTGCATACCTCGGTCGGCACTTTGCTCTTGCCTTGGTATATTCTGCTGCTGCGGTTGTCCTGCTACTCCAGAGTTTCGCTGTCCGGCATTGCCGTTGGCTGCGTTTCCTTGACCGGCATTGCCTTGGTCGTGGTTACCTCGGCCAACTTCACCTCGGCTCACACTCCGTCGATCATCATTTTTCCGCGTTTCTTTTTCTTTTCCCGCACGCGTCGGGTCGTACGGGATGATCTGTTTGTTCCGTCTGGCCGAGGTTACTACCTCCTCTCTCCTTGGACCACCATGAGGTGACGATGCGGCTCCCGCGGATTTCTCCGGGTTACCCATCGCCGAATGGACGATTTTGGACGCTCCAGCTCTCTCCAGGTTAGCTCTCAGTAGCTCTTCATTCTGTCTATTCACGATCCGAAATAACTCGTTAACCCTATCTTGCTGTCTTTGACCGGCCTCACCCGTCAGACCCTCTAACTCGGATGCAGCCGCATCTGCTGCTCTAAGGTTCTTCGCCAGGGTACTATACCTCGGCAACCCCACAGACAAATAGTTTTTCGACCCCTCAGCTCCATCATCACCTTCTCTGTTCATCTCGCTCATGAGATTTCTCCCTTTTACTTTTACCGTATCAACTTTGTTTGCCTTTGCATACTCACGCAGCGTCATGTTCAGCGGCGCTGAGCATGCTATTTTCTTTGCGCCCTCTAGTATCTTTTGCCTAGTTTCCTCTAGCTCGGCCTGTGCCTGAGCCGGATCTACCACTGCTGCTACCGGGTTAGCCAAACTATCCATAGCTTCTCTCAGTACGTTCTCAGGCCTCTCTAGTGGTGGCCCTCTACCTTTCCTCGGTGCCTTAGGTGTTACCTCCGGGTCCGGTGCTGTATCCTTGCTCGCGCCTGCCCCGGCGCAGTCATCATCACTTCAGCACGGTTCGGGGAGCGAGTGTTACGCGCCCCGTGAACCACGCTAAGGGGTGGTTCCCCCGCCTCGACGATGCGCTGCGGGTGAACGCATGATACGTCCACCGCAACGTAGACCTTGTGTGCTCCCAGCTTGACGAAGAGGCTGTTGCACGGAAGTGGACGCGTGCCGAAGTAGCCAACGTTGTCGCTGACAAAATCCAGCGCTCCAAAGCGCTGAACGAGCCCGGAGACGATGCGTTCGCCGGTGCCGATGAGGTTTCCCGTCTGGATCTTCACCCCTGCTAGCGCCGTTAGCCCCACGGTGGGCGCCCACTGTCGTGGTGGTGTCACGGAAGATGCCATGGATAGGCTAAAGGTGGGGACTAATACACGCTAGGGGAATCCAGGGAGGGATAGTGGAGTGATTCTCCACACAGAAGTTGTATTGCTCTTCCTTCAAGATTACAAGTGCTCCTTGAGCTGTATTGGCAAGAGGAGGAAGAAGGGGCTCTCTTACTCTCACCCACAGTTCACCCCTAGAACCTTAACCAAAACACTATGGCATAAAAACTCAACCCCCTCTACTGAAACCCTAGCCCCCCTTATATAGAGGGGGCTCGGTCTCTGCCTAGGGCATACGTGGAGGCATATTATGCCTCCTCTCAAAGTGGTAACCCGACCGGGGTGCTTTCCCCCCGCGTCATACATGCTTTAGCTACGTAAGCCTCTGCGGCGCCTGCGTCAGCCGACATGGGCGTCGTCACCCTTGTCGGCCACGACCCGGTGGTCCTGCCCTTGCTTGCTTTGCTCATGCAGTGCGTACCGGACCTTCTTTTTGACCAGAGAGATTCCTTTCTTCTCCCAGAAGCTAACCGGGGACCCGGATCATAGCAGATCCGGCCATACATGTTCCTGCATACAAGTTAGACGGGCACTTCCGACTTACTCCTTAAGTCGGCTGAGACAATGTTAGGAGACCCCCTCCTGGTCCGGGTTACCCCGTGATCCGGCCTGCCTGGAGTTGACCCGGCCAGCATCCACTTTGGCCTTGCCGAACCTCGGCTAACTCGGCCCCTATACCCCGGAGTGACCCTACCCGGGGTTATCCCCCCAACACCCATAGATAGGCCCCCTAGCAGCTAGGCGACGAGCAATAAGCGAGCCAAGGTTGTATCGAGTATCATTGTTAAGCGCAGCAGCAAGGAATGCTAAATGATAGTTGGAGATATTACTTGTGTTCTCCCTACCCAGTACACTAGAAGCAAGATAATATGCAAAGTATCTAAGAGCAGGGAGTTGGATATTTCTTATCTTTCCGCGCTGCGCCACGCGGTCATCATCATTGGTCACCCCTCGGTAAAGCTCCAACAAATCAGCGGGTTGCCCTTGAATTTTCTTCACGGTCCCTGTCATGCGCACACCTACAATACTGCAAAGTCTCTCCAAAGGCATGGTGAAGGGCAGATCATAGATTTTAGAAGAGACAGTAGACTGATAGGGTGTGTTAGTAAACGTGAAGGTCTCAACAAAAGTTTTGGTGAGCATAGCGTATTGCGCACTCTCATCTTGCATATATGAGGTCAAACCAACCCTCTCAATCAGTAGCAAGAAATCATCAAGAATACCTGTAGCTTGTAAGAAAGTAAAACAAGGAAAAGAGGATGGGTGAGCATCCCCATCATCCCTTTCACTGCCAATACGAGTTGCAATGAGATCTTCATTGTATGTTGGCCTAGCTTGATAGGCTGTTCTTGAGGGCCTCGACCTCCTAGGTGCATTACTCTCAAATATCTCTCCAAAATTATGGTTGTTCATGCTTGGTATTCTGAAATTTAAACACCTATTAAACAAGTGATTGCAAAGTAAATATAATGAAGGATTCTACTCATAGGGACTTGCAAGAGGCCTAAACATGCATCAAAACTATATCTCTAAGCATCAAACAAGCTTACAAGCCCTCATAACCAATCACCTACAGCAGCAAAATACTCAACATATAATCCACTAAACACAAATCTACTTGGACAAGGGGAGGAGTCACATACCAGGGAACAAATGCTCCAAATTTCAGCAAGAAAGATGGGCTGAGCAAGGAGATCGAAAAAATCGAGAGCAAGCACAGCAAGAACGCGATTTTGAGATATGAACTGGAGCTTACTCGGGAGAGAGAAGAAAGTGGCAGGTGAGAGAGTTAGTGGGGGCGGGTGGCCCACACTGGGCATGGCGCCACCCAAGGCTGGCGCCACCATGTGGTGTGCCTGCCTGGTGGGCCCCTGGTACCTCCAGTACCTCTCGCCCTTTTTCATGTAAAAATCTAATATGAATTTTCTGGAATTTTTTGAGACATTTTATTTTTGGGCATTTTTCAGAAATAGAAGAATGATTTTTCTGACAGATAGATTTTTTTTCTTTTGGAAACATGATGCAAGGACAAAACAAGGCTAGAACTACAGAAGTTCTAACATGCAAGCAACTAACAACAAAAAGAAAGCTAAACTAAAGCAAAAACTAAAATGCAAATATAGAAATAAACGGAGATAATCATAATGAAAACATTGTTTTGTTCAATGGAATCCTTTTGTTAACAAGGTTGATCAAGTCTTTCTACCAAAACAATTGCATATGAGACAAAACTTTGTACTCCACTAATGATTATGTTACCTCAACCTTGATAGCAATGGTCCCAATCATAATAGTTTCAAATTTTTCTCTTGGTATGGGACAATATATTTCTCCAACTTGAATGCCTTCAACATGTTTAATTGAATTCAAACCATAAGTCCTTTCAATCTTCTTGGGGAAATAGACAGTATGTTCCTTGTCATTAACATTGAAGGTCACCTTTCCTTGATTACAATTAATAACAACTCCTGCAGTAATAAGAAAAGGTCTCCCAAGAATAATAGACATATTATCATCTTCAGGCATCTCAAGCACAACAAAATCAGTTAATATCAAGCAATTGTGAGCCACCTAAACAGGTACGTCCTCACATATACCCACATGAATAGTGGTAGATTTATCATCCATATGCAAAGATATATTAGTTGGTATTAATTTTTCAAGTTGAAGCCTCTTATAGAGAGAGAAAGGCATAACACTAACTCCCGCTCCCAAATCACACAAAGCAGTTCTAACATAACTGTTCTTAATAGAGCAAGGGATAGTTGGAATCCCTGGGTCTCCAAGTTTCTTAGGAACCTTACCATTGAAGGAATAATTAGCAAGCAAAGTAGAAATTTCTTCATTAGGGATCTTCCTTTTATTCGAGACAATGTCCTTCATATACATTGAGTTAGGAGGCAATTTAATAGCATCAGTCAAAGGAATTTGCAAGAATAAAGGCTTCATCCACTCACAAAACTTATTATAGTGTTCATCTTCCTTTGACTTGTGTTTCTTATCAGGAAAGGCATAGGTTTTTGAACCCAAGGTTCTCTTTCACTACCATGTTTCTTAGCAATAAAATCTTCTTTGGTGTATTTAGTATTCTTAGTGTGGTTTTCAGGTTCTTCTTCAACTTTTTATTCATTAGGAACAACATTTTCTTCATTACCACTTTCAGTTTCAGCATCAGAGATAGATATACTATTAGGGTCTATAGCAGGTTCAGAGGGTTCAACAACAGTTTTATGTTTCTTTTTCCTTTTCTTATGAGTAGAACCACTATTTTCAGCTTGTTGAGAATCCTGCTCAATTCTTTTGGGATGCCCCTTGATACATTGCGAATGTATCTATAATTTTTGATGTTCCATGCTTGGTTTTATCCACTTTCTTGTGTTTTGTTCCTACTTTGGAGTACTTTTCATATGATTTCTTGGACTAACCTATTAACAAGAGCCACGTGCTACTGCTGTTTTCTGCTGTTTTTGGTTCCAGGAAAGTCAGAAATGAATATTCTCGAATTGACGGGACAAAAGCCAAAGTGCTTATTTTTCAGGAAGGGATCAAGTGCGATCACGAGAGAGAAGGGCCAGGTCGCCACACCACCTGGCCGAGCGGCCAGGCTGGGCCCGCGCCATGGGGTGGTGGCTCCCGGCACCCCCTCGGCCTCTCCTTCCGCCTATATATTGCCCTCAGGACGAAAACCCTAAGGGCCCGATCAAAAATCCACGAAAGAGTCTGTAGCCGCCGTCATCTCCATCCCTAGATTGGGAGGGATCTGAAGCTCTTCCCGATAGCCTGCCAGAGAGGGGAATTCACCCTGGAGGCCTTCTTCATCACCATGCAAGCCTCCAGTGTGATGCATGAGTAGTTCATCCTTAGACTACGGATCCATGTAGTAGTTAGATGGTTGGTTCTCCTCCTTTGTGCTTTCATGTTTAGATCTTGTGAGCTCCGTTCATGATCAAGATCATCTATTTGTAATCATACATGTTGTGTTTGCGGGGATCCGATGGATATTGAGATGCTATTTCAGATTGATTATTGATTCTATCATGTCTTTGTTATTTGTGATCTTGCATGCTTTCCGTTGTTAGTAGCTATCTTGGCCAAGTAGATGCTAGCAACTCCAAGAGTTAGTATTTATGCTCGATAGTGGGTTCATGCCTCTGGTAATCTGGGGAAGTGACAGAAATCTCTAAGGTACTAGATGTGCTGTTGCTACTAGGGAGAAAACAACAATCCTTTGTTCATAGAACAATCGTATTGTTTACTTTACACGCAGTTCATAAAGCAATAATCTGTTGCTTGCAACTTAATACTAGAGGGGGTTCGGATGATAACCTGAAGGTGGATTATTAGTCATAGATGCAGTTGGATGGCGGTCTATGTATTATGTTGTAATGCCCAATCAAGTCTCAAAGGAGTCAAGATGATTAGTATATGCATGTATTGCTTTCTCGGTGTTTGTTAATTGCCCCGCTATAATCTGTTCACCCAACATGTTATCTATCTTAAGGAGAGACACCTCTAGTGAATTATGGATCCCGGTCCTTGTCTTTTACATACAATCTACAATCTTTCACTGCTTTGTGTTTACTTTCTGCAAACTTTTACTTCTTTCCATTTGATACGTTTAATCCTTTGTTTTCCGCAAAACACGGTGAGATTGACAACCTCATCGCAAGTTGGGGATAAAGTTCTGTGGTTGTGTTGTGCAGGTCTCCATGTTGCTACTAGCACCGGTAGTGCGCCCTGCCAAAGCTCAGCTAGTAACACCTTTGGGGTGTTTCGTTGCTCCTACTGGTTCGATTAAACCTTGGTTTCATAACTGAGGGAAAACTTGCTGCTGTACTCATCATACATTCCTCTTGGGGTTCTAGCAGGCTCTCGCCGAACGCATTTAGTACATCAAGATTTTCTGGCGCCGTTGTCGGGGAGTCAAGGACATCTTCACAAGGGGAGTCCCTCATAACCAATCTTTTTACTTTGTTGTTTTTGTTTTGCTTAGTTTTCTTTTTGCTTTGTTTGCTTGTTTTGTTATTCAAAAACACAAAAAAAATAGTTTTACTAGTTTGCTTTCTTATTTGAAAACCCAAAAAATGACTACTCTTGAAAACACTAAGTTGTGTGACTTCACTAGCACCAACAACAATGATTTTATGAGCACACCTATTGCTCCACCTGTGGCTAAAAATACTTTCTTTGAGATAAAACCTGCTTTACTCAATCTTGTTATGAGAGAGCAATTTTCTGGTATTGGTAATGAAGATGTTGCTTCCCATCTAAATAACTTTGTTGAACTTTGTGAGATGCAAAAGCATAGGGATATAGATGGTGATATTATTAAGCTGAAATTGTTTCCTTTCTCTTTGAGAGGAAAAGCTAAAGAATGGTTGAATTCCTTAACTAGGAATAGTATTGATTCTTCGACTAAGTGCAAAGATGCTTTTATTGGAAAATACTATCCTCCTGCTAAAATTATATCTATGAGAAGTGAAATAATGAAGTTTAAACAACTTGATAATGAGCATGTTGCTCAAGCTTGGGAAAGAATGAAATCTTTGGTAAAGAATTGTCCCACTCATGGACTGACTGCTTGGATGATCATCCAAACTTTTTATGCAGGATTGAACTATTCTTCAAGGAACCTATTGGATTCAGCTGCTGGAGGTACCTTTATGACCATCACTTTGGGTGTTGCAACAAAACTTCTGGACAATATGATGGATTATTCTGAATGGCATACTGAAAGAGCTCCACAAGGTAAGAAGGTAAATTCTGTTCAGGAAACCTCCTCTTTGAGTGATAAGATTGATATAATTATGTCTATGCTTGTTAATGGGAAAGCCCGTATTGATCCAAATAATGTTCCTCTAGCTTCTTTGGTTGCTCAAGAAGAGCAAGTTGGTGTGAACTTCATAAGAAATAACAACTTTGGCAACAATGCTTATGGTAATAATGTTTATAGGAACAATTTTGGTAACAACAATTATAAGCCATATCCTCCCAACAATGGTAATGCTTATGGAAATTGTTACAACAATAATAAGAGTGCTCCCTCTAAACTTGAAGTTATGCTTAAAGAGTTTATTAGTAAACAAACTGCTTTCAATAAAACTATTGAGGAAAAACTCTCTAATGCTGAAAGAAATATAGCATCTTTGGCTGAAGCTCAATCTTCTTTGAATAAAATGGCCGCTAAACCTGAAACTAATGACAATCCCTTTGCAGCTACCAATGCTATACAAGTAAGAATTGATGAAAATGTTAGACTATTAGTTGAATTACATGCTAAGTGGGAAAGAGAAGATGAAATTGCTAGAAACATTAGTGTTTCTACTATCACCACCACTAGTGTTGAGGCTAGTAATAGTTCTACTACTTTAGATGATAAAGTTGATTTTGATCTTGATGGTTGCAATATCTATAAAGTTATTAAGTTCCTACAAAAGCTTGCTAAAAGTCCTAATGCTAGTGCTATGAACATGGCTTTTACAAAACACATTACTGATGCTCTCATAAATATTAAAGAAGAAAAGATGAAACATAAAGCTTCTATTCCTATAAAACAAGAGGATGGTTGGGAACCCATCATTAATATGAAAGTGAATGACTTTGATTTCAAAGCTTTGTGTGATCTTGATAGTAGTGTTTCTATTATGCCTAGAAGGATTTATGATATGCTTGATTTGCCTCCTCTTGAGGATTGTTATTTGAATGTCCCACTTGATGCTAATGCTAAAAAGAAACTCATGGGGAATATTAATGATGTTCTTATTATGGTTAATGATTCCTATGTCCCCGTTGATTTCTATGTTTTGGATGTTGAATACAATGCTTCTTATCCTATTACTTTGGGAAGACCTTTTCTTAGAACTGTTGGTGCCATCATTGATATGAAAGAAGGCACCATTAAATATCAACTCTCACTCAAGAAAGGTATATAACACTTCCCTAAAAAGAGAGAAAAGATTTCTTTTGCTTCTCCTATGAAAACAAAATTTGGTCTTAATGCTTCTTCATTTGAGAATACTTGATCCTTTTTCTTGTTTCTTATGTCTAACTTAAAGACGTTAAAGAAAAGTACTTATTGGGAGTTAACCCAAAAGTTTTAGATGAGTCTTGGAAGTTATTACTTCAGTAATAACCGCTCCTTATCCTTTTTATTTGCTTTTTGTGCCGAGAGTAATCTCTAATGAGAGTGAAGTAATGATTGGGAAAGTTGCTGTCCCGAAACAGATTTTTGTGCTTCACCGTAAACATTCATGAGAGAGCTCTGTATGTCGGATTGAGGTATAATTTTTTGTGCTTCTGCCCCAGGTTGTTATCTAACTTTCGTTAGTTCAACACTTTTTTATTTGAGCAACAGAAGGTCTTCGAAAAAATTCGTCTTTACCTGATGGTCTGTTTTGACAGATTTCTGCCATTTTCTGCATTTGCTTCTTGTTGGTTCCTTCTTGAGTTCTTTTGGGGAATTGAGCTTTTTGAGGGAAGTTCTACAGTAGCTAGTGTTCTAATGGAACTTTATTTGGTGTTATAACTGAACCTTAAGACTTATTTATCTTAAGTGCACTAATGTTGTTAATGAGATTGTGTGAAGTTTTGTATGAAGGAAAAATTTCAGGTGTATGGAAGGAATAAGTAATGAGATGAAGGATGGACTAAAGCTCAAGCTTGGGGATGCCACGCGTGTAACCCCAAGAAATATCCAAGAAGTACAAGCGTCAAAGCTTGGGGATGCCCAAGGCATCCTCTTCTTGATCAATAAAAATTCCAGGTTTCTTCCAAACACTTCATTTTTATTGTTTCATGCACAGTTGTGTTGTTCTTGGAGCGTCTTCTTTTTCGTTTTCGTTTTGGTTTTCATTTGCTTTGGTTTGCTTAGTTTTCTAAACAAATTGGTTGGACCCTCTCTTTCATACATTGGTTTGCAAATAGTTTGGTTTGGTTTGGAAAAGAGTAGGAAAGTTCATACTTATGTGGTAAAAAGAGCTCGTTTTTTACTGTGGCCTATGCTTTGTCATACCATGCTTGATATTGTTTTGGATTTATGCCTAGTATTCTTTGTTGTAGCATGACTTGTTATAAACAATTGAGATTGCTTAATGTGCCTTTGATGAATCATGTGTTGTTTTAGCATATTAAAGCATAGTATAGTGGTATTCTCCTTTGATGCTTTATTTGGGTTGACTTGGCACATGCTCACACCATGTTATGACTATCTAAAGTCACCATAGCCTTTATGATCCTTTAGTTTTCAACTTGTAGTATCACTTTATGCTTTGATCAATGATGTTTTGTCGCTCTGCATGATTATGGTCATTATTGCTCTCTTAGTTTGTCGCTCCCAGTCTTCTGCTAGTCTCCACAACCAAGTATGAGTTCCACTCATGCATCCAACTCCCTAAACCAAGTTATTCCAAAGAGTCCACCATACCTACCTACTAGCTTATGCTATTCCAAGTATATTCATTCTTTTGTATATTCACGAACTTGATGGCACACTTTTACTTTTTTGCCTCTAATAAACTTGAACCATTGGGTCCTTCTTTGCTGCGTATATGCTTGCGCTTTATAAGTTGAAATTAGCAGAACCATGTACCATGGGGAACGCTTTCAACATTGCACTTGTACTTTGTACCCCGTTGATATCATGTTCTTTTGCTTACGTATCCCGGCGGTGTGAAATAAAAGTGGAACTTGTAAGATCATGGAGTTTGTATGTGTGTTAGAGAAACGCCTGGGCCACTAGCCTAAGCCATGCCTAATCATGGTGGAAACTTGCAGCATCACCATAATGAGCACTCTATGAAGCATCCTCAATAAAAACCTATGCAAATAGCAAATAAAAAGATCGCTGAGATGCTCATTGTCTGATTGCCTTGTCATTTTGATTATGGGAAAGCTCCCATATCATGCGCAAGGGGTACCCCGTTGGCGGTTCTTAATGATACACATATACTTACAATGACAAGAGCTTACTCGTGACTGAAGTTGAGTAGCATGAGGATCGGTCTTCGTAAGTAAGGGGCATGAGATTTCGGTTCATAACTTGTCAAGCATATCCTCTTAGTTGTGTTACTTTAACCTTAATCACCTTCAAGATTCTTATGATAGGGGCAATGAGAGCTGAAAACTACAAGTACCATAATTTTTGGAAGCTCTTTATGAGACTTGAATCCCTACTTCCTTTTACAAAGTCCTTTCTTCCACCATTATATTGAGTCTCCACCTTCTATCTTTATGCACCTACTTTGAGAGCATAGTGGCCATTCTTAGTTCTATGTGCATTGTCCCAAGACTAGTTGATTGATGCATAACTTGTTATTGCTTGTTTTAAACTATTGTATCTAGTCACTCTTATGAACTTTGAAGGTGTCCTATGCATTTATATTTGCTACTCTATTGAGGGACAAGCTGAATACTATTATGCTAAGTTTTCTTTATGTGAAACAAACAAACGTCTTGCAAAGCATGTTATTCATGAATCTTTTGTTTGTGCCTTTTCATGTTGCATCATAGTTTCTTTGCTTATTGCTAGAACTTTGTCTTTCATGTTATGATTGGAGTACTATGATCCCATCTTTGAATGTTCTGCAAATACTTTGATCAAGTCTTTGATGGTGCATGTCACCTCAAAAATTATTCTTTCTTTTTATCACTTACCTACTCGAGGACGAGCAGGAGTTAAGCTTGGGGATGTTGATACATTGCAAATGTATCTATAACTTTTGATGTTCCATGCTTGGTTTTATCCACTTTCTTGTGTTTTGTTCCAACTTTGGAGTACTTTTCATATGATTTCTTGGACTAACCTATTAACAAGAGCCACAATGTCAGCTGCCTGTTTTCTGCTGTTTTTGGTTCCAAGAAAGTCAGAAAATGAATATTCTCGAAATTGGACGGGACAAAAGCCAAAGTGCCTATTTTTCCGGAAGGGATCAAGTGCCAGAATACGAGACGGGGAAGGGCCAGGTGCCGGCCACACCACCTAGCCGCGCGGCCAGGCTGGGCCCGCGCTAGGGGGTGGTGTGGTGGCTCCCGGCACCCCCTCGGCCTCTCCTTCCGCCTATATATTGCCCTCGGTACGAAAACCCTAAGGGCCCGATCAAAAATCCACAAAAGAGTCTGTAGCCACCGTCATCTCCATCCCTAGATCGGGAGGGATCTGAAACTCTTCCCGGCACCCTGCCGGAGAGGGTAATTCACCCTGGAGGCCTTCTTCATCACCATGCAAGCCTCTGGTGTGATGCGTGAGTAGTTCATCCTTGGACTACAGATCCATGTAGTAGCTAGATGGCTGGTTCTCCTCCTTTGTGCTTTCATGTTTAGATCTTGTGAGCTCCGTTCATGATCAAGATCATATATTTGTAATCATACATGTTGTGTTTGCGGGGATCCGATGGATATTGAGATGCTATTTCAGATTGATTATTGATTCTATCATGTCTTTGTTATTTGTGATCTTGCATGCTTTCCGTTGTTAGTAGCTATCTTGGCCAAGTAGATGCTAGCAACTCCAAGAGTTAGTATTTATGCTCGATAGTGGGTTCATGCCTCCGTAATGGGAAGTGATGTAAATCTCTAAGGTACTAGATGTGTTGTTTCTACTAGGGAGAAAACAACAATCCTTTGTTCATAGAACAATCGTATTGTTTACTTTACACGCAGTTCGTAAAGCAATAATCCGTTGCTTGCAACTTAATCTTTGGAGGGGTTCGGATGATAACCTGAAGGTGGATTATTAGTCATAGATGCAGTTGGATGGCGGTCTATGTATTATGTTGTAATGCCCAATCAAGTCTCAAAGGAGTTAAGATGATTAGTATATGCATGTATTGCTTTCTCGGTGTTTGTCAATTGCCCCGCTGTAATTTGTTCACCCATCATGTTATCTATCTTAAGGAGAGCCACCTCGAGTGAGCTATGGATCCCGGTCCTTGTCTTTTACATACAATCTACAATCTTTTACTGCTTTGTGTTTACTTTCTGCAAACTTTTACTTCTTTCCATTCGATACGTTTTATCCTTTATTTTCCACAAAACACGGTGAGATTGACAACCTCATCGCAAGTTGGGGACAAAGTTCTGTGGTTGTGTTGTGCAGGTCTCCACGTTGCTACTAGCACCGGTAGTGCGCCCTGCCAAAGCTCAGCTAGTAACACCTTTGGGGTGTTTCCTTGCTCCTACTGGTTCGATTAAACCTTGGTTTCATAACCGAGGGAAAACTTGCTGCTGTGCTCATCATACCTTCCTCTTGGGGTTCCCAACGAGCTTTACATCGAATGACGAGTACATCACCCCTCAGGATATAGAGGATCCTGGGTAGCAGCACCACTTCTAGTTCTAATTTCATAAGCATGTTTTTCTTTAGCAGCATTAACTAGCAAGTCGTTTTGCACTTTAACGAGTTGATCTATTTGAGTTTGAACCATTTGAAAGTGTTCATCGATCATTTTAACATCATTAGAGGTTCTTTCCACAATATCTTTCAACTCAACAATAGCTCTAGTGTTTTCCATTAGATGATTTTGCACCCTTTCATTAAAGTTATCTTGCTTAACAATAAAGATATCAAATTCTTCTAAGCATTGATCAGGAGGTTTAGAGTAAGGGATATCACCTTCATCAAAGTGTTGGAGAGAGTGTACCTCAACAGTGGATGAGTCGGGAATAGGCTTACATAATTCTTCTATAGGAGGTAAATTCTTGACATCTGCAGCTTTAATTCCCTTCTCCTTAAGACATTTCTTAGCTTCCTTCATCACTTCATCATTTAATTCAATAACTCCCCTCTTCTTTGATGTTGGAATAGGCACAGGAATAGATGGTTCAGGTACAATTACTTCAGGTATAGCTTGTTTAGGAGGAGTCCAATCTTCATAATTCTTGCTTATTTTAGCCATTAATTCCTCAGCTTCCTTAGGAGTCCTATTCCTGAAAACACAATCAACACAACTATCTAGGTATGTCCTAGATTCTTCGGTTAGTCCATTATAAAATATATCAAGAAGCTCATCCTTAGGTAATGGACTTCCAGCATGTGCATGAATCAAAGCACAAAACCTTGCCCAAGTTCGGGCAATACCTCTTTTTCTCCCTGTTTAAAATCAAAAAGCTCCTGCAAAATAGCATGTCTAGCACTGGGAGGAAAATATTTCTGTAGGAAAGTACTAATCAAGCACTCAGGGCTATCAATAGATCCAGGAGGTAAATTACTAAACCAAGTTTTAGCTTCTCCTTTCAGTGAAAAGGGAAAAATCTTAGCAACAAAGTAAGTACGCATCTTAATATCATCAGAAAACAAGCCACTCATGGTAGAAAGTTCATTCATATGTGCTACCACACTTTCATTCTTAGTCCCACAAAAAGGTTCTTTCTCGACAATAGCTATATAAGCTAGATCGAGAGATAAATCATAATCTTCATCTATAATGTTTATGGGAGAAGCAGCAAACTTAGCATCAGGAGAAAATTTGGGTCTAATAGTACGCCTCTCAAGGAGACTCTTAGCAGCGCTCCTATCATGAGTGTTTTTACATTCTTTAATAAATTCAACAATCATCTCAACATAACCATCTTCAATATCATAACTCTCACTAGACTCAGGTGAGCTAACAGGTGTGGTAGTGTCTTCATTAGGAGTTTCGGTATTTCTAGCTATAGTTCTAGCAATCGTAGCATCTAGGAAAGGACCTAATGAACCACTCTTATCAAGCACAGTAGAAGCAACATCATAAGCATCAGAAGTTTCAGATTCAGCAGTAGTAGCAGTGTGTGTAGCATGTGTATGTGGTGGTGTAAGGAACTTACTCATAACAGACGGTGAATCAAGAGCAGCAGAGGTGTTTAGAACCGTACCTCTTCTTGTAGTGGATGGTAAAATAGGAACTTTGCCATCACGAGACTTACCCATGATGGATGGACAACAACAAACAATAGAGAATCCAAGTGAACTTGATAAATAAAGCTATGCTCCCCGGCAACGGCGCCAAAAAATAGTCTTGATGACCCACAAGTATAGGTGGTGTATCGCAGTATTTTCGAGGGAAGTGAAACCCAATTTATTGATTCGACACAAGGGGAGCCAAAGAATATTTATAAGCCTTAACAACTGAGTTGTTAATTCAGCTGCACCTGGAAACAATCTTGTTCACAGTAGTTTATCAGTAGCAACAGTTTTGTAGTAGGAATAGCAAAGTAACAGTAGTAGTAAAGCAAAGACAGTAGTAACAAAAGCAGTAACAGTGGGATTCGAGTGCGGTAGGCATAGGGATGGATAGACGGGCGTTGCATGGACAAGACAATTCGCATAGCAATCAGAACATATGGCAATTGCAGATAAATAAGATAAAGCATCCAAGTACTAGATAATCCTAGGCATGTGTTCCATATATAGTCATACGTGCTCGCAATGAGAACTTGCACAACATCTTTTGTCATGCCAACCCGTTTGCAGCGGGGCCTCTAGGGAACTACTGGCAATTAAGGTGCTCCTTTTAATAGAGCACCGGAGCAAAGCATTAACACTCCGTGAACACATGTGATCCTCACATCAAAGCCATTCTCTTCCGGTTATCCCGATTTCTGTCACTTCGGGACCATAGGTTCCGGACAACAACGTGTGTATACAACTTGCAGATAAGACCAAAAACAATACTATCATAATGAATCAATAACATGTTTAGATCTGAAATCATGGCCTCTCGGGTCCTAGTGACAAGAATTAAGCACAACAAGTCGCAACAAAGTCATAAAGCACTAATAAAAGATACTAGAAACCATGCCCTAACAATCTAATGCCATTACATGAACGATCTCATCCAATTCCTACCATCCCCATAGCCTACAGCGGGGGATTACTCACTCATGGATGGGGGAAACATGGATGGTCGATGGAGAAGTGATGGTGATGATGATAGCGATGATCTCCTCCAATTCCTCGTCCCGGCAGGATGCCAGAACGGAGTTTCTGGTGCTGTTTCGTGGAATCTAGTGGTGGCGGCGGAGCGGAACTCCTTCTGGAAAAATGTCGAACCCCCGAAGTTTTTAGGTCAGAAGGCTACTTATAGGCGAAGAGAGAGGCCGAGGGGGGGTGCCTGGGGGGCCCACATCACCTGGCGGGCTGGCTGGCTCAGCGCCACTGTGGTGTGGCCACCCCCTGGCTCTTCTCCGTCTCGTATTCTGGCTCCTGGAGTCTTCGGGTGAAATAGGATTTTTGGCATATTTTTCGGGATTTTTCCTGATAGTTGGTTTTCTGCACAAAAAGTAGACACCAAGGCAATTCTGCTGAAAACAGCGTCAGTCCGCGTTAGTTGCATTCAAATCACACAAGTTTAGAGGAGAAACAATAGCAAAAGTGTTCAGGAAAGTAGATACGTTTTAGACGTATCACCTCACAAGTCCATGTTCGACTGATTGGAACTCGATGCAGATGCAGATATCGCCGCCGCTGAAGCGACAAGCGATCCTGCAGTCCGCGTTGTCCATCTCCTTGCCGCCTAGAGATCGTGGCCGAAGCCACCGCCCTTCCAAAGCGCAGACCACCGCGTCGATCAGTCACACCACAGCTGCTTCAGACAGGCCGGAGGAGCCACCACACCATGGTGCTTGGCCGCACCATACCATGGCTCGGAGAAGATGCCCGCGTCAATCCTTCGCTCCAGGGACGAGAAGACCTCCCCCGCCATCGGCGACGACCAGGCTTTGACTAGTTGCGCCTAGGGGCGGCGGGGGAGGCGAGGGAAGGGGCGGCAGCTAGGGATTTCCCCTCTCATCGCCACGCAGGGGCGATAGGAGGGTCACCGCGATTTTTCAGAAATTATTACTGTTGTACTACCTTTTTTTGATTTATTTTTTACTATTGGAAACTCTTGGTCTCTGATACTAATAGATAGATAGCAGATATAGATATAGATAGTAGATATTATCAAGGGGTGAAGGATTTGAGCACTCTCAATGTCCCTACTTCTTCTCAATACCCCACTTTCTCAAGGCCCCTAAGTACTGTAGAAAGCTATTTTTAGCCAATGACGTCACGACATGTCATCGCTTTTACTTTAGATGGTGCCAAGTTACAATAATTCCTCTCTGATGATAATTTTTTGATAAAAAACTATAATGCCAATAGTAAATTTTAAAGTGATTATTACCCAGCAATCACTTTTAGCGGCACGTAATTTTATAACAGTGATTATTACCCAGCTACTCTGCCTTCTAGTATCCTATTGCCGCGGCTGCACTTGTAGCGCTGCCCTCGCAATCTTGCCTCCGCCAAAATGGTCTAGAGCCGCCACCCTGGCCGCACAAAGTGGCGCCGTCTAGGGCCGAATGCCACGCTAGGGCGGAAGTCCCACAGTGTGAGCCGCCGTCGTTCGCCGGGGAGGCTTGACCCCTCGGCTTCCACCGTTGGCAGCTAGATAGACCTGAGAGCGGAAGATGGGGCCGGCCAGGACTATGGTATCGCCCGAGCCGCCCCTCTAGTTCTGTTTCCTCGCAAGTACAGCCAAAAGTTGATGTGTTATAAGAATATTTGCCGGGATATGATTTTCTGTAGAATGAGAGAATTCATGTATTTCGAGTACCGCTCATCGTACACAACACGAAGCCTAGCCTAATAGTACGTGCTATCGGCCTATGATCATTTCTTCACGAGATCTCATATGCATTGCGAGAGGGATGCGTGCGCTGAGGGAAACACTTATAAACTGGTGAAGTGCGTGCATTCTACGTGTGCAAAAGCCGACCGAGAAGAGAATCTCCAATGAACTAGAGAGAAATAAAAACAGACCAACCAACAGTCGGATATGCCGAAAGTTTTCACCTTTGCTGCCTTCTCCGTCGACGAGAGTGCGACCGAACCTGCTATGGTAATGCTAGACGTCGCATTCGTCCCGACCGTGTTGCCGAATCACCGTCTGGGCGCTAAAAAAAAGCACTACTGCTAGCGTCGAGATCCTCGTGCTGAATTCAGTGTAGTGATTGAGCTTGAGCAAAAGCTGTCGCCTGCTTTTCGGCCGAATCTAGCGGAACCCATCCCCCTATAGGTGCTCCCAAGAGGATTTGGTTTGCCGTGTTAGCTTTACATGCTGAGCAGGTGTTCGGATGCACGTGTTCCATAGACGATAATATAGGGATGATCCCATGTGCACGAAAGTTGGGCACATCGGAGATCATCCGGTGGAGGACAGTGGGATGACACATCATCATGTCGATTGATTGGGCGTTGATGCGCACGTAATACTAACCGGGCTCAACCACCACGTGAAATTTATCGAGAAGATCGCACTGATCTGGCGAGAGTGTTCAGCAATCAGCATAAGACTAGCCCCAATGGGGGTATCATGCGCATGTAATGTTAAAAAAATTCGGCGTGGCATCCTAATTAATGATGAAAGAGGTTGTGTTGGTATCGTATCACAGCACGTAGTACTAGAAAAACTAATCCCAAATGAATCTTGTACACAATTTTGCATTGAGATTCTACAAAACAATAAATATCTTAAGACTATTACTACTTCGGCGATCTTGTCGTTGTGGAGATGGTATCATATACTAGTATCATATGCACGATACTACTATATGATACTTCCCATTGTGACTAGTCTAACCGAGGCGAAATCGACAGGCTAGAGAGAGAGCACGGCTCGCGCGTCCTCCTGCCCCATGAATTTAAAGGACTGGGCGCAGCACTTATCACGTGTCCCCTTGTGCCAAAGCAACAGCGAGGTTGTGGGTTGTGGCGGGCCAGATGCCAACGCGACACAGCAGGTCGTGGGCGTGTACTGCGCAATTATGCACGCTTGACGGACGAACCGAGCGAATATGGAGGAGAAGGAAAGGCAGAATCACGTTACGTCCGGTCCACCGATGTCGATCCATGATGGCGCGACATGATCGGGCTCATAGACGTACGCACCATCGATTGGACTACCACTACTCCGTCTCCGTTTAGCACGGAATTGTAGAATCGGTGTCAACACTGAACGCAACACACAACACGTACACAATGCAAGTGAAGAAATGTTAGCCACTCGTGCTCCCATACGGCGTCCGGCCGTCCGGCGAGTAGACAGGATCGGGCTCATGGATGTACCATCGACTGGATCCATGAGCATCTCCACTCAGCCCACGCTAAAACCGCCACAGAGCTACCCGATTGCCGAAGAAAAAATTACACCCAACCGCACCCTCCAATTTGGTTCTGTCCCCGGCAGCTCAACTAGTTTCGGGAGCCCCCAGATCGAACCCACCCCGCGGGGGTCTAGCGGAGGGCACTAGATGAAAGAGAAGCGTTGCGGGTCAGTCCTGGCAGTGAGATGGACGGTCCGCGTCCTGTCGACGGTGAAGCGGCGGCGAAATTGCTTCTCACCGAGTTCTCCCTCCATGCCATTCCCGCCTTTTCCACCGCTTCTCGCCCGGTCTTCTTGTCCTTTTCTCGCTATAAGTAGACGCGGCGGCCATTGTCATTGTAGATCTACCCTTGCTCTCACACCATGGCCTCTCCTCAACTCACTCTCAGCAATGTGCAGGCGGAGGCACTGTGCACCTTCGACTACCCCTGTCCGCCGAACTACCGGTGCCCCTCCCTCGTTAGAGTTTGAGCGTCGCCGGCATTCCTATCGGTCCCGCGCCGATAGGGGCGGCTCACTGGACAGCCATCACGAACCAGTACTACAACGAGATCACACCGATGCAGAAGATGGACTCCCGGTGGGATCCCGACAACGACACCACTTGGGACGTCTTCTTCACCAATCGACGGGAGAGGAAGCTTGCAAGATACGAAGGGGACGACCCTCCTCCTGTGAACAACAATGAGGCCGGTCGGCGGCTATGGTGGGATGCTCGGACCCTCTAGGACGTGATGGCCAACATCGCCGCAGGAGGTTACCCACGCCTGCGCTACCCGCAGTTTCATCGGTTGTGGCCGAAGAAGGGCGACACAGGTGCGTCGCCGTCACCATTAGAGAGCCCTCGCCCCCACGCGATCATCTTCGCCTCGAGCAGCCGAGGCCGGGCAACTGGCAGGTGCCTTCAGAATACACCCTGGTCGCACACCATCTCAGGCTCGCTGGCGACCCGGAGGACTATCTAGGCCAGCGCACTGCCATTCGCACCTCCTTGGAGCGCATGCCCATGCCTGAGTTGGACTCCGCCCATGCATGGTGGGAGAAAAAGGAGCAGGCATACCTCGCGCGTCGTGCCGACTACGGCCATGGCTGCAGCCGTTGCAGCCAGCGATCGCCCTCCCGCTGCGGCGTGTGCCGAGGGACAAGGATAACGAAGACGAGGAGGAATACGAAGCCGTCTACCATAGGCCTAGACAGGAATATGGCTAGTTATTTTTAATGTATTTCGAATGTTATTCGAATTTATGTATTACAAAATATAAACAATTGGCTTGTGTTATGGAGGCCACGACTAGGAGCCGAAACCCCCTCCCCCTCCCCATTTCTATGATATGTCCGGCGGTCCCAAATACGGTCCAAAAACAACCTCGTCGGACATCGTAAGGGGCACGAGTGGAGATCCTCTAAGGTTAGTCGTTAAACTACCACAGGTCCGCGGTGTCAACGCTGAACCATGCAACACACAACACGTACGGTTGATTGGAGATTCTTGAGGACTTGCGGGGCACGATCATACGGGAACGATGCAAGTGAAGAAATGCTGACAGCATCTCCAAACAGGGCGTGGTAAAAACTGTCGCTGCTCCAGCAGGCATGGGAAAAAAATTAGCGGTAAAAAGCGGCATCGCACGCGGCATATTTTAGGCGCCGGCTCCGCAATAAAGTGAGCACGCGCGCCGCTCAACCTTACCTGAAAATTCGCTCCCTCCATGTCCCACCGCCTGCGTTCGCGCCATGCAGCCGCCGGTTCCCGCCTCCACCGTCTTGCCCCATCAAATCCTACTACGCGTCGCGGCCGCCGAGCCCCGCCAAGCCCTCAGGATACCTCTGCGCCACTGCGGTCCCTTGAGCACATGTGTGGCTTCAGCGGCATGCATGAGGCCGGTGCGAAATTTCTACGCGAAGATCGCGCCACCAGTTGTCGTCTTACGCTGGGGACGTTCGACACGACACTCGAGGCCGCGCGCGCATGATGTGGCGGCGTGGAGGCTCGGTCATCCGAGCCACACCACGAACTTCAATGACGTGAACAATCTCGAAGAAGCGGAGATGGTGGCGCCTCCGCCCTCGCCTCCTCACGCGCGAGGGCCAGCAGGGGCACCGCCAACTTCAGCGGTGGCTCGCCATCGTCGAGCCAGACGAGCGCACCATAGCGGCGTGAAGGAGAACTTTCTGGAGGATGTGCAGCGCGAGGTAGACTTCTACGCGCAAAGAAAGGCACAGAGGGCCAAGAGGGCGTGAAAGTGGGAGCGAAAAACCGTTCATCGAAGCGCAGCTCGTCGGTCCATGCAACATCGGCTCGGACGATGGAAGGTGTGACGACCTCTTCTCGTCGACCGACGAGACTATTTCGGACAAGGACGAAGTGTACTTTAGTCACCGTTTTCTTTTAGTTTATACACTATGTTTATCGTACTATGTTCTATGTATTATATTTTATTTTTAGTGTATTTTATTTGCTATGTTTGATCTTGTTTGATACACATTTGTTAAAAAAGTGTTTGCGGCGCCGTGTTTTAGCACATTTGATGAAGCGTTGTTTGCCGCGTGCAGCATTTTGTTTTTCATCTTCCGCACGCGCTACGACAGCAAAACCGACGGCGCGACATTATTGTGAGGATTGAGCACATAGACGAGCCTAAATTTCGACTAGTCTAGCCCGTGGTTACAGCATTTTCATCGTGACACGAACGAAGCCTAAATGGAAGTGTACGGCAGAGTGCAACGTTCGAGGGCACCGGACGGATCGGCCAGGAGACTGAGGACGACCGAATGAGCGTCGCTCAAGGGTGCCCGCCTGAGTCAGGCATCCCATCTGTGTACCCGGGGCCAGGCTATCTATGCAGCGCGAGTGCACGCACCAATGTGGGCCATTGCTGGCCCTGGAAAGCTACCGGGGTCGACGGATCCACCGTAGTACTAATTAAGTTGTTCCCTACTCTATTTTCACGTAAAAAAAAAAAATTAAGTTGTTCCCCATTTGCTCTGCTTTGACGCCCGTGATCCACGTGAGTCGCGCGAGGCCAGCTTCGGCTCATCCCTCACAGAGTCACAGTCACACTCACACTTGCGCATCGAAAATCAGCGTACGTGTCGCAAATCTCATATACTCCTTCCGTCCTAAAATAAGTGACGTGAGTTTGTCTAAATTCGAATGCATCTATTTTTATTTTAGTGCAAGATATATTTAAATCAAGACAAATGCAAGTCACTTATTTTGGGACCATTTATTTTGGGAGGAGGGAGTACTATTATTGTGCAACTGTGGTATGGGGTCGCATGTTTCGTCGACACTCCTTCTTTGTAAAGCATCTGGATGATGTCCAGTGGAAAACGGTGTACCGAGTGAAAACACTCCGATCATCCCCATCCCCCAGACAGTCACACTTGCGCATAGAGTGACACAGCCGATCTAATAAGTTTACCGGTGCGCAGACTCCAGACCGGCGGCGTGGAGCATGGTTCGTGCGTGCAGTGCAGTCGACTGTGCCAGAAAAAACACCATCAGCTCATGATGTCTACGACAAATCATGACTTGGGCCGGCATTCTTTTCGATTTGCTATCCGTCACACGCGAGTTCTGTGGGTACCCTGTACGACGGGAAATCCTATTCTCCGCTGTCGGTAAGCTCAGGCGTTTTCGTGGTTTGGGATGGGCCCATTAGTCTCCGTGTGTTGCCGGTTTTTGTTTTTTTCTGGTGGATATTTTGTGGGTTTTTTTCCTGGGTTCGATATTCTAGGTTTCTCCTTTTTCATTTCGTTTCATTATTATTTTTACTTATTTCATAAATATGATTCGTTAAATATAAATAATTTTTAAAATGAAAGTTTTTTTTTCTGAAATCTCAACTATTCATTACTGAAAAATATACAAAATAATAAAATGAAAAAATAGAGCAGTACATGTTATGGGGCCATATTCGGAGAAGTTCATAAGGGGAACGCTTCGGGCGGGCTATTCATATTCTCCGCCTTTTGCGACGCTACCTGGGGCTCCGCCTGAAGGTTTACTTCGCAGCCCAGCCCATTTACAGGTAGTGATTTTCTTTTTCTATTGTTGGGCCATATTCGGGGCAGTTCATAAGGGGAACGCTTCAGCCGGGCGATTCCAGTTCTCCGCCTACTGCGGACGGTACCTGGGGTTTCGCCTGAAAGTTTTCTTCAGTGGCCAGACCATGTACAGGTACGTGATTTTTTTTTCCGTTTTTTCTTTTCTTTTCTTTTTTCTTTTTTTATCAGCATAACAATTTAATTTTTGAACACTTTCTAGATTTGAATAAAATTCAAAATGAAACAAAATTTTAAAATCTGTTTTTAGTATTTTTTTATTTGAACTTTGTTAATCTGAATTTTTTAAATTTGAATGTTTTTTATATTCGAATATTTTTAAAATTTGAACACTTTTCAAAGTTGATTTTTTTCAAATTTAAACTTATTCAAAATCTGAGCTTTTTTACTACTACATAACAGAAAAAATAAAACATAACATAAAAAATAAAAATAAAAAACCATAGCTGTTACTGGGCCGCATTGGGGAGGCCCACGAAGGAGCTGCTTAAAGCAGAGCGCCCGCTCCTGCCCACAGTGAACGGGCGGATAGGAGCTCCCTTTCAGGAGTGCACTAATAGTGCACACATTGAGCAGTGTAGCACCAGCCCCGTCGATGGACATGTTCGAAGTGAGCAACTGAACCGGGGCCCTGAGGAGAGCTTTACGGGGAGCAGCTGAACCCCCCCTCGTCAATCACCAACCCCCTTTTGAGAGTTGACTTCCACTCATGGCCGCCGACCTCACCTCTCGGCTACCCTGGGCATGAGTGGATGGTTCAGGTGGTCTGGCCTTTAGTTTAGGTTGTAATTTAGTTTCTTCTGCTGTTTTGCCTCTGTTGGCGTCTGCCCCTGTGGCGTATGAGGGTAGGATAGTGGATCTAATCGGCCAGATCTATTGCGTCTTGCTCTTCTCCCATCTCGCTACTCCCTGCTGGTGGCAAGTAGTGGTGCTCGCGAGCTGGTGGAAGGCCTGCATCCCTCTAAATAAGGCCTACCTCGGGTGCTTCGAGCTGGGCACATCGGATCTTGCCCAGTTCGATGTGGTCTCTCTTCCTCCATTGATGATGCTCACATAGGGAGGGCCGGTGATGGAGAAGACCACCACTCGCCCGTTCAATAAGATCCGTTTTGCCCCGGTACGTCGCCACCGTCATCTCCTACGCCCATCTCCCCTGGTCCGTGGCAGGTTCCAGGTGTTCGACGGTAAGCCACTTTCCCTGATTCGGTGCTGGCGTGCCTCTGCTGATCTAGCTTTTCTGCACACCCTGCTTCCTCTCTTCCTTCCAATCTCCATGGTAGGGATGGGGAAAAGAGACAGTAGTGTATGCTCTTGGCTGGTTCGGCAAAGGAGCATAGGAGCCTTCTTCTCTGGAGCTTTTCCTCGGCGTCCAAGAAGACACAGATCTTATTGGCCAAGATGGCCTTCTCTAGGCCGGTGAGCTCCGGCACTGCATCAACCTCCGCTGGGAGGCCCTTTTCGAGGTCGGGTGCCGAGAGCTTCGCCAGGCCGGAGACAAGTGGTCTCGTCCCCGTCTCCGTCCATGGCTGCAGCGCTCGTCTTCCTCTGCTCCGCGGTAGGAAAGAGATAGGGCTAGATTGTAATTATAAATCTTTTAGCAAGGTTCTATCTACAAATACCAGGGACCTATGTGTTATTTGTTATTTTTATGGGGTCCTCTGTAATTTCAATGTACACCCACTGTAATAATTAATGAAGGCTCTAGCCCCTTCTGGGTGCTCTGTTGTTCAAAAAAAAAAACCGGGGCCCTGAATTTCAGAGGCCCCCGATTATCTGCAGTCCATTAGCGGTCCTGCTTGGTCGGCGCTCGTTTAGCTAACTGTCTCGCTAATCCTAAAAAAAGGTAACTGTCCCTCCAGATCGCAATCGATCCGTCTCCCAGGCTGTACGTCTTGCGTCGCGCCGGCGTGCTCCCCTGATCGACTTCACGGCAGGAGCTATTCAGGTGCTCGAAAAATCTATAGCGTCTATGCATTGATATTTTCGTCTACGCACTACTATTTTCATTCAAACGATCGTGTTCTTGTAATATGTTCCTTCTGTGTCCTTGGCTCCTTGCCGATAGATTGATCGGATCTATCTAGGGATTAGGGAAGACTCCATGCCCAGCCTGCAGACAACTGTTACAAACTCATTTTGGATTCTCTAGTGATTTCAGACCTGATTGCCGGATGTCTCCGATTGATTCTCTAGTGATTCAGCAGGTAAGCAGGAGATCGATCGAGCTACCGAGTACTAGTAGGCTGTATATACCCTGATACGAATTCTGAAATTCTGAATCTCTAATGTCTAACTGTCTGCAGACCTGATTGTGTGATTGTGGTAGTGTGAACTGACCCCTAGTATATGGGAAGAAATAGATCAATCAAGGCTGATTGTCTGAACTAAACGTCTGAACCCTACATTGTTCCTAGACCATTGTCCTTGCCAGCGCTACTAGCTTAGCGTCGCCGTTCGCCCAACTAGCCTTTCGATCAGTGATCACGATTCCCGTTCGCGTGTGAAAGTATCGTTGCTACAACTCATATATTCACGTTTAATTGTTTGAATTGGTTTGTTAATCTATTAACTTGTGAAACAGAACGAATCATGAGAAGAATAAAGTGTCAATTAGGTGCTGAAAAAGAAAGAAAAGACTTTTCCTTTTTTAGCAAAATACGAGGTCCATTTATTACTTACTGCTATATTTATTCTTTTAGAATGAATAATTGATATATTTCTGAACATTGTATAAAATAGAACATTCTAAAGTTATATGCTTAAATAGACATATGATATAATTTTACTAATTATTGAATTTGAACAAAAATTAGGGTCTCATTTTGTAAGTTGCACCGGGCCTCAAATCCTGGAGACGGGGCTGTGTAGCACCTCCCATATACGATGCCCATTATGTCAGTGATGGGGTTGATGGCTGGGTGCTGCTCCTGCTAGACCGGCTGAGGTAAACAAATTCTCTTCATGTAGTTCTTTTCTTCATTTTCCTTTTTATTATCTTTTCTTTAAAATCCATTCAGAATTGAAAAGGCTTAGATTTAATAATTATTTATAACTAAAAAATGTTCAGATTAAAAAAGTTCAAACCTTTTTTAAAAGAAAGAAAAACAAAATAAAAGAACCCCAAAAAAGCCAGAATAAATTGGAGTGGAAGGTTATAAAACTTCCTCAAACCGAATAAACAAAGAGGCAATGATCCCTTAGTGGTTATAGCGATGAAAGGGGTACGAGTATGGACGCAACGGGTGTCACATAGGATTCATCTTGTTTTGTGTTTTGAACGATAAGGTAGGAAATCCTATTTTTCTTCTTTATTGTGCCGCTAGCTCCGCGCCTCAGCACACCCATATAAATTTAGGCCTGGCCCATTTACTCTCTACTGCTCGCCGCACACCCATAGGTGTTGCTTAAGGGATATGTTCAACAGACAATAATCGAATGGTTATTATCTTATTTTATATTTATGATCGATATTTATTTTTCATGCTATAATTATGTTAATTGGAAAGTTAATACATGTGTTTAATAAGCAACAAGAGTTTCTAGTTGTGCATCCAATTAAGTAGCTCGTTGATTAATTGATGATCAAGATTTTCTGATCATGAATATTGGATGTTGTTAATAACGAGATAACAATATTAGAAAAATGGTGTGATGAACATGCACCTAAAGTATAGCAATACGATCAAAGTCATTATATTTACATTCCTATAACATTTCATACGATTAACTCTAATCTTTAGACATTAAGATCATGTTAATCGCTAACACCGAAAGAGTGTTTTGATAACATCAAACGTCACATCGTAACAGCGTGACTATAAAGGTGTGTTCAGGTACTACAAAAGTGTTACATTGAGTCTCATGGATTAAGAGTGAAATTTGTCCATCTAGATGACGGGGAGATATACACTGAGCCTATGTTGCTATTCCCTAGCGGAGTCGCAAAAAAGTGGGTTGCGCTTTAAACATGGCCGTACACTCACATGACGGATCCGCTTAGTCAGATGGTTAGATTCGCTAATACGTTTGACTGAATAATGTATAAGGTATTACTCCGGTGTCTGGAAGAGTAGGGGTGATTCACTTCAATGTGTTTCTAGGACGCTGATCTTAGAGAGCGATACACAAGATAGTAAGTAGGCGCTCTTTAAACCAAAAGTCCTAGGTTCTCGAGAGGGATCCCATTTGAGATTCCAGCGGCTATTGGCTGAAAAAAAAATAGTCGGCCTGACCGCCCTAACTCGATTGTCGATCCTTAGTAACACAATGTCACTGAAGAAACTTACAAGGGTTGAATAGTCAAAAGTAAGGCGAAAAAGTAATGTATTGAATTTGGCGATTGTATTGGGCTTTGTATGCTCAATCGGCCATCGTCCCTCACAATTTTATATGGGACGACTAGTCTTTTCGTGTAAGCCTAAGAGACTATTACACGAGTACAATTAAGATTCCTTTGTAGGAAATTAACTCTAAACTAGGAAACTACCTCCGGTTTCGTACTAGATCCGATCTCCAAGCATTCGGTTGACTTCCTGCAAAGTTCTTTTCCTTCCGGTGTTGGCGTAGTCATCATGATCTTTGAGTTTTCTTGCCGGCCAAGTCATGGTCTTAGACGTCATAGCCGTCTCCAAATATTTGGGTGCCCGATGTGAAGTGTAAAATGAGGTTCTCTTTGGGACCGTAAAATCTTAGAAAATCATATAAGATCATTAAGACATAATTGCAGAACAAGTCAACAAAGTATTCGCTTTTGAAAAATATACCAGAACGTTAGAAATTTCCAATCTGGACAGATTGGTAGTTTCTTGAATCCCTCATTGGTTATCACAATTCCACATCAAAATTCAAGGAGCGATCTACAAACTTATATTGTACTCCCTCTGTCTAGAAATAAATGACTTGGATTTTTCTAAATTCGCACGTCTCTAGACACATTTTAGTATATAGATACATCCAAATCTACAAAAAACCAAATATGGACGGAGCGAGTATATTTTTAGATCGAGTCATGGAGCTCAAACTTATATACTTTGAAATGTGGAGATGAGAACTTTTATTTTGTGATGTTGTCAAGATCAACCCAACACGAGTTTTTCTGATCAGCAACCGTGCGTGCGGTGCGAACTATGCTTAGCAAAAGAAAAAGGAGTTTTTTAGACTAGAAAAAAACAAGTAAACACCGTTCGATGGGCCTTATCACCTAAGCCTGTACGCAGTGTCCAGGCCCACTTAACTATCTTCTTCACCTACGCTAGACAGAAAACTTGAGTAAATGACCTAAAACCACCACAAGTGTGTCGGAGGTGACACGTAACCACCAACTCGGTTCATTTTGACGCAGAGCACCGAACATCGGGACAGGTTGCGACAAGAAGCACTGATTGCTATACCCAACCGGTAAAAAGTGACCGGTGGCTGGTTTGTCGAATCGAGCCACCGATTTGTGGCCGTGCGATCGGGCAGATCCGGACACGTCGCCAGTTACTTTTCCACCTGGTGTTATTACTCGCGTGCGTGTCGGTGTGGGCGTGCGAAGAGCCATTGCGGTCCACTTCTCTCGCGCGAGCACGCAGTCGCTTCCTCCTCTCTCACGCGAGTACGCAGTTCCTTCACCCACCCACTCAGAGGGTCAAATCGGCGGCGATTTCCGCCGGAGGAAGTGGCATTTCAGGGGGCTCACCGGTGTAGGGGTGCACGGGGAGAGGAAGGCGTCCAGTGCGCCGTCGGAGAGCTCGGCGACGCAGAGTAAGCGGGGAGCTCGGCGACTTACATCGGTTGGTCGGAGCAAGGGGTGGTGCTCGGCGAGGTCGAGAAGCGCAGAAGGGCGCCAAGTTCCACGACGGAGAGGGATCCGACGACGGAATCTCTTCTCGATCCACCCCGTGTGGATCTCGTTTTTGCTGAGGTTTGAAATCCATTGAATCCGTGAATATATTTGCCGTCTAGTAGCGTTTTCGATGTGGATCTACATCTTAGATAGTTGGATACCTCCATTTTGTCGATGAATTTCTTAGGATTTCACCCAAAATCGCTCATCTCGATCTCGCGGACTCGCGTTGCTTACTACCTGTTTTTGGGGGCTCGAGTGTTTTCTAGGTGTTGGTGTTTTGGATAGTACCGTACCAGAGTGAAATCAGAGAGTATCTACACGTAGATTGCTAGGATTTTTCAGTCATTACCTGTGAATCCGCCTGAGCAATTTGGAGTGTGGGTAGTACTGTACCATAATGTCATGAGATGCTGATAGCGTATCTACAGATTAGATTCAGTTGGGTTAGATTATCTACAGGAAGCAGAGTTATAGGTGGTCGTAGTTTTATGAGCTGATGATTTTTTCTCCACAGATTTACTTAGTTGTTTCGATCACAAGTGCTTTAGTTCATATCTTACTGTATTTTTGAACACTTTAACTAAGCTTGATCCCATACAACATTTATGTAACCATGAGTTATGTGTTTTGTGTCCTAGTGGTTTTTTCATAGGTAAATTAATTGTCCAACATTCAGTTACTGATTTTTTAGCAGAGTTTCGTGAGTTTTTGTTTCTGAAACTTATTGGTTTCTGCGTTTTTTATCCATAGTTTTGTTGTTGTTGTATAGAAGTTCAGTAATAAAAACAGGTAAGTTGTTTTTACTGTCAAATTAAGTTCACAGATGTATGTAGTTAGTTTATATACATTCAGTTAGTTTGTATACATTCAGCAATAGGTAAGTTGTTTTTTCTATCGCACTAAATTCACATATGTATGTAGTTAGTTGTATACACAGGGTTTTTCTAGTTCCATCTGGTACGTGATTAAGTTGCTACTACTGACGGATGTTTGTTATTTTTTAGTTTCTCACTAAGTTGTATTGTCAAGATAGTTAAAGGGAAGTTAAATTACTTCTTTTTTTGAACTTACTAAGTTGATCAACCGTGCTTTTGCATAAATGAATTTAACCTGACATGCACATGCAACTTGGGTATTAAGTTAGATTTATTTTTTGTTATTAATAAGCAATATTAAAAACCTCATCCCTTTCACATAGCCAAGTTGCATTTATCAACATATAGTTTTTTCCTTCTAGCAGCTAAGTTTGATTAGGTAGGTTATCTAATTAATTTCACCAGGGTTAATTAATTTCTTTTTTTCATCACTATTATCAGCCAAAAAAGTATAGGGATGACTAACCATTTCCCGCGGCTGCAACTGCCAAGTGTACCAGTAGGCGGACGTGCATCAACTGGAGCACAACAACGCGAGGGGGTAAAGCATCCTAGTCCTATCATATCCCTTTTTTCCATGGGATTTTCTTATCACTGATAACTTGTGGGTTTCCTTGTTTGCAGACAGGAGGTATGACCGCTAACACCGGAACTCCTGGTAGAAGGACTGCCCAAAATGCTGCACCCAGTACAAACGTAGTTCCAGCGTCTGCAAGGCAGAAGACGCACGTTGTTCCTGCATCGAATGATATACCGACTACAAACTTAGAACCTCCCCGAGCTTCCGTAGTTGCTACCAGGCCTTCTGCAGCTTTAGCGTGTCCAAGGAAGAAGATCCAGGCGGTGTGTGCATGTATTTTTTGTTTTGTTCATTATATTTTATATCTATATTTTCGTGACAGTTTTATCCATGTTTTTCTTTTATGCAGATTGGCAGGAATCGAGCTTCTCCTGCAAGGTTGTTCAAGCTGGACAAGCTTTTAAGTAAAGAACAGAAGGATCTTATAATAGAATATGGCTGAGAAGGCATGTTAATGGTGAAAGCATCAGAGATGCCTGTGGATTTAAGCATGTGGCTGTTGTCCTGTTATGATCCAATAAGAAGTAAGCTCGCAATTCCAGGGAGGGGGACAATACGAGTGGATGCGGATAGCTTCCACAAGGTTTTCAGGCTCGCAAATGAAGGCTTGCCTGTAGTATACGGGACGGAAACAGAGCCAATTTCATTCATGAATGAAACATACAACATTGAGGATGGGGCAGCACCAGAGTGGAAGACATGGTGCAAGTTGATCAAGGACATGAACGGGGTAGCTGACCTAAAGTTCCTAAGGGCGTATTTTGCTGCCGTCATAAGTTGTTTCATTTGCCCGTCAACTAAATGCAGTATCAGTCCACGATGCTATCCAAGCATAATTAACCTCAGTGTGACTCGGAGAACAAACTTTTGCCAATTTGCCATTGACCAAATAAACTCAGAAGTCAAGAAGATGGGTGTGTCAAAGAAATCAGTCTGTTGTTGTCTACAACACCTTGTGGTATGTCATTACCTTTCACATCTCCTTCTTCTTTCCATTTACAATTTTCTGTCAAAACTTTTTGTTTTTGTTCGGCTTTTCAGTATCGCTTGTTTGAACTCTTTTCATCTTTTTTTGTTTTCTGCATTTGCAGATCTTATATCTTGATTCTTTAGAGGTTGACGAGTCTGTTCCATCAGTAGAGGATTGCCCAATTCGTGCTGCAGCATGGGATGACAAGCTTATACAAGCAGTTGTACGTAAGGATACAAAGACAAATGGAGAGTTTGGGAAGTTGAGGATAAGTACTGTTTGCTTCCCTTTTCAGTTCTCTTTCAAATGCTATCTGATAACATGGCCATATGTCACAATTATTTTTCCTCTTTTTTTTACAGTTCAAAGAAGGGGTTGGGGCGACTATCAGAGACAGTTTATTCGTTGGGATGACTAGGACAGAAGATTTTGTCTCATCAAAGCTTTCAAGGAACTTTCCACATGAGGTTTGACATGTTTCTAGCCGCTTCGTTCTCCTTGACTTTATTAGTAAGTTTGTTCCATATTGTATACTGTAGCCACTTTTTTATCAATTCAGGCTATTTTTTACTCAGAGTATGAAAGTTCGAAGCATAAAGATGCTAAGTTGATTAAATGTAAAATATTAAGTTAATTTCTTAAGCAACATAGGAAACATAGGCTAAAGTGTGAATGAACTTAGGGTAACAAGCAGACTAAATCGTATTTTTACTGTCTTCCTACCATTCTTTTTTTTTTAGTAAGTTGTGTTTCCCATAAAAGACTAAGTTCTTTTCTATAAAAGACTAAGTTGTTTTCCATTAAATACTAAGTTGTTTTCCATAAAAGGGTAAGTTCGAAGCTTAAAGATCCTAAGTTGATTAAATGAAAAATATTAAGTTACTTTCTTAAGGTTTTTGTCCCAATTCTTTCTGTGTAAATCAACCTAGGATAAAGTTGAAAGGGAACATAGGGATGAAGTGTGAATGAACTTAGGGTACCAAACAGACTAAGTCGCATATTTACTGTCTTCCTATCGTTTTATTTGTTTAGTAAGTTGTGTTTCTCATAAAAGACTAAGTTGGTTTCTATAAAAGACTAAGGGCCTGTTTGTTTGGGCTGTGGCTGGCTGGCTGTGGCTGGCTATGGTGCTGTACAGGAAAAGCTGCTGTGCAGGAAAAGCTGCTGTTCTGAGTTTCACTATTTAGCAATTTAGCTGGCTGTCTAGCTGTAAAATGAGGAATTGTTTGAATGCTCACAAATCATAAATTTTTTATTGATTAATGTGTAAATAACATGTGAATCACTTTATAATAACATACTTCATAATAACATGAATAAATAAAAATCAAATAATACAATAAATTAATTGACTCGAGTTTATCTAAATACGTCTATATACATACGTATTTAGACATAATTTAGTCAGTTAGTTCGGGACTAGAAAATCACGTCGCCTAGTATGGTTTTCTAATTATTTTGAGAGCAATTCATTTACACTAGAAAATTACATCCACTAGTATTGATTTTTACATGAGCCGTTTGCAATAGCAAAAAACATTAGTGACTAGCAGTACTATTCCGTAGAAAAAATCACGTCCACTAGTATTAATTCCTACGTGTATAAAAAATATTCGGTAGCAGTACTTTGTACTAGTCGGTAGCAACTTCCACGAGCAAACAACATCAGCAATAAAGCCAAAGTAGGAGTCGATGGCAGCAGTGCATGCCAGCGAGCAAGCAAGCAGCGGCAGGTACACTATTCTATTCACTCGTACGGGTGAGAAAATCGGTATGAAAGAAGATAAAGGGTTGGGTGGCACTCTACTCGTAATTATAGCTAAACCATATGACCCTATTACGAAAACGTTTTGGTTTCTAAGTGGAAAGCCACAGGAAGCTGCGGGAAGCACGTGGGGAGGTGCTTCCCCGCGTATGCCTATTTTTGTTTGTGGCTTCGGAAAAGCCCACAGCCACAGCACCCCGTTTGTTTCGATTTGGCTGCTTTTTCCATTGGAAAGCTATAGAAAGCCCAAACAAACACCCTCTAAGTTGTTTTCCATTAAAATACTAAGTTGTTTCTCATAAAAGAGTAAGTTGCAACTAAGTTGTTTCACACAAAGTGCTAAGTTTTTTCACACACAAGACTAAGTCGTTATACTATGTTGCTTCTTTCCTGTCATTTGTTATCTGTAAATTTTTTCCCTGGGTTTTCAATAAATTCTGCTTTTCCGTATTGAAGGGAATATGCCCGAGAGGCAATAATAAAGTCGTTATTATCTTATTCCATATTTATGATAAATGTTTATTTTACATGCTAGAATTATATTGATTCAGAAACATCAATACATGTGTGTTTAATAAACAAAAAGTGTTCCTAGTCATGCCTCTCTTATAGACTAGCTTGTTGATTAACAAGATGATCAAGGTTTCCTGATCATGGACATTGGATGTTGTTAATAACAAGGTCACACCATTGGTGGAATGATGTGATGAACATTCATCCGAAGTATAGCATTACGATCAAGTCATTATGTTTATATTGCTATAACATCATACGAAGTAATCTTTATCCTTAGACCATGAGATCATGTTAATTGCTAACACCGGAAGAGTATCTTGATAATATCAAACGTCACACCGTAACAGGGTGACTATAAAGATGGGTTCAGTACTACGAAGGTGTTATGTTGAGGCTCATGGATCAAGAGTGGAATTTGTCAATCGAGATGACGGATAGATATTCTCTAGGCCCTCTCGGTGATATCACATTGAAATAGCTTGCAAGCAAGTGATGTGATCACTAGAATATTATATCACGGGAACGAGAAAAGAGTACATGTCGGCAACGAGATCAAACTAGGTATGAAGATACCGATGATCGAATCTCGGACATGTAATATATCGAGGGACAAAGGGATTTAGTTACAAGCGTTAAAGGTTCTCACGATTATAGAAGTCATCGTTGAATGTGTAGGAGTCAGTATGGATCTCCAGGTCCCGCTTCTGATTATTGATCTGAGAGGGGTCTCGATCATGTCTGCATTATTTACGAACCGTAGGGTGACACACTTAAGGGATACCGACACCATTTGGAGCAAATATGTTTCAGATAAAGATTTAAGAAAGCGCTGGAATTATTTCAATAGACACCAAAACTGTTTTGGATGAAATTGCTGAAATTGGTTCTGCATGTAATATTGAAATATTGCAGGGGGTTTTATGTGAATGTTTGTTAATTAAAGTAATTAACAAAATTCTGAATAAAATTAATAAAAGAGTTTTATTAAATGATAGAGCATTAAATTTGGATAAATTTAATGCATTTAAAGTGGAGACTTTAAAAGAGAATGTGAAGGGGCAAATTTATGTGGATGGAGTTACCACCACATGAATGGAGGAGGTGAAGGGTCACCTCCTCCATGCGCCGGCCATGAAGGAGGGGCACCCCCCCTCCTCCTATAAAAGGCCACCCCCTCCTCACTTCTCACACACACCTCCTTGTGAAGGATCTCCTCCCTCTAGTATTATTTCCCCATGGTCTCGGATTAGCGAGATACATGTTCCCGGTGGCTTTATCTGGAAAGGAGTTGCTGCTTCCGCTGCTTTGCTGGAGCGAGGGATGGAGGTTGTCGGGGTACCGGACGTGTGTGCAATCACGGATGCACTGCTGCTTTGCGGTGCTGGACTTGGTGGTGCTGGAGCTGGATCTGATGGACGTGCTGGAGCCGGACCTGCTGGACTTCATCACGATCTTGAGATCGGCAAGTGTACGACTACATCAACCACGAGTTCCTACTCGTTAATAAAGCTCGTTGTCTACGAGGGTAAGTTCTCGTTGGATGTATGTCCACCCGTTGCTTTGTACCTAATAGATAGATCTTGGCGTGTAGTTCACACCGTAGGAATTTTTTTGTTTTCTATGCTGCGGACCCAACATGTATTAGTAGCCATAGTTGTTTAATTAACATAGCTAAGTTTATTTTTGCGAAAAATCCTAGAATTACATAGGTTTGGCACTAAAATTTAGTCACATACATCTACTAATTAGGGGTTTTCTGAACTTCATGTGTTGGGTATCTTTTTTCTGTTTTTACTTAGTTGCTCCGATGTTTCTAACTGTGTGCAAAAAAAAAGGAAGCTCGCTGTAATGATCGGGGAGTTGTGCACTGACATATCAAACAGGGTGGGAGCATTTGTAGAACAATTAGGTGAGCTAGAAGAGGGAGACAGCAGGGGAAGAGGTGCTGATGACAGAAAAAGAAAAAGACAGAGGAAGGGCCCAGATGATGATAATGAAGATAGTGATGATGAGTACAATGCAGATGAAGAAGGATACGACAGCACTGACAAGGCAGATGGGGAAGCTGAAGGTGAAGACAAGGATGAAGAAGGTGCAAACAGTAATAGAGAACCACCAAATGCACAGGATATGGATCAAGACCGCGTAGTTGTATTTGAAAATATGCCTAGGAGATCACCAAGGTTCAAAAACAGGAATAGTTCATCAGCTACTGATTCCCTAGGAAAGAGGCATGCCGATGATACTATCACAGTAGATGAAGGTTTGATTCACTCTTCAAACAAAGCAACTGCCCAGCAGCCTGAGTTGAGCCCATTATTTGACATCAGAGAGTTTGGATCAAGTGAAACTAGAAATATCAACTTGTCAAACAAGCAACCTCCACCGGAGTTTGATACATCAGCAAAGAACTACGCAAGTGGCATCTTCATGTCTGAAATATGGACGGCCCAACATTCTTCTCCTGCAACAACACCGAGAGTTGACCATTTCCATGCTGATCCAGTTGTACAGAATTTGCAAGCAGAGTGCATTGCACTGGATAACTTAGCAATCGGAGGGAACATGATCATGAAGCAGAAAACAGTTGCGCATAGAGGAAGACTAGTTGGAATCAATGATGTCAATTCTGAATCTGCGCAGGTAGGACCACCAGCAGAATGCTTTGTCTCAAAGGCAAGTTCTGCAAATGTAAGCGAGCCTTCAGTTGCAAGAGTTGCAGGTATTGTTCACACGCCAGTTTCAACTAATCAGGGGGGCTATGGAAGTAACACACAAGGAATGGTAACTCACCCCATTGGTGCAGCAACTACAAACCAACATCAGCATAGACAAGAAAATGGGAGCAAAGCTACAACACCAACAAGGCAAGTCACACAGCCCAAGGTGATGTCATCTATCCCAACACGAAAAGTTGCCCGCCACCACAACCTAAGTCAATACCACCCGTGGCACCCGCTATAAGGAGTGCTAGATGGCAAGAAGCTTGTGACCCGCCATCTTTTGATCTTGGATTCGATAGCCCACTAAAGGAAAATGATCAATAAGTTGCAAAGACAGTTGTATCGCCACCAAAAGGCGGGATTACACCTGTGAACCTGAACAAAACTAGGTTTGACGAATATGATGATGATTGGAACACGGAGATGGAACGAGAGGCCGTTGAAATCTGTCGCTTGGTCGAAAGGCAAAAGAGTTCTGGCATGGACCAACAACTTAACAAAGGGCTTCAAACACCATTAGCAGCTTCCAATAAAATTGCATCGTGCACCGATGGGTCTGCCAGCAACAAAGAACCTACTGCTGCGCAACGTAGGATCATTAATCTGCCAGCATGCCTGAAATCACCTTATATTGATTATTCAAAGAAGAACACATTCGCATGCTCAGCTGATGTAAAAGAAGTCTATGCTCTGTAACAACTCATGCAAAAAGAAACGGAAGGGGTCAACAGAAAGATACAAGCCCAATAATAGTTAACTTTGAGAAGTACTTTGTGTCTCTACAAGAGCTGGCAAACTCCATGATGCCGTGTGCTGAGTTGAAGAACATTGTTGTTGAACTCGGATTGGAATCACTCAATCATTCAATGGACAGCTCAGAGAAGAAGGTGGTGATGCCTTTGAGGATAGGGGTAAGCAACTCAATATTTTTTTAATTATTTGTTACGTGGATGTCAACCAATTTTTTGCATGTCCACTAAGTGATTTTTTGCCATGTGTATTTTATCAAATCAAAATCCATAGGTTTTACTTCTACATGGGGATTTGGAAGACAAGGAACTTAAGAAGCATTTCTCGAAGAAGGATGCACAACTAGACAAGAAAAACGTGGTATTCTTTTTCACTTTCTACTTTCTCTAATTTTGTACCAGCAAGTTAGGACTTGCAAGTAGCTAAGTTGTGTTTTGTGTGGTCAGTAAGTTCACTTCTGCATACAGCTAGTTGTGTTTTATGTGTTTCTTTTTTGCTTTTCTTTTTTCTTCCATGTGGTCTGTTTTGTTAAGTTGCTCATAGTTACTTTTTCCATGCTTCTTGATTGCCCATTTTTTCTTTACCATTTTTGATTTGTTCATTCCAATGTGTATTGGCTCACCAATTTTGCATATCTTGTTCTTTATACACACAACAGGTCGTGTTCACAGTCATGAAAAACTTAAGCAACGATCCAAAAATCCTAGTGAACCACTACTGGGTGTTTGTTGCCAACATAAAAGGTCGAAGGTTCGAAGTGCTTGATTCAATGAGGACAGTGGTTGACAAAAAACTGCTCCAAAACGCAGAGAAACTAAGAGCATCTTTCACAACTTTATGGAAGTTACACTATCCAACCTCGCGCATCAAAATTGACAAGTTGAGGCTTATATGGGTGACATTTTTGCTCCAAAACAGACAACAAAGTAAGTAAAACCTCAGCTGTTTCTGATGGTGTATGATTAGTTGTATGATGGCATCTGATTAGTTCCTTCTTCTAAATCTCTACAACCAAGTTGATTGCTTATACTTTTATCTACTTGTTCTTACTCTAACCTAAGTTGCGGTAGGGGACCGTGTAGAGTTTTTCTATGGTGGAGTCTGATTTAGTTGCAAATTATCTAGTTGTTCTTACTATGGCGTAAGTTGCGGTATATATTTGTGTAGAGTTGTATGATGATATCTGATTAGTTGCTTCTCTGTATCCTTGCAACCAAGTTGGTTACATGTTTTAAAATCTAGTTGTTCTTATTCTGTCTAAGTTGTGTTTATGGATCGTACATAGTAGTATGTCAATGGCTGAATAGTTGCTTCCTAGTCTACTTACATGAGTCTGACCTAGTTGTTTTTCCTCTGGCATAAGTTACAGTACGTATCGTGCAGAGTTGTAATGATGTTGTCTGATTAGTTGTTCCAAGAATCCCTACAACCAAGTTGTTTACATGTTTTTAATCTAGTTTCTCCTTTATTCTGGACTAAGTTGCGGTATATATTTATGTAGAGTTGTGTGACGGCATCTGATTAGTTGTGTGATGTCCTAAGTTATGTTACGCATCGTGTATAGTTGTATGTCGATATCTGAATAGTTACTAACTACCAACAGCCTAGTCTGCTTACATGAGTCCTAGCTAGTTGTTTTTTTCTCTGGCATAAGTTGCGGCATGTATCATACAAAGTTTTAATGATGGTGTCTGATTAGTTTCTCGTTTTTATTCTGGACTAAGTTGTTTACATGTTTTTTTATCTACTTTCTCCTTTACTCTGGACTAAGTTGCGGTACATATTTGTGTAGAGTTGTCTTTATTGTACAACTAACTGCTATCACAAACTTTTTTTTTGCAACAAAGATTGTGGGGTTTTTGCTCTCATGAATACAGAAAATTGGACAGGCAGGTCTTTGATACATTATGGACCTGAACACATTGAAAGGATAAGGAAGCTGCTGACTCACCGATGGGTTACTTCTGTTAAAAACACAATCAAATGGAAGGAAGTTATCAAGAAGAAATAATGTACAGTTTTCCAACAAACTCTACCATTTTTTTCTGAATTTAATCAGAATACCTTTTTTCCATACTTTTTTAACATGAATACTTTCTGGTTTCTTAATAAAACCTTGGTTGCAAAACACAATAACAACAATACATTTACTTCATGGTCTAGATGAATTGGGATAGACTACAAAACAATCATAGCTTCTTACCCAAAGAGCCTGAACCTAATGCCGATGAGCAAGTAGCAGAATTGTGTCCAGGCTGATTACACATAGTGCACGTTATAATTCTTTTAGCTTGCAACTCAATTCCAGAAGGAAATCTACCCTTCTTCCGACCTTTTGTATTCGACCTGGGAGGGTCAAGAATGACCATTGCTTCTTCAACGGGCTCAACCATATGTCCTTGGCCAATTGGTGCCACAGTAGATGACGGAGGAGGAGCATACAAAGGGTTTGTGTCAAACTAATCGCTAGATCTGGTAGACGCTGCAGTTGTTGGTATTGCTAGAGTAGGGCTTGAACTTACTGTTCGACATTTTTTAGGAACTGGTGTAGCATTTTCAACATTAGTTGCTGGAGCCACGGGAGCTATTGGGGTAGGTCCTGAAGTTGTTGTTTGTTTTGCCATATGAGCTGAAATAGAGTCCTGATTTGATTTAGAGTTCTTTGACGTACTGGTTGTGTTCTTCTTCTTCTTGACTTTGTCTAGTTGCGCAAACTCCGTTATCATCTCCCTGATGTGTCTACGAGCAATAGCTTCATATTGTTCTGACTTACTACCAATCTTAGCAACATTTACAAACTTCGTAGACAAGTTGGCAAACCATAGTTGCTTCCGTGACTCCTCAGGCATTACATCATCTTTAGCTGGAAAACTTGGTTGAACCACAGTTTCCAAAGCTTGTTGAGTCCATCTGTGCAATATGTATCGCTCCGGTATTGCGTCAACTCCAATATGTGTGAACACTTTCAACACATGACAACAAAGCAACCCATCCCTCTCATATTTGCAACAATCACAGTTATAGTTGTCACTCCCTCCATTAGCATTAACCATGTAGCTTCTTCCACCATAGGGATAGCAAGTCTGGTTGTTAGGGATTAGCAAGTACATGTTGCGGCCTGCGAGTTGCACATTGTAGCGGCCTATCAATTCAAACTCAAGCCTGAAACGGTGGTAAATATCCCTTGTATAAATAGCTAATGCATGCTTCTCTATCGGGAACGGGGACCAAGGTTCTACTTCAAGCTCATCTGTTCGGAAATCAGCGTGGCCTTCCCTTCCCAACATCTTTTCCTGAATTTTCTCATATTGTTTCACAAAATGCTTGATGGAATTGTGAGGGTTGATATAACGTTTTACCACAGCGTTGAAGCCTTCACTTCTCTGTGTTGATTGCATGAATGGGAAGAAGTGGTGCCTAAAGTAGCAAGGAACCCACGTGTGTGCAAACTTCTTCAACCATGTAAATGTCTCATGTCCTGCCAACCCCCACTTTAGGACCATCTCTGCCCACTTTGCTTCAAACTCCTCCACTGTCATACTTTCATCAATGCATTCATTGAATTCAAGTGACAAACCCGGGTTCCTCCCCAAGAATGCACCCAGCTTCTCATTTGCTTTTTTAATAATATGCCAGTGGCAGTTGCGATGGGAAGTTTCAGGGAAAATAGCAGAAATTGCAAGCCTCATAGCCCAGTCCTGATCTGTGATAATATTACTTGGTTGCTTTCCATGCATGGCCTTAAGGAATTCTAAAAGCCACTTGAAACTTTCCTCTTTCTCATCCCTTAGGAAACCACAGCCAAGCATAAATGTCTGTCCATGCCTATTTATACCTATGAACGGAGCAAAAGGCATGTTGAAATGATTTGTCATGAAAGTTGTATCAAAAGATACACAATCATGGTATGCCTCTGTGTATGCTTTCCTCGCAACACTGTCCACCCAGAAAATATTTTCAACTCTATTTTCTTCATCAAACGAAAAATTGGAGTAGAAACCAGGGTCCTTCTCTTTTATCTCAGCAAAGTAAGCAACTGTCTCACTCATGTCCCATTCTTTATTTTCACTTCTAAAGCTTGTGCGCAAATTTGTTATATCCTTTGGAGCATATGGGACAAAAGCTTCTGCGCCATAAAACGAAGACATGACAGTCATCATTCGGCCTGCAACACATATAGAACAGAAATAATACTTTGTAAGTGTCAAAATTTCATTTAACTAAGCACAGAAATCATGTTTACTTTTGCGGGTGTTTTCTATGTGTACAACATCAAATTTTACAAACCTGTCTCTAAGTTGCAATCATGTAGGCATTTCAGGAATGCTTTTTCATCTGCTGGTATGCCTTTATGTGATCTTAAATACTTGGACAATGAAGGTTTGACAACCATGGGATGGTTGTGTTCTGGAATGAAATAAGTTACTTCCCATTTGTTGTTAACCAACTTGACAATCATTTTGGCTTCACACTTGGTTTGCTTGATTGATTCCCTTTTGCGCCTAACTCCTAGCTTGCTAGACGTGGACTTCTTAGCGTGGCCAGATTGTCTGCCTTCCTCGTTATCATCGTCTATCTGGATATGACTAACTTCTTCCATAACATTCATCTTCTCTTTCTGCTTTTCTTCTTCTGTCTTTGGTTGCCTGTTTTTGTTGCAAACAAACGTCTACTTCCTCAGTTTATTAGTGAAAGCTTGTCGATGCGATGTATTTGATTTGATAGAAAAACCCAGCTTTTTGGCATAAGCATTGTAGTGTGCTCTTGCATCAGCAATAGTATCAAACCGCATCCCTAGGAAAGGTTCTTGCGGACTAGATGCAACTTCTTCATTCAATGGGACTCCATTCGCACCTTCATCTGCTAAGTTTGGGTCAGTAGAGGTTGCTGTAGGACAGTGTTGCTGGGGATTTCATGGTTGCCTCCAGGGGCCGGTGGCGGCACAATCTCTTCACAGACAGCTTGAGTGCAGAACAGTGGTTCAGGAACATTTAGTTCAGTACCTTGAATGTCGTCTTCAGCTGATAGTTTGGTAAGATCCAACCCAGACATCTATAAAAACAAAAACCAAGGTCACTTAAGGTTTTTTCCAAAAAAAATTCAACTATGTTGCCCTACAAAATACAACTTATCCCACAAGCAGACACAACTTAGAGAGTTGCCAATAAGCAACTATGTTAGGCAATAGTCTACTGTTAGATTACAAACTAGAACTATATATTAGCATACAGAACATACACATCATGACAGCAACTTCCTATATTCCTATAAAAGTTCCTGACCCACGTTTTATTTTTCTTCCTATATTTTTTCAGGTACTTCAACTGCTAACGAACTTACGAGAATCATCCTGCTGAAACTCACCGGGAAAAAGGATAGCTTTTTATCCATGCCAGCTCTATGTACAAATTGCAAAACTACCAGATATGTTGTGGGGCTAGTTGCTTCTAAAATTACAATCTTTTTGTGTGTCTGAGGAGCCAGATGTTCTTTTTTACTGTAATCTGAAAGACAGTTTGTATTTTTCCTCAATCTATGATGCAACCTAGTTGGGTAGATGGTTTTTTACTATGGGGCTCCATATTCATGGAGATGATCATAGAAAACAAGCATGAACTTTTATTTCAGAACAGATCTGAAGAGGGGAAGGGGGAGGGTGGGGTGAGAGGGAGGGGGAGTAAGGGAAACAGAGGCATGCTTCTTGTGTGTGTACCTTTTTCCTTATTTTATTACTACTGCATGTAGATCTCAAGCTTCTTTCATAGTCCTCCAATGGAGATCTGGGAGGATCTGGCTTGTGGAAGAAGAAGATACAGAGAGAGGGGAGTTGGTTTCACGTGGTATAGGAGGTGGAGGAAAGTGTGGGGTTGTTGTTTTGGCTGGGGACCTGGGAGTTTTAGGTAAGCCTGGGGTGAGCGACGTGGGATGCGGTGGACGACGCGCGGTGGTGCGTTCTAGCTGGAAGGTTTCCATATCTGGTAAGTTTGTTCCGGGAGTACTTTCTATTCTAGAAGGTGGCTGGTTTGGACTAATCAGCCACCGGTTGCTACCTAGATCGGCCCTTGCTATATTTGTTGCGTTTAATCTATTTTCTGACTAGCTGGACCTGCCCGTCAGTCGTACGTGGCTGCAATACGTTTTCTTATTCATTTTTCTATTCTATTTTTTGTTTTTTCATTTTCCTCACAGCCTGGGTGGACCAGGGTCAAAATCAGCATCCCGAAGCTGGCTGCGCATACCCGAGCTCGGCCGCGCCACACCGCTGCTGGCCAGATTTCTCCGCGGCTACCACCCGGGATTTCTCCCTGCTACCACCGCCTGGTGCGCTGCCCTCTTCTCTAGCCGCGATCATGAGCTCGCCGCTGGCCAGACCCACGTGTGCCCCCATCCATGTTGTCTGCGCTGCCCAGAGCTGGCCGCGATGCCCGAACCTCGCCCGCGCTGCCCGGAGCTCACCTGTTCCTAGGCCTCTCGGAGCTCGCCCGCTGCTGGCCGTGCTCTCCCGCCGCCGTCTGCCCTGTAGCCCACCACCATGACGTCGTGGTTCATGCCCTGCCCGCACGAGGGGCTCCCTGCATCACGAACGCCCAGCAACTCCCTGCATCGAGGACAGTAGACGACCACTGCTGCTCCACACGGCCCTTGCGTGTTCTGGACCAGTGGCTGCGGCACAAGGAGGGGGTCGGCCGCCGCTGCTACTACACGCTTGGGCTGACTATAAAGCATGCACGCCACCAGCGAGGAGAATACGGACTCGAGCACGATGGGTAGCAGGACGGGCGGCGGCGGCGGGGAACTCCAGCGGGGCACTTGTACTAGACAGCGGGTGTGGCCAGCTCGGGCGAGACACGGGTGCATCCAGAAGCGGCGCGGCCAGCTTCGGCGGAGCGTGGGCCCATCAAGAAGCGGTGCAGCCGGCTCCGATGCATGCTCGGCCATCTCTGGTGGGGTATGTGCGAGCTACGACGCAAGCACGGCCAGCTCCAGCGGGGTGCGGGCGAGCTCCTGCGTGGCACGGCCAGCTCTAGCGGGGGCGAGCTCCGGCGCTCGCGCCTTTGACTTCCTCGCTCCTCGTCCAAGTGCGGGTCAGTAGGAAGCGCAGAGAAAAAAATAAAGAAAAGAAGAAAATTATAACAATAGTCAGTTTTTGCCATGTAGGACTGACATGCAGGCCCCGATGGTCAGAAAACAGATTAAATGCAGCAAATCTAGCAATCAGTGCTCCTTGTCACAACCCTACCCCAATGTTCGGTGCCCTGTGTCAAAACGAACCGAGTTGGTGGTTATGTGTCACATCTGTCTCAATTGTGGTGGTTTTGCGTCATTTGCTCCAGAAAACTTCCATCAACCATCCATGGTGCTTCAGATCGAGAAAAGAAGACCATCGACGGAGCTGCTGTTCTTGGCGGATGTAAGCTATAGTCAAGGTAGGGAGTGGTTCGGAGATCTCTGCTCCGCCAACGGAGATATGGAGCGATCGCCCCTTTGGGTGTATGCTAATTTGGGGGCCCTAGAATTTCGGGGGCCCTGTGTCGTCGCGCAGCTCGCTCACTCCTATCGACGTCCCTGTTGGGCGTAAGTCGGTTCCACCACCGGCTTCTAGAAGGTTCTCCTTAGCAGGCTTCACTGATGCTTCATCTTGGGTCGGTTCTTCCAATAGTCATAGTGATTGTCTTCAATACTCGTCTTTGGGATGGATTTTGGTAATCGGCAAAATGCGTCCATCTAGAGGCCACCTTTTTCTAGCTTTCACCCTCTGTAATTTCTATCTGCCCAAAATAGGTGTTAACACATGGGTTTTTTCCTTTCTGGAGGACTACAAGTGAGATGTGTTGCGTAATCTTTGATGTGATGTATATGAATGTTAATCAAACATATAATGAACTTTTAAATAAAATTACACTACACCACGGACGTCGGTCCCTAGCGCTTATAGGCGTCGAAGCACACGCCTAGTCGCTAGGGATAATCGTGTCGAGGAAAGTGCATCGACAACAAATCCGCCATGGATAACTGTTTCGGGGAAAGTGCATCGGTGAAGCTTTTTTTTGGCTTGGCAAACCGTTATCCACCGAGCTAGGGCTCACGTAGTGGTGAAAATGGTACGGATTATTTCCGACCGACCGACCGACCGGAGGCTTACGGAAGGCAAATACATATTCGGTTGGATAGTTGACGGATACTGTCACGGATACGGCTAGTGATTAACGGATACGGAAAAAGATGTGGTTTTACTAATATCTGTCTGTATCCGAAAATATACCATATTTGACGGTAATATCCGGCCAATACCCGGCAAAATATCCGGCAACTAGTACTCAAACCTCATACCCATTAATATATAAAATTGTAGTCCAACCCAAACTTAGTGACCCCTTTATCAATGGATTGTCGAGCATTAACTATTGCAATTATAATGAATTTTAGTCTTATATATTTTGTTATGTCATATGATCAATGGATCATTGAGCATTAACTATTGCAATTATATGATTTGTCGGACCTATTTTGAATCGTCATCCAACAAAATGTCTATCCGCAACCAAACCTTATTCGCCCCGTATTCGATCAATATTCGTAACCGGCATGCTTCGATTCCATATTCGTATCCGCACACTATCCGCTCCGACTCTGTATCCAGAAAAAATATGGATACGAATATGGTTCCACTACTATTCAACCGCATCCACTCCGTTTTCACCCCTAGGATGCTCCTTGGTACATTAATGGAGATAACGGTACTTTAGTGTCGTGTAACCGCATATTATTTATCGTGTTACACCTTCCAGCATCACAGAAAGTTAATTACATTAACAATAATTAATTTATGTTGCTAATTCCATTGTAGTTTAAAATTTCTGTTTATTGATGTATAAAATATTCAATACATCATATTAGAGTGGATTTGAGACCCTCTCTAATAATTACATTAGAGGTAGCATCTGCTAATAATATAGAGGGTCTGGAGCCCCTTTCTTTTCAACAGATCTACCTCTAAAATTAAAACTACACCTAATTAGTAGAAATGTCCTATCTCATACTATAGGTCTTGATCGCCTCTCTATTCTGTTCAACATCAACATCATGTCTGCACTGAAGAATCTATGTGCGCCAACATCATCAAAACATATCTGCCTTTGAGAACACGCCATATGCTGATAACTTCGTTTAGAACTGAAAGAGAAATAAGAGAGATGATTAAGAGGAGAAAGAACAAAGCAAAAAATCTAAAACAACATGCCGACCCAAGATGTGTCAGAATATGAGGAACAAACGTGCGGATCGGACAAATTAATGGAGGAGAACGGCAGGCCGCGCAAGATTTGATGCGACAGGGACGCGAAAGATGCTACACGATGGGGCCGAGCAAGATCCATCGTCGTGGGGCCACGCAAGATCCGACACGACGGGCCCACGCAAGATGTTGCGCATGGAGTTGGGTTCAAGACTGGGAGGCGGCGGGGTTAGGTGGGGACCGAGAAATGGTGTTAGTTTCTAGGGTTCCTCTATTATATAGAGTGGGGAGTGAAGAGTGACAAGTTTGGGCCATTTGAGAAACTACGGTCCAGGCATCCAACATTTTGGCTGCATTTGCTCAAATACAGCTAACATGTGAACATGATGAGTTTCGTTGGAATCTACATAAGAATGGTAAAATTCTCTGTTGATTCTATGTACAAAGCAATACTGCATTTGACATACCAACTAATAACAATAAACACGTTTGGAAATGTAGATCCATTGAAAATTAAAATATTCACATGGTACCTTCGACGAGGTGTAGTATTAACAGAAGATAACCTAGCAAGGCACCAGGGCCGAGCCAACAAAATTAAGGACCCTGTGCAAAACACTAAAATGGGCCCTTATCTCACTAGATTTTAACATTTTTTGAAATGGAACCCTAGCCCTGCATCAAAATGATGTCGCGCCGCTGAGACATGCCGCCATCAATACACCTCTCTACCGTCTAACTCCCTCTAGGCATCTTGATTTTCAAAACAATGCCCTCAAGAAGGTGAAAGTGCCATCATCGTCCGATCGGGGAAGAACTCAGAGCTAGGGTTCTCCCGGAACCTTAGTCCTGGGCAGGATTCACATCAACGACATCTTCAATAAGGTAACGACATCCGAGGACGCCGCCATTGTCACCCATAAATTTGGAGCCCTTGACCCTCTTGTCTTTTAGGAGGGCTACTAGATTTTACTATAACCCCTTTTTGAGATTTAATTAGCTCTTATTCTTTCTCTTACCTCTTGCGCTTTTGGGTACTAGATTTTTCTTCATGATGGCTGGGATTCTGATATTGATTATTAAGTAGTTTTAAAAGAGATGAACAGAACAAAATTAAACATATGCGTCATCATCAATCAAGTGAAGTATTAACCAAGGAGACGAGGACATAAATTGATCGGTACTGAAATATACCTAAGATGGAGAAGAAAAGAAGCCCACCTAGCAGGGTTGGACTCGATCGGGATTGGTGCAGATAATGGCAACTGAGACGGACGGGAACAGGACAAGAGGTCCAGGCTTGCGTCGACGTTCGGAAGCCTCTAATTGATCGATCAGTCCCGTCATGTGATCGGACCATCTCCACATCACGTGAGGGCAAGGCCCAGCTAGCTCATTGCGTTTTCCAAGCAGGCAAATCTCCCAGCGAATAAGCTGCGTTTTTTTCCTGATAGAAGTCTTGTATGCTCATATGGAATTTTGGGCCCCCCAAAATAATAGGCCATGTGCGGCCGCACGGGCCGCACTCCTGTGGGCTCGGGACTGCAAGGCACATGTGGCAAGGAAGAATGAAGTGTTGTTTTTGTCAATATGAAGAAACCATAAAACATGCCTCAGTTCGCGTCGTCTATATGGTCAACCATCCAGTTAGCCTTAAACTTGTATCCACCTAGACCATTGTCCAAAAAATTAGCAGCTGGCTGCAAGGGATAGATAACAGGGATATGATACACATACGAGTGGGAGCGGTTGCATTATTGCGTTGCTATGGCTATACAGAAGTGATACAGGTTTTAATGCTAAAATGTCTACGTAATGCAAGTTATTTTCCGATGTGCATACTTACTTTGGTCGTGGTCTACTCTTCAGAAATCGTAACACCGAGACCTGTATACACAGGTGTGCTCACGGTTGGAGCAAATGGCGAAAGATATTTTTACCATCATAGGTGGCAGCATAGTCTACAAATTTAATCTCCCCCACCATAGGCGTTCTCTCTAGTATTTTATGACTTCTTGCAATGTCTATGAGACATCCTCTCATATATATCTTTTTCTGTTCGTGGCGGCTGTGTGTGTGCATCATGGTTGTGTAGAGGCCGCGTGTAGCTCTCTAGATTGTATCATCTTGATAATATAAACAGTTGAGTCTAATAAAAATGCCATTTATCCAAAAAAAAATAGGTCCAGGATAGTTTTGCACAATTGTTTTGCTCCATTTAGTCGTAAAATGTGTTCCATGCTGCCATGTACTAAGAGCACCTCCACTCGTTCGGCGTTCTCAGGTCCAATTCCCGCGCTATTTAGCGTCGGACGGATATAACATTCGGTCTGAGAACACCAAGTTTTCCACTCGCGTTCTCAGGCCGAGTTTTCGGATTTGGCCAAACTTTAAGCAAACTCGGCGAAATTTGATGAATATAGACGATTTCATTTAAACATAGTCAAATTCGTATATATTAAGTCAAATTCGGACATATAACCGAACTTTTACTACATTAGGCTAAAGGAAAAATAAAAAAAACATAGAAATAACTACTAGGCGATGTCGATGCCGATGCCGATGCCGCCGGTCGTGCCATTCATATGCCGAAGTTGCGGCAGAAGCACATGTAGTCGGTGTTCCGGGTCCCTTCGTCGCCGTCGTCGCCGCTCGGCGGCCGCGGTGGACGCGAGCTGCCCTGGACGGCATCGCCGTAGCGCCACGATTGAGACGAGGGCACGGTCTTGTCGTCGTCGTCGAGGACGATAAGCGGCGCCCTGGTAGGCGAGCTGCCGGCGAGCGGCGCACGCGGCCTAGCGCCCAGTCTGCTCCTGCAGACGCCAAACGCGCACGGCCTCCTCCTGCTCCGAGTCCGCCCTGGACCAGGCGCATACGTTGGGGGCCTGCATGGGCAACACGTCATTCAAAGAGTGCTCCAGCGCCATCTTCATGACGAACGCGTCCTCGTCGATTGGGATGGCCCAGCCCACTGGCTCAAGCTTCGGCATGCGCGTGGGCGCACGGTCTTCGTTGATGACGATGCCGCATGAGCGCATCCTCGGCGGCGAGCGCACCGACGACTCCACCTCCCGCTTCACCGGTTGGAGTGAAGGCGTGCGAGTGACCTCACCAGTGGCGTGAGGCAACTGCGTTGGTGCAGAGCCAGACGAGCGAGACACCGAGGCGGAGGATGAGGAGCTAACGCCGCCCATCCTCCTCAGCAGCCAGTTCGCCGCCAACCAGCGTCGGGCGGCCGACGACAGCAGGCGAGAAGGGTAGCCCAACCTAGGGTAGTAGCCTGCGACAATGTGCTCGAGGACGGCCGCGAGTGTCCGGCCTGGTGCACACCACCACCGACGGAGTGTTGCGGCGTTGTGGCGCTTTGGCGGCGTGCCGGGCGAGCCATCGTGGGCGGCCAGTTGCTGGTTCTGGCGCTCGACGAAGAAGTTCTCCTAATAAACCAAGTTGCTGGGGTCTTCGGCGAGCTCCGGATCCTCCATGGCCGCTTGGATCTCCTCGACCATCTCATCACCCTCAGGCACCGGCGGCACCAGCACACCACCGGTGCTGAGCTTCCAGGTAGGCGGGCACCGGAAGTCCGGCGTCGCCATGTAGCCAGCATCATGAAGCATCCGTGCCTCCCATGGCTGCAGAGACTGCCGGCCGAAGCCGCCGGATCGTCAGGGTACCTCTCCGCCATTGCTGCTACCGAGATCTTCTTCTCTTCGCCGAAGGTAGAGTTTGTGGTTGGGGAATGGGAGGCGTGATAGTGTGCTCTGGGAACCGGCGAGGAGCCGACATTTATAGCCTAAAGAGGAAAGGGCGGCGAATGCGGGAGGGGTGTAACGGCGTGGGAGGGAAAAGAGGACACGGTGGGAAGGCGGACCGGTGGTGGCGCGCCATTAAGGTGATGTGTGGACAACGATACGGGAAGTCATTTCCCGGCGGTCTGACGCGGGAGCCTAGGCGACGGGATGAGGATGACTTGGCTTCACACGCTGACAGGGCGGGCCATAAGCTGGGTTTTTTTTCGCCGATTCCGCTGCGTCCGGTATTCCCAGACGGTTCCCAGCGCCCCGGGTTCGGCCTGAGAACGCCGGATGAAAGTTGGGCCAAATCCTGCTACGGCGTCTTAGGAACACGATTGGGGAAATTTTCGCCGTTCGGATGTAAAAATCGTCCTGAAAACGTCCTCCTAGGAACGCGGGTGGAGATGCATGAGCGGAAATGGTACAATGACGTGGCCAAAACATGAATAAGTTCCAAAAAGACAGAAACACAGGATAAGAGACGAATGTATGGGTCCATGTGAAGAACATGTTTTCCTCTCTTTTCTAAGAAAGGGGGAAACAAGTTGAGGAATGCAAGTGCATCTGAATTAGTTGCCATTGACAAGAGATATAAGTTCGCACCTGCCCGTCAACTAAATAGGTCCCATAGCATGAACGAGACCATGACGTTCCGAGCCTTCTCTCCCACAGGCCTTTCTTTCTGCGTTCGGATGAAACCATTGCCTAAAATTGCAACTTTTAATCCTACCGAGTCAAAGTGTTTTTTTAGAGCAACCAGCACGAGCACTGACTATTCAGAAAATTAACCGATTTAGAAGGAAAACCGACCAAAATTCGAAACACACGTGTAAACAAACAGGTCCGGTTAAAAGAAGAACCAGACAAAAAAGACGCCAAACGACACAGTTTTAAGGAAAAAACCGGCAGAACACCACACGAGGCCGCACTACCTAGGTCGACTAGGTCTGGAGCACCGCCGAACGACACGAACACAACGGCAACATCGAGCGCTATGAAGAGCCTGGTCCACGTTCCCGGAGAGGAAGTTAGAGCCGAAGGAAATGGCTAGGCCTCTCAGACTTCGTGGCGAGAGGCAGGCCGCAGAGAACACGCCAGTGGTACCCGCACGCCGACAGGGCCCGAAGACATAGACTCAACCGACATCACTAGCACCCTAAGAAAAGGCTCCGCACACTCCGAAAAATGACGCCTCCAAGGGGGTAACGACGTCCAAAAGACGGCGCCGTCATCCAATCCGACAAGCCAGATTTGGGTTTTCACCCCGGAATGATGGACGGAGGGGCGTTGGGCTCCACGACAACGCCCCCAAGAGGGATAAACGGCGCCCACAAGCGCCGCCGCTGTCGGCACCGACCAAGTCGGGCTAGACTTTCGTCCGGAGACCTCGACCACCACCTCCAAGGGACTATCACCGAGACAGTCCATGCCGCCCGACGAGCTAGATCACTGGCAAAAGAGACGACGTCCACGCCCGCGGAGCCAAACCCCGCCGCCCATGCAGCCAAGGCAGAGCACCACCACCATCTCGATCCGGAGCCGCCGCTCCAGCTTTCGCGCGCAGCACCCCATGCCGATTTGCCACCGCCCCAATCAGCCATCCACCCCGCGGCAACCCACCGCAGCCCCCAAGCCTCCAAAGCACCACCGGAGCAGGGCACGGTGTAACTACCTCGGTGAATTACGCTCCTAGTTACAAGCCTGGATGAGCAGAAACGGTTGAAATAGTACGGTGGGGCCCAAATGCCACTCACAGGTAGACCTTTCGGCCGTCCCAACCATTTCCACACATCGGGACAAGAACGGGCGGCGTAATCGGCAGGCGAAGGGATCAACTACATACACAAATGAGTATGTATGCAAGCCACCATACAACAGTACATCAGAGCCATTCCATCTAAAAAGAAAGGAAATATAGCAACGCCATACGGCAAGATCCAAATATCCTAGATAGATATAATAGTTTAGGATATCTCCTCATACATCAAACATCAGAGTATCAGGCGGAAGCGGAAGACAAAATCCGAGTACGGATAAGAAGCAAATTGGCATAAGATGCCCTATAAATAAGCAGAACCCGCCCACAGATCTCACGGATCCCCGTTCCCGGAATCTCTACACCGAATGATCGTTGCCCACATCGTCCGTCTCTTCCACCCAGTATCCATCTTGCGGGGGTACCTGTTCATCTGAACCAAGAATTTATCGTGTGAGACCCTAGGGGTACTCAGCAAGTCTTTATGCCTCTAAAGGGGACACAACCTGGGGTGACGCAATTGCAGCAAAAGATAAACCCTAGCAATCCTATAGATACTCGCTAACCATCCGCCTAACCAGAGATAGACGGATGTCCGTGAATTAATAACAACAGTTATAACGGTTATAAAGGTAATCTCCACAGATCCATCCTCCTCCTCGCTTACCGACGAGGAAGCGGACGAACAACCCCCCATCCGTTGGCAGTTTTATTAACCATTCCATGAGTGTTGTACTATTTACTAGTCAGGTACCTAGTCTAGTCAAATTAAAAGCGGTACTTTAGTTATGCTTGTCTATGATCGAGAAACTGTGCTCCAAGTCGTCCATAACCGCGGACACGGCTTTCAGAAAGTTTTACCCTGCAGGGGTGCACAAATAGCAACACACACTCGATATGCCTCGGAAAAAACCAAATCAAAACCCAACGAGGCAGTCACAAAGCGATCACAGATTCAGAATATTTGAGGGGCCACCCCATTGAGCTACCCGAACGGTTAATGACCGACCAGACGGCCTCAAGGTTTGCGCCAATGGTTGTGAACGATGGAACCAAAATGTGCTGGCTTGTCGACACCGCGAAAACACTCCGCTTTCCTAAACAGTACAGTGTGCTCCTCGCACAATTTTAAATAAAGCAGTAAAGCATGGCACAAGTACAGGATAGTAAATAAAACCTCAAACTAGTTTATGGCCTTCAAGAAATAAGAATGAATCAAGCTCTGGCTCAGGGGGGTTCATAAGCCTCCCGGATGTGGATAGCGCGAATATTCAAGGAACAGGAATCAAGTACTCGGGGTCCTACGGGACACAAGTGAGCCTGAAAACCAAATAGCGAATATGGCTCACCGATGCCACTTTCATTAGTTATCCCATTACTACTCAGGTTAAGTTGTTTAGGTACCTCGTTATCCATCAGACACTCACATACCCTACACATGTTGTTCTACGACTCGCATGGCTCAAACAACTCCTGAGTAATGGCTCATGGGATGGGGAACAAGTCATGCTGGGTTTAAAAGTAAAGGCTATGCAATACTTGGGATTCAATTTAATGCAATCGCGACTCAATGATGCAAGAATAAGATAGAGGCAATAAGTACTATATGTATGCAAGCATGTGGTAGTGCTTGCCTGGCAGCTCAGTTGAAGCAAGGGATGGATCTGGGTAGTGCTCCTGGTTCTCTTGATATATCCCCTGCTCAGCGTCTATTCGGAGAAGAACCAAACAAACAAGGGCCAACATAAATAAAGTGCACAAGCATATGAATGAAATGCGACAAGCAAACAATCATGTCATGATGAATGATGCTCAATTTGCATGGCAATAAAGTAGCATGGCATGGGTGAGGTGTGGAATACAAGAATAAACCATTTTATTGAGTTTTGGCCTCATTTTATACTCAAATTAGTTGTTGTACACATTATATTTATATGATGCATGCTTCAAAACAGATAAGGGAATGCATAAATAGAAAGGTATCGTCGAGCTAATCATTTTAGACATATTATTTGTTAAATTTGGAGTTATAAAACAAAAGTTATTAAATAATTAAAGTGGAAGGGCATTTTATTGTAATTTTAATCAACTTGGAAAATAAAGTGTCCAAAATATATTTTGAAGGCTATATTTGAATTCCTCACATTTTTCTGATTTGAAAACATATATTATTTGTATTATTTGGGTTTATATTTTTAAAGTTATTTAAAAACAGAATTAAATTTGAATTTGAATTTATTTGAAAAGATTTGAATTAAAACAGAAAACAGAAAGTACTTTTGTTACTCGCACAGAACCTAGCCACAGCCAATGACCAGTGGGGCCATGCTGATCAAGGCCCCACGCTGTATGAAAAACATTTTACACCGCTTGCCCAGAGGCGACAAAGGTGGGCTCGAGGCTTCATGGGCCCTGCCAGTGGCGAACCTTGCACCACCACGTGGCCCAGCTGGGGATCGCGGGTTGGGAGCCTGGGAAACTGGGGGTGCTAACTGCAAAAACAAACGCGAGGCTGACGGGTGGGCCAAAAGGGGTCCGCGGGTTAAGCATAAAACTAGCGGGTTAAGCGGAAAGCGACCACGCAGATCGTTGATCTTCTCTGCCTCGAGCGACAGGTCGGTGTTCGGCAGAGCGGGCGCGCGCAGGGATCGAACGCGCGACGCGGCGCGCGCGCGGAGGCGGAGCCACTGCGGTAGGTTGGGGTTGGTGTCAGGGAAGCGGGCGAGGCCTAGATAGGGTTCTACGCAGAGCGCGAGCATGCAGACACCGGTGCACTCCGACGCGCGGAGGCCCTTCGACGCAAAGCACGGCGGCGCTAGGGCGGGATCGACCAGAGGGGGTTGTCTAGGAGGTAGGTCAGCTCACCGCGAGTGTGTCGGTGGCGTTGGATCGGGTCGGCGAGCAGCAGGACGACGATGATGCAGAGGCCCAGCGAGCTAGGGTTTCGGGGTCGGCGTCGCGGGGTCCTATGGCTCCGGTCCTTCTCCTCCTCGATGGCGGGTACAGGGGGTTGCAGGAGCACTGCGTGGCCTTCCTCGATCACCTCCACGTCGTGCTGCACTGCTGGAAGAGGGAGATCGGTGGAGGCCGATGGTGGTCGGGGTGTATTTGAGGCGGTGAAGAAGAGAGGGAGAGGCGGGCGCCTCGGCCAGATCTGGAGAGGCGGAGGGGCCGGAGGGAGTAGATAGGGAGGAGAGTATGCCGTGGGGTGTGGGGTAGATGGAAAAGGTGGCCTCGGTGCCACCTTTTTCTCCTTCCTCCTCACGTGCTCGGGTCGGGCAGGGGCAGGGCAGGTGCATGGGGCTTCCAGGTGGGACCAGAGGCGAGGCCAGGGAGGGAGGCTCGGTGTAGGACCCGCTTGGTGGAGAGAGGGAGCTAGGGAGAGAGAGGTGAGGCTCGGGTAGGGTTAGAGCTAGGCTCGGTTTAGGGTTTGGGGGTTGGTAGCTAGGGCAGGGGTGATGGTTCAGGGAGAGAGGGTGGCCGGTGGGGCCAGCTAGGTGAGAGAGAGAGAGAGAGAGAGAGAGAGAGAGAGAGAGAGAGAGGGCGAGAGAGAGAGGTAGGTTTAGGGTTTGGTTTGGATTAGGTAAGATTAGGGTTTAGATGGGGTATGGGTAGATTAGATGTAGATGGGAGAAAAGATAAAGAAGAGAGGGTAGGGCTTAGGGTTTAGAGAGAGATGGAGAGGTTTGTAGCTAGGGTTTGCCTTGGACAAGATCATGCCAAGAACAACCAAGATCAAACAAGATCAAGACAAGAGTAAGAGAGGGATGGAGTGCTAGGGTTTAAGCAAGATCATCATAGATCAAGCCAAAAGAAAAGATAGAGGTAGAGAGAGAGAGGGATGATCCACTCAAAAATCAAATAAAAAATCCAATGACAAGCTAAAGGGGTACTTGCATGGCCCATGCAAAATTAATTAATGCCATGCTTGTTTTTGTGAAACAATATTATTACATGGCATTATTATCTTGCACTCCCAAATTGGTATAAAGGCCAAGCAAAAAGAATTAACAAGGATGCCCCATGTGGAGTAGATGGAGAAGACCATTTTGAAATACAAATGGGACTTGCTAGTGTGTATGTGCCACTAGATGCTCAATAGTCCCAAAATATCCCAACATGAGCATAATCCATAATAATCCATGTGGAAGCTAGGAAAAAGGGTCCCACTCACAAGGCATGCAAAGGTGGCCATGTGGCTCTCATGTATCAATAATGTGAAAACAAAATGATGCCAAGATGAGAGCATGTGGCAAAAGAATTGGATCCATTCCAACCCACATGAGCTAGAGGTAAACTCAAATAAAGTGCAAAGCTCATATTTAGTTGGATGGTGGAATTATAAGGTGGTGAAAAGAAAGGGTGATGGAGTTAAAGAGATATGCCCCCAACTCAACTTGGGCATTTAAACAATATCAACAACCAAATACAATATCAAGAGGCAAATACAATTAATAATGCATATGAGATAAGAACCAAAAGGAAAAGGGTTTTATATGATGCTCAAATGCAAGGAGGCATGATGACATGAGCATGATATAATGATGATGCAACAATTATATGTTTGAAGTAGCCATTATATTACTAGACCAAGTAGCATTACAATTGTTAGACAATTGGGATGCTACAACTCTCCCCCACTAAACAGGAATCTCGTCCCGAGATTCTAGGAAGAAGAAGAAGACACAAAGAGGGTAGGATACTTGGCACGGAGCTCATCTTCACGTTCCCAAGTGGCTTCATCAACGGAATGGTGCGACCACTGCACCTTGCAGAACTTGATGGACTTGTTGCGAGTCCTTCTTTTTGCAACTTCAAGGATTTTTGTGGGGTGTTCTTGATAAGACAGGTCTTCTTGGAGATTGATAAGCTCATGGTCCACGGTCCTGCCGGGATCCTTGAAGCACTTCTTGAGTTGAGAGATGTGGAAAACATCATGGACCTTGAGTTTTTCCGGGAGCTCAAGAGCATAAGCAACTTCTCCTCTTCTTCCACGAACTTTGAAAGGACCGATGTATCTAGGAGCCAGCTTTCCTTTGATACCAAAGCGGTGCGTGCCTCTCATGGGAGTGACACGAAGGTAAACGAGATCACCAGGGACATACTCCATGTCTGTGTGTTTCCTGTCATAATTGCTCTTCTGGCGACTTTGAGCAATCCTCAGATTTTCAAGAATGATGTGAACCTTCTCCTCCGCTTGAGTCACAATGTCAGGGCCAAACAAGATCCTTTCACCTGCACCCGACCAACCAATCGGAGTTCTGCATTTGCGACCATAGAGAGCCTCAAATGGTGCCATCTTTAGACTTTTCTGGAAGCTGTTGTTGTAAGAGAACTCAGCATAAGGAAGACATTCTTCCCACTTCATGCCAAAAGAGATGACGCAAGCACGAAGCATATCCTCCAGAATCTGATTGATCCTTTCAACTTGTCCTGCGATCGAGGGTGGTAAGTCGTGCTGAAGTTCAACTTTGTTCCCAAAGCATTTTGGAAACTTTCCCGAACTTGGAAGTGAAGATGCTTCCACGGTCCGAACTGATCTCAAGCGGAACCCCATACAGAGAGACAATTCGTTGATATAGAGCTCAATAACTGAATCACGTAAATGGTTTCCTTGACGGGGAAGAAGTGAGCCACTTTAGAAAGCCTGTCAATGACAACAAAGATTGCATTGTTGCCCTTCTGCGACCTCGGAAAACCAGTGATGAAGTCCATCTCTACTTTCTCCCATTTCCATTCCGGGGGTTTCAATGGCTGTAGAAGACCGGAAGGTTTCTGATGGACAGCTTTCACTCATGCAGACATCACACCGAGACATACTTGGCACAATACCGTTTCAAACCAGGCCACCAATATTGTGTTTTCAAGTCCATGTACATCTTTGTGCTGCCAGGGTGGATAGAAAGAACAGAATCATGCGCCTCCTTGAGAACTTGCTCTCTCAAACCCGGGTAGTTCGGAACAAACATCCGGTGTTCAAAGAAAAGCGTGCCTTGATCATCGACGTGAAAGGACTCATACTTCGGAAGCTGAAGCCTAGAGATGATCTTTTTGGTGTGCGGATCGCCAAGCTGAGAAGAGCGAACCTTTTCTTCCAAGAGAGGGGTTGCTAGGAGGTTCAGGAGATACCCTTGTTCCACAATTTCAAGGTTGAGCTGACGGAATTCCTCGCACAAGAGAGGCATTGTTCTTCCATCATGAGGTTGTTGACATAAGCTTATGCCGAGAGCATCGCCATGACATTAGCTTTGCCCGGAGTGTAGTTGATGGTCAAATCAAAATCATTGATTGCTTCAATCCATCTCCTCTGCCGAAGGTTGAGATCAGGCTGAGTAAAGATATACTTCAGACTCTTGTGATCAGAAAAGATCTCACAACGGTTACCAAGCAAGTAGTGCCTCCATACTTTCAAAGCAAAGACAATCGCCATGAGCTCGAGGTCATGTGTAGGATAGTTGATCTCATGCGTCTTCAACTCCGAGAGGCATAAGCAACAACTTGTTTTACTTGCATAAGGACCGCACCCAATCCATGCAAAGAGGCCACGTAAAAATCTGGAACGGCTTGAATGTATCCGGAGGAACCAAGACTGGTGTGGAAGTGAGCTTCTCTTTGAGTGTCTCAAATCTTGCTTGACATGCAGGAGTCCAAAGATATTTCTTGCCTTTCTTGAGGAGATCGGTAAGAGGCTTCGCTATCTTCGAAAAGTTCTGAACGAAGCGACGGCAATAACTAGCCAAACCAAGGAAACTCCGCACTTCTTTGACATTAACAGGAGGAAGCCATTCAACAATCGTCTTCACAGTTTCCGGATTGACTGCAATGCCCTTGGCGGAGATGACATGACCAAGATAGGTTACTTGAGGCAGCCAAAACTCACACTTGGAGAACTTTGCATACAAGCGATTCTCACGAAGCTTGTTTAGGACACACCAAAGGTGTTCTTCATGCTCTTCTTGTGACTTAGAATAGACTAGGATGTCATCCAGATAGACCACAACGAACTTGTCAAGATACTCCATGAAAACCGAGTTCATGAGCCTCGAGAAGGTGGCAAAAGGTCGTTGGTGAGACCGAAAGACATGACCGTGTACTCATACAGGCCATAGCGGGTGGTGAAAGCTGTTTTAGGAACATCTTCCTTGCGAATCCTGATTTGGTGATAACCACTTCTCAAGTCAAGCTTAGAGAATACCACAGCTCCAGCTAGCTGATCGAAGAGATCATTAATCCGCGGAAGGGGATATTTATTCTTGATGGTTTTAGCATTGAGAGCCCGATAGTCAACACAAAGTCTATCAGTCTGGTCTCGCTTCTTCACAAAGAGGGTTGGGCTACCCCAAGAAGAAGTACTATGCTGAATGAAACCCAACTTCTCTTGTTCATCAAGCTGACGTTTGAGTTCAGCCAACTCAGCAGGACCCATCTTATAAGGCCGCTTGGAGATAGGAGCGGTACCAGGTTCAAGCTCAATTACAAACTCAACCTCACGATCCGGAGGCATACCTGGCAACTCTTCAGGAAAGACATCTGGGAACTCACAGACCACCGGAACACTCTGAATAGCTTCCATAGCATCAACATTCAGAGTCGCCAAAGAGAAAAGCTGGATAGCAGGAATCTGACTTGGAGAATAGACTATATGGCCTTCAGGAATCTTCAGAGAAACCGAGCGTTCAGCACAATCAATCACAGCTGCATTTGCTGTCAACCAATCCATGCCCAAGATGACATCAATGTCAGAATTGCCCAGAATGATTAAGGAAGCCGAGAACGAAGAGCCACCAATCTCAATTTGATTGCCATGGCTGATTTTAGAAGCTGCCATTGTTGCTCCAGGAGAAAGGACCATTAACCGCTTAAGGAGAGGATCCATAGCTAACCCATTCTCATCTGCAAACTTGTGAGAAACAAAAGAATGCGATGCCCCAGAATCAAACAAAACTCGTGCAGGGACTGAGTTAACGGGAAGCATACCCATCACAACTCCAGGTGCATGCTCAGCTTGAGCGGCGTTGACACAGTTGGCACGAGCAATAGCAGACCCGGGCTTGGTGTTGATGTTGAGAGCCCAAGGTGGTGGTGCACGAACCAAAGGAGAGCTTGCCGCAGATCTTTGAGGTGGTGGAGGAAGAGCCTTGTTCTTCATCGGACAGTTCCAGCTTTGATGCCCAGAGTTTCCACACGTGTAACAAACACCAGGTGGACGTGGAGCAACGTAGCCAGGGACTCCGCCAGGCGCTCCAGGGTAGTGGTGGTTGTAGCCCCTGGGAGCAGCAGTGAGGAAGTTTGGTGGCCTTGCTGCGAAGCTCGAAGGTCTTGGTGGAGCCGGGAGCGACGGTGGGGTGTTAGGAACCCAGACACGACGCTTAGAAGGAGCTGACATATAGTCAAGAGCTTGCTGCATCACGGTTGTGTTTCTTTGACTCCTCAAACACTTGCCTACTTGCTTCTTCTGCAGAGTCTGTATGCTGAAGTTCAGAAAAGACGCCCGGCCTTGCATGTGTGATTGCATACTTAATCGATGCATTGAGCCCTTGCACGAACCTCTTTTGCTTCTTCTTGTCATCGAGAGATCTCATCGCCACCATAACGAGACAGGTTCATGAAGTTCTGATGTAGGTGTTGACATTATCATTGCCACGCTTGAGGTTGAGAAACACTTCCTTCATCCTCTCCATGACAATTTCCGACAGAATCTTTTGAAAGATCCAAAGTGAATCGTCCCCAAGTAGGCTGAAAACCAAAGGCGCTTTGCCTTCAAGTAATTCTCCCACCATAGAGCTGCATCTCCCTTCAAGGTGAGTAGCACACTTTACCCATTCTTGCTCAGAACATCGCATCATCGAACCTTGACATCTCACGCAACCAATCATCAGCATCAAGTGGTTGATCAGAAACATCAAACTAGCGTGGGTTGAACTTCAGGAAGCTTTTGATGTCTCCTCGCTTGGGAGGTGGAGGTAGCGGAGCAAACTCATTCCTCCTCACACTTTCCTCGAAACGCTGCATTGCTGCCAAGGCATTGGCGATGCTTGACAACGCTGCCCCCAGTTCAGGTTGTATGTCCTCCTCAGAACGGCGTGGTGGTGCCATCCTGTGATTGATATAAAACACAAGTCAGTACTATGATGGAGAATAATAATAATCCAAAATAGTACCAAGATGGAATTAATCAAGATTGAAGGATACAATTTACTAAGATGATATTAAAATATCAACGAAGTTCAAAGCACCTAGAAGATATTAAGCATATCGCACACGACTGAAAAGGAGTGTGGTACACAAATATATCAAAGAAAAATTTTCCACAAATTTCGGCATTAAAATACCAATAGATGCGCAAAAACACTTAACGAATCAAGATTAGTGACTCTACCAATTCAATATACAAGAGCGAATGATAAGAGTAGTGGTATGGTCGCGACTCCATCCCGCACTCAAATCATTACTCCGCACATGAATAAGTAAAACACATATCCCAACACCTTCTTCTCACGATGAACCTAAAGATTAGCAACTACGGAAACGAACACCCCAAACAAGATAACGTCGGATAACAAGGAGTAAGACAGATCGCGTCGGTATACAACGAATCAGATAGGTCGCGTCGGTTTGCAAAAGCCTGTCGGTATGGAATGTACCAACAGTTGATAACCAAAAGGCCGATAGAGAAAACAACTTGGATGCAACAGATAGACAAGGGATTACACACACACACACACAACCTATGGTACTATGGAATCCCAGAACACGTGAATCCTAGTTTGAATTTTTAAGAAGAGGATTGAAAACGTTATACTTCCTTACCAGAAAAAGGTGGGTGGGTGGGTAAGAAGAAAAGTGGAAGCAGTCCTACTCTCGCGTTTTGTTTTTCCCTAGTATACATAACTACCAAAAATATTTGCTAGACAAACAACGACCATTTGGCTGAGACCACGAAGGCGGATGGCTCTGATACCAATTGTAACTACCTCGGTGAATTACGCTCCTAGTTACAAGCCTGGATGAGCAGAAACGGTTGAAATAGTACGGTGGGGCCCAAATGCCACTCACAGGTAGACCTTTCGGCCGTCCCAACCATTTTCACACATCAGGACAAGAACGGGCGGCGTAATCGGCAGGCGAAGGTATCAACTACATACACAAATGAGTATGTATGCAAGCCACCATACAACAGTACATCAGAGCCATTCCATCTAAAAAGAAAGGAAATATAGCAACGCCATACGGCAAGATCCAAATATCCTAGATAGATATAATAGTTTAGGATATCTCCTCATACATCAAACATCAGAGTATCAGGCGGAAGCGGAAGACAAAATCCGAGTACGGATAAGAAGCAAATCGGCATAAGATGCCCCATAAATAAGCAGAACCCGCCCACAGATCTCACGGATCCCCGTTCCCGGAATCTCTACACCGAATGATCGTTGCCCACATCGTCCGTCTCTTCCACCCAGTATCCATCTTGCGGGGGTACCTGTTCATCTGAACCAAGAATTTATCGTGTGAGACCCTAGGGGTACTCAGCAAGTCTTTATGCCTCTAAAGGGGACACAACCTGGGGTGACGCAATTGCAGCAAAAGATAAACCCTAGCAATCCTATAGATACTCGCTAACCATCCGCCTAACCAGAGATAGACGGATGTCCGTGAATTAATAACAACAGTTATAACGGTTATAAAGGTAATCTCCACAGATCCATCCTCCTCCTCGCTTACCGACGAGGAAGCGGACGAACAACCCCCCATCCGTTGGCAGTTTTATTAACCATTCCATGAGTGTTGTACTATTTACTAGTCAGGTACCTAGTCTAGTCAAATTAAAAGCGGTACTTTAGTTATGCTTGTCTATGATCGAGAAATTGCTCCAAGTCGTCCATAACCATGGACACGACTTTGAAAGTTTTACCTGAGGGTGCACAAATAGCAACACACTCGATATGCCTCGGAAAAACCAAATCAAAACCAACGAGGATCCACGACAAAGCGATCACAGGATTCAGAAATATTTCAGGGGCACCCCATTGAGCTACCCGAACGGTTAGCTAACTCCGAGACGGCCTCAAGGTTTGCGCCAATGGCTGTGAACGACTGGGAACCCGAAAATGTGACTGGGCTTGTCGACACCGCGAAAACACTCCGCTTTCCTAAACAGTACAGTGTGCTCCTCGCACAATTTTAAATAAAGCAGTAAAGCATGGCACAAGTACAGGATAGTAAATAAAACCTCAAACTAGTTTGTGGCCCTCAAGAAATAAGAATGAATCAAGCTCTGGCTCAGGGGGGTTCATAAGCCTCCCGAATGTGGATAGCGCGAATATTCAAGGAACAGGAATCAAGTACTGGGTCCCACGGACACAAGTGAGCCTGAAAAACCAAATAGCGAATATGGCTCACCGATGCCACTTTCATTAGTTATCCCATTACTACTCAGGTTAAGTTGTTTAGGTACCTCGTTATCCATCAGACACTCACATACCCTACACATGCTGTTCTACGACTCGCATGGCTCAAACAACTCCTGTAGTAATGGCTCATGGGATGGGGAACAAGCTGCGGTGGGGTTTAAAAGTAAAGGCTATGCAATACTTGGGATTCAATTTAATGCAATCGCGACTCAATGATGCAAGAATAAGATAGAGGCAATAGGTACTATATGTATGCAAGCATGTGGTAGTGCTTGCCTGGCAGCTCAGTTGAAGCAAGGGATGGATCTGGGTAGTGCTCCTGGTTCTCTTGATATATCCCCTGCTCAGCGTCTATTCGGAGAAGAACCAAACAAACAAGGGCCAACATAAATAAAGTGCACAAGCATATGAATGAAATGCGACAAGCAAACAATCATGTCATGATGAATGATGCTCAATTTGCATGGCAATAAAGTAGCATGACATGGGTGAGGTGTGGAATACAAGAATAAACCATTTTATTGAGTTTTAGCCTCATTTTATACTCAAATTAGTTGCTGTACACATTATATTTATATGATGCATGCTGCAAAACAGATAAAGGAATGCATAAACAGAAAGGTCTCGTCGAGCTAATCATTTTAGACATATTATTTGTTAAATTTGGAGTTATAAAACAAAAGTTATTAAATAATTAAAGTGGAAGGGCATTTTATTGTAATTTTAATCAACTTGGAAAATAAAGTGTCCAAAATATATTTTGAAGGCTATATTTGAATTCCTCACATTTTTCTGATTTGAAAACATATATTATTTGTATTATTTGGGTTTATATTTTTAAAGTTATTTAAAAACAGAATTAAATTTGAATTTGAATTTATTTGAAAAGATTTGAATTAAAACAGAAAACAGAAAGTACTTTTGTTACTCGCACAGAACCTAGCCACAGCCAATGACCAGTGGGGCCATGCTGACTGGGCGTCACAGCGGCAGCATGGCTGCCCTGGAGGCTTCGCGGGCCCAGCTGCCAGCGGGCGAACCTTGCACCACCACGTGGCCCAGCTGGGGATCGCGGGTTGGGAGCCTGGGAAACTGGGGGTGCTAACTGCAAAAACGAACGCGAGGCTGACGGGTGGGCCAAAAGGGGTCCGCGGGTTAAGCATAAAAACTAGCAGGGGGTTAAGCGGAAAACGACCACAGCCGTACTGTTGATCTTCTCTGCCTCGAGCGACAGGTCGGTGTTCGGCAGAGCGGGCGCGCGCAGGGATCGAACGCGCGACGCGGCGCGCGCGCGGAGGCGGAGCCACTGCGGTAGGTTGGGGTTGGTGTCAGGGAAGCGGGCGAGGCCTAGATAGGGTTCTACGCAGAGCGCGAGCGTGCAGACGCCGGTGCACTCCGACGCGCGGAGGCCGTTCGACGCAACGCACGGCGGCGCTAGGGCGGGATCGACCAGAGGGGGTTGTCTAGGAGGTAGGTCAGCTCACCGCGAGTGTGTCGGTGGCGTTGGATCGGGTCGGCGAGCAGCAGGACGACGATGATGCAGAGGCCCAGCGAGCTAGGGTTTCGGGGTCGGCGTCGCGGGGTCCTACTGCTCCGGTCCTTCTCCTCCTCGACGGCGGGTACAGGGGGTTGCAGGAGCACTGCGTGGCCTTCCTCGATCACCTCCACGTCGTGCTGCACTGCTGGAAGAGGGAGATCGGTGGAGGCCGACGGTGGTCGGCGTCGGGGGTAGACGGAGGCGGTGAAGAAGAGAGGGGAGAGGCAGGGCGCCTCGGCCAGATCTGGAGAGGCAGGAGGGGCCGGGAGGGAGTAGATAGGGACAGGGGAGGAGAGGATGCCATGGGGAGTGGGGTAGATGGAAAAGGTGGCCTCGGTGCCACCTTTTTCTCCTTCCTCCTCACGTGCTCGGGTCGGGCAGGGGCAGGGCAGGTGCATGGGGCTTCCAGGTGGGACCAGAGGCGAGGCCAGGGAGGGAGGCTCGGTGTAGGACCCGCTTGGTGGAGAGAGGGAGCTAGGGAGAGAGAGGTGAGGCTCGGGTAGGGTTAGAGCTAGGCTCGGTTTAGGGTTTGGGGGTTGGTAGCTAGGGCAGGGGTGATGGTTCAGGGAGAGAGGGTGGCCGGTGGGGCCAGCTAGGTGAGAGAGAGAGAGGGCGAGAGAGAGAGGTAGGTTTAGGGTTTGGTTTGGATTAGGTAAGATTAGGGTTTAGATGGGGTATGGGTAGATTAGATGTAGATGGGAGAAAAGATAAAGAAGAGAGGGTAGGGCTTAGGGTTTAGAGAGAGATGGAGAGGTTTGTAGCTAGGGTTTGCCTTGGACAAGATCATGCCAAGAACAACCAAGATCAAACAAGATCAAGACAAGAGTAAGAGAGGGATGGAGTGCTAGGGTTTAAGCAATATCATCATAGATCAAGCCAAAAGAAAAGATAGAGGTAGAGAGAGAGGGATGATCCACTCAAAAATCAAATAAAAAATCCAATGACAAGCTAAAGGGGTACTTGCATGGCCCATGCAAAATTAATTAATGCCATGCTTGTTTTTGTGAAACAATATTATTACATGGCATTATTATCTTGCACTCCCAAATTGGTATAAAGGCCAAGCAAAAAGAATTAACAAGGATGCCCCATGTGGAGTAGATGGAGAAGACCATTTTGAAATACAAATGGGACTTGCTAGTGTGTATGTGCCACTAGATGCTCAATAGTCCCAAAATATCCCAACATGAGCATAATCCATAATAATCCATGTGGAAGCTAGGAAAAAGGGTCCCACTCACAAGGCATGCAAAGGTGGCCATGTGGCTCTCATGTATCAATAATGTGAAAACAAAATGATGCCAAGATGAGAGCATGTGGCAAAAGAATTGGATCCATTCCAACCCACATGAGCTAGAGGTAAACTCAAATAAAGTGCAAAGCTCATATTTAGTTGGATGGTGAAATTATAAGGTGGTGAAAAGAAAGGGTGATGGAGTTAAAGAGATATGCCCCCAACTCAACTTGGGCATTTAAACAATATCAACAACCAAATACAATATCAAGAGGCAAATACAATTAATAATGCATATGAGATAAGAACCAAAAGGAAAAGGGTTTTATATGATGCTCAAATGCAAGGAGGCATGATGACATGAGCATGATATAATGATGATGCAACAATTATATGTTTGAAGTAGCCATTATATTACTAGACCAAGTAGCATTACAATTGTTAGACAATTGGGATGCTACACACGGCCTCGACGAGACCACTACGCCGAGACACCCCCGGCCCGCCGTCCTCCACGCCACCGAAGCGTCGAGGTAAATCTCTGGTTGCTGACCACCCGCCCCGGCTTCCACATCTCCGGCAAGAACGGACACCGCCGGCGCCGGAGAAGCAGCCCGGCCACCCCTTCCAGCCGCCCGAGGTCGAGGGGCACCACTCCGACCGAAACCCTACCCGGGCCCGCCGGCTCGGCCTCCCGAACGAATGTAGAAGGAGCGTCACGGCCGCCGCCCGCCCCGTCCCATGCATGGCCCAGATCGGGCCCGGACATCACCGTCCTCCCGCGCAGCGGCGCATGCCCAGCCGCCGCCTCCATCTCCGCCGAACGCCGCCGCTACAGACCACGGCCTCCGCGCGACCGCCAGCCAGAGGTGCGCGACCTCCCAACCGCCATGAACAGGCCGCCGCCAAGAGCTCCCCCACTTCCGAGCGCCGCCGCGGAGAAGCTAGGCCCCGCCACCGCTGGCTCCACCCGGGCTTTGCCCGGTGGAGGCGACCGGTGACGGCAAGGGCCCTGGGGAGAGAGCAGTTTGGGAAGTTTGATAGTGTGCTTGAGCCAGGATGCCACTACAAGTCAAAGTGTTTAAGTTTCAATTTGTCGTGTAAATCGTCGTCAGGATTCTGCACTCTCCGCTGGCTTTCTTGCTCCTCTAGATGGCACGAAAACATTCAAAGCAGGGCCGGTAGATTTTAGGGCCCCGGGGCGAGATTTTTTTTTTGGGCCCTTACATTATTGAATGAATCATCTATATTCTTAGAGCAACTTAAATTTTTATCTCGTTGGTGTCGACAATTTCATTAGCTGGTTTCTCTTCTTCCACAACAATTATAGCCAATTCATCATTCAGGTTTATCGACGCACCTCCATCAGCCTTGGAAATTTTGTAGATATCTCCTCTCTGTGACTGTAGCAAAGGTAGACACCTCTTTTGTTTTTTTTCGTTTTGACGTGTCCATATGGACACTGTCTGGACCAGGACGACATGATTAAGATGCTGAAAACCCAATTTACACTGAATATTGAATGGTACAAACTATATATGCATCATGTATATGAAGGTAGATATTAAGAAATAATAATAATACAATATTGCATATACCTCAAATTGGTAAAATTGGCGATCTGCGTTTGAGTACCGCGCTTAGAGATGTGAAAGAAAATATGTGTGACGTATTCTCTTGATCCGGATACCCGCAAATTGAAATTGGCGAGAGACGACAATCAGCCAATTGACGATCAGAAATCAATATTAGGAGAAATCTAGAACCATGGATCGTGAACTACCGTATTAGGGCCGGAAGATCTGAATATCAGATCGCCATATCAAGGAGAACCGAAGAACCTGGCCCTGGGTGCCGCATGTGGCCGGTTGATCACTGGCGTCCTGAGGCAGGAGTCTAGTCGAGCACGGAGGAAATCGCGGGGATCATAGGAGCAGAGACGTGAGTTGAGGTCGATCGAGTACTTTCCTAGAATGCTGGTGCGTGCGGACGTGACTTTTCATCTCCTAAACGAAGGCTCATATCACATGGCCCATAGGCCTTTTTTTCTACAACCCAGCAGAGCAAAACGCGTATATATACCATAGAAGTAGTATAGCATACCTGAGGAGGGGCCCCTGGATTTTGGGGGCCCGGGGCGGCCGCACACCCTGCCCCTCCCCAGGGCCGGCCCTGATTCAAAGGCAACCGATCTTTCTGGGATGAAGGCGTCTCCGAGACAATGCAAGATTATATGTACGGGGTATATCCCTTTCCTTCGATTTTCATGAGAACTTCATTACATACACATGAGAACAAACTTGTTTCGACGCCAATATCGCTGAACAACGAGGGTGGGATAATACTTATTGCTACTCCATCGACATCGACATGGACATGCACCCGTTTTGGTTGCTGATACTCATATCGTCGGCCGTTAATTTCGATATTTTATATTGCTAATAACTCCTCAATTGTTTATAACGTATTCACAATTCGAACAGACTTGTATCGATGCCAATAATATTCCTGAACAGCAGCAGTTGGATATGCTACTTATTGCTACTCTATCAATATATGTGGCTCGCTGCTCATCAAGACACACACCTGTCTGCATAATTAGGATACATACTGCTAACTCCTGAATTAGTATGCACGTACCTCTGGTTTGTTGGCAATTCATTCAAATTAAGACCCATGTAGTTGGACGTCGTTAGCTAGATAGTACTACAACCTTCTCTAAAGGGCTCTTAATGGTAGTCAGTGTCAGTATATTTGAAATGGATATCGGTAAATTCTGGAAGGAGCGTGCTAAATGAAAAGTAAAATAATTATGAGGGCATGGGTACTTCTGACCCCGTTAGTACGTACTCAGCTCCGAAGTTAAATTGAGACTAGACGAAGTTCCTTCATATTGTTCATCCGGATTGTCATTTTTGTCTAAGCTACATATTTTCGAATTTCGGTTCAAAACTTGGCACGTATATACATATGCGCGTCCCTTACATGCAAATGTTTTTTACAAACAATTTGATGACTTGGAAATACGATTTTTGGGCCGGTCCAAATATTGGGTTCATATGTACCCATGTCCAACTGTGGACTTTTGACACAAAGAAGCAGTACCACCACAAGTGCTCCCAAAATACTTTTCATAGATTAGATTGTGGCATATACTTATTTAATTTCAATTTCCCTTAAATATTTACACAGACACACACAATCGTTACTTCTCTTGTCAATGCCACCACAAGTTGGCGCCCACTACCCAGCACCTGAAATTTGTCTTTTTTGTAGCCTAAAATACAAGGTATTTTTTAATGGAACTTTTAGCGTCCATACTGAATGTGTATACCTACTTGTATATTTTTTTTCATTGATTTTTTGGAGACATAGAAATACAATTTTGGAAAATTCAGAAAATAAGAGCACTGCAGCTCGGATGTAGCTGCGGGGTTTCGAAAACAACGGTCCTTCTTTGCACCTTGTTTCATATGCCATACTAACTTTTTCTGCGCAGAGTAACTTTCAATACTGTCCGAGCACTCCAGCAATTGCCTCTATTTTCAAGTCTTATTATAACAGTATAGAATCATTGGTTTGGTCTGTGTGAGTATTAGGCATATACGGCGCAAATCCAATTCGGCTCACGGGTGCAAATGAGCTTATTGTATGAAAACACATTTCAAAATGTCAAAAATTCTGAAAAAACTATTTGCGTGTATAACCGAACATTATAGGTTTGTACACAAGTTTTCAGGTGAAAAGAACATTTTAGGTGTCTCATGTAAAAAAGACAAATTTCAGTGTTCCAACGTGTCTTTTAACGAACATGTTTTTTGTCTTTTTTATATAATCCACATAAAATGTTCATTTTATCCGAAAACTTGTGTACGGACATAGAATGTCAGGATATATCTGCGAAACTTTGTTCAGATTTTTTTGATAATTTAAATTTTATTTTTAATGTGTTTTTCATAATAGGTGCATTTGCACCTGGGAGCCAAAACACCACCTCCGCATATATGGTTGTTATGATAGTTTAAATAGAGTTAGGATCTATTTACGTACGATCCTAATTTGACTTGTATTCTAAGATAATCTCTTGTACGCCTATATATACTCGCTCATGAGTCTTATTAATATATCAATTATATTCCGTCAAACTCATACTCTTTCAGCCTAACCGGTCCAAACCATAGTTGTACGCTTTCGCCGCGTCACCCCCGGGGGATCGATCTCCATGATCTCCCGGGGCCGTGCAATCCGTCGCAGTGTTCGTCCACCAATCTGTAATTGGGCTGTCCCGATGAGTCTTTTTTCAATCTACTAGATCGGTTTCTCTTCACCGGTCACTTGGCCAGTTTTCTTTTTTGTTTACCGATCATAGATCAGATTGAGTCGTCCACCAGCGTCATCACCACCGCGCTTCTACTCCGACCATTGGCGTCGACGATCTACACCGTACCTATGCGCCTGCCTCCTCTGCTGCCTGCCTCGGCAGGCTGTCGTGGCCTCACAGCAGGCTGCAACGCACCTCGGCCGGCTGCTACGCCTTCCTCGGCAGGCTGCTACAGCCGTCCCCCCTTGGATCGTCTTTGCCATCATCTCCCGGGACTTCACCGACAATGCCGTCATCGACTCCGATCTACGTGTCGTCAATGCCAAGGCGCATATGGCGTACCGTCGGTCTGATCAACCGATCTCGTGCCCGTCTACGCCAAGCACATCCCCGAGGACGCGCCTACCACCGATTGAGCTACGGGCTGTGTGTCGTTCCTTCGGACCGCTGCGTCACCGCCTTTGGTCCATGCTACCGGCTTCCAAACGCTCCTTCCTTGGCGTGTACGTCGTTGGTGGTCTTCCAGCCACTGCACCGACTTGCGCTCTGCAGCTATGCCGTCCCAACGGGTCATAGCATCGCTGCACGCAATCTACATTGTCGTCCGTGTGCACCGACGCCCCAAGCTACCTCCGCACCACCTCCACGGTGCAGGTCGTCTACGTCCGGGCATGGTCTTCGTCACGTCGGATTCTTCTTCGTCTACTGATACGTCCATTTTGCATCACTATTCTATGTCTTAATTCACTATTATTCATTGATATATTTCGTATTGAGAGGTGATACTTATGTTATTTCATCTGTTTTTGCATGGTTGATGACTTTCGGAGCATGGACCGCTGCAGTCAGGATTCTGATGGAAGAAGTGCTGTTTGGAGGCAAAATTCGCGAAGATCATAAAATCTAGGAAAATATACAGAAAATCCTATTTTTCCAGAAGACTAAGGATGCCAGAAGACGGAGTGGAGATGGGCCACAGGGGGCCCACACCACCTGGCGTGGCGACCTAGGCCGCGCCAGGAGGTGGTGTGGCCACCCTGGCCCACTCCAGCCTCTTCCCTCTGGCGTATATCATCCTCCCGAAACCCTAAGACTCAGAGAGCAACCACAGAAAGATTCTGCCGCCTCTGCGGGGCGGAAAACATCGAGAGAGAAAGATATCTCCGGCAGACAGATTTCTGCCGGGGGAATTCCTTCCCGGAAAGGGGAGATCGTCGCCATCAACACCACCATCAAGCTAGACTTCATCGGGATCATCATCATCATCATCACCACCATCATCACCATCAGCACCCTCATCACCATCTCCATATTGCTATAACAATTGGTTGAATCTTGCATAGTTCATAGGGGAAACTTTTCCGGTGTTGATTACTCTTTGTAGTTGATGCTATTGAGTGAACCATTGAATTATTGTTTATGTTCAGATTGTTATACATCATTATTCTATCTCTGATCATGATCCATATGATGTCTTGTGAGTAGTTCGTTTTGTTCTTGAGGACATGGGAGAAGTCATGTTGTTAGTAGTGGAGTTATGTTGAGAGAGATTCAATAGATTATTATTTAAGTTGTGGTGTACTTCTTCTAGTGGTGTCATGTGAACGTCGACTACATGACACTTCACCTATATGGGCCTAGGAGAATGCATTGTGTATTTGACTACTAATCGTAGGGGTTACCGGAGTGACAGAAACCTGAACCCCCGTTAGGAAACCATTACACAAGGGACGTAAGGGTCTTAGAGTTTAAAGCTGTGGTTAGGTTTCTACCTTAATTACTTTCTTGTACTTACGGATGTTTGCAAGGGGTATAATCACAAGTATGTATTAGTTTTGGATGGGGCGGTACATTAGCACAGGTTCACCCACACAACACTTAGCAAGCTAGAGAAGATTAATCAACTATATGAAGCGAAAGCACTTGGCAGTCTTCCCATGTGTCCTCGAGAACGTTTGGTCATCTTAAGTAATACAACCGGCTTGTCCTTTGCTGCATAAAGGATTGGGCCACTTGCTGTATTTATTCCTACTGTCTTTTATTTACTCGTACTTTGTTTACTTGCTTTATCGAAAACCCCTAAAAATCCGTTTGCTAAGTATTTGCAGAGAATTCTTGATCCATACCACTAGCCAGCACCTTCTACTCCTCGTTGGGTTCGACACTCTTACTTATCGAAAATACTGTGATACACCCCCTATACTTGTGGGTCATCATCTACATTGAGTATCACCGTCGCGCCAATCTAGGCGTCCAACATGACCACTCTAGGCCCCGTTAGTTTCGCCGTCTTCTACGTCTTCGTCCCTGCTCTTGCGTGCCTAGTATTGGCAACACTGGTACGTGCCTTCGTCCCTGATGCGTCCCCGAGCCTAGCAATCTCGGATCAGCGCCTCGTCTTTGTCGGCCTCGACAAAGTCTTCTTCAACATCAACACCTTCGTCTACGACTGCCTTGACCGCGTCACCGACAAGATCTTATTTGCGTACTCAGTTCTGGCAAAATCGGAGTGTGTATTATTTTCCGATGTACGCCTAGTCCCGGCAAAACTATGGCCGCACCTTGTCCTCGATGGCTCAGACTGCATCGACTTCGGCATCGACACCCCTCGGCAAGCTATCGTGGCCCCACGGCAAGCTACCACGGCCCCACGATGACTGCCTCGATGCGTCTCCGTCATCCTCGTCGCGCACTATGCGCATGCGGCTACCTTGACACCGGCATCCCCGACCACGATATCAACCACAACGACCCCTCGCAATGGCTACCCGACCTCGGCATCGCCTCAAGCCCTCGGATCCATCGGCATCGGCATAAGGGTTACTGCTAATCGCCTACAAGAAATACTGAAGTTTATACTGCTAATCATGTTTTACCTGAACCTTACATTGAGAAAATCCCTTTCCCAGTTAAGGTAAAGGAACACTCTATGATAGCTAGTATGGTAGATGAAAGTATGAATAAAGCTGTTGAACCTTATAAACAAATGGTTGATGAACCTATAATAGCAAATATGAAAGACTTTGTTACTAAATATGAAAAAGAGGGACACACTATCCTTTGTAAGGATATCTCTAATATTGTTTCACATAGTAGTGTTATGAGAGCTAGTATTCCTGTGTTTTCTGTTAGAATAAGTGATCATTGCTATGATGGTTCTTGTGATAGCTATATCGTTAAGTTTATGCATGATACTGAAAGTTACTATGAGAGAGGGAAAAGTGTTCTTATGCATCTCAGTAATATCAAGTTTCCTCGTTTTATGCTGAAAGTTTTTATGTTGCACTTCTTTTGCCTTCTTATGCAAGTTGCCTTTGGTTTTAACAACTTGTTTGTTTACAAAATTCCCTTGCATAGGAAGTGGGTTAGACTTAAATGTGTGTGTGTGTGTGTGTGTGTGTGTGTTTGCTTCTTAATGCTCTCTTTCACTTCAATTCATATTCCTGAGTGAGCATCTTCACAATTATCATGCTCATCTTAATGGCTTTAAAGAAAGAGCTTTTTGGGAGACAACCCAATTTGTTTTTGCTTTCAGTTTGTTTTTGTTTCTTTGAGTCTTGGAAGTTATTACTTCTGTAATAACCGCTCCTTATCCGTTTTGTTTGGTTTTTGTGTCAAGGTCAACCTCTAATGAGAGAGAAGTAAGATTTGGGGAAGTTGCTGTCCCGAAACAGATTTTTGTGCTTCACCATAAAAATTCGTGAGAGATTTCTGTATGTCAGATTGAGCTGTAATTGTTTGTGCTTCTGACCCAGGTTGTTATTTAACTTTCGTTAGTTTTGAACTTTTTGATTTGAGCAACAGAAGATTTTAGAAAAATTTGAACTTTACCTGCTGGTCTGTTTTGACAGATTTTGCCACTCTTGCATCTGCTTCTTTATTCGATTTCTTTTTTGAATTATTTTTGGGTTTTCGGAAGGAGTTGCTACAGTAGCTTTTTTTTTGATGGTTTTCAGTTGAAGTTGGACACAAAAGGTTTTATCACTTCACTTATATTAATGTTGCTAATGAGAACTGTGTTAAGTTTTGTGTGAAAGAAATTTTCAGGAAGTGGAGATAATGGTGTAATAAAGAAGAGAAGGGTTTTATGACTCAAGTAATAAGTGTATGAAGATGTAGATATTGATGTTATTCAAGTGGTGACTCCGGAAGAATCTACTAGATACCAAATTCAGATACCTGTAGAGTCTGTTTTCAAATAGGTAATAGTTCTGGTAAGAAAAGTTCCACGAAAATACTATCCAACTATATTTTTGGAGTTTTTAGTCAATAAGGAAAGCTACGAAGCGAAAAAGGGAGGCCCGGAGCCAGGTGGCTCACACCACGTGGCGCGGGCCTCCTCAGCCGCGCCACCAGGTGGTGAGTCCACCCCAGACTCCGCCTCCGACTTGTTTTCTCCCAGTACCTTCATTTTGATATGAAACTTCGTAATATATAACCCCCCGGATCCCCCGAGGTTCGTATATCGTGTTTTCGTTTCGATCTGTTTCTGCCAGGACATACTCTTTGAAGGCTTAGAAGCACAATGGTGTTCGCCAAGGATAAAGGGAAGGAGCCCATGGAGGAAGACCTCCAAGATCCCGGGAAGGATAAGGAGATCAAGAGTGAAGGTGAAGAGGAGCAAGGCCAATATCCGCACACCAGCACTACCATTGCAAGCATTGGAATGGTGACGAAACCTGGCAGGGTTAGAAGGACTGCGCGGATGCACGACCACTTCCTCCACACCCCAAGAATCCCTTCCATACCTTTATCCATAACCATGCAAGAAAATAAGACTCCAAGAGGGAAGAATGGAAAAAGAATCACAAGAGCTGGGATCCACAAATTGAAATGATTATGAGCTGTATTGAGCACAACTCGGAGTTGATTCATACTCTCACCTTCGAGATTGAGGACTTGGGGAAACTGATCAGAGAGTTCATCGAGAGGATACCACCACCACCTAAGGAGTAATTCATCATCAGGTTTGGCATCCCCTTGGTTTTGTCCAAGCTTGGGGGAGTGCCGCGGTATCACATCACTATCTTCTATCATTTTACCTTATTAGTAGAGTCATATCATGAATAGAGGAGTTATTATGTAGGATGGTTTGTATTATGGAAGTGTCCCCTCTCTCGTTAGATATGTATCCCTTGGTGTGAGTTTCTGTTATGGAATATTAATGAGAAGTTCTATCATTTACTCTTTTGCATAGCTTATATTAGTTTTCAATTCATGGTTATATGATTGATCTTGTTGTTAGTATTGGTATCACTTTGGGATCATTGAGTTAATTTAGTTGGTTTTGGCAAACCTGGCTCGGTCAGTAGCACACTATTTTTGAGAGTTGAAAGAAAAGATAAAAGTACTCTAAAGAAATATAATTTCATCATCTTTCTTTCTTGATTTGCTCATAAGTTTAGTATTCTCTAGTTAAGATATTTTGTGCTTCTAAGGAAGATTGTATGTTTGTTTTTATCACTTGTATGTTTGGTTGTTTCCTTCAACTCTTATACTTGCTACCCAGCCTGGCTAGCCAAAAACCTGTACTGAGAGGGAATTCTTCTCGTGCATTCACCTCCTTTAAACCAAAACCTTTGCCATTTGTGTCCACCATACCTACCTAGTAGCATTATTGCCATTCCAAGTAAATTCTTGTTTTATCTACCTTCCAAATTAAACTTGTTATGTGAAAATTAGTGATTAAAGCTCTCACAAACTTGATGGCACACTTTACTTTCTTGCATTTAATAAACTTGTACCATTGTGCTCACCTATGTTGCGTATATGCTTGCGCTTTGTAAGTTGTGGATTAGCAGAACCATGCTGTCATGGGGAACGCTTTCAACATTGCACTGGTACTTCTTACCTAGTTGATATCATGTCCTTTTGTCTATGGATATCGTCGGTGTGAAATGAAAGGGGAGCTTGTAAGTCCATGGAGTTATGCATGTGTGTTAGAGAAACGCCTAGGCCGCTGGTCTAATCCATGCTGACATGGTGGAAACCTGCAGCGTAACCATAACGAGCATCTATGAAGCATTCTTCTTATAAAAAAAAGAGATAGATATTGAGAAAAAAGAGAAAAAGAAAAAAGAGATATTATGAAAAGAGGAAAGAGAGAAAAAAGCACCATATTCCCATGGTAAATAAGAAGATTGCTGAGATACTTGTTGTCTGCTTGCCTTGTCATTTTAATATGGAGATTCTTCCGTATCATCGGGCAAGGGGTACCCTGTTGGCAGTTTTCAATGATACACATATGCTTACGATGACAAGAACTTACCTGTGACTAAACTTGAGTAGCATGAGGAGCGGCCCTCGTATTTGAAGGAAATATGCCCTGAGAGGCAATAATAAAGTTGTTATTATGTATTCCTTGTATATGATAGATGTTTATTTTGCATGCTATAATTGTATTGATAGGAAACATCAATACATGTGTGTTTAATAAACAAAAGGGTTCCTAGTTATGCCTCTCTTATAGACTAGCTTGTTGATTAACAAGATGATCAAAGTTTCCTGATCATGGACATTGGATGTTGTTAATAACAAGGTCACATCATTTGTGAAATGATGTGATGAACATTCATCCTAAGTATAGCATTACGATCAAGTCATTATGTTTATATTTCTATAACATCATACAAAGTAGTCTTAGTCCTTAGACCATGAGATCATGTTAATTGCTAACACCGGAAGAGTATCTTGATAACATCAAACGTCACACCGTAACAGGGTGACCATAAAGGTGGGTTCAGTGCTATGAAGGTGTTATGTTGAGGCTCATGGATCAAGAGTGGAATTTGTCAATCCCGATGACGGATAGATATACTCTGGGCCCTCTCGATGATATCACATTAAGATAGCTTGCAAGCAAGTGATGTGATCACTAGAATGTTATATCACGGGAACGAGAAAAGAGTGCATGTCGGTAACGAGATCAAACTAGGTATTTGGATACCGATGATCGAATCTCGAACATGTATTATACCATGAGATAAAGGGATTAAATAGTTGACGTTAAAGGTTCTCACGATCACAGAAGTCATCGTTGAATATGCAGGAGTTAGTATGGATCTCCAGGTCCCGCTTCTGATTATTGATCTGAGAGGAGTCTCAATCATGTCTGCATTATTCGCGAATCATAGGGTGACACACTTAAGGGTTGCCGGACACCATTTAGGAGCACATATTTTCCAGACAAAAGGTTTGCAAAGCGCAGGAAATGTTTCGATAAAAACAGGAATTGTTTCGACAGAAACCGGAATTGTTTCGGGTGAAATTGCAGAAAGTGGTTCTGCATGTGATATTGAAATGTTGCAAGGGGTTTTATGTGAATGTTTGTTAATTAAAGTAATTAACAAAATTCTGAATAAAATAAATAAAAGAGTTTTATTAATTGAGAGTTGCATTTAATTTGGTGGAAATTAAATACATGTGAGTGGGATTTTGGGTGGAGGCCATGTTTATGTGAGTGGAGGTTCACCACATGAATGAAGGAGGGGAGGATTCCCCCCCTCATGCGCCAGCTATGGGAGGGGAGGGGTCTCCCTCCCTCCTATATAAAGCCCCCTCTCCCCTCTCACAAACCACACCTCCTCGTGAAGGATCTCTCTCTCCCTCTAGATATTCCCCCATGGTCTCGAATTAGCGAGATACATGTTCCCGGTGGCCTTGCGTCTGGAAGGAGTTGCTGCTTCTGCTGATTCGCTGGAGCGAGGAGGTGGAGGTTGTCCGGTGGCTTGAATGTGTGTGCGAGGACGGATGTGTTGCTGATTTGCGGCGCTCGGACTTCCACACGATCTTGAGATCGGCAAGCGTACGACTACATCAACCACGAGTTCCTACTCGTTAACAAAACTCACTGTCTTCAAGGGTAAGTTCTCCATGGATGTATGTCCACCCGTTGCTCTGTATCTAGTAGATAGATCTTGGCGTATAGTTCTCATCATAGGAAATTTTTTGTTTTCTATGCTGTGGACCCAACAGTGGTATCAGAGCCTGATCTATGTGTACGTGATTTGCACGGGTAGTACACATATGTTTATATGTGGGCGATGATAATCATGTTATTGCATCTTCTATGTACTTTGGATATTGGTGGCATAGTGGGATGAAGCGGCCCGAACCAACCTTACATGTCATTGTACATGAGACCGGTTCCACGACTGACATGCAACTAGTTTTGCATAAGTGGCTAGCGGGTGTCTGTCTCTCCTACTATAGTCAATATCTGATTTACAACGAGTTGCTAATAACTTGGTTATCCTTGTTGTGGTTCATGTTCGTAGGTAAGACCGGTTCTATCTCCGAAAGCCCTATGCCACGTAAAACTTGCAATTGATAAATTAGAGGCGTCTAGTTTAGATCGTTGCTGGGCTAGTGTCTTGATATGGTATTGTTGTAAGTAGATGTATGATAGATACTCTTACAACTCACTTAACGTGTAAGTTCCATAGACCTTGGCCTTACACACAAAGGAATGATAGAGATCATACCACGATGCAAATGATAGAGATCAAATGCATGGACCATATCACCTCACTTCACACATTAGCATCTTATATTGCTAGTTTGGCGCTTTTGGTAGCATTATAAGATGATCCCTCATTTAGATATCAAGATAAAATGTGTTCTTCCTTAAGTATGCACCATTTTGTGGATCATGTTTTGAGGCATCACGTGATGATCGGGTGTTCTCGACTCTACGCTTTCATATAACGGGTGTAAGACAGTTTTACACACGCAAATACTAAGGTTCTTACTTGACGAGCCTAGCATGTACAGACATGGCCTCGGAACACGGACCGAAAGGTTAAGCATGAGTCATATAGTTGATATGATGCCCATATAGATGCTCGCCTTTGAAGCTACACCAACTCACGTGATGATCGGACTTGGTATAGTGGATTTGGTTCATGTAATCACCAAAAGGACACGAGGGATGTCGTTTTTGAGTGGGAGTTTATTAGTAATTTGGATTAGTTGAACTCAATCTATCATAAACTTAGTCTAAATATATTTTATAAATTCTGTTGTAGATGGCACCACCTGCTTTTAATTTCAATGTGTTCATGGAGAAAGAGAAGCTTGCTGCGAATGGTAGCAACTTCACCAACTGGGCTATGAATTTGAGGATTCTCCTCACTGCTGCACAAAAGCAATATGTGCTAGAGGCGCCGCTAGGCGCCCCCACCAGCTTCTGATGCCCCTGACGAGGAAAAGAACGTCTATATAACTCGTCAGGAGGACCACAACTTAGTTCATTGCGGCATACTGTATGGACTAGAGCCAGAACTTCGAAAACGTTTCGAAAATGGCAATGCCTTTGATACCATGGGAGAATTGAAAATGATTTTTGATACCCATGCTGCCGTAGAGAGTTATAATGCTTCTGAAAAGTTCTTTAGCTGCATGATGGAAGAGAACAGCTCCGTTAGTGAGCACGTACTCAAAATGTCTGGGTACACCGATAAGCTTGTGTCCTTGGGAATAACGATTCCCATTGACTTAGGCATACATCGTGTTCTCCAATCTCTGCCACCTAGCTACAAGAGCTTCGTGATGAACTATAATATGCAGGGCATGAAGAAGTCTCTTCCCGAGCTTCTGTCAATGCTTAAGACTATAGAAGTGGAGATTAGGAAAGAACATCAAGTGTTGATGATCAATAAGACCACCGGTTTCAAGAAGGACAAGAAAGGCAAGCAGAAGGGAAAGAAGGGCGGCAAATCTGTTGCCGCGCTGAAGAAACCCGAGCTGGCCTAAGTCCGACACCAAGTGTTACTATTGCAAGGACTGGCCATTGAAGGAAGCCCCAAGTATTTGGCGGACAAGAAGGCGGCAAGGCAAACAAAGGTATATGTGATATACATGTTATTGATGTGTACTTGACTAGTACTCGCAGTAGCACCTGGGTATTTGATACGGGATCGGTTTCTAATATATGTAACTCGGTTCAGGGGCTGCGGAACAAGCGACAACTAGCAAGGGATGAGGTCACGATGCGTGTCGGCAATGGATCAAGAGTTGATGTGATCGCCGTCGGAACGCTGCCTCTCCATATGCCGCCGGGATTAGTTATAAACCTGAATAATTGTTATTTGGTGCATGCACTGAGCATGAACATTGTATCCGGATCGTGTTTAATGCAAAGTGGTTAGTCGTTTAAGTCTGAAAACAATGGTTGTTCGATTTATATGAATAATATCTTTTATGGTCATGCACCTGTGTTGAATGGTTTATTTCTGTTGGATCTCGATAGTAGTATTACGCATATTCATAATGTTGATGCTAAAAGGATTAAACTTGATAATGATATATCTACATATATGTGCTTGCCGTCTAGGTCATATTGGCGTTAAACGCATGAAGAAACTCCATTCTGATGGACTTTTGGAATCACTTGATTTTGAATCATTTGATACATGTGAGCCATGCCTTATGGGCAAGATGACTAGAACGCCGTTTTTCGGTTCAATGGAGCAGGCGATTTATTGGAAATCATACATACTGATGTGTGTGGACCAATGGGTGAGGTGGATATCGTTATTTTGTTACTTTCACGGATGATTTGAGTAGATACGGGTATATCTATTTGATGAAACATAAGTCTGAAACCTTTGAAAGGTTCAAAGAATTTCAGAATGAAGTGGAAAAACATCATAACAGAAAGATCAAATTTCTGCGGTTTGACCGTGGAGGAGAGTATCTTAGTTACGAGTTTAGCACACATATGAAAGACTGTGGAATAGTTTCACAACTCACGCCTGCCGGAACACCACAACGTAATGGTGTGTCAGAACATCGTAATCGTACTTTATTGGATATGGTTCGATCTATGATGTCTCTGACTGACTTGCCACTGTCATTTTGGGGTTATGGACTGGAAACCACTGCATTCACTTTAAATAGGGCACCATCTAAATCCGTTGAAAAGACACCGTATGAATTATGGTTTGGAAACAAACCTAAGCTATCATTTCTTAAAGTTTGGGGATGCGATGTTTATGTGAAGAAACTTCAACCGGATAAAACTCGAACCCAAAGCGGAAAAATGCGTCTTCATAGGATACCCTAAGGAAATGATTGGGTATACCTTCTATCATAGATCCGAGGACAAAGTCTTTGTTGCCAAGAATGGATCCTTTCTTGAGAAGGAGTTTCTCGCGAAAGGTGTGACTAGTCGGAAGGTAGAACTCGAAGAGGTTATTGAACCTTATCTTCATGAAATGGTGAGTAGCGCAACTCCAGAAGTTGTTTCGGAGTTGACTTCACCTAATGAAGAGAGATCTAATGATATTGATCATGAAACTCCGAAAGAGGACACTACCGAACCTCGCAGGTCAAGCAGACACGTCGCAGGCTCCCGACAATCGACAATCGTATGAATTTCATGATTGATGAAATAGATGACCCTGCGACGTATGAAGAAGCGATGATGAGCCCGGATTCCAACAAATGGCTAGAAGCCATGAAATCCGAGATGGAATCCATGTACGAAAACCAGGTTTGGACCTTGGTGGACTTACCTCACGATCGAAAGGCCGTTGAGAATAAATGGATTTTCAAAAGAAAAACTGATGCTGATGGTAATGTAACCATCTATAAGGCTCGACTTGTCACAAAGGGGTTTCGACAAATTCAAGGAGTTGACTACGATGAGACATTCTCTCCCGTAGCGATGCTTAAGTCGGTGAGGATTATGTTAGCAATTGCTGCATATTTCGATTATGAAATATGGCAGATGGATGTCAAAACTGCGTTCCTCAATGGTAATATTGAAGAAGAGTTGTATATGATACAACCTAAGGGTTTTGTCGATCCTAAGGATGCTGATAAGATGTGCAAACTTCAGCGATCCATCTATGGACTGAAGCAAGCATCCCGGAGTTCTAAACAACCTGTGGTGGCTGGATCAACAACGGAGGCGAAATATGTTGCTGCTTCAGAAGCAGGGCAGGAAGATGTTTGGATGAAGGATTTCATTACGGAACTGGGTGTGGTTCCCAGTGCGTTGGACCCGATGGTGATCTATTGTGACAACAATGGAGCCATAGCCAATGCAAAGGAACCAAGGTCTCACAAGAATTCCAAGCATATTAAGCGCCGGTTTCACTCCATCCGCGAGCATGTCAAGGATGGAGATATAAAGATTTGTAAAGTGCACACGGACCTGAATGTAGTAGATCCGTTGACTAAAGTTCTCCCTAGGGCAAAACATGATCAACATCAGAACTCCATGGGTGTTAGATTTATCACTATATAAACTAGATTATTGTCTCTAGTGCAAGTGGGAGACTGAAGGAAATATGCCCTGAGAGGCAATAATAAAGTTGTTATTATGTATTCCTTGTATATGATAGATGTTTATTTTGCATGCTATAATTGTATTGATAGTAAACATCAATACATGTGTGTTTAATAAACAAAAAGGTTCCTAGTTATGCCTCTCTTATAGACTAGCTTGTTGATTAACAAGATGATCAAGGTTTCCTGATCGTGGACATTGGATGTTCTTAATAACAAGGTCACAACATTTGTGAAATGATGTGATGAACATTCATCCGAAGTATAGCATTACGATCAATTCATTATGTTTATATTGCTATAACATCATACGAAGTAATCTTTATCCTTAGACCATGAGATCATGTTAATTGCTAACACCGGAAGAGTATCTTGATAACATCAAACGTCACACTGTAACAGGGTGACTATAAAGATGGGTTCAGTACTACGAAGGTGTTATCTTGAGGCTCATGGATCAAGAGTGGAATTTCTCAATCCAGATGACGGATAGATATACTCTAGGCCCTCTCGGTGATATCACATTAGAATAGCTTGTAAGCAAGTGATGTGATCACTAGAATGTTATATCACGGGAACGAGAAAAGAGTGCATGTTGGTAACGAGATCAAACTAGGTATGGAGATACCGATGATCGAATCTCGTATATGTAATATATCAAGAGACAAAGGGATTTAGTTACAAGCGTTAAAGGTTCTCACGATCACAGGAGTCATTGTTGAATGTGTAGGAGTCAGTACGGATCTCCAGGTCCTGCTGCTGATTATTGATCGGAGAAGGGTCTCGATCATGTCTGCATTATTCGCGAACCATAGGGTGGCACACTTAAGAGTTACCGGACACCATTTTGGATCACATATGTTTCAGACGAAAGAATTGCAAAGCGCAGGAATTGTTTCAATAGAAACCGGAAATTGTTTCGGGTGAAATTGCAGAAGGTGGTTCTGCATGTGATATTGAAATATTGCAAGGGGCTATATGTGAATGTTTGTTAATTAAAGTAATTAACAAAATTCTGAATAAATTTAATAAAAAGAGTTTTATTAAATGAGAGAGCATTAAATTTGGAGAAATTTAATGCATTTAAAGTGAGACTTTAAAGGGAATGTGAAGAGGCATTTTAATGTGGGGGGTTACCACCACATGAATGGGGAGTGAGGTCACCCCCATGCGCCGCCATGGAGAGAGGGCACCCCCTCCTCCTATAAAGGCCACCCATTCCCTCCTTCATCCACACACCTCCTTGTGAAGGATCTCTCTCCTCTAGAATTATTCCCCATGGTCTCGGATTAGCGAGATACATGTTCCGTGGCATTTCGTCGGAAGGAGTTCTTGCTCACTGGATCGCTGGAGCGAGGAGGTGGAGGTTGTCCAGTGGCTTGAACGTGTGTGCGAGTGCGGATGCTGAGTTGCTCGGAATTCCTCACGATCTTGAGATCGGCAAGTGTATGACTACATCAACCACGAGTTCCTACTCGTTAACAAAGCTCGTTGTCTTCGAGGGTAAGTTCTCCATGGATGTATGTCCACCTGTTGTTCTGTATCTAGTAGATAGATCTTGGCATATAGTTCTCATCGTAGGAAATTTTTTGTTTTCTATGCTGCGGACCCAACAAGATATACTCTGGGCCCTCTCGGTGATATCACATTAAGATAGCTTGCAAGCAAGTGATGTGATCACTAGAATGTTATATCACGGGAACGAGAAAAGAGTGCATGTCGATAACGAGATCAAACTAGGTATTTGGATACCGATGATCGAATCTCGGACATGTATTATATCATGAGAGAAAGGGATTAAATTGCTGACGTTAAAGGTTCTCACGATCACAGAAGTCATCGTTGAACATGCAGTGAGTATGGATTTCAGTCCGCTTCTGATTATTGATCTGAGAGGAGTCTCAATCATGTCTGCATTATTCGCAAACCGTAGGGTGACACACTTAAGGGTTGCCGGACACCATGTAGGAGCACATATGTTCCAGACAAAAGGTTTGCAAAGCGCAGGAAATGTTTCGATAGAAACAGGAATTATTTCGATAGAAACCGGAATTGTTTCGGGTGAAATTGCAGAAAGTGGTTCTGCATGTGATATTGAAATGTTGCAAGGGGTTTTATGTGAATGTTTGTTAATTAAAGTAATTAACAAAATTCTGAATAAAATAAATAAAAGAGTTTTATTAATTGAGAGTTGCATTTAATTTGGTGGAAATTAAATACATGTGAGTGGGATTTTGGGTGGAGGCCATGTTTATGTGAGTGGAGGTTCACCACATGAATGAAGGAGGGGAGGAGTCCCTCCCTCATGCGCCGGCTATGGGAGGGGAGGGGTCTCCCTCCCTCCTATATAAAGCCCCCCTCTCCCCTCTCACAAACCACACCTCCTCATGAAGGATCTCTCTCCCCCTCTAGATATTCCCCCATGGTCTCAGATTAGCGAGATACATGTTCCCGGTGGCCTTGCGTCTAGAAGGAGTTGCTGCTTCCGCTGATTCGCTGGAGCCAGGAGGTGGAGGTTGTCCGGTGGCTTGAACGTGTGTGCGAGGACGGATGCGCTGCTGATTTGCGGCGCTCGGACTTCCACACGATCTTGAGATCGGCAAGCGTACGACTACATCAACCACGAGTTCCTACTCGTTAACAAAACTCGTTGTCTTCGAGGGTAAGTTCTCCATGGATGTATGTCTACCCGTTGCTCTGTATCTAGTAGATAGATCTTGGCGTATAGTTCTCATCGTAGGAATTTTTTTGTTTTCTATGCTGCGGACCCAACAGTATTCAAGGGACATGAGATTCTCAACTTACAACTTGTCAATGCATATCCTCATATTTGATCACTTTAACCTTAATCACATAAAGATGCCTATGATAGGGGCAATGAGAGCTGAAAGCTAGTAAGTATCATAATTTTTTGGAGCTCTTTATGAGACTTGCAATCCCTGCTTCCCTCTTTGAAGGGCCTTTCTTTTACTTTGTAGTTGAGTCAGTAAACCTACTCCCTTCTTTTTCAGCAAGTATTTTGAGTTGTTGTGTTTCATTCATTCATATGATGATTTATTCAATCATGTTTCGTATGTTCCTTGTTTTGCACATTGCTCTTATCTTGATGTTTACTACTTTGAAAGCTATCATTGAAAAACCAGCTATTTGTGAACTCCAGCAATTTATCAACTATTCTTCGACTAAGAGCTAAGTTTGCCATTACCAATTATGATTCACTTTATGTATCTTTATTGTGTTTCCTTTACTCATTGCAAGTTGAGTTATATAATAGTGAGTTGTCTTCTATTATGATCTATGCACTTGATGGATGTGATGCTTCTTGTCCGTATTCTTTTATCGACTCTTCACTTCATAAACCGGAGGCCATGTTTATTGAACTCGGTTTCGCCTGGGGACAAGCGAAGTCTAAGCTTGGGGGGAGTTGATACGTTCATTTTGCATCACTATTCTATGTCTTAATTCACTATTATTCATTGATATATTTCGTATTGAGAGGTGATACTTATGTTATTTCATCTGTTTTTGCATGGTTGATGACTTTCAGAGCATGGACCGTTGCAGTCAGGATTCTGATGGAAAAGTGCTGTTTGGAGGCAAAATTCGCGAAGATTAGAAAATCCGGGAAAATATACAGAAAATCCTATTTTTTCAGAAGACTAAGGATGCCAGAAGACGGTGTGGAGATGGGCCACAGGGGGCCCACACCACCTGGCCGCTGGCAGTTCTAGGTCAAGGCCAGGAGGTGGTGTGGCCACCCGGCCCACTCCATCCTATTCCCTCTGGCGTATATCATCCTCCCGAAACCCTAAGACTCAGAGAGCAACCACAGAAAGATTCCGCCGCCTCTGCGGGGCGGAAAACACCAAGAGAGAAAGATCTCTCGCAGAGATTTCACGGGAATTCCTTCCTGGAGAGGGGAGATCATCGCCATCAACACCACCATCAAGCTGGACTTCATCGGGATCATCATCATCATCACCGCCATCATCACCATCAGCACCCTCATCACCATCTCCATATTGCTGTAACAATTGGTTGAATCTTGCATAGTTCATAGGGGAAACTTTCTCGGTGTTGATTACTCTTTGTAGTTGATGCTATTGAGTGAACCATTGAATTATTATTTATGTTCAGATTGTTATACATCATTATTCCATCTCTGGTCATGATCCATATGATGTCTTGTGAGTAGTTCGTTTTGTTCTTGAGGACTTGGGAGAAGTCATGTTGTTAGTAGTGGAGTTGTGTTGAGAGAGATTCAATAGATTGTTATTTAAGTTATGGTGTACTTCTTCTAGTGGTGTCATGTGAACGTCGACTATATGACACTTCACCTATATGGGCCTAGGGGAATGCATTGTCTATTTGGCTACTAATCGTAGGGGTTACCGGAGTGATAGAAACCTGAACCCCTGTTAGGAAATCATTGCACAAGGGACATAAGGGTCTTAGAGTTTAAAGCTGTGGTTAGGTTTCTACCTTAATTACTTTCTTGTACTTACAGATGTTTGCAAGGAGTATAATCACAATTATGTATTAGTCTTGGATGGGGCGGTACATTAGCACAGGTTCACCCACACAACACGTAGCAAGCTAGAGAAGATTAATCAACTATATGAAGCGAAAGCACTTGACAGTCTTCCCATGTGTCCTCGAGAATGTTTGGTCATCTTAAGTAATACAACCGACTTGTCCTTTGCTGCATAAAGGATTGAGCCACTTGCTGCATTTATTCCTACTGTCTTTTATTTACTTGTACTTTGTTTACTTGCTTTATCGAAAACCCCTAAAAATCCGTTTGCTAAGTATTTACAGAGAATTCCTGATCCATACCACTAGCCAGCATCTTCTGCTCCTCGTTGGGTTCGACACTCTTACTTATCGAAAATACTACGATACACCCCCTATACTTGTGGGTCATCATCTACATTGAGTATCACCGTCGCGCCAATCTAGGCGTCCAACATGACCACTCCAGGCCGCCGTTAGTTTCGCCGTCTTCTACGTCTTTGTCCCTGCTCTTGCGTGCCTAGTATTGGCAACACTGGTACGTGCCTTCGTCCCTGATGCGTCCCTGAGCCTGGCAGTCTCGGATCAACGCCTCGTCTTCGTCGGCCTCGACAAAGTCTTCTTTAACATCAACATCTTCATCTACGACTGCCTCGACCGCGTCACCGACAAGCTCTTATTTGCGTACTCAGTTCTGGCAAAACCGGAGTTTGTATTCTTTTCCGATGTACGCCTAGTCCCGGCAAAACTATGGCCGCACCTTGTCCTCGATGACTCAGACTGCATCAACTTCGGCATCGACACCCCTAGGCAAGCTATCGTGGCCCCACGGCAATTTACCACGGCCCCACGACGCCTCGTCGTCTCCGTCATCCGCGGCTACCTTGACACCGGCATCCCCGACCACGATATCAACCACAACGACCCCTCGCAATGGCTACCCGACCTCGGCATCGCCTCAAGCCCTCGGATCCATCGGCATCGGCATAAGGGTTATCACTTCGCCTGAGCATCTCACTAGCTTCCTCTACAGTCCAAGCTACCGCGACGCGACACCATCCACGACGTTCCCGTTCGGACAGCAGGGGGATGTCAGCCTACTGGATGCTACTTCGGTTTATCTCCAGTCTGACCATCTGCCATGGTCCAGTTGTTCACGACGCTACCGCTACGAGTGCGGGAGAGTGTTAGAGTATTAGACATATACGGTTGTTATGGTAGTTTAGATAGAGTTAGGATCTGTGTACGTACAATCCAAACTTGATTTGTTCTCTAAGATAATCTTCTGTACGTCTATATATACTCGTCCATGAGGATCAATAATATATCCATCATATTCTGCCAAACTCATACTCTTTCAGTCTGGAATAAACCCAGTTCGAGCAACATAATTTTCAGCTATAGTATTTCACAAATCCTATGTGCCATTGCGAATTCTGCCTCCGCTAGTAGCTTTGCTTCTTGCTACACAGTAACTAAGGTTCCTCCTACAAAGGAGCAATAGCCTAATATATATTTCCCATGCTCTAGGGAACTTGCCCAATCTGTATGAATATAACAATCTACTCTCACGTTTCCATGTGGTCTATACAATAACACCCGACCTGCACAACTCTTTAGATATTGAATGATCCGAAGCATTGCTTTCATATGCTGAGTTTTTGGATCATGCAGCGGAAGCTGTATGTCTACACGAGTATGTGATAAGTAAATTAATTATCCAACAAGTCGATGTTAGTTGGTTCACCTGAATCGTTTGCCTGGTTTCGCTCAATTGGAGTGTGTGTTGGGCGACTACTCAACATACCAGTTTCTGACAATAAACCCAATACGTATTCTCCATGTGACAAGTAAATACCTTTTGAGCTCCATGACACTTCAATTCCAAAAAATATCTTAGGTGTCCCAAGTCTTTAACTTTGAATTCCCTCTTTAGGTGCTACTTCAAGTCCTCTATTTCTTCACCATCGTCCCGTGTAATGATAATATCATACATGCAAACTATTAGTATGCTAAGCATATTCTGTCTCTTCTTGTAAAACAAAGTGTGATCTACATTGCTTTGTTTATAACTAAGCTCCAGTATAGCTTGTCTGAACCTATCGAACCAAGCATGCGGTGACTGCTTCGACCCATATAATCGGTCTACGAAGTTTCAATATTTTACATTCGGTCTTAGCTATGGCAAACCAAGGAGGTATGTGCGTATAGACCTCTTCATGAAGTTCCCCATGCAAAAAGGTTTTTTCACATAATTGGTGTAGGTGGCGGTCAGGATTAGCTGTGCATGATATTAAGGTTCTTATTGTATTCATCTTTGCTATCAGAGAAAATGTCTTCTCATAATCAACCCCATATGTGTGTATATACCTTGTAGCTTTTTTTTTGAACAATGTATATACCTTGTAGCTACTAATATTGGCTGGGGCAAAATCCCAGCTGCTTCACGGATCATTGGAGGACAATGCATCATCCCCTTCATCATCAACCGCTGTATCTCCATTACCACCATTACCCCCATCTTTCATCTATTAGATCTTGTTGTAATTCTAGATTCAATTGTGATTTGCATTAGATCTACCCCCTTACTTTTATCCATTCATTTGATTATGATGATGTTATTGATTGCTTTCATGAGTGAGTAGTTCCCTTGTTCTTAGGGAGATGGAGAAACCCTAGTACTATTATAAATTTATAATAAATATGATATATTCTTATGTCCATATGACTTGACCATCTATGATATAATTATGATTTATGTTTGATCTATCTCTTTAGATGGTATATGCAATCAGCCACATATCATTTGCCCTCGGGACTAAAGGGAGGGAGAAATCCTTTGAATGTGTCTTGGAAGCGTACCCGGAATGGCCCCGTGACAGATTGGCGTCGGCTCGTAACCTACATGGTCAAAGGAGGATTAAAGAGGGACTCCCTAAGCTAATTACGGTATCCATGGTAAAACCCTTAATTGCAGTGGTCTGTATGGGTGACTGCTCTCAGATATCATAGTGGTTATTTAGAGATGACCTCACTCTTGGCTTAACAAAGTTGCCTCCTACGAGCCTTGTAGTGAACATCTTATTATGGAGCTTTCTCCACACATTTCATGACACAAGGAGTATATTATCTTGATTACATATAACAATAATACTATGCTAGTGGTGTATCCTACATCTCTGAGAACGTTTTAGCCCTATTGAGTTCAACCACGTGATGACCCACAAGTATAAGGGGTGTATTGCAGTATTTTCGAGGGAAGTGAAACCCAATTTATTGATTCGACACAAGGGAGACAAAGAATATTTATAAGCCTTAACAACTGAGTTGTCAATTCAGCTGCACCTGGAAACAATCTTGCTCACAACAGTTTATCAGTAGCAATAGTTTTGTAGTAGGAATAGTAAATTAGCAGCAGTAGTAAAGTAAAGACAGTAGTAACAATATCAGTAAATAGTGGGATTCGAGTGCGGTAGGCATAGGGATGGATGGACGGGCGTTGCATGGACAAGACAATTCACATAGCAATCAGGACATAGGGCAATTGCAGATAAATAAGATAAAGCATCCAAGTATTAGATAATCCTAGGCATGTGTTCCATATTATAGTCATACGTGCTCGCAATGAGAACTTGCACAACATCTTTTGTCCTGCCAGCCTGTTTGCAGCGGGGCCTCAAGGGAACTACTGACAATTAAGGTGCTCCTTTTAATAGAGCACCGGAGCAAAACATTAACACTCCGTGAACACATGTGATCCTCACATCAAAGCCATTCCCTCCGGTTATCCCGATTTTTGTCACTTCGGGGCCATTGGTTCCGGACAACAACGTGTGTATACAACTTGTAGATAAGACCAAAAACAATACTATCATAATGAATCAATAACATGTTCAGATTTGAAATCATGGCATTCGGGCCCTAGTGACAAGTATTAAGCACAACAAGTTGCAACAAAGTCATAAAGCACTAATAAAAGATACTAGGCACCATGCCCTAACAATCTGATGCCATTACATGAATGATCTCATCCAATCCCTACCATCCCCATAGCCTACATCGGGGTATTACTCACTCATAGATGGGGAAACATGGATGGTCGATGGAGAAGCGATGGTGATGATGATGACGATGATCTCCTCCAATTCCCCGTCCCGACAGGGTGCCATAACGGAGTTTCTAGTGCTGTTTCGTGGAATCTGGTGGTGGCGGTGGAGCGGAACTCCTTCTGGAAAAACGTCGAACCCCCCGGAGTTTTTAGGTCAGAAGGCTTTTTATAGGCGAAGAGGGAGACCGAGGGGGTGCCTGGGGCCACCATACCATGCCTAGCCTCAAGGCCATGCTAGCAGGGGGGTGGCCAGCCCCTGGCCCTCCTCTATCTCGTATTCTGGCTCCTGGAGTCTTCTGAAAAAATAGGCACTTTGACTTTTGTCCCGTCCAATTCCGAGAATATTCATTTTCTGACTTTCCTGGAACCAAAAATAGCAGAAAACAAGCAGCTAGCACTGTGGCTCTTGTTAATAGGTTAGTCCAAGGAATCATATGAAAAGTACTCCAAAGTGTGGATAAAACACAAGAAAGTGGATAAAACCAAGCATGGATCATCAAAAATTATAGATACATTTGCAATGTATCACCACACTTTCATACAAACTTGTTACTTATTTTTTTACTTGTTTTAATTACTTTTCTGTAAACAACCATAAACCTTTCAAACACCCTTTACTTGAGATCAAAGGTAGCTTATAAGTATCCTTTGGTAGAGAGTAACGAGGGACATAAATACCTTTATCAATAGCTCTATGTGGGTTCGATATCTTTACTTTAAAACTAGCTACAATTAACCTGTACACTTGCAGTCATCACACACCATAACCCATTTTGACTTTAGCCTCATTGTTCTAGTGTAACTTCCATCAACTTATTTTCATCTTCCTTGAGAAGCATGTCCAAGCCATGTGATTCCAGAATCAACAATGCATTACAATCTCAACTAAATAAGCCACCAGGACTAGCCAGCCTTACTGGCTTGATCAGGGATGTGGCTACTCCAGTAGTTGGGCCATCGTACGCTGCATACTCTCAACTAATTTTTCTATGTCAAAATCCTTACTTGGTTCTCCCATGAACAAAACGGTTAAAAAGTAATATTGTAAAATTGAATAGCTACAATAACATCAGATAGATCTGGCAAACTAGTAGATGCAATTCACCGCGCTATACAAACCACACTATGATGCAGTCTACAAACTCCTCTCCACCAAGTAATCTCAGATCAAGCTGCAGTTCACCACGAGACCTCTAGACTGAACAAACTTGTAACTAAGATGGTTACAGCCGGATTCAGAACAACTTCAACTTTGTATACCAATCGGCACAGCAAGACAACAACAGTTGCGTGACGGCAATAACTCGGCACCGCGTGATGATGGTAGAAACGCCGCACAAAGGCGGCACAACACAGAATGAGGACAACATCAACCTTGACGAGGATGGTAGTGGCATACACAGGTGACCACGACAACAACCAAACCCCTGACAAAGTCGCAAAAACCAGACCTAATTCGAGTTAGGAACACGACCTTAGACCTTTGATACCATGTTGCAATCAAAGGAGATTTAACTCAAACCAATCAGGATTAGATGAACTAGTGTGAGAGACCGATACATGAGAACCGGGAATAGTTGCTTATCTTCCTCCTTTGCTTTTCTTTCTTTTCTTTCTTTTATTTTTTCTAAATCTTCTCATTTACGTCTTAGTCCTCCTAATAATTACAAATTGTTAGAGTACAATATACACATGGTATGACACCATTCGTGCATGTACATATGACACCTAAACTCCTACACATAGCTCTCACCCTCGTAGTTAAAGTCCATTTTTTATCACCATCAATGATCATGTTGTGCATGATGCACACAGGTTTATGTTATGTACCGAATGTGAAATGGGGATCAGTGTTGTGTGGCGGAGCTCGGAAGGGGACGGACAATGTTGATGAGATGGTCGTAGGGGTCCGAGCCCCCTAGCACGCTATTTGCGAGAGTGCTAGAGTGTAGGGGTCCGAGCCTCCTAGCACCTTGTTTGCTTTTTTTGGGATCGGCCTCTGCGTGGATAAGTTGCATGCTGTCTTTTATTTATTACTAGTATTATTAATCTAGCACGTTGTTTGCTAGAGTGTTAGAGTGAATCTATTATATACTAAAAGCAATATAAGGGTGTTTTTCGAGGCACCACGTTGATCTACATCACCTAAATTACATTAACCGTTGGATCAACAAATTAAGGTCATGATTTAATTATTAGAAGTGCCCTTGACACAATGACCCTCCCGTGCCAAAGGTAGATCAATTCACAAGCCTGCCGTCATTACTTCCTAGAGTTTCACCTGACCAAGATTGCTTTGGCATTGTAGCCCTAGGCAGCGCCGCCTAATTGATCTCCCCCCTACACGAGTATTCTTTTCTTCTTGATCGATGGATAGATTGCTTGCTTCACATCGCTGCGGTGCCAGTATAAGGATTGAGCGGACACTCCACGGAGATAAAGAACAGAAGGTATTATTCCATTGTAATCTGCGGTCCGTTGACATCACCGGCAGCTGATCTCTTACGCGACCACTCTCCGGCCGGCGCCATAAAATTCTAGACCACCAGGATACCGAGGGACGAAACCTGCAATTTCAGACGCCGGAGATCCAGGAGATGAGGAGTATTTTGCAACAGGGAAGAAGGCCACGCGGCCAAGGGTTTGCGGCTGCTGATGTCCGTGACCATGAGGATGCAGGTGCGTGTACAGCCATCTGGCACAGGCGCCCAACGAGATTGTGCATCCATAAAACGAGTACATATTAATTTGTCCTTAGCTAACATCTATTGATTTTTTGTTTTCCTGCAATTTGGGTCAAGGTGCTCTAAGATGGAAAACAGAAGACCGTGGGATCTCTCTTAGTACTGTGATGAACCGGTTCATCGCATGCGCTGCTCTTTGATGGCAATGCACTGTGCTCAGATGTTCCTTTGGGTCTTTTCGTGCATAAAAGTTGCAATATTAGGAAAAAAGACAGAAGATCTGCATGAGACTGAATATGGTGCATAGGAGTGATTTTGAAGCTTGCTGGCCAAATTTAGAGGTTCGACCTTGCTCTGTTCCTAGGGCAGCTGTCACGTGGAAGGTAGGTGTGATAAAAATTAAAGTAATACCCAGGTTTACATTCTTTGTTTGAACAAATCGTGTGTTGAACTGCTGATTTTCTCCTTACGAGAAGTTAAGCCACATGTTCATTCTTATATTATGTAGTACTACTTTCTAGAAGAACTGAAGTGTTCTTTGTTTGGAGGATAGAGACCAAAACCAGATATAACTTTGCCATGAAGAATGATAATAGGGTACTTCAATAAAATTGCTAAGAGAATCTTCTGAAAATCCATTCCACTACCAATTAGCAATACCATGTAAATAGTATGTTTTTTTGTGTGTATACTTCGGTAGGTGTTTTAGTTCTCCTCTTGCATCAGTTCATTTCCTAAGGTTACCTGTTTGTTAGTTCGCATTCAGAGTGTAGGTTGCCATTCAGTCTCTGATTCGTAGATGGTCATGTGCTTTTTAATATGCAAGCCTATTGTTTTATTTTGTTTGCTGCCCTATCAAAAGTTTGCTAGCTGTTCGTCAATCAGAGAATTTATTGATGTATCCAGTGGATCTAAGAAATGATCTTAGCATGTCGTAAAGTTTATTTTCTAGAATAACAAGTGACTGCATCATGATCTTAGTTGGTGTGCTAGATAAAATTACAATAGAAATTGAGCTTCGTTGGTGATGATAAAATTATGGCATAAATTTAAAAATACATTTTTCATATATATTCAGTACTGATCTCAGTAGTAGAACACATGTCTAAATTTTATACATAATATGCTACCCAATAATAGTGTGTAATCACTGTTTTTGTTGTTTGTAAAACCATTTTGACATTATAAAATAGTTAATAAGCCATCCCTTCAATGTATTGTGAGGTTACCATAGGGTGCTGAAAAACTCATCGATTCATATAGGTATATGAAAATTGTCATGTTCGTTACATAGCATGTGTGTTCAGCATCCTATGTGGTCCTTTCGTAGGTTTCGAGTGTAGTAGATGTGAAGATTTAATGTCTAAAGTACAACGGTTGCTTTGATTTTTTTCCTTAGCTAAAATTTATTTCCTCATGTACAACCATACTCCATCAGTTCCTTTTTATCAAGTGTATCAGCTTTTTTTCTGAAAATTGAAACTTCACTGACCAAATTTCAAGAAAGAACTGTCGACGTCTACATCTGAATTACTACGACGGATTCATCATGAATATATTTTCATTTTTTAATTAATTTTAAACTTGGTAGTTTCCTATAAACGTGGTCAAAGATTTACATTTCTGATTTTTTAAATTGTAACTTTATAAAATGGAATCGTGAGATTATGCTTTATTAACTGTATTTATTTTCATATATACATTTGGTTTATTTATTAGTCTAGAAAGATATAAATATTTTTCATAACAAAGGAAATAATCATAATGAGAGTCTCCATGCCAGGAATCTCTAACTTTGTGGCACCCCTCATGTTGTTGCAACACTACAGTTTAGTCCGCCAATACTCACATTTAGGACCAAAACTGGCTAGAGACAAATTTGTTCTTACTAGAAAAGATCAGAGGTATTTTACACAACTTTCAAATATCCATGCCTATATTTTCTATGGTTTTATGTGTTAATCGGTACGTGATATTAATGGGTGGCTTTTATGCCTAGAGCCGTAGAACTATACAAACATTGTGGGACTATGAGACTCCAATATAAATAAGAATGTGAGCGTTCCAGTTCTTAGTATTCACCCGTTTTCACGCGGCGCCACTTGACATTTTTATTGTGTTGTTAAGTTTATGGTTATATGAACATAGTTAGGACATCCTTAACAAATTAACAAAGAATATATTCGCATAGGTTGAGTCATCACAATATTGAAAAATGATTTTGGTTGTAACATTTTTTAACTACTTGGTCTATTTTTTTATTCGGGTTCTGGGAACTAAAACGTTCAACCAAGTTTGTTCTCTACATTAAGAATTACCTCTCTATATAAAGAAATTATCTTGGTTGCCTTTTTTTCCTATCATGTCCCATCATCAGATTGAACTTTTGAGGCTTTACAATGGGCTGTTTTGTTTTTCATAGTCCTCAATGTGCAATAGTTAAGTAAATATAAGCCATCATTGATGAAGGAAAGATCCGGTAGATAATAGTCATTCTGCAAGAAGATATCAAAGATGTGTATAACAAATTATAATCCATGTGTCAAGGATCTCTGTTTACGCGTCTAAAGTTTGTCCCAATGTCCTTCATTTTGGTTCACTAATGTTTTTGATTAAATAGTAATCTGAAAGTTATTTTAAACAACACAATCCATTACAACAAAACTAGATGAAAACATGTATAACTATGTATCCACATATTTTAAACAACACAGTCCATTGCTATCGTGTATTTTGTGATAAAGCTGGGTAAAATAAGATGAAAAGATGTCTACAATAATAGAAGATGAACAGTTAACAAAACACTTCGTTAAGATGATGCCCTCGCATTGCGAGGGCCACCTTGCTAGTTCTTTTTAAAATAAGGACTTCAGGAGACTTTGCTACAGCGAAATTTTCCCCTCGAGCTCCATAACGAATATAGACGTCTAATGATAAAGACAGGTAACTCGTCTGAGCAAGACTTGTTTTCCTTCGTAGGATTAAAAAGAAGCCAAACGCCCAACTAGGCATCATCCTGTCCTTATTGCACCCACACTCTGATGCTACGCTGCCATGCATTGGCCTCCACAGCGTTAAAAAAATGTCGATCAATCCAGTACAACCACATCGGAGGCAAATTAAGCATCTATAAATTGGGGACCTCCTCCGTTCCGGACTTCCAGAGCAGCAGCCAGTACCAGCAACTAGCCAACCCATCACCTGCAGGCGCACGCAATCCACGGATCGGAGCTCCCGGAAATGGCGGCAGCGAAGCCACAGGTGCACATCGAGTCCGTGCAGACGGGCCTGCCGACGCGCGTGGTGGAGCCGGACAGGACGCGGCTCATCGCCGTGTCGGCGCCGCCGCTCCCGGAGGCCGCGCTGCAGCGGCGCCTCCGCGCGGTGCTCTACTACCGCGCGGACAGCGCGCCGTGGGAGGAAGGCATCTGGGTGAAGGAGTCGCTGGGTGAGGTGCTGTGCTTCTTCCCGGAGATGGCGGGCCGGCTCCGGCGCCGCGCCGACGGGTCGTGGGAGGTGAAACTGAACGACGCCGGCGTGAGGTTCCAGCAGGCCACGGTGGAGGCGACCCTGGACGAGTTCCTGGTGGACAAGGACCGTGTGAGGAAGGAGGCCGCGCTGGCGCCGTGGATCGACGTCAGCGCGGAGGATCCTGACATGTGCTCGCTCCTCTTCATGCAGGTATATCCTCGCGCATTGCTGCTTCCGATTTTTCTCTTAAATTTCGGCAATTTCTTGCATCACCGTGTGGCCACTACTACTACTTATTTGATTTCTGAAAATAAAGTGTACTTACTTCCTTTTTTTTGCGGGTAAAATAAAGTGTACTTCCGTGTATGGTTAAATCGTACTGCCCCATTTATAGCGGTCTGACGACTGGCAGTTGGGCCAACTAGTCAAGTCCATTTATGTTCACTCGGAGGATTCTGCCCTCACTGCCAACTATGTTCACCATCAATTCAATGTCCTTGTACTCAATGTTAGATAAACTTGTATTACTCATGCTAGACGATGTTAGAATATTAGTAGCCATTTAAATTATGCTAGATCAAGTAGTCGTACTCCCTCCATTCACAATTACCTCGCATCCTAGGTTTAGTCAAAGTCAAACTTTGTAAACTTTGACTATATTATTAGGAAAACATATCAATATTAACAACATAAAAAGTATTGTATTAGTATTATTATAAACTATATTTTCATATTATATGCATTGAAAATCATGGATGTTGATATTTTTCCTTAAATTGTTGATCAAACTTTGCAAAACTTGACTTTGACTAAACCCAGAACGCGAGGTAATTGTGAACGGAGGGAGTACGGTGGTATGGTTGGGCTCTGGCCCGAGGGTCTAGCTGATACTTGCAAATACTTTGCAATTCCCGATGTTTTTGAGTAATACAAATGATTCGAAAAAGAAAAAAAATGTCATTTGTACTACAGTAGTACGTTCTGTAGCTTGCTGCTACTTGTCGGGAACGTTTTTTCGGTTAGATGCAGCTGCACAATTTGTTTTTTTGGCAGGAAAAGAAAAACAAAGAAAATTGCACTTTTAGTGTCGGACATAGTTGCCTCAGCTTGCTGTTGCACAAGAGGGACTGCACCCTACGGTGTTTCTTCTCTAGCAGAGAAATCTACTCGAGTCAAGCTAAAACCATTTTTCCCGCGCTTGGAGATGGAGTACTCCTATGGATCTTGTAATTTTTTGTACGCATTTATATGACCGAGAGACATCATCCAACTACCAACGTGAGTAAATGTACCGCTACAAGTAACAGAAGACCGCCGCTGCTGCCAACTTCACGTGCTCCCTCTGTTTAGAAATACAATACATTCTAGATTTATAAAATAATTATATCTAAACGTCTATTAGTGTATAGGCTTACTTCAAAACTCTAAGAACCTATATACTAACAGATGTTTAGATACATTTGATTTACAAAGTTAAAACGTTTTATATTTTAAATAGAGGGAGTACGTGGTAGAAGAACACGTCACCCACAACCACATCAATGAGTCCAAACCTAACACCCAGTCACACCAACACAGGCGTAGTTCATCAATGCAACAGATCTGATTTTTGTCCATTCACGAGTGACAGCATCAGTTATTCCATGCTCTACAGTAATCCTGCCAACATTGATTACATACTACTCTTTCCGTCTTAGAAATTCTAGATGTGGAAAGTTTGTCTAAATTTAGATCAATCTAGATATTTTTAAAAAGTTTGCAACATCTAATTTTGAGACATCGGAAGTAGTATTTTTTTACTTCCTCCGATCCAAATTAGTTGATTCTGTTGTCTAGATTCGATTGTATCTAGACTTGTTTTAGTGCTATATACCTCCGCTAGACAAAACCAATCAACTAATTTGGATCGGATGAAGTATTTTTTTGAGACATTTGAATTTTAAATTTCAAAGGTTCAAAATTCGAGCTCCGCGAGCTCGAAAGCGACTTTCCGTAGTCTACGAATGAGTTCTGATTGACCTGCCCTGCTCTGCTGTGCACCGCAGCTGAACCGATTCCAGGACGGGGAGTACGCCATCGGCGTCAGCTGCACGGCGCTGCTGGCCGACCCGCTGTCGCTGACGAGGTTCCTCCTGGAGTGGGCGCGCATCCACACCGAGATGAAGGAGAAGAACAAGACCGTCCTCAGGCCCATGATGCAGTACATGGCGTACTTCCAGCGCCCGGAGATCTGCTGCAGGCGCATCAGGTCCTTCCCCATCGACTCCGCCGCCGCCGACGGCGTCCACGCCCAGACCGTGCTCTTCAGGACCTCCGCCGCCGGCGCCGGCGCTGACCTCCGCGCGTTCGCCGCGGCCTGCATGCACCGCGCGAGCGAGGACCTCGGCGTGGACAGGGCGGCGCGGTTCACGCTCGTCGTCGCCCCCGGGGACCCCGCTCGCGGGGCGACCACCGTCGAGACGTCGGTCGCGGCGGATGGCCTGAAGGCGGGCCATGCGCTGGAATCCGCGGAGTGGAGCGAGCTGGGGCTGGAGGAGCTGACGCTCCGGGGCGTCAAGCCCGTGCACGTGTCCTGCAGGATCGTGGCTGGCGGAGACGAAGGCCTCGTCGTGGTGATGCCTGATGGCGCTGGGTTCCTTGTGACGGCGACTATACCAAAGTAGAGACGAGCAAGACCCCCCCAAAAAAAAGATTTAATTACTTCAAGAATTTGTGTTACGGGGACTCAAATAAGCAATGTTGGCCGTCGATTTCTAAAAATTATACTGTTAATGAATGAAGTAATACCAATTACATGTCTCGGAAGAGGTTTTCATAGAATCTAGTGCTATGTTTTGGACGAGCCATAACTTTTGGGACATCTCTTGATCGACTTCGTAGCAAATATTCTACGGATTTGCTAATTTTCATGCTACCGAGAACTTTTTATATCTCAGTCTTATCTCGAGATCCGTGCAATATGAAAGTTGTACATGAGTTGTAATTAGGTTGTAACGAGAATTAAGTATAAATTTTATAAGTTGCACGTAGGTTGTAACCGAAAATTAGCATAAATAGTAGGATGACTTCAGTCTACTTAACATAAGAAGTTCTTCGGCGCACCCAATATTCTATTTCATATTTCTAAGTTGGCCCTGGTCATCAAGCAACCTTTTTGTATCATTAATATTTTATAAAAAATCACATATATTTCATTAATAGAAAGTACATTTATGTGAACAAACAAATGTGAAAACTAAGAGACAGACCATGAAAAAATAGTTTCCTATTCTTTTTGTAAATAGAACCCTAAAGGATAGAAAACTACAGAACAATCCCTAGGGTTTACGGCACTTGCCGAAGCCAGTGGCCGCGGCCAACCTCTAGAACAAATTCGCTGCAAGCAGTGAGACACATGTCGTTGTGGCACGTCGATCGGGAAACGTCCCGTGTTGCCTCGGACACAAATCCACCGCATTGGAGGAGATATGTCCTAGAGACAAATAATAAATAAGTTTATTATATCTTAATTAGTTCGTAATAGTTTTATATTATGCTATAACTGTATCAAGTGAAAACATTGTTACAAGTGTGGTATAAAAGTCCCTAGTAGCCTCTATTCATACTAGTTCGTTGGCAACCGATGATCAAGGTTTCCTGATCATGGAGCTTCTATGCTAGTTGACAACGAGGTCATATCATTGGTGAATGATGTGGTGGACATTATCCAAAAATTGCGACACGATCAAGTCACAAAGTTCATTGTTACAATAGTTAGAAACGTAGTCTCCTTCTCCTTAGACCGTGATATCATATTAATCACTGTTTTCCGAGGCTGCATTAACATCCGCGTGACAGGTAAGATACATAAGGCCAACTTGATAAGATTACATCTATAATGTTGCAACATGTGACTAGGTCACGGGTATGTAATATCACGGGAATAAGTAAAACAGAACTTGTCAGTAACGAGATTTAATAAGGTATGTGATACAATGATTGGATCTCGGACAATTAGTATCGGAGAATCAAAGGGAATTAGATTCGATGTTTTACGGTTCAAACGATATTATCATCGTGGAATACACATGGGTCGTTATGGGCATCCCGGTCCCGCTATTGATCATTGATGGGATCATGTCTGTGTCATTCTCGAGCCACGGAGAAAGGTACGATGAGCTAGAGATCATCTCTAAGTTGGAATCACGGTAGAGAAAGAGAAGGCTGGAATCATTCCGAAGAAGAGATCCGAAGTTGTCCGGAGAAAAAAGAAAGGAAAGGACCGAAAGGTGTTTCAGGTAAATGGCAATTTATAATATGCATTTATTATATGTTAATTATGAATTAATATATACTAAATAAATATGTAAATTCAAATTTATAGGGCAACTTTCTCAATAGGCCAAAACTCCAGAGGGATTGGCCCAGAAGAAAGTCACCTGGAAAAGACAACAAAAAGAGCAGCCAGAAAAAGCAAACATGGCCGGTTTTGATCAGCCCATTAAGCAAGCAGGCGGGCGGGAGCAACACGCCTTGCGGGCGGTTGCCATCTGAGCTGCTGGGCCATGGAGGAGGCAGCGCCAACCCACCCGGGTCGCTGCAGGCCGATAGCATGCCTCGCGCGTGAGCCAGCCCACCCGGGCGCTGGCTGCACCGGGCCGATGCGCCGCGCAGCTGCACTGGGCCACGGTCAGGCTCACCGGCCCACCCGGGTCGCAGCAGCTGCCGCTGGCCGCCTCACGTGCTGGGCCACGTGTGGCGTCGGTGGCCCACCCGGCTGGCCCAGCCGGGTTGCCCCTATTTCCTATTAATTCCTTTATTTCCTTTAGTCCCACATGGAACACCCAAAGGGGAGGGCACGCCTCCCTCCGCCTATATGAAGGGGTGCCCATAGGTGGGATTAAACACACAATATGAGATGTTTTCTGAGGAATTTTCCTTAGAGAATTCCTCCCCCCTCTCTAGTTGTTTCCATGCGTTGGCATGGTCCCAAGAAATGACTATGCATGCAAGAGTCGCCGCACCTGCAGCACGCCGTTGCGCTGCAGGGATTCCAAGCCGGAGATCTACTTTCGCACTCCCGACAGGAATCAGGGGAGTCAGAGGTCGTCAACATACACCGTATATGTACAAAATCTCTAGGGTTACCCTAAGAGTGGCATCTTGAATGTCGTGAGCCGGACTGCTGCACGATGAAGCAAGGGGTGACCTACGAGGATCTTCGCAACCTTGAGGTCGTCCACGAGTTTAGACTACTTCAACCATGTTCCTCTCGGAATGTTAACTACGTACAGTCTACAAGGGTATGTATTTTATACGCTCCGATCATTACTGCATTACTACATAGATAGATCTGGAATAGTTAGGGTGTTCCAACATAGGAAATTTTTGTTTTCTACTATGGAACCCTCTAGTGGTATCAGAGCCGATCTATGCATAGGAATGTTGTACGGCCAGTACACACATGAATTGTGCGGGCATTGATACTTTAGTTGTTACCCTTTAACGTGTACTTGCTAATATCGCGGTATTGATTGATGAAGCAGCCCGGACCGAGCTTACACATAGTCTTACGCGAGACTAGTTCCACGCTCAATATACGGCTTGTACCGTATAAGTGGCTAGCAGGTATTTGTCTCTCATTCAATAGTTGATATGACACTTACAACAGAGGGCCCCGAAAGGGATGTAGTAGAGACAACCGTTGGATACATGTTGTGGTTAGAAAGTTCGTAGATTAGAAACAGTTCTATTACAAAAGCTCTAACAACCACGTAAAACTTGCAAAACATAAAGTAGAGGCGTCTAACTTTATTTTACAAGAGGGTTTGTGTTGTGATATGGTCTTGGTCATTATGAAAGTAAAGTAGTTTACTTTTCTATTACTAAGTAGTATAGTAATAGTCATCGTTCCGATGGACGACCCGCTGGTGGCGTCATGGACTTAGCGTCAAACCGGTGGCAAGATGGAGATCATGCTGGAGCGCTCGATTGAGACCAAGACGCAATAAGAAGGACCATATCATATCACAGTATACATGTGTTGTTAATACCCATTTTTACATCTTATTGTGTGCTAGTATTAGATACTCAACGGTAGCATATTAGATAAGATTATCCCTAATAATTCCAATGAATGTGTTCTCCCTTATGTGTGCAAACACCAAGAAGGATCATCGTTATAAAGCTAGCCATGACGATCAGGTGCTAGACATATCTACGTTCGCATATGGTGTGGGTTACAAGCCAAGTATGTGCCACGCAATACACTAAGGTTAATTTGGAGAGCCTAGTATGTACAGACATGGCCCCGGAACACAAGAGACCGAAAGGTCGAGCTTGAGTCACATCAATGATGTGATTGACATTGGAGAATGTATATCTTTGAAACTACATTGCCGCCTGATGACTGCAAGTGCACAGATTGTTTGTAGCTAATTTCTAAATAAAGATATCGATCCCACAGGGAGAAGTAGGCGAAAGACTAAAATGCTTTTAACTAAAACTAGACGAAGTACATAAGGAATAATTTTAAGATGCAAGAAAAGTAGATATGTTTTTGAGTTTTTGATTGAATGAAGCAGTTTAAAGTAAAGTAAAACTTAATGCAGAAAATAAGAGTCGCGTGTGTAAAAGAGCTTGGAACTACAATAGGGAAAAAGGCGTTCTCGGAAAGTTATGGATACATCGCTAGTAGTTTAGACTAAGCAATCAATATTATTATAAAAAATATCGTCATGATATATATGTATGTGGGAGGAGCTCCATATATGGACAAATAGGCAGTAACCACTGCTCACATCATCCTTCATAACCACAGTTGACAGATAAACGACATCAATCGTATTATCCCGCTATTAAGGGATTTCTCCCGTGGCATGGACATGGCTTTATGAGTTTTCCTTGTTTTCCCTAGTTAGTACGTAAAAAATGATAATAGCTTTATAGTCACAGTAAGTGCTATCATCCCTCCGTCCACTAACAAGTAATCCCCTTCATTGAGTCCCTATAAGAGGCAAATATTAAGGAGGTGCACAAATCCCAACATCAAGATGAAGACAATTAACACATACACATAATGATATATAACATAATAATCTCTATCTTATCTCAATCATATGCTAGGGTTTCTCCATCTCCCCAAGAATTAATGATCTACTCAGACATGGAGGCAATTAACATCATGGCAATGGCAATGGTAACAATTGTAAATGAATAGTTCTTGTATAAATCCACAACGAGTACAGAAATTACAACAAGGTCTAGATGGGGTGAAGATGGGGTGGATGGAGATGATGGTGGTGCAGCGGTTGATGAAGATGAAGATTGATGCCTTCACCTCCCAGATCTGCGTAGGGTGAAGATGGATCCCTTGGGCAAGTTCCCCCTCCAGATGCCTTCCTGAGGTGAGGTTTCAACGATTTCTGGGTGTTCTATATGTCATCTCCCTGATCCAGTTGCACGGGGTGAAACTATTTGAGGAGGCGGTGGTGGCGGCAACTATACGACCGGAACTATACGGCCAAAAAAATTATTCCCGCCGTATAGTTGGTTGTTGAACCGTCTGTATGCCTCGATCGCTTCGGGTTTTGTTCTGGTGTTATTGATATTTCCCAAATACGCGATTTATGTTTTTTTGACTCCTTTTCTCCCCAATACAACTGCTCCAAGAATTGTGTCCATTGTATCCATCATCTGTCCTGATCCTGGTGAAAATAGACATAAAACATGCACGCGAATGCTGTAAAATACCAAGATCCTACCACTATAATGCAAAACAATAATATAAAACATTATGCAAATATGCACTCATCAACTTCCCCAAGCTTAGACTCTTGCTCGTCCCGAGCAAGGCTGGCTTAGTGAATGTGATCCTCATATTCATGAAGCTGAGTCAATAAAATAAATGAGGCAATTGCAGCATGTGTTTATCCTATATGATACATAAGAATGTGTTAATGAATAGTGCCCTACTCAAACCATCTGAATAGTATTAGCAGGCTTCCACACCTTAGTGATCAATAGTTCACAAAAGATAAATTTCAACATGATGTAAAAGTATCTGGTTCAACTGAATGAGTTAGCGAGGTAGTCCCAAGTGTTTTAGGATTAACATATTCACTTGGGATTCAAAATCTAAAAACGCCTCTTTGTCTCACTACAATATAGTGGTATATGCCTATTTGCTCTTTGCACATTCGCTCTTTTTCTTTTCTTTTTCTTCTCTTTTTTTATATATACGCTCACACTTTTGTTGAACTGTTGTGCAAAGGAGCTAGCCATACATTCCACTTCATGTAGGAATTCAAAGTTTAACGATCTCAATTACCAAATTCCAATTGTATATGAAGCATCTTTATGACTGGAAGATTCTACCTCGACTTGTTCTCACTCTATTTTGATAGCACTTTTAATTTCCTTTTATTCAAGATTTCTTTCTCAACTCGACTAATCAAATTATTTTTACTTTTGTAAATCAAACCCTGAACTTACAACATGTCGATTTAATTATCTTTATATGTTCCGTTAATACCAATGGTGTGGAAGACTCCTATTGCTATCATCAAGTGCAAGTAAAATTATACTCAAGCCATTCATATATCCAACAAGACACACAAACTCAGTAATGCTCCATATATGATAATAAACTCAGAATTTTACAAATGGGATCGACTATTCCTTAAGGGAATTCAATTGATGCAAACTTTATTTCTAAGCTCGAACTAATGCAAGACTAAAATAGTAATATAAAACTTATAAGATAATTTCCAAGGTCTTAAAGATCTCCCCAAGCTTGGAATCAAGCCAGGCGGGATAAAATAACTGCTTGTTGGTACCTATTCCTCCTCCTCGGTAGGAAGAGTATTGCCTTCTTCCTCCGTGTCGCAAACTTTAGCCATGCTTGCGAGGCGAATGCTGATCTCGGCCATGTCGTATTGAAGCTTCAAAATTTTCTTCTGGAGGAATTTCTTCTCATCTATGAACTCAAAAATAGTTTTAATCAAGAAACCAACTCTACCATCGATGTCATTGACCTTTTTCTCAAGGTCTCTACTCATCATCTAGTAGGATTCAATCCCTTCTCAAATTGTTTCAACACATGCTTTTGAAGCTTTTTACAACTCATAGATCTTATGATGAATCTCATCTTCCCGCACCTTCTTAGGCTTAAGAGGCGACAGACCCAAAGGAGGTTTATAATAGGATCCTATGTTGTGATGATAGGGATTAGGGTGATACTCATCCTTGCTCTTTCCCCGCTCCGCTTGCCTCATCATCTCCATCCTTTGCGGGAACATGTCCTCCCAATTTGAGAGAGGCTTGAACTTCGGGCTGGATGATGACGATGATCTTTTAGGTTCTACTTCTTCAATCCTCTTCATGGGCTTCTCTTCTTTCTTCCTCCAGATCTTGTTGACATGGAAGGGTTGCATGGCTTCGCTTTTGTAAACGGAAAAGGTGATGTCGAAGCATCTATACGACCACAACTATACGGCCGGATTTTTTATTCCCGTCGTATAGTTGGTCGTTAAACCTTCTGGATCCACCAAAAATTACCTACTTCTCCAAGAATTCTTTATTAATCTGAAACTTAGTGAAATATCAAGTTTTGATAGAAAAATAACAGCTTAAATTTTCGACCAATACTAGCATTATCAATCTTATTTTTATTTGCTAGAGCTTTAAATATTCCTTATTCAACACAAGCTCAATCTTAATTGAAAATTTAAAAACTTACTCAAACCTTTATTTCGCATGGTTTACCTCCCATGAAGCACTCTATTATGGTCAATAGCTTGACCATAGTTTTGCTCATTTTGTCTCGATTCTATCCTTCTTGCAGTTGCCATTCCTTGTATATTTTTGCTTAATCACCTCTTCTGGGTGATCACTTGTATGGTGACTGCACTTATATCTTATTTTGCTCGATAATGCTTGAAGTGTTGTCTGTTTACCACCCATGAAAGAGAGGGTGTTTTTCCCCGGAGCTTCACTGCTCCCGATGAATAAGCTTCTTCAACTATATAGGGACCTTCCCACTTTGATCTGAGCTTTCCTGGAAACAACTTAAGACGAGTGTTATAGAGCAACACCTTATCTCCACTTTTAAAGGTCTTATTTTCTATTTTTCTATTTTTCTATCATGCCATCTTTTTACTTTATCTTTAAAAAATCTAGCATTCTCATAAGCCTCACTTCTAAACTCATCTAAAGCATGAATATCTAATAAATTTTTTTCTCCCGCCGCTTTAAGATCATAGTTTAGGTTCTTGATTGCCCAAAAAGCTTTGTGTTCCAATTCTAAAGGTAAATGGCATGCCTTACCGTATACCATCTTATAAGGTGTCATACCCATTGGATTTTAAATGCAGTACGGTATGCCCATAGAGTGTCATTTAACTTGTATGACCAATCTTTTCTTGATTTGTCCATCGTCTTCTCGAGTATGGTCTTTAATTCTCTATTGGAGAGTTCCACTTGACCACTCGTTTGAGAATGATATGGTGAAGCAACGCGGTGAGTTACTCCATATTTGCTGAGGATCTTCCTAAAAGTTCCTTTCATAAAATAGGAACCACCGTCAGTGATTAAAAATCTAGGAACTCCAAACCTGGGGAATATAATATCCTTGATCATCTGCACTGAGGCGGCTGCATCGGCATGGCTTGTTGGAATAGCTTCAACCCATTTAGTAACATAATCAATAGCAACAAGAATATGAGTGTAACCATTTGATTCTATAAAAGGTCCCATGTAATCCATTCCCCATACATCAAAGGGTTCGATTATAAGACTATAGTTCATTGCCATCTCTTGTCTCCTACCTATATTACGTCTTATTTGGAAAGCATCACAGTGTTTGTGCGTCCTTGAGCAAGGTGGGCCAATAGAATTCGGATTGAAGCACCTTCGCTGCAGTTCGCTTACCTGCATGACGTCCTCCATACGGGCTGTCATGACAAGCTTGCAAAATTGCATTCATTTCATGGTTAGGAACACACTTCCGAATCATTCCGTTAGGTCCATGATGTTATAGATACAGATCATCCCAAAAGTAATATTTAAGATCATTAAAGAATTTCATCCTTTGATTTCTTGTCATACCAGGAGGTATAAATTTTACTGCGAGATAGTTAGCATAAGCCGCAAACCAAGGATCAGCGATTTCAACGTTTGCTAAATATTCTCCTGGAAATAACTCATTTATAGGTATGGGGTTAGTAATTATTCCCTCCATCCTAGAGAGATGATCTGCTATCAGATTATCCTTACCCCTCCTATCTACTATTTGCAAATCATATTCCTGTAGTAATAAGACCCACCTAATCAACCTAGGCTTCGCATCCTTTTCACAAGGAGGTGATGCAAAGCTTGGTGATACATATGAACTATTACCTTAGAATTAATGATGTAAGATCTAAATTTGTCACAAGCAAAAATGATAGCTAGGAACTCTTTTTCTGTAGTAGCATAAATTTTCTGAATCTTATTAAGAGTCCTACTAGCGTAATAAATAACATTTAAATTCTTTCTGTCTCGCTGACCTAACACAACCCCTAAAGCATAGTCACTAGCGTCACACATGATTTCGAAAGGTTCATCCCATTTTGGAGATTGCATGATGGGTGCTAAAACTAATTTGTTTTTGAGGTTCTCAAAGCTGCAATGTAGTCATGATCTAAGTAGAATGGAGTTTCTTTCTCAAGAAGGTTGGTGAGAGGCATAGCTATTTTAGCAAAATCTTTTATAAAACGCTTATAAAAACCTGCATGTCCCAAAAACATTTTTAAGTTTTTTATGTCCTGAGGTATTGGAAGATTTTCTATAGCATCTATATTAGTTTTATCTATTTCTATCCCCTTCTCCGTAACCTTATGCCCGAAAACTTTACCTTCTCTTTCCATGAAACAACATCGTTCCGAATTCAAAACTAAATTTGATTGCCTGCATCTCTGCAAAACATTGTTTAAATTTTAGAGGAAATTATCAAATGTTGTTCCACAAACAACGAAATCATTTGTTAGAACTTCCATGGTTTTCTCTACAAGATCATTAAAGATTTTTAAAACACATTCTTGAAAAGTCACAACTGCGTTACATAAGCCAAACGGAATTAATCTATAAACATATGTGCCATAAGGGCAAGTGAAAGATGTTTTATATTGATCTTCCGGTTGTATAGAAATTTGAGAATATCTAGAATAACCATCAAGAAAACAAAAATAAGAATTGTTACTAAGTATTCTTGAATTTTATCCATAAATGGTATAGGTTTATGATTTTTTAGTGTCTCAAGGTTTAATTTCCCAAAATCAATGCACATGCGATATCCAACAATAGGTTTTACAGGAACTAGCTCACCATCCTCGTTCATAGCGACATCAAGACCATCTTGTCTTGGTATGCAGTGCGCTGGGCTAACCCACTTACTGTCAGAAATAGGATATATTATGCCAGCATCTAGTAAGCGTATAACCTTTTTTCTTACTACTTCTTTCATTTTTGGATTGAGCCTTCTTTGTGTGTCAACTACTGGTTCAACATCATCAAGCATGGTAATCTTATGTGTTACAATAGATGGATCTATTCCTTTAATATCACTTAGAGTACATCCAAAGGCTTCATGATGCTTAATCAAGACCGAAATGAGTTTATTTTTTTCATTTTCTAATAGATTTTTACAAATAATAACATGACATTTATTATTATTATCTAAGAACTAATACCTCATATCGTTTAGAAGTTGTTTCAATTCAATTGGTGGAGGTTCTTCATCTCCTTTTCTTACAAGTTCTTCATAGTCATGTGGATTTTGTACTTCCGGAACTAAATCAAGGTAATCATCCATGTCTTCTCTCTCCTCATCATCTTGTGCTTCCTCCCAATTAATTAGGCTCATCTCTAATTCATCTTGTGGAGTACTGAAATGAATTGCTGCCAGCTCAGAATTCGTTTTCTCTTCCTTGATATCTTCCACTTCATATGGCCTCTTCTTTAGTTTGACGAAGTGGAATGTCATTTCCTCTTCTCCAAACATCACTAAAATAGTCTCCTTCTTATTATCAATTTGAGATTTGGTTATGGAAACAAAAGGCCTGCCTAAAAGAATAGGACAAAAAGAATCTCAAGGCATATCAACAATATAAAAATCAAGGGGGTACATGAGTGATCCAATAAAGACATAGATATTTCTGATTACACCTTTTGGTTTTATATTAGTTCTATTAGATAATTTAATAGTAGTGTCTACCGGTTCCACATCTGGATTATTTAAATTGTAGCGAAGTTCCTCATAAAGTGATGAAGGCATAATATTTATAGTGGAAATCGGCTCACAAATTCCGTATAAGAAAGTTTCTCCACAATATATAGGAGTCATAGGTTTAGAAGTTTCGTTACCTCGAAACTTACCTTCGATGAACTCTAAAGTTTCAAGGTCTAGCATAACCACTTCATTGTCCACTATTCGTGCTTCCATATGATCCTTTAATATAACATTATTTATATTGGTAGCTTCAGGGTTCTTTTCTGGTTTCTTTAATCTCTTCTTGATTTGTTCTTCCTCTTTTTGCTTTTTCTTGATATTTTCTTGAATAGGTGCAAAGGAGAACTCTTCCATTAGCGCACTTTCTCTTGCATGCTTCTTTTCTTCAAGGGGTTTATGGGGTTCCCGTTATGTGGGTACCTGTAAATGCCCTGCATAATTCTCAATAATTTTCGTCACTGAGTAAGAATCAATACCAAGGGTTTTAATCATTGCACAAGTCCTTTCATCTGCAAGGAAATCGTTAACACAAGAATATTCAGAAGAACTATTTGTAATGTTCTCCTGATTAAAATTTTCCGTTGTCTCCTTCATTTTCATTATTAATTTCCAAGCTTCATCATAGGTATAAGATAGAAAACTACCATTAGAAGCAGTGTCTAGGTTCACTCTATTTTTATTATTAAGCCCTCCATAAAAAGTGTGAGTGATTAACCAATCAGGCAAACAACGATGGGGGCAATTATCTAGATAGCTTTTGTACCTTAGATACCCTTCATACAAAATCTCATCAGGGCTATTTTTGAAACTGATAATAATACCTCTCATCCTGTGAGCTTTGCTTTCTGAGTAATTTTTTGATAGGAATTTGGTTGTCAATTCCATCCAAGACCTTGGTGCTCCTCCACAAAAAGATCTATACCAGCCACAAACATTATTAGAGAGGGTTTGTCTAAACAACTGGGTTTTAACCATATCAAGATTACAGTCGTCGAATATAAAGGAGCTAAGAACATCTTCAAAAAATTGTAAGTGTCCATATGGACTCTCTTCATTCGTTCCTGCAAATTTCTTAGAATGTAGTAGTTCAAATAATAAAGGGTGGATCTCAATTCCATCTGGATTTATGCTTTTATTGATAGTTATAAAAGCGTCCATGGGCAAACCCATTTTCCTTATTGCCTCAATATGGATTAAATGCTGAGTGTTGTCTGTTGTTGCGGTCCTGCAACTTAAATTAAAAATTAGTACAACCAAAGTAAATAGCTAAAAGTAACATGACTTATAGCGCTAAGCTCCCCGGCAATGGTGCCAGAAAATAGCTTGATGACTGCAAGTGCACAGATCATTTGTAGCTAGTTTTGAAATAAAGATATCGATCCGACATGGAGCAGTAGGTGAAAGACTAAAATGATTTTAACTAAAAATAAATGAAGTACTTAAGGAATAATTTTAAGATGCAAGAAAATTAGAGTTGTTTTGGGGTTTTTGATTGAATGAAGCAATTTAAAGTAAAGTAAAACTTAATGCAGAAAATGAGAGTCGCTTGTGTAAAAGAGCTTAGAACTACAATAGGGAAAAAGGTGTTCTTGGGGAGTGGGGATACACCGCTAGCAGTTTAGACTAAGAAATCAAGATTATTATAACAAATATCCTCATGATATGTATGTATGTGGGAGGATCTCCATATATGGACAAATAGACAGCAAACACTGCTCACATCATCCTACATAACCATAGCTGATAGATAAACGACATCAATCGTATTATCCCGCTATTAAGGGATTTCTCCCGTGGCATAGACATGGCTTTATGAGTTCTCCTTGTTTCCCCAAGTTAGTACGTAAAGAATGACAACATCTTTATAGTCACTGTAAGTGCTATCATCCCTCCGTCTACCAACAAGTAATCCCTTCACCGAGTCCACATAAGAGGCAAATATTAAGGAGGTGCACAACTCCCAATATCAAGATGAAGACAATTAACACATACACATAATGATGTATAACATAATAATCTCTATCTTATCTCAATCATATGCTAGGGTTTCTCCATCTCCCAAAGAACTAATGATCTACTCAGACATGGAGGCAATGGCAATGGTAACAATTGTAAATGAATAGTTCTTATATAAATCCACAACGAGTACGGAAATTACAACAAGATCTAAATGGGGTGAAGATGGGATGGATGGAGATGATGGTGGTGCAGCGGTTGATGAAGATGAAGATCGATGCCTTGGCCTCCCAGATCTACGTAGAGCGAAGATGGATCCCTTGGGCAAGTCCCCCCTCCATATGCCTTCCGGAAGTGAGGTTCCGGCCATTTCTGGGTGTTTTGTATGTTGTCTCCCCGATCTAGTTGCACAGGGTGAAACTATTTGAGGAGGCGGTGGTGACGCCAACTATATGACCGGAACTATACAGGCGGAAAAATTATTCCTGCCGTATAGTTGGTCATTGAACTGTCTATATGCCTCGATCACTTCAGGTTTTCTTTTGGTGTTATTGATATTTCCGCAATACGCGATTTACGTTGTTTTTGACTCCTTTTCTCCCCAATACAACTGCTCCAAGAATTGTGTCCATTGTATCCATCATCTGTCCTGATCCTGGTGAAAATAGACATAAAACATGCGTGCGAACACCGTAAAATACCAAGATCCTACCACTATAATATAAAACAATAATATAAAACATGATGCAACTATGCACTCATCACCGGCCGTGACGATCGGGGGTGGTGTAGCGTATTGGGATCGTGTGATCACTAAAATCGTCCATGGGATGACAATTTTAGTGTGAGCTCAGTTATGAATTGAACTCAAATTATAAACTTAGTCTAGATGTCTATTTGCAAATATCTTAGTAGATCATGACCTATCCCTTTGAGGTCCGTTGTGACCGTGGGAAATTTCTTGCTTGATGTGGAACTTGGGAGAAGGGTCCAACTTCATAGATTAATACCCACGCATGAGGGATATCCTCGTAATAGATGATCTACTCTGCTTGATACAATAACCATTAGGATATAGTGTGATGAATCCACAACTATTGCGATGGAGGTCATGGATTAATAAGGTATATGTTAGATATATAGATTATAAATGTAATTCTTGCAAAATTCGTTGCAGTTCACAAGTATTTGATACTTGTCATGTTTTGTGAAAACATGATTATCTTCTTGAGAATTGCTTGGAATGAGGCAATGTGGACTGATGACGGCGAGCAAAATAGTTGATGGCCGACATCACCCCTTTTCTCAAAGTTTATCATTTGGATTAGTGGACTTTCATAAAATTTTGTAATCCTTGTTTGTGTGTCTTGCTTTTAGCGAGACGATTATTCATATAAATAAGTTACAAGCGAGTTGTACTATTCTTATGAATAATACCTTTATGGTCACATTACAATTATAAATGAGTTATTCTCATCACTATGTTAATGATAATAGTTTAATCATTTATAAAGATTAGAATGCTAAAAGATATCCAAAGTTTAATAATGACATGACACTATTGTTTAAGTCATGGTGGTTATTGCATGCTTTTCATTCTAAATGAAAATCAGGGTCTTAGATATTTGATCTAGAGACTTTGCAAAACTATGCCTCATTTGGCAAAATGACTAAAACTCCGCATTCTGGTAAAGCGGTGATATGCGAAGAATTGAATATTATACATAGTGATGTATCGTATTTTCAACAAATAGTGAGAATCATTATTTCATAAACTTCATTGTGGATTTGAGTGAATATGAGTATTCACTTAATGAAACATACGTTTAAAACTATTTTGAATTGTTCAAATGATTTCAAAATGAAGAAGGACATTAAATTAATAGGAATACAAAAGTCTCTTTGATTTGATCAACATGACTAAAGTATTTAAGTTAATTTTTTGGCATAAAAGGATTTGTGAAAGATGTTTCACAAATTATGATAATTGGACAAATTCAAAGTGCATTAACTTGTCTAAATATCATAATCACATTGTATTAGATACATATGGTCTAACATTATCTCTTATCAGGGTTATAGTTATCGTTTAGATTTAGAGATCGAAATGAGCAGACACTCGTTTGAAATACAAAGGAACATCCAAATATTCATGGGAACAACACCATAAGATTTATGACACGTTTGAGTTTCTGGAGATTTTGATAATTCAGAATCGTGGCAAATAAACAAGTCTTTGTAGAAATAAGGTATTTGACCTTGCCTCCAGATTGTTAAGTGGCGCAACAGAATTTGTCCTGTGAAACCAAACTCTACAAATAGAGGAGAAACTAATGATAATGATTAGAAAGGTTTAGTGAATACTTTTACTAAAGAAAGTAGGATTCAACAATATACATTCTGCAAGTTTGTGGAATTATAATATTGATTCACTTGTCATATTGTTCGAACAAGACATAACTACTAACTACAAAGAATGATGGACCTAAGTGCGAGAAACGACTAGGAGTCATAAAATCCTATATTAAGTTACATTGAAGATTGCAAAGTAATATGTTACTTGATATCATTAAGTAAAGATGTTTAATTGATATTTTTAAATGACTGTAAAGTCATAATAAGAAAATAAAACTTAATGAAGGACATAAAGCTCGATTTGTCACAAAAAATGTTTGGAAAAATTCAAGGAGTTGATTACAAATGTAGCACTTGAGTCTATTGGATTTTCACCAGCGATATATGGATATTGGAATCTCGCAGTTGGAGTTCTCAATTTGATGATAATCAAAGAATTTTGGAATGTCAAAGATTATTGAGAGGACCTGCATTTGAGTGGGAGCTAATTAGCTTGGCTAAATCTTAATATGTAAAAGACATATTTTGAGTGGGAGCTAAGTGAAATCCCTGGATCTAATATATGGATGCCATATTTGAGTGGGAGCGTGACATCGTTCTGAAATATGTGGATGACATATATGAATGATGTGATTGGTATTAATAATACTTAAGTTACTAAATATGGATGAAGTTGAAGAAGTTATTAACGTTGGGGTTTAGCACTTGAAAACAATAATTTTCCTCCGCAAACAACCCTAATGCCAGGATCTATCTATTAGTAATGCAGTAACGGGAGGTATTTTCGCAAACTTAGCCTTGAAGACCAAAACGCTTTGTCAACGTACGAGATAACATGGTCGATGTAGTCGTACCGTCGCCGACCTCAAGGTCATCCTGAACTCGAACGACTCCACTAGCTTCAGCGACACCGATGGATCGAATGACTCGAGTGCCACAAGTGCAGCGCCTCATAGGTGTTAACACACATATGTTGTTTGAAGGCAACTTCCGGACCCTGATCCGACATAGGTTGTGGAAGTAGATCTCCTGGATCCGAAATCCTCGGAGCACAACGACGCTCCGTGATGAAGAACAATCTCATTCACGCATCCCTTATAGTGGGGCCGCAGTCACAAGAGAGAGGGAGAGAGGAGGGCACTTGGAGGAGGACACCTCAAAGTCCAGGATTTATTGATGTGTTTAAATCCCTCCATATGCCCTCCTTTATATAGGGGTAGGGGAGCCCCAAAGTCCCTTGGCTTAGCCATGTAGGACTAAACCAAAGGGGAAGAGAGGAGAGAGATGGCTAGCCAGCCTTGGTGGGATTGGCGCCCCACCTTGTGGCCCAGCCGGCTACCAAGGGCCCGACCGCCCACTCCCTCCCTTTTCCCTTTGGGGGGGTTTCCCTCATGGGCCCTTTCCCCTAGGGATTTGGCCCATTAGGCATGGGCTACCTCATATTTAAATCATTAAATAAATATAAATAAATGTATAATTCAATAATTAATATATATTTACATATTATCTAATTCTCGTTGTACCGAAACTCCTTTCGGACAACTCCAGACACCCGTCGGACTTTCCCGAAACCCTTCTAATTTTCCCTTCTCTTTTCTTTGGTGATACCTATGATACTCAAACAATCTTCGAGCATTGTCAAACCCTTAAGCGTAATACCCGACGGTTCAGGAACACTCCATACATGGTCGAGACCCCTCTCGAACAAATGATCATCAGCGGGACCTGGATGCCCATGATGACCCCTATGCATTCCACGAGAATCTTCATCGTTGAACCATTAAACATAGAGTCCTATTCCCTTTGTTATTTTGATACGTTACTTGTCCGAGACCTGATTAATGATATTGCCATTCCGAGTTCAATATCGTTACTGACAAGTATAACTTTACTCATTCCGAGCTATGCCATCCCCATGACCTAGTCACATGCTGCATCTTTATGGATGCCATGTCTCCAAGTGGGCCCAGAGTATCTTTCCGTCATGCGGAAGAAAAAATCACGCTCTTGGCACATACGCCTCTATATGCCCCTCTGAATACCTAAAGACACCTTTATGATCATCGTTTCATCGAGTGACATTTGATGCAATCAAGGCACTCTCGGGTGACAGTAATTAAATATGGTCTTACGGTCTAAGGAATTGGTTACTATGTTTCCCAGTCATTGTAATTGTGAACTTCATGACTTAATCGTGTTATATTTCCTGTGTTGGGTATGTCCATCATTTCTTTCACCTAATGAAATGACCCCATTGTCAATGGACATAAATGTCCATGATCGGAAACGTCGATCATCAATTGTACCCACGCATGAGGGATATCCTCGTAATAGATGATCTACTCTGCTTGATACAATAACCATTAGGAGATAGTGTGATGAATCCACAACTATTGCGATGGAGGTCATGGATTAATAAGGTATATGTTAGATATACAGATTATAAATGTAATTCTTGCAAAATTCGTTGCAGTTCACAAGTATTTGATACTTGTCATGTTCTGTGAAAACATGATTATCTTCTTGAGAATTGCTTGGAATGAGGCAATGTGTATTGATGACGGCGAGCAAAATAGTTGATGGCCGACATCACCCCTTTTCTCAAAGTTTATCATTTGGATTAGTGGAATTTCATAAAATTTGTAATCCTTGTTTATGTGTCTTGCTTTTACCTAGACGATTATTCATATGAATAAGTTACAAGCCAATTGTACTATTCTTATGAATAATACCTTTATGGTCACATTACAATTATAAATGAGTTATTCTCATCACTATGTTAATGATAATAGTTTAAGCATTTATAAAGGATTAGAATGCTAAAAGATATCCAAAGTTTAATAATGACATGACACTATTGTTTAAGTCATGGTGGTTATTGCATGTTTTTCATTTTAAATGAAAATTAGGGTCTTAGATATTTGATCTAGAGACTTTGCAAAACTATGCCTCATTTGGCAAAATGACTAAAACTCCGCATTCTGGTAAAATGGTGATATGCGAAGAATTGAATATTATACATAGTGATGTATCGTATTTTCAACAAATAGTGAGAATCATTATTTCATAAACTTCATTGTGGATTTGAGTGAATATGAGTATTCATTTAATGAAACATACGTTTAAAACTATTTTGAATTGTTCAAATGATTTCAAAATGAAGAAGGACATTAAATTAATAGGAATACAAAAGTCTCTTTGATTTGATCGACATGACTATAGTATTTAAGTTAATTTTTTGGCATAAAAGGATTTGTGAAAGATGTTTCACAAATTATGATAATTGGACAAATTCAAAGTGCATTAACTTGTCTAAATATCATAATCACATTGTATTAGATACATATGGTCTAACATTATCTCTTATCAGGGTTATAGTTATCGTTTAGATTTAGAGATCGAAATGAGCAGACACTCGTTTAAAATACGAAGGAACATCCAAAGATTCGTGGGAACAACACCATAAGATTTATGACACGTTCGAGTTTCTGGAGATTTTGATAATTCAGAATCGTGGCGAATAAACAAGTCTTTGTAGAAATAAGGTATTTGACCTTGCCTCCATATTGTTAAGTGGTGCAGCAGAATTTGTCCTGTGAAACCAAACTCTACAAATAGAGGAGAAACTAATGATAATGATTAGAAAGTTTTAGTGAATATTTTTACTAAAGAAAGTAGGATTCAACAATATAGATTCTGCAAGTTTGTGGAAGTATAATATTGATTCACTTGTCATATTGTTCGAACAATATAGCTACTAACTACAAAGAAGCGTGATGGACCTAAGTGCGAGAAACGACTAGGAGTCATAAAATCCTATATTAAGTTACACTAAATATTGCAAAGTAATATGTTACTTGATATCATTAAGTAAAGATGTTTAATTGATATTTTTAAATGACTGTAAAGTCATAATAATAAAATGAAAATTAATGAAGGACATAAAGCTCGATTTGTCACAAAAAATGTTTGGAAAAATTCAAGGAGTTGATTACAAATGTAGCACTTGAGTCTATTGGATTTTCACCAGCGATATATGGATATTGGAATCTCGTAGTTGGAATTCTCAATTTGATGATAATCAAAGAATTTTGGAATGTCAAAGATTATTGAGAGGACCTGCATTTGAGTGGGAGCTAATTAGCTTGGCTAAATCTTAATATGTAAAAGACATATTTTGAGTAGGAGCTAAGTGAAATCCCTGGATCTAATATATGGATGCCATATTTGAGTGGGAGTGTGATATCATTCTGAAATATGTGGATGACATATATGAATGATGTGATTGGTATTAATAATAATTAAGTTACTAAATACGGATGAAGTTGAAGAAGTTATTAATGTTGGGGTTTAGCACTTGAAAACAATAATTTTCCTGCGCAAACAACCCTAATGCCAGGATCTATCTATTAGTAATGCAGTAATGGGAGGTATTTTCGCAAACTTACCCTTGAAGACCGAAAAGCTTTGTCAATGTACGAGATAACGTGGTTGATGTAGTCGTACCGTCGCTGACCTCATGGTCATTCTGAACTCGAATGGCTCCACTAGCTTCAGCGACACCGATGGTTCGAATGACTCGAGCGCCACAAGTGCAGTGCCTCATAGGTGTTAACACACATACGGTGTTTGACGGCAACTTCCGGACCCTGATCCGGCAGAGGTTGCGGAAGTAGATATCCTGGATCCGGAATCCTCGCAGCACAACGGCGCTCCGTGATGAAGAACAATCTCATTCGCGCATCCCTTATAGTGGGGTCGCGGTCACAAGAGAGAGGGAGAGAGGAGGGCACTTGGAGGGGGACACCTCAAAGTCCAGGATTTATTGGTGTGTTTAAATCCCTCCATATGCCCTCCTTTATATAGGGTTAGGGGATCCCTAAAGTCCCTTGGCTTAGCCATGTAGGACTAAACCAAAGGGGAAGAGAGGAGAGGGCTGGCCAGCCAGCCTTGGTGGGGTTGGTGCCCCACCTTGTGGCCCAGCCGGCCACCAAGGGCCCGACTGCCCACTCCCTCCCTTTTCCCTTTGGAGGGGTTTCCCTCATGGGCCCTTTCCCCTAGGGATTTGGCCCATTAGGCATGGGCTACCTTATATTTAAATCATTAAATAAATATAAATAAATGTATATTTCAATAATTAATATATATTTACATATTATTTAATTCTCGTTGCACCGAAACTCCTTTCGGACAACTCCGGACACCCGCCGGACTTTCCCGAAACCCTTCTAATTTTCCCTTTTTTCTTTGGTGATACCTATGATGCTGAAATAATCTTCGAGCATTGTCAAACCCTTAAGCATGATACCCTACGGTTTAGGAACACTCCATACATGGTCGAGACCCCTCTCGAACCAATGATCATCAGCGGGACCTGGATGCCCATGATGACCCCTATGCATTCCACGAGAATCTTTATCGTTGAACCATTAAACATTGAGTCCTATTCCCTTTGTTACTTTGATACATTACTTGTCCGAGACCTGATCAATGATATTTCCATTCCGAGTTCAATATCGTTACCGACAAGTATAACTTTACTCATTCCGAGCTATGCCATCCCCATGACCTAGTCACACACTGCATCTTTATGGATGCCATGTCTCCAAGTGGGCCCAGAGTATCTTTCCGTCACGCGGAAGAACAAATCCCGCTCTTGACACATACGCCTCTACATGCCCCTCTGAATACCTGAAGACACCTTTATGATCATCATTTCACCGAGTGACATTTGATGCAATCAAGGCACTCTCGGGTGACAGTAATTAAATATGGTCTTACGGTCTAAGGAATTGCTTACTATGTTTCCCAGTCATTGTAACTGTGAACTTCATGACTTGATCGTGTTATATTTCCTGTGTTGGGTATGTCCATCATTTCATTCACCTAATGAAATGACCCCATTGTCAATGGACATAAATGTCCATGACCAGGAAACGTCGATCATCGATTGCCCAATGAACTAGTGTCTAGAGGATCACTAGGGACTTTCGTGGCTTGCATATCACACATGTATTGACGTTACTATCAACACATTTATAGCATGATATAAAACCTATTATGAACTTAATGAAATATGTCAATAATCTTTTTTATTATTTGCCTCTAGGGCATATTTCCAACAATTAAACATTGAGATATATTTAGATAGATTGGTAAGTTTAAAGAACATTGATACGTCCATTTTGCATCACAATTCTGTGTCTTAATTCACTATTATTCATTGATATATTTCGTATTGAGAGGTGATACTTATGTTATTTCATCTATTTTTGCATGGTTGATGACTTTTGGAGCATGGACTGCGCATCGAGGATTCGATGGAAAAGGTGCTGTTTGGAGGCAAAATTCGCGAAGATCAGAAAATCCGGGAAAATATATGGAAAATCCTATTTTTCCAGAAGACTCAGGATGCCATAAGATGGAGTAGAGGTGGGCCACAGGGGGCCCACACCACCCCATGGCGCGGGCAGGCCTAGGCCGCGCCTGGGAGTGGTGTGGCCACCCTGGCCCACTCCAGCCTCTCCCCTCTGGCGTATATCAACCTCCCGAAACCCTAAGACTCGGGGAGCGACCACAGAAAGATTCCGCTGCCTCTGCGGGGCAGAAAACTCCGAGAGAGAAAGATCTCTCCGACAGATAGATTTCTGTCGGGGGAATTCCTTCCCGGAGAGGGGAGATCGTCGCCATCAACACCACCATCAAGTTGGACTTCATCGGGATCATCATCATCACGACCATCATCACCATCAGCACCCTCATCACCATCTCCATATTGCTGTAACAATTGCGTTGAATCTTGCATTAGTTCATAGGGGAAACTTTCCCGGTGTTGATTACTCTTTGTAGTTGATGCTATTGAGTGAACCGTTGAATTATTGTTTATGTTCAGATTGTTATACATCATTATTCCATCTCTGATCATGATCCATATGATGTCTTGTGAGTAGTTAGTTTAGTTCTTGAGGACATGGGAGAAGTCTTGTTGTTAGTAGTGGAGTTGCGTTGAGAAAGATTCAATAGATTGTTATTTAAGTTGTGGTGTACTTCTTCTAGTGGTGTCATGTGAATGTCGACTACATGACACTTCACCTATATGGGCCTACGGGAATGCATTGTGTATTTGGCTACTAATCGTAGGGGTTGTCGGAGTGACAGAAACCTGAACCCCCGACGTAAGGGTCTTAGAGTTTAAAGCTGTGGTTAGGTTTCTACCTTAATTACTTTCTTGTACTTACGGATGTTTGCAAGGGGTATAATCACAAGTATGTATTAGTCTTGGATGGGGCGGTACATTAGCACAGGTTCACCCACACAACACTTAGCAAGCTAGAGAAGATTAATCAGCTATATGAAGCGAAAGCACTTAGCCTCTTCCCATGTGTCCTCGAGAACGTTTGGTCATCTATAGAAATACAACCGACTTGTCCTTTGCTGCATAAAGGATTGGGCCACTTGCTGCATTTATTCCTACTGTCTTTTGTTTACTCGTACTTTGTTTACTTGCTTTACTGAAAACCCCTAAAAATCCGTTTGCTAAGTATTTGCAGAGAATTCCTAATCCATACCACTAGCCAAAGACCTTCGCTTGTTGGGTTCGACACTCTTACTTATCGAAAATACTGCGACACACCCCCTATACTTGTGGGTCATCAAGACTATTTTCTGGCGCCGTTGCCGAGGAGTGAAGCGCTATTGGAGAGTGGAACTGGTAAAGGAAACTTCTACTGTGAGTATTGTTTACTTCTGCTAGTTGCTTTATTTTCTTTATGGATAATTCACTGAGTTTCTTATTTGGTAATGCTACTACCACTGCTAAGGTAGTAGATAAGCCACCACCTTCTGAGAAAAATGTTTTCAAAATACCTACAAGAATTATTGATCGTGTTATGGATAACTATTATGTTGGGGATGGAACTGTCCATCCCGATGATCATTTACTCTTTATACACAAATTATGCGGGTTGTTCAAGTGTGCAGGTATTACTACAGATCAAGTTAAGAAGAAGATATTCTCATTATCACTGAAAGCAAGAGCTGAGGAATGGTATAATCTGCTGAAGAATGGTCAAGCTATGGAATGGGAGGAAATAGTACCTCTCTTTTATTCAAAGTTTTATCCTTCTAGTGAGATTCATAACGATCAGAATCAAATATACACCTTTTGGCCTCTTGATGGAGAGAGTACAGCTCAAGCTTGGGGGAGATTGAAGTTACTAATGCTCAAATGTCCCATTCATGAGCTCCCCAACAATATTATTATCAATAACTTTTATGCAAGGCTCCCTCTACTTGACAAGGATTTATTGGATGCTTCTTGTGCTGGATCATTCGCTCGTATGGAAGAAGAAGCTAAATGGGAGCTTCTAGATCGTATTCAAGACAATGCTGAAGCTTGGGAGAATGACAAAGGTAGAAAGTCAGGTATAAATTATGATTATGAATGCATTGAATCTTTTATGGGAAATGATGACTTTCAAAATATTAAAAATGCTTATGGTCTAGACTCTCAAGCTATTGCTTCTTATTTTAAGGCGTTTGCTTCCTATATTGAAGTGCCTAAAAAGAAGTGGAATAAGTATCATGAGCCTTACAAAGATATTGCTAAGAGTGTTCCTTCAAGAAATACTGAAGTTTATACTACTAATCATTGCTAATCATGTTTTACCTGAACCTTATATTGAGAAAATGCCTTTTCCAGTTAAGGTAAAGGAACATTCTATGATAGCTAGTATGGTTAATGAAAGTACTAGTAAAGCTGTTGAACCTGATAAACAAATGGTTGATGAACCTATAGTAGCAAATGTGAAAGACTTTGTCACTAAGTATGAAAAAGAGGGACACACTATCCTTTGTAAGGATACCTCTAATATTGTTTCACAAAGTAGTGTTATGAGAGCTAATATTCCCGTGTTTTCTGTTAGAATAAGTGATCATTGCTATGATGGTCCTTGTGATAGCTATATTGTTAAGTTTATGCATGATACTGAAAGTTACTATGAGAGAGGGAAAAGTGTTCTTATGTATCTCAATAATATCAAGTTTCCTTGTTTTATGCTGAAAGTTTTTATGTTACACATCTTTTGCCTTCTTATGCAAGTTGCCTTTGCTTTCAATAACTTGTTTGTTTACAAAATCCCCTTGCATAGGAAGTGGGTTAGACTTAAAAGTGTGTGTGTTTTTGCTTCTTAAACGCTCTCTTTCACTTCAATCCATATCCCTATGAGAGCTTCTTCAAAATTATCATGCCCATCTTAATGGCTATAAAGAAAGAGCTTTATGGGAGACAACCCAATTTGTTTTTGCTTTCAGTTTGTTTTTCTTTCTTTGAGTCTTGGAAGTTTTTACTTCGGTAATAACCGCTCCTTATCCGTTTTGTTTGGTTTTTGTGTCAAGATCAACCTCTAATGAGAGAGAAGTAAGATTTGGGGAAGTCGCTGTCCCGAAACAGATTTTTGTGCTTCACCATAAAAATTCGTGAGAGATCTTTGTATGTAGGATTGAGATGTAATTTTTTGTGCTTCTGCCCCAGGTCGTTATTTAACTTTCGTTAGTTTTGCATGTTTTTATTTGAGCAACACAAGATTTTCGAAAAAATTGATCTTCACCTGCTGGTCTGTTTTGACAGATTTAGCCACTCTTGCATTTGCTTCTTTATTCGATTTCATTTTTGAATTCTTTTTGGGTTTTTGGAAGGAGTTGTTTCAGTAGCTTTTGTTTTGATGGTTTTCAGTTGAAGTTGGACTCAAAAGGTTTTATCACTTCACTTATACTAATGTTGCTAATGAGAATTGTGTGAAGTTTTGTGTGAAAGAAATTTCCAGGAAGTGGAGACAATGGTGTAATAAGGAAGAGAAGGGTTTTATGATTCAAGTAATAAGTATATGAGGAGAAGATATTGATGTTATTCAAGTGGTGACTCTGGAAGGATCCACTAAAAACCAAATTCAGAGACCTGCTGGGTCCGTTTCCAACTAGGTAACAGTTCTGGTAAGAAAAGTTCCGCGAAAATACAATCCAACTATATTTTTGCAGTTTTCAGTCAATAAGGAGAGCTACGGTTTAAAAAAGGGGAACGGAGCGGAGCCAGGGTGGCCCACACCACCCCATGGTGCGGGCCCACCCCTGGCCGCGCCACCAGGTGGTGAGGCCACCCCGGACACCGCCTCCGACCCGTTTTCTCCCAGTACCTTCCTTTTGATGTGAAGCTTCGTAATATATATCCCCTCGGATCCCCCGAGGTTCGTATATTGTGTTTTCGTCATGTTTTCGTTTCGACCTGTTTCTGTTAGGACATACTCTTTGAGAGCTTAGAAGCACAATGGTGTCCGCCAAGGATAAGGGGAAGGAGCCTATGGAGGAGGATCTTCAAGACCCCAAGCAGAGGCTGGCACCTTTAGTCTCTTGCCCTGTATCAATGGAAGCCCTACGAGTCACTAAGGAGTTCTGCGATAAGTACCAGGACTTGAAGAGGAAGGTGGACATGCTTCAATGGGAGAATAATAGGCTTCACAAGATGCTGGAAGATTTCCTCACGTCAACTAAGAGCATAACACCACCACCACCTAAGGAGTAATTCGTCATAAGGTTTGGCATCCCCTTGGTTTGTTCAAGCTTGGGGGAGTGCCGCGGTATCATATCATTATCTTCTATCTTTTTACCTTATTAGTAGAGTCATATCATGAATAGAGGAGTTATTATGTAGGATGGTTTGCATTATGGAAGTGTCCCCTCTCTCGTTAGATATGTATCCCTTGGTGTGAGTTGCCGTTATGGAATATTAATGAGAAGTTCTATCATTCACTCTTTTGCATAGCTTATATTAGTTTTCAATTCGTGGTTATATGATTGATCTTGTTGTTAGTATTGGTATCACTTTGGGATCATTGAGTTAATTTAGTTGGTTTTGGCAAACCTGGCTCGGTCAGTAGCAGCACTATTTTTGAGAGTTGAATGAAAAGGATAGAAGTACTCTAAAGAAAAATAATTTCATCATCTTTCTTTCTTGATTTGCTCATAAGTTTAGTATTCTCTAGTTAAGATCTTTTGTGCTTTCAAGGAAGATTGCATGTTTGTCTTTATCACTTGTATGTTTGTTTGTTTCCTTCAACTCTTGTACTTGCTACCCATCCTTGCTAGACAAAAACCTGTACTGAGAGGATATTCTTCTCGTGCATCCACCTCCTTTAAACCAAAACCCATGCCATTTGTGTCCACCATACCTACCTAGTAGCATTATTGCTATTCCAAGTAAATTCTTGTTTTATCTACCTCCCAAATTAAACTTGTTATGTGAAAATTAGTGATTAAAGCTCTCATGAACTTGATGGAACACTTTACTTTCTTGCATTTAATAAACTTGAACCATTGGGTCCTTCTTTGTTGCGTATATGCTTGCGCTTTATGAGTTGAAGTTAGCAGAACCATGTATCATGGGGACCACTTTCAACACTTCATTGGTACTTGTACCTAGTTGATATCATGTTCTTTTGCTTATGGATCCCGGCGGTGTGAAATAAAAGTGGAACTTGTAAGATCATGGAGTTTATATGTGTGTTAGAGAAACGCCTGGGCCGCTAGCCTAAGCCATGCCTAATCATGGTGGAAACTTGTAGCATAACTATAGTGAGCATTCTATGAAGCATCCTCAATAAAAACCTATGCAAATAGTAAATAAAAAGATCGCTGAGATGCTCACTATCTGCTTGCCTTGTCATTTTGATTATGGGATAGGTCCTGTGTCATGTGCAAGGGGTACCCCGTTGGCGGTTCTCGATGATACGCATGTATTTACAATGACAATAGCTTTCTTGTGACTAAAGTTGAGTAGCATGAGGATCGGTACTCTTAGTTGGGTAGCATATCCTCTTAGTTGAGTCATTTTAACCTTAATCACCAAAAGATGCCTATGATAGGGGCAATGAGAGCTGAAAGCTAGTAAGTATCATACTTTTTGGGAGCTCTTTATGAGACTTGCAGTCCCTGCTTCCCTCTTTGAAGGGCCTTTCTTTTACTTTGTAGTTGAGTCAGCAAACCTACTCCCTTCTATCTCATCAAGTATTTTGAGTTCTTTTGTTTCATTCATATGATGATTTATTCAATCATGTCTTATGTTCCTTGCTTTGCACATTGCTCTTATCTTGATGTCTACTACTTTGAAAGCTTTCATTGAAAAAGCCAGCTATTTGTGAACTCCAGCAAATTATCAACTATTCTTCGACCAAGAGCTAAGTTTGCCATTACCAATTATGATTCACTTTATGTATCTTTATTGTGTTTCCTTTACTCATTACAAGTTGAGTTATATAATAGTGAGTTGTCTTCTATTATGATCTATGTATTAGATGAATGTGATGCTTCTTGTCCGTATTCTTTTATCGAATCTTCACTCCATAAACTTGAGGTCATGTTTATTGAGCTCCGCTTAACAGGGACAAGCGAAGTCTAAGCTTGGGGGGAGTTGATACGTCCATTTTGCATCACTATTCTATGTCTTAATTCACTATTATTCATTGATATATTTCATATTAAGAGGTGATACTTATGTTATTTCATCTATTTTTGCATGGTTGATGACTTTTGGAGCATGGACCGCCGCAATGTGGATTCGATGGAAAAGGTGCTGTTTGGAGGCAAAATTGCCAAGATCAGAAAACCGGGAAAATATCTGGAAAATCCTATTTTTCTAGAAGACTCAGGATGCCGAAGATGGAGTGTAGGTGGGGCCCACACCACCCCATGGCGCGGAAGGCCTAGGCACTGGAGTGGTGTGGCCGCCTGGCCCACTCCAGCCTCTCCCCTCTGGCGTATATCAACCTCCCGAAACCCTAAGACTCGGGGAGCGACCATAGAAAGATTCCGCCGCCTCTGCGGGGCGGAAAACACCGAGAGAGAAAGATCTCTCCGGCAAACAGATTTCTGCCAGGGGAATTCCTTCCCGGAGAGGGGAGATCGTCGCCATCAACACCACCATCAAGCTGGACTTCATCGGCATCATCATCATCATCATGACCATCATCACCATCAGCACCCTCATCACCATCTCCATATTGCTGTAACAATTGCGTTGAATCTTGCATTAGTTCATAGGGGAAACTTTCCCGGTGTTGATTACTCTTTGTAGTTGATGCTATTGAGTGAACTGTTGAATTATTGTTTATGTTCAGATTGTTATACATCATTATTCCATCTCTGATCATGATCCATATGATGTCTTGTGAGTAGTTCGTTTTGTTCTTGAGGACATGGGAGAAATCTTGTTGTTAGTAGTGGAGTTGCGTTGAGAAAGATTCAATAGATTATTATTTAAGTTGTGGTGTACTTCTTCTAGTGGTGTCATGTGAACGTTGACTACATGACATTTCACCTATATGGGCCTAGGGAATGCATTGTGTATTTGGCTACTAATCGTAGGGGTTGCCGGAGTGACAGAAACCTGAACCCCCGACGTAAGGGTCTTAGAGTTTAAAGTTGTGGTTAGGTTTCTACCTTAATTACTTTCTTGTACTTACGGATGTTTGCAAGGGGTATAATCACAAGTATGTATTAGTCTTGGATGGGGCGGTACATTAGCAGAAGTTCACGCACACAACACTTAGCAAGGTAGAGAAGATTAATCAGCTATATGAAGCAAAAGCACTTGACAGTCTTCCCATGTGTCCTCGAGAACATTTGGTCATCTATAGAAATAAAACCGACTTGTCCTTTGCTGCATAAAGGATTGGGCCACTTGCTGCATTTATTCCTACTGTCTTTTGTTTACTCGTACTTTGTTTACTTGCTTTACCGAAAACCCCTAAAAATCCGTTTGCTAAGTATTTGCAGAGAATTCCTGATCCATACCACTAGCCAGCACCTTATGCTCCTCATTGGGTTCGACACTCTTACTTATCGAAAATACTGCGATACACCCCCTATACTTGTGGGTCATCAAACATTATTGTCGAATGCTTTCTGGATTTGATTCTTAAAATGTTCAGAATATCCTAGACAAGATTCTGAACTAGTTCAGAATGGAACAAGGTAAGAAATACGTTCTTACTTGTATGAAGCATTGAGTTAGTCTTAGTATTACAATTATGGTTAAAAGAAAGAAAGAGATGTGTTGCATCTCCGATGCCTCAGTCATAGGTTCTTCCATACAACCATATTTTGCACTCAACGTAATGTGACCCAAGGTTCTGGTTGGAAGAACAAGCTCTTAACTGTAAGAACATGTCTTGAGGTAATTCCTGAGTTAATCACTGAACTAGAATTAAGTTTATCCTTAAATGGCAAGAAGTGAAGTTAGGCACATAGTTGAATTTCATGCACCAGGATCTACATAGATATAGAAGTATGGGTTTTGGCTAAAGAAATTCGACTTCTACTAAGTGTGTTTCAAAGTTTACGTGACAATATTGAAAGTTAAATTGACTGATTGGCCATCATTGTAAACACTATAAACAAAGTCTCACTTTGTCGCCAAACGAATACTTCAACCCATTATGAGATAATGGTGTAAATGTCAAAATTAGGAAGACATTAACGATTTGAAAAAGACATAATGATTTGGTAAAATGGAACATGGACAAGACGTTTTCCATGAGCATGCATGATCAATAAACACATGGTTTATGATTAGTAAAATGCGAGCTAGATTATTTGTATTCTAGTGCAAGTGGGAAACCGAAGGAGATATGCCCTAGAGGCAAATAATAAATGGGTTTATTATCATATCTCAATTAGTTCGTACTAGTTTCATATTGTGCTATAACTGTATCAAGTAGAAACATTGATACAAGTGTGGTATGAAACAAACCAAGTCCCTAGTAGCCTCTATTCATACTAGTTCATTGGCAACCGATGATCAAAATTTCCTGATCATGGAGCTTCTATGCCAGTTGACAACAAGGTCATATCATTGGTGAATGATGTGATAGACATTACCCAAAGATTGCGACACGATCAAGTCACAGAGTTCATTGTTGCAATAGTTAGAAATGTAGTCTCCTTCTCCTTAGACCGTGAGATCATATTAATCACTATCTCCCGAGGCTTCCTTAACTGCATCAAACGTCACTCGGTAAAACAGTGGTTATAAAGGTGTACTTTAGGTATTCCAGAGGAACCATAGATGACATATGAATCAACACCAGGATTTGTTCATCCGTGTGACGGGTAAGATACACAAGGCCTACTTGGTGAGATTACATCCATAATGTTGCAACATGTAACTAGGTCACGGGGATGTAATATCATGGGAACAAGTAAAATAGAACTTGTTGGTAACGAGATTGAATAAGGTATGTGATACAATGATCGGATCTCAGACAAGTCGTATCGGAGAAACAAAGGGAATTGGACTCGACGTTTTATGGTTCAACCGACATTATCATGGTGGAATGCACAGGGGTCATTATGAGCATCCTGGTCCCGCTATTGATCATTGATGGGATCATGTCTGTGCCATTCCCGAGCCTTGGGGAAATACACTTAAGGGTACGATGAGCTAGAGATCATCTGTAAGTTGGAATCATAGTAGAGAAAGAGAAGCCAGATTCGTTCCGAAGAAGAGATTTGAAGTTGTTCGGAGAAAGAAAGAAATGAAAGGATCGAAAGGTGTTTCAGGTAAATGGAAATTTATAATATGCATTTATTATATATTAATTATGAATTAATATATACTAAACAAATATTTAAATTCAAATTTATAGGGAAACTTTCTCAATAGGCCAAAACCCCGGAAGGAATTGGCCCAGAAGAAAGTCACCTGGAAAAGACAGCAAAAACAATAGCCAGAAAACGCAAACTGGGCTGGTTTTGACCCACAAGTATAGGGGGTGTATCGCATTATTTTCGAGGGAAGTGAAACCCAATTTATTGATTCGACACAAGGGGAGCCAAAGAATATTTATCAGCCTTAACAACTGAGTTGTCAATTCAGCGCACTGAAACAATCTTGCTCACAAAGCTTTATCAAGAGTAACAGCTTTTGTAGTAGGAATAGTAAAGCAACAACAGAAGTAAAGCAAAGAAAGTAGTAACAAAAGCAGTAAACAGTGGGATTGGAGTGCGGTAGGCATATGGATGGATGGACGGGCGTTGCATGGACAAGACAATCCACATAGCAATCAGAACATAGGGCAATTGCAGATAAATAAGATAAAGCATCCAAGTACTAGACAATCCTAGGCATGTGTTCCATATATAGTCATACGTGCTCGCAATGCGAACTTGCACAACATCTTTTGTCCTGCCAGCCCGTTTGTAGCGGGGCCTCTAGGGAACTACTGGCAATTAAGGTGCTCTTTTTAATAAAGCACCGGAGCAAAGCATTAACACTCCGTGAACACATGTGATACTCACATCAAAGCCATTCCCTTCCGGTTATCCCGATTTCTGTCACTTCGGGGCCATAGGTTCTGGACAACAACGTGTGTATACAACTTGTAGATAAGACCAAGAACAATACTATCATAATGAATCAATAACAAGTTCAGATCTGAAATAATGGCACTCGGGCCCTAGTGACAAGCATTAAGCACAACAAGTTGCAACAAAGTCACAAAGCACTAATAAAAGATACTAGGCACCATGCCCTAACAATCTAATGCCATTACATGAATGATCTCATCCAATCCCTACCATCCCCATAGCCTACAGCGAGGGATTACTCACTCATAGATGGGGGAAACATGGATGGTCGATGGAGATGATGGTGGAGATCGATGGAGATGGCTCTGGGGGCACTTCCCCGTCCCGGCAGGGTGCCGAAACAGAGACTTTCTATCCCCCGAATCTCCCCTTCGGTGGTGGCGGCGCAGCGGAACTTTTCGTGGAAAAACGTCGAACCCCCAGGAGTTTTTAGGTCAGAAGGCTTCTTATAGGCTAAGAGGGAGACCGAGGGGGTGCCTGGGGCCACCACACCATGCCTCAAGGCCAGCCCAGCCCGTGCCTGGGTGGTGTGGCCAGCCTGCCCTCCTCCGCCTCGTATTCTGGCTCCTGAGTCTTACGGAAAATAGGCACTTTGGCTTTTGTCCCGTCAATTCGAGAATATTCGTTTCTCGACTTTCCCGAACCAAAACAGCAGAAAACAGGCAGCTGACACTATGGCTCTTGTTAATAGGTTAGTCCAAGAAATCGTATGAAAAGTACTCCAAAGTGTGGACAAAACACAAGAAAGTGGATAAAACCAAGCATGGAGCATCAAAAATTATAGATACATTTGCAATGTATCACCCAGCGAGCAAGCAGGCGGGCAGGAGCAGCACTCCTCGCGGGCGGCTGCCAACCGAGCTACTGTGCCACGGGGGAGGAAACACCAGCCTACCTGGGTCACAGCTGCTGCCACTGCAGGCCACTAGCATGCCTCACGTGCGAGCCGGCCCACCCGGGCACTGGCTGCAGCAGACTACTGCGCCGCGGGCAGGCTCACCGGCCCACCTGGATCGTAGCTTCCGCCGCTGGCCACCTTGCGTGTTGGGCCACGGGTGACGCTGGTGGCCCACCCGGCTGGCTTGGGCTGGGCGCTGGCAGGCCCAGCCGGCTGCTCCCTATTTCCTGGTAATTCCTTTAGTCCCACATGGGACAACCAAAGGGGAGGGCACGCCTCCCTCCACCTATATAAAGGGGTGTCCATGGGTGGAATTAAACACACAATATGAGATGTTTTCTAAGTCATTTTCCTTAGAGAATTCCTCCCTCTCTCTCTAGTTATCTCCATACATTGGCACGGTCCCAAGAAAGGACTGTACATGTATGACACGTCGCACCTGTAGCACGCCGTTGCGCTACAGGGATTCCAAGCCAGAGATCTACTTTTGCACTCCCGACAAGGATCAATGGAGTTGGAGGTCATCATCGTACACCGTATGTGTACGAAACCTCGAGGGTGCCTCCTAAGAATGGCATCTTGGATGTCGTGAGCCGGAGCTGCTACACAATGGAGCAAGGGGTGACCTGCGAGGAGCTGCGTGACCTTGAAGTTAGCCACGAGTTTGACTACTTCAACTATGTTCCTCTCGGAACATTAACCGTGTACGGTCTACCAGGGTATGTATTCTATACGCTCTGGTCGTTACTGCATTACTACATAGATAGATCTTGGGCAGTTAGGGCGTTCCAATGTAGGAATTTTTTGTTTTCTGCTACGGAACCCTTCACACATCACATTGACGAAGTCGGGGAATAAAGATAGATCCACCACCTTCAGACCGATTTCCTTGCTCTAGAGCATCCACCTTGCCCCAGCCCCCAACGTCGTCATGGATAATGACAAGCATCAGCAACACACGAACAAACAGATCTCGCCAGATCTGAAGAACAATGAGAATATCTTACATAAACGCCGATGTGCCACCCTGAAGGTCATCATTGGTGTGTGAGTAGAGTTAAGGTGGATTTATTCGCCCGTACTCCGCTCCCACCACCCCTGTTGTGTCCCACAACAGAAAAAACTAACCCTAACTGCTAGGTTAGAACGGGCAAAAGAGGCCCCTCCACTACTAGGAAACAGCCCATCTGTGGCGCACTGAAATGGGACTTCTGTGGCGCATATTCTAGTCGCCACTATTACCTCGCCACTGATAACTACTTCCTGTGGCGCATTTCTTCATATGCGCCACAAGAAGAACTTCTGTGGCGCATTTACGTGTATGCGCCACAGAAATGCCATGCGCCACTGACTATATAATTATATGCGTCACTGATTGCGTAACACGTATTCAAAGTAAAATACTTTCCTGGTGTATAATCAGGTATTTATACAGGATTTATACAGTATTTATCCAAATGAGTATAAAATACATTGCACAAGTAGTAGATGCATGAAAACCGACATATATATATAATACAAACACTTAGAGCCCGATCGAGATACATATATAGTGTCAAGTGCCAAATTTTTACACAAGCGCCAAATACAAAGTTCATATCATCTCACATTACAAATATGAAGTGGCCACCACCGCCTACACTAGGATCAAATAGAATACAACTGTGATAATGGTGAGCAAGAGCATTTGCCCGACCAATATCTTCATCCGGTTCTTCTTCCACAAGTGGTTCCTCCACTTGGCTATTGCCTCCTCTCTAGTCGCGTATCCTTTGTAGATGTTGCCGCTGAACTTGTTCACTTGTTTGTGGCAATCCTCCCACTCCTCGTAGACTTCTGGAACCCTACCCATGTACACCACATACCACCTCGTCGCCATCTCTATAGACGACAAGGCATATTAGTAAAAATACAACGGAAATAATGAATAAAGGGTTCACATCCATATATATATATGTTCACAGAATATAAAACAAAGGATCCATAAACCTAAAAGATAGATCATCATAGAAGCAATAAGTCCAACGACAACACGACCACAAGTTAGTTTAAGTCTAACAACGATGACCATTTCGACCACGAGATAGTAAAGTTTATGACACACACACTAATACAGCAGGCGTCCATCAAGAATATACACACACTGGATCATGCTAGAGGCACACATCGATCATGATGAAGACTTCCTCTTCTCGCTCGGCTTCGGGAACGGTAGATAGCCCTCTTTCATCATCCACGTCCTTGTGTCACCCTGCTTACGGAGGCATTCTTCGATCTCCCTCTTACTCAACCCTCTGGCTTGTTGTAGGGCACCGCCCCTTGTGTTGACATCTTCAATGATGATTTGTGACAACTTCATCTGAATGCGATGGAAGTCTTCTCTAAGATCAGCATCATCGATTTTCGCCAAAGTTTCGGCCCATCCTCGGAGACTAGATGGCAGCGTTAGGTTCTGGCAATCCCGAACATAGCCTTTAAGGTGATGGAGGATGTAGAAGGCCTCCTTGGAACTAGTAGTCGACTGCTTGACGCAGGGGAACTTGAGCACGTGCTTGAACATGTGTTTGCCATCCTTGATACATTCCCCCTATCTACGAAGGTGCATCCCTTCTTGGTGTAGCCCTCGAGAGCCTCATTGAGAACACCCCTTATTCTGGTGTAGTCTTTCTTCTTCGTCAAACTCCCCGAGTCGAAATACGTGGCTAGCGAATACCTCGGGGCAAGGGAGATGAGTGTGCAGTATTTGTCTCTGTGTAACACAATTGGAACAGAATGTTGGAAAAAGAGCAAAGGAAGAAATCTATAAGAAATGCATAAGTTACGGTGGCGATGAGCGAGTGTGTGTACTTACTCGGGAAAGAAAGGCAAAAGAAGTGTGCCCTTCCTCTTGTTATCCACCATGAACTTCTCGAGGTACGCCATCGCCTTGGTCCGTGTCTCTGATCCTTCGACCAACTGACTGTCCCGCATGTAGTAGGGATCCACTATCGCAATTTCCGGGGTACTTTCTCTCTTGATCGTGATCGCTAGCTTGAGCACGTATAGGCGGACCAAGTTATAGTCCAGCCGTTTCGTGAGAAACATCTTGAATATGTCCTCGAACGCTATGAAGAATATATCTGCGGGGGGTTCATCGACGAAGCCCACGTCCAATGGCACCTTGGCCGTGAAAACCTGGTAATTTGGATCTTCGTCTTTAAGGAGGAGGGCCTCTAGTGTCTTGACACCCTCGTGCAAAGTTAACATGGCTCCAACCGCAATGTGGATGATATCCGGAGTCAATATCGAATCACCAGCTACATGCACTCGGGGCAAGCCAAATTGTGTGGATGGTACGACGACGGCGTCCTGACCCCAGATCCTCTTCGGAAGAGGCTGGCTCGCACCCTTCTTATTATTATTACCTCTCTTCCTGTAGTGCTTCTTCTCCACAACAGTGTCAGCCACTACTATCTGCTCATCAGTCACTTTTCTGAGTGTGTTGGGGCTGAAAACCAATCCCGGTTTCTCTTGTGGTGGATCAGCGGCCGGAGGCATCTCTTGAGAAAGACCATGGAAGACCAGGCGCTGCATGCATGTATTGGGCCGACCAGCTTGATGGTCGTCGCGAGCTGCGAAGGGTTCTTCATCCACAGAAGGCATATACAATCCTTTGGCGGCGCCGGTGTTGATGAAGTCGTCAACGTTGACCAATTCATCATCATATTCATGGGTGCCATCATGTGGTGGTAGTAGCGGGGGCGACAGCGGTTGTGGCACAACGTCTTTGCCATGTGGGGGTGCACACGCCGCCAAGAGTTGATGGTGATGGCTGGTGGTGGCGACGATGACGGCTACTGGCTTCCGAGGTGGTGGCCGGGCGATCGGTCGAGAGGTGGCGCCGGTGCTCCCCCCGCAAGACGAATCTGGGTCTTCGGCCATGTCAAGGGCCAGTTGTAGCATTTCCCAAGGGTCTTGTGTTCGTCGGCTCCCTGAGGTTGAAAGGGGGGTCCATGTCGTCGCACCCTGGCAACACCCAAGCCAACCTGACCCTCATCACGTCATCATCCATTGGATTGTTGTGCATCGTGCGGCTCGCCGGTTGGATAAGAGTGCCCTTGGCAACATCCTTCAACTCACCGCCGACATCTTTAAGCAGGAGTATGCAAGAAGTGTCCTGAGGCAAAAACATGTTGTTGGGCGTCATGAGATGGCAACAGTCATGCATCAAAGGCATAAAGGAGATGACGTGCACTAACTAATTAGTTACCTTAGTGATGGTGTGGATCTCGGCTAATGTAGAGACATGGCCGATGCCGGCAGCCGGCCCATCATCATCTGCAATCTCCCGCTCGGGTGCCTCACGAAGCACCACCGCCGTCGGCTGCACCTTATTGGTATCTTTGGTGGGAGGGGGCGCCGGTGTGACCAAAACGAGCGGATGCGTCCCGACGTTGATGGCCGGCGGGGTCACCAGGTCCGGCGACACGGTAACATTGATGCCCGAGTTGCTGCCGCTTAAGCTGGGCAGATGTATCGGCCCCTGTCGACCTCCCGCATTCCAAGCAGTAAGCCCCTCGTAAAACTCAGGGGGGATCATCGAGCGGAGCTTCTCTTCCACTATCTTGTCCACCATTTTCTCGTCCACCGCCTTCTCCTCCAGTGTCTGCACCTTCATCTTCAGCTCTGCAACAACGGCTTTATCCTGGTTCTTCCTCTCCCTTCTTTTCTTGGCGTCCTCTTTGTAGTACTCCTTGAACTTCATGCTCGTACCGAAGCCAGACACACGGCCAGCTGAGGACGACGACAACCCCTTGTCCCTCTTCTTGTAAGCATTGGTCGCCCTATTGAAAACCGTGTCCCACGGCTCCGTCGAATCCTAGGACGACTCTGTGGCAGTAGCGTTTAGTTCATCCTCCTGCAGAGACAAGGAAAGGTAAACCCATTTAGATTCTTGACTTCATTATCTTAATTAGAACGCAATAGACTTGAGATCGGTGATAAATTCCTTACCAGCTTCTTCTCGAATGCCTTCACCTCCAGATCGTCGGTGATGAACTCCCCTGTTTCCTTGTCTAGGTAGTAGCGGGCCCGAACAAATTGCCTAAGCTGCAAGTCTGTGATTTTAAGCCAAGGGTTGTCTTTACCAAGGCGTTCAAGCTCGGAGTCCTCCTTGTCCCAAATGGCCTGTTTCCCCCTATAACCGCCACTTCCAAGGCGGTGGTTACCTATGTTCTATTCCCACATACTCCTTCCCCATTGAGTCCATTTTATAGCGTCAGCGATAGCTATATCCGCCTTGAATATCCTAAACTCCTCTTCGTCGAGCATCAAATTTTTCTTACTAATAACCTCCCAGCTTTCACCTTTGTCAATGCTATTCTTCACCTGGGTTTTCCAGCTGCTCAAGGCGTTGCTCATCTTCGTGAGGGCTAGTTTGTTCACTGGGTTCTTTCTCTCGAGGTTTCTAAACCGCTCTGTGAATCTGTATCGCTTGTGAAGCTTCTTAAGGAGGTTATCGACCAAAGCTGCATTGTCAGCATGTCTGATGTACTTCGTGTTGATCGACATGCTTTCCCGGACGATGCACCCGAGTTACAGGCCGTACCCTTTAGCAATCACCTCTGGCGCAATGGGTAGGACACTTTCTGTGACCTCAGTGAACTCATCGCAGACGGTGGCAAGCACTGGCACCTTCCGCTCCTTCTGTTCCTTCTTCTTCTTCTTCTTCTTCTTCTTCTTCTTCTTCTTCTTCTTCTTCTTCTTCTTCTTCTGAGAAGCGGCCGGGTTGCCGCTACCGCCATCCGTGCGCTCGCCGCCATCGGTGCGGGCACCGCTATCAGTGGTGTCATCCTCTTCGCCGCCGCCTTCACTAGTTCCATGGTAGTCGTCTTCATCCACCTCGTAATCAGGATCTCCGCCCTCATTGGCCCCAGCAGCTCTAGCAACAGTCGCCTCCTCCTTCGGTGGTGGTATCATCCTCATCGCCTCCTCCTCCTCCTCCTGTTGGGACCCCTGCCAGAATGACTGGTTGGCCTGTCTAGCTAATTCTTCGACGCTGATCATGTGATTAGAAGGGCTAGACTCCTTGTTGCCCGACATGTTTGCACTACTCTATTTAAAAGACGCAAAAAGTTAGCACAAATCTCGGCCGAAAAATTCGGCATGACCTTTGCTATTTTTTGACCTAGGAGTGCCCATTTCTCAACCGAAACGGAAGTGAATCGACACTTCGGGAGAAATGGGCAACTCAAATGAAATCCCTGCAATACAAAACACCCCATCCCCATATTAACAGCCCCATCCCCATATAGCATCACCATATAGCAGCACCATGTAACAGCAACACCATATAACAGCACTATAATTAGTGTTAAAAACTTAAGATAAACAAGCACATAGCTACAGGAGCACAGAGCCACCTCATGCTCACACAAACAAACAAGCACAGAGGTACGTGAGCACATAGCCATCTTTTCGTACAGGAAAAGCATTTCATGGAGTAGTTCAGTTTACAAGGTTCAAAAGATTTCTCCCTAGCCAGTAACACTCCTTGTCATTCTTTTTACTGCAGTACAGCTGATGCTGCAAGAAACTAGCACAGAGCATAGCTCTTTCATATAGGTATAGAAAGCCTAGATAGTAACTGTGTAACTAAGCCTAGACAGTTGAGGCTTATATAGTACAGCTAAATGTAAGCCTAGACAGTAACTGTGTAGCAGCTGAGGCTTATATAGTACAGCTAAATGTAAGCCTAGACAGTAACTGTGTAACTGTGTAAATAAGCCTCTTCTCTGCATCATTTACATTATATAAGCCTAGAAAGTAACTATGTAAATAAGCCTAGCATCATTTACATTATCCCTCTTCTCTGCATCATTTACATTATCCCTCTTCTCTGCATCATTTACATTATATAATCCTAGACAGTAACTGTGTAAATACCATGCTAAATGTGGTTAGCAATCGCAACAAAACATCAATCACGGTCAATTTGGAGATGGTGAATTCAACACTAGCAACTTAGACTATATATAGACCAGGGGACATCAAGTAATAACCAGATGTGATCATCAAGGTTTGAATTAACTAGCTAGTACCATTTGGTACATACATCTTATCCGACTACTTTCTAGTCGTGTAGCTACAGTATGACTTGCAACACAACATATGCTCAAGGATCAGTAACACATGTAAGGTAGGTCCAGATAGCTTCAGTGGACCAAAATACAAATGAGGAATTCTGCACACATTCTGAAAAACCTGCAGATGGTACAAAACTTTTTCTTAGACTCTTAGTTTACAGCAAAGTTGCTGCTCAGCAAAGGTAGGTCATGGCATCTTAATTTTTTTACTCGCTGACTACACTCTTTTATCACAAAAACATCACATGTTATCTGTACTCTGATGTCCTATTTCAACAGACTTCACAGTCCCATGTCCCAACAGTACTCACTGTCTCACTCTGCTAGATGAACAACAATCAACAACAAAGAAAAGTAGAAAATAATCAAGTCTATCATCACAATTGACACTACCCGAGCATCTTTCTTAATTGCCCCTATCTAATTAACCAATTTGTGCATAGTCAAAGAGCCGCGACCTGCTGCAGAGTCCATGGTGGAGAGGTTCATGGGGAGATGTAGTCTGTGGTACCTAGGGACGGTGGACGGCGGACGGTGACGAGGTGGATGCCGAACGGCGAGGTGGACGGCGGACGGCAAGGTGGCTCCTCCTCCACGGGCTCCGGCGAGGTGGCTGCGAACGGGCTCCTCTTCCTACGCGCTGCGGACGGGCTCCTCCTCCACGGGCTCTGGCGATGGGGGGTGGCTCTCCTCCACAGGCTCCGGCACGGCGGTGATGGGGCTCTCCTCCTCCACGGGTTCTCCTCCACGGCGGCTCCAGCGCTAGGGTTTGCGACGACAGAGAGAGGCGACAAATTGGCTAAATGTGGACCGAGAGAGAGAAAGGGGGATTAGGGGGAGAGGCCGAACCGTTCTGTGGCTACGTGTGAAAGTTCTGTGGCGCATTCCCATAGAATGCGCCACAGAAGTTGGAACATCTATGGCGTATTCTGAAGGAATGCGCCACAGAACTTCTTGACATAGTAAAAAACCGTGGCGTCTCGTAGTATGACAAGGTCTGATACTTGTCCTAGTGGTCTTGCTCGCTTGCTCTCACTGGTCAGCCTGTGTTGAATCTGCTGTCTCACACATTTTTTCTTTTTTTTTTTAAATATTTTTAATTACATACATATGCATATTTATTCAAAAAAAGCAAGAACATATACATATATGCATATTTATTCAAAAAAGCAAGAACATATACATATATGCATATTTATTCACATATGCATATTTATTTTAAAAAAGCAAGAACATATACATATATGCATATTTATTCAAAAAAAGCAAGAACACATATGCATATTTATTCATACATATATATTTGTGTGTTTGCTTGTCACACACAAATGTGAATTTGTATACCCACACGAATATCACATTATATGTTTTAGTCTCTAACTAATACCCACACGAATTAATACACCAAAAAGTCACACAATTGCTAGTGTCTCTTCACAATCTTCTTGCCCTTTTTCGTCGCGGTTGAATACTTTAGCCCGTGCACTTTGAGATTTCTTCTTGTGTATGGACAACCTTTAGTAGGCAGTGTGGTCTTCCTTCTTACTTTAGTATTAGTAGGCATGTCGAAGTACTTTTCGAATTCCTCTTCGATCTTCGGGTCGCTGTTTTTGTCGAAGTTTTGCTCGTTGGCGGATCCTTCCATTCCGATGATGCTCCTCTTGCCCCTCCTAACTACAACACGGTTGGGCTTTGACGGGTCGGTAATAAAAAAGCATTGATCAACTTGGCTAGCGAGTACCCAATGCTCATTTTTGGTTGAGGCGTTCTTCGTTGATTTGGCATATGGTATAACCATTGTGGTGAAATAGCGGCCTTCTTTTTCCACGTTCTTGGCCCATCTAACACGGAACATCGGTACGATCTCTCCACAGTAGTCGAGCTCCCATATCTCCTCGATCCTTCCGTAGAATCTTTCCATCACATTAGTCTCGTCATCAGGAAAGGATAACATAGTTACTCCTGAGTTGTGATATTCACTATTCTTGTCCTTTTCCTCGGTGTAGAATCTGTAACCGTTTATGTCGTATGACTGATAGGTCCTTAGGTTGTGCCCTGGGCCCTGCGACAAGGAGAATATGAGTTTTTGATCTTCCGTAGAAGGCATCTGTGGGGGATTGTCCAGTTGCCTTTTCTTGAACCAACCCATGAAGCTGGAGTTGTGCTCTCTGGTTACGTCTGCCTTCTTCCTCGGTCGGCCCTGGTCGACGTACTCTTGCTCGATTAAGCTTCTGTGATCTTCGACCCAAGGGCCGACCACTTCAATGTGTTGTAGCGCGACTCGGTGTGCCCTTTCAAAATCAGTGCGTCGACCATCAATGCCGACATGAAGTGAGCGGCAGCCCTCGCGGTGACCATATCCACCGAGCCTGCCGAGGTGCTTCTTTGTGGGTATTCCAACATCCTTGTTCTCGGTGGTTAGATAATTTTGGCAGAAGGAGATGCACTCGTAGATCAGAAACCCCATGGCTATGCTTCCATCTGGACGAGACCTGTTGCGAACGAATCCTTTTATAACACCATTTTGCCTTTCAAACGACGTCATGTTGTGCAGGAATGTCGGCCCGAGCTGGATGATGTCGTCCACGACATGTACAAGCAGATGCACCATGATGTCGAAGAATGCGGGCGGGAAGTAAATCTCAAGCTCGCATAGTATCATCACGATCTCTTCCTGTAGCCTGTCGAGCTACTTCACACCGATCGACTTCCTAGATATAACGTCGAAAAAGTTACAGAGGCCAAACAACTTCTCACGGACATGCTCGTCCATTATCCCACGAATCGCAACGGGGAGTATCTGCGTCATCAGCATGTGACAGTCGTGAGACTTCATACCGCTGAACCTCTTCTTTGCCACGTCCAGATATCTGCTTATCTCCCCCGAGTAACCGTGAGGAACTTTCACTCCTAAGAGGCACCTGAAAAACTGCTCGAGCTCCTCCAGACTCAGAGTGAAGCAGGAAGCACGAAGCACCACCTCATTCTTCTTGACTCTTTTGCGGCGACCTTGAGTCCCTTCCGTCTGATCATCATCATCATTACTATTAGGGTACTGAAGATATTTCTTTATGCCAAGCAATTTAAGGTCCTTTCTTGCTTTCGGCCCATCCTTGGTCCTCTCCGGCATGTTCAGTAGAGTGCCAAGCAAACTCTCGGTAACGTTCTTCGTGATGTGCATTACATCGAGGCTATGGGGAGTGTGAAGGACCTTCCAATACGGAAGGTCCCAGAAAACAGACCTTGCTTTCCATACACCCAGCAGCGGCTTTGTCCTCGGTCATTTTTTTCCAGGCGCATGGCAATCTACCCAATTATTCAAAAGCTCCTCGATTTCTTCGCTGCTCCTCGAACGCGGGGCTCTTTCGAGCTTGTCCTTACTATTGAACAGGTCACCATGTTTTCTCCACGGGTGATCCATACGGAGCCACTTTTGAGTACCTTGGAACACGGTTTTCAAAGACCCATGATCCCTTAGTAGCTGGAGATGCGGTGTCTCATCCATGCACTTGATGCATGCATTGTGTCCGTGGTTCACCTGGGCCGATACATATGCGTAACCAGGATAGTCCTGCACGGTCATGAACAACGTGGCTCTCAGATGGAAATATTCTTTAGTGTAGGCGTCCCACGTACGGGCCGGCGTCTCCCACAAGCTGGCTACCTCCTCTCTCAATAGCCCGAGATACAGATGCATATCGATACCTGGTTGTTTCGGCCCCTGAATAAGAATGCTCATGTGTACATACCTTTGCTTCGTGCATAGCCACGGGGGGAGGTTGTACGGCCATACAAACACGGGCCAGGTGCTATGCGTGCTACTCTGGTTTCCAAAAGGATTGAGTCCATCGGTGCTCATACCTAGCCTGACGTTCCTTGCATCGCCTCAACTCTTGAACTCGATGTCTAATGCATTCCACTGGCTAGCGTCTGAAGGGTGTGTCAGGATCTTGCCCTTCTCTGGTTCATCTTCGGGTTTCTCTCTTTCCGCGTGCCATTGCATGAGCTTTTCTTCCTTAGGATATACGAAATATCGCTACAGACGGGGGGTGATAGGAAAGTACCATACCACTTTTCGAGGAACTTTCTTGTTCCCTCTCTTCTACCGTCCTTGGCCACACACCGGACATGTGGTTCTATCCATGTACTCGTTCCGATAAAGTGCGCAATCATTGATGCATGCGTGGTATTTAATGTGTGGTAGGTAGAGAGGGCACACGGTTTTCTTGGCCTCCTCGATACTTGTTGGCAATGTGTTCCCCTTAGGAAGTCGGTCGTGCCAGTATTCCATGTTCGTGTTGAAGCTCACATCGGTCCATTTGTGTTCGGCCTTCATCTCCAAATCCTTGAGCGTTACACTCAAACGTGTATCCTCGGGGCGACACCCAGGATACAATGGAGTCATCCCGTCTACCTCCATTTGGGCCAGCATGGCTTTCTCTCTAGCTACGGCTTTGTTGTTGCTCGTCTCCTTGAGGAGCAGTTCTTGAACATGAGAGTTCTGCAAGACCGAAGTTAGCAGCGTCTGTGTGTCCGCGTCTTCTCCTTCTTCATGATCATGCCCGTCGCCATCTCCTTCTCCATGCTGATCATGCCTGCCGGCATGTCCTTCGTCATGATGATCATGCCCGCTGGCATCTCCTTTGCAATGATGATCATGCCCGGTAGACTCTTCGTCTTCTCGCTCGCCCACGTCTTCGTGACCACCACCATGTCCTGCTGACGCCTGATCATTGAGGTCGTGCATGAAACCGCGCCTGAGCAGGTGACCCTCCAATTGTCCAGATTCAGGGTCGATCTAGCGCTGCAGTTTGCATGTTCGACATGGACATCTTGCATTGTCTTGTTGTTCAGAATCATGTCCTCCTTCGCGCCTTTCTTGTACCTAGCAATTCGACCTTCGCTCATCGTGAGGACCATGGTTGCTTGAGCGGTCAAAACAGAGAGTATAGGTGAGAACCACACCATATGAACACACACATGCATGAATGCTGGCCGGAAAAAAGTCGGCACGACCTTTCCTAAAATTAGGACATATGGGTAGTGCAAAAATTTGCCGAAATGGAAATGAATCAACATTTCGGCAAACATCCATGCAACCACACCGGCCAGGCCCGACAACAATAAGCAAGCAACAAAAAACTTCCTCCCATTGCAAACATTCATGCACCACACAAGCATCGTCTCGCCATGGATCGCACACACACACACCGCCCGCGCGACAAGCTTCACCTACATGTTCATGGCCAAGTACTCACCTAGGAGACACAATAATAGCGAGACGAGACCGCGCGATGAGAGAATGTGGACAAATAGATCTACAATGCAAGTTGGTGGAGAGGAAATTAGTAAACAAATAGAGATGTGAGAGAGAAAAGTAAGGAACTTTTAGATCTAGAAGTTGGAGCGAAGCTTCCACTTACCAATCTATGGATTAAAGTAGGTTTAGTTACAAGAAAATGGAGAAACTATGGGCAATATGGGGTGTGAGGGAGGAGGAAGACGAGTTGGGAGAAGGTAGAGATGTGAAATGGGTGGTGGTAGATAAATAGATAAGAGAGCTAGCTTTTGTCACCTTTTTAACATGGATCTGGACGCCCTCATCTGTGGCGCATATGGAGAAAATGCGCCACAGATGCTGAATCTTCTGTGGCGCATAAGTCCATATGCGCCACATAAGTGGGTGAATTAGATTCCCTGTGGGGCCCTCCAAGTTCTCAGGATGATGGGGATATGCGCCACAGAAGTGAAACACATCTGTGGCGCATATCAGAACATGCGCCACCGAACTTGGGTGAATTAGATCCCGTGGTGGGCCCCACCTCCATGTTCTGTGGTGCATAAGAAAATATGCGCCACAGAAGAGGCAACTTCTATGGCGCATATCTCAGAATGCGCCACAGAACTTGGATCAACCCACCCTGGCTGGCGGGTCCCACCTATCTTCTGTGGCGCATGTTCTGGAGAATGCGCCACAGAGCTTCCAATCTTCCGTGGCACATGTTTTCTAGTGCGCCACTGATGTTTCTCTGTGGCGCATGGTTTTGCATATGCGCCACTGAATATCGTGTCTATCTATGGGCTGTTTCCTGGTAGTGCTCCCTCCTTCCACCGAAGCGGCAAGTGGAGGGAGAGGAGACCAAGACCAGTGCCCTGATCGGTGGGTATTGGAAGGATTTGGGCCGCAACCTCACGATAGCAGGAAGATGCATGGGAAAGGCGATTATTACTCGTGTGTCCGCATGTAATTATCATGATTTATTGAGAAATAGTGAGCACAACATAAAATAATGGTTTGTAGTAGTGACAAGTGAAGCATATAATACGTGGAACCAGTTTTTTGCGGGATTATAAGACATGAAACCTAGTGATTGATTCAGGATGGACTATAGGTACCACCCTTTTAATCATCCAACCAATTATTGGTTGAATCTTCTGATTAAGAGAGTCATCTCTTTGTCTAGATTCTCTTGGTTGTCTGATTAGTTGCATGAATCAGTCTTAGGGTTTTTATGTGAGGAGGTACTGATGCATTCAAAATCCATCTACTTTTCCAAGTACTTTGCCAATTTTCTCTAGAATCCTCCCATATTTGATTAAAACTGCAGAATCTGACGTTGTTTTTAGCAAAGTCTCGATTTTGGTTGTTTTTGTAGGAAATAAAATTGGGGAAAATACCAAGCCACTTTTTTATCAAAAGAAGGAGTTTGAGCATTGGATGGACACGAGAGAGTGCCCGGGGCCCAAGCGGGCACACCACACGTAGCCAGGTAGTGGGGCCGCGTGTGGCATGCTCGTTTGGGCCACGAGCGTCGTCTCGCCTTCGGTTTTCATGTACTCCCTTATATACCCCCCAAAACTGGTTGCCCCAGGAGGACGGAGCTTTTTATGAAATAGAGCACCGCTAGAGCCACTATCTTCGATTTTGGGGTTAGATTGATCCAGGATTTCTCCCCCGAGGGAGGGATCCCGACACCGTCTTCACCATCATCTTCATCGCCTTGATCCCCATCAACCATGAGCTCCATCTCCCCCATGATGGGTGAGTAGTTCGCTATAGGCATATGAGGTGGATGGGGATTGGATGAGATTAATCATGTAATTGTATTAGTTGTTTGAGATTTGAGGGGTTTGTCTTGAAGATATTATTGTATTGTGTTGATGCACTTTAGCTATGTATAATGCTTGCTACTAGGGCCCGAGTGGCATGATTTTAGTATTGAACTTATTTTGACCGATCATATAATTGAGTTTGGTATCTATCTGCAAAGTGTATTGCCTATTATTATGTTGAACCTGCGAATTTCGTCGGATTGATGACAAGTACGCCATGAGGGGGTCCTCGAGGTGTGTGGAAGAGAGCGGTGTGAGACATATGGTGTTCCAAGAGGATGGCACACAATTTTACCCAGGTTCGAATCCGCCGGCTTTGGACAGAACCTACTCCTGCTAGCAATCCAGTAATACGGTAGAGCCGAAATATGGGTTACAAGGGTTTCGCCTATGCGAGTTGAGATTGTATACTATTGAGGTGTTGTAAGGTGGTGCCCTAAAGGCTCTCCCTAGGACTGCTTATATAGATATCTGGCCTAGGGTTTACAGGAGAGACCTATCTGGCTACAACTAAGAATCGGTTATAGAGTACATCTTGAACTACAAGTAACACTACCGTCCTATGTTGGTAAGTCTTCTGGGCCTTCTCGTAGCCGGACTGGACTCCGTCTCTTCTCCCTGACTAGCTTGCCCATGAAGCAAAGCTCTAACCCAAAGTGGGCCACCCTGGTCAGTGAGGCACAATGAGGATACGCAGAAAGTATATCCTCAATAGCAGCCCCCGCAAGCCTCTAAGATCCAGAGTCGGATTTCTTCATAGTCTAGCTTGATCTTCGTCCTGCAGAATCTTGAAGGGTTCCTGAAACTTCAAAAGAAAGGATAAGATCCGAGTCTCAAAATGAACCGGACTTATAAGTACATTATTCGAGTTTCCATCTTGAAATTCAAACTTAAACCAGAACTTGGTCTCTGACGTAACCTGACATCAGTCAAGGTCAAGTCACGTCCGTGCTAGACATTCCTGACAACACGACCGTTGGTGGGTCTACCTTGGGCGAACCAAGGCATCGTTTTAATGCGTGCATGGAGATCGAGGTGGCATAATCCTCGGGAGACAGTTACCCATCTCCTTCCACGACGCGTGGCACGGTTACTGTTTATTTTACACGAATCTTGACACAGGCAGAGGATATAAGGGGTCTAGATCTTCCTCTTTCTCTTTACCAGCGCTAATGCTTTCTCCTTCCTCTCTACGCTTCATGCGAAAGAGTTCCTCTGCCTCCCCCCAAATTCCACAGCGCCGCCCATCCTAGGTCACCGACGCCCAGAAAATGGCTGAGGCCTCATCTTCTGCCACTGCGGCGACGACGGCGACGACTGCAACGACAAGGAATGAGAGTTGTCACGGGGTCTAGATCCCCTGCGTCCTTGATGACGCCAAGCTCAGTGTCGTCAAGAATGAAGGCCTCCTCCGTGCCGGCGGCTAGCAGAGCATCTTCAGACAAATCATCCACCCCCAACACCGACGAGCGAGTGCATTTCGGCACCCACCTCGACAGAGGTTTGAGCTTTCCTCCCTCAGATTTCTTTTCTGAGGTTATAGATTATTACGGAGTGCAACTCCACCATCTCCCCCAAATTCTCTTTTAGAGATGAGCGCTTATGCCTCTTTGTGTCAGGGGTATCTCGGTATTAGGCCGAGTCTTCTTTTCTGGTTTTACTTTCATACCCGGAGAAATTCTATCGCTACCGGCAATCCTTACATTACCTGAACGCTCAACTTTTCTATTAGGAGAGAACGAGTCTATCCTAGGATCAAGGTTAGCGAGTCGGTTAAAAAGTGGTCGTCCACGTTCTTCTATCATAAGGACAGACCGGCTCCCGACAAAGCTACAGCTTTGCCGACTTTTGCTGACAACGCCGCCATGCCCCAAGAGTCCTAGAACACAGATGCTCCGGCTTTCACTGACGATCTACTTCTTGCAAAGAGGCGGATCGAATATTTGATGAAGCATAAGGGTCTGAAAGGATCTGATTTAATCCACTGCTGGCTAGCGCGCCGGATTCAGCCTCTCCAACATCATGGCGATCGGCTTATGCACTCCATTACCAAGAGCACGACTAATTCTCTCCGGATCTACTCCAAATCTTATTTGGATAAGGACTACGTGTCCTAAATCAAATGGTTGATCAAGGAGCAGGTCGAGAGGAAGATTCCAGATCTGTCCTTGGACATGCATATAGCTGATGATCCTGTGACACTAGTAAGTTTTCCAACAGTAACTCGAATTATGCGTGCATCTATACATTGTTGTATCTTTTTGCAATACTAAGATACTTCCTCGTTTCAGCTTGCTGAGCTCCCGTAGTCGGAGCTTGCTCCTCTCGAAGGATATCCTCCTCAGCTATCTCAGGATGATGGAGAATTGATTCCACTATTGGAGGCGCTTACCCGAAAGCGTAAAGCTCTGACAATGTCTATTGGGACAAAGGAAGTGCCCGTTGTGAAGAGGTAAAACTTCCTCACAAGGTCTTTCTATTTTTCTTTCTTTCTGAAGTGTAATGATCTTTGTTCTATTACCCCTTCAGAGCTAAACAGCTCACTAATGGCAAGGGGAAAGGAGGCTCATTGAAGCCCTGTGCCAGTCAAAGTTAATTTGACTTCTCCTGCCGCAGTGCCTCCGACTCCTGCCCCACAGCCTTCCATAGTGCCGGAAATTACCGCATGTCCTCCTGCTGCGGAAGATCCGGCTCAACAATCAGAGCCAGCGATCCTTGTCTCTCCAACTGACGTCACCATGGGTGACTTGACGCTTTATAAGGGTGAACCCTCAAAGGGTAATGATCCCTCGGCAGATGTAAGATCTCACCATGATAAGTTAAGATCCCTGTGATTGCAGTGCTAGTCCCTAGATCGAAATGCTAGCACCCACAGTTTAAGATGAAGTACACAGAAACAAAGGTCATTATTACATCGCACATCCAGGAGTATAATAGTTCTTACAACTCACTTAGCCCAAGGCTAAGACACAAGTTCACATAACATATAATAATAGAGTCCTTAGTCTTCATGTGCCACAAGCAAGCATGTCGAGTGTAGACCTGCAACCCTACTCATCATCAGAGTATCTTGCAACATAATAAGTTACAGCCACAAGGGTCAATACATTTGGAATTGTATTGGCAAGTGATACCAAAGATACTTAGTATAATCCAACAACTACATGAATATATGGCTAAGTGGGGTTATGGTTGGTTTTGCTAAAAGCTGGTTTAACTTATAATTTTTGAAGAGATTTTCATTCAAGCTATAAGGTACCAATGATAGACATCACTGAACCTCTACCCATGTTCACCCACAAGTTTTAACTTAGAGAAATTTGAATGAGGAGATTATTGAACTACTTCACTGTCTTGAGGCTCAGAAGTTGTCCATAACCGGGGACACGGCTAAGTACTTAGTTTTACCATCTCGAGAGGTGGTGCACTTTCCCCACAAGACTCGACATGCATCGAGACGAGACTTTTCGTAAGCAATCCTCAGACCACCACGGACGCGTTCCATCCTATCATCACTACCACCCTCTGTCCGTCTGGCTGAGTTCTCGCAACTTAGTCGGTCAAGGCAGAGCCCATATGCCATGTGGCTGCACTAGAAGCTTCGCGACAAGAACATCTCCAATCTCTTTGTTCCTGGGTGGCCGTCCACAAGTGTGATACACCAGCTGACCATAGACATGGTCCCTGAGTAACCACTCAACATAATCCAAGCAAGCCCATTCCACCCAGGTGTTTCATTAACATTAGTTGTTTTCTTAGTTAAACAAAATAATATCTTTCCATAATGTCTTATGTGTATATTCCGCCCACAAATTCTACTAGCATAGCTAAGCATTCTAGCATACAAAGTCCTTTGACTAGTGGATACTACCAAGATATAATCTATATAACATAGCATAGTATAGCAATATAGGGATAATTCTATCATATCAAGATCTATCAAAATATCACTAGTGCAATAGTGAAAATAAATAGGACATGAGATGAAATATCACTTGCCTTGGTAGCTAGGGGAATAGGTACAATCCTCACAACAACAAACTTCACAATCCACACAATCTACACAAGATCAATGCAACAATAATAATTCAATCAATAAAACATTACAAAAACATGAGTGCATGCAAAATGCAATGATATGCACATAATTCTATAATTTACAGAGTCTACAGTACAGAGGATAGAATACCACATCTAAATGCATAAGAAATACCCAAAAATAATTTATAGAACAATTTTTATGAGCAAAATACTCCTAAAAAGGTTCTATCTATAATTCCAAATTTACAGAGGCAAAAGTGTGAAACAATGCCTCCATAATAAAGGTCTCATTTTTCTGAATCCATAGACACCAAATTTGCATTTTTCTGATTTGTGGATCAAAAGTTATTGAATTTCTAAGTTTAATACTAAATCTGTCTATTTTCTAATTAAACAGAAATAGTCTGGCTACGTGGCGTTTTCCTATTGGCTGATACCGGTTCGGTCGGATCGACTGATGCGAGCCGTCAGATTTAAGTGACGTTGGACGAATCAGATCAGCCGCATTCTTCGCTTTAAGTGATCTAATCTTAACCGCTAGGATCCGATCGAACGGTTGCTAAACATCTCGCGAGTCAGGTGTTAACGACGACAATGGCGGCAGAGGCCTACCGATGGGGTTCGCGACTTGGCGACTCTACGGGGGCTGGGAGACCGTGGACACATACCAGAGGTCAGGGAGGTCGCGGCGGTCTCGATGGAGGTTATAGCGGTGCGGGGGGGGGGGGGGGGTACTCGGGCTTGGCCTGGATCCTTCGCCGGAGTTGCGGTTGCCGGCGGAACTCTCGGGTCAGCGACGGAGATGACGACCTGGGGCTCAAATCAACCGGCAAAGAGGTCAGCGAGGTGCGCAAGCGTCTGCACGACCTAGTAAAGACCAAAAAGGGGCGGCGGGAACCCTACCTTTGCCGGAGAAGGCGACTGACGGCGGTGGCAGAGGGAGTTCGCCGGAATTGTCCGTGTCGTCGACCTGGGGCAAAAGAAATCGTGTGGCTCGGTCAGTAGGTGCGCCAGGAGATGGGGAAATAGATGGGACCAAGGGGAGGGCGCCGGGCGGCCTGGGCTCACCGGAATCATCGCCGGAGTTCGTCGGACTGCGGCGGTTCGAGCTCGGAATTAGGGGAGCCTGGGGGCTCTCCGGGGTGGTGTCTGGGGGGAAAATGACGAGGAGGAAGAGGGGATTTAGTAGGGGCAATAACCGGGGCAATTAATCGCGAGAAACTGATAGAATCGAATCGATTCGAAAACGGCCTAAGGAGGGGGGGGGGTTGCTCGACGGTGCGGTTGAAGACGACGGGGTGGGGGTGACGTGGCGTGGGTCCAGTTTGTCAGCGAGAGGGAGTAGAGACGGGGGAGTGAGAAAAGACGAGAAGGGGAGAGGGAGTGGTCCGAGTGGTGTGCTCACTGTGAGTGGGCCAAATTGCTGCTGCAGCTGTTTGAAATTTTCCCTCCTTTTCTTTTTCTGATTCAGTTTTTCTCCAAAACTTTTGATTTAATGATTCAAATTGCTTCAAACCAATTTGTGAAAATTTCTAAAAACTCAAACTAGGTTTTTAGGGTATTATAAACATATTTGCCTACCATTTTAATCCAAGTACTCACTCACAACTTTTATCCATGGCCCAAATTTCACCAAATTTTATTGGAGGACATTCTAAATGCAATGCAAAAAAATGCCATGATGATATGAGTGCAGTGATGATGATTTTAGATGAAACTTTGGGATGTTATAGCAGAAGTTTTCACTGAAAACCTCCTCAGCAATCTGGGTATTGCCAAACTTGGCATTACTCGGAAATCTGCAGAAGAAATCCAACGGCTAGCTCGGTAATTCTTGGAGAGCCGAAACATCACCGCCGAGGAAGAAGCGCAAGAAGCCAAGGACGTCAAGTACTCCGAGCTTCTTGACCAAGTTCGTCTTCGTGACGAGAAGCTGAATGCCAGTGTGCTTCCGCCACCGTTAGTAATCCAGCTTACCCTTGCCGAGAAGGTTACCACTGAAGTGAACATGAGTCTAAGCAAGCTTACTCATGAGCAACATGTAAGTCGGAATTCCAACTCACTTTTGCTTTATTTCATACCATATCCTCTAGCCCCCAAGCATGAAGTTGGATAGACAATACGGATTTATGCTTTCATAGGATGCCAAAGAACAAACTAGTGTAGCCCCCAAGGCTCGTGCTGATATTAGTTAAAATATTACCCCGAGTCTTAGTAGACTTCTGACTCTGGGTATTATTCTGACTTACAGAAAGTTAATGCTTATAACCAGGAATTATTGAAGAATATATGCAATAAATGGAGAGAGATCAGAGCTCTCCTTCTTGAAAATGCTAAATTGAAGATATCAAAGGATGAAGCTGAAGGTAATCATTTCAGTCTTTAACCTTACTATTTTTGGCTTTCATAGTCGAATTTCATACTCAACTGTTGTCTTATGCTTACATCACTGGTCAAACAATCATGTGCAATGATTGAAGAGGCCGAGAATTTTAAGACCCTGGAGGTGGAGAACACCGAATTACGTCGGGAGGTGAACAAGTTGAAGGCAGATCACGAGCACAACATTGCTCAAGTTCTCAAATCGTCCTCCATGGCCAACAAAGAATGCGGTCGAAAGATCACGCCCCAAGATTAGAAAATCTTGGATCTCAATGCCAAGTTATTCAGAGAGAAGGACATCACTCAAGCTCTCCGGGATGAACTCCAGAGTCTTCGAGCGGAGAAGATCAAAGTTGATGATTCCATCTTTGGTAATTTTCCTATCTCGGACTTTTAGCCCTTTCCGATTCCTAAGAAATCTGGATATGTTTTAGTAACCTTCGCTTTTAAATGCGAAGGTCCTCTGAACTTACTGGATTCTTCCTCCGCTAAATCTCGCACCAGCTATCTTTTAGAAGTCGGCGATTTGCTTCACGATTTCCGCCAATCATTGGAGGATATTGGCGAAGTTCTCAAAGTTCTGAACATGAACAGAATGTCCGCCTTTGAAGTGCGAGACAAGGCCAAGGAGATGCCCCAATTCATCTAGGACTGGAACATGTCCTATGCGCGAACCGCAACACAGAATGCTCTTACTATGGTAATGAGCCACCATGGAAGCATGGAGATCTGGCAAGTAACCAGGGGCTATTCAATTGTGGATAAAGATGGACAGGAGAAAGACATCAAGGCCATCATGGACTGCTGCACCAGTTATGGATGTCACCTAGCTGATCTGACTAGCTACGACACTCCTTTCTTCACTCGCATAGAAACGCCTCCTCCGCCTACCGAAGAAACAAGTGATGCTTTCGACGACGAACAAACCATATCGGATATGAACGTCTCGGAAAGATATCAAGGCGAGGGTGATGTCTCTAGTGAGCCGGCGGCTCCTACCTCTTCTCCTGCATCATAGAGTATCAAAAAATAATGTGTTATTCTGAAACAATCGGATTGTAAATAAGTAGTTTAATACTATTGCTAGTGCTAAGATTTAATGCTTCTATTTAGCACTTTTGATTTTATTTTGTCGTGCCTGAATTTTTTACATAAGAACTTTTTGTTTTTGCCTATACTTATCGCTTATCTGGCTTTCCGCCTCATCCCTTTCGTGAGCAGGCCAACCTTCCACACGGAAACTCTGCCGAGCAACGGAGCTCAATTTCTAAATCAGTTTAAACTCAGAAACCAAGCCGGCTTTCAGTACCAATAATTCACTACTTGGAAAATGCCCGCATCCGGCAATCAGATAAAGAACCCAAGTATAGACTAGAAAATTTAGATTTATAGCTGAAGGTAGAATTTTTAGAATCATAAATCTAACCAGAAAAAACATGACATAAAGTACTTTCAAGTATTCTGGGATTTTTGATTGTGACATGATCATCTGGAAATAAGATTGTAATATAAAACTTCTCAGAAAAATTGAGGCAACCAATACTTTTATTTCTCATTGAGCATGTACACATATATGATTACAAAGAAAGAAAATTTTGAAGAATAAAAGGGACGTAGCTGAGCAATATTCCACGGTATGTCTAATTCTTCTGGGTCTGTACTGCCTCCAGCTCTCTTTCTTTTCTTAGTAGAAGGTCTTTCTTTGACTAGCCGCATACCAATTAGATAGTAAGAACCATTGTGCAATACTCGGCTAACTAAAAAGGGCCCTTCCCATACTGGGGAAAGTTTGTGCTTTCTTTTCTCCACAAGCCAGAGAACCAAACCACCCTTACTGAAAGACCGGTTTGTGACTCTCTGGCTATGATACTTGCATAACTTCTGCTGATAGGCTGTTGATCTCATTTCAGCAACGACGCGAACTGCTTCTGCACCATAGACCAAGAAGAAAGGTGTGTATCCAGTTGACCTATTCGGAGTTGTTCTCAAGCTCCATATTATATATGGTAATTTATCTGCCCAAGCCCCCGTAGCACGACGAAGTGGTGCTTCGAGTCTTGGTTTGAGGCCTTGTAGGATTAAACCATTTGCTTTTTCAACTTGTCCATTAGCCTGTGGATGTGCGACTGATGCAATGTCAAGCCGGATATTTTGTTCATCACAGAATTCGGCAAGTTCTCCCATAGAAAAATTGCTCCTGTTATCTATAATAATGCTATGTGGATAACCGTATCGGATTATAACATCCGAGACAAATCTTCTGGTTGTTGCTCCATCACAACTTGTGACGGGTTTAGCCTTAATCCATTTCGTGAACTTATCCACCATCACTATGAGGTGAGTAAATCCACTTGGAGCCCGTTTAAATGGTCCTACCATGTCAAGCCCCCAGACCACGAAAGGCCATGTTATAGGTACTGTTCATAGCTGGTCAGCCGGAACATGAGCTTGTTTGGCGTATTTTTGGCAGCCTTTGCACGTCTTGAGCAGCCGTTCAACATCTGCCTTAGCTGTAAGCCAGAAAAATCCGTGTCTGAAAGCTTTTGCCACTAAAGATTTGGCTACAGCGTGATGAACACATTCACCTTCGTGGATTTCCCTTAGGATTTCCACTCCTTCTTCCGGAGATATACAACACTGAAAAACCCTAGACACACTGCACTTATAGAGCTCACCACTTATGATAGTATAGCTTTTTGCTCGTCGGACGATCTGACGGCTTAGAACCTCATCTTCAGGTAATTTTCCATCTACCAAGTAGTCAAGGTAGGGTTGAGTCCAGCTGGGAATCATAGCTAGAACTGCTACTAAAGGTGAGTCGGATTTGGTCGGATATTACTCGTATACTCCTTTTATAGAGGGAACTTTGAGATGCTCTAAAAAAGCGCCATCCGGAACCTTCTTCCATGCAGAGCCTATATGAGATAATGTGTCTGCTTCCACATTTTCTGTTCGGGGGATGTGTTGAACTTCAAACCCTTCGAACGATTTAGCTAGTTCATCCACGACAGCTCTATATGCTGCCATGTGCTTGTTTGAATTACAGATATCCAACACTTGTTGAGCAACAAGATCCGAATCTCCATAACACATTAATCGTCGGATGCTGATATCCTTAGCAATCCGAATTCCATGCAGTAGTGCTTCATATTCGGCAATGTTATTTGTTGCCGTGAAGTGAATCTGCAACACATAAAAAAGTTTGTCTCCTTGGGGTGATTTGAGCACCACGCCAGCCCCCGAGCCCCCGAGCGCCTTAGACCCGTCAAAATGCAAGGTCCATTATTCTGACTCTGGGAGGGTCATATTTTCCGTTGTCTCTTTCCAATCAGTGACAAAGTCAGCCATAATTTGGGACTTGATTGCTGTACGAGGTTTATACTCAATGTCGAAAGCTGAAAGCTCTATTCCCCACTTTGCGACACGTCCTCTGGCATCACTGTTGTTGATTATGTCTCTCATTGGAGCAGTGCTCACCACGGTAATCTAATGCTCTTGAAAGTAATGACGTAACTTCCGAGATGCGAAGGACACACCGTAAGCCAGCTTTTGATATTGCGGATACTGCTGCTTTGATTTAGTTAGGACTTCGCTAAGGTAGTAAGTCAGACGCTGCACTAGGTGTTCCTGCTTTTCCTCTGGTCTTTCCACCAGCATGATGACACTGACGACTCTATTTGTCATAGCGAGATAGAGCAACATCATTTCACGAGGTTCCGCTGCTGCGAGGATAGGAGCGAACGAGATTACTGCTTTTAGGTCTTGTAGTGCAGCTTCATCTTCATCAGTCCAAACAAACTTTTTGGTATTTTTCAAGGTTTGTAGAGTGGTGTGGATGTTTCACCAAGCCGGCTTACAAACCGACTGACTGCAGCAATGCAACTAGTTAGTCTTTGAACATCCTTTAGGCAAGTTGGCCTGGAAATATTGAGTATAGCCTTGATTTTGTCACGGTTCACCTCTATGCCTCTTTGTGACACGATGAAACCTAACAATTTTTCGGCTGGTATTCCAAAGAAGCACTTCTTCGGATTAAGCATTATGTTGTATTTGTGTAGATTGGCGAATGTTTCCTCCAAGTCGAAAGTTAAGGTTTCCTTCTTTTTGGACATCACCGCATTGTCGTCCACATATGCATGTACATTGCGTCCAATTTGATCGTGGAGGCAATGCTGCATAGTGTGCTGGTACGTAGCTCCTGCGTTCTTGAGCCCAAAGGGCATTGTAACGAAACAGAGAGTTCCGAAGGGGGTTATGAATGAAGTTTTGACTCTGTCTGATTCCTTCATCCAGATTTGGTGATAATTGGAGTATGTGTTGAGAAAACATAGGAGTTTGAGCCTGCCGTAGAATCGATAACTTGATCAATTCTAGGCAGAGCGAACGGGTCTTTGGGACAAGCCTTGTTCAAGGCAGTATAATCAACACACATCCTTAAATCAGTGGTTTCCTTTTTAGGGACCATTACAGGATTGGCCAACCACTTAGTGTGGATGACCTCTTCTATGAATCCGTCTAACTCGAGCCGGGCTAGTTCCTTAGCTATTTCTTTTCGCTTTTCATCGCTGAAACGTCGTAAGGACTGTTTGATGGGTTTAGCGTTTGTGTGTACATTTAGAGAGTGCTCAGCAAGTTCCCCAGGTACTCCGGTCATGTCAGATGGCTGCCATGCGAAGATATCTTGACTTGCTTGGAGGAACTTGACGAGCGCCCTTTCCTATGCGCGGTCTAAACCTACACCTATCTGGGTCACCTTGGAGGGGTCATCATCCTTGAACGGTGTTGTCTTCGTCTCTTCCGATGCCTTGAACTCCATAGTCAGTTGTGTAACCTCCTTCTTCATCGCGGGAATCTCGGACGGGTTGATGGTCTTCTTGATCTCCTGGTACTCCTAGGCGTGCAACACGGCTTCAGCAAAGGCGGTATTTCCGTCCTCGCACTCTCGCGCTTTCTTCGGATCTCCCCTGATGGTGATCACGCCTTTGGGACCTAGAATTTTTATCATATTGTAAATGTAACACGGACGAGCCATAAAAGCCTAGTAAGCCGACCGTCCGAATGTAGCATGGTAGGCGCTCTTGAACGGGACCACTTCAAAGGAAAGTGCTTCCGTCCGGTTGTTCTTTGGAGTTCCAAAGGTGACATCAAAAGTGATCTCTCCTAGGGAATTTGTTTGTCTTCCTAGGACAACTCCATGAAAGATCACAGAGCTGTGATTCAGCTGTGTCTCCGAGATCTACATCTGATGTAGCGTTTCGAGATAACGAATATTGATGCTGCTACCGCCGTCCATGAGAGTCTTGGAGAAACCATAGCCGTCAATAAGTGGATTGACGACAAAGGCGTATTTTCCTCGCCTATTTAACTTAGGCGGATGATCAGCACGGTCAAAGGTGATTGCCACTTCCGACCAGTCTGTTGGGGATATACTTTCCGGGTATCCTCACAGTTCCTCACAGACCAGGGTGTCCAACTTCGGGTTAGAGCATTACTTCACGGGCGGCCCAGTCAGGGAGAGAAGACGGAGTCCAATCCGGCTACGGGAAGGCCCAGAAGACTTACCGACTTAGGCCCATAATGTTACTTGTAGTTCAAGATGTACTCTGTAATAGACTCTTAGTCGTAGCCGGATAGATCTCTCCTGTAAACCCTAGGCCGGATATCTATATAAGCCGTCCTAGGGAGAGCCTTTATGGAACCAGATAACACCCAATACTTTAGACCCTCAACTCGCACAGGCGATACCCTTGTAACCCATATTCCGGCTCGCCAGACATTAGATTGCTAGGTGAGTAGGATCCGTCCAAACCGGCAGATTCGAACCTGGGAAAACTTGTGTGCTCACCGTCCCGAAATACCGTACGTCTCACCCCCTTCTCTCCCGCACGCCTCGAGGACCCCCTCATGGCGTACTTGTCATCAATCCGACGACAGTTGGCGCCCACCGTGGGGCAAGTGAGCTACGGATCTGCGTTCCAAGCGGAATCTGCAAGAATCGGAATCGGCGAGACCATTGCTGTCGGTCGCATCCTCTACGCCAGCGATGTCCCTCTCATCGTTCTCGACGAGACTTGGATTCCGGCAAGGGAGGCCGTGACTGCCTACACAATCATGTCTTTTGGCGAGATCGATGTTTACATCGGTTTCACTGAACCTGCCCAACCCACCCCAGCGGTGATGATAGAGGCAGAAGAATTTTCTGGATCCCCTTTGTCCGCGGAGGCGGCAGAGTTCCGGATCTCAGAAAACCCTAATCCCACCTAGCCCGCACCAGTTGCGGAGATAGTGGAGAAACTTGAACCCGAAGAAGACCTAGCGGTCAACGTCGAATCTGGAGTGGATCTCCCCGGAGGAGCCGAATCCCAGATCGACCCACCCGTGGAACTCGAAATCCAGGAGGAGCATATCAATGACACTGATTCCGCTCGATGATGCCGTAATGACAGGCCTTTCCTAAGGTACACACTAAAAAATATGATACTGCAAGGCGAAAGCGCAGATGCAATCCTCGAGACCATCAAAAGTTTCGATATGGTTGATCGCGAAAGCCGCAGGTACCTCAGGAAGCACGCGTCGCACTTCGTTGGATACGTGGGATCCGGATCCAGCTCTACCGATGCTGGAGAAAACACCGACTCGGTGCTGGAGGCAATTGGAACAAACGCCGACGTACCCGCATCCTCGGATGAGTCGATGACGTCAGCAGATTTCCGAAAGTTCTCCGCGGAATATGAAGAGGAGTACAACTCCAAAGCTGCAGAAGAAGGAGAAGCCATGGATGAAGGATCCGAGGAACACTCTCCCAAAGCGCAGGATGACATGGACGTCGGAGATAATCCCGAAGTCCAGATGTCTGAAAGTACCGATCAGAGCTTGACTCCGGGAAACGGACCCAAATCCGTCTTTGCTACCGGCGCTGCCAAGAAGGCAAAGAAGAAGAACAAGAAAAACAAGACCCCGGCAAAAGACCCTCTGACAGAGTAGGTGATTGCTGAGGAATACGAAGAAGACTCGGATGGAGCACTTATCCCCGACGAGCTGAAAAAAGAAGCATCGGTGGATGGACATGTGATCACTGAAGGTGCGCGTAAACTCATCGATGCCGCATTAACCACACCTATCCCTACAGCTGCAGAACTTACTGCAGATGAGCTGGATGAAAGGGCGCAAGCCCTAGAAGCGCGTCATCAACTCCTCCTCGATGAAGCCAAAAACATCGAGGTGGAGAAGAAAGGCATGTCGAACAAGGAGTACATGTCTCGTCTGCATCAGAAGACATGGAAGCGTCACATAGATGACAACCAATTCCCACGTGTCTGTGCCGTCCTTTTTGGGGATGAGATGGGGAAGCCACAGAAAGATAGCAACGGAGATTGGGTATACCCAACACCAGTACAAAATACCGTGGCAGCCCGAGAAATGCTATCGGCTAATCCAGGACCAGAGGAGATCCGTTTGGGTATCAAGCTACTCAACAAGGGACTGGAGCAGCAAAAGGTCGCCCTGTCTGGAAGTCAAAAACTGGTCTCAGATGCTGACCAATGTCGCACGGATCCGGCATGGGCTGGCGTAAGACCCCATTACGTTCCGAAGCAGTATTATCGCCCCGAATGACGGGAAGACAATTATTCGAGAACCGGATCTTCAGGACAGCATCACAAAACCACGCACGGTTGGGGCAATGTCGCACCAGCGGCCGAGAAAGACGCCATCGCTGCCCTGAATCCGACGAATCCTCCCCGACGAGAATCTAAGGATCGAAGGGGAGAAGATAAAGAGAAACGTCGGGAGGAGGATCGTCAGAGAATGCCGCCTCCTAGACATGAGAACCGTCCGGCTGAGACTCACTATGGTGGGAATGAAGGACGAAGGAACGACGGAAACCATGCAGGTACAAGCCGGCAGGGGGCTCATCATAGTCAAGACCCTCCCCGGAATCGGAATAATGACGTTTCGGACGGAGGCCGGGGATCAGCCGGAAACTACCCCGCTGCACCACCTTCTCCACCACACAGTTATCACAACAGCCCCCACGGAGGTCAAGGAGGACATGGCGGAGGAGGTGGTGGCAGAAGCCAAAGTCCGGCTCCAAGGCACCGTGGCCACAGCCGGCATTCGGGACGATCCCTATCCCCGAACGATGCAAGGGATAGGATCAACTCCAACATAGAGGCTCGACGCTACGAAAACAATGACGTGTACATGGGCCCAAAGTGCTTCGGACCATGCATCAGAGCTACAAAGTTCCCGGAAGGATTTGCTATCTCAAGACATATTCAAGCCTACGACGACATTGCTCGGCCAGACACCTGGTTACAGGATTTCTTCCAGGCTTGCTACATCGCCAAAGGAGGAAACAGCCTGGTCGCAACCCGATATCTCCCACTCATGCTGAGGAACACGGCACGATCATGGATCAATGAGCTTCCGGCGAACACCATCCACAACTGGTATGATTTACAAAGTGCGTTCTTTCGGAATTTCGAAGGCACATATCGGAGGCCCTGTACGGTTGGAGACCTATAGCGTTGCACCCAGAAAGCCGGAGAAACTTATCGGGATTACCTCAGACAATGGATTGACACCAAGAACTCCTGCGAAGGAGTAAACGATCAAACTTCGATTGAAGCTTTCATCGCAGGTCTCCCAATTGGTTTACTGCGCCACCGCTTGAAGTGTGACAAGGTTACTGATCTGGGAGAAATGATAGAAACAGCAAGCAAGTATGCAGATGCTGACGATGATGCAGAGGGATTACTCAATGCCCTGGCTGTGCCTCAGTCGGCAAAACAACCAAAGCAACAAGCTCAAAAGCGCAAAAATACCTCGGAAGAAAAACCCAACACGGAGACAGCGGTAGTCACTACTGTTTCCGGGTCTGGAGGACGAGGAGGACGTGGCGGAGGCTGCGGGCGTGTCCGTGGGACATCAAGGGTCCAAGGTAGAGGAGAGCAACAACCAGGAAAAACCTACACTTGGGCTGACATTGCCAATAACCCATGTGTGCATCATTTAGACGCTAATGGGGGCTCATCCCACACCAACGCTGAATGTCATTTTAACGACGACATCAAGAGAGATGATACCGCGGGCTACAAAGCTAAGCGGAAGAAGGGAAAGAAAAGTCCCAAAAAATACAAAGAGACCAAGGAAGATTCTGACATGGAGGAAGCCGACGCTTCAAATCCCAAGTCGGAAGGGAAGAAAACTTTTCCCACCAAGAAGGACACTTACGTCACCTTCCTCAGATCTCAACCAGCAAAGGTCAAGAAAGCAGTTCTCCACGAGCTCAACGCAATAGTTCCGGCTGTCCCTCAGTATCTGGACTAGTCGGAAGTAGCAATAACGTTTGACCGCGCTGATCATCCGCCTAAGCTACATAGGCGAGGAAAATACGCCTTAATCATCAATCCACTTATTGATGGTTATGGTTTCTCCAAGACCCTCATGGACGGTGGTAGCAGCATCAATATTCTTTATGTCAAAACGCTACGCCGGATGAAGATCTCGGAAACACATCTGAATCACAGCTCTGTGATCTTTCACGGAGTTGTCCCAGGAAGACATGCTAATTCCCTAGGAGAGATCACTTTGGATGTTACTTTTGGAACACCAAAGAATTATCGAACGGAGGCACTTTCCTTCGAAGTGGTCCCGTTCAAGAGCACATACCACGCTATATTCGGACGTCCGGCTTACTGGGCTTTTATGGCTCGTCCATGTTACATTTACAATATGATGAAAATTCCAGGTCCCAACGGCGTGATCACCATCAGGGGAGACCCGAAGAAGGCACGAGAGTGCAAGGATGGAAATGCCGCTTCAAGCCGTCTTTGCCGCCCAGAGTACCAGGAGATCAAGAAGAGCATAGATCCGTCCGAGATGCCTGCGACGTCGAAGGAGGTGACAAAGCCAAATCCGGAGTTCAAGGCATCAGAAGAGACGAAGACGATGCTGTTGAAGGATGACGACCCCTCCAAGGTGACCCAGATAGGCGTAGGCCTAAGTAGCGCATAGGAAAGCGTGCTCATCAAGTTCCTCCAAGCAAATCAAGATATCTTCGCATGGCAGCCATCTGACATAACCGGAGTACCTAGGGAACTTGCCGAGAACTCTCTAAATGTAAACCTGAACGCTAAACCCGTCAAACAGTCCTTACGACGGTTTGGTGATGAAAAGCGTAAGGCAATAGCTAAGGAACTAGCGCGGCTCGAGTTAGCCGGATTCATAGAAGAGGTCATCCATACTGATTGGTCGGTCAACCCTGTAATGGTCCCTAAAAAGGACACCACTGATTTAAGGATCTGTGTTGATTATACTACCTTGAACAAGGCTTGTCCAAAAGATCCGTTTGCTCTGCCTAGAATTGATCAAGTTATCGATTCTACGACAGGCTCAGAACTCCTCTATTTTCTCGACGCATATTCCGGTTATCATCAAATACAGATGAAGGAATCTGACAAAGTCAAGACTTCATTCATAACCCCCTTCAGAACCTTCTGTTTTGTCACAATGCCCTTTGGGCTGAAGAACGCAGGAGCTACATACCAGCGCACGATGCAGCGTTGCCTCCACGACCAACTCGGACGCAATGTACATGCATACGTGGATGATATCATGGTCATGTCCAAAAAGAAGGAAACATTGATTTCTGACTTGGAGGAGACGTTCGCCAATCTACAAAAATACAACATCATGCTTAACCCGAAGAAATGCTTCTTTGGAATACCAGTCGGAAAATTGTTAGGTTTCATCGTGTCTCAAAGAGGCATAGAGGTGAACCGCGACAAGATCAAGGCTATTCTCAATATTTCCAGGCCAGCTCGCCTGAAGGACGTACAAAGATTAACTGGTTGCATTGCTGCGGTCAGTCGATTTGTAAGCCGGCTTGGTGAAAGAGCCGCACCATTATACAAACTCCTGAAGAAGACCAAAGATTTTGTGCGGATCGACGGTTGAAGCTGCACTACAAGACCTGAAGAAAGTACTCTCATCTGCTCCTATCCTTGCAGCGCCGGAACCTCAGGAACCGATGTTGCTTTATATTTCTGCGACAAATAAGGTCGTTAGTATCGTCATGGTGGTGGAGAGACCAGAGGAAAATCAGGAACACCTGGTGTAGCGTCCGACTTATTTTGTCAGCAAGGTCTTGACAGAATCAAAACAGCGATATCCGCACTATCAAAAGTTGGCTTACGGTGTTTTCCTAGCATCTCGTAAGTTATGACACTATTTTTAGGAGCATCCAATTACCGTGGTGAGCAAAGATCCCATGAGAGACATAATCAACAACAGCGACGCCATAGGACGTGTCACCAAATGGGGCATAGAGCTCTCAGCTTTCGATATTGAGTATAAACCTCAGACAACAATCAAATCCCAGATCCTTGCTGACTTTGTCACTGATTGGACAGAGACGAAGGAGAACATGGTCCTCCCTGAGTCGGAATACTGGACCCTCTTTTTTGATGGGTCTAAGGCTCGAGGGGGCTCGGGGGCTGGCGTGGTGCTCAAATCACCCCAAGGAGATAAACTATTATACGTGTTGCAGATCCACTTCACAACAACAAACAATATTGCCGAGTATGAAGCACTGCTGCACGGAATCCGGATTGCCAAGGATATTGGCATCCGACGTTTGATGTGTTACGGAGATTCAGATCTTGTTGCTCAGCAAGTCTCGAATATTTGTAATGCAAATAAGCACATGGCAGCATATAAAGCTGTCGTGGATGATCTATCTAAATCGTTCGAAGGGTTTGAAGTTCAACACATCCCTCGAGAAGAAAATGAGGAAGCAGATGCACTATCTCGAATAGGCTCTATGCGGAAAGAGGTCCCGGATGGCGCATTTTTAGAGCACCTCAAAGTTCCCTTGATAAAGGGAGTAGATGAGGAATATCCGACCAAATCTGACTCACCTTTAATAGCAGTTCTGGCTGTAATTCCCAGCTGGACTCAACCCTACCTTGATTACTTGGTAGATGGCAAATTACCCGAAGACGAGGTGCCGAGCCGGCAGATTATCGACGAGCAAAAGCCTATACTATTGTTAAAGGTGAGCTCCATAAACGGAGTGTTTCTGGGGTTTTTCAACGCTGTGTATCTCCGGAAGAAGGAGTGGAGATCTTAAGAGAAATCCACGAAGGCGAGTGTCGTCACCATGCTGCAGCCAAATCTTTAGTGGCAAAAGCTTTTCCACATGGATTTTTCTGGCTTACAGCTCAGGCAGATGCCGAACGATTAGTCAAGACATGCAAAGGCTGCCAAAAGTGCGCCAAGCAAGCTCATGTTCCAGCTGATCAGCTACGAACAATACCTATAACATGGCCTTTTGTGGTCTGGGGGCTTGATATGGTAGGACCTTTTAAACAAGCACCAAGTGGATTCACGCACCTCTTAGTGATGGTGGACAAATTCACAAAGTGGATCAAGGCTAAACCTGTCACTAGTTGTGATGGAGCAACAGCCAAAAGATTTGTCGAGGATGTTATAATCCGGTATGGTTATCCGCATAGCATTATCACGGACAATGGGAGTAACTTTTCTATGGGAGAACTGGCTGAATTCTGCGATGAGCAAAATATCCGGCTTGACATTGCGTCAGTCGCACATCCACAGGCTAACGGACAAGTCGAAAGAGCAAATGGTTTAATTCTACAAGGCTTGAAACCGAGACTCGAAGCACCACTGAGACGTGCTGTGGGGGCTTGGGCAGAGGAACTACCTCTGTAATTTGGAGTTTGCGAACAACTCCGAATAGGTCAACAGGATATACACGTTTCTTCTTGGTCTATGGTGCAGAAGCAGTTCTTCCTAGTGATTTAATTCATACTTCTCCTAGAGTGGCCACGTATATCGAAGAGGATGCCGAGATTTCTCGACAAAATGATCTCGACCTAGTCGAAGAAGTTCGCGTCGTTGCTGAAATGAGATCTACAACCTATCAGCAGAAGTTACGCAAGTATCATAGCCAGAGAGTCCGAACTAGATCTTTTAATAAAGGTGATTTGGTTCTCCGGCTTGTGCAACAAAGAAAGCACAAACTTTCCCTAGTATGGGAAGGGCCCTTTTTAGTTAGTCGAGTATTGCACAATGGATCGTACTACTTAACTGACATGAGGCCAGCCAAAGAAAGACCTGCTACTAAGAAGAGAAAGAGAACTGGAGGCAGTACAAATCCGGATGAGTTAGACAGACCATGGAATATTGCTCAGCTACGTCCCTTTTATTCTTAGTTTATCCTTCTTTGTAATCATACATATATACATGTTCTGTGAGAAATAAAAGTTTTGGTTACCTCAAAGTTTTCCCGAGAAGTTTTTACCATCTTATTTCCTAATGATCATGTCATAGTCGAAAATCCCAGAATGCTTGAAAGTACTTTATGCTCATGTTTGTTCTGGTTTAGATTTCCGACTCTAAAACTGCTACTTTCAAATATAACTCTAAAAAATTCTAGTCTTTACTTAGGTTATTTTTCTGATTGCTGGATGCGGTTATTTTCCGAGTAGTGAATTGTTGGTACTGGAAGCCGGCTTTGTTTCCGAGTTTAAACTGGTTTAGCAATTGAGCTCCGTTGCTCGGCAAAGTTTCTGGCTGAAGGTTTAGCCGGCTCACAAAAGGGACGAGGCGGAAAGCCAGATAAACGATAAGTAGAGACAAAAAATTCTAAGTGCTTATGCAAACATTTGAAGCACACAAAAAGTCTAAAACAAAAGTGCTGAATAGATAAAAAACTTAGCACTAGAAAAAGCCATAGTACTTCATATTTACAAAACGCATCATGTTCTTTCACAGAATAATACATAAGTTTGTGGTCTATGATGCAGGAGGAGATGAAGGATCTTCTGGCTCGCTGGTTACTCCGCCTTTATATCGTTCCGAGATATCCGCATCCAAGTTGGTGCGTTCATCGTCAGAAACTTCTTCGGTTTCTTCTGCAGGAGGAGGCGGAATATCCACGCGGGTGAAGAAGGAGATCTCGTAGCTGGTCAGATCAGCTACGTGACACCCATATCTGGCGTAGGAGTGCATGATGGCTTGAAGGTCCTGCTCCTGGCCGTCTTCGTCTACCTTGCAGTACCCTTTAGTCACTTTTCATATTTCCATGTTTCCATGGTGGCTCATGACCATGGAGAGGGCATTCTGCGTGGCAGTCCGTGCGTAGGACATGTTCCAGTCCCGAACGAGCTGCGGCATCTCCTTGGCCTTCTCCTGCACCTGGAAGTCCGACATGCTTGGCATGTATGGAATCCTGAGAGACTCGCCAATATCCTCAAGGGATTGGCGGTAGTCATGAAGAAGATCACCGACTTGGGTAAGCCGGTGAGTGCGGGGCTCGGACGAGGAGGAGTCCGTCAAGTTCAGAGGACCTATACACAAAATGAAGATAAGGAAAAACCAACATTGATAAAAGTCGAGGAAATGATAAGTCAGATAGATGGAGCTTACCAAGAATGACGTCGTCAATCTTGGCTTTCTCCTCCCGGAGACTCTGGAGTTCAGCCCAGAGTGCTTGGGAGATATCCTTCTCTCTGTCAACCTCATTCTTGAGGTACGAGATAACTTTATCTTGAGCGGCAATCTTGCGATCGCGCTTTTCAGTGGCCATGGAGGAGGATTCCAGGACTTGAGCTATGCTCGTTTCATGGTCCACCTTGAGCTTTTCCAGCTCTTGGTGAAGTCCTTTGTTCTCCACCACCAAGGTCTTGAGGTTCTCGGCCTCTTCAATCATAGCGATGGATTGTTTCACCAATGCTGTAAGTCAAAAAAGAACAACAGTTCAGAAAAATTCGACATTAAAATGCAAAAAGCAAGGTTTGAATCTCGAAATGTTTACCTTCGGCTTCGTCCTTGGCCACCTTGAGCTCAGCATTTTTAAGCCGGAGAGCTTTGATCTCTCTCCGCTTATTACAGACATTGGACAATAATTCCTGGTTATAGGAACATACTTTCTGTAAGTCAGAATACCCAAAGTCAGAAAGCTACTTAAGACTCGGGCTAATATTTTTACTAAATATCAGCACGAGCCTTGGGGGCTACACTAGTTCGTTCTTTGGCATCCTAATGAAAGCATAAACTCGGATTCTATATCCTACTTCATGCTTGGGGGCTAGAGGATATGATATAACATAATGTAAAAACAAGAGTTGGAATTCCGACTTACATATTGCTCGCGGGTGAGTTTGTCTAAACCCGCGTTCACTTCAGCTGCCACCTTCTCGGCGAGAGTAAGAGGGATCACTGGAGCTGTTGGAAGCTCGCCAGTCCTGATCCTCTCGTCGCGAAGGCGGACTTGAGTAAGAAGGTTGGAGAACTTGACGTCCTCTGCTTCTTGCGCCTCCTCTTTGGGGGATAGATGGCTTTTGTCCAGGACTTGTTCGCCAGCTTTGGATCTCCTCTAGATCTTCGGTCAGGCCAAATTTGGCAAGACCAGATTGTTGAGGAGGTTATCAGCAAGACTTCAGCCGAGGGATCATTACCCAAGAGGGTTCACCTTATCTTGAGCCGACGACTTGGTGGTGATGTCGAGATCGACCAAGGATCGTCGGCTCCGCTTGAGGAGCCGGATCTTCTGCAATCACCAGAGAAGGGATGATCGCCGGAGTTGCAGAAGGTTGAGGGACCGGAGTCAGAGGAGCCACGGCAGGGGAAGCTATTGTAAGCTTCGTCTAGTGCAAGGGTTTCGAAGAAGTCTCCTCCCCCTTGCCCTTGATGATTGATTTTTCTCTGAGAGAGTAGTAAAGTCAGAAACATTACATCTCGGAAAGAAACTTGAGTAAACAACAAAGGCGGAAAAGTTGTGACAGAAGGTTACCTCTTCACGACTGGCACCTCCTTTGTGCCAACTGCTACTGTCAGAGCTTTGCGCTTCTTGAGCGCAAGATCCGGCAGTGGAACCACTTCCACTTCCTGAGAGAACTCCGAAGGGTATCCTTCGAGCGGAGCAAGTTCCGACTCGGGGATGTCAGCAAGCTGAAAACAAGAAAACGTATCAGCATTGCAATGTAACTCGAAGATAGAAACAGATAAAAGATGTGATGATAAAAGCTTACCAGAACCACGGGGTTTTCCGCCGTGTGCATGTCCAGAGAAACCTCTAGAATCCGCCTCTCGATCTGCTCCTTGATCATCCACTTGATCTGGGTTATGTAGCCCTGAGTGGTGTAGTCTTTGGGGCTGATGCGAAGGGAGTCGGTCAGGGAAGACGTGACGGAATGCATCCGTCTATCCCCATGGTACTGAAGTGGCTGGATCCGGCGTGAAACCCAGCACTGGACCAAGTCGGATCTTCAGACCATTGTGCTTGATCAGATATTCGATCCGCCTCTTAGCAAGGATCAGATCATCTGTGAGAGCCGGAGCAGCCTCGTCCCAGGAAGGTTGGGCCGTGGCGGCTCCGTCGACAAAAGCCAACAAAGCAGTAGCTTTCCCGGGAGCCGGAATATCCTGATGATAGAAAAAAGTGGCTAGCCATTGTTTGACCGAGTCACTGGCAGAAATTTTGGGATATGCCCGGTCTCGTCTAAGAGAAAAACTAATGGTGCCGGTGATGTAAGGAACACCAGCAGTGATGGAATTCCTCCGGACATGAAAGTAAAACCGGAAGAGAAGCAAACTCGGCCTAATGCCAAGAAAGCCCTCGCAAAGCGCATCATATGCGCTCATCTCTAGAATGGAGTTGGGAGGAAGATTGTGGAGTTGAACTCCATAGTGGTCAATCACCTCGGAGAAGAACTCCGAGGGAGGAAAGGACAAACCTCGGTCCAGATGGGTGCAAATGCGCCGTTGCGGATTGGGGACGTTCTCGCCGTAGTCGCTCCGCCAGTTGCCGGTGGCGAGGAGCCCCTCCTTCTCCACGTTCTTAAGGCCTGCTTCGTCGAGAGCACAGGGGATCCAGATTCCCCTGTAGTTTTCTTTCTCTGCTGCTGTTTCTGCCTTCGCCGCCGCCGCTGCCACCGCCAAACTGGAGGAAGAAGATGAAGCCATTTTCTCCAGTGGAAGGGTGACCTTAAAGGGGCGGCGCTAGGAGCTTTGTGGAGGGAGAACGAGGAGGCTCTGTGCGCGCAGGAGGATTGGGAGGAAAGAAACGACAAGGGACTGGTGGAAAGGAGAAGAAGAAATCTAAACCACTTATATCCACCTACCTGCGGCAAGATTCGTGCAAACGCTATAGTGTAACCGCCACGCGTCATGGAAAGAACTGGGAAGGGCCCGCGCGATGATTGCGTCGCCTCGATCTCCATGCACGCATTGAAACGGCGCCTCGGTTCCGCGAACCGCGGACCCACCAACGGTCGTGCTGACGGAACGTCTGTCAGATAACGTGACTTGACCATGCTTGTGTCAGGTGGCGTTAGAGATCAAGTTTCGGCTTAGTTTAAAAGCGAGCTGGAAAATCCGAGTAGCTAATTGAAAGGTCCGACTTACTTTTAAGACCTGGATCGTATTTTTTGTTATGAAGTTTTAGGAACCCTTCAAGATTCTGCAAGCCGAAGATCAAGCTAGACGATGATAAAATCCGACTTTGGATCTTGGGGGCCTCCGGGGGCTGCTGTTGGGGATATACTTTCCGGGTATCCTCACAGTTCCTCACTGACCAGGGTGGCCCACTTCGGGTTAGAGCATTGCTTCATGGGCGGCCCAGTCAGGGAGAGAAGACAGAGCCCAATCCAGCTACGGGAAGGCCCAGAAGACTTACCGACTTAGGCCCATAATGTTACTTGTAGTTCAAGATGTACTCTGTAACAGACTCTTAGTCGTAGCCGGATAGATCTGTCTTGTAAACCCTAGGCCGGATATCTATATAAGCCATCCTAGGGAGAGCCTTTCGGGCACCAGATAACACCCAATACTTTAGACCCTCAACTCGCACAGGCGATACCCTTGTAACCCATATTCTGGCTCTGCCATATTACTGGATTGCTAGCAGGACTAGGATCCGTCCAAAGCCGGCGGATTCAAACCTGGGTAAACTTGTGTGTTCACCGTCCCGGAATACCGTACGTCTCACCCCCCACTCTTCCGCACGCCTCGAGGACCCCCTCATGGCGTACTTGTCATCAATCTGACGACACAGTCTAAGAATTGCGGGATAGCCGGAACCGTTGCGTTTAACTCATGCAATACTGCTTTCTTGACCTTAGCTGGTTGATACCCCAGGAAAGTGACATAAGTGTCTTTCTTCATTGGGAAGTACTTTTTTCCATCCGACTTGGGATTTGAAGGCTCTGCTTCCTCCATGTCAGAATCTTCCTTGGTCTCTTTTTCTTTTTCGGGATTCTTTTTTCCCTTCGTCCGCTTAGCCCTGTAGCCAGTGGAATCATCTTTTTTGATGTCGTCGTTGAAACGACACTCGGCGTTTGTGTGGGACGAGCCCCCGTTGGCATCTAAGTGATGCACACACAGGTTATTGGCAATGTCGTCCCAAGAGTAGGTTTTGCCAGGCTGCTGGTCTCCTCTACCTTGTACCCTTGACATCCCACGACTGCGTCCGTGGCTGCCGCCATGCCCTCCTCATCCTCTAGACCCGAAAGTAGCAGTGACAACCGTTGTTTCCGTGTTGGGTTTTTCTTCCGAGGTATTCTTGCGCTTCTGAGATTGCTACTTTGGCTGTTTTGCCGACTATGGTATAGCCAGGACGTTAAGTAATCCTTCTGCATCATCGTCGGCGTCTGCATACTTGCTCGCTATTTCTATCATCTCTCCCAAATCAGTGACCTTGTCGCACTTCAAACGGTGACGCAGTAAACCAATTGGGAGTCCTGCAATGAAAGCTTCAATCGGAGTTTGATCGTTTACTCCTTCACAGGAGTTCTTGGTGTCGATCCATCATCCGAGATAGTCTCGGCAAGTTTCTCCGACTTTCTGGGTGCAACGCTGTAGGTCTCCTACCGTACAGGGCCTTCGATATGTGCCTTCGAAATTCCGAAAGAACGTGCTAGGCATGTCATACCAGTTGTGGATGGTATTCTCTGGAAGTTCATTAAGCCAAGATCGTGCCATCTTCCACATCATAAGTGGGAGATATCAGTTTGCGACCAAGCTACTTCCGCCTTTGGCGATGCAGCAAGCCTAGAAAAAATCCTGGAGCCAAGTATCTGGCCGAGCTACACCGTCGTAGGGCTGAATGTGCCTTGAGATAGCAAATCCTTCCGGGAATCTTGTTTCTCGAATGTGTGGTCCGAAGCATTTTTGGACCCACATAGATTTCATCGTTCTTGTAGCGCCGTGCCTCTATGTTAGAATTGATCCGGTGTCTCCCATCACTAGATGACAGAGAACACCGTCTTGGTTGTTGGCTGTGGCTGTGGTGCCTTGTAGCCAGACTTCTGCTCCTGCCACCACCTCCTCCACCACGACGCCCTCCTTGGCCTCCCCGAGGGCCGTTGTGATGGTTACTTGGCGAAGAGGGTGGCGCGGGTGGATTGTTTCCGGCTGATCTCCAGCCTCCATCCGGAGCGTCATTATTTCGGTTCCATGGATGGTCTTGATTACGACGAGCCCCCTGCCGTCTTGACTCGGCATGATGTTCGTCATTCCTTTGTCCGTTGTTTCCCTCATTGCAATGAGATCCAGTCAGACGGCTTGCGTGTCTAGGAGGCGGCATCCTTTGATGGTCTTCCTCCCGACATTGCTCTTTGTCATCTTCCCTACGATTTTTCAACTCTCGCTGGGGAGGGTGCCTCGAAACTAGTGCAGCAACTGCGTATTTCCTATGCAGCTGGAGCAACATTGCTCCAGTCACATGCGGTTCTGTGCCGTTGCCCTGAAGATCCGGTTCTTGAGTAGTTATCTTCTCGATGGACGGAACGGTGATGTTGTTCTGGGATCCGTTGGGGCCTAATGTCATTCCAGGCCAGATCTGTGCAACATTGGTCAGATTGAGAGACCAGTTTTCTGCTTCCGGATTTCGCGACCTTCTGTTGCTCCAGACCCTGGTGAGTAGCTTTACGCCCAACTGGACTTGATCTGGGTTTGGATTGTTCGCCAGTATATCTCAAGCTGCAGCAGTTTTTTGTACTGGTGTTGAGTACACCAGATTTCCCTTGTTTTCGAGTCGAGGCGCTCCTAGGTCTCCCTCAAAGAGGACTTTGTGGACTTCCGGATATTTGTCGGCCTGCACGTGGCCTTTCCGGGTCTTCTGATGCTGTAGAGGGATGAACTGCTCTGCAGTAGAAATGTGCCTCTTCTCTTCCTCGATGTTGCTAGCTTCATCCAGGAGTACTTGACGACACGCTTCTAGGGCTTGGACCCTTTCTTCCAATTCTGCAGGTGTAAGTTCTGCAGCGGTAGGGATTGGCGTTGTTAACGCGTCTCCGATAAGTTTACGAGCATCAGTAGTGATCACGTATCCATCAACCGGAGTTTCCTTTGGCTCTTCTGGAATTATGGCTCCATTCGAGTCTTTGTTGTAATCTTCAGCAACCACTTCCTCTGCTGGAGGATCTTTCGTCGGAGTCAAGCTCTGATCGGTACTTTCGGACATCTGGACATCGGGATTATCTCCGAGATCCATGTCATCCTACACTTTGGGATAGTTTTCCCCAGATCCTTCATCCATGGCTTCTCCTTCTTCTGTAGCTTTGGAGTTAAACTCCTCTTCATATTCCTTGGAGAACTTCCGGAAATCCGCCGATGTCATGGAATCATCCGAAGATGCCGGTACGTCGGTGTTTGTTCCGATCGCCTCCAACACCGAGTCTTCGTTGTCTCCAGCATCGATAGAGCCGGATCTGGATCCAACATATCCAACATATCCTGAGGTAGTTGCGGCTTTCCTCGTGGGCTTCCTTGAAAATTCTGATGGTTTCGAGAATCTCATCCATGCTTGCATCTTGCATCATCATGCGCCTCAACATATGCCTCAGGAAAGGTTGGTCTGTTCCGGCATTAGAAGAGCCGGAACCAGAGTTGTTGCCTTGCTGCTCTTGGATTTCGACCTCGATGGGAATATCAATCTGGGATTCGACCTCGCTAGGTAGATCCACTCCAGATCCGACGTTTGCCGTAAGATCTTCCTCAGGCTCAGCTTTCTCCACTATCTCCATGTTAGGTGTGGGCTGGGTGGGATTGGAACTCAGCCGCCTCCGCGGACAAAGGGGACCCAGAAACTTCTTCTGCCTCTATCATCACCGCTGGGGTGGGTGGGGCAGGTTCGGTGAAACCGATGTAAACATCGATCTCGCCAAAATACATGATGGTGTAGGAAGTCATGACCTCCCTAGCCAGAATCCAGGGCTCATCGAGAACGATGAGAGGGACATCGCTGGCGTAGAGGACGCGACCGACGGTGATGGTCTCGCTGATTACGATTCTTGAAGATTCTGCTCGGAACGCAGATCCAAAGCTCACTAGCCCCACGGTGGGTACCAACTGTCATAGGATTGATGACAAGTACGCCATGAGGGGGTCCTCGAGTCGTGTGGAAGAGAGGGGTGTGAGACGTACGGTGTTCCATGACGGTGAGCACAGAAGTTTACCTAGGTTCGAATCCGCTGGCTTTGGACAGATCCTACTCCTGCTAGCAATTAAGTAATATGGCAGAGCCAGAATATAGGTTACAAGGGTTTTGCCTGTGCGAGTTGTGATTGTAGACTATTGAGGTGTTGTAAGGTGATGCCCTAAAGGCTCTCCCTAGGATGGCTTATATAGATATCCGGCCTAGGGTTTATAGGAGAGACCTATCCGGCTACGACTAAGAATCGGTTATAGAGTACATCTTGAACTACAAGTAACATTACGGGCCTATGTCGGTATGTCTTCTGGTCCTTCCCGTAGCCGGACTGGACTCCGTCTCTTCTCCCTAACTGGGCCGCCCGTGAAGCAAAGCTCTAACCCAAAGTGGGCCACCCTGGTCAGTGAGGCACAATGAGGATACCCGGAAAGTATATACCCAACAGCGAACCCTAAAATGACATATAGGGAAAACAAGGGGGAGATGTTTTAGTTTGAGGATTCTGTGTGTTCATGGAGTGTTAATGCGTTGTTCTAGGCTATTAGAAAGGGTATACCTTAATTACCTATAGTTCCAAGTTGGCCCCAGTGAAATGGGCATGTAGGACAATAGATGTTGTGCAAATTCTCGTGGTTAGTACGCACAACTAAATTCGGAGCACATACTTACACACATTAGTGTTAGAGAAAAACCCCATGCTATTTGTATTTTATTATATGATCAATCTTATTGATGCAACACCCCGTTATCACCTCATGACTATGTTTTAATCTCTGAGAGTTATACAGTCACTAATTTTGGTGAAAACTGGAAAACCGTTTCAATTGGTCTTGTTTTACTTTTTCTTGCTCGAATCAAATTACTGCCATCGCCTTTTTCTCTTGATTTTATTGATACACATGTGTGATTGAGAGTGATGACTCAATTGCTAAAGTCTTATTGATATTCTTGTGTTCCCCTTGAGTCAAACTATAAATTTGGGTAATACTTCCCATCAAAGATTTCAGCGATCCCCTATTGAAAGAACATTTATTAATCCCTATAGTTTTGTGTGTTAGATAAGAATACTAAGGAAGATTTGATGTGTGTTAAGTGCTATAGATAAGTGCTCATATAAACAGCTGCCAAAAACGGTTTTGGGGGGTGGATTATCCGCCCCTGTCAAGGGCTGGATTATTCGCCCTAGCTCAATCGACAAAGCTAGACAAGGCGCGTCATGCGGTATGGGGGGCAGACTTTCCCTCGGATTTTCCAGCCAGGGCCGGAGGTTTTTCCCATGCCGGATAATCCGCCCCCAGGAGTTTTTGCAAAGGCAACCAAGGCACGTCATGCGGTATGGGGGCAGAGCTTTGCCCCGGCCGGATAATCTGGCCCCCACTTGGGCCGGATAATCCAGCCCCCAAAATCTCCAACGACTGAGTTTTGGCAGGGGGTATAAATACCCCAATTGATCCTCCTGTCAGAACTCTTGATTCATTCGAAAAAGTGCTCTTCTGTTCTTAAAAATCTCAACCGAGATCTCTCTCTTCAACCACCCAAAGGCTCCGATCTTTGGGGAATCGAAGTGGGAGGCCTTGACCTTCGACAACACCAATTAAGTGCATCACTTCCCCTCCATTCTCTTGGAGGATCCACGATCTATTATTTCTTGCAAATATCTGGATCTTGTGTTTTGATTCTTGATAATGCTTGTTATTGTGGCAGCTTGTTGTCATCAGGGGAGCCTCTAATTTGGTTGTGGATGTGTGCCTTGCTAGTTGTGTAAAGGCACTGGTTCCTGTCTCGAAGTGTACCAATGGTGGAAAGGTGGATCGGGCCTTTGGTGGCAAGATCCATCAGAGAATAGGGTGAGGCCTATTGTGGTGTGGTGGTCTTAGTACCGCCCACCGCTCCAACGCAGACGTACTTCCCTTAACAAGGAAGGAACTGCGGTAAAACATATCATGTGTCTCCGCATGTTCCACTACGGTTTTCTCGCTCCTCACTTTTACTTGCTTAGTAGTTAGGTGTATGTATAGGGAAATTCTCCGTAGTTGCATATCTAGAGAATTTACCTTTGTCTCAAGCCTAAAATTGAAAAAGAATTAAGATTTGAAGTAGCACCTATTCACCCCCTCTAGGTGCCCATAGGATCCATTTCAATTGGTATCAGAGCCTCGACTCTTTATTCGGGCTTTATCGCCTAAGAGATTATGGGAACTAAGGGAGATGGTAGTGAGGTTGTGGACAAGGTCACTATGGATGATCTCAAGACATTGGAAACAACCTTACTGAAAACCATAGAGGCCAAAATGGAAGAGATGCATCAAATGATTGCTCATCTCTCTCCATCTATAGCCTCACCTCCATCTACCTCTGAGGCAACCACTCTGATCTCTAAGGAGAAAGCTAATGCTAACTCCAAGGAGGACGAGTTGGTGGGTGACAAAAATAATGGCTCTTCCTCGAAAAATGGAAGTGGAAAGAAGGACTATAGTGAGGTATCTCACTTATATTCACCCGATCCACCTATCCCTCATCCTCATATAAATAATAGGGGTGATCCACCCAATCTTACTGCATCTTCATTTAATAAATGGCAATTTTGATGAAATCTCATGTATGCAGTTCCTCCATTGAGCTTTGGAGAATCATTGAAGATGGCCTCGATGTTGATAATCCCAACAACTTGATAAGAAGAGAAGTCGTTGATAGCCAACTCAATGTAATCTCTGTTCACATGATCCATCTTGGTGTGGGTCCCAAGGACATGCCACACATTGAGCACTTCAACACCGCCAAGGAGGCGTGGGATGCACTCACCGACCTATTTATTGGAAATGAGAGCATGAGAAGAAATAGGTATGATTCTCTAAGTAATGAAGGTGAAGGGTTCTATATGTTGGATGGTGAGGATCACGAAGACATGTATAGAAGGCTCAAAGGCATTGCCACTACATTTAGAAAACATGGTGCCAGACATGTTGATGATGCGTGGATCAAGAGAAGGTATGTGAGTGCTCTTATGCCATTTGAGCCCACTGATTTGAAGAGCTTTCAAGGCCGACACAACTATCACCAAATGACTTCCAATGAAGTCATGCAAGAAATGGCTGCATTCAAAGTTGCAGCAAAGAACGCCGGAGATGCTCATGCACGAGCAATTGGAATGCAAAAAGGCATGAATGTTGCATTGAAGGCCAATGTTATCGATCAAGAGGAAGATAAGAGGGGTTTTGACCCCGTCTCCATGAGTTGTACCGAGGAGGTCAAGCATGCTCTTGGTGAGTACATGGCCTTCTACGAAAGATTTTTTTGGAAGAACCCAGTGATGACTGCAAGTGCACAGATCATTTGTAGCTAGTTTCGAAATAAAGATATCGATCCCACAGGGAGCAGTAGGCAAAAGACTAAAATGCTTTTTATTATAACTAAATGCAGTACTTAAGGAATAATTTTAAGATGCAAGAAAAGTAGAGTTGTTTTGGGGTTTTTGGTTAAACAAGGCGATTTAAAGTAAGGCAAAACTTAATGCAGAAAGTAAGAATCGCGTGTGTAATAAAACTTTGGAACTACAATAGGGAAAGGGCGTTCTCAGGGATTAGTGGATCCACCACTAGCAATTTAGACTAAGTGATTGGGAGTATTATAACGAATATTCTCATAATGTGTATGTATGTGGGAGAAGCTCCATATATGGACGAATAGCTAGCAACCGCTGCACACATCATCCTCATAACCACAGTAGACAATAACCGACAACCATCGCGTTACTGCGCTATTAAGGGATTTCTCCCATGGCATGGACATAGCTTTGTGAGTTCTCCTTGATTCCCCAAGTTAGTACGTAAGGAATGACAATGACTTTATAGTCACAGTAAGTGCTATCATCCCTCCGTCTACCAACAAGTAACCCCCTTCATTGAGTCCCCAAAGGAGGCAAATATTGAGGAGGTGCACAACTCCCAATATTAAGATGAAGACAATTAACACATACACATAATGATGTATAATATAATAATCTCTACCTCATCTCAGTTATATGCTAGGGTTTCTCCATCTCCCCAAGAACTAGAGATCTACTCAGACATGGAGGCAATCAACATCATAGTATTGGTAATGGAAACAATCATAAATGAATACTACTTGTATAAATCCACAACTAGTATAGGAATTACGACAAGATCTAGATAAGATGTAGATGGGATGGATGGAGATGGTGGTGATGCAGCGGTGGATGATGAAGATCGATGCCTTAGCCTCTCGGATCTACGCAGGCCGAAGATGGATCCCTTGTGGATAAGTTCCCTCTCTAGATGCCTTCCGGAGGTGAGGTTTCTGTGATTTCTGGGTGTTCTGTATATCGTCTATCCGAACCAATTGCACGGGGTGAAACTATTTGACGAGGCAGAGGCGGCGCCAGCTATACGGCCAGAGCTATACGGTAGGAAAAATTGCTCCCCCATATAGTTTGTCGTTCCGCTCTATGTCTCCCTTGTTCTCTTCTGTTTTTCTTCTGGTATTATTAATATTTCCAAAATAAGCGATTTATGTTGTTTTTGACTCCTTTTCTCCATAGTACAACTGCTTCAAGAATTGTGTCCATTGGATCCATCATCTGTCCTGATCCTGGTGAAAGCAGACATAAAATGTGCACGCGAACGCCTAATAATACCAAGATCCTACATCTACAATGGAAAATAATAATGTAAAACATGATGCAAATATGCACTCATCAACTTCCCCAAGCTTAGACTCTTGCTCGTCCTGAGCAAGTTTTAGCTTAATGGATGTGATCCTCATATTCATGAAGCAGAGTCGATAAAATAAATGAGGCAGATGCAGCATGTGTTTATGATATACGATACATAGCAATAAGTTCATGAGTAGTACCTTACTCGAACCATCGGAATAGTATTAGAAGGCTTCCACAGCTTAGTAATCAATAGTTCATAATGGATGAATATCAACATAATAAGAATCCGGTTCAACCAAATGAGTTAACGAGGTAGTCCCAAGTGTTTTAGGATCAACGTATTCACTTGGGATTTAGAATCTCAAATGTATCTCTTTGTCATACTACAACTCAGTGGTATATGCCTATTTTCTCTTTGCACACTCGCTCTTTTTATTCTTCTTTTTCTTTTATTTTGTATATATATGCTCACACTTTTGTTTAAGTGTTGTGCAAAGGAGCTAGCCATATATTCCACTTCATGTAGGAATTCAAAGTTTAACGATCTCAATTACCAAATTCCAACTGTATATGAAGCATTCTTATGACTTGAAGGTTCTACCTCGACTTGTTCCCACTCTATTTTGATAGCACTTTATTTTCCTTTGTTCAAGGTTTCTTCTTCCTTAACTATGTAAATAATTTTTCTTTGTAAATCAAACCGTAGACTTACAACATATAGACTGAATTATCTTTAGGTGTTCTATTAATACCAATGGTGTGGAAGACTCCTATTACTACCATCAAGTGCAAGTAAAATTATACTCAAGCCATTCATATATCAAATAAAGCAAACACAAACTCTATATTGCTCCATATATATAATAAATTCGGAATTTCATAAAAGGGATCGACTATTCCTGAAGGGAATCCTAATGATGCAAACTTTATATGTAGTTTGAACTAATGCAAAAACGATGATATAAAAATTGTAAGGAAGATTACAAGGTCTTTAAAGATCTCCCCAAGCTTGGAATCAAGCCGGGTGGGATCAATTAACTCCTTGCTGGTACCTATTCTTCCTCCTGGGTAGAAAGAGCATTGCTTTCTTCTTTCATGTTGCCCTCTTTAACTATGCTTGCAAAGTGAATGTTGAGCTCGGCCATGTCGTATTGGAGCTTCAACATTTTTCTCCTGAGGAATTTCTTCTCATCTGTCAACTCAAAAACAGTTTTAATTAAGAAACCAACTCTACCATGGATGTCATCGACCTTCTTCTCAAGGTCTTTTCTCATCATCCAGTAGGAGTCAATCCCTTGTTTCAACGCATGCCTTAGAAGCCTTTTCCAATTCATAGATCTTATCATGAATCTCATATTGTCGCACCTTCTTTGGTTTAAGAGGTGATGAACCAAGAGGAGGTTTATAATAGGATCCTATGTTGTGACGATAAGGATTAGGGAGTCACTCATCCTTGTTCCTTCCCCGCTCAGCTTGTCTCATCATCTCCATCCTTTGCGGGAACATGTCCTCCCAATTTGGGAGAGGCTTGATCTCCAAACCAGATGACGACGATGATCCTTTTAGTTCTGCTTCTTCAATCCTCTTCATGGGCTTCTCTTCTTTCTTCTTCCAGATCTTGTTGACATGGAAGGGCTCCATGGCTTCACTATATGGATGTTTGTCAAAGGGACCTGTATAGGGATGACGAGGATCTTTCGAGGCTAGAGGCTGTAGCTCTGTGAAAACTTAATGAAAAAGGTCAGATCTGATCAGCTTTAAAAGGAGGGGTTAAAAACCCTAGCTGCCTTGCGTAACAAGCAACTATATGGGCGCAACCCGTATAGTTCCCGCCGTATAGTTATGAACCGGCTATAGTTTAGATCTACGGTGGAACTCAACTATACGGCCAAACCTATACAGGAAGATTTTTTAATTTCAGCCGTATAGTTGGTCGTTAAACTCTCTGTATCCTAGGTAAAAAATTTGGAGAGGGGTCAACAACTATATGACTACGACTATACGGGCGGAATTTTTAATTTCGGCCATATAATTGGTCGTTAAACTCTCAGTAACCCAGAAATTATTTTGCCAAAGGCATTGAAAACTATACGACCACATCTATATAGGCGGAATTATTTGTTCCGGCCGTATAGTTGGTCGTTGAACTCTCAGTACCTTTCGTGGATGGAAGTGTTGATGTTGTAACAACTATACGACCGGAACTATATGACCAGAATTTTTATTCCCGCCGTATAGTTGGTCGTTAGACCTTCTGTGTCCACCAAAAATTTCCTGACTCTCCAAGAATTCTTTATTAATCTGAAACTTAACGAAATATCGAGTTTTGACAGAGAAATATCAGCTTAAATTTTTGACCAATTTTGGCATCATCAATATTCCTTGTTCTTTGCCAAAGCATGACTTGTTTCTCTTTTAGCAAAATACTAAAACAAGACTTTAGCCGAAAATTTAAAAACTTACTCAAACCTTTATTTCACATGGGTTGCCTCCCATGAAGCTCTCTTTTATGGTCATTAGCTTAACCGTAGTACTTCTCATTCCGTCTTGAGTCCATTCTTCTTGTAATTGTCGTTCTTCGTTAATCTTTTCTTTATCACTTCTTCGGGGGTGCTCAATTCTATGGTGATGGCACTTATATCTTCTTTCACCCGATAATGCTTAAAGCGTTGTCCATTTACCACCCATGCAAGAGAGGGTGTTTTTCCTTGGAGCTTCATTGCTCCTGACGGATAGGCTTCTTCAACTACATACGGACCTTCCCATTTCGATCTGAGTTTTCCTGGAAACAACTTAAGACGAGAATTATAGAGTAACACTTTATCTCCACTTTTAAAAGTTTTATTCTCTATTTTTCTATCATGCCATCTCTTAACTTTTTCTTTAAACAACCTAGCATTCTCATAGGCTTCCCTTCTAAACTCATCTAAAGCATGCATATCTAATAAATGCTTTTCCCCTGCTGCTTTGAGATCATAATTTAGATTCTTGATTGCCCAAAAAGCTTGGTGTTCTAGTTCTAAAGGTAAATTGCATGCCTTACCGTACTCCATTTTATAAGGTGTCATACCCATTGGATTTTTGAATGCAATACGATATGCCCATAGAGTGTCTTTAGCTTGTATGACCAATCTTGTCTCGATTTGTCCACCATCTTCTTGAGTATGGTCTTCAGATCTCTATTAGAGAGTTCCACTTGACCACTTGTTTGGGGATGATATGGTGATGCAACATGGTGAGTTACTCCATACTTTCTGATGATTTTCCTGAAAGTCCCTTTCATAAAATGAGAACCACCGTCAGTAATTAAAAATCTAGGCACTCCAAGACTGGGGAATATGACGTCCTTGATCATCTTCATTAAGGTAGTTGCATCTGCATGATTTGTTGGGATAGCTTCAACCCACTTAGTAACATAGTCAACAGCAACAAGAATATGAGTATAACCATTTGACTCTGTAAATGGTCCCATGTAATCCATTCCCCAGACATCAAAGGGTTCAATTATGAGACTATAATTCATTGCCATTTCTTGTCTCCTGCCTATATTACCTCTTCTTTGGCAAGCATCACAGTATTATACCTGTGTGCATCCTTGAGTAAGGTGGGCCAGTAGAATCCGGATTGAAGTACCTTTGCAGCAGTTCTTTTACCTGCATGATGCCCTCCATATGGACTGTCATGACAAGCCTTCAATATCGCATTCATTTCGTGATTAGGCACACACTTCCAAATCATTCCGTCAAGTCCATGACGATATAGATACGGATCATCCCAAAAGTAATATTTAAGATCATTAAAGAATTTCATTCTTTGATATCTTGACATACCGGGAGGTATAAATTTCATTGCTAGATAGTTAGCATAATCTGCATACCATGGATCAGCAATTTCTACTTTTGCTAAATATTCTCCCGGAAATGATTAATTAATAGGTACGGGGTCATTAATTATTCCCTCCATCCTAGAGAGATGATCTGTGATAGGATTATCCTTACCCCTCCTGTCTAATATTTGCAAATCGTATTCTTCTAGTAATAAAACCCACCTAATCAACCTGGGCTTAACATCCTTTTTCACAAGGAGGTGACACAAAGCTTGGTGATCCGTATGAATTATTACCTTAGAATTAATTATGTAAGATCTAAATTTGTCGCAAGCAAAAATTATAGCTAGAAACTCTTGTTCTGTAGTAGCATAATGTTTCTGAATCTTATTAAGAGGTCTACTATCATAATAAATAACATTCAAATTCTTTCCATCTCTCTAACCTAAAACAACCCCTAAAGCATAATCACTAGCACCACACATAATTTCAAAAGGTTCATCCCACTTTAGAGATTGCATGAATGGTGTTGAAACTAGTTTATCCTTAAGGTTCTCAAAAGCTGCAATGCAGTCATGGTCTAAGTATAATGGAGTTTCTTTATCAAGAAGATTGGTGAGGGGCATAGCTAGCTTGGCAAAATCTTTTATAAACCATTTATAAAAACCTGCATGTCCCAGAAACATTTTTAAGTTTTTAATGTCCTGAGGTATGGGGAGATTTTATATAGCATTTATGTTAGTTTTATCTATTTCTATTCCCTTCTTAGAAACTTTATGCTCGAAAATTTTACCTTCTCTCTCCATGAAACGACATTGTTCCCAATTCAAAACTAAGTTTGATTGCCTGCATCTCTGCAAAACTTTGGTTAAATTGTAGAGGCAATTATTAAATGTTGTTCCACAAACAACGAAATCATTTGTTAGAACTTCCATGGTTTTCTCTACAAAATCATCAAAAATCTTTAGAACACATTCCTGAAAAATGGAATTAATCTATAAGCATATGTGCCATAAGGACAAGTGAAAGTTACATAAGCCAAATGGAATTAATCTATAAGCATATGTGCCATAAGGACAAGTGAAAGTTGTTTTCTCTTGATCTTCCAGTTGTATGGCAATTTGAGAGTATCTAGAATAACCGTAAAAAAACAAAAGTAGGAATTATTACTAAGTCTTTCTAAATTTTTATCCATGAATGGTATAGGTTTATGATTTTTCTGTGTCTCACGGTTTAGCTTCCTAAAATCAATGCACATACGATATCCTACAATTGGTCTAACAGGAACTAGCTCACCATCCTCATTCATAGCAGCATCAAGACCACCTTGTCTTGGTATGCAATGAGCTAGGCTAACCCAATTACTATCAAAATAAGGATATATTATGTCAGCATCAAGTAAGCATATAACTTATTTTCTTACTACTTCCTTCATTTTAGGATTATGCCTTCTTTGTGTATCTACTACGGGTTCAGCATCATCAAGCATGGTAATCTTATGTGTTACAATAGATGGATCTATTCCTTTAATATCACTTAATGTATATCCAAAGGCTTCACGATGCTTAACTAAAACTGAAATGAGTTTATTTGTTTCATTTTCTGATAAATTCTTACTAATAATAACAAGACATTTATTTTCATCATCTAAAAACTCATACATCATATTGCCTGGAAGTTTTTTCAATTCTATTGGAGGAGGTTCTTCATCTCCTATTCTTACCAATTCTTCATAGTCATGTGGATTTTGTACTTCCGGGATTGAATCAAGGTAAGCATCCATGTATTCTTTCTTCTCATCATCTATTGCCTCTTCCCAATTAATCAAGCTTCTTTCTAATTCATCATGTGGAGTACTGAAATGAATTGCTGCTAATTTGGCAATCGTATTTTCTTCCTTGATATCCTCCACTTCATATGGCCTCTTTTTTAGTTTGGCAAAGTGGTATATCATTTCCTCTTCTCCAAACATTAGAGAAATAGTTTCCTTCTGATTATATATTTGAGCCTTGGTGATGGAAACAAAAGGCCTGCCCAAAAGAATAGGACAAAAAGAATCTTGAGGCATATCAACTATATGAAAATCAAGGGGGCACATGAGTGAGACAATAAAGACATAGATATTTCTGATTACTCCTTCTGGTTTTATATTGGTTCTGTTAGACAATTTGATTATAGAGTCCACCGGTTCCACATATGGATTATTTAAATTGTAGCGGAGTTACTCATAAAGTGATTAAGGCATAATATGTAACACCCCAGTTTTAGCTAATATAATTAGGGCTTTATTTGTGCATTCATGAGCATCATCTTTTAAATTGTATGCAAAGAAATAATGCAAAACGCTAAACCCTAGCTATTTTCCCTATCTCTTTAAAAGCAATTCAAAATGGGTTTGAATTTTAAAAACCCAAAATTGTTGGAGCCCAAACTGAATAAAAGGGCCTCACAATATCTTATATATTTTATAAAAGTCTCTGGTTTTTTGAAAGTATTCAAAACAGATTTGAAATTGGAAATACAAAAGAGAAAACAGAAAACAGAAAAGGAAAAAGTTTTTGCTAAAAAAATGGAGCCAGCAGCCAAACAGGCCGGCCTAGCTCTCCTCGCGCCTACCTGCTACCCAGTGCATCTTACCGCGGCCCAGCTTGGCCTAGCCGCAACCCACGCCTGGTACTTCTTCGGTTCTCGTCTTCCTCGAGCAGACACACGCTCGGTGTCGCTGGTGCCGCCGTCGCTGTAGCGCCAAGATCCCTGCCCCACCGCCCTAGAGAAGAGGATAAGAACCGCGTAGATCCCTCTGGTCGTCCTTATCCTCCTCTACTCTCTCTCCCGACCTTCCTCTTTGTATTTCTCCTCTTGCCGAAACTCTAGCCCGGCCAGACCCGCTTGTCCCCGCCATCTCCGGCCTCCCCTCATCCACCCGAGCATGCAGGAAGCTCTGCCTCACTATCATCTATCCCTCCGCCAATGGAATCGAGCTAGGACACGCGGAATTGAGCCCCGCGACCCCTATCTTCCCTGACACTGACGGGTGCCGCCATCGCCATTGTCGCTGCTCCGGTCATCGCCTCGCCTCGCCATTGCCACCATACACTCCAGGGTGAGCACACGGTCCTCCTAGACTTTCCCCTTCCTCTCTCTCTGGTTCGTCCTCCCCTCGTAAGCCACCACTGGCCGCCGCTCGGCCTCATCACCGGCGTAGTTCCCAATCACCGCAGGACCTCGCGCCGCCCTAGTTAGGTAGGCCGCGCAGAGGCGCTCCTTTCATGCGCAAGGGCGCTTCCGCTGGGAGGTCGCCGGCGATAGCTGCCGTCTACCGTGCGCGGTCATCCGGTCAACCCTCTACGGGTCCCACTTTGCCCGCATGGCTTGCTAATGTGGCTCTGGCCCACCGTTCAGCCACAGAGGCTAGCCCCAACCTTGGTGTAAAACAACCCCCACCTCGAGCTGACGTCAGCAGTATGCAATAAACCTATTTTAAATTGTTTTAATAATTCCATAAATTGGTTTAATCATATAAATTCAATAACTAATTATTTATAAGTCAGAAAAATATGTATAATATATCAAAATGTTCAGAAAAATGAGATCTACCTATCGAAGCTATAATCATGCATTGTAAATTAAATTACAAGTTTAATTAGAAGATCAAATGAACCCCCGTAGGTGACTCCGAGGTTTTCCCTGTCCTAGGGTTTGTACCCTTCGGACCCTGTTTAAAATGATCAAGGATGCCCTAGGGTTTCATTTAAGATATATATAACTTGTCATATCATCATCATTGCTTGAGCATTGCATTGATGCCATGTGTTGATTGTTTTCCCCTTTCTTTCTGGTGTTTGGTTCTTCTCGGTAGAATACGATATCGAGATCGAGATCAAGATCAAAGATGGAAGACCAATACTTGATCAACTACAATCAAGTCAAGAGCAAGATATCCAAATATCTATATCTTGGTATCAAAAAACAAGGTAAGCATAGCCCCACCATTATACAATCCTATGCTTTCAAAGTATTTCATTCTTGCCATGTTGCATATTATTCTACTATGGTCTTTATTGATAGATAGAGTATCCTATCTGTTGTGTTACTCCCTTTGAGCTTATATTACCCGATCCACTGCTCCTAGCATAACTAGGTTTGGTTGTGTGCACTGCTAGAGCTTTTATCTCTATGTTGCTTAGCCATGCTTAGCTGTCAGTGCTGGTTCATCCAGATGATGTATCAGATGTAGAGAATCTAGTATGACAGGAGAATGATGTATACTGATGAGGTAAGATCAGTGGTAAAGGTTAAACATGCTAAGGCTTGTATGGGAGGCCACGGTGGGATGTGGTTTTTGTAGTCCCATGCTCGCCACCACTAGGACCCGAGTTCTAGCCTCTTGAACCAAGACGAGCGTACAACCACACGGGGCCTGGAAAACCTCACGAGTAACTAACTTGCCTAGTAGACTCCATGAGTCACATAGTTCGAGCGTTCCATTCAACATATGCATTCTGGTTGTTCACGAAGGCGGTGAAGGAGGTGCATTCATATAGGTAGGTAAGCGTGGCCGGGGTTGGGGAGGCGGTTCCTCTGGGTAAACCAACCTCGCCTCACATCTCTAGGGACTGGCTTCGGGATTTGACCCGTTACAGCGGAACCATCCTTAGGGCGTGACTCATGGTCTCGGCGAAAGCAAGGTAAAGGTCATGTCCAACCACCCTCTGCCGGCCTTCCAAGGAAGAGGGATAATCATGTGGCATTAAGAGTCGGTTGGTACGTGTGGGTAAAGTTGTACACCCCTGCAGGGTTAAATCTTTTCGAAAAGACGTGTTCACGGTTATGAACGCTTGATGACCGAATTCTAAGATCATAGAGAACTATAACCTAATCGTAAAACTTGGCAGTTCAACGTGTGCTTAAGGATGCTTCCTCTTGGGTATGAGGGGTGATCCTAGTTGTGAGATGAGGATTACTTTGGTGGATATCAAGATGATGGTCAATTCTTCGGAGATGTTGCTCTCTTATCCCCTTTTAAAATATTCTCATTAGACGAGCTTCTTCTCCCTCTTGTTTTAAAAACAAAGATGGCTTTATGCAAAATAACCCCACCAGCCATAAGTCTTGCGGAGTACACCCTGTAGTCACCCTTGCTTTGTTGATACTTTTGTAGCAGAGTAAGTGTTCCCTGAAGACAAGTTTAGTACGACATCGACACCGATGAGTAGCTTGGGGTTCCCGGCCGGCAGCCTGGAATCTATGGGCTGGGATGTCATCATTATGCTTCAGGCCTCTTAGGCCATTTGTTAAGTTTGCTATACTTAATAGCATAATTTTCCTTCCATTGTTTGATGTTTGTGGTCAGTGACCTCTACTTGTAATATTGGTTCTTCGCTCAGTTATGAGCTTGCTGTAATAATTTTTGTGTCGCAGGGTTACTATTGTGTTACCGATTTCTCACTAGATATCCTCGAGCTCTAGGTTAAGCTTATGTCAGGCTAAGGTCTGGATTTGTTTAGCCCTGATCCCGGGGGTGTCACAGTTCTTAGTATCAGAGCAGTACCGACCGTAGGAAAACGTTGCTATTGGTCGATGTTGAATCTAGTGCTTGTGAAAAACTATTTTAAAGTTGAAAAGTATTTGCGAACACTCTAGTATGCTTCTTTTTCTACTTATCTAGTTTCGATCTAACTCTAGGTCATGTCACCTTGTGTTGATTTGGAAAAAGTTTTGATATCTCTTCTAGTCTTTCAAAGCTTAGGTGCCTTCTAGGCATGTCGATTCTCAGCTAGTTGACCTAGTGTAGGGTTCTCTAGAGTTGTGCGCGTGTGTTCCTTGTTTCCCTTTGCTTTGCTTAAGTTGAGAGATTCCTTTCCATCACGATCTCTCTGTCCTATGGGCCCACAATATTATATTTCAGGATCCATAGTGTTCTGTTCTAGGCTTCGAGGTTTCTTTTTGCCTTGTGAGCCTCTTTTTTATTTGTTTGGGTACTTCAGAAGCTCTTTCTTCTCTTGGAAGCTACCTCGTGATTACTATCTTGCAGTGTACGCTATGTCACCCAAGTAGTAATTACTTCTTTCTCGGGTTTTAACTCTTGGACTTGAACCGAAGATCCCGTATGGTGCTGGATTCTGGTGTTATGAATCTTGTACATGAAGCTGATCTTTAACCCAAGGTCCATTCCTTTGACCCCTGATGCTAATGTTTAAACGTTACCTCAGGATGGCTGGTACTATAATTCTAGCCTTCAACCTTGTGGTTATTGCCGCGATTGAATTTCGACAATTAAGGACTTCCCCTACCACATGTTATGGCAGATGTTATTTAATGGAAACAAATAGATCACGACAAGAGTACTCCTCGTGGGTCTCATATCTATATTCGTGACTTTGCCACACCTTCCTTCTTGCATTGGTTCTCGGAAGAATGATAAACTATGTGTCCACATCTCGGGATTCTATCCTGAGCCTGTTCCTTCTCCCTTGTTGTTTTCTGACCTTTGTCTATCAGTTGTTAGCCAAGTAGTAATGTGCATTGGTGTCTTTTGATGCAAGATACTCTTGTGGTCCATCAAGACAAACCATTTTGGGATGTCAGGAGAAACAAACTCCAGTACCTCGTCATATCTAGGACCAGGTCAAACTGTTGTAACTCACAGATTAAGATGCATTAATTAGCTTCTATCTATTCTACCTTAGAGTAACACACCCTTTTATACTAAGAGGTCATGCTGAGTTTCATGACGCCTTAGTGAAGTGATGCTCTCACACATATTTACCCATCCTTCCTCTGAGCTTTGGGCTCGTGAATGATGTGTGTGCGTAACAAAGTGGCTATCTGAGATTCTGAGCAATTGTTATTGCTTTGACCTCTAAGGACATTTGAGTCATTCTTAGCATGATTGGTTAATCCTTCACTTATCAAAGGATGAGTGTGCTACCAAGTCTGCTACTCTGGTACACTTTCTTCCGTCAAAGGGTTAGGATCGTGCCGAAGCTCTGAGACTATGTCTTCTTGCCTTACTAAGCAAGTTTCCTCTTGAACTAAGTGACATATCGGTGGTCCGTGATATTCTGAACGTCTTTCTAGAAGTATCAACATGTTTCCACATGACCATGTTGTCAAGTTCTTGAGCAAGTCAGTTCTCTGAACTGCTTCTTCTCCAAGGATCCATACTGGATACCCCTAAACTAGTTGGTTGAGCTTAAACAACAACTAGGAGAGTTGTAAGACAAAAGTTCTATCTGACTTTGTTTATCTTAAAGGGGTGTCTAGTTTGGTTTGTGCTGAAGAAAGATGGTATCTCCTTCATGGATATGTTATCTTCCCCCGCCTTTGATTTGATTTGGGTATCGTCAAATCAAACTCAGTTTCAAGGACTATCTTGATGATGTTGCTACTCGTGTTGTTTCACTTGGGTACATCCTCATGTCCTTTGGTCTGACCAATACTCTGCCTCGTTCATAAAACATATGAGTCCATCTTTCTGGAGTATCTCGATAAGTTTGTTGTTGAGCCCATCGATGACATCCTTATCTTCTCCAAGCTAGACTAGATTCATATGAAACATTTGGCATTAAAGTTAGAAAACTTTCGAGAACCTTCTTCGTGTCATCTCGAAGAATGTGTTCTGGATGTTATAAGTGACCTTATCCGATTCATGTGCAATTGTTGAAAGATGTCATTGTGGATTTGAGTAGAGTTATCTTTGTTTCCTAAAGGACAAAGTGTATTTCATTGCAAGTATTCGATGTATGAGCAGTTGTCTTTTGACAAGTTGTTAATACATGAGTCTAGCAATCTAGCTCAGTCTATTGGAGCTAGACACCGTAGTCCATGTCTTGAGAATCTAGTAACTTTACCTTTATGGTAAATGTTGCAAACTATCTATTCGGACATGCTGAGTCTGAAGTATCATCTCACCTAACCAAATCTGAATCTCAAGCAGATATATGGTTGGTGTTCCTCAAGGTTTTGACATAGGCCTCTTTGTAAATCTAGCAAGATTGATGTAATGGTTGACACAATTAGTCAGAAGGCCAATCGACAAATTCTCTTGAATCAGCAATAACAACCACTCTTCATGAGGCATCTTCTATGATTTATTATAGGAGTTGCGCTTATGGTTTCCTTTTTATCCGAAGTCCGACCTTTACTTGATGTCTGCTTTCTCGAACATTAAGGAGAACATTTAAAGTAGTGTTGCTAAATGTCTCTAAGGTCGATCCTCTAGACCCTTTTATGTTGGCAAACATCTTGTTAGGCCAAGTAATTGAAGTTTGGGAATGAAGTTTCTTTTTCCTCGTGTCATCAGGAATCTTCTTATTTAATCATCCTGGTGGTGCAAAGTGATATTACGATCTTTGGCAAAGATTTTGGTAACCCTGGATGAATAAAGAGTTCCCTTCGTTTCTCGATCATGTTCAAGAGTGACGATGATTTTGATAATCATAAGTTCCTCTTGATACATGTTCCTTGTGAATCTTATGAGTCCTCTCCACAAAACACCTTTCTGTCTTAACCTTCTGTTGAACGAAGAGTGATCCTTCTATATCAAAAGTAGATCAACAGATTGGTTATCTGTATCTTTGTATCCCCGAAAGCTCTACTTAAGCCATCTAGTAGAGTTTCCACTCTCGAAGTCTGTGGTCATGCTCTTTTTGTTGTAAGCTTTCCCTTTCAGAAGCTTAAAACTCTTCTAAAACTCCATGGACTCAATCCTTATGAAGACCAGCTATCTAACAACTTGAAACCATCTCCTCTTGTTTCCTCTGTTACCTTGATGTGTTTCATGTTTGTCATCTCAGACCTTTCATGAGTTGACCATGAGATACTCTATGTGTTGCTAGGTGTGTTCCCTCTATCCTTAGAGTGACCCTATTTCTCTTCCTTCTTCCTACCTACGGAATCTCGGGTCGAGATTCTCGTAAGGGGGATAGATCTGTAACGCCCCAGTTTTAGCTAATATTAATTAGGGCTTTGTTTGTGCATTCATGAGCATCATCTTTTAAATTGCATGCAAAGAAATAATGCAAAACCCTAAACCCTAGCTATTTTTCCCTATCTCTTTAAAAGCAATTCAAAATGGTTTTGAATTTTGAAAACCCAAAATTGTTGGAGACCAAACTGAATAGAAGGGCCCCACAATATCTTACATATTTTATAAAAGTCTCTGGTATTTTAAAAGTATTCAGAACAGATTTGAAATTGGAAATACAAAAGAGAAAACACAAAACAGAAAAGGAAAAATGTTTTTGCTAAAAAAATGGAGCCAACAGCCAAACAGGCCGACCCAGCTCTCCCCGCGCCTACCTGCCGCTCAGCGCGTCTTACCGTGGCCCATCTTGGCCCAGCCGTAGCCCAAGCCGGATACCTCTTTGGTTGTCGTCTTCCTCGAGCAGACAGACAACTCGGTGTCGCCGACGCCGCCGTCGATCGCTGCAGCACCAAGATCCCCGCCCCGCCGCCCTAGAGAAGAGGATAAGAACCGCGTAGATGCCTTTGGCTGTCCTGATCCTCCTCTACTCTCTTTCCCGACCTTCCTCTTTGTATTTCCCCTCTGGCCGAAACCCTAGCCTGTCCAGAGCCACCCGTCCCCGCCGTCTCCGGCCTCCCCTCGTCCACCCGAGCATGTAGGAAGCTCCTCCTCACCGTCCTCTACCCCTCCGCCAACAGAATCGACCAAGGACACGCGGAATTGAGCCCCGCGACCCCTATCTTCCCTGACACCGACGGGTGCTGTCGTCGCCATTGTCGCTACTCTGGTCATCGCCTCACCTCGCCGTCGCCACCATACACTCTAGGGTGAGCACACGGTCCTCCTAGACCTTTCCCCTTCCTCCCTCTCTCTGGTTCGTCCTCCCCTTGTAAGCCACCACTGGCCGCCACTCGGCCTCATCACCGGCGTAGTTCTCGATCACCGTAGGACCTCACACCGCCCTAGTTAGGTAGGCCACGCAGAGGCGCTCCTTTCATGCGCAAGGGTGATTCCGCGCACGCGCCGTAGCGCCACCGCTAGGAGGTCGCTGGCGACAGCCGCCGTCTGCCGTGCGCGGTTAGCCGGTCAATCCGCTGCGGGTCCCACTTTGCCCGCATGGCTTGCTGATGTGGCTCTGGCCCAAAGGTCAGCCACAGAGGCTAGCCCCAGCCCCGGTGTAAAACAACCCCCATCCCGAGATGACGTCAGCAGTATGCAATAAACCTATTTTAAATTGTTTTAATAATTCCATTAATTGGTTTAATCTTATAAATTCAATAACTAATTATTTATAAGTCAGAAAAATATGTATAATATATTGAAATGTTCAAAAAAATGAGATATACCTATCTAAGCTATAATCATGCATTATTAAACAACTTAAATTACAAGTTTAATTAGAAGATCAAATGAACCCCCGTAGGTGACTCCGAGGTTTTCCCTATCCTAGGGTTTTGTACCCTTCGGACCATGTTTAAAATGATCAAGTGTGCCCTAGGGTTTCATTTAAGATCTATTTAACTTGTCATATCATCATCATTGCTTGAGAATTGCATCGATGCCATGTGTTGATTGATTTCCCCTTTCTTTTCGGTGTTTGGTTCTTCCCGGTAGAATAAAATATCGAGATCGAGATCGAGATCGAAGACCGACGAAGAATACTTGATCAACTATAATCAAGTCAAGAGAAAGATATCCGAAGATCTATATCTTGGTATCAACAAACAAGGCAGGCATAGCCCCACCATTATACAATCCTACGCTTTCAAAGTATTTCATTCTTGCCATGTTGCATACGATTCTACTATGGTATTTATCGATAGATAGAGTATCCTATCTATTGCATTACTCCATTTGAGCTTATATTACCTAATCCACTGCTCCTAGCATAACTAGGTTTGGCTTGTGTGCACTGCTAGAGCTTTTATCTGTGTGTTGCTTAGCCATGCTTAGCTGTCAGTGCTGGTTCATCCAGATGATGTATCAGATGTAGGTAAGCGTGGCCGGGGTTGCGGAGGCGGTTCCTCTGGGTAAACCAATCTCGCTTCACATCTCTAGGGACTGGCTTCGGGATTTGACTCGTTACGACAGAACCATCTTTAGGGCGTGACTCATGGTCTCGGCGAAAGCAAGGTAAAGGTCGTGTCCCACCACCCTCTGCCGGCCTTCCAAGGAAGAGGGCTAATCATGTGGCATTAAGAGTCGGTTGGTACATGTGGGTAAAGTTGTACACCCCTGCAGTGTTAAATCTTTTCGAAAAGCCGTGTTCATGGTAATGAACGCTTGGTGACCGAATTCTAAGATCATAGAGAACTATAACCTAATCGTAAAACTTGGCAGTTCAACGTGTGCTTAAGGATGCTTCCTCTTGGGTATGACGGGGTGATCCTAGTTGTGAGATGACGATTACTTTGGTGGATATCAAAATGATGGTCAATTCTTCGGAGATGTCGCTCTCTTATCCCCTTTTAAAATATTCTGATTAGATGAGCTTCTTCTCCCTCTTGTTTTAAAAACAAAGATGGCTTTATGCAAAATAACCCCACCAGCCATAAGTCTTATGGAGTACACCCTGTACTTACCCTTGCTTTGTTGATACTTTTGTAGCAGAGTAAGTGTTCCCTAAAGACAAGTTTGGTACGACATCGACACCGACGAGTAGCTTGGGGTTCTCGGCCGGCAGCCTGGAATCTATGGGCTGGGACGTCATCGTTATGCTTCAGGCCTCTTAGGCCTTTTGATAAGTTTTCCATACTTAATAGAATAATTTGCCTTCTGTTGTTTGATGTTTTTGGTCAGTGACCTCTGCTTGTAATATTTTGGTTCTTCGCTCAGTTATGAGCTTGCTGTAATAATTTTTGTGTCGCAGGGTTACTTTTGTGTTACCGATTTCTCACTCGATATCATCGAGCTCTAGGTTAAGATTATGTCAGGCTAAGGTCTGGATTTGTTTAGCCCTGATCCTAGGGGTGTCACATAATATTTATAGTGGATATCGGTTCACAAATTCCATATAAGAAAGTTTCTCCAAAATATATAGGGGTCATAGGTTTAGAAGTTTCGTTACCTCGAACCTTACCTTTGATAAATTCTGAGGTTTCAAGGTCTAACATAACCACTTCATCTTCCACTATTCATGCTTCCATAAGATCCTTCATTATTACATTATTTACATTTGTATCTTCGGAATTCCTTTCTGGTTTCTTGGGTCTCTTCTTCGTTTGTTCTTCCTCTCTTCGTCCTTTTTCAAATATCCCATGTATAGGTATCGAGGAGAACTCTTCCATTAGTGCTCTTGCATAATTCTTTTCTTCGAGGGGTTTACAAGGTTCCCTTTCTGTAGGTACCTGCAAATGCCCTGGATAATTCTCAATAATTTTCTTTACTGAGTAAGAATCAATACCGAGGGTTTTAATCATTGTATATGTCCTCTCATCTACAAGGAAATCGTTAATGCAAGCATATTCAGAAAAACTATTTGTACTATTTTCCTCATCTTTAAAATTTTCAGTTGCTTCTTTCACTTTTATTACTAGATTCGAAGCCTCGCCATAGGTATAAGATAGAAAACTGCCATTAGAAGCAGTATCTAGATTCGTTTTATTTTCAATACTTAGCCCTCCATAAAAGGTATGGGTTATTAACCAATCAGGTAAACGATGATGGGGGCAATTATCTAGGTAGCTTTTATACCTTAGATATCCTTCATATTGTTGGGTTCGCAGCATAGATAACAAAAAAATTCCTACGATGAGAACTATACGCCAAGATCTATCTACCAGATACAAGCAACGGGTGGATATACATCCATAGAGAACTCTCCCTTGAAGACAACAGAGTTTTGTTAACGAGTTGGAACTCGTGGATGATGTAGTCGTACGCTTGCCGATCTCAAGATCGTGTGGAAATCCTAGCGCCGCAAATCAGCAGCGCATCCGTCCTCGCACACACGTTCAAGCCATCGAACAACCTCCACCTCCTCGCTCTAGCGAATCAGCAGAAGCAGCAACTCCTTCCAGACGCAAAGCCACCGGGAACATGTATCTCGCTAATCCGAGACCATGGGGGAATATATCTAGAGGGGGAGAGAGATCCTTCATGAGAAGGTGTGCTTTGTGAGGGAGGAGAGGGGCCTTTATAGAGAGGGGGATCCTCCTCCCATGGCATGCCAAGGGGTGCCCCTCTTCCTCATTCATGTGGTGGAAGCTCCACTCACATCAATTTTGCCTCCACCCAAAATTCCACTCACATGCATTAAATTTCCACCAAATTTAATGCAACTCTCATTTAATAAAACTCTTTTATTTATTTTATTCAGAATTTTGTTAATTACTTTAATTAACAAACATTCACATAAAACCCCTTGCAACATTTCAATATCACATGCAGAACCAGTTTCTGCAATTTCACCCGAAACAATTCCGGTTTCCATTGAAATAATTCCAGGGCTTTGCGATTCTTTCGTCTGAAACATATGTCCTCCAAAATGGTGTTCGGCAACCCTTAAGTGTCTCACCCTACGGTTCGCGAATAATATAGACATGATTGAGACCCCTCTCAAATCAATAATTAGAAGCGGGACCTAGAGATCCATACTGACTCCTGCACATTCAACGATGACTTCTGTGATCGTGAGAACCTTTAACATTAGTAACTGATACATTGCAAATGTATCTATAATTTTTGATGTTCCATGCTTGGTTTTATCTACTTTCTTGTGTTTTGTCCACACTTTGGAGTACTTTTCATATGATTTCTTGGACTAACCTATTAACAAGAGCCACAGTGCCAGTTGCCTATTTTCTGCTGTTTTTGGTTCCAGGAAAGTCAGAAAATGAATATTCTCGGAATTGGACGGGACAAAAGCCAAAGTTCCTATTTCCTAGAAGACTCACGGAGCCAGAATACGAGACGGAGGAGGGCCAGGGCCTGGCCACACTGCCCCAGGCGCGGGCAACCCTAGGCCACGCCAGAGCATGGTGTGGGCCCCCTGGACGGCCACCGACCTTGCCTCCTAGATTATTCCTCCCGAGGCAGAAACCCTAGATCATCAAGCCTCCAGCCATGAAAAGTTCCGCAGCACCGCCGCCACCGAAGGGGAGATTCGGGGGACAGAAAGTCTCTGTTCTAGCACCCTGCCGAGACAGGGAAGTGCCCCCGGAGCCATCTCCATCGATCTCCACCACCATCTCCATCATCATCGCTGATTCCCATGATGAGGAGGGAGTAGTTCTCTCTCGAGGCTAAGGGTTCTACCGATAGCTATGTGTTCATCTCTCTCTATATGCATGATCATATTGTGATCATGAGCTTTGTAATCAAATAGATTTACTTTTCTACTCAAGTGCTTTATTAGATCTCTGCTCTCCCCATGTGTGTGAAAGTGACAGCGTGCACACCATGGTGGCACTTAGGCTAGAGATTACAAATACTTGTTATGAGTTATATTTGGAGTTGGATGTCTTTATGAAATTGTGGTGTTTGTTGGAACCATCTAGTGCTCAAGGTGACAATGTGGGGTTATCTAGATGGGAAAGGCTTACTTTGAGGTGTGTTGTTATAGCCCTACCATTGATTAGAGTGTCCAACCGGAGAGTAGTTAAGCGTAGTATCATAAAGAAGAATATATTTATATGGCAGTGTTCACTAGTGAAAATATGATCCCTAGGCCTTGTTTCTAAGCTCTGAAACACGGTTTGCTATTAGATCTGTTACATGTTTGCTTGCTTCCATCTTTATTTTAGTTTGCCTTTAGTCTTTTCCCACGTCAACCACACGCCAACAAGCTATTTTCTGGCACCGTTACCACTTATAATTATCCATACCACTTGTATTTTACTATCTTTTCGCTGAACTAGTGCACCTATACACCTGACAAGTGTATTGGGTGTGTTGTGGATACAAGAGACTTCTTGTATCTTGATTGCAGGGTTGCTAGAGAGGGGATACCTTTGACCACTTCCTCCCTGAGTTCGATAAACCTTGGGTGATCCACTTAAGGGAAAACTTGCTGCTGTTCTACAAACCTCTGCACTTGGAGGCCCAACAACTATCTACAAGAATATAAGTGCATAGACATCAAGCTATTTTCTGGCGCCGTTGCTGGGGAGGTAAGGTAAAAGGTATTCACACCGGAGGATTAAAGAAGAAGAACCTCCCATGGCAAACTCCTATTTTCTAGCGCCGTTGCCGGGGAGGTAAGGTAAAAGGTACTCACATCCTCCAGTGTGAGTGCTCGAAGTTATTTCCTTTAGATTCTGCAATTTTATCTTTTTGTTTCTTGTTTTCACTAGTTAGGCTTAATGGAAAACAACAAAAAAATTAGAGGCTTTATAGTATTTATCTTGAGTTAGGATATGAAGTGTTTGAAGAGAAAATTAAAAAACCTATGGAACTTTATTTGCATGCTAATACCAATGTCGTTAGTATGAATTCTTTGGACACCATTATTGCTAATGCTATGGAAAAGTCTAAGCTTGGGGAAGCTACTTTTGATGAGCATGATATTTTTAGTCCCCCAAGCATGGAGGAGAAAATTTACTTTGATGATACTATGCCTCCAATATATGATGATTACAATGATGAATATGATATTTTCAGTCCACCAACTATAGAGGAGAAAATTAATTATGATTACAATATGCCTCCTATATTTGATGATTATGGTGATGAGAATAATAATGATAGCTATTTTGTTGAATTTTCTCCCACTACAATTAATAAGAATGACTATGTTTATGTGGAGAGTATTAATTCTTTTATGCATGTGGATCATGATAAGAATGTTTCATGTGATAGTTATATTGTTAATTTTATTCATGATGCTACTGAAAGTTATTATGAGAGAGGGAAATATGGTTTTATGCATCTCAATAATATTAAGTTTCCCCTCTTTATGTTGAAAGTCTTGAAGTTGCACTTGTTTTGCTTTCCTATGCATTTTTCTTTGTGATTTCACGAGTTGTTTCTTTACAAGATTCCTATGCATAGGAAGTGGGTTAGGCTTAAATTTGTTTTGAATTTTCTTCTTGATGCTCTCTTTTACTTCAATTCATATCTCGTATGTGAGCATCTTCTCAAACTATCAAGCCTAACTTAAAGGCGTTAAATAAAAGTACTTATTGGGAGATAACCCAAAAGTTTTAGATGAGTCTTGGAAATTATTACCTCTGTAATAACCTCTCCTTATCCTTTTTATTTGCTTTTTGTGCCAAGAGTAACCTCTAATGAGAGAGAAGTAATGCTTGGGAAAGTTGCTGCCCCGAAACAGATTTTTGTGCTTCACCATAAAAATTCGTGTAAAATCTCTGTACGTCCTTTTAAGGCGTGAATTTTTGTGCTTCTGCCCCAGGGTATTATCTAAATTTCGTTAGTTCAACACTTTTTTATTTGAGCAATAGAAGGTCTTCGAAAAAATTCGTCTTTACCTGTTGGTCTGTTTTGACAGATTTCTGCCATTTTCTGCATTTGCTTCTTGTTGGTTCCTTTTTGAGTTCTTTTGGAGAATTGAGCTTTTTGAGGGAAGTGCTACAGTAGCTAGTGTTCTAATGGAAGTTTATTGGTGTTAGAACTGAACCTAAAGACTTATTATCTTGAGTGCACTAATGTTGCTAACAAAGATTGTGTGAAGTTTTGTATGAAGGAAAAATTTCAGGTGTATGGAAGGAATGAGTAATGAGATGAAGAATGGACTATAGCTCAAGCTTGGGGATTCCACGCGTGTCACCCCAAGAAATATCCAAGAAGTACAAGCGTCAAAGCTTGGGTATTCCCAAGGCATCCCCTTCTTCATCAATAAAAATCTCATGTTTCTTCTAAACACTTCATTTTTATCGTTTCATGCACAGTTGTGTTGTTCTTGGAGCGTCTTCTTTTTCGTTTTCGTTTTCGTTTTTTGGTTTCTTTGTTTGCTTAGTTTGCTGAATAAATTGGTTGGACCCCCTCTTTCATACATTGGTTTTCAAATAGTTTGGTTTGGTTTGGGAAAGAGTAGGAAAGTTCATGCTTAAGTGGTAAAGAGAGCTTGTTTTTGACTATGGCCTATGCTTTGTCATGCCATGCTTGATATTGTTTTGGCTTTATGCTTAGTATTATTTTTTGTATAATGACTTGTTATAAACAATTGAGATTGCTTAATGTGCCTTGGATGAATCATGCGTTGTTTTAGCATATTAAAGCATAGTATTGTGGTATTCTCCTTTGATGCTTTATTTGGGTTGACTTGGTACATGCTCACACCATGTTATGACTATCCCAGGTCACCATAAGCCTTTATGATCCTTTAGTTTTCAACTTGTAGTATCACTTTATGCTTTGATCAACGATGTTTTGTCGCTCTGCATGATTATGGCCATTATTGCTCTCTTAGTTGGTCGCTCCCAGTCTTTTGCTAGCCTCCATAACCAAGTATGAGTTCCACTCGTGCATCCAACTCCTAAAACAAAGTTATTCCAAAGAGTCCACCATACCTACCTATTAGCATATGCTATCCCAAGTATATTCATGTTTTTATCTACCTTCCGAAATAAACTTGTTATGAGAAAACTAGTGAATAAAGCTCTCACGAACTTGATGGCACACTTTACTTTTCTTGCCCTTAATAAACTTGAACCATTGTGTCGTCTATGTTGTATATGCTTGCACTTATTTGTTAGGAATTAGCAGAACCATGCTGTCATGGGGAACGCTTTCAACATTGCACTTGGTACTTTATACCTAGTTGATATCATGCTCTTTTGTATATGGATGTCGTTGGTGTGAAATGAAAGGGGAGCTTGTAAGTCCATGAAGTTATGTATATGTGGTAGAGAAACGCCTGGGCCACCGGTCTAATCCATGCTGACATGGTGGAAACCTGCAGCGTAACCATAATGAGCTGTCTATGAAGCATTCTTCTTATAAAAAAAGAGTCCTATATTGAGGAAAAAGAGAAAAAGAAAAAAAAAGATTATGAAAAGAGGAAAGAGAGAAAAAAGCACCATATTCCCATGGTAAAAAAGAAGATTGCTGAGATGCTATTTGTCTGCTTGCCTTGTCATTTTTATATGGGCATTCTTCCGTATCATCGGGCAAGGGGTACCTGTTGGCGGTTCTCTATGATACACATGTACTTACGATGACAAGAACTTACCGGTGACTAAACTTGAGTAGCATGAGGAGCAGCCCTCGTATTCAAGGGACATGAGATTCCTGACTTATACTTCGTCAAGCATGTACACCATAGTTTGTTCACTTTAACCTTAATCACTTCAAGATGCTTATGATAGGGGCAATGAGAGCTGAAAGCTATTAAGTACCATAATTTTTGGAAGCTCTTTATGAGACTTGAATCCCTACTTCCTTCTATGAAGGCCTTTCTTCCACTTATATATTGAGTCTCCACCTTCTATCTTTATGCACCTACTTTGAGAGCATAGTGGCCATTCTTAGTTCTATGTGCATTGTCCCAAGACTAGTTGATTGATGCATAACTTGTTATTGCTTGTTTTAAACTATTTGTATCTAGTCACTCTTATGAACTTTGAAGGTGTCATATGCATTTATATTTGCTACTCTATGAGGGACAAGTTGAATGCTATTATGCTATGTTTTCCTTATGTGAAACAAACAAACGTCTTGCAAAGCATTGTTATTCATGAATCTTTTGTTTGTGCCTTTTCATGTTGCATCATAGTTTCTGTCTTATTGCTAGAACTTTGTCTTTCATGTTATGATTGAAGTACTATGATTCCTGCTTTGAATGTTTTACACGTACTTTGATCAAGTCTTTGATGGTGCATGTCACCTCAAAAATTATTCTTTCTTTTTATCACTTACCTACTCGAGCACGAGCAGGAGTTAAGCTTGGGGATGTTAATACATTGCAAATGTATCTACAATTTTTGATGTTCCATGCTTGGTTTTATCTACTTTCTTGTGTTTTGTCCACACTTTGGAGTACTTTTCATATGATTTCTTGGACTAACCTATTAACAAGAGCCACAGTGCCAGTTGCCTGTTTTCTGCTGTTTTTGGTTCTAGAAAAGTCAGAAAATGAATATTCTTCGAATTGGACAGGACAAAAGCCAAAGTTCCTATTTTCCTGAAAGACTCACGGAGCCAGAATACGAGACGGAGGAGGGCCAGGGCCAGGCCACACCCCCCAGGCGCGGGCAACCCTAGGCCGCGCCAGGGCATGGTGTGGCACCCCGGGCCAGCCACCGACCTTGCCTCCTTCGCCTATATATTCCTCCCGAGGCAGAAAGCCTAGATCGTCAAGCCTCTAGCCATGAAAAGTTCCACAGCGCCACCGCCACCGAAGGGGAGATTCGGGGGACAGAAAGTCTCTCTTCCGGCACCCTGCCGGGACGGGGAAGTGCCCCCAGCGCCATCTCCATCGATCTCCACCACCATCTCTATCACCATCGTTGATTCCCATGATGAGGAGAGAGTAGTTCTCTCTCAAGGCTAAGGGTTCTACCGGTAGCTATGTGTTCATCTCTCTCTCTATGCATGATCATATTGTGATCATGAGCTTTGTAATCAAGTATATCTACTTTTCTACTCAAGTGCTTTATTAGATCTCTGCGCTCCCCATGTGTGTGAAAGTGACAGCGTGCGCACCATGGTGGCACTTAGGCTAGAGATTACAAATACTTGTTATGAGTTATATTTGGAGTTGGATGTCTTTATGAAATTGTGGTGTTTGTTGGAACCATCTAGTGCTCAAGGTGACAGTGTGGGGTTATCTAGATGGGAAAGGCTTACTTTGAGGTGTGCTGTTATAGCCCTACCATTGATTAGAGTGTCCAACCAGAGAGTAGTTAAGCGTAGTATCATAAAGAAGAATATATTTATATGAGAGTGTTCACTAGTGAAAGTATGATCCCTAGGCCTTGTTTCTAAGCTCTGAAACACGGTTTTCTATTAGATCTGTTACATGTTTGCTTGCTTCCATCTTTATTTCAGTTTGCCTTTAGTCTTTTCCCACATCAACCACACGCCAACAAGCTATTTTCTGGCACCGTTACCACTTATAATTATCCATACCACTTGTATTTTACTATCTCTTCGCCGAACTAGTGCACCTATACACCTGACAAGTGTATTGGGTGTGTTGGGGACACACGAGACTTCTTGTATCTTGATTGTAGGGTTGCTTGAGAGGGGATACCTTTGACCACTTCCTCCATGAGTTTGATAAACCTTGGGTGATCCACTTAAGGGAAAACTTGCTGCTGTTCTACAAACCTCTGCACTTGGAGGCCCAACAACTATCTACAAGAATATAAGTGCATAGACATCAGTAACTTAATCCCTTTGTCTCAAGATATAATACATGTCCGGGATTCGATCATCGGTATCCAAATACCTAGTTTGATCTTGTTACCGACATGCACTCTTTTCTTGTTCCCGTGATATAACATTCCAGTGATCACATCACTTGCTTGCAAGCTATCTCAATGTGATATCACTGAGAGGGCCCAGAGTATATCTATCCGTCATCGGGATTGACAAATTCCACTCTTGATCCATGATCCTCAACATAACACCTTCATAGCACTGAACCCACCTTTATAGTCACCCTGTTACGGTGTGACGTTTGATGTTATCAAGATACTCTTCCGGTGTTAGCAATTAACATGATCTCATGGTCTAAGGACTAAGATTACTTCGTATGATGTTATAGAAATATAAACATAATGACTTTGATTGTAATGCTATACTTCAGATGAATGTTCATCACATCATTTCACAAATGCTGTGACCTCGTTATTAACAACATCCAATGTCCATGATCAGGAAACTTTGATCATCTTGTTAATCAATGAGCTAGTCTATAAGAGAGGCATAACTAGGAACCTTTTTGTTTATTAAACACACATGTATTGACGTTTCCTATCAATACAATTATAGCATGCAAAATAAAATTCTATCATATACAAGGAATACATAATAACAACTTTATTATTGCCTCTCAGGGCATATTTCCTTCAGTCTGCCACTTGCACTAGAGACAATAATCCAGTTCACATAGTGATAAATCTAACACCCATGGAGTTATGGTGTTGATCATGTTTTTCCCTAGGGAGAACTTTAGTCAACGGATCTGCTACATTTAGGTCCGTGTGTACTTTACAAATCTTTATATGTCCATCCTTGACATGCTCGTGGATCGAGTGAAACCGGTGCTTAATATGCTTGGAATTCTAGTGAGACCTTGGTTCCTTGGCGTTGGCTATGGCTCCATTGTTGTCACAGTAGATCACCATTGGGTCCAATGCACTAGGAACCACACCTAGTTCCGTTATGAACTCTTTCATCCAAACCGCTTCCTGCGCTGCTTCTGAAGCAGCAACATATTCCGCCTCCTTCGTTGATCCAGCCACCACAGGTTGTTTTGAACTCAGCCAACTAACTGCTGCTCCGTTCAAGAGAAATACATATCCAGATTGAGACTTAGAGTCAACTGGATCGGTGTCAAAGCTAGCATCGACATAACACTTAGCGACTAGCTCTTCTTCACCTTCGTATATAAGAAACATATCCTTAGTTCTTCTTAAGTACTGAAGGATATTCTTGATCGCTATCTAGTGTTCCGAACCTGGATCAGATTGGTACCTACTAGTCAAACTAATAGCATGTGCCACATCCGGTCGTGTACATAGCATGGCGTACATTATAGAGCCTATGGCTGAGGCATAGGGGATCTTATCCATTATCTCTCTTTCTTCCGCCGTAGCCGGACTTTGAGTCTTACTCAATGTCTTTTCTTGCAACATAGGTAAGAACCCCTTCTTACTTCCGTCCATATTAAACTTCTTTAATATCTTATCAAGGTATGTACTTTGCAATAGCCAAGTGAGGCGCTTTGATCTATCTCTATAGATTTTAATGCCTAATATATATGAAGCTTCACCAAGGTCCTTCATCGAAAATTTGCTGTTTAGATAACTTTTAACACTATTTAAAAGATCTAAATCATTTCCAATCAATAATATGTCATCCACATATAATATTAGAAATGCCACATTGCTCCCACTCTCTTTCTTGTAAATACAAGCCTCTCCATAAGTTTGGACAAATCCAAACTCTTTGCTCACCTCATCAAAGCGGAGATTCCAACTCCGGGATGCTTGCTTCAGTCCATAGATGGATTGCCGAAGCTTGCACACCTTATCAGCATCCTTAGGATCGAGGAAACCCTTAGGTTGTATCATATACAACTCTTCTTCAATATTACCATTGAGGAACGCAGTTTTGACATCCATCTGCCATATTTCATAATCGAAATATGCAGCAATTGCTAACATAATCCTAACCGACTTTAGCATCGCTACGGGAGAGAATGTCTCATCGTAGTCAACTCCTTGAATTTGTCGAAACCCATTTGCGACAAGTCGAGCTTTATAGATGGTCACATTACCATCGGCATCCGTTTTTCTTTTGAAAATCCAATTATTCTCAACGGCCTTTCGATCGTGAGGTAAGTCCACCAAGGTCCAAACCTGGTTTTCATTCATGGATTCCATCTCGGATTTCATGGATTCTAGCCATTTGTTGGAATCCGGGCTCATCATCGCTTCTTCATACGTTGCAGGGTCATCCATTTCATCAATCATGAAATTCATAACAGGATTGTTGTACAGTTCAGGAGCTGCACGTGTCCTGCTTGACCTGCGAGGTTCGCTAGTATCCTCTTTCGAAGTTTCATGATCATTATCATTAGCTCTCTCTTCATTAGGTGAAGTCAACTCCGAAACAACTTCCGGTGCTGCGCCGCTCACCATTTCATGAAGAGAAGGTTCAATAACCTCTTCGAGTTCTACCTTCCGACTACTCACACCTTTCGCGAGAAACTCCTTCTCAAGAAAGGATCCATTCTTGGCAACAAAAACCTTGCCCTCGGATCTGTGATAGAAGGTATACCCAATCATTTCCTTAGGGTATCCTATGAAGACGCATTTTTCCTCTTTGGGTTCGAGTTTATCCGGCTAAAGTTTCTTCACATAAACATCGCATCCCCAAACTTTAAGAAATGACAGTTTAGGTTTGTTTCCAAACCATAATTCATACGGTGTCGTTTCAACGGATTTAGATGGTGCCAAATTTAAAGTGAATGCAGCGGTTTCCAGTGCATAACCCCAAAATGACAGTGGTAAGTTAGTCAGAGACATCATAGATTGAACCATATCCAATAAAGTACGATTACGACGTTCCGACACACTATTACGTTGTGGTGTTCCGGCAGGCATGAGTCGTGAAACTATTCCACAGTCTTTCATATGTGTGCTAAACTCATAACTAAGATACTCTCCTCCACGGTCGGACTGCAGAAATTTGATCTTTCTGTTACGATGATTTTCCACTTCATTCTGAAATTCCTTGAACATTTCAAAGGTTTTAGACTTATGTTTCATCAAATAGATATACCCGTATCTACTCAAATCATCCGTGAAAGTAACAAAATAACGATATCCACTGTCAACACCCAGATTTTTAATCCCAGATGCCCGTTATGCCATACCTCGCAATCCCAGGATTACCATTTTTGCGAGACATAACGGATTGGATATCATAGTACATCATCAATTACAAACAATACATAAGGTCTTACACAAATAAGGATCTCATGATCCAGTCTGAATACAACAAGAAGCGGAAATAAAAGATAAGCGTAGCAGTGGGGTCCATCTTCAGGGGCACATGCAATGGTGACGAAGGCAGATAATCCTAGTTATCATAGCCGTCCTGCTGGGCATCATCTTGATAGTCTCCTTCATAGTCTGGCCATGAGAATAGCCAGGGACAAAAGCCATGAGTACTCTTTAAGTACTCGCAAACTACCACTAACAAGTAATATAGTTCTAAGTCAAGTGCTAACTCTATGCATAACTATAAGGTTAAGTTTGAAACCTAAGCTGAGTTCTGAAGCAAAGAAAGATAAAATAAAGTTCTAGAATCACTTAGGTTGGGAAGCTAGTATCATAAACACAGCCCAGTTGTGGTCAAGTCAAGATTCATCATTCATTTCAAGTTATTTGGAAAACATCTGACAACGAAACAGTATGGCCATTCCAACTGTCCATAACCATGGACGCGGCTATTTGAATAGTTTGATACTCTGCAGAGGTGGTATACTTTCACCACAAGGTTCGATACATCTGTCAGGGATAACCCTGAATCATCATACTTAGTATGCAGATAATCAAACATAACCTTTCCTTTACACACCCTAGTATAAGCACCTCTCCTATGAGCATGGCCTCCCAACCATGACCATCAGTCATCTTGGGCACTGCATAGGTGGACAACATTGAGAGGTAGCCTCAGCTCAAACCTCTCCCGCGAGGGAACTAATACTAATGCATATAAATTTCTAGCTAAGCCTTACCCAATTCAGGTAGTGTGGTTGTACGGTAAATTTGGAATGGTATTGCATCCGAATCTAACCATCAGTTTTATAAAAGGGCTAAGGCTCATGCCTCAACATTTTCATCATCATAGACCATTTGTGTTTCTCAACACATATCAAAACATCTCAATAGAATGACTCATCATTCCAAGGTTTTCACAATTCATTTTCACCAATTGTTCCCATCTAAAGTGACTCAAGTTTTGATCTACTCTAACTACTAAGTTAAGAGTGTTCACTAAGGTGGAAAGATGATGGGTTCAATCTCATGCCATAGAATGACATCTAAAGCTTATCTAAATAGGTCAAGTTTTATACTTTTTATGCTACCTTCAAAACAAGTAAGGGACTTTGTGTAAACTAAAGGTATTAAAGCTTGTAAGGTAATACTTGGGGTAGTAATAGTCAAGTTGGTGTGACCAAAGCATGCCTAAAGCATCTTTGCTCATTCATCTCTCTTAATTCTAGCTTGATAACAATAGCTTGCACTATTAATGGTGGCTTGCAAGTACAACTTGCAAGTGTGAACTTGGATAGGGCTAGCTTGCCTTGGTTGGTGCAGTGGTTGAAGTTTTATTCTTCTTCTTCTTCTTCTTGGTAGCACTCCTCCTCCTCGTAAGCTTGATCGGTACAATCTTCTATAGATACATACGGAGTACACAATCACCACACAATACTTAACTAGTTTACTTAGTACTCTAAGGCACACAATTGATGATCTATTATCATCACAAGCATCACAAGTTTAATTCACTAGTTTCTTCCTTTTTATTTTAGAAAAGTAATTTATACTCATTGAAAAATTAACTAAGATTTAATATTCACCACTTAAAATATGGGATCATGTGGACACATGTCATCACCACATATTCTAACATGTGGGAATGAGATTTAAAGGTTGGATTATAATTACTTTGGTTTAAGTTCATTATTTAATGATTTAAAGTGACTAGAAATGCCTATATAGCATTATTTTGGTACTAGTCCAAAGTCACTGCATGTAAACCTTAATATTATTACATATTCAGATAGGTATGATGAACTGTGATTTTTGAGAGTTGGAATCAACTCAAAAGCTATCTTGGTTGATTTTATAAAAATGTTGCAAGGTGAAAATGCTTCTATTTTGTTATTTTTACTAGGAGATATCTATAACTCTAATTTAATTAAATCCAATGGTCTTGGATAGACCATTTCAATACCTTTCAGGCAAAATTGGTTTCATGCAATTTGGATTTGTCAAACTCTTTGAATTGATTTTTAAACTTAGAGACAGAACTAAGTTAAAACTCAAAAGAAAAATCCAATTTTTAATGGCTGGGCTAGCGCGGGAACGAACATGGGCCGGCCCAGTGGTGCTCCACGGTGCGGGGCTCAGCTGACAGGGGGGTCCCGCTTGTCAGTGGCTCTTAACACGCGAAATGGTACATGCGCTGTGGGCCGTTAGATTAGAACTGGGATCTACGGCTGGGGATCATCGTCGACGACATCCAGCGATGACAGCAAGCTCGAACCCTAGCGGGCAAACAAACTGGTGGACGACGGCGAGCTCAGGGACGGTCAAGGCAGCTCCGGGGGTGGTCGCAATCAGCGGCGCCCTTCTCCTCCAGAGGCGGCCTGCTCCGGTGATATTCCAACGAGCTGCTGCTCCCCTTGCTCCGGTAGAGGTGTGGGACGGTCAGTGAGGTGAGGGGAGTGGAGTGGTGTGCTTCAAATGGCTAGGGGTGCCCTCATTTTATAGACCCGACGGTGAGACCGAGCGGGATGGACAGGCGACGGTGGCGACATGGCTACAACCGGCTAGAGGCATGGCTGAGGGTGGCGATCGACAAGCGGTCTCCTGGCGGTGCTCTAGGAAGTGAATGCGGGCTTAGGGGCGGTGGTATGCGGTCAGGCGGCTGGCGCTGAGCGATGACAGGCGGTGTCCACGGCGAGCGGTGGCTGTGGTGCGTTGGGCGGCGAACGGGCGTGTCCATCGTGTTCCCTGGGTCGTGGCGGAGCGGTGGGCGCGGGATGCGATCGAGCGGCGGCTTGTGCACGCGTGCCGGGTGCGGCGCTCTAGCGCGTGCTCGGCATGGCGCGGTGGCACTGGGCACGGTCTTTTCTTGGTGGTCCACGGCTGCGCTTGGCTCGGGCAAGGGACAGAGGGTGGGGGTGAGGTCCTGGCTACCTCCTAGACATGGCGAGAGAGAGGGAGATGGTCTGCTGCAGCGGGGCAAGGTTTGGCCGGCGACTAGGTGCTCGGGTTGGCATGGCATGGCTGCTAGGGGGGTAGGGAATGGGTGCTAAGGGCCTGGTTAGATCAAGAGGGGACAGAGGGATTAAATGGAGATCATTTGGGGGCAAAACCCTGTTCAAAACAGTGAGCTATGATTAGGTGTTTAAACCTGCATGTCAAGTGTTTGATTAAATGGCCGCAAGAAATAAACTTTTGAATTTTGAAGAGATTTTTGGTGGGTTTGCTAGATAGAAGCTTGAGACTCTGTGGGTGCTTGGGTTTTGAAAATTGAGCTTGTTTGAGTGGTTTTTGAAAAAGTGGGATCTTCCCATATGAAATAGATTCAATTTTGAACTATCATTTAAAATTAGCATTTGAAAGATTTTTGCAGATCACAAGGTGGGCCTTGGTACCTCATTACGTGTACTATCAAGGGGTGTAAAGATCCACACATGTTCCTGTTAAGTTTTGAGTACTAGGAATAGCCAAAGTAAGCATGAGAGTTAATTTGGCCAAAATGACCATTCACTTCAATAATTCATTTTGAGTTATTTTTCTTTGGGAAAAGTTTGGGAATGACTTAGATGATGTTTATTTCACCTAAGAAACATTTTACAAGCAATGTATCACAGAACCATGGCTATTCAAATCAAATCCTAATTTAAATGCACATACACATGAATGCTTTCATTTTTACTTTGGAAACGTTTTTGTTAACCCTAATTTTAATGATTTGGATCTTGATAAGCTTGGATTAAAGTTTTGGGATGTTACAAACCTTCCCCCCTTAAAAAAAATCTCGTCCCGAGATTTAGAAAGAAAACTAGGTACTAAAAAGATCTTGGAACTCCGTCCTAATGTAATCTTCGCGCTCCCAAGTGGCTTCCTCCTCGGTATGGTTGCTCCACTAAATCTTGAGAAACTTGATGCTCCTGGTTCTGGTGGTTCTATAGGCTTCTTCTAAGATACGGATGGGCACTTCCCGATAGGTCAGGTCATTGTTGATTTCTACGGCTCTGTGATCGATGTTCTTGAAAACTTCAGTCTTCTCAGGCACTTCCAAGCATTTGCGAAGTAACGAGATATGGAACACATTATGGATGGCTGGCATCTCTTCAGGAAGTTTCAGTTGATACGATACTTCTCCTCGACGGTTCAGAATTTTGAAAGGCCCGATATATCTAGGGGCTAACTTTCCCTTCAGGCTAAAGCGTTGAGTTCCCTTCAATTGTGAAACCTTGAGATATACAAAATCTCCGACATTGAAAGTCAGGTCTCTCCTTCTCTTGTCAGCATAACTTTTCTGTCTGGACTGAGCGGTCTTGAGGTGCTCACAGACTTTGTGAACTTTCTCTTCGGCTTCTCGGAGAATGTCAGGTCCAAAGATCTGACTCTCTCCTCCTTGCGACCAATTCAAAGGGGTACGGCACTTTCTTCCGTATAGGAATTCAAATGGTGCCATCTACAAACTAGCTTGATAACTATTGTTATATGAGAATTCTGCGAAAGGCAGGCAGTCTTCCCATTTTGATCCGTATTCCAACACACAAGCTCTAAGCATATCCTCTAGGATCTGGTTGACTCTCTTAGTCTGTCCATCTGTTTGCGGGTGATAAGCGGTACTGAAGTTCAACTTGGTTCCTAATCCTTCCTGAACTTTCTGCCAAAATCTCGAGGTAAACTGGGTTCCTCGATTTGATACGATAGTCTTGGGGGTTCCATGCAGACTAACAATCCCAGCAATGTACAGCTCTGCTAACTTTGCACTCTGGTAGGTTGTCTTGACAGGTATGAAGTGAGCTACCTTGGACAGTCTATCAACTATGACCCAGATTGAGTCATTTCCCCTACTGGAAGTAGGAAAACCGGTTATAAAGTCCATTCCTACGGAATCTCATTTCCATTCCGGAATTTGCAATGGTTGCAACAATCCTGCAGGTCTCTGATGCTCTGCTTTGACCCTTTGACAGATGTCACATTTGGCGATGTAGCTTCCGATTTCTCTCTTCATCTTGTGCCACCAAAATTGCTGTTTCAAATCTTGATACATCTTTGTTCCTACGGGGTGGATAGAATAAAGAGTATCATGAGCTTCCTTCATGATAATTTCCTTTAGCTCCGAATCTGCTGGCACGACACGTCCTTCCTGATACTCAAGATTCTTCGTCTTCGATGAATCCAAGTACCTTTCACAGCCTGTCTGACGTTTGATTCCGTCGATACTTTCATTCCCCTTCTAGGCTTCCTTGATTTGGCTAATCAACGTGGGTTGAAGTTCAATGCTAGATAAGAATCCTTTGCTAACTAATTCAGTCCTGAACTGCTCCAACTCCTCATACAAACTTGGTTGCTTCTCCTTGATCATGGTATTTAGCCTACACGACAATCTGCTAAGAGCATCCGCTACCACATTGGCTTTGCCGGGGTGATAGTGAATGTCAAGGTCATAATCCTTGATTAACTCTATCAGTCTCCTTTGCCTCATATTTAGCTCGTTCTGAGTGACAATATACTTTAAGCTCTTGTGATCTGAGTAAATCTCACAGCGATTTCCCATCAAATAATGACGCCATGTCTTCAACGCTAGAACCACGGCTGCTAGCCCCAGATCATGGGTCGGATAGTTCTGCTCATGCTGCTTTAGTTGTTAAAGACGGATCTGCGATGACTTTGCCTTCTTGCATCAATACACATCCTAGACCAATCTTGGATGCATCACAATATACATCAAATGGCTTCTTGATGTCTGGCATGATCAATATTGGGGCTGATATCAATCTCTTCTTCAGCTCCTGAAAACTGGCTTCACACTTGTCTGTACATTCAAACTTCTTGTCCTTCTTCAATAATTGGGTCATGGGTCGGGCAATGCTCGAGAATCCTTCTACGAACTTGTGGTAGTATCCCGCTAATCCGAGAAATGCACGGACTTGGAGTTTGAGTGGTTGTGGCTTCCCATTCTTCGACATCTTTGATCTTGGCGGGATCAACAGAGACTCCTCCGACAGACACAATATGTCCCAGGAATCCTACTTCTTTCAGCCAAAACTCACACTTGCTGAACTTGGCATATAACTGATGCTCTCTCAGGGTTTCTAGGATGACTCTTAGATGTTTCTCATTCTCTTCTTCTGACTTGGAGTAGATAAGTATGTCGTCGATAAACACAACTACAAACTTATCTAGGAAATTCATAAAGATCTTATTCATGAGATTCATGAAATAAGCAGGGGCATTGGTTAATCCAAAAGACATAACCATATACTCGTATAAACCATAGCGAGTAGTAAAGGTGGTCTTTGGAATATCCGTTGCACGAATCTTAAGTTGGTGATAACCAGTCCTAAGATCAATCTTTGAGAATACCTGAGCTCCAGTCAATTGATCAAATAGATCCTCTATCTTTGGCAAGGGGTACTTGTTCTTGATGGTGACGTCATTCAACTTTTTTGTAATCTGTACACAGACGATTGCCTCCATTTTTCTTGTCGACGAATAACACTGGTGATCTCCATGGTGATGCGCTTGGTTGAATCAAGCCTGTTGCTAACATGGCATCTAACTACTTCTTCAGTTCCACTAATTCTGAGGGGTTCATGCTATAGGGTCTCTGGGCTATGGGTCCGGTTCCAGGGATTAGTTCGATGATGAACTCAATATCACTACTAGGAAACAACTCTTCTGTGGCGCACCTTTTTTGAACATCTGTGGCGCATTTGTTAGTCGCCACTGATACCTCGTCACTGATAACTAACTTCAGTGGCGCATTTCGAAATGCGCCACATAAGTCTCAAACTTCAGTGGCGCATGTGCCACCGAAGTTGTTTTCCAAAATTCAAAAAAAAGGCAGGCTAGATCTCAAACTTCTGTGGTGCATATGGCCAATATGCGCCACTAAAGGTTTTTTTTTCAAATTACAAAAAAAACCCGGGCCAGATCTAGATCTGGTCGGATCTGGACGGAGTTGGTGGTGGTGGTGGTGGTGGCGGGTGGTGGCTAGGTCTAGGAGGAGGTTGCTGGAGTTGGTGGTGGAGGAGGAGGAGGAGGAGCTCGCCAGAGTTGGTGGTGGAAGAGGAGGAGAAGGAGGAGGAGGAGGTCACCGGAGTTGGTGGTGGTGGAGGAGGAGGAGGTCGCCGGAGTTGGTGGAGGAGGAGGTCACCGGAGTTGGTGGTGGAGGAGGAGGAGGAGGAGGTCGTTGGTGGTGGTGGAGGAGGAGGAGGAGGTGGTCGCCAGAGTTGGTGGTGGTGGCGGAGGAGGAGGTCGCCAGAGAGTGGAGAAGGAGGAGGGAGGAGAAGGGGAGAAGTGTGGAGGAGAGGAGGGGAGGAGGAGTGTGGAGAGGAGGAGAAGTGGGGAGGGGAGAAGAAGTGGGGAGGGGGAGAAAAACGAAAAAGGGAGGGAGAAAGGGTGCTGGCGGGATTCAAATTTCGAATCCCGCCCAAGACTTCTGTGGCGCATATGAGGGAAATGCGCCACAGAAGTTTCTCCCCCTTTTTTATTTTTTTGAAGTAAAAAATCTTCTACCCTAAATAACTTTTTACTCTTTTAGAATTTGGGGATTCTGTTGAATTCAAGTAGGGAATTTCGAGACAACCATTTTGATAGGTTAAAGATTTTTTTCCGACATCATATGCAAAAGTTAGAGCCGTTTTACCGTGTCATGAACTATTTTTGCAAAATACATCGAAATTCATGTTTTTCAATTTTGTCTAGATCTATACCCTAAAATCTAACTACAACTTAAAGGAATTATTTTTTTGAAGTTTCTATCATTTTTGTTTATTTTTTACAAAACTGAAAAGGCGATCCACAGGGGGGGATCTGTTTTTCCCCCCTATATGCTTGTTCTGTGGCGCATTCACCTATATGCGCCACAGAAACATCACTTTCTGTGGCGCATATGGACATATGTGCCATAGAAGTTTCTCCTCCTTTTTTTGCTGCTTGGTCCCATCAACATACATGGCGCGCATACGTCTATGCGCCACGAAGTTTGATTTTCGATGGCGCACCACGTAAATATGGACTTATGTGGCGCATATTGGTTTCGTGCGCCACTGAAGTGCCAAACTTCTATGGCGCATTGTTTCTAGTGCGCCACTGATATATATCTGTGGCACATATTTTTACATATGCGCCACTGAATATCTTGTCTATCTATAAGATGTTTCCTAGTAGTGTATCCCTATCCGGGGGCATACCTGGCAATTCATCTGGGAATACGTCGGGGTATTCACAGACTACTCTGACTTGGTATATGGTGGGTAGGGCTAGACTCTTGTTGCACTTGAATTGACGGGGTAAGGTTTCAGAGATATGCTCTACTGTTACTCCAGAACTACTGGTCATGGTGATGGCTTTCTTAGCATAGTCTATCAGTCCTTTATGCCTTGCCATCCAGTCCATACCTAGTACTACTTCCAATCCTTTGGTTCCAAGTACAATTAGGTTGGCATAAAAATCTATCCCATGTATTCTGATAGGTACAACTTTGCAAATTTTTCTAGCTTTTGTAGTTGAACCAGGGATTTGAACTATCATGACATGCTTCAGGTTGGTTGGGTGAATCTTACTAGTGCATGCAAATTCTTCGGTGACAAATGAATGCGATGCTCCCGAATCAAACAATACTCTTGCTAAAACTGAGTTGACAGAAAACATACCCAGCACTACATCTGGCGCTTCCTGGGCTTCTTCTGCGTTCATGTGGAAGAGACGACCGTTGCGGTTGTGAGGGTTCCCTGGGGCAAATCTCCTTCCTGGTTGAACACGACGCTGCTGTTGAGCTGGGGCATTCACAGTGGCATTGGCTGCAGTCTTCATGGGACACTCATTGGAGTAGTGACCCTTCACTCCACACTCAAAATAGGTGATCTGGGACTTGTCCTTGGCTGCGACAGGCACAACATTGCTGCCAGTTCTAGGTGCAGTGTTGTTGTTGTTGTTACTCTTGGGAGGGGCACGGGTGAAATTTTTGGCATTGCCAGAGTTGGGATGGTTTCCTCTGGACTTCACATTGCCTCCGCTACGGTTGGGGTAGCTTGGGCGAGACATTGGGGGTCGGTTGTTCCTTGGTGCATATCCTGGTGAAGGGTTGGGACGGTACTTCTGGTGACTGCTGGATCCATACTGCTGCATCATATGACGTTTGCGGTTGTCGTTTGCCTGGTTAATCTTCCCTTCCATCTGAATGGCAGAGTTGACTAGCTCTTCGAGATTCTGAAAACAGATGTTGACGAGGATAGTCTGCATCTCATCATGCAGTCCGTTCAAGAATCTCTCCTTCTTCTTGGCCTCCATGTTGATTTCATCGGGTGCATATCTGGCAAGTGACAGGAATCTGTCATGGTACTCCACCACAGTCATTCTTCCTTGCTTCAATTCGCGGAATTCATCTCTCATCCTATTGACTAGATCTTGCGGCACGTGGGTGCGGCTGAAATTGACTTTGAATGCTTCCCATGTCATCACTTGACCATGGTTCATATTGTGGATGCTATTCCACGAAGCTCTTGCATCTCCCGCCAGATAGTGGGTGGCAAAGAGAACCTTCTCATTTTATCAACTCCTACAACTTCGAGGTTGTTTTCCATCGTCTGTAACCAGTCGTCAGCATCTAATGGATTTCTAGATTGGTTGAAGATTGGGGGATTGGTGTTCTGAAATTTTTTGAGTTTGGATCCATGGTGATCCTGATTTCCATGTCCTTGGTTGTTGAGAGCCATTTGGGCGATCTGCTGAAGTGTTGCTAAGTTGGCTTGACGTTCTGCCCTGCTTGCTTCATGGTCGGCGATGAGATTCTGCAAGATCTGCAGCATCGGGTCTAGCGACGAGCTGCTCCCTCCTTGGTTTCCACGAGTCATCTGAAGATTGAGATAGATATAGGGGTAAGAGGGAAATTCTAAGGTTCATGGTTTTGGTTTCAAAGCTAAAACTTTGAGTTAGACTCAGGTTTTTTAACTAACTCCATTTCATTCATGCAAACAAACACACGATACAACACACACCCCAACAAACAAAGGAAAACAGATGGTTTGAAGAACCATTCTGCAAGCTACGATACAGTGGGACCGATACATCTCATGCTACGACAGTGCTCTAGTGCATCTACTCATCGTCGATGAAGTCGGAGTCCTCATCATCAGTGTAGAAGTCCACAACATCCTCCTCCAGAAAGTCATCATCATTGCTGAGGTAAGAATCCCTGTCTCCCTGGATGTCTTCACCCTCATCTTGTTCTTCCTTGGCTGCAAGCTGAGCTTCCTGCTCCTTGACGGTCTTCTCGAGGTTGGCCACCTTCTTACGAAGACGGGCGATGGTGCGATCCTTCTTGGCATGCTGGCGGCGAAGAGACTGGCGATCCTGGACGAGCAGTGCGAAAGTATGGGCCTTCTGGTGGGCAATGGCACGGTTCTGGTTGGCTAACTCCCTATCATTGTCCAGTTCCTGCTGTCTGTCATGCAGCAAGAAGTCAAGATTCTCCACTTGACGCCTCAACTCTGGGTGACTTGGCATCTCCATCGGCATTCCCATGAAGTCACGTCTTGCATAGTGGGCAAAACGGGTTCCTTGGATCTTGTTGACACTGAGGGAACATAGACGTGCGAGAGCTTCATGCATTGCCCTGGCTAATCCATCTAGCCAGTTGTTCTCTCTCACGGAGAACTGAATTCTCCTAGAAGTTGGTGCTTCGATACTTCCTCTAAGATCTACTGTGACTAGCCACTGTAGGTATCCTCCTGGGGGTCCTAGAAGTTGAGCTCCAAGAAACTCCGGATGTGGGCGTCCCAAGAACTCCGACAGTGAATCCAGATCCCTCTCGAAGATCAGCTGACCTTCGTTTCCCATCTAGTAAAACTTGCTGAACCGAGTCTCCATCTACAAGAATTAAGGATGAGGAAAATTAGTGAAGTGATCAAGTGTGTCAAATTTTAAGTAGTAATGTAAGAATTTTGAGGAACATGAATTTTTGAGAAAGAAAGAATTCCCAAGGATAAGAGAGGAGATAGTTTTTCGTAAATACTCACTTTGGTTTTGAAACTAAGTTTTTTTGTTCGGACGTCCATTCTAACTAGGGTCTCCTATGGTCAGGATGGCTCTCATACCAACTTGTCAACACCCGGATTTTTAATCCCAGATGCCCGTTATGCCATACCTCGCAATCCCAGGATTACCATTTTTGCAAGACATAACAGATTGGATATCATGGCACATCATCCATTACAAACCATACATAAGTTCTTACACAAATAAGGATCTCATGATCCAGTCTGAATACAACAAGCAGCAGAAATAAAAGATAAGCGTAGCGGTGGGGTCCATCTTTAGGGGCACAGGCAATGCTGATGAAGGCAGATAATCCTAGTTATCATAGCGGTCCTGCTGGCCATCATCTTGATAGTCTCCTTCGTAGTCTGGCCATGAGAATAGCCAGGGAAAAAAGCCATGAGTACTCTTTAAGTACTCGCAAACTACCACTAACAAGTAATATAGTTCTAAGTCAAGTGCTAACTCTATGCATAACTATAAGGTTAAGTTTGAAACCTAAGCTAAGTTCTGAAGCAAAGAAAGATAAAATAAAGTTCTAGAATCACTTAGGTTGGGAAGCTAGTATCATAAACACAACCCTATTGTGGTCAAGTCAAGATTCATCATTCATTTCAAGTTATTTGGAAAACATCTGACAACGAAACAGTATGGCCATTCCAACTGTCCATAACCGTGGACGCGGCTATTCGAATAGTTTGACACTCTGCAGAGGTGGTACACTTTCACCGTAAGATTCGATACATCTGTTAGGGATAACCCTGAATCATCATACTTAGTATGCAGATAATCAAACATAACCTTTCCTTTACACACCCTAGTATAAGCACCTCTCCTATGAGCATGTCAGTCGTCGAACCGGTCTCATGTACGATGACATGTAAGGTTGGTTTGGGCCGCTTCATCCCACTATGCCACCAATATCCAAAATACATAGAAGATGCAATAACATGATCATCATCGCCCACATATAAACATATGTGTACTACCTGTGCAACGCACCTACGCATAGATCGGGCTCTGATACCACTGTTGGGTCCGCAGCATAGAAAACAAAAAATTTCCTACGGTGTGAACTACACGCCAAGATCTATCTACTAGGTACAAAGCAACGGGTGGACATACATCCAACGAGAACTTACCCTCGAAGACAACGAGTTTTGTTAATGAGTAGGAACTCGTGGTTGATGTAGTCGTACACTTGCCGATCTCAAGATCGTGAGGAAGTCCGAGCGCTGCAACTCAGCAGCGCATCCGTACTCGCACACACGTTCAAGCCACCAGACAACCCCCACCTCCTCGATCCAGCGATCTAGCGGAAGCAGCAACTCCTTCCAGACAAAATGCCACCGGGAACATGTATCTCGCTAATCCGAGACCATGGGGGAATAATTCTAGAGGAGGAGAGAGATCCTTCACAAGGAGGTGTGAGGATGAAGGAGGGAATGGGTGGCCTTTTATAGGAGGAGGGGGGTGCCCCTCCTCTCCATGGCCGGTGCATGGGGGGGTGACCCCTCACCTCCCCCATTCATGTGGTGGTAACCCCTCCACATTAAAATGCCTCTTCACATTCCCTTTTAAAGTCTCCACTTTAAATGCATTAAAATTCTCCAAGTTTAATGCTCTCTCATTTAATAAAACTCTTTTATTAAATTTATTCAGAATTTTGTTAATTACATTAATTAACAAACATTCACATATAGCCCCTTGCAATATTTCAATATCACATGCAAAACCACTTTCTGCAATTTCACCCGAAACAATTTCCGGTTTCTATTAAAACAATTCCTGCGCTTTGCAATTCTTTCGTCTGAAACATATGTGCTCCAAAATGGTGTCCGTCATATCTTAAGTGTGTCACCCTACGATTCGCGAATAATGCAGACATGATCAAGACCCTTCTCCGATCAATAATCAGCAGCAGTACCTGGAGATCCGTACTGACTCCTACACATTCAACGATGACTTCTGTGATCATGAGCACCTTTAACGCTTGTAACTAAATCCCTTTGTCTTGCGATATAATACATGTCCGAGATTTGATCATCGGTATCTCCATACCTAGTTTGATCTCGTTACCGACATGCACTCTTTTCTTGTTCCCGTGATATAACATTCTAGTGATCACATCACTTGCTTGCAAGCTATCTCAATGTGATATCACCGAGAGGGCCCAGAGTATATCTATCCGTCATCGGGATTGACAAATTCCACTCTTGATCCATGAGCCTCAACATAACACCTTTGTAGTACTGAACCCATCTTTATAGTCACCTTGTTACGGTGTGACGTTTGATGTTATCAAGATACTCTTCCGGTGTTAGCAATTAACATGATATCATGGTCTAAGGATAAAGATTACTTCGTATGATATTATAGAAATATAAACATAATGACTTGATTGTAATGCTATACTTCGGATGAATGTTCATCACATCATTCCACCAATGGTGTGACGTTGTTATTAACAACATCCAATGTCCATGATCAGGAAACCTTGATCATCTTGTTAATCAACAAGCTAGTCTATAAGAGAGGCATAACTAGGAACCCTTTTTGTTTATTAAACACACATGTATTGATGTTTCCGATCAATACAATTCTAGCATGCAAAATAAACATCTATCATATATAAGGAATACATAATAACAACTTTATTATTGCCTCTCAGGGCATATTTCCTTCAGTCTCCCACTTGCACTAGAGACAATAATCTAGTTCACATAGTGATAAATCTAACACCCATGGAGTTCTGGTGTTGATCATGTTTTGCCCTAGGGAGTGCTTTAGTCAACGGATCTGCTACATTTAGGTCCGTGTGTACTTTACAAATCATTGTATCTCCATCCTTGACATGCTCGCGGATGGAGTGAAACCGGCACTTAATATGCTTGGAATTCTTGTGGGACCTCGGTTCCTTTGCGTTGGCTATGGCTCTATTGTTGTCACAATAGATCACCATCGGGTCCAACGCACTAGGAACCACACCTAGTTCTTAATGAACTCTTTCATCCAAACCTCTTCCTACGCTGCTTCTGAAGCAGCAACATATTCCGCCTCCGTCGTTGATCCAGCCACCACAGGTTGTTTGGAACTCCTCCAACTAACTGCTACCCCGTTCAAGAGAAATACGTATCCGGATTGAGACTTAGAGTCATCCGGATTGGTGTCAAAACTAGCATCGACATAACACTTAGCGACTAGGTCTTCTTCACCTCCGTATATAAGAAACATATCCCTAGTTCTTCTCAAGTACTTGAGGATGTTCTTTACCGCTATCCAGTGTTCCGAACCTGGATCAGATTGGTACCTACTAGTCAAACTAATAGCATGTGCCACATCCGGTCTTCTACATAGCATGGGATACATTATAGAGCCTATGGCCGAGGCATAGGGGATCTTATCCATCATCTCTCTTTCTTCCGCCGTAGCCAGACTTTGAGTCTTAGTCAATGTCTTGCCTTGCAACATAGGTAAGAACCCCTTCTTACTTTCGTCCATATTAAACTTCTTTAATATTTTATCAAGGTATGTACTCTGCGATAGCCCAATTAGGCGCCTTGATCTATCTCTATAGATTTTAATGCCTAATATATATGATGCTTCACCAAGGTCTTTCATCGAAAATTTGCTGTTTAGATAACTTTTAACACTGTTTAAAAGATCCATATCATTTCCAACCAATAATATGTCATCCACATATAATATCAGAAATTCCACATTGCGCCCACTCACTTTCTTGTAAATACAAGCCTCCCCATAAGTTTGGACAAATCCAAACTCTTTGATCACCTCATCAAAGCGGAGATTCCAACTCTAGGATGCTTGCTTCAGTCCGTAGATGGATCGCTAAAGTTTGCATACCTTATTAGCATCCTTAGGATCGACAAAACCCTTAGGTTGTATCATATACAACTCTTCTTCAATATTACCATTGAGGAACGCAGTTTTGACATCCATCTTCCATATTTCATATTCGAAATATGCAGCAATTGCTAACATAATCCTAACCGACTTAAGCATTGCTACGGGAGAGAATGTCTCATCATAGTCAACTCCTTGAATTTGTCGAAACCCCTTTGCGACAAGTCGAGCCTTATAGATGGTCACATTACCATCAGCATCAGTTTTTCTTTTGAAAATCCATTTATTCTCAACGGCCTTTCGATCGTGAGGTAAGTCCACCAAGGTCCAAACTTGGTTCTCGTACATGGATTCCATCTCGGATTTCATGGGTTCTAGACATTTGTTGGAATCCGGGCTCATCATTGCTTCTTCATACATTGCAGGGTCATCCATTTCATCAACCATGAAATTCACAACAGGATTGTCGTACAGTTCAGGAGCTGCACGTGTCCTGCTTGACCTACGAGGTTCGGTAGTGTCCTCTTTCGGAGTTTCATGATCAATATCATTAGCTCTCTCTTCATTAGGTGAAGTCAACTCCGAAACAACTTCCGGTGCTGCGCCACTCGCCATTTCATGAAGAGAAGGTTCAATAACCTCTTCGAGTTCTACCTTCCGACTACTCACACCTTTCGCGAGAAACTCCTTCTCAAGAAAGGATCCATTCTTGGCAACAAAAACCTTGCCCTCGGATCTGTGATAGAAGGTATACCCAATCGTTTCCTTAGGGTATCCTATGAAGACGCATTTTTCCGCTTTGGGTTCGAGTTTATCCGGCTGAAGTTTCTTCACATAAACATCGCATCCCCAAACTTTAAGAAATGACAGCTTAAGTTTGTTTCCAAACCATAATTCATACGGTGTCGTTTCAACGGATTTAGATGGTGCCCGATTTAAAGTGAATGCAGCTATTTCTAGTGCATAACCCCAAAATGATAGTGGCAAGTCAGTCAGAGACATCATAGATCGAACCATATCCAATAAGGTACAATTACGATGTTCTGACACACCATTACGTTGTGGTGTTTCGGCAGGCGTGAGTTGTGAAACTATTCCACACTCTTTCATGTGTGTGCTAAACTCGTAACTTAGATACTCTCCTCCACGTTCAGACCGTAGAAATTTGATCTTTCTATTATGATGATTTTCCACTTCATTCTGAAATTCTTTGAACTTTTCAAAAGTTTCAGACTTGTGTTTCATCAAATAGATATACCCGTATCTACTCAAATCATCCGTGAAAGTAACAAAATAACGATATCCACCTCGCGCCGACACACTCATTGGTCCACACATATCAGTATGTATGATTTCCAATAGATCTGTCGCCTGTTCCATTGAATCGGAAAACGGCGTTCTAGTCATCTTGCCCATAAGGCATGGCTCACATGTATCAAATGATTCAAAATCAAGTGATTCCAAAAGTCCATCACAATGGAGTTTCTTCATGCGTTTAACACCAATATGACCTAGACGGCAGTGCCACATATATGCATATATATCATCATCAAGTTTAATCTTTTTAGCATTAACATTATGAATGTGTGTAATATTACTATCGAGGTCCATCAGAAATAAACCATTCAACATAGGTGCATGACCATAGAAGATATCATTCTTATAAATCGAACAACCATTGTTTTCAGATTTAAAGGAATGACCACTTTGCATCAAACACGATCCGGATACAATGTTCATGCTCAGTGCGGGCACCAAATAACAATTATTTAGGTTTATAACTAATCCCGATGGCATATGGAGAGGTAGCGTCCCGACGGCAATCACATCAACTTTTTGATCCATTGCCGACCCGCATCCTGACCTCATCCCTTGCTAGTTGTCGCTTGTTCCGTAGCCCCTGAATCGAGTTACATATATTAGCAACCGATGCTGTATCAAATACCGGTGCTCTCATGAGTACTAGTCAAGTACACATCAATAACATGTATATCACATATACCTTTGTTTGCCTTGCCGGACTTCTTGTCCGCCAAATACTTGGGGCAATTGCGCTTCGAATGGCCAGTCCCCTTGCAATAGTAACACTCGGTGTCAGACTTAGGGCCAGCTCGGGGTTTCTTTTCAGGCGTGGCAATAGATTTGCCACCCTTCTTTCCCTTGTGCTTGCCTTTCTTGTCCTTCTTCAAACCGGTGGTCCTATTGATCATCAACACTTGATGTTCTTTCCTAATCTCCACTTCTGTAGTCTTAAGCATTGATAGAAGCTCAGGAAGAGTCTTCTTCATGCCCTGCATATTATAGCTCATCATGAAGCTCTTGTAGCTAGGTGGCAGTGATTGGAGAACATGATGTATGCCCAATTCAATGGGAATCGTTATTCCCAAGGACACAAGCTTATCGGCGTACCCAGACATTTTGAGTACATGCTCACTAACGGAGTTGTTCTCCTCCATCATGCAGCTAAAGAACTTTTCAGTAGCATTATAACTCTCTACGGCAACATGGCTATCGAAAATCATTTTCAATTCTCCCATGGTATGAAAGGCATTGCCATTTTCGAAACGCTTTCGAAGTTCTGGCTCTAGCCCATACAGTATGCCGCAATGAACTAAGTTGTGGTCCTCCTGACGAGTCACATAGACATTCTTTTCCTCGTCAGGGGCATCAGGAGCTGTTGGGGGGCCTAGCGGTGCATCTAGCACATATTGCTTTTGTGCAGCAGTGAGGAGAATCCTCAAATTCACAACCCAGTTGGTGAAGTTGCTACCATTCGTAGCAAGTTTCTCTTTCTCTATGAACACATTGAAATTAAAAGCAGGTGGTGCCATCTACAACAGAATTTGTAAAGTTTATTTAGACTAAGTTTATGATAGATTGAGTTCAACTAATCCATATTACTAATGAACTCCCACTCAAAAACGACATCCCTCGTGTCCTTTTGGTGATTACATGAACCAAATCCACTACACCAAGTTCGATCATCACATGAGTCGGTGTAGCTTCAAAGGCGAGCATCTATATGGGCTTTGGTCCGTGTTCCGAGGCCATGTATATACATGCTAGGATCGCCATGTAAGAACCTTAGTATTCGCGTGTGTAAAACTGTCTTACACCCGTTCCTATGAAAGCGTAGATTCAAGTACACCCGATCATCACGTGATGTCTCGAAACACGATCCATAGAACGGTGCATACTCAAGGAAGAACACATTTTATCTTGATATCTAAAAGAGGGATCATCTTACAATGCTACCAAAAGTGCCAAACTAGCAGTATAAGATGCTAACATCTAATGTGTAAAGTGAGATGATATGGTCCAGGCATTTGATCTCTATCATTTGCATCGTGGTATGATCTCTATCATTCCTTTGTGTGTAAGGCCAAGGTCTATGGAACTTACATGTTGAATGTGTTGTAAGAGTATCTATCATACATCTACTTACAACAATACCATATCAATACACTAGCCCAGCAACGATCTAAACTAGACGCCTCTAATTTATCAATTGCAAGTTTTACGTGGCTTAGGGATTTCGGAGATAGAACTGTTCTCACGTACGAACATGAACCACAACGAGGATAACCAAGTTATTAGCAACTCGTTGTAAATCAGATATTGACTATAGTAGGAGAGACAAACACCCGCCAGCCACTTATGCAAAACAAGTTGCATGTCAATCGTGGAACCGGTCTCATGTACAATGACATGTAAGGTTGGTTCGGGCCGCTTCATCCCACTGTGCCACCAATATCCAAAATACATAGAAGATGCAATAACATGATCATCATCGCCCACATATAAACATATGTGTACTACCCGTGCAAAGCACCTGCGCATAGATCGGGCTCTCATACCACTGTTGGGTCCGTAGCATAGAAAACAAAAAATTTCCTACGGTGTGAACTACACGCCAAGATCTATCTACTAGGTACAAAGAAACGGGTGGACATACATCCAACGAGAACTTACCCTCGAAGACAATGAGTTTTGTTAACGAGTAGGAACTCGTGGTTGATGTAGTCGTACACTTGCCGATCTCAAGATCGTGAGGAAGTCCGAGCGCTGCAACTCAGCAGCGCATCCGTACTCGCACACACGTTCAAGCCACCGGACAACCTCCACCTCCTCGCTCCAGCGATCCAGCGGAAGCAGCAACTCCTTCCAGACGAAATGCCACCGTGAACATGTATCTCGCTAATCCGAAACCATGGGGGAATAATTCTAGAGGGGGAGAGAGATCCTTCACAAGGAGGTGTGAGGATGAAGGAGGGAATGGGTGGCCTTTTATAGGAGGAGGGGGGTGCCCCTCCTCTCCATGGCCGACACATGGGGGGGTGAACCCTCACCTCCCCCATTCATGTGGTGGTAACCCCTCCACATTAAAATGCCTCTTCACATTCCCTTTTAAAGTCTCCACTTTAAATGCATTAAAATTTTCCAAGTTTAATGCTCTCTCATTTAATAAAACTCTTTTACTTAAATTTATTCAGAATTTTGTTAATTACTTTAATTAACAAACATTCACATATAGCCCCTTGCAATATTTCAATATCACATGCAGAAACACTTTCTGCAATTTCACCCGAAACAATTTCCGGTTTCTATTGAAACAATTCGTGCACTTTGCAATTCTTTCGTCTGAAACATATGTGCTCCAAAATGGTGTTCGACAACTCTTAAGTGTGTCACCCTACGGTTCACGAATAATGCAGACATGATCGAGACCCTTCTCCGATCAATAATGAGCAGCGGGACCTGGAGATCCGTACTGACTCCTACACATTCAACGATGACTTCTGTGATCGTGAGAACCTTTAACGCTTGTAACTAAATCCCTTTGTCTTGCGATATATTACATGTCCGAGATTCGATCATCGGTATCTCCATACCTAGTTTGATCTCATCGACATGCACTCTGTTCTGGGTCCCATGATATAACATTCTAGTGATCACATCACTTGCTTGCAAGCTATCTCAATGTGATATCACCGAGAGGGCCCAGAGTATATCTATCCGTCATCGGGATTGACAAATTACACTCTTGATCCATGAGCTTCAACATAACACCTTTGTAGTACTGAACCCATCTTTATAGTCACCCTGTTACGGTGTGACGTTTGATGTTATCAAGATACTCTTCCGGTGTTAGCAATTAACATGATATCATGGTCTAAGGATAAAGATTACTTTGTATGATGTTATCGCAATATAAACATAATGACTTGATAATAATGCTATACTTCGGATGAATGTTCATCACATCATTCCACCAATGGTGTGACCTTGTTATTAACAACATCCAATGTCCATGATCAGGAAACCTTGATCATCTTGGTAATCAACAAGCTAGTCTATAAGAGAGGCATAACTAGGAACCCTTTTTGTTTATTAAACACACATGTATTGATGTTTCCGATCAATACAATTCTAGCATGGAAAATAAACATCTATCATATATAAGGAATACATAATAACAACTTTATTATTGCCTCTCAGGGCATATTTCCTTCACAAAACATCTCAATAGAATGACTCATCATTCCAAGGTTTTCACAATTCATGTTCACCAATTGTTCCCATCTAAAGTGACTCAAGTTTTGATCTACTCCAACTACTAAGTTAAGAGTGTTCACTAAGGTGGAAAGATGATGGGTTCAATCTCATGCCATAGAATGACATCTAAAGCTTATCTAAATAGGTCAAGTTTTATACTTTTTATGCTACCTTCAAAACAAGTAAGGGACTTTGTGTAAACTAAAGGTATTAAAGCTTGTAAGGTAATACTTGGGGTAGTAACAGTCAAGGTGGTGTGACCAAAGCATGCCTAAAGCATCTTTGCTCATTCATCTCTCTCAATTCTAGCTTTCTAACAATAGCTTGCACTGTTAATGGTGGCTTGCAAGTACAACTTGCAAGGGTTAACTTGGATAGGGCTAGCTTGCCTTGGTTGGTGTAGTGGTTGAAGTTCTCTTCTTCCTCTTGGTAGCACTCCTCCTCCTCGTAAGCTTGGTCGGTACTATCTTTTATAAATACATACGGAGTACACAATCACCACACAATACTTAACTAGTTTACTTAGTACTCTAAGGCACACAATTGATGATCTATTATCATCACAAGCACCACAAGTTTAATTCACTAGTTTCTTCCTTTTTATTTTAGAAAAGTAATTTCTACTCATTGAAAAATTAACTAAGATTTAATATTCAACAATTAAAATATGGGATCATGTGGACACATGTCATCACCACATATTCTAACATGTGGGAATGAGAGGGTTGCATTATAATTACTTTGGTTTAAGTTCATTATTTAATGATTTAAAGTGACTAGAAATGCCTATATAGCATTATTTTGGTACTAGTCCAAAGTCATTGCATGTAAACCTTAATATTATTACATATTTAGATAGGTATGATGAAATGTGATTTTTTAGAGTTGGAATCAACTCAAAAGCTATGTTGGTTGATTTTATAAAAATGTTGCAAGGTGCAAATGCTTCTATTTTGTTATTTTTACTAGGAGAGATCTATAACTCTAATTGAATTAAATCGAACGGGCTTGGATATATCATTTCAATACCTTTCAGGAAAAATTGGTTTCATGCAATTTGGATTTGTCAAACTCTCTACATTGATTTTTAAACTTAGAGACAGAACTAAGTTAAAACTCAAAAGAAAATCATTTTTTTTAATTTTTGGGCTTGGCGAAGGCTGAACATGGGCCGGCCAGTGGGGTGTGGCTGAGCACGGGCTCACCGATGTGGGGTCCCGCTTGCAAGGGTCTTAACACACGAAACGGTACTGTGGGCGTTAGATTAGAACTGGGATTCACGATCGAATCATCGTAACGCATTTAATAGGTCGCCATGAGCTCGAACCCTAGCGGCTCGGTGGGGATGCATAGAGGGCGTACCAGGGCTCCAGCGATGATGGCGAGGTGGGAAAACGAACTGCTGGACGACGGCGAGCTCAGGGATGGTCGAGGCAGCTCCGGGGTAGTCGCAATCAGCGGCGCCCTTCTCCTCCAGAGGCGGCCTGCTCCGGTGAAATTCCGGCGAGATGCTGCTCCCCTTGCTCCGGCTAGAGGTGTGGGACGGTCAGTGAGGTGAGGGGAGTGGAGTGGTGTGCTTCAAATGGCTAGGGGTGCCCTCCTTATAGACCCGACGGTGAGACCGAGCGGGATGGGCAGGCGACGGTGGCGACATGGCTACGGCCGGCTAGAGGCATGGCTGAGGGTGGTGATCGACAGGCGGTCTCCTGGCGGTTCTCTAGGAAGTGAATGCAGGCTTAGGGGCGGTGGTATGCGGGTAGCTGGCCTGAGCGCAGGCGGGCAGTGTCCACAGCGAGCGGTGGTTATGGTGCGTTGGGCGGCGAACGGGCGTGTCCGTTGTGTTCCCTGGGTCGTGGCAGAGCGTTGGGCACGGGCTGCGTCGAGCGGCGGCTTGTGAATGCGTGCCGGGTGTGGCGCTCTGGCGCGTGCTCGGCATGGCGCGGTGGCACTGGGCGCGGGCTTTCCTTGGTGGTGCACGGTTGCGCTTGGCTCGGGCAAGGGACAGAGGGTGGCGGTGAGGTCCTGGATACCTCCTAGACATGGCGAGAGAGAGGGAGATGGTCTGCTACAGCGGGGCAAGGTTTGGCCGGCGACTAGGTGCTCGGGTTGGCATGGCATGGCTGCTAGGGGGATAGGGAATGGGTGCTAAGGGCCTGGTTAGATCAAGAGGGGACAGAGGGATTAAATGGAGATCATTTGGGGGCAAAACCCTGTTCAAAACAGTGAGCTATGATTAGGTGTTTAAACCTGCATGTCAAGTGTTTGATTAAATGGCCACAAGAAATAAAATTTTGAATTTTGAAAAGATTTTTTGTGGGTTTGCTAGATAGAAGGTTGAGACTCTGTGGGTGCTTGGGTTTTGAAAATTGATCTTGTTTGAGTGGTTTTTGAAAAAGTGGGATCTTCCCATATGAAATAGATTCAATTTTGAACTGTCATTTAAAATTAGCATTTGAAAGATTTTTGCAGATCACAAGGTGGGCCTTGGTATCTCATTATGTGTACTATCAAGGGGTGTAAAGATCCACACATGTTCCTGTTAAGTTTTGAGTACTAGGAATAGCCAAAGTAGGCATGAGAGTTAATTTGGCCAAAATGACCATTCACTTCAATAATTCATTTTGAGTTATTTTTCTTTCGGAAAAGTTTGGGAATGAATTAGATGATGTTTATTTCACCTAAGAAACATTTTACAAGCAATGGATCACAGAACCATGGCTATTCAAATCAAATCCTAATTTAAATGCACATACACATGAATGCTTTCATTTTTACTTTGGAAAAGTTTTTGTTAACCCTAATTTTGATGATTTGGATCTTGATAAGATTGGATTAAAGTTTTGGGATGTTACATCCACCTTGCGCCGACACACTCATTGGTCCACACACATCAGTATGTATGATTTCCAATAGATCTGTCGTCCGTTCCATTGAACCGGAAAACGACGTTCTAGTCATCTTGCCCATAAGGCATGGCTCACATGTATCAAATGATTCAAAATCAAGTGATTCCAAAAGTCCATCAGAATGGAGTTTCTTCATGCGTTTAACGCCAATATGACCTAGACGGCAGTGCCACATATATGCAGATATATCATTATCAAGTTTAATCCTTTTAGCATCAACATTATGAATATGCGTAATACTACTATCGAGATCCAACAGGAATAAACCATTCATCACAGGTGGATGACCATAAAAGATATCATTCATATAAAGAAAACAACAATTGTTTTCAGATTTAAAGAAATAACCCCTTCGCATCAAACACGATCCGGATACAATGTTCATGCTTAGTGCAGGCACCAAATAACAATTATTTAGATTTATCACTAATCCCGATGGCATATGGAGAGGCAGCGTTCCGACGGTGATCACATCAACTCTTGATCCATTGCCGACCCACATCGTGACCTCATCCCTTACTAGCTGTCGCTTGTTCCGCAGCTCCTTTGTTTGCCTTGCCGGCCTTCTTGTATGCCAAATACTTGGGGCAGTTGCGCTTCCAATGGCCAGTTACCTTGCAATAGTAGCACTCGGTATCAGACTTAGGGCCAGCTCGGGATTTCTTTTCAGGTGCGGCAACAGATTTGCCGCCCTTCTTTCCCTTCTGCTTGCCTTTCTTGTCCTTCTTGAAACCAGTGGTCTGATTGATCATCAACACTTGATGTTCTTTCCTAATCTCCACTTCTGCAGTCTTAAGCATCGACATAAGCTCGGGAAGAGACTTCTTCATGCCCTGCATGTTATAGTTCATCACGAAGCTCTTGTAGCTAGGAGGCAGAGATTGGAGAACATGATGTATGCCTAAGTCAATGGGAATCGTTATTCCCAAGGACACAAGCTTATCGGCGTACCCAGACATTTTGAGTACATGCTCACTAACGGAGCTGTTCTCCTCCATCATACAGCTAAAGAACTTTTCATAAGCATTATAACTCTCTACGGTAGCATGGGTATCGAAAATCATTTACAATTCTCCCATGGTATCAAAGGCATTGCCATTTTCGAAACACTTTCGAAGTTCTGGCTCTAGCCCATACAGTATGCCGCAATGAACTAAGTTGTGGTCCTCCTGACGAGTTACATAAACATTCTTTTCCTCGTCAGGGGCATCATGAGCTGGTGGGGGGCCTAGTGGCGCCTCTAGCACATATTGCTTTTGTGCAGCAGTGAGGAGAATCCTCAAATTCATAGCCCAATTGGTGAAGTTGCTAACATTCACAGCAAGTTTCTCTTTCTCCATGAACACATTGAAATTAAAAGCAGGTGGTGCCATCTACAACAAAATTTGTAAAGTTTATTTAGACTAAGTTTATGATAGATTGAGTTCAACTAATCCAAATCACTAATGAACTCCCACTCAAAAACGACATCCCTCGTGTCTTTTTGGTGATTACATGAACCAAATCCACTACACCAAGTCCAATCATCACGTGAGTCCGTGTAGCTTCAAAGGCGAGCATCTATATGGGCATCATATCAACTATATGACTCATGATTAACCTTTCGGTCCGTGTTCCGAGGCCATGTCTGTACATGCTAGGCTCACCAAGTAAGAACCTTAGTATTTACGTGTGTAAAACTGTCTTACACCCGTTGTATGAAAGCGTAGAGTCGAGTACACCCGATCATCATGTTATGTCTCAAAACACGATCCATAGAACGGTGCATACTTAAGGAATAACACATTTTTATCTTGATATTTAAATGAGGGATCATCTTACAATGCTACTAAAAGCGCCAAACTAGCAATATAAGATGCAAACATCTAATGTGTAAAGTGGGATGATATGGTCTATGCATTTGATCTATATCATTCCTTTGTGTGTAAGGCCAAGGTCTATGGAACTTACACGTTAAGTGTATTGTAAGAGTATCTATCATACATCTACTTACAACATTACCATATCAAGACACTAGCCCAACAACGATCTAAACTAGACGCGTCTAATTTATTCATTGCAAGTTTTACATGGCTTAGGGCTTTCGGAGATAGAACCAGCCTTACCTACGAACATGGAACCACAACGAGGATAACCAAGTTATTAGCAACTCGTTGTAAATCAGATATTGACTATAGTAGGAGAGACAGACACCCGCCAGCCACTTATACAAAACTAGTTGCATGTCAATCATGGAACCGGTCTCATGTGTGATGACATGTAAGGTTGGTCCAGGCCGCTTCATCCCACTATGCCACCAATATCCAAAATACATGAAAGAAGCAATAACATGATCATCATTGCCCACATATAAACATATGTGTACTACCCGTGCAAAGCACCTACGTATAGATCAGGCTCTGATACCACTGTTGGGTTCGTAGCATAGAAAACAAAAAATTTCCTACGATGAGAACTATACGCCAAGATCTATCTACTAGATACAAGCAACGGGTGGATATACATCCATAGAGAACTTACCCTCGAACACAACAGAGTTTTATTAATGAGTTGGAACTCGTGGATGATGTAGTCGTACGCTTGCCGATCTCAAGATCGTGTGGAAGTCCTAGCGCCGCAAATCAGCAGCGCATCCATCCTCGCACACACGTTCAAGCCACCGAACAACCTCCACCTCCTCGCTCCAGCGAATCAGCGGAAGCAGCAACTCCTTCCAGATGCAAGGCCACCGGGAACATGTATCTCGCTAATCCGAGACCATGGTGGAATATATCTAGAGCGGGAGAGAGATCCTTCACGAGGAGGTGTGCTTTGTGAGGGAGGAGAGGGGGGCCTTTTATAGGATAGGGGGGATTCCTCCCCTCCCATGGCTGGCGGCCAAGGGGGGTTCCCCCACCTCTTCTCAATTCATGTGGTGGAAGCTCCACTCACATCAATTTTTCCTCCACCCAAAATTTCACTCACATGCATTAAATTTCCACCAAATTTAATGCAACTCTCATTTAATAAAACTCTTTTATTTATTTTATTCAGAATTTTTTTAATTACTTTAACTAACAAAAATTCACATAAAACCCCTTGCAACATTTCAATATCACATGCAGAACTAGTTTCTGCAATTTCACCCGAAACAATTCCGGTTTCCATTGAAATAATTCCAGCGCTTTGCGATTCTTCCGTCTAAAACATATGTGCTCCAAAATGGTGTTCGGCAACCCTTAAGTGTGTCACCCTATGGTTCGTGAATAATGCAGACATGATTGAGACCCCTCTCAAATCAACAATTAGAAGCGAGACCTGGAGATCCATACTGACTCCTGTACATTCAACGATGACTTATGTGATCGTGAGAACCTTTAACGTTAGTAACTTAATCCCTTTGTCTCATGATATAATACATGTCCGAGATTCGATCATCAGTATACAAATACCTAGTATGATCTCGTTACCGACATGCACTCTTTTCTCGTTCCCGTGATATAACATTCCAGTGATCACATCACTTGCTTGCAAGATATCTTAATGTGATATCACCGAGAGGGCCCAAAGTATATCTATTTGTCATCGGGATTGACAAATTCCACTCTTGATCCATGAGCCTCAACATAACACCTTCGTAGCACCGAACCCACCTTTATAGTCACCCTATTACGGTGTGACGTTTGATGTTATCAAGATACTCTTCCGGTGTTAGCAATTAATATGATCTCATGGTCTAAGGACTAAGATTACTTTGTATGATGTTATAGAAATATAAACATAATGACTTTGATCGTAATGCTATACTTCAGATGAATGTTCATCACATCATTTCACAAATGCTATGACCTCGTTATTAACAACATCCAATGTCCATGATCAGGAAACTTTGATCATCTTGTTAATCAATGAGCTAGTCTATGAGAGAGGCATAACTAGGAACCTTTTTGTTTATTAAACACACATGTATTGACGTTTCCTATCAATACAATTATAGCATGCAAAATAAAAATCTATCATATACAAGGAATACATAATAACAACTTTATTATTGCCTCTCAGGGCATATTTCCTTGACATATAAGCCCTCACTAGGATTATTTTTGAAACTGATAATAATACCTCTCATCCTGTGAGCTTTGCTTTCAGAAAAATATTTTGATAGGAACTTGGTTGTCAATTCCTCCCAAGTCCTTGGTGCTTCTACACAAAAAGATCTGTACCAGTCGCAAACATTATTAGAGAGAGTAACCATATCAAGATTACAGTCATCAAAAATAAAGGAACCAAGAATATCTTCAAAGAATTGTAAGTGTCTATATGGACTATCTTCATTGGTTCTTGCAAATTTCTTAGAATGTAATAACTCAAATAATAAAGGATGGATCTCGACTTCATCCGGATTTATGCTTTTGTTGACAGATATAAAAGCGTCCATGGGCGAACCCATTTTCCTTACTGCCTCAAGCTGATGGGCAACTCAAGTAAAAATTAATACAACGAAAGTAAATAACTAAAAGTAAAGTGACTTATAGCGCTAAGCTCCCCGACAATGGCGCCAAAAAATAGCTTGATGACTACAAGTGCGCAGATCGTTTGTAGCTAGTTTCAAAATAAAGATATCAATCCCACAGGGAGCAGTAGGCAAAAGACTAAAATGCTTTTAACTATAACTAAATGTAGTACTTAAGGAATAATTTTAAGATGCAAGAAAAGTAGAGTTGTTTTTGGGTTTTTGGTTGAACAAGGCAATTTAAAGTAACGCAAAACTTAATGCAGAAAGTAAGAATCATGTGTGTAATAGAACTTTGGAACTACAATAGGGAAAGGGCGTTCTCAGGGATTAGTGGATCCACCACTAGCAATTTAGACTAAGTGATTAATAGTATTATAACGAATATTCTCATAATGTGTATGTATGTGGGAGGAGCTCCATATATGGACGAATAGCTAGCAACTGCTGCACACATCATCCTCATAACCACAGCAGACAATAACCGACAACCATCGCATTACTGCGCTATTAAGGGATTTCTCCCATGGCATGGACATGGATTTGTGAGTTATCCTTGATTCCCCAAGTTAGTACGTAAGGAATGAGAACGACTTTATAGTCATAGTAAGTGCTATCATCCCTCCATCTACCAACAAGTAATCCCCTTCATCGAGTCCCCAAAGGAGGCAAATATTGAGGAGGTGCACAACTCCCAATATCAAGATGAAGACAATTAACACATACACACAATGATGTATAATATAATAATCTCTACCTCATCTCAGTTATATGCTAGGGTTTCTCCATCTCCCTAAGAACTAGAGATCTAGTCAGACATGGAGGCAATAAACATCATTGTATTGGTAATGGAAACAATCATAAACGAATAGTACTTGTATAAATCCACAACGAGTATAGGAATTACAAAAATATCTAGACAAGATGTAGATGGGATGGATGGAGATGGTGGTGATGCAGTGGTGGATGATGAAGATCGATGCCTTAGCCTCCCGGATCTGCGCAGGCAAAAGATGGATCTCTTGTGGATGAGTTCCCCCTCTAGATGCCTTCCAAAGGTGAGGTTTCTGTGATTTTTGGGTGTTCTGTATGTCGTCTCTCCGAACCAATTGCACGGGGTGAAACTATTTGATGAGGCGGAGGCGGCGCCAGCTATACAGCTAGAGCTATACAGCGGGAAAATTGCTCCGCTCGTATAGTTGGTTATTGCGCTCTGTCTCCCTTGTTTTCTTCTAGTTTTCTTCTGGTATTATTAATATTTCCCAAATAAGCGATTTACGTTGTTTTTGACTTCTTTTCTCCATAGTACATCTGCTTCAAGAATTGTGTCCATTCGATCCATCATTTGTCCTGATCCTGGTGAAAACAGACATAAAATGTGCGCGCGAACATCGCAAAATACCAAGATCCTACATCTACAATGCAAAATAATAATGTAAAACATGATGCAAATATGCACTTATCACCCAACCAAAGGAAAATCTGAACTTGAGTGCAAGAATGGGTCAAATGGGCGAAAGGAAAATAAGTCCAAAGCTGAGAACTTGCTACAATTGTGGAGATCGTTTGCACTTTGTAGCTAAATGTCCATATCAAAGTAGAGAGGACAATGTGGGCAGACTCATTCTCAAGAAGACACCTCGGAAGAAACCATTTGTCAAGAAAAATGCTCCTTACAAGAAGCAACTGAATATCGTTTTGGTAGCACAAGTGGAGTACTCATCTGCAAGTGAATACGGAGAGGATGCTGATAGCTCACGAGAAGTGGCTACAATAGCCACCACATCTACACCTACGTCTTTCTTCGACTCTCCTAACGACAATGTCATCAACAAGAACGTCACTTGTCTTCTGGAAAGAGGTTCCGAGGTATCACCTTCTATTGCTTCCTTCCCTAAGACTACTCTGAATGTTGATATGGATGATCACAGTCGTAAAATTTAAGGAAGAAGTTATTTATTTGGATTATTTTATCACTAACTTGCAAGGTGAGCACAAACTACATTTTGAGGCTCTCATAGGACAACTTGCTCACACCGAAGAGCTCCTCGAAGAAAAGGGCAGAATTGAAAGAGAGGATGCCATGGAAATTACATCTTTGAAGAATGCTCTAGAAGAAGAAGAAGAGATTCAAGTTTCTCTAGAGGAGAGGCTTGAGTCAATTGAGGAGTCACATGATGAGTTTGTGGCCAAGCTCGTAAAGGAACGTGATAATGCAATTGCCAAGGTAAAGAAATTAAAGAAGGGAAAGATTGATTTTGGGGCTGCTAATGCTAGACTCTCTGAGAAATTAGAGAAACTTGACATTGCCCACAAAGCATTGGAGAGTGAACACTCTATTCTAAATGAGTCTCGTGATCAGCTCCAAACTCGATTGGACAAGTATGATGTTCCTAGCACCTCTACACCAACATGTGTACATGAATAAGTTCTTGAATAAAATGCTAGGTTTAAAGATGAGCTTGTTAAGGGATCCCTATCCAAAGGTAAGGAAGTTCTAGATGAGATCCTTGGTAAGCAAAGGATAAATAATGGAAAAGAGGGACTTGGTTATATCCCTAATACCAAGAAGAAAATGAACAAGAAGAAGAAGGCCAAGAGTGTTCAAGCAAAGACAAGCACCGTAGAAAAGGACATCGTAAAGGACAAAAGTGATTATTAAGGTTTTGCAGGGTCTAACAATCCTCACTATGAGTTATTTCGTGATTAATATGGTGATGTCTATGCTAGATATGTTGGTCCTTTTAATAACTGCATTGCTTGGTCTATTTGGGTCCCAAAATCCATTGTAACTAACACGAGAGGACTCATTGAAAAATGGGTACCTAAAAGCAAGAAGTAATTTTCTTGTAGGGCTATGCTTCCGGTGGGTCTAAATGGGTCCTCGATAGTGGTTGCACAAGTCATATGACCAGAAGCAAGGAGATCATCACGTAGATGAGGCCTAATCATGATCAAATAACTGTCTTCTATGGTGATAAATCGAAATCAAAGGTATTGGGTCTTGGCAAGGTTGTGGTTGCTCAAGATATCTCACTCGTGGAAATCATGCTTGTTGAGACCCTTGGTTACAATTTACTTTCTGTTCATGCCCTTGGTAAGATGGGCTTTGCAGTCTTGATGATGATTTAGTGGTACTCTTGTGGAGCAAGTCTCTAAAGATCACTTTCATTGGATACATCGAAAAAAATGACTTGTATGTAGTGGACTTTTGGGGGAAAACGACTGCAGGTCCGATGTGTCTATTCGGAAAGGCCGACGTGGGTTGGTTATTGCATCACCACCTAGGCCACATCAATATGAGAACTTTGCAAAGCCTTCACAAGGGTGGCCACATTCTTGGACTAAAAGAAAATGTTTCCTTTGCCAAAGATCGTGTTTGCAGGGCTTATGTTGAAGGAAAAATGCATGACTCTCCCCATTGAAGGAAGACGATTATTTCTTCAAAGAGGATTTTGGAACTCCTACATGTGGATCTCTTTGGTCCACCATCTCATGCAAGCCTTGGTGGGAAGAAATATTGTCTCGTTATTGTCGATGATTACTCAAGATATACTTGGGACTACTTCTTCAAGCTGAAAAGTGAGACTCAAAAAATAGTCATTGACTTTGCGAACGAGGTTCAGCATCAACACAATGTCCCTATATTGGATATTAGAAGCGACAACAGCTCCGAGTTCAAGAACTACACTCTGAATGAATTCCTAAGTGAAGAGGGGATAAGACACCAATATTCCGCTGTGTACACCCCTCAACAAAATGGTGTAGCCGAGAGGGAAAAATGGACTTTAATGGACATGGCAAGGTCTATGTTGGCTCAATTCAAGTCTCCATACAACTTCTAGGCTAAATCTATATCCACCGCATGTCATTCATCAAACCGACTCTACCTCCACAAAATCTTGGACAAGACCCCTTATGAGATACTTACCGGTAACAAGCCTAATATTTCATACTTTTGGGTGTTTGGTTGTAAGTGTTTCTTTCTCATTAAAGGAGTTCGTCTATATAAATTTGAGTCCAAGGCCTTAGAAGATATCTTTGTTGGTTACGGTGTTGAATCCCACACTTATAGAGTTTACAATAAGCTCTCCGTAACTATTGTAGAATCTTGTAGTGTGGTGTTCGAGGAAAATGATGGCTCCCATGTGAGGCAAGTTGATGTTTGTGATGCAGATGTTGAAATACCCCGAGACCCCATAAGAAGAATGGGCGTGGGATTTTTCTACCCCATTGAGGAACCCCTTGTGGCGGATCGGGAAGGACAATGATCTACTCAAGTAGATCCCTCATCTTCATAAAATCGATAAGCTCTACCTACTGGAGAAACTACTACACCAACACAACAATCTCCTGAAGTTCATCAATCATCTAAAGAAACTAGGAGTCCCAAGCCGGATTTTCTACCTCTTGAGGCCGGATTATCCGGCCCAGCGCCACCACTTGCTAGGAAGGATCAGGAAGCTTAGGAAGTGGCAGAAACTCCTAGGCCGGATTTTGCGCCAGAGGCCAGATTATCCGGCCCAACGCTTCAACTGCCAAAAATGTCTAGGAAATGAAGGGGAAGCAGAAAATTCCTGGCCGTATTATCCAGCTCCTCCTTCAGTCAGATTATCCGGCCCTAGAACTTCAACTTAGTAGCCTCCTATTATGGCGGCTGATCAAGATCAAGGGCAAGCCTCTCCATCATCTATCCATGATGAACATACTATTGATCAAGGTCAAGACAAAGGTTCTAATGATGAAGAAATCCCTCCAAGAAACAACAAGGAGATTGAAGTTCATCGCAAAGCACGGGCTGATAGAAATCTCGAACTTCAAGGGCATACACTCGATAAAGTTGTAGGCGACCTAAGAAGAAGGGTGTCCATAAGAAGGGAGCTTGCAAGCTTCAGTGATCATCAAGCTCATATTTCTATGGTGGAACCTAAAAAGGGTTTGAAGCCCTTGAAGATCTAGATTGAGTTGTTGCTATGCATGAAGAAGTAAGTAATTTTGAGTGCAACAAGGTCTAGAAATTAGTGGAGAAGCCCAAAGATTTCCACAATGTTATCGGAACCAAGTGGGTTTTCAAGAACAAGCAAGATGACAATGGAATTGTCGTAAGAAACAAGGAAATATTGGTAGCACAAGGTTTCTCTCAAGTGGAAGGCATCGACTTTAGTGAAACTTATGCTCCCGTGGCTCGCCTTGAGTCTATCTGTATCCTTCTTGCTTATGCAGCTCATCATAACTTTAAATTATAGCAAATGGATGTTAAGAGTGATTTTTTAATGGTCATATACATGACTTGGTATATGTAAAGCAACCCCCGGGTTTCAAGGACCCCAATTTCCTGAACCATGTCTACAAAGTCGATAAGGCGCTCTATGGCCTTAAACAAGCCCCACATGCGTTGTATGAGCATCTTAAAGAGCTTTTGTTAGACCGTGGTGATACGTCCGTTTTGCATCACTATTCTATATCATAATTTACTGTTATTCATTGATATATTTCGTATTAGGAGATGATGGAAAATCCTATTTTTCTAGAAGACGAAGGAAGCCAGAAAGGGAAGCGGAGATGGGCCACAGGGGGCCCACACCACCCCTGGAGCGGGCCACACTAGGCCACGCCACCAGGTGGTGTGGCTGCCCTAGTCTACCCCTAGCTCTCCTCTCTGGGGTATATTATCCTCCCGAAACCATAAGACTCAGGGAGCGACCACAGAAAGATTCCGCCGCCTCTGCGGGGCGGAAAACACCGAGAGAGAAAGATCTCTCCGGCAGACAGAATTCTGCTGGGGGAATTCCTTCCCGGAGAGGAGAGATCGTCGCCATTAACACCACCATCAAGCTGGACTTCATCGGGATCATCATCATCACCATCACCACCATCATCTCCACCAGCACCATCATCACCACTTCATACCACTGTAACAATTGGGTTGAATCTTGCATAGTTCTTAGGGGAAACTTTCCCGGTGTTGATTACTTGTTGTAGTTGATGCTATTGAGTGAACCATTGAATTATCGTTTATGTTTAGATTGTTACATATAATTTTATCATCTCTGATCTTGATCCATATGCTGTCTTGTGAGTAGTTCGTTTTGTTCTTGAGGACATGGGAGAAGTCATGTTGTTAGTAGTGGAATTGTGTTGAGAAAGATTCAATAGTTTGATATTTAAGTTGTAGTGTACTTCTTCTAGTGGTGTCATGTGAACATCGACTACATGACACTTCACCTATATGGGCCAAGGGAATGCATTGTGTATTTGGCTACTAATCGTAGGGGTTGCTGGAGTGACCGAAACCTGAACCCCCGTTAGGAAACTTTTGCACAAGGGATGTTAGGGTCTTAGAGTTCAAAGCTGTGGTTAGGTTTCTACCCTAATTACTTTCTTGTACTTGCGGATGCTTGTAAGGGATATAATCACAAGTATGTATTAGTCCTAGGAAGGTCGGTAAATTAGCACATGTTCACCCACACAGCACTTAGCAAACTAAAGAAGATTAATCAACTATACGAAGCGAAAGCACTTGACAAAATTCCCATCTGTCCTCGAGAACGTTTGGTCATCCTAAGTAATACAACCAGCTTGTCCTTTGCTAAAGAAAGGATGGGGCCACTTGCTGCATTTATTCTTATTGTCTTTTATTTACCCGTACTTTATTTACTTGCATTATCAAAAAAACCCTAAAAATCCGTTTGTTATGTATTTATAGAGAATTCGTGCTCCAAGCCACTCGTCAACACCTTCTGCTCCTCGTTGGGTTTGACACTCTTACTTATCAAAAATACCGTGATACACCCCCCTATACTTGTGGGTCATCAAGACTATTTTATGGCACCTTTGCCGGGGAGTGAAGCGCTATTGGAGAGTGGAACTGGTAAAGGAAACTTTTACTGTGAGTATTGTTTACTTCTGTTAGTTGCTTTATTTTCATTATGGATAATTTGCTGAGTTTCTTATTTCGTAATGCTACTACCACAGCTAAGGTAGTAGATGAAACACCACCAGCTGAGAATGATACTTTTAAAATACCTACAAGAATTATTGATCGTGTTATGGATAACTATTATGTTGGGGATGGAATTGTCCATCCCGGTGATCATTTGCTCTTTATACACGGATTATGCGGGTTGTTCAAGTGTGCATGTATTACTACAGATCAAGTCAAGAAGAAGTTATTCTCATTATCACTAAAAGGAAGAGCTGAAGAATGGTACAAGGTGCCGAAGAATGGTCAAGCTCTTGAATGGGAGGAAATAGTACCTCTCTTTTATTCAAAGTTTTATCCTCCTAGTGAGATTCATAAAGATCAGAATCAAATATACAACTTTTGGCCTCTTGATGGAGAGAGTACAGCTCAAGCTTGGGGGAGATTGAAGTTACTTATGCTCAAATGTCCCATTCATGAGCTCCCCAACAATATTACTATCAATAACTTTTATGCAAGGCTTTCTCTTCATGATAAGGATTTATTGGATGCCTCTTGTGCTGGATCATTCACTCGCATGGAAGAACAAGCTAAATGGGATCTTCTGGACCGTATCCAAGATAATGCTGAAGCATGGGAGACTGACAAAGGAAGAAAGTCAGGTATAAATTACGATTATGAATGCATTGAATCTTTTATGGGAACTGATGACTTTCAAAATATTAAAAATGCTTATGGTCTAGACTGTCAAGCTATTGCAACTTACTTTAAGGCTTTTGCGTCCTATATAGAAGTTCCTAAAAATAAGTGGAATAAGTATCATGAACCATATAAAGGTGTTGCTAAGTGTGTTCCTGCAAGGAATACTGAAGTTTATACTGCTAATCATGCTTTACCTGAACCTTACATTGAGAGAATGCCTTTCCCAGTTAAGATAAAGGAACATTCTATGATAGATAGTATGGTTAATGAAAGTACAAGTAAAGTTCTTGAACCTGATGAACAAAATGATGAACCCATAATAGCAAATGTGAAATACTTTTTCACTAAATATGTGGAATATGGACACACTATCCTCTGTAAGGATAACCCCAATATTGTTTCACAAAGTAGCGTTATGAGAGCTAGTGTCCCTGTGTTTTCTGTTAGGATAAGCGATCATTGCTACAATGTTTCTTGTGATAGATATATCATTAAGTTTATGCATGATACTGAAAGCTACTATGAGAGAGGGAAAAGTGTTCTTATGCATCTCAATAATATCAAGTTTCCTTGTTTTATGCTGAAAGTTTTTAAGTTGCACTTCTTTTGCCTTCCTATGCTAGTAGCCTCTGGTTTCAACAACTTGTTTGTTTCCAAAATTCCCTTGCATAGGAAGTGGGTTAGACTTAACCATGTGTATTTTTGCTTCTTAATGCTCTCTTTCACTTTAATTCATATTCTTATGTGAGCATCATTGGAACTATCATGCCCATCTTAATGGCTATAAAGAAAGAGCTTTTTGGGAGACAACCCATATTATTTCTTTTGCTTTCAATTTTTGTTTCTTTGAGTCTTGGAAGTTATTACTTCGGTAATAACCTCTCCTTATCCTTTTTGTTTGTTTTTGTGTCAAGATCAACCTCTAATGAGAGAGAAGTAAGATTTGGGGAAGTTGCTGTCCCGAAACAGATTTTTGTGCTTCACCGTAAAAATTCTTGAGAGATCTCTGTATGTCGGATTGAGCTGTAATTCTTTGTGCGTCTGCCCCAGGTTGTTATTTAACTTTCGTTAGTTTTGTACTTTTTTATTTGAGCAACAGAAGAGTTTCGAAAAAAATGATCTTTACCTGCTGGTCTGTTTTGACAGATTTTTGCCACTCTTGCATTTGCGTCTTTAAGTCGATTTCCTTTTTGGATTCTTTTTGGATTTTCAGAAGGGGTTGCTACAGTAGCTCATGATTTGATGGATTTCATTTGAAATTGGACTTAAAATGTTTATTGCCTGGCTTACACTAATGTTGCTAATAAGAATTGTGTAAAGTTTTGTGTGAATGAAATTTCCAGGTTATTGGAGAAAATGGTGTAATAAGAAATAGAAAGGTTTCATGACTTGAGCAATATGAGTATGAAGATGAAGATATTGATGTTATTCAAGCGATGACTTCGGAAGAATCTGCTAAATGCCAAATTCAGAGACCTGCAGAGTCATTTTTCGAATAGGTAACAGTTCTGGTCAGAAAAGTTCCACGAAAATTTTATCTAGTCATATTTTTGCAGTTTTTATCCAACAAGGAAAGTTACGAAGTGAAAGAGGGACGGAAAGGGAGCCAGGGTGGCTCACACCACCCCCTGGCGCGGGCCCCCCGGTCGCGCCAGTAGGTGGTGTGGCCACCTCGGCCTCCGTCTCCGACCCGTTTTCTCCTAGTACCTTCCTTTTGTTGTAAAACTTCATAATATATAATCCCCTGGATCCCCCAAGGTTCGTATATCGTATTCTTGTCGTGTTTTTGTTTCGATCTATTTCTGACAGGTAGAGTCCCAGATTTGGAGCCACAATGTCTTCCTCTAGATCAGCCAAGGAAGATTCATCAGCAGATATCATCAACCCATACATGAGAGAGTTGAAGATTCATCCCAAGGAGTTGTTTCTTGAAGATGGGGAGGTACTAATAAAAGAGGTTCAAGGCCCTAAAGGTGAAGGAAGTCTGGGGGACAAGATGGAAGCACTGGAGCAAGAAGTCTTTAGGTACAAGAAGATGGCGAAATGCAAAGTGGATATCATCCATAAGATTTGTTCCGAACTCATCGCCGAGCACCAAAAGGAGACTGTTGAGCTCAAGGATGAAGTCCTCTCACTCCGCCAAACAACCAACCAACTGCAAGCACAGCTCTACGATGTTCAAAATCAAAACTATGAGTACGAGGTTAGGTTTAAACGCATAAGTGCTGCTACAAGTTTCGGGATGCTGGAGACCACGATGTCCTTTGTTGATGGGGAGCCCTTACCCTAGAAGTCGGACGATGACGAGAGAATACCACCACCACCAAAGGAGTAATTCGTCATCAGGTTTTGGCATCCCCTTGGTTTGTTCCAAGCTTGGGGGAGTGCCGCGGTATCATATCACTATCTTCTATCTTTTTACCTTTTTAGTAGAGTCATATCATGAATAGAGAAGTTATCATGTAGGATGGTTTGCGTTATTGAAGTGTCCCCCCTCTTGTTAGATATCTATGTATCCCTTGGTGTGAGTTGTCGTTATGGAATATTAATGAGAAGTTCTATCATTCATTCTTTTGCATATCTTATATTAGTTTTCAATTCATGGTTATATGATTGATCTTGTTGTTAGTATTGGTATCACTTTGGGATCATGGAGTTAATTTAGTTGGTTTTGGCAAACCTGGCTCGGTCAGTAGCAACACTACTTTGAGAATTGAATGAAAAAGATAAATGTACTCTTAAAGAAATATAATTTCATCATCTTTCTTTCTTGATTTGCTCCTAAGTTTAGTATTCTCTAGCTAAGATCTTTTGTGCTTCCAAGGAAGATTGCATGTTTGTTTTTATCACTTGTATGTTTGTCTGCTTCCTTCAACTCTTATGCTTGCTACCCAGCCTTGCTAGCCAAAAACATGTACTGAGAGGGAATGCTTCTCGTGCATCCAATCCTTAAACCAAAACCTATGCCATTTGTGTCCACCATACCTACCTACTAGCACTATTGCTATTCCAAGTAAATTCTTGTTTTTATCTACCTTCCAAATTAAACTTGTTATGAGAAAATTAGCGATTAAAGCTCTCACGAACTTGATGGCGCACTTTACTTTCTTACATTTAATAAACTTGAACCATTGTGTCCATCTTTGTTGTGTATATGCTTGCACTTTATAAGTTGAAGTTAGCAGAACCATGTATCATGGGGAACGCTTTCAACATTGCACTTGTTCTTTGTACCCCGTTGATATCATGTTCTTTTGCTTAGGGATCCCGGCGGTGTGAAATAAAAGGGGAACTTGTAAGATCATGGAGTTTGTATGTGTGTTAGAGAAACGCCTGGGCCGCTAGCCTAAGCCATGCCTAATCATGGTGGAAGCTTACAGCATAACCATAATGAGCACTCTATGAAGCATCCTCAATAAAAACCTATGCAAATAGCAAATAAAAGGATCGCTGAGATGCTCATTGTCTGCTTGCCTTGTCATTGTGATTATGGGATAGCTCCTGTATCATGTGCAAGGGGTACCCCGTTGGCGATTCTCTATGATACATATGTATTTATAATGACAAGTGCTTACTTGTGACTGAAGTTGAGTAACATGAGGTTCGGTACTCGTAAGTAAGGGGCATGAGATTTCAACTTATAACTTGTCAAGCATATCCTCTTAGTTGTGTCACTTTAACCTTAATCACCTAAAAAGACGCCTATGATAGGGGCAATGAGAGCTGAAAGCTAATAAGTACCATAATTTTTGGAAGCTCTTTATGAAACTTGAAATCCTTACTTTATGCATCTTTATTGTGTTTCCTTTACTTATTGAAAGTTAAGTTATATAATAGTGAGTTGTCTTTTATTATGACTTATGCATTGATGAATGTGATGCTTCTTGTCCGTATTCTTTTATCGAGTCTTCACTCCATAAACCTGAGGTCATGTTTGTTGAGCTCAGTTTTCGCTTGGGGACAAGCGAAGTCTAAGATTGGGGGGAGTTGATACGTCCATTTTCCATCGCTATTCTATATCATAATTTACTGTTATTCATTGATATATTTCATATTAGGAGATGATACTTATGCTATTTCATCTGTTTTTGCATGGTTGATGACTTTTGGAGCATGGATCGCTGCAGTCAGGATTCTGATGGAAAAGGTGTTGTTTGGAGGCAAAATTCGTGAAGATCAGAAAACCCGGGCAAATACATGGAAAATCCTATTTTTCCAGAAGACGAAGGAAGCCAGAAGGGGAAGCAGAGATGGGCCACATGGGGCCCACACCAGCCCCTGGCGCGGGCCACCCTAGGCCATGCCACTAGGTGGTGTTGCCGCCCTGGTCCACCCCTGGCTCTCCCCTCTGGTGTATATTATCCTCCCGAAACCCTAAGACTCGGGGAGAAACCACAGAAAGATTCCGCCGCCTCTGCGGGGCGGAAAACACTGAGAGAGAAAGATCTTTCTGGCAGACAGAATTCTACCGGGGGAATTCCTTCCTAGAGAGGGGAGATCATCGCCATCAACACCACCATCAAGCTGGACTTCATCGGGATCATCATCATCACCATCACCACCATCATCTCCACCAGCACCATCATCACCACTTCATACCGCTGTAACAATTGGGTTGAATCTTTCATAGTTCTTAGGGGAAACTTTCCTGGTGTTGATTACTTCTTATAGTTGATGCTATTGAGTGAATCATTGAATTATCGTTTATGTTCATATTGTTACATATCATTATATCATCTCTGATCTTGATCCATATGATGTCTTGTGAGTAGTTCGTTTTGTTCTTGAGGACATGGGAGAAGTCATGTTGTTAGTAGTGGAATTGTGTTGAGAAAGATTCAATAGTTTGATATTTAAGTTGTGTTGTACTTCTTCTAGTGGTGTCATGTGAACGTCGACTACATGACACTTCACCTACATGGGCCTAGGGGAATGCATTGTGTATTTGGCTACTAATCGTAGGGGTTGCCAGAGTGACAGAAACCTGAACCCCCGTTAGGAAACCTTTGCACAAGGGACGTCAGGGTCTTAGAGTTTAAAGTCGTGGTTAGGTTTCTACGTTAATTACTTTCTTGTACTTGCGGATGCTTGCAAGGGGTATAATCACAAGTATGTATTAGTCCTAGGAAGGTCGGTACATTAGCACAGGTTCACCCACACAACACTTAGCAAACTAAAGAAGATTAATCAACTATATGAAGCGAAAGCACTTGACAAAATTCCCATGTGTCCTCGAGAACATTTGTTCATCCTATACAACCGGCTTGTCCTTTGCTAAAGAAAGGATTGGGCCACTTGCTGCATTTATTCTTATTGTCTTTTATTTACTCGTACTTTATTTACTTGCATTATGAAAAACCCCTAAAATTCCGTTTGTTAAGGATTTACAGAGAATTCCTACTCCAAGCCACTCGTCAACACCTTCTTCTCCTCGTTGGGTTCGACACTCTTACTTATCAAAAATACTATGATACACCCCCTATACTAGTGGGTCATCACATGGCTTCGAGGTTGGGCAAAACAATCCCACTTTTTTTTACTAAGAAGGTTAAGGGGGATTTTTGTATACCAACTATATGTAGACAACATTATCTTTTGATCTACTAATAAAACTTTTAATGGTGAAGTTTCAAAGCTTATGACTGACAAGTTTGATATGTCTATGATGGGGGAATTACGGTTCTTTCCTAGATTTGAGATCAAACAACTTAGAGAAGGAACCTTCATCAATCAAGTAAAATACATCCAAGACATACTCAAGAGGTTCAAGATGACAGATCTTAATGGGGTTGCTACACCGATGCAAACTAAATGCCATCTTGAACTCAATCCTAATGGTAAAGATGTGGACCAAAAGGTATACCAGTCCATGATCAGCTCTCTCCTTTACCTCTGTGCATCTAGACCTGATATTTTGTTGAGTGTAGGTGTGTGTGCAAGGTACCAAGCGGATCCTAAAGAAAGCCACTTGGTGGAGGTCAAGAGAATCTTCCGATATTTGGTTTATTCCCCTAATTTTGGTTTATGGTATCCCAAGGGCTCCAATTTCTCTCTATGTGGTTATACGGATTCTGATTGGGCTGGTGACAAGGATGATAGGAAGTCCATTTCTAGAGCTTGAAAATTCTTGGGAAGATCTTTGGTATGTTGGTCTTCGAAGAAACAAAATTGTATATCTCTATCCACCACCGAAGCTGAGTATGTGGTTGCTGCTAGTGCATGCACTCAACTCTTATGGATGAGGAAAACTTTAAAGGAATACAGTGTCAATTGTGACAAATTGCCTCTTTTGTGTGATAATGAGAGTGTTATCAAAATTGCTTATAATCCAGTGCAACATACAAGGACAAAGCATATTGAGATTTGTAATCACTTCATTCGGGATTATGTTGCTCGTGGTGATATGGATCTATCCTTTGTGAGCACAAAGAACCAACTTGCTGATATTTTCATGAAGCCACTTGATGAAGCAAGGTTTTGTTATTTGAGGAATGAGCTAAATATCGTGGATTCAAGGATCTTGTCTTGATTACTCATGCATACCCACATACATCTCTTCCTTTATTTGGTTTAGGTGTGGGCATAGATATAGGGGGAGTGTGTCCCTAATTAATTGGGCTAACCCTCCCCCCATAATTCTGAAAGCAAGAAAAGTCATTTCTCTTAATATCAGTTTGTGATATGTGAGCTTATTTATGAGTATTGGTCATGAACCCAAGATACATATTCATGGTGTCATACCATCCACTCCAACATGGTGGCTTCGGCAACCGCCCTCTTCTTTGAGAAGAATTGGTTCCTTATGGTTCTCTTTGGTTTTTCTTGCATATCTTGTGTTCTTATGGAAAACACACTCATTTTTGCCTTTTATTTGATTTGGATCTTGCAATCTTGGGTGTGTAGTACCATCTCAGATTGGTTGTCTAAACCCAAGCCTCTCCCTATCCCCAAAACCATTTGTCTCTTACACACAAGTCCTTTGGTTCTCTTGTGAGAGTTTTGTTTGGGATATGCAGGCCTGAATCTATGTTCAATAGAAATTTCATAGGAGGGCTAGATAATCTTCCCCTAGTGGGGGTCGGATAATCCGCCCCTACGGTTTCATCTACTAAGAGCAGGGCGACGGGGGAAGGGCCTAAATAGAGCAGCACTTCCACCCCGACCCCTGCCTCTCCCCAGCCGACGTCTGCTGCCCTAGCCCTCCTCGGTGCTGTTCCGGCCACCGGATTCTCTGGCCTCCTCCGAATCTTCTTCCCCAAGCATCCGGGTACCTTCTACTCTCCATTCTTCCTCCAATGAGTGAGGGTAACTCCCTCACTATCATCTTTTGTATAGATTTGTTGGTTGGTGGTAGAACTTGGTCTAGAAGTTGCCTTTTGTTTCATAATCTTGCTAGAAATCATAGACTTGCAATAACTATGCCCGATCTACATTGATGTATTTGATCTGGGGTAGTTCTATAAAATTTTTCCAGGGCCGGATGATAGTTCTAAAAAAATTGCCAGGGCCGGATTATCCGGCCTGGAAGGTTTGCCCCTAGTTTAGAATTTGCCAGATTCTTGCATCGTGTAGTTTTGAGTTGTGGATTGTTTTTCTACTATTTGTGCATTCCTCTTGGACTTGTGTGTGTGCTTATCTACTTGTTATCCATCTTATTCACTTCACAGGTGGTTCTCGTGTTACTCAAACATACAAGCGCCATCCTTGTGCTCGCTATTTTAGGCCCGACGGTGAAGGAGGTCTTGTTGACGAGGTTGAATTGTGCAGGCACTCGAGAGAGGATAAAAGGATGGCTGGACATGCAAGGAAAGAAACGGCCACTCGAGAAAGTTCCAATAGGAAGGTTAAGCAAACTAGGGTCAACTACAAATAGATGGACAGTATCACTTATGCTTATATTCATCACCGTGATCTGTATGATGAGGCTAAGCATGATGAAGATCTTGGGGATTCTCGTTTCTAGCACACTGATCGCAGGGTCATATTTGAGGACGTATATTCTTCTCTGAAGATTCTTCCTATGTGTTCCATGGTCATTTCTGAAGCTAAGGAGAAGCCTCATCTGGTTGATGCATTGGCTGTGGCTGAACGGATGTGGCCGCACCATCTCATGTCTCTACAGTGCTCCTATGACTCCGTGGTGGTGAAGCAATTCTTCTCCACTCTCGTGACTTGTGGTGATGAACACCGGTCCATGAAGTGGATGACTGGTGACACCCTTATTCAGGCTGATTTCAGGGTATTCTCTCAGTTGCTTGGCTATCCCTTCAATGGTCGTGACCATTCTTGTGGACATCGCATCATTACTCCCATCAAGGCAAGTAAGGATACGTTGCTCCCTCCCTGCTGTGGTTCAAATGGTGATGTGGGCATGGTGTCTAGTCTTCTACCCCTCTATGCTCGGCTGGTTAGTGTCTTTCATGACTCCATCACGCCTAGTGGGGGCAACAATGACAGCATCTGTGGCCACCTTGTTCAGCTGCTTGCTTTTTCTCATGAATGTACCAATGCTGAATATCTGAATGTGAATTACCGGCTGGATGCGATGGACTTTATTTATCATGAGATGACTGATGTCATGTTCAATAGGCTCTCCATTACTTATGCTCCTTACATCATGATGCTAATCAAGCACATGCTTCCTCTTGAGAACTTCAACTATGATTGTGAGCATAAAGTGAAGAATACTTACAACAAGTCAAGGAAGACCTCCCATTCTTCTTCTGCTCTAGAGGGCCTCGTGAGAGATGATCGTTCTAGTGGGCGGAGGCCCACGGTACCTTTTGTTGCCCTTGAGGTGAATCAAATCAATTGGTTCCAGCGGAACATTCTATGCATGGGTATCGACACTCACAAGGGGCAGTATGAGACCTACAGGTAGAACCATGATATGGCTCACACTCAGCAGGTCATTCTCCACCATGTCTCAGGGGCATGAGGCCCTTCTCCTACTTCTTCAACTCCCACCCCATATGCTCAGTGGAATACCTCTTGCTCCAACTATGGAGAGCTTGAGAGTCACTTGTTCCCCACCTTTGAGAGGGAACCTACTCCACCGGCTGCTGCTGATGAGGAAGATGAAGAGGAGTACGAGGACGAGGACAAGGATGAGGATGAGGACATGAAGTGATTCATTGGGGCGTTAGCATCGCTCTTCTTCCTTTTTGGTGTTTCGATGCCAAAGAAGGAGAAGTAGTTCTATTAGGCTATCGTGGATTTGCATGGGTCGGGTGCAATCATTTGCACTTTATCGTTTCATTTTATCCCCGCGTGTGCCCATTTTAGTACCGAACTTTAAATTTGCTATTTGGTTTGTATGAGACTATGTGGTTTGTGTGGTACTTTGGATTTATCCCGGTCATCACTGGAATTATTATTATGGATTTATCTATTGAGGAGTATGGACGCATCTAGATGCTATGGAAATTATGGTTTTATCTCTATGGATGCATCCAAATGGTATTATGCTTCGAAGTCCCAATGAGTGATGATTATATTGGCTATCTATATACTATTGAGAACTTCATCCTCTCGGTGGATATTATCACTTTGCGGCCCGAAAGTTGGGGTGTACAAGCAACACGGTACCCAAGTTTCCTAAAATCAGCCGGGATGACTACAGTTGGTGTGCCAAATACTCAGAGGGTCTTTTTCGGCACGAATTCAACTTTACGTTTCAATACAAAAAATCAGGCTAACAGGCGTCAAGTTAGGGCCCCCTGTCAGTTCGACGTTATGTCGCTCCTGTCGCTTAGGCGGGGTGGCTGTCACGTAGGTTTGCAGCGTTGGCCCAATGGATATGACAACGCCCCCTACCCAGTGTATTGACATGACAAAACAGGGTCCATGTATCGGCGTTATAATTATTTTTTGTTTACTCAGAAGCTGGAACGGCCACCGCCACGCGTCTCTCCTTGGACTTCCATCCCAATCGTTAACCCCTACCATAAAAGCGCATTGCCGGTTCCACTGCCCTCGCCTCAGAAACCACTCTTCTTCTTCCTGTCATCTACTATCTTCTTCCCGTCTTCTCCTTGCCGCCATGGAAGATCTATGCACTCTAGAGACAAGCTTCACTACCCATGACAACAAGAAGATAGACGTTGTCTACACCAACGAGGAGGAGATAGTGGTGCGTGTCCTGAGGATGTACGAGGGTTGGCTTGGGATAGACGAGGACAAGTTTGTGGGATTTGACCTCGAGTACACCCCAGAGCACCCATATGAAGTGAATGAAGTCACCGTCGTTCAACTTGCCATGCGGAAACACGTCCTCGTCTACCACCTCTCCCGGTTTGTAGATCTGCTCTCTGTAGCTAACCGCTTTTAGGGTTTTCTCCTCTTGTTCTTTATCCACTTGCTCATCTTGCAACTACTAGATTTTACTTAGGACCAAATAAATTAGGGTTTGCCTATGTCTCAATCGACTGAGATTTTCTTTAGTCTCAATCACCTAAGAAAAGTGCAACCGTAGTTAAAAGAAATGTGCAACTGCTCAGACATCGAGAAATAGCAAAACCGAATAAATTATGACAATACAATGTTGAGAGTCTTGATCTTGCATTTACTAAACTTTTCAAAATTATATTGAGATGATGATCTTGCATTGACAAAATATTTGTAGTTACAAATTTTGGTGATGACAAACTACATACTTTCAGGATCGACAGAAATGTCGTGATGCGCTAGTTCCTTGAAAAAAGGGAATTGTTTTAGACCGTCGACACAACAACTGATTTTTCAAAATTGTATCAAGAGGAAATTATAATTCCTGCACAAGCTGATCGATATTCAGCGTCTTGTCAAGATCCTAGGGGACAGGAAGAAGGATGGAATGGCATCACTCGCAACTAGAATCCTCGATGAGTCGTACGACACAATGAAGGAAGATTTCCCTACGGATAGGCACGATTTCTGGGACGAGTGGCTGTTGTCTGATATAAACCTGAAGTATGCAGCCATAAATGCTTACGTGACCTACCAGCTGTACAAGAAGATCCATTTTTTCAACGTTACCTCGTGTTTTGCCCTATTTGCAAGAGGGAAGACGATCTTAGGGGAGCCCTTTGTAGAAAATGCCGAATAGCTGAGTTTGAAGTTGAATATGCAAAGAAATTGGCTGCATCTGAAGCAGCTGACAGAGAGGCTGCAAAAGCAGCTGAAAGAGAGCTTGCAGCTGAAGAAGCAGCTAACAGAGAGGCTGCAGCTAAAGCGGCAAACAGAGAGGCAGCATCTTCTAGCAGCAACAATCAGGCCTGTGATGCACCGCTAATTGTGCCGCATGACGCTGAAGATAGGAAAGCCAAGTCAGATGCCATTTGGGACAAAGCAGTTCGTCGGACGTTGAGTACCTGGAATGATGGCAAGCGCGTCAAGTGGTCTGATGAGGAGTGAATTAAATTTTACTTATCAGTGTTATGTTTCTGTTTTGTGGAACTCAGTTAGCTTACCAAGATGTCTAGCGCATCAAGTGATACTAGTAAAATAAATTTAACCCTCGTTGTGTTATATTTATGTATGTGTCTTGTAGCTTGTCAAGATGGTAGCTTCTTAACTGGCAGTTTGAAAGAGTGCCCTTTTCCTCTCTCGCTAAACATATATGTTTCATTTTGCCCAAATTGGTAGCAAATCTAGAGAAGATTCTCACTTCGATATTTCGTTCCCTTTTGGACCTCTTTTTGCCTCCGAACAGGTAGCAAATCTAGAGCAGCAAATCACACTAGGCAGAATACATTCATTCAAAAAACAAAACAAATGTAGATATAGGTGTGCGCAGCTAAATAGGATATAGCGATAGTAGGTTGCTTAACGAGATTCGATGCATTCAGCCGTAAATAGGATATAGCTAGAAAGGAGTTGCTGGCAGGGGCAGGGGCCTCCCGCGCATTGAGGGCACATCCTACAAGCACCCGCGCCTCCGCCATCTCCCTCTGGTGCTTCCGCCACTTCTTGCTGCCCAGTTTCTTGGACTTGAAGGCCTTGGGCCTGATTGGAGGCATGTGACCCTCTTTGATGGCCACCCGCTGGAGGTTTCGGAGGTGAATGCCGAGAGCACGGTGTTCAGCGATGTAGGCGTTGATGTTCGCGGGCTCGGGCTTGCCGCTTAGGATGTCGGAGCCGTGGCCTCTGATGCTTCAAGTGTTCAAGGTGTTCAGTGCCGGGCGGCCGACTCGTCAGCGAGACGCCTCCCTTGCGGAAGGGGTAGCTGTAGTAGGGGCCCGTGAGGTCGTCAGATTGCTGCCCAAGAGCCTCCTCAAAGACCGGCGAGCCTTGGTGTGAATGGACTCGTCATCGCTACAGACGTCGCTACCGGAAACCTATTGGAAGAAAGGGAAAATGGGGGAGTAGATGGTATAAGAATATCGAGCAATCGAAATGCGAACAAGCGAATCCTAATAAACCAAGATCTAGCATCCAACAATGGGAACGGTGTTGGATAATTAGGCACAATTTCCATGATTAATTCTAGAATATTAAACATGACAATACTAGCTAATTTTAAATAGATTAGCCCATTATTTCTAACAAGCGGTAGAAGAACCAGGGGAGGGGAGCAAACCCAAGTTACCTCCGACCATAGGTCGTCGATGCCGATGTCATAGGGGTTCAGTGGAGCGATGTACTTATCTGGATCGTAGGTGCCCAAGAAGTGCGTCATCTGCCAGGATCGGGGCCTCTCGCCATGGGGGGCTCCTCTTCGGCGGCTCCATCGGTAGCTAGGACGGGGACCTGGACGGGAACATCGGCTTCCATCGATGCCTCCACTAGGGCCTAGACAGGGACAGCGGCTGCTTTCAACGCGTCGAGGGGGACCAGCGAGGAGACAGGGGCCTCCTCGCCGGCAACCACGGAGGTGACGATGGCCACCTTATCCTCCTCGGCAATCACTGGTGCGGACGGGGTATTCTCGGGAGTTTGCGGATGCTGGTGGGACAGTGGAGAGGGTTGCGTGGGGACAGTGAGCGAGAGTGGGAGTGGGTGTGCGGAGAGGGGCTCTATAGTTAAGGTGGATAGAAGCAAGGCACGTTTTATTGCACCACCGTGCAACGCTACCGCTGCGATCGCACTGCACCGCGACACGCCGCATCGACGTCACGTCTTTTCCTGGGCCATGCATGGCAGTTCTGTATTGAGCCGCATGCAAAGGGCGCACACACAATTTCTATGTACGAAGTTTGACACGGCCCTAAAATTGGCGATTGAGAGCCACTGCGTAAAAAATGGGATATGTCTTATTAAAATCAAGTGGCAATAAATTACAGCTGTCCATCGACGACCGTGCACTCGAAGACGCATGCGTTGTGGCGTAGTAGTAGCAGTAGTAGGCTTTTCAGAATTGATTAAACATGACATGACCGCTCGACGACTTTTTCCATAGACGGCATCGTGTTCCTTCTTGTAGAAGTCTCGCTGAGGGAGACATCCGTGCTGTCTCACGCTGTACTGTGAAGGGCACGACGTGTGCAACGATCATCGTTGGATCGCACAGAATCAATGGTTGGTGCGCACGATCCGCGTGACAACTGTGATAACCAATCAGGGAGTAGCAGACAGGGTGAGCACAGATTTGTGCTTCTACGAAAGATAGAGAGGGGGCAAAACTGAGTAGTACCACATAAAAGCAAGGGCGATACTGAGTAGTATAAAAATGGAAAGTAAGTGTCTTGGACAATGAAATACATCATGGCATACATCAAATTATACCAATATAGATCCACAAGAGTTCATTGGATGTGTGTTCTTCTCATAAACCACTCATAAACCACGTAAGGATCCACTAGAGTCATTGGATGTGTGTTCTTCTCACAAACCACATATCACCAGTGTCATTGCATGTGTGTTCTTCCCACAAACCACAAATGGATCCACCGGTGTCATTGCATGTGTGTTCTTCTCACAAACCACACATGGATCCACCAGTGTCATCGCATGTCTGCTCTTTTCATGAACCACGGCTAGAGTCATTGCATGCGTGTTCTTCTCACAGACCACATATCACGTATGTCATTGCATGTGTGTTCTCCCCATAGACCACACATGGATCCACCAGTGTCATTGCATGTGTGTTCTTCCCACAGACCACACATGGATCCACCCAGTGTCATTGCATGTGTGTTCTTCCCACAGACCACACATGGATCCACCAGAGTCATTGCATGTGTGTTCGTCCCTTGAACCACACATGGATCCACCAGTGTCATTGCATTTCTGCTCTTTTCATGAACCACAGCTAGAGTCATTTCATGTGTGTTCTTCTCACAAACCACATACCACCGGTGTCATTGCATGTGTGTTCTTCCCATGAACCACACATGGATCCACTAGTTTCATTGCATGTGTGTTCTTCCCACAGACCACACATGGATCCACCAGTGTCATTGCATGTGCCCATGAACCATAAATGGATACACCAGTGTCATTGCATGTGTGTTATTCTCACAAACCACGTAAGGATCCACCGGTGTCATTGCATGTGTGTTCTTCCCATGAACCACACATGGATCCACCGGTGTCATTGTATGTTTGCTCTTTTCATGAACCACGGCAAGAGTCATCGCATGCGTGCTCTTTTCATGAACCACAGCTAGAGTCATTGCATGTGTGTTCTTCTCACATACCATATCATGAACCACACCTAGTGTCATTGCATGTGTGTTCTTCCCATGAACCACACATGGATCCACCGGTGTCATTGCATGTCTGCTCTTTTCATGAACCACAGCTAGAGTCATTGCATGTGTGTTCTTCTCACAAACCACATATCACCGGAGTCCTTGCATGTGTGTTCTTCCCATGAACCACACATGGATGCACCAGTGTCATTGCATGTGTGTTCTTCCCACAGACCACAAATGGATCCACAGTGTCATTGCATGTGTGTTCTTCCCATGAACAACACATGGATCCACCAGTGTCATTGTATGTCTGCTCTACCCATGAACCACAGCTCGAGTCATCTCATGCGTGCTCTTTTCGGAAACCATAGCTAGAGTCATTGCATGTGTGTTCTTCTTACAAACAATATCATGAACCACACCCAGTGTCATTGCATGTGTGTTCTTCTCACAAACCACACATGGATCCACCGGTGTCATTGCATGTCTGCTCTTCTCATTAACCACAGCTAGAGTCATTGCATGTACATTTTTCACAAACCACATATCACCAGAGTCATTGCATGTGTGTTCTTCCCATGAACCACACATGGATCCACCAGTGTCATTGCATGTGTGTTCTTCTCACTAACCACACATGGATCCACCCAGTGTCATCGCATGTGTGTTCTTCCCATGAACCACACATGGATCCACCAGTGTCATTGCATGTCTGCTCTTTTCATGAACCACAGCTAGAGTCATTGGATGTGTGTTCTTCTCATAGACCACATATCACCAGTGTCATTGCATGTGTGTTCATCCCAAAGAGCACACATGGATCCACCAGTGTCATTGCATGTGTGTTCTTCTCACAAACGATATCATGAACCACACCCAGTGTCAGTGCATGTGTGTTCTTCTCACAGACCACACATGGATCCACCGGTGTCATTGCATGTGTGTTCTTCTCATGAACCACACCCAGTGTCATTGCATGTGTGTTCTTCTCATTAACCACACATGGATCCACCGGTGTCATTGCATGTCTGCTCTTTTCATTAACCACAACTAGAGTCATTGCATGTGTGTTCTTTTCACAAGCGACATATCACCGGTATCATTGCATGTGTGTTCTTCCCACAAACCACACATGGATCCACCAGTGTCATTGCATGTGTGTTCTTCCCATAAACCACACATGGATCCACCAGTGTCATTGCATGTGTGTTATTCTCACAGACCACGTAAGGATCCAGCGGTGTAATTGCATGTGTGTTCTTCCCATGAACCACACATGGATCCACCAGTGTCATTGTATGTCTGCTCATCCCATGAACCACAAGTAGAGTCATCGCATGTCTGCTCTTTTCATGAACCACAGCTAGAGTCATTGCATGTGTGTTCTTCTCACAAACCATATCATGAACCACACCCAGTGTCATTGCATGTGTGTTCTTCCCATGAACCACACATGGATCCACTGGTGTCATTGCATGTCTGCACTTTTCATGATCCACAGCTAGAGTCATTGCATGTGTGTTCTTCTCACAAACCACATATCACCGGTGTCATTGCATGTGTGTGTGGCGCCCCGCTAAAACCACTACTAGAAAATCATTGTGTTTTTGTGTTGCGCATCATCATGACCGCATGCTCGTGTCATCATGCCACATTGCATTTGGGCATCATATTAAATCTTGCCTTTTATTATTGGCTTGCATTTGTTCCTATCCATTATACATGTCTTTGATTTTGGGTTCGTACTAAATTGTATTTGATTTTTGATATATGCTAAGTGCCCAATTTGAGCTGAGGGCATATCTCTTCATTTTCATTTCCATCACTAACATGTTGCTACATCTGGTCCATATGAATTCTCTCCATATTCCACCACACATGGTACCATATGGGTTAGTTCGATTTGCTTGGATTTAATTATGCCATATGTATTTGTGTGGATCCTTGCCATCATATATTATCCATATTATCTTGCCTAAAATATACCATACATTGTCCATATGGGTTCTTATTTATTTGCTTTGGATTTAAATCATGCCCATAGGAATGTGTGGTTTATCCATTCAAGTTTGTTCTATTTAAATCCTAGTGCTCTTGTCTCTATCTATCTACACCATCTTCCTGTGTACCATTCTTCTTGTTCAGAATTCTTTGAGCTTTTCTTTTGTTTAAATCCTAAAAGTAACCTCATTGCCTCTCTCATTGGTTCAAACCATATCATGCATTTTTTTCGTGCATTCTCCTAAGCCTAAGAGCATTTTTGGAAAACACCGTATTTTATTTTCTAAAATATCCGTACGGTATAATATATATTAAGTTGTCATCTCTCTTTGTTATTTTAAAATAAAACAATATTTTTCGGTCTGTTACGTGACCATAAAAGTTTTTCTTATTTTACTAAAAATAAAACAGGCAAAAAGCCCGTCTAAAATTTTGGCCCAAAACTAGTCCCATCTAGTCTACTTTGGACTATAGAAATAGTCTATTCCCCTTCTTCTTTCTCCCCAAACCCTAGCCCCAAAATATGTGAGATCCAGATCTGAGAATAATTTCCCTCTTCTTCTTGCTAAATTCCACATACCCACTCTTCCGTGTGCCGCCGTGTTGCTCATGTTCCTGTGGCAGTTTGCGGGTGTGCATGACATCCATTGGCCGGTGTGCAATGCCACCGTACCCATCGATCCATTAAACGCCATGCCACCTTGGCTCTTCGTACAAGCTAGCAGCCACCAAGCGCAGCCGCACAGCACGTGCCCCTGCCCCTCGCTCCTCCCGCTCGCGCATAGGAGCCTGGCAACCAGGTACTTGGTAGCCGCGCTGCTCCCTTGTCCTGCGCGTGTGCACCAGCCAGCTACGCCAGCTTCTTTTTCTTTCTTTTCTCCCGGGCTGCGCAAACTCAGGTACATCGTGTATCTGACTTCTATTTCCGATTTATCGCATCGGCATCAAGCGCGCCAAGCTTCGGTACCTATCCTGTTGATATTGTTTTGTGTTGAACGACCCTTCTGTCCATCAGGTGTTCGACGAAATGTGTACAGGAGTTTTGCTTCTGTTTTTCAACGTAATCTATCACAGCGATGTTCCGTGGGTCTTCTACTTTCACCAAGATGATCATCACTTTGTCACATGACACTGGTACTTGCCGTCCAATGATGCCGCCCTGTCGATACGCCCCCTTCCGTGATGCCGGATATTATCTCTTTTTCACCTATAACTTGAAGATGGCTTCTTCGACTCTGATCCGAGCCGTGAGACCTCAACCCTATCATATTTTCTATAAAATGAGATATATCTTGTTGCATATAATCATACATGCTCGCATACATATGTTGTAGTTTGGGGTACTTTGTCGACTCACCTAATAAATTAAATATGGAGACCATATGCGGGCTTTTCTAGTCTTATATTGTCTCCATTTAAATTTATGTAGCGAACCGATGCTATGTTTTGCCTTGTTAATATAACATTTAAATTGAAGGGTAGATAAATAACTTGAACCTTCTAATTAATTGTCGGGACCCCGGTTCCGCTTAATACTGCCTAATTGCACCGCATCTGCATCATACATGCATCATGCCCGATATTCTGCCGTAGTATTAAATATTGCATCCGGTGTTTTTTTAGTGTTTGCTTCTTCGTGGATTAGGCCGTTGAGTGGATGCGAGTATCGACAAGTTCTCCGGATATGAACCTTCGGCTATGTTTTCCCAGGCGAGCATCTCTCCCCCTTCTACCTATTTTGCATTTATAGTCTTTATTTCCTCCTGTTGATCTATTGTTATCCGTGTTGCGATGCTTTAGTACCGTACCCGACATATCCCGTGCAGCCTCTATATTGCCTTGGACACCTCATATTACCTGTTGTTTGGTAGATAGATGGCCTTGCAAGTCGTAGTTGCTTGCTTAGGTGCGATCTCGTGTTGTCGAGTACCATAGTTGTTGGAATGCTGGCAGATGTTTATGGTGGAGATGATCATGACTTTAAATACAACTATTAAATTGCTGGGATAACTAATGAAAGAGACACCGATGGGCAATATATGCTATTTGGTTTTTATGTCCACTTGTGTCCCGTAGGCCCCGAGTACTTGATACCTGTTCCTTGACTATTCGCACTATCCACATCCGGGAGGCCTTATGGATCCCCCGAGCCAGAGCTTGATTCACTTCTATTTCTTGGGGCCACAAACTAGTTTGGAGTTTTATTTACTATCTTGTACATATGCATGCTTTACTGCTTTATTTAAGATTGTGCGCGGAGCACCTGTACTGTTTTGGATCGCGCCATGTTTTCATGGTATCGACAAGCCCAATCACACTTTCGGGTTCCCAGTCATTTACAGCCGTCGTCGCAAACCCTGGGTCCATTCCGGAGCCGGCCAACTTCGTTGCGGGTAGCTTAGTGGGGTGGCCCCCTGAAATATTTTATGAATCCTGTGATTTCTTTGTCGTGAAAGCCTCGTTAGGTTTTGAGTTGGTTTTTCCGAGGTTGATCGTGTGTGTGTTGCTATTTGTGCAACCCTGCAGGGTAAATCTTTCTGAAAGCCGTGTCCGCGGTTATGGACGACTTGGAGCACAGTTTCTCGATCATAGACAAGCATAACTAAAGTAGTGCTATAAATTTGACTTAATATGTGACTAGTAATCAGATTCACTACAATGGAATGGATAATAAAAATGCCAACAACTGGTGGAACTGGGGTGTATCGTGTCCTGTTATACCTGCCTAGTAAGTATCGCAACCCCAGTGGAATGAAATAAAAGTGCCAACAACTGCTGGGTTGGGATGTCACATGCTAATTATATCTGACTAGTAAATGTTCCAACTATAACGGAATGGTAATTAAAATTGCCACTACCTATGCTTCAGGATGACTCATGCTATCTATATCTGATTAGTAATTGCTGAAACTATAATGGAATGAATAAAACTGCCAACTATGTGAGTTCCTTGGTTTGACTTCCTCGTTTGGTCTCGAGGGGGAATACCAGGATGGGTATGATTGGTGTTAGTATCAGGTTGGATTCGGATAAGTCTTTCCTATCCCTCTCTAATAGCCGTCAGTTTTACTAAGTCTCTATAGGTTGTTTAGTGCCGCTGCGCTGCCGCTTCAGTCCACCATACCTATGTAGGCGAATTCTAGCCTCGCCAGTAATCGGCCTCGATCGACGCCTCTTTTTCCTTTGCCCTTTGTCGGCACTCCTTTTGTTTTAGCAGGTTTGAGATCGACGTCGTTAGCAGGGTTACCCTTCCAGCTTGGCCTGGGCAGGGTTATGGACGCCATTGGTTATTCTTCAGGGCTCTTAGCCTCATTTGCATCTTGTCCGTAGTCGGACGCTCTATCGTTTCAAGGTGATTTGGATCTTTGTATTGTATATCTGTATTCTTGACTCGTTGAGTCGCTGTTGTATATATATTTGTTCTGCGGGTCCCATCGAGGACTGTTGTGTAATGGTATTAATTCGTTCTCCACCCGTACGAAAGTGCCTAGTGGGCGTCCTTGAATCATTTCTATGCGGGTTTGGCGAGAAGCGCTAAAACTTGCATAGGGTCGATTCGAGGGTGTTACAGAGTGGTATCAGAGCTCAGCAGTTGCGATACCCCACTGGTCCAGCCTGTAAGATAACCTAGCTAACGGCTGAAGTAGAGTGTCAAAACTATTTTGGAAAATCAGTTGGATAGATCTGTTAGGCCTACTTTTACTCCTTACCCTCTGCTGTTCTCCTCTTACCTCTGCGTATTTTGGATCTGTTCTCTTATCTTTTCTTCGAGTCCAGGAATTCTCGCGGTTGGGTTTCCGTCGTACCTTCAGGGTTTCGCTTCCTTCTTTGGTAACGGTGTTTCTACATTCGGACTTCATGCTATCTGAGGAATCCTTCCTCTGTTGGACTTCTCTTTGCTCCTTGTTGTGCCTTTCGGTGTTTCAACGCGACGACATCATCTACGCCAGATCCAATGCAGAGTCTGCATCACTCTTTTATTTCCGAACCTCGCTTGTCGAGATCTTCAGTCTGATTCCGAGAATGGTTGCACGCTTTTCTACTGATTGTGCGGAGTAATAGTTTGGGTGCGTGATGGATTGGCCCCCATGCCGACTACTCAATCTATTTGCTCTCGTACATTGTAGTGGATGAGAATGCATCATTTCTCTCCTTCTGTCGAAGTTAGAGGTGGCTTTATTTGTGGATACCTCTACCTTCGTCCTTTGTTACCGGAGTGTTCTCCCGACGATCACGGACAACGACCCCTTGTTAGTGGTGTCGCGAGAATCTACATGAAGCGAGAAGATTCAGATTGCCGACCATCCTCCCGGTACCATGAGGCAGATCTCGAGGGCGAGATCCCTTGTTAGTGGTGTCGAATTGTGGCGCCCCGCTAAAACCACTACTAGAAAATCGCTGTGTTTTTGTGTTGCGCATCATCATGACCGCATGCTCATGTCATCATGCCACATTGCATTTGGGCATCATATTAAATCTTGCCTTTTATTATTGGCTTGCATTTGTTCCTATCCATTATACATGTCTTTGATTTTGGGTTCGTACTAAATTGTATTTGATTTTTGATATATGCTAAGTGCCTAATTTGAGCTGGGGGCATATATCTTTATTTTCATTTCCATCACTAACATGTTGCTACATCTGGTCCATATGAATTCTCTCCATATTCCACCACACATGGTACCATATGGGTTTCTTCGATTTGCTTGGATTTAATTATGCCATATGTATTTGTGTGGATCCTTGCCATCATATATTATCCATATTATCTTGCCTAAAATATACCATACATTGTCCATATGGGTTCTTATTTATTTGCTTTGGATTTAAATCATGCCCATAGGAATGTGTGGTTTATCCATTCAAGTTTGTTCTATTTAAATCCTAGTGCTCTTGTCTCTATCTATCTACACCATCTTCCTGTGTACCGTTCTTCTTGTTCAAAATTCTTTGAGCTTTTCTTTTGTTTAAATCCTAAAAGTAACCTCATTGCCTCTCTCATTGGTTCAAACCATATCATGCATTTTTTTCGTGCATTCTCCTAAGCCTAAGAGCATTTTTGGAAAACACCGTATTTTATTTTCTAAAATATCCGTACGGTATAATATATATTAAGCCGTCATCTCTCTTTGTTATTTTAAAACAAAACAATATTTTTTGGTCTGTTACGTGACCATAAAAGTTTTTCTTATTTTACTAAAAATAAAACAGGCAAAAAGCCCGTCTAAAGTTTTGGCCCAAAACTAGTCCCATCTAGTCTACTTTGGACTATATAAATAGTCTATTCCCCTTCTTCTTTCTCCCCAAACCCTAGCCCCAAAATATCTAATATCCAGATCTGAGAAAAATTTCCCTCTCTTCTTGCTAAATTCCACCTACCCATTCTTCCGTGTGCCACCGTGTTGCTCATGTTCCTGTGGCCGTTCGCGGGTGTGCATGACATCCATCGGCCGGTATGCAATGCCACCATACCCATCGATCCATTAAACTCCATGCCACCTTGGCTCTTCATACAAGCTAGCAGCCACCAAGCGCAGCAGCACAGCGCGTGCCCCTGCTCCTTGCTCCTCCCGCTCGCGCACAGGAGCCTGGTAACCAGGTACTTGGTAGCCGCGTTGCTCCCTTGTCCTGCGCGTGTGCATCAGCCAGCCGCGCCAGCTTCTTTTTCTTTCTTTTCTTTTCTCCCAGGCTGCGCAAACTCAGGTACATCGTGTATCTGACTTCTATTTCTGATTTATCGCATCGGCATCAAGCGCGCGAAGCTTCGGTACGATATTGTTTTGTGTTGAGCGACCCTTCTGTCCGTTAGGTGTTCGACGAAATGTGTACAGGAGTTTTGCTTCTTTTTTTCAACGTAATCTATCACAGCGATGTTCCGTGGGTCTTCTACTTTCACCAAGATGATCATCACTTTGTCACACGACACTGGTACTTGCCTTCCAATGATGTCGCCCTATCGATACGCCCCTTCCGTGATGCCGGATATTATCTCTTTTTCACCTATAACTTGAAGATGGCTTCTTCGACTCTGATCCGAGTCGTGAGACCTCAACCCTATCATATTTTCTATAAAATGAGATATATCTTGTTGCATATAATCATACATGCTTGCATACATATGTTGTAGTTTGGGAACTTTGTCGACTCACCTAATAAATTAAATATGGAGACCATATGCGGGCTTTTCTAGTCTTATATTGTCTCTATTTAAATTTGTGTAGCGAACCGATGCTATATTTTGCCTTGTTAATATAACATTTAAATTGCAGGGTAGCTAAATAACTTGAACCTTCTAATTAATTGTCGGGACCCCGGTTCCGCTTAATACTGCCTAATTGCACCGCATCTGCATCATACATGCATCATGCCCGATCTTCTGTCGTAGTATTAAATATTGCATTTGGTGTTTTTTTAGTGTTTGCTTCTTCGTGGATTAGGCCGTTGAGTGGATGCGAGTATCGACAAGTTCTCCGGATATGAACCTTCGGGTATGTTTTCCCAGGCGAGCATCTCCCCCCCTTCTACCTATTTTGCATTTATAGTCTTTATTTCCTCCTGTTGATCTATTGCTATCCGTGTTGTGATGCTTTAGTTCCGTACCCGACATATCCCGTGCAGCCCCTATATTGCCTTGACACCTCCTATTACCTGTTGTTTGGTAGATAGCTGGCCTTGCGAGTCGTAGTTGCTTGCTCAGGTGCGATCTCGTGTTGTCAAGTACCACAGTTGTTGGAATGCTGGCAGATGTTTCTAGTGGAGATGATCATGACTTTAAATACAACTATTAAATTGTTGGGATAACTAATGAAAGAGGCACCGGTGGGCAATATATGCTATTTGGTTTTTATGTCCACTTATGTCCCGTAGGCCCCGAGTACTTGATACCTGTTCCTTGACTATTCGCACTATCCACATCCGGGAGGCCTTATGGACCCTCCTGAGCCAGAGCTTGATTCATTTCTATTTCTTGGGGCCACAAACTAGTTTGGGGTTTTATTTACTATCCTGTACTTATGCCATGCTTTACTGCTTTATTTAAGATTGTGCGTGGAGCACCTATACTGTTTTGGATCACGCCACGTTTTCGCGGTATCGACAAGCCCAATCACACTTTCGGGTTCCCAGTCGTTTACACCCATCGTTGCAAACCCAGGGTCCGTTCCGGAGCCAGCCAACTTTGTTGCGGGTAGCTTAGTGGGGTGGCCCCCTGAAATATTTTATGAATCCTGTGATTGCTTTGTCGTGAAAGCCTCATTGGGTTTTGAGTTGGTTTTTCCGAGGTTGATCGTGTGTGTGTTGCTATTTGTCCACCCCTGCAGGGTAAAACTTTCTAAAAGCCGTGTCCGCGGTTATGGACGACTTGGAGCATAGTTTCTCGATCATAGACAAGCATAACTAAAGTAGTGCTATAAATTTGACTTAATATGTGACTAGTAATCAACTTCACTACAATGGAATGGATAATAAAAATGCCAACAACTGGTGGAACTGGGGTGTATCGTGTCCTGTTATACCTGCCTAATAAGTATCAGAACCCCAATGGAATAAAATAAAAGTGCCAACAACTGCTGGGTTGGGATGTCACATGCTAATTATATCTGACTAGTAAATGTTCCAACTACAACGGAATGGTAATTAAAATTACCACTACCTATGCTTCAGGATGACTCATGCTATCTATATCTGATTAGTAATTGCTGCAACTATAATGGAATGAATAAAACTGCCAACTGTGTGAGTTCCTTGGTTTGACTTCCTCGTTTGGTCTCGAGGGGGAATACCAGGATGGGTATGATTGGTGTTAGTATCAGGTTGGATTCGAATAGGTCTTTCTTATCCCTCTCTAATAGCCGCCAGTTTTATCGAGTCTCTATAGGTTGTTTAGTGCCGCTGCGCTGCCTCTTCAGTCCACCATACATATGTAGGCGAGAGCCGCTGAATTCTAGCCTCGCCGTGTACTGGCCTTGGTACTGACGCTCCTCTTTTTCCTTTGCCCTTTGTCGGCACCCCTTTTGTTTTAGCAGGTTTGAGATCGACGTCGTTAGCAGGGTTACCCCTTCCGGCTTGGCCTGGGCCGGGTTATGGACGCCATTGGTTATTCTTCAGGGCTCTTAGCCTCATTTGCATCTTGTCCGTAGTCGGACGCTCTATCGTTTCAAGGTGATTTGGATCTTTGTATTGTATATCTGTATTCTTGACTCGTTGAGTCGCTCTTGTATATATATTTGTTCTGTGGGTCCCATCGAGGACTGTTGTGTAATGGTATTACTTCGTTCTCCACCCGCACGAAAGTGCCTGGTGGGCGTCCTTGAATCGTTTCTATGCGGGTTTGGCGGGAAGCGCTAAAACTTGCATAGGGCCGATTCGAGGGTGTTACAGAGGAAGCATGTGGCATCCCGCTAAAATCACTACTAGAAAATCGCTGTGCTTTTCGTGCATTGCATCATCATGACCGCATGCTCATGTCATCATGCCACATTGCATTTGAGCATCATCATGTCATCATGCATGGTTTTGTTTAAAACTATTTTCGAAAACCTAATTTGTTTTTCTAAATAATCCCCGTCTGTATTCAAATACTAAACCCGGGCTTGGCCGGATTCTTTTGCTTCGTCTACAATCAGATTTTAAAAGCCCCGTTTTAAACTAATAAATTTTTCATATTATTTTTAGGAGGCAGCCTGCCAGGCCCGAAAGCCCAGTCGGCCACCCCAGTACAAAAACCAGAACCACCCAAACCCATTTCTACCAAATACCCTACCCCTAATCCTACCCAGCCCCCCTCCACATCCATCACCCTCCGCCATCTCACCACCCGCCATCTCACCTCCCCCCTCCACCCACCCCACCCACCACCACACCTCCACACCCTGGCCTCCTTCTCCCTTTTAGGTCCCACCACTTTCTCACTGGGCCACCTCCCCCTCCACCCCGCCCACCACTCCGTACCGCAAAGTTCCACTTTTCTCCCTCACATAGCCGTGATCACGCACACCACACGCCCTCTCACCTCACCTGTCACGTCCCTTGCGGCGCCTCCCTCTCTCCTTCCTCCCGCTGAGAGCCACCAACCCCCCCTCGTCATCGCCATCTTCCCCGCCCCCGTCGCCAAGCTCCTCCAGCCGCCGCCGCGCTTCCTCCCTGCGGCCAGGCGCACCTCCACGAGCCCGCCGTGGCCAACCCCATCAGGCGCTCTCCTTCTACCGCGGGCCCCCTCTCCACCAGGGCTGCCGCCGTCAGCCGCCGTCCCCTTCCCGTCACCTGCAAGGGCTCGGGTGCCCTTCTCCTCTATCTGCGCCCCGCCGTGGCTGCTCCCTTGTGCCCTCTGCCTCGGCCCCCTCCTCTGCAGGATGCCGCTCGACTTACCTCCGCTCCTCCCTGCAGCCGCCACTCGTCGACCGACCTCCTGCGTGGAGCTGCTAGCCACACCGCCTCGTGCTGTCGCCACCGCCGCATGGCCGCCCTTCCTCTGCTCCACGTCAAGTCCGGCGCCGCCTCCCTGTTTGCCAGCGCTGGTCCGCCGACCTTGCGACCCCGAGGGCTGCAGCGCCATCTAGGCTTCGTCTCCGTCTAGCCGTCGTCCCGCGCCGGAGCCAGCGCCCTCCCCGGCCTTCCCGGCACCGTCGTCCTCGCCTCCATGTGCTGTAGCGGTGCCACCGCCTGCCACGGCCTCCGACCACCGCCTCTCTTCTCCGCGATGCTCCGACGCCACCTCGAGCACTTGTCCTCTTCTGTCGACCACACCATGAGGCAGCCGTATCCTTTGATACCATCAGCAAAGCTACAGAGAGAATCGTTCGTCTGTTGGTTTGGTACATGCGTGTGTGCCCATGTTTTTGTCTTTGGTCGTGATCTGCTACCGATGTTGAAGACCATCCCGGTGATTCGAATCCGAAGGTCCCATGTCTGCTATTCGAAAACGAAGCCGCATCGAGTTCTTCTTCCTAGAATCAACAAGGTCGACACAGAAGGTTGACACCGAAGAAGTGCCGAACCCGAAGAATCACCGACAAGGACCGTCCCTACACCAAGATCTGCTTCCGAACACTTCGACCGAGGCCGAACCAAGATCTCCATCGGATGCGACAAGACCTCCTTCCCGGATGCGATGCCCGAGAACCCGGACGCCAAGGTCGCCGACACGGAACGCCAAGCTTTTCATCCCGGACGCCAAGACCGACCCGATACGCGGGCCCGACAAGATCTCCGCGACGACAAGATCGACACCGACCAGGGCGAGTCCGATGCGCCCCCGACGCCAAACCAAGGCCTGCTTCCCGGAACGCCAAGCTCTCCTTCCATTGTCCGAGAATGATCCCGTCGAACCCTGAACCCTGAGTCTGAACCCCGAACCCCGGAACCCCAAGATCTTCTGAACCCAGATGTGTGACCCTAAGCCTCTATTTTTATAATATGACATTATCAACTGTCGCATATTAAATTGTTCATGCATGCATACCTGTCTGTGGGTTGGGGGCATTATGCCGATTCATCTCATAATTAAATATGGAGTCTATATGCGGGATATCTTTGTCTTATTCCAGACTCCATTTAAATTTGTGTAGCGAACCGATGCCATGTTTCGCCCTGTTAATACCACATTTAAATTGCGGGTAGTTAAATAACTTGAACCGCCTAATTAATTGTCGGGACCCCGGTTCCGCTTAATACTGCCTAATTGCACCGCATCTGCATCATATCATAATCATGCCGGATCTTCTGCCGTAGTATTAAATATTGCATCCGGTGTTTATTCTAGTGTTTGCTTCTTCGCGGATTAGGCCGATGAGTGGATGTGAGTATCGACAAGTTCTCCGGTTATGAACCTCCAGCAGTGTTTCCCAGGCGAGCATCTCTCCCCCTTTCTACCTATTTTGCATTTATAGTCTTTATTTCCTCCTGTTGATCTATTGCTATCCGTGTCGCGATGCTTTAGTTTCCGTGCACCAGTTATATCCCGTGCAGCCTCTATATTGCCATGGACACCTCCTAATACCTGTTGTTTGGTAGATAGCTGGCCTTGCGAGTCGTACTTGCTTGCTCAGGTGCGATCGCGTGTTGTCGAGTACCATAGTTGTTGGAATGCTGGCAGATGTTTCTAGTGGAGATGATCATGACTTTAAATACAACTATTAAAATGCTGGGATAACTAATGAAAGAGGCACCGGTGGGCAATATATGCTATTTGGTTTTTATGTCCACTTGTGTCCCGTAGGCCTAGAGTACTTGATACTTGTTCCTTGATTTTTCGCACTATCCACATCCGGGAGGCCTTCTGGACCCCCCTGAGCCAGAGCTTGATTCATTTCTATTTCTTGGGGCCACAAACTAGTTTGGGGTTTTATTACTATCCTGTACTTATGCCATGCTTTACTGCTTTATTTAAGATTGTGCGTGGAGCACCTATACTGTTTTGGATTGCGCCATGTTTTTGCGGTATCGACAAGCCCAGTCACACTTTCGGGTTCCTAGTCGTTTACAACCGTCGTCGCAAACCCTAGGTCCATTCCGGAGCCGGCCAACTTTGTTGCGGGTAGCTTAGTGGGGTGGCCCCCTGAAATATTTTATGAATCCTGTGATCGCTTTGTCGTGAAAGCCTCGTTGGGTTTTGAGTTGGTTTTTCCGAGGTTGATCGAGTGTGTTTTGCTATTTGTGCACCCTGCAGGTAAACTTTCAAAGCCGTGTCCGCGGTTATGGACGACTTGGAGCACAGTATCTCGATCATAGACAAGCATAACTAAAGTAGTGCTATAAATTTGACTTAATATGTGACTAGTAATCAGCTCAAGTATAACGGAATGGATATTAAAAACGCCAATAACTGGTGGATCTGTGGTGATCTGTGTCATACTATACCTGCCTAGTAAGTATTGCAACTCCAATGGAATGTGATAAAAGTGCCAACAACTGCTGGGTTTTGGGATTCCTCAGGACAATTATATCTGACTAGTAAATGTTCCAACTACAACGGAATGTGAATTAAAACTGCCCACTACTTATGCTTCAGGATGACTCATGCTAATTATATCTGACTAGTAAGTGCTTCAACTATAATGGAATGAATAAAACTGCCAACTGTGTGACTTCCTCGGTTTGACTCCCTCGTTTGGTCTCGAGGGGGAAATGCTAGGATCGGTATGTTGGGTGTTAGTATCAGGTTGGATCCGAATAGGTCTTTCTTATCCCTCTCTAATAGCCGCCAGTTTTACTGAGTCCCTATAGGTTGTTTAGTGCTGCTGCGCTGTCGCTTCAGTCCACCATACCTATGTAGGCGAGAGCCGCCGAATTCTAGCCTCGCCATGTACTGGCCTCAGTACTGATGCTCCTCTTTTTCCCTTTGCCCTTTGTCGGCACCCCTTTTGTATTAGTAGGTACGAGTTTGACGTCGTTAGCAGGGTTACCCTTTCGGCTTGGCCTGGGCAGGGTTATGGACGTCATTGGTTATTCTTCAGGGCTCTTAGCCCCATTTGCATCTTGTCCGTAGTCGGACATTCTATCATTTTCAAGGTGACTGAATCTTTGTATAGTATATTTGTATTCTTGACTCATGGAGTCGTTTTTGTATATATCTGTTCTGTGGGTCCCATCGAGGACTGTTGTGTAATGTTATTACTTCGTTTTCCACCCGCACGAAAGTGCCTGGTGGGCGTCCTTGAATCGTTTCTATGCGGGTTTGGCGGAAAGGGCTAAAACTTGCATAGGGCCGATTTGAGGGTGTTATAGAGTGAAATACTATGTGAGACCAGGCACATGGCTTAGTAGGATTGATAGAATACTCATACCAACAAGTTGCAACTTCTTTTCCGGAAGCTCATTCGAAAAGAACTCTAAGGTTAAGCGTGCTTGGCCTAGAGCAATTCTAGGATGGGTGACCGAATCGAAGGGTAGCCGTGCGGCATGCAGTGAGGACAAAGTGCACAGAAAAGACTAGTGTTGGTCTATGGGGCCAGTCTAGATATCATATTAAGCTGCCAGGAGTGACACACCCCGGGCCCAGGAGTGGACGGGGTGTTACAAAGTGGTATCAGAGCCGACCTCGCGGTTAAACGGGTGTGTGCGGGTTAGTGGCGGGACATGTGTGTTCTTCTCACAAACCACACATGGATCCACCAGTGTCATTGCATGTGTTCTCTTCTCACAAACCATATCATGAACCACACCAAGTGTCATTGCATGTGTGTTCTTCCCATGAACCCGACATGGATCCACCGGTGTCATTGCAAGTCTGCTCTTTTCATTAACCACAGTTAGAGTCATTGCATGTGTGTTCTTTTCACAAACCACATATCATTGCATGTGTGTTCTTCTCACAGACAACATATCACCTATGTCATTGCATGTCTGTTCTTCCCATGAACCACACATGGACCCACTAGTGTCATTGCATGTGTGTTCTTCCCACAGACCACACATGGATCCACCGGTGTCATTGCATGTGTGTTCTTCCCATGAACCACACATGGATCCACCAGTGTCATTGTATGTCTGCTCTTCCCATGAACCACAGCTAGAGTCATCGCATGCGTGCTCTTTTCATGAACCACAACTAGAGTCATTGCATGTGTGTTCTTCTCACAGACCATATCATGAACCACACCCAGTGTCATTGCATGTGTTTTCTTCCCATGAACCGCACATGGATCCACTGGTGTCATTGTATGTTGCTCTTCCTATGAACCATAGCTAGAGTCATCGCATGCGTGCTCTTTTCATGAACCACAGCTAGAGTCATTGCATGTGTGTTCTTCTCACAGACCATATCATGAACCACACCTAGTGTCAATGCATGTGTGTTCTTCCCATGAACCACACATGGATCCACCGGTGTCATTCCATGTTTGCTCTTTTCATGAACCACAGCTAGAGTCATTGCATGTGTGTTCTTCTCACAAACCACATATCACCGGAGTCATTGCATGTGTGTTCTTCCCATGAACCACACATGGATCCACCAGTGTCATTGCATGTCTGCTCTTTTCATTAACCACAGCTAGAGTCATCGCATGCGTGCTCTTTTCACAAACCAAGGCTAGAGTCATTGCATGTGTGTTCTTCTTACAAACCATATCATGAACCACACCCAGTGTCATTGCATGTGTGTTCTACTCACAAACCACACATGGATCCACCGGTGTCATTGCATGTCTGCTCTTCTCATTAACCACAGCTAGAGTCATTGCATGTCTGTTCTTTTCACAAACCACATATCACCAGAGTCATTGCATGTGTGTTCTTCCCATGAACAACACATGGATCCACTAGTGTTATTGCATGTGTGTTCTTCTCACAAATCATATCATGAACCACACCCAGTGTCATTGCATGTGTGTTCTTCTCACAGACCACACATGGATCCACCAGTGTCATTGCATGTGTGTTCTTCTCACAAACCATATCATGAACTACACCTGGTGTCATTGCATGTGTGTTCTTCCCATGAACCACACATGCATCCACCAGTGTCATTGCATGTCTGCCCTTTTCATGAACCACAGCTAGAGTCATTGCATGTGTGTTCCTGTCACAAACCACATATCACCGGTGTCATTGCATGTGTGTTCTTCTTACAAACCATATCATGAACCACACCCAGTGTCATTGCATGTGTGTTCTTCTCACAAACCACACATGGATCCACCAATGTCATTGCATGTCTGCTATTCTCATTAATCATAGTTAGAGTCATTGCATGTCTGTTCTTTTCACAAACCACATATCACCAGAGTCATTGCATGTGTGTTCTTCCCATGAACCACACATGGATCCACCAGTGTCATTGCATGTGTGTTCTTCTCGGAAACCACACATGGATCCACCCAGTGTCATCGCATGTCTGCTCTTCCAATGAACCACACATGGATCCACCAGTGTCATTGCATGTCTGCTCTTTTCGTGAACCATAGCTAGAGTCATTGGATGCGTGTTCTTCTCATAGACCACATATCACCAGTGTCATTGCATGTGTGTTCTTACCAAAGACCACACATGGATCCACCAGTGTCATTGCATGTGTGTTCTTCTCAGAAACCATATCATGAACCACACTAGTGTCATTGCATGTGTGTTCTTCTCACAGACCACACATGGATCCACCAGTGTCATTGCATGTGTGTTCTTCTCACAAACCATATCATGAACCACACCCAGTGTCATTGCATGAGTGTTCTTCCCATGAACCCGACATGGATCCACCGGTGTCATTACAAGTCTGCTCTTTTCATTAACCACAGCTAGAGTCATTGCATGTGTTTTCTTTTCACAAACCACATATCATTGCATGTGTGTTCTTCTCACAGACCACATATCACTTGTGTCATTGCATGTGTGTTCTTCCCATGAACCACACATGGAACCACCAGTGTCATTGCATGTGTGTTCTTCCCACAGACCACACATGCATCCACCGTTGTCATTGCATGTGTGTTCTTCCCATGAACCACACATGGATCCACCGGTGTCATTGTATGTCTGCTCTTCCCATGAATCACAGCTAGAGTCATCGCATGCGTGCTCTTTTCATGAACCACAACTAGAGTCATTGCATGTGTGTTCTTCTAACAGAACATATCATGAACCACACCGAGTGTCATTGCATGTGTGTTCTTCCCATGAATCGCACATGGATCCACTCGTGTCATTGTATGTTGCTCTTCCTATGAACCACAACTAGAGTCATCGCATGCGTGCTCTTTTCATGAACCACAGCTAGAGTCATTGCATGTGTGTTATTCTCACAGACCATATCATGAACCACACCCAGTGTCATTGCATGTGTGTTCTTCCCAGGAACCACACATGGATCCACCGGTGTCATTCCATGTCTGCTCTTTTCATGAACCACAGCTAGAGTCATTGCATGTGTGTTCTTCTCACAAACCACATATCACCGGAGTCATTGCATGTGTGTTCTTCCCATGAACCACATATGGATCCACCAGTGTCATTGCATGTGTGTTCTTCCCAGACCACATGGATCCACCAGTGTCATTGCATGTGTGTTCTTCCCATGAACCAGACATGGATCCACCAATGTCATTGTATGTCTGCTCTTCCCATGAACCACAGCTAGAGTCATTGCATGCGTGCTCTTTTCACAAACCACAACTAGAGTTATTGCATGTGTGTTCTTATTACAAACTATATCACGAACCACACCCAGTGTCATTGCATGTGTGTTCTTCTCATAAACCACACATGGATCCACCGGTGTCATTGCATGTCTGCTCTTCTCATTAACCATAGCTAGAGTCATTGCATGTCTATTCTTTTCACAAACCACATATCACCAGAGTCATTGCATGTGTGTTCTTCCCATGAACCACACATGGATCCACCAGTGTCATTGCATGTGTGTTCTTCCCATGAACCACACATGGATCCACCGGTGTCATTGCAAGTCTGCTCTTTTCATTAACCATAGTTAGAGTCATTGCATGTGTGTTCTTTTCACAAACCACATATCATTGCATGTGTGTTCTTCTCACAGACAACATATCACCTATGTCATTGCATGTGTGTTCTTCCCATGAACCACACATGGAGCCACCAGTGTCATTGCATGTGTGTTCTTCCCACAGACCACACATGGATCCACCGGTGTCATTGCATGTGTGTTCTTCCCATGAACCACACATGGATCCACCAGTGTCATTGTATGTCAGGTCTTCCCATGAACCACAGCTAGAGTCATCGCATGCGTGCTCTTTTCATGAACCACAACTAGAGTCATTGCATGTGTGTTCTTCTCACAGACCATATCATGAACCACACCCAGTGTCATTGCATGTGTTTTCTTCCCATGAACCATACATGGATCGACCGGTGTCATTGTATGTCTGCTCTTCCCATGAACCACAGCTAGAGTCATCGCATGCGTGCTCTTTTCATGAACCACAGCTAGAGTCATTGCATGTGTGTTCTTCTCACAGACCATATCATGAACCACACCCAGTGCCATTGCATCTGTGTTCTTCCCATCAACCACACATGGATCCACCGGTGTCATTGCATGTCTGCTCTTTTCATGAACCACAGCTAGAGTCATTGCATGTGTGTTCTTCTCACAAACCACATATCACCAGAGTCATTGCATGTGTGTTCTTCCCATGAACCACACATGGATCCACAAGTGTCATTGCATGTGTGTTCTTCCCATAGACCACACATGGATACCACCAGTGTCATTGCATGTGTGTTCTTCCCATGAACCACACATGGATCCACCAGTGTCATTGTATTTCTGCTCTTCCCATGAACCACAGCTAGAGTCATCACATGCGTGCTCTTTTCACAAACCACAGCTAGAGTCATTGCATGTGTGTTCTTCTTACAAACCATATCACGAACCACACCCAGTGTCATTGCATTTGTGTTCTTCTCACAAACCACACATGGATCCACCGGTGTCATTGCATGTCTGCTCTTCTCATTAACCGCATCTAGAGTCATTGGATGTCTGTTCTTTTCACAAACCACATAGCACCAGAGCCATTGCATGTGTGTTCTTCCCATGAACCACACATGGATCCACCAGTGTCATTGCATGTGTGTTCTTCTCACAAACCACACATGGATCCACCCAGTGTCATCGCATGTTTGCTCTTCCCATGAACCACACATGGATCCACCAGTGTCATTGCATGTCTGCTCTTTTCATGAACCACATCTAGAGTCATTGGATGTGTTTTCTTTTCACAAACCACATATCATTGCATGTGTGTTCTTCTCACAGACCACATATCACTTGTGTCATTGCATGTGTGTTCTTCCCATGAACCACACATGGAACCACCAGTGTCATTGCATGTGTGTTCTTCCCACAGACCACACATGCATCCACCGTTGTCATTGCATGTGTGTTCTTCCCATGAACCACACATGGATCCACCGGTGTCATTGTATGTCTGCTCTTCCCATGAATCACAGCTAGAGTCATCGCATGCGTGCTCTTTTCATGAACCACAACTAGAGTCATTGCATGTGTGTTCTTCTAACAGAACATATCATGAACCACACCGAGTGTCATTGCATGTGTGTTCTTCCCATGAATCGCACATGGATCCACTCGTGTCATTGTATGTTGCTCTTCCTATGAACCACAACTAGAGTCATCGCATGCGTGCTCTTTTCATGAACCACAGCTAGAGTCATTGCATGTGTGTTATTCTCACAGACCATATCATGAACCACACCCAGTGTCATTGCATGTGTGTTCTTCCCATGAACCACACATGGATCCACCGGTGTCATTCCATGTCTGCTCTTTTCATGAACCACAGCTAGAGTCATTGCATGTGTGTTCTTCTCACAAACCACATATCACCGGAGTCATTGCATGTGTGTTCTTCCCATGAACCACATATGGATCCACCAGTGTCATTGCATGTGTGTTCTTCCCACAGACCACACATGGATCCACCAGTGTCATTGCATGTGTGTTCTTCCCATGAACCAGACATGGATCCACCAATGTCATTGTATGTCTGCTCTTCCCATGAACCACAGCTAGAGTCATTGCATGCGTGCTCTTTTCACAAACCACAACTAGAGTTATTGCATGTGTGTTCTTATTACAAACTATATCACGAACCACACCCAGTGTCATTGCATGTGTGTTCTTCTCATAAACCACACATGGATCCACCGGTGTCATTGCATGTCTGCTCTTCTCATTAACCATAGCTAGAGTCATTGCATGTCTATTCTTTTCACAAACCACATATCACCAGAGTCATTGCATGTGTGTTCTTCCCATGAACCACACATGGATCCACCAGTGTCATTGCATGTGTGTTCTTCCCATGAACCACACATGGATCCACCGGTGTCATTGCAAGTCTGCTCTTTTCATTAACCATAGTTAGAGTCATTGCATGTGTGTTCTTTTCACAAACCACATATCATTGCATGTGTGTTCTTCTCACAGACAACATATCACCTATGTCATTGCATGTGTGTTCTTCCCATGAACCACACATGGAGCCACCAGTGTCCTTGCATGTGTGTTCTTCCCACAGACACATGGATCCACGTGTCATTGCATGTGTTCTTCCATGAACCACATGGATCCACTGATGTCATTGTATGTCAGGTCTTCACATGAACCACAGCTAGAGTCATCGCATGCGTGCTCTTTTCATGAACCACAACTAGAGTCATTGCATGTGTGTTCTTCTCACAGACCATATCATGAACCACACCCAGTGTTATTGCATGTGTTTTCTTCCCATGAACCATACATGGATCGACCGGTGTCATTGTATGTCTGCTCTTCCCATGAACCACAGCTAGAGTCATCGCATGCGTGCTCTTTTCATGAACCACAGCTAGAGTCATTGCATGTGTGTTCTTCTCACAGACCATATCATGAACCACACCCAGTGCCATTGCATCTGTGTTCTTCCCATCAACCACACATGGATCCACCGGTGTCATTGCATGTCTGCTCTTTTCATGAACCACAGCTAGAGTCATTGCATGTGTGTTCTTCTCACAAACCACATATCACCAGAGTCATTGCATGTGTGTTCTTCCCATGAACCACACATGGATCCACAAGTGTCATTGCATGTGTGTTCTTCCCATAGACCACACATGGATCCACCAGTGTCATTGCATGTGTGTTCTTCCCATGAACCACACATGGATCCACCAGTGTCATTGTATTTCTGCTCTTCCCATGAACCACAGCTAGAGTCATCACATGCGTGCTCTTTTCACAAACCACAGCTAGAGTCATTGCATGTGTGTTCTTCTTACAAACCATATCACGAACCACACCCAGTGTCATTGCATTTGTGTTCTTCTCACAAACCACACATGGATCCACCGGTGTCATTGCATGTCTGCTCTTCTCATTAACCGCATCTAGAGTCATTGGATGTCTGTTCTTTTCACAAACCACATAGCACCAGAGCCATTGCATGTGTGTTCTTCCCATGAACCACACATGGATCCACCAGTGTCATTGCATGTGTGTTCTTCTCACAAACCACACATGGATCCACCCAGTGTCATCGCATGTCTGCTCTTCCCATGAACCACACATGGATCCACCAGTGTCATTGCATGTCTGCTCTTTTCATGAACCACAGCTAGAGTCATTGGATGTGTGTTCTTCTCATAGACCACATATCACCAGTGTCATTGCATGTGTGTTCTTCCCAAAGACCACACATGGATCCACTAGTGTCATTGCATGAGTGTTCTTCTCACAAACCATATCATAAACCACACCGAGTGTTATTGCATGTGTGTTCTTCTCATAGACCACACATGGATCCACCAGTGTCATTGCATGTGTGTTCTTCTCACAAACCATATCATGAACCACACCCAGTGTCATTGGATGTGTGTTCTTCCCATGAACCCGACATGGATCCACCGGTGTCATTGCAAGTCTTCTCTTTTCATTAACCATAGCTAGAGTCATTACAGGTGTGTTCTTTTCACAAACCACATATCACCAGAGTCATTGCGTGTGTGTTCTTCTCACAGACCACATATCACCTGTGTTATTGCATGTGTGTTCTTCCCATGAACCACACATGGAACCACCAGTGTCATTGCATGTGTATTCTTCCCACAGACCACACATGGATCCATCGGTGTCATTGCATGTTTGTTCTTCCCATGAACCACACATGGATCCACCGGTGTCATTGTATGTCCGCTCTTCCCATGAACCACATCTAGAGTCATCGCATGCGTGCTCTTTTCATGAACCACAACTAGAGTCATTGCATGTGTGTTCTTCTCACAAACCATATCATGAACCACACCCAGTGTCATTGCATGTGTGTTCTTCCCATGAACCATGCATGGATCGACCAGTGTCATTGTATGTCTGCTCTTCCCATGAACCACAGCTACAGTCATCGCATGCATGCTCTTTTCATGAACCACATCTAGAGTCATTGCATGTGTGTTCTTCTCATAGACCATATCATGAACCACACCCAGTGCTATTGCATGTGTGTTCTTCCCATCAACCACACATGGATCCACCGGTGTCATTGCATGTCTGCTCTTTTCATGAACCACAGCTAGAGTCATTGCATGTGTGTTCTTCTCACAAACCACATATCACTAGAGTCATTGCATGTGTGTTCTTCCCATGAATCACACATGGATCCACCAGTGTCATTGCATGTGTGTTCTTCCCACAGACCACACATGGATCCACCAGTGTCATTGCATGTGTGTTCTTCCCATGAACCAGACATGGATCCACCAGTGTCATTGTATGTCTGCTCTTCCCATGAACCACAGCTAGAGTCATCGCATGCGTGCTCTTTTCACAAACCACAGCTAGAGTCATTGCATGTGTGTTCTTCTTACAAACCATATCACGAACCACACCCAGTGTCATTGCATGTGTGATCTTCTCACAAACCACACATCCACCGGTGTCATTGCATGTCTGCTCTTCTCATTAACCACATCTAGAGTCATTGCATGTCTGTTCTTTTCACAAACCACATATCACCAGAGTCATTGCATGTGTGTTCTTCCCATGAACCACACATGGATCCACCAGTGTCATTGCATGTCTGCTCTTTTCATGAACCACAGCTAGAGTCATTGGATGTGTGTTCTTCTCATAGACCACATATCACCAGTGTCATTGCATGTGTGTTCTTCCCAAAGACCACACATGGATCCACTAGTGTCATTGCATGTGTGTTCTTCTCACAAACCATTTCATAAACCACACCGAGTGTTATTGCATGTGTGTTCTTCTCACAGACCACACATGGATCCACCAGTGTCATTGCATGTGTGTTCTTCTGACAAACCATATCATGAACCACACCCAGTGTCATTGCATGTGTGTTCTTACCATGAACCCAACATGGATCCACCGGTGTCATTGCAAGTCTTCTCTTTTCATTAACCATAGCTAGAGTCATTGCATGTGTGTTCTTTTCACAAACCACATATCACCAGAGTCATTGCATGTGTGTTCTTCTCACAGACCACATATCACCTGTGTCATTGCATGTGTGTTCTTCCCATGAACCGCACATGGAACCACCAGTGTCATTGCATGTCTGTTCTTCCCACAGACCACACATGGATCCACCGGTGTCATTGCATGTGTGTTCTTCCCATGAACCACACATGGATCCACCGGTGTCATTGTATGTCTGCTCTTCTCATGAACCACAGCTAGAGTCATCGCATGCATGCTCTTTTCATGAACCACAACTAGAGTCATTGCATGTGTGTTCTTCTCACAGACCATATCATGAACCACACCCAATGTCATTGCATGTGTGTTCTTCCCATAAACCACACATGGATCCACCGGTGTCATTGTATGTCTGCTCTTCCCATGAACCACAGGTAGAGTCATCGCATGTCTGCTCTTTTCATGAACCACAACTGGAGTCATTGCATGTGTGTTCTTCTCACAAACCATATCATGAACCACAACCAGTGTCATTGCATGTTGTTCTTCCCATGAATCACACATGGATCCACCGGTGTCATTGCATGTCTGCTCTTTTCATGATCCACAGCAAGAGTCATTGCATGTGTGTTCTTCTTACAAACCACATATCACCGGTGTCATTGCATGTGTATTCTTCCCATGAACCAGACATGGATCCACCAGTGTCATTGCATGTGTGTTGTTCCCACAGACACACATGGATCCACCAGTGTCATTGCATGTGTGTTCTTCCCATGAACCACACATGGATCCACCAGTGTCATTGTATGTCTCCTCTTCCCATGAACCACAGCTAGTGTTATCACATGCGTGCTCTTTTCACAAACCACAGCTAGAGTCATTGCATGTGTGTTCTTCTTACAAACCATATCATGAAATACACCCAGTATCATTGCATGTGTGTTCTTCTCACAAACCACACATGGATCCACCGGTGTCATTGCATGTCTGCTCTTCTCATTAACCACAGCTAGAGTCATTGCATGTCTGTTCTTTTCACAAACCACATATCACCAGAGTCATTGCATGTGTGTTCTTCCCATGAACCACACATGGATCCACCAGTGTCATTGCATGTGTGTTCTTCTCACAAACCACACATGGATCCACCAAGTGTCATCGCATGTCTGCTCTTCCCATGAACCACACATGGATCCACTAGTGTCATTGCATGTGTGTTCTTCTCACAAACCATATCATGAACCACACCCAGTGTCATTGCATGTGTGTTCTTCCCATAGACCACACATGGATCCACCAGTGTCATTGCATGTGTGTTCTTCTCACAAACCATATCATGAACCACACCAAGTGTCATTGCATGTGTGTTCTTCCCATGAACCCGACATGGATCCACCGGTGTCATTGCAAGTCTTCTCTTTTCATTAACCACAGCTAGAGTCATTGCATGTGTGTTCTTTTCACAAACCACATATCACCAGAGTCATTGCATGTGTGTTCTTCTCACAGACCACATATCACCTGTGTTATTGCATGTGTGTTCTTCCCATGAACCACACATGGAACCACCAGTGTTATTGCATGTGTATTCTTCCCACAGACCACACATGGATCCACCGGTGTCATTGCATGTTTGTTCTTCCCATGAACCACACATGGATCCACCGGTGTCATTGTATGTCTGCTCTTCCCATGAACCACATCTATAGTCATCGCATGCGTGCTCTTTTCATGAACCACAACTAGAGTCATTGCATGTGTGTTCTTCTCACAAACCATATCATGAACCACATCCAGTGTCATTGCATGTGTGTTCTTCCCATGAACCATGCATGGATCGACCGGTGTCATTGTATGTCTGCTCTTCCCATGAACCACAGCTAGAGTCATCGCATGCATGCTCTTTTCATGAACCACAGCTAGAGTCATTGCATGTGTGCTCTTCTCACAGACCATATCATGAACCACACCCAGTGCCATTGCATGTGTGTTCTTCCCATCAACTACACATGGATCCACCGGTGTCATTGCATGTCTGCTCTTTTCATGAACCACAGCTAGAGTCATTGCATGTGTGTTCTTCTCACAAACCACATATCACTAGAGTCATTGCATGTGTGTTCTTCCCATGAATCACACATGGATCCACCAGTGTCATTGCATGTGTGTTCTTCCCACAGACCACACATGGATCCACCAGTGTCATTGCATGTGTGTTCTTACGATGAACCAGACATGGATCCACCAGTGTCATTGTATGTCTGCTCTTCCCATGAACCACAGCTAGAGTCATCGCATGCGTGCTCTTTTCACAAACCACAGCTAGAGTCATTGCAGGTGTGTTCTTCTTACAAACCATATCACGAACCACACCCAGTGTTATTGCATGTGTGTTCTTCTCACAAACCACACATCCACCGGTGTCATTGCATGTCTGCTCTTCTCATTAACCACATCTAGAGTCATTGCATGTCTGTTCTTTTCACAAACCACATATCACCAGAGTCATTGCATGTGTGTTCTTCCCATGAACCACACATGGATCCACCAGTGTCATTGCATGTGTGTTCTTCTCACAAACCACACATGGATCCACCCAGTGTCATCGCATGTCTGCTCTTCCCATGAACCACACATGGATCCACCAGTGTCATTGCATGTCTGCTCTTTTCATGAACCACAGCTAGAGTCATTGGATGTGTGTTCTTCTCATAGACCACATATCACCAGTGTCGTTGCATGTGTGTTCTTCCCAAAGACCACACATGGATCCACTAGTGTCATTGCATGTGTGTTCTTCTCACAAACCATTTCATAAACCACACCGAGTGTTATTGCATGTGTGTTCTTCTCACAGACCACACATGGATCCACCAGTGTCATTGCATGTGTGTTCTGCTGACAAACCATATCATGAACCACACCCAGTGTCATTGCATGTGTGTTCTTACCATGAACCCAACATGGATCCACCGGTGTCATTGCAAGTCTTCTCTTTTCATTAACCATAGCTAGAGTCATTGCATGTGTGTTCTTTTCACAAACCACATATCACCAGAGTCATTGCATGTGTGTTCTTCTCACAGACCACATATCACCTGTGTCATTGCATGTGTGTTCTTCCCATGAACCGCACATGGAACCACCAGTGTCATTGCATGTGTGTTCTTCCCACAGACCACACATGGATCCACCGGTGTCATTGCATGTGTGTTCTTCCCATGAACCACACATGGATCCACCGGTGTCATTGTATGTCTACTCTTCTCATGAACCACAGCTAGAGTCATCGCATGCGTGCTCTTTTCATGAACCACAACTAGATTCATTGCATGTGTGTTCTTCTCACAGACCATATCCTGAACCACACCCAGTGTCATTGCATGTGTGTTCTTCCCATGAACCACACATGGATCCACCGGTGTCATTGTATGTCTGCTCTTCCCATGAACCACAGGTAGAGTCATCGCATGTCTGCTCTTTTCATGAACCACAACTAGAGTCATTGCATGTGTGTTCTTCTCACAAACCATATCATGAACCACAACCAGTGTCATTGCATGTGTGTTCTTCCCATGAATCACACATGGATCCACCGGTGTCATTGGATGTCTGCTCTTTTCATGATCCACAGCAAGAGTCATTGCATGTGTGTTCTTCTCACAAACCACATATCACCGGTGTCATTGCATGTGTATTCTTCCAATGAACCAGACATGGATCCACCAGTGTCATTGCATTTGTGTTCTTCCCACAGACACACATGGATCCACCAGTGTCATTGCATGTGTGTTCTTCTCAGAAACCACACATGGATCCACCAGTGTCATTGTATGTCTCCTCTTCCCATGAACCACAGCTAGTGTTATCACATGCGTGCTCTTTTCACAAACCACAGCTAGAGTCATTGCATGTGTGTTCTTCTTACAAACCATATCATGAAATACACCCAATATCATTGCATGTGTGTTCTTCTCGCAAACCACACATGTATCCACCGGTGTCATTGCATGTCTGCTCTTCTCATTAACCACAACTAGAGTCATTGCATGTCTGTTCTTTTCACAAACCACATATCACCAGAGTCATTGCATGTGTGTTCTTCCCATGAACCACACATGGATCCACCAGTGTCATTGCATGTGTGTTCTTCTCACAAACCACACATGGATCCACCAAGTGTCATCGCATGTCTGCTCTTCCCATGAACCACACATGGATCCACTAGTGTCATTGCATGTGTGTTCTTCTCACAAACCATATCATGAACCACACCTAGTGTCATTGCATGTGTGTTCTTCTCATAGACCACACATGGATCCACCAGTGTCATTGCATGTGTGTTCTTCTCACAAACCATATCATGAACCACACCAAGTGTCATTGCATGTGTGTTCTTCCCATGAACCCGACATGGATCCACCGGTGTCATTGCAAGTCTTCTCTTTTCATTAACCACAGCTAGAGTCATTGCATGTGTGTTCTTTTCACAAACCACATATCACCAGAGTCATTGCATGTGTGTTATTCTCACAGACCACATATCACCTGTGTTATTGCATGTGTGTTCTTCCCATGAACCACACATGGAACCACCAGTGTTATTGCATGTGTATTCTTCCCACAGACCACACATGGATCCACCGGTGTCATTGCATGTTTGTTCTTCCCATGAACCACACATGGATCCACCGGTGTCATTGTATGTCTGCTCTTCCCATGAACCACATCTATAGTCATCGCATGCGTGCTCTTTTCATGAACCACAACTAGAGTCATTGCATGTGTGTTCTTCTCACAAACCATATCATGAACCACATCCAGTGTCATTGCATGTGTGTTCTTCCCATGAACCATGCATGGATCGACCGGTGTCATTGTATGTCTGCTCTTCCCATGAACCACAGCTAGAGTCATCGCATGCATGCTCTTTTCATGAACCACAGCTAGAGTCATTGCATGTGTGCTCTTCTCTGAACCATATCATGAACCACACCGGTGCCATTGCATGTGTGTTCTTCCATCAACTACACATGGATCCACGGTGTCATTGCATGTCTGCTCATATCATGAACCACAGCTAGAGTCATTGCATGTGTGTTCTTCTCACAAACCACATATCACTAGAGTCATTGCATGTGTGTTCTTCCCATGAATCACACATGGATCCACCAGTGTCATTGCATGTGTGTTCTTCCCACAGACCACACATGGATCCACCAGTGTCATTGCATGTGTGTTCTTACGATGAACCAGACATGGATCCACCAGTGTCACTGTATGTCTGCTCTTCCCATGAACCACAGCTAGAGTCATGCGTGCTCTTTTCACAAACCACAGCTAGAGTCATTGCAGGTGTGTTCTTCTTACAAACCATATCACGAACCACACCCAGTGTTATTGCATGTGTGTTCTTCTCACAAACCACACATCCACCGGTGTCATTGCATGTCTGCTCTTCTCATTAACCACATCTAGAGTCATTGCATGTCTGTTCTTTTCACAAACCATATATCACCAGAGTCATTGCATGTGTGTTCTTCCCATGAACCACACATGGATCCACCAGTGTCATTGCATGTGTGTTCTTCTCACAAACCACACATGGATCCACCCAGTGTCATCGCATGTCTGCTCTTCCCATGAACCACACATGGATCCACCAGTGTCATTGCATGTCTGCTCTTTTCATGAACCACAGCTAGAGTCATTGGATGTGTGTTCTTCTCATAGACCACATATCACCAGTGTCATTGCATGTGTGTTCTTCCCAAAGACCACACATGGATCCACTAGTGTCATTGCATGTGTGTTCTTCTCACAAACCATTTCATAAACCACACCGAGTGTTATTGCATGTGTGTTCTTCTCACAGACCACACATGGATCCACTAGTGTCATTGCATGTGTGTTCTGCTGACAAACCATATCATGAACCACACCCAGTGTCATTGCATGTGTGTTCTTACCATGAACCCAACATGGATCCACCGGTGTCATTGCAAGTCTTCTCTTTTCATTAACCATAGCTAGAGTCATTGCATGTGTGTTCTTTTCACAAACCACATATCACCAGAGTCATTGCATGTGTGTTCTTCTCACAGACCACATATCACCTGTGTCATTGCATGTGTGTTCTTCCCATGAACTGCACATGGAACCACCAGTGTCATTGCATGTGTGTTCTTCCCACAGACCACACATGGATCCACCGGTGTCATTGCATGTGTGTTCTTCCCATGAACCACACATGGATCCACCGGTGTCATTGTATGTCTACTCTTCTCATGAACCACAGCTAGAGTCATCGCATGCGTGCTCTTTTCATGAACCACAACTAGATTCATTGCATGTGTGTTCTTCTCACAGACCATATCCTGAACCACACCCAGTGTCATTGCATGTGTGTTCTTCCCATGAACCACACATGGATCCACCGGTGTCATTGTATGTCTGCTCTTCCCATGAACCACAGGTAGAGTCATCGCATGTCTGCTCTTTTCATGAACCACAACTAGAGTCATTGCATGTGTGTTCTTCTCACAAACCATATCATGAACCACAACCAGTGTCATTGCATGTGTGTTCTTCCCATGAATCACACATGGATCCACCGGTGTCATTGGATGTCTGCTCTTTTCATGATCCACAGCAAGAGTCATTGCATGTGTGTTCTTCTCACAAACCACATATCACCGGTGTCATTGCATGTGTATTCTTCCCATGAACCAGACATGGATCCACCAGTGTCATTGCATTTGTGTTCTTCCCACAGACACACATGGATCCACCAGTGTCATTGCATGTGTGTTCTTCTCACAAACCACACATGGATCCACCAGTGTCATTGTATGTCTCCTCTTCCCATGAACCACAGCTAGTGTTATCACATGCGTGCTCTTTTCACAAACCACAGCTAGAGTCATTGCATGTGTGTTCTTCTTACAAACCATATCATGAAATACACCCAGTATCATTGCATGTGTGTTCTTGTCGCAAACCACACGTGTATCCACCGGTGTCATTGCATGTCTGCTCTTCTCATTAACCACAGCTAGAGTCATTGCATGTCTGTTCTTTTCACAAACCACATATCACCAGAGTCATTGCATGTGTGTTCTTCCCATGAACCACACATGGATCCACCAGTGTCATTGCATGTGTGTTCTTCTCACAAACCACATGGATCCACCATGTCATCGCATGTGCTCTTCCCCTGAACCACACATGGATCCACTAGTGTCATTGCATGTGTGTTCTTCTCACAAACCATATCATGAACCACACCTAGTGTCATTGCATGTGTGTTCTTCTCATAGACCACACATAGATCCACCAGTGTCATTGCATGTGTGTTCTTCTCACAAACCATATCATGAACCACACCAAGTGTCATTGCATGTGTGTTCTTCCCATGAACCCGACATGGATCCACCGGTGTCATTGCAAGTCTTCTCTTTTCATTAACCACAGCTAGAGTCATTGCATGTGTGTTCTTTTCACAAACCACATATCACCAGAGTCATTGCATGTGTGTTCTTCTCACAGACCACATATCACCTGTGTTATTGCATGTGTGTTCTTCCCATGAACCACACATGGAACCACCAGTGTCATTGCATGTGTATTCTTCCCACAGACCACACATGGATCCACCGGTGTCATTGCATGTTTGTTCTTCCCATGAACCACACATGGATCCACCGGTGTCATTGTATGTCTGCTCTTCCCATGAACCACATCTAGAGTCATCGCATGCGTTCTCTTTTCATGAACCACAACTAGAGTCATTGCATGTGTGTTCTTCTCACAAACCATATCATGAACCACATCCAGTGTCATTGCATTTGTGTTCTTCCCATGAACCATGCATGGATCGACCGGTGTCATTGTATGTCTGCTCTTCCCATGAACCACAGCTAGAGTCATCGCATGCATGCTCTTTTCATGAATCACAGCTAGAGTCATTGCATGTGTGTTCTTCTCACAGACCATATCATGAACCACACCCAGTGCTATTGCATGTGTGTTCTTCCCATCAACTACACATGGATCCACCGGTGTCATTGCATGTCTGCTCTTTTCATGAACCACAGCTAGAGTCATTGCATGTGTGTTCTTCTCACAAACCACATATCACTAGAGTCATTGCATGTGTGTTCTTCCCATGAATCACACATGGATCCACCAGTGTCATTGCATGTGTGTTCTTCCCATAGACCACACATGGATCCACCAGTGTCATTGCATGTGTGTTCTTCCGATGAACCAGACATGGATCCACCAGTGTCATTGTATGTCTGCTCTTCCCATGAACCACAGCTAGAGTCATCGCATGCGTGCTCTTTTCACAAATCACAGCTAGAGTCATTGCATGTGTGTTCTTCTTACAAACCATATCACGAACCACACCCAGTGTTATTGCATGTGTGTTATTCTCACAAACCACACATCCACCGGTGTCATTGCATGTCTGCTCTTCTCATTAACCACATCTAGAGTCATTGCATGTCTGTTCTTTTCACAAACCACATATCACCAGAGTCATTGCATGTGTGTTCTTCCCATGAACCACACATGGATCCACCAGTGTCATTGCATGTGTGTTCTTCTCACAAACCACACATGGATCCACCCAGTGTCATCGTATGCGCTCTTCCCATGAACCACACATGGATCCACCAGTGTCATTGCATGTCTGCTCTTTTCATGAACCACAGCTAGAGTCATTGGATGTGTGTTATTCTCATAGACCACATATCACCAGTGTCATTGCATGTGTGTTCTTCCCAAAGACCACACATGGATCCACTAGTGTCATTGCATGTGTGTTCTTCTCACAAACCATTTCATAAACCACAGCGAGTGTTATTGCATGTGTGTTCTTCTCACAGACCAAACATGGATCCACCAGTGTCATTGCATGTGTGTTCTTCTCACAAACCATATCATGAACCACACCCAGTGTCATTGGATGTGTGTTCTTCCCATGAACCCGACATGGATCCACCGGTGTCATTGCAAGTCTTCTCTTTTCATTAACCATCGCTAGAGTCATTACAGGTGTGTTCTTTTCACAAACCACATATCACCAGAGTCATTGCGTGTGTGTTCTTCTCACAGACCACATATCACCTGTGTTATTGCATGTGTGTTCTTCCCATGAACCACACATGGAACCACCAGTGTCATTGCATGTGTATTCTTCCCACAGACCACACATGGATCCACCGGTGTCATTGCATGTTTGTTCTTCCCATGAACCACACATGGATCCACCGGTGTCATTGTATGTCTGCTCTTCCCATGAACCACATCTAGAGTCATCGCATGTGTGCTCTTTTCATGAACCACAACTAGAGTCATTGCTTGTGTGTTCTTCTCACAAACCATATCATGAACCACACCCAGTGTCATTACATGTGTGTTCTTCCCATGAACCATGCATGGATCGACCGGTGTCATTGTATGTCTGCTCTTCCCATGAACCACAGCTACAGTCATCGCATGCATGCTCTTTTCATGAACCACATCTAGAGTCATTGCATGTGTGTTCTTCTCATAGACCATATCATGAACCACACCCAGTGCCATTGCATGTGTGTTCTTCCCATGAATAACACATGGATCCACCGGTGTCATTGCATGTCTGCTCTTTTCATGATCCACAGCAAGAGTCATTGCATGTGTGTTCTTCTCACAAACCACATATCACCGGTGTCATTGCATGTGTATTCTTCCCATGAACCAGACATGGATCCACCAGTGTCATTGCATGTGTGTTCTTCCCACAGACACACATGGATCCACCAGTGTCATTGCATGTGTGTTCTTCCCATGAACCACACATGGATCCACCAGTGTCATTGTATGTCTCCTCTTCCCATGAACCACAGCTAGTGTTATCACATGCGTGCTCTTTTCACAAACCACAGCTAGAGTCATTGCATGTGTGTTCTTCTTACAAACCATATCATGAAATACACCCAGTATCATTGCATGTGTGTTCTTCTCACAAACCACACATGTATCCACCGGTGTCATTGCATGCCTGCTCTTCTCATTAACCACAGCTAGAGTCATTGCATGTCTGTTCTTTTCACAAACCACATATCACCAGAGTCATTGCATGTGTGTTCTTCCCATGAACCACACATGGATCCACCAGTGTCATTGCATGTGTGTTCTTCTCACAAACCACACATGGATCCACCAAGTGTCATCGCATGTCTGCTCTTCCCATGAACCACACATGGATCCACTAGTGTCATTGCATGCGTGTTCTTCTCACAAACCATATCATGAACCACACCCAGTGTCATTGCATGTGTGTTCTTCTCATAGACCACACATGGATCCACCAGTGTCATTGCATGTGTGTTCTTCTCACAAACCATATCATGAACCACACCAAGTGTCATTGCATGTGTGTTCTTCCCATGAACCCGACATGGATCCACCGGTGTCATTGCAAGTCTTTTCTTTTCATTAACCACAGCTAGAGTCATTGCATGTGTGTTCTTTTCACAAACCACAAATCACCAGAGTCATTGCATGTGTGTTCTTCTCACAGACCACATATCACCTGTGTTATTGCATGTGTGTTCTTCCCATGAACCACACATGGAACCACCAGTGTCATTGCATGTGTATTCTTCCCACAGACAACACATGGATCCACCGGTGTCATTGCATGTTTGTTCTTCCCATGAACCACACATGGATCCACCGGTGTCATTGTATGTCTTCTCTTCCAATGAACCACATCTAGAGTCATCGCATGCGTGCTCTTTTCATGAACCACAACTAGAGTCATTGCATGTGTGTTCTTCTCACAAACCATATCATGAACCACATCCAGTGTCATTGCATGTGTGTTCTTCCCATGAACCATGCATGGATCGACCGGTGTCATTGTATGTCTGCTCTTCCCATGAACCACAGCTAGAGTCATCGCATGCATGCTCTTTTCATGAACCACAGCTAGAGTCATTGCATGTGTGTTCTTCTCACAGACCATATCATGAACCACACCCAGTGCCATTGCATGTGTGTTCTTCCCATCAACTACACATGGATCCACCGGTGTCATTGCATGTCTGCTCTTTTCATGAACCACAGCTAGAGTCATTGCATGTGTGTTCTTCTCACAAACCACATATCACTAGAGTCATTGCATGTGTGTTCTTCCCATGAATCACACATGGATACACCAGTGTCATTGCATGTGTGTTCTTCCCACAGACCACACATGGATCCACCAGTGTCATTGCATGTGTGTTCTTCCGATGAACCAGACATGGATCCACCAGTGTCATTGTATGTCTGCTCTTCCCATGAACCACAGCTAGAGTCATCGCATGCGTGCTCTTTTCACAAACCACAACTAGAGTCATTGCATGTGTGTTCTTCTCACAAACCATATCATGAACCACAACCAGTGTCATTGCATGTGTGTTCTTCCCATGAATCACACATGGATCCACCGGTGTCATTGCATGTCTGCTCTTTTCATGATCCACAGCAAGAGTCATTGCATGTGTGTTCTTCTCACAAACCACATATCACCGGTGTCATTGCATGTGTATTCTTCCCATGAACCAGACATGGATCCACCAGTGTCATTGCATGTGTGTTCTTCCCACAGACACACATGGATCCACCAGTGTCATTGCATGTGTGTTCTTCTCACAAACCACACATGGATCCACCAGTGTCATTGTATGTCTCCTCTTCCCATGAACCACAGCTAGTGTTATCACATGCGTGCTCTTTTCACAAACCATAGCTAGAGTCATTGCATGTGTGTTCTTCTTACAAACCATATCATGAAATACACCCAGTATCATTGCATGTGTGTTCTTCTCACAAACCACACATGTATCCACCGGTGTCATTGCATGTCTGCTCTTCTCATTAACCACAGCTAGAGTCATTGCATGTCTGTTCTTTTCACAAACCACATATCACCAGAGTCATTGCATGTGTGTTCTTCCCATGAACCACACATGGATCCACCAGTGTCATTGCATGTGTGTTCTTCTCACACACCACACATGGATCCACCAAGTGTCATCGCATGTCTGCTCTTCCCATGAACCACACAAGGATCCACTAGTGTCATTGCATGTGTGTTCTTCTCACAAACCATATCATGAACCACACCCAGTGTCATTGCATGTGTGTTCTTCTCATAGACCACACATGGATGCACCAGTGTCATTGCATGTGTGTTCTTCTCACAAACCATATCATGAACCACACCTGGTGTCATTGCATGTGTGTTCTTCCCATGAACCCGACATGGATCCACCGGTGTCATTGCAAGTCTTCTCTTTTCATTAACCACAGCTAGAGTCATTGCATGTGTGTTCTTTTCACAAACCACATATCACCAGAGTCATTGCATGTGTGTTATTCTCACAGACCACATATCACCTGTGTTATTGCATGTGTGTTCTTCCCATGAACCACACATGGAACCACCAGTGTCATTGCATGTGTATTCTTCCCACAAACCACACATGGATCCACCGGTGTCATTGCATGTTTGTTCTTCCCATGAACCACACATGGATCCACCGGTGTCATTGTATGTCTGCTCTTCCCATGAACCACATCTAGAGTCATCGCATGCGTGCTCTTTTCATGAACCACAACTAGAGTCATTGCATGTGTGTTCTTCTCACAAACCATATCATGAACCACATCCAGTGTCATTGCATGTGTGTTCTTCCCATGAACCATGCATGGATCGACCGGTGTCATTGTATGTCTGCTCTTCCCATGAACCACAGCTAGAGTCATCGCATGCATGCTCTTTTCATGAACCACACCTAGTGCCATTGCATGTGTGTTCTTCCCATCAACTACACATGGATCCACCGGTGTCATTGCATGTCTGCTCTTTTCATGAACCACAGCTAGAGTCATTGCATGTGTGTTCTTATCACAAACCACATATCACTAGAGTCATTGCATGTGTGTTCTTCCCATGAATCACACATGGATCCACCAGTGTCATTGCATGTGTGTTCTTCCCACAGACCACACATGGATCCACCAGTGTCATTGCATGTGTGTTCTTCCGATGAACCAGACATGGATCCACCAGTGTCATTGTATGTCTGCTCTTCCCATGAACCACAACTAGAGTCATCGCATGCGTGCTCTTTTCACAAACCACAGCTAGAGTCATTGCATGTGTGTTCTTCTTACAAACCATATCACGAACCACACCCAGTGTTATTGCATGTGTGTTCTTCTCACAAACCACACATCCACCGGTGTCATTGCATGTCTGCTCTTCTCATTAACCACATCTAGAGTCATTGCATGTCTGTTCTTTTCACAAACCACATATCACCAGAGTCATTGCATGTGTGTTCTTCCCATGAACCACACATGGATCCACCAGTGTCATTGCATGTGTGTTCTTCTCACAAACCACACATGGATCCACCCAGTGTCATCGCATGTCTGCTCTTCCCATGAACCACACATGGATCCACCAGTGTCATTGCATGTCTGCTCTTTTCATGAACCACAGCTAGAGTCATTGGATGTGTGTTCTTCTCATAGACCACATATCACCAGTGTCATTGCATGTGTGTTCTTACCAAAGACCACACATGGATCCACTAGTGTCATTGCATGTGTGTTCTTCTCACAAACCATTTCATAAACCACACCGAGTGTTATTGCATGTGTGTTCTTCTCACAGACCACACATGGATCCACCAGTGTCATTGCATGTGTGTTCTTCTGACAAACCATATCATGAACCACACCCAGTGTCATTGCATGTGTGTTCTTACCATGAACCCAACATGGATCCACCGGTGTCATTGCAAGTCTTCTCTTTTCATTAACCATAGCTAGAGTCATTGCATGTGTGTTCTTTTCACAAACCACATATCACCAGAGTCATTGCATGTGTGTTCTTCTCAGAGACCACATATCACCTGTGTCATTGCATGTGTGTTCTTCACATGAACACATTGTGGAACCACAGTGTCATTGCATGTGTGTTCTTCCCAGACCATACATGGATCCACGGTGTCATTGCATGTGTGTTCTTCCCATGAACCACACATGGATCCACCGGTGTCATTGTATGTCTGCTCTTCTCATGAACCACAGCTAGAGTCATCGCATGCGTGCTCTTTTCATGAACCACAACTAGAGTCATTGCATGTCTGTTCTTCTCACAGACCATATCCTGAACCACACCCAGTGTCATTGCATGTGTGTTCTTCCCATGAACCACACATGGATCCACCGGTGTCATTGTATGTCTGCTCTTCCCATGAACCACAGGTAGAGTCATCGCATATGCGCTCTTTTTCATGAACCACAACTAGAGTCATTGCATGTGTGTTCTTCTCACAAACCATATCATGAACCACAACCAGTGTCATTGCATGTGTGTTCTTCCCATGAATCACACATGGATCCACCGGTGTCATTGCATGTCTGCTCTTTTCATGATCCACAGCAAGAGTCATTGCATGTGTGTTCTTCTCACAAACCACATATCACCGGTGTCATTGCATCTGTATTCTTCCCATGAACCAGACATGGATCCACCAGTGTCATTGCATGTGTGTTCTTCCCACAGACACACATGGATCCACCAGTGTCATTGCATGTGTGTTCTTCCCATGAACCACACATGGATCCACCAGTGTCATTGTATGTCTCCTCTTCCCATGAACCACAGCTAGTGTTATCACATGCGTGCTCTTTTCACAAACCACAACTAGAGTCATTGCATGTGTGTTCTTCTTACAAACCATATCATGAAATACACCCAGTATCATTGCATGTGTGTTCTTCTCACAATCCACACATGTATCCACCGGTCTCATTGCATGTCTGCTCTTCTCATTAACCACAGCTAGAGTCATTGCATGTCTGTTCTTTTCACAAACCACATATCATCAGAGTCATTGCATGTGTGTTCTTCCCATGAACCACACATGGATCCACCTGTGTCATTGCATGTGTGTTCTTCTCACAAACCACACATGGATCCACCATGTGTCATCGCATGTCTGCTCTTCCCATGAACCACACATGGATCCACTAGTGTCATTGCATGTGTGTTCTTCTCACAAACCATATCATGAACCACACCCAGTGTCATTGCATGTGTGTTCTTCTCATAGACCACACATGGATCCACCAGTGTCATTACATGTGTGTTCTTCTCACAAACCATATCATGAACCACACCAAGTGTCATTGCATGTGTGTTCTTCCCATGAACTCGACATGGATCCACCGGTGTCATTGCAAGTCTTCTCTTTTCATTAACCACAGCTAGAGTCATTGCATGTGTGTTCTTTTCACAAACCACATATCACCAGAGTCATTGCATGTGTGTTCTTCTCACAGACCACATATCACCTGTGTTATTGCATGTGTGTTCTTCCCATGAACCACACATGGAACCACCAGTGTCATTGCATGTGTATTCTTCCCCCAGACCACACATGGATCCACCGGTGTCATTGCATGTTTGTTCTTCCCATCAACCACACATGGATCCGCCGGTGTCATTGTATGTCTGCTCTTCCCATGAACCACATCTAGAGTCATCGCATGCGTGCTCTTTTCATGAACCACAACTAGAGTCATTGCATGTGTGTTCTTCTCACAAACCATATCATGAACCACATCCAGTGTCACTGCATGTGTGTTCTTCCCATGAACCATGCATGGATCGACCGGTGTCATTGTATGTCTGCTCTTCCCATGAACCACAGCTAGAGTCATCGCATGCATGCTCTTTTTATGAACCACAGCTAGAGTCATTGCATGTGTGTTCTTCTCACAGACCATATCATGAACCACACCCAGTGCCATTGCATCTGTGTTCTTCCCATCAACCACACATGGATCCACCGGTGTCATTGCATGTCTGCTCTTTTCATGAACCACAGCTAGAGTCATTGCATGTGTGTTCTTGTCTCAAACCACATATCACTAGAGTCATTGCATGTGTGTTCTTCCCATGAATCACACATGGATCCACCAGTGTCATTGCATGTGTGTTCTTCCCACAGACCACACATGGATCCACCAGTGTCATTGCATGTGTGTTCTTCCCATGAACCAGACATGGATCCACCAGTGTCATTGTATGTCTGCTCTTCCCATGAACCACAGCTAGAGTCATCGCATGCGTGCTCTTTTCACAAACCACAGCTAGAGTCATTGCATGTGTGTTCTTCTTACAAACCATATCACGAACCACACCCAGTGTTATTGCATGTGTGTTCTTCTCACAAACCACACATCCACCGGTGTCATTGCATGTCTGCTCTTCTCATTAACCACATCTAGAGTCATTGCATGTCTGTTCTTTTCACAAACCACATATCACCAGAGTCATTGCATGTGTGTTCTTCCCATGAACCACACATGGATCCCTGATGTCATTGCATGTGTGTTCTTCTCACAAACCACACATGGATCCACCCAGTGTCATCGCATGTCTGCTCTTCCCATGAACCACACATGGATCCACGAGTGTCATTGCATGTCTGCTCTTTTCATGAACCACAACTAGAGTCATTGGATGTGTGTTCTTCTCATAGACCACATATCACCAGTGTCATTGCATGTGTGTTCTTACCAAAGACCACACATGGATCCACTAGTGTCATTGCATGTGTGTTCTTCTCACAAACCATTTCATAAACCACACCGAGTGTTATTGCATGTGTGTTCTTCTCACAGACCACACATGGATCCACTAGTGTCATTGCATGTGTGTTCTTCTGACAAACCATATCATGAACCACACCCAGTGTCATTGCATCTGTGTTCTTACCATGAACCCAACATGGATCCACCGGTGTCATTGCAAGTCTTCTCTTTTCATTAACCATAGCTAGAGTCATTGCATGTGTGTTCTTTTCACAAACCACATATCACCAGAGTCATTGCATGTGTGTTCTTTCCATGAACCGCACATGGAACCACCAGTGTCATTGCATGTGTGTTCTTCCCATGAACCACACATGGATCCACCGGTGTCATTGTATGTCTGCTCTTCCCATGAACCACAGGTAGAGTCATCGCATGTCTGCTCTTTTCATGAACCACAGCTAGAGTGATTGCATGTGTGTTCTTCTCACAAACCATATCATGAACCACACCCAGTGTCATTGCATGTGTGTTCTTCCCATGAACCACACATGGATCCACCGGTCATTGCATGTCTGCTCTTCTCCTGATCCACAGCTAGAGTCATTGCATGTGTGTTCTTCTCACAAATCACATATCACCGGTGTCATTGCGTGTGTGTTCTTCCCATGAACCACACATGGATCCACCAGTGCCATTGCATGCGTGTTCTTCCCACAGACCACACGTGGATCCACCAGTGTCATTGCATGTGTGTTCTTCCCATGAACCACACATGGATCCACCAGTGTCATTGTATGTCTGCTCTTCCCATGAACCATAGCTAGAGTCATCGCATGCGTGCTCTTTTCACAAACCATAGCTAGAGTCATTGCATGTGTGTTCTTCTTACAAACCATATCACGAACCACACCCAGTGTTATTGCATGTGTGTTCTTCTCACAAACCACACATCCACCGGTGTCATTGCATGTCTGCTCTTCTCATTAACCACATCTAGAGTCATTGCATGTCTGTTCTTTTCACAAACCACATATCACCAGAGTCATTGCATGTGTGTTCTTCCCATGAACCACACATGGATCCACCAGTGTCATTGCATGTGTGTTCTTCTCACAAACCACACATGGATCCACCCAGTGTCATCGCATGTCTGCTCTTCCCATGAACCACACATGGATCCACCAGTGTCATTGCATGTCTGCTCTTTTCATGAACCACAGCTAGAGTCATTGGATGTGTGTTCTTCTCATAGACCACATATCACCAGTGTCATTGCATGTGTGTTCTTACCAAAGACCACACATGGATCCACTAGTGTCATTGCATGTGTGTTCTTCTCACAAACCATTTCATAAACCACACCGAGTGTTATTGCATGTGTGTTCTTCTCACAGACCACACATGGATCCACCAGTGTCATTGCATGTGTGTTCTTCTGACAAACCATATCATGAACCACACCCAGTGTCATTGCATGTGTGTTCTTACCATGAACCAACATGGATCCACCGGTGTCATTGCAAGTCTTCTCTTTTCATTAACCATAGCTAGAGTCATTGCATGTGTGTTCTTTTCACAAACCACATATCACCAGAGTCATTGCATGTGTGTTCTTCTCACAGACCACATATCACCTGTGTCATTGCATGTGTGTTCTTTCCATGAACCGCACATGGAACCACCAGTGTCATTGCATGTGTGTTCTTCCCACAGACCACACATGGATCCACCAGTGTCATTGCATGTGTGTTCTTCCCATGAACCACACATGGATCCACCAGTGTCATTGCATGTGTGTTATTCTCACAGACCACGTAAGGATCCAGCGGTGTAATTGCATGTGTGTTCTTCCCATGAACCACACATGGATCCACCGGTGTCATTGTATGTCTGCTCTTCCCATGAACCACAGGTAGAGTCATCGCATGTCTGCTCTTTTCATGAACCACAGCTAGAGTCATTGCATGTGTGTTCTTCTCACAAACCATATCATGAACCACACCCAGTGTCATTGCATGTGTGTTCTTCCCATGAACCACACATGGATCCACCGGTCATTGCATGTCTGCTCTTTTCCTGATCCACAGCTAGAGTCATTGCATGTGTGTTCTTCTCACAAATCACATATCACCGGTGTCATTGCGTGTGTGTTCTTCCCATGAACCACACATGGATCCACCAGTGCCATTGCATGCGTGTTCTTCCCACAGACCACACGTGGATCCACCAGTGTCATTGCATGTGTGTTCTTCCCATGAACCACACATGGATCCACCAGTGTCATTGTATGTCTGCTCTTCCCATGAACCATTGCTAGAGTGTTATCATGAGTGATCTTTTCACAAACCATAGCTAGAGTCATTGCATGTGTGTTCTTCTTACAAACCATATCACGAACCACACCCAGTGTTATTGCATGTGTGTTCTTCTCACAAACCACACATCCACCGGTGTCATTGCATGTCTACTCTTCTCATTAACCACATCTAGAGTCATTGCATGTCTGTTCTTTTCACAAACCACATATCACCAGAGTCATTGCATGTGTGTTCTTCCCATGAACCACACATGGATCCACCAGTGTCATTGCATGTGTGTTCTTCTCGCAAACCACACATGGATCCACCAGTGTCATCGCATGTCTGCTCTTCCCATGAACCACACATGGATCAACCAGTGTCATTGCATGTCTGCTCTTTTCATGAACCACAGCTAGAGTCATTGGATGTGTGTTCTTCTCATAGACCACATATCACCAGTGTCATTGCATGTGTGTTCTTACCAAAGACCACACATGGATCCACTAGTGTCATTGCATGTGTGTTCTTCTCACAAACCATTTCATAAACCACACCGAGTGTTATTGCATGTGTGTTCTTCTCACAGACCACACATGGATCCACCAGTGTCATTGCATGTGTGTTCTTCTGACAAACCATATCATGAACCACACCCAGTGTCATTGCATGTGTGTTCTTACCATGAACCCAACATGGATCCACCGGTGTCATTGCAAGTCTTCTCTTTTCATTAACCATAGCTAGAGTCATTGCATGTGTGTTCTTTTCACAAACCACATATCACCAGAGTCATTGCATGTGTGTTCTTCTCACAGACCACATATCACCTGTGTCATTGCATGTGTGTTCTTTCCATGAACCGCACATGGAACCACCAGTGTCATTGCATGTGTGTTCTTCCCAGAGACCACACATGGATCCACCGGTGTCATTGCATGTGTGTTCTTCCCATGAACCACACATGGATCCACCGGTGTCATTGCATGTGTGTTATTCTCACAGACCACGTAAGGATCCAGCGGTGTAATTGCATGTGTGTTCTTCCCATGAACCACACATGGATCCACCGGTGTCATTGTATGTCTGCTCTTCCCATGAACCACAGGTAGAGTCATCGCATGTCTGCTCTTTTCATGAACCACAGCTAGAGTGATTGCATGTGTGTTCTTCTCACAAACCATATCATGAACCACACCCAGTGTCATTGCATGTGTGTTCTTCCCATGAACCACACATGGATCCACCGGTCATTGCATGTCTGCTCTTTTCCTGATCCACAGCTAGAGTCATTGCATGTGTGTTCTTCTCACAAATCACATATCACCGGTGTCATTGCATGTGTGTTCTTCCCATGAACCACACATGGATCCACCAGTGCCATTGCATGCGTGTTCTTCCCACAGACCATACGTGGATCCACCAGTGTCATTGCATGTGTGTTCTTCCCATGAACCACACATGGATCCACCAGTGTCATTGTATGTCTGCTCTTCCCATGAACCATAGCTAGAGTCATCGCATGCGTGCTCTTTTCACAAACCATAGCTAGAGTCATTGCATGTGTGTTCTTCTTACAAACCATATCATGAACCACACCCAGTGTCATTGCATGTGTGTTCTTATCACAAACCACACATGGATCCACCGGTGTCATTGCATGTCTGCTCTTCTCATTAACCACAACTGGAGTCATTGCATGTCTGTTCTTTTCACAAACCACATATCACTAGAGTCATTGCAAGTGTGTTCTTCCCGTGAACCACACATGGATCCACCAGTGTCATTGCATGTGTGTTATTCTCACAAACCATATCATGAACGACACCCAGTGTCATTGCATGTGTGTTCTTCTCATAGACCACACATGGATCCACCAGTGTCATTGCATGTGTGTTCTTCTCACAAACCATATCATGAACCACACCCAGTGTCATTGCATGTGTGTTCTTCCCATGAACCACACATGGATCCACCAGTGTCATTGCATGTCTGCTCTTTTCATGAACCACAACAAGAGTTATTGCATGTGGGTTCTGCTCACAAAGCACATATCACCGGTGTCATTGCATGTGTGTTCTTCTTACAAACCATATCATGAACCACACCCAGTGTCATTGCATGTGTGTTCTTCTCACAAACCACACATGGATCCACCGGTGACATTGCATGTCTTCTCTTCTCATTAACCATAGCTAGAGTCATTGCATGTCTGTTCTTTTCACAAACCACATATCACCAGAGTCATTGCATGTTTGTTCTTCCCATGAACCACACATGGATCCACCAGTGTCATTGCATGTGTGTTCTTCTCACAAACCACACATGGATCCACCCAGTGTCATCGCATGTATGCTCTTCCCATGAACCACACATGGATCCACCAGTGTCATTGCATGTCTGCTCTTTTCATGAACCCTAGCTAGAGTCATTGGATGTGTGTTCTTCTCATAGACTACATATCACCAGTGTCATTGCATGTGTGTTCTTCCCAAGCACCACACATGGATCTACTAGTGTCATTGCATGTGTGTTCTTCTGATAAACCATATCATGAACCACACCCAGTGTCATTGCATGTGTGTTCTTCTCACAGACCACACATGAATCCAGTAGTGTCATTGCATGTGTGTTCTTCTCACAAACTATATCATGAACCACACCCAGTGTTATTGCATGTGTGTTCTTTCCATGAACCCGACATGGATCCACCGGTGTCATTGCAAGTCTTCTCTTTTCATTAACCACAGCTAGAGTCATTGCATGTGTGTTCTTTTCACAAACCACATATCATTGCATGTGTGTTCTTCTCACATATCACATATCACATGTGTCATTGCATGTGTGTTCTTCCCATGAACCACACATGGAACCACCAGTGTCATTGCATGTGTGTTCTTACCACAGACCACACATGGATCCACCGGTGTCATTGCATGTGTGTTCTTCCCATGAACCACACATGGATCCACCGGTGTCATTGTATGTCTTCTCTTCTCATGAACCACAGCTAGAGTCATCGCATGCGTGCTCTTTTCATGAACCACAACTAGAGTCATTGCATGTGTGTTCTTCTCACAGACCATATCATGAACCACACCCAGTGTCATTGCATGTGTGTTCTTTCCATGAACCACACATGGATCCACCGGTGTCATTGTATGTCTGCTCTTCCCATGAACCACAGGTAGAGTCATCGCATGTCTGCTCTTTTCATGAACCACAACTAGAGTCATTGCATGTGTGTTCTTCTCACAGACCATATCATGAGCCACAACCAGTGTCATTGCATGTGTGTTCTTCCCATGAATCACACATGGATCCACCGGTGTCATTGCATGTCTGCTCTTTTCATGATCCACAACAAGAGTCATTGCATGTGTGTTCTTCTCACAAACCACATATCACCGGTGTCATTGCATGTGTATTCTTCCCATGAACCAGACATGGATCCACCAGTGTCATTGCATGTGTGTTCTTCCCACAGACACACATGGATCCACCAGTGTCATTGCATGGGTGTTCTTCCCATGAACCACACATGGATCCACCAGTGTCATTGTATGTCTCCTCTTCCCATGAACCACAGCTAGTGTTATCACATGCGTGCTCTTTTCACAAACCACAGCTAGAGTCATTGCATGTGTGTTCTTCTTACAAACCATATCATGAAATACACCCAGTATCATTGCATGTGTGTTCTTCTCACAAACCACACATGTATCCACCGGTGTCATTGCATGTCTGCTCTTCTCATTAACCACAGCTAGAGTCATTGAATGTCTGTTCTTTTCACAAACCACATATCACCAGAGTCATTGCATGTGTGTTCTTCCCATGAACCACACATGGATCCACCAGTGTCATTGCATGTGTGTTCTTCTCACAAACCACACATGTATCCACCAAGTGTCATCGCATGTCTGCTCTTCCCATGACCACACATGGATCCACTAGTGTCATTGCATGTGTGTTCTTCTCACAAACCATATCATGAACCACACCCAGTGTCATTGCATGTGTGTTCTTCTCATAGACCACACATGGATCCACCAGTGTCATTGCATGTGTGTTCTTCTCACAAACCATATCATGAACCACACCAAGTGTCATTGCATGTGTGTTCTTCCCATGAACCCGACATGGATCCACCGGTGTCATTGCAAGTCTTCTCTTTTCATTAACCACAGCTAGAGTCATTGCATGTGTGTTCTTTTCACAAACCACATATCACCAGAGTCATTGCATGTGTGTTCTTCTCATAGACCACATATCACCTGTGTCATTGCATGTGTGTTCTTCCCATGAACCACACATGGAACCACCAGTGTCATTGCATGTGTGTTCTTCCCATAGAACACACATGGATCCATCGATGTCATTGCATGTGTGTTCTTCCCATGAACCACACATGGATCCACCGGTGTCATTGTATGTCTGCTCTTCCCATGAACGACAGCTAGAGTCATCACATGCGTGCTCTTTTCATGAACGACAACTAGAGTCATTGCATGTGTGTTCTTCTCACAGACCATATCATGAACCACACCCAGTGTCATTGCATGTGTGTTCTTCCCATGAACCACACATGGATCCACCGGTGTTATTGTATGTCTGCTCTTCCGATGAACCACAGGTAGAGTCGTCGCATGTGATCTCTTTTCATGAACCACAGCTAGAGTCATTGCATGTGCGTTCTTCTCAGAAACCATATCATGAACCACACCCAGTGTCATTGCATGTGTGTTCTTCCCATGAACCACACATGGATCCATCGGTGTCATTGCATGTCTGCTATTTTCCTGATCCACAGCAAGAGTCATTGCATGTGTGTTCTTCTCACAGACCACATATCACCAGTTTTGTTGTATGTGTGTTCTTCCCAAAGAGCACACATGGATCCACCAGTGTCATTGCATGTGTGTTCTTCTCACCAACCATATCATGAACCACACCTAGTGTCATTGCAAGTGTGTTCTTCTCACAGACCACACATGGATCCACCAGTGTCATTGCATGTGTGTTCTTCTCACAAACCATATCATGAACCACACCCAGTGTCATTGCATGTGTGTTCTTCTCATTAACCACACATGGATCCACCGGTGTCATTGCATGTATGCTCTTTTCATTAACCATAGCTAGAGTCATTGCATGTGTGTTCTTTTCACAAACCACATACCACCGGTGTCATTGCATGTGTGTTCATCCCATAGACCACACATGGATCCACCAATGTCATTGGATGTGTGTTCTTCCCATGAACCACACATGGATCCACCAGTGTCATTGCATGTGTGTTATTCTCACAGACCACGTAAGGATCCAGCGGTGTAATTGCATGTGTGTTCTTCCCATGAACCACACATGGATCCACCGGTGTCATTGTATGTCTGCTCTTCCCATGAACCACAGGTAGAGTCATCGCATGTCTGCTCTTTTCATGAACCACAACTAGAGTGATTGCATGTGTGTTCTTCTCACAAACCATATCATGAACCACACCCAGTGTCATTGCATGTGTGTTCTTCCCATGAACCACACATGGATCCGCCGGTCATTGCATGTCTGCTCTTTTCCTGATCCACAGCTAGAGTCATTGCATGTGTGTTCTTCTCACAAATCACATACCACCGGTGCCATTGCGTGTGTGTTCTTCCCATGAACCACACGTGGATCCACCAGTGTCATTGCATGTGTGTTCTTCCCATGAACCACACATGGATCCACCAGTGTCATTGTATGTCTGCTCTTCCCATGAACCATAGCTAGAGTCATCGCATGCGTGCTCTTTTCACAAACCATAGCTAGAGTCATTGCATGTGTGTTCTTATTACAAACGATATCATGAACCACACCCAGTGTCATTGCATGTGTGTTCTTATCACAAACCACACATGGATCCACCGGTGTCATTGCATGTCTGCTCTTCTCACTAACCACAGCTGGAGTCATTGCATGTCTGTTCTTTTCACAAACCACATATCACTAGAGTCATTGCAAGTGTGTTCTTCCCATGAACCACACATGGATCCACCAGTGTCATTGCATGTGTGTTCTTCTCACAAACCATATCATGAACGACACCCAGTGTCATTGCATGTGTGTTCTTCTCATAGACCACACATGGATCCATCAGTGTCATTGGATGTGTGTTCTTCTCACAAACCATATCATGAACCACACCTAGTGTCATTGCATGTGTGTTCTTCCCATGAACCACACATGGATCCACCAGTGTCATTGCATGTCTGCTCTTTTCATGGACCACAACAAGAGTTATTGCATGTGTGTTCTTCTCACAAAGCACATATCACCGGTGTCATTGCATGTGTGTTCTTCTTACAAACCATATCATGAACCACACCCAGTGTCATTGCATGTGTGTTCTTCTCACAAACCACACATGGATCCACCGGTGTCATTGCATGTCTGCTCTTCTCATTAACCACAGCTAGAGTCATTGCATATGCATTCTTTTCACAAACCACATATCACCAGAGTCATTGCATGTGTGTTCTTCCCATGAACCACACATGGATGCACCAGTGTCATTGCATGTGTGTTCTTCTCACAAACCACACATGGATCCACCCAGTGTCATCGCATGTATGCTCTTCCCATGAACCACACATGGATCCACCAGTGTCATTGCATGTCTGCTCTTTTCATGAACCCTAGCTAGAGTCATTGGATGTGTGTTCTTCTCATAGACCACATATCACCAGTGTCATTGCATGTGTGTTCTTCCCAAGCACCACACATGGATCTACTAGTGTCATTGCATGTGTGTTCTTCTGATAAACCATATCATGAACCACACCCAGTGTCATTGCATGTGTGTTCTTCTCACAGACCACACATGAATCCACTAGTGTCATTGCATGTGTGTTCTTCTCACAAACTATATCATGAACCACACCCAGTGTTATTGCATGTGTGTTCTTCCCATGAACCCGACATGGATCCACCGGTGTCATTGCAAGTCTTCTCTTTTCATTAACCACAACTAGAGTCATTGCATGTGTGTTCTTTTCACAAACCACATATCACCAGAGTCATTGCATGTGTGTTCTTCTCACAGATCACATATCACCTGTGTCATTGCATGTGTGTTCTTCCCATGAACCACACATGGAACCACCAGTTTCATTGCATGATTGTTCTTCCCACAGACCACACATGGATCCACCGGTGTCATTGCATGTGTGTTCTTCCCATGAACCACACATGGATCCACCGGTGTCATTGTATGTCTGCTCTTCCCATGAACCACAGCTAGAGTCATCGCATGCGTGCTCTTTTCATGAACCACAACTAGAGTCATTGCATGTGTCTTCTTCTTCTCACAGACCATATCATGAACCACACCCAGTGTCATTGCATGTGTGTTCTTCCCATGAACCACACATGGATCCACCAGTGTCATTGTATGTCTACTCTTCCCATGAACCACAGCTAGAGTCATCGCATGCTTGGTCTTTTCAAGAACCACAGCTAGAGTCATTGCATGTGTGTTCTTCTCACAGACCATATCATGAGCCACACCCAGTGTCATTGCATGTGTGTTCTTCCCATGAACCACACATGGATCCACTGGTGTCATTGCATGTCTGCTCTTTTCATGAACCACAGCTAGAGTCTATGCATGTGTGTTCTTCTCACAAACCACATATCACCGGATTCATTGCATGTGTGTTCTTCCCATGATCCACACATGGATCCACCAGTGTCATTGCATGTGTGTTCTTCCCACAGACTACACATGGATCCACTAGTGTCATTGCATGTGTGTTCTTCCCATGAACCACACATGGATCCACCAGTGTCATTGTATGTCTGCTCTTCCCATGAACCACAGCTAGAGTCATCGCATCCGTGCTCTTTTCACAAACCACAGCTAGAGTCATTGCATGTGTGTTCTTCTTACAAACCATATCATGAACCACACCCAGTGTCATTGCATGTGTGTTCTTATCACAAACCACACATGGATCCACCGATGTCATTGCATGTCTGCTCTTGTCATTAACCACATCTAGAGTGATTGCATGTCTGTTCTTTTCACAGACCACATATTACCAGAGTCATTGCATGTGTGTTCTTCCCATGAACCACACATGGATCCACCAGTGTCATTGCATGTGTGTTCTTCGCACAAACCACACATGGATCCACCCAGTGTCATCGCATGTGTGTTCTTCCCATGAACCACACATGGATCCACCAGTGTCATTGCATGTCTGCTCTTTTCATGAACCACAGCTAGAGTGATTGGATGTGTGTTCTTCTCACAGACCACATATCACTAGTGTCATTGAATGTGTGTTTTTACCAAAGACCACACATGGATCCACCAGTGTCATTGCATGTGTGTTCTTCTCACAAACCATATCATGAACCACACCTAGTATCATTGCATGTGGGTTCTTCTCACAGACCACACATGGATCCACCAGTGTCATTGCATGTGTGTTCTTCTCACAAACCATATCATGAACCACACCCGGTGTAATTTCATGTGTGTTCTTCCCATGAACCACACATGGATCCACCAATGTCATTGCATGTATGCTCTTTTCATGAACCATAGCTAGATTCATTGCATGTCTGTTCTTCTCACAAACCACATATCACCGGTGTCATTGCATGTGTGTTCTTCTTACAAACCATATCATGAACCACACCCAGTTTCATTGCATGTGTGTTCTTCTCACAAACCACACATGGTTCCACCGGTGTCATTGCATGTCTGCTCTTCTCATTAACCATAGCTAGATTCATTGCATGTTTGTTCTTTTCACAAACAACATATCACCAGAGTCATTGCATGTGTGTTCTTCCCATGAACCACACATGGATCCACCAGTGTTATTGCATGTGTGTTCTTCTTACAAACCACACATGGATCCACCCAGTGTCATCGCATGTCTGCTCTTCCCATGAACCACACATGGATCCACCAGTGTCATTGCATGTCCGCTCTTTTCATGAACCACAGCTAGAGTCATTGCATGTGTGTTCTTGTCATAGACCACATATCACCAGTGTCATTGCATGTGTGTTCTTCCCAAAGACCACACATGGATCCACTAGTGTCATTGCATGTGTGTTCTTCTCACAAACCATATCATGAACCACACCCAGTGTCATTGCATGTGTGTTCTTCTCACAGTCCACACATGGATCCACCAGTGTCATTGCATGTGTGTTCTTCTCACAAACCATATCATGAACCACAGTCAGTGTCATTGCATGTGTGTTCTTCTCATTAACCACACATGGATCCACCGGTGTCATTGCATGTCTGCTCTTTTTATTAACCACAGCTAGAGTCATTGCATGTGTGTTCTTTTCACAAACCACATATCACCGATGTCATTGCATGTGTATTCTTCCCACAGACCACACATGGATCCACCAGTGTCATTGCATGTGTGTTCTTCCCATGAACCACACATGGATCCACTAGTGTCATTGCATGTGTGTTATTCTCACACACCACGTAAGGATCCAGCAGTGTAATTGCATGTGTGTTCTTCCCATGAACCACACATGGACCCACCGGTGTCATTGTATGTCGGTTCTTCCCATGAACCACAGGTAGAGTAATCGCACGTCTGCTCTTTTCATGAACCACAGCTAGAGTCATTGCATGTGTGTTCTTCTCACAAACCATATCATGAACCACACCCAGTGTCATTGCATGTCTGTTCTTCCCATGAACCACACATGGATCCACCGGTGTCATTGCATGTCTGCTCTTTTCATGATCCACAGCTAGAGTCATTGCATGTGTGTTCTTCTCACAAACCACATATCACCGGTGTCATTGCATGTGTGTTCTTCCCATGAACCACACATGGATCCACCAGTGTCATTGCATGTGTGTCCTTCCCACAGACCACACATGGATCCACCAGTTTCATTGCATGTGTGTTCTTACCATGAACCACACATGGATCCACCAGTGCCATTGTATGTCTCATCTTCCCATGAACCACAGCTAGAGTCATCGCATGCGTGCTCTTTTCACAAACCACAGCTAGAGTCATTGCATGTGTGTTCTTCTTACAAACCATATCATGAACCACACCTAGTGTCATTGCATGTGTGCTCTTCTCACAAACCACACATGGATCCACCGGTGTCATTGCATGTCTGCTCTTCTCATTAACCACAGATAGAGTCATTGCATATGCATTCTTTTCACAAACCACATATCACCAGAGTCATTGCATGTGTGTTCTTCCCATGAACCACACATGGATAGACCAGTGTCATTGCATGTGTGTTCTTCTTACAAACCATATCATGAACCACACCCAGTGTCATTGCATCTGTGTTCTTATCACAAACCACACATGGATCCACCGGTGTCATTGCATGTCTGCTCTTCTTATTAACCACAGCTAGAGTCATTGCATGTCTGTTCTTTTCACAAACCACATATCACCAGAGTCATTGCATGTGTGTTCTTCCCATGAACCACACATGGATCCACTAGTGTCATTGCATGTGTGTTCTTCTCACAAACCATATCATGAACCACACCTAGTGTCATTGCATGCGTGTTCTTCTCACAAACCATATCATGAACCACACCAGGTGTCATTGCATGTGTGTTCTTCCCATGAACCACAAATGGATCCACCAGTGTCATTGCATGTCTGCTCTTTTCATGAACCACAGCTAGAGTCATTACATGTGTGTTCTTCTCACAAACCACATATCACCTGTGTCATTGCATGTGTGTTCTTCTTACATACCATATCATGAACCACACCTAGTGTCATTGCATGTGTGTTCTTCTCACAAACCACACACGGATCCACCGATGTCATTGCATGTCTGCTCTTCCCATTAACCACACCTAGAGTCATTGCATGTCTATTCTTTTCAAAAACCACATATCACCAGAGTCATTGCATGTGTGTTCTTCCCATGAACCACACATGGATCCACCGTGTAATTGCATGTGTGTTCTTCTCATAAACCACACATGGATCCACCAAGTATCATCGCATGTCTGCTCTTCCCATGAACCACACATGGATCCACCAGTGTCATTGCATGTCTGCTCTTTTCATGAACCACGGCTAGTGTCATTGGATGTGTGTTCTTCTCATAGACCACATATCACCAGTGTCATTGCATGTGTGTTCTTCTCAGAAACCATATCATGAACCACACCCAGTGTCATTGCATGTGTGTTCTTCTCACAGACCACACATGGATCCACTAGTGTTAATGCATGTGTGTTCTTCTCACAAACCATATCATGAACCACACCCAGTGTCATTGCATGGGTGTTCTTCCCATGAACCCGACATGGATCCACTGGGGTCATTGCAAGTCTGCTCTTTTCATTAACCACAGCTAGAGTCATTGCATGTGTGTTCTTTTCACAAACCACATATCATTGCATGTGTGTTCTTCTCACAGACCACATATCACCTGTGTCATTGCATGTGTGTTCTTCCCATGAACCACACATGGAACCATCAGTGTCATTTCATGTGTGTTCTTCCCACAGACCACACATGCATCCACCGGTGTCATTGGATGTGTGTTCTTCCCACGAACAACACATGGATCCACCGGTGTCATTGTATGTCTTCTCTTCCCATGAATGATAGCTAGAGTCATCGCATGCGTGCTCTTTTCATGAACCACAACTAGAGTCATTGCATGTGTGTTCTTCTCATAGACCATATCATGAACCACACCGAGTGTCATTGCATGTGTGTTCGTCCCATGAACCGCACATGGATCCACCGGTGTCATTGTATGTCTGCTCTTCCCATGAACCACAGCTAGAGTCATCGCATGCGTGCTCTTTTCATGAACCACAGCTAGAGTCATTGCATGTGTGTTCTTCTCACAGACCATATCATGAACCACACCCAGTGTCATTGCATGTGTGTTCTTCCCATGAACCACACATGGATCCACCGGTGTCAGTCCATGTCTGCTCTTTTCATGAACCATAGCTAGAGTCATTGGATGTGTGTTCTTATTTCAAACCATATCACGAACCACACCCAGTGCCATTGTATGTGTGTTCTTCTCACAAACCACACATGGATCCACCGGTGTCATTGCATGTCTGCTCTTCTCATTAACCATAGCTAGAGTCATTGCATGTCTGTTCTTTTCACAAACCACATATCACCAGAATCATTGCATGCGTGTTCTTCCCATGAACCACACATGGATCCACCAGTGTCATTGCATGTGTGTTCTTCTCACAAACCACACATGGATCCACCAAGTGTCATCGCATGTGTGTTCTTCTCACAGACCACATATCACCTGTGTCATTGCATGTGTGTTTTTACCAAAGACCACACATGGATCTAGCAGTGTCATTGCATGTGTGTTCTTCTCACAAACCATATCATGAACCACACCCAGTGTCATTGCATGTGTGTTCTTGTCACAGTCCACACATGGATCCACCAGTGTCATTGCATGTGTGTTCTTCTCACAAACCATATCATGAACCACAGTCAGTGTCATTGCATGTGTGTTCTTCTCATTAACCACACATGGATCCACCGGTGTCATTGCATGTCTGCTCTTTTTATTAACCACAGCTAGAGTCATTGCATGTGTGTTCTTTTCACAAACCACATATCACCGATGTCATTGCATGTGTATTCTTCCCACAGACCACACATGGATCCACCAGTGTCATTGCATGTGTGTTCTTCCCATGAACCACACATGGATCCACCAGTGTCATTGCATGTGTGTTATTCTCACACACCACGTAAGGATCCAGCAGTGTAATTGCATGTGTGTTCTTCCCATGAACCACACATGGACCCACCGGTGTCATTGTATGTCGGTTCTTCCCATGAACCACAGGTAGAGTAATCGCACGTCTGCTCTTTTCATGAACCACAGCTAGAGTCATTGCATGTGTGTTCTTCTCACAAACCATATCATGAACCACACCCAGTGTCATTGCATGTCTGGTCTTCCCATGAACCACACATGGATCCACCGGTGTCATTGCATGTCTGCTCTTTTCATGATCCACAGCTAGAGTCATTGCATGTGTGTTCTTCTCACAAACCACATATCACCGGTGTCATTGCATGTGTGTTCTTCCCATGAACCACACATGGATCCACAGATGTCATTGCATGTGTGTCCTTCCCACAGACCACACATGGATCCACCAGTTTCATTGCATGTGTGTTCTTACCATGAACCACACATGGATCCACCAGTGCCATTGTATGTCTCATCTTCCCATGAACCACAGCTAGAGTCATCGCATGCGTGCTCTTTTCACAAACCACAGCTAGAGTCATTGCATGTGTGTTCTTCTTACAAACCATATCATGAACAACACCCAGTGTCATTGCATGTGTGCTCTTCTCACAAACCACACATGGATCCACCGGTGTCATTGCATGTCTGCTCTTCTCATTAACCACAGATAGAGTCATTGCATGTCTGTTCTTTTCACAAACCACATATCACCAGAGTCATTGCATGTGTGTTCTTCCCATGAACCACACATGGATAGACCAGTGTCATTGCATGTGTGTTCTTCTTACAAACCATATCATGAACCACACCCAGTGCCATTGCATCTGTGTTCTTATCACAAACCACACATGGATCCACCGGTGTCATTGCATGTCTGCTCTTCTTATTAACCACAGCTAGAGTCATTGCATGTCTGTTCTTTTCACAAACCACATATCACCAGAGTCATTGCATGTGTGTTCTTCCCATGAACCACACATGGATCCACTAGTGTCATTGCATGTGTGTTCTTCTCACAAACCATATCATGAACCACACCTAGTGTCATTGCATGCGTGTTCTTCTCACAAACCATATCATGAACCACACCGGTGTCATTGCATGTGTGTTCTTCCCATGAACCACAAATGGATCCACAGTGTCATTGCATATACGCTCTTTTCATGAACAACAGCTAGAGTCATTACATGTGTGTTCTTCTCACAAACCACATATCACCTGTGTCATTGCATGTGTGTTCTTCTTACATACCATATCATGAACCACACCTAGTGTCATTGCATGTGTGTTCTTCTCACAAACCACACACGGATCCACCGATGTCATTGCATGTCTGCTCTTCCCATTAACCACACCTAGAGTCATTGCATGTCTATTCTTTTCAAAAACCACATATCACGGAGTCATTGCATGTGTGTTCTTCCCATGAACCACACATGGATCCACCGTGTAATTGCATGTGTGTTCTTCTCATAAACCACACATGGATCCACCAAGTATCATCGCATGTCTGCTCTTCCCATGAACCACACATGGATCCACCAGTGTCATTGCATGTCTGCTCTTTTCATGAACCACGGCTAGTGTCATTGGATGTGTGTTCTTCTCATAGACCACATATCACCAGTGTCATTGCATGTGTGTTCTTCTCAGAAACCATATCATGAACCACACCCAGTGTCATTGCATGTGTGTTCTTCTCACAGACCACACATGGATCCACTAGTGTTAATGCATGTGTGTTCTTCTCACAAACCATATCATGAACCACACCCAGTGTCATTGCATGTGTGTTCTTGTCACAGTCCACATGGATCCACAGTGTCATTGCATGTGTGTTCTTCTTACATACCATATCATGAACCACACCTAGTGTCATTGCATGTGTGTTCTTCTCATTAACCACACATGGATCCACCGGTGTCATTGCATGTCTGCTCTTTTTATTAACCACAGCTAGAGTCATTGCATGTGTGTTCTTTTCACAAACCACATATCACCGATGTCATTGCATGTGTATTCTTCCCACAGACCACACATGGATCCACCAGTGTCATTGCATGTGTGTTCTTCCCATGAACCACACATGGATCCACCAGTGTCATTGCATGTGTGTTATTCTCACACACCACGTAAGGATCCAGCAGTGTAATTGCATGTGTGTTCTTCCCATGAACCACACATGGACCCACCGGTGTCATTGTATGTCGGTTCTTCCCATGAACCACAGTAGAAATGTCATACGTCTGCTCTTTTCATTAACCACACCTAGAGTCATTGCATGTGTGTTCTTCTCACAAACCATATCATGAACCACACCCAGTGTCATCGCATGTGTGTTCTTCCCATGAACCACACATAGATCCACCAGTGTCATTGCATGTCTAGTCTTTTCATGAACCACAACTAGAGTCATTGGATGTGTGTTCTTCTCACAGACCACATATCACGGTGTCATTGCATGTGTGTTCTTCCATGAACCACACATGGATCCACCGATGTCATTGCATGTGTATTCTTCCCACAGACCACACATGGATCCACCAGTTTCATTGCATGTTTGTTCTTACCATGAACCACACATGGATCCACCAGTGCCATTGTATGTCTCATCTTCCCATGAACCACAGCTAGAGTCATCGCATGCGTGCTCTTTTCACAAACCAAAGCTAGAGTCATTGCATGTGTGTTCTTCTTACAAACCATATCATGAACAACACCCAGTGTCATTGCATGTGTGCTCTTCTCACAAACCACACATGGATCCACCGGTGTCATTGCATGTCTTCTCATTAACCACAGATAGAGTCATTGCATGTCTGTTCTTTTCACAAACCACATATCACCAGAGTCATTGCATGTGTGTTCTTCCCATGAACCACACATGGATAGACCAGTGTCATTGCATGTGTGTTCTTCTTACAAACCATATCATGAACCACACCCAGTGTCATTGCATCTGTGTTCTTATCACAAACCACACATGGATCCACCGGTGTCATTGCATGTCTGCTCTTCAAATTAACCACACCTAGAGTCATTGCATGTACATTCTTTTCACAAACCACATATCACCAGAGTCATTGCATGTGTGTTCTTCCCATGAACCACACATGGATCCACTAGTGTCATTGCATGTGTGTTCTTCTCACAAACCATATCATGAACCACACCTAGTGTCATTGCATGCGTGTTCTTCTCACAAACCATATCATGAACCACACCAGGTGTCATTGCATGTGTGTTCTTCCCATGAACCACAAATGGATCCACCAGTGTCATTGCATGTCTGCTCTTTTCATGAACCACAGCTAGAGTCATTACATGTGTGTTCTTCTCACAAACCACATATCACCTGTGTCATTGCATGTGTGTTCTTCTTACATACCATATCATGAACCACACCTAGTGTCATTGCATGTGTGTTCTTCTCACAAACCACACACGGATCCACCGATGTCATTGCATGTCTGCTCTTCCCATTAACCACACCTAGAGTCATTGCATGTCTATTCTTTTCAAAAACCACATATCACCAGAGTCATTGCATGTGTGTTCTTCCCATGAACCACACATGGATCCACCGTGTAATTGCATGTGTGTTCTTCTCATAAACCACACATGGATCCACCAAGTATCATCGCATGTCTGCTCTTCCCATGAACCACACATGGATCCACCAGTGTCATTGCATGTCTGCTCTTTTCATGAACCACGGCTAGTGTCATTGGATGTGTGTTCTTCTCATAGACCACATATCACCAGTGTCATTGCATGTGTGTTCTTCTCAGAAACCATATCATGAACCACACCCAGTGTCATTGCATGTGTGTTCTTCTCACAGACCACACATGGATCCACTAGTGTTAATGCATGTGTGTTCTTCTCACAAACCATATCATGAACCACACCCAGTGTCATTGCATGTGTGTTCTTGTCACAGTCCACACATGGATCCACCAGTGTCATTGCATGTGTGTTCTTCTCACAAACCATATCATGAACCACAGTCAGTGTCATTGCATGTGTGTTCTTCTCATTAACCACACATGGATCCACCGGTGTCATTGCATGTCTGCTCTTTTTATTAACCACAGCTAGAGTCATTGCATGTGTGTTCTTTTCACAAACCACATATCACCGATGTCATTGCATGTGTATTCTTCCCACAGACCACACATGGATCCACCAGTGTCATTGCATGTGTGTTCTTCCCATGAACCACACATGGATCCACCAGTGTCATTGCATGTGTGTTATTCTCACACACCACGTAAGGATCCAGCAGTGTAATTGCATGTGTGTTCTTCCCATGAACCACACATGGACCCACCGGTGTCATTGTATGTCGGTTCTTCCCATGAACCACAGGTAGAGTAATGCGTGCTCTTTTCATGAACCACAGCTAGAGTCATTGCATGTGTGTTCTTCTCACAAACCATATCATGAACCACACCCAGTGTCATTGCATGTCTGTTCTTCCCATGAACCACACATGGATCCACCGGTGTCATTGCATGTCTGCTCTTTTCATGATCCACAGCTAGAGTCATTGCATGTGTGTTCTTCTCACAAACCACATATCACCGGTGTCATTGCATGTGTGTTCTTCCCATGAACCACACATGGATCCACCAGTGTCATTGCATGTGTGTCCTTCCCACAGACCACACATGGATCCACCAGTTTCATTGCATGTTTGTTCTTACCATGAACCACACATGGATCCACCAGTGCCATTGTATGTCTCATCTTCCCATGAACCACAGCTAGAGTCATCGCATGCGTGCTCTTTTCACAAACCAAAGCTAGAGTCATTGCATGTGTGTTCTTCTTACAAACCATATCATGAACAACACCCAGTGTCATTGCATGTGTGCTCTTCTCACAAACCACACATGGATCCACCGGTGTCATTGCATGTCTGCTCTTCTCATTAACCACAGATAGAGTCATTGCATGTCTGTTCTTTTCACAAACCACATATCACCAGAGTCATTGCATGTGTGTTCTTCCCATGAACCACACATGGATAGACCAGTGTCATTGCATGTGTGTTCTTCTTACAAACCATATCATGAACCACACCCAGTGTCATTGCATCTGTGTTCTTATCACAAACCACACATGGATCCACCGGTGTCATTGCATGTCTGCTCTTCTTATTAACCACAGCTAGAGTCATTGCATGTCTGTTCTTTTCACAAACCACATATCACCAGAGTCATTGCATGTGTGTTCTTCCCATGAACCACACATGGATCCACTAGTGTCATTGCATGTGTGTTCTTCTCACAAACCATATCATGAACCACACCTAGTGTCATTGCATGCGTGTTCTTCTCACAAACCATATCATGAACCACACCAGGTGTCATTGCATGTGTGTTCTTCCCATGAACCACAAATGGATCCACCAGTGTCATTGCATGTCTGCTCTTTTCATGAACCACAGCTAGAGTCATTACATGTGTGTTCTTCTCACAAACCACATATCACCTGTGTCATTGCATGTGTGTTCTTCTTACATACCATATCATGAACCACACCTAGTGTCATTGCATGTGTGTTCTTCTCACAAACCACACACGGATCCACCGATGTCATTGCATGTCTGCTCTTCCCATTAACCACACCTAGAGTCATTGCATGTCTATTCTTTTCAAAAACCACATATCACCAGAGTCATTGCATGTGTGTTCTTCCCATGAACCACACATGGATCCACCGTGTAATTGCATGTGTGTTCTTCTCATAAACCACACATGGATCCACCAAGTATCATCGCATGTCTGCTCTTCCCATGAACCACACATGGATCCACCAGTGTCATTGCATGTCTGCTCTTTTCATGAACCACGGCTAGTGTCATTGGATGTGTGTTCTTCTCATAGACCACATATCACCAGTGTCATTGCATGTGTGTTCTTCTCAGAAACCATATCATGAACCACACCCAATGTCATTGCATGTGTGTTCTTCTCACAGACCACACATGGATCCACTAGTGTTAATGCATGTGTGTTCTTCTCACAAACCATATCATGAACCACACCCAGTGTCATTGCATGGGTGTTCTTCCCATGAACCCGACATGGATCCACTGGGGTCATTGCAAGTCTGCTCTTTTCATTAACCACAGCTAGAGTCATTGCATGTGTGTTCTTTTCACAAACCACATATCATTGCATGTGTGTTCTTCTCTGCACCACATATCACCTGTGTCATTGCATGTGTGTTCTTCCCATGAACCACACATGGAACCATCAGTGTCATTTCATGTGTGTTCTTCCCACAGACCACACATGCATCCACCGGTGTCATTGGATGTGTGTTCTTCCCACGAACAACACATGGATCCACCGGTGTCATTGTATGTCTTCTCTTCCCATGAATGATAGCTAGAGTCATCGCATGCGTGCTCTTTTCATGAACCACAACTAGAGTCATTGCATGTGTGTTCTTCTCATAGACCATATCATGAACCACACCGAGTGTCATTGCATGTGTGTTCGTCCCATGAACCGCACATGGATCCACCGGTGTCATTGTATGTCTGCTCTTCCCATGAACCACAGCTAGAGTCATCGCATGCGTGCTCTTTTCATGAACCACAGCTAGAGTCATTGCATGTGTATTCTTCTCACAGACCATATCATGAACCACACCCAGTGTCATTGCATGTGTGTTCTTCTCATGAACCACACATGGATCCACCGGTGTCAGTCCATGTCTGCTATTTTCATGAACCATAGCTAGAGTCATTGGATGTGTGTTCTTATTACAAACCATATCACAAACCACACCCAGTGCCATTGTATGTGTGTTCTTCTCACAAACCACACATGGATCCACCGGTGTCATTGCATGTCTGCTCTTCTCATTAACCATAGCTAGAGTCATTGCATGTCTGTTCTTTTCACAAACCACATATCACCAGAGTCATTGCATGTGTGTTCTTCCCATGAACCACACATGGATCCACCAGTGTCATTGCATGTGTGTTCTTCTCACAAACCACACATGGATCCACCAAGTGTCATCGCATGTGTGTTCTTTTCATGAACCATAGCTAGAGTCATTGGATGTGTGTTCTTCTCACAGACCACATATCACCTGTGTCATTGCATGTGTGTTTTTACCAAAGACCACACATGGATCTAGCAGTGTCATTGCATGTGTGTTCTTCTCACAAACCATATCATGAACCACACCCAGTGTCATTGCATGTGTGTTCTTCTCACAGACCACACATGGATCCACCAGTGTCATTGCATGTGTGGTGTCTTCTCACAAACCATATCATGAACCACACCCAGTGTCATTGCATGTGTGTTCTTCCCATGAACCACACATGGATCCACCAGTGTCATTGCATGTCTGCTCTTTTCATGAAACATTGCTAGAGTCATTGCATGTGTGTTCTTCTCACAAACCACATATCACCGGTGTCATTGCATGTGTGTTCTTCTTACAAACCATATCATGAACCACACCAAGTGTCATTGCATGTGTGTTCTTCTCACAAATCACACATGGATCCACCGGTGGCATTGCATGTATGCCCTTCTCATTAACCATAGCTAGAGTCATTGCATGTCTGTTCTTTTCACAAACCACATATCACCAGAGTCATTGCATGTGTGTTCTTCCCATGAACCACACATGGATCCACCAGTGTCATTGCATGTGTGTTCTTCTCACAAACCACACATAGATCCACCCAATGTCAGCGCATGTCTGCTCTTCCCATGAACCACACATGGATCCACCAGTGTCATTGCATGTCTGCTCTTTTCATGAACCACAGCTAGAGTCATTGGATGTGTGTTCATCTCACAGACCACATATCACCAATGTCATTGCATGTGTGTTCTTCCCAAAGACCACACATGTATCCACTAGTGTCATTGCATGTGTGTTCTTCTCACAAACCATATCATGGACCACACCCAGTGTCATTGCATGTGTGTTCTTCTCACAGACCACACATGGATCCACCAGTGTCATTGCATGTGTGTTCTTCTCACAAACCATATCATGAACCACACCTAGTGTCATTGCGTGTGTGTTCTTCTCATTAACCACACATGGATCCACCGGTGTCATTGCATGTCTGCTCTTTTCATTAACCACAGCTGGAGTCATTGCATGTGTGTTCTTTTCACAAACCACATATCACCGGTGTCATTGCATGTGTGTTCTTCCCACAGACCACACTTGGATCCACCAGTGTCATTGCATGTGTGTTCTTCCCATGAACCACATATGGATCCACTAGTGTCATTGCATGTGTGTTATTCTCACAGACCACGTAAGGATCTAGCGGTGTAATTGCATGTGCGTTCTTCCCATGAACCACACATGGACCCACCGGTGTCATTGTATGTCTGCTCTTCCCATGAACCACAGGTAGAGTCATCGCATGTCTGCTCTTTTCATGAACCACAGCTAGAGTCATTGCATGTATGTTCTAACCATGAACCACACATGGATCCACCAGTGTCATTGTATGTCTGCTCTTCCCATGAACCACAGCTAGAGTCATCGCATGCGTGCTCTTTTCACAAACCACAGCTAGAGTCATTGCATGTCTATTCTTTTCACAAATCACATATCACCAGATTCATTGCATGTGTGTTCTTCCCATGAACCACACATGGATCCACCAGTGTCATTGCATGTGTGCTCTTTTCATGAACCACAGCTAGATTCATTGGATGTGTGTTCTTCTCACATACCAGATATCACCAGTGTCATTGCATGTGTGTTTTTACCAAAGACCACACATAGATCCACCAGTGTCATTGCATGTGTGTTCTTCTCACAAACCACATATGGATCGACCCAGTGTCATCGCATGTGTGTTCTTCCCATGAACCACACATGGATCCACCAGTGTCATTGCATGTCTGCTCTTTTCATGAACCACAGCTAGATCCACCCAATGTCATCGCATGTCTGCTCTTCCCATGAACCACACATGGATCCACCAGTGTCATTGCATGTGTGTTATTCTCACAGACCACGTAAGGATCTAGCGGTGTAATTGCATGTGCGTTCTTCCCATGAACCACACATGGACCCACCGGTGTCATTGTATGTCTGCTCTTCCCATGAACCACAGGTAGAGTCATCGCATGTCTGCTCTTTTCATGAACCACAGCTAGAGTCATTGCATGTATGTTCTAACCATGAACCACACATGGATCCACCAGTGTCATTGTATGTCTGCTCTTCCCATGAACCACAGCTAGAGTCATCGCATGCGTGCTCTTTTCACAAACCACAGCTAGAGTCATTGCATGTCTATTCTTTTCACAAATCACATATCACCAGATTCATTGCATGTGTGTTCTTCCCATGAACCACACATGGATCCACCAGTGTCATTGCATGTGTGCTCTTTTCATGAACCACAGCTAGATTCATTGGATGTGTGTTCTTCTCACATACCAGATATCACCAGTGTCATTGCATGTGTGTTTTTACCAAAGACCACACATAGATCCACCAGTGTCATTGCATGTGTGTTCTTCTCACAAACCACATATGGATCGACCCAGTGTCATCGCATGTGTGTTCTTCCCATGAACCACACATGGATCCACCAGTGTCATTGCATGTCTGCTCTTTTCATGAACCACAGCTAGATCCACCCAATGTCATCGCATGTCTGCTCTTCCCATGAACCACACATGGATCCACCAGTGTCATTGCATGTCTGCTCTTTTCATGAACCACAGCTAGAGTCATTGGATGTGTGTTCATCTCACAGACCACATATCACCAATGTCATTGCATGTGTGTTCTTCCCAAAGACCACACATGTATCCACTAGTGTCATTGCATGTGTGTTCTTCTCACAAACCATATCATGGACCACACCCAGTGTCATTGCATGTGTGTTCTTCTCACAGACCACACATGGATCCACCAGTGTCATTGCATGTGTGTTCTTCTCACAAACCATATCATGAACCACACCTAGTGTCATTGCATGTGTGTTCTTCTCATTAACCACACATGGATCCACCGGTGTCATTGCATGTCTGCTCTTTTCATTAACCACAGCTGGAGTCATTGCATGTGTGTTCTTTTCACAAACCACATATCACCGGTGTCATTGCATGTGTGTTCTTCCCATAGACCACACTTGGATCCACCAGTGTCATTGCATGTGTGTTCTTCCCATGAACCACATATGGATCCACCAGTGTCATTGCATGTGTGTTATTCTCACAGACCACGTAAGGATCTAGCGGTGTAATTGCATGTGCGTTCTTCACATGAACCACACATGGACCCACCGGTGTCATTGTATGTCTGCTCTTCCCATGAACCACAGGTAGAGTCATCGCATGTCTGCTCTTTTCATGAACCACAGCTAGAGTCATTGCATGTATGTTCTAACCATGAACCACACATGGATCCACCAGTGTCATTGTATGTCTGCTCTTCCCATGAACCACAGCTAGAGTCATCGCATGCGTGCTCTTTTCACAAACCACAGCTAGAGTCATTGCATGTCTATTCTTTTCACAAATCACATATCACCAGATTCATTGCATGTGTGTTCTTCCCATGAACCACACATGGATCCACCAGTGTCATTGCATGTGTGCTCTTTTCATGAACCACAGCTAGATTCATTGGATGTGTGTTCTTCTCACATACCAGATATCACCAGTGTCATTGCATGTGTGTTTTTACCAAAGACCACACATAGATCCACCAGTGTCATTGCATGTGTGTTCTTCTCACAAACCACATATGGATCGACCTAGTGTCATCGCATGTGTGTTCTTCCCATGAACCACACATGGATCCACCAGATGTCATTGCATGTGCTTCTTCCATGAACCACATAGATCCACCAATGTCATCGCATGTCTGCTCTTCCCATGAACCACACATGGATCCACAGTGTCATTGCATGTCCGCTCTTTTCATGAACCACAGCTAGAGTCATTGGATGTGTGTTCATCTCACAGACCACATATCACCAATGTCATTGCATGTGTGTTCTTCCCAAAGACCACACATGTATCCACAAGTGTCATTGCATGTGTGTTCTTCACAAACCATATCATGGACCACACCCAGTGTCATTGCATGTGTTCTTCTCACAGACCACACATGGATCCACCAGTGTCATTGCATGTGTGTTCTTCTCACAAACCATATCATGAACCACACCTAGTGTCATTGCATGTGTGTTCTTCTCATTAACCACACATGGATCCACCGGTGTCATTGCATGTCTGCTCTTCTCATTAACCACAGATAGAGTCATTGCATGTGTGTTCTTTTCACAAACCACATATCACCGGTGTCATTGCATGTGTGTTCTTCTTACAAACCATATCATGAACCACACCCAGTGTCATTGCATGTGTGTTCTTCTCACAAACCATATCATGAACCACACCTAGTGTCATTGCATGTGTGTTCTTCTCATTAACCACACATGGATCCACCGGTGTCATTGCATGTCTGCTCTTTTCATTAACCACAGCTGGAGTCATTGCATGTGTGTTCTTTTCACAAACCACATATCACCGGTGTCATTGCATGTGTGTTCTTCCCACAGACCACACTTGGATCCACCAGTGTCATTGCATGTGTGTTCTTCCCATGAACCACATATGGATCCACCAGTGTCATTGCATGTGTGTTATTCTCACAGACCACGTAAGGATCTAGCGGTGTAATTGCATGTGCGTTCTTCCCATGAACCACACATGGACCCACCGGTGTCATTGTATGTCTGCTCTTCCCATGAACCACAGGTAGAGTCATCGCATGTCTGCTCTTTTCATGAACCACAGCTAGAGTCATTGCATGTATGTTCTAACCATGAACCACACATGGATCCACCAGTGTCATTGTATGTCTGCTCTTCCCATGAACCACAGATAGAGTCATCGCATGCGTGATCTTTTCACAAACCACAGCTAGAGTCATTGCATGTCTGTTCTTTTCACAAATCACATATCACCAGATTCATTGCATGTGTGTTCTTCCCATGAACCACACATGGATCCACCAGTGTCATTGCATGTCTGCTCTTTTCATGAACCACAGCTAGAGTCATTGGATGTGTGTTCATCTCACAGACCACATATCACCAATGTCATTGCATGTGTGTTCTTCCCAAAGACCACACATGTATCCACTAGTGTCATTGCATGTGTGTTCTTCTCACAAACCATATCATGGACCACACCCAGTGTCATTGCATGTGTGTTCTTCTCACAGACCACACATGGATCCACCAGTGTCATTGCATGTGTGTTCTTCTCACAAACCATATCATGAACCACACCTAGTGTCATTGCGTGTGTGTTCTTCTCATTAACCACACATGGATCCACCGGTGTCATTGCATGTCTGCTCTTTTCATTAACCACAGCTGGAGTCATTGCATGTGTGTTCTTTTCACAAACCACATATCACCGGTGTCATTGCATGTGTGTTCTTCCCATAGACCACACTTGGATCCACCAGTGTCATTGCATGTGTGTTCTTCCCATGAACCACATATGGATCCACCAGTGTCATTGCATGTGTGTTCTTCACATGAACCACACATGGACCCACCGGTGTCATTGTATGTCTGCTCTTCCCATGAACCACAGGTAGAGTCATCGCATGTCTGCTCTTTTCATGAACCACAGCTAGAGTCATTGCATGTATGTTCTAACCATGAACCACACATGGATCCACCAGTGTCATTGTATGTCTGCTCTTCCCATGAACCACAGCTAGAGTCATCGCATGCGTGCTCTTTTCACAAACCACAGCTAGAGTCATTGCATGTCTATTCTTTTCACAAATCACATATCACCAGATTCATTGCATGTGTGTTCTTCCCATGAACCACACATGGATCCACCAGTGTCATTGCATGTGTGCTCTTTTCATGAACCACAGCTAGATTCATTGGATGTGTGTTCTTCTCACATACCAGATATCACCAGTGTCATTGCATGTGTGTTTTTACCAAAGACCACACCAGTGTCATCGCATGTGTGTTCTTCCCATGAACCACACATGGATCCACCAGTGTCATTGCATGTCTGCTCTTTCCATGAACCACAGCTAGATCCACCCAATGTCATCGCATGTCTGCTCTTCCCATGAACCACACATGGATCCACCAGTGTCATTGCATGTCTTCTCTTTTCATGAACCACAGCTAGAGTCATTGGATGTGTGTTCATCTCACAGACCACATATCACCAATGTCATTGCATGTGTGTTCTTCCCAAAGACCACACATGTATCCACTAGTGTCATTGCATGTGTGTTCTTCTCACAAACCATATCATGGACCACACCCAGTGTCATTGCATGTGTGTTCTTCTCACAGACCACACATGGATCCACCAGTGTCATTGCATGTGTGTTCTTCTCACAAACCATATCATGAACCACACCTAGTGTCATTGCATGTGTGTTCTTCTCATTAACCACACATGGATCCACCGGTGTCATTGCATGTCTGCTCTTTTCATTAACCACAGCTGGAGTCATTGCATGTGTGTTCTTTTCACAAACCACATATCACCGGTGTCATTGCATGTGTGTTCTTCTTACAAACCATATCATGAACCACACCCAGTGTCATTGCATGTGTGTTCTTCTCACAAACCATATCATGAACCACACCTAGTGTCATTGCATGTGTGTTCTTCTCATTAACCACACATGGATCCACCGGTGTCATTGCATGTCTGCTCTTTTCATTAACCACAGCTGGAGTCATTGCATGTGTGTTCTTTTCACAAACCACATATCACCGGTGTCATTGCATGTGTGTTCTTCCCATAGACCACACTTGGATCCACCAGTGTCATTGCATGTGTGTTCTTCCCATGAACCACATATGGATCCACCAGTGTCATTGCATGTGTGTTATTCTCACAGACCACGTAAGGATCTAGCGGTGTAATTGCATGTGCGTTCTTCCCATGAACCACACATGGACCCACCGGTGTCATTGTATGTCTGCTCTTCCCATGAACCACAGGTAGAGTCATCGCATGTCTGCTCTTTTCATGAACCACACCTAGTGTCATTGCATGTGTGTTCTAACCATGAACCACACATGGATCCACCAGTGTCATTGTATGTCTGCTCTTCCCATGAACCACAGATAGAGTCATCGCATGCGTGATCTTTTCACAAACCACAGCTAGAGTCATTGCATGTCTGTTCTTTTCAGAAATCACATATCACCAGATTCATTGCATGTGTGTTCTTCCCATGAACCACACATGGATCCACCAGTGTCATTGCATGTCTGCTCTTTTCATGAACCACAGCTAGAGTCATTGGATGTGTGTTCATCTCACATTCACATATCACCAGTGTCATGGCATGTGTGTTCTTCCCACAGACCACACATGTATCCACTAGTGTCAGTGCATGTGTGTTCTTCTCACAAACCATATCATGGACCACACCCAGTGTCATTGCATGTGTGTTCTTCTCACAGACCACACATGGATCCACCAGTGTCATTGCATGTGTGTTCTTCTCACAAACCATATCATGAACCACACCTAGTGTCATTGCGTGTGTGTTCTTCTCATTAACCACACATGGATCCACCGGTGTCATTGCATGTCTGCTCTTTTCATTAACCACAGCTGGAGTCATTGCATGTGTGTTCTTTTCACAAACCACATATCACCGGTGTCATTGCATGTGTGTTCTTCCCACAGACCACACTTGGATCCACCAGTGTCATTGCATGTGTGTTCTTCCCATGAACCACATATGGATCCACTAGTGTCATTGCATGTGTGTTATTCTCACAGACCACGTGAGATCTAGCGGTGTAATTGCATGTGCGTTCTTCCCATGAACCACACATGGACCCACCGGTGTCATTGTATGTCTGCTCTTCCCATGAACCACAGGTAGAGTCATCGCATGTCTGCTCTTTTCATGAACCACAGCTAGAGTCATTATATGTATGTTCTAACCATGAACCACACATGGATCCACCAGTGTCATTGTATGTCTGCTCTTCCCATGAACCACAGCTAGAGTCATCGCATGCGTGCTCTTTTCACAAACCACAGCTAGAGTCATTGCATGTCTATTCTTTTCACAAATCACATATCACCAGATTCATTGCATGTGTGTTCTTCCCATGAACCACACATGGATCCACCAGTGTCATTGCATGTGTGCTCTTTTCATGAACCACAGCTAGATTCATTGGATGTGTGTTCTTCTCACATACCAGATATCACCAGTGTCATTGCATGTGTGTTTTTACCAAAGACCACACATAGATCCACCAGTGTCATTGCATGTGTGTTCTTCTCACAAACCACATATGGATCGACCCAGTGTCATCGCATGTGTGTTCTTCCCATGAACCACACATGGATCCACCAGTGTCATTGCATGTCTGCTCTTTCCATGAACCACAGCTAGATCCACCCAATGTCATCGCATGTCTGCTCTTCCCATGAACCACACATGGATCCACCAGTGTCATTGCATGTCTGCTCTTTTCATGAACCACAGCTAGATTCATTGGATGTGTGTTCATCTCCTGCACTACATATCACCAATGTCATTGCATGTGTGTTCTTCCCAAAGACCACACATGTATCCACTAGTGTCATTGCATGTGTGTTCTTCTCACAAACCATATCATGGACCACACCCAGTGTCATTGCATGTGTGTTCTTCTCACAGACCACACATGGATCCACCAGTGTCATTGCATGTGTGTTCTTCTCACAAACCATATCATGAACCACACCTAGTGTCATTGCATGTGTGTTCTTCTCATTAACCACACATGGATCCACCGGTGTCGTTGCATGTCTGCTCTTTTCATTAACCACAGCTGGAGTCATTGCATGTGTGTTCTTTTCACAAACCACATATCACCGGTGTCATTGCATGTGTGTTCTTCCCATAGACCACACTTGGATCCACCAGTGTCATTGCATGTGTGTTCTTCCCATGAACCACATATGGATCCACCAGTGTCATTGCATGTGTGTTATTCTCACAGACCACGTAAGGATCTAGCGGTGTAATTGCATGTGCGTTCTTCACATGAACCACACATGGACCCACCGGTGTCATTGAATGTCAGCTCTTCCCATGAACCACAGGTAGAGTCATCGCATGTCTGCTCTATTCATGAACCACAGCTAGAGTCATTGCATGTATGTTCTAACCATGAACCACACATGGATCCACGGTGTCATTGTATGTCCGCTCTTCCCATGAACCACAGCTAGAGTCATCGTGCGTGCTCTTTTCACAAACCACAGCTAGAGTCTTTGCATGTCTATTCTTTTCACAACTCACCTATCACCCGCTTCATTGCATGTGTGTTCTTCCCATGAACCACACATGGATCCACCAGTGTCATTGCATGTGTGCTCTTTTCATGAACCACAGCTAGATTCATTGGATGTGTGTTCTTCTCACATACCAGATCACGGTGTCATTGCATGTGTGTTTTACCAAAGACCACACCCAGTGTCATCGCATGTGTGTTCTTCCCATGAACCACACATGGATCCACCATGTCATTGCATGTCTTCTTTCCATGAACCACAGCTAGATCCACCAATGTCATCGCATGTGCGCTTCTTCCCATGAACCACACATGGATCCACCGGTGTCATTGCATGTCTTCTCTTTTCATGAACCACAGCTAGAGTCATTGGATGTGTGTTCATCTCATAATTCACATATCACCAATGTCATTGCATGTGTGTTCTTCCCAAAGACCACACATGTATCCACTAGTGTCATTGCATGTGTGTTCTTCTCACAAACCATATCATGGACCACACCCAGTGTCATTGCATGTGTGTTCTTCTCACAAACCACACATGGATCCACCGATGTCATTGCATGTGTGTTCTTCTCACAAACCATATCATGAACCACACCTAGTGTCATTGCATGTGTGTTCTTCTCATTAACCACACATGGATCCACCGGTGTCATTGCATGTCCGCTTTTCATTAACCACAGCTGGAGTCATTGCATGTGTGTTCTTTTCACAAACCACATATCACCGGTGTCATTGCATGTGTGTTCTTCTTACAAACCATATCATGAACCACACCCAGTGTCATTGCATGTGTGTTCTTCTCACAAACCATATCATGAACCACACCTAGTGTCATTGCATGTGTGTTCTTCTCATTAACCACACATGGATCCACCGGTGTCGTTGCATGTCTGCTCTTTTCATTAACCACAGTGAGTCATTGCATGTGTGTTCTTTTCACAAACCACATATCACGGTGTCATTGCATGTGTGTTCTTCCCATAGACCACACTTGGATCCACCAGTGTCATTGCATGTGTGTTCTTCCCATGAACCACATATGGATCCACCAGTGTCATTGCATGTGTGTTATTCTCACAGACCACGTAAGGATCTAGCGGTGTAATTGCATGTGCGTTCTTCACATGAACCACACATGGACCCACCGGTGTCATTGTATGTCTGCTCTTCCCATGAACCACAGGTAGAGTCATCGCATGTCTGCTCTTTTCATGAACCACAGCTAGAGTCATTGCATGTATGTTCTAACCATGAAACACACATGGATCCACCGGTCATTGTATGTCCGCTCTTCCCATGAACCACAGCTAGAGTCATCGCATCGTGCTCTTTTCACAAACCACAGCTAGAGTCATTGCATGTCTATTCTTTTCACAAATCACATATCACCAGATTCATTGCATGTGTGTTCTTCCCATGAACCACACATGGATCCACCAGTGTCATTGCATGTGTGCTCTTTTCATGAACCACAGCTAGATTCATTGGATGTGTGTTCTTCTCACATACCAGATATCACCAGTGTCATTGCATGTGTGTTTTTACCAAAGACCACACCAGTGTCATCGCATGTGTGTTCTTCCCATGAACCACACATGGATCCACCAGTGTCATTGCATGTCTGCTCTTTCCATGAACCACAGCTAGATCCACCCAATGTCATCGCATGTCTGCTCTTCCCATGAACCACACATGGATCCACCAGTGTCATTGCATGTCTTCTCTTTTCATGAACCACAGCTAGAGTCATTGGATGTGTGTTCATCTCATGAACCACATATCACCAATGTCATTGCATGTGTGTTCTTCCCAAAGACCACACATGTATCCACTAGTGTCATTGCATGTGTGTTCTTCTCACAAACCATATCATGGACCACACCCAGTGTCATTGCATGTGTGTTCTTCTCACAGACCACACATGGATCCACCAGTGTCATTGCATGTGTGTTCTTCTCACAAACCATATCATGAACCACACCTAGTGTCATTGCATGTGTGTTCTTCTCATTAACCACACATGGATCCACCGGTGTCATTGCATGTCTGCTCTTTTCATTAACCACAGCTGGAGTCATTGCATGTGTGTTCTTTTCACAAACCACATATCACCGGTGTCATTGCATGTGTGTTCTTCTTACAAACCATATCATGAACCACACCCAGTGTCATTGCATGTGTGTTCTTCTCACAAACCATATCATGAACCACACCTAGTGTCATTGCATGTGTGTTCTTCTCATTAACCACACATGGATCCACCGGTGTCATTGCATGTCTGCTCTTTTCATTAACCACAGCTGAGTCATTGCATGTGTTCTTTTCACAAACCACATATCACCGGTGTCATTGCATGTGTGTTCTTCCCACAGACCACACTTGGATCCACCAGTGTCATTGCATGTGTGTTCTTCCCATGAACCACATATGGATCCACCAGTGTCATTGCATGTGTGTTATTCTCACAGACCACGTAAGGATCTAGCGGTGTAATTGCATGTGCGTTCTTCCCATGAACCACACATGGACCCACCGGTGTCATTGTATGTCTGCTCTTCACATGAACCACAGCTAGAGTCATCATGTACGCTCTTTTCATGAACCACAGCTAGTGTCATTGCATGTATGTTCTAACCATGAACCACACATGGATCCACCAGTGTCATTGTATGTCCGCTCTTCCCATGAACCATGATAGAGTCATCGCATGCGTGATCTTTTCACAAACCACAGCTAGAGTCATTGCATGTCTGTTCTTTTCACAAATCACATATCACCAGATTCATTGCATGTGTGTTCTTCCCATGAACCACACATGGATCCACCAGTGTCATTGCATGTGTACTCTTTTCATGAACCACAGCTAGATTCATTGGATGTGTGTTCTTCTCACATACCAGATATCACCAGTGTCATTGCATGTGTGTTTTTACCAAAGACCACACATAGATCCACCAGTGTCATTGCATGTGTGTTCTTCTCACAAACCACATATGGATCGACCCAGTGTCATCGCATGTGTGTTCTTCCCATGAACCACACATGGATCCACCAGTGTCATTGCATGTCTGCTCTTTTCATGAACCACAGCTAGATTCATTGGATGTGTGTTCTTCTCACAGACCACATATCACCAGTGTCATTGCATGTGTGTTTTTACCAAAGACCACACATGGATCCACCAGTGTCATTGCATGTGTGTTCTTCTCACAAACCATATCATGAACCACACCCATTGTCATTGCATGTGTGTTCTTCTCACAGACCACACATGGATCCACCAGTGTCATTGCATGTGTGTTATTCTCACAAACCTACCTTGAACCACACCCAGTGTCATTGCATGTGTGTTCTTCCGATGAACCACACATGGATCCACCAGTGTCATTGCATGTCTGCTCTTTTCATGAACCATTGCTAGAGTCATTGCATGTGTGTTCTTCTCACAAACCACATATCACCGGTGTCATTGCATGTGTGTTCTTCTTACAAACCATATCATGAACCACACCAGGTGTCATTGCATGTGTGTTCTTCTCACAAACCACACATGGATCCACCGGTGTCATTGCATGTATGCTCTTCTCATTAACCACAGCTAGAGTCATTGCATGTCTGTTCTTTTCACAAACCACATATCACCAGAGTCATTGCATGTGTGTTCTTCCCATGAACCACACATGGATCCACCAGTGTCATTGCACGTGTGTTCTTCTCACAAACCACACATGGATCCACCCAATGTCATCGCATGTCTGCTCTTCCCATGAACCACACATGGATCCACCAGTGTCATTGCATGTCTGCTCTTTTCATGAACCACAGCTAGAGTCATTGGATGTGTGTTCTTCTCACAGAGCACATATCACCGGTGTCATTGCATGTGTGTTCTTCCCACAAACCACACATGGATCCACCAGTGTCATTGCATGTGTGTTCTTCCCATGAACCACACATGGATCCACCAGTGTCATTGCATGTGTGTTATTCTCACAGACCACATAAGGATCCAGCGGTGTAATTGCATGTGTGTTCTTACCATGAACCACACATGGACCCACCGGTGTCATTGTATGTCTGCTCTTCCCATGAACCACAGGTAGAGTCATCGCGTGTCTGCTCTTTTCATGAACCACAGCTAGAGTCATTGCATGTGTGTTCTTCTCACAAACCATATCATGTACCACACCCAGTGTCATTGCATGTGTGTTCTTCCCATGAACCACACATGGATCCACCGGTGTCATTGCATGTCTGCTCTTCTCATTAACCATAGCTAGAGTCATTGCACGTCTGTTCTTTTCACAAACCACATATCACCAGAGTAATTGCAGGTGTGTTCTTCCCATGAACCACACATGGATCCACCAGTGTCATTGCATGTGTGTTCTTCTCACAAACCACACATGGATGCACCCAGTGTCATCGCATGTGTGTTCTTCCCATGAACCACACATGGATCCACCAGTGTCATTGCGTGTATGCTCTTTTCATGAACCATAGCTAGAGTCATTGGATGTGTGTTCTTCTCACAGACCACATATCACTAGTGTCATTGCATGTGTGTTCTTCCCAAAGACCACACATGGATCCACCAGTGTCATTGCATGTGTGTTCTTCTCACAAACCATATCATGAACCACACCCAGTGTCATTGCATGTGTGTTCTTCCCATGAACCACACATGGATCCACCAGTGTCATTGTATATCTGCTCTTTTCATGAACCACAGCTAGAGTTATTGCATGTGTTCTTCTCACAAACCACATATCACCGGTGTCATTGCATGTGTGTTCTTCTTACAAACCATATCATGAACCACACCCAGTGTCATTGCATGTGTGTTCTTCTCACAAACCACACATGGATCCACCGATGTCCTTGCATGTATGCTCTTCTCATTAACCACAAGTAGAGTCATTGCATGTCTGTTCTTTTCACAAACCACATATCACCAGAGTCATTGCATGTGTGTTCTTCCCATGAACCACACATGGATCCACCAGTGTCATTGCATGTGTGTTCTTCTCACAAACCACACATGGATCCACCAAGTGTCATCGCATGTCTGCTCTTCCCTTGAACCATACATGGATCCACCAGTGTCATTGCATGTCTGCTCTTTTCATGAACCACGGCTAGTGTCATTGGATGTGTGTTCTTCTCCTAGACCACATATCACCAGTATCATTGCATGTGTGTTCTTACCAAAGACCACACATGGATCCACCAGTGTCATTGCATGTGTGTTCTTCTCAGAAACCATATTGTGAACCACACCCAGTGTCATTGCATGTGTGTTCTTCTCACAGACCACACATGGATCCACTAGTGTCAATGCATGTGTGTTCTTCTAACAACCCATATCATGAACCACACCCAGTGTCATTGCATGTGTGTTCTTCCCATGAACCCGACATGGATCCACCGGTGTCATTGCAAGTCTGCTCTTTTCATTAACCACAGCTAGAGTCATTGTATGTGTGTTCTTTTCACAAACCACATATCATTGCATGTGTGTTCTTCTCACAGACCACATATCACCTATGTCATTGCATGTGTGTTCTTCGCATGAAGCACACATGGATCCACCAGTGTCATTGCATGTGTGTTCTTCCCACATACCACACATGGATCCACCGATGTCATTTCATGTGTGTTCTTTCCATGAACCACACATGGATCCACCAGTGTCATTGTATGTCTGCTCTTCCCATGAACCACATCTAGAGTCATCGCATGCGTGCTCTTTTCATGAACCACCGCTAGAGTCATTGCATGTGTGTTCTTTTCACAGACCATATCATGAACCACACCTAGTGTCATTGCATGTGTGTTCTTCCCATGATCACACATGGATCCACCGGTGTCATTGTATGTCTACTCTTCCCATGAACCACAGCTAGAGTCATCGCATGCGTGCTCTTTTCATGAACCACATGTAGAGTCATTGCATGTGTGTTCTTCTCACAGACCATATCATGAACCACACCCAGTGTCATTGCATGTGTGTTCTTCCCATGAACCACATATGGATCCACCGGTGTCATTGCATGTCTGCTCTTTTCATGAACCACAACTAGAGTCATTGCATGTGTGTTCTTCTCACAAACCACATATCACCGGAGTCATTGCATGTGTGTTCTTCCCATGAACCACACATGGATTCACTAGTGTCATTGCATGTGTGTTCTTCCCACAGACCACACATGGATCCACCAGTGTCATTGCATGTGTGTTCTTCCCATGAACCACACATGGATCCACCAGTGTCATTGTCTGTCTGCTCTTCCCATGAACCACAGCTAGAGCCATCGCATGCGTGCTCCTTTCACAAACCACAGCTAGAGTCATTGCATGTGTGTTCTTCTTACAAACCATATCATGAACCACACCCAGTGTCATTGCATGTGTGTTCTTCTCACAAACCACACATGGATCCACCGATGTCATTGCATGTCTGCTCTTCTCATTAACCACAGCTAGAGTCATTGCACGTCTGTTCTTTTCACAAACCACATATCTCCAGAGTAATTGCATGTGTGTTCTTCCCATGAACCACACATGGATCCACCAGTGTCATTGCATGTGTGTTCTTCTCACAAACCACACATGGATGCACCCAGTGTCATCGCATGTGTGTTCTTCCCATGAACCACACATGGATCCACCAGTGTCATTGCATGTATGCTCTTTTCATGAACCACGGCTAGAGTCATTGGATGTGTGTTTTTCTCACAGACCACATATCACTAGTGTCATTGCATGTGTGTTCTTCCCAAAGACCACACATGGATCCACCAATGTCATTGCATGTGTGTTCTTCTCGCCAACCATATCATGAACCACACCCAGTGTCATTGCATGTGTGTTCTTCTCACAGATCACACATGGATCCACCAGTGTCATTGCATGTGTGTTCTTCTCACAAACCATATCATGAACCACACCCAGTGTCATTGCATGTGTGTTCTTCCCATGAACCACACATGGATCCACTAGTGTCATTGCATGTTTGCTCTTTTCATGAACCACAGCTAGAGTCATTGCATGTGTGTTCTTCTCACAAACCACATATCACCGGTGTCATTGCATGTGTGTTCTTCTTACAAACCATATCATAAACCACACACAGTGTCATTGAAGGTGTGTTCTTCTCACAAACCACACATGGATCCACCGGTGTCATTGCATGTCTGCTCTTCTCATTAACCACAACTTGAGTCATTGCATGTCTGTTCTTTTCACAAACCACATATCACCAGAGTCATTGCATGTGTGTTCTTCCCATGAACCACACACGGATCCACCAGTGTCATTGCATTTGTGTTCTTCTCACAAACCACACACGGATCCACCCAGTGTCATTGCATGTCTACTCTTCCCATGAACCACACATGGATCCACCAGTGTCATTGCATGTTGATACATTGCAAATGTATCTATAATTTTTGATGTTCCATGCTTGGTTTTATCCACTTTCTTGTGTTTTGTTCCAACTTTGGAGTACTTTTCATATGATTTCTTGGACTAACCTATTAACAAGAGCCACAGTGCCAGCTTCCTTTTTTCTGCTGTTTTTGGTTCCAGGAAAGTCAGAAAATGAATATCTCGGAATTGGACGGGACAAAAGCCAAAGTGCCTATTTGTTCCGGAAGGGATCAAGTGCCAGAATACGATACGGAGAAGGGCCAGGTAGCCACCACACCACCTGGCCTCGCGGCCAGGCCTGGCCCTCGGCAGGGGGTGGTGTGGCCGCTCCCGGCACCCCCTCGGCCTCTCCTTCCGCCTATAAGTTGCCCTCGGGACGAAAACCCTAAGTACCCGATCAAAAATCCACGAAAGAGTCTATAGCCGCCGTCATCTCCATCCCTAGATCGGGAGGGATCTGAAGCTCTTCCCGGCACCCTGCCGGAGAGGGGAATTCACCCTGGAGGCCTTCTTCATCACCATGCAAGCCTCCGATGTGATGCGTGAGTAGTTCATCCTTGGACTACAGATCCATGTAGTAGCTAGATGGCTGGTTTCTCCTCCTTTGTGCTTTCATGTTTAGATCTTGTGAGCTCCGTTCATGATCAAGATCATCTATTTGTAATTCATACATGTTGTGTTTGCGGGGATCCGATGGATATTGAGATGCTATTTCAGATTGATTATTGATTCTATCATGTCTTTGTTATTTGTGATCTTGCATGCTTTCCATTGTTAGTAGCTATCTTGGCCAAGTAGACGCTAGCAACTCCAAGAGTTAGTATTTATGCTCGATAGTGGGTTCATGCCTCTGGTAATCTGGGGAAGTGACAGAAATCTCTAAGGTACTAGATGTGCTGTTGCTACTAGGGAGAAAACAACAATCCTTTGTTCATAGAACAATCGTATTGTTTACTTTACATGATTAAGTAAAGCAATAATCTGTTGCTTGCAACTTAATCTTGGAGGGTTCGGATGATAACCTGAAGGTGGATTATTAGTCATAGATGCAGTTGGATGGCGGTCTATGTATTATGTTGTAATGCCCAATCAATTCTCAAAGGAGTCAAGATGATTAGTATATGCATGTATTGCTTTCTCGGTGTTTGTCAATTGCCCCGCTGTAATTTGTTTTTACCCAGCATGTTATCTATCTAAGGAGAGCCACCTATAGTGAACTATGGATCCCGGTCCTTTGTCTTAACATACAATCTACAATCTTTTACTGCTTTGTGTTTACTTTCTGCAAACTTTTACTTCTTTCCATTCGATACGTTTAATCCTTTGTTTTCCGCAAAACACGGTGAGATTGACAACCTCATCGCAAGTTGGGGACAAAGTTCTGTGGTTGTGTTGTGCAGGTCTCCACGTTGCTACTAGCACCGGTAGCCTTCGCCAAAGCTCAGCTAGTAACACCTTTGGGGTGTTTCCTTGCTCCTACTGGTTCGATTAAACCTTGGTTTCATAACTGAGGGAAACTTGCTGCTGTCCTCATCATACCTTCCTCTTGGGGTTCCCAACAAGCTCTACATCAACCACGAGCCATCAATACTTTTCTGGGCGCCGTGCATTGAGCCATCACATGTCTGCTCTTTTCATGAACAACAGCTAGAGTCATTGGATGTGTGATCTTCTCACAGACCACATATCACCAGAGTCATTGCATGTGTGTTCTTCCCATGAACCACACATGGATCCACCAGTGTCATTGCATGTGTGTTCTTCTCACAAACCATATCATGAACCACACCCAGTGTCATTGCATGTGTGTTCTTCTCACAGACCACACATGGATCCACCAGTGTCATTGCATGTGTGTTCTTCTCACAAACCATATCATGAACCACACCCAGTGTCATTGCATGTGTGTTCTTCCCATGAACCCCACATGGATCCACCGGTGTCATTGCATGTCTGCTCTTTTCATTAACCATAGCTAGAGTCATTGCATGTGTGTTCTTTTCATAAACCACGTATCACTAGAGTCATTGCATGTGTGTTCTTCTCACAGACCACATATCACCTGTGTCATTGCATGTGTGTTCTTCCCATGAACCACACATGGATCCACCAGTGTCATTGCATGTGTTTTTTTTTCACAAACCACATATCACCAGAGTCATTGCATGTGTGTTCTTCTCACAGACCACATATCACATGTGTCATTGCATGTGTGTTCTTCCCATGAACCACACATGGATCCACCAGTGTCATTGCATGTGTGTTCTTCCCACATACCACACATGGATCCACCGGTGTCATTGCATGTGTGTTCTTCCCATGAACCACACATGGATCCACCAGTGTCATTGTATGTCTACTCTTCCCATGAACCACAGCTAGAGTCATCGCATGCGTGCTCTTTTCATGAACCACAGCTAGAGTCATTGCATGTGTGTTCTTCACAGACCATATCATGAACCACACCCAGTGTCATTGCATGTGTGTTCTTCCCATGAACCACACATGGATCCACCGGTGTCATTGCATGTCCGCTCTTTTCATGAACCACAGCTAGAGTCATTGCATGTGTGTTCTTCTCACAAACCACATATAACCAGTGTCATTGCATGTCTGTTCTTCTCATTAACCACAGCTAGATCCAGCCGTGTCATTGGATGCATGTTCTTTTCGTAAACCGCATATGGATACTAATTAACCTTAGGAGAGCCCTAACCTTAGCGTTAGACCGAGTCTTCTAGAAGGCATGCCCTAACACAGTTGTTCTGCTTGTCGATTGTTACATACCGTCCGATCGGGGCGCTTCGACGATTGGGATGGTTTTCGTGAGATCGATCCACGAGTAGTCTGTTCTGCGGCATGATTGGACACGCTTGCTCTGGACAAACTGGCAACACCGGGGGCTCCCCTGTTGCGAGTGTCACGACTCATGAGTTGAGCGGGCCATATCCTAGTGTCACGTCCCCATTACTTATCTTCCTCCCTATACTTCTCTTCCTTCCCCTCGAAGCCACATTCCCCACTTCACTCCCATCCTGCCGTAGCCGCATGTCGACGGTGCCGCCATCCCAATCCCCTCTCCGGCACCCCCTCCCCTCTCGCCATGGGTTCAAGGGGAGACGACGAGGAAACGCATCGTGACGACAGGGACGGTGATTTCGATGTGAGTCGTCTCATCTCTATCTCTATCATCCATGGCTAGTTATCTATTTTTTGAGCCAGATCTACTCCGTTTACTCATGCGTGTATGATGTGTTAGGCCAACCAGACGATGTATGACGCCGCCTATCACGGTTTAGCGGATGAAGACAGTCCTCTGCTATGTAAACATGGATATGTGCCCGCTAAATTTGTAGTGTTCGAAGGACGAAACGCAAGAAGGAGGGGCATCGTGCAATGATGCGAGGCGGAAGTTGCGGTGTTGTCAAATGGGTAGATCCAGAGTGGCCCAAATCGATGCAGAAAACGCTGGACAAACTATGGGCAATGACTGTTGAGTTGAAAGAATCCGCATTCAGCTCACTTCTTGACAGTGTTGAGATGAAGCTATGGGAACCAGTTGACACGACCAAGCATAAGCGAGATCTCATGGGGGTGGAAGACAAGGTTAGCAAAGTCGAGAAGGAGAGGGACACGGTGTTAGCCCTGAAGGCTAAAGCAGAGCAAGAACTGACTCAAACAAGGAAGGATCTTCACCAGGCCAAAGTCCTGCAGTTCACAACTACGAGTATTGACAAGTGCATGAGGAAAGATGCAGAGAAACAATTGAAGCTGTGCAAGGAAGATGCTAAAAGGAAGGAGCAGACGATTCGATCCTTGCTCTCGCAGAAAGATGTGCATAGGGCTAAGATTAGGAAGATCAAGGAGATGTGTGTTAACTAGTTCTATTTAGCTTAAGCCCCGTGCCTTTTTTAAGTTGTAATAGTTGTACTTGTTGACCTAGCGGTCTGAACTATTGGCCCCAGAGTCCTGGGAGTAAAAAAATTGGTCGCCCGTTAATCTGTCTTAATGCTGCATTACTTCCTTTTGTCTGACCAATGCCCCTTGGATATTCTGCTTGTCGCTTCATCGTCCTCGTGTACAAATAGGAGGCGCCACAGCTCGTCGCTTCGTCGCCCATCCCCTTGCCCTCTCCAATATCCACCGTGTCGTCCACCCCCTCGCTCCCACTCCAAACTCCACCGCGCCGCCATGGAGATACCCTCGCTGAACTTCTACGAGGCGGTGATGTTGTCACACATCGAAATCCTCGCGCCGCCGTCCGCGACGGTGCCCCACGGATGGCGCATCAGCTATGCGGGGGTTCCGGTGGCTCCGCTCCTCTTCCCCGGTGGAGCCATGATGGAGAGCGAAATCGCGGCGCGCCGCCGTGAGATGCCCGCATGGAAGAGGGCGCTGCCCCGGTACGCGGCGGCCAGCCCGTACTGGCTGGCGCTGTTCAAGAAGGAGTGGAAGGCCAAGATTGGCAACCGCATCGTTTACGGGCGCGTGGTGCACCGGGATCTCCGCAACCGAGAAGGGTGGGAGAGGTTCTGATCCATCCCTGGACAGACCAAGTTCACCGTCATCGCCGTTGCTCACCGCGAAGAGGTCCTCCGTATTGCGTACAATACGGAAATCGTGGAGATTCTGTCCGACGAAGACGAGGAAGCTGGCGGCTCGGAGGACAGCGGCAGCGGAAGTGAAATTGTTGACTAGTTGGTTGAATTAATGTAGGATGTGAAATCACCCTTTGTTTAGAACATTTTGTGGTTGAATTAATGAAATGCCTCGATTTAGATCTCTGTCTCGATTAATTTTGGAAGAATTTGTGATTTAGATCAATTTCTGCCTCGATTTAGATCTCTGTCCCGGATTGGGAACGTGACCGTGGACCAAAGACCCGTTTTCTACTAGTGTATTCTGACATTGGTGGTTTGTTTAAACGTAATCTACGTGGATTTGGCCGCATGCAAATGGCACAACCACAATTTATAAAGTGGAAGCACGTAAACCCGTTTTCAGATAGCAGTGGCACAATCACAATTTCGGGTTTAACTACTGACTCGGGCGTTTCCAAACCCTAAGTCGCGCTACATTTTACTTAGAGAACGTGGGTAGATTGTTTTGCCCAGCAACGTGCCACACAGAGCTCGTAATTTAATGAATTACATATATAGGTTCAAGTTCAACACACTACTATGCATCTTCATTGCCAGCAGCCTTCTTCCGCAGCCTGGGTGCCAAGTCTTCACGTCCAATGGCTTCTTCATTTCCTGCCTTCTTCCTCTTCCTCGGTGCCAATTTTCTTAGCTTCACGTACTCTGCATTTCCGGGACAATGGGCACCAGAATCGTGTCCAGCATCATCTTTCCACTCGTTTTTAATTTCTTTGGGCAGAAAAATGACTGACCCGACAGTCATGTTTCTAACCTTGCGGCGCTTGCTGTCAAAGAAACAATATCTACAGAGTAAATAAAACAAAAATTACAATTCAGCACAAACATGCGAACCCCAAGTGACCTTTGCTTACTAGGAGCTAATTGCGTTCGAGCAACCACCCTATCCAAGAATAGAAGGGCGACTCCCAGTTGCAGCAGCTTCCACATCCAGTACATCACAATTCAGCTCAAACATGCAATCCGAAGCATACCTTTTCATCAACCCAATTATCTGACTGTCACATGATATAGGAACATGGATGCCACGTTCATCCATGAAGCTGAACTTTGTAGTATGCTTCGGCCATACTTCAACATGATTACACAGAGCAGCAACCATACCAGATATAGTGCAGATCTGTGCATGTGCTTCTTCCATCGTGAAACAATGGCTTCCATACTACTTGCCCTTGGAGTCGTACCTGTAGAGGACTACCGTAACCAGGTAAGGGGGCTCCGCGCAGATCCCACTTGACAGAAAACTGTGGACAAAATATGTTTGTCACGTTGGGCTAACGAACAATTTGAGGTTCAGTAGCCAGCTAGCAGTTGTAATTAGTGCGAATAGCAAAGAGAAGGGTAGCTCACCCGCTTGTAGGCAGAACTTCTTCCTCCTTGATAGTAGGATCTGCCATCCTCCGAACTGCTTGGCTCATCGGCGGCGGAGGCGGGCTAGAGCCTCGCAACGGCGGCTACGGCATGCGCCATTAGAGCTCGGTACCAGCGATTGGGCGCAGCAACTTGGCCCCGGAAGTCAAATGTCCAAAGGGATCATCCTGCCTAGAGGGTGGATTCCAACGCCGTCGATGCTAAGGGAAAGCTGGGAATGGATTTGTGAAATTGGTCAACGCATCCAATCCACTTAGCTGCTCGATTTGCCTAAGAGGTTGCTGCGTTGGCGCCCGCGCCACGGACAGATAACCGACATGTGGGTCCCGACCGTCTACTTCACGGGGCGGTTTAACGGAATGTTTGTATTTGGCAGGGTGAGATGAGTTTGCCTCGAAATGGCCCCTCTCAGTAGTTGGCGGCCCAACTTTTCGAAACGCGGTAATTTTAGGCAACTTAGGTACCGCCATGCGCTGGCCTGCCAACTTTGGTACCGCATACGAACAATCCCCTCTTGGTGGTATGATTTATTTTAACTCATCAATTATTTGTAGCTTTCAAGTCAATGAAAAGCCTTGTACATTCTTGTGTGCATCTGTATTCAAATGCAAACTTCTAATATACACACATTTGGGGGGAGTCTTTTCCATCCTTGAAATGATGATGTTAGTAGGTCATTTATGCAAATCCTAGTATTGTCATCTAACACAAAAAGGGGTAGATTGAAAGAACATTTCTTAATCCCTATAGTTTTGAGTGTTAGATAACAATACCAAGGAAGATTTGATGTGTGTTAAGTGCTGTAGATAAGTGCTCATATAAAAAGTAGCCAAAACAGGTTTTGGGGGGCGGATTATCCGCCCCTGTCAAGGGCCGGATTATCCGCCCTACCTCAATCGACAAAGGTGGACAAGGCACGTTGATGAGTCCAAAATTGAAGCATATTTACCTTTTGTTTTTTTGCATAAATAGAGTAGGGATCTTTGTATTTCACTGCGTTTACGCGCGCTATTTTATTCTTGTTTCAACAGGATCCCAAATCATGGAGTCATATATGAACATATCAATTAGACCTATCATATTGTGTAATTATATGATATTTCTGAGTGATAAAAGTTATTTTATGGATTTACCTTCATACCTAGAAGAATACTAAACAAGGAGGAGGCACCAGTATCGTTAACGACCACTGGTATGGGCGGAGCCCGCCCATACCGTCCGCCCATACCATGCACCATCATGACTGCCTTGTCAAATACTTCTCCCTAGAAAAGACGAGAGCGACATCTGACATTCACAACTACCAAAAACCACGAAAAACACATCCGAGGGAGATCTGAAGGAGGAACTTGACTAGGGTAAAATCCCAGCTGATTCACTGATCATTGGAGGACAATGCATCATCCCCTTCATCATCAACCACTTCATCTCCATTACCACCATTACACCCATCTTTCATCTATTAGATCTCTTTGTAATTACAGATCCAATTGTGGTTTGCATTAGATCTACCTTCATACTTCTGTCGATTCATTTGACTATGATGATGTTGTTGATTGCTTCCATGAGTGAGTAGTTGCTTTGTTCTTGGGGAGATGGAGAAACCCTAGCACCATTATGAACTTGTAATAAAGATGATATATTGTTGTGTCTGTATGACTTGCTTGTCTATGATATGATTATGCTTTGTGTTTGATCTCTGTCTAGAGATGGTATGTGTAGTCGACCACATATCATTTGCCTTCTGGACTAAAGGGAGGGAGAAATCCTTTGGACGTGTCTTGGAAGCGTACCCGGAATGCCTCGTGAAAAATTGGCATCGGCTCGTAACCTACACGATCAAAGGAGGATTAAAGAGGGACTCCCTAAGCTAATTACGATATCCATGGGGAAACCCTTAATGGCGATGGTTTGTATGGGTGACTGCTCTTAGACATTGCTGTGGTTATTTAGAGGTGGCCTCACTCTTGGCTCAACAAAGTGGCTTCCTACGAGCCTTGTAGTGAACATATTATTATGAGGCTCTCTCCACACATATCATGACACAAGGAGTATGTTATCTTGATTACACATAGCAAAATACTATGCTAGTGGTGTATCCTACATCCTCGAGAATGTTTTAGCCCTGTTGAATTCAACCATGCTTTCACACAAACTTTTTACTTGTTTTAATTACTTTTCTGCAATCAACCATAAACCTTTCAAACACCCTTTACTTGAGATCAAAGATAGCTTATAAGTAAACTTTGGTAGAGAGTAATGAGGGGCATAAAAGACCTTTACCAATAGCTCTATGTGGGTTCGATATCTTTACTTCAAAACTAGCTACAATTGGTCTTTGTTCTTAGTTACTTATTTTACTCATTGTTTTACTAAACTTCTTTACTAGTTTCATGTGAGCACTATGACTGCACTCGGACTGATTAATCAGCTCGATGCTACTAAATACCTTGGGAAGTTCAATAGAGGACTAGTCAAAGAATTTCCGAGTGGGAGCGAACCAGAATACGAGGTCAACCCTCATTTTATCGCTATTATTAAAGAGAAAACTTTTGCAGGAGATGATCACGATGAGGATCCTTACTGTCATTTAAAGCATTTTACCGAGTTATGTTGGACTCTTAAATTGAGAAGCTATTTTGATGATGAATTGAAACTTAAATTTTTTAGCTAATCTCTAACCAACACTACTTTGGCTTGGTATAGAATTTGCCCTACAGAGAAAATTAATACCTCGGAAAAACTTAAAGGAGAATTTGTGTCTCGATTCTTTCCCAAGGTAAAAACTACTGGAGTAAGAAGGGCAATTACAAACTTCAAGAACCGCCCAGGTGAATTATTGGTAAGAGCCTACAAAAGTTACAAGTCTCTACTTCATAAATGTCCCCATCATGATATACCTGAATGGTATGTTTTGCATATTTTCTATGTAGGACTTAATCAAGAAAGTAAACATGAGCTTGACATGAATTCAGGAGGTTCTTTCATGGAGTTAACTATAATTAAAGCTTCAGAACTTTTAGAATGAATTTGCTATAATAGAGAAACATGATGATTTGATTTAGGAGGCGAAGGAGGTATAGAAATTGAATATGATTGTCTCAATGCTTATAAAGACTCCGGTAAGGTAAAAGAAACTGCTAATGAACTGCAACTTGATGACGATATTATCTTGCAAATCCTTCAGTCTTTTACAGAACATATTGAAGCTCCTAAGAAACACTGGCTTCATTATACTCCGCCACCCGAGCCAGTTGTAGAAGAAGATCCAATAATCATGGCCCCTGTTGAGCCATTAAGGGAGGTACCCCCATATGTTGACCCCTTTCCTTTTCCAATAAACATATGATGGCTCAGCAACTAGAGGATTAATGCAAATAAGAAGAATTATTTCTCAAGGAGCTAGAAGAGGAAGCACAAACAAGGAAAACTGAAGAAGAGCGTGTACAAGAGGCAGAGGCATCAATAAAAGAAGATATTTTAAGCATGTTTGCACATTTCAACGTGATTGAGCTAGATACCGAAGCTTCACAATTTGTTGAAGGAAAGGTAAAAGCTAAAGAAGTGGGTAAGCCTATCCTCCCGTGCACTTTTGGAGGAACTTCCTATTATGGCCTTTGTGATATAGGTACAGCTGTTAACGTTATCCCTTTTAATTTTTATTTAAAAATTCAAAATTAATTAGCTCCAGCTGAATTGAAAGATACAGATACGACTTTAATGCTTGCAGATAAAATACTCAGAGTCCCTATGGGAATAATTAGGAATGTACCAATCTATATTGGACCTTACAAATATCCCAATGATTTTGTGCTTATTGATATGCCTAGTGACGTTTATTGTCCCATCATTTTAGGAAGAACTTTTCTAAATACCAGAGGAGCAAACATAGACTACAAGAAGCAAACCGTGTCTCTCAAGTTTGGTGAAGAGAAAATGGATTTTCATTTCTCTAAATTTGACCATAAGCGGGCTATTGAAGAGTTGGATGATTATGAGTACGAACGTGAGGAAGAAGGTAATATCATAAATCTAGCCTCAATAGTCATCAAGACTCCTGGTGATGATCTAGCAAGAAATTTAGTCAATAATACTAATATTCTTCAAGACTAAGAAAAAGCTGAAATAGATGACTATCTCGACTCCACAACTGAGGTGGATATCGAGATTAATCAAAAATATGAAGAGCCCATAAGGAAAGGAGACGAGGCTCTTCCTCCTCGAATACCTAAAACTCTACCTAAGGAACTAAAATGTAGGTTTCTCGATGAGACAAATAAATTTCCTATTATTGTAAGTACTAACCTCACAGGGAAAGAGGAGGAAAACTTAATGAAGGTTCTCCGCATGCATCGAAATGCTCTTGGGTATTCAATGAGTGACTTGAAGGGAATTAGTCCCTCTATAGCCACCCATAGAATATTCATGGAAGAAGGATCTCAGCCGGTCGCGGACTTTTAGCGACGTCTTAAACCTCACATGAAAGAGGAGATAAGAAAAGAAATAATACATTTGTTGAATGCAGGCGTCATCTTTCATGTGGAGGAGAGTGAATGGGTAAGTCATGTTCATTGTGTTCCAAAGAAAGGTGGGTTTACGGTTGTAGAAAATGAACATAATGAAATGGTACCTACTAGGACTGTTGTTGGACATGGGATGTGCATTGACTATAGGAAACTAAATAAGGAAACTCGAAAGGACCATTACCCTTTACCGTTTATAGATCAAACTTTAGAAAGGCTTGCCATGCATTCTCATTTTTGATACTTAGACGACTATTCTAGTTTTTCCCAAATTGTTGTACACCCTGATGATCAACTTAAAACTACTTTTATTTGTCCTTATGGCCTTTATGCTTATCACCGTATGCCTTTTGGTATTTGCAATGCTCCTGCCACTTTTCAAAGATGCATGACTGCTATTTTGCCGATTATGTTGAAAGTATTATGGATGTATTCATGGACGATTTCTTTGTTTATGGAACTTCCTTTAATCATTGTCTCCATAATCTTCATAAAGTTTTGCAGAGCTGTGAAGACACTAACTTGGTCTTGAACTGGGAAAAATGTCATTTTATGGTTCAAGAAGGCATAATACTCGGTCATAAAGTCTCAGGTAAGGGCATAGAAGTCGATAAGGCAAATATTGAAGCAATAGAAAGGTTACCCCCTCCTCGAGACATAAAAGGTATAAGAAGCTTCTTAGGTCATGTATTCGTTAATTTTTTTTCGAAAACTACTAGACCATTAATTAACTAACCTTCTTCAAAAGGATGTTTGTTTTAATTTTGATGAAAAGTGTCTTACTTATTTAAACATGTTAAAACAATCCCTTCTTGAAGCTCCCATTATAAAACCACCTAATTGGAAGAAACCTTTTGAGCTGTTTTGTGAAGCTAGTCATGAAGCTGTAGGAGCAATTCTTTGTCAGTATGATGGTGATGACCTTAATATCATTCATCATGCTAGTCGCACCTCAAACGGGGCCCAAAAGAACTATCCTTTGGCAGAAAAAGAATTCTTCCCAGTAGTTTTCTCCTGTGATAAATTTAGATCTTATATCATGGACTCCAATGTTAGAGTACATACTGATCATGTTGATTTAAAGGAAATCCTATGAAGGACCGATGTTAAGCCAAGAATGATCTGTTGGACTCTACTTTTGCAAGAATTTGATTTACAGATCCTACACATGAAGGAAGAGATCGAGGAAACGTTCATGGACACTCAAGAAGTTGCTCATCCTAAGGAGGTGTCATACGTGTACATACCTATGAGAACCACACTACCAAAAAAGGAAGTTCTCTATTTCTTCTTGCAAAGGTTTTGGTGATTTTCTATGACCTATTTTATTCGAATAGAGGAAGAAAAGAAACTCAAATCAGTCCATATTCCTTCGATGATCATGGCTTATGAAATCCTAAACACATCTTTGTTCTGGATGATTTGCTGCTATTTGCTTTTGCATATTTGATTTCCTCTCGTTTTTCTGAGTTTATTGCCGGTCTTACGAGATCGGTACGGGTGGGCGGTACAGCCATATCCGCCTATACCGATGGTCGTTAAGCCTGTAGATGCCATTGGCTTCGTTTTCGCATAGTCGGTATGACCGTATCATACGGTCGCAGCCCCCCGTACTGTCAGTCGTTATCTATTCTGTGACTAGCTTACGCTTTTCATTTATTCTTGTGTAAAAAAATGTGACACCCCCGGGATCAGGGTTAAACAAATCTGGACCTTAGCTTGACATAAGCTTAACCTAGAGCTCGATGATATCCAGTGAAGAATCGGTAACACCACAGTAACCCTACGACACAAAAATTATTACAGCAAGATCATAACTGAGCAAAGAACCAAAATATTACAAGCAAAGGTCACTGACCACAAACATCAAACAACGGAAGGCAAATTATGCTATTAAGTATAGCAAACTTAACAAATGGCCTAAGAGGCCTCAAGCATAACGATGATGTCCCAGCCCATAGATTCCAGGATGCCGGCCGGGAACTCCAAGGTACTCATCGGTGTCGATGTCATATGGAACTCATCTTCAGGGGAACACTTACTCTGCTACAAAAGTATCAACAAAGCAAGGGTGAGTACAGGGTGTACTCCACAAGACTTATAGCTGGTGGGGTTATTTTGCATAAAGCCATCTTTGTTTACAAAACAAGAGAGAGAAGAAGCTCGTCTAATCAGAATATTTTAAAAGGGGATAAGAGAGCGACATTTTTGAAGAATTGATCATCATCTTGATATCCACCAAAGTAATCCTCATCTCACAACTAGGATCACCCCTTCGTACCCATGAGGAAGCATCCTTAAGCACACATTGATCTGCCAAGTTTTACGATTAGGTTAATGTTCTCTATGATCTTAGAATTTAGTCACCAAACATTCATAACCGTGAACACGGCTTTTTGAAAAGATTTAACCCTGCAGGGGTGTACAACTTTACCCACACGTACCAACCGACTCTTAATGCCACTAGATAAGCCCTCTTCCTTGGAAGGCCGGCAGAGGGTGGTTGGACACGACCTTTACCTTGCTTTCGCTGAGACCATGAGTCACGCCCTAAGGATGGTTCTGCCGTAACGGGTCAAATCCCGAAGCCGGTCCCTAGAGATGTGTGTCGAGGTTGGTTTACCAGGGGCGCCATCTACCCCAAGCAACCCTGGCCACGCTTACCTACCTGTATGAATGCACCTCCTTCACCGCCTCTTTCGAAAACATTTTCTATGCATATGTCGAATGGAATGCCGAACTATGTGACTCATGGAATCTACTAGGAAAGCTAGTTACTCGTGAGGTTTTCCTGGCCCCGTGTGGCTGTACGCTCGTCTCGGTTCCAAAGGCAAGAACTCGGGTCCTAGTAGTGGCGAGCATGGGACTACAAAAACCACATCCCACCGTGTCCTCCCATACAAGCCTTAGCATGTTTAACCTTTACCACTGATCTTACCTCATCAGTATACCTCGTTCTCCTATCATACTAGATTCTTTGCATCTGATATATCATCTGGATAAACCAGAACTGATAGCTATGCATGGCTAAGCAAGGCACATATATAAGCTCTAGCAGTGCACACAAGCCAAACCTAGTTATGCTAGGAGCAGTGGATCAGGTTATATAAGCTCAAGGGAGTAATGCAACAGATAGGATACTCTATATATCGATAAAAGACCATAGTAGAATCGTATGCATCATGGCAAGAAAGAAATCGAAACCATAGGATTTTATAATGGTGGGGCTATGCTTGCCTTGTTTGTTGATACCCAAATATAGATCTTCGGATATCTTGTACTTGACTTGGTTATAGTTGGTCAAGTATTGTTCATGGATCTTTGATGGTGTTGATCTCGGTATTCGATCTCGATATCGTATTCTACCGGGAAGAAGCAAACACCAGAAATAAAGGGGGAACAACAATCAACACATGGCATTGATGCAATGCTCAAGCAATGATGATGATATGACAAGTTTAATAGTATTGAAATGAAACCTAAAGCATGCTTAGCAATTTAAGCGAGATCCGAGGGTCCAAACCCTAATACAGGAAAGACTTCGGAATCATCTACGTGGTTCATTTGATTCTTCTAATTAAAATTGTAATTAAAGTTCTTGAACAATGCATGATTATGAGTCAATTGTAAATATCTCATTTTTCTGAACATTTTGATATATTATACACATTTTTCTGACTTATAAATAATTAGTTATTGAATTTCTAATATTTATTCAATTTCTGGAATTATTAAACCATTTAAGAAATGAATAAAACTAGGAATTACTATTTACACCGGCTACACCGTTAGCCACAGTGGCTGGTAGAGAGGCCCAAGGCCACCTCAGCTGCCACGTGTGTAGAGGCCCAAGGCCGGGTTTGGATTTGACCAGCAGCTTGACGCTGGCAACAGGTGACGTCGTGGCGTCATCAGCGAGGCACCTTCTAGATCGACGGCGGCGACGATGCTAGGCGGCAAGCAAGGACATGCGGTTGCGATGACTCTACTCAATGCGACGTAGAGAGCCTAAAGGTGGTGGCGCCGCTAGCTCTAGGTCACCGGAGACCTGCCGTCGACATGGTTGAGCGGAGGCCGGCGATGGCGCACGACGTAAGCGAAGGCCCGAGCGAGAGGGAGTCAGATAAGAGCACTGTCGTGCTCGGGAGCTCACCGAGATGGCAGTGAAGGGCTTGGGGAGGCTTGGTGTGGTCCGAGGGCACCGAATTGGCGACGGCTGATGTTAGGGACGATAGGTAAGTCATGGTTGAACTAGGATGCGGTGGCTCGATTCCTCGCTCCAGGAGAACCAGAGGAACATGGTGGTCACGATGCTATGCTCATCGGGCCTTGGGGTGGCCTCCAGCAGCGGCGGTGCTTGGTGTCCGACGGTGGCTAGGGTTAGAGTTCAGGCCCAGAGAGGATTTGCGGAAGAGATAGCACAGGGGAGAGTAAGGGGTAGAGGAGAAGAAGGCTACGACGCAAGGCGGTCTTATCCTCCATCCAGGGCATCGGTGGCACGAATCCTGACGCGGCGGATGGCAGGGCTGGCGACAGGGAGGAGCTTCCTAGATCCACCAGCAAGGAAGACGACGGGTAAAAGGACAACGAAGGGGTAAGTGGGCCTGGGCCGCGCTAGGCTGCTGCTAGGCCGAGGGCTGTGGGATTGCGGGCTACGCGCGAGCGACAGGGAGGAGAAGAGAAGGAATGGGCCGGCCTGAGCTGCCTTTTTTATAGAAAATGTTTCTCCAAATCTGTGTTCTATTTTCTCTTTTGTGTTTAATTTCAAATATGTTTTGGCTCATTCCAAAAATATTAGAACATTTGTAAATATTAAAAACATTATGGGACCCTCTCAATCCATTTGGGCTCCATGCATTTTGATAATTTTCAAAATACAAAAACCATTTGGAAGGCTTTCAAAGAGAGGGAAGGATTAGGGTTATAGGGGTTTGCTTTATTTTCTTTTGCATGCAATTTAAAAGATGATGCTCATGAATGCACAAACAAAGCCCTAAAAATGATTAACTAAAACTGGGGTGTTACAAAATATTGAAACACTACGAAGTCGGTATGGACAGGCAGTATGGGCGGGACCCGCCCATACTGTTTAGTTGATTGACTAATTACCGACTTCAACCGGTGTTGTTTTTGGAAATGACCCGGTACGGGCGTGTCGTACGGGCGTATGCCCATACCGATTGGTCGTCACGACCCGAATTTCCTTCTTTTTGCACCTATTTGTTTCCATATTTGTTAGGATTCTTTTCTTGGGTGATCCTTTTCCTCTCGGTACGAATTTTTCCCTGCATCTAACCTTTTATAAGCCTTCCATAAGGGATCTATCCTTGTATTGACAATACGGATCTTCTCCACAATCTACTTATTCCTCGTAAACTCTTTGGAACCATGTCCTTCACATGGAGTAACCTTAAAGAGAAGGAAGATCTCTATGGATTGTCCTCGACGATTACGAAGGAAGACAAACTTGCTATACCAGAAGAGAAGGGATTAGAAGACAATGGTGGATTCAAGCTGATGGAAAGACTAAAGGATGGGCACAAGGTGTTCAGCCTAGGCATTGGAAAAGAAGGCGACTTCGATGAAGTTCAACTTGATATAGAGGGAGATGGGGAGCTTTTCTTGAAGAAGGTGAAGAGACAAGGGGAGGAGATCCAAGCTTCCCTGGATAACCTCGATCGCCGCATCAAGAAGATTGAGGTAAAATCTCCAGGATCTTCTAAACATATTGAACTATTGTGTCGCTACCTAGACCAGATGGATCTAAAGGTAATGAAAGGGTTAGAAGCGAATCTCAACATCATCCTCAGATCCATTTACACTCAGAAGAAAACAATAGAGATGTACAAGGCTCTTATTGAGCAGTTGGAGAAAATCAATGAGCAACGCCAAATCCTTATCTTGATCTTGGAGACATCAAACAAGATGCTCCGTGCAAGCTTCGTGATTCTAGAGTTTCTCTTCCTGCAAATTAGAGGAGCACACCACGGTATCGAATAATCACAAAGAATTATTTGATCCACCCTGCTTGATTCCAAGCTTGGGGGATCTATGAGAACCTTGTAATCTATCTTACAGTTTTTGCATATTTACTTTTCTACATGCATGATTAGGTTTAAAATTTCGAATTTGCATTAGTTGCATCAACTTCGAGTTCCCTTTTTCCAAGAGAAGATTTATATCCATTGAGTTATGAGACTTTATGATAATTAAAGTTGTGTTTGATTAATAATTATTATATTAGATGATTGAACGAGGTTGAGTGTTATGCTACTTGTACAGCTATCATAATTTTAGGGACTTCCACACCAACAAAGGTATTGATTAAGTTATGAGAAGAATAATTCTGGTAGCATATTATAATTAAGAGTTTTTGAAATCCATTGAAGTAGTGAGCATGATCAAATAGCTGTGCTGAAAAGAAAAAGAGAAAAGGAAGGAAGTAAAATATAGACATACAAGTATCAAAATAAAAGAAGAAAGTAGCTATCAAAAGAATCAAACATAAAAAAAAGAGAGAAAATGATCATGAATCTTCATTACTAAACTTAGTGCTCTATATCTTTAAACTATGTGATTATATGATATGTTGAATCCCTAGCAGCTTCCTATAATTTCATTAATACTAAAAAAGGTGTGGAAGCCTCTAAGTTATGTAATGTGTAAGGGTATGGTAATACCCCCGACGTATCTCTACATCTGATGTTGTATTCCTGCTTCAATTTCTACCTCATTTATTGTAATGCCTCGTGTCTTATGAACATGATGATATTGTCCATAAGCCATCATCTTGCTCGGGGACGAGCAAGATCCTAGCTTGGGGGAGTTGATGAGTCCAAAATTGAAGCATATTTACCTTTTGTTTTTGCATAAATAGAGTAGGGATCTTTGTATTTCACTGCGTCTACGCACGCTATTTTGTTCTTGTTTCAATAGGATCTGAAATCATGGATTCATATATGAACATATCAATTAGAGCTATCATATTGTGTAATTATATGATATTTCTAAGTGATAAAAGTCATTTTATGAATTTACCTTCGTACCTGGAAGAATACTAAACGACCACTGGTACGGGAGGAGCCAACTCGTACCGTCCGCCCATACCAAGCGCCATCGCGACCGCCTCGTCAAATACTTCTCCCTAGAGAAGATGAGAGGGAGATCCGGCATTCACAGCCACCAGAAACCATGAAAAACCACATCCGAGAGGGATCTAAAGGAGGAACTTGGCTAGGGTAAAATCCCAGCTGATTCACAGATCATTTGAGGACAACGCATCATCCCCTCCGTCATCAACTGTTGCATCTCCATTACCACCATTACTCCCATCTTTCATCTATTAGATCTCATTGTAATTCCAGATCCAATTGTGGTTTCCATTAGATCTACCTTCATACTTTTATCCATTCATTTGATTATGATGGTGTTGTTGATTGCTTCCATGACTGAGTAGTTCCTTTGTTCTTGGGGAGATGGAGAAACCCTAGAACCATTATGAACTTGTAATAAAGATGATCTATTTTGTGTCCGTATGACTTGCTTGTCTATGATATAATTATGATGTGTGTTTGATCTCTCTCTTTATATGGTAGTGTAGTCAGCCGCATATCATTTGCCTTTAGGACTAAAGGGAGGGAGAAATCCTTTGGACATGTCTTGGAAGCGTACCCAGAATGCCCCGTGATAGATTGGCGCCGACTCGTAACCTACTGATGACTGCAAGTGCACATATCATTTGTAGCTAGTTTCAAAATAAAGATACCGATCCCATAGGGAGCAGGAGTCTGAAGTTTAATGATTCTTGAAATAAATATTACGATAGAAATGCTAGATAAAGTTCTAAGTGACAAGATAAAATGCAAGTATTGTGTAAAAAGGTGTTTTTGGGTTTTAGGTATAAGAGCAATAATAAGATAAAGTAAAACAACTGAATACAGAAAGTAAGTATCGCGTATGTAAGATAGATTGGAACTGCAATAGGGGAAAAGCATTCTCAGGGAGTAGCGGATACACCACTAGCATTATAAGGAGCTAAGCTAAAGATTATCATCATGAACATTCTCAACTATGTATGTGTGGGAGGAACTCCATATTTGGAAAAATAGGCAGCAACTGCTGCTCACATCATCCACATAACCACACCAGGCAGTAATCAACATCAATCGAATTACTGTGCTATTAAGGGACGTAATCCCGTAGGATGTATCCCATGGCATGGATAGTGTTCCGTGAGTTTCCTTGGTTTCCCAAGTTTATACGTAAGGGGTGCTAACAGCTTTATAGTCACTTTAAGTGCTAGCACACCTCCGTCTACCAACAAGTAGTTCCCTCCACCAAGTCCCCATGAGAGGCAAATATTGAGAGGTCGACTTCGCTCAACATCAAGATGTAGAAAATCTAACACATGGTCATATCGATGAATATCATAATAAACTTTATCTTATTTCAATCTCATACTAGGGTTTCTCCATCTCCCCAAGAACTAATGATCTACTCAGACATGGAGGCAATCAACATCATGGCAATAACAATGGAATCTATCATAGATGAATAGTACTTGTATAAATCCACAACGAGTACGGAAATTACAACAAGATCTAGACAAGATGTAGATGGGATGGATGGAGATGGTGGTGATGCAGAGATGGATGGTGAAGATCAATGCCTTAGCCTCCCGGATCTACGCGGGGTGAAGATGAATCCTCGGTGGATTAATTGCCCCTCCAGATGCCTTCCGGAGGTGAGGTTTTTGTGATTTCTGGGTGTTCTGTATGTGATCTCCCCGAACCAGTTGCACCGGGTGAAACTATTTGAGGAGGCGGAGGCGGCGCCAACTATGCGGCCAGAGATATACGACCGGAAAATTTGCTCCGGTCATATAGTTGGTCATTGAACCTTCTGCATCCTTTGTTCGCTTCTGGTTTTCTTCTGGTATCATTAATATTTCCCAAATAAATGATTTACGTTGTTTTTGACTTCTTTTTTCCTTAGTACAACTGCTCCAAGAATTATATCCATTGGATCCATCATCTGTCTCGATCCTGGTGAAAACAGACATAAAATGTGCACGCGAGCGCCATAATATACCAAGATCCTACATCTACAATGCAAAATAATAATGTAAAACATGATGAAAATATGCACTCATCAACTTCCTCAAGCTTAGACTCTTGCTCATCCCGATCAAGTTTTAGCTTAATGGATGTGATCCTCATATTCATGAAGCAGAGTCGATAAAATAAATGAGGCAGTTGCAGTATGTTTTTATATGATACATAGGAATCACTACAAGAAAAGTTGGCTTTTACAACGGATGATTTTCGTGGTTGAAGACCCGTTTTTCATGGCCAAAGAGTCTTCTGCGACGGATGGCCTTCGTGGTAAAAACCTTGTCATAAATGAATTAACCACGGTTTTTTTCGACCATGGTAGATCGCACCCTTCAGCCACGAAAACTTGTTCCTTCATAGATCTATTCGCCACCGCGCTGACTACTGACGTCATGCGAACTGTCAGGTGGCAGCCACCGTTAGTGGCCGATTACCGCCATTAATGACCATAGAAACCGTGGCAGAAGCCATGCCCAGCCAAGGCCTGCTAAATACTAACTGGGCCAGCCCATAAGGGGAGCCCAATAAGAAGATGACCCGTTACTATTTTGTCCTACACTGTTTGAAATGGGCCCAAAAATGCAGCCAGCAGCGGCCCACGAACTTTCAGGCCTTATTCTGTTTCGGCCTACAGAAGGCCCATGTTGGTCCAACACTGTGCGGCCCATTAGCAGCCTGCGCCAAGTCGCTCCTATAAACATAAGGCCTACGGTCAGCCCATCACTGCTATCGTAGCCCATCGTCAACCACCTACTGATGGCCCTTCTCTGAGATGGTCCGTTACTGTTCTGACATTTTACTGTTCTGGTCTTTAGCTATTCAGGCCCACAAAAGGCCCTTTACTGTTTGCCTGGTAAATTTGTTGGCCTGTTACTACCCTCATCCGGGAATTTCTCGGCCCGTACTATTCAGGCTCTTCAGCATTACGGCGTATTCTTGTTGGCCGCTCATCGTTTTGGCTTTATTGTTTTGATTTGTGCGCTTTCTTGCATCTTGTAATGGGTTGTTTCTGTTCTGGCATGCTACTGTTATGACATGTTACTGTTACGGCCTGCTTGAGTAACGGCATGTTTCTATTACGGCCCATTAGGCCTATTACATTTACGGCTTGTTACCACATGCGCATTGGTCCGTTACGTTTACGGCCTTTTACATTTTCGTCAATTCTGAAGACCATGCCAATATCATAAACATGTATAATAATCTAGCATTTTTTTACTGTTCGTCGTTGGCCGAATACAACACGGTACTGTTCTCTAATCGACCTTCCTGGTGTAGTTACTGTAACGACTACCACAATGTGTGGACGGTGTCAACTAAATTCCTACATGGCCTACGTGAGTTATCTAGATATTACATCAGCTGCAAACTTCTTAAAATTATTACATATTATCAACTCAGGGGAAAGAAAAATCGGCATTTCAATTGATAATCAAGTTGATAGCAGAGTCCTCAATTTGCTTTCTCAATCGATCACCTACATCTTCCATTGAGCATGACAGCTACCTTGGAGGAGACATGATCTTGCAGCCCAGTTTTTTGTGGGTCTAGCAATAATTGCAGTCTGAAACTAAGTAATAACAAGTTGATGTATCAAACAAGACAAACTACTCATTTGACTGATATGATAGGAGCTATGAACTGGAGTTTACAACTAGTCAATGTTTCAATTATTGACCAACACGTCAAACAAACATGACAAGCAAGCACGCATTAAACAAGTGTGACTACCTTGAAACGAGCAATCAAAAAATGTGTGTGTGTGGCTTAGAATTTCAGCAGATATAAACTAGCCAGGTCATTTTGAACAAATATATATGGAAGCAGTTCTATACCCTAAAATGCTAGAGACATTGGGTTACTCGGAATTTGCGCTAAGCCATAAAATGGCATGCGGTTACTGTCATAGCGAAGAATGAACTGGATAGAAAATATAACTGCATCATACGAGAACTTGTAGAGAAGGAATGCAAACCACGAATGAACTATATATTGTAGAGGATAGTTATGTCATGACTTAGGACGAACCAGACCCAGAACCAGATGCAAGATATAATGGCGTCGCTCGTGAACCTGTAGAACATGACAAAAAATCATTAGACAAGTGTGCCTAGAATGAAATGAGCAATCAAACAAAGTGTTTCTTAGAATTTCAGCAAATATATATGGAAGCAGTGGCATCTCCTAGAATGCATAGAGTCGTTGGGTGACTCAGAATTTGCGGTGAGCTACACAATGGCAAGTAGTTACTGTCATAGATAAAAATCAACCATATAGAAATTATAATGGCATCATAAGAGAAATTCTAGAGCAGGAATGCAAACCACGAGTGAACTACATAGTACAGGACAATTATGCCATTGCTCAGGATGAACCAGCACAAGATAAGGAAGTAATGGCATCCCTTGTGAACCTGTAGAATAGGCTATGCAAACCAATATGTTCATTCTTCCATTTTGAGCTCTATGCAAGAAAAAGGAAATAGTTAGTGATGCAACTTTTGAAGAACCAAATGGCATTATGGCAACAACAAAATTATAATCGAATTAGTACAAAGAGTTTCAACGGCTACTACAGGATAGCAGAACAATGCCAAGGAGGAAATAATAGCAGGAACTGATCTCAGGATGAACCAGATAGATTAAGCAATTGTAGAGCAGGGAATCCACACTAATATTTTCCACTAACTACAAATTTTACAAGAATTATACGGTAGCAGGCAATTACTGTTGTATGGAGTAGCTAAGAACATGTGCATGACAAAATAACAGACATGTGCATGACTTGAAATTTGTAGAGCAGCGAATGCAAACCAACATGTCTAATGACCTTGCATGTACTAGCACGAAGAACAGGCGTGCCTAGTGACTTGTATGTACTAGCATGATTACAAAAATGCAGTTCACTGCAACAGGTTGAACCTGCTATACTGCTAACAAAACAAAAACGGGTTGGAGATTAGGTTAACCTTGGTCGGAGAGGCGTCTAAGCATCATCGGTTCCCGTGCGAGTGACATCCAGGTCACGGAGGGTGCTACGGTTCCGATGGCTGTTGGCGTCGGGGAAGCAGATCTTGGGCATGGTGGACGAGAGCGTCGCTGAGGCAGATCCAGTGTAGTGAATAGTGACGGCCGTGCAGCTGGTCTAGAGCGGTGGACATGGAACTCCTTAAACTAGATCATGTCTAGTGGACATCGGTGAAGCGTATCCGGTATGGTTGGGTAGCTTTCGGCAGCGAGGAAGCAGAGCTTGGGCGGTCGATGACGCCATCGGCGTGGTGAACAACACCGCAGCTCCGGTGCAGTGGCAAAGAGACCCGGTGAACTAGATCCGGTGGGTGAGCATCGGTGAAGCGGCTCCGTGGTGGCGCACGAGACCAAAGATAAAGCAAGTGTGCGCAGTGGACATGGATGCGACAGAGGAGCTTGGGATTTTTGGGAGGGCCAGCGGGAAAAACTGTGCGAATCGGGACCATAGTATAGGTGAATAGCAATATAATTATGATTGTGCCCCCGAGGTACTGACTTTAGCATGCCCATCTATCATTTGAACAATGGGTAAAACAAGAAATTTAAAGACAAAAGTTTTTGAAACAGAGGGGCACGAAATGCTTCAAGGTCGGTGTGTGATATTGCCGCTCGATTGAGATTTGAATTTGGATCGCGTCCAGCTAATAATAATAGAAAAATGGTACTATCTAGTGGGAGATTTTGGCTCAAAGATTTTGAATTGGTGGGGCGGGAAATGCTTCAAGGTCGGTGGGTGATTTTGATGCTCGATTTAGATTTTGAATTTGGCTAGCATCCATCTAGTAATAGAAAAAAGTAGTAGATCATAACCTATATGTCCAGGAATTCAAGGCTGAGAGTCACATCAACTGATCATCCATATCCATACTATTAAAATGCACGTGTCACAATTTCCATACCACTATATAGTGCTTGACACTTCTTTTCAAAACAAAAAACGACTATGTTGGTTCACAATTTCCATACCACTATATAGTGTACGAATAACTTCGAACATCGGCAGTTGGATATAGATTGGCAAAACCCGACATTGTTGACCATTGGATCTCTTTTAGTACTTTTGATTATGTCATGTCTAGCATATAGAAGATCCCATTATTGTTGGCCTCTAGCACCATGAATATACTATGCACAGAAAGTACAGAGAACAAGGTTTTGAATGTCACAAGCCAAGTTTCCAGATATAGTGGACAATGTTTTATATACGATTCCCAAGTTTTATGAGTTTTCAAAGCTTCCGATGTAACTCGGACCACTCAAATGACTTTGTGTCTCTATTAACAAAATCATGTCATATTTGAACTAGAAGCTCTAGAAAGTGGTAGATTTCTATCGAAGTTCTACAAAAAGCTTTTGGTGGTACGCATCAGGTAGTTAATACATCGAAAACAATCGAGAGTTTTGACAAATTCAATTTCCTGCTAAGAATTTGTACCTTGAAAATTTTGAACCTGTTTTGAAACAATCACATGTAATAAAGGAAACAGAAAAACAAATATTTACGCATGGCATCCTATCACGTCATGTGTACAGCTTGCCAGGAAACTAATAACCATGGGATTTGACAACTTTTGGAAACTAGCCACGCCATATTTTGCCACCATGTATGAATATTATTAGGTTTCAACCCTGATGACCAAAAAAGGTCATGGCCATATCGACATCATAGTTAATGTACTATTCCCACATTAATTTGGTATATGGGTGCATCTTGGCGTAGTAGGAAATGTTGCTGGTGGGAGTCTCAACATTGGGCCTGTTATTTTTTTAACAAGCAAGGGATGAGTTTGCCCTTTTTCTCCGAACACACTCCATCATTGGAGCAAGCAAGGCTGACGATTAAGTCTACATTTGTGTGCATACCTTGTTGTTACATCAATGCATGTGTGACCAACATATATGCAACCCAAGAAGCCCAGGCCTCATCTTGATTGAGAAGGCCATGTTTCAAAAGAAAAGCAAAACAATCTACTCCCATTGATCAAAACAAGTACCAGTACAAGAGTATTAGTTCTACAAAATACTTTAATAATAGCAACATCAGCATATTTGAGAGATTCAGTAGCTTTTGAAAGATTCAACAGTACATGCCATATTCTGCACTCGATCTGAATAATTCCTAGTACATAGGAATTATTACAAAATATATTAGCAGTTGTAGAACTCCATACAAAAAACTTGGTAGAAGTATAAAACTACTCTTAGTAGAACCTTAATATAGATAGGAACGATTACATGTCCCATCATATACTCCAAACATGCGTGAGAGAAAGAGAGAGGTCAGAATGACCACAAGATCTGTATGCCAACGATTCAGCGTGTCCAGGTCGTGGACGGGTAGCGCTTGATTTCCCGCCTGGCACGCTTCTCTCGTTTTACCGTCGTCTGTGGATCCTCGTAATAGGCTTTTGCCTGTTCACCCTTAGCAAGATAGATGTAAAATTCATGGATCTTTCCAGCCATTTCCACCACTCCGATTGTGAAAGGAATCTGCCACTAAAATAAATAAAGTAATTAATATTAGAACAGAGGGACTGGAAAATTACATATACATTCATATTAGGATCATTAGGAGAATATTAATATGTGATATCTCACAATGGGTTGATGTCATCGTCGATCCAACATTGGAACTCCACGAGGAACTCTGACCAACAATTGAGGAGCTTGACAATAAGTCCCTGCTATCAACAGGTAATGGTTGAGCGCATCCAGTGTGATTTCGGCCGGCGGCTCCACAATATTTGGCTCAGAATAAAACTCGAGATGATAGAACCCAGGAAAATCGACCAAAGATGATATCCTCACCTTGTACTCCTCCAATTCCCATGCCACGGACATTACACGGCTGACGGACAGGACAATCTCTGTGTTGTGCCCGTCAATCTGGCCGATGAACAACATGCTTGTCTTCCCGATACCGATGACATTTGTTCTTTGCGAGCACCCTCCAGGCACCGTCTTAGACAGGTCCCATTGTTTGGCGCTTTAGAGGACTGTGGGCACCTCGATCGAGTGGGTGGATTTGAGGTGCAGATGCAACATTAATTTGTTGCTGACCCAGTTGCATCATGGCTCCGTGCAGATAAACGGGTTGTGGATACAGAAGATCATGTGGGCATAGAGTTCATTAAAGGAGACCACTTCCAGGCAGTTGTAGTTCGGGCAGTTGTAACCTTCTCCACTGATGACTTGGCGGTGTAGCTCCTTGGAGCATGTGGCTAGCCTGACGGTGCTTTTAGCGTCGAGACGGTCAGCGATTTGGTTGACAACGTCGTCGCTGACCTTGTTAAATTCGCTGCACCGACGGCTCTCCCTCGAACCTCTGCAAATTTTGTACAGATGATCCGCCATCGCGTCGAGGAGGATTGGGGCGAGGGAGGTTCTATATAGAACTGTTTGGTTTTTTTGGAGGAGAGGGGTGGTGGTCTGGAAGGAGAGATGCACCAGGCGAGATGGCAAGGAAAATGGTGATCAACACGGTGGAGAGGATCCCAAATGCGGCTAGGCGGCGCTGGCGAGTGTGGATAAACTAAACGGAGATGGGGAAGATGCGATGGCTCTTTGAAAGAGGTTTTTCTTTTCTTGTAATAAATTAACCATGTCACCTCCTGGCGCAGTATAGTATCATCACGTGAGTTTAACTAGAACAATTATTTATTTACAGGTCCTACTGTAGTACTGTTTGCATAAGTAGGAGTAGTAGGTAGGAGTATTACTCTACCTCCGTCCCGAGGAATAATAAGGCGTCCTCGTTTTGGGTGTTTTTTCTTTGACCAAGATTTACTCTAAATATATAGTATAAAGAATATTGGTAGAAAATTAGCATTATTGGAAAGTTTTACTCTACCTCCAATAGTACGAGTACTACTTTTACACAAATTAATCAAGTGTATTAGTTACTCTATTTATTTGGTCAAATTTTACATAATGTAATCAAGTATGTATCTTCTCAGCACGTCGTGCACACCTACTAGTTGATCTCTCCCTCGTCCTGAATGTGGCGCTCGGCACATGTGCCATGGTTAGGGTTGCGAGCGGGATCCCGCGAAAGTCCTGCCTCTAGTTCATTTTGAAGTTTCTGTAGGAGTACTTCAAAATGAACTAGAAGCGGAACTTCTGCGGGATGCCACTTTCAACTCTAACATGATACGACGGCTCTGTGTCTGTCTATCGTGTGTTCATCAGCTATGTTGTGTTGGTGTGCATATGAAGGAACCACTTTGGGCATTGGGTTGGGGCGGCGGCAAAAAAGTAGTCGCGGATCAAACTTTTCGGGTTTCGATTTTTTCACTTGCTCCGTCCCAAACATCGCATGGAAGGTTATTACAAGGATCAACACTCACAACACTAGAGGAGGGATATTGTACTTGGTATGTATATATAAATATATACACGTCCCATCGCATTCGATGCACTTCATTAGCAAGATCTGGCAAAAGTGAGCACCGCACTGATTTCCTTTTTGTTAAGCAAGTTGTTGTTGTTCTAGTACAACAATATGGCTCAGCTAGTGGGTGGAGAATGAGAGCCAGTACCGACTAATTTTCCATGCTTATTTTTAGGCCCCTTTGTACTAAAATAAGGGTTAGGTGTAATTTTATCGTTTTTGAGGTCCTTGATGTAACATGTACACTTCCACTAACCATGTTAAGTTGCTAACCGAAGCATCTCACTCCTTCTAGGCCAAACCTAGTTGAAAAATGGTGCCACCGCACCACATTTCAGACAAAGTGGACCATTCTTTCTTATAACTTCCTTGTTTTAGAATTGTTGAATCTTCCTAGCTAGGTAACTTCCCCCACTTAGAGGACTTTATGCCGATTTAACAAAATTATGTCAGATATGAACTACTCCCTTCGATCGATATTACTTGTCGCAGAATTGGATGTATCTAGACATGTTTTAGTGTAAAGACATCCAATCTAGGGACAACTAAGATGAATCGGAGGGAGTACAAGTATGCATGATAGGTTGCTCTTGAAATTTAGAAAATTCGTTTGTTGGTACCAATGTCGTCAATATATCGCGAACCATCGCGAAATTTTAAAAATGCAACTAACTTCGTGCTAAGAATATGCATGCCTTCAAATTTGATAATGTTTTGAAGACACTGAAATAAAACAAATAAGAAACCAAATACTTTCATGTGGTGTCCTCTTATGTGTATTGCTCGCCATAAAAAATCAGAAATTTGTGCTTGACACTTCTTTTCAAAACAAAAAATGACTATGTTGCTTCACAATTTCCATACCACTATATAGTGTACGAATAACTTCGAACATCGGCAGTTGGATATAGATTGGCAAAACCCGACATTGTTGACCATTGGATCTCTTTCAGTACTTTTGATTTTGTCATGTCTAGCATATAGAAGATCCCATTATTGTTGGCCTCTAGCACCATGAATACACTATGCACAGAAAGTATAGAGAACATGGTTTTGAATGCCACAAGCCAAGTTTCCAGATATAGTGGACAATGTTTTATGTACGATTCCCAAGTTTTATGAGTTTTCAAAGCTTCCGAGCTAACTCGAACCACTCAAATGACTTTATGTCTCTATTAACAAAATCATGTCATATTTGAACTAGAAGCTCTAGAAAGTGGTAGATTTCTATCGAAGTTCTACAAAAAGCTTTTGGTGGTACACATCAGGTAGTTAATATATCGAAAACAATTGAGAGTTTTGACAAATTCAACTTCCTGCTAAGAATTTGTATCTTGACAATTTTGAACCCATTTTGAAACAATCACATGTAATAAAGAAAAACAGAAAAACAAATATTTACACATGGCATACTATCACGTCATGTGTACAGCCTGCCCGAAAACTGGTAACCATGGGATTTGACAACTTCTGGAAACCAGCCCCGTGATATTTTCCCACCATGTATGAATATTATTAGGTTTCAACCCTGATGACCAAAAAAGTTCATGGCCATATGGACATCATAGTTAATGAACTGTTCCCACATTAATTTGGTATATGGGTGCATCTTGGCGTAGTAGGAAATGTTGCCCGTGGGAGTCTCAACATTGGGCTTGTTTGATTCGTGAGATAGGAAAAACAAAGGAATAGGGAAAACACAGCATTATTAGAATATCATGTCTAGTTGAATCCTACAAGATTTGGAGCCTACAAGATTTTTTCTTAAAGTGTTAGATTCACAGGAAAGTAAAGGAATTGTAACATCAGGCTGAGGTAGATTGTTCTTAAAATTTTATGGAAGACATGTGCATGGCATCCTTTTGAAAGTATCACATGCCATGCAAAATGATAAACTTGTGTTTTGACAAGTTTCCAAAAACCTGGTTCACAAAAATGTCCTCAATGCGTATGAATAGGTTTTGAGTCAGACAACCAAGGTCAATGCCATATTTTGTGATCCACATCATAGTTTATGGTAATTTCCCCATATTATGTAGATTGGTGCATCTTGGCATTATTGTAAACAATATTTTGCCAAGGGGAGTTTCCAAGAAGTATTATGAAAAGAGAAGATCTCAAATTTCCATGTGATAGGATTTTTTTGCGAAAACTGGAACGTTGTATTCCGCAAAGCAAATAGTAGTACTAGGAAAAAGAAGGATCAAAATAGAGGGAGTAAACGAAGAGCTACTGTAACATCCCAAAAATCATGTTTCAAAAACTCATTCATTTCATCCTTGCATCATTCATTCATATAGGGTTTTTTCTCAAAATCATTTAGAGACAGAAGTTTGAGCTATGATTTCATGTGGGCAATTTATCTCAATTGGCCACCACCCTTTGGGATTTATTTGTCCATGACCTTGTTTGCTTGCCTCCATGATTGGAAAGATTAGGAGTAGCATTTAAACCCAAGATTCCAAATTTAGAAATAGTTTCAAGCCCCTATTTCAAATATTTGCAACTAGAGCAAATCTCTGTTTATTTTGAAACCCAAGCTTGACTAAGCCTTTGCAAGGTAACCACTAGGATATTTGATTGTTTGTGAACCCACGTAACCGCAAAAATCCCAAAGCAGTTTGAATTCAAAAGGATTTGAATTCATATCAAATTCTATTCAGAAATTGGAATTAGAAAAAGAAAAGGCTTAAAGAAAGGAAAAGGGCCGAGCGGCCAGAATCTGGCCCAGCAGCAAATCAAGCCCAGCAAGCCCACCCGGGGATCTCCTTTTCCTTCTCACCTTGAAAGACGCGTTAAGTCACGTGACAGACCCCCCCACCTCGCACCTCAGACCTCGTGACAAGCGGGCCTTTCTCCACGTCACCATCGTCTCCACCCGCACGACCCGTTCATCCCCAAATCAACGCGGCGTTCGTGTTTGAATTCATGTAATTGATTTATTGGTCGAGTAATTCTCGCCGTGACCAGGCTATAAGAACCCCTCTGCCTCTCTCTCTTCTCCTCAAACCCCAAACCCAGCGCCACCAGGCTGCAGCATTACCCTGAAACCCCGGCCCTCCGACGATCGCGTAATTCCGTGAGTCCAGAGCTCCTCCGCCTCGATCTTGCAACTGATTCGGTGAGCCTCGCGCTTCTTTTAACACGCTTTCGCTTTCTCTCGCATGGACCGTAGCTCCGCAACATCGTCGACTAGTCGCCACCGACGTCGCATAACTCCGGCGAACTCTAGTGGTAAGGCAGACGCCTTCGCTTTAGTTCACGCACACGACTCTATCTCGACTCTGTGAATCTAACCGTGTCCTTGCTTTGCCTTGGGGTGATCCACAGCGACGTCCACGACGACCACCCGACGCACCCGACGCCGCCACGAACTCCGGTGAGCAATCGCAGCTGCCAGCGCCTTGACCAACCGCAGTACGACGAAGCCGCCGTGACCTCCTGAGCCCGTGAGCTACCTCTTTCTCCTCTCTCTGCATCGTCGGCAACGCCATCGACCGAGCAGTTCCGCCGGTAGCCGCTCGCCGCCGATTACGGCGGTCGATAGGAACCGTTAGTCTGCATCTGATGGCTTAGATAGAATGACTAATCGAAGGGATACGCGTTGATCTGAGCCGCACCTGCCCCTTTAGATCCAGCGGTCTGATCGCTCGATCCAGACGAACTGCACGGGCGAATAAGAACATGACGCTGGCTAGGTTAGATCTGAAAATAGAATTTAAAAACAGATTTTGATCCAGATTTCAAATACCAATATCTTTTGAATTCCACGTTAGAATTTTGCAAACTTTATACCGTTGGATTCAGAAAACAAGACCTTTCTGCCTATCCTTTTGTTTAGCAAATAGTAACCATTAGTTTGGCTTAAATTGCAGAAACTTGTTTGAGGCCTTTTTGATTATAAGTTTAGTTTAGTATTTTATTTTTAGGGCTAAATAAGTTGTCTTGGCAATTTTGTGACTTGTTTAGTTTCTGTATTCATGCACTTGCTTGGTTGAGTTTTCAAAAAAAATCATCACTTGGTAGATTCATGCATGCATGCATTCATAATATTTTTGTTTGTATATATATTTGTGTGTAATTGTGTGCTATAACTTTGTGTGTAGATTTTGCTAGTGATTGTGATTGTGATTGTGACGAGTGCTACTCTCCACACTACCAAGGCAAGTGATATCTTCATGAATATTCCATACCTATATTTTATACTTGCATTAGATATATTTTGTTAGGACTTGCATGCTACTTTTGTCAATTGATGATGGGAAATCCTATTTAGAATAGAATGCTAGAATTGCTAGGAAAATTCCCTAAGGATAAGTTGCCATGCCATGCTTAGCCTAGCTACTAGAAAACAAGGGTGGTTTATATATTCACACTATGGAAAAATATTCTAAGTCTAAAGGACTTGTTTTTATTTAACAAAACAACTAAGTTAATGAATCACCTGGGTGGAATGGAAAGAATGGGATATGTTGAGTGGTTACACAAGGCCAGGGGTACTGGTGAACCTTGTGTATCTCACTTGTGGATGGCCACCCAGGAACAAAGAGATTTGAGTTGTCAAATGTTGAGAAGCTTCAAGTGCAACCACTTGGTAATATGGGCTCTGCCATGATCTTAGGATGCTGGAACTTAGTCTCTTGGACAGTGGGTGGTAGATGGGTTGATAGGTTGGAGCGCGTCCATTTGACTAAGGAAAGGCTACTGAAGGACCATGTCTTGGGAAACCAAGGCTTGTGGGGAAAGTGCACCACCTCTGCAGAGTGAAAAACCTAAGTACTTAGCCATGTCCCTGGTAAAGGACAATTTGAGCATCAAGACATGGAAACTTCAAGAATCTCATCACTCCAATTTCTGAATAAAACTTGTGGGTGAACAAGGGTTAAAGGATCTTCAGTCTTTGATTGGTAGATGCCCTGAGTGGATCTTCAGTCTTTGATTGGTAGATACCTTGGGTTAGTCTTTGCCAAACAAAAACTTAGTATTTTCAAAAAGTTAAGGAAAAATCTATTTTGAGCAATGCAAGCCTAAGCTCCACCAGCCAAATGCATATAGTATTATAGTCCACTTAAAATATACTAAGGTATCACTTGCCAATACTATTCCAAAGTATTGACCCTCTGTGGTTGTAACTTATGATGTTGCAGGTTACTCTGATGATGAATAGGAGTCATGAGTCTACACTCAACATGCTTGCCTGTGGCACATGAAGATGAAGACTTATGTTTATTTACATATTCCATAAACTCTTGTATTAGGCCTTTGGCCATGAGTTGTAAAAGACTATGTTTTATCTCCGAATGACTGTAATAAACGACCTTTGTATCTGTGTACTTCATCTTAAACTGTGGATGCTAGCATTGATCCAGGGACTAGCATTGCAATCACAGGGATCTCTTTTCTTTAATAAGGAGATCTTAAAGATGGTATCAGAGCACTGTGTTGCCTGTAGGATTATGACCCTAGGATTGGAAACCACTAAGGAAAATTTTAACTTCTTCTACACTTGTCTATTCTTCTCGTAAACTTTTCTAATCTTCTCATTCTCATCTCTATTTGTAGATGAAATCCGTCAACGAAGCCGTGAAGAAAGGACCACTCATGACCATGACCTTGGAGTGTGAGACTGAGTTTCCCAAGATTCTCAAGGACCTCATGGAAACCATGGGAGTACATGGTGCAGCAGTGTACAAAGGCTTTCCAGTGATGGAGGATGGAGTGGAGTATTGGTGGGTGCAACTTCACTTGTACAAGAATAAGGAAGACAACCACAAAGAAAAGGGCTTCGCATGTACACCAACACTTTTATGCACACCACATTCTTTGAGTCACAAAAGAAGACTTGAAGACTATCAAGGAACTAAGTGCTAGAGTCAAGTGCAAGATGCTCAACCTCCAAAAAGACTTAGAGAAAGAGAAGGAACATACCCAAGAGTTGGAAATCACCAACCAATCCTTAAGAGGAGATATTATAGACCTAGTGATAGAAGCATGTGAACAAGATAGGGTGATTGCCACTAGGAACATTGTGTTAGCCACCAGATCCAATGAGATAGGATTGTAAGCGCACTTCGTTAGTTGGACCACCACCTATCACCTTATTTTCCAAAATGATACCTTAAATAAGTTTGAACCTTGGTTGATGTAATGGATTCTTGTATGCATGACTTGTATGATTTTTGTGTGTCCCAAGAATGTGTTTGAATGTTTGTCTTGTTATCTTAAATTGTGTTGTTCTAACTTTTTTCAATCTTATAAATAGATGCCTATTGCCATCAAAGACTGTTGAGGAGTTACAGGGCTACCTGCTTTGGTCCTCGTATCGTAGAGCTTACTACTTTACTCGATCTCCCTTCCTATCATTACGGTGCACCCACTCACCAAGTTTGAGAGGAAGGACCTTTGGGGATTCAAGGTGAACCAGCCAGACGCCTTGATGAGCCTACTACAGGCCATCGTCTTCAAGCTTATGCACGATGATGTGGAGAGAGGCGTGAGGTTGTCATGCAGGATTTGATAGGACGCCGTTAGGACGCCACTCCCGACAGGTTAGAGGCACTCACTTCCACGCCTTCGAAGGCGTGATGACGACGGAGAGTCCATCGACTTTGAGGACTCGAGGGTCACAAGAGAGCCGATCGCTGCATTACCTCCAGGACTTAGAGACTCTTATTAGGCACGTGGATACCGATGGGACCAACGTCATGCTTAGTAATGACGAGCTCAGTGCAGCCATGAGAAGGACAAGCTCTTCGCAGCAGGACGAGATAGTCAAGGAGATGGAGACGAAGTTCGAGACCCAAGACCGTAAGTTCAAGAGTCAAGAGAAGCGTGTCCAGGATAGGAACAAGAGGATTCGTGATATGACCGAGGAACTGCAGTCCAAGGACATCGAGTTAGAGCAGCAGCACACAGAGATTGAGAGGCTTGTTCCTAGAAGAGGGCTCTCAAGGCCAAGATCGACTCTTTGACCACTACCATCGAGGAGAACAAGACCGCAATGGAGAAGCAGGTCTTACCTTTGTCGAGGAGGAGATTGATGCCGACAGTAGATTTGACTACTCATTATCTTTATTTACCGCACTTGTTATTTGTGAACTTATTGTTGGACCATCCGACATGTGGATGGCTTGCCACTTGTGTGTGTACTTTGAGACTTTTTGTTATCTTTTTGTTTAGATTTATCTTTGTTTTTGATTGTGTAATGTATTGTGCATAAATCATGTAAGGGTATCTCATTCTTATCTCTATATGGATAAACCATGATGCCTCCCGTCAGCAAACACCAACCCCAACCCCAACATTACCGAAATGCAACAAATGATGAATGCTAAACACAGCTTATGCAAATGATGGCGACGTTCATCCGAACAGAACAACAACAACCCCAATAACAACAACAACAACAACAACAACAACAACAACAACCCTCCGGTTTTGATATGCTCACCAGATTTCGCTGCGAGGCCAGCTAAGTTTTCGAACGACCGATCCCATGGTGGCCAATGATTGGCTACGCTCGTGAACAAAGACTTAGTGACCGTGGGATGCACAGATGCTGAAAAGGTCAGGTTCGCAGCACATCTGTTGGAAGGACCAGCCGCCGCATGGTGGGACAACTTCTAGATTACCACGCCTATTGATGAAGTGACTTGGGCTATCTTTGAAGATGGCTTTCGCCTACACATATCTCACCAGGAATGATGAGCCTGAAAAGAAGGAATTTCACAACTGAGCGGCGCCACCACAGGTGGCTGAATATATTGAAGAGTTCAACAATTTGGCGCTATGCACCGGATGAGGTTGACAACGATGCCAAAAGGAAGGAAAAGTTTCGGAAGGCTTGAATGATGAGCTGAATTTGCAGGTTATGCATGGCATATGTTCCAACTTATCGATCATTTGTGTGACAAGGCTGTTATTGTGGAGAATAAAATGAAGCAAGTTGAGAGTAGAAAGAGGAAACACTCCGACAAGCATAGCTCGGGATCGTCTCATAAACGATCTCACTATGATGATAGTGTCAGCTCAGGATCCCACAAGCATGGGAAGTTTAACAAGCACCACAACCACAACCGTCATGACAACAAGCATCATCGCAGTCATGACAATGATAAGTACCAGAACCACAAGAGTGGATATAAGAGCCATCATAATGGAAGTGGAAGTGGAAGTCAACCTAAGAAGGACAACAGTCAGGTTGAATGCTTCAAATGCAAGAAGCTGGGACATTATGCTAATGAGTGTCCCGAGAAGAAAGTTGAAGGACCTATCAAGCCCAATCCTTTTCAGAAAGGACAGGTTAACCACATTAATGTGGAGGAGGTCTATGAAGAACCTGATGCCGTTGCTGGTAAGTTCAGACTCAATTCCATCTCAGCATTTGTACTCTTTGACACTGGTGCATCTCATTCATTCATATCAAAAGCATTTGTTGATATAAATGGGTTTGCATCTGAAAACATTGGGTGTCCGATAAAGTTAGCTCTCGGGAGGGGATATGATAGTGAGTCTTGGATGCCGGGATCTAGTCATAGAGATCGGAAAACATAAGTTTCCAGTAAACCTAATAATCCTAAATTCCCAAGGATTGGATGTAATTTTGGGAATGGATTGGATGGCTAAGTATGAGGGAGTACTAGATTGTGCAAATCGCACAATTTCACTCACAACCCCTGAAGGTAAGAGGATAACATTTAAGTCCAATTTTAAATCTAAAGGAAGCAAGCTAAATTCTCTTAAGGGGGTTAGCATGGACAGTGTGCCAATTGTGTGTGAGTATCCGGATGTGTTCCCAGAAGAGTTACCGGGAATGCCACCAGATAGAGATGTGGAGTTTATAATAGATTTGGTACCAGGTTCTGAACCAAGGGCAAAAAGGCCTTATAAAATGTCGGGTTAATGAACTTAAGGAACTCAAGAAACAACTTGGAGAACAATTGCAGAAAGGATTCATCCAGCCAAGTTCTTCATCTTGGGGAGCTCCAGTTTTGTTCGTAGAAAAGAGAGACAGAACTCAAAGGTTATGCATAGATTACCGTTCTCTCAACGAGGTAACCATCAAGAACAAGTATCCTTTGCCAAGAATAAATGACTTGTTTGATCAGCTAGAAGGAGCATGTGTGTTCTCGAAGATTGATCTTCGGTCAGGCTATTTTCAACTCAAGATAAGAGAGCAAGACATACCTAAAACAGCATTTACCACGAGGTATGGATTGTATGAGTACACTGTGATGCCTTTTGGTTTAACCAACGCTCCGGCATACTTCATGAATATGATGAACAAAGTGTTCATGGAATTTCTCGACAAGTTCGTTGTCGTTTTCATCGATGACATCTTAGTCTACTCCAAGAGCAAGGAAGAGCATGAAAGACATCTACGCTTGATACTTGAGAAACTAAGGGAACATAAGCTTTATGCCAAATTCAGCAAGTGTGAGTTTTGGTTAGAGGAAGTTGGATTTCTTGGTCATGTTATGACAAAGGATGGTGTAGCAGTTGATCCTGCTAAAGTTTCGGCTGTGACAGAATGGGAATCTCCTAAGAATGTAAAAGAGGTTCGTAGTTTCCTTGGTTTAGCAGGTTACTACAGAAGATTCATTGAAAATTTTTCTAAGGTTGCTAAACCAATGACAGAACTGTTAAAGAAAGATAAGAAATTTGCTTGGTCTGAAGGATGTGAACTCAGCTTTCAAGAATTAAAGAAGAGACTTGTGTCAGCACCAGTACTGTGCCTACCAGATTTGGAAAAGAATTTCCAAGTGTATTGTGATGCTTCGCATCAGGGATTAGGAGCCGTACTTATGCAAAGCGGAAAAGTTGTGGCTTATACCTCGAGACAACTCAAAACTCATGAAGTAAATTATCCTACTCATGATTTAGAGTTAGCCGCTGTTGTCCATGCACTCAAAACATGGAGACATTACCTTTTGGGAAAACGTTGTGAAGTATTCACCGACCATAAAAGCTTGAAATATATCTTCACCCAGAAGGAGATCAATATGAGACAAAGAAGATGGCTAGAACTTATCAAGGATTACGACTTGAATTTGCAATACCACCCCGGTAAAGCAAATGTAGTAGCAGATGCTCTAAGTCGTAAAGCGTTTGTAAATGGCCTTACCAAAGGTGAATTGCCAGATGACTTGTGTAAGCAATTCAAGGAACTCAGGTTGGAGATTGTGCCGGAAGGACATCTCATGTCTTTGGATGTTCAACCCACTCTGTTGGATAAGATTAAAGGAGCCCAAAAGACGGATAAAGAGATCGAAGAGATCAAGGAAAGGATTAGCCAAGGGAAAGCTAAAAGTTTCCATATGGACGAACAAGGTACTTTATGGCACGAGAAAGCGTGTTGTGTTCCACAAGATCCGAAATGCGAAACTGATTTTACAAGAAGCCCATAACTCTCCGTATTCTATTCACCGGAAACACCAAATTGTATATGGATATGAAAGAAAGATTTTGGTGGAACAATCTTAAAGGGACATCGCGAACACATTGCTTTGTGTGACGTGTGTAGTAGAGTGAAAGCGGAGCATCAGAAACCAGCAGGTTTGCTTCAACCAATGCCTATTCCTGAATGGAAGTGGGAAAATATTGGTATGGATTTCATTACCGGATTACCAAGGACCAGGTCAGGGTATGATTCCATATGGGTAGTAGTAGATCGCCTAACTAAAGTGGCTCATTTTATACCCGTAAAGACAACTTATACCAGTGCAAAGTTAGCCAAAATCTACATGAGCAGAATTGTATGCCTTCACGGAGTACCTAAGAGTATTGTGTCTGATAGAGGAACTCAGTTCACTTCTCACTTTTGGAGACAGCTTCATGAATCTCTAGGAACGAGGTTGGAATTCAGCACTGCTTTTCATCCTCAAACTGATGGACAAACAGAAAGGACTAATCAAATTCTTGAAGACATGTTGAGGGCATGTGCCCTAGACTATGGAGCAAGTTGGGATGAAAGTCTGCCTTACGCAGAGTTCTCTTACAACAACAGTCACCAATCTAGTATTGGGATGGCACCATTCGAGTTTCTATACGGAAGAAAGTGTACCAACCCATTGCTATGGAATGGTGTGGGAGAAAGAAGTTTGTTTGGACCAGATCTTAACAAAGACGCGAAGAAAAGGTCAAATTGGTTAGAGGCAGTTGAAGATAGCAGTCTCGCGGAAAAGCTACGCAGATGCTAAGCGTAGAGAAGTCACTTACGAAGTTGGGGATAGAGCTTATCTTAGAGTATCACCACTTCGTGGAGTAAAAAGATTTGGAGTCAAAGGAAAGTTAGCACCAAGATATGTGGGACCATTCAACATTCTAAGTCGCAAGGGAGAAGCTGCATATGAAATCGAACTGCCAGCATCTTTATTAGCAGTCCATAATGTTTTTCATGTGAGCCAGCTCAAGAAATGTCACCCAGAAATGGAAGAAACATCTTTGAAAGATACCATATCTTTGGAAGAAGTTCAACTAGAAAGTGATCTCACCTATGAAGAAAAGCCTGTCAAGATTCTTGAGACCACAGAAAGAGTCACAAGGACAAAAACCATCAAGTTTTGCAAAGTACAATGGAACCATCATTCCGAAGAAGAAGCAACATGGGAAAGAGAAGACGATCTTCGGAAAGACCACCCTCACCTATTTGCTAGCCAATCCGAATCTCGAGGGCGAGATTCATTTTAAGGGGGTTAGATTTGTAACATCCCAAAAATCATGTTTCAAAAACTCATTCATTTCATCCTTGCATCATTCATTCATATAGGGTTTTTTCTCAAAATCATTTAGAGACAGAAGTTTGAGCTATGATTTCATGTGGGCAATTTATCTCAATTGGCCACCACCCTTTGGGATTTGTTTGTCCATGACCTTGTTTGCTTGCCTCCATGATTGGAAAGATTAGGAGTAGCATTTAAACCCAAGATTCCAAATTTAGAAATAGTTTCAAGCCCCTATTTCAAATATTTGCAACTAGAGCAAATCTCTGTTTATTTTGAAACCCAAGCTTGACTAAGCCTTTGCAAGGTAACCACTAGGATATTTGATTGTTTGTGAACCCACAGAACCCTGCAAAAATCCCCAAAGCAGTTTGAATTCAAAAGGATTTGAATTCATATCAAATTCTATTCAGAAAATGGAATTAGAAAAAGAAAAGGCTTAAAGAAAGGAAAAGGGCCGAGCGGCCAGAATGTGGCCCAGCAGCAAATCAAGCCCAGCAAGCCCACCCGGGGATCTCCTTTTCCTTCTCACACGCGCGAGCGCACACATTAAGTCGCTGACAGACAGACCCCACCGCCACCTCGCACTCCTCGCTGACAAGCGAGCCTTCTCCACGTCACCATCGTCTCCACCCGCACGACCCGTTCATCCCCAAATCAACGCGAGCGTTTCTGTGTTTGAATTCGCGGTGTAAATTCGATTTATTGGCCGAGTAATTCTCGCTCGTGACCAGGCTATAAGAACCCCCTCTGCCCCCTCTCTCTTCTCCCTCAAACCGAACCCAGGCGCCACCAGGCTGCGAGCATTACCCTCTGAAACCCGCTGTCTCCGGCGCGGCGAATTCCGGTGAGTCGAGCTCCCCCGCCTCTCGATCTTGCAAACTGATTCGTGAGCCTTCGCGCTTTTTAACACGCTTGCTTGCTCGCATGGACCGTAGCTCCGGCAACATCGCCGACTAGTCGCCACCGACGCCCGCGAACTCCGCGAACTCTAGTGGTGGCATGCACCGCCCGCTTTCTAGTTCACGCACACGGCTCTATCGACTGTGAATCTAACCGTGTCCTCGCTTTGCCTTGGGGTGATCCACACGACGCCCACGACGACCACCCGACGCACCCGACGCCGCCATTTAACTCCGGTGAGCAATCGCAGCTGCCCGGCGCCCTTGACCAACCGCAAGTACGACGAAGCTTCACGTGACCTCCCGAGCCCGTGAGCTACTCTTTCTCCTCTCCGCTGCGCATCGATCGACCGTCATCGGCCGGCGGTAGCCGCCGGCCCGCCGCCGCATTTCGCCAGGTCGATAGAACCGTTAGATCTGCATCGATGGCTTAGATAGAATGACTAATCAAGGGGTACGCGTTGATCTGAGCCGCACCTGCCCTTTAGATCCAGCGGTCTGTATCGCCGATCTGCATTTAACCGCACGTACGGCGAATAAGAACATGACGCGTGGCTAGGTTAGATCTGAAAATAGAATTTAAAAAACAGATTTTGATCCAGATTTCAAATACCAATATCTTTTGAATTCCACGTTAGAATTTTGCAAACTTTATACCGTTGGATTCAGAAAAACAAGACCTTTCTGCCTATCCTTTTTGTTTAGCAAATAGTAACCATTAGTTTGGCTTAAATTGCAGAAACTTGTTTGAGGCCTTTTTGATTATAAGTTTAGTTTAGTATTTTATTTTTAGGGCTAAATAAGTTGTCTTGGCAATTTTGTGACTTGTTTAGTTTCTGTATTCATGCACTTGCTTGGTTGAGTTTTCAAAAAAAAAATCATCACTTGGTAGATTCATGCATGCATGCATTCATAATATTTTTGTTTGTATATATATTTGTGTGTAATTGTGTGCTATAACTTTGTGTGTAGATTTTGCTAGTGATTGTGATTGTGACGAGTGCTACTCTCCACACTACCAAGGCAAGTGATATCTTCATGAATATTCCATACCTATATTTTATACTTGCATTAGATATATTTTGTTAGGACTTGCATGCTACTTTTGTCAATTGATGATGGGAAATCCTATTTAGAATAGAATGCTAGAATTGCTAGGAAAATTCCCTAAGGATAAGTTGCCATGCCATGCTTAGCCTAGCTACTAGAAAACAAGGGTGGTTTATATATTCACACTATGGAAAAATATTCTAAGTCTAAAGGACTTGTTTTTATTTAACAAAACAACTAAGTTAATGAATCACCTGGGTGGAATGGAAAGAATGGGATATGTTGAGTGGTTACACAAGGCCAGGGGTACTGGTGAACCTTGTGTATCTCACTTGTGGATGGCCACCCAGGAACAAAGAGATTTGAGTTGTCAAATGTTGAGAAGCTTCAAGTGCAACCACTTGGTAATATGGGCTCTGCCATGATCTTAGGATCTTGGAACTTAGTCTCTTGGACAAAGGTGGTAGATGGGTTGATAGGTTGGAGCGGCCCATTTGACTAAGGAAAGGCTACTGAAGGATCATGTCTTGGGAAACCAAGGCTTGTGGGGAAAGTGCACCACCTCTGCAGAGTGAAAACCTAAGTACTTAGCCATGTCCACAGTAAAGGACAATTTGAGCATCAAGACATGGAAACTTCAAGAATCTCATCACTCCAATTTCTGAATAAAACTTGTGGGTGAACAAGGGTTAAAGGATCTTCAGTCTTTGATTGGTAGATGCCCTGAGTGGATCTTCAGTCTTTGATTGGTAGATACCTTGGGTTAGTCTTTGCCAAACAAAAACTTAGTATTTTCAAAAAGTTAAGGAAAAATCTATTTTGAGCAATGCAAGCCTAAGCTCCACCAGCCAAATGCATATAGTATTATAGTCCACTTAAAATATACTAAGGTATCACTTGCCAATACTATTCCAAAGTATTGACCCTCTATGGCTGTAACTTATGATGTTGCAAAGTTACTCGATGATGAATAGGAGTCATGAGTCTACACTCAACATGCTTGCCTGTGGCACATGAAGATGAAGACTTATGTTTATTTACATATTCCATAAACTCTTGTATTAGGCCTTTGGCCATGAGTTGTAAAAGACTATGTTTTATCTCTGGAATGACTGTAATAAACGACCTTTGTATCTGTGTACTTCATCTTAAACTGTGGATGCTAGCATTGATCCAGGGACTAGCATTGCAATCACAGGGATCTTTTCTTTAATAAGGAGGGATCTTACAGCTACTATAGAAGAGATATGGGGTTAGAGAAGGCGGCCCAAGAGGGCTGCAGTGAAGAGGTGTTAAACGCGGTTCGATGTTAGAGCAAAGTTATGAAAAAAAGAGATAGAAACAGAGCCGACGTAGTACCGTGGCACACGTGCGTAGTGCCACATTGTGGACGAGGGAGATATCAGCTAGAGGATGGGTGTGATGCAGCAAAGGAGAGAGTAGTATACAATTGATTTTCCTTACATAGAGGAGGAGTAGCACACTGTAAGGCTGCAGGAGTGAGCACCACGCTAATTTTCTTTGTTAAGCAAGTACAAGTGGACCTCATAAAAAAATGAAAATTGCATCCAAGTCCATGCATTTAGCACAAGGACCATGCAACGTAGCCAGTTCGAAATAGGGAGGCGTGAGCGAGAAAAAAGTTCAGCATGTACATGTTTCTTTTAATGAGAGGCTAAAATGGGGGACCCAGCAACATGAGCAAACGGCAGATTCGTCGAGCAACGCTATCTAGTTCGAAACAGGGTAGCGCTAGAGAAGAAAAAATTCCATCGTACCCACGATTCTTCTAATGTGAGGCTGACATAAGGGACCCACCAGCCTGAATAAACAGCTGATGTAGCGAGCAAAGCTATCAAGTTCGGAACACGAAGGCGCTATAGAGGGTAAAAAATCCATCATACACATGTTTCTTTTAATGAGAGGATGACATGTGGGGCCCAACATCGTGATTAAACGGTAGATGCATCGAACATCACTATCATGTTCGGAACAGGGTAGCACGAGCGAAGGAAAAAATCCATCATACACACGTTTCTTCTAATGAGAGGATGACATGTGGGGCTCAGGAGGTTGGTTAAACAGTAGATGCGTCGAGAAGCGCTATCAACACGGAATGGGGTAGCGCCAGCGAAGGAAAAAATTCCATCATACACACGTTTCTTCTAATGAGAGGATGACATGTGGGTACCAGGAGGTTGATTAGACGGTAGATGCATCGAGCAGCACTATCAACTTCAGAACAGGGTAGCACAAGCGAAGGAAAAAATCCCATCATACACACGATCCTTCTAATGAGAGGCTGACATGTGGAACCTAGCAGCCTAACTAAATGGCTGACGCCTCAAGCTACGTTATGGAGTTCAAATCAGGGAGGCGCGACGAAAAAGTATGGTCCGCTAGAGACACCGATGTCCGAGACCCACACGCCTCAAAAGACTTCGGCGAGTCAATATCGTGCGAGGAAACGAAAATCTTGCTTCTGCCATGCGCCAGCCAAGCTTCCTCCATGTTTTTAGCCGATCCGTCGTAGTAGAGGGCCGCAAAACCGGAAAAAAAGTTTTCCATCAGCCACGGCCGAGCCAAGAATTTTGTCGCGGAAGACGCGCCTTCTATGACGACCGTCGCGCCAAGTCATTGCGGAAGGAAACTTTTCTTGTAGTGAATAAGTTCATGAATAGTACCTCACCCGAACCATCTGAATAGTATTAGCAGGCTTACACACCTTAGTGATCAACAGTTCATAAAAATGAATCCTAACATAATGTAAAAGTATCCGGTTCAACTGAATGAGTTAGCAAGGTAGTCCCAAGTGTTTTAGGATTAACATATTCACTTGGGATTCAAAGTCTCAAAAGTGTCTCTTTGTCATACTACAATATAGTGGTATATGCCTACTTGCTTTTTGCACACTCGCCCTTTTTCTTGTTCCTTTTTTTCTTTCGTATATATGCTCACACTTTTGTTTAAGTATTGTGCAAAGGAGCTAGCCATACATTCCACTTCATGTAGGAATTCAAAGTTTAACAATCTCAATTATCAAATTCCAATTGTATATGAAGCATTCTTATGACCTAAAGATTCTAGCTCGACTTGTTCTCACTCTATTTTGATAGCACTTTCATTTTTCTTTGTTCAAGGTTTCTTTTTCAACTTAACTAAATAGATAAATTTTCTTTGTAAATCAAACCGTAGACTTACAACATTTTGACCAAATTATCTTTAGGTGTTCCATTAATACCAATGGTGTGGAAGACTCCTATTACTATCATCAAGTGCAAGTAAAATTATACTCAAGCCATTCATATATCAATAAAGAAAACGCAAACTCAATATTGCTCCATATATAATAATAAACTTGGAATTTCATAAAAAGGACCGACTATTCCTGAAGGGAATTCTAATGATGCAAACTTATTTCTAGTTTGAACTAATGCGAAAATAGTAATGTAAAACTTATAAGATAGATTACAAGGTCTTAAAGATCTCCCCAAGCTTGGAATCAATCCAGGCGAGATCAAATAATCCCTTGCGATTATTTGATACTGTGATTTGTTGAAGGTCATTAGGCGCCATGGCATGTAACACCATGGTGCGTAGCTTCTTGTTGGTCTCCTCCAAAGCAGTTATGTGGCTATAGCACCTGCACCGATATTAGATAATTCCTTACGCTTGTGTGGCCTTGGATCCGTGGTGATGAACTTGACCGTGTCCACACGACCTTTTCCATGTGGCTTGCGATCTTCTCTCTTGTTGAGCTTTCTTCACTGCCGCCCAACCGATCTCTGGTGGATCATAGACGTCACGGCGGATGTAGACGTCAACCACGTCATCATCGGAATCGTTGTTGAAGTAGCTTGGCTCGACATACTCCTTGTACCTAGGGCTAAACCTCTCCATCTCCTCGTCATCGTCATCCATGGACGGGCTGCTAGAGCGGTCCCTAGAAGGAGAAATGAGCCCCATGGGTTTTCCACGGCCTGGGACGGGATAGCACATTGCTAGATTCGTTCCTGTAGATTATGATTAGAGAGAGATAATTGCAGTATATAAGGGAGGGTCAGAGGTTGGTAAAACTCGCGAGAAACACCAAATTGTCACCCAAGAAAAGAATCTTAACGAAACAGGGAAAGAAATCACGGATTTGGAAGAGTCATGCCGCGTAACGACCAACTATACGTGCGCGGCTCGTATAGCTCCGGCCGTATAGTTGGTTCCGGGCAGATATTTCAAAATATGTCGAGTCTAGGTCGATTAAATCACGACTTGGAACCGACAATAATGTTTTTTATGTCATGAATAAATAAAAAGACAAACGAAAAGTGTCTGAGAGTTTAACGACCAACTATACGGCTAGAATTTTGGCTCTGGTCGTATAGTTGCGACCGTATAGATACAAACACCAAAAATCAAAAGTGTCTGAGAGTTTAACGACCAACTTCATATAGTTGCAACCATATAGATATAGACACCAAAAAGCAAAACTATCTGAGAGTTTAACGACCAACTATACGGCCAGAATTTTGGCTCCGGTCGTATAGTTGCGACTGTATAGGCTCATATATCGAAAAAAATTTCACAAAGATGATACAGAGAGTTTAACGACCAACTATACAGCGGGAGCTTCCTCTCTGGTTGTATAGTTTCGCCCGTATAGTTGGTAAAACCCTCTAAAACTTCAGAAAAACACAAGGAATTTAAAGGAAATTTTTTTAAAAGTAGAAACTGTGAAAACAAATCACTTATTTGGGTAAGAACACTTACCTTGCACTTACCATTTGCTTGTTCGGGGATGAAAAGTTCCTCCAACAACAAAGACTTCTTCTCTCTTGGAGGAATTGACCTTAGTTCATTGAGTAATTCTTGTAAATGAAAATCACCAGGACTAAGGTTCCTCTCAACAAGATTGGTGTTTTGTTGGGCAATGATGGACACTGCATCTCACATCTTTCTTTCTTGCCTCTACATAATCTACAACTCAAATTCTTGAAGTGAAAGAATCCAACAGATCAGTCTTGGCTTATGGTCTTTCCTCTCCAGGAGTTCTTTTAAACCATCACGATCTGTATGAACTGTTACCTTTGCATTAACTATGTAAGAACAAAATTTATCACAAGATAAAAATACAGCAAAAAGTTCCCTTTCTTCTTTAGGATAATTCTTCTGAGCACCATTTAGAGTTCTACTAGAATGATGTATAATGTTAAATCTATGACCAATATGTTGTCCCAGAGTAACTCCTACAACATCATCACTAGCTTCACATATTAAGTCAAAGGTTGTATCCTAGATAGGTGGTTTAATGATGGGAGCACGAGATAAAGCATTTTTTAGTTTATCAAAGGCTTCAAGACACTTATCATCAAAATTAAATCTTACTCCCTTTTGCAGGAGGTTAGTCAAAGGTTTAGATATTCTAGAGAAATTTCTAATGAACCTTCTTTAAAAACCCACATGACCAAGGAAACTTCTTATACCTTTAATATCACTAGGTTGTGGCATTCTCTCTATTGCCTCAACCTTAGCTCTATCCACTCCAATTCCCTTACCTGATACCTTGTGTCCAAGGACTATACCTTCTTTGACCATAAAATGGCATTTCTCCCAGTTTAGAATAAGATTAGTTTCTTCACAATGATGCAAAACTCTTTTGAGATTATCCAAGCAACTAGTAAACAAAGTTCCATAGACAGAAAAGTCATCCATAAGTATTTCCATTATAAGTTCTATAAAATCCGCAAAAATAGCAGTTATGCATCTTTGAAAAGTAGCCGGAGCATTACATAAACCAAAAGGCATACATCGGTAAGCATGTAAACCATAAGGACTAATGAAAGTTGTTTTAAGTTGGTCATCAAGATGAACAACTATTTCAGAAAAACCAGAGTATCCTTATAATTAACAAAAATGAGTATGGTTTGCTAACCTTTCTAAAGTTTGATCTATGAACGGTAAAGGATAGTGATCTTTCCTTGTTTCTTTATTTAATTTTGAAGTCCACGCACATCCTATGCTCAACAATTGTTCTAGTAGGTATCAATTCATTGTTTTCATTAGGAACAACAGTAAAACCGCCCTTCTTAGGGACACAATGAACATGACTTACCCATTCACTTTCTTTAATAGGATAGATTATACTTGTGTCCAGTAGGCGTACAATTTCTTTTCTGACCACTTCTTTCATTTCAGGCTTCAATCTTCTATTAAATTATGCAACTAGTTTAGCACCTTCTTCCATGAATATTCGATGGATGGTTATCATGGGACTGATGCCCTTCAAGTCATCCATTGAGTACCCAAAGGCCTTGTGATGCTCCTTAAGTATCTTCATGAGTTCTTCTTCTTCTTTTCCTGAAAGTTTAGCACTAATAATAACAGGAAATTTATTCGTATCATCTAGAAACCTATATTTAAGATTATCTGGTAGAGTCTTCAACTCAGGGGGTGGTAGTTCCTCGTCCCCTCTCTTTTCTGGCTCTTCAAAAGCCTTGTCGGTTGGAGGTCCCATAATGGGAAGTGAATCAAATTCATCTTCTAGTTCTTCTAGGGACTTGTCCTCCATAACTATCTCTTCATAATTTTGATCTTCATTTATTTCTTCTTCTTGATTACTAAAGAAAAGAGCCGCCATTTCCTCAATAGTTCTTTCTTCCTCTTCTTACATTTCTGGAGGCATGCCTTTAAATTTGGAAAAGTGGAATTTATTTTCCGTTCCCCCAAGCTTAAGAGACACAATCTCCTTCTTGAAATTAACATAGGCACCTATATCACCCAAAAAGTTCCTTCCAAATATAATTGGGCAAAGAGTGTCAGCTAGCATGTCAACAACTACAAAATCTATAGGAAACTTTTTATTGCCAATTGTGACAGTTGCATCTTCAACTACTCCCATTGGAATTCTAAGATTTTTATTGGCTAACATAATTGTCATATCAGTATTTTCAATTTTAGACGGTTCTATTTCGTCTTTTATTTCTAAGTAGAAATCATAAGATATAACATTAACTTCGGTGCCAAGATCACATAAAACGTAATGCGAGGTTGCTTTAAATATGCAGGGCAGAATAGGCTTACCCACATCTTTTACCTTTGTTTTACCTTTAACCAATACGGAAGTCTCTTCATCAAGTTCAACTATGTTACAATGTGCGTACATAGCCATATTTGCTTCCTTGGTTACCTCTTCAACTTTGGTTTCTTCTAGATGTTCCACGACTTCTAGCATACTTTCTTCCTCTTTCTTCTCCTGTACTGCTTTGACCTATTCATATTCAAGAATATGCTTTTGTGCAGTATTAGGGAAAGGAAACTCATGCATTGGTTCTAGGGAGGCCAGTGTTGCTTTATCTCTCTTCTCTTTTCAGGTTCGGGTGGTGGATCATACTTGACCGGTCCCTCTTTCGGAGCTTTGATATGTTCTATAAAAGCTTTAACAACTTGCAACACAATATCTAAATCCAAATAAAGTTCTTTAGATAATTCTTTAATATGACCTTTTTTATTATAGTCATGAATACAATCATGTTCTATTTCTATGCCTCCTTCACTTCCTAGACCAAAATTCCATGAAACTCTATGATCACGAATTCTATTAAGTAAAGCCTAAGCTTTAGGTATAGGAAGATTCATAAAGGCTCCTTCTGCGAAAGATTCTAATTCAATTTTATTGGGTTTGATTAACCCGCCATAAAAGATATGCAATAAATACCATTCAGGTAAATCATGATGAGGACATAGGCATAGTAAATCTTTAAATCCAATATAAGCTCTTACTAGTCCTTCGTTAGAACGATTCTTCCAAGTAATTATAAGACACCTGATTCCAAAATATTTGATAACGTATAATATTTTGCTAGAAATTCATAGGCTAGATTATCCCAAGTAGTAGTGAATTCAAGGGGTAGAGAGCTATACCATGAGAGAGATGTACTTGTCAATGTCTGAATAAAAAGTCTAACCCTTACCTCATTAGCGGTATATCCCGTTGATGGAAAAGTGCCACATATATCTTTGAAACATGCAATATGCTCATATGGATCAGGATCTTCTTCATCTCCAGTAAATTGCTTCTTATGTAGAATACCAAGTAGTAGAGGATTTATTTCAAACCCCCTTGTCTTCTCATTGGAGTTGTCTTTTTTAGAAATATCATAGGGCTTCCCAAAGTAGTTGAGTGGGTTAGCACTAGTCATATGGTCAAACTCCATCATGTTGGTGGAAACCTATAACTCAAAACAAAATTTAGCAAGACAAAAATAAATAAGCAAAAACTAAAAGACCTGTAGCGCTTAGCTCCCCGGCAACGGTGCCAGAAAATAGCTTGATGACTGCAAGTGCACAAATCGTTTGTATCTAGTTTCGAAATAAAGATATCGATCCCATAGGGAGCAGGAGTCTGAAGTCTAATGATTCTTGAAATAAATATTACGATAGAAATGCTAGATAAAGTTCTAAGTGACAAGATAAAATGCAAGTATTGTGTAAAAAGATGTTTTTGGGTTTTTGGTATACGAGCAATAATAAGGTAAAGTAAAACAACTGAATACAGAAAGTAAGTATCGCGTATGTAAGAGAGATTGGAACTGTAATAGGGGAAAGGCGTTCTTAGGGAGTAGCGGATACACCACTAGCATTATAAGGAGCTAAGATAAAGATTATCATCATGAACATTCTCAACTATGTATGTGCGGGAGGAACTACGTATTTGGAAAAATAGGCAGCAACTGTTGCTCACATCATCCTCATAACCACAGTAGTCAGCAATCAACATCAATCGAATTACTGCGCTATTAAGGGACATAATCCCGTAGGATGTATCCCATGGCATGGATAGTGGTCCGTGAGTTTCCTCGGTTTCCCAAGTTGATACATAAGGGGTGCCAACAGCTTTATAATCACTGTAAGTGCTAGCACGCCTCCGTCTACCAACAAGTGGTTCCCTCCATCAAGTCCCCATGAGAGGAAAATATTGAGAGGTCGACTTCTCTCAACATCAAGATATAGAAAATCTAACACATGGTCACAGCGATGAATATCATAATAAACTTTATCTTATTTCAATCTCATACTAGGGTTTCTCCACTCCCCAAGAACTAATGATCTACTCAGACATGGAGGCAATCAACATCATGGCAATAACAATGGAATCTATCATAGATGAATAGTACTTGTATAAATCCACAACGAGTATGGAAATTACAACAAGATCTAGACAACATGTAGATGGGATGGATGGAGATGGTGGTGGTGCAGCGGTGGATGATGAAGATCGATGCCTTAGCCTCCCAGATCTGTGCAGGGTGAAGATGAATCCCTGGTGGATGAATTCCCCCTCCAGATGCCTTCTGGAGGTGAGGTTTCTGCGATTTCTGGGTGTTCTGTATGTCATCTCCCGAACCAGTTGCACAGGGTGAAACTATTTGAGGAGGCGGCACCAACTATATGGTCGGAGCTATACGGCCGGAAAATTTGCTCCGGTCGTATAGTTGGTCGTTGAACCTTCTGCCTCCTTTGTTCGCTTCTGGTTTTCTTCTGGTATCATTAATATTTCCCAAATAAGCGATTTACGTTGTTTTTTGCTCCTTTTCTCCTTAGTACAACTGCTCCAAGAATTATATCCATTAGATCCATCATCTTTCCTGATCCTGGTGAAAACAGACATAAAATGTGCGAGCGAGCACCATAAAATACCAAGATCCTACATCTACAATGCAAAATAATAATGTAAAACATGATGCAAATATGCACTCATCACCTACATGATCAAAGGAGGATTAAATAGGGACTCCCTAAGATAATTACGATATCCACGGGGAAACCCTTAATTGTGGTGGTTTGTATGGGTGACTACTCTCTGACATCGTTGTGGTTATTTAGAGGTAACCTCACTCTTGGCTGAACAAAGTGGCTTCCTACAAGCCTTGTAGTGAACATCTCATTATGGGGCTCTCTCCACACATATCATGACACAAGGAGTATGTTATCTTGATTACACATAACAATAATACTATGCTAGTGGTGTATCCTACATCCCCGAGAATGTTTTATCCCTATTGAATTCAACCATGCTTTCACACAAACTTGTTACTTGTTTTCTTTTACTTGTTTTAATTACTTTTCTACAATGAACCATAAACCTTTCAAACACCCTTTACTTGATATCAAAGATAGCTTATAAGTATACTTTGGTAGAGAGTAACGAGGGGCATAAAAGACCTTTACCAATAGCTCTTTGTGGGTTTGATATCTTTACTTCGAAACTAGCTAGAATTGGTCTATGCACTTGTAGTCATCACGCAACATGTGGTATGGGTGCGGACTTTCCCTCGGATTGTACGGCCAGGGCCGGAGGTTTTGCTTAGGCCAGATAATCCGCCCCAGAAGTTTTTGCAAAGGCACCCAAGGTGCGTCATGCGGTATGGGGGCAGATTTTCCCCCGGAAAATCCGACTCTGGGGTGGAGCTTTTCCCTGGCTGGATAATCCGGCCCACACTTGGGTGGGATAATCCGGGCCCCAAAATCTCCAATGGGTGAGTTTTGGTAGGGGGTATAAATACCCCAATTGATCCTCCTGTTAGAACTCTTGATTCATTCAAAAAGTGTTGTTTTTTTCCTTCAAACTCTCAACCGAGATCTCTCTCTTCAACCACCCGAAGGCTTCGATCTTTGGGGAATCGAAGGAGGAGGCTTCTACCTTCGACAACAACAATCAAGTGCATCACTTTCCCTCCATTCTCTTGGAGGATCTTCGATCTAGTATTTCTTGCAAATATCTAGATCTTGTGTTTTGATTATTGATAATACTTGTTCTTGTGGCAGCTTGTTGTCATCACGGGAGCCTCCAATTTGGTTGTGGATGTGTGCCCCACTAGTTGTGTAAAGGCAATGGTTCCCCCTCCATTATCTTGGAGGATCCCCGATCTAGTATTTCTTGCAAATATTTAGATCTTGTGTTTTGATTATTGATAATACTTGTTCTTGTGGCATCTTGTTGTCAACACGGTATCCTCCAATTTGGTTGTGGATGTGTGCCCCACTAGTTGTGTAAATGCACCGGTTCCCGCCTCGAAGGGTACCAATAGTGGAAAGGTGGATCTAGCCTTTTGTGGCGATATCCATCGGAGAATAGGGTGAAGCCTATTTTGGCGTGGTGGTCTTAGTACCGGCCACCCCTCTAACACAGACGTACTTCCCTTAACAAGGAAGGAACTGCGGTAAAACAAATCTTGTGTATCCACATGCTCCACTACGATTTTTTCGCTCCTCAATTTTACTCGCTTAGTAGTTAGGTTTACATATAGGGAAATTCTCCGTAGTCATATCTAGAGAATTTACCTTTGTGTCAATCCTAAAATTAAAAAAGAATTAAAATTTGAAGTAGCACCTATTCACCCCCCCTCTAGGTGCCCATTCGATCCATTTCACCTACACTTGTGGGCATCAACTACCTCTTTTTGCCTTGAAAATTGCGCGAGAGTTCCTCATGCTAGATTCCCCATTTCAAAAAACTCATTTTCCTACAGCACATTTTGGTGTTCTTGAATCATTCCTAGGAACGGTGATGATTTCATGTCCTTAAAGTATGGCTTCTCCTGGATGTGGGTGTTAATGGTATCATATCATGGGTAGAGTGCTAGAACCATCTTCTTGTTGATGAAGATATTATTAAATCTGAGAGTCTTCATACCTTGAGCTGAATTAGTAGTCTTCATCAACCTAGAGTACATGCTTATTGCTAACTCAACCTTTTAGGAATGGAAGTATTGAAGTTGGCTCATCAATTTATCAAAGGATTGTGTCCTTGACAAGATTAGTTCCTTGATAAACCGATTCAAGCATTATCCAGGTAGAGCTGAGTCAAGATTGTTGTTATTGGAAACGCCTCCCTAGTCAAGCCACAAAATAGCACATCGGCCACTGATGGCTCAAAATATATTCGAGCTCGTTGGGGAACCCCGAGAGGAAGGTATGATGAGCACAGCAACAAGTTTTCCCTCATTTATGAAACCAAGGTTATCGAACCAGTAGGAGCAAGGAAACACCGCCAAGGTGTTGTTTCCAACTTGGAATCATGCACAACACAACAACATAACTTTGCCCCCAACTTACAGTGAGGTTGTCAATCTCACTGATTTTGCTAAAAACAAAGGATTAAACGTATTGTGTGGAAGATAGTAATTGTTTGCAGAAAGTAAACAGAAACCAGTAAATAGTAGATTGTAGATTGATGGTAAAAGAAAGGACCAGGGTCCATAGTTCACTAGAGGTGATTCTCCTTAAGATAGATGACATGTTGGGTGAACAAAATACAGCGGGGCAATTGATAAACATCGAGAAAGCATACATGCATATACTAATCATCTTGACTCCTATGAGATTTGATTGGGCATTACAACATTATACATAGACCGTAATCCAACTGCATCTATGACTAATAATCCACCTTCAGGTTATCATCCGAACCCCCTCTAGTATTAAGTTGCAAGCAACAGATAATTGCATTAAGCAAAGTGTGTAAAGTAAACAATACAATTGTTCTATGAACAAAGGATTGTTGTTTTCTCCCTAGTAGCAACAACACATCTAGTAGCTTAGAGATTTCTGTCACTTCCCTAGATTACTAGAGGCATGAACCCACTATCGAGCATAAATACTCCCTCTTGGATTTGCTAGCATCTACTTGGCCAAGATAGCTACTAACAACGGAAAGCATGCAAGATCACAAATAACATAGACATGATAGAATCAATAATCAATCTAAAATAGCATCTCAATATCCATCGAATCCCCGCAAACACAACATGTAGGATTACAAATAGATGATCTTGATCATGAACGGAGCTCACAAGATCTAAACATGGTAGCACAAAGCAGAAGAACCAACCATCTAGCTACTACATGGACCTATAGTCCAGGGATGAACTACTCACGCAACACACCGGAGGCATGCATGGTGATGAAGAAGGCCTCCAGGGTGATATCTCCCCTCCGGCAGGGTGTCGGGAAGAGCTTCAGATCCCTCCCGATCTAGGGATGGAGATGGTGGCGGCTACAAACTCTTTCGTGGAATTTTTGATCGGGTCCTTAGGGTTTTTGTATGGGAGGCTTCTTATAGGCAAAAGGTGATGTCAGAGGGTGGACCAGGGGCCCACACCACCTGGTGGCATAGCCAGGGGACCCGTGCCACCACATGGTGTGGCCAGCCACTGGCCCCTCTCTGTCTCGTCTTCTGGCTCCGTGAGTCTTCCGGTAAAATATCGACTTTGGCTTTTGTTTGGTCCATTTCCGAGAATATTTCTTTTCCAGCTTTTCTGAAACCAAAAACAGCAGAAAATAGGCAACCATGCACTGTGGCATCTTGTTAATAGGTTAGTTCCAGAAAATGCATAAAAGTATCTCAAAATGTAGACAAAACATAAGATAGTTCATATAAAACAAGCATGGAACATCAAAAATTATAGATACGTTTACGACGTATCAACATCCCCAAGCTTAACTCCTGCTCGTCCTCGAGTAGGTAAGTGATAAAAAAGAATAATTTTTGAGGTGACATGCACCATCACAATCTTGATCAAGGTATTTGTAACATTGATAGCTGGGATCATAGTACTTTAAACGTAGCATGAAAGATATAGTTCAAACAATAAGACATAGCAACTATGTTGTAGCATGAAAAGGTACAAACAAAAGATTCATGAATAACAATGCTTTGCAAGATGTTTATTTGTTTCACATATAGAAAACATAATGAGAATGGTATTCAGCTTATCCCTCATAGTGTAGCAAAACATAAATGCATAGGACACCTTCAAAGTTCATAAGGGTGACTAGATACAAATAGTTTAAGAACAAGCAATATCAAAGTTATGAATCAATCAACAAGTCTTGGGACAATGCACATTAAACTAAGAATGGCCACTATGCTCTCTCAATAGGTGCATAAAAATAGAAGATGGAGACTCAACATAAAAGTAAAAGAAAGGCCTTCATAGAAGGAAGTAGGGATTCAAGTCCCATAAAGAGCTTCCAAAAATTATGGTACTTATTAGCTTTCAGCTCTCATTGCCCTATCATAAGTATCTTGAAGTGATTAAGGTTAAAGTGAACAAACTATGGAGTATATGCTTGACAAAGTATAAGTTGGAAATCTCATGTCCCTTGAATACGAGGGCCTCTCCTCATGCTATTCAAGTTTAGTTACCGGTAAGTTCTTGTCATAGTAAGTACATGTGTATCATAGAGAACCGCCAATGGGGTACCCCTTGCCCGATGATACGGAAGAATCCCCATATCAAAATAACAAGGCAAGCAACAATAAGCATCTCAGGATCTTCTTATTTACCATGGTAAAATGGTGCTTTTTTCTCTCTTTCTTCTTTTCTCATCTTTTTTTCTCAATCTCTATCTCTCTTTTTTATAATAAGAATGCTTCATAGATTTCTCATTATGGTTATGCTGCAGGTTTCCACCATGATTAGGCATGGATTAGACCAGCCGCCCAGTCGTTTCTCTAACACACATACATAACTCCATGGACTTACAAGCTCCCCTTTCATTTCACACTAACGACATCCATAAACAAAAGAGCATGATATCAACTGGGTACAATGTACAAGTGCAATGTTGAAAGCGTTCCCCATGACAGCATGGTTCTGCTAATCCCAACGTATACGTGCAAGCATATACAACATAGATGACACAATGTTTCAAGTTTATTAGGGGCAAGAAAAGTAAAGTGTGCCATACGTTCGTGAGAGATTTAATTACTAATTTTTACATAACAAGTTTAATTCGGAAGGTAGATAAAAACATGAATATACTTGGAATAGCAAATGCTAATAGGTAGGTATGGTGGACTCTTTGGAATAACTTGGTTTTATTTGGAGTTGGATGCATGAGTGGAACTTATACTTGGTATGGAGGCTAGCAAAAGACTGGGAGTGACAAACTAAGTGACATGGGTATACCCTGCAGGTAATCGAGCTTAGTATATACGGTCCAGATACGTGGAAGCCCATGGCGTTGCCACGGCCCGATGAAGACTTCGAGTGGCCCACATACTCTCGATTACTTGCAAGACAAGAAGAAGCTTAAAGATAGAAAGTTTAAAGGGAAAACCCTAATCTGTAACCGACTCGACCTGCTACCCGAGACCTAGCCTATCTATATAAAGGCCAGGAGGGGGCGGCGAGGAGGACACACGCAACCCTAGTTTCCACAACACTCGCCAGATTGCATCTGTGTGCCCCTATAATCTTCGATTCCTCCATTAATTTCAAGAGCAGACAAGAAGGAGTAGGGACCTGTACGAGGCCTGAACCTGGGTAAACCTTGCGTCCCTATGTGCTTGTTTGCTAGCCGACTAATGCCTCCAGCGCTCCCTCCTTCTCCAAAACCCAAGTCCATAACAATGGGCATTGATGAGTTAAACCCTCGTCAATTAGCGCCGTCTATGGGAATTGGGAGTGCTGATGTTGTGGCTTCTTCGGCACCATCAACCGTGATCTACAACTCTGCAACAAAAGAGATTCGCCAGCTCTTCGGTGCGTTCGACTTCACCGTCCACACGCCGGCCAATCGCCCGGCTTTCGAGTCCGTGGGCGATGCAATCAGCCTAGCGATCAGGAGCTTCCGCTTCCAAGTTGATCAGATGGGCACGCTTCGCATGCCTGATCAGCCAACAGCATCCGCGACTGCTCCAGCATCGTGGTTCCCGCCACCAATCGGCACCCTCAGCGAGCTCAACACCTCAGCAGCAGTTGAGATCACGGAAAGCGACAACAGTCGCAGATCCGATCTGGGTGACCTAGCAACGGAAGATGGAGCCTATGTCTCCGGATCCGAAAGTTGTGGCAGCAACAGCTTCCGTAGCCACTTCATGTGCGCCGTCATCAACACCGGCAAAACCAGCACCAATCGCGAAAACGGTAGCAACGGTCCTGATCCACCCAACGGTGGCATACCTAACGGCGGACCACCCAACGGTGGCCCCACCAACGGTGGTAATGGCACGCCCATCAACAATGGAGGGACAGTCGAACCTCCAACCATGGTGAAAGAACACACTGGTGAACGTGTCGTGATCAGACTCAACGATCTCGAGTGGGCCCATTGCCGAGAAGCTCTGCGAGGCAATCCCCTGCCCCCCAGCACGCCGCAAGACCTGCTGGTGGGCTATCATTGGCCACTAAAGTAGGAGTACAGACGCCAGTTACAAACGATCGCGCAACTCAAAGAGCGTAAAAAGGCGACGGACGAATCAAGTCTTCGATGGACCGGGCTCTCCTCCCACGGAGGATCCTCCTCCAAGGGCAACGAGTACGTGGCCAACAAGAGGCGATATCGAATGGCCCACCTCATCGAGCATGAGCACATAGAAGCTGCGAAAGTCCTCGACTTCAGCTCTATGACAGTCGACACACAGGGCAACGTGGTCCCAAAGACACCGCAAGCTGCGGTAACGGCGTCCACCATGTACCTCCTCAACAATCAGCCACCAGCCGGAGATCCTCGAACCACCATGCACCGATCTACGATCGCGGGCTTGGTGTTAATTGAGGCCGCTCTCGACAAAGAACTGACGCCAGAGCCGAAAAAAGGCAAGGCTCTGGCAAAACGCTATTCCTCACCCTCGTCTAGCGACAACAGTCACGATCTGTCTCGACGTCGCTGCTCATGGCGGCATGATCACGATTACGATGCACGCGATGAACTCACGCAACGCAAAATCGATAAATCAAGGGCACGGCATGCCTGTTCGACTGACTCAGAGGATGAAGACGTGGAGCTCTATGGCGCCAGATGCTTCAGTGGAGCTATCAGGCAGAAGCGAATGCCCAAGGGGTTCAAGCTCCCATCGGAGAACCCAAAATTTGACGGCCTGCAGGACCCGAAAATCTGGTTGGAGGACCACATATCCTCCGTCAGGCTCCACGGCGGGAGTCGAAGCACGGCCATGCAATGCCTGCAGCTACAGCTACAGGGCGCCGCCCGAGCATGGTCAACAATCTCCTGTGCGGATCCATTCGCAGCTAGGAAGAGCTGGTCTACAGCTTTGTGCGCAACTTCAAGGGCACCTACAAAAGGCCCGCATCAATCGAAGAATTGAGGTGCTGCTAGCAAAGGTTGGGCGAATCGCTACGCTCGTACATCCAGAGGTGGTCCATCATCAAGAACTCCACAGAAAACATCTCGGAAGATCGCGCAATCGACGCATTCAACAGCAGCGTCCGCCGCATAGAGCTCAGGGAAGAGTTGGGCCGTTCGAAGCCCAAAACAATTGACCACCTGATGGAAATCGTGAATCGGTGGGCAGATGGAGAAGACTCGGTGAAAAACCGCATCCACTCTGATGACGAAGCGGAACTCGAGCGCAGACGCGATCGCCGAAGCAAGCATCGAATGCGCATCTACGATGATCGCGACAATGTCAACATGGTCACAGCCGGCTACGCCGACAGGCACGACGACAGCCGCAACAGCGTCTATCGCAGCGGTGGACACCGCGACTCCAGGAAAACCACGCAGGTATGGTAGCGCCACACTCGCGAAGAGGCACCCGTAACAACTATCGAGGACAAACTATCCGGGCCGTGCAACGTGCATTTCTATATCGACAAGCATGACGGCAAGAAAAAATCCAGCCACCTTCTCATGGACTGCCGCGAGTTCCTCAAGCTCCACGAGGGCCTAGCTCGAATAAATCGCGACGCGATCAACAGGGGCTACGGAACCGCCCTAGGCACCGTGGCACATAGAGCTCCTCCACCACCGCCCGGACCACCACCGCCCGCGGCTACTCCAGATCAGCACCACAGAGGCGAACCGTACCCATGGGCCATAGGCAATATGATGATCCAAAAGGGACACCCCTCAAATCGGGTGCAGAAGGCCATCACTCGCCAAGTCAACTTGGCGACAAACTCCCCGCCCTCCACCACTGAGTACCTCAGCGGAAGCGACTCCTGCATCACCTTCGACAAACGTGACCACCCGCACCAAGTCCCTCGTCCAGGCCACTGTCCCCTCATACTCGAGGCACAGATCGGAGGCTTCGACATGAGTCGTGTCTTCATGGATGGCAGGAGCGACATCAACCTCATGTTCGCAAGTACCTTGCGCGCGATGACATGTCTAGATGTCTCGGACATGACGTTCCACGACATCGTCCTAGGAAAGGGCATATATCCCCTAGGCAAAATCAACCTCGACGTCATCTTCGCCATGCCGCAAAACTTTCGACGTGAACGCATAGACTTCGAAGTCGTCGACTGGCCCTAACAGTACCACTGCATCCTCGGACGCGTAGCGTTCACTAGGTTCATGGTAGTGCCACATTACGCCTACCTGCAGATGAAAATGCCAGGTCCAAACAGCGTCATCACAATCAACGGGAGCTTCGAGAGGTCCGATAGCTGCGACAGGGAATTCAACAGAATCTCCTAGTCCTTCGGTATGCAGGAGGAGCTCGCAAGATTGAAGGAGTCAATAGACAACAGTCTGCCTCCCTTGAGTCAGCCGAGTTCACCCGACTTGTCCTTCGACTCGTCGGTGCACACGAAGAAAGTACAGGTCCACCCATCGGACCCGACCAAGACGGCCATCATTGCCAACAACTTGAGTTCCGCATAGGAACTCGAGCTCATTGAATTCCTCCGTGAGCACTGGTAAATCTTCGCCTGGTGTCCAGCGGACGTGCCAGGGGTTCCCAGGGAATTCACCGAGCATGCACTCAATGTCAACCCAGACGCAAGGCCAGTCAAGCAGACAATTCGGCGACTGTCTGAACCAAGAGCAAAAGCCGTCGGAATGGAGATCAACAGATTCCTCGATGCCAAATTCGTACGCGAGATCAAGGAAAGTACTTGGCTCGCCAACACGGTGCTGGTACCTAAAAAGGACACGGATATCCTGCGGATGTGCGTGGATTTCACCTCCCTGAATAAGCAGTGCCCAAAGGATCACTTTCCGCTGCCGCGAATCGACCAAATCATTGACTCCACCACAGGATGTGAGCGCCTCTGGTTCCTCGACGCCTACTCAGTCTATAATCAGATTCAAATGAAGGAGGAGGATCAAGAGAAAACAGCATTTACAACGCCTTTTGGTGTGTTCTGCTACAACACAATGCCCTTCGCGCTCAAAAACGCAGGAGCCGCCTATCAACGATGCATGCAGGCTTGCCTCAAAGATCAACTTGGTCACAACATCAAAAATTCTATGTCGACGACATCGTCATCAAAACAAAGGAGGAAGCCTCGCTAATCGATGATTTACAAGAGACCTTTGCCAACCTCGACCGCTACTGGATCAAGCTCAATCTGGACAAGTGCGCCTTCAGCGTAGCATCTGGGCAACTACTCGGATATCTCATTTCCGCGAGAGGGATTGAGGCGAACCTGAAGAAAATAAAAGCCATACTGGCCATGGAGAAGCTAAAAAACGTAAGAGGCGTCCAGCAATTGGCTGGGTGAATCACGGCGCTCAGTCGATTCAGCAGTCGAATGGGCGAAAAGGCACGCCCTTCTACCAACTTCTCCGCAAAACTGACAAGTTCGAATGGATCGACGAGGCGCAAGAAGCATTCGAAGATCTCAAGCGTCTACTATCTACCTCGCCAGTACTAGTGACTCCACGAGAAAAAGAACCACTACTACTCTACATCGCCGCCACCAACCAGGTGGTCAGCACGGTGCTCGTGGTGGAACGTGCCGAGGAAAACAAGGTCCACGGAGTGCAGTGCCCAGTCTACTATCTCAGCGAGGTGCTCACGCCAACAAAGCAGCGGTACCCACACTACCAGAAGCTAGCATACGGCATCTTCATGATAGCCAGGCGACCGCGCCACTACTTCCAGGAGCACCCAATAGTGGTGGTGAACGCCGCCCCGCTTGGGCATATCCTCAACAACTCCGATGCCACCGGACGAGTCGCGCTTTGGGGAATCGAGCTGTCTCCATGAGACATTACATATGAAAAGCGCGACGTGGTCAAGTCGCAAGTCCTCCCTGATTTCCTCGTGCACTGGATGGAGAAGCAGCTCCCCGAAAATCCAGATATGTCTTACCTCTAGACAATGCACTTCGATGGATCCAAATGAAAGGACGGGGCTGGCGTAGGTGTCATACTGATATCACCCCAGGGAGACAAGCTAAAATACATTATGCGAATGCAGTTCACTGCCTCCAACAACAAAGTTGAATACGAGGCCCTGCTGCACGGGATTCGGATGGCGAAAGCTTGCGGTACCAAGAGGCTCATCATCTACAACGACTCCAAACTGGTTGTCAACCAAACGATGCACGAGTGCGACATGCTAAACGACAATATGATTGCCTACCGCGACCTCTATGACACACTCGAAGGGGACTTCGATGGCTGTGAGCTGCGGAATGTAGGCCGCGAAAGTAATGAAGAGGCGGACGCACTCTCCAACATTGGCTCCACCTGCGCCCCATACCACCTGGGGTATTTCTCGAGTGTATCTGCGAACGCTCCATCAAGTCAAAGGCCGCAAAGAAGAAAACAAGCGCAACAACGGACTCGGGGCTACGCCACCGAATGAGCCAATGGCACTCGACGACCTGGAGCTTGACACAGGACTCGAAGGACCAATGGGGGTCATGATGATTGAGCCATCTTGGACTCAACCCTACATCACATGTCTTCTCAGCAAGAGGCTACCGGATGACCCGAATCGACGCACGACACATCGCACGGCGATCCAAGGCATTCGCCATCATCAATGGCGAACTATACAAGCGCAGCATCATAGGAGTACTCCAACGGTGTGTCTCCAACACGGACGAAAGAGACGTCCTCCTCGACATCCATGAAAGGACTTGTGGGCACCATGCCGGCAGTCGCGCCCTTGTCGCCAAAGCTCTATGAGCTGGATTCTACTGGCCCACGGCCATGCGCAACGCCAAGGACATCGTCCAGTGATGCAACGCTTGCCAGCGATTCGTAGACAGACCGCATGCACCTCGCGCGGAACTATGGCCAATACCATTGGATTGGCCCTTTGCACAATGGGGACTCGACATGTTTGGCAAGCTCCCAAAGTCCTCACGAGGAGGCTACATCTACCTCTTAGTCGCAGTCGACAAATTCACCAACTGGATAGAAGCCATGCCGGTGACAAACCAGTCAGGAGCCAGTGTCGTCAAGTTCTTCGAGTCCATTGTCTATCGCTTCGGAGTGCCACACAGCATCATCATAGACAATGGAATGAACTTCACCTCTAAGCAGTTCCAGGGTTTCTGTGAAAACCTGGGAATCAACGTAAGTTATGCCTCCGTAGCTCATCCACAGACCAACGGTCAAGTCGAAAAGGCCAACGGCCTCTTCTACGGTGGAATCAAGAAGCGACTCCTCCTACCATTCGAACAAGCTGCTGGATGTTGGCCAGACGAGCTACAGTCTGTACTATGGAGCCTACGCACAACCCCAAATAGCGCCACAGGATATACCCTGTTCTTCATGGTGCACGGCGTCAAAGTAGTGCTACCCGTAGAAGTACGCTTTAAAGCCCCACGGGTAGTCGCGTATAGCGAGCAGGAGTCAACACTTGCACTTGAAGACTCCGTCGATCTCGTTGATGAGGCACGGGACATCGCAGTAGAAAGATCGACGATCTACCAGTAGAACCTGCGCAACTACCATAGTAGAATGCTACGCCCCAGATCCTTCGTCGATGGAGACCTGGTCCTGCGACTGAAGCAGCAAGGGCACCTCAAGCTCGAGTCCCCTTGGGAAGGACCATACGTGATTACAGAAGTAATCCCAGGTGGCGCCTATCGCCTCAAAGATTTCGAGACAGGAGTCGCATACTCCAACCCCTGGAACGTCGCGCAGCTGTGGCGCTTCTACCCTTAGTCGTCCCTTTTTTTCTTACATTACAAATAAGGCTATTCAGCCAGGCTACTTAGCCACACATTGTACCTCGTACTGATTCTGCGAATAAATAAAAGCTAAGTGCCCTGAAACTATGTTTTCCTCATTTTTCTAGCAATTTTATCACTCGGGGGCTACGCCACCCTTTACACCCTCGTTCTTCAAACAATACACAGTATCCCGAGTAGCTGACTCAACAACAATCGAACCCTTGATACACCAAACCAGTTGCAACGCACCTGACAGGTTGGCAAGGCGCTGAGATAAAATAAGTCAGGCTAACGAAAAGGAACTGGAGAGTACAAAATACACTCGCAAAACATATGAGCTAGCAAGCTCTTTACATATTAATATCAATCTATTACATACAACATACACATACGAACTTTACAACACTGGTATACCTATGTGCAGGATACAAATCAAAACTACTACTACTGCAGCAGAAGAACGTTTGTCTGTTCCTCAAAGAAGTCGAAAATTTCCTCTGCTGGGTGGTCCACCGCCTAGTAATGCAGAACCATGTTCCAGGTCGAACCCGCAGGTGGAGTCGGTGGCCTAGCAGAAATAGCCGCAATGTCCACATTAGGCCTATGCAGTCGCACCAACGAGAGGGCAACCTTGGCACTAGCCACTAGCTGTTGCCGCACGCACTCATGAACTGCACTCAAATCCTGCAATCTTGCCAGAAGGGCCAACAGGCTTGAAGGGACAGCGTCCAGTGGAAACATCGTCTGGTAAATGTGCCTGAAGCACAACTACGGTTTCTTCAGAAAATGAAGCACTCGAGAAACATGATCCTGCAGGGTCGCAAGTGTAATTACACGGTCATGATCCACCCAGAAGTAACCACTCGCCTGTAGTTGCTCCTGGGTCAAATCATTCATTCGAACAGCGATCCGATCTTTTTCATCTTGCGGATGGAGAGCACTGACAACTACACCACACAAAAGCAAAGTGTGAAAGATAGGCATCGTTGCGACTGACTACAGGAAAAGATAAGAGGATAGAAGGCTAACACTTGAACTGCTCACTCAGCTGGGCCACCTCCTCCAATAGGTACTTCTCGCGAGCAAAGGCTTTCTTCGCCTTCGACTTCCATACATCGGCGCTACCACGGAGGATGGGCAACTTACGATCCAGTTGTTTAATACGATCGCACAGTCGCAAGAGCAACGACAACTCCTCCACCTTCGAACGAGGATGCGCCAAGTTTTCATCGGCAGAAGGAGGATCACAAGGATCACTCGAAGGAGCACTCGATGTACCCTAACACGAATCAAGTAAAAAGCAAATAAGAGACCAAGAATACATTTGGCAAAGGGCATATACACATTTAGACAAAGGAAAAGTTTTGATTGGGACACCCCCACAAAATCATTGTTCCATAAAGCAAAAGGCTAAGCCACTACAGCTATTATAGAAGGAGACTAAGGCGCAACATGTTTCTTCAACTTGGACTTAGGCCTCGGGGGCTTCATCGCATCCGTCGCTGTCTCCAATGCCACGGACTTGCTGGCAGTACCCCCATAAGCCGCAGCCTTCACCTGACGCCGCTCTTCAGAGTACTTGGCTAGTGTCTCGATAAGCTGGGGACCTTAATTTTTGCATTTACCAGCATAGGGAGCAAAAACTACCTGCTGGCCTCCAGTGTCAACAGGCATCGCCTCAGAGATAGCTGCGGGATCCATCTCCATGCCATGGGCCTGCACCATTGCGAGTGCCATGGTGGCGCCGATAGAGCGCTGTGAATTTTTGAAGTTCGCAGGGATTCCTCTAGCCAAGGATTCCACCAGGTAGTCGAAGTTGTCGATCATCCCAGCCTTCAGAGTCAAGTCCTCACGGATGTGACTGAGCACATCCTTGGCCTTCCCTAGCGTCTCCTCGAGGAAAATGTTGTGGTCCTCGACTGCGGCGATGGAACCAGCCAAAGCATCCGCACGGCGCAAAGATTGGGCCTCGAAACTCAAGCCACTGGTGATACATCCATTTTGCATCACTATTCTATATCATAATTTACTGTTATTCATTGATATATTTCATATTAAGAGATGATACTTATGTAATTTCATCTATTTTTGCATGGTTGATGACTTTTGGAGCATGGACCGCTGCAGTCAGGATTCTGATGGAAAAGGTGTTGTTTGGAGGCAAAATTCGCGAAGATCAGAAAAACCAGGAAAATATACGGAAAATCCTATTTTTCCAGAAGACGAAGGCTGCCAGAAGAGGGAGTGGAGATGGGTGATGACCCACAAGTATAGGGGGTGTATCATAGTATTTTCGAGGGAAGTGAAACCCAATTTATTGATTCGACACAAGGGGGGCCAAAGAATATTTATAAGCCTTAATAACTGAGTTGTCAATTCAGCTGCACCTGGAAACAATCTTGCTCACAGCAGTTTATCAGTAGCAACAGTTTTGTAGTAGGAATAGTAAAGTAACAGCAGTAGTAAAGTAAAGATAGCAGTAACAATAGCAGTAAACAGTGGGATTCGAGTGCGGTAGGCATAGGGATGGATGGACGGGCAATGCATGGACAAGACAATTCACATAGCAATCAGAACATAGGGCAATTGCAGATAAATAAGATAAAGCATCCAAGTACTAGATAATCCTAGGCATGTGTTCCATATATAGTCATACGTGCTCGCAATGAGAACTTGCACAACATCTTTTGTCCTGCCAGCCCATTTGCAGCGGGGCCTCAAGGGAACTACTGGAAATTAAGGTGCTCCTTTTAATAGAGCACCGGAGCAAAGCATTAACACTCCATGAACACATGTGATCCTCACATCAAAGCCATTCCCTCTGATAATCCCGATTTCTGTCACTTCGGGGCCATTGGTTCCGGACAACAATGTGTGTATATAACTTGTAGATAAGACCATAAACAATACTATCATAATGAATCAATAACATGTTCAGATCTGAAATCATGGCACTCGGGCCCTAGTGACAAGCATTAAGCACAACAAGTCGCAACAAAGTCATAAAGCACTAATAAAAGATACTAGGCACCATGCCCTAACAATCTGATGCCATTACATGAACGATCTCATCCAATCCCTACCATCCCTATAGCCTACAGCGGGGGATTACTCACTCATAGATGGGGGAAACATGGATGGTCGATGGAGAAGCGATGGTGATGATGATGGCGATGATCTCCTTCAATCCCCCGTCTCGACAGGGTGCCAGAACGGAGTTTCTGGTGCTATTTCGTGGAAACTGGTGGTGGCGGCGGAGCGGAACTCCTTCTGGAAAAACGTCGAACCCCTGAAGTTTTTAGGTCAGAAGGCTCCTTATAGGCGAAGAGAGAGGCCGAGGGGGTGCCTGGGGGCCCACACCACCCCCTGGCGCGGCCTGGCCTGGCCCGCGCCACCAGGTGGTGTGGCCACCCCTAGCTCTTCTCCGTCTCGTATTCTGGCTCCTCGAGTCTTCGGGTGAAATAGGATTTTTGGCATATTTTCCGAGATTTTTCCTGATAGTTGATTTTCTGCTGAAAACAGCATCAGTCCACATTAGTTGTATCCAAATCACACAAGTATAGAGGAGAAACAATAGCAAAAGTGTTCGGGAAAGTAGATACGTTTTGGACGTATCAACTCCCCCCAAGCTTAGCTTATTGCTTGTCCTCAAGCAATTCAGTTGAAAACTGAGTGCGATAAAAGAACTTTCACGAACACATTTGCTTCATAAGATGTAAATATTTTCAGCAATGTGATCAACTACTTAGACAGTTCATAATAAAGAGTATGCAACTGAGTCTACTTAATAGTCATTGCAAGCTATGAAGAGATTCCAACTAAAAAATAATAAGTAGCATGAAGTATAAATGTAAGAAACATTACAATGCTCGTAAAAAGGTATGATAGAGTGGTATCTCGCTTGCCTTTGATTATGAATGTCAAGGCACCTCTGAAGTTCAAGTGATGACTAGAAGTAAAGATATCAAGGATACAAGCATCAAAGTCATAACACAAATAATCAAGCAATGTGACAAGCACAAAGAATGACAACTATGCTCTCAAGAAGGTGCTCAAGGAATATATGGAGACTCAACAAGTAAAGGAAAAGGTTTTGAATAATTTTGAAAGGCTTGCAAATGTTAAAAGTATGATACTCATTAGCTTTGAGCTCTCATTGCCCCTATCATAAGCATCTTTAATGTGGTTAAGGTGAAAGTGAGGTCCAATTTGAGTTATATGCTTGACAGACTATAAACTGAAAATCCCATGTGCCTTGAGTACAAGGGCCGCTCCTCATGCTACTCAACTTTAGCTACCGGTAAGTTCTTGTCATCGTAAATATGTGCGTATCATAGAGAACTGCCAACGGGGTACCCCTTGCCCAATGATACGGAAGATTCCCCATACCAAAATGACAAGGCAAGCATACAATGAGTATCTCAGCAATCTTCTTATTTACCATGGGAAAATGGTGCTTTTTCTCTCTTTCCTCTTTTCATAAATCTCTTTTTTCTTTTTCTCAATAGTTATCTCTCTTTTTTTATATAAGAAGAATGCTTCATAGATATCATTATGGTTACGCTGCAGGTTTCCACCATGTCAGCATGGATTAGACCAGCGGCCCAGGCGTTCTAACACACATACATAACTCCATGGACTTAAAAGTCCCCTTTTATTTCACACCGACGACATCCGCAAACAAAAGAGCAAGGTATCAAATGGGTATATATTTACAAGTGTTGAAAGCGTTCCCAATGACGCAGTTCGCTAATCCCACCTATAATTTGCAAGCATATAACTTTCATGGAGAGTTCACAATGGTTTAGGTTTATTAAGTGCAAGAAATAAAGTGTGACATCAAGTTCGTGAGAGCTTTACTAACTAATTTTCTCATAACAAGCAAACATTTTATTCGGAAGAAAACAAGGCATATTGAATATGCACGGAAGTAGCAAATGATGCTAATAGGTAGATATGGTGGATACTTTGGCAATATTTGGTTTAAGGGAGTTGGAAACATGAGTAAAACACTCAGTGGGAGTGGAGGCTAGCAATAGTAAGGGAGTGACAAACAAGAGAGCAATAGCTGTCATTATCATGCTTGCAACAAAACAGGACTACTCATGGCATGAAAGTGATTCAAAATCCTCAAGGCAAAATAATTCATCAAGGCTTAACTGATTATTACAGTCATGTACATGCGTGATCATGTGCCAAGCCAATCAAATGAAACATTCAGAGGAGGATACTGTGGTGTCATACCAATTTATGAATAGAGCAATGCAAGCAAACATTCATAAGGCATGCTACAAACTATTAGCAAGCTAGAACTAATCATACGAAAGCAAGAACTACTAAGCATCCAAAGATAACATACACCCTACATGAACAGACTAAGCATGCCCACAGTGATGAGTATATGTACAAAAAATGAAAAACAAATAGAGTTCGTTACTAGCCTCTTACCACGCCTCAAGTTGTCGTTAATCCTCATTATTGCTCTTCACTTGTGTGGCTTGAATAATAATATGAAACCAATATAACACTGAGGACTGCTGAACCCTGTAGCAAACTCACAAAACCAAAGAAGAACGACAAATATTTTTGGTGTTTTCGATTTTTAAAACAAGAACCAAAGGGGAAAACCAAGCAAAGCAAAATCTTTTTGGGTTTTTCGAATAGTTCAAACAAAGCAAAAAGGGAAAAACAAACCAAGGAAAAAAGAAGAAGCAAACCAAAGAGAAACAACAGAAATATTTTTGGTCTTTTGTGTTTTTTTAGAAAGCAAAAGCAAAGAAAGAACGAAAACTAAAAGGAGAACGAAACAAGAATATACAAAGTATCGACACAAAATGATATGGAGATGAGTGTGGTGTCGGCGTACCTCCCCCCAAGCTTAGGCTTTTGGCCTCAGTGGGTATCAATCCATGTACGAATAAGGGCTCCAAGCTGGCGGATCATGATAAGAATGGTCGTAGTTGGGCCCGTGGGAAGAAGAAGAAGCTCCCAATCATAAGCAGGCTACGGATATGAAGATTCTCCCTCATTCGAGGGCTAGACCGAATCATCCGTGACCTCCCTTCTAGTGTCCTACTCCTGTTGGGAGAGCTCTCCCAAGTACGTGTCAAGCTCCTCCTCAGTGAGGGACCATCCTTCCCTGTTATCAAGGTTAAACAAAACAGGTGCAGGCAAAAGAACAACATGCTCGGACTTGCTCTTTCTCCAACCAGCTTTGAGAAAGGTTATTTCATAAGATAACTCACTCATACTAGCCCACGAGGAAACAAATTTATGTTGTATCATGGAATTAAGATCAAGGCTTTCTATGGGAAACTGTAGGTCTAGATGATGAGGCACTAAACCATGAAATGCTAGTAAACGAGAAGCAATGAGGCCTCCACAAATTCCACCTTTCTCATGGTTAGCAGCAAGACGGAAAGCTATCAAAGCACCCAAGTTGTAAGACCTATCTCGTCTAAGAGCAGCAGAGATAAATACTAGATCAAACGACGATAGCTTACTGGCAGTTTTCCAAGCAAGAACACACTTGGAAATAAAGTAGGCAAAGTAGAGAATGGAGAGAAGATGAATGTTACGGATTTTTCCACTCTCCTTTGAGAAGCTACTCCCTTGGCAAATTTCTGCATATAAATCCATGAGTGGTTCAGGTCTCTCCTTAATCTTCCTACATGATCCCCATTGAGGTACCTTAATAGCTACACAAAAATCATCAAGAGAAAGGTTGACAGCAATATTGTAAATTTTGTAGTGGACCATGGGGTTAGGCAAAGAGTGACTAAATTGGAAATCCTGCACCACAGACATGGTTAGCTTCACAAATTGACAAGGTTCATCTTCCAAAAAGTGCTCTAGCCCTGCATTAGAAACCAAAGTGTGGAAATCTTGTAGAATTCCTGCAGCTCTCATGAACTCAGAGCATGGGTAAATGGAGGGAAAAACTTCCTCCTCCTGGTGGACCTTCATGACCTCGGGTACCCAAAGCTCATGTTGGTTTAGGTGGTGTTCACTCATCTTCTATTCTGAAATTTAAACACCTATTAAACAAGTGATTGTAAAGTAAATATAATGAAGGATTCTACTCATAGGGACTTGTAAGAGGCCTAAACATGCATCAAAACTATATCTCTAAGCATTAAACAAGCTTACAAGCTCTCATAACCAGTCACCTATAGCAGCAAAATACTCAAGATATAATCCACTAAACACAAATCTACTTGGACAAGGGGAGGACTCACATACTAGGGAACAAATGCTCCAAATTTCAGCAAGAAAGATGGGCTGAGCAAGGAGATCGAAAAAATCGAGAGCAAGCACAACAAGAACGTGATTTTGAGCAATGAACTGGAGCTTACTCGGGAGAGAGAAGAAAGTGGCAGGTGAGAGAGTTAGTGGGGGGCCAGGGGTGGCCCACACCAGGGCATGGCGCCACCCAGGGCTGGCCGCGCCACCATGTGGTGTGCCTGCCTGGTGGGCCCCCCTGGTACCTCTCAGGTACTCCTCTACCCCTTTTTCATGTAAAAATTTAAAATGAATTTTCTGGAATTTTTCGAGACACTTTATTTTTGGGCATTTTCAGGCATAGAAGAATGATTTTTTCTGACAGACAGATTTTTTGGAAACATGATGCAAGGACACAACAAAGCTAGAACTACAGAAGTTCTAATACACTCTAACATGCAAGCAACTAACAACAAAAAGAAAACTAAACTAAAGCAAAAACTAAAATGCAAAGGATAGAAATAAACAGAGATAATCATAATGAAAACATTGTTTTGTTCAATGGAATCCTTTTGTTAACAAGGTTGATCAAGTCTTGCTACCAAAACAATTGCATATGAGACAAAACTTTGTATTCCACTAATGATTATGTTACCTCAACCTTGATATTAATGGTCCTAGTCATAATAGTTTCCAATTTTTCTTCATTACCACTTTCAGTTTCAGTATCAGAGATAGATATACTATTAGGATCTATAGTAGGTTCAGAGGGTTCTACAACAATTTTATGTTTCTTTTTCCTTTTCTTACGAGTAGAACCACTATTTTCAGCTAATTGAGAATCCTGCTCAATTCTTTTGGGATGCCCCTCAGGATATAGAGGATCCTAGGTAACAGCACCACTTCTAGTTCTAATTTCATAAGCATGTTTTTCTTTAGCAGCATTAACTAGCAAGTCGTTTTGCACTTTAACGAGTTGATCTATTTGAGTTTGAACCATTTGAAAGTGTTTAACAATCATTTTAACATCATTAGAGGTTCTTTCCACAGTATCTTTCAACTCAACAATAGCTCTATTGTTTTCCATTAGATGATTTTGCACCCTTTTATTAAAGTTATCTTGCTTAACAATAAAGATATCAAATTCTTCTAAGCATTGATCAGGAGGTTTAGAGTAAGGGATATCACCTTCATCAAAGTATTGGAGAGAGTGTACCTCAATAGTGGATGAGTAGGGAATAGGCTTACATAATTCTTCTATAGGAGGTAAATTCTTGACATCAGCAGCTTTAATTCCCTTCTCCTTAAGACATTTCTTAGCTTCCTTCATCACTTCATCATTTAATTCAATAACTCCCCTCTTCTTTGATGTTCGAATAGGCACCGGAATAGATGGTTTAGGTACAATTACTTTAGGTATAGCCTGTTTAGGAGGAGTCCAATCTTCATAGTTCTTGCTTATTTTAGCCATTAATTCCTCAGCTTCCTTAGGAGTCCTATTCCTGAAAACAAAATCAGCACAACTATCTAGGTATGTCCTATATTCTTTAGTTAGTCCATTATAAAATATATCAAGAAGCTCATTCTTAGGTAATGGACTTCCAGCCTGTGCATGAATCAAAGCACAAAACCTTTCCCAAGATTCAGGCAATACCTCTTTTTCTCCCTATTTAAAATCAAAAAGTTCCTGCAAAACAGCATGTCTAGCACTAGGAGGAAAATATTTCTGCAGGAAAGTACTAATCAAGCACTCAGGGCTATCAATAGATCCAGGAGGTAAATTACTAAACCAAGTTTTAGCTTCTCCTTTCAGTGAAAAGGGGATAATCTTAGCAACAAAGTAAGTTCTATTGGGTCCGCAGCATAGAAAACAAAAAATTTCCTACGGTGTGAACTACACGCCAAGATCTATCTACTAGGTACAAAGCAACGGGTGGACATACATCCAACGAGAACTTACCCTCGTAGACAACGAGCTTTGTTAACGAGTAGGAACTCGTGGTTGATGTAGTCGTACACTTGCCGATCTCAAGATTGTGATGAAGTCCAGCAGGTCCGGCTCCAGCACGTCCATCAGATCCAGCTCCGGTACCACCAAGTCCAGCACCAGAAAGTAGCGGTGCATCCGTGATCGCACACACGTCCGGTACCCCGACAACCTCCGTCCCTCGCTCCAGCAAAGCAGCAGAAGCAGCAACTCCTTTCCAGATAAAGCCACCGGGAACATGTATCTCGCTAATCCGAGACCATGGGGAAATAATACTAGAGGGGGAGAGAGATCCTTCACAAGGAGGTGTGTGTGAGAATGAGGAGGGGGTGGCCTTTTATAGGAGGAGGGGGTACCCCTCCTTCATGGCCGGCGCATGGAGGAGGTGACCTTTCACCTCCTCCATTCATGTGGTGGTAACTCCCTCCACATAAATTTGCCCCTTCACATTCTCTTTTAAAGTCTCCACTTTAAATGCATTAAATTTCTCCAAATTTAATGCTCTCTCATTTAATAAAACTCTTTTATTATTTTTATTCAGAATTTTGTTAATTACTTTAATTAACAAACATTCACATAAAACCCCCTGCAACATTTGAATATTACATGCAGAACCAATTTCAGCAATTTCACCCGAAACAGTTTTGGTGTCTATTGAAAAAATTCCAGCGCTTTCTTAAATCTTTATCTGAAACATATTTGCTCCAAATGGTGTCGATATCCCTTAAGTGTGTCACCCTACGGTTCGCGAATAATGCAGACATGATCGAGACCCCTCTCCGATCAATAATCAGCAGCAGGACCTGGAGATCCATACTGACTCCTACACATTCAACGATGACTTCTGTGATCGTGAGAACCTTTAACGCTAGTAACTAAATCCCTTTGTCCCGCGATATATTACATTTTTCAAGATACGATCATCAGTATCTCCATACCTAGTTTGATCTCGTTACCGACATGCACTCTTTTCTCGTTCCCATGATATAACATTCTAGTGATCACATCACTTGCTTGCAAGCTATTTCAATGTGATATCACCGAGAGGGCCCAGAGTATATCTATCCGTCATCGGGATGGACAAATCCCACTCTTGATCCATGAGCCTCAACATAACACCTTCGTAGCACTGAACCCACCTTTATAGTCACCCTGTTACGGTGTGACGTTTGATGTTATCAAGATACTCTTCCGGTGTTAGCAATTAACATGATCTCATGGTCTAAGGACTAAGATTACTTCGTATGATGTTATAGAAATATAAAAATAATGACTTGATCGTAATGCTATACTTCGGATGAATGTTCATCACATCATTCCACCAATGGTGTGACCTTGTTATTAACAACATCCAATGTCCATGATCAGGAAACCTTGATCATCTTGTTAATCAACAAGCTAGTCTATAAGAGAGGCATAACTAGGAACCCTTTTTGTTTATTAAACACACATGTATTGATGTTTCCGATCAATACAATTCTAGCATGTAAAATAAACATTTATCATAAACATGGAATAAGATAATAACCACTTTATTATTGCCTCTCGGGCATATTCCCTTCAGTCTCCCACTTGCACTAGAGTCAATAATCTAGTTTGAAAATTTTTGCGTATTGAACACTTATGGCTTTCTGGTGTTGCATATACGCTATTGCTAGTGGTTAACATAATCTCCGGATCTGACAGTTTCAGGTCCGTGTGTATTTGCATGTCTTTGCTCTCTACGCATCACTCATTCTCAAATGAGATGGCATTGTATAAATTTGGTCCTCTAGTGAGACCTTTAGTTTGTTCGGCTTAAAAATATGTTGATATTATTGTCACACAATATATCTTCATAGTATTAGCCCACTTTGAACCACACCTAGTTTGATAACAAACTACTTAACACAAATGCCCTCCTTTGCTGCTACTATAGCAGTTATATACTTAGCCTTTTGTTGTAGTATCCGTCACAATATCTCAACTTTGGAACTCATACAAATCCATCATGGAACATCCTTTCCATTATATTGTGCCACCCATAGTCTAAATTGAGATAAATTTAATTTGTATCTTGTGACAAAACTAGTATCAATGTAATACTTTACGATGAACTACCTTTAACTATTTTTCACTTATACATTATATATTCTTAGTTCTTCCAAAGCTAATAAGAATATCTTTACTATTGTCCAATGATCATTTTATGAATCATTCTGGTATATGCTCATAACATTTAGAGCATAGGACATTCTGGATATATACATATCATGGTATAATCGATCAGAATCTTCATGTGATTTTACTCACCAAGTGTTGAAACACTTGAATCTGAATACAATTCTTTCCATGCAGCAAGAACCTTTCTTGTTGTTTCCATATTGAAACCTTTCAATATCTCATATTGAACCCTTTCAATATCTTATATATGTATGTCTGGCACAACCATATTAGCACCTTAATCTATCCATATAGATATTGATGCCTAATATTCTGGGTTTGCCCAAGTCTTTCATCGAAATCTTATTTTAATGAAATCCTTAACTTGTGTCAATTCAAGATACATCATTTCCAATCAACAATATGTCCTCTACATAATGTATTAGAAATATGTCTCAGTGCTCCCACTTATTTTCTTGCAAATGCAAGCATCTTCATCATCTCCGATGAATTTAAACTCCTTTAATAGTTTCATCATGGTGAAGATTCCAAATCCGCTATGCTTACTTCAACTATTGAAGTTTACATGCCCTTTTAGCACCCTTTGAATTAACAAAACCCTTCGGACCATGTCATGTACATGTCCTAGGTTACCGTTCTATTAGAAGAACCTTATTTCGTTTATTCAACTACCATATACCAAATTATATGTAGTGGTTGCTACATTAATCCGTCAAGACTATATATCGCTATGAAAGATCAAATCTTGACATAGTCAACTCCTTGAACATTGTCGTAAACTTCTTTCGGACATGTCGACTATTTCATAGATGTTTAAACATCCATGTCTTATTTCTTTATAGATCCAAACATGACCGATAGGCTTCACGCCTTTCCGGAAGGTCTTCCAAGTTCAGAAACTTGTTTTCTCGTGTATGGATACTATCACAGATTCTATGACTTCTAGTCATTTTATGGAGTCAGGGCCCATCATCGCTTCTTTGCATGTAGTCGGTTCATCATTGTCAAAACAATAACGACTTGCTTATCAAATCTTACTATTTGATTCTTACCGACCCACACGGTTCTATAGGAACTCTAATCTCTGAGATCACACCTTTTGTAATCACGAGAGCCATGAGCATTGTGGCCGCCACCGGGACACTCTTCGGCGCTGTGCTACTTAGCACATATAGCTAAGGTTCAACAACCTTATCAAAGTTCTATTGTCCTCCCACTTAACTTTTCACGAAAAATTCCTTCTCAAGAAACTTGACGTTCCAAGTAACAAACTCTTTTGTCCTCGGTGTTATGGAGAAATTCCCAACAAATTCTTTGGGATAACCTACAAAGACGTGCTTATCCGACTTTGGTTGTCAACATTTTACTTATGCATAGCATACCAAAATTTAAGAAAAGACAATTCGGGTTTTATCCCAAACCATAACTCATATGGTGTCATTTCAATGGATCACGATGGTGCTCTTTTCAGTGTAAAAGCGGTAGTCTCTAAAGCTTCAATCCTTAAAACATAATGGCAGTTTTATAAATGACACCCTTGATCTTACCATGTCAAACATGGTTTGATTTTATCTCTCGAATATGCCATACTCCTATGGTTTATCGGGAAACACAAATCATGGAACAATTCCTCAAGTCTTAGGTGTTTTTGCTAAACATGTAACTCAAATATCTTCCTTTATGATCGAATCATAAGCTCTTTATTTTCTTGTTACAATGATTTTTCACTTCATCTTGAAAGTCTTTGAACAATTTTCAAATGTTTCATACTTCTTCCTTGTTAAGTAAATATACAGATATATTCACTCAAATTTTCGGAGAAAGCATATGAAGCAAAAAGATCCATCGCATATGGCTACACATAATGGACTATGCACATCAGCATGCACAATTTCCAATAAGCTAGTCATCCGTTTCTCTCTGGCCTATGAACGGAGTTTCAATTATCTCGAGGAAAGTCTCACAAGCGTCAATTGATCAAAATCAAGGACTCCAAAATTCCATCAACATGGAGTTTCTTCATGTTTTCTTTCAAATATAATTTAAACAGCGATGTCACTTCATAAGTGATCTTTCAATCATTTGTCTTGCGACATTTTAGCAACAGTGTTTATGGATGTGATTTCTCCAACTAGACTTGTAAAAGTTCATCCATCCTTTATGGAATACGGTAATTATTTGAATAGCCATTGTTCTCATAATACCGGAACAAAATAACAATTATTTAAACAAATCTTGAAGGCTTGGTTTGATGACAACGAAAAACACAATAACACTTTATTTGTTTTTCGATGAACATCATCACTCATTCACTTGCTGGTTACTTAGGCCATTGTAGTTCATGAATTGCGTTGTCCTGTATGACACTTCATACCAATCAATTCGGTATCCAATACCGGTATCCAATACCTAAGAACCACATTGTTTAACCAGCAAGGAATATAGCCATAACATGTATATCTTCTATATACCTAAGTTGGACATCTCCAACCTTTTATTTTCTGCCAAATATTTTATAGATTCTCTTTCAGCAATCCCTTTTCTTTTAAAAGAATCTATCAACATCAATAGTGGTGTCATCAACATGACACATGGTACAAAGCGTATATAGTCAAATACTAATACCTTTGGACTTGTACTTTGAAGTGGATCACCATCATCAAATGTTTGGTGTTCTTTCAAAAATACATTCTTTAGTAATCTATTAGTGTAGTAAACATTTTACTTACATCTTCTATTCATCCATATCATGACAACTTTCATGATCAAGCTACTATAACCTATAAGGAAGAATCGCGAGTATAATATCAGTTCCCAAAACCTTTTTGGTAGATTCGGATGCCTAACATCTCCATCCTTCACAAATTCTCATACAATATGAGAACATGTATTTTGCTAAATTATACTCTATCATAATGCAACCAAAAACATTGTTTCAGATATCACAATATCTTTCACACATGATGGTTTCTGAAACAATTTTCAGCTCCAATATAATCTTGATATTAAAACAACTTTTTGAATATCAATAATCATGGAGGCAAACATGATACTTTAGATACTAACATTGGAATTCTTACTCTTGATTTAATACTACTTATTAAACTTCATGGAGTGAATAGAGTTTGCTGAAAGTTTGCAATAGGACTTATAAACTTTAAATTGACATTCAAAACAATACGATACCAGTTCGTAAAGTAAATATCTAGAATTCTATAGTTCTATTATCTCAAATAAAAACTAAGCATAAGGTAGAAAACGAATGCCAATGACTACAACAAATTATGCAAATTCACTTCGATTTAGTTTATGACAAATTGAGTTCGACTAATCCAAATTAGAAATGAACTCCCACTCAAAAACGACATCCCTCGTGCCTTTTTGGTGATTACATGAACCAAATCCACTACACCAAGTCCGATCATCACGTGAGTCGGTGTAGCTTCAAAGGCGAGCATCAATATGGTTATCACATCAACTATGTGACTCATGCTTAACCTTTCGGTCCGTGTTCCGAGGCCATGTCTGTACATGCTAGGCTTGCCAAGTAAGAACCTTAGTATTCGCGTGTGTAAAACTGTCTTACACCCGTTGCATGAAAGCGTAGAGTTGAGAACACCCAATCATCACGTGATGTCTCAAAACACGATGCATAGAACGGTGCATACTTAAGGAAGAACACATTTTTATCTTGATATCTAAAAGAGGGATCATCTTACAATGCTACAGAAAGCGCCAAACTAGCAGTATAAGATGCTAACATCTAATGTGTAAAGTGAGATGATATGGTCCATGCATTTGATCTCTATCACTTGCATCCTGGTATGATCTCTATCATTCCTTTGTGTGTAATGCCAAGGTCTATGGAACTTACACGTTGAGTGTGTTGTAAGAGTATCTATCATACATCTACTTACAACAATACCATATCAATACACTAGCCCTGCAATGATCTAAACTAGACGCCTCTAATTTATCAATTGCAAGTTTTACGTGGCTTAGGGCTTTCGGAGATAGAACCGTTCTTACCTACAAACATGAACCACAACGAGGATAACTAAGTTATTAGCAACTCGTTGTAAATCAGATATTGACTATAGTAGGAGAGAGGACACCGCCACCACTTATGCAAAACAAGTTGCATGTCAGTCGTGGAACCGGTCTCATGTACGATGACATGTAAGGTTGGTCCGGGCCGCTTCATCCCACTATGCCACCAATATCCAAAATACATGAAAGAAGCAATAACATGATCATCATCGTCCACATATAAACATATGTGTACTACCCGTGCAAAGCACCTGCGCATAGATCGAGCTCGATACCTTTGGGTCCGCAACATAGAAAACAAAAAATTTCCTACGGTGTGAACTACATGCCAAGATCTATCTACTAGGTACAAAGCAACGGGTGGACATACATCCAACGAGAACTTACCCTCGTAGACAACGAGCTTTGTTAACGAGTAGGAACTCGTGGTTGATGTAGTCGTACACTTGCTGATCTCAAGATCGTGATGAAGTCCAGCAGGTCCGGCTCCAGCACGTCCATCAGATCCAGCTCCGGTACCACCAAGTCCAGCACCGCAAAGCAGCGGTGCATCCGTGATCGCACACACGTCCGGTACCCCGACTACCTCCATCCCTCGCTCCAGCAAAGAAGCGGAAGCAGTAACTCCTTTCCAGATAAAGCCACCGGGAACATGTATCTCGCTAATCCGAGACCATGGGGAAATAATACTAGAGAGGGAGAGAGATCCTTCACAAGGAGGTGTGTGTGAGAAGTGAGGAAGGGGTGGCCTTTTATAGGAGGAGGGGGGTACCCCTCCTTCATGGCCGGCGCATGGAGGAGGTGACCTTTCACCTCCTCCATTCATGTGGTGGTAACTCCCTCCACATAAATTTGCCCCTTCACATTCTCTTTTAAAGTCTCCACTTTAAATGCATTAAATTTCTCCAAATTTAATGCTCTCTCATTTAATAAAACTCTTTTATTATTTTTATTCAGAATTTTGTTAATTACTTTAATTAACAAACATTCACATAAAACCCCCTGCAACATTTGAATATTACATGCAGAACCAATTTCAGCAATTTCACCCGAAACAGTTTTGGTGTCTATTGAAAAAATTCCAGCGCTTTCTTAAATCTTTATCTGAAACATATTTGCTCCAAATGGTGTCGATATCCCTTAAGTGTGTCACCCTACGATTCGCGAATAATGCAGACATGATTGAGACCCCTCTCCGATCAATAACCAGAATGGGACACGGAGATCCATCTTGACTCCTACACATTCAACGATGACTTCGTGATCGTGAGAACCTTTAACGCTAGTAACTAAATCCCTTTGTCCCGATATATTACATGTCCAAGATTCGATCATCGGTATCTCCATACCTAGTTTGATCTCGTTCTGACATGCACTCTTTCTCGTTCCGTGATATGACATTCTAGTGATCACATCACTTGCTTGCAAGCTATTTCAATGTGATATCACCGAGAGGGCCTAGAGTATATCTATCCGTCATCGGGATGGACAAATCCCACTCTTGATCCATGAGCCTCAACATAACACCTTCGTAGCATTGAACCCACCTTTATAGTCACCCTGTTACGGTGTGACGTTTGATGTTATCAAGATACTCTTCCGGTGTTAGCAATTAACATGATCTCATGGTCTAAGGACTAAGATTACTTTGTATGATGTTATAGCAATATAAACATAATGACTTGATCGTAATGCTATACTTCGGATGAATGTTCATCACATCATTCCACCAATGGTGTGACCTTGTTATTAACAACATCCAATGTCCATGATCAGGAAACCTTGATCATCTTGTTAATCAACAAGCTAGTCTATAAGAGAGGCATAACTAGGAACCCTTTTTGTTTATTAAACACACATGTATTGATGTTTCCGATCAATACAATTCTAGCATGTAAAATAAACATTTATCATAAACATGGAATAAGATAATAACCACTTTATTATTGCCTCTCGGGCATATTCTCTTCAAGTTCGCATCTTAATATCATCAGAAAACAAGCCACTCATGGTAGAAAGTTCATTCATATGTGCTACCGCACTTTCATTTTTAGTCCCACAAAAAGGTTCTTTCTCGACAATAGCTGTGTAGGATAGATCGAGAGAGAAATCATAATCTTCATCTATAATGTTTATGGGAGAAGCAGCAAAACTAGCAATAGGAGACAATTTGGGTATAATAGTACGCCTCTCAAGGAGACTCTTAGCAGCGCTCCTATCATGGTGTTCTTACATTCTTTAATAAATTCATCGGTCATCTCAACATAACCATCTTCAATATCATAGCTTTCACTAGACTCAGGTGAACTAACAGGTGTGGTAGTGTCTTCATTAGGAGTTTCGGTATTTCCAGCTATAGTTCTAGCAATCGTAGCATCTAGGAAAGGACCTAATGAACCACTCTTATCAACCACAGTAGAAGCAGCATCATAAGCATCAGAAGTTATAGATTCAGCAGTAGTAGTAGTGTGTGTAGCATGTGTATGTGGTGGTGTAAGGAACTTACTCATAACAGACGGTGAATCAATAGCAACAGAGGTGTTTAGAACCGTACCTCTTCTTGTAGTGGATGGTAAAATAGGAACCTTGCCACCACGAGACTTACCCATGATGGATGGATAGCAACGAACAATAGAGAATCCAAGTGAACTTGATAAATAAAGCTATGCTCCCCGGCAACGGTGCCAGAAAATAGTCTCGATGACCCACATGTATAGGGGTGTATCACAGTATTTTCGAGGGAAGTGAAACCCAATTTATTGATTCGACACAAGGGGAGCCAAAGAATATTTATAAGCCTTAACAACTGAGTTGTCAATTCAGCTGCACCTAGAAACAATCTTGCTCACAGCAGTTTATTAGTAGCATCAGTTTTGTAGTAGGAATAGCAAAGTAACAGTAGTACTAAAGTAAAGATAGCAGTAACAATAGCAGTAAATAGTGGGATTCAAGTGCCGTAGGCATAGGGATGGATGGACGGGCGTTGCATGGACAAGACAATTCACATAGCAATCAGAACATAGGGCAATTGTAGATAAATAAGATAAAGCATCCAAGTACTAGATAATCCTAGGCATGTGCTCCATATATAGTCATACGTGCTCGCAATGAGAACTTGCACAACATCTTTTGTCCTGCCAGCCTGTTTGCAGCGGGGCCTCAAGGGAACTACTGGCAATTAAGGTGCTCCTTTTAATAGATCAACGGAGCAAAGCATTAACACTCCATGAACACATGTGATCCTCACATCAAAGCCATTCCCTCTGGTTATCCCGATTTCTGTCACTTCGGGGCCATTGGTTCCGGACAACAACGTGTGTATACAACTTGTAGATAAGACCATAAACAATACTATCATAATGAATCAATAACATGTTCAGATCTGAAATCATGGCACTCGGGCCCTACTGACAAGCATTAAGCACAACAAGTGACAACAAAGTCATAAAGCACTAATAAAAGATACTAGGCACCATGCCCTAACAATCTGATGCCATTACATAAATGATCTCATCCAATCCCTACCATCCCCATAGCCTACAGCGGGGGATTACTCACTCATAGATGGGGGAAACATGGATGGTCGATGGATAAGCGATGGTGATGATGATGGCGATGATCTCCTCCAATTCCCCATCCCGGCAGGGTGCCAGAACGGAGTTTCTAGTGCTGTTTCGTGGAATCTGGTGGTAGCGGTGGAGCGGAACTCCTTCTGGAAAAACATCGAACCCCCCAAAGTTTTTAGGTCATAAGGCTCCTTATAGGCGAAGAGAGAGGCCGACGGGGTGCCTAGCGGGCCCATACCACCCCTGGCACGGCCTGGCCTGGCCCGCGCCACCAGATGGTGTGGCCACCCCCTGGCTCTTCTCCGTCTCGTATTATGGCTCCTGGAGTCTTCGGATGAAATAGGATTTTTGGCATATTTTTCGGGATTTTTCCTGATAGTTGATTTTCTGCACAAAAAGTAGACACCAAGGCAATTCTGCTGAAAACAGCGTCAGTCCGCATTAGTTGTATCCAAATCACACAAGTATAGAGAAACAATAGGAAAAGTGTTTGGGAAAGTAGATACGTTTTGGACGTATCAATGGGCCACAAGGGGCCCACACCACCCCCTGGCATGGGCCACCCTAGGCCGCGCCACCAGGTGGTCTGGCCACCCTGGCCCACCTCTGGCTATCCCCTCTGGCGTATATATTCCTCCCGAAACCCTAAGACTTGGGGAGCAACCACAGAAAGATTCCGCCGCCTCTGCGAGGCGGAAAACACCAAGAGAGAAAGATCTCTCCGGCAGACAGATTTCTGCCGAGGGAATTCCTTTCCGAAGAGGGGAGATCGTCGCCATCAACACCACCATCAAGATGGACTTCATCGGGATCATCATCATCACCACCATCATCACCATCAGCACCCTCATGACCATCTCCATATTGCTGTAACAATTGGGTTGAATCTTGCATAGTTCATAGGGGAAACTTTCTCGGTGTTGATTACTCTTTGTAGTTGATGCTGTTGAGTGAACTGTTGAACTATTGTTTATGTTTAGATTGTTATACATCATTATTCCCTCTCTAATCATGATCCATATGATGTCTTGTGAGTAGTTCGTTTTGTTCATGACGACATGGGAGAAGTCATGTTGTTAGTAGTGGAGTTGTCTTGAGAAAGATTCAATAGTTTGATATTTAAGTTGTGGTGTACTTCTTCTAGTGGTGTCATGTGAACGTCGACTACATGACACTTCACCTATATGGGCCTAGGGGAATGCATTGTGTATATGGCTACTAATCGTAGGGGTTGCCGGAGTGACAGAAACCTAAACCCCCGTTAGGAAACCATTGCACAAGGGACGTAAGGGTGTTACAGTTTAAAGTTGTGGTTAGGTTTCTACCTTAATTACTTTCTTGTACTTACGGATGTTTGCAAGGGGTATAATCACAAGTATGTATTAGTCCTAGGAAGGTCGGTACATTAGCACAGGTTCACCCACACAACACTTAGCAAGCTAAAGAATATTAATCAACTATATGAAGCGAAAGCACTTGACAGTCTTCCCATGTGTCCTCGAGAACGTTTGGTCATGTTAAGTAATACAACCGGTTTGTCCTTTGCTGCATAAAGGATTGGGCCACTTGCTGCATTTATTCCTACTGTATTTTGTTTACTCGTACTTTGTTTACTTGCTTTATCAAAAACCCTTAAAATCTGTTTGCTAAGTATTTGCAGAGAATTCCTGATCCATACCACTAGCCAGTACCTTCTGCTCCTTGTTGGGTTTGACACTCTTACTTATCAAAAATACTGCGATACACCCCCTATAGTTATGGGTCATCAAGACTATTTTCTAGCACCGTTGCCGGGGAGTGAAGCGCTATTGGAGAGGAACTGGTATAGGAAACTTCTACTGTGATTATTATTTACTTCTGCTAGTTGCTTTATTTTCGTTATGGATAATTCGCTGAGTTTCTTATTTGGTAATGCTACTACCACTGCTAAGGTAGTAGATAAGCCACCACCTGGTAAGAATGATGTTTTTAAAATACCTAAAAGAATTATTGATCGTGTTATGGATAACTACTATGTTGGGGATGGATCTATCCATCCCGGTGATCATTTACTCTTTATACACGAATTATGCGGGTTGTTCAAGTGTGCAGGTATTACTACAAATCAAGTTAAGAAGAAGTTATTCTCATTATCGCTGAAAGGAAGAGCTGAGGAATGGTATAAGCTACTGAAGAATGGTCAAGCTCTGGAATGGGAGGAAATAGTGCCTCTCTTTTATTCAAAGTTTTATCCTCCTAGTGAGATTCATAAAGATGGGAATCAAATATATAACTTTTGGCCTCTCGATGGAGAGAGTACAGCTCAAGCTTGGGGCAGATTGAAATTACTAATGCTCAAATGTCCCATTCATGAGATCCCCAACAATATCATTATCAATAACTTTTATGCAAGGCTCCCTCTACATGACAAGGATTTATTGGATGCTTCTTGTGCTGGATCATTCACTCGCATGAGAGAAGAAGCTAAATGGGATCTTCTGGACCGTATTCAAGACAATGCTAAAGCATGGGAGAATGACAAAGGTAGAAAGTCAGGTATAAATTACGATTATGAATGCATTGAATCTTTTATGGGAACTGATGACTTTCAAAACATTAAAAATGCTTATGGTCTAGACTCTCAAGCTATTGCTTCTTATTTTAAGGCTTTTGCTTCCTATATAGAAGTACCTAAAAAGAAGTGGAATATGAACCTTATAAAGATATTGCAAAGAGTGTTCCTCCAAGAAATACTGAAGTTTATACTGCTAATCATATCTTACCTGAACCTTATATTGAGAAAATGCCCTTCCCATTTGAGATAAAGGAACATTCTATGATAGCTAGTATGGTGAATGAAAGTACACATAAAGCTGTTGAACCTGATAAACAAATGGTTGATGAACCTATAATATCAAATGTGAAAGACTTTGCTACTAAATATGAAGAAGAGGGACACACTATCCCTTGTAAGGATACCTCTATATTATTTCACAAAGTAGTGTTATGAGAGCTAGTATTCCTGTGTTTTCTGTTAGAATAAGTGATCATTGCTATGATGGTTCTTGTGATAGTTATATTGTTAAGTTTATGCATGATACTGAAAGTTATTATGAGAGAGGGAAAAGTGTTCTTATGTATCTCAATAATATCATGTTTCCTCGTTTTATGCTAAAAGTTTTTATGTTGCACTTGTTTTGCCTTCCTATGCTAGTAGCCTCCGGTTTCAACGACCAATTTGTTTACAAAATTCCCTTGCATAGGAAGTGGTTTAGACTTAAACGTGTGTGTTCTTGCTTTTTAATGCTATTTTCACTTCAATTCATATTCCTATGTGGGCATCTTCAAAATCATCATGCCCATCTTAATGGCTATAAAGAAAGAGCTTTTTGGGAGACAACCCAATTTGTTTTTGCTTTCAGTTTGTTTTTGTTTCTTTGAGTCTTGGAAGTTATTACTTCTAACCTCGCTTATCCGTTTTGTTTGGTTTTTGTGTCAAGATCAACCTCTAATGAGAGAGAAGTAAGATTTGGGGAAGTTGCTGTACCGAAACAGATTTTTGTGCTTCACCGTAAAAATTCGTGAGAGATCTCTGTATGTCAGATTGAGCTGTAATTTGTTGTGATTCTGCCCCAGGTTATTATTTAACTTTCGTTAGTTTTGCACGTTTTGATTTGAGAAACGGAAGATTTTCGAAAATATTTATCTTTACCTGCTGGTCTGTTTTGACAGATTTTGCCACTCTTGCATTTGCTTCTTTATTCGATTTCCTTTTTGAATTCGTTTTGGGTTTTCGGAAGGAGTTGCTAAAGTAGCTTATGTTTTGATGGTTTTCAGTTGAAGTTGGACTCAAAAGGTTTTATCACTTCATATATACTAATGTTGCTAATGAGAATTGTGTGAAGTTTTGTGTGAAAGAAATTTCCAGGTAGTGGAGATAATGGTGTAATAAGGAAGTGAAAAGTTTTATGACTCAAGTAATAAGTGTATGAAGATGAATATATAAATGTTATTCAAGTGGTGACTCCGGAAGAATCTATTAGATACCAAATTTAGAGACCTGCAGACTCCGTTTTCAAATAGGTAATAGTTCTGGTAAGAAAAGTTCCGCGAAAATACTATCCAACTATATTTTTGCAGTTTTCAAACAATAAGGAAGGTTATGAAGCGAAAAAGTGACGGAAACAGAGCCAGGGTGGCTCACACCACCCTGTGGCACGGGCCCACCCCTGGCTGCTCCACCAGGTGGTGTGGCCACTCCGGACTCCTCCTCCGACTCGTTTTCTCCCAGTACCTTCCTTTTGTTGTGAAACTTCGTAATATATATAACCCCCTGGATCTCCCGAGGTTCGTATATCGTGTTTTCATCGTGTTTTTGTTTCGATCTATTTCTTCCAGGAACTATCTTTGAAGCTTAGAAGCACAATGGTGTCCGCCAATGATAAGGGGAAGGAGCCTATGGAGGAAGATCTCCAAGACCCCAAGCAGGGGTTGGTACCTTTAGTCACTTGCCCTGCATCAACGGAAGCCCTACGCATCACTAAGTAGTTTTGTGATAAGTACCAAGACTTGAGGAGGAAGGTGGACATTCTTCAATGGGAGAATAATAGGCTTCGCAAGATGCTGGAAGATTTCCTCACGTCAACTAAGAAAATATTACCACCACCACCGAAGGAGTAATTCGTCATCAGGTTTGGCATCCCCTTGGTTTGTTCCAAGCTTGGGGGAGTGCCACGGTATCACATCACTATCTTCTATCTTTTTACCTTATTAGTAGAGTCATATCATGAATAGAGAAGTTATTATGTAGGATGGTTTGCATCATGGAAGTGTCCCCTCTCTCGTTAGATATGTATCCCTTGGTGTGAGTTGTCGTTATGGATTATTAATGAGAAGTTCTATCATTTACTCTTTTGCATAGCTTATTTTAGTTTCCAATTCGTGGTTATATGATTGATCTTGTTGTTAGTATTGGTAGCACTTTGGGATCATTGAGTTAATTTAGTTGGTTTTGGCAAACTTGGCTCGGTCAGTAGCAACACTATTTTTGAGAGTTGAATGAAAAAGATAAAAGTACTCTAAAGAAAAATAATTTCATCATATTTCTTTCTTGATTTGCTCATAAGTCTAGTATTCTCTAGTTAAGATCTTTTGTGCTTCCAAGGAAGATTGCATGTTTGTCTTTATCACTTGTATATTTGTTTGTTTCCTTCAACTCTTGTACTTGCTACCCAACCTTGCTAGCCAAAAACCTGTACTGAGATGGAATTCTTCTCGAGCATCCATTCCTTAAGCCAAAAACCATGCCATTTGTGTCCACCATACTTACCTATTAGCATTATTGCTATTCCAAGTAAATTCTTATTTTATCTACCTCCCAAATTAAACTTGTTATGTGAAAATTAGTGATTAAAGCTATCACAAACTTGATGGCACACTTTACTTTATTACACTTAATAAACTTGAACCATTGTGCTCACCAATGTTGCGTATATGCTTGCACTTTGTAAGTTGTGAATTAGCAGAACCATGTTGTCATGGGGAACGCTTTCAACATTGCACTGGTACTTTGTACCAAGTTGATATCATGTTCTTTTGTCTATGGATGTCGTCGGTGTGAAATGAAAGGGGAACTTGTAAGTCCATGGAGTTTTGCATGTGTGTTAGAGAAACGCCTGGGCCGCTGGTCTAATCCATGCTGACATGGTGGAAACCTGCAGCGTAACCATAACGAGCATCTATGAAGCATTCTTCTTATATAAAAAAAGAGTCCGATATTGAGAAAAAAGAGAAAAAGAAAAAAGAGATTATGAAAAGAGGAAAGAGAGAAAAAAGCACCATATTCCCATGGTAAATAAGAAGATTGCTGAGATGTTTGTTGTCTGCTTGCCTTGTCATTTTGATATGGGGATTCTTCCGTATCATCGGGCAAGGGGTACGCCATTGGCGGTTCTCTATGATACACATATGCTTACAATGACAAGAACTTACCGGTGACTAAATTTGAGTAGCATGAGGAGCGTCCCTCGTATTCAAGGGACATGAGATTCTCAATTTACAACTTGTCAATGCATATCCTCATATTTGATCACTTTAACCTTAATCACCTAAAGATGCCTATGATAGGGGCAATGAGAGCTGAAAGCTAATAAGTATCATAATTTTGGGGAGCTCTTTATGAAACTTGCAATCCCTGCTTCCCTCTGCGAAGGGCCTTTCTTTTACTTTTTAGTTGAGTCAGTAAACCTATTCCCTTCTATCTCAGCAAGTATTTTGAGTTGTTGTGTTTCATTCATTCATATGATGATTTATTCAATCATGTTTCTTTTGTTCCTTGTTTTGCACATTGCTCTTTTCTTGGTGATTACTACTTTGAAAGTTATCATTGAAAATCAGTTATTTGTGAACTCCAGCAAATTATCAACTATTCTTCGACCAAGAGATAAGTTTGCCATTACCATTTATGATTTACTTTATGTATCTTTATTGTGTTTCCTTTACTTATTGCAAGTAAGTTATATAACAATGAGTTGTCTTCTATTATGATCTATGTATTGATGAATGTGATGCTTCCTGTCCGTATTTTTTTATCGACTCTTCACTCCATAAATCTGAGGTCATGTTTATTGAGCTCAGTTTCGCTTGGGGGACAAGCGATGTCTAAGCTTGGGGGGAGTTGATACATCCATTTTGCATCACTATTCTATATCATAATTTACTATTATTCATTGATATATTTCATATTAAGAGATGATACTTATGTAATTTCATCTGTTTTTGCATGGTTGATGACTTTTGGAGCATGGACCACTCTGACAGGATTCTGATGGAAAAGGTGATGTTTGGAGGCAAAATTCGAAGATCAGAAAATCCGGGAAAATATACGAAAAATCCTATTTTTCCAGAAGACGGAGGTAGCCAGAAGAGGGAGTGGAGATGGACCACAGGGGGCCCACACCACCCCCTGGCGCTGGCCACCCTAGGCCATGCCACCAGGTGGTGTGGCCGCCCTGGCCCACCTCTGGCTCTCCCCTCTGGCGTATATATTCCTCCCGAAACCTTAGGACTCGGGGACCGACCACAGAAAGATACCGTTGCCTCTACGGGGCAGAAAAAACCGAGAGAGAAAGATCTCTCCTGTAGATAGATTTCTGTCGGGGGAATTCCTTCCCGGAGAGGGGAGATGATCGCCATCAACACCACCAAGCTGGACTTCATCGGGATCATCATCATCATCACCACCACCATCATCACCATCAGCACCCTCATCACCATCTCCATACATCATCATCATCACCACCACCATCATCACCATTAGCACCCTCATCACCATCTCCATATTGCTATAACAATTGGGTTGAATCTTGCATAGTTCATAGGGGAAACTTTCCGGTGTTGATTACTCTTTGTAGTTGATGCTATTGAGTGTACCGTATTATTGTTTATGTTCAGATTGTTATACATCATTATTCCATCTCTGATGATGATCCATATGATGTCTTGTGAGTAGTTCGTTTTGTTCTTGAGGACATGGGAGAAGTCATGTTGTTAGTAGTGGAGTTGTGTTGAGAAAGATTCAATAGTTTGATATTTAAGTTGTGGTGTACTTCTTCTAGTGGTGTCATGTGAACGTCGACTACATGACACTTCACCTATATGGGCCTAGGGGAATGCATTGTGTATATGGCTACTAATCGTAGGGGTTGCCGGAGTGACAGAAACCTGAACCCCCGTTAAGAAACCATTGCACAAGGGACGTAAGGGTCTTAGAGTTTAAAGTTGTGGTTAGGTTTCTACCTTAATTACTTTCTTGTACTTGCGGATGTTTGTAAGGAGTATAATCACAAGTATGTATTAGTCCTAGGAAGGTCGGTACATTGGTACAGGTTCACCCACACAACACGTAGCAAGCTAAAGAAGATTAATCAACTATATGAAGCGAAAGCACTTGACAGTCTTCCCATGTGTCCTCGAGAATGTTTGGTCATCTTAAGTAATACAACCGGCTTGTCCTTTGCTGCATAAAGGATTGGGCCACTTACTGCATTTATTCCTACTGTCTTTTGTTTACTCGTACTTTGTTTACTTGCTTTATCAAAACCCCCTAAAAATCCGTTTGCGAAGTATTTGCAGAGAATTCCTGATCCATACCACTAGCCAGTACCTTCTGCTCCTCGTTGGGTTCGATACTCTTACTTATCGAAAATACTGCGATACACCCCCTATACTTGTGGGTCATCAGCTAGCATCTTCATACAAAAAGCATTAGTACAACAATCATACGTCAAAGCACAGAAGAGCAAGACAGATCCAGATGAAAAAAGTCATACCTGAGAGGGACTTGGCAATCGAGAGAAGCTACTCCTCGAACATCTTCTCCCTCTCAGCAGTGGAGGCAAGGAGATCCTGCTCTCGCTTCCACGACTCCTCCAAGGTTGCAACTGCCTCATCATGATTATTCGTCGCCGCGGCCAATGTCTTCTCAAATGCAGCAGCATGGCAAAGTAATTCATTGTGCTCAGCTGCAACAAATAGAGAGTGTTACCAAATCGAATCAATAATATTCGCAAAAGACAAGGACGAAGTCAAAACTTACTTTCGACAACATGATGGTGATTGTCTAGTCGTGCATGCTGTCGACCCATGTTAAGAACCTGCTCCACTAGGCGGGCGACTTCCTTCACGATGAGCTGCATGAGAGACATTCCAAGTTCAAGTAAAAGCACGCCAAGAATAAATTCGATGCCAACTACAAGATACTTACATGATCCTCCACAAACTCCAAAGAAGGTTGTTGCATAGTCATCCGAGTAACCATCTGATGCTCCTCGGCATGCGGGGAACTCGATGAGTTATGCCTGGAGTGGGCCGCCAATGGAGGAGAAGGAGACCGCGAGGCCACCTTCTTGGACTTGGAGTCCGCGACTCCGGACTCCTTCAAAAATTGGCGTCATCAGAAGACGACGTTGCCACTTGACTGAAACGCAAAATCAAACAAGAGCTTCAAGATAGATGACAACTCAAAGAAGAAACCAAAACAAATTCGTGAATACACGACTTACCAGTCAAATCTATCAAGATCGAAGGACTGCTCCTTGTTGGGTTTGACACTCTTACTTATCAAAAATACTGCGATACACCCCCTATAGTTATGGGTCATCAAGACTATTTTCTGGCGCCGTTGCCGGGGAGTGAAGCGCTATTGGAGAGGAACTGGTATAGGAAACTTCTACTGTGAGTATTATTTACTTCTGCTAGTTGCTTTATTTTCGTTATGGATAATTCGCTGAGTTTCTTATTTGGTAATGCTACTACCACTGCTAAGGTAGTAGATAAGCCACCACCTGGTAAGAATGATGTTTTTAAAATACCTAAAAGAATTATTGATCGTGTTATGGATAACTACTATGTTGGGGATGGAACTATCCATCCCGGTGATCATTTACTCTTTATACACGAATTATGCGGGTTGTTCAAGTGTGCAGGTATTACTACAAATCAAGTTAAGAAGAAGTTATTCTCATTATCGCTGAAAGGAAGAGCTGAGGAATGGTATAAGCTACTGAAGAATGGTCAAGCTCTGGAATGGGAGGAAATAGTGCCTCTCTTTTATTCAAAGTTTTATCCTCCTAGTGAGATTCATAAAGATGGGAATCAAATATATAACTTTTGGCCTCTCGATGGAGAGAGTATAGCTCAAGCTTGGGGCAGATTGAAATTACTAATGCTCAAATGTCCCATTCATGAGATCCCCAACAATATCATTATCAATAACTTTTATGCAAGGCTCCCTCTACATGACAAGGATTTATTGGATGCTTCTTGTGCTGGATCATTCACTCGCATGGGAGAAGAAGCTAAATGGGATCTTCTGGAGCGTATTCAAGACAATGCTAAAGCATGGGAGAATGACAAAGGTAGAAAGTCAGGTATAAATTACGATTATGAATGCATTGAATCTTTTATGGGAACTGATGACTTTCAAAACATTAAAAATGCTTATGGTCTAGACTCTCAAGCTATTGCTTCTTATTTTAAGGCTTTTGCTTCCTATATAGAAGTACCTAAAAAGAAGTGGAATATGAACCTTATAAAGATATTGCAAAGAGTGTTCCTCCAAGAAATACTGAAGTTTATACTGCTAATCATGTCTTACCTGAACCTTATATTGAGAAAATGCCCTTCCCATTTGAGATAAAGGAACATTCTATGATAGCTAGTATGGTGAATGAAAGTACACATAAAGCTATTGAACCTGATAAACAAATGGTTGATGAACCTATAATAGCAAATGTGAAAGACTTTGTTACTAAATATGAAGAAGAGGGACACACTATCCCTTGTAAGGATACCTCTAATATTATTTCACAAAGTAGTGTTATGAGAGCTAGTATTCCTGTGTTTTCTGTTAGAATAAGTGATCATTGCTATGATGGTTCTTGTGATAGTTATATTGTTAAGTTTATGCATGATACTGAAAGTTATTATGAGAGAGGGAAAAGTGTTCTTATGTATCTCAATAATATCAAGTTTCCTCGTTTTATGCTAAAAGTTTTTATGTTGCACTTGTTTTGCCTTCCTATGCTAGTAGCCTCCGGTTTCAACGACCAATTTGTTTACAAAATTCCCTTGCATAGGAAATGTTTTAGACTTAAACGTGTGTGTTCTTGCTTTTTAATGCTATTTTTCACTTCAATTCATATTCCTATGTGAGCATCTTCAAAATCATCATGCCCATCTTAATGGCTATAAAGAAAGAGCTTTTTGGGAGACAACCCAATTTGTTTTTGCTTTCAGTTTGTTTTTGTTTCTTTGAGTCTTGGAAGTTATTACTTCTAATCGGGCTTATCCGTTTTGTTTGGTTTTTGTGTCAAGATCAACCTCTAATGAGAGAGAAGTAAGATTTGGGGAAGTTGCTGTCCCGAAACAGATTTTTGTGCTTCACCGTAAAAATTCGTGAGAGATCTCTGTATGTCGGATTGAGCTATAATTTGTTGTGCTTCTGCCCCAGGTTATTATTTAACTTTCGTTAGTTTTGCACGTTTTGATTTGAGAAACGGAAGATTTTCGAAAATATTTATCTTTACCTGCTGGTCTGTTTTGACAGATTTTGCCACTCTTGCATTTGCTTCTTTATTCGATTTCCTTTTTCAATTCTTTTTGGGTTTTCGGAAGGAGTTGCTAAAGTAGCTTATGTTTTGATGGTTTTCAGTTGAAGTTGGACTCAAAAGGGTTTATCACTTCATATATACTAATGTTGCTAATGAGAATTGTGGGAAGTTTTGTGTGAAAGAAATTTCCAGGTAGTGGAGATAATGGTGTAATAAGGAAGTGAAAAGTTTTATGACTCAAGTAATAAGTGTATGAAGATGAATATATAAATGTTATTCAAGTGGTGACTCCGGAAGAATCTATTAGATACCAAATTTAGAGACCTGCAGACTCCGTTTTCAAATAGGTAATAGTTCTGGTAAGAAAAGTTCCGCGAAAATACTATGCAACTATATTTTTGCAGTTTTCAAACAATAAGGAAGGTTATGAAGCGAAAAAGTGACGGAAACGGAGCCAGGGTGTCTCACACCACCCTGTGGCGCGGGCCCACCCCTGGCCGCTCCACCAGGTGGTGTGGCCACTCCGGACTCCTCCTCCGACTCGTTTTCTCCCAGTACCTTCCTTTTGTTGTGAAACTTCGTAATATATATAACCCCTGGATCTCCCGAGGTTCGTATATCGTGTTTTCATCGTGTTTTTGTTTCAATCTATTTCTTCCAGGAACTATCTTTGAAGCTTAGAAGCACAATGGTGTCCGCCAATGATAAGGGGAAGGAGCCTATGGAGGAAGATCTCCAAGACCCCAAGCAGGGGTTGGTACCTTTAGTCACTTGCCCTGCATCAACGGAAGCCCTACGCATCACTAAGGAGTTTTGTGATAAGTACCAAGACTTGAGGAGGAAGGTGGACATTCTTCAATGGGAGAATAATAGGCTTCGCAAGATGCTGGAAGATTTCCTCATGTCAACTAAGAAAATATTACCACCACCACCGAAGGAGTAATTCGTCATCAGGTTTGACATCCCCTTGGTTTGTTCCAAGCTTGGGGGAGTGCCACGGTATCACATCACTATCTTCTATCTTTTTACCTTATTAGTAGAGTCATATCATGAATAGAGAAGTTATTATGTAGGATGGTTTGCATCATGGAAGTGTCCCCTCTCTCGTTAGATATGTATCCCTTGGTGTGAGTTGTCGTTATGGATTATTAATGAGAAGTTCTATCATTTACTCTTTTGCATAGCTTATTTTAGTTTCCAATTCGTGGTTATATGATTGATCTTGTTGTTAGTATTGGTAGCACTTTGGGATCATTGAGTTAATTTAGTTGGTTTTGGCAAACTTGGCTCGGTCAATAGCAACACTATTTTTGAGAGTTGAATGAAAAAGATAAAAGTACTCTAAAGAAAAATAATTTCATCATATTTCTTTCTTGATTTGCTCATAAGTCTAGTATTCTCTAGTTAAGATCTTTTGTGCTTCCAAGGAAGATTACATGTTTGTCTTTATCACTTGTATATTTGTTTGTTTCCTTCAACTCTTGTACTTGCTACCCAACCTTGCTAGCCAAAAACCTGTACTGAGATGGAATTCTTCTCGTGCATCCATTCCTTAAGCCAAAAACCATGCCATTTGTGTCCACCATACTTACCTATTAGCATTATTGCTATTCCAAGTAAATTCTTATTTTATCTACCTCCCAAATTAAACTTGTTATGTGAAAATTAGTGATTAAATCTCTCACAAACTTGATGGCACACTTTACTTTATTACACTTAATAAACTTGAACCATTGTGCTCACCAATGTTGCATATATGCTTGCACTTTGTAAGTTGTGAATTAGCAAAACCATGTTGTCATGGGGAACGCTTTCAACATTGCACTGGTACTTTGTACCAAGTTGATATCATGTTCTTTTGTCTATGGATGTCGTCGGTGTGAAATGAAAGGGGAACTTGTAAGTCCATGGAGTTCTGCATGTGTGTTAGAGAAACGCCTGGGCCGCTGGTCTAATCCATGCTGACATGGTGGAAACCTACAGCGTAACCATAACGAGCATCTATGAAGCATTCTTCTTATATAAAAAAAAGAGTCTGATATTGAGAAAAAAGAGAAAAAGAAAAAAGAGATTATGAAAAGAGGAAAGAGAGAAAAAAGCACCATAGTCCCATGGTAAATAAGAAGATTGCTGAGATGTTTGTTGTCTGCTTGCCTTGTCATTTTGATATGGGGATTCTTCCGTATCATCGGGCAAGGGGTACGCCATTGGCGGTTCTCTATGATACACATATGCTTACAATGACAAGAACTTACCGGTGACTAAATTTGAGTAGCATGAGGAGCGGCCCTCGTATTCAAGGGACATGAGATTCTCAATTTACAACTTGTCAATGCATATCCTCATATTTGATCACTTTAACCTTAATCACCTAAAGATGCCTATGATAGGGGCAATGAGAGCTGAAAGCTAATAAGTGTCATAATTTTTGGGAGCTCTTTATGAAACTTGCAATCCCTGCTTCCCTCTGCGAAGGGCCTTTCTTTTACTTTTTAGTTGAGTCAGTAAACCTATTCCCTTCTATCTCAGCAAGTATTTTGAGTTGTTGTGTTTCATTCATTCATATGATGATTTATTCAATCATGTTTCTTATGTTCCTTGTTTTGCACATTGCTCTTTTCTTGGTGATTACTACTTTGAAAGTTATCATTGAAAATCAGTTATTTGTGAACTCCAGCAAATTATCAACTATTCTTCGACCAAGAGCTAAGTTTGCCATTACCATTTATGATTTACTTTATGTATCTTTATTGTGTTTCCTTTACTTATTGCAAGTAAGTTATATAATAGTGAGTTGTCTTCTATTATGATCTATGTATTGATGAATGTGATGCTTCTTGTCCGTATTTTTTTATCGACTCTTCACTCCATAAATCTGAGGTCATGTTTATTGAGCTCAGTTTCGCTTGGGGACAAGCGATGTCTAAGCTTGGGGGGAGTTGATACATCCATTTTGCATCACTATTCTATATCATAATTTACTGTTATTCATTGATATATTTCATATTAAGAGATGATACTTATGCAATTTCATCTGTTTTTGCATGGTTGATGACTTTTGGAGCATGGACCACTACAGTCAGGATTCTGATGGAAAAGGTGATGTTTGGAGGCAAAATTCGCGAAGATCAGAAAATCCGGGAAAATATACGGAAAATCCTATTTTTCCAGAAGACGGAGGTAGCCAGAAGAGGGAGTGGAGATGGACCACAGGGGGGCCCACACCACCCCCTGGCGCTGGCCACCCTAGGCCATGCCACCAGGTGGTGTGGCCGCCCTGGCCCACCTCTGGCTCTCCCCTCTGGCGTATATATTCCTCCCGAAACCATAGGACTCGGGGAGCGACCACAGAAAGATACCGCTGCCTCTACGGGGCGGAAAAAACCGAGAGAGAAAGATCTCTCCTGTAGATAGATTTCTGCCGGGGGAATTCCTTCCCGGAGAGGGGAGATCATCGCCATCAACACCACCAAGCTGGACTTCATCGGGATCATCATCATCATCACCACCACCATCATCACCATCAGCACCCTCATCACCATCTCCATATTGCTATAACAATTGGGTTGAATCTTGCATAGTTCATAGGGGAAACTTTCCCGGTGTTGATTACTCTTTGTAGTTGATGCTATTGAGTGTACCGTATTATTGTTTATGTTCAGATTGTTATACATCATTATTCCATCTCTGGATGATCCATATGATGTCTTGTGAGTAGTTCGTTTTGTTCTTGAGGACATGGGAGAAGTCATGTTGTTAGTAGTGGAGTTGTGTTGAGAAAGATTCAATAGTTTGATATTTAAGTTGTGGTGTACTTCTTCTAGTGGTGTCATGTGAACATCGACTACATGACACTTCACCTATATGGGCCTAGGGGAATGCATTGTGTATATGGCTACTAATCGTAGGGGTTGCCGGAGTGACAGAAACCTGAACCCCCGTTAAGAAACCATTGCACAAGGGACGTAAGGGTCTTAGAGTTTAAAGTTGTGGTTAGGTTTCTACCTTAATTACTTTCTTGTACTTACGGATGTTTGTAAGGAGTATAATCACAAGTATGTATTAGTCCTAGGAAGGTCGGTACATTGGTACAGGTTCACCCACACAACACGTAGCAAGCTAAAGAAGATTAATCAACTATATGAAGCGAAAGCACTTGACAGTCTTCCCATGTGTCCTCGAGAATGTTTGGTCATCTTAAGTAATACAACCGGCTTGTCCTTTGCTGCATAAAGGATTGGGCCACTTACTACATTTATTCCTACTGTCTTTTGTTTACTCGTACTTTGTTTACTTGCTTTATCAAAACCCCCTAAAAATCCGTTTGCTAAGTATTTGCAGAGAATTCCTGATCCATACCACTTGCCAGTACCTTCTGCTCCTCGTTGGGTTCGATACTCTTTCTTATCAAAAATACTGCGATACACCCCCTATACTTGTGGGTCATCAGCTAGCATCTTCATACAAAAAGCATTAGTACAACAATCATACGTCAAAGCACAGAAGAGCAAGACAGATCCAGATGAAAAAAGTCATACCTGAGAGGGACTTGGCAATCGAGAGAAGCTGCTCCTCGAACATCTTCTCCCTCTCAGCAGTGGAGGCAAGGAGATCCTGCTCTCGCTTCCACGACTCCTCCAAGGTTGCAACTGCCTCATCATGATTATTCGTCGCCGCGGCCAATGTCTTCTCAAATGCAGCAGCATGGCAAAGTAATTCATTGTGCTCAGCTGCAACAAATAGAGAGTGTTACCAAATCGAATCAATAATATTCGCAAAAGACAAGGACGAAGTCAAAACTTACTTTCGACAACATGATGGTGATTGTCTAGTCGCGCATGCTGTCGACCCATGTTAAGAACCTGCTCCGCTAGGCGGGCGGCTTCCTTCACGATGAGCTGCATGAGAGACATTCCAAGTTCAAGTAAAAGCACGCCAAGAATAAATTCGATGCCAACTACAAGATACTTACATGATCCTCCACAAACTCCAAAGAAGGTTGTTGCATAGTCATCCGAGTAACCATCTGATGCTCCTCAGCATGCGGGGAACTCAATGAGTTATGCCTAGAGTGGGCCGCCAATGGAGGAGAAGGAGACCGCGAGGCCACCTTCTTGGACTTGGAGTCCGCGACTCCGGACTCCTTCAAAAATTGGCGTCATCAGAAGACGACGTCGCCACTTGACTGAAACGCAAAATCAAACAAGAGCTTCAAGATAGATGACAACTCAAAGAAGAAACCAAAACAAATTCGTGAATACAGGACTTACCAGTCAAATCTATCAAGATCGAAGGACTGCTCCTCCGACTCCTTCGACTCCTTCGGTAGCCGCATCTTCTTGCGAGCAGATGGCACCATGGAGCTTACAAGAACAGCAGGAATCGGCTCCTCTGCACCAATGGATAGTCCTTCTGGAGTCGATGGAGAGGAAGAATCCGAATCCTTGCTGCAAGAACGCTTGCGAGTGTCCGGACCGCTGGACTCGGGGGCTTCCTCCTCCTCTTCAAGTGGGACGGTCGATTCCGACTTGTCCTCTTCATCTACTTCGTGAGGAATAACCCCCTCAAGAAGAGGGGTCAAACTGGGAGACACCTTCCAATCCTGCATACAGAAAACAATTCAGTATACGTCAAGAAATTAGAAGCAATCTACAAATAAAGCTACTTCGTAGCACAATCATACCTCGGGAGGAGGGTTCGAGGCATCGAAGGGAGGCACGACTGGTTCACTGGGGAGAACATCTTTGGTGGTGTACTTGGTCACTAGTTGCACCCTCTTATCTACTTCACCCGCGGAAATGCCATCGGCAGATACCCAAGTGACATCGTTCGCACCAGCCCATTGGAACATGGGGTGGACTCTGGCCTGCAGAGGCTGGATGCGACGGTGCAACCATGTGTGAATGAGGGTGGCGCCTCCCTCCTCTTTACCCATGCGACTCTCGAGGTCGCAGACATGCTCGTACAACACTTCCGTCTCCTTGGACTCACCAGGCATAACCACGTTCTTCCAGGAATGCCTCCTCCTGCACGGCTTCACGGGGTCGAAGGGCGTGAGTCCATAGTGCTCTCCGTCGGCCTTCTGGTCACGGATGTAGAACCACTTGTCTCTCCACCCTTGGACAGATGCCATGAGCTTGATGTCGAAGTAGGTAGCGAAGGAGTCGACATGAATCCTGCAACCGCCTACGTCATAGACTAACAAGCTAGAAGCTGACTGACACTTCAGCTTGAAAAGCCGCTTGAAGAGACCAAAGTGTGGCTCGACTCCGAGCCAGCACTCGCAAAGCATGATATAGCACGCAATGTGAAGAAGAGAGTTTTGGGACAGCTAGTTCAGCTGGAGCCCATAGAAACAAAGAAGGCCCCTAACAAAGGGATGTAGGGGCAGAGACAGACCACGAATGATGAACGCGAGGAACATCACCCAGAAACCTGATGGAGGACAAGGGGTTACCTCGTCACCAGGCACTCGCGAATCGTCTTCGGCGCGCGGAAGAACTCCATCTTGGCTCAGAAGACGGAGTTCAGAGGCCTTGATGGTAGATGCGTGCCACGCGCCATTGGTGACACGAGTGCCCGCACCTTTCTTCTCGCCGGCGCCGGCAGCGCTGGTGCCCACGGCGGTGGAGCCACCCTTCTTCTTGGCGATGGCGGTGGCGGCAACAGACACAGTGGTGGTGGTTTAGTTGGTTTGGAGGTTTAATTGATTGGATACCCAATCTGCATAATCTTTCAAAGTCACTGCTTCTACAATGATTGGCATAAAGGCATGATTAGTTCCACGAATCTCACTGCACTGACCATAGTAAACTCCTTCTCATTGTACTAAGATGGAGGTAAGATTTGAACGACCAGGTACATCATCACATTTGACACCTGAGGAAGGTACAGCCCAACTATGAGGTACATCAGCGGGTGTTACAATCATACGTAGATGAGTTTTGGCTGGTACAACCACTCTATTGTCAACTTCTAATAAACATGATTGACCCAATTCTGGATCATCTTCTGGAATCGTATAACTGTCAAAAGTGAGTGATGGTTCATCGGAACTGTTACCTCCCTTCTTTTTCCCCATCTTTCGATGGCAGTGCGAGAGGAGGAAGTAGCTCAGAAACTCGCGAAGTTGGTCCAGTGCCGCGAAGAGGACAAGCTCTAGGAAGCAGAGAGCGGTGGCAATGGCGATGGAAGCACAAGCAGAGAAAAGAGCAGATGGGAAAATTACCACAGCTGCGCTGCTACTTAACCCCCTTGCGGATGCAATTCAATGGCCAGCAGAAACCCTATTGGACGTGTGGCGCACATCGTGGTCGACACGTGGAGAGGCCAAAGCATGAACCGTCCCCCACTATCTCCATTACGCGCGGAAAACGAGGAGGCACAGTTAAAACGAAAGATTACGTATGCCCGGTCAAATCAAAGTTAGAAAATGGGACCCACCGCTCGTCACGTCCCGTCAAAACCGCTCACGTGGGCAACTGAGGTCATCACATTGTCAACACTGATGTCATCACGATGAGCACTACAAGACTTCGACTACTTTAGTCCTTGCTTGAGTCTTCGACTCCACCAAGCACTCGGGGGCTACTCCCATAGGGCACGCTGGTCGCGCACCCTACGATTTTCTTTTTAATGCAGGAATATGGAAATTCGAAGCATACCCAACCACTCGAATCTACGATTCGACTATGGATCATGGGTTACTCCCATAGGGAGCGCTAGAAACAAATTCGACTGAATCAAGCAAACAAAAGACGACAGCAGTCGCAAAAGTTCTTTAGTCCCTATCTGAGTCTTCGACTCAACCAGGCACTCGGGGGCTACTCCCATAGGGAGCGTTGGTTGTGCACCCTATGATTATTTGTACGTCGTACCGTGTGTTGATAACATCCACACTCGAAGTCTATGGTGACACCGCCTCATATTTTTCCCCACAAAGAGATTGCATCTCCTGGGCCACCCGAATCATCTCCGCGATGACAATAATTCGGATGCCGCGCTTACAGCGTGAAGATAAGACCTGAATAAGGCCTGGCAACGCATTTGTTGTGCACTACCAGAAATATATTCGTGCCTACAGGTACGATGAACATGTATTGACAGATGCGTCGAGTGCTCACACCCATATACTGGAATTCGACTCTTGTAAGACCTCCGCGGCTTGAGTCAAATTACACCAGCACTTTTCCGAATTCGAATCTGGGGACTCAAGTTCGAGTAGATTGCGTTATTTTTCCCTAAGGTAGTTAACTGATACCGATACATCGGTTAAATTAGACACACATAACAACAATCCCTATGACACAAACAGAACACTCGAAAGAATACTCACTCGTGCACTCGAAAGGCTTCATAAAGTCCCCAGTCGAATCTACGATTCCACTGGACACTCGGGGGCTACTGACATGGGTATACCCTGTAGGTACTCGAGCTTACTATATACGGTCCAGATACGGTGGAAGCCCACGGTGTTTCCATGGCCCGATGAAGACTTCGAGTGGCCCACGGACTCTTGATTACTTGCGAGACAAGAAGAAGCTTAAAGATAGAAAGTTTAAAGGGAAAACCCTAATCTATAACCGACTCGACCTACTACCCGAGACCTAGCCTATCTATATAAAGGTTAGGAGGGGGCGGCAAAGAGTACACACACAACCCTAGTTTCCACAACTCTCGCCAGATTGCATCTGCGTGCCCCTGTAATCTTCGATTCCTCCATTAATTCCAAGAGCAGACAAGCAGGAGTAGGGACCTCTACGAGGCCTGAACCTGGGTAAACCCTGCGTCCCTGTGTGCTTGTTTGCTAGCCGACTGATGCCTCTAGTGCTCCCTCCTTCTCCAAAACCCAAGTCCATAACAATGGGCATTGATGAGTTAAACCCTCGTCACTAAGAGAGCAATAATGGCCATAATCATGCAAAGCGACAAAACATTATTAATTAAATCATAAAGTGATATTACAAGTCGAAAACTAAATGATCATAGAGGCTATGGTGACTTGGTATAGTCTTAACATGGTGTGAGCATGCGCCAAGTCAACCCAAATAAAGCATTTAAAGGAGAATACCACAATATTATGCTTTTAATATGCTAAAACAACCCATGATTATTTCAAGGCACATTAAGCAATCTCAATTGTTTATAACATGTCATGCTACAACAATAATCACTAAGCATAAAGCCAAAACAATATTAAGCATGACATGATAAAGTCTAAGTCATAGTCAAAAAATAAGCTCCTTTTATACCACTTAAGCATGAACTTTCCTACACTTTTCCAATCCAAATCAACTTTATTTGAAAACTAATGGATTAATGAGGGGGTCCAACCAATTTATTCAAGAAAACTAAGCAAAAGAAAACTAAAAACAAAAACAAAGACGCTCCAAGAACAACACAACAGTGCATGAAACAATAAAAATGAAGTGTCTAGATAGACCTGAGATTTTTATTGATGAAGAAGGGGATGCCTTGGGCATCCCCAAGCTTTGACGCTTGTACCTCTTGAATATTTCTTGGGGTTACATGGGGTGGCATCCCCAAGCTTGAGCTTTTGTCCATTCTTCATCTCATTACATCATTCTTTCCCTACACCTGAAACTTTCCTTCATACAAAACTTCACACAATCTTCATTAGCAACATTAGTGCATTCAAAAGATAATAAACCTTTGGGGTTTAGTTTTAAAACAGAAAAACTTTCATTAAAAACACAAGCTACTGTAGCAATTCCCTCAAAAAGCTCAATTCACCAAAAAGAACCCAAAAAGAAATAGATAAAGAGGCAAATGGAAATAATGGCAGAAATCTGTCAAAACAGACTGATACGTCCATTTTGCATCACTATTCTATGTCTTAATTCACTATTATTCATTGATATATTTCTTATTGAGAGGTGATACTTATGTTATTTCATCTATTTTTGCATGGTTGATGACTTTTGGAGCATGGACCACTGCAGTCAGGATTCTGATGGAAAAGGTGTTGTTTGGAGGCAAAATTCGCGAAGATCAGAAAATCCGGGAAAATATACGAAAAATTCTATTTTTGCAGAAGACTCGGGATGCCAGAAGATGAAGTGGAGGTGGGCCACAGGGGCCCACACCACCCCATGGCGCGGGCAGGCCTAGGTCGCGCCTGGGAGTGGTGTGGCTGCCCTGGCCCACTCCAGCCTCTCTCCTCTAGCGTATATCATCCCCACACAACCCTAAGACTCGGGGAGCGACCATAGAAAGATTCCGTCGCCTCTACAGGGCGGAAAATACCAAGAGAGAAAGATCTCTCAAGCAGACAGATTTTTGCCGGGGGAATTCCTTCCCGGAGAGGGGAGATCGTCGCCATCAACACCACCATCAAGCTGGACTTCATCAGGATCATCATCATCATCACCACCACCATCATCACCACCAGCACCCTCATCACCATATCCATATTGCTGTAACAATTGGGTTGAATCTTGCATAGTTCATAGGGGAAACTTTCTCGGTGTTGATTACTCTTTGTAGTTGATGCTATTGAGTGAACCATTGAATTATTGTTTATGTTCAGATTGTTATACATCATTATTCCATCTCTGTTCATGATCCATATGATGTCTTGTGAGTAGTTCGTTTTGTTCTTGAGGACATGGGAGAAGTCTTGTTGTTAGTAGTGGAGTTGTGTTGAGAAAGATTCAATAGATTGTTATTTAAGTTGTGGTGTACTTCTTCTAGTGGTGTCATGTGAATGTCGACTACATGACACTTCACCTATATGGGCCTAGGGGAATGTATTGTGTATTTAACTACTAATCATAGGTGTTGCCGGAGTGACAGAAACCTGAACCCCCGTTAGGAAACCATTGCACAAGGGACGTAAGGGTCTTAGAGTTTAAAGTTGTGGTTTGGTTTCTACCTTAATTACTTTATTGTACTTACGGATGTTTGCAAGGGGTATAATGACAAGTATGTATTAGTCTTGGATGGGGCGGTACATTAGCACAGGTTCACCCACACAACACTTAGCAAGCTAAAGAAGATTAATCAACTATATGAAGCGAAAGCACTTGACAGTCTTCCCATGTGTCCTCGAGAACGTTTGGTCATCTTAAGTAATACAACCGGCTTGTCCTTTACTGCATAAAGAATTGGGCCACTTGCTGCTTTTATTCCTACTGTCTTTTATTTACTCGTACTTTGTTTACTTGCTTTATCGAAAACCCGTAAAAATCTGTTTGCTAAGTATTTGCAGAGAATTCCTGATCCATACCACTAGCCAGCACCTTTTGCTCCTCGTTGGGTTCGACACTCTTACTTATCGAAAATACTGCGATACACCCCCTATACTTGTGGGTCATCAAGACTATTTTCATACCGCTATGGGGAGTGAAGCGCTATTGGAGAGTGGAACTGGTAAAGGAAACTTCTACTGTGAGTATTCTTTACTTCTGCTAGTTGGTTTATTTTCGTTATGGATAATTCACTGAGTTTCTTATTTGGTAATGCTACTACCACTCCTAAGGTAGTAGATAAGCCACCACCTACTGAGAAAAATGTTTTCAAAATACCTACAAGAATTATTGATCGTGTTATGGATAACTACTATGTTGGGGATGGAACTGTCCATCCCGGTGATTATTTACTCTTTATATACAAATTATGCGGGTTGTTCAAGTGTGCAGGTATTACTACAGATCAAGTTAAGAAGAAGTTATTCTCATTATCACTAAAAGGAAGAGCTGAGGAATGGTATAAGCTTCTGAAGAATGGTAAAGCTCTGGAATGGGAGGAAATAGTGCCTCTCTTTTATTCAAAGTTTTATCCTCCTAGTGAGATTCATAAAGATCGGAATCAAATATACAACTTTTGGCCTCTTGATGGAGAGAGTACAGCTCAAGCTTGGGGGAGATTGAAGTTGTTAATGCTCAAATGTCCCATTCATGAGCTCCCCAACAATATTATTATCAACAACATTTATGCAAGGCTCCCTCTACATGATAAGGATTTATTGGATGCTTCTTGCGCTGGATCATTCACTCTCATGGAAGAAGAAGCTAAATGGGACCTTCTAGACCGTATTCAAGACAATGCTGAAGCTTGGGAGAATGACAAAGGTAGAAAGTCAGGTATAAATTATGATTATGAATGCATTGAATCTTTTATGGGAACTGATGACTTTCAAAATATTAGTAATATTTATGGTCTTGATTTGCAAGTTATTACAAACTGCTTTAGAGCTTTTGCTTCTTATATTGAAATTCCAAAAAGGGGATGGAATAAGTACCATGCACCTTATAAAGATATTGTTGATCGTGTTCCTATTGGGAGCACTGAGTGTTGCATTATTGATCATATCTTACCTGAACCTTATATCGAGAAGATTCCCTTCCCAGATAAGGTAAAGTATCATCCTATGATAACTAATGTAATCACTAAAAGTGAAATGAGAACTGTAAAACCTGATGAACAAATAAACATTGAACCTATGGTAGCAATTGTGAAAGACCTTGTCACTAAAAGCGTAGAATATGGACACATAATCTTTTGTGAGGATGCTTCTAATATTGTTTCACATCCGAATAGAAATAAAAAGGCTAGTGTTCCCGTGCTTTCTGTTAGAATTGGTGATCATTGCTATTATGGTTTATGTGATATTGGTGCAAGTTCCAGTGCTATTCCTTATGAGCTTTATAGAGAAATTATGCATGAGATCAGTCCTGGCGAGTTGGAAGAGATTGATGTGGTTATTCACCTTGCTAATAGAGAGACCATCTCTCCAATTGGTATTGTGAGAGATGTGGAAGTTCTTTGTGGTAAGATTAAGTACCCTGCTGATTTTATAGTACTTGGTTCAGCTGCTAGTAAAATTTATCCTATCATTTTTGGTAGACCTTTCTTGAGTACTTGTGGAGCTATTATTGATTGTAAGAGGGAGAAAATCTTGATTAAGTTTGATGGGGAATCTTATGAGTTTAATTTTTCTAAATTTACTAAAGAACCTTGCGAAGAGGAAACCCATAATGAGGATTTTAGAGTTGAACAACTTGCTTCTATCTCTCTTGCTCCTAACAATGCTTTGCAGCAATTTATGGAAGATCATGAAAGTGAGATCTTCATGGAAGAAAGGAATGAGATTGACGAGATCCTTCGTCGTCAACCCAGGTTGCTTAAGCACGACTTGCCTGTAGAAGACTTGGGTACCATGATCCCACCTAAGAAGGATCCGGTTTTCGATCTGAAACCTCTCCTTGATGATCTTAAATATGCTTATATTGATGATAAAAAGATATATCCTATTATTGTTAGCGTAAAATTTCAGGGACGGAAGAAGAAAGGTTATTGGAAGTTTTGAAGAAACACCGAGGTTCTATGGGCTACACTCTGGATGATTTAAAAGGGATTTCACCTACTATATGTCAACACTCTATCAACATAGAACCAGATGCGAAGCTAGTATTTGAGCACCAAAGACGTTTAAATCCTAAGATGAAGGAAGTGGTCAGGAATGAGGTATTGAAACTCCTGGATGCTGGTATTATTTACCCTATTGCTGATAGTGAATGGGTTAGTCATGTTCATTGTGTTCCTAAAAAGGGAGGTATTACCGTTGTCCCTAATGATAATGATGAGCTTATTCCTCAAAGAATAGTGGTAGGCTATAGGATGTGCATCGATTTTAGGAAAGTCAATAAAGTTACTAAGAAAGATCACTACCCGCTTCCTTTTATTGATCAAATGTTGGAAAGATTTTCTAAAAAGACCCATTTTTGTTTTCTTGATGGTTATTCTGGTTTCTCTCAAATTGCTGTTAAACAACAAGATCAAGAAAAAACTACTTTTACTTGCCCTTATGGAACTTATGCTTATAGACGTATGCCTTTTGGTTTATGTAATGCTCCTACTACTTTCCAAAGGTGCGTGTCTGCTATCTTTCATGGTTTTTGTGAGGAAATTGTAGAAGTGTTCATGGATGACTTTTCTGTCTACGGAACTTCTTTTGATAATTGTCTGCACAACCTTGATAAAGTTTTACAGAGATGTGAAGGAACTAATCTTGTTCTTAATTGGGAGAAATGCCACTTCATGGTTAATGAAGGGATTGTTCTTGGGCATAAAGTTTCTAAAAGAGGCATAGAAGTTGATAGAGCTAAGGTTGAGGCAATTGAGAAGATGCCATGTCCAAGAGACATCAAAGGTATTCGTAGTATCCTTGGTCATGCTGGTTTCTATAGGAGGTTTATTAAAGACTTCTCTAGGATATCAAAACCTCTCACTAATCTTCTTCAAAAGGATGTACCCTTCGTTTTTGATGATGATTGTAGGGAAGCTTTTGAAACTCTTAAGAAGGCTTTAACTACAGCCCCTATTGTTCAACCACCTGATTGGAGTTTACCCTTTGAAATAATGTGTGATGCTAGTGATTTTGCTGTAGGGGCTGTCCTTGGGCAACGTATTGACAAAAAGTTAAATGTTATCCATTATGCTAGTAAGACCCTAGACGCTGCTCAAAGGAATTATGCCACTACTGAAAAGGAATTTCTAGCTGTTGTTTTTGCCTTTGATAAGTTTAGGCCCTATATTGTGGACTCAAAAGTAACCATTCATACTGATCATGCTGCTATTAAATATCTTATGACGAAGAAGGACGCTAAGCCTAGGCTTATTAGATGGGTAATGCTTTTACAAGAGTTTGATCTACACATAGTAGATAGGAAGGGTGCTGAAAACCCTGTAGCTGATAATTTATCTCGTTTGGAAAACATCTCTTTTGATCCTATGCCTGTTAATGATAGTTTCCCAAATGAACAGTTAGCTGCAGTAGGGGTGAGCTCACGAGGAAGCCCTTGGTATGCTGATTATGCTAACTTTATTGTCTCCAACTATTTGCCTCCAACTTTTACAGCTCAGCAAAGAAGAAAGTTCTTCTATGATTTGAGGCATTATTTTTGGGATGACCCACACTTATAAAAAGAAGGAGTTGATGGCATTATGCGAAGATGTGTTCCAGAACATGAACAAAAGGAGATATTGCGTAAATGTCATGGTAGTGCCTATGGAGGACATCATGCAGGAGATAGAACTGCACAAAAGGTACTACAATTAGGTTTCTACTGGCCTACCCTTTTTAAAGATGCAAGAAAATTTGTCCTATCTTGTGATGAATGTCAGCGTGTTGGTAATATTTCTAGACGCAATGAAATGCCTATGAACTACTCTCTAGTTATTGAACCTTTTGATTGTTGGGGATTTGACTTTATGGGTCCTTTCCCTCCTTCAAAAGGCTACACTCATATTCTTGTTGCCGTTGATTATGTTACTAAGTGGGTAGAAGCTATTCCTACAAAAAGTGCTGACGGAGCGACTTCTCTAAAAATGCTTAAGGATGTTATCTTTCCTAGGTTTGGGGTGCCTAGGTATCTGATGACTGATGGGGGTTCTCATTTCATTCATGGCGGTTTTAGGAAGACCCTCGCTATATATGATGTTAATCATAGAATTACTTCAGCTTATCACCCCCAAACTAGCGGGCAAGTAGAGTTAGCAAATATAGAAATTAAATCTATCTTGCAAAAGACTGTTAATAGGTCTAGAAAAAACTGGGCTAAGAAATTGAACGATGCTTTATGGGCTTATAGAACTGCTTACAAAAATCCTATGGGAATGTCTCCTTATAAAATGGTTTATGGGAAAGCTTGCCACCTACCCTTAGAATTAGAACACAAAGCTTACTGGGCAGTGAAAGAACTAAATAGAGATTGTAAGCTCGCTGGTGAGAAAAGATTATTTGACTTAAGTTCTTTAGATGAATGGAGGAGTGAAGCCTATGAGAATGCTAGGCTCTTTAAGGAAAAAGTTAAAAGATGGCATGACAAGCGAATACTTAAGAGAGAATTTCATGTTGGTGAGAAGGTTCTATTGTATAGGTCTCGTCTCAGGTTTTTTCTAGGTAAGCTACTATCAAAATGGGAAGGACCTTTCATTATTGAAGAAGTATACCGTTTAGGAGCAATAAAAATTTCTTCTCTAAAAGATAATACTACACAAGTAGTGAATGGACAGCGACTCAAACACTATATTGCTGGAGATTCTTACAATGAAGATGTTGATGCCTTTCAAGTTATAACTCCAGAGAAATTCATTGAGGACCAAATTCAGAGACCTGCAGGGTCCGTCTTCAACTAGGTAACAGTTCTGGTAAGAAAAGTTCCGTGAAAATACAATCCAGCTATATTTTTGCAGTTTTCAGTCAATAAGGAAAGCTACAAAACGAAAAAGGGACGGAAACAGAGCCAGGGTGGCCCCCACCACCCCATGGCACGGGCCCTCCCCTATCCGCGCCACCAGGTGGTGAGGCCACCCAGGACTCCGCCTCCGACTCTTTTTCTCCCAGTACGTTCCTTTTCATGTGAAACTTTGTAATATATAACCCCCCGGATCTTCTGAGGTCCGTATATCGTATTTTCGTCATGTTTTTGTTTCGATCTATTTCTGCCAGGACATACTCTTTGAAAGCTTAGAAGCACAATGGTTCCTGCCAAGGATAAAGGGAAGGAGCCTATGGAGGAAGATCTCCAAGACCCCAAGCAGGGGCTGGTACCTTTAGTCTCTTGCCCTGCATCAACAGAAACCCTACGAGTCACTAAGGAGTTCTGCGATAAGTACCGAGACTTGCGGAGGAAGGTGGACATGCTTCAATGGGAGAATAATAGGCTTCGCAAGATGCTAGAAGATTTCCTCACGTCAACTAAGGAAATAATACCACCACCACCAAAGGAGTAATTCGCCATCAGGTTTGGCATCCCCTTGGTTTGTTCCAAGCTTGGGGGAGTGCCGCGGTATCACATCACTATCTTCTATCTTTTTACTTTATTAGTAGAGTCATATCATGAATAGAGGAGTTATTATGTAGTATGGTTTGCATTATGTAAGTGTCCCCTCTCTCGTTAGATACGTATCCCCTCGTGTGAGTTGCCGTTATGGATTATTAATGAGAAGTTCTATCATTCACTCTTTTGCATAGCTTATATTTGTTTTCAATTCGTGGTTATACGATTGATCTTGTTGTTAGTATTGGTAGAACTTTGGGATCATTGAGTTAATTTAGTTCGTTTTGGAAAACCTGGCTCGGTCAGTAGCAACACTATTTTTGAGAGTTGAATGAAAAAGATAGAAGTACTCGAGAGAAAAATAATTTCATCATCTTTCTTTCTTGATTTTCTCATAAGTCTAGTATTCTCTAGTTAAGATCTTTTGTGCTTCCAAGGAATATTGCATGTTTGTCTTTATCATTTGTATGTTTGTTTGTTTCCTTCAACTCTTGTACTTTCTACCTAGCCTTGCTAGCCAAAAACCTGTACTGAGAGGGAATCCTTCTCGTGCATCCACCTCCTTTAAACCAAAACCTTTGCCATTTGTGTCCACCATACCTACCTAGTAGCATTATTGCTATTCCAAGTAAATTCCTGTTTTGTCTACCTCCCAAATTAAACTTGTTATGCGAAAATTAGTGATTAAAGCTCTCACGAACTTTATGGCACACTTTACTTTCTTGCACTTAATAAACCTGAACCATTGTGAACTCTCCATGAAAGTTATATGCTTGCAAATTATAGGTCAGGATTAGCGTAACCGTCAGTCACGGGAACGCTTTCAACACTTGTAAATATATACCCAGTTGATACCTTGCTCTTTTGTTTGCGGATGTCGTCGGTGTGAAATAAAAGGGGAGCTTGTAAGTCCATGGAGTTATGTATGTGTGTTAGAGAAACGCCTGGGCCGCTAGTCTAATCCATGCTGACATGGTGGAAACCTGCAGTGTAACCATAATGATATCCATGAAGCATTCTTCTTATAAAAAAAGAGAGAGATAGCTATTGAGAAAAAGAAAAGAAAAAAGAGATACTATGAAAAGAGGAAAGAGAGAAAAAAGCACCATTTTCCCATGGTAAATAAGAAGATTGCTGAGTTACTCATTGTCTGCTTGCCTTGTCATTTTGATATGGGGATTCTTCCATATCATCGGGCAAGGGGTACCCCGTTGGCGGTTCTCAATGATACGCACATGCTTACGATGACAAGAACTTACCGGTAACTAAAATTGAGTAGCATGACGAGCGGCCCTCGTACTCAAGGGACTTGGGATTTCTAGTTTATAGTCTGTTAAGCATATAACTCAGATTGGACCTCACTTTAACCTTAATCACCTAAAGATGCCTATGATAGGGGCAATGAGAGCTGAAAGCTAGTAAGTATCATAATTTTTGGGAGATCTTTATGAGACTTGCAATCCCTGCTTCCCTCTTTGAAGGTCCTTTCTTTTACTTTGTAGTTGAGTCAGTAAACCTGTTCCCTTCTATCTCAGCAAGTATTTTGAGTTGATGTGTTTCATTCATTCATATGATGATTTATGCATTCATGTTTCTTATGTTCCTTGTTTTGCACATTGCTCTTATCTTGATGTTTACTACTTTGAAAGCTTTCTTTGAAAACCAGCTATTTGTAAACTCCAGCAAATTATCAACTATTCTTCGACAAAGAGCTAAGTTTGCCATTACCTATTATGATTTACTCTATGTATCTTTATTGTGTTTCCTTTACTCATTGCAAGTTTAGTTATATAATAGTGAGTTTTCTTCTATTATGATCTATGATTTTGATGAATGTGATGCTTCTTGTCCATATTCTTTTATCGACTCTTCACTCCATAAACCTGAGGTCATGTTTATTGAGCTCGGTTTCGCTTGGGGACAAGCGAAGTCTAAGCTTGGGGGGAGTTGATACGTCCATTTTGCATCACTATTCTATGTCTTAATTCACTATTATTCATTGATATATTTCGTATTGAGATGTGATACTTATGTTATTTCATCTATTTTTGGATGGTTGATGACTTTTGGAGCATGGACCACTGCAGTCAGGATTCTGATGGAAAAGGTGCTGTTTGGAGGCAAAATTCGCGAAGATCAGAAAATCCGGGAAAATATACGGAAAATCCTATTTTTCCAGAAGACTTAGGATGCCAGAAAATGAAGTGGAGGTGGGCCACGGGGGGCCCACACCACCCCATGGCGCGGGCAGGCCTAGGCCGCGCCTGGGAGTGGTGTGACCGCCCTGGCCCACTCTAGCCTCTCTCCTCTGGCGTATATCATCCCCGCGAAACCCTAAGACTCGGGGAGCGACCACAGAAAGATTCTGCCGCCTCTGCAGGGCGGAAAACACCGAGAGAGAAAGATCTCTCCGGCAGACAGATTTCTGCCAGGGGAATTCCTTCCCAGAGAGGGGAGATCGTCGCCATCAACACCACCATCAAGCTGGACTTCATTGGGATCATCATCATCATCACCACCAGAACCCTCATCACCATCTCCATATTGCTGTAACAATTGGGTTGAGTCTTGCATAGTTCATAGGGGAAACTTTCCCAGTGTTGATTACTCTTTGTAGTTGATGCTATTGAGTGAACCATTGAATTATTGTTTATGTCCAGATTGCTATACATCATTATTCCATCTCTGATCATGATCCATATGATGTCTTGTGAGTAGTTCATTTTGTTCTTGAGGACATGGGAGAAGTCTTGTTGTTAGTAGTGGAGTTGTGTTGAGAAAGATTCAATAGATTGTTATTTAAGTTGTGGTGTACTTCTAGTGGTGTCATGTGAACGTCGACTACATGACACTTCACCTATATGGGCCTAGGGGAATGCATTGTGTATTTGGCTACTAATCGAAGGGGTTGTCGGAGTGACAGAAACCTGAACCCCCGTTAGGAAACCATTGCACAAGGGACGTAAGGGTCTTAGAGTTTAAAGCTGTGGTTAGGTTTCTACCTTAATTACTTTCTTGTACTTGCGGATGTTTGCAAGGGGTATAATCACAAGTATGTATTAGTCTTGGATGGGGCGGTACATGAGCACAGGTTCACCCACACAACACTTAGCAAGCTAAAGAAGATTAATCAACTATATGAAGCGAAAGCACTTTAAAGTCTTCCCATGTGTCCTCGAGAACATTTGGTCATCTTAAGTAATACCATCGGCTTGTCCTTTACTGCATAAAGGATTGGGCCACTTGCTGCATTTATTCCTACTGTCTTTTATTTACTCGTACTTTGTTTACTTGCTTTATCGAAAACCCCTAAAAATCCATTTGCTAAGAATTTGCAGAGAATTCCTGATCCATACCACTAGCCAGCACTTTCTCCTCCTCGTTGGGTTCAACACTCTTACTTATCGAAAATACTGCGATACACCCCTTATACTTGTGGGTCATCACAGACCGACAGGTGAAAACCGATTTTTTCGAAGACCTTATGTTTCTCAAATCGAAAAGTGCTGAACTTATGAAATTTATATAACAACTTGGGGCAGAAGCACAAACAATTACAGCTCAATCCGACGAACATGGATTTTTCACGAATTTTTACATTGAAGCACAAAAATCTGTTTTGGGACAGCAACTTTCCCAAGTCTTACTTCTCTCTCATTAGAGGTTATTCTTAGCACAAAAACCAAACAAAAAGGATAAGGAGAGGTTATTACAGAGGCAATAACTTCCAAGACTCAACAAAAACAAAAATAAACTGAAAGTAAAAATATAATGGGTTGTCTCCCAAAAGCTCCTTCTTTATAGCCATTAAGATAGGCATGATAATTTCGATAATGCTCACATAAGAAATATGAATTGAAGTAAAAGAGAGCATCAAGAAGCAAATATGGAACAAATTTAAGTCTAACCCACTTCCTATGAAAAATAATCTTGTAAAGAAACCAGTAATGAAAGCACAAAGAAACAAGCATAGGAAAGCAAAACAAGTGCAACTTCAAAAATTTCAACATAAAGAGGGGAAACTTAATATTGTTGAGATACATAAAACCATGTTTCACTCTCTCATAATAACTTTCAGTAGCATCATGAATAAAATTAACAATATAACTATCACATGAAACATTCTTATCATGAGCCACATGCATAAAAGAATTAATACTCCCCACATAAACATAGTCATTCTTATTAATCGTAGTGGGAGTAAATTCAACAAAATAGTATCATTATTATTCTCATCACCATAATCATGAAATATAGGAGGCATATTGTAATTACAATGAATTTTCTCCTCAATAGTAGGTGGACTAAAAATATCATATTCATCATTGTAATCGTCATATATTGGAGGCATAGTATCATCAAAGTAAATTTTCTCCTCCGTGCTTGGGGGACTAAAAAGTTCATTTTCATAAAAACTAACTTCCCCAAGCTTAGACTTTTCCATAGCATTAGCAATAATGGTGTTCAAAGAATTCATACTAATAACATTGCTATTAGCATGCAAATAAAGTGCCATAGGTTTTTTAATTTTCTATGCAATGGCGCTAGAAAAATAGCTTGATGGATCAAAATATATTCGAGCTCGTTGGGGAACCCCAAGAGGAAGGTATGATGAGCACAGCAACAAGTTTTCCCTTAGTTATGAAACCAAGGTTATCGAACCAGTAGGAGCAAGGAAACACCTCCAAGGTGTTGTTTGCAACTTGGAATCCTACACAACACAACCACATAACTTTGCCCCAACTTACAGTGAGGTTGTCAATCTCACCGGTTTTGCTAAAAATAAAGGATTAAACGTATTGTGTGGAACATAGTAATTGTTTGCAGAAAGTAAACAGAAAACAGTAAATAGTAGATTGTAGATTGATGGTAAAAGAAAGGACTGGGGTCCATAGTTCACTAGAGGTGATTCTCCTTAAGATAGATGACATGTTGGGTGAACAAATTACAGCGGGGCAATTGACAAACATCGAGAAAGCATACATGCATATACTAATCATCTTGACTCCTATGAGATTTGATTGGGTGTTGGGGGGATAACCCCGGGTAGGGTCACTCCGGGGTATAAGGGCCGAGTTAGTCGAGGTTCGGCAAGGTCAAAGCGGATGCTGGCCGAGTCACCTCGAGGCAGGCTGGATCACGGAGTAACCCGGACCAGGGGGGTCGCCTAACATCGTCTCGTCCGACTTAAGGAGTAAGTCGGAAATGCTTGTCTAGCTTATATGCACGAATAGGTGTGGCCGGATCAACTGTGATCCGGGTCCTCGCTTGGCTTCTAGGAGAAGGAAGGAATCTCTCTGGTCAAAAAAGAAGGTCCGGTGCATACTGAATGAGCGAATAAAGCAAGGGCAGGACCACCGGATCGTGGCCGACAAGGGTGACGATGCTCACGTCGGCTGACGCGGGCGCCGCATAGGCTACGTCGCTAAAGCAAGTGTGACGCGGGGGAAAAGCACCCCTGTTGGGTTACTACTTTGGGAGGGGGCATATTCTTAGGAATATGCCTCCACGTATGCCCTAGGCCAGGACCGAACCACCTCTATATAAGGGGGGGGGGTTAGGGTTCTGGTAAGTGGGTTGGGTTTTTTCTGATACAGAGTTGGTAGAATTTCAGTTGGTCGAGCACTAGTGGATCTAGGGTTCTTGGACTAGTTGGTAGGCAAGTGTAAGAGAGTTTCTTCTTCCTCCTCTTGTCAATACAGCTCGAGGAGCACTTGTAATCTTGGAGATGGAACATCAATACAAAGCTTCTATGTAGAGAATCACTCTACTATCCCTCCCTGGATCCCCCTAGAGCATATTAGTCCCCACCTTTAGCCTATCCATGGCATCTGCCGTGACACCACCACGACAGTTGGCGCCCACCGTGGGGCTAGCGGCGCTAGCAGGGGTGAAGATCCGGCACCGGCGAACGCATCGTCTCCGGGCTCGTTCAGCGCTTTGGAGCGCTGGACTATGTCAGCAACAACGCTGGCTGCTTCGGCACGCGCCCCCTTCCGCGCAACGGCGTCTTCGTCAAGATCGGTGCACACAAGGTCTATGTTGCTGTGGACGTGTCTTGCGTTCATCCGCGTCGCGTCGTCGATGCAGGAGAACCACCCCTCACTGTGGCTCGCGAGGCGCGTATCGCTCGTTCCCCGTACCATGCAGAGGTGATGATGACTGCGTCAGGCGCGGGCATGAGCAAGGATCCAGCGCCAGACCCAGAAGTAACGCCTAAGACACCGAGGAAAGCTAGGGGTCCTCCGCTAGAGAGGCCTGAGAACATGCTGAGGGAAGCTATGGATAGCTTGGCAAACCCGGTGGCAGCAGTGGTAGATCCGACTCAGGCACAGGCCGAGCTAGAGGAGACCCGGCAAAAGATACTGGAGGGCGCAAAGAAAATAGCGGCGGCTCAGCGGTCATTGAACATGACGTTGCGTGAGTACACGAAGGCAAACAAGGTTGATGCAGTAAGGGTAAAAGGGAAAAATCTCGTAAGTGAGATGAACAGAGAAGGTGATGATGGACCAGAAGGGTCGGAAAACTATCTGTCTATGGGGTTGTCTAAGTATAGTACCCCGGCGAAGAACCTCAGAGCAGCAGATGCCGCGGCATCCGAGCTAGAGGGTCTGATGGGTGAAGCCCGTCAAAGACAGCAAGACCGGGTTAACGAGCTGGTTCGGATCGCGAACAGGCAGAACGAGGAACTGTTGAGAGGTAACCCGGAGAGAGTTGGAGCTTCTAAGATCGTCCATTCGGTGATGGGTAACCCGGAGAAATCCGCTGGAGCCGCATCGTCGCCTCATGGTGGCCCAAGGAGAGAGGAGGTAGTAACCTCGGCCAGACGGAACAAGCAGATCGTTCCGTATGACCCAACGCGTGCGGGAAAAGAAAAAGAGATGCGGAAAAACGACGATCGACGAAGTGTGAGCCAAGGTGAAGCTGGCCGAGGTAACCACGACCAAGGCAATGCCGGTTAAGGGAATGATGCCAACGGCAATGCCGGATAGCGAAACCCAGCAGGAGCAGGTCAACCGCAGCAGCGGAATATACCAAGGCAAGAGCAAAGTGCCGGCCGTCGTATGCAACAGAGAGGAGCACAACGAGAGCAAGACCGATACAATGATGGAGACTCGGAGATGATGAATGCGGGGTACGCAAGACCAGACTATCATGTGATAGGGTCGATATTGGGAAGCAGGGATTTGATGCCGGATGACGCCAGGTTAAAGCTAGATCGCCTGTATAGGTCGGAACAGATCGAATGTCAAGGTCCTCCGGGTCTAGCGTTCTTTGGACCCTGGATCATGAAGGAACCGCCAGTACCCAATTTCCAATTACCCAGGGGCACGAAGACGTATGACGACAATACAAAGCCAGAGGATTGGCTGATAAACTACGCAACAACTGTGAAAATTGCAACTGGCAACTTGAGATGGGCTGTACGATACGTGCCCCAAAGGTTGGAAGGTCCGGCTAGGGTATGGCTGAATAATTTGCCACCCAGAAGCATCAATTGCTGGATAGATTTTGAAAAAATGTTTATCAGCAACTTCTCAAGTACATATCAGAGACCGAATAGACCGCAGACCCTGGCAATGTGCAAGCAGAGATCTAACGAAATGGATCGTGAATTCTTGACCCGGTGGTGTACCGTGAGAAACTCGTGTGAGGGAGTCATAGAGTCACAGGCTATAGCATGGTTCGCACAAGGGTGCAGATATGGCAGCGAGTTGTGGATGAAATTGCAAAGGAAAATGCCAGTCACGTTGGTAGAGATGATCCGGATTGCGGATTCTTATGCTTTGGGTGATCCGACTCAACCTAGGATCGCGTCGAACGAGTCAAATGAGGTGTACTATCCGAGGGACGGAGACGGGTCATCCCGGAGGAACGATTACAGGGAAAAAAGGAGAGACGATAGACCGGATCATCGGTATAGTTCACAACAAGTTGCGGCTGTGAATCAAGATCAACCCGGAGCAGGGAGCAACCAACGCCAGAAAACGGGAGGGCAATGGACTCCTAGAAACGATGGCAAGAAAACGTGGACTCCGGAGCAGAAAAAGCAATGGCAAGAAAAGAAAGATCGTCCGAGATATACCTACGAGTCAATGTTGGACCAGCCGTGTAAATTTCACACGCCAAATCTGAACAGCCCGGCGGGTCACACAACGAGGCAATGTGAGTGGATGCATAAGATAGAACAAGGTGGTTCGGGGAATGCTCAGGCACCCCGGAATGACCAACCTCGGCAGGAGTTACCCCAGCAGCAATTGCTTTCCGGAGCAAACACGCAACAATTAATGTTGCCTCCTCCTCCGCCGAGGTATGACAACAGTGAGAGAAGGGATGCAGTGCATCAGGTGGAAAACCAGCAACAACCGGATCAGAGGTACTCCGGAAATGAGGGAAGGAATGAGTACAGGGAACATCACCAGAGCTATTGTGTGTTCACAACAGAGGAAACAGATAGGAAGAGCTTGCAGCGCCGACATATGGAGGTTAACACAGTTATGCCTGCAGTGATGAGGAAATTACCTGGAGCATCAAAGATCATCCCAAGCTTATGCCAAGTCCGGGCTCGTATGCACTAGTGTTAGATCCGACGTTCATTGGACCAAACATTAATGTGAGGTTCTCCAAGGTACTGATCGACAATGGCAGTAGCATTAACATCATGTATGCGGATACGATGCGCAAGTTGGGCATCTCAGAGAACATGCTCCAGGCTACAAGAACAACTTTCCATGGTATCGTACCAGGCATATCCTGTGAGCCCATAGGCAAAGTCCGGGTCGACGTGCTATTCGGTACGAGGGATAACTGCCGAACTGAGAATCTGGAGTTTGAGGTGGTGAACTTGGATAGCGCGTATCATGCATTACTCGGGAGACTAGCACTGAGCAAATTCATGGCAAGTTGCCACGTTAGTTATCTGAAAATGAAGTTGTCCGGGCCAAATGGAGCAATTACTATCGCTGGGGATTTCCGACGTTCTATTGAGTGCGCCTCAGCCGGGTCTAACCTAGCCGAGTCACTCGTGATTGCGCAAGAGAAAAGAAAAATCCAAGAGGTGGCGGCATTAGCTCAGTCCGCACAGCAGTATATGCCCGCGTTAAGTAACCCGCACGGAAGTGTTTCGTTTCAAGCCGCGAAGGACACCAAGAAAATTCCAGTGGATAACATGTTTCCGGAGCGTACTGTAACAATTGGTGCCGGGTTAACTGACAAATAGGAAAGCGAGCTCGTCAACTTCCTTCGTGAGAATCGGGATATTTTTGCTTGGTCCACACAGGACTTGCAAGGTGTTCCAAGGGAGTTGGCCGAGCAATCTTTGAACGTAAGACCCGGAGCAAGGCCGGTGAAGCAGCCTCTCCGATGCTTCGCCGAGGATAGGAGAAAGGTCATTGGTGACGAGATATCTCGGTTGCTAGCAGCAGGATTTATCATGGAAGTGCTGTATCCGGATTGGCTCTCTAATCCAGTGCTGGTAGAAAATAAGAAGGATGATCCGAACGTGGCAGTGGTTTGGCGTATATGTATCGATTACATGAACCTGAACAAGGCGTGTCCAAAAGATCCATTTCCACTGCCGAGGATAGATCAGGTCATCGACTCTACTGCGGGATGTGAACTGTTGTCATTCATTGACGCTTATTCTGGTTTCCACCAGATACCTCTGAACCCGGATGATCAAATAAAAACTGCCTTTATTACCCCGTATGGGGCTTATTGCTATCGCACTATGTCGTTCGGTTTATGAAATGCAGGAGCAACGTACCAAAGATGTATGCAAAAATGTTTGCACGATCAAATAGGTCAAAATGTACAAGTATACGTGGATGATGTGGTTATTAACACCAAGGAAAGCGCAACGCTCCTTGACGACATAAGGCAAACATTCGCGAACTTGAGGAGATTCCGGATGAAGCTTAACCCGGAGAAATGTACCTTCGGTGTCCCGGCTGGGAAATTACTCGGATTTCTCGTCTCCAGCCGAGGTATCGAGGTTAATCCAACTAAGATCCGAGCCATCGAACGAATGGAGCTGCCGAAGTGTCTCAACGACGTCCAGAAATTCACTGGATGCCTGGCGTCGTTGAGTCGGTTTGTATGTCGGTTAGGGGAAAAGGCACTGCCTCTCTACCAACTCATGAAAAAGTCAGATAAATTCGTTTGGACGCCGCAGGCCGATGAAGCTTTTGCCCACTTGAAAAAGATGTTGGCCACTGCACCAGTGTTAGCTTCTCCACTGTCAAAGGAGCCAATGTTGCTCTACATAGCCGCAACCAACCGAGTTGTAAGTGCAGTGATTGTAGTGGAGCGAGATGAAGAGGGTAAGTCGGTGCAGAGGCCAGTGTATTACTTGAGCGAGGTATTGTCTGCCTCAAAATAGAACTACCCGCATTTTCAAAAGGTGGCATACGGTGTTTATATGGCGGCAAAGAAGTTAAAGCACTACTTTGAGGAGCATCCCATCAAAGTGATATGCGAAACCCCCATATCCGAGATAATGGGTAATAAAGATGCGAATGGCAGAATTGCGAAATGGGCAATTGAGCTAGCACCTTACGCACCCCAATATGATAGGAGAGAAGCGATCAAGTCCCAGGCTGTGGCGGACTTTTTCGTGGATTGGGCCGAGGTACAATACGAACCGCCGCCACCAGATCCGAACTACTAGAGGATGCACTTTGACGGATCGAAAACCAAAACCGGGTTAGGTGTCGGGGTTGTGCTTACCTCACCAAAGAAGGATCAGCTCAAGTACGTATTGCAGATCCATTTTGCGGCATCAAACAATGTCGCTGAGTACGAGGCTCTTGTGCATGGTCTCAAAGTGGCGAAGGAGATTGGCATACGTCGGATAATATGCTTTGGCGACTCGGATCTAGTAATACAGCAAGTGTCCGGAGCGTGGGACACACTGGATCCAAACATGGCACTATACAGATTTCATGTGCAGAAGATCTCGGGTTACTTTGAGGGATGCGAATTTCACCATGTACCTCGCATGGAAAACGAAGCTGCCGACATGCTGTCAAAGCTCGGATCGACCCGATAGGCGATCCCACCGGGTGTAGCATTGGAGCACCTCAGAAAACCATCTATCAGGCCGTCCCCAGGAACCGATTCAATCTATGTCCCGGAAAACGCGGAATCCGGAGCTAAGCCCATGGACATTGACATGGGAGGTAGCACGCCGAACCCGGGGACTACCTCGGCAAACCCGGGGACTACCTCGCTAGACCCGGGGACTATTCAGTGTGATCCGGCCAAAGTTATGCCGGTGGATCGGATGGAAATTGATGAGGAGATGTTCCCTGCGCGAGCGATACCATCTTGGGCACTACCTATATACCAGTTCTTGAAAGATGGAACATTGCCCACTGAGGAAGTGCTAGCCAGGCAAACTCAGAGGAGAGCCAAAGCTTACACAATCATCAATTCCGAGCTGTACAGATGGAGTGTAACCAATGTCCTCCAGCGGTGTGTTGACCCGGAAGAAGGACTTAACATCCTCCGAGATATACACCAAGGAAAATGCGGGCATCATGCCTCATCCTGGGCCTTAGTGGAAAAGGCGTTCTGGCATGAATTCTACTAGCCAAGTGCCTTGGAGCAAGCAGAAGATCTGGTGAGAAAATGCAATGGTTGTCAAAGATACGCCACCAAGGCACATATGCCTATGTCGGAACTCAAAACCATACTAATTGCATGGCCATTTGCTGTGTGGTGCTTGGATATGGTTGGCCCGTTCAAACCAGCATGAGGAAACATGACACACATTCTGGTCATGGTGGACAAGTTAACAAAATGGATCTAAGTGAAGCCTATAAGAAAATGTGATGGAGCTACGGCCGTGATGTTTCTCAAAGACATCATCTTGAGGTACGGCTATCCACACAACATTATAACTGACAATGGAACGAATTTCGCGGAAGGAGCATTTGCACGCTTTTGCCGAGACAAGAAAATCCGACTCGACGTAGCCTCGGTAGCCCACCCCACATTGAACGGACAAGTGGAAAGATCCAACGGATTAGTATTACCCGGGATAAAACCCCGGCTCATTGAGCCGCTGCAAAGATCAGCAGGGTGCTGGATAGAAGAACTACCAGCGGTATTGTGGAGTTTAAGAACAACTCCGAATCGATCAACAGGCTACACGCCGTTCTTTCTGGTATATGGGGCAGAAGCTGTATTACCAGCTGACATAGAGCATGATTCGCCTAGGGTCACCCAATACACAGAAGCCGAAGTGCAAGAAGCCTGGCAAAATGATGTTGATCTGCTGGAAGAAGTGAAAGAACTGGCACTGTCCAGATCCGCCATATATCAGCAAAATCTCCGACGCTATCATAGCCGGAAAGTGTGCCCCTGAGTCTTCCGGGAAGGCGATCTGGTGCTCCGGTTGGTACAGCGTACCACTGGCATGCATAAATTATCCCCCCCATGGGAAGGGCCATTCATTGTGAGCAAAGCATTGCACAATGACTCTTATTATCTTATAGATGCGAAGCCATAGGAAAAGAACAAGGCGGACAGGTCCGGAGAGGAATCGAAGCGACCATGGAATGTAGCACTACTTCGTCCCTTCTACACTTAGCTAAGAAGTGTATGTATCCGAGTCATCTCATATGTCGGTATGTATGTCGGCAATGAGCTTATCAATGAAATAGCGGAGCCTCGAGCAGTAACTCGGTGACTGCCTTAATAAATGATTGTTGTTACTTTTTATGCGTTAGCTGGAATGACTCGTTTCACTTAACCCGGATTAGTAATGTGTGAGCACCAAAAACCCAACCCTTCGACTTGTTGTTGTCCAACAAGAATTGGCTTCATGGCAAGCAAGGGAACAAGTTTGGAATTGCATAGCACGTGAAAAACCACTAAGGAAACGAACTTATTCCAGCTAACGTTTGTTTTTTCAAACTAACCCCATATTTACTTTCAAGTTATTATGTTGAATTATTTTGAGCCAAGCCTCAAAGTTTCTCAGTATTGTTAAAACGATTCTTGAGGCTCGGATTCGTAAGTCGTAAAACCGAATCAAGGTAGACACGAATTGAACTTGAGAATTGGACGAACAAGAAAATGAAACTCGGGGACTACGCCCAAGTTAATCCGGCATACAACCATAGTAGCAAAATATCATGTATTCAGCATACAATTGCACCCGGCATACTAGGGATCTGATAAATTTTCAAGTTTTTTCAACTAAGGAGCGGCATGAGGAGGAAGTTCGGCATCATCATCACTGTCTTCAATATCTGAAGCAGCATCTTCTCCATCCTCGCCCGACCCATCCTCCATGTTCTCCATCTGCTCCTCCTCGCCGGAATCCAGAAAGCTCAGCCCCTCAACCCAGTCATGGATGGGAGAATATTCGACAAGGCTGTAGGCGCAAGCCTGGCGCCGAGCTACCCACTCCGGATCATCGGTCCATTTGGATCCAGTGCGCCGGCGTGTGAGGAGGCTCAGGTCGATCTTCTCGTACCATGTAAGGATATGATGGAGGAGGGTATCTGCTGCGGCACGCCCGGTGGATTCTCTCCAGAGATCAAGCTGTGTCTCGATTTCCAATAGCTTCTCAGCAAGGAGTGTGATCCTTTTCAGAGCGCTCTCGCTTGGCTAGAAAGTGTTGTAGATCCGGACCGCAACGTCAAGGAGATCTTTCCCATAGTTCTTGATGGTTTCCACCCGAGCTGACACGCTGACCAACAGGTCCTCCATGTCTAAGGGGGCGCTCTCACCATCAGGAGCGACGGGAGTACCCCTCTCTCGGCGGAATTTGGCAACAAAGCATCGGGCGATGGGAGTACCCTCCGGAAAGTGATCTGAAAATAAGGAAAGGGAAGATGCTGAAGCAAAGGCATATGAGCTAACCCGGAAAACTATGTCGGATAAGGGGAAGAAACTCACGTGAGATATGATGATGGATCCGGGTCAACTCCTTGATACAACTGTCGCGTCTCTGGCGAAGTTGTTCAAGCTCAGCGAGCGCCGACCCAAGCTGGACCTCGGATTCCTTAAGCAGGTCCTGGTCCTTGGAGATCTGAAGGGTAAAGCGCTCACGCTCTTCGGTGAAGTTCTGGCCAACTTTTTGGAGTTCGGTTTTGTGTTGGGCCTTCATCTTCTCCATCTCGGCCTTGAGTTTGGCTATTTCGTCGTCCTTGGTCCGGAGGAGGGCAAGCTTATCGTTCTTCTTCTTCAGCTCGGCTTGATGTTGTCCTGCTTGTTCGAGAAAATGCAGCATCATATCAGGCACGGGCACACTATCCTCAAGCGATGCTGAAATAGTGTGTTGACCCGGCAAAGCCGAGGAGTGAATGTTTGCTGAGCCAAGGAGAAGAAGGAATGGAAAACACAACAACGTTGGCCGAAAGAGGACGTACCTCGGATTTCCTCCAAGTTCTTCCGCATAATTTTGTTTTCAGCCTCCACCCCAGCTGCAAAAAACCGAATAAGGAGGTTAGTCCGGCAGAAACAAATGAAATGGAGAGGTGTCGAGAGAGGAAATTACCCCTCTTTTCATGCTCCGCGCCAAGTGCAACATGTTTTGCGCGCAAGATCTTGTGGGTATCAAGCAGGCGCTAAAATTCGGCGCTCCGGCGATTGGTAGTTACCTGACAAAGGTACAGGAGTGTAAAGTTAGTTCGTTGCATATTTGAAGTATACAAGATCCGGGCCAAGCGGAACTTAACCCGGGTCTAGGTGTGTGCATATTCGAAGTATGCAAGATCCAGGACAAGTGGAACTTAACCCGGCTCTAGGTGTGTGCATATTCGAAGTATACAAGATCCAGGCCAAGCGGAACTTAACCCCGCTCTAGGTGTGTGCATATTCGAAGTATACGAGATCCGCCATGAACTTAACCCGGCTCTAGGTGTGTGCATATTCGGCGATATATCCGGGCCAAGTGGAACTTAACCCGGCTCTAGGTGTGTGCATATTTGAAGTTTACATGCAGCTACGTTGATCTTCTAATGAGCATCCGGCCGAGTAACAAGTTACTCCGCCGGAGGCTCGGGGACTAATGGTTATTATCTACAGCATGTAAAGAAGAAACGACGTACCTCCATCATTCGCCCAGCGAGGTTAATGGCCTTGGCGGCGGTATTCATCTGAGCGGAAAATTCAGCGGGGCCGAACTTTTCCGGGAGATCGTCGTTGTAGACGAACTCCGCCTTATTCTAGTTCATGACGAACTCGATGAGGCTCGGAGGGTACCGTTCGCCAGTGGGCATGTGGGGTGCCACCAAGCCCTTTGCGTGAGCTTCTTTCCTTTCAAACAGGGAAAGAGCTGGGCTAGTGTGAAGAACCATCTGCTGCGATTCGGTTGGCTCGGCAGGAGGATCCGTTGCCGCCGGTGACTTCTTCGGAAGCATAGACGACAGGGTTCGCTGCCCGGCCTCGACAGAGGTAGACTTGCCTTTGGCCTGCTGGGAGGATGTGACCATGGTGGATTTGCCCTTGGAAGCCGCTGGAGTGGTTCCTCGCCGAACTTGGGATGACTCGGACGAGGCAGACGAACTTGGCACGGGAGCTTTGGTGGCAGGACTGGGAGCTGTTGTTGGTTTCTTCGGAGCCGGGACAGGCGCTGGTTCGGTGGCTGGTGCTGGAGCTGCTGGTGGTGCTGGAGTTGCGGTAGACTTGGTGGTTGCTGGTTGCGGCAATGCCGAAGTGACGGACGCCGTTGCCTCGGCCGATCCGACCCCTCTCGATCCGAGGTCGCGTTCCTCTGAAGGAGGTACTGCGGAACCCGGAGCGACCGTAGAGCCCTCCGGAATAGGGCTTAGCGGGCGTGACTCGTCGTCACGAGGAGGGGAAGGACCTGACCGAAGGGGAGAGGAGATGCTCGATCCGCTCTGAGGGATCTCCACAGGAACCCTACAAAAGAAAATAATGTCAGGAGTGAAATTACCCCGATGCAGGGAGAAGTGTGTTGTGCAGTGAAAAATGACTTACGCATCCGAGGTCTCGGCCTCCTTAGGTTTCCGGGCCCTCCGTGCCGGGGCTTTGCCTGCCCGCTTGGAGGCAGTCTTGTCTCCGGCCTTCTTTTGCCTTTTGGTAGGCTGAGAAGGTTCGGAAGAAGAACTTGACGCGGATCCGCGCTTCTTCTTCGACGCCACCGGAACAGGCTCGCCCGTGGCAAGTGGAGGATCATCATGGATGTGCCCACTAGGATTAGCTGATGCCGGGAAGGCAAAAGAAAGAGGGACAGCCTCAACGGGTTCAATCACGTTGATATCCGAGTCATCCTCATCATCGGGCCAATCTCTAAGAGAAGAGAATTTACCACTGGGTCATTTGGTGGCGTCGGTTGTGGGGAGGAACATCTCCTGGTCCGGCTCCTCCTCATCCGGGATTTCTCGGTCCGGGGCCCACTTAAGGGTCGGATTAGTACCATCCTCAAGAGTTTGCTGGAGAAACAGCTGAGAAAAAAGCACAAGGAGCAGAGTCAAAAATACGATAAGAACCGACACGTAATTGATCCGAAATAAGTTTACTCTGCGAAGCTTACCGCGGGACGGAGCCTGTCATGGCAGTAATGCTCGATTCCCCACGTCCATTCGGCGGAAAAATCCTTATGGGTGGTGAAAAGAGCCTTGACCCAGCGGAAGATCTCCGTATTGCTCAACTCGAACGAGGAGGTTCGGTTGGGGTCACGGCTGAAGCTCATATGGCACAACTTGTGAGTGCGCCGCTGGAGGGGAGAGATTCGGTTGCGCACGAATGTGATCATGGCATCCTCGTTGCGCAATCCGAGCTTCTTCAGCTCCGCAAACCTTTTGTTGACTTGGTTGGCCAGAGCTGTAGGTTTTTTGGCGACCTCATCCCAGAAATCCGTGTCTAGGGGACCCGTAGCGTAGGGCAGCAACCGGATCAAGTCTTCGGTGCCTTCGTTCCGGACGTAGAAGAAGGTCCGGGCCCATCCTTTGCAGGAGTCAAGCCTAGTGACCTGGGGAAAGATTGAAAATCTCCGGGGCGAGATCGAGGCAGCTCCGAACTAAGTGAGCTGCTTGTCCTCCGACTCGACGTGGATGTTGGGGACGACGTTGCGACGGAGGCCGAAGAACCGGATACATAGCTCCTTCGTGGACCATAGTCCGGTGTAGCCCTCGATCGAAGAGACGAAAGCGGACAGAGAGGTGATGGCGTTCGCCGGGAGATGATGTGGTTGCAGGTGATAGGTCCGGACCCAGTCCCGGAAGAAATCACTCACCGGAAGACCAAATCCCCGTTGGAAATGGGATACGAAAACAACGAACTCACCCGGATTGGGTGAGGGGGCCAATTCCGAGGAGGGGAGACGAGCGGCGACGCCGGCGGGAATACGCTGGGTCCGGTAGAGCCAGTCGATGTCGTCCTGGCAGACCCACAAACCGGCCCACGCGCCGTGGTCTGCCGCGCCGGTGTCCTCCTCCATCTCCTGCTCGACGACGATGAGCTCCTCCTCCGTCATCTCGAATCCGCTGTCCTCGCTGGAGCTGGCGGCGGCGGAGCTCTGTGGTCTAGATTGACGAGGACCCGTGGCTAAGCAGTGGTGCAGCGGTGGCTGCGGTGCGGAGGCACGGAGAAGGTGTGGCGGCGGCGCTGCTGCAACAGGCACTGGCGACGGCGCGGTCGCGGTCGCGAGGAAGAAGAAGAGGAACGGGCGAAGGGGCGCGGAGATGGAAAAGTGCTAAGGGGCGTGCCCCTCCCCTATTTAACTGCCCCCAGTAATCGACAAGTGGGATCGCACTGCGCTGGAGAGCCATGCGCTACGGCCGTGTATCACCGGCATTATCCAATCAGAGAGAAGCCACAGCGGAGGCCACAGAGTAAATATGATCCCATGACACGACGTGCAGTTGCGGTAAACGAGGAGACAGGCGTGACGTAACCCACGCACAGTAATCACCGGCGATCGCGATGCATACGGTGCAGGCCCTTAAAATGAGGCAACGCAATGATTAACCCTTACGTGGGTTGGCGTATGAGAGAAGGAAGCAAGGCCCGGATCCGAGCCTCCATGGTAACCCGGCCGACAAGTGAAAACTTGAAATGTGCAGAGGGAAAGTAAAACCATAGGATCCGAGCTACAATGGTAACCTGGCCGGCAAGTGAAAACTTGGAACATGTGAAGGGAACGTAAATCCATATAATCCGAGACAAGAAGTTAACCCGGAACTAAACGTCCGAGGCTTCAGGGACTAATGTTGGGGAGATAACCCCAGGTAGGGTCACTCCGGGGTATAAGGGCCGAGTTAGCCGAGGTTCGGCAAGGTCAAAGCGGATGCTGGCCGAGTCACCTCAAGGCAGGCCGGATCACGGAGTAACCTGGACCAGGGGGTCGCCTAACATTGTCTCGTCCGACTTAAGGAGTAATTCGGAAATGCTTGTCTAGCTTATATGCAGGAACAGGTGTGGCCGGATCAACTGTGATCCGGGTCCTCGCTTGGCTTCTAGGAGAAGGAGGGAATCTCTCTGGTCAAAAAAGAAGGTCCGGTGCATACTGAATGAGCGAATAAAGCAAGGGCAGGACCACCGGATCGTGGCCGACAAGGGTGACGATGCTCACGTCGGCTGACGCGGGCGCCGCACAGGCTACGTTGCTAAAGCAAGTGTGACGCGGGGGAAAAGCACCCCTGTCGGGTTACTACTTTGGGAGGGGGCATATTCTTAGGAATATGCCTCCACGTATGCCCTAGGCCAGGACCGAACCACCTCTATATAAGGGGGGTTAGGGTTCTGGTAAGGGGGTTGGGTTTTTTCTGATACAGAGTTGGTAGAATTTTAGTTGGTTGAGCACTAGTGGATCTAGGGTTCTTGGACTAGTTGGTAGGCAAGTGTAAGAGAGTTTCTTCTTCCTCCTCTTGTCAATACAGCTCGAGGAGCACTTGTAATCTTGGAGATTGAACATCAATACAAAGCTTCTGTGTAGAGAATCACTCTACTATCCCTCCCTGGATCCCCCTAGCGCATATTAGTCCCCACCTTTAGCCTATCCATGGCATCTGCCGTGACACCACCACGACATTGGGCATTACAACATTATACATAGACCGTAATCCAATTGCATCTATGACTAATAATCCACCTTTAGGTTATCATCCGAACCCCTCTAGTATTAAATTGCAAACAACAGATAATTGCATTAAGCAAAGTGTGTAAAGTAAACAATACAATTGTTCTATGAACAAAGGATTGCTGTTTTCTCCCTAGTAGCAACAACACATCTAGTACCTTAGAGATTTCTATCACTTCCCCAGATTACTAGAGGCATGAACCCACTATCGAGCATAAATACTCACTCTTGGAGTTGCTAGCATCTACTCGGCCAAGATAGCTACTAACAATGGAGAGCATGCAAGATCACAAATAACAAAGACTTGATAGAATCAATAATCAATCTGAAGCATCTCAATATCCATCGGATCCCTGCAAACACAACATGTAGGATTACAAATAGATGATCTTGCTCATGAACGGAGCTCACAAGATCTAAACATGGTAGCACAAAGGAGAAGAACCAACCATCTAGCTACTACATGGACCCGTAGTCCAGGGATGAACTACTCACGCATCACACCGGAGGCAGGCATGGTGATGAAGAAGGCCTCCAGGGTGATCTCTCCCCTCCGACAGGGTGCCAAGAAGAGCTTCAGATCCCTCCCGATCTAGGGATGGAGATGGCGGCGGCTATAGACTCTTCCGTGGAATGTTTGATCGGGTCCTTAGGGTTGGTTTCTGTATCGGAGGCTTCTTATAGGCGAAAGGCGATGTCAGAGGGTGGACCAGGGGCCCACACCACCTGGTGGCGTGGCCAGGGGGACCCGCGCCACCACAAGGTGTGGCTAGCCCCTGGCCCCTCTCTGTCTCGTCTTCTGGCTCCGTGAGTCTTCCGGTAAAATATCGACTTTCGCTTTTGTCCGGTCCAATTCCGAGAATATTTCTTTTCTAGCTTTTCTGAAAGCAAAAACAATGTAAAAATGTAACCGCACTGTGGCATCTTGTTAATAGGTTAGTTCCAGAAAATGCATAAAAGTATCTCAAAATGTAGACAAAACATAAGATACATGATATAAAACAAGCATGGAACATCAAAAATTATTGATACGTTTATGATGTATCAGCCACGATTGAGTCCCATTGATTTTCTTCTTATTTGCTTTGTGGTTTCTCCTTTAGTAATGATCATGCCTTCATCAATCACTCTCTATACTTCTTCATCAATGGGCATGAGGTGTTGACGCCAATCAATGATCATGCCTTTTAGAACATTTTTTGTCCATGGAAATTACATTGTAAGTTTAACCATTTGCCAAAAAATGTAGAGTAGAGGGATAAGAATTGAAACCATTGCAATTGTTCAAAAAATGTAGAGTGTTGGCTTGGCGTAGGATCATCGTTGTGATCACAAAATTGACTAATAGCGGGATCTAGATAGTACATAAAAACAAATTAGTATACTATAGTAGTGACAGCTACATTCACATGGCATTCATCAGCCGTAACCAACTAAATTTATTCCTGAAACACAATAGTGAAAGAAAAATTGAAAGCCGCATACCTGACTGGAGCTCGCAAGTGCCAGTTCATTGGATTAAAATACAAAAACCTAAATGCTACAAAGCTTGGGGAAGCAGAATTATGCCAGAATGAGCTGCCTCCTATTCATGAATCATTTAGTGATGTAGTTGTGTGCACTCTTAGAAACCACTTAACCAAGAGCAACACACGACACCCATTCAAGGATCAGGATGACCAAAAACACCTCAATCATCTGCACTATGATATGTATGTTACCTTGCGTCAATTCAAAGTCTTCAACCATTTTCCACGAAAAGGGAGTATCTAGTCTACATTGCACATGAACTCGGCATTCATGAAACAACTTGAAATTTTTGATTTGTCGGTGTAAAGTATAGTACATATTTGAATTTGATTCATAAAGTTCGGAATGCTATATTTACCAATGGAATCAAGAAATCTTAGCAATAATTTAGTGTGGTCAGTTGATACCTTTGATCAAAATTACGGATGTAGTATAGCTATTTTTCCCTAGTAAACCTAGGTTATCTAATCCTCGGGAAGCAGAAAGCATAGTGAAGTTACTTTAATGGACCTTCGGGAGTTTTAGAATTCTTTTTGTGTTTTAGCGGACCAAGAGTTTGTTGTCTTTTGTTGTTGTCAATGATGGAGAGAGGGCCTAGGGCTTTCGATTTCACCTGTAGGTGTGCAAAACATCTGATGGTAATAAAAGATAATAATAAAGTATGCATGTAATTGTTAGAGCAAGATAATTATATGTGGGTAGTGTATCCATAATTGCTATTGCCTCCACAAACGCTTATAGCAATAACCTAATAGTCTCATCCATAGAAGAAACAGAAATAATGATATGCATAGTGACATCATTGTTAATCCCAAGTAAATCCCTCACATACAGCCGTACTACCCCTTCTGTCACTGGGGTTCCCAACCTGCAGATTAGTCATTACTCATGCACCCTATACCTAGCTCAATCCTCGGGGTCTTGGGTACTTGACAAGTCCTTGGATTGAGGCAAGAGAGGATACAATGATCATCATGTCATACAAACTAATACATGATCCCATCTATGATAAATAACATTCACAAAAGCTACATTGCTAGGACAAAGCCCTTAGCCCAAGGAGAATTACTCACGCATAGAGATGAAATCAACAATCATAAACATTGCAATGGAAATCATGAGATTGATATCAAATAGTCTTACAATGTCGCCAATCGAAGATGAGATCTACTATTATAAGTGGTGGAATATGGCTATGGTGGTGGAGAAGGGTTTGGAGATTAGATCTAAGTCTATTCTTCCGGTGGCTCTTCGGCGTGGTGGATGCAGGTTTCTAGGGGCTGCTGGTGATCGAGAGCCGTTTCTCGTTGCCCGAATCGTCTTTATATAGGGGTCCCTTCACGAAAGTTGTTCTGTTTGACCTAGCGGCATCGATGGCAACTATACGATCGGAACTATACGGCTGAAATTTTATTCCCGCCGTATAGTTGTTCGTTAAAGCGTGCGTCTCCACTTCACGACCCCAGGTTTCTTTGGGTTGTTGGAAATCTCGTATCTTTGACTTTAATGTTGTGATTCCCATCATCAGACGTCATTATCTGCGCAGGGAAAAATAGAAACAAAGGATTGCATACCCCTTTGATCATTAGGCATTAGTGGCAGGGTTTAGAGAGATATTTCATCAAAAATATGAATAATATCCAGTTTAAATGTGGAAGTAGATGGCTATATTTCACACCCATCAACCTCCCCAAGATTAAACTTGATCGTCCTTGAGCAAGAAAACCAAAATAAAAAAGGAACTCAACATTTAAACTGAAATAACGAAATGATGATTTTAGTCATGATTGGTAGTCTCATGTTTCCTCCACTTTACAAATCTGAAAAAACTTTAGCATAGATAGAGTAATGGCAAGCATATCATACGGGGTTTTATGCATCCTTATAGCACAATAGAATTATTGTTAACATGGATGATTCAAATGAGTAAACTTTATTCCATGTCATGTAATCAACTCATAGGCTTGCCTTTGAACAATAAAGTATAATCATGTAAAATTGAGAGTGTGGGAGTTATCATGAAAAACATATACACTAGAGTATCTCCATTCTCCCACATCAATAAGTCAAGACTTTTCAAGATCTACTTTTCTATTCATTTTCCTTCAATTCTCCCACATCAATAAGTAATTGAGAGCATGCCAAAAAAATTAATTAGTTTATCGGGCTGTGATGGACACTCGTGGCATCACCAAGGTTTTTGTTCCTTTTGCATAATGATAACTCATTTCATCCAGAGGAGTGATTCCATCATGAACACATCTTCCCGAGATTGCCAAGAATCTTACCCATTATAGCATTGCTGCTACATATGTTTAATCAACTCATAGCCGAAATCTAGGAGTTACCTCCATGAAGATCATTCGTAGGCTAGCGGAGTTGTTGGCATCCCATGAAGTTTGACACACATAAAGCTATATCATTCTTATGATTCACAAGTCAAACTTTGGCATGCTCACAAAAATCACTAAACATTAATTCAATTGAACAAATCCTTTTAAAGAGGGTTATCAAGTGAATCATTAATTTCTGTGGTGTTGAGTGTCTCTAGAAATAAGCCTTGAAGAATAAACACTACAACACCCAAGCCTTCAATTGTGAGACTTTTTCTTATTACAATTGTTTAGCAAATTTTTAGTCAAGACTTGGTTAACTACAAGATCTGGAACAAAATGTACCCAACTAAATACCCATGCAAACAAAATTTTACTACAATATAAAGACTCACTCCACCAATATAATATCTTAACCTTTACTACTAATTAGCATGGGTTTCTCAAACTTCAAAAGTGGGGAGTCTTAAGGCATACCTCTCATGATTGGTTTCACTTCTCTCTTCCTTTTTGATTTGCTTCTTGGAAACTCGAAGTCGATCACTCTCCTGCAAATATGTGAAAGCCACAAGGAGAATAGAAAGGAAGGAAGAGGGAAAATAAAGATAAATGGAGAAATCTTTTTGTTGTTTTTAAGAGATGGAATTAAAGAATAGAAAATTGGCGCCAAAGCTCGGCTAGAAAATCTCAAAAACAAATAGAAATAACTAAATATAAAGTGTTGGGGAAACCAACACGAGTGCTTATAAACTCGAATTAAAATATAACCTCGAAATAAAAACAAATGAACACCAAATAAAGATAATGAGGAAACTTCCCCAAGCTTAGGCTTTCGCAAGCCCTTCAAATCATTGTGGTGGCGGGAAAAGTCATAACTCCAGTTTGCAAAATTGAGTTGTTAAATTACTAGTTGATTCTCGGAGGTTCAAGGAGAGGTTATGAATCCTCTCCACAGTTCCTCCAAGTTCTTAGAAGTCTTGGTATGTAGCAAACCAGGTTGGTGGCTGCTTCTCTTGATAAGTAACTTCTTTCTCCTCTTCTTGGTCCTCATCCTCATCCAGAATCTCCTCCTCGGGTTGGTGTTGCTCAACTTGCAAGTCATATAGCAAACGTCCTTCCTCCATAGAGAAAAGACCATTAGGCAAAGGACAGGGTAGAGACGGCCAGCTCTAGCAATATGCAGGTAATAAACACCACCTCTCCTACTGAGCGTTCCACAAGCTTTTAAAGTAGAGAAACCAACACGTCACTCACCTAGCACTAGTTGTAACTCACCTAGGTTAATGCCTAGGGCAATGGTAAGCACGGTTATGACGCCTCCACATGTGATTGGTCCTTGGCTTTGGGCGGATTGGTACTCCAAATAGCTCACAAGAATTGCACCCAAGTTGAGAGAGAACTTAGTGTTGTTGAAAGCAGCTTTTGCAAGGACTAAGATGTCCTCCTCATTGAGTCTCGTGAACTCATTCTGTGCCTGCAAGGTGTTACCAATAACATAGAACAAATAGCGAATTGCAGGATATTGAATATTCTTCCCCTTGCTTACTCTAGAGGTGAAACTCATTCCATTATAATAAAGTTCTAGGGAAGGGTCTAAGCCAGTAAAGGCTGCACGTAAGGCATTAGAATTATTTTTTGGGAAATTAAAACATGCGCACCAATCATCTAGTAATAAAGCATAATTGTTGTTCATAAGTCAGAAATAAATCATGTCCTCTCCATGCCATGCTTTAATGGTGCTTTGCAAAGAACTTAGAAATTCAAGAGGTAACCTGCGATAAGTAGGCACATCATTGAATACAAAGTTTTGCAGGCCAAACCTATTGCAAAGTAAATTGAAGTCATTAGAAATACCGAGTTGATTCAATATAATGGGGCAAGCCCACTTGGTTGCCTTCACTTCTCGGTTATTGATCATGTTGAAGCAATCACGTTGGAGCTCATCCCTAAACCGTATCCCCATGTTTTCTTGAGCGACAGTCCGAGAAGCACTAGTGGCGGCACAAGCACAAGTTTTGCTCCTTGTGTTCATCATCTAAAATAATAAGGAAAGACAAAAATAAAATTTTTTGATCCAACAATAATAAGCATAACATATTTCTCATCATAGCACACTAAAGAGTCCCCTCAAAATAAAAATCTAGGCAAGAGAATCATGGCAATTAGTTCATAGTAGGTCTCACCCTAGATTGATAATGACAATCACCCTAGATTGATAATGACAACAGATCGAAGATGAATTTGTAATAAGTAATTGGAGGATCGGAGGAGAAACATATTGTAGATCACTTGTGTGCAAGGAAATCAAACGAAATTGAGTAGAGATGAAGATCTCTTGAGGTTTTGAGAGAGTTTGGAGGTAGAATAGAGAAAAAGTATTGAAGCTTTGGTGTTGGGGGTACCGTCCCGTGGCGATTTTGTGGTCGGACGCAACTATACGGTAAAACTATACGGCGGGAACGAATTTGTTCCTGCCATATAGTTGGTCATCAAACCTTTTGTACCTGGAAAAGAAATTTTACAAAGACATCGATATCTATACGACCGGAATTATACGACCAGAATTTTTATTTCCGCCGTATAGTTGGTCGTGAAACCGTTAGTAACCTAGAAAAGAAATTTGTCGATGGCAAAGATATCTATACGGTTAAACTATACGGCTGGAATTTTTATTATCGCCGTATAGTTGGTCGTTGAACCTTCTGTAGTCATCAAAAAATGTATGTTTCTTCGAGTATTCTTTCTTATCCTGAAACTTAGCAAAACACCTTGTTTTTGACAGAAAAATGACAGTAAAAATTGTCGACCAACATCAGCATGTATAAAGCAGGATTTTTAGTACTATCGAACTTCTTCTCCTCAATTGGAGTTTTCTAGCACTCTTTATTAAACATAAATCTTAAACTAGAACTTAAAAACTTCACTCAAACCTTTATTTCACATGGGTTGCCTCCCATGAAGCGCTCTTTTATGGTCAATAGCTTAACCTCAATGTTGCTGACTTAGGCCAGATGAGTGGAACACCCACTCCAAAATAGTTGGCCTTCAAAGTTATGGCCTCCTTTTCATCATGCTTGGCTTTCTTCTTCCTGGGAAAATGAATAGCAAAAGGATCCCGTGAAGGCAATTGAAGCTTCACATTCCCTTCATGTAGATTAATCAAAGCCTAAATAGTTCTTAAGAATGGACGGCCTAATATAATAGGAGCAGTAGCATCTTCAGGCATGTCAGTATTAATAAAATCAATAAGAGCATGACAGCCTTTAATGTATAGTAAAGTATTTTCTTTAATCCCTACAGCTTGTTTGTAGGTAGAATCTGCTAGATGCAATTTTCACTGGGTGATTTCAAAGGGGCCAAGATTTAACTTATTAAAAAGACTTTTTGGAATTGTTGAAACTCTTGCACCTAGATCACAAAGTGCAGCTATCTCATTGATCCCAATTTTAATCTTAATAGTAGGATCAAATATATCATCAAGTTTCATAGGTATTTTTTCAGCAATTTTGTTATATTCTTCCTCAATATCACGTACCTTTATTTCTACATGATTAACGAAGTGTTGATACATAGCTTCCTCATTTCCTTCACTTAATGTAATCTTGATATTGATCCTTTTTACAAGAACTTCAACAGTGTAATTTGGTGAAGGAGCATTACTATAATCAAGTTCTTCATGCTCCTCCCTTTGGATTATTATCATCTTGAGGTCCTCAATAGGATTGGGCCCAGCTTTACCTACAAATTTAGCTAGAATGAGAGTTTGACTCTTGGTTATCTTACCTCGTTGTGCCTCAACAATCCTCGTTCTTTCTTGGAGGGCATGCAAATCATTCCTCAAACTTATAGCTTGGTTAGATAATTTACCAAGCATAGCATCATGGTTCTCCGTTATTTTAACAAGGATATTGTTTTGCTCATTTTGTGAGTCTATAAAGGACTTAAGTATTTCTTGGAGACTACCATTACTAGTTTCCATATTATTATTAGAGTTACCTGCAGGACTAGAATAAAGTTTCTGAACATTAGGATTATAATTCTTCTTCCAAGCAGGGTTATAATCATTACAATCTATGAAGTCTATTTCTTCAATATTTGATTCTGGGATAGCTCTTACCTGGATTTCCTTACCTTTTATGGCTAATATAAGCTCATCCATCTTAGCATTGAGTTCTTCATTTTCTTGTGGTGAGACGGTTCACCTTCTTCGTGTTTGATCTATCCACATGCCACTAGGCATGGTTGTATTGCATATTGTCTAGCAGCTGCTTTGCTTCGGTAATATGTTTGCCCATAAATGTTCCTCCAGCTTCAGTATCAAGCATAGACTTAGACACAGGGTTAAGAGCATTATAAAATAAGTGGAGAATTAACCAATCTTCCATCCCATGACTGGAACAGTTTCTCATGCATTCTTTCATCCTCTCCCATGCAAGCGCTAGTGGCTCACACTCTTCCTGTCTAAAACCAGTAATATTAGATCTTAGTTGCATAATCTTTGCAGGTGGGAAAATTTTAGTCATAAATAAAGAAGTACACTCCACCCATGATGTAATAGTATTTCTAGGCAAAGATAGAAACCATTCTTTTGCTCTTCCTCTAAGGGAAAAAGGAAATAAGCGCAATTTGACCGCATCAGGGTCAACATCTTTAATGTGCATCATATCATATATTTCAGTGAAAGTGTTCAAGTGCATACCTGCGTCCTCAACAGTAGAGCCTCCAAATTGATTATGTTGAACCAAACTTAAATAGTGGGGCTTAATTTCATAATCATCAGCAGTAATTGCTGGCTAGGTAATAGGAGTATGCAAATAATCATTGTTGGGAGTTGCAAACTCCCCAAGATTATTTTCAGCCATATTTCCTATGTTTTTGGGTTTTCTTAAACAAAGACTTCTCATAGTAAAAACAAGAATTTAAAGACTAACTATATTTTTGTTTTTCAAATAAAGACTGAAAAGCAAACTAAAAAAATTACAAACAAGAATTAAAACTAGCAAGGTTCCTACTAACCTCACCAGGGTAGCTATAGCTTCCCCGGCAACGGCGCCAGAAAAAGGGTTGATACCTTTGATCCAGATTACGGATGTAGTATAGCTCTTTTTCCCTAGTAAACCTAGGTTATCGAATCCTCAGGAAGCATAAAGCATAGTGAAGTTATTTTAACGGATCTTCGAGAGTTTTAGAATTCTTTTTGTGTTTTACTGGTCCAAGAGTTTGCTGTCTTTTGTTGTTGTCGATGATGGAGAGAGAGGGCCTAGGGCTTTGGGTTTCACCTATAGCTATGCAAAACATTTGATGGGAATAAAAGATAATAATAAAGTATGCATGTAATTGTTAGAGCAAGATAATTATATGTGGGTAGTGCATCCATAATTTCTATTGCCTCCGCAACCGCTTATAGCAATAACCTACTAGTCTCATCCATAGAAGAAGGAGAACTAATGATATGCATAGTGACGTCCCTGTTAATCCCAAGTAAATCCCTCACATATAGCCGTACTACCCCTTCTATCACTGGGGTTCCCAACCTACAGATTAGTCATTACACATACTCCCTATACCTGGCTCAATCCTCGGGGTCTTGGGTACCTGACAAGTCCTTGGATTGAGGCAAGAGAGGATACAATAATCATCATGTCATACAAACTAATACATGATCCCATCTATAATAAATAACATGCACAAAAGCTACATTGCTAGGCCGAAGCCCTTAGCCCAAGGAGAATTACTCACGCATAGAGATGAAATCAACAATCATAAATATTGCAATGGAAATCATGAGATTGATAGCAAATAGTCTTACAATGTCGCCAATCAAAGATGAGATCTACTATTACAAGTGGTGGAATATGGCTATGGTGGTGGAGAAGGGTTTAGAGATTAGATCTATGTCTATTCCTCCGACATCTCTTCGTTGTGGTGGATGTAGGTTTTTTGGGGCTACGGGCGATATGGAGAGAGTAGTTTCTCGTTGCCCGAAGCCTCTTTATATAGGGGTCCCTTCATGAAAGTTGTTCTGTTTGACCTAGTGGTGTCGATGGCAACTATACGACCAAAACTATATTGCCAGAATTTTATTCTCGTCGTATAGTTGGTCATTAAAGCGTCTGTCTCCACCTGACGACCCTTGGTTTCTTTGGGTTGTTGGAAATCTCGTATCTTTGACTTTAATGTTGTGATTCCCATCATCAAACTCCATTATCTACATAGGGAAAATAGAAAGAAATGACTGCATACCCCTTTGATCATTAGGCATTAGTGGCATGGTTTAGATAGATATTTCATAAAAAATATGAATAATATCCAGTTCAAAATATGGACGTAGATGACTATATTTCACAGCCATCATCAGTACATGTATATCACCTTTCACTACAAATATGAAGAACACAAAAAGGGATCATAGGTATATGAAGAAATGCCACTATTCTAACTCAAAGAGCTTCCTATGATGAACATGAAGAGCACCACCACTTATCCTATGCAGAATGGCAGTTTCCTGGCCATGCTAACGCTAGTCTCTTCCTCTTCTAGTTGCATGGTTGCATGAGTACGTATGTGGAATGAATAAAATCATGCAATAGCAATTCCAAAAAATTCATCTCTAAGTAATCACTTGTTTGAAATATTCTAAATTTACGCAAAGAAGTGTCCTAATACTACAACTATACATCTCTTCAAACCCATAAGAGTGATACCATAATAGTAAAGGAAGCAACCCTTGCGTTTTCTATGTTTTGCCAATTGAACGGTATAAAATTCATCCTAAACTTGCTGGCTAAACTCAAATAAATAGCCTATGGAGTACTGAAGGGGTTCCGTGTAAGAAAACAATAAATTTTTACCCTATGCCCCTGAACCCCTGATGCTGCCAGGACCTATCTATTAGTAATACAGTAACAGGAGGGGATTTTCGTGAAATTACACTTGAAGACTGAAAAGCGTTGTCAACGCTCAGGAGAGTGTGGTTGATGTAGACGAGCTGAAGCCGACCTCAAGGTCGTGATGAAGTCCTTGCGCTCTTGTGGCTCCAACGACTTGAGTGCCTCAAGTGTGACACCTCGCGGGGAGTTACACACATCCGGTGCCTGACGATGACTCATGCTTCCCTGATCCAGCAGCAGTTGCAGAAGTAGAGCTCCTGGATCCGAATCTCGCACAAGAACGGCCGCATGAAGATGTCTCGTTCCGAACTTGGGACCATGGTCACGAGAGAGAGAGAGAATATCAATTGGAGGTCCTCCCAAAAGTGAGAAGCCCTTTATTTATTATTGTGTGTATTTATCTAGCCAAATACCCCCACTATATATAGGGGGAGGGGAGGTACTACCTCCCTCAAAGTCCCAGGGTGGGACTAAAGGAGAGGAGGGGGAGGGGGAGGGGAAGCCATCGGCCGGCCCTAGTGGACCCTGCACGGGGGGGGGGCTTGGCCCAGCCGGCCACCCCCTTGCCCCTTCTCCCTCTCTCCTTTCCCTAATGGGCCCTCTCCCCTCCGGGAATTGACCCATTAAGCCTTTTGACCTTTTAAATTGATTTTCTCTTTATTAAATAATTATGAATAAATGATTAAATTAATATGTAACATTCATTCACATATTATTCAACCTCTATGGTTATGGAACACTTCCACCTCCACTCCGGACATCCTCTGGGACTTACCGAAACCCTTCTAGTTTTCTCTCTACTATTCTTCGGCGATTCTTCCGATCCTATAAACACTCTCTAAGCATCATCAAGCCCTTAAGCATGATACCCCACGGTTCGGGAACACTCCAGACCTGGTCGGGACACTCCCGCGCCAATGATCAACAGAGGGACCTGGATGGCCATGTGACCGCTGTGCGTTCCACGAAGATCTTTCGTCATTTGACACGGGACAGTCGTGTCTTATTCCCTTTGTCTCTCGATACTTGCATTGCCCGAGATCTGATCAATGACATCACCATGTCGTGTTCAATCTTGTTACCGAACAATGCTACTTGAATCGTTCTGATAAGTGATATCCCTGTGATCAAATCACACCCTGCGCAGCTTTTGGATATAACTTCTCCGAGTGGGCCCTTGAGTATCTTCCCGTCACATGGACAGACAAATCCCGCTCTTGACATATATTGCCTCTACGGTTTCCTCCGAGTACCTGAACTGACCTTTATAACCACTGTATTACCAAGTGGCGCTTGATGCTATCTAAGCACTCTCGGTAGACAGTGATTGATATAGCCTCACAGTGTAAGGAATAGTCTACGAGGATCCATTCCTAATCATCGTAACTTGAACTTCGTGACATGATCGGGTCACGATGTTTAGGTTGGGTATTGGTTCATCATCTCATTCTCAGAATGAGTTGACTCCATTTCCAACTGGCATAAATGCCACATGATCAGGAAACATGATCATCTGTTGACCAATGAACCAGTGATTAGAGTTTCACTGGGAAACCCTGGTTGTTTGTATATCACACGTGTATTGATGTTTCCACTCAATACAGTTATAGCATGATATAAAACTTAATCATAAACTATATGAAATATGGTAATAGTCCTTATTACTATTTGTCTCTAGGGCATATTTCCAACAGTCTCCCACTTGCACTAGAGTACAAATACACTAGCTGCATTTGTTCTTAATCATTGGCACCATATATCCGGTACCTTGAACATGCTTGCTCATGGAAGAGGTTGAGTCTTGGGTCTGTACTTTACAGTCCCAAATCCTTTAAAACTTACTAATGTCACCTTGATTGACATTAATACTTTATCATCACATGATAACATCTGTGTGTATGCATCGTCGCTATGGCAGCAGAACGAGGCCTGATTCCAGGAGCCTACAGTGACTTTAGATCAACCACAAGGGCTTTCTCATGGGCACTGTGCCCTGGGATACATCATTCTATGTTAAAAGCGAACTAGCCCCGCCATAACATTATACAACACTTTATATGGTACCCTTATCTATTATTATAAATGTATTCATCGAAACACTAGTGCACTCTGTGCAACTTTCGATGTTTTTGTTCACCTCGCTTCCTAGTTGACTCTAATCGGTATTTACAGGAGTTTCCAACATATTCCCTTATAACATAACCCTTTATGTTTTAAGATATGTCATCCTTTATGGATTTGGAAAATGTGTCTGCAGTTCTCTATTAGACACTACGGACAAACCTAGCTCAATGTTCCGTGATTAACTTAATCACTTTTAAACGTTCCTTATTGGATCATATATTATGTTAAGTTACCATCATGGTTTTCTAAGATAGAACCTATGTCTCAACATAGTGGATGATGGTCATCCTCTTCTTTCTTTCAACCATTGATGTTAAACTTAATACTATTCCTAACTTGAGTTGTTAAGGACTAGTTCCTTAATTAACCCTTTTCAGAATCCCTTAAGGAATACTACATAATATCATAATACATTTATTATTAACTTCTACACTTTATAAATCATTATTTATAAGTACTTGCGGTTTTATTCTTAACATCCTTAAGAATCACTCCTATAAGCTACCACTCAAAATATCTTCCTATCATACTTGGGTATGAGTCAGTACTCTTACTCAAACTATGTTCCTACATATTTGAATTTCAGACTTATATTGCTCCCACTCAAAAATATGTCATTCACATATTGTTTTAGGAAGACTTTCATAGCTCCCACTCAATTTCATGCAAATTGCATATCCACTCACTATTTTGAACAACTTCAAAATCCTTTGATCAAATATCAAACCTATAGTTTTACTATGAGATACTAGTACTTTTACTAGTTTTAAACCCATTGGACATTTAGCACACTTGAATCAAATTCATTTGAATTCGTCCAATACTTGACAAATTATGCTTTTGTCATTCACCCCCTTTTCCATTATGGCTTTGCAGTCATGTGGGAAAATTCCATGTAACCCCTTTTGTCATTCAGCAACGAAATGCTTTCTAATCTCAAGGGAATTTTGTTTTGGGATTTCTCATAATTTTAGTTTACCATTATTTCCTTAGTAGTTCGTAGGTATGTCATATTACAAGAATCATAACAAATGATTCACAAATGTCTCCATACTAGATATGGATTACATTTTGAATCCTAATTCATGTAGTGAAAACACCAATGGGGAAAACACAATGATCATTGTCATTGATTCTTTCCTTTGTGAAGAGAATCATTCAGGAACGTTGTCCGTTGCACTTCTCAACACTCTGCTGCAGGGTTTTGAATCCTCATCGTGTTTTACACTATCTTCCATTTGCTCCATAATCGAGGAATATCACTGACGAGGGTTTAACTCGTCAATACCCATTGTTATGGACTTGGGTTTTGGAGAAGGGGGGAGCACTGGAGGCATCAATCAGCTAGAAAACAAGCACACAGGGATGCAAGGTTTACCCAGGTTCAGGCCTCATAGAGGTCCCTACTCCTGCTTGTCTGCTCTTGGAATTAATGAAGGAATCAAAGATTACAGGGGCGCGCAGATGCAATCTGGCGAGAGTTGTGGAAACTAGGGTTGCGTGTGCGTCCTCCTCGCCGTCCCCTCCTAGACTTTATATAGATAGGCTAGGTCTCGGGTAGCAGGTCGAGTCGGTTACAGATTAGGGTTTTCCCTTTAAACTTTCTATCTTAAGCTTCTTCTTGTCTCGCAAGCAATCGAGAGTCTGTCGGCCACTCGAATTCATCATTTGGGCCTTGGCAACGCCATGGGCTTCTGCCGTATCTGGACCATATATACCAAGATTGAGTACCTGTAGGGTATACCCATGTCAGTATCCCCTGAGTGTCCAGTGGAATCGCAGATTTGACTGGGGACTTTATGAAGCCTTTCGAGTGCATGATTGAGTATTTTTCGAGTGTTCAGTTCATGTCATAGGGATTGTTGATATATGTGCCTGATTTAGCCGATGTATCGGTATCAGTTAACTGCCTTGGGGCAAAACAACGCAATCTACTCAAACTCGAGTCCCCGGACTCGAATTCGGAAAAGTGTTGGTGTAATTCTTCTCAGGCTGCGGAGGTCTTACAGAAGTTGAATTCCAGTGTATGGGTGTGAGCACTCAACGCATCCTGCAAGGCATGTTCATCACACATGTGGGCACGGATATGTTTTCTGGTAGTGCGTAGTAGATGCGTTGCCAGGCCTTATTCAGGTATTATATTCACGCTGTAAGCATGGCATCCGAATTTTTGTCATCGTGGAGATGATTCGGGTGGCCTAGGAAATGCAGTCTCTTTGTAGGGATAGTATGAGGCGGTGTCACCATAGAATTCAAGTGTGGATGTTATCAACACACAGTACGATGTACAAATAATCATAGGGTGCGCGACCAGCACTCCCTATGGGAGTAGCCCTAGAGTGCCTAGTTGAGTTGAAGACTCACGCAGGGACTAAAAACTTTTTGCGACTGCTGTTGGCTTTTTACTGCTTGTTTCAGTCGAATTTGCTTCCAGCGCTCCCTATGGGAGTAACCCATAATCCTCAATCGAATTGTAGATTCGAGTGGTGGGTATATCCTGAATGTTCATATTCCTCCATAAAAGATAAATCGTAGGGTGCGCAACCAGTGCTCCCTATGGGAGTAGCCCCCGAGTGCTTGGTTGAGTCGAAGGCTCGAGCAAGGACTAAAGTAGTCGAAATCTTCTGCTGCTGAAATCACGTCAGTGCTGACGATGTGATGACCTTGGTTGCCCGCGTGAGCGGCTTTGACGGGATGCGACGAGTGGTGGGTCCCACTTTCTGACTTTGATTTAACTATGTCTCCCAGATTTCCACGTGTAATGGAGATAGTGGGGGACGGTTCGTGTTTTGGCTTCTCCACGTGTCGATGGCGATGTGCACCACGCGTCCAGTAGGGTTTCTATTGGCTGTTGGATGGCATCCGCGAGGAAGTTAAGTAGCAGCGCAGCTGCGGTAATTTTCCCATCTGCCTTTCTCTATCCGCGCCTCCATTACCATTGCTGCTGCTCTCTGCTTCCCTGTGCACATCCTCTTCATGGCACTAGACCAACTCCGTGTCTTTCCGAGCTACTTCCTCCGTTCTCACTTCCATCACAAGATGGGCAAGAAGAAGGGAGGCGCCGCCGCTGAGTCTGCCACCGCCATTGCCACCGCTAGGAAGAAGGGCGGCTCCGCCATTGTGGGCACCAGCGCCGCCGGTGCTGGGAAGAAGAAGGGTGTGGGTACCCGCGTCACCAATGGTGCATGGCGCGCATCCATCATCAAGTCCTCCGAGCTTCATCTGCTGCATCAAGATGGGGTTCTCTCCCCCGTGGAGGACGACTCGCGAGTACCTAGCATGGAGGTAACTCCTTGCCCTCCTGCTAGTTTCCGGGTGATGTTCATTGCCTTCATCATCCGAGGTCTTTCTCTGCCCCTGCATCCTTTCTTCAGGGGCCTCCTTTGCTTTTATGGGCTCCAGCTGCATCAGCTGTCCCCAAACTCTATTCTCCACATCTCCTGCTTCATTACCCTTTGCGAGTGCTGGCTCGGAGTCGAGCCACACTTTCGCCTCTTTAAGAGGATTTTTAAGCTGAAGCGCCAGTCAACATCTGGTTCTGTAGTCTTTGATGTAGGTGGCTATGGAATCCATGTAGACTCCTCCGCCACTTATTTCGATATCAAACTCATGGCGTCCGTCCAAGGGTGGAGAGACAAGTGGTTCTACATCCGCGACCAAAAGGCCGATGGAGAGCACTATGGACTCGCGCCCTTTGATCCCGTGACGCTGTGCAAGAGGAGGCATTCTTGGAAGAACGTAGTGATGCCTGGCGAGTCCAAGGAGATGGAAGTGATGTACAAGCGCGTCTGCGACCTCGAGCCGCCCTCATTCGCACATGGTTTCACTGTCGTATCCAGCCTCTGCAAGCCAGAGTCCACGCCATGTTCCAATGGGCTGGTGCGAACGATGCCACTCGCGTATCTGCCGATGGCACTTCTGCGGGTGAAGTAGATAAGAGGCTGCGACTAGTGATGAAGTATACCGCCCAGGAGGTTCTCCCAGGCGAACCAGTCGTGCCTCCCTTCGACGCCTCAAACCCTCCTACTGAGATAGAATTGTGCTACGAAGTAGCTTTCTTTGTCGATTGCCATTAAGTTCTTGATGTATAATGAATTATCTTCTGAATGCAGGATTGGAAGGTGTCTCCCAATTTGCCCCCTCTTCCTGAATGGGTTATTCCTCTCGAAGCAGATGAAGAGGATGAGTCGGAATCGACCGTCCCACTTGAAGAGGAGGAAGGAGCCCCCGAGTCCAATGATCTGGATGCTCGCAAGCGTTCCCGTAGCAAGGACTCGGATGCTTCGTCTCTATCGACTCCAGAAGGCCCTTCTGTTGGTGTAGAGGAGCCGATTCCTGCCGTTCATGTGCGCTCCATGGCTCCTCCTGCCCGGAAGAAGCTTCGACTGCCAAAGGAATCGTCGGAGTCAGAGGAGAAGTCCTTCGATCTTGATAGTTTTGACTGGTAAGTTCTGTATTCACGACCTTGTTTTTGTTTCTTCTTTGAGTTTCCATCTTTCCTGAAGCTTTTACTTGATTTGTGTTTCAGCCAAGCGGCGTCATCGTCTTCTGACGATGTCCAATTTGTGAAGGAGTCCGGAGTCACAGACTCCAAGGCCAAGAAGATGGCTTCGCGGTCTCCTTCTCCTCCATTGGCAGGCCACTCCGGGCATAATTCATCGAGTTCCCCGCATGCTGGGGAACATCAGATAGTTACCCGATGACTGTGCGACAGCCTTCTTCGGAGTCTGTGGAGGATCATGTAGGTATCTTGTACTTGATAGTCGAATTTATTCTTGGCGCTGTTTACTTGAACTTTTATTGTCTCCTGATGCAGCTCATTGTGAAGGAGGCTGCCCGCCTAGCGTCTGGACATGGGTCGGCAGCATGCGCGACTGGACAATCGCCATCGCATTGTCGAAAGTAAGACTCGACTTCGTCTTTGTCTTTGCGAATTTCATTGATTTGATTTGGTGATATTCCCTATATGTTGCAGCTGAGCATAATGAATTACTTCGCCATGCTGCTACACTAGAGAAGACGCTAGCTGTAGCGACGAAGAATCGCGACGAGGTGCTTGCAGCTTTGGAGGAGTCGTGGAAGCAAGAGGAGGATCTCCGTGTCTCCACTGTTGAGAGGGAGAAGTTGTTCGAGGAGCAACTTTTCACGATTTCCAAGTCCCTCTCAGGTCTTCTTTTTCATCTTGATGTGCCTTTCTCTTATGTGATTTGACGTATGGTTGTTATACTAACACTTTTGTGTATGCAGATGCCAGCGGCTTGAGCTTTGAAGCCCAATCTCTGTGTCATGCGGATACTTTGGCAGGTGTTATCGCTGCAGTCCAAGATCACAGTGTATCCCTCCAAGAGACATTGGGGAAGGCCAAGGATGTACTCAGTCGTATCTGCGAGGACTTAACTCCCAAGGCCGAACTGATCGACAAACTTGGAGACTTGGTGGAGTCCCTGGCTGGAGGAATCCCCGCGGACTTCAAGAACTCGCAGCGCTCCGTCGGCGCTACCATGGCACTCACAATGGTGCAAGCCCATGGCATGGAGATGGATCCTGCCGCTATTTCTGAGGCGATGCCTGTCGACGCTGGAGGCCAGTAGGTAGTGTTTGCTCCCTTTGCTGGTAAATGCAAAAAATCATGGTCCTTGATACATTGTAAATGTATCTATAATTTTTGATGTTCCATGCTTGGTTTTATCTACTTTCTTGTGTTTTGTTCTAACTTTGGAGTAATTTTAATATGATTTCTTGGACTAACCTATTAATAAGAGCCATAGTGCCAGTTGCCTGTTTTCTGCTGTTTTTGGTTCCAGGAAAGTCAAAAAAATCAATATTCTCGGAATTGGACGGGACAAAAGCCAAAGTTCCTATTTTACCGGAAGACTCACGGAGCCAGAAGCAGAGACGGAGAAGGGCCAGGACCTGGCCACACCATATGGTGGCGCGGGCTAGCCCTGGACGCGCCACCAGGTGGTGTGGGTCCCCTGGCACTCCATCGACCTTGCCTCTTTGCCTATAAGAAGGCTCTTGATACCAAAACACTAAATCATCAATCAGAAATCCACGAAAAGTTCCAAGAGTGCACGCCACCGAAGGGAGATTCGCGAAAGTCTCTGTTCAAGACCTCGGACAGGAAGTGCTCGAGCCATCTCCATCGATCTCCACCGCCATCTCCATCACCATTGCTGATTCCCATGATGAGGAGGGAGTAGTTCTCTCTCGAGGCTAAGGGTCCTACCGGTAGCTATGTGTTCATCTCTCTCTATATGCATGATCATATTGTGATCATGAGCTTTGTAATCAAATAGATTTACTTTTCTACTCAAGTGCTTTAATAGATCTCTGCTCTCCCCATGTGTGTGAAAGTGACAGCGTGCACACCATGGTGGCACTTAGCCTAGAGATTACAAATACTTGTTATCAGTTATATTTGGAGTTGGATGTCTTTATGAAATTGTGGTGTTTGTTGGACACGTCTAGAGCTCAAGGTGACAGTGTGGGGTTATCTAGATGGGAAAGGCTTACTTTGAGGTGTGCTGTTATAGCCCTACCATGGATTAGAGTGTCCAACCGGAGAGTAGTTCAGCGTAGTATCATGAAGATGATATATTTATATGAGAGTGTTCACTAGTGAAAGTATGATCCCTAGGCCTTGTTTCTAAGCATTGAAACACCGTTTTCTATTAGATCTATTACATGTTTGCTTGCTTCCATCTTTATTTCAGTTTGCCTTTAGTCTTTTCCACGCCATCAAGTTATTCTCTATCACCATTACCACTTATAATTATCCATACCACTTGTATTTCACTATCTCTTCGCCGAACTAGTGCACCTATACGCCTGACAAGTGTATTGGGTGTGTTGGGGACACAAGAGACTTCTTGTATCTTGATTGCAGGGTTGCTTGAGAGGGGATACCTTTGACCACTTCCTCCCTGAGTTCGATAAACCTTGGGTGATCCACTTAAGGGAAAACTTGCTGCTGTTCTACAAACCTCTGCACTTGGAGGCCCAACAACTTTCTACAAGAATAGAAGTGCGTAGACATCAGTCCTTAGCTTATCAAGACACTCGCCAAGTATTCCGAGGAGCGGCGTCAAGCGAAGGCCACAAAGGCTGCGGCATTTGGGGGTACTGCCGGCAAGTCTGTGGCGTCAGAGACTACCACGGATGCGATGAAGCCCCCGAGGCTCAAATCCAAGTCGAAGAAAAATGCTCTGTAGTTTGTCTGTGTAATAGCTCTAGTGTTAAGCCTTTTGCTTGTGGAACAATACTTTTATGGGGGTGCCTCAGTCAAGACCTTGACATGTTTGAATGCATCTAAACCTTTTGTCAATGTATCCTCGGCCTCTTATTTTTGCTTTTGCTTGGTTCGTGATAGGGTACACCGAGTGTTCCTTCGAGTGATCCTCGTGATCTTCCATCAGCCGATGAAACCGTGGCGCAGTCGCGCTCAAGGGTGGATGAGTTGTCCCTGCTTTCGCGACTGCGTGATCGCGTTAAGCAGTTGGAACGTGAGTTGCCCATCCTCCGCGGTAATGCGGATATATGGAAGTCGAGGGCGGAGAAGGCTACCGCCCGCGAGAAGTATTTATTGGAGGAGGTGACGCAGTTGGGCGATCAATTCAAGTGTTAGATTTCTGCCCTCTTATCTTTTCTTTTAGTTAGTCGCGGCATTTCTGTCTTCATACTTTGCCCCTTTTTTCTTGGTGTAGTTATCAGTGCTCGTCATCCGCAGGATGAGAAAGCCAAATCGCCATTCGAATGAATGACCTAACCCGAGAGCAGCTTCAGGCGAGTGGGTATTTTTGGGTGGACCATGATCGTGCGATCGCACTTGCGACCCTGCAGGATCGTGCTTCACGAGTACTTCACTTTTTGAAGAAGGCGCAGTCGTGCTTGAGGCATATCTGCCAGACAATGTTTCCACTGGACGCCGTCCCCTCGAGCCTGTTGGCTCTCTTGGCTAAGTTCTAGGATTTGAGTGCAGTTCATGAGTGCGTGCGTCAGCAGTTAGTGGCTGGTGCCAAGTCTGTTTTTTTGCTGGTGCGACTGCATAGGACGGATGTACACGTTGCAGCTGTTGCTGCTGGACCGCCGACCCTGCCGGAAGGTTTGACCTAGAACATGGTTCCACATTACCAGGCGGTGGATCGTCCAGCAAAAGAAATTGTCGACTTCTTTGAGGAACAAACAAACATTCTTCTGCTGCAGCAGTAGTTTAACTTATATCCTGCACATAAGTGTACCAGTGTTGTAAAGTTCGTATGGATATATTGGATGTAATTAATTTCTATTGATATGTAAAGAGCTTGCTAGCTTATATGATTTGTGAGTGTATTTGTACTCTGCAGTTCCTTTTTGTTAGCCTGGCTTATTTCATCTCAGCACCTTGCCAACCTGTCAGGTGCGTTGCAACTGGGTTGGTGTTTTATCAAGGGTTCGATTGATGTTGTGTCAGCTACTCGGGATACTGCGACTTGTTTGTAGAACGAGGATGTAAAGGTTGGCGTAGCCCCCGAGTAATAAGATTGCTAGAAAAATGAGGGAAAACATAGAGTTTCGGGGCACTTAGCTTTATTTATTTGCAGAACAGTACGAGGTACAATGTGTGGCTAAGTAGCCTGGCTAAATAGCCTTATTTGTAATGTAAAAACGACTAGGGGTAGAAGCAACGCAGCTCTACGACGTTCCAGGGGTTGGAGTATGCGACTCCTATCTCGAAATCTTTAAGGCGATAGGCGCCACCTGGGATTACTTCTTGTTGGGATCGCAGCATAGAAAACAAAAAATTCCTACGATGGGAACTATCGCCAAGATCTATCTATTAGATACAAGCAACGGGTGGATATACATCCATAGAGAACTTACCCTCGAAGACAACAAAGCTTTGTTAACAAGATGGAACTCGTGGATGATGTAGTCGTATACTTGCCGATCTCAAGATCGTGATGAAGTCCAGCATGTCCGGCTCCAGTACGTCCATCAGATCCAGCTCTAGCAAGTCCAGCACCACAAAGCAGCGGTGCATCCGTGATTGCACACAAGTCCAATACCCCGACAACCTCCATCCCTCGCTCCAGCAAAGCAGTGGAAGCAGCAACTCCTTTCCAGATAAAGCCACCAGGAACATGTATCTCGCTAATCCGAGACCATGGGGAATAACTAGAGGGGGAGAGAGATCCTTCACAAGGAGGTCTGTGTTGTGAGGAACAGAGGGGGCCTTTTATAGGTAAGAGGGGGGAAGCAAAAGGTCCATGGCGTGGAAGCCATGGTGGTGCCCCTACCTCTTCCATCATTCAAGTGGTGGATGCTCCACTCACACAAATATGCCTCCACTCACACTTCCACTCACACGCATTAAATTTCCACCAAATTTAATGCAAGCTCTCATTAAATAAAACTATTTTATTTATTTTATTCAGAATTTTTTTAATTACTTTAATTAACAAACATTCACATAAAACCCCCTGCAACATTTCAATATCACATGCAGAACCAATATCAACAATTTCACCCGATATAGTTTCGGTGTCTATTGAAATAATTCTAGCACTTTCTTAAATCTTTATCTGAAACATATTTGCTCCAAATGGTGTCGGTATCCCTTAAGTGTGTCACCAATACAATTATAGCATGCAAAATAAACATTTATCATAAACAAGGAATAAGATAATAACCACTTTATTATTGCCTCTCGGGCATATTCCCTTCAGTCTCGCACTTGCACTAGAGTCAATAATGTAGTTTGAAAAACTTTGTGTATTGAACACCTATGGCTTTCTGGTGTTGCATATACACGATAGCTAGTGGTTAACATAATCTCCAGATCTGACAGTTTCAGGTCCGTGTGTATTTTCATGTCTTTGCGTCTCTACGCATCACTCTTTCTCAAATGAGATGGCATTGTATAAATTTGGTACTTTGGTGAGACCTTTAGTTCATTCTGGTTAAAATAGGTTGATATTATTATCATACAATATATCTTCATAGTATTAGCCCACTTTGAACCACACCTAGTTTGATAACAAACTACTTAACACAAATGCCCTCCTTTTTTGCTACTATAGCAATCATATACTTAGCCTTTTGTTGTAGTATCCGTCACAATGTCTCAACTTTGGAACTCATCCAAATTCATAATGGAACATCCTTTCCATTACATTGTGCCACCCATAGTCTGAAATGAGATAAATTTAATTTGTATCTTGTGACAAAACTAGTATCAATGTAACACTTTACAATGAACTACCTTCAACTATTTGTCACTTATACATGATATATTCTTAGTTCTTCCAAAGCTCATAAGAATATCTTTACTATCGTCCAATGATCATCTTATGAATCATTCTAGTATGTGCTCATAACATTTAGAGCATAGGACATATCTGGATATATACATATCACGGTATAATCGATCAAAATATTCATGTGATTTTACTCACCAAGTGTTGAAACACTTGAATCATGATACATTCCTTTCCATGCAACAAGAACCTTTCTTGTCGTTTCCATATTGAACCCTTTAAATATCTCATATATGTACGTCTTGCATAACCATATTAGATACCAAATATTCTAGTTTTGCCCAAGTCTTTCATCGAAATCCTATTTTAATGAAATTCTTAACTTGTCTCAATAAAAGATACATCATTTCCAATCAACAATATGTACTCTGCATAATGTATTGGAAATTTGTATCAGTGCTCCCACTTAATTTCTTGCAACTGCAAGCATCTTCATCATCTCTGATGAAATTAAACTCCTTTAACATTTTCATCATGGTGAAGATTCCAACTCCGCTATGCTCACTTCAACTATTGAAGTATGCATGCCCTTTTAGCACCCTTTGAATTAACAAAACCCTTCGGACTGTGTCATGTACACGTCCTAGGTAACCATTCTATTAGAAGAACCTTGTTTTGTTTATTCAACTACCATATACCAAATTATATGTAGTGGTTGCTACATTAATCCGTCAAGACTAAATATCGCTATGAAAGATCAAATATTCTCATAGTCAACTCCTTCAACATTGCCGTAAACTTCTTTCCGACATGTTGACTATTTCATAGATGTTAAACATCCATGTCTATTTCTTTATAGATCCAAACACAATCGATAGGCTTCACGCCTTTCCGGAGGGTCTTCCAAGTTCAGAAACTTGATTTCTCGTGTATGGATACTATCATGGATTCTATGACTTCTTAGTCATTTTATGGAGCCAGGGCCCATCATCGCTTCTTTGCATGCAGTCGGTTCATCATTGTCGAAACAATAACGACTTGTATTTCAAATCTTACTATTTGATTCTTACTGACCCACATGGTTCAATAGGAACTCTAATCTCCAAGATCACACCCTTTGTAATCACGGGATACATGAGCATTGTGGCCGCCATCGGGACACTTTATGGTGCTACACTACTTAGCACATATAGCTAAGGTTCAACAACCTTATCAAAGTTCTATTATCCTCCCACTTAACTTTTCACAAAAAATTCCTTCTCAAGAAACTTGACGTTCCAAGCGACAAACTCTTTTGTATTGAGGAATTCCCAACAAATTCTTTGGGATAACCTACAAAGACGTGATTATCCGACTTTGGTTGTAAACATTTTACTTATGCATAGCATACCAAAATTTAAGAAAAGACAATTCAGGTTTTATCCCAAACCATAACTCATATGGTGTCATTTCATCGGATCACGATGGTGGTCTTTTCAGTGTAAACACGGTAGTCTCTAAAGCTTTAATCCTTAAATCATAATGATAGTTTTATAAATGACACCTTTGATCTTACCATGTCAAACAAGGTTTGATTTGATCTCTCCAACATACCATACTCCTGTGGTTTATCGGGAAATGCAAATTCATGGAACAATTCCTGAAATCTTAGGTTCTTTGCTAAACCTGTAACTCAAATATCTTCCTTTATGATCAAATCATAAACTCTTTTATTTTCTTGTTACAATCATTTTTCACTACATCTTGAAAGTCTTTGAACAATTTTCAAATGTTTCATACTTCTTCCTTATTAAGTAAAGATATAGATATATTCACTCAAATTTCTGGAGAAAGCATATGAAGCAAAAAGATCCATCGCATATGGCTACACATAATGGACTATGCACATCAGCATGCACAATTTCCAATAAGCTAGTCATTCGTTCCTCTTTGGCCTATGAACAGAGTTTCAATTATCTCGAGGAAAGTTCCACAAGCATCAATTGATCAAAATCAAAAGACTCCAAAATCCATCAACATGGAGTTTCTTCATGTTTACTTTCCAATATGATTCAAATAGCGATGTCACTTCATAAGTGATTTTCCAATCATTTGTCTTACGACATTTTAGCAATAATGTTTATGGATGTGATTTCTCCAACTAGACTTGTAAAAGTTCATCCATCGTTTATGGAATACGGTAATTATTTGAACAACCATTGTTCTCGTAATACCGGAACAAAATAACAATTATTAAAACAAAATCTTGAAGGCTAGGTTTGACGACAACGAAAAGACAATAACACTTTATTTGTTTTTGATGAACATCATCACTTATTCTCTTGCCAGTTACTTAGGCTGTTGCAGTTCATGAATTGTGTTGTTCTATATAACACTCCACACCAACCAATTCGGTATCCAATACCTCAGAACCACATTGTTTAACAAGCAAGGAATACAGCCATAACATGTATATCTTATATATACCTAAGTTGGACATCTCCAACCTTTTCTTTTCTGCCAAATATTTTATAGATTCTCTTTCAACAATTCTGTTTCTTTTAAAAGAATCTATCAACATCAATAGTGGTGTCATTCACATGACACATAGTACAAAGTGTATATAGTCAAATACTAATACCTTTGGACTTGAAATTTGAAGTGGATCACCATCATCAAATGTTTGGTGTTCTTTCAAAAATCCATTCTTTAGTAATCTATTAGTGTAGTAAACATTTTACCTACATCTTCTATTCATCCTTATCATGAAAACTTTCATGATCAAGCTACTATAGCCTATAAGGAAGAATCGCGAGTATAATGTTAGTTCCCAAAACCTTTTTTGGGAGATCCGGATGCCTAGCATCTCCATCCTTCACAAATTATCATACAATATGAGAACATGTATTTTGCTAAATTATACTCTATCATAATGCAACCAAAAACATTGTTTCAGATATCACAATATCTTCCACACATGATGGTTTCTGAAACAATTTTTTAGCTCCTAGATAATCTTTATATTAAAACAACTTTTGAATATCAATAATCATGGAGGCAAACATGATACTTTAGATACTAAGATTGGAATTCTTACTTTTGATTTAATACTACTTATTAAACTTCATGGAGTAAATAGAGTTTGCTGAAAGTTTGCAATAGGACTTCTAAACTTTAATTTGACATTCAAAACAATACAATACCAGTTCGTAAAGTAAATATCCAGAATTCTATAGTTCTATTATCTCAATTAAAACTAAGCATAAGGTAGTGAACAGATGCCAATGACTACAACAAATTATGCAAATTCACTTCGATTTAGTTTATGACAAATTGAGTTCGACTAATACAAATTAGAAATGAACTCTCACTCAAAAATGACATCCCTCGTGCCTTTTTGGTGATTACATGAACCAAATCCACTACACCAAGTCCGATCATCACGTGAGTCGGTGTAGCTTCAAAGGCGAGCATCAATATGGGCATCACATAAACTATATGACTCATGCTTAACCTTTCGGTCTGTGTTCCGAGGCCATGTCTGAACATGCTAGGCTCGCCAAGTAAGAACCTTAGTATTCGCGTGTGTAAAACTGTCTTACACCCGTTGTACGAAAGCGTAGAGTCGAGTACACCCGATCATCACATGATGTCTCGAAACACGATCCATAGAATGGTGCATACTTAAGGAATAACACATTTTATCTTGATATTTAAATGAGGGATCATCTTACAATGCTACTAAAAGCGCCAAACTAGCAATATAAGATGCAAACATCTAATGTGTAAAGTGGGATGATATGGTCCATGCATTTGATCTCTATCATATGCATCGTGGCATGATCTCTATCATTCCTTTGTGTGTAAGGCCAAGGTCTATGGAACTTACATGTTAAGTGTCTTGTAAGAGTATCTATCATACATCTACTTACAACATTACCATATCAAGACACTAGCCCAGCAACAATCTAAACTAGACGCCTCTAATTTATCCATTGCAGGTTTTACATGGCTTAGGGCTTTCGGAGATAGAACTGGTCTTACCTACGAACATGGAACCACAACGAGGATAACCATGTTATTAGCAACTCGTTGTAAATCAGATATTGACTATATTAGGAGAGACAGACACTCGCCAGCCACTTATGCAAAACTAGTTGCATGTCAGTCATGGAACTGGTCTCATGTGCGATGACATGTAAGGTTGGTCCGGGACGCTTCATCCCACTATGCCACCAATATCCAAAATACATGAAAGAAGCAATAACATGATAATCATCGCCCACATATAAACATATGTGTACTACCCGTGCAAAGCACCTATGCATAGATCAGGCTCTGGTACCACTGTTGGGATCGCAGCATAGAAAACAAAAAAATTCCTATGATGGGAACTATCGCCAAGATCTATCTATTAGATACAAGCAACGGATGGATATACATCCATAGAGAACTTACCCTCAAAGACAACAAAGCTTTGTTAATTAGATGGAACTCGTGGATGATGTAGTCGTACACTTGCCGATCTCAAGATCGTGATGAAGTCCAGCAGGTCCGGCTCCAGTAAGTCCATCAGATCCAGCTCCAGCAAGTCCAGCACCACCAAGTCCAGCAGTGCAAAGCGGCGGTGCATCCGTGATTGCACATATGTTCGGTACCCTGACAACCTCCGTCCCTCGCTCTAGCAAAATAGCTGAAGCAGCAACTCCTTTCCAGATAAAGCCACCGGGAACATGTATCTCGCTAATCCGAGACCATGGGGAATAACTAGAGGGGGAGAGAGATCCTTCACGAGGAGGTGTGTGTTGTGAGGAGGAGAGGGCGCCTTTTATAGGGAAGAGGGGGCAGCCAAAGGGCCATGGCGTGGCAGCCATGGTGGTGTCCCCACCTCTTCCATCATTCATGTGGTGGATGCTCCACTCACATAAATATGCCTCCACTCACACTTCCACTCATATGCATTAAATTTCCACCAAATTTATTGCAAGCTCTCATTAAATAAAACTATTTTATTTATTTTATTCAGAATTTTGTAAATTACTTTAATTAACAAACATTCACATAAAACCCCCTGCAACATTTCAATATCATATGCAGAACATTTCAGCAATTTCACCTGAAACAGTTTTGGTGTCTATTGAAATAATTCTAGCACTTTCTTAAATATTTATCTGAAACATATTTGCTCCAAATGGTGTATGTATCCCTTAAGTGTGTCACTCTATGGTTTGTGAATAACACAGACATGATCGAGACCCCTCTCTGATTGATAATCAGTAGCGGGACCTGGAGATCCGTACTACCTCCCACATATTCAACGATGACTGTTGTGATCGTGTGAACCTTTAACATCGTAACCAAATCCCTTTGTCTTGCGATATTTTACATGTCCGAGATTCGATCATCGGTATCACAATACCTAGTTTAATCTTGTTACCGACATGCACTCTTTTCTCGTTCCTGTGATATAACATTCTAGTGATCACATCACTTGCTTGCAAGCTATCTTAATGTGATATCACTGAGAGGGCCTAGAGTATATCTATCCGTCATCGGGATTGAAAAATTCCACTCTTGATCCATGAGCCTCAACATGACACCTTCGTAGTATCTGAACCCACCTTTATAGCCACCCTTTTATGGTGTGACGTTTGATGTTATCAAGTTACTCTTCTGATGTTAGCAATTAACATGATCTCATGGTCTAAGGACTAAGATTACTTCGTATGATGTTATAGCAATATAAACATAATGACTTTGATCGTAATGCTATACTTTGGATGAATGTTCATCACATCATTTCATAAATGCTGCGACCTCGTTATTAACAACATCCAATGTCCATGATCAGGAAACCTTGATCATCTTGTTAATCAACGAGCTAGTCTATAAGAGAGGCATAACTAGGAACCTTTTATTTGTTTATTAAACACACGTGTATTGACGTTTCCAATCAATACAATTATAACATGCAAAATAAACATTTATCATAAACAAGGAATAAGATAATAACCACTTTATTATTGCCTCTCGGGCATATTCCCTTCACTTCTATAATCACGTATGGTCCCTCCCAAGGGGACTCGAGCTTGAGGTGCCCTTGTTGCTTCATTCGCAGGACCAGGTCTCCTTCGATGAAGGATCTGGGGCGTAGCCTTCTGCTGTGGTAGTTGCGCAGGTTCTGCTGGTAGATCATCGATCTTTCTGCTGTGATGTCCTGTGCCTCGTCAAGGAGATCGACAGAGTCTCGAGTGTGAGTGTTGACTCCTGCTCGCTGTACGCGACCACCCGTGGGGCTTTAAAGCGTACTTCTGTGGGTAGCACCGCTTCAGCACCGTGCACCATGAAGAACGGGGGTGTGTCCCGTGGCGCTGTTTGGAGTTGTGCGCAGGATCCAGAGTATGGACTGCAGCTCGTCTGGCCAACATCTGGCGGCTTGTTCGAGTGGCCAGAGGAGTCGCTTATTGATTCCACCACAGACGAGGTCGTTGGCCTTTTTGACTTGACCGTTGGTCTGTGGGTGAGCTACGGAGGCATAGCTTATGTTGATTCCCAGGTTCTCGCAGAAACCCTGGAATTCCTTAGAGGTCAAGTTCATTCCATTATATGTGATGATGTTGTGTGGTACTCCGAAGCGATAGACAATGGACTCGAAGAACTTGACGACATTGGCTCCTGACTGGTTTGTCACTGGCATGGCCTCGATCCACTTGGTGAATTTGTCGACTGCGACCAGGAGGCAGACGTAACCTCCTCGCGAGGATTTCGGGAGTTTGCCGACCATGTCGAGTCCCCATTGCGCAAAGGGCCAAGCCAATGGTATTGGCCGGAGTTCCGTGCCAGGTGCGTGCGGTTTGTCCGCGAATCGCTGGCAAGTGTTGCAGCGATGGACGATGTCCTTGGCGTTGCGCATGGCCGTGGGACAGTAGAATCCAGCTCGTAGAGCTTTGGCGACGAGGGCGCGACTGCCAGCATGGTGCCCGCAAGTCCCTTCATGGATGTCGAGGAGGACGGCCCTTCCGTCTGTGTTGGAGACGCACTGTTGGAGTACTCATGTGATGCTGTGCTTGTATAGTTCGCTATTGATGACGGGGAATGCCTTGGATCGCCGCGCAATGTGTCGCGCGTTAGTCAGGTCATCAGGAAGCCTCTTGCTTAGAAGATATGTGATGTAGGGTTGAGTCCAAGATGGCTCGATCATCATGGCACCCATCGGTCCTTTGAGTCCTGTGTCGAGCTCTAGGTCGTCGAGTGCCATTGGCTCATTGGGTGGCGTAGCCCTCGAGTCCGTTGACACGCTTGCTTTCTTCTCTGTGGCCTTTGGCTTGATGGAGCGTTCGCAGATACGCTCGAGAAATACCCTAGGTGGTATGGGGGCGCAGGTGGAGCCAATATTGGTGAGTGTGTCCGCCTCTTTGTTGCTTTTGCAGCCTACGTGTCGCAGTCCACAGCCGTTGAAGTCCCCTTCGAGCGTGTCGTAGAGGTCGCGGTAGGCGATCATGTTGTCGTTCAGCACATCGCACTCGTACATCGTTTGGTTGACCACCAGTTTGGAGTCGCCGTAGATGATGAGCCTCTTGGCGCCGCAGGCTTTTGCCATCCGCATCCCATGGAGCAGGGCCTCGTATTCAGCTTCATTGTTGGAGGCAGTGAACTGCATTCGTGGAATGTATTTCATCTTGTCTCCCTGGGCGATGTCAATATGACACCTGCACCAGCCCCGTCCTTTCGTTTGGATCCATCAAAGTGCATTGTCCAGAGGTAAGACATATCTGGCTTTTTGGGGAGCTGGTTCTCCATCCAGTGCAGGAGGAAATCAAGGAGGACTTGCGACTTGATCGCATCGCGCTTTTCATATGTAATGTCTCGTGGAGATAGCTCGATTCCCCAAAGCACGACTCGTCTGGTGGCATCGGGGTTGTTGAGGATATGCCCAAGTAGGGCGTCGTTAACAACCACGATTGGGTGCTCCTGGAAGTAGTGGCGCAGTCGCCTGGCTGTCATGAAGACGTCGTACGCCAGCTTCTGGTAGTGCAGGTACCGCTGCTTTGTTGGCGTGAGCACCTCGCTGAGGTAGTAGACTGGGCGTTGCACCCCGTGGACCTTGTTTTTCTCGGCTCGTTCTGCCACGAGCATTGTGCTGACCACCTGGTTGGTGGCGGAGATGTAAGCAACAGCGGTTATTTTTCACGTGGAGTCACCGGTACTGGCGAGGTGGATAGTAGACACTTGAGGTCTTCGAATGCTTCTTGTGCCTCGTTTGTCCACTCGAACTTGTCAGTTTTGCGGAGAAGTTGATAGAAGGGCAGTGCCTTTTCGCCCATTCGACTCATGAATCGACTGAGCGCCGCGATTCGCCCAGCCAGTTGCTGGACGCCTCTTACGTTCTTTGGCTTCTCCATGGACAGTATGGCTTTTATTTTCTTCGGGTTGGCCTCAATCCCTCTCGCGGAGATGAGGTACCCGATAGTTGCCCAAATGGTACGCCGAAGGCGCATTTATCTGGATTGAGCTTGATCCGGTAGCGGTCGAGGTTGGCGAAGGTCTCGCGTAGATCATCGATTAGAGATGCTTCCTCTTTGGTTTTGATGACGATGTCGTCAACGTAGACTTGGATGTTGCGACCAAGTTGATTCTTGAGGCAAGCCTGCATGCACCGCTGATAGGTGGCTCCTACGTTTTTTAGTCCGAAGGGCAACGTGTTGTAGCAGAACACACCAAAAGGCGTCGTAAACGCTGTTTTCTTTTGATCTTCCTCCTTCATCTGAATCTGATTATAGCCTGAGTAGGCGTCGAGGAAGCAAAGACGCTCACATCCCGCGGTGGAGTCGATGATTTGGTCGATTCGCGGCAACAGGAAGTGATCCTTTGGGCAGTGCTTATTCAGGGAGGTGAAGTCCACGCACATCCGCAGGATATCCGTGTCTTTTTTAGGTACAAGCACCGTGTTGGCGAGCCAAGTGCTTTCCTTGATCTCGTGTATGAATTTGGCGTCGAGGAGTCTATTGATCTCCATTCCAACTGCCTTTGCTCTTGGTTCAGACAGTCGCCGAATTGTCTTCTTGACTGGCCTTGTGTCTAGATTGACATTGAGTGCATGCTCGGCGAATTCCCTAGGAACCCCTGGCATGTCCGCTGGACACCAGGCAAAGATTTCCCAGTGCTCACGGAGGAATTCGACGAGCACGAGTTCCTATGCGGAACTCAAATTGTTGGCGATGAGGGCCGTCTTGGTCAGGTCCATTGGGTGGACCTGGACTTTCTTTGTGTGCACCGATGAGTCGAAGGACAGGTCAGGTGAACTTGGCCTGCTCAGGGGAGGCAGACTGTTGTCTGTCGACTCCTTTAGTCTTGCGAGTTCCTCCTGCATGTCGAAGGACTGGGAGATTTTGTTGAATTCCCTATCATAGCTATCGGACCTTTCAAAGTTGTCGTTGATTGTGATTACACCGTTTGGGCCTGGCATCTTCATCTGCAGGTAAGCATAGTGTGGCACTGCCATGAACCTTGTGAATGCAACACATCCGAGGATGCAGTGATATTGTGAAGGCCAGTCGACGACCTCGAAGTCGATGCGCTCTCACCAAAAGTTTTGCGACGTGCCGAAGATGACGTCGAGGTTGATTTTTCCCAGGGGATATACACCTTTCCCTGGGACGAGGTCGTGGAACGTCATGTCTCAAACTTCCAGACACGTCAGAGGGATCCTCATCGCACGCAAGGTACTCGCGAACATTAGGTTAATGCCGATGTCGCCATCCATGAAGACACGGCTCATGTCGAAACCTCCAATCTACGCCTCAAGTACGAGGGGACAGTGGCCTAGACGAGGAACTTGGCGCGGGTGGTCACGTATGTCGAAGGTGATGCAAGAGTCACTTCCACTGAGGTACTCAGTGGTGGAAGGTGGAGAGTTTATCGCCAGGTTGACTTGGCGAGTGATGGCCTTCTGCACTCGATTTGAGGGACGCCCTTTTTGGATCATCCCCATGTTGCCCACAGGTCGTGGGTATGGTTCGTCTCCCTGATTCTGGACCAGTGCGGCCACGGGTGGTGGTAGTCCGGGCGGTGGTGGAGGAGCTCCATGTGCCATGGCGCCTGGGGCAACTCCATAGCCCCTGTTGACTACGTCGCGATTCATCCGGGCCAGACCCTCGTGGAGCTTGAGAAACTCGCGGCAGTCCTTGAGAAGGTGGCTGGATTTTTTCTTGCCGTCGTGCTTGTCGATGTAGAAGTGCATGTTGCACGGCCCGGATAGTTTGTCCTCGATGGTTGTTGCGGGTGCCTCTTCGCGAGTGCGGCGCTGCCACACCTGCGTGGTTTGCCCGGAGTCGCGGTATCCACCGTTGCGATAGCTGCTGTTGTGGTTGTTGTCTTGTTTGTCGGCGTAGCCAGCTGCGACCATGTTGACGTCAGCACGGTCCTCGTAGACGCGCATTTGCCGCTTGCCTCGACAGTCGCGTCTGCGCCTGAGGTCGTCGTCGTCGTTGGAGTAGGTGCGGTTTTTCACCAAATCCTCTCCGTCGGCCCACCGATTCGCAATTTCCATCAGGTGGTCGATTGTTTTGGGCTTCGAGCGGCCCAGCTCCTCCCTAAGCTCTATGTGGCGAACTCCGTTGTTGAACGCATCGATTGCGCGGTCTTCCGAGATGTTTTCCGTGGAATTTTTGATGATGGACCACCTCTAGATGTACGAGCGTAGCGATTCGCCCGACCTTTGCTAGCAGCTCCTCAACTCTTCGATTGATGCGGGCCTTTTATAAGTGCCCTTGAAGTTGCATACAAACCTGTAGACCAGCTCTTCCCAGCTGTGAATGGATCCGTGTAGGAGATTGTTGAGCCATGCGTGGGCGGCGCCCTACAGCTGTAGCTCCAGGCATTGCATGGCCATGCTTCGACTCCCGCCATGTAGCCTAACGGAGGAGATATGGTCCTCCAACCAGATTTTTGGGTCTTGTAGGCCATCGAACTTTGGGTTCTCCGACAGGAGTTTGAACCCTTTAGGCATTCGCTTCTGCATGATGGCCCTGCTGAAGCATCTGGCGCCGCAGAGTTTAGTCTCGTCCTCTTCTGAATCAGTCGAACAAGCGCATCTTGCCCCTGATTTTTCGATTTTGTGCTGCGTGAGGTCATCGCGCACATCGTAGTCGTGATCGTGCCGTCGTGAGCGGCGACGCCGAGACAGATCGTGACTGTCATCACTGGACGAGGGTGAGGAATAGCGTTTTGCCAGAGCCTTGCCTTTCTTTGGCTCCGACGTTGGCTCTTTGTCGAGGGCGACCTCGATTAGCCCCAAGCCCGTGATCATAGATCGATGGATGGCAGCTCGTGGATCTCTAGCTGGCGGCTGGTTGTTGAGGAGGTACATGGTGGCCGATGTCACCGTGGCTTGCGGTGTCTTTGGGATCACGTTGCCCCGCGTGTCGACTGTCATAGAGCTGAAGTCGAGGACTTTTGCAACTTCTATGCGTTCTTGCTCGGTGAGATGGGCCATCCGAGATTGCCTCTTGTTGGCCACATACTCGTTGCCTTTGGTGGAGGATCCTCCGTGAGAGGAGAGCCTAGCCCGTCGAAGACTCGACTCATCCGCCGCCTTTTTACGCGCCTCGAGTTGTGCGATTGGATGTAGCCGGCGTCTGTACTCCTCCTTTAGTAGCCAATGGTAGCCCATCAGCATGTCTTGCGGCGTGCCGAAGGGCAGAGGATTGCCTCACAGAGCTTCTCGGCAACAGACCCACTCGTTGTCATTGAGTTAAATCACGACACGCTCTCTTGTGTGTTCGTTCACCATGGTTGGCGGTTCGACTGCCGCTCCGTTATTGACGGGCGCGCCGTTGCCACCGTTGGTGGGGCCGCCGTTGGGTGGTTCAGTGCCGTTGGGCGATCCGGTGCCAGATCTTGGGCCAGCATTTTCGCGATTGGCGGCGGTGTCGCCTGCATTGATGACCGCGCACAAGAAGTGGTTGGGGAAGCTGTTGCTCCCGCAACTTTCAGATCTGGAGCCGTAGGCTCCATCTTCAGTGGCTAGGTCACCCAGATTGGATCCGCGACTGTTGTCGCTGTCTGTGCTCCCGGTTGTTGCCGAGGTGTTGAGCTTGTTGAGGGTGCCGATTGGTGGCGGGAACCACGATGCTGGAGCAATCGTGGGTGCCGTTGGCTGGTCAGGCATGCGAAGTGTGCCCATCTAACCAACCTGGAAGCGGAAGCTCCCAATCACCAGACTGATTCCATCGCCCACAGACTCAAAAGCCGGGCGACTGGCCGGCGTGTGGATGGTGAAGTCGAATGCGCCAAAGAGCTGGCGAATCTCTGCTGTTGTGGAGTTGTAGATCGCGGTTGATGGGGCCAAAGAAGCCACGACATCAGCACTCCCAATTCCCACATACGGCGCCAATTGACGAGGGTTTAACTCGTCAATGCCCATTGTTATGGACTTGGGTTTTGGAGAAGGAGGGAGCACTGGAGGCATCAGTCGGCTAGCAAACAAGCACACAGGGACGCAAGGTTTACCCAGGTTCAGGCCTCGTAGAGGTCCCTACTCCTGCTTGTCTACTCTTGGAATTAACGAAGGAATCGAAGATTACAGGGGCACGCAGATGTAATCTGGCGAGAGTTGTGGAAACTAGGGTTGCATGTGTGTCCTCCTCGCTGTCCCCTCCTAGCCTTTATATAGATAGGCTAGGTCTCGGGTAGCAGGTCGAGTCGGTTACAGATTAGGGTTTTCCCTTTAAACTTTCTATCTTAAGCTTCTTCTTGTCTCGCAAGCAATCGGGAGTCTGTGGGCCACTCAAATTCTTAATTTGGGCCTTGACAACACCGTGGGTTTCTGCCGTATTTGGACCATATATACCAAGCTTGAGTACCTGTAGGGTATACCCATGTCAATCACTAAAAGTGAGCTTTCTCAAGAATGCACCAAAATCCAAGCAATACAAGTTTTGCTTCTCTTTTGGTTTCAGCTATGGATTTCATATTCAAAGTTTCCAATGAATACTCTACGAGGACTTATTCGCTATTGTTTTGGTTATATCGAATAACCCCAAAACTTTTACGAATTTAAGTGGTTCACTATGTATTCTAATTGAGTGCTAACTATTTCTAACTAATGGTCTCTACATCTACACTCCAACGATTTATTTGGTGTCTTCTGTTCACCCACTTTGATATCTAATATCACATTGTGATGCTTTGCATTTTGACATTTCAAAACGCTTTGTATTCCACAGTTTCTTCTATGCCATTCTTACAAAGTCGAATTTCATTACTATTGATCAAATCATAGTAATTAGATTCTCTTTTATATTTATACCCTTTGTTGATGCAACACTTTGATCAAATCAAATAGTTTCATACTTATGTTTACTTTGGTAAACTTCTTTACACATTTAAACAATCATATTATGATAATTACCATTTTGTTAAATCATAATACATCGAATATGTATTTACTTTTAACATTCATTAAACACTTTGTATTCAAGTAATACACGGTATTCAAGTTATTTTGCCAAACTTAGGCATGATTTATATGTTATAAGAAATCGAATGACTTTCACATATTATCATTATAACTTTGAATTTAAACAATGGTTTTCATTCCGTCATGAAATATCATTTAAGTTCGGTATTTTAAGGCATTTCGATATTTTACAAATGTTCATGCATTATCAATTAGTTTCAAACAACAAGAATAATTCGCATATAATCAAACAAGATATGAACACGAATAGAAATCATTCATAAAAGTGGAACAGCTGTTTGTTACAAACTCATATGAATAACCGTCTCACAAAGTGTGAGACACACTAAATAAGTTCATAATATTTTGATTACAATAATCATCCTACACATAAACTAAATGATAAATGTCGAGGGAGAGTGTCGTCGGCCATCATCATCATGCTCGCCATCAACACGCGACGCCACCTCCTCTCCAGCAAGCACCTCTCATGCAGAAGGACCTGTTTTCAGCAAAACAGAACAAGTATCAAATATACTTAACACTACAAATGTGTTTACAAGATTATAATATTTATAAAATTTTATATCAAATATATACCTTTCTCATTGATGACCTCAGTGACAACGGGTTCAACCACCACATCACTGAAATGTGATATGAACTCGTGGAAATCCTGTGTTTCCGCATCGCCTCTCATAATGCAAATCCTGACTTGTGCTTGGAAGCTTGGTGGCAGCGACCGCAGCACAACTCCTATTGCAAAAGAGCTTGCGAACTAGTTGTCCAGGAAGTATGCATCATATATGCTCAACAAGTGATCGTCCAGTGAGGAGGCTTCCTCCATCTTTATGGAGAGGAAGTCCCCCATCAGCTCATACTCCCATATGCGCACTTGTTCCATGAAATGCGATCTCAGATGTGCCATAACCGTTCGGGGATTAAGACTTCCCACCATCGGCCATAGCCCATCTTCCATCCCGAGGCGCATCGTTACTGATATGAATGTGGCCATCACACAACGACGGCAGTGGAGATCCCGCTGCTCCTGGGTCTCATGAGAATAGGGTGGCTCCAAGTACATCTCGTAGATCATGTAGTCAACCACTTTGTTCTCACCAAGGAGATCATAAAGGCGCATGACCTATGCAAAAAAGTTGGATCCATCTAACTTGAGCTTTTCTCCTTTTAACCAATTGTCAATGGGGAAGGTAATCTCAGGGAGAACCATTTTCTACATATATAATTGCAAAAAGGAATTTAGACTAAGTTTATAATTAAATGAGTTAATAATAACTCCACTCAGAAACACCTATCCCCATAAGGGCTCCTAGTGATAACACGACCCCTATCAGACACATCTCCCCCGATCATCACAGCCATCAATGTGGGTTCAAGGGTGGACGCTCAACGTCGGTCACATCATTCATGCGACTCATTCTCGATCTTTCGACCATCCGTGTTCTGAGGCCATGTCTTCACATACTAGGCTTGCCAACTCAACCTTAGTGTATTCACTGTGCAACATGGCTTACACCCACTATATGCGAACGTAGATATGTTTGACACCCATGCATGTACCATGGATCGCCTCATACTGAAGAAATTTCTTGGTGGTGCACACTAAGGGGGGACACAATCGTTGGTAATTTTAACAGGGATCATCTTATTAGGCTACCGTCGAGTATCTAATACTAGCACACAATAAGATATACAAACAATAACATTGAATGTAAATGCAATGTGATATGGTCCTTCACGTCGTGATCTCCATCCGTCATCACCGGATTCCGGCGCCAGGGTTACGGCACCGTAGACACCAGGGTACTGGTGTCATTCCAGCGTGGTAGTCCCGTCACCTCCATGACTATCTACTACTATGTAACATAAGGTAATCACTTTACCTTTGCCACAACCATATCACAAAGCAACACCCCCTACAAAACAAAGTTAGACGCCTCTACTTTATCTTTGCATGTTTTACGTGGCTGAATGGGCTTTCGCACAAGAACCATTCTTACCTACGAACTTTCAGCACAACATTGATCAAGTAGTTGTCTCTACTACACCCCTTTTGGGGCCCTCCGTTGCAAATGGCATACCAACTAATGCGAGAGAGACAGACATCCCCCTAAGCCACTTTATACGGTACAAGCCGTATGTCAAGCGTGGACCAGTCTCGCGAATGAACGCATAAAGTCGGTTGGGGGACGCTTCATCAAGCATTACTGCGGTATACAAAAGTACACGTGGGAGGATAACAACTAAAAGATCAACGCCCACACGCTACATCTCGTGTGTTCTACCCGTACTAGCATTACTACGCATAGATCTAGCTCTGATACCACTAAAGGGGTTCCGCGTAAGAAAACAATAAATTTTGACCCTACGCCCCTGAACCCCTGATGCTGCCAGGACCTATCTATTAGTAATACTGTAACAGGAGGGGCTTTTCACGAACTTACCCTTAAAGACCGAAAAGCGTTGTCAACGCTCAGGAGAGCGTGGTTGATGTAGACGAGCCGAAGCCGACCTCAAGGTCGTGATGAAGTCCTTGCGCTCCTGTGGCTCCAACGACTTGAGTGCCTCAAGTGTGACACCTCGCGGGGAGTTACACACGTCCGGTTCCTGACGATGACTCCTGCTTCCCCGATCTAGCAGCAGTTGCGGAAGTAGAGCTCCTGGATCCGAATTCCGCAGCGCGACGGCGCTCCGCGGTGAAGATGTCTCTTGTTCGCGCAGTCCGAACTTGGGACCACGGTCACGAGAGACACAGAGAGAGAGAGAGAGAGAGAGAGAGAGAGAATATAAATTGGAGGTCCTCCCAAAAGTGATAAGACCTTTATTGATTATTGTGTGTTTTTATCTGGCCAAATACCCCCACTATATATAGGGGGAGGGGAGGTACTACCTCCCTCAAAGTCCCGGGGTGGGACTAAAGGAGAGGAGGGGGAGGGGATGCCGCCGGTCAGCCCTAGTGGGCCCCGTGCGGGGGGGCCTGGCCTAGCCGGCCACCCGCTTGCCCCTTCTCCCTCTCTCCTTTCCCTAATGGGCCCTCTCCCCTCCGGCAATTGGCCCATTAAGCCTTTTGACCTTTTAAATTGATTTTTTATTTATTAAATAATTATGAATAAATGATTAAATCAATATTTAGCATTCATTCACATATTATTCAATCTCTATGGTTATGGAACACTTCCACCTCCACTCCGAACATCCTCCGGACTTACCGAAACCCTTCCGGATTTCTCTCTACTATTCTTCGGCGATTCTTCCGATCCTATAAACACTCTGTAAGCATCATCAAGCCCTTAAGCATGATACCCCATGGTTCGGGAACACTCCATACATGGTCGGGACACTCCCGCACCAATGATCAACAGAGGGACCTGGATGGCCATGTGACCCCTATGCGTTCCACGAAGATCTTTCGTCATTTGAGCCGGGACAGTCGTGTCTTATTCCCTTTGTCTCTCGATACTTGCATTGCCCGAGATCTGAACAATGACATCACCATGTCGTGTTCAATCTCGTTACCGAACAATGTTACTTGACTCGTTCCGACAAGGGATATCCCTGTGATCAAATCACACGTTGCACAGCTATTGGATATAACTTCTCCGAGTGGGCCCTTGAGTATCTTACCGTCACATGGATGGACAAATCCCGCTCTTGACATATATTGCCTCTACGGTTTCCTCCGAGTACCTGAACACACCTTTATAACCACTGTATTACCAAGTGGCGCTTGATGATATCTAAGCACTCTTGGGATACAGTGATTGATATAGCCTCACGGTTTAAGGAATAGTCTACGAGGATCCATTTCTAATCATCATAACTTGAACTTCATGACATGATTAGGTTACGATGTTTAGGTTGGGTATTGGTTCATCATCTCATTCTCAGAATGAGTTGACTCTATTTCCAACTGACATAAATGCCACATGATCAGGAAACATGATCATCTATTGACCAATGAACCAGTGATTAGAGTTTCACTGGGAACCCCTGGTTGTTTGTATATCACACGTGTATTGATGTTTCCACTCAATACTATTATAGCATGATATAAAACTTAACCATAAACTATATTAAATATGGTAATAGTCCTTATTACTATTTGTCTCTAGGGCATATTTCCAACAAGTACATCTTCCTAATAGCAGTTCGAACAATAAAAAAAGTACATACCTTGACTGCCTCTTACCTACAAAACATTCCGTGATGAAATCCAATCTGCATGGTTACAAATATCCAAAAATCTTGATGTTGCAGGTTGTGATCCTCCCAACAACAGTAGAGAAGGACATCCATAACAACGTCTACCTCTTGTGCACCTGGCCGATGGCTCATCGATGCCCAACTTATAGTTCATGAAGGAGGAACAAGGCTCGGCATTGGCACCATGTTTGACAGCCTCATGTCCTGCATCGTTGTGCTGTTTTGAAGAGGGGGAACATGGAAGAGCTGGCCATCACTAGCGGTGGTGCATGGGAAGGAAAACATGCCACTGATAGCCAGATCTTCGGAGTTGACCTAGGTAGGTGGGGCAACCACGGCGTGTGCGGTTCTCGGATCTTGACGGGAAGAGAGGGGCGGCAAGGAAGATTGGAGTGACCTACCTTGTCTTGACGGGAGCGGCGGTTCGGGCAGGAGAGAAAGGGAGTGGAGAGAATAAGCAGTGGTGGCAACATGAACCTTCCCGGATCTGTTCGCTTATGAATAGGTGGAGCAAAAACTTGTCAGGTTTAGTGGGTTTTTTTATGGAGGTGAGACGGTGCTCAATGCTCTGGTCTTCCACCACACGAAAGAAGAGGTTGCAGGTCATGATCCTCCTAGCAGAGGAGAAGGCCATCCATAAAAATGGCTACCGCTTGCGCAGCTGGTCAATGGCTCGTCGATGCCTAGATTATAGTGCACAAAGGACGCAGGGGGGTCTTCATTGCACCATGTCTGACAAACTTCCGTACTGCATCAATGCACCATTTTGAGGAGGGGGACATGGAAGAGCTGGCCATCGCCAGAGGTGGCGCATGGGAGGCAAACGGGCCGCTGATAGCCAGATCTTCGGAGTCGATATGGTGGGCGGGGCGACCATGCCTTGTGTGGCTCTCGGATCTTGACGGGGAGAGAGGGGGCGCCAAGGAAGATTGGAGTGGGCTACCTTGTCTTGATGGGAGTGGCGATTGGTGGGGAACAGAAAAGGAGCAGAGAGAATAAGCGGTGGTGGCAACGCGAACCTTCTCGAATCTGTTCGCATGTGGACCGGTGGAGCCAAAAGTCGTATGATTTAGTGGTTTTTTGTTCAATGGAGGTGAGCAAGTGCTCAATGCTCATGTCTTCCACCACATGTAAGAAATAGAATAATGTTGAACCACATGTTCAAGCTAGGGTCTCAAGATATCTAAGCATACTGATACCTAAAGAGATTACCAATGGAAGGTTATTGTTTATTTTGGATAGGTAATTGGTTGAGTTGAGCACCCACAACAAGTATCGAGTTTAGTTTCGCTCTATTTCGAGTCTTCAAGCACGCTAGATCCACTCCACTCTTCAGGTTAGTGTCTAGCTCAACCAATATCATACTTAAGTTCTTCTGTAAACCTCAAGCGTCTGATGTGCTTCCTACATTTGACTGGAGTATGTCCTTAATAAGTCCAATGTAAAGAAGTTCTTCAACTTATTTTTGAGGGTTTTTCTTCATGATATTTAAAACCAACCTTCCGGGCTATGCGCCTATGTACACTAGATAAAAACATTAGTCCCTTAACCGCATTGTCATCAATCATCCAAAACCCACTAGAAGGCATTGGATGCGCTTTCAACATTTTTATCTTCAACATTTTATTCAAATAAACAATACAAATAGAGAGGTATTCATCGGTTGAATTACTCTAAACAACATATGCACACTATCATACAAAAAGAGGCTATGAATTTTGCAAGCATCCCTTTTCTCTGTACAATATGGATCATGTCAATCCATTGCACTTTTCTCATTAGTAAGTCTCATGATATTAGTACTCACGCCTGAATGTCACCCAATCATAGGTAGGTTCATATGAATCATAGGCATAAGGAGGTGCCCTACAAGCTTACCACGATCTGTCATTCGATGGGAGGAAACTAAGCCATGATACCTCGACATATCCATGACCTCAAACTTAGAATATGATGCCTCACCTACGATCTTAACATCAACTCATCCTCACTATTGGAGTCATCACTCATCACTTCATGAAGCACACATAAGAATTTATTTTGCACAGCAATTTACAATCACACACTATAAACAATAAATAATAGAAAATGAATGGGAAAAGGAAAATGGATGAAAATGATCACCTAGCTGGTTTTGTCAAATGCACAAACACTTCATGGTCACACAACAGCAACTGCATGTGGGAGGCATATGACGAAGGAATCCTCTCACTCACTCATCTCGCTCGGCCCCTTGGGCGACGGGGCGGGCCCGTGTCACTGCCGCTCCTAACCCCCTCCCCTATCCCTCACCCGCCCGCCACCGTCGATGCTTGCCGCTGGGCAAAGCCCTTGTGGTGCTGATAGTGGCGGTAGAGGCGCGGGAACCTACCTCCGGCGGTGGAGCGCCTTGGGGTCATCGAGGGGTAGAGGGTCGAGACCCTGGCGCGCCTAGTGCCTCCTCTACAGCGGCGGCTGCCCTCAAGGTGGGCAACGGGAGGAACAGGCGTCCCCGGCAGCAGGGCCTGCAGGGCTGGATCTGGGCTAGGTTGGGCCCTATCTAGGCCAGGCGAGCATCGGCCAGGGCCCTTACTCACCACGGGTGGGCACCTCCCCTGGCTGCATTGCGGACGGGGTACTGGATCTAGGCCGATGATACGTCTTAAACGTATCTATAATTTTTTATGTTCCATGCTTGTTTTATATCTACTTTCTTATGTTTTTCCATACTTTGGAGTATTATTACACATTTTCTGGAACTAACCTATTAACAAGATGCCACAGTGCCAGTTGCCTGTTGTTTGCTATTTTTGGTTTCAGAAAAGCTAGTAAGGAAATATTCTCGGAATTGGACCAGACAAAGGCCAAAGTCAATATTTTACCCTAAGCAACATGGAGTCCGGAGGGGAGACGAAGTGGCGCACCAGGGCAGCCACACTTGGTGGCGGCGCAGCCTGGGGGGCACGCCACCAGGGGTGTGGGCCCCTGATGCTCCACCGACCTTGCCCCTTCGCCTATAAAAGCCTCCCAGGATGAAAACCCTAAGTGCCCGATCAAAATTCCACGAAAGAGTCTGTAGCTACCGTCATCCCCATCCGTAGATCGGGAGGGATCTGAAGATCTTCCCGGCACCCTACCGGAGGGGAGAGATCACTCTAGAGGCCTTGTTCATCACCATGCCTGCCTCCGGTGTGATGCATGAGTAGTTCATCCCTGGACTACGGGTCCATGTAGTAGCTAGATGGTTGGTCCTCCTACTTTGTTCTATCATGTTTAGATCTTGTGAGCTCCGTTCATGATCAAGATCATCTATTTGTAATCCTACATGTTGTGTTTGCGGGGATCCGATAGATATTGAGATGCTATTTCAGATTGATTATTGATTCTATCATGTCTATGTTATTTGTGATCTTGCGTGCTTTCCGTTGTTAGTAGCTATCTTGGCCAAGTAGATGCTAGCAACTCCAAGAGGGAGTATTTATGCTCGGTAGTGGGTTCATGCCTCTAGTAATCTGGGAAGTGACAGGAATCTCTAAGGTACTAGGTGTGATGTTGCTACTAGGGAGAAAACAGCAATCCTTTGTCCATGGGACAATCATATTGTTTACTTTACACACTTTGCTTAATGCAATTATCTGTGGCTTGCAACTTAATACTGGAGGGGGTTCGGATGATAACCTGAAGGTGGATTATTAGTCATAGATGCAGTTGGATTACGGTCTATGTATAATGTTGTAATGCCCAACCAAATCTCATAGGAGTCAAGATGATTTGTATATGCATGTATGCTTTCTCGAGTCTGTCAATTGCCCCGCTGTAATTTGTTCACCCAACATATTATATATCTTAAGGAGAATCACCTCTAGTGAACTATGGACCCCGGTCCATTCTTTTACCATTGTTATACCTTCTACTATTTATTGTTTACTTTCTTCAAGAAATTACTATCTTCCACACAATACGTTTAATCCTTTGTTTTCAGCAAAATCGGTGAGATTGACAACCTCATTGTAAGTTGGGGGCAAAGTTTTGTGGTTGTGTTGTGTAGGATTCCAAGTTGGAAACAACACCTTGGAGTTGTTTCCTTGATCCTACTTCGATAACCTTGGTTTCAGAACTAAGGGAAAACTTGCTGATGTGCTCATCATACCTTCCTCTTGGGGTTCCCCAACGAGCTCGATATATTTTGAGCCATCATGCCTTTTTTCTGGCGCCGTTACCGGGAGTCAAGGACAGCTTCACAAGGGTAGTCCCTCACAACCAATCTCTTTACTTTGTTTTTTGTTTTGCTTAGTTTATTTCTGCTTTGTTTGCTTGTTTCTTTTATCAAAAACACAAAAAAAAATTAGTTGTACTAGTTTGCTTCCTATATTAAAAAACACAAAAAAATGACTACTTTTGAAAACACTAAGTTGTGTGACTTCACTAGCACCAACAACAATGATTTCATGTGCACACCTATTGCTCCACCTGTTCCTGAAGCTACTTTCTTTGAAATTAAACCTGCTTTGCTCAATCTTGTTATGAAAGAACAATTCTCTGGTGTTGGTACTGAAGATGTTGCTACTCACCTTAATAACTTTGTTAAACTTTGTGAGATGAAAAACATAGGGATATAGATGGAGATATTACTAAGCTTAAATTGTTTCCTTTCTCTTTGAGAGGAAAAGCTAAAGAATGGTTCCTATCCCTAACTAGAAATAGTATTGATTCTTGGACTAAATGCAAAGATGCTTTCATTGGAAAATAGTATCCTCCTGCTAAGATTATATCTATGAGAAGTGAAATAATGAAATTTAAACAATCTGATAATGAACATGTTGCTCAAGCTTGGGAAAGAATGAAATCTTTAGTAAAGAATTGTCCCACTCATGGACTGACTGCTTGGATGATTATCCAAACCTTTTATGCAGGACTAAATTATTCTTCAAGAAATCTACTAGATTCTGCTGCCGGAGATACCTTTATGACCATTACTTTGGGTGCTGCAACAAAGCTTCTTGATAATATAATGGTTAACTATTCTGGCACACTGAGAGAGCTCCACAAGGTAAGAAGGTAAATCCTGTTGAAGAAACCTCCTCCTTGAGTGATAAAATTGATGTTATTATGTCTATGCTTGTTAATGGAGAAGCTCATATTGATACAAATCACGTTCCCTTAGCCTCTTTGGTTGCTCAAGAAGAGCAAGTTGATGTGAACTTTATTAGAAATAATAATTTTAGCGAAAATGCCTACAGGAATAATTTTGGTAATAATAATTATAGGCCATATCCTCCCAAGAATGGTAATTCTTATGGAAATTCCTACAACAACAATAGGATTGCACCCTCTAAACTTGAAGTCATTCTTAAAGATTTTATTAGTAAACAAACTGCTTTCAATGAAACTATTGAGGAAAAACTTTCTAATACTGAAAGAAATATATCATCTTTGTCTAAAGCACAATCCTCTTTGATTAATAAAATGGTTGCTAAACCTAAAACCATAGAAAATCCCTTTGCTGCTACTAATGTCATACAAGTTAGAATTGATGAAAATGTTAGACTGTTAGCTGAATTGCATGCTAAGTGGGAAAGAGAAGATGAAATTGCTAGAAATAGTAGTATTTGTACTATCACCACTACTAATGTTGATGCTAGCAAACCACATGAAGTCCCCATTCCTTTTGCAACAATGCCTAGAATCAATGGAACCTTTTCTAATAAAAATGTTGAAAATCTTCGAAATATGGGAAACAATAGCTCTACTTCCTTCGATGGTAATTTTGATTTTGATATTGATGGTTGCAATATTTCTGAAGTAATTAAGTTCCTACAAAAGCTTGCTAAAAGTCCTAATGCTAGTGCTATGAATATGGCCTTTACAAAACACATTACTGATGCTCTCATAAAAATTAAAGAAGAAAAGATGAAATATAAAGCTTCTATCCCTATAAAATTAGAAGATGGTTGGGAACCCATCATTACTATGAAATTGAATGATTTTGGTCCCAAAGCTTTATGTGATCTTGATAGTAGTGTTTCTATTATGCCTAGAAGTATTTATGAAATGCTTGATTTACCACCATTGGAAGATTGTTATTTTGATGTCCAACCTGATGATAATGCTAAAAAGAAACTCATGGGGGTATTAATGATGTTCTTATTATGGTTAACAATACCTATGTCCATGTTGATTTCTATGTTTTGGATGTTGAATGCAATGCTTCTTGTCCTATTATTTTGGAAAGACCTTTTCTTAGAACTATCGGTACCATTATTGATATGAAAGAAGGCACCATTATATATCAATTACCACTCAAGAAAGGTATAGAACACTTCCCTAAGAAGAGAGAGAAGATTCCTTTTGCCTCTCCTATTAAAACAAAATGTGCTCTTAATGCTTCTTCATTTGAGAATACTTGATTCTTGCTTCTTATGCCTAGCTCAAAGGCATTAAAGAAAAGCACTTATTGGAAGATAACCCAAATTTTTAGTCAATAAATTTTTCTTTTGTTTAGTCCTGTAAGTTATTGCTTCAGTAATAATCTCTCCTTATCCTTTTTGTGTGGTTTTTGTGCCAATAATAACCTCTAATAAGAGAGAAATAATGTTTGGGAAAGTTGATGTCCCGAAATAGATTTTTGTGCTCTACTATAAAAATTCATGAAAAATATCTGTACGTCGGTTTGAGCTGTAATTTTTTGAGCTTATTCCCCAGGTTGTTATCTAACTTTCGTTAGTTTAACACTTTTCGATTTGAGCAACAGAAGGTTTCCGAAAAAATTGGTTTTTACCTGTTGTCTATTTTGATAGATTTCTGCCATTATTTGCATTTGCCTCTTAATCTCTTTCTCTTTGAGTTCTCTTTGATCACTTGAACTTTTAAAAGGAATTGCTTCAGTAGCTTGTGTTTTAATGGAAGTTTTACTTGTGTTGAAACTGAACCTAAAGACTTATTATCTTGAGTACACTAATGTTGCTAATGAAGATTGTGTGAAGTTTTGTATGAAGGAAATTTTAAAGTGTAGGGAAGAATAATGCGATAAGACGAAGTATGGACAAAACCTCAAGCTTGGGGATGCCACATGTGTCACCCCAAGAAATATTCAAGAAGTACAAACGTCAAAGCTTGGGGATGCCCAAGGCATCCCCTTCTTGATCAATAAAAATCTCAGGTTTTCTTCCAAACACTTCAGTTTTATTGTTTCATGCACAATTATGTCATTCTTGGAGCGTCTTTATTTTTTATTTTAGTTTTCGTTTGCTTAGTTTGCTTACATAAATTGGTTGGACCCCCGCATTCATACATAGTTTCAAATAAGTTGATTTGGATTGAAAAAGAGTAGGAAAGTTCATGCTTATAAGTGGTATAAAAAGGAGTCTTGTTTTTGACTGTGGCCTAGACTTTATCATGTCATGCTTGATATTGCTTTGACTTTATGCTTAGTGATTATTGCTGTAGCATGACTTGTTACAAAAAACTGAGATTGCTTAATGTGCCTTGAAAGAATCATGCGTTGTTTTAGCATACAAAAGCATAATATTGTGGTATTCTCCTTTGATGCTTTATTTGGATTGACTTGGCACATGCTTACACCATGTTAAGACTATGAACCAGTCACCTTAGCCTCTATGATCATTTAGTTTATGACTTGTAATATCACTTTATGCTTTAATTAATAATGTTTGTCGCTTTGCATGATTATGGCCATTATTGCTCTCTTAGTTGGTTGCTCCCAGTCTTTTGCTAGCCTCCACCTGTACCAAGTATGAGTTCCACTCATGCATCCAACTCCCAATGAAACCAAGTTATTCCAAAGAGTCCACTATAAATTCCTATGCATGGTGTGTTACACCATTCCAAGTATATTCATGTTTTTATCTACCTTCCGAATTAAACTTGTTATGTGAAAATTAGTGATTAAAGCTCTCATGAACTTGATGGCACACTTTACTTTCTTGCACTTAATAAACTCGAACCATTGTGCCCATCTATGTTGCGTATATACTTGTGTTTTGTAAGTTGTGAATTAGCAGAACCATGTTACCATGGGGAACGCTTTCAACATTGCAGTTTATTTAGTTGATATCATGTTCTTTTGCTTATGGATCCTGCGGTGTGAAATGAAAGGGGAGCTTGTAAGGCTCATGGAGTTCGTATATGTGTTAGAGAAACGCCTGGGCAGCTAATCTAAGCCATGCCTAATCATGGTGGAAACGTGCAGCATAACCATACTGAGCAATCTGTGAAGCATCAAAAAAAGGGAAAACCCTATGCAAATAGCATACAAAAAGATCACTAAGATGCTCATTGTCTGCTTGCCTTGTCATTTTGATATGGGAAAGCTTATGTATCATCGGGCAGGGGTATCCTGTTGGTGGTTCTCTATGATACATATGTACTTACAATGACAAGAACTTACCTGTGACTAAAGTTGAGTAGCACGAGGTTCGGTACTCGTAAGTAAGGGGCATGAGATTTTTAGCTTATAACTTGTCAAGCATATCCTCATATTTTCTCACTTTAACCTTAATCACCTAAAGATGCTTATAATACGGGCAATGAGAGCTGAAAGCTAATAAGTACCATAATTTTTGGAAGCTCTTTATGAGACTTGAATCCCTACTTCCTTCTATGAAGGGCCTTTTTTTTACTTTTATGTTGAGTCTCCATCTTCTATCTTTATGCACCTATTAAGAGAGCATAGTGGTCATTCTTAGTTTAATGTGCATTGTCCCAAGACTTGTTGATTGATTCATAACTTTGATATTGCTTGTTCTTAAACTATTTATATCTAGTCACCCTTATGAACTTTTATGGTGTCTTATGCATTTATGTTTTGCTACACTATGAGGGACAAGCTGAATACCATTCTCATTAAGTTTTGTATATGTGAAACAAACAAACATCTTTCAAAGCATTGTTATTCATGAATATTTTGTTTGTACCTTTTCATGTTACAACATAGTTGTTATGTCTTACTATTACTATGATCCCAACTATCAATGTTTTACAAATACCTTGATCAAGATTGTGATGGTGCATGTCACCTCAAAAATTATTCTTTTTCCTTTTTTATCACTTCCCTACTCGAGGATGAGAAGGAGTTAAGCTTGGGGATGTTGATACGTCTTAAACGTATCTATATTTTTGATGTTCCATGCTTGTTTTATATTTACTTTCTTATGTTTTGTCCATACTTTGGAGTATTTTTACACATTTTCTAGAACTAACCTATTAACAAGATGCCATAGTGTCAGTTGCCTGTTTTCTGTTGTTTTTGGTTTCAGAAAAGCTAGTAAGGAAATATTCTCAGAATTGGACTGGACAAAAGCCAAGGTCAATATTTTACGCAAAGTAACACGGAGTCCAGAGGGAAGACGAAGTGGCGCACCAGGGCAGCCACACCTGGTGGCGGCGCGGCCTGGGGGGCGCGCCACCAGGGGTGTGGGCCCCCTGGTGCTCCACCGACCTTGCCCCTTCGCCTATAAAAGCCTCTCGGGACGAAAACCCTAAGTGCCCGATCAAAATTCTACGAAGAGTCTCAGAGTCACGCCATCTCCATCCCTAGATCGGAGGGATCTCAAGCTCTTCCCAAAGACACCGAGGGGAGAGATCACCCTAGAGGCCTTCTTCATCACCATGCCTGCCTCTGGTGTGATGCGTGAGTAGTTCATCCCTGGACTACGGGTCCATGTAGTAGCTAGATGGTTGGTCCTCCTACTTTGTTCTATCATGTTTAGATCTTATGAGCTCCGTTCATGATCAAGATCATCTATTTGTAATCCTACATGTTGTGTTTGCGGGGATCCAATGGATATTGAGATGCTATTTCAGATTGATTATTGATTCTATCATGTCTATGTTATTTGTGATCTTACATGCTTTCCGTTGTTAGTAGCTATCTTGGCCAAGTAGATGCTAGCAACTCCAAGAGGGAGTATTTATGCTCGATAGTGGGTTCATGCCTCTAGTAATCTGGGGAAGTGACAGAAATCTCTAAGGTACTAGATGTGCTGTTGCTACTAGGGAGAAAACAACAATCCTTTGTCCATGGTACAATCGTATTGTTTACTTTACACACTTTGCTTAATGCAATTATCTGTTGCTTGCAACTTAATACTGGAGGAGGTTCGGATGATAACCTGAAGGTGGATTATTAGTCATAGATGCAGTTGGATTACGGTCTATGTATAATGTTGTAATGCCCAACCAAATCTCATAGGAGTCAAGATGATTTGTATATGCATGTATGCTTTCTCGAGTCTGTCAATTGCCCCGCTGTAATTTGTTCACCCAACATATTATCTATCTTAAGGAGAATCACCTCTAGTGAACTATGGACCCCGGTCCATTCTTTTACCATTGCTATACCTTCTACTATTTACTATTTACTTTCTGCAAGAAATTACTATCTTCCACACAATACGTTTAATCCTTTGTTTTCAGCAAAACTGGTGAGATTGACAACCTCACTATAAGTTGGGGGCAAAGTTCTGTGGTTATGTTGTGCAGGATTCCAAGTTGGAAACAACACCTTGGAGTTGTTTCCTTGCTCTTACTGGTTCGATAACCTTGATTTTATAACTGAGGGAAAACTTGTTGTTGTGCTCATCATGC